>CM059613.1:0-4800000 GCA_030412105.1 Cyclura pinguis
AAGACAAGTGAGGAGTGGGCAAGGGCCTTCTGAGACCAAGGGCAGTGGCCCTGAGCCCCCACAGGAGCCTTGTTCCTCTTTCACCACACAAGCTTTTATGGGGCAGGTATTTGTCAGGAGTTGTGCTGGCTGCAATTCGTAAAATTGGTTGTCTAGTTTCTTGCCCAGCTCGGGGAGAGTACGAGATGGGGGGAAGGCATGCCAGAGGTGGAGGAGCACTCCTCCCGCCCTCGTCTCCTGGGGCGAAGAGGGTGCCACTTCCGTCCACCCTTTGTGCCCCTTCGTGGTTCAGGAGGGGCCAGCGTCCCATTAGTGGGGCCGGTGGGATTGCCGTGGCCCTTGGGAAGGAGAGGACTCACCAGAGGCCCCCTCCCGCTGCCTCGCTCTCTGCCTGGGGCCTCCAGGGGAGGAGAAGGCGTCTGGGGCCCACGCCTCGAAGGCCACCACCTGGCAGGCCAGAGACCCTTCCAGCGGAAGCGGTGGCGGCGGCGGCACGGTGGGCCGAGGGCCAGACAAGCGCCAAGCCAGAGGGGCTGCTGGGAGAGGCGCCTGTGGCTGGCGCTCTGACACGTGGCTTTCCCATTTGGGACCGTGGGACTGTTGGGGCGCCCGGGGCAGGTGGCCCTCGGCTTTGGAGACACACAGCAGGGGCTCCGGGGGGCCCCAGGCAGGCAGTGTGTTGGGGGGAAGGGTATTCTGACCCAGCCTGGAGGTGACAGCCGTGCATGTGCGTGCATGTGCATGTGCAGGACCCTGCCCCAGGCCCCCACAGCCCAGAGGGCCAGCCTCAGGTGGCGCCTGGTGGCAAGAGATTCTCTTACGGAGGTTTCTAGACGTCCTTCTGAGCCACGGATCCTGACAGCACTGCTTCCTCAGCTGCCTCTCATGTCCCCCTGTTTCGTGGCCTGGCCTTTGTCACCCTGAAGTCCACCCAGTTTTTCCTCACCGGTTCCTCTTTCATCTCCAACCCTTCCTCATTGCAGCTGTGTCAGTTGTAAGCGCCTTGGGGCAGGGAATAGTCCTTTGTACATTTCATTCTGCCAAGCGCAGTGCCCCCCTTCTTTGCAAGCCAAAGACCCCCAGAGCCAGTCCCTCTCCTTCAGAGAGCCCCGGGGGGATGGGAAACCCCCTCTCCCTCTCCCCCAGAAGACTAAATGGAGTGGAATGGACCGTCTTGGGCTTGAGAAGGGCTGCAAATGGTGTGGCCCTTCATGACCCCCTGCACCACCAGACTCCCAAACATCCTCCCAAGCCCCTAAATATTAAGAAGGGCCCCCAAAGTAATTTTTGTCCAAGAGTTCTCCCTAAGAGGAAATGGTATTGCTCATAAATGTTTTGGGGGTGCCCCAACCCCCAAACATCCAAAGCCGCTCACCTGAGAACCTGACAAGACTGTTCCCTCTGCTCTCTGCATGCAGCAGAGTGTGTGTGTGTGGGGGTGGCACACTGGCCCAACAGGGCCCAAAAATGAACCCTGCTGAGGTGTCTCCAGCTGCCCCTTGTCCTGAGCTAGAATGGCGCCCCATCCGGCTGCTCTGAGGCAGAGTTTTAGGGTGCCAGTGGCAGTGCGGAGAGCCAGTTGTGGTGCCTCTTTTTTGCCTTGCCAAGGGTCACCCCCCCCCCCCGGCTCCTGCCTCCATCCCTTGGCCCTGGCTGTGGACCGCTTTCAGGGTCATGGCATCTCCAAAGCAGAGAATCCCACAACGGGCGGGGGCTCCCCCAAGGGTGGTCTCCAAACAATGAGCCCTTTGTTTTGCCCCAGCTGAGCCCCCCGCCCCTCTCCTGGGGCCCCTGGAAACCTTGGCCCCTTTCCCAGCATGTGGGTGACCCGTCCCCCCTCTCTCCTCCTTTCTCCTCCCAGATGTTTGAGCCAGAAGCTGAGAAGCGAGGGTCCGCGCCCCCCTCAAGGGCCGATGGTGGGACCGGGCAGGTTGTCTGCCTGGCGACGGAGGATGAGTCGGCCGTGGAGGAGAGAATGGCGGAGGCCCAGGACGCTCCCGGGAAAGAGGAAGAGGGGGTGTCAGAGCCCCCAGAGGAGCAGGGGGAGGGGGCAGAAGACCCTTCCAAGAGCCCTGCCCCCTTCACCATCCCCACCTTGCGGCTGGACAGCACCTTCAGCCAGGGCCCCATCAGTGGCACCTTTGAGCTGGGGGGCGCAGGGGACCTGTGCTTGGAAGACGAGGAGGAAGAGGAGGAGGAGGAGGAGGAGGAGGAAAGCGAGGCAGCCTACCTGGACCTGGGGGAGGGGAAGCGCTGCAGCCTCTTTGTGGCCCCCCCTCCCCAGCATGGGCCTTCCTGCAGCCTGAGCGTGAGGAACTCTCTGCGCCGGCGCACCCACAGTGAAGGCAGCCTCCTCCAGGAACCCCGGGGGGGCTGCTGCTTCACCTCTGACACCAGCCTCAACTATGCCGAGGTGCAGGGCCCCCCCGCCAGCTGGACGCTGCCCTCCCCCAAGACTCTGAAGAAGCAGCTGACCAAGAACGGGGGTTCCATCCACCAGCTCACCCTCCTTTTTGTCGGCAACCGGAAGGTAGGAGGGCACGGGGGGGCGCAGGGCAGGGGTCCTACCTTCTTGGGAGTTTTCTCAAAAGAATAAGAGGGGTGCAACTGGCAAAACTTGGGGGCAGAACACACACATTCCAGATGTCCTCCCATGTTCAGGACCAGCAGGGGATTGAGGCGGCTGACTGCCCCCTCCCCGGGTCCCCCCAGAGTCTCCCGACCCGGATGTCTCTCCCGAAGCCCCTCTTGGGTTGGGCTACGCTTGCCTCCCCCCCCCCTTGAGACGGGCGCCTGCCACAACTGGAGAAGAGGAGGCCGCTTGGCAATGGGCAGAGTGGGCAGTGGGCTCAGACCGCCCAGCATTGGCCTTTGCAAAGAAGCAAGGTTCTAGTCCTCAAGGCACTGAGGGCAGCTTCCCTGTCCCCGGGGAAAGCCGGCAAAGAAATGAGCGGCACCCACAGCATCTTTGTCCTTTGGGCTCTTCGGATGCCCGCAGGGCCGTGCGTTCCTTTGTCCCTGCCACTTGTGGGTAGCAACAGCCTGGCACCCATTTTCCAAACGAAGGGCGCAGCCCTGGGCCGCCGTCCTGCCCGTCCCTGTCCACCTGGAATACTGGCCGGGCCCACAGGGATACTTTGATTCCTTAACGTCGCCGGCAACGCACTCTGCGCGTCCTGAGGGGTCTGGTTATCTCCGGTTAGCGCTTAGAGCGCGACCAGGGGTTGTGGCGCTAAGCCCTGGCAGCTCCCGGGCGCGCCTGGACCCTCGGGGGCAGCCGGCGCCGGCTTCGTCCGGCCCCCGCTGCCCTCTCCCTTCCGGCGGCCGGGCAGTAACCCAGGTGCGAAGGGAAGGGAGCGACAGCTTCCCTTTGTCCCGGGCCGAGTCTCGCAGGACTCTTCTCCACGGAAAAAGGAGCTCTGTAAAACCCGGCCCCTTCCCCTGCTCAGCCGCCCGCCGTGGTCCTTTTTCTTTCCTGAAAAAGAGTTCAAGAGACCGGGAAGTTCCTGCGAAGGCATTCTCGCAGAGCCGGCCCAGGCGAGGTGAGGAGGTCGCCCCTGACCTGCCGGCCGCCTCCCGTACGGTCGGGGGCGCGAGGGGCCGCCGGGTCCCTGCAGGAGGGCTCCCTGGGCCCCCGCCTCCCCTCTTCGGGGCCGCTTTCCTTCCGCCTCCCGCCCGCAGCAGCCCCTCCCGCGGGGCTCCCTTCCTCCCCCACACAACGGGGGAGGGGGACGTGTTTGCGGCCCCCGTCCTCCGCGGCCGCACTCGTGCGGCGCGCCCCTTGCGCCGCGCGCACGCCCCCCCCCCGGCCCGTCCGCGCGCGCGCTCAGCTGCCCTCTCTCTGCCGCAGCCGCCGCCGCCGCCGCCGCCGCACCCCGTGCTGGACCCCGACTGCGCCTGCGACCAGGGAGCCGCAGCGGCCCGCCAGAAGATGACGAGGACGCTGTAAGTGCCGGGCGCGACCCGCCCGCGGTCCTGGCGGGGTGGGCCGGCTCTGGTTTGGGCGCTCGTGGTACCGGGAACAGCGGGGGCGCCTCTTGCCTCGGCTGACGACGCCGTACAGGCTGCTGGGGGGGGCGAGGCTCCCGGGGAGGGCGAGGCACCCTGCGCATCCCCAGAGACCCTCTGCTGACTTCACTTGCTGTGGGGATGCTTGTGCTCAGAGGTCCCTTCTGTTACCGCTTTCTCTTCCTGCCCCGAGGCCTGACCGCCCCTCGCCCGACTGCCCCCCAGGCAGCCCACGCCAGCCTCCTCCCTGGCGCCCCTCCCGGCCCTTTGCCCTCGCGCTTCGTCCGGCGCCGAGGCGCTGCTCCTGGGAACGGGCGCCCCCCCGCGTTGTGAGCCGGGGGCGGGGGGCGGCGTGGCGCGCCTTCTTGCCTCTCGGGGCTTGTTTTGGCCAGAAATTCCCTGAGCGAAAAAGGGCTGGGAAGGGACAGACCCCGAGGGCCCCCAGCCCGACCCGCTCCTGCCATGGGAGGAGTCCCTTTTGCGGAGGTTTTTAAGCAGCGCTCGGGAGCGCCTCGACTGCGTTTCCCTGCAGGGAAGGCTGGGCCTGGACCGGCGCCCCCCGCCCCCCCGTAGGGTCCTTCCCGCGCTAGGATTCCGTGGCCCCTCCTCCGGCCCCTCGTAAGCAAACAGCCTCTCCCCTCCTGCTCCCCCGCCGGCTCGGCCTCGGGCGGAGAGCTCGCCTGGAAGCGCCGCCTGGGAAGAGGTTCTCCGGGGGTGGTGAGGGAAGGGTGGTCCCGAGGTAAAAGCTGAGGTAAGGAGCGGGGGGGGGGTCACAAAATCAAAGCGAGAAGCCGGGGCTGACGGGAACCCTGAACGCAGTAAAGGGATTTAAGTGGGAGTCCGCCGGAGTAACAAGGAAATGAGCATAAGCTGAGTAAAAAGAAGCGACTGGAGGGTGCCGCGGCGTTTTGGCGGCCGGCCGCCGCACCCCTCCAGCCTGGCGCCGATCGGAGGCTCCGCCGGGCGGGGACCTTTCCCTGCCGCCTCCCCGCCCGCGGCGGCCGCGAGAGGGCGCTGCGCCCCCGCGCTCCGCCGCCTCCCGCGACCGCTGTCCGAGCGGGGCCGCCCCGCGCGCTTCGGCCGGGGCGCCGCCTCCGTCGCTCCGCCTCCGGGGGCCGGGCCGGGCCGGGCCGCGCCGGGCGGCGGCGCTCGGGCTGGGCAGAGCGGGGTCGCGGGCCGCGCGGCTGGGTGGCCATGCCGTTCTTCCGCGACCCCCCGGCGGGGAAGCCGCGGCCCGCCGAGTTCCACGCGGAGGTGGTGCTGGGCGCGGCGCCCGGGCGCGGCGGCGGGGTGGTGGTCAGCCTGCAGCGCCGGCACACCGTGAAGGAGTACGTGCCTTGGGCGGGGAGGCGCTCCTGCCCGACCTGTCGCTCCCTCTGAGCGCCTGCAGAGCGCCTCGTCCTCGCCGGGCAAAGGGGCCAGTTGGGACGGCCGGCCCCCGGTGCGCGTGGGGCGGGAGGGGGTGGGCGCGCTTTGCACGTGCTCGGGCAGCCGTGTCCCCGCCGCTCCGCCCCCCGACTCGCGGAAGGGTCGGGGGGCGACTTTGCTCCCTCCGCGGGCAGGCAAACCGCGCCCCTGTAACCCCCTCCCCGTTTGCGCCCCGCAGGGCCAAGGACGTGAAGAACCGCCTGGGGATCTTTCGGCGCCGAAACGAGTCTCCCGGGGGCGTCCCGGCCGGCAAGCTGGAGAAGAGCCTGAAGTCCCTGAAGTAAGTGGCGGGGGGGGGTGGCAGAAGCCCGAAGGGTCCCCAGGGCGGTGGGCTGGAAGTCGAGGGGACGGCCAACCCCCCCCCCCGACCGTGGAGGGGCTTCCCCTCTTGTTTGGGTCGGGCAAGACCCGACCGGCCCCGAGGAGGGTGCCCATCGCCTCCGCGGTGGGCGGGGGATGTTTGTGTGGGTTTCTGTAGGTTAGTCTGGGGGCTGCGCACAGAGTTTGTGGGAATGCAAAAAGAGGGAGACGGAGTAAGTCCGTCCGTGGACTTTTTGCAGCGCGTGCGGTGGGGGGGCTTTGTCTCTGGGCTTGGTCTGCATGCACTGTTTAGAGGGAATGCTGGATATTGTGTGTGTGTGTGTGCGCGCGCACATATGGAATTGGGGTTTGCTCAGTGGTGCAGCTTGTGCCTGGGTGGAAGGTTAGAGAGCGCAACTGTCGAAAACAATCAGCTGCAAGGCCCAAAATCTGGGAGGGAATGAAGTTTGGCAGAGCAGAAAGGGAAATTTGCATTAGCCGCTGGTGCTGATCGTGAGGGGGGGGTTAGTAATTGGCGGATGGTGGGGCACATTCCCCCTGTTGCTGGAAATCTGTTGAGCCTGAGCACGCCGCCTGCCCTGTTTCTCCTCCCTGCAGGCCGAGTCCGGAAGAAGCCCTCAAGTGGGGGGAGTCCCTGGAGAAGCTCCTGCAGCACAAATGTAAGGGGCCTGGCGCCACTGCTTCCCTCTGACTGCCCTCGGGAGTAGAATCCCATTCCGTATGGGACGCCGAAATTTCAAATGCGCACAGAATCTTGTGTTAAGGGCAGTGATTTCTGCCCTCGTCCCCTTCCACTTTCAGAGCCCCGGGCGGGGGAGAGATGGCTCTTTTTCAGACTCTGACGGGGTAGGAGCTTTTTTTCCTCAAAAGTGGTGCAAAGGAGCCCAGATTTTTGTGGCGGGGGCTGGCTTAAGCCTGCTGCTGCCGCCCCCCCCCCACACACACATGAGAGGGATGCCAGGTTGCTCAGCTGGTGCTTGGCCTCAGGTCCACCCAGCCCAGTGGCCTCTGCCGTGATTGACACCAGCGGGCTCCTGGGCACCTTTCCCTCTCCAGCTGTCCAGCACCCTTTTGCCTGATGGGACAGGCCCTCTGTGTGCCAAGCAGGAGTCTGCCGGGGGGCCACGGGTCACGTGGAGATGTGTCTGGAGGCAGCGCTGTGGGTGGGACGTTCCGGATGTGGACGTTCCCACGGAACTTCATTGCCTTGCGTTCACGTGAGAGAGAGCGCGCGTGTTCGTAAGAATAGGGGCTTGGCTTGAAGAACCTTCCCTCCCAGCTGGTTCAGTGGGGCCCAGGCTGCTCCCCGCCCCCTCTGTGCCAGGATTCCATCTTCTGCTGCTCTTTGCCCGGCTGGGTCGGGCCAGGGCCTCTGGAGTCCAGCCTCGGACTGGCTGGAGGAGGGTTCCCTGCCACGGCTCGTTTGCTCGGGGGGCTTCTCACTTCCACCCTGCCCCTCCCGGCCCTGAACGTCTCGGTGCCCCCTTTTCCTCTCCCAGATGGCCTGGCAGCTTTCCGTGCCTTCTTGCGCACTGAATTCAGCGAGGAGAACCTGGAGTTTTGGCTGGCCTGCGAGGAGTACAAGAAGATCAAGTCCCAGTCCAAGTTGGTCTCTAGAGCCAGGAAGATCTTCATGGAATACATAGCTATCCAGTCCTGCAAAGAAGTGAGTGGGCGGGGGAGGGCAGGTTGGCTTCAGCTTGGGGCCACGTGAGCCCAGTGGGTCCGGAGCGCCCGGCCTGAGCCAGGGTGGGGGCTAAGAAGGGGGCCTTTGGGTCTTGCAGCTTGGACTTCTGTAAGTGAACTTTTGCTTTGAAATTGTGAGTGCTCTTGGCAGAGCCTGACGCCAGGCTCTGAGGCACTGGTGGCGTGTTGTAAACTAAAGCCTTGGAGCAGAGAGGATTTGCCGGGGGGGTGGGTGGGTGGGAGGCTTTTTGACAAAAACCTGCATCTGCATTGACACAGTTTTTTTCTGGGCCTCACCCTGCTTTCCACAGCATGCAAATAGGCAGGGCTCTGGAATTTATGGTTTAAGAGTGAGCAGGGTGAAGGCACGCTGACGGTCCCACACTTTTCAGAGGAGCATCTTTATGCCATTCTGCCTGTTGCAGCATCTCTCCAAAGAATCCTGGGAGATGCCGTTTTCTAAAAATAGCGGAGACACCCTTGCTCCCGCTCTCATTCCACGTAACAGCAATTCCTGGGATCCCCTTGGTGAAGGAATGTTAGTGGCATAAACAGGTGTAAGTTCCACCTTATGCTTGTGTGTGCCTTTTCAGAGGGTTGAGAGGGTTAGTCTTCCTTTCTCTTCCTGCAGTGACCAAAGTCCCCTTAACATAGAGCTGCTCCAGCCCCCCCACCCAGCCAGTCTGTGGCTGGTGGAGGGAGGATGGGGGAGCATCTGGTTCTGTCCTCGTAGCCAGATGCAAACCAATTACATCATCCTCTGAGCCCCCCAGGCCCCTGGTATATCTCAGCAGAGAATGATGTGACTGGTCTGCAGAGTCTAGCTACGAGGATGCAGCTGGATGCTTCTCTGGTTGTCACCAGCCACACGATGACCACGGGGGTGGGTGGGATGCTGCCGCAGTTCTACGGTAAATCCTGGGAGTGGTGGACGGCGGGGTGTAGCGTAGTTCTGTGTGCAGAACCGCAGCAGGCTGTGCCGAGCGGCACGGGATTCCAGCCCGCAGTCTGGTGTTGGGATGGTTCCTGGCTGCCCCACAGGGATGCTGGCGGACTGCGTGGCTCTTCCTCCAGTGAGAACACCTAACACTTTTTGGCCACTGCAAACCAGAAATAGTTTTGGAGGTTTTTCAAGCACTGCCTGTGAACAGAGACATGCTATGAAGAGCGTGCGTATCTTTTTGCGTCCTTGATTTAAAAGCAACTTTCTTTCGTGCTGGAGGGCCCAGAGCCCAGTCAGCTCCCTCGCAGCCTGTCCTTGTTTGACCGTTAACTCGCCTGCCCATCCTTAGGCTGCTGGAGGTGAGCTTCCTGGCAAGGCTTTCGGTAACCTCTGTGTGCCCTGCCTTTGTAGGTCAACCTGGACTCCTACACCCGTGAGCACACTAAAGAGAACATGCAGGACATCGCGCGGGGCTCTTTTGACCTGGCCCAGAGGCGGATCTACGGCCTGATGGAGAAGGACTCGTACCCGCGGTTTCTGCGCTCAGAACTGTACTTGGACCTCGTTCAGCAGAAGAAGCCCAGCCCCCTGCTGTAGGGCCGGGGCAAGGCTGCCGCCGCTGCCTCCTGACAGGCTGTTTTGGGAAGCCACCTGTTTACATGTGATGGGGGCCTGTCTTTTAGGCGGGGGACTACCGCCTGGATACGGAAGCCATTTCTTCCCTGCGGGGGGTGCTGGGGGGGCTGGAGGATGACATGGCCTGGCTCCGTCCGTCTCTGGTACGATGACAGCTGTGGGGTCAGTGAGACCACCACCACCAGACCACTGTGAAATTCAGGGCTCGTCATCCCTCCCCCCCCCCCAAAAAAAGAAAATTCTGGAGGTGACAGGTGCAGGACCTCTCCTTGAGCATGGCCGTGGAACAGGACCAAGGTGACTCTCGGGGGGGGGGGTGTCCATGAAAACACAGCCACGTCTTCCCTCCAAAGGCGCTCACGAAAGGACCACATTCTCAGGACTGATCAACAGTTTTCTTGGCCCCAGTGCTCACGCAGTCCAGCTGCCTCTTTTGCCCTTCTGGACATTCTCTGGGTTACTGGTTTTATTTATTGAAATTTTAAAGCTGCACGTTGAACAGCTTCTGTCTGAGAGATTCTCCTAACTTCCTGTTAGGGACAATTTTTTATTTTTAAATTTAAGTGCAATATCGGTGTATGTTGTTGTGTCTGTTCTCCTCCCTGTTCCTCCTGCTGGGAACTGTCCAGCGGCATGAATGCGGGGGAGTCGTGAGGGGGCTCGCCGTCTCTTCTGTGTCGTTGCTTTTCATTCATCTCCTGTCCCGGCAGCAGGCAGCGGGGAGGTTGGTAAAAAGAGAGCACGCAACGCACCGCTGCGACAGCGGCAGGCTTTGTGTAAATGAAGCAGAGCTGTGGAAACGGGGCACTTGTCTGTGCCGCCCGTGCGGTGAGAGGGTGTGCGTGTGGCTATGCGCACGCCTGCTTATTATTGCCGTGGTCCAGAAAGACTCTCGTCCGTCTGTCCTCCCGCCAGGAGGTTACTGGTCGGTCTTCTGGCCAGTGGCCCAGTTTACAGTTCGAGTCCATCTCTGTGCAGTTAGTTTAAAAAGAAAAGCTTTTGGGGGAATGTTAAATAAACAATGGAACAACGGCTTGCTTTTGTTTTGCTCCACGCCATCGCCAAGGGCAGTTCTGCTGTGTTTCCAGGTAAAGAGGAGGAGACCCCGTTCCTCCAGGCAAGGAGGTGCCTCTCCTCCTTGCTTGGGGGCCGGGGCCCCTGATCCACACCCCACCCTGAGGAGGCCTGAGGTGGAGGATCTTGTCTCCTGGGAATCCTCCCCTTCCCCCGCTGCGTCTCGTGGTCCCTGCTGATGGCAGTGTTATTTTGTAAGGACAGGTGGGTCCCCTTGCAGCATACTCCACTGCGTGTCCCCCCTCCAATCAGCCTACTGTGCGAACTAACCATGTCCAGTCCCGCCAGGATTTATGGGGGTCTCCTTGGTTTTTAAGTGCTTCTGTTAATTTGGAGTCACTTTGCATTTCCCGTTAACGCATGCACGTGAATGGCTGCCATGCGTGCGCCACCAGCCGCAGCACGCCTGAGGGAGGGAGGGACGTCTGTGGGGGCCCTCTGTGCTGCTCAGGGGACACCAGGGACTGGGTTGGGGGAGTGTTTTTCATAGCAGCCGGCCCTGAAGAACGACCGGTGCCTCCAAGCCTTGTTGGAAGACTCTTTCAGGAGGTGGGAACCCAGCCACGCGAGGGGAACCGCGGGGCCTTCGCTGGCTGTCCCCTAAGAAGGCCGGGGTCTACGCAGACATCATCCTTGGGGAAGAAACGCCTGTTTTGCTCCTGGGCAGCAAAGAGGACAAGGATTTTCCCCGGCTTGACCTCCAGCAGGTTGGTCTGACCCTCTAGCCCAAACAGCTGTGCCCTCTTCCCCGGGCTCTCTTAGCACCTGGAGGACAGCAGGGGAGGGAAGACACCAGGGTAGGGAGATTAGGATGGCACAAAATTTGGAACAAATCCACCCCAAGTGCTCCTAAAAGGGACGAAAGCCCTTTAAGCGTAACTCGAAACTTGCTTTATGTACGCAGATCCCGCTCATTGGGTTGCTTTCCAAACGTAACTCAGTTGTGTCCTTGCCCCCCCCCGCCCCATAAAGAATTAGAGGGAGCCGTGCTCTGCGGATGGTCTTGGGTACCCTGGCAAGAGGGTGGGTAGTACCGGCCTCCCCTATGAAGCATTCTGTGGGCACGCTTGGGGAAAGGGACGTATGGGGTGGGCGACGGGGCGGCCGGCCTTTTGGGCCAGCTGGGTGCAGCCCAGGCAGGCGCTGGGGCGACCCCCCCCCCGCCCTCGCACCCGCCTCTCGGGTTGGCTTAGTTAAGGTAACAACCCAATAGGGAGTCCCTCCAACTGGGCTGCGAGCTGGCATCTCGGGCACCGCGCCTGGAAATCGGGGCCCCAGCGGAGCGGCCGGTCCCCGCTCGGCGTAGGTCCGCAGACGGAGGGGGCCCGGAGGGGGCGTCGCGCCACGGGGCGCTCGCCTCGGTGGGCCTGCCGCGTTCCGGCCCAAGGCCGCCTTGGGCCGGGGGGGGTCTCTCCCTGCGCTGGGGGCCTTTGCTGTCCCCCCACCCACCGGGGCCCATCTCTGCCGGGAGGCGCGGGGAAAGCCCCCGGCAGGGCTCCTCTTATTTCCCAGCTTCATCCTTGCAAAACCCTGGAAAACTGTGTTTCATTTTCCATTTCCTAAATCTCAAACAAAAAGGAAACCAAACCCACAACCACGGGGTTATTATTAGGGGCTGCTCGGAGCCCCCCCCGAGAGGCTTTGCAAAGGGGGCGCGCGCGGCCCGAAGGGCGCTGCGGGAGGGGGAGGGGGCGCCAACCCGCCTGAGGGGCTCCGCGGGCGGGGCCGGCTCCTGGGGCAGCGGCGCCTCCTGACGGGGGCCCCGTCGGTCGCCCCCAGAGAAGCCGGGATGCCTGCGCTCGGCCACCTTTATTTTGAAATCTGTTTCGAAGCGGCGAGTTGTTGCGCCTCGGGTTGTTTTGTGAACTTGCTGCCGTGGCGTCAACGTAGCCCCCGCGCCGCCCGGCCCGTTCCTGCGGGGCGCGGGATAGACAAACCCGGTCGAGTCCGCGGAGCCTCCTCTGGGGAGGGGGCCGGGCCGGGCCCCGCCCCGCCGAGACGCCCCCCCCCCGTTGCTCCGGCTTCCTGCTGGAGGGACGCAGAGCGGCCCGGCCGGGGGCTCCCCGCCGAGGAGGAGGAGGAGGAGGAGGAGGAGGAGAGCGCGGGGTTCCTCAGCGGCGGGGCTCCCTGGCCGGCCGCGGGCTCTTCCTGGGCTGGGGAGGGGCGGGGGGCCCCCTAGTCACTCAGGGACCCCCAAGGAGGAGGGGAAAGGGGGAGGGGTTGTTGGGGAATTGAGAGATTTTTGGTAATGAGACTCTCGATCAGCAGAGCATTTTAGTAATTGCACAAAAAAGGGAAGTTGAACAGATTACCAGTCCCACTTCTATCACTCCACCCGGAACACACTTAACCTGGCTCAGAATAAACACAAAAACCAGTTTGGTTGAAAATATAAAAGAATTTACTCACAAAATCTTGTGCACAGTCTACACAGGTTCAATTCTTGAAGAAGGTAGGAAGAAAATTAAGCACTCACATGCTTGCCCAAAATAATCCCTGTTAGGAGATCTCAGGGCATGCTTCCGGGACAAAAGGCGAAGACAAAAGGAAGGAGTAAATGGCAAGAGAACCTTTCTAAGATCAAAGAATGTGCAGGTGCTGCAGGAAGAGGTGTTGACCAAAACAAACAGGAAGTTTTCTCTAGGCTGTCTCTCCATGCCCACAACAAACATGCAAACAAACTAGCCAGTTAATTAAGCACGCAAAGGTTGCCACTCCCAACAGGGGTAAGGAGTGGGACGGCCCCCCTCCCATGTTCTTCCGCCTTTTTGCCCCTCTGGAAAGGGTGGCTGCTCCCCCGCCGCCAGCCCCTTCCCTTCCTTTCCGCTGAGGGGGAGACGAAGGGGGCCCCTGGTAGCCCCCGGGGGTCTCCTCCTAGGGGGGAGCAGGGGAGGCCCGGGGTTGCGGTGGGCGGAAATGCCCCCGAGGCGGCCCCCGGCAACTCTGAGGCCGGGGGATGCCCGGGGAACTCCCGGCCCCCCCACAGAAGAGGGGCGCCCCCGGCCCCCCTGGCCGGAAGGGCTCCGCCGCTCCAAGCCCTCCGCCTCACGGACCCCCCCGCCCGCAGGTGCCGCCGCCCCGGTTGCCGGGTGGGGGCCGCCTTCGCGGGAGCAGCCGGGGGCCGCCGAGCCGGAGAGGAGGACGGGGGCCGCGGCCCTTCCGGAGCCTGGGAGCGGACACGGGCCGGGCGGGGTCCCCGAGAAATGGAGATTGCTGTAAGTCCACGTTTTTTAAAACCGGATAACAGATCGACGCCTGTCAAGCGCGTGGCGGCCACCCCGGGACAGAACCGGGAAGGCAGGAGGATTTTGTGGGCGGGCGAGGCCGCGGAGAGAGCCCGGAGGAAATCCCCCGGTGTCCGCGAACCCCCTCCGACGCTCCAGCACTGCGGGCCGAAATGGCAGGTTCTTGCAGGTGGCATTGCCAGAACTCCCTCCTCCTGGCTGCATTTGCACTGCGGGATCTTGGCCGTGAACGTGAAACAGGTTTGAAAGGCCATCAAGCTATTAAAGCAACAGCAACAGTAATAATGTGGCATTCCCGGTGGAAAGACCTCCTGCAGCAGGCCAGAAACATTCAGAGGCCTGAGTGAACAGAAATAGCTTTGCCTGTTGGCAGAAAAAGAGCAGAGCAGAGCCAAGCCTGCAGCCTTTGGGGAGCTTCCTGAACTTTTGTCTCATCCCAAAAATAATCACCCCCCCCCCTTTTCCTCTGGCTGAGGGGAATGTGCCTCTTTCTCTAAGGGTGTTTTATTTGTAAAAGCAATCTGTTTATCCTGGGTGAATATTTGAAGAAAACTTGTTTTGATGAATTGGAACCAATAACAAAAGAGGGTATATTTGGGACAGTCAAATTGTGTGCTCTTAAATGTAGCTGTGCCCTGGGGGTGTATCAGTGTTGGACAGAAATGACTTTAGAAGAACTGTGTTGGGTTTGTGGGGGGTGTGTGGAGGCCATCATTTTAGGAGAACAAGGAATTAATATTTGCTGTGTAAAACCTTAATATGCAGTGACAAAAGGCTGGAGAAGCCAGACATGCTTTGGGAGTGTGCTTGCTACCCTTTAGAGCCACCCCTGTTTTGAACCACTAGCGGTTCGGGGAAGGGGAACACACGGTCCTCAGCAGTGCTCTTAGCAAGCGGTGACCTCATGCCCTCTGAACTGGAGTTCCCCCTGAGGAAGGGAGGTCAGCCGCGTTTGGGTCATGTATAGCTTGCACATTTACGCACAGCCGGCGGGACTGTTTTGGTTCATACTCTGTCCATTTCACACTACCATGCTCACTGGCCTGGTCCAGGGTTTACTGCTGAAAATAAAATTCAGCCTCCAAGCAATCCAAATTTTGCTGTAAAAAACTTGGCTGCTGAGACCTTATGAATGATGCAAGTAGCAGGGATGTCTATATACAGTACATACTTGCTTTGCATAATGTTTTGCATAAAATATGGTGGTATAATTTGTTGGGGCAAATATCACTGAAGCCCCATCCCCAGCCATCTGAAAATTAATCTAATCAGTTTTCTGGATATCAGCAGGTAATGTGGAGTGTATCTTTAGAGCCAGAAACATGTTTTTGTTCTGTTTTTTTCAACTGGAAGGAAGCCAAGTTCTGTGCCCCGGTCAGAAGCTGGCATTCTGGTCTTGGTCCCCTTCCCATCATTTGCACTGCGTGGCTGTGTCTGTGAGCCAAAGTAAAATCTCCTGCAGTGCACCCAATTCAGTCCGACCCTTAGAAGTGCTGGATGGCAGGTCGCAGGCCCGTGCAGCTGGGAGAGGGCAGTGGTGGCATGGGGCCAGATCTGCTGTTGGTGCTGCCGGCCCTCCCTTTCTCTTTGTTCCGTTTATTCCCCCTGGTAGCCACAGAAATCTGCGTTCTCTTAGGGACTGCTGGCCCTGCCGTGCAGTTCTCTTTCCTTTCCTTTTTTTGTCATTTCATTCTCTACTTTGGAACCAAAGCCTTGGCTTTTGGTAAGCAGGCACGGATATTGGATGGGAGAAGGAGTGCATGGAAGAAAATACTTCAAGTTATTTTTCCAGTGCTCAACACTTAATCTGTTAAGTTTTTTTTTTAAAAAGCAAACATATTTTTACTGCCTCATCCGGTACCAGCCAGAGAATCAGCACTGTTGAATGAGGGTCAGGGGAAGAAAACAGAGTGCCGTCTCCATCAGGCCTGTGATGAGGGGGAGGCAGCATGGAGGAGCAGGCAGGCAGATGAGGTGGAAAGACAGCCTGTCTCATTTGGGATGCAAAGGAAGATGTTCCCTGGCATAGTTTCCCAGCAGGGAAAGATCTACATAGGAGAAAAAGAGGTCTTACCCAGCTTGTTCTCTCTGGATTAGTTTTCTGCTTGCAAAGCAAAATGGTTTTTACTTTTAATCTTGGAGAGAGCCTCTTGAAAATAGCCCCTCTCACACGAAGTTGGCAGTGGTACCGTCGCCCAGCCACCTGACACTTTACCCCTCACCCAGCTGCATGGCCTGATTTTTCCCCAACGTGCCCCTTTCTGCCTCATGGATGCACGTTGCAGGGGGTAGTACTGGAGCTGCGGAAAGTGAATTTCTTGAATACAACTCGCAGAATTATCCAGCCAGCCGCTCACGGTCTGGATAATACCTAGCAGGGCCGGGCAAATTCCCATCTTCCATTATGGATCTTGTGGCGGAGGGGCCCCAGGAACACAACCGAGTTAGCGCCTCAGGATGATAAGAAGGAACCAGCTGAGCAAATCCGGCCAGCAGACGCTCTGGGAGGCTGCCTTTGAGTTGCCCTCTTCCTGTGCAGACACACCCCCTTCCATTGAGGGAGATTTATGAATGAGCCACGGCTCTGCCGCATGCTCTGAGCCGCTCCAGTCAGGAGAGCGAGCCCAGTCGGCCCGGCCGTGAAATCGGCAGGTCCTCCGCATCCTGTTTTCAGAACAGCCTGCCTGGCAGTTTTCTCAATGGCTTCATCTCTCCCCTGATCAGCTGGAGGTCGGGAAGAGCAGACCTTAGAAGACGCGGATGTCTCTGGGACATCTGTGGACGGGGAGCGTGTTGACAGGCCGCTGGCGAGCTCTCTCTGTGTGCTGGTTTGCGTCCTGTGTTTTTTCAACTTGAATTGCTTGGGCAACTTCTAGATTTCTATTTCTCTTCCATCCTGTGGCCTTAGACAATGCAGATACTGTCAGAAAAGGTTGGACTAAACCCCAAGAAAAATACTTTGTGATGTAAGTGTAAATGTCATGTTGCTTTAATTGCTTTAGTTGTTAAGTGCACCTGTGGAAAGGAATGTGACTCGAGCTAGTTTGTGCTGAGTCATGCTGATGAGCACCAGGTGCAGACAATGCAAGGGTTGGCCAGGATTGGCTAGGTGTCTGTATAAAGGTAGCACAGTCTCAGCCAACAGCTGCACATGTTGCCTGATACATGTTGCTGGAGGCTCTGCTGGAAGGAGCAAGCTAGATATGCTGGATTGCCATCTGGACTTTGTAAATATTGTATATATTTTGTAACAAAGAATAAAGAGCCTCCACACCGGAAGATTACAAGCTGAGTGGGTGAGTGTTACTGGCTTAGTGCATTTACTGCTAAAGGTGTTCTCTGCAGCTTGGCACACTGTGACAGCTGTGTGGAACTATCTCTGCTTATCTATATAGAGTTTTTCTTGGCTTTTCTTTATTTTTCCCCTTGTTCTTGGGACAATCGGTTATGGACCCAGCCTCGCCCAGCTATGCCAAGTTCTGGTCAGCTCTAGCAGTTTGGACCAGTTAAACCTATTGTTTTTGTGGCAGACAGCCTGGGAGACAGTCAGAGTCTCGGCTGGTAAAGCTCCGGTGGGAGGATTCTTCCTGCAGCAGAGAATAAGCAGCTGTTTTGTTTTTGCCTAGCCAGCATTTGTTTTTGTAACTTCACCCACAAGGTCTTCCAAGCCATAAATTCAGGAAGAGCTGCAAGTTTTGTGCTTTTGCTTTTGGTTTTGAGGAAGCAGAATGGCTCAAAGCATGATGTCGTCGGCACTTGGATTTGATAAGCTCAATGAGGGAAACTATCAGACCTGGAGTCTGATGATCTAGAGCTTTGCTAGTGAGGGAAAATTTATGGGCTGTGGCAGAACACCCACCTAAAGATGCAGCTGAAAGAGCAGCGGATCAGTGTGCCAGAGTGACCATGATCCTGAGCTTGGAGCCAAGCCAGCTCATCCGTGTGAGAAACAAGCCGACTGCAGCTGACGTGTGGGATGCGCTGATAAACGTTTATCAGCGTGATTCCTGCCTTTCCAGGATGTTGTGGACTAGGAAGCTCTACAACACGAAACTGAAAGAAGGGGGAGATGTGAAAGCCCGTCTAGACACCATGGAGTCTATATTCCTCGAGTTGTCTGATAGAGGTATGGACTTTGGTGAGGCTCAAAAATGTTACATCCTCCTAAGCAGTCTAAGTAAGGAGTGGGACTTCATCCTTTATAGCCTGCAGAGTCTGAGTGAAAGAGACTTGACCCTTGACTTAGTTATGTCACGGGTTCTGGAGGAACGTGACAGGAGGCAATTTGAATCCCAGGATCGGATGAAGCGTGCTGCCGAGAGGAGAGCAGAGAACAGCCGGCACAACCATTGCTTAAATTATGGTGGGAAAACGGGAGGGGGGCAATTAAATTCACAGTTCTTTCTGTCTGACTCCCCTCAGTTTCTGCCAAGTTATGACCCAGCTGTAGTGGCTAGTGTACTTGCACAATATTTTTGTGTATGTGTGCGTGTGCGTGTACATGCATGTGCGCACCATATACCCATCATTCAAGTACTGTTTAAAACCCCAAAGAGGACAGGGTGAAACATGGGCAGGTGTAACAGAGGGATCTGAAAAAATGGATTGCTATAATCATTTAATGTCTGGGTGCTAATTTGCATTTTAAACTTGATGGCCCATGCTAAGAACCCTTAATTTTCTTTTTCAGTATAATTAATATAATTAAGCAGCTTGAGAATAACATTAGATTATTTGGGAGAGGCAGAATTAAGGCTCTTTCAGGCCATGAGCCACGACAAAGGCCCACATAGATTTGTAATGTGGTTGTTGTCACACAGGCAATTAATCGTGACTTAACATTTATTAATACATTGATTAAATCAACTGTTAGTTGCCTGTGAGTAAAACAGATAAACTGAATAAACAGTATTAATCTCATCTCCTTTGTTTTCCACTAATGGGCAGAGCAGACCAGGGCAAAGAAGAGGTTTTCTGTCCTGTGTGACAGGAAACAGGACGCACCTCTTCCAGGATGGCGGGAGCCACCTGCAGTTTCTCAAAGCACTTGCATTAAAATAGTTAACAGTTGGAAATAATTGCTGTCTACCTGGAGGCGCCCTGTTAAAGGAGTCACATTTTTGTTGCTGAGGTAATAATTGCAGCCCGGGCATGGTACTTGGTTCATCATACCCGCAGCCTTCCCTTTTTCCCGAGGGGGCCAGGAGAGGACGCACGGGGGGTACTGCATTCGCCCTTATGACTGCTCTGTGCGGTCGGCGGCTGGACGAGACACAGAGAGAGAGAGAGAGAGAGAGAGAGAGAGAGAGAGAGAGGGCTGATCCAGACTTGGCCAGTGAGCCTCGCTGGAAAGCAGTGGCTTGAACCTGGTTCTCCCCCAGCCTCCCCTGACGCTGTCGTCCTCCACCCCGCTTCCCAACTGGGCTGCCTGATAATTAAGAAAAAGTTTGTGGGCTCTTCTTTGTTTCCTGTTCCTTCTCATTCTTCCCAGAGACGGTGACCCTGTTGTGGAAGTCTTTGCGGCCTTCGCGTACCCTTTGTGCCTGGGAGGGAGGGGGCCGGCATGGCATGCACATTCTTTCCCCGGTCGATCTCGTGAAACGGGAAGAAATTGGGCAGAGTTTGAGAAGTGCTGTTCACCGGGGGAGGGTGTTTGTTTGTTTGGCACAGAAATCTTATCTGTTTCAAACAGATGAAATCTGCCCTTAATCAGTGCTCTGTGGTAGGCACCTTCTACCATATGTACGCTCAGAGTTTGCTCTTTTCCAGCCAGGCTTTTAAAAATCTTGTTGTCATAAACGACAGCTTTAGAAAATACTTTGTATTTCCCATCTTTTGGGGACAGCTCGGGAATTAGCATGTACTGAAAGAAGAGTCTCTCTGTCTTGCTCTCTCTTGGCTGGTGCGACAGGTCCTAGATTTGAGAGTTAGGTTCAGAAAGACCAAAGCGGGGTCTTGGAGATTGGGGGAGTTTACAGATGTGGTGAAGGACTTGCAGTTCTAAATGCTGCAGTGGAACAGATGTTTGCTATTCCTGTCTTGGGACAGACTCTCTTCTCCTTTCGGTCCAAGCATCCCCAATGCTCTTTCAGAACTCAGATGATTCAGAATCACAGCAGGGGCTGGAGCGAGGAAGTATTCATAAATATTTCCAAGCTGAGCTCATCTTTGGCAGTTCAGACTGGCTGTGGGAGGATTATTCAGTGATTTGTCTACTCCAGAGGTGACCGTCTTGACTGCTTGAGGTTGGTGGTGGAGGGAGTCCCAAAAACCCTTTTTTCTAAAAAAAAAAAAAAAATGGAGAATGAGGCTTCTGGGAAAGAGGAGTCACTCGAGTGTTTTCATACATTTGACTTCAGAGTTTCCTATTCTGGCATCATGTGATGCTTCTCTATAACTCAGGCCAGAGCTGTAAAATTTCGCTTGTGTCCAAAAATAGGCACACAAACAGGCAAAGAGAAACCACAACATTGCCTTCGAGGCTGTTAGTAAGGGCTGGAAAGTATTTTTGGTTAGCAGATGGGTTTTAGCAGCAATCTTTCCTTGCTGTGTGTAGGGAAGTTGTGGGATCCAGCCTTTGGATCATCACGTCCGGCTGCGAGCCTCCTCCTCTTGTTAGGGAGATGTCTTCTGCTTCACAGACAGAAATGCTCAGGGCATTTTCCTCTGTGACAGGTAATGTTAGGAGATGTCTGTCATAGGTACGTAACAGTTAGTCTCTCTGTGCGATGGGAAGGAGATGCCCATCAGAGCTTGAAGAGGGGAGCGCCCACCTCTCCACCTGCCCGTCCTAAGTGGAGGGTCTCATATTGGGAGGGCAGGTTTTGAAGGGCTGAGGTTTTGCAGGCTGGGAAGACACAGTAAGAACAAGAGAGCTGTTGGGTGAGTGGAGGCCTTAGGAAAACAAAAAGAGTTCTGAAGGCTGGGCTGACCAAAGACCTCTCCCCAGTCCAGCGTGCTCCGGCCTGCTCGGAGTGCGAGGGCGGCACTCTCTCGCCTGCTCAGGTTACTGCCCAGAAACTGGTGCTGAACGGCACGCAGACGGCCCGCCGGCATCCGGAACAGTCAACCGTCCTGACAAGCCGCCCAGCCTATGGCTGTCCCGGTTGTCACACCCTGCGTCTCCCTTGCTTTCTTCAAGTTCTCTCCTCCCTCCCTCCCGGGACTGTGGGGTGGGGTAGCCATCTGTTGCCTCAACAGGGGTGCCTGTTGTCTGCTTCCATTCATGCTGTGGCTTAAAGATCTGTAAATAAAGGAATCTCCCTCTGGTACTCCCCTGTCAAGGGAAAATCACTGGCGATGTCGCCCCTGAGACAGAGAAGTGGGGAGGGCCGAGCACTGGCCTGTCTCCCTCACGTTAGGGGTTGACCGGTGGAGAGGCAAACAAGGTGAGGCACGTGGGAGTGAGCGCGGGGAGTGGCAAGCTGCTCCCCTTCGGGGAGCGTTCCTGGATGCTCTGGACTCCACGCGTGCCTCCCCTTCTGGTAATCCTTATGACCATCCGCAAGGTAAGGGGGGGCCCATAATGCGGATGAGGGTCTGCTCAGAGGTAGTGGCCATCTAACAAAACTGGCGGGGTCAGAAAGGCTTGGACTCACCTTGGGACACCTAGTTTACAGCTCAGCCTCGTGGCTGCTGGGCTGCCTTCACTCTCAGAGGAAATAGGAATAGGGAAAGTGATCCTCTGCCAAGACGGACTGCCCTTCACTCACCCCAAATTAGCTCCAGGAAGCTCGTGTGAGGACTTAGGGGGAAGGGCCTCCCGATCACAGCAGGCGGGACATTGCTACACAGGCTTTGGATTTTTCCAGAAAATCCAAGTATTTTTTCAGCTAGTGTTTTTCCAGAGAGGTGGCATCAGTCAGGCCATCGTAAAACTCACGTGTTGTCCGGGACGGAGGACCGGGTGGCTCTACTTGGAGGGGCTGCTTCCTGCTGCCGCCTGGTGGGGCCGTGCTCGCCCTCTCCTCACCGCCTGTCGTCCCCAGTGCCATGGCAGCGGTTACGCCCGGCCTTGCCCTGGCCACCCGAGGACAGGGCGCGCAGTGGGCCTTGAACCGTTGGGGGTTCCCAGCTGTGCAGCAGCCCCTGGCAGTGGCCGAAGCGAGGAGCTGCAGGACGGTCGGCCACGCCTGTCGTGGGAGGCCTGTTGGTTCTCTTTGACCTGGGCGGAGACTTTATTTCTCTCTTATGTGAGGATGATGGTACTGGCCTACCTTGCAGGGCTGTTGTAATTATCACTGATCAAAGTGTCAATGAAGTGTTGTCGGATATTTCAGGTATGCTGCATAAAAGTTAAATGTCATCCTCCTACCGCCCACGTGTTATTAACAGAGATACTAACATTAACCCATAATGGAGGTGCTCCAGATGATAGCTGTGCGAGAGGGAAGCGCTTATGAAATTTTGTCCTGGCTCCCCCTCTGCTTTCTGTTGCTCCCTGTAGAGTTTGGAGGGCTGGAGAGCGAGTGTGGGCCATCGCTTGCCAGCTGCCCACCTGCAGGCCAAGTAGCCTGTTGAGAGCCGAAGGTGGCCGCTTGCCTGTTCTCTCTCCGCCCCCACTTCTTTCTCTGTCCCCACTGGTGGCTGTGGGTCTGCAGCTCCTGTGGCGTTGATAAGGAAGCGGGAAGGGAAATGTTAACAACCGTGGCTTCAAGTTTATTTTTGGTTGCTGGAAGAGCCTTGTTAGGGAGCGTGACTGTTGCCGAACAGTGCGTCCCTTCATCCAAGACAATGGGCCCATTGAGTTCCCATCGCTGCTCCATTCACAGAGTTACAGCAAAAAAGGAGCTGGTTGGGAGTCGGTCGGCCGAGAAGTTCCAAAAGAAGTAAAGCTGCCATCTATTCTTGGCCTCCCAGGGAATCTGGCAAATGGGCGCCCTCCCCTAACCCCGTGCCCTGCAGCCACTACTTCATTTTCATCTATTGCAGGGATGGGGTCTGCCAGCCCTCTTCCTCCTCTCCCCTTGTGCTTCTGCCACCCTCCTTTCACCTGAACGGCCCGTGTGAAAAACCAGGAGGTGAAACAGGGCAGCAAATACAACTGCCCTTGGCTTGGCCTAGAGGTGGTCTCACGCACAGCCCTCCCCTCCCCGCCGCCCTCACTCCAGGCGGCCTGGGTCTCGGCATTCAGAAGCCAGCAGCAGCTGACCCGACCCCCGTCCCCGTCCCGAGGGCTTTGGCTTGACAAAAGGGAGCAGGAGGAGACCCGGCCTCTCAGGCTGACGGGAAAATTGAGTGAATGCGTCCATCTGTCTCCATTGTAGCCTGAATCCTTTAGCTGCCATGAATGGGAAGCTCAGCAGTCTCTCTCTCTCCCCCCCCCCCCCGTTTAGTGGCCTGTGTTTGTAATTCGTGTCAGGGGCACCAAATCTTTCCTGCAGCACTTCCCCACCCAGGGACCCCCCACCCTAGGGAGGTTGGTGGAGGCCGTCTGCCGTTAGCCACAGATTTGGAGAGGTCCCCTGCACCTGGGGCAGCCCAGATGGGGTGGAAAATCCCAGTTCTTTTCCAGAAGAATGTCGTAAGTGGCTTTCTCCGACCAGGTGGGAGTTCCCTCTCTCTGTACCTTTGGATTTCGGCAGCTGCCAAGCAAATATCTCTGGGAAACCACGTTAAGGAAGGTAGAGGGTCACCCTTCCCCATCCCATCTGGTGCTGCCCTGACCTCCTATCTGGTGGGGAACCACCTGCTTCACTCCTGTGGTGGTTTAGTCCTCCGTTTTCTGCCCGGCACGAACCCCTCCTGCTGCCGCTCCTTTTCAAGGCGTCTAAGCCCAACAGCAGCAGTCGCCTTAGAGTTAATTTCTCTAAGTGGATGATGCATCATGCAAATAAGCATATTTCCTTCTTTTTAGGTGCCCTGAGTCTGTCAAAGCAACACTTTGTAGAGTAACCCTGGATTCCTGTTCTTTAAAAAGCGAGAATAATCTCTCTCCCTGCTGCCTGTGCCTTGGTGAGCCTCCATTAAGGTCCTCCACCCACCCACCGGTTGTGGCTTCTGCCCAGTTAAAAGGGTCGCAGCGTTTTCGCCCTTCCTGGCTGGGGAAGGCCCTTGACTGCCGCACGG
Source organism: Cyclura pinguis (assembly GCA_030412105.1). NCBI lineage: Eukaryota > Metazoa > Chordata > Lepidosauria > Squamata > Iguanidae > Cyclura > Cyclura pinguis. Next base: position 23,410 of record CM059613.1, read on the forward strand.
GAGGCCTTCCTGCAGGGGTGGCCCCCTGTGGAGCCCGGGGCCCTGCTCCACCCACAGCCGCCCCGCCGCCCCGGGGTCCCTTGGAAGCCTCTCTGGAGGGCTGGCAGCCTGCCCGGCAGCAGGGGGAAGCTGGGGGATGCCTCTGGGCCGGGCTCGCGGCCCAGCGTCAAAGGGAGAGGCCCTGCCTGGGTGGAGTTTGGGAAGGAGGGTAGCTGCGGCTTCTGGCGGAGGAGGCTGTGTAGCAACCAGGAGTGACCACTAATGAGGGCACGGAGCCTGGGAACGGAGCCGGGAACGGGCTCCCGGAAGCCTCTGTGGCGCCGGGAGTCTCGCCAGAGCCTTGGCTGGCAGTTTGTAGCCGCTGCTTGTGACTCCGGGGCCCGTTCCCTCCTTTGCTGCCTCAGCCAAAATACCGCTTTGGCCGCTTGCTGCTGTCAGGAGCAGGTGTGGGGTCCAGGGTGCCCGATGGCCAATCTCATAGTATCTTTTATTTTCTTTTTTGGTGAAACTCAGGGGCTGGCCTGGAAGTAAAGTGGGCTAGAGGGCAGAGTGCCACCCTCTCTCCAGGCTGACAAAGTTCCGGTTTGCCCCACCCAGCCCCCGGCTGAAGCCGCCCTCCCTGAGAGCCCCTCTTGCACTGAAGGGCTGTTAGTGGGCGTCAAGAGAGGAGGAGGCGCAGACGGGAGCACGTGACAGGAGCAGCAGCAGCACCCGGGGCGGCGGCGGCGGATGCGTGACCAGCCCCCCGCGCCCACTCTGCTTCTCGGCCACCAAGTTGATTGGGCCAGAACGTGGGGTGCCGTGTCAGTAACCTTTGAATGTCCCCTGCTCCCTAGCTGTGCCTTTTTATGGCTTCCAGTCACCCTGGTCTTGTTACCTGTAAATAGTATTGTTCCTTGTGGGAGGTCGCCATGAGCCACCCAGGCTGTCCTGTTTGCTGATTGTGAGGGGAAGGGAGCTCGGGAAGATGTGAGGAGACCGGCCTGGGAGAGGAAGCACGGCAGCTCAAAGGCACCTTTCATTCGGGACAGCTGAACCAACTTGATTCTGCTCTAGCCTGGTTTTGCATGTGCTGCCGGGGAAGGAAATAAGGTTTATTTATAGTTCCAGTGTTGTGCTAGGAGGACAGCCCTGGCCTGCTTTGGGTTTCCTTGGTGTGTGCGCGCGTGTACGTATGGATGTGCGCGTGGGTGTCTTCATTCCCATGCAGGCGGCTGGAGTATTACCAGCTGCCAGGCTGACATCTTGGGGCAAGTTTTTGTTGGCTATGGCTGCAGCCCCTCTGCCCACCCCTGCATAGAATGAAAGAAAGACACCCTTAAGCTCACGTTTCAGCGGGGAGACTGCGTTCCGGACTGTACGGGCCAGGAGGGGTTAGAAAGGGATCGGGGGAGCTCTGATCTACGGGCCAAAGGCAGCATGCACAACCGCTGGCCTTCAGGTGCTCTTGGGGTCTCCTCAGTGAGTGGCTGGTGGAGCTGCAGCGGCGGCGGCAGGGGAGCTAGAAGGGGCCCTCCGGCAGGAAGCCCCCGGCACAGATCATGCGCCCACCACACGCTAACTGTGGTCGTTCTGAATGTAGCACCAGGTGGGGGGGGTGCGCCTGGCGTTTCACCTGAGCAATGGTGCCTTGCCCGTCCTAAGCACAGTTTTCCATTTCCAGACTGGCGCACTGGCAGACTGATGCAGAACTGGATGGGTTTTGTTTGGTGAAGCATATCAAGGAGATCCCGGGGGGGGGTGTGTGTGTCCAGAAAGAGGGTTGGCATTTAAGTTATCCGAGGTCTGCCGTGTGATGGCAGAATTGTGTATACGCAGCAGGTAGCTTTCTTTTGCAGTAAGTAATAAATAATGGCAAAGGGTCAGGCTCAGAGCGATTGCTGGCATGAGCAATTGGAGCCTGTCCTTTTATTCACCAGCCCACAAAGCATTCAAGGGTGGGGGCTTGGAAGGGGGAAGGAGGACATCCTAGACACACACACCCCAACAGTTGTTTGCAAACTTGTCCGGCCGTGGTGGCTGGAGGCCTCTGGCTGAACTTGCCCCAGTGCACCACCTGGTGTCGAGTGCGAATCACTGCAGCTGTTGGAGGGGCCAAAGTACATGTCCAGAATCCCAGAGGTATATGACCTTCCCTTAGCAGCTTTTTTATTTTAAAAAGCAGCTGGGGGGAGTGGAGAAATAGCATTGGGGAGCAAGTGCTCAACTGTTCCCCCCACCGGCCGTTTCCAGGCTCAAAATTGTCCCTCAGGGCCCCTTCCTGCCCCCCCCCCATTTACAGCCGTCTTGAATCCTGATGTGCTGAAACCGAGCATTCTGTGCCTCAGCCCCCTGACCCTTGGTCCGCTGGGCTGCTGGCCACTGGCAGACGCTTGCCAGCTGGGTCACTGCTCCCTCTCCCATGCTGGGAAGAGGAGGGCAAGCTTCCGGGCTAGAGGTGGCACCAGGAGTCCCGCGTTCCCCAATGCTCCCCTGAAGCAAGGCCGGGCTTCCTTGGCTTCGCGGGCGCGTTCCGCAGCAGGAGGACGAGGCCAGAGGCCGAGGGGTGGAGCCCCCGTTGCAAATGAGCAGCACCCAGGGACTCTCTTCCCTCCCGCAGCTGTTGCATTTGTTTGCCCTTCCATAGCCAGCCCTTCACTGCTTTAAACTCTGCTAGAGTGTTTGTTTTTTTTATTACAAATGTGCTAGAAAAGCACAATTGTGCTATAATTGGCTAGCTACAGCTCAGGCTACTTCAGCAGCAGCTGTTGCTGCTGGGTGGATAAAGCAGACTGTGCACTGCAGGGTGCCTGCCTGTGTGTGTGTGTGTGTGTAAAATGCAGAAGTCGTCTCATGTACCCTTTCTCAGGTAGGAAACAGGAGGTGTAGATTTAACTTCTCTTCCCCGTTTCCTGCTTGGAAAAAACTTGTTAGAGGCCTCTAACAAGTTCTGAGCACTATGTCTATTTTTAAACTTCTTACAGTGCATTATCGAAGTGGCTAATTAAAATCTTGCCAGGTTATGGGTCTGAATCGTTAATTTAGCTGTGAGTGGGAATGACTTTCAGGGCTTCACTCACTGCAGTGCTAGAAATTTGGGGACTGAAACAGAATTTTGGGGGAGGTGTGCAGAATTCTTGTTGGGGGGAACATTCCCGCGTCCTCCCCCCACCCCGTGTCCAGCCTTGAAAGACTGTGGGGAGGTCGGTGGCGCCACCTGCACTCGGCAGCTCCAGAGGCAGTTTTGGCTGCGTGTGGCCTTGCCTGGAGCCAAGGGTCAGGAGGCCAAATGGCTTTACAGAAATTTGGCAATATCAGGGGAGCGCAAGAACGTCTTCTGACATTGACGTTGTGCACTCATCTCCCTCACAGCTGCCGTCTCTGCGGAGCTTTATTTTTAGCTGTTGGCAAAACCACCCGGGACTGTTCCTGGCAAAAATGCCTCTCCAGGCTTCCCCAGTGAGGCCTGCTGGACATGGTGTGTGTGTGTGTGTGTGTGTGTAAGCGGGGGTCTCCTCTGGGTTCAGTGGGGTGGGTGAAAAGTTGTTGTTGTTGTGTGCCTTCAAGTAATTTCCGACTTATGGTGTCTATAAGACAAACCTTTCCCAGGGGTTTCTTGGCAGGATTTGTTCAGGGGGGTGTTCCCACCATAGCTTTCCTCTGAGGCTGAGAGAATGTGACTTGCCCAAGGTCACCCGGTGGGTTTCCGTGGCTGAGTAGGAATCCCAGTCCCACGCTCAGACCACTACCTCGCGCTGGCTCTCTGAAAAGCCATTTTCCCTTGTTATTCTGCCTGCCTTCCCAGTGCCCAGAGCAGCCTCCCTTCTGTCTCCGGCCCCCTCACCATAGGTGGGACCAAAGGGGGGGCAGCCACGGGGCCACGTGAGTGAGGAGAGACCTGGTGAGTGGAGCAGAGGAAGGGGACAGCCTGCGGGGGCTTTGCAGTTTGGCAGAGCGGGGGCTGCTGCCTTCCACCTTGGGCGGGGCGTCTCCCGCTTCCAAAAGGTGGCTCTTGGGCCAGAGGTTCTAAACAGGCTCCTTTTGGAAAGATGCGCACTTCAAGAGAGGCGTTTGTGGCTAATCTGTTGACATCGTGAACATAAACGGCTGGGCCCTGATAGTTTGGATCGTGTGAAAGCTTCACCATTTGGGCATGGGGCCAGTAGCTCCTCATGAGGCAGTCGTAGAAAATTCGGAGGAGAGTACAGGTGTTTCTAGTGAAATGAGACTTTTTAAAGGTGCTGGTGTATTCCAGGCTTATCAAAATTACCTAGTGGACTCCTGTTTGGATCACAACACTGGTTCACGTGTGGAAGAAGGACATTTTTAAAAAATGTTTCCTACCACACACCTGTATGTGGAAAACCAGCTGCTTTTCAGCTTCTGGACATTTGGGAAAGCCTCCTTCTTACAAGAGAAACATGTTCAAATTGTGATGTCTTTTTTCTCTTCGTCTGGATCTATGTGAATATGCAGTGGACTTCCAACTGGCTGCTTGGTTCGAGGGACACATGCCTCCCAGCTTTCTTCTTGAAATTGGATGGTGGAATACCTACTCACAGAAAATCAGTGTGTGAATAGGTGCTTCCCCGTGTGCCACGCAGCTCACACAAGGCAGCTGAGTTAATGATGGGATTTGCTGCTGCAAGAGGTGGTCACGCACTTGAAAGGGAACTTTTGCACACAAGGAGGGGGGAGGGAGGGAGGCGGGGAGGGATTATTCTGTGGTTGCCTCCATGGAATCTCCGTGTTTGGAGCCAGCCTGCCTCTCGATTTCAGTTGCCCGTGGCGCAGGAGACCCTCCTGCCCGCCTCCCTCGTGGGCGCCGGGACACCCGAGTGCCCGGGTGGGGGCTGCAGTGCTCGCCCCCCAGGTGCTCTTCCAAGGGCCTCTGTGGGGAGGGGAGCGGGTGGGGGTGGGTCTGCCTTCTCTCTCGCCTGCTTTACCCCCGGCCTGAGCCTCTCCCCCTCTTTGCTCCCTGCTTGCTTTGCCCGCCGGTGAGCGGAGTGAAGCTCTCGAGTGCCGCCTTCTGGTTGGCAGAGACAAACGCATCAGAGAGAGGAGGAAGAGTTGCAGGGAAACGGCTGGATTCATTCCCTGCTGTTCGAAACAAAACGAGGCCGAGGGGATGGCTAAGATCTGTAAATGGCCCGGTATGTACCAAACGGCCGAGAGCCAGCGTGGCACAGCGGTTTCAGCATTGCGTGGCAACTCTGGAGGCCGGGGTTTGAACGTCTGCTCAGCCCGTGGAAACCCAGTCTGGGCAAGTCATACTCTCTCAGTCCCAGAAGAAGGCAAAGGCAAACCCCCTCTGAACAAACCTTACCAAGAAACCCCCGTAATAGGTTTGCCTTAGGGTTGCCGTAAACCAGAAGGGACGTATGAAGGCATGCATCGAAAACAATATACCAAAGGAAGCTGTGCAAAAGACCAGGAATGCCACCGGCGCCTGGAAGGGATCGAGGATGTGTATGCTTTCTTAAAGAAGAGAGAATAAATATAAAGAGTGTGAAAACACAAAATACTAGGAACTGATTGCAAGTCTTGGCACGTTAACCCTGTCTTCACCTGGTGCGATGGAGGGCGTGGCGACTCTGGGGCCCTGATCCACCCGGTTTCCAGCCAGGGTCACTGGCAGGGGAGCTTCAAGCCCTGGAGAGGAGGGGCATCCTGCTGAAAAGCTAGGACCCCCCCTTGGGGTTTCCTTGGAAGCGCAGGGGTTTTTCTGTCGTCCTGGGATGGCAGCGAGCGGGCAGTGTGTGTGTGTGTGTGGTTGTTATGGTGTACCCCCTCCAAGAGTTTCCTCGGCAAAATTCATTCCGAGGCGAGTGCCACGGCCTTCCTGTGGGCTGAGAGAGCGGGACTTGCCCAGGGCCACCCCCAGGGGTTTTCCATGGGCTGAACACAGATTCAGACACAGGTCTCATGGAGTCCTGGTCCAACACTCAAACCGCGGCATTCTGGACGTGTGTGTGTGTGCACGCATGCACGTATTGTTAAACTGCTGGGTTGAATTATATTCACAAATTCCAATCCGTTAGCGGAGTATGAACAAAGACCGTGGCTTCTTGGCACGTGGCATCTGTTAATACGAGAGTCCGCACTACTGCCCATGTCGCAAAAGGAATCTTCTCAGAGAGAGTTTTGAACCAAGGGGAACTGACTTCTGGTATGCAGATTTATTGCTTTCAGATGTCCACACTAACTGACCACCGTAAAGGTGTAAAAGACCTGCATCACCTTGTGCAGCCTTTTCCAAAGTTATGGGCAGGGGACATGATTTGCATCTCTCTGGATCCCGTTATGCTCTGTCCCACTCCCACAACTGTATAAATATGCTTTATGCCTGAGGCCTTAATACCACTTGGTACTGTTTCCAAAGAAGTGGCTTTATATCTACGAAGGCTCATGCAAAAATAAAAAACGTTGGTCTTAAAGGTTTTGCCAAATTTCTCGCTTTCTTTCCTTCTTTTTTTTTTTTTGCTTCCCCCTTCCTTCTTCTTCTTCTTCTACTGTTAAAATGTGGGCCTGCAGCTTTCCCCATTGGCCGCTAGAGGGTGCAGCATCTGCTAATCAGCATTATTAATCTCTTTAAACATTGTATTGGAGGAGCTTCACTGCCATGACTTAAAAGTGTTTTCAGATAACATGCAAACATCAAACAAGAAATTTGAATCTGTGTTACTGGGCTGACAAATGGCAAATAGAAATATAAAGTCGGAGCTGTCAAGAAACAACTACCGCAGAACAATCGGGATGTTGCAGATCAAAGGGGGAAGGCTGCCTAGAAGGGCTCTGCTTCTTCAAGTAGGTGCCTAACGAGGGAGGGGAGGGAGGGGTTGCCGCGCGGTGGAGCCCCCTGCCCCAGTGTTGCCCTCAGAACTGCCTCTCTGGGCCACGGGTGAAGAATTCGGGGCCTGGGGGTTTGAATCTTGCCAGTCCTGGGCCCTGCTGAGTGCCTGATTATGATCTCTTGGCAGCCCGGGCAGAGTTCGCCTGTGGGAAGTGCTTCCCAGCACAGACTTCTGGGCAGCAGGTAGGCCCTCTTTCTGGGTCAGAACCCAGCGGTCCGGTGATCTCTGAAAGAATGAAGGGCACCCGTGGAACCCCCTTGCCTCGGATGAAGTTCTGCACTGACTCTGGGCTCACGTCGGCTGGTCGCTTTGCCGGCTCTCAAGAAGCCCGGAGTAGCCGGAGAACGCTGGGAGAATCAGCGGCACGTGCCCAGAGGCGCACGGAGGCTTTTGCAGCCAGAGCTACGTGGGCAACCGGGTGCCACGTGTGTTCGCTCAGAAGAGTTTGTGTGAATGTGCCTTCAGGTCACCGGCTGACTTAGGAATTCCGTGGGGTTTTCTTAGGCGAGGAATACTCAGAGGTGGTTTTGCCACTTCATTCTTCTGAAATAGAGCCTATAGCACCTGGTATTCCTCAGTGGGCTCCCATCCAAGTACCAGCCAGGGCTGACCCTGCTTAGCTTCCAAGATCAGATAGGGTCTGGTGCCTTTGGGTGTTGAGGCCCGTTACTCAGAAGCAGGTCTTCCTTCATTCAGTAGGAGTTACATCCAGAGAGGTGTGTGCTGGTAGCTTTACAACACAACACAGGTAAATGGGGCTTCATCTCAGCTGCTTCCTGCCCATGGAGTAGGACTACAGCCTCCATCCCGTACATATGCCTGATTTTTCCTGTATGTTCTACGTTTTTATTCAGCTCTTTCTCAGAAAACACACACACAGATGTATTTAGGTGTCACAAAAGTCCCACGGGGTTTGATCAAGGACTGATGACTGGCCCAGCTGTCTCCGTGGCAGAGCGGGAATCTGAACCCAGATCTCCCCATTTCTGATCCGTTACTGCACCATGCTGACTCTCACGCTTTATGTTGACTTCACTATCTGTTGTGCTGCATCATGGGTTCTGTAGCCTTTGAGGTGCAGACCACAGAATGGCTTTGTGTCTGCGCCGCTTGCTCTCAGGCACGCTGCACTTGTACGTTTGTGTGGGTTACAGGAGGTGCGAGGAGGTTAACATACCTTGAGAGCGTAGAGTCTCAGGTGCATCTCATGCTGAGAGCCTTAAGAGGAGCCATGGGAGAAATGGTTGTGGGAAACGACTTGTCTGAGAACAGGGTGACAACGCCAGTGTTGCATATTTTTGGTGGTAAGTCTGCTCATAAGCAAGGCGTTCCATCTGCTGAATGTTGTTCCTCAAGACTGCTAAGAATCTCTCCCAAGCTGTACTCAGAGGGGTGAGCGCGTGGTTCCTGCCAAAAGTGGGTTTTTTTCATAAGGTGGTGGGAGAAATTACATTATAAGGTGTCCAAATTAGAATAATTTCGTGGGGGTTTGATCAAAATGAGGATTCAAGAATTGGCTTGTCCTAGCTGCCTCCCTTCTGGCAGGGGGCCCCTGAATGCACGTTACAGGTATTTTGTGGTGCGGGAACTAGGTCAGTTATTTTTGTCACTCATTATTGCTCGTGAAAATGCGTGCAGCAAATATAGTCTTAACGGGCGGCAGTGGCTTAATTGGGGAAACTGCCTTCAAATTTTACGTTTTCTGAGATGTGTCCAAATGACCTCCATTTCCTGAACAGCCATATTTTAAAAGTCTGGCGTATTTGGACATGTTGCTATGAAATCTAATTTGCAGGGTGTGAACGTCTCCAGTGCGAATTCTCAACCATATTCTCCCTTGAGAGCTGAGTCTGAATTTCAGCCGCCGGTGCGACCGCTGACCCGTCCCCGGAGTCTGAGGCAGTTCTCTTTTCGGACGAGCGCTTTGGATCCGTCGCCTGGAGGGTGAGGCCAACGCTAACTGGTGCCGAGGCCTCTCCTGTTCTCTGCAGATTCGCCGTTCAGGTTGTCACACGGGCAGGCCAGGTGCGTCCGGGCCGGTGCAGGTGCGTGAGGTGGGGATCCTGGAGATGAGCCAGGAGCTGAGGCCCGGAAGGGTGCGTGGGGAGTCAGAACCTGTGAAAACAGCCCTTGCATTACCCAAGGAGATCCCCAGCCTGAGGAACGGGAAGCCCTTCTAGTCACTTCTCGCTGGGGAGAGCCAACGGCCAGCCCGGGAGGAAGAGTCAGCCCCTCCAGGGCTTGGGAAACCCTCCACCCCCTGCCCAGCATGTCCCTCACCCCCCACCGTTCCTGCCCCAGAGGAGCGGCGGCGGCAGTAGCCTCTGACACTAGAAGATCGTTCCTGGTTTGTTTCCATCTGCAAGTCAGAGTTCTGGCCTGGGACCGGAGGTCCCGAAACAGGGTCTCCTCTTCCCGTAGGATTTGGGGGCCCGATTGTACCCTTGGCTGTGAGGGAAAGCTGAACCTCATCAGCAAAAGGGCTGGAAGGTTCCTCTGCGGCATCCCATCTACTGCCTCACTGACCACCGGTAAAGGTTCTGCTGCGGCCGTCACACGCGTCGGCGTTTGGCCCAGAGGGAACTCTTGGGGAGGCCTGGAACGACCGTGCCCAGTTCTGGTACGGAACATGCAGAATCATTTAATAAAGGGTGGTCAAAAAGGAAACCGAAAAACACAGCGTTCACAAGAGCATGTCTTTTCCATGAGGGAGATCACATGGAAATCCCTCACGAATCACGTCCATGTCGTGGCTAGAGCCGTTGTAAGCGGTAGAGGAGGGGGAGGAGGAGGAGAGGAAAATGGTTTTGGAAAACAGCATACAACAAATGCGCGTTGGCCTAAGTCCACCTGTTACTTTGGATTATAAGGCCAGGTTCAGTGGGTCTGCTGACCCATATGCAGAACAGGGGCTGACCTTCCGCTCTGTTGGGGTCTGAAACTGGGTTTGCCTACAGGCGGCGGTGGGGGGGGGCGGGCCTTCCCCTCTGCCCTCCCTTCTGTAATGCTGCCCCCGGTCTGAGGATCTTCCGGTTTATCAGTCTGCTGCCACGGAGCTGGAACGTGAGGAGGCGTGTTGGCATTTCCACTGCGAAGGAAGGTAATCTCGAAACTGGCAAGTGGCTTGGTCAAAATAGTGGATGATGGTTGACTGAGTGCAGTAATCAGAGCTTAGAAATTAAAAGTGGGGGGAGCGACTGTCTCGTTGGAGCTCAACCCTCTTTCTGTAAAGAACACCCCTCTCCCTTGCCCCCACCGTTGTATCTCTCAAACAAGAACGTCAAATGTTGTTTCCTTTGTCTCTTTCAGTTTATTGTGCAGTGACAGATACCGTTAATAATTAATCCGGAGGAACTAATGATTCCCCGTTATTGGGCTGCTGCTCGTTAACAGCTGACTGAGACGGGTCTCTTTCCGGTCCCTCCACGTCCCACCGAAGCCCACCTTTGTCGAGGTGGCTTTTCCTCTTCCCCTTCCTCCTCTTCTTCAGGCTGCGCTCAAGGGCAGTGCTTCCAGTCGCTGGGAAGCGAGTTCCGCCCGAAGAGAGTCACGGCGTTTTACAAGGCCTGGTTAAGGCGTGCAGTTCCCCGGGGAAAGTTGACCCGTTGCCCTGGCTGTTGGTGGTTCTCAGGCCTCGCGCTGCCGCACGAATTGCGTTGCCTTGAGTAGCGTCCCGCTGGGTGGCCGGGGCCCAGGCCCTGGTAGCGAGAACGGTGGAAGCCGTCGCACTTGAGGGGCCTCTGCCGCGTTCCCCCCGCCTCCGGATCTGTCCGGTGGGGAGTGGGTTGCTCTCTTTGGGCCTCTTGGTGGCGGGGGGGGAACCCTTCTCCCGGCTGCCATATCTCATCCGTCTGCTGGTGGGTTTGGCTTATTCTCTCTCTCTCTCTGGCTTATTCTCTCTCTCTCTTTGTTTCTTTCTTTCTTTCTTTCTTTCTTTCTTTCTTTCTTTCTTTCTTTCTTTCTTTCTTTCTTTCTTTCTCTCTTTCTCTCTTTCTCTCTTTCTCTCTCTCTCTCTCTTCCTTTTTTTTTCTTTTCTTTGACATCACCTGCTCTCCACTTTGCTCATTTTTAAGACAGGTTATAAGGGGTCTTGAATTAGGTAAGTACCTTGAGTTAGGACAAAGGAAATCTTGAATCTTAACCCGCTATTGATTTCTGTAGGGCAAGAGGGTTTGGCATTAACTTGTCAGACGCAGTCCTTTCTATGCCCTGTTCCCCAGCCCCCGAATTCCAACAGGGTGTATATTTAGAAACACTGAACTAGGAAATCTTAAAATTTCTGGATACATTTGCTTACAAAATTCTCCTGGAAACGTCTAGTGAAAAATTCAGCACATGGTGGAGTGCTAGCTTGGGGAGTCAGGCACGTAGCCAGGGATTCCACCTTCCTGAATTTCCTCCGTCGTTTTTTCCTCTCCTGTTGGCTGGAGGAGGGAATAAAACTGGTCGCATTTCTGTGGCCTATTTATAGATCCCGTGGCTGGAGGAGGATTGTATTCTGCCAGCCTAAGCAGAAAGCAGAGGCACCTCCCTCGCCAGGACTCCGCGGCCGGCCTGCCCGCTGCTTCGCTGCCTGCGAGGTGCTCGGGCCAGCCCGAAGAGGAGGCGGCAGCGGCGTCAAAGAGGAATGGGCGCCGGAAGGCTTCCTGTACTTGCCTCTAACTCTGCTGCCAAATTTCTTAATTTTATTTTCCTCAGTGCTTGGACTGAGATTCAGGAAAACTGTTCAGAGAACTTGGATACGTGTCCTCAGCGTGTTCAGTAGGACATTCTAGGGATGGGGGGCGAATAGGAAGATCAACCCCTGTTCTCTCTCCCTCCCTCCCATTTGTCCCTAGAATGCCCAGATTGCCTTGCCAGGCCACTTAGGGCCTTACACGGACTACAAAGACAGAGTGCCGGAAGGAGAGGTCTGGCGGCTGACCGGCACTTCTCTCTTCCCAGCCCAGGTTCCGTCGGTGGCCACCCTCCTGCCCGACAGGCCCTTCTTGGTCATTGGGTGCTGGCTGGCTGAGCTAGACCCCTGGGGCCTGGTCCGGTGTAGGGCTCTTCTGCTCTTACGTACACTTGCCACTGGCTAGTAGTTTCTGTGGGTTTGTTGTTGTGGAAGGTGTCACAATCTGAAAATGAATATATGCATTTTGTAATTTGCAAGTATTTGTAAGTTGCCAGTGTCCTCTTGAAGCTTTAACACTGAGGACAGCTGGGGTTTAACCCTCCCCCAGCTTCCACCATTGTCTGAAGTGTGCATGAAGGGAAAGATCCTTGCAGATTCATTGTGCGTCCCTGAGAACTGAGCCAGTCCAGACCTCTGTAGCCAACTGAACTGAATTCCAGGAAGCGGCTTCCAGGATGAACGCCTCGAGTAGCCCCCAGGCCTGTCTGGATCGACCACGGCTCGCTGGAGAAACGTATGTGTCTGTGTGTGTATTCGCAGAGACAACTCTAACGTATCTAGGTTATATATAATAGATGCATACATACATATCTAAACATATATAAACACTTAAACACTTGCAAGGCACATTCGCAGATCAGCACAATATGCAAATCTAAATTCCTGATGAAAATCACAAGCCGTCAAAAATTGGAACAGGTGTCTGAAAATATAAATGTGAAGCTTTAATAAATATTTTAGTACTGACAATTTCAGAAACGTTATCTTTGAAAACATGGAAATACTGCCTCAGGAAAAACCAAAACATTTGATATTTTCAGGAATGCACTAAAGCTACCACGTCAAGTTTGCGCCAACCGGAAGCGCGTGTGGGTGTTCCCAGCCGCAGCTGGTGTTACGACGGCCAACGGAGCCTCCGTGCGCGGGAGCAGCGTGCCTTGAGCCTTACCTGCCGCAGAGCTCCCCGGGGGTCTCGGGGCGACCCCTGTGTGAAGTTGGCCAGGTTGGTCACTGGTAGACCTAAAACTGACCATATAACACCAATTTTAAAATCTCTTCATTGGCTGCCTGTTAGTTTCCGGGCACAGTACGAGGTGTTGGTTATTACCTTTAAAGCCGTTCATGGCTTGGGGCCAGCCTGCCTGCGGGATCGCCTTCTCCCATATGATCCGCCCCACACACTAAGGTGCTCTGGGAGGAATTTACTGCAGCCAGTCAGAACCAGGTTGGCTGCGGTTACCCAGAGGACCTTTTCTTCTATCGCCCCCAAGTTACGGAACGGCCTGCCGGAGGAGACCCGGCACATTGCCAGTCTGGACTGCTTTAAAAAAGCGGTCAAGACTGATCTCTTCCGACAGGCCTTCCGAGACTAGCATTCCCATCGCCTCCCATCAGTTGTCTTCTTGTTTTGTTAATAGTCAACTGATTGACTGTTAATTGTTCTGTGTTTCAACGGGTTGGTTTAGGTGGGTTGGTGGATGGTGAAGACTGGGTATGTTTTTAATCTCTTTTAATGTATTTAATGTATTTTATGTTGTTCGCCGCCTCGATCCTTGTGGAGAGGCAGGATAGAAATAATACTATTATTATTATTATTATTATTATTATTATTATTATTATTATTATTATTATTATTAAAGTGGGGTGGGCAGGTGGACCGCGGGATCTGATCCAGGGCTCTCAGGCACGAGCAAGGGCCTCTGTGCCACCTCTTTCCTTACGTCCAATCCAGCTTAGAGCCTGGAAGGTTACTGTGTAAAAGTAACTTGTCCCCTGACTTGGTAAAGCAGTTCCAAATTGTGATTCTCCCATTGTTTTAAAAAAACTTGTTACATTGTTTTTGAAAAAAACTTGTTGCCAGTTACCTCTGCCATTTGCTCGCCTTTTGCCCAGGTCCACGGAAGGAAGACACGCGTGCCCGGGAAAAAGGTGGGGGAAGTGGGGAGGGAGGCCAGCAGATGCCACGCAAATAATCAAGTTTGCGAAGGTCAAACCTACAGGTGTGGAGGGAGGACTGTACACAATGTCGCTCGTTTGGTTGCTATTTTCATTGCTGTTTGGCAGGAGGAAAACTTTGGGGTTGATACGAGAATGGCCTAAAAGGAGAGGAGAAAAGCCTGCCTCTAAAAAGCAGTTTAAAAGGAATTTCCAAAAGCAATGAGAAGCAGTTACTTGCTGTAGCGGTGCTATGCCAGCAAAGTAATTCTAGTTCCTGCTTTTCATAGTCGACTCTGTTCTGGCCTTTCTCCCCCGCAACACGTAGTAAGTTGCGCGAGTCGCTGCGGCCCAGCTCCCCGCTCCTGGCTCAGAGGCTTCGTGGCATTAGCCTGGAAGCACCTGGCGTGTGTCCGCGTACACGTACGCACGTCGGGGTGCCGTTCTCTGCCGTGCCAGTGCCCCGGCTGGTGTGGGTGTTGCCTCGCGGTGCCCTCTCCGACTAGCTCTGGTGGTCCATCCGGGGGGGGCGGGGTCTCCTCCTCCTCCTCCTCGAGATCCCCTCCTCCCCTTCTTGCCCTAGCGCCAAATCTGCGCCCCCCTCGCTGCTTCTTTGCCGGAAGGAGCCTCCGGCCCACCTGGCCACCAAGTCAGCCTCCGGACTCTTCTGCCAGAGGAGGCCTGGGAAGCCAACTTGGAATATTTTGTTATCTATTGCCGGTTTGTTTGGCTGGCATTTAAAAGAAAGTGAAGCCTCAACACGGTAACCTAAAATGATGAGATCATTAATTACATCCCCCTTCCGAGTCAGGAGGAGGTGGGTGGAATTAAAAATGCAGAGACTGCACAGAGCAGCGGATTATGTATATTTTATTGTTGTATAATTGGGACTGTTGGGTTCCTGGGAAAGTGCGGTGATGGTGACAGCCTTTTCATGTCATAAAGACACTGGGGCGCCCGCTGAAGTTGCTGCTGAATGCTCGATCCTTGTGGCGACCGCGCGCTCTTCTGTCTTTGGTGCTTGGTGTGTGCTCCGGGGAACTTTGGGGTGCCTCGGAGATTTCTCAGGGGCTCCTCGCGTAGGAGCCCGATCGTCTCGTGTGCCTTTTGCTCTGTTGCTTATTGCCCCCCCACTTTGAACTCAGAGCGACCAGTGGGATTCTCAAGATTGTGGCCCCCCAAAAGTAACTTTTCTAAGCTGTGGTTTTACAGTTGGGGAAGGGAAGACTTCAGTTGCTCCCTGAGCTCCCACAACATACTGTGGAGACACTTCCATTTTTAAAAACAAAACAATTTTTGTATAATGCAGAATTTCTCTAATGCGCGACTCTTAAAATGGGGCAGTCAAGCTGCAGAAAAATGTGAATACAGTGCAAGATGCCCAAAGTCAATAAAACAGCAATGTGTCACCAGATAGACATGGGTGAGTGCAAGGACTAGCAAGAAAATTGAAAAATTACAGGCTTGCTGGAAAAGCAAGTTCTTCAGCAGTGAGGAAACACTGGCAGAATTCGCTGGGCAGGGGATGGGGTGGAAGTAGAAGTTTACTGCAGTGAAAAAAAGCAGGAGGGGGAATAGTCTGCTTTACAGGTGAGGAAGCCCAAGGCAGAGGGCGGGCCCATAGCCAGCCGTGGGCAGAGAGTGCTCCTGCCCCCCTGCCCCGTGGGCCCCCAGCTGCCAAGTGGGGGCGCTGGTGCCTCTGCGCCCTCTCTTACCTGATAGCCACGCGCAAGGGGCAGCAAGCTGTGCCGGGGAGCTGGCGACCCTAAGCCTTGCCTGAGCCTGGATCCAGCAAGCCAGGGCCCCTGGGACCCCCTGAACATCAGGGCTAGCCTGAGAAACCTGGGGGGGGGGGCTGCTGGTGAGTGGGGGCAGGGCTCCTCCTAGTGGCCAGTTGAGCGGCGGCTGCCACTGCTGCTCCCTGCCCCTTCCCCTCCGCCCTCCTCCTCCCCCTGTGCCGGCAGCAACGGAGAGTAGAGCTGTGCAGTGAGACTGGTGGGGGTGAGACGAAGGGGGCTTCCATCCCCCCCGAGATCACACGTCAGTTCTTCCGGCTGCAAGACACCTTAAGAGGGATGTTAAAAGAAGTGTCATGTCGGTAAAATACGGAACATCACCAGACAGACAGTCATTTGGCAATGTTCCCCCAGGGATCTCGTGCGGGAGGGTGAGGGGCCCGAGGCTTTGGGGAAGGGGCTCAGAGCCCCGCTTTCTGTGCAGAGGGTGCCAGGCCTGGGGTGGGGCGGCGGCAGCAGCAGCGTCTCTGGGGAGTGGCCCTCCTCCGTGTGAGATGCTGGAGGGCCCCACGCGTGCGTGTGGGCAACGGCCACGGCCTTGGGCAGCGCGGGCCCTGGGGTGTCGTTGCCAATAGGATTCAGAGCTTGGATGGTCCTGGATGGGCCCAGAGCTGCTGCTGTGCATGTGTGGGAGAACAAGGCCCATCATCCCTGGCCATTCTGACTAGCTGCAGCATCTGTTTATTTATAAGACATTATCATCCTGTCGTCTCCCTACCCACCAGGGCCCCCAAGGGGACTTTTACAGGTTTCTGCACTAGAAGTAGTTCTAATATCTGATGCTGAAAAGTGGGGCATTCCCTGGCAAAGACATAGAGCAGCAGGTCCCCCCCCCCGGCAGAGAGAGGACACCCTGCCACCGTGCCCTGCAAGAGGCATTCCCTCCCGCACTGGCAGCGGGCACGCGTATCCCTGCCAGGCACAGGATTGTGGTGGTGAGAGTTGCTCTATGAGCTTGCCTCGGCATCTGCTCTCTTCACTGCTGGTGCCACTTCTTTCCTCTCTTCCCCATTCCTGAATTTCCTCCTTAATGCATCTTGCTTTCTCATCCAGCAGATCTCCAGGAAAGATGGCATGGCAAGGAGTGAGTGATGGGGTAATAATTCTTGCCTCGGAGGGCTGTTGGAGGAGCCCAGCCTGAAGTCATGGCAGTGCCAACCGGGAGGTGGCAGGTGAGTGCTTGCATCATCTCGGGCTTGGACTGGGAAGGGAAGGAAGAGCTGGGAGGGGCGTGTTACTGCCCTGGCTAGTCCGAGCTTTGGGGATATTAAAAGATATCCCCTTGATATCACAATTCGGCTGCACTTCTCTGTTCCTCTCCACGTGCTTGCGAGGCCGCCAGACAAGCACGTAAACAAGCTCGGCCGTTAATAGCCGTAATATTAAAACTACAATACGGGCAGGCCAGAAATAGCTGACTCACTGCTTTAGGAGACCTCCAGGCAAGTACTCTAATTAAGTATGCCCGCCACTTACAAAAGAGCCTCTGCCCCGCGATGGCAGCTTGATGGGTAAACTATGCAATACCCAAGTACTCTGCGTCTGCATACTGGCTGCTCTATTGAGAACCGCTACGATAACTCAATCATTCAGATTCTGACCTTTCGGAGGCTTTGTTTCCAACTCCAAATCTTTTGCTTTCCCCCAAGTACGGCATAGCCCGCAGTCACAATTCTCCTTATAAAAACCCTCGATTCCGAGACCTTCCTCGGAACGCTCCCGAGTTTCATCCCGCCTTGCTGCCGCTTTGCTTGGCGAGCCTCCCCTCAGCTCCACGCGCTGAGCTACATCGCACCCCAGCCTCGCTCTCCATTTTTCCTGGGCTTCGGGACAGGTGAAGTATCACCCGAACCAGCAATCCCTCTAAAAATCCCTCTATACCACTCCAACCTTTATTTTCTTTAGTTATCTTGTATGAGTGTGTCGCATACACTGTTTTGCTTGTATTTAATAAACATGATTTATTATTTCAACTTCGATGTTCTCCTTGACTCGACCGGACCCCGTAGACATAGGGTTCAAGATCTCGCTAAGTTACCCTGCCTCTCGTAACGCTAAGCAGTGCTCTGAGCTAATTTTCCCCAACTTTAGTTGAGCACATTTTGATGTCCCTGCCGGGACCCCCAGTTCACAGGTAACAGGTGGCAAGTGCCAGCCACAAGACAGGGAGAAAGTGTGGGTTTCTGCTGCTGCCTTTGGCTTTTTGTTGTTTTTTAGGTTGGTCATGGGGCCTTTCTTGCTCAGAGAAGTGGATAAGAATGAATTTGAAAACTCTAGCTATCCCTCACACTAAGAGTTGTGTGACAGGCAGAAGTTCACTAGAGAAGCTTTCTTTAGCACAAAGTAAATACAAATGGAGGATCCCCCACCCACTCGCTCTGTCTGTAGCCATTCGTCAAGCTCTGGCCACCAGTCTGGACAGCTGGCTCCATACAGGGGATGAGGAGGCCTTCTTGCTCCATCCTCTCCCTTCAGCACTTTCTGTTGGGGCAGAAATGGATTGGTGCAGGTACACACCACACACCTTCCTCTCAATTCCTTTCTGCAAGTGTTTCAGCACTAGCTCTGTGCCATGCAGCCATATTTGATTTTAGTGGAGAAAGAGAGAGACCACCTTCCCAAATGTTGTGGCATGTGACATGAGGAGGGCTTTGCAGCCATGTTGGAAGAGGGGCTGGATTTGACGGGGGGGGGGCAGTTTGCCCTGAATCTTTTTGCAGAGGTCTGCAATTCAGGTCTTGCATCCACAGGTGATGGCAATTTGGGTCCCTCTTACTGCAGAGTTGGAGAAGGTGCAAAAAAGAGGCAACCACACGGTTACAAGACTGGAGCAAAGGAGAAATGTTACAGCAGCATTTTGAGCCCCTTTAGCTTAGGAAAAAGTGGAGACGGAGGAGAGGTTTATAAAACTGGTGTGGAGAGCAGGTGTGATGGGGGACACGTTTCCCCGTCATCCCTAATCCTAGAACAAAAAGGAGAGCTTCCCTGATGCTGAGTGAGAGGGGACTGGGGATGGATGGAAGAAAACCTCCCTCCTCTGCGTAATGTGAAATCCACCTGTGGGATTCATTTTCACAAGAACTTGACGGGAAGCCACCGAATTCCACGTGCTCCTCTGCAGCTTGTGTGGCCCGGGCCACGCCGGGGAGATGAGCAGGGGGAGGACGGTCCAAGCCCCCACCCCGCTCCTGAGGCCGAGCATATCGCCATCACCGCCAGGTGGGCCTTCCCGGCCCGGCGGCGGAGGAGGGATCCACGGCGGGCCCGGCCCGGCAAGGGGGGCGCCGCTGGCCGACCCTTCCAGAGACCGCTTTCCAGCGGCCCCTTTCCGCACGCCCACCGCCTCGAGACGCGCGGCGAGAGGCACCTCCCGGGCCTTGGCGACGGAGCTGCTTGTGGGTGCTCAGCTCTGGCGGCCTCGTCTGTCTCCTTTTTCCCTCCCTGCTTCTCCCACCTGGGGCTCGGGTAAGCCATTCGGGGAACGCGTCCGCCCGTGGAAGGGACCGCAGGGGACTCCGGCGTGGCCACCCGGGGGCAGCACTTCTGTTTCACGGCTCCGCGGAGCGAGAGGGCGGAGGGAAACGGACGCGGACGCGCGCATGCGCGCGGGCCCGCGAGGGCTGACTCTCGGCCGGGCAGCCGTGGGCAGGCGGGCGCGGAGGCGAGGCGCGCTGGGAGGGCTGGCGCTTGCGGGCGTCGGTGCCCACGCTGCGCGCGCGGGTCCGCAAGGCCGCCTCGCAGGCGCTACGGGAGAGGAGGCGGCGGCGGCGGCGTCCTGGAGCCTCCTTTCCGGGCTTTGACGGGGGCTCTTGGCCTGTTTTCCCCGTTGCCGCTGGAGTCCTACAAGCACGTTGCACAAGTGGGCGAATGCCGTGGGGCCTGTGGGCGGAAATGCACTGTTGCAGTGAAAATGGAGAGCACCGCGCATCACCCACGTGGGGCCGCTTTCGGTACTGGCGGTTCTCGGGGCCGGTGGTGAGCTGCGGAGGCCTGTTGCGCTAGGGCTTCGCGTGCCCGCTTGATGACGGCGGCGGCATCCGGCAGCAGTCCGTGTGCCCGCATGGGCCGCCCCGCCCGCGACGGTAGGGAGGTCGTTTCCGGCAGTTCCCTTCTCTTTTGCTCTGCTCCGCGTCCGCTGCGCTTTTTCCTTTGTCGGTCAGAGGGGAACTCCCTCCCGCGTCTTCCCTGCTTGACTGGCGTGGGGGAGGCAGGGGGCGCCCAGGGCCCGCCCGGCGTGGAGACAAGAGGCTGCCCCCCCCTTCCCCGCGCGCTTCCAGGGCTACAAGCATCCTGTCACCCTCCAGTGCTGTGGACTCCCACTCCCAGGGTCCTTGGCTGTTGCTTGCATCAGACAGGCTTCTGGGATCTGAAGTCCAAAGACTTCTGGAAATCCGGAGGTGGAGGACTGTCGCGCCTATTCCCTCTTCTCCTGCGGGAGGGTGCAGCCAGCCTCGGCGCACCGGTGTTGGCACCTGGAAACCGCAGGGCCCTCTGCCGCGAGCCCTTGCCTGGCGGAGCATCCTAAAGGCACTGAGATTTCCTGAGAACCCTCCCCACGCGGAGGGGGTTGGGAGGGATCCCGCCCCCGGCGTCCCCTTGGTCAGTCGGCCAAATGCACCGTCCTTAGCAGGCCAGGGGGCAGCAGTCTGCTGACCGGGCCAGCAAAGGAGGGGGAAAAGAAACTTTGAAAGAGACTGAGCTTGGTGGAACAGGGAATGGTGTCTTCGCTTGTAATCCTCAGAAAATATTTTTTTAAAAAACCAAAGCACAATCCTATTTTCAACATATTTAAAAACTGTGGAAACACGGCAGTAGAGAGAGGTTGCAAAGGCGCCAGCATCTTTGAGATTAGCCCTGTGATGCAAAATACAGGTTGAAGGATGCCAGAATGTAAATGCTAAAATACCTGTGATTTGCAAAAAGGCAAAAAGAAACAAGGAAAAAAGGCGTTTTATTATTCTACTCTAATTGTGTCGGGACTAATCTTCACTCCCCAATACAATACAGTAATAATTGATATTATTAGCTTTGATGATATTATTCTCCTGAAATGTTTTCACGTGTGCCGGGGAATTTAAAAGAAACTACACAAAGGTTAGCTCAGAGCAGAATGGAGCACTGTTTTTAACTCTCTCTCTCATTTTCTCTCTCTCTGTTTCTGTGTGCATGTGTGCGTGCACGTGCACGCGTGTGTGTGTGACAGAGAGAAAGAGAGGAATTTGTTTTTTAAATTACAGTAGTAAAAAAGTGGATATTAAGTGTGCCAGATTTTTCTCATAATAGAATCCCACAAATGTTTCATATTTGCTCCCACCTCCTTAAGCATAGAGCTTTAACATTCCATGGGAATCTTTTCTTCTGCTGTTTAACCTATTAGGAGTTGCTGTTTCAGATAATAAAATTAAGCTGTGAAGATCATAATGTAAGGAAATTTTAGAAGAAACACACGGCCCTTTGCAACACAGTTGTGCCGTTTTGGAGTTGACGGTGGCGAACTGAAAGTGGCACGCGCGGTAGGTTCCGTGCTTTTAAGAGAAGGGCTTAGAAAAGGAAGTGGCAGTGTGAACATGGTCAAATGTTGTGGGAGCCAAGGATTCTCTCTGCCGTCCAGTAGACGTGCCAAACAAATTTGTTTCCTCTGATTTTCCGTGCCCTGTTCTCCACACTTAGAAATGAGGCATGCCGCCCCTGCCACGGAGTGGTCAGTGGCCAGAGAATGTGCTCCGGCTGGGCCACCGTGGGGGGGGGATGCAGTGGGGAGAGGGAGCCAGTGGGCTGCCCCCTCCCTCCGGCTCCCTGTGGGCTTTCTGGGCCAAGGCACGGGCGGGCACGGCCCGCTGCGCTCTCTCCCCGCTTGGGGGCTGCCGGAGGCGGCTTGCGTGGAAGCGCCGTGGGCAGAACTGAATTCCGATCATCGGCTTTAGATCCCAGTCAGGTAGTCGCCTGATACTGCCTTGGTGGCCGTCAACCGGACGCGATACAAGAGTCGCATAGTTTTGCCTTGTCCGGGGGGAGTGCGGCAGCGCCCGCCTGCATTTCTGGGACCACAAGAAGTAGCTGAAGGGGCACCTCTCACCCTCTGCAGGGAGCAGATGTTGCTTTTCGCCTGGAGCGTTCTGCGCTCGTGACCCCCGGTCCCTGCCGCGGCTGTGTGGGGGAAATTCCCCCCAGAAGTCCCAGTGATCCCCTCGGTCTGGGCAGGGCCCCAAGGTGCGTGGGGATGCAGCGGCCTGCGTGCTCACACAGCCCCACCCGTGCGTCGCCCGCTCGTGCCGCACGAGGACTCCCTCGTCGTGGTGCGAGGCCTCCTCGAGTCACTGCTTGGTCACCTGGTCGGCAGCCCCGCCGGAGAGGCACTAATTACCCGTCCACGGTCCTTCCAAAACCCCCGTAGCTCACGAGGGCCCAGATTTGGACAGAGTAGCTGGCCGGGCGTGTTTTATTGGCGTCGGTTTGAGGCCGCCACATCGGTGACAATGTGAGGCCGTCTCAAACGGCTACTTGTTAAAAGTATTTATATTGCAAAAAATGTAGCCGCCCCTTTTGCAGCAGAAAAGTTACTTGGGCTGCCAGACAATTAGAGGGATTTCAGCTTATGTATTAGCTCTCTTCTAATCAATGAGTCGAATAATTAAAATAATTTTAAATGCATCTTGCAATCCTTAGACTGTCCCTTTTAGAGATACTGAAGGCTTTTTTTTAAATAAGGTACAAAAGTATTTCCATTAATGCTTCCCTGAACAGAGCACTTAAGGGATAAGTGACAGCTCCCTGCCCCAAGGAGCTTACCGTCTAAATTTGGATAGGTTGACCTGTTAGGGGCCAGCGGGGGGGGGGGAGGGAGTGCAGGGGGGGAGTGCCGGGGTCACGCCCTGGCTCCCAGGAGGCACAAGGAGCCCCAAAGAACAAGGCCCGGCGGGTCTGCCTTTCTCCGCCAGCGTCGCCTAGTTATTTTCCAACATTATTCTTAGCCTTGCCGCGCGCTCGGCCTGGGAGGATCCGGCCCAAGTGGGCCTGGCGCCGGAGGAACCGGGGCGCTGGGAGGAGGGGGCGCCGCCCTCGCCGAGCCGGGAGGGACCCCCTCCGGGCAGGGGGGCGCGGGGGCTGCGAAGTACCCGCGTGGGCGCCGGCCCCCCGGGCCACCCGGGACGTCCTTCCGAAGGAGCCCCTGGGCCGGAGGAGGAGGAGGAGGAGGAGGAGGGGGGGGCTGGCTCTCCGGCCGCCTTCCGAGGGGGGGCGTGAGGGGGACCCCTCGCACCCCGTCCACCGCGGGGGGGCCCGGCTGCACCCCACCCCACGGCGGCAGGTGGGCGGCCGCCCTGGCCCCTCGAAGCGCTTGCCCGGGCTCCCCCGGGAGGAAGGCGCGCTCACGAACAGGTCGCGCCGGGGTCTTCGAGCGCGGTTCCGGCCGCGGCCCCGGCGTCGCCCGGGGGGCGCCACCCGCAGCCCACCGAGAGCCCTCCTGGCTGCCGGCTGGGCTCCCGCGGCCGGGCAGCCACGGAGAAGGCCCGGGGGGCGGCGGCGGGGGGGCGCTCCGCTTACCGGCCGGGCGGGCCGAGCACTTCCGGGCGCTGTCCACGGGAAGGGGCGGCGGCGGAGGCCTGGGGGCCGAGCCGGCCTTCCCGGGGGGCAGGGGGGTCGGGGCGATTCCGCGGGGGCGGCCGTGGGGCGCTGCGGCGCGCGCTGCGCTTTGGTTCCGGAGCCCCGCGGGGGCGGCGACTCCCCGCCCTCCCTCCCTCCCGCGATGGCGGCGCCCTCCGCCGCTCCGGCTGCGCCGCGCTCCCCAGCCCTTCCCCTTCCTCCGCCTCCTCCTCTTCCGCGGGGCCTCAGGCGGCGGCGGCGGCCTCGCCGCTTTGCCGGGCGGCGCTGAGGGGGCGGGGGCGGGAGCGGGAGCGGGAGCGGGAGCGGGAGGGGAGCGGCCTCGGCGGGGCGGGCGGGCGGGCCATGCCCTCGCGTGCCGCCGAGGAGCCGCAGCAGCCCGCGCCGCCCACCCGCGCCGCGCCGGCGGGGGCCAGGAGGGAGGCGGCCGCGGCGGCGGCGGCGGCGGAGGAGGCGGCGGAGGCGGCGGAGGAGGAGGGCAGCGCTCCCCCGCATTGTGCGGCGGCGGCGGCGGCGGCGGCGGCGAGGCGGAGCAGCGGCGGCGGCGGCGGCGTCAGGGGCGCGGAGAGCGGGCGGGCGGCCCGGGAGGAGCCCCGCCTGGCCCCGGAGCCGGCCAGAGCCATGAAGGAGCCCGGCGGGGGCGCGGCGGGGGCGGCCGCGGGCGGCGGAGGGGACGGCGGCCCCGGCCCCGGCCCCGGCCCCGGCCCCGGCCCCGCCAGCAGCGCCGCCCCGGTCGCCCCCGGCAGCGGCGGCGGCGGCGGCGGCGGCAGCCCCGAGGAGGCCCCGGCGCAGGTGAGGGGGACGGGGGCCGCCCGCGGGGGGGAGGGAGAGGGTGGTCGCCCCTCCGGCCCCGATGCCCCCCTTCCTCCTCCTCCTCCTCCTCCTCCGATCCCGGGGGGCGGCCGCGGCGGGGTCCCGGGCGAGGCGGGTTTGGCCCGGAGCCCCCCCCCCGGCGGCCCCTCGCCCCCCGATATCCGGAGGGCCAAACGCCTTTTCTCGGGTTCGCTTTTCCCCCGATTTTTTCCTCCAAATGGCAGTTTTTTTCCTTGTTAAAACGACGCCACCTAGAGGACACTATTCCATAAATAGAAAAAAAGAAATTAAAATTGGGGGAAATGAGGAAATGTGAGGGTTTTTTTTTCGTATTTCTAATTTTCGAAGGAAAAGTTTCTCTCGTTGGAATCTTTTGGAAGAGTTTTAAATTTTTTCTCTTCTAGTGTGCGTTTCGTGTTATTTTTGCGCGGATGCCGGTCGGAGGGGCTCCGGAGCAAAATTGGCAATCGGCAAATTAATGGGTAAATTCAATTAAACTGGAATTTGGGGTGAGAAGCAAACTGGTTTTCGTGGAGTGTTTCTGGAAGCAAAATGAAGTTGGGGGAGAGCCGGGCGGTTTCGGTTTTTCCCCCGAAGAACTTTGGGGGGGGGGAACAATTCTTGCGCAGCAATTAGGAATTGCACTTATTGCAAATTTGAACCGATTTCTCAGTTAAACACGATTGGCTTTTGCAAACGTCAGTTAAAAGTTTTTCCTTGAGGGTTTTCGGCTGTTTTTTCAAACCTTGTGTGGTGGGAAATTTTCGGTGGACACACCCCAGTTTTTTTG
The DNA here is from genome assembly GCA_030412105.1 of Cyclura pinguis. Taxonomy (NCBI): domain Eukaryota; kingdom Metazoa; phylum Chordata; class Lepidosauria; order Squamata; family Iguanidae; genus Cyclura; species Cyclura pinguis. Next base: position 48,073 of record CM059613.1, read on the forward strand.
GGGGGGTGACTTAAGGGTTCTCCCCAAATCTGATCCGAAGGGGCCCCCCGCCCGATTTCCAGCCCGAGCCAACCCAGAAACGTCACCGAGGGCGAAGGGAGAGGACGGCGGCGGCTTTTGTCTGAAATGCCAGAGAGGGACATGCGTTTATATATGTGTTTCGTGTGTGTGTGTGTGTGTGTGTGTGTGTGTATATATATATATATATATATATATATATGTGCGTATATTTTATTTTCCGGGCCTCCTCTGCTCGGGGCCCCATTAAAACTCTGGCGGGGGGCGTTTCGCTGGCGAGCCCCCGGGGACCCCGGGGGGCGGAGGGAGGGGGTTTTTTGGTGACCCCCTCCCCACTGAAACAATTCCGGATACGTTATCTGGGGGAGTTCTGGGTGTAAAATAGGCTGTTAGGTTAATTACGTATGCAGAATAGTACTACTTGGGGAAATTGCAGAGATGAAGTTGCAATTTTTTCAAAAAAGGGAAAATTGCAAAATTAAGTCAGGTTTTCTCAGGAAATTTCTTCCTTCCCTCCCCCCCTTTGTCACAAAACACAGAAAATGTTTTTTTTTCCCCCCAATAGACACATTGTTAAATACAAACTGGTAAATGTTTCATTTGGGCTGCTCACATGTGTTTGTGTAAAATTGCCATTTGAGTTTTTGGTCGTTGCTTCTCGGTGTGTGTGCTTTTTTTTCTGTTTTGTTTTGCATTTTAAAAAAAGACTGAGAGAATCTAATTTGGGGATTTTTTTTTCAATTTAAAAACTCTGTGAAGAGGGAGATGCTGTCTTCTGCGTGGGGGGGCAGGAGGGGGAGGAAGGGTCAGTGCTGAATTTGGAGGAGGAAAAATGGAAAGGAAAGAGCAAATCTTGCAGAGCCTCCACTTTAAAATGGGAACAAAATATCAAGATGGCCGACTCCACAGCTGCAGCAGGGAATTTGAAAAGGGCATTTCTGTGTGGGAACAGAACCGTTTTCTGCAGCTTAAATCCATTTTCTAAATCCAAGAACCTCAATTCAGGCAAATGTTTTAGAAAATTTATAAGTTTTTTTCCCAGCCTATTTTTTTTAAAAAAAATTCAGAATTTGAAGGAAAATCACTAAAAAAAAGTTGGTGGTTTGCTAATTTTGCTTAATTGTTATCTGAATTGCAATTGAATATTTAATTTAGACACCTAAATTTTGGAGTCAAGCGGAGGGGGTGCAATTGCAGATTTCGTCTCGAACCAATCCAGTTTCCCTTGCCCCTCCCCCCCCAGGATGGGAGGGGGCACGCCGGCTTTATGGAAGCTTCTGGAACAACAGTAAAACAAACAATTTCCAAAATCAGCCAAGTGGCCTCAATTCTTTCAACACTTAGAAAAGAATCCAACCTAGTGACCTTTTTTTTTTTTCCCAGAAAGCCAGAAGAGATTGATACTTTTAGAAATATTTAAAGGAGAGAAAATTTTAATTAGTCACAGATTGGCATCAGGTACATGTGCTGTGTTAAACTGGACTAAACAGGTTTTTTGTTTCTGGTTTTATGCACCGTTTCCTGCAACAGGTTTTGGGCACGGGCCAAGCCGTGGCATTGAATTGATTTTAAGACACTATGGAAGCAGATCTCAAATTTCCAATTAAAAATAAATAATTTGTGTCATGTGATCAGTGACTTTGGTTGTTTTGCTTGCCTGCCTTTCCCTGCCTGTCTTTGAAAGATCTGCTGGAATTTGAGGGGGGGTGCGCGAGCGGGGGAGCGAGAGAGAGGGGGGAGGGGGGTCCTGCCCTTGGGCGGGGGGGACAGTTGTGATTTGCTCCAGAGCAGCAGCGGGAGGGGGCCCTTCGGCTGTGCCACGGAGGAGGGGCGGCCATGTTGGATTTTCTGAGGACGCTTCCAGGCTTCAGACAGTTGTGTCAAAGGAGATTCGAAGGTGGGGAAGCCGAACCCCCACCCACCCACCCCCTGCAGGACCTGCCTGAAAGGCACTAAGGAAAATTTTTGCGGAGGAGAAATTTCTGTAAATATTTTGCAAATTATCCTTTTTTCAGGAAACATTTAGAATGGCTCTGCAGTTTACAGCGCTGACCTTTCTCGGCTGGATTGGTGGCTGGGGGCCCCCGAGGGGCTCCACCCCACCCCCATTTTCCCAACTTCCCTCCGGGGGGGGGAGCTTTGCGTAGGACCCCCCACGGTCCACGTCAGTGGTGGCGAAACCCTCACCTGCCCCGCTTCTTGTGCTCAGCTTTTGGTCAAAGTGGTTGCTGACCCTGATTTTCCGTAGCGCAGGATTTTAATTTAAGTGGCTTGAATCTGCATTAAAGTTGCAGGCCGTCCTGTGTCCCGTCTGGGGGGTTTCTTCGGCCTTTTCGGCTCCCGAGGTTCTGGGCTGTGGGCCGGGACCGCCGCCACCAGCTGACCCACGTGCCCTGAGGCAGGCTGGGGTCCCCCCTCGGAGTACCCGCTGGCCTGTCTGCCCACAGACCCGCCTCCTGTGCGTGGAAGGGAGTGGCGCTGGCCTACCTTCCAGGGTTGTCGGGCAGTTAGAGGAAGGGCTCCTGTGGGGTGCATTTCTAATACAATGGCACCCCTGGCATTAGTCTGTTAGACATGGTCAGTTTTGCCATTCCTGTCTTTACTGTTCTTGCAGATATCACAGATAATGTTGACGCAGACAGGCGGTGCCAACATGCTACTTTTTGGTGGCAGTTACTGACTTTGTTACCGATAATGACATGGTTAACAAAATATGTTGAAGTAATTGTTACTATTGTTATCATTAAAGGTGATGTAGTTGTCTCATTTTTGAGGGAGATTGTTGGTGCCTGCTGGTCAAGGGGCAACCCTCTTCTCAGTCACCTTTCAAACTGATTTCCAAGACTCAGGTTATGGTGTTAGGATTAGGTTTAGGATTAGAATTAGGATTATTTAGTTCCTGCCTTTCTCCCAGCACTGCAACTCAAGGAGGCTTACAAAAGTTAGTGGAGATACAAATAGAGATCCACATCAGCAAAACCTTTCAAAATAAAATGTAATTGAACTTTCAATAGAATTAAAAGCAGCTTAAAAGCATGCTCATTTAAAATAAAAAGTTACAAATGCTGATCCCATGTGAGGGCAAAGGGGGCTTGCACTATGCTTCAGCTCCCCCCTGCTGGCTTTGGGGGTGCCTGAGGGGGGGTCCCCCCGTTCCTCATCAGGCAGAAACCATTGCCTCACCATGAGGTTGCACCAGAAACCCTCAAATGTTTTAATCACACAAGTCATTTTAATTTTAACCAATTTTAATTTTAAAACTTTAATTTCAATCACAAATCGTTTCCTGTTGGAAATGCTTAAGACTCCCACCGGCCCTGAGGCAAAAGAAATTTCAAAACGGGAGCTGGGACCCGCCGGTCTCCCCCTCCCACTTACGGGAGTCTCTTCCGAGCCAGTGCCGTTGTGTGGACGGTGTGCTCATGGCCAGGCAGCGCGGGCACCTGGGGCTACGTGCTCCCTAAAAGCAGCCGTTTTTAAGCGCAGTTGGATATGTATATTATTCACCCGGAGCAGTGGGCAGCGCCCCCACCCGAAAAGCGCCCTCCGTGGGACAGGAAGTGGATCCCCTGCGTCTTCCCCGCCCTACGGAACAGGTTGCCCCGTTGGCCTGGCCTGGCCAAAGCCTCTCGCCTGGACTGCTGAGAAGAGGGGTTTTGACCTCCTCCCTCCGGGTGCGCCTGCATCCGTGTGCTCCTGGCCAGTTCCCGGGGCTGGTGTGGCCAGTGCCTAAATGTTTGCTTCTGGCTTCCAGGATTTGAGGCGGCGTTGGCCACCACGGATGGAGGGGTGGCCGCTTCCCTGATGTGGCTCTAACGCCTATGATCTAGGATCTTTAACACATGCGCGTGTGCGCGCACGCGCACAAACACACACACACGCCCCTTGCCTTGCATGAGTTGTGGGGTGGTTTTTTGACCCCAGTGAGTATTCCATTCTGCTGTGGGGTATAGGAATGCCCCCATCCAGGGAAGAAAGCACGCCATAGAGTAAAACCAAAGCGAATAGAATAAAACAAACTTCTTGTACTGTGGAGTGTTGTCTGTGTGCCCCAACAGCCCGCCCGACGGAAGAAATTTCAGTTTCTCTCCGAGGGGGCGCTCCTGCAAACCCCCAGGGGATGTAACTTCTGTTTCAGGGTTTTCCCCTCTCAGTAGTTTAGTTTGGTGGGACTGGGTGGTTGGCCCAGTGGCCAGAGGCAGCTGCAAAGGTGTCGTGAAGAGCGGCTTCCGCCGGAGGCTGACTTCTCCCTAGACTCTGAAACAAATTCGGAGGAGCCCAGAATGTCCTGCCCTGGTGCTGGAGGGTCAAGGAAAGGCTGGGCGCGTTGGTGGAGGGCGGATCTGTTTGTGTCCCCGAGCCTTCTCAGCTGAAGGGACCCTCCGTGTTCGGAGTCCGTCTCCCTCAGAGGGAGGCCAGGCGCTGGCTCCTTCCCCAGCTCAGGGTCTGGGTGGAGATTTGGGGCGGGGGGAACCTCTGGAATGAATGCTCCCCCACCTCCGCACAGCCTTGCAGATTTGTTTGGAAAATGTGCTCGCCCACCAGAATCTGGAGTACAGAGTTTTTCTTTCTGTCTCTCTTTTAACCTTATTGTGAGCTGCTGTGGCTCCCACGTTTGGGAGAAAAGCAGTACTGGCGTGGGGGGAGGATTCTGGGAAATTGAGAATTGGAAAATTTTCCAGTGTCTTAAGTAGGGCACAGTCTAAGTTTGCTTGCTTATTTGACTTATATTTACTAAACAAAACTTTTTAAAGTCGCAGCCGCCCACGAATATTTGGAGTGATACATTTGATTTTGAAAGAAATAAACAAAGCACATTTAATGTGGTTTAAATTTTGTGTCCAGACTAATATAAAACTTAGTGTGGAGATTCGTTTTACTGGAATTTTTTTCCAGCATGCACTCTGTTTCCATTGTCTGCCTAAACTTTGGAGGGGAGGGGGCGGAAAGCAATGGAGACGCCGAGGCTGGGTGGTCATCTGTCACAGGGAGGGCTTTGATGGGTGTTCCTGCATAGCAGGGGGTTGGACCGGATGGCCCCTGGGGTCTCTTCCCCACCAGCCGCCCACTTCTGCCTCGGAAAGGAGCCCTGAGACCTCAAAGGAATCCACGGTGGGCTGAATATGGTGATCCTACTTTTTCTGTGTGTTAAATATGGTTTTGGAGGGCCTGGAGTTATTCATGGTTTTTTCACGTTCGCAGGGGTCCTGGGCCCCTAACCCTAGCGAATGGGGAGGGGTGACTGTACGTGGTTGAACATCAGGTCTGACCAGTTGAGCTTCAGTTCATTTTTATTAATGAAGTAAATGTATGGGACATCCCCCCCCCCCCAGAACTGGAGAGTTTTCTGTTGCTGAGAACTTTGTTGCCCCCAGGGTTGGGTGGGCTATGACTCAACCCCATAAAGAACCCGGTTCTCTCCCGCTGCTGGACTGGTCCAGAAGGGGCCCCGTTCCCCCATTTTCACCCTTGGCTGAAAGCGGTTGCCGGGACTCAGCTGGCCGAGGACGCCGGAGTTTGGACGGGGTTTGCTCGGCTGGCAGAGATGGGCGAGGGAGGCTGTTTTGGTTCCTGGGCCAGAGGGCACCTCTCTGGCCCTTTTTATCAGCAAATGTGGCGCGGTTGGCATGGGGCCGGCTGACACGCCCAGCGGAGCTCCAGGCAGAGAGAAGGAAAATATATGCAAACTTTGAAGCAAAGGAGGGAAAAGTTTTTCCCCGTTTTTTTTTTTTTTCAGAAGAAAACAGAAATTTTCGGAAACGTAATATCAGATCCTTGTACAGATTGAAATTCACTTTGTTACTTTAGGAACATGAAATGCATAATGTATAGCTTGGCAGGAAAGTGTCGTATTTGACGTATTAGAGGTACATTGTTTTAGAAAATAATAAATAGTTGTTTTTTTTAATTTTAGTTTTTGTTACAAATGGGGCTACAAACTATCAAACTGTAAAGCAACTCTTTGCTTTTGCAAGTTTATGACAAGCTGGGCCAGAACAGCAACAAAAAAGCAAAAAATAAAAAGAAAGAAACTGTTAACATGAATAAGACAAAGAAAATTGTTTTCTCTCCACTAGTTCTCCATATTGTTAAGGAGACAGTGTCTGATTGCTACATAGCTTTTAGAAATAAGGTAGCAAGAGTAAATAAATGAACATGTGCCTTAAATATTTTATTATTCATTCTAAAAGCAAATATTTCATAACCCATTTTTCAGGGGGAAAAATATTTCAGAAAAAAATGGAGGAAAAACCCATCTTTTTTCGCCAGATATATTTTTTTCTGGGCCTTCACTCCTCTGTCTGGCCAAAGGAGGCCTGGCCCTTGGCTCTCCAGGGGCTGCATCTGTCCAGGTACCCCAAAGAGTCTCGTGGGTGGGGGTCCCAGACCTGCCTCACCCATCCCGGGTGGCAGGTTTGACGGTGGAACTGAAGTGACGGCTTATCAGTTAAAAACACCTGTCATGTAAATGGTGAAGAGTTGTGTGCACGCGCACCAGCCCACCTGCTGCAGATGAGGCGGCAGCGGGCAGGCCTTGGCCGCTCCTGGGGGTCCCTGGGTGGCTTGCTTGGGAAGGGACCGTGCTGAGCTTCCCCCCGGAAAGGCTGGCTGGCTGGCTGGCTGGGGCTCTGGGTGGCCAGGTTTTCTTTCCTGCAGATCACACGGCATGGCTGAGTGGCCCATGGGTCTGGGTTGGGGGCAGCCGGGGAGCACGGCTGGGTAGCCTTTAGGGGATCCTTCCCGGGCCAAGACGGAAGGGTCCCTCGTGCCCCCGTCTGGGGCTGCTGGGCAGAAAACATCCCGGAGTGGGAACTCTTCTCTGCGGGAAAATGTTCCGCTCCTACAAACGTGTTGTTTGATAGAATTAATTATCTGCATCATAAATGCACCCAGCAGCGGTCAGGTTTCAAAGGGGTGCTGATTTTTGACTAGGAAGCACATGCATTTCTCTCACCCCTACTTGTGAACACAGGCGCACTCTAAGTGAGATAGGGGTGGTAGATATGGGGAGGGGAGGTGTAAATTAAAGCTAAAGCTGCGCTGCCTGGTGAGGCGAAAGGGCATTAGTATTGGTATTATTGTAGGAGTTTGTTCTGCCCTGGATGGGAAATGTTGCTGGAATGTAGACCCTCTTGGCCTCACTGAAGAAGCCCTGGTGGAGGAGGAAGGGGTGCACACGCAGGCACGCGCACGCACACACAGAGTTTCACGATCAAGAAAAATGGCAGCAAGTGCAAGGGGAGCTTCTGAGCACGTGAGAGATGTGGCCACCCACCATGTTGCCTTTCTCTTTGATTTTCTTTGCAACCTCCTTTCCTCATCTTCATGTTTCAGAGTAGTTTTAGGCCTTGGCCCACCTGCAGGTAGGATGCTCACTACTGGACGTGTGACGTTTCCCAAGGTTTCAGAGCCGTGGGGGGGCACTTTTTCAGAAGAAGACGGCCGTGGCGGGGGCCAGCATCCTTTCAGGCGAGCCTTTATGTCGGGCCACGTCCCAGCTCCAGGCTAGTCTGCTTTTCTGTTCTTCTTACTGGACTGCAGTCTGAACAGTTAGGTGGGCCTTGGGAAGGCTGCCGGTGGAGAGCCTGCCCCTGCCCACCTACGCGGGAGGAGGGGCACACTTGGGGCTCGGAGGGGCTTGGCCCCTCCCCCCACCTTGCAGGGCAAAGCTCTCAGCCCCAGGAGAGGTACCCAGTATTGCGTCGTCCATTTTTGTTTGGTTCTGCTGTAGTTCATCTCACTTTTTCAGAGCGGCAGAGACGGCCGCTTCGGGCAGAAGGTGGCTCTGGTGGAAGCTCGGTCTGGGAAATCATTTTCTGTGAGTTTTCGGCAGGGCGGAGGGTCTGGTACCCCTCCGTGGAAGTGCCGGCATCCTTGCGAGTTGCCTGGCGTGGCTGGTGGAGGCAACCCAGGGAGGTCCATCTTTTTGTACCGCCGCTCCTTTCCTTTCCTTGGCCCTTCCTTAGCTGGAGTCTGGGGAGGAGGGGGCACACGGGGCAAGGGGCCGAGGGGTTCTTGGCGGCAGAGCAGTTGGCGGTTTCTTTCCGGTGCCATCCGGCCACTTTCTGAAGAGGAGAGCCGCCTTGGCTCCTCTCTGCGAAGATTTTCGTGTGGGGGAATATGTACGTGTTCAGGGCAGAGATCAGCTCGTGCCGTGCTGAAAGACCGGGATGTGAGGTTTGATCCTTAGTCCGGCCTAGGGAAGGGCCTGGTCCGACCCCTCAAGACCGGTGGGGCGGGTGGCTTTTCGTGGGGTGGGGGCCGTGGAGGACTTCGTCTTCGGTGCTGTTGTGTGCCTTCAAGTCATTTCCGACTTACGGAAACCCGAAGGTGAAGCTGTCATGGGTTTTTTTGGGGCTGAGAGTGTGTGATGCAGGCAAGGTCACCCACGGGTTCGTAGAATCAAACCCTGGTCTCCGGGGTCCGTAGCCAAAGGCTCGAACGGCTGCGCCACGCTGGCTCCTCAATCTCTGGCGTTGTCGCTCCGAATTACCCACCAATTACTCTGCAGTAGTTCTGGAATAATTCCAAACTGCTTTTTCTTTCTCTATTTGTGTAACAGAAATCTTTGTATTTGCACTTTGCAGACAGTTAAATCAATTTTTGATTATGCAGATTTTGGCATCTGCTGTAACATCAATGGAAATTGGTGCTTTAAAGAAACAAACAAAAAAAATCCTTTCAATTTTTAATTTCCTTTCTCTCTTTTGAGGGTTTGAAACTGTAACCTGATTTTTTACAAGTTCTACAACAATGTTTAAATTTGTAAAATATGAACACAATAAATGAATTTAAAATCTTTTTAAAAAGGAAGGAAAAATCCCCCCCTCCCCTGGAAATGTTACTTGATGATCATGAAGAGCAGTTGAGGATCATGGAAGCTACGCGTGGAAGTGCTGAATTTGCCTTAGCAAGGCGTGGGTTTTATTCCCAGTTTTGTTTGGGAAGAGGGAATAGTAATTGATGGTGCTTTTTATCACGCTCATTACGGGAGGAATAGCTGGTTGGGGACGCTCTGCAGACTGGGTCTCCTTCCCCCGTTGGCACAGCCTGGGGTCGGGGTGGGGGGGCTTGGTGCCTCTGTCTTTTTCTGTAATAGCAGGAGGGCGAAGCGGTGCCAACGAGGCAATTAATTTGCATGCGTTGCGAAGGGGGTGTGTGGAGCTGCTGCGCAGAGTCTGGAGAGTGGAGGAAGGACAAGGGGGTGCATCCCTCCCCCAAATCTCCGGCTACAGGTTCCCATTGCTCTCTAACAGGTCCATCCTCCGCATCATCACGGTAGCACTAGCAACAGGCGGCGGACATGGGGTGGGTGGGACCCTTTTATGTATCTCCTCTGGGCTTCCAGCAGAGGAGGAGCTACGTGGGCTGTGGGTCTTCTTGCTGGGCGCCACTCTGCCCTGTGAGCGGGAACAGGAGCGCCCCATCCCCATGGGGCAGGGGCAGGGGACCGGGATCAAGCTTCCTCCCCCCCTCCCCGGCCGGCCGATCCCTCCTGCGCACCTGCCTGGGACTGAGCATCATTGAACTCTCAGGACTTCTTTTGTGAGTCGAGCGTAGGCCCGTGCAATTGTTTTAAAATGTTTTTACGGTAAGCCGACTCTGATTAATCTTTTTAGGGCTGCAGATTTAAAGCCAGTATCCTGTTGGGTGAACCAGTGCAGAGCGTATCATGATGGAAGCTATTGGATTTACAGAGCTGTTTTTATCAGTATTTGAGGCGGCAGAGCGTCGGGGCACCCAAGTGAAGAAATCAGAGGCTGTCGCGGGGAGGGGGCAGAGGGGTTCCCCCACCAGTCGCAGCCCTCCTCGTGCCTGTCCGGGACAGCTGCCGTGGGACCTGTGGGAATTCTCCTGCGGAGATATGCCACGGGTGGGCCCCTGCCAGGTGCCGCTAGGGGGACGTTTATTGCCACCCGTTGCCAAGCATCTCTGCCGCAAACGGGGGTCCCGGGTGATGTGCGTTTCATGCCCCCACCGCCACGGAGGCGTCCCGTCCCAAGATCTGGGCCCCTGAAGAGGACTCAGGAATTGCAGCTGGCCCAGGTGCTGCCTCCGGGCTGCAACGAGGAGACCGGCTGCCGGTTGCTCAGGCCTCCCTCGTAGCAGCTGCTCCGTTGGCCGCTGGTCTGCTAACCCTGGGGCTCGTCGTGACCCCTGAAGCCCTGTGCGGCCCCCGCCCAGGCTCTCTGAAGGACCGTGCGCTCCCCGTTGCTCCCGCCCGCCCCCCATCTTCAGTTTGCCCCTTCCCTTGGTTCAGAGAACGTGGGAGAGGGCCTTCTTGGTGGCTGCCCCTAGGCTTTAGAACTCGCTCCCCGACCAGGCTAGACTGGCCCCCTCGTTGGCAGGTGAGACCTTTTTCCCCTACAGAACCCCTGGGAGGTTTTTCGAGATGCAACAGTACAGAGGCTTCTTGAGAAATTCAGTGTTTTCAGCCAAAGAAAAGGGCAAATGGCCTCACCCAGGACAAAAGCAGCCTGGATCCCGAGGAAAGTTACTCTTTCTGTTGCCAATGGGGTTGAAATTTTACTGCCTGCATTTTTGACTCTTTGTCTCCCAGCGTCCACCTGGCCAAAGGGGAGATTAATACCTGCATTAGTGTCCCTCCAGACCATCTGAACTGACAGCAACAGAAACAATGTCTTGACACAAAATGCTGGCCTGTGAAATCATCATTTTTTTCTTCTCCTGTATTATTTTTAAAACCTTCGCCTGACGAAGAGGGCAGTGGAGCTTCAAAAGCGTGCATGATATATTTTATGGATTTTTGGTTGGCCAATAAAGGTACCACTGTTCTGTGGATTTTGGCTGCTGCTCTATTTTGTTGTATGGCCAGTACGGCTTCCCTGGATATCTGTTCTCTGCTTTGTTTCCTACCTTTTTAGCGGATGTGTTTTAAGTGTTTTTTTTTTAATTCTGCAGAAAGCTTACTTATATTTTAACACTCGTTCTTGGATGTTTTTACCTCTGTGTTGTAATTTTTGAAAACTGTGTATTCTTCCTCTGTATCTTCTCTGTGGCTACCTGGGAATTTAGCTCGCTTACACCCCTGCTCTGTCTGGGCCCGGCCGTTTCTCTCCCAAGCCACGATCTCCTTCGCAGGCCAGCCGGCAACAACACAGACAGGAAATTGGGGGTCCCGGTCAGCCTAGGAAATTGGGGTGCGTACGAATTTACTCTGAGGCCCTGGGAACTGAGGGGGTGGTTCTGCCCCAGAGGCGGTTCTTCCCTGTTGGTCCAGGTGACGGTGGACAGCCATGCCGAAAGCTGCGGGAACTGAGTTTGCTTGCGCCTTTTGATTCCAGTTCCCGTCAGCGGCCAGGACAGATCTTGGGTGGAGGGCGGGATGACACACCGGAGGAAGATTTTGGGAGGGCTTGTATTTGGATTTCCAGTCCAGCACTGGAGAGGCTGGCTGCCCGAGACAGGCAGCGTTGGATAGTGGTTTGAGCGTTGGACTACCCCCCCCCCCCGAGACCAGGGTTCGATTCCCTGCGTGGTCGTGGAGACCCGCTGGGTGACCTCGGGCACGTCACACGCTCTCAGCCCCAGAAAACCCCTTAGGGTCGCCATAAGTGGAAACCGCTTGAGGGAATGCAGCTGGGAGAGCCGCCGGTAGCGCGGCTGCCCTCCTAGGGGGTGAGGGGCTTCTCTCTGGCCCTGTTACTGGATGTTGGTGGCGCGGGGGGGGGCTGGGATTGTGTGTCGGGGGGATTATGTTTCCAAGGGCCCTGAAACTCCTCCCTGACAAAGGGTCGGGCAGGGGCTGTTGAAGGAGTCCGTCTGCGTCGGGCTAGCACAGGGGGCAGCCCAGGCCACAGCCCCCTTTTTGGCACCTGTGGCCACCTGGAGCCCCCTTTTCCGGCAGCGCTTGGCGCTCGCAGACGGACCTCCTCTGGGCGTGCCCGCCAGACGCTTTCTGGACTGACATCTTTTGCTGCCCCCGCCGTGGCAGAGCCCCACCCGCCAGTGCTGCTGAGGAAGATGGCTGTGGCCCAGCACCAGATAAAAACTGTCCCCTCTCCATCAGCAAATGCTTATTGAGAGTATGTTCCTTTTGTTATTTTTAGCCATTGTTTCTGTTGGAGGGGGAGCCAAAGATCGGCTGCCTTGCCCGGTGGCACACAGCTTGCCAGATGTTCCCGTGCCCGTGGCGGGCGTGGCGGGCGGGGAGCGGCGTCTGCTCACCTGGTGGTTTTCTTTCCTTGCATTGTGTAGAAAGTAGTGGGCTCGGAATGATTTCCCGGCCCCCCAAACAGTCTTGCTCACATCAGGCTCGGCAAAGATAAGGGGAAGAGTTGCGTAGATTTTGACGCTGCCTTTTTTCTAAAGAAAAGCCAGTGTCTGTGTGTCGGGGGGCAAATCTCAGAGTGCCACCCCGCCCAGCTGGCGGACTCCTTGGGGGTGCAGAGGGGGTGCTTGGTGGCCCCCCTTGGGCTCCTGGGAGCGCTTTCAGTTTTGTCCCCTCAAAAACCTTGTCCTGCGGCAAAACGGTGGTTCTTGCTCCCCTCCTGAGCCAGATCTCAAAGCACAGGAGGGGAAGGCACAGTAACCTTTCAGATTTCCTGTGCTGTCAGCATTGGCAGCTGGGGGGGTAGGTGCACGTGTGTGTGCACATTTGTGTGTGTGTGTGTGTGTGTGTGTGCACGTGCAAAAGTACGGCCAGGGCCCCAAGCCTCGTGTCATTGGGGTTCTGCCGTGCACAATGGAAAATCCATTTGATTTTGGTGGATCTAAAATTTGTGATTTTTTTCCCCGCCTCCATTTTTACACACCCCTTACTTTGCACATTTCACAAGCGGTATTCAATACAAACACCCTTTCTTGATGTAAAAAGAATTCTGATTTTTTCCCTTTTGGTAAACTTTGCATTTGTTTATTTTTATCCCTGCTTGGGAAATTAATCGTAGGGTATTTATAGCCTTTGTGGCTGGCTGGAGGGAGTTATTTTGCGACAAGAATTTCTAAGATTTCCACATTCAGCCTGGCTTTTTTCCCTGCTCTTTTTTTTTTCCCAATGGCTATCTTAGTCTTCTGCCCTGTAATTTTTTTTCCATATTGAGATTTAACGTGAAGGAAAACACTGCGCCTCATGGATTCTTGTTTCAGCAGTGGGATGGCCTGACGGTGCTCCACCCTTTCTGTATTTCAAAAGCAACCTGCTCTTCTGTAGGGTGAGAAATCTCGCTCGGGGCTGATGGGCTTGGGCGGTAGCTTAGCTGCTCGGGTTCAAGGCTTCAGTCCAGGCCTTCACACCTGGGAGTAAGTGCCGTTGAGCTCAGTGGGGCATCCCTCCAAACGGGCCCGGGAGCCATGTCCCCAGCAGTACCTGAAACTCAGAACAAGAAACCTTTTAAAATAAATAATTTCCTCTCTTCCCTCCCTTGGTGGTTTGAGATCCTGGTTGAAGCAGCTCTGATTTGGGTTCTGTCATCCAATATCTCCAGGAAGGTGGGAGTGCCTTTCACCCCCGAGTTCTGAGGTGGGGGCTTTGTCCTTGGAGAGATCAGGGGTTGAGGGCACCCCATTATTTGTGGCCAGAGGGGCGCTTCCAGAGCCCCGTGGCCTGCTAGCGTGGCGAGGCCCCCGCCGCCTCTCTTGGAAGCTGGTCCTTCCTTGTCAGCCCGTCTGTCCGTCCCTCGTGGCCGGGCCAGGGCGTGGGCGGCGGCACTCAGAACCTCCCGGCCCGTTTGCGGCGGCGGCGGCGGCGTGTGTCTCGGGGAAGAGGGAGGCTGGGTGTTTAATTTGGCTGCTTTCCAGTCCTCTGGTTTTGGTGATAAGTTACATATTTCGGTTAATAGTTCAGCAAGTTCCCATCCGGATTTCCCCAGGAGCTCTCGGGGCCAATGCCGCCGGGCCCCGGGGCTTGTTACTTTTTAACTGGCCAGATCTGAATCTTCATCCTTTGGAGGGTGTGAAATGGTAAACGTTCTGCATCACCAGGAAGAAGCCCCAACTGGCATGAAATTTCTTCCCCCCTCTCAGGTGGCAAAAGACACACGCGCAGCCCTGGTCGAGAGCCCCTTCTCCCTCTCGGCCGCTTCTCTGTCTCCCTTGGCCTGTCCGGCCTTCCCGGCCCAGGTCTTCCTCCCCCGGGTGTTTTGGCCGGTGGCTTCCACAAGGGACCCCCAACCAACAGAGCCGGGGCAAAGTAGCAGCCTCAGCGACAGCTCCAAGTAATTCGGCACTGTTGCCATTTTTAAAAAGTATTTCACTGCTTAGACATTTCTCGAAAAAGACCAAAATAGATTCTTTTAATTTTGTTGAGCTATGGAAAAATCCAAACACACCCTCCAGCACGGAACACGCCCTCCTCTCCTCTTCCTCACCATCGCCCCTCCAGCCCCAAAGACACGTGCCCTGGCCAGTCCTTCCCGTGCCATCGCCCCTTTCGTCGTGGGGCGGTTTCCAGTTGTTGGAAATAACAACGAGGTTCAGCTAGTTGCAGGGACGAGGAGACGGTGGGACTGTTCCCAGAGGGCTGCCCTCCCCTCCTCCTGGGGAAAAGCAGTTAACAATAAGCCGCTAGTTAATTTTAGCTGGCAAGCTGGTCAGGGGCGGCAGGAGTTCTAGCCAGGAGTCTTGGTGAGACCAGTTTGGGGGCAGCGGCTGGGCGCCTTTTGCTAGAATAAGACTCTCGCTGCTTTTTGTCTCGTCCCACTTTTGTGTATTTTGAGGGACCCCCCCCCCCGTGCCGTGGGCTCCTTCCTGGCAGCCTGGAAGGACAGCTCCTGCCGGGGACGCTGCAAGCAGAAGACCAAGCTGGTATGCCCGATATTCCAGAAGAGAAAACGAGACAGTTTGGAGATCCACTTGATGCATCTTCCAGTGACAAAAACTAGAACAGCCACCTTGGGGTCCTTTTAGGACAAATACAGATGAAGGTGCTTCCGTGCAAAACAGCCAGATGTAACTGTTCTGGGCAGACTTTGCACGTAACAGCCAGACATGCTCTGGCCACATACTGTCTTCCTTGGCAATCTGATGGTACCCCCGGTGATCCCCAGTTCCACATGTAGGGTGAAGGGATCACGCCTGCCGTTCAGCCCAACGAGCCCAAAAGTAATACATCAGCCTCTGCTACTCAGTGATGCTTCTCAGAGTCATTTTTGTCTGTTTCTTGCAGGTGTCACGACTGATAAATTAAAGATCTCTTGTTACATTTGGCTAAGTGAGCTGAATAACAGGATGTTCCCCTTTATTATGATATATGAGAAATAGGATTATTAAAGAGAACTGTATGGTCAAAAGCAAACCATTTCTGGTCAGGCTGGTTGTTGAATATGAAGCTGGCCTAGCAAGGTAATTGTTTGTTTTATTAAAAAATGGGGTTCATGTGTGTCTCCCCTAAACTGGCAACAAGCCTGTGGGTTCTTAAAATTTGTTACAGGGACTGTGACATTTGTAGCTTATGAATCTCATATATTCTGATTTGTTACGTATTTCCTTGCTTTTTTGTAGATTTATGGTAGAATGCTGGAGACATCCGCCCTTCCGCAGATTCTTTTTGCTTTTGCCTTAAAGTTGGTCTTTGCTTTGCAGTTCGAGAGGCAGAAAGTGTGTGTGTGTGGTTTTTTCCTCTAAGACCCCACTCGGAGTTGCCGTGTTGATCTAGACAGGATGGCGCTCGGAGGTGCTGCTCGTGTTCTCACCCCTCTTGATCTGTTGTCTCAACCGACGTGCTTTGATGCGCTGATGCTCCCCGGCCTACGATGCCACTAGGTGTGAGGATGCATCGGCTGCCGGCGGAACCTGCCTCCTTGCCGGTGGCGGGGAGCCGTTTGGTGGATTTACAGAGGAAGGAACTCAGGAGGTGTCAAGGGTAGAAAGGGAGTGCGTTCTGAGAGGTCCTGAACCAAGGGCGGGCTGAAAGGCTCTGAAGGAAAATCTTACTTGATTTCTCATTTGAACTGGTTGAGAAGTTTTCTCTCTTTGGAAAGAGATGGATGTGAGGCCAGGACTTGTCGCTCCATCCTATAAATTCCCGTTATTGGGAATTAGCCTGGGGTTTTTTAAAAAGGCACCTGGGGATGATAGGCTCGCTGTTGGCCGGCGGTCATCTCAGCAGCACCTTTGCAGTGCCGTCCTGCGGAGTCTCGTGCGTCCTCAGAAGCAGGCCCGCCTGGCTGAGCCTGGGACGGGGCGGAGGCCATGGGGCGTCCGGGGGGCGAGACGCCCGGAGCGGCGGGGGCCGGGGGATGCCAGCTCGGTGGGCGGGGAGGCCTTCTCCCCTTGGTGACCGAGAAGGCAAGAGGTCCCTTCCCAACCTCCGAAATGACTTCTGCGCTCTCAGCAGAGTTTCCCCGGCAGAGGTTTGCCACGTGTTGTGTTGTGGGTGCCCTTGGGGCAGCCTGGGTATTTTCAGTTAACTGTTCTAACCGACCGGCCAGCTGAACGTTGTTGCTTCCGCCTGGAGCTTTGGGCGAACGGTGCTGCAGGGAGGCGCCCTTTGCAGCCCAAGACAAATGGGGTGGGGGCGGGAGGGGTCCCCTTGTCCCCGGTCCGGTGGTGCTGCTCCGTGCGGTCCGGGTCCCGTCGCCGTTGGAGCGTCAGGACAGCTGAGCCACGCACGGCTCTGGTGCTCCCCGGGCCCGTTGTGGAGCCGGTCCCTCAGGGCTTCCAAGCCGCCTTCTGCCCAAGGAGACCCCGGGTGCGTCTCGCTCTGGATTCCCCCCCTTGGCCAGCAGCAGAGGCTCTCCGAGGCCACGGGCCGGCGAGGGGCTTCCCCGCCCAGCTGGGGAGCCGGGAGCCCTCGGCGCTCTGTTGCTGCTTCTGGGGAGGAGAGCCGGGGCACATGGGCCTTGGAGTCCTTGGGGATTCCTCTGGCCTTTATAGGAGCTCCAGACCTTTAAAGTCTTTCCTTTGACAACTACCCCTCGCTTCCCAGTTTATTATTCCTGGTGGTTGTTCTTCACTATTATGAACTTGGAGCTCCTGCTCTAAGCATGTACTGGCTTTCTGTGGCTCGTAACCTGCTGTGCCTTCCACATTTCCCACCACAAGGCGGGAGCCCCTTAATCTGCATCTCTGCGCTTGTCCTTGCGCTCTGATATCTCTGGTGCCAGCCAAACTGGTTTTATGAGCCACTTTGCTTATTTTATGCGGAAAAATAGGCTAGAAATACACCTGGTGGCTGGCCCGCTGGAAAACCAGAGCAGAGGCCAGGCCGGCCGGAAGCATTCTGGCTTTCGACCCCCTTTCAGACCAGGGTTGCTGAGCGGGCGAGAGGTGAGGGCCAGGGGCAAGGATGGGCGGCCGCTGCCGACGAGGTTTGGCAGGGCGGCCCTCCGGCTTGGTCTTTGCTCCCCACGGGGTGGAAGCGGAGGGAGCCCCTTTTCCTCTCTGAGCCAAGGAGACGGCGGTCGGTCTTCCGGCTGCCCCGGGGTTTGGGCGGACGGCTCTCGGTTTGTGAAATTCAAGCCTTTCCTTCCTTTTCTTTTCCCTTTTTGTGGAGGGGGCAGCACCAGAGCAGTTGTGTTAGTCTGGCGGCAGAAACAAGTGATGGGTAATTATATCTTGCTTTGTTGAAATAAATGAATAAAATTTATTCTCTTAATATTTTGCATTGGGGATTTATGCCTGGTTCCTGGAGTTGAGTTCCCAGGGTATTTACGAGGAATCACATTTTAAAAGAAGATTAAAGATAATAAAACAGGAACTGTTCAGACAACACAGTTGCAAAGGGCATCTTTTAAAATAGGCAGAAACAGGATGGATGGAAGGGGCTGGGAAAATAAGGAGGGTTTTTTGGCCTCCACCACCCCCAGGACGTCAAGGTAGGGCCAGGCCGGCTTCCCTGGAGGAGGATTCTGCTGGGGGGGGGGCCTCTGTGCCCCTACTAGCAAGAGGGTCTCTCTCCCACTTGGCCAAACGTCTGTATCAAAGGACCCTGTGGCTTCAAAATCAGAAAAAGTATAAAAAGAACTATTAAAACCAGATAAAGCGTACCCATCAAATGGCAGCAGCTAAAATAATATTAAAGACCAGCACGAAATGCATGGACATCAGCAAATAGCATTAAACGTTCTGAAGTTTCTTGTGACAGAAGGTCATGTGAATCGGGGCTCCCGCTGCATCAGAGACAGGAAGTATTTTCTTCCGTTGGAGGAATCAGATAAAGGTCTTTGGAGAGAAACAGAAAACTGTGGGGCCAAATGTCCATGAAATGCACGAGGAGGGCCCAGCCGCCGGCGTTTGTGTGCAACGCTTCAGAGCACGGGAGGCCAGGCGCGGAGTGTGGCCAAAGGGACGGGACCTGGGGGGGGTGCTTTGGTTTGGTGGGTCAGCTGCAGTTGGGACTGGCGACGGGAGCGGGCCTGGGTTTTCCTTCCCGTTCACGGTATCGGTCCTGCGTTTCCGTCCTTTCCTGCATCTCATGTTTTTCTCTGACCGGCCCAGCTTGCTTCGGGCATTGTTCTAAATGTGGCTTTCCAGTCTGGTACAGAATGTCTTTTCTTATTATAATTATTGATTGATTGATTTTTAACACTAACAATCTCACGAAAAAAGCGGTATGCACTCAAGAAAAGAGAAGAAAAGAGAGGGGGAAAAGTAGAGCTCCGACCCCCCCCCCAGTCCTAACTGTAATGGATACACACACACACAAAATTCTACCTTTCCAGATCCAGCAAGATAGTTGTACTAATTACTAATACCCATAACCACAGGTTATTCCATTATTCCATCTCTTATTGTTCAGAAGGTCCATAAGCAGTTTCTAGTCTTTCAGAGAGTCTTCCATTGCCTTATCATTTAGAACCCGGGTAATTTGGTCGCCTGGGCTGACCCGCTGACCCTGGCGGTCCGTTCCCCCATCGCTGGGACTTGAGACCGTTTCCACGTTGAGCGAACAGTGTTGCTGCTGCTGCTGCTCCCGGGTGCTGGAGAAATGATCCATGTTTACTGTCCCAGTTGTTTATCCACAATGCCCAGCAGAAACGTTTCTGGTTACATTACAAATCAGCCTTTAAACTTGTTTGAATTAACATAGGAATCTCAGAATAGAAACTTTTTGCCTTCTAGCAACTCTGCCACATGTGAAAAAAGGAAACCTCCTTTTCTTGACATCCTCACATTGGTTTCAAACACTCAGAGACATTTTTGACAACTAATTTGGGGTTAGGTATCATCTCTACACCATCTTATTCAAATTTTCTTTTAAATTACTGCACAAAGTAAATTTTTCCCCATACGTCTGTATGAACGTTGCTGCAGTTCTACCCAAAAGGGCTAAATTCAACTTTCCCCATTTTTTAAGGTCTTTTAATTGCTTTCTACTTTTCCATAGTTATTTTGAAATGATAAATTGTTCCCCCTTTTTCCACTCTCAAATTTGAAAGAGCACTTAATTCATTACTCTCTTCCGGGGTCGTTCTTAGTCAGCAGTTTTGTTTTGTCACGATTCGCTTCAAGCCCAGGCGGCGTCCCAGGCGCCTTCGTTTTTTCCAGAAGAGCCTTCCTTGAGTCTGGCGGGCTTGGGGCGTTATCACAAGATCATCCGCACACTGGAGCCCAGAGCCTTTTGAGCTGGATAAACTGTCTTGAGGAGCCGGCGTGGTATGTTGGTTTGAGCCGTGAGACTGCGACCCCGGAGACCGGGATTCGATTCCCCACCCGGCCCTGAAAACCCCCTGGCTGACCTTGGGTGCGTCGCACACTCTCAGCCCCAGAAAACTCTGTGATGGGTTTGCCGGGGGGTCATAAGTCAGAAAAACTTGAAGGCACACAACGACAACAAATTGCCCAAATAATATTATCACAAAATTCCATTCTGTCCAATACGTGAAATAAGTAATTCCGAGAAATATTATCGTATGCTTTTCTCTGTATCTTAAAAAAAACAAAACAGCCCTTTTGTTTTTATGATATTCCAAAAATTTGGTAATACTAAGAACAGTTTTTATAGGATTCTCTAATTGCTTTTTGTCAAAATAAAATAAAATCTGCTAGAGAATTTCTTGATGATTTGGGCAATCTACCAGTTCCAGGAGTCAACAAAATCCTTGGTTTCCCTTCTTCGTGCAAGCGGGACAATTCGCTTTTGATGAATTGCAGGTGCTGCAGCAGCCTTTTGCGGCCACAGCTCTGCGGCAAAGGGGCAAATTGACGGCTGCAGGAGGCTGGGGAGCCAGCAACAAAATCCCGAGCTCCCCGGGGCATGCTTTCTGGCTCTCCCAAGGGAAAAAAGGGCAAATTTTTAGCTGAGGGAAGTTGAGGGGGCAAAACTTCAAAAGCAGGGGCGTGAGAGGATGAGCGTTATGAAACTAGAGCTTGGGATGTTTTCAATAGTAATATTAGTAAAAATAACAATAACGGTCATGCTAAAGTTGGTCGATTGTATTTTTTAAAATGTCTTATTTTAATAGTAATGTATTAGGGAGTTTTTTGGTTGATCTCTTTAAAAAAATAAGTGACCTTTAAAATTCCAAAATACCACCAAGAGAACATTTTGGACAAAGTGATGATGTTACTGGTTGCATCTTTTGTTTGTTTACGTGTAACGCAATGTCCTTTGCGCCCCGGTGCAGAAAAGGTCGCAGGTGCCGGCGGGTGGTCCCCGTGGCCCTGGCGGGGTCCCGCTCCAGGCCCACGCGCAGCGAGGCGAGCCCTCCTCTGGTTGGCGAGCCTGCTCCCGTCTTTGTTCTCTTGCGACTGGGAAACCTCAGCTTGCAAAGTTTTTCGCACGATGCTTAAAAATAATCACAGAAATTGCAATTTCTCTCTGTCTGTCTTTCTTTCCTTCTTTCTCTTGTTGGTATTCCTTTAAGATTTTGAAATTGCGCCAGTGCACTGGAAATGACCTCTATAACTTTTAAATTAAGAATTTATGCCATCTTGAAATTTATGAAATATTTCAGCATGAAAGAGAGTCCTTTTTCCCCTTAGGAAAATTGGACAATAAATCACCCAGCTTTCGATTTACTGCCCTGAGGCCAGCCAGAGATGGGATTGTTTTCTCCCCACTTCTTTCTGGGGGAAAAAATCCGTAATCGTATAAGACAGCTTAGCTTCTGTCCTCCCACTCTCTAGAATTTTTAATTTTAGCTGTTTCTGCTTGGATTTATTTCCAATATTCCAGCTTGGCTTTTCAATTTCCTCAGTTATTAAATTTTAATTCAGTGCATTAGCATTTAAATTAAAAAAGGGGGTTATTTTATCGAACTCACTTTCCTTGCAGCCCCTGAATTGGCTGGTTTCTGCCATTCTCACACGAAAAAGTGAAATGTAGCCAGTCTCCCAGTGTACATTTATACAAATTCTGAAATAAAAAAAAATCGAGGTTTGAAATAATATTGTTTTTGAGGAAAGCCTCTTAGATATGTATTTTTAGGGCATTCCAAGGTGCAGTGTAATTTTTCTTTGAGGGAGATGAATTTAAAAATATAAGCAGTCAATAGGAAACACAAATTTATCAGCAAAGATTTATCAACACATCTGGCATTTGTGGGCGGGGGCAGCGCTGGGTGGCGTTTCCTCGGAGGTGCTGCAGGCGGCCTCCCTGGCGGGGCTGGCGGGCAAAGGGGAGCCTTCGGGTGCCGGGTGGGGGAGCAGCAGTCGCGTGCAGGAGAAATCCTGCCCCACAGCTGTGGAATGGGGTGCAGGCTGGGCAGGACCCTCGCCCCGGGATGCTGCCAGCAGTTTTCCTGCCAAAATTCCTGGCCCTCGTAGTTTGCCCCGGTAGGCTTGAACGGGAGCGCGGGTGGGGCTCTGCGGACTCCTGCTGGCTGGCTGGAGGGGGCTCGGTGCGGGTGGTTGACCCTGATGCCCCCGTGCCCCACAGCCCGGTCTGGATCGGGGTTGGGGTCTCTCTGTAGCGCTCGAACACATGTCCAAGGTCTCCTGCTGCAACCGCCTGTCCCCTGTCCGCCGTGAGGTCCAAATATCTTGCACCTCTAGTGACCTGTTTGGGGGCCGCTGCCTTGGAAGGAGCCCCCAAGTTGGCAAGGGCTGCTGCCCTTGCTGGGACCCAGGGCTGGCAAGGCGGACTGGCAGCTGCCCAGTGCTTTCCGGCGGAAATCTTGCCTGCCCCCCCCCCCCGGCGGTGCCGGGAATCGCACGTGTGACCGTCTGCTCTGTTTCTCTTCCGTGTGGATGGGGGAGCTCTGGGTGTGCGTCCGTTTTAGTACACTTTCTCCTTGGGGTCCCCTTTCCCCTGAACTCTTGATGTGCTTGGGCTGTTCTCTGCGAAAGGGAAACCTCTACCTTTATAACGGTTTTGCTACTAGAAACGTTAGCGGGCTCGCGACTTGTTTCTTCCCCCCCCGGCGCATTCTGGCAAGATCTTCCACCTGGAATTTCTCGGGCAGGGGAGGTGGGGGCCGCTTCCTTTGGCCTTGTGTCCGTCGCTGCAGGTTGGGAGGGGCGAGCAGGGCACCGAGGGCTTCCTCTCACCCCACTCCGTGGAGGCCCGGCTTTGCTCCCCTCCTTCCCCGCGGGTGGTCTGGAGGTGTCCTTGGTCGGCGCTCCCGTGTTTTCAGGCCGTTCGTTGGGCTCAGGGGCTGGGAGGCCGAGCGTTCTCTCTTTCAAAACTAAAAGTGAGAGTGTGAAACTACACACGTGTGCTGTGGAAGGCGGCGGCCTCCCGTCTTCCCATTCCGTTTCTGCATTCAGAACAGGTTCTGTATTCTCTGCAATATTGCACAGTATTTATATGTTTCCTTTTCTTTGAAAACAAGAGCTGCACAGAATCTAATCTCATTCCCACCCCATCTTTTTTCCCAGGCCGAGGGGAGCAGCAGCAGTGTTGGGACCAGAGCTTCCACAAGCCGGTAGGTGCCTCGATTCCCTTCTGCAGTCTGCGAGACCCTCGCTTGGGATTGCTGGGTGATAATCCAGGAGTCACGGAGTTGGAAGGGACCCCCGAGGGCCATTCGGTCCAACCCCAGTCTGCCACATAGCAATTCACAGCCCAGCACGCCCGGAAGGTGGCCGTCCAGCCTCCGTTTAAGGACCTCCAAGGACAGAGAGCTGACCCCTACCCCAGCCGGTCTGTTCAACCGTCAGGCAGCTCTCACCGTCAAGAAGTTCTCCCTGATGTCTAGGTGGAATCTCTTTTCTTGTCATTTGAATCTTTTGGTTGTGTTCCGGCCTCTGGAACAGCAGAGATTCATTTTTAGAATCAGGGTGTTTTGAGGGGGGGTGTTCTGGCCTTCATAGATTACAGTCTAGCCCCAAAGGGCCTTTGTCTCCTGTTTCGGTGGTTTACGCTCTTTCTGCTGTAGCGTTTGACTTCAGAGTGTTCGGTTGTGCTTAACTTCGGGTTGTGTGTTGTGCGCATTTTGGGTTCTCTCGCCCATGCACTGCTCTGGGGGCGTCGTGGTGCAGGAAGCGTGTGTCAGTAAGTTCGGCGTTTGGCCTTTCCCCAAACTCCAGCCGGGATCCCCCCCATCGCCTGGCTGCTCTGGCGCCTCCCGGAGGCCCTGGGCTCCTGTCCCTCTGGCTTTGTCCCCGGGATCTTCCACTTGGCTCTAATTAGCCAGTCAGCCCGTCTAAATGGCAAAATCTGGCGTCTGCTGCTGCTGGTGGGGTTTTTTGCAGCGCCCGGCAGTTTTAGATTCTCACCTTGTGGCAGGATCAGCGCTCCAGGAACGTTGCCCTGAGTGGCAGCCAAGGGGCTCCTGAGACCGAAGGGTGGAGGTGCGAGTGGCCCAGAAGCAAGTGGTGGCCCCCAGCAGGCTGGGGCCGAAATCTCGAGGGGGAACGAGGGCCCGACGGGCCAGGACCCCAGCAGGCAGTCGCTGGAAGAGAGCCTTAGGACAGACCCTCGAGAGCCAGCTGGCAGAGCGTGCTGCAGCCCAGCGAGGGCCTCCCAAGCAGTAGAAATACTGTTGGTGGCTCAGTAGGTATGGAGCCATCGAGGTCCCTGATGCCTTCCAGCCCTGCAGAGCTGCCTACCAAAAGGTTGCTGCAGTGGGTGAGCAATACAGAGGCGCAGTGACACACACATACACACACGCACACTGTGCATAAAGTTCCCCCCAAGGCCCTTGCAGGGCTGGGGACCAGTGGGAGAAGAACCATCTCCTTGCCTCCCTCGCCCGCAATCTCCTTGGTGGGACTTTTCCTGACGTAATCGATGGGGAGAGGAGAGGGGCCTCTCAGCTCTCTCTCGAGAGAAGGAGACAGCCCATTCCTCAAGGCCAGCGCACGCTGAGGGTTGCCACAGTTCAGCCTGGCCAAGGGTGCTAAATTTTGTGTGCCACTTTGACCTGACTGGCCAGGAGTGGCTTCCTAACCGAAGTTCTATTCACAGTGATGATGGAATGCCAGGGGCTCATTTGACGCAAGACTTTCTTCTGTCTCTTCCCAGGGAGCGACTGAAGAGGACCCAGAAAAGCATGAAGGCGGAGGGCTCCGAGTCGGCCGCCTCCCAGTCCTCCCCCAGCGAAGAGACAGCAACGACCATGACGGAGGTGAAGGTGAAGACGGAGATCCCAGACGACTACATTCAGGAGGTGATCTGGCAGGACGACGCCAAAGATTCCAAGAAGAACCTGAAGGACGGGGCCGGCGAGGTGCCGGCAGAGATCTGTGTGGTGATTGGCGGGGTCCGCAACCAGCAGACGCTCGGTAAGCCAGGCCAGTGGCCGCTTGGAGGAGGCCGGCTGGGTCCCCAGGCGGGGGGTGATGTTCCTTCCCTCAGGACAGGCAGGGCTCTGTGGGCAGACGGGAGACACTTTTTAGGAACCCTTGACTGGGGGGCTAGATAGAGGTCTCTTGAGAAAGGATGGGGGTCTGAGAAAGTGCCTGGGGGATGCCCTCCCAGAGAGCCAACAACAGGTCCTCGGCCCCCCTCCTGTGGCGTGTGGGGGCCTCTGGCCCCAGCCCATCTGCTCTGCCTTCTCCTGGTGGGGTCTCTGAGGCTTTATGGTTTGAATTTTCTTGAGGTTCCTGGTTAAACCTGTAAAAGTGCTTTAGTTTAGGGACTTGGGCCACGTGGTTTGCACTGCTTGAATCTCGTCTAACATGCCTCTGCGTTTGTGTGTATGTTTTTCAGGATCTTACGAGTGCGGGATATGTGGAAAGAAATACAAGTATTACAATTGTTTCCAGACCCACGTTCGAGCACACAGAGGTAACAGTCTCCTGCTTCACAGCTGCACACTGTCTGGTATTTAAACTGTTATGTGCTTCCCCTTCCGCCCGGCCCCCACAACTGGTGCATTTTTGCACCTGGGATTCAGGACTTGATCCTGAGACAGGACTTGTTTTCATAATCAGGTTCCCAGGTTGTTCCTCCAGCTACCTCTCCTTTTTGCAAAAGCCTCAACAGAGCGTACGCTTTTTATTAGAGCCAACCAAATATTTCACAAAGTAGAGAGCAAGCGTTGGAGCTCCACAGAATGCTCCTTATCAAAATTTCAAAACAGGATGAGGAAGAGAAGAGAGAGACAAAGCTGGGCATTCTAGAAAAGTCCCCAAATCTATATTTAGTAGCAGTCTTGAGGTGGGGTGCTGAAGGCGTTGGTAGATTCAACCAGGTTGGGCCATACTGCGCAGTGTGGACAGGCTCAGGTGGCCCCCGGGAGGCAAAGACGAAGTTGCTGGTGGCTCCCCTGGGCCCGCCACCAAATGAGAAGCTGTTGAGACCTGGCTTTGGAGCCTCCCGGTCTCCTGCTGGCCAGGAAGCTAAAGCTGAGAGGGAAGCGGTGGCCCTCCTGTTAGCCAAGCTGGCAGAAACTTTGGTGGCAGCTGACAGTCGACCAGCTGCTACCGGTGGCATCAGGTCCTCCTTTTTTCTCCCCCCAACACATTGGACAACAGATGCCGAGGATGGCGTTCCTCTTCCTTGTTGGCCAACCACCTGCCCCAAAGTGAGGGGGCAGGGAGCCCCGGAGCCCCAGCAGAGAGGCTGCCTTCTGGGTCAACTCTGCAAGCGGTGTAGATTTGCACAGTCTCTTTGGCACGCTTGTGCCATCGTCGTGCGGACGTGTAACTTTATTTTGGTTTTCTTCGTCATGGGAGGGGCAGGGATGCTGAACTCCTGCCCCCGGTCAGGGGGACTCTTTGCCAAACGCTTCTCTGACTTCTGGGGGTGCCGGGGGACTTTGCCCTCCACTTCCAAGTGCATCTTAGCAACGCTGAGGCCAGATAATTCTTTTAAAACAGATGAGGAGAGACAACACGCTCGGGGCACTTGAGCGCTTTCCCTGTGGCAGAGACACCGTCTTTCCTGGGACGTGAAGCTTTTGGGCAGGGTGGGAGCGACTCCCAGGAGCCGCTCCAAGCCGTTGGGCCCTTTCCTACCTCCAGGCGACTCGGGACCCAAAGCCAGGCCGCATGCTTTAGGGGAAGGCTGCAGGGCCCGTCCCAGGGGAAAGTTTAGCCTAGGCGGAGGGCGATTCCTTCCCGGGCTCTCTTGGCCCCGATTCTGGGGAGGGAGACCTGGCCGTGCCTCCATTGAGCAAAGGCAAGGGTTTGGGGCCCGCTCTGCTAGCAATGTGCTGTAAAGACTTTCAATATAGTTATTCTAAAGTTAGGCTTTCTCTCTGCGTAGACACGGAAGCTGCGTCGGGCGAAGGAGCCTCCCAAGGCAGTAAGTACCAACCAATTCCTGTATGTGTGCAGGGGAGGGACTGTAGCTCAGCCCCAGAGGAAGAGGCAGTGTCTGGCCTGGAGAAGGAGGGTCCCCAGCACGTTCGGTCCCCAGCAAAGAGAAGGACGAGACCCCGGGCAACAGCCCTTGCTGCGGGTTGCTCAGAACACAAGTCCTGCGCTGGTGGGGCCCGTGGTCCGACCCAGGAGGAGGCGGGCGGGCGGTCGGCCCCGGAGCAGCTCCTGGCTTCCAGAAGGCCTCCCGCGGCCAATCCCGGGAGCCCGGAGCTGCCTCCTGCCAGCCGGGCAGCGGCGGCCCTGGTCGAGAGGGACCACCGTCATGGTCTGTGCCAAAGAGGGTACCTGTGGAGGGGCTGCCGGGAGAGACCCCTGTCTTTTCCTTCCCACGCAAGTGGCTTGGGTTGGTGGCGTAGCTGCCCCGTCTTGGTCCGGGTCTTTTGTCTTGCCGGGGAGCGCCCCGGTGGCGGCGGCGGCGGCGAAGGCAGCGTCTTTGGGACGCTCTCCCTGGCAGGGCTCCCCTGAGGCCACCTTGGCTCTCTTGGGAGCAGGGCTTTACATCCGCCTAGGCGCTTAGTCTCTTCTGGTGTGGTTGACGGTGTTGGGCTTTGGCTCCCCTTTCTCCCTGACCGCAGCTGATTATTTTTACTGAAGGTGAATTCCTTTTTTAAAGTTACATTTTTTTCCGAGAAGAGGTGCAGGAGTACTTCTAGAGAAGGAGGGTCAGCCCTGCTGCCAGCCCCAAAGGGAGTCGCCCGGGGGGCACAGCGGGTGAAGGGCGAGACCAGTGGCCGGTGGGGAGGGGGCCGGGCCTCTTGCAGACGCAGGGGTCATTCATCGGGGGGTGAGCTCGACTCCAGGGGTGGCCCTAGTGCCCTCTTTCTCTCTCTCTCTCGCTCTCCTCCCTCGCTTTCCATAATTGGTAGGAATTACGCACGTATTCTGTGCTTCTGCTGAGGGCGCTTGCGTAAAAAGACTACGGAAGAAATAAAATGCAGTGAGGACTCGTCGTTGCTGCTTCAAAGTAGGACCAGCCCTGAATCCCTGCCTGGCCTTGGAGCTTCCTGGGTGACCCTGCAGCAGTCACCCCTCCCTTTTTCTCTTCCAGCCCACCCTACCTCAGAGGGTTGTTGTAAGAATTAAATAGGAAGAGGACGGCCTTTTAGGCCACCTTGAGCTCCATGGAGGAATGAGGGCAGGATGGACTTATGTAACGTTGTGGTGGTTTATTTTTGTATTTCTATCTCACATCTTACCAGATGGCTCTACTGTATGACAATAACATAAAGCACACTGTACAGAACTGATAATGAAAATCTGTGGTGGGGGAGAACCCCAGCAGAGCTGCCATTTCGTAGCCCACGTAAAGGCAGCACGGAGAAGTTTCCAGCAGCGGTCAAGGTCTGAGGCGGCACCAGGGGGCTTTTGCCTGCCGTCTGAATGCCGGCCCGTGTGCCCCCCGGCTGGCCCTCGCCTGGCAGAGAGAGCTCTGCAAGGTGGCTGCCCCCTCCCCACCGGCCCAAGAGCCCCCAGCTTTCCTTTTCAAATATATTTCTCCCGTGGCTGTTCCCAGCCAGAGACAACGCTGCCGGTGTGACCTTTCCACCTAAGGGGCCGCTGGCTGGGACTGGCAGCGGCTGAGCCCCCCCCACTTTTGACTGTGCCGTGGGGGGTGTCCTATCCTGGGGGGCATCGCTGCCTTGTCCAGAGAAGGCCTGCGCGGCAGTCGTGGGAGGAGGACGCTGTGGGGAAGGACGGTGGCACTGTGCGCGGGCATTTCTCAGAGCTTGGTCCTCTTGTCTTTCCAGACAATTTTAGGTACACGTGCGACATCTGTGGGAAGAAGTACAAGTACTACAGTTGTTTCCAGGAGCACAGGGACCTGCATGCGGTGGATGGTGAGTGCCGCTGGGGGGACAGCCCAGGTCAGGCCAGCAGCCGCGGCGGAGTGCAGAACGGGGCCGGGGGGGCGCTTCTTCCTCCGGGGCACCCGGGAGGAGCGGGAGGGTGTGGGCGGGAGGCGTTCGGCAACTAGCTTGAGTTTTGGTTTCGGGAAGGCAGCCTGGAGCAGGAAGCGCTGTTTTGGTGTTTGTGCGTTTCCGCAAGACCGTCCTTTAAAACCAGCTGTGCTGCCGAGGGCTGATAGGAGTTGTAGTCCAGAAGAGGGTTAGGAAAGGCAGGTTGAAAACAGGCACGGCTCGGCCCCGATAGCAGAGTGTGGAGGCGGAACCCCCTGGCCCCGGTCCCGCCCAGCCGTGGCTGGACGGCCGTGTCCGAGCCGAGCCAGCAGCACCTGGCCTCGGCTGGGGCGGCTCTCCTGCGCAGCCGTTTCGCCGGTGCCCTGGGCGCTCCCACGCCTTGGTAAGCCTCCTCCTCCCCCTCCCCCCGATGCCTGTGTTCCCACCTGAATCATCTTTTTGTTGTGCTTGGCCCATATATACCGGCCGTTTCTGCAACAGGAAGGAAGGGACAGAGGGAACTGCGTGAGGTGACGTGTGCGGTTTTGTGTGCCGTATTTGGAGATGAAGGAGGAGCCCTGGGTCACAGCGGCCCTTGAGGGGCCGACTGCAGGTCCCCAGTCATGCAGAGCCCGCCCGTGGACTCTTGGGTTCTCGGCTTCTCTGGCGGGTTTGAAGACGTTGGGCGAATGGAGGTTTCTTCCTCCCATTCCAGCTGAAACTGCAGAACAGTTAAGGTTTGGAGCACCTAGCTGGAAGCCCCACGTTCATTATACTTCAGACAAAGTAACTGGTGGAAGCTTGAATCTGTTTAAAATTGGCAGAGGGTGGGCACCAGATCCCGTCTGTTCTTGGAAGCGAAGCAGGGTCAGCCTCGGGTAGTACTTAGATGGGAAAACCACCAATGATACCAGGTGCTGTAGGCTACAGATGAAGGAACTGGCAAAACTCCTCCAAGTTTTTCCTGCCTAAGAAAACCTTGTGAAATGCACGGAGTCAGCCTAAGTCATCAGGTAACTTGAAGGCACGTGCACGCGGTCTTCATTGATGGGACACCCCGAGTCAAGGGGGCCTCCCCTCCGCTTTCCCTTCTGCTGCTTTTATGTGTTACTGTGTTAGGGAGTGAAGAAGAGGCTGTGAAAGGCTCAGCTTTCCTTCTAACAGCGACTGGTGGCTTTTGCCTGCTAAACTGGTGTTCTCACCTGTGCCAGAGAGGGACAGAAAGTTCTGAGTTAAAAAGGACGTGGGTGGGAGGGAGTTCTTTCAGCCATAGCTCAGAGTTGGCTCTGAGAGGGTCCTTGCTCCCCTCTGGATGGTCTTGGGGCAGTTATGGTTGTTTTTCAGCTCTGTCCGTGCTTCTCTCATCTTGCAGATCCGTACGACCAAGCAATGATCGCAAAGGAAGAAGTCAAGGAAGAGGAGCCCGAGCCCTTTCAGAAGATTGGTCCAAGTATGACTTACCGAGTTTGCAACTTAAGTAATTAACCAGCTTTCGACGTATACCGTGTGGGGTTTTGCTCCCGTCTCCCCAAGTTAACGGCTACATTTAGCCTCCAGGAAGTGGTGTGCCCTTGGGAATCTCCCAGCCGTCGGAGGCTTAGCGAGGGCTGTGAGTCGAATTCCCGGGAACCTGAACGGAGAGGTGCTCCAGTCTGTGGAGAAGGTGGGGTGGAACAGCAGTGCCATTTTGGGGAGGTGCAGAAGGCAGAGCAGTTGTGCTTCGGATGCCCCACCTTCGGTCTCCTTTGCCAGGACTCGAGGGTGTGCGGGGAAGAGAGCGCTATCCGGTTTATCAGCCCATCTACATTCCGGGCTGCAGAAAAAATTCCTCACAGTGTAGCTCACAGAGCTGTTTAAAATGTTCCTAACAACCATTAAAACAACGAAAAGAGGAAGCTGAAGCCAATGGTACCAGGACCTGGGAAGCTTCTGGCTCCGCTTCCTCTGCCAGACCCCTCGTGGGTCTTTCTGGCCTCGTCCGGCCCCTTTGGAGCGGCCACCAGAACTCCCCAGCGGGGTCTCTGGCCGCCAGGAGCCAGGCCTGCCACCCTGGGTGGGCAGAGGGGGCCCCTCCACCGCAGGGACCCCCTGGCACTCTCAGCTGGTCAGG
This sequence comes from Cyclura pinguis, assembly GCA_030412105.1. Classification (NCBI taxonomy): domain Eukaryota; kingdom Metazoa; phylum Chordata; class Lepidosauria; order Squamata; family Iguanidae; genus Cyclura; species Cyclura pinguis. The sequence goes on from CM059613.1 coordinate 78,712, forward strand.
TGCTGGTTTGAGCGTTCGGCCGAGCTGAACGGCGTTCTGTGAGCAACACTTGTTCAAAGCGTGCTGTGTTACTTTTAAGTCTATGAAGAGATCTCTTTAAAAAGCTCTTTTCAGATTTGTGAACAATTTTTGGATTGAAATCTTTGCTTGTGGGGAACTCGTTAAGCATGCTTAATGTGGCTGAGTATAACAAACAAGTTCAAAGCTTTACTTGGAAGTTGTTTTTTGTTGGGTTAATATTTTAAGCATGCGCTTTCTTCACATTGTTTAATCTAAAAAAAATCCATGAGGGAACCAAACACTCTGAATATGATGTTTTTCACACTCTCTGAGAGTTCTGTATTAAGGGAGGGGGCGATTTCCATTGCAGTGCCGCGTTGGCCTCATTTAATGAGTAGTGCATCCCTTTATGACGTTACTAATCACTTTTTCTTCCAGTTTGTCTGGCGGGGAGGAAATTACCCATTTTGATTGGGGGTAAAATGGACCTGGGCATTCTGGCATCCTCCCCCAGGGGGTCTCCTGCTGCTAACAGACAATCCTCTTCGGTGGCGCCCCACTTTCAGCTTGCCAGGGCAGGGGGGTGAAGCAAAGCCGGCCAGGGGATGATCCGCACAGGCTCCTCCTGGGGTGGGGTGTGAAACGAGACAGACTACCCTCTCCTTTATTTGCAAGTGGGGTCCTTCATGTGGCTGAAAGAACCTTTGGGGGGTTCAGCTTCTCTCCCTTCTCACTCAGAGAGTCTTTCTTTCTGTTTTCTTTGCAGAAACAGGCAACTACACGTGCGAATTCTGCGGCAAGCAGTACAAGTACTACACTCCCTACCAAGAGCACGTGGCCCTTCATGCACCAATCAGTGAGTATCTGGTGCAGTGCGAACCACGGGGAGGGACTTTGTGGGATTTGAGGCAAGGCTGACCAGTCTGCATCAGGGGAGGCCTGGAAAGGCGAGGGCATTTTAGGGCCTTTTAGGAAGCAAACGGCCTTTCTGCTGTGTGCCTGCCTGCCTGCCTGTGCACTCGAGGAGCACTTGGGTCCCCATCCTTGTCTGTACTGAGAAGAGGTGACTGCCTGCCTGCCTGCTCGCCTGCTTCTGGGGCCGTGGTGAGGATTGTCTCTGTGACCGAGCGACAGTTGTCCCGTCTGTTGGCTCGATGCTATTTCAGAGTTGCATAACAGAGAGACAGGGCCCTGTCCGGAGTGCTTGTGGTCTGCGTTTGCCCTGCCCGGGGAGGTGGGGCGAGGGAATGGAGGCTCATGGAAGAGGCCAGTGCACAGAGGAGGCTCCCTGTCTGAGGCCCAGTTTCTGTAGCCCTGGGCACACCGGTGCCTTGGCCAGTGCGAGCGTTTCCGCTGTGCTCCTCCTGCATGACCCGGAAATGTCCCAGGGGGGTCCCCCTGCGGTGGCCGCCGGCTGGCCTTTGCAAGCGTTCCTCCTCTGCTGCAGCCTCTGGCACACAGCGCATCTTTTCTGGGGGCCATTTTGGGCCCCCTACCCCGCCTGGAGTATGCGTGCGTGTGCATGCAGGAATGGCAGGTCAGGATCCTTTCCCAACCAGGGTCAGGCCATGCATGCCTTTATTAATGGATCACTCTGCACCGTGTAGAAAAGTGCTTCCTTTTGACAGGTCTGAATCTGACCCGTTCAGCTTCAGTCTGTTAAAGTAAAGTAATGAGAGAGAGAAGATTCCCTGTGTCCACTTTCACCCCAGAAATACATCAATACACCTCTGTTATGCTTTTTTTCCTAAAGCAATGTGTATGTTTTCTTCATAGGAGAGTTAGCCCCCCCCCCCAATCTTTTGGTTTGACCTTTTCTGCACCTTTCCCAGCTCTGCAATATCCGTTTTTGGTCGCAGCAACCAGGACTCTCTGCAGCATCCCCGGGGTCTTCACAGCATAAAGGCACGTAATGGTGGCACCACGATGCAGGCAGAGTAACTCTCCCCCCCGCCCACCCCCAGTGCCGCGCCCAACGTGGAATTGCCTCTGTTCACAGCCGCTGCATGTGGGCAGTGGTTGAGATGAGGCTTTTTATCACACTGTTGCCCTGCCTTGTGCACTCAAAGTTTACATGGCTTTCCCATCAGTCCTTCTCCGCTGATAGGCCTTCCTTGTCCGCCCATCTTCTCTCTTTACTGCAAAAAAACGGTTCAGGAGGAGGGGATGGATCTGCTGCCCAGTACCTAACACGCTGTTATTGTCTGGAGCCTGGAAACACCCAGCATCAGCATATTGACTGGCTGGTTTGTTAATTGATTTTTGAACTGTCCACTCCAATCCCAAGGTCGCTTTTCCGGTTGCTTGCTCTCTGCCCAGGCCCTCGTCGCATTATGCATGACTCTAGCAGGTCTGCTAAGCTGCATTTGCTGGCTACTCACCATTTTTGGAGAGCTTCCTTGGAGCTCTTAACATTCCCATTTCGTTTTAACCTCCCTGCCTAATTTAGCATGATCAGCAAACTTAGCTCTTGCGGTACTCAGCCTGAAGTCCAGATTATTTGTGAGCGTGCTAAAGGGTGCCCCATCCCTTACTCTCCCCGTGGTAAGAACCAACGGTTTTTCTTTCCCCTTCCCGCTTCCTTTTCTCTGTCTTTGCTGCAGAGGCACAAAAGTCTCAGGGTTTGTCCAGGAGTCTTTGCGGAGGGACTTTGGCGGTTGAACTAGACTGGGCACTGGGCTGGATGGGCCCCTATGGCTTTGGCCCTCGCGGGGCAGCTGCTGCGTCTGTTCATTTCAGGTCCTCAGACAAGAGACCACGGAGGAGCGGGAGGAGGCCCTTCCCTTCCTTCCAGCTACGTGGGGCTGGTTCAGGAGGTGTCTTGCTGCCCCAAGCCTGGGGCTTTTCTTCTGAGATTCTCCCTTTGGGATAGGGAGAGGGAGGCGGTGGCAGTCCCAGTCTCTCTCCTGGGGGTCTGTTAGGTACTTGAATAGATTGCCAAGTCTGGGGATATCCAGGGCAGGTGGCAGCCTTGAAACACCTACCGAAAAGGAAAAGTGCCTCACGCTAAAATCGAGGGTAGAGCAGTGACCCCAGAACCCACTTGCCATCCCCTTGAAACTGTCAGCCTCTAACCAACCGCTTAGCTTTTAAAATTGGGGTGGCTCTCTATTGTTTCGAGAAGGCTCCCCAGGAAGCCGCCCAGTAGACGTGGGTGCAGCTGCCTGAGATCGATCCTGACCGACAAGCAGCTGTGCTTCTTTACATTAGAGGTGTAAAATTTCCAGAAATTTTGAAACCGTGGGGGAAAAACACGTCTTGTTTTTTAAGAACAAAGCAGAAGTCTTTTGAAAAACTGAAAAGTGTAAGATTAGCACCCACAGCAGATCCAAAGTCATTCTTAGTTTAGGAGCATATAGTTTTCTTTGTGACAAAATTACCATGTTTAACGTATTGAACCATGGGTGGTCGACTGTGAGAGACCAGGAAGTCACGGTGGCCTCAGGCTCTGCGGTTAGGAAGGGAAGGCACGGTCCCTTCCCCACGTGGAGCCGGCTGGTCGTATGCACCCCTGCCTCCCGCTGGCTGTGCTCCAGGCTCCCAGATGCCGGAAGAAGTTGTCTTCCCCCACCCACCCACCCGCTATGCTCTAAAACGCCGGACGGCTTTGCCTGGGGGCTGGGGCGTTGCACTTTGGGGAGTGGGAGCCGTCCCTCGTCCCTTGCCCGGCTGGGGTCTTACTTGGTGCAGCGGCAGCGGCAGCAGAACTTCTGCCGGAGGATTCGTTTCTTAGGAGTTTCTGTGGTGATGGGAGGACGGGGGAGACGGACGCGGGGCAGTGTGCCAGGCGGGTGCCGCGAGTGCCGCGTCTTGGGCGGGCGTGGGAGGAGAAGGCTCGACGTGGCCGGACCGTGCGCCCTGCCACGGCCTGTCCGCTCTGCTCGTCCTCTGTGCCGCAGCAGGCGTGGCCTGGCCAGAGGGTGGAATGTCGCTCAGGCTGAGCAAGCTCTGATGCCACGCAAGGGATGAGGGTTGCAGCAGGATTTTTTCAGGGCTGCTGGCATGTTCAGTCTACCTTGCCCTTTAGAGAAATGTAGGTGTGCTTTTATGGCATAGTTGCGGTGTTTGTTTTATTTTTTTAAACATGAAACACCCACCCCAGGTGATTGTTGTTGTTGTTTTTAATTAGATTTGGGTTACTCGTTTTTTTAAACAGTGAAAAAAAATGGAGCTGGAGCTTATACTTCCAGATGTTTAATGTCCAAGTTTCTTAGCTTGAGCTTCTAGCAGAGAAATGCCATTGGGGGTGTTCTGGGTCGCCGTGGGTGTCTCGCACAGCCTGCGAATGAGGGGGAACTGCTGGTCACGAGCAGAGATTTACTCCAGTTGAACCACGTCCCAGCCTCAGCTCAGATGAAAGTTAAGAAGGGAAGGTGTACCAGTATACTTCGGGGGGTGCCCTCTCTCCAGACATCTCCAGTGGGGTTCCACACTCCTCACCCCCACCCCTGCTTGTGCAGCTCAGTTCTGCACTGTAACTAAGGCTACACATGCAAGTTCCACTGAGGAGAGGTGAAAGAGCCAGAAGGCTCACGGCACCTGAAAGAGGAACCAGTTTCATGGGGGGGTCATTGTCTTTGGCCTCCCACCCCTCTAAATCGCCCCCCATTGATCCATCAGGCCGGTGTTCGTTGGCGAATATAAACTGGCTAGACCCGCACTTGTTCACGAGGCCAGTGGCGACAGCAGCCGGAGACTCTCCTTGCCTTTCAGGGTGGCGTGCCTACATGCAGCCCCCGCTCTCTGTCAGAGGGAGGGGGTCTCTCTGTCTTGCCGCTGTTGCATTTTGTGAAATACTTGCACGAGGAGGCAGTTAACTGGGATGCCCTTAGGCTACAGAGAGTGTCTTCCGTGCGGCCAGTTAGTGTGGGATGAAAGGGTGCGGTTCGGTCTTTTTCCAGGACCGGTGGGTTTCTCTAGAGGCCCGCGAGAGGAGGCGGGGGCCCTCCGGCCTTTGGTGGGGGAGCGCCTCTCGTGCCCCGGGCTCGGTGGGCCAGCCCTTTAGGTAGGCAGGCTCTTCCCGGCAATCCCCGGCCCCTCCCCAAAGGCTGTGAGAGGATCCGTCCCCGAGCTTGGATAGCGAGCCCCGAGAAGTTGGGGTGCCGGGGCCGGCGTGGGGGGCCCCCGCGCCAGGGAAGGCGAGGGAGCGATTTGCAGGCAGAGGGAAAGAGGCCCCCCGCCCCCGGAGAGGTGCGAATTCTAGGCACTGACTTGTCTGTCCCGGCACTAGTTCTGAGTGTTCACATCCAGAGTACTCCCGATCTCCACTCTTCGTGGCTGTGAAGACCCAAGCGAGCCAATCGGGCAAAAAAACGCCAGCGGCGTCCATAATCCGGTGCTCCACCCTCCTCCACCGCTCTCCCTCCGGTGCCCCACCGGCATCCCAGCCCCAGATGTTCCGCGCTCCAAATTCTGGATCCCCTGGAAGCAAGGCCACCACAGGTACCACTTGCGCTTTCTTCCCCCTTCTTGCGAGTAAGCCTCACTGCCCTTCGCCCCCTCGTCCCCACCCCGGCCGGAGAGGGCTGGCGCCGGCCCTCCTCGGGCGGCCTGCCGCCCGGGGCTGACGCGTCGCCGCGAGAAGGCGTGGCGGCGTGACGCCCCCGCCCCGCCTGCCAGGGCCCCGTGACTTAGAGCAAGCAGGGCGGAGTCTGCTCAGAAGCAGCGCTTTCTGGCAGAGGGAGAGGGAAGGGGCCCCCGCGAGGGCGCGCGAGGGAGCGGGGAGCAAAGGCCGGGGCGCGCCCAGCAGCCCCGCCCCGCCCGCGGCTGTCACGCTGGGCAGGGAACAGGTCGGGTTGTTCGTGTTCGCAAGCCCACTGTTCTCCCAGAGACAAAATCCTTTTAAAATCCTGTAAATTGATTTTGTTTTGAGGAAGAAAAGGGATGAGGAATATCGCTGGCTCTCCCTCTTACTTTCTGCTGCTGAAATCGTGCAGATATCAGGGTAACCTTTGGCAAAACCTCTAATGTCAGTTTTTAGACTCAGTTGTGTGCATGTATTTTGTTTTAGTTTCAAACTGGCAAATCTGGAAATAGTTTTTAAATGGATCATTTTTCCCTTGGAAGCTTCTGACTGTGACTTGTTCCAGGCAGAAGCCTAATGGATGGTATTGATCTGGGTTTTATGATCAATATTAAAAGCAAACAAAGAAGCCTTTCCAGTCCCTCCCTCACGCCCACCAGGTTGATCGGTGGTGTTGACAGGGTTTGGGAAGTAAATATGGAGAGGGCGCCCCCTTTGGGTGGGGAGAGGAGCCTGGCGTGTGGGGGGGGTGGGGTCTCCGTGGGACCCCCTGCCTTCATTGGGATTCCTACAGAGTGGGGGGCGAAGAGAGAAGGCAGCACTTGGCCTGACGGTTTCCCCGTCACCCTTGGCTATAATGTGTCTACGACCACGGCCTCCTCCTGGGAAGGGTTCCTGGCTTGCTCTGGGAGGGAGTCCGTGCTGTTGTTGCCTGCGGCGGGGGGTGTTGCAAGACCCTTCCAGCATTCCCCAAGGAACAGGGAAGAGTGTTGGGAAGGAGAGAGGTGCAGGTGCTGGGAGAACGGAGGTCCCGGTTTGTCTTTCTGAGCCTTTGAAAGAGGCGGCGGCGGCGGCAGGGGTGCAGGTGGTGTAGGATGAGCGGGGGAGCCCAGGCTTTGGACCCTCAGCTGGCCCCAAGGGGCTGCCAAGGCCAGGTCCTGTCTGGGACCCTGGTGTGCCCTTGTTGCTGCTGGGCACAGCGGGCAACCAGGTCACCCCCAGGAAGCCCCCAGGCGGCGTGCCTCTTCTGCCGTGTTTCCTCTTCTGGAAGGAAAGCCACAGGGGCCTCCTCCGCAAACCAACACCTCCTGCCTCCCCCCCGTGCGCAGGTTGAGCATCCACGTTGGCACTCGGTCGAGGGCCTGCCCGGGCATAGAGGAGGGGAAGGAAGCGGGAGAGCCGCGCTCCCTCGGCCGTTCTGCAGGAGCCGAGGGAGAACCGGAAGACCCCCAGCGCCTTCGGTCGGTAGCACGCTGTGGGCAGGCAGCGAGAGAGGGCCGACCGGGGAAGGTGGGGGCTGCTAGTCCGAATTTGCAGGGGCAACAGAGGCTCTGTGGTCTTTTGTTGATGGGTGTCAGAGTTAATTTGACTTAACTGAGTGAACAAAACAGGAAGATGCACAGCAGAGAGACACGCAGTTTGTACCTGAAATGTTTTGTTTGGGTTTGGCAGCTATTTTCCCTGCGCTGCACACAGACACTTCAAGGCAAGGCAGCTCTGCACAGCCAGCCCTCCAGCCCTTGGCTCAGGGTGGGCAGTAGTGGGGTGCCCCCCTTTGCTGAAGCTGAGCAGAGCAGGGGCTGGTCAGGACTGGGACGAGTGGGGGGCCCTGAGGACTCTGTTTCCTGTCCCTTCAGAGGCAGAAGGCAGAGCGGGCCAGTCCGGATTGGCTGCTGTCCAGACAGCCGAGAGCACCTTTTGTCTCCATGCTGGCTGGAACTGGGGTGCCCGCTCCTGCGTAGAGGAATGGGCAGAGCTTGAGGGGGTCCCTCGTTCCTGGGCGGGAGGGGCCGTCTGGCATCCTGAAGGTGTCTCCTGCCGGGGGCTCCTGCTCACCGGTTCTCCCCGGGCCCTCAGTGGAACACCCGGGTTGTGGCCCGAGCCTGAACGCCCCCCGCCATGTTGAGCACGTGGTTCTAGTAGAGGTGCTGTGCCGGGATGTGGCGGAGCCCATGCTTGGCACGCAGAGGGTCCCTCCCTGGCAGCCCCCAGTCAGCAGGTGGGCGTGGGGTGGGCGGAGGGGGAGGCGACCCTGCCCTCGGGCTGCCCCTCTTCTCTCTGCGCTTGCTCCGAGCAGCAGGGACGTGAGCCGCTCCTCAGGCATCTCTTTCCTTCCTCCGAGCCCCCTGTTGCAGGGAGGCCAGTTTGCCTGCAGTTCTGGGTGGGGGTGGGTGCGCACACGTGCAGGGATGTGCCTCTCTGGGCTGAACTTGGACTCGGGGAGCATGCCTGGAAGCCTGAGGCGCCGCGGGAAGAGCGGGCACGAGGCAGAGAGTGCCAGGCAGAGGGAGAAAGAGACGGGGAGCAGGAAACCGAAACCGAAAGGGGCCGGGAGGGCAGAATTTCTGAGGCGACGCCGTAGGAGGGGCCGTGGCAGAGGGCGGGGGGGGTCATGGGAAGTAACCCCTCTTTCTTTTCCAAGCCTCTGGCTGTTTTTAATGCTGAGCGGCCCCGCTGAAGGAGGCAGGAGCTATTTCCTGGCCGGGGTCTTCCCGAGGCTCACAGCCAGGGACTGCCAGGGAGAGAGAGCCCCCCTTTTGCCCTGAGTCCCGAAGCGTCCGGCGCTGGGGTGTCAGCTGCCCGGGAGGGGACGGGGTCGCCCTTTGGGTGGCCGCCGCCGCCCGCCCCCCCGGGCCTGCGTTGCACGCTCCCGCCTGCCCGCCCTCTTCAAGGCCTCACTGAGAGCTGCACGGCCTCACGGCCCCCCCGTGGCAGTCGCCTGGCCTGGGGTCACTTGCCCGCGTGTGTGCATTGAGTGAAGAGGGGTCGGAGCTCGGCTTGGCGTGCCGTTCCTTGTTCTGGTTGAGCTGTTACAATATTCTCAGAAAACAAATTTGTAAAAAGCAGTGCACCATAGGCTTGCTGTAAGAAGATTCGTTACATTTAGTTTCATAAGTTCTACTGGTGCCAGTTCTGTTTTCAAAAGGGGTTAATGCTGTTGGTACCCTTGACCCTGAGAATGATGCTCGGCAGGGCCAGGGCAACAGAAAGGACGTTGGGGGCGTCCCCCGCCATTGCCCCCATCTGCCTCTAACTCTGCAGGTGGGGTGACTTAGCCTCTTGCAAGTGGAGCTTCTTTTCCCAGACGGCCCTTACGGGCCCCGAGCGGACAACCTTGGCGGGCCCTGAACGGAGTCGTGCCTTCCTAGCCGAAAGGTGGCGGCGGGTGGCCCGAGGGGATCTCCCTGTGCCGTCGGGGGACGGGGGAAGGTACTCTCATCTTCTGGGTGAAAGGCAAGAATGGTGGCAGGGTCCTGACGTGATGAGATGGACTGCATCAGGTGGGGAGTATCAGATAGATACTAGGGAAGGAACGTGCTAGGACTCTCCCTTGCTGCTGTGCTGGTTTTCTGCTTTGGGGAGTTAAAAAGCATCACCGCCACTGTAAGAGGATCAGCAGAGCAGCCCAGTTCTGTCCCTTGCAGTCCATGCCACCAGGACAGGGCTCTGCCCCTCCGCCGTTCAGGTTGACCCCGCCGCAGCACACCTCCTGGCCCAGATGCAGACGCCCTCTGCCCCCCCGATCCCCGGCAGCGCCCCTGGATCAAACGCCCCGGAAGGGAGAGAGCCAAACGCTCCGAAATGGCCCCAGAGAGAGAGAGCGGAGAGGGAGAGAGCGCAGGGCCTGTGCCGGCCCCCACTCCACCCCTGGCAAGACTCTGGGAAGACTGGCTTAAGACTCACCAGCCCTTTGTCTCTTTCCTTGTTCTCCCACCCCGCAGAAAGCGCTTTCAGCCGGAGAGTGGAAAGCAAAATGCAAAACAACTTTGAAGAAACCAACAGCAGCTCCCAAAACTCTAGCGGTAAGTACCTGCGCGTCTGCGGATGATGTTGCAGCCTCCGCCACTGCCTTTTCAAAGTCCAAAAGTCTCTTTCTCCTCCAGAGGGTGAGTAGCAAGGAGGGTCTCTGTCTCAGAGGGGCTCAGTGCCGAGGCCAGAGCGGGGAGCGGGCGCTCGTGAGTTCCCTCTCGCCCTGCTGGCCACCCAGCACCAAGGCGCCTGCCTCCGTTTCCAGCCTGGCCTGCAGAGCACGCGGGTGGGTGGGGGGCTCTGGGTGGCCCTCACAGCCTGCCTGCGCGGTGGGTGGGTCCCCTGGGAGTGCTCCTTTGCCCAGAAAGAAGTCGTGGTACCGCCCTCCGCTTCAGAATGGGAACCCGGGGGGAAGACTACTGGTCTCAGGTTCCCAGCGTACAAGCACGTCAAGGAAAGGGCGAGGCTGGCCCAGTTCTCCGTGCCATGCTCCCTTTCCATGAGCGAGGGGTCAGGCCCTCCGTCCCCCACACCACCACACCACTGAGGAGGGCTGGCTGGGCCGCCAAGGTGTAGGTCTTTCCTCAGTGTGGCTGCACTTGGACCTCTGAGGTGCCCTTGCCGGTCTCCCTCCCTCCCTCCCAGGGGCACCCGGAGTATTTGTACCACCCGCACTGTTCCTGCTGTCTGGGCCTCCTGGTGTTCCTGCCTCCCAAGTGCCTGGTGTGGGCTGAGCAGTCCGCTCCGTGGCAGGAGGCGTCCAGTTGTCCTTCTGCCTACCTCTGCAGCACAAGAAGGCTTTGGGAAGCATGTGGGGAAGCAGCCCCACCCACGCCCCGGCCTTGGCCAGCCTGCGAAAAGCCCTGGGCTTTCTTGGGCAGTGGCAGGAGTGGAGATTTTTGGGGGGGGCAAGCCCCTCTCCCGCGACTGAGCCTCCTTGGGACTGTTCTGGCGGGGGGGCCGAGGAGGGGCCTTGCAAGGCGTGACCGAGACCGGCAGGGAGGGAGCCTTCAATCTCTGCCTGCTGGAGCGATGCAGTGGTCTTTGATGGTCTCACGCCAGGCTGTGCCCTCTTCTAAAGAATTCTTTCTTGGTTGCCTGTCCACTTGAAGAGATGACTGTCTCAGCTAACCCACCAGCCACGGAATCCTATCCACCAGGCTTCTCTTGGCTTCTGTGGCACCCATCTTGTGTTGTGGGGGAGGGAGGCCGCCCCGCCTTGAGCAGAGGAAGGAAAATAAAAGGGCCTTGTTCCCTTGTCACAGCCCAGCCGTGTCCCCCCAGCAAAGGTTGCTTCATGTAGGGTAGGAGAGGCCTTCCTTCCCTCTGGTGAGTTTGGGCCGACCCTTCGTTTTTGTCTTTGCGCGTCCTTCTGTTGGAATCATTAAGGCCGTTGCTGAATGCAGTGGGACCTCTGAGTAGACATGTGAAGGGCTGCGCATGGTACCGCTGGGGTCTTTAATCAGATATGAATGACACAGAGATATTTTTGTGAATGGATTTTTTAAAAGCTTTGATTTGACTAATTTAACTAATACAAAAAGTAAGAACCACCTTAAAAACTAACCCCTCTTTGCTCCGTCTTCCTCCCTGGTGGCCATTCTCTGACAGGGTAGCCTGTGGAAGGCCCACAAAAAGTGAGGGTGAGAGGACCACCCCCACGACCTGCTCTTTGAAGGCAGAATGTCTCTGTACATGGGTGGGCCGTTGAGCAGCCTGAGAGATTCACCTCCGGTTACCCATGAAACAGGTGACTCCTTTTGCCCAGGGTGCCCAAAGGAGAGACAAGGCTGCTGGCTGAATCCTGCAGTAAACATGCCCGAGGGCCACCGGGATTAGTGGCCGTGGAAGTGGTGGTCGGGGCAGCTGGGAGGTGGATTCCTGCCCATCTTCCCCGGGTTGCTTCAAGCATTGCTTTTTCTCCTCCTGAGTCTTAATAGCATGGAGAAGGCTGTTCTTTAGGGTGGTGGTTTTCCATCCTGCCTGGTTTTTCCTACTAATGAGCCTCCTGATGGTGAGCGCCGGCCTCCGCGATTCCGCTTGAGCTCAACAGGCCTGTGGGAGGGTGCAAATGCAGGGACAAGAGGAAAGCAAGCATGCCACTGAGGGGCACACAGCCTAACGATTTGCATTTGTCCCTGGTATCAGTCTGATGCCTTGGCTGCTGAGAGGTAACCTTGGTTTCTTGCTCCCTGAGTACTTGCAGCCCTTCCTGCTTCAGCATTATCAGTCAGTGTCCAAGTGCCTGCATTCTGTGCCCAAGTCAGGTTCTAGGGCCCCTGCTGCTCAGCCCAGAACCCGGTCCCGGGGAAGCCCACTTGCAGTCCCCTTTCCCCCGTGTGTCTTTTTTGGCCCCTGGCTTCCAGTCTGGGGTCTTCCAGCATGTGTTACCCAGCTCTGACGGCATTTCCAGCATTCTCATCGTGTCCTGTTGCAGTCTTTCTTTCCTAACGTCCACGTTTCTTCCTCCGCCATGGGGAAGATTCCTGGATTGCAGGAGGCTGTAGCCCGATGGTGCAGTGAAGGCCACTTACTTAGGCAGGACCCGCCTTGACTGGAGCAAGGGCTCTTGGAAGCCCCTGAGCAGCCACAGAGAGCTGGAATGAGTCACAGGGTAGTTCCCAGGCCGGCCGTGAGCTTGGGAGCCCACCGCAGGGGTGGCGGCGGCGTTGTTCCCCTTTGGCTGTTGCCAGGGCGCTTCTGCATTTGACTGGAAGTCATAGCAAAACAAAGCACACACAGACACAGGCGCCCCTTGCCTCTTCTTATGAAGGCATGCCAGTGTTACTCTGCACTGGGATGTATTTTATATATACACCTCTTTCTCTCTGCCTTTCTCTCTGCATTGCCTCCCCTCTCTCCCGTCTGCCAAATCTACGCAGCCTGGGTTTTTCACGTGAGTGCCATCGTGGGTGCCTTGCATCTTAGGGCAGAGTGTCAGGAGCAAAGGTTTCAGCCTTCCCAAGCCATCCCAGCGTCAGCACGACGGAAGGGGCAATGGCAGCGTGGAGCTGCACGTGGGGGTGCTGCCCCCTGCCCTGGGGGCATCTCAGAGTCAGGCAGCCTGGGGTGAAGCGGAGGGGAGAAGGGATCTCTCTGTGACTACGGGAGGGCGTCCGTCTTGAGGGGCCAGCAGGGAGCATCGTCAGTCTCCCGGTGCGTAGCCGGTTGGCCGGGTGGGAACCGGGACGGCCTGGGATGGGTCTGTGGCCTGATCCAGCTGCGGGGCAGCTCTTACGGACTGAGGTGCGCCTTTTGGGTGCGGGAGGCTCGAGTCAAGAAGAGCCGAGTTTTGAGGCGGCAGCAAAAGAGGCAGGAGAGGGGAACTGAGGAAAGAGTCCCAGGCGTTGCCGTGCCGATAGCGGAAGGGCTGTAGGCAGCGCTCCCCGCTTTTTGCACGCTCGTTCTGCCCTCTGGCGCATCCTGACTGACGCTTCCGTTAGCTCAGCCTGCTGGGTTCTGCGGTGGGTCGCTCCTCACCCGCCCTCCCCTCCTCGGTGAACGTTCCCTGTTTCTCACCGAGGCCAGACTAGACAAAAGCCCCAGCCCGCAGCCAGGAGAGGCAGCCAGCTCCGGGGCTCTGTCTGCTGGCTGAGCGGCACAGGGGTCAGACGCACGCCGGCCCAGACCGCCACCGTCGCCCCAAATGTGGGCGCTCGCTTCAGAGGCGGGCGCGTGCCGGCCAGCCCTTTGGCCGCGGCAGGGGAGGGAGTTGCCCGGGCTCTCTGGAAATGCCTGACTCTCTTTCTCGGCCTCCCTCTTTCAGAGCCATACACCTGCGGGGCCTGCGGCATTCAGTTCCAGTTCTACAACAACCTCCTGGAGCACATGCAGTCCCATGCAGGTAAATTGCAGGAGGGGGTGCCATGGGAGTTTCGGGGACATCAGCCAGACCCCGCCCCCGCCCCCGCCCCCCCCCAGCAGGTCAGAACTGTCCACCTGGGGCTCGGGGAAAGGCAGGAGGCCAGAGCCGGGGATCCAGTGAGCACGGTCATGGTGGAGCAACTCCCAAAAATTGCAAATGGAATGACTGCCAGAAGAGCCGCCCTTGCAGAGGCAGCCCCCCCCATCTCGGATCGGGAAGGGCAGAGTGGGGTCCCCAGCCGAACCGCTGTTAGCACAGCGGGTTAGAGGAAGTGGCAAGCAGGGACCTCTGGGCGCTGGTGAAAAGTGGAGGGCAAGCCGAAGGTTGCCCCCCCACATGCATAAATTGTGATGCCTCCTTCCCTCCCCCTTGCACTTCCCCCTCAACCTGACCGTCAGCCCCGTGCGCCGGGGCACTCAGGCCAGGAACAGCGGGCCTTCGGGAGCGTCAGTGGGGCACCGGGAAAGTTACTTCCATTGGGATGGAAGGGCCTTCAACGTGGCATCTGTTTGGAAAGCGGGCCAACGGCCCACAGTGGGCCTGCAAAGTTCAGGCACGGGTGCCTGGAGGAGGCGCCGCTGGGCTGGCACCCAGTCAGCCATGCCCCCCCCCCCCCCGCAAGCTTTCCTGCCTGAGCTCTGGCTTCCCAGGCAGAGCATCCACTGCAACCGGGGGGAGGCGTATGAGCCTCCTGAGGGAAAGCAGAGAGTCCCTGGCCTGGGGAGCCTAGAGAGAGCATTGGACAAAGAACTGCCCCATAGCTTCAGGCCTCTCAGCAGACCCTGGCTAAATGTGTAGCTTCTGGTCACTGCACCTGAGAAAGAGTAGGGCTGTAGAGCTGGGAAAGGCGCCGCTCTGCCCCCGAGACCCCACCCCCAAGTTCGTGCCCTGGGGAAGGCCCACAGGCAGAGCTGTTACTGCCGGGCGCGACGACGTTGAGCCTGGAACAAGCCAGAATGCAGCACAGGGCGCATTCTGTGCCGGCAGGAAATAATGTGGTGTGGTGCTGAGGAAGCGCTGAAGGGATCTTTCCAGGGGCTGACACTCTTCGTTATTTTTATCAGTGATTCAGATAATGAGGTAGAGGGAATCCTTGTCAAATTTTCAGGCAATGCAGAACTTAGAGGGGCAGCTAATACATTGGAAGATAGGAACAGAATTGTAAAGGATCGTGATAAACTAGAAAACTAGGCTGAAACTAATAACAGAGACAAATGCAAAATTCCTCGTTTAGGCCACATAAACCAGACACACAGGTATAGGATGGAGGATACTTGGGTCAGCAGTAGCACATGTGAAAAGGACCTTGGGTTTATTGTTGATCTTAAATTTAACATGAGCCAGCAGTGTGATGCTGCAGCAAAGAAGGCAAATGCTAGCTTGGTGTGTATTAATAGAAGTACAGCTCCCAAGTCAAGGGAAGTAAAAGTCTGTGCTGGTCGAGTCTCATCTGTGTTCAGTTCTAGGCGCCTCATTTTAAAAAAAAGAGAGAGAAGTTGGATTGAGTTGCGAGGAGGGCAGTGAGGAGGATGGTAAGAGGTTTGGAGAAGAAAACGTAGGAGGAGAGGCTGAAGGAGCCCAGCTTGGCGAAGAGAAGGCTGAGGGGCGACGTGATGGCCCTCTTTAAATATCTCAAGGGCTGCCACAGAGAGAACTGCATCTAATAGTTTTAAGTGATGGGGGTGGACTTTTGCTGAACCTTAGACGGAGCCTGCTGCCAGTGAGAGTGGTTTGGCAGAGGAACCTGTGGTTTTGAGAGGTGGGGGGTCTCCTTCTTTGGACGTCTTCAGAAAGAGGCTGGACAGGTGCCTGCTGCCGGCGACGCTCTAGGCAGGCATCCCACACTGACCAGGGGGTTGGGTCGGACGGCCCATTAGGGTCCCTTACAACTCTAGGGTTCTATGAAACGGAAGAGGAAAGGGAACGTGCCCGCAGATGACCCTCAGTAGTCCCAAAGGCCGTCGGTTTCCCAATACCTGGCCCTTGCGGGCACACCCTGCCCAGAGGCATCTGGCTGACCACTGTGAAAGCAACGTGCGGCCAGAAGACTCCCTCGGGGCACTTCGGGCGTTCTCATGGGCAGACCTGGACTTGAGGAGGTCCAGCTTTGAACCCCCACTAAGCCGTGGGGCCCTGTGGGTGACCTTGGGCCAGGTGCCCCCCTTCCTCTGCCTCTTTCTCTCTCTTGCACAGTCCAAGTGCAGTGAGCCAACACTTTCCTGTTTGACCTTTCTGGAAGCGGGGAGCCACTTATGTGGGTGGCATGGACGCAGTGGTGGCCATTGCAAAGCAGAGGTGCTCCCCGCCCACCCCCTCCCTCTGGGCCTGCTCATCCCCCTTGTGGCATCCCCGTTTTCTCTCTCTCTCTCACATGCCCTTGGTAGCCATGAGCCAGGAAGGGCCACCGGAGCCTGGCTGGCCCTCAGCTCTGTGCCTGGAGGCGTTTCTGCTCGCAGCAGCGGGGTAATTAGAAGCAATAGTGCCGCCGAAGCAATTGGGGTTTAAATGGGAGGCTAGGATGCAGAACGGAAGCGGCAACAGCCGTGAAATTTGGAGGCAGAGGAGCATGCCCTGTGGGTTGTGCCCATTGCTCTGTCGACGTCGTGCCTGTCCAGTTTGGATTCCCTTTGGGCGCTTTGTTCAGGTCCAGTGTCACTGCCTGGTTGCAGAGGGACATAAAGGACTAGCTGTGCTGATTCAGGCTTAAGGGATTTGGAACAGGGCAAGAAAGAGAAGAGGTGTGTGTGCGTGCGTGCATGCCCCGCTCGGCTGATAAAATCGGGGCAGAACCCAGGCAAAGAAGCCTCCACGCTGCTGGTTTGTGATATGCAAGGAGGTGCCTCTCTGTTGCCCTCCGCCGCCATTTGCTGGGTAAACATTGTTTCCCAGGACCTCGCCAGAACACACAGGTGCAAAAGGGCCTTGGGCACACAACGCTACGTGAGAGAATCGCCCGTTACACACTCTGGAATCCGGCCTGGCCCATGACGTGGAATCGGAGAGGCTCTGAATACGCTTTGCAGGTTCTGCCGGGTGTTACTTTGCCCCATGAAGGCCAGTGTCCGTTCCCTGGCACCTCCGGTCCGCAGAATAGTTGGTCGCAGGGATGGACAACGGCCTGAGAGCCTGGAGAGCTGCCAGGGCCGGGCTTGGACTCCCCACCTGGTCCTGGTGGGGCGGAGGAGGCTTCTGGTGGCTCTTTGTAAGGAGCCTGAGGGCGGTTTGAGGCTCCCCCTCTCTCAGGGTCTGTGGTTCCTCTGTGCTGGATGCAGTTCCTGCAGCAGAACTCAGAGCTGGGATCTGCTCTTGTTCTGCTCTGAGCTGTGGGAGCATCTGTTGGGATGCCTGTCTCTGTGTGTGTGTGAATTTCTGCTCCCTTTTCTGTAAAACTGCATTAAAAGTAAATTGAGAAATGAACATGCATAGGAAGTTGTTTCACCTCCTGGTTGTTTGTCTCCCTCAGCTGATAATGAGAACAGCATCGCCTCGAACCAACCCAGGTCACCTCCAGCTGTGGTGGAAGAGAAGTGGAAGCCACAGTCCCAAAGGAACAACACCAACAACAGTACGTATCCAAAAGCTTTGCTGTGTACGAAGGCGTCCTGGAGGAGGAACAGACAGTGGCAGCGCAGAGGGATCTCCGCCTGGCCCCAGAATAGCCTCCTCATGCCCAAGGACCCTTCCTCTGCAGTGTCCCACAGACAGGAGGGAGGGGGCCTTGGGCTCTTTGAATCCCTACTGTGACCAGAGACTGACAGAGCAACCCTGGCCGCCTTCTTGGGCCGTACCTCCCATGGTCCTTGTGGAACTGTCCACCTTCAGAAATTGGTGACTCCCAGAGCATTCCTGGATGCTGTCGGGGAATTTTGCCTCTGACAAAGTGAGCAGTCCTGGTGAAACCCCATGGAAGGGGGGGGTGGCGGCTTGAGCAACAGATGTTTGCCCACCCATTCATCCGCTTTTGACTGGTGCCACAGAGACCATGATCCTAAAGTTTCTCTCTTATCTTCCATAGCATCAGCCGGCAGCTCCCTAGCCAACAGCGCCATCCCCGAGAAGGAGCGGCAGAACATTGCCGAGAGGCTGCTGCGGGTGATGTGTGCCGATCTGGGAACGCTGAGCGTGGTGAGCGGCAAAGAGTTCATCAAGCTGGCACAGACACTGGTGGACAGCGGTGCCCGCTACGGGGCCTTCTCAGTCACAGAAATCTTGGGCAACTTCAACACGCTGGCCCTCAAGCACTTACCCCGGATGTACAACCAGGTGAAGGTGAAAGTCACTTGTGCCCTGGGCAGCAATGCCTGCCTAGGCATTGGGGTGACCTGCCATTCGCAGAGCGTCGGCCCCGACTCATGCTACATTCTGACGGCCTACCAGGCAGAGGGCAACAGCATCAAGAGCTACGTCCTGGGCATCAAGGGAGTGGACATCCGAGACAACGGGGACCTGGTCCACCACTGGGTGCAGAACGTCCTGTCAGAGTTCGTGATGCCCGAGATCCGGACAGTCTACGTCACGGACTGCAAGGTGAACTCCTCGGCCTTCTCCAAGGCGGGCCTCTGCCTGCGCTGCTCGGCCTGTGCCTTGAACTCCGTGGTGCAGAGCGTGCTGAGCAAGCGGACGCTGCAGGCGCGCAGCATGCACGAGGTCATCGAGCTGCTCAATGTCTGCGAGGACCTGGCGGGCTCGGCCGGCATCTCCAAGGAGACCTTTGGCTCCCTAGAAGAGACATCGCCCCCGCCTTGCTGGAACTCGGTCACAGACTCCCTCCTGCTGGTCCACGAGCGTTACGAGCAGATCTGCGAGTTCTACAGCCGGGCCAAGAAGATGAACCTCATCCAGAACCTCAACAAGCACCTGCTGAGCAACCTGGCGGCCATCTTGGCCCCTGTCAAGCAGGCGGTCATTGAGCTGAGCAGTGAGAGTCGGCCCACTCTGCAGCTGGTGCTGCCCACCTATGTGAAGCTAGAGAAGCTCTTCACCTCCAAGGCCAACGACGCAGGCATTGTCAGCAAGCTCTGCCATCTCTTCCTGGAGGCCCTGAAGGAGAACTTCAAGGTCCACTCGGCCCACAAGGTGGCCATGATCCTAGACCCCCAGCAGAAACTGCGCCCCGTCCCACCCTACCAGCACGAGGAGATCATCGGCAAGGTGTGCGAGCTGATCAACGAGGTGAAAGAGTCCTGGGCCGAGGAGCCGGAATTCGAGCCGTCCACCAAAAAACCACGGACCTCCAGCGAGGGCTCCCCAGCTCAGGAGGAAGACCGCTCTGGCAAAAATGAGGTCTATGACTACTTGCAGGAGCCCCTCTTCCAGGCACCCCCTGACCTCTTTCAGTACTGGTCCTGCGTGACTCAGAAGCACACCAAACTGGCCAAGCTGGCCTTCTGGCTCCTGGCGGTGCCGGCAGTGGGAGCCCGAAGCAATTGTGTAAATATGTGTGAACAAGCCCTCTTGATCAAGAGGCGGCGGCTGCTGAGCCCCGAGGACATGAACAAACTCATGTTCTTGAAGTCCAACACGCTTTAAAACTTGGTGGGGGGGGGAGGGAGGGGCGGGGAGGGCTGGGGGGCCCCCACCAGAGCGAGCCACCGCCACGGGCAAAACACTGTTCCCAACCAAGAATCCCATTTAAGTTCTAAACACTGTGGACCTCATTTTGAATGCCCTGGGACACAAAAAACAAGAGAAAAAGTGCTTTTTATAGATATATAGATATATATTAATATGTATATAAAAAGCTACCTTTGAAAGAAGTGCTGGGTGTGGGGAGAGGGACACCTCCTCTGCCAGGAACGCACTCCTTGCTTTAGACGTGTGTGTGAACTTGATAAAACACAATGCTTGTTTTCAGAGGGCAGACCAATTGGATGCTGATACTCCAACATCTTCAGGCAGCTGAGTTTCTAAATTGACTTGAATGGTTGTTTTTATTATTGTTGTCCTTTTTAGAGAACGGAAACCTCCTTCCAACCCCTCCCCATCTTTCCTGTTCCACTCCCCCCTCTCCTCCCCTCCCCTCCCCGGGCCCTCCTGCCAGGGACAGTCAGCCCTGCTTTCCATAGGCCCCAATCCACACTGGACTTGCTCCTGAGAGTAAACTGTACGCCGCGAAGGCAGTTGTGTCTTGGCCTTCGGAACTTAAAATGTTCCAAGTTGGCAGGCAGCTGCATTCCAGACACATCCACGTCTCTTTAGAATCAGGAATGGAGACTTGAAGGATTTTTTTTAAGTAAGTTGTTCTTGGTTTTGTTGGTTTTCTTCTTCTTTGAAAGAGAAAATTCTCTCTCGCTCTCTCTTCTCTCTTTTTCTGAGTTTGATAACTAGCAATGTTACCTTTCTTTTTAAAAAAGAGGTGGTTGATTTAGACCTGAAATAATTTATTACAGCAAAGAATGTCTGTAACTAATCTGGGTTTTTCTTAGGTTTTCTTCCCCGCTTGCCTCCCCTCGCTGCTAGGTCCTCTCAACTTATTGGTGTATCGCGAACAGTCCTCTCCTGGGCCCGAGTGTAAGATGTCACCATCAGGCGAAAGAGGGATGGGGGTCGCTCTCCTGGGGGGGGCATCAGCAGGAGTCTCCTCCCGCAGAGGGGCCGGCCGTGGCTCCTTCCGCCATGCTGCGACCGCCCAAAAGCCCTTGGCCGCTTCGGAACGTGTCCTTCTGTCCAGGTTCAAAGCAATAGCTGACCTCGCAGCGGCTGTTCTTCAAGCAAGGCCCTTCCTTGGCAGAAGGTAAGATGGGCGGAGGGCCGAGGGGGGTCCTGCCGGCCGGCCAGCAGGGTCCACCTCCTTCCGGCGCGCTTCCCTCTTTAGGCTCCAAAGGTAGGCGGGGGGGCAGGAGTGAAGCGTTCGGAGTCGGCCTTCTGCCCAGGTGGCCGTGGCTGTAAAAACCGGGCGGCAGGGGGCTTAAAAGGGCCTCCGTGCTCTGCCCGCAAGTCAGGAAGGCAAGCGCTCCAGACGCAGCTGCCGTTTGTTCCTGCGGCCCCGTGGAGCCAGTTCTGGGCAGCCCCCCACATCTCACGCACACACTCCGAAACCCTGTCCCGACACGTCTTCTTTCTCTACTGAGCCACGTGGCGAGCCACGTCCTGAGCCAGCCCAGCAGTGCTGCTGCGGCTCCTCCTAGCCACAGGCTACACAGCAGGGAGCCCACATCTCGAAGCACTGGTGGCCGCGGCAGGGCCCGGCCCGGCCAGCCTGGGTGCTCCCGGCCCCCCGAGTGGCTCTTTTCCTGCAGAGCCTGGCTTTGTGAGGCAGAACGACAGGGTGGCACGGAACGAGCGCGTTGGGAGGGCTGCCCCGTCACACGGAACAGTCCGCGCAGCCGGGCCAAGCCATTCCCGGCAGGGGTGGACTCAGCAGTTGCTCTTGGGGCAACTGGGCTTTCCAGCAGGGTCCCCATCCGGCCACCCTGCTCCCATCAAGGGTGGCCGTAGCCTGCCGCCACTGCCCCCCACCCTCTGCACGTGAAGGAACCGCCCGGAAGAGGCTGTTCTGGGGCGCGGGTCTCCCCTTAGGCTTTGGAGCAGGGCAGCTGTGCCTGAAGGAACAACGTGGGAGGGAACAGCTGCCCGAGAGCTGGTGAACCGGAGATGGGGGGCAGCAGACCCGCTCCACCCGACTGTGCCCTTAGCGGACGCGCTTGGCCCACGGGCGGCGGGAGAGCTCCCCCAGCGGCGGAGGGGGGAGGGAGGGAAGGATCCCTCGGGTGCTAAAAAACAACTCCCCGGGGGCCAGCTGAAAGCACGATGTGGTAGGGCTTGGGGTGGGGCGGGCAGCGAGCCAGCGGGGCCGACGACGAGCAGAGGCACCCCCTCGGGGGGATGGGCGGCGGCTGGAACCGCTCCATTTCGGCAGCAGGAGACACGGGAGACGCGCAGCCGCTGGGCTGCGCCTTCCTTTTCCTGCTGCCGTCTTGTGGAGGACCGTGAGAGGCGCAGGGAAACAACGTTGTGGGTTTCACCCAGAAATCTCCCTCAAGCTGACAGGTTTTGAGCAGAACAGTGAGGGGCGCTGCCCACTGGCCTTCGGGGGTGCTCCTCCCCATCATCCCGGAAGGATGGGCCCTGTGCCACCTGTACAGAGGAGGGGCTGAGGTGTTGCGTGCGCCCACCCACTCCGCCCCACCCTGTTCCCGGTGTGAGACTGCGGCCGCATTTGGTGGAAGACCCTGCGGCTGAGGGGGTGGGAACGCCGGTGGGGCGGGCTCTCCTGATCCCACAGAGGCGGCCTGGGGGTGTCCAGTCGGTCAGTTCTGCCCCGGACCTTCCTGGTCGGCGTGGGCCCTGCCGGGGAGGCTGGCGGAGCATTCCGCCCGCCTGACTCCGTCACCGTGGAGAGGAAGGGCGGCTGGCGGAGGGGGCCGGGCAGCCAGGGCAGCATCCCCCCTTGGGTCACCTTCCGGGGCCGTTGAAACGAGGCTGAAGCTGCGGCCAGAGGAGGGCCGTGGCCCGTGCTCTGGCCGCCCAGAGAGAGAAGCCGCTGCCGGCGAGAGCAGCCCACCCCTGCCCGCGCATGCGCGTTGCCATTTCGGTTTCCGTGGGGAAGAAGCGGAGGGAGGGTGGAAGGAGAAAGAGAGTCCTGCCGTGGGGGCGCCCCCAACCCACCCCTCTCCCCCCGCCCGCCTCCACAGCGGCGCCCGTACCCCTCCGTGCCGCAGTTCAGTGTTCCAGGCAATATCGAGGGATGCCGTAGAGAGAGAGAGAGAGCATCTCTCTACCCAAGGGAGTTACAGAAATCTAAAGGTCATCTTTAAAAATTACAGAAAAAGTTTAAAAAATATATACAAAAATATTTTTTAGGCCAGAGTTTTCTACAGGTATTAATGAATATTTTTCTTAATCCTTATAAGTTTTACTGTGTTTAATATTTCTTAATACCGGTAGCATTAATTTATACTTTTGTAGCGACACACTATTTTTATAAAAATGCCACCACTGGCTTGTCTTCATGATCGAGGGGGTGGGGGTGGGTGGGAGAATTTGTGGCGGGCGCCGGCCCTCCTGCTGAACCATGTACTGTATTTAAAAAGAGAAAGTTATCTACTGTCACGCTTGCTGTGTGTTAATAAACAAGAAACTCTTGGTTTAGTGTGTCTATAGTGGTGTCACCAGAACAATTGGCAAGAAAGGGTTTTCTGCAAGAAAAGGGAGGGTTACCTTTTTTTTGTTTTTTTTTCCAAAGGAAAAGGACATGCATGCGCTTGACTTCTGTGGAGGATTGTGGGAGAGGAGAGGGACAGGAGTGCCAGTGACTGCCGGGGACCATGTCAACATACCAAAGAGTGCTTAGTGTTTACTTAAGTTTGAAATATGGGTTTATTGGTTCTTTTGCGAGGGGGGAGCCTGGGGAGAGCAGGGCACCCGTCGGGCAGGATTTAGGTATTGCTACCCAGACTCACAGCACTCTGGGTCTTGCTGTCCAAGAGGCATCGCACCCTGCGCAGCTAGAGCGGTCACCTAGACAAATGTCGTGCAAAGCCTTACTGCGCCTGAGATTTATTTGTGAAGCCACATGGGAACCAGAACACACGTGCGTGTGCCAGTCTGACGTTTCCAGGCATCCAGGGCAACCGCCATCTGGGCACCAACACCAGTCACAGCAGCCAGCCTCGCAGGGCACTTGGGTGGCGTCTCTGAGTCTGAAGGCTCTGCGCCAGTCTCGACCTTTCCGCATGGAGGGAAGCACTAGGCACCTGCAGCAGGTATGGCACCTTGCGGGGCACTGCCAGGCACAGAGCGATCTGCCTGAGCAAAGGTGCTGTGTGGCCGCAGCAAAAAGGGAAAGCTAGCACAGGGGAACCAGGTGCCAACGCTGCCAGAAAGGCAGGGGCAGCCCTTGTCTGCTCCTAGTCCGAGCGCGTCCAGCCCCAGAAGTTGGCTGCCCGCCACCCTGGAACGTCTGCCACCACCTCTGCCCCCGGAACCACCTCTGAGCCAAAGCCTCCCTAGGCAGAGCTCGGGCAAGGCCTCCGGGTGGAACAGCAGAAGGGGGAGGAAGGTGGAATGCCTGCCCGCGCAACTGAGAGCCCTGGGCCACAGCAGAAGCCCTCCCCCAACACACCCTTTGTGCACATCCCCTTCCTCATTTCCACAGCTTCACCGTACACACACCCCTCCCAGCGAAAGGCCTGTTGGCATCTGTGGCACCCCCACCCCTGCCTTGGGTTGGGGAGCCCACCTTGGGGGGTCCAGCCTGGCTCCCAGAAAGGCCTTTTGGTCCTCAGGGAGGGGGAGAAGGAGGGGGTTGTCCAGCTGTGGGCTCCGGGGCCTTGGCCTCTGAACCACCCCCCCAACCCAGGGGCTACCAGAAGCAGAGAGCAAAAGAAGCAGCATCGGTAGAATCGAGAGGCAGGAGGGCTCTTCCGGAACGCCCAGTAGTCTCCCAGTGAGGCTGCTGTGGCCCTGGCTTCCGGCCAGCCGGCCACAGCGCTGGCAAGCAGCACTCAAAGGCGCAATGCTGAGAATCCAGCCTCCCCAGACCAGCCCCCAGGGCCTGGGGGCCCTTTGTCACCTTGCGCTCAGCTGGAGGGAAAAGTGCTGGAAAAAGCATGTGAGGCTGTCACCAGTCCAGGCTGGCTTTCGGGCTGGTCAGCTTCACGCTGTCCTTGCTGTAGAATTGGGCATACCAGCGCCGGTGCCTCTGGATCGGCCCGTCCTCTTTCACTAGCAGAGGCTTCGAGAGATACTGTTTGTTGTTCCAGATCATAATATCCCGCTCAAACTGGGAGGAGAGAGAGAGGGCAGAAAAGAAAAATCAGAACCTTCTGCAGCCCAGAAAGGATCCTGCAGCCCATTTGCCCAGAATCGGGTGTCTCAAGAAACCCACCTTGGGCTCCAAAACCAGAACAAACGTGTTAGTGAAAGGTGAGTTCAGGCAAGGCCTTCTGGTGGCCCACGTTTTGTGGGATGAGACATTTGCCATCAGCTTGTGAAATTAAGTTGCTTTTGTCCTAAAGCTTTCTTGTTAGCATTGGGAAGAAAGCCCTGGGCCTTGGATGCACTTGGGGAGCGGAGCCACAGTGCCATTTACACTCTCGGGGGTGTCTTCGGCTGGGGAGGGACAGGGTTGGTTAGAAAGCCCCCTCAAAGTGCCCGTTCCCCCTCAGCCAGCTTAAATGGGACAGGGAGACCCTGCAAGGGCCTTCGGGGGAAGGGAGAGCAGGAGGATCTCGGCGGGTCCTTTGCCCACTTAGGCAGCAGGAATGAGCGGAAAGTCTTCGTAATTGCCTGACTGCAGCTTGTGTCAGAACCACTGCCGCTTGACAGGGGGGCTGGGGGGTCCTCTGGCTGAAGAGCCCCGGGATGAAACGACCTCTTCTGGCCCCTGGGAAGCTTGCTTAGCCCTCCTCCGCTCTTGCAGCCTTGAGGCCTAAGCCCTGCCCTTCCTTCACGCTTCCCAGAAAGACAAAACTCACAGGAAGCTGGAGGAAGAGCCGAGGGTGCGACGGGGGGCTTTTCTGTGATTGCCCAGCCTGTTGGCTGCGCAGAACCCTGGAGACGTGGGGCACGCTGGCCTCCCCACACCCTTGTCCAGGCATCCGCTGGGTGAGGGGGGGAATCTCCACCTCGTCCAGAGGGTGGGACAGACCTCCAGGGTCCTGGGCGGGAGGGAGAAAGAAAAAGGCCAAGGAAACACTGAGTGGGGGCGAGGTCCATTGGCTAAAAGCTTCCTGAATCAGCTTTTGGGGTGAGGCGGGTCGTCACGAGGTTGCTGTCCTCACTGCTCTCTTTCACGAGTGCAGAAAGACTCAGCGCCAGTTCCTCACCTGGACCCGCTCCGCCCACAGGATGAACTTGGGAACGAAGACCGGGATGTTGTGCTGGTAGTACATCCGGTGGACCACCTGCTGCAGGAGAGGCTCCACGGGGGTCACGCTCTGGATGATCACCCCTCGGCCCAGGAATGAGTGCTCAAAGCCGATGAAGACCAAGGCGGGTCCCACCTGGAATCAAGCAAGAAGAGGAGGGCGTGGGCACCAGGGGGACCCCGAGCCATCCAAGAAGGGCCTTGGGTGTCCTGCTTTGTGGAAGCCCCACTCTCAGAGGTCACAGGGGCTCTGGTTCCAGAGAGGGAACTGCCGAGACAGTGCTGGGGCATCCAGCCAGGGATCCTCTCTCCTGACCAGGCCAGAACAGCCATCACCGCAGCTGCTCTTGGGGGCTCACACAGAGGAAGCCCTGCCCGCCCTCTCGCTTGCAGCCAGTTATTCCCACTGCGCTGCCTGGACTGTGACTCGGCCCTTTGGCAGCACAGCCACTGAGCTGTGCCGGAGGGGCGGGGGGCGCATGCATGCATTGCTGGGAGAGTTGGAGGGTACAGGAGATGGAAGGCAGGAGAAAATCCAGCTGGCCACGGGAAGCTGCTTTCCACCATGTTAAGCCAACTTTTTATGCATTGGACCCGTGCCCCCCAAGCAGCGAAGGGACTTTTCCCAGTCCTGGAGCCAGAGAAGTCGTGTGTGTGTGAGGGGCTGAGAGACGGGGGCCTTCCTCCAGCATGGGAATGGGCACTGGCACTGTTCTACCAGCATTCCCGCCATGCTTCACTGCCCCTTCCCTCCTCCTCTGGGTGACCACCAGCATCTCCTTGCCGTACTCATCCCGCCGACATGACATACCTGCCTGGTGCTGACAACAAGATCCATCAGGGAGAAGTGCCGGCCAAACACTGTGACGTGATGCTTCACAAGCAAATGGGAACAGTGTGCCTCCGGCTCTGGCTCCGGCTGCCACTCTGCCTGGGAGAGAAGGCGCACCCGAGTGGGAGCTTCTCAAGCTGAAGAGGCATTGCTCAGTCCCTGCCCCTCCTTCTTTGGCCCTGAGACTTTTCCCGTTGGGTGGAGTTTTGCTGAGAGTATTTTCAGCACCATCACTGTGGCTGTCATGGCGGTGGGTTTTTATCCTTGGTCCGCTACCCTGCCCCTTCTCTAGTTCAGCCCCTTGTTTGTCCCACTCCTCCAGGTGGCAGCGCTGTTAGTTGGGCCCCTCCCTCCCGTGCCATCTGCACCAACGTAATGGGGGCTCTGTCTGAAGTCCATCTGATTCCAGCCAGCCAAACAGGATCTGCCAAAGGCAGGCTGGCCGGACCAAAAGCTAGCACCGGCCACACTGGAGAAGGCCAATTCCCAGAGCAGTGGCCCTGTGAGTTACCTGCCAGTGGTGCTTGAAGAAGGCCCAGAGCCAAGTGTTGGTGCACCGGAGGTCCACTCCACTCAGGATTGAGGGGCCATGGACGAAGGCAAGGTGGGCCACATCAGCTGCATTCTCTGGGATTTCCTGGTATAGAGGAAGGGGCATCGTCACAAAGCTGAAGGATAAATGGGGGGGCGCTACCACCACAGGCTTGGGTATCCTCCATGGCACGGCAGCCAGTGGTGGACGCCCCTCTCTGGCAGAGAGAGGGCACTGGGTCTTGGCTGTTCGATCGAGAGGTTGGAGCCTTGGTGTACCCACTGGATGGATGGGGCAGAGGGCACCGCCGAAGGCAGGAGCAAAGGGGCGACCCACCCACCCACTCTACCCACCTCAATATGTGCGCTGATGTAGTGTTCAGTGATGCCACGGAACACCCACTCGTGGGACAGCATCTCCTCAGGCTCTGGGACTTGCCATGTCGGGGCAACGCCATCACAGTGGTACCAGACAACGATCATGCCACAGACCTCGCGCGACGGCCACACGTTGACCTTTGCAAACGAGGGCACTGCAGAGGGAGCAAGGGAGAGCTGCTGTTTGCTCTCGGAGCCAAGGGCTGCAGCACTGTGCCACACAGATCGGGCACAGAGGATTGTTTTTTTTTTTTTTTTTGTAAAAGCACAAAACTTTTCTGCTACAAGGGTGGTTGCACAGGTTTAACAAATATTCCAAGCAAGAATTTTGGAGGCAGTGAAAGCCTCCTTGTACCTGACCACCAAGGAGACCCATACCCCAGCCTCCCACAAGAAGCAACCTGGGGGGCCGGGCTAAGCCCCCTGCCCCAAGCTGGAGGGCAGTCCTGGAAAGCCCGGGGGGGGGCTCTTAGGCCGACGGCCCTTTTGCCATCCGACAGCCACCCGCCAGCAGCCCCGCTTCTCAGCCGCCAGGCCCTTGGGTGGCCGGGGGGGGGGGAGGTGCCGGAAAGCCACTCACCCTTTTCAGCGTAGGGGATCCGGGTGCACCTGCCGTCCTCTCCGTGGAACTGCCAGCCGTGGAAGGGGCACTCGATGCAGCTGCCCACCACGCGGCCCCCGACCGCCAAGTTGGCCCCCAGGTGAGGGCAGTAGGCGTCGACCACGTGCGCTCTCCCCTCCCAGTCCCGGAAGACGGCGAACTGCTCCCCTGCAGCACGGAGAGGGGGAGAGGGAGCGCGCGTCAGCCCCTCTGGTCTCTGGCCCACCGTTGCCCACGCGGCCCGGCAGCGGCTCTCCGACAGAGGCGATCCCCTGCCGAAGCCTCGGGGGTGGAGAAGCCACGGGTGCGCACGGCTGCCGGCCGCTGAGCCCCGCCGCCCCTTATTCTGCGGCAGGGGGCGCCTGGCGGCCCCTGCATGCTGGGCGACACAGGAGGGGCTGCAAAGGGGGGGGGGTACGTTTTAGCAGCAGGGAATACACCGCACCCAGCGAATGAAACGGCAGCCACTAGAGGGCGCCCTGGTCCCAGGCAGAGCCCGCTCCCTCCGCAGAGCGCAGCGGCTCCCGGTAGGGCGGCCCGGACGCGGCGCGGAATCCGCCCCAAAGCCTCCCCGGGAAAGCCACGCGGGCGAGGGCCAGGGTGGGGGGCTCCTCCGGGCAGGGCCACGGGCCGGGCCGGGAGCTCTGTTCCTGCAGACCGCACATTTTCAAAAAGATCCAAGTGGCATTTCTGCTGTCCCAGATTATGTTCGGGAAATGCGTGGCTCCACTGTCACGTGTTACTCTCAGCCATGAGTCGGTTTCACTTTCAATCGCAAAACACAATGGAACAAAAACTACCCTTCCCTTGCTTTTCTGCTCTTTAATTTGGTAAAAAGGGTTAACAGTACTACATCGTGTCAATGAACTGCCACTGTTGTACTACAGTACTGTCATCTCAGAAAAGTTTTTGTAAAAAAAATCAGAAAAGTAGAAATTTGCCCTTCAAACTTTAAGACCACCTACAGGAACCAGGCTCTCATCAGGGGCCAGTAGAGACACGAGAAATCGCTACGGGCAGCCACTCTGCAGCCACGGCCGGCAAAAGGGGGGGACTGGAAGAGCAGTGGGGGAGGCAGACACGGGCTCCCTCCGTGTCCGGCAGGCAGATTTGTGACGGCGCCTCGGCAGGGCAGAGCTTTGCTCCCGGTTGGGCTGTTTCCTGCAGACTAGAATTCATTTTTAGAGATGTTAATTCCATTTTGCTTCTTAAATTGTAGCAAGGGCTGCCCTCCTGGGCAAAACTGGCTTTTGAAATACTTGGATGAAAGAAGAGACGGTCTGCCTGTGCGCCCAAATCTAGAGGAAAAGAAGGAGGTGTGTCAGCCTATCCCCAGAGCTGTGAGGGGAGCGTGCCAGGGCCGTCCTTGGAGAGAGGGCTGTGGGCAGAGACAGCATCACCAGTGGATCTCAAAGGCCCCCAACAGGTGCCGAGGGCCACGGCCTCCCTCCTGAGCTAAGGCTGGTGTTGCTCCAGGCTGTGTGGCCCCCTCCCTCCCTCCCAGAGGTCCCCTGGGGTCAGCGCCCCTCCTGGTCGTCCCTGGCCTTGGGGTGGTGGTATGGGGGGTCTCTAATGTGAATGAGCATGTGGGGAGGGGGTGAGGGAGGCCGCCAGGGTGAGATTATCAGCAAGGCCTCCAAGGAACAGAGCGATCCCCAGGGGAGTCTTTGAAGGGTTTGGCTCGGCTTCTGCAGGGCAAGTTCTCACCTATTCTCTTGACACCTTCCTGTGCCAACCTTGTGCCAACTGTTCCCTCTGAAGATGTATTACTCCCAAGGCACTGGATCTGCCAGTTAACACTTGCATCTGTGTCCCAGAGCAAGAGAGTGCCAGTGCCTCCGGAGCACCAACGACTGCCAGGCGGCACCACCAGTTCCGCTTGGCACATCTGTGCCCTCAAGGTGCACAATGGGCAGGGGAGGGGCAGGGATCGCTATGCTTAGAGAATGCCTCACACCTCACCGCTTGTGGCTATTTTATTTACAGCCTGCCTCGACAGAGTGGAAAACTGAGTATACGAGAAAAGAGAGAAGCCACATGAAAGCAAATCCCACCCCCATATAAATTCAAACAGAAAACAAACTGTAAATATTGACTGCAATATGAACTCTGTGAGGCAACCTACAGGCTGGAGGTCGAAAGCCAAGTTCATACCCCACATGCAAGCAAAAGAGGACGGGTCTTCACCCGCAGACTAAGGAGGAGGTCTCCAGTATCGGAAGGTCCCACAGGCTTGGCACTGCCACAGAAAGCAGGCCAGGCAAGGGGAGCCTCTGCTCCTGTTCTCCCTGCTATTTGCACAGCCAGGGACAGCGACGTGTCTGAACACCGCATGCCATGGCACCCCCTCCTCGGGCTGGAGGCCACGATCGGGGGGCATTCTGGGTTACAGGCACAACAGGTGGCAGCAGCAGCCATGGCACAACATGCATCCCTCAGAAGTCTGGCACATCCCCATGCTACCCACCATTTTTGCAGGCTTGGCAGCTCCCGGTGGAATGGGGGCACTTCTGGAAGAGGGCTGTGGGGGGAAGGAGGGACGGAGCCTGGAGCAATCCTGCCTCCCTGAGTCAAACAACGGATGAAGCCACAGAGCAGCTTCCCCTACAAGGGCTCTGGCTTCCGTTCGGGTGGAAGACCACCAGTGTTGCATCAAAGGCGGCTTCTGGGTTTGGTGCCCACAGCAGTATACAGCTGGCCTTCCTCACCTGCCTTGTTTAGCCCCAGTCCGGGAAAAGGGGATAGGTGGGCAGGATCAGGTCAGCCTGACATTCTCCCAGATCGAGGGCAAGGTTTGCCAACGGGAGCAGGCAGCCCTGCAGGTCTTGTGTGCTCCAGTTCTGCCAGCGCAGGTGGCTCCTGGTTGCCTGGCAGATCCCTGCCAGGCGGAGCACATGGCCCAACATGTTCAAACAGCAGCGTCCCTAATGGCTCCTGGGCACCCACTGCTTCTCGGAATAGCCCCACTGCCAACCAGCCCTTGCTGCAGAGGGGCCGACAGCAGCACTCTGCACAGCAGCACAGCCTCACGGACAGGCATGGGTCTCTGTCCTGCATTTATAGGCTGCCTTTCTCACAAGAGGGGACCCACGTGGCTGCCAGCAAATGCCCACTGGCAGCAGAACCTAGCTTGGGACTTTTTAAAAAATTGTTGTTACAAAACCAACAACAACTCATGCTTCTAGTTCCTATGGATACTACAGTTTTGCAGATTAAAAACCATGGCATCTGCGTTCCTGTATGCTATGTAATTTCTCCTTCCACAGGTGGTCGATTCCTCCATGGCCACTTGCGCCTGTCTGCCTAGCCCCCTGCCCTGACTAAGCCTCTGAACAAGAAGTCTCTAAAGCCATGTTCAGCAGTCTCAGCATGTGGCTACTGTGTGCCCTCCGCCCAGCCTGGCCAAACCCAGACCAGGTGGAGGGATGCCCAGGACCAAATGCCCCACTCAACAGACAGCCACGAATGTTCTCCAGGCATGGGCAGGTGCTGTGAGAGAGGGGTCTTCTAGGTGCCAGCCCATCTGAAGCAGTTCACCACCTCTGGGCCAAGATGCCAGACAGCCAAAGCTGAGCTACACCCAGCAGATGGCTTTCCAGCCTCTGGGCCAAGGCCACCGGCAAGCAAGAGCCACCCACCCCACTTGCTGGTCCCATAGCTGGGCTGCATCAAGATGACACTTCTCCCAAAGTTGAAGGCTCCCCTCCATCCACAAGATATAATCTGCCAGCAGCGGCCTTTGCCCCTTCTATGTGGCAGCCAGAATTGCTTCTGTGATGTTTTGGCTGAGTTCACAGGATGTGTTCACGCCAGTGCCATGGATCCTTCTGCAGTCTTCAACGTTTGGTGGGGGTGAGGGCCAACATCTATTTGGGTGCTACATTTTGGGGGAGAGGAGCCAGAGAAGGTTGAAAGCAGGGTGGCCAAGAATTCTTCTGGGGAAGGCAGAAAGTCTGAACTGGAAGAAGAGAAGGCTGGGAGCAAGAAAAGAGCCTGAGGCGTTGCCACACAGAAGGGCAAAGGCGGGTCCTGGGTCCCAAAATGCTTCTCCACATTCTCCTGGCAGGCCAAGTGTCCCCTGTTTGTTTAAAAAAAGCCAGCCCCACACTTTCCCCTTCCTGCCCAACAGCAGAATTTGCCTGCCTCTCTGCTGAGCGTCCTTTGCTGGGTTTCAGCCCCTTCCCTCTTCCGCCTGGCTCATTTTAAAGGGTCTTCACGCACTCCTGAGATGCTCCAGCACCATCCCTGTTTGCATCACCCAAAAACCTGAGGCAGAATGTCCGGCACCACAGAGAGACGGGCAGACAGGAGCTGACCAACATGCCAAGGGACCTGAGGCTCCCGCCATGGAGGAGCCCCTGCAGCCCCAGCCGAGAGAGACAGCCTCTCTGCCACCGCCCCCCCAGGGCACCACCACTCTCACTGCTGCTGCTGCTGGATTTACAGGCGGGGGGGGGAGGGCCTCTGAAAGGGACCCAAGCAGATTTTCCATTTGAAGCCAACCAGCCGGCTGGCCAGCCCCCCATTCAAGGGAAAAACAAAGAGGCAAGAAGGGCTTATCAGCCGGCCCAACAGGCCCTTTTTCCATTACCCCCAACAGATAGATGGACAAGTGAGCCGCATCCCCTCTGCCCAGCCCTCCCACCATTCCCGGCCCCCAAGAGGGCCCACAGCAGAGCAAACCATGATGGCTCCTCAGGCCCAAGGGCTGCAAAAGCCCCCGTTTCCCATCTCACGTCAGCTTCCAAGAGGCTCTGTGGCCTAAAGCAAGCCACTCTCTGCCAAATGGAAAGAGTGGTCTACCTTGCTGAGCTGTTGTCAAAGGCTGCTCCCAAAAGGCACTGGCTGGGGGCTTCTGGTTAACAACCACGAGCAAGCAATGAAAAGCCTGCTTAAGGTGCCCCAAAAGCAGGGGACCCTCTGCTCTCTTTCTCTCTATCTTTCACACGCACGCACGCACCCTCCGCACCACTGGCCGTGGCCGGGCTCTGCCTCTTAACCCACCCCTCCCACTGGGGTCAAAGCAGGCAGGGCAAGCATGGAAACTCGCCAAATTCTTCCCTCCTGCCTCTTGCCGCTCCCTCCATTGTCTCTTACTATTTATGTTAGATTGTGGGCTCTTTGCAGGCAGGGACCTGCTAGCTTTGTTCAGCCTCTGTGCAGGGATGGCGTGGGGAAAGAGTAACTTTAAAAGAGGGAGGAAGGGAAGGCTAGGTAACCAGGGGAAGTAATCCCAGAGAGCAGAGCTGGCACAAGGGAACACTGAGCTGCTGTCTTAGCACGGTGGGGAGGGGCTCTCTGGAAAGCAGTGGCAGGGCTGCCTCTAACCAAGGCCCGTGAGAGGAAAGGGCCCTTGTGTCTGGGTGTAGACACCGCATGGTGGGCCTGCAGGTGGGGGGGGATCCCTGAGGGCACCAAGAGGCAGCACAAGGGAATCCAACAGGCAGCCCTCCCTCTGCCTTGGGAATTCTGGGGAAGGGTCCCACCCGATCAGGACACAGGGATGGTAGAAGAGAACGAGTCCCTCCCAGACTCTCTGCACAGTTCTCCATTTTGTGGGTCTCCATCCTGTCCCTGCCTGCACCCCATAGAAGCACCAAACATTCTGTTGTTCCTGTGCTGAGAGGCTCTGGGGCCTCCCACCTTTCCTCCTAGAAAGGGCTTCAAGGAAAGCCGTGGCAGACAAACTGTGCGCTTTTCCCAACCACAGCTCCCAGAGTCACTGGCACAACGTGGTGTCAACTTTAAAGAGCAGAACAGACGAAAGGCACGCCGTGGGCCCCTGTCTTGACTCCTAGGCCCAGGCCCTGCTGAGCAAGGGAAGAGGAAGTCCTGGGACGTGACCCGGAAGACGGGGAACCACGAGGACTTTGTGCCGCCTTTAGCATGCAGCTTCTGTCCCCAGCCAGCTTTTCTTGCTTGACCACATCGGGCAAGGCACTGGGCAAAGGGTCACAGGGGAACCGGCAGCAAGTCGCTCCATGCTTGAGGAGCGGCAGCAGTCGGCAGCCGTGTCCCCTTCCTCCAGGAGTGCAGCAGAGGCGCAATAAGGAAAAAGAAGCAGCACAAGGCGACAACATGCAGGAGGCATCCAGCGCACCTCCGGGGTTGCTAATAGCTCTGGAAGGGGAGGATGAGTCATGGTCCTGACCCTTGTCACCAGACCTCATGAAGGCAAGTGGACCCTCATATGCCGCGAGCCTTTTGGGTGCCACAGGAGGGGCTCCTGGGAGGTGGGAGGCAGCAGCAGCAGCTGAAAAGAGGACCCCCCTTCACTCCTGCCCACCCACATAAGGGCACCTTTCCTCCCAGAGGTGCCTGCTGGCCGGCCAGTATGTTTACTGTGACAGGCACACACACACACCCCGCCAACCCCACAGAAGCTCTCTTTTCAGGGCCACTCTTTCTATCCATGTGGAAATGTAGGGAGATTTAATCAAAGCAACTGAAACCCAAGGAGTCATCCACCAAGCCTTAACTCAGCTGCTCCACCACACACACACACACCAACACGGAGCAAGACTATTCCACCAGCCCAGAGCTGAGCTCCTCTCCAGCTACCCACAGTGCTGCCCACAGCAGTGGCTGCCAAGTCCATCAAAGAAGCAGCCACTCCCACCTGCAACTCTTCAGCACCCCCCCGCAACCAGTGGCTACACTCCTTTTCCTCCCCTTGCAAGTCACACCTGTTTCCTAAGAAGGCTAGTGAGTTGCTGACCAGAGTGCCACGGCCACCACTCTGCCTCCTCCCGCTCCTTCCGCTGGTATCTCCTGATTCCCTGGAGCCAGGCAGGAGCGAGAGGCTCGCTGCAGATGGAGAGCCAGGAGAAGCCACATTCACTCCCCGGGGAGTCTTATTACCCTACTGGCTGTGAGCTTGCAGGGCTGAAGTGCACCCCCGCACGCACACACTCAGTGAGGCTGAGCTGCGCATCAAAGCTAGCCTTTTGGGAAGCAAGAATGATTGGTCTGGAAGCACAAACATGTACATGCATGTTACAAGAGCATTCGGTCCTCCACGTGTGGGAGTGACCCCATCTGGAGTGGGTTGGATTCCAGGATCCTTGCAGGCAGAGAGCTGGAGCCCAGAGAGACGGTAGCTCAGCCTTCTTTTAAATCCAAAGTCACATTTCTAGCTCTGTTTGCCTAGTACTGGCCCCCTGGGTTGCCCAAGTCCTCCTTCAACGAATCCTGCCTGACCCTATGGCTCTTCGGCTGCAACATATCCTCTCCAAGTAATCCTGGGAACTGAGGACATCGGTAAGTGACTGAGCTCTGTCCCCTGCCCTGAAAAGAACTCCTGCTGCCAAAGGTCTGTGGGGCAGAGCAAATGCGCCGCCAGTTCCACTCAGTCCTGCTACCTGAGACTAGAGAAGGGCCAACGTCTCCTCGCCTCCTTGCCAAGCCCATTCGCACATCTCTACGACAAATGCAAATTGCCGTCAAACTCTTCCACCACCAAGCACCGCCAGGGGATCTTGGGAACTGCACCTTTGCAAAGATGCTGGAGTCCATATTCCTCAGAGACGGAATAGGGCTGGAACTGTTTCACCGTTTCCAGTGTAGATGCAGCCAACTTGGACCAGTGCCGCATCATTCCAAACAACTCCTCTATTTAAATACAGAAACTTGCTATTAAAATAAAAGTATATATTGTGATAGAAGTTTTCCAAGAGCCTCTTTGATCATCGCAAACTGGGCTGTGTATGTGTGTGCGTGCGTGCGGGGCTGTGTGTCATTAAACAAGCTCTTCCCTCCATCAGTGCGGTTGTTTGACCTTTCAAAGCACTTCCAAGGCCCCTCCTGGAGGGAGATGCTGAGCTCTGTGAAGACAACCTATCCTGTAGGTTTCAGCTACAAAGGCAAGAAAGAGGCCAATTATCTGTCACACTTCGGTGTGGGTGCAACTGGGCCAAGTCCGCAGGAGCAGCTCTGGAGCATGCAAGCCACTTGGGGCAGGGCCTTCTCCCCTGCGGAGGACATCCCGGGCCCACCACTGAGGCAGAGCTGCACCCCACCAGCCCTTGCGAGAGCGGTGGGCGGGGGCGCCATAGTCTTCCGCTGCAGGCGCACGCACGCACACACAGTCAAGCGCGACGGCAGCCTGTGGGGAGGGTGTGCGCACTTTCGTTGGAAAGGCTTCCCCTCGGAGGCAGCGGGCGCGGCTCCAAGAGAAGCACGTGGAAATCACAGCCTCCCTGGAGAGAGCAGAAGGGCTCCAGGTTTTGATGCCAAGCCCAGGAACCACAGAGGGCAGCCCCATCGCTCCAGCGGTCCTGGGCCCCCCAAAGCAAACCGAGGCTCTCTTGGGGAACGCGCAGGCTAGGAGTCCTTCCAGGGTACTCTGCACATGCTTAAGACCACTCATCAGGAAAGGACAAGGCTGAGCCCAGGCACTGCCTTCTCTGGGAACTCAGGCTCAGAGAGAAGGAAAGGGGCTCCACCTATGCTCAGAGGCACTCTGCCTTCCACCCACCCAGAAGTGGATCGCTGCTGAAGTGGAGCTCCGTTTGCAGGGGGCCCAGCCCAACCCGGGGTCAGCTGCTGCTGCTGGAGAGTCTCACACTGACTCAGAAAGGTTCCACTGAGCCGCACGGGGCGCACTGTGCCCATGCCCAGCCAGGCGGCACCGTTTCCCCTGCCTACACTTCAGCAACCGCGACAAACTTTCTCTGAAGCTTAGCCTCGGTTTGGCGCGGGCTGCCTAGAGGGCGTTCCACACATGCCCCGGAGCACCCTCTGCCTACCTCGCCAGCTTCTCGGGACGTCGCCGGCCCGGCCGAGGCCCCCTCGCCGCCCACCCAGCCAGCCACGCACCCACCGTTTCCTCCTCCTCGTCCTCCACTCACCCAGGGCCGCCACGCTGCGCGTCTCGCCGGGGGCCAGGCGGGCCGACTCGAGGAGGCAGAACCAGCCGTTGGGGTAGACGGGCGGCAGCGGGTGCCCGAGGCGCCGGCTCCTGCGCGCCCGGCGGGCGGCCTGAGCGCGGCTCCAGCCGGCCTCCGGCAGGTAGCCCACCGTGTCCGGGAGCCGCAGCAAGCGCAGGGGCCGGAGCGCCGCCCAGCCCCCCCCGGCGGCCACCAGCAGCAGCAGCAGCGCCCCGAGCGCCAGGGGCGAGGCCGGCAGCGGCGGGGGCAGCTCTGGGGCCGGCAGCGGGAGCCGGAGCAGCAGCCCGGCGGCGGCGGCGGCCATCAGCAGCGCGGCCAGCCCCGCGCCCAGCCCCATGGCTCCGCTGCACGCCTCGCCTCGCCTCGCCTCCTCCCGCCGCCGCCTCTCTTATACCCCGCGGGGGCGGGTCCCGGGGCAGGACTCCTCCGGGCGGCCCTTCCCTGCCTCCGCCTCCCGCCGCCGCCGCCGCCGCCTTCCGCCAGGTGAGGCCCTCCCGTCTGGGGTGGCCCCTGGGGCGCGGGGAGGGGGGCCAAGGCGCCTCGCCCCAGAGAGGGTGCGCTCTCTCGCGAATGCCCGGCCTTCGGCGGAGAGGCCGTGAAGCAACAGCGAATCCGGCTGCGGCCACGTCAGATAATTCCACAAAATGACACCCGCAGCCCAGCGGGCCACAGCCGCGATATGCTTACTGCCCTCCGCCCCGCCCCCCCAGAAGCTCCCGGGCTGAATAGCCCAAGTTACACGGGTTGCCAAAATGGGGCCAGCTACTGGGTCTAACAGGCCTCCGGGAGAGAGTTCTTCCCACCCAGGGTGCCACAGTGGTGCAGGCCCCCACTCCTGCGTCCTAGGCCCCCTTCAGTCTAACTCCAGATTTGGACCTGGGACTGAAACAGCTTCAGTTGTGCTGGTAGAAGAACTGCACTGGGAACAAGACAAGGAGAATATATTCCTCTTGGATCTGTTGGACTGTCTGAGACCACCCACCCTGTCCTGGGCTGGGAAGGTGCCATTTTACAGTGGCTGCGGCCCCTCCCTGAGGGCTGAATTCAGAAGGTGATGTTTGGGGGCTCTTGGTCAGTGCCCTGGCAACTGGACTCCATGTGACATTCCTTGTTTTGTTTTATCATGTACGTGAAACCGCTGGGAGACACAGGGCAAGAATCTGGATTTGTTGCCAATATACAGGTGACACACAGCTCCATTTTTCCTTTTCATCTTTTACCAGGGAAACTGTTGAGGTTCTGAACTGATGTCAGGAGACAGTAATGGGCTGGAGGAGGGCTGATCAACTGAGATAAATTAATTCAAGACACGACAGAGGTGCTTCAGCTCAGAAGGCAGGCAGGTTCAGAAACAGGAATTCAGCCTGTCTCGGGTGAGGCTGTGCTTGCCCTGGCAAATCTGGCCGGCATCACGGGCTGCTTCTGGACTCGTCTTTGCATCTGGATGTTGTTCACCGGTGGCAACTGAGACCAGGAGCGCCTTTGCCCAGCTTAGTCCGCAGCACCAGCTGCACCTGTTCCTGGGGTCCGAGGAGGTCAAAGCCAGCCACGGAGTTGCCTGTGAAAGAGTCTTTGGAAACCTCGGTCACTCCAGGACGCAGCAGCGAAAGTATTGGTGGGGGTCACACTGGACCACGCTGCTCCTGCCCTGCTAGGCTTGCACTGTGGTATCCGATTTGTTTCCAGGCCCAAGTCCAAGCTTCCTTGATCACCTGACAGCCCTAACAGGCTTAGGTCCAGGATACCTGCTGGGAACCCCTCTCTCTCCGACACCTGCCTACCTGGACCCTAAGATCAGGGGCAAGGCCCTTGGGAGACCCTACAGAAGTCTGGAACTGCTCACCAGTAAGCAGCGTCCACTCGGGTTTCACTCTGCTGTTCAGAGAAGGGCCCTCTTCTTGAGGCAGGCATTTGCTCCACGAGTTTTAACTGAGACCCATCGGAGACTGCACTGTCTTTCTCTCTCTCTCTCTGTAAGAGGAAGAGGTGTGTTGGCAAAGGCGCCTTCTGCCTTGGCAGCTGAAAAAAGCCTTCCAAAGAGCACCATTCGGGGGTGATTTTTACTTATCAGCTGAAACCTGATATCTGTGCGGTGAATGAAGTCCACCAGGCCATGAGGTTTATTGTTGTGGGCCTCCAAGTCACTTCCAACTTATGGAGACCCCAAGGTGAACCTGTCATGGAGTTTTCTTGGCAAGACTTTTTCCAAAGGAGGTTGCCTTTGCCTTTGCCTTTGTCTAAGGCTGAGAGAGTGTAAGTTGCCCACAGTCAACCAGTGGGTTTCCATCGCTGAGAGGGGATTCAAAACGCTGGGCTCCAGAATCATAGTCCAGCCTTCAAGCCACTGTCCCACACTGGATCTCATGAGGTGGTACAGACCAATTCTTTATTTGACTTTATTTGTTTTAAAAAATATTTATTTCCCAGTCGAGATCAAAGAACTCAAGGCAGTATTTATTCTTAATGTTGATCATTGTTTGTTTGTCTTCTTGGGGTTTTTATCCCAGCATTTTAGCATATTCTCATCTTCATTTTTGAATGAAGCTGATGCTTTATGCTGGAATGTTTCATGTTTTACTTTATACGTCTTTTTAAGCTAGCTGCACCGACAGCCATTGTTTCTGCTTTGCTTGGGAGTGCTGTGGTGACGTATATTGCATCACTCAGCCAGAGGCTCAAATAAACAGACAGACTGGTACTTCTCTTCCATGCAGTCTGCACCCCATCTCTGAGATTGGGTACCCTGGGAGGGAGCTCTGCGCGTGGCCAGAAGCACTGTTTGTGGCCTTGCTCATTCTGGAGATGGGCTATGAAATTCCAGACAGGTTCTGGAGCTGAGCCCTCTCAGAAGACACCTGTCAGCTTGTGGACCAGTCTTGCTCTGGACATGAGGCAGAAAAAGGAAAGAAATATCACTTTGGAAGGCTCCCCCATGGGCCCGGAGAGGGGGTGCTGATTTAGGCTTCTCCTCATAAGCGAGAGTGGCAGAACACAGGAGGCCAGCTGTCTCTCGCTCCACAGTTGGGCACTCCTAGTCTGGAGGCCAAAAAGGCACTGCTGGCCAGGCGGGAAGACAAAGGAAGGCACGATCGGCACAGCCGGCCATCAGTCGGCTCATCCTTGCTGGTAGAGGTTCGTGTTTGGTGCTCGTAGCTCCTGGCAGCCAAGTTCTCTCTGAGAAACACAAGGACACAAAAAGCCAGAGGCCTGTGGTGCTTGCTCCTTGCCCTGCTGCAGCGCCCTTCCCAGGGCAGGTTCACCAGCCCCTTTTGGCCTCTGCCGGAACAGGCACTGGAGAAGGCTGGGGGAGAGGAACTGGAAAAGGATGGAAAGGGGGCAGCCAGCCGTGCGTGCATGCGTGTGCATGTGTGGACATGCTTGCACATCATTTGCTGTTCCAAACATGACCTAGAAGAGTGGTGAGAGCCCGGGGGCGGGGGGAGATTACCGAGGCCTGCTAAAAGGGACAGTAGCAGAAAAGCCTGCTGGCTCTCCACACTCACTCCCAAGCATCCTGGGGCGGCCGCTCCATCGTCCCCAGGGCTCTTCCCTGATATAGGAGGCTGGAGACATTCTGGTCTGGTACTGGGGAATAAACCTTGTCCTCCTGCCATCCTGCCACTGGCATTTTGCTTCTGTTTCTTAAATTCCATTTTAAATTTTTGCTTGTTCTCAATGCGCATTTGGAGAATGTGGGACACTGCACTGTTG
The DNA here is from genome assembly GCA_030412105.1 of Cyclura pinguis. Taxonomy (NCBI): domain Eukaryota; kingdom Metazoa; phylum Chordata; class Lepidosauria; order Squamata; family Iguanidae; genus Cyclura; species Cyclura pinguis. The sequence continues at coordinate 118,820 of CM059613.1, forward strand.
CCATGGCAACAAGCTCTTTTTAGAGACGTCAGCAGGACACATTTGCATTGAAGGATTCTGGGCGGGGTGGGAGCACGGGCACAGAAACCATCTCCGTTTGTGCTTTTCTGTCAAAGGAGGGGATTGGTGTAGGTTTTGTCAAAATGTGGGAACAGCACAGTGCAAAGATATTTATAGACTCCTTCCGCCTACCAGGCACTTAGCCGTGCTTGTCGTACCGCTTAGAAGCCCTCCATTTCTCTGTTCTCCACCTGCGAAGCCATTTAATTTGCTGCTGGTGATGAAAGCTTCCCAGAGGAAAATGCTGGGATGTCCAGGCAGGAATGACCGCGTGCACGCAGAGAAATAAACACAAGGGGATGTGTGGCTGTCTCTCTGGGTGTGTAAGAGAAAGTGGCACTAGAACTTAGACATCTCCTGCACACACACCAATTCCTATGCCGATTTTTTGGTGCAGAATATTTTCTGCAGTGCTCCTCTAGACCCCCTGCGTGTAATGCCTGCTTTTGGTGACAACGGCTGGCACCTGCGGTTCCTTCAGGTATCCTTTTTCGGCCACAGCATAACACTCGCATTCGGTTCACAGCAGCAGAAGCAAGACTCACAAGTGATACCGCTGGATGCTGAGTTGTGCATTCTTGGATGGTGCGTAACTACTCATGAGTAACTTCAGGAGTAAGATCTGGAAAGAGGGATGGAGAGAAAAAAGGAGGAGGAGGAGGAGGAACTGGTGGTAGGAAGGAATGGAGCGGAACGGGGGCAGGGAGAGCCTCAAAGGGGATCCATTCTGCCCCAGAGCAGCTCAACTGCCCCTCCCTTTCTCCCCTACCCCTCTGGCTTTCCTGGACCACTGGCCGTCCATCCCTCTCTCCGTCCATCCCTTGCTCCATTCCTTCCTCCCACCTATCCCCCCTCCTCTTTTCTCTCCATCTCTCTTTCCAAATGTAAGCACAACATCTCCCCTCCGTTCCAGCTAGCACCCCCCCTAAAATTAAAAAAAATTCACCTGCCACCAGCGTCGCTGCTGGGTAGGCGGGCTGGCAGAGGCTGGGAACTGGAGGAGCAATCTTGGGGAGGGAGGGAAGGAAGGAAGGAAGGAAGGAAGGACGGACGGACGGACGGACGGACGGAGCGAGCCTCGGGGCACGGGTGGGCTCAGACTCTCCCCTGGGGCGAGAGGAGGGGAGCGGGGGTTCTGCCGTGGGAGATCGGCTGCCTGGCGGCTGATTTCCCTGGGCAGTGGGGTCCAGAAGGGGATCCTCCCGTCTTCCAGTCTCCTTGCCCCCTCTTCCCTTCCCTCCCTGGACTCTGGCCGCATTTGTCTCTGTGGGGCGGGAGGCGGGGGGGGGGAGTTTTCCAGAAGCCGCTGCTCCTGCCGGGGGTGAAGGCGGCGGAGATCTCCCTCCTTCCCTCCCTTTCTCTCGAGTTGACAGGTTCGGGCCGGGGCTGGATCTCACCCGCCCCTCCCTCCGCCCCCTCCCCGCCGTCCCCCAGCCCAGGCCCCCCCAGCGCGAGCTCCGCCGCCCCCGCCCCAAGACGAAGCAGCGCGGCATTGGCAGGCTCGCCGGCCGGAGGCGCGCACGGCTCGCCCCTCGCGCCGCCGCCGCCGCCGCCGCCGCCGCCGCGGCTGCCTCCCCTTCCTCTTCCTCCTCCTCTTCCTCCTGGTCTCTCTTGCAGGCGGCGGCGGCGGCGGCGGCGGCTGGGGCGCTTCAGCACCACGGCCAGCGGCGGCGGCGGCGGCGGCGCGGGCGGCGGGGAGGGAGCGGGCCGGCCGGCGGCCCCCGAGCGCCATGCGGCTCCTGCTGCTGGCCGTGCTGGTCTCGTTCTCGTTCGCCCGCGCCGGCTGCGAGCCCAAGATCGTCAACATCGGCGCGGTGCTGAGCACCAAGAAGCACGAGCAGGTCTTCCGCGAGGCCATCAACCAGGCCAACAAACGCCACGGCACCTGGAAGATCCAGCTCAACGCCACCTCCGTCACCCACAAGCCCAACGCCATCCAGATGGCCCTCTCCGTCTGCGAGGACCTCATCTCCAGCCAGGTAGGGCTCCAGCCCGCCGCCCCCGCCGCCCTCTCCTCCTGTCCGGTCCCGTCCCGTCCCGTCCCCTGCCCACTGCCCGTCCCCCCTCGCCCTCCGCCGGCGCCCTTCCGCATCCTCTCCGTGAAGGCAGGCGGGCAGGCGGGCGGGCGGGCGGGAGGGCGGACAGGGTCAGCCAGACGGGGCGAACGGAGGAACGGCGGCTCCCGCCCTCCCTGCTTCTGAGCCGCGTCTGGCCGGGGGCTTTTTGGGGTGGGTTTCAGTGGTACAGGACTGAATGGTCGCCTTGGGCGGACCCCGCGCGAAAACCAGCGGGATCCGTGCCCTGGACCCACGGCTTCGCGCTGTCCTGGAGCGGCGGCGATTGACGTGCCGTGCCCCGTGGGCCGGCATCCTCAGCCCGTGGGGCCTGAGCGTGGCATCTGATTTAGCGGTGTTTGGGGCTGGCCCCGTGCCGCCTCAGGTCAGCGTTACTGCGCCAAGAAGGGGCCAAAACGCTCGGAGGAGCGGCGCGTTCGGGCTCCGAGGAGGGCTTCCAAGGCGGCCTGGCGAAAACCAGGGGAAACCCGGAGGACTCGCTTTGGCGGGCATGGATCCCCCACCCCTCGGGTGGATCATCTCCCCCCTTCCCCTCCCGCGCGCAGCTGCCCCCACCCACCACCCCCGGTGGAGACGTGGGGCGTTTGAAGCGCCCCCTGTCCCTCTTCTCTCCCCTTCAAAGGGGCATCTTACTCTCCAGGCGCCCCCCGCCCCGGCACGAATAGAACAGTCGCGGGAACCCCTCCACCCAAAAGGCCGTAGCGGCGGGGAGGGGGTCGCTAACCCAGATCCAAGGCTGCGCCACTGCGGGCGAGGACGCGGACGGGAGCGCGCCTTTGGCGGTGGGAATCTTTGCGCAGGAAAAGATGGCGCGAGATCGGGGGGGGGCTGACGTCGTGGAGGGGCGCTGCTGCTGCCCCCCCCCCGCACTCCAAAGCCCTGCCGAGGGAGGCTGGCCCGGGGCGCCACGATCGCGACCGCGCGTGTCCCTCACCTCCTTCCCTCCCTCCGGGGGCGGCTGGCGGAGCGGGGAGTCTCGGGCGGGCAGCCCACCAGGACCACGCAGCAAATAATAAGGCAGGAGCGCTCCAGGGCTGGCCGGCCGGACCCCGGAACGTCAGGACGCGCGCGCCGCCCTTTTGCGTCCCCAGGCCACGGGCGGGGATCGGGGTTCGCCCGGCGTTCCGACGCCAGCCGGGCGAGGCGCCCCCGCTCCAGAACAGCTCCCGCGCCGGAGGGCGGGCGGAGGGCCGGCGGCGGAGGGCAGCCAAGGGCAGCGCGCCCTTTCCGACCGAGCCCCAACCTCCCTTTTCGCCCCACCAGACCCGCTCAGGCAGGCCGGCGGGCGGGCGGGGCCTCCTCGGTTCTCTCGTCCTGAGACAAGGGGCGCACTGGGGTCTCTTTAAGCCCCCAGCCGGAGAGCCGGCAGGGCCGACACCGCCAGAAGCCCGACTTTTAAAGCCCCGGCCCCGGAGGTCGCTTTCTGCCCAGCCTCCCTCACGGGGCTGTTGTGAGGCTGAGATCGGTGTAACGGCGGCAGCACCGGCGGGGCGGGGGGCGTGCAAATGTCTGTCTGTCACGCGACATCTCCCACTGGCTTGCCTCTCGCCTCTCCTTGAGTGGGGGGTGCTTGCGGGGCAGGGATACGCTCTTAGGGAACCCGCAGCCCCTGGGGCTTCCGCATCCTTCAGACCCTGACTGGAGCAGTTGCTCCACCGCCTTCTCCTCCCTGAATCTGTTGTCGTGGTCGTCACGCGCCAACAGGTTGGCTTTGACTTCTGGTGACCTTAAGAATTGGGAGACCCCCGAAAGAGCCCCAGCCACCCACCGCCTCCCCGGGCAACTCGCCAACCGAGGGCAGCAGCCGCAGCCTCCTTGAGGGAGACCCTCCGCCTTCGCTAAGTGGGGCCTCCCGCTTTTCCCGCTGCCGTCCGCTTTCCCAAACATATTGTCTGTCCCAAGGAGTCCTGTCACTTCGTGACGCGTCCAAAGCGTGATGGTCTCAGTTCAGTCGTTCTGGCTTCCCGGGAGAGTTCAGGCCTGATTTCCTCCTGGCAGTCCAGGGCGTCTGCAGACCCCTCCTCCAGACCCAGATTACCAAGGGGCTGAATTTCCTCTTGTCGGCCGGCTTCACTGTCCTCTCTGAATATTGAGGTCATTTAATACACGCGCGCACGCGCGCGCACACACATAGGGCCCTTCACTAGCAAAAGTCCTGGGCAGCGTACCAAATCCACTAAAAGAATCAGATACACATACAAATACCCAAGGGCACTCACATTTGGAGAGGGAAACCTCACAAACCAGATCTAAACCAAAATTCCAAACGCAGCTGTTACATTTTGCCAAAGCTGGGAATCCGGGGCATTTCCAACACGGGTGCCCTCTGTGTTTAGATCTGAGTGGGGCTACCAGTCCACCCAACACAAAGACCCACCCCACTGGGAGCGGGAGGAACTGACACGCCGTGCGTCGGGTTTCCGAGCACGCCCCCTCCACCCCTGTGCGGTCATCCCCACCACCGCCTGATTCTCCAGGCTAGACTGCCCTGGAATAGGGAGGTTCCATTTAGCCGTCCTGACTAGGGGCGCGCGGAGGAGGTTTGGGCTACGCGGGTGGGGCAGACCTCTTGCCGGGCTTTGACTCGGAGCCGGCGGGGGAGCGGCAAGGCCAGAAAGGGAGGCGTTCTTCTTCCTCTTAGTCACGACCAGCCCCGGCAAGGAGCTCTGCCGCTGGTGCTCCCCCAAGTCCCCGAGCGCCCCCTTCAACCACTCCGGGGCCTGCCCTGCAGGAGCCTCAGCACCCCGGCGGGGCAGAACGGCTCGGCCGCGAGCTCTGCTTCTCTCCCTCGCCCAGGCACTTCCTCCCCGCCAAGGCGGCTCCACTTAATTGGACGGGCACCGGACAGGAGGACAGGGGACCAGGCAGGATGAGGCAGGGAGCTTGGTGGCACGGCCCGATTTGGCACACACTCCCGGGCAGCCTCTCCGGCCGGGGCGCTGCCCAAACGCCTGAGGGTGGGGGGGCACCGCCTGCAGTCAGGCAATCCTCGGCCAACGAGACCAACCATCTGGGTGAGGAGAAAGCCCAGCCTCCTCTGCCCTGCAATGGGAGGAGCCCAAGGGCGGGCTGATCTGGATGGGCAGGGCTTCCCCGTCTCCTCTCTGGGAGACGTGGGAGGGAAGCCACGGGCAGGACGGACGGAGAGTTTCCACGGAGGAAGGCCTTTCACAGGCAGGGGTGGGGAGAAATCCACAAAGTGGATGGGGTGTGTGGCAAATTGGTGCTCCAAGTGCTCCCCTGAGTGCAGCCCAGAGTGAGACAAAAGCAACGGGTGTGCTCCACGACACAGTTGCCAATTCCTCTACTGTACCACCCCCACCCTTTTAGATTCCCCCATTAGATTTGGCCACACCGTGGAAGCGTGCCGCCCTCTTCTTCCCCCTGTGGCTCTGCCTGAGGCAAGCCACTGCTGCCGGCGAGGGGGGACAGGGCAGGGGGTAGGAGAGCCCAGCTCTCTGAAACACCTCCAGGGCCTCTCAGGCGGTTCGGAACCCAAAGGGCGCTTCGTGCTACACGGACTCCCCTCCCTACTCTGTGTCAGAAGAAGCTGGACCGGGGCCTGTCTAACGTACGCTTTTCCTCATTCGGTGTTAAACCCCAGGGCGAGCAAAGCGGGCATGATTATGAACAGAACTTGGTCCAGCTAACACTCTTGGACTGCCCAGGAGAAAAGGAAAAGCCTCCCCCCTGCACATGCAAAGCCCTCTGGCGTCGATTCCCGTACACATTCCTGAGGCTGCAGACAACATCTTGGCAGCCTCCTCCCCCCTCTCTTTCTCTTCCCTGGGATCTGAACAGACCATTTCATCTGAAATAGTCCTCAGAGGGAAATTACAGCTACATATTAAATGTGCGGTTAAATAAATCACATTAGGTAGCGGGCCTGCTTGGGAGAGGTTTCTATTGACCCTGCAAATGCACGGGAGAGACCTCCTCAGCTCCGTGAGGAGGACAAGGGTTGTGCCATCCCAGAAACATCAATGCTGTTCATACAGGGCCGTGTGTGTTCAGAAACGACAAACGAATCCAAATCCTATACTCAGCCAAACCGGATTCTGCCCCGCAACCATTTCATTCTGCAGCGCCTATTCAAACTGAGCAAATCTGCTCCACGTCTCTTATCTCTTCTGGTTCTGCCTGTCAGAAGTGATGTAGCCAGGTCCCACACGCCTCTGGAAATTCCCTGGAAATTCCCTCTGGAAATCCATCACAAGTACATCGACGGTGATCTTTGCCTGAACAAGGCCTAGCATCTTGAATTCTTCTAAGGAAAGCTAAGATTCACCACCACCCTCCCTGCTTCTCTCTGACGGAGGCCCCTCCCAGAGGGCATTCTTGCTCCCTCCCTCCCTCCCTCTTGAGCGAGGGACTCCTAACCTCTGCCAGGAAGGGAGCCAGACTTCCGTGAATGGTTTTCACTAACCGAGAGAAGCACAATTCTACGCACAAGCAGCTGCCCCTCGCACCAACAGGTCCATCTCTTCTGTACACGCTCAGGGAGGGAGGGAGGAAGGGAAGGGTAGAATGGCTTCAAACCAATGGAAGACTGAGCCGGCAGCCGCTGAGGCCGACTGCCCCGTGCTTCTCAGCAGACCTGCTGAAGGGTGACAGCGGGGTTTCCCTGCTCTGCACGGAGCAGCCACAATATGCTCCAGCACAGGCTTGTCAGAATAAAGCAGTTTTGTGGGTTTACTCTGGGAAAATCTGCGATGCACGGACTGGTAAGTCCATCCCCTTCTCTCTTTTAAAAATCCACATCAGCTTTTTTCATTCTATTAAGGCAGAATGTAGATGCACGAGAAATGGATGTTCTTATCTGTGGCACTTTAAAAATTATTTAAAAGGTGGTAACCTGCCTGAAGTGTGGGAAAGGGGGCAGTGCGTGATTCACCCCAGTACATCCTCCAAGTGTGCTGCAAAGCCAAGGGAAGTGGGTGAGGACCCACCGCCCGACCCGATTAGATGTCCTCTCCTCTTGACACAGATTTGCCTAAGACCCAGTCAACCGCATCCCTTCCTCAGCCGTGGCGCATTTCACTAGTCCCGTTCCTGCGGACAAGAACCGAGGCTCCCCGACGCGCATGCAAGTCAGTCAATATTGGTATGCTGTATTCTACAGGTCTACGCCATCTTAGTGAGTCACCCGCCGGCTCCGAACGACCACCTCACGCCAACGCCTGTGTCATACACGGCCGGATTCTATAGGATACCAGTCATTGGGCTGACAACGCGCATGTCCATATATTCTGATAAGGTAATGAAGTAATTGTGATTATTTGCTTATTAATGTTCACAGTGCTTTACAGGACACCAGTACCCAAAGAGCAATTCCCTGCCCACACGTGCTTGCAATCCTCTGTCTAACAACAGCACCACTGAGAAAGCTCTTCCACCTCAAACGAGCAGCTCAAATGAAGGGCCAGGAGGCTGGCACGAACAGCTCCAGACTGAACAAAATCCCTGACTCAGTGCATGCTCAGAGACACCCCGCTCCTTCGTTCTGAGTGGGCATCTAGCCCCAAAGCCAGTATGTTCCGTGTGCATTTGGCAGAAGTTCTACCAGAGAAACAAAACAAAACAAAAGCACAACTATGTCAGTGCACATTCTGTAAACCTAGAGTCTTCACATACTGGGATTAAAAGGTTAGTGAATGACTGAAAAGATGCATCCAATCACTACAAAATGCTGGTTTAATCAAAGTGTTGGTAATCCTAGCATCATCTTTAAAAAAGAGACACGTGTACCCCCCCCCCGCTAGATCTGAGTGCATCTGGGTGAGGTGAAGGAAGGGATCTTGGAGCATCTTGCTGGTTCATGAGGGCCGACTGCGTGGGAGGGGGGACTCCCATACTCCATGCCACTCCCACCCCTTCCCCACTCTGGATTAATCCCCACAGAGCCCTTCCCAAGGCTGACCTAAATGGAGCCAGCAATTCCCAAGCCCAGCCTGTGCGCACCCATCCACAGCCGCCGCCGCCCTCCTCCCCTCCACTCTGCCATCCAGCAGAGTGCGCACGCCTGAACGCTGGAGACGTTGCTGGTTTGGGGCAGGTAGGGTGAGGCCCACACTGCCTCATGTCTAAGGAGGAAGGTTCAGTGCCCTCCATCACCCCAAAGGGCAGCAGGTTAGTGTGAGGGTGGCAGAAGAGCTGGGTGACGCACCGGCACCTCTCGTCCTCCGACAGAAGTAGAATGGCCAGGAGGGGACGGATGGTTTAGCTGGCTGCCACTGCTGTCCCCCACCCCCTTCTGCCTGAGGTGTGTTTGTCCATTATTATTATTGTCGTCGTCATCGTCATCATCATCATCATCTTTTTTTGTACCCCACTTTTTTCCCAGGTTGGGACTCACAGCGGCTTACAATTACAAAACATAGTTAAAACTCAAAGAACACGAAAGTTAAAACATAATTAAACAATTGAAGATATTGAAACAATGTTAAAATACATAACTAAAAGCTTGAATATTCATCAGGAACCCATATCCAATATGCCTAAGGGTAGGGTCAGCCCTGCTTGGCAGCTATTTCACTCCTTGAGAGGCGACACTGGCGGTGGCAGAAAGGGCACCCCCTCAGTGCACAGCCCCTCTGCCCCGAGCTGCCCTGGCCCTCGAAGGGGCAGAAGGAGCAGAACCCCCTCTTCTCCACGGTCGGCTCCTGGCTGTGGGTCCACTAGGCTGCTGGCTGTCACCACTGCTACGTCTTGGGAAAGCCAATCCCACCAGGCGACTACGAACTGGGAGAAGCCCTTTCTTCTCCCCTCCTCTTAACACTGCACAAGTTTGCAGATCATGAATCCTCTCTTCTACTTAAAAATATTTCCATCCTACAGCCCTTTCGGAACTTCATTTCTGTAATGAACTGAAAGCAAATAGAGGAAAGAGGCTGTGTACAAAATATGTGCTACAGTAGCCGGCAAGACCCATCTACACTCCAGATCCTTATGGTGTCTGCTTAAAAAACTGTCTACTCTGCAAACCTTCATTCCCAAGTTCTCAAAAGGAACCTCTTCCCACTTGCTGCCCACATTGTTGCTTCCTGTCAACTGCGGTCAGTGAATGAGGTCTCTCAATTGCCCCAGCATCAGTTTCTGCCAACACGGGTCAGGCGGGATGCTTTGACCACAGGCTTCCTTAAATTCTTTTTGTTCTTTTCATTTGGAGAACATTGTGCAATTTCACTATTTAATGGGAGGAAGGATTTAGAAGAAATTGGTGTTTAAGCCCTTTGAAGTTCACACACACGTGAGTCCAAGGGCAGACCTATACACACCCACCTCCTACCTACTGGAATAGGCCTCAGTGTTGGGGCAATTAAGAGAGGTTACTCAAGGAAAAATTAATAGGTTTTTGACCACTAAATCCCCAGCTGTGATCAGCAGGAAGAAATAAAATGGGCAGGAGATGCGAACAGCCACAAAAACCTTCCATGGTAGTTTGCAGCTCACATGCAAAGGTAAGCCGGTGCTATAATTGCATGTCACTGCAAAAATAGTTGCCACAAACTAACTTGGGAGGGGAAGATGCCAGAGGACTGCGGAGACAAAGGCAACACTGGGAGACAACTATGTGGGAACCGTATTTCCTGGATCTTACATAACAAAATGGCCGTTCCAAAGAAAGGCGTTAGCACAGTAGCGATCCAAGGACCGGTGCCTCAAACGCCCTTGCCACCCGTGCTCACGTGACTGTCTTCTCTCTCCAGAGCATCCACTTGTCCTTCCTGCGCACCGTGCCCCCCTACTCCCACCAGTCCAATGTCTGGTTTGAAATGATGCGCTTTTACAAGTGGAACCACATCATCCTCATTGTCAGTGATGACCACGAGGGGCGAGCAGCCCAGAAGAAACTGGAGACCCTCTTAGAAGAGAAAGAGTCAAAGGTCAGTATCGCACCTGTCCTGCTGTCTAAAATGTTCTTGTTGTTGTTGTTGATACGGCAAAATCTTTTAAAGTCTCAGACTTGTTGTATGTATGTAGATTTCTGTATGTAAAACACCTTCTTTCTTCCCATTGTTAACATGACTAACATTATGCTTTAAGCATCAACAGTGTCTCTTGAGTAGTACCTGACAAAAGTTTGTACTCTTATTCATTTCACTTGCTTTGCCATGGTCGAAAATCTCCTACATTGAAACAAAACAAAAACAAAAACAAAAACCCTGCAGCAACAACTGTGAAAAAAGGGGAAGCATAACCTGGAGCCCTGCAAATCCCGAAGGACAAGGAAGGCAGCCTGACCGTTCAGCAAAAAGGGACTGGGGTGCAACATGTGGAAAGCCCCATGGGGCTGAAGAGAGAGAGCAGGAGGAGAGAGAGGCGCAGCTGAAGCAGTGGTGCTGCTGGCCTCCTCCTCCCAGGATCCAGCCCGTTGGCCCTGTCCAGCTCAGCCTGGCTCTCAGCCCCCTGGGCTCAGGATCGGTCTTTGCCAAGGCAACAGCCTTGTCTGCCCAGCTCTCTAGGGCCCCCGTAAGGACCTCCCGCCCCAGATTCTCTGTCCGCCCGACTTCCCTGCCTGGACCTCTTGCAAATTCTAACAGGATTCCTGCCTCCAGCCCTGGGCAGTCACAGCAGTCTGTCTCTCACTACTGACACCCCTCTGACACCCACGCACCCACCCACGCACCTACCAATGGTGCTTCTATATCAGTCACGTCTGTAAATGGAACATGAGCCGACCGCAGAAGAGCCACTGTTTGGTTCCCACAACGGCCTTTTGTCAGAGTGACTGACAGGGCAAAGGGGCTTCTTTCAAGCCTGGAAGGTGGCAAATTACTGCGCGCGTGTGTGTGTGTGTGCGCGCGCACGTGCGCCTTCACGTTCCGGCCAACTTACGGGAATCTGATGGATTTCTTAGGGTTTTCTTGGGCCAGAAACCCTCAGAGGTGGTTTTGTCATTCCCTCCTCTGAAATATAACCTACAGCCCCCAGTATTCCTTGGCAGTCTCCGATCCGAGTACTCTGCCTGTTGATAGCCCGCCAGCTTCGCCTTCTCTGCCAGAGCATGTGGATGTCAGCAGGACACTTGCCAGATTCCCCCAGTAGGAAAGTCAGAGCTGACTAACACATACAGAATAATCACATGGTGCAGCTTTCCTTCGACAGTACCCTCTGGTGTGTGAGAGAGAGACAGAGAGAGAAAGCGAGAAATCACGTGCCTGAATGCACTCAGAAAGCTAGCACAGGATTTGCACATGCTTGTAGGCCAGCCTACAAGTCTCTTCTGTGAAGAGCTCATTATCCTTGTCAATGGTGACAGAGCTCAGATATGAAATCCCACCCTGTCTCCTTCCCTTCTCCATCCTCACTGGAAACACCAACGGGTTGCCACCCACCAACGAAGGGCCAGGCCAGCTGCTCTCTGCAAGCCCCTGGGCGCTTACTAATCCCTGGCTGGGGGCTCCAGTGACCGGCCTCCAATGGCAGTGACGCTGAAAGCGCTCCACGGGGTGGGGAGGGGTGGGGCAGGTGCTCCTAGGCAAAACAAGGCCCACGACACAGGCCGGCGGCCGCCAAAGGTTCAGCTGCTGACTTTGAAGGGCAGAATGAGCTTCTCTTTCCTCCCCCTGCATCCTCCCTGACTACGTTTGTGCAGCTCCCTCTGTGCCTCTCCCTTCCTCGGCCCGCCCCTTTCCTAGGACCCGGCCTGTCTTTTTGGAGGAAGCCTCCCGAGGTTCTGAGCAGCTGAGCCAGTGGCAGCCAGAAGCCCCTCTGCCCCCCCATCCCTCCCTGTCACCTCCCGGTGGTACAAAAGGAGCCCCGCTGGTCCTTGCCACAGGCATCATCACCACCCGCCGCCGCCGCCGCCAGGAAGCCACCCTCTGGGGGGGCCCAGGTGCAAAAGGGGAGGCACGCTTGTCCCCGTCATGATGGCCGACAGCCACGCATCCCTGCATTACATGAGGGGTGCCCCCTCCTCCCCCGCCCTCCTCCAGTCATTTACTCTGAAAAAGTCCTTGTCCTCCACTGGCCGGAAGCAAAGACAGCGCTCGCTTGTCCTTTAGCTTCAGGACAGAGCAGGAAACACGGCTGCCCTACATTATGCTGCGAGCAGTTCCAAATCGATGCCAGCAGCTGTGGTTTGTGAAATGGCCATCTGCACACTGCATGGCACCTTCTTGTGCGCGAGTGAGCACTGAGGTCCACGTGCACTAGAACCAAGAGATAGCAGGCCAGCCATTTTTCACAAAAAAAGGCAATTTCCCATCAAGAGCAATATTACGCCTGTTCATGCTGACAATCACTTTCATCAGCATTCTCCCAAGGGCAAAGCCAGAATAAAACAAGACTCACCACTGGCCCTGGGCAGGCAGCCCCTATACTAACCCCCTGTCTTTTCAAAGATGCATGGATAAATTAATTAAATATCAATGACAAGGCAGCACTAGAGCCATTTTGAGTGGTACAGAAAAGACGCCATCTTTTGTCGGATGGAAGGCGATAATTTCAGATGGCATAACCTATTATACTAGCACATCAAGTCCACACTGCTCTCAAAAATAAATATAAGAGTATGCACTGAATTGAAATCCCCACCTATTTTTTTTTAAAACTGACCCCTCCTTTTTTTTGATCCACTGAATTGAAATCCCCACCTATTTTTTTTTTAAAAAACTGACCCCTCCTTTTTTTTGATCCACTGAAGGTTCAATTTATTAGGGATCTGGTTTAAAATTTGTAGCCCAAACTAATACAGTATTTATGTAGGACTTTGCCACACACAGAGAGTCCCATCTTAGCCATTTTCAAACCAGCCCCCAAAGGCAGGTCTGTAACATTTCCTTTACAAGGGGAATAGGGGCTCAGGTGCTGTGACACCAGCAACTGCAGGGTCCCTGGGCTTGGCTCTGATCTCATCTACGCACCTGGGGCAAAATGTGACCTGGCAAGACACAAACATGGCCACAGCCAGGCAGGAGCAAGTAAGCAAGGGAGGAGGACTGCAGAAACACAAACTCTCAGTCACAACAAAGAACGGGTGGTCTTGCTCAGGTGGGTGTGCTGTCTCTGAAGCCTCCCTCTTACAGAGTTTCTTCCAAAATATTTTGAAGATAGCAAGGTCTCTCATAGGAGTCAGAAGCACTGTTAATAGGCTGGTTTTTTGTATACATGCGTGTACACGTGTTTAATGGAAAGACCAGATTCTCAAGTTCTGCGGCAGAAACCAGACTCTGTTGCTCTAATCCTGAACATGATGGCTCAAAAGGAAGGTATACTGGGACTTTTTTTCCAGGACTGCCATCTCTCAACCCCTCTCCCCTTCACCAAGAGAGGAGGGGGCACAGTTTGCTCTTACTCCTGAAAGCACCCTAACCCTCAGAGTAAATATGAGTATGAAAGCGAACATCAGAGGAACTGATGGTGGTGTTTGTGAGCCCTAAAATACATGTGACCAAAAGGAGGCTGGCCCAGACCAGAGATTCAGGCAGAGAAACAACAACACTTTTTCTGGGGAATTCTGTTTCATCTCTCTGCTAGTAAGAACAATTAGGTGCTCCTCTCACATCTAGTGAGTGGGGAGATGTCATTCCTACAATGGAGGCCAACTGGGTGGAATAGAAGATGGCCAAGGCAGTAGATCAGGCAGAGATGTGGCAGGCAGCCTCGGCTCCTTGGAACTCATTAGAATCATGTATAACTGACCACACAATTCTAAACATGTTTGTGTGTGTGCCTGTGCAAAGCTTCAAGTCACCTGTGGACTTGTGGCAACCCCATGAATTTTATGGGGTTTTTATAGGCAAGGGATACTCAAGGGTGGTTTTGCCAGTTCCTTCCCCTGATAATAGAGCCTACAGCACGTGGTAGGTTAGTCTCCTTGTTTTCAGAGTACAGGACCGTCACCCTCACTGCCTTCCTTCTTCCAGGTACTAGAAGTTTTCTCGGGCTGCATGTGTGTGCCCAGCACACAGGCTAAATGTTTCTTTTCTGGCAAATCCATTTAATAATTAGCTATAATTTAATGCATGGAATTTAAAAAAGAATTCAGATTATCTTTAAAAACATAATAGTCAGAGAAAAAGAAAAAAAATCATAGAGGTTTTAAGTTATTGTCATTAAGTGAAACCTCCACGTTCAAAGGCAGCCATGGGATAGCTCAGGCGTTTCTTGTAGGCTTCTGGTCAACCTCTGTTGGACAGAGAATGCTAGACGGACTGTACAGATTCCCTTTGGTCAAAGCCAGGAAAGATCTTTTTGTGATCATGAACTGGGGGGGGGGGGGAGTCGAGAAAGGGAAAGGAGAAGGAATGCTCTTTTTTGATATATTTGGAACACTCCTATATCCATCCCTCTTTTTTTTAGCAGGTGATAACTTACCATGGTTTACATGTAACTCCTTGGAAGGCTGGTTGGACTGAGTCACTTTACCAAGTCTCTCTCTCCCTTTCTCTCTCTCTCTCTCTCTCTCTCACACATGCGCACACGCGCACACACACACACACACACACACACACATGAAACTGCTTTGTGGGTCAATCAGCATAGAAATCTGGCCAAGTTCTCCTTGTCACTGACCCTCGGGTTGCTCCACTGCCCCCCCCATAAGGCTTAATAGACCATGCAGCAGACTCAGCGTGGAGCCCGTTAAGTAAGCACTGCTTGGTACTGGCCTCAGGAATGCACCTCGCACTGATAACAGAAGTTCTCAGGAGGTTCAAGAGTGGGAGGCTTGCTTACTCTATCCTTGCTTCTCACTGAAGTCATGACATGTATTACACTTCCAAATAAACAGTAAACAATGTGCTGTATTATTTGTGAGTGAATTCTGTTCTTGACACTGACCCAGGCCAATTCCTCAGATTATACACAGACACAGTGGCAGCTTAGCACTGGATTCATCCCACAGGCTGGGGAAACAGGAGAGGAGGAGAGAAAAGGCTGCAGCCAGTGAAAGGATGGCCAGTCTGGTTCCTTACCAGGGCCAGCTCCAGCTGCAGGGCTGCCAGAAGCCAACACTCACAAGGCCCTTCCCTCCTCACGCTGCGGAAAGCCGATCGGGCCCCCCGCTCCCCGCCCCTGCCCCCAGCTGGGTTTTGCGTGCTCCAGTGTTATTAAGTCCCCTTTTCGCAAACAGTGGAGGAGGAGTTGGATATTGGATTGCTTTACTACACGTCATTTTTTTTCAACTGTTTATAATATTCTTCTGTGTCTACATATTTTTTCTGTGCACATTATTCATCAGAGTAAAAAAAGGAACTATGACAGCCTCGAACAACTATCCTATGACAACAAGCGAGGACCCAAGGTATATTTGCATGGACAATGCACGCCGCCCACCAACCTAACTAGCAAAATGATGAACTTGGCCACAGGCACAAAATAATAATGATAATAATGATGATGATGATGATGATGATGATGGCAATAATAATAATAATAATAATAATAATAATAATAATAATATTAGAAAGAAAAGAAATCAAAATCAAATAAGTATCTATCTATCTATCTATCTATCTCTATATTGAGCAAGCGAGCAAACTCCATGTTTTTGGTAGCACGTTCTTTTATGTTGGGATAAGTTTGGTTTGACCTTGAGAATGGAAAAGTAGCAAGCCAGTCCTGGATACATTTCTTTTGGAGACATGCATGTAAAGCAATAATTAACTTGCAAGTTTTTTTCTTTCTTTCTTGGACAATTGAACCAACCCCTCCCTCCCTTCCTGCTGCCCTCTCCCCTCTGCCCTTGACCTGAAAGGAAAGAGTTCCTTGGTGTGAAACGCTCACTTTGGTATCTCCCCTCTCCCCCCTCTGGAGGTGAACCGTGTGCATTTCTTCTTTTTTTTAATTTTATTTTCATTTTTCAGTTCCCGTGGTTTTTTGTTTTGTTTTTTGAAAAACAACACTGGTTTGAGTTTTCAATTGCATTGCAAAATAAATCAATATATATATATCTATATTTATATATGCCTTTTTTCCTCTTTCCTGTACAAATGCACGCCTCTCTTTTGGGTCTTGAGTGACTTCAGTTTGCATGCACAGTGCAAAATATTTTTTAAAAGTAGAGAGAGAAAAATACTGAAAGAAAGGGGGAAAAAAAGAACTGTAAGAGGAAAAAGAAAAGAAAGGGAAAAAAGAGAAAAGACAAGACAACCAACTTAGCCGCCACCCTTCCTTTCCATACCTAGCAGTGCTTGGAAAGAGTTAAGGACCCTCTTTCCTCCTAGAAAGCATGGCTCTCGCCCAAAGGGCCTCCGCTACCCCACTGACCTGCTTTGCTCACACAAATTACAGGCTGAGAAGGTGCTGCAGTTTGAACCTGGAACAAAAAATGTGACTTCGCTGCTCTTGGAAGCTAAGGAGCTGGAAGCTCGGGTTATCATCCTCTCCGCAAGGTAAGCCCTCCACCCAACTAAACCCACCTATTTAGAACCACTGGCAGAAACACTGCTTTTGGAGTGGGTGTCTCAAAATCATTCCCAGGCAGTCTCTCTTCTCCCCTCAAAAATCTGGCACACAAACATTTGCCTCACACACCTCCCAAAATGTCTAGATCTCCTTCCTGTTAGTTCCCCTGGGCTGTGCAAATCATGTCACCAATGGGACACAGCAAACAGATCTTGCTAGGTGATGACGGTGGCATGGAGGGCAAACAAACCCAATCCAGAGTAAGAAATACCTTGAAAATGTATTACCACCGTTTCAAACAGCTGCACACGTTCAGCCCTTTTAGGAGCAGCTGCCTCCCGAAACTGCTGAGGAGACGCATACTTTCTGCTGTAGATAAAAATGTTTACAGCAGGTGCCTCTCTCTCAACCCAGCAGCCTTCACTCTGGCTCAGGAGGGCTTTGGACACCCCCAACGATCTCTTTGCCACATGGTCACCCCCTGGCTTGACCCAGAGTACTCATTCCTGCTTCGATTCCCACAGAAGTGGAACAGGGCAAGGGCTCTAGGAGGGCAAAAACAGTATTAGCCCCAGTGCTAATGCCGAGCCCATTTTGAAGATGTGCAGGGGACTCTTATGCATGAATCTCACGCCGTGTCACTGCTCACTGAGTGGGAAACTGCCCTGGAGTCTCCCCTTCAGCATGCATGGCAGATCTCGTATCCCACAATCAGCCCAGGCAGGCGATGGCATCTTCCATTTCTAGCCCTGCTGTGTTTTCCCGCTCTGCTCCTCCTGTTGTTTCCCTTCCCACCAAACCCCACAGTCGAGGAAGAAAAGGCAAATAGCTGTCCTGGGCCTCTCAAGCGGCCACCTGTATCTCCTCCGGCAAAAGAGTCACAGACAAGGGAATGGAGAGCATCACAATCAAGGGGAGGGCGGGACCCTTGAACTACCCTCCTTCCCCTCAGAGAATCTACTGGCCTGTTTTCATCCTATCCCTCTTGCACACACACACATGCTCGTGCGCACACACACACACATAGTTCACAGCATTCCAAATAGAGAAGATTAGGCAATTCTTTGAATAGTTCAATGTAAAAAAAACACAAGTTTTACTGCTTTGAGTGTATGGCAGAAAGGAAGTAAGGGAAAGGGTGGGCAGATGGGCAGATGGGCTCCACCTCAAATTGTAAACTTCTGCTGGGGAGGAACTGGCCTCATGCTTATTTCTGAAAGTCTGTGAAGTTCAGTGGCTGCACTCACAAGACTGGATAGATCTCATGAGAACAGACCTATCCTCCCAAGCCCATTTCATTCCCTGTTTCCATCTCAGGGGATTGCTGCTGGGGGTAAGGCTGGGGTCTTCCATATAGGATGCCCCTGAGATGAACACGAACCAGGCCAATGGATGCCGGTGGTCTTTGCTGGGCTACCCCCTGAGCAGCAGGAACTGGTGGGGGCTCGGGGCATCCCTTGCCAGTAGAGCTAGAGGAGCAAAGAGCAGCCCGCTCTCCCCCTCGCACAATCTGCCTGCGAGACCCAGCCGCTCCCACCGCTCTCGTTCCAGAGCCCCCGTTGGCTTAGCCCAAGGACTCTTCTTCTGGCAAGACCACTCCTTGGGCAGGGCCTGGAGTAGAGGGCTACAGCTGCCCTGCTCACACCTCTCCTCTCTTTTTCAGCGAGGACGATGCCACCACTGTCTACACGGCAGCAGCTAAAGAGAACATGACTGGTCCTGGCTATGTGTGGCTGGTGGGAGAAAGAGAGATCTCGGGCAACGCCCTGCGCAGTGCCCCAGAAGGTACCCTCTTCCTTGCTCCCTCCTGCGCCTGGTATGGCTCAGGCACGAGCCCCCCATTCTTTCACCCACCGCTCTTTCTCTGAGGAGTGGCACTCCTCTCTCCCCCGGCTGCCTCTCCTCCCTCCCCTCTCTCTCCCAGGCAATGCCAATGGGCTGACGTGCCCTTCTGGGTCCCAGTGGCACCGCAGAGAAATCAGAGCTCTGCCATGTTCAGTGTGGAGACAATGGCTACACAGAGACTTGTCTCCCTCATTTATAACACTCAAGACATTGCTTGTCAGTAGTTTCAGACCTGGCCATTCCTGTATGGAACTCATGGCCACAAGAACTTGTGGTGAGGGCCAACAGCACAAACAACAAAACGATCTCCCTCTAAGAACCAAATTCTGAGCAAGGCAAATAACACAGGGCATCACCTGTCTGGGAGCCAGCAGAAGCGGGCAGCTGAGCTTGGAAGAACCCCCTTGTTCCTGATCTAACTGCAGGGCTCCTCTGATCTTCTGCCCCCCTTGTTTCAGGTCTGATTGGCTTGCAGCTCATGAACGGGAAGAACGAGTCTGCTCACATCAGAGATGCGGTGGCTGTGGTGGCCCAGGCCGTGCATGACTTGTTTGAGAAGGAGAACATTACGGACCCACCGAGGGGCTGTGTGGGCAACACCAACATCTGGAAGACTGGCCCTCTCTTCAAGAGGTAGCAGGTGTTTCCCTGCCTTTGCTGTTCTCAGCCCCCCACCATCCCTGGTCGAGGAGAAGCACAGAAGCAGGAAGAAAGGGGCTTTGCTGGCCATCAGCAGAGGTGCTCTGTTGTTCAGCAAGGAGCCTAGTCGAGGAGGTGGCAGAAAATGGAGTGGGGATGGCGAGGGGGAGAGGAAGGAAGGACGGAAGATGGGGCAGAACAGACAAAAGGGAGAACAGACGGAGGGGAGGCCAAGAAGCACAGGCACTACACATTTTGATATGGAGGAAGTGGACTGCTAATAAACTTGCATTCTCACATCTTGGCACATGTATCAAGTTCAGTCCTGTTCAACCTCTCTTTGTACAGTTAGCTCTTATTAATTCTACCAGTAGTTGTGGAGCTGTCCAGCAGCTGAAACTCCACTTCCTCCATACACCACTGCTCCCCACCCCACAAATTCTCCAAACACTGCTTGCCAGAAATGTTCATCGGGCAAAAGGTGTCTTGATGCAGGGACTCTGTGGGAAGGCAGAACTCCTCCTCTGGGAGGTATGTGGCTGATCCCCACCACACTAAGTGTGTGTGGGGTGGCATCACTGCCAGTGACCAGGACTGGTGTCGTAACTTCCAATCTGGTGGGGGTCAGGTGACAGGAATTGCCCACAGGATCTCATCTGGGCACATGGGTGCTGCTGCCCTAAGGCTGGATGACCCAGCGAGCTATGTGTCACTCAAGGACCAAACTAGGATTCTTATCTGTCTGCTTTCAAGTCTGCCTCACCCAATTGCTGCTTCACTGCCTCCCCATTGACACTTCTAGTCCTATCTCAGTTCTGACAACCTGATTTTATCAAAAATGAACACTGAATTTTGCCATGGGCTGAACACGACCGCCCACTTTCTTTGTCTCGAGGGCACAGAGTGGTCAGTTCTGAGGCTAAACAAGAGAACTTCTCTCTCTAGGGTGCTGATGCAGACCAAGTATGCAGATGGTGTTACCGGCAGAGTGGAGTTCAATGAGGATGGGGACAGGAAATATGCCAACTACAGTGTCATGAACCTACAGAATAACAAACTGGTCCAAGTTGGAGTCTACAACGGTAGTCACGTATGTTTGATGGCCACCAGGCCAGAGTTTCTTCCCATTTATCTGGCCCTTCACCCATAAGCACCAATGGAAATGCAACTCTCTGTGGGACCCCTGATAGGTGGAGGAGAAGTAAGTGCCGGAAAGGCTTGCTTATCTTCCTCCCCTCACCACTCTTGCGGTGGCAGGGGGGGGAACCAGCAAGCCAATAAACCTTCCTCTGCAGCCACATGGGAGGGTGGGGGGGATAAGCCTAAACTGCCAGATCCTGTATTGATTACTCACTTGAAGCATATTGGTATACAAAGGCCTACTACACCCAAATCATTCTGGTTTTTTTACTAGTCCATGGAAGGGCACTGAAATACTACCTCTGACTACAGGAAACATACTCAGCCATCCTCCTTCTTATTAAAATTTCTTTTGAGATTTTGCTGCTACTTTTAAGCCATTCTTGCCTTTAAGACCAAGAACTTGCTAGGTGTTTAAAATGGAACCTCTATGCCTCATACCAATTAGTAGATTCATGTGATGAAACAGCATAAACAACCTCTCCCCTCCAGGACTGCAGGCCAAGAGACAAGAATTGTAGCTTGCAGTTCTCTTGCAGCCCTGTACACAGACCTACAGGGACAGTTTACAGCCTACTTCCTCATTCTGTATAACTTCCACAGTTCCTGCCCAACGACCGCAAGATCATCTGGCCTGGAGGAGAAACAGAGACACCACAGGGCTACGAAATGTCTACAAAACTAAAGGTAAAACTTTGGAGTAGGAGGTACAGTTGGACAAGGATGGGTGTTTTTTTTTTCTTTTAGGTACAGATTTATATATGGATCGAATGTAAACCCCCAAATACTGTTCCCTAACAGATTTGGAGCTTTGTCATTTGAAATGAGCTCTGCTGTAGCTAGTAAAATGTTATGTACTGCACAGTACAGATACACGTACAAGTGAAGAAAGAAACAGCCTTTTGACAGCCACAGAAGTAGTCTGACTGTGTTCTGGTTCCACTCAAAATTCATGTGTGTTTTCTGATCTTGGATGACTGTTTCCAAGATGGTTCAGACTGAAGACCCAGCTGTGCTTGGTGTCTGTCTACTGGCCACCGCCCCCCCAATATCAACAATGCATCCCCTGTCCAAATTTCTGAGCAGTTTTGCTACTATTTTAATGTATGCGAATTAATTTGATTTAAGCAAAATATCCGTGTTGGGTAATACTTTTTGTCAGGAGCACTAAAATATCACAAAAAGTGTCATGCCTTTCCAAGATCCCATAAGCATTCATCTGGCAAGATGGCACACAATTAGGGGATTGGAGAAGAAAAAGAAAGTCCAGAAATCTGGCCCCATGTCTTGGTCCTTGTGGGCTTGTAGTTGCAAGATGGAGTGTGGGGGTAGAGGGTCTCCACAAGAAGTGGTGTTAAAGGATCAGTCTCCGGCTGGTTGGGAAGCTGTACAGTTTCTGTCTAATGGTGTATATGTGATGGGTTTGCTAACAGATGCATAAATATATGCCTGGTGGTGGGGAAACCAAGGAGTCTGATTCGCGCAAGAGGGAACTGTGCACAGTTTTAGGCTGGCCAAGGCAACTCACTCAAGGAAGTAATTTGACCATCCACCATTCCACATGCTGTTAAGCACCTCTGTTACACAGCTTCTAAAATGGGGTTCCCACAGCAGTTGAAGAATCTCTCACGGCTGCTAGCAAACACTCTCCATCTTCACCCACTGGGCCCACATGCAGTGGGACTGCCACACTGAACTAATTGATTGATTTGACTGATCAGTTGAAAAACTTAATTGGCTAAGACAGTGCCTCCAACTAAGTGGTAGGTTTTTATTTTTAACACATATTCATGAAGACTACAGAGAACAAAGCATACCTCTAAAGAAAGCACCAACGTATGCATTTTATCAATGTATTAATTTCCTAAACCTCACACAATTAGTCAGTTAAACAATTCTTTGAGTTTGAGCCCTAATGTGCATGAAATACAATGTGTGTCAGCTCCCACCCTTACTCACGCTTGAGAGACCAATGGAAAACGGCAGGTAGTGGGGAGGTGAGAAACCTCCAAAACGGAAACTCTACCAATTCCTCTGCTGCCCCTGAAACTCCCACCCAAGGGGAAACGCCAGGTGCCCAGAGAGTTCTCTCTGGACCCCTGCACCTTCCTTCCCCCCTCCAGCCAGGGAGTCTTGGGTCCAAAGTGACACCCCTCTTTCCTATAACCATAAGATAAATGCCTCCTTCTCCCTCCATAGATTGTCACAATTCACCAAGAGCCGTTTGTCTATGTGAAGCCAACCCTGTCAGACGGGAAATGTGAAGCGCGCCACAACAGCACAGGGGGGTTGGTGCAGCAAGTCCTCTGCACGGGTCCCAATGAGACCATGCCAGGTAAGGCCCCGTGCATTTATATCTCACCTTTCCCTTTTCCTTAATAAGTTCACTGATCTCCTCCTCTCCCTTTTATCTGTACACCAACCCTGCAAGGTAGGTCATGTTGTGGTTGGGGGAGAGAAACTGGCCCAAGGTCACCCAGTGAGTTTCATGCCACAGTGGGGACCTGAAACTGGGAGTCCAGCACTCCAACTTGATTCAAGTTAGCATTCAGTGTTCTCTGGTTCTTACCAAAGGTAGGATCGTAACACTTAAAATAATTACATAAATAATATGCTAGGAGATAATACTTCCAGGCGTCCCACACAGATCAAACATGCCCATGTCAGTGTTTGATGCCAGTTTTTGGAATGGAGAATCTGAGAGTGTGCACTGATTCTGTGTGAGTGTGGGGAGGTCAGCATTCAAGACTGTGAGTGCAGATGCTGAAGAACCAGTGCACATTCTCAGATTCTCCATTCCAAAGACTGGTATCAAACACTGATACGGGCATGCTTGGACTGTGTGGGACGCCTGGAAGTATTATCTCCTAATGTATTATTTATGTAATTAAAATGGACAGGAGGAGAGCAGTGAACATGTACAGAGCAAGGGAGGGGTCTGTGTCCAAGGTGTGGGCATGGTTTCCAAGTACTGGCTGGGTGCATTCTGGAGGCAAAGCACCTTCACTCACGCCAGGGTCATGCAATGTAAACCCTACTGAAAACAGCTCTTATTTAAACTCCAAACAAAGTTACAAGGAAACCGGCATTATCTTTGTGTTTCCTTTTATAAACAGAAGCCTCTAGCTATTTGAAAGAATTGTGTTACTATGCATTTTCAGGGATGTTGCCACAGTAACTATTTGCACACCATGACAGACTAGGGGTGGGGTGGAGCCCCATAGCATTCTGTGTCTCAGTTACTCAAATGCTATGTCATAAAAATCCGGATTCTCTCAGATCATTTCCCCTTATTAAAGAATGTGGTGAAACCAGGTTGTTGGGTTACGTTAGACACTCGGAGGAAAGAACAACATTTCCTGAGTCCTCTGCGTGGCTACTCTCTGGCGCAAAACAGACCCACTGTCTCACTGAGACTGATGTGAAGGATGGAGGCAGCCAACATGGGCTTGACTCTACATCCCATGCTGCAGCAGCATAGGACTCTACACATGCTGTTAATCATGCATCTCAAGCAAAACTTGAGACATTTGCAAAACCCAGTAAAGACCACGATCCAGTTCTCCTTCAAAGGAAAGCATGCTAACAAACTAACAGCAAAGCACAGCATTAGACTTGTTTCCATTCCCCTTTCTATCTAGCAGGGTGGAACTGGTGATGGACAGTTGTAGAGCGAGACTGGGATTAGCAGCCTTTGGGCTAGATTCTAGATTGGGGACAGTGAGGGCCCAAATGGTAGCCCCAGAAGAACTGCCATACCCCCCCTTGATTTTTCCAACCTTGCAATGCAGGCCGCCCCAGCGTGATGCTGTGTTGCTACGGATTCTGCATTGACTTACTCATCAAGCTTGCTAAGACAATGAACTTCACCTACGAAGTCCACCTGGTAGCTGATGGCAAATTTGGCACACAAGAGCGGGTAAGTGTGGGCAACTGGAGCATTCCTTCCTCTCAGTTTGGGTCCAAAGTACGATAGCCTCTGTCTAGTTGGTCAGGCTTGATTTGCTCTAGGACCCATTTATTTGTCTTTTTGGCAGTCAATGAGATCTGTGGAACTCTCCTCCAGGGCATTTCAAATGAGTTGATTTTCTTCCTATCAGCTTTCTTCACTGTCCAGCTATCACAGCTATACAGAGAAACTGGAAATACTACAGCATGGACAATCTTGACTTTGGTATTCAATCATATATATTTGCACTTCGGGATCTTACTTAGTTTCTTCAGAGCTGCCTTTCCAAGTCCTAGGCTTCTTCTGATTTTTTGACTATGGTCTTCATTTTGATTTTGGATGAGCCAAGATAGAGAAATCTTTAAATATTTCTGTGTTTTCACCATCCACTTTAAAGCTATGTAAATCATCCGTGGAGGACTCAGGTGTACCTCTGAATGCTGTATTTCTTCTCTTTTTTGGAGTGAATGGTAGATGGCTGCGTTGCTTTCTCATCTTGTGTCCTGGATGATTTCTGCAGGTGAACAACAGCAACAAGAAGGAATGGAATGGGATGATGGGGGAGCTGCTGAGTGGCCAGGCGGACATGATTGTCGCCCCACTGACCATCAACAATGAGCGGGCACAGTACATTGAATTCTCCAAGCCCTTTAAGTACCAGGGGCTCACCATCCTAGTCAAAAAGGTAACGTGTGCATGCAAAGATCTCGGGCAACATGCCAGCTGCAGGCTGTCAAGCATGGGAAGAACACCAGGGTAGGGACAGAGCAGTGAAGAAAGGGACTGACCATGAAGGCCAGGAGGCAAAATCCAGAAGCCACTTTGGATCCCATCTGGGAGAAGAGAAAGGGAGGGCACTAAATAAACAATTAAATACTATTTTAAGCGCCACATGCTAACCTATCAGCAAAGTGAGGTGCTGAAACAGAGAGAGGCACAGGGGCAGCAGGGGGCAGGGCAGGATTTGTCATGAGTTTATGTGTTCTGAGGCTGTCACCGAAGGCCAGTTTTGGTGGCAGGCATGTTGGGGAGCTATACAGGATAAATTCTACCTTCTTGCCCTGCCTGCAGATTTTCCTGAAGTTCCTCACGGGTCCCAGCAGGAAACAAGGTGCTGGACTAGATGGACCCTTTGTGGCCTGATCCAGCAGGGACTCCTTCAGCCAGCCAATGGTGGTCCCAATTTCTTGGCTCTTATGAGTCAGACATAGAACGACATTTCACAAACACTTGCAGAGATCGGCAGAATTTCTTCCCCTTAAAACAGAACTTTGTTGTATAGTCACACCTTGGATAGATTTGCCTCAGGGTTTTGCCTAGTTGTGATCCACTTCTCTGGTTCTGCTGTTTTCCAGGAAATTCCCCGCAGCACCCTGGACTCGTTTATGCAGCCATTCCAGAGTACTCTGTGGCTGTTGGTGGGGCTTTCGGTGCATGTGGTGGCTGTGATGTTATACCTACTGGATCGCTTCAGGTAACTCTCCTGTCAGCTGGGGAAGGCGTGGTATGGTGACCACAGCTGTGAGAAGACTCTGCAGGGGAGAGTCCTAAAAGACTGGTGGGGGGAGAGCAGGCCCTGGAGATCTGGTGGCGCCTGAGAGGGGAATCTGAAGGGCGTCACACCCAACCCGCTACGCACGCCGCCGCCACCAAGCAGTTCCTCCTCCGCACAAGCCTAACTGAAATGAGCTCCCTTTCTTTTGCATTCCTTATTCTGCTAGTCAGGAGCAAAGGCCAGGAATGATGCTTGGGGGTCCAGAAGCTCCATCCTCTAGTGGCCCATAGTCAATTCTCATCCCTCCTGGGCTTCTGGTATTTTATCACAGCCTTCCCAAAGCTTGTTTCCTATGGGACAGCTCCAGAGAGTCTCAGAATTCAGCCTGTGTCAGCTTCTGTACTTGGACTCCAACACAGGAAAAAAAAAAAAAAAGACCCACCTTGGCTTAGGTAAACTGACGATCAGCCTGATTGCTCCCTTGCAGCCCGTTTGGACGATTTAAAGTGAACAGTGAAGAAGAGGAAGAGGATGCCCTGACACTCTCTTCTGCCATGTGGTTTTCCTGGGGAGTCCTGTTGAACTCTGGTATTGGAGAAGGTGAGGTTCAGGCGAACGTAAAGACTATGGGAATCAGAAGCGTGTGGGCTGGGCCCTTCACTCCTGCTCTGAAGCACCATCAGCTGACAACGGTCACTGCAGGCGGCAGAAACACGGGCGTAAAGCAACATGGAGACAGCAGTAGCATAAGGGTGCCCATCCGCATTTCTCTGTGGAAGAGGTCCCAGTTAGTTGATCATCTTGACCGGAGAGTGGCACCAACGTGACTGTGCCGCTTCTCCTTTGGGGATTTATGGGCTTCAGTTTCACTGCAGGAGTTTTAGGATCCCCTTACAGTTGCTTCCTGTTTCACCGCTGCTCTTTCTCCCCCAGGTGCTCCTCGGAGTTTCTCGGCTCGAATCCTCGGAATGGTGTGGGCTGGTTTTGCCATGATTATCGTAGCCTCCTACACTGCCAACCTGGCTGCTTTCCTGGTGTTGGACAGACCGGAGGAACGAATCACTGGCATCAATGACCCCAGGGTAATAAACAGCAGCCGCAACAGCAGCTTGACGGGACTTTGGCTAGGCAGGCGCCGGAAGCGCTGCTATCCAGCAAAATGAGTGGTGGCAGGGGAGGCTGCAGGGAGGGTATCTTGGGCTCAGAGCAACCCAGAGTTCCTGCTCTTCCTTCCGGCTTTTGGTTTCAGGGCAGATAGCAGACTGGAAACAGGTGCCTCAGAATTTAAATCCCAACTCCAGCATCAAAGCTCCAGTTCACCTTTTTAAAAATGGACTCTTCTTATTTCTAATTTCCAGTTGCGAAACCCTTCCGACAAGTTCATCTACGCCACCGTGAAGCAGAGTTCTGTGGACATTTACTTCCGGCGGCAGGTGGAGCTGAGCACCATGTACCGGCACATGGAGAAACACAATTATGAGAGCGCTGCGGAAGCCATCCAGGCCGTCCGGGACAAGTAAATGAGGGGGCTGGTTGGAGCATGGCTGCCAGGGGAATCGGGGGTCTTCCAGACACGAGCGGATGTAGCAGCCTGGTGTTTGTTGCTGCCCCACATCAGGCTGCAAGCTCTCCCAAGGAGCAGACTAGGCTGCACACATAAATAGTAAGCCAGTTCCCCCAAAGGCATCTGCCACCTGGCCAACCGTCACGGCCAATGTCCATGTCGGCTGTGCTTCTGCCCTGAGGCACAACCTGCCCGTCTGCTTTTGGATCAATCACAGGTTAAAGAAAATGAAACAGCAAGTAGAAACAAGAGGCACTACTCATAATGGAGGGAAGAATGAAGTAGGGTATTGGGACTGGGGCTTTTTAGTACATCCAAAAGTAATCTGTAGTTACAGGCAAGCAGTCAGGTGGGCAGGTTGGCAGTGAAGCTTAATTGTCTGAGATGCTGAAAAACAATGCGGAATGAAGAAACTTCCAGAAGGGGTATCTCCAGAGTAGGTCACAAAAGGCCAAATCCATCCCAGTGTAAGTAAGTGCAACCAACAACCTCTGTTTGTCCAGAACTTCTCAGAATACCCTGGAATGAGCCCTAAGAATATGAAATAGATTTCCTGGTGCTGATGCTCTAAACATGTGTAAAGAACTTCCTACAAAGCATTGCAGTATTTGCTTATTTGAGCTGAAGTGTCTAGAGGCGGTTCAGACTAACCTGCAATGAGGCTTTGCAAGGAATTCTGTGCTGAGAGTGGTGTTTGGAGTCCTGAGCCAAAGCAGGCAGGCTGGAGAGATAATTCTGGAAGGCCCGGAATGAAGTTCCTGAGACCAAGGATCTGGGCTGGAGCATGAAGTTCTTTAGGGGACCACATGAAACCCCACTGAGAACAGCCAAATCAGGGGCAAGCCGTAGGATTTCCTTTGCGCCAGTAGCATCCAAACAGAGAGGACCGGGAGCTGGTGGTTCCCTCTTCTGATGAGCAGCCACAGAGCCGTCAGTTGTGTGGAGATGTTGCAGGGCTGGTCTGCGGAGGTATTTCATCAGCTCATTGCAGAATATTTTGCTTTAACCTACCCAGTTGGAAAACTGACCTCTTTTGCTTGTACCCCCCCTCCGTCTCTGTCCCCATAACAGCAAGCTCCATGCATTCATCTGGGACTCGGCTGTGCTAGAGTTTGAAGCTTCGCAAAAGTGCGACCTGGTGACCACAGGAGAGCTCTTCTTCCGCTCTGGCTTTGGCATTGGGATGCGCAAGGACAGCCCCTGGAAGCAGAACGTCTCTCTGGCCATCCTCAAGTCTGTACCGTCCTACCTCCCAAAGGGAGTATCAAAGACTCCATAAATTGCATGTGGGGCATTCAGGAAGGGCAAGGGGTATTGCATTCAATCTCTGGTTTGGGTAGGGGGAAGAACAACAGAGGGAGGGGCGTGAGAGAGGTTTCTACAGGGATCCTCTCAAAGGATTAGACTTTGGAGTCAGCTGGTGAATTCAGCTATCAGAAAAGCATGCTGGGGTATGGTAGTGTGACCTTACAGAAGTGCTGGTGTGCCACATGACACAGGATGAAGTGAAAAGTCTACTATGAGCCTACCATTCTTCCGCACACTGACCAGCACAGAAGAGGCTGTCTGCAATACCCTGGGAGGCCCCGTCCCTGCTCTGGTCTTGTCTCCCTCTCTCCAGTTAGCTCTTCCTGTATGCAAAGCCTAGGACTGGACTTTCATCCCTCTCCTTCCCATGTGGAGATGGCTGAAGAATTACAGGCACTCAAAATGGGCCCCTGGGTACATGTCTGCACTCACTGCTTTCCCCTCAGGAAGAAGGCTCAGCTCATTGATTAGTGCAGAACCATGTGGTTACTCTTATAGGTACTTCAAGAAGTCCTTTTACAAAGTAAGAGTGAATTCTGGCTGCAGTTTTGAGTCTTAGCTTAAGCCACTTAGGATATGCCAGAGGGATTCAGAGGGAAAGTGGCTCACTACCCTTCTTGCCACCTTCGTCTTCTGCCTTCGTTGGGTCTCTGCCCCAGTGACCCCTCTGTGCTCTCTCCTTTTGCCTCCAGCCTCCATGAAAATGGCTTCATGGAAGAGCTTGACAAGACCTGGGTGAGGTATCAGGAGTGCGACTCCCGCAGCAATGCCCCAGCAACCCTCACCTTTGAGAACATGGCAGGTGGGTTCCTCCTTCCCTCCCTCCCTCCTCCCACAGCCCCTGGACCTCCCCTCAGGCTTCCCTGCACTTGAAAGAGACTGTTGCTACCATGGCTTCCCCTTCACAAAGCACATGCCTTCTTTTGAAAGAAACCCTCTTTAAAGTACCCCCCAGCGACGATTCCCATCAGCCCTAGTCAGTGTGGCAAATGGTCTGTGGTGATGGGAGCTGTGGTTCAAACTATCTGGAGGGCTCCAAAGTGGAAGAAATTGATCTCAGGAGGGATGGGGAATGGGGAATGCTCCAGGTGGCACTGGACTACAACTCCCATCCTCCCTCGCCATGGTCTCTGCTGGCTAGGGCTAATGGGAATGGCAGTCCAGCAATATCTGGAGGGCTGCCCCTTCCCCAGCCTTGTCTACAGAGTTGATCTAATCCTTTCACGGATGCCTCTGTCTCCCTGGAAACATATAGTTGGGAAAATCTCTCTGACATGACCGACTCCTGCTCCACCGGCTTGTGGGATGAAGGCGAAAAACACACAGGCTGTCGGCTTATCCAACTGCATGCTGCTGTGGGGCAGAGGCCTAGGGAAGACACGTGCCTCCCTGGAAGGTGTGTTCTGCTCCCATCAGAGATGCTAGGAGCCACCAAGGGCAAAACCTCCTCCTTGTGTCCACAAGGAACTTTCTACACTGCAGGATAGGGTGCTTCAAGCAGAGTTAGCCTCCCCATCCCCTCTGAGCCATGATCCTGCTCCATGTCACCCTGCCTCCCCCCTGCCCGCGCACAAGTCCTAATGCTGGTTGTCACGAGGCCCACTACCTCTGGGCTGCAAATGAGAGGGCAATGGTGTGTTGGCACTCTCCCTTCTCATGAGCATGCAACTGTGCCTCACACAGTGAACAACCACACTACTGAATGTGGGAAGGGCACTGAAACCAGGAGTCCAGGCCAAAGGACAAGGCAGCATGGCTCTTTCTTTTCCATTGCAAAGTTCACCATGTTGCCATGAAGTTTAGAACAGGGACGAATTACCTCAGAGCAGACAGACAGCAGTGGAGCCTCCCGCGTGGGAGAGAACTTGGCTGACATCCAGATGCAACCCTGTTCTCCTACAACCCAACAGAACCCGTCTGGTTACTTTAAGAACTCAAAATCCTCCCTGCCTAGACCCCAGCCACCCACACTGCACCTGACACATGCTGTAATCACAACTCCGTTCTTTCAGTGACCCTTATTCCCCCAACAAATAAACTGTCCACCTCTTCTCTTCCTGGACTCTTGTCTGATTGCAAGGCTGATGAACTCTTTGTTATACTGCACGGCCAGGCAAGTCCCTGAGTGCTTTATGTGCCCAGCATCCAGGGGTTCATGCACCTTTGCCAGTTGTCTTTTTCTGGGAATTTGTCCTGGAGTTACCACTTCCTCTGTTTAAATGCCTGCGGTTTGTTCCCCATGTCTCAAAGCTTTGATAAAAACCAGCAATACATGCACACACACACGCACAACAAGAAGAGCCGCAAAACATCTTAGAGAATTTGGGGTGACATCTCATGCTCTAGCCAATGGGGGCCTCGCACAGTTGGTTTTCCCCTGATCCAGACAGAAGCTTCTCAAGGGTTCTGTATTTATACCGCCTGCACTTAAAATGGCTGCCTTACCTTTGCTGAGCCGAAGGGGAGAGGGGAGGGAGGGTGCTTGAGGCCTGTGTCCTCCTTGCTCCCTGGCATTAACTTTCCTGCTTCTTTCAGGTGTATTCATGCTGGTGGCTGGAGGTATTGTGGCCGGCATATTTTTAATATTCATAGAAATAGCATACAAAAGGCATAAAGACGCCCGGAGGAAGCAGATGCAACTGGCGTTTGCGGCTGTTAATGTGTGGCGGAAAAACCTGCAGGTAGGACAGACCGTTTTTAGAGAAAAATCTCCAAAACAGGTGCGGTTGGTTTTCTTTTTGTTTTGTTTTTGTTTCCCATTACTTCACCCAACCAGTGACTACAGTGCTATGTGGGAATAGTGCTATGTGCCTGCCCGCCCACCCGCCCGACCTTTCCGCAGCCCACGCACACACAGGCCAGCCGCTGAGACGGGGCAAACGGCTGCTCCTGATCTTCCAGTTGGCGGCATTCGCATTCAAGCCCAACCCCACACCCTGCTTCCCATCCAGACCCAGGTCCCTGGCGAGGAACGGCCTGAGCAGGCAGCCGTCCCTCCCACGCCACACCCTCTGCCGTAGTCAGAGCACGCCCGCCCCTTTACAGATGTGGCTCCCCTTTCTGTCCTTATTTGGGCCATTCACGAGGCCAAGCCACTGGGCACTTCTTGCCTGGTGAGGCCGAAATCCAGCCGCTCCAGCCCGGGGGGAAAGGAAGCCTTAGGGTGCCCTCCCTGGCTCCTGGGCTGGGTCCAAATAAGGGGCCCTAGAGCATTCCACTGACCACAAGCCCGGCCCAGATGCCTGGCTGAAGCCCTTCTCATCACAGGGTCCGGTGGCGAGCGGGCATGGGACTGCCTGCACCGGAAGGGGGTGCCATGGGGTGGGTGGGCATGTGACTCCGCCCGCACCCGAAGGGGGTGCAGCGTGCATTCGGTGCCACCCAATGCCGGCAGAAGAGCCCGCAAGGGCTCGGAGCAGAATCTGAGAGGCGGGCTGGCTCCCCCGCCTCACACTCCGCACAGCAGCAGCGCCTGGATCCGGCACGGGTGACAGCAGGACTGTGGCCCAAGAGGTTGGAGCTCCTGCGTATAGTTTAGAGCCCCCGCTGCTGCCACCCGCCGTGCCAGCCCCGTGGCATTGCAAAGAGCAAGGACCAGTCAGCAGGGCGAGAGCTCTTCAGGGCACCCCCTTCCCATTACCGGACAGGGCTTAATTTTAAAGCAGCAGCTGCTGAAACTCAGCTGCACACCGGTTTCCAGTGCCGAGGCACAGCTGTGAGATACGGAGGATCCCTTCAGCGTGCGCAGAGTGCCTTCCTTTCTCTGCTGAGTAACCGACCGCCACGCCCACTATCATAGCACAGGGATTCTGAGTCAGCGGGTGACACGCCAAGGCAGATCTACGTCCCTCCTTGTTGTTACCATATACACCATACGCCAACAAGCGACCAGGTGAACCAAAAGCCACCAGGGTCTTCCAAGCACAGCCCCCCCCCCCGCCCGTGCATGCCCTGGTGTACTTTGTTTAAGAGCACTAAGCAAGCCACGCCAGAACGGGCCCTGTGGGTAGGCCGCTGGTCAGAGCTCTTTCTGCCATGAACGCAAAGAAAAAGGAACCGGGCAGATACCTTTCCAAGGGACGTTTTTGGGAAACCTGCAAGCGTCCCCTACTGCTGGAGAAGACCTGGGCCTCTGGCACAGCGCGGAAGGGGAAAGACAAGCTGGCACATGACCCTGTCACACAGACCAAAAGCTCCTCACCGATACCTTGTCCAATAAGCCCTTCCTTGTGTCCACCCGTCCACCTCCCTCCCTCCCCACAGCCCAAGCCCAGGCAGCAGTACTGAAGGGGCGAAATGTGCAGGGAACAAGAGCACATTAGTCACTGTCATTTTTCACTTGCCAACTTTCTAGAAAAAAAACCCTTCCTGGGGCCACTGGGGGGAAAAGACTCTTTGGGGCTGTCGGCCAAGCATGCCACCCCACGGGTTATAACAAAGAAGCAAAGAAGTACTCTCATTAGATCCGTTTGACAATGTAAGACTTTTTCACAGGAGGATTCCTCAGACCACTAGTATCTGGTACATTGCTAGAAGGTAGGCAAGTGGAAAGATTTCTTTGTTCAAGAAAAAAACAAAAAAACAAAAAGCAAATATATCTATAATGGGTTTTTCTTTTGTTTTGTTTCCTGGGGAAATCACAGTTTTGCCATGGCTATTTCTGGCAATGCCATGGGAAGGCACAAAAAAAAAAGTCATCCCATCCCATTCTCTTCTTGCTAGCTTTTTTTTTCTGTGCATGCATGCAAAAACAACTGAGAAAAAAAACTGAAAAGGAGGAGGAAATGTATTCCCTGCGCATGCTCTGTGCAGTAGGGGGATACATTTTTGGTCACCCCCACCATGGGCTAGTAGGGCCAGACCTGGTCCCAGTCTTCCCACTCACAAAGGGGCTCAGGAAAGGGGAGGAAAGAAAACAGGGCAATCGGCCTGGGGTCCCCCCTCCACACTCCTCTCCCAAGGAAGCCCCTCCCTCCCCCGCCGTGGACCAGGTCTGGCTGCCTCCTGCTCAGCTCTGCCGCTGTGGTTTTTCTCTTGAGTTCTGTTCCTTTGAGTTCCTGCCAACCCTAACGCCATTCAAAGCCTAAATGCTTTGCTTCTTCCCTTTCTTTTCCTTGTTTCAGAAGTTTTGATTTTGATACATTTTTTGTTGTTGTTTTGTTTTTCTTGTTTTCAACTTTATTTTGAAAAACAGTTCAAGCTTTGCGCCAAGCGTCATTGAAATTTTTGGAATACCTTTTTTTTAACATACAATGACCTTCTCTTTCAATGCAGTCCTCTCTCTCTCTTGTGGCCGTAGGATTCACCTTCAGAAAAGGCCCCGAGCATTTTTATTTAGTGGTAGGTGGAAGTGTCTCACCTCTCTCTCTAGCCAGACTAGCCTTGGCAGGAAGGGGCAGGGCGCAGTTGGACCACCCAGGGACCCGAGAGACCGTCGGCGCTGGCCACGGCTCGCTCTCGCGGGGAAGACGGCTCCGCCCCCGAGGCCTCTGACCTATACAGCCCGGCAGACCCTCCGCCGCTCACCCCCACGCCCCGCCCCTGCCCATCCGTCCCCTCGACGGGTTCGTTTCCTCCAAGGCAACGGCCCTCCCACTGAGACCTAGCGAGGTACCGGCCCGCGCACAAGGCCAGAGCCCAGCGTCAGGGCCGCGTGCACCTTTGGCACTGACGGCCAGTAAGGACGACTCAGTCACCGTCTTGACCTCCACCTCCACCATGTCAGAAAGCAAGCCAAAAGGAAACAGGCAAACCAAGGATCGTGACGTGGGGCAGAGTTCATGTAGGTGTAGAGGTCCAGGCCACCCACTGGAGATCTAATCGCTTATATACATATTCATTTTAGGATAGAAAAAGTGGTAGAGCAGAACCAGACCCTAAAAAGAAAGCCACTTTTAGGTCCATCACCTCTACCCTGGCCTCCAGCTTCAAGAGACGTAGGTCATCCAAAGATACGGTAAGAGGAAGAAAAACAATTATGCCCTCTTTCTTTCTTTCTTTCTTTCTTTCTTTCTTTCTTTCTTTCTTTCTTTCTTTCTTTCTCTCTCTCTCTCTCTCTCTCTCTCTCTTTCTTTTTCTCTCTCTCTTTCTTTCTTTCCTTCCTTCCTCGCTTCCTTCTCTCTCTTCCACTCTCTTGCTCTCCCTGGCTCTCTCCCTCTCTCTTCTGCCATCCCATCAACTCCCACACACCCATCCCGAAGCTGCCAGTGTAACCTACCATGGCCTCATGTCCGTCAAGAGTCGGTCAGTCAGTCAGTCATTCCCGTGTCCCTCGAAAAGTTTCAAAGCCCCGCTGGGCGAGGAAAGGCTTGAATACTTTGTAGTGTTCTGTGAAGAGTTTGGAGATAACTGCAGCGAGTTGCCTGTTCTTGGTTTTTGTTCTGTTTTGTTTTTGAACTGGACCCTTTTATTTCCTTCTGTTTGGAAATGTGGTTTAAATTTTCCTCACCTTACTGATGCTGGCCTTTAAAAGAGATTATCTATTCCCCCGTCCCTCCCGCTGTTTTCTGAGTGTTCTTGTACCCGTTTGTCATTGTATGCCTAAAGCGGTCCCTGACTCCCCACACCCACCCACATGGCTCCCTCCCCGCTCCCAAGTCTGCCCCAGTTTAATTCGGGCAATGTCTCACCTCACTCTGGGCCATGTGTTTATCGCACTCCTTACTTGTGACTTTTGTTTGTGTTATTTTCAAAGAGAGAGAGAGAGAGAAGACAGAATTTGGATTTCTGTACCAAAGTGATAACTCTCTCTGAGTATGGCTTACGTGGGCAGAGCAGCACAGGGAAATAGCCAGCGATGGTTTGGAGTTGTAGGATTTTGGAAGGCAAACCCGGTTGTAAAAAGCAAAGCCAAGCCAAGCCAGAAAGAAGGAAAAGAAGACAGCCAAACCAACTTGAAACAAAAGATACTCTGTTTCAGCAGGAAACGTCTCCCACGGTGTGAGAGATGCCGCTGAAACCTTTGCTCGCTCTAAGCTTCTTGCTTTCACACACGCCCCTCGGGTGCGCAGGGGAGGGCGGTGGGGCTGCATGCACAACTCAGCCAAGGCCAGGGCATCCCTTGGTTTGCATGGACCCCGCCTGGATGCCACTTATTGCACGTGGGGACATCTGGGAAGCAGGAAAATGCCATTTCTGTTTTGCGCTACGCAGCACAAGGAGCTGGCTCACAAAACTGCCTCCTGCTGTAAGCTTAAAAATGTTTTATTTTTCCTTTTAAAAATAGACTTCTTAATTTCCTTTCAGGGGAGGGTGTTTCTTTTGTTGGTTTTTTAGTCATTCTATTCTGGATCAGGTTTTGGTTAGGGAGGTATTAATTAAGAAGCGTGGCAAGAGAACAGCATCCCCTCCCCACCACCACTAATCTTTAGGGGTGTACAAGGAGGGTCACAACTCACGCCCCACTTCCTGAGTGCATACCGTAGGGACACTAGCAGGTACCACGGGGCGGGGGGGTGAACGAAGCCAAGAAAAGAGGCTCCCCTGAACGTAGGGAGCACACACTGTGTGCTCCAAAGTAACCATAATCAGCTGCCACAGTTGTGGTGTTAAGGAAACGGGGAGGGTGGGTGGCCCAGGTGAAATTCTAGGCATAGAAAAGTGACGTTAGAGAGAAGAGCCCTTCCAGTGGGACAAGGGACTTGAAATCTGGAAAACCATATCATGAAAGCTCTGCGTTTTGCAATTCAGGCCCAGGCAGGCAGGTGCCCCCCCCACCGAAGGCTCTTTGGAGCCCCTGCCCTCCTCTTTCCTGCTTGGGGTGGGGAAAGGGGCAGGAACACGGTGCTTGAGCGTTCCTTCCCCCTGGAGAAAGCCACTTGGAGAAGGGAGCGGGAGGCCAGTGCCTCAGCCTCCTCCACAAGGCAACCGGCAGAGCGGAGCGGTCCGTTGCCATTTCACCACGACACTGCTTTGGGGGATGGTAGTGGGCAGTGGTTAGAGCATTGGACTGTGACTCTGCAGTCCTGGGATCAAATCTCTGCTCAGCTGCGGAGACCCACTGGGTGACCTTGGGCAAGTCACACTCTCTCAGCCTCAGGGGCAAGCCCTCTTTGAACAAAACTCGCCGAGAAACCCCCGTGATAGATTCATTTTAGGTTCGCCATAAGTCAGAAATGACAAGCCTGCAGTTTAGACACGGCCTTGCGGTGACTGGCGGTGGGGCAGCTAAGACTGGGCCAAGGATTGGACCGAGCAAAGTCCCGGGCAGGATTCTGTGGCTGTTGCCTCCTTTCAGCGTCTGGGGGCCACGCACCTTCTGGTTCAGGATCCCCTCCTATTGCTTCCTCTTTCCACCCCCGGGTGAGCACGAGGAAAACTGAGAAGCCGGGCCGTGCGTCCCTCTCGGAATAAACGCTCTTCTCTGAGAGAAGCCTGTGCCCACCGTCCCTGTTAGCGCCCTCGTGCCCGCTCACCTTGCGCAGGGGGGCAAGGGAGGGCGGGCAGTAGGCAGGCAGCCCCCGGCCTTTCCCCCTCCCAAGTTCTCCTGAGCAGAACTCAAAGGCCTCCCCCAGGAAGCTTTCCAGGTGCCACCCGCCGCCCCGCTTCACCCACAGTATTTTATAGGGCGCCAGGCAAAGTGCTTCTGGACCCCTGGGGCTGTCCAGCATCTCTCAGCCGGCAGGGCTTGGAGCTGTCCGTCTGAAAGTGCTGGAAGGCGCTCTCCTGCTGCTCATGTCAGCCAGAAGGACTAGCAGGGGGCCGCCGAGGGGGGCGGGTGGGTGGGAGCAAGGCTGGACTCTCGGGGGTTGTTTCCCAAGAGTGGGAGACTTGCGCACCCAAGGCCCTTTCCCCGTGCTGCCTCCTCAGTGACAGGAGGGTAGACGCTGCTTCTTGCTGGAACTCCCAACCTATTACTACTACTACTACTACTACTACTACTATTATTATTATTATTATTATTATTATTATTATTATTAATTTGCTACTACGACTACTAGTACTATACGTTCCTATCCCAGCATTTTCCCAGTCAAGGCAGCTTACCAAGTTTTAAAAGATACAGCTAAGCAATTTACATCATACAAAAACTGAAAATGTAATTAAAGTAAGCTCAGAATGAAAAGTAGTTACGAGCATGGTGGTACAGCCCATTCTGAAAGGCCTTTTCCTGCCCTGAGCCCCCCAAGGCCAGCGGACACAGAAAGGTCGCTGCCCACGAAAGGACCGGAGCCCCCGTCCCCCTTTGGAAGCCCCTCCCCATTTGTGGGAAGGTGAGCTCACACGAGCCCTCAGGGCTGGGCACGCCCATGCCTTCTCCTCTGGAATTTCATGAGGGTGGCAGCCCTCTATCCAAAAAAGGAAGCCCTTTCTG
This sequence comes from Cyclura pinguis, assembly GCA_030412105.1. Taxonomy (NCBI): domain Eukaryota; kingdom Metazoa; phylum Chordata; class Lepidosauria; order Squamata; family Iguanidae; genus Cyclura; species Cyclura pinguis. The sequence goes on from CM059613.1 coordinate 156,560, forward strand.
CCAGTGGAGGCACGCTGGCCTCACCTGCTTTTTCAGACCCCTTACCTCCAAAGCAGATCCAACCGGCCTCACTTTTTAGGGGAGACAGAATTCAGGTGTTTTCGTTCCGACCTGGCTGGCCCTCCACCTGTAAGAGGACCATTTTGAGAAGGCTCAGTTTCATGGAAGAGGCATAATGGAATACAACACATTTTGCGACGCACCACTCCAGTGCGCACCATCTTTTAGTCAGAACTGCCTTTCGACTTTAAGCTGCAAGGTGTATCGCCGAGTTCCTTCCATTTCAGCGGGATAAAAGGACAGGGGGTTGGCAGGCGGGCGGGAGCTTCATGGGCCCATTTCCCACCATGGACCTGATCCACGGTGGAGGGGACATGTGGCTTGCACCCGAGATGCCTGCCCAGGCCCCACGAATGGAGCAGGGCCCCTCCATAGAAAACCAGGCTCCTTTTGTTAGGCATCAGGGCATTTCTTAATTTCTGAGATGCTGCTGAGCTATTTTACGGATTTATAAAATCACTCAGGCGTTTGTGTGTCTGGGTTAGAGAGGGCAGAGATAAATGATTTTTTAAAAAATTAGGGATTCATGTATGTCTCAATACCCTAAAGACAGCAGACCCCATCTGATCTTGGAAGCTAAGCAGGGTCATCCCTGGTTAGTATGTGGATGGGATTCCGCCAAGGAATACCAGGTGCTGTAAGCCTTATTGCAGAGGAAGGAACTGGCAAAACCACCTTGCCTAAGAAAACCCTACGAAATTCAAGGACTTTCTTGGGACTTGAAGGCACAGATACACATCATTTATTCATCCTGCTCTGTCTCACCAATCCCCATTTTTTAAAAAAATTATTCAGTCTCCCTTCTTACTACTAACGTTATTTACATTACTTTCACGAGTTCCAACAAATAAATTTTAAAAAATTCATTTCTCCAGCAGCTATAAAAAAAAGGGGGATATCCTCTTGAAAACAACCATCTTTACTAAACGTGCAAATTTAAAGTCTGCTTTAAATGGCAGAAACGGACCCAAAATTCAGGGCAGCAGCCCGCAGAACGCCAGCCCCGCCGCTCTCCAAAAGCTTCCACTGTGACTTTTGACAATCGTTTTAAAAAAATTGCACACAAATCCCTTGCACGCTACGCATTTATTTATTTATCTAAAAGAGAAAAACTTTGTATCTCAGCCTGTATCAGAGGATCTCAGGGAGATGTACAAATTTTTAAAAAATTAAGTAAAAACGGTAAAGTAAAAACAGTAAACAAAATAAAAATGTATTTGAGACACAAACCCCCGAGCCTGACAAACGTTCTGTCAGTAAAAATAGGTGTTTAAGCACGACTCTGTGCCCCCCGTCCGAGGGCTGAGGTAACGTTACTTGTCTACTTATTTCACTTATATCCCACCTTTCTCCCAACCCGGGACCCAGAGCGGTTTCCAATACAGGTTTGTTTGCTCTGTGTGTGTGTGTGTGTGTGTTGTGTGTGTTGTGTGTGTGTGTGTGTGTGTGTGTGTGTGTGTTGTGTGTGTTGTGTGTGTGTGTTTGCGTCTGGCAGAGCCTCGGGGCTCGCGCGCTTCCCGCCAAATTGCAGCAGCGAGGCTCCTCAGGCGGCAAAGGGGTGCCTCAGCATTTCCCCCCCGCCACCTCCTTGGAAGAAAAAAACTCTTGTGGACTTCCACTCCCAGAATCCTCCAGGCAGCCCGGCCCGTGGCCATTTGCGGACCGCGCTGCCAGGAGCATCCTGGGAGTGGTAGTCCAGAGGAGGGAGTTGCCCCCCCCCCGAGCCCCTCGCTCTCATCGCAATGGCGAAGATTCCGCTAGCCCTTCAGGGGCGGCCGTTGTGTGCACCTTCTCGGACACACACAAATACCCATTCAGAATTTGCCCTTAAAAACAAATAAAGGAGAAATAAGCGTCAGGGAAGAGTCCTGTAGGGGACAAAGGCAGACAGGGAGACAGACTAACCTTCCCGCCTCAGGGATTTGATCGAGTGTAGCACAGGCGTTATGAGCGAGGGCGTTTGTTTGTCATCTGTCATCAAATACCATTATTTTTTCCTGCTGTACATAACAAACATTTCTCTGTCAGGAACAGGAATTGCCGTCTTCCCCATGGCGATGGATGTGGGGCGGGTGTGCGTCTGAGGGAGCGGTCCCCTTAGAAATGACTCTTAAAATATTAATCCCCCCTTCCCTCGACGAGTATAACGAAAAAAAGTTTAATCCAAACGGACACTGAGTACCTCTTTTTAAAATTTCCGCTCACCTTTCCCCCCTTTTTTTATTTTTTTACCTCAAAATTGAGATTGAACATTTCCGAGTGCGCGTTGTGAGCTAAATAAAGGAAGAGCCACTCTTCCCGAGGACAGGTTGCAATCGCAAGCTCACAGGGACTGAGCGTATTAAAATTTTAATATTTCGAGGGCATTTGTCACTAAATATAAGGTGTGGGCTCTTCATAACCAAATTTCTCTATCAAAAGAAAAAAAAACTAAAAAGAAAGTGCCAAAATCTTCCTGACAAGAAAATTTTCTCACAGAGTCAAATCTTAAAAATGATTGACTTCCCTTGCTAATTTACCACACAAAGTTCAAAATGTCCCCCCCCAGCAAATTTACTGTTGAGATGTCTGCAGCAGAACTCACGGATTTGGTTTAAAAAAACAAAAAAAACACCTTGACCACCCATTAAAAAAATTAAAAGAAATTTTAAAAGAAATATTGGTAGCATGAAGGCTGCAGTTCTCTAAGTGCAGGAGAGACCGCCGGGAGGAGAGGAGACGGTTCAGTAATTCAGTCGTTGAGTCAGCTTGGCTGGAAAAAGAGCCCGTGACCAAGAAAGTGCCATGCCGAGTCCCACGCACGATTTACGTTTATGTACGTTTTAGCTATGTTTTCATAGCCACCAAACGGCAGGGATTCTCTGAGCCTCGTATAAAAGAGATGCACCACTAGATATACAACGCAGAATGATAACGGTTGGAAAAAACCTACAGCGTATCTCACTGAGGCCATTTCCGCACTGCACTCTCATAGCGTGATCGTTCCACTTTCAGCATCCTATGGAGTCCTGGGGTTTGCAGTTTAGGGAGGGGCCGGCCGGCCCCTCCCTAAACTGCAAACCCCAGGACTCCATAGGATGCTGAAAGTGGAACGATCACGCTATGAGAGTGCAGTGCGGAAATGGCCCGAGAGGCCCGAAGGATACACGGGGAGGCTTTAACGCGGTCTTTGCCCGGCACCGAAAAGGCCGTGAAGAAGGCGGCCCTTCCAAAACCAGGGTGCCCCCGCCCCTCCCCCCTCCGGCGGCTTAGGGCTCTCAGGGCTAAAACTGCCGGCGCTTTAAGTGGTGGCCCCAAAATGGGCCGGGAGAGAGTGCGGCTGCCGGGGGCGAGGAGGCAAAGGGCACGGCCCCCCCGCCAAGGGTGGAGCGCCAGCCCTGGGCCACCGGACGCTTAGGGGGCCACCCCCGGCCTGTCCGTCTCTGTGGTCCCAGAAAGACCGGTTTTGCTGACACCCCCCCAGTGGGGCTGCAGATATGGCGTGGTTATCGAATTGGTGGAGCTAGCTGTGCGTCTCTGCCCCAAAACGTCAGTTTCCGTGCAATCTACACATAATTATTTTCTCATGTTGTTTCTATGCATCACACAGACGAGGCTGCACAGTACTGTACTTCTCCCAGCAAATGTGTCAGGGACTAGTTCAAAGCAGAGACAGAGAGAGCAAAACGGTTCTCTTGTTAGTCAAAACAATGAAGTGGGTGGTCTGCCCCTTGTGTTACAGAACTAGTAACTACAGAAGGAGGGTGTTAATAAACATTTTTCTCTCCTTTGTAATAGTGGACCTCAGGATGAGCCAATAAAATTGATTTTTGGTGAGTTCTGGGTTGAGAGAGATGGGGAAAAAGTTTTTTTTTCTTTTGCGCAGCACAAAGATTGCCTTGTGGTATACTCGCTGACCCAAGAGATGATGATGGCCACTAGCTTTCATGGCCCCCTTTTTTTCTAAGGACAGAAACATTGGACAAATCTGTAGACCGTAGGCCAGCTAGCGGCCGTCAGCCCGATTTTACTCTTTTTGTCGGGAGGCAGTCGTATGTCCGAGGTTCAGAGCAAAAGGCAGGAGGCGTTTGCCAACTCCGGGGCCTGCTTTTGAGTTTCCCCGAATTTCTGTCTGTCCCGCCCGGAAAGAGGGCACGAGGCCAAAGGGGCCCCCTCGGTCCCGCCCCGCAGGGGCACGTCCGGCGCTCTTCCGATCGGGTCCAAAGCCGGGCCGGGCCAGCGGGAAGCACCCCCTGCGGCAAGGAAGCAGGCTCCCCCCCCGTGGACCCCGTCGCCCCCCGGAGGCCCCCCGAGTCCCGTCCCCCGTCCCCCGCGGGCTTGTCTGTGTGTGCGAGGGTGGCGGGCGGGGGGAGCGAGACCTTTGTCACGGGTGCTCAGTCTTCTTCTCCAGGGCAGAACGCGGCAGGTTTCTTGGGCGGGCGAGATGGCCTTCTTTGGGGGCAGAGAGATGCGAGAGGGCGGTAGATGCTCTTTGCAAAAGTGGATTTTGCCTTTAACTCTGGAACTGCAGCCGATGCCTCTGTCATAGACAATCCCTTTGATGCGCCTGCTCCCTACAGACAGCCCCGCGATGTCACCACGCCCAGAATCCGTGAGCTGCAGATAAGCCCTGTAGAGAAACCCCGGCTTCAGGAGCGGCTCAGCACAGGGTGGGGCTCTTGTCCTGAATGTTCATTCACTTTTGTCCTGTATCCAAAGTCCTGTATGATGATGGTGATGATGATGATGACGACAGCAATGGGGGTTTGTGCTGTCCAGGGAGCACAAAGGCTGAGGCAGGGACGGCAGGAGAAAGGAAAGGGAGGCTGGCAGGACCGACACTGCGGGGAGGGAGGGAGGGAGGGAGGGAGGGAGGGCCGGAGGGAGAGGGGAGGTCGCGGCTGGAGGTTGGCGGGCAGATGTGCGGGAGGAAGAAATCCATGTGAGCATTCCTTTGGATGTCCAAAAGCATAGCAAGAAGAGCCCCTACACAGATGGAGTTTGGCATATATATATCTAGGTGTGTATATATATATATATATATATATACACACACACACACACGCACGCACACCTCCAGGACTGTCCTTGGTCACTGGTTTTGGTGGCTACCAAGCATCCCAGGAGGGGGCCGGTTGGTTCTCCAGTGCAGTGTGGAAAAACGGTCTAGCTGTCATATTACCCTCCCTGTCCTCTGGGGAATCCCTGAGAGATGATGCATTTCTCTGCTGTCCCGGCAGGGAGACTGGGAAGGTGCCAGCCGAGGGCAAAAAACAGGGGTCCAAACGGCAGCCCCGGGGCACGGTTCGGGCCCAAGGGCCAGCAGCCTCCAATTCTGCCACATGGCGAGAAATTAAATGGAAGCTTGGGCAGATTGCTCCGTAGGATGCGCTCTTTGCTTTTGGCTTCTCTCACGTGCTGCTGGGGGATCAGCTACACAGAATCTGTCCTGTAGAGATTATTTAGAAAATTATTTTTAAATGGTTCAACGAGAGCCCTCTTTGATTCTCAGGTCTAAGGAGGCCCTTCTTTGCCTCAGGGCTTACCACACAATACCTGCCGTTTTATTCCATTTTTACTGTACAGCATCGCCATGGGGCAGAAGGAAGGTCGTCTGCCATTTTGCTTTAGAGTAAGAGGTTTGGAATTTTAAAATAAGTAAACTGGATTTCAAATGACTAGATAAAGAAGAACAGGTGGGTACAGGGCCACTCCAAAAAGGAATTTACCAATGCACACATGTACAGATGCACACGAAAAAGCAAAGACAAACACTGGTATTCTTTTTTCCACCCAGGGTACGATATTCGGCGCAACCCGATTGGCGTTTCCTCAAGGGCTAGCACCAACCCTTCTTTGGCAGGGACAGCAGAGACCCAGTTACAGGCCTTGTCTCGAACACATGACAGATGTTGGCATCTTCACCTTAACAATTGTCTTTCCAATTGCCCATAAACTGAACAGAGATAGGCATCTCTTGAATCACCTGCCACTGAAGCCAAATTCTAGGTTGCTGGAACTAGGACTGGGAGGAGGAGGAGGAGGAGGAGGAGGGATCTGTGCCACAGACCCAAGCGGTCAGGAGGCTACAGGGCCCTGGGGAGAGATCTGTCAAGTTCTCTCCTGACAAGCCGCCCTTGCTATGGGCTGGTCCAAACCACTTCCTGCTGATTTTGCTGTTCTGCTCTGGAAGCGAGACAAGCAAATGCCAGCTGCCCCTTCTGCAAAAAGTGCTCTCTCTCCCCAGAGGTGAGGAGCAAAAAGATTCTGTGGCTCTGGCGGTGGGACTTGTGGCAGAAGCTATGATTGCCTCGTACAATCTGTGGCCCTTGCATCATCCCTGAGCGATCTCCCATAGGGGTGTGCGTCTCGACTGAGTCAGCCAGCAGCCCGGCCCAGCCCTGCCTAACGCGTTGCCCTCTTTGTCTGTCTGTTTGTCTCTTGCAGCAGTATCACCCTACAGACATCACTGGGCAGCTCAACCTTTCCGACCCCTCGGTCAGCACTGTGGTGTGACATCCGGGTGCCATCACTGCTGGTTGCAGACTCCAAAGGGACAGATCAATGGAGACTCTGATGGGTCCTTCCTTGGAGACACCAAAGCAAAGCCTTTGCCACCCAGCCATGGCGTCTGCATTGCTTTGTTTCCACTTGGCCGGGATAAGACCCCCTTTTTTTGCCGAGGCCTGTTGATATTCTTGGCTCTTGGGATGAACCACATGAACATGAGGCCTCGGAGCAACCAGCCCCCCCCCTTGTCCCCTTCTTCTTCCAGAGCTGGTGGTCTCCAGTTATTTCTCTTTGTGACATCAACAGACGTGGGATGGTGGTCCCGAATGGCACACCAATCAGGGCGAGGGTAGGCCGCGTGTTCTTGTAAGCGGACTGGGTTTCCTTTGCAATGGGAAGCAATTCTCTTCATCAGACATGCATGCACAGAACCTCTTCCACCCCCACTACCACTTATTTCCCATCTCTTCACACCACTTTAGAGGAAGATGGAGGGGCTTCCCTATCCCCAGTGCTCATGGGTGACCTTGTACATAATCCTCCATACCCATCTCAATCAGCACATCAGCTGGAGAGAAAGCTTTGGTGATGAAATGCATGTTCAGCTCTCTGGCTCTCGTTGGGATGATCCCGCCCATAAGAAACTGTTGTTCTTTCCCTGAGGAGCATGCATTGCTCCCTTTCTTGCTGCCCGTGTTTTGGACCACTTGTGAAAGGGGACTTTGGCTATCTCTCCCACCCTCCACAGCCTGATCAAGGAATGCATTCAGCAGAGCTGGAAAAGTTACCAAAGTGATGGCAAATGGAGAAGGCCTCTCCACTGCTCCTTTCTGGCACCTGGCCTGAAAATTCTGCCAGAGTGAGTCTAGCCGCCTGGACATAAATGCAAGCTGGCAGCCTTGAACCCACAGCACAGGGAAATGTCTCCCAGCTCCCACTCTGAATAGTTTTGTTTGTCTTTAATGATGCCTGCCCATTTTTACTGATGAGTTTGATTCCCTCACTGTCCCTCTCAAGGTCTGGGATCAAGATGGGCTGCAGGCACCGCCCCTCTGCTCTCACCACAGCCCCAGGAGAGCTGACAGAACGGCTGCCAAGGCAGAGGCTCACAAAACTCAAGGCTATCCTGCGAGCTTTTATAACAAAGCACGGTTTCGAACCTGGCCTCTCACATCCAAACCACAGCCTTCATCCACTGCACCACCCTGGCTTCTGCTTCTCTCCCCTGCTACTGCAGGCTAAAGGTAAAGGGGGCAAAAGTCTTGTGTCTGCCCATAACACTCTTTAAGCTACACATTACGCCCCAAGACGGAGGAAAGGACATGGGAAGTCACCTTCTTCTAGGTCAGGCCATGTTATTTGCTTGGCCCAGTATCATCGGCTCTGGTTGGCAGCTTTTGAGGATGGGGGGCAGAGACGGCTCTTCCCCATGAGTGGCTGGCCGCCTAGTCCTTTTTCATTGTCTCGCCTGGAGATGCCGGGATGGGGCAGATGCTCTGCCACCCCTGGGCTGCTGTGGTTCTTTCCCCGTAGCATCACTCTGGGCTACATTTAGAAGTGCTGGAAAGATCCCTGGATTTTTCTAGGTTTACAACTCCGAGGCTCAGCACATGCCTGCTCTCCTGTCCACACACCGCCTAGGCTTAGCTGTAGGTAGTTTTGCATCAAAGGGCTGGGTTGGGGACAAACCTCGTGCACCTTCTTCTGTCCTTTCTGTGACGCCTGCTCTTTCGCCTCGCCTGCAGAAAGAACGGTCAGGTCATTCCTTCCTCTGTCCCTGATTGCCAGCTGTGATCGGCAGCGTCCCTCCGAGGTCTTTCTCTGACCCTCTCCTGGCAATCATTTTGAGCAGAGATGCCCGCAGAGACTCAGCTGGGGCTTGGGGCATCTGTGTCCCGCCATGAGCAAAGACCCTTCCCTATAGCTGGCCGGCAGTTTGTCTCCCAGTGTGTTTCCTGGGGGCGAAACACCAGCCAATGCCGCAAGGTATAATTCCACAGTTTGCCGGTGAGCAGTGCCCCCTTCAGGTGGCTATGCCCGAAAGAACAGGAAGAGAATCCCATCCATTCTGGACTGGGACTAAGCGAGCCTCGCGTAGCAGGTGCTGCCGCCTTAGCGCCTTGTTCCCCCCTGGGGAAAACTCCCATTGATGAAAGCCCTGGCACTGTCTGGTTCAGAAAGAAAAGGGTGAGCATGAGCTGATGGCTTCCCCGATGAGGTGCCAGGAGCAGGGACGTGGCAGCCGGCCCGCAGCCTTCTGTATTCACCCTGGTGCACTCAGAGCCAGGGTGAGGCAAGGGCAGGCCTCTGCAGGTCGGGAACAGTGATCCCAGCCCGCCTGCAAGGATTGCTACGAGCAGGGCTGAGGTGGCAGGTAGGAAGAACCCTTTGGATGCCAGGTGATGGTAAGGGGGCACCTAATCCATCGTGAGGACACAAACAGCGGGGAATAGATAATCCAGATTTAGACTGAAAGAGTTTCCCAGTGCACGCAGGACTCCAAGGAGATCCAGGGTACTCCAAGAGTGTTAGGCTCCAGACTGAGACTTTGCCTGAAGCCTTTGCCCCTCCCTCCCAGGCCACGGTGCAGGAGGACAGCCGGGTTGGCCTGAACGCTGCCGACCACGGCAGCCCATGGGGCCGGGCTGAGGGCCGGGCTGCCCATCCCCCTTTGCCCTGGCGAGTGCGCCGGAGAGCAGCCGGTGCCTCTGCATCCCGGGCGCCCAGGCCACCCACCGGCCTGGGGCTGCCTCCCTTGGCGCTCTGGCTCTGCTGACACGGCATCTTCCAGTCAGGTGAAGCCGATGCCAGCCCCTGAGCCTCTCGTGGGTACTGGAGGGGAGCGGCCACGCCACAGAGAGCGCGTGGCGTCGTCATTTGAATATCCCCAGACACACATCCGAAGCCCTTTTTTCCGGATGTGAAAAGAACAGCAACCAGTTGGCCTTTTGCCCGCCTGCTCTTCTGGTCCAGCTTGCCAGCTGCATCCCACCTTCAGGTTCACAGTTCGGGAGGCAGAAATGGAGGGGCCGGGAGGGAGAGGGCTGACGGAGTTCACTGCGCAATCCCGTCCGTCCGTCCATCCGCCCGCTGAGGAGCAAGCCCCTCGGCGGAGTGGGGCTCACTCCCAGGCAGAGGAGTGCAGGGTTGCAGTGCCAGGCAGGGCCTTTTAACCCGTGTGAGATCTGGAACACTCACCCAGAGCTGCGCTGGGATCTTCTGTAAATAGATTTTGGTGTGTATGTGTGGCATTTTTAACTGGGCATCAGCATCCAATTATGATGAATAATAATCGTGTTTATTTACACTTGTACTGTGAGTTTTTGTAACAGCTAACGGGTATTCTTCAATGAAATTCATACGCCAACCGGACTGCGTGTGTGTCTGCGCGTCCATTAGCCAGACTCAAGGCGAGGCGGGGAGGCAACAAAGGCAAGGCTCAGGGCACCACAAAGGGCTGGGAAGCTTGGCCCCGCGGCCTCGAGGGGCCCCGGGGATTTCCCAGAGGCAAGGCTGTGGCGCCATCTTTGGGGAGAAAAACCTGAAGGGCAATCCTGGGGGCCAGACTCCCGTTCCTGAGAAACTCAAGACACACACACCCCACGACGCCCGCAGTGGCAGAATGCCGAGTGGCCGGGCAGGCTGTGAGCCCCAAAGCCACCCCCCCCCGTGGCATCCCCAGCCAGCCCGGTATAGCTCTGCCTACCTAGACCTTGGCGCAACCACAGCGCCACCCAATTTTCCCCAGCAATGTCTCAACTTTTTAGAAAGACAACAAATGCATCTTTAAAAAAATGCTATAAAATTACCAGGCAAACATACCAGGCCCCGCAAGTCAGCAAGAGGAGGGGGCGGGGCAGAGAAAGAGGGAGGGGTCCCCTCTGGTTTCCCCCCGCCTGGGAGCAACGAGCCCTCTCCCCGTTTTGCCCGGGCCAGAGCTAAAACCTGGCCCGCCGAGGTTTGCCCTCGGCTTCCCCGCACAACCCGCCCCAGGGCGCGGAGCTGAGGCGGGGAGGGTGGGGGGAGCCCCCCAGGGGCGCGGAGGACCTGCTCAAACACGAACGCGTGCTCCGGCTCGGGGGCCGCTCCCCCCCTTGCTCCCTCCCCCGCTGACATTTGCCCCGTTGACGTGGGCAGGGAGAGCAGCTCCCAGAGCCCTCCCCACGCGGACTCGGAGGGAGCAATAGCTGCAGGAGGCGGGATCGGCTGCCACGGCGAGGGGGCCTTCGTGCGTGGGAGCCAGCGGGGCGCCAGAACCCACTTCCCTCGCCTGGCTCATTTCTAGCCCGTCCAGCTTTCCGTCCGCCGAGCAGGGCGTCTCCTGGCCGGAACTGCCGGGCCGCTCGCCGGCTTGCCGCAAATGCAATTCAGCGCCCTGAGCTAGCGAGCGAGCGGGCCTCTGAACGCGTGCGGAGCAAAAGGCTCAAGGTTTTGTTCTTTTCTGGGTGGAGGAGTAAAAGAAAGCAGGGAAAGAACATAAAATGCCCCACTGCTTTCTTCCTGAACAAGCAGAAATGCACGAGAAAGCGCCGCCGCCGCCCCAATCCCGCCCCAGCGCCTGCGGGACCCCCGAAGCTCTTCCTGCCCTCGGCGAGGTGAGTCCGGGGGCCGGAGAGGCGGACCGGCCTCGCCTCGTTCCTTCCCACGCAGAACGGTGAGGTTGCCAAGGTCTCAAAATGGCAGAGCAGGCCGGGTCCTGCAGAACCCGCGGCGGGCGGGCGCCTTCAGGCCCCCGTTCCCGTCCTGCCTCCGCTCCAGCCTCTCTCTTGCTGGGTGAACCCCTCTGCCCGCGAGGCCTTTGGGACGCCAAGCTGGCCTCGCCCGCGAAGCCTGCCTGTGCCACGCAGCCGCAAAGGGGAGCGGGCGAAGGGCGCCAAGTGCGCGGGGGGGGGAGGCAGGAGCGTTATTGGCCCCCCCGGGGTCTGCCATGCCGGTCGCCGCAGGAGGCCCTCTGGCCGCCCGCTGCGCTGGCCCGGGAGTGCCGCGGGGCAGGAGGGGCTCTGAAGAAGGAGCCCTTCCTCCCCGCCCCCCCCGGAGCTGCGTGTTCTGCTCTGAGGCGCCTCCTTCCCACCGAGCCAGGACAGACGGGGCGGGGGCTCCAAGGCAGCGAAGAACCGGCCGCCCCTCCGCTCGGGGGTGCCCCTGCAACCGCAGAGAAGCGGGAGGCCGATTCTCCTCTTGGCCCACCCTGGCGTCCACCCTCACGCCTTCTGGCCCCCGGCAAAGGAGGAACGGCCGCGACCCACCGCCCGAGACCCAGAGGGGCGAGCGCGGGCCGAGAGACGCGCGGAGCCCCCTCCGGCGCCGCAGCGCGACGCGCAGTCCCGGCGGCCGCTAGTGCGAGCGGCGCTCTGCCCGCCTGGCCAGGGCTCCCGGCCGAATGCGCCGCGCTTTCGTCATCCTCTGACGGGTGGCCGCCAGCAGGCCGGCGAGGACGCAGAGGCCGATGCTGCCCAGGAAGGTCGAGGGGCCGACGAGCAGGAAGAAGGCGTAGTCCCGCGGCTGCAGCCAGGGCTCCCGGCAGCGGGCGAAAGAGCCGTTCCCCACGGCGACGAGGGGCCGATAGGAAAGGTAGGCCGGGCGCCTGCAGGAGACGGCCTTCGCCTCTGCAAAAGAAGAACAGCACGGCGTCAGGGCGCGGCGCGCAGCCGGAGGAGTCGCTGCCCCGAGGCCTGGCCCCGCGGCATCTGCTCCGGCCCCGAAGGCCTGCCGCTCTTCCTCGCCCGGGGCGCGTTGCCGGAAAGGGCACCCTTGGCGCTTCCTCCTCCGGCTGCGCTGCCTTCTCCCGAAGACCCTCCGTCCGTGTGGACCCCGCCTCTCCCTCCGGCTCTTCCTGCCCCAGCCGCGTCTGTCTCCGAGACCGTCGGTCCCTGCCCGGGGCCTTCGCTGCTTGCTGACCCCCAACGGCTGCGGCCGCCTCCGTCTTGGAGATTTCACTCTGCCCCTCCAGGACCACATCAAGGTTTCCAGGATGCCTTCTGGGCGGCCCTGTTTTCCTTGACATTTAAGCCAGAGGGGGGGGGGGGAGGGGGGAGGGAGGGAGGATGGTTCCAAAAGGCCCAAAGGCTCCGGTGAGAGAGGCCCTGTTTCCCCATGACACACGCCCTTGTCTCTTCTCCCACTCTTTGGCTACATGGCATTTCAAATTTTAGCAGCATGACTGCAAAAACAGCAACAACAAAACCCATGCGGATGGAAGAGAAAGCGGGAGAAATCTGAACGCCACAGCAACAGCGCCGCCATCGCCTCGCCTTTCTCTATAACTACAAATGCCGAAAACGTGGCAGTCTTGGTTGTTGTTGCTGTTCCCACGCTCTCCCGCGTCCTCAGTTGTTACACCCCTGGACATTCTTTTCTCAGGAAGGCAGCTCCAGCCCGCAGCCTTGTATTTCGAACGCTCGGCTGCGGGGAGGACCTTGCGCTGGAGCTGGGCTCCCGGTCTCTCCCGTGGTGCCCCTTCTCCCCGGGCCCCGCTCGCTCGCTCACCTGGGACCTTGTCCGTGTTGCTGATGAGCCACTGGAAGAGGGGCTGGATGCTGCAGGAGCAGGCCCAGGGATTGTTGTCAAGCTTCAGGGAGAGCAGGGAGGGCAGGTTCTCAAAGAAGCCGGGCCCCAGCGAGACCAAGGCGTTGCCCTGCAGGGAGAGGTTCTGGAGACGGGGCACGGCGCCCAGCAGCTCTGGGTCCAGCCTCAGGAGCTTGTTGTTCCCCAGGTCCAGCACCCTCAGACTGGGCACGGGGAGGAAGGTCTCTGGCTGCAGGACGCTCAGGTAGTTCCCACTCAGGTCCAGTTCCCGCAGCTGGCTCAGGCCTGCCAGGGCCTGGGGGTGGATGCTCGCCAGGAGGTTGCTGCGGAGGCTCAGGCGGCGCAGGGCGTTCTGGGCCACAAAGGTCCGGTTCCGGAGGGCAGCGATGCGGTTGTAGCCCAGCAGGATCGCGGTGGCGTTGGCGGGCAGGTTGTCGGGCACAAAGCGCAGCCTGTGCTCCACACAGTTGACTTCCTCTGTGGAACAGCTGCAAACCTCCGGGCAGCCAGAGGAGCCGCGGGAGAGGAGGAAGAGGAGGGCGATGGTGAAGACGGTCGGGGCTGGCGCCCGCAGGGGCCGGTGGTCGGGAACGCCGGGCCCCGCAACTGGCAGGAGGAGGAGCTGGTTCCTACGGCACCGGGCCATGAAGCCGCACAGCAGGGCCTCTGAGGGAGGTGGAGGTGAGGAAGCCTCCTCAGGTAGGACCGATCCCCAAGCCGGAGCACCCCCTGCCGCCTTCCCACTTCTCTAGCAAAGGGAGACCGCCGCCAACCCCTCTCCTGGCCGGAGGGGACAGCTGGCTCTCCCTTTCTCAACTGTCCGGATCCTGCAGACGGTGCTTTGAACGCGCTCCTGTGCAACTCTGAACTCAGCTGCTCTTCTTCAGTGTGCCGTTCGTTCTGGGTGGAGTTTCTGCTCTTCCTTAGCAAATATTTTCACAGAACAGCCTCGCCTGCCAAGGGGCAAAGCCACAACTTCCTCATGGCTGGCTCTGTCTTCTCCAAGAGAACCAGCCGTGCCAGGCAGGCCGGGTACGAGCAGGCTTCACGCTTACCTGGCAATATCGCCCTGGCCTGAGAGCCGCCAGGGAAAGTGCTTTCTTGTGAGCGCCTTCTGTTTTCTCCTTCCTTCCCTCCTTCTCTTTCAGGGCAGCATTTCGGCATGAGCCTGTAAGGTAGTTGAGGCTGGGACAGGGAGAAGGCATCATTCATCTCTAAACCCCCCAAACGCTCCACCTACCAGAGATCGTTAACTCCCGGGACCCCTTGCCACAGGAGACAGTGATGGCCACACAGCTTAGGCTGGGCAAAATCCCAGGGAAGAGGATGGAAGAGTCACAACTGGAACAACCAGTCAGCAGCGTACACAGCTGAAATCTACCTCAAGCTTCCTGAGCAACATGTTTGTGTGTCAGAGTTGGGAGCAAGCAGTTCCCACCAGAGCTCAACCCTGAAGAGGAAAAGCTGCATGTGCTCCAAATGGAGCAAAGGCTCTTCCTGGGTGACTGTGCGTCTTCGGTCTGTCTTCTCCCCGGTGGCTCAGCAGGAGTTTGCGGAATTTACTTGAGGGAGAACTCCCAGCAAACAGAAAAGAACAAGCGAAATTCAATCTCAACAAGACAGGAGGACACAAATGTCTCCACAACCTTTTATTGGCCCCTCCCCTCCCCTCCCTTCCCTACCCTTCCCTTCCCTTCCCTTCCCCTCCCTCCCTCCCTCCCTCCCTCCCTCCCTCCTTTCCGTTCTTTTCCCTATAGGTAGTAACATCATGGGTATTTGGCATCATAGATGATCTTGGAGGAGTTTCTCTGGTCTCTTTCATCTTCTGCAGTGAGGTTGAGAGAGTGTGACACCTTGAACTGAATCATTGTGATGAGGGCGACTTCCTCGGGATCCAGGTGGCTCAGCGTGGCCTCTTGAGTGTGTGGAGAGAGGGAGAGAGAGATTGAAAGGCCCACTGGCTGGCTGTGCATCAGGTAGCAACGAAAGAGCAGAGCCTTGGCTGGGCCCTCCCTGGCGGTGCCATCGCTGCCACGTGGGGCCTTTCCAAACCCAGAGCGGAGGCTGACCAGGCAAGGCACCGTGCATGAGGAGAGGGATGTTGGACAGAGTGATGAAGTGACGTTGGAAAGGCCGGTCCCGTTGCCCCCAGCGGCTGCTAGGGAGGCAAGATGGCAAGCAGATGGACCACCACTCTTGTCAACAGGGAAGTGGCAACAAGTTGTTTGACGGAAGAGTTGGGAGCAGCCAGCAGGTCTGAAGGCCCCGGGAGAACCTTCTTGTCTGTTGCTTCCATTTGGCCTCTGCTGAACAGAGAACTCTTAAAGAGATGCTGGCCACCTTCCATGGTGAGGCTGAAGGCTGGACAGGGTCGAGGGGGTCGGAGGTTGACCAGCAGCAGCTTTTCCCCCCTCCCTCCCTCCGTCCCTCCCTCCTTGGACCGCTCCCAGCCCAACTCACCAGTGCAGGCCGGCAGGCACAACGAGCAGTTGCTCCAGGCAGTCGTGCGCCAGCAGTCATCCACACATGTCTGCACCAGGACGCCGCAGACTGCAGGAAGATAAGTGATGCGGTTGCTGGTTTCCAGCATTAAAGCTGTGCCCATTCCTGTCTGAGCTCTTTTGTTCTCCGTAGTCTGTAAGTTTAGGCCCAGCTGCTTTCTTTCTCCCTCCAAGCACCCTTGCCACACTCCAGTTCCCAGCATGGAGGGGGCCATGACAGTTGTAACCATCCCTTTGTAGCTCAGGTACTCCTGCAAACCCCAGGCAAAGAGAGGACCTGGGAACCTACTCCGGGGAAGCAGGGGGAGGTCAGAGCCGGGCCGGCCGGCAGTGAGGCCTGGCTCTGGGCTGAGGAAGCCCTTTTGCAACCCCTTTGAGCCCAATGACTCTGGTTGCTTCTGCAGTTGGCGGGCGAGGAAAAGGCCTCCCACTCAACAGGCGCATGGACTTGCCCTCTGGAGAGACTCCAGGAGACCCTCTTCTACAGCAGGGAGGGAAAAATGTGGGTGGCGGAAGGAACTGAATCCCAAGGAAAGTGGGCTGGGGAAGGAGGCCGCTCTCCCCTCCTCCAGTACGAGGGGCCATGCAGCGGCTAAGCCAAGGCACCTGAAAGGAACTTCCAGCAACTGTCTGTATGAAAACATCCCAACAGAAAAGTAAACAGACCCTTTACTACCTGCGCTTGCGAGTCCCTCATCACAGAGGACGCCATTTACTGGGATCACCAAGGACAGCCGGCAGGAACCAGCTTGGAACGGGATGGGAGCTGTTTCTGGACAGTTGGCATGTGTGCACACACATGCACATGCATGCACAGATGAACACCCCTGCCTGAGAGGGTTAGAGCCAACCAGATGCATCCAAGTTTGCCATTCAGTAACCGGGGGGCCACCTATCTCTGAGCAAAGGCCTTTGTCTGGGACTGGGCTGCACAGCTTGTGGGCTATAAACGGGACCCCCCCTGGCAGCCCTGCGTCACGGCCCAGCAGGCTGACGACTACCAGTGCGCCCGTTTTGCAGGCACAGGCCACGGAAGCAGCTTTACTGCTGCCTGAGGCTCCCAAGGTCAGCTCTGTTGCAATGGACAATTCCAAGCCCAGCGAGTGAGCCACGCTCCCTCCCTCACCTGTCTGAGCCGTGGTCTGAAATCCACCGCTGCAGTCACAGGCTGGCTGGGGTGGGCGCTCCAAGGCCCTGCGGCAGTCTGGGCCGCTAAAGCCTTCTGCACAGACTGAAAGGCATCACAGTCATGAATGTGGCAAGCAGCAGGTGAGAGAGGCAAGAGCACCGTGGACCCAGCCCTCCACCCTCATGCCCCCGCCTTCCCCTCCATGGCCACTCTCCGGGAGTGATGCTGACCAGCTGGACCATCTGCCTCTGGCCTGGACTTCTGTCCCCTCCCCACAAAGATGCACGTACTGGTCCAGACGTAGAGTGCCGAATCCAGCTTGGAGACAACCCTGTCCATGGAGCTGATCAAGTAGAAGCCTGAGCTGGCCTGCAGGACGGCAACGCAGATGCTGCGCTCCTGCAGGCACTCCCGCTTGGCCTGCTCCAGGCTCCCGGCGGAGGGGAAGAGCTGCACAGGGTCTCCCTCCACCACGCTGAGGCCCGGCCGCTCCTCAAACCAGTCGGTGGCTGGGAAGAGAGAAGGCAGCGCAGGGTCAGGATGATCTCAGGGGCTGCTACGCTGCTTCATCCAAAGAACAGTCACTGTGGTCAGCTCACAACTGCATTTTAAACCTTTATTCATTGACAAAAAAAAAAAAGCGTGCATGTGACCTTTTAGGCTAGAAAGGGCCCCCAAAGTCTCTCTCAAGAAAAACTGGTAAAAGCCCCTTAAGATTCCATAAGCACAGAACAGAAGCAAACAAATCCATCACCAGCAAAGGAGAAAAAGCAATTTTACCAATTAAAAGCTGAGCAATTAAAAAAAACTACTTTTAAAAAATGAAGGAGGAAGGGTAGGAGAAGAAAGAAAGGTCTTTTTGCATTCCCGGCACCTCAACAGAGAAGGGCCTCTTGCAGAGGAGAGGCATGGAGCAAGGCCTCTCGCATTGGCCCCACTGGCAGTCAGGAAGGCTGGGACCGGGGTCCTGCGCCCCCAGCCCCCCAAGGCCCCCACGGACTGCCTCACCTTCGCTAACTTTGCACAGGAACGGCCTTGCCTCCTCACAGTTGGCGTCACGGAGAAATCCGGTAGCCGTATCAAACCACACACAGTCCTTCAGGCCACCATCTACCATGTCATCTCGCAAATACCTTTTGCACACACAGCGAGGAAGAAAAATGCCAGTGATAGAACCCACTTATTATGTTCCCATTGTTTGAAACCCAAAAGCCAATCCATCCAGCACACTTGGGCTCAGGGACGCATTAGCAGCTGGGCCTGGAAGTATGGTATGTGAGTTGATTTGTACTTTTCTGAGGGTGCAGCAGAAAGAGCTGGTTTTGCTCATGCAGAGGAGGGGCCCCCAGCGGAATGGGTGGATTTCTCTTTGTGTTTTCAAGTGCCTGCCTATTTTCCTGCAGGCCCAGTGCTTCAAAGGCCTGCTCCTTTTCCACAGCAAAGTATAGTTTAAAATTATATGTACCTAACTAGCAGGAAAGATACTGAATCAGTCAGTTCACAAATGTATATTCTACTCTCCGCTAACAATCCTCAGCTAACATTTGAAAACACACTGTTAAATACAAGATGTTCATGTTGCTGCTGGGTTTTTTTTTCCCCACAAGGGGTTATTCAGCTACATCCAAGTCCCTGTGAGGCTGAACTGCTCATTTCCATGCTTCCAGCTTGTTTGATGGAGTCACTGCTCTCCGAGCAGCTCCATCCACTCAGCTTTTTCTGCGCAGAGTGGATTGTTCTACCTGTCTCTGCTTTGTCCTGTTCTCCCAGGGGCCCCATGGCTATCAGGAAGGGGGCTTCTAATGCCACAGGGCCATGGTAGGGACAAACAGGGCTCCGGCGCATCCCTGAGAGGGGAGCCAAAGAGTCCGAAGCCTTTTCAGTTGTCCCAGGGAAAGCTGAGCCATTTTCCATTTTGGGATTCAGCTGCTTCTTAACCGAACCAAACTGATTTCACCTTTCCCTGCACCCATTTCTTCTCTTTTCTTTTTTTGGGGGGTGGGTGGGGAGTCCTTGAAGCAGTTACAGGGATCCCTCAAGCCATACAGAGACTCACTGTGCCACGCGTTTGCTGAGGGGCTCCTGCGTTGTCCAGCGAAAGACAGATTCCTGCTGCAGATCATTCAAGCCTGTCCAGAAGGAGCCTTGGAAATTTGAATGGACCCAGTCCTGGAAGGAAGAAAACGGGGAGCACGGCGTCAAGGTGGAAGGAGACCCTGCGTCACCCTTGGGCAACTCTTGGCCTTGGCATGCGTCCTAGCCCACTCCCCCTGGAGGGACTGCCTGAGCACCGGCAAGGCAGAGAGAACTTTCGAGGCCAATGCCCCCTCTTCAGACTCTTCTGCCACAAGAAGATTTCACCTGGAGGGAAAGGCCAAGGGCCAAAAACACCTCACTCGGGCAGCTCCTAGCTGGGCATCCCCTTGCTGGAAGCACCATGGCCTGTTCCCAGGGGCCACTAGTCCCCAGGGGCTTCCCTGTCCCCACCTTCTGGAAAAATTTCCGTATCCTAAATTGTTACCCTCTCCTGGGGTGAGGTCAAGTATAGCAGCTGTGTCTTCCTGAACCTCCGGCAGGCGTCCAGAGCCTCGCGCCACCCACGGACTGAGAGAGGGTCCCAGAAGTAGCAGCTGTCGTTCCACTGTCTCCACCCGGGCTCTGTTGGACAGGAACTCTGGGGGGCTGAGGCAAGGAGGGAAAAGGGCACCCAACAGGCCGCGTGAGGAAAAAGGATTTCGGCAAGTCAGGGAGCCATTGGGCTGCTGTTCCCTCTGCTGCTTGCAGGCGTTGTCCATAGTTCCCAGACACCAGCTGATGGAACTAGGTCATGGGCAGACAGCTGTTGAGGGCTTGGGGACCGCACTGGTGTGATTGCTGGGGGACCCTGGGCACCTCAAGAACAGCACTTTCTCCGCCTCCATCTAGGGTCTTACCTAATAGCCCAAAATCTAGAGCAGAGGTCTCTGCCCAGCAACGCTGAAGAGCAACAGGTGGCCTTAGGCCTCCCAAGGGTTGCTGCAAAGAGGGCACATTCCAGACTGCGGCTGCATCTTGACTCTGTCCCTTTCAAGGCTCAGTAAAGCGCTTACCCCAAGTCCCTTTGCACACCCAGGCTTTGTGTTTGGAGCAGGAGGATGCGGCCAAGTTCTGCTTTGCCCGATGCTTCATCTCCAGGCAATCCCCCGTGGTAAGCTCCACACCAGCCAGCCTAGCAGGAGGAGAAAAGATGTGTTACACATGGTGGCAGCAGAAGAAACTAGTGCCTGGTTGGGAATGCCATGAGAACCCTCGGCAGACACCCCTGGGACAAGCACTTCGTTCCCAGCTAGGGTTGCTGTGTCAGAAGTATTCCAGGCCCTGAGACTAAGGGAGGCCCTCTAGTGATGTCACAGGGATGGGCCCTGGTCATGTAACTGTGGTGAAGTTACAAGGGGCAGTAAGCACGATACAACATCAACCACGGTTTCAAAGTGTGCCATTCAAATAAAAAAATCACACTTGACACACGAGCATTATACACACATGTAGGCACGTGCTTTTCAAGACTGTGCTCTCACCCTGAGATTCTTCCCCTTGCCCTGAGAACTAAATATCCAGGGCCTGAGATCTGGGAGCTGCATTGCCAGTCAACAAGAGAGGACAAGACCACCCTTCTGTGAAACAGAGGGGGAGCGTGACAACAGGAGCTTGCAAAAGATTTGCAAATAGAATTTGGTATGGCTGCTCCCCTGCAATATCTGCAAGAGGCTCACAGGCTGGCATAAGATTCAGCTGGCTGGAAGATGCTGTGTCAGCAGGGCCAGAGCATCAAGAGGGGCACCCCCGGGCCAGTGGGCAAACAGAGGCAGCTTGGGTTCCCCAGAGCACTCACCAGGGTGAAGGGAGATGAGCAGCCTGGCCCTCAGCCCAGGTCCACGTGCCGTCGCGGTCTGCGTCGTTCAGGCCGACCCAGCTGTCCTTCTTCACCATGGCCGCAACCCAGGCCTGGCAGGGAGAAAGGGGGAAAGACTTCAGGCAAAGTCTAATTTCCACAAAGAGCCCTGCTGGCTCTACATGGCTCTCCCCAACAGGCTCCTTCGGTCCTGGTCAAGAGAGCGGCAGGGCTTCCCTAACAGGGCTTCCACTCGGCCTGTGCGAGGAAAGCAGGATGTTGCACACACTGCAAAAAGGGCCACGGTGAGGGTGGGGGTGGGAGGAGAGACAACTCCGAGCGTCCAAGCCTTGCCTTGGAGTTTGGTGGCAGGAGAGCTGTGCAGGTCTCACCCACCCCACACCTGGGGGCAAAGAAGCACGGAGGAGGAGGAGAAGCTGCCCTGACCCACAACAGCTCAGCAAATGCCTCTGGCAGGGATCCCAAGAGAGCCCCCAGGGCATTAAGGGGCAAGCACTGCTGGAGCAGCAACCAGGGAGTTCCTGAATCTGCTACCCTTTTGTCTCCCACCTGCTCATTTATTTTTATTTACCTGTTCTATTTTTATATCCTACCTTTCTGCTAAATGTATAATACCCAAAGCAACAAGCAGATGTCATGAAAAACAAAAACAAAATCAAAACTAAAACCATTAAAACCCCACAGTCATCCTCCCCATCACCTCCACCACGACAACCAGCACAGCCATCAAAACAGTTTAAAAGATCAGCTTGAAGAGGAGCGCCTTTTCACACGCATTTTCTCAAAGCAGTAAGGTGGGAACTGACAAGCAGGCCTCTGCAGGCGGTGGTACTCCTTCAAGGACCCTTCGCAGCCAGGTCCGAAGCCATCCAGGGCCTTCAGCCTTAGAACCAGCACCTTGAGGTGGGCGTGGGAGGCACACAGCTACACCCTCAGGGTAACACAATCTTGATGCTGTGCAGTGGGCAGCGCCTCAGCTCTGCACCTAGCCTGAACAGAAGCTTGTAGACACCGTTCAGGGGAGGCCCCACGCACAGTGCGCTGCAATAGTCCAGAGGGGAGGTAACGACGAAGGTGGGCCGTAGATACTCTTGGAGGTGTAACGCTGAGGATGCTCCTTGTACAAGATTTGGTCAGCGAACATCCTTGGTCTAAGTGCCTCCACGGCTGGGCACAGGGGAACTTGTGGAAATGTGTTCGTGGGGCGGGGGAGGTGCCTCTCTGTCTCCCCTCCTTGCAAAAGCTGTAGCCCCTCCCCGCTGAATTCTAGTGCATGTTCAAAGCCACCCCATGCCCCTCTCGTGCCTTTTCCTTGGTGCTGCTGAGACTCAGCAGGCTCACATCCTTGCCATAAGCCTGGCAGGCAGCTTTTGCCCCCTGCCAATCCTTGCTGCTGTGCTCCTCTACATAGTAGCAGTGCCCGTTCCAGAACCACCAGCCAGGCCCCTGCGGACATCTCGAGTGCACCAAACCTGTAAAACAAGTACAAATGTGGCAGCAGTACTGGCCGCGGGGAAGCACCCTGGCCGTTCCCTGCTCGCCCTAGGAAAGACCCTGGTCTGGATCTGCAGCAGAAGCGCCCCTGAGCACACAGAGCAGGATCCCCCTAGCAGCTAAGCACAAAAGGGCCACTGACTGCAGCTTGGCTCGCAGCTCACCAACAGGCCACCATGGTTGTGAACACAACAGTGTGAAACAGATGTGCTCTGCATCAAGGGAGGGAGTGCCCCCACCAGGGAGATCACAAGTCTTCAAGTTGTTCCTTTTTTTATTGGAATCTCCTTGGGTTACCATATTGACAGAAAAGTGGCACACACATCACAACTACAAGAAAGGAAATGCAAGTATCTTACCATAAGGGCACGAGGGGCCAGAGTGGTGGACGCAACGCAGGAGGCCATCACACTGTCCGGTCAGCGGGTTGTAGACACGGGTGCTCAAGCAAGGGGAGCAGCGCCTCTGGCACCGGCTCCCACAGAAGCCAAGAGAGCAGCCTGCAAGCACAGAACGAAAGGCTGAGAAAGGGCAGGGGCCCTCAGAGCATGTGTGTGTGTGTGTGTGTGTGTGTGAGAGAGAGAGAGAGAGAGAGAGAGAGAGAGAGAGAGAGCATACACACACAAACCTATGCGCAAGGGCACAGCAGAAACACCTCTGCAGTCCCTACTAGTCCTACTGGATAATATCAGGGCTCAACTCCTCCAGAGCCTAAGATCTGTTCTTCAGATGCAAATGGCAGACCTATAATTCCAAATGAACACATAGAAAACTGCTAGCGATGAGTGCTCCCTCCAACACTGGTTGATGGGGAAACTCTGGGCCTTCCTGCCCTGCCTGTGGGCTTCTCAGAAGCATCTCTTTGGCCATATTGAGAAGCCAGATGACAGTCTTGATGGCACCGCTTTGGTCCTACCTGGCAGGGCTCTTCATATGGCTCAAAATTTGGGGGGAAAAAACATTACAAGCATACTAAAACACAAATGTTAAAATATAGGCATCAAATAATCAATAGAAATAAATTATCCATCAAAACATTTTGAATCAGAAGTTGAAAGCACAGTCTTCCAAACGGGTAGCATAGTCAGTTTGGGAAGACCCGGGCTGAAGGGCTGGGTCCTTAAGAGGCACCAAACAGGCATGTGCTAGGCAGGGCTTTCCCAATGGGGAGGGCATTCCAAAAGGTGGGCCAGCCCAGGAAAAGACTCACTTCTGGGCTATGGCCAGTCATATGGCAACCACAAGTCTCCTTCCACAATGTTAGTGACTGCCTAAGACTGCATCGAGGAAGGCCAGGGGCTGGGTTGGGTGGTCTCCAGCTGCTCAGGGCTTCCTAGGACAACTGCAAAGCCATTTCCGCACTAGCCTGTTATAGCGCTATTATTCCTTTGAGGCCCCTCCCTAAACTGTAAACCCCAGGATTCCATAGGATGTTGCAAGTGGAATAATAGCGCTCCAACAGCCTAGTGCAGAAATGGCCCAAGACTTGGAGCTTGCCTGGGACCACGTGGGCAGCAGCCCTGGCAGAGGGAAAGAGGTGTCCAGGCTGGCAGCCCATGCGCCATCTTAGCTGCCTCCTCATGAAACATTGGGAGGCCTCCAGGTTGCCTGATCCTTTAAAAGACAATACTTGCCTTTCAGTGCTTCCTTTTGATACTGGACTACTTTGCCTCATTCCTATCTTTATTTTTTTCTCTTTTAAATATAACAGTAGGCTGAGCCTGGAGCTCCAGGATAAATATAAAGGGGAAAACTGTTCAGAGGATCATCCACATCTCACAAGGTCTTATCTGACTGTGGATTTTGACATAGACCAAAACTGTTTGGGGTGTTTTTTGTTAATTTAATTTGTTCCACTGCAACAGTTAACTAATATGTACGTGTGTGTGTGTGTGTTTAATAATGTTAAATGGCAGCCTCGCTGAAGAATAAGTCTGTGTCTGTTCCTGATGTAATCAGACTTAATGTGCCAAAAACACTTGATTATGGTTTGAGGATATTTGACCAGTCCAGCAAATCTGTTTTTGAGCCAGTAAATGCCCAGCCCCTTCGAGTAAGTAGCCCAATGAGGCAAGCAAGCCAGGAATCCCTGGCTGCGGCGACCCTCGAATGAAGAGGAGACCACGACCCGCACACAGACAGGCGTGAGCACGCGCGCTCGGGCGCGCCCCCGTCCTGCTGCAGTCCGGCCTCCCGGCGGCAGCCTGTCCGCTGACCTGTCTTGAGATACAGGAGGGCCCCCGAGCCGGGGCTGTCCGCCAGCACCGTCCCGGCCACCGTGTAATGGGCGCCGCTCAGGCTCAGGATCCCGCTGCAGCGCTCCTTGAGCAGGAAGCAGGCGTCCCTGGCTTCGCGGAGGGAGGCGCGCCGCTGGTGGGGAGTCACGCCCCGGGGCGCAACGAGCAGCTTCTCCCGAAAGGATGGCAGCTCCACGTCTGCGCAGGGAAGGGGGCGAGGGTGAGGGCGAGGGCAAGAAACGGAGGAAATCCGTGTGGAAAGGACCCCCTTCGCGTCCCCTGCAGCCTCGGAGCTCTCCCGCTCTCCCTGCCTGGTCTGGGCAGCGATGGCGGGAACCGGCTCTCGCGGATTCCTCCTCTCCCCAGCCCAGAGAAAGCGACCTTTTCAGCCTCTGTGTTAAGCCCGCCTGGCCGAGGACGGGGCGCAGCTGGGCAGAATCCCCGTCCTTCTCTCTCCTCTCTCGCCTGTTTTCTTCCTCCCGCATCACCAGCAACCGGCGGCTAAACTGGACGGAGGAGGAGGGGTGTTGCCCGGTGTCCCTAATCTCTCAGTCCTCCCAGACAGCCTGGCCAGTGGCGGAGGACGGAATAAGCCGGGGACAAAATGAAGGGAGGGAGTTGCATTCCGACAGCACTTGGAGGGGTCGCAGGATTCCCACCTCTGTTAAACACCGTGTCAGAAAGCCAAAAGCCGTTTAGGAAGCAACCCACGAGAGAAAGAAGCTGGTAGGGTAAGCTTTCCTCAGACTTAGGGGCCTTCTGCCCTACGCTGTGATAGCGCTGTTATTCCATTATCCACGTCCTATGGGATCCTGGGGTTTGCAGTTTAGGGAGGGGCCTTCAGAATTCTCAGCCAGAGAGCTTTATGGCCCCAGTGAACTGCAAACCCCAGAATTCCAAAGGACACTGAAAGTGGTACAATAGCACTATAACCGTGTACTGCAGAAAGGCCCCTAGTCTACAAAAGCTTAATCCCACCGAGTTCTTTCTCCCCGTTAGTCTCTGAGGTGGCACAAGGTCCCTTTGCAGACTGAACCAGACTAACTTTGAACGCTCCCACCTAGGAATCAAAGGAGCGCCAGCACTCTCCGGCTGAGTTCTGCCGCCAAGAAGGGGAGGGGGCGTAGGGAGAGCTCCCACCTTCATCTCGCTGGCAAGCCCAAAGGGAGCCGCTGGGGCCCACGTCCCTTCCTTGGAGTCCAGAGGAGCCAGCTGGGCCCTGAGAGAGAGAAGAGCGGGAGAGCCTGGGGTGGAAAGGCGTGTTCAACGCGCCTCTTTCCTCCTTCAGGAGCCCAGTGTTCCTATGCGTTTTCTACAGAGAAAGGACCGGGGTAAGTCCAGGGTGTGGGAGGAATCTGCGGCACCCCCCTCCGAGCGCTCAGCCCTTCAAGCTTCCCCTCACCTTCTGCGGAGGGTGCTTGACTTTCCGCACGGTTACGCCAAGGAACCTTTGGCAAGCAGCTGCTGCTTCCTCCTGCCCGCCGTAGCGCTCTGAAGACAGGCAGGCTCCGTGCTCGAACACCCAGGCCTCCGAGGGCAGGCACTTCAGGGAGAACACCACGGCTGCGCGGAGAGGATCGGCCATCACTGGCAGGGCCGGGGGAGCCCTGCGGCGGCAGACGCTCGGCTGCGGTGAGGCCTCCCCGGAGTGTCTTCTGTTGCCCTTGAGCTGGCCCACCTCAATTCTGCCCACCCTCGCCCTCTTGGAAGCTCCCTCAGTTATTGCCAGCTCCAGAGAGTGGGGGACAGGGTATCTTCCACGGGCCCTCTCTTAGCAGGAGCCTGTCTCCTCAGGGCCCCTAGGGCTGGCCAACGCTCCTCCGGCCAAAGGGCCGGTGGAGGCCACGGATGGCTCCTGTCTTCTCGCTCACCCCTGGCCCTGGCCCCTCGCTTATGCCTTCTGGGCCAAAGGGAGAGGACAAGGGTAAGGAAGTGGTGGTGAGAAGGGCAGTCGAGCCTTGAGAGGGCTTCATGCTGCCCCCCAACCAACTGCCAGCCCTCCATCCTTGAGACTGGGGCTCTGGGGCTGGAAGTTTGGCTGGGGAGAGAGGCTTTCCCGAGCCCTCAAAAGGCCCAGTTCTGACTGATCTGTGAACTGGGAAGCGACCGAGGGCCCGGCAGTGGTGAAGACCTCCTGAGCAACATACCAGGTGCCTCCCTGTAGTACAGAAAGCCGTCACAGTGGCCAGTCAGGGGGTTGCAGCTCAGCTGGGGCTCGCAGTGGGGGCACATTGACTGGCAATCCTGCCCCGAGTAGCCAGGGGAGCACCTCGTCTTGACGTGGACGGCGGCCGCAGGGTCAGGGTCAGGGCCCTCGAGGTTGACAAAGCGCTTCCCCAAGCTGAGGCGGTGGCCTGCTGAGGTGCTGACCACAACATCGCAGCCCTCGCCCAAAGCGCTGCACTGCCGCTGGGCCACCTGGAGCGATGGGAAGCTGAGGCCTGCAGACGGAGCCCCGTGGAAGGATTTCCCGGGGAAGGTCACGTACAAGTCTGTAGGGAGGAAGAAGCAGCAAAGTGGGAGGGGAGAAGGCAAAGACCTCAGCCAGAAGACCCCACGTAAGGCCTCAAGACCCTCTTCTCAGGGCCGTGGGGAGGAATCTCAGGGAGACAGCACTGCCTTGAGACGTCTCCGTGTACATATTTTCCTCATTTGTCAGACTTTCTGTTTTCTGTTTGAATGGTGCACACAGGGCAACTGTGGTTGATGCTTCATGATGAATGACCTCACCAGGGCCTGTTACTGTGAGATCGTAGGGTTTGGCACAGAAATCTGAAAGCCTGGGATAGTCCTGACCTGGCCACCCTTCCCCCATGAGGTGGAGCAAAGGTGCCCTTGAGATGCCGTCAGGCACCTGGCCACCCGTCACACCTAAGAGATAAACAGCGCTTGGATCCCGCACTCTCACAACTCTCCCAACCCGAAGAGGCTCTCCACCCACATTTCCTTTTCTTCCCATTGTTAGCAAATGCACACGGCACATAGAGAACGCACACCGTACTGTTCCATTTCATCAGAAAAGGTGCCTGACGTAAATGAAAAAAACAATTAATTAAAAAAACAGCCATCAAATCAGTCAAAGACAATATAAAAAGAGCAGCAGATTAAGGGCAAAAGAACAGAGAGCTAGAGAACTAAAACACGCCAATTAAATGGCAGGTCAAGGAAAGGTTGCTCAAAAAACAAAACCTTCAAGTGAGAGCGGAAAGGAACCTGAAAATGAGACAAACCTGCTGGAAAGGCCCCCCTCACGTGTCCCCACCTGCCACGTGGCCATGGGGTGATGGAAGATACAGGGGTCCCTCCTCTTGTGACCTCAGTGGGGGCAATTGTAGCTCCCGCTCCCACCAATCTCCTCACATGCCCCAGTCACCGGGGAAGGTCACGCAATAGGAGGAGAGGGAGGAGGGGGGCATAGGAGGGGGCCTTCTTTTGTGGCGTGGGTGGCCAGCCTCTGGGATTTCGTGATGGAGGGGAACTGACCAAGCCTCCCTGTCCCTTTCTTCCATTGTTACCGATTGCTTATTGTGAGTTGTCGTTCCTTGGAAACTCCTTGAATGTGTGGGAAGGGCAGGTTGAAAACAGTTTAATAAATTAGTACAAAATGAAATATTGGTATATGTGGGAGGCCACCCCTTCCTCATGACCCAACGGTGCGGGGCAGCCATTCTTACCACTCTGATGGGAGGCCTCACAGATCCATCGGTGGGGCCGGTGGCAGGGCTCGGCCTTCAGGAAGCCAGTGGGCAGGGCCAGCAGGCAGGCTGTCCCGCCAGGGGTCCCCCAGGAGAAGACAAAGCTAAGGCCAAAGAGAAGGACGGAGGGAGGGAGGGAGGGAGGGAGGGAAGGAACACGGAGATCAGCCAGGAGGAAGAAGAAGGGGAAGTCCGCATCTCTTTTCAAATCTCACTTTTTGGGCTGGCTCCAGTCTCCTCCTCATTTCACCTGGGTTTCTTAAGCCACTTTCTTGGTCACTAACACAAGTTTTACCAATAAGATTGAGCTGGTTAGCCAGATCAAGACAAAATAAACTGGAAAAGGCAGCTGCTCAAGGCCTTGAGCTGTTCAGTCATTACAAGAGAGAGCACCGTTGGTCTGCGTGCTTCTCAAGAGAAACTGGTCTGGCTGTGCGGTCCATAGCGGGAAGCCCCGCTCACACCCTGGTAGCAACCGCTGCCTCAGACGGGGCCGAGCCAAAGCCGCTAGGCACCCTGATCCAGGGCCTTACAGGTGGGTGGGGAACTGGCAGCTCTCCAGATTTTGTTGGACTGCAACTCCCATCAGCCCGTCAGCAGAGGCAGTGTGAGAGGTGCTGGGAGATGCAGGTCCACAACCCCAGTTTTGCAGGGAACTTGTGCCCTCTTTCACCAGTCCAGTGAGACCGGAGCCAGCCAGGCTCATTGTGCAGAGGAAATGGATATGGACCTTCTGCATCTCTCTCTCACTCCCACTGGTTCTCCTGGCTGCATTTCTCTACTCTAGGAAACCCCTAAGGGTTGCCTGTGTTGCCCATAATCTCTGAAAGCTGTGAGCTCCCTAAAGAGACTGCCTCCTCTTCCTCCTCTCCCCCCACCATTGATAGGCAAGAGACTACACTAGTATCCCACTTAGCTCAAGACATCGACCACCCCCCAGCATACACAACATGGGGATAAGAACAGTGGCTCCTTTACAGGGTCATTGTAACGGCTACGAGATTGAGGTATGGGGGGATCAATTTCAGCTCTCTGCATTATATAAATGCTTTTAGTATTATTACTATTGCGCAGAACTGAAATCTCACTGAGCTCATGAGACCCATGTCCAAGTAAATATGCACTGGGTTGCAGCCTTAATGCCTCGGGGCCACAATCCAGCCCTTAAAACTCAGAAGAGGAAGGGCAGGAGGAGGAGGAGGAGGAGGAGGGGTCTGCCCTTGGCTACCACTCTGCATTTGCCGCGAGCAGAACAGAACATTCAGTCAGGGTGCCTCTTACCGCTCCAAAACTGCACTGAGGGGCCGCTGGTCTGCCCAGCTCAACAGGTCTCTTCTGTTGCTGCCGCTGCTGCCGCCGCTGCTACGGAGACCGGTCCAGACGCTCACCTGCACCTCTTCTTGCAGCCAGACCTGCGGAAGAACACAGAGCAGTGGTCTCTGCCGCAGATTCTTCCAAGGCAAACAGACAACAACACAACAACAAGGGGAGGGGAAGTGGATACAAAGCCCCTTTTTTTGCCTCTGTCATAATACTAGACACCAAGGGGGTTGGTTTCCCAGTGGAACTGAACGGTGGGCGACTCAGGGAAGGGGAAAGGAAGTCCCTCTTCGTATGGTGCAGAGTGAGACGGTGGAACTCACTGCTGCCAGGCTGACTGGTGGCTGCCAGCTTGGAAGGCTTTAGATAGGAAATAGATGAACCGAAGGAGGAGGCTGGAGCTGTCAGAGAATCATAGAGCTGGAAGAGACCCCAAGGGCCATCCGGTCCACTCCCCTTCTGTCCTGCAGGAATATGCCATCAAAGCACTCCCAGTAGCTGGCCATCCCGCCATCTGTTAGGAGTGCTTTGATGGGCCACTCCTCAGGACGGTGGCTGTGTGTTACCCCCGCACCAGAGGCTCCTCCTGGGGCATTTTGGAGCTCATGCCTTGTGGGGGGCTCCCCCTTGGAGCATCTGGGGTTGGTTGCTGTGGTGAGAAGTGAATGCCAGGGCAGAAAGGCCTTGGGTCCAATGCAGCTTACAGTCCCTCCTGAGACCAGCACCCATGCCTTCATTTCTAATGCTCTGCTCTTTGGGAAATGCCTGTGCCTTGGACAGTGTGGCCCTGTACGGCATTCCCCATCCTTGGGTCTACTGGGTGAGGGGCTGATGGGGCTTGCAGTTTAAAGTTGTGCTGCTGCCCCCACTCGCTCCAGAGGGCCTGATCCCAGGCTGGGGAAGCTGCTCACCAGATCCTGAGGGCTGCTCAGGGTGAGCAAGCTGCCGCTGTGGAACCTCTGGCAGAACCTGAGCGCCTGGCTCCAGTCCAGGGCCGCACTGAGAACCAAGAAGAGGCACTTGTCCTTCCGGGACCTCCAGCCTGGGCTCTGCGGGCAGCGCACGTCTGGAGAGAGGAGGAGGAGGAGGAGGCAGGAGTGGCACCGTGAGCCCAGCTGACCTCCTGCGCCTTTGGCCCACCCGATGCCCCCAAGCTCAGCAGGCCAAGGGGCTATGGGACAGGTGTTAACTCGCACTCTAACCCTCCAAAGAGGTTTGTCGTAAGAATGAAACGGGGCAGAGGGAGGACATGTCTGCCACCCGGGGCAGCTGAGAGGGAGGGAAAAACCATGTACCCGAGTCCAAGACAAAGTACAGTGCTTGCGGGGTGCATTTCCCCAGGAGCAGCTTGGCACGGGTGACATCCTGAGACACGCAGAAGCCGGAGCGCAGGTTCTGCAGGCGCTGGTCCGGCAAGAGGCGGAAGGAGTGCTTGGTATCTGCGGAACAATCCCAGCCGCTCCCCAGGGAGACGCCATCGGTGGCCACCTGCCGAGAGCAGAGGAGAAGTGGACGTGCTGAGGGTTTACGCAGGAGTGAAGAGGCAGAGCCCCACTCTCCAAGCGTAGGGGTATGTGCCCATGCTCATCCCCCACCTCATCCCTGGAGGGTTTCTCTCCCCTCTGAATCTGGGAGGGACATTGTTCCGGAGGCCCCCAGAGCCTGCCAGTGCCAGCCTGATTCTTCCTCCAGACCTCAGGCAGTTGACCGTACCAGGAGGCAGGAAGGCGGGTCAGCCATGTTGCGCAGCCGCCCGTTCAGCTGCAGCCCCCAGAAGGCTCTGCCGGGACACTGGGCCAGGAGAGGCGTGACGTAGACACGGAGCCTCTCTGGATCTGCACACAGGACTGAACGCTTCCCTCTGAGCCAAAGGAGACCAAACCACACAAAGGTAGCCTCTGTAGCAGGAAAAACAAGATGTTCTGATTAAAATAGAACCATCACTCACCTTCCAAACAGCAAGGCACCACTATGGCAGCAAGTGATCTGAGAAGCCTCCTCGCTCCTCCCTTGGGAGCTCTGGATCCTCCTGCAGCTGCTGGCTGAAGACCTGCCAGGCTGTTTCCCCTTGGAAATAAGGACATCCCCCCCGCACCCATCTCGCTGCGCGCTCCTGCCGCCCACAGAGTGGGCCAAAGACGGTTTGGCAGTGTCCTGCAGTCATCCCTTCCTACAGGTTTCCCTCTTTCAGCCCCATGCCCTTCACAACAGAATGGTCGGCGGCAGCAGCTGATGTTTACCAGGGGAAAACTCTCTTGGTGGGGAGATGGAGAGATGGGAAATACTACACCTTGCAGGGGAACAGGGTGCAGGAGGGCATAGAGTAGCTGGTGGCTGGATTTCCATCTGTTTTTGCTGGCTTTCACTTGCAAAATAAGAGTGTGTTGCTTTGCCAGTTTGCAGAACAGAGGAACTCGGGAGGCAGAGCACAGCCACTGGGTCAGAGGGAGGCTGACGGGCATTTCCAAGGCAGGAAGCAGCCCCTTTCCCACAGCAAGCAGCCGGGTGCTGCCAGTGAGAATGCCTCCCAGGCAGCCAGGGCAACTTCTCTTTTCCCTGAGCTGACTCTTCACCCGCTTTGCCCAGACCTTGGGCCAACCCCTACCTTGTTCGCCGCTTGGAGTGAGCATTTGCACCGGAAGAGGCTTCTTTGCCACCAGCTGGGCCCAGCTCACCACATTTCCAGGGTACTTCCACTTGGTCCTCAAGGCCGCCAGCTGCCTCACCGAATGCCCCGAGAGGGCTCGGTCCCACAGGTTCACCTCGCTCAGCTCACCCTCATAGAAGCTGGTCCCTGCAGTCCCAGGAGAGAGGAATCTGGCAC
Source organism: Cyclura pinguis (assembly GCA_030412105.1). Lineage (NCBI taxonomy): Eukaryota > Metazoa > Chordata > Lepidosauria > Squamata > Iguanidae > Cyclura > Cyclura pinguis. The sequence continues at coordinate 188,726 of CM059613.1, forward strand.
CAGCCTCCTGCCTGCGGGGAGCGCAGGGGGAGCAAGCGGGAGGCAAGGGCGGTTCGGAGGATGCATGTGCAAGGGTGGGAAGGTGGGCAAGTAAGAAAGAATGGTGAGGGGGGAGAGGATCTGGGACACTGGACCATGTGGCATGACAGCAGGTGGCTTTGCCTTAGTTTTTGTCACAGCCTTGCTGCTGTTGCTGCTACTGCTGTGTGCCTTCATGTCGTTTCCGATTTGCAATGACCCTAAGACTGTCATGGCTTTCTTGGCAAAATTTGTTCAAAGTGGTTTTGCCCTGAGGCTAAGAGACTAAGAGCGTGTGATTTGCTCAAGGTCCCCCAGTGAGTTCCAGGGCAGGGGAGACAGGACTCGAACCTCGGTCTCCTTTTGGGACCCTCCTGCTCGGTCTGCTGAGAGGGGCTGCGAGGGGCCCTGGACTTCTGTCCCAAAGCCCCCCTGGACAGCACTCCCCCCTGAGGAGCCCACCCTGCAGCTTCACTCCACGCAAAGGGACACAGCCCAAGGTCTCACCTGCCACCAGGACTCACCCCTGTTATCCACCTCCAGCTGTCCGACGCTCAGCTTGCCTCCCAGGGACAGCCCCCTCCAGAGGAAAACACTGGTAGGTGCGGCAGAGAATGGCTCCCAGGGCTCTCCATCAACAAAGACCTCGAAGGGGGGCAGGCCGGGAGTATTGGAGACGGAGACGGCCAAGTGGTGCCAGGACCCGTCCAGAAGAAAGCCATGGGTGCCGGTGAACATGGTGACCCTGCAAAGAACAGGCCAGAAGTCATGGATTCAAAGAGGGCACTGGCTTCACCACAGCCGAGGGCTAAAGGATTCTCCTGGCAGTTCAGGCTCAACCCCGGGGAGAGAAATGGTCATCCGACAGGAGGAAACCCCCAGACTATAGGAAAGAAAGGCTCCTCTCTGTGCTCGTGGAAGAACTCCTGCAGCAGGCTGTGGAAATCATGAATGCCACTTGCAGTGGAACGAAGAGCCTCCTTACCCCTTGATGTGGAATTCCAGCCCAGAAGGGGAGAGGAGGAAGAGCGCAAACTCCGGTTCCCTCCACTTCAGCGAATAACTGATCAGGCACATCTTGGGAGTGTGAGTGGCCAAGCTTCTAAGCCAGAGCCCAATGGTGAAGTTGCCCAGGTACTGCTGGATGGCGTTCTCCAGCTGCAGGCTGCTGCCCCCTGGGAAGCTCAGTTCAGAGGAAAGGCCGTACTCTACAAGGGAAGGGCAAAAGATTGTCTCCTGGACCCAACCAGGGCCCCACGCACAGAGAGCACTGATGAAGCAAAGCCCTTGCAAAAAACAAGACCAGAGCTTTGCCTCATTGATCCTGTTCCTCTGTCACGTGTTGCCACAGGGAAGTTCTGGGTTCCACTCCCTTTTAGCAGAAGGCAGGATGCCAGGGAGGCCCCCTCTCCTTACCCCCAAGGAGGCCCCCTCACCCTGCCCCCAGGTCAGAGGAAACTGCACAAGGTCAGGCCAGGCTCTCTCTCTCTCTCTCTCTCTCTCCTTCCCTCCCAGTCCCGTCCACCCTGCCTGGCAGGAAGAGGCCTGTTCTCTCCTGGATCCTTGAGAGGTTTCTGACCGAGTCAGAGCCCAGGGCCACCCACGTGCTTCTTACCCGCCTCCCTTGTTGTTGCCCGGGCCCTTTCCCCAGCAGCTCCGCATTCTCCCTTTCCTTGGCTCTGGCCTCTTCCACCAATCTCAAAGGAAGGAGACAGTTTGTTCTGCACCCTGCCTAGACTTGCCAAGTCAAAGCCTCTTCCCACCTACCTAGAGAGGCATTGGCCACAGTCGCTCCAGTTATCTGCAAGGAGCTGAGATGTGCAAAAGAAATGCCTTGGGCACCGGAGAGCCGGAAGTGTTCCTGGTGGTTGAAGAAACTGGCGACCCCGTCTGGGTAGGTGACAAAGGTCCACGTGTTGAGTCCAGGTGAGAAAGACATGCGAGGGAAATTCTTGTGCACTGAAAAGCCCCCGAGTTCAGAGAGAATGCTGCCATGCACGTGGGTGCCGTTGACACGGAGGCTGAGCCAGAAAAGGGTGGTGTTGGCACTGGTGTTGGCATGGAGGCCAGTCAAGGACAGGAAGCAGGCAGAGCGGGCAGACAAAGAGAAAGCGACATCAGCCGTGGCGTGTTGACCCATCCCACCAGGGAGAGGAAAGTGCACAAACTTTGGTGGACCACAAAAATCTGAGAACAAAGATGAGAGTGGATTAGGCGCAAAGGAGTATTCCAGACACATCAAGCCCAGGGAAGACAAACAAAGAAGGTGGTGGTGGGGAAACAAAAACAGAGGCCAGACAGACTGAAATGTCACCTCTCTTTCGTCCAGCAAAAAGTGCTCTCCTGCTAAGCTGGTAAAGGAACTCTAAGGGGCTGCATCCCAGCAGCCACCAAACCAGCAGCAGAGAACCCAAGACATTCCCTTCATCCCCCTCACACTCTTCTGTTATTCCTAGAGTTAAAAGAAATAGATCCAAAATAGAGAAGAGAGATCCTTACAAAATTTCACAGCTGGATTCTGAGACCAACATTTGTCCTCAAAATCAGATTTTGAAATCCACACTGGAATGGTTGGGGGATTTTTTGTTTTTAATCACCTCCTCAAGGGGATATGAAGCTGCCAGTCCCTAAAAGGAGTCTCCCTCTGACTGCGGGTTTTCTGTAAAACCCTTGGATGAGGGATTTTGAATAAAAGTCCTTCATCTTTTCTATAGACTTGTTATTTCAGGTGCAGGGAGGAAGGGACAGGGAGAGAGACTGAGATTGAGAGAGAGAATGAGAATGAGAATGAGAATGAGAGAGAAAGGCCTCTAAGCCTGGCTAGCCAAGACTTCCCTTTGCAGAAACCGTGCACAGATTTCCTTTGCTCCCTCTCTGTCTCTCTTTCTCTTCTGGATAGTTCCTTCAGTGTTCCTCACACTCACCATGTCTGTGCTGGCAGATGAATCCTGTGACCTCGCTTGTCGGGCGCACACTGCAAGGTCTGATTTTCCACGCTCCGTGCTGGGCAACATCCGTGGGCTGGAGACTCAGCACTGCACACTGGTCCCGCAGCTTAGACGGGGCTTTTTCTGGACAGAAGAGAGACAAAAGAGGGACTTCCACCTCAAGTCAACAAGTCAGCCTTTGGAAAGGCCGCTTCCTTGCTCTTCAGCAGGGGAGGACGTGTTACAAAGGTAAGGCTTGTCTCCGTCAGAAGGGAAGAAATACTGTCACAGAGTTGGGGGACAGGTGGCACAGAGACAGGAGAGGGACACAGAGGGAAGAAATGGCTCTGGTTTTGGGGAGCTATGCATGATGGAGACGTTCAAGGGTTAACATATTGTCTTCTGTGTCCCAATAAACTTCCGCTTGTTGTTCTTTGTTTAAACTGTCACTGGCTTTCTCTCTCATTCCTGATAAAGAGTCAGGTCATGCTTAGTACAATGAGCCCACAATGGTTCATAACAGGGGTGTCACCTTGAGGCCCAAGTACCCAATCCAGTAAGGGATTAAGTGAGGGAGGAAGGGCAAGCTGAGTGACGGAAGCCCAGGGCTGGAGCTGTGGGACCAGCCTGGCAAGGGACCCTCAGAGGGGTGGAGTGTGGCTAGCTGGCCCAGAACTCTGGAAAAGCCACACTGTGAGAAACAGACATACCCGGGTGCCACCGGAAATAGTCAAGGGGTGATGAGTCACTCCACCTCCAGGCCGTGCCAAAGCGCAGCCCGATCCACAAGTGCCAGCCGTCTTCAGGAAAAGCATCTGAACCAAGGAAATGGCAGAAGCACTGTGGATGGCTTTGAAAAAAGACAGCATGCCCCTCCTTCCCGGTCCTGTCCAGGACAAGACAGCTTCAGGACAGGGCCCCCCTCTCAGTGAGCCCACTGCCCCCAAGCTCTTTACCCCCGGGATTTTGCTGCTCCCCTTCCTCACCATTCCTACCACAAAGCAACGTAGGCAGTGGCGGCTTGTCCTCCCCCTTCTCCTCTTCTTCCTCACCACTGGTAGCTGCTGGCTTGTTCCCTTGCCAGCAAGAAGCGGGTGGACCAAGCAGGAGCCAGTGATGAAGAAAGGAGGAGGTGCTCTTGAGGGTTCCTTGAGGCTTCCCAGCAGGTGCCACCCCTGCTGTCTCTCGGTACCAACCCTGACAATGCAGAACCAAACATGCTGCCACAGCACACACACACAGAGAGACACACTGCCAGACTGTGTGAGTGTGTGTGTGAGTGTGGGGAGAATATTCTGTCCCATTTTACATAATTATTTATATTTTAAACTAAGCATCACACCTTAGAAGTGTGACCTTAACTATTTTTGATGGATGGATGCCTCTGAAGAGGAGAGTTACAAGCCAAAATGAGTGCCTCTTGGCAGCTGCCTCTCTGGGACCCTCTTACCTGACAGAAAGGTGTTCTCCTCCTCATCATGGACGATTGCTAAGCCCTCCCCAGATCCCTGGCATAAGGCCTGGGCTTCTCTCCATGATCTCCACTCCCGGAAAGAGGGGAAGTGAAAGGCATAGCAGCGAGAGCGGAAAAGCGCTTTCCTTATAGAGCCAGGGAAGCCATCTAGGGGGAAAAACAGACAACGGAGACAAAAAGAAGCCACTGGCATGTCTTGGCCTGATAGAAGGGAAGAGAGGTCTACTGGCAGCTGTTAATTCTGCCAGACCCTCTATGAACACAGGCAGGCTGCCCCTCAGTACCGGACTCCGGGGAACAAGAACAGCAGAAGGGAGCTCCGCCTATATGTGGGTGTCCCTGGGGCAACTAGCTCACCGCTCTTGAAAACAGGATCCTGAACAAGACGGGACTTGGGCCTGGTCTGGGAAGGGCCCGAAGACTTTCTCCTCTTTAAATTCAACACTGAATATTCCCCAATTCCTTTTTCTCCCTTTTTAAAGAACATTCCCCCTTGGGCAGCATCACATCCCCTTGGATTTTGAGTCTGGGAGAAGGCGGCTAGGATGGCCATGCTTGAAGGTGTTTCTTTTTTTCCTTCCTGTCTTACCTTTCACTGGCATCTCACAGATGAAGGCGTTGTTGGTGCTGCAGTTCCAGTCTCTCCATTGCCCCGTGTAGATGCTCACAAACTGTACACAGCCTTCCTTTTTGGGGTGGCCTGGGAGCCAGTTACTGATTTTAAAAAGTCAGGTTTAAGAACTCAAGAGGTGAGCTAGCTGAAGGGTCTGTGGTCCCAGAATGTGTTTCTGACCCCACCCTAGGGAAATGTCTCGGCTTGTGTGCCAAGAGGTGTGCTGTGACCCTCTGTCTCACTTACCTGTACCAGCCCTGTGATACTGGAGTACCATCCAGCCAGGTGAGCTGAGCGCTTGCCTCCCGCCAGCCCAGCCCTATCCAGTAGTGTGAGGCGTGCCCCCTGACACTCTCGGCGAGGTCCGTCAGGAACATCTGCACCAAGGCATCCAAAGGGCAGCTTAAGACAGGCAGAACGTCTTTCCCCATGTGCCAAATAAGCTGCCGCTGGGAGTATTTCCCAGACTCACACTCAGGGACTCCAACCAGAAACTGTATGGGCTAATTGGGCTGGGAGAGGGAAGGTACGGGGAGAAGGGAGAGGGGAAAACCAAGGATTCAGCCTGGAGCCCTGTAGACCAGGCCCCAGCTTGTGAGAGCCTGCTGCAGAGTCCCAGGCTGACGCGGGTAAGGTGATGAGCAACCGGCCAGAGCAGAGGTGATAATCATGAGCAGGTTAGAGCTTGGGTACCAAAAAGGAAAAAACGGTCAGAGGCCGCAGGACACAGTCTCAGAGAGGCCGGAGGCTAATGATCAAACAGGCAAGGCAAAATCTGCATAACTGTCCAGTCAGACACATTGCTCAGACAGCCGGTCCAACTTAGGAGAAAGAGACCTTGTTTACCTGCTTATTGTGATCCTTGATGACAACCAGTCGTGCTTTCTGGTCCTGGCAGAAGACTCTGGCCTCATCCCAGGACAGAGCAGGAGCAGCCGGGAGGTAGAGACAAAGTTCCTCCCTGTATGGGATCCATCTTGGGGGGCATGGTCCCAGCACTGCGGGGAAAACAAATGGGGCACCTCCTGATCTGGATGGCTGGTTCTGGCCAGAGCCAGTGTGACTCTTCAGGCCTCTTCTGTGCCAACATAAATTCACCTCTCAGACTTTGTAGGCATGGGTTCTTAACACTCCCCTCCCCATAAAGTAATCCAACGCCTCACACAGCTGCACCACCTGCACCCCACACAATTGGTTGCAATAAGCAGAGAATAAAGGATGGGGACCTTGCAGCAAGACTGTGAAGTCACTTTGGCTTCTGGTTACTGGAAGAAACTAGAGCAATGCCCGTGGTGAATAGGTGCACAGGTTGAACAGTGTAAGGTCAGCATTTAAAATCATTTTTTGGAAGCAAAGAAGAAGGATTGTGTGGGATAATGGGAGCCTGTGGCAACCGGCCAACCCAGAGAGAAAGGGGCAGGCACCTCTTAGAGGATGTAGTGGGTCTGGGGTGAGAAGGGGAAAAACACTCTGAATAATGACTCATAACTGGTTAGATTGTGCTACTTCTTTGCAGGAGCACTATTTTACATTTCAGTGGAAAGACATATGACATTGCAGGACGAGGATCAAGTTCTGGTCCTACATATATTCATAGAATCATAGAGTTGGAAGAGACTACAGGGACCATGCAGTCCAACCCCCTGCTATGCAGGAACCCACATCAAAGCACTCCCTTTGACAGATGGCCACCCAGCCTCTGCTTAAAAAACTCCAAAGAAGGAGACTCCACCACACTCCATGGAGGCAGCAGCCTATTCCACTGCCGGACAGCTCTGACCGTCAGGAAGTTCCTCCTGAGGTTCAAGTGGAATCTCCTTTCCTACAGTTTGAATCCATTGCTCCTTGTCCTAGACTCTGGAGCAGCGGAAAACAAGCCCACTCCCTCCTCAACATGACATCCCTCCAAATATTTAAACATAGCTATCACATCCGCTCTTCATTCAAAACTAATTAAAATCAAGAGCACTGGGAATTTCTTTTTTTACAAAAAGCAATCTTGCCTTCCTGCAGAATTCTCTCACCAGAACTTGCCATGACCAACATCAGTGCCGCTTGGAGTATCTTCTGGTGCAGCTCTCCTCCACCCATAACAGCTGATGCCATCACCCTGAAAAAGCAACCAACACCACCATTGGCCTTGCACAGTCTCTGGGATTTCAGAGCTGCGTGCTCTGGACACAATGCAGTTCAACACTACCAGCTGTTCGGCAGGGTAACAACCTTGGAGTACCTGCACACAGTGAAAGGAGGGATTTTTGACCAGGAGGATCTGCTCAAAACCTTTCTTCTCCTACACTCACGCGCGCACATGGAGTCTGCCCATGGCTGCCGTGCAGGGGGACAAAATCACTGGGGTGGGCGCTGTGAGGGTCTGGCCGGTGGAGAAAACTGCATAAACAATTTAATTCAAACACTGCTAATGTTTGATAATGCAGAAGTACTAAAAAACGGTTTATTATCATGAGTTTATAAATAATAGGACAATAAACTGACTAACCATCTTGTTCAGATACATTGTTATTCACTCATTTCCTATCTTTCTCACCCTCAAGTTAAGCCTAAATCACTGAACCAGTTGTTTAAAGAAAAATGGAGGAATTGGTTTACTGGAAGATTTGAGGAGAGGGCACCACCTGATGCGGCCCCTGGGGGCCCGGGGCGTCGTTTCAGTGGCCCTGGTCACCTGAGGGACCCTTGATGGCTGCCAGGCACGTTCTGAGCGGAACCTTCCGGCAGCCTCCACAGGTGGTGGGAGCTCGAGCCACGCTCTCCCGCGCAGTCACTGATATATTCTTCCGGCTGGGGTTGAATTAAAAAAAAAAAAGGCTCCCAAAGTGGCTCAAAATAATACTGGTAACAAAACAGTGCAAGTTCACAGGAGTATTATAATAATAATTATGCCTGTGAGATGCCGCTGGTGTCATTAAAAATAAAATTAAGATAGAAAGCAGCTAATAACAACAACAACAACAACAGCAACAGCAACAATAATAGCAACAACAACAATAATAAATATTACTATTGTCATCATTCTTTTTTTTCCCAGGCAAGGAAACATTAATAAATCCCGCTGTGCTGTTCTCTCAGGACACTCCAGAAGGTGGCTGCTTCACTCTTCTTAATGGCAGAGCTTGGAAACTTACTTTTTAAAAGTAGTTTGTTCACCTTTTCCACTGTGTTTTTTTTTTAAAAGCTGTTCTTTGCAGATACTCATTACAGTGTTCAAGTTGTATCATTCAGCATGCCACTAATCGTTTTTCCTTAAGAAAACATGCACACACACGCACACTTTATGAATTGTAATAAAATAATGCCATACAGTACGAAAAACCCTTGTCAAAATGCTTCTGGAAAGCACACTCCCCAAATAAATGCCTGTAAAGAGTAATGCAGGAGATCAGCAGACACCATTTCTCCTCACACCACTGAGGTAATGTGGTTTGCATTCATTAAGTCGGTTTTGAAAAACGTGAAGACAAGTTACATCCTCACTACCCATCCCACATTCCCCCAAAGTAACTCCATATCTGGTAACTGTGGTTGTTTATAACCAGCCGCTGCTTTCTAGTTTTGGTGGCTTCGGCCTCGTTCGCTCAAGGAGGGTTTTACTCAGCTTGGGGACAGACTTTCAGCTTTGCCACCTGATCTTTGTGTCATGTCAACACTCAACACACTCTCCCCTTCCACACAAATAAATAATCCCTTCCTAATGACTAACTAACTAACAACAGCAAGCTCCAAAGGCAGTGCGAGATGGCAAACCTCCAGCAAGATGGCAGCTTCACCACCTCAACTGCCCCCTGCATTGTTGAGGATTCTTTTCCAGAATGAAAAGGAGACAGACACACACACACACACACACACACATCCCAGAAGGAAAATTATGAAGCAGAAGTGTCTTTCTGAGGCACAGCCTTGTTTTACCCCCTAAAATCCTTTTCAAAGGCCTTCATAACGAGGGCATGAAAATGGCGGGCATTTTACCTCACGTTATTCTTCCAAGTGTCTAAATCTACTTTAATGGATATGTGTATGTGTGAAAGTGGTAGTAGCAGTTATTCTAGCTTATTCTAGTAGTTATTCTAGCTTATTCCAGGATTTTAAAAGTTTGGTTTTATGCCTATAGCAATAATCCCACAAAATATTTCAGGTGGGGCGGGTTGCCTCAGCAACGCATAATTCTAGGCAGGCTTGGCTCTTGAACCATCTGGCACTAGGCAAAAAGGGGAGGGGTCCTTCATTATTGCCATTTTGAAATAAAACAATCAGTCTAAGCAATAAAATTATAGTAATAGTCAGGCATTTTGAAAAGCGAGAGGCAGCGTGGTGCATGGGTGCAGAACTGGACTATTGCTCCGGAGGGCCTTTGATTCCCCCTCGGCCGTGGGGAGGCCCTGGCACCTCACACGCTCTCAGCCCCAGAAAACCCCCTGACAGGTTGGCCTTTGGGTCGCTGTAAATCAGAAATGGCTTGAAGGGGCACAGCAAACGTTTTGAAAGGCATTTCACCTCAGGCAAACTACTGAGAAGAAACACGGGTGGGATGGGAACTTTACTTGTCCTGAGGGAAGAAACTGATAGAAAGCCGAAAATAAAAACGTTCCGTCCGTTTTTCCACAATTCTACCACATTCTGTAACAATGCTTTAAAAAAAAAAGTTGTGCTGTTCAAGGGGAAAGTACCCCGTCCGTGTTCAGAGGCAGCCAGACTGAAGAGGAACTCACACTGAAACACTAGAATTTTGTTTTGTGAAAAAAGACGGTAAACCAAGCTGCAGCTTTAGGAGTCCTTCAGCTGGGCGCTGGGCTTGGTCCGGGGAAGGGCCGTGTTAAAAAGAACTCGTCACAGGCGCTCTACCGTGTACAGACGTCCACGGGCAGTGTGTTTTCCGTGATGGAAATCCTGCGTTGAGGAAAACACGGTCTGTTTAGGGCTCTGAAGCGGAACAATTTGAATACTGAAAACTTTTCTTCATATTTTTACTGAGAGAAATTGGAGCCTCACCTATTTGACAGCCACCATATTTTTGGACTTTACCACAAGTGAATGCCTTCTTTATATTCTGACAATTAGACGCTTGAGGGGGGAAAATGTGCCAGCCAGAAAAACCGGTTAACAATGGCCGTATTGATTCAGCGGGGCGCATTTAAACCCGGCTTGCGTCAGGAGGAGCAGCAATGACAAACGCCGCTTTAAGTGACTGTGTGGCCGCCTCAGCCTTTCCTGTATTGACTTTATATCTAAAGATGGCACCGTTCCTAGACCAACAGCAAAAGCGAGAGGAGGAGCAGCCATTTGTTTAACCCTGAAATGAGCCGATGATATATAACACATAGTTTTTTGCAGGATTAGCTTGTAAGTAGGCTTAGCCTTTGAAACTTTGAAACTTCTGTCAGAAGTCAGCTCTGGACAATGAGCAATTCTAATAAAGCTCTCAGTGCCTCTGGTCATGTGCAGAATGCCACAATATTTGCTTATATACATCTGGGATGAGCGGTTTTGGGCCATAGGAGGGAATCTCTGCCACCTCTCTATTTAAACAAGGCCTGTCCCTTCCCTCAAACAGATCCCACCCCATGGCAAAGTGTGGGTTAATTTGGCACAAGAAGTCCTGACTAATCTCCCCGCATCCCAATTTTTCAGCTCCTTTTAAAATGTCCCAGTTTTCTCTCTCCTCCCTCCCACTTTCCTCCTTTTTCCTAGGCTTCCTTCAATTGCCGCAAACTGAGTTCAAAGTGTAAAAATAGTGGAGAAGTTATTTCTGCCTTTCCTAGGAGGCTCAGGCGAAAGCAAACTGCCACAGCCTCTTGTGTGTTCTTCCCCATTAGTAACCTTTACTGTCTTATTCACGCTCTGGTATTACTTGGCCACGCGCGCGCCCGTTTTCGTCTGTGAACTGTCGGGGGCTACGAGCAGAGAATTTGCCAAGAAGAGTATTTCTGCCGGGAGTGACGGGAGCATTGATTGCAGAGCCCCCGCCCCCCGCCCCTGCTGGAAAGCTTCTCCAGCCAAGCTCTAAGCTTCTGGAATATTCCCTGCAGCCCTCACACCAGCGGGGCGAGGGCAGCTCAAATGCCAGCAGCCACGGAGGCCACCAAGGGCTGGGCCCCCTTTTTGGCACCTTAAGGTTTCGGTTTTAGCCAGACAGGCCAAACAGCAATGGCCTGGGGATGACGTGGGGCACCCACAACCCCAGCCACCCTCAAGTGTTAACACATGCAAAAATGTCCCGAAATCCTGATTTGAGTAGCAGCAAAGACTATTGCAAAATGTTGAGCATTTCTTTTGCAAGGTATGCTGCTGTTTCCTTCTCCCTCTGTACTGCCGTAAATAGCTGGAACTCCTGGTGCTGCTTCCTCCTTCTCTTCACCGCATCCACATACCATGAATGTTGCTCGGAGGCCCCAGTGGCCCTCTGTGGCTCAGAATACTGCTCCCCGGGCTCGAGCCAGAGGGCAGCTCTAGCCCTGCCCAGGCAGCAGGGATAGCCTTGCTTCAGATGCCCACTCATTTGGATTTCTGCAACGCGCTGTATGAGGAGAATCTTTAGAAATGCTCCAGAAACTTGCTTCAGAATGCAAACTTGGGGCCAATACCCGGGGCAGCCTTAACTATCTGCGCCGGCTTCCAGGCTGCTTCCGCTGGGCCTCTGTCTGAATTATAAGGAGCACGATGACCAGGGGGGCAGGTGGAGATTTCTGTAGAGCTCCTTGCTAAGTGGGGCAGAGGGGTCACCTTCTGAGGGGAGAGGTCCTGCTGGTGCTGGAACCAGGGGGACGCTCTCCCAACCAGTACCTGCCCATAGCATTGGCTTTATGGTCCAGGATAAGACCTTTTTATTCTACCAGAACTTTAATCTTTTCCTAACTCTGATTTAGTTGATTTATTCTGTACTTCTTGGGCTGTCAGTTGCATTTTTTTTAAAAAAAAGTTACTTCTTAATTTTAATGTCAGTGTATTTTTAACTTGTTTTATTTGTTTATTTTATATTTCAGTTTATAAGCCTTCCATCTCAGCCTTTTCTATACAATGGCTTGTAATGCAATAAGTAAACAAATACTATAATCAGGCACAGTTCACAAGTAAATTCACTTTTACAAAAACATGCATGTGTCTTCGATTAAATGCATATCAGGACATCCTGACCAGGAAATAGTATGGCTCAACAAGTGAGTTAATGATGCGTCTATAAAAGCAAAACACAGTGAAACGTACTTTTATGACCGGTTGATTGCATCTGTCACATGCAACTTAACTGACTCAAGTGTCGTTCAGAGAATCTGGGCTGGGATGAATTCATTTTCTTCACTTTTTCCCTACTGCACCCGGTGTGTAATAAAATTAAGAGGAAATAAGGGCATGAAGAAAAGAAGAAAGCACACATGTAAATAAAGCATTATTTGTTTCCAGTTCTTTGATGCAGCATATGGCTGCCAGAATTCCTGGAATCAGATTGTACAGTCTACTACTGGCTGCACATGAAAGCAATAGTCCTGGGGTTCACACAGATAGATATTTTCTTTCAAATACGATTAGGGACGGACATGACCATCTCTCCATCGAGCTTCCACTGAGACGTTTTTCAAACTTGGTTTACTTATTTATGATTTTACACATGCTATACCTATTTGACACACACATACACGCAGAAAAACCCCAAGGCTGACCTCCTTTTCCCCCCATTTTTGCACCATTCTCTTCTCCCCGCCCTAAAAAAATTCACAGTACATATATGTGTTCATCTGTATCAGCCCATGTGCAATTCTGGTGCACAACAAAGCCAGAGTTACAGACCTTGGAACCTCCTGTCTGGGGGTCCCCTCTGCAGTAAGAGAAAAGACAGAGCAGCACAGGGCAAAGATGGGAGGATTACAAAAAATCAACAGCATCATTATGGACCAGACTCCTGAAAAATGAAAGTGACAAAAAGCTATTCTATAATGGGTGCTTGTGGAAGGAACCTGTGGCAGTAGTTACCAGAATAAAAGAGACTGGAACTGGTCTTTGTATAAATGGTTCTCCAGAGTCTGGACAGTGGAACCTCTGACCAACCCTAGAAGTATATTAGATTTATCCTGTTGACCACACCAGCAGCAGCCAAAGTCTAAATGCAGAAGGGAAGGCCAATGGGAGCTTATAACAAAAAGCCATGGAGAGAATATAAGGTGGAAGTCTACCCATGTTAAAGCGCACAGACACACAGACATCAGAGAAGTCCAAGCACGGTGTCTGCCATCACCAGCAGAATGCTAAGAGGTGGGGTTGTATACAGCTCTCAGCCAGTCAAGAGATTGGACTAGGCAAGTGGAATCCTAGAATCACAGGGAACCCCCAGGCCACCTTGGTCAATCTCCCCTGCCCCAGTACAAAATCTCCAGATAGCACATCCCGAACAGGTAGCTGTCCAGCCTCCTTTTGAAGGTGTTGACTGCTCACCACCTCTCTAGACAATTGGTTCTGTTGCTGAGCCAAGTTAGGGTTAAGCCCTACAAAAATGGCTGCCTCCAGAAAATCTCAAACTTCTCCTCTGATAAAAATCTTGTGAGTCTCAGCCTCCATTCCTGCTTCTCAGAGACCAAAAAACCTTTCTCAGTCAGCTGTGGAAAGCCGCTGTGGTTCCGCAGCATAGGCAGTGGCCGCAGCAGTCGTTCCCCGGGAAGTAGGGCCGTGGCAGTGTCTCCTGGCACACGCCAGTGGGCTGCTGTGTGATTGGCTTCTCCTTGGTGGATGTTTTTGAGGCCGGCTCCAGTTCCATCCTGCCTGCCCCCCGAGGATGCTCCTTCTCATTCTTGACTGCCAAGAAGGCTGTGAGATCCAAATCGAGCATAGTCACCCCTCCGCGTGGGGTGGGGGTGTTCTGGCGGCACTGCGGGCACGGAATCCACCACTGCTCATTGGCCACCATGTTGAGACGTCTGATGCAGGCCTGGCAAAACGTGTGCCCACAGTAGAGGCGGCGGGGCAGGCGCGCCGAGAGATCATAGGAGCAATAACAGATGATGCAGTCAATTTTGTGGCTGCTGCGGTTTGGGACCAAGGCCAGGGCCTCCAGACTCTGCTCTGCTGCGTCGCTGCTTCCAGACATCCTAAAGTGGGCAGAGGGATCCAAAGAGAGATGCCATTCAGCACTGGGCCATGGACCCGCCACCCCCAGCACATTGCCCTTCCGCATGTGGACATGTCAGACTAGGTGATGCCCATTGTTCCACAACTAGCAGGGCCAAGGCCATGCCAAGCCATGTTCTACAGCCCCCACTTCCAGTTCTAAGAGGGCTGAAACACCTGCGGATCCCTTGCCAAGCTGAGGGAGGCTGCGGTCGTCCCAAATCTCCCAAACAGCATGGAGTCATGAAGTGGGAAGGGGTCCCAGGGGCCATCTAGTCCAGCCTCTTTCCAGTGCAGGGAATCCACCACTAATATGTTTCCCTGAGAGCTTGGCATCCCACCTTGGCTCAAAAACATCCAACCAGGAGGGTCCCCCACCTTCCAAGGGGGTCTCTCCCACTGTTGAGTCGTCTTCCATGCAGACCAAGGTACAGGTCAGTCCAGAAGTCAATCCCATTGATTCTAGTGGAGCACAAAATCCATTGTTTTTTGGTCCAGAAGTCACCTCCTAGTTTTGCTATCCTCTGCTACTTTACCCGCAGTGGAAATCACCCTTTACAAGGCTAGAGGAGGGATTTGCAAAAACTATATTCATGTTCTGAAGTGAACGCCCCACTGTTAAAAATGACTTGTACAGTCCAATATTTTAGAAAGAGATCTGATTTTCCCAGCCTTACCTGGAGACGACACCCGGGACGGTGTCTGAACATTCCTGGTATCAGCCCCACTTGTATCATCTGCCTCCACCACTGCCCCCTTACCCTGGGAGGGCCCTCTTTAAAGCAGCATCCACTGGTGCTCTGTTGAACTCTCACGGAAAGCCATTTAAAATCTCAGAATGCCCCTGATGTGGCTCCCGGACACTGTGAGAGATATAAAGGGCAGTTCCTGCTGCCAGTTGCTGGTTGGGGCATGGCTGGATCAGCCCCTTCACAGTGTTCACCCATCTAGGAGGGAAAAGACACTGACTGACAGAGGAGGAGGAGGGGGCAAGAAGACCAGTTCTGAAGACCCCCACCTCCAGACCTGGAGCCGGCCATAAGGCCAGGACTTCTTGTGTGCAGCTTGCACTAGCCAGTCACAGCCCCTTCCCAAGTCTGCTGGCAAGACTTTGGAGATGAGCTGGTTTTAGCAGCTCAGTTTTACCCAAGCTGAGCCCCCTGGGATTGGGTGGGACTTGCATCCTGGATCTAGCAACTCACCTTTACAGGCTTAATTAAACGAAACAAAACACACCCTGAAGAGCTACATTGCCAGATCAGATGGGAAAGGCCTCCTTTTGCTTCAGCGTCCTCTTTTGAAGCCGGGCACGGAGGGGACGGACCACAGGCGGCCTTTTCTGCTGGTTTGCTCCAGTGTGAGGAGCCAGGCACGGGCCCGTGGAGCTCCCTCCAACATCCAGTTATGCCAGGGGGTGAGGGAAAAGCAACGGGAGGCTGCACAGCCAGTCGTGGTGGGGTAAGGGGACACCTCCACCCTGTGCCGGGCACCCGTGCCCTTCCCACCCAACCCTGTTGCTGTAGCAACCAGCATGCAAATCCCTGGCAAGAGAAAACTTACATTTCCTGATCCTGCTGCTGTTGCATCCTCTGCACACACACACCCCAAGGTGCACGTACACATGTGCATGTGTGTACACACACAGAGACCCAGTTCAGCTGTGCGTGTTGGGGGGAGTTTCCGGTAACCAGCAGTTGGGGGCTGGTGGCCCTGAGGGGTTCCTCAGCCCACCTCCCGCAAGCCTGCCTCCCACTGGCTTCTCCCTCTAGCTGATGGTCGGTCGGTCGGTCGGAGGTTCACGTTTCAGTGACAGTTGGCTATTGTATCTGCTGCACGAGGAAGCCAACCTGGCCAGATAGGGTTACTGTTGCCCCGGCTGACAATAGCCTCAGAAATACAGGCAGGCATACACGCCGCCTCTCTCTCTGTCTTTCTCTTTCTGGGCAGCAGGAGAGCTCAGTATCCCTCGCTCTCCAGCAGTCCCTCAGATTTCATTAGTGAAATGGGCCCCAGAGGGCCCTAGAAACCGATGAGGTTGTGCCTACCGGGCCTCTGGCCCATGGGCAGACCCCCCGCCTCCTCTTCTTCCTCTACTCCTCCAGTCTTCACCACCTTCCGTACTCCTGGCCCTGCTGCATCTCGACTGTCCGTTCAGCTTTTTCTTCCACATAATTGCCAGCCCACCTGGACAAAAAAGAAAGCCAGTGGGATGTAGTGGTAGCTAGAGGTTGGGAAGAACTTCTTGACTGCCCGAGCTGTTCAGGCTTGGAATAGACTGTGTTGGATGCCAGTGGACTCGTTCTTCAGAAGTGTTTAAACAGGTTGGGTGGGCATCTTTCAGGACAGCATTAATGTTGGATTGCTGCCCAGATGAAGGGGCTGGACCAGGGGGCCCTTGGAGCCCCTTTCACATCTGAGATCTGTGCTTCTGCTGGTGGTTTGGGACCAGGCTACTTGGGAACTTAATATCTGGATGGCAAAATTATTGTCACATACCTTGGACAGGGCTTTTCAGTGTTGGCGCCACATCTTCCAGATTTCCTCAACCAGAAGATACACGTGGCAGGAATTTAATTTCTTTTTAAGTCCATTCAGGTTTTTATCTATGGCTTTATTTGGCTTTGTGACATAACCAGAGGAGTGGAATAACCCCAGTCTGAATGAGGCAAAAAATTCCAGGAGGAAAAGGAGGCAGGATGGGTGGGTGTCACATTTACCCTTCAGCCCTGCCAACCTGTTGATTAGGCACACACACACACACTGCTGTGTTTTCTTCTGTTGTTGTTTCCATTGTGATGAAGTGGAAAATGTAGTGGAAAGAGAGCAGCTGAACAAGACGGGTGAGACTGAAGAATGCAAAAGAGCAGGAAAGAGAGCCGGCGGCTGCCAAGAGCGATCGTGCAGTGACCCTTGCAGGCAGCCGAGGAGGAGGAGGAACAGCATTTAGGGCTGCAAGACATCCGCACAGAGTTGTTTCCTGGAAGAGAATCAATGCCCCGCTCCCGGGGCTGGCAGTGGTAGCCAACTGCGCTGGTCCCACCGCATTCCTCGCCCCTTGACCACTGCTTGCAAGGGGTCAAACAACGTGCCGGAGGATCCTGCTGGGCTGGAAGGTGGCCGGGTGCTGGGGAGGGAGGGGGCTGCTCATAGCAGGAAGGCACACGGGGGGAGTGAGGAGCATTTTTAGACAAGGGAGCGTGAGAGAAGGAAGCACCCACCCTTAATGGGAAGCAAGAGGCGTGCCCTTAATGGGAGCAGCGGGTGGGGACAGGACTCTCAGATTTCACTTGCTAAATGAAATTTCTGCATGCCAAATGACAGACATTTTTTCTTGTTAAAAATTGCCCTTGCCCGTTGGACACCGGTGAGCACTCCGAGGGGGGAATCCAGTTTTAACGGTATATAAACCAAAGGGACAGAAAAGACAGGGCTGTATGTTTCTGCACACACCTACTTCTCTCTCAGCCAGTTTTGCTCCAGGAAGCAGCCCCACTGGAACAAATGAGGAACAGGAAGATGAGCAACTGCCCATGGAATTGCCAGGCCAGAGGACTGGTGGCCAAAATAGAAAACCAAGGACAAATTGTGGGGAGAGTGCTCAGCCCTCCGTGCTCTTCCGGACCCTGAGGAGGCTCCTATCTCTCCCACAGAGGCACAGAAGTGGGAACGGCACGTCGGGCTGCTGCTCCAGCCAGGGTAGCAACAGCGTGGGGGAAGGGTTCCAGGCAAAAGTCCCCCTTCTCCGTGCAATTCCTACAGGCAAAGAAGTCCTCCTAGGAGCCAGTGCTGGCAACCTCAGTGTTATGAAGTTGGTTGGTCTGTTTCTCCAGCTTTAAGATGTTTTAGGGACAGATTCTCTGAACACGTTGGGTCACCAAGGATAAGCTCAGCCCACCAGAGACAGGTTGCCAGAGCAGGCGAAACGACTTGGCAGCCATGTTTGGGTTGCCAATCCTTCAACCACACACTGTGGGTCATCTGAAAAAGCCAGCAAATCAAAACGTACCAGCCCTGTTGTGAAAAAGCATTTCTGGATGATTGACTGAAGCCAAGAGATGCTGTTGAAAGGCGGAGCCCCAGGCCAGGCGAGTTTCCGAGTCCCTTGGCAACCCTCAGCAGGAGGTGCACTCCAGCACCAGGGATCCAGACCAGTCTCCCTTGAGCCCTCTGCTGGATTCATACGTGTTGCTCACAATTTGAGCTGGCTGGAAGACCAGGCTAAGCCACAGAGATGCCAGTGGCCAAAATGAAGCCTTCCCAATCAGTTTCCAGAGACCATGAGCGGCTAGCTTGTCCCTGGCACGCAAAGCACCCTTTTTGTCTTGCCCCTCGCAGAGCACCAGCCTTGCCCAGCGGGAGACAGAAATGGCCCACCCCTCCAAAAATCTGTGCCATGCAGCTGTGGCACTGTGAGAGGGCACCCACTGTCCCAACAGGCAGCCAGCTAGCCAAGCAACCTTGGGCGTGGGGACTTCCCGATGCTTGAGGCTTCTGTGGGGTTCAGAGTCTGGTGGTCCAAACTGAGCCCGGAAAATAAATCAACATTTTACTAAAACAAATGTTTGTTTTGGAAGGAGCCCCATGGAAGAGGGGAGCCCTCCTCTTCTCAAGACCACCACCGCACTCCCCATCACAAACACTTTTTCTGCAGCCCCCACCCCACCCCAGAAACCTCCCCCAGGGAAACGTGGCAAACTTCAGAGCAGTGCTCGGGGTGTCCTTGGAAGGGGAAGACATGAGGCAGGGTGATTTTTACAAGCTCCTCACCTGACCCCAATCTTCACCTCACCGTCTTTAGCTTTCTAAAAACAGCAGCTATGGAAACTGAGGCCACCACCACCACCCCGCCCTCCAGTATAATGAAAGCACCCAGTCCAAATGTCTTACACGGAAATGTGGGTATAAAAATAGCACCGCACCACCCGTAGTTGGCTCTACAGCTCTTGCAACTGGAAAGCAACGCAATGAATACTTTTTGGCTTTATTTTGCCTTCTGGGTTTTATTGCTCACTTCGGTCAACCCTAGGGAGGCACTCGGGTTCTTTTCCTTGGCAGCAGAATCCGTTTTCCAACCCGTGATGCCAGGCAGCCTCGGACTGTGAAGGAAGCGCCCAATGGCCCAACCCACTCAGCTTCTTCAGCAAACCACCAGCAAACCACCGCCCTCTTCCAGAATCACAAATCCCCTGCCTGTGTGTCCAGAGCTGTGGACCATCCTATTTTCAAGTAATGAAGAAAGACCACCAAAGAGGGTTGCAGTGGCACGGCAGAGAAGGTGTGCACCTGCTACATCAGGAAGAAGAAACCTCAGGTCTGGGGGCTGGATGTGACCCTCCTGGGCTTCCCCCTCACACCATCCTCTGGTAACTTCCATACAGTGTCTCCACCTCCCCCATTTTAAAAGGCTGAAAAACACCACTCCTAAGGTTTCATTACTGGCAGGAAGAACTTTGAGCTGGTTATTTTGGGTCCCACCCCTTCTGAATTTGGCCCACCCCACCAACAGATTGCCCTTTCCCAAGCATTTCTCACAGGGGGCTGAAATGGGAGCCCACCCATCCTTGAGGGAGAGGTAGCCGAGACAGAGTAAGACTGTCGAGGGAGGATCCCTGGCCCTGCTTCTGCGCATCTGGCTTGGCCTTCCTCCAAGGCCCCCGCCCAAAGGCCGAGGAACCTCCATGGAGCGACCTTTGGACCCTTCCTTCTAGGAATGTCCCATTGGGTGGGCCACCTTTGCAAACCTCTGGCATGGCGGCAATGCAGATACTTTCGGTTGAGATAAGGAAAAGGCAGAAGCCTCCACAGAATGTGGAAGAACAAGAGTCCCTGCCCACAGAGCAAGATCCCAGGGAGAAGAGCAAACAAGGAGGGAGGACGCTGACAACTCAGGGACAAGGCCTCTCGCAGAAGGAGTGGTCCCAAGGGAACTGGGGCTGGGTGGGAGTTGATATACCCCAGAGCCCCTCACAGCCCACGGCAGCTTGTGGTCTCATTGCCCTGCCCGGAGGGAGGGTCTTCTTTGACCATTGCCCAGTGAGGCCACCCCAGCCCCCCAGTCGCTCACTCCCAGGCAATCTAATCTCCGCTGGCTCTGCATGAGCCCAGGTGGCCCTCAGGGACAATCTGGGGGCTTTGGGCACCTCCTCATGCTCCCCATCAAAAGGCTCTGGGCTCTCTTCTCAAGAGGGAAAAAAGGCACGGAAGAAACTGTGAGAACAGAGGGGTGAGTGAGGAACACGAGGCCACTGAGGTCCAGGCAAGAGACAAAAGATCTCCTCTTGGCTTGGGGGTGTGAGTTCTGCACACCCATTTGGCACACCTCCACTTGTTCCTGCTCAGATAGATAAATAGATATATTTATGTATGTACGTATTTAAACACCCTTAACATTGTCCCATATACGTAAGGCAATACAAAGTCAATACATGTGGGTTTCACAGGTGTGTGGCCCGTTCTCAAAGAGATCTGTTTTGCTCTATTGCTTTTCACAACTGTCCCGTGTTCCTCTCCACCGGTTTTGGAAAAGGCACCCAGTTAAAAACTCTTGAGTTGTCCGTCACTGTTTCTTAAAAGAACCTGGAAAGTGCGTGCGAGTGTGAAGGGGTGTGTGGGGAGGAAGCAGCCGTAGTGTGGGTCCAGCGCCGGAGGAAAGGCCAGCGGCCAATGGTGCCAGGATTAGGGGTAGTGGTCCCAGTCGAAAGCTGGTATGGAGGAGGTAGTTTAGGAGACGACACAGCGGCACCGCCTGCAGCAGGGGGAGCATTTCCGGCAGCAGGGGCAGCAGCAGCAGCAGCTGTCCGGAGAGGTGCCCTGGCTGCTCTTCCAGTGGAAGGGCTCCGGAGAGGCCCCACTGGGCATCTTGAGGCTGGCGTAGGGGTTGAAAGGCCGGGCCCACGACTCCCGCGTCGAGACTTTGGGGCTGTAGCCTGCCTGCTGTTGCTGCTGCTGCTGCTGCTCCGTGGTCTCCGGCCGCACCTTCTCCTGGGTGGCCGAATAGGTGGGCAGGCTGCTGGGGTTGTAGAAGACGGTGTCAGGGGTCTGGTCTTCACCCAGGTAGTACTTGAGGAAGCCATCCTTCAGCTGCGCCCGGGGGATGCTCACGCTGGCATAGGGGTTCTCGATGGTCACCCCACGATCCATGTCTCTTCCCTCTGAGGCAGGGATGGGGCACCCCACAAAACAAACCTCTCTCTCACACACACAGACCCTGTCCCAAGTGGGAGAAAGACTTCCAGGTGCTCCTGCAAAGCCTCACAGAGGACCAGCTGATCACCTGCAGAGAGAGAGGGGGAGAGGGAGAGAGAGGCAGAGAGAGTTTTATTAAGCATCCTCTCCTTTGCCCTTCTAAGCATGAGGAAGCCCTTTGGGTGGAAAATGATCTGACTCACAGCATTGACATAACTTTTCTGCCTCACACCTCTTGGCCCAATCTTCCAGCCACAGCATCTCCACAACCTTTACAACACCTTTGCAAAGCGGTTTTCCCATATCCGGGGCTTGGGAAAATGACCTTTTCTGCACTACAGCAAATTAGCCTGAAGTCCTAAATGCCTGTCTGGACAAAAAAAACTCTTTACCTGCTGATGGAAGAGGAGCACAGAGAGGGCCATGCCATGCCAGCCTTCCTAGGGAGGGAGTTCCAAAGTCTAGGGGCAGCCACTGAGAAGGCCCTCTTGCGTGTTCCCACCAGGCATAGCCATTGGCAGGGGGACTGAGAGAAGGGCCTCCTCTTTGGATCTCAAGGTTTGGGCAGTCAGAGAGCCTGGACTTAAGCCCCCAAAGGTTAACACTTCCAAACCTGCCCATACTCCAGGCACAACAACTGAGGCCTCAGGATGGCTGACTCCTGATTTTCGTAGCATCTTAAAATCAGAATCTTAGAGACTGAAGGGACCACACAGGGGTCACCTAGACCAACCCCCTTCGGAGCAAGAATACACAATTACAGCACTCCCGAAAGATATCCCTCCAACCTCCCTTTAAAGACCTCCAAAAAGAGAGAATCAAATGGCTTCCACAGTCAGAAAGTTCTCTCCAATGTTTAGGTGGAATCCCTTGTAATTTCAACACATTGGTTTGTGTTCTAGCCTCTGGGGCAGCAGAAAACAAGCCCCTATCTTCTACATGAGATTCCTTCAGCTATTTAAAGATGGCCCCATCATGTCCCTTCCAAGTTTTCCCTTCCCCAGTCTAATATACCTGGCTCCCTAAATTGTTCCTGGTAAGGCTTATGAGGTCAAGGTGGAACGTGAAGCAGAGAACGTCCTGCTCTGAGCTCATGCCCCTAGCCACCAAATCCACTCCCATGCCTTCCAACATCTTTGAGATGCCTGACTCTCTTCTTTCTAATCTCCGTAGCTTAGCGTCTCCCCACTACACCCACCTTGAGCAAGCTCCTGGGTCTCAGGATGAGCAAAAGGAGCTTTTCAGCTGAAACCAAAGGTTCCCAAACTTTGCATAAATGAGTCAAAGCTAAGAACTGAAGATTCCAGACGTACAACACGCACACACACACCCTGCAGGGGAAGATGGGGGAGCCCCGGAGTGTAATTGGTGCATCCTTTGTGCAGTACAAAGAGAAAAATTTTTGCTCCAGAATATAGACTAGATTGGATTGTGTCTGCAGAGGACTCTGGCTGCACTAAGGTGTTTACAATCCTGCCAAAACACCCTGCTCAAGATGTTGCCTCCACTCCTTTCACCGACGCTTCCACTTAAATCGTAAGTCAGATTTTTAAGACTGGGGTTGCCAACCTGGTGAAGGAAAAAGGGCCCACCCTGACGCTGTGGCTTGAAGAGTGGCACATGAAAAATGAAGGTGACCCTTCTGACCCCTGCAGGCTGTGCCAAGGGCACAGGGACAGAGGCCGCGGGCCTTCGGAAGGCGGCAAGGCCCAGTCCCAAAGCACGTGCAGTTGGACCGAGTCTGGCACTTCTGGATTCTTCTCCTCCTCTTCTTAGAAAATGGGCTCAAAGACAGGTGTCAAAGTCAGGCTGGCCACGAATATAGGCCTAGGTTGAGCAGGACCTGTTCTCCTTCTCCCCAAGCTGTGGAAGGCACAGGTTCCACACACCTCCACCAAAAAACCGAGGAAGCTTCTGCTAAAGGCACAGCTACAGAGGCTGACAGGAAAGTTGGCAATCCCATCCAGATCCCCGGAGGCTGAGTCTTTGCCCCCTGGATTCCGGGGTGGGGTGGGGGGCCTTCTCCTTCTCCTCCTTTTCCCCCTTTGCAGTCCATGGGAGCACATCCTTCCCGCCTCTCATTCCAGCCACCGGGGAGGGCCTTGGGCGGAGGTCCAAAATCAATATTTTGGAGGCTTTTCTCCTCAGCCGGGGAGGCTTCCACACTCCCCTTGCTGTTATAATAAATATTAGCATTACGTGTCTTGTTAACAGCTGTACTATTTAAAGGCATCCCAAGATAAGGAGAAGAATGCACGGGGGGGGGGCACAAAATGAGGGTGGGGCTCCCAGCCTGCCACCGGATTTTTTCAGACCGGTCTTTGCTACGCCACAGGCCAAAGTTCAACTGGTGAAACTCCACCACCCTCATATTTTCCAAAGGTGTCCTTCCTTTCTGAGGCCCAAAGCGAGCGTGAAAGGAATCCTTTACTCATTTGCAGCAGCAAGAGGGCCTGCAGAAATCTAACAGGTGAAGCTTTCCCTGCAATTTTTATCCCCATTCCAATGAAAGACACTGTTGTGTGTCTTCAAGCTGTTTCCAACTTGTGGTGACTCTAAGGTGAGCCTATCATGGGGTTTTCTGGGGCTGAGAGTGTGTGACACACCCAAGGTCACCCAGTGGGTTTCCATGGCTGAGCGGGGACTCAAACCCTGTTCTCTAGGGTTGTTGTCCAGTGCTGAAACCACTACGCAATGCTGCCTCTCTTGGTGCGGCGAGGGCTGCTGTTAAAAGCACAGCAGCAGGGAAGGAAGAATGAGGGGGGAATACGGCAGCCCAGGTTGAGCCAACGCCCCAAATATCGATCCGGGAATTGGGCCCCGATCCCCTGCCAAGCAAGGCACACAGATTCCAGACCATAATAGGCCCCTAGGAAAAGAAGCAGGGCATCGCAGGACCACTGTGCTCAGGCAGCCAGCTATTTGGGGTCGGCGGAACCCTTGCCGCTCCGTCGGCCAAAATCAGTAACTCATTCGAATCGCAGAATCCCAGAGCTGGACGGGACCCAAAGTCCATCCAGCCCAACCCGTCCTGCCAGGCAGCACAAAAACCAAAGAGCTCTTGAGAGATATCAATAAAACTGATTAATCAAAAAAGCATTTGGTATCATTAATCTGTCTTTACATATGTGGTGGTTGCTTCAAAACTGCCATGGAAAGATTTATATCGACAGGGGGGCCTGGATTCTTAGAACGATTACAGAAAACGGCTCTACAAGGAAGAAGAGGATCCGAGCGGGGGAAATCCTCGTCTGGCTTCGAGCCAGGCCGTGGCAAAAACATTGGGAGGCTGTTTTCGGAAACTGGCGCCTGTTACCTTCCAGTCCTACATTATTTTGTTTCAAATTTCTCTCTCTGTGGAGGGTATCGTTATGGTTTATTTTTATTTTTCTGGCCTGAGTTTTCTTCTGGACTCCCCACGAGCAGGCGGGCATCCATATTAGAGCACCCCGGTACCCACAACAGGCAACCTCTTCCCCCTTTCAGGACTTTCGGAGAAGGGTTTCCAGATCTCCTTCCAGGACATCCTCCGAATTAGCCCCGGAGAGTCCACACGCGCTCCCCGCGGAACCGGGCTCAAATACCTCCCAACGGGCCGGCCGGCCGGCCGGCCGGCCAGCCTACCTCGCGGGGCCGTCGTGAGGAGGAGAAGCCGTATGTGCGGAGGGAAGGGGATCGCGGGCAAAGGGGACCCGGGGAGGCGGGGGAGCCCGAGCCCCCCTCTCTCGCTCGCTCTCTCTTACCTGGCGGGACGGGGCGGGCGGCGCTCAGCGCGTTCCCACGAGCGGTTCTTTCCCGGGTCCTCCGCAGCCTCCGAGGGGCGCCGCCGCCGCCGCTGCCGCTGCCGAGGGGCGCCCGCGGCGCGTCTGCCGGTGCGGAGGGGGGCCCTGGCGTCCCACGTTTGCTCCGCTCGGCCTCTGGCAGCCGCCCGGGAGGGCCTGGGCGCGCCCTTGGGCTGCCGCCTCACCTGGGCGGCCGCCTCCGCCCCTCCCCCGCCTCTCGTTTCCTCCCTGCCTCCCTCCCTCCCTCCCTCCCTGCCAGCCGCGGTGAGGTCACTCTTTGTTTGCCGTTCCCGCCGCCCCGGAGACGCCGCCGCTCTCCCTCCCTCTCCCGGCCTCGGACAGGCCGAAACTCAACGGGAGCAGCCTCACCGGTTGAACTTCCGTGCCGCCGCCGCCGCCGCCGGCCCCTGTCCCCCCGCGCACCGCCCGCCTCTCCAAAGGGGATCCCCTCCCAGGGGGACGGACCAGCACCGTGGTTGTCAGGGAGCGCGGTGCCCCTGGGCGCGTGCAGAGTGCATTTCGCGTTCCTCCCCCCCCCCGCTGCCTCCCTCACCAGGCGCCGAGGGCTGTCTGCGGCGCCGGGGGCTTTGAGGGCGATCGCTGGCCAGGGGCAGCTGCTGGACAGCTCCCCGGCCCTCGGCCCAAGCGGGAGCCCCGCCCGCCGCCCTCCAGCTGGGCTCCGGACCCAGGGCCGGGGGGTCTGGCGTGTTGGGCGAACTGGGTGGCCTCGCCCAGACGGCGTCGCTGGCCTTGCTGGGGCTCCGGTGGCCCGGTGGCCCTTACGGCGATGCCACGGTGAGCTTTTGCCCGCCTCGTTGAGCCCCTGGCACCGCCGCTGGAATTCTCTTGTCCCCAGACGTTGTCATAAGAATGATCTGGTCATTACTATTGCAATAACTGTCCCATAATTATCTCGTCCTATTCTATTGTTATTAATAAATCGCATTATTCAACATTTTTACACAGTATAATATTATTGAGACCCGCAGAGGCGGAAAGGACTGCAAGGACCACCCAGTCCAGGCCCCGCTGTGATATCCTGTTGAAGGGAGGGGGCGGCCCACCGGCTTCCCGCGTCCGTTTTCAGATGCAAAAACCCTGCCAGGAACGCCCCCCCCCCCCGAGGGAAGCCTTTCGTCTTCCAGGGACGCCATTATTTGTCCGGCCAAGACAAAGGTCACGGAATGCCAGGCGCCCTTTCCGGGTTCCCTGGAACTGCTCCCCGGGAGAGAGGTTAAACACGGCCCTTGGAGAGGGAGGGAGGGGAGGCTGAGACCCCCGGCCCCGCAGCCAGCCGCAGCTTAAGGGGGAAAGGCCCTACCTGGCACTGGGGCGGGCTCAAGCACCACGGACCCTCGGCGGGGGGGGGGGCGGGGCGGGGCCGCTGGGAAAAGGAAAAGACAATGGGGAGGGCGGGGGCGCCTGCGGCTGCTGGTCAGGGTGGTCTCCGTCCCCTCCCCTCACAGGGACAGGAGACCCCTCGGCATCCCGGCCACCCGGCGCCCACCCCTCTCCCGCGCGGGGCTTTGGGGCGTCCGGCTGGCTACTCTGTGAAGAGGGTTCCGGCCCCCCGCCCGGTCCAGCCTCAAGGCTCCCCTCCGCTTCTCAGGTGCGTCTTGACAAAGTCGTCCTAGCGCCTGTTTTGGAGCGACTTCACTCCGGCCGCCCCGGCCTCGGGTGAACCATCGGGGCGAAACTGGCCCCTTGAGGGAGGGAAACGAAACGAGGGAGAAGATAGTCGGGGTGTTACGTGGGCAGCTGTGGAGGTCACCTCAGACGGTGGACCAGGTTTTAAGAAAGCTCATTAGGCATCGATTCCACCGGTCCAGCCAGAAATTCTGGTCTTCCGGTAAGAGACAAAAAGGGTCTCTGCAGGCCTCACACTTCCCACACTGGTCCCCCCTCCTTCTCTCCTATTTTCCTCTCGCGAATGAAAAGGCCCCCAGAGCCGTCCGTCCCTTCGAGCACAGAAGCCCCCGCTCCCCGCTCGGCATCGTTTGGAGGGGCTCGGCTCCAATCCGGAGTCTTCCTACAGAGCCGAGTTAGGCTCAGGCGCAGACCGCGGATCCATCCCATCGCTCCCGGTCTCCCGGTCTGCCCGGGTGGGTGGCGGACTGGCTGCCCGCGCTGGGGGGGGGCCCTCCTTGAAGCCCACCAGCCAGCCACGCGTGGAACAGGGACTCTCTCGGAAGAAGGCGGCGCTCGCCCCTTCCTCTCTCTCCAAAAGAGGGGCCGGGGGCCCGCGGGTCGGGGGTGCCTTGGGTGGCAGATTTTCGGCAGAAGGGGGCACTAGAGGGCCTTCGGGGCCACTTCCATCGCTACGATTCCAAGCTGCCGTGGGCGCCGTCCCTTGTGCGGCGGAGGGCTTTGCACCCCTGCCCGCACCCTGGGACTCAAACGCGCAGAGCACCCCCCCGGGGCCGGCACGAAGTACCCCCAGGGCGACTCGGGGGCCGGATCCGCGAGGTCCGCACGGGTTGCACGTGGCCGCCCTTCCCTCCCTGTTCCGGCCGCTGCCCCGCGACGCGCCCCCGCGGCCGGGCGGAGAAGGGGCGCGGAGTCCCCCGGCGCCTGCCCGCGCTCCCACGCGCCAGCGCCAGGGGTCGCCGCAGGCCTTTCCTTGGGCCGCGCCGGGCCGCCTCCTCAGGCGGGGGGAGATGCGCGCCCCGTCCGGCGCTGCGCTGCGCGGGCTCCTCCTCGCGGCAGCCGCGCCAGGGCGGCTGGACCGGGAAGGGGAGGATCGGAGGGCGCTCCGAGGGGGGAGGTCCGGCGTCGGAGCCATGCACGGAAATCAGAAACGCAACGGCGTGGACGGTCCTGACTTTGGTATTCCGTGATAGACCTGTGATACCCCTTTGCATCGCGGGACCCGGTCTGGTTCCTTCACGGCTGCCCTTCCAGTCCTGGACCGCTTCTGATTTCTTGCCTGCGGTCTCCGTGTTGATTAATAACTGGGCCCGGGTACAGGAAATCTTGGACCGTTTTAATGTCTTCATCACCCACTTTAAAGTTATGCAGATCATCTGTGGTCGTTACTTTTGTTGCCTTAATGTTAAGCAGCAACCCTGCTTCAATAAGAGTAGTGGTGAAGATGATGATGAAGGGATAAGCTGGGAGCGGGCTGAGGGATCTGTCGTCCGGTAGCCATAGCAGCCCAGTAGAGCCTCCCCCTTCCAAGGCAGGCTACCAGACTCTGGGAACGATGCCTTTCTGCCCGGGAGGCCTCTGACTGCCCACGGCTGGAGACCAAACCCTGGCCTTCTGGGGGAGGGAGAGTGAGCACGGCGGGGGTGGGCACGGAGAGAGGAGCCTTGCGGACGAAGGCCTTGCCCTCCTCCCGGCCAGCGCTGGCCTGTGGCCTGCCGGTTGCCTCTGTGCACTGGCGCACGTTGGCGCTCCTTCCCCATCCGCCCGCCAGCCCTCTCTGCTATTTTTGCCACGCATCCCTTCAGCTCCTTTTGCGTCACGATGTGTCAACTCTACTGTCAGATAAATAAAGCCCTTCTCTCTTGAGCAGTCGGCTGAGGGAGTGCGGGCGCAGGATGGGGGCCCTCCGCAGCCCAGGGGGAGGTGGCCCTCTCCCCAGCCCCGTCCCAGCAGAAGATCAGGGGCCCCGTCCGTCTTCCTCTGGCCGCCCGGGAGGAAAGCGGGCCGGCGTGGCAGAGGGAAGCCAGGCATTGTGGCCACCCACCAGGGGCCGGGTGGAGGAGAAATGGAGGATTTCCTCTCCTGGAACAGGCACTTCTACCGCCACCGTCCCACCCCCGGGGCCCCTCCCTGGGAAGGAGCAGCAGTGGTGGGAAAAGCACCCCCACCCCCCTGGGGCTGTGGCTGCGGGGCTGTCGGATGGTCTGACCCAGGCCCCAGGCTCCAGGCCTCTGGCTGGAGGGATGGAAACCTGCCGGGCCTGATTCTCCTCCTCCTCCTCTTCCTCCTGTGCTGAGCACCCAGGACCCTCGCCCCTGCCTCCCGCCTGGCCCCGGGGAATGGCCCTGTGCGGGGATTCTATGCGGCAACACGCCACCGTCCTGACGTGATCTTATTTCTGCTCTCGTTGTTATCTTCACTGACAACCCGGCCAGGTTTCCTCAGAGCTGAGTCTCCCGCATGCACAGGGGGCCTTCCTTTCAGACAAGAAACCTCCTCCTGGCAGTGACAGGGGCACAACCTCCTTGGGGGCAAGGGAGGCCCCTTCCTTTGCTGGGGAGGGGGAGGAGTACTCCAGCAGAGGCCGTGGGGAGGCCTCCGAGGGACGGGTGCGCTCGTTGCACGGTCCACCCCGAGTGACGATGCTGGGCCCGCTGGACTCCGGAGGCCCCAGGCCACCCCCTGCTCTGACTCTGCCCGCGTGGGATGGGGCTGCGGCGGAGGCTGAGAGCCTCAGGCAGCCCGGATCCCGCGTGTCTTTCCCGTGAGTCCCACTCGGGGCCGAGGGGCTTGTTCGGAAGTCAGGCTGCCTCTCCTTCTCCCGCTTCCTCTGCCGGGGAATAAGGGCCACTGAACTTGGCGAAGCTCCCTTTTGAATACATGGGTAGAGAATGGTGCTCCTGGTCAACTAGTTACGTAAAATGTAAACATCTTGAACAGCTCCGTCTGCGTATATTTGCTTATGATTAGTAGCAGTTGTTTTTTGGGGGGAGGGGCACCGGAGTGGTGGGGGGACACAGGCTTTGCTTCCAGACGGTGCGTACTCTCTCTGAGCAGCAGGCGCCATTTTGGAGAGGCCTTCCCGTGTCCTTCTCACCAGAAAGACGGCAGGGTGCTTCTTTTGCTCCGGTTGTGGCCCCTTTGTTAGGTGAGGTCTGTGCCTGTCCTTAGCTGAAAAGTGGACATTTAAAAATAGGACACCAAAGGTGAACTCCCCCTCTGCCCACCGGGGAGATTCCGGCAGCTCCACAGCCTCTTTCTGCCCGTCTACAAAGGCCAGCTCGGCTGCGGCGGAAGAGCGCCCGCCTGCCGCCCGCCCGCCTGGCGATGGCTTGGGCACCGAGAGCCAGCGAGCGCCAAGACGAGGCGAGCCCGGGGGAGAAAGCAAGGAGCCAGAGAAACGAGAGGGCTCTGTCCGGGGAAAGGCCCAGGCAGAGGCCGTGGCGGGCGGGGGGGACCAGCCTCACCTGAGCCAGTGGGGCCGGCAGGGCAGGCGGGCACCTTGGCCTTGGAGGAGGGGGCCTCATTCTCGCGGGGATTGCTGGCAGGGAGGGTGGGCAGCCGACAGCGTCTCCCCGTCGGACTTCACCGCCTCTCCCGAAAGGAGGGGGTCCTTTGAACGACCTGGTCCTCAGAGGTCATCTGTCCGCCGCCCCTCCTTAGCCCTCATTTCCGGAAAGGAGAATTTGAATCTAAGTCTCTCCCAGGCGACTGCGGCCCTCCCGGCCCCCAAAGCCTCAGACGGTCCCCTGCCCGCGAGGGGCTCGCGGTCTCCTTCTGGCTAGGCAGAAGGAGGGGAAGAAGGGAGAGTGCAGAGGAAAGATTTCCGCACGGAGCGGGGGGGGGAGCGCAAGTGCCAGGTTCGAGGACCTCCTTGGGGGAAAAATACGGGCAGCAAAGTTTTGATATTAGGCTTCCAGCAGGAGGCTGTTTCCCTGACTGTGTTATTTGTGTCTCTGAGAAGGCGTGCGGGATGTCGGTCACGTTCCACATCCTGTGACAAAAAGGGTGTTCAGGACCCCTCGGGGGGGTGTCTTTGGGGGCCTATCAGAAAAAAGAAGAAGAAGCTGAGAAAATACGCCAGGGGGAGCGGTTGGAAGGGCCGCTGCTACCGGTGGGACGCTTCCTGATGCTCAACAGGAAGCAGGTCCACGCCCAGCTCCCTGCCCTCCCTGGAGGGAAACGGGCCCAAAAGATTTCTCCTCGCACCACACATCTCCTCCCTCTGTATACAGGCAGACCTTAAAAAGAGGATACCGTTTATTATTATTATCATTATTAGTTTTTAATGAGGATGAAAGCAGGTCCTTTGATGGTTTCCTAACTGTTCAGAGCAACAAAGTCGAAGGAGCACACATTTTGAAAAAAGACAAAGAAATGTGCCCTTGTTCTAGTTGTGTTCAGAGCTGCACTTTGCTAAACCTGAGCCGCTTTCAAAGATAAACTGTGCATGAGCTGTGCAGAGGGAGAGCACAGCAGCAGCGGCAACAACATCTAAAGAATCACAGATGATGAAAAACAGGCTGGGTGAGCGGTCAGAGTGCTGGCCTAGGATTCAAAACAGCGAGGCAGGAGATAATCCGAGGGCATCTTTTATATTTCTAAAACACCTTCTTGGTTGTTCCTCTGCTTGGCCTGAGGCGGCTGAGAGAGAGATCTTAAGGATCGGCAGGTTGTAATTTCTTTTGTCCGACGCACCTTGGAGCGGGGCCTGTCGCTGGACTTCCGTCTTCTTGTCTGGCCAGAGTGGAAACCTTTTCCCCGGGGGGTCAAAACAAGCCGGCCCTGGAAAAAAAAACAGGGCAAAAGATTGCACGGAAAACTGAGAAATTGTGGAAAGAACACAGTCCATGTCTAGACCAGAGGCTGGAGTGTTCCTTTCCATCCGCCACCCCCCGTTTGTTCTGCAAAACAGGTAAAACAGGTGAAACTAGTTTGGGGCCGGGGGCCGTGTTTTTTGGGGGGGAAAGAGTTAGAGCTTGTTCGGGGTGTCGAGGGTTGTTTCCAAGAGCGCGGCTGAGTGACGGCACATCCCGGGGAGCAACACTCCAGTGTCTCTGAGCCGGTGCAGAGTACTTTCTCCCGTCATCACCGGGGTCGCAGACTTTTTAAAACTGCGGCTCTTCTACCTTTGCGTTACAGGGGAATGCCAGCGGAGAAAGACTCCTTCGCCCAGGGTGAGCTGCGCCGCAAGTCCATGATCCCTCCCAGGCAGCCCAGGCAAGGGTGAGGGATGCCGCACTCCGACATCCGGAGGGGAGCCGCCCGGGTCCCGCCCGTGGCCAGGCCCAAATGAGCCTCACCTCTTCCGGAGGCCCGAGCGCTGAAGTTCACATCCTCAGAGTCCTGGGGTCCCTCAGGCTGTCCCTGGCCAGGGGGCCCTCCGGCCACGGAGGACGGGGCCGCCTGAGCCCCAAGGCCGGTTGCCAGCCACGCACTGGAGTCGGCCGACGGAGGCAGGCCGGGGAATTCACCGAAGAGCCGGCTGGGCGGAATCTTTTGCACCCAAAGGCGGGGAATTCTGTTCCCTTCCGGGGCTCAGAGCGGGTTCGGGGGCCTTGAAAGGGGGGGCCCCCCTCCCAGCGCTTCCGAGGGGGTGGCTTTCTGAGTTCCAGCCGGGGGCAGGAGGGGATGAGCTGGCCCTCCCCACGAAAGAACCCCCCCCAAAAAGAAACCCAGGGCCGCCGCTTTCAGCCCAAACACTGGATGGCTCCCTCGGGAAGAAAGGAGGAAGAGGGGAGCTCTGGCCGCGCTTGGCTGGTCCTGGCAGGGCTCGCTTCCTGCCCCCCGCGCCCCCTTTCAAAGCCAGCTAAGGTGACCCCATCACCCGCACTCTGGCCCGCTGCCTCCCTCCTCTGTGTTCGCTAAAACACACAGGCCGAACAAGAGCTTCCAAAGTCAGCCCGGGCGCCCCGATTTCTGGGTCCCGCCTATTGGGTCGGGGGGCTGCGGGAGGTTCAGATCTCGGAGTCGTCCAGGGAGCCCGTGGCCTGGGTCGGGGGTCGCCCCATTCAGCGCCAATGCCCTTCTCGCGAGGTACGGAGGGTCGTCATCCCGACCGGCCTTCCTCACAGGGAGGTTGTTGCTACCGCACAGAATCGTCGCGACCCGAGAAGGGTTTGGGGAAGGACAGATTTGGGAGGGGGATGGGAGCCCTCGTGAAGGTGGGGGCGATGCACAGGGAGGCTCCCTCTTCTCGATAAAAGACCCCCTCCCTCGCAATCCCGGGGGGGGCGCCGGTCCCACATTCCCGTGTGGCCCCCGAGGGACCCCCGCGCGGCCTCCCCCCCGCCCTCCCTCTCGCAAGAGCTGCAGAAGCGCGGGAGGGGGAGGAGGCGGTGCAACGGGGGGCTGAGCCAAGCCGGGCCAGCTCGGGGGGGGGGGCCGTGTGCGGGTGGGGGTCCCCTCGGCCGGCGGGGCCGCCCTTCCCCTCTCCCGCCCTCCTTCCCTCCGGGGTCTCGGGGCCTCCTCCGCCTCCTCGGCGCCTCCAGCCAGCCGCGGCCGCCCCCTCGCAGCCGAGGCGGGCGAGAGGGGCGGCGCAAGGCGGCCCCCCCCCCGGAGAGAGGCGCCGACCCGCGCGGGCCGAGGCGGCGGCGGGAGGAGGAGGAGGAGGAGAGCGGCGGGCGCTAAGGCACCGCCGCCCGGGCATCCTCCGCGCGCCCCCCGGCCGGCGGGAGAGGGAGGGAGGGAGGCGGAGGGAGGCGGCGGAGGGCGGCGTGATCCGCGGCGCGAGCCGGACGCGGCGCCACTGCAGTGCTGCGCTCACTGCGGAGAGACGGAGGCGCGGGAGGCGGAGGAAGAGCCGGCCGAGCCGAGGAGAGGCCAGGAGGCGCCCCGGCACTCGCCGCCCAGGACGAGGAGGACGAGGAGGAGGAGGAGGAGGAGGAGGAGGAAAGGCAGGCGGGCGGGCGGGCGGGCAGCCGAGGGCGGCCGGGGGACCGGGACCACCGCCGCCGCCTCCTGCCGGCGGCCTGGCAGCGGCGCATCCTCGGCGCCCGGGCAAAGTCACCTCCAGCCCGGCGGCCCCGCGCAGGAGCCTGAGGCGCAGCGCCGCGGCCTCCCTCGCTCCCGCTCCCGCCCGCCGCCGCCGCCGCCGCCCGGAGACCCCTCGGCCCGCCCCGGGGCCCCCGCCGCCGCCGCCGCCGCCGCCGCCGGCCTCTCCCGCCGCCGCCGCCGCCGCCGCCGCAGCATCCTCGGGGCCGGGGCGCGGCGCCGCCTCGACTTGCCCGGCCTGGCCTTGCCTTGCCTTGCGGGCGAGGCGAGGGCGGGCGGGGGTCCCTCGGCGCCCCCCTCCGGCGCCCGGGACGGGGCCAGGCCAGCGGGGAGCAGGAGCCGGAGGGAGAAGCCCCGCCGAGAGTGGCCCTCGGGCCGCGGAGGCAGCGGGCCGGCGGCGGCGGCGGCGGCGGCGAGGGGGGGCTGACCCCCTCCGCTCCCCGGAGAAGCGGCGGCGGCGGCGGCGGCAGCGACGCCCTTGCTGGGGCTCCGCCTGAGGACGCCACCCACTCCGCCCTCCCCTCGCCCTACGAGACCCCCGGAGGACGGAGCGGAGACAAAGGGCGGGGGGCGCCGGAGCCTCCTCGGAAGGAGGGGGCAGAAGAGGACGGCGCGGACCCTCCCCCGGCCAGGTGAGCGGCGGCGGCGGCGGCGGGGGGGGGCGGGGAGAGGTGGGGTCACCCGGGGAGCGCCCCTCCCGGCCAGTCGCCCCCCGGGCCGCGGCTGGACGGCGGCCGGGAGGGCTGCAGCCAGGCAAGGGGACGGGGCGCTGGGCCCGAGGAAGCCGCTCGGGGGCCCCCCCGGCCTGCGGGCGCGCGGGTGGGCGACTTCCCGGGGCCCTGCCTGGCCCTCCCCTCTTGGAAGCGGGGCTGCTGCGGGGCGGAGGAGCTGCCGGGGGCGGGGAGGATGCGAAGGCGGGCCGGGGTTAACCCAAGGGGAACGACAGCCAGGCCGGGTGGGCAGCCCGGGGCCAAAGGCGGGGGGGGGGGAGAGGCGCGCGGGAGGCGGAGACGGGCCGGGGCCTTCTGGAGATGCCTTCCAAATCAGTGCTTCGGGGATGGAAAATCCCACCCGACAGAGTCCCAAGGGCCTTTGGGACGCCTGGCCCCTCCGGAGAGAAGCCCTCCCGGCCTCCCCCAAAATGCGGGGGGAGGGAATCACCTGCTCAGGTTCCCCAATCCATTTCTGAACCCCCCTCTCCAAGTGCCAGTGGCACGGAGCCCCACAAGCTTGTCTTTGCACTGGGTGGAGAATTCTGACCTCCTTGAACACCACCTTTTGGGGGGTCCAGGCCCCCGGCAGATGCAGAGGGTGCCCGGGGCAGGCGTGTGAAGCCGCTGAGGAGGGAGGCGGGTCTCCAGCAGCCCTCGGAGCAGTTCATTTCCTGGACTGCGTCCCCCAGATTTTGGAAGACCAGGGGATTCTGGAAAGTGTAGTATACCCCCCCCCCAAGGTGACTGTTTCCAGTTCTGGACTTTCCCCAGTGGGCTCAGTGGCCGGGCAGTGATTTGAACCTGGCTGTCCCCAGAGGGAGGCTCCTTTGTGCCCCCGTGCTGCTCTCTGCTCTCGCCAATCTGCCCTCTGGCCGGCCCCATTTCTGCCCTTTTTGACCCCAGAGGGACAAAAGCAGGAGGCGGGGGGGGGGGCTTTGGCCACTTTACCGGAGGCTGTGACAGATTTCGCAGGGCCTGGTTGTCTCTGAGACCCTCGGTAACTGAGATTCAGCCTGGGGGCCAGGGAAAAGGGGCTGCTGGTGGGGAAGGAGGGGTTCCTCCCGCAACGGCTCTCTCGGCTCCTGCCCTCCACCCCTTCTCCCCTCCCCACTTCCTTTCCATGGAGACAATGTGGGCAACAGAAAGCGGAGCGGCCTGGCTCTGGAAATGCCAGCCTGCTGGCACACAGCAAGGTCTCCTTTTGTTATCTCGAACGCTTCCTGTCTTTCAGGAAAAAGACGTTTCAACCCAAAGCAGAAGAGTCCTGTGTGACTCACATGCTTCTATCATTTCAAAAAGGGAAGTTGGACCCAGAGCAGTGCACCAAAAATTCCTCTTGCTTGAACCCACCTCTGTTCCAGTGATTTTCTTTTCCACTCTAGCAGGAGATAAACGATATTTCAACATCCTCGGAAGTATTTCATCGGTGCTCCATATCAAGAGTGCCCCTGTCCCAAGCTGGGCCGGGATTGTGAATTGTACTGCAGCCGTGCAGACAGAGCCAGAAGGAGCAGCCGCGGCCGGGCGGCCTAAGTCTGGTGCCCCCAACGCCAGGGTTGGGGTGGACCGGGGTGGTGGCCTTAGTCTGAACTTCAGGGTGCTTAATGCCATCCACCAAATGAGTTCATCACCTTGGACAGCTCCAGACAGTTCAGACTGAGACCTGAAGGGGACTCACCCCTCCCCTTGCATGGGGGTCCCCACCAGCTGCCACTGCACCCCATTTTGTGCCTTGGCTGAGTTTTGGTGGCCTCCTTCACTTTGCGAGGTGAAAAGCCCTGTGGAGCTCCAAATTTCTGCAGCCTGCCATCCCAGCTGCCTGCTTGGAGAGATCTGTGGTTCCCCAGGGCTTCTGGGGAGAGGAAGTGACTCGTGGAGCCCTTCGCGGCTGCGGTGTGTGGGGAGCCTTGCAGTGGGGGGGGGAGGAAATGTGCTTGCATCTCGTGGCGCTCGACCGCAGGAGAGGCGCCGGTGACGTTTGCAGGCGCTGTGGGACGGGCATGGAGGTTTGCACTGTCGGCGCTGTATGTTGGGGGCTGCTGAGCTGAGCAGGTGCTGAGAGAGCCGGCAGCCCCTGCCTGCCCCTCCTCTTCGAGCCCGGTGCCATCTCTGGGGGGAGGAGAAGCCGGCCCTTTCTTTCCAGCACTTTTGCCTTTGAAATATCTCTGTGCATGCTCTAGTGCACCCTGACTGCTCCCTCTCAGCACTGGAAATCTACTGTGGCGTTGAGCTCGGCTTGGTGTGCGCGCGCGCGCATGCACATTGAGTGCCGGAGAGTCAGGTTCCTTCCTGCAGGGCAGATTTCATAACTCCGGCAGCTTCTTCTTAGAGGGCCTGCCGCAGCCCAGCAGTTTTGGGGCTCCCTGTGGCAGGCGAGGGTTGAGGACCTTCTGTCTTCCAAAGCCGGGCTCGTTGGCCCTCCGGGATCCCTCCAGACCCCTGGCCAGGGAGGAAGAGGTAGTGGTGGGTGCTGGGAATTGAGAACAACTGTTCTGGCTTCTGATACAGACAGGCCCTTTCTGCTGGAGGCAGAGGGAAAGAGAGGGAGGGAGGGAGGGAGGGAAGGGAGGAAGAAAAAGAAAGAAAGTGATCCCAGACAGGGGCCTCTAATCTTTTGGGGAGGGGGTCCCCATCCCCATTTTGCTCTCCAACTGAGCTTCAGAAAGGAAGGTGTCGGGGG
This sequence comes from Cyclura pinguis, assembly GCA_030412105.1. Classification (NCBI taxonomy): domain Eukaryota; kingdom Metazoa; phylum Chordata; class Lepidosauria; order Squamata; family Iguanidae; genus Cyclura; species Cyclura pinguis. Next base: position 225,866 of record CM059613.1, read on the forward strand.
GAGGTCTGCAGCGTCCTGACAGGAGGCACCGGGTCCCAGGCTTAAAGTTTAGGGCTCGAGTCAAGAGATCTTTCCTTGGGAGGGATGGCTATCACTCATACCACCACCACCCAGCTTTGCACCCACGACAAGGCACTCTCCCAGTTCCCAATGTCATTGTGGGAAGGCTGTCGGAATTACACCCACCTATCACCATGCAGGGCAAGCAAAATGAGGCTTCCAATTGGACAGATGTTAGGCTGTTAAGGCAGAAAGCAGGCTTCTGAGTTACACAGAGCTCTTTCTTCTGAAGATGAGAGCAAGACATTGGTGTTGCTACAAGTCTGTTGCTTGCCTTTTTCTCTTTCAGGAAAGACAGACAAAAAGCTTGCTGGCAGGAAGGAAAGAAGAGGCAGTGGGTGAAACCCAGGCATGCAAACAAACATTATCATGTCTTTCTTTTCTTAAAGTGGTTTGTTTTGTTTTCCAGACAGACCCAAGAGGCGAGGTGCAAGGGGAGAATTGCTGGGCACCTGTGTTGAGGATGCCCACCTGCCGGCCCCCTGGTACCTGAACCAGACGTGTCCAGCCCCCACCCCACTGCGGATGCTCCTCCCGGCGCTGCCTTGAGAGAAGGTGCTGCTGCGTGGGCGTCTGTGACAGGGAGAGTGGGAGAGCAGGAGATTGAAGTCAGAGCCCAGGAATTTGCCAAACACATTCTTCAGCCTCGTCAGGATCTCCTCACATGTAAACAGGACTCCAGCCCCGTGAGGGAGGGGCGTGCCAAGCAAGGCCCCAGCCGCTCCGGAGGGGCATTCCAGCCGGCCCTGCAAGGCGGCCTCGGGAGTGACTCACCCGCCGTCCAGGTGACCTTGTTCCCCGGGCCGCCAAAATCCCCCTGCCTCGGCTTCCTCGCGGCTCCCCCAGCCAGGCGTCCGGGGATCTGTCCTACGGGACTCCCCAGGGTGCGTTTGGAGGGCTGGTTCTAGGAGCGCCGCCTTCCCCGCCCCACTGGGAATGCTCGCAACCCTGCCGGCCTAGTGGTGCCAACAAACTCCTCCTGCCGGCCTCCCCCCACCCCGGGAAGCAGCCATTTTTGCCACCTTGGGCCCACGATGCGCCCCTGCGGGTGCCGCTCCGGGGGCTTTCTGCAGTGCCGCCGCTTCACGGCCCGTGCCCGCTTCAAAGCCCGGCCTGCCGCCGGCACCGCCTAGCCCCATGCAGGAGGCCCCGGGAGAGGCCCGAGCGCCCGAGAGCCATGTCAAGAGCCTCCTCATGTCGTGCCTGAAGGGGCAGCAGGTCATCCTCAAGATGGAGGCCATGAAGATCATCCACCCGGAGAAGTTCCCGGAGCAGCGCCAGGGCAGCGCCCCCTCGCGCTACGCCCCGGCCCCCCGCCGCGACCCCCCACTGGTGGCCAAGCGGGCCTGGCCTTCCGAGTCAGAGATCATTGTCAACCAGGCCTGCGGGGGGGACCTCCCGGCCTCGGACGGACCCCCCGGCCCCCTGGGCCTCTCCCGGACGCCCCCCCCGCCCCGCCGCGAGCGGCTCTGCCCGGGGCCCCGCCGCGGCGGCTCCGACCTCTGCTACCGCCGCCCACCGCCGCCCCCGCCGCCGCCCCCACTGCCTCCACACCCCCCGCCGCCGCCCCCCTCCACAGACGAGGTGATCGTCAACCAGTACGTGCTGCACCCCTCGGCCCCCTGCGAGCCTCTGGAGTGCCCCACCTGCGGCCACAGGTACAACTTCACCAACAAGCGGCCCCGGATCCTCTCCTGCCTCCACTCCGTCTGCGAGGAGTGCCTGCAGATCCTGTATGAGTCCTGCCCCAAGTACAAGTTCATCTCCTGCCCCACCTGCAAGCGGGAGACCGTCCTCTTCACCGACTACGGGCTGGCCGCCCTGGCCGTCAACACCAGCATCCTCAGCCGGCTGCCAGCAGAGGGCCTGGCCACCAACCAGGTCCAGTGGAGCAGCGACGCCGACCGCAGCTGCTACCAGACCTTCCGCCAGTACTGCGGGGCCGCCTGCACCTGCCACGTCCGCAATCCGCTCTCCTCCTGCACCATCATGTGAGCCGCCTGTTGCCCGATCGACCGCCCGCCCACCCGGACAGCCCCCTGGTTCCACCCACACCCTTCCACCACCCTGCTGGGCCGTGGGACTGTCTGCGGGAGAGGGGAGCCTCCGTTCGCCGGCTGGCCCCAGAAGATGCGGCTGAGATTTGGGATTCCTGGCTGCAGATCTCGTGAGCGCGGGCCTCTCTTCCAGCGAGCGCTGGCCTATTGGCAGCCAAAGAGAGAGAGTCTGTGGGGTTTCTGGGTGGAGGAGCCACTCTGATGTCCTCTGCAGCCAAGCAGGGCGGAGGTCGAGAGGGGCTTGGCTCCTGGGCGCAGGACGGAGGGAGTGCTGCCGGGAGGAGCGAGGGGTCCCTTGGCACAACTGCCGCGCCGCCCCCCGTGCGCCCCGACTGCACCGTTCGCCCCTGGGGTTTTGTTTCCAGCAGCCACCTTCGCTCCTGCTGCTCGTGGTCCCGGCGGGAGACCCGGTCTTGGCATCGGCCGCCCCAGGAGGACATCTGTAGGAACCCGGAGAAAGGGGGCACGGCTGTGGGATTGCTCAGAAGTGGGAGGCCAGGCAGGGCCTGTGCCAGGAGCCAGACTGGGCACCCGCTCCCCAAGTTATTTGCCAAAGCTTCCATCTCTGTGGCCAAGCTGTTTGGGCGTCCAGCGCCTGCCTCAGTGCTGCTGCCAACCGAAAATGTGTTGCCAAGGGACGGTCTTGTCGGAGCCGCCTCGGATTCTTGCCTCGGCTTCTCTTCTGAGGAACCAAGGAGTAAAGGACAGGGGGTTCTTTTCCTCCTCTTCCTCTTCCCTTCCCCCGTTCCTCATTTTGGAGGATCGGGGCCCCTGGGCACTGTTTCAGAGACACACCCTGTTGGCCCCTTTGCACCCAATAAAACAGATTGCCACCATCCTCCTCCTCGGGTTGCCTCCAGGTTGGGGAGGGCGGCAAAGAGAAGGCCCCGATCCAGCAGCGGGCTGCGTTTTCCCCGCTAGCGACGCAAGACTTCTTCCAGTTTGGGGGGTGTGGGGGGAGGGGAGACGGTCTCCGCCAGGCTTCCGTATTCTCTCCCCCCCCACTGCAAGGCTTTAGGAGAAATTGGGGTGCGGTGGGCCCCCCAAATTGCCAAACAGAATCTGACCATCCTCTAAGCACACTGTTTGCAAAGACAGACCAGTTTGCAGAAAGAAGAACCGGCATCCCAGCTGGAGGGGGCCGGCGGGTGTTCGAGGAGGAGAGGGGAGCTGACCTCCCTCCCAGGGGTGGTCTTTTGAGAGGCCAACGCTTGCAAAATGTTGATTTTTTTTTCTGCCAAGCAAGAGTAAAAAAGCCATAATTTGCTAGAGATCTTGCAGAGAGAGGAGCGGAGGGATGTTCGCATGTGGGGAGGTACCTCTGTTTTCCATCCACCCAGCCCCAGCGGGCCACAGCCCCATCGCATCTCCACCCCCTCCTCTCTCTCACAGAGTGCTGGGGGGTCTCGGCAGCACCAGCAGGGCCCTCCGTCAGAGTCCCGGATGGCCCTGCGTAGCGGTTCTGCCTGCAGGGCTGTGTTACCCCTGCCCCCCCCCAGCCCCCCCCGGGCTCACTCTGGAACTGCAGCAGGACCCTCCCCGCAGTCTGGGAAGCATCCGGCTACGTCCCTGTAGCCAGAGGCAGAGCCGTGGCATCATCTGCCGGGATCTGCTGGAGTCCTTTGGAGGCTTTGGCTATGGCGACAGAACCAGATGCTTCCACCGCCCCCTGTTCTCCACCAGCCAGAGGGTGCCTGGGGTTGGGGCTGGAGCAGCTCTGTGTTAAGCCGGGGGGGGGGGGCCTTGGTCATTACAGAGGGAGGGAGGAATACCAGCCTCTGCAATGACCAAAAAACTGGGGCCAGTTGCAAGTGGACTCTGGCCTGAGTGTGCCACTTGCAGGAGGCCAGGGTGTGTGTGTTGCTTTGGGGGTACTGAGCTCCAGATCCAAGGAGGCAAAGAGAAGGGAAGGAGGCAGTGGGGGGAGGTGGGGTGGCTGCTGAGGGGTCTTTCCAGGATGGGTTTAAAAACACGCTCCCAGCCGCTTGGTTCTAGTGGAGAGAACTGGGCAAAACCAGCAAGGGAAGGTGGTGAACAGAAATAGCCCTTTCTGTGGCTTTTTAAGCCTCAGGAGGACAGGCTTGGTCTTCCTGGGGTTTGCTGATCCAAACAGATGCGGAGCCGCGCTCGCTCTGCCTGCGTAGGCGGAAGACCCCCGGAGCTGAAACAACCAGGGTCCAGTGAGGGCATCCAAATCCTTCTCGCAGCACCACTAGATTGCTGGGGGAGTTGGGTTTTAGCCCGGGGAAGGGGCTTGCAGTGGGCCAACGGAGCAGCCTGGCAAGGAAATCCAGCCGGACACCGTGGCTGCCAGGTCACACGCCTCCCCCCACCTGCCAGTTTCCCCACAGTGATGCTCCTCCTCTTCATGTTTTATATCTGGTCTTGTTAAGCCCCAACTGAACCTCCCAAATAAAGATACACACTGAACCGAAAAAATAGACAGTGACCCGCGAAGCCATCTCCGTCTCAGGATGTTGGAAGCGGCGGGTGGGTGGGTGGGTGGGTGGGTGGGAAACAGGGCTGGGCTGGAGGTAGAGGTGGTCCAGGGAGCGGGCTGGCCAGATCCAGAGGCCCAGGCACGTGGAGAAGAGGGAGGAGCAAGACACGCCGAGCCTGCGTCCACACTGCAGACTTCAAGCAGTTCTGTAGTGGTTACCTAGCTGCAAAGATGCCTGGGAACTGAAGGTCTGGGTGAGGGGTCTGCAAGGAGAGCCAAGCTCGGGAGGTGGTCTCTTCCCTTCGTGGCCGGCTTCGGCTGCAGAGAGATGCCCGCCTTAGCCCTGGCGCACAGCCGCCCCTTTCCCGGAATCCCTTGCGCAGCGTTGGCCCTTCCCCTCGACAAAACCCAGCCTGATCTGGGAAGACACCAAAGGAGGGGGAGCATGCCCGTGCGTGTGTGTGGCTATTCCTCTTCCCAGGCCCTCTCTATCCGTGCCCGTGTTGGCACCAAAGGGGTGGTGATGGTTATGGGTTGCTTGACTGGCTTGTGTACCAATGTCACGATGGCAGATCTGAAAAGCCAGTTAGGTTTCCAGAGGACAGCGAGGACCCAGGGCGGGGGCGGAGGAGTGTTTGTGAGAGAGAGGGAAGGAGGGAGGGAGGAGTTGGCAGTGAACGGGCTCTGCCAGCAAAACGAATGGCATTTGGGGAAGCGTGGAGTGGGGGAGATGTGTGACAGTGCCGCTCTCCTCCCCCCCTTCCGTCTCCTGGGAGCAATGCCCACAGCAGCACCCGTTGCCCGGGCGCTTTGCAAACTTTGCTTTCAGGCCGCTCGCTCTCCTGGAACGGACTGTGCTGGGACCGCTCGGCTGAGCTAAATTTGGTGCCAGACAGGGCGACGGGGCAGTGAGAGGGAGAGCAGCCAAGTTCAACTGTGCCAATGATCGGAAGGCTTCCTCAAGAGTAAGTCTGGCTAAAATGGGAGAAGTTGCACTGAAAACCCATGATCCTCTCTGCCTAGCAGAAGTGCATCCGGGGGTTCATCCTGACCTGGGCAAGCGGTGTGACTCTTCTTCCCATTATCCCCAGTCAGCCTGCCCAGTGATGAGAGATGATGGAGATTGTAGTATAACCACACTCAAGACACCTACAGGGGTGCCTGAAGAACAGGGGAATGTGTTTCTGAGTGGGGGGGTCCCACTCATGGGTCCCGGAGCAGAGGGGTGAGGTGATGAGAGGGCTTGGCTGTGAGAAATTACATAGAGACTTGTGCCTTTTTATAGAGGTGCTTTTGAGTTGAATTGTTCAAGTTTTATGGGGGTCTCTTATCATAAAGGGGTGTGTGTGGGGGGTGGTTAAACAAAGAAAAAGTAACAGGTGACATAACCAATAGTGCAAATGCAACACCATTCCAGCATTTAGCAGGAGTGGGGCACCCACCATGATGCAGAAAGCAGAAAGAAATTGCTTTTAATAAAGTCAGACCTTGCCAGCTCTGGATGGAGCTGGAGCACTAGTTGGGTCCCCGGAGGACAGCCCGTTGCCCCGTGTCTCCACGCTTGGGGGCTCCCTCCCTTTGGGGGCCACTCGGGGGAGCCCCTGGCCGGATGAGAGAGGTCTCCTTGGGCTGGATCTAGCCTTCGGGGCTCTCCTCCGCCCCTCGCCTGTGCCGATGGCTCAAACGCGTCTTCCCCGCTCGGCAGCGGTCCGCCTCCAAGCAACGGGCCTGGGGGGCCGTGGGCCGTGCCACCCCGCGTCCTGCTCACAGCCTTGCCAGAGCCTCCTGCCTGGACATGAGGGGGAGCGGCTGAGCCTTTGCTGTGACCCGGCGCCCGCCGAGGTCTCCCCCGCGGGGACCTCAGCAATAGCAAAGCTGGTGGTTTGGGCAGAGGCGTACCTTCCTTCCATTTCACCCACGTGGTCCCAACCTCCCTAACAGGCTGGAAAGGCAGGCCAGTGTCACTCTCTCTCTCTCTCTCTTCCCCCTTTGCAGGGCGTGGGGTGTTGCAGTGGCACCCAGAGGGCCAGGAAACCAAGGGCCAAATTTGAACAGGCCTCAGGCTCTGGTGGTGCTTTTACGAACGGGCAGCTTCCCTCCTTTCCTTCCCTTTCCCAGGCCACCTCCGTGTGGGCGGAGATGCTCTGCGCATGGCTCAGCTGTGATTTAATTAGTCTGCAAAGGCCTCTTTCGCTATCCTTGTTATCCTCATAAGCAAATGAGTAGAGGCCCACAGGCGAGGCCTCTTTCCAGGCCCTTTCCCAGAAGCCTCCCCGGCACATCTTTGTGCGACGTTTAGGATCTGACTGGAAGAAGACTCCCGCGTAGCCTGGGATCTTTGGACTTTCCAGAGCGGGGCGAAGGCGGAGAAGGATGCTCAGGGAGTCACGCTCAGCAACAGGACCACCCTGCTGCTCCCCCAAACCACATGAAGTGACCCACGGAAAGGTCCGTGCTCCGCCGCACGGGGCCTGGCAGCCATCCTCTTGGGAAGGATGATGGGAGCTGCAGCCAGCCTACTCCCACCGTCTACAGCTCTGTGCAGGATCCCTTCGTGGGCTTGAGTGGGGCTGTGGCCCCTTACACTTCCCATTGCCCGCTCTGTGGCTCCTTCCCGTGACGAGGAGGGAGGAGGAAGCGGCTCCCTGTCGGGAGAAGCAGCCGAGGATGAGCTGCGGCGAGGGGGGGAACCAGCAGCAAAAGGAGAGGGTGGCGAACCCGTGCCAGCGGTGAGCTGTTCCCGCGAGGAAGGCCAGCCCGCAAGGGGGGAGGCCGTGTGACCGCCTCGCGGAAAGCGCTCCCGTCCGCTACGCAGAGTGAGTCGGCGGAACTCCCTGCCTCGCGGCGGAGGCAGCCCGTGGCTCAGTGCCAGAGCCTTTGCCCCCTGGCTCCTTCTCATCTTCCCGGCTGCAGGCCTCTCTTTTGACCGCTGGGAACAGAATGTGGGACTGGGCGGAACTTTGGGTTTGATCTAGGGAAGCAACTTGTGAGACAGAAGATGTAGGAAGTCAGAGAAGTGAGCCTGTGGCTGTTTGCAGGGAGTCCGTGCGTTCAGGCTCCCCTTCCGTACTTAAATTTCTAAATCAGGAGGGGCTGGATCCAAAACCTACACCTACTTCAATAAGGCCGCCCGGGGTGGAGGAAAAACGCACTTCGCCCGTCCGGAGGCTTCCAGACCAGGGCGCGGAACCGCGAGCCCCGGCGGCAGCCCCTCGCTCCGCCGCGCCCCCTGCTGGCGGGCTCCTCCGGAGGCGCCCCGGGCGGCCGCTCGGCGGCTTGCGGGGCAGAGCCCAGGGGCAGGAGGCCGGGGAAGGGGCCGCTCTGCCCGCGCTCCGTCCTGGCAGCACTCGCCCCCATCTTCGCCCCCCGGCGAAGGCCTCGGGGGGGGGAGGCGGGCCTGGCCCCCGCGGGAGGAGGGGGAGGCCGGGCGCGGCTGCACCGCAACTCGCATCTTGCCCCCTCCGCCCTGCTCTGGTGGGGCTGCGTCGGGGAGGGGGCGTACGCCTCCCCCCCTCGCCTTTTCTCGGAGGGGGGCTGCCCCCCTCCCCCGCGGCTCTGCAAAGGCACGTCTGCGCAGGCGCGCGCAGGGGCGGGGGGACCTCCCCCCGCGCCCAACGTGACCCAGGGCGAGGCTGTGCGGGGGGCGGCAGGGGCCGGGCCGGGGAGGGGGCCTCAGCCCCAGCTGAGGGGAGGGGGCCGCAAGGGGAGCGGGAGAGGGTCGCTCTCAGCCCGCGAGGGGACTGCCTTCAGGCCTCCTGGGCCGCGACCCCTCCCTCGCTCCCTCCCTCGCTCCTCCGCATCCTCCTGGCGCAAAGCTCCTGCGCGTTGCCGGGCGACAGCCCAGGCCGGGGACCAATCCCGCGCGCCCGCATCTCCACCGCGCCCCCCGCCCCGTCCCCGGCGAGGCGCTCGCGGCCTGGGCGCGCACGTGCGGCTCCGCGTGGGGGGGCGCCAGCCACCCCCCTCCCCCGGTGGCTCCGGAGAGCCCCGGCCGGCCCGCCGGCTACTTTTAGGCCCCCGGCGGAGGGCCCGGAGAGGCCGGCGAGCTCGGGGCCGGGGGCGCGGGTGGGTGCGCAGAGACCCCCTCCCCACTGCCGCGCTTCGCAGGGGGCGCCGGTGGGGGCTGGAGGGGCCCGAAGGGTGGCCGGGGAAAGTGCCCAGGCCCGGGGCCTGGCGGCGCGGGGGCGGCGCGTTCTCTGGGCGCCCCCGGAGGGCCGGAGGGCGGCCGCCTTTGGCCTCAGGCCCGGGGGGGGCTGCCGCAGGGAGGTTGGCCGGGGCGGGGGGGGGCGCCGTGTGGGCGGAGACGGCGGTGCGGTGGAAGGGGCGAAGAGGGGGAGCCCGAGGGAGGCTTGAGACCGGGAGGAGGAGGCGGAGGCGGGCGGGTGCGGGATGGGGAAGGACCGCAAGGGCAGAACCCTGTGCGCCCTGTGGTGCAAGTGGGGGGGGGGAGCCTTGTGTCAGAGGACGTTGTGTAAGCCAGCCAGAGGGGGGAGGAGGAGGAGAAGCCTCCTCCCTCCTCCGCCGTCGCGGGTCCGCTCGGCTGTCTTTGGGCCCAGGGTCAGGTTGCTTCCAGGCAAAGAAGCAAAGGACGGGGGAGCAGCGGGGAAAAGGGGGACAAATGCCTGGAGGAGAGAGCCTCTGCCTGCTGGGGCAGTCCACCCCAAAGTGGTGGGCGCTGGAGACAGGCCACCGGGGGGGGGGTTCCTTCTCTGCGCGACATCTGCTGCAGAGCCCGGAGGGCGGCTGTTTTCTCCCAGCGCTGCAGGCCTGGCCCCAAATGCGCTTCTGCCTCAGCTCCCCCGGGCCCTCTCCTTCTCCCCGGCCAGCCGCTCTTTTGCCAGCCGGGCGAAGGGCATCTGGTGCCCGCCGCCGAGTCACGCAGAAGCTCTGCCGGGAAGCCGGGCCACTCCCCCTCGGGCTGCCAGAGCGCGGCGCGGCCCTGGCGGGCTGGAGGCGGGCCGCTCTCGGGCCGCTTTCGCTCGCCGGACCAAGGCGCTGCGGCACCACGATGCCTGGCGCTGGCCGGGGCGGGGAGACACATTCCCCCCAGCAAACAAGACCCCCTCCACCTGCCCGACACTGTTTGCGTCTCTTTGCACAATATCTCCCCCAAACCCACCAGGCCTTTGAAGTTATTGCTTGCACAAACCACACGTTGTTCTAAAAACAATTATAATAGTGATTAAAAATCAAAGAGCAGCGATTTAAAAAAAAACAACGCAAAACAAAAACAAGGCCTTGGGCCTCCTTTCCTCTTTCTCCCTTTGCTGGAGCTGACAGAATTGCCTTGGGCATCAGGGGGGGTCCCAGCAGCCCTTCCGTCTGGGGGGAAGGTGGGCTGCAGAGAGGCAGCCCGAAGAGCTTGGGTCTCAAAGCCTGGGTATGAGCGTGGATTCCCACAACTGTGCGGCCCCCTGACCTCATGAGCTGCCGGTCTCCCTTGCCAACATGTGGCTTTCAGAGCTTCCATGGAGTCTGGGGTGGGAATGGCCCAGCCCTCCAGATGTGGCAGGACTGCAGCCCTGATCAGCCCCACGGCCAGTGCTGAGGAGTGCTGGGCACTGCAGTGCAGCAACGTCTGGAGGACGGCAGGCTGCCTGCCTCAGGTAAAACCAACCCTCCCATCCCCTCCCCTCCAAACTTCCTGGCATATCTACAGTTTGTCCACATTCTGTGATTGGTATTTCTGAATGCAAATGGCCAGACAAAAAGGGTGGGAACAGCTAGGCGTGTTGGTGCCCGGCCTGGAAGTCTGTGGACCACTGGATAGTTGAAGGAAATGAGGAGCCTCGGGTGAGACCCTCTAGCTCCCATTGGACGCCCCTTCCCTCTCCGAGGGAGCCTCTCTGCGCCAATCCCCTTTTGAAGTTTCCCGTGTGCCACTGGCACCGCACGGCTCCTCCGTTCCGCCAGAGGACAGCAAAGAGGTGTAAGCGCCTCCGCCTTGGTTACGGGAAGAGACCTGGCCGAGCGGGGCCCGGTGGGGGTCAATCCCAGTCTTTTTTCAGCCCCCGCCTGCTGCAGGCTCCAGGCCAGAGTCCATGGTCTTCCTACTGGTCCATGATGAGGAAGAGCAAGAGCAGGAGACCAATGGGCAGGAAGACCAGCAGGAGACTGAGGCTCTCGGCGGCCAGCAGGGCCAGCAGGGCCAGGCGGTAGCCCCAGCGGCAACGGCCCTCCAGCCGGGCCAGGCCCTGGATCAGGCGGGGTGGGTAGCGGAGGCAGGGCAGGAAGCCGATCATGCGGGTGGTGTGGAAGCGGACCTGGAAGTGGTGCTCCAGGCCGCCCCAGAAGCCCGGACGCCGGGCGGGCAGCGGTCTGAAGAAGAGGGGTGTCGGGGTCCCCGCAGCCGGGTCCGAGGCAGCCCCCAGCAGGAGCAGCTCCTCCTGCAGCCGACAAATCTCCCACTCCATCATGGGCGTCTTCTGGCGGCAGATGGGGCAGCACACCCGGCCAATGTCAGCGGCGCTGCCCGCCTCCATGATGGCCTGCAGGCACTGGCCGCAGAGGACGTGGCCACAGTTCAGGGGGGCCGGGCGGTGCATGTCCTGGTCGTAGATCTCCGTGCAGATCGGGCACTCCGGCTCCTCGAGGGGATCCTCGGCTTGAATGCAACAGGACTGGACTTTGGCCGCTTTCTCTTTGGCCTCTTCCAGTTCCCCTTGGAGGCCTTCGTCTTGGGCCTGATCCTCCCAGAAGCCAACTGGTGGCCCCGCTGCCGTGCCCTCCCCAAAGGGAAGCTCCTGCCCGGTTTCTGTGCTGGAGCTCTTCCTCTCCCCTGCCATGGGCCCAGGGGAGTCTCTGCCACCGTCCTCTTCTTTGGCTCCAGGCAGGAGGCCTCCCAGTTCAGGAGGAGCAGGGACTCTGGAACTGGAAGGGGGGCCCGGGGAGGATTCACCCCCCTCCTCCTCTGCCCTCCAGTTGTGGTCCCGGCCCTCCTCCGGCGTGCACTCTGCCGCGACGGTCCCCTCCTCCGTGCCGGAGCCTCTCGGGCATGTGAGGCAGCTCACTGCTGTCACACCCAGTCCCGCCTGGCCCCGCTCCGCCTCCTCACAGCCAGCCAGCACCGTGGCTGCCTTGCCGGGCTGTTCCCCCTCCAACTTGGTGTCCTGGCTCGGAGGGGCCGCAGGACTGACACCCCCTGTCTCCTCCAAACAGGGCCCAAGAATGAGTTCTGCCATCAGACCCCCCCTGCCTTCAGAGTCAGAGAGATCCATCCCTATCCCAGTCTCAGTGGCCCCAGCCGCCAGAGAGCCAGCCGCCTTGGCTCCGCGTGCCCATGCCGTTCCAGCCCAACCAGCAGCTGCTCCGCACCAGGGAGGCTGCAGCTGGTTGGCAACACCCTCCCATCTTTCCCTGTTTGGGAATTCTACCAAGAGTCCGTGGGAGAAGCTGAGTTCAAATTCCAGAAGCTCACAAAGGCCCGGATTCCAGAAGGCCGTTGTCCCAGTGGAGAGGCCAGCTGTGGGTGCCACCAGCTGCCAGGTAGTCTTCTTCCTTCCTCACTCCCTGCTCTGGGCTGTGGGCTCTCTGGCTCGCTTCTCTGTACCTGCCCAGGCCCGGCGGCCGGCCGAATATGACTGCCAGCTCAGAGGGAGGGAAGGAGGCTGGTTGCAGCAAGGCGGAGTCGGGTTTGTCAGCTTCCAAGGCGGCAGAGGGCAAATCAGAGGAGAGCAGCTTCCCTTGGCCAGGTGGGGCGGGGCCACCTGGCCAGGTGAGGCCTCCCGTCCTCCTCCTCCTCCGCATTCAGCCAAACAAACCTTCGGGCAGAGAGGCCCTTTCTCGTGCCAGGCACGGCTTCCTGCCCGCGGCCTGTGGGCAAAACAAGCATTGTTCACATGATCGCCTGTCTTCTGTTGCAGAGCCTGAGCCTCTGCTTAAAAAATGGATGAGTGTCATTTCACTTGGAAAGAAACCCAAAGATGGAGAGCAAAAGCACTTCAGGTCTCTTGAGATGCAGCCCTCCGTGTGGTGGTTTCCATGCAGAAATTTCGGGAAGGAGGGGACCTTCTAGAAAGGCCCAGTCCTGCTCCAGCCAGGAGACGTCCCCCCTCCCTCAGGTGTCTGAGGTCCCCAGGGGCAAAAACAGAGCACCCCTGGGCCCCAAAGTGCCAGAGGGCACCCCTCTCACTTGCGTTGGACAAGTTCCATGAAGGTCAGGGAGACAGGAACTGTCTTCGAATTTTTTCTGGGGAGGGGCAGAGAAAGAATTTGCTTACTAGGAAAGGCAACGACTGGGGGAAAATAGAGTTTTAATTAAACCAGCAATTTTTGTTAACCAATCCCCAGCAACTGGAGCTCAAAGGTGGAGTACTTCTGAACCTGGAGGTATCATTTGTGTGTTGTTGATAATGTTTTTTGAACACAGCCCTCTTTCCAAATAATGCAAACAACAAATTCATTCAAGCAATTGCCTGTTCTTCCCCATTTCTTTGTAATTCTGGGCTTCCAAATTCCCTCCTCTGCTGTTGCTGCCTCTCTGGAGTCCACAGAGAGAAAACAACGGGTCCTAAAAACAACAGCATGTGAGTAATAGCTAAATGGAGCCTCCAGGTTTAAAGGCAGTCCACTCTCAGCTCCAACCACTAGGGACCAGAATCAGAAGAAGAGGCAGAGGGTGGCTTTCTGCTTTGGCTAGTGGATCTCCGGAGACCCGTCCCCATGAGAGGCAGGGAAACCAAGAGACCTTGAATCTCCCCCCCCCCCCAGGAACTCTGGTTCTCCCTCGAGGGATCCTTCCAACCTGTCTCTGACCCAGCGAGGGCCCTGCCCGGCTCTTCTGACCCACTTGTTCCACTTCCCAGGCAGGAAGGGTGGTCAGGTGCCTCCTGACTCACTGCCCTGGCCTGGAAGAAGCTGGCAGGAGGAGGAGGAGGAAGTGCCCCGGCTGGAATGAAAGCGAGCCGGTTGGTCAAGAGAGGGAGGAGGAGAGGGTGCTTAGAGGTCAGGCACAAGCGGTGCCACAGAGCACCACTTTTTTCCTCATGCACCGCTGCTTGGCTCTGCGCCTTTCGCAGGCCTTGGGCTTGCCATGAGGTTGGTGGGATACGAGTGCTGTGGCCCTCGTGGCCCCTGACCACGGAACATGTGACGGGTGGCTGCTGGATTTGGAGAGGAGATCTGGGGAAGAAAGGAAAGGCATTCTCTCCCCACAAAACCAAAATTCAGGAGCCAGACAAAAGGTGCCAGCCCAGATTTATTGGTCCCAACCAGGGTCTGGTACCCTGTGTTTGCCCCTTCTGCCCTTCCCTCCGTCCAACTGAGGCTCCGTGAGAACTGCTCAAGACCAGGTCTCAGCCTGGAAACGGCCGGCGCGTTCCAGGTGGGCCAGGTACTCCTCGGCTTCTGGCCCAGAGAGGCCTCCTTCTGACTGGAAGACGAACTTCAGGGCCTCAGCCACCCCCTCGGGCATCTGCTTGGCGTTCCTAGAAGAGATGGGGGGGGGCTTGTGACTGGGTGGGAGAACCAAGGTTGCTAAATAGCTGAGAGCCAGCAGGGTCGGAAAGGGGGTGGGAGGGGTGGGCCTGGACGAGGAGGTCCTGTGTTCAGATCCTGCCCAGCCACGGAGCTCTCCGGATGCCACGGGGCCTCTCTGTCTCTCATTCTCTCAGACTAACCTACCTTAAGGGTTAACGAGTGAGAAACACGTAGCCACCTTGACTTCCTCTGAGGAAAGGCAAGTTAGAAACCAAACTGACATGCATTTGAAACTGAAGTTGTTTAAACTAGAAACTTGTATAGCATTTTAACACACTGAAACTATGCACACACCAAAGTGCTGGGGTCAGGGATCATAAAGAGGAGAGCAGGAAGCAGGGGATTTACAGTGAGGTTGCCTGGCCCATTCAGTATGGAAAGAGGGGAAGGAGGAAGGGGAAACCGGGGGTCCTGTGATGCCCTCAAGGCTGACCCACTAATTTTCCGGGCTACGGACCCCTTCATGCGACGGAGCGCAGCAGCCATCTTTTCTTTCTTCGCTCTTACTTTTGTAACTCAGTTGGAGAAATTTGCTTTAAGAGGGAAAAGGAATAAGTAAAGCTGTGAAGCTGAGGCACGGGGAGGGCTGTCCCTTGGGGTGAAGCCTCCACGGGGCACAAAGCCACCAACGCTGTGACCGCTTTGTCTAAGTTGGCTCTGAAGTTTTCGTTCCTCCCCTTTCCAGCCCGGAAGCGGCTGCTGCCTGAGCAAACTCTGTGACGCTCACTTTGGCTTCTCCCCTGAGGGCTGATGGTGCTTCCAGGAATGCGGAAGAACCAGTTTGACCCAGAAAACCGGCTCTTGCCACGCAGGAAGACGGATGGAGATTTCCTCCAGAGGCCCCTATGGATCACAACATCACAACAAGCACACCCGTGACAAGAACGGCCCGTGGCCTCCGCTGGAACTAGCCACCGCCGCCTTGGTGCGTCCTGATAGCGGGGGAGCGGTGCATGTGCCCAAGCCTGAGGGGCTTCCCTGCCAGGGGGCAGGAGGGGATTTGAGGCAAGTAGCCACAGTCCGAAGGAGCCAAAGGAGAGCAGGCCAAAAGGCCTTGATCCACAGGCCTCTGGGGCTTTGGCTGGGCCCCAGAAGGAGAGAGACCCCTTCTGCTGATGAGGGGAAGCTCGGGAGAGAGGGTTGCCCAAGGGACCCCCCCGGCCGAGAACCCATGGGGAGATTTCTTTCTCCCCCAGCTATGGTGAGCGTGATGACATTGGGGAGCTTTGAGTGACCAAATCTCAGGGACCCTGCAGGCTGGGGGACTCACACCCGGCCATTCAATTTGGATCGGAGAGGAAGGGGTCTTCGACTCTTTGGTGCTTCTTGGCACTCACCCGGCCAGGTAGATGTGGGCACCCTGACGTCTCACCAGGTCCCACACGAGCTCCTTGTTCTCCCTGAGCCGGTGCTGGACGTAAACCTTTTCCTCCTGGGGGGGACAGCATCAGAGGGGTCACAAAGAGGAACGAGGGCCTCCCCTGACTGCCCTGGCGCAAATGGCCAGAGAGCAGAGGGCGGTTGCACAAACCCACACCAAAGGGAGGATCAGGATGGGCTCACGGCCACATCCTCTTCCCACCCCAACGCCAGAAGAATTCCTAAACAGGGCAAGAGGAGCCCAGAAGGATCGGAGGCAGAGCCCCTCTTATCCAACGCAGGCTCTCACCTCAAAATTCCTCTCTGAAGACAAGACTTTTGCCTGCCTGCTCTTTCCACCCCATGGGGGGCATTTTGTAACCCTCTAATGCCTCCTCCCCCTTTGCTCCTGAGTGAGAAAGGTTCCATCAGCCTGGGCTGCCCCCCGACACAGGGAGATCCAGCCGGCAGGTGCAGGCACAGACACGCCCATGTCTGAGGAGGCTGGGACTTGCAGACTCAGCTCCTGACTCAACCAGGAAGGAGGTCAGAAAGGGAGGAGGCAGCAATCCAAGCGCATTCCTGGAGCAAGGAAGACGACTGCGTGGCTCAAGCACACGTTCTCCTCTGCTGCTGGCACCTCAGATGCAAGCGGCTGCAGGAAGGAAGCCGGGTGTGAGCAAGAGGCCCCGGCCTGTAATTGCCTGGTTGCCGGCCCTCTCCCTCCCACACAGCTTCCTGTGTCTCCCGTCAAGAGCCGACGGGAGCGTCCAGGACTCCCAGAAGCACTGGCTCTGATGCCAGGCAAGGGAGGCCGCAAGCTAAGGTTAAACACTGCTGGAACTCTTATCCTGAAAACAGTCCCTGCTCAAAACCGGATGTGGCTTTCTATGCACACCTCCAAACCCCTGAGAACGGGGGGCTGCCTTCAGGGAAAGGAGAGCAAGAGGGCTTTCCAGGGAGCTGGATCCCTAGGCCGGGGCCTCACTGCCGTTCTCCTGCGCCCCTCCCCGGGGAAACAGCTTTGATTACCCCTCTCGCAGGGAGAACCGGAGGGTGTTGCGCCAGGGAAAGGGCTGCACCTGGAGAGGCCGAATCACGTGCACGCAGAGGCCCAAGGTCAGGCAGGGCAGTGCCTGGCCCTGCAGAGGGTAAACAAGAGGGACCCGGCCGTGCCAGTCAGAGCAGGACGGGACCGGGAGGAAGGGGCAGGCTGAAAACTGCCAGCAGTGCCATGGGCCAGCGTGGTGCCCACCCCTGCTCTGCACTGCGGCAGCCGCCACGCCCAGGCCCGGCTTTGGCCCCACTGCATTCGGGGGGAGGGGGCTGCCAGGCCAGGAGGAAGCCCCGGAGAGGGAAGACTTAAAGGGGAGCCTCTCTCCAGCACTCCTTTCTCAGACCCGTGGGAACCCCGTGGCCTAGTCGTGCCCAGGCCGCAGAGCTCTTTGGCCCACAGCAAAGGCGAGAGGCTGCAGGGCCGCAGGAGACCACTCTGACTGGGGGAAAACCCTCCGGGGCAGCAAAGGTGGGAGGGCAGGACAGATATCTCTGCCCACCCACCGGCCATGCTTTCTATCTGTCCGGGCCTCAGTGACCAGTCTCAGTTGGAGACGCCTGTGCTTGGGTCCCAGATCCAGGACCCCGCAGACCCTGACACCTGGAACTGACCTGGTCCCGGGAGAAGGCCACAAAGAGCGCCAGGGACCCCCTCTTCACCAGCTCCTCCCATTCCGCCTGGCAGTAAAAATCTTTGGCTTTCTGTCGACAGCCGAAGAACAGAAGGTTCCCTGAAAGGGGAGGAAGTGGGGTGAGGTCAGGGGCCATTCTGACACCAAGCCCCAGCAGGCAGGAAAGGAGCAAATTTTCGGCAGATACAGTGGTGGGGACAGACCAGGGCTAGGATTGGTTTTAAAAGCTTTTGTGATGGCGTTGTATTACTGTGGGGGCCCCTTCCCCCACCACATAAAAAAAAAAACAGGGTTCCAAAAGAGAAGGGGCAGTGGGGCACTGTGCCATCTCCCTTGCCCCCGGATCTCCCCATGGGCAGCACTCCCAATGAAAACAGATGCAGCCAGAGATTAACTTCTGGTTTGTAGAAAGACATGCTTTCATTAAAGTAAGGCCTGAAAATAGATTTCAAGGAGGATTGTTACTCTTGGAGGTTTCCCGGAGTAGCAGTTCTCCTTGTTTTTTGTTTCTCTTTATGCCCACCCCTCTGTCTGTTTGTCTCTCTCTTTCTTTCAGGAGTTGGGGCTGGTGGGAGGGCTGCCAAACCATGTAAGGTATTCAAGCAGAGACTGACAAGCTGGGGAAGAATTCTCCCACCCAACAGCCATTCTTGAAATATGTTCAATAAAGTCCAGACTTATCGAGAGTGCCCTGCTGTGAAAATCACTGGTCAGACAGTGCAGTGCACTTCACTGCCCCTCAATTAACCCTAGTGCAGTCTTGAATATTGCCCATGCCGCTGTTTCTCCACTGCCCCTCCACTCCTCAGCAGACCTGTAGAAGAGGACCTTCCTCAAACCAGAGAATCACCTTGTTTGCCTTGGGCGACTCGCTCCTGGATCGCTGCTCGGAAGGGAGCCACCCCTGTGCCAGGCCCGATGAGGATCACGGGCGTCTCTGGTTCAGCTGGGAATTTCATCCCTCCTTTCTTCACCCAGAGAGGAACCCATACGGCCTCTGGAAAATACAGAGCTTGCATGAATCAGAAGCGCACGAGAAGGAAGGGAATCTAAAAAGCCATGGAGTGCTTCTCACCCCGTCTCCCAGTGACCGATCTTTGTGTATGGAAGGGCACCCCCGCTCTCTCTCTCCCGCCCAGGGCCAACGGACACATTTTTAGCATTCCACTTCTTGGGAGGGTTATTTTGGGCTTCAGAGGCACGAAGCTTCCTGTGACCAATGGGACGAACCTCCCAGAGCAGCTCCCCTCGCCCTGGGTCCCAGGCGCCGTCCTCCTCCTCCGCATCACAGCCCTTCTCTTCACACTTCTCCCTGGATGTTTTTCTGCCGCCTTTGACATTACAGACATACCGCAATCAACCCAGCTACCAACAGAGCAGCTCCTTTTTACACCCAAGCAACCTTTTCTCCTTGTCCCTTATCTGCCTGGATGTTTTCTTTAGCAGCAGACACTGGGAGGATGCTGGTGGGGGGGCTGCAAAAACACCGTTTTTCAGTGTTGCAACCCACAATGCAATAAAGCCTGAACTGGCAAGAGCAAAGTCTGCTCCGGCCGATCCCGCTATTAAGCAGTAGCGGGAGTGAAGGGTTGAATGAGCCCCGCTTCCTCCACCGACAAGGAAGGCCTCTCTGGCAGCACACCCCCCCCACCCATTGTAGCACCCCCAATTTACCGTCCTTTGGGTCCAGGGAGGCCAGCCACGTGGAGCAGAGGCCACGTCGGGGCTTACTGAGAAAGGTCTTGTAGCGCACCACTGCCAGGAGGATCTCAATGCGGTTGGGGCAGACCTGCAAAAGACCAGCAACTGAACACACGCACAGTGGGGATTCTGGCCGAGGCGACTCAAGCCCAAAGCTTGGTAAAATGGCCAGGAGATTCTGGGAGATGTAGTCCTCATCATTTCCCCAAAACTGGGACTCAAGAGGCTTACAAATCAAAATGAGTCCAATGTAGTTGCAGTTGTTTTTGTTGTTAGGTGCCTTCAAGCCAACTCCCACTTATGGCAACCCTCTCCTTGGCCAGATGCATTCGGAAGGTGTTCACCACCACTGCCTTCCTCTGAGGCTGAGAGAGCATGACTTGCCCAAGGCCACCCACTGGGTTTCCATGGCTGAGCAGGGATTGGAACCCTGGTCTCCCAGAGGAATCTCAGCCCAACGCCCAAACCATAGTCACGCTGACTCTGCTACAATATATGTATGCAAACGTACAAAAAGCCAATACAGAACTGAACTATTAACGATATTGTAACAATTTAAAACATGCATTTAAAGTGATAAAAAGCAGTTTAAAGATACAATAAATGAATACAATACAATACAAAACGCTTACAACCTCCCCAAGTTCTCTTTGAGCGCCACAGACAGGGACCTAAAGAGGGGACCGTCCCTTTTTGATTTCGGGTTCACTCCCCTAAAACGTAGGCTAGACCACCCTTGAGGCATGGAGTTGTACAGGGAGGTGCCTTCCCACAGCTCCCTCGCTGCATCTCTCCGCCCCCACTCAAAGGCAGCCCTTGAATTCAGCCCCAGAAAGGTGGAAAAAGCATCCCTCTGCCACTCTTGCCGGTTGCTCTATGGGTCCAGCTGTAGCTCTATGGACTCCGATGGCTGCTAAGGACTTGTGGGAGTGTGTTGCCCATCCAGTGCCACCTGCTGGACTGATGCAGAAGCACTTGCCAAGCAAGAAATGTTGTGCTCCCAAAACGGAGACATTTCTCTTCCCAGATACTTAATCACTGATTGCTTCTAGTCTTTATTAGAAAAGAAAAACGTTCAAAACTGCACTCTCACAGCCAGGGGCTCGTCGGCCTACATCCTTGCCCCAGATAGATGCCAAACGACCCACTGTTCCTTACCAGCATCGAGGAAGCAATTGAGAAGGCACGGGGCCTGATCCGTGGAATGAGGTCTAGCAGATAATCACATGGGATGGCACAGGTTGTGTGGGGAAAGTCACCAAGGACCTTGGATAAGGAAGGTAAAAATGAATTTGGACTAGCAAAGTCAGATACGTAAAACAGTGGTGGAATTCAAGCTCTAGCGCTCTTATTGCAAATAAGAGAAAAAGATGCACGCAAGTCATGGACCGCAGCTCTTTTTGGAGCAGAATTTTGCTGTTTTCTTCCACAGCAGAACCCTGCTGCTCTCAGGCCAAACAAAAGGGACGCTCACACAGCCTTCCGGGCAGCAGGCCGCCTCCCTGCACGACACCCAGGGTGCGAGGTGAGGGAGAGACCCCTGGTACAGACTGCCCTACCTCCAGCGTGGTCCTGCGCGGGCGGTTGCAGTAGGCGTAGAGGTCCTCCTGGCCCTGGGCGGAGCTGAACTCCTGCAGCTTCTCTCGCTCCAAGTCATTGGTAGAGAAATGGGAGAGAAGCTCAAAAAAAGAGCGTCGGGGGACACAGGTGATGTCCAGGTAGTGGGTCACCAGGTGCCGGACGGTACACGGCTGGGGCAGGTGGGCAGGAAGGGAAGTGCCTGGGGGGGAAAAAGTAGTGAGGGGGCAGAAGATTCAGGGAACCTTCCAGGCAGCTTGAAAAGGCAGCCCTGACCACATGGGACAAAAGGGAGAGGCAAAAAAAGAGGCAAAGGAACTCCTCCACAGAAGATGGCAAAAAGCCCTCCTCTCTCCCCACCCCGAGGAATGCTGACATGAAGCCTGCCGAGACAAGCCCAGGCCCTCTCTTAGAACAAGACGGAGCACTCCCCCTCCCCTGCCCGTCCCTCAAATGATGGATTCAGTCCTCTGGCCCATCATACAGGCTGAACCAATTGAACTGGTCAAAGAAAACTGACTGGGCTGAATTTGACACCAAGATGTCTTTAACTGTGCAGCCACCATACAGGAAAAAAAAATGAATAAAATAAAATGATAAATAAAGTACCCAAGGTAGAGGGACTTGGAAGGGGGAACCTTGGCTTCCAGAGGCTGATGCTCTTTTGGGGCAGCCGGACCCCCAAGCTGCTGTTCTGTGGCTCTGCCTCAATTTTGTTCTCTGAGCTGTCCTGCTCTTTCTGGCTGACTCTGGCCAACAAGAGCTCCCTTTGAGCACAATCTTGCACACAACAAGGAGAGGCTGACTTGGGAGGGCAAGGGGGTTTTGCCAGACACTCCGTGCCCACCTTGCAATTCAGGCTGCAGAGACCACCCTCTTGGGGAGCTCTTTGGTACCTGGTTCAGTCGGCCTCAGGACAAAGCGCCTGTCAGGATCCAAACGCAGGAGACTGCAGAAGAGCTGCACCTCCTCGGGAACATTGTGGGGCTGGATCATGACCACATCACCAGCTGCATACCTGCCAGAGAAGGAGGGACTCTTCTCATAGAGGGGCTGGTGTCTCTTTGGCTCCCTGTTTTGTTCTCATGGGAGGGGGCACAGAGACCCCCTTGAGCAAGGCAGGGTGGCCCCGTGCTGCTGCCACTGTCCTCTTCCTCCTCATTGTAACTATTATGCTCTTACAATCTACCTTTTTCCTAGCTATGCAAAGTTAAAATGAGTACAGATAATGTTCCATGCGATTTAGACATACAAAACACCCACTAAAGCCAGCAGCAACAGAAACACGGTACAGACAATCCAGCACCTTATTCAAAGCCCTTTCTTCAGCACTCCGTTCTCAAAGGGCCGCCAAAGGAAAAGAGCCCCTCCTTGCCTCTGGAGGCAGCTGAAGAAGACAGGCAGCTGCCGCACCCCAGGCCAGACCCATCCTCCACCCCCTCTCACTCTCAGCGGCTGCCCGGGGCTCCAGGGAGGCAGAAGGGATTCTGTAGGACCCAAGAAGCCTTTTTAGTGGGGATAGGAGGAAGCTAGGGATCCTCTCTGTGCAAAGCATGGACTCTGCCCACTGAGTTACACTCCCTTGCGATTAGAACCTGCCCTCCTCTTATCACTTAGAGGGCAACCAAAACACATGAGAGAGACAGGGGCCAGGGAAGCTCACTCGATTCCAGAGTCAGTGATGTCCAACTCAATAAGGCGGACATCTTGGAAATGCGATTCGTGTGTCACGCGCCGATTGGACACCATTCGGGCAGCAAAAGGATGCAGCTCTGAGGGGGTTTCCCGAGAGGACGGGTCCTGCTGGAGGGAGCCTTTGCGGAGCCTGCTGTCGTCCTCTTCTTCCAGAAATTGGAAGGTGAATTTGGGTGGTAAACTGTAGGAAAGAAAGGAGGCAGCAAAATGCCAGTCAGCAGGCAGCCGTTCGTGCTGGTGGGCGTCCTTTTTCTTTGAGTTCCTGGGCTGTATTGAGTTGCCCTGAGAGCTTTTCTTTCAGTCAAAGAAGAGATGTAAATTGCTTAAACAAAACAGGAGCAAAGAAAAACAACAACAACAACAGCGCTAGTTGAGATTGTTAATCTTCAGACCAGCCACTGGCCACCTTGGCGGGGAATGATGGGAAGTGCAGTCTAGCACATCTTCAGGGCACCAGGCAGGGAGGGTTACATTAGCCTAAACGTATTTGGGGGTTAAGCTTCCACTTGAAAGTAAAACTCAAAGCATTTAATTCTGCCTTATGGCAATTTATATTCTGCCCCTCACTTCTATTTTTCTTTTTCACTTACATGACTTCTGGACTGATGATCTGGAGGCCGGGAGGAAGGGGATACAGGGCTAAGATCTTGTTCCACAGATCCAGCAGCCAAGGGTCAATAACCGCATCCGGGCTACAAACAGTAGAAAGAGAGACGTCTGGGACTGTTTCAAACCAAAAACGGGATCCTAAGTGGAATCCTCAGAGGAAGAGGCCCGGGGTGTCTCAGCATTGCCGAGAAAGGCCCAGGCGGCCCGGATCAAACGGAGGCCAGTCTCCCTCTCCCCTCCACCGCCACCCGGGGGCTTCCTGCCTCCCCCCCGCCTCTTACCCCAAGTCGTGCTGGTCGTCCCCCAGGGCCACGGGCGTCAGGGGGTTGCCGCCCAGCTGCAGAAGCCGCTTGTGCAGTTTCTTGGCCACGAAGTTGAACCTGAGCAGAGAAGCCACTGAGACACAGCCAAGCAGCAGCACAGAGGGCGAGGTTCCCAAGGGCCCCCTGAATCCCAGGCTGGGCAGCAGAGGCTCCCCACCACCCTCTCACAGCCAGCGGCACAGCGGGCAAAATCCAAGAGCACTACTCAGACGGAAGAGATTTTTTTTAAAAAAAGCTTTCCTGTTGGGATAGCCTGAGATGTCAGTCTAAGCCTGCCATTTCAGGTGAAGCGCAGACTTGGACTGGGGTCCAGAATCAGAGTAGGATTTTGCCCGCTGCCCCCGAGCCATGGGGGTGTGTGTGTCAAAAATGGCACTTACTTGGGGTACGAGGAATCTCCAAGCCCCAGAACTGCGTAATCCATGCGGCACAGGGAACCGGGAGGCAGGCTCTTCCGGAATATGAACCGCCAGAATTTCTAGCCAAAACCAACCAAGAAGGTGGGTGTGAGACTGCAGGTGGTGCTCAGGAAACCCGCTGGGGACCGTGCCCCCGGCGCACTGCTTCCTTTCCGCCTCACTGACTCCGGGGCAAAGAGGGACCGGATCAAATAGAGGAGACGGGGGGGGAGCCGAGTGGCAGAGCCCCTGCTTCGTGCGTGCACACCCCCCGTCCTTCACGTGCCTGAACTGTCGGCAAAGGGCTCTCACAGCCCCCGCCGGTGCCAGGAAGAAACCTGACCTTCATGTTGTCCGGAGGGTCTCCTTGTCCCGTGGTCGCGCAGACGAAGACCGCCAGCGGCTCGTGCACGAGGGAAGCCTTGAGGGGAAAGCGCACAAGGGCCGGGCGTTGGGTCACCGGGCAACGACCGCCACACGCCCCCCCCCCGCAGCGCCCAGAACGGCAACCGGGGCGGCGCATCCGACCACTCGCGCGTCTCGCCCCTCCGCTTTCCCCCGACGTTTTCGGTGGCTTCGGAACCCCGCCACCCGGGGGTCCCGCCACCCGGCACGCAGCCCCGCCAAAGTCGCCCACCCGAGTTCCCGACGCCCCTCACCGCGCCGTAGTCGTCCAGGGCCTCCACCGCGCACCGGAAGTGCCGCCGCTTGGCCTCCCGGCCGACCCTCTCGGCCGCGTCCTGGGCTGTCCCCGTCTGGCTGCCGAAAAGAACCAGGACCCTCGGGGCCTCCATCCGAAGCGGGCGGGAGGACGCGGTCCGGCGAAAACGGCGGGCAAAGGCCCCCGGCCGATCACCGGGGAACGTGCAAGCGCTCCGCCTCGCCCGAGAGAGAGAGAGAGAGAGCCGAGCCCCGCCGGCACCCCCCTTCCGCCCGCGTCATCCGAGCGCGCCGGAAGCCCGGGCGCGGGAGGCGCCGGAAGCGGAGGAGACGCCCCCCCCGTCGGTGCGGGCTCCGTCGCCGCCTGGCCGCCCGCCCCGCCGCTTCCCTGCCGCCGGGCCTCCCTCCGGCGGGCGCCGCGCGCGGCGATGCTGTTCTCGCTGCGGGAGCTGGTGCAGTGGCTGGGCTTCGCGCCCTTCGAGCTGCTGCTGCAGGGGCTGGCGCTGCTGGCCGCCTCGGTGCTGCTGGTGCTGAAGGTGGACGGCGCGGGCGGCGGCGGCGGCGGCGGGGGGCTGAGCTGGTGGGCCGTCTTCGGGCCCTTCTTCGCCGCCGACGGGCTGAGCACCTACTTCACGGCCATCGTCTCGGTGCGGCTCTTCCAGGACGGCGAGAAGCGCCTGGCCGTCCTCCGCCTCTTCTGGATCCTCACCCTCCTCAGCCTCAAGTTCGTCTTCGAGATGCTCCTCTGCCAGAAGCTGGGCGAGCAGAGCCAGGAGCTGTGGTACGGCCTCATCATGTCGCCCGTCTTCATCCTCCTGCAGCTCCTCATGATCCGCGCCTGCAGGATCAGCTAGGCGGGGAGCCCCGGCGCGCGGGGCGGGCGGAGGGGCGGCGGCCCGGCGGCGGACGCGGACCTTCTCTCCCGCCCCGCCCGCCCGCCCGGAAGGACGCCTTCGCCTGGGTGGCTGCGCCGCCCTCGCTCTCCTGCTCCGGGACTGGGCCCCGTGAGGGCTTGGAGGAAGAGGCAACGGACCCAAGTCTGGCAAAGCTGCCTCGCTGTAGCGGGATGCGCGGACCCGCTTCCGGACCAAACGCCCCTCCGAGCGCGCCGTGGCTCTGGCCGGCCGTCGGGCCCGCCTGCCGCCCCTGCGCAGCCGCCGGGAGCTGAGCGGGGCTGACGTGAGAGCGCTGCTTAAGAATAAAAGCGTAAATGTCTTTGTTATCTCGTTGTTTTTGCTGCCGGAAAGTCTTTTCTTCCGAAGGCCGAGACGGGGCTCCGGGGATCAAACCCGCGAAACGGGATGACGGCGAATTCGGAGCAGATAAAAATACTGGTTCGCACAAGGCAGGATGCAACCCGCGGGGGCCTCGGGGGCCGGCCAGGAGCTTGGAGAGCGGGGCGCGGGATGGGCGGGGGCCGCTCGGTGTTGCGCGCGGGAGCGGGCCGGGGTCTCCCCGCCCCGGGTCCGGGCTTTCCGTTAGCCGCAGCGACGGCACGTGGGTTTCCACACCGCTCATCAGCTACGTGCCCTCTAAGCGGCTTACGGCGTGCCCGCTGGTCAGGGGGTCGGATCGGCCGCCGCGGGCAGCGGGGGGCGGACGGGAGCCGCGCTTACGTCGCAGTGCGCACGGCGGCCGCGGTCCAAGCCCGCCCGCGCCAGCGCTTGTAGCCGAAGGTCCGAGGAGTCTGGGGCGACACCGGGAGCCCGAACGCCCGCCGGGTCGCCCCATCGTGGCCCTACCGCGAGAACACGCGGGTCCTCGAAGAAGACCACCCTGCGGGGAAGAGCGGGAGGCGGCGGGCGGGAAACGGCACGGTGAGCGGGCTGGCGGGATAAAGGCGGCTTCTGCTTCCGCTGCTTAAAGCATTCCGGGGAGCTGGGGTGCAAAAAGGTAACTCTTCTAAGTCCGCCCTAATTAGCCGCTATTCCCAGAAGAGCGCGTCAGCTGCACCCCCCGCCCGCGCCCCCTCCGCCGCGTGCCGCGCACGGAGACTGCGACCCCCAGGAGCCGGGCGAGAGCCTTTCGCTCCCCCGCCCGCAGCTTGATTTACGTGGGTCGAAGCCAACAGGCGGTGCGTGTGCAGAGGGCGGGAGCATATGTCCTTCTGGGCCAATGGCCCGACGCGAGACGAAGGGTCCTCTCATCCGGTGACCGTTCAGTGTTAGCACCCAATGGGAGGCGGCGAGAGAAAAAGCCGTTAAGACCGTGGAGCTGCTTCTGCTGCCGGATTCGCCGGTCCCTGAAGCCCCGCCCCCTAAAGCATAATACCGCCCGGATTCTTCTCTGGTCGGGAAGGGAGTGGGTGTGTTCTGAATAAGCTTCACCGCTCCCTCAAATGACCGTCGAGCATTTTGTCCAATGAGCGCGTTTCCCGGCCGCAATGGCGACCACTGGGATCCGCTTGAAAACATAAGGGTGGGCCACGGCGGATCTGCCCAATCACCTGTGCCTCCGCCTCTGGTGACCGCCAAATGCCCTGCCTAAAGGACACCGTCCCGGGGCGCCATTGGTGGCCAGTAGAAACCTCCGCGGCCGCTAAGAGGCGGGCACCCGATGTCTTTAGCCAATCCGTTGCGCCACTACCTCAGGTAGCCATTTCACCTCTCAGCCAATGGCCGTCGCCTCAGTGGGGGCCCTGCCCAATGGGCGGTGCTGCCGTTACCTCCGGCCCGCCCTTCTCCCGCGAGGCGAAGTCAGAGGGTCGCTCCCCTGAGCAGCGGTAGTGGCGGCCGGCCGGCCGGGCGGCAGCGGCGGCGGCTTCCGCTCTCTCTCGCCGCCATGAGCAGCCGTCCGCGGGGCTCGGCCGCGGCCGGGCTGCCGGCGTGGAAGCAGGCCATCCTGGAGCGCAAGCGGGCCAAGCTGGCCGCCGGCGTGGAGTTGCCGAAGGGCGGCGGCGGCGGCGGCGGCGGCGGCTCCGGCTCCGGCTCCTCGGCTCAGCACCGCCCGCCACCGCCGGCGTCGCCCGGAGCGGAAGGGAAGGAGCCGGCGGCGACGAAGGAGGAGAAGGAGGAGGCGGAGCGGCTGGTGGTGGCCGAGAGCCTGGGGCCGCTGCGGGAGAACCCCTTCATGCGCCTGGAGAGCGAGCGCCGGCGCCGGAGGAGGAGGGTCCCGCAGCCGCCGCCGCCGCCTTCTTCCCCGGAGGCGCCGCCGCCGCCGCCGCCGCCGCCGCCCGCCGCCGCGTCCTCCCCTCCGGCGGCGTCGGCAGCGGAGACCCCGGCCCTGGCGCAGCTGCTGGAGCTGTACAGCTCCATGCCGGGCATCCGCACCATCCGCGCCGACAACATCCTCATCATCGAGTCCCGCGGCGACGAGGCGGACGGCAGGGCCCCTCCCGGAAGGGGGCCCTCGCCGGGCCGGGGAGCGGCGGCGGCGGCGGCGGCGGCCGGCGACGTCGCCCCGGGGGCCCCGCTCTGGCGCCGGCGGCGGAGGCAGCAGCAGCCCCTGCCGGAGGACGGGGGGCCGCGTCGCCCGCCGGGGGCCTCGCCCTCCCCGCCGCGACCCGCCGGGGACCCCCTCCGCCAGCTCCTCGCCCGCACCGGCTCCCCTGTCACCGAGATCCGGGCCGCCGAGGTCGTCATCTACGAGCCCCGGCAGGCACCCAGGACCCCGCCCCCGCCCGCGGACGACCCCGGGTCCGAGGGGGGCCGGGTCAGCCGCTTGCTGGAGAAGTTCGACAGCCGGAGGCCCCGGGGCAGCGCGGGCAGGGGGAGGTGGAGGGGCGGGGAGGCCCCCTGCCCGGAGACCCTGCAGGCGGCGACGGTGCCAAACGCTTGCTCCGAGGAGGCCGCCTTGCCCTCGCTGGCTTCTGCCGCCGCCCCCCGCCCTGACTCTCCACGCAGCCTCCAGCCCGGTGGCACCGCCGGCGGCTTCGTGCAGAAGATCGGGGCCAACTCCTTCACGGTGAACCCTCGGGGGCGCCGCTTCCCTGGCCCTCCTGTTTCCAGCCAGCCGGCTGCCCCCCCCGCCCTTGCGCTCAGCAACGGGCCCGTGGAGTCGGAGGAGGCCGCCCTGCCCCGGGGCCAGGGCGTGCGGGGGGCTTCTGCCGCCGCCAGCCCTAAGCCAGTGCCATCGCCGAGCGCCGCCGCTGTGGCTTCGTCTCCCATCCAAGCCAATCCGTGGAAGCCAAAGCCTGAGGAAACCGCGGAGGTCTCTCTGCTGCCGCCACCGCCCAGTGCCAGTCCAGACAGCAGTGCCACAGCTGACTTGCCCCGTTCCGTGCAGCCTTTCGTGTTGAATGGCACCTTCGAGATCCGCCCGGCCCCCAAACCGGACCTGGCTGCCATCCCTGCGCACGATCTCCAGGCCCGGGCGCTGGCCAGCCTGCGCCTCGACTCCCGTAACTCCTTCCTCTTTGTGCCCCGTCGGAAGGGGGAAGTCCCCGGGGTCCCGGAACCGATAGAAGCCCTCCCCGCTTTGCCCGGAGCGGCCCTGCCGGCAGTCCCTGAGAAGCAGGCTGAGACTTCGGTGCCTGTGACTTATATTGATGAGGACTTGGCGGAGCCGGAGTATGACCGCTTGCCCCCCTTGAAAGTCCTGAGCCCGAGGCTGGAGGGCTTCAACGTGCCCCATGACGGTAACCTGGCTCTTGAGATGGAAGACTCTCCTGTGCCCATGTACAGGAGCCACCTGGCTGGCTTTGCCGCCTTCTCTCAGAAAAATGGCAACACCTTTACCGTTGTGCCCAGGAAGGCCCCTGTAGCTGGACTGGAGTCCTTCATCAGAGCTAGGCTGCCGGAGGAGGAAGATGAGGAGGAAGAAGGCCGAGCCGGAGCCAGGACTGGCGTGCCCCACCAAGAGCTGGGTCATCTTCTCAAGAAGCGCTACCCCACCGTGAATGAGATCGAAGTGATTGGGGGCTACCTCTCGCTGGACAAGTCCTGCATGAGTAAATCAGGCTCCCAGCGGAAGAAGGTAACCAACGGGCTTTGCTTGTGGTCATCCGTTTTGCTGATACAGCTCAACTCCAGGGGAGGGAGAGGATAAGCCTTTCTCCTCTGTCAAGCATGATGAATCCAAAACAGCTTTACGTGTTCTGTAAATTATCTACTTCACATGCTTTCAGTCTCTGGCATTGTGGGGAACATTTTATTCTTACATTGGAATGACCCGTGCACTTGCATTCAGTGAGCATAGCGTGCTACTTCTGGTCGTAATGTTGGTGTAAACACATCTAAAATGGTGAAGGTAGCATGAGTGGGTGGGATGAATTCCCTTGAGTGTGGAATAGGGGCAATGTGTTCCTACATTTCCTTGCTTGCAGTACCTAAGGAACAGGTTTCTTCTAGCCCGTCCTGGTCCCCTCTGGCCCATGCGGCTGACAGGAGCTGGTGAAGGTTCAGCGTAGCTGACTTCCTCCATCTGTCTCAGGCACTTACTGCAGGAAAAGCCCCCCCCCCCCCGGAACAGTTTCTGCACTTCCGTCTTGCAACATCCAGCCAACTTGTAGCATTCTCACCCAAATGCACATTTCCGTTTTCAAAGCCTCTGACTGGTGATTTCTTTGGACACCATCTTGTTGGGACAGCTGTGTGCTCTTCTTTGGGCCAGAAGGTGAAGCGCTGTGTAAAAGGGATTCCGCAGTGGGATTCTTGTGTTTATGGGTTAAAAGGGGCCAGCTGGAGCGTAGCTGCTTCTTGGCGTCTCAGTGCTGACCACGAGAGTGCAAAGTTCATTCCTGAGAGTAGGCCGTCTTTCCTACCGATCCTTAAGCATTCTTTCCCAAGCTCAGGATTCCCCAAGTGCCAAGGTGTACAGACTCTGTCTATAAAAGGCCAGTGATCCTCGGAGAGGCATTTGCTTAGTCCGCCATCAGGCTGTTACCAAGTGGCCTTCGGAGTCTTTCGCAGAGCCTTCCAAGCCTCCGTAGCAGAGCAGGGCTCGCCCTCACTCTTCACGGCCGCAGGCATGAGGCTGTCAGCATGCCAGAAAGGGGTGCGGAGTCTGACAGCAACGCATAGTCCTTTTAAAAGAACAAGCCGTGACTGAGCTAGGAGGTTTTGGGATGTGATTTGGTCCAAGATGTTGCGTTGCTTGTGAGGGATGGGTGTTGAAGGGTGACGCAAGTCGCCAAAGAGCACCTTCAGCTGAAGCGGAGAAGGTGGGGCTCCGGTGCCCCCCGCTGGCAGTGGCTTCAAGAGCTGCTGTCGGTTGGCTGAGTGTATTTGTCACCTGGAGGAGGGTGTAGCTGTAAACGTGGTACCCCAGTTCTGTCTCATTTCAAGTCTGAAACCGAGGAGGAGAGAGAAAAAGCACCCCGCTTGCTCTTTTTCCTTGGAAAGAAAGAGGCAAAGGCAAATTCCTAGCCCAGGCATTGATCGGGCTATGTGGCAGGAAAAGCTTCAGCAGTAACATGAGTGTGGATCCCCGTGTGGCACACCCTCCAGCGCTGCTCAGAAGGAAAGCGGTCTTGAGGCTGCCGCCGCTGTTCCTTGCTCCAGTTCTGTGTCCCGGGGACGCACACACCTGTGATCTGTGCCGTTCTAGGACTCGTTGGTCTTCGGCTGGGATCCGCAGGGTGAGGAGGAGCAGAGGAGACGATCGTTTCCTTCTCACCCAAGTTTTTGACTTGCGGATTTGATTTCCAGCGATGGAATTGTGGTGCAGTTGTATTCCACATTATTCCAAGTACAGCCAGCAAGGGAGCGACATCTGAGTCTCTATAGCTGGAAGACATACGTATTTCTGCTAGTTTTATGGAGACCTAAATACCCTAACAGTACCAGGTCCTGTCTGATCTGGGAAGCTAAGCAGGGCCAGCCCTGGTTAGTACTTGAACAGGAGATTGCCAGCAAATACCAGGAGCTGCAGACTATATGGCAGAGGAAGGAGTAGGCAAAACGCCGCCTGAGTATTCCTTGCCTCAGAAAACGCTTTGCAATTCCTGTGTTCACTATAAGTCGACAGGCAACTTGAAGGTACACGCACACACAGACTCTCACCCTCACAAAGCTACAGGTTATTTCTTTTCCATGCCTCCCAAAGCACTGCAAGGTTACAGCTGCTCAGAAGCTGACCCAGCTGGCACCTGAGAGCTTTATTGCTCTTAACTGGCAAGGAGCGGCTGCAGTGCCAAGCAGTAGGTGCGGCTTCCCTGAAGATTAAGGTGTGTTCATGTGATAAAAAGAAAACACCATTCTCGACTGAGCAGAGTGCATTTCCTCCAAATGCATGTCATTGTCCAAACTCTTGCTGACTCAGTCTGTTTCCGGCTGACGGATGGAAAACGTGGCAGAAAGGAAGAAGGGAAAGTGGATGTGCTAGGCAATCCAAGGGGGCCGTGATTTAGACCAGAGGAATGGGGGTGGGGGTTGGAATCTCAGTCAGCCCTTCGGGTGTACACACGGCTTGTGGCTGGAGTTTTGTTTGACAGCTTTGTACCTCAAGTCTCTGCAGGGAAGACCCTCTTTTTGTGGCTGAACCTTTCATTCCTGCTGTGAGTTTCTTGAGGATCAGGGTGTTGGTTAAGCAGATTGCAAGGCTACAACTCACAGCGTCTATGGAATCTTTATCATGCCGCTTATAGTTAGAAGCCTGTGGCATTGTTCTTCTTGCATGCACCTACATCCCCCCTCACCTGTCCTTTTTTCACTGCTGCGACGGCCACAAGGTTTCCCTCTTGTGCTGCCTGTTGCTATTGATATCTGCGCCGTGAAAAGGAAGAGGGAAACCTACAGCTGAATAGCCATTGTGCTACTCTTATATTCATGTTGCACCAGAGCTGTTGCTTTCTGGCTCCTGGCCTGAAAGCTCAGGTGGCTGTGAACAAGGAACAGACAAAACCAGCTGAATGGCCCCTACCTGGCTGCCCCTGGCTGCAGGAGGAATATTTGCCTGTCTCCATCCTTGAGCTCTTCCTGTGCGGGACTCTCAAATGGCAGATTGTTTCTGTCCCAGCCAGGAGTTAGTTACTTCTTTCCCTCCAAGTGTCCTTCCTAGCAAAAGTGGCTGGGGGCATACAGTGCAAGCTGCCACCTCTGGGGAAGACTAGCTTGGCAAAAATTGGGAAGCTTGGTTTCAGTGAAGCCTAAACACCTAAAGCAGAAGCACGTGGGCCAGTGAGTCGTGGCCAGTTGTTTCTGGTCGTGTACATCTGGCAAGTTATCTGCTCTGTGTTCAGCATTTCTGCTTTGTTTCTTCAAAGTAGGCTGCCAGAAGTGATCCAGCTTGATTTTTTGCAAGGAAATAGAGTTTGCTTCCCTACGCGTTTAGCTGGTTGTGAGTTCAAAGTCTGCTCTCTGCCCATCTTCTTTCGGGAACCTGAAATGCCTCTGGTATTGTAAATAGCCTGCGATATTTTAAGCTTGACGTCCTGCTCCATTTACCATGTT
Source organism: Cyclura pinguis (assembly GCA_030412105.1). NCBI lineage: Eukaryota > Metazoa > Chordata > Lepidosauria > Squamata > Iguanidae > Cyclura > Cyclura pinguis. The sequence continues at coordinate 258,241 of CM059613.1, forward strand.
GGCTGATTTCAGAAAGCTGGTCACAGTTGGGCTCTTCTTCACCACCTGGCGCTTTGGTACGAGGCCAAGGAGCACAGGGAATGTGGTAGTTTCCTTCCCAGCAGCCAGAGAGTGACAGGGCTAATTCTCCAGAACCAGGGCTGTAAAACCTCTGGCACTGAACCTTTAAAAGTGTGGTTCCCATGAGGAACAGTGCTGTGGCACTTACATTTCATGCCCTCTGTTCAGTCTTATATTTGCTACGTTAGGTTATATGTTACATGGAGGGTGGGGTGAGGGGGGCAGGCCATGTTACTTTGCATAAATCCATTTACCTTTTCATATGGTTGCAAAACAGAGACTTGATTCATCAGGAATGGGAGTGGTACCTCAGCCTTGTCCTGGAGGCAGGGATGCAACCCAAGAGATCTCTGGCAGCTGTCCTATTTATTTTGAAGCATTTTTTAAAAAAATTACTGCTCCAAGTACAGAACATGGTACGAGTAGCATCTTGCAGATGCGTTGTTTATACTGACTCTAAGCTTAGCCTGTTGACTGGCTGCTGCTCTTAGCCTGGTGTTAAATGCTGTGTGTTGTCTGCAGAGTGATTGCCGTGGCTATGGGAACTGTCACATAGCATTAAGCCGAGCACAGCAGTTGTAATGTGCTTTCCATTGTTGAGCAGGCTCCCCTAAAGCCTAGCCATGCCGCCTGCCTTGTCGAGGGATTCCAGGGCTAATCCAGGGTAATGCAGGAGGCTGAATTAAACAGCAGGCAGAAATCAATGCAGGCCTTGAGAGTGGAATTTCAGCCAGCCGTTCCAGCTGCAGAGGCAGTAACCCCCTCGTGTTCTGGCTGAAACTATTGAATGTCTCTCTCAGTAGGTCAGCTGCTTGGGTGAAAGGGGAGCATTTTCAAAGCAGCCTGGTGCAGGAAAGCACTGTGTGAGGCAAAACATTATAGTAAGAATGAGGGCCAGTGTTCACAGTCATGAGTGTGGTGAGGGATTTTTGAGTGCACAGGGAAACATCTGTCTGCTGGAAATGAATGATGGCAGGGTGTGGTGTGAAGCATCACTGGTAGAAATCTCCCATGGGAGGAGAGAAGTGGCAGTGCGTCTCTGCAGCATTTTCCAGTCAGCATGTAGAGCAGCAGGAGCAGCCAGTGTCTATTCTGGCTTGTCCATGTTCTGGGCCTCAGAGGCCAACAGAATGGTAGCAACAGGCATCCAGGAGGGCTGAGAACCCACAGAGTTGATTAGCAGCTACAGTGCAGAGCTGGCTCAGGCAAAACCTTGGGTGGCAGCTTCCTGGTGTCCTGTCAGGGTTTGACATTGTGAAAAGCTCAAGCATTTAAAAAGAAAAAATTGTGAGCGGGATTGCAGCTTTGGCTTAGCTAGCGCTAGACCTGTTGGCACTTGAAGTGGAGAGGCTTGTGCTTGCTAATAAAAAGGCAAAGATGTGGCTTTTTCTTTGCTCCCTGGCTCAGTCTGTCTTGTGGTGCTCCTTGGTGTGAATGTATTTTAATGTGGAAATAAGGCAATACAGCTGGGTGAAGCCAAAAGGTATGAAAATGGAGCAGAGTAGCCCCCACTCCTGCTGTGAGGGGCTCAGTGTTTGCGGGTAAGAATTCATGAGTTTGGGAGTAGTTGTCCACCACCCTGGAGAAGTCAGGGTGAAGGGAGGCTTCTCGAACGTCAGGCAGAGTTGGAAGGCAACCACCTCATGCTTTTTTTGCTTGTTCTAGATGAAGATTTCTTTCAATGAGACCAGCCTACAGACAATGTTTGAGTACCCCTCAGAGAGTTCCTTGGTGGAGGAGGAAGAGGAGGAGGAGGAGGAAGAAGAAGAATATGCCACAGAAGTGGATGAGACACCCGCTCCCATCTGCATTCCTCGCCCCACCAGTACCACGCTCTCAAACGCAACCAACTCAGGTAAGCCTGGTAAGCTGATAGGGCCACCCTGAGGGGCACGCTTGGTCCTGCCATCCTAGCTCGTATTTCTTCCCCTGCTCTGTGGTTGGCTGAAGTCACCTGAAAACACAGGTGTGCTGTTGGTGGGGGGGGGGGGACACCTGGGTTCAACTCTGAGCCTGGAAGCCCAGGTTTCAGCAGAGACCAGGAGTGCGTTTGCACAGTTAAAACAACTAGTGTGCCAACTGCACCCATTCCTGGAGAAGTTGGACCTGGCCGTGGTGGTACACGCCTTGGTCACATCCTGTTTCGAGTACTGTAATGTGCCATGTGTGGGGCTGCCTTTGAAAAGTGCTCAGAAACTGCTGTTGGCCCAACGAGCCGCAGCCAGGTTGTCAAGTGGGGCTGGTGACAGGGAGCCCACAACTCCCTTGTTGCAACACCTCTACTACCTCCCAGTTCATTTCCAGACACAGTTCAGTGCTGGTTCTGACTTATAAAGCCGTATATACAGCTTGGGTCCAGATTATTTGAAGTACCCTATCTCCCTTTATGAGCCCAGTAGAGCCATAAGAGTGTCCAGAGAAGCCCTTCTCTCTGTCCTTCTGATTAAAGATCAGTTGCTTCTGATTAAAGATGATCCTTCAGATACGCTGGCAGGGAGTCAGGATGTGACCCTCCCTGATGCCTTGTGGTGTCTCCTCATAGCTGCTGCTGTACTGTAACGTCTGGATTAAAGTTCCAGATCCTCTGCTATGGAGTGTTTTCCTTATTGGGCTTCCAGCTAGCTGTAGGGATGATGAGGTGAAGCACAGGGGGTGTTAGGCCCCAAGAGGACCAGCCGTCCTCTCCGCTAAGTCTCCCCTCTCCTGGCCTGGCTCCATTTTTCACTGCTTCTGCTTACCGCTTCCTGTCATTCCTCTTCAAATTCCAGATGTTCATGCTTTCTTAATAGGTTTATCCAACTACACTCCAAAGCACTCCCTCGAATTTGGCAAGTGGCAGGAGAAGCAGTATGAGGGGACACCTCCAAGCGCAGGAGCCTTTCCGCAGGACGCCGACCCGTTGGGCAACCAAATCATGGTAAGACACAGGGGAGGCGTTGCTCTGCCTACCCTCCTTTTGTCTGACCTGGGGCTTGTGGGAGGGGGGCAGGAGGCATAAACCACACTGGGCAGCAAGGTGATGATTCCCAGATTGCTTCTTTAAGGCAGCAAATATCAGGTGAAGACTTAGGATTTTAAGCTTTCCTGCAGTCAGGAGGAAGACTGCAGCTGTTCTCAGGTTTGTCACTGGAAGAGGCATGTGGGTGGTCCCATCCCTCTTGTCTTGTTTCTCCACAGCTCACCCCAGCAGACCAGAGCAGCCTCTCTGACTTCAGTAGTGAACCTGCCCTCTACTTCTGACCTTGCACCGTGAGGTGGTGCTGAGCGGAGACCCCTGCGGTGTTCTGGCCTTTGCCTCCGGGTGTTTGCAGAAGCACTTAGGGAGACGGAGGGGGGGCCTTTTCCTTGTCAATTAAGGGGTCTCAGATTTTCCTGGGCATCCTTTTCTTCGAGGAAGCCCATTTTTTTCTGCCTGTGGCCTTAGTAGCTCTTTCTCCAGGCCAGCTTTGGTAAACCAGATCCCCTTGGATGGAGAGGGGCTCATGTGGAGATGCAGTTCTAAACGGGCTGCCAAAAGCTTGCTCCCCTGCTGCCACTTTTGGGCTTGCTTGGCTCCCATCAGCCAGGCATGTTTGAACAGGCTTGGCGGCTGACTGGGTGCTGAGTCCAAGCAAACAAACTGTGATTCGACAGCTGTGACCTCATGGAAAACCCTGTCTTGGAGTTCACCTTGGGGAGCTAGTGCTCCAAAAGACCTGCCAGGAGCTGTGCTTGGGCTCTTCTGTTGCACAAGCCATGACATTCCCTGTGGCGGTGGGCAAATGGAAAGGGCAAGGGCGGCTCTCTGGTCCTCCAAAGGAAGCAAATGTGGGCACAGCCTGAGTGGCTCTTCTTAATTCAGGTGCTGGTGTCAGCTGTAATGAAGGTAGTGTGGCCTGCAGCTATGACTTGTCTGTGCCTTGTGGCAGCTTGAACTACTTACTGGAGAGCCAGTTACCCGAGGAGTGGGGCACTGTGCTGCATACGTGCACACGCACCCCTGGCCAGATTCATACGCTGTTGCAGGGTTTTGGTCACAGGCTGTGTGCAGCTGGGCCTCTGGCTGGCCAGTGCTCCTTAACCGCAGCAGGTCACAGTGTGGCTCCCGAGGAAGAAGACACCCTGTGGCCAACCTCTTCAAAATTTCAGTGGCTAGGGAGCACAGGCACTGCCAGGTTTGTTGTCTTTTTCCTAAGCTGTGGCTCCTAGAGCCAAAATTGCCCTGCCAGCTGTTGAGCCAGCCCGGTTCCTGGTGGGGAATCCTGTGGGTCTCCGGCTGTTTCTCCCCACGTTGCAATAACAGCCTCTTGCTCCCATATTCTCCAGAAACAGCTGAGCTGGCTGCCTGAAAGAGGATTAAGCTACTTTTGCTTTGCTCTTGCAATAAGTGGTCTACTGGCAGCCAGCAAAGTTGTTTATTCTATTCAGGTTGTGGAAGCAGGATTAAGTACTGTAGCCTTAGCATCCAAATAGCAGCACTCTATGCAAGAAACAAATATGGTGTCAGGACAGAAATACGGTTGATATCAATGTTGCGTCTGGCAGTGACCAGCCTCAGCCTACTCCCAAAGGACCAAGATTTCTACTCTGAAACTACTGAAGTGTGTGTGATACATATTTCCTTTGTTTAGTAAGTCAAATCGAAGTGAGCTAATTCTTCTGTGGTGGATTGTAAAATGTCCTCTATTTTGCACTTGATAACAATGTGTTAACAGGGGGAGGTGCAGGGAGGGGACTCTACATCACACGCTCAGCTGACCGCTGTTGCTACCGGGTCTGGCTGGAGGGGCCAAACTACTGCGTGCATCTTGGTCCCCCCTTCCACTTCCCCCTTGAATGGTATCACTTTGTGCTTCCAAAGCTCATTAAACTACACAAGTGATTTCTTCACAACCGTCTATGTGTTCTTCTTCTTGATGTTCGGGTCTCATATATTTGGAAATTCCAAGATAAAACATCAGTGAGGGTAAAAAAGAAAAAAAATGGAGCAAGGAAGCTGTTGCTGGTCCAGGGCATAGGAGGAAAGGAGGAGGAGCAGAGAGTGAGGAGCAGGTGGTGGACTGAAAGTTGGTGGGGAGGAATGTGGGTGGTGGGGAGGCACCTGGCCCAGGGCATTGCAGAGCACTTGTCCCAGTCCAGCAAGCTGGAAGAGTTGGACCGAGTGGTCCCCAGAGAATGGCTCCTGTGTTCAATCCCACAACAGCAGGGATCGGGTCCTCTTCTGCCAATCGCTTACGCTGGTTAAGCCAAAGCCAAGCCTCACTTGGGACCAAAGGAGCCTCACTTGCTTCACCACCAGAGGTGCAGCTTTTCCTGACCTCCAGGTCCTCCTGTTGAGGTTTTTCTGTGTGGCTCTCCAACTATAACATGGAACCCTTACGCCTCTTCTCAGCTCTTTTCTGATCTCCCTTGGGAATGTATTGTCCTGTTAAATGCCATTTTTTTATGTGCACTTTTTAAAAATTCCACCCTTCTTCTAAGGATCTAGCACTCTCTGCGCATCCCCCTGGCTCTTGCAAGAGTGCTCAAAGTTATGCTTTGCGTGGAACAAGGCTGGAGACAAGTCCAGAGCTTTTTTTGCAGATCCATTGAAATCCAAGCCTTTTCTGTTTTGCAATACTTCAGATACTTGTTTGACTAGAGATAATAGCAGGCAGAAAAGAATGCAGAGAAGCTGTACAGGCAGTAATGGCCCTCAGGGTACATGCATTATTCAGAAAGAAAATGTCCTGCTTCCAACCTGAGTTGGCCATAAGCTCCAAGGAAATGTAGCAGAATCCTGCTACCCCACAGAATCATAGAATTGGGATCTGGTTAGATTCCCTTCTACTGTAGGGCAGAACAAAGTGGAAGTATTGCTTTTCATGATCTGAGCGCAACGCGCGTTTTCATACAGTGCTTGAAACATTGAGACAGCTGAACTGTGCTCTTGGTTCAGCAAATGCTCAGCTACAACCCCAAGTTCGCTTCCGTGCGTGCACTGCGGCCAAGCCATTTGCCCCCATTTCCCACGTGAGAAGAGTAACCAGCTGGCCAGCAGGGTGACAGCTAGCTTGCACCAGATTTCTGCAGGAGCCTAGGAGCAAACTACAGCCAGCAGAGGCATTTAGCCCTTGCTGTCAGCTCCCTCTGAAATAGCTGGCTTGGCTAATGCCAGTGATAAGCTGAGCTATTTGTGCGCCCTGCGTCAAGCGTTGCTATTTCAAAAGCCCAAATCCTACACTTGCTTAGAACTGGGAAAGTGCACTTATGTCTGCTTATGTAAGCAGGATGCGGCAGGTGGGGGAGGGGGCTGAATGAGGCTTCAGCAGCACAGAGGGGCCACAGATGAAATCCTGGTGGGCAGAACAGGCGCCCCACAAATGCCTGGCTAATGAGTATTTTATGGATCCTGCTGGCATGGAGGTTCTTTGGGGTATGGTCATTAAAGAATCCACCATGTTTCCCATCTCTGTCACTATCTTCACGTGAACTTTTCTTTCTAGCAGGTTGGGAAGCTGGTATGTATTTGGCAGATGTTTCTCTATTGCAAAGGAAAGTGTGTTAAAACCCATGCCAGTGACAGCCCACCCCTGCTCAGCCGTGAGCCCACTCTCCCTCTCCCTACCTGTGCGTAAGTAACATTATTCCATATTGACAGGTACAGACACAAAACTTGCCCAGCTGAGTTTACAGCCAAGTTTTTACCATCGTTGCCCAAAGAAGCATACTAGCTCTGTTGTAGCCACCAACTCAACAGTCCTTCTGACCTCTTGAGCTGCCCTGTGAGGACACAGACTAAAATAACCAAATTTACCTCTGTAACTGGGTGTTTCTCGTTCAAGAAAACAAGCTTTAAGAAAACAAAATACTGTTTATTATACATTGCTTTACCTATAAAACACAGCCCCTGGAAGAGCCTGAAGTCAGAAGGCCAACAGCGGGAGATCTAAAGCCAAAACATTCAGCCGTCTTTAGCTGCAGGGTTTTTTGATTCTGTGGCTCTGCTGAGGTTCCCTGCCTCCTTCCTCAGGACACTGAGCAGCGTCTGAGAACTTTCCAAGATCTGGGAAGCAGCAAAAGGATCACATTTTATTTTTGTTCAGCTTGGATACTTCTATAATTGTGACCACAACAGTTTCAATGTGAACCCAGCTTTGTGCTTCCTTCTTTCTTGGGTGCATTGTTCTAAACTGCCCGTCTAGTGAGTCAACTGAGTCGTGTTTAACCCTTTCTTGCCCCTATCTCTCATATATTTCCCAGGCCCAAATTGTCTTTTTCCCCTTCTCTAAAAGGAGAAAGGTGTCCTAGCAGAGCCTCTTACCGCTCTTTGTGCACAACATATAGGGAGGCCTCAAGTTCCACTAGGAACCCCTACTTGTTTGTTAGTTCTAATTGTGAATACACTTCCCTGTTTATACAGCTCCGTGGCTGGCCCAGAAAAACGCCCTCTGCCGGCACAGGCAGGCTTCACCAGAAACACAGAGTCCTTCCCAGCAGGAAAGCAAAACCAACCACCCAGGACAGGTGAAAAGATCTACTTCTCGTGGTGGGGGTGGGGGTGAGAAATGGAATCTCCAATGTGCCTTTGGTCAGGAAAGATTGATTTCTCCACCCACTCCACAGGTACAATTGGAAAATGCTTCCTTTGAGAGGATTTTCCAAGCTTGCTGATGAGTTTCAGCTACAATACTGCAAAAAAACCATATAAAGGAAGCATTTTTTAATTTTCTTTTCTACTGATGGCATTTTAGTTGGCTGCTGAAATTCAGCAGGGGTGGGGATGGGTCTTGTAAAACTGGTATTGAGGATTGTGCGTGGCCCCTCGTTGCCCACCACTGTTTTGGATCCCCTCCTGTGCTCTCCAGATGTGGCTGGGCTGCAGTTCCTATCATCCTGAGCCTGTGTAGCAAATGCTGAGAGATTTTGGGAGATGCAGTCCAACAACTTCTGAGGGGGGGCACAAATTCACCTTCTTCTCAATTGGGCTTCAATAAACAAGAACTAGCAGCAGCAACTTTAACCTGAAGGTTCCCTGAAACATTTTGCTTGCAGTTGAACCAAATTCCATTTCTTGAAAGCACAACTAGCGAGAGAGAGAGAGAGAAAGAAAAAAAGAGGGCAAAGCAGGCAGGAAGCGCTGCCTCAGCCAGCACCTTCATGTAGGCAGCCTCTGTCTCGGCGATGGTTTTATCGAACTCGTTCCGGGAGGCCATCTTGCGGGCCAGGTTCTCGTTGATGCGGGCCAACCTCTCGGTCAGGATGCGGATGTCATTCTGCAGTTTGCTCTTCTCCTCCTCCTCCTGCCGGATCTGCTTGTTCAGCTCCTCTCTCTTGAAGCAGAGGTCTTCGATGCCTTCAGGAAGCAAAGGAGCCCAGTCAGCCGGAAACCCCCTCCGCTCTGAAAAGCACACGGCCAGCCCCGCACGACTTCGGGCCGGGGGTCTTCGGCCACGGTCACCTCAGAGCATCGCCCGCACGTCTCTCTCTAAACCGGGAGCGGGCAACCGTCAGAGGCTACGGGGCCGCGTCGACCCCTTCAGGGGAGGATAAAGGACGGACCCCTTGCCACTGGAAGCCAAGCAGGGTCAGCCCTGGTTAGTACTCGGACGGAAGACTACCATGGAGACTCCGTTTTGGACCAGGGAATGGCAAAAGCACCTCTTAGTATTCCTTGCCTAAGAAAACTCTAGGAAATTCATGCATTCACCAGAAGTTGACAGGAGACTTGAAAGTATACGCACACAACTCCCCTTCCAGGGAGCGTGGGGGTGTTCTGCCATGTTTTTAGGCCCCCCAGGACATTTTAGGTCCAGGAGGGGCCTTTTTTTAAAACTGGACTTTTAAAAAAAATCATTTTTTTTATTTATGACCATAGCAACAACAAATCAACAAAGTTTTTATTAAATAAATGAAAGTAATAAAAAAACTTTGTTTAAAAAATGCAACCAGAAAAGAAGAAAAAGGGAAGCCAAAAAATGGAACAAAAATGAGCACAGCCAACACAAGGGCACAAACACCGGTTTCAAATTTAGTTCTGCACAGAAACGATCAGGCGGAATCCTCCTGACAGCACCGTCCTCTCACACAGACGAGGCGTCCTGCCGCGGGCCCCGGCACGCGCACTCTGCCCGGGCGGCTCCGCAGACCGCCGACTTCGCGCCCCCTCTGTCTCGGGGCCCCCAGGGGTTCCGGGGCCGCACCTCCCACCGCGCCCTTCCTGGGTCGCCCGAGTGAAAACCGGAGACCGCTCCGGCGCCCCCGGCGACTGCGCAGAAGAGGGCGCGACCCTCGCGGCGGGTGCCGGGCCTCGGGCGGACAGGCAGCGCGCGGCCCCGGCCCCGGCGGTGCCCGCGCCGGCGCCCCCCCGGCGCCCCCCGGGCTACGGGCGCCCATGGGATCTGCGGCCCGACCGAGAACGCCCCCGGCGAACGCCGTCTTCCAGCCCCCGCTTTGTTGCAGAGCTTGCCGATTTCACTGGGGGGGAGGGGGGCGGGACCTCCCGGGGTCCCACGTGGGCCATTCTGAGGAGGGGGCGGGATTTTGGGAACCCGCGGTTCCCCCGGAGGCGCCTTTTCCGAGCGCGGCCCTCCGCGGCGGAGCCCCGCTTCCTCCTTTCCCCAGAAAGCGCCTGTCCCTCCGCGCCCGCGGGCTCTGCAACGCGGGGAGGGGTGCTTCGAGAGCCCTGACGGGGGGGCCACGGAGAAGGCTAGGGCCCGCCCCAACTACAAGTCCCAGGATTCCACGGGGCCTCCGAGGCCTAAACACTCTACCCGAGCCGTGCAGAAACGCCCCGCTCTGCCACCCCCCAGACCTTCCTCCCCCCCGTCCGTCCGTTTCGGGCCCGAAGGCGGCGCCCCGCCCCCCCCCGGGGGCCCTTCCCGCCCAGGCCGGCCGCCCGGCCGGCCCCGTCGCCCTGGCAACGCGCGGCCCGCTCCTCCGGGCGCAGCCCGAGGGCCCCGTCGCGGCGCCCCCTCACATTTCACCAGCTCGTTGTTGTAGCTCTGCAGGGCCGCGCCTTGCTGGGTCATCGCCGCGCTCGCCGCCGCGCTGCCCGCCGGGCTGCTCCTTCCCCCTCGCCGGCGCCGCCCTCTCCCCCGCCCCCTCCTCCCTCGCTCCGCGCGGGGCCCCTCCTCCCGCCCCCCCCCCCCAACGTTCGCCTCAGTCTCGGCGCGCCGGGCTCGGCCTCGGGGGAGCGGGAAGGCCGCCCGCCGCCGCCATGGCCCTCTCGGCCGCCTGGCAGACGCTCAGCACGGGCCTGGTGCCGCCCGCCGCCCTGGGCCTGGTGCGTCCGGGGGGGGGGCCGGGGGGCGCCCGGGAGTGGGCCGGAGGGAGGGGGCGAGCGCGGGCACGCGGAGCGGCGGGGCCGGGCGGGGCGGGGGCTTTGCGGAGGCCGGGGGAGCGCGGCGGGTGGTTATCGGGAGGCGGGAGAACAAGGGGACCCCTGAAAGGCGGGCGGGGGGCCCGGGGCGCGCGGCAATGCGCGGCCGTCCGCAGGGGGGCGAGTGAGGCGGGCTCCGAAGGGGGGGCGCGTGACGGGGGGCGACGGCCCAGCCCCCCCCCCGCCGCGGCAGCTGGGAAGAGCCGAGGGCAGGCGCCCTGGAACCGGCCCCGGGCCGCCGGGGAGGAGGCCGTGCCGCCTGCGGGGGAGCAGGGCGGGCCCGCTCGGGGGCCGCTCGGGCCCGGCTGCGGGAGCGGCCGAGGAGGGCTGGGCGTCCCGGCCGCCCGGGGGGTGAACCCCTCTGGACCTCCCCCGGGCGGCTCTTCCCTGCCTTCGGCGGCGGCTGCCTCTTGGGGCGCCTCGGGTGGGGTTCCTGTGCGGCCGGGGTCCCGGGGCCCCTCCCGGCTCTGTCGTTCTACGTAACGCGGGGCCGGCGGCTGTGGGAGGCCCGGGGGCGGCTGCCCTGTCCCCGGCCCCTTCCCGCCAGCCCCGAACTTGCAGGCCGGGCTCTGACGGGACGCGCGGTGTCGTCGCTTTCCAGGCGGCGCCTCCGTCGGACTCGGCCGAGCCCCCGGGGGAGGACGAGTTGCGGGCGGCCGTGGAGGTGCTGAAGAGCCACGGCTTGCACCCGGTGCTGGAGGAGTGGTTCTTGGAGGTTCTGCAGATGGACCTGCAGGCCCGCATCGCCCCCGAGTTCTGGAACGGCGTCGCCCAGTATGAGAACGCGGCCGAAGAGCCGGAGTGCTCCCTCCTGCTGCTGGACGCCTTCTCCCTCCTCCGGCGCCGCCTGGACCCCTACCTGCGCGGCCTGGGCCTGATGGAGGCCTGGACGAGGGAGGGCCTGCTGCTCGGGACGGGCTCCCAAGCCCTGCGGGGGAAGGTGGACGCCGTGTTCCGGGCCATCCTGTTCTTCACCACCACCGGGGGCTTCCGGGAGATGATCCGGCGGTTCTACGGCCGCAGCTTCAAGATCTACATGCGGCGGCGGCGGCGGCGGCAGAGGAGCCGGGAGGCCGGCGGGGCCGCCGAGGGGGAGAGCAGCACGAGTGAGAACGAGCAGGAAAGCGAGACGGAGGAGATGGGAGAGCCCCGGGGAGGGGGCCGGCGGTGCGCGGGGTGCGGCTGTGAGAAGGAGCGCTGCTGGTGCCGGATGGCCGTGGAGCGGTTTCGGCAGCTCAACGACGTTCTGTGGGTACCGCCTTGGCTGGTCTGTCAGTGGAGAGAAACAGCAGCCGGGAGAGATTCCGTCTGTAGACGTAGCTGGGTGCTGGCACCGTTGTGTGCTGTGCTTCTGGAGCGGCTGTCCGTGGGGTTGAAGGGGACTTAGAAATTAAAGGAAATGGAGGCTGGGGCCTGGGAGGGTGGGTGTGCTCTTGAGGGGTCGGATTCGGCCTCCACTGCAGACTTGATGGCTGTTTTGAATTGTGATGGCTGAGCCAACCACCCCCCTTGTCCCTTCAGCCAGAGGCTGAACCTGCTGGAGCGAGTCAGTGCGGACGCTGTCACCAGCATCCTGCACCAGATGATCGAGGAGCGGATGGAGCGGAGGTGCCGGGGGGAGTACGAACGCTCCTTCCTGAGCGAGTTCCATGAGGTGAGCGCAGGGTCGGGTGTCTGTGTGTCGCTATCCCTTATTTCTACTTGGACCCGTGCCAGCGCCAGGGTGTTCTCCTGTCTGGATTTACCAAATGCCCGCCTGGCAGGTGCCCCCCACTTGGCCCGGTCCTTTGCCCCGTGGCAGCCATGCCAGTGTTCCCGTGTTCTTTGTCTTCCTCATGCAGTGGATTGAGAAAGTGATTGGCTGGCTCAGCCGGGTGTTCCTGCAGGGAGGCGGTGGTGCCCCTTCCAGTCCTGAAGCCAGCAGCGTCCTCAAACGGTGGCGCTGCCACGTTCAGATGTTCTTCTACCGCCAGTATGCCAGCATGCGCATTGAGGAGCTCTTCAGCATCATCCGAGGTGAGGCCAAGATGCTAGGAGGACATGGCTCCATGCTCTCCTTTCCTTTCCTTGCTTTGGGGTACGACCCACGAGTGATCCGTCCCCCTCCCAAGTGGCACCTCAACAGTCTGGAAGCCCTCAAGGTTCCAATCCTTATCACTCTGTTATTAGGTTTCCTTTAAAAAGAAATTAGAGAGTGAGCCACTACCTTTCTCTCTCTCAAGTTATGCTTCCAGGCAGCCTCCTGGCCTCCCCTTTGGGCTCACTTGCCCAAAGGTAGGTGCTGGGCAGTCACCAAATGCCCAGAAGTTGAGTTGGCCTCCTCCAGCGTTTAGCAGGATTTGACTTGTTCTGGCCTGTCCTCGCTGTGTCTTGCCTGGCCAGCTGCCCTGGTCGTGGGCTTTAGGATACATTTTCGTTAAATACCAGCTTTGACGTTTTGATTTGTAAACCGCGTGGTTTAAAAAGTGGTAATAATGCCACTGTCAAACATCAGGGTAAATGTTTTTAAAGAAAAATACTTCCACAGTTGCTGTTGCGATTCCTTGGAGGGAGGCCCTGAGAGTGTGAAGTGCTTTGTTGTGTAGATGTGTGTGTTTCCCTTTCCCCTGAAGGCTCACTACTTTTTGTTGCCTGGCACTGCAGGATGCAGCTGCCCGTAAGGAAGCGTGCGTGCCCCTGTGTCTGTCTGGCTCATGCCTTCCCCTCCTTTTGGGGCCTGCAGATTTCCCAGAGTCGAAGCCAGCAGTGGAAGACCTGAAGTACTGCCTGGAGAGGACCAACCAGCGGCAGCAGCTGCTGAACTCTCTGAAAAGTGCCTTAGAAATGCGGCTTCTCCATCCTGGTGGGTATTTTGGATTCTGCTTATCCCTTACCTGCTGTTGCTGCAGCCTGGATGCCATGGTGCAAGTGTCAGGGAGAGATTTTTCTCCTCCTTTTCACAGAACTCACAAGTGGGAATCGCCTGGTGGAACTGCTTGGCAGTAAGCTCAGGACTGAGAAGCAGAAAAGCCTTTCCGCAGAGTTAGCTTATGGGGCTCACTCTTGCCACAGTTGTCTTAATGCAGAGTGGGGACTGGTCTCTCTCCTGCCACCCTGGCTTCCATTTCTGTCCCTTGGGCAGCTTTTGGGCAGAGGACTAGAGCTTCCTTTTCTGTTCTTGCCTTAGGGGTGAACACCTCTGACATCATTACCCTCTACATCTCTGCCATCAAAGCCCTGAGGGAACTGGACCCTTCCATGGTGATCCTGGAGGTTGCCTGCGAGCCCATCCGGAAGTACTTGCGGTGAGCAGGTCTTGGTGGGCTCTTTGCCGCATTGCAGTGACTGTGAATGCTGGGCCTTCTGCCAGCTCCTCTCCCTCCTTGAATGGTCAGTGTTTGCTCTCCCTTTTAGCGGAGCAGCATAAGTCTGTGAGCAACCCCAATTTAGGTTCCCCACAGTGTTGACTTTGGGCTACAAGCCGTTGCCTCTGTCATCACCATCACCGCCTCCTCCTCTTCACAGAACCAGGGATGATACCGTGCGGCAGATTGTGGCTGGTCTAACTGGAGATGCTGAAGGGTCCGGTGACTTGGCCAATGAGCTCTCCAAGGCCGATCCGGTGACTCTGGAGAACGGGCAGGAGAGTGACGACGACATCTCTGACCCGGAGGACTGGGTACCTGACCCCATTGATGCTGACCCAGGTGAGCCTCTCCTGCTTTGGGCTGCAGAGATGAGCATGGCCGCCGCTTTTGCACTCTGGGCAGCAGATCCCATGGGTGCCCAGAGTCTTTTGTTCTCAGGGTGGCAGAGCTAAGCGGATGGTATCCAGCACTGTTAGAACATCTTCAGAAGTGAGGTGGATTTTGGAGGTTTAAATGCCTTGGCAAAGAATTTGGGCTTGTCGGTTCAGAATAACTTTTTTTTAAGCTTGCATTGGCTCAACGCATGTGCTGTCCGTTTCTACTTAAAGCACATGGGGGGACAGTTTCAATGCCTTTGAGACACCCCAAAAGGTGTCTCCCTCTCTCCCTTCCTGGCTGGCTCCTTCCTCTCCCCTTTTCTTCACATCGCCTACTCTCTGTTTTGCCAGGCAAGTCAAGTTCCAAGCGCCGCTCCTCAGACATCATCAGCCTTCTAGTCAGCATCTATGGCAGCAAAGACCTCTTCATCAACGAGTACCGCAACCTCTTAGCCGACCGGCTGCTGCACCAGTTCTCCTACAGCACGGAGAGGTGAGGAGGAGCAGCCTGCTTCCAGCAGACACCTGAAGGAGGATTGTTGCCCACAGGGCCACCTCTGGTGTGGGTCTTCCCCCGGCCAACCCTTTGGCCCTGGAAGGGGCCGCACAAATGGTCTTTTTAAGGACCAGGCATTCCAAACGGTCTCTTGGAGCACACATGGGTTTGGTTGGGTTGGAGGAACCCCAGAGCTATGGAGGGAATGAACTGGAAAAGCTCCCAGGAGCTGCCCAGCCCTTGTGGGGATTTGTTGGTGGCAGGCGACGGAACATGACAGCAGGCGGCAGTTTCAGGAGAGGCTTTGCTGTCTCCCTTTACTGCTGTCTGTCTTCTCCTCTAAATGCGCTCTGGCCTGGGTTGCTGCTCCTTCTGTGCTCACACGAGACCCTTTTCTTCTCTCTGCTGCAGAGAAATCCGAAATGTAGAACTGCTGAAGCTGCGTTTTGGGGAGGCCCAGATGCATTACTGCGAGGTCATGTTAAAAGTAGGTTCTTGCTCTTTGGCCTCTGGGGTGGTGGTGGTAGACGACCAGGGGAACGGAGGGAAACTCTCTGCAAGTCAGGGGAGGGCCTCATCTGGCCCCCACGGGCCTCAAATGCAGCCCCTCCCTGTCTCCCTTGGAATTAAGCTGGGAGAGGTTTCAGCCCTGCTGTGATGAAGGAGGTTTTCTTCCCATCCTAGTTTTCTCATTAGGCGTTTTTTGCTGAAAATGGGGCCTAGGGAGGTGAGCCTGTTGTCTGGCAGGCACCAGAAAGTGCAAGCAAAGCAAAAGCACTTTTGCTTGCTTACCATTTGTCTGACTCAGTATCATTTCCCACGCGGGCCTTTCCTCCTTCAGGACATGGCGGACTCTCGCCGCATCAACACCAACATTCGCGACGAGGAGCAGAAACTGCCTGAGGAGGAGAGGCCCCCCTTCAACCTCACGGCCACCATCCTCTCCAGCGAGTTCTGGCCGCCACTGAAGGAGGAGAAGCTGGAGCTCCCCGAGGAGATCAAGGAGGCCACGGAGGCCTACTCCAAGAAGTACGAGAAACTCAAGGTGAGTGGGCGGGGGGGGGGGCTCTTCTCTTGCAGGAAAGGGGGGCACGTGGGCATGGCTTTGCTGGAGGCTCCTGCTGCGTCCGGACAAGGGAGCGACCCTTGGAGGTGGGGCGGGAGAGCTTCAGGCCCTGCAGGGCCCTAATCTGGCCCCAGGCTTCCCCATGTGGCCACCCCCCCTTTTCCATAGCACCATCTCTGTGTTTCCTGGCATTTGGGCGAGAACCTCTCCGAAAGGGAGTCCGGCGCTTGGGGAGCCTCCGTTAAGACTGAATGGCTGCAGTTCTGAGGTGGCTGCCCGGGAGGCGAGTCCCAGCCCTTCTCTCTCCCCTGGTTCTGAGGACCCAAGAGAGACTCCCTTCTGTCCGCAGGCCGCTCCCTGGCCGTCATGGGGGCTGCCCCTTCCTTGGTTTCCTGCCAGCCGTGCCTTCCTTCGCTGCTCCTTGCAGCTTCTGGTCCTCCTTCCCTGGCATCTTGTTTTCCTGGCAGAGAGCTCCAAAGTGCAATGTGGTAGCAGGGCCGTGGTCTTGAGGGTAGGTGTGCCGCATGCATATGGACTACGATGCCCCCACGCGCACGGGAGCAGGAATTCTCAGTCTGCCAGCCAAGTACCATGACGGCTTCTGAGGCAAGCCTTGCCAACTGCCCTCTTGGGCTCTCCCGGCAATGTGTGAGGCGCCGGATGCTGAGCACCTCGCTCACCTGCCCCCTACTTGGTCTGTGGGCTCCCTTGCAGGCCATGAGGACCTTGAACTGGAAGCCCCACCTGGGCTTGGTGAACCTGGAGGTGGAGCTGGCGGACCGCACCCTCGCCCTCTCTGTCTCGCCCGTCCATGCCGCCATCATCTTGCACTTCCAAAGCAAGGGTGAGTCCCCAGCGGAGCACAGCCTCCCCCTCTGTGTGTGCGTGGGGGGGGATGGGGGGGAGGTTGGGGAGAAGCAGCCTCCGCTTGTGCCTGAGGCGAAAGGACTGGCACAGGGTGGCAGAGGAAGGGGCAGAGGAATCTCCTCCCTTCTGCTCCACGGGGGGGCTTGAGCATAGCTGCGGCACTTCCTCTGCCCCGGCCGCCCTGCCCTCTTCCCTGGCCACACAGCCTCCCCGGCCCTGACTCCGCTTCTCCTGTGTCTCGCTTGCAACGTCCACCTGCCGCCCCATTCCCACCCCGGGTCGTTCCAGACGCCTGGACCCTGGACGAGCTGAGCGAAGTGCTGAAGGTCCCGGCTGCCTCCCTTCGGCGCAAGATGACCCTGTGGGTGCAGCAGGGGGTGCTGCGGGAAGAGCCCCCCGGCACCTTCACAGTGATCGAGGAGGAGCAGAAGGACCGGGCCGAGAAGGTGGTCCTGATCGACAGCGACGAGGAGGGCGACTCGGCCACGGCCTCCCAGGCCGACCAGAAGGAGGAGGAGCTCCAGGTACCCCCCCCCTCGTTGCCCTCTGTGAATGTTTTTTGGGGGTCAGTGGGGGTTCTGCTCGGTTAGCACTGTGTCTGTGCCCCCCCTTTTAAAGATGTCTGCTTTCCCAGGCAGACGCCCCCCATTTGCCCTTCCCTTACCCCTGGTTGAACCACAGGCAGTCTGCAACCTGTTCCAGCTTGGAAGGGACATTCGGTCCTGAAAAACCTGCACCTCAGCATTTCTTGTTTTATAGAGTGCAAGCTTCGTTAGGGCCCAGAGAGAGAGTTTTTCTGATAAGACAATCTCCCTCCCTCCCTCCCTTTTTGGGTGCTGCAGGTCTTCTGGACGTACATCCAAGCTATGCTGACCAACCTGGAGAGTCTCTCCCTGGAGCGCATCCACAGCATGCTCAAGCTCTTTGTGATGACGGGCCCCATGGTGACGGAGATCGACATCCAGGAGCTGCAGGGCTTTCTCCAGAAGAAGGTCCGGGACCAGCAGCTCATCTATTCCGGAGGCGTCTACCGCCTGCCCAAAAGCGGCAGCTGAGCGTCTCTTTCCGGCCTCTGGTGGCTCCTCCAGCAGTCCTTCAGTGTGGCCCTCCCTCCCGCCGTGGGACACAGGGCAGTGGTGTGTCAGTAGTGCCAGCGGTGTGGCACACAGCGAGCTCAGCCCCTCTGGAGACTCCCCCTTCCTCCGGGACTGAGAGAGGCCAAGCAGTCCCTCTCTGAGGGCACCTGGCAGTGGGGATGGACTCAGAGACCCAGGTGGGGGCCAGTGCGGCGCTCTTCCTCTTCACCCCTTGTGATGTGCAGCTTTGGGATTTATCACACAAAGTGTATGTTGGGTTTGTTGTCTTCATTCACAATAAAAGGTTTTGCATCTTGCTGCGTGAACTGTGGTGGAGCTTTTGTTCAGTGCTGTCACTTGAGAGCCGTCCTGGCTCTTGGCTGGTGGTCCTGAGGCTGCCCCTGTTTGTGTTCCACTGAATTGCATCCTTGCCCTCCAGTTGGCCCTCGGGCAGCCAGACTGGCCCGGTGCAGGTAAGGAGGCAAAACTGATGGAGGAACAGAGGGGGAGCCGGGACTCCAGAAGTGATGCCGTCGTCTTGTAAAGAGCTTACTATTTTGTAAGTACCCTTGAAGTCGCTGTGTACCTTCAAGTCATCTCTCATGTGTGCGAGCTTATCCTAGGTTGATCTTGGCCAGATTTATTTGGAGGAGATTTGCCATTGCCTTTCTCTTAGGATGAGAGGGTGTGACATGCCCCAGACCACGGACTGGGTTCCCATGGCTAAGAGGGGATTCAGACCCTGTTCTCCCAGAGTTCTACTCCAGTACTCCAATCCCTTCACCTCGTAGGCTCTGCCGTTGACTTACAGACACCCCCTCTTAGTTTTTTCTTTCTTTCCCCTTCCTTCCTTCCTTCCTTCCTTCCTTCCTTCCTTCCTTCCTTCCTTCCTTCCCTGGCCTCTGCGGCACGTTCTGCCCATTGGTGGGAAACATTCCGGAGCACTGTGACGTCACAGTCCCTCCCAGACTCCCATGTGAGGCTCTGCCCGGCTGGAGGCTGGCCTGGCCAGCTTTCTTGTACCCAGACTGGCTCCTTGGAGGCCGTGAGGGATTGGGCAGAGGACCCCCATTATGCACCTGGCTTGTATATTCTTCCTCAGCATCGTTGCTTTGTGTTCAGGTGAGTCTTGTGGCCAGGTGGGTTCCTCCTCACTGATCTGTGGCTGTGGCTGATCCTTCTGCCCCACCCCTGCATGGAACTTAGGACACTGCTGTAGACCACGCTGGACTGTTGGTCCATCCTGTCCAGTATGGTCAGCGTGGACAAACCGGGGCAGCAGCTTTCTGTGGTTTCAGAGCAGGGTTTTCCCCAGCCCTAATGTGAATGTGCCAGGGATTGAACCTGAGACGTCCAGTGTGAAAGGCAAGTCCTCGCACTGGGCTGTGACCCTGCCAACAGAGCAGCTGTTGCCATGCCTCCTGGCAGCAGGTTCCACACGTTAACTCTGTGCTGCATGTGGAAGCATTTTTTCCTCCCTTGGGGCTGGATCCATCTTGCCTTTGCAGCAAGGAAATGGAGCCAGCCAGCCCTGCAGGGAGAGGAAGCCTTGCTGAGAAGCTCAAGGGAAGGAAAGTTTAGAACTCCTCATGCTGAACAAATGGAGAGGCAGCCAGGTGGACTCTCTTGTCAGATAGTTGCATGGGAGGGTGCTACCACAAACAGGTCCCTGCTCCTAACTTGTGAGGCCTTTTGAGCAAGAACGTCCAGGAGGAAGAGTGAGATGGCTGAACTTTGGTGGGAGTGAGGCATCAAATTGTGTCAAATCGCTTTCTGTTGCAATTACAATTGTTAACTATTTTAATTTGGAGCTGATTCTTCTGCCTTTGCTTTCCAGTGAAAATAAGTAGGGCAGAGGTACCTAGAGCTCAGCCTCACAGCTTTGATCTCCAGCTGGACAGTTCAAATGAGAGAGACACGGAAGACGATGTTGACATCATCCGGAGAGCAGTGCGGAAGGTGAGCACAAGGAATTTGGTTGTTTTCCCTAAAGCGCTCTGCCAGTGGACTCGCTCTTGGGCGGTGGCTGTGGGTGATTTGTAACACAGGACAAAAGAGGTGGGGTGTCTTTGCAGTCACCCTGTCCTTCCTCCAGGGTACGTACTTGGGTGGCCAACAGTCTGTTCATTTTGGAACAAAACAGGGACCCCCCACCCCCAAATAAGAGTGGTCTCTCCTCCCGAAGTACATACTTGTCCAGAAGTTTGTGAACCACAACAAAGATAATGTTTGAATGCCTCTCCCTGCCCCGCATAGGAAACTGTTTGCTTTCGGATCTGTGGGAGCTGTAGAGATCAGAAAGGCTTCAATCAGTCTTCTGATCTAGAGAAGGAATGTTTAGGCTGCCACCTTCCATTTATTAAGGTTGGGGGGCAGACATGTTGCCGCCCCTGCTTTAAAATCCTTTAGGGATCCTTTGGAGCTTTCCCCCCTCTGTAGGCTGCTCTGTTTGCCTCTTCAGGGAGGAAAACCAGGGACAACCAAAGCAGAATTCCAGCGACTTGTCAAGTCTGGAAACAGTCTTTGGGTGATGGCAGTTGAGCCATGAAATGTGGAAGGTGTCAGCGGAAGTGGGGAAAGACGGAAGTGGGAAATGGAAAGAGGGACTTGCAGCATCCTGGAGGACAACCTTTGGCCTGGGTCAGGGTGGAGTGGGGGGGCACCAGACCTCTCTGGAGCTTGATGGAACCAGCTGGAAGGGCCTGGCTGGGATATCCTGCAACATTTTTTTGCAGACTCTGCTGATTGTCTTCTTACGTGTTATGCCTAGTGTGGATAGACACACAGACTGCTTCTTTCTGCCTAAAGAGAGCCAGGGTAGCCGACAAGAGAGCCCAGCTCTCTTGTGGCTGCGGGCCAGAGAGAGGGACACAGAATTCACAAAATTCTGGTTCTTGTCCACAGTATCCAGAAGAATCTGAACACATAAACAGAGGGCACCGGCAGGCCTCGATACGAGGTAAGGCATCTCCCCTGCCCCAGCCAGTCCTCTGTAGTTGTTCAGGAAGCCCCAGATAGAATAGAGTCCCTTAGAATGTCATCAGTTATCTTTAGTTATTGAAGGGTTCTATCTATCTAAATAACTCAGGGTGCTGTACAATAAAACCAGCTTGATCAATGCAAAACGATGTAAACAGTAAAAATTACTTTAGGAAGTGGACTCTCCTTTGGAGCTTTTTAAACAGGCGTGGTCTAGCTAACTGCCAGGGCTCTTGTGTGGCAGGGAGGGATGGCCGTGGTCGTCCCTTCTTGTGCTCTCGCTCTGTGATGGCAGGCGAAGAAGGGCCCCCTTTGTGAGAGAGAAAGGGGGGCCTGGAGAGCTTTGTGTGGCTTCCATGCAGGCTGGCTGGCTCTCCTGTCCCTCCTTCCGTCTTTCCTTCCTTCCTCTTTGCATTTCAGTGTCGCCGGTTGAGTGCAGCTGCCCTACGATGCTGACCAGAGGCACTCTGGTGGCTATTGTGGCCGCCTTGGCCTTCTTGGGCTTCTTTTCCACCTCGATTCTTCTGGTGGTGGCCGTCTGCATCCTGCGTCTGGTGGAGAAACAGAAGTGAGTGTCGCAGACAGAGAGACAGGCATGCTGATAAGAGACTCCCTCTGTCGATGTCCTGCTGTTTTTCCTGGGTTGGCTGTCCAGGGAGTTTATGGTTTATGGATCTGTGTGTGTGCATGTGGGGTGGTGAGACAGTGGCAACGGAGCTCCTCTGAGCAGTGAGTTCCTTGCTTGCTTTTCTTCTTGCTCATGAACCATTCTTTCTTTCTCTCTCTTGTAAAGGAAAAAGGAGAAGGACGAGAAGCCGACCCACTCTTCTTCCCGGAGGCGAGCCCCTCCCGTCCCGTAAGTAGTGGCCCAGGCCCAGCCAGGGTGACTTCCTGGTCACTAGAAAGAAAGTGTTAGTCTTCCTAGTGTTAAAATTTAACACCTGATTTGCCCTGTCTAGATTTTAGGCCAGTGGGGGGGAATGCCTGTGTAAAGGGCCGGTGTGTATGCCGCAGTGACAGGAACCTCTTTGTACATGTGGTTGCAGGCCTCCTCGCCCGGAGCATACATACATGACAGTGAAGCCTTTGCACGGATACGAACGGCTCCACCCGGCTTCCCCGTGAGTACCACCAGGCCTTCCTCCTCTCCCCTCTGCTGCTCCAGAAGATCCCCATTTTAACCTGGGCTCCCCGGATTCTGTGCCCAAAGATGAAAATTACACCCAGTTCTCATTTAGCAGTTGTCCAGTTTGTGCCACAGCGCTTCATTTTTCTTGGCTCTGCTGTAGCACGTCAGGGGGAAGAAGAGGAAACAAAGGAACCTATAAACCCTAAAACTTGACATAGGCTTCTGGGATTTCACCATCATTGCCTGGAGATCCTGAAGGATATCTCTGTGGCCTCTCCCTTCCTGCTCTCCATTACAGTAGCACAGACTGATTTGTCCCTGATTCTGGGGGTCGTATGCTTCTGCCAGCATTTGTGGTTTAGTTAATGCCTCCCCCACAGCAGCCTCCTGCAGGTTGGCCAGCCAACACATCTGCCAAAGTAGCCAAAGGCCTGTGCTCCTTCCTGGCCTTCCATTCTCTTTTCTTTTCATCTTGTTAAGCTCCTCCCGCTTCCTCCTTAGGTAGTGCTACTGGCATGTAGTGCAAGGTCTGAGCTTAACCTAGAGGACAACATACCCTGATGAAGTATGGTGTTACAGCCCAGGTGCTTAGGCACAATTGCACAGCTGTGGGTGTGGGATCAGAATATAACAGGATACAGGAAGGGAAATTAGGACCCTGGCTTCAGGGAGTGGTGTCAGATGATCTGGGCCTTTCAGGTGGCTGGGCTGTAGGTGAGAGGTGCTAAGACAGTGGATCTTACCCTGCTTATTTCTTGATGAGATAAACTAGTTAGACTCAAAGGTGCTTCTAGATTTCTTTTTCTTTTTCGCTCTCGTTTTTATGCTGTGACAGACTCACACAGTTCTCCTTTTGGAAACTGCAGACTTGGCCATATGTTATCACCAATAATTTTGTTAATGCCCTGCATTAACAGTATAATTGTCTCTCCTTGGACTTGCTGTCTTTGATTTCACAATCAGCATCCCACCAACAACCCTGGCCACAGTCTGTGTCTACCTGGCCCTCTGGGATTAACAGCCACAAGTGGGTGATAATGCACGAGAGTCATGCTGAAATAAGGGTGTCGGTCTTAAGGATCCCACACGACTCTTTGTGGTTCTGCTGTAATGCAGGCTAACACAACTGCTGCCTGTTGGAAAAATGATGTTCTCCTTCTGTTTGTCTCTTTTTCTCTTTCTCTTTCTGTGTCATTTCAGGCGTGCTGCACGAGGTGTATATCTGAGTGCCAGTGAGCTGAACCCTGGTCCCAAGTGAGTCAGCTGGCCGGGGGGCAGGGAAGGGAAGGAGGTGAGAGAGGGTGGCAGTCTCGTCAGCGCCTGGTTCCCCAAAAGAGGACTTTTCTCAGTCTTCGTTTAATTGTATGTTTTTAAAAGTACTGTGTACTGCCTGAGGTGCAGGAGTAGAAGGCTATTATTATTATTACTAGCAACAGTAACAGTAATGGTGATGGTGGGAGACTTCTGGAGGAGCGTGGCTCTGTTGCAGCCTGCTGACTCAGAGCTTGGGAGTGGTACTTGTTTGGACTATATTTCCATCCTGGCTGGAAGGATTCTGGGAACGTAACTCAAAGAAGGAACTTTTTCCAGGCCCTGCTCTTGCATGTGAAAGTGCACTTGGAATTTCTGGCAGTCTTTTGACCTTAAACCATAAGGTTTCTATGGCTCCCGGGCAGGTTTCCTAACGCAGGCCTGCAGCAGAGTTTCTGTTGGTCAGTCGCTTGAATTTTAAAGCCATTTAAAGCTCAGATTTTTGAGGATCTGGAATTAAAGAACACAAGAGACTGGATCTCCTCCACCTAAGGTCCACCTTAGTCCAGCATCCTTTTCCCACTGTGGAAACAGCCCCCCTCCCTGCCCACCCCCATTATCCCTCCAGTAGCGGATGCCCGGGCCCAGCTATGGGGCAGTTCTGGGACTGTTTTTCATTCCCCTAACTCTCCCCCCCCCCGCTTTGTATTTTCAGAGTCAGTCGGGAAAGGAGTTACCAGAATGCCAAGACGACGCCACCAGAACCCAAGTCAGTAGGAATACGAAAGTGGGAGCCCTCTTCTTTAATTAATTCATTCATTAATATGCTGCCCGTTTCCCCTCTGGGACTCAAGGCAGCTTCTTTCAGGGAGGGAGCCAAGTGTGGTGGGAGGGAGAGCAGACAAGCTGGGTCTCTGAATGCCCTAGGAGTGGTTGCTGGGAGTTGTAGGCAGAAAAAGTAATGCTTCCAAGCTCTGGCTGTCTGGCAAGGGAGCAGGCCTCCCCCAGCACTTCCGGAGGGATATGGGAAGGCACTTCCCACTCTGAGATGGCTCCTTTGTAGAGACCCCTGGCGGCCGCTGTCCGTCCCCTTCCCTTAGGGGCATCCGTTGCCTCTGCCTGACCTCTTCTGGGAGCCAAAAGGGTGGCGCTGAGGTTGAAGATGTGCCCCCACCAGTTCAAAACAGGCCACAGCCAGGTGGGAAAGGACAGGCTGTGTGCTAGAGCCCCCCCCCGCCACTTAATGAGTGTGAGCATACAGGAGGGGCCCCAGAGGCAAAGCAGAGAGGCTGAGCTCACCTGCCTCCATGTTTTGTCTTTCCAGGTCTACCCCAGAGAATGAGTATATCGCCCCTGGACAAGCGCCAGCTTTTTCCACGTGAGTTGTGACAGGGGAAGTGGGTGAAGTCCCTGAACAGCTCTGCCTGAAGTGTTTCTGATGGGAATAACTGCAGCAGGGTGGGGCTGGCGTGAGTAGGGGGGTGTGGACACTCTGGTGGGCCCAGCTTGGGAATTTTTTTTAAAGAGAGCTGCCTCTGAGCATGTGCAGAGCCTGTGTTTATCAGCTGATTTGGATTACAGCTGCCAGAGCCTCTGTCACCAGCACGACCCCACGTACAACCGTGGTGGTTGGAAGGGGTCCTTGGTACAAGGACACAGCTCTCTGAGCCTGGATAAGTTACTTTTTTGTCTCCTGGTTAGCATGGCAATGGACTGTTTTCCTTATCAAGCTCTGCTTTCAGGGGCCACTGAGGCAGTGTGGCTGCTAGCCACTGCGTGCTTAGAGGAAGGGTCACCTAAAGTGCCACTCCAGGCATCAAAGCAGAGGAAGGTGTTGCTTTTATGGCTGAGAACTTAAGTGTCTGACGGTAGTATATTCTTGGACTCCAGGTGCCGAGGAAGTAAGAGGGGGCTTTGCTGCCTTGCAGTCGTCCTCTGAATGCAGACTTAGCAGAGGCATCACAATGAAATGTTGCATTCTTGAATTACAGCTTCCAGGATCCCACCCAGTCAACATGGATACTGTCTGTGCTAGCTGGGGAGGATTCTGGGGCTGGTTGTCCAGGAAGTAACTTTTCCAAGGCCTGTGACTGGCCATTCCTGGAGAAGAGAGACCATTTGCTCTGCTCCAGCACAGCTTCTCCTGTCTCCTCTCGTGATTTCAGGCCTCCTTTGGAGAACAAGTACGTGAATGCAGACCGATCCCAGCCTGCGTCTCAGTAAGTGTGGGGACCGGGATGGCTGGAGGACAAGGGCTGGGGGTCAAAATACTCTCCCTGCTCCCACTCCTAAAGTCTTGTACCTCTGTAGCATTTTGCTCCCTTGATTCAGGCCAGCAGCAATTCCACAATAGTGTGCAGGCTTTTCAGTTCTCCAGAACTCTTTGTCAAAAAATGATGGCAAAAAAATTAAAACTCTGCTGGGAAGGGAGAAGAAGTTTGCCAGTGTCAAATGTCTAGGGTCAGTTTGAAGCCATGGGGGCCTGTGGTTTCAAAAACCAGTCCCAAAATGCGTCAGGGGGCAGACTTAAAAAATGGTTGGTGAGAGCACAGGCTATCACGTGACCTCTTAACAATGCCTGCTTGGATGGTGGTGACTTGGTAGCCCCTGTCAGCAGAAGCAGCAAGGCCAGTGGTGGCTTGTGTCCCTGCCTCTTGTGGCTGAGAGTAGCTCTCTTAGGACCTGGGGAAGATAGTGCCTGCCTGTGAATTGGGGGTCTTCTTTTGTGGGCAAGGCTGCCACCTAGATCTTGTTTTGTACTCCTTAACAGTTCCTCCCTCAGAATGTCAAGTGTTCAAGACACCATGATGTCACCGTTGCTGTCACCAAAAGGGTGAGTGAGCACTTCCTGCTGGAAATGGGTGAATGTGGGTCCTCACGATACAACACAAAATCCTTGGAAACTCAGTGAGGAGAGTAGAAGCCTGTGAGAGGGGAGTTTTAGCAGGCCTTTGCCTCATCAAGAAGAGCTCGGTTTGCTCACTTACAGTTCAGTGTTGCTCACTGCGCATTGTGGAGCAGGAGTGGGCCACCGTGACCCTCCAAGAGTTGTAGTCCCCATCGGTGTCAGGCAACAGAGCCAACAGTAAGGGATTGTGGGAACTGAAGTCCAGCAACATTCAGAGAGGCTCAGTTGTCGCCTTCCATCCTTCCTTCCAAAACTGCCATTCCTGTACAAGTCAGGCCACGAGAAGTGTCACTGAACCTAAATTGACCTAATTAAGAGAGCATGGACAGAAACTTGGAAACAGAGCAGCAAAAAGCTCCATTCAGTTGCAGTGCCGGGCCCTCCTCCCGAGCGAGACTTGCTGTTTATTGTGGCATGTGCTTCCCTCAGCAGCAGCCAGCTGTGTTGGGTCTTCCAGGACCTCCTTTGCCAGAAAGCAAAAGCAAGGATCCACTCAGATAGATTAGATTAGATTAGATGGGACAAGGTTGCATATTTTTCCTGATTAGGATTCAAAGAAGATGTAGTTTTCCTTGGCCTCAGCCGGCGGGGAACAGTTTTAATTTCTTCTGCTGCTTCCCTCTCCCACTCCAAAAATCATCAAATCTCAAAGGGTCCTTTTCCCACCTCCACCTTCCCTTTACAGGCGTGAGAACCATATTTATGAAGAAGTAGAATAAGAGAATCGCCACCTAGGTGGATGGACTTGCTGTGAGAACTTCTCCACGGAGACCTCATGCAGGGAGAGAATAGCTCCAGCAAGCAGACTACCACCTGGGCAACCTCTTGGCCTTCCTATTAAAGCACAATTTATTTTTACCTTTACTCTGATGAGTTTGCAAACTTTCTGGCTTTTAGGGATCACTTTCTACATCTTTAAGGACTGCTCCCCCTCCTACATTGGCCAAAGATCCCCTATGCTCCCAGAGGATTCTGGGAGATGTCCCAGGGTGCCTACTTGGTTCATGCAGGGTGCTGGTGCTTGGTTTATCTTCCATTACTGGCATTCCTATGGAGAGTCCCTGTTAGGTTGGAATCCCCTGGTTCCTTGGGAGATTGATACCTTGGCTCTATTTTTAATTCCCTGGAATGTGGCCCCTCAGCCAGTCCCCAGGCCCCCATAATTTTGGGGTTGGGGGAAGGCTAGCGAGCATATGAATCTCAATGTTTTTCCTGTCGATAATCCCACTGCTAGGGAGGATTGCCTGTCTGGGTCTCAAAGGATGAATCCCAGCACACTTGGAACCAAGTTTTGTCATGCTGATCAAGATTAGGAAGCTTCTTTGTAAACGCAGTTGACAAAATTTCATGCTCATAAAACTTTTTGGAGCCTGCCAGTCATCTCATCAGTGTGTGCATCATTTATAGGAATGCAGGAACTTGAAAGGAGAAGCAGAAGAGTCCAGGTTGTCTTCCAGGTTGAGGCAAGTGGCTCTTTGCAAGCCTGGGGGGTAGGATCCTGATATCTTTAGGTGGAACATTAGAAAGAACTGCTCTACTGCAACAGCTGTTTGACAGCGGAATAGACTTGGCGCAGTCCCTCTTGACTTGTCC
Source organism: Cyclura pinguis (assembly GCA_030412105.1). Lineage (NCBI taxonomy): Eukaryota > Metazoa > Chordata > Lepidosauria > Squamata > Iguanidae > Cyclura > Cyclura pinguis. Next base: position 285,729 of record CM059613.1, read on the forward strand.
TTGTGATGGGAAGGTAGGACCACATTGTGGGGTAATAACCTTGTCTTGGGTAGGGATCCATGGCAAAGAGAAGGCATATGGGCTAAATTTTGGGGTGCTTCTGTCCTCCCCTGAAAAAACAGATCTTGTATCCTCAACTTCTGAGCCCAGGTACCTCTGGCTTTCAGGCCTGTGTTCTCCACAGCCAGACTGGAAGTTCCAGATGTTGCATGACCCTTCTCATACACTGTTTTGTGGACGTGTGTATCCTAGGGAAGGTATACATTCTTTTTTTTTTTAAGAAATAAAAACATGTTTGTCTGTAGTGCTAGCTGTCTTCACATAAATATTATTGCTGTTATTTTAAAGGTGCATACACATTGTCATGTGTTCTTGAAATATACTTTTAAAAGGCACGTGCTTGTAAAGTTTGAAAGACATTTTTATATTCGATATAGTCCTCACCGTGGTGCACATCTAAGGGTGCAGCCAACATGGGAACTGGCAGTCACGGCCTCTCCTGGGTCGTCATGAATGAAATCCAAGAGCAGCAAACCTTCCTGCCCCCACCCTCACCACCCCATTTCCCGGAATCTGGCTTCTTTGCAGATAATCTACTTGCCATTTCTTGGCTCAGGCTCAGGCTAATGGACTGCTCTCCTTAATGCTGTTGCCATGGGAGAGGAAGGGCAAAGTCTGCGTCGTTTGCACTCCCCTGAGGCCTAACTACCTCTTGCCTCTGTTTTGAATTTGCACATGGGGAGGGGGCTCTCTCCTTACAGCCCTCCTAGACCCCATCCTGATCTTCAGAGCCCCCAAAGCCGGGCCCTCCCTGTTTCTCTGCTCTGACAGTCTCTGCTCCCCCAGTTTAGGTCTCTTCCTCCTCCAGAGGGACTCTCCTTTTCTTGCTTAGTGTCCCCCATATGCATGGACTGGCCTTCTGGGCTGGGACACTTGCATGGCACCATCATCCTCCCTCCCTCCAAATCCCTCTTCAAGACTCACCTTTTCCATGGGGCCTTTGGACCAACACCCCTGCTTTCTTCTTCAGTTTCCCATGCCTTCCTGCAAGCCAGCCGATCAGCAAACCTGAATAACAAATGCAAGTTTGGTGCTTCCCCGTGAGCAGAATTCCAAACTGTAGGCTGCTTGGGCACCCTATTCAGGGGCAACAAGGTACCCTGTTAACAAAGTCAATGTGTTCCTGGGCATGACTTGTTTAACGAAAATTGGGTGCTAGAGGCAGATGGTAGAGGAAAAGAATAGTTATGGGTCACTACATCACCTAGCAGCCCCTGGATCTTATTGAAATCTACGAATTCCAATATTGCATGTAACCCATTCTCCAAACTCCTGTTAAATTTCCTCTATCAGACACTAAACCAAGGATAGCAGACCCGCTTCATTCCTTCCTCCACCTGCTGAAAGAGGAGATACCAGCGAGGCGTGTGGGGAATTTGCTGGAGGTTCCCCACTGAGCTGAGCTTGTCTCCCAGCGGACATCAGGGTTGCTGCCAGTTCCCATTCTTGCTTCCCTAACACAGGGTGATGGGTATCTTTGGGCACCCCCTGGCACAGGTGGCGGGACTGCCCAATTACCAGCTCCTTCTGGAATTTTATAATTCAAGAGCTTTCTTCCATACTGAAGAGGCCAGACATGAGGGATCCTACGCTATTCCTGCTGTGTCTTTTCGAAGGAGGTAACAAAGAGATTTTGAGGGAGGTGGATAACGCACTTTCGAAATATGGACCCTGTGAAATTTGCGTGGCAGAGTCAGACTGGGCATAGCTCAAGGATGGAGAGGCGGTCACAGGTACTTATTATCTGCACGGCCATTATTGTTAAAGCCATTCTGGAAAAATCGCCTCATATTTTATTGTGTAGAGGAAAAGTTAAAGTAGGTGCGTTTAAGTTGCTCTTATTCAACATTTTAATGATGAAAACACAGATATTACAAGTTCTAGACAAATACTGGGCAGAGTGGCTAGAAAAGCGCAGTTTGAAGAGGGAGGATTAATTTGAATATTTTGTGTTTTTATTACAGACTGCATTATTATAAGCTTATAATTTATTACAAAATGGACAATTTAAACAAGAACCAGTTGACCATTTTTTTCTTCCTCTTTGTTCTGGTCCTTAATTGCTGAGTGGAGGAGAGGTGATAGGGAAGGAGGTTACTTTTTAAATTCCATGTTTTTAGAAAGGTGAGGGGTATCTCAAAGGGCGTCCCAGAAAGGTCGCCAGAGAAGACGCGGACTCTCTCCTCCCAGCACAGGCGGCTGTGTTCCTCCCCCTCTCCTCCAACCCGCGGCTGCTGCCGCCCGGATACCTCTGGCCGCGCGGTGGGCGGGCCCGGCAGAACGAGGTCGCCTCCCGGGCCCCGGGAAGGGAGGGGAGCAAGGGCCTCCCGGGGGGCGCCGCCGTGCCCTTCCCGCGGCGCGCTCCTGAGCTTGGGGACCACCGTGGGGGGCGCGTTCTCTCCGGGCCGGGCCGCCCCGGGCCCGGTTCACGCCCGTGCCGCTTTTCCGCCCGACTGGGCGCGCGGGAGCCCGCGGCCTGGCGCGTGACGGAAGCGGGTGCGCGGCCGCCGGTGCGCGTCGCGTGCCTCCCGGTAGCTTCCCCGCCGACGTCGCCCCATCAGCAGGCTTTCGCGGGGCGGCTTTGGGAGGTAATTCGATGGGGAGAGGAGGGCGGGGCGGCCTCCCCGGTCGCTGCGCGCATTTCTTCCGGGCTTCGGGCGCGACGCTCCGCAACCGGCAAGGCTGCGGGCCCCGCGTGTTTTCGGGGCGGCGCTGCTAGGACGCGGCAGCGGCTCTGGGGGCAGCGCTCGCGGGGAGAGGCGCCGCCTCCCGCGGGACTAGGCCCCGTTGCTAAGGGAAGCCTTGGCGACGGCGTCCGCCGCAACCGCCTCCGCCCGCTGGCAGTTACGCTGAAGGCGCGGCGGGCCGAGCCGGCGTCGGGAATCGCGTCTCCCTGGGCGACGGGCCGGGTGGGGTCCCTCGCGTCCGCGCGCTTCCGCTGCGGCCGTTACCGGGAGAACCTTTGCCCCCCGCGCGCCCGCGCGCCCGGCCTCCCGAGAGAGGCCAATCGCAGCCCGCCATCAATCATTCAAACCGGCCAATGGCGTTCGGAGCCGTTTGGACGTTTCGTGCCGGGCGGAGGGGAGGCGGGCGCCGGGCTGGGCGGGCGCGCGTGCCGCAGCCGCCACCGCCCGGGCCCCGCCCCCTTTCTTGCGTCTCCTCTATAAAAGGCGCGGCCGTTACCTTGACGCAGCCAGTTATTGACCGCGCCGTCGCCGCGTTTGCTGCGTGCTCTCGCCAGTCCCGCGCCCGACCGCCTTCGACGCCCGCCCCGCATCATGAGGGAGATCGTACACCTACAGGCCGGCCAGTGCGGCAACCAGATCGGCGCCAAGGTGCGGGAGCGAGGGCGGAGAGGGCCGGGCCGGGCCGGGCCGGGCCTCGAGGGAGGGAAACCGGCGGGCCGGCGTCCTCGCCCCGTCCTCCCCCGTGGCTGACCCGCGCCCTTTTCCTTCTCCCCCGCCCCCCCGCCGTTTTGTCTTTCTGACACTCTAGTTCTGGGAGGTGATCTCGGACGAGCACGGCATCGACCCCACCGGCACCTACCACGGCGACAGCGACCTCCAGCTCGAGCGCATCAACGTCTATTACAACGAGGCCACCGGTGAGGGGGGGGGGAGGGAGCGGCGGCCCGCCCCGGGAACGGGCCGCGGAAGCCCGGACTGCGGAAGGAGCGCCGCGGGCCGATCCCGCGTCGCCTCCCGTGCGGCGTTTCAGTCGCCTCCCCTGGGAGGGGCCTCGGGGGCGTCCCGGGCCGAGGGCGGGAGGGCGCGCCGGGCCCCGCGCCCCGGCAGCGGTTGGTGCTCCTGGGGGCCGCGCGCGCGCGCTGCCTTTGGAAAGGGGGAGGGCTTTTGTAGGCTGACTGCCTGACGATGGCCTCCGGTGATTTTAAGGCACCGGATTGGTACCGGTTCAAGGATGGTTCTTACCGAGCGCTGAAATGCTCCCCTGGAGGTGCGCTGGTTTCAGATGGCAGCACGGGGGGGATTATTTTTTCTCTGCTGTGTGAAGTGGCTGTCAGGAGTGCCTCTGATCGTGTGCAGAATTCTTCTGTCTAAAGCAAAATAACTGCCCAGACTGCTCTTGCGGGCCATAAGAGCAGAGGGGCTTAGCACATGCTCAGAAGTGCTCTCCCCACCACCCACCGAGATCTGTTGTTGCTCTCAAGTGTTCCCAGGTTGTGGAGTAACCTGGGGGAGTGTCCCTGAGGGGACAGGAGGCACACTGTGCCCCTCCCTTAAAATATTGGGGCCTGTGCGTGGCGTTGGCGAGCGAGTGGCTCGCTGACTCCTCCCAGGTGTGCCAGTTGGGCAGAGCTGCTTGTGGCTGCCCTGAGGGAGCTGCGGGTGGCCTGAGATGGAGCAGCCCTAGAGCTGACCACAGGCTCCATCTGGAGGAAATGCAGCCATGGTGCTGCTGTTGCTACTGCAGCAAATCTGTCTGGCTTCTGGAAGGTTCTTGGGCTTGGTCTTGCCCAAAACAGAAACGGTGGCTGGGGACTTTACGGGGGCTCAAAGCTTTATTCAGAATGCTTCTCACAAACGCTGCTGCTTTTGGGGCACCTTGCATCTAGGAATCCCGAGTCTGCCGAGGGGTTCTTTGCCATGCTGCTTGGATCTGGCGCTTGCCGGCGGGAGCAACAGACCACGGGGGGCGGGGCGTCTCTTGTGGCACGGGGGCACGTCCCTTTCATGGTGGACTACGGGCCAGTGTGTGCTCCCTGATGCCTCCGTGGTAGTAGCCGCTAACCTGTTTTCTTCCGCAGGTGGCAAGTATGTCCCACGAGCCGTGCTGGTGGATCTGGAACCTGGCACCATGGATTCTGTGCGCTCTGGCCCCTTCGGACAGATCTTCCGGCCAGATAACTTTGTGTTTGGTGGGTAATGAGGATATAAAATAGAGGTGGGGGGCAGATAGGAGAACTGAAGCACCATCCCACAAACCTGCAGTAAAAAAGATGAATTGGAGGAAGTATTCCTGAGCCACTGCTGAAGTCTTCTATGTGGGCATTGTGGATCACCAGCTCTCCAGTGGGTTGCATAGAACAGCTTCCCACTTCTTTTTTGCTCCTAAGCATTGCTTAGTTGGCATTTACGTAACAAGAGGAAGGTCCCTGTATGTAGCACGCAAGGAGCCTTGAGCTAGATGGGGGCAGAGTCTTTGGGGAACTGGGTTAGGAAGATGGTCTCTTAGAGACTTCGCGTTGCTCTCAATCAAGACTCCATTCCAGATCCTGTTCCCGTTGCCAGGGGTTTCCTTTTACTCTTCCCTGAGGTGTGCCAAAGAACAGGGTGTGTCGGCCTTGGAAGCAGGGGCGGGCTGGCTAGGCTGGGAGCTGTGTTTGCATTTCAGCCCCAGCAGCACCTCCGGGATTTGCATGAGCAACTCAGCTCGAGGGCGGGAGCTGAATGACCTCAGCAGATGGGGATCTCAGGCGTCGTACTTGTGTGTATCCTGGTGTGCCTGCGATTGCTCAGGCAGGGCGGGCCATAGCAATTGCCATGGCTGGCCCAACGTAACTGCAGAACTGGTCCCCAGCAGCCCAGTGAAATGCCCATGGCTGTTTCTGTCAGGAGTTTGTGTGTGGTGGGCTCTCGCTGGGCGCAGAATCCCCTAATGGGCGTCTCCCCACCGCCCCGTTCCCTTCCAGGTCAGAGCGGAGCAGGCAACAACTGGGCCAAGGGCCACTACACAGAGGGGGCCGAGCTGGTGGACTCGGTGCTTGACGTTGTCAGGAAGGAAGCCGAGAGCTGCGACTGTCTCCAGGGCTTCCAGCTCACGCACTCCCTGGGGGGCGGCACGGGTTCGGGCATGGGTACCCTCCTGATCAGCAAGATCCGGGAAGAGTACCCCGACAGGATCATGAACACTTTCAGCGTGGTCCCCTCCCCCAAAGTGTCGGACACTGTCGTGGAGCCCTACAACGCCACCCTGTCAGTCCACCAGCTGGTGGAGAACACAGACGAGACCTACTGCATCGACAACGAGGCCCTCTACGACATCTGCTTCCGGACCCTCAAACTGACCACCCCCACCTACGGCGACCTCAACCATCTGGTATCGGCCACCATGAGCGGGGTGACCACTTGCTTGCGGTTCCCTGGCCAGCTCAACGCTGACCTGCGCAAACTGGCAGTCAACATGGTCCCCTTCCCCCGCCTGCACTTCTTCATGCCCGGTTTTGCCCCCCTTACCAGCCGTGGGAGCCAGCAGTACCGGGCCCTGACGGTGCCGGAGCTCACCCAGCAGATGTTCGATGCCAAGAACATGATGGCGGCCTGCGACCCCCGCCACGGGCGCTACCTCACGGTGGCCGCCATCTTCAGGGGGCGCATGTCAATGAAGGAGGTGGACGAGCAGATGCTGAACGTGCAGAACAAGAACAGCAGCTACTTTGTGGAGTGGATCCCCAACAACGTCAAGACGGCCGTCTGCGACATCCCTCCCCGCGGCCTCAAGATGTCCGCCACCTTCATCGGCAACAGCACCGCCATCCAGGAGCTGTTCAAGCGCATCTCCGAGCAGTTCACGGCCATGTTCCGCCGGAAGGCCTTCTTGCACTGGTACACAGGGGAAGGCATGGATGAGATGGAGTTCACGGAGGCTGAGAGCAACATGAACGACCTGGTGTCAGAGTACCAGCAGTACCAGGATGCGACCGCAGAGGAGGAGGGAGAGTTTGAAGAAGAGGCGGAGGAAGAAGCCGCTTAAGGGGCCTATCTGTTGAACTTTATTTGTCTCAGACGTGTTTTCTGTTTCTTTGTTCCACTCTTCTTTCCTGTGTGTCACCCGTCTGATGTTGTACAGGCATTAAAAGCGTTTTCACCCCGCATGTTGTCTCCGCACTAGTTCATCATAGTAGGCTTTTCGGGTGCTGTTGCCAAAGGTTAGAGCGTAGTTGTGCCTGATGGCTGCGGAAAAGAGCACAGAAGAAAGTGAGTAAGCAGCTCCCTGTGCCCAGGCGTGTTCTGCTTCACATGTAGCAACACGGCAGTGGTGAGAGGAGTAGATGGAGAAGCACCCCATAGGTCAAGGAGTTTGCTGCTGAGAGAGCAGGGCAGCCAGCTGTGGAGGTGCTGTGCCACCTGGACTTTGCCAGACGTAGCTCATGGGCTCTAATTAACGGGAATGTACGGTCCCTCCTACAGAGAAAGCAGAATGGCATGGCCAGAACTCCTTGGCAAGGTTCTCTGTCCAGGTAACTGGACTACTGTTGTTGAAAAGGAGAGCACTGGCATCTTGGCTGTGGCAGCAAACCACACGGCCTTATGGTATTTTAAGGATTTGCCCCCTATGCCCAGCATTTAGAAAAGAAAGATTCGGCTTTAGTAGAAGCACTCGTGGTCTGTGGTCCACTTTGTGAGAAGCGTGGAGCCTTATCTAGGTTACAGGTGCAACAGCTGACCTGTATGCAGGACTCACGTGATAGTCACAATGCAGACTTGTTTAAGGGCTGTATGCTTTTATCCCTGTTTTCAAGACTTTTACAGCTTTTGCAGGCGCCATTAAAGTATTGTGAGCTGGATGGGGGGGGGTGACCTTCCACCCGCCTTGTTTTCCACTCGTGTGGAATCATGTTAAAGCGATTGTTTTTCAGGTATGCCAGCCTCTGAAGATGGGTGGGACCGGCCTTTTGCAGAGAGTACACAGTTACTGCTCAAAGAGGCCCCTGGCTGAGGGAAGAGTGGCACTCCCATCTTCCGGGGGCCTGGTAGGAACCTGGAAGGTGCCCTGGCTTCCCGTAGCCCTGGTGGATGGGTCTGGCCAAATGCCTTGGTTCTGAAAGCACTTTTTGCCCAAATCCAGCCCCTCCCTACATCACACTGGAAAGGGTGGCAGCTTGGAGGCTTCCCATCTCAAAAACAATTGCCTGGCAGGAGTGCCCCCCACTGCAGTGCCAGGAAGGAGCCTTCAGGACAGGTCAGTTGCCTTGTTTCTAAGGTCCCCCTTTGGTGTGGCACCTGCCCTGTTAGGTGCTAGCTGCCTTACCTAAAAGACTCCTGTATTTTGCGTGTGCTGGGGAGGGGCCAGCAGTGGAATTTCCCTCTGCCTCAACAGTGAGTCAGTGTAGCTGGCAGGCCTGGCAAGGGCATGGACTGCAAGGGAGGAGAGGCAGCAGCTGTGGCTGGCAGCAGATGAGCTGAGCCTGTCCTCTCTTCCCCTGGCTCTGCTTTCACCATGGGCAGCAGCAACGTTTGGAAGAGTTGTTCAGCCTGGAGGAAGAAGGGGAGGAGGAGGAAGGTGGGCAGAGACAGTCTTCTTAGATGCACGCTTGTTTTCTCTGCCAAGAGGAGGAAGCCAGAAGCTCTTGTGTATTTATGTGTCTCTTTGACTTACTTGGCACAAACCCTGTGTAGAATGGTATCAGGCCATTGCTGGTGTAGATCTTGGTGTTGGGCCAGTAGGTACGTGGCAGCCGCTGGCCAAAGCAGTACAGGGGGCTTCTCAGCATTTCCTGCAGACAGACAAAGAAGGGGTAGATGTGTGCGTGTGCACAGAGGGGAGGGTGGACATATTGTACCTTTCTTTCACCAGACAGCCAGGAGCTGCCAGGTTAAGGCCCAAAGGCCAGAAGCCAGAGTGCCTTTAAGAAGAGCAACTGGGCCAGGATTGGAAGGGGCAGGTTTCTGAGTTCCACAGAACTATTTATCAATGTAAAGCTGTGTGAAAAGGTTCTTTCAGAGCCATTTGACCTTTGTGGTTTTCTATTTCCAGAATTTATGGGCCCTTGTGTGTCACAGGGCTTTGCTTCAAAGGGAAGGGGCAGCTTAAGAGAATGGGTTCAAGACCCTTCAGTTTGGCTGGCATTACTATAATTTTTTATTCTCGCATTGGGGGGTGTTAAAATAAAGCTGTGAGGACCATTTTTTTTACTTCCTGGTATATGTCAACCTGAGTTGCTGTTCCTTCAGAGCAGTGACTCATGCAGGAAACACCAGGAATAGGTTTCTTTGTGGCAGGTCAGGGCTGAGCCTTTGAGGAAAGCTTTGTGGATGATGGTCTGGCCTGAGTCTCCCCTTGTCCTTTGTATCTGTTAGTATGCATACTGTTTGTATCCTCTCGATACATTTGGAAGCTCAGCTGTTGGGAGACAGTCTCCTCTCAGCTCTGATACTTTGCAGGCCTTGAACTTTCAGACAGTTGTGTGGTCTTTGTGGCTTGGCCCCCTTGGCTGCATAGATGTGTGAGGTGGGTTCTGCCCATTTACACTGGGCTGTCCCTCCCAAGGGCAGCCTTCCCCAGTCTGGTGTCCACTGGATGCGGCTGGACTGATCCACCGTCGATGCTGGGAGGTATAGTCTGAATGGAAAGCTGCCTTTGGGTGGGTGGGCTCTTGGTGCTTGGTCCTGCCTCCTGCATTGGAAGAGGATTCTGCCGTTGGCAGACGGAGGATCACCGGTCGAATTGGAGTAAATGGGACAGGAAGGATTGTGCTGTGAGGGGAGGAGGTCTCTCCAGGAGCAAGAAACGCCTTGGAAGGGCCTGGGTCTTCCTGGAAGGGGAGAGCTGCCACCAGCCACACTACATCGTTAGAGCACTATGGTTCCACTTTAACTGCATCCTAGGGAATCCTGGGGTTCCAGCTCGGAGGCACGTCTTCTGATCCTGCCTCTCTCTCAGTGCTTGCCATTGGGGGACACAGGTGAGCAATCTTTTAGCAAGACAGGGAGGCCTGCCAGGACTGGCCCCAGGGCATCCTTGTTACCTGATTTCTGTCAAATTCATTCATGGCCTCCTTTACTCCATCCAGGTAATTCACACCCATAATCCAGGTGTATCGCGGGATGAATCCAGTATACCCTGGAGAGGAAGGACAGATAAGGCTCTGTCTGCTGGGACGAGGAGGCAGAGGCAGCCTGGGGTCCCACCCTGCTGCACTTTTTCCGCCCTGCCACCTACCTGAGCTGGCTTTCCTCTGGATGAGGTTGGGCACGTCCATCTTGGGTGTCCGGCCAAACCGCTTCACGTCCACAGTCTCCGTCACCGGTGGTAAAGGGGTGCCTTCGATCTTTGTTGGCTAAAATCCCAAATGAGCAAACAGGCAAATTAGATTCCACAAGGTCTGTGATGTTTGCTTCGTTTCTGCAAAGGGGGTGGGAGACGCTCAGCCTTCCTCCAGTCTAGTTGAGGGCAGGGCATGCTTGGAGATGGAGTTCAGCATCATCTGGGGGGGGCACACCTAGCACAGTGAGGCCCCTTGGCGAGGCGGTTAAAGAAGGAGTCTGTGGGGAGAGAATGCTGGACCAGGGAGAACTCTGCCCTGATCCAGCATGGCTGCACTGAGGCCTCAAAACATGGGCACTATGGGACTATGGCTTTCCAGCATCATTGGACTACAACCCCTACCATCCCTGGCCTTTGGCTCTGCTATCTGGGGCTGATGGGAGTTAGACTCCCCCACTTCCAGAGGGCTGAAGCTGTCCCCGATCCTGCTTAGGAGAGCCAACTGGGTGTATACTGGTCCCCTAGCCTGTGGAAAGAGGTGGTTCTGTGGCCATTTGGGTAATTGAGCCTCAGAAAGAAGGAACTTCTCCCCAGGGATTTAGGCCCCATCACCCTCAAGTCCCCCCAGCGTGCCCACCAGGGAGGATGTTGAAGGTTGGGCATGTTGCCTACCCACCAGGGCTGGCAGCCCCTCCAAGTTCCGAGGCACGCACCTGTTCAGTCCCAGTGAGGCAAGGGGTGCCCCTCCAGCCCTGGCCACATATGAGGGACATGCCAGCGTCACAGGGGCCCCGGGCCGCCTCCTGCCCACACACCAGGGCCACATCTGGGTGACAGAGGGCCCTCCGGTTGCCTTGCGTCGAGACCAGCTGGGAGCCGGCCGTGGCCGCAAACTGCCTCCACCCGGGCCCACATGCCAGGCGAATGCCCGGGTGGCAGGGGGCATGTTTCTTGTGCTCCAGAAGCTGAGTGGAGCTGGCCTCCGTCCACCTCTCTGGATCAAACCTCGGAATGGGAGGGCGGTCTTCCTTGCCTGGAATGGGGAAGCAGCCAAGGTAGGGCACAAAGCCTGAGGGTGGGAGGAGAGAGAGAAGAGAAAACGCAGGCAAGCAGGAAAGTATTCCGGCTTGGCTGAATAATGAGTAAAGTAGTAACTGTGTGAGTTTAATTTAAAACCAGCCCAGTATCTCCTGAAGGCAGCAGCCCTGTAGGTCACCCTGAGCCCTCTTTTTTTGGGAGGGCAGAAAGATACGGCATACAATGGGAGAAATAAGTAAACAGACTGTCCTTTTGAGCTGATGGGCTCAGAGGTGGGCTGCAAGGAAACCATTCACTCCCAGGATCTACGTGTGGGCTTGCTAGTATCCCATGGGCTATTCTTCGGGGAGAGAAGCGACCCCCAAATCTGAAGGAACCCCTCTCCCTGCACTAAGACACTCAGAGGCAGCCCTCCTCCCCACTCTCCATGGAAGGAGAAAGTGCAACAGATGTGTATGAATCACAGGGCCTGCCCATGGTGGCACCCTGCTGCCCTAGGAGTGCTCCTCCTGCAGGGAGGTCTGTCCACCTGACATTGAGATGGCTTTCCCTTTTGGCAGCAGTTGAAACTTTTGAGTGGGCTGCCGTGAGAGCAAGAAGGGTCCCAAGCGCACACTTTCCCTAGAGGTGCCCACCTGTGTATCCAGGGATGTACCTTTGGTACTGATCCATCGGCTCGTGCCCGGGGGGCTGCCGGCGGCTGAAATCTTCAACGAACTTGGGCTTGATGAGGGGTGTCAGCACCGAGCAGGGGCTCTTGGACACCTTGGGGTCCATCAGGATGTCGTTGGTGGTTCTGCCGTAGGTTTTCCCAACATGGTAGCGAATCTGAGGGTAAAACCCACCATAGCTTGGGAGGAAAATGGTGCAATTTGTTAGTACAGACAAGAGGAAATGAGCTTTTTTGCTTTTCTTTTTGGCTCTTCAGAATGTAAGCAGGCCTTAGCCTGGAACCGGAGTTTGGAAGAGTTTGGGTGGGTGGGAAGACTACAACTCCCACAGTCCCCAGCTAACAGAATCCCCCCCCTGTGGAAGTTGCTGCCCCCCCCCCCAATTTCCCAGGCTCTGTTTTGCCCCTGGGGACTCACCCTGGGATGTAGTAGGGATCCTGAGGGAAAAAGCTGCATCTCTGGGCAGCAGTCATTGTGGGTCAGTGGCGCCGGATGGGGCCCTCAGCTTCCCAAAGGCAAGGGCCTGGGTGGCTCACCAGCAGCCTTGTCACCCAGGTTACCATTGTGAAGCAGCGGCGCTGGCACTGTCTCCCCCTCCCCAATATGTCTTCAGGTAGTTTCAGAGAGGCAGGTAGGCAAAGCACAAAAATCCAGCAGGTACATATGTTCCCCAAGTTGGACGAGACTGAACCTGTTGAATTTTGGCTTGTTCAAAGTACAATTATGCTCTGAGATCCTTCTGGATGGCAGTGGCAGGGGATGGAGGTGTAAAAATGCCATGTAACCTTGAGAACAAAGGCCCACCACGAAGACATGAAAGTAACTATTGCCCCTGTACTCTAAGATAGACTGCCTCTAATCACAGAGGCTTAGTTCCTGACTGTCATGACCTAAGAAGGTCTCTGCAGTGTCAGACCAAAGGATTCCCATACCCAACACGTGTCCTTCTCGATTCTGTTGCACTGCAACTCCCATCATCTCTAGCCAGCACAACACATGGTGAACAATGCTGACTGTTCCATAGAAGCTGCACCTGTTGGACTCCTGCCTTCTGATGCACCCATGTCATCATTTCTAGGAGCCCAAAGGGGCCTGCACCAAAACTGGATCTCAAAGAACCCAGGAAGAAACCTTGGTTTTCCAGCCTGTGGAACTCCCTGCTGAAGGAAGGAAGCAAGCAAGGCCTGCTGGCCTTCACCCTCTTACCCTCCACCTTCTTAGTCAGGCTGGGCTTATGGCTATCGACCTCACCACCGATGGAAGAAGGGCTTTTGCCTCTCTCGGGCCTATTTCTTTTTTGTGTGTGTGTGGGGGGGGGTCCTCAATTGCATTTATTTTAGCTTACTCTAAGCCACCCTGATTTCTGGGAGAAAGGAAGGATACACGTAAAATCAGAGATAACCCGTATAACGGAATCCGGCTTTTACTGCCACAAGGCGCTTGGCCCCCGGGGGGCCCTCCCCGGGCGAGCGAGGCGAACCCCCCCCCGATCAGAAACCCAGGCGCTCCTTCGCACGACGTCCCCCTTCGGCTCCAGCCGGGAACAGGAACGGGGCGCCCCGCAAATGCTCGTACTTTTGGGGAGGGGACTGACTACACTACAGCGAGCGTCCCTGAGAGGAGAGGCGGGGACCCTTCCGGTCCCCCGAATCGCCTCCTCGGCGCGCAAAGCGGTAAGGCGAGCGGGCCCTTTCCGGCCCGCGCGCGCGCGAAGGTTCCGCTTTGCGCGGCGTCCCCGGGAGGGCGGCTTTGCGCGGCGCACCGAAGGCGTCCCCTTTCCGGCGTCGTGCCCGGTGAGTGGGAAGCGGCCGCGCGGGGGCGGGGGGGGCGCGGCGTCTTGGCGCGGCGGGCGCGTCTCCGCCGGCGCGCTCCCTCCGCCGGCCCCGCCCGGGACGGGCGAACGCGGCGGGAAGGGGCCGCGCGCCCTCGGGCGGGCCCTCTCCCCCGGCCTCGGCCTCGGCCTCCGCTCCGCGGCGGGGCTCCGGTTGCTCTGCCGGCCCCTCGCGAAGCGGCGCCGCGCCTCACCGGGCGGCCGTGACGGAAGCAGCCCCGCCTCCCGGTCCCGCCCGCGCCGCGGCCGTCCCCGCCGCGCCCCGGGGGCGGGGGTCGGCCGGGCGCCGCAGGCGAGCAGTGCGGGGGGGACGGGAGCGCGGCGGGCCTCGGGCGGAGCCGCCGCCTGCCGCAGCCAGCGCGGCCCCGCCCGGCGAGGCGGCGGGGGGCGATCCCCGCTCGCGACGTCAGGGGGCGGCCTGCGCCCGGGAACCCGGCTGCCGGACCGTGGTTTGCCCTCCGGGCCGGCGGTGCGGTCTTGCTCTCCTTTCGTGGGCGAGGGGAAGGAAACGGAAAGTTTCGCCTTCCCGACGGGGGAGGGAGGGGTCCCCGAAAACGGCGGATTGGAATTTGGGCCGCACCCCCAACCGCACCCCCTCCGGGCGTGTCAGACCGCAGCCCCCGGTCGCGGTGCCGTCCGGGGATGATGGAAGCTGCAGTCCGGCACGTCTGGAAGGCACCGTCTTAGGGAAAGCGAGAGAAATGAGCAAGGAGGGAGGGAGGGAGGGAAGAAAGACCGTTCGGCGGCTGAGTTCCCAGTATTCTGGCCGCGGGCTCCCGTAGATTGTTCGGTGAAGGTTTTTGAGAGGACGGTGAGAGACAGAAAGAGAGCGATTCCTTCTGGGGCTGGGAGCCGGGATTAGGGCCTTGCAGTTGTTTATCTAAGCTGGCAAACCCACCAGATAAACACTTTCTCAGCTCTCAAAAGTTTTAATTGTGTCTCTTCTTTTCTTCTTCTTTTTTTAGAATACGGAAGCGGAGAAATCCACAGGACACTTGCTTGATTGGGGAAAAGCAACCTCTGACTGTGGTTTTGCAGCTCTCTGCAGAACAACCACAGTTTTGGAACCGAAGGCTACAGCCTCGGGGATAAGGTGAGGACTTCTTTACTCCCGCTGTAATGAGTTTCTCTCTTCCTCTCCCCGCTCACAATTCACAAGTGCTTTGGCCCCAAGGGGGCTTCTGAGTAGCATACACGAGCCGCCCCCAGGAGACTGCACTCGGTGCCACTTTGCACGCGGCTTGCTGCCTCTGGTGCGAGCACCCCGGCCGGTCTTCCAGATCTGTCCTCTGGGAGAAATGCAGCGTTTGTGAACTGGTGGTCACCGCTGGTGTGGTGGAAGGGAAACGCAGAGGAGACCAGTGCTAGTGCATTCTTCTTTCCAGAGCGGAAGCGATCAGGGTGCTTGGCCGTGGGCTAAGGGAGAGGCCTCCCTTGCCACTCTGGCAAGCAGGCGAGGAGATGGCAAGGCCTTACATTTCTACTGTTGTTCTAGCCAGGAGCAGGAGTGGATTGTTGGGTTGTGGCTCCCAGCATTCCTTGCCATTGGCTCTGGTGGCTGCACAGTTCCCACCCTTGAGAGGAAGTCAAGAGCAATTCTGTCCAGCCAGATGCTGATTCCCTTTCCTTTGGTGAAGTTCCTCCTTCGCATGAATCGGTTGCGCATCTCTGCAGAGTTGTTTGCCTTTGTGATTACAAACTAAAGAAAGAGGATTTGGTGACTGAAAGTCTTTGGCTGAAACTTAGGGGGCGTTGCAAGTTTGTTGCAGTTACTTCTTCCTGTTTTATATTGTTTCAGTGTTGGTTGCTACTGTAATTATCATTGACAAATATTTCCCCCAGTTTGGGACTCAGAGCAACTTTGTTGTTGTTTGCCTTCAGGTCAACTTTAGGCTATGGCACCGGCTGAATGAGGGCATTCCAGGGGCCCCGCTGGTCATCCGGTGCACTGCTAAGGTTTTGCAAATGCACTCAAGAGGCTTACAAGAGCTAAGCGTAGCTAAAAACAGACAACTAATAGAAACCTCTTACATTTCCCTCAGAAGCTGTGAGCAGACAAAAACTTCGGGTGGGTGGAGAAAGGAGGAAAGACATGTGAGTTCCTAAATGCATGAGAAAAACTTTCACATCGTAAAAACAATGGTCTGGCTGTTTTATGAGGCCTCGGTTAAAAAAAAGAAAAAGAATGCTGTGCTCAGATTTGGTGGTGGAGCGATCCACACTGGACGCTTCCGTGCTTCCGTGGCGGCAGGGATCCCCCCTCCAGCCCTTTGGCAGAAGCCGCTGCCTCCTGGCCGCTTGCCCGTGGCCTCCGGCAGCCTCCCTGTGGGGACCATCCGAGTGTCGGAAAGCTGAGCTGGGTTTCCTCCTGTTTGCTGCCAAAGCAGTAAATAAGTCTTCTTGGTGCGTGACCAGCGTTGGGGAGTGGGAGGGGGCACTGTTTTCATTTCCTAGCCGTCCTGTCTTTCTCCTCGTCGGGGGACACAGCACGGCTCATGAGAGAGGGTGAAACCGAACAGTTGAAACAATGGATAGCACAAATATTAAAAAGTAGTTCAATAAATGACAGTCTTAAATATGTTCATTTAAAACAATTTGAAAACGTAGCAACGTTACTCTAACTCTCAGAATCTCTTGAGTCAGCACTGGGCATGCTTGGCTGGGGATTCTGGGAGTTTTGCTCCAAAACAACAACACAGACAGAGCCGTTGTGGTGTAGTGGTTTGAGTCTTGGACTTGGACTCTGGAGACCAGAGTTCAGATCCCCCTTGGCAGTGGAACCCCTCTGGGTGACCGTGGGCAAGTCACGCTCTCTCAGCAGTGGCAAAGGCAACCTCCCTCTGAACAAGTCTTGCCAAGAAAACCCCATGTTGTGGGGGTTCACTTTAGGGTCGCCATAAGTTGGAAGTAACTTGAAGGCATACAACAACAACAGACTGTAAGGGCACCGGATCCCATCTGACCTTGGACGGTAAGTAGGCTCAGCCCTGGTTAGTACTTGGATGGGAGACCACCAGTGAATTCCTAGGTGCTGTAAGCTCTGTTTCAGAGAAAGAAACAGGGAAAACCACCTCTGAAGATTCCTAAGGAAAGCCTTTGAAAAATTCGTGGAACCGCCACAAGTCGACAGGCAACTTCAAGTTGCACCCGAAAACACACTCCCCGTGGAACAGAGCTTGGCATGTTACAGGCAGTCACATGCAAGCAAGTGGAGCCCGGCCACGTGCAAAGGTGTGTTTGCGTGTTTCTGTTTGCCGGGGCCTCTCTGTGGACGAGGAGCGGAGGGTGCGAGGTGCCCGTCGGCCCGGTCGGGCTGGAGCTGGCGCTGTTCCCAGGCGTTGGTGCCGGGGCTCCCTGAGCTCCGCAGCCCCTCACAGTGTGAAATGGCGTGTGGATGGGGATCCCTGCCCCCCGTGCGGTGATGGTGTGGGGATTTGGAGGGGAGGTGCGGGGAGTCCTCCCAGGGACCTGCAACAGGAGTCCCGTCTGGCCTGGCAACGTGTCCAGCGGCAGCAGCCCTGGGGTTGTCGGCCTCAGACATTGTTGCGTTTCTTCTGTCGCTTGGAGGCTGGTTTTTCGTTTGTTTTAAGTTCACATCTTTAAGCAGGCAGGGAAAAGTCCGCCCCCTCAGCCGTCGGCCAGAAAGATGTTTGGCTCCCTTTCCTCTTCACAGCTGTTTTCATTCTTGGAAAGTCCTCTTTGCTCCTAGTCCGTCTCCCCCCGCCGCCGTCCCTGCTGCTGCCCCAGTTTGTTGCTTTGGGTTGCGGGGCTTGTGTGTGTGTGTGTGTGTGTGTGTGTGTGTGCATGTGTGTGTGTAAGAGAGGGAGAGAGAGCTGATGCCATGAGGGAAGGTGGCCTTGATGTGGCTGTTGTTCTTAAGTCCTTCCCAAACCCTTCTGGCTGAGAAGTCAGCAAGGACCTCCTGCGCGCTTCCAGGGGTGTCTTTGCAACAGGAAGGACTAGAAAGTTGGCATGCGAGTAAGGCTGAAATTCTTGAGAAAGTGGATTTCATACTCTAGACCGTGATTGGTGTGTTTTTGCTGCCAGGAGAAGGGCAAGGCAGTGTGTGTGTGTGTAGACACGTATGCACAGACATGTACGCACACACGTGTGTGTATTTCCGAGCTTGAACAAGTTAGTTTTTATTGGACTGTAACTCCCACAGTCTTCCAGCCAGCTTGTTTTTAATGATATTTTGCGATCAACAGAGATGCCTGAAAACATTTTGAGGCTGTAAACAAAACCAAAAAATCAAAATATTTTCTAAAAAACCAAATTGTGCTTTTTAAAATAAAAGATTCAAGAACTGGCTAGAGATCTGATAGTTTTCAGTTGTGCTAAAACTTTCTTCCAAGATTTTGTGCGCTGAGCTTTGGGCTGCTTCTGCCTTTCCCAGCCGGCCAGTCTGCCCGCCATCCTGTGGGCCTCATCCCTACAGAGCATCTCAGAGTCAGTGTTTCTGCCGCTGCCCCCGCTCTGCCAGTATTCTTCCGAGCTAAGCACCACAAGGCAGGGCGGGTGATGCTTCCGCCGCCACAGAGCCCAGTCTCATCCGTGCCTGCACGCTGTGTGTGCTTTTGGAGGCACAGACAACACCAGTGAGACAACAACATCAGCAGCAACATCAGTGGAGGAACACCAGCCCTGGGACGCACATGAGCGTCTGTATTTTTCTAGGGAAAGAGGTTTGGGAACTTAACCACAAGCTGTTTTTATTGCTTCCTCCTCCCCCTTCAGTGGGGACCTCGCCTTCCTGCCTCCTTTTCGCTGTCTGGCCCCTCTTGTTCACCCTCACACACACAGACACACACACACACACACAGAGTCGTTGGGCACAGCCAAACGTGGAACAATGCAGATTTGGGGAGACGGGGGTGTGGGGGGTTTTGGGCGGTTTCTGGAAGGGCTTTGAACGCAGCCGCCGCCACCACCACGGCTGCCGCCCTCCCCCTCCTCTTTGCCACTCTGGGGAGATGGGTCTGGAATCTTTATTAGGCCAGACTTTAAAAATGCAAAACATCTCAGGCTGGCGAGGGGGTCTCTTTCTCCCCTCCTCCCCCTCCTTTGGAGCACAACACAGAGAGCTGCCAGATTTCTGGCCTGTGCAGCGGAGGGAACAGGCGGACAACTGCAGGGGGGGGGGGAGAGAGAGAGATGGAAAGGGGGGGATGGTTTCCTCATTTCCAAATCCTTGCGTGCCGGTGTGAGCAGTAAAAGCTGGAGTCTCCGAGCCCAAAGATCTTTTTCAGTTAATGTCATTGACTTCCACTGCCTTCACCTTCCATTTCTTTCTAAAACCTGCTGAAGACAGCTCGCCTAAATAATACTTGTAATTTTCTATTTGAATTCTTCTCTTTTTCTTTCTTTCTCTCTCTTCCTTTTTTTTTTTAAACAAACAAGGGTGAGGGTGGATTGCTCCTCTGGCCATCCCGCTAAGTAACAGCCTCTCCTTCTCCGGATGGCACAGAGGAGCAATCCACTGCAGTTGGGAGCTACCCAAGCTTTCCTCCATCCAGGGTGGGTCTCTCTGATTAGTTTATTACTGACTGCCGTCCTCCCACGTGCACCCTGTGCAAATTTGTTTTTATTTCATAGTGTCTGATAACCGTGGATGGTTCGTTCCACCCTGGCTCTGACTAGCCCAGATGTCCGTGCGCTCTGAGCGTACACAGAGGCGAGGAGTGGCCTACTGGCAGTGGCGGCCGCCGAAGACAAGGCATTGGGAGGGCACCGGGTGGTGCAGCTGTCCCGCGTGTGACGCCCTGCCAGCTCAGTAACGTCTGGAGCGGCCGTGGCCTCTCTCGGCAATCCACAGATCTGGGATAAATTAATGTTCCGGGCCTGGCCTAGCCCAGATGGGGCATTTCTGGAGGTGCCGAGCGTCTGCCAAACGGAATGACTCCCGGCTTTCTGGAAACGTTGCCACGTTGGCTGTATTTTGTGGTTGCCCCAGCAGAGGTCTGTGCCCATCGCCACTCTTCCTCTGCCCCCAATCCCCCGCCACCTCTGGTATCCAAAAGCAGGTCAGGAGGGATGTGGTGGAGCTCCAGGGAAGGGGGGGGGGTCTCGTGGGAAGCCAAGGATGCTGACTTCTCAGCGCTCCATCCAGTTCTCTGCCCCTCCTCCTCTCAGATTTTTGTTCTGCATTTGTTCCCAGCTGTCCAGAATGTTTTTTTCTGGCCAGAGAGAAGAAAAGACGATGGGAATTTGCTGCCTCCTTTCCTTCCACTGCTAGGGGCACATTCACGGCCTGCAGCCGCTGGTCCTGGGGCCGACCCCCGTGTCAGTGAGGGCTAGATGCCTTCTTTGCGCTTATGGGACAGGACGTGGTCTGAGTGGGATCTGAGGAGAGGAGAGGAGAGGAGGCTGTCACTCAGGAGTCTGCCCAAAACCTCCCGGCGTTCCATCCCCAGTGTCTCTTGCTGAGAGCAGCAGAGTTTAGTTGCTGTCGGTAGAGTTGCAAAGCCCCTGCCAAAGAATAGAGAGTGTCTCTGAGATTGCACAGAGTGCCTCCACCTTGCCACAGCAGCAGCATTTGCAAACAGAGGGGCGTCTGGGGGTGGGTGGGAGATGGGGGATTCCAAACCAGCCTTCGTCCGAGGATCCGCGCTCCTTCCTTTCTGGGGATGGGTTAAGTGAGCAGCTACTTTCAAGTAACCCTTTCCTTTCCCCGAAGGAAGAAGGGGTGGTCCTTCAGCCACCTGGAGAACTTGCCCAGGTCTGGCTGAAGCTCAGGGGTGCGAGGAAGCAGCTGCCTTGGGCGGGGGGGGGCGGGGGGAGAGTCCACTTCTCCTCCCCTCCACCCCATTTCTCAGGATGTTCTGCCAAGGGAACCTGTCTGCACTACAGAATTAAACCAATTTAATTTCTTGCCCTTTTCTCGGAGCACTTTGGGAAGGGGACTAGGTGGCGGCGCTTCTCAGTCTTTGGTCCTCCAGCCGTTGGGGGCATCAGCTCCCAGCCAGCATGGCAAATGGTTGGGGATTCTGGAGTTTATAGTGTCAAACACTGAGAGGACGAGAGTTCAAGAACCACTGGGTGAGAGCGCTCTCTAGCAGAAAATCTTCCCCCTTTTGTACTGGATGGAGCATTATAGTTTCCGCAGAATAGGAGCCATGAAGTGGTATGGAACTGCTATCGATGTTCAGTGGAGATGCATTTGGGGATGTTTAAAGGATGGGCTTCAGGAACTAAGCCCCTCTGAGACATGGGAATGCTGAAGCTGGGCAGTTGGATTTGGCCAGGAGGCCTTGGGGAAGGCAGACCGGCCCGTATTCTCTCTCCCAGGTAAACATTCCCTGTCAAACCCATAAACTCAGTTCCTGCTGGTCAGGTAGCTTGTGTCCCTTACTTGTAAGTTCAGGGGTAGAGCGGAGGCGGAGGGAGGTGGATGACCCCACGGTGGCTGGCAGCTGCCCTTGGGATGCCCCTGAACAGGGCAGGACCTGCCTGGTTTTAAAACTGCCCCATGGGGATCATTTCATGAGGTTCCATTGCTGATTTCTGTTCAGTTTTTTAAATGTGGTTTCAAAGTTGATTTGTAAAATTGTTTTAAATTTGTCTTTCAAGACTGTTTTTGATGACTTTTTTTTTTTTGCTTTATAACTTTGGGAGCTATGCTGCACACAAGAGTGGTGCTAGATGGAAATGTAGGTAAATAAATTCATAGGCTGATAGGAGCAGAACTTGGAAAAGTTATTTATTTGGACATGGGCCTTTTCTGTTTTCCTGCCAGACCCTGGTAACTTCTCTTCCTCTCTTCCCAGAGCCAGGGACCCTTCTGCTGTTAATCGCTGAGGGAGGATGCTGGAGGACGGAGGGTCCTCGGGTGCCGGTGAGTCCCCCCTCCCCTTTTCTGCACACGGGCTCTTCTTTTCTCTTCTTACCGGAGGATTTAGCACTGAAACAAATGGCAGGGCTGTCTGTGGGCTCAGGGCTGTCCTAGACTTCTTCCTCTCCTTCTCCCCTCTCCAGGGGCTTGGAACTGCGCCCCTCCGGCAGTGCTGGGAGGGCACATGTATGAGCTTTGGAGCATGGGAAGAATGCCTTTCCCCTGCACCAGTGGGCCACGCCGTCTTGGACGAGGGTGTGACTGACTCACGGGCAGTTTACACAGTGAGGAGTCTCCTCATTTTTGGAAGTTGGTCTGTTACAGGGGGAAAAAACAGCAGGAGGTTTGGCAAGGAGTGAGAAGGTTGTAGAGGAGGGGGCAGCCTGCCAGGGTCATGGGCTGTGGTGCCCTCCTCTTGCAAGGTGGCTATGACCTGGCTCACTCTTCATAGCCCAACCAGTTGTCCTGTTCTAAGTCTGGAGAGCCTTGTCAAGGGGGATATGCTTTGGGAATTTCCAAAATTTCTTAGCCTAGGCTGTCCAGAGACACAGGCCCAGCCTCAGGAAGTCAAATGGCTTCCCACCAGGTACCGTCTCTCGAAACTTTGGCCGAGGGCTCGGGTTCTCTCCTTGGCCTCCCAGCTTCCCACGTCTGACTGACCAGAACCTCCTCCCTTCCATTTCTTATCCTCCTCTGTCTGGCTGTCCTCCCCGCCTCAGACAGAGGGGGGCCTCCTTTCCAAGACAAACAACACAGTTTTCTGTCTGTCCGTGCCTGCGGAGCTGACGTCTCCCTTTCTTCGGAGGAAGGCTGGGAGCCCCTCTCCACTGTCAGCCTGCCGGAGCGCAAACACGATGACTCAGGTCATTGCCTGCCTTCCTCCTTTCGCCAGGGCTGCTGCCGCCAAGGTCCCGAGTGAGCAATGGAGTCCTGAGTTCAAATGGAGGGGGAAGAGGGGTCTCTGTTTTTCCCCACATTCACAAGGCCAGGAGGGAGAGAAAGATATCTAGGGAACCAAGACCCACTTGACAGTCTCCTTTTGGAGTCTTAAAGCTCCCTCTTGTCCACCCTGGGCTGGAGCCAGCAAGAGGACTGAGCAGATCCCTCCTGGAACATACGTATCTGCTACTTTTACATCTTGCTTTTCCTCCCTCTTTGGCCCTCTTTCTCCTCCCAACGACAACAACAGCCCCCCATAGGTTAGGCTGAGAAAGTATGGCTGGCCCAAAGTCAGCCGGTGGGTTTTCCAAAGGGGCTCAGTGGTGGTCGTGGGACTTGGAGATCAGGTCAGGCCCATGACTCCCTCTGGCTAGAAGATTCTGGGAACTGCCCAGAAAAGGATTTTTCCAAGCCTAGAGAAAGGGCCAGGGAAGTACGTAACGTGTACCCCTTTTGCGTACGAAAGCAGAGTGGAAAAGCTGGGGAGGAGAACCAAATTATTCTCCCTGTGTCTTCTCTTGTTGGGCTCCAAGTGCCAGTCCTGAGATCTTCCTCAAGGTACCAGGAACGGGGGGGGGGGGGGACCTGTGGGAAGCTTTGTGCAGGGCTCCTTGCTGAAAGTCACCCCCATCCCCTTTCCTCCCACCCCAGTTTCCTGCCCGAACAAGCCAGAAGTCCCACGATAATCTCCCCCTCCTGCCCCTGCCTCCTGCCGGTGCCGTCCTGACCCAGCGAGGGCTGAATTTCCTGCTTAGTTGACATGAGAAAAACAGGATGTGTCGAGAGGTGCTTTCTTGGAACAAGCCGGATAAGCAGGGAGGGCGTTCCTTGAAGAATGCAAGGGGGAGTCTGGGCCTTTGCCGGGGGGGTGGAGGTGGCAAAGCATGCTGCCCTGCAGGGTGGGCTTTCTTTTTTGAAAGAAAGGAAGGGCGGTGGATCAAACCCAAGGCGTCCCTTCCCTGACAGCATTGGCCTCCCTCCCAAGCCTTCCTCCAGAAATCCTGGGATATTTTATTTCCTTCTCTTGCTCCTGTCCACAAGACTTCTCCTTTCTTGTTTACGGGAGAAGGATCCTCAGGCTGGCCGTGGCTGGGGTCTCGGGACAAGTGCCCTGTTGTGACGGGGGGGGGGGAGAGGTGGGAGGAGGGCCTTCCCGAAAGTTTTCACTTGGTATCACAAGGCCACAGTGTCAGAGGGGGCGGGAGAGAGGGGCTCTGGGGCTCACCTGCCGGAGAAGGTCATCTCTCCCGTCCCCTCTGACATCGTGGCCTCGTGGCAGCTTCCAGATTCAACTGTGCTCCTTGTTCTCCTCCTCCTCCTCCTAATTCTGTCAGTGTTCTCATGGGTATATTTCATTCCCTTAGGAAATTTGGAGAGGAGAGGAGAAGGCAGGTGGAAGTGCATTTAAGGAGAGAGACTGAGGGCTCGGCTTTAAGGATGGCCAGCAAAGGCAGTTTTTCTCAGAACACGCGAGGGAAAAGTTAGGCTCCTTTGGCACCCATGGCCAAATCTCCTGCTTTGCTCCTCTTTGCTGAAATTCTCCCTTTTCTTCAGAGCAGGACCCGTTGCTGAGGAATCTTCAGTTTCTCTGGGCAGCGAAAAGAATAGAGAAGGTGAGGCCAGGACTGCAGGAAAAGGGACTATCCTGCCCCTCCGCCGCATACTGCTTGTCTTGAATGGGTTTTGCAAATAATAAAGAACATTTCCTGGTCCCTTCCCTTTGCTTAGTCCTCTCTTGCTAGACCAAAACAACAACCTAGGCAGAAAAGCTGAAAATTAATTCTTTGTTAAGTTATTCAAAACCCATTGAAATAGTGAGCTTATTGATGTTTACTTAGATTAGCTATGCTTGCCTGCTTAATGTTGAATTTATATTTATTTATAAAGGCATCTTAAATTGACCTGAATCGCTATGGTATCGACTGTTGGTATTGAACTAAAAGGAGCCAAATTGATAGGGAGGTCAGCTGTGGTGCATTTAGTTGTTTTCACTGTGGTCAATTCATTTATTTTACTAAAATTTTTATATCCAGCTCGCTATCTAAAGTTCCCAGGACAATGTACAATAAAATCAACATTAAATAAGATGACCAATAAAATTGTTTTTAAAGGATAAAAACATATTAAGCGGGTTATCAAGTTAAAAAAGAGGATGTTTTAAAACCAGTTAAAATACCTTATAACAGTTCACAAACGTGTGTGTGTGGAGGGGTATAAAACCAGCTGGGACCCAAACAATCCTGCTTCCCTTTGGTGATGGAATGACAGCAACATGGACACCATGAATTTAATGGCTTTGGAGTGGACTAATGACAGTTTCTCAAGGAATAAAAATTGGGGGGCCCCCCCCCACTGGGGCCACCAGCATGCAGCGCACCATTGCATGCTGTGCAAGCGCCCTTGTGTGTTTTTGCAGCTGAAGGAAGAGATGCAGGAGGGCCTTTCTGCCCTCGAAGACCCTCTGGGCTGGCTTCTGGATGCCCTGGAAGGCTGTGAGGACGGCTGGAAGGGGAAGGGGCACAGCCTGGCGGCCCTCCTCATCCACGGATTGCACCTGTGGCTCAAGAAGCATCCGGAAGGCCAGTCGGTGAGGTGGGATGTGCTTGGGGCGGAGACACCAAGAACATGCCTCTGATTCGTGGTGTTCATGAGATCTGGGCCTCCTGCCTCCTGGTCACGATCCCTGGCCTCACGGGGGGGGGGGGGGGCAGTGGATGGTGGGCAGGGGAGGTTCTTCTCCCTCCCAGAGGCCGAGGCGTTCTGGGCTCGGGCTCCTAGCAAGGCTGGAGGACCGTCTTTTGGGAATGCTGTCGTTCTGCGTTCCTGCGTGGCTGACGGGGGCTGGACTAGATGTCCTCGAAGTCTCTTCCGCTCCATGATTCTGTGGTTCTGCGATTCCCGCTGTGTTTTCAAAGTTAGCATCTGCTGCCAAGCCTGGCACGATGAGTCTCTCAGGCTTAATTTTGCGCTGGGGGACACATCTGATTGCCGAGAGGGGGGAATTTTGGGGAAGCGAGTGGCACCCCGATGAGGTGCAAAGTCTGAGTTTCTGGGGGATCCGCAAGAGGCCTCTGGCTTCACCTCTCGAAAGTCCAGCCGAGCTGCCGCCGATCGACTTACTTTCTTTCTCCCTGCCTGCCTTCTTCCCCTCCCTCCTCACCACCTGTTCTTCCAGTCCGGCGTGAAGCTGAAGAGCCTCCAGGCCCGTGCCTTTCCCATCCTTGGCCAATGTCCCGGAAACTTGCTGGACCCCCTGATCAGCATCTACCGGCTCCACGCGGCAGAGCGCTCCCGCCTGCTGGGCCACGTCAACCAGATGTACCAGGAGGGCAAGTTCAAAGAGGTGGGTCCACCCCGTCCCTGCTTCCCCTTCTTCCTCCTGCTGGCCCCGGGCCATCCCGGCCTCTCCCCCTTTCCCTTCCGGGCCGGCTGGTCTTGGAGGAATTGGTGGGTGTCGTGCACCCGTCCACCCTGTTGGTGGCAGTCTTGCTCCCTCCCTGTTGCCATTTTTTGGGGTTTGGAGCTGTCCTGACTCTCTTGGAAGAGGGAGGGGGAGCAAGGGATCCTCCCGGCCCCACATCCTGGGGATGGAGCCTGTTGGAGGAAATGGGGCCATTTGGGGTGCTCTTCTCTTGTGCTGTTGCCTGCCTTCCTTGGGGGTCGAAAGGGGTGCAACCGACCACAGGAAAAATTGGAAAATTTTTAAAAAATTTGCTAAAAAAGTTTAGGCAGGTTCTTTTCGATTTAGTATTTAAACGTAAGTAGAGATACAGCAAATTATTCAATAGTAAACATTTAGACATTCGTAGTAGAAGTACGTTTTTAAATAGTACGAAGCAATATAAAATGTTTACGTAGTTCTTTTCTTTATTTCTTATTCGGTTTATGTTTAACATAAAAAAAAGTTGATTCTATATTTTAAGTTACTTCTATATTAGAAGGGGGCGCAGTGAGAGGAAGGAGGAGTTTGGGGTTGAGCTTGTCCGTCCAGCTTCTTCTGTAACCCTCGCTGCCTGCCTGCCCGGCGTCCTGCCCGGCGTGGGGTTGTCCAGCCTCCACCTGGTGACCCAGAGAGTGCCGGGAGCCCCAGCCTGCCCAGGTCTTGCACACTCGGTCCCCTCGTGTGGTGGTCTCCCTCCTCTCCTACTGCCTTCCACCTTCTCGGGCGTTATCACCTCTTCTGAGGAGTCCCGTCATCTGGTGATACATCCAGAGTACCACGGTCTCAGTTTAGTCATTCTGGCTTCCGGTGAGCATCTGAGTCTGACTTCCTCTGCTGGGGAAGACCAAACAGCCATCTAGCTTAGTGTCCTGTTTCCTCGATGCCTCCAAGAGACCTACAGGCAGGGCCTTCCTTATTCCTACCCCCCCGCGGCCGCCTCCCAGCTGTGGCACAGAGGTGAATGTTGAGGCCGAAACCTGCTCCCGGGTGCAGAGTCCGTCCCTGGGCCTGCCCGGAGGCCTCCTTTCTCTCCGGTGCTTTGTTTGGGTGAACGGTTTCTCAGGGGACCAAGATGGCTGCCAGCAGTATCCCCCCACCCTGTCCCCCGTTCTTGTTTTATTTTAATTTTTTTTCCCAATTGAAACAATGCTGGGATTGAACGGACTCGGAGACCGATGCAGTGGCAGCGGCCCCTGAATAGGCCGCGAGAGAGAAGCAGAGTGGGTTCTGTGTGTGCGCGCTTGAGAAAGAGCGAGGGGGCGAGGCGGGAGGCGGGGTTGCGTTTCATCCCCATCTTGGGTTACACTTCAGCCTTTGAAAGGGTGTCCGGGCCCGCTTGAATGGCTCTCTCTTGCGCTCCCCGGCGCGCCGGCGGGGCAGACAAAGGGGGCTCTTGTCTCCGGCAGACCCCTTTTGGGGAGGAGAGCCATTGTCATCTGAACAGGGGCAGTCTGGCGTGCTTCGGTGGCCCTGCCAGGCCGCTAAGTCCCTCTGTTTGCCGCCGCCGCCGCCACCACCTTCGGCAGAAAGGCCACAGAAGCCCCTGTCAGCTCCGATTAGCGGGGCTCTCATGACTTAATGTACCACCATATTTCATGTCTGGGATCGGAGGGGGGGCAGCGCCTGCCTTTGGGGCGGGATGAATGCCCTCTATTGTCGGCTGAGTTATTTTATTTACATTTTTTAAAAAAGCGTATAAAGGTAACAAAAAAAAAGGATAACTATGATTAAGGAAAACAGAGAGAGAAAATGTAAACCCATCCCCCCAGTTCCTTTTGTTTTAAGGCTTTTCTGAGGGGGAGGAGGGAGTGAATCGTTTGGGGCTTGGTTGTGTTTTTCCCCACCTCCTCTTGAGGCCAGCTTCAAAAAGCGCTGCTGTCCTCTTGTTTCCAAAAGTACAGGATGTGCCTTGAAGTTGCCTGTCGGCTAACGGCGACCCCGCGGGTGCCGTAGGGTTTTCTGAGGTCTTGTTTAAGGCTTTAAATCCTGAACAGGTGGAAGGAGAGGCTGGTGAGGGAAGCAGAGGTACAGGCAAGAGTCCCCATCCTCCCTGTGGTGCCGAGACTATTCCGGGGCACCTTGCCTTGAGGGATTTTTCTAGCCTGGGAAGGTTACATCTCCCTGTTTTCTGGAAGACGGTCCAGAAAGGCATCCCTGGCCAGGGCAGTGGTGGTGGTGATGATGCCAAGGGTGTTCCTGATGCTCCTTTTGGTCAAACGTTCACATGCTTTTTTCTGGACAAAGGGGTCCAGGTTGGCTCGGCTTTGGGGCGGTGGAAGAACCCAGAACTGTTTGGGTTGGCTCAGTTTCTGGAGCCTCCAAGGAGTTCAGTGTGGCAGCCATGGGACTTCAGAAATGTCATCTTCATGACAATACCTGTGCGGAGGGAACCTGAGCAGCCAACGGCCAGGCGGGCAGGAAGGGTATGTGCAAGGCCTGGGGAAGTTATCTTTTTGTCTGTTGACTGACTAATTCTGTAGGCTGCCGCTGAGTACTGGTTGCAGGTGGGGCAGAGAGAACTGGAGTCAGGGTGGGCCCTGATCTAGGAGTTGTCCTGTTGCCCGCAGCAGGAGACGGGCGGACCTTGGTGATCCGATCCGGCCTCAGGTCCTCCATTGGCTGCCGTTTGTAGTTCCTCTTCCATCGTTCCCATTAGCAGCTTCTAGAGAGAGTGAGATTGAGAGCAAGAGTTCCCAAGTGGGATACAAAAATAACCGCAAGGGAGCCGCGCAGAGGATGAGCTGTCGGGTACACTCCATTTTCTGCACTCGCCCCACTGCACTGTCGCTTTCCAAAGCTGATCAAAATAGCAGCATGGGAACGGCTTGAACCTCTTCCTCCCGCTCCCACCCCCCAACCCACCCGTGCAGGCTTCCCTTCCCCTTCCTTTTTTTTCCCCCTGGTATTTTCGGGCTAGTCACTAGTCACAACAGTGGGGCAAAAGTAACTTTTACTATCTCATTGCATCTTGTTGCTTTCCTGGATTATACAAAAGCACAACACCTTGGAACTGATAAAAGGATGGCATGAAACCTGGAATGTTCCTATCCCCTGCCTGCCAGAAATGCCCTTTAAAACTGTGCATAGAGTCCTAGAGTTGGAAGGGGACGCCCCAAGGGCCATCTAGTCCCAACTCCCTGCCACACAGAAATCTGAAACTAAAGGACCCCTGAGAGCTAACCATCCATCCTCTGCGTAAAGACTTCCAAGGAAAGTTTAACAGTAACCGGAAAACATGGCTTTTTCCACCGATCAGGTGGCTTCAATACTGTCATCTAGCCGTTTTGGCTACCATTTTCAACTACCCGTTGCCAGGGAGGTGTGGATGGGCATGCAGTTTGGGGGCAGAGCTGGTGACCCCACTTGGTGGAGATGGTGGCTTCTTTTTGCCCCTGATCTTCCAGGGGATTTGGAGGTGGCAGGGGGGAACAGGGGGTGGGCTTTGGTGCCACCTGGGACCGTGCCTCTTTGTTCCCGCACAGTGCAAGCTGAGCAGGGCACTTGCGTTCATGCCTCTCTGCTAAATGCGGTTGCTCCCCTCCTTCACCAGCCTCTCTCAACTCTCTGTTGTTTCCTAGGCTGCCATTTTAAGCATAAAACTGAAACTGCAGCCAGACCTGGAGCTGGAGAAGGTAAGCCCACTTAGACGTCTCCAACCCTACCTGTCTGCCAGCTTGGCCTCCTCCCTGAGATACTGTCTCTCTTTTCCCAAGTCTAAGAAAAAAACAGACCTCCCAAATCCCTTGATTCGTTGATTGTGGATCCGCATATTTGCCGAGGCGTGGAGGTGGCTGAAAGAACCGGGAGACAGTTCTTTGACCCGGCTTGATAGCTCCTGGGAGGATCATTCATAAAACCTGTGATGCCTCAGCTGAACTCCATTTTTAAATTTGCGTCTCCCAGATTTGCCATGAGAGCAGCTGCCGGCATGACTCTCACTGCCCTGGTTTCTGCCAGGCTTTTGTGCACATTCAGCCTTCGCTCAGAAGTGTATAATCTGTTTGACTGGGGCTGGGGCAACTTCAGGTGTTGGGGCTCAGTCTGGCCCTTGCGGAACCCCACTCTGGTCCCCTCTGGCTTTCCCAGAGGGCCACGCCCCCACGACACCGTGGCAGGGGTTTCCTAACTTTTTTGTGGGATTTCTGTCTCCCTTTCTGATAGCTGTAATGATTGCCCCGAGTCCTAGTTACAGACAGTTAGTGCTTTGAGGCAAAACGGGGTGATTTTGGGGGGCTCCACCCCGATGCCTTCTGCTCCTGGTACCCTGTACCTGCCCCAGTGTGACCAGGTTCCTCAGCTCAGCTACTGGTTCCCAGTGGCTTCTGGGGTGACCCTTTGTGCCATGTGTCCTGTCCCCACTTTAGGAGCCCTTCTGTGGGGTTACTGGCCCACACCTCTGTCCCCACTTCCCTTTCCCATGGGGCTGCTGCTGTCTTTGGCCCTGGGTGTGGCTGGGTCCCAGTGGCAACCTGGAAAAGTGATGACCCACAGCCTTTCTCTTCTTCCTGCCCCAGATGTGCGTCCCACTGCTGCTCCAAGAAAAGACAGACCTTGTGGAGACCTACGTGGAGGGCCACCCTGCCCTCCAGCAGCAGCTCCTACGGCTCTTGGACGCCTGGTTTGCACCTGGCTTCCAAATCAAAGAAGTTGCCAGGTGAGAGGGCCGGAGGGCTCGCCTGACACCCTTCCTGTTCCTGCTGTGATGCCGCTTGGCTTTCTCAGGTCAATGGGGTTCATAATAATAATAAAAGAAACAGCGTTCTGCACCAGACGGGCCCCAAAATCTGTATGCAGAATACATCCGCTGTCATTTCTCCTTCTGCATAATTCTACCTTCCCCTCCAATATTCCCATATTTTATTCAGGAGAGGGGTGAGGTGTTATGTGAAGTCCCCAAATCCTCACACATACCCCGACCCTGGAAAGGCTTCCATCATCCCTCTCCTTCTCCCAGCAACCGATTGCTTTCACCCACATCCTTTCGGATGTAATCTTGGTAACCCTAAGGACCAGGAACTTGTTCTTTTTCTTTTAAGGTAAGATTTTTTGTAAGTTCTGCACCCAGCACTAATTCTGCGCTGATACGGAATCTGCACGCGCACACCCGCACCGGCACACACCAGATGTAAAACCAACTCCTGTGTTCCTGGGACTCGTTTCTCTGACTGTCGTGTGTCAGAGAGCCACAAAGGCATAAATAGCCCTCTCTTCTCAGAGCTGGGAACGATGCAGAATTTACCACTCTCCCGGCCACGCCCAGTGTCAGGATTCCTCTGTTCTTGAGAAGACTTTTTCCTGTTTTCTTCATGGTCGTTCTCTTCTCTTCCAGGAAGTACCGTGGTCTGTCCGGAGTGAGGCCGGAGAAGGTCAACCACCGGCTGCTGAGCAGAATGGTCTTCCGGTTCCTGGACAAGTACCAGCTAGACCCAGGTGGGCTCACTGGGACTGCATGTCCAAAATAGTCCACTGCACAGAGGGGAGGCCGTGGGGCAGAGTTCCCCTTGGTGCTACCTGCACCTTGCCTCCTTTGCAAACAGACATTCCAGGCAGCTTCCAGACTTGAAAACCACGAGCAAAGCAACACAGCAGCCCTATTCTGGCTCAAAGAGTCCGTGTAAGGAAACTTGCTGTATATGGGAAAAAGAGGAGGGTCCTAGCTGTAAAGCAGGGGAAATTCACACACCACGGTAAACCAGCCCTGGATTGTTCTCCCCCTGCTTGCGTAAATGAAACTGTGCGTGAGAGAGCTTTGAAGTAGCCTGACTGGAGAAGTGGTACTGTCAGAGCAGTTTCACTGTGGGAACGCTTGTTTTGTGGTGTTCTGCCCTTGGTTACTTTCTGTCCTTTCAGAGAGAGTCTTTCTGTTCCCCACTCCCAAATTGCTAAACTCCATTCCCCTCATGCTGCAATTCCTTCTGGGTTTGGAAACTCAGAGGCACACAGAGCTCCCCCAACATGCAATTCTTACCCCCATGTATTTTTTTTAGATTTTTCTGGGTATCAGCCCCCCGGTTCTCTCTCTTTTTTTTTAGAGTTATCCTTTTGTTTAGCGATAAGGACTAGGAACTTGCTTTTTGAAAAAGGAAATATTGAGGTTCTTGGGAAACAGGATACTATGCCCAGGGCCTTGTTCCTCACCCTCAGTCCTTGGAGAATGAACACAACCCTTTTTGTTTAAACCGTTTTATTTGTTATCAAGATTTATCCCCTGAGGTTCAAACAAAGCAGCTTGCAATAAAATTATTTTTGGTGATCCGCATGTTCCTGGGAAGGCAAGATAAAGGCCTCAGAATCTCTGCAGCAGGCTGGTGGAATCAGTAGAAAAGCCAGCGAGGCTCTGGCCCTCTGTGCTTGTGCTGCCGGCCAGCTGCTCTGGGAGGTGAGCCGTGTCGACACTAGAGGGTAGGAGAGCGCTGCCAGGGAACAACCAAGCCCTTCGCAGCGCTCTTTCTTAGACTGTCCTGTGACTGACAAGGAACTTCTTTCTCCCCAGTTGCTGGTGGTTTTGAGTGATGCTTGGCGTTGCATGAGACTCACAGAATAATAGTCTGTGACTTTAAATAATTCCCTCACCTCCAATTGAGAGGGCCTGGGGGTCCTGAATTTGGGGGGGGGTCTCTTTTTTGGATTTCTTAAGGATAGTGAGTCAGTTTAGTCTAACGGTGTTCGTGTTGGAGAGGGCTGTGGGAGACCAGAATTCACATTGCCTCTCAGCCATGGAAGCCCGCTCATGAGGTGGCCTTGGGCAAGTCGCACTCTCTGAGCCTCAGCCTTAGCAGTAGCCAGTGGCGAGAGAGAGATGCATTGTGGTCTACCACAATCCACTACCACAATTAAAAGCTCCTCAGAAGATATGTGGCGGAGCTCCCAAGAGCGCCTCTTGGGGTGCATCCTCAAGACAACACGGGGATTGCAGGCAACATAAATAAAGGGCATGGATTTGTTGCTCGGCACAGCAGCAGCTTTGCTTTTAACACATTGTGCATTCGCTTGGTGTAAAGCTGGGCCGATTTATAGGCACTGCTTTCCCCGTGACGCTGTCTAGGGGTGGTTTCCCAGCTTTTGCAATGGGTTTTTCCCTCACTCTGAAAAGGTGAGATATGGAAAATTGAGTCAGCTTGTTTTCTGCTGCTCCAAAGAGGAGGACACAAACCAACGGCTTGAACTTGCAAGAAAAGAGATTTGGCCAAAGCATTAGGAAGAACTTCATTATTCTAAGAGTAGTTTGAGAGCAAAAAAAGCTGCTTCAGAGAATGGGGGACTCTCCCTCTTTTGGGGTCTTTAAACAGAGGTTGGAAGCCAGCCTCTGAGGGGTCCTGTAGCTGAGTTTTCCTGCAGGTCAGGGGTTTAGCTGAGAGGGCCCCTGTGGTACCTTCCAGTTCTGTGGTTCTGTGTGATGCCCCTTTGAAGGCTCAGTTCTGCGAGCAAAGCACTAGAAGCTAAAATAGGCTGGTGTTTTATTGGATCCTCCTTTCTTGCCTTTGGCCTCACCCCCCCCCCCATCCATCAGATTGCAGCCCCTGAAAGCCCCTCTGAACCTGGGTTTGGCCCTCAAGAGGAAAACCATTCCCCACTGTCGGTATAAATGTGTAAGAGGGCCGCAGCTGACGCTCCATGGTAAAGTCCTTCATTTGCACTCGAGAACGTCCCTGCTTCTCTCCCTGGCATCTCCGGGCAAAGACCCAAAATTGTGAAGAGCTCCAGACTATCCTTGAGGGACCAGTTATTTCTCCCCCTCACTCGGCAGCTTCCTACTAGCTTCCGGGGCTCCCCCCGCCACCCACCTCTTTTTTCTCTTAAGGGAGAGATCTAGGTGAGAACTTAACAGGACTCATCATAGCACCAACTTGTTTGTCTGACTGATATATCGAATTTAGTAAAATACTTATATCTCCCCCTGCCCCCATTTCAGGAACTCAGAATGGCACGTAGGTAGCCCATTGAAACGGCTCAGAACAACGTAAATCCACGGCTATGGTGAATTACTTAAACAGTCTAAAACTTTTTAAAATGATGTAATAAAAAAAACAATTTGACAATGGAAAGAACTATACAGATTTGGGCAAAAGCCTTTACTTACTGTTCTTTCTCTCTTGCTTGCTCCCTTTGCCGTAGAGGTGACAAGGTGGTGCTGGACACGACATCCTAATCTGCATCTGCCTGCAGATTCATTGTGAGGGGAAAATGTTGTCAGATCGTCCCCTGCCAACCCCTCACGTAGGCCGCACTGAGGGGAAGGGCAGGATGTCGATGTGGGAAAGTGAAGCGTGTGCAGAAATCCTGCCTACCTCTTCCGCCCACCTTTTTGGCATCCCTCCTCATCCCACGTTGTTTTCTCTCTTCCCCACCTCCCTCCTGTGGCCTCTTCTAGCTCTTTGCCCCAACGTGGTCAACCTGCGGCTCCTGGGGACGCTCAGATACCTGCTCCACAAGAGGTTTGTTGAGGTAAGCGAGTGCGTCTGTCTGCCTGTGGGAGAGAACGGTCGCTGTCGTTTCAGGGTCCGGAAGGTCTTAACAGTCTTCTCTTCTAATCTCCTTTATAGAAAACCATGACAGAAGAAAACTGGTCTGACCACATCCAGGTAAGCGCATTCACAGTTTTGTGTTCAGTCTCTCAGATCTGCTTCCATGCTGAAATTAGAATTCTGCGCCTAGGACAGTCAGATTCTGCAACATGCCTAAGCTTTTGAACAGATTTCAACCAAATTTCTTGTTCTGTTGATTCTAGCAAAATTTGTTCTGGTTTTCCTGTCACACATGGGAGAGATTAGGAGCAATGGGAGGCACAGAAGGCCTCACCTTTGATCACTGGAAATCTTTTCTGGCTGACCCTCTGAGACTTCAGGAGGCAGGGCCGAATGCTTTAGAGGCATATCTCCAAATCCGTGAGGCCTAGAAATTATAAGCTTACATTTTGAGGTTGCCAAATTCTGCATTGGGCTCAGCTATGGGTCTAGATAAATGGGCAGGCCAGCTGACATCCGGGAAGCCAAAACTGGTCGTGGGGGGAGAGCCAGGATGGTCCCAAAGGCCCAGGACGAACCAATAAATGGTTGCTCTTGAGAGTGAAAAAGATGTGAAGAGGAATGGAAATGAGAAACTCATCCTCGTGCTAAAGAGTGCCTCTTTCTTCGGAATTATGTCATAATCATGGATTTAGGGGAATCTGGGCCAGACTGGGCAGGGTGTGAATTTCTGAGTTCATTCAGTCTGCCCTTTCAAGCATTCCTTCTCCACAACACAGAGCAAGCGGGGAGGACTTGATGCACTGAGATTTAAAAGAGAGAGAGAGAGAGAGAGAGAGAGTGTACATATGGGGAGGTCCTTCCCTTTGCCAAAGAGCCCGCGACAGACTTACTGCTGCTGCTTTGGCCTCCGGCCCAGCGGACTCCTTGAAGGAAGATCAAGGAGCTTGTAATCCCAGCACCGCTCTCCACGCTTTGCAGAAAAGGACGGCAGAGTTTTTGTGTGTGAGGGGGGACAACAGTTCACATTGCAAAGCTGGGGGGTCCTTTTAAGTTTTAGCACCCCCTCCCTCACTGATAAAAGACTCCCATCATGCATAAGAGGGTGCCCCATTGGAGAGGGGCTCACTTTCCCTCTGCTGCCTTCTTGTTCTCCATGTGCGGCATCTCATTTTTTACTGTTTGTTTGCTGTTTGTTGTGTTCATGCCTTTCCTCCAGGAAGGTCCAGGTGGGGCACACCCATGCCGCTGTACCACCTGAGTCTCCCAGCAGTAACCCTGCGAGATAGGTCAGGCTGAGAGAGATTGGGAAAGGGGTTGGAGAAGGGGGAATTTGACCCACAGGCTGTGCACAGGGAGGCCTCTGTCATTGGAGGTCAGCCATCCCTCCGTCAAGATTCCCCATGGAACGATGACCTGCCTGCGGGAAGAAAGACTTAGAAACGAGTCCTTTTCTTGCTCCTGGGAGAATTTCCTCCTCTGTCTTCCTCTCTCTCCCTCAGCCTGAAAAGCTGGAGCGTGGGACGGTTGCAGACTTGGAACAGAAAAGCAGTTGGTTAAAAAGGAAGTACGCACCTCACAGCTCCTCCAAGTGCCGGATGGGAATTCCCCGGCTCCGTTTCACCTCCGCCACAAACTGGCTGGCACTTTCTTATTTTTTTTTACTAAGTAGCTTGAGGGCTAGTTTGTACCACCAGGCAGAGGATCAGGTGGCAAAATGTTTCTCCAAAATGGGAATAGTTTCACCCACTATGTGTATGTGTGTTGGGTAATGGAGTTTGCATGTTTCGGTGGATCTCTACAACAAGCAGGCCTTTTGCTTCACGGGGATCCGTGTGTCAGAGGGGGGGACTTGGTTAACCCTAGGGGCCGGTTGTGACCCCGACAAAGAGGAAGTGAAGGGATCCGAACTCTGGGCTCCAATGAGAGCTATGGGGAAAGGTCTCCAGGTGGAAAGGTCTCAAGGTGCAACTCTGAACCAAATCTGCCCCTCACGCCCTCTCTTCCAAAGGATGTCTAGTTTTTCTAAGGCTTCTGGAGAGCATGACTGTAGTTTTTTGGCATCTTTCTATTTCATTTGTCTTTGGGTTGGATAAAGGGAAGAATCTTCTCACAGTTATTAGTCAGAGAATTCAAAATGGAGCACCCACATACATTCTCAGTCTGTCCCTCCTGGATACACTGTTTTTTTAGGGATGAGCTCTGGAGAGACAGCTTGTTCATCTGGGGTCTGTGAACTTCCCAGAAACATTTGGCTGGCTGGCTGGCTGGCTGTCATTGGAAATGTCAGGGAGATGGACCGTTGGCCACAACTGGCCGCAGCAGAGTCTGTGGTTCTGAGCTTTCTCAGCTGGGTGGTTCAGTTCTGCCTTAACGGTGCCGGAGTGATGCTCTGTGGGGAAGGTACGCTCTTTACATGGATAATAATAGCCATGTTGAGTCCCCCTGGTGTGGCACCACACAGTACCGGTAGCTGTGGCCAGCCAACGCTGACGAAGCTGGACAGGCTACCGAGGGAGACTCCATTCCAGGTCTCCGTTGGCCTTGCTGCCGCCTCCTCCTCCTCCTGTGCTGTGTTTTCCCCCAGCCGGTACGTGTGTGAACGCAGCCTGCTTGGTGGAATGCTGCCACCGCGGCTGCCAGGCTTCATTCCGGAGATGCTTTCAGCAACGGCAAAGGTGAGAGACGCTCCCGTTGGGAGTGGAAGCAAATCACTCCACGCCTGGGCTGGAGGAAAACACGCAGCAGAAGGGGAGGGGAATGGTGCGCGTGTGTGTTCGTGTGTGTGTGACAGCAGGGGGTGCAGACTGGGGAGTGGGGGCGGCCACATTTGATGCAAAACGCTCCATGGAAGGGGGTGATGGGGAGTGGTAGTGATGCGGCAGCAAAAGCAGCCGCAGTGCTGCCTCCACCATTGCCAGGAGGGGCTGCAGAGTCCAGCCCGGGCCGGCAGCGTCCGTGCACCTGCAGCAAGGAGGGGCGCCACTCTCTGCAGGTGGGAAGGGTCGCTCCCCCATAACCGCCACCACTACGGGCACGCGCTCAGCCGTCCCTCAGGGGCTTCTGGTGGGGGCCGGGAGAGGCTGCTGCCGTGCCGCACCCAGGGTGTGGGGAAGGAGTAGGAGGAAGGGGGGAAGACACCGCTGGGAGAGGGTCCAGTGTGATCGCTTTGGGTTAGCTGAAATTGTCAGCCACACGCCTGCCCTCTCCTTCCTCCAGACCCACGCCCACCCCAATTTTTGAAACTCGGACATGGCTTCCTTGCTCGGCTGCACACGCTGCCTCGACCCGCGTGCCTGCCCCGCTGGCCTCGTCGTTTGCCACGCAGCCGGCCAGGTGGCCCCTCTAGGGAGGCCCCGAGCGAGGCAGGCTGGCCACCTGTCCCCCGGAGGCTGGAACGTGGACGGCCGGGCCACCCTCTCCACGGTGGCTGTGGTGACCCGTCGGGGACAAGGGCCGTGGGCCAGGCAGTGGTGTCCTTCCACGTGGCTTCGTCCTGCCTGTCCTTCCCCTCCCTTACCATCCTGCCCTTCCTCTCCGGGCGCTCAGGGCCCAGGGCCGGGCCTCCCCCCCTTCCCCACATTTGTTCTGGTGACAGCCCTGCAAGGTGGGCGAAGGACAAAGATGGAGGGAGGGAGAAGGATCGACTCCAGGGGAGGGCGGTTTGGCTCTGACTGGCTCTGCTCCTGGCCCAGGGCTCTCCTGGGCCCTGCTTTGCCACCAGGCGGGCTGGGCTGGAAAGAGGGGATCCCCCCCACACACCTGCCGAGGGTCCTATTTCCAGCTAGACGGAGCACGGATGCTTCTGGGGGGGGAGAGGGACAGTGTGGGGGGCTCCCTGGCATCTTGGAAGCCCTTAAGAGAGGGCCCCCCCATCTTGCTTCTCGTGCCAAGCTCCTTCCTCCTCCTCCGAGACCTCGGGAACCCCGTGCAAGAACTGCCAGGAGCGTGTTCCCCATCTCTGCTGGCTCAGCAGAGCCAGAGGGAGCCACTGGCGGTGTTCCCACGTGCGCCTGCTGCTCCTGCTGCTGCTCCGCGAGGGGAGGAATCCCGCCCGACCAGCGTCCTCTCCCTCTGGGGCTCCGCTTACAAAAGAGAAGTGCCGGCTGGAACGGGGAGGGAGGCAGATGGCAGAGGGCTCCAGTTTCATCCTTGCCAGTTTCTTGAAAAATGCTGGGAGTGGGGGGAGAGAGAGAGAGAGAGAGAGAGAGAGAATGTTCGTGGGTTTCTCCCCCTCCGCCAAACCCCCACAGGAGCCTCTTCCCAGCAGAGCTAGAGGGGAAGAGGGGGCAAACCGACAGAGCTTGCCCTGGTCCTGATCCTAAGCAGAGGGCCAGGGTCAGAGGGGTTGCCCAGTTGCCCGGCAAGGGCAGAGAGAGGGGCACGGCTTGCTTGTGTGCTCTGCCGTCTTCCGCTCTCTCTGGCGCTGACTGTGGGGCAGCGGGGCAGCCCCTTGGCTCCCGCTTACTCTTTGCCGGCCTCCCTCTCTGCTGGCCCTGGCCAGCCCTGACCTTGGCGCGGTGCTGACCGCGGTCACCTCCGGAAGGGAAGGCGGGGCACGGACCGGCCCCAATGTCCAGGAGTGTTTGCAAGTCAGACCCCAGAAGTTTCTGTTTAAGAGAATAATCTGCTTGCAGGGCTGCCTTTGAGCCCGGCTCCACCATTACGGAAACAGGTGCCTCGGCGCTCTTCTGGATCGGTCCCAAAGAAGCGGGGGTCCGCGCAGGGTGGCTCTTTGGGTTTTTGCTGGTTCCGGAGGTGGTTGTCACCCCCACCCCCACATCTTCCATTCCTTTTGGGGAGCCATTTGTAGTAATTTCCTGGATCTGCCCTAGGGCTCTTCCAAATGTTTTTGTGAAAACAGGGGCACGGTTTCCTCAGAGGGATCCTGGGTTTGCAAAGCAAACATCCCCCTGCTTGAATTCTCGATTCCCTCGCCCCCTCTTAAAATCTTATTGTTCAGAAATGCCACTGCACTGGTGTGCTGTATTATTATTTTACAGTAAAGAACATGGCAGCCTTTGGACGCGTTTTCCCTCTCTGGAGGACTCCTTATGGCTTTTGGGGGCGCCCAGGAGCATACAGGAGGAGGGATTTGGCTACTTTTCGGGGCCAGGCACCGCGGGCAAATCTTGGGGGGAGAAAGCAGCCCCCTCTAACTTGGCTGCTGCTGGGTGTAAAGAGGCATTCCCTCATAGTGGTGGGCGGGCGGGCGGGCTGGATGGCTACTGGGGTTCCTTCTGTGATCTGCCGAACAGGCCAGCTGGGTTTGCTGACCAAACTTTACCGAACCGCCAGCGTAACTTCCCTAGTTCTGAGGTGCCCGGGCTGTGCGGAGCACCTCAAGATGGACGCGAGCGGCTGTGCTCTGAAAAGATTTCCCTCTCAAAGCCCCTTGGGAGCCAGATGCCCTTCCCAGGTGGCACGGTGCCACTCCCCCGCAGGCATCCCATGGCATTCCCTCGTGCGTGGGCTGGGCTCTCGCCCTGAGAGAGGGATCTCCGCTCTCTTTGCCTGCAGGACGCCGTCCAGGAGAACCGGTGGCTGCAGGAGCAGCTGGTCCACCTCCTGGTCCGCTACGGGGGGCGAGAGGCTGCTGCCAGCTGGGCTCTGCGTTATGGCCTCCCCAAGGAGACCCTCCCTCAGAGCGTGCCGGAGGAGATGGAGAAGCTCCGGAGGCAGAAGAGGTACGGGGGGAGGTGGAGGGGTAAAGGGGGCCCTCGGTTGCTTTTGGATTCAGGGGGCCCCTTTGGAGCAGAGCTGCTTCTCTTCCGTGCCAAAAGGCTCACAAGTCTGCGCAGAGAACCACAGAGTTTGGCAGCCCGCGCACACATCTTGGTTGCTCAAAGTCTCGAGCTGGGGCCGTGGGCTTTCAAGTCCTTGCTGAGTTACGGCAGCCTTAAGGAAACCTGTCATGGGATTTTCTCGGCCAGAGTTGCTCAGAAGGAGTTTGCCTTTGCCGCCTTCTGAGGCTGAGAGAGTGTGACTTGCCCAAACTCACCCAGTGGATTTTTTTTTACATTTAAGCGAAACGCTTGCGCCCGAGAGAGACGAATCCTTTGCTCGCATGAATCTGCGTGGTGGGTGCCCAGCCCTCCCGCCAAACCGCCGCCCACCCTGCCTGCGCCCTTTCTGTCTGCAGACCTCTGGCCCTGCTTCCTGCTTGCCAGCCCTTTTCCGTCCCGGATCTTCCCAGATGCGTGAAGTCAGGCGGCAGCGACCGGGGGGAGCAGGGGAAGAGGAGGGGGTTTCGCACACCTTTGCTAAATATTGCACGGAGGCTGCACAAATATTGACCGTCTGGTGTGCACACAGGCGCTGTTCTGAGCAGAGAAGTGTTTGTCCTGCCCTGGGCTGCTGCTGCTGCTGCCACCCCACAGAATTAGTCACGCACTCCCCACAAGGCTGGCTTGGCAAATATTTTTTTAAATAATAAACCGGGGGCTGCAGGCAGTGTGGGAAAGGCTTCGGCCAGGAAAGAGGATGGAAGGAAGAGGGAGGGAACGGGGAGAAAGCAGGACTCCTTCCTTTTCTCATCTTGCTCTTCCTCAGGCTGAGCTCTCTGGGTGGAACCCCCCATCCTGCCATGGGGCAGCCCTCTGCAGTCACTGCTGAGCCCCAGTCATCGCTCTCAGCCCCCCAACCTAGCAGATTTAGGGGTCAGAGGGGGGCTTTCCCCCCATCGCGGAGCAAAGGTCAGCAGGGAGAAACCAAACGTGGAAGCAGAGGCCTCGTGGGGCATCGTGTGGTTTGTTCCATAGACGCAGGAGAACGAGGCAGCAGGATCTCAAGCGGTTCACGCAGGCAACACTGTCAAACTGCAGTTGTGGTCATGTGTGAATTGTGAGTTTTCCCCATGTTAAAAAAAAAAAGCATTGCAATTAAAAATCAAGTATCTCAGGTTCCAGTTCATCTCACTCCTTGTGTACTTGTTTTTTGCCCTGCAGGGGTAACCTCTCTCTTTCTCTCTCATATTTTTAATACTTTTTCCAATAAAAGGAAGAAAGAGAGAAAGTCACCTCAGCAAGTGGAAAACTAATCTGCACAGAATGAACTGACCCAGAACCGTTATCCCGATAGGCTAGATCCTAGTTTGCAATGTCCCTTTTTAAACATGCAGAAAATCCAAACTTTATATCTGTCCGCGCTTTTGCATCCTTCACCTGTGGCCTGAAGCGATGCAGTTCAGCCATTTCCTGACGCTGGAATAAAAACTAAAATCAGGTATCCTGGACTCCCTGTGCTCCCCCCCACTTCTGTCCCCATCAGCTGGACGCGGCCGCTGAGCAAAGTCCAGTGAAAACGCTCCCCGTACTCAGCGCAGCTTCACCTTGCGCGTCGCCCAGAGGAGGCCAGCCTCGAGGTCCGGAACGCCTTCGTGTCTCCCGCAAACCTTCTTCTCTTTCCGAGCAGGGAGGATGGTCCCGCGCAGAGCGGGGGCGACGGTGAAGGCAGGAGGAAGGAGGGCTGCTACCGTCTCCCCCTCCCCAGGAAGGACATCCTGTTCCTGTCGACGTGGGAGGGGGTCCAGGAACACAAGGAGCGTCTGCTGAAGGTTGGTGCCATCCAACAGGATGGACGGCCGCGCTTGAGCTCTGTGGGTCAAGGGCCTTTACTGGCTGCCGTTCTCTGGGTCTCCCGGCCCTTGGGGGTGGGGCCCAAATTCGGGGACTACCTTTCCCCTTGCTTTGGAAAAAAAAACAAAACCTTTTTTGAACAGGTGGCACCTGAGTCCAGGTGTGTGAGGGTGTAAAGAGACTTTCCGCTTCCCAAATGGGAAACCCCAGTTAGTCACATCACCTGGGATCAGAGAGATGGGGTCTGTTTATATGTTTAGTTAATATCCTACCTTTCCCTCGAGGAGTTTGGGGGCGGCAGGTACGGTTGGGTCCTCCCTCTTGGCCAGATTTTACCTTTATAACAACCCTGTAAGGTGGGCTATGATAAGATGGGGCGGCTTCTGCAGATGTTCAGCTTTTTATCACTGTTACTACGTTTTAATTGTCTTTTAAATACAGTTTTAAATGAATGTTCATTGAAATTGATTTAAACAGTTAAACTCACCTGTTTTAAATTAATGATTATTTAACTATGTCCGCTTAAACTCTTCTGCTATCCAACCTTTTAAGTCAAACTGAGAGCCGTTGCCGCAGGTCCCACGATGGGAGAAAGGCAGAGAATTTATTGAATGAATAAAGGCAGCCAGGCTGGGGAAGGGTCGTGCAAGGAACGTCTGAGGCAGCCAGGGGCTTTGAGGGCAGGGGTCCCTGTGCTCTGACCACTGGCCTGCACTGCCTCTGGGGAGCGAGAGCCAGGGAGTGGGCTTGGGCCCCAGAGAAAATGACACGCCCTTCCCCCCCCGCAGCCCGGCCAGGTTGTGGCGGTGGACATGGAGTGGCGGCCCTCCTTCAGCGGCCTGGCGGCAAAGCCACG
Organism: Cyclura pinguis; assembly: GCA_030412105.1. Classification (NCBI taxonomy): domain Eukaryota; kingdom Metazoa; phylum Chordata; class Lepidosauria; order Squamata; family Iguanidae; genus Cyclura; species Cyclura pinguis. The sequence goes on from CM059613.1 coordinate 328,384, forward strand.
CGTCTCCCTGCTCCAGCTGGCCGTCCGCGGCCGCGTCTTCCTCCTGGACGTGCTGCGGCTCCTCCAGCCAGGGGGGCAGGAGGAGGAGGAGGAGGAAGGCCTGGCCCACTTCTTGCAGGCCCTCTTCACGGATCCGGCCGTCACGAAGCTGGGTAAGTGCGGGCCCCTCCCACGCACCTACGGAGCCCCTCCTCTGGTAGGGACAGAAGGGGGTTGGTGCTAACTCAGGGTGACGGTAGCTGTGGTCCAAGAGGTCTGGAAGGCAGCTTTGAAATTCTCACTTTGAGTAGTTTTCTCCTGTTGCCCCTGGTTGTCACATGGTTTGGAATTTGGGGGGTTTGTCACTGAATTGTGTTTGCATTTTTAATTCTGTGTGTGGTTTCAAACGATGCAGAGCCAACCCCCTGTGATAAGACGGGGCTAATGAGAGCCTGTGATTCTCCAGGGACCCTCAGGCCCTCTCCACAGGCAGAAGGGAAGCAGGGTGGGCATTTTTTGGTCAGGCTGAACCTTGGGCCTGGTGGTGTTTCTCCCCAAGGGAGCAACAGAAACCCACTGGGTGACCCTGGGCGAGTCACACGCTCCCAGTCTCAAGGGAGGAAACCTCCTCTGAAATCCCAGGCCCCAGAAGATCCGGGTGAATCGTTGAGACCTGGGAACAATTTCTTGTGATGTCTCACAGGTCGTCTGTCATTTCTGCAGGCTACGGGATGTCAGGAGACCTGCGTCACCTGGCAGGGACTTTCAGAGACATAGACAAGCAGGTCTGCGGCCTCCTGGACTTGCTGACGGTCCATAAACAACTCAGGAAGGTAAGACATTTGAGTTCGCCCCCCCCTCCAAAGGCTGGCCCTGAGAAAGAGTTCCTTGGCTTGCGTGGAGTGTCCAGTAACTCCTGACTCGCTCTCTGTACTGCTCTTCTCCATCTTCCCTTAATAAGCCTCGATAAACCATTAACTCTCTCCTTGGTCATGATCTCACTCGGTGACTTTAACAGACGTTCACAGCTGACCAATGCTGGCCTACCTTGCAGGGCTTGATATGGGCAGGCCAAACTGAAAGGGAGTGGTTGCAAGACAGACAGATAGATGTTAAAGAGTCTCCCTGCTCTTCTTACCCTTCAGTTTTGCTCACAGGGAGAGGGGGGCCTCGTCGAAAGAGCACGCAGACGGTCTTAAAAGCCAGCCTCCGCGAGCCTTTCTCTCCGTCTTCTGTCTCCTTGAAACCCCACCCGGGGGAGGCAGTGAACCACCCCCCCCAGACCCTCACACCCGTGTCCTCATCTCTCTCTCTCTCTGCTCCAGTTCCCTGAAGGCTCCTCTGGCAATCTGCAGAAGGGCGGCCAGCAAGTGGACGCTGCACAGCCGGAGGGTGAAAACCAGGGGGTCCGTCTGGCTGAGCGGGGGCTCAGCCTGCTGGTGCAGGAGGTCCTGGGGCAGCCGCTGGACAAGGCGGAGCAGATCTCAAACTGGGATAAGAGGCCCCTCCGCGAGGGACAGATCCTCTACGCAGGTCTGGCTCCTGGGATGGCTGCTGGGGATTGGGACCAGAGCATGCAGTGGGAACCGTCTCTCTCTCTCTCTCTCTCTCTCTCTCTCTCTCCCACACACACACACACACACACACACACACACCCCAGTGTTGGGAGGAAGAGAGTACACCTTCAGGCTTGCGGATGCATCTTGCTCTCCCTGGAGGCCAAAGGAGGCCCCGGGGCCCCTGGTGGCAATGCCCCCTTCCCCTGTCATACCATCCTTTGGGGGGTTTACTGAGTTTTGTAACAGGTTCTGCCTTTGCTCTAAAAGTTTGGAAAATGCCTTTCCTAAGTCTAAATCAGCCCCAGTCATTATTTTGACGGCTGAAATATGTAGCTGGCACTTTTAGCCTGGCCTCTTTTGCTCCTCTCTGTTGTGAGCTCACCAGGCGGATCTAACTGACCGTCTCCTTTGCAGCCTGAGCCTTGTCACCCCCACCATGGAGATGATGTTGGTCTCCTTTACTGGGCTGTTGTACAGATGATGTTTGCAAATGGTTTGGAATCTCCTAAAATGCAGACCTTGGTAACAAGTAGCATTTTTTCATTCTGTGACAGAAAAGGAAACATGATGGGTTCTCCTCTCCTATTCCCTTTGATTTCTGCAGCATCGGATGCCTACTGCTTGCTAGAGGTTTACGCCAAATTGCTGGAAGATCCGGCAGCCTTCGGCCTGAGCCATGAGACCTTGGTGCCTCCAACAAGGAAGGCGAATACTGAGGCCAAGGCCAAGAAGCCAGCCAACCGGCACACAGTGACAAAGTCTCCTGGGGAGGAGGTTTGTAGGACTGAGGTCCTGTTTGACGTTAACCCCCTGCTCAACAGCTCTTATCTTTCTCCTAAAGATAGAATAAGGTTCTAGTCCTCGTAGTTCTGAATCAGTGGCTAAAGTAAACAGAAACATAGGAAACCGCCTCATACAAGCTGTGAGCTGTAAGATTTCAAGCATCCATATCAAGAAACCTCCTTCCATATCGTCTGGAACCAAGCCGCAGTAGCCACAAGGGTTTCCCTTCCAGCTGATCTTTCTTTGTCTTGTGACTCTGTTTTTCTTAAGGATTTTTTGTGCCCCGGTTCCTGCCCCACCCTGTCGCGAGTGCTTGTGCAGATGGCATCCCAAACTCACCCGTGCCTCCTATATACGCAAATTCCCCAGTGGCCTCTTTCTCCTGCAGAACTTGGCCCCGAGCTCCAGCGGGCCCCCAGCCAGCTCTCCAGCAGCCACCTCAGCCCGAGACTTCCGTGTGGTCTGCGACAACATGCTCCAGGGCCTGGGACGGTACTTGCGCTGCCTCGGGGTGGATGTCCGGATCTTGGAGAACACTGACGACCACCGGAAGGCGGCCAAGGTGGGGTTTCTCTGGCGGCTGGGGAAAAGAAGGGGGGCATTGTCTGGGTGGGGTTGTGGGGTGTGAAGTCTGTCCCAACATCACATTCAGGCACCCTGTCAAGACCCTCACTTAGGAAGCTCCTTTTCACAGTGTTCTGTACACACTGCTTTATCGTCACTCACAACACCATTTTCTTCTAAAAATAACAACCTGGGAATTGTAGCATTACAGGTTGCTTTGATCCTTTCCTTTTCCTTTCCTTTCCTTTGGTCTGTTCCAGCTCTAAGATTCTTTGATTCTAGAACCTCTTCTTGTTTCTTTTATTTATACCCTGTCTTGTTCCCAAAACAGGGGCTCAGGCCAACTTTCAAGTTAAAATACAATATTGTTTTAATGGACATACCAAAGATTAGGGTTAAAATGGAATTAATCTATCAACAACTTTCAAAGACAATTTAAAACATACAGTTGAAAAGGATAAAAAGTACAGTTAAAACAATGCAAGTACCCTCTTAGAAGTTTTTTGTTTAGAAGGTCTCAGTTCTGAGTTCATTCTGACTTCCCTGCAGAGGGACTTCCGGAGCCGGAGGGGTGGCAGCCACTGAAAAGTCCCCGTCCCGTGCGCCCGGCTGAGCTCTAATTTAACCTTCTTTTGAAAGTCTGAGCCGTTTCCCTCCCGGCTTCTCTCCATCACCCAGCACCAGCCAAGCAGTGGCCTCTGCTTCTCCGTCCCGATGCCTTTCAGTGGCTTTTCGGGAGACTGGCTTTAGCCTGCTGTCTCCATGGAGACTGGGCAGACATCTTTCAGCTACCCAAAACAGTCGGAGCTGCCCTCCGCTTTGATCCATGCTTGGATAATCAAAGACGATGATGGTGATGGTGGTGATGAGGATGAGGGTGATGAGGGTCCCTTCTGCCTCCACCCCCAGCCCCCTCCCCAGTCTCTCTGCTGTGGGAAAACTGGCCTCATCAGAACAATCTGGGAAAACGGGACTTGAAGGCCAGGTCTGTGCTGAGTTTTCTGCAATAATTTGGGGGGAAGAGTGGGATTTTTGGCTTTTGCATGGCCTCCTTTAACATCAGGCATTTTGCTAATAAAAGCAGCAAAAGTAGACCAGGTGAATATCCATTTTAAAAAACGCCAGTGTAACAGCAGCCTCTAGTCCCTTCCTCAGCCTACAACTCCTGAAGGCACCAGGCCTTTGCTGGCCTCCTCAGAGTGAAAGGAGAGGCTTCCGAAAGGATGAGTTCTGGTCAGGTGGGGCCCCTCACCCCAAAGGGCTGCGTGGCTGCTCTTCGCCCTCGTAGCCAGGGGTTATTTCCTGTCAGGAGCAGCGTGGCTTGGTTCTGCCTCAGCCACTCCAGGGCCTTCCTTTTCTTTCTAGATCGCCAGGCGAGAGGGGCGCGTCATCTTAACGTCCGGGCTTCCCTACCAGACGGTGAGTATCTGCCACTTTTTCTGGCACGGCCGATAAAGTTTTGAACTGGACCATCACACACCACAGGATGGGGCGAGAGAATCTTGAGGTGCCTTACTCCAAAGAAAGCCATTGTTCCAGGCTCTGAGTGTGGGCGAATCGTGTTCACATCCTGCCTCTGAATAGAGCGAACCCTCTGTATAAGCCCCTCGGGATCTGCAAATCCAAGTGATCGCGGAGCATTGTGTTCTTTACCTAAAATGGTGGCAATGCGCATATAGACATGCTGAAGTGTCTATGTGCATGTTGCTGCCGTTTAATAATACGGGACATGAGCATTTGCAATTCTTCCCATTCGTGGGGTGTCCTGGAATGGGACTGCAGCAAATGCAGAGGGCTCAAGTCCCCACTTGTCTCTGGAGACCCACTGGGGGACCTGGCAGATCACACGCTCTCAGCCTCAGAGGAAGGCAAAGGCAAAACCTCTTCTGAACAACTCTTGACAAGAAAACCCCTTGACTGGGTCACCATAAAGGATAGAGTCCCCCTTGAGTTTTCCCAGCAGCTTCAGCAATGCCAGTGTAAACCCCCTGCCCCCCCCCGCCGATGCATTCTTAAGATCTTTCCTGTGAGCCCAGGCAGAACGGGGGCTTGCTTTCTTTCTCTCCGGGGTGCCTCAATCCGCTGCGTTTCCACAGCTGAGGTCCCAGGTGGGAGAAGGCCGGTGTTTGCAGGTGAACTGCTCCGAAAAGGCCAAGAATCAGGCCCTGCAGGTGCTGGAGCACTTCCGAGTCCGGGTGACCACGGCCGACGTCTTCAGCCGCTGCCAGGTAGGGCTCCTCGCGTCTTTCCCCCCTCTGCTTCAGGGCCCTGTCCTCCCGGGGTCTGGCGTGTGGCTCAGTTGGGCCCCTCCTGGGTCAGACAGTCCTGCCTTTCCTTGATGAGGGGAACGAGAGTTCACATTTGCTCCTCTGCAAGCTGAGCCCACCTGAAGTTGGCCTTTTCTTGGGACTTGTTTGGTTTTTAAGACATTGTTTTGCTGCTCGGTTTTTAAATGATAAAAATACGGGTGCGGCTTTGACTCCGGGTTGATGCAGAGCAAAGCCAGGGACACTTGATGGCAACAGCCGGGGTGAGAATGGTTGCCTGCTGTGGGCCGGCCTGTGTAAACATGGGTTGGGAGGGCCCGTGTTCTTGGTCCCATGTGTGGAGGAAAACCTGTGTTCTTGTACCCGTGTGTGAAATCTACTCCCGTGGGTGTGAAAGAGCCTGCAGGCTCATTGGGGCAGGGGAGCCTCGCGGCCCAAATTCAGCTCCTGCGTTGTCTTGTCTTGGTGTCTGCTGCACTGAGGAAATGAGATGAGAACGTTCCCACGTAGCCGCGGGTATTTGAGCGGCTTCCCACGACGGAGTCCCTGCGCTTTTACCTCTTTGCAACAGCCCTGTAAATAGGTCAGACCCATGAGGCCCCTGCTGCAGATGCCGGAGGGTTGTGCAGAGACCCAGGCGCACAGAAAGAGAGAGAGAGAGAGAGAGAGAGAGAGAGAGAGAGAGAGTTTCCTGGTGCTGCTCAGAGGCAGAACTGCTGAGGTCTGAACCTCCTGCTCTGTGCAGCCCTGGTTTTCCTCTCTCTCTCTGCCAGGACACACAGTGGCTTGTGGCTGTGAAGTTTTGTCATGGGAAAAGAGAGACAGAGAGATGAGACCTTTTCAGAGAAGAACCTCCCTCCCTTCCCTCGCTGGGGGCCATTGGTGAGCGGCTTTGAAGTCAGCCTGGGAAACTCCGTCAATATCAGCCAATAATTACTAATACGGATCCCGCAAGCTGTCGTTTGGGTTTGCACGCGTGCGCCTGAGTCACAGAGGGCTCGGATGGGGAGGGAGCGGGTGGTGGGGCGAGGAGGGGGCAGGGAAACGGGTCCTTTCATGTGGGCTGGGAGGGGGGGGCCTGGAGGCCTTGGGAACGCCCCACCGTCTTGGTTCTCAGTGCCTGAGCCTCTCTCTCACCTGCCTCCCCGGGATGTGGGGCACGGGGAAGGGGCCCCCGAGTCCCCGAGATTCTGCTCCAAGCTAATGGCTGTGTCCATCTCTTTCCAAGATCTCCTTCCTCCGTCTCTTTCTCCTCCTTTCAGGCCAAGCGAGTAGCTTTAAGAAGGGCCTTCCTGTTTGGGGGGTTCATTTTAGGGCTCACGGGGCCCTCGCTCAGTCCCTCTTTCCAAAGCCGCCTCTGGAGAGCACCGCGAGGGGCACGGCTGCAAGGCGTGTGGCGTTCCCCCGCGGCTCGCCCCCAGCATCTCCGGGCTTAGAGGTAGACCGCCCCTGCACGTGGAGGCTCTCCGGAGCTGTCTCTTCGATCGTTGCTCCGGTGGTCCCTTCTGCACAAATTTCTCTCGTCCTTTTTCTCCCTCTGTGGCGCTGCTGTTGCTATTTTAAAACCACTCTGGGGGTCAGTGGAAGTCTCAGAGGGCGGGAGGTGTTGGAGTGAGATTGTGTGCACCTGCCCACCCCCTCCTTCACTTGCTCCCTGTGGCCAGAGGGCCTGACCTTTCTGGTGGTTCTCGTGGTTTTGAAGCCTGCGGACTGAACCGGCGGGGCGGCTGCGAGGAAGCAAAGAGCCTCCTGGAGGAAAAGGGGGAGAGGCGGGAGGGGACGGGAGCCCCCCTCCCCCCGCGTGTTCCGGGCTGGCCCGGGGCCGGATTCTCGCCGGCAGAAGCTGCCTGCTTTCTTGGTGGCTGCCCGGTTCCCACAGACTGTGAATTTTTCTGCCAAGATCTCAATATCTTCAGAAATCCAGCGGAGCGTGAAGGTCAGGACGAGGAAAGAATGACGGCTGGGGACGCTGCTCTCCCGGCCCCCACCCCTTCCACTTTTGCCAACAACGGCCCCGTAGAGGGCTCCCCCCTCCCTCTGCTCCCTTTTCTCTCCCTCTTTTCTTTCTCCCCTCCGGCCTGATGGCTCTTTCTTTCCGCAAGCTGGCACACGGGTTTAGCCCGGTGGAGGGGCTGGCGTTTTCTGCGGCAGCCGGGCAGACCAGTGCCACGTTGCCCGCTTGGCTTTCCTGTTCTGAAGCTGGGATGCCGGAGTGTGTGTGTGGTGGGAATGAATAGCGCGGGAAGGGTCCCTCCACCTCCCACCTCCTCTCAGCCCGGCAGAGATTTCACCTGCCCAGGTGGTCTCAGTCACCTCCACCCACCTACCCACCAGAATGAGAGGACAAAGAAAGAACCAGGTTTCTCTGGCTAAAATTTGAATTGACAGCTTCTGTGACCAAAGAGAGAGAGAGAGAGAGAGAGAGAGCCAGTGTTTCCCCTTGTGGACTGCTTCACAGTAAGCCGTTTGACTGTGGAGGACATTTTGCTGGTGGAGTGGCCGCAGTGCAGCTTCTTGTGAGGGAAGTAGGGGTCAGTTTGCTTGGGGAACACCCCCAGAGGAAAGGTGGGGAGGCAGCAGTGCAGAAATGAGCGAAGAGCAAAAACTTTAGTTCCCCACAAATATTTTGTTAATCCCAATTTGTTAAAATTGCAAAACTTTAAGTGATAGTTTATTTAGCTGAATGTGTTTTGATTGCAGTCTTGTACCTTGGAAATGCCCCCTTGCGTTTTCCAGATGCTCTTCCGTAAAGTGGGCGCTGTATTACATTTTGTTTCTGTTTTGTCACCATGCTCCTGACAAATATTGTGAGAAAAGCTCATCGTGGTTTGCAAATTCCCATTTTGTGCCCTCAAAGCTTTCAGCTCCTCTTGGGCGTTTCTGGAGTGCCAAACAGCCTATAGGAGGCCGAGTGAGGGAGCTGAAAAAGGCTATGGAGCCTGAAAGATTGCCTTCGTATTGCCAAATCCGACCACAAAAACGTGGGCTGGAGGACGGTCCGTCAGTCAGCAGCCCAACATGATGCGCTGTGGGAAGATGGAGAAGGGTCTCCGGGAGAGAACCTCGGGGGAATGCTAAGCAAGTTTGCTGTTGGAGCCGGAGGCCGGTGACCCCCCATTTCTTCCCATGTGCCCAAGAGGAGAAGCCTCCGCCTCCACCCCCGCCCCCACCATATCGTGAGAAAGTCCAGCCTCAGTGGCCACTTCTTAACCCAACGAGCTTCTGGTCCCCTGTGTCCATCTGTGTGTCTCTCCTGTCAAAGTTCAGGCTTTCAGGTCATTCCCATTCCCAGATCTCTCTCCCTCTCTCTTTCCTTGTTTGGGGAGGGGGCTCTGCTGGGGACAGCTCAGCCCTGCCCTTCCACTTTGGTCCACTCCTGCCCCCTCCACAGATACGGCTGCTCGTCCAAGATGCAGCCCGCTGCCCTGCTTTGGCCCGTTTGGCTCACCTGGGGGAAAGCGCGTGTCTGTGCCTGTGTGTGTCGGAAAGGGTCTGCGAGGCTTCCCTGGGCAGAAGAAAAGAAACATCTATCCGCCCCTCTTTTCTGCTTTAAACAGAACTTGGGAAGCAGAGAGATTTTCTGGGAGCTAACATGGGAGCAAGGAGAAGGCTGATGGGAGTTGCAGTACAGCAGAAGTGGGTGGGGGGTGATGCACTTCCCCTACCCCCATCCCTCTTCCTCAGTTCCTTCATGGGAATCATGGCCTCCAATCTGAAAGCCCCTTCCACCTGCCTCCCCCTAGCCAGAGGGTCTTTGACCTCTCGTAAGGAAGGGGCCGTCTTGCCTGCCTTTATAAAGCACCACCGAAGCACATCCACCATCTTTTTCAAGGAAGGGAGGCCGCTGTTCCACCGTCAAACGGTTCTTGCCGCGCGGAGATTTTCCTTAAGGTTTGGTCAGAATCTCTTTTCTTCTCCTTTCAATCCATCGAAGCTTCTGGAGCGGCTGAAAACAAATTTGCTCCGTCTTTAACAGGATGGCCCTCCAAACGTTTAATTCGGTGACCTGCGTCGCTTTAGGCATCTCTGACACACTGCGCACGTGTCGGACCTCACCATCCACACGCTCAGTATCCGTAACAATTACAGAGATTTGAAAATGCAAGTGGGTCTCTGCCTGCAGGGAGCTTACAATATGCAATAGGAAAATAAGGTACCAGAAGAAAAAGAAATGGTTTCATCTGAGCTTGGACAATAATTTTCTCATCACAGAGAACAGAGCTTCCGCACTCAGAGCCTGCCTGGCCGCGAATGAGAGGCGCTAAGCGAAGGTCTGGGCTGGGAGCCAGAATGCGGGGCAACGGAAAGCTTGAGGAAAAGTTCCCTTTTTCCCCCCCTGTTTTTTAGGACTGTTGCCTGCACTGCCTGGGGGGGGAGGTGTTCTGGGAATGGAAGTTAAATTATTGTTATTGTTGCTGTTGCTGCTCCAAGCTTCTTCCGCCCTGGCCGTCCTGCTTCCAGGACGCCCCCCAAAGGCAGGTCCTCACCCCGTCTGTCCATTCCGGGGGCGAGGCTAGGGTGCCAGGCTCTGGTTGGGGTGCCCTGAATAAGGAAGGGGTGGGGTGGGTTGGGGTGGCAGCAGTGCTGAGCCGTTTGGCAGGCTGCGGGGTCCGCAGCCCGTGGGGCTCCGCAGTCCCGCAGGCCGCCCTCCCTCCCCACGGTGAGAGCCAGTCCCGCAAAGTTCCCAGGGCGGAGAGAGGAGGGCCGGCCGGCCGGCCGGGACCGCCACTGTGGTTATCTGAGGTCACGTTCTCAGATAACGGCCACGGAAAAACAAGGGCTTGTTTGGATTGGAAACTTCCCGAGGGGGCTTTTCCTTGGGGGAGGGGGGATTTCGGATGCAGCCGAGGGGAGCGGCCAAAATCAAGAGCCGGTTTCTCCGGGTGGAAGCGTGGCGAAATAAAGAAATAAAAGTTGGATATTTGAGCTGGGAGGAGAAGGACCAGGAGTCTTGCTAGTGGTTCAGGAAGTCCGCTGTGGATGGAGAAGAGTGAGGGGGGGCGGAAGAGAGGGGTTTCCCTCTTCTCTTAAAGAGCCAGGATCTTGCAGGGGGCACCCACTCTGAACACACACCCCACACACTATTTGGAGTCACAGAGAGAAAGCTTGGCAAGGCCCCCTTTGCTGGTATATCCTTGAGGTCTAGAAAGAAAGCAGAAATTCTCCAGGTGATGGATTCTGGCTCCCAGAAGCAAAACTGGGTGATTGCTGGGTGTGTTTACTTCGGTCTGTGGCTGTTTTAATATTCAGAAGCTAACAGGGACCCCCCGGCCTGATCCCTTGACCTGCTGTGCGACCCCTCAGTGCTGTTGCTTCCGGCTCCATCTTCCTTCCTTCCTTCACCAAGGTGGGCCTGGGTGGGTCTCTCCCTCCTCCTGCCTCCCCCCCACCGCCCCACCAAGTCCTGGGGGAATACCAGGGGCAACCCGAAGCCTTCCGTGTGCCTCTCCTGGATTCTTTGCGATCCTTCTTTCCCACTACCTGGCTTCTCTCCCGCGTGCCACTTTCCCAAGAGGGCTGTCGGAGGGCGAAGGTTTCTCACGACAACCAAACAAAACGGAGCCTTCATCCTCCCCGTCATCATCGGACGGGGAGAAGGAAAGTGCTGGTGTGACCTCACAATGCTCCTCTTTGTGGACTCACATCTGCTCAGATCCCCCAAACAGATACCCCCCCCGTGGTTTCTCTCTCTGCTCTCCCCCCCCCCCAGTTTCTGAGTATCCCAGGATGCTGTGGAATCTCTGGATCTCCTTTTAAAAATCAAAGGAATCTCTCTCTCTCTCTCTCTTCCTCTGGGGCCCTCTGGACACACAAGGGACCAGCAGAGAGACAACCAGGAGGTACAGAAACACCCTCACACTCTTGCTGTGAGGAAGGGGCCAGGCCCAGCCCTCCTCTGCTTTGAGGACCCTGGGCAAGTCACACTCTCCCAGCCTTTGAGAAAGACCGTGAGGAAGGCTTGCCATGGAAGCCCTCGGAGAGCGTTGCCCCAAGTCGGAGACCACTTGGAGCAATGAAGAGACCCAGTGTGGGGGTCTAAGTGTTAGACTAGGACTCTAGAGACCAGGGTTTGAATCACTGCTCAGCCATGGAAGCCCACTTGGGGACCCCCAGGGCAAGTCACACTCTTTCAGCCTCAGAAGAGGGCCATGTTGGCAAGTTGAATAATAACTCTCCCCAAGAAAACCCTGTGATAGGTTCACTTTTCTGATTTACGGAAACCATAAAGTCAGAAATGTCATGATGGCACACAACAACACCGATAGCAACACTCCAGCCTATTGCGAGGTGGGCATGCGGGAGGCAGAAAAGGGGGGTTTCTTTTCCTGCACCCCCAAAAGCCGTGGGTGTTCTCACTTCTACTGTTTTCTTGGTGGTGGGGAGGGGGGCAGTGTGTGTGCTCCTTTCCTGGGTCGGCCTGGGAGAGCTGGACTAGATGGCCGCTCCAGCCCCCCCCCCCCCCACAGGCAAGCGGGGCATTCCCCGTGGGGACGGGAGGAGAGGCTGTTGCCTGGAATGGGGCATTTCTGAGTTTCCCAGAGCCCCTGCCCTGCCTGCCTCCGTGCTCTGTTTGTGTGAGTGAGAGTTCTCACGCTATAAATACACAACCAGCGATAAGGAAAGGCAGGGGGCGGGATGTGGGGGGGCGTGGAAAGAACCCGTCTCTCCCAGCACAATAGTGTTTTGGCGGCTGCAGCTGCTGCTGCTGCTGCTGCTGCTAAAAATGCGTGGGTCTCCTCCGTGTTGCTGGGCAGGCAGGTGGGAAGGAAAGAAAGTGGCCACATCCCCACAGTCCCCCCACAGCAGTTTTGCAAGTGGTCATCCTCCCCACAGAAAAAAGAAGCCGTGGAGGAGCTTCCACCTCTTGGTCCTGATTTGCAGGTGGATTGCACGGAATTGCTCAGGCCTTAGCTAAAGGCAGGAACCGTCTGTCCCCATCGGTACGTGCCCAGAGCATTTTTGGACTGTTGATGCCAGCCGCCATGCTGGGAGTTGTAGTCCCCCTTATCCAGAATTGGGAGCTCATTGACCTTAACTGGGGAAGGGAGCTCGGGTGGGCCTCCAACCCTCCGTCCCGGGTACCCAGCCTCTCTTGATGAGCGGTGGGCTGCCTCTCAACATGGAGGCTCTTTTTAGGAGAGTTGTTGCTTTCAAAGAGAGAAACCGTGCGTGGATATTGTGCATTGGAGGAAGGCCTCGAGGGTCTTTTCCTCCTCTTTTTCCCGTCACCACCAGGGCACCTTCTGAATGTGTCAGCTGGCAGCTCATACAGTGCCCCCAAACTAATGGCTAGGTGGATTATGGGAGCTGCAGTCCAGCGCATCCAGCAGTGCATTGATCCCCTTTGCCTTCTCAGCTTTGAAAATGTTGCCCAGTGATGAGAGAGGGAAGAAAGAGAGCGTCTTTTCATGGCTGGAGCAGTGTCAGCCTTCTGCCTGTGGCCCCATTCCCCATTGGAGGTCTTTTTTAAAAAAAGTTAAAGCCCTATGTCCCCTCGCCCCGTACCGTTCCACATCATCTGCCTTTGCTGGTTGGGGGCATAAACCGGATGGCTTGGGTCAGCTTCTCTGCCAGCGTGAGGGTTGGACCTGGAGCCACACTTCCTACCCCGTGTCTTCTAGCACAAGGGCGTCTGTCTTGGGGGCACATCTCGCAGCCGGGGGGCTCAGGTGTGTGACAGTCTTGCGGATAAATTTGGACATCCGACCTGGCAGGGAGACAAGAACGCCATCCGGGCCGAGACAGAGCCAGCGTGGATGTCAGGAGGAAGACGAGGTGGGGGTTCTGTTGGCGGGGGCACATCTCCCCCTGTGAATGGCAAGGAAAGGGCCAATCCGGACACGCTCCAAGGTTATGTCCTCAGGCCTCTCTCTTGGCCCCTGTTCAAAAAGCATGAGAGCCGGCCAGACACAATAACACCGGCAGCCACGTCACTCCCGGAGTCGCTTCCTCTCGGCCCTCGCAGGGCTTTTGTGCAAAGAATGGAGGTGACAGGGTGGGGGGGAAGGGGGTGGGAATTAGTGAGGATTAATGGGACCTGACAGGCTCTGGGCTTTATCAGCAGCAGGGTCGGAGCACATCCGAAAACGATATTTGGCTCTCTGTATCCCACGGCGGCTGACCCTTGCGGGGAGGGTTTTTGGGGGCTTTGTGCGTGGGTTGCACCCTGGACGGATCCACAGCAGAATTGTCCACCCTCACCTGATGTGGCTTGGATGGAGGGACGTTCAGAGCCGAGACTCACGCAGAGGCTCGGTGGGCACACTCCTCTGAATTGTGAATTCCCAGCCCCTTCCGAGGCACCAGGCAAGGAATGCTGCAGAACAGGGAGGGTGCCACTTCCTTGCCGGCGGCTGCAGCTCCTTCTCTCTTGTCTTTCTCTTGCCCGAGGGTTTTTGAGTTGACCTTTGAAGCCAGAAGGGCTAGGCAGAGCTTTCCAAACTTTTCACGTTGGCGACACACTTTTTAGACATGCATCATTTTGCGACACAGTAATTCAGTTTTGCTAGCAAACTGGAGGTTAAACTAACCCCGTTATAAGAGATACGGACACATATGTAAGCTGTAATAATGAAATGTATGGGGACACAGCATATCTCATGAAAACCTTTTTTAAAATATATGATTGATAAATAATAACATACATTTCCAAGATTGTAGGTGACGCACCTGCACACTTCAGGTGACACACTAACGTGTCACGGCACACCCTTTGGAAAGCTCTGGGCTAGAGGCTTGTTTCCTTTGAGTTGCATTTTTCTGGAGGACGGAGCTCTGCAGCGAAAGAAATTGGGAAGTGGGATAAACATAGCTCTGTCTTGGAAGTTGCCTGCCCTATTTTGGATCTTTTTTAAAAGCCTTTTAAAGCCCCTGCTGGTCTCCCCCCACCCCACTCCAGCCCCGCTCCTCTCCCACCTTGTGTCGGCCACTTGCCACCAGTAAGCCGCTTAGGCTTGGGGTGTTATACTTGTGGCCAGCCTCCGGCCCTGTCGCAGCCAGCCAGATTAACCTTTTTGTGTATTTCCGACCCAATAAAATCTCATTTATGGGGCTTGAAAGGATTAGCTTGGCGCTGGCAAATGTCAGGAGATGGGAAGGATTTTTGTTAAAAAATTTTGCTGAACGCGCGCATGCATGGAGCCGATGACAGCACAATCTCTGCCAGGGATAAATGGAAATGCCCAGGCGTGGAAACAAAAGGACTCCCCCCCCCCCCAAATGGTGCTGAGCGAGCAGCAGGGCAGCCGGAAAGGAAAGCGGGACCTCTGGAGGGATTGGCCTGCGAGGCAAGGGGATGTTTGCCCGGCACATCCTGATTCCTTCAGCGATGTTATCATGAGCACCTCAGAGAAGGGATGGGCCTCACTCTGGCCCCAGGGGTCCTGGATCCTGGCCGATGAAGCTGGGAGTCCAGGGCTCAGGCCTGGAACAAGTAAAGATGAGGACAAGAGTGTCCCTGAGCATGCACAAAGCGTCTTTTGAAAGGAGCTGTGGAGTCCTTATGCCAAAACTTTGACTCTAGCTCTTGTGTTTTCTAACTGTCTGACTCCAGTTCCTCCCTAAAAGGAAAATGTGTATTAATTAGAAATAATTTCAGTAGCACAAGGCATTTCATTGCCGTCTCATTAATCATCAGGACATGAAGGTAGTAGACTTCCTCTTCCTCACCTGGTGTTGCTGTCTGGGGGATACTGGGAGTTGATGCCTGCAAAAGGCAATTTTCCCGAGCGGTTTTCTTCTTTGGTTCCTCTTTGTAGGAAGATGCTCAGTGTAGCCCCAAAACAGAGCTTGGGAATGTTACGTTCAGGGACTTGACAACCCCAGATGTGCACGGAGGTGTTTCATGCACTCTTTGCAGTAATTCCAGGGTTTTCTAAGGAACTGTCCTCTGTTGCCTCTTTACAACAAATTATTGTGATTTTTTGCTTTTTTGCAAGCTGTCTTGTCTCCCAGTCCGGGAGAAGGGTGGGGTATAAAGAAGAGGAGGGAGGGATGGAGAGATTAACTTCTTCTGTCTCCCAACCTTTTTGCAACAAGAACTGTGTGTGGAAGGTGGGCTCTCTTACCTTTTCAGCACACTCCTCCTTTCACGCCGGCCTTATCTGCACGGGATGAGGAAGCTCTGGTTTTGCAGAGCCTTTGTATGGTGGAAATCTGTCTTTTTCCCAGAATTTGGAAAAGTTTCCCTTTTTGGAAGACAGCTCCCGGAATCCACAGGCTGGGGGATTCTGGGATCTGTCCTCCAAAGGGGTGAGTTTTCCAAGTCATTTTCTGCAGGCTTAATTCTCATTATCTGCCAAGTGAGTCCGGCTGCTTCTTATGCCCTGCAAACCCTTGGCTGAGGAGTAGTTTTTCTGGCTCTGCATCATCTCTCAGAGGACGATGGATAATTTCCTCCTCTTTGGCCAAGGCCTTGCTGTTGGTTTCCTGGTGCAGGATTCACACACACGCAAACACACAGAGCATCTCGGCGCTGCCGGCCACTTGATAGAGGAGGAGGGAGAGGAAGTAGGTTGCGAATAAACAGCAGTGTGGTGGGATCAGGAATTGGGAAGTCCTGCTCCGGCCGGGCCTCGGGCGGAGGCGGCCTCCGGATTGTCCGTTGTCAGCTGCCCGGCTTCCGGCCGGGCCAAGAGGTGCGCGTGGAGCCATGCTCCACCGTTGGTTACGGTGGCAACATTGTGCTCTCTTGGGTTCTTTCTCGGTGCTGCTTCTGTCTTGGGCCATTCTCCCCTCTCTGTGACCCGGCTCCGTGAGAGAGATCTTTTCACCCTTTGCTGCGCAATCCGCATTTGTGTTTTCTCTTCCCAGTCCCAAACTGGTACATGACCGTTAATGTCAAGAAAAGTTTGATTAGTTCTGGGGAACTGCAACCCTTTCTAGTTGCAATGTGTTGAAAGTGCGTGGTGGGAGGGGGATAGGCAGCGGAATATATATGTGTGCAATTTGATTTCTGTTGCCCGTTTCTCTCAGAATGGGATCCGAAGCACTGTACAGTTTGTTGGCATGTGCTCCTGTCAGTTTTCTTGGACAGATTTACTGTTCAGAAGAGGCTTGCCATTGCCCTGAGGCTGAGAGAGAGTGACTTGCCCAGGGTCTCCAGGGGTTTTCCATGGTTCGGCAGGGATTTGACCCTTTTTCTCCCCATGTGATAATCCGGCTACACCGTGCCTATTCTCTAAATTGCAGTGTAAGTTAGAAAAGAAAAAAAAAGCCAGAATAATATGTGGTACAAAATTTGAAAAAACTTGGAACCATTAATCCAGGGAAGACATTAATTCAAAACAATTAGAAGCACACAAAGCATTTACGGTGTACATATTATAAACAGCACACCCACTGCATGTCCTTCTACCCCAGGTAGTGAAAGGCCTCCTTCGATCCTGCTGGTGAAAAGGGAGCAGAGAGGGGGCGAAGCGATCCTCCCTTAGGAGGGGGCTCGACGGCCTGGGGGCAGCCACTGAGAAGACCCCGTTTCTCAGGCTGTCCCCAGACACCCTGCGAATGTGATGAGATAGAGAGAAAGCCTTCCCTTGAAGGTGGGAAGACTTGGGCAGGCTCCTTTGTGGGGATAACAGGCTTTCTGATAGTCAAGATCCAAACTTTATGCACCATAACCAGCACTTGTGAGTTGTGCCTGGAAAAGTACTGTTAGGTGGTGTTGCTGCTTCGACAAAGATGTGTTGCCCATAACCAGCTCTGGTCAGCACCCTGGCTGCAGCATTCTGGACCAGCTGGAGCTTCCAAACAGTCCCCAAGGGCAGCCCCACATAGAGTACATTGCAGTAGTCCAAATGGGGCATAGGTTAGCCATGTGTTACTTAGCTGGATAGGACGTTGCAAGGAATAGGCGTAGTTGCTGGTGATGGTTTCTGGGGATAGCAGAGCTTCCCTTTTTGAGGAGAGGGGCTACAACTCTCAGGTGAGCCATGCCAGTTCCCATGCTGGCTAGGGGACTCTGGAACTTCCAGTCCGTTCAGAAATGAACTTTCCCAAGCCTCAACCGCAGTTGCACGATTAGCAAAATATGAATTACGATAAAATAAATGAATAAAAATAAAAACACTTAAGTCTAGCAAATAGTGAAAATGCACGCTCCCCCCCCCGCCCGTTAAGGCCGTGCTCTCATCCTGAGATTCCTCTTCCTCCTGCTGGGAACTGGAGAAGAGTGTGCAGGCCCCGGGTTCATCAGGCCACTCCAACAGAGGGAGAAGCAGCCCTGTCTCACAGGACACACACACAAGCATGCCCGCAGCCCACGGATATGTTCTCTCTCGCTCTCTCTGGGGTTTGGAGCCCTCCGAAGACAGAGCCCCGGCCCTGCCGTTCTGCTCCCGGCCCCTTCCTTCCTCTCCCTGCCTTCTCACTGCTGCTGCCGCCGCCGCCGCGTCAGATGGCAAAGGGCAGCTATTTCCAGTTTCCTCCCCTTGAACTTTTCTCTAAACTCTCAGAGAGGGAAGTGGCCCGGGAGTTAGCCCCAGCGCCGGGGGCTCGTGGAAAACCGGGACCCCAGAGCTGCCTTCGGTGCAACGCTATAAATATAAATGGAATGGAAAATGGCCTGGGACCAGGAAGGACTGCCCTTGTGCGACATGTTCCCAGGGGCCCTGATCCGCCAGGCCCCCCTCCCTCCCTCCCTCCCTCGAGCCCCGCCAGTGGGCTTCCCACAGGCTTCTGAGGGGCTCTTCCGGGGAGTGGGGTGGAGCTTCACTCTTGGGATCCGTGGAAGTCCCAGCTAGCCAGGAAGGAGCCTCCTCCTTCAGAAGAAGTCTACCTGCGAAACTCGGATGTGCCGGAGCAGATCAGTTGCCTTGGAGATGCCGGAAAGCCGAGGAGGCGGGGCGGTTGGCTGTTCATGGCGGGTTCTCCTTTTTTCTAGATGCCATCACCCGTAATCTCTGTTCGCTGGTCCTGCTGGGTGGGGCGTTCTGGGAGTTGTAGTCTAAAAAAAGAGGAGTGCTTCCGAGCTCTGTTTGCTACAAGCGTGCCACGCATAAGCACGTGTGGGCGGCTGCCTCCGGGCAGCTGCGTGTCGTCTTGTGGGGGGCACCAACGGGGAAGGAAAGGAAAGGCGGGCAGCCCCGCGACGCCGTCCACCTCCAGCCGGGGCTCAGGAATCTGCCTTTTAAAGTCAAGAACGCCCAGGAAGGGCTCAGCCAGCTCGGACGCTTAAATGTGGCAGGCCTGTGTGGATTCTGGGAGTTGTCGTCCTAAGGAGTTATCTTTTCCAAACCGTGCTGAACTGCCATTGGGAAGGAAGATGAAGAGGTGAAGCCGGGGGTCATTCTGACAAAGCCGGGGGAGAATCAAAGAGGAGAGGGAAGCAGACGTCCTTGAGCCCTCCGGGCGCTGTTGGACTGCAGCTTCCATCTTCCTCTTAGGACTGCCAGTGTTGGGGAATAATGGGCGTTACAGTCCAACCCCTTCCGCATGGTTCCCTCCACCGGATTTAGGCCAATGCGGCTGCGAGGTGTCCAGACCGAGGGTCTCCCGTCTCCGGAGGAGGACCTGTGGGGTTCAGGGGTCCTGGGAGGCAGCGAGGGGGGGCACAGGCGCTGTGTTCCCCCGGGGTCCCACGAGGTAGGGGGAGGCCGGGTCATCCGTCAGGAATGGCATTCCAGAGGGGACGCTCCCAAGGCCCAATTTGGCATGGGAAAATATTTTATCAAAAGAGAGCAGGGACGAGATGTGCGGAGGGAGGAAAAACGGCAGAAATTAGATGTCTAAACATGAACCCTTGACCACCAGGGCTGGGCTAATTTTAATTCTTCCTCCTCTGCCCCCTTTGCCCCCTCCGACTCCAGCCTCCCCGTCAGTTTCGCTTGTTCGGATCGGCTCTGTGTTTCAGGGAATTAGTCGCCCTCCCGGTGGGTGGGAGACGGGAGCCCTTCGCCCTCGGCTTTTGGTGGGCGTGGGATTTGCCCTCCAAGTCACAGCTCAGCCCCGGTCCTGAACGTGCCCCTCGGCTTGGCGTTTCCAAGGCTTCTCTTCGTCTCGGCAGAAGTGCAGAGAGCTTCCGAAAGAGCCGTAGGTGGGTTAAGTTGGGAGAATTGTATACCGGGAAGGTGCAAGCCGCAGTGAGCAAGAAGCCCCGTGGCCTCTGGTGCAGCCTACCTTAAACGGTTGTTGTGAGGGTATCATAGGGCCTCCCTCCTGCAATGCGACTGTGAGCAAACACGCAGAATAACATCAGAGCAATCTGGTCAGAATATAATCTGCGCATTTTACGCTGCGTCTCCCATAATCCGTGGCTATTGACTGGGCAAGGCCAAACCGCAGGTCTCCTTCTCCCAACCGCACCCCACCGTTGCGATCGTGACGCGGAGGCCGAGCAGCCTTTGTTCGGAGCCAGGTGGTGCCGCGATTTGAGTGCCGGGCTAGGACTCTGCAGGACTGGGGCCCAAGGCCAGGTCACGCTCTCTCAGCCTTAGAGGGGGAGGACGTGATGGCAAACCTTCTCTGAATAAATCTGAGCATAGAGCCACGACTCCGATGCGGACCAGGTCCCCTCTCGGCTGCGGAGACCGGCTGGGTAGCCTTGGGGAAGTCGCTCTCTCTCAGCTGCAGGGCGAGGCTGTGATGGCAGACCTCCTAGGAACGAGTCTTGCCAACAAACTCCATTAGGTCAGAGTCAGCTTGAGGGCACAGCAGTGCCATTTCCTCTTCACCCTGGAGACCTGGTGGAAAAATCTAAGCAGGAGCGGGGGGACTAGATTTCTGAGTGCATCCCCCCCCATTGAACTCAGGGCCTGCGTGGCTTCCCTCTTGGCTCCTTTCCCTTCCCACCACGACCCCCCCCCCAGACTCCTCTTCCCAGGCTTGTTCTCCCTTTTGTCCAGGACCACGGTGAGCCGCCGCTAAGTCCCCCCCGGCCACCCACCCCACCCCAGAACGGAGCGGCCGCCTCCCCTGCCGGACCTCCTCGTTCCCACACTCGTGACTGCCGGGTCACAAGAGGCACAAAAGACACCGCTGGACTCCGGGGATGGGGGAGAGGGGGGCACAGCGCCCAGATTTATCTCCAGGCCGGCTTTCCTGGTAGCGCCTGGTCACTTTCTCCATGGAGAGCTTCGCTGATTTTGTGCTTGAAGGAAGCAGCAAGTAAGCAAAGCAGCTTTCTTCCCGCCGTGAGGGAGAGAGCCTTTGAACACTGCACGGTTTTCAGAGACTGCTCGGGAGTTACACTGCACAAAATTAACGTGGTGTGTTTTTGCTCGGGAGACAGCCTTTTTTTCTGCAGGGAGAATGAGCCGATCACACACCCAGGGGAGGGTTGGTGGTAGGAAGGAGACCCCGGGTCAGAACAGAACGGCAGCACCCAGGGGTGCGTCAGCTGCCCTCCCTGCTGTGCAGGTGCTTGGGACATGGCTCGTGGGACGAGCAGCAACCCACTCATGGTTGCACAGTGTGTGTGTGTGGGGGGGATTTCTGGTGCTTTCCAGTGAGGTTACACACGCACGCACACACGCTCTCTCACTCCTCTCTGCACAGAATACACAGCAGCCCTGTGCCTGTGTGAACTTCAGACCCACGTACCACTTAACCCGTGTGTCTTAAAGTAATATTTTAATGGAGAGATTGTTTGATGCTTTTTCAACTTTTGCACCGCATAGGCAGTTCGGCTGTTTTAGCGTCTGCTGTAAACCAGTTTGGGTCCCCTTTTGGCGAAAGGCAGGGTATAAATCAAATAAGTAAATGAGTAAGTTTTCCTGAGCGTGGTAGAAAGGCCCGTGGCCAAAGGAAGGGTCCCAGATTCCCGGGATCCGGATTGCGGGAGAGCTGGGAGGCCATGGGGGGGGGGGTCCAGAGGGAACGGGGCTCACTGGAGCAGCCGGGCTCCGAGCGAGAGGGGCCGGTGCTGCCGGGCGTGAACTTCCTCTCCCAGCGCCTCTCGCTCAGGCTCAGCCGGGGTGACGTCGGTGCGGCTCCCGTCCTCCCGGAGGCTCGAGGGGGGCAGCGCCTAGTGGAGAGGGGGCTCAGGCAGGGACATTTCCCACCTCCTGCCACCCTTGAAAAGGCCCTTGGCGCCCCCGCTCCTCTCATGTAGCACCAAAACTTCCTCAGCTCACATGAGGAAATGGGTTGGCCCAAGGATTTGGGGACGGGAAGAGGAAGAGGACGGCCCGGCCCGGTGGGGCTCGGCCGCCTTGCAAGGGGCCGGAGCGTGGCACGGTTGCCTCCTTTTGGACCGCGGCCAGCCACGGGGGCTGGGAGGACTCAAGGAGCTGTCATCCAAGAATTCTGCCAAGCCCTGCCGTGGGCGCTGCCTTTCATGGCTAAAGACAATTGGGGGTGGGGAGTGGGGTGTCGCTGGGGGGGCAGCGAAGGAGAGCGTTGCCCACGCAATGAGAATCCCGCCCTCCCCGCCTCGCGAAACGTTCCTTCGGTCTCCACGTGGGAGGAGAGCCTCCACCTTTGGGTGGGAGGAGGAGCAGGAGACAGAGGCAGTGTGTGGGACCCCCGGGGGATTGGGGTGGGGCTGCCCCCTTAACATCGCTGGCTGCCCCGTTTGTGCAAGAAAAGAGCAGCCCAGAGGCCCCTTGGCGCTGCCAGTCCCCTGCGCGGCCTCAGCGAAGGCAGGGAGGGAGGGAGCGAGCAGGGCAACCCACCGGGAGGCCCTTTATCCAAGGATTGGGGGGGTGGCACTGAGGTGGGACTCTTCTCCCTTCCATCCTTCTGACAGCTGACAACGTCTTTGGGGTCGGACCAGCAGAGGACCCTGCGAAGGTTTTCTGGGCAGCCTGGACCCTGAGTTTCAACTCAAATGCTTCTCAAAGGAGGGAAAGCGTTAAAGACGGAGAGAACGTTCCCCTGAGTGCGTGCTAAAATTGTGGCAAGTCAGAAGAGAAGCTGGCCGGGCCCACCTCGCCAGCCCCCTCCGCAGCCGGGTGGGCGGCCGTCAGTGGACCAGTGGGGGGCAGTTTTCCACCCGTGGGCATCGCCTGCCCCAGGAGTGGCAAAATACCTTCTTCCCCTTCCATGCCCCCCCCCCGCCGTTTCCAAAGCAGAAGGACAGAGAGAGAGAGCACAGGAGTGGGGTCTCCTTGACCAGCCCCCTCCCTCCTTGAAGGCCATGTCTCCGCAAGCCCCCCCCCCGGGAGTTTCCCGCAGTCCCTCCCCATCCTCCCGCTTGGCAATCCAAGCACGCTCGCTCCTGCCTCACGCTGCAGGCCAAAAAAGGAGAGGAAACCTGGCCCTCTGGTGGGCGAGCCCCCCCGTCTCTCCCCTTTGTCTCCCTGAGTTCCTTCCCTGTGTGCGTGCGGGGCCGGGGGCTGCAGATGAGGGACCCTCAGGGAGCGGAACAGGGCAGGAGCCCCACAAGGGCCAGAATGGGGGCGGAGGGGGCAGCCTTTGCGGGACCCGTTTCCCAAGCGGGCGGTCATTTCCTCTGGCCCCCCCAGCCTCCGTCCTTACAGGCTGGGGGGGTCTCCCACCCGCTCCGCCCCGAGCGCCCCAGACTCTAAGACACCTTTGAAAGAAAGGGCTTAGCCAGGAGACTCATAGTGTTGGTTGCTTTTTGAATCTTCAGCTGTTCGGTAAGTGTTTAAAGAGAGACAGCAAAAATTGGAATGAATATATGTACATATGTGGAGGTCTGGTCACCTGGGATTCAAAAGGGGCTCCAGGAAGCCGAGCGAGCCTCAGAAGGGGCTTCTGGCAGAGCAAAAGTGTTCCCCAGCCCCGCGTGCCGTTCTGTGCGAGTTCTGGCTGTTTTCAGCAGAGAAGGTCCCGGGTTCAAGTCTCAGCAGCGTTCCCAGCGTGAGGGCCGGGCGATGGGAAATTCCTTGCTCGGATTTTCCTTTGTCGCTTAATAAATGCAATCCAGCCCCCTCCCCTTGTAGTTATTGGTCTAAACCTGAGTTTGGAAAAGGTATTTTTTAGAGGGCTGCTCTTACTCATACCCTGGAAGTATTTGTACTCAGGAAAAGTTCCTTTTTCTTCCGAGGTCTGATGTGAGCACCTGTATGCCTCCCTTCCTCCTAAGGCCACCTCTTGTGAGCAATTTTTGGGCTGAATCTCCACCCCACCCCCACCTCTGTGGCTGCAACACAGGCGTGCACCCTCGTGGACCTTTGCACACATGAGCACCCCAGCCAGGGGGAGGTTCCCAGCTCTGCTGCCCTCTCCCCCCACCGTCTTTCTCTTCCTCCAAGGATGTTTTTTATTATTATTATTTTATCCACACACACCCCTTCTGCACTGCCTTTGCTGTGTGTCAAGGCAGCCTGTGGGCCCCTCCCTGCTTTCCCACACTGCTCAGCAAGCCGGCAGGTTCTCGCCCTCGGCTCCGGGGGGGGGGGCTGCCCAAAGCCAGACATGTCCACGTGGCCCAGGTCCCTTCCTTTCCCTGCCCTCCGCCGGTCAGGGAGAGAGGCCCCTGCTGGCCTCTGCACAGCCGCCTCTCCCTCCATCGCTGCCTCCTCCCGCACGCACGCACGCCCAGCCCAGTGGGCGAGGAGGGACCGGGGCACCCGGCGGACAAGCCAGGGAGGGCTCCCCCACCGGAACTGGCCCGGCTGGGCTGAAGTGCCCGCTTTCCAGGCTGGGAGTTTGGATGGAGCACCCTCAGGGGGAAGTTTTGTCTGGACTTGTCTGTTCTCTCTTCCCTTGGCTTCAGCCTTGGGACCCCAAAAGCTGAGTGCGCACTGTTTTTATTTTCCCCCCTTTCAGCTACATCTGCTGAGCGGGGGGGGTGGTCCCTCCCACTGGCCTGCCTTCCAGGACTGTCGTGAAACGGCTGTAAGTTCTGTCAGAAGATCCACGAAGCTGGGCCAGCCGCAGAGTGGCTTCTCTCTCTCTGTCCTGTCACTGTTTGACCCGTGGCCATTCCCTCCTCTGGGAAGCCCACGAGAAGGACGGGAGCAAAGCCGCGCCCCGTCCGGCTTGTGTTCCCCATCCGCTAGCCCCGAGAGACCTGGGAAGAGCACCCGCCCTATAAATACCATAAAAAGCTACATACGGTTGCAGAGGTGGAGTTGGGCAGGTGATGCAGGGGTGTAGCTACATCAGGGGACGTGAGACGTAACACGCACACCCCGCCAGTAAGAATTGTGCGTACTCCAAGTGAAGTATTCCTGCAGTCCCCTGGCATTTGTTGCTGTGGTGTGCCTTCGGGTCGTTTCTGGCTTAAGGCAAACCTGTTTTCCTGGCAAGATTTGTGCAGAGGGTTTTGCCTTTGCTCTTCTCTGAGCCTGAGAGAGAGGTTTGTGGCTGAAGTGTCAGCGTGTCAGAGGGAGAACACAAGCATAGAAAGAAAGGAGATTCTGACTAAATATTGGCAGAAATGGAGCTGTGCCGGACACGTGAGCTGATGATGTTCTGACTAGGAGCTGCGCCGGCCGGCCCTTCCCAGACATGGGAAGCGGAAGGCCCCCCTGCCCAGCCAGGCCTCTTGCAAGACAAAGCCCCCCTGTCCGTGGTGACCCCTTGGCCGCAGTGACCCTGGCGCCCCTCGGACTGTCCAGGCCCTCTTCCCAGGACGTCCCCAAATCCCCTGCCCTTCTCTCTCCATCTGTTTGTAGAACAGTTTAACCTAACAAGATTAACCTAGTTGCGGCGGGGGGGGGGGGTCCTCTTTGCTTTCCCACTCACGGCTTTTTCTCTTTTCTTCTCTTGTCCTCCCAAAAGAAGAAAACAGCTTTCAGTTTTAGGACAATGGGAGAGCAAAACCCCCTCATTTGTAAGGGGTGCCAACAATGGCCACCGTTTGTGTCTCAATGTTAGCTTGGTGGGAGGGGGTAGGAGAAGGAAGCCCCCCCCCCAAAAGTCCAGCACTGAATGCAAAGAGTGGCTACGGGGGGGGGGGCTTAAGAAGATGGGCTTGTTTGCCTGGTCGAAGAATGGGGGAAGATCCCCTCCCAAACATCCCATGATGGTGGGGGAGAGGGAGCCACCCTGGCAGCTGCACAAAGGCTCTGGGGTTGGCGAGTGGGGCCGGGGGGCCTCCAGGCCCACCGTGGAGGTGGGAGAAGCAGGGACCTGCTTGTGCGCATACCTGGTAAAGTTCCTCCACTCCCAGGAGGGAAGAGCAGGGAAGAGCTCTGGGGGGGCAAAGCAAGAGCCCAGCCGGACGTGGCAGCGGTGGCTGGCAGTCGGAGTTGGCTATACTGGGTGGGCAGAGAGGAGGGTGGGCCTGGGAGCGTTCAGGGGTGGCTTCCTCTCTTCTTCTTAATTCATTAAATAGTATTCAATGCACTTAAGACAAAAAGTACCTAAGCAGTACCTAAGGAATGTTTAATAAGGTGAAATTAATGGGGTCGCCCTAACTTGCCCCACGTCATCCCCTGCTGAGAGGGCACCCCCTGGGCTGGGTTCCTTTCTTGTCCCTGCTTTGTCTCCCCAAAATCTTTGGCAGAGCCCTGGGGGACAGGTGGGGCCCCCTTCGCTCCTCCCTGCTCCATCAGCTGCATTCTCAGTCCAGAGGAGAACGGTGAGTTTTGCTGAGCAGAGGGAAGTGGTGTCGGCAGGTGTGGGAAGCGGGAGAGGTGGGTCAGCTCAGATAAGAGGCGGAAAATCCTGATTTTGGAAGCAGGCGGCTGGTGATAAAAGAGTCTGGTTTGGGAACGGGGAGGCGTGGAAGCCAGGGGAGGCGCAGCCAGCCTGGTATCTGTCTCCTGCTCGGCCGAGGGGGTCTGGCCCTAGGGCTCTCTTCGCACCCGCCAACAGACCCTTCTGAGACGGGCAGCCTCTGGAGAGGGGAGGCACCAGCAGCAGTCGCGAGGCGGGCGTGGGCAAGGGTCGGGCCCCAGGGCATGCCCACGGCCCTCGAACTGCCCCTTCTCTGGCGAGGAAGAAAGAATCGTCTTCCTCCAAGCCTGCAGCGAGGACTCTCTTTGGCAGACTGCAGGACCCGCGTGCTCAGTGCTGTCAGCGGCTGTCAGGTTGATTCCAGCCCTTGTGCGGGTCCCCCAGACTCAGGGCGGCTGTTGTGGTTTCCTCCTGACGGAGCCCCTCTGTCCGTAACTCTTTTCCGATCCCCTTCCACCTTCCCGAGCATTCTTGCCTTTTCCGGTCAGTCGCGTTTTCGTATTGTGGTGGTTTCCAAAAAGCAGCCGTGTCTGTCTCTTGTAGCATATCTTCTCGTGATATGTCCAGAGTATGACAATCTCAGCTCAGTTGTCTTGGCTTCTAGACTCGATTTGCTGTAAGACCCATTCAGCTGTCTTTTGGGGGGGGGGGCAGGGAGTCCATAGCGTTGGCCAGTAACACTCTCAAGCATGCAAAATACCTGTTTTTGAAAATCAGGACTTGGACTTCTGGGGCCTTCTGTGATGTTTCTCTGTCTGGCTTTTGGCAGTCTGTGTGGCCCCCCCAGAGGAGAAACGGGGCCCTCGGAAACAGCCACTGGGCTTGCCCACCCCCTGCCCTAGCCCCCTTGGCCAGAGGGGGCAGAAATCGGCCACCTCCTTAAGGGGGCCCCCTGGCTGCCCTTCCTCTTTCGGCTGAGCTGGAAACCTCCCTTGGTTGGTTGTTGTTGAGTTGGGAGGAACTGGAGAGAACAAACAGCGGGGCTTCTATTTGCGTGGGGGGTGGTGGTCCTGGCAGTGGTTTCGTATCCCCTCCCCTCCTGGAAGGAGCGGGAGTTTTATTGCTGCTCACAGCAGGGACTTGGCTCTGGAACCAGCCGGCCTCGCCTTTTAGGAATAAAACGGTTGTGTGGTTTTGGGTTGCTTTTTTGAAACTGTGGTGAGCTGTTCTTGGCCTATTCCTCCACTCTCCTCCCCACCGACCCCACCGGCCTACAGAAAGGGCGGAGGGCTCCTTGGTTGCAAGGTGACGGCTGCAAAGCAAAGGAAGAAGTTGGCAGTGAAGGAAAGAGGCAGGGTTGCACCGGTGCCGTATGAGCGGCAGAACGCTGCAAGCTCCCTTGGATTTTGCACGTGGCTTGAGCAGAGAAGATTTTTAAAAAGTAGTTTTTAAATTTAAATTTTCAGATATGATTACAAAGGAAGGGGGAAGAAATCAGGGGAAAGTACATGGTACGTGCAGGTGGCCTCTATAAAATATTCATTCACAGCTTGTTAAAATAGCAGAGATCTTCTGTCTCTGAAGCGGACAGGCCGTGCACAGCTTCAGGAAGGCTGCAACGCTCAAACACCCAGGATCCAACCCCGTGGGCCTCTCCGTTAGATTCCACATCACAGGGAATCTAATTTAAAAGAACACATGCGTGCACCATTCTGAAAATGTTTCTTCTGGGATTTGATATTTATTGATTTTCAGCACAGGATACAAACAAACCAATCTATAACCACAGAAAAAGTAAAGAACAGGAGAAAAGAAACAAAACCACACACAAACCATACACATGCCTAACTGGAACTAGAATTAAACTGAAACATAATTTCACAACCTGTTAGTTACTAAAAGACTCATCTGTTACAACAGTATTTCCCATACAAAATAAATACCAGGTTGATGTATCTGACTGAGGAAGGGTAACCACTGAATCCGCCCCATCGCATGTTGCTCTGCATCCCGTATTGGAAGAAAAACAGGGTGTAAATTTAATTGATCAAAGGAAAATCAGAGCAAAATCACGTTTGGCTAAAACATACTAAAAGTTTAGAAATAAACTTTGAGGCCCCTCCCTAAACTGCAAGCCCCAAGATTCCATAGGAGGTTGAAAGTGGAATAGCAGCACTATAACAGGCTAGTGCAGACATGGCCCTGGTCTCCGAGTTGCAGTGAAATGCTCCAACCAGGACGCCATGTTGGCTCAACCCGTGTCTGAATACATGGGACTAAAAGGTCTCTTGATCAGTCAGTTGATGGATTAGATTGGCAGGTTCCTGTCGTTGCTGCCGCCGCCCCAAGTTTATTTGGACTTACAGCAACCCTGGCAAGCCAAAGAGGCCAACT
The DNA here is from genome assembly GCA_030412105.1 of Cyclura pinguis. NCBI lineage: Eukaryota > Metazoa > Chordata > Lepidosauria > Squamata > Iguanidae > Cyclura > Cyclura pinguis. The sequence continues at coordinate 356,399 of CM059613.1, forward strand.
GGCCCAGCGCCAAAAGCAGGCTAGGTGGGGGGGGGTGGCAGCAGGCCCCAAGCTCCGAGTCTTGCTCTTCTCGGGTTTTCTCTCCTGACTCAAAACTGTCTCCATCAGATGCCTCTTGGCCCAAGAGCAGCTGGGAACATCTGGAAGGCTGCCTTGGTTTCCACCAAAGTGTGTCTGTGGTTTCGAGCATGACCTCCTTTTAGCTCCTGCGGAGACGGGAGGCGAGGAGAAAAGGGAGGGGAGCAGAGGGCAAATATTATGGGGGGGGGTTGCATTGACACAGTGATTTAGCCGGGCAACAACAGCCCCATTAGCCAGGCTGCAAAGGGAGGGCCTGGCTACCCACTGGAGGAACTGGGGAAGGGTTTGCAACCCTGGGAACAGCAATAAATCATATATTCCCTGACCAAAACCAGAATCTGGGATTAAGGGCCCGGAGGACTGCTTCTCTGCTTGGAGGCAGGGACCCCCGCCCCGCTTCGGCCCAGCCTGCAGGAGCAAGGAGGGTTGCCAGATTCTCCTTCCAGAAAAGCTACCCTCCCCCCCCCCCCAGCAGAGCCAGGAGAAGCAAAGCCCAGAACTTGCAAAAAAAAAAAAATTCTTTTCCAAAAAATAATTGGTTCCCCTTAAGTCATTGCATTCTTTTGAGAAGGAATTCAGTGCCTTTGCTCCTGACTGTGCTGGCTGGGGATGCTGGGAATTTATTTGTCCCCCCCCCCCCAATTCCAGACTGTGGTCTGGTGTCACCCTCTGTCTTGGGATTGTGGACATTGTGCAGAAATTGCTAATATTGTTTGGCTTTTAATGCAAGCGAGGGAACAATTGCACTTGGCAAATCGCATACTTGTTAACCGACGAATGCCTTGCAATTTCTATCGCTGTGCGCATTACTGAAACTTCAAGGTCGCTCAGTAACGCTCTGAGATATTGAAGGAAGTGTGAAATCACAACACCAAGCATACAAAGAAACCAGAGAGGTTGCTCCTTCTGAGAAGGAAGAGTTACCAGCAGCATTTCCACGCTCATTCCTTGGCAGCCCAGAACCAACCCAGCCCCGGCATTTCTTACTGCTGTGCGCCTTCAAGCGTTTGTGGCTCACAGTGACTCCATCACAGGGTTTTCTTGGTGGGATTTTTCTGCCTCAGAAGCTGAGACAGCGTGACTTGCCAGTGGGCTTCCTTGCCAGAGTGGGGGTCTGAAGCCCGGTCTCCCGGGGCCCCAGGGCCACCACTTAATCAACTCGAAAGCCGTGTCGATTAAACCGGCCAAAGACGGCGGTCCTTCGGTTCTCGTCGTCCTGCGCCTTCAAGGTGTCTCCGACTCACAGCGACCCGGGGCCGGGAGCGTGCAGTGTGCCCGAGGCCACCCCGTGGGTTTCCAGGGCCGAGCAAAGGGGAACCGAATCCCGGCCTCCAGGCTGCACGCGCTGGCTCTCCTTCCGTGCACGCCCCCAAATCCACCCCACATCCCTGGGGGTTTTGATGCTGCAGTGGCTTCCTACCTGTACGCGCGAGGAATATTTGGGCAGCTTTGCTTACAGCTGTTTGGGCTGCTCGGGAGAGTCTGGGAATTGTAGTCCAGGCTCAGGACCAGACGGGCCCTTGTTCTGATCCAAGGAGGCCGGTTTGGTCTTCTTAGGAAAGCAGCTCGGCGGCCGCGCTGGCCGAGGGGGGCCCCCACGTCCGGGCCCGCACGCCTCTCCCTCCCGAGGGGTCTCCGGCCGGGTGGGACTCGGTGGACTCCGGGCCTGGCCGAGGAGCGGTTCGTCCCCCTGCGCTTCCTGTGGTCTCCCCGCGGGAGCCCCCCTGGCGCCCAGCCGGCCGCGGGCGGGGGCGAGGGGGCAACAGCCGGCGGCGGCAGAGGCGGCCTTCCACGTGGAGACACCCCCTGTTTACTCACAAAACAGCCCCCACGGAGCCGCCCGCGGGGAGGGCCTCCTCCGTTTGCCCCTTCGCGCGCCTGCGGCCGGGGCGCCCCGTAAAACCGGCGGCGGGGCGGGGGCGGATCCGCAGGCGCCCCACGGGGACAAGGGGGCCGGAAGAACCGGGGGGGCTGCAGAGGAGCCGCCCTCCTCCTCGGGGCCACAGGGCAAACTCCCCGTGTGCCCCCCAGCGGGGTCCCAAAGCGAAGCGGGCCGGAGAGATTTCGACCCCCGCCCCGACCTGCTGGCACCCCCCTCCGCACCCCCCCCCGGACCCGCTTGACAGCCGCGGCGGGCCTAAGACGCGAGACCGAGGGCCTCCCCCGGGGGGCTCCGGCTGCGCTTCCCAGGGCGGCGGCGGGGAGGGGCGTTCGTCTGGAGGGCGGCCGGGGGTCCCTTCCCGCTCTGGGAGGGCGCGGCCCCCGCAGCCCCCCTCGGCCTCTTCTCGCCCCGCTTGTTCCTCCCCTTGCCCTTTTTGTTGAGCTGTTGGGGGTGTCGCGAAGCCTGGGGAGAGGGGCTTTGGGATGGATGGATGGATGGATGGATGGATGGATGGATGGATGGATGGATGGGCTGCCTCAGCTCCCCGCCGGCTCCCGGGACCGCTCGCTCCCGCCCTGCCCCTCCCCCCCTCCGTCTTCCCACGCGCGCCTTTGCCTCGTTGGCCCCCAAAAGGGAGGCCAGGGCCGCCCCTGGGAAGCTGGGCCCGGGCGCCCCCCCACTCCTCCTCCTCCTCGTCGCCGCCGGCTTTCGCGCAGCCTCTCGCGGCGCGGACCCCTCGCCCCCCCGGGGTGCCCTCTCCCCGCCCCGTCTCCGCTGCGCCCCTCGGTCTCTCCCCCTCTGCCCCCGGCCGCCCCGCCCCGCCCCGCCTGGGCGGCACCAAACCGGTTTTTCTCCTCCTGGGGCCCTTTTGTTTCCGCTAGACGGGCTCCCTCCCTCGCTCCTCCGCTCCTGGGCCCCGCGCCGCCTTTCCTTTCTCACGGTCGGCGAAGAAAGCGCCCCCCCCCCCCCGCCGGCCCTCCGGCCCGCGTTTGGGTTCGGGTGGCTTCGGCGGGAGGCGGTTTCCCCAGGGACGGAGAGGCGGGGGGAGAGAGCCCTGCCGCGCTCTTTCCGGCCTCGGTCTGAGCCCCCCCGGGGCGGCGGCGCGGCAGGGCCGGCGCCCGGCCAGCTCTTCCCGGGGGCGCGCGGGCGTCGTGTCCGGAGGCGGCGGCGCCCCCCCAAAGAACTTTCCGGGGCGCGCGCGGGGAGGGGAGGGGAGGAGGAGGGTCGGTTGCGGGACTCTCCAAACCGAGGCGGACTGTAGCTCCCATCACTCTTCCCCAGCGGGGAGGCGGGTGGGAGACGCAGTCCGGCATCTCTAGAGGACCTCACCCCCTTCTCCTTGGTCCAGCCGGACCTTAGGCCCGAACCAGCAGGGCCTCTCTTGTTTTGCCTTGGTAGGGTCTCCCGGCGGCGGTCCCCCGGGGCAGCTACGTGGACCCCCCTGTGCGGCGGCACTCTGTCTTTGGCCCTTGGCAGGCTCGGTGCTTGCGGGAGGGGTCCGGGCCTCGTTCCTTGAGCAGCCCTTCTCTGTCCGTGCGGGGGGGGGCTGGGAATTGGGGACACCCCCGGCTTTGCTACTGTCGCCCTCCCCCCTCACTGGGTCGACACACAGAGATCTGTCGCTGCCCCTTCCCCTCAAGGCTGTTCTCTCCCCTCCTCTGCCCCCCCACTCTGCTCCCTCAGCAGGGGACTGAAGGGGTTAAGCCGCCCCCCCTGCTCGCGCATAGCCTCCTGCAAGCACAGGCAAGAATGCGGGCGGGCCGGGCCGGGCGGGGTGTGGCAGGTACAGGTGTGGGGCAGCCCAGGCGGGGCTCGGTGGGAATCTGGAGCGCCTGGAACGCGCCCCGCTCTCCGCCCCACAGCTCAGAGCGAGCGTGAGAAACAGCCCCAAACAGAGACGGTGGCGGGCCGATTTGAATGCCGGACCTTTGGGGGCGATTCGGCAAGCCGTGTGTCTTGTAGCCCCCCTCCCCGGTGCAAGGTGGAGGTGGTTGCATATGGGGGGGGAGAGGCTGGAAAGCCGGGCAGTTGGTGCTCCCTCTTGCCTTGCCTCCAGGGGAGACCTTTCGAGCCCACCTGGCAAGCTCCGTGGTGTGGTTGCTGTCACGACAACCCTGTGAGGGAGACCGGCAGGCCGACTCACCCACCTGTCCTTGGTGCTCCCGTTTCACGGATGGAAAGCCGAGGCTCAGCCTAGGGGGCTCTCCTCCAGCCTCACAAGGCCCCCGCGGAGCAGGTCCGGCCGCGGATTTACACGCACGCACGCGCACGCTCTGTAGGTTCCGCGGCCAGGGAGCTGGGGTGCCATCAGCCGAGAGGCACACAATGACAACCACGACAACCACAAGCATAGTTATAAAGGGCGACACCACTTGGAACGTGCTGCATTCACTGGAGATGCCTCACTAATTCATGGTTTCCAGGACAGAACCCAAATTACTGATGGTCCAAAACTCCACTCGGTGGCACCCAGAAGACTCAACGTCACGGTCTGTCAGGTGCTGCTGAGTGGAATTTGGCAGCGTCAGTAGTTCAGATTCTGTTCAAAAATCCAGGAATCAGGGAAGTCCCTTCCGACAAAGTCTCACCGTCGCTAAATATTTTCCAAGCCAGGAAAGGTCTCTCTTGAGAGAGAAAGGGCAGAAAGGGAAAACAGGTGCATGCCTAGTACTTTGGACTGCAGCTCCGAGAATTCCCTTCCCTCTGCTGGCTGAGGGATGCTGGGAGATGTAGTCCAAGAATAGATAACATTTTCCAAACTAATGGCAGTTCTCCTTCCTGAGACATTGCGGGGAGGGGAGGAGGCAGCAGTGTTGTGTCCTTTGAAATTGTCCTAGTCAGACCCATTTGTGATATTTTGTCACCTTTAACACGAGGTGATGTTCCGGGAAATCTGCTCAGCCGCTGAGAGCGTTCCCAGCCTCCGCCTCTCCTCCTCCCCATTGTTGGCAACCCTGCTTTTTCCCCCAAGACTGGGACTCAGGGTGGCTTACAAATTAAAATGATTATGATACAGTTAAAAACATATGAGAGTCAGCAGTAAAATGGAATTAAACTATCAACAGCATTTAAAAACATTTTAAAAGGTACAAATCATATGAGTGGAAAGTAGCTGAAGAACACGAAAACCCCAGCAGTCTCTTAAAAGCCCTTTCCTTAAAAACCTTCAGTTCTAAAAGCCTGCTGGAAATTAAAATAAACAAATCTTTGCCTGCTGTCCAAGGGACAGCAAGGACGGGCCATTCCAGCTTCCCCAGGGAGGGCATTCCGAGGTCTCGGGGCAGCCACCCAAGAGGCCCCGCTGTCTCTGTGCTGGACTCGGGTCGCGTAGCCACCCACCGCGTGAGGAGGGCTGCCTCTGTCTCTCTGCGTGGTTCCAACGCGTTGGTCTTGTTTCCTTCCGGAGGACGGAGGATAATTTGCCTTGGTGGAGGGATTGGACCTTCGGGCCATTCCCTGTCCCAGAGGAGGCACCCTGTCGCACCTCTGCGTGGCTCGGTGGCTCGGTGGTGTGGCCTCCCTTCCTTCTTCCACTCAGTAGCCGTATGTTGTCCGGAACAGCCGCGCAGGCAGAAGCACAGCGACCTCCCTCCCTCTCGGTGAGGTGCGCCGGGGGGGGGCTCCCTGTGCCTTCTCCTCATCATACGCGGGTGCTATTCCCTGTCCTTCAGGGCCTCCCCTGGGCGTCCCCAGAGCCACGGCTTCCTGGCCGGGGAGCGGGCGGCCCGGCGGCCCTGAGCCAAGAGGAGCCTCCTTCAAAGAGCCGCCCCGCCAGCTCCCCACCCAGCCGGGCCTGGGGCGTGGAGGCCCTCGGTTGGGATCAGAGGGAGCTGCTGAGCCCGCGGGTGCGCGTGAACGGCCGCCGCCCTCGCGGAGGCCTCTCCGTGGGCCTGCGGGGAAAACCCCATCCACAGTGGGGTGGATCCACCCGGGTCCTCTGTGACGCAGAATTTCTCCCCTGGGTTGAGGGAGCCCCCTCTTCTCTTCTGTCTCCGTGGCCGGAGGTTTCCTAGACTGACCTCGGGGGGAAACCCGCACGTTGCATAGGAGTAGGAATAAGCGAGCCAGCCTGGCGTGGCGCCTTGAGCCTCGGACTCTGGAGACCGGGGGTCAAATCGTCCCTGCTCGGCCGTGGAGACCCACTAGGTGACTGTGGGAAGGCCACACTCTCTTAATCTCTGAGGAAGGCAAAGGCCAAGAAAACCCTCCGATTGGTTTGTCTTAGGGCTGCCGTAAGTCAGAAACAACACAAATCTTGCTGCAATTAGCTCTTTCCCTTTTAACACCAGTTGTCTCCACGTGTGCCCCTTTCCACCTGAGGAGGAGGAAACCTGCCGTCCCCTGAATATTGCCAATTCTCACCTCTGTCAGTTGGGGCTGATGGGGGAGCTTGGGGCAGGCCCTTCAAAATGGGGTCACGGGGTCCCAAGGGAGGGGGAGCCGAAGGGCAGGGCCAAGGGACCACTGAGGGGGGCGGGCGGGCGGGCTGGCAGAGTCCGTTGCCCAGGTGAGGGCCGCTCCAGAGGAGGCGGGGGGAGAGGCCTCCTTCCCTGGCAGTTGGTTCCCACGCTCGGGCAAACCTTGCCAGCTCACCCTTAGTCACTGCCAAAATCCCAGACGGGCTTTTTGCTGCCTCCTGAGAAACGGAACTTGGCTGCCACCCTCCTGAAGCAACCCTCGGCAGGGCACAGGAGTCACACCGGGACTCGGTTCCCACGGCAGCCTTTCCCAAGCCCCAGAGCGAGAGAGGGACGCTCCCGAGAAGCGGGGGTGTTGGGAGGGGTCTCTCCGACCCCTCTGCCTCTCCCGGGGTTGGAAAAAACCCAGGCGGGGTCTTGCCAGACCAGAGCGAAGGCTGGCTAAGCCTCCTTCGCCTCTTTCTGGTGGGGGTCCCTGAACTCACGCTGGGCAGGGATCTGAGGAAAGTGGGTGCACAAACTGGTTTCCCAGGAACCTTTCTAGCTCTTTCTTGCAGCTCCAAAAAGCAGCTATCTAGCCCTGATGGTGGCAAAGATAATTCTGGAAATAATTTCGGCAGTGCCTGATAATGTCTTGCCAGTTAGGCGATATTTCTAGCAGACGGATGGCAGGTTGTCCCCGTTCTGCATAGCTCCCTTCTGCTCCCATCTCCCTGTGTCTAGCAAACTGGAAACCGTTGGGCAGAAAAGGCGCGAGGTGCTCTGGGCTGGCACCCCTTATGCAAGGCATAGCGCCTGGTTTTTCTTGATGCAGAAGACGGGGGTCCTGGCTGTGCTTTCTGTGGGCACGGCAGAGAGGAGCGTCCAGACTCTTTATCGTTCTTCCCTTTTGCGAGTTCCAATCTAGGCAGCCCGGGTCTTGCAAGGTTTGCTTAGAACAAGCAGCTTAGGTTTAGTGAACCTGAGCACATTTACAGGTGTAACTAGGAAGGGTGGCAGCAGGATGATGACCCCCCCCAAAAAAGATAAGAATTCTGCCACGAAGATGAAATTTTCCTTTTTTCCTCAAATTTCTAGTGCTGCAAAGAGGGAAACAATAGAAACGGTTCTTTGTCTTTGTCCCTGCTTTGCTTTGGAGGTCTAAACTGTATTTCTGAAAGTTCAGTTGAAGTGTTCAGTTAGTGCAGTGCTAGAAATCAGGTGGAAAAGGAACATTTCATGGGTGGGCAGATTCTGATTGGATGGGCAGTGCCCTCCGTTTGCCCCCACCCACCCGCCCGGAGGCCGTGCTGGAGAGGGGCACATTCAGGGGAGGGCACCACGTCACCCCCGCAGGCATCGCAGGGCCGTTCCTTGGCCAAATGTACCCTGGTTTGTGCGTCTGAAATGTTGGGAGGTCTGTATTTACTATTCTGTACAAGTTATAGCAGGTGCGTCTCTCCTGCTCTCGCTCTCGCCTTGCGGCTGCAGGGAGTCCACCCATCACCTGCCAGGCCGTCTGCCTCACCTGACCGAGTAACGGCCGGCCGGCCTGCCTCCCTGTTGCCACGAGGGCCTGGTGCTTCTCTTCCCTCCCCGTGGAGAAACGCCCCGGTCAGTTGGCCGGCCGAGCGGGGTGTGCAAGGGTCACGGGGCCGCCCTTCAGCTGGGCCCAACCCTCTCAGGGATGTTTTCTCATCGGAACGGCCCGGGCGGTGTGTCATCCTCATTACATGCCCTCGGACGTGTTCCCAGGGAGAGCTTGGCTCCCACCGACGGCTGGGCTGCCTCTCCCGGCCGCGGGTGCGCGCCCATAATCCAACTGTGACGGGTTCAGCAGAGAGAGGGAGAGAGAGATTCCTCCCGTCAGTCTTTCTCAGGGCTGCTCACGCCTCCCCCCGCAGCCGCCGCTGCCCCTCCCACGGGACCGCCCTGGCACGGCCTCCGCGCGAAGGGAGAAAAGAAAGCACCGGAGCGATCCAGGAGGGGGGTCAGGGAGGAAGGGGGGGCTGCAAATGCCCCCCTCCCCTACCCCTTGAGGGTCTTTGGAGTGCTTCCGGGAGCAGAGGCCCGGTGGGGTGACCGGGGGAAGGGTCCGCGTCTTGGGAGGGGGCCCTGCCTGGTTCTTCATTTTGCTCGTGGCCTAGCGGGGGGTTGCGGGGAGAGCCCGAAGGACGAGGCAGGGACACGGCGATGGTGGTGCGGAGGGTGGGCCCTGAGCCAACAGCCCCCCTCCAGGCTTGGCTGACCCCAGCTCCCTCGCAAGACCCCCCGCCGGATATCTCCCGGCAGATCAGAGTCGCTCTGCCTTGGCAGCCGCCCGGCTCCCGAGGGACCGGGATGCCTGGGCTCTAGCCTACCTTGCAGGCAGAGCGCTTGAACACTCAGGGGCCGCGCGTGCCGTAGGAGAGCTTGCTCAGCAGCAGGGACAGTGGCGAGGGGCCGTTGTTACGTGACGGGGGGGCGTGGGGGTTGGCACTGGACTCAGTGCCCGTCATTCTTGCGTACTGGCTGCCTAGGGGGCTTGGGATGTGGCGGGTTGCAGCCCCCGGCCCCGGGAGATAGTGCGCAAGGCAAGGATTGGGTGCTGCCTTGTTCAGCCGTGAAGGAATCTGGGGAGTCTTAACTGCCCCTGGGCCTGGACTACCTCGCAGGGCTATCGGGAAGGTAAAATGGTTGGGAAGACACTGGAATCGACCTAAGCTTTGCCGAGGGTTTTAAAGGACCGGATTTTCAAGTCTGGTGGCCCCTTTCCTTTTCCTTTTCCCCTCTGTCCTGGCATCTGCTGAATACCCTTTTGTCTTTTGTTTGGGGGTGGGGTCGAGAATCTCTTTTCAAAGCCCTCTCTCTTCCCCTATGCAGAGTGTTGCGTGCCAGCGCTCGTTTTTCTCTCGCTTTCTCTGCCGCCTCTGCACCAAAGTGCCTGAGTGCTTCTCGGGGTGCACCGAGAAGAGCCGGAAAGCATTACGTTGAGGGGTGCTTTGCTCCCTGCCAGGGCTCCCTGCGTGCCGCGGAGAGATCCGTGCCAGCGTGAGTGGCCGTCCTTCACTTCCTCCGCAGACGGGAAGTGGGTCTTCTTCTGGAAGTCCACGTGCCGACAGAGCTGCTGGTGGCGCTAAGGTGGCCTCGGCACAGGAGCTGGCGGGCACTCCGAGCCCTGCAGGCGGGCAGCCTTTGTCCTCGGCGCAGCGATGCAATAAACGTCTTTACGAGGCCAAGAGGCGGAGCGGCTGGGAAGGGAGGAGGACACGCACAAACAGTGTGGGATTCTTCCATCCCGGGCAAAGGGTTCGGACTTACATTACGGGCACCCGGGGGCCAGTCCCGGAGAGTTTGCAAATTGTGCGATGCAAATGGCTAGTTATAAATCAGACCTCTGCCTTGTCTGTCCTCGTGAATAGAGTGGCCAGGTCAGGATTAGGCCAGTCCTGGGATTTTGTGTCCCAGACTTAAGATCTGTCCCCGGAAGTGGGCCCTGGTGAGCTCAGGAGGATGATGCTGCAAGGGGCACCTCTTGGTGATGCAGTTAAGCACGAGGCATGAAGCATCAATTACAGTTCCACAAAGCACTATATTTAAATAGAGGACACGGTCCTCTATTTTAAACTCCTCCATGGCCCACAAACAAAGCGAGGGTTAGACCACCGCTCTGCAGGTTACGCCTTGCAAGGTTGGGGTCTTCTGCAAGTCCTTGGAGTTGTCCCCCTGAAGGAGGCTCAGCAGTGAACTGGAGCAGTATGAGCTCAGACTCTTGGGTTCAACATACTTGGGTCAGAAGGGGGCGGTGGTGGCGGCGGCAGAGGAAGACCTGGAGACTGGAATTGGAAGTGGGCCCGGCTGACCTCCGCCGCCTCCTGCTCACAGTGGGCTTTTCCCTTTCTCTGCTCAGGCTTGCAACTGCGACCGATACCTGAAGGTCTCCAAAGAGACGATGACGCACCTGATGAAAGCGAGAGGCTATTTGACAGACGAAGGGCCCCCCGTGGACGGCAGCCCGGGTGCTACAGGTAAGGGGAAGCTTCCAGGAGAGGCCTCGGAGGGGGGGAATGCTGAAAGGGAGGCCGGCACCAGAGGGAAAGCACAGTGGCCTGGGACTTTCCTCTGAAAAAGCAAAGCAAGCTTCTAGTCCTCATGAGGCTGCCAGGCCGGGAACCCCCCAGGCCTGGGGATTTTGGAGCCCAGCCTATGAAACCGGGTAGGAGAGGGAGAGGAAAAGGACCCAGTGGACCACCAAAGCATGGCCAGCAGCTGACAGAAATATGTACGTGTATTCGCAGACAGAGGCGTGAATACTCCCAAGGCACCATCAGCTCCCATCTGCTCTTGGGAGCTAAGCAGGGTCAGCCCTGGCTAGTCCTTGGATGGGAGACTGCCAACAAATACTGGGTGCTGTAGGCTGTGTTCCTGAGGAAGGAACTGGCAAAACCACCTTGCCTACAAAGACCCTGGGAAATTCATGGGGTCACCATATGTTGGCAGGCGACTTGGAAGCGTGTGTGTACATACACACACACACATACAAGCGCTCACAATCACACTCTTTTCAAAGGACTGCTCTTCCTTGAGCGCCTTCCTGCCATTTTCATTTTCTAATGTGGAAATATTCCTACTACTAAAATGTAATAAAGGGAGTATAGAAGTAAAGAAATATAATTACATTAGATGCTAATAGAAATTTTTAACAGGCGGGTGTCCTATCTGTGCTGTTTCTGTTGTCATCGTTACTGGAGGGATTCTGCCAGGGGTCTCATTCAGAGGTCAGGTTCCCCTACGGCAGCCCATTAGTAGGAAGGGTCTGGGGTGGCTGACAAGACAAAGACCACTTGCCAAGTTATTTTTTAAAAACAAATTTCTGCCCTACCCACACCCTAGTTCAAAACAGACCCTTTATTTAGCAGTTTGTTTTTGGAGAACGTGGATTGAAACCTTCATCTATGCAAACTTCCCCTAGGAAGACGAGAAAAGATGGCCTTTTCAGATAAAGTTACAGATGATTTTTTTTTAAAAAAAATGTAAAGCTAACTTAATTGACTTAGCTGTCTTCTTAGCACAACTAGATAACTTGCAGCTTTATTAGCCAGGGTCTGTATTCGGGTTCTGTCAGTTTCTGGTGGTTCTCTCCTGCCAGGACTGCATAGCTGCAAGGCCTTGAACAGACTTTTTTAACCAAGACTGCATGGAGGAGAGTTGAGGGAGGTTTCTTTCTTTCTTTCTTTCTTTCTTTCTTTCTTTCTTTCTTTCTTTCTTTCTTTCTTTCTTTCTTTCTCAGAATGTGTGAATCTGATGAGCTGGATGGGAGGAGAGGGTTGTGCGGATTTTTTCTTTCCTTCTTTCCACAGCCCAAATACGGCCCCCCGTCCTTGCCTCAGCCTCCTCGTTCCCCTTTCGGCTTTATTTCTTCCTCCTTTCCTTTTCCAAGGCTGTTCCTTCTTAGCGGCCGCTGCCACTGCCGACCAACCCAGCTGGTCGGACAGGTTTCTCACAGAAAGGGCTGGGAACCAGAGGGAGGGAGAGTGTGTGTGTGCATGTGTGAACGGCTTTGCTCTCGGCATTCCTCTCTCTCTCTCTCTCCTTTTTCCCCCAGAAAGAAAAAGGGGAAAGAAAGCAGCAGCCAAATCCCCTTCTTTTGGGGCTCCCTGGAATGATGGGGAAGCAAAGCGCCCCCTCCACCCCCACGAGGTCAAAGCAGAGGGACGGGTTTGCAGGGATGGTGGCGATTTCACCAGGGGCCCCCGTGATTTTTCGCCAGAGACGTGGCCCTTCTGTGTCCGCCCGCCCGTCTGTGCCGCCTTCGTTCACACGTTCCGTGCAAGAGCCGCGGCAGGATGGGCGGCCGCTCCCTTCCTACCTGGGGGGACTTTAAGCCTTGAAGGACTTTGGTCGTGGGGTCACAGCTGCTGCCGTCAGCCTCACGGGTCAATTTACCGTAAGGCAGGAGAGAGGGAGAAGCCTCAGGCGGCGAGTGCTTGTGGGCGGCAGGGGAGGAACCTCCCCTCTTCCTCATGAGACCCTCAAACCCTTCTCCTCTCTTGGAGGTTTTTGGGGGCTGGCCACACCTCCGAACTCACCAGGTACCTCTGGCAAGTCTCATCACATCCCTGTTGGAATTGGGCTGTAATGGCCAGGAGGGTCGAGTCCCGGAAAGGGCTGCCGTATTCTCCTCAGGCGGCAAAATGTCTTGAACTGGCCTCTCCCTCGTCCTGGGCAAACGGCCCAGAAAATCTAACCCTGTTGCTCACGCTCCGGAGGGAGCCACTAACGTCTTGGTTCCGTCTCAGGACAGACTCGCTGGGGAGAAGAAACGAGGGCTTCCGCCTTGTCCGAAGCCTCATTTGTACCCCCTCTGGAAGGAGGATCAGAGTCAGAGGACCAAATTAATCCCCCTCCGCTTGCTCCCCTCTCTCAGCCCTGAAATGGTGGCTTGGCCGTCCGTTGCCTCTCCTCCAAGCAGTGGAAGCGACCGTTCTTATTGCCCCACGCCGGGTCAAATGGCCGCTTCGCAGAAGCTTCAGACGTGACCGTGAGCAGCCAGATCCTCCTCATAATTTGCTGAGATTAATCTGGGTTGCTGCAGTGTCACCTGGCATAACATCTCAAGTTACCACTTGGTAAATATCTGTGTAGGAGGTCAGAGGATCCAGCAAGCTCTCTGGTGCATTTTTGCCCCGTTTAGGCAGCGTGGTCCAGTGGTCTGAGCTACCATAACCCTGGAGACCAGGTTTCCGTTCTCTGCTCAGCCATGGAAACCCACCGGGTGACCTGGGACGCATCACACGCTCTCAGCCCCAGAAGACCCCATGATAGGATCACCTTTGGGTCACCATAAGTCTGAAACATAACAGCACATTAGACACATAACAGCAACAACACGGACAATAAGGAATTTTCCCATTCTCCCTCGAGCTTTTACCGTTATAAAATCCCTGTGAGGTAAATTAATTTGAGAAGGAGGGAAGTAACTGAATCAGCCAGGATTTGAACCTGGGCCTGCCTGATCCACCTTTGCTCAAGAATAAACAATTGTTCTCCCTCGAATCTGTTCCCGTTCTGTATTTTCCCTTGCCTGATCTTTCCCTCTGTTATTTTTTTCTCATTATTTAAATAATGGAGCTTGCGTGCCTTTAAGGAACAATTAATTGTTGTATAACTACTCGTTTGATTTTTTTTTAATTTAATTTACCCTTGAGGCTCTTTGCAGGTCTTCCAGCCCAAGGAGTTTGGGAAGATTCCCTCGCTCCCCTTTCTTTTCTGGGTCCCACAATGTCTCTTCCTCCTCCTCCTCCTCCTCCTCCTCTTTTACTTTTGGCTGGGAACTGCTAACAAGCCCTAACAGATCTGCCAGTGGCGGCAGCAGCAGGGTAGATGAAGTTCCCGCCTTGGTGGTCTTGAAGCAAACCCCTTGGCCTAGCGGAGGGTTGGCTGTGCCAGCGACAAAGCAGAGCAGAGGAAGATGGAGGGAGGCGGAGGAGAGAAAGAAAGAAAGGAGCTGAGTCTGTCTCACATGCAGCAGCCAAGCCCCCAGGACTCTTTCTCAGCCGGGGGAAGTTGCCCTTTTTTTGGGAGGTGGCAACTCCCACAACACCCCCTCAGCTACTGTCCAAAAACTGCAGAGGAGTCGGTAGCCAGCGCCCCCCTTGGGCAGTGGATCGGCTACGCAAAAGCCTGGCACTAAGAATCCTAGACTCCAAGGCCATTTCCACACTAGCCTGTTATAGTGCTATTATTCCGCTTTCAACATCCTATGGGATTCTGGGGTTTGCAGTTGAGGGAGGGGCCCTGCTTTAGGCTACATCTCTTGGTCACACCTGATTCCGCATCCATCCCTCTTCCTCTTGGGTCCTCTGGCCGCAGGGCAAGCGGCCCCTGGTCCGCAGGCAAGCAAGCTCAGCGGCCCCCCGGGGAGGCCGGGCCGCAGAGGGAGGCCGGCCGGCACCGGGACTCCTTGCCCTCCCACGTGGGGCGTGCAGGGCGACCGAGGGCGTCTTGCCAGGATCCCAGGGGCTGCAGCAGCAGCAGCAGCAGCTTTCTCAGGCTTGTAACTTTCTCTTATCAGGCGAGATCTCTGGCCAAGGAGAAGGTTCTCAGGGACCTTTGTACTCCCAGGAATGCTTGTAGGGTGTGGATTTAAGAGACGGGGCAAAGGGTTTTACGGCCCCCCAGCCCTCCCCTCCTCCCGCCGTCCTCCCCACTCCCACCTCCGGGCAGAGTTCACTTGCAAGGTGGTGCCGCTGCTGCGTCTGCGCCCGTGAACTTCCATCCGGATTCACGCTTCTGAACCAAATTCCTAGTCCTCGTGGCCGCAGAGATGGCCTCGAGCGCACGTCCGTACGTGGGGAAGATGGGACTGGTTTGGAAAATTGTTGTATTCTGGGTGGGTTGGGGGGGGCTCTCCGGTGGTCGGGGTAGCTCTGGTGCTTGCCGTACGTATCCGCTCCGTAACCAGGTGGATCAGAATAAACCATCAGCTCTGAGCACATGTGGGCCCAGCTGAGTCCCCTTGCGGGGGAGCCCTGTTTCTTTCGGGGGACACAAGGTTCCACTTCATGCATCTCATGCACATAAAAAGGAATCCTCACTTACAGGCGATGCAAATGCAGCATAACTTGCCCGCTATCCAGGACGGCCCTCGGAAAGCCTGAACGCTGGATCAGTTACTCCCAGGGAGAGCGGACCAGCTGGGTCGCTTGTTGAATGGGGGCTCGGCACACTGTTATTGTTATTGCTATTGTTATTATTTTCTTACCTGCCTCTCCCCATGGGTTGAAATAGGGGGGACAACAGCAGATTAACATATGTTGCTTAAAGGCAGAGCCTCAATTAAAAACAATAGTTAAAACGTGTGATATCTGCTTCAAAGAATAAACAATAGAGGTACCTCATTAAAACAGTCAGATCCCATTGCTTCAGTGGGTCTGTTCCAGGTGGGGATCAGCAGCAGGATTCTTTTTATTTATTTATTTAATGTATTACTCAGGGGGTCCTCAGACAGCTGACCTCACTTGCTGGGGAGGGGTGGGCTTCTAATCAGGGGGGTGGGCTCTCTCTTGCTTTTATTGGTGTGTTTGTAAATAGCATTTTTTAAAGCGGAGGTATATGATTTGGTTCATTTTATGCATTCATACTGTTTTTACTGCAAGCTGCCCTGAGTCCCATTTGCAGAACAAAGGCAGGATATAAATGCCATAAAAATAAAATATAAAGGATTGTGAGGTTTGTTTTTCTGTGGTGGGGGAAAATGAGTGCATTACACACACACTCACCCAAGAAGATTTCTGCCCCTCCAAAGGAAATTTCTCCTCAGTCCCCAAATTTCTAGCACTGCAGGAGCTTAAACCTTCCACGGAGCTGCTAGAAACAGAGTTTCGGCACCCAAAGCAAAGGAACGGCAGGCAATGGGACCGAGGGGAGGGGGACGCAGCAGAGAGAAGCGTTCTTGGGGAGGGGGTCTCAGTCTTGGCAATGCCAGGAATTCAGAGACAGAGGAAAATTTTATGAGGCCAAACAGACTTCTTTGGAGGAGCAGTGCCTTCATTTTGCCCTGAAGCCTGTAGCCTCTCTCTGGACTCTGGCACTTCAAAGGATCCCAAAAGCAGAATCCCTTCAAAGGAGGCATTTCTCCCCTCCCTCCCCCCACAAGGAGGGGTTTCTAAGGCCCTGTCCACCCCTCACCTCCCACTCCCTTGGCCACCCCCTCAGACCCTCCCTGTCCTCCAAAGGACCTCTTTTCAAAAGCCTGTCAGAGATGCCCCTCTCGGGGGGTGGGAATTCAAGGCCCGCCCAGGGCCAGGCCAGGCACTGTGTGGAGTGCCAGCCCCCCACTCCCCCCCTTTTGACAAAAGGTCACCTCCTCTTTGCAAAGAGGAGACAAAGGGGGTTTTCTTTGGGAAGAAGGGACCGGGTTTGGGAAAGTGACTGCAAAGGGGGCAACGAGGAGGGGGGGAGAGAAGGAGCCGGCCCCCAAGGCGGGGAGGGAGGGAGGGAGGGAGGGGCTGGTTCTCTCATGCCTGCGGGAGAGGAAAGCCCCTCCGTTTGGGGATAAAAAGGAGGAAGGGTGGAGGGAGAGCGCGTTAGTCAGTGGGAGCCCCCCTCGCATGGCAAAAGTGGGATGTCCTCCTCATCATCTTCCAGGTACACCTTACAGGTGTGCCTGCAGGCTCTATTTCAGAGGGAGGAACTGGCCTCTGAGGACCCCTTGTCCAAGAAAACCCTGTGAAATTCATGGGTCTGCCACAAGTCAGCGGGCGATTTGGAGAGGAATACACAACGCACGCGCACATGTATGCGTAGACCTCGTGCCCCCTGCTTTCTGCCTCCGTGGGACCCCGGAGTAGTGTGCAGCACAGACTGAAAACAAAGCGCAGCCTTAAAAAGAACCTCCACAAGAGAAAAGTCGATTGCCTGTTTGTTTAATTTATGCCTCACCTTTCTCCTGACGTAGGAGTTTTAAAAAGCTATAGTGAAAGGCGACCCTAATTTAGCACAGTTTAAAAGCATTTGGCAGATCGCAATGGGAATAAAAGTCCATGTAAATGAGCAGAGAGGGGGCCACGGTAGCTTCCAGCGGGAGGGAGTTCCACAGCCGCTGGGAAGGCCCCTGGGGCCATTAGCAAGAACCGGAGTCAGAGGCCAGGGACTTGCAGGTCACCACCGGGTTCGCCTCGGGGGGCATCACCAGGGAGGATGCCCCCATGCCCACAGTGGGGGAGGAGGACAGGGCTTGACCAGGGAATCATACAGGGACACAACGGGCAACAGCCACCTTTTCTCAGGGCTGGCAGCTTGAAGGGCAGAAACCGCTCTTGGGAAGAGCTCAGTATTCCTTGTTTTCTTCCTCAGGTGCCTCGGCCGACGATCCCAGCGCGCACGTAGAGGAAGACGCCCTCGAACTCACCTCCCAGCGGCCCCTTTGCAGCCCCCCCTGCCGTTGGCTGGAGGAGTCAGGCCTGGACCCCGAATCCACACTGCTGCCCAACGGGAGGCCCTTGCGGATCGACGCCGTCCCCGCCGGGGTGTTGTCCAAGGAGGACCTGGCCTGCTTCTACTGCTGCAGCGCGTGCGGCAAGGTTTTCTGGGAAGGGTCTCACTTCGGGCGGGTGGTCTCCCAGTTCAAGGAGGTGCTGGGCGTCCCGGAAGGTGGCCGAAGCATCTACGAGCAGCAGGTCTGAGACTGGTGGGGGGGCCGGAGAGACTGGGGGGGGACATTGGGGGGTAGGCAGCAGGGGTCCCCCTTGCATTGCCGTCTGATAAAGCTCCTCACCTGCGGTTCCAGTTGTGCCTCCATCTCGTTCCTTTGTCTCCGAGCCGCCGGGAAGAGATTGCAAAGGGATGGACAGCCTTCCCTGCCCCGTCAGTTCTAGTCAGGAGATATTTCAGATTTAATCAGACAATTCTTCCTGACGCTGCCCCCCACCCACCCCACCCACCCCTCAACCGGCGTCCAGTTTGTTATTCCAAATTGTTTCCGGAAAGGATCAAAGCTTGTCCTTTAATCTGGCTAATTCCATCAAAGAGCTGAAACGGCAGTGCTTGATCTGACTGTAGGATGGCTGCCCCACGCTGAGTTGGGCATCCAGGCCGGTAGAACCCGGGTCCAGGGGCCCCCAGGGGCCTCAGCCAGACCGGGGGAGAGAGAAGGGAACACAGGGAGGCCAGGCTCCCCCCACATCAAAACCCATTTTTAATCTGGGAGAACTGAGTCTAGGGACTTCTTGCACATACAGCTATCATCTGGCCTCATAATCTGGCAACACGAATTGAGACGGAAGTAGAACTTTGAAGTAAAAAGTTGCAGGTAATTTAGTTACCTGTAATGAGTTCCTTTTCTTGGTAACCTAAGGAAAGGACATTTCAAATGTAATGTACCGAGTGCCAATTACATCACTTCACTGGTCTGAGGAGTAGCATTTTCTAGTTACGTGGAAAAGTCAGTTTTGAAGGGCATTTTTAGAGACAAAGTGACAGGAATTTGTCAAGGTTTGTTCTAATAATTTATCATTTTTATATTTCTGGTACCAAAGGCAAGGGGAAGCTTTGACTAACTTGACAACCAACTTCTTTTAAACATTGTTTAAAAAGAATTAACGGCAACAAGTTTACTTTTTAAAACCCTCTTAATGAGTAAATTGCTTTGAAAAATTAAGGTCCCAAGCTCTCGCTCTTGATTTGGCAGCTCAGGCTCAGCAAAGCTGATTCTAATACCCTTCCTGGCCCAGCTGTTTTCTGCCCCTCAAACACAGCAGGTAGCAAGGAAGCTGTTCTCTTTGCCGTGTCTGCAGCCCACTGGGTCACTCGGCCCCCCGCCCCTCCTTTTTTGGAGACCTAAACTGTGTTTCTAAAGTTTTAAGTTACTGCAGTGCTAGAAATTTGGCGACTGAAGGAAAATTTCATCTGAGGAGGGCAGAATTCTTACTGGGCGGGTGGGGATAATGCCCTCACGTTGCCCCCTCGTGCCACGGGAGTTACTCAGAGGGGAAGCCGTGCTCCCGGTGCGCCCTTGGGAACCGCATTGTGCCGGAGCGGGCCGCCCCTCTTGGCACGGAAACAGCGTAATTCCGGAAGGAAGGAAGTTCCGTTTCCCTCCTTGAGCCTCTTCCCACAAAGCCGGCCAGCCAGCCGGCCGGTGTTTTGGGAAACCGCTTCCTGGTCTATCGGTCTGGGAGCTCAAAGAGGAGGCAGCAGCCGGGATGACCCCCGAGGGAGGGAGGGAGGGAGGGAGGTGGGATCTCACCATGCCCCCCCCCAGGCCCAGTCCTGTGAGGAGCTGGCACCCAAGGACTGGAAGGGGAAGTGGAACGACCCAGCTGCCAGCAAGCAGGGGTCTCAGGGAAATAAAAACACAGCCGGAGTTGAAACAGGCCTCGATTTATAGAATCCTAGAGCTGGGAGGGCCCCCCAGTCCAACCCTGTTCTGCCGTGTGGGAAGACGCAGCGCCGGCACTCGCGAGAGGTGCCCATCCGGCCCCGGTTCTCTGTCTTTGGTCGGCTGGCTCTTTCAGACCGGAAGGCCCTCCTAAGAGAGACCCTCGTCGTGAGAACGGATTGGTACCTCCACCCGTCCTCCCCTCTGCTGTCCCGTTGGGACGCCAGACTCCTGACTCCCACCCGGGCTAGTCCGGGGGACCCCAGGGAAGGGGGGTAATTTGAGAAGGAAGAGAAAGGAGGGCGCCCACTTTCTCTGCCCCACTCCCCCCCACCTGAGAGGGAGCATTTAAGCTAAACCTGGGCCCCAAGGGTGGAGAGCTGGGGGACCTCCGAATCCCCAGCCTGAACATCCTTGGCTCCCTTTACCTCTATCCCGGCTTTTCCTCAAGAGCAGGACTCCGGGCGGCTTACGGAATAAAAAGAGAGGCGCGTGAAACCACGTAAAGCTAAAAACGTTCCAAAAGTTATGATTAAAACATTACTAAACCGTCTAAGGAATTCAAACTCCAGAAAACATTAATTTCAAAGCTCAGGTCGGAAACAAGGACTTGGCGTCAGGTTCTCCCCTGTGGCTGTCCAAAGGTCTGGCCGTTGGGCTCCAGCCCCACTGGGGGGGCAGTATGCCCCCCCATCCTTCCTTCCCCTCTCCCTTCCACTTTGCTGAATGCCAGAGAGGGCAGGGTCCCGAAGCCTCTCGAGGAGCAGCCGCCTTCCCCTTCCCCGGGGGAATGACGGGACGGCCTCGGGCCGTTTCTCCGGGGAGCCATACACTCTCTGAGACCTGGGAGAGCCCTTGGACATTAAAGACACCTTTAAGCAGGCAATCGTTTTATTTTATTTTTATCGGAGAGGGTGTTCCCGCCCCCCCGTCAGAGGAGGCACGGGGTTGCTGGGAGGCACGGTTCCTGCCACGGCCGGCCGTGGCTGCTGCTGCGGCTGCTAATTTTTAACCCTTATTAATTCCACCACGATGCCCTTTTGTATTTATATTTCTTGTCCTGCTGTGTGTGTGTCGGGGAGCAGGATATGCATTCTGCCAGTTGTCAGGGACCCCAGCACAGTTGTCCATTCCCAGAGCTTGGGAAAGTTACTTTTTTAAAAACAGCCACACCCAGGATCTGGCAGTTGGCTTGGCTGTTTTGCCCAGCTGTGATGTCACGGAAGCCCACGCTAGGGCCCCAGGACAAGAGGACGAGGGGTGCAAGCCCCCATAAGACTAGCCTGGGGGTGGTGAGCCCCCCCAAAGGATCTAGCAAAACTGGGCAGTGGAGACGCCAATGCAGTTGAGCCCCCACCGCCAGGCCTTATCAGTCGGAGGTGTCCCAAATGGGTCGGGGCTGGGGAGTATGAAGGCGGCTGTTGCTGTCGAGCCCCCCCAGGAGGAAGAAGGGCTGCAGGCAGTCTCTCCTGGGGTCTTCTTGGTGGCTGCCCCCAGGAGCCCGTGGGACTCCCTGCCAAGGGAGGCTGGCCGGTTCCCACCCAGTTGTCCCGCCCCGGCCAGGCAAAGGCCCTGTCTTGCCTCCGTTTGTCTTTCGGAGGCAGACGCCCTGGGAGGGCGGACGCTTTTCTCGAGGACTGGCTGCCCGTTGCTCTTTCATGGCAGAGACAGGCCTGTTTGTGCCTCTTAATCGAGTTCTGGTGTTACTTATTGATCTTATTTGGCACTTTAAAAGCATTCTGTTTTTTTAAAAGTATTCTTTTTTGTTAAAACCATTCTGTTTTTTACTGAGGGTCCCATCTTTGAAACAGAGGCAGGGTATGCAATCAGAATAAATGCTTTATGCTCTGCAGTGAGTTCCGGGCAGGGTGTGTGTCCGTGTGGATGTGCACACGCACGTGTGCAGCTACAGACATGCGCGCGCACACATGGGCTCCCTGCAGGCGGAGGCATAGCTGGGGGTCATCTGACCTGTCACCATTCTTGAACTCTCCTCCGATTCCTGGTTTTGGGGTTCAGCTGTGAGGAAATGATGCGATGGCCACCTATTCTCAGCAACTGCTGGCCGCATCGGTGCTTACTTTGTGCCCAGCCTGGAAAGGTTACTTTTTGGGAACTGCCACTCCCAGCATTCCCCCATCCAGCCTTTTGTTTTGAGGATGGAAGGCCTTGAAAACATGAAGGGAGGGATCTGAAAAGGCCCCGAATCCCGGCGGTGTCCTTTTGATGGCGAGGGAAGGTCGGAACCGAGGAGCGGGCGGCCTCCTTGCCCGGGGACGGGGGAGCGGTCCAAGGCGGCGGCGGCCTCCCCGGGCCCCGACCGGACGGCAAATCCTCTTGCACGGACAGCGGAGGGACGGCCTCCCCGTTTGCAGCCACCCTCCAACTTTTCAAAAGTTTGCAACTCGGCTCCTTCCTCCTCGGGCAAGGGGAAAAAAAGAGGTGGGGGAACTTAAGCCTCTTTCTCGCCCCCCCATTCCGGCCCCGCCCCCTTCGGCCTGCCTGGCAGGTCCTCCCCTCCCCTCCCCCCCTCCCCTCCCCGCTCCGCCGCTGGGAAAAAAGGCTCGAGACTTTCCCACGCTCCTCGACACATGCTAATGAGGCCGCCGGCGGCCCCGCCCCCCGCTCCCGCGGCCCCGCCCCCTCCCGGCTTCCCTTCGGGGAGGATGAATGGGAAGGGGGGGCGGCGTGAAATCGAGGCGCGGGGGGGCGCCGGCCGCCTTGGGGGCTGTCTTGTGGGGCGGGGGCGAGGCCCGGGGAGCCCGGACTCCCCTCCCAAAATACGGATTCTGCCGTATTTCTCTTTCAGCCCCCCAATATCTGTGGCCCCCCCGCCCGCCTCCCCCTTTTCTTTGGCGCCTCCACAGACTCGCCAAGGCCCCAGCGGCGAGCTCGGAGCGCGGCGTTTTCGGGGCCGGAAGAGCATTTAAGGGGGGCGGGGGCGGAATTCCTCCTTCGAAGAGCAACGCCCTCATCTCGCGGCCCCCCCCCGCGCCCCGCGGTCCGTTCCAGCCCCGCGCCGCCCCGGGTGCAGGAGGCGCGATGCCCCCTTCGGGAGCGGGCAGAGAGGGTCTTCGACCCCCGCCGCTTTTCCCTTCTGCCTCGATTTCCTCCGCAAATTGGGGGGGGGGGGCTCGGGGTGATTCGGGACGTTCAGGGAGCCCCCGCCCCTCCCTTGCCGGCGCCCTCTCCCTCCGCGGGCCCCCCGCCCCTCTGTTTTGCCCGGGTGATCCGGGCGAGGAGGAGGGAGGGGCAGGACGGGTTTTGCCGGGGAGCAGGGGGTCCGGGGGGTCTCCGAGGCCTCTTTGTAAGAGAGGGGCTCTCGCTCGGCTGCCCGGGGAGGGGGCCGCCCTGGCATCCCCCCCCCCAGCCGGGCATCTTGGCAGGGAAGCCTGGGAGGAAGTCGCCTTTGTTTGCTTGCGATTCCAAAATATTCACGGCCCCTCCGCACCCACGGATTTCAGGGCGTCTCACAAGGACACGAATCCACGCTGTTTCCAACCAGGTGAAACAGGCAGAATGTTTTACAGGCTAAAGCGTACAGGAAGCAGTTTAACCCTCCGACAGCCTGAAGTCGTTAAAAGAACCGAAAGCCACAGGTGCCAACCCAGGCAAAATGGAGCCTGTCCCCAAAGCCCGGGGTTTTGCTCTCTGTCCTTGGCGCTCATCCCAGCGGAGGGGCCCCCGGGCATTGCCGTGGCCCCTCCTCCCGCACGGCCACGGAGAAGCAGGTGGAAATCGCCCCCCCCACCTCTGCAGATGGGCCTCGCCTGGTTCAGGTAGAAAGGTTTTCTCCTGCTGGAGGGAGGAAGGAAGGAAGGAAGGAAGGAGCGTTCCTCCCAGGCAGGGTGGTGAATTGGGGGAAGCTCGCCGGCCTCCTCCCGCCAGCCTCTCGGTGGGGGAGAGCACACGGGGCCAGCGGAGCGAAGCGACTGGGTGCTGGACTTGTTGCTGCTGCGTGCCTTCGAGTCCTTTCCAAAGCTGCGCCGGTGTTCTCCGGGGGCTGAGAGTATGTGCCACACCCGAGGTCACCCAGGGGGTTTCTGTGGCTGAGCAGGGAATCGAACCCTGTCCGCCGGGGCCTGTAATCCCGTGCTCGAACCGCTACGCGACACCGGTTCAAATCCCTGCTCGGCCACAGAAACCCCCTGGGTGACCTCGGGGAGGTCCCACTCTCTCAGCCTCTGAGAAGGGCAAAGGGAAGCTCCCTCTGAACAAACCTTGCCCACAAAACCCTGTGCAAAGTTTGCCTCGGGGTCGGAAAAGTCCTGGAAGAGCAGCAGCAGCAGCAGCAGCAGCAGCAGCAGCAGCAGCCCCTTCCCTCCTTGCAGGCCTCCGCCCGCCCCCCCTAGCTTCTGCCCGCCGGGAGCTCCTGGGGCCTGCGGGGTCCCTGCTGGGGCCTCTGCCCTCCCTCGCTCCCTCGCAGCAGACTCCGTCCGTTTGGCCAGGGCGCTGAGCAAATGGGCCCCGGCAGAAAACCCCCGCCGGCCGCTCGGCTGCCCCTCCTGACCCCTGGGCCCGGGCGGGCAGGCCGGCGAGGGGGCGCGGGAGCCTCTCGGGAGAAGGCGCAGCGGAGAGGCGAGAGGCGGGACCCCCCCTTCCGGGGACGCCGCCGCGGGCATCCCTCGCCCGGCTCGGGGCGGGGGAAGGCCCGCACCTCCCCCGGCAGCCCCCGGCCGCGCGCCCTCCGCACCGGGAGGGCCACCCTTCCGCACGGAAGGTTTATTCCCTCCACAAGCGCGCGGCCTTTGGGCTCCTCCTCTTCTGCCGGTTATCAAGCAGGCCTTGGGGGGGGGGGTGAGGGGCGAAAGGAAGGCTCTGCCCCCCGGTGGGAATTCTCTCCCCCCGGTGAAATGTCCCTTCCTTCTCTGCGAGGGAGACGCTGAAAAGCACTGGGCAGGAGAGTCCTCCCTCTGTCTGGTCCCTCTGCTGGCCCCGGCGCCCCCCTTGCTTCGGGGGCCGAGCGCCCAGCTTTAGCCCTGAGTTCCCGCAGCGCTAGAAATCCTTGGCGGGGGGGGGCACCGTCTCCTCCTGCTTAAAACCGCCCCCTGGGCCCGCCTCTCGCCCCCTCCTCAGTGCACGGAGCTCTCCCCCCGCTTGGCTTTTCGCCTCTTCCTCCTCTTCTCCCAAACTGTTTTGGGACAGCGCCATCGCCCCCCCCCCCCACCCGCTACTGCCACGGGCTTCCTTGTCTTCGGGAAGGTGGGTCCTCCCTGCCCTTTATTCCAGGCTTTGGTGGAATTGTCCCGGGTGCTGAAACCTCATCTGCAGTGAAGGTTCCTTGCCTTGGACAGCTCCTTTAACGTTCAGACTAAAACCTGGAGCAGGGTCACTTCCCCAAACTTGACACGGGAGCCCCAAACCCACCACGGTCCCTGATCTGACGCGGGGAAAGGATGAGGGAATTTAACCCTTCCTGCTTTCCCTGTGGGGGAAATAGCCGCTCTCTGAGGCCCCTCCTCCTACGGGGAGCTTCTCTGTCTTCCACGAGGGAAGTCTGGCCCTGGGTTCGAGTCTCCCCGGCTCCTGCTTCTACGTGGCTCTCCAGTTTTGGGGGACGGGGAGGGATATACTTAAAGACAAGCTTTCAGAAGGACTCCCCCTCCCCCAAGCCCCCCAGTCAAGGACCGCCCCCGAACCCTCCTCGGCCTCTCACTTTCCACCGGGAGCCCCCGAGAGCGGGCCTCGGCGCTCTTCCTGGGGAGCAAGGCCATCCGAGCAGCGGCCCTGGAATCGCGGCGGGGAGGGCGCCAGGGTTACTTCCGAGGGCGATTCGAAGTGGAACCGGGAGGAGCCGGGCGAGGCGCCCCGAAGCCGCGGGAGGGGAGCCGAGAAGGCGCCCCCCAGCCTCGCCGGCGCGGATCCGGGCCCGCCGTCCTCGCGCCCGACCCCTCCCTCCGACACGGCGACGGCGGATCTGTTCGGCCAGGGGGGAACACCCGGCGCTGGCGCAGTCCCCCCGCCGCCGCCGCCGCCGCCGCCGCCGCCGCCTCCCGAGGGGCTCGCCCCGTCCGCCCCAAGGCCGTAGGGATCGCGGCCTCCCTCTCGAGTCGCCCTGCGCAGCGCCTCCTCCTTCCTCCGGGGCGGGCGGGGGGCGGGGACTCAAACCCAGGCCCCGCCCCCGCGCCCCGGAGGGCCCGCCTCCTCCGCCCCCTCCAATCAGGGCCCTCCCCGGCCCGCCTTCCCTCCCCCTCCCTCTCGGGGCGGCGCGGGGGCGTCGCCGGCCTGGCTATTGTTATGCAAATCCGGACGGGGGGCCCGGCGTCTAAAAGGCGCCCCCCGGGGCAGCCCCGCTCAGAGCCCGGCCGACGCGCACCGAGGAGGAGGAGGAGGAGGAGGAGGAGGAGGAGGAGGATCGGGCCCAGAGGGAAGGCGCGCGGGCCCCCGAGGCAGCGGAGCAAGGGAGGGAGGAAGGAGGCGGCGGAGCGGAGCGGAGCGCGAGCCAGAGGGACCCGGGGCCGCCGCCGCCGCCGCCCCCCGCGCGTCCTGCTCCGGGGCGCCCCGTCGGGCGGGCAGGGCTCCGCCTCGGCCGCTCCTGCCCGGCCGCCGGCCTTGGATGCGCCCGGGGGGGCTCGCCCCCGGCCCGCCGCCGCCGCCGCCGCCGCCGCCTCGGGGCGGTTGCACTCGGGGGCGGCCGGGCCGCCGCGCTCCCATGCGGTGCCCCCCGCGGGCCCCGGCGCGGCCATGAGCCAGACGGAGGTCTCCCCGTGCGCGGGGGCGCCCCGCCCGGCCCCGCGCCCGCCCCCGCGCGCGGTCTCCCCGCCCGCCCCGGGGGCCTCGTCCTCGCCGCCGTCGGGGCCCGGGGCGCCCCCCGCTCCGCCGGCGCCCCTCCCGGCGGCCGCCGCCCCGCCGCCGGCCCCGCCGCCGCCGCCGCCGCCGCCGCCGCCGCTGCTGCCGGCGGGCCAGCGGGTCTTCCAGGAGGCGGTGCGGGCGGGGAACACGGCGGCGCTGCAGGCGCTGCTCCAGGGCATGTCGAGCTGCGAGTTCAACGTCAACTCCTTCGGGCCGGAGGGCCAGACGGCGCTCCACCAGTCGGTCATCGACGGCAACCTGGAGCTGGTCAAGCTGCTGGTCAAGTTCGGCGCCGACATCCGGCTGGCCAACCGCGACGGCTGGAGCGCCCTCCACATCGCCGCCTTCGGGGGCCACCAGGACATCGTCCTCTACCTCGTCACCAAGGCCAAGTACGCCGCCGGGGGAGGCGGAGGAGCAGGCGCGGCGGGGGGCGCGGCGGGCGGCGGCGGCGGAGGAGCCCCCCGGTGAGGACCCCCCGACGGACGGCTGGACGGAGAGGAAGGACGGGCGGCGCGGAGGGCCCGATGCGCCCGCGAGGACCGGGGGACCGCGGCCCCCAGCCACCCCCGCCGGCCACCGCCCCCCGGCCACTCAGACCCCTTCCGCGGCCAGGAGGCCGGCGAAGGCTGCCCGCCGGGGGCGGGGGGAGGAGGAGGAGGAGGAGGAACAGTCCCCGGCCGGCCCTGGACTGCGCCCCCGGGAAGGAGGAGCCCCGGCGGCCTCTTGGGACCCCCCCCGCCCGAAGACTGGACTCGGAGGAGGGACGGGGAGGAAAGCGGGCCGGCGAGCAGCCGCCGTGGGGGCCGGGGGTCTTTCTCCCCCTCCCGCCGCGCCGCCCCCCGCCCCGAGAGGACTCTGGAGAGGACTGCCGGCCGCCCCCCCCGCAACGCCCCGCGCCCGGGTCTTGTGGCTGCCTGAAGCGGGGCGGGGGGCGGCGAGGGAGAGACGCCAGAAACACGTCGGAGCTGCTGGGCAACGTGGTTCCTCTTCCCTGTTGCGCGGGCGCCGCTGTGGGTCGGATTTCCTTGCAACGGAGATGGTTTTGGGGGGTGGAGAGAAAGTCCTGAAAGTCGGTTTTTGGGAGGGAGGGAGGGAGGGAGGGGTTGTTTCCGTCTTCCGTGAAGTCTGGCGTTCGCTCTACTGTAAAGCAGCTCAGCGCCCCCCCCTTGTCGTTGCCCTCCATCTACCTCGGTCGTCCCCCACAGTATTCACTGCGCCCCTCAGCGCCCCCCCCCCCCCAGTTTCAGGAGCTGCCCAGCGCCTTCAGACAAGGGGCAACAACCCCCCTTCCTCCCCCCGCGCAACCTTTCTGCTCCCCTTCCGGGCGGGTGGGAGCTCCGTCTCCCCAGCCCCCTCCCTCCCTCCTGATTTGTTTTCGGTGCCCCCCCCGTGGCCGCCCTCCTTCCTGCCCGGTCCTGGGGAGGGGGCGAGCGCCTCTGTCTCCCCTGGGGGGAGGCTGCCCTGATTTTCAAAAGTGAGGAGCGGGGCGGGAGGGGCGGGCAACGGCCGCTTGGGGCCCCTCCTGGGAAAGGGCGAGGGCGCCCCCTGCCGCCTCGTCCCCCTTTGCCTCCCTCCGCGGGACCCCCGGCCCGGCCCGGCCTGGGGTGTTTCCAAAGACGGGGGGGGGGAAGGGCCGCGCGCGGGAAGGAGCCCCTTTTAAAGACCGACAGAGTGGGGGGGCTCTCTTTCGGGGGAGGGGGCCGGCCGCGCCTCCGCCGGGGGCTCTGGGCCCGAGGACACCCCCGGTCCACGCGCGCTCTCCTCGTTTTTGCTGCTGCTGCTGCCGCTGCTGCTGCTCTGTCCGTTTTGCACCCCCGGTGGGGGCAGAGACCCGCCGCCTTTCCACCTCTGCACGGAGGAGCCCCTTCCCCCCCTTTCCGGGACCCTCGCCCCCCCGGACAAAAACCCACCCCCTTCCCGTTGCGTTTCGGGCTGCGCGCTCGGCTATTTATCACGTCAGTCTGCGCGCGTGCGAAGAGGTTGCGTGTCTGCGGGTGCGTGTGTGTGCGCCTGTGTTTGCGAGCCGGGTGTGGCGGTTGAAGGGATTTTGGAAATGCAGCTTTCTTTGCTGTGGTTGGGGGGGCCGACAGGAATTGTATGGTGCCTCCTTTCTTCTCGGGTGGGATTCGGCAGCGATTCCTTCCCTCCCTCATTGCACTGACTTATTTTCCTGCTGTCTCCTTGCAATCCCTCCTTGCCCCCCCCCAAAAAAAAGCAAAGCAAAGAGAGATTTTACGGGCCCCTTTCTCCTCGTCTATGAATCCCTCCAACCCCACCAGCATCTGTGGGTGCTCCCCGACCTCTCCCTGTGGTTTTGGGGATTCTCGGTGGAGGGGGCTTGAGTCTCGTCCTCCCCCTCCCTCGGGGTCTGTTTTTAGAGTTGCACATAATTTCCTCCTCTTTTCTTTTTATCATAAATGGATCTGCCACAATAAAATGTCATAACATTTATGACATGGTTATTATTATTAATTAAAAAAATATTAAAGTAGTAGTTGTGTTGAGAAGTCCAAGATCTAGGGTTAGGTGTTAGGAAGAGAGGAGGAAAAAAAGATCTTGGTTTGAAACCCAATTTTTCTAAAGGAAAGGAAAAAGAAAAACTCTCTTGGGAGTGTCTGTAAAGATGTTAACACATATTTATATATTTTTATATAGAAGATTTTATATATATATATATATATAATATTAAGAGAAAGTCAGCCTTCAAAGACTGTGAAGCCTTTTTGGGCAGGGGGGTGGGTGGGAAAAAGACTGACAGAGTTCTTTGTTTGCCTTTCCCTTTCTTTCCCATGGGGGGGTTTCTTTTCCCTTGGAGGTCATCCCCTCCCCATGAGAAATGGGCTAGGAATACACATAATTATTTGTGGAGGGGGTGGATTTATTGCCCCGGAAAAGGGCTGGCCAGTGGGATTTGGAGAGGGTTGGGGCCTCTTGGCCAACTTTATTCTGCCTTCCCCTTTGAGGTTCCGCGATGTGGTCCCGAGCTGAATCGGGGGCGCCGGCTCAACATTTTTTAGTAAGCCAGCTTTGGATTGATTGCAAACTTGAATGCATAGGGTTGGATCTGCGCCCCTCCCCATTGCAGTCTTTCTTTCTATGCAAACCCCACAGCTGTTGTCCTCCTCGTGGGTGGGGAGGTGTTCTCCCCCCGTCCCCACACCCTTTTTGGGGAAATAAAAGGGATTTCTTCCCCCGTGCCCCCATCTTCCACCGTCTGGTTCCTGCAGTGCTGCTGTGACCTTCTTGTGCCAAAATGGAGATTTTCCCCTTCCCTAATTTCCCCCTCTCCTGGATCAAAAAGAGAGAAGGGGGCCACAGGGGTCTGCTTTGAGCATCCCTGGACCCCCGAGGCGGCCCCTGCTCCCCTCTCCTGAAATATTTCTCCTGGGGGGGGGGAATGTAAATCGTGGCTGATGGAAGCTGATCCCTTAATTTCTTCAGAGAGAGAGGTTTTCTCTGTGGTGTGTTTCCTTCTCTCCCCCCCCCTTCTAGATGGCAAATACCTTCCTTTTTAATTATGTTAATTAATGTATTAAAGAATTTTAGGCTTATATTGAAGCTGTTTGTGGGTCACTGTATGATCACTTTTTAACTGGAGTTTTTTTTGGTTTTTTAAAAAAGAGAGAAAACAATAATTCTGTACAGGATGGCATTTTTGAAGTGTATGATAGTGTTTGCATAGTCCCAGGGTGAGAAATTTATAAATAAATCTCTCTCTTTTTTTTCCACAAACTTTTTATAAAAAAAAAGAAGGCGTCTGTCTGTTTCCTTTCAATGTGGCATCCTCATCTTGCTTACTCCAGAGTAAGGCCACGCTGAATCCCTCCAGGGCCTCCTTGTGAGTAAACATACACAAGCCCAGGGGTTAAATGCTAGTCGTTTCCACCTTGCACAAAAGATTACTCTGCGCACACACGCGCGCGCGTGCACACACACCCTGCCGCTTCCTCCGGGCTTTGGCTGGCCCAGAGCGCGTCTACTCAGGAGCAAGTCCCAGGATGCCCCAGGTGGCTTTCTGCAAGGCGTCGCTGAGAATCTCAGCACTGGCTAGTTTGTGGGAACGGGATGGGGTCGTGACTACCTTGATTTCCACTCTGCCCGTTTGTTCATCCTAACTAAAGTAAACCCGTTGATTGGTGAGGCGACACGTGGATAAAGCTAATTTACCAAGTGGTTCTGCTTTAACTGGAACTAACGATCGGGTTTCGGCCCAGAGCTAAAGAACAGCCTTTGGGCTGTCCAGTGGGGTCTTAGTAAGTTCAGCGCATTGGCTTGTAGGGTTTCTTCTGGACGGCTCAGAGTTTCCAATACTGTTCTCTATCGCATCTTCGTTGGTCAAAATAAGAAAATCAGCTCTGGTCTTTGTCTCTCTCTCTCTTGTTCATCCTTGCCTTCCCAATTTCCTCTGTGATTTCGACACCAGGCTGGTATGGGAAGGAAGTTGAAGAAAAATCCCTAACCAGGAATGAAAAACCAGAGCTTTGGGGAGGAAGAGGGGGGAATTAGCTTTCTTTGGACTGCAACACTCCAAATCCCCGAACCAGACTGGCCACTGGATTCTGGGAACTGCAGTCCAGAAGGTGAAAAGCAACTTGCTCAGGTTCCAAATCAGTTGTGGAGAGCGTCCTCATAGCGGGTGGGTATCGGGTGCCGGAGGGAGGGGAGAAACCCTGCCAAAGTTGGGCTGGGGTTGAACAAGAGAAACTGATTTCCCCCCCCAGGAGAAGAAAGGAGGTTGGGGAGGAATCTGTCTTCTCTTGGGGAGCTGGGCAGGCCTGGCTCCCTCCTGCCCCAGGCTAGTTGGCCTTTGGGGTCCCCTCCATCATGGGGATGCTGCATAATTTCTGAGCCTAAATCTTCCCCCTTGAAAACAAAGTCTGCTCCCTTGAATCCTCAGAGAAAGAGAGAGAGAATTTGCTGGCGGTCTCACCTGACTGGTGGAGCATTTATTTATTTGCTTTATATTCTGTTTTCCCCCCAAATAGGACTCAAAGCGGCTTACAATATAAATTAAAACAGAACGTCTAAAACGATGTGGAGTACAAAAACTGAAAAAGCCTAACAGCATAAAGCAAAACGCTAGTTTAAAATGAAATAAAATTGCGTGCATGTGAGGGCTTTTGTCAAACCGGCTGGGTTTCTGGTTTGATGAGCTCCACGGCTAGGAGCTGTACGTACCCCCCTGAAAGCCAGACCCCGCGGACCCCACAGGATCGGACTGTGGCCCTTCTGGTGGAACCACAGGGCCACAATTGTATAACACAAAAGTGGCAATTAAACTCCTGAAATGGCTTCTTCAACCTTGTTCCTCTTCCGCTCATTCCTAGAAAATGTGTTCTTGTAATGTTCCTAAATCGGTCAGACACAGGACAATGGCTTTTTTCAAGGAGTCACAGAGGAATAAACAATGACATTTTGCAATAATTCTGACCATTATACAAAATGTATTCTTAATGCATTCTGCCAGCAGCAGGAAGGAAGACTGCATGTGGGGGGGGGGGTACAGTTGGCCCTCCATATCCACAGATTCTGTATCCACAGATTCAACCAAGCGCAGCTTGAAAATGTTTCTTAAACATACAAAAAGCAAATTGATTATGCCATTTTATGTAAGGGATGCTATTGTACTATACTGCTATACATAAATGAGACTTGAGCATCCACAAGTTTTGGTATCCAAAGGGGGGTCCTGGAGCCAAACCCCGGCGGAAGCTTCACCAACTGGGTCCTTCACCGCCTAGGTCCTCGTGGCGTCATCCTCGTTTCCACCACCGGGCCTGGTTCCTGGAACGTCCCAAGGGAGCATCCCTGGGTCTCAGGTTTTGGCCCCAAAATCTCCAGCCTGGCAGAGTCCTGAGCCAGCCGGCAACCACCCCCATCCTTCTCTGGCCATGTGCGATTCTCCAAATTTCCCTGCTGGGCTTCAGGGATGCTTCTGGGAAAGGAGGAGGAAGGAGTTCCCCTTCAGCCCTTCTCTTTCAAGCTGCAAAAATATATTCCCGTGACAGCCTTTCAGAAAAATAATCTGGCCCAAAAGCAGATTTGAGGCTACGACTCAATGTCTCTGTTTTCTTTTCATTCTCCCTCACTCTTTTAAATGTCTAACTGTTCCTGATATTGACGTCCTTAGTTTTGGTATAAATTGTGCATGCACACGCATGCACACCGAAGGCCAGCGTTACACTCCTTTCTTTCCCCCTCCATAGGCAAATGTTGCCAGGACTGAATCCCACAAAAGCATTTTCAGCTCCTCCTTGAGGGTTTCTCCTCCCATTGTTTGGGGGTCTCTTTGTCTGTGGGGCAGACTCTCCACCGGGTGGATCTTCCCCCTCTCCCCTTCTTTGCTTGCGGGGAGAGAAAGAAAGATGACCAAGGGACGAAGGAGGCTTCGCGGCCTTTGTCTCACGCGCTGGGTTTCTCCCCATCCGTCAAGCAAGACACGCGGAGGGAGCCGATGGCCCAGGCCACCTTCAGCACCGTTGTTGTGTGCCCAAACGGACACCTAGTGTGGCACTTCGACACCCACGGGAGACAAAGGGACAGAGAGAAATTAACCAGTGAACCCCTTGATTCCAACCTCTGCTCTAGTGCCATCTTCAAGTTACTGCAAATGAAAATTTAAAAATTCTCCACAAATATATATATTTTTGTAATCACAGATCAGTTGTGGCTTTTTTTCTCATTTTTCTAAGCTTTGATCAGAAGACCACAGGCCAGTCACACTCATCTTTCTAATGCAGATATTTTCTGTTGGGTAGGGAGGGATAATAAAAATACTCAATGTACGGATGTGCGTAAACATATTTGCAGCTCTGTATTTCACACACGGAAAGTCGGAATCACATGAGGCAGTCGAAATGCTTCTGCTCACAAATTGTTTGGGCTGGAGAACGGACACCGGGGGGCAATTTCTTTTAAAACGCCCAGGAAGCGACCCACGTGGATTTTGGCAAGGGTGCGTGGCTCATACTTGAATACAGGGAGCTTCTAGAACTGGAAGCAGCGAGCGCGTGTGTCTTGAGGGGGTGAAATCTGACAGCGAGCGGCCAAGGGAGGCCCAGTTTAAGTCTTTGGCACGGTTGTTGTTTTGTGCCTCCTAGTCCTTTCAGGCCTATGGCAACCCTAAGGCGACTCTGCCATGGGGTATTCTTTGCAGAGTTTGACCAAAGGAAGCTTGTCCTTGCTTTCTTCTGTGGCTGAGAGAGTGTGACATGCCCAAGGCCACCCAGTGGGTTCCCATAGCAGAGCAAGGGTTCGAACCCTGGCCTCCCAGAGTCCTAGTCCAGCATACAGACTGTTACACCAAGCTGTCACTCCTTTAATTCTATTTATTCTTTCATACTACTTTAACTTTTGTATTCTTTAGTGGTAAGAGGCAGCCTGGTATAATGGTTTGTGTGTGTGTGTGTATACGCGCCTTCAAGTTGCTTGTCAACTTAGGGCAGCCCCATGAATTTTGCGGGGTTTTCTTAGTCAAGGAATCCTCAGAGATGTTTTTGCCAGTTCATTCCTCTGAAACAGAAGCTTCAGCACCTGGGATGCACTGGTGGTCTCCCATCCAAGTACCGACAAGGGCTGACCCTGCTTAGCTTCCAAGAGCAGGTGCCCCTCAGGAAACTCGCGTGCCGTGGAGCCACACTTGATGGCGTTGGGCAAGTCACGCTCTCTCAGCCTCAGACGGAGGGCAAAGGCAAAGCCCCTCCGAGCAAATTCTGCCAAGAAAACCAAAGACTCTCTTTGGGTCTCCAAAGTCGGAAACGACTCGAAGGCACACAGCAAAAGGAACTTCTTAGCGACGCGAGTCTGCGTTTGTGCGTCTGTCTTCCTCTCCGCTTCGCACGTTGCGAGCCACCTTCTGGCTCCGAGCCGGGAAAAGGGCATCCATAAAGGAAGATATCCCTGCCGGAAAGCGCAACCGCAGTCTTTCTCTCTCCCTGCCCAAAAATCTGCAGCTCCACGCGGCCTCAGAATCGAGCCCCGCCCCGCCTGGCAAACCGGGCCGCAGGTGAGTCTCGCCCGACCCGGCACGCCGGCCGAAAGGCCGAAAGGCCCGCAGGCGGAGGGGCGCAGCGGCCCCGCTGCGCCGGGGGCCCCACGCGGGGACGCGCCGCTGGCGAAGGCCGGGAGGCGCGGGCGCGCGCACTTTTCAGGCCGCCGAGGCTTGTGGACCGGGCGCTTTGGGGGACTCGGGGTCCTCCGCGGGACGGGGGGAGCGCCTCTACGTTGCTCGGGGGTCGGGGCGCTCCCTTTCTGCGTGTGTGTTGCAAAAAAGGGGGCTCGCACTCCGTCAGCCCCATGCTTTCTACCCAAAACTCACATTTCCTTCCTTCCTTCCCTTGCACTCAGGGCTCCCGGACCTCTTTCCAGCCCCTCCCCCGGGGCCCCTCCAGCAGCAGCTGCTATGCTAATGAGGGGCGGGGGTCCCCGCTGCCGCCGCCGCCCCCCTCCCGGTGCCCCAGGGGCCCGTGGCGGGAGCGGCGGCCGGGACAAAAGAGGGGCGCCGCCCGCCCCCTTTTCGCATTCAAATCCATTAAACAGGGGCCGGAGGAGCTCAAGACGCCGCCCCCACGCCATTCACGGAGTTGCATTAAAAAGACGGAGGGGGGAGGAGAGCCCACCCCTCCCCCTCCCCTCCCCCTGTCTGTCTGTCTGTCTTTCTGCGTCCCCGGGCCAAGTGAAACACTGGGGCAGGAGGAGATGCAGTTCTCTCCCCCTCCCTCCTTGGCAAAAGAAATGGTTGGGAGTTGTAGTCTGCGGGGGGGGGCGGCCAACGGGTCCGCCCCCCCCGGCAGAATTGAGGCCACGGCGTCCCTTCTGTTGCCGGGCTCGGTAGCCGAGGTCCTTCCGGAATTGGGCGCCTGCGGTGAGTCCACTTTGGGGTTTAGTGTGAAACTTAGAGCAGCCGTGTTCACGGTCCTGAATGTGTTTTGGGCTGTGAGGATGCGGAGTCACTCCTCTGACGTTCGGAGTAAAACCCAGGGCCGATTCAGCCACCCACCCAGCCCGATACGGCGCCCCCGCACCTCACCCTGGATCGAAGCCGCCGGGGCGGGAATCCACCCGGGAGACCCTCTGCGCTCAACGCTGAAAGGCCGCCCCCAGAAGCAGGCCAGGGGGCCTTGTGCTGCCCGCTCTCGCCCACCTCGGAAGGAGACCGGGAGGAGTCTCTCACCCGGGGCGCCGCCTCGAAAGGCTCTTGCGCGTGGGGACGTCGTCTGTGTCTGTTAGTCCAAGTCTGTTTTAACTGGGCAGCTCGCTCCGGGCCGTGAGGTTGGAACGTAGGAGGCCCTGTTTGACGGCGGTGTCGCGGGGGCCGCCCCGTGCAAAATCACGCTCGTGCCCACCCGCGGGGCTGGCACCTGCGGCCCTGCAAGGGTAGGGGAATGCATCGCTCCCTGGGTCTGGGGGGTCTTGCCCGGGAGGTCCCGGGGGGGCTTATTTCTTCTTGGCCCGGTAGCGGATGCTGCCGGGGGCTCCTCCGCAGCCTTCGGTGGGCACGCAGGGAGGGAGGGAGGGAGGGAGGGAGGGGGAGTATCTGATGCGAGTCGGGGGGACCAGGCTGACTTGCTTCAAAGCTCCCGTGGAGCCCCCCCCCCGTTCTTTCCCAGCTGGTGTGTCCCTCCAACTCATATACGCACGCACACACTTTCCAAGCCCCTCACCGACCCACCACCCCTCTTTCATCGGCCTTTTTCTCTTGGGTTCTTTTTCAGCACCAACAGCAATCCCCCCCCCCATTCTGGATGGCAACACCCCCTCTTCCCGAGAGCATCCGAGGCCCGTCTCTCCTTCCCTTTTCCTGGAAGGACGTTTGTAAAAAGGGAGAGAGAGACGGAGAGACCCCAAAGGGGCGGTGGGGGAAGAGGGGGGGGCGGCCCTGAGAACCGGGGGAGGGGGGAGCGGTCCCCGGCGGAGGCGCCTGCCATTGGAGGAGGCTCCGGGGCGGGGCGGGGCGGGGGAACGGGGTGGCTCAATGGCCCCATTCACCCTGCCCAGCCACACAGAAAATCGGGGTCGCCAAGCGCGGGGCCTCCCCGGAGGCAGCCCTGGCTTTATTCTTTCCGACTGCCGCGGCGCTCGGAGGGGCCTCCCCGTTCTTTGTGCGGGTGGGCGGGGCGAGCGGCGGGGCGGGGGGGAGAGGGGCCGGGGGAGACCTCCGCGTGCGCGCGCGCGCGCGGCCGCCCCTGCCCTGCTCTGCCCCGGTGGGCGGAGAGGCCGGCGTGTCTGGCTTCGCCCGCGCGTTGAGGGTCCTCCCCGAATTCTGGGAGCTGCGGTCTGCGGACAGGTAACGTCCTCCGGTTTATTCTGGGCGAGGTTTGCATCCGAGCAGACGTGCCAGGGATTGCGCTGCAAGGCCCGAATCTCTACAGGTCTCCAACCTCACCTGCGCGCTCTGAATCTGTGGCGTTTACAAAAGGAAAATGCAAACACCTTCACGTATTTGAGCCAACGGGTCTCCTCTGGGTGAAACTCACCCGTAGGATCCAGGCCCAAAGGTGCCACGCAGGGCCGGTTTCCACCTTGCCACGGTTGTTACCGGACCGAGGCTGGGCTTTCTCCTACCGAGGAAAAAATCCCTCTCAAATCAACTCAAAAAAAGATCTGGCGGAAGCCGGTTGCCTCTCTCTGAATGGGATGGACAAGTGAGATTTGCTCACTGCCTGGTCTGGAGGAGGCTGGGGAGCGGGAGGGGGGTCAGTGCCCAGAGGGATGTATTTGTATTCACAGCCCGTCTGGATTGATTTGCCCAACACAGATCTGTGGAAACCTAAGTTTTTCTGAGGTCCTGGGAAAGAAGGGATTCCGTGGCCTTTTGCGCCTCCTGCTGGCACCAGGGGGCTGGTGCGGCCCCCTTAGGACCAGAGAGCGTGTCCTTCAGGTTTGGGAATCCTGAAGCCCTTTGGGTGATGCTGGACTGCGGCTCCCAGCATCCTCCGTGTCGGCCGGTGGGGCAGTCCAGCCACATCCAGGCGGCTGCACAGCTCCCACTCTGTTGGAATGAGGAGAAGTAAATGTGTGTGCGTGGGGGGGGGAGTGCTGTTGACTTTCAGAACTTTCTTCCTCCTTTTTTTTGGAAAGATGCTCAATTGAGGGTGGCCAGGTGTCCTGTTTTTACAGAGGACGGTCCTCTTTGGAAGGGGCTCCTCCATTCGAGGGGCTGTGGGGGTGGATCTGGGCCAACGCAATTGCCCTTTACCAGCCTAGGCGTGGCTATGGTGGGGTGGGGGGTGGCTAAGGTGGGCACTGAAGCGGGGGAGGACAGAGAGGGGGAGGATGGGTGTATTCAGGGAGAAAGTTGCAAGCCCGGGGGCCACAGAGCAGCCTTGTCGGAGGACTTGCAAGAGAAGGTTGCAAGCTGTGATTGAAAGGGTGCAAACTGGCAGGGAGAGGCCGGGGCCTCCTTGGAGGAGCAGCCACAGGGGGGAGGGCGGGGGGGCGGGAGGGCGGGGGGGAGCCAGGGTGGGTAGCCCAAGGGGGAAGCCTGACACGGCATCGAAGGCGGCACACAGATCAGGGCAAAGGTTGCTTTTATTCCTTCTGACTAGATGCTGCTGGGAAGGCCGGTTTGAAAGAGACGCTCTTTGGCCGCCCACCGACTTGTCCTCAGGCTCCTCACTGCGGTGAGAAATGGAGAAACTCCTCGTCTCCTAGAAGGAAGGGGAGGAAAGAGGCTGAGATGGTGGTGGGGACCTTAGAGGTCATCAAGCAATTCCTCTCAGGGCCGGGAAGCTGGGTTGCCTATCTGACCCTCTTGCTCTCAGTTTACCAGGCTGAAATTACTGGGCTCATTGTGACGCAGGGAAAGAGCACCTTTCCACAAAACTCTGGCTGGGATCTTTGACACCCGTGTAAATTGCTCTACACAATCAGGCCTTTTTTAAAATCAGTATGGACTGGAACCACCACCACCCCACCGCCCTGTGTAGGAGCTCAGCTGCTGCGTTTCCCCCGCTTGCAGCAGGCACAGGGGTTTTTGAAAACTGTTTTAATCTTCTACACCTGTTTTTGCTTGCTGATGTGCCTAAGGAGTTTTTAGCCTGTTTAAACTGTTTTAAATTGTTTCAACCTGGCATTGTTTGCTATAGGGTGTGATGGAACTACTTAAATTGATCCATAAATGAAGACTCCGTGGCTGACCCCCCGCAGTCATCGCAGGGCTGCCTTTGGGGACATCTGAAATGAGGGGAGTTCTGGGTCCGGTCGGGGGGAACAGGAGGGAAGCGGCACGTACCTTCAGGAAGGACCCCGCAGTACTCCTTGCACTCCTTCTCCAGGTAGAACTTGTTTGCGTTGCCTCCGCAGCCCTTGAAGGTGACGCACTTGCCTCTGTTGGCGTCAAAGGCCCAAAACTCGGAGTTGCAAGGGCCTCCGGGGAGAATGGGGAGCCGGCAGGCCGCTGGGTGGGAAGAACAGGGACGGGGAACTCATTCGGCTATTGTTCGTTTGAGGACATTTTTAAAGCACTTCAATTTTATTTATTTTTTTTAAAGACATCTCCAGGTGGTTTGCAGCAGTGGCCTTCCAGCTCTGGTCCTCCAGCGTTTTGGGACTTCTCCTCCCAGCGTTCCTGCTGTCAGGAGCTGAAGTCCAAAACCTCTGGAAGAGCAAAGTTTGAGGACTCTTGGCTCGACCTTCCTCGCAGGTTTGTTTTGAAGATAAAATGGAGTGAAGGAGGAGGAGAAGTACTGTGTAAGGGACAGAAATGTTAGCCGTTTGTTGCTCTTGCTGTCAGGATGATAAAAGGGGGCCAGTCCCACTGGTAGAGCTTTATTTTTTCCGTGTGAAGTTTGCAGAACTCAGTAGGATTTGGAACAGCGTGAGCTGGCGATGGTGCAACAGTGCGTGAGGCCTGGGCGACACCCCCCCGTCCCCTTCTTGCAAGGAAAAGACCCCCACCCAGGTGCCCCCAACCCACGGTCACTCACCCTCCGTCCGGCAGGTCTGCAGACAATCCCGCTCGGAGGCAAAGTTGTTTTTGTTGCCGAGGCAGCCGCCGAAGAAGAAGCTCTCGCAGGTCTGGGAGCTGGTGTTGTAGAAGTAGCGGGCCTGCATCCCCAGGCAGGGCCCGGCGTCCAGGGGGAGCAGGCAGTCGTCTGGGGGCCACGATGGGGGGAGGAGGATGGGGGAGAAGGAAGAAAAAGGAGACATCCCTTTAAAGTTCCGGATCCACAGACTGAAGACCATGACCCTTCGTGATCTCAGCCTGGAGATTAACTCGTAGCACCATCGTCCCCTGAAGACAGTTGGCAGTAAGAGTGTTTTCAATGGCCTCTTTGCGTACAGCTCAGCTTTATTTTGAAGAAGGCAGAAGCCAAAGGGTTTTGCTAATTTATTTATCAAAGTTCTGTTAATCGCTCTGGTAAATATAGCTTTCTTTAAAATTCTGGGGTGCAGAACAAACTTGCCAGAAGTGTTGTTTGCTTTTAGACTACGCACACAGACGCACGCGCCCCTTATCAGGAGTCTTACCTTCCCTGTTTCCAGGAAAAACTTTCAAGGATCCATCGGCCGACCCTTCTTCATCGAACGAAGCGGTCCTTCGAACCCTCTGTCGAGGCAACGACAGGCGTTATTGCTCAGCGAATGGTTGCCGTCTCCAAAGCTCAAGGTAGTTCTCTCTGTGTCTTTGTGCCGCACAGTTAAGCCTGTGTGTGGGAGCGGTGCCGTCCCACATCTGAAACCACCCAAAGCTTTAAAAAGTCCAAAAACGGGAGCACGAGTGGCTTAAAAGGCCCCAGTTCTGAAAGCAGGGTGGCCAACTGTGGCAGGTTTCCTGGAAGGGGGGCAAGCGGCCTGCCAAAGATGACCCCCAAAAGGCAAAATGTAGGAATGACCAGAATGTCACACCTTGGGTCTGTTGTGCGTTTAGTAGCCCAAGGGGGACCTGGCGCACATTGAAAAAGTGAGCCATTCCTGGGGGTTTCCCAGAGGAGCGATTCATCCCTGTCTCCGCAACGCCCTTTGAAAAGTGTTCGTTTGACATCTCTGGGAGCAAGCGTTCAGACTGCCGGCTCCCTGCCCTTGCTCAGCCGTCAAGGCTTCCTTTCGGAGTTTTTGCCCGTCACGGGAAGGGGTGAGCCTTGAGGCCGTGCCTCCCCTCTGTTTTCTCCAGAAAAAAAATCTTCCGGGTGATAATTTTACTTCTGCAAGAGGACCCCTACCTGTGGTTCGTTGCTGGTCTCAGGTGGGACGCACTCCCCTGGAAAGAGAGACAGTCTGAGAGGCCTTGAGGAAAAATAGGGAGGGCCACGGATGTAATTGGGGGGGGGGGTCAAACCCAGGAGCCAAGCTTAGACTCCTCCCCCACAAAGAAGGGATGTCTGAACACAGTGGCGGTGGTGGGAGGGGCACCGGCATCTCCAGGGCAGGGAAACCTGTTTGGCAGGTTGGAAGGTGTGAAGAAGGGCCCGGAGGAAGAGCACCTGCGGGCACCGGGCTCGGAAGGAGATGGACTGGATTCACCGCGTTTGCAATGTTCGTTTGTGAGTGGCCCCACGGATCTACTTCTAGTTCTTGGGATTACTGGTAACCCAAGGAACTGGTACGCCGGCATCTCTGCCCCGTGGTTACGCTGGCTTAGTGGGCCGCTCCTGGGACTTTGCAGTCCAACCCGTCTCAGTCAGAGACGGGGTCCCCGGTCACACGCTGCTTGCCTGCGTTGGTCAGGGTGAAGATGGAGTCCTCCGGGATTCCCAGGTCCAGAGCAAGCTGCCTGAACTCGGCCGTGAGATCTTCCCGCACCTCCGGGCTCCTCCCTGGAAGGGACAAGACGGGACCCGAAATCGCTTTGTGCTTCGCGGGTCTCATAGCGAGCGTCGTGCCCCCTTTTCCCCCGAACGACCAGCCCAGGGTCGGGCCTCCCCGCCGCGAGGCTGGGGAGCAGAGCGGTCGGCTTACAACCGTCTCGTTATTAGGGCCAAATTTATCCTCGGTGCCGCTCAGAGCAACACCCCCTTGGGTTGCAGAGAGGCGCCGCGTACCGTACAGTTTGGCCGTGGTGGTGAGTCCGTACGTGCTGTTCTTCTTCGTCACGACAAAGGCGAATTCGTCGTAGTTGGTGCTGACCACGTAGGTCTCGATGTGGGCCTTCCACTCTGGGGAGAAGGGCGAAAGGCTGAGCCGGTCAAGGCTCCGGTCCTCGGTGAGGCACGCAAAATCCCCAACTGGCCATCCATCAGGCTCTGGCCAGCCATCCCTCGGCCCGGCCCACCTCACAGGGATGTTGTCAGTGGATGGAGTAGGGAAGGGAGACACAGCCCACCCACACTCTCTCGAGCTCACCGCTGGCCTGAGCCAATCAATCAGTCACTCAATCACTCAATCACTCAATCACTCAATCACTCAATCAATCAATCAATCAAAGAACTGTATGTCAAGTTTTGGATCATGGTATCAATTGTATGATTAATTGTATGATCCAGCTTGCATTCCTCTTTTATGAGTGAAGTTGCTTAATGTGATTTTAGTCTTTTTAAATTAGTTTATTGCTTTAAATTTTAAAAAAACCTGTTTACTTTGACTCTGTTGTATGCACACTGATATGCTTAGATATATTGGATAATTACTGATTTATGTACTTAAAATATTTATGAAATGGTAAATTCATAAATCATTAATACTTTAATTAAATTCTTGGCCTAAGTCTAAGAATTCCTTCCTGACTTTGCAACTTTGGTTACTGCTGAAGCTTTGATTTGCTTGTCATGCTGTTATCTGACACACTTTACTAATTATTTGTGGCTTCTGTCCTAAATAGTCTGAAGAACATGTCCTGTATCGTTATCATTAACATTATACAAAGCTTTCTTGTCCCCAATTAAAAATTCATAGATATGTTAACATGAGAAATCCCATCACTCTGGGTATGAATCAGAAATAGGGACTGGTAGTCCAACGATTCTGAAAATTATCAGGTTGGAAAAGGCCAACTGTAAATACAGTACCACAAATAGAATTCTTTTGAAGTCACAGAATGTGCCACTAGGGGGCAGCAGCGACAAACAAGACAGGAAATTCTCATCAATTCCATCGTTTCTTTTAAAAAACGGATCTAGCCATTACACTTCCTCCATCCCACTGCTAGCAATTTCCCCCTTTTGATCAACTAGCAATGTTAACAAATTAAAATTTAAACCTGACTTTCCCAGTTTTGGTCTCTCCCAAACTCACTAGGATTGTAGTAGCTGAATTTCCCCGGAACGCTGCTCTTCTGGTACTCTCCCGTCACCTGGCTGCAGGCTCCTTGCCTGCAACGAAAGACAAGGTGGGGTAATTTTTTCACTCTTATTTCAGTCTCGGAAACTGGGATGTCTCCCTCTTCCCCCAGCCCGTAAAGAAGTCTTAGACGGCCAGGGTTGGGTGGAAGCAGGATATAAAATTAGGCCGGATACAGGAAGCAGAAAGCCAAATTAATTACAGTGTGATTTGCAGGAGATCTCTCCAGGTCTTGGCCATTAGAAATGGAGCTTCCAGGTGCGGATGTAGTCAGCCTCAGCAAATTGCTTCTGGGCTTCCCAGAACCATCTGATGCTGGAGTAGACGAAGTTGAGCCTCAGATAGTTACTTTTTTGGACTACAGCCCCCAGGACACCCCCAGACAGCATGTCCAGGGGGTTCGGGGGGTTGTAGTTCCTCCCAAAATACCTTCTCCAAGAGCTGTCATTGGTATAAGGCAGCCGGGCTCTTAGGTGACAACCACACGGGGCAGGTGGACCCTGGCCTGGGGTTTGGGGGACTTTTGGGAAGGAGAGACCTGAACCACGGTGACTGGTATCTCCCATACCAAAGAGAAATTGGAACAAATCCATTCCAGATTTTAGTCTGAACTTTACATGCTCTATTCAAGGTGAAGAGTCTGTTTTGAGGAGACATGGCTGACCGCCTTGGACTGACCTCCGTTACACTTTGAGCGAAACCCCAGAGTGAGCTCACTGCTCCCACCAACATGGGAAGTGGGCCCAAATGTCCGCCTTCTCACCTACCTGAGCCGGGTGGAAGTGAAGCTGGTCTCCTGGCTGGTCTTCCCTGGAGCCAGCACCAACGTGCCCATGCTGAAGCGGTCCTTGTACTGCTTCATCCAGCGGCAGTTGGTGCCGATTGCGATGCCATACCATTTCCCATAGAACTAGGAAGGGAG
Organism: Cyclura pinguis; assembly: GCA_030412105.1. Classification (NCBI taxonomy): domain Eukaryota; kingdom Metazoa; phylum Chordata; class Lepidosauria; order Squamata; family Iguanidae; genus Cyclura; species Cyclura pinguis. The sequence goes on from CM059613.1 coordinate 399,550, forward strand.
GGCGAGAGAGAGAGGAACAAAAGGAGATCCTCTCAGTTAAGGAAAGAAATATACCTCGCTCCTTTCAGTGAAGAAAAGGCAGGAAAAACAAAGCATGCGTATACAGGGTGGGTGGCTCCTGGCTCAAAAGCTGTACACGCAAAAAGATCTAGGGGCTTTAGGAGGATGACAAGCTGAGCATGAGCCAGCAGTGTGACGCAGCAGCCAAAAAAGCCAATATGGATTCTGGGCTGCGTCAACAGGAGCATAGTGTCTAGGCTGAGGGAAATAATAGTATCGCTCTATTCTGGTCTGGTCGGACCTCACCCGGAGGGATCCTGTGGCCAGTTCTGGGCATCAACATTGAAGACGCGTGCCAACAAGAAGGCTGTTGGAAGGCGCCCAGAGAAGGGCGATGAAGAGGCTCAAAGGTCTGAAAATAAAGACTTAAGAGGAATGATGGAGGAATTTGGGTCTGTTTAGCTTGGAGTAGGTTGAGAGGAGATAAGACAGCCATCTGTAAATACATGAAGGGATGCCATGGAGAAGATGGGGAGAGCTTGTTTTCTACTGTTCCAGAGACCAGGAACTGAACCAGTGGGTTCAGATTACCTGTAAGGAGATTCCACTTAAACATCTTGACTGGAGGTCCTTAAGCAGAGGTTGGACGGGTGTCTTTCGGGAGTGTTTTGAGCTCCACAGCTGAAAGGGGTTGGACTGGATGGCCCTTTGCAAAGGGCTCCCAAACCTCTTGTTGTGGTTCTTCTAATTAGATCAATGCACATCCCTCTTTTGAATCCAAGGATCACCAAAGCAACTTTTGTGAGGTTAGTTTAGACAGAAATAAATAAAATGAAACTTTGTGATATCAGAGGGATCATCATGCATCCGTTAAAGAAAGAGGAGCTCGAAAAAACCAACGGGCAGATTAAAAGCAAGGAGCAGCAATCGCAGACCGAGCGAGCAAAGGAAATAAAACCAAATATCTGAAGTGAAGGGAGAACACTTTGGGAACGGCCACAGTGCTGCGGAACCCCTAGATGGCATGTTAAATTACAGCAAAGGCCGGGCCTGCCGTAAGCACCAGATTCCATTCTTCGGGCTGCGACTCCCAGTCGCTCTCCCTCCCATTTGCTCAACCTAACGCAGCAGAACCAAGCCCCCGCTTTTACCCTGGCCTCGTCAAAATTCTCCTGGACTTGGATATTGTCGCCGACCGCCACAGGATTTCCTCCGACCGAGGCGAAGAGGGCGGCAACGGTGCCGAGGAGGAGAAGACCCCGTGGCTCCATGGTGTCAGGTTTAGTCCTGCTCTGCTGGCTTCTCGGGGGACAATCCCGAGCTCGGGATCTGAGAGTTTGCTTTGCTTTGGACCATGAAGCAATGCGGACTTTGGCCTCGGCGTCCGGGGGACGGCGGGGGTGAACGGCCGGCCGTGCGAGGATCTGTTGACGAGGGTCCCTTTGCACGGATCACGGTGGTGGAGGGAGAACCCGAGCGGCCACCTGGTTTTGGGGTGGAGGCCAGGGGGACTCCCTGCCACAAGGTGTGGGGATGGCCGCCAACTTGGACACCTCGAAGAGGACCGGAAACGTCCGTGGGGACAAGGAGGCCGCCTGTGGCTACAAAGTCAGGGTGACGGCTACAAATTGCCTCCGGGATCAGAGGCAGCAGCATATCAGTGTCCATCATCTTTATGCTTTACCTCCCAATCTTTCCCTCTCCTCCTCCCAGCCCGCATTTCTGCCTGGTTTTCTCTCATTTTTTGACCAAACAAAAGCATTCCTCGATCCCGGCCACAAGAGATCAACAAGGTAGCTCTTTTTGCAACGCCGGGATCCAGCCACCCCCTCCTGGAAGGCCTTGGATGCCTCCCGCTGGGTCCCGGGGGCTGTTTGTCACCCAGCAATGATTAACCAAAGGCAAACAGCGGGGAAGCAAAGGCGGGCAGCAAGGGGCACAGAAGCCCTCTCCCGCCCCCCTGCCGGAGGTCCTTTTACCCCGGTTTTGAAGGACAGACACGCAGATGTTGCAACTTCACTGGCCAACAATCGGACGGGTAGGTTTTCAATTAAGGTTGCCCATTCTGGATCATTCCGGGCCGCGGGATTTCTGGGCCAAAACCTGAGACCGAGGGACGCCCCTCCCCGGTGATGTCATTAAGCATCCTAATTGCTCACACCTGGTCAGCCAAACAGAGATCTATTTTCCTGTTTGGGAATTAAAAGAGAAATCCTAACCAGAATGGGGCTGCTCCCAGATCAAAGTGAAATATGGGGATGGTTCCTTCTCAGATATGGACACGGGATAAGGAACAACTGATCTAGCTGGCTTGCGTCCGGGCAGAAGCTGGATGTGGGGCAGAGCAGAGGGGGTGTCCCGGCTCCATAACAATGCATTGACACCCCCCAAGAGAGTCTTTGGGAGTTGCGTATAAATTAAGCCTTGCAAATGGTCCCGAGCTGGTGCTGTATGGGTGAGCTGAAGATTTGTACCCAGTCCTTTCCTCTCGCCTGAAGCTGAGCCCCTCAAAACTGCGGAATTCTGAGTGGAGGCTACTTTTGCACTTTGAACTCAGTTTGCAGCAACTGAAGTAAGCTGATGCCCTGGGCAAGTCACACCCTCTCAGCCTCAGAGGGAGGCAAAGGCAACTCCCACTCTGAACAAATCTTGCCAAGAAAACCACATGACAGCTTCAGCTTAAGGTCGCCAGAAGGTGGAAATAACTCGAAAGCACACAACATGCTTTTTTTTTTCAAAAAAGGTTTAGCATTTATTGATTTTAGTACAGAGATACAGACTAATTCACAACTACAGAGAAAAAGTTAAAAAGGTCAAAAGAGAGGGAACAAAGTATACAAAAACATTATACATGTGTAACTAAAACTAAGACTAAGACATAATAATAATAAAACCTGTTACTAAAAGGCTGATGTGTTACATTAGACACATCCTAACCATGCTAACTAACAAAACACAAAAGAAAAAAAAGAAGTTCTTCAAGCTGGTTGAGCAAGTGTCACGGGCTGCTGTCCTGTGATTGCAGGATAGTACAGGGCTGGGACGTTGTATGTCTGTTCAACTTATATCATCCTTTTGTCCCAATATGGGTCCCAAAGGGGCTCATACTGAAATACTAAAGCCAAAATACAGTTCAAAAGTGGTGCAGAATGTTTTTTTTTAATTAAATAGACGAAATTAATTTTCAATAGTATGGTCATTCCTAGCACGGTTATTTTAATAGCATAGCCATAACATTCTTTTAAAAGGATTTTAAAACTTGTGACCGTGAGATAGCCATCTTTAAATATCAGAAGGGGAAGTTAGGCAGAAGATGGAGACAACTCATTTTCCGCTGTTCCTGAGGCTTGGAAACGAACAAGCTTGCTCCGTCTTCCACATGACATCCCTTCAAATATTTAAACACGGCTATCACGTCACCTCTTAATCTTCTTTTTAAAGATACCCAGCTCCCTAAGCCGTTACTCACCGGGCTTCGTGGCTTCCAGACCCTTCACCGTTTTGGCCGCCCTCCTCCGGACACGGTCCGGCTTGTCGACATACAGGTCAAAAGCCAGCACGGGCCGTTAAGAACCCTTCTGCCCAACCAATTAAACCGATCCCAGACGGTGGGCGGAAGGGGTCTTCCAGAGAGAGGGGAGGGGGCATTCCGGCCGTGACACGATGCGGTGACGTCAGTTCTACGGCGGGGAGAACCGAGTGATGCGTGGCGACGTCAGAATGGCCTGCTGGATGTCACAGATCCCGGACGGAAGCAGCCGCGGACCCTGGACGGAACCCTCCCGGTCTGCGGGTTCAGCCGGTGTTTCTCAGTGGGAGAGGGCAGGTGTGTGTGTGTGTGTGTTGTGAGAGGTGTGTGTTTGTGTCTGTGTGCATCACTGTTTTCCCCTTCTCCTCCTTCCCCCCCCAACACAGCCCTTCCCTGGACGGGATCCCCCCGTCTGCAGCTCCGTGGCCGCCACCATGAAGTCCCCGAAGAAAAGAGAAATCATGGAGCAGTTCTGGAAATTGAAGGCTCTGCTCCTCCTCCAAGGTAACACCCGGCCCAAATGCCTTTGGGGGTCGGGTTTGGGATTGCCAAGGGAACCTGCCCTCGACGGGCCGGCCGGGCAGTGCCTTTCTCTCTGCCTCCATTTCCTCCATCGGTGAGAGAAAGTGAAATGATCCACCTTGCAGGGTTGTTGTGAAGACTGCTGAGCGAATGAAATTGTGGGGCAACACGCTGGTGAAAACTGGTCACCTAGTTAATGAAATGAAGGCAATTCAGCCAGATGGGCGTATAAGAAAAAGGGATTGTCCTGAGTTAAAATTCCTTCTATTTTTAGATCTTCTCTTAGAAAAGGTGCCCAATCCTGTGTGGAGCAGAGGGAGGAAAGTTGGTGGCAACTTGGGGTTCTCGTGTTCAGTGAATCTGTTCTGGGTTTAAGTCAGAGCTTTAAAGGCACTATATCACCAAATAGTCCAGCACCTTGATATTTTCTTAAAGGTTGGACAAAGGCCCGGAATGAGTTCATAGCCCTTCACTGACAAGGAAGCCAGCAGCTGCCGCTGAATGAAAGGTTCAGCAGCACTGTTAGTACCTGTGAGGCAGAGCTTGGAAAAGTTACTTTTTGGGACTATAATTCCTGGGCGCTCCTGGGCTGTGTGGTTTCTGCACACCGTGGCTGAGAATTTTGGGGAATTGTAGCCCCATCAAGTAACTTCCCCAGGCTCTGAACTGTGGAGTAGGTTAGGGAGGAAATAATGATGTTTTGAGTCTCTTTAAAATATTGTAGAGTCTTGGAGAGATGGAGTTGGGAGGGAGATCCTAAGGAGGTCGTAGGGCAGACTGCTTCTGAAGAGGGAGGCTCTGCTCCTCCCTGTTGCAGCTGCGGGAAGGAGAGCCTGGAGGGGGGTCCTTCTGGGCCAGGCCCACGGCCCACCCTCTGTGACCCCCTGGTTCCATTCCAGACCACGTGAAGGAGCTCTTCCTCCAAGGCATGGAGGAGAATGTGGGCCAGAAGGAGCTGATGAGCTTTCTGCCCCAAAAGACTTGGACCAGCATGCAGGAGCTCCACTTCGCCATGAAGGTAAGCGGGGCGGGGGGCCCGGGCGCCCGGGGCAGCCCCTCGGCCGGCACGCGCCTGCCTGAATGTCGTCCAAACAGCCCTGTCCCCCGGGCTCTAACGGAATCCCCCTAAGGGGCTGAGAAAGCATATTAGAGTTGGGGGGGTCATCCAGCAGTCATCTGATCCAACCCCCTCCTGCCATGCAGGAAGACACAGCACAATGCTCTTGAAGGATGCCCGTTTAAAGGCTTCCAGTGAAGGACACGGCTAAGTTAGAAAACTCGTCGGGGGAGCAGATGCGGAGGGCATAATGCATCCGTAGAACAGAGACTTTGCCAGCTGGTGGTCCTGAGTTCAGTTCCTAGCACTGCAAATTAAAAAACGGAGTCTGGGAGCTGGGTCACTCCCCTTCCTTTCTGCCCGAGGAAGACGATGCCCATGCCAAATGCCGCAGGCTTATGGAGGTGGTGGTGATGCCAAGGTCCGGCTGACACGCTCTGTGATCCCCTCCTCCCTCTTCCCCCTCCCCAGCACGACCGGGAGCTCCTGTGCAACCACGTCTTTGGCCAGAAGAACACCGACAACCTCTTGCTGTACGAGGTGACCCGGCGGGAGAGACTCCTGGGCGACCTCCGGCTGCGGCTGCGGCAGTTGGTGGACTTGGAGACGGCCGACCCGCAGGTCCAGGTGCAGCTGCAGGTGAGTGCCGGGGCCGGAGGGCGCCGTGGGCAGGGGCCCCCCGGAAGTGCGTCCGGGGTCCCCGGGGAATTCATCTGGAGTCCTGGGGATTCCACTCACTGTCTTGGGAAACGTGTATGGGGTCCTGGGAAATGCTTTGGAAATGGGTAACGGGGGCTTGGGAAATTGATTAGATTAAATCCTTTTTCTTTTTCTCGGTACCAGACTCAAGGTGGCTAGCAAGATGTTAAAACAAAACATAACTGAAACCATATATAATACAGATTTGGGGGGGAAAACACATTAAGAAAGAATCCAATTAAAATATTTATTTAAGACAGTTAAAAACTGATTCAAACACAAGTTAAAAAAAATACAGCAGCACACCCCATGAGATGGTTACTGGTGAAGGAGATGAGGCTGACCTCCCGCCACCTTTTTCAGGCCTGAGTCATTTTTTTCTGCTTATTTTTTTGGTGTCACAGTTGATCCGTGGGCTGGAGAATAACACTGAGAAGATGCAAGTGAAAATCACGACTGCCGAAAAAACCTTCGGCCTCTACCTGAAGATGGTGACTGTGCTGAGAGATGTGAGTGCGAATTTTGGAGGGGGTGTTGGGGTCCCTTGAGGAATGTGGGGGGAACCTCTTGAGCTCAGCCTGCCACCGATCCTCTGCTCTCCCCCTCCTCTTTCTCCTCTGTTGCCCCCCGGCTAGCTCCGTTGGCCCTTCCAAAATCCATTACCAGATTTTGCTCGTTCCAGTTTTGCTTAGTTTCCTTTTCCTTTCCAAATGCATTTGCTCAAATTCACTCAGGGTGGACTTGGAAGACCCCATTGCTAAGGTTCAGCCAAAAAAGCCCTGCCTCCCCAGCTCTGTTTGCTAAGGATGGAGAAAATTTTCAAAAGTATTTTAAAAATTCACAAAAAAATATGTTTCTTGAATATTAGGAAACGCCGATGTTGAAATGCTGGACTGATGATAATCTTTGCAGTTCAGGATTTATTTTGCGCAAAACTCACAGGTGGCATTTTTGCACAGAAAACAGCTTATTTCTGTGAAGAAATATTATTTTACATGTAGACAGTTTTGATTCACGTGCAGAAAATGCATTGGTGGGTGATTTATTCTGTCCAAAATTCACATGTGGCATTTTTGTGCAGAAAACAACAGCACTTTCTGTGCAGAATATTTCTTCACAAAAACATTGTCTTCCATGCAACAAGTGCTGTGGTGGCACAGAGAGAGCATGGGTGAATTTTGTGCAGGACAAATCCCAAACTGCGAATAGTCTTCAAAAACCACACGGCTTCCAAAGACTTTCTTATGGTGGGAAGGAAATTGTTCAAACTACGGCCATTTCCTCACAAGACTGTTATAGCGCTGTTATTCCACTTTCAACATCCTATGGAATCCTGGGGTTCGCAGTTTAGGGAGGGGCCAGCTGGATTCCATAGGATGTTGAAAGTGGAATAACAACGCTATAACAGTCTTGTGCAGAAATGGCCTAGATGTTGCTTGGCTTGAGAATGAAATCAGCAAAAAGTGATAACCCTCATGCTCACATGCTGGCTAGCTTTTTGTTGGAAATTTCTTGGACCCGGATAAGTGGATGGGATCTCCCAGGGCCAAAAGCGTTCTTCTGGGAGGCTACCAACCAGTATCTATCCACCCACCTATCTTTCTGTCTGTCTATCTAGGACAAATACCTCCAGTTGTCCTCCATCTCTGGCTCCCTTTGCCCTTCCATGAAAAGTGTTGCCCATACTCTGTCCACCTGTCTTCCTTCTCTTTTTCTCCTTAGGAAGTCTCCTACCTCCCCCTGATCCTGGACGACCTGGAGCAGCGGGTAGGCGACTATCCCGTCAAGCTCCAGGGCATGAAAATCAGCAAAATGGATGAGATCGAAGCCATGGAAAGAGCCAAAGTGAGAGCTGCTTGGCAGCGTTTCCCCTTATTTCTGAGTGGGTGGGTTTGTAACGTTATAGATCAGGGTGGGCAAATTGCGGCCCCGGTCAGTTTTTGTGGTCCTCGCCCCCTCCTGTCTCCCCAGAAGGGCTGAAGGGTTTCACCTGGAAACCTCCAAAAAGGATGACCCCGTCTTCCAATTGGTTCCAGGGCGCCTTGTGCCCCGGGGTCTGATGCCAGCCCCGTCCTCTGTTTCCGCCAGGAGGACATGCTGAATGCCCGGAGTGCCCGGGCGGCCGGAAGGAAGTTCCGGGAAACACTGCTGAGCCTCCAGAAGAAGCAGTTGGAGCGGATCCACACCAAGGATGCCAGCGAGAGGCACCGTAAGATGGTGAGCCAGCCTGGAGGAGGAGAAAACAGAACCCGGAACCCGGCTTCCTCCTAACAAAGAGAGTGGGGTGTAGTGGTCAGAGCACCGGGCTGGATTGTGGAAGACCCACTGTTCCAGAAACTCCCCCACTGGGCCCCGAAGCTCCTCGGGTGACCCTGGGCCAGGCCTCCTCTTCCTTTCCTCTCTCGGGCTGACCTTTCTCACAGGGTTGTTGTTTGCAAGGACAAGGGTGGGGAGGAGGAAAGCCTTGCATGCTATTTTGAGCCACCGGAGCAGGAAAAGGAGGCAGCAAATGCAGCCAAGAAATGAATATCTATTAGCTGTGCAGGATAAGAAAGGCCTCATGTTTAGAAGCAGTGTACTGACTTTGTTGTCCCGTGGCTTCCCTGCAATTCATCCGTGCCTTTCTTCTTCCTGCCAGCTCGGCCGGAGAGATATGGAGTTCCCCCCACTGACCGGCCGTGAGGTGTCAAGAGGTTAGAATTAATACGCTGAAGAGGGGCCGTTGCCACCCAGGCTCTGTTTTGAGCAATTCTGGTCCGCAAGATGCAACCAGGAGGGTCATGGAGGTTTCTCTGTCTGCCTATCTCTGGAGGATCCCAAGTTGCTCACCCTGCTCTGGGGAATCAAAGAGTGTGTCTGCACTCCTCAGTTTATATCGGTTTCACACCACTTTAAACTGGCATCGTGGGATATCCAGAGATTTGTAGACTGGGTGAGGAGGAAGCCATTTCTGTTAGGGAGAGCTCTTGTCCGCTCCTGTCAGGAAGGAAATTGAACCTGCCTGGTGACAATTAACTCTCCCAGGATCTGACGGGAGGGATGGAGCCATGTTGGTTCCAAGCAGAGTTCGGACGGCTCTAAGGGGAGGCGTTTTCCCCTCTGATTTTCCTCCCTGACTTCTTTCCTCCTTCCTCCCCACCTCAGGTGCAAAGCTGGAGGCCTCCAAGGTGCAAATTGAGTACCAGAGTCTGGTGATCAGCGAGGTGGAGAAGATCAAGAGTGCCGTCAAGTGCTCCCATCTCTGGGTACCCTCCCTTTGTGCCCCCTTTTTTGGTGTGGGGAGGAGACCCAATTTCTGACCAGATGACGGAGTCAGAGGACATTGCTGGGCTCAGATTCCTGCGGGAGGAGGAACCTCAAGGGCTACAATGACCAGATGGAGGGGGATTTAGTACTGCGCACACACCCCAAATCCTTGGTTCACTTTTCTTTTAATCTGCAGAATCTGGCTCTTGCCAGCCCAAGTCAAAGGTGGGGAACCTTTCTTGGCCCTCTCGGGCCATGTTCAGCTTCAGAGGAGTTCTCGAGGGACCCCCAGAACCCTCAGCAGAACTAGGTGTCCCACGTGGCCTTGTTGGTGGTGGCCCCATTGAAACCTCTCCTGGTTTGGAAATGTCCTCTTGTCTCCCCTCCACTTCGCTTCCTCTCCCCTTTCAGGACATTGCCGGGAGGTTCACGGCCCAGAAGAAGTCTGAGGAGAACCTCCAGCAGCAGATTGAAGAGTCGGAGAAAAAGTGTCAAGAGCTGACAGCGCAGCTGAAGGAACTGGAACTAGAGCAGGCGGAGCTGAAGTTCCACCAGAGCCCCCGTGCCCTCAGGTATCCCTCACAGCACGGCTGCTTTTCAAGACAGCAAGCTGGGTACCCAAACCATGCCGTCTCAGCAGTTCTATCCCACTCGGGCAATTGAGCAATCCTGGGACTGGTAGCTTTGGGCCGGGTATTTAAATTTGTTGGCCAGAGATCTTGTGCTATAGTTCAGAGGGGTGCAACAGACTGGAATTCTAGGTAATGGCCAAACTACAAAGCCCGGGATTCTGTGGGGTGGGGCCGTTGCAGTTACAGTGCTACCAAACCGCTATAGCTGTACCATGTGGATACATCCCAGGAAAGTGAGAGGCTGGCCAGGCGGGGGTGGTTGGCGGCTCGCCCCCCAGTCACCGGGGTGGCAAATCCAGGCCAGGTTTTGGAAGGATCTGAGGTAGCTTTCCAAGGTGCAGAAGCTATTTGAAGAACAAGTTTCAGCACCTTGGAGAGATCCTTTAAAGCTTTGATTAAAACAGGAGTGGATGTCCTTTAGGATTTAAAAACATATTTCATGGCTGTTCCCCATTTTCTCCGTGAAGTGTCTTGCTGTCCATGACTTCATGAGACCTTTCATTGCTACTCTTTTGGAAATTATCAGAGGGCAATGATCCATTCAGAGCACTGTCTGGAAGGTCTTTTCTTGCAACTTTTCTCATATTACTTGGAAGGTACAGGAAGGGGAGTGGGTTGTGTTTGCGTCTGTTATTTTCCCAGTGGGAGACCATTTGGAAAGCATTTCTTTTACAAAGGAGGTCATTCGTGTGTGTGTGTGAGTGTGTGTTAATAAAAAACACCTTTCAAATGGTTTCCCACCAGAACAACAGAAGAGAAATGATGTGATCATTCCCAGCCAAAGACACTTTTATCCTGCTGCGTTTGTGATTTACCCACCTCATGTGATTAAGGCTGTGTGTGTGTGTGTGTGTGTGTGTGTGTGTGTGTGTGTGTTTGGGAGAGGCAATCAGACAGTCTTCCACTTTTATTTTGCTGCAGCTCCCCTTCCTGGGGAGCCGAATGGCCTTGAGTCCATTCATGGGGAAAAGGCTGGATGTAAACAAAGGGACTGACAATTGTGTTTGTTGGTTGGATTCTCTTCCAGTTCCAAAAAGTTAGAGGATGACCTGAGGCAAAATCTGTTGGAGGAGGAAGAGAGGCTCCAACGGGTGCAAAGCCAGGCCTCCAAGAGCCAGGAGCTGCTCCTCCATTTTGAAAACGGCATCGACAACCTCTTCATCCGGCTGTGCGGCATCCACGTCCCCGGCCAGGTGCTCCCAGGGTGGCCTCTCGCGCTCCCCTTCTGTTGGGCAGTTTGGCACTTGGTTTGGGTGGCTGGAGAATTCCTCAGGAGGGAGCAGAGGCCGTGGCTTCCTCGTTTCAGTCTAGCCGGCTGTCATGAAGCTTTTCTGTTTCTCCTCCTGCCTTCCACTTCATTGAGCATCATCATCTGCTCCCACGTGTCATGTCGTCTCCTGATGTTCCAAACTGCAATTGCCACACGGCCCTTTCACAGCACACAGTTGTAGTTATTCCACTTTTATGCCCGTGGCAACATCCTATGGAACCCTGGGATCTGAAGTTTCAGGAAAAGTGCTTAGAATTCTCAGCCAGAGAGCTCCCTTAGTGCCTCCTGAAACTACAGACTCCAGGATTCCATGCACTGGGGCAATGGTATTAAAGTGGGACCATAGCACTCCAGTTGTGTACTGTGAACAACCCCTTGGTTTTGGCCTCTAGTGAGTGTTCAGGCTTGATTTGCTGCCCGAGTCCTCGGGTTGCCATGTGAAATAAGGAACAGGGCTCCTGAGCCTTTAATGGTTGCACTGAAGAGAGAATTTCACCAGGTGTTGCTTGTCATATACCTGGAAACTCTGCATCAGACCCATTTATTTGTCTTTTTGCAGATGGTGTATCCATTTAGCAGTAGGGACAAGCCCCCTTTGGATTACAGACACGGGGTGGGGGCACCACCAAATCGGTGGGTGAGAGAGAGCGCTCCTTGTCAAGCGGAAACCCTCTGTTCGCAGGAGGACTTCCGGCCAGAGACGGGGGACATGCTGGACAAACTGCAGTTCTGTGAAACCAAGCTGCTGCACTTGGTCCAAACGACGGCCAAGCTGCCCTCCTACGACTTCAGCCAAGAAGAAACCAACGAGGTGAATGCCCCCCAACAGTCCTGCCCCCTCATCCCAGGGACAGTTCTGGTTAATCCTCTGCCATTCCACTTTTTCATCTGCTTCTAAAATGTCCTGGTTTCTTTCTTCTCCTCCTCCTTTGTCCTCAGCTTATTGCAAACTGAGTTCAAAGCACAAAAGTTGGTTGCAATTTATTCTGCTGAGAGAAAAGAAGAAGAGAATCTTGCCTTTCTTGGGAGGCTCAGGCAAAAGCAAACTGCTACAGCCTGTTTGTTCTTCTTCATTAATAACTTTAATAATAATTTTGATCACACTGTGAATTGCTTGGTCACACATGTGTCTGTTTCCAACCGTGAAATGCTCAGGACTGTGCAAGAATATTTGCAGTTGGGGACATATTCTGTGCAAAATTTGCATGTTGCTTTTTTGCACAAGAAACAGTGCACTCTGCACAGTATATTTCTGTGCAAGAATATAGAAAAGGTACACATTTTGCAAAGAAGAAGTCCCAAACTGAGCAGGCTTTCTTGCATAGAATAGAAATTTGCTAAAACTACTTATTGTGCCCTTCAAAAGTGACATTAGCACAGGATTACATCCCTATAGTTGCATGTCTGCAACCAACTCTCTCATGCCAGGGCAGGAAAGGCAAAGGGGTTTGAGGAGGCCAGTCCGGTTATACTTGTGGTGGAACAGGGCGATGCTGGGTGCAGGGGTGATGCCGACGGCGTGGCTGAGTTGCCCCCCTGTTTTCTCCCTCCCCTTGGCTCCGTCCATCCTGTCGTCAGCAACCTGTGATTCTCTAATCTGTGCAGACTTTTGTAGGGGTCCGGAATTTCCTAGAGAAAAGCATGAGGGATGAACAGCGGAACCTGAGAATCAGCTACGAGGAAGATGAAGATGACTACAGAGGTACGTACATCTGTCCAACGCTCTGATGCAGGATGGCGTCCTCACATTTTATTTTACTTTTGTATGTACTTGAGAGAAGATGAAGAAAAAAACCGCAAGCTTTTTATCTTCCTTTCTGCCTTCTCCATTCAAATTCAGCTGCTCAACATTACTCAAAAATTGTTTACCTTGCTTTCTTTGCCCCCCTGGAACTATAACTCCCGACTGTTCCCTCTTCCAAAGGAATGCAGGAGACTGTGTTTCTCCCCCTCTCTTTGATCCTTGAGGTGCTGCCCACCTGTGTTGAACTACAGCTCCCATCACCCCAGTGGTCCTGCACTGAGGGACAACAGGGAGTTGTAGTCCTGAACATCTGGAGAGGTACCCAGGAAGGAAGATAATTTTGTCTTTTCAAACTGGATGTTTATTTTCATCCAAAAGAAGCGTGGCGTATAGCGTCAGCCCCTTCTTTGGGCCCAGCCACAAACTGTAACCCTACCTTCATGTTTTGCGTGTACCTTAACTTTTTATTAAAAATGTTTCATCCTGTATATTTTTATAACTGTATTTTGTTTTACTTTTGAGCTGTAAACCTCCTCGGCTCCCGTAAGCGTCTCCCCTTCCGCTTTACGAAATGCCCCTCTTTGCCGCAGAGCCTTTCAACACGGACCACAGCTACGTCCCCGGCCGTGAGGATATCAAGAAGCAGGGCCTGAAGCTCATCGAAGGGAAGACAAAGGTCACGAAGAAGAAGCAGAGATCCTCATCCAAAAAGTGATACGCCTATTCCTCTCAAATGCCTTTTGCACTGGTTTTTAAATAAAATATTAATTGTTTTGTTATGTTTGTTCATTTCATGCCCACCCCACTGCCAGCTCAGTCTGCATCCCTGCATTTCAAATTCAGAGTTTTTTTAAGGAGAGAAGGACATAATTTTTAAGAAGAGTAGGTCTAGATGCGGTAATACGATGTGATCAAATGTGATAACAAAAGTACTAAATCGCCCTTCAAGTTCATTGGCAAAAGCGACGTTTATTTATTGATTTGGTTGGAAAGCTGAGCTGTTAAGTTCCTGCAAGGCCTCTTCACACACAGAATTGGAAAGAGGAGGCGACTTCGAGCATGTGCAGAGAGTTTTTCTTTTCTTCCAACAGCACTGCCTCCAAAGCCATTTCCGCACTAGGCTGTTATAGCGCTATGATTCCACTTTCAACATCCTATGGAATCCTGGGGTTTGCAGTTTCGGGAGGGGCCGGCCGGATGTTGAAAGTGGAATCATAGCGCTATAACAGCCTAGTGCGGAAATGGCCCAAGCCTTGGGAAATAGGTGGGTTTGGAAAAGCTGCTTTCTTTTTTATTACAACTGCCTGAACCGTAGTTCCATCTCTTCCTAGCTACCATGATCACCGGCTGTGTGCGGATTCTGGGTGTTTTAATCCCCCAAAACAAGCGCTTTGTCTTCAAAAATCAAGCACAAATGCAAAGCATTTAAAAGGAGGGGGTGATGGAAGCAAGACCGTCCATTTTTGACCACCGCGGGCCACCGTACTGGACTTTACTGGTTGCTTAGAAACGAGGCGCAGCTAACATGGCGTGTCGTTCTTACATGTCCCACGTGGTTTACCGTAGGCCGCTCTTCGTTGGAATCAAGACATTCGCGAAATATTTTAAATTACAAATATACGGCTTTTCGAAACCTTCTCTATTGCGCGCGCCCTTTCCTCCCTTTTTTTTTTCTGGGCTGGCCAAAAGAATGTAGGAGGAGCGTATAAAAAGAAAAGGAAAAAGTCTCCCCAACGCTTCTCTGTCCGGCAGTGAACTAAAACTTGGCGGCCGCGTGTGAAATGTCCCTCGCGGCCTCCCGTAGGCGCCGGGGCCACCCGTCCGGTCTCCGAGGTGTCCCTCGCGGGCTGCCGTAGACGGGCCTCGCTCGGCTCCGGAGGCCCTCCCCTCCCTTTTTCTGATTGCTGGGGGGGGGGGCGAAGAGGCCGGACCAAGATGGCGGCAGCGGCGCCGGCCGGGGCTGAGGCGGCCGCAGCCGGAGGAGGAGCAGCGGCGGCGGCCGAGAAGGCGGCGGCGGCGCCGGGAGCCACGCGGGGGCCTCTCCTCGGGCAGCGGGCCACGTAAGCGGCCTCGCCCCCGCGCCCCCGGCCTTCTCCCCGCCCTTCCCTCGGAGCCAGGCCCGGCCGCGGCCGCCGCCTCACCGCGCTACGCCCGCCCGCCGCCAGGATGTTCTCGGCCCTGAAGAAGCTGGTGGGCTCCGACCAGGCCCCGGGGCGGGACAGGCCCATCCCGGCGGGGCTCCAGTCCATGAACCAGGCGCTCCAGCGGCGCTTCGCCAAAGGCGTCCAGTACAACAGTGAGTGCGGGCGGGCGGCCGGGGGAGGGGGGGGCTACGACCACCAGGGCCACCCCCCAGCACGTCCCCGGCCCAGAAGGCCGCCCCCGCCCCCGCCCCCGCGGCAGTCCCGTCGCAGCGGCGATGGCGTTGGGCGGCGTCGGGCGTTGCCCTCCCCGCGGTAGGAGGGGGGGCTCCCGTGGGCTTAAGGCGCGGGGAGGGCCGCCTTCGGACCCGCTTTTGCATTCAGGGGGGTCCAGGCTCGGGACCCCTGGGAGCGTCGCTGGTCACGGAATCTGCCGTCGGGTGAAAAGGGGCGCGAAAGATTCCTCCGCCCTCCCTGCCTGAGACCGGGGAATGCGGGGGGGGGGTTCCCTTTGGACTGCAGCCCCCAGAATCCCC
Organism: Cyclura pinguis; assembly: GCA_030412105.1. Classification (NCBI taxonomy): domain Eukaryota; kingdom Metazoa; phylum Chordata; class Lepidosauria; order Squamata; family Iguanidae; genus Cyclura; species Cyclura pinguis. The sequence goes on from CM059613.1 coordinate 414,926, forward strand.
CGGCCAGCGTGGGAGCTGTGTTCCCTGCAAACCCCCAGAACTGTGGGAGTTGTGGGTCTCCCAAAGGGGGGGGGCTTCTGCACTGAGAGCCTCGGAAGCCCTTCGTGCCGGTTTCGGGCGCTAGAGCCCTTCACTTTGCACGAGTCGGCTTCCCAGGGCAGTATTCGTGTTTGTTTGTATTTGAGGTAGCTTAGCAGGAATCCTGGCGCTGGTGGGATGCGAAGGCAGAGGGGGGAGGCCTTCCTCAGGGGCCGTTGAGAACCAACCTGCAGAAATTTCAGAAGCAGGAACTCTCAAACCGTTTACTGGACAAATGGAAAAACCGTTCGTACTAATAAACTAACCATCCTCTGAGGATCTTGAGGTGCATCCCTTGCCTCTTCCGTAAGGCCCGTTGCTGCCTTTTCTTCAGTTCACCTGGAAAGAGCACCGTTGCCTTCCGGACGCAGAGAGGGTGACATCTAAGATCTTTGTCGTGGGGACTCAGATGCGGCAGCATTGCACCTAGAAACGCAGCGCCGCATCCTCACTTGCCGTTTTGACACGCAGAGTTTCCCTCTGAGCCATTTGTCCCTGCGTGTGTGTCCAGATCAGGGCAGATAATAACCTTTTGGTGATTCTAACTGTTTAATCAATAGCCACTTGCCTGTAGCAACTGCTAGCTTTCCCAACCAGCTTTATTCAAGCAGTCAAGATATCGGTCAGATATCTTTATAAGCATTGTGTGTGTGTGTATGTGTACATACATTGTTCTCCTTTGCTGGAAGAAAATCTTCTCTTGGAAGATGGTTCCTAAAACCTTGTTTTTTGTTGCGTAGGACTTTGAATGGTCTTCCCCAACTCAGTTGATCCATAAGAACGTGCTCTGTGTCGCCCATTGTGACTGTGGAAGACCAAGGGATCAAAGCATCTGTTGTGTCAACACTGGGTGCTGAGTTGTGACGTTCTATGTCCTTGGCACGCTTGTCTTCCTGTTAGAAGAGTTTTTGTGCTCCTGACCTTCATCCTTTGCTCAAGAATGCTTGCAGATAATGCAGTAGCCTTGGAGAGCTTTGGAGTGTGGGACGCTTGTGTGGGCATTAAATCCTACGCAGCCGTGACTTGAAACTAAGCTCTTTTTAGTGGAATTGGGCTTCTCTGTTCAGAGAGCTTTAGTCACAGCTCTGGCTTCTGAGTGCTGTCTGTAGGTTTTAATTCTGTAGATAATCTGATGCGTTTTTATATGTCTTTATCTACATGTGGTTTTACTTACATTTTCTCCTGATCTTGTAAGCTGCCTTGTATCTCCATCATGGGGATGGGGAAACAAAGTAATGCCCTACAGTTTAACCTGGTTTCCTGGTTCTGCTCAGCCTGCAAGAAACTGTTCCTGTGTGTGGTCTCTGAAGTTGCCTTTGGCACAGCACACTGCAGAAATGTCTGCATTTTGGTTATTATCTCTGAGATCGCCTGAGGTCAGCCTTTTAATGATGTCACCTCCATTGCAGCCAGAGGGAATGTCACCAGATAGATGCCAATTGATTTCTGGAGTCCTCTTCTATGGGAAACTCCACAATGCAAGGTTTTTTGTTTTCTTTGTATTGTGTGATAGATACTTGGTGAAAAGTGAAATGGGATGTTGACAAGAAGGACTCCAATAGCATCTTTGACTCTCACTGGTTTATTTGATGATGAACTTTCATGGGTTTTAATCTACTTCACCAGATGTGCTGAGAGAGTACAGTGTTGCCGCCTTGGTATTTACGCACAATTGCATAGCTGTGGCAGTGGGATCAAAATATAATAGGATACAAGAAGCGGGAAATTGCGACCCTGGCTTCAGGGAGTGGTGTCAAGCGATCCAGGCCTTTCAGGTAGCTGGTCCGTAGTGGAGAGATGTGAAGGCAATGCATCTGCTTACCTATGAAAGCTCCTGCTGAAAGAAGTCAGGTTCAAAGCTCCTGCTAGATTCCTTCTTCCCACCACCCCGCTTTCCTTTTTGATGCAGTGACAGACTCACAGAGCTATATGGAAACTACTACTGTGGTGAAAGGTATAGCCTTTACAGTTGGTTTCCTGTTTTCCTTTTTAAAGTTTTTGTTTCTAAGTTGAGACAATGCAGACTGTCTACTTAAATCAGGGACAGGCAACTTTGTTTGGGACTGTTGTTGTGTGCCTCCCAGTCATTTCTGTGTTCGGGTGACACTAAGGTGACACTAAGTTCGGGTGACACTAAGGCGAACCTATCATGGGGTCTTCTGAGGCTGAGAGTATGTGCTTTGCCCGAGGCCACCCGGTTGGTTTCCATGGCTGAGCAAGGAATTGAGGTCTGGTCCCCGGGGCCGTAGTCCGGTGCTCAAACCACTACATCACCCTGGCTGTCTTCCCATAATTCCTCTGCCTTGGTTGATGCTGGCAAGGAGCGATGGCGGTTGAAATCCAACATCTGGAAGGCTTCAGTTGCAGACCCGCCATCTGTACAAATCCAGCTTGAAAGGGGCTGTTGGGCAGCTGCAGTCTGCCTCATGACAGGCCCCTTCAGGAGCAAAATTCACAGGCTGGATATCTGAGACCCACATGGAAAGTGTATGTTGTTCCAGGTGAATTATCTATTTAATCCAGGATGGGCCTTGAAGTGGGTGTGGTTCCTGGCTCTGAAAAGGCAGGAGATCTGTCCCCACGGCGCTTTGCGCTTTCCTGCCTGCCTAGAGTCTGGCACACCAATTCCTGCCTAAGCCTTTTGTGGCTAGTTTCTTGTATGTGTGTGGGGGTATCTTGGTGGAGGGCAGTATCTTGAAAGGTCAATGCTTATATTGTGTGAAGTACTGCTCTGCTCCTGATGAGCAAGGAGGATGCTGGCTTGTCCCAGGCATCAAGTTAGAAGCGTCCAACCTTCTTTGTTACCATTGGCTTTTAAAAAGCTACCCCTTCCCCACTGTGGCCCAGGTGGCCCTAGCTGCTGCATTTCCCAATTCCTCTGCATTTGAGGTGGGGTGGGGGCTTGGAGGGAACGGGTCAGCACGAAGCCACAGCTGTTTGTGGACCATGTGGCACCTGAATGGAAGCTGGAGCCCCCACCCGAGTGCTAAGGTTTTGCTGCACGGCCTCCAGGAATGCATTTTGCTTTGTGGGTTATCTCCCAGCCTGCTATTTTTAACTCCAGCCTTCCATCACCACTTTGGCAAGAAGCTTTCCCATCTCCATAGTAACTGTCAGTCCCGTGGCTCAAACCATTCCGGGTGACACACGTGCAGATTGGCCTCTAATTTTTTTGGAAAGGGGAGTGGGGGAGAGATTGGAGGTGGTCAGTGTGTGTCCTGATGCCCTCTGTAGAGTGTGAGATGTGTTACAAGTGGGAGCCCAGGAAACTGTACTGGCAACAGCCAACCTGTTGCTCCACTTTGGTGACTGGTCAGTGAAAGCCTGACCGTCCTGCGATGGGGGAGACCTTGGGAATGGCTACTCACCCCTACTCACATACTGTGCAAGGCAGCCGTTTTTTCCATCTTTGGCCCTCTAGGTGAGACTTTTCAGGGTTTCTTTCTGCATTACCATAGGCACAAAGGGGCATTATTCTGTCCCTCAGATATCTGGGGTAAAAGGTCTGCTTTCTTCACCGGATAACTTTAGTGGCAAAGCCTTCAGGTTAATGCTGCCAGAAAGGAATGGAGTGGAACCCACATCTTCTTGGAGTCAACTCTTTTCCTGCGCCTGGTGTTCCATCCTGAGCAAACTTGGAGACTTTGCCCAGAAGTGCTGTCATCTGGGTGGGGTCCTGATAAACAGTACCAGTGTTAAAACAAAGGCAAACATTGACCTAGTCATTAGTTTTGTGCCAGGTATGGATTCTTCTCCTTATGCATCTGCCTTCACTGCCCTTCTGGGAGAGGAAGGAAAATCCACTAAGGCTCAAGAGTGGCCCCAGACCAGTGCTGTATTTCAGAGGAAGGAAGTGGCAAAGCCACCCCTGAGTATTCCTTGCCTAAGAAAACTCTTTGAAATTCATGGAGGTGCCATAAGTTGACAAATGACTTGAAGACATACACATGGGCCTAAATAGCCCCATCTGATCATGGAAGCTAAGCAGGGTCAGCCCTGGTTAGTACTTGGGTGGGAGACCACCAACGACTACCTGGTGCTCTAGGTTCTATTTCAGAGAAAGGAACTGGCAAAACCACCTCTGAGGATTCATTATCTAAGAAAACCCCTATGAAATTTATGGGGTTACCATATGTTGACAGGCAACTTGAAGGCACACGCACAAATCAGTTATGGTTTTGTTTTTGGCAAGAGTGTCATATTTCTGAGTGTGCGGGTGTGCCGGCCAGGGCCTGAGCCAAGGCAAGGTGTCCTCCTCCTGCCTTCTCCGTGCCCAGGATGGCCAATTCTTGCCTATTAGAAAGTCCTTTGATCAACGTACCTGAGATGAGGAGAGATGTCGGAAGGCAAAGGACTGTTGGTTCCCCCCTTGAGTAGTGGGTCATGGCTCATAGCATGGGGCATACCTGTTTTTGCAAGCCTGAGCTCACAGCTTCCATCCCCAGCACCTCCATTGGGGGACAGAAGGATTTCACGTGGCAGGAGAAAACTTTCCAGCATCCTTGGCAGCAGAGAGGATGCTCCTGTCTGCTTGTAAAGACACGGTCTGGGGTAGGACAGGAGAGCTAGCTCCCTGGATCCAAGGCAACTCTGGCTGTTTCTTTGAGGCCTGGGGGCTCCCACCCTAGCTCCTCTCTCAAGGCACCCTGGCTGCCTCCCGTGGTGAAAATATTCTCCGCAGCTGAACTGTGACTAACTTTTAGGCCAGCGGACCCAGAATTGTCTTGTTGCTCCTGAATATTTCATGGCTCTTGGAGGAATGGAGGAAGCATCAGTTACCAGGTGCAGGGGATGAAGGTGTTCAGGGCCTTATGTCAGTGGCTCTCCCTCCTGCTTTGAATTTGGGCTACCTGAAGTCTGAGAGTCCATTTTCTGAGCCTGTTTCTCTCCACTGGGTGAGGAGAGGAGTCTGGCTTGCCTGACGGACTTGGGTTCCCTCTTGTGGGTGCGTGTTTGGCTGTGCCCACTGCCCCTTTTCTCCTTTAGAAAGCTCCAGAACGTAGTAAGAATGCCCCCTTGTCTGAGCAAAAAATTGATTTTTTTTTCCTGCAAGTGTGGGTGCAGCAGGAGGGTGCGGCCCTCCGCGGTTTCCTGAGGCTTACCTGACAAGCTTGTTGTGTCAGGGTTTCTGAGATACAGGAAGTGCTTCGTGAGAACGTTACTTAGGGGAACGTCTGCCCGAAGCTCAGCTTCCTCTGCCAGTCCCACCTATAGCTTCTTTCATGCTGCAGCAGCTTTCTGTTACAAGCGGGTGAAAGGAAAGAGAGCTGCACCCGCAATTCCTTTTTGTGGTTTCTGCAAAAATAGCAAAGTAGAATTAGCAAAGATAAACACGGCCCAGTTCTTTTTAAAAAAATAAACAGTTTTGGGTGCAAGCCTGACAAAAATGTGTGCATGTTTACGCCTTTGCTTGTCTGTCTGAAAGTGCAGTTACATTTCTGCAAAGACTTCTTGAGTCACCCACATTTCTGCCCTGTCCTTTTGTTTTCTGGGTTCCAGGTGTCCGTGGCATAGTTGGCTGGATTTGTGCTGAGGTAACATGAATGTGTGCCTGCCTCATGAGTCACCTTTTCCTTGCTGTGGAGGGAGAATAATTCTTCTTTCCCTGGCTTATCTCTGACTATTGGCAGTCAATACGTGCTTCAGTTTAATCTACCTTGGAGGTGTTTCCCTGTCGGTCTTTTCAGTGAGAAAGAAGAGGGCAACACAGGGAAAGAGAGTTTTGTCAGCCGGGCAGACGTGGGTGGGCAGGCTAAGAGAATTTGCCTTGGGCCAGTAGCCCATAATGCCTGCTGGGTTATTTGTGTGTTGAGAGAGGAAGTGAGAGAGAGAGATTTGCAAACACTTGCATGAGAAGTGGCAATTAATGCCTACACTTGAAAGCAGTTGAGAAGTGTTTGCCAAATGGGGATCCCCCGAATATTGTTGGACTGCATCTCCCAGAATCCCTGTCCCTTTGCCATTCTGGTTGGGAGTTCTTGGGAGTTTGATGTTCTCCTGTGGCTGAGGATACAAAGTTGGGAGCTACAGTGTCAGAAGTCTGTAAACAGCATGAAGAACTGCAGAGCCTTTTTCTTCTCCTGCAACTTGGAACCACTCAGGTGAAATTGGCTGCTGGATTTTGGTATTTGGTACTGTTTCTTTCCTGGGGTGGGAAAATTTGTCTAGAATGAGTTGCAGGCAGGCCCAGAAGCTGGGCTTCTGTCTATCGGTTGGAGAGCTGGCAGCCTGGAGGAGATTCTGTCCAGTCTCTCAGGAGGTGGCAAACTCAGTTCTTTTGCTCCCTCCCCAGGACAGTTTGGTGCATGCAGAATTCCACTTCAAGGCAAGCATGAAGCGTAAAGTGCTGCTTAAAAGTAATTGCTCTGTAAATGTCTAGTCAAAGATTAACTAAAGAAGGCTCTTTGCTACTGTGCTTTTTCCTTTTCCTTTGGCTGTGCCAACCTTTTCCCGTACTGGATTACTGTGAGCAGGTGGATGAAAGCAGAAGGTGTGTTAACGCTGTTCCTCTTGTTTTCTTCCAGCCCAGGCTTGTCGATCAAGCGAGGCTGCCATGTCCAGGGGCCTCAGCTCACAGGCTGCTCCTCCTTTTCCCTCTAACTTCTACTTTTCTCCTCCTCCCTCAGTGAAAATCGTCATCCGGGGGGACAGAAACACGGGAAAGACCACTCTGTGGCATCGTCTTCAGGGAAAGAAGTTTGTTGAGGAATACATTCCAACTCAGGAGATCCAGGTCACCAGCATCCACTGGAATTATAAAAGTGAGTTGGTTGGAAGTGGGAGGAAACTCGGAGCGAGCTGGGGATGTGTGACCCTCGCTGCCCCTGTCCTCCCTCCCACCCTTACTGACAGTCATACCTTTTAGCCTGGGATGCTCCCACTTCCCTGGGCTCCCTGTCCTCTAGACACCCTCCTTCTCTGCAGAGCCAGTTGCTTGTACTCTGCCACTGAGGCCAGGCGGGCCGTGGCCAGGGCTCTCGGTAGCCTTCCTTAACCCTGTGCCCCTTTTTCCTCCTCTTGTAGCCACTGACGATATTGTGAAAGTGGAAGTCTGGGATGTTGTTGACAAAGGTAAGGCTTCTTCTTCCCATTTCGATGGCACAGTTGTTTCTTTCCGCCTGTTTAGAACATCCCTGGCAGTGTTTGGGAAGGAGTACTCTTCTCCTCTTTGCCTCTTGCTAAAACGGGTGTCAGTAGTTCAGTAGTTCCCAAACGGTAGGTTGCCAGGAGTAGTAAAGGAAGCCGTGAGCTCCAAAGCGTCCCCTCTGTTCTCCATGCAGGCTGCCTGCTGCATCTTTGAAGGAGTCACTGCTCCATCCTTGCCTCTTTTCCTACAGTCATAGAATCCTAGGGTTGGAAGGGACCCCAAGGGCCATCTAGTCCAACCCCATTGTGCCGTGCAGGAGGATATAACTAAAGCACTCCTAAGAGATGGCCATCCCTCCTCTGTTTAAAGGTTTCAGAGAAGGAGAGAATCTGTCCCTCTGTCAAACAGCTGTTACAGTCAAGAAGTTCTTCCTAATGCAGGAGTCCTTCTTTTCAGTCATCCTCTGTTTGGGATTCGTCTCTGCACTGCTCTTCTGTATCCAAACCGCATTCATTGCAGAGAAGCAGATGAATCACCTTTCCTCAGAGGAGTCTGCTGGGTGTGTCTCTGAGATGCTACTGTGGCGTCCCCTAGTTCTGACTAGGAGGCTGTTTGGAAAGAGAGGGTTGAAATCCTAGTGTGTGGGCTCCTTGGTGGGGGGAGAGTGAATAACATTTAACCTTTTCATGCTATAAAACACCCCCTTTTTAAGCATGCAAGTAAGGTATGGTTCCAGTTGTGGTGAGACATTTGTGATGGCAGCTAGGCATTCTTGAAAGTTTAATTTCTTAGAAAAATGCATCTCAGTGGAAAGAACAAGGCTCACATTTTCCAGCTCTGTTGTTTAATGCTCTTCCATCTCATGTTTGTTGTTTTTTCATTTGTCTTTTTTTTTTCTCTCCCTTACAATCCAACGTGCTCAGGCCAAAAAATCAATCTGCGTGACTCCTTGGGTGAGAGAGCAGCTTTAGATGAGATCCCAGCCCTTCCTTAGCAAAGCTTCCTGAGCCTCCGTCCTTTTGAACGTGACTTGGGCCAGGATCCTTGCTTCATCCTTTCCTTCCTTGCCTGTGTGCACTGTGGTAGAGTTTCCACTGGCTTGCTGTGCTCCTTTTAGGCTTAGCGTGGAACCGTGTACTGGGAAGCATGGGTTGCAAAGCTACACCGAGCATTTTCAGTATTCAGAAACACTCCCCTCTGCTCTGGAAGAACATGAGCACATCCACACATCACAGCCTTTAGGCTTTAGGTTAACCATAGTTTGTCACTTGGCGTGGACTGTCAGATGACCAAACAAACCATGGCTTATCTTCTTCATCTTGGACTCGTTTCTATCCTGTCCCCATTTCTTCAGCTCCTGTTTCAGGGGTAGGTAGCTGGGGAAAACAAGCCACAATTGCAGTTTTGGATGTCATGACAAACTGTGGTTTATGCCAGTCCAGAGTTCATAAGCAAACAGCAAGCCACAGGCCGGTTTGTTGTGGTGTTCAGACACAGTCAGTGAATGTGAATCTGGGAACTCTCATATGTAGTTTAGAGTGTGTTGGCTGTCCTTCCCTTGTGAACACACCTGCTCCGTAGCTAGACTGCTGTAACTGGACACTCTCCTGATGCTGTACAAATTCCATTAAATTCAAGGGGGCTCCCATGAATGAAGGTTGCTGAACATCCATTCTTAGAGGATTGCTCCCTTTGCTTTGTTTGGGGCTGGCTTTGTGTGTGTGTCTGTGTGTGTGTGTGAGGGGAGGAGGAATACATCAAGCAGGGGATTTGACTTACCAAGAATTTTAGTTCCTGTAACTTTCTAGTGAAAAAGATAACAGGGGAGAGAAAGGGGACACGAGATGCTACTGTGAAAAGCCAGTTTTTTTCTAGGCCTAATGCATTTTAAAACACATCAGCCCTTTTTTTAAAAAAAAACTACTCTTTTTTTTGGTTCAGTACTTTGAGTTTCCTCTCCCTCTCCTTGCCCATGTTTCCTTGTTAAGCTTCTAGCTCTCGGGACCAGGGAGGAAAATCTTGGCATGGCAGGTACAGAGCGGAATCACTGCCCTTCCCAGAGCACTTGTTTCCAGCCACTCTAAGGGGCAAATTGGAGGCAGTGGAGCATTCCTTGAACCCAGGACTGCTGCCGCCACTGCCAGCAGCTCTCAAAGGTTCCCCTAGGTAGCTACCTAGCTGTGGTTTGCATAGAGGAGACGCTGCCCTTGAAGGTCTCTGGCTCTAAGGAAAGATAATTCTTTTGAGTTTTGTTCTTCTCTTCCTGCCAGCATGCGTGACCTTCTCCCTGTTTGAGCTTGCAAGGAAGAAAATGTAGGGAGTGTGAGGTGCTATGAATGAGGCTGCAGAAGGAGAGCTGCATGTGCAGGGTCTCCTTTTCTGTTGATTCTCGGGTTAGCTGCAGAAGATGGCAAACTCTTTTTGTGTCTTTTTCTTTCCACAGGCAAATGCAAAAAACGTGGAGATGGCTTGAAACTGGAGAATGACCCTCAGGAGGTGAGGCTTCTTGGTCTCTTCTTCACGTGGCAGGTGGGAGACACAGTGATAGTCAGTGGTTTGTGCGCAGGGCTGCCGTCTCAGCGCCAGTGAAGTTCTCTGGCCTGATTCCAATTACAGCTCCAAGAATCACTTTGCTACTATAGTTCTTGGTGGCTAGGGAGTCCAGGGAAATGTAATTCAAAAAAGTAACTTATCCAGACTCTGCAAAAGTCAGAAAGTGGGATGCGGACCTACTAGATAAACTTTAACTGTAGGACAGCTTTACCATCCACCATTTCAGGGCTGCTTTTGGGATTTCCCACCACTGGTGAAGATAAAAATCCACGCGGTGCCATTGGCTAGATGTTTTCTTTAGTGACTTTCTCCTCAATGGATACCTCACACACACACCCCACACACACAGCAGTCTCTGTCCTCAAAGAAGAGGCAAACTTGTTGACAACCAGAAAATGCCACTTCTGCCTGACGGCGTCATGGGTTGCTAAAAACGACTTGGGATGTTGGCTTTCCGTACATTACAATGTATTATCAATGGTGGTAGCTAAAAAAATTAATTACAACAACAGTATTAGCTGTGACAGACTACCCCAGTGCAACATGTTTTTGTCAGTACTTTTTTTTTATGAGGAAAAAAAGAAAAAGAACTGTACATGGCAAGTGGCTGAACTTTGGGGACATAGTTTGCAGGCGTGCAGATGACAGTGGCGCAGAATGTCTGTACTGTGGGCCTGATTCCAAGGTGCCTGGGGAAAGACCAAAATGCCTCCTCCTGGTGCCGACGGGTTACAAAAGTCAACCCCAAAACACCACAAAAAATCCCACATTGCAGTGAGAGAAACCAGAAGCTGCAGATTGTGGGATGGGTGCTAGTTAGATCACGGAAGCAGTAAACAGTGCTTTGGGGGCAATTTGTATGTCTTTGTGGAGGGAAAAGGCCAGCTCAGCCATTTTCCAAATGTGCTCTCAAAGGGGAGAGGCTGCTCCTATGGCTCTAAGCCAAACTCAGATTCTGTTCTTTTCTTGTTTCCCGCCACAGGCAGAGGCAGAGATGGCTCTTGATGCTGAGTTCCTGGATGTTTACAAAAACTGCAATGGCGTTGTGATGATGTTTGATATCACTAAGCAATGGTAGGAGGAACCTGCCTTTCGTTAATGGGGTGGCAGAATTCTCTGCCTGTGTTTCCTACGTCCCTCACCTTAAAAGTTCTGTATTAAATGCAATGCTTGGCATGCTGGGCAGGGGATTCTGGGTACTGTAGTGCAGACAAGCAACTTTTCCAACTTGCAAGTGAACGTTAGCTTCCCTCTGTCTCTGCTGGGGGCACAACTGTTGCTTGAAAGACCTGTAAACTGGTAGTAAGAGCTAACTGTCTGGTTTTCTTTCCATCCAGGACTTTCAACTACATCCTAAGAGAACTTCCTAAAGTCCCGACCCACGTCCCAGTCTGTGTGCTTGGGAACTACCGGGACATGGGCGAGCACCGGGTGATTCTGCCAGACGATGTGCGGGAGTTCATTGACAACCTGAACAGGTGAGAAGGAAGGCCTGGGAGGAGACGGGGTGGCTTTGGCTCTACCTTGTCCTTTCAGCTCCCTCGTCAATGGCTGTCACGAGTAAAATAAATGAATTACCTTTCTAAAAGCTAACGTTCCAGCCTCTGGGCTGAGTTAGCCATCAGAGGGGAAAGAGAGCCTGACACTGAAGAGTTTCCACCCATCTCCTGCCCAGCAGCTGCCTGCCAACTTCTCCAGCAAGCGGTTGGGGGGGGCGTGTATTAATTTTCCCCTTGGAAGAGCTGAGAGTGGCACAAACGAGCCCCTTGCTTGGCGGAAGCGTCGGCCTCAGTTGCAGGCTTTGGGGCTGTGATGAGCTGACTCACAGATCAGCAGGTTCCTCTCCTCCTCCTGACGTGCCTTTCCTTTTCTTTCCTGCTCTTTGGATGCTGGCTAGGCCTCCTGGCTCCTCGTATTTTCGCTACGCCGAGTCTTCCATGAAGAACAGCTTCGGCCTCAAGTACCTGCACAAGTTCTTCAACATCCCCTTCCTGCAGCTGCAGGTGAGAGCGGCTCATCCTCCTTGCCAAAGCGCTGGGGGGAGGACAGTGTGGATTCAGCAGGGGACAGGGTGGGGACTTAGGCCAGAAGGGGAAGGCTGGTGCCTTCCTAGCGTGAGACAGCTGTGGATGAGAGGCTAACACTCAAAGCACTATGCCCACGCTGGCTCTCCGGCTATATCCGCTTCTTTTTTTCTTTATTGGACGTTTGCTGCAGACTGGCAGACAATAGCTTGTGGGCTGGCCCCGGTCCTAGGGAGCACCACTTGGGGTAACGCTGCTCAGTTCAGTCTTGCTTCTGTGACCCGGCCTGTCTTGGCTGCAGAGAAGCGGCTCCTGTTAGCTGAAACAGCATTTTTTCCTCCTATGCAGGAGGCATCAAGGGCCACTCCAGATGGCACGCAGCTCACTTGAGCAGAATCTTGTTTTTCACTGTGAGCGCCTCTTGTTTGCAGATAAGCATCCTGGTGATGAATTGGCAGGCTTTTTTTTTTCTGCTGAGAACCCAGTGCAGAACAGCTGGGCTGGATCTATAAAAAGCTGCCCTGCACCCTCCTGGTAGGATGTGCAGAAGGAGCTTCTCTGTTGGGCGGAAATAGCAGGGCCTCTCTGGCTCAGCTGGGCAGAGGCCTCGGGCGACTTCCCCTCCACCCGTTCAGGAGGGAGACATGAGGCTGCTCTTGACCTCCCCTGGCATGTGACTGTCAGAGGGAAGAACTCCCTGGGAACAGCAGCATGGTCAAGCTCTGAGGCATTGGAGGGACTGGACGAGCTGCCTCTGAGGGGGCTTCAGAGGGAATTGTAGTCTGTTGGGGACCTGTGGTCTTGTAACAGGGCATTCTTCAGGTTTCTTTGTGAGAAGCCATGAGCACACTAGTACAAAGTAGTCCTGCTCCTGTAACGTTGGTGCAGCTTGCCTGCTGCCTTCCCAGGTGTCTCAAAGCAGTGTAAGGGACAGGAGCCCGTTTGTTGCCGGGTCCCTTGGTATGAGACTCAGAAGATGGAACCTGGGCTATATAGCCAGGCTGCTTACAGTATTAATGCTTCATTCAATTTGCATCCCATTTTGGTTGAATGCCATTCCTGTTCCCAGCCCCCCCCTTTTTTTTTTGCTCACCCTCCTGCCGTGTGTCCGTAGACAGAGATGTGCCTTGCCCAAATTCACCGGTGGAAGCTGCTTCCTCCTCCTCAGCTGCCTTCCCATGGTCCAAGGCTGCTGTTTAATTCATGGCCCTCTCTGACTTGACTGCCCACACCTAGGGCTGACACCAGATCTGCCTGTATCTGGCCAGCATCCCCTTGCTCCCCCCTCTGACAGGGATCTATTACACCCTGATCCTTTCTGATCTGACCTGCTCTCTCCTCCTCCCTTTTGCCTTCCCACCGGTAGCGAGAGACGTTGCTGCGGCAGCTGGAGACCAACCAGCTGGACATTGACGCCACCCTGGAGGAACTGTCCGTCCAGCAGGAGACCGAAGACCAGAACTACGAAATGTATGTCTGCCAAAGGCCCCTCCTTCCCCCAAAAAGCCACTTGTACATTCCATGACAGAGGAGGTGACTTATTTTTCAATGTTCTGCTCTTTCAACCATTGTAAATTATAGATATGTGTAGTTCTTTTGATACGAGGTCTTCTCTTTTGTTAGTTCTTCTCCTCTTGCCTTCTTCCTGTAGGGAAGATGAGGGAACTAGCGAGCCTCCGTAATTCCCTCATGTTCCCTACAGGAAGAAGGTAAGAGGAGAAGAACTGACAAAAGACTGGGTTCTACTTTTTAACCGATTCCCCTTTCTGATATTGTTCTGGTCCCCAACCTGTCAGACAGGCTGGGAATGTTTGTATTCCCTAAGCTAACCAGGCCCTCTCTGTTTCGTCTGGAATTTGGTTGACTTTTGGAGCAACAAGGAGCAGCTCTGATCTTATTATCATCTTTCTTCTTCTCCTCCTCCCTCCAATATCGCAGCTTTTTGGAAATGATGGAGGCCCGAAGCCGTGGGCACACCTCCCCTCTGGCTGCCAACGGGCAGAGCCCATCCTCAGGCTCCCAATCTCCAGTAGTCCCTCCGGGCAACGCCTCTGGGAGCTCCAGCCCCGGCACTCCCCAGCCCCCCCCGCCCTTGCCCCAGCACAACCCGGCCGGCCCTCCGGAACCCCCCGTGCCTCAGATGCCCGTCCCGCCGCCCGAGGCCCAGGCGTCCCCCGCGATCACTCCTCCTGTGGCAGCCGCCGCCCCCGCCGCCCCGCCTCCCAGACGCAGCATCATCTCGCGGCTCTTTGGGACGTCGCCCGCTCCCGAGGTACCCTCCGCCCCACCAGGTAAGCGGGCTTGTTGGCTTCTCATTCCCTAGTCGTTCTTCCCTTGACCAGATTGTGCCGTTGTTCAAAATTGTTTTTAATTGGGTTTTTGAAAATATAGTTACAACGAAAAGGCAGATTTAAAAAGTGGAGAGGGAACTCATAGGTTACAAATACAGGCTAGGTGTATGCATTAATGCACAAGCGGTATCTCCAAACCCACAGGAGGCCCACATGGGACCCCTGTGCTGAGTCACCGTGCCGTGTACAAAATTGTCACCGCTTGAATATTTCATGCTGAACTTGGGCTGAACTCGGGACGTGGTCTTCATGGGCACAGGTGATCTCTCCGCCAGGGCTGCGTTCAGAGGCTCCTCAGACTGCCGTCGCAGCGGCCACGGCCCCTCGGGCGGGCAGATGAGGGCCGGGCAGGTGACCGCTGAGGTGGATGGGGACTGGGCTGAACTGGTCTACCACTGGTAGAAACAATCCCAGGGTCTGCGGGAGGGAGTCAGAGGGAGGGGACGGGGGAGACTGCTAAATCTCATGTCAGTGCGCGCAAAGTGCCTGAGTCTGTTCTCCTTTACGTCACTTGGGGGGCACGGGGGGGCGGGGCTGTTGTGGTGTAACTTCTGTTCTGGATAAGAAATTCCACTGGGAGAAGGCAGCTGGATTCTGTGTTGCAGGGAGTGGCAGGATTTCTCTCTCCCCTGTTCCTTCTGCTGTGGGGAGGGGAGGGAAAGGGGTCCTACCCCACCCTCCTGGTGGTTTCTGCAGTCCTTGCATCCCCACCTCCAGGCCCTTTTTTTGTATCTGAGGCAGTTTATAGAAAGACTAGGTCGTTTGGGGCTGTGTGTGTGTGTGTGCGCGCGCGCTGGGCTTGAGGTGTGGATGGTGGGTAGCTCTCCCCCTCGCAGCAAAGGCCAGGGTGGTGTTGCTAGGGGCTCAGGATCTCTCTCTCTCTCTCTTCCCCCTGCAGACCCCGCCCTTAGCGCTCCCGCTGCCGGCGTCCCCCCAAAAGTGCAGAGCGTAGAGGACTTTGTTCCGGAGGAGAGCCTGGACCGCAGCTTCCTGGAGGACCCTGCCCCCCAGAGAGAAAAGGGACGACTTGCCGCGAAGGGTCCTCACGCCGATAGTGACAGGTGAGGAGGGCAGAGCCAGGTGGGAAACCAGTCCTCACAGCCACACTTTGTGCAGATCCAAGCAAAAGCACTTTCTGGGCATTCTCCCTGTGTTTCTTTGCCCCATCCTATGGAATCCTGGGATCTGTAGTTTGCGGGAGCAGGGGGTTAGAATTCTCTTTTGGAGAGCTCTGGCCCACTCCTTTGAACTGCAGTTCCCACGATACCTTGAGCGCCTACATAATTAACCTGACCAAATCCCCAGTCCTTCTTTTCTCAGTGGTACCTTCTAAATACTTCACTGAACTACAAATCCCAGGATTCCCTTGGGATGATCCATGGCAGTTAAAGTGAGATGAAAGCGGTATCTCCGAGTAGCACAGAGCAACCTTGTGTTCCTTGGTGGAACAGAGGAGCTGCCTCACATTGGGTGTGAGACCCTCAGAGTCCGTTTTGCCCAGCAGGGCCCGGCTTGCAGCTGGGGCTCTCTGGGGTTTCAAGCCAGACCCTCTTCCAGCCCTCCCTGGCAGGGCTGCCAGGGGATTGCCAGGGCTCTGTCATTGGGCTGCAGCCCCCTCCCCTAAAATTCCTCCGTGTAGGTAAATGGAATGCTTTAGGTGGTAGTGCTGGGCTGTTCCTCTGGAACTGTATCTTGGCCTCTGCTTCACTTGGCGTGGAGTGCCCTCTTCCGAGCGCAAACTGGGCCCCTTCCCTTTCAGGATAGGTCCAGAAGGGGGGAGTGCACAAGAGTGAGGGTTGTGAGGAGTGAGAAGCTTTGCTCGGCCCGTGCCTGCCCACGGCTCCTTCAGCCGGCTCTCGGCTTCTGGCCGCTGTGGTTTCGGTGCCTTGAGCCAACTGATTTTTCTCCTGTCACATCCTGTTTGTGTGATTTTCCTTTCCCCGCGTGCATCTGGCTACGCTGCCACCGCTTCCCAGCCGGAGCGGAACGGGAGGAAGGGGAGCCTTCCTCTCCCTTCCCCATCCCTGGAACTGACCCAGTTTGGCAGCCCAGCGCGCTGGCACAGATTTCCTGAAGCACTTTTGCAGCGGCGTGGGGCTAGAAGCTTCCTTTAAAGAAGACTGGAGGAGGCAAGACCCTCGAGAAAGAGCTGAGATGCGGCTGGAAGGTGGGGTGGTGGTGGGGTGAGGACGCATGGCCCGAGGGGAGACGTAGGTTTCCCAGATGCCTCCTGGACACCCCTAGGGCTCCTTGGTCTGTGGACGTTGGTGCATTTATCCCGAGTGCTTCTTGCTACTGGTCCTTTTCTCCTGCAGAGCATCGCTAGTTAATGAGGGAGGACACGTGATTGTCTTCTCTTGGACTGCACATAATCATTTTGTGTGGAGTGGTGTGTGGCTTGGCCTGAATACCTAAAGGCATCAGATTCCGTCTGATCTTGGAAGCTAAGCAGGGTCAGCCCTGATTAGTACTTGGAGGGGAGACCACAAATAAATCCCGGGTGCTATAGGCAGGTTCCCCCCCTCTTTCTCGTACCTTTCCGGTTCCTCTCTGCCAATCCCTGACTGTTGGCAATGTTTTCCAGCGACCGGGATGCCCCCGGAGGGAACCCCCTTGTGGCAGGCTTCCAGGATGACCTGGACCTAGATGACGGCCTGTCCAGCAAGCCCTCTCCCGCCCCAGACCTCGTCCCGAGCAAAAACATCACCCTGTCGAGCGAGGAGGAGGAAGAGGAGGAGGAGGAGGAGCCCAGGACGACTGTGACGGCGGATGAAGGCGCTGGCCACGAGGAGGAGATGAAACGGTACCAAGGCCATTTAATATTGCTGGGGGCCACGCCTGTGAGCAGTGATATTTTATGGGGCTGGGTTGTCCTGTGAGTCAGGCAGCTGGTTGCCAGCCTCCTTCCTTCTTAGCTCTGCAGCCCCTTCAGATGTGGCTAAGTGTGACTCGTGCTGTCATCAAGACCCCCGCCCCCGGAGCCGGAGCCGGTGGCTGTGGTCGAGGTCAGGGGTGGGAGTTATGCAACATTTTGGCTGTCCCTGGACTGCCGTTCCCAGCATTCTGCACTCTTGGCTGTGTCAGCTGGAGGGCTGCTGCTGGGAGTCACAGTCCACCAGCTTCTGGAGTGCTGCACATTTTCCACCCTGAGGGGAGGGCTGCTCTCCTCTCCCGTTGGCCCTGTGCTTTCCTCGGTACGTTCGCTCCCACATCCCTTGTGAGGCTGGTGCCATGACAGGTGTTGCCCCTGCCGCTGATTTCAGAAGTAGCTGCAAGCCGCTGTTCATGCAAAATGTGCTTTGAGCACCCCAAACTCAGCAGACCCAAATTCTCTTCAGAGAAAAATCAGGTGCTATAATTAGTTTATTATTAAACCTGTGTGAATGGGGTATGTTTTCATAACGTCAGATTCTGCATGTTCTGTTTTTCAAAGGTGGTGAGTTGTGGGAGAGATGTTGGTGCAGACCTTGGGCACCCAGACGTGGTTGGATTACAGCTGCCAGAATCACTGGCGGTTGACCACAGTGGTTGGGGCTCCCTTGGGAAAGAGGCCGAGACTTAAGAGGGACCGGGACTGTGTTGCTCTGCTGCTCCCAGCTCTCTGCTCCCGCCTGCTGGAACCATCTCCAGCCCCCATCAGCTCTCTGGGGTTTTGGCAGGCCACGTTCACCTTACAGACTTTGAAGCTTCTCTTGCCTCCTCAGGGCTTGGAAATTTCCTTTCTTTTTGGAAAGAAAGAAAGAAAGGCCTCAGCCCGCATTCTCCTTCACTGCTCCTCTTGAACCACAATGTTTTATGCCTCTGGTGCTTTCTGTTCAGTTGTCAGGTGGCTGAATTGATCTTTTCCCTCTCCTCTTTCTCCTTCTCCCTCTTTTTAGATCTTCCAAAAAATCCTCCAAGCCCTCAAAGCCAGCAGCCTCTACCAAAGCACTACCTGACCTGAAAGCTCCCCCTCTCCTCCCCGTGGCCCAGTTGGGGTTTGAGCAAAACAGCAGCAGCGCTTTCTCTGCAGCCGTTCTGCATCCAGAGGCCGTTCCCCCAGCAGCAGCGGCGGCGATGGTCCAGCCTCTCAAAGCCCCCTCCCACAACAAGGCCTCTGCTCCCAAACAGAAGGGGGATAAAGCCGAGGAGTCAGAGAGTGACCCCGAGGGACCCATCGCCACGCAGATGCTCTCGTTCATCATGGACGATCCGGACTTCGAAAGCGAGGAGTCGGACAGCCAGAGGAAGCGAGGGGTAAGGCAGCCGTGCTGTGGGAGGGCGCTTGGAGCAGCTGCCCCCAGCATGTGTGGGACAGGGGAGGCCCCAGGAATAAAACAGGGCTCCTTTGCAGCTGGCGGGGTACTGGATGGAGGGGTGCCAGGAAAGGGAAATTTCTTTGGTCCGCAGGCACTGGGGTGCCCATCTCTGTGTGGCAGATATGTCCTTCCTAGTTGGGGGAGTGGGGGAAGCAAAGGAGTTTCGTGGGCTGGGATCAGTCCCCAAGAGGGCCCTCTCCTGAATCTTCACCAGCAAGCCTGAGAGGACGGTGGGGAGGAGAGAAAGCCCTCTCCCGAGGATTGTAAGACTCATCTAGGCTCATAGGAGGAGAGAGAGGCTTTCAGATGGTCTGGACCTCAGCTGTCTGGGACTTGATGTATCTCCAGCACTTTGAATTGTGCCCAGAAATGGACGGGTACCCAGTAAAGCCTGGCCGAGTGCTTTAAATGCAAGTCGTTCTGCCAGCTGGGATGACCGCGCTTGCGTTTGCCCGCTTTGAGCCAAGCAGCCTGAGCGACAAGCGCCCCGTCCTGCTTCTGCCTGTGGCTGCTTCCTCACGTGGCAGAGCAGCTGGTGGGTCTCTCTCTCTCTCCCTCTCTCCGTCCCTCCCTCCCTCTGCTGAAAGATTGGGGAGCGGCAGGGGTTGCTGGCAAGCGCTGCGTTGCAGAGTGGCAGCCGGCTGCCCCTTGGCACAGAGAGAAAGCGAGCATCTTCTCTGGTAGTGCAAAGTGTTGCATGTGGCCAGGTTGCAGAGCAGTGGGGCTTTCCATCAGAAGGGAAGCAGGGAGAGGGAGTGAGCGTTATGCAGTGACTGCGGAAAGCTGGTCGTAGCAGGAAGAGTCGCCCTGCCGGCCACATCTCAGCCGGTTTCTGGATATCTTGCCTTTCCCGAGAGACAGAGAGAGGGAGAGGTGGGCAGGTTCCCTTCCTCCTCCAGCCCCGCAGGTCTTCACAGGCTTCCCTTTGACTCCCATGCTGCTGAAAAGAAGGGATGCTTAAAGACAGCAGGGGCCACTTGCTTTGCTCTCTCTTCTGGTGCTCAGTATAGCTGTTGTGTTTCAGAAACACTGAGCCACCGAAGGGCTTCACCTCTGCAAAACTCTAGGAGACCCATAGGGTTCAAATCCCTGCTCAGCCATGAAAAACCACTGGGTGGCCGTGGGCAATCCCACTCTCTCAGCCTCAGAGGAAGGCAAATAATAAATCTAAGAAAACCCTACTTTCTAAAGTCATTGCAGCAAAGTGGTTTGAGTGTTGGATCAGAACTCTGGGAGGCCAGAGTGAAATCCACTTTGCTCAGCCATGAAAACTCGCTGGGTGACCCAGGGCAAGTCCCACTCTCTGTCTCAGAGGAAGGCAGTGGCAAGTCCCTCTGAGCAAACCTTGTCAAGAAAAGGGCTGTGATAGGCTCGCCTGAGGGTTGCTGTGGCTCAGAAGAGCTGTGAAGGCGCATAAAAAGCACCGTCGAGGAATGTCAGCCTGCCATCTTGATGGGGCACAGTGGCTCTTGAAATGATGCTGGGTGTTGTTTCTTTCATGCTCTTAGGAGGAATTTCCAGTGAGAGAAGATCTCTCCGACATCTCTGACGATGACAGCCCCCCAAAGCCCCCGCAGCCAGCCAAGCCCATCATCCACACCTTCAAGATGAAGAACGACTCCGATCTCTTCGGCTTGGGGCCGGGCGATGCCGGTCCCAAAGAGAGCAGCGACGAGGGTGAGTTGGGGGTTGGGGGAGCAGGGGAGGGAGCCTGGGGCATAGTTCTGGCAGGACAAGTCTCTGGGCCAGGTCTCCCCTGGACCCAAACGGATGTTTGAACGGCAGGATAACAGCTTTAGAGCTACACAGGGTTCTTCCTCTCAGTTGCGTGGTCTGGTAGAATAAAATATATTGAAGGGAGAGAACCTTGTGGTTCCCATGCAGGGGGTTTAGCATGTTGCCTGGCTTCTCCTGAGCCAGCATGTTGTTGTGGTTTGAGCTTTGGGCTCAATGACTTGAGAAACCAGGGCTCAAATCCCCGCTTGGCCTTGAAAACCCCATGGGTGACCTTGGGCAAGTCACACCCTCTCTGCCTCAGAGGAAGGCAAAGCCCAAGCCCCTCTAAATAAATCTTGCCAAGAAAACCTGACGATTGGCGCCCTTTGGGGTTGCCATAAGTCAGACATGACTTGAGGGTACGCGGCGACAACTGTCTTCTGCAGGGGGAGGAGAGTGGCAGGGGCCGCTGTAACAGACACTTAAGTTGCCCACAGGCTCTGTCTTGTCCCTGGATTGTTGCTTGCCAAATGGGCCGGGCTGAGCTGGCCAAAGCAGCTGCTGAGGCATTGCCTTACGACCCGCTTGGCTGTTGGCCGTCCTTTGCAAAGACACCTCTAGTTCTCCATTTTTCATCTGGGGGAATAAAGAAACCCATCTGTTCAGATAATAGGTTTTGACAGCCGTCCGTTCTTTTTGCAAAAACGGTCATTCCTCCATGGCAGCAACAGAGTGTACCAAAGCGATCACGAAGGTGGGTGGTCCTGTTTTAACCACGCCCTTTCTAATTTGTTTTTTTATCATTGTAAAAAGTTGCTTTAATATGGTTAATAGCTGGATTATATTTTGCTTTTGTTCTTTTGCATATTTTTAAATATGCTGTATTCACTTCAATTTGTAAGCGGCCTTGAATCCCAGTTTTTGCGAGAAGACGGGGTACAAATAAAGATGGTGATAGCGGTGAGGTTAATCCTGCTGCCATGCTTTGCGTGTTGTGATTTTGTCAGCTGCCTCAGTTGCTTTCTCATTTTTTCCCCACCCTACCTGGTTATAGATAAAGAGAAGCAGTCTTCCAAGGAGAAGAAAAAGAAAAAGAAGAGGAGCAGCAAGGAGGTATGCCGTACCCGCCTTTGCGCACACGTGCCCCACTGTCTCTCGGCCGGTGCTCCTAAAGCGATGCCCGTCGGAAAGAAAAACGGGAGGCAAATGAGGGGGAGCAGGACATTGGCCTAAAGGGCTCCCCCAAAACAATCAAGGGGAGGGAAAAGAAGGCAGCGCCTCATAGTCCCAGCGGCCCAGGAGAAGGTCTGTGCTTGTTGAGAGGAAGCAACACTTCCACGTGCGGACACTCTCGCGCCCCCTCCTTTGGAGGTTTTCAGAGAGAGTCTGGATGGGGCGTCGATGTTGTTCTCCTGAGCGGCAGGAGGGGCTTGGACTGGGTGGCCCCCCGTAGTCTCTTCCAGCCCTCGGATTCCACGATTCAGATGCTCCAGTGGTTTTTTGTGCTGCTTTAGGAGAACGATAATCGTTTTTTCTCTTTCCTCCCCGTCTCCCTCTGCCCCTCCCCAAAATAAACCTGGTGCAGGAGGAGGAAAAGGCGGCAGCGAAGAGGAAGAGCAAGCCGAAGAAGGAGAAGGAGGAGGGCAGGGAGGAGAAGGAGAAGCGGAGGAGGAAGAAGAAGCGGAGCAAAGAGAAGAACAGCGAGATTGATGAACTGGAGGCGTTCCTCGGGGGCGGGGGGGCCGGCCCCAGCAAGCAGCGCGGGGGTGGAGACTACGAGGAACTGTAGCCCCCTCCCCAAAAGAGCCTCACTGCCTCTCACGCGTCCGGAGGATGGCTGACGGCGACTGAGCCGGAAGAATACGGCAGGAGGCAGGGAGGGGGCGAAGCCGCGGCGGCTCTTCCCTGCTCCTTCCCACCCCGCGGACTCCGTGCGCCCCTCCCGAAGCAGCAAGACTGACTTTTTTCTCTGTGGAGGTGGGGGAGCTGAGGCACCCGCCTCCCCGGGGCGGGCCGAGGGGCACCTCTTGCTGCTTGGAGGCGTTCTGGGGTCCCGGTCTTGCCTCTTCCCCGCTGGGGGGGGCAGGTGCTGCCACCCCAGAAATGCAGGGCCACGTTCCCTTCCCCAAATGGTTGATGGGGCAGCTGCTCTCGCTCTGTGCGCCCCCGAGACCACGCCCTCCTCCTCCTCCTCCTCATTATGGATCCTTGCTATTTTTGTACCTGAGAAGCGGTTATGGACCAGCCTTGCCTGCTGCTCTTTGTCTGAGACCTTTTTTGGGGGCGGGGGCAGAGCTTTCTTGAGAGCTGGAAGGAAGGAGGAGAGGTCGATGTTGCACTGCAGCTGCGAGGGGGTAGGCCCTCTGCTGAGTTTGGTGCCCCGGGGGGTCTCTGGCGGTGCTTGCTGGCTCTGAGGCGAGAGAGGGGTGCCCCCCTTCTGAAACCCAGGCCCTGTTTCCTGCCTCCCCCCCCCCCGCCGGTTCCCTTGGAGCGTCGCCTTTTGCGTATCCTGGGTACCAGCGACAGACTCCCCGGGGGTCCCGTGGGGAGTTGTGATGGAGGAGGGGAGAGGGGTTCCTTTGTGCTGGAGTGTTCCTTAAATACGGTTTTTGCATTGCTGTGTCTACTACCCCCCCCCCCCGTCCGTCTCAAGGAAGCCCCTGGCGCTTTTCTTTGCTCTCGTTCTGCTGCCGCGGCCACTGCTACTCTTGCTGTTGCGTGGATTGGATTTGGGCTGTCTTCACATTCCTCGACACACCCACCCACCTTGAGCAGGGCCCCCCTTCGGGATCCCGTCTTCTGTCCGGAGTTGCCTTGGTGGGTGGGAAATCCGCTCGTCCGCCGCCTGCCCCCCCCGAGAAGCCCCCCTCCCTGTCAGCAGACCCCTCAGCTGCCCGCAGGGCAAAATGTCAACTGCACGAACGGCTCGCCTCCTTCCCCTTCCTCCTCCTCCTCATCTCAGGTATCCCCTCCGTCGGCCCCTCCTGTCTCGGTCTCCCTTGTTTTGTGCGGTGCCGGCTGGGGTCGGGGCGGGGTCACGAAAGCGTCCGCCCCCCTTGCAAGTGGGGAAGCACCCCCAAAAGACCGCCAACTCACCCATCCCTGTCCTCGCATCAAAACACTCCTGTGGGCCTTTTTCCCACGGAACCCGACACGCAGCCGAGCCCGACCGAGTTCAGTGCGCACGGTCTCGATTGTGTTCTCTTTGTTTTCCTTTTGTTGTTTTTTTTTTTTCTGGTGAGGGGATCAGGCTGGGGGAACGACCCCAATGGTGCACTCCTCCGTTCCAACTTATAAAGCTCTCGGTTGTACGGCTGCCGGTCCGTGGTGTCGTTGATGGGTCTGGGGGGCTCGCCGCGCGCTCGCGCCCCGTGGGGAGCGTGTCGGGGGGCGGTGTCGCAGAGAGGGTGCCCGACGCGGTGCCTTTAAACAGCGGGCGGGGAGAGGAACTGTTGTCAGCGGGTGGGAGGAGGCAGGGGGAGCAAAGAGGGGAGGGGAGCGCCGGTTCCGACCCAGGCTGCGCTCGGCACGCCCCCGGGGCCCCTCGTGTGGAAGGGTGGCCTCGGAGGCCCGCCCCAAGTGGGCCGTGGCGCCTCCTGGCGAGGAAGGCGGCGTGCCGGCCGGCCGCACCCGTTTGCCTTCGTGCCTCCCGTGGGCGGACAGGCTGCGTACCCTCCCCTCTTCCGCACAAAAAGCGTACCACCAGTGAGCTGGCGGGAAGAAGGACACTCCTCCGGCGTTAATTGCCGGGGGGGGCTCTCTGTTGGGCAGCTGCCCGGCGGCTGGTTGGCACTTTGAAGGCCGAGGTGGCGGAAGGGCATCCGCGAGGAGGGCGGGCTGCTTAGCTGGTCTCCGGTGGGGGGAGAGGGACCGGGGAGCTGTGTCCGAAGGGGTGAGGGGCTGGCCTGGGGCGGGTGGAGACTAAAGAATTGGGAAAGGGGCAGGGGAGGGGTCTTGAGGAAGCCCTGGGAGGGTTTCCCACTATCTCTGAACCAAAGTGGGCTTCCCCCTCCCTCCCTCCCTCCCTCCCTCCCTGCTTGTTTGTGTTGCTTCTGCAGAGCGGGAAATGCCCACCGCTCCTTAATGATGCCCCGGATTAGAGCCGAAGGCCAGCGTGGGGGGAACCGAGCATTAGAGCCCCCTCCCTCCCTCAGCTTCAGGGGAAACAAGGGTGGCGGTCGAGAAATCTTGTCAGGAAAGTGCTAGGATGGGGTCGCTGCCTTTTTAGAGCCAGCATGGAGTTGTGGTTTGAATATTGGACTAGAACTTTGGAAGGCCTGGGTTCAAATCCCCGCTCAGCCCTGGAACCCACCGGGCGACCGTGGGCGGGTCTCGCCCAGCCTCGGAGGAAGGCAGTGGCGAGCCTCCTCTGGCGGAATTGTGCCCCGAAAATGCCGGGATGGGGCTGCCGCAAGCCAGCGTTCACTTGAAGGAAGGCAACGTACGTCTCCGTTTGAGCGCTGGGCTGGGGTTTTTGGGAGAGCGGGGTTCAAATCACCATTTAGCCTTGCAAACCCACTGGATGAGAAGGCAACTGGCCCTGGGTGAGTCACCCTCAGACTTCGAGGAAAGCCGTGGCCAACCTCTGGATTATTTTACCGAGAAAGCCGTAGTTACCTTCGGTGGGAGTGAGCTTGAAGGCCCCTAACAGCGGGCTTAAAAATGCAAATTTCAAATGGCTTAAATTATGCTTAAAATGTAGCCAAGACGGTGTAAGCGGGGCACACGGCCCTCTTTTTGGGCTCTCTTGCTCAGTGCACCGCTGTCCCCCCGGGCCCTGTTCCTCCCCTTTGCCCCTCCTGGGAATGGAGATGGGGGTGTGACAGTTTCAGGGGGCCTTCCGTGGCGGGGGGCCCTCCTTTCTTCTCCTTTTTAGAGCCCCCCCGATGTGCACCCAGTTCCCACTCACAGGCTGAGCAGAGTTGCTGTGGCAACCCGGTAGGTAGGTGTGGGTGCCAGGAGCCCTCTCGGCAGCACCCCCCCCCCGTGACGGCACGGCGGGAAGGTCGGGGGTGCAAGTATGCAGGTGCGGTGGGGAGAAGGCAACGAAGCCGCCACCCTGCGCCTTGTGGGGGGGTTTGGAAAGCAGCAGGCCTTTGAGGGAGCCTGTTCTGCTCTAACCCATGATGTGCCTTTTATTGGTAGCCCGTCAGGCGGGCACGCCTTACGGCTTGCAGAACAGAAAGCGGTGTGTTGGTGTCACCGGGTGGGCGGTTTTCCAAACCGTGACTTTGGAGCTGCTGCTTGCAAGCAAAATATTTTTTTAAAAAAACCACACAGATATGAGGAAGATACGTAAGCAGGATCCTGGGCCAGCTTTTTGAAATTGGCTGGGGCCAGGTGCCAGCACCTGTCTGGCATCCAGTGGGCAGAAGGTGGCATTACTTGCCCACGCACTTGGCCGTTGCAAAGTGCTTGCTGTTGCACCGAGTCGAATCGGAGGTGAAGATGAGCCCAGAAGTTGATGAGAAAGACCCCCTAAATGGACTCCACATAAGCCCCTTCTAAGCAGCAATGCCAGCTCTGGCAAAACTCTCAACAAGCAATTGCCCTGTGATGCCCCTTCTCTAAAGAAATCAAGGCTGAGGAATGATAACACTTGAGCATGTACTGAATTCCATTCCCTCCCAAATGCAGGAAGAGGCCTCAGTAGCTGCGCCTCTCAAAGCACACTGGCAATAACATCAAAAACAATTGAAAATGTGCCACTACAAAGAAAAAACAGCTCTGTTAAATGCAGCAGAGGATTCTCTTCTGTCTTTTAAAAAACGTCAGTTCTCAAAATCTTTTCAAAACAAGAATAGCTACTTTTTAAAATTTTAACATTTAAGGTTATTGAAATGGGAATTTGGATAGAACTTTCCCCAAATTTTATGTCATCCTCTTATCAATCCTAAGAAGGGTTTTTTCCCCCTCTCAGAAGAAAAGTGACAAAAAATGCAATCAACAATCCAACGACTAGCCCTTAGAAATCATTTTCAGGAGTAACAGTGACGAACAGTGCAAACGGTTTCAGATTACTTTTAGAAAGGAATCTTTCCAAGCGTCTGGCTCAACAGGCAAGAAGTTGGACCTGGCCTCTGATTGCAGCCCCTTTTAAAATGGCTCAAATGCACCCTGCCGGGAGGCAAAAACTAATTTTAGGTACTGGCACCACGT
Organism: Cyclura pinguis; assembly: GCA_030412105.1. Taxonomy (NCBI): domain Eukaryota; kingdom Metazoa; phylum Chordata; class Lepidosauria; order Squamata; family Iguanidae; genus Cyclura; species Cyclura pinguis. The sequence goes on from CM059613.1 coordinate 441,192, forward strand.
GAGCATCTCAGTTTTGCCATGTCCCCTTCTCCCTGCCGTGCGAAGTCGGCCTCCCAGCTCACCTGCAGCACCAATCTGGACTTCCGGGATTTAGCCTGGTTCACGTGGGGAAAGAGAATCCCCAGGTGGCCGGTCCTGCTCCGGGAGGGACGCGCCGGCCCGAGGGCCTTGCTCCCTTCTTGCCTGGCCTCCCAGCCCCACCCCAGCCAACCCCGTGTGGCACCAGAACAAGCCTGAGCTTGTGCGTTGCCAGGGCACTCGGTGCAGAAACGTCCTAGAGTTGCTGCTCTTTGCAGAGGGGAAACGGCTGTGTGCTTTCCCCTTGGTCTTCAGGCCCGGATCAGAAATGGAAGCTAATTCAAGACGCAGGTTTTTTGGGATGGTAAAGGCAGAATCGGAACCCAGGACTGCCCAGATTGCAGGGCAGGATGGGACCCCAAAGCTGCTTTTCTGGGCTGGTCTTTTGTTGTGCCTCCCCTATCAGCATATGGGCTGAGATCCCATTCTGAGTTTTAGTCCAAACTTTAGACGAGATATATCCAACCCCCTTAGACTATTTTGGAGGTAAGGTTCCTCATCTTGAAAAGCCCCCTTTAAAAGCTCAGAATAAAACCCAGGATGGTGGCATTGCCCACTGTGTGCCATTGCAACCACTGCAAAAAGACCACAGTGCCCTGGTTTGGGGCGGGGGCTACCCCACTTCCTGCAGGGAGAGGCCAATGTGGGCAGGTGTGAGCAGGTGGCTGAGGCCTCCTCTGTTTCTCAAAGGGGCAGAGAGGCTGTTGGACAGGGCAGGGCGCTGGTCCTTCAGCCAGCAGGGACCCCCTGGCATCCCCATTCCTCCACCCAAGAAGACTTGATGGAGAGGCCGCATTCTCTGTGGGTATGTGTGCATTTGCAGCCCTTGCCCCCTGGCACTATGCCAAGATGCCCCTGGTTCCATGCCATCCTTGCTGCAAAGAGCCCCCAAACATTCTCATTGTTACTTCTGAGTTTCTTGGCTGGTTGGAAAGAATATAATAATAATGTCTAATGGCCAATGGAGCCTGTGGGAGGGGGGGGGTCTCTTTGGATCAGGGAATCTCCAGAAGATTGAGGTCTTCAGATCTGCGCTGCTGCTTTTCCTTCCTCTTTCCCAAGGGCTGCTGCTGGGTTGCAGCTTCTTTGCTCCCCCGGCTGAGGCTGATTGTCTTTTCTATGAGGCCCCGAGAACTGTCGGGCAAGGTGCAATCCTGCCTCTCCGGCGGGGGTTTCTTACTAGCCCTCAGTGGCCAGCGGGGACTCCCAGGTGAGGGCAGCAGGGAACCCCTCGCAAGTCCTCCTCCTGGCTCTTAGGGAGCTCTCCAGGGTGCTGAACCATCTCCAAACTGTAGGTTGTTGTGGGTTTTCCGGGCTTTGAGGCCGTGTTCTATCAGTATTTGCTCCTGACGTTTTGCCCGCATCTGTGGCTGGCATCTTCAGAGGATCTGGTGGCACGGAAGTGAGACAGAGTAGATATGCTTGTCCCCTGGGTGCTGTTACAGTTGGCCTGTTGTTAAATGGGATATCCCCCAGGGTTGTATTGTTAGTCGGGGGATATGCATAACAGTGCCTTAAGTACCTTCGCAGCCCATTGTGTTCTTCCCTGTAGAGGGACCCCCAGGGTCTGGGTGGTGTTCATGGGCATATTTTGAGTCTTGATTTCAGTGTTCTTCAGTACTGGTAGCCAAATTTTGTTTACTTTCCCAGTTTCCTGTTGAAATTGTCCACCTGTTTATGGATTTCGATGGCCTCTCTGTGCAGTCTGACACAGTAGTAGTAGTAGACATAGTAGCTGTCAATGGGGAATATCCCATTCAACAACAGGCCAACTGTAACACATGCAGATTGCTCCCTCCCACCCACAAGTATACAAGTACACAAGTATATCTACTCTGTCTCACTTCTGTGCCACCAGATCCTCTGAAGATGCCAGCCACAGACGCAGGCGAAACGTCAGGAGAAAATACTAATAGAACATGGCCTCAAAGCCCGGAAAACCCACAACAACCTATGGATTCCGGCTGTGAAAGCGTTCCACTTTACATCTCCAAACTACCTCTAGCACCTTGGGGTGGTCTTTTAAAGCCTGCCAAAGCCTGGCGTGGATTCACAGCCCACTGACATGGGAGCCATCGGTTGCCACTGTTTCTGGAAACCCAGAAGAAGGAAAACATGGACTCCACGATGCCAGTGACCCTGTGCACACACAAGTACGCGCATACACACGCACGCACAACGCTCCCATGCAAATACGCACGCCCACAAGTCTGCAGCGGAAGCCACACCAAGGGGACCTGGGCTGGGGGGAGGCATTTTTGCAGATGTTCAAATGCAGCTGCAGAGGGGAGATTTTTTAATTCCTGCTGTCTGCAGGGAGAAGCCGTGCCATCTTCGCTTACAGGAGAAATATTAACAAAAAGTGGTGTTGTGATGCATTATTTATTACAGAGCTGCCTCTCAGTCTCTCTCTCTCGCGCTAACGAGAAAAGCCGGGTGAAAAATCTTCCCGCATAAAGAAACAGCCCAAGCAGCCAAGTGCCTGAAAATGGTGAGCACTGAAGCCGGAGAGGGGCCCAAATAAACCTCAATATTTACTCATCTGTAACATTTTCTCCAAGGCCCATGCCTGGTACCTTTCCTTTTTGGGTGAAAAAAATTTCTGGAGTGGGTGATTCTGGGTTATAAGCAGGACGGAAGGGGATTTGGGGTCCCCCTGCTGAAAAGTCGCCCACAAAATCTTCAGGGCTCCTTGGAATTATTTTCTCTTTAAAATGTTGTGGTGGAAAGGTGTGTATTATGAGGCTGGCCCAGAACACTGATTATCCCACTCACTTTGCTGATTGAGGCCATTCCAGCTTAGCTTCCCAGCAAAACAGCTAATGTCTTGCAAAGCTTAATATATATACATTTTTGCAAGACAATGAGTTGTGTAGAAGTCCAGGTTTAGGAAACTGTTTCTTAACGTACCACAGATTTGGGGCTGAATTAATTTAGAGGTGGGAATCTGGCTGCCCTCCACATATTGTTGGACTACAGTTCCCATCATTCCTCAACATTGATTATGCTGGGTGAAGCCGATAAGGGTTGCAGCCCGGCAACCTCTAGAGGACTATGAGAGTGATCCCTGCCTCTGGTTTAAATTGTTCTCTCACATTTTGATGTTATTCTGCCAAGCCACTCAGGTCTCGCATGGACATTTTTTTTTCTTAGTGGCAGAAAAAAAGCGGTTTTTGCAAAGGCTGGTTGACGATAGACCTTCATAAGTGTCTGTTTAGGGTCCGAGCTGTCCAGCAGCTCAGGTTTAGCAAAGTATGTGTCCTGAGATGACTTTGTAAAGGGGCTGAGCTCTTGCAAGGAGTTCAGCTTCGAGACAACAGCTCAGGTTTCGCAAGCCTCGTCTTTGGAAACGAGTTCTCCATTCTCCTTTAACTACACCTCCGTCTTACATCTGGAGAAACGCAGAGGCACGTCAGATAAATCAGTGTTTAAGGCAGGCAATTTCGCAGCCCTGTCGAAGAAGGGAGAGGAGCAGGCGGCAAAGGGAGGAGACATAAGGGAGCGTCGTCACTCAAGGTGCGGCCGGCCTGCTCCGGGATCTGGTCGGAGCTCCGCGCGCGCAACCCGGAGTTGCCCTCACCCTGCAGCCACGCCCTGGCCCGGCGAGCCTCGGGGCGGGCGTCGAGCAGGACCCCCCGACCGGGGAGGAGGGCTCCTTCCCCGGGCCCGCCGCTGCGCCTCCGGCGGCGCGACCCCTCGGGGCGGCCGGGCCCTTCGGTCCCCGTCCTCCCCCTCCCGCTCCGGCGGCGGCGGCGGCGGCGGCGGCGGCCCCTTTAACGCCCCTCCCTCCCCGCCTCCCCGCGGCGGCCACGCGGGGGCGCTGCGGAGGGCGATCGCGGCGCGGGGTCCTCCGCGCTGGACGCGGCGCAGGTGCGGCGGCGGCGGCGGCGGCGGCGGAGGAGGAGGAGGCCGGGGGCGAGGGCGCCGCCGCCGCAGCGGAGGGGAGGTGAGCGGGGGGCGGGGGCGCCGCGGGGCGGGGGCACCTTTGTCCCGGGGCGGGGGGGGCGCGGGCGGTCCGGCCCCGGAGGTGCGGCGTTGGCGGGGAAGGCGGGGAGGGGGAGAGGTCAGATGTTGGCGCGCCGAGGAGGGGGGCGGCGGACATCCCTTTCCCGTGGTGGGGGGCGGACATCCCTTTTTAGGGGGCTGTGAATTTGCGCTCCCCCCCTCCGCGGCGCTGCGGCTGCTGCAAAGGGCGTCCCCGTCCCCTCCTCGGCTGGGACGCGCCGGGCATCGCCGGCACCGGGGGAGGCGGGGAGGGGGCAGAGCAGCTCCCGGGGGGCGCGGGGAGCCACGCACCGACCCCCGTGCTGGAATGTGGACCCCCTCCCCCCTCCCTCCCTCCCGTTTCGCTCCCCCCCCTCTTTTGGGAGGGTGCCCTCCAGCAATGACGTCTTGCGAGGGAGCCCCCTCCCCACCTGCCCTGTCCCGGTGGGGCCGGCCGGACCCCCCCCCGCAGCAGCATCTCCGGAGCTTCCCTTTGCACCGCGGGGTTTGCCTGCGGACCGGCCGGCCGGCCGGCGCCCCTGCCGTCGCCAGGCTCCGGCACGGAAAATGGAGGCAGAGCGGGGAGAGGAGCGTGAAGGAGGCCTTGCGGGCGGGAGCGGGGGGGGGTCTCAGCGCCCCCCCCCCCAGGAAAGGAAGGCGAGCCTCTCTTGCCGCTAGCCCTGGCCCTGCCGCTGGGCGGGCGGATGTCCTGCCCGCGCCCCCTTCTGCCCCCCGGGAGACAGCTAGACGCGCGGGGCCACGAAGGGGTTAACGGCCCAGGACCCCGCGAGAGGGTCCCGTGCCCGCGGTTCGGGAGAGTGGGATGGATTCCGCCTTCTTCCGAAGCGTCCGTTTCGGGTGCCTCCGACGTGTGGGACGGGAGGTCGGGGGTGCTTCTGAGCATGCACCGAGTGCCTCCCCTCCGCCCCGCCGCGGCCCGGAGGCCCCGGGGGTGTTTGGAGGCGAGAGGCCCGCGCGCGCCGGAAGACGGGGGGGGGAGGGGGGCCCCCTCTCCCCATCCCCCTCCCCCTCCCCCTGGAAGCGGATTAGCGGGCTCTGTCTTGCTGGTTTAATTGGTCTGTCCGGATTTGGTTTTGGTTTGAGGGGGTTTCCCACCTTGCCTGTGTGGATTTGGGGGGGGGGAGAGGATGAGAGAGAGAGAAAGAAGAAAAAATATTATTTTCTGTTTCTGGATAAAGATGCTTTGGATTGCACATCCAGGGTTTAATCTTCCAGTGAATGATGTGGCTTTGCCGAAATCTCTCTTCTGTCGTTCCCTGTTCTTGTGATGTAGAAACGATGACAGAAGCCTACCTTGTGGGGCTGTTTGGAGGACTCTCTGTTGTGAGGAGAGCCCCGCGTGTGTGGCTTGCGAGGCCTGGAACGACAGCACCGTAAGGGCCGTTCTGCTTGTAAGATTCCTCTGTTGCTGTTGCTCTTTATTCCAAGCAGAGAGGTCTCTGGCCGTGTAGATAAGTCGACAGGTACAGCTTTCCTAGCCAGGAGTTGCCACAGAGGAGGACGAGGGGGACCCAAACCTGTTGGCCGCCTGCCTGCCTGCTTTGCTAATGTCTGGCGGCACCGAGTCTGTGATGGATGGATGGATGGATGGATGGATGGAAGGAAGGAAGGAAGGAAGGAAGGAAGGAAGGAAGGAAGGAAGGAGGGGCTGAAGTGGTGGGAAATGGCTTTCAATCATTGCTCAGTTTACAGAACGGTCTTTCCCAGCCTGTGGGCATTCCAGAGGTGTTGCACTACAATTCCCGGAGCCTGGGGCAGCGGTTTGGAGACAAGTGCTGGGATTGGATCTACCAATTGTTTTGAATTATTGTCGTGTGCCTTCAGGTTGTTTCTCACGTATGGCAACCTATCCCAGGTTTTTCTGAGGCTGAGAGTGTGTGATGCACCCAAAATCACCTAGCGTGAGGCACGGTAGCTAAGCGGAGCTTCTGTATTTGGGCAGTATCTACCTCCAAATACCGGATACTGTGACGGGGAGCTCCTTTTCCTGGCTGGTTTACGAGATAATGGGGGAGATCTCGGCAGGCCTCTTTCTCCCCACCTTGCAAAGGCCTTTTCAAAATAATTTCTAGATTGCGTTGTCAAAGGTAAACGTTTGGGGGGAGATTTGCAAATATGCCTTCGGGTGCGCTAGTCCGCTGGGTGTCTGTGGTCCTTCCCACGTGTGGGATGGGAAGCCAAAGGGGGAACGGAGTCAAAGATGCTTCTTTCTTCGTTGTGTTCCAAATGCAGAACCGAGCCAGTCCTCAGGCATGAGGAAGAGCCTTAACCCAGGCTTCGAGTTCAGAGATTTTTGGGGAGAAGGCGGGCAGAGAGCGTGTGCGCGTGGGTGTGTGCGCAAGTAATGCTCCTCCTCCTCACCGGCCTGGGTCCTTACGGTTGCCGGGGGTCCCTTGTTCTACGGGATGCCCCTCGTTCGAGGTCCAGAAATCTCCCCGCTTCTCGGGCTGGGAGGTGCCTCTTATTATAAGGGAGGTCCCCTGTTTGAAGGTCGGATGCTTTTCCTTTTACAAAGACTGAATGAAATGCCAAAAAATCCCGTGTTTTGGGGTTCGGGCCCCTTGCAGAGACAGAAAGGATTACTTAAGGGGTTGGTTTTAGAAAGATGGACTGGATTAGCTGAGATGAGTTTCACTGGGCATTTCAGCCATGAGAGCCAACGGGTGGTGGCATGGTTTGAGTGTTCGACTGTGACCGCGCAGAACAGGGTTTGATTCCCCGCTTGGCCACGGAGACCCACTGGGAGACCCTGGGTGTGTCACACGCTCTCAGCCCCGAAAAACCCACGGTACGGTCACCTTAGGGCCTCCGTAAGTCGGAAGCGGCTCTGAGGCACTTAACACCAACTTTAGTAGAACACAAACTTGCTAGTGGCCGCTTCCCACGAGTCCACCCAGCATGGCATGAATTCTGACTTTACTGTTTTGGAAACTGGCAACACTGTCTGTACCTATCAAAGATGGGAGACATTTCTAACTAATTTGTGATTAAGTAGCTTCTTCTGCCGCTCTCTTTTTCCTTCTGCCAGAGTGAGGTGGAATTGCCTTTTAAGTAGCGGCCTGTTTTGTCCCTTGGTTGCTTTCTTTCCTTAAGATTCTCCGTTAGTTATGCGTTGCTCCCCGCCCCCTTTCCCTATCAACCTTTTTCTGGCCATAATCTTCTCTGCAGAACCAGCTTGCTCAGCAACGGAGCGGCTGGTTGATTTCATACGGGGAAGAAAGCACCATGAGGACTAGGAGAATTTCCCCCAATTATGGCTGCCTCAATTTGTATAGAAATAAAACCCTCCGTAAGATTATTCCTTCCAGTTGCAGCTGCCTTTCTGAGTTTGCACAGAAACACACACACTCATAAGGGTGAGAGAATTCTTCCCAATTACAGCGTTTGTGCATTAAAAAGAATGGGAACTGGGAGTATTTTCTCCAACCGCAGATGCTGAGTTCAAGTAGGAAGAAGAATGCATGAAGACCTAAGAGCATTTTTCCTAATTACAGCAAGAGGAGCTCATACATTAAAATCCATAAGGACTAGGAACAATTCTTTCCAATTACAGCTGGATGTGCAAGAAGGAAAAAAAAACAGGACTAGAAACTTTCCCCCAATTACAGGAGGATGAGTTTATACGTTTAAAAAACATGAGGATTTAGGAACCTTCTTCCCAATTATAAGTGGCAGAGTTGATATGGGAACAAACATGTGAAAGTGAGGAGAATTTTTCCTAATTAGAGCTGCTACGGGAAAGACGTGAGAGCTAGGAAGGTGAATGTTTGGAATCTCCAAATGGAGACAGAGGGAGTCACTTCTTGAGGGAGGATTTTTTGTGCATGGCTGGTTCCTTTGCCCAGCTACATTTTCCTCAAAGTTGCGCTCCTTTTGCACGGGGACGATTGCATCCCCCGAATGTTTGAAGCCTCTTCTTTTTCGCCTGGCGGGCTGGAAGACTTTTAAGTTAATGGTGGGCTTTATTAATTGGCTTGTAGAGCTTCCTGGGTAAAGTGGTTCTCGCTGAGCCCTTGGGGACAGAGAATCCCGAAGAACTAACAGCGGAAGGCAAGGCTGGAACGCGATAAAAGCCCCCAAATGATGCTAACAATGATGCTGCTTTGTAAGGGGGGGCAAAGTGAGGCATGTTTAGAAAGCCCCGTCTCTCGCACACACAAAAAGGACAACAGATGACAAACACTTTCAAGCAGCAGATTAAAAAAAAAGAGTTTGCATAAATCAGAGCTACGATTGATGTATTAATTTGATTTATATCCTATCTTTCTCCCAAAATGAGACCCAGAGCGGCTTACAGCAGAAGTCAAAATAAAACAGCTAAAACAATGTGCTACAAAAGTTTGAAAAACATTAAACAATCCATCCCATTAAAACATAACTTTTAAGACACTAATTTAAAAAAAAAAAGCAAAGCACATGAAATACATATTGCATCTCAAGAACTACACATCTAATTGCATGTCCCTCTACCCCAGCAAGTTAAATGATGGAGGTCTCTTTAAACAGGGAGATCTTTGCCTGCAGATGAAGAAAGAGAGCTGGGGGGGGGGTAGAGATAAGCTGGCCTTGTGGCAGGGAGTTCCGCAGTATGGGTACAGCTTGGGAACGGTTTGTTTTGAATGCCCCCCGGAATGGACATGTCGGGCTTCTGAAAGGCAAAGAAAAGGCAGCAGTAGTTTGTTTGCTTGCTTGTTTGTTTGTCCAAACAGGGCTGGCAGGTTTTTAAAATTATTTTTGTGTTGCTGACACCCTGCCAAACCTGCTTGACCACAGACAAAAGAAGCACCGGGAGTTTCCGTGCCGTGGGTGGTAATCAGAGCGGCATCCAAAATTGTCCCTTGCCTTTCGGAAAGACTCTCTCTCGCACGTGTGTGCACGTGCAACTGTGTGAGAGAAAGAGAGGAAGCGCATAGGCGTGATTGTGCACCAGGTGTGCGTGTGGCGGGGGAGAGATGCACTGTCTGGAGGTGCGATGGAGTCTCTTGTTTCTTTGGAGGTTTTCCAACAGAGTTTGGATGGCCGTCTGTCCAAGGGAGGGCTTGGATGGTGTCTTCCGGCATGGCGGAAGGGGGCTGGACCGGGTGGCCCTGGGGGGTCTCTTCCGGCTCTGCAATTCTGTGGTTCTCGTTCTTCCTCCCGCTCCTCCCTCCTGTGTCTTCTCCCCTTGACCTGGCAGCCCTGGCCGCTGTGCCACAGAAATCCTGCGCGGAGTGTCCATGTGTGCGCATGGGCGCTTGGGAGTCAGCCTTCCATGCGGGTCGAGCCAAACTCCGAATTTTTCCCCCTCTCCGTCCCATCCCAGTTGGTGCCTTGGAATTTCCCAGCATGCATTGTTCCCCCTCAAAAGGCATCACTGTGTGTGTGCGTGCGCGTGTGTGTAGGGAAACCATGGCAACCGTGTGCTCTCCTCTCTCTGCATTTGCTCCCCGGTGAGTGCTGGCGGTGCCAACTGGTTGTCCACAGCTTTTGTGGTAACGCACACACGCGCTCTGAGAAAGCAGATGGAAATTTGGGTTTGCCAACTCATTAGAAAAGATGGGCCCCCAAACTCTTCCGGTGCCTTTGAAGAGCCGCTCTCTCACTCTTCAGAAACAGGCAGGTCAATTTCCCCTTTCCTCCTTCTTTTTCTTCACGCTGTAGTGACTAAGCAGGTTCTTAATCAATTGAGGAAGCTCCATTTAGGAAGCGTGGCTGCTGGGGCGCTGTGGAAATTTGGCAAGGCGTGGGAGGGAGATATGTAGGCTTGGCAGAATGGAAACTTGGGGGGGCTCTTGTGCCTTGCATAGTTGTGTAGAAGAGGTGTGGCATGTTGCCTGGATGCAAAATGAGCAAGACCCGCTGAAATTCCTTCTTCTTCCCAGCAGTTAAACGTAGAGAAGCCTTCCCTGGGTTTCACACTGGCAACTCTAGGTACGTGGCTGCCGGTTACAAGACCACGGCTAAAGAGGAAGCGAGCCCACCCGTGCCTCCAGCGGTAGACAAAAATCCTTTAACTGGAGTCAAGTCAGGGACCTGGGGAAGTGAGCCCCAGGGAAAGGGGACCCCTGCTTGCCCGCTGAGCTTCCCTGGAGTGGAGCCTCTTCTGCCCTTCCGGCAGGTCAGATTTTGCAAGGTTTTGCAATGAAATGGGCTCTAGTTTGCAGACTGGGAATTTTTTGCATGGTGCGGGGACCAGGACTGCAGAAAGGCAGGGCTGTTTTGGCATGCCTCAAAGCTGTTGCGCTGTGGCTAACCAGTAGGATTTATACCTATCTCTTCTTTACCTTTGGTCCTGCTGCCCCATTTATATTTAGCCTCTCCCACTGCCGGAGTGGGGCTGCTAAGACCCTCCCCAAATTGGAGCGTGGCCTGCTTGGCCGGGCAGGTCTTTTCACCCCCCTTTTGTCCCACAGCTCCCACCTCGAAAGGACTTACTGTGAAGGATGCAGGGATTGTTGGGGGATTGTCTGATGTGTATTTTCTTTATCTGTTTGCAGCCTGGCATGGCGCCGGGAGGGCAGCTGTGGCCGGCTTTGCCTGCGTGTAACCCGGCCATCCCACAAGCAGGTAGGTGGCACCCTGGGCCGCGCGGGAGGGGGTGCTGTCTCCGTGCACGGCTTTGGATCAGGGCCACAAGGCTCGTGTTTCCGGGGAAGGAGTGTCGCTCTGCCGGCAACTCCACCAAGGGGGTGTGTGGCAAGGAAGGCACACCCCAAGTCCGGACCCCAGGGGCTCCCCCTCCCCTGTCTCCCCCTTTCCTACCGGTTGATATCCCCATTCAGGCTGAAATGTCTCTTCTCAGGCTCAGTTACTGGTAGTAGTTGAGTTTGTATTTGGCCGCATCCTTTTGCTTTTTGCCCCTGCCTCTCTCCCCAGGACGCGGCCCTCACGCACTTTTCTGAATGTGGCCCCAAGGCTGGAAAATGCTCCGCAGCTTTGCCTTGAAGGGAACCTGTTGCTTTTGGGCACGGGCCTTTGCCACGCCTTCCTTCCTTCCTTGATGACAACGTGGCGACGGAAGGGCCCCCGGTGCGTCTCCTGTCGGCTCCCCTAAAGAAGACCCCTGCCGCTTTCTCTCCCTCTTTCCAGGGCTCGTTTGGGGCTGTGCGGAGATGACAATCTGAGGCAGGCCTGGAGGAAGGAGAGAGCTGATTCTAAGATGACCCGAACGGACCCGCCTGATATCCTGGTCTCGACGGTCTATCAGGATATCCGCGTGTCCTCGGTCGCCCCCTCCTGTCCCATCGCCGGCCCGCCCGCCAGGCAATGCAAGACCTCCATGTCTTCGTCCCTGGAAGACCAGCCCCCCCAGCACTTTAACAAGCGGCACTGCCGCAGCTTCGACTTCCTGGAGTCCCTCGACGGCCCGCCCGCCACCCCGCCCGCCATGGAGCGGCTCTCCCGGAGACCCCCCACCCCGGAGCCCTCCTCCTCGGTTCCGGGGGTCCGGAAGGGGTCCGTGAGGGCGGCCGCGCTGGAGGAGTACGTCGTCGGCAAGGCCCGCTCCCGCGGGAGGGAGGCCCCCAAAGAGCAGACCCCAAGGGGGGAACCCAAGCGGCGGCCCCGGTCCAAGAGCGCCCCCCGGACCAAGTCCGCCGCCTTCACCCCGGTCGCCATCCCCATCTCCTCGTGCTCTCCGCCTGCCCCGGCCCGGAGGGGGAGGGAGCCCCACCGGGCACCCCGGGAGCCCGAGCGGGCGGAGGCGTCCCCGCGCCGGGAGAGCGCCCACTCCTACGTGAGAGCCCTGATGAGCGAAGTCCACCCCATCAAGCTCCAGCCCCAGCGCAGCAGCGGCAGCCGCATCTCCCCGCTGTGCGTCACCGGCACGAACTGCTACGAGGAGGGCCCCCCGGCCGTTAGGCCTCCGCTGCCCCCGGCCGTCCACGTCAAGCGGCGGGTGGACATCAAGCCGGACGAAGCCACGGTCATGCACGTGGCCCGCAGTGCCAAGCCCTCTCACGGCCACGGGGAGGACCCTCTCGCCTGGCCACGGCCTCCGGCCGCCGTCCACAGCCTGACCGTGCCCAGCGGCCGGCAGGTGTCGATGTCTCGGACACCCACCCCGAGCGACACCTACAGTGGGGACCATCGGGTGCTCCCGCCGTATCCCACTGACTTCTATGATGGGAGCCCAGCTGTGCCAGAAGGGGGCTGCATCCCCTATTCCCCGTACGTGCCGACTAAGTTCTTCTACACTGAGGAGCCGGGCAGTGGCTTCCCTTTGAAAAGCTCCGGCTACGAAGGGTACCCACCCCATTACGGGGGGCCCGTTCTTCCCCCGTCCCAGTCCTTTTATGCAGAAGAGCCTCCTCAGAGCAGCTTCCACCCCATGCCTGGGAGAACATTTTTTGTGGAAGACAACCGGACACGTTATCCTGTCCAGGAAGCCCCCACTCGGACTTACTATGGGGACGACCCCCGTTTTTATGCATCCCGGACTGTTCCCTTGAAAGCCGTTTACACCGAAGACCCCCGGGCCTACCCCCCTGTGGGATCCAACCCCCGAGTCTTCTACACCGAAGATTATGGGAAATACCACGAGCGGGAAGCCATGTCCCGGACTTACCCCCATCCCCGGAGTGCCCCTCCTGTGCATTTCAATGACTGGTATTGCCCCGACAGGGTGACGCTACCCCCCTACCAAACGTGGCAGATGTCCCGGTACCCTCCCCAGCAGCCCACACCCCCTGCCATGCTCTCCTCCTGGCACGCCAGTTACAGCGTCAGCCCTCCCCGGCTCGGCACGGACTCGCGGCACTATTCCAAATCGTGGGATAACATCCTGACCCCCCACGTGCGCCGGGATGATCCTCTGTTGCGCGGGCGCAGCTACGAGAACCTCTTGGCCCGGGACCCCCATCGTGCCTTATCCCCCGACGACCGGAGGCAGCCGGTCGTGGTCAACCTCTCCAGTTCGCCCAAGCGCTACGCCGCCCTCTCGCTCTCTGAGAACTCCCTCCTGGAGAAGATGCACGCGGACGGCGGGCGCCACGGCTGGTTTGTCACCCCAGAGATCACCATCACGGACAATGATATCAGGACCAACGGGGGGTTCAGCAAGGGTGAAAGGCGATCGGCCAGCTGGGACGTCCTGGATTCGGGGGATGCGCGGGAGAGGGGCTGCGGCCCGGCCCGGCCCTACGTCCTGGATGCCGGTGCCAAAGAAAACGCTGCTCGCCAGCGCAGCTTGGAGCAGCTGGACGAGCTCATTACTGACCTGGTCATAGACTACAAGCCCCCGTCCATCTGCCAGCCCAGCGAGGTGAGCAATTTGGCCGACCAGCTGCGGCGACTGATCAGCGACGGATTGGCCCTGCCGGCTAAGAAGCCGGAGTCCTGGAAGCCACCGGAGCCCCACCCCACCAAGGAGCAGCCCGGGCGCAGCTCCTTCCATGCCGAGCTGCGCAAGGACCAAGGCCGCCGCTTGGCCGAAGCCCCCGCGTCCGCTGGCGGAGCCTTCGAGAAGCCTCCGGAGGACTGTTCTCCGGACCTCAGCGCCGACGAGGACGACGTGATGATGTGCTCCAATGCCAAGTGCCGGCGGACGGAGACCATGTTCAACGCCTGCCTCTACTTCAAGTCCTGCCACAGCTGCTACACCTACTACTGCTCCCGCAACTGCCGCCGCGAGGACTGGGACACCCACAAGGAGAGCTGCATCTACGGGCGGATCGGCAGCACCTGCCGCCACGTCCTCCAGTTCTGCCGGGAGAACGGGGAGGTGCACAAGGCCTTCTCCCGCATCGCCAAGGTGGGCTTCCTCTCCCGGGGCCGCGGCGTCCTCTTCTTGGGCTTCCCCAACTCGGGCTCGGCGGAGAACTTCCTGCAGTTCGGCCTGGAGAGCCTGCTGATGTCTCCCACCTACCTCTCCCTGCGGGAGCTGGAGGGCTATTCGGACAACCTCGGGGACTACGCCCGGGAGCTCCGGGAGGCGGGCCAGCGGTACGACCCGGAGGAGTGCTTCCTCCTGAACGTGACCGTGGCGGTCGGGCAGAACGTCCCCGAGAGGCCCTCCCCCAAGGTCCAGGTGCCGACCGTCCGCAAGTACGCCAAGGTGGCCTTAGCCTCCTCCAGCCCCGAGAAGAGGATCCTCAAGAAGGAGCGGGACATGGAGACGCTGATCCTGACGCCCCCGCCCGGCACGGCCGACATCGACAAGGAGGGCGAGGAGGGGCGCAAGGCCCGCGAGGTCTGCTTCATCAACATCCAGCGGGAGCTGCGCATCCGCGGCGTCTTCCTGCGGCACGAGTTCCCCAAGGTGTACGAGCAGCTCTGCGCCTTCGTGGAGAGCAACAAGCGCTTCACGCCGACCACCATCTACCCCATCGACAAGAGGACGGGGAAGCAGTTCATGTGTATGATCATGGCGGCCTCCGAGCCCCGCACGCTTGACTGGGTGGCCAGTCCCAACCTCCTGGACGACATTATGTGACCCCACCGCCGGAACACTCTCCCTCCTTCCGTCCTTCCGTCCTTCCGTCCGTCCTTCCTTCCTTCCTTCCTTCTCTCTCCAAATCTCTTTCTCTTTCTCTCTCTCTCCTTCCCACCAAGGGTATTCTGCTGATCACCCTTTTCTTAGAAGTGTATTTTATTATCAGAGTACAAATGTGGTTGGTTGGTTGGTTATGTTCCTTTTCTTTCTACAAGTAACCATTGGTTGGGGAATGGGCCGCCCCGTCAGGGGGCAGATGTCCCTGGGGAGTGATGCCGCTGGTTGGGAGGCCCGGTCGCTCTAGAATATAGCCGAAATCAAAATTAAAACCTGGGGCTTAGAAATGCCCACCACCTTCGGAAAAAAATTACCTTAAGAAACGAGTACTTTTGACGTTCTGGTGGCTGACTGTTACGTTGATATCGTTTAGCCCTGTTTGTTCCTTCCACATCCCTCCCTTCTCCCCCACCAGTAACCACATTAAGGGGAGAATTAAAAATGCTGGATTTTAGTGGATTTTAATTGACGCAGGAGAATAGAAATTAGAAGGAAAAGTAAGGTTGGCAGCCAATGGCTTAGCCGGGATGATGTCCTTGGGTTATGATTCCTTTCTGCCCACCCACTCAAAATTGTTCCTTCTTTATCCAGACTTCCACGTGGCCGTGCTTGGTAGGGGGCCGTGGGAGGGCGGGGGTTTATTTCAAATAACTTTTATACAAATTGGGCTTTGATGCCTCCAGAATTCAAGGGCTTTGGGGTGGAGACCTCCTTCTGGCCTTCACACCTGCTCTGCGGGGGTCTACCGGTACCAGCGTTGCCTGCCAGAGGAAGGGTCAGTAACTCTGTGAAGACTTCCAGCGTAGATCTGGGGCTGTGGGCATGCCCTCTAACCACTAGACAACAGTGCTACCTCTCTCTCTGAGTCTGGTCGGAGATTGGATTTGATGCCTGCTCGCCCAGCTCCTGGGGAACAAATGCCCCAAATACCCTTGGTTTCTCCTCCACGGAGATGGGACCCCCAGCCAGGTTCTTGGGAGGAGGGGCTGTTGCATGTTGAGCCTCCATATTCAAAGGCAGTGTACCCCAAAATGCCAGTGGCGGGGGAGGATGAAGGAGAGGGTCTATTCATGCTCAGGCCGGGGGCTTCCCAGAGGCATCTAGCTGGGCCTTTGGCAGCAAACGGGGGAATTTCTCTCTTCTGGGGCCGCAGCGCTCAGAACCGCGCTGTTGAGAGCTGTCATCCGAAAGGAAGAAAGAAAGAGGGATTTTTCCAAGCTGTGCTGAGGCATGCTTCCTGAGAACCCTGCATTCTCTGCAGGGTTGCATTCCTGCCTTGCAAAGAGAAGGACTCTCGGGTGGTGGGCTGGAGTCTGGAAGCCAAATGCAGAACAGAAATACTGTGTTTTCTGCCCCTTCTCTCCCAAAGTCATTTCTTGCAATGCCTTGGAGACGTTGCTCAGCTCATAATGGAACCAAAGCATACTTACCCCTGGGGAGGGGTAAGTATGGGATGGGGGGGTATTACAGTGTTTATTTCCTAACAAGTATAAGAAATTTTCTTTTGGTCCCCAAATTTCCAGCATTGCAGTCATTTAATTTTCTGCCAGCTATACCGGCATGGGGAATTTTGGGAACGGCAGTCCCCAAGAAAAGGAATATTTACCCCCAGTTCTGCTTCCACTGCTGCAGGTCATCCCTGCCCTCCTTTGGGCTTTGGAGAACTTTACTAGAGAAATGTTGCCCGACTTTTCAGCAACAGGGGCTAGAAGCTTGGTTTTATCTCTTTAAAAAATCTCGGCTTTTGCCTCTTCCTTCCTTCCTTCCTTCCTTCCTTCCTTCCTTCCTTCTTTCCTTCCTTCCTTCCTTCCTTCCTTCCTTCCTTCCTTCCTCCCTCCCTCCCCTCCCTCCCTCCCTCCCCTCCCTCCCTCCTTCTTTTTTCATTTTCTTTTTTATGAGGCTGAACTCTGGGCCAGAGCATCATGTCCTACATTTTTCTCCCCCTTGTGTTTGACCACAATACGTGTGGCACGTAGGCAGGCCTGTTGTGCAAAGGCAGAGCTTTAGGGGTGGGGAAGGCAGTATCCCACCTGCCCGGTGTTTGTGGGCGTGGCATTTTGGGGGAAACCAGCACTCCTCGTGCATCTTTTTCTTTGCTCGGCAACCACCTTTGGATCCCTTTTCCGCCCCTCCCGCGTGCCTCGGGCCTCTTCCTGCCTGCAGTGAGACCCCGTCCCGGCCAGAGGGACACCGCCGCCTCCTCCTCCTCCTCCGGCCAGATGGCACCGAGCGGCACGGCTTCTGTGCCAGCTTGGCCACGTGGCAGGAGAGAGAAGAGGGAGCCGAGACCCCCGGTGAAATCCAGGTCAGGAGCCGCAGGAAAAAAGGATGGGGATGGGGTTGCCATGGAAACGCTGCACATCCGTATCCTCCCTCCCTTAGAGAAGGGTGATGGGAGAGACGGAAGATGCCAGGCCTGCTGGATTCTACTTCTGAGGCCGTGAAAATACGTGCAGGCGGGGATCCTTTCCCCCCTTTCTCACCCCCCGGACTCATTGCTGGGCCCCTTTGCAGCTTCTCTGCAGGGTGGGCTGGAGCAAGGGTGGGCAAATTGTCCTCCCAAGGCCCACAGGTGCCCCATCAGGGTTTTCTCTGTGGCCCACAAGTGCTTCAAGATTCCCAGCCTGCCCACATTTTTTTCCTTGCCCAAAATAGGGGAAAAAAGTGAATTCTGTCTCTTGGAAATCTCCAACCATATTTTCAATAGGTTGCAGCTTCCCTCTCCTCACACTGGTGTTGAAAAATACCCATTTTTTTCCTACCCCGTAGGCGTCTGGTCTTTCCTGGGTGGGTGGGGGGCAGTTGGTGCATTTTTGTCCGTCCATGTGCTCTCCCCCCACCTCCGATGTCCCAGGGATGGAAAAACGGATCCATCGGATCGGTGGCTTTGCCTGCTCCTCAACTGCGGGCTGAGAGATCCCCAGGGCCTGGGCAACTGTGGGAGATGAAATCTGCCTTCACTTTTTAACAAAAAGAGGCTGGGAAAAGGCCTCAGTTTGAACCCCGGGGCCACTGGAGCCTCTTTTCTGTCCCCTTTGTTTTGATTGGGTGTTTCGTAGGGGTAGGAAGGTGACGTGAATGTATTTGAAGCTCTGTGCAGTCAACGGGAATTGTTTTATTCTGGTGCACAGAGGCGATCGCCTTCTGTGCTCAGTGCAGAAAGGTACCAAAATTACTCTCTCTTAAGAGGTGCGGTTAGAGGAGAAGACGTCAGGTCAATGCAGGGACTCATACAAAGCTGCAACAGGCGCCTCCTCCCGGAGCCCTTGGGTGGAAACTGTGCAACTTTCTGGTCACTGCCGGCTTGCAGACCCCGTCGGCCTCTGCCGAATTACGTGTCCTCGAAAGAGACCAGCGGGTGACGAGCTCCTTTGAGGACGGGGACATTCATCTGCCTTCTCTTTGGGCTCTGAAAGATTGAAATGGTGCCAATATTAACTTAGGGGGGAAAAAACCACTATCCCAATTTTGGGATGTCTCGGGGATTTGTTATGGGATTGATGGGGGCAAGGCGGCGTGTGTGTGTGTGCGTGTGTGTTTTCTGGGGTGGGGTTGAAAGTCTTGAATTGAGGGGAGGGGGAGGACGGGGGGTGCATGGCCAAAGGTGCATGTGTGGTGTTGGTGTTGCAGACACGCAGCGTGCATGTCCGGTCACTCTGATCTGCGGGAAAAAAGGTTCGTGTGTGTGTGTGTATGTGTGTGTGTGATTCTTGCAGGGGGTTGGACTCCGTTCCCCTCGGGGTTCTCTGCTGTCACACAGTGGGAAAGAGGCAGCTGGGCATCCAGGCTTGGGGGGGGGGCAGATAAACCGTTTGGCAGCTGGGTAGCCAGTAAGGCTGGGGAGGGCGGGGTAGACGCTTTCTTTCTTCAAAGCGGTGGGGTTACTTGGCTTCTCCCTCTCCTCCGGTTCACCCATAATTTTTGTTGTGGTATCTCAAGTATTGGAAGCCAATATAGTGCCGTGGCTTGGCTCTGAGAGACCCGGGTTCCCGTTCCCTTTGCCGAGCCGTGGAAACCCCGGGGTGTCCTTGGGCGGGTCCCACTCTCTCAGCCCTGGAGGAAGGCAAAGGAAAACCCCCCGGAAAGCCCTGCCTCAGGGTCGCCGTAACTCGGAAATGACTTTAAGGCACGCATTTCCTCGGTGGGTTTCCTCCCCACCAACTTTTTCGACTTATGTTCGGAGAAGCAAGTCCGGCACGTAAATACGCCAAACTCTGCCTCCTCCCTCCTTCCCTGCAGTTTTAAATGATTCCGTTTCAAAGATGTTGCACGTTTGAGCGCACTTCTTCAGAATCCGCACGGTGTTGCACTGTTGCACCTGGTCTCCAGTTTTCGATGCGAGGGAAAACGGAGCGTGTATGTGTTTGCGAACTGGGGGAGACGGGCGTAGAGTTTTTCTTCCATCCTTGGCCAAGATTTTGGTCCCGGGACGCGGCTCCTTCTCGCCCCTCCTCTAAATGTCACGCAGGCAGATGTTTGGGATTGTTCCCTGGGCACCTTGGCGATGGCTGGCGTTGGCGCAGAGGAGGGGAGCGGGGCGGGCGGTTCTCCCCCTGCAGGGAGACAGCTGTTTTCTTAGGTGTAGACGGAATGTGAGCGTTGGCTCTTTTCCCCAGCTTTTCCTCTCTTGCGACGGGATGGGTCGCCGGCTCCCCTGCCCTTCCCTCGAGTGGGATGGAGGTAGGATAGCACGCGTGGAATTCCTCCCCACCGGCTCCTTTCCAGTCCTCCCCAGCGTTGCCCTGGAAGATTGTACCACCGATGCGCGCGCGCCCACGTGGCCCGATCGCCCGTCCCCGACCCGTAGGCGCCCCTTTGCTGACACTGGCAGGAGAGCTTTCTCCAGGCGTGCCGCGTTCGCGGCGGAGCAAACGCCCGTGCGTCCGGCTGGCACTCGGGGGAGTCTCTGTCCAGGAATGGGTACCCACTGAGTTTTGTGCAAAAGGAGACCCTCCAAGCTTTCACGGCTGAAAACCAGGGCGCACGTGGCCAAGCCGGATGGGAAAAAATGGTTAAGGAGCACGAAGTTAGGAGAAGCTGCAGCAATTTGCTTTTACCTGAGCCAACCGGGAAGGGCAAATTTACACCTCTCCTCTCCTGTGCCCCTGCTAGCCGAGAGCAAACTGCTTTTGCGCTTTGAACTCATTTTGCAGCAAGCTGAGGACAAAGGGGGAGAAGGAAATAGAGAAACTGGGACATTTTAAAAACAACTGAAAAAGTGGGAAGACAGAGAATTAATCTAGATGTAAGTCCCCAAAAGCAGACATTCCCTTTGCACTGCCCAAATGGGGCAGTTTTCCAGCCTTCTTCCGCCTTCCTTCTCTAGGACCCAAACCTTTTAATTTTCTGCCTGCAAGGGGGTTCTTTTTGTCTGCCGCGCTGCTCTCGCATCCATTCCTCTCTCTGCTGCCTGCTGCTCCCCTTTCCTTCCCCAGGAGAACTTCGCTGATGCAGGAGTGGTTTCTTTGCAGAATGCATGCTTGATATCTTTCCTTTATATCTATATCTATTTTAAAAAAATGAACACAAAATAGGAAAAAAAATACTGCATAAAAGTGGACTGCTTCCACATTTTATCTCTCGCGTGGAACAGAACTAGGTCTGTATTTTCTCACGTTTGCCGTTGTTAGAGTTTGCTGGTTTCTCATGGCACAATTCTGAAAGATGAAATCTATACATATAAATATAATATATATATTATATATATATAATATATATATATATATATAAATGAGAAAAAATATTTCCTTTGAATAAATATAAAATATAACTTGAATTCACAGGCTTCTGTCTGCGTTTGTTTCTGGGATGGGATTCATTAGGAGGGGTGGAGATTGAAAATTCGGGGAGGAGGTGCAAATGGAATAAAAGGGTGTCATAAAAAGAGTGGCAATTATTGCAAATTTGCAATGCCTTTTAAAAAATATGTATATTTGAAGCAAAATATTGCAGAGGCCTGTCTTGAGCTCAACATAATAATCCCAGTTACGAGTCAAGGGTAACCTGGATCAATGCTTGGGAAATTCCTATTTGGACTACAATTCCCAGAATCCCCCAGTGAAGACCATGCTCTGAACCAACGTTTTCTGGGCGGTGAAAAACCCGTTAAAAATATAAAATGCAATAGCTATACGTTGAAACACTGCTACTGTTTCTCTGGAAACAGCGAAGGAGAATTTTTCAGGATGGGAAATTTGGCGTGAGAATGGGCTGCCTGAATATGCCATGAAGGAATTCTGCACGTGCTTAGAGGCACGCTAGTTCCAGTCTCTGCTGGGGCCATTTCAGAGGCCCCCCCCATTTCTTCCCGGTTTGTCCCCCGTTCTCGCCCCTGTCCACCTCCATGAAGAACATAATCTATTCATCACTATTAGTATTATTTATCAGCCGACCAGTCCTTTCCCTTTAAGAGACCTGCCCCTTTAAGAGCGCCGGCTTCGATTGGCGCGTCCCTGCGAACCCGCAGTGACGTTTCCCTCCGCCCCCTCCCCTTGACTTGGCCCGCGTGACTCTAAAGTGATGTCGTGATTGGACAGCTCATTTTTTTCCTTTAACGTGTTCTGATTGGCGGCTGGGTCAGCCCCGCCCGCTCCCATTGGGCAAGAAAACGGCCGGAAAGACAAGGGCGTGCCCAATCAACCGAACCCTCTCAGAGGGCGCGGAGGATTCTGACGATCCGACTGGTTAATTCGACGTTAGCGCGCTCTGCGATTGGCCCGCCGGGCCGCGTGGGGCGTAACTTATACGGCGTGCGCAGGGAGTCCTTATCGCGGCCGTTCTTCTCCTCAGTCGGCGGCGGCGGCGGCGGCCATGGCGGCAGGCGAGGGGTTGAGCCGCGTCCCTGACGTGGATATCGACCCGGACGGCGTCTTCAAGTACGTGCTGATCCGCGTCGCGGCCGAGGGAGAAGGGCCGGCCAAAGAAGTCGTGCGCGGCTACGGCTGGGCCGAGTACCACGGTGAGCCAATCAGGGGAGAGGGGGCGGGCCCGGGGCCGTAATTCGATACGGGGGCGGGGCTACGGCGTGGGCGGGGCTCGGGGCGGGGATGAAAGTGGGCGGCTCTAGCGTGGTGAGTGGGTGGAGCTAAGGAGCAGGTGGACTGGTCGTGCTTTCTGGGGGAGCTGTCGAGTGAGTCAGTTTCCAAGATGGCGTCGGTGTCGGGGGATTCTGGGAGATGCAGTCAAAAGCCCTCTCCAGGCGGCCGCTGTGCCTGGGAGCCGTAGGCGGAGGGGAGGCTTTTCCCGGGCTAGCCGTGAGGGCTTGCGGGATGTCGTTGTGGGTGGGTGGGCGGGGGTCCCGAGGGGGAGAGCATGTCTGGGTTGGCACGCCGTCTGGCCGTCGTGGGACCTGTAGCCCAAAGAGGAACTGCCTGGGTTCCCCAGGGTTTGATGTCTCCCCAAAAGTAACATTTGCGGGTGGTTCCTCGGGTTACGGGGTCGCGGAGGGTGGGACTTTTGTGCCTCGAAATGAAGTTTCTGTTCCTTCCCCAAAATCCTAGCACTGCAGAGAGTGAGGCCTCGGCAGTCCTTTATACCTTGGACTCTCTTGTCTCTCTGTCTGCGTAAGTGTTAAGATACTGCAGTGCTCAAAACCGGAAGACCAAAGGAAAATTTTGGGGAGAGGGCAGAATTCTTATTGAGGGGCACAATGCCCTCGTCTTCCCCCTTCCTATAGCTGTTCCCGAACTCTCCTGCCCCCCCCCCGTGTGGACAAGCTGCCACCTGCCCTCTTTTGGGTGGGGTTCCGAAAATAGAGTCTCAGTTGCCCCCCTCCCCATTGAGGAGGGTTAGAAATTGGGGGAAGGGGTGTCCCACGAGGCTTTCCGTCCGCACCTGGGGAACTTCCTTCCGCCTTCCTCCCCCAGGCGACATTTACGACCGCGTGGTGGAGGAGCTGGAGAAGCAGGGCTTCTGCTGCACGTGCCTCGGGGGCGGCCGGATCTCCCACCAGAGCGCGGCCAAGAAGATCCACGTTTACGGCCACTCCGTGGTAAGGAGCAGGAGGAGGAGCAGGGAGGAGCCCTTTGTGGCGTGCGCGTATCTATCTATACGTCCGTCCATCCGTCCTTGTGTATCTCTCTTGACAGGGTTTTGGCCGAGCCAAACACTCCATTTCCACAGAGAAGCTGAAAGCTGCCTACCCTGGCTATGAGGTCACCTGGTCAGATGACGGCTACTGACCCGTGTGGAAAGAGAGAGAGACAGAGAGGCCTCCCCGCTGCCCAGCAGCTGGACCGGACTGCCCCCCATCCCGACGGGTGCCGGGCAGCCCCGAACAACCTGGGACTGAGAAGGGGAAGGGGTTTCACTCCCATGAGGAGAGGGGACGGGTCTCTGTCGGGCCTCCGGTGGAAAGTGCCAGGCCTGTGTGTCGGTCAGAAGAAATAAATTTAGCTCTGGGATTGGCTTTGGTGCTTCATGCGTGTTCTCTGCCCATAGCTGCAGCTCTTGTTTTCTTTCCAGGAGGCTTTTGGTCTGAGAAGAAACACTGGGTGTGGTGGGGAGGACTGGGTGAGAGAGCCTCAGGGGGTTTGCCAGACCTCCATCCCTGGGGGCAGGTCTCCCCGGCCTGTGTCATCTTGGACTGTATGGGGAGGCTGGTCCCATCCTCTGCAGTTCAGATGTGGAGCTTAATCTCATGTGAGTTCAATGGGATCTACTCCAAGCAGGGGCAGAGGGCAGGTGTGGGGTTGCGCGGCCCTTGGCTCCTCCACACTCATCCTGTCCCAGCCTAAAGTATGGCCAAGTGCCTGACCCAGAACCCTCCAGGAATGGCACTCTAGACCCTTGCTATGTTTGACAGCTCAGAGCCCTGTTTCTTTGTTTTCCAGCCACTTCCTTTTGTTGAGTTGGTTTTCTGGCCCTCTGTGCAGCCCCCGGAGGGTCCCAGAAGGGGAACATTGGCTTTTGGAGCTGCCTTAGTTGCTTGCCCTAGTCTAATCTTGGTACAGCTGTCTGGATCCAACCCACCAACAAATTGGGCCCAATGGTGCATTTTTAGAACTGGCAAATACCTTTATCATGTTTCGCTATGCTATTTTGTATCTTTAATAAAAGGTGATAAAATTTAAAAAATTAAAAGAAGAAAAAAGAACTGGCAAATACCTGAAAGCAAAAGAGTCTCATCTGGAGTTTCTCCTGAGGAGGCCTAGTAGAGCTGCTTTTGGGCTCCAGGCCTCCAGCAAAAGAAGGTTGCAAAAGAAGGTCCTGGAGGATTGGGGTGGATGTCTCCTCCCTAGAGAATTCTGTGGTGCTCCGGCATGACAGACAGACTGCGTGTTCACCCTGAGGTTTGGTTGCAATGGGCTGTAAGGACGCACTCTTCCCTCTTTGCAAAGTTTATGGCTTAATTGCTCTTGGTCCAGGGTCCAAGGTTGTGGTTGTCTGGGAAGTGAAAAGTCAGGTTTCACGGACTTGAGAGGAACAGTCCCACACAGAGGAACTGGGAAAAGGAAAAAAAAAAAAGCAATCTGCTCCAGTCTGGCTTCTTGATGAGTATTGAAATAAACAGTCCATTGCAAAACCCACAGAGGTGCCTTTTGCAGCGGTCAGAAGAAAGAGGCTGCAAGGCAGAGTAGCAGAGGGTGTGTTGGATTTGTACAGGAGGGCACCGAGTTCAGTTCTTGCTGGACAACAAAGTGGCAGTGGGCAGATTTTGTTTGTTTCATTTTAAAATAGCTGCCAGAAATTCAAACATTTTAGTAGATCAATATGCAGGACCAACCTAAGGCAGGGGTGCCAAGATTATTAAAGACATTATAACAGCATTTCCCAATTTGGTGCCTTCCAGATGTGTGGGGCTACAGGTCCCGTCAACCTACAGAGGCTTCTTGTGGAACCTCCATGCTCAGGAGCATATATCTTTGAGTATCAGATGCAGAGAGCAAGCAGCCGGTAGGGCCAGTGTTTTCGATGTTCTGTTTGGGAAGTTTCCGTAGGCATCTGGTGAGTCCTTGTCGGATGCAGGCTAGGAAGGAGGTATATGCGTCACGTGATCCTGGAAAGTTGAGTTGGGTTTCCTGGTGCGGTTCTTGTTTAACAGCTCTTCTCCCTCTCCCCCTTTTCCTCTTCTCAGCAGAATGGTGGGGCACCTCTTTCGGCTGAGGGCCCGGCTGAACTTCAAAGAAGTTCTCAGGGGCCACGTTCCAGTGGTGGTGGGTAGGGCCATAGCTAAAGGGATGGGCCGAAAACCCCAGAATCTTTTGCTTAGAGGTCTTACTGCTAGTCATTTAGCTTTAGGAGAGGCCTGTGTGGAACCTGAGAAATCACAGGGAAATCTGTTCTTAACGCCAGTGCCTTATTCAAGTATTTGGAGAACATACATCTCCCCACCCCGCATTTTGAACGGAAAAAGAATCTCTGTGTAGCTTTGAAATTGTATATTTTGTTTAAAAAAAGGTACATAATGTCAAAGCCAATCAATACATAAAGTAAAATAAGAAATAGGTCTCATGACACTGGCATCAAATGGGGAAAAAACTTTGCAGCTTTGGAAAGCAACAACAAAAGAACCCACATCCCTTTTCTTTTCAAGTTAAAAGCCAAGGTGTAGTAAACATGGTTTTGAGGCTGATGTGTACCGGGGCATGTGTGTGTGTGTGTGTGTGTGTGTGTGTGTGTGTGTGTTTGTGGTCTCCCTGTGGCATCCTTCCCACCTCCAGCGGCCAATGTCCCGCGGTGTGTCTGAGCAGCCATCTTGCCCCGAAGGAGGGCATTTCGTCTCCCAGGTGCAGGTGATAAGTGAGGTTGAAGTCCAGGGTGCAACGTCACTTGGAGGAACCTGCCTTCCTTCTCCCTCTGGGAGAGCAAATTCTTCCACTGCTTCTCGTACCAAGGATGTCGGGGTCTCGGCTGCTGCTGGTGTGTCTAGTCCTCTTGGAGGAACTCTCCGGTGAGTTTTCCAGCAGTCCCCTCCCAGGCCACACTCCCAGGGGAGCCAAGTTGAGTTGAGGTTTAATTCCAAGAAATTGAGGAAACTGGGCATGAAGAATTGGGGCTCTTGGTTCAGTTGGCCTGGCTTTTTCACTGGCGCTTAATTTTTTAAATAAATATATCTGCATGTTAAGTGGGCAAAGATTTCTTGGAGAGATTTTAAGGCTTCATTGGGCATTGCTGGAACAATTTAAAATATTTTCTTGAGGTACCAGATAGAATATTGTTTGTGGCTCTGTGTGTGTGTGTATGTGTGCGCGAGAGAGAGAGAGAGAGAGAGAGAGAGAGAAAGATGTTGTCTTGTGTTGTGTAACCCAGTTGCTTTTTGGCTTACCCACAATTGAACTCTGTCTCTCTGAACTTGCAAACTGCTTTATAAAAAGGACCGGTTTTTCTTTTTGTTATTCAAAGTTGAGATCCTTTTTATTTTTTTTTGGGGGGGGGATGAACAGCTTTATTGTTCCACCTTCTGAGACATTTCAATCTCAAATCCTTGTTCATCCCTAACGCTCACTGTGAGGTATTGGGTCAGGCACCGTCTCTCATCCTAACCCACCATGCAGGGTTGTTGGGAAGATTAAGGAGCCAACTGTGTACATCCTCCCCCTCAGTAATTTGGAAGAAGGGTCGGTTAAATATCAGACAAATATGCAGGTGCATAGTCCTCATGATGTCTTCACTTTGACTTTTTCCTGCCTCCCAGCTGGGCCTCAATTTTTTGTCCAGGCGGTCTTCGTCAACAGATGCAGGACTGCCAGCCAAAACGTGTGTAACTTTGTCTGTGATTGTTGGGACTGTTCAGATGAAAACCAATGTGGTGAGTTCTCCCTCTTCTTCTTCCTCCTGGTAGGCTGGCTGGGAAGATATTTGGTGCTGGGAAAAGACCATCTAAAAAGAGCTCACCTGGAGCAGAGGAACAAAAATATACAGCTAGGGAACAGCACTTTTTTTGGATAACGGTCTCTAAGTCCTGCAGCTTGCATGGGGTTTTGGGGAGTTGTCATCCAGAAAAAGTAACTTTCCCAAGTTCTAATGTTGTCTGGGTGGTGTTGTGTAATGACACCTAGCAGTGAAAACCAGCAGTCCAAAATCAATGGCTTTTACTTGGGAAATGATTGTTTGTGTGATCATCCCAGGCAGAGATCTTTTGTTTCTCAGCGTGGAATAGGTGTGATAGGACGCAGGGGAAAAGCCAGGATCCTGGAGGGGATTTAGAAGTGGGCAGGTCACCCCCTCAGCCACTGCCTTGGGCCCTGGGAATTGCCTGCCAGGTTCTCCATTTCACAGCAGAGATTGGAGAGTCAAGCAGTTTGCAAGACAGTGTGGTCTAGTGGTTAAAGCATTAGCCTGGGACTTTAGGGGAAGACAGGTTCCGGTCCTCATAGAACAAAGGGAGTGATTTGGGCTAATTTAGTAGAGATTGGCTGAAGAGGAGAGATAAAAGAGAGAGCCAGACATGAAACTCCCTAAGCGATGTGAAACCAGTTTCTCTCTCAGCCTGGTCTGCCTTGCAGGGCTATTGTGAGTCTGTCAAAAGGAGGAGGAGAGCCACGATAACTGTATGTCCATAAGGGACAGCAAACAGATCCATGTGAGCAAATTTTTCTTCTTAGATGGTTATAGTTCGCGCACCAAAGTTGTAAATTGGGACAAAATGCCATTTTTTAAAAAAAATGAGGTATTCAAAATGGAATGCAATTGAGGGGGAGATCCCGATACCTCAGTCTATTTTGAATACATGATTTTTCCTGGGCTGATCCCCACCCCCACAGTCAAGCTGTTTCCTGCTTGGTGCGCTGACTGCTGGAGACACCACCTGCGTTCCTCGGTTTCCCTTCAGGTTACCAGAAGGAGTCGGTGGCACTGGGCGTGCCCTTCACCTGCGACTTCGAAGGCAGCATGTGTGGCTGGGAGGACGAGAGCACCTCGACCTACCAGTGGAGCCCAGCCCAGGCCAGCATCGCCACCTGGGGGATGGAACCCCCCTTTGACCACACCCTGGGCACCGATTTGGGTAACCGGTTTTCTTCTGGGGGTGGGGTGACTCTGGACATCACAACAGTGGGTGGAGACAAACCTCCTTTACAGTGGCTTTTTTCTCATTATTGCAAGAATCACAGCTTTCACATTACTTAAATTAAATCAGGGTCATAATCCTTGAGGATGTACGGTAGATGGAATCTCAAAGCTAAAGGAGGAAGCAAAGAGTAACTTTCTGTTTTGGGAGGTGGAAGAGGGAGGAAGGGGGCTCCAATTCTCTGTGTCTCTCCTTCTTCCCTGTCCCCTCCATGTCCTAGTCACTGGAGTAGCAGAAAACAAGCTCGCCCATCTTCCTTCTATGATATCCCTTGAAATATTTAAACATAGCTGCCGTGACACCTGTTAACCTTCTGTTCTTCAAGCTACACAGACCCAGCTCCCTCAGCTGCTGCTCATAGGACTTCATGGTTTCCAGAGTCATATCTTGGGGTGTTCGTAATGCTCTCACCCTCTGTCCCAGTTTTCTGACCTTCTCACACCTCTGGCATTCCTACAGGCTGGTTCATGACCACCACCAAGCAGAAGGTCAAACCATCAGCTACAGCCTACCTGAGATCCCCCCACATGAGGGAAGCAGCTGCGACCTGTGAGATCCATGCCTGGTATCATCTGTGGGGACCAGGTAGGCACCTGGCTGAAGAGACAGAGGTGGGAGAGAAGAAGGGTTAACACCATATTTGTTTATTGATGTAATTCATCTGCTGTCGCACCTTTTCTCCAGCAAGCATGGGTGGCTTTCCTCCTCCCCCCTCCAGCTTTATCTCACAACAACCCTGTGAGGTACAGCCAGTCTGGAAAACTGAATGTGAGCATCTGGGCCAAGGTTACCCAGCATGTTTCCTGGCTCTGTGGGGGATTGGAACTCGGGTCCCTTGATGCTTCCTCAACCTCTGCACCAGTACACATTACAGATTCTGCACTGACTCTCGAATGCAGGACTCAACGAGACCCACCTTCCCACTCTGAAACTGGAGCTGAGCAATGAAAATACCACCATGACGCTTTGGCGCAACCCTCCAGGTAGCGTTTCCCCCTGGCGGGAGTTGGTGGCTTACACAGGACGGATCCGGGGAACATTTCAGGTACCGTAATTCCCTCACGTTCCCTACAGGAAGAAGACTAGGTTGTGCTTTTCAAAAGTTTTGGATTTTGGGATAAGAGATACTCAACATGTATGGATTTTGTGACATTCTAGCCCCACAAAGGGAGACAGATTTCTGAATTCCATATGGATTTCTTACTGGGTCTGAGAGTGAAGTTGTCCCTTGCAGGGTGGTGGGGTCTACTTCATGGTAGGTGGGGGGAGGTTTAAGTAGAGGTTGGATGCTCACCTTCTAGGAGTGCTTTTGTGGTGGTGGATGGGGGTAGGGCCAGATGGCCTTTGGACGTCCCTCCCACCTCTGTGATTAAAAGTGTGACAAGTTGCAGGATGTTTTGGGGGATGTCTTCCTGTGAGCTTGCAAACTGCAGCTCCGGAAGGCGCAGGAGGGAAGTTGCAGCCGCTGGAGACTCACCTGTAGCTCTGCTGCCCTTCTGCAGGTCACTTTCTCTGTAGTTCAGGACTACTCCGAATCAGTGCAACTGGCGCTCGACGACGTGGAGTTCAGAAACTGTGGCCTCCCAAGTAAGGCTGGGCTCAGTTCCAGTTCCCCTCTTCCCTCTACCACCATCCTGTCTGTCTGTCTGTCTGTCTGACTTTCTTTCTTTCTTTGTTTCATTTCTATGCCTCAGAGCAGGAACCCAAGGTGGCTTCCAGAAAGAGTCAATTAAAAAAAAAACTTGAACAATGAAATTTTAACAACCATTAAAATGCCCACATAAGACATTACAAAATCATTTTAAAAGCATACAAAAGTTTTTTAAAAAAGGTAAATAAAGCATCCCTGCCAAGGAAAGGAAAGCAGGGAGGGGGCCAGCCTCACCTCCTGCAGAAGAAGTTCCAGAGTTACAGTGGCTTTGGATTAGCTTTAATTCTATAGTTTAATATCATTTCTAATCTTACCTTTTTGCATGCCTTCAGGTCTAGGTAGTTTTGCTGGTTTTCCTTTTTACTCCATAAGCCAGACTTGGAGAGAACGGTGCCAGATAAACAACAGAACTAATAAATGCTGTCCCTTGAATGTTGAGTACCTCCTCCTCTTTGATCATTTCATCTCCCTTTCCTCCCTTCCCACTCCCGTAGCCCCCAGTTCAAGTCCCCCCAGCTGTCGGACTGATGAATTACAGTGTAGTAACTCTGCATGTGTCGCTGTGGACCGGTATTGCGATGGAACTGAGGATTGCCGAGAAGGCGATGACGAAGACCCAGCAGATTGTGGTGAGAGTTTCCACAGGTTTTGTTGATTCTCTTTCCTGCTTTTTTTAAGCTATCTTTTAAGAGTATTTCAAAATAGAAAAAAAATACTAATTGGAAAAAAGAAAAGAAAAAAATGTAAGAAGAAAAGAAAGTAAAACAGAACAAAAAATAGGTTAGAAAAAAGTGTGGCTTCTGAATTTTGGCAGTTATAAATTGTTTTTCTTATGTGCCTTCAAGTCATTTCTGACTCATAGCAACCCTGAGGTGACCCTATGACTCCTTTCCCTCCCTGCAGCCTCTTTCAGCGTGTGTCACTTTGAGGATGGCTGGTGTGGATGGACCGCAGCACCTGACCAGACCTTCCCATGGGTGAGGAACTTCAGCCTCCAGGTTGTCGCGTCGTCACCTGAACAACCCACCCGGGACCACAGCACGAACAGCCCAGCAGGTGGGTTTGGGTAGGCAGGGAGAGGCTGTGATCCCATTTTTAGGGTTAGCCCTGATTGCTGAAAACAGAATTGTTATTCATCAATTTTAGTAAAAGCATACATATAAGTCCTTTTGGAGTTTGTACATATATATCACACTTTCAAACGAATGAAGCAGTGTTAGGTCTTTGATCCACTGAATGATGGGTGGGGAAGAATTAGCCTTCCAGTGCCACAGTATCAATCTCTTGAAAGTCAAGAGGGTGCAAAAAAAAAAAAATCATCAAATTCCAAGTGACAGGTAAATAACTTAAAAGAACATGTACATCACTCAATATCAACAACCTTTCTAATACTAAATTTATTCCTGTAATAACTGTTCTTCAAAATGGGGTTGCTATGGGAGCTTTCCAGAACATATGAGTGAGAGAAGCATTGCAGCATTACACCTCAAAGTTGCAAAGGGATCTTGTAGCAACTTTGAGACTAAGTGAGAGAAAGAAATTGGTAGTGTAACCTTTCATAGACTTTGGTCTGCTTCATCAAATGCGTGGAGATGAAGTGGACTTAGGTCTTCTAAAGCTTATGCTACCAACTGCTTTCTCTTGGTTACTCTCAAAGGTGTTACAAGATCCCTTTGCAAACTGATCCAGACTAACACAGCTGTGTCTTTGAATTCCACCTCCAAGTTGTGACTTGTTTCTTGTTTAAAAAAACACCCAAAACTCTTGGGGATTCCAGGTTCAGAGCTGGACCCTGAATCTCTTTCTCTCTCTGAGCCAGTTTTGGTAATTCAGCTGTTTGGGTCCCCTGTCCAGTCAAGACGGAATGTTCTCCTCGCTCCCAGAGAGATAACAGTCTTCTAGCCAACCAAGAGATAACAAAAAGGTCTGTGGAGCGTACTGAAGATACAGGATGTCGTAAACATTAACGTTAGCATTGGCCAAGACTTTGGGAGGGGTGAAATGTCTGGTTGTGATCTGGGTGGGGACCAGTTCGGAGCCTGTCTCTCCCTCCCACTACCTCTCTGCAAAAATTACTGTTTCCTGCTTTATTTTGCTACATTTTTTTCTGCTTTTCCACCAGAATTTCTGTGTTCAAGGTGACTACTAACCTCTCTCTCTCCCCCCAGAAATGAAACCTTTAAAATGGAGGTGGGCAACTGTAAGAGGCTAGGGACCATAATTTGGCCTCAGAGGAGACCTCAAGTTTTGCTCCCAAGTGCCCCCAAACATCCTACAGGGGATGCGGGGGCATCTTCTCCATTTTTTTGGCTTCCCTGGACCATTTCAGGTCCGAGAGGGGACTCCTTTACAACCAGAAGTAGCCAATTCTTTTTTTTTCTTTCAAAAAAGGCCTCTCCTGGACCTAAAAGGCCCAAGGTGGGAGGGAATGTGGCAAAAATGCCCCTGCTAAAGGGTGTTTGAGCGCATTTGGCAATTTTTTTTTTTTTATCCTGGGAGGTGTCCAAAGGAGTCTGACTGAGATGGTCAAAGGTCTGGAAACCCAACCTTATGAGGAATGACTTTGGGAGCTGAATAGGTTTAGCTTGGAGAAGAGAAAACTGAGAGGTGATGTGGTGATTTCCTGTTGCTGCTGGTGATGTGTGTCTTCAAGTTGTTCCCAACTTATGGCAACCCATCTCAACCTTCTCTTCTTCAGGCTAAACATACCCAGCCCCCTGGCTCTTCTCCAGGCTAAACTTACCCTGCTGGAGCAGCAGAAAACAAGCTCGTGCCATCTTCTCCATGACGTCCCTTCAGATATTTAAAGACATGATGATTGCCTTTAAATATCTGAAGATAGAGAAGATGAAACGAGCTTGTTTTCTGCTGCTCCAGAGACTGGAATGTGAGGCAGTGAGTTCAAATTATAAAAAAAAAAGTGAACGTTAAACATGAGTCATGGTGTGATGCAACGGGAAAAAAACCCCGTCAGCAATGCATTTCTAGGCTATACCAACAAGAACGCATTCCCATAGGGGAGGAGATGGTGTCCTCTGGCTAAGCCGTTCATGGGCCAATGTCCCATCTGATCTCTTCCAGGCTACTTTGTCTACATCCACAACCCACATCTGAGCCTTCAAGGGGGAAGAGCGTGGCTGCTCAGCCCAACGCTGGCCGTGGGCCAGGACATACCATGCCACGTGAGTTCTCTGGCTCTTACATTCTTACCTGCTTTATTTGGTGTGCTAAATCCTCTCCAAGTTGGGAAATTGAGACACTTAGGAACATCTTGAATTGGGAAGTTCTGATTGTTGCAGTTTTCACAGAGTTTGGAAAAGTTATTTTGGGAGGGACTACAAGTCCCAGAATCCGTTCCCTTAGATATTGGCCAAACAGTTTTTAAATTTTGAAAGCTCTGTAGTTTCACTGTCGTGATTGTCCCATCCAAACCTTGGGGCCACTCTCTCTTGTTGATGGAACCCCTGTGTATTATGAGAGACACCTTCTAGAGCACAGGAAGGAGGTTGCTTTCTGGGAAGCCTTGCCCAGATCCGTCCACCTCCTTGTTACCCCCAGCACTCTCCTGTCACGTGAGCATGTTGTTAGGAAGATGTGAGAGGGTAGACTTATTCCTTTGGGTACAGGAAGGGTGGGCACCTGCATAGGGCCCAGGGCCAATTCCCCCCTCTACCCTTGTGGGCCACCCCCCCAACCGTGTTCCCAGGTAATTCCAACTTCACTAGCGTTCTTCCCAAAATGGTAGGCGGAAGTGGAGTTGTGTTACTTCTGGTAGCCATTTTGTGAAGGACTCTGCCAAAAATAGAGGTGTTTGGAAGTGCTGGAGGTGGGGTGGGGTTCTGGGACGATTTCTGTGTGGGGTTGGGGATGTTTTTGCACATTTTGGGTTTTCAACCTGGTTTTTGTCTGAAAAGTGCTGAAAATTGTGCCATTTTTAAAAGATGGGTGCCGGGGGGGGTCTGGCAGGGGAGGCTTTAGGGGCCACAAAAGTGGGCCCGGGGTGCATATAGCCTGCAGACCTTACTTTGCCCACCCCAGAGGTACTGTGTCCTCCCTTCCCACATCCCGAGCCCCTTCCTTCCTCCTCGACCTCTTCTTCCTTCCAGCTGGTGCTCTACGTCCACCTTCATGGTTCCAACGCCAACCGCCTGAACATCTATTACCGGACAGAAGAAACGGTGGTGCTCGTCCGGACTCGCTCTGGGGACTTGGGTGACTACTGGTTCCGGGACAAAGTGGATTTCAACGTGACGGGGCCATTCCAGGTGAGCAAGGAGGGGGATCTGTCACAGTGGGAAGTAGGGGGTCCCAGAGGCATGGCAAGGCAGGGTGGAGGTGGGCAAGCGGGTGGGGTGTGGTGAGAACGGTGAGTCTGCCTGGCTGTGGTTCCTGCTTGCGGATGGTGGCCCAAGGTCAGGAGAAACTCCTGAGTAGAACTTGATTATTTGTATATTTGTTTAACTTCCGCGCCACCCACTTTCTCCCAGAGTAGGACCCAAGGCAGCTTCCGGAAAGGATCAATTAAAAGAGAAGAAAAAACCCTGAACAATGAAATTTTAAGAACAATTAAAATCCCTGCATAAAACAGTACAAAGTCATTGAAAGACATATAAATGTTAAAGAAAGGGTAAATAAAGCATCCCAATAAAAACTTCCCTGCTTATACATTAAAAGCCTGATTAAACAGAAAGCCCTTTGTTGCAAAACTACAACTCCCATCATTCCTCACCATCGTGGCTAAAAGGGCTGATGGTAGATTCCACCTAAACATTAGGAAGAATTTTTTTAGCGTAAGAACTGTTTGTCAGCGGAATGGGTGGTCTTGGAAGGTCGTGGAGTCTTTTTCTTTAGAGGTCTTTAAACAGAGGCTGGATGTGCATTTTGCAGTAATTGTATATTCCCGCATGGCGGGAGGAAGGAGTAGATGTCCCTTGTGGTCCCTTCTGTTACTCTCTGAGTTGTGGGCCAGTGGCATCTGGAAGGCTGCTCTGTCCCACCTCCACCCCCGGCTTAAACCAAGAGCGGGAACCCCTCTTTGGCCTTTTTGGGTGCTCCCAGGCCGGGTGGCTACCCACACCCTGTCTTAAACTCTGCCTGGTGAAGCGTCTCGACTCAGAGCTCCCCGCTGCCCATTGCCCCTGCCGACTGTGTGGTTTCTTTCTCTGCCCCAGATTGTCATCGAGGGCATGGTTGGAATGGGGCACAAAGGAAGCATCGCTTTGGACGACCTCGTTCTGTCTCCCGGCTGCATGGAGCAAAGCAGTGAGTACCCAGAGAGAGAGAGAAAGGAAACCCAAAGGAAAGCCATTTTCAGGCCAGAGCCTCAGGCCTCTGCTGTCTGCAGGACGAACATCTCTCCCAGTTGTCAGGCAGGGCCCGGGTTCAAATCCTTTGTGGAGACCAAAACTAGGAAGCGTCTGCGTGTGAAGGACAGTGTGTGAGGGCTGGTAGACTCCCACGTCAGTCAGCTCTGGGTTTTAGTCTGAAGTTTAAAGGAGTCGTCCAAAACTGCTGGACTTGTTTTGAGAACAACGTTCAGTATCTCAAAAAGCAACTTTAAAGGTCAGACTAAAGCCCAGTGTCAGCTGTGGTGCCGCTACCATTGTTTCTGAGGGATTCCTGCCCCCCACCCCACCACTGCCGCCCAGTAGCTGTTTGGCACATTGGGTCTGTCTCCTCAGCAAAAGCCTGCCTGACACGGGAGACCCCCCTACCGACAGCTTGGGGGCCCTGGCTCTCTTAAATTTCAACCCTGGCCTCCGGGATCAGGTTCCTCCTTGCTTTCTGTGCTGTTTGGGTTTTGTTTCAGGTAACCTTTCTGCTCTTCTCGAGCCGGACCCTGGCAGTTCCTGTGGGCAGGACCAGTTTGCCTGCAGAAGCGGCAAGCTGTGTGTCAGCCCAGAACTGGTCTGCGACTTCGAGGCTGACTGCGACGATGGCTCCGACGAGTGGGAGTGTGGTACGTGGGGCAGGGACACCTGCCCGGTGCTGAAGGGATACTGGGATGGCTGGCCAAGAGGGGAGCAGGGGATTCTGGGAAAAAAAAACCCTAGACTCTATTCACTCTGCTTGTGATTTGGGGTTAACTGGGATTTTATAATTCCATAGACAGGTGGAAGGAATAGTATCCAGATCTCTTTTATTTCCCTGGACCTTTTATTTGATTCATTTGTAAAATTAATTTAAGGCTGTTTTGGACCTCCTTCGAGAGCAAAACCCTCCTTATACCTCGTGCAATA
Organism: Cyclura pinguis; assembly: GCA_030412105.1. Taxonomy (NCBI): domain Eukaryota; kingdom Metazoa; phylum Chordata; class Lepidosauria; order Squamata; family Iguanidae; genus Cyclura; species Cyclura pinguis. The sequence continues at coordinate 476,642 of CM059613.1, forward strand.
TTTTTTAAAATATTTGGTCAGTTCCCCTCCCTGCCAGCTGTTGACAAGGTCTCTGGTGTCTCCTCAGGAGTGAGAGTTTTTGCCGACGGCGGTGGGGGATGGATGGACCTCAGTGTGGGACGGCTGCAGTGGACGGTCCGAAACTCCAGCAGTCAAACAAATGCTACAGGTAAGAGGCTGCAGAAGCTGGACAGGGAGGGTGTTTGGTGGCGGTGGGCCTACAGCATTTGGGGCGAGGCCACCTGTGACCTTGTGGGCTTAAGAGCCTAAAGGAGGGATACTCAGTTTAGGTGAACTGGGGTCTAGAAAAGAGGGGAGTGGGTGGCGTGTTGGAAATGTAGGGCGTGTGTGTGTGTCATGTGAGGCATGTGTAGGGATGAAAACTATCTTGGCTCCACGGTCTCTGGAGGAACAAAAAGGGGCAAGTCACTCGCCAAAATCTTAAACAGTTCTCAGAATTCACCCATTGCCCCCAGCCAATGTATTTAAATTTGACAGATATCTCAGCAGCGGGATGTTGGCACGGCTGCCACTTCTTTGAAATGGGGGTGGGCAAATCTGTGGAGGAGGGAAAACCTGCCTGTCAGAGAAATTTCCCGCTTTCTTCTCATTGTGGTTGTTCTGACTGTGGGAAGCAGCATCCTGAACTCCAGGGTCCTCTCTGGTCTCAACCTTCTCTCCTCCGCAGGTGGCTCCCTTGGCCTCTCTGAAGGCCCTGGTCAGATGCTGTCCGTGGCTCGAGCCGCCACGCCGGTCTTGGGTCCCTCCGGTCTGGCCTGCGCTCTGGAAATGGACTTCTCCACCGGCCCTCAAGGTACCTGCTTCTCTTGCCCAGACGCTGACTGCTGACCTCGTCTCTCCTTGTCCGTTCCTGCTGGCTGAGGGAAGAGCCCTTCCTGGCCCACGTGGGGCCCCATCCAGGCAGGAGGAGGGGAAAAGGGAGCCACTGAAAGACCTCACTCCACAGCCACTGGGTGTTGTGCACGGGCAAATTTTCCCTAATGTGACAGGAACTGGAACAATATTAGTGCCACATTAAAAATAGTAACATATATTCATGTTGTTGTGGCTTGGAGTTGTTTCCAACTTATGGCAACCCTAAAGGGACTCTCTCATGGAGTTTTCTCAGCAAAGGAGGCTTGCCGTTGCCTTCCACTGAGGCTGAGAAAGTGGGACTTGCTCAGGCCCCTCCAGGGGGTTTACGTGACTGAACGGGGGTTATGGGGTTGTAGTCCAGCCCACAAAGCCCCACACGTCAGGGCTGCCCTTTGGCATGAATTCTCCAGAGCAGGTTTGCTATTGCTATTGTCTGAGGCTGAGAGAGTGGCTCATGTTCAAGGTCAACCAGGAAGTTTATATGGCTGTGTAGGGATTTAAACCCTGACCTCTTGGAGTTGTGGTCTAACACTAACCACTGCCCCACATCCTGACCGTGTATGTGTGGTGTGTACGCGTGCACGCACACACACGTGTATATACGCCTGATTTCCTGGAAACTCACCGCAGACCAAGGGCCAATTGGTGATGGACTGGCACCTGCCTGCAGACCACCACTTTGAGTAGCGCTGCCCCAGAGGGCTTGGCGGGCCACAGAAAACCAGTTGGGCGCCTGCACACGGGTGGCATTCTCAGCCGAGTGTTGAAGTGTTCCCCTCTTTCCCCAGGGTTCTTGGCGCTTGCCATCGCGGATGAGATCTTGGGGACCCGCCGCTGGGTTTGGTCTGCCCTGGGGAATGGCACCACCACATGGGAACGGGCCCGGGTGCCTCTTGGGGCAAGAGACCGGCCTTTCCAGGTAGGGTGCTGCCTGCCGCACGGTGCGGGAGCAGAAACGTTAGCCTTTGGCGAATCCTTTTCATTTGCTCCTATTGTTATTCATTGCTTTTCTGCCCTCAGCCAGGCTCCCAAGGCCATGTACAATGTATTGGAGCCCACTCCTTTTCAAACAGCCTGTAGAAGTTTGCTATAAAAAACAAAAGCCATAAGGACAGTTTTAGCCTTCTGCCAGAAATGGCAGAGGGATGGAGGAATTCTGCCACTGAGGGGCCACCACAGGGAAGACCCTGTCTCTTGGGTACCTGAGGAAGAAGGTGGTGGTGTGTGGAGCTGTCTCGGCCTCTGGACGGGGAAGGTTTGCTGCAGTGGCCTTCCTCTGAGGCTGAGAGAATGTGAGAATGTGACTTGCCCAAGGTTAAGGTACTCCACAGCCTAATCTCTTGGGGTGATGGGAGATACGCAACTGATCCTCTGATATCGGTGTGGGGAGGATGAATCTGCTCTGGATTTTAGTCAGACCTGTAAAAAGGAGCTATCCAATTGGTTGATGGGAAAGGGTTCTTCCCTTTGGAGGGTTTCTTTCTTTTTTTACAAAAAGCGTGGCTTTAGGAAGGACCTTTCTCCCCAGCAGCCAGTGCTCGACGTGCAACTGTGCCTGTCAGATTCCTGCCCTTATCTGTCCCGCAGGAGCGGAATGGGGCCTCCCTAGTAACCTGGTGTGTTTCTCTTTCCCCACAGCTTGAGCTGCTGGGCTTGGAAGACCTCCAAGATGCCGGGGAGCCCTCTCTCCTTGCTGTTGGCGACATGGTCTTCGTGAACTGCAGTGCCACCGCTGTCCCTGCAGACTCAACAGGTAGGGTATTTTAGCCTCCCCTGTCCAGACCCGGGGCATGTCCCATTGCATTTCTGGGTAATGGTGGTGGGTCTTGTTTTTCTGGGCCTTCACGTCTTTTCTGACTGATGGCGAATGTAAGGAGAAGCTATCACAGGGTTTTCTAGGCAAGATTTGTACAGACAGGGGTTGCCTTTGCCTTCCTGAAGGCTTCTGAGAGAGTGTGACTTGACCAAGACCACCCAGTGGATTTTCGTGGCTGAGTAAGGATTTCAACCCTTGTCTCCAGAGTTGTGGTCCAGTGCTCAGACCACGATACCACACTGCTATAGCGTTGCCAGAGTGAAAAAGGGGGACAGCTTCTGTACCTGCAGCTCACACCTTCAGGGATCTCCAGAGGTTCTCGTTCTCTCTCTCTCTCTCTGCTGATGCCCCAGCTCTCCAGTGGCGTGGAAATGGCTAGGCTGGGTGTGTATGTGTTGGGAGGGCGGAGATGCATCGCTTAAAAGTTCAGATTTTGGTCTTTACGTGGTCACTAAATTTTACAAATTGTTTAATTTTTCAATCTTATCATTTTATGAATGTTTTTGTATTTTTTTAAAATTTGTACTGCTTTAAATATGTTGCTAGTTGCTTTGAGTCTCATTATTGAGAGAAGGGCGGGATAGAAATGAATTAAGTAAATAAAATATGCAGTGTTCCAAAACATCTCTTTTTCTCTCTCTCTCTTCCCCACAGGACTCTCTTGCAACTTTGAGACAAGCTGGTGCAACTGGTTTATGGAGCAGAGCGACGGCTTTGAGTGGGAGCTCAGTGCCAGCCAGGGATGGGGCGTGGACCACACCACAGGCTCAGGTAGTGCCCTTAGAGGGTGGGCAACCTGGCTCCACGGTCTTCTTTTCAGTGTTTGGGGCAGAATCTGTAATAGTTCTTCATTCTCCTAACACTTGGTTGGGAATCTTCAAGCCCTTGTTGGCTGACTCTCTACCTTTCTTCCTCACACGCTCAGATCTTTCATCGTGTGTGTGTTTGTTACATTTAGGGACAAGGGGAAGTCTCTCACTTACTCTTTGGTGAATATTCTTTGTTCCTTCTCTTCCTTGTTTTGTATTGAGCCAGTCACTTTCCAGGAAAGTGGAGAGAGGATGTCCTCCCCAGTTCACCCAGGAGATACAGAGAACTGAGCTGAGGAAACACACACACAAATAGTATTTTTTTTTCATCTTTTTCAAAAAAACAGGTTCTTTCCTCTCTGTGGATCCCTCTGCCCCGGGCAGCCAAGGCTTGAGTGCGCGCTTCATTTCCTCCCCACAGACAGCAAATGACTCCTGCTTTTCTTTCTGGTACCGCATGGAAGGACCCCAGATCGGTAAGCTGGATTTGGCCGAGCCGGAGCAGAATTTTCAGCCTTCACAGGGAGGGAAGAGCTAACTTGCAAACTACCCTTGTTGCAAGGGAGAGGCGTGCCTTAGGACCGCCAGACACCTGCTGTTTGCTGGGGTTCTTGCAAAGGGTGTCAGGTGATGGCATTCAGTCCACTGGGCGCCTCCCATACAGCCATGGCACTGTCTATTGCCTGTTGCTCTCTTTTGCAGGTACCCTCAACCTCCTGGTGAAGTACGCTGGAGAGCCAGAGCAGGTCATTTGGAGCAGGACGGGGAGCCAGGGCGCAGTTTGGCACTGGGCCTTCTCCACCATCTCCCACCAGCCTGGCCAGGAATTCCAGGTGAGCGTTTCTTACAGAGGCCGGGATGAAGAGGATCTGTCTCTTGGTCCCTGCTTGGCAGGGCATTCTTTGTTTTTAATATTTATTGATCAATTTTTACACAAAATAAACATAAATTCTAGCTAGCATTTATAACATCGGCATAAACTAAAGTTAAAACACTGTACTGAACAATAAACTAAAAGAACCCCTGACGCACTAGAACCTGTCTTACTGTATACGATACGTTAACATATTGAAACACAAAAGGACCCTGATCCTCTCTACCAAACTGTAATGAGAAATAAGAAATAGAAAAAAAAACCCAGAAAAATGTTATTCTACCTTTAGAAGTCTACCTAAAACAAACTACTAATAAGCGTATCCACAAACTGTTGCACTGCTTGCAACTGTTCCATAAACAGTTTGCAATCAAAAAATCTTCATTTGGCTTATCCTTTAAAACCCACATTAACGTCGCCATTTAGGACAGTTCTGCAGCCTTAACAATCCAGACCTCTGACTTTCTCCCTCACCTCCGGGGTCTCCCACAGCTGATCTTCGAGGCCTTCCGGGACGGCTTCCTGGGGGCCATGGCGCTGGATGATTTCACCGTGACCGCTGGTGCCTGTGAGGCACAAAAGAGTTGCTCCTTTGAGGTGGACAACTGTGGCCTTTTGGCAGGGGGACAGCAAGCCTGGGAGCGGCAGAACGGGGCTGGGGGCCAGGGACCCCCGACAGATCACACTTTGGGCTCACCAGAAGGTAATCAGACTTCTCGTTTTCTCACACTGCACTTAGTGCCCCGGTAAGGTCAGTGGGGGGAAAGCATTAACAGAATTACAGACTCCTAGAGTTGGAAGAAACCCTAAAGGGCCATCCAGTCCAACCCTCTTCTGCCATACAGGAAGGCACACTCACAGGCATCCCCTTGGACAGATGGCCGTCTAGCCTCGGTTTCAAAACCTTCGAAGAAGGAGACTTCACCACACTCCACTGAGGCAGCAGCGGATTCCACCGTCAAATTGTTCTTATCCTCAGGAAGTTCTTTCTAATGTTTAGGGGGAATCTCTTTTCCTGTCATTTGAAGCCTTTGCTCCATTAAAACAAATTTGCCCCATCTTCCATATGACATTCCTTTGAATATTTAAACATGGCCATCATGTCACCTCTTAACCTTCTCATTCAGAGCTTGGGAAACTAACTTTTGGGGAATTTCTAGGACATTATATGATCCTCAATACCAGTGAGAGCACCCTGCCACCCGGGCAAGTGGCCACCTTATACTCCCAGGCTTTCCCACCCGGCCGCCGCCTCCACTGTGTGACGTTTTGGTACCACCTGAGAAGCAGCCATCCAGGTAAGCCTGGCTGGCCCTCTTGTTTCTTTTTGTTGTTGTTGGGAAGTGGAGGGTTCAAAACTGGCACTCCTGGCCTGTGGTTGAGAGGGTGTGACTTGCCCAAGGTCACTCAAGTGGGTTTCCAGGAGCAGTTGGGGATTTGAACTCAGGTCTCCTGGAGTCCTAGGCCAATGCTCAAATCACTGCCCTGCACTGGCTCTCATTGGTGTGGCATTGTTGTTGTGTGCCTTTAAGTCCTCTTGGACCTACAGTGGCCCCCTGCTAAGGAATCTTCAGCTGTATTTCTTCTGGGGAAACTTGCCACCTTTGCCTTCCTGTGAGGCTGAGAGAGTGTGAGTTGCCCAAGCTCACCCCATGGCTTTCCATGGCTGAGTGCGAATCCTGATCTTCTGGTCTCTCTAATGTGTTCCCCCAAATTAAATTTACGGTTGTCTAGGCTCTACTTTGGAGGACAAATTCTTGTATTCAAAGTCCTTTTCTAGGATCTTTGAGGGCCGACATTGAAGAGGGAGGCAAGCAAAAGGAGACGCTGAGCATAAACCTGGTTCCAGGGGAAGCCTGGCATTATGGCAACTTCACTGTTCAGGTTCAAGACGAATGGCAGGTGAGCAGAGTATAATCGGCAGGTGGACGCTGCTCCATAGAGCTCTCGCCTGGCATTTGGGTTCCCTTGTTGAAACTACGTGTCATAATTTTAAGAGTAGGCAGTTGGATTTTGCCCGTAACTCTAAAGAGTGGGAGATCCATGCAACAGTCGTGAAGTTTTAACATCTAAAATTGCATGTTGGCTGCAAAAGAAGTGATCTCCCACTGCTTCTCTTTCTAAATATTTCTAAACAGAAATATTTACACCAGTATAACTCAGTCATTATCGGTGTGAAATTTGGACTGATTGAAAACCCCTTTGCCGGGATGTTAAATCCCACACAGGCTGGAGAAATTGCTTGGAGTTTCTGGCAAATAGACTTGTCAGACTTTATTGTGAGAAAGCACTCAAAGGGCTGTCAGATTTGTTGCACCGCCACTGCTATGGATGTGTCTTATGGGTGCGCCTGGCTACTCCTCACGTGTTCTCTTCCTAGGCAGGGCTTCTTGTGACTAGAAGAAAGATGGTGGGAATAATCAATCCGTGCAGTATGGCCAAGGCAGGCAGAACGATTAGTCTGGCATTTTGTGGAGGTGGATTTTGACCACGTTGGTGAAAAATAAGAATCTTAACAGTTCAGATCCTAGAGTGCTTTGCCTGGATCTACTCCCTTCTTTCTTCCCTTCCTCCCTTCCTTCTGGTCAGTGGCCCACAATGGAGGTCCTTTTTGGTTCCACTCCTCCAAGGGATGGTGTCATCCCACCCAGCCCCCCAACATATGCCTTTGTGTCTCCCTTGGGCAGGTGGCCTTGGTGGTGGAAGGGGGCGGCGGAGGCCCCTCCTCTTACCTCGCCCTTGATGACCTCCATGTGAAGGAGGGAGGCTGCCCGGGAGCAGGTAACAGCGGCATGGCCTCTGGTGCATAAAACGGATCATGACCCTGGGCTTTCTTTTGTGGGGTTGCTGGGCAGAGACACAAATCTGGGAGAAGAAGTTTTTGACCACCTCCCCAATTTTCCCTCTACTGTGAGAAGCTGCACTTACCAAAATTCCCCCTCTTCCTTGGCTCCCCCTTGCTCTCCTTTGTTTTAGGACTTCCTGGTGCTTTCACTGCTGAAGGGTTTTAGGGAGCAGGCAGGAGGGCAGCCCCGGGCCCCTCCTATGTAGTTGAAGACTGGTAGTCAAGCTTTTTTGTTTGTCTGTTTGCTTTTGGTCCAGGGTCGTGTGACTTTGAATTGGGCACCTGTGGCTGGAGCAAGCCCCCCGGAGATTGGTACAGCTGGGACTGGAAGGAAGGGGCCACCCCCTCCCAGTCCCCCTCCCCCAAGGTAGATCAGACACTCAGGACAAAAGCAGGTAAGGCCTCGCTCCGGATTCACAGTCCCCACGGTCAGGCTGCTGTGCCAAAATGTGTATTTTTACTCAGTGTGGCTCAGGCTGATAGGAGATGTAGGCCAACATTTGGAGAGCCAAAAAGTTCTTTGCCCCAAGTCTGGTGGCTAAAGTTTAGCAAGATTTTCCTCTTCCATTTTCTGAATGGTCAGGATCAGCTGTTTCTAACTGCCAGCTGAGTTGCAAAGGAGCCCCATTCTTACAAGATTCTGCAGACCCAACTTAATTAGCTTGTAGATCTCTTTTGATAAGCCCGGAGAGCTCACATAAATACCTAGTTAAGCTACTTAAGTGCTTTGCTCCAATCACAGAATCATGGGGAGCTGGAAGAGACCCTGAGGGTCCTCCAGTCCAATCCCCTTATGCCGGGCAGGAAGACACAATCAAAGTACTCCTGACAGATGGCGGGCCATCCATCCATCCAGTTTAAAAACCTCCAAAGAAAGAGCTCCCACCACGCTCCTTTGAGGCGGCAGCGGATTCCACTATCAGCTCTCACTGTGAGGGAAGTCCTCCTAATGTTTAGATGGAATCTCTTTTCCTGATGTTTGAAGCCGTTGGTCCCTGCCCTAGTCTCTGGAACAGCAGAAAACAAGTTTTGCTCATCTTCGGTATGCCAATGTAAACTGACGTGTGAAGGTGCTAAGGCCCTGAGAGAGGAGGTCTTGTTCCATTCAGCAGCTGAGGTATTGCAAAGGCTTTTAAACTGAGCTCGCAGATCTAACAGTTTGTTTTCTGGAAGGTTTATCTTTGCTGCTGCGAGCTACATGGGGGCATCAAACTTCTAGTTGCTGGAAGCACAGAGAGACTTCCAAGCATGGGGAACACTGCCTGCTGGGATGGCCCCACTGCCTGTTCACCAGCCTTTCTCTCTCCAGGTCACTATGCCTACGTAGACGTTGCCGTGCTGGGCATGGGGAGGACCGTGGCCCGCCTGGCAAGTGAGCCCCTTCCTCCAGCCACTAACTCCTGCCTGCGCTTCCACTACCACATGGACTTCCTGGGCCAGAACTGTAAGTCACTGGCAGGAAACTGCTTTCGCTTGGGGGCCCACGTTCAATTTCAGAACAGTTTGTGGAGGCCAAGGGGAGGTAGGTTCAGAAATATTGTTTAACTTAAAGTTCTTTACTACCAGTAACTAAGTCCTGGGAGGAAGTGTGGCTGAACCTTTAAGACCAACTGGTTTTTATTTTAGCATGTGCTTTTGTGGATATAAACCCCCTTCTTCAGGTGCATCCAAAGAACTATGTTTATGTCCACGAAAGCTCTTGCTAAAATGAAAAAAACATCAAAAAACCAGTCTTGAATGTGCTGCCCTTATTTGTCTCCTCCACACGCACACACTTGTAGCAGCAGCCCTGAGTGGGAGGAATCCATCCAAAAGCTTAGAAACCAACCAGGTGATGAGGAAAGAAGTCCAGGAGGGATGGGTTGGGACCCATGGAAGGCTGCCTCCCCCATGCACAGTGGGAAATATTGAGAAGCAAGGAAGGGCCTTTCTCTGTAACAGTGGCCTCTGTCTGGCTGCGAGTCATCATAAGGAGATGTTGGGGGCAGTAGGAAAGGCGCCCCCGCAAGGTCTTTCGATTTTGTAGCGGGACTCTCAATTTGGACTAGGCTGGGGCTTCCCAGGTCTCAGGGGTGTAAGAGCATTGAAGGGAGTACTAGACTCTTTCTCTTACGTTTGTGGCCAACAGATCTAAGAACTGGCCCCAATGCCCTCCTCTTTTGCTCTGTTTTGCAGCTCAAGCGGAGCTCAGGGTGAAGGTGTCCAGCTTGGAAGGGGAGCGAATGCTGTGGCGTGCCGCTGGGCACCAGAGCCAGGCCTGGCTAAACCAAACCCTCCTCCTGTCCAGCCTCACTGAATTCCAGGTACGCCTGTGAAAATAGGCAGGCTCTTTCTGTGTTTGGCTTGGGAATCTCTGCAACAAAAGGACTGTACTTTCTTTCAATGGCAGTTGACAACTTTTTTCCCCCAAAAGAAAATGCTCTCCAACTCAGTGTGCCTTGGCTATTCCACCTCAGACTTTACCAAAGCAGAATCCTTTGCCAGTTTGTCCCCCAGTTCAGTTATGCACGCAGCGAATCAACGCCCCCTAACCTTAGTGCTGAGATAGCGCCTTCTTTCTCACAGATTGTGCTAGAAGCCGCAAGTGGAGCGTGGCCGAGCTCGGAGACTATTGCCGTGGACGATATCACATACACCACCGACTGTGGCGACGCAGAAGGGGGCCAAGAGGCAGGTGAGTGCTGAACCCAGACACGGCCGCTCGGTGCCAGCAGAGCTGCCCGCATTCTCCACCCTCTACGAGACAGGAGTTCCAGCCACTCACAGCTGGCATTTTTCTCTCTTTCAGGAGACGGCAGCTGTTCCCGCGGGGGCTCGGCGGCGGGGCTCGCGGCGGGCATTGTGTGCTGCGTCCTTTTAGTGCTTGTGGCAGCCACAGCGGTCGTCTATTGCCTGAAGAAGCGGGGAACGCCGGGAGAGAGGATGCCGACGGAGCGTACCACCGTCCAGGGGTTTGACAACATCGCATTTCGAGATGTAAGGAGGGCACGAGTAGCTGTTTTTGACTCGGGTTGCCAGAGCAAGCTGTAATTGTGTGTTCCCAGTGGGGTGTTTGCTGGCGGGACTGGTATTAGCACAACTCAGAAAATTTGTTTTGGATTGCAACCCCCAAAGCCCATGCTGGACGGGTGAGAATAGTAGTACAAAACATAAGTCATTAGTTACATCAGTACTGGTTTCTAGCCAAGATCATTTCACACTCCAGTTTTCAATTAAAATGTTAATCCATGTGGAAAGAATATGTTGGCAGGGGAGGAGGGTCTCTTTTTTGAATTAGCAGTATTCTTCCTGTTTTAGGGAGGGAGGGGCAGTGCCTGTTGTGGGAAAGGAGGCGCAGAAAATGGTACCTCTACTTCACAGTGTTGTGAACTTGTGGGAGCTGTCTTTCTCTGCGCCTCACCTGCCTCGCACAGGTGCGGCTGTGAGGTGTCTCTTGCTCTCAGGCTGATTGGGGGAAGGGCGGCGCGTATGTGAAACCAATCATACAATCCCCTAATAACCTGTTACCTTGGTTTAACAGGACAGAGTCATCATACCACCAATTCCTGTTAATGAAGAGACAGAATAGGCCCACAGCATGAAGAGGCGGGTGGCACGGGGGAGAGCCTACGGTTGCCGTTTTGGGTGGCCAGCCCCTCCAGGCTTCTCTGTCCGGCGACAGCCTGCTGGTTCCCCACAAGCACCTCTAGAGCCCTTTTGGGGGAAAACCTCCATCCTCCGTCTGGTGGGCCTGGACCAGAGGGGCCGGCGCGGTGCTCAATAAAGTCCTCTCGCTGGTCCTTTCAGCGGACGAGCCTCTTTCGTTCGTCGGGGTAACAAGGTTGCCTTTGTTTGCTTCGCATTTTCCCCTTATTTTAGCACGCGGCCTTCCGGAACTGCTCGGCAGTTCTCGAGTCCGTGCGAGTACGATCCACCTGAAAGTAAGGGCTGGGTCAAAACCTTCCGGAATGTGCGGTGGGGAAGGGGAGGGGACAACCAGCTTGTGCGCCAGTGGATTCCTCCCCTGGAAACCTGGTCCGGGGAGCCCCCAAACGTGCGACGCACACAGCCTCAGCTAACAGACTGGCAAAGGATCCACCACTCCCCAATTTGAAGAGCAGACAAGCTTTATTGGAGATCTCTCAGGGCGGCTGGAGGAACGGACAAACCGAGAACAGCCACTGTGACGACTCGCACCCCCGACATACCCCATTTTCTCCTCTGCCCCCTTCCGCCCTTCACCACAAGTTCTTCAGCCAAAGACCCCCCTCAACCAGTTCCAACTGCTAGTAATAAACACCAAAAGAGAAGAGTTCTGCTCTATTTTTTTTTTTTGCCCCCGGCAGGTTCAGTTGCGGCTTTTATTAGGTTTTGGATATTCAATCTCACTGTAAGGAGGAGAGAGGCAGGACACAGAACATCCCCCGTGGAGAAGTTTTACTGAATTTTTTTTCAACGGCAGGGCTGATATTCTGGAGGTTTTCTCCCACCCCTGTCTAAGAAGGCGAGTGCCGGCTTGCTCTGCCTGGCAAAGACAAAGAGATTCCTGGCCGTCCAGGAGAGGCAGAGCGGCCAGGCGAGATCAGTCGGGGCGAACTGATTTCGAGGCTTTGTCATCACTTCCCTTTCGGGCCTTTTTCGAGGGGTTTCCCGATGTCCCGTCCTCGGAGCTTGAGACCTGGAACGGAAGAGGGAGGAGCGAGGTGGAAAAGCTGGAGGAGGACAGACAGCAGCCCCCGCCCCCGGGGTCCTCCCCTGATGTGGACCGCAACTCCCAGAATCCCTCACCACTGGCCATGACGGGCGGGAGCTGAATCCCATGAGATCTGGGGATGACGGTGCCAGAACTAAAGGCTCTTGCAGCAGGTTGCCAAGCCCAGACGTGGGCTGGAGGGGAGCCTGCTAAGCGTGCTGACGTGTTACTGTAGCTGTTGCTTTGTTTATCCAACCAGAATTTGAGGATCCCCCCGCAAAGCGCCCAAGCATCCCGGGAGAAGGGCAGGGTACCTCTTCACCCTCTCGATTGATTGATTACAAAATAGTAGGCCACGCCGCCTGGGCTCACTGACTGCCAGCAGGAGGCCTTGGGGAATTAGTACGCCCCAGCCCCAATTTTCTTCTGCCAGTGGTGAAAGAGAAGGGAATAAAAAAAGGTGTGCTCAAGATGTCCGCTTCCCTCACGCTGCTCCTTTCTGCTCCCCGCTTGGCTACTTTGGATGGGTGGTTGCAAATAAGCCTGCCTTGTTTTCCTCCTGCCTTCGGCCTCTGGAAAAGCAGGAGGACGCCCTGACCTGTTGCCAAGCCAACAGCATGAATAGTTTTAGGGAGGCGATGTGCGCAGACAGACACGCGCACCACTCACCGATGGCTCTTTCAATCTTGCCCAGCACCTGGTTGTTGGGGATCGCCCGTCCAGACTCGTAGTCAGCAATGACTTGGGGCTTCTCGTTGATTTTCTAAAGAGAAAATGGCAAAAGAGACGCCGGGATTTAGCATGGAGCTTGCAACCCCAAAATGGAAGTGACTCAACTCCTCTCAGTGAACCAATTCTGAATTCTTAAGTTCTACAGGCACACGGTGTGGCGGGGGGCAGGCAGAAGATCATCAGCTACAGAAATGCATTTTACAACAACCCTGGAAGCTGTTGGGGAGAAGGGCAGGAATGGGGCTGTCTCCCTGCACATCCCGGTACAATTTGCTGCTTGGGCTGCAAGTTTCTCTCCGGGGTCAGCGGAAGGAGCACCCTTGCAGCCTCCTTCAAGAAAAGCAAATCCCAGTTGCTGGCCCTCATTGTTCGAGTGTGTGAAATGAGACACTGCAAGGCAGGGAAGTAAGTGAGAAGAGGTTTGTCTGATCCCCAAATGCTTCCCATTACCAATACTACTACTATTGCACTGTCTTATCACTGGGACCCGGGGGGCCTAACGGGTTAAAAACAAACGTCCTTGATGTTGTCATGTGCCTTCAAGTCATTTCCGACTTATGGCGACCCCATCAAGGGGTTTTCTTGGCAAGATTTGCTCTGGTGGAATTTGCCTTTGCCCTCCTCTGAGGCTGAGAGAATGTGACGTGGCCAAGGCCACCCAGGGGGTTTCCACGGCTGAGGAAAGGCAATTTTGGACCCTTCTCTCCCAGAGTCGTAGCCCAGCACTCAAAACCACTACACCACACTGCTGTGATACGGTGCAGTTAAAACACAGCAGCGCCAGCGTTTGTTCCCTTTCCTCTGGGGCTTACCGTGGCGAGGTCCTTCTGGGTGAGCCCCTTGCTCTGCCGGCCCTGCTGGATCACCTTGCCCACTTCAAGGGGGACGCGGTCGTGGTGCAGCTCCTCCGTCTCCCGGTCCAGCTTGGCCGTGTTCTTTGTGATCGAGTGCTGCTTGTTTTGGCCCGCTGCCCCTGCAGGTTGGATCAAACAGGTTGGGCACCTCAGAATTATTCTCAGCTGCTGGATACACGCAATAACATGCAGCAGAGATCAGCAGAAGGGTGGCTGTTTGGGGGAGTCTGGGAGGCGCAGTCCAAAATTCCTGGTAGTCGGAACTTGCAAAGTGGCATCCTACATTTGGGAACAAGCCCAAGAAGAAGAAAATCAAGGGAACGTTTTCGTTTGCTGTTTCTGAGGTTGCCTCCCATGGCCTCTTAACAGAAGCGGGCCGTTTCTTTTTATTCCCACCTAACTTTGTCTTCGGAGGGCACCGTGTGCTTCCAGGACACACACATTCCTGGCCAAATGGGAAGAGGAAAGACAAGAGGAAAGAGAAAGGGTTTCTGCATGCAGGACAGGTTGCAACTTGCTTACAGAATTTATTGCCAGCTGATGAACCTACAGCTGCTTCTCTATTTTCAAAAGAGGGTTAGAATAAATTCTTGGCAATTCAAAGGCATTAGCCAAGACAGTTAAGAAGGGGGCTGCCTGGTGGAGGGACAACGTACACCCCTGTTTGCCAGGTGTGGAAAACAAATGTGGAACGTGCTGGTGGGTGTGAAGGACAAAGGGTCAGAAGACACTGTCGAGCCCCTGTACGTGCAGAAAAAGGAGGGGATGTCATTAAAGCAGAGCTGGGCCTTTCCCCCGGCCAACCAATTCCTTACATTTCTTGGAGGTCTCGACCTCTTCGCCTCTTCTTTGAGCAGCCAGGACAGCCTGGAAATTCAGAATCTGAGTCAGGAGCATCGTGGTAAAAGAGAGACGCATGGGTGGTCTTTCCCCCATTTCCAGACTGAATCTGCCCCCTCGTGCTCCACACACAGCCCCAAGGAAGGCGCGGTGGGGGCCCCTCTGTCCTCCACCCCACAGCCGACAGGTAGCCAAATGCTACAGAGGCCGGCCCTGGGGCTGGGAACAGCGGTGGCTGCTGCTAAGGCCACTGCTGCACTGAGAGTAAACACCGAAAAGAGCTTGATAGCAGCGACTGCCATAAAGACAGGGCTTTACAGGCGAGCCCTCTGTGCCATAAAAGCGACAGGCAAAGCGCCAAAGTCCGCTAGGCCACCGTGTCAGGAGAGAGCGGGGAAGAGGGAGTCTGGAGGGGTGTGTGTGTGGGGGGGGGGTCGTCTTCCTGCACGCAGCACCCGGCCCCGCCTTCCGCTCCCTTTGCCTCCCGGCTTCCCCCAGCCCAGAAGGGAGGTCGCAGGGCCCGGCCAGGCCAAGGGAGGGGAAACCAGCGCGGCCCTTCAGACCTCCCACTCCCGTCATTTGTCGACACTGGTGGTAGCGGCCGGGGCTGATGGGACTTGCAGCCCAGCAACCCCCCAGGGGCCGCCGGGGCCCGCTCCTGGCTTGCGCCTTTTGAAGACCGCTTGTGAAGCTGAGAGGGAACGCGCAAGCGCCGGAAGAGGCGAAGCGGGTTTGGGAGAAAAGGCGCGGCGGGGCCGGCTGAGGAGGGGCCCCCGGGCTGGAGGGAGCTGGCGATTCCACGCACCGCCACGGGGGACGGGGCTCCTCCGCTTCACAGACACCCCTTTTCCACCAGACCGCGGAGTCGTTACAGCGCCGCCCACCTGAGAGGGCCGGCCCGGTACCCGCCGCCCTGCAAAGAGGCAGAAGCAGAAGGGCGGTCCCCTGCCCCGAGGGGCCTGCAGTGCCCTAAGGCGCCACGGCGACAAGGCTGGGGGAGAGGGAGGACGGGGAAGAACGGCAAGGAGAGGGGCCGCGGAAGCGGGGACAGCTGGCCCTGCTCACCGGGGGGGGGCTCCAACTCCCATCAAGCCCTCCCCAGCTGACGAGGTGTCCTCCTCTTAAATTGCCTCGGGGTGTTTCTCCCCCCACGGCTCCCAGGTGAGTCGGGCTACAACGCCTACCTGGCTGGGGATGATGGGA
Organism: Cyclura pinguis; assembly: GCA_030412105.1. NCBI lineage: Eukaryota > Metazoa > Chordata > Lepidosauria > Squamata > Iguanidae > Cyclura > Cyclura pinguis. The sequence continues at coordinate 492,163 of CM059613.1, forward strand.
ACTGCATTCCATCTCTTTTAAAGAGGCAGCAGCACCTGGCCCCTAATGGGAAGGAGAGGGCTGGGGTACAGCTCCCGACATCCCCTCATCCAGGTGCCTAGGGATGATGGGAGTCCCAACTTTTGGCGGGGGGCGGGTGCAGATGGGTCCAGGCCACGTTCTGACTTGGGAAAATTAAGGAATCTGGGTGAAAGACTCGGGAAAAGCGGGGGGGGGCTTCCTCCCAGGTAAAGGGCTGGTGGGCGTGGCCTAACTGGAGTTGTGTTGTGGGCGTGGCCTAGAATGAAGGCGCGGCTGCGTCATGACACGCCCCTCCCCAGCACAGAAAAGGAGGGGCGGTGCCGCGCGCATGCGCTTTCCTCGCGCGGCCCCTACCCCCCTCCTCACCTGCTTGGACTTGGCCTGGGCCGCGCTGGGGCCCTTCTTGCGCAGCACCGTCACTGTGTCCCAGTCGCTCTCCGCCATGACTGTCGCTGCCGCCTCCGCTGCTCCTTCTTCTTCGTCGCCGCCTGCTCCGCTGCTTCTGCTGCCGCCTCTTCCCTGCTCGCCTCCGCAATAGGCCGTCCTGTTTAGGCCCCCTCCTTTTCCGAAGGCAGGTGGCACGCTCATTGGTGGATTCACCCGCCGCTCGCAGAGAACGCTTCGGCTTGATTGGTTGGAACCAGGCGGCACCGCCTTCAAGCTCATCGCTCCTCCTCCACTCGGTTGTCGTCATAACGGTATTCAACGTCTAACTATTGGTCATATTTTCAAGGCGAACCTCTAATAGGTCGTTTTGTCTGCCTATCAGATTTATCCGTGCTTTGATTGGTTTTGGTGGAATAACGTCAGTTGGATACACGCCTGTACGCGAAGGGCGGACCGTGGAAGAAAACACACACTAACAGGCGCCTTGTGGTTGGTTAAGTCTTAAGCCGATCAAGACATTTCTTAAGATGACTGGTTAAAATTGTGGCTGTTGGGCGGAGTCTTTGTCCTCCTGCCCGCCCCAAGCCGTGCGCAACACAGATAGTAAAAAGTGATGAGAAATCTCTGTGGAATCTCAGACGCGAGTTCCAAAAACGTCTGCGCATGCGCACGAGAGTTTTCGGGAAGGACCCGCAAACCCGGAAGGAGGGGGAGGGGCTGTTTTGGCTCTCCAGAAATTGATAATAAATCAACAATTTTTAAAAAAAGGGATATTACGAAATGTAAATTACATCCTGCTTGAAACGTCGTTTTAGATATAGGACGGTGAGGTAAGAATTTTGAGAATGAAGAGCCCTGTCCGATATGTATCAACACAGCACGTGCAGTTAAATTAAGTTAAATTAAATTAAATGCTGTTTATTTCCAACTCCTTTTTGGGAGTATTCCTGACTCCTTCTACCCAGGAGTAGAGTCCACCTCAGTCCACAGCAAGCTTAATTCTTAGTTAAGCCTGAAGAGAATGGCACTAATTTGGTTACAGTTTTGCTTTGGAAAAAAAAAACGTATTTCAAGTCACCTTTATTTCAGTTTGTGAATTTGGATAACCATCTGGTTGGGGGGGAAAGAACTGGGCGGCTTTGGGATTCCTATATTATTATTATTATTTTTATTTATATCCCACTTTTTTCCTCAAAAGGACTCAAAGCAGCTTACGACTTTAAAAAGAACAAATAGTTAAAAAGCCGTGAGGTACAAAAGTTAAAACACTGCATTAAAATGCATATTAAAACAACTGACAAATCACGATTAAAAAATATCCAGCGCCTTTCTTCAGCCAGAGGTTCTTAACCTGGGGTCTGTGGATGTCCTCAAAGGGACAAAGTTAAAATAAAGAGAGAGACAAATTTGCATAGAATCATTCTAAATAAGTATAATAAGAAGGTGTGCATTTATTTATTTCTGCCTTTTCTCCAAATCTGAAGCCCTTTGATGAGCAACTTTGAATAAATGTTTGATGCACTTTAGGGTTTTAAATTTGGAATCAAGTCTTAGTGGTCCCCAAGAACAAAAGATATTTAAAGGGAGTCCCTGGTAAAAGATGAGGAACTGCTGATTTATGTATTTATTATTTGGCTCCTCCTTGTTAAGCTGTTATTATTCCTACTGTCCCCCCAAGCAAGTTTGTCTGCCGATTCTGAAACCAGCAGTACCAGATTTTGGCCGAGAGATGGTAGTCTCTCTCCCCTTAAGGCTTGGGACGGTGTGTAGACCCAGGAAAGTGGTGTAAATGAGTGTAAAAAGGCTTGGGCAGTGCTGTCATTGTGGGCTTTTAAATGTATTTGAAACCACATTTTAACCAGTGTGGTCAAGAGAACTATCACAGAACATCACAGTCAACCTGTTTCCATTTTGCTCCTTTCCTAGCTTGGTTTTCCCCTGGAATGATCTGTTAATGTTTATTTTTCTCTTTATCTTGTCTAGATATGAGGCCTTAAACTGTGAAAGCTGACTTCGTTTTGGCTGTTTTGTATGCTGGCAGAGCAGCAAAATCACAGGTCTTGAAGAGGTGGAATGAACTGGACTGCAGCCTACCGGTGGGCAAGAATTCCGTCTTCAGTTGTTCTCCAAAACCGCTCCTCTACTCCTTCGTTTTCATGCTCCAGAAACAGAAAATGTTGCAAGGAGCAGGTGAGGCTAGAACATTTCATCCTGGCCCAGTCCTTTGTTTTAATTGCAGTGAATTAAAATAAAGGAGAACCTTAAAGAAAAATCAAGTCAAAGTCTGGAGAGAGAGAGAGAAAGAATGTGTCTGCTGTTCACCTTTTAGGATTTGGCTGTCTCGTGCAACCTTATACACCCAGAGAACTGAGAAAAAGTTTCTTCTTAAAAAAATTACAACTCCCAGAATCCTCAAAGCAGTGTGGCTGCAGAGAGGTTCTGAGAGTTGTAATCCTCCTAAAAGTGATGCTTCCAATCTCCTGGAGTCTAGATGAAGGCTCAATGGGGAAGAGATCTTTCTTTTCCCCGCAGAACTATTTGTGAGAGTAGAACCAAAATGCAGCCTTCCAGGTGTGGTTGAATTGCAACTCCCATGGTTCCTCATCATGGGCTGTGCTGGCTAGAAGGCTGACTGGGATGGCCAATAACTTTTGGTAGTAAAACAACAGTGGAAGGAAGGCAACAGCCCTGGGTTCTAATCTCTCTGCTATGCCTTCACCTCACCAGATTTGGCTGCAACCAGGCTGCTAGCTTTCAGCTGTCCAGAATGGAAGAAAAGCAGCCTACCTTGCAGGGTTGTTGGTTGGTACAAGGTCCCACACTTTTAAGGCTCTTTAAATTAAAAAAAAATGCTTTTATTTGCCAAACTGCAAGGCAGGTGCTCCCTCCTAGGTGGGAGGTTCTCTAAGCTTAATAGTTATTCCAAATCTACCATAGCATGCTGTTGATTTGCAAGTCCTCCCTTTAATCCCCGGAGATTTAAAAAAATCAGGCCCTGAGTTGTTCCCTCCCTGGGTTACTCTTCACTTCCAATTTCTGTTTTGATCCCAAGGCTGAGAGCAGATGCTCTCTTGCAAGCAGGAATGACTCACCCACTTTTCATGGAAGGAAAAGGGCCTCAGTATCTTACAGGCACCAGATCCCATCTGAATCTTGGATGCTAAGCAGGGTCAGCCCTTGTTATTACTTGGATGGGAGACAGCCAAGAAACACCTGGTGCTGTAGGCTATGTTTCAGAGGACAGAACAGGCAAACCATCTCTTGAGTATTACCTGCCTGAGAAAACCCTGTGACATTCATGGGACCATGATAAATCAACAGGTGACTTGAAGGCACGTGAGGTGTGCTGCATTTTATCCCCCCCCCCCCGAACCAGGTAGGTGCTGGATTGTCTGGACTATTCCCCTTGGGCTGTTTTGACACCCAAGTACTGCTTGTGTGACTATGTGTGATTTTCCTCACCTAAGACAGAAAACAGAAAGGAACTGGTACTCTAAAAAGCTATATATTTTTAATGTGTGAAGGTTTTATCCTTGCATTACGTGAAGCCAGGAGTGGACAACAGCTCATGGACCTCCAGACATTGCTGTACTGCAGCTCCCAGCATTTCTTGCCATTGATGGGACTTGGAGTCCAACGGCATCTGGAGGGATTCAACTTACCCATTCTGAAATTAGGCAATTTGCGTTTTAAGGGGGAATAAACATTTAGATTTTGTTTTTAAGGATGGCCCAGATGGCTGGAAAACAGGCTTTATTGGTGAGCTGGGTGAAGCTCCTTCTTCAGAGGCAGTATACCTGAATGTCAGAGGAGAAAGCTGGAGGTCCTTTCACACAATTATAGTGCTGTGATGAACTGCCGTGGTAACATTGTGTGGAATCCTGGGTTTTGAAGTTTAAGATGAAGAATTCTCAGCCAGAGAGCTCTGGTGCCTCACCAAACTACACATCCCAGGAATCCATAGGAGGCACCCATGGTAGTTAAAAGGGAGTAATAGCACCTTTGTGCCTGAATTGTGGGCTTGTTTGCTGATGGCTGGCTGCAGACGAGCAGGAAAAAACAAATAGATAACGGAATGGATGGGTTGCCCGTCCGGCACAGCTCTCTTTCGGACGCCTGTGGAAAATACCATGCTCGACTGGAAAAGGAATGAGGGCCACGTGGCAGATTGCACGTGGGAAGAGGTGGCTTTAACTAGGTTTGCAGGAGCAGGTGGGCATGGAATGTGGTAGCTGGCCTGTGTCTTTTAGATGCTGAGCTTTAGCAATGTTTTGTTTACTTTTTCCCTGCCTTTGCTTTGGAACAAGCTGTCCAGAGCGAGCGATAAGGCCTGAGAATGTTGTTTTATGGTTAAGCCAAGGTTGTTGGGATTATTTATGATTCCCTGCCCGCTTGGACTGCCCGTCTCTGGAAACTTTCTGACCAAGAAACAGTTGTTTTGGGTTTGGCACATGTGTGCCTTGCTACTTGGAACCCACGTAATCGAAGCCACCAAGAAAGAGTGCCCATTTTGCCTTCTTGCTGTGCAAAAGGGCTGAGGGGGATGGCGGTCCCTTTGATCTAAGTGGTGTTTTTCCTTTCTGACTGGTTCAGGATTTTCCTGCCACTCCGCACCTACTTGGGGGTGCCCCAGAAATACATGATGTTGATTGTTGTGTTTTCATATTGTGTTTTGTGCTGTATACGGTGCGTACTATATACTGACAGATGGAGACAAATAATGAAGTGAACAGGAGAAAGGGAACAAAGTGTTAAGGATTTGATTGAGAAATGTCCCAAACTGTTACAGAAAGATGCCTTGCTCAATTCTGGAATGGAGGTTTCGCTTTTAAAAGGAGCATTGGGCAAGAGGTTTGCTTTCTTGTTTAAAAGTGGGTGCATGAAGCGGGATGGCGGCATTGCGTGTGCGTGTTTTCATTACACAATTGCCTTGCTCAATGGCGGGATGTTGTCAGTGTCATCCGCCGCCGCCATTTTGTCAATGGTCACTGATAATAATGGTCTCTGTTTCTGCTTTTCCTTTCCCTCTGACTTTGTCTATTCGAATCTGCCTTCTCCAGCCATCCCGGGGACAGAAGGATTTATCTTTTACTACATCCGTGTCCGTAACTCAGGTTAACCTGTGGCTTGAGAGGTGGAAATTGTGCAGCCCTTCCAGTAGTTGGACTGCAGCTCCCATCATCTGTATGCTGGGAGTTGCAGCCCAACAACCTCTACAGGGCTGCGTAGTTCCCACATCTGACTTCAATATCACGAAAAAGCCAATTACCTTTAGGTTTTACAAGGTGCTTTAAAAGAAGAAAACTGCTTTATCTGAGTTAAGATGCATAATAAAAAGTTAATAATTTGCATACAATTCTGCAGCTATTTACACAAACGTGTATAAACTGCGTGTTTGTGCATGTGTCCATGTATTTCTGCCTCATGTTTGGATCTGTTATCATACGTTCAACAGAAATATTTGGATATCATGGCAAGAGGTTTTGGTTTCTGCCAGATGGAAGTGGAAGGTGAAGCTTCTTAGCAAAATACTGAAATTTTTGGTTATTGAGGCACAGGCTCTCTAAGCACCAACTGGGCTCCAGCGAAGATTTGTCTGAAGGCCTCTAAAATGGCCTTCTTCTTTCCTTAGACACATAGTTTGCTACCTGCGTGTGCAAATAGGCAATACGCGTGAGTACGCGTCCTTACGTATCGAGTATCTGACCGAGGTTCGCTTCTCGCCTGAGGGGAAAAAAGGGCGGGAAAGAGGGAGGGTCGCCCCACCCGCTGCGCCTCCAACGGTCGCTCAGGCCACGCCCCACGCCATTCTGGCTCCGCCCTCCACCATTTAGGGCTACGTGGGGGCGTGATTTGCGTGAGAGCCAGGATGGGCGGGGCCAGTTTGAGGCTGGCTGGCCCGGTTGCAGGCGTGTGGGCGGGGCTTCCGGGCGGGGCTTCTAGATAAGGCCGTCCCACTTCCGGTCGAGAGGGGAGGTCATGGAAAGAATGGTGGCGGCACGGCGGCTGCCGAAGGAGGGACTTTTTCCCCCGTGCCAAACGGGGCGGGGCTTCGGGGCTCACTTCCGGTCTGCGCTGGGGCGGGCGACGCGGGCTTACCGGTGAGTGGGGGGACCAGGAAGGGCGACTCTTCCCTCCCGTGTGGCGGGGCTCCGGGGGAAGGGGGGCGGTTGGGGGAAAGTTCGGTGTTTGGGGGACCACAACTCCAGCCACCCCCGGCCAGCGTTGGCTGGACTACAGCTCTCAGAATCCCCCGGCGGGAGCCCTGGGCTGCCGTCCAGGAAAGAACTTTCCCCAGCTCTGCTTCTGGGAGTCGTAGTCCAAAGTAAAGGAACTTTCCCAGCCTTCGCTTTGCCTCCTCCCTCTTGCCGTTGGCTATGCTGGTTGCCTTGGATTCTGGGAGTTGTAGTCCGGAAAGTCCCCCTGTTTTCAGACTCTTCCTCATCATGGATAGCATTGCAGGAGTGGGAGCGGATGAAGGAGGGAGAGGAGCCAATCCCACCCTCCCCGTCTCCACAGATCCAGCCCTAGCCTAAAACCGGGGGGGTCGCATCACGTGGGAATCCTCTTAGCCCCCAAAGGGGGTGGATTCAGCCTCCCAGGGCTCTCCCCCCCCTTTTCCGGTCGTCAGAGTAGTTTCTCCCCCAGGCAGTGAGGGGCGTGTGTGTTTGTGGCGGGGGGAAGACCCCTGCCACCGTCTTCTGTTTGTCTTTTATTCAGAATTTTTAATTTTTTCCCCTCAGACCTTGGGAAAGCCTTCCCCAACCAGCATGGCCAGTGGAATTCTGGGGAATGTAGTAAAAAAAAAATGTTGGTGAGCTCTGCTTATATTATTGTAGGCATGAGCTCATGGAGAAGTGGGGCATAGTTTCAGGGGAGCCTCTGCCATGGACTGAGAGCAAACTCATGTAGTGGTTTTTTGATGGTCAGTGCTGGAGGGAGACCACCTCCTCGGGGGCTCTGAAGCTGTTTGCGCAGAAGGAGGTGCCCTTTGCTGGATGGGTCTACCCTTCGGGGCTGCTTGCTCAGATGTCAGCAGCCCTTTTGAGCTGAGTGGGTCTTACTCAGAGGTAGGTGCGTCTGTGTCTGTCGGTTTTGTGTGTGTTCCATTGCTGCCAGGGTTTCTACAACTAGTATAAGGAAATGACTGGAGGGAGAGCTTTGGATGCTACCCAGGCAAGTAGTATTCTCTATCTACACCAACTTTTGATAAGGAAAAGATCAGTAAAGTGTGGAAACTGGCTAGCTTTTATACTTTTGTCTTTTTTCTTATTTTGTGCCTGGTTCATGAACTTGTGAATTTGACCCTTCATAGGTGATAAGTTTTAAATATTGTAATGCACACTTATGAAGTCATCTATGCGTTTTGTGTGTTTACACATCTTTAAAAATCCTTTTTTTAAATAGAAAGAGCAAATGTTGTGCATAACAGAGCAGTTAAGTTTCAGTAAGTCATCACTAGCTTGCTTGTTCAGGATTATAATTGCCTTTGCTGAGGGTGAGAGAGAGTGAATCTGATCTGGTATGTAAATCTTATTAGAATTCAGTGGAAGAGCTTTTTTAACAAATATTATCTATGAGAAAATAAAACCCTGGGCAACACTGGGTATGTACACGCTAGTATGTATATATCTATCTGTGTGTGTGTGTGTGTGTGTGTGTGTGTGTGTGTGTAGGTTACTCTTGTATCTTCTCATCTGGAGTTTATCCCTATGTGTAATTCCAGTTGAAACCAAAAGAACCGGGTTGATTGTGATGTATGGAAACTGTAATTACTTTCATTGGGACCTATAACTAATTGTGGCTTGGGGCCAGTTAGATAATGAAAGTCGTGTGGGGCCGAGACTCACGTGTGTCAGTGAACATTTGCCCACTAGTGGAGACACTTTGATCTCACATAATGGGTGTGATCCAACAAAAGCAAAGCAGTTGCGAGTTTAATTGATTTTAATGGAAGGCTTTTAATCGATTGCAGTGGAAAACTTGAGCACCTTCTTAAATCTCGCCCACTGAAGTTGATTTGGTTTCACTCTGACTGGCTGCACAGAGCAATTTGCCTATGATGAGACCTTTGGGTTCATTAGTAGTAGTCCTCCTACGTTTTTATATAAAATGTAGATCATTGCACGATACCACCAACACATTAATTTTTATCTGTACCTGCTATTGCTTGGTGTTCTCTGTGAATCTGAGAATGACCTCAGCATGGTGAGGAATGAAGCTGCATCCTGGATTATAATCCTAGCATAATCTTTTTTTAAAAAAAGATGTTACTGGGATGTGTTGTAAAATAAAAGCTGTGGTTGATAGCTACTAGGAATAATATTTCTTGAAAGAACAGTGTAGATTTCCTCATTCTAAACTCCCTTCATTTGTGGATTGAAACGTATCTATCCGCCTTCAGACGTGTTCACATTACATGATTATAACACTTTCATCCCGCTTTAACTGTCCTGGATGCGTCAATTAGAGGAATCTTGGGATTTGTACTGTGAGGAGGTACTAGGACTCTTTGGTGGAGATTTCTAAATGTGTCATGAAACTACATATCCCAAGATTCCATAGGACGGAGTCACAGCTGTTAAAGTGAGATCAAATATCTATAATTTTATAGGCTGAAAGAGACCTGTATTTGGCTCTCAAGATGTTCTTTCCCAAAGGAGTGAACATAATTCATAATCTCCCCTTGCTTCCTGGTCCTACAGGATTAAAGACAGAAATTGCTTGCTCTTCGTCTTTTCCTGTATTGCTTTTTTTAAAAAAGTTATCTATCAATTTTTACACAAAGTAACATAAAGCCTAACATTTTTAAAATAAACAGAAACTAAAATTATAATACTAAAACAATAAACTAAAAAAACTAAACGGTCACTCACTAAGACGCTTACTAATTACCTAATCAGTGACATACTAAAACACCCCCACAAACACTGACCTGTAATGAGAAACAGAAAATGGGAGCGGGGAGAGAAAAATATTATTCTACCATTACCTGAACAAACTACTAATGAACCCATCCACAAATTATTTCATCATCTGATTGCTTATTACTCAAGATACACAAACAGTTTCCACTCTTTCAAAAAATCCTCAATTGGTTCATCCTTTAAAACCCAAATTAATTTCCTGTATTGCTTTTTGGAAGCCACTGTGTCAGTAGAACAATAGACAGAATTCCTCCTGGAATTTCTTTTAAACCATAAGCTGGGTAGGCACATTTTCCTGAAAAATCCAGAGTGATATTCTCTCCTGGTTCAGCAAACTGCCTCCCTGGATGTTTGGGTGATTTCTGAGCAATTCCACCCTGATTCAGGCTTGTTTCATATCCTTGTTGCATTGTCTAAAGTTGGGAAGTACGTTATGGTAAAGAGTGCAAATCGCCTTCCTTTTTCACCCTTTGCAAATGAATGCCATTCAGTTAGAGAGTGGGCAAGAAGTTGTATTTCACAACCCAGCTGGCAATTCCTGATTTTTTTGAGGGTGTTTGAAAATGACAAGCAGAAATGGAGACCCCAGAGAATCTTTTCTGCAGGTATGGGATGAAAACTGGTGGCTGGGTTCTGTTTCCAGTCCCCTTTGCCTAAATAGTTCTTAACTTGACTAGGTTTTAATGGTGTAGTGGGTAAGCTACTGAGTTACACAGCACTGTTCCTCAAAATGGAATGAGAAGGCAGTTTTTTCTTAGCTATAGAAGTTGTGCATCAGTTCTGGTTGTTCCAATTGAGACTGAATAGCTAAAGGGGTATTGTCTGAATCAGAAGATGGGTCAGAAGTTATCAGAACATGATGACTGCAAAACACGAGGAGGTGCGCCATCATTGCGACAGAAAAGCCTGGTTGGTCCAGACCAACGGGCACCCTTTAAAGTCAATGACAGTGTGCCCAGTTTTTATAAGAGATGCTTTTGCTTCCAACAACTCAGGCAGCAAAAACCATAAGAAAACCCAAACCGGTCATGATCTGTTTCTGCCCCAAAGGAAACCAAGGTTAGAGGTTTTGGCCAGGTGAGAGTGGGATGCGCTTGGCAGCTCAGACTGGAGACAGGAACGGTGTTCCTCCCCAGGCTCTTCCCAGGAAGAGAAGAAGATATTACTTCATGCTAAAATCCATTGTCTCAGATGTTGCAAGTGATTCATAAAGTTTGTTCTTGAGAAGAATGAATTTTGCCATTCCCCCCCTCAAGAAATTCCATGAAAACTGTGCAGTTTTTGAGAACTGTTCACAGTTCAGGACTTATTCTTCGGGGGAAGAAAATCTCCCAAGTATTTTTTTTAAAGTAATATGTATTTATTCATTAAAATATTTATACCCTACCCTATCTGAGGAATGGGGAAATGGCATTTTCTGTGCCCGTGTGTTCTTTTCTGCAAAAGAAAACATACTTTCTGTGCAGAAAATGCTGTTTTCTGTTCAAAAAGTGCCTTTTACAAACAGAGTAAGTCCTGAGCTGTGAGGATTCTCATCCTTCCAATGTTCTCCTCCTCATCAGAGCTTCCGGGCTCCTGGAAGGTTCATTTCTTTAATCTCTCTGAATTTCTGTCCCTACTGACAAGAGCTGCTGAGTCCCAACCGCGCACATAGCAGTAACTGCAGGCAAATCCCTTAAAAAACATGGACAGAGAACCACATTTGGCTGAGAACTCAAGGTGCTGATTCTTTTTCTTCCCTCTTCCTAGGGTCGTGAAGCCTGGGTGGATGTTGTGGTTCACATGGCAGCAGCAAACTCGACTCCCCCGGGCTCTTTGGATGTAAACAAGCCTGGGTTCCCAAAGCAGATCCTGGGGACGGAGTTGGAGGGCAAGTACCTGTGTTCGGAGTGCAGGAATATTTTGCGACGGCCCTTTCAAGCCCAGTGCGGTCACCGCTACTGCTCCTTTTGTCTGAAGACAATTATAAGGTATCTTCCTCTTGCTTTGGATACAGTTCAGGCCTCATGTCTCTCTCTGCCTGCCCTTGGGCTTCCAGGTTTTCTGAAGATCTGTGTGGGCAATCTCTCTTGCCAAGCCAGCTCAGGACTGGCCCGTAAAGAAGAAGCAGGCTTAGATAAACCCCAGCTCAGGTCTTGCAAGGGACAGACCTCTCACAGGAGTTCCAGGCCCCTGTGAGGTTAGAGAGATAATTTCCTAGCTGGGGAGGAAGAAGAGGGGTGTCACACCAGCTGCAGTGCCAGAGAGTGGAACCCGATATATCAACCGTCAAACATGTGGTATGCAGCAATATTCCAGGGGTCACGCTCCATAGCGTGAGTTTGAGGTTCACTGTAGGGGTCTCTGTGTCTCACTGCTTATGAGTATCCCCTCTTCTCCAACAGCTCAGGGCCCCAGAAGTGTGGAGCCTGCATCCAAGAAGGAATATACGAAGATGGTGTCTCGATCCTGGAAACAGGTTCGGTAAGTGAAGGAGGAGAATGTGGAGGCACCCTGAAGAACTGGTCCTCTCAGTTGCTCCCAAGGATATGCTCTTCTCTTGTCCTGCTTCCAGATTGCTTAGGGTAGCATGCAGGTTCTCCCTCTCCCCCCCTCTCTCTTCGTGCCACCTTTAGTCCTCAGCACAACCCTGTGAGGTAGGCTGGTGGTGGTCGGCTTCTACAGTTGAGGAGCGAAAGGGACAATAAAATGCAGAGGCAAGTTGCAGAGTTCTCTAGACAAGATTTGAACTGTTCCTGCCCCATACTTTTTGCCTTTTTACTCTTACACTCACGTTTTGAGATCTTGGAGGCTGCTGCTAAGGTGACTTAGCTGGGCTTTGGCCCTCCAGCACTTGCTTGGGATCCATTTCCCAGGATTTAGGTGGTCGCTCCCTGAACCAGGAACCAGCCAGGGTGGGCTTCAACACTGCCATGGACAAAGAGTGGGGTAGGATCCTGGAGTTGGGGCAAGGTTCTCTCTGAAAGGGCTTTTAGGCTATCTAGTCCACCCTGTTCTTGATGCAGGGAATCTAGAATTAGAACCTGTGGTTGTCGACCCTCTAGTTGAAGACCTTCGGGTGGAAAAAACAGCCATTTCCTCAATAATTTGTGCCAGTCTTTCCATGGAGGTTTGCCCTAATGTTCAGCCACAGACTGTCTTCCCCTTGTGTATGTCCCTTAGAGCTTAATCCTGCTGTCGTGAGTAGAGTTGGGGAAGTTGCTTCCCTGGACTGCAGCTCCCAGAATCCTCCAAAGCAATATCCCAATTTTAATGTTATGTTCTTAATGGCATATTTTTTAAATTGTAAGCCACTTTGAGTCTGAATATTGGGAAAAAGCAGGATATAAATAAATAAATGTAATAATAATAATAGTTATAATAATAGCAATAATAATGATGACAACAATAATAATAGTCTCTCTCTCTCTCTCTCCGTTCTCTGTTGAGGCTTTCCCAGATAACGCAGCACGGCGGGAGGTGGAGAGTCTCCCAGCAATCTGCATTAACGAGGGCTGTACATGGAAAGGGACAATAAAGGACTACGAGGTAAGCCTCCAAACAAGGGGCAGCCTGACCTGCATTTCCCCCTGTTGTTGTTTTTTCTCCGCAGCTCTTTGGGTGAAATTGGAAATGTTTCTTGAGAAATGGCTCCCTCCTTTCTGCTGGGAAATCCCCCCTTGCGTCCCAAACACCGCAGCTGGTTTAACTCAGGCGTGTGTCTGTGTGTGTCTGTCAGGAACTTGCAAAAGGGAGACAAAAGGACATCCTAGTTGTAGGAAACACTTTTGGGAAAGCCCAGCTCCTGAGTGAGATGCTGTCCTCGTGTCAGTGCCAAGTTTTAATCTGTGCTATGAGCTTCCTTGAGTGCCATACTAGGAGAAAGGCCAGATGTTAATGAAGCAAAATAAAACCCCTGGCCTTCAGAGGAAGTTTCTAGTCCCTTTTGCTGCAAATGATCAAGCAGTCGCTGGCAAGATCTTGGAAACCAGGACGGGCTAGATGGGAGTGGGGGAGGTGAGGCGCTGAGGGGTTCCCCTTTCTCTCCCTATGTTGCACTCCTGCTTGGGAACCACAGTTGTATCCTTGTTGCAGCGATGACTTTGCATCACATCTGTGTTGCGTATCTCCCCTGCCCTGGGATGCCAGTTTTCTGTTTTCCTCCTTTGTGCGTTGAGGTGATTGTGTGCTTCCCGCTGGGCCTCTGCAGTCAGGTCTGTGAGAAATGGAGGCAGCTGTTTCCAGGGAGGGTAGACTGTATTGGGCCAGGTTGGCAGGGAGGTGTCTTGGCATCTTCTAGCGTTGCCCGGTGGCAGGGTTGTCGCTCCCTCCCTTAGCTCAGTCCCTTCGCAGGGACAGAAAAGACCTTTGGCTGGATGGGCGGGGACAGAAAAAGCCACTGTACTGCGATGGAGGCTGTGGTTCTAGCTGAGTGTTGTCTGCACTGGCGGGTGCACTGGGGTATCTCAGCCTGGCTGGGAAGGAGGCCAGGGCTTGGAGCTGAGGCCCCGTTTTTCTTTTTGTCTGAAAGTCAAACCCTCCTGCTCTTGAAGTTCAACCAGCCCCTCTCCAAAGGGCTTTGGGGGGCTCTTCCCCGTCAAAGCTGAGTGGCTGGCTTGAGAGGGATGAAACTGGACCCGTAGCTGTATGTTTTTAGGGTGACTTTTGCGCTCTTCTGCGTTCCATCATTTGTGAGATGGCGTACATGTGTGTTGGGATTGTGAGACCAGCTGCCTTTTTTAAGTTGGAAGGCAGTTCTCAACATGAATGACGTTGGGCTTCTTGGAATCCTCTAGACCGGACTGGCGCAAGGGCTGGCAGCTGTACCGAGGGGGGTGGGTGGTCTCCAATATTTGCTTCTTCCCCCTCCCATATGCTGTAGCGTTTTCAGCAACCGGGAAGAGACATGGTGTCACTCTTGGCTTGGGGGAGTGGGGTTAGAGTGGCAAACAAATGGAGCCACTGAGATTTGGGGCAGTGACTTCGGAGATTTGGACCAATATCTGTCTGTCCGTCTTTCTTTCTCGTCTGATTGAAAAAAGGTCTTTTTGAGAGAGCTAGTTGTCTGCCAAAAGTAGTTTGGATTTTGCAGTGATCCCCCCCCCCGGGCTTTTACAAAGATTTTTTGAGGGCGTTTTGGTGAGGAATGTTAGGGAGCCATACAAAGGGTGGTTGGGGGCCATGTGCGTCCTGTGCGACCAGGCCCTCTCCCCCCAAAAATAGTAGAAGCAAAGGAAGGAGATGAGAGGGACATGCAGGGTGTCCCCCCAAAAATGTATGTACCCTTTAAAAGCTAACAGAAGCTCGGGTGACTATTTGAATGATAAGTAAATACATTTATATTGAAGAATACATGTTATAATAATGGTTTAACCAGAGACACAAATTCTGTCTTAAATTACAGCTGTAGGTAAGGTATTTAAATTGTTGTCCCTGCACAGCAATGCCTTGTTTGCACTATTGAAGCACAGAACTGCAAACCTCACTTAAAGTTTCTCTTTTAATTTTGCAACACTTGTTCTATTGGAGTCTCTGATCGTGTTGAGGGTGTATTTTTTGGAAAAAAAAAATGGCAAACTGTTAAGGCTATATACATTTTGGGGGGGGGGGGATGCTGACAAGACCACCACAGCGCATAGAGTTCTGCCAGCTTATCTGTGTTTAGCTCTGAGGTCCGGGGCTCTGCCAGCGAAGGATGAATGGCATGCAGAGGAGAGGGAGAGCAGTGTCATAGCCTCCCTCCTGGAAAGTCCCTGGCGGAGGCTTTCACGGAACGAGCCGCCTGGAAAGTCCCTAAAATCCTGGGCTGGCGAGGCCCCTGCGTGTGTGTGTGTGTGTGTGTGTGTGTGTGTGTGTGTGTGTGTGTAAAAGGAAAGAAGCCTGCCCGCCTCTGTGCCTGAGGATCGGATAGCCTTTTTGGCTTCCTTTCCCCCTCTCTCTGGCCACCAGACGCTGCTGAGAAGGAAGCCACCACGCTTTTGGTGCTCTGCCACAGCTTTGGTTTTGCTTTCTGTTTAGGAGGAGAAAGGGCAAAGGGTTGCGTTTCAGAAAACAAAACAAGACGGGCAGCCATTCATTGTGCTTAAACCTCTCCCTGAGCCCATCTAACTTCCTTGCAGCCTTGAGTGAGTTCTTGTATGGTCTAAAGCTAGGTCTCTTTCTTCCTTCTTAACCCCAGATTTTAGATTCAGTGAGAATTCATACCTGAAAGTAAGAAAAAAAAAATCAAATAGCATTCCTCTTAGTTGTAAATCAAACAAAATGTAGTTGGGAGAGGAGAAGGCAGAGCTCTGCATGTCCCCCTGTTGTTGTGTCTTTTTCTCAGTTTGGGACTCAAGGTGGTTTGTAATAATGTTCTAAAAATGTATATAGTTAAAAATTCATAAGAAGTTTTAAAGTGAGTAAACTCTCAGAAAAAGAAAATTAAAACTGGTTAAAAACCTGATCCGTAAAAAATACAACAGCACAACTGTGACAACAACAATAATTACATTATTCTCACAGTCCTTGCAAGTTTCTAGCTCCTGTGGTGGTCAAGAAAAGGTTATCAAAGAGGGGCACCCAGTGTTTGGGTCATGGGTCTTTCTGGCTTTGAGCATTGCTCTTAGATTTTATTTCCAGTACCTTGCCTTTGTTTCTCCTTCCCACGTCTATCAGAATTAGGTTTTGTGGAATCATAGCGTCACAGAATCATGGAGTTGGAAGGGAGCTCAGGGGCTGTCTAGCCCAACCCCCTACCATGCAGAGATACATAACTAGATCTAACCTCTGTTGGCAAAGTCCTCCAAAAACGGAGAGCCCAAAACCCTCTGGTTCTTCAGAGAATCTTGCACCACCGTAAGGATTAGCACATTTATTTCTGCAAGCCTCGTCATTAGCACTGCTTCATCATCACATGGTTGCTGCTTTGGAAATTATCACCACAAGTGTTGCCCTTAGATAGCAGTGGCCCGCCTCACAGGGGTGTTCTGCAGGGAAAAGAGATCGGTGCCGAGCAGCTTCAAGTTGATGACCAAATGAGAGTTAATGATAAGGGAGGGTGTGTTTCAGGCTCCTCACCAGAGTGCAACGTCTTGGTGATGGTGGTGCTGGGAAGGGGAGAATCTCCTTCCTGGTGGCTGGATTAGGCCCAAAGCCGTTTGGCCCAGCCTTTTGTCTCTCGGCTGGTTTGCTCTCTGCCCATGGGGCCCCAGGGCAAATGGAAGGGAAAGGGGCCAGTCTGTGCTGAGGGAGTTGGTTATCTCTACCAGACTGTGGGGCTCTTAGAGAAATTGTCCTTTGTTTTGGGCTGCCAAGGGATCTCGTAGCACCCTTGAGACTAACTGAGAGAAGGAAGCTGGTGGCATGACCTTTCGTAAATTTGAGTCTGCTTCATCAAAGGCATGGAAAGAAGTTCTGGGCTGTTGGCTGAGATGGGCTGATCATTATCTGCTTCCGCAGCGGCTTGAAAACAATGTGGGAGGTGGGTTTTGGCAGGCTTTGGGTGCACAAGTGGGAGGCTGGAAAGTCCCAGCAGGAGAGGTGTACATAGGCACGGAGACCCCCCCCCACGTTCTCCCCGGCCATCTGTGAGGTGTAATTGCTCTGCTCTTTGTCCACTTCTTCCTGGTCTGTCCTCATCTCCCAATGTTCCTTAGAGGCGAGCAGGGCTTCTGGACCTCCTTGTTGGATAAGGAGGCCTCGTGTATGTAGTCGAGGTGTGTGCGGAGGGTGCCGGGGGGCCCAAGGGTTCTGGAGGGTCCTGCGGCAGAATGTTGTCCCCTGCCATCATCTCAGCTGCCCACCCGTGGTTTGAGGACTTTAAAGCTCAGAAGAGGGATAGTGAAACGAGGAGTGGTAAGAGAGCAGGAGCAGCTGGCGCGGAATCGGTGTTTCTCCTATGCGAGCCCTGTGTTGCTCCTGTCAGCCCTCAGCTGTCGAATTCCACAGGAGCGGCAGTTCCTTTGCAACCCCTTCCTTAGGATTTAGTCCTTGTGTCTTTCCACCCCTGCTTTTTCCCAGCATCCCTTTCTCTCTCTCTCGAGCCTTGTGAGGTAGGCTGCTGCTGTTGTTGTTGGGTGCCTTCAAGTCGTTTCTGGCAACCCTAAGGCGACTCTGTCGTAGGGTTTTCTGAGGGCTGAGGGGGATGTGATGGACTCAGTGTCACCCACTGGGTTTCCGTGGCCAAATGGGAATAGACCCTGCTCACCAGATTGTAGGTCAGTGCTCAAACCACTTTATAAGGTAGGCTGCTCCCCACCAAAACATCTCTCCGTCCCCTCCCACCTTCTTTTGAATGCCAGCCGTGTCACTTGTGAGCCAGTGGCATGGGAAAAAGGTGAATTAAAAACTTCCAGTTCCTTCTGGCATTTGCCCAGTTGCCCCAGGCGAGCCTCCCCTTGGCTCCCGCAGGGCGGCCGGGCGAGCGACGGTGGCGCCGGGCCGAGCCCTGATGGTGATTCGTTTTCCTTTGTCTAGCTGTACTGAAGTATGCTGCTCCATTTTACCACAGCGCTGCCATGAAGGGAGCTGCCCGTTCACGCTGGTCTCCTGCCCGGCGTGCCAGGGTATGATCCGGCTGAGCGACAAGGAGCGCCATGCCGAGCGGGAATGCCCCGAGAGGAGCCTCAACTGTAAATACTGCAAGGTCCTTTTCTACTTCCCTGAAATTAAGGTATGAGTGAGGGGGTGGGAAAGCCCCTCTCCCCCGCCACCCCCTTTTACCCCTTCCTCCTGAAAAGACCCATGCAAAAGCTGGCCCAGAGCTGGGAGAAACTTCCTCCCTGTTTTGGACTGCGGCTCCCACGTGGCTGGCCAGGGGATTGGGGGTGTTGCAGTTCAGAAAAAGGGGAAACTTTTCCCAGGGTCTGGATGTCTCTGAGGATCCCCAGAAATAACTGTCCCTTCTGCCACCTGTTTGCTCCCTAACAAGTGATTGTCTGGGGGATTTTGGAACTGCAGTTCTAAAAGGAGCTTTCCTCAAATTGTAGATTTGGTGCCCCCAGGAGTGTTAAGTGCGGAGGGGGGGTATTTGGGGATGGGAGGTGGAAAGTGGGGGCAATATCAATTCAACCTCTGTTTTCTGCCCCCCCCCCCCCCCCCCCATCCATGCAGGCCGGAAGTTGTCTTTTTTGTAAGCAAATTTTCCCAAACTTTATTCTTCTCTGGCAAGGGTCTTTGTACAGCCTGTCCCAACTTAACTGCTCACTCCTCCATGGTCTGGAAATGAACCGACCCAGCCCAAGGGTCTATTTTATTTTTGGTCCTTCCAGAGCAGGATGTCTCATGGAGATCATGCAGAAGACGCCACAATTCCCGCCCTGCGCGTGGATGGTATGGAGTTTGGGAAATGGGGTGTGGAAGATGAGGACATTGGTGAATCTGGCCACAAACTGATAAACTTCCTCTGAACAAACCTTGCCCCAAAAATCCCATGATAGGTTTGCCTTAGGGTCGCCGTATGTTAGAAACGACTTGAAGTAATTACTGGCTTTCTACAGGAATTGATTTTGGAGGAATCCTGGTGTAAAACAATCAGACTTCTCCCTCTCTTCCTTGGGATGCTGCCTTTGAGTAGGAACCCTGAGGAGATACATGTCCGAGATTCAAGTGCTGTGGGCCCTGAGTGACCCTTTGAATGATTGTGGCAAAAATGGAATGGCCGAATCACTCTGTGTGCGTGTGTGTATTTTTTTTTTTGTTGTGGATTAAACTGGACTTTGTGGTGCTTCTTGGAGAGAAAAGAATTTTCAAAAATTGCAGAGAGACTTTGATTCAGTTGCTGATGGCTCTTTAGAATCTGGTAATATTATTAAGATGGCAGGACAGAATTGCGTGAATGAATCTGCAAAGTATCTTGGTTAGTTTTTTCCCCCTGTAAATACAGATTATTTTGTTCATCTCTGTTACACAAAAGGTTCGCTTAATCTAGTGCATATGGCTCCATGCATTCATTGCACTGGTGCGGCTGAAGTCTGCATTTAGTTAAATATTTTTTGTTTGTGTGTTTTTCCCCTAGGCCCATGATGAAGTGTGCCCAAAATTTCCTCTCACCTGTGAGGGCTGTGGAAAGAAGAAAATTCCAAGAGAAAAGGTAAAAGTTTGTGGTTCTCTTGTCTGCCATGTTTGGTGCTTAAATTAAAAAGAATTCTTTCTAAAATGTCCCTGGGTCTGTATAACTCCTGCTTCCTCCTTTCTCCCAAAGGTGACCCATGAATCTGGGGGTTCCTTGTGGAAATTTCTCCATGCCTCTTGTTGTTTTTGCGATGTGGGGATAATTGTGCCGTTTTATGGGGCTCCTAACTTGCTTGGCCCCTTTGTGGCAAGCAGCATAAAGTCCTAGGAAGCCACCCTAAGTCAGCTTAGCCCATTTGCCCATTGAGCTCAGTGCCAATCTTTCTGACACACCTTGGCCCTGTGGCCCTTCCTGTCCTCTGTAACTTCTTCCTTGTGAACTGGAGGTGGCAAGGATTGGACCCCACTCCTTCCACATGCAAAGCAGGGGCCCCACGGGGGGGGGAGTGCTTAACATGTGTTGGTCCCCTTCCCTACCCCCAGTGGTAGGGGAGATCTAAATAATACCACGGTTGCCTCAAAACTGGATGAAGATTGACCCTCTAGTTCTATTTCTTTGGATCCCCTTTATTATATTTTTAGCAGGCACTGGCCATTTGTGAGTTAAACAGTTTGTTTTTTGTTTGGCTGGTTGGCTGTCCTGATGAAGGGCGGAATAGAAATCACGGTGGTGATGGTGATGATACCGTGTGTGTGTTTCATTGATAAGGGTGTACCTTTCCTTCTTTGCAGTTCCCAGACCACATCAAGAGCTGTAGCAAATGTAAATCACCCTGCAGGTTCCAGCCCGTTGGCTGCAATGAAGTGGTAAGTAAGTGGTGCGGGCCTCTTCTTGAAGTTACTAATAATCAGAACAACAGTTTATTACATCATTAGTTTCTTGTTTCTTAACAAACCCATAGATGGTTTCCGGTCTTTCCAAAAATCTTCATCTGGTCTGTCTTTTGACATCCACATCAATTTTGCAACTTGGGAGAGGTCTGCAGCTCTGGTGACCCTCTCTTCTGGCTCTCTTCCCTTCCTGTGCAGGTAGAGAACGAAAAACTGCCTGAGCACGAGAGCCGGTTCCTGGGGGAGCACCTCTACATGCTGTTGAGCTTTGTGCTGAGCCTCCGGCCGGAGCCCCGCAAGGCCCCGTCTCCGTCGGGCCTCTTCTCGGTGGAGGAGGGCTCCTCAGTGCTGAGGGGTGGGGACCCTTTGCTCTCGGAGTGCGAGTCTTCCAGCTTCTTGGAATTCCTGGGGCGGTGTGAATTCCTGGAGAGGAAGACAGTCACCTTCGAGAACATCGTCTGCGTGCTCAACCGGGAGGTGGAGAGGGTGTCCCTGACAGCCGATGCCTACCACTGCCAGCATCAGCTGGACCAAGAGAAGATCGAGGCGCTCAGCAGCAAGGTCTCCGTCCCTCCCCTCTGCTCTCCGTTTGGTGGCCTCGCTGGACGCGGGGCTGGCACTCTTTGCTTGCGTGGGCTGATAGTAGAACTGTAGGGGGCTGAAGGTTTGTCTGAGAACCAGCGTGGTGTAGTGGTTTGATCATGGTACTAAAGCTGATAGAAGCAATTTAAACCCATCTTTCTGCACCCCCACCCCCTGTCCTCTCTGACCCAGGTCCGGCAGCTGGAGCGGAGCATCGCCTTGAAGGATTTGGCCCTGGCTGAGATGGAGCATGCAATCCAGGAGATGGAAGCTGCCTCCTACGATGGCGTCTTCATCTGGAAGATCACCGACTTTGCCAGGAAGCGCCAGGACGCCATAGCTGGCCGGTCGCCGGCCATCTTCTCCCCAGGTGGGCCTCTGCAGGGAACTGGGTCTGGGGAGTGGTTCAGGGAAGGGAATTCTCTTATTTTGTGGCGTTGGACTTGCTGCAGGGATCTGGCTTTGGACTTGCTGCAGGGATCAGAGACTTCTAGTTGTTAAAGTGATGCAGCAGTTGAGGGAATCTGGGTGCATGGCCGACCCTTCTTACTGACCCTTTTCATGAGAACTAGAAACTTAAAAGTACCTGTCAGTAATAAGTGTCCATGCTTGTTTATAACCAGAGGTTTGAATGCTCTGTTTAACATGAAATTGAGTCAGAATTTGTGGTGCTCGGAATCAGTTATGCACATTTGCGTAGTAATGCCTCTGTATGTGGCTACAAGGGATATTTTTGTATTTGTTTCAATATTTCTATCACCCTCTGTTTCCAAGGATCACAGAATACGATAAAACCAATCTCAACACTGTGAAGCAACCTAAAACAGCCGGAGTCGAGGTCTGTTGCAAGGGCTGTCCTTTGTGACCACCAGTAATACACTGTTTGGCCTGGCTCCTCATCTTCCTTTTTCCCTTTCTACTGTTCTCCACCCAGCCTTCTACACGAGCAAATACGGCTACAAGATGTGCCTCCGCATCTACCTGAACGGGGACGGCACGGGGCGCGGCACCCACCTCTCCCTCTTCTTTGTGGTGATGAAAGGACCCAGCGATGCCCTCCTGCGGTGGCCCTTTAACCAGAAGGTGGGTGCTGCCAGGCCTCCTTTTTCTTTCATTATGAGAAAACAGTGCCTGCCAGAGAGGAGCAGTGTGTTAGGCCAGGCGTGAAGCTCATGGGGGGACTCTCTTAGCAGCAGCCTCCCCCCCACACGGTTGACTCTTCTGGGTGGCCAGATCTCCTGTTGGTTTTCACAGAGACTCTGGACCAGCCTTTCTTAACCTTTTTTCTGTTGAAATGTCCAGGGCTCAGGGAATCCATTGCACAAAAACTAGAACCCCTAAAAATGTTTATTCTGCTTTAGCAGCAATGCCAGTCTGGCAGTAAAAATGCTTGGGGAGGCCGGGCATTATACCCAGTTCCAGAACGAGACAACCACCCTGTGGAGGGGTGTGGGAATGGCCTGGTTTCTCCATCAGCCTTTCCCACACATCTCCTGCCTGTATCCCCTCAGGTCACCCTGATGCTGCTGGACCAGAACAACCGAGAGCACGTGATCGACGCCTTTCGGCCGGACGTCACCTCCTCCTCCTTCCAGCGGCCTGTCAGCGACATGAACATTGCCAGCGGCTGCCCGCTCTTCTGCCCCATCGCCAAGATGGAGAACAAGAACTCATACGTGCGCGACGACACCATCTTCATCAAAGCCATCGTTGACCTCACGGGACTCTAAAGGCACTTCCTTGGTTGTTCTTCCTCGGTCGGAAGCTCAGAGCGCGGAGCTCTCCCATCACCCCCGCCCTCTGCCATGCGGGGCTGCGAGTTCTGCTTGTGCCCCCCTGCCATCCCTGCGGAGTTGTGGGCAGGGGGGCAAAGAGGGGCAGAGGCGCGCCACTTCAGAGGAAGGGACCTGCTGTATTCGGGGAGGAGACGAGCTGACTGACCGGATGCTTCTCTTGGCCAGGGAAAGGCCAGTGACTTGTGGCATAATGTGGAGTTTCTTTCTTTCTTTCTTTCTTTCTTTTTTTTTGTGGGAGTCAAGGGAAGAGGTTCTTTTGATGGTGCTGACCACGATGCCTTTCAAACTGTCCCCAGTGTGGGACCTTTCTCAAATTTGTCTCTGTGGTTGACCATAGGTTTTCCTAAAAGGGGAAAAAAGAAATACCACCTTCTCTTGTCCTTTTATATGCATATCTCTCTATTTTTTGGCTCTGTCCTGTTGATTCTCTGCTGTTAGCTGGATGAACTGTCAGGCCGTGGGAGGCCTCACTCCCCGGATGAGCGGGGGTTGTACGCATGGCGTCCAGGAGCGTAGTTTTCTGGACCCCGCAAGCTGCCTGGGCTGGGTTCGTGGGATGGAGGTGATCTCCTTGAAAGAAGTGATGGGAGGCTTGGAATAGGCAGTGAGGAAGAGAGCGTGGCAGGGTTTGTGGAGGGGGAAGGAGGAGGACTCCTTGGCTGGCTGGGACGGGGTGAAGGAAGCCAGTGGCAGAGAGCAAAAGATGCCTTGACCCCAGACTTGACCTGCACGTCTCTGTCTTCCGTGCCCTAGATGTGGCCCCTGGAGTGGATCCAGGCCGCTTAGAAACATCTCCTGATGGAGAGCATGGTTCAGAACAACCCAGGGCAGGTGGCACCTTTCTGGAGCTAATCTTTCCCTGCCATCCTGCTTCCCTACACCCCGCCCTTCCTCCCTTCCTTCGCATTGCGGGGGTCTCTGGAGAGCCCTTTCCCTAGAAGGGCAGGCCAAAGGTGGGGGTCTCTGGGTCTGCTGAGGTTCCCTCTGGTGGTTCTGAGTGTGCAACAATGGGCGTAAAATGCCATGTGATAGAACATAACTGAATTGGAGTCCTCTGCTGCTTCTCTCATTTTTTTTTTTTTAAATACAAAGGCCCCGTGGAGACTGGCTCCATCCTTAGCACCGCAAAGCCGTATCTGAGCAAGGATGCGCGATTCTGTTTTGCTTCCCCCCATTTCCTGAGGGGCCCTCTCCCCTTTCGGTGCCAGGCCCCACTGGGTTGGGTCGAGTGGGTCACGCCCCGTCCAGGTTGTGGAGACACGGCTGCTTCGACGTGGGCCCTGCTGTGCGGCCGGTCCCTCCGTTCCTCCCTGGCCGCGCAGCCCTTTGTGCTTGTGGGTGTTCTGAGGTTGTCTGTCTGCAAGGGAGAGGGGTGTGTTCTCCCCTCCATCATGCCTGGCACTGTATGGCTGAATAAGTACCTGTTCTCCCATCAAGATGCTTATCGTGATAATTACACCAACGCCTCTGTTGTTTGGCCAGCTGGGGGGAGTTTTTCGTTCTTCTTTTAACCAAAATGTAAACACAAGTGTGTACTGTGACCCAGAGCACGCGCTTCCCTTCAGCTTGGCTGGTGGGAGGGTGATTGGAGGGTTTCCCCCTTGCTGACTTCCCTCCAGCTCTCTCTCGCTTCTCCTTGTGAGTCAGGTTCTCCAGTTGGCACCTGGAATGCTGGGGGGCAGCGGAAAAGGGGATTTTTCTCTGCCTGCCGGAAGGTGCCAACTCCACGTGTAACGTGGGCCCCACCATTACGGGATCTTTTCTCTCTGCCCGCACCTTCCCTGCCGGCAGCTCAGCGAGGCTGAAATGGCGTTGTCCCCGCTTCTCTCTCCTTTGGGAACATGGTGGTTCTTTTTCCCGATTTTGAGTATCGTATGGGAAGAAGCGTTCCCTGCCACCCCACATCCTCCTTCCCTCCCTGCTGCTTTGTGAAAAGGCAGGTGGTGGGGAAGGGTTGCCTCTCAGCCCCCTCCCCTTTTAAAAAAAATACTCCTGTAGCCTCGGCCAAACTTTCGTCCAAACTGGTATAGTTTTTCTGTTGGTGTGTCTTTCTGTCATTTCGGCATTAATTCATCATTCTGCCCTTCTGAGATGCCGAGAAGGGGGTGGGATGAGGTGTCGCTTTTGCTGCCTCCCCCTCTCCCCAAAAGCCCCTTCGAGCCTGTTTGGTGGGTGAGTGGTCCAGGGAGGCAGCAGGGAGTCTTCGGCTGAACGCTTTCTGAGGGGACTGAGGCCTGTTTTAGGGCACGGCCTTTTCCTGAGCAGAGTGATGGTTCTCGTAGGCCGGTGCTGGTTTTTGGAAGGCAGTGGATGTTTGGGCTTGGGGTTTAAAGGTGTGTTTTGATGCCCACCTGCTCCCCAAAGGGGGCTGAACGATCTCACTGGAAGCCATTGTCTGCAGAGCTTTTCCGTGAAAGGGGTGTGCTCTTTGCCTCCATCCCCCTCCTCCGGAATACAGGGGTCTACCCCTTGGCGTGGTGCGGAACCTCCACTGTCGGAGGCAGTTTATCGCTTGGCTCTGAAGCGATGGGGACGGTGAATGAGGGTGGACCCGTGTCCCCACCCGCCGGGGGCTTGGACGAACATCTCTTGTGGGGAAACTCCCTTCTGGCCCCATACGCCCCCCTCCCCCCAAGTGAAATAGGGTGGGTGGGAGGAGAGAAGCTGTTACCAAGAGTGGATTTTGGTTTAATGCTGAAAGCGCCCTTTCTGATTCCAGATGCAAAAGTTGTGTGGTGGTTAAGTAATAATAAAAAGTAAGTTTTTAAAAGTAGCTGTCCTGATATCTTTGGGAAGGGGAAATGCATCTTTCCTGCCCTGCTTTGAGAAACAACCAAGGGTGAGAGGAGACTTTGAGCATCCAAAACTTTCCAGCTTGTGTTCAGCCGCTGCTCGGGGTCTCACCTCTCTGGCTGTGCAAGTGGGAAGGGGGCAGACAAAAGCCTCTTAAAATCCACTCCAGGTGGAGCACATATCCCAAAGAAACCCTTTCTCTCCTATTTGCTCCCCCATATAGCATCTCTCTACGCCTCCCTTCTTGTTGGGGGCACCATTGGCAGCAGAGACTTGCGTGGCAGCTCAGGACTCAGTTCAGGCGTTTTGTGCTCAAGGAAAGCTTTTATTGAGGTCACACTGGATGGAGCGGCAAAGGGATCAAACGGCATCGTGCGTGCTGGGAGCATGTCTGCCCCATGCAAGGATTCCTGCATTGAGTGCCACGCTGTTCAAAAGGAGGCACGTGCTCAGGATTCCAGGGAATGTGGGGGGGGGGGATTAAAGCCTTTCAGTCGTGGGCTTAAAAGTGCATTCAGTTGCCTTTCTGTTCCCTAAAGGAGATCTCTGGTGCTTAGAGACAGAGTAACTGGCCGGAGTCTGTGCGCTTCCCAGCTGCTACACCATGAAACAGAGCCGTCTTGCCTTTTTCCAGCTTTCCAAAAATTGCCTCTTGGTTTCCAAGTACTTTAGGAACTGGAATTGGGCATTGCGGTGGCAGGGTTACCATCAGGCGGTGGTGGCAGAACAGTGCCCAAATTACAACAAGGGGCTTTCTCCTTTTGAGCTAAGTTGTCTGAAATGCCTCCTCGCTGGGAAGCTGCAGGCGGGGGCAGTTTTGGACTTTGTGAGAGGGCTATGGAATAGAGCACAGCACTCCGTCAGAAAAACAAATTACGTATCTGCAGGTAAGTCACATGCATATAATCACTAACAGGATTCTGTCTCTGGTTCTCCAAAAGTAATTCTTCCAAGTTCTGCCCACCAGATTATATGCACACATTATCACAAAGGGGATGCTTTCCCCCCCGTTTGATGACCTCTGAGGGACCTAGGCCACAGACAGGGTCTCAGTCCTGCTTACATCTTTGCCAGGCCCGTTGCTTACCAGGGACTTCTTGCCAGCCAAAGCGTGCAGCCAAACAGCTTTGCTGCCCCAGGGAGCCAAGGCACTAGAGAGCAAAACTCAAATCTTGACAGCTTGCATCTGTGTGCGTCAAGAAGCTTAACTTCTCTCCTGTCACAGATTCCAGAAGCAGATTTCCTGTGACCAACGTACAGAAATCCGCAACAGGGACCCTCTGTACCAGGAAAGCGTTGATTTCTTCAGGGCTGTTTTTTTAAAGAAAGGCACAGGCGCCCTACTTGAAAGAGAGTTGGCACCTCTTGGGCTGTGTGTCTCTCTAACGACCCACTAACCGAGGGGACACCTGCTGCCCCCTGCAGGCAGCGAGTGCTCAGTGTGTGTGTGTGTGTGTGTGTGTGTGTGAGCCAACCCTACATTTAACAAAACAAGTGTCCAAACAAAGGCCGAGGAGTCCTTGTGCCAGAGGGGGCAAAGCCAGCTCACCTGCACCAAAGCGTAGGATTGATCGCAGGCCAAGCTCAGCCAGCCAAGGTCCCGTGAACACGGGGACCGCTGCCCGGGTCAAGGTCTCTGGTTCGTGGCCCAAGAAAAGAGGGGCTTGTGAGGCCGCCGGGGCTTCTCGGCCCGGAGGGTCCGGACAGTGCGGGGCGAGCGCCACACCTTGATGGTGCCGTTGGCGCTGGCCGTCAGCAACAGTTCTTGCTCCGTGGGGCTAAAGGCCACTGAGTTGACCACGTCGTCGTGCCGCAGTTTGGCCAGGCAGATGTCATAGTGCCGGTCCCAGATGTAGCCGTGACGATCCTCCGCCCCGCTGTGTGGTAACGTGCATGAAAGAGACAGAGAGAGAGAAATATGATCAAAATGTGGGACTCGCCTCCATTCCTGGTAAGTGGACAGGCTGGGAGCACCCTCAGCTGGGCAACTAGAGATTTTAGGGAAGGGAAATGCTGAGCTGGAAGCATTGTGGTGAGGGCAGCTTACACACCAGCATCCAAGTTCAGCCCTACAGAGAGCATCCTTCGGAAATCGGTAGGGGCGGGGGAACTGCTTCCACCCTGGAAACAGAGGCATCCTCAGTCCGGGCCCGACAGTGTACCGAGAGGCCGAGTTCTGTGATTTCTTTAACGGCAGGTAAGACAAGGCTTGTTTTATTACCTCCGTGGTCAGGCATGTTTGTAGCAAAATGTCCAGACTCTTTACTAAATTAACTATATTCTCGGAGAGCCCAAACATATATATTCTAGAAAAAAAATTGTGACTATCTCAGAAGAATGTATGCTCTGTATATTTGAAGATGGTTTTAGGCAGTCGCCCTTGCCTTTCCTTCATTCCTTTGCTAGTACATTTATCCAAATTAGGATCCACCAGGTACGTTTTTAAACAAACCGCAAGAGCTGGTGTTTGTGTTATGGCCTAAAATGGCAGAAACCAAAGTGGAAGGAGCTGCTCCTCTTGCTGTGCAATTGCTCAAAAACCCCCAGTGCTCACCTGGCCACAAAGTCCTTGCTGACATCAAGGAAGATGAAGAGCAGCTCGTCACCGGGGGTGTAGGCCCGGTGTGCCCGCAGGGCTCGCTTGACTTCCTTCATGGTCTTGAGATCCAGCACGTGGAGGTCAATCTCCTCGGCGATGGGGGGTGGCTGCAGGGGGTCGGAGATGACGCAGCCAGGGGGCCAGGCCCGGCTGTTTACATACAAGTACCTGGATAAAGGGGGGTTCAACCCGTAATGGTGTTTTAATATCCCAGTTCCCTCTGGTTCCCCCCGCCTTCCTGTGTTCAATCTTGCCATGAACCACCCAGAGTTCAGTGGCAACGTGTGCTGGAGGAATTCTGAGAACTATAGTTTAAAAAGTCACTTTCTAAAGCTCCAGGGTCTCAAGCAGGGAGTGCCCCCCCCACTCTCACTGAACCCAGGCCCTTCTCCCCCTCTTGAGCCCCAGTCCCCGCCCCTCTCTCCAGGTTCCACGGCACGTGGCCAACTGGGTGTGAGCCCCTCACCTGTGGTCCGGGGAGAGGCCCATGCCAATGATGTGCCCGTGGATATCGATGACGTGGTCCAGCGAGTCAAAGAACTTCTCCGACTGCCTCTCCTCTCCCAGGACGGGGCCGGCGGTTGTCATCTGGTGCGGCAAGATCTGCTTAATCCCTGAGGAGGAGGAGGAGGGGGTTGGAAACCAGACATACCTTGTGTTAACCCACACTGTGGGTGACCTTGGAGCACAGGTCAGGAGGAAGGTGGGATAGCTAATAAATCCATAAGGAAAGCAGGGAGGAGTGGAGCAGAACTGGGGGTCTGTATGCCCACTGCCCTCCTCTCAGTGGTTAACCGCCAGATATGCCTGGTTTAAAAATCTGGGCCCCCTCCCCTGTTTCTATCCCCCAGAACTTGTCTGTTTGGGATAGACTGCTCCTGCAGCTGAGGCTCCACACGGCCGCTCTTGTTCATGGCCACCGGTAGCTGCCCAGCGGTGCCACGCGACCCCTTACCAATCTGGTGGGGCGCGTAGGTGAGGCACCCGGTGGTGAAGATCAGGTACTTCTTGGTGCCGCCCTCGGTGGAGAGCAGGTTGGGCTCAGGCGGCTTCGTCTTGTTCCGGGCCAGGAGCTGGGCCACCTTCGTCTCCAGCTCCAACTCGGTCATGACGGGACGGACGCGGCCCTGCACGAGGTCGCTTAGGAAGTGGTTCAGCCCGTTGTCCGCCGCCGCCTCGCTCTCTGCCCCCTCTGGGCCGGGTTCCGGTGCTGTTCTCCGCCTGGGAGGTGGCTGATGCTGCTGTCCTTCCTCCTCCTCCTCCTCCTCCTCTTCCTCCTCGCTGTCGCCAGAGAGGTCAATGAGTTTGCAGGGGGTGGCGTCACCGTCCCCCGAAGGCTCCCCGTGGTCCAGCAGGAGGTCAGGGGAGTCGTAGCGGCTGCAGTCCACCACCATCACCGTCCGGATGGTGCTGGCGTTGAGGTTCTGGATCTTGAACAGCCTCTTCACCACGTTTGTGTTCTCCGACTCGATGCCCTGCAGGAGGAAAACCGGGAAGCTCAATTGAGACTTTCCTCATAACAAGATCTGTGGAACAGTGAAAATGCAAGGCAGCCTGTTTTTTTTTTGATAAACTGAAAATTAATATGAAAACGGCTCAGAATAACTGCCAGTCCAGTGGTATCATCTCCAAGATACCTCATTATGTATATGCAAATATTTCAGCATCCAAAAAAATCCAAAATCTGAAACGCCTCTGGTCCCAAGCATTCTGGATGAGGGGGCCGAGGCTCACCTGGAAAGCATTGTTCAGCCACAGGACGGAGCAGGAGGTCAGGTACCCGATGCGGTGCAGGTTGCCCGAGATCAGGTTGGTCTCATTCAGCCAGCAGCCAAAGATGTCGTAAGGTTTGTTCCGCACCCGGGAGAGGAGTGTGAAGTCCTCTGGAAGGAGAGGGAGGGAGAGGCTGAGGAGGAGAAGATTTGGCCAAGACCCACCCAGAATAGTAATAATGAAAAAAAAAGAAAGGCCAAGGGTCACTGCTTTACCAACAGTGTCCTGCCTCCCTCCTGTTGCAGGAAGTGCCACCCAGGCAGGTTGTGGCCCTTCTCATCCCACCCCCAACCCTGCTGTCTTACCCAGGCTGATGACGGCAATCTCGCCCGAGGAGGAGGTCTGGGGCCCCACGAAAACTCCCGAAACAAGGAGCAAGGAATCGTCCGCGTTGAACTGGGAGAACTGTGTGTAGCTCCAGTTGTACTTCTTCATGCTTGCACTGTGGAGCAGGGAGATCTTGAGGTCATTGTTCCAGATCTGCAAAGGAGGAGAAAAGAAGGGTGCTCAGTACCGGGGTGGGGGGAAGTATACAGCTGCCCGGTCTTGTTGGACTATAACTCCCATGATTCCTCACCACTGGTTATACTGGCTAAGACATCTGGGACTTGCACATCCAACAGCACTGGAGGGCTATATAACGCCCACCCCTGGCCTAAACAAAAGATTTCCTTCAGACTCGTCTGCCCCATTAAGGACACCAGGTACCCGTGTTAAATATAGTTAATGCTACATAGACAAGGATAGTCTGGTTAAAACAGCCAGGTTTAAAAAGTTAGTCACTTGTGATTTGTCAGAGTCCTGGAGCAAGATAACCACAAAAGGCTTGGAGGACCGCCCAGGGAAAATTTGAACCCGGATATCTCTGCTTCCCACCTAATGCTGTAACAGCACTTTCCCCAATTTGGTGGAGCCCCAATCTGGGGGTCCAATGCATCTGGAGAGCACCAGGTTGAGAAAGGCTCTTTGATGAACCCTTCCTCCCCTTTTTGTTCTGCTTCCCCCTCCATATCAGCAGAATCAAAATACCCCACCCAGTATCTTTATTTTGAGTGTCTCCTCTTCCCACCCACCCCACTTGTCACCTTAACGGTGCAGTCCTTGGAGCAGGAGGCAAACATGTAGCCATTGTGGGAGAAGCTGAGGTGGAGGACTTGGTCGCAGTGCTCCTTCAGGGTCTCCACCTCAACGCAGGGGATGGTGTCGTAGAGCCGTTGGAACTCACTGTACCATGAAGCAGCCGCTGTGGCAGAAGAGAGCGGGGGGGTGAAAGGGAGGCATTTACGTGCGCATAGCTATACACCAATGTCAATCTTGCTCAAATCCACTGGCAAGGAGTTCCACAGCTACCAAGACAGGCCTCCCCCATCCCCACCACGCATGCCTCTGAGGGTAGCAGGAGCAAGACAAAACCTTGCTCAACTAGGGAGCTTTGACCAAATCTGCTCCATTCTCCCTGTTCATTTTCAAAGTGCCTCACTTTCAAAGTGAGTTGAACCCTCTGAATTAAAATACTGTCCACTCTCCCAATTCTATGGGTTTCAGCAGGATCAGTCCAACACAAGGAGCGGAGGCCAGCCTTACCTGGGTGCCGTGGGACTTCTCGAGCTACCCGGTAATATTTGTAGAAAAGTTCCTTCCACAGAACTTCGTCCTGAGCCACCGCGTGCCACTGCCGGCATGCCTGTCCTGCCGAAAGCAGATCTGCGTAGTCCAAGTAGAGGAAAACCTCAACCAGGATGCTGTCGGGGAGGGGAGGGGGAAGGCTGCCGTCCATGGTGTCATTGCTGTCTCTGCCGGGCACCTGGAAGACCGGAGGTAAGAGGAGAACGGGTTGGGACGGAAGTGGTTGAGATGGAAAGAATGAGGTTGGCAGAACTTCCCTAGCTAGTCTGTAGAGCCATTTTTCGCTCGTGAGAGGCAACCATACTCTCCTACGGAATCCTGCCTAGGCTCATAGGCACTTCGGGGGAGCCTGTTCCCTCCATCCGCCCACCCTCCCAGGGGCGTCTGGTGGGAAGACAAGAGACACGGCCCTCTCAGTTGTTGTTTCCCAGGCTCTGGAACTTCCCTCCTCGAGAAGCTAGGACAGCTCCCTCCTTGCTCTCCTTGGGTTGGCAAATTTTCCTATTTTCCTGCTCCAACAGGCTTTTACGAAGCGATGGTGAGGGTTTTTCACTTATGCCTTTGCAGGAGCTTTTTGGTGCGTGAGCGTCACGGGCTGGGGCTTGGCTTCCGCTTGTGAACAGCAGCCTGGAGGGAGGAGATGGAGAAGCCAGCACGCCAGGAGCTAATCTGGCTGGGTTCAGCCTTCTTAAGGAAGGCAGAGGCTCGACGCCAGAAACAACTCTTGTGCGTTGCTGGCCCTCGTCTCGGGGTCTCTGGACTCCTTGCCTGCCTGGATTTTCTGACCTTGGACTGTCCGATCGTGTTGCCCGCTGGATTCCTGGACCTTTGGATTCTTTCTGGACTGTGAACAGGCCAGCTGCACTGACGGTTAGCGTCTCTGTTGACTATGAAAGGCCTCCTGTTGCACTCTGTGGCCTGGCGTGGGCAGCTGGCGCTTGCGACAATTTGTTCTCATTTGCAAAAGCTGCCTTCAGTCCCAGTTTTGGGTAGAAGGTTTTTTGTAAGCCTCCATTCAACAATTTTGCTTTTACAAATGATAAAATACAGATGCCAAGGGGAGAGAGGTGCCATCAGCCAGACTTCCACTGGAACCCATAGAAGGTTGTCCTTACTGACCCCTTGTGATGTTGTCTCAGAAGACGGGCCCGCCGGCTAAAGGAACATCTTGACCGTCACGGCCGCCTGGGTGGGTTCGCTGCAGCTGGGCGAGACGGAGAGAAAGAGACCGACGTTGCCAGTCAGCCACTTTCGGCTTTTCCCCGCAGATCTCCCCTCGGGGCGGCGTTTGGCTGGGAGGGGGTACAAGGTCTGAAGCCGGAAGGGGGGCGGGCTCCAAACTCAGGTCCTGGACTATGGGGCCTTGCTGGCCTCCGGCCTCCCTGTCAGGGCCCCGTTTGCAGACCCCAACCCCCCTCCCTCCCTGCCTCCCTCCGCCCGCCCCTCTATTCCCTGCCCTGGCTGAGAAAAGTTACAAGTCCCCAAATCTTCTTTGGCCAAGATAGCTAGGAGAAGTTACTTTGGGAGACAACCACTCCCAGAAATGCTGCCCCCGAGCCAGCCGGCACAGTTTGGAAAAGTTACTTTTCTGGACCCTGATTCTGATGCTCTTCCAGCCAGAATAAGCCGGGGGACCTTTCTTCTGGGGGCTGCCTCTTCCTAGCCGCCCCCAGTCCTTTCCCCCCAGCATGCCCTGAGAAAGTTCCTTTTTTGGGTGAGAGGGGGGGTGGGACAACCCCCAGAACAACCCTCAACCAGTATAATTTGGAATAGTTACTTTTGGCGCCTGCACCTGCTGGCACGGCTTGCAAAAGGCGTTCCTATTGGTTTATGGTTGTTAATCGTTATCTGTCTATTCAGTTTCTAGGAATTCCTCCCCTCCAGGCCAGCACAGACACCCCCACCCCAGCCTTGGGAAAAAAGTTCCTTTTTCTGGACTACAACTGTGCATGCTGGCTGGGGGATTCTGGGGGTTGTGGTCCAAAAGAAGTAACTTTTCCAAGCTTCGCGTAATGCCCCCATTTCTTCCCCACCCAAACAGCCCCTTGGACTCCTGCCCCCTCTTTATTCCACCCGTCCCCCCCCAAGACCCCCCCATCAATCTTTCCCGCCCCCCCACCCCGTTGGGGACACCCCTCCCTTCTCACAGACCTTCCACCAGCTGTTTTACCGTCATTTCCGGTTCTGCATTTATAAACTTCCGCTTCTGGGCGCTGGGGCCGCTCTCTTACATTGTGCTCTGTGGCAGCTTCCGCTCTAGGCATGAACTCGTTTTCCTCGCAGGCCGAATGAGTAGAACGCAGAGCGAGGGAAAAATTAAATTCCCAGGCCCGCCACAAGGGGGAGCCCGGCGGCGTTTTTCTTCTCTGGCCCTCCAGACGTGGTTAGACTCCAGCTCCCATCATGCCTCGCCGCCCGGCTATGCTGGCCGGGGAGGATGGGAGTTGGAGTCTACCAGCATTTTGGGAGAGAAGCGCTATTCTCGCTTCTGGGTTAATGAGAGCAAGGCTGCCTCAGAATTTGGCCCTCTGGACCATTTTGGACTTCATCTCCCAGCATTGTCAGTCTCTGGGGATTGTGGGAGCCGCAGTCCAAAAATCTGGAGCCACACGGGTCCCTGCAGCCTTCTTCTTTCAATGGCAGAAGAAGGCGTCTGGTGGGACCAGAGTCCAGTACAGTGCAGTTTCTAGAGGACGAGTAATTGGTTAAGGATCATCGGGGTTAAAGCGCAGGCGACGCGGCGCCCCCGCGCTCAGAGGGAGGCTGCCCCGGGTGCCGCTTCCGAGGGATAACCGTGGGAGCGGCGGCCGCCTGCGAGGCACGGCTTGGGAAACGTGCCCGTTCTTGGACCGCCGCCTCCAAAGTCCCTCAGCCAGCCGTCCTCGCAGAAAGTATTATTCCCCCCCCCCAAGAAAGGCGCCGTCGGTTTTGGGCTCTCGCCCCACCCCAGAATCGGCTTCGCGTCCGCCCTCGTCCGCCGGCCCCTCGCCGCTTCCCCGGGACGGCGCCCGCGGCGGGTTAATGACTGGCCAGGGGGCCCTCCCTGGCCCCGTAACCGGCAAGCGGAGGCTTGAGGCCGCTCCCCGTCCCGGTCCGGCCATGCCGCCCCTCCTGGTGGTCCTCCTCTCCGGGCTGCTCCTCGCCTCCCCGGCGGGGGCCCAGCGCCGCGGGCGGCCCCCGGCCCCGAAGAAGGCCATCGACGGCGTCCGCGTCCAGGAAAACTTCGACCCCGGCCAGGTGAGCGGCGTGGCCCCTGCTGCGGGAGGAGGACAGAGGCTCGGTTCCGGGCAGTCTGAGAACCCCGCTCCGCGCGCCCCCGTCGGGGGCGGCGGGGAGCGCGCGGTGCCGCGGGACGTCCGAAGACAGCCCGCGCGTTCCCGCCGGCGTTTCGCAGGTGGGCAGGCGCGGGTGGGCAAAATCAGAGTGCACGAGAGCAAAAACGATTAGCGAGCGAGCATATAAAGCTACTATTTCAAGCTGAAAAAAATACAACCCCAAATACCCTGTTGGGAAGGGCAATATTCTGTCCCTTTCCCTCCTTCCGTCTGAGTCAAGAGAGTGGAAGCTGCTTTTTCCTCTTTGAACTCTGTTTGCAGTAGTTGAAATAAGCTGCGGACCGAGGGAGGAAGCGGGGACTGGGAGAGAGAAACTGGGGCACTTTAAAGCAGCTGGAAAAGTGGGAAGACGGAGGGTTGATTGGAGTGTCCCTGCTAATTAAGCGATGGGAGTGTCTGTTTGTGGAGGAAAACCGGAGGCTGCCTTACGTCTGCGGGCGTTTTCAGAGGGTGGCGGATATCAGTCGAATGCTGCGTTGTTTTTGCCACAGGCTAGCAAGAACAAATTACAAAGCGTGTTTGATGCACAGAAAAACAGAGATAAAGATACACTACTGCATAATGGACGCCGGTTTATTTTGATGCCAGGGGTCACCCGCTGATGAGTCCCCCATTACAAGGCTGTTTCTGCTTTTATTTTCAACCAGGGGAGGGCAATTGTGGTGGGCGCAGAGGTCAGTTTTCTTCCCCGGGTCTCTCTGGAGCCCATACAGACCACCAATAAATGCCAAAAAATGCAAAATACAAGCCCTCGGAAATGTTCTGGTTTTGAGCCGGGTATGTTATGCAACCTGTTTAAAAGGTGAATTTGCTGCTTGCGGAAACTGCCCCAGGACGCACCGTTTGCCCATCACTTTTTTGGCCAGAGAAAGGGCATGGCACGGTTGAGGGCCAGAAGAACAGTCTCGGGGGCCACAGGGAGACCCCCGGGGAGGCCTTTTGCCCGTCTTTGCCGTTGACGGATCCTTTTGGCCCAGCTCTGCCGCTCCGCCTGCCCAGGGTGCTGCGTGGCAGGAAAGTCAGAAGCTTAGTTTTCTTTCTGTGCTCCAAATAATCCGGGAGCCAAACTTGGCCGTGTGATCTTTGCACAATTGTGGAGTTTGTTCCGTCCGCGTCCTTCGCCCTTCCTTATCTTCTCTTTGGCACGGCGGAGGAGCCCTTGCCAGGCTAAGCACAAGGGCAGCCGCAGTGCCGTTTTCGGCTTCTCCGTGGGATTAAAGTGCCACCCAGAGGCAAGGGAAGAAACTCTCTGTCCTGTCTTCACACACACACACACACACACACACTTTTTAAAAAAGAAAAAATATATGTGCCTTCTAAGGAATCTTGTTTAGCATCTGAAAGAGTCCTTGATTCCAGAATAATATTGCTGACAACATTTCTCTCTGGTCTGAAACTCTGTCCGTTTTCAACCAAGCAGCACAATTCAGCGTTTTGTTTCTTTTTTCTTATGTTTTTAAATGGTTTTAATTTTTCCCCCGGTCACTTAATCACTTTTCAGCTTTTGTATTTTGTGAATTTTTACTATTGTTTTTAATCTGCTGTAAGCAGGAGGGAAGGAGGGGCTAAGTCTTGCTCTTCCCAGTTGGCTCGGGCAAGAGCGGACCGCGGCAGCCTCTCCTAACCGGCGCGTCCTTCCTCGTCCGCAACCTTTGCCCCCCTGGCCACGCTCTGAGGTTGCTCGGCCACATGGGTCCCCCGTGAGAGCCCGGAGGGTACGCGTTAAGCGTGGTCCCGTGAGCCTCGACCGCAGTTGCCGGGATGTGCCACTCAAATTAAAAAAAACAACCCGTTCAGCATAAATATTTGGGGGAAATGTATATACGACCGCTTTTCAAGGGAGTGCTTTCACCCGGAGATTCCTCCCTCCTGCCCTGGGGAAGGCACTGAGGCTTGAGACCGGGCTCGCTGATCTCGGTGCTCTCGCAGTAAGCCGGGAAACGGGGCCCACTCCGAGCTGGCGTAACACGCCTTTGCTTCCTTCCGCGGCGCCTTTCTCTCCCTGTGCCTCTGCAGTTTGCGGGGAAGTGGTTCCTGGTCGCGGTGGCCTCCCGGTGCCGGTATCTGGCGGATAACCACTACCGCCTGGAACCCACGAATGTGGTGGTGACTGCGCCCAGTGCGGCGTCCCCGGAGAGCCCCCTGGTCTTCAGCACCTTCCGCCCCCTGTGAGTAACCGAGGAGGCTGCTGGGCGGGTGCCGAGCGGGGTCTCGCGAGCTGGACCGGGAGCCTCAGAGCCCTCCGAGGAGCGCCTGAGGGAGCGGGGTGCATTTAGTTTGGAGAAGAGAAGGTTAAGAGGGGACCGTGATACCCATATTTAAGTATTTGAAAGGGAGACGGAACAAGCCTCTCTTCTGCTGCTCCAGAGACTAGGACATGGAGCGGTGGATTCCAGCAACAGGAAAGGAGATTCCACCTAAACATTAGGAAGAATTTTCTGATGGCGAGAGGAGTTTGACAGTGGAATCGTTTGACAGTGGAATACAGTGGAATGATAAGCGCCTAGGAGTGTGGTGGAGGTTTTTAAAGAGAGGCCGGCCAGCCGTCTGTTAGTATGAGCGCTTTGCTTGTCTCTTCCTGCGCGGCAGAAAGGGGTTGGACTGGATGGCCCTCGGGGTCTCCTCCACATCTGTGGACCTGGCTGGCATTCCAGTCGTCCCAAGACCTTGTTTGAAAGTGCAAATGGGCGCACACGCCACTGCTTCCCTTGACGGCCGGCGAACGGGTGCGGCAGGAGTTCTCCAGCAGAGGAAAGCATTGGAGCTGAGGGGTCCCAGCATCCCCTCACGGCCAGGGGTAGAATTGGGCCCCTAAGCCACTAATTTCACCCAGATCATCCCACGGCTGACATTCCCAGTTACCGCGGCTGGATAATGGGTGCTCGGGGCCGTCTCGAAGGGCCCACGGAAACCTAAACAAACCTTCTTATATGTCGCTGGAGGAGCTGTTAGCGTTTATGTTTAATTCCTGCCTTTGCGCCTGCAGGGTTGGCCATTGCTGGAACATCACCCAGAGCTACTTCCCCAGCAAGATTCGAGGCCGGTTCCAAGTGAGAGGTATATTTTGGGGAGAGAATGTGCACGCGTGTGCGTGCAGGGAGGTGGGTTGATCTTCCAGATGATTCTTCTAGGCTCATAAACGAATGACCTGAGAAAGCAACTTCCTGAGCTCCGGTCTCTCTGCGATTCTTTTCCAGGCCGTGGCCGCCTCGTGGACGTGGCGGTGGGGGAGACGGATTACAGCAGCTACGCCATTTTGTTCCTCCAACAGGAACGAAAGTTCTCGGCGAAGCTGTATGGTGAGTCTCCTGTGTCTCTTTGACATGTCTGTGCGTGAGTGAGAAATCCTGGCCAGACCTATGGAACTCACTGCCACAGGATGATGTGGGAGAGAGCTTATAGCTTAGACCAGACTCCTTCTCCCAGCTTCCTGTCCTCCAGATGTTTCAGGCTACAGTTCCCGGGGCCAGCGGCCTTGTTGAGAGTTGTTGGGAGTTGTAGTCCACATCTGGGAGGATGCTCAGGTATCTTTGGAGGGGGATTGAGAAAGGGAGAGAAACACTGCACGCTCCACACTCCCCAGCACCTGAGCAGCTTGGAAGCGGTTGGACTACAACTCCCACATTCCTTTCCCTGAAACTGCATGGAATTGTGGCAATTGTAGTCTGGAATTGTGGGAATCGTAGTCAGCTTGTTTTCCAAGCTGAGGGACGGGTGAATCTTCTGTCTGACCCAGCAGGGCTCTCTCTCCCTTGCCAGCCGGGACGTTTGGGAGTGAAGCCCCCGCGCTCCAGGGCCGTCAGGGTGGGTGGGTGGGGGGTGGGGGCTGTCTTAAAACCCAGCTTTCTTGGGATGCACCCGAGTGCTGCTCCCTCCAGAAGTTTTACTCTTCCAAGCCCTGGGTCAGTCAGCTGGAAAGCAAAACTTTTTTGTGAAAGGGGGAAAAATAATTTTCTAATTTATTTTCCGTTTTGACTTTGGGAAGGGCGAACTGCCAGGGTCGGAGAGGCCGTCACAGCAAAATACGAGCAGCGTGTTGCCGAGCAGGGTTTGGACGACAACTTCATCTTCTACTTCCCCGCCTATGGTGAGTGTGTGTGTCTGTGTGCGTGGTGTGTGTGTGTGTGTGCACGGACGGACCCCCACCTGTAATTACCAGATAGGGTGGGGGACTTTTTATATGTGAGATCCTGGAGCTCCCTGCGCAGGACACGGGTGCAGTCTGTGTCATCTTCCCTTACAAAGAACACGATTCAGAATTCAGAAAATGCATGCACTGGGGACTACAGCTCCCAGAATCCCCCAGCCAGAGCTGGCCGGGGCATTCTGGGAGTTGTTATTGTTGTTGTGTGCCTGCAAGTCCTTTCTGACTTTGCGGTGAAACTATCACAGGGTTTTCTTGGCAAGATTTGTTCGCCAATGGTTTGCCACCTGAGAGGCTGAGAGAGTGTGACTTGCCCATTGTCACCCAGCGGGGTTTCAGTGGCTGAGCAAGAATTTGAATCTTGTTCTGCAGAGTCATGGTTCAGTGCTCAAAGCAGTACACCATGCTGGCTTTCCTGGGAGTTGTAGTCCCTCCCGCTGTCAAAGTAACCTTTGCAGGCTTTGGAGTTCGGCAGGAAAGAGGAGTTAGTTTAATCCTTCTTCCCCGAAGCTCAGCTGTCCTCGGGGTCCTGGAGTGTTAGAACGTCAGGGGCCCCCGGGCATGTGCAGAATGCTTTCCCCAGAGTGGTCCAAAGCAGCCAATAGGGAAAGGTAGTCCAGACCATAGGAGGAAAAAAGATGGGGATCCGGGCAGACGGGGTCCCTAGCTTTTAAAAAAGGGAAGCAATCCGACGACTGTGGCTTGGTGCTGCCACGGTGGCGGATTGAATCCTGCCTGGGGAGGGGCTGCTGCCCTCTGCGCTGGGCCGGAGACCCCCTTCCCGCCACAGCTGGCTTAGATGGGCAGCCAC
Source organism: Cyclura pinguis (assembly GCA_030412105.1). NCBI lineage: Eukaryota > Metazoa > Chordata > Lepidosauria > Squamata > Iguanidae > Cyclura > Cyclura pinguis. Next base: position 531,820 of record CM059613.1, read on the forward strand.
GCAGAGCCGCTCCGGGCCTTGTGGTTTAATCCGGTTCCTCTAATCCCTTCGCTGCAGGGTTTTGCCACACGGCCGATTCCTTCCACATCCTGGACGGTGAGTTGCAAATATCTAAATGCCGGTCTCTCTCTCTCTCTCTCAGTCCCTGCCAACAAGCCCCCTCCTCCTCCTCCTCCATCGTCATCGTTATCAATTTATCTTTTTCCTGCTTTCCTCCTAAAACTGGGATTCAGGGTGGCTTTTAAGGAGCAAATGCTGTAGAGGGCCCAACAGAATTAAAGGAAAAATGGGCGAGACGCGTCTTCAAGAGCTCAGTGGATGGGTTTATTTTTTATTTTATTTTAAAACAGGTCCATTTTTTTTATTTTAGAGTAAGCCCCCTTTTTCATTTTACAATAAAAATAAAAAGAATTAAAAGCCATCTACTGAGCACATGGAGATATAACTCCCCCCTCTTCATAAAAATTAGAACAACCACAAATAGAAGCACGTGCGAAAAGCTCACCTTCCTCTAAGGCCGAGAGAGTGTGACTTGCCCAGGGACACCCAGGGGCTTTCCAGGGCTGAGCGAGAATTTGAACCCTTCTCTCCTGGAGTTCTGGTCCAATAATCAAACCAGGACCACAAAGGCTCTCCATCTAATTACTACATTCTGAGAATCTCGTCTCTTTCGCACAACGTAATTGTAGCACCACGGTTCAGCTTTGAATCTTGGAATATGTAGTTCATTGTGGCAGTAGCATTTTCCAGCTGAGGGTACTGAATACCTCTCAAAACTACAAATCCCAGAGGCTGGAGCCAGGGCGATTAAAGTGCTATTGCTGCGTAGCGCGAAGGAGGAGACCTCCGTCTCATGTTGGTTTGCTCCAAGTTGCTAGACCTCATAGTTCTCAAACTAGATCTGGAAGCACGTGAGCAACCCTGGGTGGCCTTGGACACAATTGCAGGATTGGGCCATCTTAGGGGGCCAGGGAGGGCTGTTGCGGCCCCCTCCCCACCACCCGGCATCTGCCGCCTGAGGCAACTGCCTCGCTCTCCCTCCGGGTAGCGCTGGCTCTGTCGCGGAAGCAGAGTTTTCTCTCCCTCCGTCTCCAACCGCGACCTTCTTTCCGCTTTGCAGAGACCAAGTACACGGGGACGCAGTGAGGCGGCACAGGGAGGAGCGGTCCGTGTCGGATCGGGACCCTTCCTAGCGCCGCCCCCGAACGCAGGGAACTCCTGGGATCATCCCCTCCTTCGCATTCTGCGTCTGGACTGCTCGACCTGTGATAAAACCGAAGGCGGGAAAGCCGGCGTAGATTTTTTTGCCTGTTTGCAACGGCAGGAAATTAAAGCCTTGGGGCCACAATCTGGCAGTTTGTGTTACTTTTTCTTCTAAGTGGTTTGTGATCTTAAACGTTGCTGGGCTTTTGGAATTGGAGCAGAGTCTGGCTTGATTGCCAAAGCGGATGAGGTCTTGCAGAGGCACCTCCTTTTGACCCAGTAGCTCGTATCTTGCAAAGCCCCTTCAGGTCCCCAAATCAACACCGCAATGTTCTTTTGAGGCAACTTCACAGCAGAAGGTGGCGGCTCCTTTGCCAAGTATCGGAGAGCCAAAAGGTCTACCATTCTGGGCTGGCTGGGGAAAATTCTGGGTGTTGTAGTCCCCAAAAGGAACTTCTCCGAACTCTGACTGAGCAAAGGTGGGAGAAGGACGCTCTGAGCGATTCTCATTGGATTCACTCCTCTGAAAAAGTAACGTTGGCTTAAGCCGGTTAGTGAATCTTATGAAAGGCATGGGGCAAGTTTTGGGGTTTTGCACCCCTGGCGTTTTTTGGGGGGTGGGAATGGTCTTGGTTTTGGGATCTCTGCAAACAAGGAAGCCTTTAGCAGCCGGCCCTGCCTCTTGCGCTGCCCCCACAGAGCACCGCATCAAGGCACGGTGCCTTCTGGTCATGAGATCGAGGGCTGGAAAATTCCAAAACACTCGGGGGTGTGTGTGTGTGTGTGTGGAGGTGCTGAAAAAGGCAGATTTGGGGACTGTTCAGTGTGTGTGTGTGTGTGTGTGTGTGTGTCATTATATTCAGACTGTGCATATATTGCTGACTTGTGGAAACTCACGTGCCAACAAGCACCACCCTCAGTTTATTTCCAGGGCAGTAACATGCTGAGTCAGAAGATGTCCAAAAATATAACCCCCTTTTAAGGTTGCCTGCCCCCAGTTTCCTATTCAAACCTCAATAAATGTAACTTTAAAAAAATCTATCCTTGCATTGAAGCTGCACCTGTTGAACTTGGTTCTGTTGCGTAAGCTGTTTTTTCTCTGACCCTGTCTTCCCTGCAGCAGTTTGCTTGATCTCTGGCATGCATATAAAGTAGTGAAGAGGAAGATTTTCCACATCAGGCTGTTTTCTGAAGTGTGTGGAAGGCAGACATCTGTCAGGTGCACCTTTGATTGGCATGAAAAGATGAGCCCAAAGGAGCGCTCTGGGGTTTCTGGCTTCTGCCTGTGCAGATGTTAAAGCCGCAGAAACTCCAGTTTTTTATGGAGAGGAAAGTTGGTCTAACCTCAGTAACAACAAACTAAGGCAAGGAAAGAGGTCTCTTTTATGAGGAAAAGGAGGGGGGGTCTCTGTCTCCCCTTTCCAAAGAGGGGTCCCACTTGGCATTTATGTCGAGGGGGGGATTTTAGGAGGTGCATCTTCTCCCTCTTGCAGTAGAAAGGAGACTTTGCATTGGCCAAAATTCTCCCCTCTGTTAAAAATAAGGGCAAACGGCTATGTTTTGTGTTCCCCCTTTTGCTTTGCTCTGAGTTTCTCTCCTGCTGTTGCCCCCGTTGTTGCCAAAGCCGAGGAATGCGTGTGCCTGAGTTGGGGAGGAGGAGAAGTGAAGAGGAGCAAACGTTTCCACTTTGTGCAAACAGCCCCGCTTACATAAATCTTTATTTTGGCAAAGCTGAGCCAAAAGTGATTGGAATTTTTTACGTGCTGGTGGTGCCGCTGACAAGAATATTACGAACGGCTCCTGCCGGGAAGCGACAACAGTGGAAGGTCTTACGCAATCCAGGCTCAACTCCGGGTCTCCGAGTGGGAAAACAAGGCGCCCGTGAGGTTGTTCCCAGCGGCCCTGAACCTGCCTTTCAGGAAAAGTAAATGCCCTGGAAAGGCCACGGGTGCTCCTTGCTCACCTGTTCACCTGTCTGGGTTTTCCCTCTTACTAACCGTGCTGACATCCCACCTTTCCTCATTTCCTCTCTTTCCTCCCTCCCTCCCGGTTTTAATTTCACAACAACCCTGCGAGGTAGGACAGAGACAGAATGACTGAGAATGAGAGAGATACCTAAGACTACCCAGTAACTTTGGTGGCTCAATGAGGACTAGAACCTTGGTAAGTTCCTTTTTTGGTCTACAAGCCCAGCATCACCCAACCAGTCTTTGCACTGGTGGGAGAATGCTGGGCCTTGTAGCCCAAAATGATAAAACTCTCCCAGAATCTTGTCCTCCCATCCTCCTTGTGGGCTTTCCAGGCTGTTTTGTTGCCCATCTGGCGAAACAGGATGCTGGGTGAGGCAGTGTTCTGGTCTGATCCAGCCTTGGGGCTCTTCTGAGGTTTGTAGCCCTGCCAAAGCAAAGAAATCCCCATGAAACCTTCCAAGTCGAGGGAAGTCAGAGTCCCACCGTATTCCGCGCTGGTCGGGAGTCCTGCGTTCATTTCTGGGTGCCTCATTTTAGGAAGGATACAGAAAAATTTGAGCGGGTTTGGAGAAGGGCAAAGAGGAGCTTGGCACGTTCAGCTTGGAGAAGAGGTGGTTGAAGGGCGACGTGATGCCCCCTTTAACTGCCCCAAAGGCTGTCCGGAGAGGAGGGGGCAGGCTTGTTCTCTGCTGCCCCGGAGGGTAGGACCAAGACCGATGGTTTTAAGTTACAGGAGGGTAGATTTCGACTGAACGTTGGGAGGAACTTCTTGATGGTAAGAGTGGTTGGGCGATGGAACCCATTTCCTGGAGAGATGGCGGGGTCCCTTCCTCTGAAAGTCTTCCAACGGGGATAGGCTTCCTAAAGATCCTGCACTGGGCTGGGGGGTTGGGCTTGATGGCCTCTGGGGTCCCTCCCAACCCTGAGATTCTGTGACCGTGCGTCTGGGGGCACTCTAACCCAGCGTCCCAGATTCACGGGCACGGCCCTCTCTTGTGAGAGGGCTGCCCGCCCAAACTCTCCCAAGGGTCCCACACGTCCCCCTTCCAGCGATCAGTTCAGTTCCGGCTGACCGGGGGGCTCTACGTCCCCGGCGAGAGGCCGAAGGTCCAGGGCCCCCGCCGCCGGGCTGTCTCCAAACACGGCCCTGGTCGGTCGCTTAAAGCCTGTCAACATTTCGGAAGAGGCCGCAGGGCTGATCTTTGGACCGAGAGAGCTGGAATGCGCGAGAGCTTACATGCACGGAGCGCTTTCCAAACACGGCATGCCGTTTAAAAAGGAGGCAGGAAGGGGGAGGAAAGGGGAAAAGAAAACGTGGCAGCATCTTCAAGATACAAACCCGCGTCTTCGGATGCAGTACAAGAGTGTTAATAAACGCTCAGGGATCAAACATATTTGCACTGCAAATACAGTGTGTGGCGGCGGCTGGGGCTGGGGCGAGAGCCAGCCCTTTTGCTCTTGCCGCAGTGTGTGCGCGCGCGTGTGTCTCTTGGCCGCTGTGGGTTTGGCCTGCCTCTCTCCCACCCGCAGGGGTGGTTTTTTTGGCTTGCTGCGGAGATGGCCGGGAAACCGCCGTGGCTTGCAGGATTCCACACATTGTTGAATTAGCGTTGGCCGGAGGGTTTCTTTGGGGGGGGGGGTCTCAGCTGCTGTTGTTGTTGTCATCGTCCTGTTTCCACTCTGCCCCCTCCCCTTCCCTCTTGCGTAACCCCTCCGTGGGGGTGAGGGCCAGAGGTCTCGCTGGCCAGCTCGTGCTCCCACCCTGGCCTGCGCGACCTCCAGCATAAATAGAGGTCCGGCAGGCGGAGTCCCTGGCTCACGGTTTGCTCGGCTTCTCTGTCCCGAAGGCTCCGCCCGCAAGGGGACGGCAGGCAGCAGAGACAGCACAAGCGACGCCAGCCATGCGGAGCGGGACCTTTGGCTTTTGGGGCCTGGCCCTCGTCTGCCTGGGCCGGGTGTGGGCTGAGGTGCCCGTGCAGGCAAACTTCCAGCAAGATCAGGTAAGCAGATCCTCTGTCCTCCTCCTCCTCCTTCTCCCGGAGGCTGGGTGAAAGTTACTTTTCTAGCAGGCTGCCGCGTGGGCCCGTTTGCAAAGGTGCTTCGCTGCAGAGCTGGGGAAAAGCAGCTTTTCGTGACGATGGTTCTCAGTATTCCCTGCGGAGCCCTGCTAGCCTTGGGTAGAGGGGAGATGCGTTCCAAAGAAGTAACTTTTCCAAGCTCTGGTCTTCCCTGGCCCAGGAAGCAAGCCCTGTGCCTGGTCTTCGTGGGAGCTTCTTGCCAAATCTGCTGAGTGCAAAAAACAAAGTCACAGAAGAGAGGCTTTGGGAGATGGCAGCTGGCTTTGCTAGACCTGAGCTGCTTGACAGCTCAAAACTGAGGTCCTGCAAAGTAACTCTTTCAGGAGGGATTAACCCTGGAAAGTACAGAGTAGAATCTCTTTGTTTTGTGTACGGAGGAGCACGTTGCCTCTCTCACGAAGAAGAGGTGGGCCATTTCCACATGGTTATGGTGCTATTCCACGTTCAACCTCCTATGGAATCCCGGGGAATCCTGGGGTCTGTAGTTTAAGGAGGGACCTCAGAGACCATCCTCAAAGGCCCCTCCCTAAACTGCAAACCCCAGGGATCCCCTAGGAGGCTGAAAGTGGAATAATAGCGCTGTAACAGTCTAGTGCGGAAATGGCCACAGTTTTTGGCTCCACTTTTAAGGCACGGGGCCGGCGGGCAAGACATTGACTTATTAAATCCTAATATGGGTGTTTATATTCCCCTTTGGTACATATTCCCTCCCCTCCCAGGTGACATGCTTACAAGAGCAAAGCTATAAGAAATTACAGTATCATATTAATTATACCGTATTGTAATGTTTTGTTATGGCATGTTATATTCTGTTCTGTTCTATCATATAATGTAATGAATTACAGTGAAAACAAAAAGAAGGAAAAACTGTACCGTTATATCTCAAACCCCAAAATTTTTGCGCAGAAAATCACGTATTTTGTCCCGCGTACCTGGTTTCTTTTGCAAAAAGCTCTCTCTCTTCCTGCCTTCCTCTCTCCAGTTCACCGGGCGATGGTACAGCATCGGCTTCGCCTCCAACTCCCGCTGGTTCCAGGAGAAGAAGTCTGAGATGAAGATGTGCACCACGGTGGTCACCGCCAAGGGGGACGGGGACCTGGAGGTCGTCTCCACTTACCCCAAGTAAGGGGGACCGGGATTGGGTGGGAGCGGGCAAGGTGTCCCCCCCCCCCGAGTACCAGCTGGGGGCTTCCATGTCTGTCGGGTGGCAAATCTTGTTTGGGTTTTGTTCTGAACTTTAAAGGAAATGCATCTGGGCTGGTGGACATGGTTACCAGAATAAACTTCAGGCTCTGAAGCATCTTTAAAGTTCAGAATCAAACACTAAAGTTTGGACTCAAACGCTATTTTTGCAAAATTGCAAAGTGAAACGGCAACCATTTACTTGCCAAATGCTGTACCAAGTTGCTTTCAAAAATGTAATATCCTGAAGCTCCCAAGAGGCTGATTTGGGGACCCTCTTTGGACCCTCCACTTAACTTGCTCCCCTTCTTGGCTCTCCGGCAGGGCGAACAAATGCGAGACAAGGAAGAGCCTCTTTGCCCGGACAGAGGAGCCCGGGCGCTTCAGCTACACCAGCTCATGTAAGTCGGGATGGAGCGGGGCACCGGCACCCCTCTTCTCTGGGGCTGGAGGGGGAGTGGGACTCGGTGGCAGCCCCCGGACTTTGGGAGTCCCTCCCTGGGGAGGCCAGGAGCGCCCCGGCCTTACTCTCCTTCTGTCGGAAAGCAAAGACATTTTTATGCCGTCAGGTTTTTTAGAAACTGACTGGAGTGGGTTTTTAAGGTTTGAAAGCAACACGTTATAGCAGAAGGTGGTATATCTTGCTTGAAATGCCCAAGGTTTGGGTTTTTTGGTTTTTTGGCTTCAGCATAACACCCAGGGACTTCTGTGTGCGCGCAAATGAAATTTTGTGCACAAAGGATTCCGGAATGCAAGTAACCCCACGTGGCTTGACCGTTTGTGTTTCTCCTCCTCTGTTCCAGATTCGGGAACCACCTCTGATGTCCGCGTGGTGGAGACCAACTATAACGAATACGCTTTGCTGGTGGGCCAGAAAGTCAAGAACGGCGAGACCTTCACCATGGTGTCGCTGTACGGTGGGTGACCCTGCCTCCCCCGGCTCGCCTTTTCTGCCCACCGTTCTGCCTCTCCTGGCTGTTTAAGCCTTGGGGTCCCCGTGGTGACGTGAGCCAACCTGGGTGACTGCGGCCCTCCGCAAGAGAGGGCCCGGCCCGGGCAAATCCCCGCGGCCGCCCGGCCTTCCCTGCTCCCTGTTTCCACCGGGAAGGCTCCCTTCTCCCACCTCCTTCCTCAACGGCATCCTTGTTCCCCCCCGGCCGCAGGTAGGAGCAAACAGCTGAGGCCCGAGCTGGTGGAGAAGTTCACCCGGCTGGCTTTGGATCAGGGCCTGATCCAGGACAACATCCTCGTCCTGCCCAGGACAGGTGAGAGCCGGTCGGCGAGTGGAAGAAGGGGGACACCCCCTTCGAAGGGAGGGATGCAACCGTTTTTTTTGTCCTGTTTTTGGGCAACAAAGCCCAGAATCCCCTCCTCAGCCAGTGTGGCTCTCGGCTAGGGGATCTGGGAATTACGGTCCAAAAGACTAACTTTGCCAGGCTCTGGCTTCCAAGGATGTGAGGAAAGTATTGAAGGAAGTGATGGGGAATATGAGAAACAGTTGGCTCAGACTGCATGTGGGGTTGGAATAGAGGAGCTCAAGATGCGCCTTTCTCGCAGAAGGGTGATTCAAGGGTTCAGGGCCTGAGAAGGAAGGGAGACTTCCTGAGTTGGGCTGCACCCTCAAATCTATTTGGACCCCCTTTCCTGACCCCTTTCTCCTTGTCTTTTTTTCCCCCAACAGACCTCTGCATGGAGGAGTCGGTGTAGGTGAGTCTATTGGAATGACAAAGCCAGAGGGCCCCAATCCCTCTAGGAAGACCCCTTCCCTGAGTGGGGAATCTAGGGTTGCAGAGAACACCAGCAAAGTTTCTAGACCTCAGTAACAAAATGGTTAGCCGCCACAAGACCCCCCCCCCATTTTGGGACCTTGGAGAGAGGGAGATTATTTGCACAAAGCCTAGCAATTTTGGGGAGGGTTTGCATAGAAAAGAAAGTATTTTGCACAGAAATAGCCAGGCCTGAATCCTCATGTTAGCTCTAACTAGAGTAAACCTACTGAATATGTGTTGCCTTAGCATTCGGTGGGTCTCCCTTTGTTTTCCAAAATGGGAAAAATCATTGAAAGAAATGAACAAAAGCGTCTCCCATAATCTCACTTGGTAGAGAGAAAAAGTTTGTACTTATTCAGCATTCCACCTGAGAACAAAATAAGCAAAGATTTGCAAACTTACGGGAGGCATGTACCCCTTGCTGGTGATGTGGAATGCCTGGGCACTCTACACCCGCTCAGAGGCACCTTCCCCCCTCTGTAAGTAATGCCCCCTGGCGTAAATCCCCCACTGTTCTGTCTTTGCAATGTTGTTTTGGCTGTGGAGACCTCGCTCAAGGGATGCTCGCCAGAGATGGGCTTAATCGGCAGAGGCCCCCTTCTTGTGGGCCTTCGTCATTGTTGCAAGCGGACAGATCCATTGTTGTGTTCTTTGCACCCACTTCTCCTGAGTTCCCTGAATGCCTTGCAAAACTAGTGACTCTTGCAACTGATGGGACTACATCAAGAATATACAAATACTTACTGTGTTTCCTCCTCCTTTCTTTCTTTTCAGGTTGAAAAGCCTCATGTCACCCAAGAAAAGAAAGAGGTTCAGTCATCCAACCTGCAATCCTGGAATCGTCTTCCACCATTGTCGATTTGAGTAGCAACCTTCCCCCCGTGAAGCTCTGTAAACCTCCCACCTCTACCCAGTCTATAGCAACCCCTCTTGGTTAACAATAAAAACATTTATAAAGGGTAACCCAAACCCTTGGGTTGGTGTCTCAGTTGCATCTTTTTGGGGGCAACGGGGTGGTGGTGTTACAGTGGCACAACCAGAGGTGACTCTATGAGGGTACAATCTTTAGATTAGCTGCCTCCATCTTCTACACAGCAGGTTTATCAAGATGGCTGTATCGTATCTCCTCTCCAGCACGTCCTTCTCCAAGTTAAATATACCCATCACCCCAAAGCTGTTTCTCATAGGGCTTGGTGGTTTCCTGACTTTTGATCATCTTGCTCTCCCCCTTCTGAAAATGTTCTTTTTTTGCTCAACATCTTCCTTGAACTGTGCTGCCCAGAACTGGACCCTGGATCCCAGACGAGGCCTGACCAAAGCAGGATAGAATGGGATTACGACTTCCCCCGATCGGGGTGCTGTATACCCCCAGGAATCTATTTGCAAGTGACTTTGCCCCCGGTGCGTATGTATGTGTCCCACCCCGGGGACCCATTCTCCAGCCACGGAGATGTGGATTGTTAGCCTTGGGATGCTCTGGGTGGATTTTTATTATTTAGGGGCCCAATTCTACCCCTTGCTGAGAAGGGGTGCTGTAACCCATCTGCTGAAGGGCTGCGATACTTTCCTTTGCTGGAGAACGCCCTGCTAAATCCGTTTATCACCACCAGTAAAGCTTGTCTGATGGTGATGACGGTTAGCAATGCTTTGACAGTGGAAGCTGCCGCCGCCTGAATGGGGTGTGGTGGAGTCTCCTCCTTCCTTGGGGGGTTTTAGAGAGAGGCTGGGTGGTTTTGGATCATGTCTTCCCGCACAGCAGAAGGGGGTTGGACTGGAAGGCCCTTGGGGATCTCTTCCAGCTCTAGGATCGTATGATTTTATCATTATACGTGGGGCTATTTCTGATACCGCTTCTTGGAGAGGCCTGCCAGCTTGGCTTAGGTGGGTGCTTTTAAGTTCTAGGAAATCTGTCTTTTTGGAAAGGAGGCAGTGGGGGTTCTTTCTGGCAGGAGGAAGGAAAGATCCTTGTGTGCACTTAGCTCTCTTGGCTGGCTCGGAAAGGGGACTTTTGATGTCCTGGGACTTAGCGAGACTGAACGGGGGGATTTAGATAAAGGTAGGATCATCTTGCATTCACCTCTCCTCCCTACTGTGGCCGGTGGGGTGAAGGGAGGGAAGGATTCTTAGCACAAGCGCGGAGGCTCCTGGGAATGGTCCCAATCCAGCCTCATTGTCCTTCTGGGTGCACGAACGCACTGCAACCCTCCGGGCTGTCCTCAGCACAGAGATAGAGAATTGGGTGATTGGTCAGGCCAATTTCCCAATTGCTTGGGCCACCCGGGGCTGGTCCAAGCCGATCAACAGCCACAGTGGTTGCCTCAGGCACTAAAATCCAAGGGCATTCAGCTACGTGGGTGATCTCGCAAGGCAAAACCCCCTAGAGACATAGGAGGAATACACCTGGTTTGCATTTCGAAGCAAAAATCATTGAAATTTTGCACTTTGGGACCATGAAGCAGATGGGAGCTCACTTTGAAATCCACACTTTTCTGTATTTTTGAATGCAGTTCAAAATATGGCCTATTTGTCCCATAAGGATCAGGGCAGGGCAGTGGAAATTTTTGGGCTTCTTAAAAAAAAGAAACTGAGGTGGCTCTTCTTTCACCTAATCACCTGTTTTCCTCTTTTTCTTTTTGCTTCTGGACGGGGTCACGCCAAGGTCCTGCCCCTCCGGTGCCACCTTGACACGATCCCCTTAATTCCCCTTAATGCCTTAATTAGCCTGGGAGCGTCCCGCGACGCCAGCCACCCCTTCCGGAGGGTGGCTCCGTGTCTGCCCAAGGGGTTACGCAACCGGCGGGGGGGCGTGGAGGGGAGAGGTATAAACCGGGGTGCCTCCGAAGATCCAAAATCGTCCTTGGCTCAGCCGGTACTCCTCGGGCACGGCGGGAGCGAAGAGGATGGCCGTTCCGCCGCTCAGCCTTTCCGTGGTTTTCCTTTGGGCGCTTTGCGCTCAGGCCGGCGACGTCGCTGTGCAGCCAGATTTTGATCTCGAGAAGGTACCGTTCGGGAAAGGGCCCCCCGGGGGGGAAACGCCAGTCCGCTCCTTTGCGCCCGCGCCGCCTTTGGCTAGGGGGTCGAGGGTGCCCGGAGTTCGAGCCTGGTATTTTTTTTGGTGGGGGGGGACTACAACACAAAAAGTTATTTTTTGTGACCGCGAGGCTCCTAATCCCTCCTGGGGTTTCTAAGTGCTGTCGTCGATGTTTTGTGCTTCTGTGGCTTTCTCCCCCAACATGTGGCAACCCTAAGGTGAGGCTGTCACGGAGAGTCTTCTCGGCAACATTTATGATTTAGAGGAGTTCAGTCGCCAAGACCTTCCTCTGGGGCCGAGAGAGCGTGACTTGCCCAAGGTCTCCCAGTGGGAGTCCACGGCTGAGCAAGGTCTCCGGAGTTCCAATCCAGCTCCGAAACCATCATCCCCGGTTCCTGTGTTATGTGCCTTCAAAGAGACCCTCACGCCAACCACTTTGTAATGTTTTCTTAGCAAGATTTAATATTTGGGGGCGGTTCCCCCAATCTTTTCCTCTGAGGCTGGGAGAGCGTGGCTCACCCAGTGGGTTTCCGTGGTTGCGTGGGGATTCAAACCCTCGCCAAACACTCAGGCCACGAAAGCGTGCTGGCTCCCATTCCAAGAGCTGTTCTGCCCTCGGAAACAACGTTTCCACGCTCCGGTTGGCCATGGCTCGCCTGACCGGCTTCTAGATTTCCAAACACAGGGCAGGATGTTAAATATTTCCCTGAAGAAATGACCGAATGTAGACGGAGGGGTCTTGGGTCCCGCTGACGCAGATTCCTCCAGTTTTCAGGGGCCTGGCACGTCATGGCGGCGACCTCCAACTGCCCGGTCTTCCAGAGCATGAAGGACACCATGAGCACCTCCGCTGCCATCGTTAAACCCCTTCCTGACGGGGACATGAACTTCCTGACCGGGTATCCTCTGTGAGTGGCGCCTTCGCTGGCCTGGGCTGCCTCTTGGGACCACGCGGAGGGGGGCGGGGGGCCTTCTGGGCCGGTTGGGGGGGTGGCAGTAGCAGGTCCGCTCCAGGCTTCAGTCTGAACTTTAAAGCAGGGTGCGCAACCTTGTTCTCCTAAATATTTTTCACACCGCGGAGAGCAATTTTCCTGTACTTGCAAAACTCCTTCCTGGAGTTGTGGAGGGGACAAGATGACATCATCTCTCCCGTTTCCCAAATTGTCTGATTCTTGGACAAATATGAAAGCATTTTTGTACTAACTAAATGACCAGATTTTGGAAAAAATCCATCCGTCCATCCATCCATCCATCCATCCATCCATCCATCCATCCATCCCTTTCATATCGTACATTTTTCATTGAACAGCATACTAATTTAATTTATATTCTTTTTTTTTTTTAATAAAGACGTCCAATGCCAAGATATAGTAAATTGGTATAGCGTGAGCTGGGGGATTCTGGGTGCTGCAGTCCAAACAAGGAATTTTGCCAAGCTACAGTGATGGAACATTTATGTCTGTAAAGAGTCACCTGTTCTTCCATCATTGTTTAAAAATGCTAAGGGCTCTGGAGAAATATATAAGGAGTTGGATAATGAATTTATGTGGACTCCTCCATCCTCAGGGTCTGGCTGAACGAGGCAGGTTGATTCTGCATAAAACTCCTAGTGTGGAAGCACTCTTCTTTCCCTGTTTTTATCTGCTGTCTCCTTTTCTTCCTCTTTTAACTTCTAGCTCAGAAGAATGCAAGAAAATGGAGCTGCACTTTAAGAAGACGGACCAGCCAGGACACTTCACAAGTGACGGTACACACGTGGCACTTCCAATTACAAGGCCTTGTTTCTTTAGGGAGTCCAGAGTGCCTCTGAGCTTGTGCAGAGTACCTTGTATTGCAATGCCTCATGTAGACTTTGTAGAATCCCAACATGTACAGAGTGTCCTTGAAAGGTACTCATTTTGCAAGTGTGCTCCTCTTGAGATGGTGGCAAGTTGGCAGGAGGCAAGCGTGTTTGATATCGGAGTTTTGTAGTGTTCAAATATTTTTTATAGAGGGAAGAAAAAAAAGTTGCTGCTACAATTCCTTCTGAGAAGGGATAGGTAGTGCAATAATATAATTTTTTAAAAAATAAAATGTAATAATAATGGTAACTATTGAGACAAGGGAGCTTGGTACCTTCAGTCTTGTGGCAGCTCCTTCTCAAAACGAAAGGTACCAGGAGGTAAGGGCAGGTAAGAGCAAAATGCTGTCTGCTAAAAACTGTAGCAACTCTGGTTGATAACCGGTGTGCAGTCGTAAACATGGAGGATCATAAATGTGTTCATTTGATTTTGTAACATATTACTATAGGCATCTTCTGCATGGTCAGAAAGTGGAAATGGTTAGAAAGTAGAACCTGGGTTTTTTTTTGTCCCTTGTCCTTCTCTTCTTACCTTCCTCCTGTAGGGAACATTACCGGATTTCTCAGAAATTGGGAACTTCCGAAATGCAATTGCTTTTTTAAGAAGTCACTGGCGCTAATGAGGGTCCTGCCCATTTCCTCCTACAGGGAAGGAAAAGAAAGACCTGCGAGTGATGGAGACGGACTACGCCAGCTTCGCCCTCCTTTACATCTGGAAGGAGGCTGAAGGAGAGCCCAGCAGCACCACCGTCCAGCTTCTCAGTTACGTGGCCCGTCTTCCTTCTCGCGCTTCCACATGGCACGCCTGCCCAGCTTTCAGAGATGCAAGCTGGGATGGGTGAGGCCAAGCAACGTGAGAGTGGGGTCAAAAGCTACTGAGGAGGAAGAACAAAGAAGCCGCGAGCGGTTGCCTTTGCCTGAGATGGGCAGGATTTCCCTCCCGCCTCTCCTTTCCCCTTCCTGAGCTGAGCCAACCGGGTGCAAAGGGCTTTTGCTTCTGAATTCAGTTGGCAGCAATTGAAGTAAACTGATGAGAAAGAGAGCAAGTGGGAGGAGGAGGAGGAGAGAGAGAAATTGAGGCATTTTAAAAGCAGCTGGAAAAGTGGGATGGCAGAAAATTAATTGGGAACGTCCCTGCCAAATTGGGAAAGTTGGAGAGAAGGCATCGTCAGGGTGGCACGAGGTAGCTCCTTAGAGCATGTGCAGAGTGCTGACGGGGCAGTGACGTCCAGCCGCGTCAAGCAGCTCCAGGGGGGCCAAAAAAGTTCCCTAGACTGAAAGTGATAAGACTCAGGGCTATTTATTTAGCAAAGCACACTGAGATAAAAGTTAGGGCTTCTGGCAGCATACCAAGAAGCAATGAGCAAGACGGGAACATAAACCAGCTTGGAAAAACAGACCGGCAGCATGTCTGGATACATCCCATAAATTCACCCTTACAGCCGCACGACCGCCATTGACCTAAATGGCGAGTTGCAGTGCCATACCTAAGCCATTTTAAGGGCATAACGACCCCTCCAGACCCTACGGGGTGGCCCAACTCCATCTTCGGCACACAATCCCCTCGTGTTGGTGCTCCGTGACGAGGCAAGACCTTCCGAGGCTGGCTGGCCAGAACGTTCTCTGCAGCACGTGGTGGCATTGTGACGGCAATGCATATTCGAGTGTGTGTTAGGTTGTGCGACCTTGCCGTTCGAGACCAGTGTTGCATAGCGTGGTCCACTTGTTAACTCTTTGTTGCCATGTCTGCTTCAGCTTAAAGTGACCTTCCGGACAGGAGACCCCAAGGCGCCCCAGTCCTCCTGCTCAGGTCTTGCAAAGAGGCCAGGGCTCCCGCCCTCCCTTGCTTGATAGGGTCCATCCCCCTTGTTTCCTCTTTTCTCGTTGTCTTCCATTTTACCAAACCTGATTATTTTGTCCAATGAGTCCCATCATCTCATGGTAATGCCCAACTTCTGGATAGCCTCTATCGGTCATTTTGGCTCCTAGGGAGACTTCAGCTGTGGTTTCCGCTACGATTCCTTTGGACGGAATTCTATTCCAGCACCACAGCTCAAGTGTGATGATTTTCTTCCGGTTCGCGTTCTTTGTTGTCCAGTCTTCACAACTGTATGTAGACACTAGAGATGCTGTGGACTGGACAATTCTGACTTTGGTATTTAATGATACGCCTTGACGATCTTTCCTACTTCTTTCCTACGGCCCCTCCAGTCCCTCGTCTCCTTCTGACCTCTTGGCTACATTCTCTGCTTTGATTAACGCTTGACCCAAGGCAGCAAAACTCTTTCACTATTTTGGCATCTTCGTCACTTACTTTAAAATGATGTAAATCAACCATGCTGCCTATTTTCTGTCCCTGGAGATTTGTGGTTTGCAGTGCCAGTCTACAACCCCCTGACCCAAATCCCACGTTGGTGCTGCGTGCCGTAAATCTCCGTGTCCGGCTGCGTCCTAACACTGATTTTCTCCCGCATGCAGCCCGCGTTCCTGAAGTGACTCCGGGGGCTGTGGAGAAGTTCAAAGCCCATTACCACGGCGTCGGGCTCGCCGATGACATGATGGTGATGCTGCCCAAGTCTGGTGAGTACGAAACACTTTCCTCCCCGCCTTCCAGGTTTAAGATGAGGAGGTGTTGTTTTCTGTGTTTTGTTTTGGATTCATGGCTGCCCTCAGGTGAACCTGTCCCAAGATTTTCTTGGCAAGAGGGGGTTTTGCCTTTGCCTTCCTTTGAGGCCGAGAGAGCGCGACTTGTCTAAGGCCACCCAGTGGCATCCCATGGCTGAGTGGGGGGATCTGAAACCCGGTCTCCAGAGTTCTAGTCCAACGCTCAAATCACACCATATTGGCTCTCAAGTTGACCAGTAAAAGCCCCCATATTATTTGTTTTAAAGTGCAGAACTTGGGAAATGATGGCCGAAGTCCCATAGTTAGTCCCAACTAGATCAGGTCCATTGAATCAATGGGATTTATCTATGTGTCGAACCATTCAATAAACGCACTGACAGTTACAGGGTCAGAAGGCCCATGGAAGGGGAGACCCAGGTTCGAATCCCCAGCCGGCTAGGAAATTTGCTGGGTGACTTTGGGTCAGCCACTTGGGCTCGCTCTCTTTCTCTCGACGTAATCCGCCTCACAGGGCTGTTGTGCAAGGACACGAGTAACTCCAAGTGGGCAACCCAGAGGCTGGGGGGAAGGTCAGTCTGAGCCGGAGATATCTTGGGACGTGGCGGGCAAACCTTGAGGGAAGGGTTCGGGGGGGGCAATTGTCACCAGTGAGCCACGTGGGATCCACCCCCCCGGCCCCCCAGCTCTCTCACGAAGGCCTCACGAACGGCGCCCTCACACCCTGTTGCTCATTCGTCTTTTTGCTTTGCTTTGCAGATTTATGTTTCAAGGCTCTCAGGTGAGTGGGGAGGTCTTGCGAAATGGGCATCTTTGCCGTGGGCCCCCAAGCACGCAGAGAGCCAATTTTCCTGCAACGGGGTGAGATTTCGGGCTACTTGGGATTGGGACCCTTTTGTCCAAAAAGGCAGAAACAATGAGAGGGCAGCACCGGGGGTTTCCAAAAGCCTCGCCTTTCCTTGACCGCTGGATTTGGGTCTCTGTGTGTGGGGCAGAGGATTATTCAGGGCTGTCCCTCCCAAATCAGGGTGTGGGCTGAGTTCCAAAATTCAGTGCTTCCTCACGCCACCTCTGCTATTCTTTTGCAGCGGCTGAGGAGGGCCTGATCCACCTGCAGCCAACGCTCGCGTGCTGCTCACGGGCAGATCCAGAAGTCACTGCTGCTGAACCCAAGTCTCACCCTCCCTGGCCTCCCCCAGTGCCAACCGTTCCCCCTTTACCCTTTCTGCAAGCTGGGATCGGCCTCATCCGCATTCCACCCCCTTTCTGTGGAATAAAAAAAAAAGTTTCAAACATATTTTTCGTTTCAAGTGATGCATATTTTGGGGATTTTCTTGGGGGCAGAAAAGGTAAGAGCCCCCTTCTTCTCAATACCTTGTTTCCAAGCTCTGGCTGAGCAGAGGTTGCACACTTGCATGACAGTGGAGCAAATATGCAGGCTTCCCATGCACAAAGATGCCCAGGTCTTCAAGGTGACAAAAGGCCATGGAGCATGCACAGAATGCCATTTTAAAACTCACCCTCCAGGGCTAAATTTTAAGGAGGGTTTGGGCCATGTCCCAGCCTGGCTGCAGAGATGATGATCAGGGAGACTCTGATCACGCACAGAGTGCTCTCCCCTACTCATAGCAAACTTTTAGCTGTTTGGAAAGAGGAGCAAGTTTATCCCATGGCCCCGAAGTGTCTCTTAGTGAGCAGCCATGCTGGCCTGTTATAAATTATCCAATGGAGAAAACGCACGTATTGCTCTGCGAGACGTAGGCCCCAAGCAGAACGCCAGCCCAAATGTCTACCGTCTGCCTTGTTGCCAGTTTTGCCTGCTGAAGAAACAGGTATGTTTCTAAAACTTGCACGGTGCCTCCTCCAACTTAGTCGGCCTAAGAACGGCCGTTCCCGGGACTGAGGCCCCTTCACGAAGCTTGTGCCGCAAGGATGCTCTCCACGGTACTGAAGTCTGCAGCCCAGTCTTTACCCCACGGCCTAGAAATACAGAATTATCTTTCAGCAATGTCGGCTGTGATACTATAACACCATGAGAGCTTGGGGAATGTTCCTTGGTTGCACTAGAACTCCCAGTATCATCTAGCTATTGTGGCTGGGCATTTCGGGAACCGTAGACCAACCAAGGAGCTTTTCCCAAGCTTCGGAAGAAAGGCACAGGTTGAAGTTTTGGAGGTCGGCTCCCAGAATTTCGGACTGCTGGCCAAGCAGGCAGCAGTGGCTTCCAAGAGCCGATGATGAAAACACCCACGGGGCAAAGTTTGGGGGCTGCTGTCCTAAGAACGGAATTCAGGCGTCAGATTTTGTGACCTCCTCCCTTACCTCTGCAAATCTTCCCAACTTTTTGCCCTGCCTTGGGAAAAGAGAAGCAAGATTTTCCCATTTAGGGTTTGTGCTAATGCAAATGCCACTTCCTGTTTTTCCTGGAGCTGTGATGGTCCGTTGTCTTGTGCCAGTTCATCCAGAAATGCACGTGGGCCCGCTCAGCCAGCGTGCCCGTGCCAACAATAACCACTGCTATCTCTGCAGTTCCCACTCCTGCCCGGGGGGGACAGAAGGCTGGCGGTGATGCAAGACCCCGTGTGTGTGTACGGGGGTGGCAGGGTGGTGGGTAGAGGGAAGGAGATAAAGCCAGGAGACCCTCCGGAGATCACTTTTCCTTTGGCATCCAAGAAGATCCTTTGTTGGGGAGAAGAAACAACATACGCCCAAGATGAAGTTCTGGTTGACCGGGGTGGAGATTGCCGTCTTTCTCTGCACCATCCGTGCCATGGTTTATGATATAGACCGCTGCAACCCGGAACAGGTAAGTAAATTCATTAGTTATCTATATATTTATCTTTCAAAACTTGTGTATGTTTTTAAAATGATTTTATATTTTTTTAAGCAATGGTTTCAATTGCATTGTGGGTGTTTTTTGATCGACTGTTTTTGGAAGCCGTCTCGGGTCTCACCCTGGGAAACAGGCAGCACACCAATGCAACAAATAAAGAAGCAAATGCAAAACACATCCAAGCTGTGGCCCCCAGGAGGAAAGGGTGGCTTTTCTTGAGGTTTGCTCTACATTCCCCCCCCCCCCCCAAATCATCTACCTTTTGGGAGATCTCTAGAAATGCTCATCTTCTGCTCCAGAGGTCTCCAAATCTCTGGGCGCATGGGTATTGTCTATGGGAAACTGAGAAAATTGCTCCAGCCCTAGACATAAAAACCTCTGCGTCTCATGTATCCTCACAGTTGCAGTTCCTTCTGAGTAGACCTGCATACAATTACACTGTAAGCAGGGGCTCAATGAGAGCACTCCTTCCTGCGAAAATCTGGGGTTTGTATTTTCGGGAAGCAATAAAGGAACTAGGTTTTATCTGATCTTGGAAGCTCGGCAGGGTCACCCCTGGTTAATTACTTGGGTGGGGGACCACAGGCAAACGCCAGGTGCTGTAGGCTCTGTTTCAGAGGAGAGGGTTGTCTCTCACGGCCACTCATCGAACTACCTCCTGGGCACCCCAGCTCCCTCTCCCTCCTTGTTTCTCCAGTTCCTGGGAGACTGGCACGTCCTCGCCTTTGCCACGGACTGCAAGCAGGTGACGAGATATCTGGACGACATGGAGATGATGGTGGCCACTGTGAAGAGGCAGGAGGGCAGGAGCTTCAAAGTGACCTCCTTGGTCCCGATGTAAGCACCCCGCAACCTGAGTTAGTATCATTTCCCCCCAGCTGAAGCTTTCTTCTATCGGTTACTGCAGACATCTGCTACGACCTGGCACCAAACACCTGTGTTTCTCCAGCCCTCTTGCACCATCCTCCCAATGCTGATGCAGCTAAAAAGAGTTCAAGCTAGGCAGAGGACGAGAAGGAAAAGGAAGTTGGGCTGGTGTAAAAAAGACTTTGTTAAAAAAGAGCTGCTTTGTCAGAGATTTTGCTAAGTGAGGTGTGCCTCTGTGTTCTTTCCCTCCAAAGACCACACTGTTTGATAAGAATAGAATCCCACCGCCATCAATCTGGTTCTGATAGATGCTGGGGCCAGAGGGAGGACTTCCTGGTTCTTGGTGTGATTTTTACCAAGTTTTAGCTCCCTTGCATTTTATCTAAAATCCACAATGAACTGATGCTGGGCTCCTTTTGTGCTCTCCTTCCTCCACGGCAGGCCCCTCGGTTGCCTGAAGATGGAAGAGGTCTTCAGCATAAGAGAAGACGGCGCCATCGTCCACAAATCCGGTCCGTATGAGCAAAACGCCACCTGGTCACCTGTTGGTGGGGGAACTGTGCCTGCTTCTCCCCAGCAGGCAAAGATCCCCGGTGGTCCATTTCCTCGGCGCTGGGTTCCCTCTGGAGAAGACGGGAGGTGCTGGCCCTCCCATAATGCAGCGTTAGGGCTCACGTAGCATAAATCTCCATGGGAGGAACGGTGCATTAATTGTGCTTTACGACTAACCGAACCACCACAGCAAAAGCGGGACTGAACGCACAGCCCATCTGCCATGCGCGAGTCACGCACAACGTCCTGTCTGTGCCAATGTTCGTTCGTTGGGAAGGGTCTCTCATGCCTGACCCCACTAGTGCCATCCTTTCTTTCTTTTCTTTCCTTCAGACTTTGGAGAGGAAACGGTGAACTCGCTGCAGACGGACTGTGAAACGTACTCCATCCTCACCCTTTCCCGGGTCAAGAACCAGCAGACTAGCATGTACACCGTGCTTTATGGTACGGACCCCAAGGGCCTGAGAGTGCGGCGTCTGCACGGGGTGGGTAGGGGGCAGAGAGACAACCTTTCTTCCTTTGTTGCATTTATCTTGCCTTCAGCTGAATAGGACCACTGGGCTCTGTCCCAGAAAGTCACTCTGCATGCACAGCAGAGCTGACGCTTGCAAATGTCATTTATGGAGATGCCAGCCCTCTTTTCTGGCTTTTCATCTCCCACTTCCAAAGCTCTTAATTCCTCTTGTTGCTCACTGAGCCCCACCATGACGAAATGCCCCACATGTGGGTAGGAGGTCATAGGATTCAGATCTGCGTTGGGTGCTTCCTTTCCACAGCCAGGGATCGGCAGGTTCCAGCGGATATTGAGCAGAAGTTTAGAGACCACGTTCAAGAGCTGGGCATCAAGGAGGAAAACATGAGATTCTTTGAAAAGGAAGGTAAGAGAAGCTCTGGTTCTTCGCACAGATAACAGGCAAAAGTCAATTGCACTGCACGGAGAAATAGATATTCTGATGCATTAATAGAGTTGAAAAATTATTCTAGGGAATAATTTTTTCTTAAGCTTATGTTGAGATCCATTTCTGGTTGTAGAAATGGAGAATGTACTTTATTTTTTAAGCATGCAAAGGCAACGCTGTTGGACAAACCTTAGGAGCTGTAGTCCAAAAAAGTAACTCCTCCAACTCTGAGCACTATCTAAACTTGTCTGTCTCCCTCTTTGCATCCCATGATCCAATTGCCAGTAATGGGATATACTTAATAATTGTTCCTTTCTTCACAATTATGTTTTCACAGTGAGCTGCTTTCCAGAGTAGGTAAGTCCCAGAAGGATCGGATTCGGTTTTGGAGAAAGCAAACTCCCTAGCCCAAGAAGGTGTTTTGTCTTGCTCTGTTGGGCTGAGCAACCCGTGGGAAGATGTCTGAGATGATTAATCTGAGCAAAGATGATGTTTGAGATGATTAGTCTGAAAAGCCTTCTCCACTGGGTGCTATTGGCTTGTGGCTGTGACATCGCCAGCACACTTCCCCTCCCTAACCCAGATGAGGACCATGATGACAATACTGATAATGATATTTTGCAATTTGTGGAGTCATTTGTAAAGGAGAGGGACAATATGGACTTGAGAAAGAAGAAGCACCTTTAACGACAATGATGAACCACTGAGAATCAGCGAGTTGCAAATGTTAGACCAGAGCTCCAGGAGACGAAGAATCAAACCTGATCTCAGCCATGGAAACCCACACGGTAGTTTTGGGCAAATCATACTCTCCTAGGCCATCTTCTGGAGAAGGTTGCCAGAAGCTGGAGTTGGCTTGAAAGCCCGTAACACTGTAGCTGAGTCTAATCAGCGAGATTCACGAAAGAGTAGTTGGAAGTGGGTGTGAACGGGTGGTCTGTCAACATCCCCCACTTTCTCTTTCCATCTCACCGACTTCCTGTTTCCCAGGTTCCACGGAAGAGGAAGCCACGATGGCCAAGAGTGGCTCGGAAGCGTGCCTCCCTTCCGTCGCTCCGGTTCGGGCCTTTGCCGGTTCCCGGAATGGAAACTTCCTCCTCCTCCTGCAATTAATAAATAGATTCAGAAACCGCACCCAGTGTTCTTTTGCACATCTTTCGTATGACTGAGGATGGCGCCGGGCTCATGGCTCAGCATCCGCGGGCGAGGAGGACCAGCGGGTCCCTCCGTCCCTTCCACCGTCCCGTCTGTTGCGGCAGAGGCTGGGGGGCCGGGCACGAGGTCCTGAGTGGCTCCTGCTGGCTGGCGGTCCTGGGGACACGAGGTAGAAGAATTCCTATTGGGAGGGGAACGCCGTCGCATTGCCGCTCCAAAAGCGGCACCCCGGCAAAAGTTGATGCCGCATTACCTGCCCTTATGACGCCATCGTAAGGAACCCCGCAGCTTGGTAGCGAATTCTAAGTACGTGAAACTACACGTCCCAGGTGTCCGTAGGATAGAGCTACGATAGCAATTAAGTTAGTATCAAAGCGCCATAGTTGTGTCGTGTGCCTGTTCATGATGCCCCGTCAGTGAACCGGGGTCGTGTTTCATTCAACTTGTAACCCGAAGCATCTGAATTCACCCTTCCAAAATTTTCACCCAGACTGGAACACAGTTATCTTGACACCGGCCTTGGAAAGCTTTGGGGAAAAGCAGGGCTTACATTAAGCAGCACAACACGATAGCTGGGGTCTCTTTAGCGGAGGAGAAAGAAGAGGGTGGACCCTTGCTCTTCCCAGGATGCTCGGGCAAAAGCAAACGGTTGCAGCCTCTCGTTGCTTGTGCGCTCCTCCTCGTGAGTAACACTCGCTCTCTTGACCACACTCTCTGGCTGCTGGGCCACCCCTGTCCCAGTTTACACCTGGGAAGTGTGGGAAGGTATAGAAAAGCGGGGTAAAAAACTAGGTATGGCTTTTTGTAAAATATTTATAAAGTAATTTGGACACAGGACAATGCAAGGCAATGGATGGGAAAAAGAGCTTTGAGTTAAAAGCAGTTTAAAGGCATTTAAAATATAACAGATGATGATAAAAAAGTACAGTGACTCCCTCGCTCAGGGGAAACAGATCACCCAGCAAACGGCCAAGAGTCTTTTGGGGTTAGCGGGTCAATTCACAGACAAATTTGCTTTTCTGCTCTTTGGGCACTCATGACAACAAAAACGAAAGAGACAAACAAAAAACCCAAGTCCTGTTCCTCCAAAATATTATACTCAAGGCAAGCCCTCTGTACATGCTCAAGTGTACTCCGTCACCCGTCGTCTTTTCTGCCCGAAAATGAAGCAGAACAAAAAGGCACCCAGAACAATGTCTGGGCCAAACTGGGTGGATGGGGACGCCAGCACCCCTGTCTGTTGGCTGAAGGCAGAGTGTTTAATTTTTAATGTCCTGGGACCGAGGTCCTCGAGACATGAGGCAGCGTTTTCTTTGCAAAACTCTGCCCCCCCTTATCTTTCCTGAAGGACTACATAGCCCCCAGGAATGGATGCAAGCCAGGATATAATGACACTGGGGGGAAAAGAGAGGATTGTATTTGCGAAGCCACTTGTATGCAAGATTTGGAAACTTCTCAAGAAGCCAAGCTACCGGTAGAGTTCTTCATGCTTAATTTGCCAAAATATATTAAAAGGGAACTCGGCATGTTTAGCCTGGAGGAGATAAGGTTCAGAGCTGACACGACCGTTGCTGTTATTGTGTGCCTTTAAGTCATTTCCGACTTAGGGCAACCCGAAGGCAAAGTGGTGAGGCTGGGTCCCATCTGCCCACGTGGCAACAGACCCATTTCCCGGGCATCACGTCAGGCAATCTTGGAACAAACTGTTTTCCTGCAGAATGCAACTAAGAGGCATCGGGTCCGGGCTGTGAAGGTGCAAAAGTGGCTGCCTGGTACACCCCCGGAGAGGAGAGTCACAGGGCCTCTTCCAGACGCCCCAAATTGTCCTGGTCAATCCTCGGCCACCCCGCTTTCGCAGCTGTTTTAAATGTCCCGGTTTCTCTCTCCTCTTTCCCCCTTCATCCTCAGCTTACTTCATTTGCCGCGAACTGAGTGCAAAGCACAAAAGTTGCTCGCATTCAATTAGCTCAGTGGAAGGGAATCAGAGAGAGTAAAATCTTTCCCTCCCCAGGAGGCAAAAGCACACTGCTGCAGATACTCCTAGCTTCTCTGTTCTTCCTCATTAATAGCTTTTGCCATCTCGACCCCACTGTGAGGTTCCTTGGCCCGGTTTCCAACTGTGAAATGATGGAGGGCCTGCTTTTCACCAAGATGAGCCAGAAAGGAGAAGGCCTGCCTTTGTAGGAATTGGCCCCGGCTGCCCTTGGATAGAATCGAGGAGGCGATGAAAGCGCTTCCGGGGGGTTGGACCATGGCTCTTGGGGTCCTTCCAACTCTAGTGAAGTCTTGAAGTGTGATGAACCTTCTTTGGAGGTCCTTCTCAAAAGGTTGGATGAACATCTTTCAGGAAGGCTTCTTATACTTCTGCATGGCCCTTGTGGTCACTTCCAACTCTACAACTGTAGCTTTCTCTGACTTTTCAAGGTCCAAATACATCTCAAGAACCACAAGGAATTTATTCCCTCCTACAGTGAGGAGTATACCCTGCAGAATCTTCTCCTTGCATGTGAGGATGGAGAACCCAAAGATTCATCTCCCTCAGAGGAAAAGATGGTGGTGGTGAAGCCCGGTTATCTTTCTTGATGGTCTCATTTCAATGAAGGCATTGTCCTTGTGTGTGTCCCTGGCCTTGATTCCTGGCCCTGCATTAACAATTCTTCCCTTCCTTTGCAAAAGAGAGGAGAGAGACCTTTTGGGGTTGACCACAGGCCAAATGCCCATTGGGTCCAGAGCCAAAGCAAATGTCCTCTTTGTGTGGACAACTCCAAGGGCTCATTGTGTGGCCGGAGGTCAACCGTCACACGCCCCATCGTGGGTCAACTATACTCATGCCAACAATAACCCCGCTATCTCTTTGGGTTGAGTGCGTGGCCAGCAGGTGAGCCGGAAAGGTGTGAGGTAAGTCCTTGGGAGGAGAAGGTGAACCAGGACATGTGGGGCGGAGTCAAGGGGAAGGGATGTCCCAAAACTCTCCATAAAAGCAGGACTTCCCACCAGAACCAGGTCAGCCTTCTTTTGCTCTCTCAGAGAACGTTCTTTCGCTGAGGAGGAAGGAAGCCAACGCTCAAGATGAATGCCTGGCTGATTGGACTGGGGCTCGCCCTTCTCTGTGTCGTCCATGCCGAGGAGACCACCGGTATCGACCACGATAGGGTAACAAATCCGTGCTGGGCGGGGAGGGGGCAGGGAGGGAGGCCGGTTGGTCTTCTCCAGGAGGTCTTGTCTTCGTTCTCCACCTGCCACCGTGCTGGTGGGCCTCCGGAGGCACGTGCCCTCCGTTCAGATGCCTATTGCCATCCAGATCCTGTGAAAGTCACTTTCTGGGGAGCTGGAGCTGACTCCCACTGTCATCCACAGCCTGGAAAAGTTACTTTTTTCAGGCTGCATCTCCCGGGATCCAATTGCCACATTGACTGCGGAATCCAAGGGGCTGCCATTCAAAGAAATGGACTATTTCCAAGTTCTGGGTTTTTGTTTTGGTAACCTTTCTTTATTATGAATTCTAACAGTGCAATGAAAGATGTAAGAAATAAAGAAGAAAAAAGAATAAAGAAAGAACAGAAAAAAAAGTTGACTTCTGGTTATATGAACAAACATACCTTGCTCACTAACATTTATATGACTTCTTTTTTTCTTATAATCAGACCTCACTCATCATCAAAACTTCTTTTTTCCCAGCAAGAATTCGATAAGGGGTTCCTGTTCTTTAAGAAACGTCCCTCAGGACCTTTCACTGATCAAAAAAGTAATTTATCCATTTCTGTCGATTTCAACAACCGTTGTTCCGTTCTAATTAAATCTGGATCCTTCCATCCTCGTGCGTGTACCAGTCTTGCCGCAGTGGCCATATACCGAAATAATCTGCGGCCGTAGTTCGAGGCGACGGACCATTTCCGAGTCCCGGTGGGCGGACACCGCGGCCGGCACGGACGTGGCCTCGGACCCGTCACCTCGCTCTCTCTGTCTCTCCAGATTCAGGGCCAATGGCACATCCTGGCTGTTGCCTCCGACTGCGAGAAGATAATGAAGCACAAGGACGAGATGGAGGTGCTCCGGGCTACCTTGACGAAGGAGGACGAAGGCAGCCTCAGAGTAACTTCCGCCCTCCCGCTGTAAGTGCCAGCGCTGTGCCCACTCGCCACTCTGTTACCGTCCAGAGCTGGGGGATACTGGGAAGTGTAGTCCCCCCCAAAAGAAACTGGCCCCATGTTTGAGTAGATGGCAAAAAGTTTAAGTTAGGATAGTGGAGATTTGCTCCAAAATGTTTGCTTCCCCAAAGCAAAGGGGGAGTTTTGGTACATCATCATCATCACCATCCACAACGTGGTGATTTGAGCGTTTGGCTTTTTTTTTGGAAGTTGTTGCTGCTGCTGTTGTGTGCCTTTGGGTTGTTCCTGACTTATGGCGACCCAGAGTGAACCCATCATGTGGTTTTCCTGGGCTGAGAGTTTGTGGGGCAAGCAGGGAATGGAAACCCGGTCTCCAGGGTCGTAGTTCGTGGCTCAATCCACTAAGCCACGCCGGCTCTTGAGTTTGTGGAAGACCAGGTCCAAATCCTCATTGCTCAGCCACGGAAGCTCACTGGGTGGCTTTTGGCAAGTCACACTCTCTCGGCCTCAGAGGAAGGCCAAGGTGGGAAACCTCCTTAGAAGAAATCTCGCCAAAGAAACCCCTTAGGACTGGAGGCGCAGTTGCCTCCAAAGTTCTGCAGAACTGGGATATGAAGCCTCACCTCTCAGGGCAGGGGACCTCAGCCAAACTAAGATGCGAGATCGCAACTTCTTTGCGGCCTAACAATCTCTGTCCTGGTCTCCTTTC
The DNA here is from genome assembly GCA_030412105.1 of Cyclura pinguis. Classification (NCBI taxonomy): domain Eukaryota; kingdom Metazoa; phylum Chordata; class Lepidosauria; order Squamata; family Iguanidae; genus Cyclura; species Cyclura pinguis. Next base: position 558,639 of record CM059613.1, read on the forward strand.
GCAGGCCCGACGGTTGCAAGAAAATCGAAATGGTCTTCAAGAAGGGAGAAGACGGCAAACTCGTCCACAAGTGCAGTCAGTACGAGGGAGATGTTGCCCTTTTGGCCATTTCTCCCTGTTTTTCCCCTAAAAACCGGCCCCAGGTGCTCCTGAACGGGGAGTGACTGCGGGCCCCCACGTCCACGGCGACTGATGAACCTGCTCCGGGTTTCAGTCTGAACTTTCAAGGAGTTACAGCCTGTTACAGCCTACATGGACCCCTGTTTCTCAAAATACATTTACTACCTCAGCAAACTCCCTTAACTTTCAGACATGGGCCCAAAACAAACGTTTTAGGTTTAACCTTTTTAATACGTCAAGCAATTTAAGGACTAATGGGAAATCATTTTTAGATAGGGCTAAACCTAAAATTAGCAATTGCATTCCTGAGTCAACAGTATTTCTATTTTCTTTGTTTCCGATTTCTCATTTTTCCTTCTGTTTTTGCTTCTCTTATTTGCTTTTCTGCTGGTACCAGAAAACAACTATAACAATGTGTTGTTATTGCTTATTGTCACAAATAATTGCGAAGAACAACTACTTGAGATCCCCCGACAAGCAATGACCTGATTGTCCGAGATCCAGCTGCAGTCCCTCGCAGTTCCCATCTCCGGCCATTTCTGCACTACACTCTTATAGCGCGATGATTCCACTTTCAACATCCTATGGAATCCTGGGGTTTGCAGTTTCGGGAGGGGCCGGTCGGCCCCTCCCGAAACTGCAAACCCCAGGATTCCATAGGATGTTGAAAGCGGAATCACCGCGCTATAAGAGTGTAGTGCGGAAATGCCCTCTGTCAGGGTGACGGTGGTGGCAATTCTGATTGGTGGGGAATCCGTTTTGGGTTTCAGTCTGATCTGAGGCACCCTTAATCCGAGTACCTCCTTTCTTTTTTTCTCTAGAATGGGGAGAGAAAATCATAGACGAGGCAGAAACGGATTACAAGACCTACGGCATTGTCTCCGTGACTCTGAAGAAGGAGGGCAAGGAGCCCCACACCTTGGTGACTCTTTATGGTAATTCTCCTCGTTCCATCTTCATTTAGAGGGACTTTTTAAAAATGGGACAACTTCTGTTACTTTGCCACCTTTGTGTATTGTCCTTCTGCCCGTGCACTTGGTATTTGTGTGTCTGTGTGCGAGTGTGCGGTCCAAAGCAAAGCCCCGGGGAGTGGTCTGGAGGCACAAGAGGAGGTCACCAGACGGATGCTCAGGGCTGGAACAGGTGGCCCTTGGGGTCCCTTCCACCTGTATTCAGTCTGCCCTCCGCATTCACTAGGGACCCCCGCAACAGCGGAAGAATTGCAAATATCAAAATGTATATGGGTATCTGTGGGAAGGGAGCCAAGGCATGGTGGTGACAGTGGGCACCTAGAGTCCAGATCAGCTCAGGGAAAGCGGGTGGGTTGGCGCGGCAGCCTATACCTCCCATCTTCGTCCTTGAGGGTGGGTATTGGGTGAGGCGCTGAAAAATTGGGCTCTGGTCCATCCTTGGCTGGCCAAGCGATGGCTGGTGGAGGAGGAAGAGGGTGACCAGAGGTGTTTTTAAAGGGCAGCACCGGGAGGGAAGGCTTCCCCAAAAAAGAAGCACTTGAGGTAGAGGAGGGCAGGTGCTGGGGAAACTTGCAAATGATCAAATCCATGAGAATCAAACCTGCAAACGTGGAGGAACGACTGTAATTCTGCATCCACTCGCAGAAGCAAGCTCAGGGAAGTTTGTGCCTTGTTTGTCCTAAATTCGGGAGGCCGGCCCCTCCCGAAACTGCAAACCCCGGGATTCCATAGGATGTTGCAAGTGGAATCATAGCGCTATAACAGGCTAGTGCGGAAATGGCCTGTGTGTGTGTGTGTGTTATGTAGAGAAACCTGCCCCTTAGTGGAAGGAGGTATGAAAATCAGCTCAGACTCAGGTCTGTCTCTGTTCTTGTTTTGTCCGTAGGCAAGGAAGCTAAGGTAACCCCAGAAATGCTGGAAAAGTTTATGGAGAAAGTCAAGGCGAAAGGTCTGAAAGAGGAAGATGTGAAGGTCTTTCCTAACGAAAAAGGTAAGTCCTGGGGGAGAGAGATGGTCCAGAGCACTTATATAATAGGACTTGTTCTCAGTGTGGGCATTACGGCAAATAAGTCAATAAATAAAATGGGCAACCCATTCTCTTGCAGTGTAGTCTTCTAATTCTGTTATAAAAGTGCACCATCTGTTGTTATTATTGTGTGCCCTCAACTTTTCTAAATCCTGGACGTTGCTCGGGCAGCATCTTGCATAAGAAGTGAAACAGTACAGAAATGTCCATTTTTCTCCCTTTTTGCACTCTGCAATCGAATACCCAAGACTTGGAAACACGTGATAATTGCTGCCTCTTTTCTTTTGTTTTTGCAGTGGCCTGCGCAGAAACAGAGTAGGTGAGTTTTTGACAGCGTGGGTTCAGGAGCTTGGGCAGCAAGCCATTAATTGCAAACAATTCATTGTGTGTGTGTGTGTGGGGAGGTGTTTGAGGATTCAGCTGGCTTTTGTTACGAGGCACCTTCGTTTGGGTGGATGGGAGTTTCGTTTGCCAGCCCTCTCCGGGCAGCAATACAACCTGGGCCAACCTTGCCCTTGGAAAAAAAGAGATTGCGCTCTGTCAGGGATCTCCTCCCCCCCACCCCTCCCACAACAACCCTGCGAGGTGGGCCGGGCTGAGAGAGAGAGTGGCTGGCCCATGGTCACCCAGAGAGTCAGGGCAGGCGATGTTGGGCAGGATGGAGCAGTGGCTGGGCAACTTCTGGCGCTTGCCTCCCCAACTCCCTGTTTTGCAGGTGATGAAAGCTGATTCCTCCGGAGGCCTGGAAGACGGGAACTGGTTGCTTGGATGGCGCACCCCTCCTTTCTGCAGCAGCACTGGGGGGGCGTTCTGGCCTCTGCGGAACAAGGCGAATGCCTCTTCTCCCTCTTAATAAATAGATCCAAAATTGCACCTTATGTTTCTTGTGTGACTAACTGAGGAGGGCGCCGGGGAAACATTTTAAGGCCCGCAAGCAAGTTGGAAAATTGGGCAGCGTGCCAAAAGATCACTTCATTGGGAACCTTTTTCAAGATTCACCTGACACAACAGCCCCCACCAAACCAACAATAACAGAAGTACAGAATCGTAGCCATGGACCCCTGTTCTAGGAGTCCCGCCCCAAAAACGTAGTTTTTTGGAGGGACTGCTAGCGCAGGGGTCCCTGGCTAAAATGCCCAGACAGACTGGCCAATCAACTTCTGTTGAGATGCCTCCAACAAAGGAGAATCCAGTGTCTTCCGAGGCAGTGTGTTCCACTGACAAAAGGAACAACAACCCATTTCTTTTATATCCTTCATTTATATCCTGCTCTTAGGATATTAAAGCAACTATCTCATTCTCACCATCTGTCAGGTGTTATTGGCTGGAATATCGGACTCTCCAGTGATCCCGGCTCTGTCCAAGAATTGAGGAATCAGGGTGGTCTCCTTAGATAATGGGGCGCATGCCAAGAAGGATCACTTCTTAATCATTGTGCTACAGTGATCCTATCTCTGGTGACTTCTTGTGTGTGTGGTCACATTTGGCATATTGTTGCGGATATCTTGGCTACTGACCCCAGCGATCCAGTTTCTAACCACGAACCTATGCATTGTTATCCCACCGTCTCCCAGTTGTTGCTGGCTGGAATTTTGGCCCCTCAGAGATATTCTGTCTAAGAATTTAGGAAGCAGGGTGACTCGTTCCAAGCGGTGTTGCTATGTTTTTTGCAATTTTGCGATTGTTATTCCTGTCTTTGATCATTTCATTCAAACGGTCTGCCAGTCCCTTTGGAATGGCCACCAGAGCCCCGTCACAACTAGAAGCTGTTGTTGTTGTCATCATCTCCATCATTATCCACCATCATCTCCCCCTCCTCTTCCAGTGAGCTCAATAACAAAACCAGGCCTGCTTCACACTCTGCCTTCCCTCCAGTGTCTCTCCTCCTCTTCTTCCTCAGTCTTGACACGCATGGCATTGTGTGATGGTTGCCCAACACCACCTTGTGGATGAATTGCAATGAACTGTCATGTTCCACATCCACCTGCATCATTGTCGTGCCATCTTGAGCGATGTACAAGTGCACCCGTGCACAAACCAGTCCATGCCAGACAATCTCCCTGTGCACAACTCTGTTTCCACCATTTTGACCCAAGCCTGGCCGTTCCCCCTCGGAGCAAAATGCCCTCAACTGGAATATCAGGGTGTGTGTGCCGAGCAGAGACGCTCCTTCTACAGACCACCAAAATGAAGAAAGAGACTCAGCAGCCACTTCTTTGGGCACACCTTGGCTGGTGACATTCCGTTCCTCTTCGGCTCCTTCCTGCTTCACTTTCTGTGGGGTGGGTGGAAGGCGGAGGTTCAATTGGGGTTTAATCCCAGATTATCTCTTTGGTGTCCGTGCCAAACAAGCCTTGACGGCCACAGAGTGTCCCGGAGCTTTCGGAACATAACGGCTTCTGCAGATAAAGACTATGTTCTCTCTCTTCTTTCTCCTTTCTCCCCAAATACCCACTGCCTAGTAGATTTGCTTGGAGGAACTTTGGGGGCAGTAAGCCCGGGGAAAAGGAGAGAGTGAGGCAGAGAGATTCGCATTCGTCTCCTTGGCTCTCCTTCCAGAGACGTTCCCGGAGGATGTGGGCGCTGGTGCTGAGCCTTGCCTGGGCCCTTGCTGGCTACCCTTGCAGCGCGCGTGACGTGCCCGTCCAGCCAAACTTTGACTACATGTCGGTAATGGCAACGGGGCTCTCTCGGCCAGGGTGGGAATTCACTCCGAAGGGCAGCAGAGAGCGATTGGAGGACCTTGTTTCTAAACATCCCGAGGGCAACTCTGGAGAGGCTGAGAAGCAATTAGCAGAAGCCTTGTTAATAAGAGCCCTTTGTCAGGGGACCGTGGCCTTTAAAGGGATGCTGGGTGGCTATCTTTTGGGAGTGATTTAGCTGCGGATTCCTCTGCGGTGGGAGATTGGACGGGGTGGCCGTTTCAGCCCCGTCCAGCAAGAAGATTCCGTGATTCTACAACATCCCCAATTCATCCTTCTTGTTCCATGTGAAGTAGACCTATTAAACCTACAGGATTTGTACATATCTGAGACTAGCAATTGGATTTAGGCCGGAGGTGGGAATTGGGCAGTCCTCCAGGCATTGTTGGACTGCAGCTCCCAGCATTCAACTCTTTTGGCTATGCTGGGTAGGGGGCCAATGGGACCTGTAGTCCCACCAACGTCTGGAGGGTTGTACAACCTTCACATCTGATTTAGCCCTACCTAATTGGCAATGCAAGACTTCTCTTCATTGTGGGAGGGTTGGGTTGACCCTGTTAGCTGAGCTCCTATTCAGTCCGGGGTCCGGGTGCGAAATGCGGTTTCTGGATGACTCCAGAATATCTGGCTCTCCCCTCTTCCTGTTCTTTGCCTTCAAATTGGACTTGGCCCGGACCCCCTCCAAACAGAGGCCCTTCTCGGGCAGGCCTCCCAATAGGGGACCGTCCTCCATAAATCCAAAAGAGGGTCGGCACTGGCCCCAGAGCATATTATGGGATGCTCTTCCACCTCACACTGGCCTGCTCCTCCTTCCAGGTTACTGCTCGGTGGTACGTCATTTCGCTCGTAGAAGACGGCGGGAGCGCGCTCGGCCTTTACGTTGTGGCAAAATTCGCTCTGCCGATGCCATACGACGACCTTGTTTTTGACTTTGACTTCATTGAGTGAGTGCCTTTGGACCCCTTCGGCGGTTCGCTTCTTTCGGGGGAGACCTCAATGAAGGCTTCCTCACAACCGTGCAATTTTGACAATTGCCTTCTGCAAGTTTGCACGTATAGAAAATCAAACATGTAGGCGGCTGAGATGAATTTGCTCACCTTCCTTTCCTCTCTCTTCCTCCCTCCCTGCCTCTTATTCTCCTCTTTAGAATCCGCTCCCTAAATTTTGCTGAGACGAATTGTCTGGGTTTGCAAATCCCTGACTAGCAAATGGGCTTCAGTTCAGCCATTTAATGCCCACAGATCTTCCCTGACAAGTAGATATTACACATTGACAAGTGAAGTACCGAATTTGCCGGCATAGAAGACACACCTCATTTTCAAACAGGTATTTTTCAGGGAAAAAAGTGAGTCTTATACGCCAGCAAATAGGGTCATTTATTATACATTTCATATTTTTTTAAAAAAACACTCCTTTGTATTTCAGACCATTTAAAATGTAATATTTTTAACCACTTAAAATATAGAAACTAATGGAGGGGGAGGGGACTTTTTTGGAACCCCAAAGAATAAAATTCCAGCGCAAAAGCGCCAAATTTGCAAAGTGTGGGTGCTGAATGGTTTTCTTCCTCATGAGCCAAGCAAGTCCTTGGTCTCTGGATAAGGTTGGCCGGAAATATAAAGAGACTTCCCCGGCTGCATCTTTCACAGTCCTCCTCCTCCTACCAAAGGGCACGGTTTTCTCTGCCGTGGTTAGACCCAGGTTTCGGTGCGAGGGTTTGAGTGTCGGACTATGACTCTGGGAGACTGGAGTTCGAATCCCTGCCCAGCCACGGTGACCTTGGGTGGGTCACACTCTCTCAGCCTCAGAGGGAGGCAAAGGCAAACCTCCTTCTTAACCAATCTTGCCAAGAAAATCCAGTGATAGCTTTGCGTTTGGGTCGCCGTAAGTTGGAAACGAGTCGAAGGCACACAACAAAGCTCAGAAGAGCTCCTTTCTGCAGTCCTTAAAGTAACTTTTGCAAGCGCTGGGCTGAGGAAAGGTCACCATGGGCTCTTAGAGTATCCCAAAAGCATTTGAAGATGGGCCAGGAGGATACTGAATGCTGGGATTTCTCTTTCTCCTCCTCCTCCGTAATTTTTTTTTTATGATTTCTTTCTTTGCAGAAATGGAGAGTGCGATTTACAAGTTCATGTTTTTTGGCATTTCGGGCAGCAGGGTAAATTCAGAACTGACAGTAAGTATGGAAAATTCCCCTCTCTTTTAAGGTGGGCATCACGTGATGGATTTCCTCCACCCAAAACCATTTCTCCGGATTTCAAAAACTAAGCAGGACTAACCCTGCTATTGTGCCACATCCTAGTCCTCTCTTTTTGGCACCAAACTGAGTTCTTAATCATTAGGCTTGGTTGCCAGCCCTTGGTCCTTGTGGTCACTCTGGACATGTTCCAGCTTGTTGATAACCTTCCTGAACCGTGGTGTCCAGGGTGAGGTCTGACCAAAGCGGGATAGAGCGGCACTATCACTTCCCTCAATCTGGACGCCATGCTCCTGTCGATGCAGCCTGGAATCGCATTGGTCTTTTTGGCTGCTGCATCACACCATTGGCTCACTTTCAGCTTGTGGTCCACAAAGACCCCTAGATCTTTTGGCATATACTGCTTTCAAGCCAGGTACCGCCCACCCGATAGCCACGCGTTTCATTTCTGCTCACTTCTCACAAATGAAGCCCATCCCAAATAAACAGAGAAGTGACCCATTTTTCAAGATGGGGAAGATGGGCCTTCCAGCCATTTTTAATATCAGCGTAATTGTTTTTGTGCAGCTCTATAAAAAGGAGCAGGGGTGAGGGAGGAAACGGGGTTGGGTTTGGCGCTTTGCATTTTTCTGCCCAAACTATTTGGTTTCGACGTTAATGCCCGTTATAGTTTCGGTGCTAATCAGGAAGAAAGCCTGGTTGCTTGTTTTCTGGATCCTGAACGACCTTTTGTGATTCTCTTTGAAACGAAGAGGGCTACGTCATTCATATCGTGGAAACAGACTACGACAATTTCATGATTTTGCACGTAGAATCTCAGGGGAAGAGAACCCTCTATCTGGACGGTACGTTTTCACAGGGGCCGCCGGGGCGGGGAGTCCGGGGCGCACGGCGTGGACCTGCCAAACCCGGAGAAAAGGCGATTCTCGGGTGCTTCCAAAATAAACCCACCGGCAGCAGAAACCCCCCGGGTCGCCTTCTTCAAGCGCTGTGAGACGGCCCCATTTGATCTGTGGGTCCGGCCCGGCCGCCTGAGTTCCTGGCGTTTGCGCGCTCCCTTTCGGGGCAATGGCCGCCGTTTCGAGCGCAACCCCTTCTCTCCTTCCAAAGGCAGGGAGACCAAAGTCTGGGCTTCGGTGAGAAAAAGATTCAGGGAAGTGGCCGCCTCTTTGGGATTCTCGGTGGACAAGATCCGTGACGTACTCGAAAGCGGTAAGAGGGACCGGTTCTGTGGGTTTTTACCCCTTCCTGATCCAGTGTAAACAGAACATTAGAAGACCCGCGTGCAGGCCCGGCGTTCATGGATGGAGAGATGTAGGGTTGCGTCAAGGCCTGGACACGATGATGTGTTAAAAGCAAGACGGCTAATGTGCGTACTTTGCTTCTGGAGGGACGCGTGTCATGATGCATTAGGCTGCATCTCTTGCCATTCTGAATGCTTTTCCTCCTTGAAAAACAGAAAGAAATAGCAAAATAAAACAAAATCCACAAAAGAGTGATGCGTTGATTGTCCCACCACATGCAAAAACTTAGTCGGTTGATGCAGAATAAACTTGAGTTACAGCCAACCAAAATGCACAAAGTGCATCGTTCAGTCTTCCAAAGCTCTCCCGGTTTCTTTATCAGGTAGAGATGTTTTAAAAAACTTATACAGAAGAAGAAAAGGAAAAAGCAAAAAGTGACAGCGTTGGAGCAACAGGGCTACGTTTTGGATCAGGTGTTATCTATGTTGTTGTATAGCATTCCACATCTACAGCGTGACGGCATGAGAGCAAAGCTGTGTCCCGTCTCCTCAGTGCACAATGGCAGCCGAGGAGACGTTGCTCTCCCGCCCGCGAGGGACTGAAGACGGCACGGCCCGCGAAGGCCAGACCCCGGCAGAGACGCTGGCAACCCCCAGAGCCGCTCTTCTGACGACAATCCCTCTCTCTTTTCCTCCACAGAGTCATGCCCGTGATGTACACAAAAGAAGCTCAAACAGGTAAATGTGGAAGAGTGTGTCTGGGGGAGAGAGGAGACCCTCACAGAATCCAAATTTACTTTGCAAAGAAGCCAACCTGCCATGGCTGGTAATCCCGCTAGGAAGTCTTGTTGATAGCCTTATAGCAAACTGCTCCTACGTTTTCCTGGCAAGATTTATTATTATTTATTATCCAGAGGAGTTTGTTGGGGCTGAGAGAGTGTGACTTGCCCAGAGCCAGCCGGGGAGTTTAGCAGTTTGAATACTTTGGAAACCAGGGTTCTGTTCCTTGCTTAGCCATGGAAAACCACTCGGTGACCTTGGGTGCATCACGCTCTCTCAGCCACAGAAAAGCCCATGATAGGTTTGCCTTAGGGCTGGCGTAAGTCGGAAACAACTTGAAGGCACACAGCAACAACCACAACAAAGACCTCTTTGCTTCTCAGCTGGTTGTTGCAGAAAGCTCTTTGAATGACCGTGTCTGCACTGCGCTTTTAATCTCACTGATACGTTTTAAAAGCTGTTTTATATTGGTGGTGCTTTAACAGGATGACTTTTTAAATGTTTTTAAAGACTTGCTCATTATAAGCGGTGCATTGTTTTAATCGAGGTGGCAAAATGCCTTGGGTTCTATGTTGGGAGAAATTAATTACATAATTTTTTTAAAAAATGAATAAAGAAAGAGTCTGGAAGAAGAAAGATTAGAAAGACCGCCATACAGAGGCAAAGATTTTCTTCTTGGCCTGTTTTGCTCGTACTCTTCATCAATGCGGATTCTCTCTCAGTGTCCTCTTTGATTTCCACAGGGACACCAGAGGGTCTCCAGGGTTGCCATCCTGCCCGGCTCTGGCCTCACGGGGGTGCATACGGACCCCTTTCTCGCTGCACCCCTCCCGCTGTCTTCTGCGTGGATTGTTTGACTCTGATCCCAAAGAAATAAAGAGATCCAGAAGGATGCCTTTGTTGGATGTGCTTGTGTTATGCATCTTTGAGGTCAATGAAATGCAAGAATGGCGTTTGCAAAAGCTTTCCGTCCTTCCTTCCTGGACTCCGTGGCTGATGTCTCGCCAGCAATGGCTAACAACTCCCATGTCAGTGGGATGGGAAAATCATTTTAGCCCCCTTTGTAAAGGAACTGTACAGGGTACTGATTCTATTTTGGGGAAGTGGTCAGCAGGGAAGATGAATCTGCTCTGGATTGCAGTCCAAACTTTAAAGGCACTCTATTGGAGTTGCTGCCCCTCTTTCCCCCAAATTAGACCCAGGAATTTTGACAGAAACCATTTAAAGTTTAGGCATCTTGGAGCGGACTCACATTGCCACAGATGGGGGAAGCCAACGGTTGGGGGTCCATGCAAATACCACACGTTGGTTTTATGCCCAGGTCGGAAAAGTTTCTCGCCTACAATTCCCAGAACGCCGCTTCCCCTCGGGAAGCACGGCCGCGCCAGCTGTGGGTCGTTCTGGGAAGCGCTGTCCAAAGAAAAACGAGTGTCCTTTTATTCCAAGCTGTGGAGCATCGGGGATGAGGGAGGAAGGGCCTGTGGAAAGGAGGAGAGCAGAAGAAAGAGGGATAAAGACCTCCCGGCTGGGAGAAAAAAAGGCGGGAACCCCGGTCCAGATCAGGGGTGTGCCAAGGAGCCACTGGCTGCCATTCCTGGGGGAGTTTCCGAGAAAGAGAGGAAACGGTTGCGATCAAAGGGCACGGAGATGAAGCTGGCACCTGACACACTGGGAAAAATAAAACTCTGATGGTCCCATGCTTCATAGAATCACAGGATCTTAGGGCCGGAAGGGACAATCAAGGGCCACCAAGTCCGGCCCCTTGCCCTGCAGGAATCCACAACCAAAATTCTCCCAAGAGCTGCCCCCCCGACCTCCAAAGACCGGAAGTCCGGCACCCTCTGCGGTCCCCTCTCATTATTCTGCTCTTGACCGACTCTTACAGTCGAGATGTTCTTCTTAAGGTTTAGGTGAAATACCCTTTCTTGTAATCGAATCTGCTGGTTCATATCCTACTATCTGGAACAGCAGAAAACAAACTGGCTCCATCTTCTATCTTCTGCAGATGGAGCTCCGCCTTCTATCAGACAGCTCGGGAAGCTCTGGTCCAGATTTTAGGAAGCTGTTTTAGAAGAGGAGCTGTCTTGAGGTCCTGGAGTTTTCTCCACAATTAGAACAGCTAAAAGTGTGTGGGGGGGAGCCAGGGTGCTGTAGTGCTTTGAGCGTTGGGATGCGACCCTGGAGGCCAGAGTCTGACTCCCTGGATACTTCTGGCTAACCGCTGGAGTCTCCTTAGTTTGAAAGTTCCTCCAACATCAAAGCAGGGATGAATCCATAAAGAAACATCAAGGCAAAAATAAATAAAGACTTTATCATGCCAGAAAATTAAAGGAGATCAGAAGTTGAGGACGTGAATGGTTGCCAATGAGCACTGAAATCGGCCGGCTAGCAGAGAGGTGTTGATGTTCAATTTTGGAGGGTGAGTTTGCGTGCCTGCGTCGAACATGGCGTGTTTGGGACAGATAGCAAAATGGGAGCTTGTCAGGACCTTCCTTCCATCCGTCTCTCTTTAAGGTCTTCCCCGTGAGTTGGGAGAGCTGGGTGGATGGATGTTGACCGCCAATCACGTGGGCATTTAGTGCCGCGTCAGAGGAGTCCTGCATGGCTTTGGAACCCAGTCCAAACATTCTCTGGCATGGAGTTCTTCCTTCTGAGAGGCCTCCTACTCCTCTTTTGGAAGCTGGGTGGCGGGTCGCGGGGGTGACAAAGAGGACCTGATCCCAAATTATCTCCTTCAAGTCTGTGCCAAGCAGGCCAGGATGGTCACAGCATGTCCTGGACTTTGAGGGACATAGATGACTTCTGCAAATGACTCAGATCTTTCTCTCCACCTCACTGTTTTTCACTCCGTGCAGATAAAAACCACCCTGGAGACGGGGCTCATTCGCTCAGAAGAACTTTGTGGAGAAGTAAGCCCAAGGAAAGAAGAGAGTGAGGCAGAGGGATACGCGTTCATCTCCCTGGACCTTCCAGAGACTCGGCCGGAGGATGGTGGCCAGGATGAGAGCGCTGGTGCTGAGCATCGTCTGGGTCCTCGCCTGCTTTTCTTGTACGGCAGACGACCTGCCCGTACAGCCAGACTTTGATGCCACAAAGGTAATGGCAAAAATTGCCACTTAGCCAGGGTGGGAATTTATTCTAAATGGCACGAGAGAGCAAAATTTGCCAAACAGGGGATCCAAGATAACACTGTTTCCTTCCCATAAATATAATAACTTCCCTGGTGGGGGACTTTTTCTTTCTCTGAAGGACTTTAAACAGGGGCTGGGCGGTCACTGCTCGGGGGAGCTGTAGCTCTGAATGCCTCCATGGTAGAGAGCCAGTGCGGGGTAGTCATTTGCGAGGGGACTATGGCCCTGGAGACCAGGATTCGATTCCCTTCTTGGACCTGGTCACTGGGGGACTTTGGGCGCATCACACTGTCTCAACCCCATAGAAAACAGTGTTAGGGTCTCCTTAGGGTTGCCATAAGTCAGAAGTGACTTGGAGACACACAACAACGAATAGCCTCTTGGGTCACTTTCTGCTCTAGGGTTAGTTCTGTGCTTCTGTTCTTTTTTCCCAGTTTGGTGGGAAATGGTACCCAATCCAGTTAGTGATGGATAAAGGGATAATGAAGAATATCAGACTTGTTGGAAGAACAGCCACACCCTTGGACAACGGAGACATAGACATGGATGTGGAAGCCCTGGAGTAAGTCCCCCTGAGTGCTCGCGGCGCTCCTTTCCTTTGGGAAGCTGCGCCCTTTCTCTGCCGGCTTCCCCCTCCGTCTTCTGCGAGCTCGCCTGAGCAGAAATTTCGGCAACGTAGAAAACAGCCTCTCCACCTCCCTGGGATGCCCGTCCTTCGAGGCAGACTTCCCGCTCCCGCCCCGGCTGCCAGTGGGGCTCCAGGGGACCCTTCGGGTGGGCGCTGCCTCCTTCAAAGCCTTGTAAGAATTCTGCTTCTTTCCAGCAAGGGCGAATGCACCAGGAAGATAACCAGGTTTTTGCACACTGACCAGCTGGGTAAATTTACAACAAAAGGTAAGATATGTGTGTGTGTGAGAGAGAGAGTCTCTTACTGGTGCAGAAGAGATTTTGAAAGCGAGTGTCTAGTCCACCCTTATCTTTCCTTCTCCTGGCCTGTCCACACTGCATACTTACATCAGTTTGACACCTCTTAAACTGTCTGGTTCCATTCTTACAGAATCCAGGGATTTGAAGTTTGGGGAGAGAGCTCTTAGAAAGCTAGAGAGCCCTGGTGCTCTCATTCAGAGGAGAATAGCAAACTGACAATCCCAGGATTCCATAGGATACGGCCATGACAGTTAAACTGGGTTGAAACTGTGCCAAGTGTGAAGTGCAGATGCAAACTCTTGGAGGAACTAGAGGAAAGCTACTGGAACAATGAGATTTACTAGGTATTGGCTCCCCATTCAGCAACTGGGTCCACTGTAGTTGGAAACTACTAACCATGATAAGGTGTGAATGGGTGGATGTTTGTTTTCTAAGGCCATTTCCGCACTAGACTGTTATAGCGCTATGAGTCCACTTTCAACATCCTCTGGAATCCTGGGGTTTGCAGTTTAGAGAGGGGCCTTTAGGGAGGGAACCCCAGGATTCCATAGGAGGTTGAAAGTGGAATTGTAGCACTATGACAGTCTAGTGCGGAAATGGCCTAAGACGGAATAAAGTGTGCATTTCTACGTTCCGTTCTCCAAGCTCAATGTTTTTGTGTTTTCCTTTGAAATGCAGCGGGGAGCATCATCTACATAGTAGAGACGGATTATGAGAGTTACCACATCCTTCTCGTTGTGACCAAGGTCAACAAAGTCCTGCATTTAGACGGTACGTCCCGTGAGATGCTGGGGGAGGATGATGCCGTGGGACCGCGGATGTGTGGAGAGGTGGGAGTGGGGAGCGGGGGGTCTGGCCTGGGGAAGAGAAGGTTAAGCGGGGGGACACGATGCAAAATATTTTGAAGGGATGTCATATGGACAATGGAGAAAATTTGTTGCTGTGTGCCTTCAAGTCATTTCAAACTTACGGTGACTTTATCGCAGGGTTTTCTGGGGCTGAGAGTGTGTGATGCACCCAGGGTCACCCGCTGGGCGTCCATGGCCAGCCAGGGAATCGAATCCTGCTCTCTAGAGTCCCAGTCCCAGGGCTCAAACCGCTACACCACGCTGATCCCGAATCACAATTACTGCAGGATAATTGCCTCTTTGGCTGGAACTTATCACATGAAAAGTATTTCTTCTATTAACACAAAAAAAAATCCATTAATGACTTCCTTTGTAAAAGAAACGCTTTCCAAATGATCTCCTACCGGGAGAAGAACAGAAGGAGGCAATATAAGCCCCAGCCAAAGATGCCCTTGTCCTGCTTAATTGCAATTTACTCGTCTAGCACGGCGATTTTCTCTATCCGGGAATAACAACAGGATTTAAACCAAAGTGTGGTTTGAACCTTGGACTATGACCCCGGGTTCGAATTCCTGCTCGCAGCCATGGCAATCCACTGGGTGATCCCAGGTGGGTCACACTCTCTCAGCCTCAAAGGGAGGCAATGACGACCCCCAGCCCAACAAATGTCGCCACGATGGGGTCGCCACAAACAACTGGAAGGCTCAGAAAGCTGTCGCTTTGAATACAACCGGCCGTTCAGCTTTTCCGTACGTAATTTTCAGCTTTCCTCTCCCTTTGCTTCTGAAGCCAGGGACCCCCAACCGTCGGCCGGCATAAAGAAAAGATTCACGGCGCTCGCGGCCTCCATGGGATTCCCTCTGCACAAAGTAATCAAACTACCCAGAACAGGTAAGGGGGAGATCATTGGGAGCCGAAAACCCCCGGCTTCCTCCTCGTGCCCTTCTCCCCGGGCCCAGATCCCCTTCTTGTGGGGCTCACCGCCTCTTTTCTTCCACAGAGCCCTGCGAGCAGTGAGAGAAGAGCAGCCGCGGGGGAACCAAGGGAGCAGACAGGAAACGTGGCGTCTCTGGCAAAAGGGTGGCAGGGTGGGGAAGAGGAATCAGCCGGAGCAAAAGCGTCGTGAAAGACAGGCTGCGTGGAGTGACACGGAAGGGCTTCTGGAATCCCCCCCGTAGGCCCTTGGGGAGGTCGGAAGCTCTCTGTGCAGCTGCGCATCCTGCAGTTACGTGCAACCGTGCTGTGCCACCCACCGCAGTCTCCCAACGTTACTCCCTGTCCTTTCCCCTGCACTCTGTTTGTTGTCAACGGCCACCGTGCTGACTTCAATTTCTGTTGACCCCATAAGTGAGACACCTTATTATCCCCTTATTATCAGTAGGGTCAGGTCTTGCAAATTCAAGGCAGTGGCTTCTTCGATTGAATCCACCTGCTCCCTCTTCTCCACTTCTCTTAACCAAACATTATCAACTTTTCCAGGGCGTTATGTCATCTCACGGGATGCCCAAAATATGACAGCCTCGGTTTGGTTATTTTGGCTTCTAGGGAATGTTCAGTCCTGCTCTTGGACCCGTTTATTTGCCTTTTTGGCAGTCTTGGGTGTCCACAGAACTCTCCTCCTCCAGCATCACAATCCAAATGAATTGATTCTCCTACTGTCAATTGTCTTCATCATCTGGCTTTCACAATCAGACATAGAAGTCAGAGACCTGATGGCCGTGACAACCCTGTCTTTGCTGTCCAAGGAGGTACATTGTGCTCTGCGCTCCACATTACATTAAAGAGACCGAACGGTATCTGTATTTCGTGTGCAGGTCTGTGACTGTGGTGTGTTTGAAGAATGCCTGCAGTCAGAACTTGGCTAAGTTACTCTTTAGGCCCACAGCTCCCAAGATCCCACTGCTGCCACTAAACACTGGCCTTTTCGGCTGGTGCGTTGTGGGCGTTGTAGTCTAAAACGAGTGACGTTCCCAAACTCTCAGCGGGAGTGATGTTTGCAAGAGTTCTTTCTTATTGCTGGATGGAAATGGCATTTACACCTCATGGTGCCCAGTTGAAGAAGAAACTCAGCCTTAGGGAAACCCCCTTTTTTTGCTGCAGCCCTCTCAACCTCTGGGTGCAATTCTAAGAGAAGGAGTGAGATGGGAGAGGGGATCCTAAGACAGAAGCCTCCACTGCTTCCCCAAACTTAGAATCATCAATAACTTGCGGCTTTTCCACCCAGAAGCAAACTGTTGGCCGAAGTCCGATATCAGGGTTGTAGGGCATAAAAATCCACATGTGGTGCAATGCACTGATTGTTTTGTGCAACCTTTGGTGAAGGCCAAACTCTTGTGGAGTTCTCCATGTGGATCTCTTATGCTCCTTGCAACCATATGTAGGATCTTGGCCAAAAACTAGTCCCAAATGTCTCACTACTCCTTTGCATGCACAAGATCCCAACTTATATCTTCATACCACAATGAAAAAAGCGTCCATGCAAGGAATGGATACAAACTCAGAAGGCTGAACTCTTTAAATTAATTTAATTAATTGTTAATCTAATCCATTGTTAAAATGGGATGTTATGTGAAGGAGCAAAACACTTCTTAATACACAAAGAAAGAAAGTTATGTGGGTCTTTCAAGGAGATGCTAAAACCTTTGAAGTTTCATGATTATGAAGCCCAGCAGATGGCAAGGTCTCTTGGCTGGAAATACGTCAGAATGAAGACGAGAAACGGGTGTGAAGACACTGACCGGCGCCAACAAAACTAGAGGCTGCGTGACATTGCAATACCTGATGGTGCGCATACCTATGTGTCTACAATGCCACATACATAGCGCCTAGGTCAAGGGAAAGAATAGCGTAACTCTATCCTGCTTGAGTCAGACCTCACCTGGAATAACCCCGTGTCCAGTTGTGGACACCACAGTCCAGGAAGGAGATGGACAAGCTGGAGGGTGTCCAGAGGAGGGCCACCAAAGGGCAGAAGGCCTGGAAACCACGAAGCCCCATGAGAAATGGCTTAGGGAGCTGGGGATGTTTAGCCTGGAGAAGAAGAGAAGGTTAAAAGAAGGGACAAGACAGCCATGTTAAAATGTTTGAAAGGATGTTCTACAGAAGATGGAGCAAGCCCGTCTTCTGCTGCTCCAGAGACTAGGACATGATAGAGCAATGGCTTCAAACTTCAGGAAAAGAGATTCCCCCTTACTCCATCTTCTACATGGCATCTGTTCAGATATTTAGGGATGGCTTGTTGCTTGTTTCCACCCGGCTCAAGATCAGCCTTTCCCCCTTCAAACTGACAGAAACCACAAATAAGACAGAATGACGTGAAATCTTTCCTTTAACTGTTTTTCACACAAGATAAAATACATTATAACATTGGGATTTGGTTCAAATATCCTCAGTTATCATAGATCCCCAGTTATTGGTCTGCATAAGAGAAGATATACTAGCGTGCATGGATTTTCTTCAATTAAACCACATGTCTGTGGTTGTCCTGGGCCACCACGCATGTGTACCTTGTGCATAGTGTCTGAAAATTAAGGAGTTTATTCCAAGCATGGGGATTTGTTGCAGTCCTTGACTTACTGCAACTCAGATCCATGCTTAAAAATTTGTGTGGTACAGACATCTAGACCCCTTAGATCAAGAATTATTGGGCTTAAAAGCAAGATGAGAAATCATAATTTGGGTATCTCACCCACTTGGACTTTTTACAAGGCTCTCCTGGGTCCTTGAGGTTTTTTGGCATTAAACAAACCCACTTCAGCCTTTCTCAACTTATCTCTTTGCAGAATCGGCTCCTCCAAAGAGAGGCCTTTGGAGGAAAGGGCAAAGCTTAAAGGAAGATTTTGTAAAGAAAGGAATTATTAGTTTATTTGCAGACTTTTAAAAAAGTTATTCTTTGCCATGTACACAAGGTCTCTTGAGGAGGACCAGTTCCACTTTGGGTCCATCCGAGACCAGGAATTCTCTGATTTGGTTCCTGTTCTTTCCAATTTTGTTTCGGAGATCCATATACACTTTATTTATTCCAGAATATTTTCTGCATTCTGCCAGCTCCTGGTATGATCAGAGCTGTTTCTTTAACTGGCTAATTCAAGGTCTGACAGCTCTGCCCTCAAGGCACCTGTCGGTCCTAACCCATTAACACTCATCTTTGCTCTCTATATAAGGGGGATCTACCCCATATTTATGGTTTCTTCCCAAGTTTTGTTGTTCATTGTTTTACTTGTGAGGTGGTAAGTGTGCTTCATTTTTATTATCATATGTTCCATTTAAAGTTTTCCTCTTTCCTTTCAAGGGACCCAAAGTGCCTCAGAAATTTTAAAACAAAAGTTTAACTGAAATTATGCTCTTATAAAAGTTTAAAAAAGAAGTTAAAAGCAGTTCTGTTAAAAATGTGTAGTTCCAGTTGTTACTGGCTTTTCCTTGACCTTATGATGTTCAGCTAAATCATATCCCTTCTAAGCTTATCTTGTTTATAAATTCTAATAATCCAGCTATTCTGCCTTGCCTTCAGGCTTCTGTCATTCTCCATTGCTTACTGTGCTATTAACACTTTTTTTGCTTATTTGTTTTGGGCCTCTCCCTACCAAAGTTCTGTGCTTGTGGCTGGCTTGTTTGGAGACCCTCCCTTATTTCTTTTTGCTGAAGTGCAACCCCCCCACCCCAGGCCTAGCAAGCATGCTGTAAGGGTGAAGAATGCTGGGAGACGCAGTCCGATGGGATTGGGAAGGCTGCCTGATTCTGGCCTGCAGGCAACTCCGAGCGTGACATTCTCCCTTTGTTTGCTTTGGTGGTGTCTTCCGAGCTGAGAGACTTTTGGAACCTAAAAGTCATCATTTAAGATTTGGGTAGCAGGGTTATCTTTGACCACACTGTCCGCCATATTCCAAGTTTCTAGGTGCATTTGATCACAGTCCTGATAAAACACACATGCCAGTCCTCGTTGTGAACGGTGATCCTCTCCCACACTTTGCAACGGGGTGGATATCTGATCAGGAAAATGTCCATGGAGTTCCTGGGGAAGGCAGATCCTTCTGGGGCATTCAGAAGATGCCCATCGGGGGAACAGTGGCTTCTCCGAGCCACCCAGCTGTCCTTTCCTCCCAGGTAATTAGGCGCCCGGACGCAGGGCGGAGGGACTCTTGCGAACTTTGGGGACGTACACGGAGATCTATAAAGTGAGGCGGCACAGAAGGAAACCCTCATCCGCTGTCGGCTGCCGAGATGAACGGGGTGCCCCGGCACGGTCTCTCGGCCAGTTTCCTCTTCCTCCAAATTGCGGCCGCGTTTTACATCCAGCCAGAATTTAGGGCTAGCAAGGTAAGGGTCTCCGAAATGATATTTCAGTGTGGCTAAATTTAATTCCAGTTTCTCAGGCATTGAATGGCGCTGTGGTCGGGGGAACCGAATTTTAAGTCGGAAACAACTTGAAGGGGCTGTGGAGTCTGTTCTCGCCCGAAGGACCCAAAAAGAGCGGAAGCCTCGGAAGTAACTGCGCGGTTCTACCAGGCTCAGGGGCTTTGCTCGAGGAGCGCGGGGGTCTCCCCCTTTCTCCCTGCCTGCCCGCATCCTAGGGCGGGCGAGGCCTCGGAGGCGAGAGCGGACGGGAGAGCGGGCGCTTCGGTGCCTGACCCCCAGGCCTGCCCGGATCACGAGCTCTCGCGCTCCCCTCTTTCTAGTACACTGGCAAATGGTACACCGCTGGGATCGTGCTGAGCCGGGGGGCCGTGACCAGCACCAACAGCCACCAGGTGACGGTCGAGCAGGAGGAAAACGACAGGCTAAGCATCACCGTCCGGAGGCCGGAGTAAGTCTTCTCTTCTCCTCCGGCGGGGTTGTGGTCATTCCCCTGCACCAGGAGCCATCCCCCAGACAATTTCCACGGGGGGCTGGAATCCAAAGGCCATCGAGTCCTCCCCGCCCCCCCCCCCCCCCGTTTCAATGCAGGAAATCCAGCCAGAGCATCAGCTCTCCGGCCAACTTCTGAAGACGTCCAGAGAAAGAGAACCCATCTCCTCCCTAGGCCATTGCTTCCGTTGTCAAACTGCTCCTATAAGCTCCTTCTTATGTTCAGCTGGAATCTACCCTTCTGGAACTCAAAACCGCTAGAGCTGGTCCTCCCCTCCGGGGAGCGGTAAGCGAGCTTGCCCCTTTCTCTCTGTGACAGGGCTTGGAGTATTTAAAGAGGGTCGCCATGCCTCCTCTCCATCTTCTCTTTAACAGTCTGCTCGGCTCCTACAACCCCTCCTCATGCGTTCTCCATACCTCTCATCGTCCTTGTTGCCCTTCTGTGAACCCGTTCCAATTTGTTCACATCCTTAAAATGAGGCAGCCAGAACTGAACACGGTACTCCAGATGAGACCTTTCTAGTGGGACTCCTCCTTCTCTTGTCTTGGAAATACAGTTCTATTAATCCAGGCTCAAACAGTATTTGCCTTCTTTGCTGCAGCATCACACTGCTGGCTGACGTTCAACTTTCTGGAATGTGGTCCGTGTTGGCTGCTAGATACTGACGTGTTCTGGTGTTTCTTTTGCAGGGATGGCTGTTCAAAGATAGAGTTTGATTTATATGAGGGTGAGAAACCGGGACAATACATCCGTGGTAAGAGGGTCTGCGTTTGCCTTTCTCTCTCTGTTTTTTGGGCTTAGAAGGGTGGCAGAGAATTACAGAATTAAAAAAAAAAGAGGAAAGATAGAAAAACTGAATTACAGTAAAATAAAAATTAAGAAGTGCAGAGCAGAAATAAAGGAAGAAGAGGAAAGAGTGAATTTCGATCTTCCTTTTGGTGGTTATATATGCATAATTATTTGTACCTCTCTTTCTCTCCGAAACTGCAGCGTACTCCCTTCTTTCAGTAGACTATTCTTTCTAATTATTGAGTCATTTTTCTAATTTTTCACCACAAAAAGTCTGTGAGAGGTCTAGTCTCTACGGAATGTTATTACTGACTTTCCTTTAATCAGAATGGACAATTTGTCCGTTTCTGCTGAGGCTATCAGTTTCAGCAACCGTTCCTCCAAGCTGCTCCAAATGTGGCCACGCCGTGGGCTGGCACAAGAGCGTTTCCAGCACGGGGCCGAATTATTTTTCTCCCCAAGGACTGTTTGTGGTTCAGTTTCAGGCAATCAGAACAGCACCATCACCATCGTGGACACCGATTACGACAGCTTCTGCATTCTGGGCACAGAGACCCCGTACATCAGCGCCCTCCATCTCTACAGTAAGTCCCAGGAAGGGCTGGAAAGGAAACGGACTCCCCGTAGGATTTGGGAGCGGAATCACGTTGGCGACACAGCCAGGTGCAACGTGTTCTCGCTTATCTCCTCTAATTTTCGTCGTTGGTGCCAACCATACTTTGGGCTTTTCTTGGCGGTTTGCAACCACGACCTTCTTCTGAAGCTGAGAGAGTGTGACTTGCCCAAAGTCACCCAGGGGTTTCTGTGGCCAAGCAGGGATTTGAACCCTGGTCTCTCGAGTCCAGTGCTCTAGCCATGCTGGGTCTGTTATTCAGTACAGGGGTTGTGTGATTATGTGGGTAGAATTCCCTCTCTGCTGGAGTGACGTAGGATTGCATCCGCTGAGCCAGCTTCCACTAGCTGGAATCTGGGATCCCCTGATCCCAGGCTGGTGCATCAGCAAGCCCATCACACCTGCCTTTAGCATGGCCGTTTTCTAGCGAGGAAGCATAATAGGCACGGGGGAGAATGAAGCCAGAATTCCAAGCAGAATGTGTTGGACAGTTTATCTCCCTTCTTTCTTTGCCATACTTTGCAACAACCTGGCATCTTTTTGGGCTTGAAGGTAGGCATGAGGACGTATCAGACGATGTGAAAGAAAAGTACGCGTATTACGCCAAGTGCACCAACTTTCCTGCCAACGAGATCATCTACTTAACCAAACCGGTAACAGAACTGACTTTTGGGGAGCAGTTGCCTCCTTGTGTCACCCCTCAACTCTCCTGATGTGTCAGGAAAAGCTCCAGTTAACCCATCCCTCAATTTCATCTGCATTTAAAGCATCCCAGTTTCCCTCTCCTCCTCCCACTTCACCCCTTTGTCCTCCTTATTCCTGGTTCTTGTGCCTTTCCCCAAAGCACTGCCCCACATTTCCCCCTCATCTTTCCTCCCTTTTTTAAAAATGGGAGATAAATTCTGAGATATCCTGAGGTTAAATTTCTAAGTGTGATGAAAGGTTCAAAGGAGCTGGACTTCGTTGCACAGTTTTTTGGGGGCGGGATGTTGGGGAAAAGAACTGAAAAGAGACTGGAAACAGAAAGATGTTGGTAGGTGATTTCAATTCCACATCTTCCAATTATCCCAGTTTTTCAAAGACAGCCCAGTTAATCCTGTTCCATTCCACTTTTCCAGCTGCTTTTAAAATGTCCCGGGTTCTGTCTCCTTCTCCCACTTTCTCAGCTTTCTTCAGTTGCTTGCAAACTGAATTTAAAATGCAAAAGTACTTTTGGAGTTTTAATTTGGGAAACCTTGGAGGGTGTGTGATTCTGTGTCCAATTTCTGATATGAAGACACCCTTCCTTTCCACCCACAGGAAGCCTGGTGCTGAGAGAGGTATTGGAAGCATTCCCAGAACCTGGAAACACATTTGGATTAATAATAACATGGAGATAATCCTACATTTGCGGTTACGAGTCTATGTGAGCAAAAATCAAGCAATTTTAGTTGCCCCCGCCACTTCTTTCTCCAAAAGGGGACCAGCCTTTAAAGGCATTCAATAACAATAAACTAAAACAAAGTCAATTAATTCTATGTATTTTATTATGATCACAATCAGTTTTAATAACAAATAAAGCCTTCAGAACCACATACAAATGCCTGAAGTGTTTGGACATCTTTATAACACCAGCAAAAGCCACTAACAGGTAGGAACCAAAAAAGAACTGGAATTAGGTGGCTGAGCAGATAATATTTACAGAAAGGAATGTATGTGCAAGAACACAAATCTTACAGAGTAATACCTAGCTATAATCTCTCCATAGTAGTCAAAGCAATAGAGATCCAATTGGTGCATTTAACAATTTGCAAAATATTTGATATAATATTTGCAATATATTTGCAAACATACATTTTAAAAACTCAGCAACTTCCTGGGTGATTTTAATATTGTGTCCATTTCTATTTACTGAGAGTAACAACTCCTTGGAATGGCCTCAAAAGCCATGCAGTGGAAGTAAAAGCAACAAAACACTAAAGCTGAAATGACCTCTTGTTCTCTATGCAACATCTGGCTGTTACGTACCCAAATTGGACTGATGTCAGTTCACTTCCGGAAATGCTCACAAAACCACGGGTATTCTTGCTATTGTGCTTTTACTCTTAGGGGAAAAAAATAATAATTGCAGTTTATTTATGGCATTTATTTGTCACCTCTTGACCTACCGGAGTCCTTGAGG
Source organism: Cyclura pinguis (assembly GCA_030412105.1). Taxonomy (NCBI): domain Eukaryota; kingdom Metazoa; phylum Chordata; class Lepidosauria; order Squamata; family Iguanidae; genus Cyclura; species Cyclura pinguis. The sequence goes on from CM059613.1 coordinate 581,993, forward strand.
TGTGATGCACAGCGGATAGAAACACTTTAAAAGTCTTAATTAAAAGCCAGTTAGCACACACTCCAGGCTTCTCTTTAGAAACAGCCCTAAAACCAGACAAAGGGTTTAAAAAGCAGAGGACAGTCCTAATTTGAGGATCTGGAGGCCAAGGGAGAGGGCACAGTCTTCACACTGCCTGGTGGAAGCTTGGAAGGGATGGCGCCAGGCTCATTCCCCTTGGAAGAGAATTCCGCATTCAGGGGCCGCTATGAAGAAGACCCTGCCACGCATGCCCACCAGCCTAGCCTCACGGGGGGTCGGAAATGGAACGGAGCTTCGGCTGAGGATCCGGGACTTTGGGCTGGCCCCTAGGGGAGGAGGCAGCCTCTCAGATATCCTGTCCCTAAACCTTCTGTGGGGTGCATTGATCAGCCGCAAAACTCCCTGCCCTAACCCGCATCACTTCTGGTCACCATTTTGAGAAGGAACATAGCTGAAAATGGAGGTGTTCAGCCCTGCTTGGGTGGGGGCTATGGGGGAATACAGTGATTCCTCCCTCCCACACATTTGCTGTCTGAAGGATCAGGTTGCCCCATGCGATCCTGTCTGGGTTTCAAGATCCTAAAAGGAGAATGAGTCCCTCTTGCACATTGGACAAGAGAGTGAAAGCAAGCCTTCTCAGCGGGGGAACAGAGAAATCTCACTATCCCCAAAGCTCCACCTGAGAGGCATTTAAAGTTCAGACTAAGATCTGGAGAGGAGATTGGAGCCGCCAACCACTACTGCATACCCCAGGAACAGTCCCGAGTGATCTCCTATCACCCGCTTCTCCTTCTTCCCTTGAGGGAGGTTTGGTTTGCCTCCCTGGTTGGCAAAGACCTCCTTGTTTAAACAAGTCTTCAGCCTTGAACTGGTGGGGCCAGAGGGGCATCCTGTTACCTGTGCTGCTTTTAACGCCTTGTATATATTTCGTGCGTTTGGATTTTTAAAAAAATATCTCAAAGGTAGTGCTTTAGTTGGACTGATGGGCTTCATCCTTTTAAAACATTGTTTTTGCTACTTTAACTGACACTGCTTTGGGTCCCGTTTTGGGAGAAAAGCAAGGAATTAATCAAATAAGCCACCTTTGGCCAGTACTGTTTAGGTGCACGCGGAAACACTTGGCGCTCAAGGGCTTTGGCGTTATCCCGATTCCCCTCCCCGCCAAGGGGTCTTAAGGGCTTTTGGTCCCGGTCCTGATAAAGAGTGCTAAATCTCACCGTGAACCGGCACACAGGCGCCCTTTGCCAGAGGGAGGATACCTGACCGGGGAGACATCCTCCGAGCTCCCTGGGAAGGCGGCTGTTCTGGAGCGCTCAGAAGGTGCCCGTCGGCGGAACAAATTACTTCTCAAAGCAACCCGACCACCTCCCCTCTCCCGCAACCCCCAGGAATTAGCTTTCCGGACCCAGGGTGGGTGTCCTTGCTGCCCTAGAGGCTAGGACACGGAGCGATGGGTCCAAACTATTGGAAAAGAAATTCTATGTAGACCTTAGGAAGCACTTGCTGACAGTAAAGCAGTCTGACGGTGGAATATACTGCTGCCTGGATGGAGTGTGGTGGAGTCTCTTCCTTCTTTGGAGATTTCTGAACAGAGGCCGGATGGCCATTTGTGAAAGGCGGTGTTTTGATGGTGTATTCCTGCATGGCAGGACGTGGTTGGACTGGATGGCCCCCGGGGTCTCTTCCAATTCTCCAATTGTACGGCCCTTTGATTCCAGGGCACTCCCTGCACAACTCCACTTCTGCAAGCTTGAACCAAACGTGGACATTTGGCCAAAATTCCCACCTGCTTCTGGAGGGGAGCTTAGGCGTGCGTGAGACGCAATGAGGATCTGAGCCCCAGGCGTGAGTTCCTGAGAGACCCATTTAAAGTGCTAGATTGCAATCCACAGTGGAAATGTTAATGGGGAATGAACTTGCCGCATCAGGAACATCATGGATGGCCCTCGGAATAATTAAATCCTCAGCACATACTGTTCACCCCCACACAGATGTGCTTGGACTAAGACTTGGGTGATGTCCTGGTTTTGCTGCATCCGAAAGCTCTTAGCTGCATTTGATCACAGTCCAAATCACCAACACTGCTAGTCCTCATTGTGAACGGTGATCCTCTCCCACGCTTTGCAACGGGGTGGCTATCTGATCAGGAAAAAGTCCTTGGAGTTCCCGGAGAAGGAAGATCATTCTAGACTGCTCAGAAGATGCCCATCAGAGGAACAGTGGCTTCTCCAAGCCACCCAATTGTCCTTTCCTCCCAGGTAATTAGCCGTCCGGACACCGGGTGGAGTGACTTTTGTGAACTTTGGGGACATAAATGGAGGGTTATAAAGTGAGGTGGCACAGAAGGAACCCTCATCCACCATCGACCGGTGCAGAGAAGATGGTGGCAGAGATGAATGGGATGCCCTGGCACGGGGTGTTAGCCAGTTTCCTCATCCTCCAAGTCGCTGTTGCCTTCTACGTCCAGCCAGACTTTAATGCCGACAAGGTAACAGCTTTTAGGGCCCCCCCCATGGGGACAGTTATGGAAATAACCACAACTGGGTGCTGACCTTCAAACCCTGGAGAGAGGCTATTTCTTGTCCTCACTAGTGGCAGGTTCTGTAGGGACGTGGCAACCAGAAGGACAGGACTTCTTGACCTTCTCTCCCTGATCCAGCAAGTCGAAGTTCTGACGGCACAGTTATGAAATGGATCAGCACCACCCTTCCCCGAGGGGTGGCAGTTTACTCAGAGGTTGAATTTTGGGGCACCTTTACCTTGAGCTCAGGTCTTGCACAAGTATTTTCTTCCTCTCTCAACCACACCTCCCAGAACAGCTTCCTTTTCAACTGGATGCTCCTTCCTCCCCTTCCTCTTGATCTTCTTCCTCCTCCTCCTCCTCCTTTCTGTCATTCCCCCAACTCATTTCCTCCTCTTCTTCCTCCGTGTCTCTTTCCCCTCTTGCCTTCTTCATGTCTTACGGTCCTTCCTCCCACTCTTGACCGTCTTTTTCTTCTTTTCCCCTCCTCCATCTCCTCCTCCGTTTCCCCCCTGCAGCATCTGACTGAGACCTCAGGGAGAGGGGAGGAGGGGCCTTCAGTGGCCCTCCTGGATGACGGACTGCCTCCTTTCCCCAGTTCCACGGGACCTGGTACACCACTGGCGTTGCGATGGAAGAGCACGCCAAGACCAGCCACCACACCTATCGCCTCTCGGTCGAACCCGGGATTCAGGGTGGCCTAGTTCTACGTTCAAAGATGCCCGAGTAAGTTCCCGAGCGTGGCCTTTGCCTTCCGCCACGCCTCAAGGTGGTTTCCGGTCTGGACGCAAGGTGCTTCTGGTGACGTTTCACGCCCCAGCTGGCCCGGGACCTCAATCCTTTAAGACATTCCTCTTCTTCTCTTGCCCTGCCTGAGGCCTGGGGGGTGCTGGTGGTGGATCCCACCCAGGGTGTTCCTATACTGTGCGGGATGCAGGAACAAGGCCTTCTCAGTGGTGGCGCCTTGGCTGTGGAATACTGTCCCTCTGCGGGTCTGATCGGCGCTAACACTGGCTCTCTTTAGGACTCAGGGGGCCTTGGTGCTTCTCCAATCCTGAATGTGGTTCTCCCACGGAAGCTTCCCTATTCTCTCCTTTATTTCCAGACAGAACTGCAAGGACACCGTGGTCCAACTGAAGTTTGCAGGGAAGCTGGGGAAATATCAAACAGGTGAGTTGGACGGTGAGACACCCCCCCCAGCTCCCCAACGGCCAAGGTCATTTCTGCACTAGACTGTCTTAGTGCTATTATTCCACTTCCAACATCCTATGGAATCCTAGGGATTGCAGTTCAGCGAGGGGCCTTTGAGGATGGCCTTTGAGGCCCCTCTCTAAACTGCAGACCCCAGGATTCCATAGGATGTTGGAAGTGGAACGATACCGCTGTAACGGTCTAGTGCGGAAACAGCCCAAATGTTAGGCTGGAGAGGAAGGACTAATTCCTCCTCCGGCTCCGCTCCCCGCAGTCACACCATAGATTTGGGCACTGTGTCCAACGGGATCCTCCCCTTAAACCCTCTTCTCTGGCTCAGCTGCAGGCCCGGTGAAGAGCACCATCACGGTCCTTTCTACGAACTACCTCAGTTACGCCATTCTGTCCACGGAGAACCCACATATAAAGATCCTGAACCTCTACAGTACGTGTTACGTGCAGGAGAATGGGGTCCCAGTCCTCTTGATTGAGTCTCAGCTGTAGCAGGACCCAAAATATAGGGTGGGGGACCCTGGACCTGAAAGCGGTGCCGGTGAAAGGGATCGGGGGGGGGGGTCTTAGGAGACCACGAGCCAAATGTCAGTCAGTGATGGGACGCAGTGGCCAAAACATATCTGCAGCCAAGCCATCCCTGTGAGGTAGGCGACCACGACTTCCAGCTTTCCAAGGCAGCTGTTCTTACCTCCGGGAAGTTCTCTAATGTTCAGTCCAGGGGACGAGAATCACACAGCCCTACGAGGGGTTATTCAGCCAATGCTGAGGGATGCTGGGCGTTGCAGTCCAACCACGTCTGGAAGGCAGCGTGATTCCCGTCCCGGCCGAAGTCGGAACCTCCTTTCTTCTCCTTGGGAGCGTGTCCGTCTCGGTGTTCACTGTGCCTTCTCCCCTCTTTCCTTGCCGCAATCTGCCATGTGACGCCTGGTTTGGGTCCGAAGCCCGGGGATCAGAACCGTCGGATGACATCAGAGAAAAGTTTAAAGAAGTTGCCAAGTGCTCCCGGTTTCCTGAGAGCCAGGTCATATTCCTCGATCATTCCGGTATAAAAACTTTTTGGCCTCTTCCTGTTTATTCTTCCCGGTGACTTCCGCACTGGCGGGTGTGACTCCAGTCTGGATTTTAGTCCGAACTTTAAAAGAACCAGCAGCTTGGGCACCTCCTTGAAAGTTCGGCTCATAGACAGAAAAGCACAGATAGTGAATCTGCCTTCAGTTTCATTTTGAATTCCAAAGTTGTTCTTCAACCTCTCCCCTAAATAAGGTTGCCTCGTCCTTAGGCAGAGCTGTCTCTCTCCGCCCCAATGAGCTCAGCACTTTGGATGTGTCCTTTGAAGTTCAGACTAAAACCCAGAGTGGATTGACTGTCTTGCTTATTTGGGAGCCACAAAGCTCCACTAATCGTTTCCCAAATCAGGGTTGGGGAGGAAAGTAAGAGACGGTGTTACTGATTGTATGGATTTACTTATGAGTAAATATGACAGCCAATGGAATGCAGTGGTTAGAGCACTGAATGACAACCTTAGAGACCCGGGTTCGATTCCCCACTCGGCCAGGGAGACCAACTGGGTGCATCACACTCTCTCAGCCTCAGAAAACCCCATGATGTTGGACTGTGGGACCTGTAGTCCAAAAAAGCTATAACTTTCTCTGCCCTTTCCTGCATCCTTGCTAAATGACAACATTCTCTCTTTCCCTCTGCAGAAGACTGCGAATAGGGATAAAAGTCATTTTGAAACGCCCCACACTTGGAAGGAGCGTGTCTTGCACTGGGTCATAAGAGTGAGAAATGGACCATGGGTTACATCAGTTGGATTTTTGCCCAGCTTCTGTCTTGGAGAAAAAGAAATAAAAACATTGAAGCCACATCCAATCCCTCCAGATTTTCTTTGTCTTTATAATACCAGGAGAAGCAAATGTCCTAAACAAACCTTTGCAGTGGAATCCCCAGCCAGTTTCCAAGTGGATCCAATGTCAGCTCCCTTTGGATAAACTGATAGAAATGTTTGTGTTGCCGTTGTGTGGCCTCCTCACAAATGCTTGTTTTCCTCCCGAGAAGACCAAAGGGGTGTGTGTATCAAAATAATTAACTCTTTAGCCTTAATGAAAACAAGAACAAGTATAGAGTAGGGGTCGGAGTGTTGGACCAGGACTCTGGGAGACCCCCGGGTTCAGATCTCTGCTTGGCCATGGAAACCCACTGGATGACTTTAGGCAAGTCACACTCTCTCAGCTTCAGGGGAAGGCAATGCTGGCAAACAATTCTCCTCCAAAGAAATCTGGGCAAGAAAACCCCATGATAGGCTTGCCCGAGGGTCACTATAAGTCAGCAACAACTTGAAGACACACAACCCCAATAACATCAAATGAGGCTGTTTCTTTTAGGATACAGGGGCAACGAAGACACTACTGGGTGAAAGGAAGGACAGATTTATTAGATACCGGGCAAAATGTAGAAATAATAAACAAAATCCTAAAGCAGGTCCCACAGAGCAACTTATGCCTCCCATCAGCTGTTGGGACAGAACAGTGCAGAAACCCCAGGCCGGCGGTGTGCCGGCTCTTCCGGTCTGCACCAAGCTCTCCCAGGCCTACTTTGCGGGGGGGGGGTATGGACAGATGCCCCTCCAAACTACCTGTGATCTTGCAATCCCTACTGATAACATCTCATCACCTGCTGGACACGTGCTTCCAATTAATGGCCCATGCATCTAAGACACAAGTCTAAGCAAACTAATGATTCTCGTAAGAGACTGCATTTATGTCTAATGGGTCAGGGATGGGTCTTAACAGCAGGTCCATAAAAGTTCCTCCCTGAGCCCCAAGGCCAAGGTTGGTGCTGATACCATAGTCAGACGCCAAGATTGTTTGTTGTTAACGGAGGTCAGGTCGAGTTCAATCTATGGTGACCCTGCAAATGAGAGACTTGCAAGTCACCTTCTCATCAACCACCCTGCTCAGGTCTTTCAGACTCAGGGCAACCATTGTGCCTTCCTAGATTGAATCTATCTACCTGTAATTTATTTTAATCTGTTGTTCCCTGCCTTGATCCACAAGGTCCAACCCTTGGGCATTCTGAGTCTGCCGGCCAGCTGCCATAGTTTCTTTGCTTCCATGGTATCAGGATCTGGGAACCATCTAACAGCACAAGAGAAGGTTACGTCATAGCAATGGACTCCAAGAGAGGACTTCTTCTCCCCTTATAGAGTCATAGAGTTGGAAGAGACCACAATGCCCATCGAGTCCAACTGCCTGAAAGACAAAACACCTTGTTTTTCTTGGAGTCCTCCTCCAGTTGCAGAATTGTCACTCCAGATGCCAAGTCCAGTTAATTCACCTTCTGCCGTTCATACCACAACTCATCTTTCATGGTTGGACCCACTGCTGTGGAGTAGCCCAACTCTGGGTGCCACAGTTTAAGCAGGGCAACGTGGAACATGTCCTGATGAGGGTGACCAATATAGCCGAGGGTCTGGAAACCAAGAGGAGGAACGGTGGAAGGGTTGCATATGTGTACCCTGGAGAAGAAGATGGAGAGGGGATGCCTACATGAAGAATCAGTGGAGTCTGGTTCTTAGCGACACTAGCAATGTTGGGAAATAGAGTTATGAGATCCTAGAAGCCAAACAGAGGCTGCTGGGTAGAATGAACTAAAAATGTGGACAGGAACCAACTCCTTCAGAAAACTATGATAGTAATGATTTTATACCCCCCCCCAGGCCATGACACTGAGGATGAGCATGTCCTGCCCCTTCTAAGTTTCACCTGATCACAGATGATTGAAGGTGCTGGAGCTTATCTTGAACCATCATCCACAACTTGGAAACCTTGGCTGATGGTGAAATATGGGACCACGGTGATCCTCCTTGGTGTTCTTGGAGAAAGCAGGCAGTCCTAGAGTTCTCACAGTTTGTCCAACAGTGGAATGATGACTTCTCAAAATAATCCAGTCATGTTTTTCCCCAGCAGGTAATTGAGATTGTGTGGATCTGCTTGGATGATCACGGAGGAGACATCAAGGGCAGGGTATAAAGCAAGATGTTGCTAGAATAAAACTCAGCAGCAGCTGATGCAAAGGAAACCCTCTCAAAGATGACCAGAGACTACCTGAGCCAGATTGCTGTGTTATATTGGGGTCTTTGTGTCCTTCCCATTGCATGTGAGATTTCCATACACCCAGGCTTTGACTTTCAAAAGGTAATACTTTTCAGGGCTCCAAGCGGGAGCTGTGCAGAGCAGAGCTGGGCAAGGGCAGAGCCGGTGCCAGTTAAACCAACAATGGATTCACCGCCTCCCATGGATGGAGCTGCTAACTGCTCCTCTATCCAGCCCCAAGGAACTTCTCAGTTCTTGCCTGTGCCATTGGAGGGAGCTGGGTAATTTAGCAACGGTATTTTCTATGCCCCTTTGGGCAAAGCAGAGCAGAGACTTGATCCGTGGGTCTGGGTAGGCTAGGAAGTCTGGGAGCGATAATTTGAAATGCCATTTCTGAGTAACAAGTCCGGTCAACTTCTAACTTCTTCCTTTCCAGTTTTCTGGGGAATGGTATCCCGTGGCAGTGGTAGCCGAAGGAGGGAAAGTGAGGGTGTATGGCACCCATATGGTCACCTACGAGGCTGAATCAGATGGAAAGCTCTTCATGTCGCTCGATTATCTTTTGTAAGTTGTCACAAGTTAACAGCATCGTTTCTGGCGCAAGCTGAATTCAGGAGCGGTTGCTGGGACTGAAAAACCCAAGGTCTGCATTCTGTTTGATTGTCCCAAGACCAGACAAATGCATTCAGATTGCGAGACCAGATTTCACCTAAGCATCTGGAAGAATTTCTTGACTGTAAGAGCTGTTTGACAGTGGAACGGACTTTGCTGGAGAGCACTGGGCTCTTTTTATTTTGGAGAGGTCTTTAAACCATCCCACGGCAACCCTCCTTGCAAATGGAAGACCCGGGGCTGGGGTTGGAATAGAACCCTGCCATACTAGATTTCTACTTGAAGGGTTTTTTCCTCCTTCCGTCTTGGCAGTAGCTCTCCTTTGATATCAGATCCAGCTGGGTCTGCTTGCCAGGGAAACTTGAGGAATAATTCCTTTCTTTCTAGGAAGGGACTATGTGCAAAAAAATCATACCGCCTCCACGAGACTGGCCAGCCGGGTAAATACATCATGAAAAGTAAGTAGGAGAATCTCCCTTCCCCTTTGGCCTAAACGTGGCATCGGGTGGGTCAGATTCCCATCCGTCTCTTTTCTCTTTGAAATGCAGACGGGCACACCGTGAGGGTCATCAAGACGGATTACGACAGTTACCACGTGGTTCTCATTGACCAGAAAGAAAAGCGGACTCTTCAGCTTTTCAGTACGTGGTACATCAGGCCTCGTTTTACTTGTTTACGAGCTTTGTTTGTTGCTCCTCGGCCTGCCAGGGTTCCTAAGGTGACCTAAATAAAAAATGTATATTCAAAACGTTGAATACAAATAGATGAAACAGGGTAAACACAATGGCTGGGATTCTGTTAGTAACTTAGAAGGGCCTAGGTCCAACTTAGAAGAAAGATGGGGCAGAATTCTCTTCTGCTGCGATGCAATGAGCGCAGTCTTCCCAAATCTGCCTTCTACTGGCCGGGGAGAGAAGGGGCACGGGAGAAGCATAACCGGATGCAGAGCAACGGCATCATCTGCCCAGACTTCCAGGGGTCCCTGAGGGGTCCCTTGTCGTTGCTTTGCCTCCAGCTACAGGGAAAGAGATGGAAGCTTTGCTGTCACCCAGCTCTCCACCAGGCAGAACATGCCCATTTCGGGGGCCAACTGCACTAGAGAAAAGATGTTTTTTAGGGAGGTGGAGGTGCTGGTTATCCAAATAAGCATTGTGGAACTTCTGCAATGACTTTCTTGCTGTTATCATTCAGCCTCACTAGTGACGCTGGGTTGTGTTGTTGTGTGCCTTTAAGTTATTTCCGACTTGCAGTGACCCTAAGTCGAATCTATCATGGGGATTTCTGAGGCTGAGAGTGTGTGACAAGCCCAAGATGCTAGGTACCCTCATTATTTGGGGGGGGGCAGGGAGGGAACTCAACATTCCGCTTTCCCCCAACTGCTCTGGAGCCGCTCTGGGTTTTGAGGGAGCTCTCCAAGTGCCGGAGCTTCGAGATACCGGCTGTTGCGAACCATGTTAAAGCAAATCTGGGCCTTGAGACCCCCGGCGTCTTTCTGACGTGCCCACCCATACCTGGATTCTCAGGCTGGTCCTTTTCTTCTCTCTCTCGGTCTCTTCAGGCAGGCAACAGCGGGGAACCAGAAAAATGAAAGACGTCTTCAAGACTCTGGTAGCTCTCCATGGATTCTCCATAGACGATATCTTCTACCCCTTCGTACAAAGTAAGAATTGTGAGCCCCCAGGGCTATTATGTCCAGAGGTGGGGGAAACTGTGTGGGAATTGTGTGGCCATCCATATTTCTTTGGGCTGCAGCTCCCAGCAATCCCTAGTAAGCAATGGTGAGGAATGATAGGAGCTGCAGTCCAATGTCAGATTCTATCACTTGCCTTAGAGAGCCAACCGCCTCCCATTTCCTACAGAGAATCCTCTCCTTCCTGCTCTCAGGGCACCTTGTACCCAACAGCTGCTCAGGAGGAGTATTGGGGGCATAGGTAGCCAGTGCCCCTTTTGCTCTCCAAGGTAGGGCCACCTCTGGGTGCAAATGGAGGGGGAGCCAAGGAGAGCACAGCTAGAGGGGCCGAGCTTTCCACCTGCCCCCTCCCCATAAATGCTGACTTTGTGTGAATGCTTGTATTTATGCAGGGCAAGGGGCTCTAAAATGCACAGGATCAGGGGCCAGGGGAAGCAGTTGGCAACTTGGTGGGGGGGTTTGCTCACTGAACTCTTGCAAAGATGTTGACTCTCTCTCTCTCTCTCTCTCTCCTTCCATAGATCCTTGCCTAACACTGAAAATTAAATAGTGTTTCTCAGGGATTTTCACCTGTCCCAACCTGTATAGTGAAGGTGAATTACAGTTCTTAATAATCTCTAGCTGGAAGGAGCAGAGGAACCCACAGAACTATACACACCCTTTAAATTTTACAAAACAATGAAGAAAGATGAGTGTCTTAATCCCACCAAGATGTCTGCAATTCAGGCATAGGAGACAACCGGATTAGCTTTAGTGGCATGACGTCCATCACAAAACACTGTCCTAAAATACTGTGATATCTACTAAAACTGCTAAATCTGCTAAAATTTATGGCAATAGAACACTTATGTACGACAAATAAAAGAAGAAAGGCAAATGTTTGCATTATAAATATATTTTGCTACAGGATAGCAGGGGCTGTGGCAGCAAAGGAAATGGATCTCTTTTGCGCCCTGCCCCAACATCTTCGGAAATTTGCAGACATTTGGGGCTGACACTATGAAGGTGGTAACTGTGACTGTTAATGAGGGTGAAGAAGGAAAAACTGGAGGGGGCACCTGTACTGTTAATGGTGGCCTAGAAGGGGGGATTTCGGCCAGTGTGGCCTGTTACTCTGTTATAGGACAAGCCACACCTGCTGATGTCCCCTCTTCCGGACCACCACTAGCGGTACAGGTGCCTGCTCCAATTTTCATAGAATTCTAGAGCTGGAAGAGACCCCCAAGGGCCATCCAGTCCAACCCCCTTCCCCCATGCAGGAATATGCAGTCCAAGCGCTTCCGACAGAAGGCCACCCAGCCTCTCTTTCTTTGGCCAGAATGAGGGATGAAGCCCCAGCCAGCCCAGGCTCACTGGGAGCGATCCTGGGTGCTGATTTGGGGTCCTGGAAGGGTCCTCATTTCGCTTAGCCTGGTTTGAGCAGATGTGCAAAATGCCACCGTGGGCTAGAGGTGGGTGGAGAGCATTCTTTCTCTTCTGTACCCATTCCCCACGTGCTTTTTTTGGCATTGCAAAATCTGAGCAGGTGGATGCTGCTCTCTCGAGGGTGGGCAGCACAGTTTTAATTGCACAAGCAAGGGAAGAATTTCACCTTTCTCTTGCTTCACCCTGCAAAGTGAGCAGCCCTGGGACACGGCCACTTTTCCCGCAAAGCCGCTAGTACAGCCCCCTCGTCCTCCTACCCCACAGTGTCTAAGCTGAACCTCCTGGGACTGGGATCATCGTGGGACGCGGCCCTTTCCGTTTGCCCCAGACCAACCGGTTTTCTCTTCCCCCTGATGTCTTTCAGAGATTGCAGGGCCCTTGGGGCAGAGACCCTTCCTGCATGTACAAAGCCCTACAGGCACAGGGATTGTGGTAGGTAAAGAAATGAATAATGTAGACCTGCTTACGGGTCTATCATCGGGCAAAGGCTGAGCATGAAACAGGCGTGAGGTCTCCATAGGAGCGAGCAATGAGGAAGTGGGCAACACAGCTCCAAAAGTCCATGAAATGCAGGCCCGACCTTGCGAACTGCAGACACCAACACACACACACACACACACACACACACACACACATTCCCCCTCCCTTCCCTAAAGTGGGGAACGTCTGTTGCCATTCTGCTCGTAGCCCGCAGCAGAAGGGATTAACACAGTGGTTCTTAACCTTTTCCTCACCATAGACCCCCTTTGAATATCTTCTGTTACCATGGACCGCCAAGGCTCAACTTGAGGTGGCCTCTGGCTGTGTGTGTGGTGCGTGCAAGAAAAGTCGTGCACTATTTGGGCCGAGAGAGGGTCACTCAGGGGGCCTTCCTGCCGGAATAGAAACGTGAACCCTGGTCTCCCAAAAACCTAGCCAAACACCCGAACTGTTGCGCCCCTCTGGACCCTGACCCACTTTTCCTCCCCGGATGCCTAGTTTCTGACTGCATAACCCTTTTGTGAATATCTGAAGTCACACAAGGAAGATTGCATTGGGTGGCAACTTGAAATATCTATTTTCTCCTCCAAAGAGAAGCAATCAGATTCCATTTCTGGAGCAAAGAACTGCTATTGAACCCAACTGGAATCATTGATAAAGGAGACTCCTGTATTGGCAGACAGTTGGACTCAATGGTTTCCTTCCAACTCTGTGATTCTGTTTTTCTATCCTGGCCCCCAAAGTCTAGATATCGGTGGACGGGGCTGGCCGGACGCAGTTTGACCATGCAATGCACTTGTACGGGTTCGGATGTGAGAGTGAACGTGGTAAGGCGATTTTGTAGGCGGGTGTATTAGCGTATACGTGGTAAGGCGTCAAAGACGGGACGGGGGGGCGGGGCCGGAGTGGAGCGCTCTGGCTGCTGATTGGCCAGAGAGAGAGAATGGGATGCTTGAAAAGGGAGCCGTGAGGAGTGACAGTTGCAGATGGAGAAGGTCTGGATCGGGAGGCGTGGAGGCAGATCTGGGGGCCAGGAGCAGCGGGGCCAAGCGGGTGGTCTTAAGTGTGGCCCTGGGGCCCCCGTGGCCCCCCAAGCCTAGCCCTGCGGCCCGTGGCCCCCCAGACCCTCCGGACTCTCCTCTCCTCGGACAAAGAAGGGGCTGGGTCATCTCTCCTGGAAGGTTCCGGGGGCAGAAATTCAACCACCATCATCATCTTCATAGAGCGTGGAGCCCCTTGGCTGATCCCAGCCGGGGTAGACCCATTAAATCAACCGCTGGGCCAACGTGGTCTCACAACTGGAGTGTCGGATGGGGACTATGGGAAGCCAGGGTTCGAATCCTCACACGGACCCGAAAACCCACTGGCTGACCTTGAGCGGGTCCAGCTCTCCCCACCTTGGAGGAAGACCCTGGTGGCAAAGCCCAAGGGCTTGCCCGGGGTCACCTCGTGGGCATCCACGTCCAAGCGGAGACTTGAACCCCGGTCCCTCAGAGTCTCAGTCCTACATTCAGACCACTACATTATGCTGGCCCCTGAGAACCACTTTTGCACTGCAAAAAGAAATTAGGGACGGGGAGAGGAGGAAATCTGGCAGCCTCTTTGAGGCCAACCCTTCCTTCTTTTCATAGCAAAATGGGCTAAAGCCATCTAACATGGACTAACACACCACGCCCAGATGCTCCTGCCACGTGCAATCTCAGCGCCCACAGAGACACCGTTATCTCAAAAGTCTAAAATATTGTCATAAGATGTGTGCGGGTGTGTCTCATACACTCACACATGCACAGAGGTGTGGGTAGCACTTGTACGGTTAAACCCAGATGCGCTTTGCAAGCTGGTGCCATCACACACCAGTCCCTTTTGGATGTGAACACTGTTTTTTGTTGGAATGCAACAGGGGCATCAGGTTCCAGAGATGTCCTCTTTCTACCACAACAGGCTTCAAAATATTTTAGATTTTGCAGGACTGTCTCTTCCCATTGCAATCTGCCCAAGCTTTAAGATTTGCAAGGGAGACCCTTCTTCCTGTTCCACCATCTTCAAAGATCTTGAATGGGTTTAATTCTCTTGTGGTTTAAGACTGCTTTGATCTTACTTTTGTGTGTGCTTTTTTTTTTTAATATCTATATTTATTCATTTTAGCACAAATATGAACCCGAATTGACATTTTTAACTTGAACTAAAATTAAAACACAGTACTAAATCAGTGAGCTAAGAAACAGGGAACAAACCTGGAAATATTTGATTAATCCCTCTCTATGCATTTTGTTTTTTAATAGCACAACTGGATTCCTGCAGTACAGATAAATTTTGGGAATGTGAGGAGAGAGTAAGAAGTCTTGAACCTTTGGGAAAAGATTTTTTTGGCTGGTGCTGCAAAGAAGCCCCCTTTTGCAAGGATGAAGGCTGCACTCCTGAGCATCACACTTTCCTGTCTGTGTGCAATTTCTGCTGCCGACAACATCCCCGTGCAGCAAAATTTGGATGTAAACAAGGCAAGTGTAGGGAGGGATGTGGGAAAGGCAGGGTTATTTAGCTGGACACTAAGATATCAGAAATGATGACCACAGATGACTTGCTGTTGCTGTGTCCCTTCATGCCATTTCCAACCTATGGAGATCCTAAGGCATACCCGTGGCAGGAAAGCTTTGTGCAAGGGGGTTTGCCTTTGCCGTCCTCTGAGGCTGAGAGAGTGTCTACCAGTGGGTTTCCATGGCTGAGCAGGAATTTGAACCCTGTTCTCCAGCATTGAAGTCCAGTGCTCAAACCACTGCACCTCATGGGGTCTTTCATAAGGACTGACTATTATCCCTGGAAACTTGAAGCAAATGAGGGGAAGCTTCTAAACTTTGTGAAAGCTCTCATGGCTACCCTATATGTGTAGCCTTCTTGGTTTGGGGGGTTTTTTTGTACGCCTTCGCTCTCTTGAGAGATCGTCCAGAGTTGGTACCCAAGAGTTTGGCCCCGTTGCCTCGAGTGGCTTTGGAAAGGGCTGCCTGAACTCTACCCTACTGAATTGTCTGAATGCATTTTTTTACTTCTTAATGTCAGATCCTGACTTTTTATTTTTCCTTCTTTCTTTCTTTCTTTCCAGCTTGCTGGGAAATGGTACCCCATCGTTACAGCGAAACACGAAGCCATGCAGAGGCCGACCTACGCGTACACAGTAGAGCCCGTGCAGGACGGAGACGTTCTTCTCAAAGTTGAAATCCCCCGGTGAGTTTGTTGCTGGTGCCCGTTGTGTCGGCCAGCTCCACTGACAACGGCGCTCTAGATGTGCGTGCGGGGGCTGCCTTCCGTTACCCCTGTGCAGAGAGGCACTTTCCACAACTACACACAGCACTGCAATGGAGTTCATTCATTGCGCCCTCACACAATACAATGCGCAGAACATTTATCTGCCCTTTTTTTAATCTGGAGTTATGTGCTGCCTTTCTCCCAAATGAGATTAGCTGATTATATTAGGAGTTCAAAGAGCCAGGGCAGTACAGCCGTTTGAGCATTGGACCGTGACCGTGGAGTCCAGGGTTCAATTCCCTGCTCGGCCATGGAAGCCCTCCGGGGGACCTTGGGCAAGTCACGCTCTCTCAGCCTCAGAGAAGGCAAAAGCAAAGCTCCTCTAAACAAATCCTTGCCAAGGAAACTCTACCACTGAGCCAGAGCTGACCCGAAGGCACCAACTGCAAACTCCCTTCCTTTCCAGATTTGCAAAATGCAAGGTGAAAAAGGTTCCTTTGAAAGCAGTGACTCCCGGCATCTTTAACCTGGAAGGTAAATGTAGGGGTTTCTCCATCTGGGGGGTCGGAGGAGGGAGGACGGGTGGTCAGCAGTGGAGGGGCCCCAGCGCAGGAGGCTCGTCTGTGGGTCTGGGTGTAGGGGAAGCAAGTCTCTCTCGGACTCTCTTAGACTTATTTGGGCAAGTCCTGAAGCCACCTTCCAGGTGCATGAAATGTATAGTTCTCCCCCTGTGCAAAAAAATTATCTGATCGTAGGTAAAGGAGAACTCTCTTGCACCCTCCTGTTTGAAGAGGAGGCTGGTCAGAGATGTTGGGAAGTGCGGGACCAGTTACGGGAGTCGGGCTGGTCAAGAGACCTTGGGTTTTATAACTTTGGTTTTCCTCCCGCAGACGGCCTGTCCACTATACACGTGGTGGACACGGACTACGACACCTACCTCATCAGCCATTACGTGAGCGGGGGCATAGTCTTCCTCAATCTGTCCGGTAGGTGCCCAGGGTGGTGGTCAGGACGCGACGTGTAGGACGGCGCAGCGGCCGAAATTCCTGAGGGCGTCGCCTCTTTTTTGTCTTCTTCAGGCAGGCAGAAAGATGTCCAAGACAAAGTGAAGCAAAGGTTTATGACTTTTGTCGAGAAGCTGAATTTTAACCCGGAGCGCCTCTTCTATCGTCATGAGATGGGTAAGACGGGATGAGGATTTTGACTTCTCTGAAGGGAAGAAGCCCTCCCACCTTGCTAACTGTACAAAATATGAGCAGCAAAAGGAATATATGTTTTGTGGACAGCAACTCCCCAAAGCCCCCATCTACTGACCAAAAAAGGTGTGGGTTTTTTCCCCCCAAGGTGTTTCCCAAGAGCTTTCTAAAGTCTTTAATGCAAAAACAGAGAAACAGGCAAAGAAATGGAAGTAAATGGGGATGGGATAGATTTTGTTGCAAATAGCCTTGCACCAAGTCTTGACAAAATAAAAGAACAAGGTGGAAGAGGGCAGGCAGTTAGCTGGAAAAATGTCAACAGCAACAGCTCGGCTTGCTGCTGACATTCAGAGATCCTCGGTTGGATGTATTTTCTAATAATATGGTGATAAGCGTCACAGTTTCTCTCAACTTGCAAATGTCTGCCAGTCATGATTTTCAGAGCACAGCAGCATGGCCTTTTTAAAAGCTGGCAACCTTGTCAGGTTCGGCTCCCGGGAGGAGATAATTTCATATCTTCTTCTCTTTCCCTTCACAGATATGTGCACTGACCCGCCGGCTGGAAGTTAGGTAAAATGCATACAAGTCGAGAATGGGGTGTGGGATGCTGACGTTGCATTTTTCGGGGAGTCCACTGCAAAATCCCCCGTCAATTTTGTGGGGTCGAGATCCCACTTGGAGAGAAATTCACAACTCAGTAGAGCAGGTGTCCTTTACAGCTGCAAAGAAAGGGGAGCCCACACATTTTGGAAATGCAGCTTTCCAGCACCAACTCCTGAAACGCAGATTTCTGGTCTGCAACTTTGAAAATGCTATTGAGAATCTCGGGCTTGGAAATTGCATATTTCTCCTGAAAGGAGTAAAATGGTGAGAGGGGAGGTAGGCAGACGAAACATCCTTGGAGCTGTATCTTTAAATTAATAGAGAAGGAAAGAAGATTAAAAGATAGTAATACCGAACAAAGATTTTTTCCCCCTTTCCATTAGATTTCATTCCAGAACCCCTGAGAGCACTAAGTTAGTTACCATTGGGATGGAACATGGCAGGATGAAGGCCATTTCCGCACTGTACTGTTATAGCACTATTATTCCACTTGCAACATCCTATGGAATCCTGGGGTTTGCAGTTTCGGGAGGGGCCGGGTGGCCCCTCCCGAAACTGCAAACCCCAGGATTCCATAGGATGTTGCAAGTGGAATAATAGTGCTATAACAGTACAGTGCAGAATGGGTCATAGAAAGGTGCAAATCGTCTCTCTTGTGCCAAATTTCCAAAGGCCCGTGTAAGGCGATGCAGGTCTTGCAGCTCTTTCCCGTGATCAACTCGTGCCGACGTAGGAAACCTAACCAACAGGGCACCGTAAAGACCTGAAAGATCTGTATCGCCTCACCGGCCCATTAAAATTTTAGGGCCAGGGACATGATTTGCTTCTTTCTGGATCCTGCGGCATTCTATCCCACCCGTTCTCCACAATGACCTAAATGTCTTATACCTGAGCATTTATTATCACTCTTCACTGCACCCAAGAAAGTGGGTTTACATCTAAGAAAGGTCAGGCTAAAATAAACACCAGCTGGTCTTCACGGTGCTGCCCCGCTTCCCCCTCCCTTCCTCCTTTTCGTGTCATAAAAGATTCAACATTGATTGAAACGGAAGGGCTGCTCTCAGGATCTCTCTTTCTCCTTCCGCAGGAAAAAACCCTACGGTGCCAGAAGCTCTCCAGAGAGTCAGTCCGTACACCTTCCAGCAGGGCCCAGCGGCAGCGGTGGGGCTTCGTTCCCCGCTCTTTCCTACCATCTGCCACAAGGATTTCCTTCCTGGGCTCTCTAATTCTGTTTTAAATAAATGAAAAGACCCAAAACACACCCCTGGGCTGCCTTCTTGCATGTCTGGTGAAAGGACACTCCAAGATGCTACAGCAAAATTTACAAAGGATTTCTCTCTCTTTTCCTCTTTTTCTTTGTCTCTCAGCCTAATGCATGAGAAAAGGGGCTCCCCAAATTCCCAACCTTTGCATTTTGAGATGAACTGGGAAAGAGGGGGGTGAAAGAGAGATGGGTCACATGCTACAAGCCACAAGCAGAACTGCCGCTGTGTTACACTTTGGGGGGGGAGGATGTTGTATACCTGTGTGTGTTTGGTACCTGCAAATGCAGGGGCCAGAAATCTGGAACCCCGCTCGCCCTTGGGGCCAACACCAGTCAGGCCCCGCTCCTTGAGCCTCCTCTCCCTTCTCCCTTCTGCCCATCATCTTGGGGACCCCCCGGCTACCTCATACCCTCCGTTTGTCCCAGTTTGGCCAAGACAGTCCTGATTAATCTGCTGCCATTTCAAAATGCCCCCGTTGCTCTCTCCTCCTTCCAATTCCCCACTTTGTCTTCAGCTTGCTTCAGTTTTCTACAAACTGAGTTCAAAGGTGGAAAAATGAGTTTGCACTCAATTATTTCTGCAGGAACAGAGGGGAGGATGGGGTGGAATCTTGCTTTTCTCAGGAGGCTCAAGCAAAAGCTTGGAGGGGCTGCTCTCGAAGATCGTCTGTCGTTTCTCATTAATAACTAATTAATAATTAAGAAGCAGTCGGATGAGTTTCTCCCGTGCAGAATGGCCGCATTCAGTTCAAGGTGGTGTTGCACAGCTACTGTGTAACTCCGCAAACACGAAAACACTCTCCTCAATGTCTCAACCAAGGGTTCCGCACACGGCCGGACCGAGGCGGTTTAAGGCCCTGGAACGGCTCCAAAACCAGTGGCGCTTTTGAGTCCGTGACGTGGAGGCTCTTCCCAAGGTAGTGGTGCAAACGTTAAACGAACGCACGGAGCAACAGCAAACAAAATACAGGGCACAAGAGGAGACAGTAGACAAATTTCCATGCACAAGCCGCTTTTTAGCTGGACAGCTTTGGGAGGAAAAGAGGACTGATCCTGTGTGTTTTTCTCTGATACTCAAGGGACGCACAAACACTGATGGTATCAGAAACAGCAGGAGATTTGGGCAATGACCGGAGACAGGGCAAGCTGTGCCTTTTCCTTTAGCAACTGAGCCATTGATAATCTGACTCCATGGGATGCAGTGGACTGTGGTGGACAAAGTGTTCCAAAGTTCTCCAACTAACGCTCGCCACAAGTGAGCCGCTTCCAAAAAGAATCTCTCTCTCTCTCTCTTGCAAAACCAGCGTATTTCACCTGGAGCAGACTGGCTTTCATGGCCTTTGGGGCAGGATACTCAGCCGAAGGAGGTAAAGCCAAGCGCACTGAAGGGCCGAAGGGGCCCGAATGTCCCCCGGGCTCTGCAAAGCAGGGACAGGTTCACGGATGGAAGCCACACAGCTCTGGAGGATCCTTATGGTCTCTCTTATGTGGCTGCACCAGTGTTTGGCCGGCACCAGTGTCAGGAGGGTAATGTAAACGGCACTGCTGGATCCCAAAGGGTGGGGGGATCTCCAAAGGGTGGGGTCTCCTCAAAAGCAGAAGACATTCCCTCTCCCGGCTACTGTTTTTCCTCCTCCTATTTACAAACTTACCCATTTGTTACAACCCTTCAGGGAATAACTGCTGGGTCTCTATTGCTCCCTTGTTTGCATTCATGTTTTGGGGGACACTGGGAAGTTTGTATTTCAGATAACTGTAATTTGCAATTTTAAATGCATGAGGTCCTTCGGAAATTTATAGACTGCTAACTGTCCAGAGCTCTTATGAGGAAAGGTGCGGTATAATTAAAATAAATGCAACAATCTTTCCCACTTTTCTTTTGTTTTTAGCTGGCTGGGAAATGGTATCCCATTGCCATGGTAAGAGCTGATGGCATACAGGAAGAAATGTACGCCTACACGATAGAGATGGTCAGCAACGGTGACTTTGACCTTGTGGTGGAAAAACCCCAGTAAGTTTTCAGGGGCTACTACGATCACGGCCTTCTGCATTCATAACTAGAATTGGAGCAAATATTGGCTACTATTTGTTCCCCTTGCAGAGGCATGGATTTCCTGACTCTTGAGAAGAATAAATGAGTGGTGGACATTATTTGCAATTATTTTGAGGAATTATTGCATTAAAAAATGCAAGTGCTTTTTTTCTGTGCAAATCCCACATTTTTGTCATTGCTTTTGCAACTGATTATTTAGGGTACAGAGTTCAGCACTTTGGATAGTTCCTGGAAAGTGTGGCCTAAAACCTGGCATGGATTGGGCACACTCTCTGCTGTTAGCTGGGGGATTCTGGGAGCTATTTTTCAAACTGGCAGTTTGTAATCTCTGACTCCAACTATTCCAACAGGATTAAAGGCTGGGGATGATAGGATATGATGCGGATGGGGCTGTCTGCCGCAGAACCTCAATGATCATTCCCTTCTTTTCCAGAAAGGGACATTGCAAGGAAATCAAGAAAAATTTCCATGCCATCGAGAAAACTTTCATAACAACAGGCAAGTGTGATAAAAATACACTAATTCTCCTTTTAATCTGGAGACAAAGGGCATTTCTTTCCATAGAGCTCTTCCATAGAACGCAATCATAGCACTACGATTCCACTTTTAATGGCCGTATAGTTTAGGAGGGCAAAGCATTTGGCGTCCTCAGCCAGAGAGCTCTAGTACCTGAAGCAAACTACAAATCCTAGGAGTCCGCAAGATGTTGCCATGATAGTTAAAGTGGAACGCTAGCACTGTACACGTGTGGCATGGAAGGGCTCAGAGACTCAGGGATCTTGCCTTGGTAGAAGACCTCGCAGCCCCTCATAGAAAGTTCCTGCTTTAGCCTGGAGAAACAAGGATGAAGAAACGGCTGAGAAGAGATCGGGAGAGTCGATTTTCCCATCAGCAACTGGCTTGCACTGCCCTTACGGCTGTTGGGACTGGAGGTGTGTCGTGCCTTTGCAGCTCAGTTCCAGGAAAAGGCTCCTGCCGGGGGCCCCTCCGTGAAAGCCTGGCAACGCCGGCCCGCTCTGCAAAGCCCATTTCTGCTCCTCTTCTCGACAGATACCAAGGACGTCCTGCAGTTTGTGGAGACGGATTATAAAAGCTACCACATCACTCTCGCTCGGGATTCTAAAACGATGGCCCTGTTCCTATACGGTAGGTGCCCCTGATGGGGGTGGTGTCTGGGGATGATGGGGGTTGTAGTCCAGCCGCGTTGGGTAGGCAGAAGTGTGCTGCGTTTAAGCCTTCTGGTACAATCCCAAGGCAGCGACTTTAGGGCCTGCTTCGGGCACATCCTGCAATTTAAACCCCTGGGGATCTCTGCCCGCCGGCAAGCATTCGCGGCCAAAAATTCTCTGGCGTTGACCTTTTTCTTTCCGTACGTCTGAAGCCAAGAAAAAAAAGGTATCGGCAGAAGTGAAGAAAAGACTGGAGAAGCAGGCTTTGAAAAGGAGGTTTAACTCTCGACGTATTAACTACAGACCCCAAATTGGTAAGAGAACTTCAGCAAAACACATTACAATTCCCACCTCTCCAGTTTGCAGGAATTTTTAAAAACAGAAATGCTAGATTCTCTCATCTCATGCATTAGTTCTTTAAAGCTGAATGTTCTGGCAGAGCAAAAAAAAGGAGGGTGAATTTTATTTTTTAAAAAAATCAATTATATGGCTTTTGAAACATATTACTGTAGAGCAGAATTTTTATATGGGAAGATGAGGCCGACGTGTGATAAATTACATTTTTTAAAGAAAACTTCCTAGTATTTGCAAAAAAAGGGGGCACTAGCAGAGGGGTGGAATGATTTCAGAAGCCGGGGTGCCACTCCCGGAGTCCCATTGCTGCCATCACTGACACAACACTCTGTGTTCTTCTGCAGTTCTTTGCTGAAGCCCGTCGGGCACAAATCAGGTAAAATCCGAGAAAAATGGAACGACTGTGGTGCGTGTGGTCTTGATATCGGAGTATATTTCTACAAGCTGCGCTCAAACATCTGAATAAAGCAGAAAGCTCTCTCTCTCTCTCTCTCCAAATTTCTCTTTTTTTGCGGGGAAAATTCGAAGTCGGTCAGCACACCAGGGTGCACAGATCCTTTCTGATTTCTTTCCACCATCTTCCAAAAGGATTTCCTTCTTGGCCTCTGTCACCCCACTTAAAAAAAATAAACAAATCCCCAAAGAGCATTCTTGCGTCTGCGTTGGAAGAATCTTGCAAAATGCTTGAGAGGAATCGGCTTCCGTGGCCGAGCGGGGAATTGAATTGTAGCCCAGTGCTCAAACCACTACACAATGCTGGTTCTCAATGTTGAATTAAGCAATGCTAAATACCTCACAGATCATCAGATACTGTCTGATCTTGGAAGCTAAGCAGGGCCAGCCCTGGTTAGTATTCGGATGGGAGGCCACCAGAAAATACCAGGTGCTGTAGACTCTGTTTCAGAGGAAGGAACTGGCAGAACCACCTCTGAGGATTCTTTTCCTCAGTGAAATTCATGATCTTGTCATAAATTGACAGGTGACTACATCCCCCCCAACAAGGTTCTATTACATGGGCCAAACTTTCTTGATTTCCGTTCTAGTTAGAAGCAACATAACTTTCCAAGAGCTGACATCACAAACCCAAATCCGGAGGCAATATCTCGGTGATGCACTTGAACGTCCACATCCCCGAGCAACCTTAGACTGCCATCCAAAGGGCTCCTAACTTCGGATGAGTGAGCAGAAAATAGCTGGGGCATTTTGGTGCAACCGATCTCTTTCAGATAGTGCCCTGGAGGACACTGCGTACGGCGGTTCTCAAAACGCACCCACCTGTGAAGAACAATTCTGAAAATAACCTTTTCTCTGACTTCCTTGTATGAACGGTTTCCCACACATGCGGTGGGTTGGCATGGGTCCTCTCTGGAAATTTACAAAGTCCGGCATCACCAAGGGCTGCAACCTCCTCACAGACCGTCCTCCGGCTGGTGTGAAGGACGGACGGTTTTGAGCATGGCAGCCACACGGCTGTGGAGGATCGTGGTGGTCTGTTTGTGGTTGCACAGCGATCAATCCAGCGTTCTGGCTCAGCCAGAGATTGATGTCCAAAAGGTAACAGCGACGGGATCCTTAAATCCACGGGATTTAAGTGGAAAGTTGCAGAAAGATGCTTCCTTGTTCCTTGTACTGGTTCTTGCGTTTTGAACCCTGGAAGCAAATGGTGGCTGCAGCAAAATAGAATATTTCTCTCTTACGCAGCTGATCAGAGATGCCTGGAAGCCCCTATGATATCGGTGAATTTTTCTTTTTTTTAGCCCTCCAGTTTTGGAGAGTGAGAGTCAGCTGCCTTTGGGCTTCTGTGGACCCAGAATAAGCAGAGAAAAATCGAGTGGAGGTCCCAGCCTTCCTTTATTAAGCTCGTTCCCCCAAATTGGAGCTATTAAATGCTATGCAAAGTCAACTGGAAGTCTTTCTTGGGCAGATCTAATCCCACCAGATGACTTTTCTTTTTGACACAGGGGTCACGGGAGGTGTCCGTTCGTGATGGTGAAAGGCAGACATTATAGCCTCCGTCACAAAATATTCCAGGTCTGAATTTTGAACAGGCTTCCAAAAGTCTGTGAATTTTGCTTCTAGCTCTTTCTCACCATCTTTGGAGAGTGCTCCACCCGGGTCTCCTCGCCTCCTCCAAGAAGCAGGCGCTGGCTCGGGGACCCCTTTGCTTTCTCGGCCCAAATGCAAAGCAACAAAGAAAGTTGTTTCACCGACCGTGTGCTGTATCGAATTTCACAGATAACAAATTGATGCCAGGCTCCTTCCTTCTTGTTCTAGCTTGCCGGGAAATGGTACCCCATTGGTGTGGTGAGAGACCAGCCGCTGAAGAAGGTGGTCTACGCATACACTATAGAGCCCCTCAGCCATGAAGACTTTGTCCTCATAAAGAAGATCCCTCAGTAAGTTCTCATGAGCTGCTGTGGTCTTTATTTGCGCCTGTGACATTAAATTCTAGATCTAGGCAGGCCACCCAGTCATGACCCCTCTGTTGTACATGGAATTGCAAACGCTTGGCTTTCTGATCTTTTCTTTCTGTGCCTTGTCCCTCTGCTCATGGGACTGCGAACCAGGGAAACCAGGGAAAGTAAACCCTTCTGCTTAGCTAAAAATATATTTCAATCAGTCCTTTGCACCAAACAAAGGACCAATAAACATGCCTGAATTTTATTGAGATTTTTCCCCACTGTAAATATTCCTCAACTCATAGCCTTCAATTTGCTCTTATCCTTCTGCCTGTCCTCCCACCCCTCAATCTTAGTGTTTAGGGTTCTGTTCCAAATATTTTGCTCATTTTTGATGGGGTCAAATGGACAGTTAAACAGAGCTTGGGGAAAGTTTTTGTACAGTGTTCCCCAGCTGGAGGTATTCTGGACTCTAAAAAAAAGTAATGACTCCAAGCTCTTTTTAAAGGTCTTGGCTTGGATCTTGGCACATTCAATATTGTTCAAGGTGCTGGACTGAAGCTGCCACCTTTTTCTTCTGAGAGGCTCCTCCTCTTTAACATCTCCATGATAGGAAGGTACAAGGTGGCTTTCTCTATGCTAGGAAAAACAACCACATCTCTTAGAACGGGCCACGTCAGATGGTGAAGAACTTCAGTTCCAGTTCATTTGTGAAAAATTTGGTGCTGTTTGCAAATCATTTTTGGGACGGAAAGGTTCCAAAAATGTGAAAATGGGAGAAAATGAACCTGGTGGATTTCCTCCAGTTCTACCTACAACAATTCCCGTAAGCCCCAACCAGCATGGCAAGGGCCAAGGATAATGGGATGTAGTGTGCTGGGAAGAGGCAGCCTGCTGTCAAAAGTGATCATATCCCCCTTTCTTTCCCAGCAAGAGAAAGTGCCAAGAAGAAAGAAAAATTTTGCATGCTTTCCAGAAATCTTTCCAGACATCAGGTGAGCGTGACATACACGGAACATGTAAATTCCCTTTAACCCGGAGATAGAGGATTTTGGGGGAAGTATCAGAAGTCCACACACGATGAAAACGGATGTGAAATTGCTCCTGGTGAAGGAACTCATCCTGATCTCTCTTCTTATAAACAGGCTTCTGAAAGACCCACACGGCGCATTAAAAGGCATTCAAGTTGCCTGTTGACTTATGGTGACCTTATGAATTTTTCACAGGGTTTTCTTAGGCAAGGAAAGGTGGTTTTGCCAGTCCCTTCCTCTGAAATAGAGCCTACAGCGTCTGGTCTTCATTGGCAGTCTCCCATCCTAGTACTAACCATGGCTGACCCTGCTTAGCTTCCAAAATCGTGTGGGATCTGGTGCACCTCAAAAACGGCACTACACAGCATGAATAGCCCATCCCAGTCACTTTGTAAACTTGTTTTTAGCTTGCTGATGGAGGGAGAGCAAGGATACAGCCATTTTGGGAAGGAGTTACAAAGCCTGGGAGCAGCCACAGAGGAGGCCCTGCCCGCCACGTTCCCACCAAAAGAGCCTCAAAAGGTGGCAGGGCGGAGAGAAGGGCCTCTCCAGAAGGCCCTATAGGGAGACCAGGGTCCTTCAAACCTCCCAAAGCCAAGGTGCACGTGGAAATGGAATGCAAATGTGCCTCATTTCCCCCCTCTCTCTTTGGGGGCCGGGATGCATAAGTTTGCATTTCAGCCGAGCATCACTGGCAGGTGTGTTCCTCTGGGAAAATCTCAGAAGGACGCATGGGAGTCGCAACATCCCTGGCTCTTTTGTGGTCTTGCTTTCCTACAGATGGCAAGGACGTCATTCGGTTTCTGGAGACAGATTACGACACCTACCACATCGCCCGAGTTGAGAGAGCATCCAACATGGCCCTGTTTCTGTACGGTAAGTGCTCCAGAAAGGGGCGGGTCTGTTGCCATGTTGTCTGGGGATAATGGCCATTGTAGTCCAGTGATGGGCTATTGAAAGCTGCCAAGAGTGCCGGGGGAACTTCTAAACTGGGCTGGGTGCGTGGGCAAGTTTTGGGTTGGCTTTGCTCTTCCTGTAATGTAATGCTGCTTGATGTTTGAAACATGGGCTTTATTGTGTTGTAAGGGGATGATGGAGTCAAGTGTGAAACAGTGTGCTGGGAACAGGGGAATGTTATTTTAACGATCCCTGATAAGGATTAATAGATGCAGCTGCAAGGTCGTGCAGTCGGCTGGCTGCGTGAGAGTCTGGAAAAAAGAATTGTTTTAATTAGCCGTCAGACAGAATGCTAGTGCATGGTCATTTGCAATGTTACTGCTTGTAAGATACTGCAAATCCAATAGCTCTTTAGTCTTGGCAATTGCCAAAATGTGCTGCCATTTCTTTGCTGTTTTAAATAAAACTTTTGAAACCTGTTCTCTTAACTCAAAACCAGCCAGTATATGAAAATAAGCGTCAGAAACTAGGGGACCACATTAGAGGTCTGCACCCCAACTTCACCTTCCCCAACAAAACTCTCACAACTTTTGCTCCCAAAGACCCTTTAGGGGATGTGCATGAATTTTTTGCAGTTATTGGGGTGGCAAGGGGTGTCTATTTTTAGGCCAGGTTGTTATCAATCTCATGGGTGGCAAGTACGCATCTCCCCTTTCCACTAACCAGCCCTTGTTGCCATGAATTCTCCCGCACTCATAGGATGTCTCCTTTGCCTCTTTAGCCAGGACAAAAAGGGTATCTGGACAGGTGAAAAAGCAACTGAAAAGGCAGGCCTCGAAGTGGGGATTCGAGCCAAAACAGATCGTCTACGATCCTCAAACTGGTAAGAGTGGCCGGTGCTTAGAACTGGCCCTGCCCTGGCTTTGGGTGCTTCAGCGCCCATTGTGTGCCAAGGCACGGCACATTGATTACTCCACCGTATACGCTGCCATGTTATTGTAGCATACGGATGTTGCAAAACAATTCAGTTCAATTTTGCACATGCATAAAGTCATTTGTGGAGACCCGTGCAGAATGCCAGCTGTGATTTTTTTTATGATTGAATATATATTGAAAAAGTGGTCCACAACCCACAGTTCTCTGAATGCTGATGGATGTCTCTCTCTTTCATTCTGCAGGTCAGTGCCGAAGACCAGGCGCAGTGTAGGTAAAGCCCAAGAAACTAGGAAGTGTGTGTTGAGCTGGCAGAGCAAGAAGTCCAGATTCTGCCTTCTGTTTTGCAAAAATTGGGAATAAAAATGAGAGAGATGGGGCAGGACAGAGAAGACTGGGTTGCATTATTCACCCTGCAGACCTGAGTTGTGTGGAAGCACCAATTTAAAAAGTCTTTGCAATCAAGACGCGAAGTGTTGGCTTCTGTACTCTGTGTGTGTGTGTGTGTGCGCGCACCTTTGATCTGCATTGCCACATCTTTAATAAGGATTCTTAGCATTTGCACAACCCGTTCAGGGGCTACTCGGAATACACTAGCCTTGTTGTGCTTACAACAGTCTTGCAAGGGAGGCCAACACTGCTAACATCTTCCTTTTGGGATATCCTCCCTAATGCGTAAGTAGTGCATGGCAGGGAGATCAGAGTTCTTTCATGTACTAATTAGTCATTAGTTAGGTTCTGTCTATGGTAATAGATTAGTCTTTTAGTAACATGTTATAGTTTTAGCTTAGTTTAGCTTTAGCTATACATGCACACTGTACATATGAGCCAGCATGGTATAGTGGTTAGAGCACTGGGCTACTATGGCCCTGGAGACCAGAGTTCGATTCCTGCTCGGCCATGGAAGCCCTGTGGGTGACTTTGGACAAGTCACACTCTCTCAGCCCCAGAAGACCCTGTGACAAGGTTGCCTTAGTGTCTCCATAAGTCAGAAATGACTTGGAGGCACACAACAACAGTGCAATATATCGCCTATCTATAGCTCTTTTCTTTTTCTCTGTTCCATTTTTTCCCCTGAATGTAGATTATCCTTTTGTAAATCAGTTTGTCTGTATTAAAGTTAATAAAATATGGTGTAAAAGAAAAAAGAGCACCATATTCACGGATCGTATCATTGCAACATCTTCCTTCTCTGTTTTGTTTGTGTTTTCCAGCCGACTCAATCCTTCCTCAGCACGCCGTCTGCGCTTGCGCAAGGAAAGCAAAACCATTCCAAAACAGCCACCCAAAGACAAGAGGGTCAAGGGAAAGCTTTTTAGGTGCTATCACACGTTCATCTTACCTTATTATATGTTACCTTGGTGGCCTGGAGTCTGTGATCCTCTCCCGATTAAAAAGACTAAACAGTACCTCTGTGATGTCCTTTTGTATGCATTTCCCCCCCAACTATTTGTTTCTTAGCTTTAACACGAACTGGCTCACAATCAAAGAAATACATGTTTAGAAAAAGAAAAAAGGAAATGCAGACAGAAAGAAAAAAGTTAAAAAAAACCCTTAAAACTAAAACACATTGCTAAACTAAAGCCTTGGACACTAATGCTAAACATTAACTTACCAGAGCACAAAATGGCTCTTACTCATCCCCAGCCAACCTATAATAAAAAAAGAAAGAAAAAAAATCATTATTTTTTCATTGCAGATGCAACTAATTAATCCTACTAGAATTACTAGCAAACACTGTTGTTGTGTACCTCCAAGTTGTTTCTGACTTGCAGAGATCCCCTGCGTTGAGGATGCGAGGACAGAGGGGTAACGCGCAATTTGAAAACGCAGGCCTTTCCCGGGACAGTCTTTGGCAACGCTCCCACGGAGATTCCAAAAAATGCAATCAGCTTGTCGATCTAAAACAATTTCTAAGCGTCCTCACTTCCACCAGGAGCGGCTCTTTTGCAAACCTAATGGCTTTTGCCCACTCATGACCAAAGCATGACTTTGGATTTCCACAGGGATAACTCATAACGACACATCCTTGTTGAGAAATCCATTTCCACCTCCAACGAACGTGGGCTTCGTGGGTCATCGGGAACGGGGGGTCCGGAGGAGGGGGTGACAGGTAATGTCGTAGCCCCCGCTCACCAAAACCACTTGGTGGGTGTCCATGGACGAACAGGGATTTGAACCCAACTCTCCAGACCTGAAGTCCAATGCTCAGACCACTACATCACACTGGGTACTAAACATCTACACGAAATACGGTGTGGCCCAATCCACGTGTCGCTCCAGGTGAAGAAACGCGTGCTCGCAACCTCGGTGTGGAAACCTGGCCCCCATCCGGTCGTGGGGAAAGAGGAGATTCCAGGGTCATGCAAACCAACTGGATTCCAATCTGCATTCTCAGCACGATGCGACACTCACATTTTTCAAAAATAGCTTTCTTTCCTCTTCCGAGCCGCGAGGCCCCACTTCTCCCCCCCGGAGGGAACGCGCCCTGCCCTCCAGGCCGTCCGACTCTGCCGGAGAAACGAGGCGCCTCTCCTTAGTCTCACCCGGTTGTGAAATGGGCTGAATCCCCGCCAACCTTCCGGCCGAACCGCCAGGGCCAGACGCCGTTGCGGCGGAGGGTTGTGGCTTCGCTGCGCGCCAGCGATCCCTTAATGACAACGCTAATTTGCAGGTTTGCTGTCCAAGTCTTCGTCTTCTTTCTTCTCCCACCCCCGTTGCCCCGAAGGCTGCTGCGCTATTTAAGCCACCAGATCCCGCCCGAGGAGGCAACACCAGGAGGAGCGGCGAGAAGGTAAGGAGTTTTCCAGCGTTTGCAAGTTTTTCCTCGCAAGATTTATCGTTCGGAGGAGGTTAGCCTTTGCCATCCTCTGAGGCTGAGAGAGTGTGGCTTGCCCGAGGTGGGTCTCCGTGGAAATACTCAGCACTCCGACAGGGTCACAGCCCTGCGCTCAAACCGCTGGGCCACTTCGGCTCTCTCGAATCAGTTCTAGACCCCCCGAACGCATTGCCGGTTGGCTGACACGTAAAACCCGCTGAGTCCGTGGGCACACCCTGGCGGGGCACTGTGGGTCTGGGACTGAAAACTGCGGTCGCAAACCGGATGCAGAAAAGGATCCCCTTCTGAACCCCATCCGGCTCTTCTCAGCCGGCTTTGAGGGGGCAGGGGGAGGGCGACAGGCAACAGCCCGGGAAGGAATTTCTCTCCCTGGAACGTCCCGTCCCTGGAACGGGCACCCGGTAGCTCGGCCTCTCTTTGGCCCGCGTTATTCCTGCGTTATCTCTCCCTCCCTGCGGGAGGGCTGAGGTTTTTTCCTCATTTTCCCCTCCATTAACTGGATTTGCACGGAAGACTCTGCTATAAAGCCAGCGGGAAGCCCTGAACGGAGAGGGCGCTTTCGGGAGCCGGGGTGGCCTTGCGGCTCGAACGTCAGACTAGGGACCCCGGGAGACCCGGGTGCGAATTCCCGCTCGGCCCCGGAAACCCGCGAGGTGGCTGGAGACGAGCCTCGGAGGAAGGCAAACCTCTTCTGAAGCCATCCTGCCAGCGCAGCACGGCGGTTCGGGTGCTGGACGAAGGCGCCGGGAGAGCGGAGCCCGAACTCTCACTCGGCCGCAGAGACCCACCGGGTGCCCTCGGGCAGGTCGCTGTCCCTCGTCCGGAGAGGAAAGCGAGGGCAGCGGTCTTGCGCTGAACACGTCTCTTCAAGGAAATCGTAGGAGAGGGTTGCCTTAGGGTTGCCTTAAATCATCAACTGGAAAAGCACGGCACCGCAGGAAGGGCTTTGCGAAGTAAACGCTTTCCTTCATTCTTTTGGGTCCCCGGTTGCTGGTGAGAAAGGGAGAAGACCCCTCGCCCACGATGGACGCCGCGGTGGTGCTGGTCCTGGGCCTGATCCTTCCCGGGGCGCCCCGTCCGGCCGCCGGGATCCCCGTGCAGCCGGGCTTTGACTACGAAAAGGTAAGAGGGTCCCAGGAGTTGGCCGGGGTGGAGGGTCTTTCCCCCAAAAAGAGCAGAGCTGGGTGGGGAATAAACAGAGATGTAAATTTTCAACTAATAATTAGTTTTGTTAAATAACCGATTTTGGTTAATAATTCATTTTGTCCCCGCTGTGAAGGAAAATGGATATTCCTTCACAGCATCCTCCAAGCGTGCTGAGAGTCACGCTCTCTCAGCCTCAGAGGAAGGTAATGGTAAACCTCCTCGGAAGAAATTTTGCCAAGAAAGCCCCCCATGATTGGGTCGCCTAAGGGGAACAACTTGAAGGCTCACGGCCACAAACTCTGTCCAGGATCAACAATGGGATTTAGGCAATTGCTGATAGAAGTCACACAAAATAAATGTCAATTGCAAAATGAGAAGCCGGCTAAATTTCTAGTTTTTTCTGTCACTACCATCTTCTTTTCATTTATCTGATTCCATGACATTAGTTAGTTGCTTCTCATCCATTTTTATATTGGACATTCATTTCATGTTAACATGCTCGGTGTTCATTGTAACATTCTCAGTGTTTTCTCATCTTATAATTACCTTTTTTTCACATTGCTTTTGTCAGATCTATACACAATACACTGATTTTTCACTCTCGTTATCCTACTCCTTACATCCCTTTCCTTGACTTAGTTTTGCAGTTGTTTGCTCTCTTGGATTAATGCTGAATTTTTTTATCAGCCAGTAGCCAGACACGTATGCAAAGAACTAGACGTGACAGTACATACGTACCAAATTATTTTTCAGCTTGGATCCCTACCAGTCCAGCTGGTTGGGGGATGCTGGGAGGTGTAGTTACCGCAAAGCCACCTCTCCAAGCTCTTGCATATACAGAGCTCCTGCTTTTCCTCCCTTCCCTTATCGTCACAACAGCCCTGTGAAGCAGGCCAGACTATGAGAGAGAGAGAGAGAGAGAGGGACCCAAGGTGACCCCTTTTTAAATTTGCAAAATAAGTTATGATGCAAGTCCTGAGCCAGAAAGGACCCCACCCTCTGGGACATAAAAAACTGGATGCCGCCACTCTGCATAGATAATGTATTGTGCAATTTATTTCTCTGGCACGATATGATTTATTTTGTGTTTTTAACCCCGTGGCAAAACTCGTTCTGCCAGCGGTGAGGAAAGACAAGGAGCCATTTTGGGGTTTTGAAAGGGCTTCCTTTTGCACTGGGAACAAAGGGTCCCCCTGCAGGAGAGGCTTTCTCTGATGGAAGGAAGAAATGGGAGGAATCAGTAGGAAAAGGGTGTGTTATAGTCATTAACTGTCTGATTAACCCCAGTGTATCTTGCATTTCTTTTACTACGAAATTCCCCACCGCAGGCAGGAATTAAGGAGCTCCACTGCTAAACAGCTGTCCACCTTTAGGTGGAATCTCTTTTCCTGAAGTTTGGCTCCAGTGCTCCATGTCCTAATCTCTGGAGCGGGAGAAAACAAGCTTGCCCCATCTTCCATAGGTCATCCTTTCAGATATTTAAATGTGGCACGTCTTGAGCCTCTCTTTTCCAGGCTAAACACACCTGGAGAACATACCAGGTACCCTGATGTAATTCTCAGTTCCTCTCTTAGGGCAGCTTGGGAGCTTTAGTTTGAGGAAATTCGCCAAAGTTCTCTAGCAGAGAACCAACACGGTTTTGCCATTTGAGTGTTGGACTACAAACCAGGAGAGCAGGGCGCAGTTCCCCACTCAACCCATTGGATGACCCTGGCTGCGTCACAGACTCTCAGCCCCAGGAAACCCCATGATAGGTTTGCCTTTGAGTCACCGTTTTGAAGGCATGTAACAATAATTCTGACAGAGAAATCAAAGGCCATTTCCACACTAGCTTGTTATAGCGCTGTGATTGCACTTTCAACATCCTGTGGAATCCTGGGGTTTGCAGTTTCGGGAGGGGCCAGCTGGCCCCTCCCGAAACTGCAAACCCCAGGATTCCACAGGATGTTGAAAGTGCAATCACAGCACTATAACAGCCCAGTGCGGAAATGGCCGAAGTCTCACCAAACTATCCGTTCCAGAATTCCACAGGAATGGGGCCGTGTGGGATCACCCCGTCCTAACAATGCAGTGCAGACCCACCCAAAGTGGGTGCAATGAACCAGACTGCTTTGTGCCTCCTTGGAGGAGTAACCGGGACCCCTTCTTCCCAGATGGAGGGGCTTTGGCGCCGCGTTGCCATGGTGGCGAAAGGAGAGGACCAGTTCATCGTGGGACCCGAAATCCAAATTTCCCCCATGAGGAAAGGAGACCTCTCTGTCGGAAGGAACTTCATTGTGTGAGTATCGGCCAGGGCTGAAAACTGGGGGGGCTCTGAGGGAGGAACGCAGACTCAAGAGTCACCCCCAGAACGGGGCTCGCGCACCCTGGCCACCTCCCAAGTCACCCAGAGGGCCCCAACAGACTCTCTTGCTGGTTTTGGTTTAGCCTGCCTACGGTTTTGAGTTCTCAAAAAACGGGGTTGAGAAAGAGGAAGCAGGTTCCTCACGCCTCATTTTGAGAGAAGGTTGCCTAATTCCGATCAGAACTTCTGCGTCTCCATTTCTCCCTCCCAGGAGACTCGCCTGCCGGTTCATTGACTTCCGATACAGAAACGCTGGCCGGCCCGGTGTATTCAATGTTTTCCGTGAGTCCTACCCACTGTGTTCTCCCTCGTTAAGGTTATCTGGAGTCAATTGTTTTCTGTTTCAGTCTTTCTCTTTAGCTTTCAGAGTTGGGGGGACGAGAATAAAATGCAGGGGATTATAGATGGAGATACGGAGATAAAGGACATACTTGCAGAAATTCCACTGAAGGTCAAAAGGGGTAGCTGGGCAGTTGCAAATTGATTGCCCGGTGCTTTTAGGAAATCTTTGCTGATGTTTTCCTAACCCTGCTGCCCCACCATCTCTGGGGCTTCTGGACATGCTGGCCTGCAACGGTTTTGGGGGAAACCACCTCGGTTGAGCAAACTTGCTGGAAATGCGCCAAAGAATAGAGTAGGAAAAGATTCCCGAGGACCAGGGATTCGTCCACCCACGCCTTCGCCTATTGGGCATCGTGGCGTCATCGTGAGGTGCTTCTGACCTTCTCTAGATCCTTTCCTTGGACATGTTGTTATACCAAGTGAAACACAGGTAAATCACTCCTGTTTTGGGTGGTTGCAGATGCAAATGGGGACCTGAGCACGATCCATGTCGTGGACACAGATTACAGCAGCTACCTGGTCCTTCACACTGAGACTGCTGGCAACTCTGGCTTGTTTCTCTTTGGTAAGTAGACATGGGAAGAATATTCAAAAGTATTCCAAAAAATGGTAAAAATGAGGGTTTCTTAAGTGCCAGGAAACTCTGAAGAGGCGAATCCTAGAGAAGTGAGAATCTTTTCAATACAGGACTTACTTTGCATAAAAGATGCATGTGACATTTTTGGCGCAGAAAATGTTTGTATACCAAAAGTAATGTTTCAGTATTTTCTGCACAGAAAGTAACATTTCTACACAAAAAGGCTTTCTGTGCAGAAAACTGATTTTCCCTGCAGGGAACTTGTACAGGCAGAAAATCCCATGCATGCATTTTTATTTTTTTGCACAGAATGAGTTCCAAATTGTGAACAGTCCTCTAACCCTGTGCAGTGTTCAATGATCAGGAGAAAAACAGTGAAAATGTTCTTCTTATGTGTGAGAACAAAACTTACGAAGATTTACGCCCCTCCTGATATGCAATTTGGAAATATGAGAGAGAGGGGGTGGGTGTACCAGAAGAACTGTGTGCAGCCCTGGGGTCTAGCATTCAATATCCAGTCCTTGGCAACTCAGGTCCAAACGCTTCTGCCTTGGATGATTGTCTGAGTTGAGCTTTTGTATCTGAGCTGCAAACCAACAGCTTTACTGACCTTTTTGTGCCTCTCTGAAGCTCGGGGAACAGAGGTGTCAGACAGCCTGAAGAAAAAGTTTGAGGATCACGTCCAAACATTGGGATTCTCCAAAACGGATATCAACTACCCGGGTCGAGATGGTAAGAGAAGACTCCCTTTTGCATTTATGGTTCTTTGGGTTTTTTCTTCTTCCTTCCTCTTTGCATTTCTCACTCAAATCTTCCTATGAAACCAAACATATCACTGCTCTCTCCAAATCAGTTTCTCAAATGATTCAGAAAGGTATCCCGTGTCTTATCCCTCATGGCACACTCTTTTTCCTAAATGCATGGGCTTATATTATCTGGAACAGCAGATAATAGAAAACCTTTCAGTCCTGCCGGCTCCTACTTATTATCGTATGTGGTACAGATGCCCTCCTTTTCCTAGGATAATCTCTCTCTCACACAGAATTTCTGCCTGTTTTCTCTCTGCAGAGCAATGCCCACTTTCTCAGCCACTCCCAAAGGAGAAGAAGAATCCAAGATGAGGTGCCGAATTCTTTTATATCTGGAAGCAGATGGCCAGAACAGATTTTTTTTAAAATGCATAGTTTTACAGTCAGCAAACCATGACATATATCTTGCAAAACCATAGATAGCGGGTATTGTAAAAGTTGTTAATACAGCCCTCCTCGGAGTATTCCAGGAGCACCAAAACCTTTCTCTTCGCATTTCCATCATAACAGATATTTTGCCACCATTAAGAGACATGGCCCAATTTCTCTCCAGCAACAAAAATTTAGACAATTATGCAGATCAGTCAAATAGAGCAGAAAGCAGAAGAGTAGCCAGGAGTTCTGTCAGCTGGAAGCATAGCCTGATTTCTGTTACAAGCCAAAATGGCTAGTGGAAAAAGAAAAGACAGAAGGCACTGCCTGTGTCTCAAGAGGAATATTGCAGGAAGGTGGTGGGGAGGCTAGCTGGGGAGTACAGCCTGGAAAAGTTACATTTTTGAACTACAAATCCTACAATCCCCAAGCTATCATGCTAAGCATTCCGGGAACTGTGGTCCAAAAAGGTAATTTTTCCCCCAACAACATTAGGAAGACAGGAAGGGCTGCTGAAGAGCCGAACCAATTGCCTTGGAAAATGGAAGTCTCTCCTTCTTCAAACAAAGGTTAGGCGTCCCACCTCTCAGGAATGGTTTTAGCCGTGGATTTCCTGTGCTGGCAAGAGGTCAGGCTCAATGACCCTTTGGGGTCCCTTCCAATTTAGCAATTCTAAAAAGATGAATAAATACACCATCATCCGTACCAGCACTGCAGGACTCCATCCCTCAGTATGGCTGCCTGGCTTTTAAGGAGGGATTTTTGGGGTGAGATCTGAAGACAGACCTTGCAGCTATGTGTCCTGTGCAGGATCGAGACCTTTATTTCCTGGAAATAGCCCAATAAACTTCACAAAGGCACACAGGTCCACAGCACGGCGCAAACGGTCTTGCAAGAAAGCCCAAGAGGTGCAAAATTACTGTTGGAGTAACAAAAGCCCTCTCCATCCCTCGTCAGTGATACTTTTACTTTCGGACTCCACAGGCTCAACTTGTAACACACACACAGGGATTGACTAAAATGAAAAAAGGGATAAGTGGAAAATCAACTTATTTTTCCTTTTAATTAGAAATGCTAAGAACTTTAGGGGGAAACAACGGTTCACATTTGATACGGTTCCATATCCAAGGGGGGAAAGGTCTGCTTGGTGATGTGACCAAGTCCGAGCCCCGCGTTTGGTAGATGGACTCCATCTAGTCTCATGCCTTGAGATCTGAGCACAGCCACAAGGTCAGAAGTCAGGACCCAAGCTGGCTTGTGTTTCTGCTGACGGAAGTCTACCGGTTACTCCACAACATCCCCATATTTGTTCCTTTTCACGCTGGCTTCTGCCTTCTCTTTGGGATTTGAAGTCACCGCTTTCTCTGCAATAGGAAAAAAAGAATAAAGACTAATAGCCTTTTTATTGCTATCTCATCCAGGGCCTCCAGCCAAATCTCCTTCCTGATTATTGCAATCCTATGGGTCGCAACAAAAACAGCAAAATTTTTAGCAACCGTTATTAAAATAAGAGGTAGATTTCCAACCGTCTGTATGGCAATTAGATAATTAGAGAGATGGAGCCAGCATGGCATAGCGGTCTGGGGACTGTGAATCTGGAGACCAGAGTCTGAACACCTGTTGGGTGACCCTGGACAAGTCACACTGTCTCAGCCCCAGAAGAAGGCAAAGGCAAACCCCCTCTGAACAGATCTTGCCAAGAAAACCTTGTGATAGGTTCCTCCTAGGGTTGCCATAAGTCAGAAACAACTTGAAGGCCAAGAACATTAAAAAAAAAAGGCAAACCAATCCATTGCTAACAAATTCTGAACATCTTGCTAGAGCCATCAGCAAGCCTCCAGTTCTAGCTTTTTATCAACTATCAAATCTACAGAGATGGCTAATTAAAGTTGTCCTGAAAAAAAACCAGCCAGCAATCCAGGATTGCACCCACGTGATTCAAAGCATTGCATCACCTCTGAGGACCAGACCGTCCCTTTTAGGAGCACAGCAACTGGCAAGACCTTAAGCAACACATCGGCTGCCGTTCTCGCAATTTTGGAATACCTGCATTTGCATATACGTACATGCTGGGATATTTTGGAGATGGGACTCAAGACATCTCATTATGTACGTACATGGCATTACCACCAACATGAAATCACCTTACACATATAGCCTGCAGTTAATTTCATACAATTTTTAAAATAATTTTGTGCATGAAACAAAAGTTTGTTCACACTGAACCGTCAGAAAGCCAAGGTGTCACTGTCTCAGCCCAGCCATTGAACAATTTCAGATTTTTGGATAAGCGATGCTCCACCTGTACTAAAATCAACTCAGTAACCTTACAGGAATGTTAAAGCTATTTAGTTATACTGTTTATTTCTGTTTTAGTTCCAGAGATACATTGTGGAAATAAAATCGTTTCGGTACGAGTACCGGCATGCTTTTATGTTGCTTCCCTCCGCTGGCGTGTGCTGTTTTTTCTAACGATCACAACGTCCACTGGCTTGAAGCAAATAAAATTCAACTTGATGTGGCTTGAATAAAGAAGCTGAAATGGCACACGCACAAAGACGGGAGTGTCTCCAAGAGGGGACCTCGGGCACTGGGAGTTCACAGGCCAGAGTTCTCCCGAGGAGAGACTTCCAAGTCCCTCTCACCAAACTACGAATCCCAGGATACCATAGCAGTCTATAAAAAAGGAGACGGAGTTGTTGCTGTGTGCCTCCGATTCCAACTTGTGGCGACCCTATCGTGGAGTTTTCTGGGGCTGAGAGTGTGTGCTCCACCAAGATCATCCAGTGGGTTTCCTTGGCCAAGTGGGGAACTGAATCCGTGTCTCCAGGGTTATAGTCCAGCGCCCAAACCACTAGGATAAGCTTTCTGGATCTCAGGTAAGAGATGCCTCTTGTCAGAAGGGATACCTGGCAGCCTCGCTGCCACACAGCACTTCATCCACACCCTCCCTGGTGCTCTGCTCACCTGTGGACACGTTTTGGGGCGCCTGCTGGTCCATCTCCAGAAAGATCCATAAGTCGGAACATTTTTGGGTCTCCCGTTTGGTGACAGCATAGCTGGCGACTGAACCTATCACTGAAAGCAGAGCATTGGCAATCGGGGAAAGATTTGCACAAGATTTTAAACCAAACTGACTCGGAAATAAAAGCCCACGGAACACAAACACGGCAGATTCCAGAGCAAAGGGCAGGAGAGGGAGATTCTTTGGATTACCACTCCCAGAATCCTCCCTGCCCTTGTGGATTTGAGGAGCTGTAGTTCAAAAAAGTAACCTTCCCAAGTTCCAGCTGATTCCCAAGTTATCACACAAAGGAACTGCCATCTTTGCTAGCAGGAGGGGAGAATTCTGCAGTCGAGTGCTAAATTTGGACATCAGAAGCTAGATTGTATAATATTAACAATTCATCTGATTTCCAAGTTTTTTATTTATGTTTACATCGGGATCCTGAGGCTGCCAGTTTCACAACCCAAGAAAAAACTTAATTTTTTGGACTACAGATTTCAGGATCTTTCCTGCCAGCACGACCCCTCGCTGCAATCTCTTGCGTCGAAATCGGGGTTTGGCCCAGATACGACAAAGGCGCACAGGACAGGAATTTTTCAGGTACGAATCCCTTGCGATACCAACCAAAGGAGACCAGGATGTTCCACTGGAGCGGGTAAGGCATCTTCCAGTTGAGTTTCTGAAGAACAAAAGCTGCCCCAGACCCTGTTCGGATGACAGAGAGCCAGATTAGCACCACATCGCAACTCCCTTTGCAGACAAACACACACACACACACACCCTAGCCTAGGACAAGCTAGAAATAGTTGGTTGTAGGCAAGGGGGTAAGTTTCCGGCAGAGACCGGGACCTGGAGAATCTACAGAGGACACCGCAGAACGCTCAGAGATCTTGAGACGTCCGTAACTTGTGGCAAACGGGGAAAGACAGGCCCGGGGTGCCTCCTGCAGGTCTGAGGCCCCATCGCTCAGAAAAGCAGGTGTACTTTGGGATCGGGAGACAAAAAGGGAGCCTCGGGGCTTCCCGGGCGTGGGAAGGGGCCGCGGCAGCCGCCGCGGGGAGGAACGCTCGCGGGCGAGAGGCGCCGGGGCCAAGCCCAGGCCCAGGCGGGGCCCCGGGAGGAGCTTTCAACAAGTTCGTCCTCCGCCTAAATAAACAAGGAAACGTGTGGACTGCGGTCAGCCCAGCTACCCGTTTCCGTGCAAAGTTAACACGTTGCCCATGCCCGCAGATTACACGCCGCATGCGTGTCGGTCTTCGTAGACAGCCCAGGCCCCAAAATAGGGGTTGCGGGTGTTTTTTCACATCTTCCTCGGTATCTATAAAACGAAAATCTTCCCAGCCCTCAAACAGAAGACGCCCCTTGCGACGCGGGGCCCCTGCCAGCCTTAAAAAGGGACAAGCGTTTTGGCTCTCGAATCGCCACGCGGAGCGGCAGCCGCGAAGCCCCACGAAGAGCGGCCCGGGGAGTCGGGGGCGTTTGGCCCGCGGGACCCTGCCAGGGGCGCCCCTCCTAAGAAGGGGGCGCCCGGCAACTCTCCGCCGCCCCCAGCCCGGTTTGCCAGCCAAGCGCGGGCTCCCCTCTGAAACCCCCGAGAACCCTACGGCCAGCCCAAATTGGTTTCGGGCAGCTTTCCCGCACTCCTCGACCGAGCCGCCCCGCCTGGTGCAGGTGCCCACCCCCAATTTCCACCACCACCCCCCCGGGCTCACCTGTGATAAAGGTGCCAATGCCCTTCATGAAGGCGTAAGACTGGCAGGCGGTGTACTCCTGCAGCCCCTGAAAACGAGAGCAAGGGGGTCATTATTCCTAGTAGAAGCCGACGGAACGTTTCCGCACGACACTCTTAGAGCGCGATGATTCCACTTTCAACCTCCTATGGAATCCTGGGGTTTGCAGTTCCGGGAGGGGCCCGGAGGGGCTCTAGGTGCGCCGCCTCTGCAGTGCAAAACATTGGTTTTGAGTAGAGC
The DNA here is from genome assembly GCA_030412105.1 of Cyclura pinguis. Lineage (NCBI taxonomy): Eukaryota > Metazoa > Chordata > Lepidosauria > Squamata > Iguanidae > Cyclura > Cyclura pinguis. Next base: position 622,587 of record CM059613.1, read on the forward strand.
TTGGGAAAGCTGGGTTTGAGGACTAGAACTCCCAGAGCCCTGATAGCCTGGGGACGCCGGCTCCTATAGCCCAAAACTCTGATTACGAGGAGATCACTTTGCTCTTAAATTCATTTCTTTAGAAACACGGCAATCCCTCCTTCCCTGCCCAAGTCATGCACCGCCCCCTCCCCCAATTTTTTGCGCCCGGCTTCTGGCGGCTTCGGTGCTGGGGAGGGCAGGGGGAAGGGGCGGATCCGGGGCCCCGATCCGCGAGGGGAGACCCACCGGGTGCTTGGCGGCCACCGCGTCGTCCACGCGGGAGAGCCCCACGTTCACCATCGCGCGCACCCCTCCGGGTTATTTCTTTTTTTAAGACTCCAACCTCCAGAATCCTCCAGCCACCACGCCCCCTGGGAGTTGCAGTTCAAGAGCGTCACCTGTCCCAAATTCGCATGACCTTTTATAACCGCAACCTCCATCCGTCACTTTGCAGGGAGAAAGAGGAGTGCGCCCTGGGACTTGTAGTCCTATTTTTGGTACCACAACTCCCAGAGTGCCTCACTGGCTGGAGAAGATGGCTATCCTGGGATTTGTAGTCCAAAACTGTTTTGCTGAAGATGGCTATCCTGGGATTTGTAGTCCAAAACTGCTGTTTTTTTAAAAAAAGATTCAAATGACTACAACTCCCAGATGGCGGAGGGTGTGCCCTGGGGGTTGTAGTCCAACAGAATCGGACGGCCGCACTCTATGAATTCTTTTTGGAACGGCGATGAGGGCCGGGAGCCTACAACTCCCAGAATCCTTCACTGGAGGGGAGACGTGTCCTGGGAGTCGTAGTCCAAAAGGCGACTTTCCAGTTCTTTGCGCATCGGTCCGGCGGTGGTGGTTCGGATGCTTTCCTTCCACCTGTCGCAATTCCGTTCCGCCAAGGGAGGGGGAGAACACGGGAAAGAAGCGTGCAGGCGCTCACACGAGACACCCGGGCACTCGCGTGTTAAGTCGGACGACGCGCGTCTCTCTTCCTCGCCGGCCCCATGGCGGCCCCGGGGCCCCTCCGCCTGGTGGAGCGCGAGGGCGGGGGGCGCTGCCTCCTCTTCCTCTCCGGCGACCGAGACCCCCGGCTCCAGTGAGTGCACGGCGGGGGGGGGTCCTGGGGGTCCCGAGCCCCCCAGCCTCTTTTCCTTGCAGCGGGCCCCCCGGGCCGCCCCCCTCGTCGCGATCGGGTGCTGCCCCCGCTGCGTGCTTCCGTGGGCGCCCCTGCCCCAGAGGGGTCCGGGGCCGCCCCTCCGCGGGTTTCCCTCCCGGGCGAGCGACGAGCTGGTGTCGATTTCCTGCGGAAAGTGGTCCGGACGCCTCGCGATTCAGCGAAGGAACCGAAACGGGTTCCCAGCAGGAAACAAAGAAGCCAGCAGTTATTATTTAAAACAGTGTTTCAAGGGCTGCGAAGTTGAAAAACATCCGTGGCTGCTGGTGGGGAGGGGGATCGCGAACCTTCCCGACGTTTAGCGGAGGAAACCGGGACCCCTGTGTGGCCGAGAGAGGGGCCGGGGGCAAAAGGGATCATTAATGAGGAAAAACACAGACACCCGGGCGGGGGGGGGGGTGCAAAAATTTGCTTTTGCCTGAGCCTCCTGGAAAGGACACCGTTTTCCCTCTCCTCGCTTTTGGTCCCGCCGAGTTAACCCAGCACAAACCAATGTTGTGGTGTGAACTTGGTTTATAGCAACCGGAGTTACATAGATTGCAAAAGGGGAAAGTGGGAGGAGGAGAGAGAAATGGAACATTTAAAAAGCAGCTGAAAAAATGGGACCACGGGGACCGTTCCTGCCCAGTCAGGACAGTTGGAAGGTACAGGATCTCTCTAGCAAATGTGAAAAACCTATACCTCCTCCACCTATTTATTTAATTAATCAACTTGTACCCCACTTTTCTCGTAGCAAGACGGCCGCCTACAAAACATTTAAAACAAAGTCCAGCTTTGCCTTTGCTGGTGGAAAGACGGCGGAGAGGGGCCGACGGGACCCCCTGCGGAAGGGAGTTCCACAGGCATCTCTTGGGGGGATGCGCTGGCTGTGGGTTCTTGGTTGGACTTGGGGTCTCGGGTTCCTCCTAAGCTTATGATTCTACTCCAGACAAACGCAGTTGCAAAAGTCCCTCCCCTTCTATCACCTGGGGTGATGTCTCTCAGAGCAGCCCCTGGATGGGGCAGAAAAAAGGCCCAGAATTTGGGGTGGTTGTGATTTTCTCTGCAAGAGCATCCTCGTACGTGAACGCGAGAGCCACCCCTCCTGCCATTAACTTTCTGGCCTCTTCTTCCCACAGTGTCACCAACGCTCGGGAGATCTGGAGCGGCGACGTCACTCCGGACAAACTGAGCGGATGCGTAAGTATCCAGGCTTCTGGCTTTGGGTGCCCACCTGAAACAGACCCTTCCAAAAAATATTTCTCCTGAGCAGAGGGTTTTCATTCCCCTTTCTGACCTCTGCTCCTGGTGCCGGTCTTTGCAAGGCGATCCCTCCCTTTAACGCAAAGAGAGAGAACATGGCAAAGTTCGGCATCTGAATTTAAGAGATCCATTTACGTTTCAAGACCAAGAGCAAGCTCAATCCCTCCATCTCTTTCATGAAACAGAAAAAGAAAAACAGCTTTCCTTGAATATTGCTATCTTGGAATGGAAGGGAGTGTTCGTATTCAGGACACCATTCTACATTTCAAGTCCAAAGGAAAAAAAAAATCACCTGTCTCATAAAAAGTAGAATATTCTTGCAAGCTAGGGTGTCTATTGTCATATGGTTTCCAGTTATAATAAATGGAGATTTAAACCACAAGATCCCCCTAGAAATTCAGAACCAAAGTCAGCCCAGTCTAGTTTCTCATTTTTTCCATAATCGAGCAAGTTGTTTCATTCTTGCTTGGCTGAATTTGTGCTTCTTTCTTTTAGCGGTTTTCTGAGAACGGGCCGGATTCTTCCAAGGACGGCATTTCTAAACTGAGGTGATGATCTCCAACTCGTACTTCTTTTTCTGATTGGAAGACCTTAATTCAGGTTAAAATCTAGGATGTTTACTTGCCAGAGTGTGGAAATTTTAGCTTTTTAGATTTCATTTCCCAGAACCCCTTAGTCTGGCTTCTGTTTTATTTCCTGATTGGAAAAAAAGGTCTCTCTTGGGCCTAAAACAGCTCAGGCAGACCACCAAACGTGGAGACATTGCCCTCCATATCCACCAGGACATGGGTGGACTCTGCTTTTGCAGAAGCCCCTACCTGTCTCCCAAAGCCCTTCATCTCACCAATTTTTTTCAAAAAGCATGACTTCTAGCCAATTTTTCTTCCCAATTCATCGGGAAGACTCCCTCCAAATGCATGAAAACACACAAAAATATCCCAACCCCACTCTCAGAACCTGGTATTGCCCCCCAAGGATCTCCATTTTCCTCTACAGGCCCTCTCAAAATGGCGGCAGGATATTACATAACATCACCTCCTGTTGCCATTTTGAGAAGGACCACAGAGGAAAATGGAGGTATTTTGACTCGCTGTGGAAGGGGGACCCCTGGGGTGGGAAAACTGGTCCTTGGCCCCATGCAATTTCACACCCCTACCTTAAGATTCATGGGAGGCTTTGAAATGAATTTAGTTTAATATTTGGTTACACCCTGGTCCGACTCCGAGATGCCAACACGAGCTCTAAGCCTTGCCGTTGGCTCTCTTTTCCCGAGCCGAGTGTCACGAGGGCTTTGTTCATTCCGCCCTCTCACCTCCCTGTGACGCCTGTAACCCCGGTCTTTCCACAGGGAAGCCTTGGAGAGCTGGGCTCCCACCCTGACCGTCCGTGACATTGCGGCCACCCTACGGCTCCAAGATGGCCAGCGAAGCTTGACCTTCGACCTCTACAAAGTGCCTCTTTCTGAAGCGGGGAAGCAACTCCAGGACTTGATGTTCGGCTTGGTGGAGTGGGTCCATGCCCTGGAGAAACGCTTGGAAGGTCCGGTTTGTGCAAATTTACAATGCTTCGGTGGGGCGTGTGGATCTCTACCGTAGTCTCCACTTTCCAATACATCTGAAACGTCTCCTTTACTAAATAAAAAATGAAGTGTTTTTGTAGGAGAGGTTTGAGATTTTAGAAAAAGTTTTGATACTTTGTGCCTTATGTTTAGTCCATCTTCTTGTGAGCAGCCTTGAGTCCCAGTTTTGGGAGAAAGGCAGGAGGTAGCACAAATAAATAACCATTTCTCACCCCACCCCGCCCCATCCTTGCAGACGTTTCGGCGGTCCCGGCCCCCTCACCGGTCAGTAGCCCTGAAAAAACCACCTTAAGAAGCCAGATTCTCTTTGCCTCAGGTAGGTGTTGGCATCCGGTCCAAACGACATTTTTTCCATGTGCTGTGCTCAAGGGGAGGTTTCTCTGGTTTGTGGCCATGTGCAATTTCTAAACCCTTCTGCTAAAAATAGAACGCAACACCCAGCATCTTCTCTCTGCCTTCGTCAGGGGGACTTGAAAGAGAACTGGTTGGGCCAGAGACAAATGTCAGTTTTCATATAATCTATCTACCACACCCACATTCAGCCATCTTGGTCTTCTTCTTACCACCCTTCAAGGGTAACTTTCCTTTTTTCATTTCTTTCTTCTTCTGGACTTTTCTCTTTCTGCCAGATATAAGTCCCCCAAAACGTAAGACTGGAGCTGGGCAAGCGTCAACCAAGAAACGGCTACCTGGGGAATCGCTTATTAACCCTGGATTCAAAAGGTAAAACTCCCTCCAAATAAAAGGAATCACTCTGAATTTTGGACACATCTGTGCATCGGAACTCCTGGAATCCCTAAATGTTCGGTTTTGCAAAGCTGAGCGAGAGATTCTCATTTTCTTAGATGTTATTTTTTGGCTCATGGCCACGCAAGATAGGGGACTGTCTTGAGAGATGCCTACTGGCCGATGGAGATATTCCTTGCTGCTCTTTCAGTTAAGACTTCTCTTCCTATAAAGCATATTGGTCTTAGCCTTAAAAAGGGAACTGAGGTTCTCAGCTGTGAACTCTTCCCACAGACACACACACACACACTTTGATATTTGCAATTTTCCCACTTTTGCAAGGGTCTTCCACCCCTAACCCTAGCGAATGTGGGGAGCTACTTGCATGCTGTGCATTCATAGAATCTCTCTCTCTCTCCATCTCTCTTTTTTGCTCTAGTAAGAAGACCCCAACAGGGGTGGATTTTGAAGACTCTTGAATACATCCCAGATTTATCCCAAAAGAGCCACTTCCTGGATTGATTTTAATGAGTTATTTTAAATATTTATGTGCAAATGAATTTTTAAAAACAATCACACATGGCAAAGCCTATTTGTGGCTTGGTTTACATATGTATATATGTCTATTTAAAAAGGTACTTTTTTGGAAAAAAGATGGATCTCAGAGGGAATGTCATAATACAGCCCGGGTTTCCTGTCCCTTTTAAGATGAAGTATGCTTGAAACAATACAACTATTTTTTTTAAAAAGTGTTTTTTCTGAGTTTTGTTTCCTTGCCCAGATGCATGGCACGTCCTTGACTCTGCAAGACCTGAGCAGGGCAGCCGAGGAGGGGGTGTCACCGTACGTTGATTTGATGGCAATTAACGACGCTAAAAGCTCCCAGGGTGGCCTAAGAGTAATAAAATTGACCCCACGGCCCCTGCGAGGTGTAGGAATGGTTTTTTAAAATTGCATCATCTAGTAGGAGGGGGTGAAGCCCCCAACAGTTGCCCACCCCTCTGCAGTCACAGCCACAGCTGAAGGATGAGATGACAAAATGGTGCAAGGCTTGTTTCGGGTTTTGGAGAGGGTGGACCCAAATCAGGGACCCCGTCCCATCTCAGCCTGGGCCAGTCTCTCTCTCTCTCTCTCTCTCTGGGCTTCCGTGGCTATGAGGAAGGAGAGCAGAGGCAATCCAGGGGGCAAGCGGAAGGCCCGGTTTGCTTGCCCAGCGGGTGCCGGCTATTTCAGTGGCCGAACTACACCGCGGTAGGCCTGGATGATCTCCTCGCCGTTGGGGCAGGTGTACTTGAACTCCTTCACCTCGGCGGCACTGTCCAGGTAGCGCCAGATGCCACGCAGGTCCTTGGGGATGCCCGATTGCCGGTAGTGTTGGCACACGACCTGCAAGGGAAACAACAGTAAGGCGACGGCCGGGGTCAACGGAGGGGTGACAACCGCTCCACCTCTGAGCCTACACAGCAGGGGCGTGAAGGATATTTACCGTTTTCTTGTGCCGGAAAAGAAAGTGTGTCTTAACCTGTCAAGGCCCCTACGTACCTCCACGGGGCACGGGAGAAAAAGAAAACGATTGGCAGCCCCCAGGCTCAGCTGGAGGCTGCAAGACTTACGTGGACGATGTTGAGTTTGGGCAAGAGGCTGCAGTCGGCCAGGGTCATCTGGTCTCCGTCCAGGAAGCGCCGCCGGGAGACGGTGAGGGTGGGGTCTCGCACCAGCTCGTAGTCCAGGGGGGCGTTCAGGTATTTGTCCAGCTTGAGGAGGGCCTTCGTGAGGTTCTTCTGCAAGGCTGGAAGAGATCATTGCCCCCAAACAATGCATAAAGCCCCACAAAAATGTTACATGAAAATACTCCCAGTCTACCCCATAATACCCCCAAGTACCCCCCGTCTGCCTCTGCAATTCCTCTCCAGCTAGAGACAGGAAATGATGTTGCATCACTTGCTGTTGACATTTTGAAAGGGTGGCAGATTTTGGGGAGGGGGTCTAGGGCAAAATTGTCCCCGGATCCCCACATAGTTGACCCCTCCGCGTTGGTCCAACATCCAAGAGTGATCAGCAAGCCATCGCAGAAAGTCACCCCGACATGTCTGAATTTCTCCTTCCCGAGTCCAACCGGTGGCCCCCCACTTCCACCTGCCCCTCCCTCCGCCTTCCCCTCGCCCCCCTCACCTTCGTCCTGCGTGGGGATCGGGTTCTTGATGTAGGCAGAGAAGCGACGGAAGACGTCGTTGCCGGCCACGTTTGACTCTCTGTACCTGGGTTCGAGGCTGGGGAAGCTGCGTTGGGGCGGGGAGAGAAAAGGGGGGAAACGCACAAACGGAGAGAGAAAGAGATGCTGCAGGGCGGGGTCTGAAAGGCGGCTGGGATCAGGGCCAGAAGGCAGGCCTCAGTTCCCCCACAAAAGCGGTTGGACGTTCCGCGTCAGGCACAGCTTCCTCGTTCAGTCCAAGCTCCAGAAATGGAGCTGCACACATTTGGTGAGGTAGTGGGACTGGTGCATGGGGACACAGGCTAATTTTGGCTACTTCGTTTGGCTGCACGCTTGGCTACTTCGTTTGGCGGCTACAGCTCCACAGCGGAGCCATTGGATGCAAGGGTCCCTTGGCACAACCAGTACACCACTACACCGGTGGAGATTTCTGCTCCACAGCTCCCTCGCTCCCAGGTTGGGAAGCCCTCAGCTCTGCCGGGAATCCACTTGGCAGACTTTGCTAAAGACACCCTCTATCTTGGCCTCAGTCCTCCCCTCTGCAAGCTGGGCATACTGACCTACCATGTGAGAATGCTGACAATGGGTGGAATAGTCTTCTCTGTTCCAGGCTAAACAGCTCCCTCAACTGTTCCACGGCAAAAGGTCTGCTGGAAACCAGGACTTACAAGAAATGTTTGAGGGGCTTGGGTCTGTTTAGCTTGGAGAAAGGATGAATTAAAGGTGAGCATGATACAGCCAGGTTCAAGTATCTGAAAGGCTGTCAGGTGGAAGATGACTAAGTTTGTTTTCTGCTGCTCCAATGTAACTTTGTAGGTATTGATTTCTCTTTTCCTTCCAATCCCATCTCCCGTTTAATTTCCTCACCAGGAGGATCTGGTTCCACATCATTTTCAATTGCAGATTCTCTCTCTCTCACACACACATACTTGCCCTCCTTGGCCTGGGCACTTACTTTGGGGGCCCCAGGGTCTCCTCCAGAAACTCCTCAATTTTGAGCGTGTCTGTTTTGGGCTCTCCGTTGTACAGCAACACGGGGAGCTGGGCTCCTGGGGCAAAATCCTTCAGCACGTCCAGGGACCTGCAAGTTGAGGGCAAGGAGAAATTGGGCAAGCTGGGAAGACAGGCTGGCTCGGGAGGCTGGTCCTTTGCCGAGACCACAGCTGGGCCTCCTGGGTGCTTAGCTCCAGGGAGGAAAGAAAGGAGGGGATTGCTGAAAAGCTGCACCACCATCCTTCTCTGCGTTGCCCGGGCTTTCGGCACCAGTCCTGAAATGTACAACAACCAAGGAAAGAGCACCCCTGAGAATATACAGAATGCCTGTCCTCTATTATTAACCCATTGCTGCATCTAGGATGTAGGGATTTTCTAGATCAAGATGTGACTCCCCCTGCTATTCTTGTTTTTGCAATGCACACAGGTAATGCCAGCGCTCGGAACAGCTACCTTTTGGACCATAAAGTCCCCAACCAGCACGGGACACGCTGAATTGGAAAATCTCTGCAGCTAAATCCAGTGGTAGGCATTGGCTTTGGTTGCTCACTGATGACTGGGATTCTGCACGTTCTCAGGAGGGCTCTTTCCACGGTTTTCCTGGCAGAGGGTCATTCAGTGTACCAGGGGGTGCCCAAGTTGGCAAGTGTCCCCTCCCTTGGTGCGATTGGGGGTCCCTCACCTCTTGGTGTCCACCGTGGTCAGCGTAAAGGGGACTCCTTTAAGGAGCAAGATCATGAAGAGGCGCTGGCAGAAGGGACAGTGCCCGACGGTCTCTCCATCGTCACTCGCCTGAGGAGGAAGAGGAGAAGATCACAAAAGAGGCTCGGTTTCCACAGCCCTGCAACAGTGAAGATGCCTACAACCAGAGCAACCGAGACCAGAGCTTTGAGTGGGATTAAAACAGCCGTTCCCAGTTTCCAAAGGGGAACTGTTGGTCTATGAAGGGGAGGTATGGGAACTCTTGAAATGAAAAATCCCCCGATCTCGCACCAAATCTTTGAGGATGGCAGGGTAGCCGGGCAGCCAGGAGAATTACACAGGTGTGCAAACATTGATAATGGCCGTAGGTCGAGCACATCTTTTAAATCAGAGCTCAGAACTAATGCGGTAGCTGTTACGTGCCTTCAGCTCAACTCCAACCTATGGGCAACTTCTGGATTCCCAGCATCCAAATTCAACCCTCAAACCACCGCTTCATGTCGGTTTTCTTGTTACTTGCCCTGATGTTTATTCAGGTTTATTCAAAGGAGTAGCAGCAGCTGTTTTTCCAAGGATGCCTCTTTTCTCTTAGCACGCCCTTTGCACTGCAGTCCCCTTCTCCATTTGGACAGCATCGGAATTTTATGCCCACAGAGCAAGGCCCCCGATGCAAAAACAACATTTCACTCCCCCAAGCCGAAGCCGCTTTCTTTGACCCCTTCTGAACACGTGTTTGTGGACGGGGTGAGTGAGACGTGTTCTGCCAAAGGTCCCGCCCACATTTGGGAACCTCATTTCGGGAAAACCGGTTTGGGTGAGGTCTTTTCCTGCGCACATTAGATGGTGTGGGGAGGGTGCGCAGAGCATGAAATGCACATGACGCGGGAAATATTGGTTATTTTCTGTGCCTGAGTTTGCCCTGGGCCTGGGCGGACCTTGCATCTGACTCCCTCTCCCCTCTGTTTCTGAAATTAAAAAAAAGAACCCATATAATCAAGAGAAAGGGCACTTTTCAGACTATTGGAAATTGCAATAATTGTTGTTGTTGCGGAAGAAGTTCATCAAATTGATCTGCCATTTCACAGTCAATTAGAGCTGAAACAAGCAAACAAACAAGGCAGAAGCTGACAGGCTGCAATTAAAACCAGACCAGATGCTAAGGAGAAGGATGAAGAGAAGGGAGATGAAAATCTAAGCTGGGGGCCCTGAATGGCACCCAGGCAGCCTTACGGAGGGATTCTGGAAGCCTTGCTGCCTTTGTAGCCAGTTAGGAAACTCCAGCTGGTCCAAAATACGGCAGCCAGATTGATTTCGGGTACAGCAAGGAGTGTGCACATCACGCTGATATTAAAATCTCTCCACTGGCTGCCCATCAGTTTCCAGGCAAAGTGTTGGTTATTACCTTTAAAGCCCTCCACGGTTTGGGTCCAGGTTACCTGCAGGATTGCCTCCTCCCCTACAATCCATCCCGTACACTCAGTCCTCTGGGGCCATTGACTTAAACCGGCCACGACTGGACAAGCAACGGTCACCCGGAGGACCATTTAGTCAGCCGCCCCTGGACTGTGGAATGACCTGCCAGAGGAGATTCGACAGCAGCGTACGCTGTCCAAATTCAAAAAAGTGCTACAGACCTGTCTCTTCCGGCAGGCCTGCCCAGTTGATTTTTAACCGCGAATATTAAATTGACGTATTTTAAATGGTTTCATGTGTTTTTAGTTGTATTTTAATCTAGGTTGTTATTAAAATTTGCAGCATGAGATTACATTTTCCCCATGCAATAACCCACAGTTAATGCAAAACTACCCTCTCTCCCAGCAGTTTGGACAGAACCAACGGCCACTTGCTGTCCATCGTGACGTCTTTGCATCCGATAACCTTCTCATCACCGTCACCGCCACCACCAAATTCTGCTCTCACCTTGACAAACAGCTGGAGTTTGGAGCTCTCCGCCATCCTCTTGCTGTCTCCCCGGGAAAAACAAAGCCGAGCTCTGGGCCCTCCTGTCTCGATCTGTTTTTAATACACCGGACACGCCCTCCCCAAAGCTCCACCGGCAGCATTCCACCTTCTCTCGACGCCCTGTTTCTGCAGCTGCCTGACTGGAGAAACTCCCTCTCTCACTCCGGCCCGGAGAGAAGCGGAGGAAGAGTTCCGTGTAACTCCCAAAGCCCGCGAGCACCTACATCAACAGAGAGCATCCTTTCTGGATTCTCTGATCTCATAGAGAGAGCCCTGATTAATCCTCTGCCATCCCACTACTTCAGCTGGGTTTAAACTGTCCCAGTTTCTCTCTCCTCCTCCCAGCTTTCCCTTTTATCCTCAGCCTTCTCCAGTTGCTGGAAAAGGAGTTCAAATCGCAAAAGTAGTTTGCGCTCATTTAACTCAGCAGCAGGGAGATTGCCCTTCTCTGCAATCTCAGGCAAATGCAAACCCCCGAAGTCTCCCCCAGCTTCTCTGTCCCTCCTCTTTAATCTCTTTTGCCATCCTGACGCTGCTTGGCCGTACACGTCTCCCGGTTTCCATTGTGCACTGTCGGGGGGGACGCGGCAGAGACACCGTTTGCCAGAAGAGGGATCTTGCTTTGCCGTGAGCATTGCTCTCACCAGCTCTGCCGCCTTTCTACCTCCCTCTTTGCCAGTGGCTGAACTTCTGCTGTGTTACGGATTGCTCACAAACATTCCAACCCGTGGAGTGCAAGAGGAAGGACTGGTTCCGCAGTCTTCCTTTGGTGGATCCTTCCCCAGTTGGCGGGAGGAAGATGGAGGAAAGGCGCTGATAGCAAAAATCAGAAAATTTGCAAGGGTGATGACGTGTGGATGCGCGCATGTTTCGCCTCCCCACTACACATGCACCAAACATGCCCTTGGCGCCCTCTGCCACACAAGCACAAGGGTGCCACCCCAGTCAGGAACGCACAAACAGCAGAACAGTTAACGGGTGAATGTGAATCATTGTGTGACCCAGCACGACTCCGGCGTAACTTGGGCACAGTCACACGGGTCATCATTTATGCCACACAGATTCAGAACAGGATCCTGGCCAAAGTCACGGAGGTACTTCTGCCACAGATGGAAAGCTGACTTTCAAAGGGATGGCAACCAACATACCGCCCACCCGCTACTGGAGAAAAGGGGATTGTTTTCATGGCTAAAACAGGATTGAGGGCGCAAAGAGAACCCCGCCCAAGGCCAGAAGGGACCACCCTCCTGACGGTGGAAGACCCACGGAAGTCCCCTTTCGGACAGGGCAGCGAGAGCTATCCCTTCACCCTTGTGCTCTGTCCACAAACTTCCCGCCACTCAGGATCGTAGCTGAATTTTGAAGGGTAGTTTTTATTTTGCTAATCTGAATTTTTACCTCTTCTCTGGCATTATATTTTAATTCTGTAAGTTTTTCTGGTCAAAATTCTGCAACGTCCTCTTTCACCATGGTTGCCATGGGAACATGCCCGGTGCCACGCTTTGACACCCGGATCCTCCCGCGTCGTCCACACTCCTCGCTGCGTTGCTCCCCACGAGCGACGTGACTTTGCTGCGCTGACGGGAACAACGCGCCTTGCGGGAACCCGGCCCGGCCACTCCTTCCTCCTATACATCATAAACACACTCCGTCGCCCCACCTTCTCTTTCACCACCCCTGAAACCAAAAGGGCAAGATCCACACCTCTGCGAACATAAAAATAGCCGTAATATTTCTGTCCTGGATCATATGAGTCAACCGACCTTTCAAAGACAGGCAGAGATTAATTCAGCAGCCTGTATAAATAATATCCACAGTCAAAGGTTGCCCAGAGATCTATTCTGGGAGAAAACCAGACCCAGCCTTCACAACTCTGCACATTCGTCTCGATCTTCTTTGTGTGTGTGAATTCCATGAGTTTTGCAAAAAAAAGTAATACGCCCCATAAACAAGATAACAAGAAAGAAATTTTGCACAGTACGCAAATGTTTTTGGGCAGACACTCTGGTAATAAAACCACCGAGGACTCAAACGCTATAGAGCTGCTCTATTGAAGTAATAAACCCAACAAAGTTTTAGGCAATGAAGCACTTTCCTTTCCTCTTTCCAGAACAAAATAAAACCAATCCACAAGTGTTGCAACCCTGCAACTGTGTTCAGTTTTTTCGCCCTGTTGTTATTCCGCTCCGCAAACGCGAGCGACGGACTCTCAGAAGGACTTGGTCATCACAGGTTGGTTATAACATTTTTATTAAAACAATAATTATATTCACAGTTTGTCTGCCTGGGTCGTACCCCCTCCCCATGTTTGTTGTTGTTAACTGCTATTTTCCTTTTTTTTTTTGCTAGCAATGTACAGGCTGTTGGACGGCCCTGCACAACAGGGCTGGTGTTTCACATACAAATCGGGAAATCCAAGGGCGGAGGGAGACTCAGAACCAAAGAAAGCCGGGAGGTTTTAAGGCAGAGCAGGGAGGGGAGTCAAGAACCAGAGACAAAACAAAGCCGGAGAAGTGAGGGGGTCTCCAACGCCCTCTTAAAGTGGATGCAGCAGGAAGCCCCCCCCCCGATGTTCCAAATTTTCAGGGGGGCAACAAGGGAGAGCTGGAATCCAACGAGTGGATTGCAGACCTGCTTATCAGTTGGAGCCATCAAGCTCTGGAGTCAAAAAGCACACTGAGAGAGAATCTCATTGCATAATAACAACAAAGATACCCCCTGTGAATGCAACTGGCCGTTTCCTACTGATTTCCCTTAGAGCTGGAGGAGAAACCATCCAATTTTGGAGTGCAGCTCCCTGGGGGTTTCTGGGAGCTGCAGTCCAAACAAGGGAGGAACTTTCCTAAGCTCTCCCTCGGCCTAAAGCAGGAACTGTATGACCCTCCAGGTGCTGGTGGACTCCGGTTCCCAGCATTCTTCTCCACTGGCTGGCAGTGCAGTCAACAACTTCTAGAAGGGCACAAGTCCTGGCCTTATCTATTTCTCTATTTCTCTCTCATGCGCACGCGCACACACACGCACACACAAAACACACTTGCACAGAATAAATAAATTAAACTTGTACTGGCTAGAATTGAAAACTGTACATAAATACCTACCCCTCCTGTCCCACCCACCCCCACGGCAAATTCTCAAAATACAATTCGTATTTAATGCATTTTGCAGGACGCAGCCCCAGTTTGGCACAGTGTGGGTTCACTTTTTAGAAGGAGTGTGAGAAGCTGCCTCGTACCGAAGGAGATTCCCCTTGCCAGATTGGGAATTCTGAGAGTTACAGTCCAAAAAAAAAAGTAATTTCTCCAAGCTCTGGGTAGCACTGATGGGGGTGGCCCCGATGCTTCCGAGTTGTAGTACCAATTCAGAATGTGGATGCAGAAACTGAGTGGGATTTTTTAAAAAAAGAAATGCATGGATGCATGGGATGTTTCCTCCCGGAATAAATGCAGGGCATCCGGATGGTTGAGGACGGAAGAGACTGGTTTCCTTGTTTTATTGCAAGGAAAACCTAAGGCTGATACAGAGCATCGAAGGACAGTGGCCCAAATTCTACTGCTAGCCCTAATTAGAGTAGACCCATTGAATCAAGGGGTTGACTTCTCACTGATTCGGTTACTCCACCTCAGCAGGGATTAACAGGAGGGGCTCAATGCAATTCTCCTTCTCGCAATCATCGCCATTCATACACATACACGCGATCATAGCAGATGGTATCGGAGCGACCCCGAAGATCCCTCTTCCTAGCGATGGACCCATACCAAATTTCATCAGAGGGAGACCTCTCTCCCCACGCACTAGAGACACACACAACCTCCGCAAAGCAATTCCCAGGGATCTCCCCACAGCTATGAATTTCCCAGCCGCTCAGCCAAGCCTCCACGGCCAGACGCAGTGCCCCTCCCTCCCTTCACGCTCTCCCTCTTTTTGCTTGCAAGCTTCTGAGCCAGTTGTTGTCGGAAACAAAAATGGGAAGCAAGGAGAATGAGTGATCTGCGCCTCCCCTGCGAGAAGGGCCTCGGGACACTGGGAAGCTGCTTGGAGAACCAAGGTCAGTGCCCACCGTCCGGCCTGGAGTTCACAAAGCAGGATAACCCCTCCCCCCCTCCCCAAAATATAAATAAAAACTGCTGGTGCAATGCCCCCCTCCCACCACTGTCACGCTGTATTGGTGTAACAGGTCGCTCGGAGTTCTCCGAAGTGCAAAAGTCGGTAGGATCTCCGAGGCGGGTACAGGCAGAGGGTCCTTGGAAGGAAAGGATCCGGGGGGTCCCAAAACGGAGCCGAGAAATCCCCTTCTTTCCCCGAGTCTCGTCCAGCCGCAAAGCCCTTCTCTGGACGTTTCCGCCTCGGAAGCCGTTTCAAAGCAGAGACGCCTCCCCTGTTCTCAGCCTTGAGGACTAGTAGCATTAGTAGATGTTTTTTCATTTTTTTTAAAAAGAAAAACAACCAGTTGGGGCGGTAGACAGTGAGCAGCATTTCATGATCAGTTCATTTTCCCCCACAAGGTAGGAGGAAGGACAACCAGGGAGGCGAGAGCTGACCCAGCAGTCCCGAGATCCAACGCCGCTTTGTTTTGAGCAACAAGGTCCAAGCGGAGCAATTTGCAAAACTCTGCAAGGAGCACAAATCCCTTTGGGCCCCGGGTGAAGTGACAGACAAGAGGGAGAAGTGGGAGGGCAGGAGGCTGGCCCCACAGGCCTATCCTGCAGGGAGAGCGGTCAGATGCTTGCCTCGTTCTCAGCTTCTCGGTAGAGGGTTAGCCTCTCTGCCACCTTTTAGGCATCCCCCGTTTTCCTCCCAAGCCTTCCCCAAAATCCATAAATGCAAATCATCCCATCAGCCAGCTCTTCCCTTACTTAGCTCCCAGCGGATATGTACAAAAGCCCCACGGGCCACGTGACGCCACGGCAGGCAGGCAAGAGACATCCGCGACCAAGTAAAAGACACACTTCCTTTCCTCCTGACGCTTTGGGGCCGTTTTGGAGTGGCCGGCAGCAGCATCTCCTTTGAAAAGCCATCCCGATGACGGCCAGTGGGAAACAGACACTGGGAATGTGTTGTTCACAGAACCAAGCAAAGGGGGGTTGTCCCGTTTGGCCGCCTTTCATGTCGTCAAATCACGGCCAACGTCCCCCCCCGAGCGGCCGGAGAACAGAGTTACGAGGCCGTCCTTCCCAAAACCTCTCCTTCGTTCGACCGCCCGGGGGAAACGTCTGTCGAAAAGGCCGCTCTCTTCCCGCACGGAGGCAGCGGCATCTCTTCAAGGAAAGCCCCGGCCCACACATAAACGCCCACCGACGTCGGGCACCGAGGGGGCCGGTCTGCCCCTTCTCCGCCGGCCCCCCGCCTCCCGCCAAGCGCCGCTCGACTGAGGTTCCGGCTGTGAGCGGCGGGGGATCGAGCAAGGCGGGGGGCCCCCAAAGAGGAAGGAGTCTGCGGTTCCGAAGGCAAGGGAGGGCCCCGGGTCCCCTCCGCTCCTCAACAGAGGGTGTCGGTGTTGAAGGAGAGCTGAGCCTGTTGGGGGAGCGAGGAAGAGGAGGGAGAAGGAAGAGGGGGAGAGGAAGAGGGGCAGGAAAGGGACAGGGAGGGGAAGGAAGGAAGGAAGAATAACCAAAAGTTCACATGTGGTTTTCAAAAAAAAAAAAAATACAGGAAGAAAGCTCCAGAGGGCACCCCCTAAATTAACGTTTTGCTTTAGCGGATCTCCTCTAAGTCGAGTCTTCTCGGAGTTTTCCAAGAGAGGCAATTCTCATTTTGCTCTCCAGTGACGGTGGGCCCGAGAGCTACGAGAACAGCCCGGGGGGCCGCGTGCAGCCGGCCCGCGCCACTCCCACCCCCCGGGGCCTGTGACCCACCACTAGGCCCCGTGTGAGGTCTCCCCTGGTCCATTTCTCTCACCCGCCCGCCCTTCCTGACACTGCTTCTCCCCCCTGCGTCATCCATCTTCCTCCTTCCACCTCTGTTCTGAAATACTCCTCCTGTGCCACGGTGGGCAAATGCTCGGGGCCAAGGACCTCCTAGGACCGCGTGGGGGGCCCCAAACCTTGAAAGCTGCCCCCCTCCCCGTGATTAAGTTGGCTCCAAAAGAAGTGCCTGGGGGCGTTTGGAGAGGTGGAGGGCCAGAACATTTATTTTGCTAACGTCTGACTTCCACTGCCTTTCCGTCATCCTCCCCCCCGGTTCTCCACTTCCACTCCCGCCTGTTTTATTTCTCCACCATTCCCGCCCTTGGTAAGTTCTTGTCCTCCTCAGGCCGCCAAGCCAGACCGTCACCGGTTTGCCCAGTTGGCCGAGCAAGACAGCCAAAGGCGACGCAGCCACCTCCAAGGCAGCGTTGGGTTGGTCTTTCTTCCGGCTCCTCACCCGTTCCTCCTCGAAGCTGATCAGTCCCTCGTCGTCGGTTTCCAGGTCCTCCGGCTCCTCCACCACCAGGGCCCGCAGCTCTGTCGGGGCCGCCCGAGGCCGCAGGAGGTTCAAGAGACGCTGCAGAGGGGACTCCATCGAACAGGCCGGGCTGCTGGCCTCCTGCTGCTCCAAGTTGTCGCTCTGCTTCTTTGCAAAGTTCACAAAGACCTGGATCGGGTCAAGGGGAGAGCAGAGGAAAAGGGAAACGGTTTTCCTGACACCCACCACCGCCATTTCTCACCAGGGTCTTGGACAAAGGCTCTGCCCCCGCTCGATTTCAACCGTCCACACTCACGTTGTCCAGCGTGGTCTGGCTGACGGAATAGTCCTCAATGCCCAGGACGTCCACCACCTGCTCCATCTTGCTGAAGACCTGGGCCAAGGAGATCTGCTCGGACTTCAGCTGGTACTGCACCTTCGTGTGGTGCCTCTCCTGAGTTGGGGAGCAGGAGAAGGTGGGCCGGGTGCGGGTGGGCAGGGAGGAACGCAAACACCAGCTTCAGGATCGGTCTCACCCAAATTCCCTTCCCATCCCAAATCCCCCCTCGCTTCAACCACTCGGTTGCCATTGAGAGGTGAATATCCAATTCTTGATTTACAAGAACAAAGGCAAACAAGGGCCCGGGCTTCACAGCCTTTGGTTCTCCAGATCAGAGAGTCACAGACCCAGATGGGACCCCCAACGGTCACCTGGTCCAGCCTCCATCCCTGACAGGTAGCCATTCGACACCTGTTCAAAAATCTCCTAGAAGCCCACAGATCATCTCTTCAACACTGCTTGAAATTTAAAAAAGAAAAACAATTTTCCAAAGCAAAAAATGGGCATCTGGCCACTTCTTGGTTCTTCTTTGTTGGTGTGGGTCCCTCCCCAGTGGGTCCAAGGGACAGATAACTTGGATCTACCAGAGCTTACCATCCCTGCTGTACGTGGTCCTCTCTTCTGCTACCTTCCTTTTGCCCTCAAAACAACCACTCTGCAAGGTGGGCCAGAGACTAACAAAGTGACTAGCCCAACCAGTCCATACCTGATCCAACCATCTTCTGCAAAAGTTCCCTCATTCCCTCTGTGATGGATGAAGGCTCTCCAGAAAAAAAGAGATGAAACCAGTTTTCCCCTACTTGGTACCCACTAGTTGTGCTGGACTACCACTCCCATCATGCTCCACCTACATCCGCCGGCAGGCTTTTTACCGCCAGAGTCCCCCCAGGAAGCAAAGCTTTTTGGAATTCCTTTGCTCCAAACAAGCCTCACCTTGAGAACGGCTTCCGGGAAGTTCCGGTTGAAGAACCGCACCACCTCTTTGACGTTCAGGCTGGATTTGGTCCGGACCGTGATCATGTAGCCATCCCCAAACCTGGTCAGGATCAAGGGGAATATCATCCATACCTAAGCTCCAGAGCGACCAACGCAACCGTCCCCGGGATCAGCAAGAGGGGGGAAAAAGACCCCGCCCTTCCCCATACTCTCTGGTGCTCCCCCCAACCCAGCCTTCCTCTCACCTGTTCTTGAGGTGCTGGATGCTCCCCAGGCACTTCAGCCGCCCGTTGACCATGATGGCCAAGCGCGTGCAGAGCGCCTCACATTCTTCCATGCTGTGGGAGACCAGAAAAAAAAGGGGGGGCTTTTAGCATGTGGAATTTTTTTGGGCGGGTGTCAGTAGGTAACTAGCCAGGCTGGGCAGATCCAAAGGGTGTCAATCTTCGCATACTTTGTGCAAAATAAAATTTAAAAAAATAAGTTTTATTCCTTGTCTATTTTTTTTCAACTAACTTTATGCATTTCAGGACTTTTTTTGGCAAAAACTTCTGAACATGGTGAACAATTTTTCCTGCACGAGACATAAACAACAGGTCTGTCAAAACGTGCTGTTGTGGTGTGAGACAAGACACCTTCAGACATGCCAGAGAGCACCCAAGCTGCCATGACGCCATTAAAAAAAAATCACTTTGAAAATGGCTGGAGACGTGAACGAAGAGGCAGGAGCCGGCTTGTGAATGTGCCGTGTCTAGCGCCAGACCTGCAGAGTGGGACAGCCACTGGCAAGCTTTTATTCAGTTAAACCACTGCTGGTGTGGTTATTTTGACTCATCCGTCTCCAAGCTTCTTCTGCTCTGCAGCTTCAGAAAACAAGACGGCTGGCGGTACCGGTCTTGCTCACCTGTGTGAAGTCAGAACCACCGAGCGGCCCGTTTTGATGATGTCCAAGATGAGATTCCACAGGAAACGCCGAGCCTTGGGATCCATCCCAGTTGTTGGCTCATCCTGACAAAAAAACCAACCAGAGGGTTGGGTTAGTTATTTTAGCCCTAAGGCCTACATCACTGTGTACTTACCTATTCTTTGTATAGGAAAGAGCATTTTCATCAGGGAATACAATATTTCAATTCAGAAATACTAATCTTCTGTGCAGAAAATGCTCTTTTCCATACACAAAATACTGTTTTCTATGCAAATCAAGCATGTGCAAATTTTATGCAGAATAAATCCCCAATTACAACCTTTTCTGTGCAGGAACTAATATTTCTACACTGAAATATTATTTGCCACACAGCAAGTGCTGTTTCTTGCACCAAACCACAACATGTGAATTTTGTGCAGAATTAGCCCCTAATGGCAAAAATATTCTCGCCAGTCCAGGATTCTTCTCATCAAGGTTTCTCAGCCCTCAAAAAAACATGTTTGAATATTCTTTCTATCCCTAATTGGTATACATCCTGATAAGCCCAGCTCCTCCAGTTTGCAACATATAAATATTATGGTTATAATTCGGCATCAGAAATTCTGGTTTTCAAACTTGTTTCTTCTGTAGAAGAGAAAAACTATCTCATTTCTGTAATTCCACCATTCTGTCACTAGATGTCAGTAGAGAGCTGTTGGATCCAGTATGTGCCAAGTTCCAGCATGGGCACCAAGCAAAAGGAAAAGCACTGCCGCCCAGGTCAATCCTGAATACCATAAATGATGGTGCCAAGCATTGCACCACCCTCACGCTTTTGTTCCTCACCAGGAAAATGAAGGCTGGGTAGCCAATCAGGGCAATCGCTGTGGAGAGTTTCCTCTTGTTGCCGCCACTGTAGGTGCTGGCAGGTTTGTCAGCATATTTGGTTAATTCGAGCTTTTTCAGTGCCCATTTCACAACCTGAGGGGAGAAAACCCAAAAAGTCAGCCAGGATCCAAATTTCCACCAACCAGGTGCTTCTAGGAAGCTTGCAAGCAAGAATAACAGTCCACCCTGGAAAAAGTGATTCAGAGAAAGAGTGCCACCAAATTTGGAAGTTCTCTTCTTTGTAGGAGACGGGGAGAGAGCTTTAGAACTGTTTGCATAATTCTTACAAAATAAAAATAAAAATAAGCCCAATGGTAGACCAGCTAAAGGATCAAGACTCTAGGTCTTCTTCAGATTTCTAAGCAGACCAGATCCAGAAACTGACTCCTTGATGCAGTGCAGGTTCTAAAATTTTAAATGAACCAGTTGTAGTCTTAGGGTCTTCCTCAAAGTTGTACATGTGTGACGTAGGTTTTGGGTCACCCTTGATGATCTAAATGGTCTGGTTCTAGGTTCCAGGTCCTCCTTGAAGTTGACTCTTGGGTTGTGGGCTCTAGGCCATCCTTGAAGTTCAAGACAGGCCAGACCTCCCTCCTATTTCTGAGTGGGCTTTGGCTCTCTCAGCTCTGGGACATGCAGGCTAGATGCATCCCAAAATAAACCCTCCCTCTTCCTCACCCGTTCCTCATCCTTCCAGGGAATGCCACGCAGCCGGGTGTAGAGCTCCAGGTGCTCTTGGGCCGTCAGCTCATCAAAGAGGGCATCGAACTGCGGACAGTAACCCAGGCTCTGCTGCACTTGGAGAAGCTCCTTCAAGATGCTATGGAGACAAAGATGCTAAGAACATTCCCAGGACACAAGCCCAAATATTTTTTTTTGCTATTATTTTCCCCTTAAAGTAAATATCTGGTGGAAGTTGAGAACACATTTCATGAAAACAATAAAACGTGCGTCCAACCCCATTCTATGATTGTTGCCACATCTTGTGGCAGGGAGTTCCCCAAGTGTGATAAAAAGAAGCAGCACAAAGTCATTAGGTTGGTGAGGAACCATGGCAACATTTCAGGTTGGATTCCCTGCAAGAACAGGTCAGGACAGACCCAGTATCTTCTCCGTGGCCCCCACAAACACACCTGTGTCCATTGACGAAGGCTTCACCCCCGGTCGTGCTCTCATCCCCCGTCAGCATCTTGAAAGTGGTGGTCTTCCCGGCCCCATTGACCCCCAGCAAGCCAAAGCACTCTCCCGGCCGGACGCCCACACACAGCCGGTCCACCGCCAGGATCCGGCCGATCTTGCGGGATTTGTACACCTGGCACCCAAGAGCAAAAGAAGACAATCCAGGACCTCGGCAATTAATTACTGTGAGTCGCTCACTCTATTCACGGTGCAGATGGCACGCCTGACACTTTTCCGAGCTACTAATATCAGCCAAGATCCTACATCCCAGTCTACGTGTTGTAACTTTACAACTCCATAGCTACGCTGCAACAGCGCCACGTACAGTGCAATACCGCCCACGCGTGGCCAGACAAGGACAAGTGGGGAGCGGGACAGAGGGACCCCACCTTGGTGAGGTTCTCAATCTTGAGCATATCGTTGTCGGCGTCTCCCCGCAAGACTCGATGCCGCTCGTTTGCCACGTCTATGTCATCTTCGATGGGTTTGGTGGACACCGGGAGCCTCCTGGATTGGAGCGCAGGGACACAAAGGTGGATGATGGGTGAGGATTTTATTTTATTTTATTTTACAGGCTGGGTATCACTTATCTGAAATGTTTGCGACCAGAAATGTTTGGGGTTCTGGATTTTTTTTGGCTTTGAGTATTAGCATATATGTACATAATATTTTGGAGACGGGACCCAAATCTAACCACAAAATTCTTTTATGTTTAATACTAAAATAACAACAACGAGGGGATGCTCTAAGGAAGATGAAGAGGGTTCCAGCCTGGAGCTAAGACGGCCCTCCCTCAGCCCAAAGGAGTCTCTGCCTCCTTTGAGGAAACTCACTGTGGTTTCCGGAGGAAATTATACTGGCACATGATGGTGATGAAGAAGCCTACGAAGCCTTCAATGGTCATGGCCACCAGGCCCCGCGTCACAATGTCCCACTCAAACGGCGACTTCATCTTGTCAAATTGCCCTGCAAGAAGGGAAGCAAAATGAGAAACAGGGGTGTTAAAATTTTAAAGTCATCCTGACAAGCCGAACAGTGACACTTCCAAGGAGAAGAGTTAACGTTCACAAGGAACAGCACCAGGAGCAGATCTTTTGTGAAGCCGGTGTGTCTTGCTGACTCGAGGCCAAGCACCCCAAACACTGTGGACTGCAGCAAGGATCAGCCATAACCATGCAATACGGCTAGGAAAATCCAGTTTCCTACCAGTCCCTGGGAGGATGCAACTGAACCCAGAGAGGGAATGGGGAGCCCAGGGTGGGTAGGGCAGTGAGACCCTGGCTCGGCAAAATGCCCTACAGCTTTGACTCTAGAGAAGGAAAACAAATTCATCAATTTCCTCCGTAAGGTTGAATTTGAAATTCCCAATCTCCCAAGAAACTGGAATGGGAAGAGAAAAAAAGCACGTAAAAAGTTCCTGCAACTTTGTGCGAACTTGTCTTTGTTCCTGGCATGACATTAACTGCACATTTATTGCAAGTTGCAAAAGAGTTTGATAAGCAGCACAGCTTTGCACTAAAAGAACCTAAGTTCACAGTCTTTTCAATATGCCTAAAATATTATGCAGCTTTCCGAGAAAGCCTACTCATGTTGTTTTTGCTATGTCCTTGAGAAAAGTGTGAAAAAATGCAAAATTAAACCGTACACTATATTCCTATACAAGTCAGCATGATGAAGGGTTTGACACTGTGGCTGCAGCTTTTGCTGGTTTGAATGGGGCATAACCAAACAGTTATGCAGCAAGGAAAGAGACTTGGGGTGGCTGCAGCTGCAAACTTCGTCAGTTTGAACGCTGCACAATTTCCTTTCTGCGCCAGTTTAAGCTGCACACTTTTGAGAAAACTATCCTGTTTTCTGGCCCAGCTGTGCAGCTTTCATAGAAATTGGCACGGTTTTCCCATCATTGCAAATTCCAGAGTGTCCCGAGGCTGTGAGATCACAAGCTGTTTCATTGTTCTCGACCTCTGCTGGAAACCAGAAAAACCACGATTTACCATCTCACTTTGGCTCTGCAAGCAGGAGAACTAGAGGAGGAAGAGAAGAGGAAGAAGGGCAGAGGGAGGCACAAGGGTTCCCGAGCACGTCGCACAGCCTACCGATCTTGGCGTAATACTCGTTGATGTACTCGTTGTAGGCCATCTCCATCAGCCCGTGGCCCAGGTTGTAGTTTGGGAAGATCAAGAAGCAGCTCTTCAAATAGCTGTTCACCACTTTCAGGTCCTGCGGGGAGAGGTCATCGGGATGAGCTCTGGGGACAGAGACGGAAAACGAGACCCCGCCTCCACCTCCAGTATCCACCTTGCATCTTACGGGACAACCCAGATGTCTCTCGGACACCCACGACCGGGACACGACGGTGAAAGCCCCCCGTTGCTCTGCGCCTGGTATTCGGAGGTACGCCGTCCCTCACTATGGAGGTTCTAAAATTCCACCAGCACCAATTATCTGACAGGCAGCAGGAAATATTGGCTTAAGTGCCAGAGGAAGATTCTGGGACAGCGGGATTCGGACTGTTCTTGGCCACAGAAGTCCACCGGGTGGCCTTGGGCAGGCAGGTCACACTCTCTCAGCCTGAGAGGAAGGCAGTGGCAGCAAACCTCCCCAAAATTAATCTTACCAAGAAAACCCTAACAGGAGGTCAGCACGAGTCAGCATCATCTTGAAATCTTATCACAATGACAACAGCCAATCATCTAAATTATTCACAACAGCTTACAGATGCTGGACTTTGGGCCCTACAGATGTAATTGAATTGCAAATCTCGTCATCCCCAACCACCAACCACGCCGATGTAGGGCTGACAGGAGTTGAGGTCCTCAAGTTTCCCTATCTCTAAACTTTTAAAAATTGTTTATTTTTGCCTTCTAAACCCCCCTAAAGCCAGAGCCCATCACCACATCAAGTGGCAGGGAGTTCCACAAGCCCCTGCTTCCTACGCAGAGAAACTCTTTGCTATTTTATAAGCCTCCGGCCGGGTCCCTCTGTCTTCATCTCTCCCTTCAGCCAACAAGAGAGGAGTGGGATCGTTCTCCCCCCCTCACCCAGCCACTGTTCTCCCCAACCCCACCACGTTCCCCCTTCCCGCTCACCTTGTCGTGCTCGAAGAGCTGCAGGAGGAAGGTGGCCACAGTGGCCGTGATGCCGATGAAAAGGTTGATGACGATCAGGAAGACGTAGGCAGAGCTGGGCACCTCGAACCAGAAGGACGCCGGGTACATGATGGGCGTGATGGACCAGCTGTGAGAGCGGGTGCCGAGAAGGAGGAAGGGAGAGACGGTCAGGGCCGGTACCCCAACAACTCTTGCCAGGAGGCACAGGAACCAGAGCTTGGGAGGAAAGTTCGCTTCTTCTTTTTAAGGACGGTAATTCCTATCCTCCTCCCGCAGCACTCAATGTAGTCCCCAGACAGAGAGAGAGAGAATTCTTCTAAGCTCCGTATTTGTACGGATGCAAATATACACAGGGTGTTCCCCAAAAACGTATACACCCTCGGACAGCTAATAGTAGCTACGGTGATTATGTGAAAGCTAAGTAAATAACATTTATATTGAAGAGCAATAACGAGAAGTTTTCTGGGCCCTGGAGGGGGGTTCAACCGTTTCTAAGCCCCTTCGATTCCGACTTTGCCGACGACGTACCCGTAAAGGAGGAAGAGGGAGAGCACCGCCGGGAAGTTGGTGGGCGACGTGTAGGCCGGCAGGTCGAAGACGAAGAGGATGATGATGCAGCAGGTGGCCGGGACCAGGTAGTTGAGCTGCAAGAAGACGTAATACAATGCACAGACAGAAGGGAAAACGTGAGGCTGCCGGGCACCTTCCCGAGACCGCACCAAGACCTTCGCGTCACTAAGTCAGTTCTCCGAGAGTTTGGGAAAGCTCCCCCTCCTTTTCTGGATGACAACTCCCAGAATCCCCCATCTGGGAGATTCTAGGAGCTGTCCTCCAAAAAAGAAGGGGGCGCTTTTTCCATATTCTGAGCTCTCAGGAGCTGGGACTCCCAGAAAGACCCGCCGCGCAAGAGTACCATGTCCCAGACGTAGTTGGCCAGCCAGTAGATGATGGGGTCACAGCCGCTCACGAACTGGAGGTGCTTGGCTTTGGTGGACTTCTCGGCCACCAAGAAGACCACGAAACTGGCCGGTACGAAGGACATGGCCACAATGATGAAGATGGCAATGACCACATCGGTCCCTTGGAGGCTGCGGAGGAGAAGGGGAGAGGGCGGGTCAGACGGGGAAGGGCAGCCGGGCCCAAGCCCGCGAACCGTCGCAGGCGAGGGCTTCAGCCTTCAAACGTTTGGCCCGGCCAACAATCCGTTTAATACTACAAGGATGTAATTATTTGCTCGTTTTCTTCTCTAAGGAGGCAACCAGTAATTTTAACAATGTTCTTCCCAATCTGAAAAAAAGTCTGAAAAGCACACAGTTTGGGAAGACCATTTGCAATCTGAGACTTCTTCTGTGCAAAATTCGCATGAGACTGTTTTTGTGGAGAAAACATCATTTTCTGCAGAGAAAATGATAATTCTACAGAGAAAAGAAAATGTTTCCCGCACAGAAAAAGCTATCTGCTATGCAAAATAAATACATAAATAAAAAATGTTGTTGTCTGTGCAAACCAACCATATATGAAATTTTGGTCAGAGTCTAGTACCCAAGTATAACATTTTCTTAATAGGAAACCAGCTTTTTCCGCACAGTGGACAATATTTCTGCTCTTGTTGAACACGCATTTTTTTAAAATATGAAAACGTTTTATTCTAAGTTGGAACTGTGACCCCTCCCTTCTGCAAAAAAATAAGAAGAGGAGGATGAAGAGGGAAAAAAGGAAGACAAAGATTGCAAAGCAGGACATACAAAGGGGTACCTACAGGTAATCCAGGGAGAGGCTGGCACTGGTTTTGTTCATGGGATGGTTGGTCAGAGTGATACCTGGAGCGGAAGAGAAGGAAGATCTCTCTCTAGGTGAGCTGTTTTTTGCTCCAGGTAGGGCAGGTCCGCTAAGAAACTACCGAATTCACCGCCAAGGCCGCTCTGATGTCTTAGCTACTACGTCCCCCCAATTAGGGGGCTGGCCGGCTTACCGTAGGCAGCGGGGTTCCCCCCGCTCTTTGGTAGGTTGGCACGGAGGATGGCATTGTTGAGGGTGTTCAGGTAAGTTGGCATACTGTGGTAGCCCTTGTTGTTGTAGTATACCTGCCGGGAGAGAAGGAGATGAAGCACCTTGGAGGGAAACTCTCCTTCCACCCACAGACTTCCGTGCTGAAGGGGCATCATGTTAGATACACCGTCTATCTGTACAACAACCTTGCGAGGCATGTTGGGTTCAGGTAGGCTAGAAGATCATTGTGTCTGTGTGTGTCAACACCTGGTGACTCCATGAATTTCTCAGGGTCTTCTTAGGCAAGGAATCCTCAGAGGTAGCTTTGCCAGCTCCTCCCTCTAAAATACGGCCTACAGCACCTGGGATCCATTGGTGGTCTCCCATCCAAGTACTAACCAGGGCTGCTTAGCTGCCATGATCAGATGGGATTGGGAGCCTTTGGGGTATTTAGACCACTACTGGCCTGTAAGAGCCCCATTCGTTTCATGGTCAATCTGGGACTTCAACCGGCTCTTGTTGTTTCTATGGCCATGGTCTTAAAAGCAAACTGTCCAAGGGCCTCTGAGTGGATATATGACCACCCTGTGTTTGCACAACAACCCTGCCAGGTAAAGTATACTAGAAGACTATTACTGGCCCACAGTTGCCAAACAGGCTTCATGCCCAAGGTCAATGAGAAGAATGTCTCATCCTCAATTAGAAAAGTATCTTGATCTCTTGAAAGAGAATGATTTGAACCCGGGTCTTCTTGGGTCTAAGACTAAGACCATCCCTGCTGCACCACACCGGATCTTCTCCTCTGTACACAGCAGCCTGTAGGCCCACAGCAAAGTGGAAAAACAGCTGATGGTTTCGTACCTGGGCAGTTCTCCGGACGGCGATTTTCCGCACCATGGGAGGAGCTTTGACCCCAAAGGATGCTGGGATGGCTTTCTGGATATTGCCAAAAGTCACTGCTCCATACCTGTTGGCAGAACGTGGGCAGAAGAGAAACACCCGGTGCGCACCTATGTTTGTAGAAGTTTGCAAAACTGGGGAGCCCAGGGACAGCTCTGGTTATTCTCAAGTGCCCAAGGATGCCCAAAACAAACTGGGAACAGGTGAAAGGGCAACCTCTCTCTCTACACACTCCATCCCCTACAACAAGGGGCACCTGTGGGACACTAGAGGGTCCCCTCGGAGACCTTGGGGGCTTTGCATCTCCACCACATCTGTCAGGATCAGACTCGTACACAGGATCAATCCCCTCATATGGAGGGCAATCCCGACAATATCCCTCACAGCAAAACTACCTTACCAATTTTTCTGCTGCCAAGTGCCCCTCTGAGCAGTCACTACTGGTTTTAACAAAGCTCTTTTCTGGGCCTAGAATGGCCCAGGAGGGCTCCAAAGCACAGCAAAAATGCTTCCACGTCCTCATTTTGACCTCCTGTCTGCGCTAAGTACCACAAAAAAGGCTGCGGGGGCCATCCGTGGTCTGCAGGTTTGCCCACCTGTGCAGCCGAAAGCGGTCCGATGTGTAGAGCAAGTACTCGGAGACGTTGCGGCCCGTGATGTCCACCAAGATGTCCCCGGTCACCACTTTCATCTGGGGCGGGTGCCCCCCAACCCCGCTGGGGCAGGAGAAGCCGGTGCCCTGCATGGAGCAGGTGCACTTGATGGGTTCGTGGACGATGCTCGGCAAGGAGGGGGCAGAGGTGACCGTCCCTGGAAGGATAAGAGCAAACCGGAAGGGCTTACAAAATCCCCAGGACTCCACCCTCTGCAGCATCACAGGTTATTTATTTATTTAATTTCCATCCCACCTTTCTGCAAAAATGAGATCCAAGGTGGCTTATGGAAAGAATGAAACAAAACAGAGCCAAACATCTAACGATAAAAAGAAACCGTTAAATCAAGCTAACGTATTTAAGTATCATTAATTTTAGAAGTATGAAGCCACTGCAAAACAGCTAACCCAGCCGTGACCTCTTTGCAATGTAATTTTAGACAGGAAATCAAATCAAGCATCACCGTTATGAACACACCTATGAATTTAGTGCGAGCTTAAGGCTTTCTGAGGAACTGAAGCAACGTGAAAGAGAGAGCTGGAGTACGATAAGGGCCAATCTCACCTTATTTGGGAGGTACCAATTATGCCTCTTGAAAGTATGTTTATAAGAGAGAGTGAAGGAATATAAAGTAACTTTTTCAAACTCTGAAAAAGGAATGGATTCCTAACTTTACTCCATGAAACAGTAACTGTCCTTGTGACCACGGCTGTGAAATGTGTCCCGAAATTGTATTCTTCTACCTATATTTTCTATCGCAACGAGATTACTGTCTGGAGTGGAATTTGCAAACTTTTGGTTCCCCGATTCTGCCCCCAAATAACCTTTAGTTTAGATGCCAGCTGGGCTGTTTTGCTGCCCTTACCTTTGATGGCAGAGGGGTAAGGAGTGGAATTCCAGGCCCGGAGCAAATCCTCGTCCAGGGAAAAGGGGTAATCGGAGGGGGCCGGGGATGGAGGGGGCGGCACGAAGTTGGAGAGGGGGAGGCCCTGGGTGAAGGAGTCCACGCACATGGCGTCAAAATACTTGGCTGCCAGCATCTTGGACTCGTTGCTGTTGAGGTTCAGGGACTGGACCAGCTGGTCCAAGGTGCTGTTGAAGGCCGTCTTCAGCACGCAGGTGGCGCCCACCCCGGAGGGCAGGTGGAAAGTGCCCACCAGCTGCTGGGGGCCGGCATCCGGCGACAGCTTAAGCCTGTAAGATTTCGGGAAGAGAGTTTGTTTTATAAAAAGGAACAGCATCAATTAGCATCCTAACATTCTAAAAGACGCAGGAGGGACATCACCCATTTTGCTCTGTTATCTGGTACTGAAGAGCTACACTGCTCCTGAACCTGGGAGCTCCGTTAAGCTGCTCTTCTACCAAGCAGATACTTTGGACTACAGTTCCCATTGGCCACGGTGGCTGGATAGATGGGTTTTGCAGTCAAACGCAATGATTGCATTTTTCCACCCTTTGCAACTTTGTGAAAAACTTGTTTTTCCTCAAAAAAGCTTTTTTTGTACAAACTCCAAAAGTTTTGCACAGAAAAAAAATGCATTTTTGTGCAAAATATGTTCAGTTTTGCAAAAACCCTATTTCTTTCTAGAATTATTTTTTCAAAAGGAAATTTTGAAATGTGAAAAATCTTGCAGGAATTGGCCATTTTCTCAATGAGAAAATTTGACAGTACCTTTCCATCCCTATTCAGAGGGAGAATCCTACTCAGAATATCATGTCCCATGAAGGAGAATTTGCAGCGGGCAAAATTCTCCTTCCTACATCTGCAGCCTTCGGATGCACTGGAGCTTGGGATGGTTAGGAGAACAATGAAAAGTTGCCCCTCACCGGTATTCGTGACGCTCCTCATTGGCGTAGGGGATGAAGTTGCCTTTGGGTTGTGTGTAGTTGTGATACTGCGAGGGTGACAGGATGAGGGGCGGCAGGTCTCCTGTGGAGGAAGACAGGGCCAGAGGACGCAATGTCGGTCACAACAGCTTTGACCCTCCAGGACCGGGGTGGGCAACTGCAGAGCGGGCGGGGGCTTCTCTCCCACCCTGGGCCTGCCTGAGGACACGCACTGGTACATTTTGGCATGCCCAAAGGGACGCAGCGTCACTTCAAGCATTCAACACCCCCCTCTTCTCTGTTTTGGGGAGCTTTAGGGTGCTTTTGGAGGGCTCAGAGCAGCAAACGCACTGCAGCTTGGATACGTTTGCTTATCTCTTTTTTCTTTTTCTCTAGTACAGTGGCTTGTGACCTCCGATCCCTCAGAGATTGTTGCTATTGTGTGTTTTCATGTTCTTTCTGACTCAGGAGAACTTATCACGGGGTTTTCTTGGCAAGATTTGATCAGAGAGGGTTTGCCTTTGCCCTCCTCTTAGGCTGAGAGTGTGCGACTTCCTCAAGGTAGGTTTCCACAGCCAAGTAGTGAGTCAAACTCTGGTCTCTCAGCCAGCTATGCCCCGCTGGCCCTCAGACCTCCAGAGGTTACAGACTCCAACGCCCAGAAACCCCAGCCTGCACAGCCAATGGCCAGGAATTCTGGGAACTGAAGTCCAACCCCATCCAGAGAGCCAAAGCTTTGAGACCCAAAGGTCTGGTGCACAAAACTTGGCACTTGCTCCGGGAGGACCCTTCTCCCCCAGAAAAATGGGGACGCACATACCAATCTCCGGCACAGAGAGGGCGACAGTCATGGCCACGCAGACGAAGAAGGCGGGCAACAGGATCTGGGAGAAGAGGGCCTTGGTGTTGCGCTTGGCGCAGTGGAACCGCTTGACGATCAGCCCGTGGAACTGGCGCAGCTTCAGCCAGGAACCCTCCAGCTTGAAGCTCCCCTGGCCCGCCAGGGCGTGCTCCTCCTCCGGATCGGCCTCTTGGTCTGCAGCGGGAAAAGAGCAAAGCGGGAGGAATGGCAGAGAGGCGGAGAGAAGGGAGTGCAGTTTCGGTTCCGGTTAGGTGGAGCATCTCCTTTCAAGGCCATGCTGGACCAGGGATGGGATCTCAGGAACCTGACAGCTGGGGTGAGCATGTGAACATTAACCAGCTGGAAGAATATTAATTGGTTAACATCCAGCCGTTGAGAAGAAGGGTGTAAGAGCTGGGTCTTCAATGGAAAACAGATAGGAGATCAATAAATAAATCAATTCAATCCATAATCTCACTAGAAGTTGCTGACCCATAAGATTTAGAGGACTACAGTTGTCTACCTCTGCTGTAGATGTTTCTGGAATACAACCCTAATTCATAATACACGCCTTATACTTTTTTTAAAATGGCATTACATTAATATTTTAAAGGGAACATTCTATTGGATTGGTTGTTCAATGCTTTTTGAAAACTTTTGTGCCACACATTGTCTTAGGTACTTTATTCTAACTTATATTGTAAGCTGCTTTGGAACCTGCTTTGGAAGGGAAAAAAACAGGATATAAATCACATAAATATGTAAGTAAATCCAACTCCCACCAGCCCCACCCCAGCCGAGGGAAAGGGACAATGTTGACATGAGTCCAACCACATTTTAAGCATTAGACCCTTTAAGAAAAGATGGAAGAGTGTTTTAAGGCCTTTCAAGGGCTGTTAAAGATAACCGTGTGAACAGAAAGAAGCAAAACATCTTCTAACAGGATAGAATAAGACTGGCAATTCTCCCTGTAGCATTTACAGCAAAAGATGACTAGGGTTTGGAAGAGTCTGCCCAAAAGCACTGGACAGGCACCTCTTGCCCTCGGTCTATGACTTTTAATTGCACATGCAAATCAGTTGAGTCAACCAAGTTTCCTCCAGTTGGAAGACCTTTCCAATTAGAAAAGATTTTCACCAACAGAGACAAAGGACGCAGCCCTCAATCCTGCTGGTTAGTTCCAACTCGATCCACTGAGCCAACTGTTCAGCGGTGAGTCAACACTTGCCCAAATCCGACTGACTCAACAGGTCTACTTAAGTTGGAAGTACCAACAGGACCCAGGCTGTGGGGTTTTCTAGTTTCAGGATCCATTCCCTGCACCCCTGCCTGCTACAGCCAGAGTGGACGGCTTCCCTCCCCTCCGCCACCGCGGCCCCCTCCCAGGGAACACGCGAGGTCTCTCACGTGTTACCAACCTTGCAGACTGATGTTATCAGGGTCTTGCGGGTTATCAAACAACGGAGAGTAATCCCCATAGAACTCCGAATAAGCCCCACCTTCATCGCCTCGCACAGAGCCGGCCGAAGACGAGGAGCGTAGTGACGTCTGAGACTGGCCGAGTTGGGAGCAGGCCACCAGGTTGCCCTGATCGGCCTCTGGCTTCTCAAGCGTCTCTGAGCCCAGAAGGGGCTCCCCGTTGGCTTCAGGTTTGAGTTGAGGGTCGGGGAGAGGCATGGCGTCCTTTTTGGACTCTTTCACATCTGGAAGGGGCAAAGGAAGAAAAGAGGAGAATGTGAGGGCTGCTGGAGGCCATGGGAAAACCACCGTGATTCATGGGAAAAATCACAGAAGGACCATGGGAAAACAGAGCGGGCTATGGGAAAGTTACAGAAGTCAATGAAAAAGTCAGAGGGGTCCATGGGAAAACCACAAAGGTCCACGGGAATGCTAAGATCCATGGGAAACTCAGAGGGAGACATAAGAAAGCTACAAAGATCCATGGGGAAAGCCAGAGGGGGCCATGGGAAGGCTACAAAGATCCATGGAAAAGCCAGAGGGGTCCATGGGAAAACCCACAGAGGTCCACATGAAAACCAGAAAGGTCCACAGAAAAACCAAAGTGGTGGGAAAAGCCACTTGTTTCTTACCCACATCACTGTTTTCAAGTGACTGGTCTTCCTCTGAGACCTTGAGGAAAACCTCTTCCAAGGTGGTGTCCATCAGGCCAAAACTGGTCAGGTCCAGATCATCCAGGCTGTGCTCCAAGTGCTACCAAACAGGGTGGGAGAGGACAAGAGAAAAGGAGAGAGGGAGAGCCAATTAAGCTCCTTCTACCAAAATCTACATTACCTTCAGGATCCCCAAGCGAGCTGGGACAGTGGGGAGCTCTGGGAATCACCCCCAAGGGTAACATCATTTCCAAGCTCTGTTTTTTTTTGCATGCAAGAGTACCTGGAAGAGCCTTTCAAAACAGCCCTTCTTGACCGCCTCACTGGGAAGAATGTAGGAGAGCTCGGTGTTGGTGTTGGAGATGAGAAGACAGGAAGCCACGTACTTCTTGATGAACTGGGTGACCCGCACTTCGGAACAAGGGCTGACGGAAGAGTGGCAGGGTGGGCTGTGGGTCTGCCCAGAGTCTAAACGGAGGAAAAGGATGGAGGGAAGGAAGGAAGAAAAGAGAGAAAGAAGAGGAGACATTACTGAAAGCAGTCTCCACCTCGCACCTAACTTTGGACACACATAGAAGATCAGAGCTTGGAAGAATCCATCCAAGTCTATTTCCGCACTAACTTGTTATAGTGCATTATTCCACTTTGAACATCCCATGGAATCCTGGGGTTTGCAGTTTAGGGACGGGCCTTGGAGGATTTCATAGGATGTTGAAAATGGAACAATCGCACTATAACAGGCTAGTGTGGAAATGACCCAAGAGTCATGCTTTGATGGTGACCTGGACAGTTCAGGCCTAGTCACGCACACTGACCCACGTTCGCCCGGGAGTCTGACTGCTTCTTGACCACGGTGAGCTTGTACCCATCCCCATAGGTGCCCTTCAGGAAAAGCGGGGAGCCGCAGCACTTCAGCTTCCCGTGGGAGATGATGGCAATGCGGTCGCCCAGAAGGTCAGCCTCGTCCATGTGGTGGGTGGAGAGAAGGATGGTCCTTCCTGTTTGGGGAGGGAGGAAGAAGGGAAAGGTGAGGTGAGCAGAGTCCTCTCAAGTTCCAAATAGAGCCCAGAGCGGATTCACCAGCCCTGTTGACTTGGAGACCACCACCTTCTACTATGAGTAGGAAAGTTGAAAGCAGCCAACAGTAACATATGAAGGAGAGGTTATTCATCTATTACATATCCCATCATCCCCCAACATTGAACCTGGTACAGCAGGTCCTGATCCTGAAAGAGAAACATGTCCCCTTTCCTGCCTGGAAGGTATGCATCCCTTACCTTGCTTGTATTTCAAGATGAGATCCCAAATAGCCCTCCGTGCGTAGGGGTCCACGCCAGCCGTGGGCTCGTCCAGGATGACAGCCCGGGATCCCCCCACAAAGGCGATGGCCACTGAGAGCTTCCTCTTCATCCCCCCAGACAGGGTCTGCACCAAGGAGTGGCACTTGTGGGTCAACTCCAGGTCTTCAATCATTCTGGAGGAGCAGAACCAGGGAGGTGTGGAGAAGAGGGTACTTGTGTATTTGAAAGTGACAGAAATCTAAGCCCACAGAATTTGGGTGGGGAACACAGACCCATTAACTCTCCACCCCCCTCCCAAATCCTTAATTGTGAGGACCAAGGAGAACTTGAACTTGAGAGAGGTCTTCTGCTGGTACTGGCACCCCCTGGTGGCAAGGCATAGAGGGGAAAGAGGGACAGAGGGGAGGCCTACTTGTCCATCTCCTTGCGGATCTCCTCTTCCGCCATGCCCTTTAGCTGCGAGTAGAACCACAGATGCTCATCCACTGTCAGCTTGTCAAAGAGCACGTTGTGTTGGGGGCACATGCCCAGGTTCTTCCGGATCTCATCCATCTCTGTACGGATGTCGTGGCCGTAAATGGTGGCAGAGCCAGAGGTTGGAGGGAAGAGGCCTGTCAGGATGGACCTGCGTGGGAAAGAAGGAAGATAGTGAGGGACGATGACCCTAAGAAGCATGAAGTCCACTTCTTGCCTGCCAAGAAATGAGGAAGGAGGCCGGGGGGGGGGGGTGATACAGTTCTAGGACTGTTCCAAAATGCCTCCCACCTCTCCAAATCTGTTACCCCAATGGGGGTAAGTTTGAGCCTCTAAAAGGGGACAATGGAGAAGAGATGACTGCTGTCCACTCATCCAGAACCCTTGGGTTGGGGGCACCAGATGCCACATCTCTAGATGGGGGCATCTTCCCTCCAAAGACCTTTTCTACGGGTGTTAGATCACCCAAGAAGAGGACCGTGGCTGAATCACTCACATGGTGGTGGTCTTGCCAGCTCCGTTGTGGCCCAAGAAGGAAACAACTTGGTTCTCATAGAGGTTGAGGCTCAGTCTGTTCAGAGCCATCTTCTTGTCCGTCTTGTAGATCTTGGTCAGTTTGTCTATGCAGACCACCAGTGGGAGGTGGGTGGGCTCCTCCTCAATCCCCCGGGTCTCCTCTGAAAGGAAAACAAAAGCCACGGCTGCTCAGAGTGGATGTACGTAAATCTCAGCTTGCCTTGTTTTCATTTTCATTTCATTTTCAGAAGTGAAAAATTCTCCCCAGAGGCTCAGAATTACATACGTGTTTAATTTTTTTCTGATTTGAGCCTTTTTTTCCTGAAAATTTTGTCTGTACAAGAAACATTTTCATGTGTGCCAAGGTTTCTGCACAGAAAATGGGGAAGTTCTGCAGACTCCAACATTTTTTGACAATTTTTGTGCAAACCTTTCCTTTCTGGCTAATTCTAGAAGAAACATTTTAGACTGAAATTACTTTTTCAGGCTGGGTCAGGGGTCAGAGAGGAGACCTGAGGACCCCCAAGGGCCACACGCAGCTCACGGGGCACCCAAATTTCCAGCCAACGAATCTCACCCAGCCTCCGGTTCTCCATAGCGCACGCTTGGTCTTCCTCCATGACGCTCAGGCGGGTGGTCCTTGACCAGGGCCATGTCCACTCCCACGTCTCGGTGCGCCCATTTCCCAGCCAGTAGGATTTCTGCAGCGGGAAGTACCACGGCCGGGGAAGACCGTACATGCCTGGGGGAAGGAAGAGAGAGTCAGTAGCAAACCCACATACGTGCACACAGAGAGTCAGACGAAAACTCTGAAGTAGGAGAATAATGTGGAGATATGGCTGGGTCCCCTCATTTTCAGAAATTTGTCCTGTTACTTATTTTCTTGCTAAAGTTCTCCGCCCTTGCACCTGAGGATGGGATACAGATCATTTATTCTATGATGGAAATATAAATCTGCCTCTAGAGTTGGGAGGTTTTCTGCAGGTCAGTATGGAACGTGCAAGGCAGGCCTATTGAAGCCAACCTCAAGTCTCACAAGACGAGGGTCTCAAATGCAGGATTTGGGAGTTCCCGTTATCTTCAGGACCCTCACATACTGGATGTCCCCTCCGAGACAGGATACCTGGGAAGCCAATCTCCATCCCTTTAAAGCTAACTTGATTACAGGGGTCCCTCGCTTTTCAATGATCCACTCTTTCCACCTTTTTCAATTACAATGCAAACCCATATATTCGATGCATGGCCAAAAGAACCATGTGGCAAACATAGGGGTTCTGGTCGCAATTGAAAAAGGTCGAAGGAGCCAACCAGGAAGGCCTTCCATCCCCTCTTCACCCTCTCCAAGCCTACCTGGGTGCACGGCCTCAATGTACCAGGTGAGGACCCCATAGACCACGGCGTCGATAATTAGCATCATCATGGAGAGGAGGAGGTTGAAGTCGTCCCCTTCCACCGGCGACTGGCTGAAGGTGTGCCACTGGATGCCCACGCCAGCCACCTCGTAGAGGGCGAAATACTTAGACCCCAGCCCAAAGGCTGTGGTGGACATCAGAGACTAGGAAGGAAGCCACACGCGTCAGTAGGGTGCTGTCTAAAGGTCTAGAAAGAATGAGTTTCCGCACCCCGGAATTAGTGGTATCTGGGGGTCCCAGGTGTCCCTTGTTAGAAGGGGTGCCAAGCGAGCTTGTTTGAAGCTCACAAGCAATGCAAATAATTATGGCATGACAGATTCAAGACTGCTGAAAGAAAGAAAGAAAGAAAGAAAGAAAGAAAGAAAGGAAGGAAGGAAGGAAGGAAGGAAGGAAGGAAGGAAGGAAGGAAGGAAGGAAGGAACCAAGTACATTTTTCATAAATACTTAAAATTGTCAACCCCCCCCCCCCCCCCCCCCGTGTCATGAAATTTGGCTGTCTTTTATTTTGAAAATCTAGCAACCCCACTGGAACATCTCAATGCAGAGTATGCGTGTGCATGTGTTAACATGTGACTCATGTTCTCTTGTCTTCTAGTGGACAGTTAGCAGACTTTCTTGCACGGACACCAGAATTAATGCCACGGGCTCCTTTTTGAGATCAAGGTTGGCAAGCAAAAGCAAGAGGCAGATGACACAGACAGACACACAGGAATTTGGATTTGAATCCAAAACTTGCAATCAAACCAGAGAAGGACAGGTTTTTAACTCACAGCAATACACTTCTCAAAAGCGGTAATCTTATCGTGGGCCACCTCTTCTCGGATGGCGACATACATGTAGGGGACGTAGCTGAGGAAGTAGATGATACCACCACACGCTGAGGCCAGCTTGGCTTTGGAGTAAAGCACGGAGATGAGGAAGCTGCACAGTGCAAAGAGACAGAAATGCACGTCACACAGAGCCAGTGTCTCTTACTGGTTCGGGGGGTCAATGGGGATGGGAGTTTGGGTGGCACAAACGGACAACAGCCCAAGCTCAGAGCTCTCTGCCCACCCTAATTTGCCTGAAATTTTAAAATTTTCTAACGTCAATCTCCAAGACAGTGTTCAAGGGTGGCCCTAGATACAGAATATTGCAGTAGTCAAGATGGAACCACATGAATATTATGATGACGGTTAACAGTGTACAGGCAGCTTCCACACCCTCTATGGCTGTCTATTCCTCCTTCCTTGCACTCACCAAAACATGATGGTGGCCACGGCATAGACGGCCAGGAAGAGCCAGATGATGAAGACATCACTGTGCATCAGCACCTTCCCGTATTTGAGGATGGCCGTCAGAGCAGTGACTGAGATGGACAGCTGGACAAAACCTGTGATGAACCAGGCCACCCAGTGGACGGCGTTGTTCAGACCCATCATCTTCATCACCTGTGAGGGAGAGACATGGGAGGCATCACGTCAAGAGGTTCCTTAAAGTTCACACTGGAACCCAGAGCAGACTCATCACCATTCACCACTGCCTGTCTCAAACCTTCACGAAGAAGACTCCTCCACTCTGACGCTTCTTTTCACAGGCTGTGGAAAACGACCCATTCACAATGGGCACCTCCCTTTTTTGTGTCTCCAGTACAACCTTGCAAGGCAGGACAGGCCAAGAAGATTCACCGAGACTGCGCTTTGCGGTTGTTTTAATCTTTCTCTCCTGAGCGTTTTAATGATGACGTTCGGGCATGTGCATCATAAGAAACTACGAGGAGCAAAGCTGGATCTGCCCACGGCCATCTGAAGGTGGACTCCCCTTCTCTGGAAGCTCTTAAGCAGAGGTTGGAGGGGCCTCTTTCAGGAGAGCTTTAGCTGGGCTTTCCTGCATGGTAGGGGTGGAACAGACGGCCCTTGAGACCCCAGCGACTCCTACGAAGGGAGCACTGAGTGCGGTTCCTGCCATCTTACATTCCGGGTCAAAAGAAAGGCAGATCTGCAAACTGAAGCATTTAGTTCACAGCTCAGCAGTACTTCCGCTGTCCCCCGGGGTGGAAATGCAACCTAAAAATCCAAATCTAGGCCATTAGACAATGCATTTGTTCTATCGACCACCTGCATTCCCAGCCGCTCCCACCCCACCTCTCCCCGTCTCACCCCGTTCCGCCGCGTGGCAGCTGAGGTCAGCGGACGGCTGACCAGAGACAAGCCGTAGCCGACGTCCAGCTGAGCCAGCGCTCGGGGGGGAAATCAGGACGTGCTTTGCAAAAACAAATATTATGCACGGGAGACAGTTTTCGGCCCTGGCTGCAGGCCGCCCGCTCGGACGCTTAAATCACCAAAGGTGAGTCTTCTTTCTCCTCGCTTGTTTTGCTCCAGTTTTGTCTCCGGACAAAGAGGTTTTGCAGGGTTTTAAGGGACCAAAGAACCTGCCGAGGTTGCTTTTCCAGAGTTAAAAATGGGGTCCAACCTTCCTTAAGCCTGCACTGCAGACAACTGCTCTGCAACTCCCATTTCCCCCTCAGCCAGGCCACATTTTTTAATGTCTTTATTTATCGATTTTAACCCAAAAGAACACAGACACAAACTGACATTTTTTAACGTGAGCCAACTAATATAAACGCAATAGTAAAACAGTTAACTCAAAACACAAAACAATTAGCTCACTAGTACGCTAACTGACTAAACACTAATCTACTGAAAAACAAAATGGCTTGGAGCCTCCTGCAAACCAAACTGTAATGAAAAAGAAAAGACAAAAAAAGAAAAATATTCCGCCATTACAGACTTGACTAAACAACCTTACTAGAATGGCTAGTAACCACATCCATAAATTATTGCATAGTTAGGTTGCTGACTGCTCAAAAAGTCTGCAAGCGGTTTCCAGTTTTTCGAGAATTTTCCCTTAAATACCATTTCAATTTGCATTTGTTCAACTCATTTAAGGGGAACTGGGGAGGAAAAAACTGATAGCATGCATACGCAACTTTCCAATGACTTCTGGGAAGCAAAAAGATGAATCATTATTTCCAGACCCTGGTAATCTAATTTTGAAAACTCCATTAGACCCTCCTGCGGACACGGTGCTCTTTCATGTCATCTGGTTTACTTCCAAATTTTCATCTTTTCAAAACAACAACAGCCTCCTAGGTTTTCTCTTCAATTCAGCGAATCATTTTAATGTTAAAATCATGCACAACCAGTTTCCCAAGGAGAAGGGGTGAAAGGAACCGCAAGTCAAGAAGGAGGAAGAGAGAAACCCCAAAATCCAGGGCTCTTTTCCAGCCAGGAAGGGCCAATCTCCCACCACCACCCAACAGCGGGCCATGCCGCCATGTTTCTTCCAGCCAGGAAGTGAAGTGACATCACTTCCTGTTTGAAATTTTGCCAGTCCATAGCAACTGAGGCCATTTTCCCCGAAATTCCCATGCAAACTAATTTGAGAATAACACAACAGCCATGCCTAAGTTCCTTTTCATCCAAAGCTCAGAAAATTTACTTTTCTGGTGGGAGAGACTCTCAGAATCTGCCAGCACGCCCAGCAGCCAGTCATAGGCAAGCAAAGTGACTTCTCAAGGTCTGTTTTGGAAACTCCATTAAAGAAGATAACAAGGCAACGGCCTTCCAGCAACTGGCGTTCAAAGGCATACTGCTCCGGAACATGGAGGTTCTACTTAGCCACCATGGCTGTCATTGCCGTTAGTGGGCTCCTACCTCTTTCAAGCGGTGCTCCTTCTCGGCCACGATGTGCTGGATCATCATGGCCACCGAGTAGACCCAAGAGATGACCATGCAGAGGGGCATCATGTGCTCTATGACAAACAGGAAGCTGCAGAGAGGAAGAGGCGGGCCATCACCTCCCGTCCACCCAAGGACTCTCAGAGGTTGCCGAACGGCCAAAGCCGTCTGGAGAACCAACAGGTGAACTAGCAAGCAAAAGCTTGCCGCTCTGTTCCAGAGCTTGGAAATAATCCATTAAAATCTCATGAAATTTAATTAAAATTTAATTAATCATGAAAAATTTCATGAATTACTCCTAATTCATTAAAACTTCCCATATTCATTTCATCATACTCATCTTCATCATCATGTTCACCAAGGAACAATTGATGTTTTTCATTACTTTAATTGGTCACTGGCCATTTCTAGCCTTAACGTTTCTCTTACAAGCACCATAAATGTGTTAGCAAATTAATTAACAAATAAGTCTGATGAGGCCAGTTATTCGTTTATTTTATTTAACATCCCTTCTTTTTCTTCCAGAGAGGGCTTTTTACATCACCTCTCTTAATGGTATAATATTACCCAATTAATTTCCTTCGACCATTTAATGTTTATGCTCTCATGCCAACAGTGATGTTTCCCAGCTCCTGCCGAAAGGCCAAGATAGCCTTGGAACGAGACCCTCAGCCTTCATCCCAGAGCCTGGAGAATGAGGAACTTTGCTCTTCTCGTTGCGCACCTTCAAGTCATTTCTGACTTGTGGTGACCCTAAGGAGAACTTATCACTGGGGTTTCTGAGAGAGTGTGGCACGCTCAAGGTCATCCGGTGGGTTTCCATGGCCGAATGGGGAATACTAAGACCAGATTATTGGGAAGCCCACAGAGAAGAGGACCTCCCACAGGGTCTGAAGAGGTTTCACAAGTACTCACTCATCACGGGTGTAGCATGGATACGGAAACATCTGCAC
Organism: Cyclura pinguis; assembly: GCA_030412105.1. Lineage (NCBI taxonomy): Eukaryota > Metazoa > Chordata > Lepidosauria > Squamata > Iguanidae > Cyclura > Cyclura pinguis. The sequence continues at coordinate 663,623 of CM059613.1, forward strand.
ATAGTTCCCGGGTTCAACAACATCGTGGCCTACGAAGGTATTGATGATTGCTCTTTCCATCATATCTTTTGAGAAACAGAAAGAAAACAAAATGGTGAGGAAAAGTCTCTCATCTTCTCTTTTTTTCCTCAAGACATCCATCTGGAGCTCTTAACAATCAGTAATTTTGCATGGGCCAGGTCCAATGTCCTCTCCTCTGTAGCGGAGGAAGGACTGTTTACGGAGATTCTTACCACAAAAGACTTTTGGAGCTGGAAAGCAAAGTCATTTCTCCATTGCTGAAAGCAGCAGTTTGTAGCCCTTTGCAGAAAAGTTGGAAGACATCATCCCTTTGATAAGAGGTGCTACGGCTTTTGACCCAAGCGGGTGCCTAACAAGAGAATGGCACCCAAGAAGGCGCTCACCTTGGATCCAGACAAAGCCATACAGGAAGTAGAAACGGCCCCCGGTGTTTGGTCCGGGCCTCCAATATGCCCGGCGGATCTCATTGGTTTTCTCAGTGAAGCTGGAGTTTTGACGGATCTTGTACATGACATGGGGAGGGAGGGTGCCATCCTTGTTGGTCTGGAAGATCACACCTTTGGGAGCGGGCAGGGAAACACAATGAATGCAGTGGAGAAAGAGAGTTGTAAGCCAATGAAGCGTCCATTAGGAGAACTGCCTGTCTAAGTCCACCATTGTGCTTTCCTACACTGGTCAACCAGATGCCTCTGGGAAGACCACACGTCGGACACGAGGACAACAAAACTCTCCCACACTTGTGTCCCTGTTGTGGTTCAGGTGCTCTAAAGCCAGAAATTCCTGAGTCAGAACCTGGTCAAGGAATTGCAACCATGACTCAAAGATCTCAACAGCAGTTGAAAGATATCAATCATGGATTTCATTGGCACCAGGTCACAAAGGATCACAACCATGGCTGACAGATCTCAGCCATGAGTCTCAATGCTGCCAGGCTAAAGGAACACAACCACGGTTGACAGGTCTCAACCACGGGTTTCAGTGGTGCCACGTTACAAAGGATCACAACCATGGTTGAAAGATCTCAACCATGGATCTCCAGGGCACCTCAACCACGGCTGAAGTATCTCAACTAAGTATCTCACTAAGTTGAAGAATGTCAACCGTGGCTGAAGGGTCTCAGCACTGGATCTGAATGTCCATGGTGGCTGAAGATGGTGGGAACTGGTGTCCAAGATATCTGGGGGGCACCAGGCAGCATCACTACCAAATGCAGACTAGGCAGACCATCAGTTTGACCTGGGAGAAGGCAGCTTCTTAAATATTCATGCAAGCTAATTGCTGGAGACCACCAAGGAAGAACCGTACTGGCAAAGACTGTGACGTTGTCTTGGTAGGCTTGGTTCAGGGTGTAGTTCACAATGCTCTCCTCATCTGGAAAACCCTTGAAGATGTCCACGCTGACCTGGTAGGAGGGGAAAGAAGATTTTTGTCAAGTTAGGTTTCCTTGCAATCAACAAGACTTTGTTCCAGACTTTGCAAGTGGAACTGGGGATTCTTACGGGAGAATTAAAAAACAGAGCTTGGAGAGGTACTTTTTTTTTTTTTTGGACTATAATACCTTCCAACAGACTCTGGTAAGGTTCCAATTTATGGAGCGCATTTATCAGCCAACTACCAACACCCACAGCAGCAACAAGAACAAAATCAAAGAATCCATTGTTATTGCTTGGGGGCATTTCCAGAAATTTAGGTGAGAATGTATGGGTGAAATTAAAATTCTGAAAATCATTTTCCATTTTAAACCATGACATTTACATTGTTTCTGAGAACTATAGCTTTTGGAAACAAAACAAAACAAAGTGTCTTGTGGAAAATGTCTTTCCTTCCTTTTAAGAAAACCAAAACAAAGTTGCTGACCACAAACAAGCAGGGTTTGAAAAGAATTATTTTATCATGGTTGAGCACAATAAAAAGGCATACAGTCTCTTTCATACAGAGCAAAACTGAAGAGACTTTGCAATGTTGAAAGAACTAGAGTTTGGAAAAGTTCCTTTTTGGAACTATAAGTTCCAGAATCTCCCACCCAGAACAGTCTGGGGAAATTTGGGGAGCGGCAATCCCTAAAAGAGGAGCCCTTCCAAGCACTGGTGAAGGCGTCAGTGGAGCAGAACCCAGTGACCCAGAAACTTTGAGGCAGAGACGGACAAAAGGAAGACCCACCTTGGACATGAACTGGATCCACCCACAGGCGGCGTTGTCAATGGTATCCAGCTGGGAGAGGAGAGTGCTGGTGTTGGGCAAGGAGAAGTTACTTTCCATGAAGTTGTTGAGCAAGTCGCTATCCGAAACGTTGAGGATTTCCGGGTGCTTCTGAAGATCTCCAGCTACCTGTAGGTCGAACACAAACACAGCAGGGAGAAGGTCACCAAGCAGGTTCTCCCTCTTCTCCCACCAGCACGTGATGCCGAGATGACATCCTTTGCACTTTGGGGGCTGTTGCAAAAAAGACCCTAAGTCCCAAGTGACTTTAATTTGTTGGTGGTGCTCATTGCAATATTTCTGCAATACTCTTTACTTTTTCCTACTTTTCTGGTCACCTCTTTTTTCTTAATGAACACTCAAAGACTAAGAAAAAGAAAAGCATGCATCTTGATCAATGTCTGTTAAAAATGCAAAAAGCAACCAAGAAAACACTGCTCATCACATCAATTAAGTAATGTTGCTCCCACTCACTGCATTGCTTTTGAACTTTAACTCTACATTTCCTCCACACCCCGGTTATTTGCTGTGGAACGGGAATGGTGATTGTTTCTTCCCCTGTTACTGGGAAGAGGGACGAGAGGTCATCCTGACCGCAGGCCAACGTTACCTGCCGCAGCCACCGGATCCGCTGCTGCAGTTTGCCCTCCTCCAGGAAGCTGCGGATCTCGGTCGAAATGTTGAGCCACACCTGGGCGTAGCGAGTCACATTCCCCACAAAAGCGAAGGTCTCGTTGGCCTGGGGGTGCAAGAGCAGAACAGCAAAGGAACACAGAGTCAGAGCAAAGGAACACCGAACACAGACTGGACTACAACTCCCAAAATCCCCCTTCACACTGGCTAGGGGACTGAGGGAACTCTCTCCCAAGGGAAGCTTGACTGGCCCCCTCTCTGCTCTCTCCCCACTGGCAGCCAATGACTGTTTTATCTGGAGAAAGCTTTGGCTTTTCCTTTGCCAGAGGTTGGTATGGGGAGTGGGCTGTGCAGCTATTATTGCTGTTGTTATCCTTGTGTTTTAAATTTGTGTTTTCCAATTTGTGTCCCTTGGAATTGCCCTCCTAAGGCTGCACCTGCTAAGAGGAGAGTTTTGGACTACAACTCCCAGAACCCCCAGTATGGCCGCAAAGGGAGAAGACCAGAAGGGAAGATAGAGGGGTGTCCCCAATTATTCAACAAGTCAGGGACCAGAGCACTGTCGAAAGCCGGAAACTGCCAAAATGCAGAACCAAGTCTTTATTTTCAGCATTTTTTACACGCATGAATTGAGAGAAAAAGCAGCGTGTGGTTGCAGAAGTGCAAGGAAGGTTGTGGAAAGATGGCAAAAGAGGTCAAAAGAGCAGACTACGCATCGAACGTGTGAGTCCTGGCTATAACTGAAAAGGGTAGACAGCAAACAGCAAACTACTGAAAAGCCTGTATCCCGAGGTCTCCCTCTCTTTTTTGGAGTCTCACCTTCAGGATGACCTTGTCCACCTCGGTGCCGACGGGAGCATAGAGGATTTTGGGGTTACTGGTCATGAGGTGAACGAGGAGCCCCAAGTTCCGCTGCTCTTTGCTGGTGAAGCCCAGAGAGCTCATGTTCCCCTGTTTCAGGGCCTCTGGCTCAATCGTCCTGCAGGGAAGAGGGGAAACTGTAGGTTATCCATAATCCGGGCTGTGCAAAGGGCAGACCCCTGGCCAAATGAGACCCAGAAAGGTTGCACCTCAAGGCCCCCAGAAGCATCCTCCAATTTAATTTTTTGGGGTGACTTTCCATACAGCCAGGCCCTTTTATCCTGATATCACATTCTGGTAGTTCTCCAGCCTTTTGTACCAATTTTTCTCCCATTCTGAAAGGTCCAAATGGCTCTCACAAAGTTCAAAATCAGCTCCAAGCAAAACTAGGCTTGTATATTTGGCCCCCCTCCTTTTGCCTTTGGCTCCACCCACCCCTTGGAACTTTCCTGAATTCGAATTCGGACCTCATGTGCAAAAGAGAGTCACTACCACCCTTGCTACGAAAGTGAGATAAAACTACTCTTTAACCCCAGATTTTCCACGTAAACCAGAACCAAACTCTCAATTCCAAGCCTTCCCAGGAAATGCCTTACTGACGTCTGCTCTCCCACGCGGCCCGTGAGGGCACATCTTACCGGTTGTTGCCACAAAGGATGGGCTGCAGGCCGGCCCACAGCTGGACGAAGGCCGAGCACTGGCCCTGGGGGTTCTCCGTGGGGGGCTCGCCCTCCCCCTTGCCGTCCTCGGAGCTGGAGTTGGCGCCCGCGGTGAAGTTCCCTCCGGTGGGGCTGGTGGCGTTGGGAGCGCTGGGGGCCACCTTGGTGGCACACGCCCCCTTGGGGAGCAGCTTAGCCAAGGCCGAGAGGATGTCCACCTCCTTCAGGACATTCTGTGTTTCCAGCAGGTCCTCCAGGAGGGCATGGAGGTGGCTCCGAGCCGCCGTGCTGTTCACCTCGTCCAGTTTCAGCTGCCACGAGAAAGAGAGCAGAGCCGTTAGCAGCCCCAGTGCCTCTTGGCCTTTCCAAAGGGGAACCCCATTCTCTCTTTATTGTTATCTATTTATTATCCTGACCTTCCATCGCTGAGCTCACCCCTGCCTGTGCAGCTCTTTTCTCATCTTCAGCGTCATCAACCCTGAAAGAGAGCTCCAAGGGCGGCACGATTTGCTCCGCCGTGCTCTAAACAAACATGGCAGGACTGCATAGCCATGTGCACACTTACAGTTTTTAACTGTGCCTCCGTGCACAATTCTGTGTACAGTCTGAAGACTTGAAGTGTTGCCACAACAAAGCGCAACGCTTTTCCAATTCCGCTCAACAGGCAAACCCACCTGGCCGGTTGGCAGCCATCCCCGTCGGCTTCCAAGTTCCACAGCTTTCCCTCGGATGCCAAGCGTCTGGCACGGAGCCCGAGCAAGCAAGGCGAGGCTGCCGGGGCCCTGGGGTGACCAACTCGCAAGGAGGCTTCCCTGGTCCTCCAGGCCCTTCCCGTACTCACCTGAGAGATGATCTTGGGCCCATCCAGCTGCTCCTTCAGCTCCGCCGCCAGCTGCCCAAAATAGTCCTTGCGGAGACTGGCGCTCCGGTTGCAGACGGCGGTCTGGTAGGCTCGGAGGAGCGGGCGCTGGCTTTCCGGAACCATCAGGAGGCGTTTCAGCTCGTTCTGGCTCGGGCGGCAAGTGAGGCTCTCCAGCACAGCCGGCGTGAAAAGGACGTTCTGGGGAACGGAGGAAACAAACGGACGATGAAGATACTTGGCCCTGCCTCCCAAGCTGCCATTTTGGGGGCGACTGTGCCTCCCCAGTTGTGCATTGCCCAGGGCATTTTAAAAGAAATTGTTCTTGGGTGTCCATAAAAGTTTCTCTACTATATAATCCTGACACTCAAACGGTGCTGAAAATGAATGTTTTTAAGCGGAGGAAGTCCATGCAGAGCTGGAGAGGAACAATGTGCTGGTTTAAGCACTGGACTACAGTCCTGGAGACCCAGGTTCAAATCGTCGCTCAGCCACAGAAACTCACTGTGCGACCCCTGGGCAAGTCACACTCTCTCAGCCTGAGAGGAAGGAAAAGCCACATCCCCCCAACAAATCTTGTCAAGAAAACCCTGTGATGGGATCACCGTAAGCCTGAAAGGGCTTGAAGGTGCACAGAAACACCCACAAAAGTTGGAGACACTAAAGAGAGCTAGCATAAGAAACCCTGAAAAACAGCCACTGCAGCAGGAAACACTTTGGACTTGGGGGTATTATTATTACCATTCCTGGGTTGGGACTGAAAACCGCTCACAGATTAAAAAAGACCGTTTAAAAACTCATACAGATGGGGTCAATTTAAGCAATGTATGCCACACAGGCTCCCGATGCACAACGCCAACTATGCGGAGGAAGTCCTGTTCAACATGAGAGTTTCCAAAAGCGATATCCCTGAGCCCGTCTTGGACGACGTAGGCACCGGTAACGTTACTGCTGCTCGGGCCGCCCGTCATCAGTTCCAGCCCAGAGCGGGGTCTCAAGAGACCCCCCCCGGAAGGCGCCGGCAGCTCCCCCCTCGTTTTGCCCCCCGCTCCAACCCGCCGCCTCGCTTCCCCCCCACGGCCCCTCACCTCCATGTCCTTCACGAAGGCCTGCGGGCCGTAGGAACCGGGGGACTCCGAGGCAGGGCTGGGGAGGCCCAGCGCTTGGGAGAGGAGGTGGACCAGGGCCTTCTTGTGGGAGCCCCTCTGCGGGTAGCGCAAGGCCTGGCGGACGAGCCCGTCTTCTGTGCTCCTCAGGCTCCCCAGAAGGCTCTCCTGGAAAGAGGGAGCAACGTGGGTTTCACACAGAGACTGCCATTATCCCAGGACATAAACGTCACACAGAGACGACTCTCTTCTTATCAGCTTCTCTCGCTGTCTGGCTTCCATAACCGTACACAGAAATTGGAAATACGATGGCACGGACTATCCTCATTTTGGTATTCAAGGCTCCTCGTGCCCTCCAGAAATGACAACTGCACCAGTTCCCTGATTTACTGTACACTGTCCTGACATCTATGATATAAAGCAGGGCATGAATAATTTAATAAATGACATGACTCATTAGAAACGAGGACAATGCTTGGTCAAGCAGGAAACAGCCGTAAAAGAGGGAGAGCGTGCTTCGGGTGGAGGGACCCCACCAAGGCAGCCGCAGCCCCGAGTCCGTGGGACCCGAGGCAGGCAGTCGATGAGAGGGCGGCCCGGGGGTCTCCCATTCCTAGAGTTGCCATAAGTTGAAGCCACTTTGAGAGCAATTAAGAATGAAATGCAAATAATTTAATGCATGGCGAAAACAGTCCTCTCCTGTTGATGTTCTACACGGAGAATCGTAGAGCTGGAAGGGATTCTAATTACTATACTATACTATGATTACAATTGCTTTAATGGCCATTATCATTATTATTATTTGCAAAAAGAGGAGGGCGGGCAGTTATCAAAGCAAACGCTCCACCTCATCTGAATCTGGATTCCACGGAGCAACACCCCGTGAATTTGCACCCAAAAACCCTCCATCTGGATGGGGGTCATTTTTCTACCTTGCAAATAACAGGGAAGAGGGGTTGGAAAAATTCTCCACATTTAAAGTACTCAGTGGAAGTTTGTTTGTTGTTTTAATCTGGCCGGATTAAAAGCCTTTGGAAACAGCTGTGGGGAAACGAGGTCAATTCAGTGGAAGAACCTGAACCTCCAGGAGAAATTGCTTTGCCTACCAACAGCAAGTACCAGGGCTTATCTCACCTCCAGGTGAAGGAGCTTCTCTGCTGTGCTGAAGCGGTCCCAGGGCTCACGGAATCCATCCGGAGAGGCCGGAGAGGCGCCAAAGAACAGCCGATACACCTGAGAAAGAGAGTCGGTTGGATCACGCCGAGCTCCTTAATCCAGATCTTTTGCTTCTCCTTCCCAAAGCAAGGACGGAGTCAATCTGGCCAAACGGACTAAGACCTGTCCGTTTTCCAGTTTCTTGTGACTGGGAAGAGAGCGTCCCCGTTAGAGCAACATTCCCAGTCCTCTACACATCTAAGTCTTTACGCTGAGATACTGTTCAACATTTCCACGCACCTCTTTGAGGTTCACCTTGGAGCCTGTCAAGAGCTCGGCGGTCTCGTTGGAGAGGGAGAGGTTCTGCGTCAGAAACCGGTGGAACTCCAGCTTGTCCCTGGCTGCCGAGTCGAGCGTGAACCCAGGAGCTGTGCCGGGTCCGGGGCAGAAGAGAACACAGCAGGGAAAGCGTTTAAATACTAGAGATGGTGGAGACAGGAAACTGGAGAAGGGGCTAATTCCCTGGCTCAACGCTTCCCACTCTGACTGGCAGCCACTCTCCACGGTCTCAAGGACGGGAGGGTCTTTGCATCATCTGCTGGGGGCCTCACGCAGCCTCAAAAGGAGGAGCTTTGACCACCGAGCGACACGGTCTCCCTCCCCACGGATGAGATTCCCGGCCCCACGACCTACCGGCCCGGTCGCTGAAGCGGGCCTCCACGGCGCTGGGTTCGTTACTGCCGAGAGACTCCAGGTGGTGCCGTAACGACTCCAGCTCCTCTTCCAGCCCCGCGTGATCTGGATTGAACAAGTTACTTTTCTCCACCACCTCATTGAGCCGCTCCAGCAGCTGCGTTACTCTGCGGGAAGGAACCAGACGCGCGTCATTCGCCCCAAAGCAGGGGGTCTGCGTGCTGAGTGTCGGGGAGGCACGCAGGCTTTTCAATAATCGGCAATTAACACAAAACCAGTCGTTATAATTATACCTTCCTCAGCTGGTGAGAAGAAAAGGCTCTTTTTAAGCTGTACATTTGTTTTAATCTATGTTGAGAGGTCCCGTATTGAGAGAAAGGCAGGATTTAAATGAAATAAATCAACAGCCACACGTGGAGCTCACTCGGACCAAACGAACTGATCTACAAACGACCCACCAAAAATACAACGGTTTGCAAAATCTGCAAGCCCAGCCAAGATTTGGAGCAAGCAAGCTTCCAAATCTTTGCAGCAATTTTTGGTTGTCATCTCCAACAAAAAATAAGGTGAGTCGTATGAAAAAAACTGAATTCCTCACCAGTAACAAAGTGAGATTCTATACTTTTGGACCCGAACAGGGATTGTGGCTCCCTGCCCCACTATGGACACTAATGAACTTACCAGGTTAATTAAGACGGTTCCGTTATCATGCCAGCACTACCATTAATGTTTCTGAGCTCCGTCATCCCTCCCTTGGCAGCCTTTCCTGAAATCTTTTTTTTCTTTTAAATACCCAAAACAACCCCAAAGATCTCCACATGACTAATGTGAAGACTTTCAGAGAACTTATATCCTATAGTCTCCTTCATAAGCTTTCAATTTCCAAAGCAAACGGCTGCTTCTCTTTGCAAAAAATCCCCCCTGCATTCCTGCTTGGAATCATTTTGTTAAATCAACAGTCACTGTTGCTCCTGTTCATCGCCATCAGCCGGGGACTCAACTCATCTTACAAATTAAAACAGATCCAATGCAGCTAAAACACACAAAAGCTGACAATAAAATGTCCTTCTGCTGTCAATTAACCTTCAAAACAATTTAAAGCATGCAAGAAAACATGCATTTAAAAGCAGTGGAATTAACAGCCATGCCGCACCCCATTTCTTTGGAAACCGTCAGCTCCACGAGCCCAGGAAGGGCAAAAATTGTTTCTCTCGCTAATGGAAAAAGACAGCAAGGTGGAAGAAAGTCACTCCAGCCTGCCTTGAAAGGCAGTTTGTTTGGATTTTTGGAGCAGCCACCAAGAAGACCCTGCCTGCAAGGACTGGGAGAAAACCTCAAGGCCAAAGGAAGGCTTGTAAGGGGAGACCCAGCGATGGCAGACCCAAGAAGGTCAGGAAGGAAACAGCGCGCTACTCACGTGGAGTTGGAGTACTGCAGGAACCCAAATTCATCTCGCTGCCCATCGGGACACAAGGACTGCATCACCGGCAGGATCCCGGCGGAGGTGAGAGGGGAGGCTGTGTAGTAAGCTAGGAAGGAGAGGAGAGGTTCCGGGAGAGATTGGCAGAGAGGGTGCAAAGTTGGGAGGAGACACACAACCAGTTCCAAGAGTAACGCAAGCGCCGCGTCGGTAGGTTACCGGCCAGTTAAGTCCTGTCCGTAACGCCTTACAAAGGCTTGGTCGAGGGCTGAAAGGTCAGAGGTCATCCTGGCTGCTTTAACCACAAGGGGGTCTCTCTAAGGTGGCTCTCCTCAATCCAGAAAATTCAATACATGTTGGACTGCAAGTAAAGCACTTTTCTAGTTAGGAAACAGTATTTTCTGCACATGCAAAAACACTTTTGTGCAAAGGAAATAACATTCCTGCATAGAAATATTACTTTCTGCTTAGAACACGCTATTTCCCCACACAAAACAACCGTGTGCAAAATTTGTGCAGAATAAAATCCCAAAGATCCTCATAAGTCCAGGATTCTTCTCACCAGCTTTCTCAGCACTTGAAAAACAGCTGGTTTGTGGGGGGGCAATTTTTTCAAATATTTTTTAAAAAAATTCATACTTAGTTGTAGTGCAAAAGAAGTAACCCTTTCCAAGCAATGCCTCCACAGATGGTAAGATGACCGCCGACCTTTCAGCCCCGGCTGAACATTGCCTTGCTCTGGCCAGGTGGTTATATAGGTAATTTTGCAGGAAAGGTGAGTTTAAAAAGACAGAGATAAAAGGACAGCAAGGGATTAGGAACTCTTAAGAGATCATTAGTACAAAACACAAACAGCTTTCCACAGCCTGTACGCTTTGGGTGAATTCTCAGATATACTCCTGCTTGGCTTCCCAAGTTGAAGCCAGCCGGGAAAGAAAATCAGGAGGGGAAGAGAAAATGACGGAAGGATTGGAAAGGGTAGTGGATGTGGGGCATGGTAACCCCAATGCCTTGTGCACCCCAAAGACTCAATTTTTTAGGACAGAACGGTTGCAAAGGGTGCATAAGAATGACTGAACTTTGGCTCAGTTTTGCATTAAAAAAATTGCAGAAATCTAGCACACAAAGCATTTCAACATCACCATGACTTTGGCGGAACCCAAAAAAATGAAAGCAATGTGGAATGCCGAAAAAGGTGAGTATTTAAAGGGTGAGAAAGCAAGAGTTGAAATGAGTATCTATGCCACAGGTTAAAGTGTTTGCCTGTTTGACTATTGGCCACTTGCTCAATCAAAAAGTCGTCCCATTTGGCACGTAACCTAATGGGATCGAGACAAAGACTGTAGCAAAGTTTTGGATCTGGATTCATCTACTACACTTTGGATCGGGAGATATCTTTGGTCTAGAATGCATATTAATAAACAAGGTTTTCATTGACTTTGATGTTTAGACTTAATGTTGACATCTCTAATACTTCCATGCAACTTCACGACCAATCAGCAAACTTCATCATTTTTGCAGGGAAATTGCTGGCATTGGTCCATCTTGCATGGAACGTGGCATGAAATAAGTTTTAACAACTGTAACTGTTACCAACCAAACATCCGTCTCATTGAAACTATAAGTGAAGTTATCAGTATCAACCAGGGCAACACCAGGTAAATCTCTCAGGACGCATATATCTACTTCTTAGTGCAAAATGTTAGATGAAAATGGCTGCCTTCTTCCCCCCAGAACGCTTTGCTAGAGGCAATAAGGGAGCCTGGGGCAAGGACAAAAGCAAGCTGAACTTACAGACTGCAGGAGACAAATTTCGGAGAAAGCAAAGAAAAGTGTGAAGATTTGTTGGGAGAGGAAAAAAAAAAGAAAGGAAAAGAGGAAAAACAACAACATAAGGATGGGGAGGAGAGAAGACAAAAAAATAATAATACTGCATAAGAGATAAAATAAAAATGCAACTCAAAGCATCAATGTCAGACAACGGCTATAATGGAGACGCAACTCAGGCGGGGACAACAGGTGGGTTGAACCCAAAATAGTACCACGGCCGGCTCCCTGGCAATCCACGCTACCACATGAACGGCGGAAGTGGTTTACGACAATACGCGAAGCCCAATTAGGAGACGCTGCTTCTCAAATTCAGCAGCCCATTGGCTTGGATTTTGGATCTTAAACCCCTTTAGAGGGAATCACCGTGACTAGCCTAGTTGCCACGGAGCCAAAAGCAGCTGGAGGCTCCCACGTCCCAATAAGGAAGGACATACGAATCCATTCCTGGTTTCAGTCTGAACTTTTTAAAAGCGCTGAACCTATTTTTGTAGGGGAGCTCCCAGCATCCCCATTCCAAATAAGCAACTTTTCAAAGATTTTCTCTCCCCCGCCCCAGCCGAGAACACCCAGCTTTCCCCTGAACTTCACCACTGGATGAAAGGTGGATGTCGAACCGCTGTATTGCGACAGGCACGGCACCGGAAAGGACTCTACCTGTCGAGTTTCTGCCTGCACCCCTGCTTTCAAAGGCCCTCCTGGTTACTCACAATGTGAAATGGAGACCGTTCCCCAACGTGAGGAAATTGCAACTTGGGACGGTCTCTCTACGCCAGGCCGCCGCCCTCGGAAACGCAGACGGTTTTCTCCCGGACGCTCCACTTACCTTCCTTGACGGGGATGGTGGGCTTCTTCTGCCGCAGACCCAGCAGGATGAAAAAGAGAACCAAGGGGATGAAGATCTCGAAAGCCAGCACCCACTGGGGGGATTGCAAAAAAGAAATAAGGAGCATTCAGAGGGACTGAGAAATCCAGAAGGACGACATCAGCCACCGTCGGCAGCTCCTTCCCGTCGACGCAGTCCCACAAAACGGGAAGAAAGAGAGGCCGAGAAACAGGGGCCGCGGGCAGCCCCCGGTCGGCCACCTGGGACTCTTCACGGCTCGATGGGGATTTCTTACAAACCCCACCCCAGCCCTCTAACCGCCAGGCGACACTCGCATTAAGGTGGGATTTTACAGACTTGTGGAGGAAGAGGGAAAGGACACGTCAAGACAGTGCTTTGGGGACTACAGCCCCCATCGTCCCCCAGCTAGCCCGCCGGCTGCATAATCCCTGCCCTTGGTGTTCACCAAAAGCCCTTCCATCTCAGCTCGGGGGCGTCTGGAGGATTCTGGGATCTGGAGTCTTCCTGTCGCACAAGCTTGGAGAACTCCATCAGAGAAGAGAAGCGGTATTTTATTTTAAACCCCTGTTCTTTTTGCTGATTTCTTCTGCTTCCTCCCAGGGCTTTAACCAACCAACCATCCGGCCGGCGAGCAGAAGCCGCCAAAGCGCTTGCTCTAATTGCACCGTGTGGTCATAATTAGCGCTATTCCACCTCAGATTCCCAGCGAGAAGCGTCTGTCTGCAGAGCCCCGAGGCACCGTCGACGGATCCACAGAAAGCTCATAAATCCGAGTGAAAATAGGGATGCCTAGAATATACATCTCTCCCATAAGGAATAAATAAATAAATAAACAAACAAACCAACCCCTTTTGGAAATTTAGAAGTTCCTCACTTTAAACATTTTAAAAAATAGATTAAAATTCTACAAACTGAAAATTAAAATTCATTACCATAAAAATTAGTTAAAAATTAAACTAAAAAAATGTAATTAATTTTAATTTTTAAATCATTAATCAGTTTTAATTAAACTAAACCACTCCTCTTGATCTCTAAGCAAAGGTGGTAACAACAAGGTCAAAACAAACGCCACAACCAGTGTTTAAAAAGCAATTAATTCCTAAGACTCATCATCAGTGCGGCTGACTCCCACGAGAGTGGAGCAGTGAATCCGTTCTGGGTTTTAGTCCAAACTGTAAAGGAGCTACTCCAGGGTTCTGAGGCTAATCCCCAAACTGAATCCACGTGAAAACCCAGGGTGGTTCAATGTCGCCCCAACACGGAAGCTACCTTCTGCTAATGGAAGAAACGCAAGAGGTTGCAAATTTTGTGTTCCTTTGCACATTCTGTTCCTTTGCCCATTTTGTGCTCTCCAAGGTCAGTGGAGAGACGGTGTCGTGCAGCGGTCTGATTGCTGGCTGAGGACTCCACAAAAGCAGACTTCTAATCCTCAGTCAGCCATGGACACCTGGAGGGTGACCTTGGGCAAGCCACACTCTCTCAGCCTCAGGGTAAAGCAGTGGAAGCACTCCAAACAAATCTTGCCAAGAAAACGCAGTGACACCTTGACTCTAAGGTCACCACAGCTCAGAAACAACTTGAAGGCACACAACAATGTGAAGACACACAAAGCTAATGGTCCATACCACACCCCACTGAGGTCTGTGCCATAGACGGCTGCCTAGTTAACGATAGCACCAGCCCTGATTAAACAATTAAACCAATAACTGTGGATTCTCTCCCTACAAAGATGTGAAATTTGGAGATGACGCTCTCAAAATTGGGGGAAGAGAAGGGAGAGAGGTATCAGAGGAGGATCCGCCACACTTGTTGGCTTAACTTTGAAGGATTGCTTTCTTTTCCGGAGGCGCCGTTCCCTCCCAGACACCCACAGATATTGCAGTGACTCAGCCAAGAGAGAGACAGACAGAGAAATTCCTGGCCCAACAGAGCATGTGCATGAAAAGAACGGAATGCAAAAATTTGGATTCCAAAGTACAGAAATCGAGAAGAGAAAAAAACCCAAGAGTAACAGAGTCTTAGAGTTGGAACAGGGACCTCAAAGGGCCATCCAGTCCAACCCCCTGCCATGTGGAATCCAAACCAAAGCCCTCCTGAAAAATCTTCTGTGTAAAGACTTCTGTGTAAAGATCTCCAAAGACAGCCTAAATACCCAAAAGGCATGGGACCCCATCTGATCTTGGAAGCCAAGGAGGGTCAGCCCTGGTTAGCACTTAGATGGGAGACCACCAACAAATACCAGCTGCTGTATTTCAGAAGCAGAAAGTGGCAAAACCACCTCTGAGTATCCCTGAAAAGGTAGTTAAAAATTCACAGGAGATAAAAGCTAATGAACAATTAAACTGTCATACAACTAAAATAAGAACACAAATCATTACGAACAACCACAGCCACAAATAAAAGACCCGCTTATGACATAAGGCCTGTTTCTCCTAAAAGACCGAGAGATTGCTTCCCTGTTCTGGTGCAAAGGTAAACCCAGAGTCCCACATTGCTTCCCAGACGGACACAGAAACGGAAAGAAGCGCAAATAAACAAGGCACTCGGGTTTCTGGTTTGGGGACGACCCACTTCACCACTATGTGAAACCAGCATCGACAAACGTGGGGCAGGAAACCACATTTCTATCACCCTCTCCAATAAGTGGCAGCGCAAAAGCAGGTCTCTGCCCTGGAAGGAGCCGTCGCAAGCTCAACACAGCTTTCATCTTCAGAGGCCTTGCCCAAAACGGAAGAGTTAAAGTTACTGGAACCTGTAGGAAGCCCTCGCAGATGTGGTTTTTGAAAACATCCTTCTCACACTTGTTTATTTGAAACAGATGAGGGGCGGGTGGGATCTCGCCTGGAGAACTTCTGCATCGCCCCCAACGCGGGACCTGTCACGCACGCACAACAGGACACATCAAAGGCCTCCTCCTCTCCAGGCTAGAAAAGATGGCACCCGCTCAGCCTTCCCGCTGCAAAAGCCTCCGTGCTCCTGAGTGGCACAGAGCGGCAGGACCCACCTTGGCAAACCCAGTGCTGTAGCTAGGGGTGACGCCCGGGTGAGGACTCTGTGGGTCTTTGTGCAATAAAGGCACCCGGGACTTCTTCGTGGAATGACTTTTCCCTTGCTGGACAGCTCCAGTTTTGCTGGGCTCAACTGCAGCAAAGCTGAGCTAGGAAGGCAGAGCCTTGCTACAGCACGCAGAGCTGGACCGGCTGCTGCAACTTTCAAAGACTTTCCCAGGAGTCTTGCGCATATATTTAGTTAACGTCCTTCCGTCCCCTTCCCTTTCCCAGGACTCACCCTCTGCTCTGCTTTGCCTCAGCTGGTTAGACAGGTCTGCCTTCCCTCAGTCCCTGACTAGTCACAGAAGTTGCTCCCAAAACACAGCCGAGGAAAATGAAGGAACCATCTGCCTCCAGAACCCCAGCATTAAGTACGCTATTGGAATTCTTTCTTCCACCAAGGTCACATAAGTTCTTCATTGCATATTTTTATCCTTTGCACTAAAGGAAAGCAGCTAACGAACACTGTAAAGACCAAATCAAGCAATAAAAGATGTTAAAATTAGCACAATCCTGCCATCATCAAAAGAGTTTCAACGGACAGTTTAAGGAGATGATGTCACACCCTTCCAAAAAAACCAAGGCTGATAATGGCTCACAAGGCTGAGAAGGTGGCACTAGAACAGTCTGGGGACAACATGGGAGAGAGTGTTCTCCCACCAGGCCATCCCACGGGCAGTCACAGAGAGTCTCTCTGGAAAGATCTTAACATTTGGGTGTGTCTGCAAAGAGACGGGGGGGGTCCCTCAGACATATCATAGCTTTTTGCAGGTTTCTGGGGTCCCTAAAGTGGAATGCAGTTAGGGGGCTGGGTATGTGTAGCCTAAACAAAGAGACACACAGGGGTGGCATGATACAGGCATCTCCAAATATCTGAAGGAGCGTCCGATAAAAGACGGAGCGAGCGTGCTTTCGGCTGCTCCAGAGGACGGAACTTGAACCAATGGATCCAAATTACAAGAGAAGAGATGCCACTTAAACGTCAGGAAGGACTTCTTCCAAACTATAAAAGAACATGAATTTCAGCAGGAATAACGAAATGCACAAATACTGGATGGGTGATGCAAAGCTTGGAAGCAACACCTGGGAAAAGGATCTAGGGGTCTTCGTAGGTCCCTCAAACTAAGCTCGAGTTAACAGTGTGATACAGCAGCCAAAAAGGCCAACGCAGTTCTGGGCTATATCTGATTCTATGATTTCCTGGTCAGGAACAAAGCTTGCACATAAGCTACTCTGCACATAAATTACGCACTCCCCTGTTCTGCAGTTTGGTTATCACCAATGTTTAATCCATCACAATGAGCATGTTCCTTCCATAACTTCTTTCCCTGCGGAGGAAGTGACCCCGCTGAGTCCCTCCTCTCCTTTTAACCACCCCCACCCCAACTTCTTAGGGGTCACCCCCACTCCCAGGGGAACTTCCTCCTCCTCCTCCTCTTCCTCCTCCTTGTTTACCCCAGCAAGAGGTTTTTTCCCCTCCTTCCTCTAAATAACAATGGCCACTTTGTCACAGTGAAACATTAACACCACTTTTCTTCGCCAGTTCCTACCAGGCAGTGCCAAGTTCAGAGTGGAGCAAACATGCAGTTTTTATTGTGAGGTTTTGGAGACGTCACTTGCATTTTGAGCCACTCCTTTGCAAACAGCAAGGGTTTTTGTTGTCGTTATTGTTTTTAAGTCTTGACTGCAACGAGTTAGGAATTTTGGTCCCCACAACGACCTTGTAAGGTAGGCCGGCATTTTAGAGATGGGCAACGTAGGCTGACTGGATTGAGGCTTGACAAGGGAGCCTAGATTATCACAGCCACTCACAGCAGCCTCGTTCTTTGACCAAACAGGACAATTTTTTCTAAAAACACGTACTACGCTTTGCTCGTACACAAAGCACGTGAGAAGCAAAGCCAGGGTCCAAATTCGGCTTGGGAATCTCACCCGTTCGGCCCATTTTGCAAGCATAAAGAAACCCGTCAACAGGGTCCATTCTGGGTGGCTGCCAACGGCTCTTAAGCTCACAGCCTCCGCCCAGAAACATTTGGCCACACGTGTCTGCGCAGCCACGCAGTCGCCGACAGCGGCCGAACACGTCGGGCGGGGATTTTGAACCGGCCTCCCAAGGGAAGCATCGTGAACAGCAGGACCCAGAGAACGCATTCTGGGGGGGAGGATAACCCACTATTAGGGTGGCCGGCTATCCCAGGGCCTGGCCCGGAGTCTCTACTTTTTGTGAGTCCCACCCAAGGGTGCAAACGCTCTACCTTTGCTGGGCTCAACTCCGGGCACGAGGAAAGGACGGCGCGCCAATCTTTCTACCTTAATTCCCACCACGAAAATACGTTCCCTCTGTGCGCATAGGTTGGAATGACAAGCGACTTTGGCTGTCGTGTGTCTTCAGGTCATTTCCAACTTACGGGGACCCAACCTATCACCGGTTCTTCTCGGTTAAGATTTGTCTGGGGAATGAGTTACCTTGCCTTTCTCTGAGGCTGAGAGAGTGCGAACTTCTTACGGTTACCCAGTGGATTTCCATGGCCAAGCAAGGATTCAAACCCCGGTCTCCAGCGTCAGTCATGGCATATAGATATAGATATAGATATAGATATAGATATAGATATATAGATATAGATACAGACACAGACACAGACACAGATACAGATACAGATCCGCGCACACTTTTCAAATAGTTCTCTTGCCCGGAGATCCCTCCCTCTTACTCTGATGGCACCAGAGACGGGGATCGAGGCCCTGACGTTGGCAATGGACTTTTAACCGGGTGCTGATTTGCTGCTTTTAATTCTTTCCACCAAAGAATGTTAGCTGGTTTGGACTTTATGGATCATTTGTGCTTTAAACCCTTTTAATAATTTTTGTGTTTTTAAATCTGTACGAGTTTTATACACTTCCACTCTATGCCAGCGAGTGAAATTTTCTGCTATTCCATCAGGCTTTTAGGAATTGATTGAGAAGGGCGTTTAACAGAGCTGTTTTTTAAAAATAATCTCATGAGTATGCGTGTGTGTATAAAACTGATGTTTTCGTATCTCTTTCACCTGCATCGGTTTTGATAACGTATAAGCTGCTTGAGTCCCATTATTGCGAAAAGGGTGGGATATTAAGATAGATAGATAAATAAATAAATAAATATAATTAACCTATAACTCTAATCTATAAAATAACTAAGTAATCTATTAGTTGGAGAGTCAGAGAAACTACATGTGTGTGTGTGCATAGAGGGTATTATTTGTTTGAAAAAGAGAGAAAGACGTAAACCAAGGTTACCATATGTCCTCTTTTTCCCCGGACACGTCCTTTTTCCCAGAGCTAAAATTTCTGTCTGGGCAGACTATTAAAACGTCCAGGTTTCCTTAACATTCTTCTTACTTTAAATGCAATGAAGGTTAGCAATATTTCTAGTAGCAATTATCACAACTGAACACACTCGGGGTATATAGAGTTGGTGGCAATGGGTGGTTTTGAAGTAGCCACTCCGCAATTATGTTCTCCTTTTCCCCCCAGCTTTTCCAAAATATGGTGAGTGTATTTACACATCCTTACATAATCTTCCCAGCGTCCGGTTATCTTAGCTAGCAATAATTCCTCGTCTGGATTGAAGGGGGCTTTTTACCGGTGGCCCCACACATTCCTCCTTTGGAAAACACAGCCACCTCCAGCCGCACCCCCAAAGCCACCGAGCGGGGGTCCGGCAAGAAACGGGGAGCCCCTCTGACCCCCGACTGCTCTCTCTCGCTCTCGCTCTCCCTCTCTCTCTCCCTCTCCCCCCCCACCTCTGCAACCGTGCCGCCATCTCCCCTGCCTCATTTCTCCTTGCTGAGCAATGCAACCCCAGCCTCCTAACGAAGATATTTCTTTGCCATGTTTCCATGGCAACAGAAACAAGTTGAGAATTGCAAGCAGCAACCACACTATTTTTTTTTAAAAAAATGGCCCAAAATAAATTAGGAACACCCGACCTTTCCAAAACAACAACAGCGCAGGGGTATCAAAATGACACAGGGGCAAAACCAGGGTTGTTGGGGTGGGTTTTTGGCGCTACAAAAAACAAGAAGAGGAGGAGGAGGAAAAGAGGATGAAGGACGAGAAGGGAAAGAGGGGCTGGAGTTGCCAGCCGATCCCCACCTGTCTCGTTCCTGCGCTTGCAGTGGAACCACAAACCCGCGCTTACGCAGAAGGGATAAAAACAATGCAGAATGTAGCCAAACCCAAGCAAAACTATTAGCATAACGACAACAACTGACAAAGATGAAACACATGTAAGCAATAAACACCTGAGAATATTTTTTCAAAACTTCCTCCTAGCACCAGAAAAGACCCCCAAACACAGACCCTTCCAACAGAACTGGGAAAAGTCAATTTTTTGGAATGCAGCTCCCAGAATCCTTCAGCCAGCTTGTCCGTGGCCAATGTCGGCCCAAGGATTCTGGAATTACCAAGGTTTCTTTAAAAAAAATATTTTTCCAAGGCATACATTCACGGGACAAACTGAATTCTCAGCCCAGATGCCTCGTTTTGGACTGGTGGAAGTTTCTGGACCGCATCCCTTGGCACGGAGAGAAAGAAGGGACCACCACGTTCCCTGCGAAGTCTGCCGCCCAAGCAGCTCTTAAAAGCACAGGAGCAGAGCTCCTTTGAGAAACTGGCAACCAGAAGTACATGTGTGTGGATATACATACACAAACACACATCCCTTTTTGGCTAGGATTTTGCTCCTCCGAGATAGGAAAAAAAAAATGATGGGCAAGTGATCTACTTGCAGTAGTAAAATTCGAGGAGCTTCCCTGGGTCCTGATATCTTATTTTACGCGTTCCTTGCTGCATTCCAGCAGGGCATTGAGGCAGTGGCGGAGCAGCTGTGCATGCAGGCAACATTTTTTGTTTTTGCGGTGACTCGACCAAAGGTGAGCAAAGTCCGTCTCCGGCACAGCAGTCAGATGCTCGAGGGGCAAAAAAATCAGGTACTTCCACATTGTAAAGTCCAGGGTTTTTTACATTTTCACCCTTCTGCTTCCTGCAAAGAATGTCCCAGACAAATCTCTCTCAGAGGAGCACCTTTCCTGCGAGGAAAAGCTAGGACACCCCAGGTTTTTATAGTCAGAAAGAGAGATTACAGGGGAGCGCATTGTTTATAAAGACAGTGCCGCCATATGGAGAAGGCGATCAGAGAGGTTTCGCTGCCTCTGCTAATATCCTCCTCTGCGAAACCTTCAGGGGGAAAAGGCAGGGCTTCATCTCACAACGGATGCCTCACGTGCCTGTGGAACTCCCTGCCACAAGGCGTGGCAACAGCCCCATTAGGAGGGCTTTTGCAAGGGGCTCGACGGATTTTCGCAAAAAGGGAGAAGCATCTATCAGTAACCTATCATATAACTACAAAGCAAGTCCTGGATTTGCATGTGGGGCTCACAAGCATTTAATTCAAGCCCAGAGCACGTGACAATTCGGACTGTATCTCCCAGAATCCCCAGCCAACACTGCTTTTGCAAACTGCAGCAATGTATGGGCTTCAACACTGAGCAATACTTCACCATCTGCAGAGAGTGAAACCTTTGGTTTGGGGACTACAATTCCCATTACTTTCGGGGGATTCTGAGAGCTAGACTCCCCCGAAGGAATCTTTCCCGAGCTCCGGCTGATAAACGGGGGCAAGCAGAAGGAAGGAGACAGTAAATCAATCCAAGAACGCTTCACACGCAGGAAAATCTGCTTTCCACGTCCAGTGCGCCTCTCGACCCCGCTTGCCAATGGGGAGGTCTGCACATTTCCTTCCGCAAAAGCTCCCCCACCCCAAACTCAGAGCCCAGGCTTCCCCTTGTCAATTGGGCGCTGGGTTTCGATCCTGTCCACCCCGTTCTTTTTCACCGCGACACCCAAGCCGCTTCCAAACCTCTCACACAGAGAGAGGGGAGGGGAGGGACGTGCGGCATTCACTTGCCGAGCACACCGGGCTCTGCTGCTGCTCCCTCCCTCCCTCCCCCCCTCCCCGAGTCCCCATGGGAACCGAGTGCGGGCGGAGCGCCTGCCCACCCGGTGCCACCTGCTCCCTCCCGGAGCCGGGCAGGTGTTGCTGCCTCCTGCAACCCAGCCAAGTCAAGCGGCACAGAGGAGAGGGGGAACGAAGAAGAGAGGCTTTGCGTGCCCACACGCATTTTTAAAAAACAGATACGTCTTTCATGTATTGATTTAAAGAAAAAAATCAAGGGTTCATCACCCCAAATCTGAGGTCCACACTGAATGAACACAGGATCGAGATGCTCCGTCATATCCCTACCCCAAAAAATGATTTTAATATCAATCCCTGCACATAGCAAGCTAGCATATCAAGGGGAGCAAAGCTTTCCCCCCGAAATGCTCACTTTCTACACGCAGGGATACGACGACGGCACCGACGACGACGACAAAAAGAGAACTTGGAGTCTTCCTCATCTACATTCCGAGCCAATACGGCAACGTTGGAGCCCAGTGGGCCTGCAAGGGGAGGGTATTCCATTAAAAGGGTGCCGCTGCGGATGAGGCCCTGTGGCCGTGTCCCCCCGCCAGTGCATTCGCCTACGGGAATATTTTGACCCCATTTCCCTCGGCCAGGTCCTGTTTCTCTCCTCCCTCCTGCTTCTGCTCCCACAAGCCAAGAACAAGAGAGGCCAAAAAGGAAAAGGGAATTATTTCTTACAAAGGCGCTAAGTGTACTTTGGTGGCGGCCCAGAAGATAACAATTAACCAGGCGGCAACCAGCACAAGGAACTCGGGAGCGGTTTTTAAAGCCTGTTTGCTTGCTTTGCTTTCTGAGAGGGGTGGCGAAGAATGAGGAGGTGAAAGGGAATATATTATACGTACGCGCACACGGAACAAAAACACCCTGGGCCCAGGCTGCCCACACCGGCTCCACCGCGCAGCAGTCGGGGGACTGTGGCTTTTGCCTCCGGGTGGACAAACCCGGCCTTTGTTTTGGGCTGCTGCTGCGGAGTCGACTTTTAGCAAACTGAACAAAAGCATCTTCGTTACAAAACCATACCAAAAAAAAAAAAAGCAACAAAGGGGGGGTTTAGTTTGACATTTACCCTATCGTAGGTTTTTCTGGGGCTGGGAGCTGAAATTAATTGAAAGCGCACAACGACAACAACGACTGACATTGAGCATTTGGGTAGGTGGGTGTTTGAAGCCTGCACTAATGCTCCTTTCTGTTTCTTCAGCTACCCTTCGACAGTGGGTTGTTCTGTTTTTTAAATTGCCGATATCTTTAAAATCCCATCTTCCAGATTCCTGTGTGCATGTGGTCATAGAAACAGCAGCCTGATGGTGGAACACAGAACCTAGTTTCAGCTTTGGTTAAACTTCCTACTAAATCCAGAACCTGGGAACATTAATTTTGAGGGGCATAAAAGCTCCCGGTCATACCACAGCTAGCTACCAAACTCCAAGCCCAACTCGAGCCAGCATTGTGATGCAACGGCAAAAAAGGCCAATGCAATCCGGGGCTAGATCAACAGAAGTATACTGCTCATTATCAAGTGGAAATGCACTCTACTCCTTCTTTAGATGAACCGCATCTGGAGTCCTGGGCCAATTTATGGGCACCACAATTTAAAAAAGTTGACAGGCTGGAACACATCTAGAAATGGTAAAAGGTCTGGAAAGCAAGTCCTGTGTGAGGAGCAGTTGAATGCGCCTGGTGTTTTTAGCATGGATAAGGAAGACTGAGAAGTGATAGCTATATCTAAATATCTTTTTAAAAATCTGTTATAGACTATAGACAAAGTTGTGGTCCAAGGACAAATGCTGAGTTTTTGTGTTGGCATGACAGAGAAGAAAGAAACCAGTTGTAGTCAATGGGCACAAATGTGGCACCAGTCCCTGGCATGCTGGGAAAAGAAAAATGCCAGTTCGCCCACATCAGATAAGTCTGAGAAGCTCTGGAGTGGAAAACAGGGCAAGTTTGTTTTCTGCTGCTCCGTGGAGTAGGACACGGAGCAACGGCTTCAGACAGAAAGAAAAGACACTCCACCTAAACATCTGGGAGAACTTCCTGAAGGAAACGTGACTGGCATGAAGGGCCGGGCAATCAGCCCATCTTTCTCCATGGGATAACAGAAAGAAGAAGAGTCTGTACATAATGGATAGGACCACCCACTCAAAAAGAGTTCACAGAAGCGCACTTTTTGGACCACAACTCCCAGAATCCACCAGCCAAGACGGTGAGGGGCATAGCACCTGGGAGGATTTGCAACAGCTGTAGCCCAAAAAGGTTGAAACTTTTCCAAGCTCAAAAGAAAATTTTAAGCCAATGGCTTGCTGGCGGAGCATTCGGGGAAGGGTCACAAGAGAGTCGGGTCTCACGGACAGGAGGGACTCCTCCGGCCAGGTATCTCGGAGCGGAAGGCTGAACAATCCGAGGACGGAAGGAAAAAGAAGGCTGAGGCCGATTTTGGACCACGCAGTCCTTTAGCCAGATGGATCACGGACCCCATCCGGGATACGGCACTTTTCCTGTGGCCCACGTTGGCGGATCTCAACAGCGTCTGGTTTGCAAAGATTTCATACTTGTAACTAGTTGGCGACTAGTTTTTTTCTTGGAGCAGCAGCCGGCAACGGAGGAGAGCGCCCGGGAGGAACCTGGCTGAAAGGGCCCTTTCCCTCAGCTCAGTTTCCAATTAATATAATGGCCGGATTTGGCCCTTTGGCTGTTAACCCTTAACCCAAAAGACAGTTCCAAACTCCTCTCTCCTTCCACCACTTTAGCTTTTTACTGCATAAACTCTAATCTAAGCAAACCAATATGCATAAATAAGAGTAGCATCAAAGGCTGTTAAAAATGGTGTCTATACATCCGATTAACAGTTGTAAATGTCTATGTTTGGTCGTCTCTTCTCATTGGGATCCTTTAGGATCCCCAAATTCCTCCCAGATCCCTCGCCTGGTTCCCGCCCTGACCAACCCAAGACTCTGGACGTCCGGGTTCAATCCCTCGCTCAGCCATAGAAACCCACTGGGCGATCTTGAGTGTGTCACATAATCTCAGCTCCATGACAGGGTCACCTAAGGGTCCCCATAAATCAGAAACAACTTGAAGGCACACCAAAACAGCAACAACAAATTTCGAGAAGGAACTTAGTGAAAAATTACATCCTTATATCACACTTCAGAGGGTGGCGCAATAAATCCAGATCTTTGAAGGGCAGAGGTGAATTTTTGGACATGCAGCATGCAGGCCGAAAAAGCCGCCCCATTTTCCAAGCTCTGGATTAGACAGACACACACACCTCAGTTTTTAAAGACTTAAGCACTCCGACTTGCTGAAGGAAGCTGACTCACCCCCTCCCCTTCCTTGCTCCTCAATAAATAGTGTACTAAAATGCCAGCACCCAAGCGGGCAGAATTCCCCGGTCCTGCTGCAGTCACGCTCCTCTTAATGCATGCAGGGCTGCACCCCGATGCCGCAAGGGAGGCGAGAAAGAGGACTCAGCTGCACCAGCCCCGGACGAGGCCATCTCCAAGCAAAGTGAGGTGGCAGCGAGGTCGTAATGGAGGAACCGAGATTGGGCACGATTGGCAGAGCACTACCGGTCATAGCGGGAGAGCCCGCCGGACACCGCAGCGGAGAGGCTTGGATTTTTGTCTACTTAGGGAAGGGTGGAAGGAGTCTACCCATCACACTTTGGGGGGGTTTTCCTGGCACTGGTGCCCCTCCTGCAATGCCAACCTTGGATCCTCAAATTTCTCAGGCATTTGCAAAAAAAAAAGACTGGGAGTCCCATGCATGGATGCACACACAGATAAAACAAAGGAAACTCACTGAACTTGCTTAAAGTATGGGAAGCAGGTGCTCTCTAGCCACAAATTTTGACATCGGCTGGCCTCCATGTTCCTAAGACACTCGAAACCAGGGCACAATGGGAGATATTACACATTCACACACATGCACCCAGAGATTTCCCCCCCAACACTTGCCACTAGACTTCTCCTCAACTAGGAGGCTCTTCTGTTTAGTCCCGGAAATAGGATATCTACAGACAGCTTTAGCCAAACTGTTCTGATTTGCATCAGACCCCAGGCCTCTGCAATAAAGTCACAGTTCAAATAAAAATGCATAGGAAAGAATTGATTTTAAAAAACCAGTTAAGCCAAGGACTTGTCCCTTCAACAGCAGCAAAATTTCCTTGCTTGCTTAAAGCTACGCTATCACTAATTTAGATTTACGTTAGCTAGTATTCAGTGTCTCGTGTGTTACTGCTGTGTTATAGTTTTACGATTTTTTCCCCTTCTTTTTGCTTTTTCTTAATGTGTATTTCTTTGCAAATTGTGTTGTGCTAAAACAAATAAATAAGCGATTTCTACAATTAAATATGCATATATGTACGTCTGCATGCATTATGCATGACTGGTCATTCGAAAAAGGGTTCCATTATTAATTGACCTTGGGCAACTCCATGACACCCTGGTTGCAGATACAGAAGACAAAACAGCATCCAAAACACCCGGCATCCTTAATAAACGCGGCACAGATGTCCAATTTCCTCCTTCTGGATAGTGTGGAATTTATTCACATGCAAGTGAAAGACACTCTGTACATGCTCAGAGTCTCCACAGGGGTGTGGCGACAAGGGGGGAAAAAGAGGATGTTGACTCCTCAGATAAGAATTCTGTCGTTCCTCCACCACCAAAAAAAGAATATTTGTCTTTATTCCCCCAATCTCTGGCATTGCAGGAATTTAGGACTCTAGCTGAGCCTTCAGAAACAGTCGAGGAATCTGAAGCAAAGAGGCAGAAAAGGGGACTAAAGGAGAGCAAACACAGCAAACCGGAGAGTCCCAAGTGGGAATTATTTTCTGCATCTCCTTCTCCCCAAGGCAAGAAATCTGGGGGTTAAAGTGAAATTTTGCTGGGGAGACACAGTTCTTATTCGGGGTGCAATGCCCTCATTTCTCCCGAACCGTCCCTAGCTACATCCCTCTTTCTTCCTGTCATCCTGTGCCCCCACCCCAAAAAAGACCCCAAACCAAACCCAGACACTTTTTCCAAGCCAAAATCCATCCCCAGCCCCCAAAATATCAAATTCTCTTTTCATGCTCAGCAGCCAGAAAAATATATCTCCCCACCCCTTCCGCAGAGCTAATCCCCCAGAAGCTAAAGTCTTTCACCAAAGAAAAACTCTCGGGAGGGGGAAAATCCTACAAAATTCCTTCATTATAATGCACATAAATTAAGTAAAAAGGGGGGGGGGATTAAAAGAACAGAAGAAAAATCAATGCTGCTCGCAGGCTCCCCGAGGCAGACAAATCCAGGGCAGTGGATGAAAACGCCTTCCCTGAGAAGGTGAAAAATATTTCAAGTTCAGACAAGATGAGAATGGAAATCGGGTGGAAAAACCCAGCACTGGAACTCAGGCCTGGGAGCCGAGCCTTAGAGGCGGGTTTGAAACTCCCAGGCTCAACTCCACCCCAGCACAAGGGTGCTCCTGCGCATGCACAGAGCATATTTCCCCGTCCACTGGAAAACCGCAGCCAGCTCCTACACCCGGGGAACGAGAAACCGTACAGTTCCTTCCCGATGCTGCCAACCATCCTCTTCTCACCACCATCATTGTCACCGACAGTACCAACCTCTAATTTGTTTCCAAAACCAGACCCAGGGTGTCGGTTATGACCAGCAGAGGTCTAACGGGCTCAGAGGCCTGAAGGACCGCTTGCCCAAAATCTGCAATCTGCAAGAGAAGCCCCGCGGCACGCTCCACCAGGCCAGGAAGCCCTGGCCGTGGGCGCGCACGACGGGGTCTTTTCAGGGGCGGCCCCTTGGCGGCAGACCCCACTCCCGAAGGAAGGGATACTGGCGGCATCCTTGCTAAAATGACGGTGGTGAGGATGATACTGATTTCTATTCCGCCTTTCATAGGACTCAAGGCAGCATACAAGGTCAAAACAAACACAGTTAAAAATTCACAGCCTAAGGAAGTTAAAAAATAATTACATTTTCCAAAAAAACCCCAAGCCATTTAGAACAAAAGCCATCCACAACAACAAATAAAATCCCAGCAGATTCTAGAACTGTCCTGTTCCATCCCGTCTTATCTTTTATTTTTCCAAAGGAAACTCCCTTTTAGAAATTGTATGTTTTTAAACTGGTTATGTTCAGTTTGTTGTAACCTGGCCTGAGATCACGGACAGGTGGATACAAGCGTTTTATAAAACAATAAATATGTATTTTAAAACATAAGGGATGTACACGCCTAAGAACACTTACCTAAGCAATCGCACAAGATCCAGCGGCCGTGAGTTCCACGGAGCACCAATTATAGACCCGGCCTAAATATAGACCCCGCTCAACAGGCGACAGGTCCAGCACAACAGGGTGCAAAATGCACATCAGAGGGGCACAATGAGGGCACTGGTGCCCCCAAATAGGAATCTGGCTCCCCAATGAAGTTTCTAACACTGTTAACAGCTCAGTACCTAAGCTGAGAATTCAGAAACAGAGTTTAGGCCTCCAGAAAAAAAGAGGGGCAACAGGCAACCAAGGGAAGGTGAAAATGGCCCCCATATCCTTGGAAGAATACGGGGGCAGACAGCTCCTTCCCTTGCTATTTTTTCTCAATTAAAACTTATTTGTTTGCCAAAGCTTCTGGAGTTTAGTCTATACAGATATTTACTGCATAGTTTGATTACATGCACTTGCCACCCTGTTTTATATCATGTTGGAATTTTCTTCTGTATTTCATTTGGATAATCTGTTTTACAATTGTATGATCTAGTTTTATTATTCCTTCCTTCCTTCCTTCTCTCTCTCTCTCTCTCTCTCTGTATATACATATTTTAGATTGTAAGCCTTTGGCAGTACCCATCATTTTGGGTTGTTTTGCTTGTAAAATGCTATGTACGTGGATGGCACTGTCTAAATAAACAACCACAGTAAATATAAGGTGCCTGAAAATTACCTTTGCAATTTCAATTCTGCACAGAGTTGAAATTTGTAAGGATAATTTTTAGGCCTCCTGTAGAAGAGGTCAAGGCGGGAAGAGCTTTCGCTGTCTGGAGTGCGAAAACTTGGGGAAGGAAGATTTAATGGGGGCAGGCGGAATTCTTCCTTGGAGGGGGTCAATGGTCTCAGTTTGAACACCTGTTGCTATACCTGTGGGCCACCAAAATTGCCCCGTAAACACCCCTGCAAATCAAGGTCTCCCCCTCCAGACACGGAACAGGGAGTCTGGAATAAATCAGGCCTGGCTCATCTTCCGAATCTTCCATCTAAGAGACCGCCGTGCAAACCTCTGGGACGAATAAACAGCCTCCCTTCGAGGGCGGCTTTTGTTTTGTTGGCTTATTTTGGAATTTAAAAAGAGAAGAGACGGACTGGAAGGCAGGCAGCTAAGAGTGGCAACAGATCTTTGGCCCTCCCATCCGACGTTCTCCCCAAATGCAAGTCTGGGCAGCAAGGGGTCCCAAGGCCTTTTGGGTTTGTGGCCCCCAAGAGTGTTCCTACACTTCTCTACGCTCCCTTTTCTTCCCCCCAAAATATAAGATTGTGGCCCTCTCCTGAGAGCCTCTGTGCACAAGCCTCCTTTTAAATTTACCTGCATTATTTAACAGCAAAACAACCCCAACCATTCCTCACAACTAGGATAAAAAGGAGGAAGTTATAAATAAACATTGGCAGCACCTTTCAAAGCCAAGAGTGGATTTTGTGCCGCAGGCGGGGGGAAGTTGGCATCCTTGGCCGTCCGTGTGGCCACCAGAAGGTCCAGGAGACAGCAGAGTGACCCCTAGACCAACCACAGTAGCCCACCTCTGGCACACTCCTTCTCCGGACCTCCATCACGGGGCGGGCAGTTCCGCAGGTCAGCTCCCCACCCTGCAAAGATTTTTATTCCAAAACTTCCCTTTTGAGCCCCTTGCCTTTTGCAATCAGTAGCTCTAGCCCTCCCGGGGGGGGGCAGCTTTTTTGGATACAGAGACCTCTCCAAGCCCACCTGCTTCGGAGCAGAACCCGGGTCGGAGCAAGGCAGGATCCCTGCAAGGGATGCAAACCGTCTCTTCGATGCGGCCACACCTCAAAACAATGATGCTCGAGCAACAACAATAATGGTCAGATGGATCAATTTTTGGTTAATCGCCTTTTGCAGATGTGTTTAAAAGAAGCACGCAATTCCTCCCCTACGGAAAGGCAGCGCCAATGGCTGGAGGACGACCATTATTGCAAATTAATAAATAAAAATGACCGTAATAATAACAACAGTCTGAGTTATTAATTTTGCTGATTTGTTCAAAAGAAGCACACAATCCCTCCCCCAATGGTGTCAATGGTTGGGCGAATGACTACTATTACAAATTAAATAACCACAACAATAACGCTAGCCTGATTTATTAATTCTGGTTCGTCTCTTGGTGCAGAACTGCCGTTTCAAAGCCGGGGGGGGGGAATTGGAGAGCAATGGTGTTTTGGGAGGGCGGAAAAAGAGCAGCCAAGACCCCCCCATCTCACCCTCTAGCAACCTGTCCCAGCATCCAAACAGCTCAGGCGTCCCACCCGACACCCATGCCGGGCCCCTCCCTCAAATTAAGAAGGAGCTTTTCTCCTAATTCCTCCCGGTGCCCCCCTTCTCTTCTCATTTTTAAAGGGTCCTTTTTGCACCCAAACAGGGCGTGAGTCTGTGTTTGCAGAAAAACAGTCTTAATCTTTTTCTCTTCTAATCAAAAGGGGAGGGGGACAGAATCTACCCCAAATTGGGCTGATTAGGGGAGGCTGATCTTCTTCTCCCCCCACCACCCCCCACAGAAATACAAAGGCTGTTCCTTCCACCAACCACCCCCACCCCTTTTAATGCAAAAGTCCTGATTTAAAAATCAAACCAGATCTCCCTTTCAATCCTTCCTGCCCTCTGGAGGCCTTGCATTCTTGCCGGTGGAGAAGGGGGGCGGTGCATAGGGGGGGGCAGGAATCAATCCCATATTCTCCCCCCCCAAAAGGCCCCCACACATACACTGCTCGAGTTTGCCCCACAGCCCTTAAAAATCCCTTCTTTCATCCCTTCCCGGAAGAATTTTAAGAACAGGTGGAGAAGGGGGGGAGCAACATGCATCGATCCTGACCCCCCCCCAAAAAAAACACTCACACATCGCTTAACCCCCTCCCCCTTAAAATTCGCCTTCCTTTATCCTTTCCCTTTGGCAAGAATTTTAAGAACATCCACCGATCTTTGGACATCCGTGTACATTTTCCGAAAGAAGCACCACCCTCCCCAGGGAACACACACAAACCCCTCCCTCCCTCTCTGCCCCCCAAGGGAAAAAATACCCCCCCCCCAAAAAAAACCACCGGGCTTACTGACCGGGCTCCGCCGCTTGAGGGTCACGTTCTTCCAGAGGAGGAGGTAGAGCTGGTGCAAGAATCCCATCTTGGCGGATTTTGCATCAGCGGCGAGGCACGGGCTCTCGCGGCGGGGGGGGGAGAAAAAGGGAGGAGAATGAAATTTCAGGGCCGGGGGGGAGGGAAGGATCCGGCCCGGGGACTCGGGGAGGGGGACGGAACCCGCCCGGCCTGCGACGGGGGAGCGCCTCTGCCTCCCTCGGGGACAGGGGGGGAGCCGGTTTGGGCTTCAGCCCCCGCGTCCAGGGGGGGAAGACGGGCGGGGGGCGAAGCTGGGCAGCAGCCTGCCGGTTATTTTAAAAGGGGGGCTGTCCGGGCATCCAAAATCCAATGCAATTTTTCTCTTTTTTAAGAACCATCTCTCTTGCAAAATTTAAAGGGCCAATTGCGCAGAGTTCTGCCCTCTGCAAAAATAAAGAAAAATATTTCTTGAAGGGTGGGGGGCTCTGCCACGGCCGTCCCCCCGTCCCCCGTCCCCCTCCTCCTCCCCTCCTTCGAGGTGCGCGTCGGGCTGCCTCGCGAGGGATCTCTCCCTGCGCCCCCCCCCCCTGCATTGCAATGCGAGCCCCTCCCTCCGCCCACAAAGCCCAGGCGGGCCCCGGCCTCTTAAAGGGGACGCTCCCGCTCGGCGTCGCCCGCTCGCCGGGGGCGGGGCGGGGCCCACGCGGAGGAAGGGGAGGGGCGCCCCTCGCCCGCCGTCCCCCATCCTCCCCCCCCGGCTGAGACCACCCCTGAAAATTATTTTCCTCTTTCACAAGATGTGAAGGAGGCGGAGGAGGCGGACGTCCTCTTGCGATGCAAAGCAATGACGAGGAGACTTGTGGCAACCTGTGGCCGACACGGTCGACTGAGGAGAAGCTTATTAGGTGGACTCGTAGTGTTCCTGTGGGTAGCAATTTGTTTACGAATGAACTTGTTTGGACTGAGACAACGAGGCCCCCAAGCGTTGAATCCTTGCTTAGCCCTGGAAACCCCTGAGTGGCCTGGGGTGAGTGACACTCTCTCCGCCTCAGAGGAAAGGCAAGGCAGAGCCCTCTCTGAACAAATCAGCCCAGGAAAACCCCCACGATAAGGTCATTTTGGGGCCACCGCAAGTCAGGAACGATTTTAAGGCGGAGGACAACAACAAAGTAATTTACCTGAATTATTTGAAATACTCTTTCAAACAAAATCAAATTTCTGTAATGCTCAGGGATGCGATTTTTAAAGGCTGCCGTAAAAGCTTCTTTTAAAATATTCTCTCGGCAAAAGTTCACCTCTGCCGTGGATTCCAGTGTTTGTTTTCTGGGCACAGTGTATTTATTTATGACTACAATAAAATACAAAGCTACTTGTGGGTGCTGTCGAGGGAAAGCTACGACGCACCGGGACCGATCCGGCCCAGGGCTGGGGACCCTCCGAGCTTTTTAGACCTGATCCCAGCTGCAGTATTTACACGTTTGGCAACAATAACAGTAACCGGAAGACTGTTTCCATTCTGTTTGTTGCTGCGTTTCCGCCGGGCCTTTCTGCTAAAAAGCAAACTTGTGTCCAGAGCTGTCAACAGTATCGCTAAAACTATGCAACAGAAACCTTTGATATCTGTGCTTTTAAAATAATAATAATAATAATAATGGAAGTTTGAGCAAGCAATCTTGCTGCTGCATATCCTTAGGGACCATCTTCCCCATCCCTGTCTGTTGGGATTTCTGTAAACTGCCTCGAGCTGAGAATTGTCAGGTCATGGTAACAAGAAAAGAATTAGTAAATTTAACAATATGCCTAAATTTTAGGGACTGAATTCCACGGACGATGGAAGCATGGATGGCTGAGGTTGCTGAATTGGCCCAAATGGCTAAATTAATGTGGATTTTAAAGGATACACCAACGGAAGACTTCGCAAAAGATTGCAAACCGTTTATGGACCTTTTGAGTATAAAGAAATCTAACAATATAATCATTTCTGGCAATGGTTGCTAGTAATTCTAGTAGGATCCTGCACTGCTTAACAATTGCATTATAATTCCACTTTAACTACCATGGCTGCCTCCCACGGAATCCTGGGATTTGTAGGCTTGGGAAATACTGGAGGTCTCTGGCTTAGACTGTTAAGTATCCCTCCCTAAACTGCAAATCCCGTGATTCCATCAGACAGAACCATGGCAGTTAAAGTGGAATCAAAGTGCAATAGTTAGGTAGTATGGAAAGGCCCTTCCTTGGATCTGCAATGGTGGAAGATTTTTTTCCCCTTTTTCTCCCCCTTTCACTACAGTTTGCCTGGGGGGCTTTCAGAGCCCGCTTGTGTTTCAATAAGTCAACGTTCAGTGTTTTTAGTTCAGTGTGTTAGTATTGTTTTTCTGTGTCATTTCAGAGTTTTTATTTTCCCCTTTTCATTCTTTCATTCTCCTTGGCTCTTCCTACTTCTGAATGCATACTGCTTTGATTGTGAATCAGATTATATTAAAATTAATAAATGAATGTTTAAAAAATTACTGAGTAGTAAAGCTGTTAAAAACACCATCAACAATCATCAAGGGAATATCTTATTTTTTTAAAAAAAAAAACAGGTGGAAGATTTTTGTCTTCATACCTTCTTTTCTTTCAGGAGTTCTTGAGGCTTGGGTCCACTTGAGACTGTAATAATAATAATAATGATGATGATGATGATGATGATGATGATGATGATGATGATTTTTATTTACAGCCCCCTTTTTGTAGGGGCTCAAAACAGTTGTTTTAGGCCAGCCTGGGAACTGAGCAGCCCTCTCAAATTTGCCGGATTGCAGCTCCCAGCATTCGTGGCCATTGCACTGTTCTGGCAAGGGGCTGACGGGACCTGCAGTCCAACCTTATTCCCCGCCTCAGTCCCGAGCCTCAGCCAAATGGCTGGTTCATGACCCAAGTGAATCCGTACGGCTAGTTTACCATCCAGCCACAGATTCCTGTTGGCGCTGGCAAATCTCCACGTGCCGTAGGCGGAAATGGGCAGGAGGCGATCTTCCAGGTTGACCTGCATTTTGGGGGAGTGGGAAATTCAAAGATGCACACACACACACAGAGATGGCTCTCCTTTCCTTTTCTTTTGCATGAAATCAGGGAAGAGGCAGGAAACGCCTGGGAACCAACTTAGGTCCTAGAGCTCCCTCTTGGGGAAATACCTGGGAAATTCAGACCACGACTAAAGCATCATTTTATGGCCATTTCCGCCCCAGGCTGTTACAGCGCTATTATTCCACTTGCAACATCCTATGGAATCCTGGGCTTTGCAGTTTCGGGAGGGGCCGGCCGGCCCCTCCCGAAACTGCAAAGCCCAGGATTCCATAGGATGTTGCAAGTGGAATAATAGCGCTGTAACAGCCTGATGTGGAAATGTCCTAAGCTGAAAATGTGTTGCTGGCGGGCGTATGAATCCATTCAGCAAGCTAAACCCGTGTCCACACGTCTAAAATTCTTGCACTGTCTGTAATGCAAATCCATTTTTTTTTTTAAATGCAGCCTCTTGCTTGCTTTGCTTTCCTATTTACGAACGTCCACGATCATTCCAACAATGTTTGCAGCGTTCCAATGCGTGCAGTTCCAATGCGTGAGCATCCTCTACGAAAGATCCATCGTTCAGTTTTCAAACCGGGCATGTGGGAAACCCTGGCTTTAGCCGGAGGCAACCAAATTTGTTGCTCTGATTTTCTTAATGCTTCCCCTTTGCCCCAAATTTAAGAGGTCCGGTTGATGCCAAAGCCGGTCTAATTCTGGCACCAAGTCACATTTTTTTTTTATTAAAGCTTTTGAGCCCACATTGATTTTATCCAATTAGCGCATGTGCTGTGATCAGCGTTATTTCTAATGGTTTTCAATTCTCTTGTCCAAAGTGTTAATTAGTTTAATATGCCTTTTACTCTTTGAACATTACTGTTCTTACTGTTTTAAACTGTTCTAAACCAATTTGGTTATATGCCAGCCTGAGAGCCTTCAACATACTATGGAATATGGGAGAACTGATTTCAATGAACCACTTTTAATTAATTGAGATTGAAGGAAAATAAGGTTTTTAAAAGTTTTAGAATATACAGGCTGGAATCCCATTAGGTCACCCTTTTCTTCCTCTTCTTCTTCTTAATTATTACCACTATTATTGCTGCACCTTTTCCCCAGAACTAAGACTCAAATGACTTAATAAGAATTAAAACAAGTGCAGTAAAGCCAAAAATATACCAAGGACAACATTAATAGAGTTAAACTATTCACAAGATTTAAAGATTTTTAAAGGATTAAAAAAAAACATTTAAAATAGTTCAATGAAAACAAGGAGGCTCACTCTTAAAAGCCTTCTCTTTAAAGACCTTGAGTTCTGAAAGCTTGTCCGAATAAAAAGAGCTTTGCCTGCCAACGGAAAGATGGTTGGGAAGCAAGTTCCAGAGTTGCGGGGCAGCCACCGAGAAGGCCCTGCCCCGTCCTAGATCTCCACCGTCCACGCCTTTGAAGGTGACGGGGCTGAAAGAAGGGCCTCTGCGGAGGATTTCGGGGTCCAGGCAGCCTCCTACGGGGAAATACGGTCTGCCCGCTTGGTTGGTCACAGTTAGCGTACCAGACCCTCCAACCATTCCAATCTGGCCAGGACAATCCCTGTTAATCCTCTGCCAGTCCACTTCTGCATCTGCTTTTGGAAAGTCCCAGTTTCTCTCTCCTCCTCCCACCTTTGTCCTCAGCCGACTTCCGTTGCTGCAAACAGAGTTCCCAAAGTGCAAAAGTAGTTTGTGCCCACGGACTCAGCCGTAGGGAGAGGAGAAGAGAGGAGAGGTCAGTGGAGTCTTGCTCTTTCCAGGAGGTTCGGGCAAAAGCAAACTGTGGCAGCCGGTCCTACCTTCTCCTCCTTAATAACTTTTGCCGTCTTGACCCCGCTCTGATGTCGCCTGGCCACGCGTATCCCACTTTTCACCCGTGGAACATCGGGGGTCAATCCCTTTCCCGAAAAAGCCATATCTGGTGGACGAGCTGAAGCCGGCCCCAACCTCTCCAAGGCAAGGAGTCCACCTGGTCCTCCAGAGGCAAAAATGGAGAGAAACCAAAGGATTTGCTCCTGCGTCTGAACTGAATTGCCTCCTTTTTCCTCTCCCCGGAGGGTTATCTTATAGATTTAGCTTTTGAAAAACTTCCTTTTGCAGCGGATGCTGAGATTTTGTCTCATACTGCAAGAGAGGGAGGGACAGGAACCTGGCTCTCTCCTTCACACATCATCATTTTACTAATTTCTGTCCCCTTATCTTTCCAATTATCTTAATGAGATTCATGACAAGTCACGGAAAGTGCTGAGAGTCTGCAAGGCGCTGCAAGAGGGTGTTAAACCACATTTTGAAAAAGCTGCACTTCGAGGAAAGAGCTGTATGACCAGCATGTGGGGGAAAAATAGATAATCTCAGCCAAAAGAAGAAGAAGCTGAAGAGGGGCACAGAGGTGGCTCTTCCAGCTGCTTTTGGCTCCCAGATAAAGACCGCTCGAAAGACAGACCCTGTGAAGATCCTCATCGCCATCTCAGGAGAAAGGAGCTTGCAAGCAGACGGAGGTAATAAGAAGGTTGTGAGTTTTATTTTTGCATCAGGAAGGTGCCAATGCTCTCCTGAGATCTGGGGATTCAAGCACCTCAGAAACCAAGGCAAAGCAAATTTTATTTAAATTGCAAGTTTTTTAAAAAAGAAAATGCAAAGTAAATCAGTTAAAACAATGCCAAGAAGCTGAGATTTTTGGAGTCACCTTAATTGGTTTACTGCATGCAGTGTGTTGTGTGACAATTTATGCCTTGCAATTTATGCTTTTCCTAACTTAATTTTTAAAAATTTTCTCCTCCCGAAAGTCTCAGATTTTTGTGATGTTAAAGGCCTTGAAGAACCAAGAGAGCTTATTCTGCCTCCGTTCCTTGGCTAGGTTTCTTTAAAAATCATCATCATCATCTGTAATTTCTGTTCTGGATTTTAAACAAAGTTTGATTGAAGGGATTGCTGAAATTTCTGCTGTATTGGCTTGCTGTGCTATATATTTCTCCGTGACTATTTTAAAGTGTGTGTGTGGGGATGACATACACACACACACACATATATACATATACATATACATATACATATACATACATACATACATATACACACACACACACACACACACACGTACGTACATACATACATACATACATACATACATATATGATAAAATCTTCAATTGTAAATTGCCAGCAAGGGAGCAAACTGGTTAGGGTGGAGGGAAATGCGGGCTTCCTATTTTGTAGCCCAGCAAGAAGAGGAGGCGGCAAAACTTGTGCAACTCCAGCGTGACAAACACGGAACGAGAGAGTGTGCCTTTTAGCACCCTTCCTCCATCGCCCTGCCTGGAGAACAAAACAGAAAAACAGAGGAAGGAGGAGAGGGAAGACAGGAAAAGGAAATAAGTAGAAGCAGATAAAATAATAAGCAGAGTGCCCCCAGGTTCAGGTTCTGGGGGGAAAACCCTTCTCTGCCCTGAATCCTAGAAAGAGACGGCCAGTCAGAGCATCATCATTATCCATCGTCTTTATTTATATCTCTTTCTACAGGTTTGGGATTCAGGGCAGCTTACCAAATACAGTTATTACCATATAGTTAAAAACATATAACATTGGAACAGAATTAATCTATTAACAATTTGAGGGGATGCGCTTTGAAAGGATAAAAAGCAGTTTTGAAATGGCACAACGCCACACCTTCTTTAAAATCCAGTTCTTGGAAAGCCTTTGTTTCCAAAGCCCCGCCTGGACGGGAACGGGTTTGCCTCCTGGCTGAAAGGAAGCAAGGGCCTCGAGGGAGGGATTTCCAGAGCCGAGGGGCCACCCCCGAGGAGGTCCCATCTCGTGTCCTCGCCCGCCGCGCCCCTGGAGGCAGGGGGAGAAGAGGAGGGCTGCTCCTGAGGATACCAGGGGCCGGGCGCTCTCGCGTGGAGAGATGAAGACTCTTAGGCCATTTCTGCACTAACCGTTATGGTGCTATTAGTCCACTTTCGACATCCTATGGAATCCTGGGGTTTGCAGTTTAGGGAGGGGCCGCAAAGGCCCCTCCCTAAACTGCAAACCCCAGGGCTCCATAGGATGTCCAAAGTGGACTAATAGCACCATAACTGTCCAGTGCATCAGCCTGACGTGGCGTAAGACGGATTTTTTTTTAGCCTGCTATACAAGAGGATGCAACAAGTCCTTTCCCAACCCTGTTCTCTGCTGACCACACAGCTTCTCTGTCTCTTTTCTCTTGCAGTTCCCACCCCGACTGACGAAGGAGAAGTGGGGAAACAGGTTCAGAAAACGAAGTTAACCCTCGACTCTCACAGATGAGAAGAGGCAGAAGAAGGAAAGGGTGAGGAGTGGCCATATCTTTCCCTGTGATGACCTTCTGCCCCGTTCTGGCCATGAAGAGATTCACTGGCAGGACTCTTCTGTGGTGGACATTATGGAGCTGCCTTTCCAAGTCCGTGGGTCCCTTTGGTGGAGTTCGGACCGAAGACGAAGCCCTGACGGTCCTGGTTTGGGACTGGCCGTACGGCCGGGCGTTGAACCTCTCCGGCGATGTCTGTGCCACGCTGTACCAGATCGAGGGCTGTCGTTTAACTGCACAGCGGAGTCTCTATGGCCGAGCAGACGCGGTGGTCTTCCATCACCAGGAGCTCCAACGGAGCAAGCCGAGTCTCCCAAGGTCAAAGTCCCACCCGGGGCAGCACTGGGTGTGGGTCTCCTTGGAGTCCCCCAGCCACACCAGAGCCCTGGGTGGCTGGGAGGGAACGGAGTGGAACTGGGTCATGACGTACCGGCGCGACTCTGATATTTTCATGCCCTACGGCAAGCTCATTCCTCTGACGTCCAGGAAGGAGGTGGACATCCCCCAAAAGACCGGCTTGGTAACCTGGGTGGTCAGTAACTTCCACCGCACCCAGGAGAGAGTCCAGCTTTACCACAGCCTCTCCAAGCACATCAAGATTGACGTTTATGGGAAAGCCACCCAGAGGCCACTCTGCCCAGACTGCCTCTTGCCAACCGTCTCGAAATACAAGTTCTACCTGGCCTTTGAGAACTCCATCCACAGGGACTACATCACCGAGAAGCTGTGGAGGAACGCCCTCTCGGCAGGCACCGTGCCCGTGGTCATGGGCCCGCCCAGGGCCAACTACCAGCAGTTCCTGCCCGCCGACGCCTTCATCCACGTGGACGATTTTGGCTCCGTGAAGGAACTGGCGGACTTCTTGGCCAACATGAACGAGAGCCACTATCGGAGCTTCTTCGCGTGGAAGCACAGATACGCCGTGAAGGTTTACGATGACTGGAGGGAACGGTTTTGCACCATCTGCCAGGAGTACTCCGGCTTGCCTCGGGGCAAGGTCTACCCAAGTTTGGAGAAATGGTTCCAGAACTGAATGCAGGGACTGGGCAGGAGCATCCCTGGCGATGATGCACCGATGCGCCCTTGATTTATCCAGACAACGTGTGCCACCATGGCAAATAAGACCAGGCGCGCCACCATTGCCTCTCCCTGCTCTCTTTTCACCGGCAGGTAAAGACCTTTTTATTTAAGGAGAAGCTTTTAGGTTACAGTGTAGGCGGCAGATAAAGATTTAAATAGGGGTGTGTGGGTAGTGTTTCAATTTCTTAAATGTTTTCAGTCATTTTTAATGTTGTTTTATCTTTTTTTTAATGCTGTTTTTAAAATATGAACTTAGTTTAATTGCACTTTAAATTTTGTATTAACAAGGTTTTTTTAAAAAAAATTGCGTTGTGCTTTTAAAGTATTATACACCACTTTTGATCTCATGCTGGGAGAAACTCAGAATATACACGGAATAAACAAATAAATAATTCCCTCGAGGCTGAGAGAATGTGACTTGCTGAAGGTCACCCAGTGGGATGTGAACTCTGGCCTCCCATAGGTCCGAGTTGACCACTCCAGCCGGCATTTCTTTCCAAGTCGAGACTGTCTCACGGCAATCCGCTCCTAGGGTTTTTATTAAGAGGATCTATTCTAAGGAGATTAGCCACCGCAACCTTCTTCTGAGGTTGAGAGAGTGTGACTGGCTTTCTGGGACTGAGCAGTGGGGATTTGAACTGTGACCTCCTGGGGTCCCCCCACACACACACACAGACGACTATGCCACATTTGGCTCCTAGTCTGAACTTTTAAGAAGCTGTAATGAAGATGCTGGGGACAGAGGGAGGGAAAAAATTAAAGCGAACTAAAATACTTCTTTAAAGCAGTAGGGAAATGTTAAGGTCAAAAACCATGCAGGACGCCGCTGTCTTAGCCGCCCAGCTCAGAAGAGACGGAGCGATCCTAACTTCCATTGGCAGGGAGTTCCCCAGGCAGGGTGCTGCTACAAAGAGCTCCTGTAAAGCTTGGACTAAAACCCAGCACAGATTCCACATACCCCATAATGGAAGCCTCCTGCCCTCCCGGTCACAGTCAGGGTCTGTCTCTCCAAGACTAAGGTTTTTGCCACTTCCTTCCCCTACCCCAAAGTCCTCACGAGAGGAAGCTGGCCTAGTTTTACCAGCCGGGGGAAGAAGAAAAACACACCCTTCAGCCTCATTCTGCTGTGCCTCCTCTTCCTCAGCCCCACCGAGGCGGGGAGGCCGCAGGTTGCTCCCTGGAAAGATTCGCCGGGGTTCGGCGCAACAGCTTTCTCGGAAGCCGTCGCTCACGGCAGATTTCTCGCATTGATTTGCAGCCTCGGTCTTATCTCTGCGGGTCCCTGAAAGCGGGAGGAGGAGGGATGGGCCTCTGTCCGGGGCGGGCTTGCAGCGGTTTCTATGGTACGAACAACCACAGAAAAGGGATTCCCGTTTGGGCTGCAGCTCCCACGAAGTCGTGGGAGGGGGCTCAGAGTAACACGGCACATAGGCCATTTCCACACTGGGCTGTTATAGTGCTATTCTTCCACTTTCAGCATCCTATGGAATCCTAAGGTTTGCAGTTTACGGAGGGGCCTGCAAACTGCATCCGAAGTCCAAATACGGGGGCGGGGGGGATTTTTATGCCTCCCAAAATGCTCCTCGTCATATCTGAATCATAGAATCATAGAATCATAGAATCATAGAGTTGGAGGAGACCCCAGGGGCCATCCGGTCCAACCCCCTGCCATGCAGGAACACCCTCAAAGCACTCCCAGCAGATGGCCATCCGGCCTCTGCTTAAAAACCTCCAAAGAAGGAGACTCCGCCACACTCCATGGAGGCAGCATATCTGGTTCCCTTGTGATCTTCCTGCAGTGCCTGAATTGAGGGACACAAGGTTTAAAAGCACACAAAAATCTTCCTTCTCCGCCCCTATCAGTGACACATCTGACCCCTATTGCAGCACGGCGGGGAGGGGAGAGGAAGCCGCCCCCTGACGCCGCCCTCCCTGCGAGGGAGATACCGGCTTGCTGGTTTTCCTGTTTGCTCAACCGGGGATGGTGAGAAAAGGGCGGGAGAAGGGAAAATACGAAGGCCGCCGTGCTGCCCCCCCCACACTTAAAACTGTGCCTTTCTGCCCCCGCAGCGAAGGGGTCATTGAGTTCTTGTTTTGAATTCAGGCTCAACTCCTGTACAATTTTCTTAAAAGCATATAATAAACTGGGGGTGGGACCCATCTGGCCTACCAGATTTTTTCCCCAAACCTCTGAAAACCGCCTCCAGCGTTGCTGACGCCACAACTACCTTTAAAAAGAAAATAACTAGACATAAATCCACCCAAGTTGACCACCACCAGAGTTTCCTTGCTGCTCCATGTGCGGAGGCAGTATACCGGTGAATGCCGCTTCGTGAGCTTTTCTGATCCGATCCAGGGGTCACTGCATCATCCAAATGCAGGTAGTGAGCTCCTTTTTACTCCCACTGTAAGTTTCTTGGGGCAGAGACAACACCCAGCATCCCCTTCTGGCCAAAGGCCTGGAAACCACGCAATCCTATGAAGGGCAGTTTAGAGA
This sequence comes from Cyclura pinguis, assembly GCA_030412105.1. NCBI lineage: Eukaryota > Metazoa > Chordata > Lepidosauria > Squamata > Iguanidae > Cyclura > Cyclura pinguis. Next base: position 705,260 of record CM059613.1, read on the forward strand.
GCTGGACATGTTTAGCCTGGAGAAGAGAAGGTTAAAAGGTGACATGATGGCCATGTTTAAATATTTGAAAGGATGTGATAGGCAGAATGGAGCAAGCTTGTTTTCTGCTGCTCCAGAGACTAGGACACAGAGCCATGGCTTCAAGCTGCAGGAAAAAAGATTGCACCTAAACATTAGGAAGAAATTCCTGATGGCAAGAGCAGTCTGGAACCTGCTGCTCTCTCTATGGAGTGAGTTGGAATCTCCTTCTTTGGAGGTCTGAAACAGAGGCTGGGTGGGCATCTTGCAAAGGGATGGTGTCTTCCTGCGTGGCAGAAAGGGCTGGACGGGATGGCCCTTGGGGGTCTCTTCCAGCTCTAAGATTCTCCAACCCTGTATGCTGCTCCAGGGACATAGGACAACTCCCAGCATCCCCTTGCCCCTGCTTGAGAATAACCTTCTCTAGCTCACTCACCTTTGCCAGGTCTGTTGAACTACAGCTCCCAGCATCCCCCAGGGCACAGTTGCCATACTTCTAATTCCTGTATTCTCTGTTTGGGGGAAGATATTTTTCTTTTGCCTGAAAATTGGAACTGAGTTTTGGCTCTTTACCACCATCTGCTGGATTGAAACAGATTTCTCAAACCTCACCAGGAATATTTTAAAAATGGGATTGACTGGAGGATGCAGCAACGGGGGGGGGGGGCAAAATGAGGACATTGCACCCCCAAAATAAAATTCTGTCCCCCAACGAAATTTTCCTTCAGTCGCCAAATTTCAAGAACTGCACAGAATGAGACTGGAATGTTTCCAGAAACACACATGGGTTTTTCTGCACAGAAATCCTTAGTTTTGTGCAATAAAACACCCAGATGTATTCCTAGGAATGTTATGTGCGCGCATGCGCGCACACACACCCGCACACACACACCCGCATCCAGCAATGGTTGCAAGTCCGCTTCTGCTTTGGAAAAACAGAGCTCTCCAAGGTGCTGAATTCTAATCCCCCAATAGTCGATTCAGCACCATCGATACCTCATTTAAATCCTGGAATAAAACTGGGAGTGAAACCTGGAAGCCACTGGCCACCAAGTGGAACGGAGGAACCCAGAAATCCCCAGAAAGCTCCCACTGCTTGTACAACCGCAGCACATCCGTATAACATCCCATGTGTTTAACCCAGATTCTTGCACAACCGCCCAAAAAAGGGAAACTCTTTGCGTAACAGTATAAGCCACCAAAAGATTGGATTGTGTCACTCCAAAAAGGGTCCCTAACTGGAGGATACTAATGAGAGCACACAAAGAGTGTGACAGAGAACGCGTCTTCGGATGTCTCTTCCACCCAAAGATAAAGAAATCGATTTATCTTACATACACTGGTGTGGATCTTTTTGAAAAAATCACGCAGTAATCAGTTTGAAATTCGGTCATTTAATAAAATTTTGCTCTTCTTAAAGTCATACTAAACATAGTCCATACAAGAATCGGTCTGGAGTTAAGAGCGAGAGGGAAAGAGTGAGCCACGTGGAACAGAAAAAGAGAGAAACAGAAACCAAGAATTAAGCATGGGGGTTTCTTCCCTCCACCCCACCACCCCCTGAGCCCAGGAGTCGGGCGCTGGCCCAAACAAATGTCGGGCCAAATGTACCCCAGTGTTGGGCCATCCCAAGCAAAGACCTCTGTGCCGAGTCTCTCAAAGATAAGATGCGCATGCTCAGGATAAGGGGGTGCGTGTATGCGTGTGTGTTGTGTGTTTGCTCTCTCCCACCCTCTTAGATTAAGTACGAATCCCTGGTCCCACATCATTTCAGAGTAACATAACTATTTGTTAAGCTTCCACTACACAATCCTTACGCCAAATGCCAACATAGCACAAAGTATGTGGACCGATGGCCGGTGCGCGTGGCTGACAACCCGTGATGCAGTCGCCGTGCTCAGTGAACAGAGGCAATGGGTGGGAGCCACGCACACTTGCGCGCTGCTTTGTTTACTGCAATGTGCTACCGCACACACGACAGTCCCTCGTGCACAACCCTGCTTATGCCAGCCGGATGCGACCGCTGTGTATTGTAGTTCCCTGCACCAAAAAAAAAAAAAAGAGCCCACGCTACACGTACAGCGCAACTTACGCCTGGGCACTTCAGCTCCCTGGATGCTGACCCTTGTGCTTTGGGGCGACAGAATCACATGCTGAGAGTTCGTGTCCGACAGTCTCCCCGTGACTCCGGGCACTTAACTCTTTGGAAACCATTTTGGTTTAAAGTTCAGGAGCACTTTGCGAAATTCAACACAAAGGGTGCTCAGAACGTAAGAAGCGGCCTCAATGGATCAGTCTTTTGGAGATATACCTAGAATACGACGGCCAACTCCGGCAGACGGAAGCCGTAGCTCCCCACCAGGGTTTCAGGAAAGTTTTCTTTTTCACCTGAGGTCCCTGATCTTCCCTCTTGGAGGGTCTCCCACACAGGATTCAAGCAGGCTGGACTCCACGGAGCTCCTGAAATCAGATGAAATCAGGAACACAGGGAGCTGTCTCATTTTGAGTCAGCGCCTGGTCCACGTATCCTAACAGCGCCAACTCTCTGATGGGCAACGGTGCTCCCCAGCGTTCCTTTCAGGCTGGATCACCGCCTGGCCCTCCTTGCAGAGGCCACTGGGACAGAACTAAGGCCTTTGTCACGGGAGCTCATATGGCAACAGATGCTGAGCTGCTCTGGGTCTTCAGGTAAGGCTCCTTCGTAGCCCCGCCTGGAGTTCTTTGGCAGTCTGCCATCCAAAGGCTAAACAAACCAATCTTACCTGGTTTTCAAAATCAGACAAGATCAGGGGGTATAAATGTAAGTTTCTGCAAAGCTCCTACTGGGAACGGGAAAAGAGTTGATAAAAACTGTCCGGTGGGCGAGATCCCGGCAGTGCTTCTGAAGGTCTACCTGGTCCTAAGCCGGCAGAGGGCAACCGTGGGACGCTTTTGGCCCCAAACTCCTGTCAGTCTTAGAGCCCACCCGGCCAGTGGCCAGGGATTATGGGAGCGGCTACACCTTGGGTGATGTTTAAAGAACTTTCAAGACCACTTTCTTTATTTCTCCTTCAGCTCATCCCCACCACACAACACAGCAGCCGGAAATTTCAGCCTCCTAATTAAAAGCCGCTCAGGGTTACAGAAGGCTGCTGTGGGGTCACTCACCTCTTGGAGGCTTGTGAAGAAAAAGATGGTCCAAGAGGCTCCCTTTCAGTTTCGTGCACTGGAGAGTTTTACAAAAGAACCGCCTCTTTGCCGCGGGACTTCTGAGTCACCTGCCCAAGGCCACCCACAGCACTTCCTGGACCGAGTGGAGGGGATTCGAACCCTGGTCCCCCAGACCCTCAGGCCAACACTCTAACCACTATCCCACCCTCCCTCTCCAAAGAGGAATGGCACCAAATGAGATTCCCCAGGTATCTTGTGGGATTCCCACCATGCTTAATAGCATATGGGCAAGAGGCAACCCCCTCCTGTTTGAGCTATAAATCCAGTTGCTATTTCCATTTACAATCCTGAGTAGTTAAAACAGGTTGCCGGGTTTTTTTTTTAAATAAAATCAAGTTTCTAGACCTCATGAGTAAAGCAAGATTTTTCGGAGCCTATACAGACGATGGTCGCCAATGCCTGTTTAGGGATGCGTTGGGATTTCTGAAGGAAACAGGTGGTGGTGGGTATCCCAGTTTGCCTTAGCCCACCTCTAAGACCCTCGCGGATGGAGAGGTCTTGGTGGGTCTTTGGGGCTGAACCCGAAATTTTCTCCAGGAAGGTCTCACCCCATTCAAGACCTCAATCCTTCGTGTAAATTTCTGAGTATTGGAAGGCGGGGAGAATCTGAACATGAAGAATTAACAGTTTCCACCTTGGCTAAAAAAGAGCATTTGGGGGAAAAGACCAGAATTTGAGATTTGATTGAAGTGAGGCTTGCCTCACCAGACAGTTCTACCAACAAAAATGTGCCCTTAGCAAACAGAGCATCCCCCTGAATCCTTTGCCTGCTGCAAAGCACAAGGGGTGGGAGAGTTATTCTCCGCTCAAAGCCCCAAAGCTGCCAATGGGTTTGGGTCAGGGCGAAAATCAAGAGCCGTTGCAAGGTTATGGGGGGGGGGGGGGGAGAGAAGAAAAGGAAGAGAAGCAAATCTGTTTTCTTCTAGTGTTACAACTGGGCCGGCCCTACCATTTGGAGCACGTGAGACGCGGACCTCTAATTCCTCCTCCTCCCCAGGACACCTTTCCCAGTTAGCAAGGAATGTACCCCTCGGCTCTGTCTCAAATGATCCCAGGATTTTTTCCCTCTTTCCCAAGGTCTCCTTGGTGACGGCCATTCTTCAACAACGACCGGGATTCACTGGAGAATTCCTAGCAAATCCAGACTCAAAATTCCCACGTGGGAAAGGACTCCACACGAGTTTAAGTTTCAGTCTGGGCCTTCCAAGAACTATCCAAGGTGCTGAATTTCATCTCCACAAATAGGCTCAGCACCTTGGGATATCTCGATTAAAGTGGACCACAACCGCACAGCCAAAGACTCCGGTGCCGCTAGAGGACAAACACGTGGAACTCCGAGATCTAACCCTTCTTTGGCCGGAAGGAACATCCTCTCCCCAGGCCTCAGTTTGCTCTCCTCCCCACCTTTAAAGTGGGCACTTTAACAAGTCTTGGAAAGGAAGGCCAGTTTGCACGGAGAGGAGAGATTTGATACTAACCACGAACTTCTCTTTTCTTTCAAACAAAAAGGATACAAGCCCAGCAAAGGCTAGGGAGGAGGTGGAAGCTCCCCTACTTCACCCCAGTCATTCCAATTTAACAATTGTTCCAATTTGGGGTTCGCAGGAAACCAGCCATAATGCTTGTGCAAAACCGGGGAAGAGAAACACCAGTGCATTTAGGACAGATCCGTCCCACGCCTACCCCTTAATGCACATTTTCAGCAGACCCGCTCCCGCGGCGTCTCAACACTTCCTTCGCCGGGGGGTCCGCTGCTGAGGGGGAGCTGGGCAGGCTGGAGAAGGGAAGAGGCCGTGACAGAAGGGAGGCCAGAGAAGGGACCACCCCCTTCCGTCCCGCGCCACCCCCCGCCCCCCCACTTTCCCCTCCCGTCCCCCAATTCCACTTTGTTTCCAGCCATCCAAACAGCCAGTGAGATACAGCAGGAGGGGTGGCAGCAACGAAAAGCCGGCGTGGGAAAGAAGCGGCACCCCGGGCCCAGAAAATGGGTTTATTTCCCGAGACGAATCTTTCGGAGGCCGGGGCGGAACTAACAGTCGGGAGTCCGGACGCGCGGCTGCCGTCGTCGGGGGCGGCGGGCGGGTTTTGCTCTCTCCGGAGGGGGGGCGCAGCCTGCGCTTCGGGGCGTCCTCCCAGAGGCCGAGGCCGGCCCGCCGACGCTCTCGGCCCGAGGTCACGGGTGCAGCTGGGGGGGTGGGGGGTGTAACGAGGAGTCGTCAAAAAGCGGGTTCTTCACCTCCATTTCGCCGGTCTGCAGGGGTTCGGGGGGCACCGGGAGCCGTTGGAAGCGGGGAATTGCGAGGGGAAGAGGTGGGAGGGAAAAGAAGGGACAAAAGCACGGTTAATTGTATCGATTAAAAGCCAAACGTCTTGCCCTGTGAACGTAGGACCTCGGGGCCACGTGCAACTTGTGTGTGTACAACGTCCATAATTAGTAGTCTGCCCTTCTTCCAGCACCATCAGTAATAGCAGCAGTGATAGGAACAATGGCAAACGGAGAGAAAATATACATTAAGAAACACCGAATCCCGCGAACTGAGATTCAGCACTTCTGGGATAAAGGAAAAACTGCTGACCGCAAGAGCGAGAGGCGTTTTGGGGACAGACGTAAAGAATGGAACGACATCGCCGCGGCTTGTGTACGTGTCCCATAACTGCAGAATTGCAAGAAGTGACACAGCTTGGACTCTCCCACATTATTGGATGGCACCTCCCTCCATTCTTGAAATCTGAACCACCGACGATCCAAAGCGCCAGTCGGACCGTCATCCACAAGACGAGCAAAGGCTAATTAGCTAGAACCGCAGAGGAAACGTCACGAAACTTTTCTGGGGGTGGGACGCGACGTGGGGGTGTGGGGATACTTACGGGAGCCAACCCCGGGCACTCGTACACCGTGAAGTCTCCGTCCTCGTTCTCTTCGTCCGAGGAAGCCGATTCCGGAGCCTTGGCCTCTTCTTTATGCCTACGGAGCGGGACCGGGGAGGCGGGGAGGAGAGAGAGTTTGGAGGCCGAGATGATGGAGGGTTGTGGGTGGGACACGCCACACCTTCCTTGCTTCCCAGCTGGAATGCGCAAGTCCCACCCAACGTGTTCGTAAGCAAAAGCGGGGAACCCCTTCACCTTGGGGGGCACACTCGATTTCAGAGAGGTTCTCAGGGGCCCCATTCTGGGGGTGTGCAGGGCAAAAGCAAAGACCACGTTACTTTGGGTTGCCTCGGGCCACATTCTGGGGGGAAGGCAGGGCAGTCCATAATCGAAGGAAGGGAATTTGTCGCTGTCGGGTGCCTTCGGTCGTCTCCTACTTACAGCAACCCTACAGCAAACCTCTGGTGGGATCTCCTTGGCCAGAATAGGTTCGTCGCGGCCATCCCCTGAAGCTGTGAGACCATGCCCTGCCCAAGGCCGCTCAGGGGCTTTCCGTGTCCAAACAGGAATTCAAACCCCGGTCCCCAGAATTGTAGGCCAGTGCTCCCACCGTGACAGCTCTCAATGAAAGACTCCCTTTTCCAAAAACACCAGCATATTTTAGATTTAAGCTCTTAATTGCCAGTAACCTGAGCACCATATTCCTGTTTGCATGGATTTCAGTTGCAGGAAGGCCAAAGGGAGAAATCCTAATATGATGTTTAGAAGAGAAAGAGAGAAAAAGAGGAGGGCCGCTCACTTCTCCATGGACAGCATTTGTTGCTTCTGGTGTTGATAGTGGTACATCTGGGCGCTCTGTGCCAACTTCTTATCACCCGGCTTGAAGGCAAAAGAGAGAAAGAGAAATAACTGCGTTATGGGAACTATAAGCACACCAAGCACAAATGTGCAAAACAATTGCAACCCTCACACTTCAGTTTCCAAAAAAAATATTTTTTAAAGTTATACAGAACCCTCCATTTCTTGCAGTAAGATCTCCTGGGAAGCCACCTTCTCTGGACAGGCGAGTCTCATGCATCCAATTTAAATAAACCAGAAGGGATCGACCCTGCTGGTGGGAACTCACTAGGAGGTGGCCGGGGGGGACGGCCACTCCTTCAGAGGTTCTGCCGTGGGTGGGGTCTCTTGGACTTCCACTTAGTGTACACTCTGGGTGGGGAATGCCTGTCAGCCCCTTGAGGGCCGGAATGAGTGTCAGAGAAGCTTTTGGAGGCCACCTTCCAATAGTTGGTGCAGCCAAAACTGCAAGCACATTTCAGCACATTAAGGCTCTTATTGTCCGGGAGGAAGCCATGGGAAGAAGCATTTCGTCTTTTAAGATGGGGGGACCTATAATTAAAACAATATTACGACCTCATGAGGGGATCAAACTTATCCGCGAGGTTGCTGACTACTGGTTTATTGTTCAGTCAAAAGAGTAATTCAGTGTCAGGAAAAACGCAATTCCCTGAAGAGCACCAAAGTCCAGCAAAGCGTGAGAAGATGTCATACCGAGATCTTGTCATACGATGGAGGGCCAGGGAGATTATAAGCAGAGTAGTCCACTTTCTGAGCAAGCCGTATCTCCTTCTGAAGCCTTCGAGAAGAAAATATAAAGAAAAATAAATAAATAAATAATAAGTGTTCTGGATCACACTCAGAGTGGATTTAACCCACCGCTCTGTTTCCCACAGTGTTCAGCTTGGAAAGCCCACAAGCAGGAGGACAAGAGACCCCCGACCTAGGATCACATCTGATATTTGGAGAGGTACTGCCACTGTACACGGAGGTTCCGTTTGAAAGGAGAAACATGGGGCGGCAGCTAACGGGGGGAATAATTCCTTCCTTCCCGCTCCATGAACAGCCGGTCTCGTCCCCCAAGTTTTCGAGAGCTGGCTCGGCTCTCTCCTTTTGCTCTCTTTCTCAGGATCTCCCATCTTCACCTTGCCCCCTCCGCCAAGAAAGGTCTCCCTGTGAGTTTACCTGCACCAGCAAACGGCCGCCACCACGAGAGCTGCAATTCCTGCAGCCGTGCAGACCACAATCATTCCTGCAGGAGGGGCAGAGAAAGACAGGGAGAGAGGAATAAGCCATACCTTTCTGGGATGAACCACATGGAAGAGAAGGCGGCCACCAGCTCTGCTTTCTTGGTCTGACGCTCTGATTCCCTAAACACGCCGCTTCCTCACGGCACAAAATGCTCCATTTGTGCCAACAAATCAAGTCAGATGCCTGTTACAGAGCACAAGATTTACCCTCCTCCCCATGCAAGCGGAGATCTCTAGAACTTTAAGAACCAAGGCTGAGATTCCAGATTTGGTTTAGTACATAGTAGGACCTCTGTACGCCCCAGGACACCCTCATGGATACCAAATCCATGGACGCTCAGGTCTCATTGTATACAATGGTGCCCCTTACATACAATGGCAAAATCAAGGCTTGCTTTTTGGAATTTTTAAAAAAATATTTTCAATCCGTGGATGGTTGAAGAGTCTGTGGATACAGAGAGCCAACTGTACTTAACTAAGTAGTTTCTCCTGCTCTGATCCCCGACTAATTCAGCTTTATTGGGCGGCAACTGCTGTGAGCAACGCAGCTCTGTTCCCCTGCCAAATGGGCACAACGCGGCGATGCTTCCCTCCGTTTCCTGCCAGCGATCTTTGGTGCAACGGTCAGAAAAACAAGGCCCTTGTCACAATTCCTCCTTGCATCAGAGATCACCGGTGGGGTGTGTGAAAAGCTCAATCCCCCGAACTCCGACCGAGAGGAGAAAAGACCCCCTCACCAGTCTAGAACTTCTCTCTCCAGCCGTACCGGGCGCGTATCAGGTCGTGCTTCTGTCCCTGCCAAATCACTCACCGAGTATGAGGGCATCGTTTGAGGACATGTGTGGCGACTCCACCGGGGAACTTTCGACCCCTCCCGTGGGAGAGCGAGGGGTCCCGCCTGGGGGTCCCGCCCGGCTCCGCTGTGTGGACTCTGGCTTTGGCACGCCAGCCCTGGAGTGCGGGTCTGTAGGGGCTGCGGTGTCTGCGCAGCGGAAACGTCATCGTAAGAGGGATGGAGGAGGGAAGAAAGAAAAGACTGAGACATGCAGAAGTGATGCTGGGGTTATGCACAAGCCAGGTAAGGTAGACTGCTCACAGCTTTGGACGATTTATTTCTTTGCTTGCCTATTTATTTACACACTAGCAATCAGTCAATACTTATTTACAGCCAGCAGGCCACTGAAACGTTAAAGCACCATTTTAAATACCTATAGATGGATAATTCCCGCTCGAGATCCTACATCACAATGCATGTTTTGCAACGTTACGAATCCACAGCTACATAGCAAGAATACCTGGCAACCCTTTTAACGAAGTGTGAAGATGGAAATCCACGCACTGGCAACATGTACCTTTTTATGAATTTTTATACGAACTTGCATAGCACAAAACTACATGGAAATGAACTCCAACAAACTTTTCCAACATAGACAAAAAACAATTTTTTAGCACACTAAGTAAAATACTAAACAACTTTAAAAATCCCTATTATATTGACTTGTTAGCCAACTAATCTAGACAACTAAACAACTAAGACATAAAATACTAATATACGAAAGGGTATGACCCCTCCCACAAACTGTAACGAGGAAAGAAGAACACAGAATATAGAGTAATATATATAGTATAATATGGTATAATATAGAGCATAGAGGGGTCAAAGCACTGGATAAAAGCCCCCTCCTCCATCCAAAAAGGGTCCCAATCCCATGCAAGAGGCAGCACGCATCACTCCAAGCAATGCCTCCATTTGCTGCCCCGGGGAAGGCTTACCGTTGTGGGGCGGCCGTCGCTGGCTGGCACCATCTTGCCGGGACACGGCGTCCACCACAAAATCGATTTCTTCGTCTAAGTTGGGAAGAGAAGTTCGCCCTAAAAGACAAGAAAGAAAGGGAGCTCGGAGACAGAAACTGAAGCAAAGGAGGCAAACAGAAATTTGTATCTCTCTACCGATTATCCCCTTTTAGAGTCTGGCCAAAAGCACAAAAGTGTATTGGAAGCTGGCACGAAGTCTACGAAACTCTCACACCCAGCCGAACACACAAATTCTTCATGCCCAGTAACTGAAACACAGGGGCAGGTTGCACTGAAGGAATTGGTGGGTTTACTTTTTAGAAGTAACTAATTATAGCCCCACAATAAGGACTCTTCGATAGCAGTTGGGTCCCACATCAACAGCCATGGTTGCACTCTAGAGAATCTTGGGATTTGTAGCGGGGAAAAGGACTTGGGATGCTACCGTCAGAGCATATACAGGAGACTGTAAGCTCCTGGCAGGCAGGGACCTGTCTACACAGATTTGTAGGTAAGCAAAGGTACCATGTACACCAGGGATGGGAGTCACAGAGACCCTCCAGATGTGGTAGGACTACAATTCCCAGCATTCTTCATCATGGGCAATGCCAGCCAGGGGATAATGGAAGTTGCAATCTAGACACATCTGGAGGGCTACAGGAGTCCCACGCCTGATGCATACCAGTGGTGCAGAAGCTATAAAATATCTGTTTAAAATGCTGTTAAATCTCCTAGACTTCAATTCCCCCTCCTGTGGAGAAAATATTTTCCAATTAATCCCTGGAATGCTGCACTTCCTCACGTAGTGTGAATTGCATCAGTAGGGTGGAGAGTAACTCGGGGAGTTTGCAACCAACACTGCATCACATTACAACTGACAATTTTAGGTCAAATATACACACAAAATTCAGGACACAGGTTGCATCTCCAAACGCTTTGCATGTGGTTAGACAGACACTGCTGCAAACAGCACCGCCCAACGGGTAAAGAACAGAAGTTAAATTTTAACTTGTAAAGTTTTTTTTTTTTAATAATTCATCTCTATGACATAGTGGCAACTGGCAGATCCCGTGCCAGTAGCATAGTAAATACACTCTGGCTTTCAGTCTGAACTTTAAAGGAGCTGACCACGGTTCTGAACCTATTTTGGGCTGATAGGATCCATCCCGTTGGTTATAGCTCCTTTGAACTTCAGACTGAAACCCAGACCAGACTCAGCATCCCTCCAAAGTAGGTCTAGCACACTGGACAGCCCCACTAAAGTTCAGAGTAAAACCCAAAACAGATTCACTGCACAGGAGAAACCAGCAGCCAGTGGGTTAAATTGCTAGAGTAGGGAGATTGAGTAAGCATCAGCTCATTTGCCTTCATTATATATGTTATTAATTCCATTCCTCTCCCAGCCTTGCCTCCAACAACCTCAGGATGGAGTGCCTTTTGTCGCCTCCTGACAACAACCCTACAGGGTAGGCCAGGCTGAGAGAGGAACAGATGGTGCCAAGGTTGCTCAGTGAGATTTCTGGCTCGGTGAGGAGTGGAAACCTGGATTTCCCAAGTCTCAATCCGACGCTCCCAGCTCTATGCTTTCTTCCCTGCTAACCAGCTGCTCACCTGCCAGTTTCCCTTTTCGCAAGCAATCCACAATTGCAGCTTTTATTTAGGAACATCCCTGGGCTCTAAACAATTTTTTAAAGTGAATATTTCATAACCCTGCCAAGTTCCTTGGCGTTTTATGGCCCGGGACATGAAAACGGCCTTTAATAATGGAAAGCTTGATGCAGTGGAAAGAATACATCCCAGATGCGTTGTTTTCTCCCCTCTTTTTCCCTCTGCACAGAAAACTCTTCTCCTTTGCAAAAAAAAAAAGCAACTTTCCCTCTTCCGAGTGCCCCTGGGCTTTCGCACCCCAATTTAGGGCACCGAGAGGGAGAAACTGCTGGACGCCAAAAGCGTCTGTTTCCCGGGTCAGAGGTCGGACCGCTGCATGGATCTCCCGGGTGCCTCCCGCTGCTTTAGAAACCAAAGGGACAGCCACACGCTGTAGATAATCTCTCAGCGGCTGAAACGCAAGCGTCAATCCCTTCCACCACTCGGGTCTTACGTAACCTCCAATCTGTCGTGAAAAAGAGTCCTCCGTTTTGCCGAAAGCAGCGGAGGGGATTTGCAAAGCGGTTCCCGCAGGCCGCAAGCAATCTCCCCATCCTGGGCATTTCTGGAGACCACGAAAGCCCCCTCCGTCCCACCAAAACAGCTGCAAAAGCACAGTGGTCACCCCCCTCTCATCCACAGGGGATACACTGCAAGACCCCCAGTGGATGACTGAAGCCACACATAGTACCAAACCCTGCATGTGCTATTTTTCCCCCTATACGTACACACCTATGATAAAGTTTTTGTGCTTTGAGGGCATTATTAAGTAAAATAAGCATTACTTCAATGCGAGCACCCTAACATCTATCCGATAACCGAGATGGCTACTAACTGGCTAATGGGCGCGTAGCATCCAAGGTGTGCATACGCTGGACAAAGGGGTAATGCACGCCCTGGGCGGGATGGAGTGGGATATGTGAGATTTTATCACACTACTCAGAATGGTATGCAATTTAAAACTTGCAAATTGTGCATTTGTGGCATTTTCCATTTAATATTTTTGGACTGTGGTTGACCGTGGGTAGCCAAAACCGTGGAAAGCAAAAACACGGATAAAAGGGAACTACTGTACAATGTGTTTCTAATATGTTGTAAGCTGCTTTGAACTGGGAAAAAGGGAGAAAACTACAACAACAATTGATAATAACAATAATGACAATAATAATAATTAAAATATCCTCCCAGAGGAGACAATAATTTGACTTCTAGCTTACTTCCCGTCTTTGAAAAGGCTTCTCATGAGGTTCAAACAACCAATGGAGGGGTAAAAACATGGCATATTTGCCCCTTTCCCCATAGGAAGACTTAACGTGCTTTTTGTTGTTTTTTTCCTCTTTCTCACACACACGTAAATACAGGTTTGTTGTAAGCGGCACGGTTCTTTCGACATCCACCGCTTGGGTAACCCTCTTGGGAAAGCTGCCTATCATTATCGGAAAGGAACGGTGGACAAATACCAGCAGCCGCTTGCATCCTGGCGATGCATCTGCCCTCTCCATCTTCCACAAACTGGGGGAGGCAGGGGCCACAGGCGTGCGATCCGGGAGGGCAGAACTCTCTCCGCCGCAGGGTGCAATCCAGGCTCCGGGGGCAGGAATCTGTCCAAAGCCAGAAAGGGAGGAGGAGGAAAAAATCAGAGGCAACGCCCACGGACACACACCCGCTTCATTTACCTGCAAACAAACGTCCCCATCCAGCTTTCACAAGACAGCAATACCTTTACTGACGAACCCAAAATGCACAAGATACAGCATGCAAGCTTTCAGAGCTTCACTGGCTTCTTCATCAGGCAAAGATGTTAAAAATCACATAGGAAAAGAAAAGTGACAATGCTAAAGAGTCACAGGCCTGCGTATTGTCTCAGGCACGTTACTTGCGTGTCAGTTAAGACGGCACGAAGAGATCTCAAAAATTTCTTCTCTGGTATAAATTTTTTTAGTATCTTTGCCTGATGAAGAAGCCAGTGAAACGTCAGAAGCTTGCAAATCGCATTTTCTGCATTTTTCTTGGCCAATAAAGGTATCGCTGTGGATTTTGGAATTTTTGTCGCATTTCGTGCACGGGCAACGCAGGAGTCCCCAAATACAACGCGTGCCCTGCGTATCATCTTATTTCCAGCAGTGGCTAAGCTACCAGCACATCTCTGCCTCTCGCAGCAAAACACAAATCCGGCCGAGAGAGACTCCAGCAGAAACGCCAACCCCCCAAAGCACAGCAACTGCCCAGCAGAAGGCGCTGTCCAAAGGGAGGCCTACAATTCTCCCCTTCTCCGCTTCTTTCCAGGAACCGCCCGCTGGTTCTCAGCCTCCGGGGCCACGTGGCAGAGACGGAGCTGTCCCCGCCTGGAGGACAAACAGGCCGGAGACGCCTCGTCCACCGAATTTAACCTGACGAAGCTGGACCGTAACAGGGCCGGACGTGGCGGAGAAAATGGCAACGGGAGGAGAGCGCGGGGAAGGGGCAGCGCCTTTGGCCGTGACGGGTTCCAGGCCTTGATAACTGGCTCGTTACACGAAATTAGCCGAGGCGGCTTCCGTGAAGGCAAAGGGAGGGGGCGGAAGAGCAGCTCCCACCCACGGCTGGCACAAAATTGGCACGGAATAAACACGGTAATTGGATTTCCGGCACGGTGCGTTCAAACGGAAAGAGACCCGTTGAGCCATCCGTCCACGGGGCCAATTACCCGAAGGGGGGAAAAGGGGGTCTTGCAGAGGAAACGATGAATGGCTTGTCTGGCCAATCTGGGCAAAAATGCCCCCTGGCTGTTCTCTGTCTCATATCACGTCTCAGAGGCAGGGACATAATTCTTCACTAGGTTTCTTCTCAAAGGAAGCAAGGCATCATTTTAACACTTTTCTCCTCACTACAAGAAAGGCTTCAAAAACCGCCCTGTTTTCAAATCCTATTCGCAATTCTGGATTTATTCTGTGCAAAATTTGCGTGTGGCTGGTTTGTGCAGTAAAAGGGTCTCTCCCCCCGCCCCCTTTCCTCCCCATTATTATTATTTCCTGCTTAGAAAGCGCTGTCTCCTGAAAAGAGAAGGTTGTTTTCTATGGAAAACAATCATATGTAAATTTTGTGCAGAATAAAAAAAAGGACTACAGCATTTTCTATGTAGAAAAACATGTATGTATATATTTTTTACCCAGGAAAGGTGTGTTTTCTGCACACACAAAAATGCAAATTTTGCAGAGCAAGTCCCAAACTGTTTTCAAGCACTTTTGAACTACATTGAACTGTATTCAAGCCCTTTCCAAAGAAATTATACCGCCTTAGATTGCAGGCACCCTGGGGCAGGGAACCTGTCTCTCATGGTACAGTTTGGACTGGATAAGGGACGCTTGTCACCCAGTACGCTTAATGGCATTACTTAACAGCAGGATGTTTATGTTACACCATCTTAAAAAAAAAAAAGTCCAGTGTTAATAATGTAATTGCCTGTGCTGGCACTTGCTGCAGTTTCTACATCAAATTCCTCCCCAGCACCAACCATCTTTGGGGCTTAAACGATTCCTAGAAGCGAAAGAGGTGGCTGGTTTGGTCAAAAGAAAGCCATCTTGCCGGCTGTCTTTGAGTCTCCTGCTTCGGAACACGCCCTCACCATTTCGCCTTCCTCTTGCAATCAGCATCATGACTCATTTTATAGACAACAATTAAAATTACGGTAACACAATTGGTGTTTCCGGCACCCGGTTTTGTTCTCATCTCGTGCTTGTGCATATGCAGGCTGCACACAGATCCAAGCCTCTCAAGGTAAATGTGATTACGCCCGCCCCGGGAGGGGGCTGGACCAGACCATGGAACTGTAGAGTGGGAGGAGGCCCCCAAGGGCCAAGTCCAGGCCAACCCCCTTCCGCCGGGCAGGAAGACACCACCCAAGCTCTCCCTGTGGCACGTGGCCATCCAGACCGTCTTTGAAAACCTCCAAAGGCGGAAGAAACTCCACCACACTCCATTTAAGCAGCCGCGTATCCCACTGTCGAACTGCTCTTATCATCTGGAAGATCTTCCCGAGGTTTAGGTGGAATCTCATTTCCGGGAGTTTGAAGCCATTGCTCCGCTCCTTGTGTCTGGAGCGGCAGAAAACGAGCTCGCTCCGAACTCTGTTCTGCTCCAAACTCAACGCCGGCCTCTTACAGCTCGTCCCAGAGATGGCCCGTTACACAGAGAGTTAACCGCTTTTGCAAAAAGAAACTGGAATTATGGGAAGTGGGGGGTGCCCGATGCCCATCCAAGGGAACATCGGACCCCTGAGGATGAAACAGGAAAACCGGGGGGAGAGGAAGGGAGGAGCGGCGCCGAGGCAGCGACTCAGGGCCGGCCGCCCGTCTCCGCACGGCTGGCAGGAAGCGAGGGAAAACAATCTGCAAAGGAGCCCAGGGACAGAAGCGGGAGGCCCCGACTGACCGAACGGTATTTTTTAACACGCAAGCATTAAACGCCGAATTATCTTCCAAACGAGGGCTAACAGAATCTGAGAGGCGAAATCCACGGGACTCCTTCCCTGCATGGGGAAAGGGCTGCTGTTCAGGGGTCCGGCACAAGGCAGGAAGGGTCTCCATTTCAAAGGATCAGGGAGGGGGAAAGGCCTCAACCGGAGACCCCGAGAGGGCCTTCAAGGTCCCTTCTGACTCTACAGTTCTGCCCACAGCAAGCGTGGCCATTGGGGGAAACTACAGTGCAACCCCTTTCAGAGAAGCAGCAATAAGGAGAGGCTGGAGAGCTCCGGCCAGAGGACGTAATTGTTGTTACTGTGCGCCTCCAAGTCATTTCCCACTTACGGCAACCCTAAGGCAAACCTATCACGGAGTTTTCTGGGGCTGAGACTCACCCAAGGTGACTCAGTGGGTTTCCATGGCCGAGCAGGGAATCAAAGCCTGGTCCCCGGGGTCCTAGCCCAACGTTCCAACACCACGGAAGAATGCTGGGTGACCTTGGGCAAGTCACACACTCTCAGCCCCAGAAAAACCCATGATAGCTTCGCCTTAGGGTTGCCATAAGTCGGGAACAACTTCAAGGCGCACGAAAACCAACACGATCGTGTTCTCTCTTAACGACGGGCCCTCCCGTTCCACTTCTAAATTAAGGGGCCTCCTACACTCACACTTGGGGCGTTTGTGTGCGTCTTCAAGTCTCAGGGGACCCCTTAATTTGGATCTGCCAACAGAGCCTGCCTCCGCCTCTCCCTCCTGCCTTGCACTACCACGCACCCTTATTTCCCGGAAAGTGCAGGTCTTTCCTCCACCATGACGGATTCTGGGGAGCCCCCCAGAGCCCAGCCTCGACGGTCCTTTCCCTTTTTCCCTCCCGCGCTGCCCCTAACGAGGACTGAGCCGCAAACGGAGATGCTCATCGGCCTAATTGCGCTTCCAACGAGGCCCGCGATCTGCCATCTGCACGGCTCCCTAATATGACAGCAGAGACCGCGGTGGGTCTCGCCTCCTTTATCAAGCAATTAAAGCTCCATCAGCTCGCTGGTGATTAACACCAGCCCTGGAAACGAGGCATCGGCGGAGGGCAGGAAGGGAAAGAGATCTTATTTACGGGCATCTTCAGGCTTTGCAAAGGCAAAGTGGCTTTTTTTTAACGTCCCTGCAACCGGGATTTGAGCCATCTTCGGCAAAGGCACGCAATTCTCCTCCGCGATGAGTCAGCCGGCTCTAAGAGGAGCAGCGGCAGGGATGTGACGCAGCGATTTTGGTGGAGCAAAGCCGCCTTGGATGCGACCCAGAAGGCGGGCGATGGGAGGCCGTCCGGGAAACCCCCACGCCCGCCGCCCCGAATCTCAGCAAAAGTACCGGGGGAAACGCGTAAAGCCAAGAGGGTGTGAGAGACCGTTTGGCGCCATGGGTCTCAGGAGATCCAAGTTCACATAAAAACATTTCACGATCTTTGGTCAGTCTCTCCTTCCCTCTCTTTCTCTCTCAGACTGATCTACCTCACAGGGCTGTTGTGAGAGTAAAAATGTGCACGAAGAATGCTATGCATGCTCCCTCATGCTCGCTGGAAGAATGATGGGACAGCTAATTAATCTTGAATTAAAATGAGCTTGAGTACCTCAAAGATCTGTCATTTATCAAATATTGGAAAAACAACGATGAATACAAAAGAAAACTTCCGTCTCCAGTCTTTTTATCTCTGAGCCCCAAACTCAGAGGACAAAATAGGGGGACTGGTGGCAATTATGGCCCCAGATGTTTGGGACAATAGTTCTCAAAAATGGTTGGACAGTCAGGATGGAAAGAATATCAGAAAATGGTTGAAAAACACATGTTCCTCAAGCATCCAGAACTCCTGAACTGATGAGAATCTTTGCAGCTTGTGACTTATTCCGCACAAAATTTGCACATGGGTTTAATGCTAAAAAAAAAACCCCAGCATTTTATGTGCAAAAAACAGTACAGGCTTTCCACACTTATCTGACAGGTTGGGGACTGGAGCATTGTCAAAATCCAGAATTACTTGGTTGAAAAGTGGAATCCCATGTGCTGAACTGTAGGGCACATAAACGGCTTATGGAGGCTCACTGGGGATGGACCACGCATGTGCTACTTGCAAAGTCTCTCAGCAAACTTAGTGCCGTTTCCCCCTTTCAGCTCACTTTGCAAGCAGCTTGTGAATGCAAGCAGTTCCAAGCAGTCTTCTGTAGGCAAGAAGAACTGATGACAGAGCAGAACCCCTCACTGAGTTAATGAAACCTGTCCTTAATTTGGAAGCATTGAGTTGTCTGATAACTGGGCGTCAAAAGGTGGAGGCTTCCTGTATTTCTTGCACAGAAAATCCTCTTGCCTCTACACAAAACCTATGTGCAAATTTTGCACAGAGTCACATCCCAAACTGCTAATCGTCATAATTGGAAACCTGCATTTTATTGGAACCGAACAGCTGTGCGCCTGCGTTCACTGTTTCCAGAGATGACTTCTTCATACAGCGCTGTCACCGTACAATCTCCCAGCCTCATTTCCTACCTAGATTAAATAAACAGTAACAGGTGATGCTTCTCCTGGCCAAGTTGTTTTCTCACATCAACCAGACAGGAACTATCCGTACTGGGTAGCAGTACAGCATTACCCTTCCTTTGTATGGAAAAGGCGAGAGATCTGGGCCCAGAAAATACAGAGCAATTAGCTTCCTGGACAGAGCATCCAAAGTCTATGGCAGGTTTTTCCCAAATAAACTCCAAACCTGGGCAGAGGAAAATGACGTCCTAACAGGCTGGCTTTCTGCACAGTAGAAGCACATTTTTTTAATCCTTACCCATTTGATTCAGAAAAGCTTGATGCAACCAAGAGGCAGCTTGCAGGCGGCTAGTACGGGTTTTACTTTGCAAGAAATGATGCTTTCATTTGGTTATTTTCTCTGTCCCAGGTGCCTTCTCCCTTTCTGCACATGTGCACATGGACACAGCCACACAGAGGTGGATGGAGAGCGCATGCAGACATGTGGAGAAAGGCAGGAGGCACCCGGGACAGAGAAAAGACCCAAGTCCCCTTCTGCCAAACTGGAGAGTCTCTGCATGGCAACGCAAAAGAAGGGGAAGGCAACCCGGCTGAGAAGCGGCAGTGCCACGCTGGCAGTGCCACGTCAGAAAGGCAAGCCACGGAGACAAAGGGAAAAGCCACCCCGTCCCACCTGCTTATCGGCACGGGTGCCGCCAGGCCGTCCCAGCTCTGCAAGCAAGCCGGATAGCTTTGCAAAGAAAGCATCACCCTTTTAGAACAAGACACGCACATGGATGGGTAATTTAAAAACAAACAGTCCTTCTAACAAAGTTTGCTTTGGATCCCAGAAGGATACAGCTAACCACTGTACACACACACACCCCCGAGTGACTGACAAACAGGACTTAACACCTGAATTGGCAAAATATGGAAATTTGTAACTGAATGAGCAAAACATCTCAGCTTCTGCCTTCTTCAGCCGCTGAAAACAAAACGGAGAGTCAGTCCAAACGTGGAGGAGCCTGGAGATGCAGCTTTTGTTCTCAACAACTGAAGAAGGCAGAAGCAAGAAAGTTTTTGCTAATTTATTTACATTCTGTTTGTTAATTGCTTTAACACCACAAACACACACGTATCTACACAGCGATGCATGGGTTGGAATAGAACCACCATTAAACACGGTCACCCCTCTCTCCAGATGCTGAGAGGGTGGGTAATTCAAATCCCATTTTTACAAGGAATTGAGGAACTAATTACTTGTTTGCCAGGGCCAAATCTGTTGCACCAGCTGGGCAAACAAGAGCCAAGGACATCTTACCGCCCACGAGAAAAGAGAGGGACCTTTCAAACGGCGAAGCGTGAGAATCCTGACACCTGTCCCGTTATGGTCAAGCTGTAACTCCCGGCATCCCTCGCCCTTGGCAATGCTGGCCGGGGCTGCTGGGAGCTGCAGTCCAAGAATATCTGGAGGGCTCCCACCCTAATGGGAGGGTGAGCTGAAAGCGTAGAATGCAGCAGTGAAGCAGCCCTGGTCAGCCCGACCTCGGCTGATGTTTGCTTTTACGTTCGAAATCAGAACCGTGACAAAGCAAAGCTGCATTTTGGGTGTGGGTGCGTTTCTTCAATTTGCAAGCCTGTGACGTGGCCGGAGCACGAAAGAATTACAATTTTTGGACTGTAACTCCCATGTTGGCTGAAGGATCGTGGGAGTTGCAATCCCAAAAATGTGCTTTTAATTTAACACAGTTATGCTGGAGATCCCCTCTGCATGAGCTGGGATTTGGATGCCTGAAGGATCACCTGCCCCCAAATCAGTCTCTTAAGGTCTCCCTCCGGGTCCCTGTGCCAGCCGGGGGGGCAAAATGAAGCAGGGCCTTACGGGTTCCTGCCCCTCCACGAGATGTGAAAAGCTCTCCAGGCTACGGAAAGGTTCACTTGGCCCCAAATGGGCATCTTTTCAGCCCTGGGTGAAATCCTTTTCCTGTTCTCCTTGGTTTTGAAATGGTTTCCACTGACTCTCCAAAAACCACTTTTCAGCCACCGTTATGTGGGCAGTTTCTATTTATTGCATAATAACTATGCTGCTCTGATTTGATTGATTTGTATCTCTTTGTTTTCTGAAAATGATAGAAGCTATAAATATATATATATGATTCTCAGCCACGGGGACAAGAGAGAAAACTCACATTACACTAAGAAAAACAACCACTAGAGCTTGGGAAAAAGTTCCTTTTTTGGGCTACCATAGCCAGGATCTCCCAAACAGCATGAAAACTATACTTTTTAAAAAGTTACATTTCCAAGCTGTAGAGAAAGAAAACCCCACATTCTGAGAAAACTTAATGGCTTTTTGGACTACAGATCCCAGAGCCTTCCAGCCAACATAGGAGTTGAAGTCTCAGACACTACCTTCACAAACTTAACTACCTTAACAAAATAACATAGGCAAATTCTAGGAACATTTAGCTGCTTTTCTAAGACTACGACATCCAGAATCTGCTAGCCAGTGTGGGAGTTGTAGTTCCCAAACATTTTCACTTGGCACAGGGTGGAAACCTATAAGCTCGGGGAAAACCTAAGCTGCTTTTGGAGACTACATCTCCCAAAGTCCTGCAGTAAGCAGGGGAACTGTGGTTCCCAAAGGATCACAATTTTCGCCTTGGGGAGCAGCCCTGCAAGCTTGGAGAAGACCTAAGTTGCTTTCTGGGACTGCGTCTCCCAAAGTCCCCCAGCAAGCATGGGAGTTGCAGTTTCTTTTACAAGTAACATGTCCAAGGTCTGGAGAGGGGAAGAAATCAACTCAATTCAGCCTCGCCGCCGCTCACACCCCAGAGATCCTTGCAAGCTGCAATCCCAGACGTCTCTGGATGCCAAAGCAGAAAACTGCAGCACGCCGTGCCTTCCGCCGTGAGATTCACGGCCGCTCGAATAACGGACGCGGGTGGAATTCAACGGCTTTGCTTAATGCCGCCGTTCTGGGGAAGAGCTAAGGGCAGAGAGGCGACGCTGTGGGGCCAAGGGGGACCCCTCTCTATTTATTTTTATGTATATACGTGTGCATATGTGTGTGTGTCTGAGTCTGTGTGTATTAGTTTTAACACAATATAATACACACCAACCGACATTTTTAATCTATGTTGTTGTTCTGTGCCTTCAAGTCATTTCTAACTTATGGCAAGCCTATGGGAAACCTATGTCATAACATGAACTACAATTAAAACACCACACTAAAAGAGTGAACTAAAAACACTAAATGCTAACTCTCCGAAACACTAACTTACTAACTAAACACTGACTTGTTAAAACGTAAAAGGGCTCTGACACCAACCCAAACCAAACTGTAATGAAAAATAACAAGAAAAGAAAAAAAATATTATTCTACTATTACAATCCATCTAAGCAAAACTTACTAGGGTTACTAGTAATCACATCCACCAATTAGTGCATTATTAGATTCCTCATTGCTCGATAAAACCCGCAAACAAAGGGGGATCATATCTGGAAGCCCGAAAGGACGCGCCCTGGGAAGTCTCTCCGCAGGTACCTTCCAAGCGGCTAGACCCAAAGAGATCCCATTTGGAAACGACAGCAAGGCCTACGCTGCTGGAGACATGCCAGTCGGCCTCCATTTCCTGAGGAAATTATTTTATTTTTCCCTGTCTTCTTCTCTCTTGCTTGCCCACATTAACCCTCTACTGACTGC
This sequence comes from Cyclura pinguis, assembly GCA_030412105.1. Taxonomy (NCBI): domain Eukaryota; kingdom Metazoa; phylum Chordata; class Lepidosauria; order Squamata; family Iguanidae; genus Cyclura; species Cyclura pinguis. The sequence continues at coordinate 727,531 of CM059613.1, forward strand.
TAGCACTGAGAACAAAACGTTCCCTGCTGGTCCCTTCCTTACCACTCGTTCCCCCACAACCGCGTATGGGGCGTCTGAACACCTAAATTGCTAAGGCTCGGTGGGTGCACCTCGCCTGGGGGTCAATTTTTTTGCCCCTGGACCTTCTGACACGGGGAGGCTTTTTTCCCGGTCCTCCAGCTGCCCGCCTTCTCTGCGACTTGGGCCGCGCGCCCTGCAGTCCACGACTCCTTCTCCTGCGATAAACCTGTCCAACCGAATGGTGCCAAGGAGTGCCCTTCCCGGTCTTTTGCCACCCTGAAAAGCCTCAGGCCAGCTCCCCCGTCCCGGAAACGGCCGGTGGGGAACCTTTGGTTTAAGAGACCCCGAGGAGCAATCCGAGAGCTCTCCCAGACAGGAACAATGCAAAAGGAGCAGCACGGGTGAGCAGAAAGACGCGCCTAGAAAAACCAGGTCAGTTCACCGGAAGCACGAGGATGCAGGTTTGAGCTTTCTTAAGCAAAGAGGAGGAGGCAGCTCGAAGCTTCCTGGATAACCCTTGAACTTGACCGTGGCCAGGGAAGTGGGCCAGCAGCACGGTTAAAGGGCTAGAGGGATCAGAAGGGGGGTCGCTAGCCAGCCCTCAGAACATCTCTGGAGTGCAGTTCCCAATATCCCTCTCCCCAGCTAGCGGTCCAGCAATAAATTTGGAAGAGCAGGTCTTTACTGGGATACTCGCCATAGCAGGACCGGGGACCCGTGTGGTCCAGGACAGAACGTGGCCCCCCCAGCCCTGCCGGACTCCCTGAGTGGCTCTTTCAATGGTCCAGAAAAGGGGGGGAATCGACACCCCTGCGCCCACCTTCTAAATCAATTGCTCCTGGACGATCACTCCGCTCCTCTCCATAGCAACATCTCCAGAGAGAGAGCAAAAACAGAAGCAGCAATCTAAATACTACCGCTATCAAAACTGTGGTTATTGGCCTATTATATTTTTTCCCCTATGCGTCAGGGAGCTTCACTGCTTTCCACAGATTCTCCAAGGTGCCTGTTACCTGCCCTCCTCCGCCTCCAGCTGAAAAAAAAAAGGCAAAAAATCGCTGTGCCAAACGCTCTCCTCCCCGCCGGGTTAAGCGGCCTTGAATTATTGATGGGATTCTCCACAATTCTTTGCGGCCACGAAGGGGAAGAGGACGGAGGAAACAGAAAGAAAACAAAGGTAACCTTCAGAGGCGGCAGCAGGGCGAGCTGTTCAAACAGGGAAGGAGCAGCCGAGAAGTTCAAGGGAACCGCAGTGCGTGTGTGCGCACATACGGGCTCAGGTATACAAGTCTTGCGTTTTGATAAGAGAAAAATGGCCTCTGCGGATACGGGGAAAGTTTCCAAGTGTTTGTCAGGAAATCCAACGATAGGAAGTTTAATGGCTCCCCCCCCCTTGCTCTCTCTCCATTGTTCCTGCAGCAATGGGTATTTCATAGAATCCTAGGGTTGGAAGAGACCCCCAGGGGCCATCCAGTCTAACCCCATTCAGCCATGCAGGAAGAGGCTGTCAAAGCATTACTGAGAGATGGGCATCCAGCCATTCTTTAAAGACCTCCAAAGGAGGAAGAGACTCCACCATACCCCACTGAGACGGCAGCGTAGCCCTCTGTCGAACTGCTCTTGCCATCAGGAATAAGCCTGGAAGATTTCTTTCCATTTTTTTTTTCAAAAGCTGGATGTGTGGAGTGGGACGCAGCTGCACTGCCGTGAAGGCTGGGTCTCTGCCTTTGACTCAGCTGGCTCAATATCTGCCTAAGTCCAGTGCACGGCTTGTGAGCAATGACACATGCTGGCACGCGCAACGCTCCCTCCTCTCCAACGAGAATGGTTCTGCCACCCAAAACCGCCTTTTCCACGCTTGGATGTGCTGGACCAAGTCTCCCCTTATGATGGGAGCAAAACTGACCATTCACCGTCAGTTCCAGGGTGGCAGCTGCCCAAACTTAATTTTTATTTCAACATCATTTTGTATGCTTCTACTGATATTGATATTCCAAAAGATTTATTGCTATGAGTCACGGGCCTTTGGAAACTCAGGCCATTTCCGCACTAGACTGTTATAGCACTATTATTCCACTTGCTGGCCCCTCCCAAAACAGCAAACCCCAGGTTTGCATAGGATGTTGCAAGTGGAATAATAGCGCTGTAACAGTCTAGTGCGGAAATGGCCACAGTGATGTGTAGTCTCACCCATAGCTGTTTTAAATTTCTGTAAAGCTCGTGGGGAGAAGGCAGGTTACAAAATCAAAGAAGGAAAAGAGGAGGTGGGGGTGGTGGCTATATAGAACCTAAGCTAAGCAGAGTCAGGCCTGGTCAGTACTTGGATGGGAGACCGCCAAGGAACAGCAGGCGCTGTAAGCCATATTTCAGAGGAAGGAACTAGCAAAACCGCCTCTGAGGATTCTAGGAAACCTTCACGGGTTCCCCCCGTGCATCAACAGGCCACCTGAAGGCGCAGACACACACCCTGGAGCCGTTTGCGAGGGATGAACGAGACAGAAGCCAGCCGCAGAGACGGCAACCGTGGCAGGTTCCCCAGGAGTCTCCAAAACATGCCGCGTGGCAACGGAGACCCAGTCACCGGCCGGGATCCGTGAGCACGGCAGGAACGGAGGGTGCTCGCAAGTGACCAACCCAGGCCCCGGACGCTTGCCTTCTCCACACGCCGCGCCGTTTTCGCGCGACTCACGCAGCGGCAAAACCCGCCCCCCCAGCCACGTCCCCCTGCCATCCAGCCTGCCTCCCACCCAACAGATGGGCCTCCCCGCCGCCCACTTCCGCTGCCGCTGGGCGAGCTCGCCTCCAAGACGTCCAGCAGAGAGCGAGGAGGAGGAAAAAAGAGGAAAATGGGACGGAGCGACGGATGGAGGGATGGAGAAGAGAGGGGACCAGAAGCAACGGGGCGGAAAGAGGCCGGTGGGCGTTCGGAGCCAAAGAGAGGAAGATGCCAAGAGTCTGCGCCCTGAATCGTTATCACGGAGCGGTCGGCCTCGGACTTGCGGCCCCGGAGACCAAGGTTCGATTCCCCACCTGGCCACTGAAACCCAGCAGGTGACCCCGGGCGCTTCACATACTCTCAGCCCCGTATGTTGGAAACAACCTGAAGGCACACAACAACCGTTTTGGACACAGCAGCAAAGCAGAGAAACAGAAGTGAGGCACACGCGCACACGGCGAGGCACAGGAAGGAGCATCACTCCAGGAGGAGGAGCCCCGGGAACGGGGGGGGGCTCTGATCAGGTCTCCTTTCTCCTCCTGAAGGGCGGAGAGCTGCCGGCCAACACAAGACGTCGAAGAACCTCCTGCCGGGGCTGCTCCTTCGCTCTTTCCCTTTGCCCGGGCCCCGGGCCCCACCCTGGAAACCACAGCGCTCCCTCCCCACGAAGGGAACAGGATGCTTGGATTTACAGGATAACCCTCGGCTCCAGATTAGAACCGGTTTGGGGGGCGGAGATGAGAACATCTCCAGGAAAGACAAAACGCTTGAGCCTGCTTAAGGGATTATCCAGGGAGACCGGGCAGCCCGGGGAGGCGGAGAGACAGCGGAGAGAGAGGGAGAGAGAGGAGAAAGGAAGGAAGGCCGAAGCAGGGGCTCTCCAGCACTCAGCTCCCCTTCGCTAAATTTCAGGGCATTTTAAAAGAAATTGTTGCAGGCTGTTCTGCCCCTCAAGCTGTTACCGAGGAGAAGCTTTCCCACGGCATACGTTATACGCCAGCAGTTGATTTCTGAATTAACCTGGCCCTTGGCTATTCATCACAGGGCTACCCAGTTCTTAGGAAAGTTGCCTCCTGTTCAAGAGAACAGTTCTGGTCTTAATTAACCCAGTTCTAGATGGTCAGAAACAAACCACCGAATTGTCTTTTGGTGGATTTTTCTTTTTCTGCATTAAAGCTGCATTGCTGCTTACAAGCTATGTTGTTATTTACCCCTCATTTTGATTCCTGTGACCCCAAGGCAACAGGCATGACTCCTCCTCCTCCTCACTTTATTCTTTAAAAAAACAGCCCTGCAGGGTAGGCCAGGCTGAGAGAGCCAGGGAATGATTGTCCCACGATTGCCCAATGGGTTACGATAGCCTCAATGGGGACTAGAAACCTGGATTGCCTGTGTCCCTAAGCGCCACACCACTCTGGCTCTCTCTACGCTATGCACACTTCCACGGGTGCAAATCCCATTGAATTCAGTGTGGTTGAATTTCATAGTAAATACACCTGAGTCCCATTCGGGATTAAGGAGAAATACACCTGTCTCTAGTATAAACAGTGGAAAAATACACTCAGACTGTAGACTGAACACACCGGGATTGCTTTCCTTTTTTTTCTGAAAAAATAAAAGTGTACCCAGTTTCCAAACACCTGAGCATGTTTTCCTTCTACCTTCTTGATGGGTTTAGTTTCTTGTCTTTTTGGAATGGCAACAATACTTCCTTGCCAGGGGAACAGAGTTTTCCAGTAAAGACTAAAACAGAAAGCCAATGTTTGAATTACAGCCATTAAAAATAAAAATACATTTTCTCCTTGTCCTCTTATCCTATCGATGTCGTACAAGCTGGCAGCGTCTCAGCCGTAGACCTTTGGCCTCCCGAGAGGCGTTTTCCGGCAAAGCCGGTTCAGCAACACTCGATGTTCAAAAAGCAGAGGAACACAGAGACACATCTGTCCCCGTTTCCTCGTCTGAGAGCACTTTCATCCTCTCCCTCGCCACCTTTACGCGGCGCTGCCTCAAGCCGCAGCCAGACAGATTAAGACAAGCGCAGAAACCCGGCGACACTTTTGCACAGAAATCTGAGACGACAGGTGCACCCCGGTCAACAAAGCAGACGCACTCCTGAGCACAACTTCTTTAAGAAAAAATTTGGTACCGGTGGCAGCCTCAGAGGCAGACAACGGTGGCCGACACCCTCTAGAATTCCCTCTCGCTAATCGCTAGTCGCCTTAGGCAAGCACTGATGCCGCTCGGCTTCCAACAGGTCTCATCCGGCACAATACCGTCTACACAGACCAGCGGTCATGGTTCCCTGCAGTTTCAGCCAGGGGTCTTTTTTATACTTAGAATCCTAGAGCTGGAAGGGACCCCAAGGGACATCCGGTCCAACCCCCTTCTGCCACGCAGGAAGACACAATCCAAGCATTCCCAGCTGTGGCCACCCAGTCTCCAAAAAATGAAGAGGCTCCATCACACTCCACTGAGGCAACAGCATATTCCACTGTCAAACTGCTGTTGCCATCAGAAAAGTTCTTCCTAAGGTGCAAGTGGAACCTCTTTTCCTGCAGTTTGAAACCACTGTTCCACGTCCTAGTCTCTGGAGCTGCAGAAAAGAGGCTTGCTCCACCCTTCACAGCTATCATGTCCCCTCTAAACCTTCTCTTCTCCAGGCTGAACACCCCTAGCTCCCTAAGCCTGGCCTCATAGGATTGCATGGTTTCCATGCCTTCTACATTTTGGTCACCTTCCTCTGGATTTATCCTTACCTGGGGATGCTGGGAATCAAATCTGGAACCTTCCACATGCAATGCAACTGTTCTACCCCAAGCTACGGCCTCTCAAGCAAAATCCACTCGCAATCTATATTGTTCGGGCTGTCCTTCACTCGGTCCACAACATCCGTGTCGTCGGTATTTAGAAGTCTGAGGATTCCTCACCTAAGACAACCCTCCGGATTTTAAGGGACCACCATAAATCAACCAGTGACTCTATTTTCCTCAATAATCACATTTTTCTCCTCCTACTCCACAAGGCCCCCAAAAGGGAGCTGCCTGTCCTGATTCATGGGTTAGGTATTCAAAGGCTGCCGGTTCTAAAATCTAAAACCGGTCTCTGTTTTCGGTCAGGCGTTCCAGCGGCCGCGGCTGCCACGAAACCCACCCACGCCCCCGGCTACAGCATCTCGGCCCAGTGAACTGTGTCACCCATACTTTTGCAGGTGTAACTGAGCAAGAAATGCCACACTCTGCCCTTCACAGACTGTGAAGAGGGATCGAACCGGGCGGAAGAGGGAGAGAGAGATGCTCCCCGATAAGGCTGGGCGAGAAAGACACCAACGCCCTGGAGCTACGGATCACTTTATGTCGTAGGGAAAAAACTGTTAGTCATTCAGAGCGTGACTCGCCCTTTCGGGGAGGGAACCCACGTTAAATTCAGACAAAGCGCTCTCAAAAAAATCAGCAAGAACGTTGTGCTCCTGAAAGGGGCCAGGCGTAACTACGAGGGGGCTGCAGGTTTGAGTCATCGTGAAAAGGCAAGAGATTTTGGGTTAACATGTTCTTGCGCTTCTGACCCCAGAGAGAGGGAAAAGGTGCCGGTGGGACCTTCTGCACCATTTGCCCAAATAGTATGGGCACCCTTGGAGGGGAAGGTTATGCATCTAAAATCAGTTCGCTGGGGTGGAGACCATATCTTGCTTTACCTCGGGCAGCAAAATGTTTCGGGGTGGCCTGGCTGTCCAATTTGCTGTGACTCCACACTCAGGCCCTTTGGCACTGTTTTTCCAGGGGCAGCTGGCAGCAGAATTAGGACACCCATTCAATAGAGTGTGCTGAACTCTTCATATGGATTAATACCCTGTTTCTCATTTGGTTATTTATGGAAATCTGATAGAAAGGGGAAGACAGAGTTGTTGTCACATGCCTTCAAGACCAACTTATGGTGATTCTGTTTTTTTTTTCCTACAAGATTTGTTCAGAGAAGCTTTGCCACGGCCTTCCTCCGAGGCTGAGAGAGTGTGACTCACACAAGGTCACCCAGAAGATATCTATATCTGAGCAGGGATTTGAATCCCGGTCTCCCAAGCACCCTAGGTTAACACTCAAACCACAGCACTGCACCGGCTCTGAAAAAAGTAAGGTTTTCTTGGCCAGATTTGTTCAGGGGAGATTTGCTGTTGCTGCCTTCTGAGGCTGAGAGAGTGTGACTTGCCCAAGGTCACCCAGTGAGTCTCCACTGCTGAGGGAGGATTCCCACCCAAGCCTCATGCACATTCCTAGTCCAATGTTCAAACCATTACCTCACACTGACTCCAGGCATATATATACTCATCACGGAGAATGCGCAGCTCCAGACATACCCTGGTTATTTTCACACCAACCCCTGTTTTCCTCTTTGAGCTCTTATCTTCCCCAAGCTTTTTGTTCTTGCTTGCAAAGAATGTTTCAGAACAGCCAACAAGAATCACTCTCCCCCACAACTGCTGCCAGCAATGACTTTGAAGCCAATTCACCACTCGAGCAAAACACCAAACCAGCCGCTGCTGAGTCAGCCAGAACCTGCCGGGAAAGTCTCCACAAAGGCCTGTCACGGGAGGCGCTCAAAACCCCAAACAGCCTTTCCCAGCCCTGGTCAGCGACGCCCCTGGCGTCAAGAGGGACCGGCCATTCTGGAGTGAGACTGAGACCTCTCCACAGAAACACCACCAAGACGATCGGAACGGCGTGGAAAATTCTCCAACAGCTGGGTCCTTGCAAAAGATCCTGACCTTGGGGAAGTTACCCCACTGCATTACAAGCCCCACCATCCCCTATGACTGCTGGCACTACTGGCTGCGGAGAATTCGTATTGCCGTCCAAAAAAAGTGATGTCCTCCAGCCGGGGAAGGTGCTGAGTTCCCAAGACGCACCAGTGTGGAGCCTAAAACCCGCATCCAAATATAGTTTTTAAAGATTTGGGGAGGAACGCTGCAAGATTTCTAGATCTCACAAAGCTTCAAGGAAGGCTTCTCTGACTTTCCATATTTTTACATCACAGGGCTTTTTTATTTTGCATCGGGCGTGATAACTGCAAATGCTATCATCCACAGCCAGAGAAGAAAAAAATCACAGACTTTGCAGCTGGCCAAAGGTGGATCATCTCCTGAACTTGGCCTTCGGCCAACCCCAACTTGGCAATTCCCAGATCGGCAACTCACACAGACGTACGACAGGCAACATCCACCAAGGGTGAACGCTCGTCTAAGTTTTAGAACCACCGTTCCCCAACCTGGCACCCTCCAGATGTGTGGGAACTGCAGTCCCACATATCTGGAGGGTGCAAATTGTGGAACGCTGTCTTCAACACCCCAAGAAGTAAAACCTGGAAGTCAAGTAACTTTTATTAGTCAACACTTTCAAATCTTTCCTTGCACCAACAGCTTCTGTTGGCCACCTGAAAATGTGTGTGTTTGCAAGTCGCCGCTTTCCAAAAAACCCACCGCAAAACATTACAACAAAGCTTGTGTTTTGCTTTGTTTTGCCTCGACACAACCCAAGAGTTGGGAAGGCTACCGAAAACTCTGGCAACAGATTGAAAATAAAACAACACAACTGACCAAACTAAGGCAATTTCTCCTTTTCCTGCAAGGCTGGATGCCTTCTCCAGCGCTTCCTTCCCCCAGAGTATCACACATTTGCACCGGAGTGCAAAATAATAACTATTATTGCTATTATTAGAACTGCTTTTCTTTCTTTTTAATTGTGTACTATAAATTGTCAACAGGCAGTTTAATTGCATTTCATGGCAATGTTCTCTATGGTTGAACGTCTTGTATTTGTTCTAAATTGTAAACAACTTTGAGTCCTGGGTCTGGGGAAAATGAGGTGTAATTAGTTAACAACATATTATAATTACTGACCCAATTCCTATTTGTTTCAACTAGAGTAGCTGCCTGTAAGTAGATCTTAGTGATCTGATAGGTCTACTCTAAGGGGGGTCTACAGAATTTAAGTCTTTGGAGGGGTCTAGAGTATTTAGGCTGTATTTTTTGTAGGTAGTCCAATGTATCGTAAATTCAATATACAACAAAAACAGTTGAACGATACCAATGTAAATGGTAAAGACTTTGTCTTTTTGTTTTGTTTTCTTTGTTTTGTTTTCTTTTTAGTATAATGAATGAAATGAATACAGAGATAACAGATACCTGAAGAATAATGAATATTAGTGATGATTGGCTATAAGTGATATATTTGATATTGTATGTATGAAATGGAGAATAATACGTAAAAGCAATAAAAACTATACATATAAAAAAGAAGAGTGCACATTAATTTGGCTATGTGGACCAACTCAGCAATCTCAACAATCCATTTCTCCAGGTCATAGAATTTACCCTATATTGCTAAATTCTCTAATTCCTCTCTTTTTATCGTGACTTTCTCCCCAGCTCATCCTCAATTCAAGGTAGTTTGCAGGAATCAAATCAGACACAGACAGAAAAGACAGACAGACCACCGGACGACCAAAAGACAGAGCGTTCGGAGATAAAGCCGGGCCGGTCTGTTTCGGCAAGATGGGTGCAAAAGAGACAAGGGGGTCCCACGGCGCCCTTGAGAAGAAGGAAGAAAAGGGAACTATGAGCTCCGGCCCACCGCACGTCCAAGGGGATTCTGCTAAAGTCCACTCACCCTAATGGCAAATATCCAAAAGCAAGCAACCACTGCAAAACATTAAACCAAGCCTGGTGTGTGTGTGTGTGTGTGTGTGTGTGTGTGTGTTTCCAAATCCCCTTCCAGTGCCCTGCTTTAAAAAAAGGGGGGGGGGAGTTCCCACAATACGAGACCCACAGCTTTTAAACCTGCCAATCACATGGCCCTCAGTGACTCCACTGCTCTCCAATTTCACCCGCAAGGCGCACCAATGCAACCCGTGAGCATGCAAAGCCCACAACCGCTTTATCAGGACTGCTTTGCACAGAAAGAGAGGGAGGGAAGGGGCGACATTTCCCCACGGGCCAGTCTGGAATATCACACCCAGCATCTGCCCCCTCCCCGCCGAAAAGGAAAGGGGGTTGTCAGCAGTTCGTATCTTCCGCGCTTAATCCCAACGCCAGAGATTAATCTACGCCCGGTCAGACCGATTCCTGACTAACCCCCTTTTGCACACACGTTGTAGCCTTCTGGCTTCCTCCCCATCCACTGTCAGGAACTGGAAGCTTTCTGGGGCAGAGACCTGGTTTGTTCTTTTAAAAATTCTTCCCGCTTCGGTTTATGAAGTTTCATTTACGAAATTTTTGACCAAACAAAATGACCACGGCAAGGCCGAAAGGGGTAGGCGGGAAGCGCGCACGCGCAAGAACCCCATCAGATGAAGCGGAACTTAGCAAGTCGACACCTGCGTAAAACTCCTGGACTCGGCGGGCCCGCTCTGGCGGGGGGCCTCTCGTCGGCAGGGGCCTCTCGGTCTCACGTGAAACTCCAGCTGGGCCAACAGGTGCTTCTCTCCCTTCCCCGGCAGCCCCTCTTCTCAATTGTTGTCCCCCCAGGACTGCTATTTTGGGTATTTCGGGGGGAGGAGCCGGAAGGGGAGAGAGGGAGGAAGGAGAGCGAGGGAAAGGAGAAGGTTTGGACGTCTCGGCACGCGTCGCGCCTCCGGGGGATGATGTCATTGTTGGGGGGGCGGGAGCGGGATCCGTGCCCAGAGAGGAAGGGGGGCCGGCAGAAAAGGCCCGGCAAGGGGGCCCAAGACCAAAGAGAGGACGCTCTTGGGGGGACGGGGGGGGTTTCGTTGCAAGAAGGAGAAGGAGAAACACCAGGAGAAGATGGGAGGCTGGAATTCTGAACAAAAGCACAGCTGAGAACAGGCAGTGAGACCAAAGAGGGCCATAACCGTAATTAGGCGGTGGGATGGGATAACCATCATAATAATAATAATAGTATGGCTTTTTTATTATATTACTACACCTGTCTCCCGATAATAACAATAAGTCATATGAATAGTACTGTTGTGATGCACACCCCCGACAATAATGTCAATAATAACAGTGGCTCTATAATTACAATTCTCAAAACTATATTACGTGCATCTCCCTCTGAATAACAATTCATAAGAATAAAATTGTTATGTACACCTCCAATAACAATAATAGCTGCTCTATACTTACAATTATCCTATTTTTTATTTTACTATGTACATCTCTCTCAATATTAGCAATAACAGTTCTATTTGTATAAATATTTCATTTTATTATATATAGTTCCTCTAACAACAATAAGTTGTCCCGTGCTTATAATTTTTATATTATGTACATCCCCCTCATAATGTAACAGCAACAACTGCTGTTATTGCTATTGTTATCAGAATTATTTTATCTTTGTTTTATTACCTACACGGAAAAAAAAGTAAGAGAACTCTCCACCGTGCCACGTACACGAAATGGATATGTAGCCCATTAATGGTGCAATATGGACGGATTACCCTAAATAATAATGTTATCGTGCACACTTCTCCTTCCAATAATAACAATCATAAAAATAATGCTAACGCCTTCCCCCTCCCCAAACAGCAATGCAAACACTGGTGCGCAGTCCCACGGACATCAAGCGGCGCGATCCAAAACCACAATCAAGGAACAATTTTAATCAGGGAGACCTTTCCCGCCACCTATAATGGCCGTGCCGGCTACGCAGCTCTCTCCCTCTCTCTCTTCAAAAAATAATTCAGAAAATTCTACCCAGTGCGCGAACGGTGCCGTATCAATAAGTCATAACAAACAATGGTTTTTAACGAGCCCCCCCCCGGAAGCCACGCAGCCCCGCGGACAGGGAGGGGAGCCCGAGGAAGGAAGCCCCTCCAGGGACAGCCCCGAAGCGCCGCGGCTTCCGAGCGGGTCGGAGGGAGGCCGGGCGGGCGGGCGGGCGGGCCCGTGGCAGGGGCGGCCGGGAGAACCAGGGAACGGGAGGGGGGGGAGGACCGATGTAACTAATTTCTCCTTAAGGAGGGAGGGGGGCCTCGCTGCATCTAAGGGAAGGTCAGCCTGCCTGCTAGATACGCGGGTGGAGACGCATGCATACATCCGCGCGTGCATAGAGGGAGGGAGGGAGGGAGGGAGAGTCCTACGCCTTTATTGCCCCCCCCCTTGCGACAGACAGACAGACAGACACATCAGGGCACAGAACTGTGATTGGCGACAGGAGGGGCATTTTGGCGGGGGGAGAGCTGGAATCCGGCCAAAGCCCCGGAACATCACGGAAATAAAGCAGGAAGGCGGGGGCGGGGGATTTGGGGAAGCCCTGCTGGGGGGAAGAGGCCGGGGAGGGGGCAGCGTTAAGAAGGAGGGGGAGCCATTAAAATCGCTGTCGGGAGGGGGCGCGGGGGGGGGAGAGGCCGTCCCCGTGCAGGGGCGTGGGCCGGGGCCGGGGGGGTCGCGGGGAGGGGGGCGGGGGGGAGGGAGGGGCGCCGGGGGCTTACCGAAGGGGCCGGCCAGGAAGCCCCCCGCCGAGGGCAGCAGGAAAAGCAGCAGCAGCAGCGCCGGCGCCGGCGGCGGGGGCGCCGGCGGGGCCGGGGGCGTCGGGCGGCCGGGGCGGCGCGGGGCGGCGCTCATCCTTCAGCGGCCCCCGGGGCCCAGCATCGCAGCGCCGGGCGGAGCGGAGCGGAGGAGGGAGCGGGACGAGGCCCGTCCGCACCGCGGCAGGAGATGCGGCGGCGCGGCGCGGCGCGAGGGAAGGGAGAGCCCCGAGCGGGGCGTGGCCGCGGAGGAGCGGCCGGCCAATGGCGGCGCCTCCCGAGGCGCCGGGCTCCGCCCGCGGGCCGGGGCGCGCCCCCACGCCGCCCACCTGGCCGCGGCGGCGACAGGTGCGCCGGCGGGCGGGCGGGCGGGCGGAGGAGGGGGAGGCCTCCGCGCCTGCGCGAGGGACCCCCTCCCGCTCGGCCCGGGGCGCCCTTCCGAGACTTCGGGGGCTCCTCGTTAATCACCCCGGGCTCGGGCGGGGCCTCGGCCTCGCGCGTCTCCCCGTTGCGGTGGCCCCGTTTTAGCCCCTCCGTGGGCCGCGTTGGGACGACCGCCGCAGAATAACCCGGGAGGGCCGCCCGGTGGTTCCCGCAGCCTCCCCGCTGCCCGCCGGACGCAGCGCGGCCCTCCCGAAGAGCGGGGGCCGCGACGGCTTCATTCTGTGTCTTATTATCGTGCAGGAATAAACATTATTATACGGGAATGCAGGTAATTGTTATCGCGGAAGAACGCGGCGGAAAAACGGCTAAAAGAAACAGAATCGCAACCCGGGATGAAACTCTCACCAGAGAGCACGACATCCCAGATGATAAAATCCGAGACGTGGAGACCCCCGCCCACCCCGAGGGCCGCCCAGGCCAAAGCGGAAGAGAGCGGGGCCGTCGCTTCCCTCGCCCTGGGCCTCGCGTTCCTGTCGATGCGGCCCGGAATCGCGTTGGCTCTTTTAGCTGCCGCGTCGCACTGCTGGCTCGCGCTCGGCTTGCGGTCTGCTGAGACCCCAAGATCCCTTTCGCGTGAACCGTGGTCGAGCCGGGTGGTGCTCGCCGTGTATTCGCCGCTGCCTGTTTCACTTTGGCCTCGCATTCCGTTTCTCCAGTTGTAGCTTTTCTACATTTATATCGTGGACAGACGGTGCACCGCCCACAGAACTTGGCAGAGTGGGTGGTATAAATGTGCCATTAAAACGATCATCATAATAATACTTGGGAGAAGAACAGCAAACGCTAATTGCTATTGCTACCATGATTAATGGATTATTATCAATCTTAGTAGTGGTGGGGGTGCTCTCGTATTCGCCCCTGGGGCTTTAATAGCACGGTTGGAAGTGTGCTGTGTCATTAATTCATCACGCAGGAGCTAAAAATTAGCTAAACAGAAATGGACCACGATAAAGCAAATAGTAGCAGTTCTTTTTATTGTCACTCTCTTAGGAGTTAAATGAATCCCCATCTTTTTCCCCAAAAAACATCCCAGGGGGAGCAATTGCAATTTTATACGTGTGTGTGTGTGTGTGTGTGTGTTTAAAAATACATGCACACACACCTATATACATGTAAGCACAATGACTGTTTCATTAAAGCGAGGGTATTTTGATTTTTTTTGAAGGTGATTTTGGAGGGATTTTCAGATGAGGGCCGGGGTTCAGACCCCCCCCCCCCAGCCACATAGCTTACCAGGTGGACTGGTGACTACAGCCTGACCTACCGTGCGGGGTTGCTGGGAGTGCTTTTAAAAAACGCGAAGTGAGCACACACCCCCTTGAGCTCTGTGGAGGCGTAAAGAACAGAAGAGGAACAGACGCACCGAAGGAGACAGAATAAACCGGAATAGGAGAGGAGGAGGGTTTAGCTGGCGCGGGCACGCGCGGGCGGCGGCGTGGCCGCGCCTCCGCCCCGCGCCCGCCCGCCCGCCCGCCACGGCCACGCGCCGGCCCGCGCGGCTCCCGCGCCGTTTCCCACCCGGGCGCGCCCTGCGCGACCCCCCCCCGGCCGCCCCTCGGCGTGGGAAAAACAAGCGTGGCGACGACCCCCGCCGGCGCTTACGGGCCGCGAGCACCGGGCGGCAAGCGTCCCGGCTCGGCCCCCCCCGCGGCAAAGCAGCGCCTCCTCCCGGCCAAGGAGCCGGCCCCTCCTGGCTGCGGAATTACGCCCCCTTCTGGGAAATGACGGCGAAGGCGGCGGGGGGGACCGTCCAGGTTGCCCCGCTGCCCGAGGCAGGGCAGCAAGTGGGGACGCTCCTCCCTCCTGACTCACGCAAAGCCGCCGAGCCGGCTAAATCGTTTTGGCACCTGAGGCTGGGGAGAAAAAACAGCTCGGGAAAGGGCCTCCTTGCCAGAGCAGGCGGCAAATCTTGCAAAGAAGGTTCGCCGCCATTGCCTGTCCCCGAGGCTGGGGGAGAGGGTGACTTGCCCGGTTCGAACCCGGGTCCCCAGAGACCTAACCCTTAAACCTCTGTGCTGTGTTGGTTCTCACTTCCCTTCCTTACCAATCTGCAAACATGCCAGAGCTTAGTCTGGGAAACTGGCCGTGTACCTTGAGTCTACCTGGAATTTTGCAAATATTTTTTGCAGAAATGCTATTTTATTTTGCAGAAACAGACATTCGGTGTCTCCACCTCGGCAGGAACCTTGCCGCCTAGAGCCGAGATTGCGGTGAGGCCTCTGCAGCAGCCCAGCAATCAATAAATCCCCAGCGGAAGAAGCATGCCCCAGGTTGGAACCCGTGTGATAGTTCTTTTTTTTTAAAACGAAGCGTCACTTTGTTCCTCCTTTGAACAGATCAAACACAATCCCATCATTTTTTAATAGGCGGACAGTCTTTTGAAGGTTACGGTACATATTAAACCTGGTGGGAGGAACCAAAGAACACGTAAGCAAAGAAAATAATCTGGTAAATTGCAATCCAATTATCTATAAACCAATAGCATTCCCACTGCTATCATGAGATAATCCGCACCGTGCCAGTTCAGCCCTGCTTTAACCACCATGGCTCTGCCCTGCAGATTCCTGGGATGTGTAGTTTGGGGAAGGACAGGTAGACCTAGTTCACAAAGCAGGTGTGTTCCTGGGCATGACTTCTTTAACAGAAGCTTTGGAACCAGGCAGAAAGAAGAGGGAGAGGTTTTTCAAACACATAAAGAAGAGAAATTTGACACATTTCAGCACTCCTTTCATTGAAAATTAATACTAAGTAAAAGTAAACAAAAACTTTTTGAATCTTATAGAGACCATTTGAAAGCTTACTCCAAAAGGCCTCCAGGATTGTGGGTTTCCTCTTTTCTCCATCTTCTGTTGGGGTCATACCCTACCTGGAATCCTGTGTCCAGTTCTGGGAAAGACATGGACAAGCCGGAATGTGTCCAGGGGAGGGTAACCAAAATGGTAAAAGGCCTGGAAAACATGAAGCCCTGCGAGGAGCGGCTTAGGTTGCTGGGTAGGTTTAGCCAGGAGAAGAGAAGGTCAAGAGGTGGCATGATAGCCATGTTTGAATATTTGAAGGGATGAAATATGGAGGATGGAGCAAGCCTATTTTCTGCTGCTGCAAAGACTAGGACACGGAGCAATGGATTCAAACTTCAGGAAAAGAGATTCCACCTAAACATTAGGAAGACCTTCCTGACAGCGAGAGCAGTTTGACATTGCTGCCTCACTGGAGTGTGGTGGGGAGGCTGGATGGCCATCTGCCAAAGGGGGAGCTCGGATTCTGTCTCCCTGCACGGCAGACAGGGGTTGGACTGGATGGCCCTTGGGGTCTCCTCCAGCACTGGGATTCTGTGATTCTATAACAATGTAGATCCACTCTGTGGTTACAAGTGGGGGATCAACTTTGCACAGCGGGAGGCATTTTTCTCCCTCTCTCCCCACTTCCCAGCTGGAATTTTGGACGGGCAAATTTTGGCTTGGACCACATTTACTGTTAAAGAAGTCATGCCCAGGAACCCACCTGCCTCGCTGAGGCATGGCTGTATTTCAGGTCTGGGTGGGACGATGTTGTTCCCTGTACCGCGGGGAAGGCGACACGGCTGGGCTCCCTTTGGCAACGGCGGTCAAGACCATGGGCCCATGACGTCAATGAGGTCTTCTCTGCAGGCTGCCTCCGAGGGCGGAGAGCAAACTACGTTTATAAAGTAAGCTTTCAAATGGTCTCTATAAGATTCAAAAAGGTTTTGTTTACTTTTACTGAGCATTAATTTTCATCCAGGACATGATCTCAAGGGAAGACGCTTGGATTACCCTAATTCCAACACTCCAAGGACGTGATTGTCTTTCGCAGCCATGTCTCAAATCCATTGTAGGTTCTGACACACACACACACACACACACACACACACCATTATCATAGCCTAATAGAGGAATCCCACAATGTCTTTTGTTTCATTTTGGCTAACCAATTTCTTTTCTTTACAAGGCACCCAATTTTTTGGAGAAAGGTTGGCAACAACGCGGGCGCACCTGGCGGTTCGTCACATCCACCTTCCAACCCTCTGAACCAAAATGCAACCAAAGCCAAAACAGAACAGTGGCACTTTCCACCCCGCCACCCCCAGCCCCTTCCCCAACTCCTTCATAGGAGCTAGACCCTTGGCAGGGAGACTTATTGGCGGGTAAGATAAAACAAACTGGGGATCCCTGAGTCTCCAAAAAGTAACTGTAAAAACGAGCAAAGGAAACGGAGTCCATGGACTTGTGGAGACCTTGCCCTTTTCCTCTGGAAGCCGTGGTCTTCACCCTGGTGATTTTAGGGAGGAGGAAAGGCAGAAAAGGACCCCCAAGGGGCTGGAGTAGCTTGGGCCTCGGGCGGCTTCTTCACAGCCCCTCCGGAGCCTTGTTCTCCGGTTTATTTCCTTCTACGGCTCCCCCCTCCTTCCGGATTCTAGCAAGAGGGAGAACAAACGCCCAGGAGTTCGGGCTGGGCTGGGACGATCGGACGCGTACGGGAGAGTCGAGCGAGCGAGCCGAGCCGCGCTGACCGGGATGGCGGGGGACCCCCCGCCCCTCCTCTCCCTGCACGTTTGGGCTCCGCTCCGTTCCGTGCTCCCTCTACACGGTCCCACGTCCTTTGGAAGATCTCAGCAGGCAGAAGGCGGTCGCCGAAGAGACCAGGACGATGCCCACCAAGAGGAGGACGAGGCCCACCCAAGGGCCGTACTCCGTGCCTTTCCAGAAGCCGGTCTCTTCGGCCGGGATCCTGTTGGTGAGGTTGAGCATGTAGCCCAGGGCCCACCCGATGGACGTCTCCCCGGCCTGCCAAGCAAAAAGAGAAGCGTTGCTTTTTTGAAAGTGACGCTCTGCAAGAAGCAAGACGGAGAATCTCCCTTCTCTCTCCCTCTCCGCCGTGGCTTTTGAGGGCTCAGGGAAGCTACCTCTTTGGACGACCACCTCTCCTTGGTCCTCATTTCCCCCCACGCCTCCGTTTGCACTTACGGGCCTACCTGATCACATCCGGTTTTTACAGACTCATCTTCCATCTCTGGCTTCAAAGCCATTTGCACTCTTTTTTAAAATCACATGAACATCTTCATTACACAGTTCTAAGTAAAAATCATTTTCTCCCACCTCTTTAACTACGTCCCTCTTATCTTGCTTAAATCTCTCATGAAGCTGTAAATTACAGAACCAACTAAGGCCCACAGCCTCTTCAGAAAGTGTCTCTCTCTCTTGACTTAAGCTCCCCACTTTCCCCTTATACAAAAGATTTTTGTAATATAACCATTCTTTTTATTTTTAACCCATTCCTTCTTGAAAAAAGCAGGGTTCCAATTTCAGTTTTTACCACCACAGAGTTTTGCTTTGCCATTTCGATGGCAGTGAGGGGTGCCACGAATCCCACTGCAACAATATAGGGAAAACTGATTTTTGCCCCACTCTGCAAATGGGCGTCACTTTAAATTGTCCTGAAACTGTCATTGGACCGGCCTTGCCCCCGGCATCCCTGGCTCACGGCCGCCCCACCTTTTTCTGGAAGGCGATGTCCG
The DNA here is from genome assembly GCA_030412105.1 of Cyclura pinguis. NCBI lineage: Eukaryota > Metazoa > Chordata > Lepidosauria > Squamata > Iguanidae > Cyclura > Cyclura pinguis. The sequence goes on from CM059613.1 coordinate 745,719, forward strand.
GGAAAGTGGTCTCGTTAAACTTGTAGCCCTGCGTGAGGATCAGGTAGACGAAGTTGGCCATCGGACAGTAGTCGGCCAGGTATTTCTCCAGGTGCGGCGCTTTCTCGTAGAGCTGGGTCGGGAAGCGGCAACCGACGGAAAGAGGAGAAAAAGGTGGTGGCTGAATTCGGCTCCAGTTCTAAAGGCCGTGTGTCTTTTTTGCAGTGGGGGCTGCTGGCTTATGCACTGGTGTGTGCACGTGTGGTACAGAGAGGAAGGGAGAGAGAGAGAGAATCTGCTCTGCAATTTTAGTCTGAACTTTAAAGGTGCTATCCAAAAGGCTTTCTTTAAAAAAAAATACCAATTTTTTGAATATAAATACAAAGAAATGGGAAGAGGGGAGGAGGAGGAGGAGGAGAGGAAGAGGAGCAGGAGGAAGAAGAAAGGGAAAAGGAGGGAGGGAGGGAGGGAAAGAGGGGAGAAAGCGGGGAAATTCTACATTTAATGTATTGCTTGCATGCCTCCCAACATGGGGCTCATGGAAAGCCAAAAAGAAAGAAGAAAAAAGAGAGTGGAACTCTTAACCACCCCATAGATTCAGGTCTTTGGATAGTTTCTTTAAAGTTCACACTAAATGCCCAGAACGGAGTCAACTGCCCATTCCTCTCCTTTCTCCTTCCTGCTCGGCTCTTGGGCTCTTCCTTTCGTCTTAACTGCTCAGAAGGGAACAGAAGAGTGTGCAAACACAGGCTGGGGTACATTTGCACAAAGGTGCAAGAGTGAATTCTTCTACCGGGGCACATTGTCCTAAACGGTTGGGTGCGAGGAGCACGCTGGTGACTCCGTGGGCCTGGCCTTCGGCTGCAAGCGTCACCCGGATTGTTGTCTCTTGAACTCGCTTCCCAGTTTCAAGGCTTAAACTATTCCGGGATGGGAATCACGTGAACCCGTAGATGTTGTTGAACTGCAACTCCCAGCATTCCGCACCATTAGGGGTTGCTGGGAGCTTCTGCCCAACCACATCTGGACGGCTGCACATTTATCCCCCCCGCTCTAACCACTATACCACATTATTTGGATTTATGGCACTTATACTCTCACCTTTGCCTCAAGAAACTGAACTCGACCCAGGTGCCTTCTTCCTACCATTTTTACTCTCGCAACAGTCAAAATTCAGCTAATTTGAGATCTCGGGTTTGGGTTCTCAGAGAAAAAGAATGTCGGTGTTTTCAAAACTTGACTTCTGCCCCCGTTGCGTCCACGACGAGACCCACCTCGGACCACGTGGCGTTGCACATTTCCACCGTGGCCTCTGCAAGGTCGCGCGGTGTGGCTACGCGCCTCTTCGTCACCGACTGGACGAAATCCACCGTGTAGAAAAAGGCTGAGAAAGCCTGCACAGGAAGGAACGCACAGAAAGGAGGGAAAACGAAGGTGACTCGGACGTGGACTTCAATTTTTTAAAAAAAAAATGTGCAAAAAGAGCTTATGTTTTGCACATTTTTGGTCAAATGAACAGAATTTTCATCAAAATACAGGTCTACCTCAGTTTGCAAAGCCTCTGAGAGAGAAGCTTCTTTTCTGTGCAAAAACACATTTTTGCACCAACAATGCAAAATAAAAACAAAAACTCCACCCCCTCCATTAAAATGGACAAAATCTCTCAGCCGATGTGGAGAAAGTTATTCATTCATTTATGCTACAATGAAATAAAATATTGACATTCCTAGTTGCTGATTAAGAATAATTAAAACGGAGGGCAACATTCATAGCATGTAAACCAAAAGTACATAAGCGAAAGGTGAAAGAATTAATTTTCGAGATTCATTAGATGGGATGTCCTCCTGACTTTGGCCACGAGGGGGAAATAGCTCCCATACTCTAATCGACAAAGAGATGCAGCATTTAGCTAAAGAAATAAGAAACGCTTGAACAGCTTTAGTCATAACTGAAACAACTGGAGAGGACGGTGGCGGTTGGCTTTATTTATTATTTATTTATTGAAAGCATTTTTAATTACATTGCTGCCTACACGGTCTCCCAACGAACTGTACAATGAAACTAAAAACCATTTTTTAAACTCCATTTTGGAAAACGAAATGTGTGCACCCAGGGGGTTTCCACGGCTGAGTGGGAATTCGAACCCGGGCCTCCCAGAGAAATCCTAGTCTAAAACTCAGACAACAAGACAGGGTCGGCTCTTGCGACGTGACTACTCACAATGAAGTTCCCCGTGACGTTGGGCTGGAAGATTTTGTCGAAGGAGCACTGGGAATAGGGACAGCTCTGGAAGTTGAAGAGGCTCGCTACGAGTTCCTGGCACTTGACCGTATTCCCGGTGCCCCTCATGGTCGGTAGCGCGGAGGGGAAATAGTTGAGGGGCTTGTCGCCGGCCGTGCACGGGGAGTCGTAGATGCTCTTCATGGTGAAATTTCTGTTGTAGCCCTTCGGCCAGCAAGGGTTGTCCAGCTTCAGGGTGAACGACGACAGCTACGACGCGGGCAGAGAGGCTCAGAATTAGCGGCTCGAACAAAACCAGTCGGCAGGTATAAGTACGAGAGTCCCCGGCTCACTCGACAGCTTAGGGACTAGAAATCACCGGAATGTGGAACTCGGGCCATTTCCGCACGAGGCTGTTAGAGTGCTGTGATTGCACTTTCAACATCCTATGGAATCCTGGGGTTTGCAGTTTCGGGAGGGGCCGGCCGGCCCCTCCCGAAACTGCAAACCCCAGGATTCCATAGGATGTTGAAAGTGCAATCACAGCACTCTAACAGCCTCGTGCGGAAATGGCCTCAGTCTTTTCCTGGCTTGCAAACGCATTTTGGCCACTAAAAAATATAAGTAATGCACTGTACGTCACTTGTGAATACATGCAAAAGCTAAACAACACAATCAACTGCGGGGGGGGGGCAGCACGTGGTCACAGACACCCACAGAAGTTCATGGAAACCTGATGAAATAGGTCCAAACAGCAGACCAGTTTTCAAAGGTATGGGGTCCGGTTATAGTTGAAAGAGCGGATCGTTGAAAACCGGAATGTTGAAAAGGAGGGGATGCTCACAAAACAATACCAGACAACCACAATTGTCCTCAACTCCACCTTTTCCCCCAAACGGAGACGCAGGGAGGGTCACAGCGACAAAACCACCTGGCGACAGGTATGGATTTTAAAAATGGGCACAGATCAAAACAGGCGGAACACTCTTCTTTTGCAACGCCACTGGGGGAACCCTCATGTGAAATTAAAAGTAAGTTTAAAACCCATGAGAAAAATAAGCAAAACTGGTATTCAGTACGGGGTGCGTGGCTTCGTAAGTGGACGGACATGCGCAGGAAACCGACGTTAGTAGTTTTGAGATGTCCGTATTCACCTGGGGCTGGGACGTGACTACAAACAGGCTTCCACTGTCCAAGGGCAGGCGGTGGGGCGTGACCGCCCCGTGTGCCACCGTCTCCAGAGTGCCTTGGGGACGCTCCTGGATGGACATTAGGACCCCGGCTAGCAAGTGCTGGAGCACAAAAGGAGCACCCGAGGCCCAGCAGAAGCATGCGGCACACATCGGAGCACGGCTCCCCGATGCTGTGCAGCTCCACAATTCACTCACGAGGTTACATTTACCTTCCCGCAACATGGCTATGGATTTATAAAGTCACAAAACGCAGAAAGCGACCCGGGGTCTCAGCCTAGATTTTTAAACTTCTGCTAAAAGAAGAACGTTGGAAGTACGCACCACGCTGATGGTTGCCATTAGTTTCGATAGCGATCAATATTAGGCTACGTCAAAATCCCCACGGACAGACGGCCCCTTACCTTCAGCAACCGAGCGAGAACTCTTTTGAGGATCTGGTCCCGGCCGTAGCAGAGGAAGCTGTGCGTGTAGACTTTGTAGGTCTGGCCGTAGAGCCGCAGAGTGACCGTGTTGGCCGGGTGGCTCTCGATCTCCTCGGGGGTCTCGAAGGTGATCTGGGTGGACGCCCCTCCTAAGTCCATGGCCCCCAGGGTACGCTTCTTGGGGCGGACCCACTGCCCAAGCCATCCGTACTGGAGGGGAAGGCCGAGGAAGGACAAACAGGGGAGGAAGAGGATCAGCGTGTTGTTGCCGCTGGAGTACAGCAGCTCCCATCATCCCTCGACGCCGGCTGGGGTGGCTGAGGTTGAAGGGTCGAGTTTCAGAACTGGATGGCAGGGAGCAAGTGTGGGGCTTGACTCGGTTTCCCCCATGGCGTCTGGCCCCCGAGCAAGAGATGCTCACACGTGTCCTTGTCTACGTGTGGGATATGAATAACCCAGATTTGCAGTCCTCAATATGGCTTGAAAACACAGTGGGTGTCTTTGGACCAATCTCTCTCTTTTCTCTTTTCCTTCCTTCCTGTCCTACCTCATAGGTTTGTTGTGGGGACATACGTTGGGGAGAAGAAAAGAAACAAAGCCACGTTCCTGCCGAAATGGGATGCCGGTATTCGGTTTTAACTTTGCAAAGATTTTGAGGATGCGCAGCCTCGGGCTTAACAACTCGCCAGGCAGAAACTTTAAAAAGGAAACCGCTTTAAAAAGGAAACCACGTGCTGCCTGTTTTCCACTTATCTCCCCCTGCGGCACTAATGAAATCTACCTGACGGAGAGGCGTGGACCGGTCTTACCTTGATGAAGTTCTCCAGCAGGTAGTTGGCGGTGACCCAGCCGAAGACCCCCTCGTCTTCTCCGCTCAGGATCCGTGCCCCGCGGAAGTCAAAGGGGTACAGCTTCAGCGTGGAGCTCACAGCCTCCAGGATGCGGTCCGAAACAGAGGAGTCGACCAGGCTGTCCAAACCAAATGAAACAATGGAATGGCGGAATTGTGTGTGTGTGTGTGTGTGTGTGTGTGTGTGTGTGTATTAAACCTTTCTTTTACAGATTCGATTTCTTACTCAGAAGAGGCTGGCCACCGTTACCTTCCTCTGACGCTGAGAGAGTGTAACTGGCCCAAGGTCACCCGGTGGTTTCCATGGCCAAGCGGTTCTGTTACTGGACTCCTATCTCCCATCAGCCCCAGACTGCCTAGCCAGTGGTCAAAGGGATAAGGGGAGCTGTAGTCCATCTGCGAGAGACGGCGTGGTATAGTGGTTTGAGCTCTGTAGTCTGTCTCTGGACACCAGGGTTCAGTTCCCTGCTCGGCCATGGATGTGTCACACTCTCTCAGTCCCAGAAAACCCCATGATAGGTCCTCCTTACGGCCTCCGTAAGTCAGAAACGACTTGAAGGGATACAAACAAGAGCAATCTTATGCTACCGTTACAGATATGACTAAATTCAACTTATGCTAATACTAACAACCCTAACCACAAATTGTTGCATCATTAGGTTCCTTCTTTTCTTTTTTTTGGTTTTTGTGACACAGTTTCTTTGTATGTAAATTAATAAGTATGAAATTTATTTGAAAAGAAGAAGTCTGTGTAACTGCTGCGTCTGGAGAAACTTATATAGGAAAAAATATAGAGAATTATAGAATCAATAAACAATAACAACAACAACAGTAGCGGTAGTAGCAGCGATGATAGAGGAAGCAAGAGGAACGGGCCGCGCTTTGGCACTCGGGGGAGACCCCCAGGCAAGGCTCACTTGAGTAGCCGCATGCCGGCCGTGGCGCCGAGGTAGAGCGGGGTGGCAGCGTGCCTCTCCTTCGGGATGGCGGCCAGGGCTTCGTTGAGACACGTCTTCAAGCTGGCGCCCGCCTCCGGGGGGGTTTCGGCATAGCTGGAAATTCCTCCCCCTGCAAATTCAAGGAGAGAGAAGGGGCGTCATTCCCGGGGGCACCGAAGGGTTGACGGGGCACCGGACGCCCCGGGCAGAAACGTGCCCTGCCCGTCTCTCACGCCAGGTAGGCCCCACGGACGTTCCCCGCCCCCAAAACGCCCTCCGCCTCGTCCCCCAAAGATCACACCAAAAAGTCCAGAGCGGTGATTTTTTAATATATACGCGCCAGAGAAGCAGGGCTCAGCAGATTATCTCTTTTCTCCATCTTTGGACTCAAAACCGATCCAGAATTTATTCCGACAGAGGTGGGCAGAGGGCGGCACCTTAAAGATAGGTCCCTCCCAGCTGTGCCAACCGCAGCAGCAAAAACAAATAGCCAGGAATTTAGTTGTGTCCATCACATTGCCCTGACACGCCCAGGTGAAGCACCCCTTGGAGCCATCTGCCCGTTTGAGACGGGCACCCACCCGCGGGCACGGGTGCCGTGCCTCCCGCGCTCGCTCGCTCGCTCTTCTTCTGTGTCTAGAAAACAAGCACACCTGGCGCTTTTGTGCTTTGCTGCCCAGCCGGCGCCAGGCACTCTCAGGGAGGGCACGCTGGCCTTTCTTGTAATTGTCTTTTTCAAGATTGCACAACTTTGGCAAGGCTGACTTTTTTTGTTGTTCTTTTACTTGTAAAGTACCATGTGCGCTGGCAGTGATATATAAAGAAACGATTACGACAATATTTATAAAGAGGTTGGTATTGCCAGTTCCGTACTGGGAGGCGAACGGTTCTTTGTCCCAGCGAGCGGGGCGAATGGTAGAGGCAGAAAACACAAGAACAAAAATCCATAGGACTGGCAAACTCCGGTTTTGCTTTGTGCTGCACGAGATCCAGAGCGAAAGCTATTCTTTTATTGATCTAAGAAGCCACCTTTCCTCCAACTGAAGAACCAAGGCAGCTCACAGCATGGATTAATACAGCTAAAAACCAAGAAAGGAAAGACTTCAAAACCCGGAGGGATTCCGGGAGCTGGAAAAGCAGATTTTCAAAACTCTATGTGTGGCTGGCAAAACAGGATGCTTTTCCCCCTTTCTCTCCAGACAGCTATCCTTCGCAAAACTGCATCCTCACACGGCCTCCGTTTGCAAAGCCTTGCCGGCCCCACGGACAAACGTTGGCCCCCAGGCCCCTTACCCTCCACGTCACACACGCTGTGCTGGCTGACGATGCCCGTGTCGTTTTCCTTGTCTGCCGGCCACTTGTACACAAACAGGGCCGTGTGGGAGGATCCCGCGTCCAGGACGATCCCGTACTGTGGACAGGAAGAAAGAAGGGTGCGAGAAAAAAGGAGGACTAGTTTTGAAAAGGGGCGTAGGCTGGCCAGCTCTCCCAATTTCAGCCTCCCTTTCAACCTGGGGTGTCCTTCCAAAGGTACCAGACTACAGGTCCCATCATCCCCCCCCAGCAGCCGATCAACGGCTCAGCGTTTTAAAAGCGGCTGAAAAAGTGGGATGATAGAGGAATAACCAGGACTACAGACCCCAGAATCTCCCAGCTGGCATGGGCACGAGGGGCACACGAAGCTGGAATTAGACAAATTAAATTAACCAAGATTAGACACACTTCAAGCAGAGGGAGAGAGAGGTCTAAGCCAAACCGCTCTTTATTTATGTATTTTTTAGAAATGTACCATATCTTATAAATACCTAAAAATGCCTAGATTAATGCAAACAAACATCAGAATTAGACAACAGATGCAAGCAAGCCATAAATAACAATGTTCCGAGGTAGCAGCGGAACAGGATTTTTTAAAAAAACATTCATTTGGCTGAAACATGGCCAAACTGTCTCCATAGGGGACCCCTGTTTCCAAGAACTTTCTTGGGCCAGGCCTCCTCCAGATGCGTCAGGCTCCGGGCTCCACGATCCCCAGCCACCATAGCCAGCTGTGAATCATGGGAGTTGGAGTCCACATGCATCTAGGGGGAAGACGGAATGGGGGAAGATCGGTCTTGTGGGGGAAGCCCTATGTTCTGCACACAAAGCTCTGGAACAGTGACCTAAAAGCAACACAAACTGCTTGCAACTTCCTGATTTTTTTTTTTTTTTTTTGCAAGTGATGAAAGGCACAACCAAGCCACTTTTCCAAATTTTATGCAGTATTAATTGGAGACAAGGGCTGTGTCAGAATACCAAGGACACAGAGTGCCCAGAAAAAGAAAAAGAAAAAGAACACCTAAGTTCCTGGGAATTGAAGGCTCCTCTGTTCCTCTTGTTACAGAACCACAGTGGTTGGGCATGATGGGGTTTGCAACCTGGCATTTCTGAAGGGGAGTCCCAGGATGTGGGGGGACACATTTGCTCTGGATTATCGCACCACCGAGCCACTAAGCACGCAAGGAGGACCGGAAACTGTGAGTAAGCAGCTTGGCCCCTTCCGCCCCGCAGGATCGTTGTAAAGAACAAAAATAAAAAGGGGGGAAGCGGACGGAGAAAAGAGAAGGAAACCCACCGCACGTTTCTGGCCTTATCACATGACGCAATCTGCCTTGGTTTGCGCATTGCTCACCCCCAACCTCCCCATCTGCCCTCCAAAGCGGAACATATGCGTGCATATTTTAACAATCGCGATTCTTTCCCGCATCCAGCCAGCTCCATCACGGTCGCCGTGTTCCCATAAAACTTTCAGAAATGGCAACGTGCGTAGGCGTTGCATAATTCTGACACTCCGTTGGCAGAGCACGGGCCCGACCTGCATCTGCAGAGAGAGGAGGAAACCGGGGAGTGGAAAGATGGTGCGAATTGGCCGGGGAGAGAAATGGGTGCCCAGCCCTTTACGCGGAAACACAGAGCCCGAGGAAGGCTTTTTTCCTTAGCGTAGAGGCCATTTCCGCACTAGTCTGCCATAGTGCTATTATTGCACTTTCAACATCCTGTGGAATCCTGGGGTTTGCAGTTCAGGGAGGGGCCTTTGAGGGTGACCTCTAAGGATGGCCTGCGAGGCCCCTCCCTACGCTGCAAACCCCAGGATTCCACAGGATGTTGAAAGTGGAATAATAGCACTATGACAGACTAGTGCGGAAATGGCAAGAGTCTCACGGGACCTTCAGGGTCCACCTAGACCACCCCCTCGCCACGCACAACTAATACACTCCTGGAAGAGACCCATTCCAGGGATCCAAACCCCAGTCTCCAGAGTCTTAGGGCAATGCTGTGACCACTACACCACGCTGCCTCTCCTTCCCAGGCACCTTTGGGGTAAGAGATGCACAGCGAAGGCCATCACCTGGGTGCCGCAGGAGAGCGTGGGATCTTTGTTCCGGCAGAACGGAGCCGGCTCACAAACCCTCCTGTCCTTTTGACCATCTATGGATTTGCAAGTCCCGCGCTATAAATAAATCTCCCTGCTCTGCTCCGTCCACCCCAAAGCCCAGCCTTGCCAAGGCTGAAGCGGCTTTTCCCTAAGAAGGGATCACCTGCAGCCCACAGCCGCTCTGAAGACAAGGAACAGCGGAGGAGAACAGCCAAGTTCCCACGGGAATTTTGGAGTGGATTTTAGGCTCTGATTTTGCACAATTTGTTTTTTCCAAGAAGCTGGAAGGGTTTGGTCACGGCTTTGTCACCCACATTTCTACAATTTTACTTTTTATTTTTAAAGGCATGGCTTTCCCTCAAAGAGGCTGAAAACAAGAGACACACGCCTATGAAAGAAGTGGAGCCGAATTTCCATTTTCTTTAAGCGAGAGGGAAAGGCGGGCTTCACAAGACTCTCCCTCACCACCCGCAGCTCAGTCTTGTGACCTGGCCCATAGACAAGGAGGGTCTTCCCGGACTTTTACAATCTTTGGGAGCCTCCCTTTGTCTTGATTGAATTACACACGATGCTATCTCCGCTGATAACAGCCTGAGAATGTTCACAGCATGCATAGTTCATTCACAGACCTAAAGAATGTAACCTTTCGAACTATTCCAAAACTGTCAAATAATGTTCTTCTAAGTGCCTACATGGACGATAACCAATGGAAAACACTGCATGTGTGTGTGTGTGTGTGTGTATCTATATACATTTAAATATATAAATATCAATACACACACACACACACACACACACAGGCGGTCCCTGTATTGCATTCAGGTCTCACTTTGAACCAGAGAGCGTGCACCATTTCTAATGCAGAAATAAATCCCATTTTGATCCTGGCACGCCTCGCCTTGCTGATGGCGCCAGCCTGCTAGGCAGCAAAGCACTCCCTCTTCTGACAATTTTGGCAACTCTGGCAGAAAAGTCACTGGCCATCCCTCTTCAGACCGTTTCTGCAACGGCAACTTTCCACTCTTGCAACAAGCAGGACCTGCCTCTTGTGGCATCGCTAAGGGGTTATCCCCGCAGTTCAGGTAATGAGATAGTCTTGACCTGGAAACCCTAGCCAGACAGGTATTCTCCAAGTGTACCACCTGGGCAGGGAAATTCACGATTTACCGGTCTGTTCCACTTTGGTCAGACCCTTCCAAAATTGTCTGTTCTTTTGCGGTCTTGCCCAACGCGTGCCCCCGTTACCCTCTGTGAAATGTTAGAAGGCAAGTCTATGCCTGTCGTTCCTCCCCTCCCTTCCAGTCCCAAACCTTCCAGCTTTGGAGCGGCACAAGTTCAAACAGGAGCCAGGAGCCGGAGACTGGCTGCCCGAGGAGCACAAAGGAACGACATCACGTCTCTCCAAAGCTTTGGCGTGAAGGAGGGCAGCGTTGGCAGAGGTCTGCGTTGAGGGCGGGGAGCGAGTTTGCAGCCCAGAGCCAAGGACAAAAACACCGCTCGCCTCCTTTGTGATTACGGAGGCAGGAAAAGGCATGGGAAACCATCTTGGGCTGCAGGGCAAAGCCAGGCGGGCAGGAGGGTTCAAAGTGGCCTGCAGGGGCAGAGATTTGATGGGGGGACAAAGGGAAGGCGTGACCTCCTCTAAATAAGATTCTGCTCCCCAAATGAAATTTACATTCGGTCCCCAAATTTCTAGCATTGCAGAAAACTGTTCCCGTGCAGTAGCACGAAATGTCAGAGTCTTTAGAAATACCGTTTAATCCTCCAAAGAAAAGGAACCAAAGGCAAAGATGAAGAGCACATAAGGGCATCCACAGGGCTTGCTCCAAATAACAAATTAAGACCATCTCCAGAGCACTTGGAGATGCGTCTCCCCCGCTTGTTTCCTTCATGTGGTCTCCAGAGAAAAGAGGCGGTGAGAGGGAGCCAGGGAAGGCAGAAAGAGCAAACGGAGGATGCCTAGGTGGAGTGATTTTCAGCATCTACCCCGGAAAATCGGGGAATGAAGGAAAATTTCAGCAGGGATGCAGAATCCTTGACGTAGGGCAACGCTCTCATTTTGCCCCTCTGTAGCAACCCACCTGCCAGGGGGAGAGGATTGGGGCCACTGCTTGGCAGGTGGGACCACCATATTTTTTTGCAGGAGGAAGATGTCAGCGTTCAGCTTCCACGACCACCTTCCAGGCTCAGAGCAGCTCCGGGCGTGTGAGGTTCACTGGGTCCGATTCAAGCAAAGACTCGATCGCCTTCCAGAGGCTGCCTGCCCGAGATGACGTCAGCCCCAACGTGCCAAAGAAAAATGAACAAACCGAATAACCCCACGTTGCCGTCTGGTAGCAACATGGACCACAGAGTTGGAAGGGACTCCAAGGGTCATCCGGTCCAATCCCCTTCCGCCGCGCAGGAAGACACAATCAAAGCACTCCCTTTGACAGATGGCCATCCAGCCCCTGTTTAAAAACCTCCAAAGGAGACTCCACCGCACTCCAAGGCAGCAGCATATTCCAGTGTCAAACTGCTCTTACCTCCCGAGTTCTTCCTCGGGTGGAATCTCTTCTTCTGCAGTTTGAAGCCATTGCTCCATATCCTAGTCTCTGGAGCAGCAGAAAACAAGCTCGCCCCATTTTTCCTCCTTGACCACACTTTGATGTTGCTTGGCCACATGTGTCCTGGTTTTATTTGCCGTGGAACATGGCACCTCGTGTCCCTAGGCCAAGGTTGGCTTGTAACACCCAAGCGGATAATGAAATTTTGACAGCTGTAGCATCAGCATCTCTCAGATTACCACCTAAGATGAAGGCTGTGCACTGGTCAAAATTCCCTTTTCTGTGCAACCCCTGCATCATGGCTGTTACACCTTTCAGGCCATGTGGACTTAAGTCTGGAATGGCTGAGAAGATTCTCCACCCCCAAGTCCGTCACTCAGACTTAGAAAAGTCTGCCTGTTGGTCAGCATTCCATTACCAACACATTCCACCGCAGAAGAAGGAACGTTTGCAAACGTTCCACGGCTTCCACTGAGCAGCATTCTGCAGGCGGCCCTGCACATTTGCCAGGGTTAAGGACACAGGGCCCTTGCAAAAGTGGAAAAATTGCAAATATCAAAATGGGTATCTGTGTTCTTAGGAAAGCGAGCCAAGGCACGATAGGGAAACCGGACATCCAGGGTCCAACCCAGGTCAAGGAAAGGAGACGGAAGGGGGGACAGCAAGGTGGCCCTATATTTCCTCCCTCTCACCTATCTCCTTCCCCGGGTGTGGTGGGGGAATGGGAAGAGGGTTTGGGGTGCTGAGAAATTGGACTGAGACCCATCCTTAGCTGGCCGGGAAGCAGCTGGTGGAGGAGGAGGAGGAGGAGGAGGAAGACCAGATGTGAGTTTTCAAAGGGTTACATTGCCTGACTGAAGCTGCCAAAAAGGGAATGTTCCCCCAGGAAATAAGAAATCTTAGCTAAAAGCCCTGTTCGCAGAGGAAGGGAGACAGGGTGAGTAGTCGCTCATCTGGCCTCCTTGCTTTCACCCAGAAGGCGGGTGCAGAGAGGAGCGGAGGGTGAGCCCCTGATGCCACAGCAACTGGGAGGGAAGAAGGAAGCTAGCCCAGTAAACGTACAGGACCTCTCCCCTGGAGAGCCTTTGGAAATTGCAGCAACCGATAAATTAAACCTTGCAAAGTTATTGCAAGCCGCTGCTCTATATCGCAGAGCTTGAGGTCTGCACGCAGTCCTTTCCTCTTGCTCGGAGCTAAGCCCAGGAAAACTGGAAAATTCGCACCCTCGTCTCCTGTCTGGAAATGACCCACAAAACTGGCAAACTTGGGCCCAGGTCCTGAGATCTGGCAATCCTGCCTGGAGGTGACCTGCAGCTATCCCAGTGAAGAGTCCTTCCACGCTCTGTAATTAGAGTGCTGTTGTTCCACTAGAAGAGTCATGGCCACATACTGTGGAACTCTGGGATTCACAGCTAAGGAAGCTGTGCTTAAAATTCTCACCCAGAGAGCTCTAGTGTGTCTCCTATACTAGAAACCCCTGGATTCCACAGTATGACGAAGCCATGGCAGTTACAGTGGAATCACAGTGCCATAACTGTGAAGTGTGACAGGGCCCACTAACAACCAAAGGACCAGCTCTCTTCCAGGAACACATCTTATCCTATTCCAAGCCAACCAAGTTGGCAGCCATCCCTACATCTTGTGGCAGAGAGTTCCACAGCTCAATCCCATGCCACGTGAGGAACCAGCCCAAAATCTCCCAGCCCATGGTGCAGCTTCAGTGGATGTACCCAAAGTGGTTCTAATACTAGGAGAGAAAGAGCAAAATCTGTTCTGTCAAAGTCTGTCACGCAATTTCCCGAATGTCCAGCCCTCCACTATACAATCCTTTCCCACAATCCACGGCCAACTGCTACCCCCAAAGGGCCTTTTTCAGATCTTGTGCATCTGATAATAATCTGTGCATTCCAACTTCCCTCCTGCCTTCCCCTTGCGGTTCCCTGGAGATATCTAGCAAGTAATCTAGAGGAGCAGCCAATTCTCTTTCCATAAACAGAATCTCGGGACCTTTAAAGAGCGAGGTGGAGGCCGCTTTTCAAGGCTCGAATCTGGAACAGAGACACGCACGCACGTGCAGAGAGACCAGCGTTCACATGCACACGCACGACGACACACGTCTCCTGACTTCCTCCACAGCCCAGAGAGACGCTCGGTTTTTTCCCCACGTCACGATTCTGAGCATCTCACCTCCCAAAGAGGTGAAGCCTGGATGCTTCCATCAACTCCCAAGGCTACGTGTAGCCTCCAGTTTCCTTTTTTCAAAGAAGCAAATGCTTCAACCTAGACGGAGGGAAATGCCAGACCCTGGGGGTGAATTTGGGGCCCCCAGGCTTCAAATTTGGCCCTCTGGGGTTTCCCAGAAAGGCACAGCCCTCTCCCTATTATACCATCATTGGGGAGGGGGGTTCCCAGATTTTGTTACATTTTTTTCTTTGTTCTGCATCAAGGCCAGCCAAAGTGAAGACCCCCGCAAAAAACCCAACCCTCCCACAAAAAAATTATTTCCAATTTTCAGACCATTTTTCAAGCCCAAACCAGCCAAAAACATCCTAAACTACACACAAATGGTGCAGTTTGCTTCGCCCACTGCCCAGAGACGCTCCCCTCCAAAAACCCACAAAAGTCCTGGGAAAAAATACTCCCAGATCAGCCCAAATAGCACCCAGAAGTGATGTTACTTTACTGCCAATGTGGCCCACCAGGAGGGCATGGGGAGGAGGAGGAATGCATACAGCTCTTCTTACTCTCCACTTTATTTTCATCACAACAGCCCTGTGAGGTAGGGCCAGGCAGAGAGACAGGGGTTTGCCCAAGGTCACCTTGGGAGTTTTCACAGCTCAGGGGAGACTCGAACCCGTAAGCACCACACTGGCCGCAGCAGGGGAATAATCCCGGAGACCCTTTTGGATGGCGTTTGCCACAGACGAACCATTGCGTGAAGGAAAAGCCCGCACAAAGCAACCTATACTGTGTGTGGCTTTGCATCTCTGGGAAGATCTTTCCGCTCAGCTCCAAAAGAACACAGAAGGAAACGAAAACCACAACCGAAAGCCGAGCGAACGCAGGTTTGGAGCCAAATGCTGAGTTCATCCTCCATGCGGAGGTGTTTCCCGCAGCTTCCAGCCCCGTGCAGCTCCTCGTTGATCAAAGCCACCGTGAGTCACCACCAGAAGGTTCAAGACAGTCCAAAAGAAAGGAAGAAAAGACCACCACCACCCCGCGCCCCTCCTGCAGAGTGGGACAGATGCACCAGGCAACAGGTTCTGGAGGTCGCGAACGGCTGGCAAACTCTCAGTTATGGGCCAGGATCCTACCTTGGGATTGCCTAAGATTACTCTACGCAGGCCTGGTGTTGCTTGGCAGCGTTGTGCAACCAGATGGGTTCCTGAACTCAGTCGCCCACATGCACAATGGAGCCACACAGACACAACTGCACTTCCACAACCTTGAACTGAATGTGGGGGTTCAACGTCCCTCAGAAAAGTCCTGCCAATTCCACAAGGGGAAATTCAATGCACATGTACAAGATGCCCTCAGGGTTCCAAGAACTGGCTATCTTATTGTATTTCCCTTAAAAGAAAAACTTTTTTGAAAACAAGCAATACTCAGAGGCATTTCGACATTATCTTCGTCTGATAGGATGGCGGAGTTTCTACTTCACCAGGGCCATTTCTGCACGAGTCTGTTATAGCGCGATGATTCCGCTTTCAACCTCCTATGGAATCCTGGGGTTTGCAGTTTCGGGGAAACTGCAAAACCCAGGATTCCATAGGAGGTTGAAAGCGGAATCATCGCGCTATAACAGACTCGTGCAGAAATGGTCCAGGTTTCATTTCCACTCCATGGCTTCCCAGATCTGTTTCAGGTGGGACCTGAGTGGATCGGGCCCCCAACAACAGAAACAGCCGGCTCTGGCCAAGAGGCAACTTGGGTTGGTGTCAGCTGGGGGTGCCGTCTGCCACTGTGCTTTGGGAGGCAAAAAATCTGGGGACGGCCCCGCAGAAGGACACCGGACCTCTGGGGTTAATCCGGCAGACCTTGGCTTCTAAAAACATGAGAAACTGGCCTTTAAAAATGTTGGGATTCCCCCAGCCAAAGAAGAGCGCTGAGGGACGAGAAGCAAAGAGGTCCCTCCAGTCCTGCTTTCTGTCCCCCCGGAGAGCAACCAGTTGCCCCAGCGGGAAGCCGGGAAAGCAACGACGCCCTCCATCTCACGCTCCCCAGCAACTGACGGGCAAAGGCACGTGAATGGGGTGAAATACAGCCACCCTGAAGTATTGGCTCTCCAAGAATCCACGGGGTTGCCTGACCCCTTCCATGGTCGAAACTCACACGTTCACTCCTCTCTTGCAAAAATGTGCCTCACGGCCCACCTATTATTGCCAAATGTCAAGGCCTCCACCTTGAGAAGGAAGAATGTTTCTGTTCATTCCTTTGCACGGATGTCATGCTAGATGGGGCCAGCCAGGACGCCGTCCCTCGTACCGAAAGGGCTGCCGAGGGCAAAGCGACAAGGCAAAAGCAAAGGCCCATCGGGCATGACAACAGAACGAGGCCTCATGCAGAGAGTCGACAAACAACCTCTCCTTAGCCTCCCCAGAGAGCCTTTCACGGTTCGGGGAATCTGTTCTATAAACCTCCTTCTGGCTGCTGGTGAAAAGTTTTCTTCTTCCAACAGAAACTTTGGGAACTAGCTGTTCAAGGGGAAAGAAAGGGCTTTCAATAATTCTGCTGCACAGATCTTAGGTCTTGCTTTGGAATGGGCATGTTTTAACTTGCTTTTAGTGCTATTTTCCTTTTTGCGTGTTTTTATGGAAGAGAGGTTTTATCTGTAGCTGTTTCAACTTTGTAAGACTTCCTAAATCCCAGGACTGCGTGCGGGGGAGGCCGGATTTAGCCCTACCTATATATGAACAGTGAAAGGATGATGGAGATAGTAATTCCTCGTGGTACAGCACCTGTCCTCCAAGGCTACCGGAAAGCAATTAATTGTGCCAACAAGGCTGTGAAAACTCCTTGCTCCAAAGGAAAAGCACAGGATGAGATCATGGGCTGGCTGTTCCCTTTGATAAACAATCGTCCACGGCCCACCCTGGGCTCCTGGCAAAGACCAAACTCCCAGGGAAGACCCGTGGAAGGAAAAGGATGAAATTCCAAGGGTTAACCAAACAGCCCCCACGGCCCTGAGGCAGGCCTCCCCCTCTCTTGGAGGTGGTGTCCGGGCAGCCAGGACCTGCACACGAAGAGGGATTGTTCCTCCTCAGGCACCAGATCCTGTCTGACCTTGGATGCTAAGCAGGGTCAGCCTGGGTTAGTACTTGGATGGAATCCCAATGAATCCCAGGTGCTGGAGGCAATATTTCAGGGGAAGGAACTGGCCAAACCAGCTCTAATCATTCCTTGCCTGAGAAAATCCTAGGAAGTAGATGGGATTGCCATAAGTCAGACGTGACTTAAAGGCACAGGCATGCACAGATAGACACACACACACATGCAGTAATCCTGGCAAGTGGCTGGGCAACCTTTGTGAACAATACCCTCTTTCTGAATATTCTGAATATCAAAGGCTGGCAACGCTCTTGTCACATCCCAGACATTCACCACTCCTACGCACAGCACTGTGATAGGAAAGCCCAAAACACTATTGCGCCTAATGTGTGTTTATTGTATATATGGAGAGATAGAATCTTTCTCCTTGCCCCCAGGACTTGTCACAGGGGAGGTCAAGGTCATCGTCTTGAGCCATCCCGGTCCATCCTTCTCCCTCACTTCCCCCCCAGGTCCTCTGGGAAAACAATGGGAAAAAGACGTTTTTGCTTCAGCTTAAGCCGCCTCCCTTGGGAGGGAAGCACAGGAGGTTAAAATGGGCTCCTTTGCAGGCCAGCCGAGGAGAGTTCCAGCTGGGAGGAAAGAAAATCAGAGGAGACCGAGAAAACAGCATTTATGCAACTCGTCTCAAATGACTTGAATCTTAATCCAGAGGAGGGAAAGCAGAGAAGTCTCCCACCCCACAAGGAAACTGCTACCCGATCTCTCCAAGGGGGCCATTGTCAGTCTCCAAATTATCCTTAATTTGGCATCTTTTTATGGCAGGGGTGGAGAATCTCAGTATGTGTCCTTCTGTCCCGAGGCCCCGATCCAGCCATTCTCTAAACTCCCTTCCCCATGAGATATTTTTCCAGCATTTGGTACAAGTTCTTTGATGATCTTGATAAGGATAAGATGCTTCCCACCAGCTAGTACCAAGGGGTGGACTTTGATAACGAAGATTTTACTGTCAAGAGATGCTTCCATCACCCTTCGTGAATACACTGAACTCTTTTAAAATACCAAACAATTAAGCACCCATTTCTGACTGTGGGACAGCGACACTGATTCCATAAATGATTCTCTCCTCCCCAGGTGAAACAAACTCTTGCTTTGTGTGTGTGTTTGTCTTTCACCATCCAGGCTGACAGAAGTAGCACAAAAAGTATACAGTGTAAGGTTCAGTAAAAATTGAAAAATTGCTTTATTCCCCTTTTCCCCACAGTCTTGGGGTTAGCAGAGCAAGGCAAGATCAGATATTCTTGGTGGAAAATCCAGATGGCGTTGCCAATACATGGTGGATTAAAGTAGATATGTGTGAGCCTGTGTGTAGGAGATTTAAAAGCGAACAAGCAGCCTTTCTGACAAGTTTGTTCTAGCCCCCAGAAGGTTGCAGTTAATCACTTAATATATATATATATCTCCTGGAGTGATTAAGAAACAGAACTTCATAAATCCGGGAGGAAAACATTTCAGCTTCTGCCTTCATCATTTGCTCGAAATAAATGTCAGCAGCATCCAAGTGCTCTGAACAGCCCACCTTGGATGCGGAGCTCTTTTATTTTGAGGAACTGGGGAAGGCAGGAGTTGAAACATTTTGTTAATATATTTAGAAAGTTCTGTATATTATCCTCTCTCTTACACACAAACACACACACAAGGTTTTCAAGTATGGGGACACCATGCCAATCCACCGCTTTCCCTGACATAGTCTGGATCCTGGCTGCCCGCCCTCCCCGCTGTGCCTCAATCTCCTTCCCACAGACAGACGCACACATTTTGACATTTGCAATTTTCCCACTTTTAACAGGGTCCTGCACTCCCTAGCCCTAGCAAATACGGAGGGCCAACCGTAGTCTGCACTCTATGAACTCAGCGGCTGGGAAAGAGACGAGGGAACCTCCTTCCCGGTAGTCCGAGGCCAATTCCGCACTAGATTGTTACAGCGCTGTGATTCCACTTTCAACATCCTACGGAATCCTGGAGTTTGCAGTTTCAGGAGGGGCCGGCCGGCCCCCTATGACCTTGGAGACCAGAGTTCGAATCTCTGCTCGGCCACAGACATCCAGTGGGTGACCTTGGGCACATCACACACTCTCAGCCCCAGAAAGCCCCATCATAGGTTCACCTAGGGTTGCCAGAAACAACTCGAAGGCACACAACAACAACAAATGCCAAAGATAGATAGATAGATAGACAGATAGATAGACAGATAGATAGATTCTAAAGAAGAATATTTTGCAACCGCTCTATCCCACTTCCTTCCAGTGCCAATCTGTTTTAAGGTTTAACCCAAATCCACCTCCTGGCCTCACCTTGTGCCGCAGAACACAGCGTTACCCATTTTTCCGCCTCCCCCTTGGCACTTCCCCCTTCCTTATCTACTTTCCCCGGGGAGGCATATCCAAAATGCAGAGGGGGTCCTTTGAACAACGTCACCAGATCGACAAAATCTGAGAACGAAAGGGCACGGTTGGCGCTCCCACAATCCCCCGGCGCATTTATGGCAGGACGAGTGGGCGTGGCGTTGGGCAAGACTTTCCCCGGGTGACTCACGGGGCTTCCCTCCGACAGCCAGGCTTCACCTTCCGGAGGCAGGTACCGTGCCTGCCGGCTTCCCACACGCCTTGTCGGGACACGCAGGCAGATCTGGATCAAAGATGAGGCAGAATTAGCAAACCGTTTTGCTAATCGTAAGCCTTTTTTTCCAACCTCTCCAAAATTAGAGGACGGGGGGAAACCAAGGAGGGTGGTTGTTTTTCCTCCCCCTGCACAGAGACTGAGGAATTTCCAGCACCTGAGATTGGAATCTCCTTGCGGGCAGGGCACTATTTTATCTGTTTATGTTGCTCTCCAAATCAAACTGCACCGGAGGGCCTTTACTTATCCCCACCTCTGCCACAAACTTTACGCGTCTTAACTCCTCACCACCACCCTGTATTAACTGCTGCTACCACACATATTGTGTGTCTGCATTTAAGCCTTCCAATCTGTTCCTTTGCCAGAGGTTCAAGTGTATAACGCAAAAATAACAATTCATTAAACTGAAATTGAGCATAACACCAGAGATTACTCATTTTATACATCTAAGTCTGCATAATAAATCTTGCCAAGAAAACTCTGTTTTCAGAGCCAGCGAGGTGTAGCAGGAGTAGCAGACCAGGGCGTTAACAGACCAGAGTTCAAATCCCCACTCGGCCCTAGCAACCCAATGGGTGATCTTGGGTAAGTCACACTCTCTCGGCCTCAGAGGAAGCCAATGGTAGCAACCCTTCTCTGGGAAAAAAAAAATCTTGACAGCCAACACGACGTGGCAGTTTGAATGTTCACTCTGTGACTCTGGGAGACCCGGCTCCAGCTCAGCCGTGGAAAATCACCAGCTCAGCTTGTCCAAACTGCACAGCTAACCTCGAAAGGAGACCGTGGCCATCACCTCTAGTGAAACCTTGCCAGTAAAGCCCCGGGACAGAGTCCCCATAAGTCAGGAATGACATAAAGGCACACAACAACAAGATTATAAAATCCCCATCCCATGCAAAGATATACTATGTTAGTGTTAAAAAAAATGGTACAGCTTTTTAAGTGAAGGGTTTTTTTTTAAAGAAACTTGGCAACCTCGAACGTGTCAAATGTATTCCTTTTCTTAAAAAATAACTACGCGTTCCCCATGCCGCCGGGCTCATAAAAAGAGTCTGGAAGGGGAAAAGGGGGCAAGATCTATTCTTTCTGCCCCCCACCACAAAAAATGCCAAAGGGTCAAAGTCTTGCTCCTGCCTTTGTGGAAATGGCCACCCCTGCTTCGCTCTTCCTGTTTTTCTGCTTCCGTCCCCAAACTCTGAGAGAGAGGGGGAATCTATTTTTAACCGCCGCAGGGTCTCAAGTTCACCGGCCAAGGGAATCACATCCTCTCTTTTTGTTCCTTCTCTTTTTTTGCAATAATAATAACGATGACGACGACGCACCCGGTCCGTAAGGAAGGGGGGCTCGGCAGCCGCCACGACCCACCTGAGCCTCCCGAGCAAGGAACAGTCCGCCTGTGAACAGACAGCAAGGGAAGAATAGGGGGAGAAAAGAGAAAGCGTCTTCGAAGTCTTCCTTTTTTTACGGAGGACTGGAAGACCCCTTCCCAAGAGAGGAAGACGGGCTGAGACTTCCAGACGGAACAGGAGCCACAGCCAAGAAAATGTATTCCCTCTACGTGTGGAGCGGTTGGCTCCCTTTCCTAAAAGGCAGCCAAACTCGGAAAAGGAGCGAAGGAAGAAGCTGAGCTTTGTCTTTACATCTGAACAGAGCCTCGCTCGCTCCCGCCCTCGGAAGCCTGTGTGAGGTACCATCGGAGGCACTCTGCACACGCCTGGTGGTGCTTTTGATAATCCTTTTAGTTTAAAAAACTAATACTCTATTTATCACAGTTCAGCCCCGCCTGCCCTCCCAACAGGCTCCAGGCAACTTGTGCACGACTCTCTCTCTCCTCCCACACCCATTTTTTTATCCCCACGACAACCTTGCGGTGTCGATCAGGCTGAAAGAAAGACATCATTAGGAACGGGAACGCACAAAGTCAGTCGCAGGAGACGTTAATCTTCCCGTGCGTTTCATTTCAGATCTCAGAACAGCAATCCCTGAATCAAAAAAAGCCACAAAGCAAGACTGGAAGGAGAAACAGCAGAACCGGGATACGGCCGCGCGCCCCCGGTCCGGAGGGCCGAACGGAGGCGGCGGCTTCCCGGCCGAGGGGATCAGGGCCCCGCTTAACGCCCCGGCCGCCCGAGGGCCGCCCGCGGGCCGGTCCGTGGCGCCCCCTTCCCGGCTCCCAGCCAGCGTCCCGACGCATTCCAGCAAGCCCCCCCCGCCGTTCCGGGGCTCGCCCCCTCCCTCTGTGGTCCCCCGACGCCCGCCCTAAACACTGAGCTTGCCACCTCCGCCCCGTCCCCGCGAGCGCTTTCGGCATCCCGGCCGCCGCTCCCCCGCGCGCGCCCCCGGCCCGCCCGGGGCTCTTCCAGCCCCCGGCGGAGCGGACTCCAGCCGAGCAAGGCTCGCGGCGTCGCCCGCCCGGCCTCGGAGATGCTGCGCGACCCCCGCGCGTGCTCGGCGCGCACAGAGAGGCGCGAGCCTCCCCTCGGCTCCCGCGGGAGCGCGGAGCCCGGGGCGCCTCGCCCTCCAACCCTTGCGCGGCACTGCCTCGCTCCCGCCCGGGGCTTCGGAAGACCCGGCAGCCGAGGCGAAGGCGGCACGGACGGACGGACGGACGGACGGGCCCCGGCGCCGGTCCTGCCCCTTCCCGCCGCGCCGCAGGGTGGCCCGGCGCCGCGCCCCGCGGGGCTCACCTTGTAGGCGGGGGGCTCCCGGAGGTCCCGGGCGGGGATGCAGAGGAGGAGGAGGCCGGCCAGGGCGGCCAGGCAGACGGCCCCCAGCACCGCCGCCGCCGCCTTCTTGCTCGCCGACCCCATCCCGCTCCGGCGGCTCCCTCGGCACCCGCGCGCGCCCGGGCGGGGAGGCGGCACGAGCGGCGCCCGGGCCCGCTCCGCCTCCTTCCGGGCCGGGCCGAAGGGGCCGGGCCGAGGCAGGTGAGCCGCCGCCGCCGCCGCCGCCCTCCCTGCCGCCGCCCCCTCCGCCTCCGCCTCCGCCGCCGCCTCCTCCTCCCGGCTCCAGCGTCCGCCGCCGAGGCCGCGCCGGAGCGGAGCTGCGGGGGAGACCCCCCCTCCCTTGGGAGTCGCCCGCAGACGCGCCCAGGTGGCCCGCGCCCGGGCTCTCGCCGAGGTGGGCACGAGGCCGGCGGCTCTGCGGCGCGGCGCGCGCGTTCGGGCGGGAGTGGCCCCGGCCGCCCGCGCGGCGAGGACCGTCCCTTCCCGGGGGGGGGGGCGCGGAGCCCCGGGAGCGGGCCGTCGGCGGGCGGGGCTCCTGCCCTGGCGCATCCGCGTGCGCTAGAGATCTGAAGGGCCCGCCGCGCCGCCCTCGGAGCTGTAAGGCCGAGGGACACGATTTGCCTCTTTCTGGGTCCCGTTGCGATTCGTCATCCGCGATATTCGCAATTCCCGCGACATCCACAATATTCCATACTATATTTCGAGTATTGTGGATGATTAACAAATTCCAGTCTCTCGGCTGAGGTGTGCACAGACGAGGGCTTCCTGGCACACGACATGTATATCGTTACTATCGTTATTATTATTTGATTTGAATAGCACCGTTCACGCACGTGGCGCTTTACAAGTAAGAACAGCTTTCACAGTTGAGAAATTCTTCCTGTTGTTTACATGGAATCTCTTTTCTTGCGATTTTAACGCATAGATCTGAGGGCCCGGAAACCTCAAAGTCCTCCTGACCCCGAAGTCCTTAAGAAACACGTGGTGGGGGGACTTCAGAGGACACCCACCGATGTCTTAAGGCCCGTGTCTGCTGAGGATGAGTTGAATTTCTGTGACCTTTCAGCTCGAACAAACAACGTAGCCGCAGCGCGGAGCCTAATACCACCCGACCAAGGAGAAGGACCACATAAAATAAAATAGAGAGCTGTGGAAATGCTCAGTTACCGCCGCCGCCGCCACCCCGGCAACATCAGAATAATAGATAATAGAAGAGCTCATTTTAGCCCTCTTCTCTTTTCACCGGTTGGTCTCTTGGCATCCTCCCCAATTAGCCCACCAACTGGGTGGCCTCCCTCGTCGGCGGACGGCTGCCTTCGGGGAAAGAACTCGCGAGAACCCTCCCCGCTTTGTGGGACGGTCCGTTGCCCCTCCGTTGGCATTTTGCCCCGGACGGAAAGTCCAAAAGGCCCCACAAGGCCGCGGATACAATGGCCACCAGTGTCTGGCCGCGCACAGGACAGAAGAGGGGACATCTGGAAAACGGTGCCTGCCGGGCAAACAAGCCAGGGACCAAACGGAGCAGAGTTTGTCTGAAGAGGATCCAACGGCTTCTCCTCTCCACTGAAAGCACAGAGGAATGGCCTTTTGGCTCAGACTGATCTCCCTCTGCCCCCCCAACACGAGTGTCTTTTTCCCCGGGTGGCTCACTGCCAGGATCCTGGAAGGAAGCCCCCCAGCCGAGGCGAGATGGGCTCATCGCCCCAAGTCGGCCGTCGTCCAAAATTTGGAAGTCACGTTGGATAGCCTCTTAAGCATTGTTAAGAAAGAGGGCAGAAGAGGACGGTGTTTTGTGCAAAACTGGCTAAAAATATGCTGGCCAGCTGGATCGACAAATAGACAGGTAGATAGGACAGACTGCCGGATGGACAGACAGATGAATAGAAAGGCAGACGGATAGAAAGGCAGATAGGTAGGTAGAGGGACAGGTGCAAATTCAGGCATCAAGAGTATAACTTACAAAGAAGTACAGCACCAACAAATTCCAGGTGCTGTAGGCAGTACAGTACGGTAGGAGAGTTCTGCTTTTGCAAAATCCCAGGTTTTGGAGCATTTTTTATTTTCACATAAGGGATACTCAACCTGCACTGTACTTACAATGTGAGAAGGAAAAAGGGATTATGTTCTCATTCTTCTTGTGTTATTGGAATCTGAACATTTAACTTGATGACATTTATATTTCCACCTTACCCTAGGAACTCAATACATGGCCCATTTCCCCTGTTTGTTTTTTTAAATTTCACAACAGCCCTGTGAGGTATTAACATCCTCAGGTTAGGCAGTGAGTTTCTTTGTAAGTGTGGATTTGAACTGGAATTTTCCTACGGCTGGTATGAACTTGGAACCACGAGCCCACTCTGGTTCTAAGAACTTCTTTGAGCAATGCAAATTTACAGAAGTCCTTGCCACAGATGATGGTGACAGCAGCCACAGATTTTGAAAACAAGACTAGACAAATTAAGGGGAAAAGAAGAAGTGTGAACTGGCACTTTGAGAAGTGTAGCTTAGGGAGATCTTCCTAGCAGAGAAATTCCAAGTCCCTCACTAAACTATGAACACCATCATTCTGCAAAACATAACAGCAACAGCTAAAAGTTGTGTCTGTAAGTTGTATCCAGCCTCCTACATTGCAGGCCTTTTCCGTGTCTTTCCAAACACTGTCCTTTTCCGTGTCTTTCCAAATGCTGCCCAGGCCAAGCCCAACAGCGGGAGATGAAGATAAGCCGTCCACCTTATCATGGCAGAAAAGCCTGCAAGGTGTATTGACAGAGGCAAAAGCCTCTGGAAGGCAGGAAAATGCTTTGCACATGGAGGAACTGACCAGCAATGCATAACAAGTCCTTTTGCACTTGCTTCGGAGAGACTGGCACCATACAGATTGCACAGATGTTTCCACTAGATATCTCTCTCTCCCTTTTTCTGAGCTCTGGCACATGCCGAAGCTGCTCCAGGTTTAGCCGGATGCTCCAGCTGTTCATGCAGGGCGCAATGAAGAAGAGACGGGCTCCGTAGCTCAGGGGCAGAGCCTTCCCCTTCCTTGCCTCTTCAGCATGGTCAAGAAAGAGGGCAGAAGAGGGCAGCACCTGGTGCAATTTGCCAAAAATATGGCAGATGCATGAATGGACGGACAGACGAACAGATGGGTGGGACACATGGATGGATGATAGGACAGATTACCAAATGAACAGACAGATAAATAGAAAGACAGATAGATAGATAGAAAAGTAGATAGGTATAGACAGATCGGTGGCAATTCAGGCACCACAAGTACGATTTAGACAGAAGTACAATGTCAGTGCATCCCAGGCAGCGTAGGGATATTTCAGAAGAAGGCATATCATGGGGGGGGGGGGATGACGATGATGATGGGGGGCGTGGGAGTGGGGGTGGAAATAAGGGGCATAAACACAGGCTTTGCTTCCCAGGAGTGCTTCCTTCCTGTTTTTTTATCCTGTATCTGTTCACCTGCACTTGAGTATCATGTACCATGCTCAAAAAGGATGCTGTGAGCATCATGTGCAAATCTCTCTGAGGGATTTGCTGGAGACAACCAAAAGGGTCTCCGTAAAGACCGCTGATCAGGCTGGGTGGGGGAATCTGTAGTCCAAAGAAGAGAGTAACTTTCCTGAAAGCTGGGTTTCATGGTAGCCACATACTGCCCTGGAATCTCTAGGTGGGAAGGGCAGTTTTAAGACGTCAACATTAAAAAAACCTGTCAGAAACCATTGAGGAAAGTGAAGGTTCAGGGAGGGAGAGCCCCTGGCAGGATGTTCCCCACCCACACGGCTCGCCCTCTCACTTGGCACGGTGGGGAAGGTTTCTGCACAAGATCATAACGGTCGGAGAGGTTTGGCCTTTAAAGGAAACAGGCGGGTCTTTGGATATCCCAGGGACCAACCTGCTTCAGGCCCTTAAATACTTAGAGCCAGCCCTTTGCATTATACTTGGAAACACACGGGGTACCAGTGGTGCTCCTTCAGTGCTGGCGTAGATGCGTTCTCCCCCATCCCATCCCCTTGTTATTTGTCATTTGTTTCATCTTCCTCCTGGACAGAATTAGGATCTCGCTGCCTGACTAAGCCCAGGCACATATATGAATAGATAAAGACAGCAGGGACCTCTTTATTGCTTTAGCAAACATGTTATAAACACTGGAGGCATTCTTGCACAACCGAGTGGAAGAGGGCAACAGAGGTTTGTTCGCACCACGCCCAGCTGTGCTGGAAGAACAAAATGATCTCTTCTCTGGAGCCAGATGCAAAAGTTGCTGAGATGCTTAACAGATAGCATTGTAGTGACAGCATTCTGTAAGGCTTGCAAAGATGATGTGCACCAGATCTCTCGCTTCTCCACCACCATCATACACACACGCACACAGCATTCCCTCCAAAAAACATGTTGATTCTCACAGTCATGAATAAAAGATGATGACGAATGGAGAGGAAGTTGAAAGGAGGCCATTGATGGGCCATGCCTGTTAATCTGGTCCACTTGGCACAGTGTTTTGGAACTAAAGTTCACGCGGGGACTCCTTTTTTCCTCCTAACTTGAGGATGGGGGGAGAAGAATCATGGAAGGGACCCCAACGGCCATCTAGCCTGCCTCCGCCAGTGGAGGAATCCACCACTAAAGCAAGCCTGAATGCCCATCATCTGCTTCCCATTTCGAGAAGGATGGAGACAAGTTGGAGCAGGTTCAGAGGAGGGAAACCAGCCGGTTAAGAGGCATGGAGAACACAATACATGAGCAAGTTGGGCACATTCAGCCTGGGGAAGAGAAGACTGGAGAGGGGACACGGTGGCCCTCTTTAAAGATCTCAAGGGCTTCCCCAGGGAGGACGGGGCAGCCCTGTTCTCTGCTGCCCCAGAGGATAGGACCAGTTTGAAGTCTACAGGAGGGTAGACTTCATCTGAACATTAGGAAGAACTTCTTGATGGTAAGAGCAGTTTGTCCATGGAGCCAAGGACTTTGGTCCTTATCACTATAATGCTGTCATTCCACTTTAACTGCCATGACAACCTCCTATGGAATGCTGGGGTTTGCAGTTGAGGGTGGGGCCTTTAGAATTCTCAGCCAGAGAGCTCCTGGGCCTCACTGAACTACAAATCCCAGAAATCCACAGGAGGTTGTTGCATGGAATCATGCTGCTAGAGCAATGTAGGGTGATAACCATCCTAGAGAAACCGCGGGGTCTCTTTCTCTCAGCATCTTCTAAAAGAGGCTGGACTACCACCTGCTGCTGGAGATGCTTTGGCTGGAATTCTTGTCGTCACTATTATTATATTTCTTTCTACCCTGCCTTTCTCCCAATGGTGGGATGCAAGGCAGCTAAAAAGATTAAAACAGAATAAATTAAAATATCCATGAAAATATAAAATTTTAAAAAGAGGATAAAGTTAAAACAATTACCTGCTAAAAATATTAATGTTAAAAATATTAAGTAGATTTAAAACATTAAAACTATATCACCGTAAGGGCATCACCAGCCCACATCCGGCCAATTTAAAAGGCCTGCTGGCACAAAAATGTCTTCACTGGTCTTTGAAAGGACAACAGGGATGGGGCTGTCTCAGCCTCATGAGGGAGGGGGTTCCAGGGTCTGGGAGCAGCCACTGAGAAGACCCTGTCCCACCAAAGGCACTTGAGAAAGTGGTGGGACAGGAAAAAGGACCTCTCAGGATGATCTTAAAGTTCTACAAGGGGTTGGGCTTGTTGGCCCCCAGATCTATGGCTGGCTGGCTGGCTGGATGGATGGATGGATGGATGGACGGACGGACGAAGGAACAGAATTTCAAATCTAGGGGACCAAACTCTAAGCTGGAATTGCCTCAGGGCATTCTTCCTCAAATGGGTTTCCACCAGATCCGGTGGCAGTGGGGTCTTGTGCAAAACATCAAATGAGATGAAAGTTCATTTCTGCGGTTTCCATGAACAAAAAAGAAAGCCATGAGTCACTGCGAGGGGAACTCCTTGCCGCTAAAGCTAGAGGAACTGAAAGCTGGAGGGCGAGAGGGCATCCAGAACCAAGGCTGAAAAGTGAAAGTTCCAAGCAGAGAAATGGAAAACATATCAGATTTGGGGAAGAGAGAGAGCGATCCACTGGCCCTGGAGGGACTTCAAAGGGCTTCCGGCCTCACAGACTCTCTGTCAATGGGTCTGCATTGAAAGCGTTCATCAAAGGGCTCAGCTCTGGCTCCGACTCCTGCAGCTTGAATAGGAACAAAGGCTGAGTTGCAAGAATTCGGCACAAAGTTTGAGTTCTTGTCCTGCAGCCTGACTAGGAACAAAAGGTGAATTGCAAGAATTCGGCACAAAGTTTGTTTCCATCTGCTATGACTTGAACAGAAACAAAGGCTTTTTATTTCCCTAGATGTGAGTCAGCTCACCTGTGACAGAATCTCTGGGCCCCACTGATCAATGTTGTGTTAACACCCCCGTGTTAGCATGAACCTTAGCATCTGCCCCCCCCCACACTTTTTTTTGGCTTTTCAATTCTCTCTGCACCCCACCAGGCACATCCCCTTCCACCCAAGCAGTAAGCCTCTTCATTTGCCACAGGAGCCCAAATTCTGTACATCTGAATGTTTACGCCAAACAAAACTTTAAGTCTTTGAGGTGCCACCAGCATCTTCGCTGGTTTTGCTTTCAGGGACTCACAGGAGTTTGTTGTTGCGCTCCTTCGAGTTGTTTCTGATTTACGGCAATCTTAAGGCGAGCCTGTCATAGGATCTTCTTGCCAAGATTTGTTCAGAGGAAGTCTGAGGCTGAGAAAGTGTGACTTGCCCAAGGTCAGCCAAGGGGTTTCCACGGTTGAGCAGGGATTCGAACTTTAGTCTCCAGGATCGTAGTCCAACACTTGCATTTTTGTTGTTGTTGTTATCGCGTGCCTTCAAGTCGTTTTCAACTTACGGTGGCCCTCAGACAAACCTATGATGGGCTTTGCTCAGGGCTGAGAGTGTGTGACACACCCAAGGTCACCCAGTGGGTTGAGCAGGGAATTGAAACCTGGCCTCCGGGGTCCGTAGTCCAATGCTCAAACCACAACACCGTTACCTATCTGGAGTTCATAACTACCCACGTTGGGGCAAAGTCTTCCCCACAGCGACCAAGCCAACGTCCCTAAGCAAGGGACACGGGCGTGGATCAACGCCTTCCTCTTCGTGTCCCCCAGCAAGGAGCGTGCTCAGAAAAACCCCCCAACGCAGCTGGGAACGATCCCTGTGTGAAGTCACCGCCCGTAAAGTCAACAGCTAGACGGCTCCACAGCTGGGACACGTTAGCTGGCGCCCCGCGTTGAGAAGAAGGTCTTGCTTCATCCTGTTAAAAATATTCCGGGGGAGAGGAATTCTATCTGGTTGCCAGCGGCCCAATACGCGAACCTCACCTCCACAAAGGAGGGGAAATGGCTTGCAGATTTGGGCCTGCACTTGTTCTTAAATGCGTATACAGGTAGAGCTCCGTTAATGAAGTCAACGTGTTCCTGGGAATGACTTTTTCAACAGAAACCCTGGTGCCAGAGGCAGAAATAGCACAGAAAGAACAGGAATTGTTGTTATGGACACACCGCCACAACCTGACAGCAAAAGTCTGTGTTTCTCCAGCCCTTCTACACCTTCATCTCAGTGCTGGTGACGCTAAATAGCTTTCAGCTAAGCAGAGAATGAGGAGGGAAAAAGCGGGGCTGGGCAGGAGCGAAAAAGTCTTTGTAAAAGAGAGCTTGTTTAATCAAAGGCTGTGTTAATTGAGGCATGCCTATACACTGGAGACAGGGTATGTCGCACCCCCTCCTCACACTTTTAGACACCCCCAGAAGGAAAACACATGCTCACAGCATTCTCCTAGCTTACCACGTATAGTGTGTTTGTAGGTGGGGCTGGCGTTCCACAGATAAAAATAGTAGTATTTTAAAGACAAAGATATTATGTTGGTTACAATTTATTTTGCAAACAAAGGAAGCTGCCAGCTGCGCAGAACACATGTTCCATCTCATGTGAGTCTTTGTTTCCAGGCTCCGGGCGTTTGGTATCATGGAAAAATTCTCCTTGATTTTGCAACCACAGATACATAGATTTGGAAGAGACTCTCAGAGCCATCCAGTCCCACCCATCCTGCCATACGGGAGAACACAATCCAAGCCCTCCCGACAGTCATCCGGCTCTCTTTAAAAACCTCCAAAGAAGGCAACTCCACTACACTTCCGTAGTCACCCGGCATTGGTTTAAAAAAGACCCTGCAACGCACCGCAATTCACGCTGGCATCACAAACATCCCAGATTAAGCCAATTTACTGGAAGGATTAAAGCATACCTGCAGCAACTCCTTAAAATGCACAATAGAGCAGGATTTCCAAGAGGTGGAAAGCAGAAAACAGAGAACTTTTCTTGCTAAGAAGAAATCACTGGGTGGTGTGTGCCAACCTGCCTGCCTCCCTGTGCCCGGCACTTGTCGAGGCAAGCAG
Organism: Cyclura pinguis; assembly: GCA_030412105.1. Taxonomy (NCBI): domain Eukaryota; kingdom Metazoa; phylum Chordata; class Lepidosauria; order Squamata; family Iguanidae; genus Cyclura; species Cyclura pinguis. The sequence continues at coordinate 776,410 of CM059613.1, forward strand.
GACTGGCAGGCAGTCGGCAAGCAAATTCCCCATAGCAAAGCCAGAGGTTGCTCACCTTTAGGCACCTGGCCTAACTCAGCACCCCAACGGATTAGAACAGCCTCGTTTCACTCCAGCTCCCATCATCCCCTATCTGCTCATCAGGAACAATGGGGTTTGTAGTCCTAAACACACCGGGAGGGGAACGGGTTGCAATGCGACGCATGCGTACTCAGGAGTAAACCCTTTCCTATTCGGCAGAGGACTGTCTCCCATGTATTTACAGCAGCCTTCAGTTTACGGTGTTGGATTACAAGTCCCACAACCCCCAGGCAGGTGGGGGAAGCTACTATACATCCCTAGGAGCAAGTCTCACTGAATGTATACGGATTTACTTCTGAGCAGATATTCATAGACGCCCCTCCATGTTTCAAAGAATCAACTGCAAACCCGTGCGTTGGTTGGAAAGCCTTCTACCTAGTGACTGAAGATGGTACTACAGTCTTCAAAGATACAGACGTTTTTAATTTAATTAATGCATTTTAAAAATAAAATAGGTGCTCATTTGAAAAACAAATAATCTACCTTACCCAAGCTCCCTTATTACGTACATAAAGTTTCTGGGCCTCACGATCTTGGAGTGACGACTCAGCCAGACAGACCTGCATCCACTTCTGCCATTACAAATTATAATGATAATAGTAATAGTAACCAGCGCTTGCAACCTTCGGCTCATTGTAACATTTATTTTTTGTGTGTAACAGGGAAGAATGATCCTCCATGATTACAAAGAGTATCAACAAGTATAAAAAGAAAACCTCAGAATATCCCTTTTTAAAAAAACCGCTACATACAAAGACCAAAAACTACATACAAAAGTTTGGACGTAAAAACACATCTACGGAGGGGATTAAAGCCCAACATGCACTTGAAGTAGAAAAGAGGAGATGCATTCGCACAAAAAATATTTGCATTGAGGTACAAAACTGACTCTTGAGGAAGAAGAGCCAAAGGGCTTGGAGTCAACATGGGAGCGAGAATTCTCGTACCAAAAAGGTAAAGGACGCTGCGTATATTTGTGCCGGCTGCATACATTCGCCCTATGTCTGAATATTTCAGCATGCACTTATATACACACCACTTTGTACAAATGCCACACGGGTCCCTGTTTTCATCTGTGAAACGCTGGAGTGTTTGCTATTAAAGCCGCTTTATTTTTTTAAATAATTACTGTGACTGTTAATTGCTGAATTTCCAAAGCAGCTCCTCACTTTGCTGTGACTGAATAGCAACTAAAATAGTTGCACAGAACAGAATGCTACAAAAGGCTGGCCTGTGGTACCCACAACACTCCTAAGCACCCACACGCACCCTGTAACCGTTTATTTATGTTTAGAGTTGAAGTTACACTTTACCCTGTAACGACAGAAGAAAATTATAAACCAGTTAATACTTAGACTGCAAAGGGAGCGACACTATACTTTCTTGCCTTAGTCTTAATGCATCTTAGTTATGCCTCAGTTACTGCAGAGAGAAATTAATTTAGTCTCCAAATGAGTTGCTTCTGAACAAGGGAAATCATTGCAGCACCAGTGACTGCCAAGCAAGGGTGGCAGGACAGTAGAGTGGTTGGAAGAGACCCCTGAGGTGGGCTGCCATAATTTGTTGTCACTGTGTGCCTTTGAGTCATTTCTGACTTATGGTAGCCCTATCACAGAATTTGCTCAGAGGGAGGGTTGCCCTTGCTTCCACTGAGGCTGAGAGAGCATGACTTGCCCACGGCTACCCAGTCTCGCCCACAGCTGAGCGGGGATTTGAACCCTACTCTCACGGTGTCCTATTCTAACGCTCAGGCCTCTACACCACAAAAAATCCCTGCCTCTCGTGTACAAACACTCGCACATCCAGTCCCTGGCGGCCACCTCTGCCTTTCCCACTGAGGAACACGCTGTGATGCCACGGAATGGTCACAAACGTTCCAACTTGTCTGAGAAATATGGACATCACAACCCTTGCAAGTTTCTCTTTTCAAAATAGTCTATTTGCTAGGCAAACATTACAAACATTCACACGAGGAAGGGCTGGGGAAGGCTGTCAGGACTGAAACCAAACAGGAGACAAAATGGAACAGAAACACTTATGCATGCCAGCCACTGTTTCGAACCATAAATGGAAATACCCACATTGCGAGTTTGCTTTTAAACCACACAGCCATGACGGTGGGGAGTACCATGGCCGGACAAGGCCGGACCTGCTGCAGGGGATCAGGGAGAGTGTGTGTCGATGCCTCAACACTCTTTCAAGAAGCATACTCCGCAGATAACCAAGACCAACGCTTACCATAAAGATTGCAAATAAAACACAAGCCATCTTAAAGAAGATTTCACAGCACCACCTGCTGGCAACAGGGAGTGAAATTTGGAGATTAACAGCTGCCTGCACTTACATAGCAAGAACCCTCTGCCTGCATTGGGTCCACAGCCTGCTTCTCATCTTATCTTCAATCAGCGATTGGAGCTAAGAGCACAAGAAGCAACTGATTGGAGATAAGAAGTGAATTAAAGTTCTATAAACTGCCGAACAGAACTGGACTCCGTTCTGCGGACAGGAAAGCTGGTGAAGAACACTGACTTTTTTTCCCCTGCAGCTTTCCTAATGGTGAACACTCAGGACAGATGTTCTTTTTAAAGGAATAACTTCTTCACAAAGGCCCTAGTTCAACTATGGAACTCACTGCCACAGGATGCAGTGATGGCTGCTAAATTGGTGAGCTTTAAGAGCAGAATGGATCATTCAAGGAGATTAATGGTAGTGCAGGCGACTCAGGACGGCTATGTGTCGCCTCCAGGACTGGAGGCTGGGGAGTTCCCGGAGACTGTGAGGGCACAGTTTCATCGTGTCCTGCTTCCCACTGGAGCAACAGAATACTGGACTAAAGAAGCATTTGGTCTGATGTCCTGCTAGAAAATTTTGGATTTCTATCTACGGTTGTTAAAGCTGGATAGTAAAGAAAAGTGACAGAAGTGGCTCATTCGAAATGTGGGGCTAGAAGAAGAGTTCTATGGATACCACTGATTACTAAAAAGACAAATGAATGGAGGCATGAGGTTGACCTGAAACCCAAATGAGATTAAAGGAGTGCCGAGAAAAGAGCACTCGGAGGTACTTTTCTCTTAGAGAAAAACAGAGTTGAAAAAAGCAGGGATTTCCATTCCTGGGCTAAAGCCTCACTCCTGGAACAGCTTCTGGGGTTCCTGAGGCAAATCACATCCCCAAAGTTTGGAGTGTTGTCAGAAACATTATAGAGAAATGCACCCAATAAGTTCCTTTCTCACGTCAATAAAGAGATTTTTAGAACAGGAGTTTCCTCTCACTGGATGCTTATTTTCCATATCTGCGAACTCAGAGGAACAGAGTCATGTATTCCTGGGAAAACCATGGTGACATCAGGCTTGGTTCCAGGAGTCACCCAGGTGGAGAAACACGTCAGCCTGGGCTTGAACTCTCCTTCCCCAACTACTAAGAAGGAGCAAATGCCCATCATCCTGGCCTCAGGCCTTTCGTCAGGGACTGGAGAGATCTAAGAGTTCTGGAGAAGCAGGGTGCAAAGGCACTGTCCGATATTTGCAAACTCCACGCCAAGAGTCTGCATGCAGTTTGCAGACATGGAGAGAGTGTGTCTGTCCACCCGCTGTACTCTGATCCTTCATGCCACTCCAAAAGGTGGGCGCTAGATGAAGGTGGAATCCAGCAGGTTGGCATCCCGGTTGCTTTGGGCACGAGCTTCGAAGAGCTGCTTGATCAGGGCCGATTTCTCTTGCTCCAGCTGAGTGATCCGGTCGCTCTTCTCCGTTACCTCCTGCAAAGCAAAGGAAGCTCAACCTACTCCCAATAACTAAGAGCTACTGGGAGTTCTCTTCCTTGCTGCCCGCTTCTCTCTCCCCCACTTCCCCTGGTTTGAATTTCTTTAACCCACAGCCTGGAAAAATGGCATTTTTTGGACCAACTGTGGCCATTCTGGCCAGAACCTTCGGGGTGTTATCATCCTGCCGCAAAAAAATAAAAAACTTCTGCAAGCACTGGGCTTGCTCTTGGAGGAAGACAGATGGAAGTCATCCCTTGCTGCTCACCCACCTTGGTGAGAAGCCAGTTCTGTTCCTTCAACATATTGATGGTCTGCTGTGGTCCAGCCAGAGGTGGAGAGGCCGTGGCAACGCAAGCTGGGCCGTTGGTGGCCGTGGGGCCTGGGCTCAGAGGCTGCAGACAGAAAGAAAGTTGGTTTAGTCCAGCACCATGTCCTTCCAATGCTCACTGCACACTACACTACATGGCTACTGAAGTCATGTCAAGGGAACGGTGAATCCACTCTGGATTTCATTCTGAACTTTATAGGGGCTGTCCAATGCACTGTGCATGCACACACGCTCTTTCTCACACACATAAATATATAGTTCAGCACCATGAATAGTTTCTTTAAAGTTCAGACTAAAGCCTGGAGTGGAATCAATGCCCTTCCCACAGTTCCCCGCCAAAACTTGGACGCCACTCCCTGCCACCTCAGAGGTCACACACCACGGGGAGTCCGTCCACCCGTAGGGGAGGCCTCCTCACCTTTGATGAGAGGGACAGTAGCTCCCCAAGACAACGGTTCAGCTCCTGCAGTTTAGTCAGGTGGTGGTGGAGGTGACCGGGACCCCCCTCTGTGAGCAATTCCTGGGAGAGACAGGAAAATGCAAGGAGAGGGTTGAAAAAGGAGAAAACAACCTGAACAGAGAAAATCCATGTTGCAGATCATGTGGAAAAGCTACTCCTCCCCAAGCCCAGCCAAAATAAGGTGCTGACAGATCTAAAACGTGCCCCATTTCGGGGTGAGGGGACAACTCACCTTGCGGGTTTTGCTTTGGGCCAGCTGCTTCTGCTGCTCTTGGAGAAGGTGGATCTGCTGGCGGTACCAATCGCGGACCCAATCCACCATCTCCAGCCCCTGGAGCAGGAAGTCCTTTTCCTTCTCCATTTCCTTCATTTGCTTCAGCTGTCAAGAAGACACAAAACCCCACAGTGGACTCAGCGCAGCTTCCCAAAAAACCATGCCAACTGTGGGCATTTACACACTAAAAACAAAAACATGGGAGAGGGTCTGGTATCACTCCCTGACGTTCCCTCTTCTCCCAACCTAACATAAACGTTTATATTGATTGATTTTATTGATGTGCTGGCTTTCTCTTGGCATGCACCCCAAGGTGGACGACAAAAAGGCAGGAACAGGACAATCCTAACAACCCGATAATAAGAACAGTAAAATACAGTTAAGCCGACAACCTGATAATAAAAACGCTAAAGCACAATTAGACAAGTTATCATATCAAAACACCACTGGGTTCTTAACAGGATAAAGTAACTGTAAAATAGGACAATGAAGTTAAAAATACTGCCTGAAAGCCTGATGCTTTATTTATTAGCCAAACTAGTTATATCCCACCCTTTATTTCAGGCACAGTATAAACAATTTACACGTTTCCAGAATTAAAATCATAGATAATTTAAACAAGATAAAAACGCAGAGTGCTGTAATTCCGTAGCATGAAAGGGCCCCAGTTCTTTGCCTTCCTGCCCAACTCTAGAAGACGAGGCAGAAAAAGAAGCCGTTGGGTAGGCTGAAAGCTGGACACAGAGTGAAAAGAGTAAAAACTGGACACAACTCCTAGACCTTGGATAATTATACACAAGAGGGCGTTTCAGCAGGTATTGCTTGTAATGCAACCAGGTAACACACATCCCTTGCTGAAATTCTCCCCTCTACACAGCTGTTCCAGGTGCAGAAGCCCTCTCCGGTTTTTCTTCCAGCACCAGCAACCCTACCTCCGGGGGGGGGGGAGATGGGAGCCTCCCTAGAATTTTTAAAATCACCCCAATGGGAGCAAAGGAGAGGAAAAAGAAGAGGAAGAGGAGGCGGAAGACCTACCCAGAGGAAAAAATGCAATGCTTTGGAGCTGTGGAGGCCGCTAGCCAGCGGCACAAAGAGGGTGGTGTAGGCCAGCAGGGCCCCCATCCGGCTCAGTCGGCCATCCGCTGGAGAATGACCTCCGCGGTCCTCTCCTGGCCAGGCCTGGGCTGTTACCATGGCAACCGGAGGAGGAGGAAGGAAAGCCTGGAGCATCCCTGAAAGCCAGCTCCAAAGGAGGCCGCCGCACGCGGATCGAAGGCATCACTGTAAACAGGGCGGGAATTTGCGGAGAATTCCCCCCCCCCACTAAATCATCTCTAAATCCAGGGAAAGGAGTCACAGAGAAGAATATACCCAATAAGCAGCATCAAAACAACAGTGGTGTCAAAACAACCATAGAAATATACATATTTTAAAAAGCTACATGTCACTTGGCTTGCTACATAAAGAAATGTTGTAACCTGCTTTAAGAAATGTTCTTTGTTTTGCAAACTAAATAACACATAATACTATTTTTGGAACATTTCCACTCTTGCTTGGGCGCTACTGCTATTTTGGTACTACTAACATTTTGATACTACTCGTTACTTGTATCCTTATCCATGGCTGGTTTATTTTGACTCAGAGGTTATTCAGGGTATTTTCTGCAAACTGCAGTCTGGTTTATTGTGACTTCTGCTGCCTGAGGCCCTTCTCCTCCGTTTCCAAGGTGGGTAGAAGGCAGCCCCTTCTCCTCATGCCATGGGAGGCCGAGGTGCGGAAAGGAAGAGGATTTGGGGGAGAAGAAAGACAGTTTAATCGCAGGAGCAAGAAAGCCGGGGAGGGACGGAGAAGGAGGCTATTGACTCGAGCAATCTGCAAAAGGTTTAAAAACCTAGCCTACTCCTAGGTGCAAAAAAGCCAGAAGGGACCAGGCTGGGATGGTAATTCTGGATCAGTAAGAGATCAGCACACAGGCTGCCTTTGCATCAAAAGAGCAAAAAGAAATAACTTCTCATGAAGAAACGGAGTCCACTCTTTGTGGATATTGGTTTGGGGTCAGCAGTGAGATGCATGGGGGGGGGCAGGAGCGTTGGGGGAGAGTTACTAATAGAAAAAGAGAGTGTTCATGACCTCCTTCCATTTTATGCCCCTTCGCGTCGCCCTCTTTGATGGCCCTGGGATGAGAATGCTGCCTGCTTTGAAGTAAAACGTACGCAGAGGCACACATGCGCAGACACAAAATTGTGGTCTGCAAAATTCCGCTCAGCCAAAGAGCCAAGATCTGAGGCTGGAATGGGACATGGATTTGGGTAAAGTCTCCAGGCAAAGGGAGCCCTAAAGTTCTGAGGTTGGTAGAAATTTTGGAGAAGATTTTGGACTGTAACTCCCAGAATGTTGGCTGGGAGATTCTGGGAATTGCAGTCCAGAAAAGGAGTGACCTTTTCTAAGCTATGATATGGAATAGGATGACTTCATGTGGTTCTCCTCTGCAAGGCAAGCTTTAATTTTTTTCCCCTAAAGAAGACTGGGAGTCTTTTTCCCCCCAGCTGTCTCAAGGCATTACGGAGAGGATCCCATACCACGCCGTAGTCCACGCCGCCGGTGATGGTGTGGCGCCTGTGCTCCCCACGGCTTCTTGTCTGCCGCCGGGCCTCGGCTGCTCCCTTAGAGGCGGTCTCGTTCTGGGCAGGCCCTGCCACCTTCCGGATCCCACAGGCTTCTGCAGCCAGAGAGGGAACGTGCCGGTTAGACTGCAGGCCTTGACTACTCCAGCATTCTTTCCTGCTACAGTCAAACAACTGCTGTGGTGGGAATTCCACCAGCAAGACACACACACACACACACACACACACACACACACTTCATCTTGTGCCCCCCAGTAGCTGAGAGAGACGGCAGAGACACAGAGGGACAATCCGCTAAAGGCCGCAGTCTGAATTCCAAAAGTGCACTCCAAAGTGTCGAACCCCCAAGAGATTCAGCGACCTTTCACTCTCAGGTTCTGACTAAAACCCATAGCAGAGTCAGCCCCCACCCAGTTCCACCAATCAAAGCCACCAGCTGGCATTTCCAATAAGTTACCCACCACAGTCCCAATCGGTCTCCTCTTCCGCCTCCACTCTTGTCCCAGCAACAACCCTCCGGGGTGGGCCAGTCTGAGACAAGGGGGAAGGGGCCCTAAACCACCCAGTGAGTTTGCACAACCCAGGGGGGCCCGGAAACCAGGACTTCCTCTGTCTCAGTTCACAGGACTGGCCCAGCGCTCTATCCACCACGCCCCACTCCTTAGCGCTGAGCAAAAACGCTCACTGAAGAGGCCAGCGTTCCCTCTTTTGCGGTAGCTGCTCAGAGGCGAGTGGGAATGGGAGAACGAGAAAGCACTTTGCACGCGCGCAGAGGCACTGCCTCCAGAGTGGAAAGTGCACCCAATTCTAAGTTCGTCAAAAAAAAACCCCACCCCCGCCCCGTGCACTGAAAGCCACCAGCCGATTTAACCTCCCCCCCCCAAAGCCCCCAGCTCCCCCCGGCTCTCACCTGCTCGCTTGCCCCGGCTCGGGCCCGCCTGGGAGCCGGGGGTCTTCTCCAAGCCCCGGGACGCCCCGCCCCCTGCTCCCGAGGCGACCCTCCCCGGCCCCCTCTCCCCGCCGGGGGCGGCTCTGCCTTCGGGAAGGGGGCCGGCCGGGGAGGGGGCCGCCCCGCGGCCTTTCTCCGGGCTGAGGAGGGAGGCCCGCAAGCCCACGACGAACCTCTCGAAGGTGAGGCAGCCGCTGGGGGGCGCGGCCCGGCGCAGCCCCTCCAGGACGCCGCGGGGCAGCGCGCCCGCCTTGGCTTCCCCCTGCTGGGGGAGGAGCCACCGGGACTCGATCTCCCGCAGGTGCACGAAGCCCCGCCGCCGGTCGTCGAGGATGTCGAAGAGGGTCCGCAGGCTCCGCAGGAAGGCCGCGGGCAGGGGGGCCTCCGGCGGCGGCGGCGGCGGCGCCATCCCGGCCTCGGGCGGCAGGAACCGCGCGGCGGACACAGAAACGCGCGAAGCCCCGGGCGAGGGAGAAAGACCCCGAACGTTCTGAACTCTTGAATGGGGCTCCGTCCCGCCTCCCTGGTGACGTCGCGCGCCGCCTCGCTCATTGGACGGAGGAGCCGGAGCCCCGCGAGCCCATTGGCTGGGACGCGTCGCGAGCTAGTTTGATTTCTTTTTCCCCGCCCTCGGCCCTGTCTGCTTTTTTTCTCGCTCGGTTTTAAAAGTACGAGGAAGGCGAGCCTAAAATACTCTTTTCCTGCAGCGGAGGGGGAGGGTCCTCTTCCTTTTTGGACTGCAACTCCCAGACTCCTCCAGTCCGCTTCCTCGCTGAGGGATCCTGGGAGTTTACAGTCCGCAAAAGGAACTTTTCCCAAACTCTGTGCCACGTATGCTTACGGCACGCCAAGACAACAACAACTTCACGAGTTAATACGGTGTTATATTGTGCTACTTTGTCCCGTACTGAGAGCAGAGCGAAAACTAAGCAGACGCCTTACAAAATTAATCATTTTGGACTGCACCGTCCCGACCCCCCCCCCCGCAGCCCGCAGAGGCTTCTCGTCCTGGGACCAGCGCACACGGTCCGACGGCCAGCGGCAGGCGGCCTCGCTCCGGCAGGAACAGCGACAGTCCACCAGCGTGCAGGCTTCTGAGCCCTGCAGAGCTCCCCGTCGCGATGGGCAGTACCGAAAAAAGAGGGGAGGGGTTGCCAGGACGGGGTGCCGGGGGTCGGGAAGGGGCACAGAAGTCCCAAAAGGCGACGACCCCCATGTCCGAGAGGGAGACGTGGACGGTGGCATTTAGGTCAACAGGGCTGGCGGTAAATCTGCGCCGGACAGTAGTCTGAACTTCCAAGGAGAGGTCTCAAGCGGACCCATCCGGAGGGAGCCGGTTTCAGCACCTTGGGCAGTTCCTGGAAAGTTCAGACTAACACCCGGAACGGATTTTTCATCCCGAGGGACGCGGAAGCTGGCAGCCCCCAGAGGCAGGGAGAAAAAAAGGGAGGGGAGAGCTGTGTTTGCGCGGGGGGGCGATGGGTCGCCTTCGACCGCATGGCAGTCCCCCCCCCCGCCCCATCCTCTCTGCGGAGCAAAACCGCGGCTCCCGTCCGTCGCCTCTCTCCAGTTTTTCCATCCTCGCTGCCAAACAGGATGCGAGGGAAAGAAAGTAACTTTCTTTCCGAGCCCGCGGGGGGGCGGCACCCCCCTCTCCCCTCAAACCCTGCCCCGCCCCACGCCCCCCGGCTCCAGCCCCGCCCCTCCCCACTGCTTCCCCGGCGGGCCGCGGGCGAGCGGCTGCTTTCTTTGCCGCCAGGCGGAAGGCGGCGGCGGCGGCGGCCCTCCCCGACGGGACGCGACCCTCGCACCGGGAAAAAGGGCGAGGGCAGCGGGGCGAACGTCGGCGGCGCCTCCCCGGGCCCGGGCCCGACCTTCGGGCTGCTTGCCGGGCGAGGGGGCGCGCGGACGTTGCGCCGGGGCGGAAGCGCCCCCTTCCCGGGAATCCTTCCCGCGCGCCACTTTTGCAAGTTGCCCGGGCGCCTCGGCTCCCTTCGGCGGGCGGCGCGGCGCGGCGGAGCGATGGCGGCGGCGGCGGCGGCGGCGGCGGAGGGAGCCGCTCCGGCGGAGCTGCGGGCGGGCCTGGAGCGGGCCGGGCAGGCCCACCTGCTCCGCTTCTGGCCCGGACTGGGGGCGGCCCGGCGGGCGGCGCTGGCGGCGGCGCTGCGGGCGCTGGTGCGCGAGGGCGGCGGGGAGGCGCTGCGGGGCCACTGCCGGAGGGCCGCCCGGGCCTACGCCGAGGAGGAGGGGCGGCGGCGGCGGGGCGGCGGGGGCGGCGGCGGGGCGGCCGGGCCGGACCCCCGCCGCATGGAGCCCGTCCCGCCCGAGGTCTTCGGCAGCGCCCGCAGGAGCCACCCGGACGCGCTCCGGCGCTGGGAGGACGAAGGTAGGCGGGAGGGAAGGGTCGGGTTCAGGGGAGGGCGGGGGGCGCCCCCGGGGAGGCGGGCTTCTCCGCGCCCTCCCCGCTCTCCGCCGCGGAACCGCCCTGTCAGCGGGCAGCCCGCCCCTCGGAGGCCGCCGGCCCCGCCGGCCAGCTTCGAGTCCCCGTGACGGGGGCGCCTGTCTCTGCAGTGCCAAGCGCCGGGCGCGCCGGGGGCGGTCTCGGTGCGGGAGCGGGAGGGAGGGAGCGAGAAGCAGGGACGGACGGACGGACGGACGGACGGAGTCAGGACCGGATTCACCTACTGCCCAGAAATGTCTGGATGGATCATCACGAGCTGTTGCGGGTTTTCTTTTCTCCAAGGTTGGCAAAACGGCCTTTGGGATTTCACCTCCCCCAGTGGCCAGGCCGGTCGAGAGCCCCGGGGGGTGTGGCAAGATATCATAATCACCCAGCATCTCTGAATGAGGAGTTGGTCTCTCTCTCCCGCTCGCTCACACGTGCGCGTGGCACAGTTGTGCCCTCAACAACCTTCGGAATAAATTCCCACGTTCAGAATTCACACTCAGTACTTTTTGTACCCGTCTCTGGCTGATGCGTCTCAAGACGCTGTTCTTTTTTTGTAAACCAACCCCGTGATACTTTCCGCAAACGCGATGTCTCCGCGTTGCTCCGCAGACACGGCTGTGCCGTGTCTGCCAGGAATCCACCCTCTAAGGCGTGGGGCGAGAAGCGAGGGCGCCTCTGATCATGCACGGAGTGCCCATCTTTCCTTTTGCCCTGGAGGTGGCTTTTCTCTTCTCCCGAGGTCTCCGCCAGATCTCCCGGAACAAAGTGGCGGTCCTCCTTCTGGCCGGCGGTCAAGGGACGCGCCTGGGGGTGCCGTACCCCAAAGGCATGTACGACGTGGGGCTTCCCAGCCGCAAGACCCTCTACCAGATCCAGGCGGAGAGGATCCGCCGCGTGGAGCGGCTGGCGGGAGAAAAGTTTGGAACACGGTGCACCGTCTCATGGTGGGTGGCGTGGCAGCCGGCGGCGCCTTATAGACTGGGGAATTGCGTGGCTGTTGGTGGCCCCCCGTGTCATGGGGTGTGGGTGTATCTGCTCCAGATTGTAGTCTGAACTTTAAAGGAACTCTCCAAGTTGCCGAACCTATTTAAGGGGGAGAGGAGAAAACAGATTCTTCTCTCCCAGAAAATAGTACATAATTATGGGCCAATCTTGTTTTCATATTATTTATTTATAGCCCTGCTTTTCGCCTATATGGGACCCAAATTGACCTATTTAATTTATACTCTCCCTTTCTGCTGGTATGAGACCCAGGATAAAATATTAAAGGTTTCAGGGTGGCTTGGTCTTTGAAGATGGGGTAAGAATCATGCAGCCCTCTAGATTTGACTGCAGCTTCCATCATTCCTCACCATTGCCTGTGCCGATAAGGCTGATGGGAACTGCAGTCTAGCAACATCTAGAGGGCCACAGGAAAAGGAGAGGAGCAAAAAGTCAGAATGGATTGCTGTGGCGTCTTTTGGACTGGAGTTGGTAGAAGGAGAGGGAGGAAGGAGGAGACGTAGAGAAGCCCAAAGTTTGGACGGAGCCATGGCTCACCTGGGTGTCGCCACTGCACCTTTGTTGCAGGTACATCATGACGAGCGAGTTCACCCTGGGGCCGACGGAGAAGTTCTTCCAGGAACACGGCTATTTTAACCTGGAGAAGTCAAACGTGGTCATGTTTGAGCAGCAGATGCTGCCGGTAGTAGACTTTGACGGGAAGGTCATCTTGGAGGAGAAGGGGAAGGTGGCCATGGCACCAGGTACCCTCCCCATTTCCAGCAGAAGGACAGGTCCCTTTTGGTACGCCCTGAGGGGCCCGTGTGCTTCTGAACTTTAAGGAGGGAGGGACGCTTTTGTCTCCCTGACTGTGGGGCGAGAGGCATTTTTGGGATATTTGAGCACCAACGGGTATTGCTATCAGAAGGAGATGACAGCAAGTTCTTCACCTGTGGCATATATTTCATTACTCACTTGCTGTATTCCACTATTTATTGACTTTTTATTCTGCATTTCCTCCAAAGAGTTTGAGGCAGAATGCAGTATCCTCTTCTTTACCCCTCTGTCCCCACAACAACCCTGAAAGGTGGGTCAGGGTGTAAGAAAGAGGGGGGAAAAAAAAACAGCTGGCCCAGAGTCGCTCTGGCTGAGCAGGACTTGAACCCAAATTTCCCAAATCATAGTCCAGTGCTTTGAACTGTTTGGGTTCCTCCCAACATCTTGGTGGTTCCCATATCAGTGGGGTGGTGAATCCACTCTGGTTTTTAGTCCAAGCTTTAAAGGAGCTGTCCACAGTACTAAACACCTGTGCCCAGAACACATTCAATAAATTCAGCACCTTGAGCCACCTTTTGCTTTACGCTTACAGAAACAACTCCCCCTTGCTGTTCTCCCATTCCCAACCCCGGAAGGTTGAACGACGGTCTTTATCAGATAGTTGGAAGGCGCATGTACAAACGTTGCACCCCCTTTTCTGCTGTTAGATGTGGAGCAGGGGGTTAATTCACATCTTGCTCTGTGTACCCCAGATGGCAACGGGGGTCTATACCGTGCCCTGGCAGACCACAAGATCTTGGAGGACATGGAGCAGCGTGGTGTCCGGTACATCCACGTCTACTGCGTGGACAACATCCTGGTCAAAATGGCCGACCCCGTGTTCATCGGCTTTTGTGTCTCCGAAGGGGCCGATTGTGGAGCGAAGGTGAAGCGTGGGAGGAAAAAAACCCGGGTGGGGAGTGGAGGCACGGCTTGGGTTTCGTAGTTCCCTTTTGTCTCAGTGAGACGGTGAGCCTGTTCTGGGTTCTGGTGTGAACTTTAAAGGAGCTATCCAGATTGCTGAACTTAAATCTCTCACTCCCTCTCAGAAAAAGTTCGGCACCTAAGATAGCACCCTTAAAGTCTGAACTAAAGTCCAAGGCGGATTCATTGCCCTTGCCGACCTCGATGCTACCATGAAATGGAATAAAATGAGTTTCTAGTCCTCATTGAAATGAAGATTGATATTAAACAGACAGTACAGGGTGAAGTCTCAGATGGGGTGATGTGACGGAGGGACTTGCAGATTTCATTTCCTCTCCATGTTGCTTGAAAGTTAAATAGTTTTGCATCAGATAAACGGATATATTGCAGCTGGACAATCATAGCACCTGCTGTCTAAAATCCAATCTGCATTTGTAGTTCTACCAATGCAGTTCTGCGTCCTTCCCCCACTGCCCAGTAACTGACAGCCCCTGTTGCTGTCGTGGGGATGGGGGAGGCAGTTCAAATGATGGAGGAGCAGCTAGTCTCAGCTTGGCCAGGGTTCAAAAGGAGTGGAACTGTGTTTCCTTCCCCTACGAGCCTAGAGCAGCCAGATCTTCATATTCTGAATTGCCTTCCTTCATTGCAATTGCAATAGGATCCCTTCCTGGGGCTCGAAGGGAGATTTTTGGACAGAGTGTAAGCTCAAGTGTCCCATCCAAAAAGGGACTTACATACACGTAAGTTGCTTTTGCACACATGTAAGTCACTAACAGGATGCAGGCTGTGGTGTGTGATTTAATTTGATCTGTAACAGCCAGGCTTAGCTTCCCCCACATCACTTTCTTCTAAGATCTCCAGTCTATTTCTTGACTCCACTTGCACCGATTTTTGTGGTTTGTGCAGGTGGTTGAAAAAGCCTACCCCACTGAGCCGGTCGGTGTGGTGTGTTGCGTGGATGGGGTGTATCAGGTTGTGGAGTACAGCGAGATCCCCATGGAATCGGCCCAGAGGCGGGACCCCGATGGCCGCTTGACGTACAGCGCTGGGAACATCTGCAACCATTTCTTCACCCTGGACTTCCTTCAGGCAGTCGCAGAGTAAGTCTTGCGTTCTCCGTCCTTGTGGGATTGCATTTGCTTTTATGTGGTTGGCAGATCTAAATGCAACACAAAAGTTTCTGTGTAGAAGGAATATTCTCTGTAAAGGAACATTATTTTCTCTGTAGAAAATGCTGTTCTTTATTTAGCAGCAAAGCACCTTTTAACTTAAAAATTCTTTAAATTCTTAAATTTAGGCTGTTTAAACCAAGGTTTTTTTCAGCTGGGAAGAGACAGGAATAGATTTGTGTGTGAATGGATTTCTGTGCAAACCTTAGTTTTGATTCCGAACAGAGAATTCTGAGCTGTCTGGATGGTCAGAAGAAGTTTGTCTAGTAGTTTCCTTTTCTAACTCTGTGAGCGGCTCTTTTGTGCTTGTCTCTACTTGCTAGAATCAGGAACCCTTTGGGGGGGAAAAAGTTAATCCTTTAAGCCCTCTCCTACAGAAGGGGAGAATGTCCTTTTCTTGCTGCTGGAAAATCCACAGAAATTGCACTCACACAGTCGTCTTTTAGAGCATTCTCAAAAAGTTTCCAGGAACTGTTCAGCAAGGGTGCCAAAAATAACAGGCCGAGTCAGCTTGCTGGAATCACGAGAAACTTGTTTCTGTTGACCTTAGGAGCTATGCTGAAAGTTCTCCATCAGCAGTTTTCTTCTTTAGTGTTCCTGCTGGCTTACAATACAGCATCATTCCACTCAATCCCAGGATACCTGGCTTTGCTTGCCACTTTTCAGATCTCCCTGTCCTGTGGAAGAACAGCTGGAGAAGGGACAGAGTTGAAATTCCAAGGAAAAACAATCACGACCTTCAGAGTTTAAAAGCCTGGACCGGGTTCATCGCTGCACAGACACAGGCCCGTACCACCCTGCCTTTCCTTACAGGTCTGTTCTTCCCTCCTGCTAGGAAATTTGAGCCTCAGCTGCAGCCCCACTTGGCCATCAAGAAGGTCCCTTTCGTTGACGAAGAGGGAAATTGCGTAAAGCCGCTGAAACCCAATGGGATAAAGCTGGAGAAGTTTGTCTTTGATGTGTTCCAGTTTTCTAAGTTAGTGGTAGATGCGCAATCTTTTCCTTTTCTCCATATTTCTTTCTCCTTTTGGTGGGTGGATAAAGTGGGGAGGGGGGCATTACACCTGGGGTGGGGCCTTGTAGCTTTCCATGTGCTGTCGCTATCCCAACTCCCATCATCCCCCAGCCAGCCAGCAGGGCCCAGAATTCTGTGGTCTACCACATGCATCCTGCCCAGGAAACCATTTTTATCAGCTCTGTCTTTCTCTCTTATTGATAGGAACTTTGTTGCCTTTGAAGTCTGGAGGGAAGAGGAGTTTTCCCCTCTTAAAAATGCTGACACGGCTGAGAAAGATACGCCCACCACGGCCCGGCGGGCGCTCCTCTCCCAGCACTACCGCTGGGCCCTGAAGGCAGGGGCCAAATTTATTGAAAGCTGTGGGGAAAGGATACCCGAGAAACAGAGGTGGGTTGGTGATTCTGCCATTAACCATCTCCTAGGAATTCCGGGAACTTTAGTTTGGCAAAGGTGGGAGCTGTTAACACCGTGGGTGGAGCCACATCATTGAGGTGGTGACTCTGCTCCGGGTTTTAGCGTAAACTTTAAAGGAGCCTTTTTTTCCAGCTTCACCGAGGATGAAGAACCACCTGCCATATGTGAGATTTCGCCACTCGTCTCTTACTTTGGAGAGGTGAGAGTCTCTGTTCACATGAAGTTCCCTTACAATTTATGGATGAGCCTTAAAGGAAACCAGTGTTCAGATCCCCACTCCACCATCAAAATCCCCTGGGTGACCCTGGGCAAGTCACACTGTCTCAGCCTCAGAAGGAAGGCAAAGGCAAACCTCTTAAGAAATCTTGCCACGAAAAACCCCACAATAGATTCACTTTAGGGTTCCCATAAGTCTGAAAAGACCTGAAGCCACACAGCAACAGGAACTTAAAGGAAAATCAAGAGCTGGCTCCAGAGTCAGTAACTGACGAGGCTAATATTTCATGCAAAATGCCAGAATAGGCTGTAGCTGTGCATCTGTAAGGTCCTGGATTCAATCCCCATAATCTCCAGCTACGGCTGGGAGAGACTTCTCTTGTGTCTAAAATTCTGCTCTTCAGAATAGACCAGGGACAGGGAATTTTCAGCCTGCAGATTTTGGGTATGACCTTAAAAGTCAGGACTGTGAGTCCCTGCAGAATGGAGGAGGCCTTTCAGTATCTAAACAGAACCATTTGCAGTACCTAGATGGAACTCTTCCACTAATCAATATGACAAGCCCACTATTGACCAAAGTAAAATGGAAATTACCTGTCTCTTTTCTCCTCTTCCTCCTCTTGCAGGGTCTGGAAAAGTACTTGAAATCCAAAAAGCTCCATTCGCCTTTCCTTCTGGATGAAATCAAAGCAGAAACATTAAAGCAAGCTTGAGTGAAGGAGTGGTGGTGGGGAAACCCTTACATTTTGGAAAATGTTCCTCAATTTATTCAAACAAAAGTCAAAAGACTTTTGGGAAGTAATCGGGAGAGGTGCTTGGACAACGAATGGAAGGAATTGATTCATGTTTACAGCAATATAAAGCCAAACTTGTAATTTGCTCTTCCTCCTCCTCTATTCCCCCTCCCTCTTTTTTGTATATGAAATTGCAGCACAGATTTGTGCTTGGAGAGTGGCAAAGGCTTTTTTTTGCCCTGCGGCTATCCAGGTAGCATTCTTTGTAGCTGGAAAGCAGGCAAGTAAAATGAGAGATACAACACCCGGCCAGAAGGATGGAGCCTCCAAACTTCCTTACGGTAGAATTGTTGTTCCACTCATCACAATTATAATACCCCTGATCCCACTTTAACTGCAATGGCTGCAAACTGTGGACACCTGCGTTTGTACTTTGGTGAAGCATTAAGGTGCCTCAAACAGAATTCTAAGTACCCACTCTCCCTAAACTACAAATCCCAAGATTCTATAGGATGGAGCCATCCTGGCCGTTAAAAGTGGGATCAAAGTGCTTTAATTGTGGAGTCCAAAAGAGGCCCTTGCTTTTGTGTGCTGGGTCTGCAGTCATATTTTCTAGAGCTGTCTCCCCAAACCTGACCTCCTCCAGATGTTGAGATGGTATCACTCGACAACTCCAGTATGTTGGCTGGGAATGATGGGAGTCATAGTTTTGGCACATCTGGAGGACACTGCAGAGAAAACAGGAAAGGGGGACCTGTGTGGTTGTTGCTGGGCCCTGACTCCCATCAGCCACAGTCAACATGGACAGTAGAGTTAATGGGAGTTGTAACTCATCTTCTGGAAGGTCCCTGTCGTAAAGGGATCGCAGCTCAGTCGTCTTAGAGGGGCTGAAGTTCAGTCCCTTGAGGTTTTCAGGAAGAAGGGAATTTTGAGTGGCTTCTTCAGACCTCCAAGTCAGGGATTTCAGTGAAAAAACTGGAATAGGATGAAAGTTTGCTCTGAAACCGCTGCTTTGACTCCCTGTTTGGCTCGAACTGAAATCGTACCCTTTTGGTAAACTTTTGGCTCACGTCAAAGAGGGATGTAGTTTTTAAACCCCCTTCCTTATCCCCTCTTCCTTTTTCTCTTCCCCCAAAGTGCCTTTCAACTATACTGTACATGCTCTGGAGCGATATGGGAAATTCCTATGGTGCCTTTATAATTCTTACACATTAAAGGGCTTTTTAAATACAGGCTTGGCGTTTTAAGCTTGTTTAACACCCTGCCTTTGTCCTTGCACAGGATCCAAGGCAGCTACCAACTGTTTAAAACAAAGAACAATTTAAAAGCTATAAATACTCAAACTATACATATAATTTTCTTTAAAAATCAAATGAGAGTTCTATTCAAAACACAGAAGTTAAAAACAGTTTGAAAAGTACATTTAAAACTGAATACCCAGACAGCCAGCACTAAAAACTTCCTCTGCTGTATCATATTAAAAAAACAAATTCCTGCCTGAAAGGTTGCTTGCCTGCTGGCGGAAAGGGGTCGGCCTGGTCTCCGGTGGCAGGGAGTTCCACAGGCTGGGAGCGGCCACCGAAAAGGCTCCGCCTCACCAAACACGCCTCGGATGGTGGTGGGACCACGAGAAGGCCCTCCTCTGCAGATTTCAAGAGTATGGCAGGCTCGTGCAGGGAGTCCAGAGCCAACATTTGCTTTTTCCTGTCTGGAATTCTTCTCAGGCAGCAACGCTGGCTGTGGAAAATAGATCAGAAGGGGCGGAGATGCCAGCAGCACACACAGCGAGCTGAATACTGCGATTACGAGGATTATAGCAATGAACAGGTGACATCAAAAAGGCTGCCTGTGTAGAAAGATTGTGCTCAATCGTACGTTTCACTAACTGGACGTGCTGTTGGGGCCAGCGGTGCAGGGGTCTGAGTCCTGGACTACGGCTCTGGGGGCCAGCAGTCAAATCCCTTCTCAGTCGCAGAAACCCACTCGGTGACCCTGGGCGAGTCACACTCTCTCAGCCTCAGAGGGAAGCAAAGGCAAAAAACGCTGGCCGAGAAAACCCCATCGCCTTTTGAGTGGCCAGAAGTTGGAACTGACTGGAAGGCACCCAGGGAGATAAAGCCGTGGGGCTTTATCGGGCAACTCCAGAAATGAGAACTGCGCGGACCTCCAGATGCTGTTGGGACTGCAACTCCCAGCAATCGTCACCATTGGCTGCACCGGATAAGGGGAGTTGCGATCCAGTCTGATCTGGACTAGGGCGTGAAAAGCGGAGAGCCCGGCCGTATCTTTCATAGTTGTGCAGACAAGGGAATTTCAGCGGGTGTTGCTCGTTTCTATCCCACTAGTAAAGGTTTTCGGAAGCCCCCCAGCTGCCGATGCGCCGCCGCCCCTCGGAGGCCTCCCGGGCGTTGTCAAGGGAGGCCCAGTTGGCGCCGTTGCTAAGGGGGAGAACCATAGAGTCTCCGCTGGGAGGAGAGAGCGCGGCGCTGGCCAGCGGCCGCTCTGCGCTCTCCTCTCTACGGCCGGGGCAGCGTCAGGAAGAATCATGGCGGCGGGCGGCGGAGCGGGAGCGGAGGCCGCTGGCTCCTGAGGGACCGTCGCCATGTACGCGGGCTCGTCGCCGGCGGCCCCGCCGCTCCTCCTGCCGCCTCCCCGGCGGGACTTCATCTCGGTGACGCTCAGCCCCGGCGGCGGCGGCGGCGGCGGGCTGGAGGGGCCGGGGGGAGGCGGCTACAACAACGGCAAGGCCTGGCGGCGGCGCTCCTGCTTGCGGGTGAGGAGGGGGAGCCATAGAGTCGGAGGAGGGTGGGGGTAGAGCGGCGCAGCGGCGCCCCCTGCGGGAGGGGCAGGCGGGGAGCGCGGGTGCCGCGCGGCGCCCTCTGCAGGCCGGGGCGGGAATTGCAGCCCAGGCGTCTCCGTGGGGGCCGCTTTTGCAACCCGTCCCAGCTGGGACCCCCTCGCCTGGGGTCTCTTCTTGACACCCGTGACCCTTCCCCTTGAAAACGTCGAGGGACCAGAGCTGAGCCCTTCTCCGGGCATGCAGCTGCGGTCCCTTTAGAATAGGGGGTGAATTGCAACTCCCATCAGCCCTACTCTCTAGGCTGGTTGTGGGTGGTGGGAATCAGAGCCCAGCAGCAACATCTCCAGGGCCACAGATTTCCCCCTTCCTGCTCTGCCCAGCACCTCGCTGCAGATAGCCCAGGCTATGAATCCCATAATTCCCAGCCAACACAGGGTGGGAGTGTCTGGGGACAGTGGGAGTTCCAGTACCTACAGATCTGGATGGGAAGGAAGCTCTGGATCAGTGGTTTCCAAACGTTTGTCTTCCAGATGTTTTGGGCCTCAGCTCCCAGAATTCTTGACTGTTGACCAAGCTGGCTGGGGCTTCTGGGGAATGAAGTCCACAACATCTGGAGGACCAGAGTTTGGGAACCACTGCTCTGGGGAATGCGGCTGCCACCCCAAGGCACAAAAGCACCTGTCTCTTTTGCTCCCCACAGTTATAGTTTCATCCTGCTTAAACTGCCGTGATGGCCCATCCTGTGGAGTCCTGCGGTTTGCAGTTTAAGAAGGGAGTACTTACAATCCTCTGGTTTTCTGACTCAGAAAGGGTTGTTGCTTTTCCAGACTGAAAACCCCAGGATTCCAGAAGTTAAAGTGAGATCATAGTATTAACAATTGTGGAACGTGATACTTTTCTGCATCTGCCCCTTGAGAGGCCAACTTTCTTTTAGAGGCATTAAAGAAGTTCTACATTGCATCTTAAATTTCTCAGCAAGTTGTATCTGTTGTGTTGGTATCCTGTTATGCATCTTAAATATCAGGGAAAGCTGTGTCTGTTGGGTTACTGCCTGCATGGATGCTTACTATATGGATGTTCTACTGTTGTGTAATTACTGATTGAATGGGGCAGCATTGGTCTTTAAATGATGGCATTTTGAACACCTGCAGATGAGTTTGTTTGTGTGGTTGTGAATCAGAGAACAAGTCTAGAAAAGGAAGAGGGAAGGGAAGAGCCAAGCAGATGCAGGGAGAAAAGAAAATAGGTTGTTGCTTTTAACACCAGTCTCAGTGTATTTTTAAACAAAAGCAAAACCCAGCAATGTCAGTGTATTTCAAGGCTGAGGCTTTTATAGTTAAGATCTGGAACTTGTGGCCATCTGGCCGTTGTGGAAGTGGAGCTCCATCATCCCTCAGTTGCTGTCCAGAGACATTTGTCTGGAACAAGAGCCAGGGCGTCCGTATTATGAAAAAGGAGATTCCACCTAAACATTAGGAGGAGCTGTTGACTGTAAGAGTTTTTTGGCGACAGAACTGCCTTTCTTAGAGAAGGATGGATTCTCCTGTGTTGGAAGTCTTTAAGCAGAGGTCGGTTGAGCGCTCGCTCAGGAGTGCTTTACGTGTGTTTTCCTGCTTGACAGGGGGTTGGACTAGGTAACCATTGGGATTCCCTCCGTTTGCTGATTACGATTAATAACTCAGTCTCCTGTCCCTGCCGTCCTGGCTGAGAACGCCGCAAGAGTCATCCCTTTGGGTCAGACGGAGGGCCCAGGTCCCAAGCCAGGATCCTGCCTCCTGTGAAGTCCAAAAAGGAGAGATGTGGAGGCTATCCTTGCCTGTCTTGGCCTCTTCCCCAATACGGGACCCAAGGTGGCAACTACCAGCCACTGGTGGACATTTCTGCCTCTTCTGCAGCCTTCTCCAACCCCAGCCAGCCGGGGATGATGGGAATTGTCATCCAACACGTCAGGAGGGCTCGCTCAGGGTTGGAGAAGGCTGATCAACAGTGTGCTTCGTGGGGAGGGCTCATTCAGGGTTGTGGAAGGCTGTGTGTTTTTTCTCCCAAAATATTTTCTCCCCAGAAATGCATCCATCTGCAGCTCTGCTGCAGGGTGTCCCGGTCCCAGATACCGCTACTCTTTCCTCTCCCCCCGCCCCACTCCAAACCACTGACTCACCATCCTTGTGACAGAAGGCAGGCAGAACCCTCTGAGGTGTAGCTTTCCTTTTCCCCATTGGGAAATCAGAGTTGCCTTTCCAAACGAAGCAGGGGCCGTCTGCCTGTCCCTCGGGTGCTGCCGCTGGGGCCCGCTGTGAGAGGGGGAAGTGGAAGAAAGTGAAGGGACAGCCTTGATATGGAACCCATGAATTGCCCAGTACGTAAGGAGAGGGTCTCTCTTTTTGTAACTACTGGCATTAGTCTTATTGTGGCAGGATCGTAGTGGCTGGGGCGGCTCTCAGAGTCATGTCCTTGTAGCCGTAAGGCTAAGGTGGGTAGTTGTGAAGGGCCTAGGGGCCCGTTTTGGCGCTCTGGACTACCAAAATTGCTCCAAAACTAGCCTGAGATTGGTCAGAAATTGGCAACAAATAGGGATTTGTTTAAATAATATTAATCCCAGAGGAGCCCTGAAACTTAATTAAAGGCTGAAATGCCAGCTTCAGAAGCTTTTAGGTGGTATGACCAAGCTGCTCGGTGGGAGTTAGAGTCCACAGCAATATGTATTTTCCCAAGATCTAACTTTGACCAAGGAGTTTAACGAGAAGGCCTGAGCAGCTACAGAACCAGCAGCCAGAAGGGAGTATAAGCAACAAGGTAGTTCACGCAGGGCAGCCGCTTGCCATCCCTGTGGCCTGTGCGCTGGGGTGCCCTGCACATCCCTGCACATTACAAGCACAGACTTCCGTCTGGGGAGTTGAAAGGTCAGACGCTACTTGCCTGATGGGCAGAAGAGAAGCCCTTTCATTGCTCCTGTTAAATGGTGGGTGCTGGGAGGGGGTGGGATTCTAAAACTGTGGAATAAGCCGTTGGATATGTTACGTAGAATGCACAGAGTTGGAAGAGACCCCAAGAGCCATCTAGTCTAGCCTGCTGCTGGTGGAGGAGTCAAATGTCCCAGCAGCTCTCCTTGGAGGACTCACCTGCTTGAGAGAAGCTGCCGTAGCAGGACTACTTGTGTTCTTTGATTTTTTAAAATAAAATGTTAAAGTATTTCAAACTCTGATGTATCAGCAGATCTAAGAATAAGGTACAGATACAGATTCAGATATTCATATTTTTGTCTTTCTGCTTGCGTGCTTGTGCTCTGTTGTAGGGGTGGGCCATTTCAGATGTCACAGGCCCAGCTCCCATGATCCTTGACCACTGGTTATGTGAATGATGGGAATCGCAGTCCAGGATTGTGTAGAGGGTTGCACAGTTCCCTTTCCCTGGTTTATAGATTGGGTCTATCAAACTTGAAGTAATGGACGTGGAACCAGCCCCCACATGGGTCAAAAATTAGAGTGTGTCTCTTAGAGGTATACTAAACGTTAGGGGCTGTTTGTCCTCCCAGCTGGCTTGTGAGCGTTCTGGTTGTGTGCTGGACCAGAGCTTGGGAAAGTCGCTTTTTTGTCTCACACCACAACTCCTATGCTAGTGGTTAAATTGGAGGAACTTTAACCCAAAAGACCATAAATCATAAACTTCTCCCTCCAGTGGGACTTGGGACTTATCCAGCAGGGCTTCTGTTAGACCTTTCCCCACAAAACCTCAGATCTTTAAAGCTAAACTCTCATTTGCCATCCCCTGATTGCGTCACAATCAAAGTTGATGTAACTGTTTGCTTGCAACTTAATGCTTGTTATCTACCCCTTACCCCCAGAGGGTTAGTTGCTTGTGGCAGGGATTTATTGTTTTTGTGTGTGTGTGTGTGTGTGTGTGTGTGTGTGTGTACACATGCTTGCTTGGTCAAGTGCCACGTATGTTAAACAAACACTGGGCAAATAATCATAGTGGAAGTGTGCACGTCCTTGCTTCTCTTATCTGTCACGGGAGCAAAAAGGAAACTGGGCGGCACTCAGTGCAGCTTGTCAGAACACATACCGACTGCCCACGATGTCGATGCGCCTTCTCCGCGGTCGGCTAAAGGCCTTTCCTCTTCTCTTGTTTCACTCTCAGAAATGGAAGCAGCTGTCCCGTCTCCAGCGAAGCGTAATCCTCTTCACATTTGCCTTCTTGGCTGTCTGTGGAATCATCACTTATGCCAACATGGCTGAACCCTGGAAAAGTAGGTCTGCTGCCTTTTCTGGCCTCTGTAGGGAGGACTTGTTTTTGGAAGCACTTAAACAACTATTAGATCACTCCTGGGTACCTATCTGCCCTGAAATAAGTCCTGTTGAGCTCAGTGGGGTGCACTCTCAGGTACAGGAATGAAGTTTAGATTATATATTGGTAGTTCCTTGGGGCAGGGATTTCTCCTGTGCTATAGGCTTGTATGTGCAATAAGTGTAATTCCCTTGATTTTGGGTTGGGGGGTGGGGCAATTTCTGAACAGCAAGTTGTAACCAGCAGTGTGAGCTACTTGCTGAAACTCCTTTCCTTTTGGTGTGTGTTTATTGTCATGAGGTTGGGAACAAAATATTAAATCTGGCCTCAGTATTTCAGACTGTTTTGTTCCTGAGCTCTCACACGTATGCTGAGACCCTTGTGAGGTTTTTGAGGGCAAAACAGGCTGGAAACACACACAACAATTTGGTCTCATGCACACGGACAAGATAAGATGCTTGCCAGCAGCTTTTGTGGCTAATTTCATGTCACTGCATCAGGTAGCCTTCGCTGTAGTCACTGCTGTTGTTGTTGTTTTTTACCCACACAGGCACAACCGACAGATCTTCAGAAGAACAGAAAACTGACCTGGAGATCCCTGGGTTAAATCCAGCAAATCAGGCAATTCTCCCCATTCCCCAGAAAGCTGACGCCGCCAATCTTGGAGATTTCTCGCTTCAGGTAATTCCGCCCCCTCCATGAGCTTTTAAATTTACAGGATTACCCAAAGGCACAACTTTTGGGTATCCTGCTCACAGTTAGTAGTGCGACAGAATTTTTCCAACTTTGGGGAACCTTTTTCAACCCAGTCCAGCACAAGTGGGCAGAGGGGAGAGCTGTTTTCCAGATAGGCTTCTCTGTCATCCCAGGTCTTTTTCGATCTTCCCAATGCTGGAGGGAACATCTTTTTCCACACACTTACAAGGTGAACCTTAGATGTTTTCTGTGTTAAATGTGTTACAGGCACTGTAATGGCATCAATGAGCAGGCACGTCGCTATTCAGAAGTGCATTTTATCTACCCTTGGTTTTGCAGAAAAGGTCTTGGACCCAGAATGGTGGGCTCACATACTCTGATCCAGGACCACCTTCTTGCCCACCATAGAAGGTGGCTGTTTATATGTGTGATTTCTCCATCCTACTTTTGCCTAAAAGGGATTTTTCTTCTTTTGTTCCCTTCACCTAGAAACCTCCGAAGTTGCCCCCTGCCCGGCGAGGGCCTCCCAACCTCCAGATCAGGCCCCCACGGAGGGAAACGAGAGTGAAGGCGCCAGATGGAGCGGGCAGGGCTGAGGGCGAACTGGCTGAGAGAGAACGCAAGACAGAGAAATCTGTCATCAGGTGGGGGGCTGGAGTTTAATCCTTCCTTCTGGTTCCAGTGAACAACATTCAGAGGTTTTACTTAGAAAAATTTGCAAGCTTCAAAACCCTCTTTTGCTTGAGAAACTTCTCGGTAAAGCTCAAAAGCCTGACTGCATCTCCTGTGTAGCAACAAGCTATCTGTGTATACGTTGGAATTTACCTTGTGATCTAACCAACTTGGGACAGGGCTCTGCCAAAGGAAGGATTTACAGTCCAGAGGGGACAGTAGGCAGGCCAGTGACAGGCTAAGCTAACAAGGAGTGCACATAAACAAGTGGTGGTTACTTCTCAGTCTCAGCTCAGTTGGCGACTGAGCCCACGGCAACTCTGGGATTGTGTAGAAAAGCCAGAGGTTAGGACCAAAGGAGCTTCCGGGAAGAAGAGGCAGCAAGGGAGAACAGAGAGAACAGCAGGCCTTTCCAGGTGGGAGATTTCCAGCAAACTGAGCTTGGAAAAGTTAAATTTTTTTGGTGCTGGCTGGGGGATTCTGAGAGTTGTGGTCCAAAAGAGCTCTGAAGAGCACTCTATACTGGGTGATGCTCTCAGTTTTCAGCTGGCCGTCTAGCAGCGAGGCCCACCTAATGACACCACTGTGATGGCGGAAGACAGCCTGTCTTAGGAGGTACCAGGAGGACCGATATGACTGGATTCATTGTCTTTTTTTCCCCTTCAGCTGGAGAGGGGCTGTGATTGAGCCAGATCAGGGCACAGAGCCTCCTTCCGGCAAAGTAAAGGAACCGGACAAACCCTCTACGGTGGAATCCGAAGACCAGAAGGAGCCAGGTACTGAGCCAGGGTGGACACTAAACCTCAGGGGCTCCCCTGCCTCCTCTCCCAGTTCTGGAAGGGAAGGATCCTAACATTCACTTGCTGCCCTGCAAGATAGGTTGGACTACAACTTCCATCCCAGCCTGGCCATGCTGGGGAAAGTAGAATCTGTAGTCCAACATCTGGACAAAGTTATGGGAAGGGAGGGTAGTGTTGTCTGGCTGTTGATGAAGCCTGGAAGGCTTCATCAGTGTTTGTAGAGGATTCTCACTTGAGCAGAACCTGGGCACCACTCCAACACCCAAACTGCTGCACCCCAAAGTTATAGAGTCTCCTGCTTTCTGCTTCTCCCTCCAGTACCCCTCAGTGAGCGTCAGCTGGCTGTGATCGAGGCCTTCCGCCATGCCTGGAAGGGCTACAAGGAGTTCGCCTGGGGCCACGACGAGCTGAAGCCCATCTCCAAGTCCTTCAGTGAGTGGTTTGGCCTCGGACTGACCCTCATCGATGCCCTGGACACCATGTGGATCATGGACTTAAAAGAAGGTCTGTGGCTTTGCGTCATCATCACCATCATTATCATAATTATTTTTAATTCTAAACCCTGCCTACTTCCAGCAGTTCCACTCCAGAGTGGCCAAGAGGCAGAAGGCTTCCTGCAGAAACTTCCCAGGCCAGGAAGTTCCACTGTTTCAGTCAGGGTGGCTTACTGTGCAAAGTTGGTGGGCCACACTCGTCTCCCACGGGGGCTTTGAGGGCTGCATCCACTCCAGATGTCCTCCCTCCCTCCCTCCCTCCCTCCCTCCCTTGTGTTTTTTTCATTACACCCTCTCAAGGGATCAGAGGGCTGCTTTGCCGTGTTTGTGAGCCCCTGTGGGCTATTTTAGGCCCAGGACAGACCTCTTTCTAACAGGACCCAGGAGTCTGATTTATACCTTAGTTGGGAAGAAAGACTTCCACCTGGGTGTAAAAGAGCTGAGGCAGGACTGCAAAATGTTGCAAAATTACCCCTGGTTGCACCCTTAAAAATCTAATCTGTTTTTCACTTGCACCAATGTTATTGCGAG
Source organism: Cyclura pinguis (assembly GCA_030412105.1). Classification (NCBI taxonomy): domain Eukaryota; kingdom Metazoa; phylum Chordata; class Lepidosauria; order Squamata; family Iguanidae; genus Cyclura; species Cyclura pinguis. The sequence goes on from CM059613.1 coordinate 803,887, forward strand.
CCATTCGGAGTCATGCTTCTGTGAGGAAGGCAGGGCAGAGCCAAAAATGAAATACGATGCAGGCTTTCTAGTTTTCTTCCCTCGGCAGAGCAGCTCAGAATGCGTTAAGCTGACAGCCTCTCGCCTCTTGTCTTTTGGCGCAGAGTTTGCTGAGGCCAGGCAGTGGGTGGCTACCAAACTCAGGTTCGATAAGAATGTGGACGTCAACCTTTTCGAGAGCGCCATTCGGATCCTGGGCGGCCTGCTCAGCACCTACCATCTGTCCAGGGACAGCCTCTTCCTAGAAAAGGCGGTGAGTGACTGTTCCCTGGTCTTGTCACCTGGGGGTGGGAATCGGGAGGCCCTTCAAGTGTTGAGGTACCGCAGTTCCCAGAGGTTCCTCACTATTCTCTATTCTGGCTAGGGCTGTTGGGATTTGCAGTGCAAGAACATGCCTGATTCCCACCCCTGTTGTAGGATAAATAGGATGACACACGGGCCTGTGGGTCAGCAGGAAGCGCTTTGGGGCAGTCTGTGTAAGCATGACCTCCTCATGGCTGAACATGATAGCCGCTCCTTCTCTCTTCCTCCTCCACCCCCAAATGCGGCACATGCAGAAAGACATTGGGAGCAGGCTCATGCCGGCCTTCAACACACCGTCAAAGATTCCCTTTTCGGACGTCAACATCGGCCGGGGCACAGCGCACCCGCCTCGGTGGACGTCAGACAGCACCGTGGCTGAAGTCACCAGCATCCAGCTTGAGTTCAGGGAGCTCTCCCGCCTTACTGGGGAAGAGAAATACCAGGTACTGGTCTGGTGGTGGAGCACTTGCTTCCAAACTCCTTTCTCTGCCTTTTCCTGAGCCCCTGTTCCGTTTCCTCCATGTTCTGAGCGCCAGAGTCTGCATTTCTGTCCATGCACCACTGGGTTTTTTGGATATTCACCGTCCGCGTTCACCTCTCTGCCTCAGGCCAGAAGCCAGAGGAAACAAAAAAGCTTCTGGAGCATCTAGCTCAGGCTCTGGAATAGACCTAGAAAAATTACTCCTAGAAACACTAATATGTATACTCCATGTTGTGTTTAAATATGCTGTAATGGTTTCTTAATTTTCATACTCATAAGAGTATGAGCTGCCTTATATCCCATGGTGAGAGGAAGGTGGGGCATTAATTAATTAATTAATTGAATATTAAAACACCAGGTTAAATGGATTGCGGCTCTGCTCCAGCACGAGGGTATCTTCTTTTTGGGGGAGTGGGATGTTCGTGTCCTTTTGTGTCACATATTTAAATCCAGTCCACCAGCTTCTTTCTTTCTGTCTGTCATGAGCCAGGCTGAGCGTGCTGCCGATTCAGACTTGGATTCCAATTTAGACTTGGATTCCCAGCCCGGGGAGGATCCCTTGGAGGGACCTTTGGGAGAGGGGGCTCCTTCAGAGGCTAGGGAGGAGTCTGCCAGCAACCCCACAGCTGCCCCGGGCACGGATCCCAAGCCAGTACCTGTAGCAGATGTTTGTGCTCCAGAGGCAGAGGCTAGTGCTTCTGACTCGACAGAGGCTGGTGTTTCTGACTCCAGCCCGGAGTTTGCAGCAGACCCTCTCCCCACGTTCCTCCAGAGGCGGCTGGAGAAGGGGGCGATTCGGAGGTCTCAGCGGCTGCGGGAGAAACGTCTGATGGATCGGCCCTGAAGTCTTGAGGGGCTCCAGCTGTGAGCTGGGCCAACAGACATTTGATCAGCCCCAGCTGGGCTAAAGACTGTGTATTTAAGACAGACGCTGTTGGAGTTGGGCACGGGGCAACAACCGTCTACCAACCGGGAATCTGCGTCCTGTGTCATGGGCTTTTGGTTCCAGGCTAAACCTTGCTGTTTGAGTTTGCTGCTCCTGGGACTTGGATGTTTGTTTTGGTGACATAACCTCTTGATTTATTTGTTACTAAAGCCGTAAACTCAGCTCCTGCCTCTGTGTCTGCTTAGCCACCGCCTGACATTGACACTGTCTTTGTGTGTCTGTGCACAAATGTGTGAGAGTCCTTACTTTCTTCCCTTGCTCTTTTAGAAAGCTGTTGATGGGGTGATGAAGCACGTCCACAATCTTGCTGGCAAGAACGACGGGCTGGTGCCCATGTTTATCAACACCAACAGCGGGCAGTTCACCCACCTGGGCGTCTATACTCTGGGCGCCCGGGCAGACAGCTACTACGAGTACCTCCTCAAGCAGTGGATCCAGGGAGGCAAGAAGGAGAACGAGTCAGTACTTTCTGCCACCCACCCCCTTTATTTTTATAAGCTCAGGAATGCCAGACCTGCTTCCCTGCCACATCTGCTGTGGATGGTTTCCCAGCTTTGTACACACAATTTCTCCACCCGCCAGTTCTGGAAAGGTTGAAATACCTGCCTCTTCTAAGCTTTAGTTCCTGAGAGTAACTTCTGTCAGCTAAAACAGGTGCTCATCATGCCAGCCCTCTGGAGGTTGCTGAACTGCAAATTCTATCCTTCCTCAAATTCTGCCAGAATATGGCCTCTGAGAACTCTTTGGAAGTTGAATCTGGCCCTTGGCTTGATAGAAGTTGCCCAACCTTGCTCTGTGGCCTCCTCAAGGAGTTTATTGAAGGCCTGTGCCTTCACCTCTTGGGTATCTGGCCCCTTTCCTGTCTCTTTAGCGATTGTCCTAAGTCATCATCTAACAGGAGCCCTTTTGTTCAGACTGTGAAACATAAAGTTTTACCCAGATGGTACACTGTGAACATTTCCTGGATGAGGCAAACTGGGAACATGCTAGACCTTCTGCCGCCCTTGTTAGTGTTTTAACCAGATTCTGCCATCCTTCCCCCCCTCCCCGATGGCAGTTGTGGGGAAAGGGTTGAGAATACTAACAACATTTGTGTGTCTTTAAATGGCAGGCTTTTGGAAGATTACGTGAAAGGCATTGAGGGAGTGAAAATGCACCTTCTCCGGAAATCCCAGCCCAGGAGACTGACTTTCGTTGGTGAGCTTGCTCACGGCCGCTTCAGTGCCAAAATGGTATGTTTACTTTTTATTTGCTTATATCATTTCCCCCAGAATCAGACCCAAGGTGGCTTCCAAAAGGAGTCAGTTTAACAGTTCTGTTCTGGGGCTGATCCAGCAGGTAGGAAGGGGGAGAGATGCAGAGTCCAAAACTTGTCCCCTGTCTTTTTGGGTCAGAAGCTCTGGCTTTCTGACCTGCCTGTGCCTCTTTTCCCTTTTTTGTTAAAGAGGGGTTGCAGCCCCGTGCATGCTTACCTAAGGATAACTCCCACCAAAATCCATGGAGGGAGGTTAGTTCTCAGTTTACATGAACTGTCAGCAAAGTTTGGAGGGGGTTCTGGGTTTCGGGGGTGTGGCCAAAGCTGGCTACTTTTGTGGTGGTGGTGGGATGACCCTGCTCTTGTCAAGGCCTTTGGCTCTTCCTCACTTGCTGGCCTTCCCATTTCCCGCACAGGATCACCTGGTCTGCTTCTTGCCCGGGGCCCTGGCACTGGGGGCGCACAACGGCCTCCCCGCAGACCACATGGCCTTGGCAGTAGAACTAATGGAGACTTGCTACCAGATGTACGCCCAGGTGGAGACTGGCCTGAGCCCCGAGATCGTCCACTTCAACATGCACGCCCAGAAGGACCGGAAGGATGTCGAGATCAAGGTGAGAGGGCTTCCCAGACACACCTCTTTTATAGCGTCCCTCTAAACTCTCCCACTCCAGGCTGTCTGTGGCAATAAAATGGCCCCCGTGGCTCCTCTCGGGGAGAGTTCTTTGGCCCAGCAGCTGGCTGAGTTCAGGCTCTCCCGGTTCCAGGGTTCAGTCTGTGACAACCTCCTGCAGGCAGCAGGGTGGCAGGTGACCTTGGAGGGTCAGTACCAGTCATGGCAGAAGTGGCAGAGAGAGACTGCCTAGTGCGGGTCTTCTCCTTTTCCAGTCACTGTGTTGGGCTACAGTGCCCATTATCCCTAGCCAGATATGGGGAGGCAGGACTGCAAAGTTCAGAGCAGGGTTAGGAGACGCAGCTCAGGTTTTCTTAGTCATTTATCACACAGGTCATCAGCACACACGCAGTGGCTTTTTCCCTCTTCTCTGTAACCCATGTTCCCAATCTAGCTATATTGCTACATGTACACAACCATCCCAGGTGCAGTCTGTGGTATTTCTGTGTAGGCTGTGAAGACTGCCTCCCACTTGAAACTCCAGAGAGATGCTGTTGGTCTGTGTGGAAACCAGTTTCCCCCACCCAAATGGATTGGGACTACAACTCCCATAATCCCACAGGCAGCCTGAGCTAGCTGAAAAGCACAGGGCTGGAGGTGCCTGGGGCAATGGGGCGGAGCCAAAATACTGGCCTTGTCCTAAGGCAGTAGATGCCTCTCTTTCCTCACAGAATTGCTGTGTTTCTATGAAAGCCCAGGCCCTCTGTGTCAGGGGAGGGGAGAATGATGGCTTTACTGCGGAGGGAGCCCTGTGTCTACTTAATGGGACACCAGTGGCTCCTTCCCACCTCTTAACTGTGTTCCCTGATTTCTTTTTCTCCCCTTCCCCAGACGGCCGACAGGCACAACCTCCTGCGCCCGGAGACAGTGGAGAGCCTTTTCTACCTGTACAGATTCACCGGAGATAAGAAGTACCAGGACTGGGGCTGGGAGATCCTGCAGAGCTTCAACAAATACACACGGGTAAATCCAGGGTCCCCCCAATGTGAAGACCTCCCTGTGTTGGAAGGGCCCCTCCACTGGGGTCTCTGTCTGCCTCGCAGGAGACTTTCTTCCTGGCAAGGAGCGCGTCAGGGAGGGGAGAGAGAGGGTGGGCTCTGAACTTTGCTCCATGCCAGGAAGGGGGCAGAGGTATCCCTCAGGTTCACTAAGTCAGTGTGTTCCTGGGGCATGATTTCTTTATGAGGAAATTGGCTCCAGAGGCAGGAAATAACAGGGGAAAAAGAATTAGGAATAGGTCTCTGCACCCCAGAAAGGAAGAGCCAGTAAGGTTGGTTTAGAACATGTTTTTTTTTTTTTATCCAAAACCAAAATATGCAGAAAACATCAAGTCCACCATGGTGGGAAGCAGGACGAGAGGTTCCCTGTGGTCGCACGCAGCAGGTTTCCGTATGGCTCCACTTGCTTAGTCAAGACACGCGTAGTAGTTTTACAGCTCTCCTCAGCTGACTTGAAGGCACAAACCAACAATCCAATGCAGTAAATTAAAACCCAAAGGATAGGCAATATGGCAGATGAAACATTTTCCCCAAGTTCTGTATATTCTTTTATGTTTTTAAGGCTTTTAATGGTGTGTTGTTCTGTTTCTTATCTCTTGGGGATTCTCTCGCCCAGGTCCCAACCGGCGGCTACACCTCCATCAACAATGTCCAGAACCCCAGCAATCCTGAGCCAAAAGACAAGATGGAGAGCTTCTTCCTGGGAGAGACCCTCAAATACTTTTTCCTCCTCTTCTCGGACGATGTGAATTTGATTAACCTTGACAAGTATGTCTTCAATACGGAGGCTCACCCACTCCCTATCTGGCCATCGGCATAAATGAACGGCAGGGGTGCCCCCTGTCCCCCATGTCTCAGTTGTGTCCCCGCTTGTTGGGGTCCAGAGGGAGGTGTGCAGAATGGCACAGGTCCACTTCTTGCCAGAAGGGAAGTCTGGATTATGGAGGGGGGATTTTCAGCCTGGCATTAAGACGCGCTCACTGTCTCCCTCACACACACAGACACACTTGTGTCTTACCTCCCTTTGGTGTCCAAGACACAGACGCAAACGCAGACGAAGCCAGGTAGGGGCAGGGAGTGGGCCGTACCCTGATTCACCCACAGGAGATTTCTGGAAAGAGCAGGGCTCACATTGACCTTGCGAGATCCACTAAGTTTTGTCTCGGAAAATCCCTCTCCCAAAAGACCCCCCGCAAAGTCCCCGGCTTCTGGAAATCATTCTGTTGAAGAAGCCTATACTGTGTCTGTACGCTGGAGACGAGAAGAAAGAGAGAAACCTGGGTGCCCTCATCCTACATCTAAAATATTGGGGATGCGGGCAGAGGCCGATTCTCCTGTCATTCCAAGCCCTGGGGCTGGTGCTCGTGGCACAAGAACAGCACCACAGCCTTTTCAGCAGTGTTAAACCGCTGGCAGCATTCTAGTTTTGACGGAGCACTCCAAACCATCTTGTGGAGTTTGTAACCTGTTGCCAATGGTGGGAACACCAGAAGCCTAAGGGTTGCTGGTTTGGGTGGAGAGCAGCATACAGGCTTGTAGGTGTATCTCTGTACTTTTGCCTCCCCCTCCCGACTGCCGCTGCTATTGCTTAATTTATCTGCAGAAATGCAGGAAGATAATGTGAAAAATTACGTTCTTAAAAAGGGGGGAGGGAGAGGGAAATATCTACACAGGAGTTTATATACATACATATATATATATATATATATGTGTGTGTGTGTGTGTGTGTAATATAAATGAGGTTTTGGCTCAGGTATTCTAGAATAAGAAGCTACTTCCCTGAGGCTGCAGGAGACCTGGATACGGTTGTGGGTCATTGTGATTTCCCTCCTCTGGATCAGGAGTGTGAGGGAAATATTAAGCAAGATGGCTGTCTTTTCTGGGTTGGTTTGGGATGGCTTGGCTCAGGCAGGCTTCTGGCCTTCAAGGAGGGTTCTTGTCCTACTTTGAGAGCCAGAAAGAGCTTTCCAGAATCCAGTTTCCATGGTGGGATCAGAGAGGCACCCCTTTAGAGCGAGCTCGGTGCTAACGATTGCGCTCATTAAGGAAATAGATTCACGCAGAAAGCGTGCTCTGTGCGCCCACTTGACTGTTTTCAGCCCGGATGAGTGATCAAACACAAAATAAAGCAGCCAGGCACCTTGGTGGCTTTGGAAATAGCAGTCAGGAAGGAACAGACCCCGGAAGGTGGGGGGAAACTGAATGAGCTTTTGAGGTCCTGGGGAGATTTTGATTGAGGGAAGCAGGGCTTCATCTGTGTTGTGTGTGACTGTGCGTTAGTGTAACTCCTCCTTTCCGTTGCTGCTGGGGCAAAGCGCACCTTCAGGGTGAGGAAGCCAAAGCAGCCTTGTGCGGAGTGTGGGGCGTGCCTGCATTTTGCCCCAGAGATTTCCCTGGGCCCAGCTGTGTTGCGGGATGCTCTTCTCTCTGCCATCTTATGCTTGGTCTGAGGACTTCAATGACCATCCACTCTTGAGTTTTTCCTCCATTGGACTAAGATTGTGTAGCACTGTCCGCTCTTCCCTTGCAAGCAGACAGTTTTTGAGGTTCACCCCCCCCATCCCTGAGTTCTGCGTTTCCACAGTTCTGAAAGCGTCATCCTGTTCTTAAACGGGGAAGAAAAAGCAGTCCTCCACCATCCCTCTCGCCACTCAGTCCGCCATGGAATTAGCCCCAGTCCATCTCCTGGGGGGCAGGTCTGACCAACTGAGATGGAGCAGCGCCTTTAAAAGAACACTGGTGTCAGGGGGACCAAATTAGCAGAAACTTTTCCACTGGCAGCCCTCTTGGGAAGAACAAGAAGAGAGGGGCACAGTGAACTGGAAGACTTTTCTGCAGGATTTACTCCTTACAGACTTTTTTTTTAGTCTTTTGGGAACTGTGGCAATAGTTGAGAGTCGTCTGTGAGTCTTATCAGATTAAAAGTGGGTACTCCTGGAAGACTTGCTTGGTTCTAAGCAAGAAAAACAAGCAAGTGTTGAATATTGTCTGAAGCCCTGTGGTCCAGAAGGCAAATTTTTCGGAAGGGGCCCAAAGCGGCTGGAGCCGTGAGTGATTGGTGAGCTGGGATGCCCGCAGCTACCATCTTGCCTGTGTCTCTGACCTGCTAGGGGGCAGCAACCCTTACCCTGCCATCCCGAAAAAAGGACAATGATGAAACTGGCCCTACCTCCCAGAGTTGCTGTTAGGGTCCTGAGGGTAAATGACACAAAGTGCTTTGGGTGCCCAAAGCGCAGTATAAATTCTGATTTTATACCCTCTCTCTTCCTGATGGAACTATGGACTTTCAGAGGAACATCCCATATACCGGTTGCTTCAAATGAAGTCTTTGTTTACTCTTGCTAATTGGACTGGGCCACAAAAGCACCAACTGAACAGAGGCCCTTGTGCATGTGACACACAGGGAGGGGGGCACAGGTGTGTCTCTGATCCCCACCTGTGCGCACTTGGGAATTTAAAAGCCATACTCTGCATATTAAAGAGAGTTGCCCCACGCCTGGGAGTCTGGCTGGCATTTTACTTTGAACCGGTGCCTTCTCTGTACGAGGGGAAAGGGGGAGTGGGTCAGAAGGCAAAGGCTTCCTTCCGATGCAGAGCCAGCGGAAGGAGAGCGAGGAGCCACGGGGGACACGGTCGGGAAGAAGCAGCATGGCCATACTTCTTTGGGACTGGGGGACCTACTGTGCCGGAGCAAGACCTCAGTCTCCCGGCTGGCACCCAGAGGCTAAAAGCCAAAGGAGCGTCCAGCTGTTGCAGAATGGCTTTTGGCGTTGCAGAATCCCGAATTCCCGCTCTCCTCATGAACCCAGCTTTAATGAATAAACTGTGTGTTTCCTGTGAAGGTCAAAGCTTTGCTTTCATTCCACCCTCTGAAGATCAGCACTTCAGGAAAATACAGTCTTCATTTTCGCTTTCCTCTGTTTTGCATTTCCAAGGCCCACCAAACATTCCCTGTTGAGCTTTCTACGTTCCAGTGCAGGCAGGTGGGGTGTGCGTGTGAAATCAGTGACATGTCTTATTTGAACACCAACTGTAGACATGATTCTGCCTCTTAAGTTTTCAGGGTTGAAAGGACTATGCAAAAGAATGCTGCATGTTGGCAGGAAGCGAAGGCCCAGATTTTAACAACTGCCCAGCCTTCTGCCGCTGTGTTTGCTCCACGGTGGTGCACTCCGAGTCCCTCCTACCTCCCTTTCCAGCAGAGCTGTTTTCAAAGTGTCTGGCTTCCTTCTTCCCCCAAAACACAAAGCAGTAATACTGAAGCCTTACTGGTGTGTTAACTGGTCCGCCTCACTTGTTCGGTAGGAGAATCCACCCCCTTGTGAATGGTGCAAGAGATTTTACATGTACCTTGCCTTTTTTTCAAGAGGTAAGAGAAATACCCTTTTAAAAAAAATCAGATCAAATTTCCTCTTGTATTAGTCAGAAGCTAATCTGCAGAAATTCTATTCCACTTTAATAAACGTAATTTATTTTGAGACACAATGTTCTCTGTGTGACTTGCTGTTCCTATGTAGCTCCTGGTTCCGGGGGTGGGCAGGATGGACTTGCCTTGATATTGTGCCAAAACTTATGCAGGGTTAGGACAAAGGCGCCCAGAAGCGGTTCACTTAATTCAGGCCCAAGAAAACTGCCCTGCCTGGACTGAGCCCAGCATACCTGGGAGAGATTACACCCACGCCTGTGTTCTGACACAGCCTTTCATGCTAACCAAGAATGCTTTCAACAGGCACCATCTTTGCATGCAGAAGGCCCCAGGTTCCATACTTGGCATTCCAGTTACAAAAGGATGAGACAGATACAGAAGTCTTGCTCGGTTCTCCTCGACCCCAGATCCGCTCAGACTGATTGGCCACAGGGAAACGGACTGATGGAAGTACGTATGTGTAGTAAACCAGAATCACAGAAAGTGTGCAAGAACAGATTCTCAAGAACTGCCCCTTCTCTGAAATACTTTTCACCCCAAAGCATGACTACAGTTTTCAGACTGTACTTAGGGGTTTTTTTTTCTTTATTCAGACAGACTTTAGCCAGTGAGAAAATGGAATCATTGGCATACTGTTATTCTCCACCCTTAATGTGGATGGGCTGTAAGCCAAAATTAATTGTAACAGGACACATGCAAAGGCTGTTCCTAGCCTTCATCTTGGCCTCTCTGCAGTCAGGCTGGCTAGTCAGAAATGTCGCTGAGTTTGAGAGCTTCAGCTCATGATTAAGAACAGTTGACAGAGAGAGGAGATCACAAGTAGGAAAGAGAAGACCTGTAATGCTGGAACTGTTATGCTGGGGTGCCACCATGGCCAAAAATGGTGCGTGTATCCTCTAACATCCAGAACATCCATGCGCAGTGGGATGGAGCTTCTGAGGGGCGCTCTCCACTTTTATTTTGGCACTGGCAAACTTCATGGCACAAAAGTGTCACTGCCCTGGCCAGACACATTGCCAGCAATTCTCCCAATGCCCAACAGAACGTCCAGCTGGTTTTGGCAGCCAAATGTGGTGTCCCTGACTCCCGTCACAGGTGGGCTGGAGAGCGGCAAGGAGTCTGTTGGCTTAAGGCTCCCAGGCACCCCTCTTCCTGCCTGGCTCCCCTGACGGCGGCTGATCTCACCCAGCTGGCGATGATGTTTGCTTCCTGGTGGCGAGCCTCTCTGACGGATGGCGGGTCTGCCGGGTTGGAACCCCTGAAAGGGACAGCAAGAGTCTAAGGAAGAGGATCCCTCCATTCATGCCTTAAGGTGAGCAGATCTCCCAGCTGGACAATCCCACCTGCTGCAATCGTGTTTAGGAGCCATGCTGGGATACCCTGTTCAGGAACAGTGCTTCCTAAGGACGGGCGGCGTGCAGCAGATGTTCCCCCCTCCCCATTGTGCCAGGGACTGGCACCACAGTTGTGCCTGTTGCTCTTTCTTTCATGGAAATGCTCCTTGGGCCACCTCTTAGAGGGACCCTGCTCTAGAACACAGGGGGGAATACTCCCGCCTGGGGATCGCCAGAAAAAATGGAAGACTGGGCTTTCAAAAGCCTCCTGGAAGTGCAGTTCCTCTACTGGATGCTATTGCCCACTGGGCATGCACACCTCCCCGCCCACACCACTTGTGGTCCCAATTGCATGTCTGGGAAATGTTCCAAACAGAATTCTTGTCCAAAGGGGTGGATGTGGCACCAAGGGACTGGGTGGGGAAGAGAATGGAGCGGACACAACCCTAGGCGTACTGATCGTGAGCTTTATCCTCACTTGGGTATATTAGTAGATTTCTTTCAAAAATGCAGAACCCTGCGTAGCCGCTCAAATGTTAGCAGTGGAAAGAGGCAAATAGTCTTAGCACGGGAAAGGAGGCACCTGAAATGGTACAAAATTCATTGCCTGACAGCATCCAATACAGAGGAGGATTAAGAGTAAGGAAGTGTGCACCCACAGAGTTGAGAAGGCTCCCCTCTTTGTTTCCAAAACCAGGCAAGGGACCCCTTAACTGCTCCTTCCAGCAGGAGCCCCTGAGGGGGTGTTAGTAGCCCTCCTCCTTCCCGCCACTCCTACCGGAGGTCCAAGTGATGGGCACCTCCCACAATTGTGATGGCAATCAACGAGGAGCTCAGGTTCTTCCTGACCTGAAAAGGCAACAGTGGAAGGTCACATCTCATCAAGGCCACGCAAAGCATCAAAGTTGATACATGAGCAGGGGTGAACCCCCTGGATGTGTTTTGGACTACGGCCCCACAGTTCCTCACTGCCACCTATGCTGATTAAGAAGAAGCAGGGGAATTACGTGTGCAAGTGTGCGCACGCCTTCCAGTCGCTTGTCGACTTAGGGCGACCCCTCAGAGGCTGGATGGCCATCTGTCAAGGGGAGTGCTTTGGTTGGGTCTTTCTGCCTAGCAGAACAGGGTTGGACTGGATGGCCCCTTGGGGTTTCTTCCAGCTCCAAGATTCTATGATTCTGTGTCCAAGGCGGCCACTGCAGACCAACAACCACCTACCCACTTTGGAGTGAAAGCTCTGTGTGTGTGTGTGTGTTGAAAAACTTACTCCACCGCCTGCCCAGGGATCCAGGTCTCCATTTGAGAAGATGATGTTGCTTGCGGCCGCCAGATCTGGCAACGTCAAAAGGAGATAATTAAGCTTATATAATTGTCTTGATGCGCACTGTAGACAAGCGCATCAAATACCAAGCTAGAAAGCTAATGAGGAGCTCTAAGGAACAGACGGCAGCCTCTGAGACACAGGGGTGGTCTTCCCGACCCTCTTAGCTACAGATGTCAACCGGTGGGTCCGCAGAGCGTCCTGCGGCAGCAAAAGCAGATGCTCCAGCATGGAGGCACGAGAAGGAGAGGAGGAAAGCAAAAGCGAAGGTGTGGGAGGAGGGAAGTGGCACCTAAGAGTGCTGATCTCACAAGACTCTGTTAAAGATTTACCACCCAGCCGCAGAAATTACACATTTTGCTCTCAAGGAGGAGCACTTTTGGTGCTTCTGTCTGTCTGGAACTGGAAATAGAACAGAAAGGCCCATGATCAACAGAAAAGGTACTAAACAAATACGAATCAAGAAAACAAGTCATGCATTCAGAAAGCAGGCTTAAAAAAAGAATCAGTAAAATATTTAGGGTATCAAACTACGATTATCAAAAACATTCCAAACATGAATAGTAGAAATGTGTAAAAAAAAAAACCTGTGTTGCAATAATATAAACAATATTGCAATTACATTACTGCTTGTGCTTAAGGCTACTTTCTGATTATATATGGCTTGTTTTCTTGATTTCTCTTTGGTGCCTGTTTTGTTATTGGTGGTCCTTTTGCTTGCAAATTTAGTGTCTAAGACTCCTCCCTCTCCTCCTGTTTCTAGTCCAGAACTGGAACCTGTGGGCGTTTCCAGGGTGGGCTTGCAATCAGAACTGGGAGCTGAGATGGTTTCCTCACCCCTTTGCCCTCAGGGTTGGCAGCCCAGCTTGCAGGCAGCCAAAAACTCTCAGGCTTGGCCCAGGGGGCTTCTGGTTGCTGGCTGACAAGAGAGTGAATAAAGGAGAAGTGATCACTGCTCACCACTGCCCCAGAAGCTGGTCGCTAGCCACGCTGGCCTCGGGTGGATCTCCCATCTGTGGGAGCAGTACTCATCCCGGGCGGCCTCTGTGAAGGGGATCTCCGGGAACATGTCCGTCATGTTGTTGCTGTCAAACGTTAAGTTCATCTCGGTGCAGGCCTGGAACAAAGGAGTGGGATCTTGGACAGCCTGGTGGGCCAGGCAGAGCAGGAAAATGAAGACCAGGGCTCTATCCACACTACAAATTTATGACACTTTGGTTCCCCCTCCATTTCTTGCTGGGTGTTTTCAAGAGAGAGCGGAGACTCTCCATCTCTGTTTCTGACTTGTGGCGACCCTAAGGTGAACCGATCATGCGGTTTTCTTGGAAAGATTTGTTCCGAGGGAGTTTGCCACCACTGCCTTCCTCTGAGGCTGAGAGCATGTGACTTTGCCCAAGGTCCCCTGGTGGTTTTCATGGCTGAGCAATGGGGATGTGAACCCTGGTCTCTCAGAATCCTAGTCCAGTGCACAAACCACAACATTATGCTGGCTCTCCACTGCCGTAGCTCCATCTTAGGGAATCCTGGGATTTGCCATTTCATTCTGGGAATTCTGTCCCAGAGAGCAATAATGCCTTAGTGGACTCTTACCATTCTCTAGCAAAGGATTCTGGGCAACTCCTCAAACTACAAATCCCAGGATTCTGTAGGATGGAGCCACGACAGTTAAACTGGAATGCTAGAATTGTGCAGAGCGGATGAACTCCTGAAGGAGAGGAAACCAGATGCAGGAGGCACAAGCCACTGATTATGGGCAGAGCCAAGAGCTACCTGGGACCAAGGGGAACGCAGAAAGCAAGCCCTCTTTCATACAACACGTAGGCCAAGAGACTACCCCACCCAGCATGACGTAAGAGATCTGCAGGTGGAACTCTGCTGTGGCTCCCCATTCAACACCCCCAGGAATTAAGAGTTCGGTTTCAGCAGTGCTCCTGAATGGCCATTCCATGGCTGCTGGAAAATAGGGCCAGGGAGGTGCTGCGTACGTCACTAACAGGATGTTTAAGAGAACTCACTGCTGCATGGTGTTCTGGAGCAAAGACAGGGCAAAGGGAGACTCCAGTTCAGCTTCACTCCTCTTCTTTTTCTCCCCATGACATACCTGATAGTCCCACGCATCAGCGTCAGAGCCCGTACCACAGCCAGTTGGGTCGGCGCATTTCCGGTATTGCTTGTAAATGTCGAAACACGGAAAAGTCCCGGTGGAGTTATAGAATAACCCTAGTGAACAAAACAAAGGCAGTCACGGTTGTTTTCAAGGAGAGATTGGGATAAGGTTTCGGGAATATAAAGGCCACAAGAAGAAAATCAATGGGATAAATGGTGTGGGGGGGCTAGTTCCCTCTCATAAAGTAGCCCTCCCCAATGAATCAAGAGAAGTTATAGAAACATTATTTGTCATATAAAGAAAAGAAACAGAGAAACAATTCTTTCATAACATTAGAACTTGAAGCTGGCCAGTGGGAATTATTTGACCATGGACTCAGGATGGGAAAAAAAGTTTTTTCTTTAATGCAATGTGGAGTTTACTGAAGGCTCTGCCCCAGGGTGCCATGGATTAGCTTTGAAAAAGAGGGGAAAATCAGCTATTTCATGTAAATCCCAACCTTTCTTCCAAAACTGGGACTTCAAGGCAGCCTACAAACCTTAAAACAAATACTGGTAAAAACTCATATAAGGCACCGAGTAAAAACGCACAAGAAGTTAGTCTTAAAATGTAAGTAAGTCACCTCAGAATCAAAACTGCTACGGACACATCCTTTAAAAGGCAGAATATCAAAGTCAGTCAAATAGCACAGTATTAAAGGTCCTAAGTGGAACCTCCATTCAAGTCTTCCAGTGGAAAACCAAATGATGGGGCTGAACAAGCTGTTCCTCTTGCTTTATGCCTCCTGGAGGCATCCGGAGGCCTGTGCTTGGGAGACACAAGATGCTGGACTGTACAGACCTTGCTTGCAAGCCCTTGGACCGCACTCAGCTTAGCACCGCTTCAGATGCTGGAGAAGGATGTTGGGAGCCCAGTTCCACCCTGCCCTGTGCTGCCCTTGGGCCGCTGGCCACAAAGGAGCCTACTGTGCCGCGAGAGGCCCTTCCCTGAGTGAAGATTCTGAAAAGCAAGGGGCAAGCCTGGGCTTGCTACCTGGCCGGCTACAAGAGCCACCTCGGGCGTGACCAGAAAGCTGAGCAGAGGCTGCACCTTTGTGGAAACGAAGCCGCCGTGTCTTGGAAATAATACATCAGCTGACCCGCTCTCCCTGGCAGCTGGGGGGGGGGAGGACAACAGTGCAGGCAAAACATGAGCCTTGGACACAGCGGAGCCGAAGGGAAGGGGCAGCCCTGCTGGTCCTCTTTGGGGAATGAGCATTTCCCTGTTCAAGGGAGATGCTTCTGGACATAAAAGTGAACCCCTGAGCTGAGGGAGGCCGGACGTTTGGCTCGGGAGGCTGTGTCAAAGAGGGGACGCTCCGTCTCCTGCGGATTACTGCAGCACAGCTTCTCCGCTGAGGGGGCCCGATGTCTCTCAGCACCCAGGTCTGGGCCGAGGGCCAGTGCCTTTCCTCGGACATCTACCTGTCCAAGCTCTTGGAAGGGCTTGGGAACCTGCGCTCACAGAACATCCTGTGTGACGTGACGCTGGAGGCCGAGGGGGTCTCCTTCCCTGCCCACAGGGCTGTTCTGGCGGCGGCCAGCAGCTACTGCAAGGTGCGTTTCGTTGGGGAGGCCACAAGCCACGAACCCCTCATCCAGGTGCCCTCCGCCACCCCCTGGGGCCTGCAAAACGTCCTCTCTTTCATCTACTCCAACCGGCTGTCCCTGACCCTCCAGACCGTCGAGGAGACCTTCCGAGCGGCCGAGGCGCTGCTGGTGCGTGAGGTGATGGGCCTGTGCTTCCGGTTCCTGGAAGAGGGCCTGAATCGGCACACCTGCCTCCAGATCCTCAGCATCGCCAAGCGGCTTGGCCTGGGGGAGCTGAAGGAGAGGGCCGTGAGCTGCCTGAGCAGCCACCGCAGGGAGGTCTTGGCAGACCCCTCGCAGCTGAAGGAGCTGGATGGGGCCACCCTGTGCGAGATCCTGGTCAGCGAGGATACTGAAGGTCTCACCGAGCTGGAAATGTTCAGGGCAGCCGTCAGCTGGCTGCGCCAAGATGCCACACGCCTCAAGGCTGCGCCCAGTCTCTTAAGATGCATCCGGTTTCCCCTGGTACCTCTCAGGGATTTGCAGAAATTCGTCCAGGAAGAGCCTGTCATGAAAATGGAGCCTGTTTGCCGCCAGTACCTTCAGGAGGCCTTGGATTATCATTCCCAGCCATATGCTCAGCCAGTCCTCCAGAACGAGCGGACAAAGGTTCGGGGCGGTGCTGATGTGTTGCTCGTTCTCGGCGGCAGGTCTGCAGACAACGCCATCCGTGATGATGTCTGGGCTGCGGATCAGGGTTGCCGTTCGTGGGGAAAGATAGCTGAACTCAGAGAGCCTGTGTACAACCACTGCATTGCCGTGATCAACGACTTTCTCTTTGTCATGGGTGGCCAGGATAAGTTTGACCCAACAGGGCAATACCCTTCCAACAAGGTAAGTGCAAATCCCTCGGTCGTTCATTCCTCCCATGGCACTTGTATGATGCTGGCCTGTGGCAGCATCCCCTCTCAGGCTGTAATGTAGAAGAAACTCAGCTCGGAGTTAATGCAGGCAGTGCAAACTAGTCCAAGTTCTTCCTGGTATCAAAGCAAGAAGGAACGCTTCGTCTCTGAAAACCTTTCTTGCCTCCTTTCCTTTAGCTAATGTTTATTACCTGAAAGCCCTTAAACTTCACCTCCTACAAAATTCTGATCCCTTTCACTAATCCCTTTCTTTTCTCTTCTCTCTTTCCTTCCATCCTCTTCCTTCCTTCGGGCTCCAGGTGTTCAGGTTTGACCCCCGGTACAACACGTGGCTCCAAGTGGCCAGCATGCAGGGACGGCGGACTCGTTTCCATGCGGGGGCCCTGAATGAACGCCTCGTGGCTGTCGGGGGAGGAACGCTGCTGGGGACCCTCACCGACACAGCAGAGGAGTACCGGCCAACCAAGAACGAATGGCGGAGGATCACGCCTTTTCCAGTGCCCGTGGCTGACCACACAGGGGCCACTCACAAGGGAATCCTCTATGTATCAGGTGAGAAATCGACGCTGGCTGCCCTGAAGCTCTGCTGTCCTGAAGAAAGGTTCCCTGCAAGACACCTTCTGCCTTGCAAGGCAAGCCAGGTGCAGGCTCAGTCATTTATCACACTGGGGGAATGATGCAGGAAGAGTATAAATAAATAGATAGGACCTCTCTGGAATTGAACGTGGCTCTCATGCACCTGAAAAATGTCCCCCCACCTTTGGCTTAGTGCCAGGTAAAGAAGCAGAGAGAGACTTCTCTTAAACCTTCAGTATTTTTGTCCTCGGGGGCCCCACCTTAGCTACAGGGACAATAACTTTTTGCATTCATGCTTTGGTCGCACAGCCTCAGGAGGAGGGCAGGACAAGATCTCACGAGGCTCAAAGAGAAAGCAGGTGGATCCATGCCCATCTTAACTGGGGGTGACCTTTCTTTCCCCTATCTGCACCAGGAGGTTTCGCCAGAGGGAAAACCCTACCCGATGTGTACAGCTACCTCCCTCGGCTGCGTCGGTGGGTTAAGAACCGGCCAATGACTTTTGCCCGCTGTGATCACGGGATGGCAGCCATCAGGGACAGAATCTTCTGCATCGGAGGACGGGCCTTGACCAATGTAAGTTGATTTAAAATGAAACAGAATAACATCGGGCCATGAATCAAATATGACTTCAGGCTCTCGGTCCTTCCCATGGTCTGTATGACACGCTCACAGATAAGCCAAATTTGGTTTCCCAAAGAGTAGCTGTTTGCTCTCCTGTTCTTTGTGTCTTTGCCTTCACCTTTCACATAAGACCAGGGCACCTCATATGGCCCCCAGACCCCCATTTTCTGGTCCCTGAAGCCTTCCCCCAGTGCCCCAATTTAAAAAAAACAACTTTGCACTATTTTGGGGCAATTTCTGCTGGAAAACCACAGAGAAAGCCCTCAAAACATGTGAAAACATGCATAAATACCCCACTCCACACGCACAAGCACCCCCGAGTCTTGGGCTATACCCAAATACCTCCCTGTTCCTCAGGAGTCCCTCTCAAAGGGGCAACAGGAATTGACATTATATCATTCCCTGTCACCATTCTGAGAGGGACTGAAAGGAAAACAATGGTTTTCGGGCTTCCTAAGGGGGAGGAAAGGGTGCTAGGAGGAAGAATTGGACCCTTCTCTCCCCCCCCAGTTGCCCACCTCCACTTGACAGGCAACCAGATCCCACCTCCGATACCTCTCCTCTTCTTCCAATTCTTTGCAGACTGGGGAATGGGTTCCTGTCAGCAAGATGGAATCCTACTGCCCTGTGTCTGATCAGTGGACCCTGCTCGACCTCTCTGCCTTTGACCGCTGCCAGTTTGGCCTCGCCACACTCCAGCAACACCTGTACATCACAGGGGGCGGGTCGCTGCACCAGAGGACCAAAGAGGACGGGGTCTTTGT
Source organism: Cyclura pinguis (assembly GCA_030412105.1). NCBI lineage: Eukaryota > Metazoa > Chordata > Lepidosauria > Squamata > Iguanidae > Cyclura > Cyclura pinguis. The sequence continues at coordinate 822,225 of CM059613.1, forward strand.
CTGCAACCCGGGCAGGAAAGTGTGGGCAAAGGCGAGCTCCCTGCCCATGCCGCTGGCAGATCACGCCTCCTGTTCCATCCGCCTCCCTAGTCAGATCACGAGTAAACCGCTGGATGAGGAGGAGCCCCTGTGCACCGGCAAGAAGAAATCCACCCTCACCTTGTTCATCACCAACATGCACACAGCCAGGCCTCCTCTTTAAAGTGGAAGAGAGACTCGGGGGGGAAATCCAGAAGGAATGCATTCACAGAAGCCCCCAGTGGAACTGAAGAAAGGATTTTGGACCTGGGTTTTTGTCCAGGTCATATTCAAATAGTTTTACAGCAGTGAGTTTAACAAACTTTTGTCCTCCAGCTGTTTTGGATTTCAACTTGCAGAATCCCCCAACCATAAATTCCAGGAGCTGAAGTCCAAAAACACACCTGGAGGACCAACTCTGGGACCCACGGATTCAGGGGATGTGAGGTCACAGCCAGTGTTACCCTGGAACGTTTAGCTCTAACGATGGGGCATCAGGGTGTGAAAATGAACTTCAGAAAGACGACCAATGTCTTACCACTGCTACTCACCACTAAGAGCTGCCAAGCCTCTGACTGGGTCCTTGTTTGCCAGCATCAGCTCACAACCAACCTGCGTTCACACATAAACACACACATACACACCAGATTATGTTTTGAGACAGGTATAGAGAAACCAAGAGCTGGATGCTTTAGAGTAATAAGAGATCCAGTATAATGCAGTGAAGAGGTAGGGACAGAAGAGGCAGAATGGAGGGATTCTCTCTCCCACCCCACCAACCAGCTAATGGGCACCTCCAGCCCCCTCACCTTGACAGGATTGGCTGGGAAGTGGCCCATGAAGTCCGTCTTGTAAGGATAATCCATCATGGCCAACATGGTGAAGGCATTCCGGGCAAACTCAAACAGCTGGTTGACGTCATCCTTGGATGAAAGCTTCTCACAAGTAGACATCCTGCTGCTGATCTGCTCGTAAGCTGAGCATGGAGGAAAAAAGAGACAAGGAGCACTTCCAGTGAAGACCAGGAGATGAGACTCTGATTATTCTGTGCTCAGTTCTAGGACTTTAAAGCTAGCATATGCTAGTCACTTGCACCTGCTAAGTGCAGCTCATGCAAGCATTAATTCCCTTTTTGCACAGGGCTATTCCTTTACCTTTGTGCTCTGTCTAAAAACCTCCCTGCAGGGACCCATGTTGCTGTCACATACTGGTGGGGAGAGAAGAGAGGGGCCAAACTGGACCATGGAAATCCAGCTGCTCTGGGCTCCTGAGGGAAGGAAAGTGCAGGTGGAGTCCATCTGAGAGACCACCTCCTTTTTTCTCTCTCACTGAGCTAAAACTGGTTGCTTCTCCATAGTCTGAACCCCCCTCCCCCCAAAAAAGGCAAGCAACAACAGCAGGGGCCCTTCCCCAGGCTCAACAGCTGCTGTGCAGTAGGAGAACAGAGAACTGTGTGTGTGGAATGCATAGTGTTCACACAGATGTTAACAGTGTTAGCTGTGAACATCTAGGAAGGTTGTTCTCCCGTATATGCTCTACAGTAGCAACCTTATCTCTGTAACCATTCTCTAGCATAAAAATTCTCCTTCCAGAAGTTGTTTCCCACTGGACAGGTGTGTTCACTTTACCTCCAACCAGGTACAGGTCTTTGATCTGCCGGAATGCTTCCCGCACAGCCTGGGTACAGTCTGGGCTGTAGTTCTGGAAGTCCTGAAAGAAAAAGACAACAGTCCCTCTTCTGATTCAGACCAGCACCAAAGAGGAGAGAACCTGATGCTCTGCTAGTACTTTTGCAAGTTCACAGAAGCCAGGACTATGATTCATGATTTCCATGACTATAAGCCATTTTATAATGAGAATTCGGGAGTGGGAGTCTCATTGGAGGATGTGATCCTAACCAACTCTTCCTCTTACCGCTGTAACATCCTTAAAGAATTGGTTGGAGTCTCCAATCCCAGCCACGGACAGCACGGGGGCACTGGCAGCCAGTGCGCCGGCTACAATATTGGGGTATTTCATCCTCATGTATGCGCTGAGCATCCCACCATAACTGAAAGAAAAGGTAACAGATAAGAAATGCAAGGGACAAGGTGCAAGACTTTGCAAAATGGCTTCTTGCTTAAAGAGAAGGCAGGTGGCTAAAACCTCCATTCCACGCCTGATCTTTGACCCCAAGAATGCTGATTTGGAAAAAAAAATTGCAGCATATATTTTATGTTGTATAATCTTTCAAGAATTTAAGAGGGTAGCGGCTCTCCTCTGGGGAGACCAATTCTAAGCTGCAGAGGACCACCATCTTCCCTTCCTGCACCTGCCTTGGCTGAAATTAAGTGAAACCTCCGGTACTAGAGGCAGCTCAAGAGGAATCCATGCACGTGTGTGTGTGTGAAAACCCCACCTCCCAAGACATTTTGATGGTGGTGTTTCAGGCACTGAAATACTTATTCTGATTCCTGCTGAGAATAGATTCCTAATATTCTGCAGGGGGCCCAGAGAAAGTGAACATATTTCACCAGCCCTGTAGGGAGAATGGCAAATGAAGGGAGAGGGAAGAACCGCACTCACCTGCCTCCAAAGGCAACGACTGATGCGTCCTTTGCTCCATACCATTCTTTCAGTTTTGTAACGAGGACCGCATAGTCGGCTAGGGCTTGCTCAACGCTCAGCAGACCCACATTTTTCCCTTGCAGTGATGCGGCTCCAAACGGGAGAGACTTGCCATAGTACCTCTGAAAAAAAAACATGAGAGGAGCAGACGAGACACCTCAGGTGCTAGCTGTTGTCACAACCGCCAAAAGCAGAGAGGCCACGGCTGTGCACAACTCCAGTGGTGGGACACTCACGTGCTCCGCGTAGACCACCAGGGCACCCTGCTGCTCAGCGAGCTCCAGGATGAACCCGCAGTTCTGAGCAAAGTCCCAGACATCCCCCTCGTTCCCGGTGTAAAAAAAGATGGGTCCGGTTCCTCTCTTCCAGAATTTATCTGTGCAGGACAAGCAAGAGAAGGGTGTTCAGGCAGCTCAGGAGAAGGAGCGCAAAGACCTCCCGGGACTGGCGAGCAGGACTGGGCCTCCGTGAAGGCTGTCAAGGGGTCTTTCAAACCAAGTGTGACCTCCCCTCCCCCCTCCCTTTGGTTCCAGCTGTCACTGGGGCCACTTCCGCACTAGAGTGTTACAGTGCTATTATTCCACTTTCAACATCCTATGGAATCCTGGGGTTTGCAGTTTAGGGAGGGGCCTTTGAGGCAAACCCCAGGATTGCATAGGATGTTGAAAGTGGAATAATAGCACGATAACACTCTAGTGCGGAGATGGCCTGGGTCTCATATAGGGAGACAGCCCAGCTGTAAATCAAATAAATAAATGAAACCGCTGTTGGTCTACCTGTGATGAGGTATCTCTGGGGAAAGGTTTTGTTGCCATAGGCTGCAAAATTGAAGTGATCTAACCACTGCTCAAAATATTTCTCTTCAAAGTCCGGCTGGGGCGTTCTGTAAGCTTGAAAAGAAGCAAAACTTTAAGTGCAGGAGCTGGATTTAAAATGACCCAGAAATCAGTCCTTCTTCCAAGGAAAATAAGCCCAGATCTATCTCAACTTCCTGCTTTTCTTCCACAGAAGCGGGTGTGTTTTTGTCTTTTTCGTCACTGCCCTCAGCCACAAAATACAGTTTTTCCTTTGTTTCCTTAGGGCTGAACAATTACTCGAACAATTACTTGAAGCAACAAATGGGACGCAGTAAGCAAATACTACATTATTAATCTGAAATTACAATTACTTCAGATGACTGCTGTGGCCCCATCTTATCTAGGAATCTGAAAAGAACCTGGGCCACCTCTGCCCATGTGGAGAATTCCCTCTTGATGTCCGGTTCTATATTAGCAAAAGGCAGAGAGTGACTTGCAGATGCTGAAATCTCTGCAGTAGCCATGCCCGTTTTGGACTACGGCCACCAGAATCCCCTACCCGCAGGATGCTGGAGACAGTCATCCCAAGAAGTTAATTTTTCCCTAACTTTTTCACTTTGCTATCTGAGAGCGGACCAGGAGTTGAAATATTTTTTTTCCAAATCCCAAACTCTTTGGACATGTTGGTTAGGGGGATTCTGGAGTTTGTAGCCCATAAAACAATTCTTCCAAAATGTGCAATGCTCCCCAAAACTGCAAAGCTAGGCAGCCCACCCACAAACATGCCTCTGAAGAGCCAAGGTGCCTCTTGAGCATGTGCAGAGAGCACACACCGGCCCCAGGAAGCAACTCCAGGCAGCCAGGTTTTGGAGGATGGGAAGGTCGGCATAAACGAAGGTTCCCCGGAGCATGTGCAGAGGTCCCTCCTTCCCAAGGCCTTACCAGCGGGCGACCCCTCCGCCGCCACGAACCCGAAAAGCAGCAGCGAGGGGCAGAGGAGGCGCAGGAGGGACGCGGGACGCGTTGCCATGCCAACTGCATCGCGGGGAGCCCCCATTTTGCCACGGACGGGCCTGCGGTCACGTGCGCAGAGCCGGGATGCGTCACGTGAGAGGCCGAAGGCTCAAGGGGCGGCCACGTGACCTCTCCCTGAAGGGGCGGAGCCAGGAGGAGGCCGGGCTGCTGTTGCCGTGGTTACCGGGCGCCGCCGCCATCTTGGTTTCTGAGGTAAAACAAGACGTCGCGGAGTTTAAATCTCAGAGTCACCGTTTAATATCTTTTAAACAAAAAATTGTTCTGTCGCCCTATCTCATGGGCTCTGGGCCAGTACAAGCAGTTTTAAGTGCTATTATTTTTCTTAATATTAGTAACATTATTGTTAATTTGTTAATTTTTCTTTGTACTCCTCGCTCTCCCCCAAGATTGGGATTTACAAACAAATGGAAAAAATTACAATACAGTTTAAAACATACAGAAAGTCGACACTAACTGGAATTAAAAACACAGAAGTGCTAGGAGACGAGGCAGCTAACTATTCAAAGCGGTCGTGGAGGCAGGCTGGGCCCAGTGGTCACAGCCCTGCACTCTGTGCATGCTCAGGGGAAGAGGCTCCCTGTGATGCTCCAGGGACAGCTGCTGACATTTGGGGCGCAGGTGGAGCTTTGCTCCATAAACTCCCTCCTTTGAGGCATGGAGAGAGTTGGCCCCGTGTTCTCTCTACTTTGGGGTGTGAGAAAAGCAGCAGCGAGTGGGCGTCAGCCGTGCAAATTGAACAGGACCTCCATTTGCAGGGGGAGTCTATGTAGCCTTCCACGCTAGCCTGTTATAGCGCCATGATTCCACTTTCAGCCAGGCGGCCCCTCCCGAAACTGCAATACCCAGGATTCCATAGGAGGTTGAAAGTGGAATCATCGCGCTATAACAGGCTAGTGTGGAAATCAGGTACCTCTGAAGACCCTCAACTGGAGGATGATTTGTGCACCTTTGTGGCTACCAGGCTGCCTTCCCGTCCACCCCGTTGGCTTCCCAGTTGCATTCGTTTGGCTACCACGGAGAGCGAGATGGCAACCGAGGGATACTTCTGGCCTGACCTGGCAGGGATGCTCTTCATATCTGCTGGCCGTGACCACTGGAAAATGGAGCCCCCGTGTTTGGTGGCAGCCTGCCTCCACGTACCCAATTAGCACGTTCGTTCGTTCGTTCGTTCATTCATTTATTATGGCAAACAGCCAGCATAGAATTAGCATAAGATCGGGGACTTTCTGGAGGCAGATGAATCAAGGGCTTGACCCAGCAGCTTTCTCCTTATGTTCTCGTTAGCCGTTAATGAAGTCTCCATGATTAGAGGCAGGCTACCCCAGGGGGCTGGGGACGTAAAACCGGGGAGATCCTTTGGCCTTAGGGAACTGCTAAATTGGAGGCTCTTCTGAGACAGGAACCTGCGACTTGACCTTTAATCTGACCCAGCATCACTTTTTTTGCTTGAGAAAGTTACCTTTTCAAACAAATCCCAGAATCCCCCATCCAGCATGGCCACTGTGGAATTCTGGGAGTTTTCATCCAAAAGCTCTCCACTGTCAAACCAGCGTGGTGGATGATGGTGAACAATGTTGGACTCGGACTTTGGTGGCCAAGTCCCCACTCATGAGGCTAACCAAATTACTTTGAGACAGCCACTATCTCTCAGCCCTAACCACCCTCACAGGGTTGTTGTGAGAATAAAGACGGGGAGGAGAAGGAAAGGGAGGTATGCCACCTTGAGAACCTGGAAAGACAGTTGTACTATAAAGTTGCTTTTATGCATTTAAGTCATTGCCAACTTATAGACAAACCTATTACAGAGTTTTATTGGCAAAGTTTGCTCAAAGGCCAGCATTGCCTCCCTCTAAGAGTATGTGACTTGGCCAAGGACTCCCAGGGAGTTCCCATAACTGAGCCGGCATTTGAACCCTGGTCTCCCAGAGATCTCATCCAACATTCAAACTACTATACCACGCTGGCTGCCTGGAACATAAAGCAAGCTAGTAAACGGTCAGTGCTTAGACTGGGACTCTGTAGCCGTTTCTCTGTATGCCATTGCATCACTTCGTCCCTTTTGAAAGAGCTGAATTGAACCCCCTCTTTCATGTCTGGCCAGTCTTGGCTTGTACCAACATGCAGGTTTAGATAAGGTTGTTGTTACTTTTATTGCGTGAAGCACCACGACCGCGGTTTCACCATGTCTTCCAGGCGTTGATCCAACCCTCCAAACTTCCAGATGTTACTGCAATTTTGGATTATCAGTGATTTGGAGCCCGTCCCAGAGTAGAGGAATCTGTGCGGCATCCTTGGATAATGCGACATGTTCCGAGCAGGGTCGCTCTTTGTAAGTGTGCTATTGTGATTCGTATCTGTGGTGATTTCATTCAAAAAGGCTGTTTGGAATGGCTCCCAGAGTGTTGGTGGCCATTGGAACTGCTGCTGTTTTCTTTTCCCGGAGACACTGAAAAGCAAAACTGTAGTTGAAACAAGAAAGGCTGAATCATAGATCGCAGTACTTCATTTTCACAGTCTACCTGGTATTACTGACAGGTGTTTTGGACTACCCAAGAGTCTCTAGGAATCAGTGAGGTCTCATTGGATAATGGGGGACATTCCAAGCAGTGTTGCTGTTTGTGATTGTGGTCTTGTCATCCTCTCTATTCATTCAGATGTTTTGTCAGCCTGTTTGGAATTGCTCCCAGAGCACCGATTGCTGCTGGAACCACAGTGGTTGTTTTCTTTTCCCAGAGGTACTGGGAATAAAAAAAAAAAGGCTTTGGTTGACAAAAAAAGCAAGCTTGGTTTATAGATGATGATGATGGCGATTTCATTCACATAAATCATACCTTCTTCCACACAAGTGGAAGCAAGGACAAACAGAAACATGAAAAAGAGAAATGTACAAACATATTTAAAATGTAGTTAACTTATCTTTAGAATCAAAGCCATTTAAACCCTTGCATTACAAGGCAGTAATAAAAACAAAATGATGAGGAACCCTTGCAGTTACTGGCTTCTGTCTCCTGCCCCTTCCGGAGCTCCAGTTTGTTCCAAGGAGCCAGATGAGATGGCACACCAGACTTACATTGTCGGCGCGCAGGGAAAGATAAGTGCGTGAAACTGCCCTTCAAGTACCCCCTCTGGCAAAGCCCATCGCTTCCTCCACCCTTTCCCCGAGGCATATTTTAAAGTTAATGATTTATTCCCCGTTCCCCACTCCAGCGCACTTCAGTTTCTGGAGGACGTGGGCAGCTGAGATCCTTGTTCCATTGGTGACGGAAGCCAGCTCATAATTGCGGTGCTGAGTCTCCATTTGAAGAGGCTAAAAATAGTCGTAATGATCAATTTAAGGGCAGGATCTTAGAACAAGGGGCTGGTGCGCCAGAGAGGGGTCAGTGGCCAGTGAGCGAGAAAACAGCCGGCGGGGGAACGGAAGTTATTATTCGATGTAAGGTTAAGGGTCCCAAACAGAAAGAGCATTCGAATCCCCAAATTAATTGCAAACTGCACTCTAACTACCAGTATCTAAAAACTGGGAGGCAGCATAGGTTCTGGTTAGACCGCACAAGAGAGGGTTCAAACATCTGCTGACTCGGGTGTAGAGCTCCCTGGGGTCTTAGGATGCTACAGGAAAAAAAGAGCGGAAGAATTATGCCCCCCCCCCCCGCATTAACCTTTCCTTCAGTCCCAGAATTTCTAGCATTGCAGAGAGCAGGACAAGGGCAGTCGTTCCCATCCGGACCTCTCCCGGTGTTGCGCTCGCGTTCCCTGGCTCCGCTGGCCTGCCCCCTTGGCTGTGGGTGCCTCGTCTGCCCTCCAGAAGCCCCAGACTGAAGTTTCAGGTTCTTGCAAATGCTAGAAGTGAGGGGACAGAAGGAAATTTTAATTGGGGATCAGACTTTTTATGGGGGGGGGAGACAACGACCTCGTTTTGCTCCCCTGGTAGCTGCATTCCTTTGTGCAACCCTCCAGATGTTGTTGGACTGCAAGTCCCATCAGCCCTGGGTATGATGGGGACCTTACTCCAACAGCAACCGGAGACCGGAATTCAGAGAGATGGGCTTCTCAGTCTGTTTCGGCGCCAAAGATTGTAAGGAACCCCGTCGTTCCTTTGCGACTGGCCGGGATCGAGAGCCGTCCGTCGTTCAGGTTCGGTGGGCTTTTGGGTCTGACGAAGCGGGCCGGAGTCCCCGGAAGCCGAGGCGAGAAATTTCGTGCCCTCGGTTAATCTCAGAGTTGCTACAGGAACCCTTTAGGTGCGCGTTCGTTTTAACGAGGAGCCCGGAGCCGCCTGGCGAGGCCACCCCCGGAGCGGAGGAAGAACCGTGCAGGAAAAGGAGGGGAAACCACGACGCCTCCGCCGGCCGGGGGTTCGGGGCCCCGGAGGAGAGGCATGGCCCGCCCCCGGGGGCTCTCCGAGGGAGGGAGGGAGGGAGGCTGCCCCTGCGCCTGGAGGTTCCGCTCGCGCCCCGGCGCCGCTTTGCGCAGCCGCCCCCGCCCTCGCCAGTCCCGCGGCGGCAGAGCAGCCTCTCCCGGTCCCGCCGCTCCCCCTGGCCGCCCCCGCCGCTCGGGCTTGCTGGGCCGGGCGGCGCTGCGCTTTGACGCCCGGCTCGCCCGGAGGGGAAGGGGCTGGGGCTGCGGCGAAAGCCGGCGAGGGCGAGCAGGAGGAAGAGGAGCAGGAGGAAGCGGCGCCAGCGGGCGGGAGGCGAGCCGGCCCCGGGTGTCCCCCGCCGGCAGCAGGTGAGGGCGCTCCCTCCCCTCCCCTCGGGACCCGGGAGGGCCGCGCCGCCCAGGACTCGCCGGAGGGGCGCGCGGGTGAGCGGGGACCGGCTCCCTCTCTGCCTCTCCGGGCGCCCCACCGCAGGTGCAGAGGGAGCCCCGGCCCCGGCCTCCCGCCTGTCGCCCCCCCCCCCGCCTGGGATTAGGACGGGGCTGGGCGGAGGGAGACCCCGCGGCCCCCGAGGCTGCCCGCGCAGCCCTCGCCCCCTCCAGGCTGCCCTTTCTCGGCCCCCCCCCCCGCCGCCGCCGCCGCCGCCACCTCGGGGGAGGCAGAAACCTCCCGTTCGCCTCTCAGGCTGACCGGCACCGGCGGCGAACGGGACAGGAGCGCCGCTCTCCAAAGGCAGAGGCGGGCAGAGAGAGCGCTGCGGTCGCCGGGGCGGCCCCGCGGGCTCCAGGGCAGAAAGTCAGCCCCGCTCCTCTTTTGCCCGTCCGGGGATTTGGGAACTGGGCCCGGAGACTCAACGGGGTCTCCCCGCCGGGCCCCTTAGAGGCTCCTCTGCTTCCCGCCGCTGGCAGGGAGGGGCAGCCGGATATTCTCTCTCCCAGCCCCCCCGCCCACCCCAGCAAGGGCATTTTTGGGGGCAGAGATGACCTTTCCTCTTGCCTCTCTGCCACCCTCCCGTAATAGAAAGGCCGTGGTTTGCAGGAAAACGGCCCCCGGGCTTCACAATGGGATCGTCATCCTTTCCCCCTTTTCCCGGGCCCTTTTTCAGAACCGGTCTCAACGCTCAGCAAGGTGAAGCCAGGGCTTTCACCCTGGAACCTCTATGTAGCTCGAACCTGGAACGGTGAAGGGATTCCTTGGGGCACGTGCAGAGTATCAGTACCGTAACCACAGCTGTTTGGGCTGGGGTTCGGGAACTGAGTTTTTGACATCCCAAGCATGCTCAACGGGAAAGCTTTCTGAATTCCCGTCCGCCGCCTCCTCCTCCTCCTTTAGCTATCGTTTTCTGGAAGTGGAGCAGGGAAACCTTTTAATCCCTGCTTGATTGGATCAGCAAAATGTTTTTGTTTTCTACATGCCTGCAGTCTAAAAGCAGCACGCTGAAAACACGCAGGAAGATTTATTGTTCCATCTGGACTCGAGTTGTCTGTTTTGAGTGGCGGAAACTCTCCAGGGTCTCGGATCGAGAGAGGTTTCTCTACCGAATGGAAATAGCAGGAACTGAAACTTCTTTGTGCAAAGTTGCTCCTCTTCTACGGGTCTAAGACTCCTCCCACACACACAAACACACACTCCAAGTGGCAGAATGTGTGTATCTGCCTTCAAGTCACCTGTTAACTTAGAGCGTCCCCATAAATTTCATACCGTTTTCTCAGCCTGCAGCACCTGGTATTCATTGGTGGTTTCCCATCCAAGCGCTAACCAGGACTGGCCCTACTTAGCATCCAAGATCAGATGGAACTCGTGCCTGGAGGGGATTTATGCCCTAAGTCACAGAAGAGACAAGGGAAATTAAGTCTCTAGTCCCCCTGACTGGGTTAGTGTTGAATACTGTTGCCACCTTTAAACCCAGGTAAGAGATTTGTCAGCTGGCCTAGGAATTGTAGTTCTGAAATGTAACTTTTCCATACCTTGCTACCAAATGACAGATTATGCATTCCTTGGGGACCCTGTCCTCCAGCTCTTTTTCTGGAAAACGTAATGCCTTGTGGATAGGCATATAGAAATGCCATTGTTTCCGCTCTGAGTTTCTGAGTGCTGAGGTTTTGTTTCCCTAAATCTGCCGGAATGACTCCATTTGAGCGCTTTCTGTTCCTAACCTATAGTTTATGGGTACAAATCCTAAAAATAACCTGACTTAGATCCTTCTTTTTTGTGGTGGGTGCCACCAGGGTGGGGCCCAGGGCTTGGCGACTAAGTCTTCCAGATTGGAACGGGGTCTTAACTCTTTGGGTTGCTACATATTCTCTTTGCCTACTGAGGGCTTGTTTGGCTCGGCTGTGGTGCAGAAAGGAAACCTTTGCTGGCTCAGAACAGCTACATATCCTCCAACATTTTGTAGATGACGGTTGGGATCTGTGTGCGCTAAGCCTCATGAGAGTATGGTTAAGATGGAAAAAGTTATTCATGAGGAAGATTTACAGACGAGCCAAGAGAGGCTGTGGTAGTTTGCTTTTGCCTGAGCCCATTGGGAAGGGCAGCCTTCTACTCGCTGCTCTCCTCTCCCCTCCGCTAATTGAGTTCAAACCAATTTTGCAGGGTGAACTTGGTTTGCAGCAACTAAAGCAAGCAGAGAGCAAAAGGGGAAAGTGGGAGGAGAAGAGAGAAACTGGGACGTTTGAAAAGCAGCTGAAAAAGTGGGGCGATAGAGGATTAATCAGGGCAGTTCCTGCCAGACTGGGACATTTGGAGGGCATGCAGCCAGCGTTGGACGTTTGGCGTTGGATAGTATAGACTGCCGTTCAGATTTGAAAATCACCGGCTTGGTTAAGGAATGGATGTCGGTGGAGTGGAAAACAGATACGGCGCTTGAGCTGGGAACTTTGGGATCTGTGAATGGGACACGGAAGAGTGTCCTACGGCGTGGGTGTAGAAATGGGGGCTCCGTGCTGCTCTTCATGCTTGGCAGGCAGATGAAACCTCCTGGTTTTGCCAGGCCTGGTGAAAATCCCTGGAGCCTGCTCTTTTGCAAAGGCAGAACCTGTGGCACATCCGTTAGGCCCTGGGGCGGGGGTACACACTCCAGCTGCCCCCTGCGTGTGTCTGTGTGTGTGTGTGTGTATGGTTCCAGCTACTTCCCGCAGGGCACGCAGCTTGGCTCACTTATCCAAGTTACCTCCAGCTAGATTATTTTACTCCCTAGGCTTTTTCGGAGTTGAAAAGGAACTTTTTTTAAAGTAGTCCAATCCCATTACTTGGTCTGTTTTGGTAAACACACACTCATAAATCTGGACTGCAGTGACAGACAGGTGTCCTTGATTGCCAGTGCAGAACAGAGATGTGAAGGTCCAAGGGGGGAAAAATAAAAATTTTGCAGGAAAAAAACAATTTTTCCTCCTGTTTTTTATCCAGACTGTTTTCTTAGAAAAAATGGATTACAAATATTTAATTTTAGGCTAATGAATAATGTTTTAAGGCAAGATTTTTACATATTTGCTGCCTCAAAATCATTTCTAAAACAAACAAAGTTTCTGAACAAAGGGAAGACGTTTATGTAAAACTATAGACAGGATCAAAGCATTACAAATCTTGATCTTGACAGGATCAGATAATTACAATCCTCTTCTCAGTTCTTTTCTTTTTATGAGGATTGTTACATCTGCTTAACACTGTGGAGATGAAACAATTTTCTTTGTTTTACTCTATTGTTGTTTCTTCTGTTTTTCCTGGGAATCTTTTGCTTCTGTGTGTGTATATGTCTTCCAGTCTCATGTTGGTTTATGATATCCCCATGAATTTTTTCATAGGGTTTTCTTAGGGAAGGAATTCTCAGGCGTGGTTTTTTGAGTTATTTCCTCTGAAATAGAGCCTATAGCACCTGGTATCCATTGGCGGTCTCCCATCCAACTACAAAACAGGGCTGACCCTGCTTAGCTTCCAAGATCAGATGGGCTCTGGGGCCTTTAGGGTGTTTAGGCCTCATAAAGTGGCAAAATCAGAGAAGTTCCTCATAGTTCAGGTGTTCCTTCCTCTTGAGGACCCTGTAGTTCCATTTGTAACCAAAAATAACTTTAAAAAAGTAAATTCCTTTTGTAATTATTTTATAAATAACCAGTGCTTTAATATATCAGACATGATATTTTTATATAATGCATTTTGTGTTCCTAACGCAACAAAGTGGTGTTTAATCTGGGAAGTGTGCTGATATTGCATTTCTTGGACAATTTTTTCCTGCCCCCCCCCCGGAAACATCCCTTTCCCCCCTCCCCCAGCTTCAAGCTTTCCAGGAATTTTACCTCTCTAGTTGCGTGGTTGGAATAGGTGGTCCCTGAGCCCCCTTCCCCGGCTGCGGATGCTCGAGGGCCTTTCCGGCAGGGATGCGTGTGCTGTTTCCTAGCAACCTGCCACAGTCTCCTCTCCCGATTCCAGGAGAAGGGACTCCTGTCAGTAGGACTGGGGTTTCTTTTTCCCCTTCCCCGGTAATTCTGTTGGCTCTCTTGCAAACATTGGAGGGAGACTGAGGCTGGAGCCGAGGAGCGGGTGGGAGGGAGGAAAGCAAAGCCCAGGACTCCCCAGTCGGCTGTTTTGCCAGACTTGCAAAGCTCGTGTTTCCTGGGGCTGCCTCTGCTCCATCGCAGAAAGAGCATCCTGGCTCCTGCCGTGGAGCAGCCAAAGCTCAGCCGCAGAAGCCTCCATAACTCTGCAAGCCGCCCTGCTTTCCTTCCTGGTGATCTGCAAAGGTAGGTGGTGCAGGTGAGGAGGTTTTACGGTCGCCATGGAATAAAGAAAATGAGGTAGCTCCTACAATAGAGCTGGCGTGGCGCAGCGGCTTGACTCTGGGAGATCGGAGTTTGACTCCCCTGCTCAGCCGTGGAAACCTTGGCAAGTTACCCTCTCTCAGCCTCAGAGGAAGGCAAAAGCAAACCCCTCTCTGAATGGATCTTGCCAAGAAAACCCTGGGAGAGGGTCGCCATAGGTTGGAAAGGACCCAAAGGTCCACGGCAGCAACAAAGCTCTTCCAGTCCTTAAAGCAAGCGAAGAATCCTGATCAGTCCTAAACATGCACAAAGGTGCCCAGGAGGAATGTGGAACTGAGCAGGAATATAAATCCAAATCTCGATCGAAATGGGTTTATCCGTTCTCGTTCTGGAGAAAAAAATTGGCAGAAATCCAAAATGTTCCTTTGGGAGACGCCCGAGATAGTTGATGTATCAGGTGCCGGGTCTTTGTCTTGGTTCGGTTAGGAAACTCGCCAGGTGTGGGATGTCACTTGCGCTTAAGCATGAAGGTCTGTCTAACTCTACAGGCAGACTGACGCTTTAGATGATAGGATAGAGACTCATGGTTCTGCAGAATGTGGAGGTGCCGTTGCTGCCGATACCTTTTTCCTTTTGGAACAGTTTTTCTTTTTTAGAAGTGACGGATCATTTGGTTTGGCATTTCAACTGGCAATTCTCTTTTTGAAGGACCTTCCGAAGAGGAGAATGAGAGAAGTGTGTGTGTGTATGTTTGCAAAAATACAACCCCACTCCCCTGGACCGTTCCTCTTCCTCTGATTCATGCCTGCTTAAAACATCAGGTTGCTCACAAGTCTTCCGCTAGCAGACGTAAAGGGAGAACGGCTGCTGGTTTTGAGAGCTGAATTTCTTTTTAAAAAGCAAGCTATTTTTGCAGGGTGCTGGGCTCCTTTTAATTATACTGTTCTTACACTAATTTTTTATTCATTCAGTCATGTGCCTGAAATTGTTTTCAGTATTGATGATAGTGTATCTTGTAACGTTAACCTTATGTAAGTTTTTAGCTATAATGTATTTCTTTTAATTTGTAAACTGGCCTGAGTCAGAGTTTTGGGGAGAAAGGAAGGATATTAATAAGGAGGATGTTTCTGCAACTGAGAAAAAGTGGAAGAGTGCTCAGGGTTCAGTGATCCCTCACCAGTTCCTGGATTCTTAGATAGTGAGTCCAAACCGTTGGTGGCCCAAATAACATCAGGAACATCCACTCAGTAATAACAGCAATAGCAATTGTTACTGCCGTTGTTCTCATGACTCCTCAAGAACTGGCACATTGTAGTGGTTTGGGTACTGGACTAGGACTCCAAGAGACCAGGGTTCAACTCCCACCTCAGCCATGGAAACCACTGGGTAACCTTGGGCAGGTCACACTCTCCCAGCCTCAGAGAGCCGCCATGGGGAAAATCGTATGAAGGAGTCTTGCCAAATAGCCAGCAGGGTTTTAGTGGTGTGTATGCTGGACTAGGACTCTGGGAGAACACAGTTCAAATCCCTGCGTGGCGATGGAAGCCCACTGGATGACCTTGGGCAAGTCACACTCTCTCAGTCTCAGGGGAAAGGGCACGGCAAACTTCCTCCGAAGAAATCTGGCCAGGAAAACCCAAGGAGAGGGTCACCGTACGTTGGAGTCAACTTGAAGGCATGTCACAAAAACAACAGCAACAAATTCTCATTAGAGTTCTTACTGCTTTTGTCAAATGGATTGGCAGGAGAAATCACGCAGCCTTGACAAGCCCTGGAGTGCCAGGAGAAGCGCTCCAGGGCTGGTAGGAAAAGGGTTTCTGGGGCCGAAAGAGACCTTTGGCAGACAGCCTTCTGACGGGGTTGACTTTTGCCCTTCTTGGTTGTCGTTCCTCCTGTTTCTGGCCCTTTGGATACAGCCCACACATTCTTTCCGTGGTGGTCTCCGTGGCCTGGGAAACGCTGGTGCCCTCCTTGACGTACGCTTCCCCTGAAAACCCTTTGGGTCCCGTTTTATAGTGTTTGGGATAATGGCAGACAAAGGTCCTGGTTTTCTCCTTTTAAAACACACCATCTTGCCTTAAAAGGAGGAGTCAGGGTTCCCAAATTGAGCTCCCAAAGGCATGTGATAAAACCAGATTTCTCCCCCCCACCCCGCCCCCAAAAAGGTTCCCATTCTCTTCTCTTCCTTCTCCTGCAACTAGTCTGGGTGTCTTCGGCATTCATTGGACTTGAATAAGCAATTAATTGAGCGGCTTATGAAGGCCTGGCATGCACTGGTCTGAAGGGGTTTGGCTGCAGTTCCAGGGAGGAGAAAGAGCGACGAGGAGGGGGTGCCGGGTGTGAATTCCCCTCCGTACAAAAAGCCCATTGAAGGATTTACGCCGAGCCAGCAGGAAGCTGAACAGGAATGATATATATTTTCAAAGAGCCAACCCAGTGTAGTGGTTTGAGTGTCGGACTAGGACACTGGGAGGGCAGAGTTTAAATTCCCGTTCAGCCATGGAGGCAACCTGGGCAAGTCACCCTCCCTCAGCCGCGGAGGAAGGCAAAAGCAAACAAATCTTGCTAAGAAATCACCATGAGAGCTTTGCCTCATGGCTTCCGAAAGTTGGAAATGACTTGAAGGCACGCAAGAACAGCGACACGCATATACTGTAGTGTATTTTCTCCATCAAATGTCAAAACCTTGAGCTGGGAGGATGAGCCCATCTGGGGCCGATTACTTTTTTGCAATCTTTGACCCCTAGAGGGGCCAGGGGCTTCAAAAGCAGCCCTGGCCCCTCCCTGTGGCCCACAGGCTGCATTTTGCCCACATCTAAAAAGATCGCATCTCCCTATATAAGCCGACCCATCTTCTAAGATCTTTGGGGAGTCCCATCACCATCACACAGCACACATTTGGTGAGGACACGGGAGGCATGGCCTTTTCAGTGACTTTCTAGAAGCTCTTTGTTTGGCCTGGACAATAGTTGCTGCCCGGGCTGGCTTTGCTATCTGTGGAATGGGAGTAACAGTGGCCAGCCTTGCAGGGCTGTTGGTCTGTTTCTGTCTCTCTCTTGCTTTGTTTGCACCCTGAAGCTGGGATTCAAAGTGACTTATAGTGTAAAGAGAATAACCAAGCAAGGCAGGAGTTGTTGTCACTGCTGCTGTTCTTCTTGTCTAGTTGTCGGCGGTACAAATGCTCCCCTTCTCTCTCTTTGCAGGGCCCGCCTCTACCATGTGCGAAATGGGCCTGGTCTCCCCAGAGCCCTCCAGCCTCACGCCGTTCTATGGGGAGGCCCCGGACGCCTATTGCCAGGACGATGACCGCTGGCAGAGGCTCCGCACTGCGGTCCGGAAGCTGGAATTCTGGGAGAACTTCGAAGCCGAGCTGATCGGCAGCGGCTTCTTCTCCAAAGTGTACAAGGTGATGTTGCCTGGCTAATTACTTTGCCTGAAGCAAAATGCAGCCCCGAGACGTGTTCATAGCCAGTCGCTCCTGGGACAGGGGCCTCTCAGCAGGAACGGGTGGTGAAGCCGTTTCCATGTCAGTGGGATTGGGGGAGCTGTGCCTCGTTTATGGTTAAACACCTTGAGGATCGTTTTTAGCCAAAACCCAAATGGATAAGCAAAGGTGGGAGGTGTTGGTGTTGTCGGCTGTGGTGGGGTGATGATGATGATAGCAGCTTTGTCAGAGAGACCTTGCTTTTTGCACAGAAGGGTCCACCAGGAGAACTACCGCTTTCAGGAATTTTGGCTTGGGTTTCTTGAACAGAAGCAAAGGTTACTGATCACAGTGAAGGGAGATCAGCCGTAAAAAATGCAGGCGTCTCCTGCTTGCAGTCGGGAAGGCTGACAGATCTGAATTCATGGGGCATTCTTTCCTTCCCGGATGCTCTCCCCTGGGGACCATGAGCTGGTTCCCAATCTGTCATTTCCATCACGCCCTGCCTCCTCCTGCCTCCCTCTTTTGCGAAGAGGCAATAAATGTCTTTCTCGACCGGCACCCTGGTCTGTGTGGCATTTCAAACAATTGGGAAGGGGGAGATTCCCAGTTTTGGCCGTTCTTTTTCTTCCCAGTTGCTGGGATCCTACAGACTGGGGGTGGTATGGGAAAACCTGTCAGATTTCAGCAAATGGTAAAACTCAGAGGCATTTGTGCACAAAGATCTTTTGACAGCCGAAAGGATTGCCAAAGCTAAATCTTGTGGCCTTTGTTTAAAATACAACAAGGTTTTGTACATTTTTCCAGACAAGCCTTAGAGACGACTGCTGGAACACCCAGTGTTTGGCACAACCAGGGTTTGGAAAAGTTACTTTTTTGGACCATGATTCCCAGTTATTATTGCTGTGTGCCTTCAAGGCATTTCCGATTTGTGGCAAGCCTAAGGCAACCCTATCACGGGGTTTTCTTGCCTTCCTCTGAGGGCGAGAGAGTGTCATCCGGTGGGTTTCCATGGCCTAGCAGGCATTCAGATCCTGGACTCCTGAAGTCTTGGTCCAAGGCTCAAACCACTACGTCACATTAACTCTTAGGACTCTCAGTATCCTCCCAGAAACCTGGGAGATGGTGGTCTCAACATGTAATATTTCCAAACTCCGAACACAACACAGCCTGGGCCAGTTATCCTTCAACGTAGCACCCTTTGGGTGTGTTGGACTACGCTTCCCATTATCCCCAGTCACTGCGCCATGTTGGTCAGAGGTGATGGGGATTGTAGGCATCAGAAATATTTGGGGAGGGCTGGCCTCAGGTCTGGTGCTGCTTTTATATTGCCAGACCCCCAGTCTGCCAAGTCTCTTATCAGTCTTGCTATTCTGTGCTCTGTTTCCTGCAGTCAGTTATTGAGCAAGAGAAAGAGAGAGAGAGAGTCGTGGGTGGGTGCATAAATCTCTTTTATTCTTATCTTAGAACAACAGGTGAGAGACAATATGACACCCTGCTTTAATAACCAAAGCAAATGTAAGTTCATTGATCCAGTCGGTTGCCTTGCTACAAATCCAACAGCAATCTCTGGAGCTATTTGTCAATTCCGCACGACTGCTTTTGGCCTGAAGGTCTGGCTTTTTTCTCTTTGGTAGGACGGTTGGTCTCTTACCTAGATACTCCAGGGAGAAAGCCATTCAGATCTTGATGATGCAAACCCTTCTCTAATCCAGATCCGAGGAGCTATAGCCCAAGAAAGTAGCCTCGCCCCGCCCACAGCTTTGCTCTAGTCCTGAACACAATTCTAAAGAACCAGTATTGCCATTTCAGAGTTGATGACTTTGGACTGGATGCCCTGAGGGTTTGACTCAGTACAAAAACAACTTCCTAGGTCCCCGTGTAACAATCACAGAGTTGAAACAAATCATAAGCAGACTGCAAAGTCAACAAGAAGGCTGGCAGTGAATTTTCATGTCTGTGGGCTTTGTTGCAGAATGGCCTATTCTTGCCTGTTGTCCATCCAGGAAACTTTCCGCCCGGTAGCCCTTCCTACTCACGAGGCGGCTCTTTCTCGGAAGGGGACACAGCTCTCCTTTTGTTCAGGATTCTTGCACTCCATGACCTCTTTCAGGGCATATTTCTTTGTGCTTTCTTCCTCTCGCTAGGCAGTATCATCGTAGACCGTGGTGTCTGAACATCACTCTTTTTTCTGGTTTAACTCTTTGCGGGGGATTATTGTTGTTATAATATGCAGTTGCACCATCTCCCAGGTCTTACTGGCTGGAGTTTTGAACCATCCGTGATTCCAGTCGTATCTATGAATCTAGGAATCAGTGAAGTATCATTGGATAATGTGGTGTCTTCCAAGGAGTACTGCTTTGTGCTCTTGTGATCCTATTTGCAGCAATTTCATTTCAATCTTTTAGCATCGACTTGGGTTTCTCAATCTACCAGGTTACACTGACTGGAATTCTGGAAAATCAGTAATTCAGATTCTGGCCAAGAACGGCCCTTCCCAGCAGACTCAGGCAGGAGCAAACTTTTGCACCCTCTCCTAGCTTGTGTGTGTTTTTGCCATCTTGACCATACTCTGATGTTGCCTGGCCACACACATCCCAGTTTCCATCTGTGAAATGTTGGAAGGTATGCATAATCTGATGTGAGTTAATTCAGTCTGGTTCCCCCACTCCCAGCGCACCGTTTTCTGTCACCTCATCCCACCTCACACTGAGGGCATCTGGTTTGTTTGCCAACATAGCAAGGAACAAGAATACAAGCACAAGATGTTTCTGCCTCACTGAGTGGCCAGCGGCTTCCTCCATTAACCTTTTACTTTATGAGTCTCAACGCCAGCTTGATTTAAATCCTCCATGACTTCTGATGCACTGCTCCCCAGGCCGGGAGCATTGATGTTCCAGCAGGCGCCCAAAGGCACAGCCACCAAGGCAGGTGAGGAAAACGCCCCAGGCTTATAATACAGTCAGTTGCCACATTTTGCAAACCTGGCACTCCATACACATCCTGAAAGTGAAAGGAGAATTCACAAATTCCATTATTTAAAAACAAAAAATGGGGAAAGGAGAGTGAAAAGGAGGAAGGCAAGAAGGGGCATGCAATGGCATTAAAATTCAGGGCTGAACGATACCCCACAGACACCCGGCAGAGCTGAGAGCCGTTTGCAAAGGTTACTCGGCGATTCTGCATCCATTAGGTACGGAGTAATGGGTGCTTTATGAAGCCACAACAGCTGGGCTGCCACCATCCATCTTATTTCGAGACAGGGAGCGTGTCGGGGCTGAGGCCACTGTGGCAATGCATGTGAGGAAACTGAGTAAGATGGGAAGGTCAGGCCCCAGTAAGGGGAGCATTTAGTACAGGCTGCATCAGTCAGTTAAAAGGCAGAGGATGGGGCTGCCAGGCGTGCTTTGGAGGATGGCTCAGAATTAGGGTCCCCACATCGCAGGGCCTGATTAACAAACTCTTTTTTTCCTAGCTCCACTCAGGCTGTGTGCTGGACAGTGGCCAGGCCGACTCTGGGTATCTGTTGAGGACTGGGTAGAAGGGTCTGGAAGTTTTATACCTTAAAAGTAACTTTTCCAAGCTCTGCAGCTGCTGGTGTTTCAGCTGCCTTGCAGGTGACTTTTTCTTCCAGTTCATAAAAGTTCCCCATTGCCTGGGTGAAATCTGTGCTTCTTACACTCGCAGGAGAAAAGCATCTGTCAAGCACCCAGAGGCCTTGAACCTCTTTCTGCGTAATGCCCTTTGCACATGCTCTGGCAGCTGGGGCATGTGCGTGTATAATATCTTTGACGTGACTCCCAAACTTTGTTTCAACTGGATTTTTAAAATGATTTTGAGTCAAGGACTATAATATGGAAGGGATTGTTTAAACAAAGGGCCTCTGCCAGTCCTGATAGCTCCTTGGGAGCGACCCAGCCTGTACCAGTCAGTTTCCATTCACCCAGAGCAGCTCGGGGTTCACAAGGAGATGCCGTCCTTCCAAAACCTTTTGAAGAGGCGGGGCGCCACGGAGGGAATCCTGCTGGCGCTTTAAAGTCTGTTTGCTTTCGGCTCCATACGAAGATTAGAAGTGACTGAGTCCCCATCTGGAAGCAACGGCAGGTGGCTGCTCCTGTCCCAGTGGGAACGGTGAATCTGCTTTGGATTCTAGTCTGAACTTTAAAGGGCTTGAAGCTCATCCTTCCAAATGGGTTCAGCACTTTGTGGTGCTCCTTTAAAGTTCACACTCAAAACCAGAGTGGGCCTAGGTAATGGTGGACTTGCTTTTAAGCTGCCGGGGAGGTGTCTTTCCTTTAATCCGCCTGTTTGGTGCTCCCTGCAGGTCGCTCCAAGCAACTCTAGCGGCAAACCGATGGTGGTGAAGATCTACAAGAACGACGCCGACCAGGAGGGGATTGTGCGGGAAATCAGCTTGCTGCAGAAGCTCTCCCATCCCAACATTGTCAGGTGGGAGAGGGTTAGGGTCAGGGAATGTGTTGTAATATGTTGTGCGGTTAGGGTTCTGGTCTCGCAGATGGAGGAGCCGTCCACACAAAGCCAAATGAAATCCTAGAAGCGCTGAGTTGGAAGGGACCTTCAGGAGCCATCTAGTCCAGCCCCCTGCAAATGCGTCCCATCCAGCCTCTGCTTAATGGCCAGGTACAATTTCGGAGGAGTTCTTGGGGGCTGCATTCCGTTGGTTTCTAGGGCCCAAAATAGCAGCATCATTTTGAAGCTCTTTCTGACTTAGGAGAGACAGTGTTGTATAGTGTTTGACCGTTGGACCGTGACCTCGGGGACCAAATTTCAATCTCCTGCTCGGCCATGGAAATCCGCTGGGTGGCCTTGGGTGCATCACACACTCTCAGCCCCAGAAAACCCTGTGATAGGTTTGCCTTGCGGTTGCCGTAAGCGGGAAACAACTTGAAGGCGGGCAACAACAAGCGAGCCTTGTTGGGTTTCAAGCTGTTAGGATGGGAAAAGAAACCATACAGAATCCAGGAAGCTGTACCACGGTAGCATCGTGGGGAGAGGAGCGTGACCATTTTCTAAACCTCACACGGATGAATTTAGCCCTGCAGCTTGATGTTTCCTGTTGCTTTTTAAAGACACAGAACATCTGATTTCCTGCAAGAGACCCTGAAAATCAGCTATAGTTATCCTAATGCAAGTTGTTGAGGTTTGCTGTAAATTTTTCTCCCCATTTTGCTGGGCAGAAAGCGTCTCACTATGATGAATTTCTGGTTCTTTTTTCTCTTCCCTGTCTCTTTCCTTCTTTAAATAAAGGTATCTTGGGATCTGTGTGAAGGATGACAAGTTATACCCAATTCTGGAGGTAAGGAATGGTTTCTCTGTGATGGCTCTTAATCTCGCAGACGTTAAGAAAAAAGTGTATCTCCTTAGTAATCATAAGTTTATAAACGATCTTCTCAGCCCTGCCATCTGTCCCATAATTAATTCCTGGCTCCTGAGGAGGGACAGTTCAGAAGATTCTCAGCTTCTCCAGGGAATGCTGGTTGACAAAGCCCTCAGTTCGGGGAGTGGGTGGATGTATCCCTCTGAATAATTCCAGAGGCACTGGAGTTGTCTCAGGATGCACTCCCCCAAAGAGAGCAAGAGAGCTTGGTCTAGACCAGGGCTGGGTGGTTTTCTTGCAGTCTGTGGGGGCCTCCAGGATCCATTTTGCAGCCTGGTTTTTCTCTCCTCCGCCCAATTTCCCCCTTTGCCCTGTCCTTACTTCAGTCACTGCAAATTTGAGTTCAAAATGCAGAAGTAGTTCCCTTCCAGGGCTGGGAATCACATGGCCATGGTGGCTGTGGGATTCTGGGAGCGCAAGTCCAAAAAGATAATTTTCTTTGATCTCAGCTAGCTCTGATCTACTGTCCAATGGGAACTGTAGTTAAAAAAACCAACAACACCCCACACCTTGCTCCCAGCTAATGGCTGTTGCCGTGTCCCATTGGGACTGTGTTCCAGATGTTGGCGGGCTGCAGCTTCTAGCATTCATCTAGCATTGTGCTAGCAAGGGAGCTGATGGGTGTTGCAGTCCAACCACACCTGGAAGGTCACACAGTTGCCACCCAGCCCTATGGAAGATGTTGTTCTTCACCGTTCCCTGCACATTGTGCTGGCTGGGGATGATGGAAATCCATCGCTATGGAAGAGAGGCCCATCTCGAGGCCACGCAGAATCCAAGCTCTTTGTGAGACACTGGCTTGCCTGTGAAGCTCCTTCTGTCCTCTCACAAAATTAAATCCCCATCTTCCCCTCCTCTGCCTAATGACAGTATGTGAACGGTGGGTGCCTGGAGGAGCTTTTGGCCTGCAAAGACATCTCCCTCAGCTGGAAGGAGAAGGTGGACCTGGCCTCAGACATCACTCGAGGGATGGTCTACCTGCACTCCAAGAACATCTACCACCGGGACCTCAACTCTAAGGTAGAGCCTTTTTTGACCCCAGTTTGACAGGGACAGTCCCGATGAATGCTCTGTCATCCCACTTTTTCAGCTGCTCTAAGAATGTCTTGGTTTCTCTCCCCTCCTCCCACTTTCCCCCTTGTCCTCAGCTTACTTCATTTGCCGCAAAAGCGAGCGGTGGCAATCTCTCCTCGCTTGTTTTTCTTGCTCATTCAACACTTTGACCCCACTCTGATGTGGCTTAGCCACAAGTGCCCCCATTTTCATCTGTGAAATGCTGGAGGATCTGCCCCTACGTGCATCAAGCCACCCCTTGTATGTCTCTTGTTACAATCTTATTTTGAAACTGAATTTCAGAACTGCCTCATTCGAGTGACCCTGCGGGGACGGGAGGCCGTGGTGACAGACTTTGGGCTGGCCAAGGAAGTGGCGGAGGTTCCGGCTAAGGATCCGGAGAGGAAGCTTTCGCTGGTGGGCTCAGCCTTCTGGATGGCCCCCGAAATGCTACGGGGAGAGCCTTATGACCGGAAGGTATGCAGTGCGTGTGTCTCTCTGTCTCTCTCCCTTTCTCCTCCCTCTTTAGCCCTTCATTGTGAGGTCTGTGCTGGCCCTTGTTTGGGGTTGCTGCAGTAGAAACTGGAGAGGGTTCCTGTCCCTTCGTATGCTATGTAGGAGAGGGAATTTCAGCAAGTGCTGCTTGTGACCTGGTTGCATGCAAGCTACTCCTGCTGAACTCCCCTCTGCTACGCAACAGTTTAAAGGGACAGGAGCCCTCTCCAGTTTTAATTCTGGCCACTTCCCCCTTACCCTAGTGAAAACTCTGGCTGTTTCCACACTACATTGTTATAATGCTATTATTCCACTTTCAACATCCTGTGGAATTCTGGGATTTGTAGTTTACTGCCAGATTGCTCTCTGGCTGAGAATTCTAAAGGCCATTCCCTAAACTGCAAACCCTAGGATTCCGCAGGATGTTGAAAGTGGAATAATAGCGCTATAACAGCGTTGTGTGGAAACGGTCTCCATTTACTCCATCCTGTTTAAAATGTTCAAGTACATTTCTACATCCCATCTGGAAAGAGCACCAGAGGGAAAAAGACAGACTTTGCTCTCACTTTAGGTTGAAAGTTTGATTTAAGTCAGCATCGAGGAGCCTGTGCTTCCCTTTTTGTCTCACCACCAGACAGGTGCAGGCAGAGAACAAAACCGAGCAAGCAAAGGAGTGTGGGATTTCAGTTTTCCCAGCAACCGGCCCCATTGTCCTTTTTTACTTTATTATGTGAACCTGAATGTCACGATTGTCCTTCTGACATAGGCTGGGAACATAAAGTCACTAATATTCTTACTCCTAACAACAACAAAAAAGAGTTATTTCAATGCAAGGAGAAACCTACCAAAAAAACAGGGAACTGCTGTGAGTTTCTGCACATTTCACAATCCTTCTTCCCTGCAAAATTTGTGCTTAAAAATAAGCTTTCATGTGTATCCCCCCCCAGGAAGCTGCTTCTTTACACAAAAAAGCAACATTTTTGCACAAGAAACAGTGCATTTTGCAGGAAATAGCACTGTTTTCAACACAGAAATGTTGTTCTTTGCATAAAAAACACATTACTGTGTGCAAAAAAAAATTACATGTAATTTATGTTACATGTTTTGTGCACAAATGTGTATTTTTTTTGTGCCTTTTTTGGGAAAAAAATGAATTTTATTTTTTAAAATCCCAAAGTGAGAATAATCATGGAAAACTGTTCAGGAATATCTGAATTCTCCCCACACCGGGGACAAAAATGTTGCAGTTATTTGTTTCTTGTGCCCAGGAATGAAATAAGAGACATTTTAATTTTCCTGCTATGTAGCTTCCAAACTGGCCTTTCCCATGGGTTGAATGTTGCTTCTTCCTACAGGTGGACGTTTTCTCCTTCGGTATCGTCCTGTGCGAGATTCTGGGGAGGATCCCCGCTGACCCAGAGGTCCTACCCCGAACGCAGGTCGGTCTCCCTCTCCCCATCTTGCGTCTCAGACTTGAGATTTCCTTGCACATCACTGCTTTGTTGACAGTGCCTGGGAGCTCAGCTGTGCTGTTTCTCTGACCTTGACTAAGAAACGGAGGCATCAAAACGGGAATATTTGTAAATCCTCTTTCTCGCTTCTCCTCACCAGGATTATGGTCTGGATGTTGGTGCCTTCCAAGACCTGGTAGGAGAATGTCCGAAGCAAGTTTTAGATTTGGCTTCCAGCTGTTGCAGAGTAAGTTGCTCTCCATTTTGTCCATACAGAGTTTGTTTGTGTTTTTAAGGGTTTGCTTAGCTGGCAGCAAACTCAGGGCTGAGGGTTGAAAGAGGTCCTTCCTCCGGAGACATGCCACTCATTTCCAGAGTTCATCATGAAGCGGAGGTGGCCAAGTAGCTTAAATTCAGTTTTTGTGCTTTTTACATTTATAATCCCCTCCTTTCCTCCAGTGATTTCAGGGCAATGGTATTTATAGCACAATGCTCCTTCCTGCTTTTTCCCCCACAACAACCCTATGAGGTAGATCAGAGAGGGAGAACAGGGAGAGAGAGATTTGCAACTGATTGGTCTGTGGCTTTGGGTGGCTTTGAGAGGATATTAAATTCATGGAAGATGCAAGGAGTCCTATCAATAGCGCTTAGCGATAATGCCTGTGTCATGCCACCATATTTAGGAACAATCTACCACAAAGGACCATTTAATTGGGGTAATTCAGACAACAGAAGAGGGCAGTTGGCTTAACTCTTTGCTTCAGAGCTTCTCAGAAGTAGGATGCTGGAGGAGATGGGCCTTTTTCTTCTGATCCAACACAGTGCTTCTTATGTGGGTAGCCATTGGAGGTGGCTGTTATCTCTGAATATGAGCCACACAGTAACACACAACGTGGGCAAACAGTTGCCTTCACACACACACTGCTTTGGGGCTTCCCAGAAACACCTGGCTGTCCAATCTGAGAGGTAAGATGCTGAATTGTAAAGAACCACCGTGCCCTCATCCAGCAGCAGGCTGTCTGTCCGTCCGTCTGTCTGTCCATCCTTCTGGTAGGTATCTCTGTCTGTCTGCCTCTCTCTCCCTCCCTCCCTTATTTCCAAATTTCTAACGCCCAGTGATGCAGAGGAGAATTGAGCCTCAATGTTAGTGGCAGCTCTTGCTGTCCTCTGGCTTTGTATGCATTCCTTGCACATTTCATAAACAGAAAGATCTGCACACCTTGCCTTCAGGCCTGTTCCAGAATTTCGAGACAGACAGCGATCAAAGCAATAGAACATTTGGCCTTTTGGTTAATCTGACCCAGTTTCATTTTTTTTTTAATTCCTTGGCTTCTCTTACTGGCCACCACACCTTGGGAGCCTTATTGCAAAAACCAACACATTAACATTACTTAAAAAAAACAAACGCACACACATTCCTTTTAAATTTTTACAAAATTGCTTACAAAAACCTAAAAGAAGAGAGGCTAAAATGGCAAAATAAAATAAAATAAAAATTCAATGAATGAACCTCTCAGACAATGGAAAGGAAGCTCCCTGCCCCTAGGAGGTTACAGATTAATTTTTTAAAAAATGCTGGAGAGGAAGGGAGAGACAATACTAACAGGTGAGTGTACGTTTTTGATTGTAACATTGCAGGCAGCAGAAGAAAAGTCTGGGAAATTTGAAGTGGTGGGTGTTGTCTTAGAGTGTGGGAAAGTTTTTTTTTTCTTATAAGAAGTAACTTTTAATGCTAGATGAGTGTTAAGTCTAATTGCAGGCTGAGCTCTCAATTTTTTTGGCCTGGAAGCTGCCTGCACTGCCCCCTTGAGCTGGGAGTGGGAAAGTCCATTTCCCCAGCCCTTACTTTCTTCTTTCCTGATCCTTTGCAGGTGGAAGCGTTCAAGCGCCCCTCCTTCTCCGAGCTCCTGGAGGAACTGGAAGATGCAGCAGAGTGTCTGGAATCCACAACAGACAGTCAGTCACCCGGCTGAAGCGTCCAGTGGAGAGCTGGACTGTAAATGTACTTTTGTATATCTCAAAAGAAAGGCAGTGAAAGAGGTACAGGAGATGGAGGATCTTTAGGGGGGAAAAAACATGAAAGATCCCTCGCTCTGTTCACTCATCTTGGATAGAACCTGGTGAATCATTTTGTGAGAGAAGAGCATTTACACGGCCGGCTGGCCTCCCATCTCAGTCCTGTGTGGTTTCTCTTAAAGGCCTCCAGGAGGTCATCTCACGCAGTTCCGAATTCTTAACAACAGAAGTGGTGTGTGCGCCAAAAAGAGAGAGAGAGAATCCACTCATTCAAACCCTTCTCTGGACAAGTGCCTGCCAGTGAAATGGCTTTAGGTGGCTCTAGTTAGCGAGCCAAGTTGCATGCCTCTGAGGGGAAGGGCAAGGAGCCTGCTGTAACCATTAGCTGATACTACTTTTGTGGCCAGTCCTGCCATTTTGTGCTCATCCCTCAATTCATCCATCTCATGCCTTGGGTTCTCTTGACTGTCTCCACTTTGGACATCCTACCTAGGGGCTGCCGTGAACAAAACCAAGGTCTTATTCTTGGAAAGTGTAATTTTAATTCTTGAAACGTGGTGCCAATAGAGCGGGAGGAAGGTTGGCAAGTTTAGAAGGGGCTTTTCTTGGAGTACAGGGAGGAGACAAACGCAGGGAAAAGATGTGATGTTTCTGTGGCTTTTCAGCTGCCGTGGCCAAATGCGTTTTCTTTCTAAAGAGACTTGTAGTTGCTGCAGAGAAAAAAAACACCCACAGTGGCAGGAGGCCTGTTAATTTGTGGAAGAACCCGGCTGACCACACTTGGAAACAGCACACTGGGATATGCGGAAGAGCCAAACCAACAGTCTTGCTTTGTCCCTACCCTTTCCGCCCCTATCCCACCCACCCCTCCAGAACTCCAGAGAATAGGAAAGAAAACCACCTTGTGTCATGACTTCCCAGTCATGCCAGTTTCCCCCTATCCCTGCTCCACTTGCAGGCTCCTGCTGGTATCGCAGGCAGATTTTTCCAGTGCAATGATGCAATATATCGCTGAAAGGTATGTGTGTGTATATATACAGTGTGTGTGTGTGTGTGTGTGTGTGTGTGTAAAAAAAGCTATGCTTCTTTCTCATAATGCCAGGTTTACTGAAAGCCACCCTTGGGCAAACCTTTTCCCTAGCCTCTTTGTTTAGGACTTCATTTAGAACTAAGAGGACCAGAGACCAAGGCCCTGTTTGAAAGACTGGGCAAACAGCCTGCCAGTCAGTGTTGAGCTAGATGGAAAAATGGGCTGAGGCCTTATGAAGCCACTTGATGTGTCCGTGGAATTTTAGGCCTGAATGAACCCAGCTGTTGAAGCAGAGTGGGGAGGCACGGGGAAATTCTGGGTGCCATTATGTCATTTTGCATGTATAGACCTCTGACCTGTGCCTTTTTAGGCTACTGCACATAAATTATATTGCTATGATTCCACTTTAATTGCCATGGCTGCATCCTGTGGAATCTGGGGGTTTGTACTTTGGGGAGAGGCGCTACAGCTCCCCGGCATAAAATTCTAAGTGCTCCTCTCTAAAATGAAAACCCCAGGGTGGCACAGGATGTTGACGTGGCATTTAAAGTAGAGCGATCGCAGTGTAGAGAGCCAGCATGGGCGGAGTGGTTTGAGCATTGGACTGAGACTCAGGAGACCGGCGTTTAAATCCCTGTGCAGCTATGGAAATCCTCTGGGGGACCTTGGACGAGTCATGCTCTCTCAGCCTGTGGGGAAGGCAAAGGCAAACCCCCTCTGAACAAATCTTGCCAAGAAGACCTCATGACAGGTTTGCCTTCAGGTCACTGTAAGTCGGAAATATTTTTTTTTCCCCAAAGTGGAGTTTTGACAAGAGACCAGCACCCCCACGGGCTGACTTCTGCCAGAGCGGGGCCCCCAATCTTTGGCACCTGAGGTTGGAATTCTTTTCTGTGGTTCCTAAGCAGGCTCAACATGGTTTAGGATTTTGCTCCTCTTCCTTCTGTATAGATGAATAAATATATCATGAAATTTTCCTGGGTGGTGTTTGGGTAGTCGAGACTGCTCCTCTTTCTTAAGCACTGAAACAACGAAGACCTGCAAATGGTGCCTTTAGAAGAGCTCAGGCAAAAGAGCAGGAGTTCTCTTGAAAAGGACCGTGAGGCAGGAAAACCAGACTGACATTTGAGGTGAAGTGGGTTGCTGGGGAAGGGGGCTCGTTGAACTGTTCCCTTCTGCTGAATTTATGTTGCCCTGTGTCCATCTCCCTCTCCTCCTTTGTGATTTTGTGATATTAGAGATAGGTACATATCCAATGTATAACTTAACTGCACTCTCTAATAGCCTGGGTCTCAAACTTAGGGCCTCCAGAAGTTTAGGACTTAATTCCCAGAATTCTGACCATTGGCTTGACTGGCTGGGACTTCTGGGACGCCCAGAACACCTACGGGACTCGAGAGGCGCCGATCAGCGTATTGGAAAGCAGACCAAGGTTGCCGTCCAGCCACCTGGTCAGGCCAGTTTTCCTGCTCACGAAGGTGTTTTTCCGTTCCTCGCCGTGACAAACGGCACCTGGTGGGTGTTAAATTCCCACTAACCTGGTGACCTTAGGCAAGGCACACGCTCTTGGACTCAGAGGAATGGCCAGCCTCCTTGGAAAAAGCGTGGCCGAGGAGAGTCCGTGTGGGCCTGAAGGTGCGCGTAACGATGGAAACAAAGCCATAGAGAGCCAACACGGCGTTGCAGTTATCCGTGCCGGGGGACCAGAGTTCAAATCCTCACTCTGCCATAGGCAAGTCAAACTCTCTCAAACCTCCTCTGAATGAATCTTGCCAATAAAAGTTTAGGAGAGAGGCGCCACAAATCTGAGAGCCAGCATGGCGTAGGGGTCTGGGAGACCACCCCTCCCCAAAACAGCTTCTAGCACTGAGCCGGGCTCAGACAGGCAAGCACAGTTCGCACCAGGCTGCGGCAAACTTGTGGCACGAGAGTGTCCCTTCCGGAAGGAAAGTGCCGTGGGCGGTCGGCGTTTTGCCACGGTGTCCTCCCGGGAAAGATTAATTGACGAGCGCCCCAGAGAAGTGCTTTGTGCCGGTCTAGCACTTTTGCCAGGGCGCTGTTTCAAAACGTCCGCAGACGCTGCTCTCGCCTTGCCGCTCCCCTATTGTTCGGGGTAGCCAGCGTGAAAATACTGGCAACCAACTTCAGACCGAAGCCAGCCCAGCCAGCGAAAACCTGGAGTGGATTCACCACCCTACTGACGTGGGAGCCAAGAGCTGCTACTGACCCAAGCTGGAAAAGTCTGATTTAATACCATGCATTGTACTTTTGCTGAAATTCTGATTAAACAGGCACTTCCATTTATTTTCTCCATGTCATTTACAACAGAATAACAAAAATTACCACTTTTACCGGGGAACGTGGTGTGGGGGGAGGAGAAGAGGGTTGCACGTTTTGCGTTTTTCCAGCTCTCAAAGCGCAAAGGTGTTCTGTGCAATAGGAGTGGGCAGGAGCGCGCCTTTGCACAAGGACTTGAGGGCGTGCAAGGGGAAGGGGGTTGCCCCTGGGCCAGGAGAGAAAGGGCCGGAATCCGTCACCTGCAACGAAGCCCCGCGACGAGCCTTTGGGACATCCGGGCTCAAGATGGCCGCTGGCTCACGTGGATTCTAAACAGAACAAAATGAAAAGGAGGAGGGGGCTAAAAGCCACGGATAACGGTAACAACTAAAGGACAGTGTACCTCCGAATATCAGACACGAAGGGGGAGCGTGGGACGGCTTGGGCAAAGCTCGGTTCCCACTGTCTCCAGCTACAAAAGGACCAGGGGGCAGGAAGTGAGAAAGATGCAGTACTGCAGCTCCCATCAGTCCCCTAGCCAGTGTTGGGGAATCATGGGCGCTACACTCCAGCCGTATCCGAACGGCCATGCCTCGCTCACCGCCTTGCATTGGGGCCGGCATGAAGAACTTCATCCAGCCCTTCCGGATATGTTGGATAGCAAATCCTGTCAGCCCCTGACAGCCCACCTTTGTGGGAAAGATTATGGGAATTGCAACCCAAATTATCTGGAAGGCCGATGGTTTCCTACTGGGGAAAACTCTGAACTCCTCACTGACGCACGAGGAATTCTTGCCTTCCTCATGAGGCTGCTAGATTTCAGTTCCCGTCAGACCCACCTACCACAGCCTGTAGTAGAGGATTATGGGAGCTGTAATCCAAGGTATCTGGAGTGCCCCAGCTTCCTCCCAGGGGAAACTTTTGAATTTTTGCACAGACTCATGAGGCGTTTTACACATTTTGTTCCATACCTCTGGACTCACGAGGAGCCTCTGCTTTCCCCTTGATATTCTTAGGCTGCAATTCCCATCAACCCCACCCCACACAGCCACTGGTAATGGATTATGGGTGTTGCAGCCAAAAACACCTGAGGAGCTCCAGCTTCCTCCTAGGGAAACTTTTGAATTTTTGCACAGGCTCACGAGGCATTTTGTACATTTTATTTTTAAAAAGCTTATAGCCATCCAAAAAGCTTATAGCCAGCAAGTTATTTTTTTCCACATTTCCCCCCTCTGCTGCCCTTGGAAACACCTCAAGGCTTTTGAGCAGAAAAAAAGCCACTCTCTCGAAGACAAAAGAATCTATTCCTTTTCCCCATGAAGAATTTTTTTAAAAATTAAATAATAGTATTATTTCCAAGAAGATTACTACGCTCCCTCATCTCCTGGGCTTCTGAAGGGGCAAAAAATAGTCCTTCTTTTGGTTTCTGAGGGCGTCAAAAGCATCCTTTAAGCTTTTGAGGGGGAAAGAAATCCTATTTTTTTCCCCATAAGGGAAAAATCAAAATATTTCTCACTTTAAGAGTCCTATTTTTTTTTTTCCCATACAGAGGGAAAGTCAAAATATTTCTCACTGTAAGAATCCTATTTTCTTCCCCCCAGAGGGAAAAATCAAAATATTTGCCATTTTTTTTCTCCACACAGCTACAAGCACAACACACACAGAGGGAAATGGAGGAAGTGTCTACTTGCTGTACCACACAAACACACACACAGTGTGTATGTGTGTGTGTTTGTATGTATTTTTCTTTCAGTGTTTCCCAAAAGAAAAAGAAAAAAAGGGCAGATTGAAATCCAGGAAAGCTCAGGCTCAGATCAATAGGCTGCTCTTCCAAGGTGCCACAAAACTTTGTGTGTGTGTGTGTGTGTGTGTGTGAAATGAGCCCATCAGTCCCCGCAAATAATTCTGTCCCCCCAAGTAACATTTCTCCTCAGTTCCCACATTTTCCAGCATTGCAGAGACCGAGGGGCCCAAAAATATCCCCCCCGGCCATCTTCCGTTTGCTCGTTTTTGCCTTCCCTGGATAACTCTGCCCAAACCCTTTTCCTCCGGGTGCCCGCGCGCTGTGGCTGAAGCGTTAAGTCACCGCAAGGCTGGAAATCTGGAGACCGAAGGAATTATTTCCTCAGGGGGCGAAGCTCTCCCGAGGGGGCAGGGCTGCCGTCTTGCCTCCCCCGCTCCGGTAGCTACACTCCTTTTTAAAAAATATTTTTAAAAGCCTTGCCACTTATCTTGGAAAAAAAATTCCTACATTAACAATGTGCCCGAATTGTATAGGGTTTTTTTTGTTGGATGAATTTTGTCTGAGGGGCCCATTGGTGCCTCAGAGGAAACTTCCAGAAAGCCCAGCGAGCGCCTCAGGTGGTGCGATCAGCACCGAGGGCGGGACGGAGACTCTCCCCGGCCTGCAAAGGCTCCCCTCTCGCCGCCATTTTCCACTGCTGTCGTTCCTGCAAGGCTGGTCTGTCCAAACTTACACTTTAATACCCACTTTGTAATGAATTAATATTAGTTAAGTTTGGACTTCCTATGCTTCCCTTTAGCATTAGAACTAAAAGCTCAGTTTAGACAGAGTTGCAAGCAAGGTATATCCGCCCCCCCCCCTCTTTTTCAGTGCATTATTTTTAATGATTTAAAATTATTTGGTTGTTTTTAAAGTTAGCTGGTAACTTGTTAATAATTTCAGTTATAATGTTTGGCGTCCGTTCACCTATAGTGTATCTGTTTTAAGTTTCTCAGCCACCTCAGGTCTTTGTTCTGGGGGGGAAAAAATAAAAGCAAGATGTAAACAATTGAACAACAATAATAACAAAGTTATTTGCAGAATGGAGCAACTAATGAAACAGCATTTCAAAAACTGCTCAGCAAATGGGAATTGAGTTACTGCGTTTGAGTGACAGCTTCTAGTTACTTTTTAAAAATTGTTTTTTTAAGGCAGATATGGAAATCATGCAGCCTTTTCAGATGCTGTTGGACTACAACTCCCAGCAATCCAATTGTGCTGTCGGGGGCTGATGGGGGTTGCAGTCTGGCAGTATCTGGAGAGCCGCACAATTCCCACCCTCACTTAAGGGCATTTTTAGAGGCCTTCTGACAGAAAATGTCCAAGTTTGATGCCATTTTTAAAAATCCAGGTTACAAAAAGCAATGTAAAAGTTAATGAGCAACACAAGTTATTTTTTTTTAAATGCAATAAGTAATGTTAATGGGACATTTTTGAAACAGTAATAATGAATAACTGAAACACATTACTTTTCAGAAGCAATTTTCCCCCAGCTCTGACAGGTGGGAAAAGGTTTTTTAGGTTATTTTGCAAGGTTTTTGTTTTGGTGGAATTTCTGCATCTCAGTTGTGATGTTGTGAGGACTGCGTCCTCAGAGGAAAGATCCTGCTTTATTATTTTAATACACGTAAGCTCTTCCTGCAGTATTTTCTCTAACTATCTGCAAAGCCAGGGGCTGCCATCCTTCCCCCTTTTCCCCAGCTCCTGAGCCCTTCAAGAATATAATAATATTTAGTGATTTAGCCGGGCTTCCCGCATGGAAGCTGCAAGAGCCGGCTTGATAAAGAAAGCTGGTCCCATATTTGGTTTTTCCTCAGCATCGGGTACTTTGAAGATAGACTGCCGTTAAAGATGAAAGCTCAACATAGCCAAGGCTAGATTAAGATATTATTCCCTCCAACATTTCTCAGATCTGAACTGTGAACGAGCAATGCTGGCGTGTGGTCAAGATGTCTCTCCCGAACGAACATCATGAGGTAAAAAATATAAGATTGCAGGTATTGACCAGCAAAGGGGTGTTTATTGCTGCTTTTGCAGCCTGGAGCAAAAATAAGATTTCAGAAGCAATAGGAATGGTGGGGAGGGAAGAAAAAACAAATTTAAAAAAAAGAGTAACTTAATGAGTACTCTTCAACAAAATGAATGCACTTTTTCACAAAGGGGTAATGAAACCAGCTGTAATCTTGGAGTAATGAAAATGAAAGGAATTCCAAAATTAGAAACACTTCCTCACACCCTTTGAGAGGGATGTGGTGCGTTGCATTTTGATTTTCCTCAGGAGGAAAAAAAAATCCTTCCCATGGAAAAACTGGATAATCTGAGCAGGCAGAATGATTTGGTTTAGAATTGAAGGCCATGTTCAGGGTCCCTGCTCTAAATTGTTTGTCCAAATTATGCCCGTTGTAGGCAAAATAAAATCATTAGCATCAGCAGAGTCCTTGCAATCTTCTTCATATCATGTTGGCAAGGGACAGGAAACAAAATCATATTGCTTTTTTTAGAGAGGCATTTATCCACATTGGCAATCTGTGAAACCCGTAGCAAAAATGTGCACATCACTTTTGGATTCCTGCTGTTGGGAGGAAAACTACAAATTGCAGATATTTTAAAGAATTATTGTCCTTTTCAAATTGTATACAAAATAAATGCATATTACTTTAAAAATATGAATTTTTGACAAATGTGCAAAAGCAGACTCTAGTCCAGGGGTGGGCATAGTGTGGACATAGTGCGGCCAATCCCCCCATTTAAAAAAAAAAGTGTAATTTTTGTCTCAAATTTACACAGAAAGCACTCCAAATGTGTGAAAACACAAATACCTTCATCCCAACTCTACCAGTACCCCAAAATCCCATATCATCCCCACATACCTCTATTTTCCTCTGCAGTCCCTCTCAAAATGGCAACCAGAAATGAAACAATATCGCTTCCTCCTGCCATTTTGAGAGGGACTGCAGAGGGAAAAAGGGGTATTTGTGTTTGTTATGCGGTGTATGGCACTTAGAGCAATTTCGAGGAGAGGGAAATTGGCCCGGCTCCTACACATTTGCCCACCCCTGCTTTATTCAGTGTGGGAAATGTCTACAATAATATACACATTAAGAAAAAAAAACTGTGCAAAAAGTACATACATGGAGGAAAGTGCACACCAAAATACACATTTTGTGCAAACTCCCTCCGCCAAGGTTTTGCAACCTGATATGAGGAAAGCATGGCACAAAAAGAAAAAGAAAAAGCAGGTGGGATTCAGAGAAATGCAAGGAAAACTGAGATGGAGAAATTTTAGCATCCCTGATGTTGCATTGTGTTGTTACCACCTCACTTCCCACTGTTTCTGCAGTCCCATCTTCCCTCTCTCTTTCCTGTCTTTTGCAGCCCTATCCCTTAGGAAAGTTTGGATGAATGCCATTTACGGATAGCGTGGACTACACCAAGTTTGCCATACCACCCTAAACTGGCCCTGAACAGGCATCTGGTTTTGCATCACAAATGCTCCAGCCAACGTCATTTCCTGGGAACGAGCAGCCAAAATTCATCCTCCTCGTCCTGGAAGTCCCTTTCAAGAAAGACACTGTGTCAGTCCTCTCTTATCCTTCCAAGCTCAGAAGAGAAGCCATCACTTTTTGAGAGAGAGGGACTTTTATTCCAGTTTATTGAACTAAATAACTTTTTGGCAAAACTCAACTTTCTTTTCCATACAAACCAAGGTAGGAGGAAGGGACTCAGCTACTGGTGAGCCCCTCTCATTAGCCGCACGGACGTCAGCAAGTCAGTCATATTCCCTGACCTCCTCATATTCTTTTGGCGACCAGGCTAACTTGACTGAATGAATTTCCTCCGGGTAGCCAATTTTATAATCCCAGCAATACTCTGGGGATAAGAGTTTGGTGGGTTTATTCAGGAAGTAATATTTGTTTAAGTGGCTTTCGTCGTGCCACACTGCTTCCAAGTCCTGCAATTTGTCTTTCCTGATGCCTTCGTAGCACTCCCTGGTGAGGTTTAGGACACGCACCGGGGTTCCCCCAAACATGGCCCCGTGGTAATAGTAGTCCCCTTCCTCATAGGGGATGTAGGCGGCCGATTTGGGGTTCCTCTCGTAAGTGAAGGAATTCTTCTCTTTCTTATAAAACCAAGCGTGGAGCTGGGCCACGGACTCGTCCAGCGCCTCCACCCCGTAGTTGCTTTCAAAGACCTGGTCCACGTCCATGCAGAAAAGGAAATCCACCTCGTGGCGGATGTGGCTCTCAATTAGGTCCCCGATGACCTTCATCCGTCTCATGCTGATGTCCTGCCACCGGTGCTGCCTTTCGACCCGGAAGGCTTTCAGCGTCCTCAGGGGACCCAGCTCGATCACCGGCACTCTGGAGAGGTCATCCACCATGATGTAGAAGATCACCTTCTGGCCGGCCATGAAGAAGAGGTTGGCGGAGCTCAAGAAGGTCTTCAAGTATTTGTCCAGGTACCTGGGAAAGTGGGGTTGGGGAGGGAACGAGAAAGAGACAGGAGGATTTTGTGATAGGACCCCCTCCCAATCAGGGAGAGGGGCAAGACCCCATGTCAGGCAGGGTTCCACCAGCAATATATCTTGGGTCCAGGCTATTTGATGGCCTGTATATCCGTAAGGGAATGGTAGTTGGAGCGTTTGACCGCGACCCTGGAGATCAGGGCCGTTTCCACACTAGACCGTTACGGCGCTATTATTCCACTGTCAGCATCCTATGGAATGCTGGGGTTTGCAGTTTAGGGAGGGGCCTCGAAGGCTCAGACCCTCAAAGGCCCTTTCCTGAAGTGCAAACCCCAGGACTCCATAGGATGCTGACAGTGGGATAACAGCGCTGTAACGGTCTAGTGCGGCGATGGCCCAGGGTTCAGTTCCTCACTCAGCCATGGAAACCCACCAGGTGACCTTGGGCACATCACACACTCTCAGCCCCAGAAGACCCCATGATAGGGTTGCCTTGGGGTCATGGTAAGTCAGAAATAACTTGAAGGCACCCCACAACCACAGCGCGAGACCCCCTGAACAGAGTGTGATTTTTCTCAGGTGAGCAGGACTCACTTCCCGACGGCAAAGACTGTCAGGCCCACGGTGACCGGGTGCTTCTTATAGTAATCCTCCAAGACCGATTTCTTGAATGTTTTATCCCATATGATGGGGGCTGACCAGGAGGTCAGGGTGGGAGTCTCCCTTTCTGCGCTGCAAGGAAACAAGAAGGAAAGAGAGGTGCAAACATGGTGAAAATCCAGTTGCAAATATACTTTATAATCCTCTTCCGGACCCAGCTGATGGTTTGCTATGATAAGATATGACGTCTCTAACTTGCACCCCACAGTTTTCAGCACAAACGCTCTCGAGGCAGCCGGCAGCCGGCAAGAACCATGCACACACCTTTGTTCTTGTCTGACCACAGCAGATAAGAACAAGCAAACCAACCAACCCAGGTCAGTAGGGCCATCCCTCAATCACTGGCAGAGGGCAAGCAGATCTAAACAGTTCTGAAGGCCTTAGAGAATGGAACAGTCTTCCCCTTGCAGCAAAAAAGATAAATGCGCAGGCTGCTGCAAAACCATCTTGTTGGGGGCATTCCTGAAGCGGGGAGGGAAGGGCAGTGGAGGCGTTAAGACGCTAACCATTGCCACGTTGAACTTGGGAAGGCTCGGGTTCTGACCCCTCATTTGGCCACAAAGCTGATCAAAAAACACTTCTGCTATTCAGTCTGCCTCTCACAGTTGTTGGAGGGATAAAAGAAGAGAGAAATCAAGTCCAGTACCCCAAGACTTTAAATGTTATGGGCTATTGCATGATCCAACACCCTGCTTCTTTTCTGGGCATGCATTTCTCCCCGTAGCCAGCAGATGGCACCAAGAGAGCCTGCTAATTAAGCCGACCTCCATCAAAGCCTCATTTTATAGCTGCCCACTCCTGCACCCTTGGGCTGGGGATAATGGGAGTTGTGGTCCAATGTATCTGGAGGGTACCCACCCACTGCCAACTGTTGAGCCTCTCCACAGTAAGGATGAAAACTATTATTTCATCCTTGTATGCAAGAATGAATAATTTCTGTAGTTTTCTCTCTGCTATGAGAGAACATCAGTGGTTGCGTGCACTTTTCAGCTGGTATTTGCACATCCTTAATAATATTTGGAAATTATCCTGCAGAGAAATACATGTGGGTATAATGGATGGAGGGAGTGCACTTTTTTTTTTTTTTTTTTTTGCACAAGAATATTTATTCCTGAAACACATGTACTTTGGATCAAAAATCATGTTTTTACACAAAACCCACAATTTTTGCATCTTTACAAACAATTTTGGCAAAAATCTCACCATTCCTGCAAAAATATACATTTCTGAAAACAATTCTCTGCATGAAAAAAAATGAGTTTTATGGGAAATTTCTGTGCAAAACACCACGGTACCCAGTTTTAAGCTATTTGATTCATTTCAATTCTTAAATTGCTTAATATATTTTTAGACTGTTTAAATGATTCCTTTTTATTTATTTAAATTGTTCCAAATTGTTTTAGACTGATTTTTTATCTGTACGCTGTCCCTGAGGTCTTGTAATGTTTTTGTTATTCTTATTTACCTTCGGCTCCCACATATGGCAATCTTATCCTAGAGTTTTCTTGGCAAGACTTATTCTGAGGAGGTTTGCTACATGGTCTTATTCTGAGGCTGAGAGAGTGTGACATGCCCAGTGGGTTTCCAGGGTGCAAAGGGGATTCAAACCCTGATCTTCTAGAGCCCCAGTCCAGAAATAAGAATATAACACTAAAGTGCCTCACACTGGCAAGGTTTATTCGGAAGAGGTTTGTGGTGCTTTCCTTTGAGGCCGAGAGGGTATGACTTTGCCCAAGGTCACCTTGTAGGTTTCTGCAGCTGAGCATAAATTCAGTCCTTGGTCTCCCAGAGTTCTAGTCAAATTGCTACACCCTGCTGGCTCCCTCTGACAGAGGATGGGCTATCGACAGTAAGGTAACACGTTAACAGCAACGACAAGTTTGCTGGGAAAGGTGAGGCAAAGGTATGTTGGATTTCTGGGAAATGCAGTCTCCGAAAAGAAATGTTTCCGTGCTCTGATTTGGAGGCAGAGCATCAGACAGCCTTCTCCAGCCCCCTGCTTTGCACCTGGGACCCTCGAGGACCAAGGCCGCTCCTAGGAATTCCTCCCTCCAGACTGGATTGGACTGCCGGACTTGCTATGCGAACTCTTGGTAGCCAAGGACCAAGGTACGGGCGTCCCGCTCTCTCCCGCCCGGCTCCTGGGCCAAGCTCAGTGGCCGACAGATCTTTGGCTCTCCCGGTGCCCGCGTCTAGCAGGGCCTGGCTGCGGTCTCAGCCCTCCCCTCTTGGCTGGACCGCTCCTAATCCCCCTGAAAAGCTGGTGGCACCAGGCCCGCATCCTCCTGCTTTGGCAGGGCTAGCATCTGCAACAGGTAAGGTCTTTCCTCTCAGCAGGAAGAGAGATAACGTGTCATTAGTGGCATTTTATCCAGATGCCCCTGCCGTTAGTGAGAGAGACAGATGGAGCCCCGGTTCATTACCGCTCAGCGCTAGCCTGAAGCGCCCAGGCTTGTGGTGCTGACAGGACCGCTGTCGGTTTAGGTTTTATTTGCTAATTTTGAAAGCTCTGGCTTATGCTTTACCTGCTACTTTTAATAGTCCTGTCTGAAAGAGTATCTTTTGGGCAAACTGCA
Organism: Cyclura pinguis; assembly: GCA_030412105.1. NCBI lineage: Eukaryota > Metazoa > Chordata > Lepidosauria > Squamata > Iguanidae > Cyclura > Cyclura pinguis. The sequence goes on from CM059613.1 coordinate 862,439, forward strand.
TTAACGCTCACGCTTCTATTTATGGCATGTGATCCAACAAAGATGCCTTTGTGTACTGTGAATTTTAAGCCGGGACATAAATCCCATGCTGTGGGAATCTTTCACATTTAGCCTGCTAGGCTGCCTGCTTTGACGTTTTCCACAAATATTCGGGGTGTGTTTGCTTCCCTCGGAAGAGGATTCAAACTGCGTTGATTCCGAAGGCCAGCGAACAACGCGTGCTACATCCTTGCTGTGTTTCTTGCACCATTTTAGGAGGCAAGAGATGGGGAGGGGCGGAGAAGCAGGAGTTACAAAATAGTTCTTTCCATGCCTCTTGCCCTAAAACGAAGTCCCATTAAAAACAGTTTTTTGGAGGATTCCAAGAGCAGTGGCTTTATGTAGTTTGAGGTCAAGACTTAATCCACATCCTAAAAACCCTTTCAGTAGACCCCCTGGCTACTTCTGGTTTGCTTTTGCTTTGCTGTTTTTTGAAGGCGAGGAGAATCTAGTGCAACCACAGAATGTCCCCGAGGATGAAAACAGCCGCTCCTCTGCCAAAGTTGCCCACCCTTCACCAGAGGACTCTGCTTCAGATGAGGCCACATACTTGGCCCAGCTAAATTAGCAGCAGAAGCAGCCATTCTCTGGAGTCTGAGGCAGGAAGCTCCAAGCCTAGAAGCGGCTTCTGAGAAGGCCCCCTCCTGCGTTTCCACCAGATGTGCCTGTGCGGGTGGTGGGACAGAAGGGAGGCCCTTCCCTAAAGCTCTAGGGAGATATGGTCCTTCAGACAAATTTCCTGTGCTCCGGTCCAGCCCCCTCATATTATTTGTTGTTATCTGCCATCAGGTCGGCTTTGACAGACGATGGCCCTATGAATGAGAACCCCTCTGGACATCATCAGCCCTGCTCTGGACTTGCAAACTCGGGCTTCCTTGACTGGTTCTGCAAGAAAGGTTGGTGACACAATGAAACAAATCCATCCCGCTATGGTGTGGTCTCCCTCTTTTCCTATTGTCCATCACTTTACCTTTTCCAGTCAGTCACACTCTCTCATGTTGTATCTAAAGTATGACAGGCTCAGTTTAGTCATCTTGGCTTCTAGTGAGAGTTCAGCCTTGATTTGCTCTAGGAACCCTTCAGTTTGTCTTTTTGGCATTCTGTGGCATCCACGGAACTCTTTCCTCCAACACCACATTTCAAATGAATTGATTTTCCTCCTGTCAGCTTTGTTCACTGCACAGATCTCTCTACCATACGTAGAAACTGGAAATACGGTGCCCTGGAGGGTCCTGACTTTGGTATTTAATGATGTATATTTACACCTGAGACTCTTGGAATCGTGGAAGAGACCCTGAGGGCCATTGAGTCCAGTCCATTGCCAGGCCGGAAGACACCATCAAAGCATCCCTGAGACATATCTCCGTCTAGTTCCTTCACAGCTGCCCTTCCAAGTCTGAGTCTTCCCATTTCTCGACCATAGCCTTCATTCTGAGGTCAGCTCATTAATCCATGGAGCAGCTCCATGGGTCCATCCAGTGTTGACAAGATTAAAGCTAGATGCTAGCCTCATATTCTTGAGACAGCTGTCCAGGGTTTCAGGCACTAGCTTAGCTTTCTAACTTAGCTTTACGTGCCAAAGATTGAATGGGGGACCTTCTGCATGCTGAGAAAGTAGCTCTCCTGCCTCTGAGCTGCAGCCCTTCTACAACAAGAACCCACAGCCACACATCCGGTCAGAATTTGAGAATATTCCAGAGCAAAAATGGTGTGGGGACCAGGTCAGTTTGGGTTCCTTGTATCACCTGTAAATATGGGATGTTTGCTCTCCATGGATGAATCCCCAGTCCTCAACGGGGTGGGGTATTCGTGCGTGTTCAGGAATGTGTCTCCAATGAAGCCTTTGGCCTGGACACACCTTGGAGTTCTTCGCTGGATCCAGCGAAGACATGGACACTGCAGTCCAAACAGCACGTTAAAACATTTTTGCTGGGGAGCGTCAGGAAATGCAAAAGTTTTGCCTGACAGAATGGTAAGTGGAACCAGATGTTCCAAAAACATTTGCAAGACTTTTTTTTTTGAAAAGCAGAAAGACACATTTCCAGTTACCCTTGCCTGTATTTAATTTTAGCAGGCTATATTCAGCCTCCATGAGTTCCAGTAAAAGCTAACTCCGTTATAGAAAGACACATACACACACAAACCAATCCCTGAATAAAAATGTTCTAAAACTGGGCTCAGTCCCAGTTTTTCTGAATGGATGTGCATTCCAAGCATCTAAGAGAGCGCACACTTTGAAACACCTGTTTGCAGGCTAGTTGAGTTTTGCATATGATCTTTACTGTTTAAGGCTGATTTAAAAAAAAAAAATCTTAACCACACCGTGGTGGGTATAGTATGCATAAAACAAAACATCCAGACCAAATCCTGATATGGTATACAACAACAACAACAACAAAATTCCCAGAGGGATGGTTATTGTTTAACTGCTTCAGCAAAAAAACCAACAGAGAGTCCCAAGTGACAACTTAAAAACCAGTGTAGTTGTTCAAAGACATGGCTGTGTACCTGCGTACAAAAGGATCTAGTAGCACAGCTGAGACTGAGAGAAAGAAAAAAGTTGGTAGCATGACCTTTTGTAGACTGAGCCCATAAAAGCTTATGCTACAAACTTCTTTCTCCCAGTTAGTTTTAAAGGTGCTGCAAGACCCCTCTGTAAACTTAAAAACCAGCATTTGCTACAGGAGACCCTTTCATGGGCATTGGAAAGCTTATGGGATAGTAAATGCGTTAATAAAAATGATCAAACACTAGTTACAGTAGTAAAAGAGAGGACATTCGTAGAATGTTCACACCAACCAGCTTAAAATAAGGGGCGGTCCCCAGAGAACTGAATGTCCGGACAGTGTACGCGACTAGGGAAAGTATACGGATGGCTAGGAGCCGAAATGCCTAAACTGAGGCTGTTGTACTGTAGACATATCACGACTCATTGGAAAAGACGATTCATGCTGGGAAAAGTGGATGGCAGCAGGAAAATAGGACCGCGTTAGATGAAGGAAGCCACGGCTGCCCTGAGTTTGCAAAGCCTGAGCCGGGCCGTTGGCGACTGAGGCTCTTGGAGGTTGCCGTAAGTCCAAGCCAACTTGAGAGCCGACGACAAAAAACCATGCAGTAAAGTGGAACCCCTGTGCCCAGTGGGAATATGTACTCTTGCCTCCCCGGTGCAGGGGGCAAGGAATAGGAACACAGTGTTCGGGAAGCCGTGTGGTTTTCTCAGAGGTAATTTGACTACAGAACTGTCGTATGTCAGTGGGACCCTGGATGCTCTAGGAAAGCATCTGATGGGATCCAGAACTTAACAGGCTGAATAGAGTAAGAGGGAGGGGAGGACCCCAAACAAACCAAAAATGTCTCCCCCCCTCCAATTGTTAAACCCAAAACTTCCTCTTGGGCAAGTGATGCAATATGGCAAAAATATCTGGTCTCAGTATGGGAAGATCTCTTTTTGTAAAGGCTTAAGCAAGGACCCTTGATGTTACAGCCTCACACAAATGACTGTCTCGTGGGACAACTGTTCTGGAGTTGCCGGGTGACACAAGACTTTTATCTCTCTATGCACTGTGGACTTTTTCTTTCTTCTTTTCTTTGGCTGGGATTACTAGTGCTTTGGTTGAACTTCCTCGAACTTGGAGACTGCCAGTTTCGAGTGTGTTAAAAAATGAAATTGGCAGAGCTTTCCCCTTCCTAACCATGGCCACAATTGGCTGCCACAGCTTATTACCAAAATACTTGTCGCCAGTAGTAAGTTCCTTGTAATCAACCCCTTTTTGCAATAATGTAATGCACAATTGCAATGTAACTGCGTTGTACCTTATCTATTTCAACTGTAATGTAACAAAGGATAACTTCACCCCTTTTGCAGTGCAAATGTAAATAAGAACTGTCACATTTATAGTTACTGTATAGGTGTGTTCGTACCATTCTGTTTTTTTCCCTAAACTATCTAAATGAAAATGTTTTGGTTACTGTTGAATCACGAAAGACTGAAGCATTCTCTTTTGAAAAATTACAAACACAGCTAACTACCTTTGGGGTACTCAGAAATGTAACTGTAACTGGTTCATTTTTAAAAGTAACTTTTCCACTGTATTGGCTACATCAAGTCATAGTGGACGGGCCTATTGACAGCTCTTAGACATTACAATAGCTTGGAACGCAACCTCCACGGGCTAAGGCATTCTACCCCGGTTACCAGAGCCATTGGCAAAAGACACACGGTGTTTTCTCTTCGATCGCTAATAATAATTTCCCCAGATGAAAGTAACAGAAAGAGAAGCACTAGTAACTGAAAACATATTACGCAGCTTAGGTGTAAAGCCCCACGCCACGGAGGACAGGAAAACTCCCCCAGGGCAGACCTGAGGGTGGGGCCTCTGGCAGTGGCAGATTTCCAGGGATTCACAGACAGCATGAAGAACCATGAACTGGACTGTGGATCCTTCTCTCATTTGTGACAGCAGATTTCAAAGATGCTTAGTGGAAGGCACAGAGTTATCTCTTTTCACAGACACAAGTGGGGTTAAGCTTTTGCGCCAAGAACGAACGAACTAACACTCTCTCTCTCCCTCTCTCTCTCTCTCTCTCTCTCCCTCTCTGTCGCCAACTAGACTGAAAATATTATTTCTTACCGTGGATCAAACCAGTCAGTCAGCACTAGTCCCTCTGGTTCTCTGTTAGCATACTTTTGTCTGTAATAAAAAGAGATGATAGGAAACTGCGGTCAGGCACCACTTCCCACTTGCTGCAAAAGGCTGCTTCTAACACAGGGGCCTCTTTGCACAGTTAGATGGGTCCGGAATTAGTCTTTGACTAGTTAGTTAGCTGACGTTCTGCCTACCTCCCAAAACTGGCATTCACAGGGGTTCTGGAACTGAGCTCCAGAGCAGCTGAAATGATGGGGGTGCCTCTGACAATTTGCAGAACAGGGACCAAACTGTGTTTGCCCGCCTTTTAAAACTTTCCTCTTGCCATTTTGCTTCGTACTCACAGGTCTGGCCAGTCTACTTGGGCTTGTGGTTTTCAGTTCTATTTTGCTTTGGTTTAAATGTTATACCTTCTTCTTACCTTGAGTTGAACCAGCTAGGGATCGCCAGCCATTGGTCTGTTTGATTTTTGAACTGGATGAACTTTAGGGACCTGAACGTAAAGACAGAAGGAAAAAAAATACGTTAAAGAGCATGGAAATGATGGGTTAAAAGCCAGGGTTAGGGCAGGGCTCAGACTGTGCTTTGCAGGTGGCAGGTTTCCGAATCAATCAGTGGGAATTCCCAGTTTAAAAAGTAACTTGGCTGGCAGTCTGTGGAGAAAGATTAGACCCAGAGCCTCTCATGCTGTCTGCCATGGGGGACCAGCAGTTTTTCCCCTAAAGTGCCACAGACTGGTGCCTTATGTGTGTGCATTGGCTACAGCTGTTTCTTTCTTTTTGGAAACTCATGGCACCACTTGGAGCAGCACTGGACTAGAAAACTTAAGGGCTGGTTGACCAAATTCTGTGTTGCTTTGGCACCTAGAGTAAGGAGCCGGGTTTCAACCCCCTTTTTCAGAGAAAGTCTGCAAGGGCAGCATAACAGTGATGGGTTGGCCAAAGGCAAAGAGGTAGGGCAAAGAAGACGCTGACCTATTTTTGCTTAGAGATCTCATTGCAAGGAAACTGAGTTTTTCTGCTGCAGCAGATTTGTTCCCACACAGACATACCCTAGCCACTCAGTTCAAGGTGCCTAGTGCCCAATGCCAGCCAAGTTATTTTGGCAAATGATTGCAAAAACAAAATAAACAAGCAAAAAACCCCACAAGCACCTTTCCCCACATCCCTGGCAGTAGGAATGCTGCCATAATGACAACAAGAGAATAAAAATTACCATTGGCTGCCCTTCCATAACACCCAAAATCTGCCCTCTGCAGCCTCCACATTCTGCCTAATGGTCGGGTCGGCCCAGCCAAGGAGGAAGTGGAACGTACAAATTAGATTCCCACACAGTGAGGTATATTTAAACCTCCGCAGAGAGGAGCAGCCGGACCGAAGTTGCAACAGTTGCTGCAAGCAGCTGCCTTCCCGTGCGTCCCCTCTTGTGAAGCGACCGCTGTCGGTTTGGTACTTTCCCAATCACGGGACCCCCATTTATTTATTTATTTTTAAATAGAAAGCATCCTTGGCCAGCTGTGGCTGAGACAGCCACATTCACCCTTTACCTTCTTTTCATCCCTCCCCTCAAAATCCCCCCACCCAGCCTTTTCTACTCAGGATGGGGACCTCTGCCTCCTTTTTCCCCCGTAAAGCAAAATGCATCTGGGTGAAGAGGAGAGATTTTTAGCGGTCTTACTACTTTCAGAAGCACCTTTGGTGAGGAGGTGAAACGGGACCTTCTCAGTGGCTGCCCCAAGGCCACCGAGGTCCCTGCGGAGGGCGGCTAGCTTGGCCTCCTTTTCTGTTGTCCTTGCCCCATTCGGACATTCAAACACATTCAGGGATGCTGTGGGCAACTGGCCGACCGCTTGGGAAGGAGCTCTTAATAGCTGGGTGTTGTGCTTCTTTCCATTTAGTTATTTGCATTTTTAAATGGATGTGTTCTTAAATTGCTTTTTTATTCAGCAATCTAGCCATATCATGGAATGATTTACTGTGTTTTAACACAACTTTTTAAACACTTTTTCTTTTGACCTCTGCCTGTTTCCATCTATTCTTCCAAAATTGCGACCCGCTTCAATTTTGTCGAGAGACCCCTCGGGGCCCACTTCTGGGAGAAAGACGTGACATAAATAAATCAATCGCAACATATAAACCAACCACCCAACAAGCATTTTTCCTAAACATGGACTTCCGTGGCTGTTTCCTATTACAAAGAGAAGCACAGGAAGAGAGAGAGGGGGTTTTGTTGTGAAGGGAAAGACTAGAAAAAGAGGCTTCGTGTTGTGTCTAATATGATGTTACAACTCCTCCCTGGAACGCCATGTTACTGGGAGATGACCCACACGATGCCGTAGAGAATTGCACACGCGGATGACGAGCAACGGCTGCCTTTATGTGTTTTGAGACCCATTGTCGGATGAAAATCTTTCATCTCTGGGGATAGAAAATGAATTCCGGGAGGCTATAAAATATCTAGTCATGCTGTGCGTGGCTCAGGGCCCAGGGAGAAGTTTGCTGGATTCATTAGTTAATGTCAGATTCATGCCACCTTTGGTATTTTGTTAACAAGATAAAAGAAACGCTCATGCAAATCCATGCAGACTGCATTCACTTCTTGGGAATAAAGCACACTCAGGAGGCTTGGGGGAAAAGGTGGGTTCAAATAAAGAGAGCAGCCGGAGTTGTACCTGAATAGTAGTCATAGGTCATTTCCGCACTGGACTGTTATAGCGCGATGATTCCACTTGCAACATCCTATGGAATCCTGGGGTTTGCAGTTTCGGGAGGGGCCAGGCGGCCCCTCCTGAAACTGCAAACCCCAGGATTCCATAGGATGTTGTAAGTGGAATCATCGCGCTATAACAGTCCAGTGTGGAAATGGCTATAGTAGTAATGGTGATGATGAAGATAATGACAATAATTGTTATTTAAATACTGTAGTGTAGTGGTTTGAGTGTTGGACATAGACCAGAGTTCAAATCATAACTCAGCCATAACAACTGGGTGATCATGGGCAAGTCACGCCCTCTCAGCCTAAAAGGAAAGCAATGGTACCAAACATTCTCTGAAGAAATCTGGCCGAGAGAACCCTAGTAAAGGATCACCATATTGGAGCCTGTGTGAATGTTGGATTAGGGCTCTGGGTTCCAATCCCTACTGCTCAGCCAATGGAAAGGCTCCTTGGCATCTTGAAAGCAGAGCTTGTAAAAGTTACTTTTCTGCCCAGGGGCCCCTACCTGTTGGAGCAGGTAAATCATAAAGTAGACTCAAGGAAGTTTTCCTCCCCTGAGGCCACTTATCACACACACAGAGCAAGCGAGCAGAATTATCGCCAGTCATTTACCTGCTGTTGTACATCCACATTAATGTTCCATCCCTGTCAAACAGGAAAAAAAAAAAGGAAAAAAGGAAAATAAATGCACAACATAACACCCGAGCTGCGTGCAAGTGTCACACTGTGGCATTTAACAGGGAAGTTACAATTTCCTTTTAATGGCTGGATTGTGACACGCAGGCTGACTGAATCCAATTCTATCCCCTACCCCGAAACAAAACAAACCAGTGAGGAAATCCATGCTTGCATGTGCAGAGGTGGAAACCACACTAGTGCAATGCCAATGGGCCAACTCCCCTTCACCAGAGCTTGGAAAAGTTACTTTAAAGATTAGTGGTTCCCTTTACAAATAGTATTTTTCCAGGATATTGCTAAGGAACACTCCTGTAGAAGCTGCTGTCGCCAACTTCAACCTGCTTTTTAAGCAGGACAGCCAGTGTGGTCTTGTGGTCAGTGCATTGCACTGTATGGGAGAGCAGGGTCTGAATCCCCACTTAGCCAGGGAAACCTATTCTGAGCAAGTCACACTCTCTCAACCCCTGAGGAAGGCAATGGCAAACTTCATTTGACCAGTCTGGCAAAGCAATCCTCAGGAAAGGCTCACTATGTAAGTCAGAGCTGACTTGAGGGCACATAACATGTTGTGATTCGAGCATCAGACCAGAAATCTGGGAAGCCAGGCTTCGAGTCCCCTCTGCTCAGCTGTGGAAACCCATGGGGTGACTTTGGGCTAGCAACATACTCTCAGCTTCATAGGAAGGCCACGTTGGACCTCCTCTCAATACTAAGTTTTGCCGAGAAAACACTATGGTTGGGTCGCCGTAATGTCAGTCAGATTGAAGGTATATAGACAAGTGGATTAAAAAAATATATTCGTGTAGGAAAGGACCACTGACAACTAGTGGCCGCTGCTGACGGCTGTGCATGCTCCCTCCGCATCCAAAGGATATCACTCTATTGTGCTGCTGGAGCTCTCGCTGCCTCTCTGGTGGAAGGAGTTTGGTGGTCTACAGAGGCTGCCTTTACACTAAAGGCTAAAAAGGCTAAAGGCTGCCTCTAGTCTGACCCAGCTATAGGTAAAACTGGAGGTCTTAAGGGGATGAACAATGAGTTCCAAAGCAGGAGCCCTTTTCTTACCTGTCCAAGTACACAAAAAGTGCCAGCGATAAAAACACAAGGAAGAAAATCCATAATAGAATTGTCTTTCCTCTGGAGAATGTCATCCTTAGCAGAAAGACAAAGGGAAAAAAATTGAAAGGAGGGAATAATTTGAAACCAAGAGAACAAATGACATTGAATACTGAGCTGAGATGATGGACAATAATGTGGATTGATCCTGAACTGGATCTCAGCCCAATGGCTGAAACTGCCCAGCTCCAGAATTAGTTCTCAATGCCAGGCAACAAACCTCAGAACTTTGTCAATTAGCACAAAACTGGGGTGTCTACATTTTAACTGGTAGTTTAGTCCCCATTACTCCAGGAATGCAGTAGGGAGAGCTCAAATTGTCAAGGGCTAATTCTCTTTGAGAATAATAAGAATAATGAGAATAAGAGGGGAATGACAATCTTTAGGGGAATGCCTCTGCTTGTCTCTCCTTCCCAGTCTCTCTCTGTCTCCAATGAAAACAGAGCAGCATCCAAATGCATGGAGAATTTGCCATAGAGAATATTTACCTTTTTTAAAAAAATCACAAAACATGGAACAAAGCAGCACCACTCCCAGGATATTAAAACAACATGGTGCCTTACCTGTGCATGCATGCGAACATGTACTTATTTATTAAAATACTTGTGTCCCACCTTGTATCATGTGATCTCAAGGTAGTGTACAAGTCAAACCTGTTTAAACAGATTAAAACTGATTAAAGTCTTTGTTCCTGTTCCTTGTTCATTTACCTCTCCTTGGTGCGTGGTTTTTATCCCCTGGGCTGACAACACCAATCACTTCATCTGTAGGCACAAGCTCCAGTGATCCACTTTTCTTGCTCTAAAAAACAAATGAATGTGTTTTAGCTCTGCTAAGAAGGATATTTTTTAAAAAGTTATAAGTAGCAAGGAGTTATAATTCTGAGACCCAAAGCAAAAGTAGGTAGTTACCATTTATAGTTGCACGTTTTTTTCCCCTTTAAAATAACGCTTTCCTTTTTCACTATTCAAAAGTAGCTTTGACGTGTACTGTTTTGTTATTGAGAGAAATTAACGCATTCAAAGCTGCTAAGAACTCAAAGTAGATAATGAGGCTACACGCAGAGTATAATTATAAAACTAATGAAATGAATTACAGTTATACTGCAAAAGAATGAAGTTACTCCTTGCTAAATCACAGTCATAATATAACTTGGCCATGCCTTAGTTATTATTCAAATGCAGTTGATTACAAGTAACTCTTCACTTGTAACGGGTTACTCCCAAGCTCTGGTCTTAGTCTCATAAGACTTGCTCAGCTTTTTGAATGAAGGTCAGAGATGGCAGGGCTTTGGACTTCAGCTCTGGTGATCCCCAGCCATGACTGGGGGAACTGCAGTCAAAAAAGTTACCTTTGAAAGCACGGAAGTCTCTGAACATCCTGCAGGCTCCACATCCACCTGTGTGGGGGAATATACCACTTCTTGTTTATTCACCAAGAGACAGAAGCCTGCTCGTCTGAGCTCCACATAAAGGCTCTGTCTCGCCCCATCTCCCCAGGAAAGGAGGCAAAGCCTTAGGTGGAGATCCAAAGCGACAGCAAGGCTGAGCTCCTGGGTAACCCTCCTCCCTTCCTTCCCTCCACTGTCCCCGTTAAAGAAGAACAAAACACAGATATTGCTGGCCATGAGTTGACTTAAATTATCACCCTTAGAGGAAGCCACACGAATAGGAGCGATTGGGGGAAGATTCCCCTGCTTTTTTCCAGCCTGAGAGGCTGCTTTCAACAACCTGTAGTAGAAATGCAAATTGACTTCATAAAGGAAGACAGGTCCCTGAATCTGTAAGGCCTGAGCAAGGCGGTTGAGGATAGGGTCGCTATACAAAAAAAGTTGACTTAAAGGCAGTTAACGACAAAGTGGACAAAACCGGGGAGTGCGATAGGAGCGTGCCACCATCTTTCTCACGCACCTGATGTGTTTAATTTACATTTAATTTACACCCAAGTTACAACTGGTCTTAAATGCATCTTTCCCCTTAAAATGCAGGGATTATTTTCGATGGGGAAAGATACAAATTGCAGCAGCAAAGATGGGGGGAGGGCTTAAAGAGATGAGCTTCTGAGCAGATGCAGAGTGGGAGAGATTTAAGCCTCTCCTCTCCTCCTGGGGTTGTAAGGGAGAGGTGATTATTTGGATGACTGACCACCCACCCACCCACCCACCCACCCACCCAAACGCCAGCTGTAGAGGAAGGGGATGGTCATAAGGACTGAAGAAAAAGATAACTGCTGTGATCCACAGACTGAACTGCAAAAGTTCCACATGCAAGTGATGCTGGCTGCCTTTTTCTTTTCTTTTCTTTTCTTTTCTTTTCTTTTCTTTTCTTTTCAAGAATGCAAGCCAGGTCCAGTTTTACTCTTAAACTCTAGTCTTCAAGGAATGGCTACAAGCTATTTTGCCCTCTGGGGAAAAAAAAGAGCGGCCAGGCAAAGATGTGCTAAATGCTGGTAGATACTCCATTTAGTGCTTTACAGAGCTGAATAGACGAGTCATGCAAAAGGTAAAAAAGCATTCAGTATTTTGGATACTAGGGACAGAAACCACGCTCACCTGAAAAGCTACGCCCCACCCCACTCAGTGTACTCAGTGAATATGGAAGGATGCTGGGTGGACTTTGGCGCAGATAGCGTGTGATTAATTTGTGCCACAAGGGATGAAACTCAAACTACATGTTTTTGCTTCCTGGAGGACCAGGCAAACTTCCCAAAGCACAGGGTATTTGCAGGAGTTGCAAAGATGGAGGAGGGGGAATGGCAAGCTCCGGTGGAGGAGTAGGAATCCTGTGGCCCCACGGATGGTGCTGGATTGCCACTCTCAGCATCCCCCATTACTAATGATGCTGGCTGGAGGCTGATGGGAGTCACAGTCCAGCAACCTCTGGAGGGCCACAGGATTCCCAGTCCTGGGGTAGGAATACACATTCCAAGCATCGGGAGTGTGGCCTTCTAATGCACTCACTCTGGTTCTACAGGAATGCCCATAAATAAATTAATTTACAATTATAATTTATGTTGTTGTTTTGTGCCTTCAAGTCACTTCTGATTTATGGCAGCCCTAAGGCCACCTCTGTTTTGTTGTTGTGTGGCTTCAAGTCATTTCCAACTTGTGGCAACCCTATCAAGGGGTTTTCTTGGCGAGACTTCTTCGGAGAGGGTTTGCCTTTGCCTCCCTCCGAGGCTGAGAGTGTGTGACTTCCCAAGGTCACCTGGGGCTTTCCACAGCTGAGCAAAGTGGATTTGAACGCTGGTCTCCAGAGTCCTAGGTCAATACTCAACCCACCAGCCCATGCTACCTGTCTATTCTAATTATTTATAATGTCTATAAGTAATCTCAAGTCACTTGTGAATCAGTGGAGGCTGCTGTGGGGCATTCTTCCCAATACAACACAGTTCATTTGAGGTTACTTTCTCCTTGGCCATTTCTTCCCTGCAACATCGTGTTCACTCAGTTATGATGGAAAATCCAGGCAATGACATACTGCCAAGCGAGATTCTGTTGTCCTCCCATTAAAAGGGGAAGAAAAAAAAGTCAAATTCGTGTTACAAGTATGAAACTGCTGGAACACCAGCCTTCCAGAGGCGGACTTGCCAAATGCTAATTTATAGAGCCGCCTTTATCTCTCTCCCTCTTTTAAAAATGTGTAATTTAGACAAGGACTGGGTATGCTACCTAGTGGATTCTGGGACTTGTAATCCAAAAAAGCAAATACTGGTTACAAATGGCCTATTTTGTTGTGTATTAAAAAATACTTAACGTCTCTTGTTCCAACCTTAGTGTTATAGGCAGCTTATATAACCCCAAAACTTTCATATTAGAGGAAAATCAACAGAAGAAGTAAGAACAGCAGCAGGAAAACATACAAAAGAGAGCTTGGAAAAAGTCCTAGCGAAAACACATGTGAAAAAGTCCTAAACTCCATGAAAAGCTCACTTAGACAGAAACATTTTGAAGCTGTTATCTGAAAGTCACCAAGATGTTATGATTGCATAGATGGAGGAAAGTGTCCAACAAGGAACGTGCCACTCCTAAAAAAGTTCCCCTCTGTTGCAGAGCTCGTAAAAGCAGTCCTTTTAGGCTAAAACTCCCCAAACCACTGGCTATGCTAGCTGGGGGCTTCTGGGACTCGTAGTGCAACCCCCTCCCCAACATTTACAAGCTCTGGGCAGGTTCTCCAACCCAAGGACATTCACTGATATTTACTGGGCTTCAGATTATATTGAAATAAATTTGCCTAGTTTTACAAGGGCCGTAGGACTCACTCCTTAAAAAAAAAACCTAGTTGAAGTTAGATGGTACGTGAGCTTTTGAGCTACACCAGCCTCCTCAGCTGGGAAGGTGGAAAGTCAGCAAAAACACAACTATGTATATACATGGCCCCTGAAAAGTGGAAAAACTGCAAATATCAAACTGCGTGCGTGCGAAGGCGGTGGAGGCACGGTGGGGAGAACAGGCGCGCAGGGTCCGAACCGGGTCAGGAAAAGGGGTGTGGATGGGCACGCGGCCTCCTGCTTCCTCTCTCCCACCCGTCTCCGTCCTTGGGTGTGTTTGTGGGGGCGTCGGGAGAGGGTTTCTGGTGCTGAGAAACTGGGCTGGGACGCGTCCTTTGTTGGCCATGGCTGATGGAGGAGGGCCGGAGGTGGGTTTTTAACGGGCTGTGTTGAATTGGAATCGCAAATGGCAGAGCAAAAATCCACGTCTGCTCCTCAAATTGGCTACAAGTTACCTTCCTTTGCTAAGGCTTTTAGTAAACAATTTATATTTCTCTGTGCGGCCAAGACAAACGTCGTTTTTCATTTGCTACTTCTACTTCTGTTTACCTCCTAATGCAATGCAACAACTACTTGAACGGTTTCATTTTTTTGTCTTCTTAACCAGTAGGAGTAGCATTAGTAGTAGTTGGTGTTTCCCCCCCTTTTAATGCATATCTAGTGTTTAACAAGGCTTCCATTGTATTTCTGGTCTTGGACACTTTTAAAGTTTGGAAGCGAGACGAGATGCAAAACTCGAAATACAATTGCAGTGATCATCAGCTCCAAAACTGGTATTTGGCAAGCAATGAGTTCTGTATGCACCCTCTGGCGTCTTCCGTTAATAAGGATGAACCAGCAGGTAATGGGAATGACTGTTCTTTGTGGATAGATTAGAGATACCCTGGGAGAGATGGACAAATAGCCCTCCCTTCCTAACCGGCAGCCAGAACAGAAAATTATTGGCCAGAAGTTGGAAAGTTACTTCTTGAAAATAATCCAGTCCTGTTAATTTGTTGCAGTGTTAGAAAAAAAAAAGTTATTGTTACCTGTTGTGATATTTGGAAGTAACTCTGCTTTATCTGCTGTGTTAAAAGTTATTTTGGCCTAGGATCGGTAAGAGTTGTCGTTTCTGACTTGCGGCAAACGTACCGTAGGGTTTTCTTGGTAGGATTTCTTCAGAGGGGTTTTGCCTTTGCCTTACTCTGAGGCTGAGAGAATGTGACTTGCAAAAGGTTACCCAGTGGATTTCCATGGCTGAGCAGGGATTTGAACTCTGGTCTCCAGAGTTGTAATCTACTACAACCACACTGGCTGTCTTGGTAAGAGTACGAGGAATTTCTGTGCAAATTCTTCCAAAAACGCCCTTTGGAAAAGCTAACTAGAAATGTTGCTTGTTGTACTAGAACTTACCTTTGTTTCCATTTGTTGCATCCCAAATTTAAACCAACATGACAACAGCAATAACAAAGTGGTATTACAAGCAGTTATGCTAACTTTTATTTATTTTATTTTCGTGGTTTACCCTTGGCTGCCTCCTGGAAAATGAGATGCAAAGGGACCAGTTTTTCTTCCCAGGGCAGGACAGGGTAGCCCAAGTTTTTGGTGCCAAGACGCTATCCGCAGACTCCACTGGTGTGCTTCTGGTCATGCTGGGAGTGGGAAAGTGCCCAGATCAAAACCACAGGTCCTCCTGAGGTTTTAATCTGGCCCCTTTCCCACTCCCAACATTATCGAAAGCACAACAGTGGACTCTATTTACTATACAAATTTCAAACCCTGTGCTTTGAACTGAGCAGGAAAACAAACTGGTGAGGGGCTTATTGCATGACGGTATTTCGTATTTTACTGTTGATTCTTAGATGGACTGATAGCAAGAGAAGTAAGCTGGGAGGCAGGGAGAAAGGTTACAGGTAAAAAGCTTGTTCCAAAGAAACCACTGTTTGCAAAAAGTAAATTTAAAAGGAAGGAGAACACCATCCACCGTCCCTTTTCGTGCAGTCCCTGAGGAACAAACGGTGCCAGGAGCATCACGCCGCCCCCTTCACCTACATGGTGTGTGAGATCCTGGCAACAGGAAAAGCAGTGAATGGAGCAAACGTTCTTCCCACTGCAACTTTGACAAAGACCTAAATATTTAGGGAGCCGATCCTACAGACCGCTCCAGTTTTTCTCTCCATGATAGGCGCATAGCCACCCAAGTATACTGTAGCGCCTTTCAGGCAATGTCAGCCACAGAGGTCCTGCGAGATCCCTTTGTGTGCTGGTAGAGATTAACGCAGCCAAGTCTTTGACTGTGTCTTCGTGATAGATGCGCAGCTTGCAGCAGGTGTGTGTGTTTATATGCGCTGCCAGGCATCCCAAATGACTTTGGAACATTTCAACGGGGCCATTTAGCCCTATGTCTGAGCAAAAAAACACTTTGGCTGCAGGCAGAAAGACAGCAAAAATATAGCCATTGTCTTAAGATGGTGGGAAACAATAGCTTCCTACTCAGCTGCCAAACTCAAGCTAGCCTACCTTGTAGGGCTGTCACGAGCCTACAAGACCCCGGGTCTGATCTCTCTTGGGGGAAGAGGCGAGCAGAAGGAGAATTTGTCCCCTTCGCTGTTCACAAATCTCCACTCCCAGTCCCTGTCTAGGGAGAAGATAATACATCTCTTGTCCAGAGCGGCTTTTCCACCTTATGCTATGGCTTTCAGTATCCTTCAGGAAATTGACCCACTTCCTCAAATTCATTTTCCCCAAGAACCCCTTTTTTTAAAAGCACCTAATCAGTAGCTACAAGGCAGACCCATTCATATAAACAAAGCAGAATGCTTTTTTTCAAAACAAAAGAGAAACATCTTTGCATAAAAGAAGAGAGGCGAAAAATTAAATAGGCCAAGAAGTAAAATAAATAAATAAATAAAGCAAGTACTTCTATTGATGAATGCTAAATTTCACATGATGAAACTATTGCAATTTGTGACTAAAACCTAAAAGAATAGAGTGAAAAGAGGAAGCAATTAATACACAGA
This sequence comes from Cyclura pinguis, assembly GCA_030412105.1. Classification (NCBI taxonomy): domain Eukaryota; kingdom Metazoa; phylum Chordata; class Lepidosauria; order Squamata; family Iguanidae; genus Cyclura; species Cyclura pinguis. The sequence continues at coordinate 878,898 of CM059613.1, forward strand.
AATACAAGGAAATGTATCCGAGTTCGTGTGTGTGTGTGTGTGTGTGTGTGTGTGTAGAAAACACACAGACACATACACACACACTATAGTGTGCACATCATATAACGTTTTGCTACAAAGCCCAAGAAGTTTTAGAAGCTTCAACATATACGTACCGTATGACCAGATCTGACTCCTCTGAACTTGAAAACAGGAGGGAAGAGAAAAGGAAAAAAAAAACATATATATAGTGTAACCTGCACAGCTTATATTCTGCTGATCTCGGCAGGGCTCGCATGAAAGGAAACTGTTCCAGCTCTTTCTGTCAAAATTAAGCCCCGCTTTGTTGTTTCCAAGAGGGATTCTTCTGGATCCGGCATCCTGAGCTATCCCAGCAGGAGCCTGTGGTATTGGAGGGAGGGGGATTTTTAAACAGGCAAAACGGGAACAGGGATGGTTATTATGCCAGCGGAAAGAACCAAGACACTGGGATGTTTCTCATTCCCCTGCTCTCTCTCTCTCTCCCTCTCCCTGCTGCTGTTGCTTGCCACGTTTCCTTGTTTTTGCCTGCAAAGGAATGGCGAATCACGTTTCTGTTGGTCCAATTGAGATGGGGGGGAAACACAGTTGGAAGGTGGAGCCTTTTTCCTTCCTGAGACAGGAAAAACACTGTTGTGGTCATCAGCACTGCATATCTTTGAGAGATGCTTCTGTGGGGCGGGAGGAAGAGACCAATGTGCCCTGTGTTTTGGAGGAGAAAGGGAATAAATTCTGTTTCTCCTTCAGCATTCCTAAAATACTAATCTGATTACAAATTTTAGTCTATGAAGTGTTTTGAGATGAGATAATTGCCCTGGTGTATTCGTGAAATTTTACAGTGGATGCAGATGACAACGGAGAACCGGCACGGTCTAATGATTTAAGTATTGGACTAGGACCCTGTGAGTGTGTACGTTCGTGTTTATTTGTGACTTGAAGTCACCTGTTGACTTATGGCAACCCCATGAATGTCATCGCCCATGAATGTCATTGGGTTTTCTTAGGCAAGGAATCCTCAGAGGTGTTTTTTTTTTTGCAGTTCCTCTCTCTCTCTCTCTCTCTCTCTCTCTCTCTCTCTCTCACACACACACACACACACACACACACAAACACACACCTGGCTGTTCATTGGTGGCCTCCCATCCAAATACTAACCAGGGATGAGCCCGCTTAACTTCCAAGATCATACAGGATCTGGTGCTAAGCTACTCAGGCCGAATTTGCTCCATCAGTTCCAATGGGTCTGACTCTAAGCATGCACCAACTCAGGCGGAAACCAAAAGGACAGTGTGCTTTCCTTTCTATGACTTTGGAGCACAGCATGGTAGAAAAAAGAAATTAACGTGTGTCTGTGTGCACATGCCTTCAAGTCGCTGGTAGATTTATGGTGACACCATGCATTATTCATAGAGTTTTCTTAAGCAAAGAATACCCTGTTCCTTCCTCTAAATAGTTCATGCCAGATTGAGTTCCACATTGGTTATCGGGAAGGCTGGGATGATCACGGTTTGAATCCCTGTTAGCCATGGAAATCCACTGGGTGACTTGGGTGAGCTGTGCTCTCTCACCCTCAAAGGAAGGCATTGCAAAGACCTTCTGAATGAACCTTGCTGGAGGGAGCCACAAAGTCTCTAATTAGCCAGCAGAAATGATACTGAGAAAAGGATTTCATTCCCCCACGGAGAGGATTTGGAAGGGCTGGCTGGATCGGCGGCGAGGGGGTGGGGATGCAGAGCGCTTATGACAACATCACCTGGCTCCTCATTCAGGCTGGATTTTGCAAACAAACAATCTGGTGACGCCAAGAGAGAGAAAGAGGGGGGCCTCTGTTGCCTGAGTGTTTTAGAATTTGATGAGTCTGATTCATATCCTGACCCGCCCTCCCCAAAACAAAATCCCAGTTACCTTTCGTTTCCTGCTTTGCTCTTCCCTTGCGTCTGCCTTTATTTGGATTGACTTTTTCTTTTATTTTTAACCATTTCCTGGGAGTGGTGGGTTGCTGAGCATCCTCATGGTATCGTGGGAATACATTCTTATGATGTCATAAACATACCGATAAAAGGCCAAAAAGTGATATTTAAAAACCCTACCTGAAGTGTGGTCTAATCATAAAGCTAAATAACTTGAGATGTGAGGGAACAGGTAGAAAAAGAGGTGGGGATTATAGAAGGAAGCACTCTGTTTTAGAAGAAGGATTTCCCCCACATTTTCCATGGAGAAAACTGGAAAAGCAGGGAAATGCTTTGGGACTGCAATCTTCTTGGCCATGGAAATCCACTGGGTGATCTTGGGCAAGCCACATTCTCTCAGCCTCAGAGGAAGGAAAGGCAACCCCCCCTGAACAAATCTTGCAAAAAAAAAAGTTCTTCTTAGAGTTGCCATAAGTCAGAAAAACTTGAAGGCATATAAGAACAATAACAAGAGGCTGAAAACTTCAATACAGCACAGACTTTCTGAGTAAGGACTGCTGTTTTTACTGAATGCATTCAGAGTTAGATGGGGACCCCATGCCTGTTTATTGGGGAGATCTGTAGAAGGAAATTGCTGTAAACTGCTTAATGTTCAGGCAGTTAATCTCAAATGCTCTTTGACATGAATTACTCAGGAGGATATTCAGCACGGTCGGCAGTCTTTGAAGAGGGACCAGTTAGGTTCCCAAGGAGCACTGCGTAAGACTCTGCTTGTTTAATTCCAAAATTACCCTGCTGAGACGGTGATCCTCCAAGGAACTGAGACACTCAGCAGAGATGAAAATTGTTCAGAAGTCCACATGTTTCTTGGTTTTTTTTATGGGAATTTCTAAGGAGATACATTCACTCTGGAGACAAAATTATCGCCATCTTCAAATATTTTGTCAGATGACAGGGGCACGACTTGTTTTCTCTTGCTTTGGAGAAGGAGGACTTTAGAAACCCAACAGGTTCAAATTACAAGAAAAGAGGTGTCAGCTAGTAAAAAACCCCCAAGGATGTGCGTTCTTTGAGAGTGGAAGAGTGTCACAGACGCTGGTGAAGTCTCCTCCTTAGAGGCTTTTAAGCAGAGGCCAGATGTTCTTTTTGTGTGCCTTCAGGTGATTCCTCACCTACGGGGATCCTAATGCAAACCTATCATTGGGTTTTCTTGGAAAGCGTTGTTTGGGAGGGGTGTGTGCCTTTGCCTTCCTTTGAAGCTGAGAGAGTGTGACTTGCCCAAGGTCATTCAGTGGGTTTCCACAGCTGAGCAAGGATTCAAACCCTGGTCTCCAGAGCCATAATACAATGTGCAAACCACGACCTACACTGGCTCCCCTCAGATGGCAGACCCTCCCACATTTCACAGGGATAAAAACAGGGATGGATGTGGCCAAGCAGCTTCATACTGTGGTCAAGATGGCAAAAGTTATTAACAAGGAAGAACAGACAAGTTAGGAAAGGCTGCAACAGATAATTGAGTGCAAATTATTTCTGCACTTAGAACTCAGTTTGCAGCAACTGAAAATAAGCTGAGGGCTAATCATAGAATCATAGAATTATAGAGTTGGAAGAGACCACACGGGCCATCCAGTCCAACCCCCTGCCATGCAGGAACACCCTCAAGGGCACTAAAGGGGAAAAGCAGGAGGACGAGAGAGACTCTGGGACATTTTAAAAGCAGCCGGAAAAGTGAGATGACAGAGGATTAACCTAGACTGCTCTGCCAATTTGGGGCAGTCAAATGTTATTAAGCCATGGAAGGGATGGTTTGAGAGCAACAAAACAGGGCATCTTGAAAGACCTTTCACTCCACCTGTCCAAAGTCTGACTTTGTTTGCTGGGTTTCCTTTATCCTCCTGACCAGACTTGTTGGAATCTCACCTTGTTTTTCTTTCCAGGACACTTTCCCAGTCCATGTGGGGTGGAGGTGACCTTCTGAGCTCTACAGTGTTTTCAGGAAATGAACTTCAAACTGTTCCTTTAAGATAGGGTGCAGAACAGCAGGGCTTGGGCCCGGATCTGGGCCTCCTGGGATCCTGACCTGACTCGCTGGGCAGCCTTGCCCGCTTCCCTCGTTTCGCATCATCGGTTGGTAACCTCCTGGCTTTTGCAGAGATAATTTCCCCCGTGCTAAAACTATGAAATACCTCTCCTAAGGCTTTATTACTAGCGGTAAGAATGTCAGAGCGCTGTGTTTGCGAGACCATCAGGGCAGTCTGTATCAGGGTCTCTGGGAATTTCTCATTTCTAGGGCCACTCTAAGCATGCTGGTTGGCACGTAACAACTGATCATTATGGGACCTGTGTCAATTTAATCCTGGGTGTATCTGTGTATTGTGAAAAAGTCTGCTTACTTTTTCAGTCTGGACCAGCCCAACCCCACCCCACCCGTCCATTTCAAATGAACTTTTTATGCCACTTAGTGGCTTAATCAGGCCTTAACACCCACTTATCTAATAACGGCAAGAGTACTTAGTATTGACATGTTAGTGCCAGGCACCCTTTCAAATCTTATCTCATACCTGCCCATATTTGCAGATGAAAACCAGGGAACACCAGAATGTTATTGACGAGGGAGAACATACAATCTGGGAGAGACTGCAGAAGTTTACTTTTGCCTGAGCCCCCAGAGAAGGCCAAGATTCTGGGCCCTCTTCTCCTCTCCCCCTTCCTGCTGCGATAATGGGGTGCAAAGGACTCTTGCAGCTTGAATGCAGTTGGCAGCCGTTTGGGTCAGCTGATGGCAAAGGGGGAAAGTGGGAGGAGGAGAGAGAGACTGGGACAGTTTAGAAGCAGTTGGAAAAAAATGGGATGAGGAGAGGATTGATCAGGACCGTCCCTGCCGAACCAGGACAGTTGGAGGGTGTCTCATCTCACTAATCCTTTCCACCATTTTATGGAACGAGCCAGCATTGTCACCCACGTATGATGGAGAGGTTGAGGGGCTGAGGCTGATACGGGGGCAACTTTTTCCTACAGCCAACCCCGTGCATTTCTAAAAGGTGTGGCGTTTGAACCTAGGACTACTTGGCTCAGACACTCAGCTGCTCTGCCACCCAAATCTCAGCCATAGAGTTTATTCCGGATATATTCATCTCGCTTATATGTTAACTTCCTTTTGCTTTTCCGAGCCAAAGCTTTATGCATTGTTTTAATGTCATAATTGTGGCAAAATCTTCCCTGCCTTGCAGAGCTCTCTGCAAAAGTGGTTGAAAACAAAGAGCACTTCCTGTGGCGGCCCTTGGACACACAAACCCCCGTGGCACCCCGCTTTCCCCCTACTTCCCTCCCTCTAACAGAATGAGCTGCTTTTTAAGGCAATGATAACAATACAGGGCAGGCGTCCAAAGACCGAGCGCTCTCTATGCTCCCGTGTGTTTGGTCTTGTGTGTAGCGCATAGCCAACTTCTTTTGAAGGAAGCCTTGAAAACAGTTTTCCACCTATCTTTCCAAGGCACGGGTGAGGGGCAGGGCAGAGAGCGAAGGAGAGACTCAGAAATCTCCCAGACGCCCCCGACCTCTTGAACATAGACATTATTTGCCTACGTGGCTCAGAGAGGAATAAAAGCAGGTGAACTGACCTTGTCAGAGACGTCATCTGTTGCTGCTTAAGCCAGGGGTCTAGAGAAGCCTCTCTGGGCCTTGGAGGCATTGCTGACCGTGGATGGGCTGGAGAGAAAGGCTCAGCCCTGGGCTCCTCTAAGCCTGGGTGGAGCGTGTGCTGTGCACAGTTAGCCCTGCCCTGAAGGGCCCTTTCGTTCGTTCGTTCGTTCGTTCTTTCATTCTTTCTTTCTTCCTTCCTTTCTTCCTTTCTTTCTGCACCCTCCCTCCTTACCAAAGAACTGCTCCCCTTCCTTTTTTGGCTTTGCTGCTGAGCGCAGAGCCAAGCTCTGTGCTGCCGTTTGTTGACCCAGAAGCATCTTTGGAATCCTGTGGGCCATTTTTGGACCATCCGCTCCCCTTTAATAATTTTGGGGGAGGGCAGAGAGATTGCTCTCTCCATTGTCCTGTAGCAAACCTTCCACAGTCCCAATTTCACATGGGCAGTCCCAATTAATTCTCTGCCATCCCACTCTTTCAGCTGCTTTTAAGATGTCCCTGTTTCTCCATCTCCCTCTCCTGCTTTTCCCCTTTGTCCTCAGCTTACTTCCATTGCTGCAAACTGAGTTCCAAGTGCAAAAGGGATTTTCACTCAATTAACTCAGTAATCTGAGTCTGACTGTTTTTCCTTATTAATAACTTTTGCCATCTTGACCACACTATGATGCTGGTTGTCCACACATGTCCCAGTTTCCTTCTGTAAAGTGTTGGAGGAATGCAGCAATTGAAGAAAACTGAAGACAAAGGGAGATGCTAAGCAGGGTCATCATTAGTTAGTTGTTGGATGGGAGACCACCAATAAATACCAGCTGCTGTAGGCTATATTTCAGAGGATGGAACTCCAAGGATTCTTTGCTTAAGAAAACGCTATGGAATCTCATAAAACCCTTCAAGTCAGAAACAACTTGAAGGCACACAAAAACAACAGCAAAACCTAATGTCCGTCCCAACTCGAGGAGACCATTAAAATGAACAGGATTTGTTCCAGGACTCTAATCTACTTGGAGCTCACATTGGCTTACATCCTGTTCTGATTGATTGAACTAGCAGGCTCATTAAATGCTATTGAAATAGCAGATTCGTTAGGCAAAACAGAAATAATTTCATGACCAGGATACAATCTCTGGCTTTGTTAGGCAACTGCCTCCGCCTTCCACCCATTTCCATGTCTTCCTCTGCCAGCTTGGTGGGAAACCGATGTACCTGATGATGGCCGCACCCCAAATTGCAGTAAATATGAGAGGTTATTCCCTGTCTTGGGGTGTCGTTTCCTACCTGCTTCCTGCATAATCATTCTTCTCTGAAACCTGGGGCGGGAGGACTGTGGCAAGACAGAAACCAGAGGAGTGTGGGAATGAGCTCACGGTCCCCATTAGTGCCATGAAAGTGGCTTCAGCTTTGCTTGGTGATGAGAACAAAGGGAGAATTGTTCCTGAATTGCACCTGAAGACAGGTGAATAAATAATGGAGAACAGTGAGAGAGAGTTCAGGGCAAACTTTGTTTGCAAAATAAAATAGTATCAAATCATGAAAATTAATAAGAGGCTGACCCTTGGTGCAGTGTTCTCAGGGATATACAAACCTCTGTCATCACTTCATTTCATTTTTTTCCAAGTTCTACCTGCACTGTCTTTCAGTCTTTAATGTCCTTGCTTCATATCAGGTTTCAAAATATATATTTTTTCTTTTCACCTTGAAATTCATGTACATGTTAAGACACTGGTGAGGGAATTCTGGGGTCACAGAATGACAGAGTTTTATTGCTGGCAAGGGCCATTTGGTCCAGCCCCTGCCAATTACAGTTGGCTGTCCATATCCGTGGACTCTGTATCCACAGAATTCAACCAAACACGGCTTAAAAAGTCCACTCTCCTGTCAAACAACTCTGATAGTTCTTCCCAATGTTTAGATGGGATCTCTTTTCTTGTAAGTTGAATCCCCTGGTTCATGGAGTGGCAGAAAACAAGCTGCCCCCATCTTCCACATGATATCCCTTCAGCTATTTCAAGGTGGCTTTTATGCAGATCAAGATACAGTTGCTGGTCCATCCAGAGCAAGTACTTCAAACCAGCTGTTCAGTAGAAAACCAATGCTTGTGTAGATCACAATGGGTCTCCTCTAGTTGGGACTAGCAGTTGGATTTTGGTCTGTGACAAGGGTGGGAATCGTGTGGCCCTCCTGACGTTGTTAGACTGCAATGCCCAGCATTCCTTGCCACGAGCATGCTGCATAGGGCTGATGGCAGTTGTAGTCCAACAACATCTAGAGTGAGAATCATGTAGCCCTCCAGATGTTATTGGACTTTAGCTCCCAGCATTCCTCACTACTGCGCACACTGGCTAGGGATGATGGGAGGTACAGTCCAACAACATCTGGAGAGCAATGTGACTCTCGCCCCAGGCCTAGGGGTTGCATTTCAGAAAGAAAAAAAAAGACACTTCTCCAACCACTTCCTTTCTTTGCATGGAATGGGATGGTTTATGGAACATCTGGGAGAAAACTGCTAAGGAGGACAGCAAGGTGAAGAGCAGCTTGTTACAAGTTTCTTTAAAAAATATTCCATTTTAATGCCACTATTCCTAGAAACTGGACACAAAGGGGGCCCTATTTTTTACCTGCCCCAATCACATTAATCCAATTTCTAGTTGTGGGAAGATGGGTTATAATACCACAGAAATATTCCAATTCCACATCAGCTGTGCCACCTGGTGGTTAATGGCAGAACTGGTTTGATCAATCAATAAATATAATTTTTCACCCGTGCCCCCTCTCTCCTCCATCTTTGCTGCGTGAAGGTTTTATGGTAGTTTACTGTGCCTCGGCTATTTTATAATGTCTGGTTGTTTGTTGTTGTTGTTTTTTCTTTTTTTTTGCTATCTCTGTTTTACTGTTTTATAAGTCATAAACGTCTCTGAGATGAAAAAGGGCTGTGGTTAGAAATAACAATAGGCTTGAATCTTCAGTGGTTTTTCAGGAGCATTTCTTCTTCGACAGGGTGGAATAAAACCTCTGCTTCTGAGCAATTTCTCTTCCTAACACTATTTGCAAAAAAAAATCTAGTTGTCTTTTATGAATAGGGGTGTCATTTCCCCCCGGCGCTTAACTGAGTGTTTTTCTTTTTAACATCTCTTTCTTTTGTTCTGTCTTGGGTGAACGTTTGCTACTCTACGATGCTGTTTCTCTTCCTTGAAAAAAAGAAAAGAAAAAAGAAAGAAGTTCCCAAAGTATTGACTAGAAAGGAAAAGAGACTGCACTTGTTTAAATTATAAGAAAATGCTTTTGAGAGTCATATGCCAATGGATGCCCAGCTGTATTTAAATGATAATGCCAAGCTACGTTGCCATCGCTATCTATCTATCTATCTATCTGTCTGTCTGTCTGTCTGTCTGTCTATCTATCTATCTATCTATCTATCTATCCATCCCATCTATATCTATACCTATATCTATATCTATTACCTATGGATGTCCTATAAGTACAATAAAGGCATCAGATTTCATCCAATCTTGGAAGCTAAGCAGGGTCAGCCCAGGTTAGTACTTGGATGGGTGACCACAATAAAAAAGCAGGTGCTGTGAACTGTATTTTCAGAGAAAGGAACTGGCACAACCACCTTCCTTGCCTAAGAAACCCGATGCTATTCATGGGGTTGCCACAAGTCAACAAGTGACTTGAGGGCACACACACATAGACACACTGGATAGCTTTAAAGCTTGGATTAAGGCCCAACGTGGATTCACTGCCCTGCTGGCACAGAGGTAGTGACGGTGTAGAAAGTGGTCCAGTGGCTTTGTAAAGAAATCTTTTTTCTCTTTTTCTCTTAAAGGCAGAAATATGTTTTTCCACCCAGAAAGCAGTGTATCTGGTACACAGAAGCATGCAAATTTGGATTAGGTTGGCTGCATTTCTTCCTCTAGGCCAGGACTGGGAATCTAGAAGCCCTCCAGAATTCTTGGATTGCAACTCCCAGGAGCCCCAGGCAGTGTAAACAATGATGAAGAATGCTGGAAGTTGCAGTCAGACATATCTGAAGGGGTGCATCATTCCCACCTCTGCTCTAGCCCTTTTTTACTCCATGCTTTTAAGCACAGTGTCCTGGGGCAAGAGAGAATAACACAACCCTTATTTATTTATTTATGCGTGCGTGCGTAATGTTACCAGAAATCTTAAGATTATGGTAAAAGTGTTACTGTCCCTCTGAGAGAAATACCTCATTTCCTGCTGCCAAGTACATTTCCTTTCTGTTCCCCTACCCACCTCCCGTCTAGTGTTCTTTCTTCTCTGTTTTCCAGTTTTATTTTATTTATAGCGCCCCACCACCCTTATCACACCGTGTGAGGTTCTGAGCAAAAGCCAAGCAGAGTGTGTGTTCCCAGGCAGTTGTCGTTGTGTCCACGGCCTTGAACCACTGTTGTTGTCGAGCTCTGTTAAGAAACCGAAAAAGTGTGTGTGTGTGTATCTGCGGGGAGGGGGCTGAGCCTTGAGAAATACGGTCTATAACAGAACTGATGGCACAGCACACCGTTTGCCAGCTATGTTGCAGTGTCTTTAAAAAAACATGTCAGGTGGAAGCCAAAAAGGGTTTCTATGTAATGAGGTATTTGGGTGGTCGGGAGGGGAGACCAAGAGGGTGGAGATAAAATTGGAGTGGCCGTGGACCCTGGAAGTGGGAGGGCGTTGAGGCTCCCTGAAGTGATCTGGCAAAATTAGACCACCAAAACTCCCAGGTAGTTGAGCCTCCTCAGATGCTAAACGATCGGCCACTAAGAAATATTAAGTCGCCATGGTCATTGAGTCCTCCTGGGACCAACAAAGGCTGCCTGCAGTCCGTCCAGGCACACTTACTGGGGAGTAAGCGCCACGGAAAACGTGAGGGGGAACTTCTAAGCACACGCTGTGCCAGCAAGGGTCTCCGTATTTGGGGACGTTTCAGTGGTAATGGACAGGGAAACTCATTTTCCCTTCCCCTACAAGCCTTACCTGGATCTCGCCTTCATTTCAGGGCAGCCGTACAACACAAGAACCAAAGAAGCCTTTTACAGCTCCAGTGCATGGGTGCTCTCCTTTTTTGCCCCATTCTTCCTCCCTGAACCCAGCGGAACCAGCTGAGCCCCACCCCTGGCTGGCCCGCTCAAAGCTCCCCCGGCCGTCCCAGAAGTTTCTGCTCCAGGTCCTGCACAAATGCTCCGGTTTCCTTTGGGCTAAGAGTTTGCGTCATGGCTAAACGTTAGCATAAGAAACAACTATTTGTTTATTTTTAATGTTTTTTCATTTGTTGTAAGTTGCTTTAAGTCCCAAACTGGGAAAAGGCAAGATAGGATGAGGATGATGGTGATGGTGATACCTATAATATATAATACAATGATCATAATCATGATGATAATAATATATTTCTCTGTGAAATGTTGGCGGGTGTGGAGGGTTGGAAGGTACCTCAACCTGTACTATGGGGATTTGGTTGGAATCAAAAAGTGTGGAACCCCCTTGGCTGGTTTCATAGAACCATAGAGCTGGAAAAGACCCCAAGGGCCGTTGAGTCCAACCCCCTTCTGCCACGCAGGAAGACGCCATCCAAGCCCTCATTTTGACAGACGCCATCGAGCCTCTCTTTTAAAAACCTCCAAAGAAAGAGGAGGCCCCACCGCGCTCCAGGGAGGCATCGGCTGCGGAACTGTTTTCATCCCTGACCGGCCTCTAGAAGCTGCAAGATCACTTTCTGGTGACTGGGCGGAGCTGCTGAGTCCGTGGATACTTTTGGGACTACATCTTCCAGAATCCCCTAACGATGCTGCACAGGGGACTTGGAAGCACGCAGTAACTTTCCCGCTGCTCCGACCCGGGGAATGAGAAGCCCGCATTCCGTTGCCGGAGTGCTCCGTCTGAGACTTGCCCGTAGCCCCCGGGGCCATTACACAATTAATTAAACAGCGGGCTGCAGCGCTTCCCTTTCCTCGGCTGACCTTTGCCAGCGCGGAGAGAGCGCAGAGGGCTTCGCGAATGAACTTCCTGGCTTTCGTAACCCATCTTTATGACCCAGCTTGTTATTTGCTTGCCAAATGGTAGAGTTTATCTTAATCCGGTCACTGTGATTTGTTTAATTTTTGACTTTATTATGCTTCTAGCTTTTATTCTGTAAATTGCTCGGAGAGCTACAGCAGGAGAGCAGCTAACAAAAAGCTGAAAGTGAAAGAGATAAACATGATGTTAGTGTGTGCGTACTGTGCCAGGCAGTCGGTGGCCTTGATTTTCCAGTCTCCTTTCTCTGCTCTTTCTCGCTGGCAGATCGAACAGTTGAGGGAGAGGACTGAGAGAGATGGGATGGCGTTTCCATGGCACCCTGCTGGGCATTAGCACTTTGGGCTTTGCTTGTGTATTCATTCTGGTCATGCACGCCCGGCCGAAGCCTCTTGGCCTCCAAGCCTAGAAAGTTACTTTCTGAAAGTGCTCGTTTTTGTGGTACTTAGCAAGCAATCTGCCGTTGTTTAAATGCTGCTGTGCGTGAAAAAGTACAATTTAGTTTTGCTGGTTGCAGTGCCGTTCCTTTTGGGATTGGTAGAAGAGTGGCGTAAAAGTTGAAAAATGCCTGGGAAGTGCCCCTAGCAATAGCATTTACTTCATCCGATGCCAGTAGGACAATGGGTCCATCCTGGGTTTTCCAAGAAGTCATCCAAGGCTCCGGACTTGTGCTGGGGATATGAGTCAGCTCTGGATAGAGCTTTTAAAGTTCAGACTCGGATGCAGAGCAAATTCACCGCTCCCCTAGAGTGGAAATTACTAGCTGCTCTTGTAAGGAAAGTTGTTAGAAGGTAACTTTTCAAAGTAACTTAAAAATGTTGCTTGTTCCAGCATAGAAGTAACTTCATGTCCACTCACTGTGCTACTTTTGAAAAGTTACTGCATTCCACCCGCTGTCATAAACCATTGCAGGTAATTGTTTAGTATCTGAGAGGCAGCATTATATAGTGGTTTGAGCATTGGAATATGATCCTGGAGATGAGGGTTGAATTCCTTGCTCAGCCGTGGAAACCCTGGGTGATAGTGGGTGCATCACATACTCTCAGCCCCAGAAAACCTTGTGATAGGGTCACTATAAATCAGAAATGACCTGAAGGCACACAGCTATAATATAATATCTAACTTGTTAGTAGTCCAAGGTTCTTGTTGCCCCCAGCCTCAATTCCTCTTCCTGTCCCCCAAAAGAAAATATTATTTTTAGAAAACTCCCTTCTGTTGTTTTGACAACAACTGTATGCTGAACACCAGAGGGAGCTAAAACCTGTTTTTTTTTCCCTGTTAAGAAATGCAGTATTGATCTCTCTGAGACTCCGTTAAACCCCAAGCAAATGGACTTCTCTCCCATACCTTTTCATAATCTCTAAGAGCTCAGTGGTTGCAAGAAGCCTGCACCCCGGAAGGAGCTCATGGGGGCAGTTCCTTCCATGTCTTGGCCTGTAATGCCAAATAAGGCTGTTTCTCTTAGGAAACAGAGGCACCTAGCACACTGCGTGCAAAAGGAAAAACAGATTTATTAAAGAGTAGGCAAAAACTACAGATACTGATAAAAACAAATCTCTAGCTGAAGCAAGTCCCTGTTTAAAGCAAATCTCTACCTTTAATGAGTCCCTACTGAAAGCAAATCTCAAAGAGCAACTCACATCTTGCAACCAGCTATTGAGAATGCAGAAAAACACAGCGGAGATCCTCCAAGGTAGTTGCTGGCTATTCTGGTTTGCACTAGAGATGGAAAGAATACTTGAAAATGTTCCAAAAATGATCAAAAAACAGCATCAAGAGACCACTATGAGAATAATCCTGGACTGATGAAAATTTCGCAGTTCTGGACTTATTCTGTGCAAAATTTGCACATCGTTGCTATATGCAGGAAACAGGGGTTTTTTTGTGCAGCAAGAGATATTTCTGGGGTTTGCATCTCAAAGCCTCCCAAGGGTCAAAGGTTGTAGACCTCTGTTCTGTCTTGACCATAACCTCCCTGGCTTGCCCATGGTATTGATCTTTACCTCTGGAATAATCATAGACATGTATCACAGTGATTATTTTTGGCAATTTATATTGCTTCTTCCCTGCATGAAAAGCAAATTTTGCTCAACATGGAACAGTATTTTTTTAAAAAAAGCCTGCCTCCCCTGTATGTACACGTCCACTCCACCCCCTTTGCACTGATAGGCTGAAGTGGGTCAGGTGATACTCCCTGGTCCTTATAAAAGCTTTTTAGCCAACATCTGGAACAATTAGGGTTGTATTTTTCCTGCCAAGTGTTGGATTTTAATCTTTGCAGCTCTTCTGCTGCAATATTCTTTTGTGAGGTCTCAACTACTGTTCTTACCTGCACAGGTGATGTGTCTGAGAAGACTAAACGATGTGATCATGCATCTGCCCAGAATGAGAACAAACACATTTGAGCATATGCAGAGTGCTGTCCTTTCTGCTGCTGAACAAGTATTGGCAACTCCCCTTCAACCTGCCACATCCTCCAGAACTGCTATAAAAGGTAAAAACTGCTACAGTTGTGTTTCTGATTGTCTCTCTATGTCTTGAGAATATGAAGGCTGTGTGTGCCTAAATTTGTGCATACTTAATACTTTTCCAAGAGAGAGTTGGGATCCTGTTTTCCCTCCCTTGCAATACCATTCGGTAGTATATCCCCCAGCCTTTTTTGCTTCCGTCTCGGTAACCCAGATACCCTAGGAAAAACTCCAAAGTTCATTTTAGGTCAACATTTCAGCCCCCTCTCCTCTTCACAGTTCTGCTCTGAAGAAGCAGCAAAATAATGTGCTTTTTAATTTTTTTTTTAATCCATACTTCAGGAGAGCTTGTCCAAAATGCTTTGCACCCCCTGAGGTCAGATGCAACTCAACATTCCCTCTATGCACAACTCCTTTTAGCTGAGGGAGAGAGAAAGAGGCTCAGCTCTGAATCCATTTTAGTCCAGTCAAGCTGAATAACTTGCGGCATGTTCATGCCAAACGCTATAAACAGGAATACAGAGTGGTTCCTAGGAAAGGCCCCTGAGCCCTGAGATTGCTCTTCAGTCGTGCTCATTAGCAGCTGCCTCTCTCAGTGTCCCTCGGTGCCCTCAGACGGGCAGCTAGAGTAGCCGTGCCTGGGATTTTCCTCTCCGCGTCCAGTTCTCCTGCCAGTTCTGTGGGAGTATGTAACTGCTAGGTAATAACATTCACAATTTGGTTTTCCTTTAAGGCTGATGTGCTAGGGTTTTTTTTTAATGAATTGAAACTATTTTATGAATATTATGAAACATTATTTAAAAAGATGGACTGAATCTCCAGCTTTGCTGGTGCAAAGGTTGCCATATTCCTCTGTGCCTCTTCTCTAAACCAGCACAGGAGCATAGACTTCAAACAGGGTGATGGGTAGGTCTCTTGAGTTCTAGTTTAGTTTGATCTAAATCTGATTGCTAGTCCAAGATTGCTAGTCTAAAATAGATTAAAACCATTGCACGCTCTCCAAGAGTCCCGATTTGGCAGCCCCGGTTAATCCTCTGCCATCTGACTCTTTCAGCTGCTTTTAAAATGTCCTAGTTTCTCTGTCTCCTCCTCTCACTTTCCCCCTTTGTCTTCAGCTTATTTCCATTGCTGCAATTTGAATTAAAATTGCAAAAGAGGTTTGCATTCAGTTAACTCAGCAGCAGGAGGAGGGGAGGCAGAATCTTGCCTTTCCCAAGAATTTCCGGCAAAAGCAAACGGGTATGACCTCTCCTAGCTTGTGTGTTCTTCCCATTCATAACTTTGGCCATCTTGATCATGTTCTGATTTTGCTGGATCAAATGGGTCCCAGTTCTGATCTGTAGCAGTATGATTCCACTTTAGCTACCATGGCAACATCCTCTGGAATTCTGGGATTTGCAGTTAAGGGAAGGCGATTTAGAATTCTCTGCCAGGGAGTTCTAGTGCCTCCCCAAGCTACGAATACCAGGATTCTAGAGGAGGTAGTCATGGCAGTTAAAGTGGAATTGCAGAGCTATAATTGTGCAATGTGAAAGGACCCTTACGTAAGTGTTTTTTACTGGGCAATTGATTCGTGGGCTTGCTCTATTTAGGAATAGCAATCCTACTTAGGCCTTTGTCTCCAGAGACTCAGAAACAGCCGTTCGTTATGCATCTTGGCAAACAACGCAAGGTGTAAACTGAAATTTTCACACTTAGATCTTCTTCCACCAGTCTGCAGTCTCTGCCTTGGGACTCAGTCTAGCTGGAAGATGCAGAGGAAGCGTGTTTTCCCACAAATCTCAGCCAGATTTTTTTTTTTTACCCTTTTCCTCACCCATTTTCTTTGGTGCCATGTAGGGCAGGGGTGTATAGGGTACCAAAGAAAGTGGGTGAAATTTTGAAACAGTTAAAAAAAAAATTTCTGCCTGAGATTTATAGTCTAGGGCGAAGGACATAAGTACCCTCAAAGCACTAGATCCCATCTGATTTTAGAAGCTAAGCAGAGTCAGCCATGGTTGGTACTTGGATGAGAGACTGCCAGCCAATCCCAGGCGCTGTAAGCTCTGTTTCAGAGGAAGGAAGTAGCAAAACCACTTCTGAGGACTCCTTGCCTAAGAAAACACTGTGAATGAATAGCAACTCGTAAGCCACAACCTGCTAGGGACATGAGTGCTTAAATGCATGCTAATATGCACAGATATCTCTGTATGTATGCAGGTAGAGGTGGTGGGCCTCAGGCCCTGGGGCCAAATGTGGTCCCAATCTGGCCTTCCTGAACTTTCTCAGATGGCTACCACAATTTTGTGGCTTCTTACCTTTACTATGCTTTTTTTTATTGTTTGCCATTCTACAAAGGAGGGAAATTAACCTGCGGAGAGAGCTTTAAGCTAAATGGTGGCAGTATTTTTTTTTCCTCCACCCACCCCTGGAATCAGAGTTTGCCCCCCACCAACAGAAAACGTCTGAGGCTGAATCAGGTCCTCTGTGTGTCAGGAGGAGCCTCAAAAAGGGGTCTATCTCTTTGCCATGGAAGGGTCAGAGGGTGTGGAATATGAATCCCAGGTGTTACCTTGTCCTGTCCCTTTTTCCCCTTCTGATGTGCATGTTGGACCATTCAGCCAGCTCAGGAAAATAAGAGGCCTTGCTGCTGGGCTGAATACCCAGCGATAATGTTCACCAGTCTGGGCGGCGCAGCCTCTCTTCCCAGGGAGCGCAATTGCTAAGCAACACGTGTGAGTCAGGGTTTTCCAAAGCCTTTTGCAATGAGGAAGAGGGCGACCTCGTTGATGCAGACTCAAGCGGGAATCTTCCAAAGGCTTCGGGGGCCATGCTTCCCTCCTTCCTCCCCTTTGAATCCACTCCCAAAGTTGGGCTTGGAGAGGGAACGTCTCGTGGCACCACCGAAGGTCTCTCCCTGCCTTCTGTCCTGAGTTAGGTGGCCTGGAAGACTGATCACCGTCTCTGTGGCTGGGTTTGTGTGTGTGTTGGTGGTGCCTCTTGTCTCAGTCTGGGTTTCAGTCCGACTTTAAAGGTGCTTCTGAAGGCACTGAAGCCCTTTCGGTTTCAGCACCTTGTATAGCTTTTCTAAAGTTCAAACAAAAACCTGGTTTGAGTGCTGGATTAGGACTGTAGGAAACCAGTGTTGCCCCCCCCTTTGACCATGGAAATCTTAGGCAGTCACACTCTCTCTGCCTCAGTGGCAGGCTTAGTTTGGATAACCCTTGCCAAGGAAATCCTAAGAGGGGGATGCTCTAAATTAGATTGGACTTGAAGCCGCATAACGATTGTAGAGCTTGAGACTATTTATCTCCAAGGTGCCCTTAGACCAGTGCTTCCCAGCCCATCTCATGTGGGGGATGACCAAATTTTTCCCCAACGGGCCAGGGGCTGGCACTAAATTTGTGCCCTTTGGGTACCCTTGTTTCTTTCTTTCCCAGAAACTTGGCAGGGACCAGCAGAGAATGGCTCAGGGATGGGCATGGGTCCCGGGACCACCCCTTTGAGCAGCACTGCCTAAGACCACAAAATTCCCTGGGTGCAAACTCCAGTCTCCTGACACCTTCTCACCAGCTGGTTATCCTGCAACTCTTCCCTCCCGCTTGCTCTGTCCACCTACAGATCTGCTCCTATGCAAGCTGTCGTAAAGCAATGGCATTTACTGAGCAAGGAATGCGACACCCTGTTCTTTGCTATGCGTTGCAGCAATAAAGCGGCTCTTAATTGAGCTACCAAAAAAAAACAACCCAAAATCAAAAGGAGAGAGTGTGAGCAATCCACCCCCTCCTCATGACTCTGAGAGGCATCCATCCCCCAGTTCTCAGGACCCAGTCCCTTTTTTTCCCAGCTTTTGGCAGAACCATACAAAAGCCCCTATTAAGCTCTCCCTCTTTCCCTGTTGTCTTGGCAGACTGCTCCTTTCGGCTTCACAGAGATCCCCGAAACTCATTTAAAAAGCGAGGGAGGGACAGCACATGGGAAGAAATCAGTTCCATCTTTCTGATACTGCCATAATTTCAGGAACACATTGGGGGCCATCCAACCTTTCCTTCCAAAATTACCCCTGCGGTGTTCCATCAACCTACACGCAATGGGTCTCTCCCACCTTCCAAATTAGTGCCCATCTTGTTCCACATGATTCAGTCGTGATCTCAGGATGGAACGGCTTTCCTGGATCCACCCCAAATCCCAAAGAGGTGGAAGGGGCCCTTTGGGCCGTCAGGTCCAACCCCCTGCTTTCAACGCAGGATCTGCAGCCAGAGCATCCCCAGGAGGTAGCTGCCCAGCCTCTTTTTAAGGGCATCCGGAGAAAGAGACCCCCTCCACTTCTCTAGGGAATTGGTTCCACTGCCAAATCACTCTCACTGCCGAGAAGTTCCTTCTAACGTTCAATCGAAATCTGTCCTCCTGTTAACTTAAAACCAGGAGACTCCGTTCTACCCTCCGAGGCAGCAGAGACCAAGCCCGCTCCCTCCTCTTTGAGGCAGCCCTTGAGGAACCTAACGAGGGCAATCGTGTCGCCCTTCAGTCACCAAGATGGATGTTCCCAGCTCCTTCAACCTCTCCTCATATGTTTTGTTTTCCATACCTCTTATCGGCCTCATTATCCCTCTCTCAGCTAGCCACAGTTTGCCTATCTCCTTCTACAAGTGAGGTGCCCTAAACTGAACAGAGTAAGGCCTGACTAGTGTTGAATATTGAGGAACTATTACTTCCCTTGAATGGGAAAATGTTTCCATTAATATAAGCTAAGATAACATTTGCCTTCTTCACGGCAGCATCACATTGTTGGCTCACGTTCAACAATAATGCCAAGGTCTTTTTCAAATGTAGTGAGCCAAGTATCCCCCATCCTATAACTGTGCATTTGTTTTTCTGTGGCCAAAATGTAGAATTTTACATCTGTCTCTGTTGAATTTACTGTATTTTCTCACGTATTTCCCAAAAAATACTGTTTGAACGTGGGGTGCGTTTTATACGCCAGTGTGTCTTATACACCAGCAAATAATATTTGCTGGAGTATAAATGGAGTGCATCTTATACACAGGTGCATCGTATACGCTGGCAAATAGAGGTAATTTTATTAATTTCAGCCCAGTTTTCTAGTTTATCAGGGTCCTTTTGAATTCTGTTCCTATCTTCCAATGTATTAACTGCCTGTCTAAGTTTTGTATTGTCTGCAAATTTGATAAGGATTCCCTCCACCCCATCATCTAAATCACTGGTAAAATTATTGAAGAGCGTCATCCCCAGGCCAGATCCCTGCAGGGCTCCTTCCAGTGTGAAGTGCAGCCGCTGATGACAACTCTTTGAGCGTGGTTTGCCAACCAGTTGTGGATCCGTTTGATGGTGTTTCCATCTATTCCATACTTAGATTAATAGTCCGTCTTCATCCAGTTGGGCCTGAAAACAGGCTAGGCGAATGTCATACATATGTTATACATATTAGTTGTCTGAAAGCACTGTCCTGGGCCCTCAGGAGCAGAACTCTGGCAAGTTCCTTTTGGGGGCTACTGTTGCTAGAATTCCACAGAAAGCAATAGCAATCCAGAAAAAAAGGAAGGTTTGGGAACAAGGGCACCAGCTAGACTGCAATTCCAGCCCAAGGAGGGTTGGCTGATTTTCCAAACCCAGTTGGGATGCACTGGGCTACATCAAGCCCTTCAATGAAGCCAGCAGATCAATTCAAGCTGTTTGTCTTGAGTGCGAAGGTTCTTTCTCGCTGTGTGGCTCTGCACTTGCTTCTGGTCTCTGAGACAAACCAGATCCAATTAACCACCCTTGTTGGCTCAGAGGAAGTAGGTAGGTAGGCAGGTCTGGGAGTTACGGTCCCTGAAAAACACCATGTCTGCATTACGTCCAATTTATTAGGGCGTTAGAGGGCAAAGATCTATCAGGTCTACTATGCTGTCCCTGCCAGTAACCAGGCACCCCCCTCAGGGAATCCAGAAAGCAGGCCCTGAAGGCAACATCTCCTTAAGAGGTACTTTGCCCCTTGACGTGGAGGCTCCCTTCAGAGTATCTATGCCCCAACAGGCCTCCTGAGCATGACTGAGCCCCTAAGCACATCTTTTCTGGCAAGTTAAGCCCTGCAGAGCAGAAGGGCTAACAGTTTTTCTTTTTCTTTTTCACCACAGCCGAGACTCACCCTTCCGTGAGGTCAGTGGGAGAGAAAGCAAAGACCTGCCTTGCACCGAGCAATATTGGGATCTTGAATTCTGATCAAGGCGGAGGAAGAAGGGATGGACCTCCACAGAGACTTTCCCCACAAAACCAAGTTGCATAAATCATGCTTTTCAGCCAAGCAGAGCTGTCAGTCCATGGGAATCTTGATAGTGATCTCTCCTCAGCCGCTGCCATGCCACGGAAGCGCCCGGAGTAGCGCGTCTGCCCAAGATAACCGGCGGGACCAGGGGCTCCTGTCCTCCCCTTGGCTTTCCAGGTCACCCTCCTCATCTCAGGTACGCCTTTTGCCAATTGTTAAGGGGGTAAAGCTGGCTTCCTTTGAGATTAACCACATGTAGTGAAGAGTTGTGTGCATTAAAAGTTAAAAGGGGAGGCCACTTTGGGAACGCTAAAGTTGGTTGGAGTCGCTCAGGGTGTTTGTTGTGTGCAGTGATGGATGCCAGGGGGAGGCGAGACTGTCGTCTCTGTTGGACCCGTTTGTCTTTCTCTTTTTTTTTTTTAAGTTGGATTTTTAAAAGTGGAGAAGAAAAAAGAGATATAGATGCAGGCTAGGCATATACATTAATATCAGCTGACTGTATTTAGGAAAAACACATTTTCTTGGAGCTGACATCTATAAAATACATGTTTGAACTTAGCTGAAGCAGTAAAGATCTTCTGACTTTTGAATGATAGATGGTGAGTGTTTATCTTTCCAACCTTGGAGCAGAAGTCTTTTAATCCCAGGAAAAACACTGAAGAGTCAGCCATGTTGGCTATTAGTTAATTTCCACATGGCAGGGATGTAATTTAAAAGAGCATGTGCATCGTCTACGAATGCCAGAGATCTTTCCAATGTAGAATCGATACGTTGCAATACCCCCAACCAAAGCATCCATATCCTTCCTGACAACAGCCGAGCTGTGATTTGCAAATCTCTGCCTCCAGGACTTCATGTCTGAACTTATCCCACCGGGACCCCATGGATGAGTGCATTAAGTTCTTGCAAAGTGCACTTTAGTGGCTCTGACTCTTGTTTTAAGTCTCTGGTGACTTTGCTGCTCCCAAGGGTGCATCCTGGGCTCTGTAGGCATTGCTGTTGCTTTGTTTAAATATTTGTTCTCCCTTTGTGGATGATTTTGTTTTTCTTGTGATACATTTTCTTGCTAAAGAAAACACAAATTAGAAAGTAGCGTCTTTGAAAAAAACAGGCTTTGTGTGTGCAAAAGCCTGTTTTCTGCACAGAAAAAAAGGTTTTGTGCAAGCGAAAACCAAAAAGGAAGCCTCATATGTTTTTCTGCAGAGAATAATTCGTCCACAACATTTCAGGATGTTTGAATATTGGGAGAAAATTATAGAACATTCTTGGTGGTTTGTTGATCTTCCCAACAGGGTTTCCTAACTCTGAAGAGCCTCATTTTACCACATGAAAATGAATAATAATTGAATTTTCCTTCTGCCTCTAATGTCGGGGTAATCTTGTCTGTATTGTGCCACCTTCAGCTTCAGGTTGGTGCTGGTGGTGGAGAAAGGTTTATATTTACTTATTTATTGAATGTGCAATGCTGATAGAAGGAGTGGGAGGGAAATGCTTTTTTCTCCCCCTCTTGTAAAGCTTGAACTTGAAGATAATAGTGGGAAATCTGAGACAGACAAAAAGGAAGTTCTTTGACATTTGGAACTCCCTGCCACAAGATGTGATGAGGACGAAAGGCTTAAGCGACTTGAGCATTTTCTGGAGAAGCAGGAGTGGTGAGAGCCCTTTCATTCTTACAGACGTCTTTATTCTTAAAAGAAAGCCCACTGACCACAATATTTACTGCAGTATGTAAACGAAGCCCCCGAGTCCAGGAGCAGGCTGTCTCAAATGGCAGGTTGGTGGATGGGTTGGGGCTGCACTACAACTTCCAGAATGCTAGCCAGCCGTGTCCTCCTCACGGATGTCCTGAAAACGCCTGGCTTTCTGTTTTTGGAGATGGGATGCTAGAATGTGCACATAGGATCAGCCAAGAAGCCCCCCATGAACAGGAGGGGAAAACAACAATCTTACCTGGTTGATTCCCTCCAGTACCTGGTATTCTTGTGACTGTACAAGAAGGCCTTTCTCTTCCACAAATTTCTCTAACCCATCTTTCTCCCTATAAAGTTTTATAAATTAGCATGCTGCCAGCACATTTATTTACTTATTTACTCCTGCCATTCCTCCAATAAGCTCAAGATGACATACCTGGTTCTCCTCCTCCTCCTCACAACAACCCTACGAGGCAGGTTGGAGTGAGAGAGTGTGTCTCTCAGGGGCCCAAAGGTCACCCAGTGATTTTTCCTAGCTCAGCGGAAAGGGGCAGGGTTTGAACCTGTATTTCCCAAGTGTCAGCTCAATGCTCTCACCACTGTACCACACTGCCTCCATGCAGTGAAGCAGCTTAGATTCTCTTGCACCCTCTGACAGTTTTTCTTGCTATGAGGCAGTTATTGGGACATGCAGACCTCATTTCCTACTTGTGTAGCTTTAAGGCCAGAAGAACAGACTGGAATTTTTCCTCTCTCTTTCTCTGCAGGCAGCAATTACAGTACAGTCACTGCAGCCTACCAGGTTAGACCCCCCCATATAGAGCTTGCAAGCGCCTTCGTTTTCTTCTTTCTCCTTCGTTCTCCGGCCAGCCAATCATTTGTCCACCCACTGCCAATACTGCCGGGGCCTGAAGTGTAGATGGCTGCACACACACAACTCTCTTTGCAGGCCCAAAAGCTCCAGCCAACGCTATGGCCAATTAATTCCAATCGGTGTGTGCAATTCAGAGACTCTCTCTCATCCTCCCTCTCCCCCTCTTCGCTTGTTGGCCTCCTGGCCACATGTTCTCCGGTGCAGCATTGCTGCTGCGTTTGCTTTCTTGCCAACCACGTGCTGGTTTTGGGACCTGTGTGAAGTCTCCAAAATCCTCCCTCTTTCGTCCACCTCCCGGCTGGCTCCCTGCCTCTGTTTCCATCAGGTAGATGATTCATGCTCCCTTCGCTCTAATGCAACAAAAGGAAGGATGCTGGCTTGCTTCCCTCATTGCAGATAGACTGCCCTTGAATAAGGAAGATCATTCCATACTCATAAGGGGGACTCTCTCATCCTTCAAAGGAGGAGTTTGGGTTTCTTTTTTCTTTCTTTTTTCAGTAGTGCAAGCTGTCAAGCAAATAGCAAGACTGCCTGCTCTCAGATTATCTCTCCACTGGAGAATTGGTAGTCTGGGCAGCTTCCAGTGCAGAGGGCATTAGGAAAAAACAGTTATGGAAGAAGATAAGAGATCTTCCACTGCATGAGAGATCTGAATAGATCTCCATGTTCAGGAGCAAGACATCTGTAGATTCCCAGGTACTCAGGAGATGTAACAGGGAAGGGCTGTTGCCCAATTTGTGGGTTTCTGTCAGGACGTGGGGTATTTTGGGGAGCCAAATCCTTCCTTAGATGGCCCCATTCCCTTCATTTGCTGTTTCCTCTGCTTTGATATAGCCTTGCCCTCCCCATTCTAAATGTCTCTCTTAAGGTTCGGTTATGCACAGGAAGAGCTTTAAAGAACTAAAATGTGCCAGTCTCTTTGGCTCTGCCCTTTTGCCTTTGGCCCTGCCCACCCCTGGACCACAGATTCCCCCCACCCCAGGAAGATCTTGGGACTTGAATTTGCCCGGGGCGGGGAGGGGGCTGAAAGACGTTTTCCACCCTTGCATCCTCTGAGACTCCTGTTATCTCAGCGAAACAGACATCTTGCGCTCCATCACAGCCCAGCCTTCGCAATCTGCGCCTTCTGTGGTCGTTCTCTCCCTGGCATCTCTTTCCCTGGGAGCAGGCCGGCTTCTCCTAGGCGGTCTGTGGGCCTCATAGCAACCCAGCCCGTGCGTGGGTGTGACAGCTGGAGAGGACCCCTCCAGTGAGTATTCTGGACTTGATGGGCCGGGTCCCGATCAGGCCTGTGCCATCCCTTCTCCTCCTCTTCCCAGATAGCAAATCCGCTGCTGCCTTCGTTCCCGCTTTGCATCCCCGGGCAGTCCCCCCACGCCCGTCCCTGCGGGCCAACAGCAGTTTGTGCAGCTCCTGGCACAGGCTTGGCTGCTGGTGGAGATGCGGCTGCTCTCTCAGCCCACACGCAAATGCCAGCGGCGGCAGGAGCGAGGCGTGCCAAAGGAGGTAAATCTAGGACAGAGCGCTCCTGCTGCTGCTGCTGCGGCAAGGTGGGTGCAGCAGAGTCACCCGGGGCCTGCTTGCCTGCCAAGATTTTGGAGGGCAGCCACCTCCCTCGTTCGTTGGCCGGCGAGGGGGCTGAGATGGACTGCAGCGCCACCAGCCCGCTGGCAACATGCATGGGAGCTTGAGAGACTGCAGGGAGCGTGGATGGAGAGCCGGTCAGGAGGGAGGGATCTAGGCAGAGGGGAGGTGAAGGGCTCACAGGTGACTCCCCCGCCCCACCCCCACACTCCCCCCTTCTCCAGCCCCCAAGACATTCTCTGCCGAGCCTGACTGGCTGCATAGTCTTCCCTAAGGCCCCCCTCCCACAACACACACACACACACCGCTTTTTTGGGTTATTATTATATCAGCCGTTTGCGTTATGCAACAGTGTGTCTCGAAGGCTCCTGTTCGCCGACTCTCCGCTCTCTCTGCCGGCACCAGCATCGTCTCCTCCTTTTTCCTCCCTCTCTGCCAGCATTGCTTTTAGACAGCCTTTGAACTTTCATCACAGCATGTGAGTCCCAGCCAGGGCCAAAGCGAAGGGAGGAAGAAGGGGCTGGAGGAGGGAGTCGGAATTTGGAAAAAAAGAAAGAGAGAGAGAGAGAGAAATGTGTTTCCAACCGATATGCTGGAGAAGGGCCTGCAAGCCACAAGGGTCAGCCGGCGGATCGGGAGAGCTGCCAGGTCGCGTCACGCCAAGGAAGAGATGCGTCCCCTTATGGATGTGGCGCTAGCTCATAAATCAGGTGAATCGGTGTAGGCAACAGCTGTGAGCAGGGCGCGGGGTGCCTCCTCCTCCTCCTCCTCCTCCTCCTCCTTCCCTTTGCTTTGTTTTAGTTCTCTGCCCCTGCTTTAAAAAATAACCCCTCTCTCTCCCTGCCTTGCGTGGAGACCCTGAATGGTGGTGGGTGCTTTGCTTTGAAGCAATGGAGCCGGATAATCCGTCCGACCAAGAAGACGACTCTCGGGGTAAGAAGAAGTGCCGAGCACTGAAGTTTGCTTTTTTTTTAAAAAAAAAAAGTCTCCTCCCAGCTGTGATTTCTTTTTCCTGGACCTCTCTCTTTGGGTAGTTAGGAGGAGCTATGGAGATGTGCTCCTTCTCTGGATGTTGCTAGACAGCAGTTGTGGCAGTGCTGGTTTGCAAAACGTGGGAAAGAGATAGAATGGTGGACTTGGGCAGCTGAGCTCAGTGTGAGGAACTTGGTGTCGGCTTCCAGATTTCACTGGATTCTTCATGAGGCAGGGTGCATGAGCACCATAAATTTGGATTAGGTGTGGCAGCAAATGCATGTTTCATTTGTAACTTCAAGGACATGTGCTTATTGGCATTTTAACTGCAAATAAGTTTGTGATGAGGGCTATAAAATCCCCCTTTACCTGAAAAGTAAGGAATAAATAGGCTCTTTTTTTTTCCAGTGCCTTAATGTGGAGGGGATAACATTTTCTAAGTGATGGCCTTGTCTTTGTCAAGAGGGGAAGACCTACCTGCTAATTCTCTCAGGGATGGACCTGTTATGTTTAATGTATTGTGGATGTGTTGTAATTCTGCAGGAGCTGAGAGTGTCAAGTTGGAACTTTGTGAAAATTGGCAGCATTCAGATCAGGTTTTAATTTTTTTCATTCAGGTTTCTGGATGTTATGGCTGTGGAAAAGTCTTGGAAAGAGTGTGGACAGTATCAGCTGAAACTTCTCAAGCTTAGAAAGATATCTGAAGAACTCCTCTGGTGATAGGGGTAGATGTGCCATGTGCCATGCCATGACTAGCAAATCCAGACTGAATTGTTCATTTTGCCTCAATTTCATAATTTAGGATGCATTTTGGAGACTTTTCGTGGGGCAGGACACAGACTATGGATTACTTCTTGAAAGGATTTTAATGTCTTAGGAAACCCACAAATGACATTCATTCTTTTGTCAGGAGTGACTCATTCTTCAAACATGGGGCAACTCAACTTTGCTCTTCTTGGTTTCCATGATTTGGGAATTTGGGGGAAGTTTTGGTGTAAATTCCAAACTACTGGTTTGATTCCTTACATTAATATCCCACCTTTGAGCTTGGAGGCAGTTTCCATGGCTCTCCTGCCACTCTATCCTCACAACAGCAATCCTGCAAGGTAGGTCAGGCAGGAGGAGAGAGACAAACTGGCCCAAAGTCCGCCCAGTGACTTCACACGGCTCAATGAGGAGTGGAGCCTGGATCTCTCAACTTCTGGTCTAAGGCTCTGGCCACTGCAGACAAGGCTGTCCTGCCAGAGATTTTTGGGGAAAGAGGTTTTGCCTTTGTGACTGTCTCTGTGGACGGTTCAGAATGACCTCATGGTTAAGCTTAGCTTAGCTTCTGACTTGCCCTATACCAATTTAGATAATTGTCTAGCCAGTCCAGTGTCCCTCACGGAGCTTGGAAAAACACTTTTTTTGGACTGAGGCTGTCAGAATCCCCCAGCTAGCATGGCCTGCAGGGGATGCTGGGAGCTGCAAGCCAAAAATAATTTTGCCTAAACTTTGTTATTTTACTCAGAGTCTCGTGCAGAGAAGGTTCCTCAAATCATGGAGTCAGAAGAGACTCCAAGGCCACCTAATCCAACTCCCTTGCTCTTCCAGAGTCCAGAACTGAAGCCTCCCTTAGAGGTGGCCATCTAATCTTTCTCTGGAAGTTTTTCGGTGAAAGAGCCCACTTCCTTCTGAGAGGGGTCTTTCTTATTGACTCCAGCCTGACCCTTCTTAACTAGCGAGGCTGAAGATCAGAGACGCAGCCTTCAAAGTCCTGCTGCTGAGCTGCATTCCCAAAGATTCTGCGTGTGTGGAATCTGGGTCCTCAACAGCAGCCCCGAGTGTCTAATGCTCTGTGCAAGCTGAGAAGTGCAAGGAACCGCCTGCCCAAACCCTGTGGTGGAACGCCAGACAGCACTGCAGTGGCTGGGAGGACGTACTGCAGCTTTTGAACTTGGTGCTCAGGTGACCTCTGGAACCAGTTCAGCCCCATCTGGGTTTCTGTGGCTGAGATCCTGAGACCCCATAGCTGTACAGCACAAATTTATTCAAGCGGAGGTGTCTTGGAGGTGCTGGATTCTGCTACAGACAGTCGGGGCAAGCATATTCCCAGTGCTCCGTAACTGCTCCAATTTTGCACGCCACTGTTGAGGTTTGTACTGACCGAACCTCCTAGGCAGTGTTCTTGAGCTTGTGCGAGAGTAGTGACAGGGTCTGCATAGACCCAAACGGGAGGCCACCGTTGTGCAACCTCTGGGAAAAGGCAGCCGATTGTGCAATCGTATTTGCGGGGACGTAAATGACCAAGAGGACTCTGCCCGGGGTCCTCGGCCTTGTTTGTTCTAGACAAGGCCAAGTGGCACAAGCCCAGTTTGCAAACACTGTTAAGCCGCACAAAAGGAACTTCAGTCCTCCAAAACTGTCATTACCCAAAATGTGCAGAACTTGGCAGATAAAGGACCAGAGGAACACAGAAGAGGCCAAGGGATTGCCTTGGGCCTGAGTGCAGATCTTGGCAGTAATGTTTTATACTGATATCCCAATAACATTTACTTTTTGGGTTACGTTACCAGAGATGTTGCTTGTGAAATGTAATGACTTCTTCTTGTTACATGCCTTCAGGTTGACTCTGATTTATTGGAACCCTCTCATAGGCTTTTCTTGGCAAAATTTA
The DNA here is from genome assembly GCA_030412105.1 of Cyclura pinguis. NCBI lineage: Eukaryota > Metazoa > Chordata > Lepidosauria > Squamata > Iguanidae > Cyclura > Cyclura pinguis. The sequence goes on from CM059613.1 coordinate 906,972, forward strand.
TTCAGAGGAGATTTGTTATTACCATCTTCTGAGGCTGAGAGAATGTGACTTATCTCCCAGTGGTTGTTCATGGCTCAGTGGGGATTTGAAACCTGGACTCCTGCGGTTCTAGTTCAACCTTCAAGCCTTTACACCATGCTGGTTCTCTTGGTAATGCCAGAATGACTCATTGTACCAACTGTGTGGTGTTTTGCGAAGTTTTCAAAAAAAGCAGTAAGGGACAGTCAAAATTCAAGACGTGCTGGGTTGACAGTCAGGAAGGAGCTCTTAGCAAGTTTGTGTTCTGCCTAAATACCAGATGAAAGTATTGATTTCAGTTAAGCTAACTAGGATATTAATTAACCGACCTATGTATTACAGGAAGCCCCCGCCCCCTTTTGATGCCCCATTATCTGACAGCTTGCTCTTTTGATGCTTCCAGATTAAGCACCAGCTGCATTAATTCAATGGGGGTTCTATTCTTGCATCAGTTCTTCTTACCTATGGAGGCTCGCTTGCACATGCACGTTGCTTGCAAAGTGAGCTGGGGTCAGGAGAACACAGGGTTGCTTTTTTAAAAATATACCTTTTGTTTTAAGAGCAGTACCCTTAGGCTGAGATTCCTTCCTTTATCCTAAACCTGGATCTGAGGGGCCGGGCCCTAAGATCCTAACAGCATCTTGATGAATGCAATCTTCTCTTAAAGCCTTCCTTGTTGGCGACTTGCAATCCATCCTGTGGCAGTGAGTTCCACTGTTAATTGTGCCCCATGGAAAACTCCCACTGTACTTTATGCTCTTTGCAGGGCTGTGAAATCTCATGTTTGACCGCAGGACAAGGAAAGAAAACCCCAGTTTTGAAATGTAAACTTGTCGCCTCTGATGCTTTTCTCCCTCGCTCCCACCTCTGTCCCACTCCCAGATAACATCATTCATGACATACTTATATAACAGCGGACTAAATATAGAGTAAGTATCTACAAGATGATTGCTGGGGTTTTCTTTCCTGTGTCTTCAGAGAAGTTCTATAGTGAATTGTTCAGCTGTGAAATGTTGCAGGAGAGGGAGGAAGAAAGAGGATTCTGAATGAGGGGCTAAAAGAAAGAAATTTCTGCCTGTACTGAGATGAAGAAGGATGAGAGAAGGAGAGTCTAGCTAACGGGGTGAAGAGAAGAATCCCACAGTTGTATGATTTTAGGTCCATTTCTAATGAGCATCTAAGAAAGTACCACTGAACATGGTGCCCCCATGTTGCTTTCCTACAGGGTCTTTGGTTTTCCCATTTGGAGCCAAACAAACACGGTGCCACCTCCTTTTAACAATAGCACTTGGCTTGGCCTGGGACCATGTGCACAAGCAGGGGGTGATTTAACCCTTTGCCACCATGCCATGGAGTCCCACCCCCAAAATCCCTCCCTTCTTTCTTGCTGTTAATTAATGCCAGGATGGGTGTGTCCATTTGGCTCTAACTATACATGCTTCCATCCTGCTTAATGTTAGAAATTATCCCAATGAAATGAAAAATTCAGTAGGTGCTAAAGGCTGGCTGGAGCAAAACAAAGCAAGAACAGAACACAGAAAGCTCCATCCCACGTGATATTTTGGCTGAGCAAGGGAACAGAAGACAATATTTTTGTAGGCTCTTAGAAATTAAAATAATTATATCTGTGATAGGGTCACTCTCAAAGACCAGTAGTAAAGAAGGAAAGCAGAGTTACCTAGTATAAAATCTCTCGCGCCTGCTTTTCTCTGCCACCCAAAGCATCACCTGGCACGGAGTCTACGGATGTGAAGACAACTGCAAACAGTCTTTTCTCATTTTGGGGAGGGCGTTGTGAGGTAAAAGGAGTCGAGCTAGCTGCGGTGTAATAAAGCTGAAGAAAGCATCCAAGGATCTGGGGGAAAACAATTCCAGGGTAGCACAAAGGGGCTTGAAATAGGGAAGGCTATTAGGTAGCAATTTATAGAGTGCTTTTTCCACTCTGCAGCCCTGGGAGATTTGGGAGGAAATGGGTAGAGGCTCATGATTTGTAAACTGCCTTCTTGCCCACACCTCGGCCAAGAGAGAAGGGGCAGGAAATCAGTCCCTCTTACTCATTTGTTTTTAAGAGTCTATTGGCTGAGGCGCCTGTGATGTCACGGCACGTTAACGAGCGTTCTGGCTAAGAGGGAAGGTCTGTTGTGGAAGGTGGGCAACGGGCAACGGAGGGAGCAGGTGTGAGGGCATCTTAATTGGAGGAGGAGAGGGGCCGTGGGATTTGGCATTCAGGATATGAAGCTCGCGAGGGAGAGGGGGCACCAGCCATTTAATTCTCCCAATGCTCTCCCAAGTTATAGATAAAAAGGATATTTAAACAGTAGAACTGAACGCATCACTTGGTCCACTACAGCACTGTTTCATCCACATCCCCACAACTTCCACATGTGAACCTACCAGCAGAAGGTATGCAGGCATACCTCAGTTAACAAAGAAGCTCCTTTTTACCAAGTCTTTTATTTTTTTTTTTTTGGCCAGCCCACCCTCTTTTCCTCCTCTGTCTAGCTGGAAGGGTTTTTAGTAGCGTTGCAACTTGGAGACTGGTGAGGGATTGCTGGAGAAACATACATTGTCAGTGTCAGGACATTACAGCATGTGTGCAGTGAACAATGCAAAAAAGCTGGAAAATAACAGGATCTTGCTTCCCTCAATCCTGTTGTAGTTGTCTGTGTGTATGTGTGTGTGTGTGTGTCTCTGCCTGCCTGCCTGCCTGCCTACGACAGGCAGGATAAGCAGTAGCTGCCTTCACCATGCCTTTCAGAGCATATGCAAACAGCAAAACAGGGAAAGAAAAGGCAAGTTAAAGAAGCAAATGTCTATCAGTGTATTCACCAAAGTGGAGATCATAACAAAAATGGAAACTGTTGAAGCGAAAAAAAAGAAACCAGAAATCATACATAGACACATTTTGGAACAAAGCTTTCAGGTGGTCTGTAGAAGGGTCAGAATGTTTGTGGTTTACTTATGCAAGGCTTACCTGGTGTTTCATGTATGCACATTGCTAGTTTTCAGTGACATGTTTACTGAAACATGTTGACCTGTCTTCTTTCCTGTGACGTAGGAACCTATACCTGTTCCTTCCATGTTATTTGTGATTCTCTTAAGGAAGCAACACCCAGGAACACACCCACTTTGTTAAGGGAGGTATGTCCGTATACACATTTGGTGCCTTCTGAGGCTGCCCTCTTCCCACGGCGGATTTATAAAAAGGGCACCTTCCCAAAGCCTTTCGGGGTGGAGGGAGACTCTGGTTTCCCCGGCCTGGAAGGGAATTTGCGGCCAGTTTTGGTTTCCTTTTCCTCTTCTGGGTCAATGGCTCCCAGAGCCATCAAAGTTGGCCAGCCTTCTTTTACAGCAGGAGATTCAGTCCAGGATGATAAAATCATCTTCCATTGCAAAGTGTGAGAGATCTGCCTGTGAGTGTTCAGTCCCACGTGAGATAAAAGTGGCCGTTTTGGAGACCATTGGAGTCGAAGAAAGAAGGCTCCCACAGCTGAGCTGCATTTCAAGACCTGTATTTATAGATTTCCAGACCAAGAGCTTCTCAAGAGCCTGCAGACCCAGGCAGGCAGGGAGGAAGCTCACCCTTCAGGAGCGGGAGAGAGACGGAGAATTCCAAAGGCTGGTGCTGAGCCAGCAGGAGGCTATTTTTAAGAATGGGACTGGGGACACCTGAGAAGCTGCGACCTTTAGTCTTGAGGGCAGCATTGCTGGGCTGCACGGGCTGCCAGAGAGGCCAGGGTGCCTCAGGCACACAAACGCTAACTCCTTCACTTGCAGCGAACAAAAAGCAGCCCGTGGTTGGGGTGTAACTGCGCAATCGCGTCCTTTCCGACTTCCTAGTTGGGCAGGGACAGTCCCGATGGAGCCTCCGTCATCTCACTTTTTCAGCCTCTTTTAAAATGTCCCAGTTTCTTCCCCCTTTCTCCTCGGCTTCCTTCCTTTGTTGCAAACTGAATTCAAAGTGCAAAAGTAGGGGTTTGCACTCAACTGTCTCGTGTAATTTTATGCATAATTAGCTACCCAGAAGAAGTGCTTCGGAGCCCTGTTAGTGCATTGCAAAGCTGCGTATCAGGACACCAGCAAGAGGGTCCTGATACATGTCGGACTTTACCAGGGTGCCCCAGTGGGACATGTGTGGCCGAGCAACATCAGATGTGGTCAAGATGGCAAAAGTAATTCACAAAGAAGAGCACACAAGCTAGGAGAGGCTGCTGAAGTTTGCTTTTGCCTGAGCCTTTTGGGAACGACGAGATTCTTCTTCCTGCCTCTTCGCCATGCTGAATTAATTGAGTGCAGAGTACTTTTGCACTTTGAATGCAATTTGTAAGCTGTGGATAAAAATGGAAGGTAGAAAAGAGAAAAACCAAGACCTTTGAAAAACAGCTGAAAAAGTGGGATGGCAGAGGATGAATTGGGATGGTCCTGCCAAACTGGGACAGTTGGAGGGTTACCTTCAGCAAGCCAGGCAATGGCTCAGACTCTGAGCTTCAGACTTTATACCTTTTGGAAAAATTAAGCTGAGATGATTCCTTGCTGAAGGCTCCATTTATCAGGCAGACCTGCGGCGTGATGAGGAGTGAGGAGGGAGCAGAACCTTCTGGCCTACTTCAGTACATTTGCTTTAATCCCTGGATGCCTCTCCATGCTTGCTAGCCGGCTGCCTTCTGTGCAATTATTTCCCATCTTGGGGATTGCAGCCTGCTTTTTCCCTCCGGAGACATCTTTCAAAGCTTCATTAGACTTGTTTATTTTGGACTTTAGGCCTGGAGTTCAGCCAGGCGGTGGCTGGATGTTTGGGGTTGTTATATTTTAGCTTTTTTTTTTTTAGTTCATTAAAATTTTAATAAGTGTATCTTAAAGTCAGGGATGAGTCTGAAAAGATCTTGCTCTGCAGGGATACTTCCAGTGAACCGTTGCTCCTGGCTCTGTGGTCTTTGTTGAAGATACAGAAGTCTTTGTTTCCGTATATACTGTCTCGATTTTCCTTTGCCCTGATTAGCCTTTGGTGAAACGTAGCCACCTCTGGCTGCCAATGTGCCACTGTGAGGTTTTGCTGTGTAGTCTGACTAGTGGCATCTCAACCATGTGAGTAAACCATGGCGTTATTGCTTTGCTCTAGATTTCCTCCATGATATAATTATGTAGCCAGGTCGGTCTTGCTGGAGAGGAAAACTGGTTGGCTTTGTAGCATTGCAAGATCAATCTTTGCATGGGCATGATGCGGCCTTACAGATGTTGTTTAACTGCAAGTCCCAGAAGGCTCAGATCAGACAGTAAATGGTGAGGACTCACAGTAGTGGAAAGGGCCATCTGGTCCAACCGCCCGCCACGCAGAAATAGACAACTAAAGCACACCTAAGAGATGGTGACCCAACCCCTGTTCTATTGTTTTGTGCCTTCAAGTAATTTCCAACTTATGCTGAACACTGTCCCCCCTCACCAAATAGTTTAGCCCCTTGGATAGCTGTTTTAAAGTTCAGACTAAAACCCATAACAGATTCAATGCCCAACTGATATCAAAGTCATCAGCTGCACCATGAAAGCAGCTTCCTCTGTCCCTGTCGTGTTTGGCACCCCACATGCCAGAGTATTTTTTGGGGGGGGGGCTTTTGCAACTACCGGCAACCAGATTAACTGGGTGGGAAGAAGGCTGAGAGGGTAAATAAGGGGGAGCGCCTTAGGGGATATAGGAGCCAAAGATTGGACCCTGTTAGACCCCTGATCAGGGTGGTAGCGTAGCTCCAATTGTTTCAGATTTGGATTAGAATAAGGCAAACTGTTAGGTATTTATTTAATGAATTTATATCCATCTTTTCTCCCAAAGATGCCTCATGGTAATATTAGACAAAAGAAAAACACCGTTAATACAGAGAACGAGATGTAGCTAGTAAAACAGAATTAAATTAAAAGCACAATTTAAAGCAATTATAAACTCAGTCTTTTAAAAAAAACACGTCTCTTTGAAAAGTGCTTAGAAACCTCGGCTGGTTCAAAGAGCTGCCCCCAGATTGAGGTAAACTGGGGGTGGCTACGGGGAGTGCAGAGCCCCTTTGTTGCCCAGGGCCACGTTCAGCGGGTGTGAGGGGGGCAAAAGTCAAAAGGAGGGGGGCCAAAATACCTGCAGATAAGGGACAGTCAAAATTTGTGACATGCAGGATTGACAGCTGGAAAATGTAGCTATTAACAAGTTTGGTTTCTGCATAAATACCAAGTGGAAGTATTGATTGCAATTAGCCATACATTTCTCTGTAAAATTAACATATTGTCCACGTTCACAAATGACATGATGGACCAATTTTTGTCTTTATGAAGGGCCCACACCCCAAAGTATGGGATTTTTTTGCATCTTATTGGGTCTACATGAGAGGAAAAGGTTTTCAACGCTTGTATTAGGGGGCACCTGCCACCCCTATAAGAGGCAAGCTTTCTGGCCCTCAAATAGGGGACATCCCTTATATTCATGGGATCCAGCCACCCCTATAAGGGGCAAGTTTCTCGCCCTCAAATAAGGGATGTCCCTTTTAATAAAGAACCTCTGGCAACCCTATGTCTGAGGCGGCCCAGAAAATTGGGGTTTGGCCCCAGGGCGTTGGGTTCCCTACTGCTCCTGCATGTGTGGAAGGCCAGTCCTTAGCTGTCGGATGAACATTAAGGATAAGGGTGGTCAAAATGTACCCTATCGGCTGCGTGCAGCCCTCAGGGATCGGATTCCTCCCCCCCAAAAAAAATCTAATTAAACTCTAGGGAGTATGGAGGGTGTTTCTACCATATTTGGAGCTTGCTGGATCACTCACATTTTTGCAAAATTTTACTAATTTGCCTCAAAATGACAAAAAAAAAAGTCCACTAGGAGCTCAGGTAAGCTCCAAAACGTGGAGAGAATGCCCCCATGTCCATAGAGTGCACATAGGGGAGATTTTTTTTGCTGCAGAAGTGGGTGCCTTGTGTGTGGCTCTCCAAGGTCTCCCAGGGAGGCTGACGGGGCCCCTTAGCAGTCCACAGTTGCCCTCCCCGATGAGGAAGGAGCCCTGTGACTTCAGAGCGGCAGCCCCAGCAGTCTTCTCCCCAAGGCAGCCCACTGCAACATCAGTCTCATCTGACTCTGTCGCTAAAGGCCCTCTCCTTTTCCAGCACACCCTTTCAATTGCCTGTTGCCAACTGCAATGGACTGTGTGTGTGTGTGTGTGTGTGTGTAGAGAGAGAGAGAGAGAGAGAGAGAGAGAGATCTTTTCTTTCCTCTCCTCCTCCCCTCCCGCTTCTTTAGTTTGTTTGATGGCAGCCGCATAGCGTTAACCGTGAATGAAAACTCAGCTGCAGGCTAGGATTGTGTGAAAAGAAGTTTGCAGCTGTGAATGTAGGTTGCTAAGTGTCCACATACAATACGCTTCTTAGGAAAGAAAACAACAGCATCAAAAAGCTCTTGCTGCCGTCGGAAAGCCACTGCAGCAGCCCTTAATGTTTGTAATTCCCCCCTCCTTTTCGTTCCTCTTATTTTTTCTTTCCTTTGCCAAAAAAGCCAGTTGCACGCAGAGGGCGTGTGGGCGATAAGATGTACGTGTCTTGAGCTGCAGATCTCACTTCTCTTTCTCTCCCGCTTACCTGGGGGTTCATTTACCTCTTTGGTGCCTGACTTCCAATTTTTAACCTTTGCATGGAGGAAATTACAAAAGAAAACGTTTATTTTTTTTCAAAGGAAAAAAAATTTGGTGACTGTGGAAGGAGGTGTAAGTACCTGTGAAGAAGTCAGGGAGAGGAGATGGAGGGCTGGATGCGTTGAGAAATTGGGTCCAGGAGGGGAGGGGAATGTCTTGCTGGGGTGTGCCTTCGAGCCACTTCTGCTTAGGCTGAGCCTAAGGCAAACCTAACCTGTGGTGCTTTTCTTGACAGGATGGGTTTATAGGGGGCTTGCCACCGTGGGCTTCCTCTGAGGCCAAGACAAGAGGGGGACTTGCCCAGGGCCACCCAGCAGCTTTCCGTGGCCAAGCAAGAGAGTCAAGCCCTGCTCCCCCAAAGTCCAACAATCAAACCACTATACAATGCTGTCTCCCCAAAAGATTTACTCAAAGGAGGTTTCCACCATGACCTTCCCCCTAAGGCCGAGGGGCCATGACTTCCCCAAAGTCACCCAGTGGGCATCTATGGCTGAGTGAGGACAAAATTTCCCTAGGTTTTTGAGGTGCATTTTCGACCCCACGGTCTGTTTTGGTTTTGCTAGTGATATCTTTGTTATTTTGTGGCTTTTAGCTTATTGTAATGAGTTTCTGACTAGGTTCTCCTTGTCTGCAAGCCAATCTGGGAACATAACTGGATGGCATGGTATGAAAATATGCTTAATAAATAAATAACCCTTGGAATGGCTCCGTAAAGTAGGTCATTATACTTATCTTGCAGATTTGCAGAGAGAGAGAGAGAGAGAGGCTGTGGAGATATCCAGGGTTGTGTTGTTGGGGGGGGGTGTCTGGCTTTGTTGGACATCTGCCAAGTCCCACACAGCTGGAGGGGGACGGAAGACCCTCTGGCCATCTATGGAGCCTTTGGGCCGTTTGGGGGCTTCTCTTTCTCATCTTCCCCCCTGCCAACTCCCCTCCACAGTATAGAAGCAGTGCAAAGAGGATGGAGAATGGAGTAGCATCCGCCCATCACATCTCTTGAGCTCTCCTTTTGAACATGTGTGTACACTGCATATCCTCTCGCTGTCCGAATTTGGTATGGACAGTCCTGATTAATCCTCTGTCCTCCCACTTTTTCAGCTGCTTTCATACTGTTCCGGTTTCTGCCTCTTTCTCCTTGCCTCCTCAGCTTACTTCCATTGCTGCAAACTGAGTTCGGAGTGCAAAGGTAGCTTGCAGTCACTTAATTTAGCAGAGAGAAGGGACAGAATCTTGACCTTCCAGGAGGCTCAGGCAAAAGCAAACTGCTGTGGCCTCTCCCAGTTTTTGGGTTCCTCCTCATTAATAGCTTTTGCCATTTTGACCACACCTTGATGTTGCTTGGCCACATGTGTCCTGGCTTACATCTATGAAATGTTGGAGAGTTGTCAGTGTGAGAACTGGTGTGATATAGTAGTTTGACTATGACTCTGGAGACCGGGGTTTGAATCCCTGCTTGGCCATGGGAACCCTCTGGAGGGAGGCAAAGGCACACACCCCTCTCAAGGAGTTCTGCCAAGAAGGCCCTGTGATAGGTTCACCTTAGGGTTGCCATAAGTTGGAAATAACTTGAAGGCACACAACAACAAACAACAAGATGACTGTGTCCCGAGGATGAAGACAAGGAGCGGGGCGGCGTAGAGAGAAAGAGCTCTGGAAAATACTCTGTGGAAGCCCCCTCCCCAAAATGGAGCCAGCAGGGAGGGTATTCCAGAAGAATGTCTCCCCCTTCCTGCTCTCTCTTTCTCTCTCGTGTAAAATTTAAATTTTCAGTTAGGCTTGCAAAGGCTGTGGTAGGACAGGGAAGAGCTGGCATTTGCTGGCCCGACTGTGGAATTCTTAGATTGTAGTGGCATGTTGTTCACCCACTAAAAAATTTCATTTTCAGTTGAAGGTAAGTAAGGGTATATTAGAGGGAAAGATCCATCCTATCTGAAGTGTGGCAGAAGCTTAGGAGAAAACAATAGAAGCTTGGGAGAGAGAACTGGGAATCCCAGAAAAGTAGATGTCCCCATTCAAAAGCCTTTGCATATCATGTGGCAGGGAGTTCCACCTGTTAGTATGTGGCAGTTTTAGAAGTTGGTTCAGACTTGAACAGTGAGCGCCTCTAGACTGGGAGAGATGTTCCATGCATGAGGGTTATGAAAAGATAGCTGCAAGAAGTCATCTTTTAATTGGCAAAGGATACACTAAAATTATATATAGGACTGTGGACTTGACGGTGCCTATCATCAAGACATCACTGCTTCCCCTAATCCTTTCCTAGCAGCTGCTCTGGGTCCTAGTAGGTTTTACCTTCTACCTTTATGTGAAGAAGCTGTTATTTGATCTTCAGGGAATACGATTTCATCTCTGATCCAGCCATGTCTGAATTCTTCACCCTCTTCACGCTGTCAAGAGATGACCTTTGTTACTGATATGAGGAAAGACCAGCTCTCTCTTGTTGGGCTGAATCCAAAAGCAGGGTCCAGGTGGTATTTTTCATGGCGGATTTAGCAGGTTGCTTTCCAGGCCAAGCAATTACGAATCTTTCTCTGGGCTTTGCAAAAAGATTTGGTTAGTCTGTTCAGAGTGAAGGAAGTGCCCTCACTCCCAGTTGACTTTGTGACTGACAGACAGCCAACCAGCCAAACTGGGCTCCTGAAGGGCTGAAATCCATGAAAGCATTTGCCCATTTCTACTCTTTGAGGTGCCTGCAATTTTTCTGTATTTAAGGCTGCTTTTCCAACTTGGTGCCTTCCAAATCTGTTGTTGTTGCTGTTATTTTTTATTTATTTATTTATATCCCTTCTTTTCCATAGTTTGGGATTCAGAGCAACTTACAACTGCTGAAATAAGCATAGTTAAAAAATATTCACTGTATACAAAAGTTTAAAAGCAATAAAATCGTTAAACTAAAACTAGTTAGAAACATTAAACACCAATAAATGAAAGTTCAGCAGATTATACAATGGCTGCTTCCCTTAAAAAATTAATTCTTCAAGGACTGCAGTGATCCTATATTGCAGTAGTCTCCTATCATCTTTTTATAACTCTTATGTCTATAAGTTCCACAAACTTTTAAACAGGTTTTAACGACAAAGATGAAAAAGAATTAATATTATTTGTAACTAAAATTGCAAAATTTAAGCAAATAAAGAGAAAGAACAAGCAGAGAAAGTACTTCCAGTCTTCCTATCGACAGTTGTATGTAACAACCTTATCACTGGCTCTCTGATTTCCCTACTAGGTTATAGACATCTATGATCACTAAATTATTAATAATCAAATCCAGCAACAATCAAATCATCTTTATCTTTCCTCAAAAAGTCCGTGAGGTGTTTCCACACTTCCAGCAATCTTCCTAAAGACCCATCTTGAATTAAAAGGGTCAGTTTGTACATCTCAGCCAAGTCCACGGCTTTGGCCGTCCACTCGCCCGTGGCTGGTATCGCTGAGCCCTTCCATTTCTGCTCTGTGTCGGAGACGGGACGGAGAGAGGGGCCTTCCCAGAAGTTCCCAGAACGGTCCCCGAGATAACTCAGACTTCAGGCATGAGGGCTTTATAGGTTATTGCCAGCAGAGACGGCTCTGTCTCCCGTATTTCGAGCCAGCCAATGTGGCCAGCATTTCTGTCTGCTTCTGGGTGGACGCAGGGCGATAGGCGAAGCAGACTGTTGGTCCAAATCCAGACTGGTAAATCCATCACCAGCTTTGCAATTCATACTTGTAAAAAGCTAGAGGCCTATAAATGTCAACTCAGTGCATACAGGGAGACGTACTACATACCCTCCAGCATTTTGCAGATGGAAACTGGAACGCGCATAGCCAAGCAACATCCAAGTGTGGTCAAGTTGGCAAACATTCACAAGAAGGAAGACCAGACAAGCTAGGAGAGGCTGCGGCAGTTTGCTTTTGCCTGAATCTCCTGGGAAGGGCAAGAATCCGCACCTCCTTCTGTTCTCTTCTGCTGAGTTAATTGAGTGCAAACCACTTTTGCACTTTGAACTCAGTTTGCAGCCATGGAAATAAGCTGAAGCCAAAAGGGGAAAGTGAGAGGAGGAGGCAGAGAAACTGGGACATTTTAAAGGCAGCGGCGAAAGTGGGATGGCTGAGCATCAATTGGGACTCTCTCTCTGCCAAACTGGGACAGTTGGACAGTCTAATTCTATGCAGGTTTACTCAGAAGTTTTGTTTCTTCAACAAAATCTGTACAGCAGAGTTTACTGTCAGGCAAATATGCTTAGGATTGTAGCAATTGTATGTACATTTATTTGGGACTAAACTCCTTTGATTTCAAAGAGATGGACTGCCAGATAAATACACAACCGCTTTCCGTTGCATCATTTTGTACATCTTGTGTACTGAGGCTGCTACTTTTCTTCCTGCAGGACATTAATTATTATTAATTAGCTGGGCATATTTGTGTGCATCTGTTGACTTTTAATTTATGTTTCATCTCTTGCCCCCATCCTAAAAATATGCAGATGTGTAATTGGCATTAAATATTTAAAGAGTGATGTTTCCTGATGCTTGAAGTGGGCTGTTGAGAAAATGATAGGCTTGATGTGCCAAGGGTAGAACTTGTTAAATTTGCAAAGCATTATGGTTGCCGTGACATTTTTGTCTTAGCAAGTGTCTGTGGGCTGTAGAACTGTGTGTGTGTGTGTGTGTGTGTGTGTGTGTATGTATACACACACACACAGAGAGACAGAGAAAGGTCTAAATAGAAGTGGGTGGCATGAAACTGTCAGATCTCAAAATGTCCTACCAAGCAACAAGGTAGCAAGTGGCAGAGGCTTTCTGGAGGTAGGGGCAGCAGGTGAGGCTCGTGTTTTGGGAACCCAGGAACCAAATGGGCTCCACACGCACCCCACACACTGTAGTTCAGAGATCCACATTCCCTAAATATAAACAAGGAGAAGTCTTGGAGCCACCACCAAAGCCAAGAGCATGTAGAGTTTGCCACAGTAGCCTTCTTTGATTCATTCTTCCCCTTCCAGATTGCTGTCCCTAAACCTTCTGCGTGCACAAGGAGGCACGTGAGCAATCTGATATTTGAGCATCCCGATACGCGAGCCGGACTGATCCGCACGCCTCCCACAGATCAGAACATAGCCTTCTTCCAGCTCCCTTGCATGGTCTCTGACTTTTTGCGATGCAGTTCTCAGCTCCAGAGGAGTCTCCAAGTAGAAGCTTTCAGAAGTCATATTTGGAGATAAAGTTATGCTTGGAGATAAAAGTGTGCTTAGAAATGTGTGCAAGGAAGATGGGCAAGTGCTTTCTCCCACAAACTATCTCTGAATACTAGGAGTCAGTGTGCCTTCTGAGTCATGATTCGCATTCTCTGCTTAGTGCTAATGGCCTTTATATCTGAACCACATACCCTCCAACATTTCACAGATGGAAAGCAGGACGTGTGTGTCCATGTGCATCAGACTGCAGTCCAGGTGGCAAAGCTTACTAATGAAATAGAACAGACGAGATAGGAGAGGATAAAGCAGTTTGCTTTTGCCGGAACTGACAGGGAAGGGCAAGATAACTGTGTCCTCCTCTCCTTATTTCTGGGTGCTAACTACTTTTGCAATTTGAACAGTCTGCAGCAACTGAAGTAAGCCAAGGACAAAGGGGGAAGATGAAAGGAGGAAAGCAAAACTGGGACATTTTAAAAAGCAGCTAAAAAAGTAAGATGGCAGGATTAATTGGGATGGTCCCTGCCAATTCAGGATATTTTTTGTGGGGGGGGGGGTATGACATTGCTGTATAGGCATAGCTAAACACCAGCAGAGTCCATGGTGTAGAACTGTTGGCCTTAGTGACTAAAGATTTGGCACAAGCTTAGAGGGCAGACTGACTCACTCAAAAATACTGGATAGCAGTAGCACTGTTGCATTGTGGTCCTCACTCCCCAAGGAAACAAGTGCTTGTAGGAGGAGACCCCCGGGAGCTAACATGTAGCCAGGCAGTGTATATTTACAGAAATTGGCAAACCCACCCTAGGAATCAGATGATAGCTTTATTCTCTTCTTGCTTTGTTTCCAAAAGACAGCCGAAGTTCTTTTCATTCTTTCCTTTTCTTTCTGAAGTGGAAAGAGAGGAGAGAGAAGGAGCAGGCAAACTGGGTGACTTCCTCCAATCTATCATAAGCTGTTTGGGCTTTTAGAGCAAAATGTTCTCACACCAAATAAATACAAGATTTTCCACTCATCTTTAATGTTTAATTCATCTTCTTGCTTTCAAAAAAAAAAAGTTAAGTAGGAAACATGTATGCTTCTGTGTGTATGTGTGCAGAGAGAGAGAGAGAAAAGCAAAAGCTTTGATTGAAATTTAAGCTGTGCCTGGATTTTTCCACAGGGAAGTCCCTCAAGAATGCTGCTTCTTCAGGCTTATAATCTTGCTAGCCGTAGATTGCTTGAAATAACAAAGAGAGCCAGTTTTGTGATGGCTGGCCACAGCTGATATCACAGGAGGCATTGCATGTCCTCCAACATTTAACAGATGGAAGCTAGCAGATGTGGAACCAAGCAACTTTGGAATGGGGTCACAATGGCAAAAGTTGTTGTTGTTGTGTGTTTCAAGTAATTTCCAACTTACGATGAACCTAAGATAAATCTCCCATGGGGTTTTCTGGGACTGAGAGTGTGGAAACCCACCCGCTGGGTTTCCATGGCCGGGCAGGGAGCTGAACCCGCTCTCCTGCACTGTGGTCCAACATTCAACACTGGACCGTGCTAGTGGTCACAAAAGTGACTGAGGAGGGAGAACGTACAAGTTAGGAGGGGCTATGGCAGCGCGCTTTTGCCTGAGCACACGCTGCAAATATGGTTGAACCACACGGTGATTCAAAGGCAAATGTCAGGGCCAAGCGCCAGGGAGGAGAAGACTATTTGGAAGAAGATTTAAAAAAAAAAAAGTCAGAAGGTGGTCAAAACCCCTGATGAGAAGAATCCTAGACAGGCAAGAATCCTTGCAGTTCAGGGCTTACCCTGCGTGAAAATTGCATGTGGAAGTTTCTTTTGGTGTGTACGAAAAATAATGTTTCTGGGAGTTGTAGTGAAAAAAAACTAGTATTTTTTTCTAACCTCTAATATGGAAGAGAATTCACCTTTATACTATGCATGTAGTGACTAAACTGGGTTTGTATTACCTTTTTTGGAGGGCAGGGGGTCTTTTCCATGCCCAGTTGGTATTAAAGTTCAGCCACCGTACTATGAACAGCACTGTCTTTTCCTACAATTCTTCTTCAACTGTTTGTTTGTAAATCATGGCCATTTCCGCACAAGACAGTTATAGCGCTATTATTCCACTTTCAACATCCTATGGAATCCTGGGGTTTGCGGCCGGCCCCTCCCGAAGCTGCAAATCCCAGGATTCCATAGGATGTTGAAAGTAAAATAAAAGCGCTATAACACTCTAGTGTGGAAGTGGCCCATATGTACACACAAAATGGAAAATAGGACTGAATATGCCCTGGAATCCAATTTGCAGAGCATCGGAGGTGTGCTTGCAACCTATCCTGTGAGTGTGGGAGTGAGAACACAAACACACACATATTTGAGAGTAATTGTTGTTTTTGGACCATAAGCCATTGGATAACAGCTATCAGCTTGCTCTGTAACGCGCTGTCTCCTGACAGCCCAGCAGCCCGTCTGCACTACCTGCCTGCATCCCATGCAAATGGCAGCCAGCAGCGTTGCATGGTTCATTTCCTTAGAACCTCTCCATTAATCCTGAGCTTGACCTGAAGCATATTCTGCATGCTTTGGTGACCAGTGCAAACAGTTGTGTTGGGGCAGCTTGCAGTTGGAGACCCGTGCAGAAACTCCCTTCTCTTGTGGTTTCGATCTGACTAGTTTAATTTTTGGCTTTTAAATGCCCTGGTACCATTTGCTTAGCTGCTACAGTTGCCAGGATTTCAAACTAGCAATAAAGGACAGTCAAAATTCATGATACGTAAGGTTGACAATTGGGAAATGGCTATTAAAACGGTGTTTGTACATGAATACCAAATCAAAGTTAACTTAGCCATGTGTTTCTTTGTGAAATTAGCATCTTGTCCAGATTCTTCTCAACATAAATTACATGATGCACAAACTTCTGTCTTTGTGAAAATCCAGTTTTAAAATGGATAAGAACTGAATCTGTTTTAAATATCTGTCTGCCTGCCTGCCTGCCTGCCTGCCTGCCTGCCTGCCTGCCTGCCTGCCTACCTGTCCATCCATCCATCCATCCATCCATCCATCATCTCTACAACATGAGTGTCATCTATGTCTCTATCCATCCATCTTGGCAGCTCTGCTTAAAATCTCAGACTTGGTTAGATTGACAGAAAATCTGTTCTTGTTATCACCCCATTTGTGTAGTAGCAAATTGGAAAAACCCTTTTCCACATTTAATCCTGGAATGTTGCAAAACAACAGATACGAAGCCACAATAACAGTTACACTCAAATCCAGACTCAGAATAACAGTCGCACTTCAAAGTGTGCACCCAGGTCAATGGTGGTACCCCCCCCATACTTTGGCTTCAACCCTCAAACAATTTTGCCTCATCTTTTCTGCAAACTTCTGAGCTCTGCAGTATCCTGTTTGGCTTGGAGTGACAGAATGCAGCACAAAATGAGCCACGACAGAACTATAGATTGTGGCACTAGCAGAGGGGTTGGATTCAATAAACTTGGGATCCCTTCCAACTCCAGGATTCTATAGATTCACATGATGGAGTTATAAGGTTCAAATTCCAGCTGGGCCGTAAAGCTCACGGGGTGGCTATAAGCCAACTGCAGCCTCTTAGCTTAACCGATGAAACAGTGTTGTGCAGTGGTTTTAGCTCTGGACTCGGACTCTGGGAGACCAGGGTTAGAATCGCTGCTTGGCCCTGGAAACCCACTGGCAGACTATAGGCAAGTCATGCTCTCTCGGCCCAGAGGAAGGCAAAGGCAAAGCCCCTCTGAACAGACCTTGCCAAGAAAATCTCATGATAGGTTGCATTAGAGTTGCTGTAAGTTGAAAATTACTTGAAGGCAAGTAGCAACAAAGCTTAATCCGACCCCCAGGATTGTTGTTAGGATAAAAAGGCAGCTTCTCAGCACATGGCAAGGAGAGGTTGTACCCTCCTCTTGGTTTTTGGGGTGCTCAGGAGAAAACCTCCTCTAGCTGTAAGGCAGTGGAGGACCAGATGGGACGTATAATGGTCTGTACTGGCAGTAAGCATCAGATGTGATGGCCTGTTCCTGCAATTTGGGCTCGTCTTTTCTTAAAGGGTCCACAAACCAAAATAGGATTTTTGGCATCCGTTTTAGTCTATATAAAGTGCAAGCTTCACAGCCCTGCCATAATCCCTTACCGTTGGCCATGTTGGGTGGAGCCAATGGGAATTGTAGGAGATGCAAGTAGGTCACAGAAGGTAAGATGGCATCTTTAAGGCTTTTAAACAGAGGTTGGATGGGCGTCCCTCAGGATTGCTGTGCGTTGTATTCCTGAATGGCCAGGGGTTTGAGTAGATGGCCATTGTGGTCCCTCCCGGTTCTGAGATTCTTTGGTTCTCTGGGTCAGGCCCAAACAGACCTCTTTCATCCAGAGTTCTGCTCATAGATTGGACAACCAGTTGCCCCAGAGGGAAGCCCATGAGCATCACGTGGGGACAACTGCACTCTCCAGATCGTGTTCCCAGGCGACTGATAGACAGGAGGTATGGATGGGGGAGAAATCCATTCAGGCAGTGTTTTAAGGCAAGCTTTCCTAGTTCTGCACAATCAGAAACTCACCCTTTGGAAATTCTGACTTCTCAGACTTCTGCAACAGACTTTTGAGATCAAACAACACATACATAAATGGGAGGGGAAGTGTAGACAGGAATGTACATGTTTGAGAAAACAGGGACCAAAAATGCATTACATGGGGAAGAGCATTGCTTGCAAAAGGAGCATATTTGGCCAGCGTTGCTCCGTGAGAGATGCAAAGGAGTGGTGCTGAATCTCTGAACCAGAGGCCTTCACTGTGTGCGTTCTTCATTCAAAAGCACTGGCAGCTGCCTTCTTTCATGCAGATCTGAACCACAGTTGCGCATGACATGTGCGATTGCACTGAGTGTGCATGCACAGATGAACTAAACAGCCTTCACAGTTGGACCACTGCTCACACCCCACTTCACCCCTGTGAACTTTGCTTTAATATTTGCAGATTTACTCCAGGAACCTGGGGTGAGTAGGTGGGAAATTTGCTTTAAGAGATGGAATATTATCCTAGATGGGTTGCCTCATCCCCAAGAAACCTTCCTCTGTTCTGTCGCCTTTAAGCCCGGAGCAGCCGAGAGCGAGCGGGAGAGCGGCGGGGGCCCCAGGCTGGGCACCGTTTCAAGGCGTCCCCCTGTTCTTCTTTCTGCCGCGTAATTAATGCCATGTTTTATTAGCAATGAAAGCCGGGCTTGTTTTGTACAAATGCCGGGCGCAGTAAAGTGTGACTCTGCAGACAGTTTTAAAAAACCTGAGCATAACATTACTTCTGCGATTTATCGCCTGCCAGGGTTGCTTATCCACTGTGTAAAACAAGTTTATTGGTATTCGGCCAATAGCAGCCCGAAAGGCCTCATTACTTATGCCTGGCGGGGTAGTGGGAAGAAATACTCAGCGCCTCCAACAATTGGTTCACAAATAAAACCTGCGGCAGGGCCCTGTGTGTGTGTGTGTGTGTGTGTGCGTGCGCGCGCATGTGTGTGTGCGCGCAGGAAATCTCTGCTGAGGCAGCCAAGACACTTGGGTTGTGACAGGAAGACCCATCTTGATGGTTCTGACTTTAGTTTTGCTCCAGTACATCCCTGGCAGTGAGTGCTGCGTCTTCACTGTCCCCCTGTCTGCCCCATACTAAAGGGGAGCCACTTGGAGCCCATCCACACTGCACAGTTATAGCGCTACTATCCCACTTTAACTGCCACAGCTGCATCTTATGGAATCCTTGGGCTTGTAGTTTGGAAAGGACTTTGGCTGACCGTTCTAAATGCCCTTTCCTAAACTACAAATCGCAGGCGTCCATAGGATGGAACCATGGCAGTTAAAGTGGAATAATAGAGCTATAATTCTTTGGTGTGAATGGGTCCCACATGCTGGTTGAGGGATGTTGGGTGTTATAGTCCAGTACATCTGGAGAGCAGCAGTTTGGATGGGGAGGAAGCTGTTGCTGAGTTTGAAAGAGCAGCAACTCTTTGTTTCTCACACGCGAAAAGACGCAATGAGCCTGAGACAAGGCAAGGTAGCAGATGAGTCCTGGGTAGTTTGGAACAGTTGGCAGTGCGTATGACAAATGTGCCCCCTTTGGACCCCAGCAGGATTTTACTGACTGCGGAGAAGAAATTTGTCATACTTTATAGAGCACTGTGAAGCCCCTTTTTAATTTTTTTAAAATTTCCTTAATTAATCGCCTGAAGTTTGTGCTGTTTATTAAACACTTGGAAATTCATGAGAGCAATTTCAGCACTGAGATTAATTGAGAACGTAGCTGTGGGTGCATGAATGTGCGCACACGTGTGATTTATTTATATACACAGAACCAGTTCTGTTTTTAAAAAACATATACACGCACGCACAACTCAAAAGAACAGCAGATGAGTGCAGTTTCACACTCTCCTCCACATCCACCCACGCGGTTCAATGGCTGTAAGTGAATTTCTTGCTCACCATCAGGCTTCTGAAAATAAAAGTGGCCTACTTTGCAGGGGTGGTGAGAAGGTGAGGGCTGGCAGGAGAAGATGAAATAATTATTTTGCTGTAGAGTTTCCAAAGTTTTTACCAACCCTCCAACTGTGCCAGGATCTGTCTGCCAGGTTTCTGCACGTAATATCATAGGTTCAAGACTACACATGTTTTTAAAAATCTCCCCTGGAAACAAATTCTAAAAGGGATGGAAGGAAGGAGGGATGGAGAGATGGATAGACAGATAGATAAGCACTGACAATTAAAATGTGTATCATTCCTGTTCTGAACACAGGAGAGTCCAAGTCCCATCGCTAGGAATGGAGGAGGGATTTCATTCATGTCCTCCAACATTTCACAGATTAAAACTGGGGCATTTTAAGAGCAGCTGAATTAAATGTGAGCAAACTACTTTTGCACTCTGAGCTCAGTTTGCAGCCACTGAAATGAGCTGAGGGGGAAAGTAGGAGAGAGAGAGAGAGGAATTGGAGCATTTTAAGAGCAGCTGAAAAACTGGGATGGCAGAGGATTCATTGGGACTTTCCCAAGGGTGTGTTCCTAGGGTGGTCTGATTAGTAGTTGGTGGGGGGCACATGTAGCCCCAAAGTGGTTTTCATGGTTCTGGGTCCCTCGGGACTGCCCTGGGCTGCCCTTTTCTGTCCCCCAAAAGATGAATTTCCACTCCTAGAGGCTCCAAGGAATAGCAATTCACTATTTTAAGAAGATTGGACCCCCCCCCCCATTTGATAACCATTTTGCAAGACAAGAAGTTGACTCTGATGTGCTTTGTCGTTGCATTTTTGGCTGCCTGGATGCTCCCATTCCAGAAAACCAGCTCCCAGGCCCACTGCTGCCCCCGTTTCTTCCGCTGAAGCACGAACCTGTGTCGGATGTGCGTACACTGGCTGGAGGGAGTTGTGGGGAGAGGAGAGGAGGGCTTTGTCTGGGGAGAAATTCCTCTTTCGCTACTCATATTTCTGGAACACCGGGGACAGCCCATCAGCCTGTACGTGCCTTTCCTTTCCCTGTTGTCGTCTCCTCCTCTTAAAATGTAATGAACTTCATTTAATGGCCAGGGGAAAGCAACAATTAGTCTCTGCTTAATAAATGGAGAGGGGGGGAGAGCTGCTTGTGGGTTGAAGAGGGAGATGGTTGAGGGAGCAGAGAAAGGAGAGGAGGGGGAACAACCAAATTAAAGGGAAAAAATGGTGTTATGGTGAGGAAGAAACACAGTTGCCCTGGAAACTGCATTGGCATAAAACAGAAAACTTTGCAAACAAAGAACAGGCCCTTTAAAGGAGGAGGCTGGAGTTGTACAGCCTTTGGGCCAAAAGCCAGAGGTCTCTCTCCCCCGCCCCCCAATAACTCTCCTTTTTCCCCCCCTGCGCACACAGCTTTGGCCAAGTTGGCGAGACTGTTGTAGCCTCCCCCCTGCAAATAAGCTCCAGGTCTCCCCCCGGCAACTGCCCCCGTCTCTGTTCTTGGCAGCCGTAAATGAGGAAGAACAATTGTGAAGCAAAGTTTTGGTGCAGACAGAGCACGTCATGGAGAGGCAAGCGGGATGCTGCGCAGCCCAGAAGGCTGCCGGATCGGGCCTGAGGTAGCTGTCGGGGTGGCTGTTTGGCGTACGTATTTGGATCCCTTGCTTTAACCTACGGAGGGCCCCGGGGAAGCCCAGGCTGGGCTGTTTTAGTGACGGGCTCGGTTCTGAAAGGAAGGGTTGCGTTTCTAGTCCTCCGTAGAGGGGTCTGCCTGCCTGGGTTTCTTTTCTCCGTCTGCTGTCGCTGAACTCGGGGACGGCTGGCTGGCTGGCTGCAGGCAGATATCAAAAACTCTTGTCGAGCACTGGCTTCCCTTCTGACTCTGCAGCTGATGAGCCTGGGGGCTTCAGGATGGGTTAACCCAGTGGGCACTTGTCCAGCACACACACGGCCCATGCCTCTCTGCCTGCCGATGGTATATTATTTCCAGAAAAGGTGGTCTGCAAGCTGTGTGTGAACAACCTCTGAGAGATGGATTGCACCCTCTCCAACTGTCCTGATTTGGCGAGGATATTCTGAATTAACCCTCTCCCGTCCCGCTTTTTTACCTGCTTTTAAAATGTCCCAGTTTCTCTCTCCTCATCCCCTTTTCCCACTTTGTCTAAAACTTACTTCAGTTGTTGCAAACTGAGTACAAAAAAGCAAAAATAATTTGCACTCTATTGACTCAGCAGGGTGGAGAGGAAGAGGAGGGGACAGCGTTTTACCTTTGCCACTGTTGTTGTTGGAACTGTGCACTTCCGTTTCTGATTTTTGGTGATCCTAAGGTGAACCTATTACGAGATTTTCTTGGCAAGATTTATACAGAGGGGGTTTTGCCTTTGCCTTCCTCTGAGGCTGAGAAGCTGTGACTTGTCCAAGGGCTGAGCATGGCTGAGCAGGATTTGAACATTGGTCTCCAGGGTCATAGGCCATTTCCGCACTAGACTGTTATAGTGCTATTATTCCCACTTTCAACATCCTATGAAATCCTGGGTTTACCTTTGAGGCCCCTCCCTAAACTGCAAACCCCGGGATTCCATAGGATGTTGAAAGTGGAATAATAGCACTATAACAGTCTAGTGCAGAAACGGCCAGAGTCTAGTGTCACCAGCGTCTATGTCACACTGGTTCCTACTCCTTCCCAGTCCGTTTAGGCAAAAGCAAACTGGTCCATGACCTCTTCTGGCGTCTCCCTTCTTCCTTATGAATAACCCTTGCCACTTTGACCGCGCTCTGATGTCGTTTGGCCACAGAGACCTCCGTGTTCGTCTGTGAAATGTTGGGGGATCTCTAGGGCTCGGA
Organism: Cyclura pinguis; assembly: GCA_030412105.1. Lineage (NCBI taxonomy): Eukaryota > Metazoa > Chordata > Lepidosauria > Squamata > Iguanidae > Cyclura > Cyclura pinguis. The sequence goes on from CM059613.1 coordinate 929,129, forward strand.
AACTGTCCGTCCTATTTATCACTTACTGGCAGGTGCCCTGGGGGAATATTTACAAGTGCAGTGTCGTTTGATTGTTTGCATATGGTTTATTGGCTCTGAATGCATCAGCCACCCCTGTTGTGTTGGAAACATGCATTGTATCCTCAGAGATGCTGAAATCCCTGCCATGGTGGATGATGGGAGTTGTAGTCCCCCCAAAGTAACCTTCCCAAACTCTGCTTAAAATGCTTTCTTATCCCACATCATAGTGTGAAGCCATGCAGAGCAGCCTTCTCCTGGACCCGATAGCGTCCTTTCTTTTTCAAGTGTTGTGTGATTTTTCCCCACCATTTCTTGAAACAGTTTTGTCTAAAGAGCCTGAATAAATGTTGTTATTGTTGCCTTTGAAGGCAAACACCGACGCAAACAAGGCTGGGGTTGGGAAAACATGGAGTCCACAGAAGTAGGCAAAGAACGGCAGGAGAACGGCATACATTGTGGGTGTGTAAAACAGCAAGAAAACACAGCCACGACCGTGTAGTCTTTCAGCTGCAGGCAATTTATTTGTTCATGTTGCTGGGAGTGAAAAATCTGATTTGGATTAGATGTGAGGCTGCACGCTACCCAGGTCTGCCTGGAAGTAATTCCCACAGAGCTCCTTGGGACTTAGTTTCACTTGGGTATGCGCGGGATTTCAACCTAGCTGTGCAATCCTAAACATGGCTCCTCAGAAGTAAGTCCCATTGAATTAAATGGTGCTTACTCTTACATAAGTGAGTGCAAGATTACAGCCTAAAGTGGGGTGTCGTGAGACGTGATAGAGTTCTTTGGCCCAGAACGGCTTTCCATAGAACATAGAGTTAGGTGAAACCCAACAGGGCCATCTAATCCAACCCACTGCCATGCAGGAATATAAACTTAAGGCACTCCCAGCTAAACTACAGCTCTTTTCAAACCAGTTTATACAAATGTGTTAGGGGAGGGCTGTTTAATGGATATTAGCCGTTGACTGCTAAATGCAACCACTATGTGCAGGAGCAGTCTGCCTTAAGGTGTAGCTCAAAAATCCAGTAAATGGGAAGAAGCTGAGATGAGGGGAACTACAGTTAGTGGTTATTTTGCTGAGCGGGGAATCGAACCCTGGACCTGTTCCGCACTGGACTGCTATAGCGCTATTATTCCACTTGCAACCTCCTATGGAATCCTAGGGTTTGCAGTTTCGGGAGGGGCTGGGCGGCCGCTCCCGAAACTGCAAACCCTAGGATTCCATAGGAGGTTGAAACTGGAATAATAGCGCTATAGCAGTCTAGTGCGGAAACGGCCCTGGTCTCCAGACTTGTAGTCCAGCTTTCAAAGCACAACCGCACACTGGGTCTCAGGGTATCTTTACGATAAAGAGACAAATCGAACCTGCTTTTCACTTGGCCGTGAGTCTTTCTTTTCCCCTCTTTTCTGCCAGATAACATTCTGACTCTAAAAGTTTTCTCTCTGATCCTGGTCCAGGCATGTGGGGCATGTTCTAGCTAATAGCCACTGGCTGTCAGTGCCTGTTAGAATAACCTGCCTGCCTGTCAAAACCCACAGGATGTAGGAAGCTGACTTATACCAGTCCAGAACCTTAGCCCGTCTTAGCTCAGTATTGTCTGCATTATCTGGCAGAGTCTCTTTGGGGTTTCGGGTGGGAGTCTTTCCACAGTTCTGCTAGGAGACCCAAGGACTGAAACCTGGGGCTTTCTGCATGCAGAGCACATCCTCTCCCAAAGTAACAACCTTTCCCCTTCAGGAAGAAGCATTGCCAGCAGGCTCCAGGTGTACTGCTTTCTATCAGTAAGCAGACAAGTTAAAACCCAACATGGTCATTTCCTCACTTGGAAGAATGGAATAGAAATTCCCCTGCACCATGGGTTATTTTTCTTGCAAGCATCTCCCAGGAGAAATTTCTCCCTGTCCCTAACCTCAAGCAAATAATAAACAGCCTTTCGGGGGAAGTGATGGTTATTTTCTTTTTTCCAGCTTCCAAAAGGTAATTCACATGCATTCCTCTAGGGGGTAGCAAAGCTGTAAAGAACGTTCACTGAGGGCCGTTCCAGGTGACTTCTTGTAGTTTGAGCGGTTCACTCTCTGCACCTCCTTACCCCGAAGTTGCCTCCTTGTGTGGTGATAGTGCATACTCTCCAATGGACAGTCCCAATTAATCCTCTCTCCTCACACTTTTCCAGCTGCTTTTAAAACGTCCCAGTATCTCTCTCGTCCTCTCGCTTTCCTCCTTCATCCTCAGCATCCTTCCATTGCTGCAAACTGATTTTAAGGTGCAAAAGTAGTTTGTGCCCAATTAACCTTGCAGGGGGAACAGGAAGAATCTTGCCCTCCCTAGTCGGCTCAGGCAAAAGCAAACTGCTTCAGGCTGTCCCAACTCCTCATTAAGAACTTTTGCCATCTTGACCACTCTCTGAAGTTGCTTGGCATACATGCGTACTAGCCTTCCTCTGTGAAATATTGGAGGATATGGGCTTTTTTGTTTTCAAAGCTACAAGTGAACCTCTGGTCGCTTCTAATTTGGGGAGAAAGATGCATAGGTAGAAACTGCTAGGGAGGCAAAATTAGCCTGCTGGGCCCCCCAAGTTGCCCTCTTCCTGTGCCTTGTTCTAGCTTGGGGAAGGAGCCTGCCCAGGTCTCCAGATGCCGTTGTATTGCAGCTCCCAACATTCCTCACCACTGGCACAACTGGCTGTTCTGTCCAGACTCACTTGTAGAATTCCCAACCCTCTTCTAGAGGGAAATGGATGCTCCAGGAGGCTACCATGACCAGCAGCTTTCATTTTTCGCTTTTTTTAAAGGCAAAAAGGAGCAGTTCTTAGAAGTGTTGTTGTTGGTTCTTTTTGTTATCCCTCCTTTTCCAAATAGTTTTCTAGACAGCATTAACTTGCTTTACAATTCACCAAAAACATTTCAGAAGTCGAAATAAGAACAAAACAGAACCAGCTGGTCAGGTAACAGAACCAAATACAAACCATACTGACCATTGTATAGGATTCCCTAAGAAATTCTTACAGAGTTAACAAAAAAGAAGCCTGACTAATGTCAAAGCCACAGCAAAGTAGGAAAAGAAGGACAAAATGGCCACAAGATGCTTTTTTTTTTTTTAAATGGCATCTCCCCCCATCTTTGCCCAAAAGCTGCCTGTGAAGCCCGGAGCCAGGAAATGGAGGTTATCCTTGAGAAAATTGGGAACAGGTGGGAATATCTGTGAGACCCCCCCCCCCCCGGACGAGCTGTGCCCCTCTTCCTTCAGGGCCTTGGGAGGAAGCAGAAACTCTCAACATTTGGTCGAGGGGGGCTTTCTTTTTTGGATAAGTGGGGCGGGGAGAAGGAGTTCTCTTTCTCCTCCGCCTGGGCCGGCATGCCCTTCGCTTCTGTCATAAACGGCTTCCTTTCATTCTGCACCAGACGGGCCTCTGCCAGGAAACTAATTGCTCACAGATGACTCTCTGTTTTTCCCTGCTTTTCTTTTATGGAACGCCAGATCAAAATTTGGTGGGGCAAGGAGCAGGCTGGTGGAGTGCTGTTGCGCGGTCTTTGAGACAGAGGGGGAAAGGGACGTCCACGTTTGATATTTGTACCATATGCTGTTTCCAAGTCATTGCTCGTGGCATCTTTTGTATTTTGAAAAGGATGCTTCCTGTGGTCTTGCCATCTGGGAGTTTGGGGACGGCAGGGTGGGAATATTCCCAAGAAAGAGCAGGCCTCATGAATGTGAGCATCCATCTTCCAATCCAGATTGGTAGAAACCAAAATACCAACATTACAGAGCTGGTTTCCAATGTTTCAAACAGCAGTGACATACCCTCTAACATTCCACAGATGAAACTTAGGACAATTGATCAAGACTGATTGATTTCCAACCTTTCTCCCTGGGATAGGATTCCAGGCAATTTGGAATCCAAAGATTGCAAAAGGTTTCCATGAGGAAAAGCACACAAGCTAAGAGAGGCTGCAGTAGTTTGGTTTTACCGAAGGCTACTGGGAAGGAGAAAATTCTGCCCCTTTGCTCCTCCTGTCTCCTTCCTGCTGAATTAATGGAGTGCAAACAACTTTTCCCCTTTGGACTCAGTCTGTGGCAATGGTATAAGCCAAGAGCAATGCAGGAATGTGGGCGGACAAGAAGAAACTGGGACATTTTAAAAGCAGCTGAAAGAGCGAGACAACAGAAGAATAATCAGGACTGTCTCTGCCAGACTGAGACAGTTGGAGTGGCAGTAAACAAGAATGCACTGAGAGCCATGCTGGTTTAGAGAAAAAGCCTCTGCCTTCCCCCATTTGGCCAGCTAGAGGTGTCCAGACAAAGGCTGGAAAATGTCACCCTAGCTGGAGATTTACGAGGACCGCAGTCTCTCGAAAGGTGATTTCTGCCCCTGCCATGCTTTGGCCCAGATGCTGGACAGGAAGGCTGCAATTGCCCTCCTTAGCAGCAGGTCCTCTAAGCTAAACTGCCCCTGTACCTGGAGTTTCCACATACTGTGGATCTCCTTGTGAAACCGAAAACGGGATGAGTGTGCGAAAGGCTCTTGAGTGGAGCTCACAGAAGCAACCCACTGTTACATAAAGGGTGCTCATTGTGGTCCTTTTCACACAGGTGGGTGATGCCTGCTAATGAATCACTAGATGTGACATCGCCTTGTTTGTGTTATCTTCCCTTCTGTTTAGCCTAGTAAACACTAGCCCCTCTGCGAAATACTAACATGAGATTAAACCACTGCAGGAAAGCTGCTGTCCTCACTTCTGCTGCAGTGCTAGTGCATTAAATTTTTACAAAGATCCTTGCAGATTTGGGGGTGTTAAAAACACACACACACAGGAAGAGAGAGAGAGATGTTGTTTCTTCTTCTTATTTATTATTTACTGTCTGCTAGCCTTGAAGACTTGAGGCAGTTGGTGCAATAATTAAAACTCCCTGAGTAAATGGAGGAAGGGGAGAATGACCCCAGAAGCTGGTTTTAAGGTGGAACGGTTTTGAATCTGTTGGAAATTGAAGTACTAGTCGCTGAATTCCGACCTGAATGAGGAAGCTCCCTGAGCTTGTATTTTGTGATTCAGGTGAGATTGTAACTTGAAATGTCATGCTTCTGTCCTTACCTGGAGGAGTAGATCCGTGTAGCTCTTTGTAGCAGAAACCGGCTGCACATAGCACCGATGGGCTAGCACCTGTAACGTCACCAACCTCCCTCCTGCCCCATCACTGGAGTAGGTTTGGCAGCTCTTCTAAGGCAGGCGTTGCTTCATATACACACAAATTGAAAGCATGGTGTTCCAGTGAAGAAGTACTTGTCCATCATCTCCATTTCCCCCAAATCGGGAATCAGAGAATCAGAGTGACTTAGATTTGTGTTCCAATTGCTGTGAAGTATGCCTTTGTCCAGTGTGTTGTGCAGGAAGGGAGTAACGTCCTTGAGACCAAAAGGCTCACTGAGTCCTCTCAGTGAGAGGCTGGGAGGGAACTAAGAAATATGTCCCGTTGGAATTGCAAGAGCTTGTTGAGTGGGGCCCTCCTTCTCTTTTCTCTTGGAGGCTCTCCAAAATCAGAGAGTAAGCACTTGGTACAGGCAAGTTTGCCAATTTCTTGGTTTCCCAGCATCTAGTTATACACTTGGTGAGTGACACTGAATATGTGAACCAACACCATTTTGAAACCTTCAACATCCTGAGCCCAAGTTGTCTTCTTTTTCTGGTGTCCAGAGCGGGTATCATGCTCCCAAGAGTCCCAGTTTGGCAGAGACCCTCCTAATTACTCCTCTGTCATCCCACTGCTTCCAGCTGCTTTTAAAATGTCCCAGTTTCTTTCTCTTCCTCCCACTTTCCCTCTTTGTCCTCCACTTCAGTTGCTGCAAACTGAGTTCGAAATGCAAAAGGGGAAGACAAAGGGGCATAGTCTTGCCCTTCCCAGTCAGCTCAGGCAAAACCAGACTGCCGCACCCTCTCCTAGCTTGCGTGTTCTTTCTCATGGATCCCTTTTGCCATCTTGACCACACTCGGATGTTGCCTGGCCAGACGTGTTACAGTTTTCATCTGTGAAACGTCGGAAGGTATAATGTGTGGAGAACCCTGCTGGAATTGGACATTGCATTTGTGAACCAGGCATGAAATGGGAAAAGTTTTGTTCACCGTGACCCACCGTTTTGAGGAGGAAACTGATTGTTACTGACTCTCTGAGTCCTTGGAACTGGGCAGGGTGTACATCAAAGAATGCTGGTTTGTTTCAGTATTTTTTTTAAAGTCTCCCAGTCTCTCAGTCCTTTAAATTGCTGCACGATTCCAGAAAACTAAGGATAAGTAAGGAAAATTCCACCGGGCTGTAAATTGAGTTAACTGCAAAATGCCAGAAGGAGACCCAAGGGGGCTGTAACAGGTTCCTGGCATAATATTTTTGTTTTTGAAAAGGAAGCCAGAGAGTCTTGGAGGCCTAGAATGAAAGTCTCCAAGTTCCTACCTCCATACTTCTCTCTCGTTTTTTAAAAGCAAAAGGGCCGTGGAATTTTTCTGTGCCGAGAAATGGGTGGGTGGGTGGATGCAGTGAGAAAGAACTAGATTTGGGGGGAAGTTACAATTTTGGACTATGACTCCCAAAATTATTTATGGGTGGCATGGTCAGTGATACAGGTCAGGGTAAAAACTCTCTTTCTCCTCCTTCGTGATCACCATCATAATCTCTTTATAGTCCCTGAAATTTGACTATAATTAATTGCCGCTGGTGTTTTCAAAAAGCAGTTTGTTGCTTTAACTGCTGCTACTTTCTCGCTACTTTCTCATTAGTTTATGTTACCTTATGTTTAGGTGGGAGCAAGTGAGGGAACCTTAGCATTGTAAGAAAATGGCATTAAACAAAAAGAGGGGCATGAGACAGAGAGAGCCAGGCCAAAATGTCTCTTAAAATGACTCAAAATGCCGCTACGGAGTAACTTTCGTGTTAACTAGAGAATGTTATGACAGTGAAGTAACTACATTCAGCAGTGAAGGAACTACATTGTTATTCCCGTGTTAAAACCATCAAAACATACTTCTTATAGGTAACAAGGTATGTTATTTGGAAACATTACTTTGAAGGCCTGATTTCTTTGGGGGGGCTGGTCTGTGGTGCTACGATTGCACCCCAAGGTCCTGCTTCAGCAAAAGCGAAGCTCAGGGCGAGGAGGGGTCTGTGTGACCTCCTCCCCTCCTTGAAGGCTTCCTAGAAGTAATTGTCCTTGCAGGAAACGGACAGCCAAAGAGATCCGAAAAGGACTCCGCATTTTGCACACTAACCCCAGAGGCAGCAGTCTCCTCCCAGCCTGGTACCTTCCAGCTTGGCCCAAATTTAAACCATTATAAACATGTTAGTTTATAAGGTCCGTGAGAGCCTTCTCATACCTGCCAACGTTTTGTATATGAAAACTGGGTTACCTGTGGCCAGCAACTCCAAGTTTGTTGCCAAGATGGGAAGAGTTCTTAATGAGGGAGAAGCTAGGAGAGGCTGAGGCAGTTTGCTTTTGTCCGAGCCTCTCGGAAAGGGCAAGAATGTACACCCTTTTTTCCTTCCCCCTGCTGAGCTAACCCAGCACACAATACTTTTGCACATTGAAATCAGTTTGCAGCAACTGAAGCTGGGGACAAAGGGGGAAAGTGCGAGGAAAAGAGAGAGAAACCGTGACATTTTCAAAGCAGCTGCAAAAGTGGGGTGATAAATCGCTACTGTCTCTGCCAAATTGGGACAGTTGGAGAGGGGTCTTTCCAGTAACCACCTCTGGCCTATGGATCCCATTTCCAAGGAAGGCTCAGCTACCCCCCCCCCCTCTACTGGCTGCAAAGACCTTTTTGTTCAGGCTGGGCTTCTGCCTGCTTGACCTTGCTTGCCGCAGAAGGGACGTTTAACTGGGTGGGTGCTGTATTTTTCCTTTTTTATGGGTATGTTTTAAAACCGTGCTTTGACTTTTTTGTATGCTTTTAAATACATTGGATACATTTGTACTCTTTTATTGTACAGCTGCCTGGAGTCCCATTCATGGGAGAAAGGCAGAGCAGAAATCAAATAAGCCCCTTGTTGTTTTTGCTGCAACAAAAGAACAAATGTGGCTACACTCTCTCTTTCTCTCTCTCTTTGTCCCCCTCCCACCCTCTAAAACCCCACCCTGATAGAATCATAGATCACAGAATCATAGAGCTGGAAGGGGGTCTCCTGGGGCATCAGGTCCAACCCCCTGCTCGGTGAAGCTGAAATATCCCCAGCAGCAGGTAGCTGTCCAGCCTCTTTTTGAAGAGGTCCAAAAAAGGAGAATCTACCACCTCTCTGGGCAATTGCCAAATCTCTCTCAAGGTCAAGATGTTCTTTCTCCCCACAGTCTAGCTTCCCCGGCTAGCAGGACCCATCACCATGTTGGCTAGAGGATTCTGGGATCTATGGTTTTAAAAGGTAATATATCCACGTTGTAGTCATTGATTATCACCAATTTACCAGCTTCTTGAAAAACCTCTCTTCCTCTCTCTTTGATTTTTGGGCAAACTATGGGTTCTTGCTGGCAGAAAGAGCTTGGTACCTTGGTCAGATAGATATGGGGAAGCGGAGGGTGGGTTTCCCGGAGGCCCCCTGCCTGCCGAGGAGGAATAATGGGTGGCAGAGAGAGGGGCGGGGAGTGAGAGAGAGGGAGACAGAGGCGTCTCCCTGAAATCTGTGCCCCTCGGAGTCATCTGTCGTCCAGCTGTGCTTTTTGCTCCTTTGACCTGAACTTGATGTGTTGATTGGACCACTCCTGGGCCTTCAGAAAGTTACTTGAGGATTCCTTTGGGGGGAGCTGCAAAGCTCGGTGTGGACTTTGCAGGAGGAGAGGGTTGCTGCCGGACGCCTGTCGCCGCTGGTGAGGAGCGGAAAGGCATTGTTCTGCGCTGCCGTGGTCAGGGCTGTCCCAGGCCCTGAGAGTTTCCAGCTAAAAAACTGAGACCCAGCCATGGCCCCCGGTAATGTCATTAAGTGGTATTCCTTAAGTACCACCATAGTTACTCACAGCTTGTCATTCAAATACTCACAGATACGCAAGAGAACATGTTTTCCTGCATGGAAATTAAGAAAGAAATCTTAGCTAAAGAGGGTAAATCAAAGATCGAGGGGAAACAAGGGGATTATTACCTTCTCCTGGTTTTTAGGGGACTGGGATAAGGAAGAGCAAATCTAGCCTACTTGCCTCTAGCCAGATTGTGGGTCCTGAGCAGAGTGGAGGGGGCGTCTTGGTGCTACACGAGCTAGGAAGGGAGGAGGAAGGTACTACCTAAATATATAGACATCCCTCCTCTGGATAGTCTTGGCAAGGGGTGCTGACAAATCAATTAAATCTTGCAAATTGCACCAAGGTGCTGCTCTCCTCACTGAGCTAAAGATTTTCAGCCAGCCTTTTCCTCTTGCCTGGGGCTGAATCTACCAAAAATGGAGAATTGGTACCCCTTATCTCCCACCCAGAGATAAACCATGAGAGCAGGGCCAGACCCTGAGATCTGGTAAACCTGATGCTCATCCAAATCATCATCGTCATCATCATCATCATCAAGCAAAACTTCATGACCGCTCTGTTGCTTTCATGTTACACCTTGGAAGGAGCTAATGAAGAGAAGCAGCAGCAATTTTTTCTCCCCTGCTGCTTCCTGAAATCAGGAGATGAGGCAACAGGGGCCTACCATGCCATTGGACATAGTGAGGCAGCTGCCTTGGGCAGCAGATTTTGGGTGGCATGAAAAAGTAGCAAATGTAGTAATTTAGTATTGCATGTTTTTCTGCCAGGGATGGAGAGAGGTGTTTGGATGGATATTTTTTTGTCTCAAGTACCATACTGGAATAACTTGGCTGAGCTTGGAGACTGTGCAGCTTGTCCCCGTGTGTGCACGCCGGTCATTTTCTGTTCCACCTCAGGCGGAAAACTGTCTTGGGCCAGCCCTGCGAGGCATGGATCGGTGAGGGGCAGTGGCTGCAGTAGCAACCAGCCGGAACCAGTGGGGCCTTTGCCGAGTGGCGATAATCCAGTCCGGGACTTCCTCCCTTCCCAACTTGTTCAGTTTCCAACTCCTGTTTCCTTTTTCCAACTCCCCCCCAAAAGGAGCTTATCTTTAAAGTGGGAGGGGGGGCAGGAAGGAATTGCTGGGTTATGTTTATCTTGCCTGCTGAGAATTTTGGCTCTAGAGTCAGGACGGTTCCCGGCTTTTATTTCTGGAATTGCACATGTCTGCATACAAGGGCTCCCCACTCCTGATTTTCTTGATTTTTCCTACTTTTCTCTCCACTTCTTCTGCGATTTTTCTTTCTTTGTTTCTTTCTTTTTTTAAAATACTTTCTCTCTGTAAGTTGAGAAAGTGGAAGCGTTGGGGGACGGATTCTGGGAGGACCCCCGTCACCCCCAAAAAGAGATGTCGATGAATGGTAGGAGAAGTTCTGGGAGACCCTCTTACTATTACCGACTCCTCCGGAGGTCCCGACTGCACCGGCAACGGAGCCGATCCCGGAGCCGCAACAGGCCGCTGAGCAGGGGTAACTCTTTTCTTCTAGGCACGTTTTTGTTCGGCAGGAACGGTAAACCTTGCAAGCTTTGCTTTTGTTTGCCTTTTGAATCTGTCACCTACTTAAAAGCCAGTGGCAAGTGTGAACGGAATATGGTGGAGTCTGGTATCTGTTGATGGAGGAAGGATACAGTCTTCTGAACTGCACAGAATGGAGTGTTGTTGTGAGAACAGGTGTGCTAATATTTTGGGCTCTCAGCCTGATCAAAGCAGACAGTGGTGAGCTAGAAGGACTTATTGGATGATCTGGTGCAAGGCAGCTTATTTCTAATGATGGTAGTCAAGCCTTGGCCTTGAGTATGTTCACATTAAAGATTTTGTACTCTTTCTGGGCTGAGAGGGTGTGTCTAGTCTGAAGCCACTTGGTGAGCTTCATGGCAGGAATGTACTACTTCAGTATTCAGTAATTTTCTTCTTTAAGGAAACCAGGAGCACTTTTAGCAATTTTTCTTTCTGCTGTGAGAAAGTCTTCAAAGACCATGCTGTTTTGAAAACTATGTAGAAGGATTATTTTCTGCACAGAATATGCTGATCCCCGCAAAGAAAATTCTGTTTTTTGCAGAAAACAGCCAAGTGTGAATTTTGTGCAGAATAAGTGCCAAATTGCAAAGATTCTCAAAAGTCCCGGATTCTTCTCATAAGCATTGCTCAGTATCTGAAAAATATGGCTTTTTTGTTTTGCACAATTTTTCAAATATTTTCAAATACTCTTCTCGTCCTTACTTCACAGTCACCGGTGAGGCTCAACCTTGGGTCTCTCTGTCCTTAATCTGAGGATGATGGAAGTTGCGGTCCAAAAAGACTAATGTTCCCAAATGCTGGTGTTGCAGCTGCCTCTTTCGACAATGGAACTGAGTTCCTCATATGTTTGTGTGGATGGGTTTGGGTATTGCTCCTTTGCTGGAGGTATTTGAGAGGAATCTGGCCATTCATTTGTGGAGGATGCTGTAGCCATGATGACTCCGTGTACTGAGCTGGGGCTGGACCTCTGAGAATCCTTCTAACTCTGAAATTTTGTGCTTCAAAACAAATAGCCAGTAGGTTGGTTCGTAGCTCCTCCAAGCAATCTCACCTCTTCAAACATAAAATATGTATATATAGAGAGAGGGGAGGATATTGAGGGGTGTAAAGGAGCTAGTTTTCAGCTGGAGAGGACATTGGTCCCCTGGGTGGTAGCTTACCTCTCCAGCCTCATGGTGTTGTGATATTGCTGGAGGTGGCAGTAATGAGCTTTGCCAGGCGATGTGTCTGTGTGTGTGCACACATGTGTGCATTCTCTCTCTCTCTCTCTCCTCAGTCTTTTCTCTCTTCTTTAATGTGCTCACTTGTAAGATTCCTCCATCCGACTCCAGGCAGCTTCCGACCTAGTTGCAGTGTTAAAAATAAGATGCTCTCTTTGCACTTTCCCTTCCAGGGAAGCGCTCGTTCCTGCTCGTTCCTGCTCGTTCCTGCTACCCACACATTAATGCAAGCATCTATGGAGATATAGATATAGATATAGATATGTATTCAACTTGGCCTCTTTGTCTTTTTTTCCCAAAGTGTGTGTTCTGTCTCTCAGCATGCTGCTTTTTCTAGCCAGCAGCCTGCCAACTCTTCACCTCCCTGGGTGGATAGAGACAGCAACATTAAAATGTCAGGATATACAGCAAAAGCGTTGGAAGAGGTTGTAGCCCTCAGTGGCTTTTGGAGGCTGCCATGAACTGTTGTCTTGGCCCCTTCAGATCTGTGAGAAGAGATCTCAAGCAGAAATGAGCAAAGTGTTCTCGGCTCAGTCTCAGATTAATCCCAGAATTATCCAAGATGCATATCCCAGTAGTCGGTAAAGAATGGATCACAGGTACCCATTCCATGTAAGTTTGAGGGCAAACCTGTGTTTAGGGAAAATGTGCTATTTTCTGCACAAGATTCTGGTCAACATCTTTGAAAAAAACAAATGCAATTTTTCAGAAAAGCGACGGTTTTATACAGAAACTTTTTTTTTTTTTGCAAAAAAAGTCCCAAAATGCAAAAAATAATTAAAAATGTGCAGATATTCACATTATTAGTTCTTATATGAAAAGCAAAATAATTGACGATGTGCATATATACTACTGGAGTTTTCCAACTCCATGGCCAGAGTGGCTTTCTATGTTTCTCTCTTCTTGGAGAAGCTAGTGTGTGAACCCCTATACAAAATTGTGTTTTCCATGGGATGATGCATACAGTCCAACATTTTGCGGGTAGAAATGGGTACACGCATGACCAAGCAACATCAGAGTGTGGCCAAGGAGACACAAGGTATTAATGATGAAAAAGCACTCAATCTAGGTGAGGCTGCAGCAGTTTGCTTTTGCCTGAGCGTACTGGGGAGGGTGGGATTCTGCCCCCTCCTCTCTGGTGAGTTAACCCAGAGCACATCACTTTTGCACTTGAACTCAGTTTGCAGCAATAGAAGTCAACTCAGGACAAAGGGTGAAAATGAGGAGAGGAGAGAGAAACTGGGACATTTAAAAAGCAGCTGAAACAGGGGAAGCTGGAAGATTGGGCCAGTTGGAGGGTCTGGGCTCGAGCTACCTCCAGCCACGCTGCTGCTTGCTGCCTATAACCTGTCAATAAGGTGACATACTAGGTCTGTTAAATACCCCCATGGACTTGTTTTTCAAGACTGGAATTGGGCTTCACCAACTTCTGACTTCGGGGGGTGGCGGCATTTTGCTCTTGCAAGGTCCAGGGGTCCCAAAATGGCTCCCAGATTCAGCAAAGTTGCCTGTTTCTCTTTTTAAAGAACCTTATAAAAAACTGGGACATTATAAATGCAGTGGGAAAAGTGGGATCACAGAGGGTTAATGAGAACCATCCCTGCTACGTCGGAACACGGTCTGAGGGCATGGTGATGGCCCGTTCTCTTGTTCTAGCTTGAATGCCACAGTGCTTTTTATGAGATTGAAAGAGAGAGAGAGAGAAGAGTCCACTTCACTGAACAGGAATTGTGCCGTCGGGTGACTAAACATAAGAAGAGAAATTTGAGGGCATAATGAAATGGGAGAGAGGGAGGGGGGAAGGAGAGGAAGCCCACTTTCTCCACAATCTTTCCAGGCCCCACCCTATTGTTGAAGGGGACGAGACCTTGTCAGAAAGCGCTTGTGATAGGGGTGGGGGGGTTCCCTCTTCCACCATTCCTCTCTAGCTCCATCCTGCTAAATTTTGACAACATGAGGAAACGTGTTCTCCTTTCCCCACTGATCTTTCCCGGCAAGTGACTCATCCCAAACGTGAGGCGACCTGCGGGGCAGAACGGAAGCTGGAACCGAAGTTTTAATCAGGAGAAATAATTGAGGTGAGGTGGTAGCTTGAAGTGCTCTGGAATTTTGCAAGCCCAAGTGCTCTGTTGGTTGGCCTCCCCCCCCACCTGTTTCTTAATTAAGATTTTTTTAGTGGCGCGTGTGCACATATATTATCTGAGCAAGGCCAGAATTTGGAGAAGTTCCTTTTTTTTTCAACTGCAACTCTCAGAATCCCCCAACCAGCATGCGCAGTCCAAAAAAAGGGAGTGTCCCCAAACTCTAGGTAAGTCATATCTAGCATGACCCAGCCTCCAAGATGCATACTTTCCAACTGGCCTGATTTGGTAGGAACAGTCCCAATTCCACTTTTCGACTGCGTTTAAAATATCCCAGTTTCTCTCTCTTCCTCTCACTCTCCTCCCTGGCCCTCAGCTTTTTCCAGTTGCTGGAAACTGAGTTCAAAATGCAAAAGTAGTTGGTGCTCAGTTAACTCAGCCAGGGGGAGAGGAGAGCAAGGGGCGGACTCTTGCCTGGAAAATAAGTTCCGTTTCTGTGTGTTTGAATGAGAAGCCGTGAGCGTCTGCGTTCGGTGCTTAATACACAAGGCTTAATGACGTCACCAGGGACTGTCCCCAAGTCTCAGTTTTGGCCCAGAAACCTCAGCTTCTGAGACTAACTTGAACTGGCAGCCCTAGTCCCAGATCCCCCAGATCCCAGCAAATACGGGAAAGGATAAAACACTCCCGCTTCAGTAGTATTTGGCACAAATTGCTTTTCTCTTCAGCTCAGCCGTAGTCATTTCCCACTCGGGTCACTCTATCGTCCCTGATCTTGTTTTGCTTTCCTGCTTTTCCGTCTGGGCTCTTAATGGACTTGTCCGTAATAGAGTTCGGGAGATAAGAATGCTTGCCTGGAAATGTCTGGCCGGGCCTGCCTTCCCACGCCCCAGGGCTTCCTGAGGTGTTGCCCTACACCTGCTATCGTCCCCAAACCATACTGTGAGCAGGGCGGGGCAGGCAGTTCAGGGCTGCACCCTGAGACGGTGGCCACGCTGCCTGGGGAAGATGGGGTTTACAGTAGTCCAATACAGTGTTTTGTGGGCGTTTTGTTGGTCCCGCTGTGTGATGCTGTTGATTTTGGACACTCATATCCAGAGAAAGTCTTTTCAACATCTTTGGGAAGGAAAAGGAAAAAGTATTTCCCTCTCTTTCACTGCTCGAGACCCTGGAGAGCTGTTACTGCCAGTCATAGCAGATATTATAGGGCCTGGTATACAAATACTCCTCCCCAGTCTGGTGCATCTTTTTGCTCACCAGCGTGTGGAGGCACGTATCCCATTTTGGCCTCTGATTGGATCGCCTTTCTAGCCTGCCGTGCAGCCACACTGGGGAAGTTAACAGTTCCCTCTTGCACCAGAAGAGGGAGCTCTTGGCCAGTTCTAGGCAGTGTTTAGGTTCCACCAATGCAATTGGCTGAAAGGTGGGGCTACAGCAGGTCAGGTGACACAAGGCAACCAGTAAGGCTCCACCTCAGGCTATAAAGGTTCAGATTCCCCGACGGTTTCCCCAGTCTCAGCAGCTTCGCAGGGAGAGAGGAGAAAGGGCTGCCTTTTCTTGGAAACCGAAGAATAAGAATATCTAGTATGGATTGCGAGGCAAGAAGAAGTAGTTTTAAAAGTGTTTTTTTGTTTTGTTCTTTAGTGCGGGGATGAAAAGAAAAAGAGAGAGGCTTGAGTTCTCTTCTGGTCTTTACCTGTTTGTGTTGCCTTTGAACTGCCAAATGAAAACCTGGGTTGGTGCCATCCCTCTGTTCTTCTGCCTGACAAAACCTAAGCCCTGTTTGAATTCATTTTCTTTCTCTTCCCCTGGATTCTTTGGTCTTGAGGCATTGATACCAGCGTGAAATCAAAGTCCAAGAGCTACAGAGAAGTGGATGTGAAAATTACGGGGCAGGGGGCTTTGGGATGGGAGGGGGTACGAGAGGAAGATGTAATGGGAGACAGGAGCTCTGTGGGGAGCTGTAAGTCTGCATGCAGGGGGATGTTCAAAGCAGCGTGGACTGCTGCTGTCTGTGTCACTGAGTGATGAAGGATGGAGGCACACCTTCCCTTCTAAAAAGTTTGCTACTAACTTTGGAAAAGAAAGTTATTTCCTTTGTTCTGCAGTGTCTGACAGGAGAGCAACATCTTTGAAGCAGGGCCTCTTGGAAAAAAACCCAAAAGCTGCCAAAGAGGGGTGGTGTGCTGCGGCGAGGTGCTCATGCATTTTCCTTATCTGTGTAATCATGCTTTGTTGCGTAGCTTCAAATTGTCTGGTGTTTGGAAACTTGTATAAAGGAGGAGAACCGGGGGTAGAGCTAGTGTGGGGTTTGTGCGTACGTGTGCATGTACTACATTGGGGTTTGGTCCAAGCAGACACATCTGGAAAAGAGCCAGATGTGGAATGGCCTTATCAAAGAAGTGCGTATATGAAGAATGGACCGATTCTCTCTGTTTAAAAGCTGTACATGAGGAGAACCAGCCCCCTTTGGGTTGCCAGCTTAGCCATGGTTGTGGGAGGCTGTGGGCAAGTAGAAGCACAGTTGGGCTAAGAGCGAAGGGAGCCGGAGGGGAAAACTTTCCATTAAAGCCCCTACCACCTCTTCCCACGTCATTTGAATACCGAGAACATCTCTGATTTACAGTGAAGTCACAGCAAAATGAGAGGTCCAGGCCTCCTTGACACGCTCACTTCATTTTTAACTCGGCACTCTGGTCGCTTCTGCAAAAGTGTGACCCGGCTGTGGCCCAAAGCTGGGAATCGGAGTTGGCTGCTGACGGTGCGGGTGCCGCTGTCCTCCGTCAGAGCGGCCACCCCGGCGTGTCAGAGTTCAGGCGTGGCTTTGTTCTGGAGCGTCCGGTGGTGACAACCGACCCTGTAGCAACATCATCTTCATCATCGGCGCCGCTGCCGCGTCGGGATGCTCTCTGGGCCGCCGGGTTACCATGGCAACGGGTAGCATTCATCCCCGATGATTAAACAGTATCCATGGCAACCGAGCGAACCGTTTCGGAGTTAACCTGGTTTCTCTCCTCTCCCTCCTTCCTTCCGCTTGCCCACCCGTTGCTCACTCCCCCCGTTTGCATCTTTGATAATCTAAAAATGATCACAGATAAATCTTCAATGTAGCATCGAAGCTGGAGGGTGGGGAGGGCTTCGGAGGAATATGACTAGATGTCTAGGACCACCAGTCTTTACTGGCCCCTTCCCCACTGTGGTGAAAGGGGCATTATGGCCAGGGAACTGGGTGCGATGGGAGGTAAGCACACTCACCCTGCAAGGCAATGATGGTCGCCAGTAAGTGTGTATATATGTGGGCATTTTACCCACAGGTTTGTGGAATTGGGAGGGAACTCAAAGCTCGTCTACCCTAGCCCCCCATGAGTGCAGGATTTGCAAAGCAGGCCCAGCAAAGGCAACCCTCCTGCTTCCCAAGGCTGTTCGCTTTTGCCAAACAGGTCTCCTTGTGAGGAGGTTTCTCCCAAAGTCTCACCAAAATCTGCTCCCTTGCCGTTTTCCCACCCATCTTTGCTCACAATCCTGCCTTCTGGAGCAACAGAGAAAGGTCTGCTCTATTTTTTTCTGTGAGGAACCCTTCAGATACTTGAAAACTGGCATCACATCTTCTTCCACCTTCTGTTCTTCAGGGAAAACTTTCTTTGTAGGGTTGCCTCATCTCTTTCCCCCTAACTGTCCTGATTTTGTAGAGACACTTCCAATTAATCCATTGTTGTGAATATTTTCAAGCTGTGGTTGACTGAATCTGTGGATACAGAATTTGCAGATATGGAGGCCATCTGTAGGCATTTATTGGTCATAATTAGAGAGCCAGTGCAGTTTAGTGGTTTTGGGCATTGGACTACGACCCTGGAGACCAGAGTTTGATTCCATGCTTGGCCATGGAAACCCACTGGGTGACCTTGGGTGCATCACACTCTCTCAGCTCCAGAAAACCCCACAATAAGGGTGGCCCTAGGTCAGAAGTATGGGTGGTTTTTGTCCCTATTCTAAAAGGTTGAAATGCCTCTCCTAAGGCTTGGTTCCTGGCAGCAGGAGCTGCAAGCTAAAATATGGCTGGTATTTGGGTACCACCCTTTTTCTGCCTCTGGTCTCACCCACCACTGGAATTCACTGCCCCTCCTCGTCTCCAAAAAGGACTTCTCCGAAATTGCATTTGGAGTTAAGGAGGGTCCTCGACCTTTCTTTAGATAAACGAGTCTCAAAGCAAAATGTTGATTTCTCTGGAGAGGTATTGATTTGACGTAGCAGGCAGAAGGGTGAGTGAGGGCAGCGCTGGGAGATTTTTCATGCGATTATCATCTGACTGAGCAGAGTTCTGTTTGAATGAAGTATTTGCTCTTTTTCAAATTTTTAAAAGAAGATGGTTTGAGAGAAGACTTCCCACTCAAAATCTCGTAGTTTGCTATAAACAGGCATTCACTCTCTCCCTCTCTTTTTCTCTGAATATACAAAAAAAAAAAAGCGGGGTTTCTTTTCTTACCAAAATGACTTATTTATTAAACCCCACCAATGAAATATGTATGATATTTATCTTGCTGCAGAGCGGAGCGATGCGAGCGGATTTGCCGTTTGTTGGCAGTGCATTGTCAAAGAAGTCTCTTTTGCTCCTGTGTGGGTTTCCCCCCGTTCTTCTTTTCTCTCTCTGGGGCGAAGCAGAAAGATGGATTGAAATATACATCAGAGTGATATAAAATCTGAGCTGGGTTTTGGGGGGAGAAGATGGTGGGGAAGCTCGCACCCCGGCTGATCAGAGCGGGATGATGAATCGAAGGGGGAAGCGTGAACGCCATCTCCTCTGCCCCACGTGGAGCTCGGCCAGCCAGAAGGCGGCTCTGGGGAGGTTTAAAATTAGACCCATCTATCACTCTCAACAGGTTGATGCGGGCTTTAAAAATGGTCCCACTTGCTGCCTTCTGTCGAGACAGAGGGGGAGCAATCTTTCTGATGCTGGATGGCTTCTGCTTCTTGCCTGATGCTGCCAGGGAGACAGAAATTCAGAGGAAGAGAGCGTTGGAAGCATCTCTTATATAAGACTTTATTTTTCCCTTTACAGAGGGAGACCTGCAACAAAATGTTGCAGCATGGTGCACGCGCGCGCTCTCTCTCTCTCTCTCTCTCCCCCCCTCCCTCCCTCCCTCCCCCCCGTTCAGGATTCTGGCCACTCCGTTTATAACGGGGTGAGAACCTGGGAGCAGTTCCCAAAACTGGAGGCCCTTTTTTGTGCTTTTGACCAGATGCCGGCGATTATGATTTTGTTCGGTGCCTTGGGAACCCTTGTGGGTTAGGGGGCAATATAGAAATAGAGAAGAAATATAGAAATAGCTTAAATGTTGTTATTATTTTATATGCCACCTTTGGATATCGGAACTCAAGGCGGCTTGTAGAACATTAAGACCAGTACAGATTAAACACATATGGAAGCATCAGTAAAAATATGTACGAATTATTTTAGAAAGCAATTAACCTATAGAATTCTTTTCCTTCTTGTATTCGTTTCTGTCTCACCTTTTCCCCAGTAATGCAGCTCAGGATATCTTACAAATTATTCAAATCAGAACAGATTTAAAACACACACAAAAAATCAGCAATATATATATAACAGTTATTTTAGAAAGTCGTTAATTTGTAGAGTTAAAACCATTTTAAAAATTCCTTCAAGACAGTATATTTTTTTTTAGAAGATTCCACAAAACAGCACACCATTAAAAAGCTCATTGCGGTCAGCTCGTAAAAGCCTGCTTGGCGAGGAAAGTTCCGAGTTCCCAGATGGATGGATGGATGGAGAACAAGGAGGGAGCCAGCCCTCCTAAGGAAGGAGTCTGAAAGTGTGGGAGCAGCCACGGAGAAGGCCCTGTCTCCTTTCTCCCCACCAAAGATGCCTCCTATTCTGGGAGCAAAAGCAGAGGAACTGAATCAATGAATGATGACTAATAAGACGAACTGCAGAGCACAACAGACAGGAACACAGGTATCTTCCCAAGGGGTGAGCAACATCCTGCCTTTCTGGTGAGGCTCAGATAAGGAGATTTGGCCCACTGGATAACCTGGACCTGAGCCAAAGATCCTTTTATAACAGAGGTGGGCAGCTGCGCTGGAGAGGGACCGGAGGGCATTGTTGTCCTCAGGCCACACTGCCCTGTGCACCCTGGCCAAAATTAGAAGCCAAAAGTCATTTCTGGTTGCAAATGCCAGTTCATAGCAAGGCTTGTTTTGGCTAGTTAGGAGTCTGAATGAGGATTTGGGGCAAAACCGAATGCTTGGAAAGCTTTAAAGGAACTATGGGAAGTGTGTGTGGGGGGTCTTGGGGAAGCCTGGAGGGCTGCAAAAAAAAAAAAGGCCACACTTTCCCACCCCTGCTTTAAAATGAGATGAAGCCATCATTGGGAAAGTAACTCCTCAATGATTTCATCCTTGCACACAAGGACTGATAATTACTGTAGTTTTCTCCCTGCTGCAGGAAAAAGCAAATATTTTTGCACAGTATTCTCTCTCTCTATTCCAGCTGCCCAAAGTATTTAGGAGAATTTCTCTGTGCAGAAAAACCTATGTATTTCCACCCTGCACAAAAAGCACATTTCCTGTGCAAAACACGTATTTCATTTGCAGAAAAAAAGAAACGTGGCAACACTTTTAAGGCTAACCAATTTTTACTTTTACTTTTGTGGATATAAACCCACTTCTTTGGATGCAGTACTATTTCCTACCCAGAGCACATATTCTGTGTAGAAGAGATGTTTTGCGCAAAGAAGCCACCTGTTTTTCCATGCAGAAAAATTCTCCAGAACATTGTGGGACATTGCATACTGGGAGAAAATTGTGCAAAAGTTTCACTGCTCTGATATTCTTCCCAGAAGGGTTTCCTGCCAGTCAAAACACTATTTTTGTCCAGGAAGTGAATAATAGAGCATATTTTTTTCATCCCTACTTATCACACAGTGACAGAAAAATGATCCTCAATGGCCAATAGAACCTCCAGCTTGCAGGGTACTCTAACCTTTGAATTCTGGCTTCTGGGTCAGGGCAGGCAGCAGGGAGAAGTATCATGGTTTGCTTGTGAGCCTTTCAGAGGTGGCTTGCTGGTCGCCGACGGCCGGCCAATCTCAGCCAGATCTAGGAGGGCCTGCTCTTAAGCTCCTGGGTATAGAAACAAAATCTTCTAGACATATGGGGCTTCCAGGAGTACATCCCATTATAGAAAATCAGAGTACGCCCTCAGTTTGGGTTATACAGATGAGAAGCACAGGAACCAGAGGTGCATTTAGAAGGTGAGAACATCTCTTGATTCTCAGCCTCCCCGGCTCATCTTTGGAGAAAACAGCTTTTCCCTCTGAGATGCTAAGTGGATTGAGAGAGATGGGGGCCAGAACTGCGGCGCTGCCCCTCCACTTTGTAGCGGCAAGAACCCAACAGCAACCTTTGAGCTGTTTAATTACGGGGCCGGTCCTTGCTGTCAAGGCCGGTGGCAGCGACGGTTCGTCTGCTTGGCATCACGCAGCAGACAGAGAGAGAGAAATACAGGGAATTTAGATGCACTGCGAGTTTCTTTGAGGGCTGCTCCTCCTTATTAATATTTTTTTCGTTTTTATATAACATTTCCCTCTTCCTATTGCAAAGGGAAAACAGATGTTCTATTGATGGTACTTCATTAGAGAGATGAATGAGGTCACCGGTGCGATCGCAGCTCATGTTCATCTGCATAATAGACCAAACCATTAAGACCTGACAGTTGTTTTTTAAAATTTCTGTAAAGCCCTGGGAGGGATTTGCAAAGCATCTCTCTAGGTTGGGGTGGGCGCAGACCACGGGCCATGTGCAGACCATGGACCCCAATTTCCGTGGCCCCTGAAGCACCCCACCAGTTCCTCAAAGTGGAGACTGTAGTCAAGAAATGAGGAGACAAGAGCTTGGAAGGTCAACTGTGAAGGAGCTGGATAAAATCCAGAAATGTAAAGATATGTCCCAGGCAGCATGGCCAATGCTCTCGAATTTTGGGAGCCGGAGTCCAAAACATCTGCACTAGAGCTCTCAGGCAGAGACTTCTAAATAGACTTCCCTAAACTACAGATCTCAGGATTCCATAGGCTGTTGCTGTGGAAGTTAAAGTGGAATAATACCACTGTAACTGTGTAGTGTGACAGGGCCCAATGTAGGTAACCTGTTGAAGGATGCCGTTGCCTTCATGCCTTGCTTGGATGCATCTTGGTTGGTCAGATCCTCTGTCTGATACATCAGGGTTCTTGCATTGTTTAAAAGTACTTACAAATCCACCCATTTCTGTTACTTTTGTCCAGTGCTGCTATCAAACATCAAATAAAGCAGAACGAAAGGCAGGTGAGATGCTGGAGGAGACAAAATGCATCTCAATAAAGCTAGTGAGGCTAGCAAAGTTCAGCCTAGCAAAAACAGCTAACAAGACTAACAAAATTTCATTTTGTGAAATTTCATTTAATAAAGGTATTTAGGAAGAATAGAGCAGGAACGAAAATACCTGCTCTTTTTTGTCCTTGTTTATTTTTGTTGTTTGTGGCTTTGCACAAAGAACATTGTGTGATGAGCAAAATACCTTTTGTTTTTAAATGGAAAAACAAACTTTGTGTTGTTTTTGCAAAAAAAAATACAAAATACAAAAGAAAGGAAGATGCACAAAAACTCTCATAATTTCCCAAACTAGGGAGAAAAATGTTGAGACTTTTCATCCTGACATACAACAGAATAGGCTTACGTTATCAGTGCGAAATCATGGCAGCCCCGGTCTCCCTGGTAGTGCTGACAGACACAACAGTAGGGCTTTCTGCTTTGCTTTCCTCCCTCCCTCCTTTTTGCCTTAGTTACTGAAGAAGTATCAGTGCCCTCTAGTGAGGCAGCCGCTTAATTTCACGGGAGAGTCCTGCGTGGGCGCAGTTCCGTGATCCGCGGTCCACGAAGGCTGTCGATGAGACGGCAACAATACGTCGGGATGTGACCTACGGCCGAGCAACACCCAGCCTTAAAAGCAGAGCAGGGCAGGGTCCAACCTGCATCTTTTGACTTAGGAGTTGGTTTCGGTATGATGTTGAGGTTGTCGGGAAAAAAATTCCACGCAAAGAACCCCACGCAGATGTTTTCAGGGAGGAACGTAGCCTTTGTTTTGCAAACCAGAGACCAAACCTGTCACTGTTAAGTTGTGTGTCTGTCTCTGGCTCTCCGTACCTTCAAGTCCCCTGTCTACTTATGGCAATCTCATGAATTTCGTGAGGTTTTCTTGATCAAGGAATCCTCAGAGGTGGTTTTGCCAGTTCCTTCCTCTGAAATACAGCTGTACAATACCCTGATATTCATTGGCGCTCTCCCATCAAAGTACTAACCAGGGCTGACTCTGCTTAGCATCCGAGACCAGGCAGGATCTGGTGCCTTGAGGGTATTTAGGCCCCCTCCTGAGTGCCAAAATTTTGTATATTTATTGCCCCCTTGTGCAAAGGGGGAGAAATGCAAAGCAGCTGTTTCCGCAGTCCAAGCAAATCAAGCATGCTTCATTCTGGAGAGAAGGGACCAGTGGGGTGCCGTGGGGTTCTGACAAGGGCTTAGTGTTGTTGGACCTGGATGATGGAGTAGAAAGCATGCTTCCCAGATTTGCAGATGAGACCAAATTAGGAGGGTTGCCTCCATACTGGAGGACAGGACCAGGATTCAAAATGACCTTGACAGGTTGGAGAACTGGGCTAGCACTAACAGACTGAATTTCAACAAGGATATAAATATAAGTTAACCACCCGTTTTGCCTTTGGCCCGACCCACTATGGAAATACACCCACGAAGGACTTCTCTAAAACAATTGGAATCAAGCTAAATGATGTGCCCTGCCCTTGGTGCACTTTGGAGCAGTGCTTCTCAAACTTTGGTCTTCCAGTTGTTTGGGACCTCATCTCCCAGAATTCCCAGCCAATTGGCCTTGCTGGCTGTGGCTCGTGGAAGCTGAAATCCAAAACATCTGGGAGACCAAAGTTTGAGAAGTGCTGTTTGAGACTTCCATGAACTTGCAAGAAAAGGTCTCTGCCCTGATGAACAAGCAGTCTAATTGTGGAGGGAGGGAGAAGCAGAAGAGGAAGGAGCGAAGAGCTGAAGAAGGAGGTTTTGTGGTCTCTTCCTTCTTTCCCCTTATTAGTTCCTTGTTCAAAGGCAATAAACATACAGAGGGCCGATTCTGTGCAAGGCACACGCAGGAAAAATAGGTGGAAAAATAGGTGGCTCTTCCTCCCTTTATGTGGTTGTGTTTGGAGCCAGAAGCAATTAAGCCGCGCGGCTGAGCAGTTGGGAGGGAAACACCTGAGCTCTGGGGAGGCAACGAGGCCTCCCGGCAAGGACAGGACAGGTAAATCCAGTTCCATGCTGGGCTGTGCAAGCGCCACACCACCACCCCCGCCCCCATTTAAAGCGAACCGAAGGTGTCGGGATCTTTCTGCCCGGCGGATCAAAGAGGACGGGAACGTCAGATGACGGCAGAGCCCGGCGTCCATTGGCTGGGCGTGCTTCGGAGGAGAAGCAGAGTTGCACAGCAAGTCGGGCGAGGATTCTTCTCTTTCCTACTGCATGAAATAATAGTAGCGAAAAGAACCATAGAGTCTAAGTTAGGTTGGACTATCAAGATCCAGAGGTGTTTTCTGAGAACCGGCCTGCAGTTTTCCCTTGGCACAGAGAGTCCTCTCTGGCTGCCCAACTCATTGGCCTCAGCACTTTTCCGGGGCTCCAGCGGCATTCCAGAGCTTGGCACGGTATCCCGTCCCGGCACCTGATGAAGTCATCCGCTCCTCCCGCTGCTGCTCGACTTGTTTCAGAGTTGCCCAAAGTGCCATGGCATGTGCGTGTCTGACTGGCTCCGCTCCCCTCCGGTGAGTGGCTTTTCCAAGGGGACATTGGGGCAGGGCTGTGACTTTGGCAGAGAGAGAGGAAAAGGCCTCGCACACAACTTTTTCCAACAGATTCCATCTGGTTTACGTAGAGCCTTTTGTCTTTTTGCATTTGTTTCCTTTGGTGAAAGTGCCAAACTGCTTTGTTCCTTCGGGAAACTGCTTAAGAGAATTTTTCAGCAGTAAGACAGATGGTCAGGTGTTGGTGTAAATTAGTCTTAGGTCGAAAACCTGAACTTGTTGATATTGGAGGCCCAACATGTTGGTTGGAAGGCCAGTCTGAAAGAACTTCCAAAGTTAGCCTGTCCTGGTTCTGCCATTCTGGAGAGCATCGCAGCCCTCGACCAGCTTCCAGTCAGGCTTTCTAATGAGCTGGGATCCAAAAGTCTTGATAAATACTTGCATCTATATAGACAAATATTTATATTTATAACTATCAATTTAAAGAAGTGATTGCAGGTGATTTTATCCTTCTAGGATCCCGGTTCTGCTTGTTTTCAAAGCTGTTAAGTGGAGATGGGAGGAATGTTTGAAAATACTTTTAGAACATTTGAAAAAATTGTTTCTAAAATATTGGGAAACCTTGGTAGAGAGAATCAATATTATTTATTCAATAGATTAATCCTGGACTGATGAGAATTTTCACATTTTGGGAATTATTCTGTGTAACATTCAAACAGTTTTGCCCAGAAAGTGCCATTTCCTTTGCAAAAACGAACCAAAACAAAAACACTCACCCCAGTTTGTGAATATCTGTTATTTTCTGTGTGTGAATTTTCACGGAATAAATCCCACACTGCAAACAGCCTTCAGAAGTGGCAGATTTTGAAGATTTTCTTGCAGCAGGGAGAAAATTGCGAAAATTACTCATTGCTTCCACTGAGAATGAAATTAGTGAACAATTACATCCCTACTGTTAAGTTGCTTCATTCACTTACTGTTACATATGTTATAGATGCAACTATGTCTCTACGTCTGTAATGTACAGGTTGAGTATCCCGTATCTGAAATACTTGGGACCAGAGGTGCTTTGGATTTTAGATTTTATTTTTATTTTTTTTTTGGATTTAGGAGTATTTGCATATGTATAATGGGATGAGACCCAATCTAAACATGAAATTTGTTTATGTTTCATATATATGTTACCTTTATATGCATGCACTGTTCTTTTGTTGCGGAGTCTACTTTTTCGTCAGTTCTTCTCCTCTTGCCTTCTTCTTGTAGAAAACCTGAGGGAATTATGGAGGCTTGTTTGGGGCGCTTGCAAAATCTCTCAATGAACTTGGTGCCCTTTTTTCCCTCTCAGTACACTTTGTAAGCAGTGCATACACGCTGCTTGCAAAGCAAACTGAGAGGGAAAAAAAGACACCAAGTCCGTTGAGAGATTTTGCGATCAGTGCATGCATGCACGAGCCCAAGCAAGTCTCCAAAATTCCCTCAGGTTCCCTGCAGGAAGAAGATTGGGGTCTACTTTCCAAAAGTTTCAAATTTTGGAGCATTCTGGGTTTCAAATTTTTGGGTTAGGGCGGCTCAATCTCTTTTATGGATGAACTCTCTCTAGGAGCCAGAACGATTAACCGGAGGCTATCATACTTCACGCTTATCATATGATGACACAGCTTATTAGAAGAAGCAGAAAGAAAATAGGAAGACCACATTAGAGGTTCCTGCAATGCTAGAAATTGGGGGACTGGAGAAAAATTTCTTCTAGGGGGTCAGAATTCTTATTCAGGTCAGCAATGCCCTCTCGCCCACCAGCCCCTCATAGTCACATTCCTCTCAAGCAAAAGAGTTTCTTGCTTGCCATGGAGAAATTTTCAATCTTATGGAGAGGGAAGGAAGAAATAACCCATTGGGTTAAAAGGAGAGCTTGGACAAGCTACTTATTACCTGCTTTTTATCCATTTTAATGTACGTGTTTTAAATTATTTTAGTCTTGTCGGTAGCTTAATTCTGCTTTAACTTTGACCTTTTGCATAGCTTTAATTATACTGCAGTCATATGAATCTAATCTTGGTGAAAAGGTGGGGCTTATTTATTTATTTTTATTTATTAATTATATTTGTATGCCACCTTTCTCCCTGCATGGGACCCAAGGCGGCTTCCATCAACTAATTAAACAGCTTAAATAAAGGGGTGGTGATGGCGGTAATAATAATAATAGGACTAGACCTCCCCTTCCCCAAGGATTCTGAGAGTTGTCGCCTTTTCCCCAAAGGTAACTTTTCTAAGCTCTGGTTGGAAGAAGGAGCCATCCAGGAGAATGAAGAGATGAGGCCGTGGGCTGGAGAGGGGTTGAAAGCTTCAGGGTACCTCACTGAAATTACCCCGTCACAAGTTACAAAAAACATGAAGGAGCACAGCAACAAAATGCTGTTGCTGAAGTTGGCATTTTGCTCCTTTCTCCTGTACAGGAATGTCTTTGTTTTATTTTGTTTTTAAATACACATGTGCAGCTTGTTGTTGTTGTTATTTTTATTTTAGAGAAAGAACCCACAATCAAACTATCACCCAGCACCTCGGAAAGCAGCAGGCTGGGGAAAATGGCCCCGTGGGGCACCTTTAAACATCCCTAGTGTCTCGATGGCACCTATTAATGACAATAATTAGCACTTTCTGAGCACTGTTTTGGTTTTGGAAAGTGTGAGCACAACACTTCAAAAGGTTAATTTCCTACACTGTAAAGAAAGGAGTCAGCTATAGTCAGTAGAGGCAGGATTGGCTCGCTTGGCAACACTAAATCCTCCATATAAAAGAGTTAGACAAAGCCAGGTTGCGTGGGCTGCTGATATTGGAACCTCCATGTACAGAGGCAGTGCATCTTAGAAGGCCAGAAGGAACTGACTCACAACAGATGGAGAAGGCTTTTGCTTCCTTCTCCTGCTTTTCAGCTTCCTGCGTGCTTTGAGGTGGCCAAGCGGGGTCAGAAAGCTTGTAAAAATTGCTTCCTTGGACTACTAATGCCCGGATTCCTCCAGGCATTTTGATCCTGGGATTTATAGTCTGAGATTTGTAGTCCAAGGTGTGAGCTGGATGCTGAGACAGATGGACCTCTGGTCTAATCAAAAAGCCCTCTATTGCTGTCAAAACACACTCGTTTGGTGCATAATTTCATGGAAGGATCAGGCTCAGCTCAAAAGTCCCAGTTTGTAAGCTGTAAAACCTGCAAAGGACCACCTCTTCTCGTGCTTTCTGCTTGGCTCTGGGGTATGATGGCAGCCTGCTGTTCAAGTGCAGGGCCTATTCAGTAGTGGCACCCGTGTTTCTGGAAGAAGGATTTCCCTGGGACAAACATTACTGGCGTTTCTATTGTCAAGAGGCTTCTAATCTTGCTGCTGTGCTGCATAGTTGATCTTTAGACCTCCCTTCTGTTGGTGCCTATTATGTTTTCATTTTGAGTGATTTTATTGATTGCTTAATTGGGTTTCTTTTTATCTGTGGGGTTTTTTTTCATCCTATGTCACCTTGAAAGCTGTTTGCTATCAGGAGACTAATAAGCCTAATTAATAAGATGGGCGAAGGAGGAGGGGTCTGACTTGGAAGGACATAACGGCGGGCGATGGCACCTAGAATTTAAAGGGCTCACAAGCAGAAGTCTTGGGACAGCAGTGCTGCTTGTTTTCCAATATGTTTCCGTTCTTCTCCTCACTTGCTGCGTGTCTCCTGCTGCTATTTCCTTTTTAACCCCTTTTTAAAAACACGTCCACACACAAATGCTGCAAAATTTTCTCCCAAAATCAGGGGTGGTGTTGGTGGCAAAGTGCCTTCAAGTCGACTCTGCCTTATGGTGGGTGCCCCTCTCCTAGGTTCTTTCTTGGCCAGGTTTCTTCCGAAGTCCTTGCATGAATTTTTAAAACCTCCGCGCACACCCTCGATAGCTGCTGCTGGTGCAGATGGGCCGTGCCTCTCCTTCTCTGCTGGGAATTGGGGAGAGAGAGGGGGAGCAAATGAGTCTGCCATGTTTGGGCACCGGGGCCTCCTTTCCCATCACCGCCTTCTTGCGGCCTCCGCCTGCAAGCGAGCGAGCATTTCCCAGACGTGAGACTCCGGAAGCTGGTTGGGTAGTTATTAACGGACAGTGGAACGACACCGCCAGAGGCACCTGGCCTTATCAGATGCCACCTTTTCCTCCTTTCTTGTGAGGGGGCAAGCGAGTGGCCGTCCTTCTTGCATCTTGCAGCGGCGGCCGATTATACCTTCATTTGTCCACTTATTGGCTCCAGATCAGAGCTGATTCCAGGGGGCTTAGTGGCCTGGATTGGCATTTGCCATCCACCAGTTCCTCAGTGTGTTATTAACTTAAAACCCTCCAAATCTCTCAGTAATGACACGGATGGCTTCGGAAACCAGTCAAGTTAACAGCCTGTAAAGAAGGGATTATAGATACCAGCGGCCGGGGATGTGAAAGCCAGTTCCTCTTGGGAGTAATAATAATACCAAAAGGAAGCGGGGGGGGGGTGGACTTATTAGCGCATGGCCAAAATGCCACTGTGCGGGGCAGGGGTCGCAGGTGGGGAGGGCTGACTTCGGGCCTGCGCCAACTTTTCCCCACAGCCCGTCGGCTGAAGCACCGGTCCTTGCCCGAGCCTCAGTCTGGAGATTCATTCCGCTCGCTTTCAAGTGGCACTGCCAAAATGTAATTTCAGAGCTGGGAGTTTTTACAAGCGACGCCTTTTGGGACTCGAGTGT
Organism: Cyclura pinguis; assembly: GCA_030412105.1. NCBI lineage: Eukaryota > Metazoa > Chordata > Lepidosauria > Squamata > Iguanidae > Cyclura > Cyclura pinguis. Next base: position 958,571 of record CM059613.1, read on the forward strand.
GTCACTTGGGAGCGTCGCTAATACGACAGAACGGCGGAGGCGCGTGCCAGCAAGCGAAGGGCTTATTACTCTCGGGGTCCACTTAGTGCTTGTGTTCTATGCGACTGAATCTGACGTGGAATATTTCAGAAATGACTGTTGATGTCTCTGTGGTGCTCTCCAAAGGAGGACGCTCTCCACAATGCCGTTGCTGCTCTGGGACATCTTGTGGCTCAGGGTTGTCGTCTGGGCTGTGCGACGGTACGGACCTCGCAGGGCGGCTGTACCGTTTGGCGGACTGAGGCGCTTGCCTCAGGCGACGAATGCCGGGAGGCAACAGCAAAGAGGTGGAGGGAAGAGAGGAGTGTCACACAGTTCATTCTGTGCCCCCAAAAGTAGTCAGCTGCCTTTGGCTGTGCCGGAGAATGCTGGATCTCATTTTACCAGTATTGCAAGGAAGATTCTTTTGCAAAGTACTTTCTCCCACCTCCCAGTAATACAGGTATAGCTCAGTTAATAAAGGGGATGTGTTCCTGGGCATATGACTTTTGGAGCAGAGGAAGAAATAACATGGAAAGAAAAGAGATAGGTTTTTACACTACAAGAAAGAAGAGCCATTCAATGTGTTTCAGCAAACTTTATTCAAAATTAACAATGTGTACATGGGAATTGAAACTAGGTCAGGTAAGCCTTGCAGAAGTGGATAAAAACATCTTGGAACTTTCTAGAGACCACTTGAAGCTTTTTTCCAAAATGTATTCGAGGATGACTTCTTTCATCAGCCTTTACTTTTCTCATGATTTCCATTTGGGTGGCCAGACTTATAAATCTGTGCATTTTTAGCATGATGTGGTAAGGCAGACTTTTCTACTTTCAATTTTTCCCTGTGCAGTTGCTCATGAATGCTCCATGGGGTATTCAGGAGGCGGCTGCCGTTTGCCTTGCCCGTTACAAGCAGGAACACACGACCGCCGTAGCATCAGCTAGAGGCAGGACGCTGTTCTTTCCCAGCTCAAGCTTCAATTATTGCTTTGTTTACTGGAGACAAACTGCTGCAACCAAACATTAAAAGTATTTCTTTAGCCATTCTTCATGATGCTGCTAAAAACCTTCCACTCAGATGGAAGATGAAAAGAAATTGAGGGAAGGGGGTTAGTGGACATAAAAAGTCTTGCTAACTTTACTGTCAGAGCTTTTATAAACTGAGGTGTGCCTATAGTTGTACGTCCAAACAACTATAGCTCCACTCTACAACTGTAGCTCCACCCCTGGAGGCAAATGGACACATACAACATGATTACAGGATCTCATGATTCTCACCCCTGGTTCAATGCCAAAAATAATCGCCCAATATATACCTCCTGCACTCTCGGATCAGTTCTGCATTTTAGCTAGTTTTTCGCAAGCTTTGTTTGTTCGTTTATTTTTATTTATTTAATCAATCTATAACCCACCAGTTAGGAGAGGCTGCAGCAATTGGCTTTTGCCTGAGCACACTGGAAAGAGCCAGATTCTGCCATCCCTTCTCCTCCTTCTTCCCCAAGTTAATTGAACTACTACTTTTGCATTTTGAACTCAGTTTGCAGCAGCAGAAGTTAGCTGAGGAGCAAAGGGAAAGGCATGAGGAGGAGAGAGAAACTGGGGCATTTTAAAAGCGGCTGAAAAAGTGGGATGGTGGAGGATTAATTGGGACCGTCCCTGCCACACTGGAGCAGGTGGAAGATATGCAAAAGTGGCAAATGGTGTAGCCAAAGCACCCTATGCCTATTCCACATGGCAAGTGCTTTCTGCTGGTTTGCAGCAGGGGTTGCCACTGCACAGAGGCCTTGTGTTTGTGTGTGTGTCCCCTGTCCCTTCTTCCCCCACCCTCCTGCAGTGCAGACTCTGACGCGATTTTAAATTTCCCTGCACAGCGTTGGCAGACGCAAGTGTTTTACATTTCCCGGCTGGGGGTCACGGCAATGTCATAATATTTGTGATCAGGCACGCCCGCCCATGAAATATTGTTCTTGTGCGATATTTGGGAATGTTTAGCTAAGCGCAGTGATTAGTAATGCCTACTGAGTGTCTCTCGCCCGCCGTCCCCTTTTGCATACTGATGGTCTGAGAAAGCAAAGTGAGAATTTTATTTTATTCCTTGTTAAAGGGGCTGGCGCCCTGCAGCTTCTAGCTGCGACTGTTCCTCAAGGCCAAGTTTTTTTGTATGGTGACTGACCAGAGCTTGGAAAAGGTTACTTTTCTGGATTCCATGAGAAAGAAGGTTCAGTAGGGGATTCTGGGAGTTGTAGTCCAAAAAGTAATGCTTCCAAGCTTTGCTGTGACCATTTTGGCTGCAGGATCCTGGAAATCTTAGTCCAAAAAGTAACTTTTCAGGACTCTGTGTGGAACTTTCTTCCAAGCGAATAGCAAGGAGAATCTGTAGAATTAATTTGCAAGGTGGAGTTGGCAGGGCAGCCATTTACTGAAACTATTTCAATATCATAGGTTCTCCTCCTCACCACCACTGGGAGGTCTGTAGAATCCATTGATTTTGGACTTGTGGTGGTGTCTGCAAACTAGCGTCTGTGGTGGATCTGCATGTCTTCTGTGATGGACAGTTTGGATTTTTAAAACGAAGAAATAAATAGAAGAATGGATTGATTCTAGTGTGTTGTTTTCACCTTGGATACAAGACCAGAGAACTTGTCTTTCCAAAATCTGGGGAGAAATCCAGAGGAAGAGAATTTTGGGATGTTTCCTTGTTGGTGTGTCTTTTGTTGCTGTTGCATCGTTTTAAAATAACAGACTTGTGAGCCATCAAATATAGGCAGTGAACTAACTGTCAGGCTTACCTTAAATCTTCCTTGCTTTTTGTATTGCCGCAACATCCTTTTCTCTCTTTTGGTTCTGTGTGAAATGTCCTTCCCAAAAAGACCCAGGAAAACACATTTCCTGCCCGCTCCCAGTAACAACAGCTGCACAGGTGTCATAGCTGAGTTTCTCCCCCTCGTACCACCTAAAAAAAGAATTTGAGCCTTCTGCGGCATCCCAGCTTCTCGTCCAATAGCTGGTGAGCTGTGGAGTGAAGGTACTCCTGTCTTGGTATGAGTTGGGGAAAACCCTGAAAGAGCTTCAGTTGGTCCAATAAATCCGTAAATCTAGAATGCTTACAGGGACTGTCAGATATTGGAGTTGGAGGGAGTTCAGAGAAGGGCAAGGAGTATACTAAGAGAAATGGAGAGCAAGACATATGGGGAGGAACTGAAGGAGCTGGACGTGTTTAGTTTGGGGAAGATAAAATTAAATTTAAATATCTCAAGGGCTGCCCCAAAGGTGAGGGAGCAGGCTTGTTCTCTGCTGCCCCAGAGGGTAGGACCAGGTCTAAAGGTTTTTGCATTACAGGGGGGTAGATTTCAATTGAAAACATGCATGCAAACACATATCTGGAGCATTGAATGTTGGGACGAGAAAGGATGGGGTGATCCACTTGGAACCAGAGGTATCAAATTACCAGAAATGTTAGGCCAGGAGGGTAAAAGGCCCTGTATTTTTTCTAGGAAAAGAAATGGAGATTTTTGGAAAAATGCAATATTATACCCTTTAAAGGTCACTTTGTTACTTTATACTAAAATGAATTCGCCATCTCACAGACATGCAAGCCACCAGGTTTTATGTTATTAAAGTAGCTTTAAGGAAGTTCAAGGACTTAAAGGAAGCTCTCCGAGGTGCTGAAACTACTAATGGGAATAGGGTACCTCAGCTTGGAGAGCCCTCTTAAAGTTTGAACTAAAACCCAGAGTGGCTTCCTACACACTCACCCAGTGGCATGGAAGCCACCAACGGTGACTGGTGGCTGTGCATTTGGCTTTCCTCTTGGGAGGCCTCTGACTTGCAACTCCATTGCACAGAAAGTAGAAAGGATGCCAGAAGAACTTGGCATCTTAAGGGACAGACCAAAAGAAGCGCACTTAGTGGCTGTCCTTTTCACTCATTTGCAAGTGGCTTTTCCCAAGGGTGGAGGCTGCCTGGAGCGTGGCCCACTTGCAGCAGAGATGTGCTGTTGTGGTCATTTACACACGCAAAAACACGCACACAGCTCTTTCTTGTGTGGTATTTCCTTCCTTTCTTCTAAATTTCCTTTATTCCCCCCCCCCATTTTTGTTCTTCACAGACTCCCCACCGGAAAGGACTGGGCAGAAACGGGGTATGCCCAGCGGGGGGCCAGAGAGGAATCCCGGTATGGAGCCGGCCGGGACAACGACGCCGTTCCGTGTCACGGTGAGTCTGTCGCTCTCTCTTTCTGCCCTGGTAAGAGCTGACTCCAGGGGACGCAGGTTGGCTCTTGCTCTAGGAACACTGAGAACCATCAAACCAATATGAGAGCTACAAAGTGGCTTGTATGAAAGCAAGGGAGCTGGAGAGGTATCGGTGCTGTGCGGTGCTCCATCTGATAGTCAGGAACCTGCTGGGAAAAATCATGAGGATTCCAGTTCACTGAGATTTGGGATAATTTACAAAACTTTGCTGCAGTCTCTTAAAGCGTGGCACTTGGTGCTGCATATTTTGAGTTCACCCGGCTGGAGAAATCTGTCCGGCCCTCCCACTTGATTTTTCACACAAAGTCAACCCAGATTTGCTGCTTATGATACCTTCCCTTTCTCTGTACCACCATAAAGTAAGGCCCCGCTTTGCTCCCCCAAACTCTTTTTGGAGTCACCCCCTGGATGAGGAGACCCCTCTGCCAGACTCACCCTGCTGGACTGAGTTTTGCATCCTTCTCCCGTCCCCCTCTAGTGCAACGGGATCTCAGGCCCCATAAGAGACGGAAGGCAATATCCAGCAGGTTCGTCACAACATAATATGCAGACAAGTTTTGTGCCATTTAGTTTCAAATTGCTGCCCTTCCCTCTCCTTCCCTGCAGAGTGCATTGGAGTAAATTATATTTTAATAGTGAGGATGTCTTGTGGAGGAATTCTGCCTCGTGTGGCTTCCGAAGAGAGAGCTGAGACGGAATGAACCGGTACATCTCTCAGTAGGAGCACCCAATCTTTAATTGAAACCTAATTGTTTACTAAACCGCTTGAACCAGAAGAGAAAATTACTGTAATTCTGGTCTATGGATGACTCCCTCCCTCCCTCCCTCCCTCCCTCCTCCTCTTCCTCCTCCTCCTCCTCCTCCATTTTTTTTTAACGAAAAAATTGGGGGGGGATGAATTTTTGTTTAAAAGGAGAATGGGAACATTATCCTCAATGATACATAAACAGAAAGCAATTACCATTAAGCTGTCAACAGCAACTGGATTCAGAGAACGAGCCTTGGTGCCAGTGAGAAATTATATGCAAATGATTTTGGTTGATTTATTGTTGGGTTCAGCCGGTGCCGTTACCTGAAGAGGAGAAGATCCAGAAATGTTTTTTCCTAGGGGTGGGCAAAAAGAGAAGCCAAAGTCGCCCGGGCCAAGGTTTTGCAAAAGACGAAGGGGGTGTTCCTGAACGCAGGGCTTCCGTTGGACTCTCGTGAGACCGGAGGGGGTGCCTCCTTTTATCCTGGCCAAAGGCCTGTTGAATTTGATGGACAAAGATGAGCTTCTTTCCTTCTGCCTAGCCCCGCCCCCTCATTTGCATGTCATTTCCCTGCCTGTTCTTTCTTGGTCATGCCGAAAGGCGGCAGAACGTTTGGAACCAGCTTGCGTTGGGCAGTTCTCCCTAAATTGCGCTAATGGGAGTGACTGCTCGTGATACTGCTCTTCGAGTTCTTCAGGGTTGTGCTGACTCTGCTGACTCCACTTCTGCAGTGCTGTTTGCAGCAATTTCTTGGACCTGCATTACGCACCCTCCAACTGTCTGAATTTAGCAAGGAGAGTCCTAATTCATCCTCTGTTGTCCCATTTTTTCAGCTGGCCTTGTTTCTGTCTCCTCCTCCCACTTTCCTCCTTTGTCGTCAGCTTATTTCAGTTGCTACAAACTGATTTCTAAGTGCAAAGTAGTTACGATCATGACAACAGGGTAAAACCATTCCACAGTGGTGATTAAGATTGTGAATATGAAACAGTTAAGGGTGAGTAAATCCAGGTAACAGTTCTGTATTCACAATTACAGCTTACTTTACCTACTTACGATAGTGACACTATTGCTACAGTTGTAGTCCCCCGCACTGACACTCGCACACATGTGGGCTTGATAGCCTTCAGTGCTGGAGTGAGTTGCAAAATCTGCCACCGGCTTGTTGTGTGCATCGGACTGGGAGACAGCAATGAGGAACTAGAGATCTCCCCAGGAGGTGGAGGGTCTGACTGCTGAGAAGATTTCTGCCCAGGAGGAGGAGGAGGAGGAGAAAGGGACGGCTGTGGAGTGGATTTCCTTATTGACAGAGGAGGCCTGGAGGAAGGCTGCACAGCTCCTCCTTTTCTCCCTCCCGAATTCCACTGCCTGGGTGCCTTTTTTCTGCTCTATTTCTCTTCTGTGCTGCCTGATGCATTAGGAGAGCAGGAGTTGCCTGCACCAGAGTCGCACCTTTTCCGTTTATAGAAATAAAACTCCTGTTAGATGGAGCACAGATGTGGCTTGAGCATCCAGCATGCCTCAGCTGCAAGTCTGTAGTGGTGGTTCTTATTTTAGCATTTATTTTATTTGTTGAATTATTTCACCCAAACCCATCAGTGATATTACAGAGCAGTTTGCTTAAACATTAGCAGAGATTAGAATTGCCTGGTTTTTGAAATACCCGTGCGGGACACCTCATGTCTTTTTCCAAGCCTCTCCTCTCCCCACTAATGAGTGAAAACTCCTTTTGCACTGGGAACTCAGTTTGCAGCAACTGAAGTAAGCTGCAGACAAAGCAGGAAAGTGGGAGGAGGAGAGAGAAATTGGGACATTTAAAATGCAGTGGAAAAAGTGGGATGACAGAGAGATAACCAGAACGGTTCCTGCTGAATTCAGACAGTTGGAAGCTATGATATTTCTGGGCCACGTGGGTCCCAGGTTTCATTTGGGAGAGGATGGGGAATCCAGGATCCCCCTGGGAAAGGACTAAAAAGCTTGTTGACACTCCAGAGAATGCTTCCTTCCTCCCCCACCACTCCATCCCGATGGTACCACATCAGAAATATTAAATTATCTTTCATTTCCTGGAGCCCACGGGGAAAGGCAGTTCAAAAGCCAGGCTGTAAGGAGAGCTAATAAGGAATATTAATCCTCATTTTATTCGTTTTGATCAGTGTGTGTGGAATCATAATTGCGGTAATAACACTTGACATTTCCTCGGCACCTTTCAGCGTGGGTCGGACAGGCATCCTGCAGATCCTCCCGGATTTAACGTGACAGCCCGACGCGAGGTTGTTCAAATATTGCTGCCAGGAGGATTGTGCGCCAGGCTGGTCTGGTGGAGTGGGGTGCCCCATAGGATTGTGATAGCTCTCTCTCTCTCTCTCTCTCTCTCTCCCCCCCCCCCCCAGCCCTCTGAGTCAGTTTCTTCCCTTTCTTGGGATCCATTCCTGCCCCAACCTTCATTTGGCCTTCATTTTCTTATGTGATGTAGTGTATGCATATGGTTTCTCCATCATGCCACAGGCTGACTGTGGACATATGACAACTTATTAAGTGCCAAAGCTTGGAGCCGTTGCATTTTTGGTCTACAGTGCTCTGAATCTTCTTCCCCTGGGAAGAATTCTGCAATTCTGGGAGTTGCAGTGCAAAATTCCAGTGGTAGTCTCCATTCAGCGACTGCCACTTCTCAGTGGGACAACCGGCTGATCCCAGAGGTCCAGCTTTGAGTCTCCGTTGAGTCACGAAACCCACGGGTGACCTTGGCCTGGTCTCTTTCCCCCAGCCTGGCCCTACTTCACAGGGTTTTTGTGAGGATAAAGTATGCTGTGACTGTTCCTCACAGGATAATTGCTCCAACGCCTTCTCACCTCTACATCATTTGGGGGGGACCATTTTTCTGCCCCCTTTCCCCTGCTGCAGCGGTCCTTCCAAGACCCCGAAGGCAAAAACTGATGCATGCATGGAACTGTCCCACACGAACACCATTTTGGGGCAAACCTTTGGTCTCTGGGGCGCTGGTGCGGGTAGCAGTGAGCCCAGGGACAACCCCGCAAGGGTGTCGTTTTGTGCTTCCAGCTGAGCCCCCCTCACCCATTCTCTCTCTTCCGCTCTCTTTCTTTTTCCCTCTGCCGTGCCACGTCTCCTTTCCACGTCGAGGTGACATTGATTTCTGTCTACTCTTTCCAACTTCAGTTTCCATGGTGACAGGATTCAGTTTCTCTGCTGCGCTGTGCCTTTTTCTCCACTTCGGTGCATTCTGAAAAGAGAGGAGCCATTTGGGGAGCTGAGGCGGGGGGGGGCGGGCGAGCAGCATGTGTCCATGTGTGTGTGTGTGCTTGTGTGTGTGCATGCACACATGCCTTTATGTGCATGCTCCTGGGTTTCACTCTCTCCCAGCAGTGAACGTTGGTGGTGACGGTGGCTGCGATGTCAGGGATGGTTTGACAAAATGAACGGCAGAAAGGAGCCGTAAAGCCCCTCTTCTTTGGAAATATATATGCTTCTGCTGCTTCTTCTGAATGGCTTTGGCCCTGCCTCCGAGCCAGCTGTCCATCCCCATTTGTCATTCCTCTTGTTGGTGGCTGCAGCCGTCTCTCTCTCTCTGGCCTCCAACACTGGCCATCTGGTAAGGTCTGAGCATCCCGCTGTCGTAGCCGTGGCTGGATGGACTCTTTGCAGCCGGTTCATTCCTTGATCACACTACGCTGTTGTGGCACTGTGATTCCACTTAAACAGCCATGGCTGCATCTTATGGAATCCTGGGATTTGTAGTTTGGTGAGGGGCCAAGGCGGAATCTGCCCCTGCTGGGATCCCAGTGTGGTCCAGATGGGCCTGCCCTCTTTCCCAAGAGACCACCATTTCATGGTTTCCCAGTTGTATTTTTTCATTGCTTTCTGAAAAGGTTGAAATGCATTTCCTACAACTTAGCTGTGGGTAGTAAAAAGCTTTAAGCTGCAGTGGGCTGGTATTGTTGGCTCCAGCCCTTTTGCCTTTGGCTCTGCCCCCTACTAGAATGTGGCCCCTGAGAGAAACTGAATTGGGCTCTTGTGGGGCAGCAGGAGGTCCCCCATCCTTGGGTTGGAACAGGCCTGGGCAATGGGCAATCCTCTGGGTGTTACTGGATTGCTGCAGCATAGCCTATGTTGAAGGGTACTGGGAGTTACAGTCCAATATCCTGGACTCCTGTTGTGGCTGAGAAGGTTGAATTGGGACTTAGCAGATCCCAGCTCGACAGTTCCTGATCTGGGCCATGAAAACTCATGGTTTGACCTTTCTCTTGCAGCCTGACCTACCTGAGTGGGCTGTTGCGGAGGGGCAGTTAGAGCTCTCCTATCCATTTCCATGAATTCAAAAGACCTCATCAAAGTGCAAATCCAGGAATTCCACCTGGTATGACTTTGACAGTTAAAGTGGTATCAAACTGGTATAATTTTGTACCTCTGGGGGTGCTATAACAAGCAACATTTTCTAGGCATTTGTTAGAGGCACCTTTAGCCCTGTTTTTCAGAGGTATTCTGGACAGGAGTTAATTTTTTCCTGACCTTCTCTTGTTATCAGTCTTTTGGTTCCCCTCTTCCCTCTTCCCCTAATGACTAATGCCTTGAGGCTTTAATTCTTCCTCTCCCATTACGGCAACAGATTTCTTGCCCTCCCCTTGTGCGTGTATGTGTGTGTGAGAGAGACATCTTTGCGGTGAATGGCATAACAAAACACTCTCTTAACAGCAACGTTTAAAACTCTGGTTATATGAAAGAATGTGAGTAGGAAGTCCCATATGCCCTCCCTAGTCATTCCTTTCACAGAAGAATGAAGATTGAACGGAGACAACGTGCTCCATTCAATCCCGTTTTTCATTTGTTCCAATACAAACTTGCCGTCCGCAGTCTGAAACCCAGAAACTGTTTCTGTCCCCTCGGGTGCTGTTTGGAAAGAACAAGTCCAGGGCTGGGAGCTGGGATGGCTGCCGTTCGCATCTCGTTGCTGCATTCAGACAGTGCAGAGGTTCAGAGAGAGGGAAATGTGTGGCTCTCCAGATGGTGGATTCCAGCTCCCATCATCCTGCATCATTGGTTATGTGGATGGGACTCGTGGCCCAGCAACATTTAGGGTGCCAGATTTTGGCCACACCGGCAATCTCTCTTCTCTCTCACCACAACATTGTAGTTTGTCTTAATCTCACCCTCGCCCTTCACCAGCCCCAACTTCTCTCTTGCTTCCTCTCCAGCCTGAGTCCTCTGCCATTTGCAAGGTGGGAATGACAGTAATTTTGGCCTACCTTACATGGTTAGTGTAAGGACTGTTGGGATAATGAATAACCAAAAGGCAGTAGACAAATAGAGGTGGGCAACTGCAGCAGGTCCAATGGCTACTTGTTTCATTTCATTTCATTTATATCCCGCTTTTCTCCCATATGGTCCCCAAAGCAGCTTCCACTGCACATTAAAACAAAATAGCTTAAAGAGTCTGAACACAGAAAGGGAAGAAAGCATTGAACAACAATCTGCTTAAAAACATTAGTTTAGAACAGCTAAAAGCACATTAAGACCTATTACATATTAAAAGCCTGCACACCCATGGCATTGCCCCACCAGTTAAAAGCTGAAGAAGGCCTGTTTAAACAAGAGGGTATTTGCCCGCATATGAGGAGAGTGCAGAGTGGGGTGAAGGGAGTTTCATAATCTGGGAGCCACCACCAAGAAGGCCCCATCTTTTGTATCCTCACCAGATGTCCCTGCAATGGTGGTGGGGCCTCCGGAGATCTTAAAAGCTCAGGCAGGCTCAGGTGGTTGTGATCTTTCAGATAGTCTGGACCTAAGCCATGTCTGCCCTGGCACTGTCTGGGGGCTGCCTGGACTCCTGGAAGATAAAACAAGCCAACAAACAAGTCCCAGAGTAGCCAGAAGTCCACTCCTGGTTCTCAAAAACAGGTATTTTTAGATGCTAAACAATACAAAGAGGCCTTGAAACCTAGTAAAAAGGTAAACTGTAATATTTGGAGGCTTCCAGACTCACTGGTTCATTATCCCTCCCCTTTTTTGGGGGTCAGAAAATAGTCAGCCTGGCAATTCTAAAGGTGCTGAGGGCCACAGAAGCATTCTTGGGGGCCCCGTGTGGCCCCAGGGCTGGATTTTGTCCACCTCAGGCATGAATGCAAACCAGGATTATTAGCAAACGATCTGAGAATAGTTAGAGAGAGCAAAGCTCAATCTCCCTGACGTCCACTTGACTTTATCTTGCATTGTAAGAATGGAGATAAAAGAAATAAAACTGAACTGTGCCTCAAATCCACCCGTAACAAAGCAGGGACGGGATACAGTGGGATGGTGGGTGGGGAGGCGGGAGGGGAACGTGACTAACGTTGATTGTCACAAAATCTATGCGCTCGGCTCGCAGATGGGGAAACGCAAGTGCCTCTGCGGGCGGAGGGGAAGGTGGGTGAGAGGAGGCAGAGCCAGAGGGGGCGCGGGAGATTGATGGATTGCCAAACCGATACCCACATTTTTGTTATGTGTTGTGAACATACGTCCTTCCCTGGGGACTCAACAATTAAATTATTGAAAACAATATGTTGCTCTCGTGCCATCTTCCTCCAGCTTCTCCCAGAGAAGATGGCTCAATAGTTATTCAATTGTCAGAAATGGAGGATTCTCTGCACACTTTGCTTATCATATTAAAAAAGAAAACAGGCCCCGTTATTAAACATTGTTGGAGTGGCTGCATATATTAAAAAAAAAAAAAAGGCCTGCAGAGCAGCTAATGGATTTTGCAGGAGAAGATGAGACCTAGGGGTCTCACTTAATTTCAGAAGTTCTTTGAAATTTGGATAAATAAACTTTTCAAAGAAAAAGTTTCTGGGAAAACTGCTGCTGTTTGGGAAAAGTAGGCATCTTGTGGCAGTTCTTGTGTGCTTTTTAGTTCAAGCGCAGAGAAATTATAACCTCAGTGCCCTCAAAGCCCCCATACCGTACCATATTTAAATTTAGTGAAGAAAATCCACCCCAAAGTCACTGAAACCACTGCAAAATACACACAACAACAGAGCGGCTTGGCTTAGTCTCTCCACCATCCCCACTGCCCCCAAACTGGAAAACGAGGCTGAAAATCAGCCAGGAATAAGGGTAAATGCAACATGGAAGTGACAAAAAAAAGGTAAATTGAAACTGGAACATGTTGATGTAATCTGCCAGAGACATGGGGCAAAATTTGCTCCCTCGGCTGCCTGGCATAGTTGCCCACCTCGGGTTTCTTGGTTCTTTCTGATCCCCTCTATACTCGTGAGCAGAATGGGCAGGCCTCTGCCCCTAGGAGCTTACAATTCAAAATCTGGCACGGGCGTGGAGAGTGAAGAGGAGTTGACAGGACATCTAGCCCACTGCTAGCTGCCACAAAGGTTACCAGCCCTTTTGACTGTCTTCCCTGTGCCGTGCAAGGAAAGGTCTGTGGGCAGGGGTTGTGTCTCTTCCTCTTGCTTGCCCTACTCACCCTAACCAGAAGGGGGCACTGCAAGGATATATGTAAAAAAATAAAAGTAAGAACACCTTTTTCAGAGAAAAAAGCTGGAAGAGACACACAGGGGTATTGGAAAGGAGCTGACTCTGCTCTCCTATTAATGCAGAATTGCCAGTTTCATATTAAAAGATTATGGCTTGGTGCTATTAGCAGTGTCTTGACTGCTTTCCCTGCCTTTGCTCTGCTATAGATCAACTGCTGGCTCGCAGGTTCCGTCCTCAGTGTCTCCGGGTGGGGCTTAGAAAGAACCCCAGTCATTGCTGGCAGTACTGAGCTAAATGGAGACGTGACCCCATCTTGTATAAGGCAGGCTCTGTACGCTTGAGAAGGTTTGCACCCTAGGTGGCTTTTTGGGGGAGATGGGAGAGGAAGAATTAAGCATATTAAGAATTAATCATATTCATGGAAAACTCAAAGGTTTGTTGAGGGCTATTATGAGTCAGGAGGGTGAAATGGAACCTCCAGGTTCCAGAACAGTCCACCTTTCCGCCTGCCCTTGGGGTGCTCTGAAATAAGGGAAGCCAGAGGGGTCCCCTTGAATCCGGCTGAGACGTCTCCAACGCGTCTCCCATAAATTCTCTCTCTTCATCCCTTGGCAGGTTACATCTGCCCTTTAAAGGGGGGAAGAAAGGGTGGGAAGGAAACCAGGACAGCATAATGATTCACCACTGATAGCAAGTGCTCGAGCGGGGATGATGATGCTCAAAGAAGAGTGTTGTAGAAGTTTAGATTTATAGGAATGTGAATAAATTTCTGTCAGCTGGCGATTATTATCTCCTTTAATCTCAAAGGCGCCCGTCTTCCCTCTCTCTCTCTCTCTCTGCTGCCCGTGTCTGGGGTTTCAAAAGTGTGTCTCTGATTTGGATCTAGTGCTCTCCACTGGAGGATAAATCCCTCACTTTTCCTACTGAATGCACGAGATGCTTAAGCATAAAACTGATTAGGTTGATTTTGAAAATAATGCAAAGTGGTTAATGCTTCAGATGTTTGAATCATCTGAAGTCTTGCAGCTTTTGGGTGGAGGGGGGGAGGGAAGGAGGGGATAATCTAAGCCACCGACCCCTTTGAAGCATCTGTCAGTGGTCTCCTCCACGTCCCTCCCCTTCTCATTGGCTGAGCTGATGTGATGTCAGAGAAGGGTTTGCAACCAGACAAAAAAGCCGGTACCACCAATAGTACCGTTCCGGTTTAAGTTTGTTGTTGTCGTGTGCCTTCAAGTCGTTTCTGACGTATGCTGGCTCTTGTTGTTGACTGAATGGTAACCCTACGGATGAGAGACCTCTGTCCCCCTCTCCTCAACCGTCCTGCTCAGGTCTTGCAAACTCATCGCTGTGGTTTCCTTGATTGAGTCTATCCATCTGTGAAGAGGTCTCCCTCTTCTCCTCCTGCTTTCTGCCTTCCCAAGCTTATCACCTTTCCTAGCACCTTTCCTCTCATGATGTGGCCAAAGTACGACAGCCTCAGTTTAGTCATCGCGGCTTCTAGGGAGAGGTCAGGCTTCATTTGCTCCAGGACCCATTTGTTATCTTTTCACCTGTCCAAGGTATCCACAGAACTCTTCTCCAGCACCACGGTTGGTTTTCTTCCCATCGGCTTTCTTCACGATCCAGCTTTCACAGCCATACATAGGAACTGGAAATTTGATGGCACAGACATTCCTAACTTCAGTATTCAATGATATATCTCAGCACTTCAGGATCTTGTCTAGCCGCCTAGTTCCTTCATAGCTGCCCTTCCAAGTCCTAGCCGCCTTCTGATTTCTTCAGTCTTCATTCCGAATAACGACTGAGCCAAGATACGGAAAACAGCCTCTGCTGTTTTCTGCTAGTGGTCAGGCAGCAGGAGGCAGGTGGAGACCTGTTTTGGTTTTGGCCGGCCATTAATGGCCGACAGCTCAAGAGGAGAAGGGCCTTTCACAGTATGCTGTGTGTTTGGCGTATTCTTTTTAATGGTCTTGCTTTTAACTGCTTTTAATTCTACTGTCTATTGCAACCTCTGTATGATGTAACTTTTAAAGCTGTATCTATCTTCAAGTTGCAAGTTGCCTTGAGCCCTGGACTAAGAAAATAGCCAGGTGTGAATGGGGATGATGATGAGGAGGGGGAGACTGACAGTGATGATGATGATGGTGGTGGTGGTAATAATAATAATCATAACGGCAGTGTGTGCTTTCCCTAGGCAGCCATGCCTTTATCTCTTCCCCTCTCCTCCCCCCCCCAGCCCCCTGAAAAGTGGGTGTCTGCTGGCTTCTCAGGGAATTAAGCAACGCCAGACTTCTCCAGCAGTGACTAATATCTGTCTTGTTGCGTAGGAGAACAGCTGTGTCTGCGCGAGGAAGTCCTTGAAGGGTGTAAAAAACAAAATAGAAGAAAAAAGCTTCAAAAATGTCACATTTGGGTTGGAATCCTCAGGGAACAGGTGTGACGGGCGGGGGATCTCCCCTTTCAAAACACGATGTTTCATGAGACAAAAGATGGCAAAAGAGAGACTCAGCTGTGCTTCCCTTTCTCCACCCCACCTGGTGCCCGGCAGCTGAGGGAGACCTCATAGTAGGCCAGGAAAGCAAAAATTTGTTGTCGTTTCCTACTTATGGCAACCCTAAGGTGAACCTATCATGGCAAGATTTGTTCAGAGGGTGTTTGCCTTTACCGCCCTCTGAGTCTGTGTGGCTTGCCCAAGGCCACCCATAGCTGAGTGGGAATTCGAACCCAAACCACTGCACAGTGCTGACTCAAATAGGCGTAGGTAGATCTCTTTCCTTCTCAGTTTTGTAGCATTTCTCTGTCCTCCCCTCAACCTGGATTCCCATTTCCCTTACTGTCCTGTGAGACTGTTTTTTTCCCACCATGTATGGATTTAGTCATGCACTTTTGCTAATTAACATATTTTCCCCCCAGGACTAAAGTGTGGCTGTGCATATTTTTCAGCCACACGCTTCTTTATCCATTTGCATTTTGGAAAACATGAGCATGGTTTTGTGCAGAAATGTACTGCTTGCATTTTGTGACTTTCCAAAGGAAGGGCTCTTTTTCTCTCTCAACAAGTTTCAGAGCAGAACGGGGTATCTATCAGCAAAGATTCTGAAATTCTTCTCCAACTCAAGGCGACAGCCTTTCCTCCACCAGAAAGAACTGATGAGGTAGACGTCCTCCGAGGCTGCAGGTTCCGCTGAGCCGCCATGGCAATAACATAGACCCTTCCCTGCGTCTAGGCTAGCAGCCACCACATCTGGAGGCTGCAAACTGCAAACTGCAGATGCTAATTTTGCCAGGATGTGAAAGAAGTATTTATTTTCTCCAGAACCTAAATTTCCTTAGAGCATCAACAAGGTCTAGTGGTATAAGCGAAGAAGCAACAGGCCATGTCAGTGGGGCCACAAATCCGCTCTGGTTTTTCATCCCAGCCACTGTCCAGGGTGCTGAAACTCTCGGGCAGGCTTGGTGTTGAGCGCCTCGGGACTGAAACCCAGAGCAGAGTCTCTGCCCCACTGACCTGAAGCCAGGATTGGGGATGATAGGAGTAGTAGTCCCTCAACACCTGCCAGGTTCCGTGCTCCCCGGCCCCTGAAGTCCACCAAGAGGAACTCTGCTTTTCTCTTAATGCCATCTTTTAGCCTGCTGGGAAACTGCCAGAAGATTGAATGTGATAAAAAGAGAAGAGAGTTTTACCTGTTGGATTGTTACCTGGTTGCAGCCATTTAAGATGTAACGTCTGAAAAAGAAAGGAGTGTGTGTGACTCTGCACCAGCAAAATGTTTCTGTTTCTCTAAAGAGCACCCAATGAAGACCAAAGAGCTTTGTGTCTCTAAATGACATTTCCCCCCTTTCCTCTTTTTTCTCACACGTTGCACAGAGCCCGTATATAATTTCCGAAGGTACTCTGTAGCTATGGTGATAAGGAAGGTATAATTACCTCAGTCGAGAAAGGCAGGTAGATGAGAGGGGAAGCCAAACGTTTCGTCCTCCCTTCCTATTATACATAGATATCTATATGGTGGGTGTGCAGGGTCCCTGGTGTTCGCCATAGTCTTTTTCCTTCCTAAAATTTTCCCCAGTGCCAGGTCATGAGCCACAGTGCCTCAGAGAGGGTAGCCATGGTGGCCATACAGCAAAATGCAGCAATATCCAAAATGGCAATATCTTTGTTGGGCCAACCAAAAATGCACACAGTACTTCATGCAAACTTTCAAAGCTCCACTGGCTTCTTCGTCAGGCAAAAGCATTAAAAATCATTCAGGAGAAGGGGAAAAAAATGACGACGTTAGCATTGCAGGTGTATATTTTATCAAGATATTGTTTCCATTGTTGTCAGTTAAGATAGTTTGGAGAGATATCAGTGCAGGCGGCGGACGCCGCTCCCCTCTTTGGCCCTGTGGGAAATAAAGAACCATAAAATCCGGGCAGCAGCACTTCGGTTCCATTAGCGGCAGAAAAAGTAACTTCCCTTGAGTTCTAGGCTGTATCTGTCCTGGGTGAGCCTACCTGCCCCTTTCTGAGGCAGAGAACACTGAATTTCTCAAGACGCCTCTGTCCCGTCGCATCTGGAAAATCCTTCTGGATAAAACCCACCAAATGCCGTCCCAGTGAAAAGGTTTTATATATATATATGTATGTATGTATGTATATGTGTGTGTGTGTACGTATATATAAATAAATAAATAAATAATGGTAAATATATAAAATAACAGAGATGCGTGCAGCCTCATAACATTTACACCGAGGTTGAGAAAGGAAGAAAGCCAGAAAGTGCTGCTCTATGTACTTGGGGTTCGGTGCCAGTTTGGGACCAGGTTTAAGGCGGAGAGGTGCCCGGGGACTCAGGGGGAAAGAGGAGCGAGCCGCAGAGGAAGGGACACGCATTTCCAGAGGTGCTCAGAGGGGCACTTCCACCGCTAAGAGGCCACGAACTCCGCTGCAAATTTGACCCCCCCCTTTCCGAAACGAGTCGCCCCCGCGCTCCCTGAGGAAGTCGTTTTTCCCCGCCTCGTGTTGTGGCCCCTGCTGAGGCTGGCGTCGAGTCTCCGGCGCGGGCGAGCCGTGCTCGACTCTGCGCGCGCCTGCGCCTGCGCCTGCGCCTGCGGGCGCTGCCTCCAGGTGCCGAAGGTGTTTTGGGGGGGGGGGGAGAGGAGGGGGCTGACCTTCGCGGCGTGGCCGGGACGAGCGCCTCCCCTCCCGCGTCCGACTCTCGCGCCCCGCGCGGGGAGGCGCGGGCTGCGTCTCGTGGGTTGGCGGCAGCGCCGGCTGGGCGTCGGGTGGGATTTGGGGGGGGGGCGATGCAAGCGGGTGGTTGCCGAGGCGACGGAGGCTTAGGGGAGTCTCGCGCCGACGTCGCGCTCCGGCCCTCTCGGAGCGGGTGCTGGGTGGAATCTTCGCGCGGCGGCGGAGCGAGAGGCGGCGGCCGTCCCCTGCCGTCCGCGTGGCAGCAGCGGCAGCCGCGGCGCTGGGCGCGCCCGCCAGACACGCGTGTCCCCGCGCGGCGGCGGCGGCGGCGCGTGTGCCGAGGAGGGCGGGCGAGCGGGCGGGCGGGCGAGCGGGCGGGCGGGCGGGCGGGCGCGCGCGCGCGGCGCGGGCGCGGTCGTGTCGGCGCGTCCCGGTAATTGTGCTCTCCCCCTTTCGCCCCCGCAGGGGTTCCTCAGCCGCCGGCTCAAGGGCTCCATCAAAAGAACAAAGAGCCAGCCCAAGCTCGACAGGAACGGCAGCTTCCGGCACATTCTGCCCGGCTTCAGGAACGCGGACCATGAGAGGTGAGAAGGGCCCCCGGCACGGGCGGGGGTCTTGTCGCGGCCGAACGAGGGCGCTGATTCTCAGCGCCCTTGGCCCTCAGGCCCGGCGGGGGGGGGGCGAGGGGCGGTCTGCCTGATCGCGCCAACGGGTGGTTCCAACGTGTGGTCCGGAGGGGGTGCTCCCTCGCCAACCTGCTGAAAGCTTTGGTTTCTTTAGGCGGCTTCTTGCTTCCTTTTTCTTTTCTAACTATAAGACCACGGTAAGAATCGTGGTCGGGAATCCTGTTTCTTATGGCGTGGGGTCGGTGGCAGAAGACGACAAGAAACCCGGTGCTGGTGACCGGTTTGGGTACGGATGCGGTCGCCGAAACGGAACAGCGCGGCGGATGACGGGTGCCG
This sequence comes from Cyclura pinguis, assembly GCA_030412105.1. Classification (NCBI taxonomy): domain Eukaryota; kingdom Metazoa; phylum Chordata; class Lepidosauria; order Squamata; family Iguanidae; genus Cyclura; species Cyclura pinguis. Next base: position 977,207 of record CM059613.1, read on the forward strand.
GAGAGGACCGCTGTGGCCGCGGGTTGGAGGGGCTGATGGTGAATCGTCCGCTCCTCTCCGAAGAGTGTCGAGCGCTGGGCCGGGGTCTTGCCGCGTGGCGGCGAGGCTTGTCAGACCCTCGTTGTTTTTCCCCTTGTTGTACCAAAACAGAGTGGCTTGGGGTGTTCTCCCTTTCTCTCTCGATCTCTCTCTCGTTCCCCTCCCCCCCCCCCGGTCCCGAGGAGGACGTGTTGTTTTTTGCTCAGTTGTGTCTCTTGTACGCCGAGAGGCTGGTGCAAAATGTGGCAAGTTAGAAAAGAATGTCGGGTTCCTGGAAAAATCTGTAAAAGGAGAGGATGTCATTGCCTTCGCCGTCTCTGTATGGCTGCCACACCCACCCAAATCTGAACTGACCTTAGCTTTTCCACTGGACAGTCAGGATGTAAGAGCTGGGGTTTGCTAAGACTGACCTAATTTTCAGGGTGGTTTTTTGGGAGGAGGGAGGGATGCACCTCCAGCTGAAAGACTTGCTTGCCAACACTTGTTTGGTTATAATGTAAAGGTCTATGGAAGGAGTCATGCAGGAGGAGTCACCTGGTGAGGTTTGCCCACCAAATCTAGTACCAGTACGAGTCTAGAGACTTGCATGCCAAGCCTTGCTCTTGGGAGCAGTCCCCCAGCAAACCAGGTTTGGACATTGGTTTGGAATGCCTTGCGGGGGTATGTGTGTGTTCCCTGAAGTACTGTTGTTCCTGGTTTTGGTGTACCTTTCCACCGTTGAGGTGTGGAGTAGAAAGGGAGACCTGTGAAGGGGGCTACTGGCCACCTTGCATAGTATCTGGGGGAATGCACGGTCTCTTTCAGCCCAAAGGCAAGAAGGGCTGGGGTAGCCAAAAGGGCATAACGTTTCTCGCTCGGTGACTGGGGCAGGCAAACAGATCAGATGGAACAGCTTGGGGAAGAATCATATCTGTGTTGTAAATGTGCTGTGGAGAGGGGGAGACATGCCAAGAGTAAGGCAAGAGTGGGGGTGATGGGGAGAGCATAATGCTAAGACTATCAGCATCTTGTGTGCGTGTGCGTGTGTCTTTTGGGGCAGTGACGCGCACGCACACACACACACACACACACTTGCTCTCCATGCATCTCAAGTGGGTGGGAGAGGCTCTTCCCTCCTTGCTGGGAGCAACTGAATGTCACCCCCTATGTCATCTCTTATTTTCAGGGCAATTCCTTTTGCTCAGCTTCATCTGTTAAAAAAATAAATCCAGCATCCAGATGCCAGGGCACATCTTTTCTGACCAGATCCCCAAGAGGTTTAGGGGTGGCAGAAGTTCAGGATTTTCAGACTGGAGTTTCTAATTGGCTTCATCTCAGCCCCTTTGCGTTCTTCTTCTTCTTCCTCTTCTTTTTCTAACGAGCGAATCAGGTCTCATTGGCACCTGTCACGTCCTGTTAACCGGCTTCCCCTCCCCTGGCCGAGCCCTGGTTCGCCAGCCCGCTCTGCCAGTGCGGCGGGTGGTCTCTCCCCATGACTTTCTCTTCTGTTTACCCGCAGGGATCTTGCTCAGTTTTTTCCCCCTGCCTTCATTGGCTTGACCACACCCCGGCCGCTCTCAGTTGTTATTGACAGTAGGGCATTAATCCCTGGTGTTAAAGACAGAGAGGGAAAAAGAGAGAGATGCCTCTAAACAGCTCCCTGCCTTTAATCGGGAACAGCTCCCTGCTCTGGTCTGTGGTTGCATTCAACACGTCTTGAGCTCACCTTTTGGAAGCGTGGCTGTGGACTCCATCTTGTTGATTATGGTACAATCTCCTTTGGAATCTAGGCTGGCTTTTTTCACTCTGCGTATCGATCGTTCCGAAGTACGGTGCTCTGACGGCACTGTGTGTGTGTGTGTTTCCAAGGGGTAGGTGGAGAGTCTTGCAGCAATGAAAACAAAGATGTTCTCAGGGTTTGTTTTCTTGTTTGCTTGCATATGTTTTTGCAAACGTGTATTTCCAAATATTATGTATCTTTTGAAAAATGTACTCCAATTTTGAGAACCCAAAGAAGGTGCTATTTGCTCCGTTTTCCATAATTTATTCCACATCCACTGGTAATGAGGAAGGGTGAGGAAATGGGCACATCACCCCAAATCCTCCCCCACCCCAGTCCACCACAAATTTTTCCCCGCTGTTCTGAAACATCACCAAGAATTGCCCGCATGTAACTTCAAAACAGACCTTTGCAGTCTTAAGGACTAGAAACTTGTTTTTAAAAGATTTCAGAGTTTCTCATGCTGGTGAAATTGGTCCAGTACAAAAAAGTCCAGACTGCCTGCAAGTTGGTGAGGGCAGGAAAAGAGATTTAAGCAATTGTTTGGAAAGAACAGTACAGGGCAAATGGTTGGATTAAAGAGGGCTGTTTGTAAAGCAGCTGTTGCTTCGAGGAGAAAGTTTCTGAGCATTCGTAGACCACTTTGCACTCCTTGTAAAGGGCTGTTTTTTATTCAGAGCTGGGTGAGGCCTTTATTATGACCAATCTAGATGGCACAAAAATGTGTAAGATTTCAGGCTGTCCAGAACTCTTTATCCAGTTGGATGAAACACACACACAAAAATAAGAGGATCTGGAGACAGGGAGGGAAGAAATGAAAAGTCCAAAATCTGTCTGGCGGTTGTGGTTGTGAGGTCTGCAGAAGGGGAGTCATTTCTGAGAGGGAGATGGCAAAGTGTGTGAAGAGGAAGTGTTAGGAGTGAGGGCCGTAGCTTACACCTTGGTCTTGTTGGCACTACACAGTTACTGCAGCTTGATCCTGCTTTAAATACCGTAAGCGTCCCTTTTGCATTTCAGCATCTGCTGAAGGTGTGTCTCTGGATGGGTCCCGGCTCTCTCCGAGACCCTCTCCCCCAGGGTACTCTGACAGGGAGTAATTTGACAGCAAAATCTAGAGGGAGAGATCAGTCTATTTGATGCCTGACTTGAAAGCAGTCCGTGATCTAGGGGTCTTAGCAGACCATAAAGCCAAGCATGAGTCAAGTGTGATGCAGCACTCAAAAAGGCCAAGGCAATTCTGGGCTATATCAACAGAAACATAATATCCAGGTCTAGGGAAGTGATAATGCCATCTTATTCTGCTTTGATCAGATCTCACATGGAACGCCATGCCCACTTCTGGGCACCACAGTTCAAGAAGGATTGAGAGCTAGAACATGTCTAGAGAAGGGCGACCAAGATAGTCAAAGGCCTGGAAACCGTGAAGCCCTAGGACAAATAGCTTAAAGAACTGGGTATCCTCAGCTTGGAGAAGAGAAAATGGAGGGGTGACATGACAGCCATCTTTAAATATCTGAAGAGATGTCATGCAGAAGATGGAACCAGCTCGTTTTCTTCTGCTGCAGAGACTAGGACATGGAACAATGAATTCAAATTACAAGAAAAAAGATTCCACTTAAACTGTAAGAATTGCCTGAGAAAGGACAATGGACTCTGTTTTGGGAGGTCTTTAAACAGAAGTTGGATGGGCCTCTTTCAGGAGTGCGGTAGTTGTGTCTTACTGCATGGCAGAAGGGCCTTGGACAGGATGGCCCTTGTGACCCCTTCCAGCTCCAACGCTCTATGATTCCATTATATACGTGTCAGTTTCTCGCGTATTACTTGATAACAGTATGCCTGATCTGATTCCATATCCATCCACAATGGCTTGAAAAACTCAGAAATGTGCTTTTATCACCGAATATGCGCTTGGTATTCATTTTATTCACACAATATGTAGCTTTTTGCATGCATTTATGCCTTCCATGCCTTCCAGCACACATTTTAACCTACAATGTGATGTGGTGTGTGTGTGTATGAATGATCAAGATTATCAAGGATTTTGTTCCACCTTTTGTTTTTTAAGCCAGGGAGGCTAATTTGCACCTCCCAGACTCTTGAGTCAAGTATGATTGCATTATTGAGAGAAAAGTGCAGGTGGAACGAGGGCTCCCTATATTAATCAGGGAGGTGCAAATTAGCACAGTTTGCTCAGAAATGCAAACCACAGAAAATCCTCAATCGTTCTGGCTTTAATAGTACAGATTTTGGAGCGGAACAGGTTGGTAGATCCTGGGTTTTCCCCAGTTATCAGAAATTTGGGACACACCATCCCACAGTGGTAGCTGGTGGCTCCCTTCTCCAGGCTAAACCTACCCAGCTGCCTCAGCTGCCCCTCGTCAGGCTTCGTGGTTTCCAGGCCTTCTACCATTTTGGTCGCCCTCCTCTGGACACCTTCCAGCTTGTCAATATCTTTCTTGAACTGTGGTGCCCGGAACTGGACACAGGATTGCAAGTGAGGTCTAATCAAAGCATAATAAAGTGGTATTATTACTTCCCTTGATCTCGACACGTTGGCCTTTTTAGCCGCTGCACGACTACCTCCTTCAGACTGGAAGCAAACTGGCAGCCAGTTCCAAAAGTACCTTGTTAAAATTTTGTTGGAACTGAATTATTAGGGCTGTCGTGTTTTAGGATTTAGCTCCCACCATGAAATCCTGTCCTTGTCTCCCCACCCCCCAGGACTGGGACTACAACTCCCAGCCGTGCCCAACCACTGACCGTTGCTGGCTGAGGACGATGGAAGTTGTCATCCAACATCATAGTGGACCAAAGGTGGTCCTAGGACAGGGGCAGAAAGCCCCTTTTTTGGAGCCCACCCCCAAAGGCCAAATTCAGTTTCAGAGAACTTCTCACGGCATGCGTTCCAGTGGTGAGCAGGGCCAAAGGCACAAAGCGGCAAAGCCCAAAGTCAGAGCCTCTCTCGGCTTACAGCTCTCTGCTGCCTTTAACTCAGCCTTAGGGGAGGCATTTTGGGGATTTCAGAGCAGGGGACAAAGCATGGACTAATGCGGTTGTAGGGGGCACGGCCGTCTGGGGAGGCTCCGGGGGCCAGATTGGGCCAGGGGGATTTGACGTGGCCTTGGGGCTTGAGCTTTTCTGGCCCTGTCTTGAATGTAATTCTTTAAAAGGGGTGAATGAGAGATACGCCCTGCCAGCATATGTGCGCATGAATATCGTATATGGAAGCCTGAACTGCAAGGCGTGTGGCTTCGCCCACAACAAATTTCAGGGCATGTTCTGAGCTGCCAATAATCCTATTGATGGACAATTAGGCTTCTCAACTAGATCGTTACCTGGCTTGGCTTGTAAATTGGCTGCGGTGGGGGGGGCAGTAAACATAATATGGTGGCTGGGAAAAAGAGTGAAGGAGTGGGAAGGTTTCTAAATCCTTGCCCACTGCAGACTGAGACACCTCAGTTCCCATCCGTCAAATGGGAGAAGGAAAAGACTTTCCACAAGGATATAGAATGCAAACTGTTCTTTACAGAAGTTTAGCAATCTGGGGGTGAGAATCCATAGGGGCAGCGTGTTTAAGGTCTGGATGTCACAGGCTAGATCCCTCAAGGAAGTTCTTTGGGAGCCATCTAGACTTAAAGAAACATAGAGCCTTAGAGACGGAAGGGACCGGAAGGGCTAGTTAGTCCAACCCTTTTCTGACCAAAAGATGCCCACCCAACCTCTATGGAGGAAGGAATTGGCAAACCACCACTGGGTCTTCCTTGGCTAAGAAAATCCTATCAAATCTGTGGGATCTCCCTAAGTCAACAGGTGGCTTGAATGGGCACACACACACACGAAGATGAAGGCCCTTGCTCAGTGCGGGGAGTCCAGAGCTTGGCCATTCCTAACTGAGGGCCTCCAGAGAGGCAGAGCCCATCTCTCCTCTGGGCCTTTTTGTTCCCACTCTCCTACTGTTAAGACATTGATCCTCTAACATTCAACCAGAATCTTCCATCCTGGCAGTGGTGCAAATACGCATCCTTGTGCCGTGCCTCTGTTCACACCTCTTTGAAGGACAGGCTGGTGGCCTAGTGTTGATGGACCGGTGAATCTACTTTGGGTTTTAGACTGAACTTTAAAGGAGTGCTCCAGTATGCTAACCCTCGGGAGAGGGAGCGTTCAGGACCCGGGACAGCACTTTTAACATTCAAACTACAAATTAAACTGGATTTGCTGTCCTCTGATGGCATTGGAGCCACGAACCTCCATTGGCAGGACTTATAAAAAGTTTCCCCTTTTGGATTGCCACTCCCAGAATCCCCAGCCAGCATTCTATGAACTGAAGGTCTGGAAAAGGGACTCTGTGGTGTGGCTCAGCTGCCTGGGATTCTGGGTTTTGCAGTTACTTTTAATAAGCAACTTTTCCAGACCCATGTTTGCAACAAACAGCAAGGAGGGCTGCTGCAGGATCATGGGCCCCACTCCTCCTCTCCGCCTCCCCGCAGCCTGTTGGCCAGTCCGTCAGTCAAATGACTCGTTAGAAGAGTGAGCCGAGGGTGCCGTTAAAAGCGGCTGTTTTGTTAACAAGCTCTCTGGCACGCTGATGGATGGCGGAGGCTGGCGCAGCGGTTCTTATCAGGCTGCTTTGGATGTTCATCTTTGCTCTCTCAGCCTCTCCTGGCGTTGGTTGCAAATCAGGTGCCCCTCCGGCAGGCAGAAGCGCCCCGGCCTTAATTGGGAGGACGGCTCCTCCGTGAACGGCATACAGAGGGGGGGAGAGGGAGGTCGTGCCTCTCAGACCCCAGCCTGGCACGGGGGAGAGGGACCTTTTCCAGGGCCAAGATTGAGAGGGGGCTGGAAAGGAACGCCAAAAGGAAACTGGGAGGACTGGTGCTGAGTTCCAGTCCTCCAGTCCTGACTTTCACCCGACAGACACAAGGCAGCATATGTGGCTCCCCTCCTCCCCACTTTATCCTCCTGACACTTTTGGCCTGCCCTGTGAGGTAGGCCTTTTCATGGTGAACTGCCTCGAGTCCCAACTTTGGGGAAAAGGTGGCGTATAAAGGAAGGAGACGATGGGGATGATTTGTGCATTCAGCAGTTGCAGATAATTGGTGTTTTTGTTCAGTTGCGCCACGTTGCCATTCAGCACAAGGGTTGTGTAGCACAGTTAATGCCTATCTCAGCCTGCAAAGCTTTCCCACCGTGCTGTGGGCCGAGGGAGGCGTCCAGTCTGGCCACAGCTTGGTAGAATTGCGTCCCAGCTGCAGCCCCTGAGCACAGCAGTCAATACGGAGGCAGTAACATGCTTTTAATTGGTGCTGTTTTATTAAGTGGATTGCCCTCATCACCGCTGAAGCAGATGGCTGCACTGGCCCTTCTGGTTCCCAGGCTTTCTTTCGCTATCTTAAGTATTTTTAACTAGACTTCTCTTCCGCCCCACCCCTAGGGTCCTTTGAGCGCCTATGTAAAACAGATGCAATCAATAAGTCTGATCAGGGAGAGTTGGTAATCAATAGGCATCAATAAAGCAGATAAAAGCCCAGTAGCGATTCACACTGAGATGCGGCATTGTAACCAAGAGGCAAGAAGTGTTTCAGTAGGCAGCAAAAGATAAGCACAGTTTCAAAAACCTTATTAAAAACTGAGCATTTGAAAGGTGTTAACAGCTGCAAAAAAGAAAGAAAGAAGGAAAGAAAAGCAAAAAGAAAAATTAAGAAAGCAAGAAAGAAGCAGAGCTTTAGGCAAACTTCTCCAGGGTGGAAAATCAATTAAGTAAATAAATATGTCTCATGAATATGGCAAGGGAACAGGGAGGGCTTCAGAGGCTGGAGAGAGCTAGGAGAAACGACTTTTTTTGGTTCCAGCTTCTAGGAACCCCTTGCCACCCTGGCACTGCTGGGATTTTGGGAATTCTAATCCCCCCCCCAGAGTAACTTTTCCAAGTGGGAATCCCAGTGACTCAGGGCGGGGTCTTTCTGTAAGTCAGGGAAACCAGAAGCGTTCTGCCTGAAAGTAGCAGGCCTCTGATCTATTTCGGTTATGGGGTGGGGGGCCCTGCCGCCGTCGCCTCCTCACACGGCCGTCCAGCAGAGCTGTTCCGAGCGTCGTTGCTGTGCAAGGGCTCGCCCTCCGCTCTGCCCCGTATCTACCTTCCGGTCAGGAGCGAGTGGGCTGGAGTAAAGGGTCTTTAGTCAGCCTCCCCAACTCAGGGAGAAAGGGCGAACTCTTTTAATTTCCCCTCGGTTTGCGAACAGGCCCTTTTGGTATGGTTTCTGCTCTGGTCTCCAAAGCGGACAGTATGTTCTCTGTGTGTGTGAGTGCGCGTGTGCTCGAATGGCAAGCTCTGAGCAATTGTGGTCGGCCATTAATATGCAACACTTAACAACATTACCAGGGGCCGCCCCAGGTCTCTGCTTTTGCCCTGAGAAACTGGACTGGACTGACAACCCTACACATAACTCGAGCGAAGTCTCTGAGACCTGTGGTGACTGGTAGCCTGCACATGTTTGTTCACAAGTTACATTCCCAGGTGGGGACTGTGTGTGCGCGCAAGACGGATGGGTTTTGGCTCCAAACTACTCCATTTATCCACCACTTTTATCTAGCCCGACCTTCTTCCCAAACCTAGCACCCTTCCGGATGTGTCTGACTACAACCTCCACCATCCCCAGCCGGGAGCCTGAGGATGGTCAGAGTTATCGTTGAACACATGTGGAGCAGCGCCTGATTGGAGAAGGCTGAATGGTCTACCTTTTACTTTTTCCCCTTCTCGCATTTCTCATCCATGCTTCTCCAGAACTAATTTCTCCTTAGTTTCTTTTTTTTTTTTTAAGCCCCGAATGGTTTAATTTACTGTATTGATCCCATTTTCAGAGACTACTCTTCTGTTCTGTGCGTGCCGAGATCTAATTTGGAAGGAAGTGATTCTTAATTATTATGAAGCTGTGCGGATCTCCCCTTCCTCCTCCTCTTTCCCTCAACCTGCCCCCCTCCCCAATTGCCATCCCCTTCAAGACTGGTTCCCCCTTCCCCACTTTTTTCTGCAGATATCATTCTAGGCGCGACAAATGTCCTCTGAGCTCGCAGCTGATAGTTAAATGGGTCTTGGAAAGAATACAGCAGCGAATTAATTAATTGCAGCCAACGCTTTCCCTGAACAGGTTGTTTTTCCCCAGGCCTCTAACCTTTCCCCTCCTCTAGCAAACATTCATTTCTAACACCCAGAGCGGAAGAGAGCACTCAGCCAGAGCATGCTCCGGTGTCTTCAGAGCAATCTGTTCTCTGGAAGGAAAATGAAAAGGACCCCCTTTCTTCTAAAAATTGAAAGGGAAGGCTGGATGCAGAAGTTCATCTACTGCCAGTCATGGAAGGATAAAGTTGGAAGGGGCACCAAGGGGCCATCTAGTCCAACCCACTGCTGGTGCAAGGGTCATGGAGAGGAAGCCCACCAATGTCTACTTTAAGACCCCCAGAGAAGAAGGTTAGGTGGGCCTTGGGTCCCTTCCCACTCTGAATCATTAACCACTTTCCGTGCATCTTCCCTGTTTTCCTTTTCAGGTCATTTTCTCCCCAAACAACAAAGCTACATCATCTTTGGCTATCCCACATTGCGAAGGGACCTCTGAACCCCTCAACCATTTTGGGTTCCTCTTTTCCATTTCGGTTGTTGTCGTTCTTAAGTGCCTTCATGTTGACTCCAACTTACGGCAATCATCTCCTGGGTTTCTTCTTGGCCATTTATTTATTTATTTACATTCCTCCTTTCTTCTGACAATGGGAGCCAAAGCAGCTAACATTAACACAGTCCCAAGTTAAAACATACATAAAAGTATAAATATAAAATTTAAAAAACAGTTAAACAATTTGTAAAGTTAGAAAATATTAAAATGTTAAAAATATAAAATACATTAAAACTATACTACCCTTAAAAACAGAGTCGCACAGCATTAAAAGGCTCAAAGCTATCAATTTATAAAAGCCTGATGATGCAAAATTGTTTTAACCTGCTCTTGGAAGTAAAGTATTTCTATTTCTAATTTAGGGGAAGTTTTCCATCATGGTTTTCTTCTGAGGCTGAGAGAGTGGGACTTGCACAGATGTCACCCAGTGGTTTCTGTGGATGTGTGAGGATTCGAACCCTGGGCTCCCAAAGTCGTAGTCCAAATCAGTGCAGTACATTATCTGTCTCATGATTATATGTACGCTTGATCACAGCAGGACTTACAGATACGGAACAGTAGATAACTCTGTTGTTGTGTGCCTTCAAGTCATTCCTGACATATTTCTGGCTTATAGTGACCCTATCACAGGGTTTTCTTGGCAATATTTGTTCAGAGGGGCTTTGCCTTTCTCTGAGGCTGAGAGAGTGTGATTTCCCCATGGTCCCCCAGTGGGTTTCTATGGCTGAGTGAGGATTCGAACCCAGGTTTCCCAGCGTCCTAGTCCAAAGCTCAGACCAGTACAGTGTACTGGCTCTCCCATAACTGTAGTGATGTTTTAAAAATTGTCTGTAGTATGCCATTTCTGACGTGCCTTTTTCTGAAATGGGGCAGCCAGAACTGTCCACAGTGTCATAATTAGGTTGCATCCAAACTTCATCGCATGTCGAGTAGCTCTGTTGAAATTTGTGGGATTGAGCTTGGTCCCTATTGACTTGTCCCATTGATTCCACCACAATTCCAGTTTCTGCACTATAAATGAATATAACATTGGTTGTATGTCCTGGCAGAAAACAAGAACTTTTCCAAGTTCTCTTCCTACCAGTTATTAGCATGGAAATGGCCTCCCCTCCAATACACACTGCATTGCCTGAACGGATGCATTTGTTGAGTTATACATTCATAGAATGTGGTTGAGATTTGATCAAGTAATCAAGTCATGCCCACAAAGGCGTGAACCAACCAGGCATGGAGTGGCTGATTCTATAAAACATGTATCCTGTGTTAAAATCTTCGGTGGAAAATAATCTCACAAAACTATCTGTCCGTTATTTTGTTTTTCAATCAGTAGTTATTCGCTAGGGAGCCCGTGTTGGACCACGACTGTGGAGACTAGAGTTCGAATCCCTGCTCGGCCATGGAAACCCCATGGGTGACCTCGGGCAAGTCACACTCTCTCAGGAGGAAGAGAACATGTTCCCCCCCAGTGTCCTGGAATTGAAAAGAAAGCCACTCGAGGTTGGGAATAAAATTTTTGCCACTGGGGCTGGCAATTTCCACAGGACAGTCCAGTGCAAAAGAAATTCTGTTTGGATATTTACCAGCCGCAACACCCTTTTAAGCTAAATTTTGCTGGTGTTCTGGTTCCACCTCTTTTGCCTTTTGCCCTGCCCATCGCTGGAAAGAGGAGAATCTTAGAATAACAGAGCTTATTCTGAGCAAAAATTTCACAGGGCTTCTTGGTGCAAAACCCAGCATTTTATATGTAAGAAACAGCCATTTCTTTGCAAAAAAAAAAAACCATTTCTCTGTAGAAATAGTATTTTTTGGACAAACAATGCTGTTTTCTGTGCAGAACAACCACATGCAAATTTTGCACGGAATAAGTCTTAGATTGTGAATAGTCTGCAAAAACTGCACTGTAATTCTCCACTAATTTCATTTTCAAAGGAAGGCATGAGTAATCCTGGCAGTTTTCAAAGACTTTCTCACCAGGGGAGGAAAATTACTAAAATTACTTGTTCTTGCCTTTGAGAATGAAATTAGGGAAGACTTAAATTTCTCGTTTTGATCCTTCATAAAAACTGGAGGGTTGTTAGGAGCATTTTTTAAAATCGCGCCATCGGCTGGAGGAGCTGCAATTTGGTAATGCCACCGGGTGTGGCTTGGAGGGGCAGGCGGTCTGGCGGCCAGGGCGGACCCGCACGGGCATGGAACCGAGATCCACACCTATCCCATTGCCGACCCTTGCAAAAGGCGCGTGCCTGTTTGCATTGTAACAAAATGGTCCCTCCGGGGAGGAAGTCTTCTTGCGTCTGGCTTTGCCGGCCCCCGCCAGCCAAAGAAAGAAGCCGGACCATGCACGCACGTGCAGGGGAGTATTCAAGGGCAACCGGAAGGCTGCTTACTTTCCCGTAACACCTGCATCCCCCCCCCGCCGTTTTTGTGGCATCTGCAAATCTGCCGCCTTAATGGAACTCGTTGGCATGACACTTCTTCAACCAGAGAGTTAATTACCAGCCTCTAATTAATGGCAGTCTTAAAAGGTGATTGTTGAGCAAGGTGAGGAAAAAGGGCAGCTTGGTACGAGGAAACAGTCCATTTCTACTTCTTCCTTTCTACCGTTTCAGAACGTGCCAAAGGGTGCCGTAAGCTTCCATTAGGAAAAAAAAGTCCGTTCGTTGCCCAGCCTGGGATGTTAAGATATTAAATATGTTTCAGAATTTCACTTAAAAGCATTTTTTTTTTGGAGGATCTTGAAGGACCAGCACGGTTTAATGCAAGATCAGTCTATTTGCAATGTCTATGTTAATAGATTTTGTTAATTCTCGTGTAACTGTCATGGCTGCCTGCACAGAATCCTGGGAACTGTTGCCTGGACTGAAGATGAGGAAGAATATTCAAACAATACTTAAAAAAAAAAGGGGGGGAGGGATCAGAAAACACATTTCCTGCACTTTGGGTAAACGTTGGCGTGATGAGAATCTTCATGGATAGAGACTTATTCTACACAAAATTTGCTTGAAGTTGTTTTGTGCGAAAAGCAATCTAGAAATTAATCTTTCTGTGCAGAAACATTGTTTTCTTGGTAGAAAATAGAATTTTTGTTTTTGTTTTTATTCTGCACAGAATAAACCTGTTTCTGCACAGAAAATGCTGTTTTCTGCGCAGAATAAGGACTTGCAATTATTCTGTACGAAAGAAGTCCCAAACTTTGCATAGCCTTTGAAAACAGCATAGTTTTTGAAGACTTTCCCAGGAGAAGGAAATTGCTAAAATTACTTGTTGCTTCCTTGGAGCAAAGAACGAATGCTTGGTGGAAGAGAGACCTGCCTAACCCTCCTCCTTGCGGAATTAAGGCTGGAAAGGAGGCAGGAGGGAAACATGTGGGCTAAAAGGTGAACCCAAATGGTATAGGGTTGCTGTAAGCTGAAAGGCACAGAACAACAACTTCAGATCTCCCAGGCATCACGGAAAGTGAGGGATTCTGGGAGATGTCGTCCAAAAAGGTAAAGCTGCTGAGTTCTGCGATGAAGGTCCCAATTCGTAGCCCCTAGGCCGCACCCAACTTCCTTCGCCTGGTCCTGGGCCTCTGGACATAAAACAGGCATGCGGTAGACCCTCTGTATATTGAGGGGGGTTGGTGCTGCAACCCACCGCCCATGAATAGCAATGAGCACATGTTATTAAATTGTGGCACCTCGGTGCACCCGTGTTCACGTCGCTGCCATTTCACGTATAGGTTCCAGAGGGCGCGTTTAGAGGTGGTCCACTCTCCCTGGTTTTTCTCGGCAGAGAAGTATTAGGATAAGCAAACAGCAAATTGCCTTGAATTCTCTTTCTCCCTCTCGTTTTCTGTCGGACCATTATATTATTTCAAGGCAGAGGCGCGGAGGCTTCTGGGAGCACAGATTGTCCCTATTGTCAACTCAGAGTCGGAGGCAGATTTTAACAAGGCACCCCTCCGGCATTACACAGCCCCCCTCCGCCAGCGCGTGTGCCAAGGAGAGAAAGCGGGACAGGGCTGGAAGCAAAACACAGCCAGCCGGGAGTCAGTCTCATTTGTAAGCGCGGCGGCGTCTGCGGGATCGGCGTCCCCGTGAACAAAGGCAGCTGCCTGCGTGGAGGAGGCCGGCAGAAACGGCGAGGGGAAGGGCAGTTGCGTGTGCGTGTGTGCACGCACACACATGCACACAGGGACACACGGACGTGTCTGGCTTACCGGAATCAACGTAAACATCTCCGCTGGGAAGACGTACTGTGGCAACAATATTCACTGAACTGAAACAGAAAGAACGCCGTCCAGTAACAGATAATTCACGGGTGGAACTCCTTGCCACAAGACGTAGGGATGGGTCACCAGCTTAGCGTGCATCCGTATTACAAAAATATAGTACTTTAACATCATTCTGATTGCCTGGCCCCATCCTGCTGAGCCCTGGGATATGTAGCGTGATCAGGTCCTTCACATTTTTTGCCAGGGGGTCTAATGCACGCCCTCTGAACTTGATCTGAACTTGAACTCGTACCTTGGTGTTAGAGAAAGTTGAATGAGGGTGGGTGGAGCTCAAGCAGAAGGGGTGGAGCTGGGGGGATTCTGCTGGGGAAAATGGACGGCTTATGGATGGAGACAAGACAGACATCAGATTCTGTCAAGTATTTCCCCTCACTTGTTCAGTTGTGTCCTACCTCAACCTGTATTGCCCTGGTTCCACCCACAACCAGCCATATTTTTAATAGAGATTGGGAAGTTACATTTAATTAGTTGCTGTTTTAGTAGATGATGCAGCATGAACCAGCACGTGAACCTCGTGATATTCCCCCTCCACCATTTAGTGAAGCCAAACCCCATGACTGCAAAACTCACAATCTTCAGAGCAAAACCTTGCCTTCCCTGTCTGTCCCGGACCCACTCCCTCACCTTGATCCGGGAAGCCGGGGGGGGGGGCTACAGACCCTGTTTTAAGATGGCTTCCAGTGCTGCTGATTTTGTGTGTTTTGTCCTCTTGAGTTCCCTTCCAGGGGAATAAATGGCGTATAAACTATTAAAATAAACAGTAATAAATGAACACTCAGGTTCGGCTCCCTTTGGGAGGAGGTTGCTGGAGACTCATTAGCGTTTTGTAAGATTTGCACATTCATTGACAAATACACAACATCAACAGTAGCGTTGTGTGTGTGCTTACGTGCTCCTTCAAGACACCTGTCAATTTATGGTGATCCTATGAATTTCATAGGGTTTTTGTAGGCCGGGAGTACTCGGAGGTGGGTTTGCCAGTTCCTTCCTCTGAAATACAACCTACAGCACCTGGTATTCTTTGGCGGTCTCCCATCCAAGTCTTAACCAGGGCTAATCCTGTTTAGCATCCAAGATCAGATGGGATCTGGTGCCTTGAGAGTTAAGCTATTTTAAAAGAGAGCCAAACTTTTTCTGCCCCACATTAGATCTGGGGAGACAGCTGTCGTGCTGACGGGTTTGACACAGGCCAAACCGAGCTCCGGTGGCTCTGATTCAAAGCTCTTTACCTGCAGATCAGAACACAGATAATTGACTTCCTTTGGGCTGCGGCTCCCACAATCCCCTCGTTCAACATGTCCTAGCATGGCTGTAGTTCAGAAATCACCACTTTTTCCACGCTCTGATGTACACAAGGATCTTCTTTTTTAAGAAATGATGGGATGGGGCAGTGCTTTTGAGGATGATGTGATCTGTAAAATCAGGACTGCCCTTGGTCAGTGGGGTCAAATGTCATTTCAGTTTAAAGCCTATACGATGGCTTTGGTCAAAGGCTCACACATCTCTCTCTCTCTCTCTCTCTCTCTCTCTCTCTCTCTCTCTCTATCTACCTATCTCCCTATCTCCCTACCTGTCTGTCTGTCTGTCTCTATCTATCTCATGTAGATTTTTTGTAATTTTTGACAAGTAATGTTAGCAATCTTATTCCCTCTGCAAGAAAATCTTTGAAAGCTGTATGGTTTTCGGTTTGGGAGCTATTCTGTGCAAACTTCACATATTGGTGATTTTGTACAGAAAACAGCATGATTTCTGAACAGAAAGGCAGGCAGTGCTGCCTTCTATGGGAAAGAACCATGTGCAATTCTTGCGCAGAATAAGTTCTCAACTACAACATTTTCTGTGCAGAAAGTCATATTTCTGTCTCGGACATGCTATTTTCTGCAGAGAGAATTCTGTTTTCTGTGCAAAAGAGCCCTATGTGAATTTTGCATAGAATAAATTCCAAAGTGCAAAGATTCTCACCAGTTCAGGGGTTCCTGGGATTTTAGGAACACCTTTTCCCAATAGTTCTGAATGTGTTTTCACCCCCAAAACGCACACTAAGACCGTTCTCCATTTTGCCGGGCTCTGCATCCAGAGCAGCTCCCTTTCCGGCTCTCCGGCGCTTGTGCCAGGGGCCGCGACTCCCGCCTCAATCTCTGGGCGGGCAGGAAACAGTTGTCGGTTTCGGTGTCGGCACCGCTCCCGGCCTCCCTCCATTCCCCTTCCCCGCCGGTTCTCGTGAAGCGCCCCCGAGACGCGCCGCGCCGGGCCACGACGGTGCGGCCGAGTGGCAGCAGCCCCCTTGCTGTACGCGGGAGATTAGAGGCCTCCCTCCTCGGCCTGCCTGTCAGTGCCGGGGAACCTCTTCTGCCAGACGCGCGCTCCGCCGAGCACTCGGGCGCTCCGTGCGGTGGGCGGCCCGACACCGCCCCCTTTGCGAGGGTCTCTCCGGCAGCCAATGGCTGGGGCCTCTCCGGAGCCGCCTATGGCAACCGGGTCTCCGAAAACAGATGGCTTTCCTGAATCGGGATATGAACCTCAGCCTCCCCTCTCCCGGCCTCGGCACCTCTGTCTTGGGTCCCCGCCGCTTTTGTCCTTGCCATCCCTTTCACCAGCGCAGGGAGGGAAAACAAAAACCCTGCCTGTTACAAGAAAGTAACAGAGATAGCGGTGGATCCGCTATTTGGGGACAACGACGTTGTGTTGCTCCCTGGTGAGCCCCAAAAGCAAAGCTGTGCCGGGAAGGTACCTAATTGTAGCTTGTTATTTCCAAGGAGAGTACTGGGATTCTTTTATCCAGGGCTTTTCAGGTCTCGGTCAGTTCCACAGGACCCCAGAAGAACAATGGGATGGGGATGGCGTGACTCCCCTACCTGCTAGATTTCCGTCTCAGGGAACCCTCCTCTGTTCCCAAGCGGAGAGGCGCATCGGTTGTCATTAGAATGGAGTGTGAGCACGTGCCAGGTTTGATGCAGAGAGATAGGTTATAAAATAACAGGAGGAGCCCAGGGCATGGAGGTATGGATGTATATGGACAGAAAGGATAGCTGGTTGTACAAGGGAGGCCATCTCGGGATCAGACGCTCCAGGAAAAACAGCTGCGTTACTACTCTATGGCCGCTCAGAACCGAGAGGCAGGAAGGCGCAGGTGTGCGGAGCTGGAGAGCATTGTTTTTAATAATGGATGGTGACATTTCCAAACAAAGGAGGGCGGCTTCAGGGCTAAAGGAACGGTGCTGCTTTTATCGGCCGGCCAGTTGCCTCCTGAACTGGAACGGATGGGGAGGGGCGTCCTCAGAAGGCCATGCGTAATTTATAGCACAGAGAAGACAAGGAGCAGGACTGGATGGACCACTGGGCAAACGATGCCCACCCAGCCAGCCACCAACCTCGGGGCATCGGGCTGGGCAGCCGTGAGGAACCACAGTGTGCAAAGATATTTCACTAAGGCAGTTTCCCCTTCCATAAATCTGGGCTGGGGAGGAGATCTTTTTCCTCCGAGATAATCCCAACAAAATTAGAAAAGTCTACCCTGTGCACATCTCGTCTCCCACTAGGGTTGTATATCTTTATTTCGTGCTTCTGGAAAAATTTCAATCTTTTCCCCCCTCTTGGAGAGTTACAAGGGTTTCTGAGCACTTTTAGTGATTTCTTGTTTTGTTTTGTTTGGGGCGTTACAGAAGTTTGCAAATGTTTTGCAAAATTGTTTGTTTTAATTGTTGTCATTCAGAAATTTTTTTTGCACAAGATGCAACAATTTCTTTCCTGTTACTTCTTCCTGTGAAGGCTCCCCCGCCCTGGCACAATACTGGTGGGAAGTGAGGGGAGAAGATGGCACACGGTGCCTGCTGGGAGAGCCCGCAGTGCGGACGTGGCTTTGTTTGTCATCCTTTTTCTCTCTGGCTGCCTTCCCCAGGACTTGGCCCTCATCTCTGGCATTTCTCTGTTTCATATTCTGCATTAAAGGCAAACAAACATTGGCAGCCTTCTCCTTCCCATCCCACCCTGGCAGCTCTTCCCTTTGCTAGGTGTGAAACCGGCCATCCTCCTTCTGGAACGGGCCGGCCAGAGTGGTACCCGGGGGCCTGTTTCAGGCTGCACTGTGCAGCTTTAAATGCAGACTGAGGCAGCAGGGACTGACCCCAGGGACGATGATGCCCTTGGTGGAGGGGCACACGGGGAGCCTGGAGCACCCTCAGTGTAACACTCCCCCTCCTCAAAGGAAAAAAAGAAAGCCCTAACAGCTGGGAGGATGTGTCCTGCCCCTGCCGGCCTTTGTCTTTTTATTCCCCCAAGGCACCACCCAGAAAAAGAAAAATCCAAAACCCGGAAGGAGAACCTTTTGGGGAGAAGGACAGCTAGATTGTTTTTACAGTATTTTCTTTGCAAAACTTGAAAGAGGAGAATGAATTGCTCTGGAAAAGTTCCTTTTTTGACTCCAGCTTCCAGAATCTCCCAAACAGCTGGAGGATTGTGGGTAATGCAGCCCCTAAACAGAACATTTCCAAGTTCCGAGCCAGAGCCTCACAACCAGGGATGAGGCATGACGACGTGGCCGTCTTTGCCTCCCGCAGCCTTTCCTAGATAGGGAGAGCCTGGCTGTGCCAATCTGTGCCGTGATAACCTCTAGGCTGGATTATTGTAGTGATTTGTATGCATGGGGCTGTCCTTGAAGACTAGCTGTCTGTTTTGGTGGAAACTGGAAAGGCGTACCCTCTAGCTGCCCTGACTTGGCAGGGACCATCCCGATCAGTCCTTGGCCATCCCACTTCTTCAGCTGCTTCTAAAAAGCCCCAGTTTCTGTTTACTCCACCCTCTTTCCTCCTTTCTCCTCAGCTTATTTTGATTGCTGCAAGCTGGCTTCAAAGGGCAAAAGTAGTTTTCTCTCAATTAACAAAGTGTATGGGGGGGAACGAAGAGGAAGAGGAGGGATCTTGCCCTTCCCAGGAAGCTGAGGCAAAAGCAAACTATTGCAGCCCCTCGTAATGTGCGTGTTCTCCCTTTTGAACAACTGTCGCCATCTTGACTGTCCTCTAATGTTGCTCGGCCACATGCGGGCCTGGTTTTCATTTGTGAAATGTTGGAGAGTGTGGAAAGGGGAAGGGCGAGGAGCCACAGCAGTGAGAGGCAACCGTCAGTGGCTGCTAAGAAATGGCATTTAAAACCTTCTCTATGAATCTGCTGAAATGTTCAGACTGCCCAGCACCAGGGCTGGCTGGGAGCAAAATCTGCTGTACCCGGAGAGGCCTGGGCGCGTTTGGGGTTTTGGGGAGAGGAGGATCACAGCAGGGAGGCAGGAGGGGGGAGAAGGCAAGTGGACGCCCTTCCTCCCAGACCAGAATAAGATGGAGACCAATTAAATTTGCACAGACGGCTGAGCAAACATCCCGCACGGAATATTGTTCAGTCCCCATCCAGACAGGATTGGCTATAGAAACAGTGACCCGAATGTGGAAGCATTGTTCAATAAAAGCCCTTCAGCAAGGAAGGAAGGAAGGAAGGAAGGAAGGAAGGAAGGAAGGAAGGAAGGAAGGAAGGAAGGAAGGAAGGAAGGAAGGGGAAACGGGTGGAAGGAGTGAGTGGGAAGGAATAATTTCTGGATCCTGGGAGGACTCAAGCTCACAATTAGATGCACAATCCTGACCGTTTTCATTTTGCATCAGGACTATCTTGAAAGAAATGTTTACTGCAAGTCCATTCTCTCCTTCAAGAGGTCCAGGAATGGAAGGTTCTCTGCTTCCTACAGTCCTGGGATGGCAAAAGATAAAGATCTGGGGATTGTTGTTATTTCCTTTTTTTTTAATGTTTGGTTTGCTGTAACTTGCAGAAGGCATTGAAACGGACTGGGTGGCACTTCACATCTTATACTGTATATCTCAGTGGTATGTGCCCATTTGTTTCCAACTGAAAGTCAGGACTGGGTGTCCATTTGGGCACACACCTGTTACAGAGAGCAAGGGCTGTTCATACCTCCTCTGGCCCAACTTGGAGAAGCGCAATGTCGAAATGTCACGGTCTGTTGCACATCAGAGAAATTGCTCTTGTTTCCACTGAGGAAGATGGTACTGGTGCTCCTTAGGTGTAGGTCCAGATCTGGATTTTACCACTTCAGGCAATAGGCAAAGACTTGCTAATGGAAGACCTCCTCCATGCACCACAAAAACAATGCATGTGTGCACTATTTGCTCAGTGATTTCATTATTCGCTGTTTCTGCTTTGCTGAACACTCCACTCTTCATCAATTGTAGCATAACAAAGGGGACAGTTAAATAGAGGGATGGCAAATTTTGCCACAGGTTTCAGTTCCTTTTTATCTTCCATTTCCACATATGCCCATGTGTGTTGATCATCTGTTATGAAAAGCAACATGAATGTAATGCACTGGTAATTATTTTGCAAAGCTGTAAAGCTGCACGTGACACAAGCCTGCAGCTTGAAGGAATGCCACATACACAGAAGAATCCTATACAACTGTGTCTACCAGTAGTCTGAGTGTCCTTGTGTGCACATGTGGAGTTTTATCAGTGCCCGCTAATTGAAGCAGGCAGTATCAGAATCTGCCTACACAAAAGTAAATTCTGATGCTGTCATGCATACAACAAATGGTGAGATTATTTTAGAGGGTTTGGCATGTTTTCTCAGTCATGCAAAAACACTAAGGAAGAGATGGGTGGACTGAGATGTGCAGCAAATGTTGATGCACTGTGCTTAGTTTCTGCTTTTTAAAAAAAAATTCCTTCATAATTTTTTTTGTAAGCCTCTCTGAGTCTCTTGCCAGAAGAAAGGTGAGGTATAAGTTAGATAAGTAATTAAACTCATTGTTGTGTTTTAGCTGGACAATGGGGAGAATTTCTAATTCATCTGCTTCTACTTCAGGAACAAGGCCAAGTAATTTGGTATTATAAAATCTGGAGACAAACTGAGATGAGGAGAATTTTAGATACATCCGTTTACATCTTGCCCTGCATGTAGAAAGCTAGTGTGTCTGGAAGAAGCTTTGTCCTTATTTATTTCATCACTGAGCACCAGGGGTTTAGTCTGTTGTGTTGATTTGTTGAATAATTTTGTGCAGTTGTCTTGCAAAGTATTATGTGTGCTTTTTTGTGTGTACATGTGTGTGTGCATGCATCTTGAACCCATCCTCATAGAAAACAATCCAACTAAAAGCCCCCAGTGCTTCTCTAAATTCTCTGAAGATTAAAATGTGAGCCAAACTAATTACTTTTCTTTGAAAAAAAGCTTCAGCCAGACAAAGGGCTCCTTTTTCCCCCCCAGCAGAGTAAATTGATTTATAATCAGCCGTTAATTCTTTATAGCCTGTAATTTGCAGAACCTCCAATGACAACAATGCTAACAAAGAAGTGTACTGGAAAATGCAGTGGCAGGGAGGGAAGGGGAGGCACGCTTTGGAAATGGGGGGAACAAAGTGGGTGGCTGGAGGAGGCAGATGCAACCCAGAGACCCCGGGCTCATTGGCATTGGGGTGTGCGGGCAATATCACAGCCGGCGCGGGGGGGACCGCAGTAGGCCTACACACACGCACGCATGCGCAGATAGCGAAGGAGAGAATATTTGCCCCTGTGTGGGGAACAGAAGAAGGGTACCCCAAGGAGCCCGGAGGGTTTGAGGGCCATAAAAAGAGCCTTGTGGGGGCCATATCCAGCCCAAAGACACACACACCCCTTGGTCCTTCCTTGGAGCAAATATATCTTCAGAGGAAGAGTTTCAACAGAGAAAGAACTGTGAAGGAGGCAAGGAGGCTCTTCTTTGGGGGCTCCTTGGGGCAGCCAAGATGTCTGGCTGTCAATGCGCGCACCATAGCTCTAGCTGCAGCAGTCTCCACTTATGCACCGCCCTCCCCGTGTGCCCCGCCGAGAGCCCTTGAGCGCGTTAAGAGCTTTCTCATTACTGGAGATGCTGGGGGCACGGTCCTATCGTGTAACTGAGGCTGTGCTTGGGGATGTACGAACGAGTGTCCCAATCAGCACATGACACTGAGGTCGCTCCGATGCTGTGCCGTGGAAAAGGGGACTTTGACGGCCTGCACAAATTATGCAAATCCAGCAAATTACACGTTCTTGACCCGAAAGCTTTTAACAAGGTTTTGCATCATTTATTTTTCCTCCTTCCCGGGAGTGCGTGGAAAGTGAGGTCCAGAGCTCTGGCACGTTCATCTAGCAAGAGGTATAGTCCTTGGGAAAGAATGGGTAGAACTTCAGTGCTTGGAGGCAGTCTACCTGATTGAGGATACTGGGTGGTGGGAGGTAGTGGTCCCCTTATCATGTTGGCCAGAGATTGGAGAGGTCAGTTTGGGGGCTGCAACTCCCAGTTCCAGCTCAAGGAAGTGGCTTTTCTGGGCTCTGGTGTCAGCTTATAGGGCTTTTTGGGGCTGACCATGGATTCTCTTGCAAAACCAGGTGCAGTCGTCTCTCTTGGAAACCAGGCCTTACGAGGAATGACTGCAGGAGATGGGCAGGCATGTTCAGCTTGGAGAAGAGAAAACCCAGGGGTGGCCTGGTGTCCATATTTAAATACCTAAAGGGATGTTATTTAGAAGATGGAGAGAGTGAGCGGGTTTTTTCCTGCTTCACACACTACATGAACATGAACCAAGGGCTTCAAATTACAAGAGAAGAGATTCCACCTAAACATTAGGAGGAACTTTCTTACTATTTGATGGCGAAATAGAGTGCTTAAAGAGGGTGGCCACCCACTCTTCTCTGGGGATCTTTAAACAGAAGTTGGAGGCGTCTCTCTCAGGAGGGCTTTAGCTGTGTTTTCCTGCATGGCAGGGGTTGGACTGGATGGCCCTTATGGCCCCGTCCAGCTCTAAATTCTCAGATTCTGTCATTTTTGAGGGGGCAGGATAGTTTTGTCAAAGAGTTTTTCTGCTCCCTTGTTACCGTCAGTCGGTGTATTGTGCGCCGGTTGCAATTTGCCGTTCTTTTGGAGATGGGATGGCTGTCCTGGCATACAGGTGCTGGGAAGGAGCAGAAAGCCAGTGGGTTGCCTTTCCTTTGACAAGATGTATCTTTCTGTTCTTTTTTAAGAAGCAAGGAAGTGCTCCTTTTCTTTCCAATTTTTCTTTCAGGTTCTTTTCTTTGGCTCCTTTTCCTTTGATTTGTCTCTTTGTTCAGATGTAAATGAGTCACTCTGCCTCCTGGTTCCTTCCTCCCCCCCTCCACAAAACCATCTAGAAGGGTTCCTCTTTGCTGGACAAAGGGGATGGAGATCAGGCAGGCAGGAGGCAGAGGTTGGGGGGCCCTCGCCGAGCTCCCTCGCAGCCTCCACGGGCTTTGGCCTTTCAGGGGGCCCAGCTGCCGGGTCCCACCTTCCATCTGTTTTCATAAATCCATACATCCCGCTCAGGAGAGCTTCCTTGCCAGCTGGCTAATGGTCAGACCCGGACTGGAGAGGCAGAGCCCCCAGCCCCGTTCCCTTTGTCTTCCGCCACTTC
The DNA here is from genome assembly GCA_030412105.1 of Cyclura pinguis. Classification (NCBI taxonomy): domain Eukaryota; kingdom Metazoa; phylum Chordata; class Lepidosauria; order Squamata; family Iguanidae; genus Cyclura; species Cyclura pinguis. The sequence goes on from CM059613.1 coordinate 1,000,384, forward strand.
CAGGCCCGAAACACAAAGGGGTTTTGATTGTCCTGCAGAAAAGAGGTGACAGTACGCTGCCAGGTCAAAGAGGTGGGAGACGGCTCTTTTTTAGCTTACTCGCAGCCTGTCATACCAAGAGAAAGGCAGAATGTAAACTGAAATAAAATTTTTGAAAATAATAAAGTTAACTTCTATTTGCAGTCTAAAAAGGCAGGGGTGTAGCTACAGGTTTTTGTTTTTGAGTACCAAGTGAAGCAGCACGGTCCACCGGGAACTCAGGTGGGATGGAGCCAATCTGGCCTCCTTTGGGAGGGAGTTACACTGGTGGGGTAGACAGAGAGATGGAAGACCCTGTCACTTGTGTTCATCACCCAGTCCTCATGGGATGTTGGGATGTGCAACGGCTCCTGCCCTGAAGATCCTAGATTTTGGGCAGGCTCCTATGGGAGGAGGCAGCCTTTCGGATGTCTTGGTCTCAATCTGTGTAGGGCTTTCTAGCTCAAAACCAGCGTCTTGAACTGGCCTTGGAAGCACATTGGAAATTGATGCAGTTCTTGTAAGACCAGTGTTATGTGGTCTCCAAAATGCATACCTGATAGCAGTCCAGGCTCCACAGTTTGCACCAGCTGTCGCTTCCAAACGCTTTTCACATTCAGCCTTCCAGCTGTACAAAATGCAAACATTATAATGCTTAAATGGATACTAGATCCACGTTCCTTTCTGGTTTCGTTAAGTGCATCTCCTTATTGGCAGGTTCCTATTGACAGTGCATGGGGAAGTTACTTCTCTGGCCAACAGACTCCCCAGCCAGCATGACCATGGCTAGGGGATTCTGGAATCTGTAGTCTAAAATGGTAATCCCTTCCCCGTGTTCTAGTTCTCTCTTACTGGAAATGTGGCCTGGATTGTTTGGCCCTAACTCTCACTGAGCTGTCCTGTTGAATAGATTCCCAAAGGATAAAGCAACACTTAAGTAAGTCTCATTAATTCAGTGGGCTTACTCTGGCTGGGTCTGCTGATTGGATTTTGGCCTTTATGTGCTGCAAATTCTTCCAGGGACTTTTTTCACCTGCTCAGTGGGAGAGATCCATGTTAGCATTAGGCAGGAAAGATTCAGAAGGCTCTGCTGATAGAGATATTAGAGGCAGAAGCCGCTCCTGCGTCGATAGCTGGGTAAGTTTCAATGCGCAGGTAAATTAAATCTTCTTCTTTTTCCATTCTTGGCCACCTGTCTTGCGTCCCTCTCCCATTACCGCTTCAAACACCCAACTCTGAATCGCTATGAGGTTTTTAGATGCGGTATACAGGAAGCGAAAATGTATCCTGTGGCTTGGCGGGGGTGCAATATCAGGTCCATTTTTGTAATACAGCTTCACACATCTTCTGAAAGAACTGGCTGTGAAGCTTGTGAAATGAGTCTTTGGATAATTCTTATCTGGGAGGTGATATGCCGGTGGGAAACTTCACACTGATACGTGGAGATATTTTTTAAAGTGAGATCATAATTGTAGAAGAAAAGAAACAATGAAAAGGAGAGGGATTGGAAGGGAGGGAGGGGGGGATTATTCTTGCTAGAGACACTGCTTTCATAAACCAAGGCGGATGTGGAGCACAGAGGTGAGCGAACCTGAGGCCTTGATCTGAAATATTTGTCCTGATTTTGAGGTAATGAGAGTTTGCCATGTCAGTCTGATATGGAAAAAAACCAAAAACCAAAAGAGTCTCAGGGAAGCTTAAGTTTTATTTGGCACCGGCTTTCATAGGCTCCAGCCTGGACCCTCGGATTGCAATGGACCACAAGATGGCTTTATCCCCAGCATTATGTGTTTATCACCCCGTGATCCGTGGCAGCGTTGCATGAAGTGCAGAAATAGTCCTGGCTGTTTGGCCATGAGGCGGAGGGAGGCAGTCATCTCAAGCAGCAGGAAGGTACAAGAAGAGGGGGCCGTGGCCCTCCTACCCTTCCTGCCGGCCCCTGAAGTGAGCCTGCTGCCTTCATGTGTCGGGCGGGGCACGGATTTGATTGCCAGTGTGCAGAATGGAAGAGCTGGAAGAGTCCCCAAGGGCCAAATCCAGTCCGGCCCCATCCCGCCATGCAGGAAGACACCATCCAAGCCCTCCCTTTGACAGATGGCGACCCAGCCTCACTTTGAAAACCTCCAAAGAAAGAAGAGACTCCCCCACACTCCATTCGGGCAGCCACAGGTTCCACTGTCCAACTGCTCTTAGCATCAGGAAGTTCTTCCTAATGTTTAGACAGAAGCTCTTTTCCGGTGTTATGAAGCCATTGCTCCATGTCCTCTGTGTTGCAAGGAAGATCCAGCTACCAGTCCAATTGGATTTTCTTTTCCCCATGGAATGGGATAAGGTGCCATCTTGCTCTTTGCCTCAGGTAGCAAAATATCCTGGGACAGCCCCGCAAGCAATACAGATTGCCTGTATAATGCGTCTGGGGAGAGCTGGCGCAATAACTAGGGGCAGAAGGCGACTTGGATTGGCCAGAAGCAGTTGCCCCATCCCACTTTGGCTTGAAATCGTGCTCTTTGACCGCCCTCCTCCCGCTAGGGTCACTTCTTCTAACTCCTTCCTCAGACTGCAATGCCTATCACCCCGACCCAGCACAAGATTGATGGCTGTTGTTGTTCCCCAACACACACACACACACACACACCTCTCATCTGGGAGAAGGTGCTCTGTTTGTCTGGTGACTGCACGGTGTACGAAACACTTGCACCTTGTTTGCTGTGATCACTGCACACGCCCCAGGGCAGAGAGAGAGAGACCTTTGGGTTTGCAAACAGGTTCTGCCACCCAGCCCGGGTGAGCTGTTGGATTTTGGTGGGGAGAGGGGAGGGGAATACGAGGGGAGGCCAGCGGGAGACATGGTGAGTGCAGAGTGGAAGGCACAAGGGGCTGGTCTGGGAGGGGACCAGGTCAGAAAGCATCACCTGTGGGCCAGAATCAGGTGGCCCAAAGTGCTCCTGGGTTGCCCTGCCCTTAGATTGGTCAGGTCAGGCTGCGGAGGTTTAGGTATCTTGTGTGACCATCGCAGATGAGGCACAGAAGGACGGTTTCGTCATTGCTCTCTCTGAGCCTGTCAACAATGAGGAGGCGGAGGAATAGTTTTTGAGGGCAGGTTGTGGAATGATACGTGACCCAGAATAGGCAGCGCACGGCGTGCGTGTGTGTGAAGTTGTGCAGGTTGAGGAGAAATGAATCTGGGGCGCTTGGGAAGTTCTCCCCACTGCTGTGGGAAGTAAACCTGGGGGAAGCAAAGAAGACGTTCCTCCCCTTTTCTCTCTCTGCGAGCGGAAGACACCGTGAGGAATGTGCTGGAGAGGACGTTCCCTCATGGGCCGGAAGGTCCACCTGCCCTCCAGGTGCTTTCCCTTTACCGTTCTGATAGTCTCTTTGCAGTTGGTGACGTGGACCTCACGTCCTTCTCCCAACCTTATTGCCACGGCTTTGCTTTAAGGGCGGGTTGTGCCCTGTTCCCTCGGTGTGTTTACTCGGCAGTGAGTCCCGCTCTGCTGTAGGAAATGCGCGTGCACAGAATGTTGCAAACTTGGAATCTTTGGTATGGCGGCTTTGTTTGTTGTGCTTTGTGGCCTGTGGTGTTTGCTTACGTTAGCTGGATCTGGTGGTATTTTTGAAATGGGAGCCCCGTCCCCAACGCACTGGGCATAAAATCCACTCTCCCTTGAAGAAATCCCTGGCGTGCTTCAGTGACAGTAGCAGTGAATTTGGGGTGGGGAGTGTAATCTTAACTTTCTGCAGCACTTGGGAAAGCTATTTTTATAGATTGCAGCTGCCAGAATTTCCCAGCTAGCATGGGAATCTTGTACATTTAGTACAAAAAAGTTACTTTTACAAGCTTTGGCCAGAAGTTAATGGTATTCCTGCTCATGGGGACTTTGAATCCACCTCAGTGGGGATGGGGGAACATGGGAGGAGGAGAGCAAGACTGGGACATTTCAAAAGCAGTTGAAAAAGTGAGGTGACCGTTCCCCCATAACTAAACCAAAATGGACATCCAGTTACTTTGATTTTGCTTTTTCCGTTCCCCTCCTTATTTTCAGGGCTCGTGTGGCCCACGGCGGGCCAGGGGAGGGGAGAAAATTGGTGCCTGGGCCTCTGGAACTTGCCCACCTTGGTGTAGGGGGTGCTGGAAGGGCAAGTCCTGGCAGGATTGGGGCCAGCGCTGGATGGAGACTCGGCCGGAGAGTTGCCAGCGGAGCCAGCTCTGCTCAAGGGGCTCAGCCAAGAAGCCGGATCCGAGGAGGCTGAAAGAACATGTATTGTTTTATGTACTGGAACTATTCCTACATCGCCAGTCAGGGTAAAAGCCCTCCCCGAGGCGGCTTATATAATAAAACACCATGCAGTAATAAAACAGCATTAAGTTAATAAAAGCAACAGGCACCAGAAATCATAACAAACATCTATCCCAGACAGTACTAAAATCTAACAGGCAATTGCAGCTTGAGAAAGAAAAAGGCACGATTGGCCCAGTAAGATCCACTGCAGGCCTCTTCACACTACACAGTTATAGCACAGTGAATCCACTTTAACTGCCATGGTGACATCCTGTGGAGAAAGTTGGCACTCTCTGGATGTGAATTCTAAACACAGCCCCCTGCCAGCCATGGCAGTTAAAGTGGAACCATAGTGCTATAATTACGTAGTGTGGAAGGGCCCTGAGTGGTCAGGAGGAAACCTCAGGGAACAAAGGGTCATCAGAACTTTCCTAAAAGCTTGCAACAATGAGATTAATCAGGAGAGGGCAACCTGTACTAAAGGCCAAGGGGCCACTTTAAGCAAGGCCCTGTCTCCCTGAAGGAGGCCCTTCTGGTATGTTTATGTGTTTTCTTGGCAAGATTTGTTCAGAGGGGTTTCACCTCTGCCTTCCTCTGAGGGTGAGACAGTGTGAGCTGCCCAAGGTCACCCAGTGGGTTTCTGTGGCTGAGCGAGGATTTGAACCCTGGACTCCAGCATCATGGTCCCAATGCTCAAACCACGAGATCATGCTGGGTCTTGTGCCCTTCAGTAACTTGGTCCCAAGTCAGTCAAGTTCCTAACGGTGACAAATTAGCACGTCATGGTTGGGGCTTGGAAACATATCAGTTATCCATGCAGTTGGCAGAGTGCTTTTGGGCACATACAGGGTGCCTTTTCCTCTTCTGTGTGGAGTGATTGCATCCCTGTGCTTCAATGCCACTCATTTTACCAGTTTAGCACTGGACAAAACTGGTCTGCAGAATTGGAACTGGGAGGTCCCTACAAGGCTGATTTGGTTATATTGATTGGGGATGACAGGAGCTGTGGTCGAAGGCATCTGGAAAGCCCCAGGTTGGGGAAGAGTGGCAGAGACACACCCTGGGGGGAAAGAACGAGACTGTAGCAGGCAGCAGGAAATTCCCTGGGTAGGAAGCAGCATGAAATCTTCCTTGCCCGAGGAGGAAGGGTGCTTGGCTGATGACTCCTTCCACCAGCGTTCGACGGGCAGAGGGAGGCAGCGAAGAGCCCGAGCATCCGTCTTCCCTTTGATTGTGAGGCAATTCATTGAGAAGACAAATGTAAGTGTTCTGCTTATCCGGAAGTGTGGGACGCAAGCAAGATAACTAGAATACGTGAGCAGAGAAGCATTTGGCGGAGTGACTGAGCCTGCACTAGACCTCCGAAATCTCAGGCGCTGAGCTCAGACGGCAGGATGCTCCCAGGTCAGCAGGGATGCATGTGTGAGTTTTGGTCCGGGGTTCAAAGGAGCCACATCTGAATGTGGAGCTCTGTTCCTCCAAAATAGATGTAGCACCTTGAATATATTTCTGTGAAAGTTTAAACTAAAACCCGGGTGGATTTGCCGCCCTACTGACCCAGGAGCAGCAACCACACGGGCCAAATCCAGTGTTTTGATAGGAGCCACAGCTGTGCTTTCTCTCCCCTTGCCTTCTGCCCTCTGTTCTGCCTCCAGGTTGGCATTTGATGGTTTCCCAGCCCTCCAGAGCCAGCTTTGGAGATGCAGGGGGCACTCGAAATCTCGATGAAATACAGGTGTCCTGCTGGCTCCACCCCTTTTTATCCAGCAATGGCACCTGGTATTCGTCGGCCTTCTCCCACCTAGGCATTAATTGGGGCTGACCCTGCTTAGCTTCCAGATCAGATGGGATCTGGTGCCTTTAAGGTATTTGGGCCAGTGGCTTTGAAACCAAAAGCTGATGATAAGATTTCCAAGCAACTGCCAGGATAAAAACATGAGCAGGCTGTAAAGAAAAGGGAATTTCAGCAGATGGTGCTTGGAACACGACCAGGTAACAGGCCAACGCCTGCTGAAATTCCCTTTTCTAGGTACGGCAGCCTTGTCCAGCTTTCGGTCTGACAACTCTGTCTCTCTTAGCATTCTGCAGAGGCCTGGACTGAAACCTGAAAGTGATTTAAACACACACAGTAAATGCACAGTTGGGTGTTTCAAAAGGCAAGAGGAACTGCATGGGATTAAGAGGAGCAGCTGAGACACCCTCTTGTTCTTTCTGCATTCAAGGCATGCCAAGGCACCCAACCTTTATTCACAGAAAGGTATCTCCCCTCCCCACTTTCTTCTTCTCACTCTAACCTGCATTTTCTCTCCCCCCCTCTCTTGCTAATTATATTCCATTGCAAGCAGCTGTTCTTGGTTAACAAGTGCCTGTATTTTTCGGAAGTCAAAGTCATGCGTTTAAAAAAGAGAGAGAGAAAAGAAATCTGTTTCATGCAAACTCTCAGTGACCTTGGGAAATAGTGAAGGGACCCTCCCTTCCTTAAAGAGAGGTGGTGGGGGACGCTAAAGTTTTTCTACTTGAAAGAGGAGACCCTGGGCTTTTTACGCATTCATCCTCATCTCTCGCCAGCATGGTCATTAGCAGAGCAGTGCTAGTGTCTTTCAAGTTTGTGTTAGTGGGGAGAGAAAAAAAAATCCAGATTTTATTTCAGTGTAGGGAGAAGTTGCCTTGTGCTGGGAAGGTAGTGCTTGAAGTCCAGGCAGGATTTTCTGAATTTCTGATGACTCCTTGCCAATCAGCATCGGGAGGCATGACAGCACTTGAAAAGGAACATCACCCTCACGCTGCAACCTGGAATGCAGACGTGATATTTGAACAGAGTAGCAATCAACCCTGGCAGTTAAGAAGCTGAGGAGCCCAAGAGGGCTAGCGGCAGACCTTGGAAGCCAAGAACCAGGTTTAGTGGCCATCTAGAACAGCAAAGCCAAGTGGCATCTATTGTTCCAGTTTGGCAGGGAGAGTCCTGATTAATCCTCTCCCATTCCGCTTCTTCAGCTGCTTTTCAGTGTCTCTCTCCTCTCCCGACAGTCTCCCTTTCTCCTCAGCTTAATTCTGCAAATTGAGCTCAAAGTGCAAAAGTGTTTTGCTCCCCATGAACTCAGCAGAGGGAGAAGAAAGGAGTGTGGGAATAATGTTGCCTTTCCCAGTCAGCCCAGGCAAAAGCAAAGTGTTGTAGCCTCTCCTAGCTCAAGGGTTCTTCTTCATGAATACCTTTTGCAATCTGGACTACACTCTGATGCTGTTTGGCCACGCCATTAAATAAAAAGCATTCTCCCTGCCCTGTGTTTGCTTCTCTTGTTGTGACACGGGTTTCTATCACTGTGACAGACAGGGAGGAAAAATCGCTTGCGGTCTGGAATTATGAGGAAAATCATGCCTCGATCCGACTGTCATGGAGATTAATTATCCCAAGCGGCAACGGCAGTGGCGTGTGCCGTGAGTGTTACAGACAGGCTTTTAACACCTGTAGGAACCAGGGAATGCATCTGAGACCAGGCAGTGGCACCTTCATTGACAATTTCAGGTCAGTGGGCCTGTGAATCCACTCCAGGTTTTAGTCTGAACTTTAAGAGGCTTGTCCAAGGGGCTGGGACCTAGTTTCCAAACTGGCCTAGCACCATGTAGAGGTCCCTTGAAGTTGAGCGGATTCACTGCCTCGTGGAGGTGGGAGCCACTAGCTGGGGGCTTCTGAGTTCATGGCACAGCATCCAAGCTGTGGCCCCTCTTCTGTGCCCCCAAGGAGACCCCAGAAATTCTCTTCTGAATTCCTCTACCAGTTTGGAGCCAAATGCCTCCTCTCCACCTCATCTCTCCATAGGGAGAGTTCAGGAGGTTACTTCCGTTAAAAAAAAAAAATCCCATTACTTTGTGATAGTGTCTTTTCAAAAAATTATTACTGTTACCGTATTTGTTGCAATTAATTTTTGAAAGAAACTTCTTGCATCCTTTGTTGCTTTACTTGTTACTTTGTCATTACTTCTTGTTTTACACAAACACGCACGTGTACACACACACAGATATGTGTATCTTGGAACTGGTGAGAGAATGGCATCAAACTTGTAAAATTCCTGGCCAAGCCAAGCCATTTTACTGCCTGAGGACAGGGCAGCATGCACCCTCCTCCCAAACCAAAATGTGTGGAGCAAAAAGCCAGGCAAATTATATTGACCCAGGAATAAAGAAATCCCACAAACAGCTCTTGCAGTTTCTGGTAGGTTAAAAATAAAACAAAAAGTAACTAACGAAGGCATTGGGCTTATCCTTTCATGGCACTACAGTAGGTCTGCTCCCTGAGGCGGCTGCTTCGCTCTGCCTCGTGATAGGTGGAGATGAAAGGATGGTGCCCTGGCTCTCTCTTTATTCCAGAGCCCCAGCAACCTGACGCCCTCCAGTTGTTTTGAATTAATCATGTTGATTTGTTTTATTAATGTATCATTCTCTTTATCAGAAAGCAACAGAAAGCCTTGAAGAACTTGAAATTTGTATACAAAAAACACACAGCAGCCAGACTTCTGTGGGTGTCTTACAGATGAGTAAGTTCCCCTGCAGAAGTGGTTGGCCATTTTCATCCAAGGTGGAACATCCGTGTTCAGTTTAAGGTTGCCGAAACAGAGTTGCGCATCCGGAGACACACCAAGAGAGTGTGACTCTCCCAAGGTCACCCAGCAGGTTTCCATGGCTGAGCACGGATTCGAACCCTGGTTTCAGAGCCATAGTCCAGGGCTCAGACCACAACACGATGCTAGCTCTAGAGAAAGCAGATAGCCAGGCAGATGGATAGTGCAGCTGCGGATAAACATAAACACACACAAATATCTTATACCTACAGATACACATGGATCAGGCTTGGAATAAAAACTGCCTTTGTCCCATGGGAAATTGCTGAGCTTGGAACCATCATTTTAAAAAGGAACATGTTACTCATTAAATAGAAGTTCCCAAGAAGAACCCATTGTTTTTGAGACTTGTGGGTGTGGATTGTTAACATGTTACTGGCTGTGTTTTTTATTTTTAACCAAAAATAATGAAATGGACTAAAATGACCATTCCCTGTCATTTCTGCAACGCCAAGTAAAATTGCCAGTGGTGTAGAAATCCCAAAAACCAAACACTAACATCTATCCCTTTTGTTACAAACTGTTGTTCTTTTTAATGTGCTATTTCCAAGCCACAGCAAATGGTGTGGAAGGCCAAATAGGTCCCGTGGACACTGCTCGGTGGGATCCGTTCCAATCCCGTCCCCTGAAGATTCAGCCAGTGGGCGTTTTCGGCTGAGTTCTGCACAGTGGGCCTCTACGGCTCTTTCTGGCCAGCCCTGGCCCTGCCCTGGCCCTGCCTTTCTACCCTGCCGTTAGGAAATTTCCTGCCTGGAGAAGTCCCACAACAACCCAGCCCTTCCCATGGGCCAGATTTAGCCTCAGCAGAGCAGCTACGCCTCCCACATCACACCGACCACAGGACAGGCCTTGTAATTTCCATCTGTCCGTGAGAGTCCCATCCCACTCTTTACTCTGAGATGAAACAGAGCTGACGCTGCAATTTGTACAGATCTTACGAGCTGGCCCAGGGCACGAGTGTGGGACACCTTGTTCTTCCGGGAGATGCTGAGTCTTAGCCAGACCTTGCACCGAGCGCCTTTTGAGGGATTATTGCCGAAAAGCTGTTTTGACAACCTCCAGAGAGCGTGATGCGAAGCTCAGGGCATGGCTGTACATCTCTATAGGTGTGGCAGTTTTGACAGTGGAATACGTTGCCTCAGTGGAGCGTTGTGGAGTCTCTGCTTTGGAGGTTTTTAAACAGAGGCTGGGTGGCTGTCTGTCAGGAGCGCTTGGATTGTGGCTTCCTGCGTGGCAAAAGCGGAATGCACTGGATTGCCCTTGGGGGTCTTTCCAACTCTATGGTTCCGTGATTCTTTAATTTTGTAATAGTACATTTTTACCAAAAGTTTTGTTTTATATTTGGTAAGCCACCTTGACAGGAGAAAGGCAGGGTATAAATGGAATTTTATCACCCCACTGACATGGCTGCCCATCATCTGCCGCAGGTTAAGTCCTAAAGTGATAATAGTGATCAGGCAGCGTTGATGAACAGAGGGGAAGCCCACTTTTGGAAAGGGCGCTGTTTTGGCAGTGCAAATTTGAGCCGGAGGGGCATGTAGAGGAGTGTAAGGGGCGTCTCCCAGAGGTGGGATTTCTGGGGGTGCGGACGGCCACTAGGATGCCCTGTTGGTTAATGAACGAAGCCTGGTTCATCAATGAATGGTTGCTGTATGGTGGATTGGAAGAGCGATGGGGCAGAACAACGGTGGGGGAACTGCCATGGCTGCCGGTTTAGCACTGTTGTTTTTTTCTTTTTTTTAATGTTGTTGTGTGCCTTTAAGTCAACACCAGCTTATGCTGACCATCTCCTAAGTTGTTTTTTTTTTTTTGGCCAGACTTGCTATTCAGAGGGGCTTTGCCACTGCCTTCCTCTGAGGCTGAGAGAATGTGATTTGTGTCCAAGATTATCCAGGGAGGCCCTACGCTGAGCAGGGATTCAAACCCTGGTCTTTGCAAAGTGCCAATCCAGCCCTCAAATCACTACTCCAGGCAGGCTGTCTTGTTCCATGCCTTCAAGTTCATTCCAAATTATGGAGACTCTCCCCTATGGTTTTCCTGGACAGATTTGTTATCCAGAGGGGCTTTGCCACCAAGGCCTTCCTTTGCAGCTGAGAGAATGTGATTTGCCCAAGGTTTCCAGGACCGAGTAGGGACCCTAGTCCAAAATTACACCACTCTGTCTCATGAGGATAAAGTGCCGTTCAAATATTGTGGTGTTTTTCTTTCTCGGTGTTGTTGCAAAACACTTGTTTGTGCGTGAGAGAGGGAGGGAGGGCGGAAGGAGAGGGCTGCTTTTTCTGGTTATCAGCACTTGGCAGTGATGCCGATTTTCACGGTGCCTTTGGCTCCAGAGGGCGTTGCCTGCCTGTGCCTTTTATGCTGGCAGTGGCTGCAGCTCGGCACCTGAATTATTCAGAGCACATGCCGCCACCAGCAACTTGACAGAAGCCGCACGGCGCGCACAGGGGCCGGAGCGGCAGAGGGGGCGCAGTGGATCTGGGAGCGTGCCATGCTGCCTCCTCTGTGTGTGCGTGTAGCTGCCTGTCGACCTATGGCAACCCCATGAATTTCATCTGGTTTTCTTAGGCAAGGAGTCCACGGAGGTGGTTTGGCCAATTCCTGCCTCCGAAATAGAACCTGCGGTGCCTGATATTCTTTGGTGGTCTCCCATCCAAATATACCCAGGCCGGACCCTGATCTCTGGAGTCCATAGTCCGATGCTCAAACCACTGCACTGGAAGGTGGGGGAGGACAGGTTAAGGAACAGTGGAGGAAGCAGGTGGCCCATATTACTCTGAGTTGCCCCCAGTTGTGATGCCCCGGGGTTTCAGAAACAAGGGGCTTTCTTTCAAGCTCTCCCTCAAGATGGTGGGGATTGAACCTCCAGCATGCCAAGGATGGGCTTGGCCACTGAGCCCCGGCTCTTGCAGTGACCAGACAGGCACCGTGGTTCATTATTCCTGGGATTTGGGCTGTGGAGATGAGTGGCTCTGAGCATGTGCAAAGTGTATCCCCAGTCACTAGTGGGTTGCTCCAACCAGATTTCTGGAATTAAGAGAAATGGCCTCAGGAGGTTGAACAGAATGATCTCCAAACTGGCCACAGTCCAGCCACTACCCCCCCCGCCCCCCGCTGTGTGTCTTGTTTTAGAAAAGAAGCAACTCTGTTCTCACTGTTGTGAGCACAGACCCAAGAGGCTGCAGGGCTCTCGTTTGTTTTCCAGTGATTAATTAACACCAAAGTGAAAAATCCAGGTTTACTTGTGCATGTTTACTGCCAACTTGGAAGAGGCCGTTCCATCTCTCTCTGTGTCTCTGTTGCCCTCGGCACTTGCTCTTTGGCCCCTAAGTCACTGCCAGGGTCAGAAACCAGGCAAACTATGGGCATTTCTGGGATTTAAAGGCTTTTTTAAAAAATAACGCCAAGAGAGAAGGGGGATGGATGCCCAGCTCAGCCAGCTCTTTGTCCGTTCTCCCCATCTTCTCCCTGTGACCAGTCCTGGGCCCAAATTTTGCCCTTCCGGTTCCAAAGCGGAGTAACTCTGACGAGGCCGGGAGAGAAAACAGCCAGTAATCGAGGAGCAGAGGCAGCTGAATATTCTCATTCGTGGCAAACACCCCAGCGATGGAAAGATGGGAGAATAATAACACAATCGGCATTTTGCACCCATTTCGCTTGTTTTAAAGGTCAGCAATTAGTGAGTGTCTTTTCATTCCATCTGGGGCAAGATCTGGCTCCCTTTGGTTGAAGGAGGAAAGAAAATCAATGACTTGCCAGAATTTTTCTATGCTCCGAGCAGGGACTCGCGTGCTTTGTCCCCTGCTCCGGTCACTGTGGCTCGACAGATCTGGATAAAATCATGGCAAGTCCTAGGCCAGAGCGGGCCGGCCTCCCTCCCGTCCCTTCCTGCTCAGGAACCCTGGGGGAGGCCGGCCGGGTTGCACCCCCGGCATCTCCTGGAGTCATTTCTGGGGGGGGCTGGGGGGGGAGGAGAGAGAAAGGTAGCGTGGATCTCGTTACACACGAGGAGGACCAAACACCTGGCCTGTGGCAGAGGACTCACTGGTGTGTGTCCACAGGCCAAGGGGCAGAGCGTCCACTTTGGGGACAGAGGGAGAATCAGTCCCGTGGTCTCATGATGTGTCCAAAATATGACAACTTAATCATCTTGGCTTCCAGGGAGAGTTTGGGCTCGATTTTAGTCTAAGATCCATTCAGCTGTCTTTTTAACAGTCCAAGGCATCTGCAGAACTCTCCTCCAGCACCAGGGTGCAAGGGAGTTAACCCCCCCCCCCAGCTTCCTTTCCTGTTTTGCTTTCTCAGCCACGCATAGAAATCAGAAGTCCTTTGGCCTGGATGGTTCTGACTGCAGTGCTCAACGGGATGCCTTTGCGTTTGGGAGTCGTGTCCGGTTCCTTCCCTGCCGCCCTTCCGAGCCCCCGCCTTCTTCCGGGCCCTTGACTCCAGTCTCCCCTTTGACCGAGGACTGAACTAAGTTGGGGGCCCAAGCCATTTTTTTTTAAAAAAAATTAACTCCCGCTCCCCGCAGAGGAGTCCGCCGGCTCTTGATTGGCAGGAGGACTTTCCAAAAGACGGGCCTGACGTTCGGCAGCCCGGGAAGGCGGGGAAGAAGGAAGGAGCCGGGGGAGGGGAGCAGCGAAGCGCCGCCCGGGACCTGCTCCCTTCCAGCGGCCCGGGCAAACACGAGGGGGGCAGCAGACGCCTCTCCGACGGTGGGCGAAGGCAGGCCCGCGGAGGAGGAGGAGGTCTCTCCGCCGGCTCCCCGGGTCCTCCGGCGCCGCTGCCACCGCCTCCCTCGACGGCGGCGTGGAGTCGGCGGGCCGAGGGACGTCCGGCTCCTTCTTGGCTTCCGCGCGCGCCGTGGCTTGGCTTGGGCCGCTCGGGAAAAGGCAGGCTGTCCGTGCGCGCGCGGCGGAGGCTGGGGGGCGGGATGAGGGGGAGGATGGAGGGGGTGGTGACGGGGGGGAGGGGGAGGGGGGAAGCGAGCCCGGGCCCTTCCCCGCCGGGGCACCGAGGAAGCCGAGCCTACCGCCTTGCCCGGCTCTTCTGGGGGCCGCTCGCTCAGCTCGCTCTCTCTCTGGCGGGCGAGGGGGACCGCAAGCGGGGCGGCCGCAATCCCAGCCCGACCCAAACGGCGGGCGCCCGGGGAGGCGGGGATCCGGCGGCGGCGCGGCTCGCAGGGAAGGACGGCGGGAGGGCGCCCGGGTCCCGGCAGGCGGGGCGGCGAGGAGAGCGGCGGAGCTGCCGGTCCGAGCAGACGCGAGAGAGCCCCGCCAGGAAGGGCTTCTCTTTCGGGCGGCCCCCTGTTCCCCCTCGTCTGCAGCGAAGCCCCGGAAGCCCCCTGCCCTCGAGGAGAACCCGCGCTCCCTTTGGGGCGTTGGGGCTGTGCGCCCTCGAGTTGTTTCCGAGTCACGGCGACAAATCGATCACGGGGGTTTCGGGCAAAGTTTCTTCCGGAGGGGGTTTGCCACCGTTGCCTTCCTTCGAGGCTGAGAGAGCGGGACTTGCCCTGCCTCACCCGCGTGGCTTTCCGGGGCTGAGCGGGGGGGGGTTCGACCCCCGGGGGCCGGTCCCCCCGGCCGTCAGCCTGCCTCCGCATCTTCTCCGGGAGAACTCAGAAAAAAATCCCTTTCTTTGGAGTGCGACGCCCAGAGCTCCCGAGCCAGGGTGGCCACGCTGCTTTGGGGATTCCGGGAGTTGCAGTCCAAAGAAAGGCGCTTTCCCGAGCTCTGGTCACCAGCATAGAGGGATGGATGTAGGACCCTCCAAATAGTGGGTTTCGAAGCCCAGGAGCCCCAGCCAGCTTGGTTAGGGGTTCTGAGAGTTGAAGTCCAGAGGGTCCAAGGGACTTCCAAGCTGGGAACAGAGAGGGAAGGAGATTTCGAGGGGGGAGAATCCGGTCTCGAAAAATCGGCCTCCCTGCTTTCACCCTACCCGATAATGGCCCGACGGTTCTGCTTCACGGGGTCCCGGGATTTGTAGTTTGCTCTGGCGGGGAATTCTAAGTACCCGTCGCCACAGGATGGAACCAGAGCGGTTGAAACGGGACAGCTGCGCCGTAGTGGGGTAGCGCGGACGGGCCCCGCCCCGGCGAGGCTGAGAAGGATGAAATCCTTGCGGTAGCGAAGAGCGCGCTCCTCTGTCTCAGCGTCTGCAGCGCGCCCCTCCAGCCGGAGGGGCCTAAGAAGAGGAGGGGCGGGGCCCCCCGCTTTTTCTCCGGGGGGCGTCGCGGCTGCCGGCGGGCCGCCCCCGCCTGGGAAGGCGAGCATCCCGCGGGAGCGCGCCCTTCCCGGCCAGCCCGGGCCCGGGGGCCGGGCGGGCTGCTCTCCCCCTCCTCTGGCGGCTCCGGCGGCTTCCCAGGCGAGGGGCGACGGGGAAGGAGGAGCGGGAGGCGGATCGGATCGGCCGGGCCTGCGCGCCGCCGCCGCCGCCGCCTTTGTCTCCTCCCTTCTTCCCGCGGAAGCCAGGCAGGGCGAGCGGGAGGCGGCGGCGGCGGCGGCGGCAGAAGAGGCGCTCGGCTCCCCTTCCCTTCCCTTCTTCCCGTCCCTCGCCTTCCCTTTCGCCGGCTGTGGGGCGATCGGGCCGGAGCCCGGCGGGAAGGAGCTCCCGCGCCCCGCGGTCCTCGCCGGAGAGCCCGTCCGCTCCCGCCCTCCCTCCTCCCTGGCCGCCGAGGCGCGCGATGGTGGCCGGCGGGGGCTGCGCGGGGCGCCTCCCCCTCCTCCGAAGAGACCCCCGGGAGCCCGCGGCGGCGGCGGCGGAGCCCCCTCTCGCCCAGGTAGGCGCCCGCCGGCACCGGGGAGGGTGCGGATCTTTCCGGGGGGGATGCACAGAGCAGCTCGGAGGGCCCCGGGGGCCGGTCCCTGGGGGGGCGGGGGCTGGGGGACTGCTGAGGGGCGCGTTTCCTACGCGGGAAGCCCCCTCCCCCGAGGCAAGCAAGAGGCGCCTCGGAATTGATGGTACCGGGAACGGGGGCGGGTGGCTGGTTCCCCGTGAAGGGGGCGACCCCGGCCCCCCTTCCGGCCAGCAAACCCCTCCCGCAGCGGCGGGGCTTCTCTCCCGGGACACCCGAGGCCGGATCGCGCCCTCCTGCGAACCCGGCGGGAATCGCTGGCGAGGGGGGGCGCGCCGGGCCGGCGGAGGCGGGCGGCGGCCCCTGGCTTAGGCTCGGTCGCGGCGCTTGCTTCAGAGGAGACCGTCTGCTCCGGCCGGCGGAGCGGAGGCAGAATTTCGAAGAGGGGCGCGGAACCTCCCGGCCGCGGTTCGCGCGGAGGTCCGGGCTTCCGCTGCCCCCGGGCCCGCTCCCTGCCTTTCTTTCCACGGAGGGGGGGGTCGTAGTTTCGCGGCGGATCCGAAGTCGGCAGGAGGCAGCCAGGGTGGGCTGGTGAGAGTAGATCAGACGGTGGGGAACACCCTCCCCGTGAAAAAAAGGGGTGCTAAACGTTCCAGACCGAGATCTCTGGAGCAAATGGGTCGTGTTGGGCTCTCCCGGGCTCCCTCCTCCCCTACAGACACACAGGCACCCATTTTCTTGACAGCCTGGAAGCGGGGCCCCGATTTTTGCTTGGACTACAAATCCCGGAATCCCCCTGCCACCACCATGGAGACTGCGGGCTCTGTAGTTAAAAAGAGAGAGCGGAGGGTTGTCGTTTTTAAGGCCTGGGTGTTGCGTGACCCAGAATTCGGAGCAACTCCGCTTGTCCCTCCTCTGGAATGCGTGTGAGGGCGACCTTCTTTGGCCAGGCAGCGCAGGGTCTGGGGGGGGGGGGAGAAGGGACTTCCCAGCCTTTGGGGCAATGAGAGAAAGAGGCCCCCTACTTGACACACACACCCCGCTTCTGAGGAGGGCTTTGGGGTTTGCCGTAGCTCAAGGGGACAAAAGAAACCAGCCCTGCAGTGCCAGACAACAGCTCCACCCCAGCAGGGGGGCCGGGTCAGGAAGTGGCATTCTGCTGGGCCCCCAGAGCTGACGTTTCCTAGCTGTGCCCCTCAACCTCTCAGGGGTTTTATTGGGTGGGGGGTCCAATAAGGCCTGCAGGAAACTTCCTTCCCCCCGTTCATTCCTGAACAGATGGGGCTCCTGGCACCCTTGTGGCACTTAGAACTGGGGAGGATAGCACCCCAAACCCTCGCCCCAAATCAGACTGAATCCCAGAGGATGCTCAGAAGGGGTGAGTCTGCCTTGGGATGTGGTCTGACCTTCTAAGGAGCTGTTCGTGGTGCTGAATGTCTTCCGGGAGGTAGAGTTTGGGACCTTGGCTGCTCCTCCAAAGTCTGGACTAAGTCCTGGAGTGGATTCACCACCCTGCTGGCATGGAAGCTGCCACCCACCCCTGCCTAGAACAGAACAGCCCTCCTGTTCTCTCAGCCTGCCCTCCGCAAAGCAGGGAGGTGTTTCAGTGGGCTTTGCCTAGGCAGTTCACACCCTTGGCAAGGTTGTTTGCTGTCAGGGTTGGAAAATTCAGAATGGGAAAGCGGAAATTTGGGTGCACCCTTCCTCCCCCACCCCTCAATTAAAAATAGATCCCATTCTCCTGCTTCCTCTTCCCCGATGCCACCAGAAATGATGGACTTTAGACTTCGTCTGCCTCGTGGAGGTCTCTGAAATTTGCTGAGCTCCATGTCTTGGTGGGAATCTGTGCTCAGAACATCCTGGCCCAGGGCCATGGTCCTGATTTAATAATGAGATATTGGTAATATTCCAGGTGCCTTAGGGTCTTTCTCCCTAAAGAAAGGAGCGGATAGGCAAGTTGTAGGTGTCCCATCATCCCCAGGCAGCATTAGGGGAAGGCTGTGTTAAGAGGGAGATGCCAGTTCAGAGTCAGAGCAGTGCAGCCCAGTCCCTCCTGCCCGTGGCTGGACTGGGAAAGGGCCCTGCCCAAAACCTCTGGAGAGCAGCTGCCAGCCAGTGCAGTCTGTATTGGGCTGAGTCAGGGGTGGGCCTGCTCAGAGGGTCCAAGGGCTGCTTTTGGAGGGTTTTGGGAGCTACATGCCTGCCGTCTCCTAGAACTGAAGTGTTCTCAGCTTCCAGGGCAGAAAATGTATTTCCTGTCAGCATAAAACCTTGCTGAGAAGAGTATTAGAGGAGGAAGACCTTTGCCCAGTTCTTTACCAGTGTTTCAGTGTCCCAAAGTGTGCAGAGGAGTTACTCAACTGAGAAAAGCACTTTTTTTTTTCCTGCACAAAAAACTTGTTTCTGTACATAAAACAGGCTCACTGTTTCCTGTGCAGGAAACACATTTTCTGTGCAGAAAAACATGTTCTTTGCACAACAAACAAAACAACATGTGTTTTTCTCTGCACAGTTATTTTTCCACAACATTCTAGGATATTTGAGTACAAGACAAATACTGCAGAGAAATATTTGTCCTCTTTCTAGTGGGGAGGATGAAAGCTTGGATGCGAGGACAAAACGGTCAAAGATTTACATCCCTATGATTCAGCCGCTTCTGCTCAGTTTTTTCTCTGTGTTGTTGCGGGGGGGGGGGATTCCTGGCAGCATAATTTAAGGGCAAAAAAAATTCCATTTTGAAGCATTGGACTTTGGTCAGTGGGGATCCAGGAGTGCCCAAAGGCCCCCACCGGCCTCACTGTTTAAACAGTGCCTCCCTAGATTTGGGAGGAACCCCATAGCATACCAGTGGAGAATCTGCTTTGCTTGCTGTTGTGTTTTCATTTGCTTTGCATGAAGAAGATCAGGCAGGGCTGGGGAAAAGACCCCTCTTTGAAGCCCTGAAGAGGCACAGCTGCCAGCCAGTGTGGGTAATATTGGTTTGGATGGAGCCCCCTGGGCCTGACGGCTTCCCTTGGCCCCTGGATCTGTGCCCCGCGTCTCCAGAAGGGGTTCTGCTTGGATCTCCTTCGAGAAACCTGCCCACCTACCGGCCTGCAGAGGCCACTCTGGCCTAGGTGGGCCCAGGGTTTGATGCGGGGGAAGGAGGGCAGCCCCCTGTCTTCTGCTTGGAGCAATGGGGCTGGGAAGCGTTTGGCTGGGAGGGAAGAGAAGCATCCAAGGAGCTAACGCTGAAACTAAAAGTGGGTCATTCTGACCTCTTTGTCTCCTGGCTGGTGCCATAGAAGGCGGGCGGTTGGTCTCTCTTGTCCCTGTCATTTTGTCAGGATTTGACATCCTCATTGCGCTGGTTAAATATTCCAAGTGGGTAAGAACTGATCCTGGCCCCTTCTGCGCACCTTTAGCAGCGATGGGAGTAGACCAAGTTCCCCTGGGATAATCGTGCCGCGGCTGCAAGGGAGAGCAGTGTGGTTTGGAAGGGGGGCATTTTCTGAGGGGAGGGGGTGATTCCCCCTCTCTCCAAAGTGCCAATTTACAGGCATGAATCTGTTACCCCTTCTGTTTCTTGGCTGCCCAAAGTGAGCAGAGCGAGGGACGCTAACCAGAAAGCAAAAGCAACCTGCCTGCCAATGCAGCGAGCATCAGGAATTGGAGCAAAGCCCATCTGTGGGTTTGCGTGTGTTTTCAGATTGTTCCTAGATTGACAGAATGCAACCGTGTGGAGGGATGAAGACCTGCAAGCGTATCTGAGCCCCTTTCCTTCACTGAAATAAATTTAATTCCGTTACGTGACAACTCGTGCCCACGCTTGGTGCTTACAGGACACTCACCAAGAGTCTCCCTTGGCACCATGATCACCCCGGTGACCCTGTGACCAAGAAACCCTTCCTTACTTCTGACCGGGGCACTCCGGGGGGGTTCCAGGTTTCCAGAAAGGGCTCCAGATGGGAGAAAAGCAAAATAAAACATGGAAGTGGCCAGGAGTCCCCTAGTGGTTTTGAAAAAAAAATTGCTCTTAAATATGTGGAAATGTCACAGGTGGCCTTGGGCAAGTCACACTCTCTCAGTCTAAGAGCAAGGCAGTGACAAGTTTCCTCTGAACAGAGCTTGCCAAAAAAAACCCAGGGGAAGGTCACTGTAAGTCTGAGCCAGTTTGACAGTACTTAAGAACAAGAAATAAGAGTTCCAAAGCCCTTGCAACCCGTTCAGAAGGTGAAGGTCAACCAAAGCACCCATGCACAGTACAAAATTATAATGCTTCCATCCCATGGAATCCTGGGATTTGTAGTTTGGTGAGATGCTAGAAAGCTCTGGGTGAGAATTCTAGATGCCCTTCCCTGAGCTGTGAATCCTAGGTTTCCCTCTGAGGCTGGAGGGGATTCCTGTCCGTCATGACAGGTAGTCACGGATAGCCCCCTCCTCAGTTAGTCCTCTTTTAAAGTCCTTCACGTTGTTGGCAGATGTCATAACTGTACCTTGTGGCCAGGAGTTCCACAGCCTTTGTCTGAAGAAGTCCTTTTTTTTATCTGTCCTGTGTCTCTCGGGCGTTCTGTTTCAGTGGATGATGAACTCCCATTGAGGCTCCTGCTGTGACAGGAGAAGGATAAAAACTTCTCCTTAAACACTCTCACGCCTTCATAGGCACTACGGGACTGCAGCTCCCATCAACCCCAGTGGTGGAGGATGATGGGAGTTGTGGTCCCACAGCATCTGCAGGGCTTTATATTCCCCACCCCTGATCTAAACAGACCACCATGGGCATCTTCCTGTCTCCCTTTGCCCCTCTCCCCACCCTGCAGACTCTGTCTTGTCCCAGAACAATGCTTGTGTGCCGGGGGGGGGTCCTGCCTCTTATTGGGGAGGGGAGAGGGAGGGAGGTTTCCCTTATCTTCTGAATACTAAAAAGGGAGGACTGTAATATATATATATATAGAGAGAGAGAGAGAGAGAGAGAGAGAGAGCACTCATAATATATTCTTTTTGTTTTTACATTTGCAAAACAATTCATTTGATGGCTATTTTATAGGGCATGTTTTATTTATACCGTCGTGCTGTGCTCATAAGCTGCTTTGGATCGCTTGCATGGAATGTTGGGTTAGAAATGAAGGGCGATAAATCTTTATAAATAGCAGTCCTTCCGAAACCAGGGGTCATGCTACCCTGCAAGCATGAACTGGCGTGCGGGACGTGCTTTTCTCCTTCGGGGTCTTAGAGTCATGCAGTCAGCCCTGTGCTGGGGATGGGGTGGGCCTTGGAGACTGAAGCGGTACTCAGAGGTCTCTGCCCCAATCTGGTTACAAATGCGATAGGCAGCCACAGCAGGGAAACTGAGAGCGGCAGGGTCTGTGTGGATTTTAGAGAGGGGCAGGAACACCTTGTAGGGTTGCCCCTTTTGTTTTCAGCAGGGCTCCTTTTCCATTTGACAGACAGCAGTTCCACAGGTATAGCTTTTCCCATTGGTGTGGAGGAAGAAGCTTCACCAGTTGAATTTCTACAGCTGTGCAGTCCCTGTCCATGAAACTGTGGCAAGTCTGCATAAAGCTGACCCTGAGTCATCAGCATGTTTTTTCAGTGTGAACAAAGCAACTGGTGTGTGTGTGTGTGTGTGTGTGTGTGTGTGAATGCACATCACCACTACACAGGAGCGCCTGCAGAGTGTGATTGATTCCCTTTAAATCTCTCTTGTTCCTTTCATCAAGTTCTTAGCCACCATCTCTTACTTGGCAAACTGCTGCATATGATTATTTGCTCAGAAACAGACTCATCCGCAAAATTAAACCGACCTGGCCAACTTGGCAGAGAAAGTGTGTTTTGTGTTCTATTGTTTGCAGATTTCTTAATTGCACAGGTTGCTATTATGGTTGCTTTCCCGTCACCCTTTGCGGCAGGTAGGTGTAGCACCAAGGTGCCCATTTTTGATTTCTGCGTTGACAGACTGGCCTGCTGAGGTTCGGGCGAACTGAAATCAAAGCTGCTCAGATTACATTCTCCCAGTGGTGACGGGGCTTGGTGTCCAAACTGAAATCAAAGCACGCTCCAATTCCGTTGTTTTCATATTTTTTACGGCAGCCCTGTAAGGTGGGTCTTCTTGTTAAAACAGAAGTCAAAGTGCAGTCAGAGTACGTTGTCCCTGTAATTTTTTTTTTAAAGAATCTCATAAGTTGGATCTTGTTTTTATTTCTCCCCAGGTGTAAAAGAAATATCCAGATCTTGTAGAGTTTGGCTCTAGCTTGGATATTTTTTTTTAAAGTGGAGTTGTAGCTTAGGGCAAGTAGTGGTGGAGATAATGCAGATGTCCTTCGCTGAGATTGCGGCAGAGCTTGGACAAGTTACTTTTATGGATGACAGCTGGCCATGCTGTCTGGAGACCTCTGAAAATTATCATCCAAAAGAGTAACTTTCCCAAGCTGTAGGTTGGCGAAGGTGGGAGGGAAGGAACCCAGAGAAGGAGGCGGCTGCCAACAGATTTATGGCCAGGAACGGGGAGGGGAGAGCCCCCAAAGTAATAAAGCAAATGACTTGAGCAGCAGCCTTTAAAAAGCCCATTGCCTCATTGTGCAGCCAGGGCTGACGTACTCCGCCAATAACTCTCTTTGAGCGGGCTGGTGTCATCTGGGTGGGCTTCGCAGATGGAGAAACCGGAGGGTTGGAGCTTTGAGTGGGGTGTCTCTCGTGGGGCTGTAGACCTCACCCCTCCCCTCCTGGATGCCCCACACTCAAGCCAAGCTCTTTCCTCATTGTGCTGCCCAGGCCATGTGCAACATTTTTGCCTTTGGGCAGGCCAGCAGTTCTGCAGAATTGCATCTGTGCTCGGTGCCACTTTCCATTTCGTGTCCAAGGGGGGCTTGTGAGCCACCCGATCGATGCAGGAGGTCCTAAGAGAGAGCATCCCTCTGCCAAGTGGCTTTGCAGCCTCTTCCTTGAATGCCTCCACGGCAGCCTGATCATCTCGGTCACTGGCAACACCTTGGAAAAGTTCCTCTTTTTTGGATAACAATTCCCAAAATCCTCAGGCCAGCATGGTCAACAGGCACACTAGCTCAGGAACTCCATTAGTCCAGAAAGGTAAATCTTCCAAGGCCAGGGCATAGTCTTCCTGTGAAGGAGTTTCTCCTTTCTTCCATCCAAAGTCGGGCTCCTTGTAACTTAGATCAGTAAGATCTAGTCCTTCTCTCTGGGACGCTGGGAAAGAGAAAAACAACCCCTGCTCTCTGTCTGGCCTCTCCTTGGGGATTTGGCAGTGCAGTTGTGTTTCCTCCTCTTCCTCGCAGGAATGGTTTTTCCTCCCGTCACCAACCCATCTTCATTCCCTTCCTTGACACCTGTCATCAAATCAAGCAGAAGGGAGTAGAAATGCATGCGAACAGGTACCTGTGAGGCACAGGGGACCCTTGGCAGAAGGCAGGCGAGCATCCGGCAGGTTTTATTGGGCCCTGTCAGATAACAGCGGGGAACACAAATTATGGCACCGGGTAGGTGTCCCCCCTGCCTTATCTGTCCTCGGCCTGCTGCCGAGCAAGCTGGCATCGCCTGACGGGGAGAGCGGCAGGCGGGGAAAGTGCCCAGTCAGCGTGGCAGCCGGTGATTAATTTGTCGCGGGCTCCTTTCTCTGCTTCTCCTGGCAGAGCTCATCAATTTCCATCTCTTCTTCTTCTGCTGCTGCTGCTGCTGCTGCTGCTGCCGCTCTCCGGCCAAGGAGCCAGGCCGCAGGGGCATGCACGCGCCCGGTTCGTTCCTGTATGTGCATGCGTGGGAAGTGAGCTGTGTTTACCTTCCCTTTTCTTTGGATTAAGACTTCTTGGGAATGAGAGGTGATACGATGGATGTCGTTATAGATGTATCTAAAGGGAAATCGTACAGAAGATGGAGCCAGCTTGTTTTCTGCTGCCCCAGAGACTAGAACACGAACCAGTGGGTTGAAATTACAAGAAAGGAGGTTCCACCTGATCACGAGGAAGACCTGCCTGCCTGTAAGAGCTGACAGTGGGATCTTTGAGCAGAGGTTGGATGGGCCTCTTTCAGGAGGAAGCGCTTTAGTTGTGTCTTCTTGTGTGGCTGAAGAGGGTTAGGCTAGACGGTCCCTGGGGTTCCTTCCAGCTCCGGTATTCTACGATTCTGCCTTCCCCTGTCCCTCCCTCCCACCGTGAGCATCCAGCGTTTCCTCCAAGCTTGGAAAAAAGGTGACCTTTTTGGACTGCACAGCTCCCAGTGGACAATGCCGGGCTCAGTGGACAAGCAGAGATGAGGAAGGGGCAGAACGGGGTTCTATCGGCCATGCTGGCTGGTGGGCAGATGGGAATTGTAGTCCAGCCCTCAACTGGAGAGCTGGATCTTCCCCACCTGGTGTGAGACAGCTGTGTGTTTGTGGGAGCCAGCCCGTGGCTCGGTGGTGGAGGGTGGGCTTGGCTTGGACGCGGTCGCAGGCTCACTCCCCAGAAACTCCAGCGCTGCAAAACCCTTTAACTCGGTACCTGGTGGTCTAATTGCGTGCCGTCTTTATTTTGCCAGGTGAACCGATGCCCAGTGTGTGCTTCCAAGGTGAAATTAGGCATTTTAACTGTATTGGCCAGGCAGGCCTGAATTGTTTTGGATCCAGCCCCCCCAAAAAGCTAACTGCCTTCACTGCTGGCGGCCTCCCCCACCCTGAAATCAAGACAGGGGCCTTGTGTGTGTGCCCACCTCTCGGAGCAGCCAGCTTGGCGGAAGGAAAGGACGGGGTTTTCTCAGTGGTGGCACCCTGCTCTTAGAACTCTGTTTGGGTGGATGCCGTGAAGGGCCTCCAAGGGGAGAGTGAAGAAACCTTTCCCCCTTGGCCTGTAGCGGATGTAGGACTTGATCGGATGCTGTTGTAGGTATGGTGCCATCTGGCTTTAATGGCTGTTTTTACCTTTTCAGTCATTGTTTCTTATCCTGACTTTATCATGTTTTTACTATGTTACACAGTTTCACTTTTCTGGCATGGTGCCTCTTTGGAAGTGTGTATTGCACCAAGATGGGAGGGCTGGACATTTTGTTGTCATGGCTTCGGCCAGTTTGTGTTTTGCTGTTGTTCTGTGTCTGTTTTGGTGGATTGCTGCCCTTTGGGGCTGAACATACATGGAGCAGAAAGATGAAGGACAAAAGTTGAGATAGACAGAGACCAGTGAGATTTTTGCAGTCGCTTTAGGCAGGAGCAGTCTATCTGAACAGTATGACATCTCAGTTCTCACAGCAATAGTTTTTTCTTCGTTTACATCCCCGTTCTCCACTCCTTGTTGTTGTTTGTGTGCCTTCAGGTCATTTCCAAGTAATGGTGACCCTAAGGTGAATCAGAATCTGATCTTGAAAGCTAAGCAGAATCAACCGTGGTTGGTACTTGGATGAGAGACCAGCAATCAGTACCAGGTGCTGTGTGCTCTATTTCAGAGGAAGGAACTGGCAAAACCACCTTAGAGGATTCTTCACCTAAGAAAACCCTATAAAATTCATAGGGTTGCCATAAGTCAGCGGGTGACTTGAAGGTACATACATGCACACGCAGGGGGCTTCTATGGCAGGGATTCGAACCCGTGTCTCCCAGGTTCTTACTCCAACACTGGAACTACTAAGCCATTCTAGCTCTCCTGTTACCTGTCTTCAAGGTGACTTCAGCTTATGCCAGCTCTTTCCTTGAGGTTTTCTTGCCAAGAGTTATTATTCGGAGAAGGTTTGCCATTACCTTCCCCTGAGGCTGAGAGAGTATGACTTTCCCGTGGTCTCCCAGAGGTTTTCAGCAGCTGAGCAGGGATTCATACCCTGGTCTCCAAGAGGCCTAACCCAACACTTAAAGCTGCTGTACCTTACTGGTGCTCTCTTTTTCATCCACCCTGTGCTGTTCACCCCTTCCTCCCTTTGGGGTAGGTCAGATATCTGGATCTCCCAGATATGGTGCCTGGGCTCTAAGCACTGCCCGACACTGCCTCTCTCAGAGCCCTCGCCATCCTGTCACAGTCTCTGACCTGCCTGTGATTTTCCTCCCTCTTTCCTCTTCAGCAAAGGAGATTTTTATCTCTGGCAGCAAATTCCATATGTGAAAGGTTTTTACCTCCCATGGGGGAAGCAGGGAGATAAGCACCTGCTAAAAATAATAATAATGATGATAACAATAAAACTCTGTCTTCAAAGGCCTCCGAGGAATGCACAGTTCCTGGACTTTGGAATACTGTGGCCCATCTTATGGGGAGCGGCTCGAGACATTGTGTGGCCCGACGTGGCAAGATCGAAGGGGATTCCTCCCGTCTCCACTTGTAACGATGGGCCAGCGGGCCAAGGGGTGACTCCGGACACCCTTGGCAAGGTGGCTTATCAGGCAAGGTCGGAGCAGGGGGAGTCTGCTTCCAGCAGGCTGGGTCTGCATGTGATAAAAACAAATAATTTGGAGAAAAATAGTACTATAGCACCCCTATTTTCTTGCTGTTACATGGATGTATCTAAGCAGCTTTCACACAGAAGCTGTTTTCACTCACAAGTGTATGTGTAAGAGAGAGAGAGGGACGGGGGGGGCATCCATCTGCATTTTTTAAATTTAAAAAAAATTATAAAAGGAAACTTTAAAGGAGCCGTTGGGTATTGCTGGTTGGGGGATTCTGTAAATTATGCTCCCCCAAAGTGACTTTTCTTAGCTCTGGCAATTCATCTGAATAACTAAACAATTAAAAGTTTTGTCCCCCCACATTGTGGTAAGGATAATAAAACAAGGAGGGAGGATTCTGTCCACCTCTTGGTGAAAGATGAGAAGGATAAAAATAAACAAATATTAAAAGTAAAAGTAAACAGAAGTGTGGAACTTCCCAGGGGCATCTGCTGGGAAGAGCGGTCCAGCTGGTTGGTTCACTGAGGGGGGTCTCATGAGACCCTCTGGCCAGTTGCCCTTCGGCGGCAGGTGAATGACCATGTTCTTGCACAAAAGGTGGTCCCTTTTGAAGCTCTGGTGAAGGGCAGGGTGCAGGCCAGGTGCCCATCTTTCCAATTTTCCCAGGTCTCCCCTGCCCCACCTCTTTGCACAGCCGACATGTTACCAATTGCCTCCCGTGAAGCCGGGCATCGGCCGGGCCCAGGGCTGCACCCCAGCACGAAGCATTAAGCGCCTTGGCTTTGTTTGGGCTGGACTGGAACGGTTCCCTCTCCAGCCGCGGCGTGCAGGAACAGCTTCCTGAGGCCCGAGGGAGCCAGCCGGGCTCGGGGCCAAGAGCCCAACGGCTCTCGCCCTCGCTCTCTCCCTCGCACCATAGAAGGAGGTCCGAGGAGGAGGAGGAGGTCCTGGGCTGACTTCCTGCTTTCACGGTGGAGGTGGAGGAGCCACTAGCCTTTTCCACCAGCCGGCAGTCCTCCTCCCGGCTCGGTTATTCTGGGGCCAACTGGGAAGGGAAGCTCAGCATGGTAAGTGGGAGCCTCGGAGCTTTGGGCTGCTCGGAAGAGAAAGCTCTTGGGAGCTCTGATTGCGCGCAGCCATGCCGGGCCCACGCGTGCATGCTCTTGCCCCCTCGGCCTCCCTGCCGGCCGGTTCCCAGCCTTTCTTCTTGTTTTGAAGCTTTCTGATGTGGCATTTCAGACTCCCTCCCCGCCACTGCCACCTTCGTCCTCCTTATGATGGTTAAACAAACCGCTATCACGCACACAGACACAAACGTGTTTGCAAATGTCAGCCCAAATGCCCGGATCAGGAGCCCAAAGCCGGATGCGTTTTCCCTGTCTTCTCTTTCGAAGCGGCCCGGTTGCATTCACATTATGCGCCAAGGAGAGCTCCCTCCTCTTCGCCCGCCCGTCTGATGCGTGCCGTGCGTGTAATTCACGAGGTTAATGAGACAGGGCGAAAGAGAGGAGGTCGACCCGTGCCGCTTGGCAGCAGGGCCGGCGGCACGGGCGTCTCGCTTCCTGCCACGCAGTGTCCACGCTCCAAGGTCCCTGGCACGGTACGGCCTCTCGGCCCTTTAGGGCTCCTGGATGCCTCTTTGCTTTGGGCAGGGAGGCGGCAATACTGGGGTCATCCCCACCCCGGCTGTCTGGAAGCCCACATCTCCCCATAGGAGTCTGCCTCGACCTTATGCTCTTTGCGGAATTTCTTTCTTTCTGTCCCCACATCTCCCAAGACTCATCTCGTGCGGGTACGGGAGCGGGCCTTCTTGGTGGTGGGTTCTAGGCTGTGGAACTCCTTCCCCCAGGAGCCTGGCTTGGCCTCTCCTGCTCTCTTTTTGCTGGCAGGCAATCTGAACAGGATTTCAGCTTTTACCTGGAGCTTCGGTGGGCATGGTGCCTTTCAAAAAATACATGACGGTATGTGTTGAGTTTATTTTTAATTGTTTTAAATTCATGTTTTAATAGGGTTGGTGGTTTAATGCTTTTTAAAAACCGTGCACTGCCTACTTTTTGTCTGTTTTGTTTTAATTTCTGTCATAAGCTGCCTCAGGTCTCGTACTGGGAAAAATGTAGGATGTAGGTATGTTGAATAAATAGATACTGTAAATATACAAATAACGTGGGAAATGTTTCAAAGGGATATCTGTAGTGACCTGTGGTGTAACAATTTAGGGTAACTAGCTCTGATGGAAAAATTAACAAAATTCAAATAACTTAAGGAAGGAAGGAAGGAAGGAAGGAAGGAAGGAAGGAAGGAAGGAGGGAGGGAGGGAGGGAGGGAAGGAAGGAAGGAAGGAAGGAAGGAAGGAAGGAAGGAAGGAAGGAAGGAAGGAAGGAAGGAAGGAAGGAAGGAAGGAAGACAATCTTACTGTGATTTGGAATTGTTTTATCAAGCTTACAGTGATCTTGTACTTCCAAAGGCATGTAAGTCTTTTTGGCTAATTGTATAAGGGAAAACATTTTACATCTTTTTATTCTGATATTAGGGCTGTGTAACCTGACTGAAAAGTAATTTTTAATACCTCTTGTCTGTGGTGGGTGCTGGGGGGAGAGTCAGGGATGATGTCATAATAGAAAATCAATTGTAAAACGAAAGATATACATGGATGTTTCGAGAACTGCCACCAAGGCCTTGCAGGTGATAATGATGGTTAGATGCCGAGCTTGGTGGGAAGCAACGGGCAAGAGGAAAAGGGGTTTAGAGGAACCGGGCCTTGGCCGGTCTGTCTCGGAGATAAACTTGGGGATTTTGGACGCTGTGGTTTGTTTCTCAGTGTGGATTGATGATCGCATGGTATTACGTGCTGCGACGCTGTTAATCTCATTAATGTTTGTGTTGTATGGGCTGGAGCACATACCTGTCGTGCCAGACCTGTTAACTTGC
The DNA here is from genome assembly GCA_030412105.1 of Cyclura pinguis. Lineage (NCBI taxonomy): Eukaryota > Metazoa > Chordata > Lepidosauria > Squamata > Iguanidae > Cyclura > Cyclura pinguis. The sequence continues at coordinate 1,029,349 of CM059613.1, forward strand.
ATACTTGCTACTAGGATGATGTGTGTTATCAGCAATGGTTTTTGTTGGTCTCCAGTGGTGTCGCTTCGTACATCTGTACTTTGTTCGCATTTCACGGACCTTGTGCCTGCAAGTTATACCCGAAACATCTGTGGATTGTAATACATGAATTCTCACGCTGGCAGGAATGTTACAGTCTTCAAGGTGCCCCCGATTCAGTTTCAGCGGGGATCAGTCGGTTGCTAAAATTGAAAAGGAGCAAGGAAAAGTGCTCGTATCAAGTCCGGCTGGCATTTTCTCCTCTGAAGTCAATCCCATATGTGGTTGGAACAGCAGATGAGAAATAGCGCTTTGCATCTGCTCAGAGGTGCTGTCATCTTTCTTGTTCCATCCTTCCCATTCCAGGCCAAGCCTCAGTGCCGAAGATAGGCCGGGGGGCTGAGAAGTCTCCTCTCTCTGGCCGCTTCGGTGGAGCATCTGAGAATATGTGGTTCTTTTTCTCCTCTTTTGCTTCTCAATGCCGTGGTCATTCGGTTTTGTTTTGTTTTTTTTTAAAATCTGCATCGCTCCAGAAATGTCAAGCGCTCAAGCCGACGGCCTGTCTGTTTCGCTTGCCGCCTGTCCCTAATTTTTATTTATTTATTTATTTTTGTCATCCTGTGGGCTGAAGCTGTTTGCATTAATTATTTCCAGCCTTCCAGATAAAGTCCCCGTTGCGGCCCAAGGAAAGAATTGAGGCAGATGTTGGCTTGGAGCCGTCTCTCCCAAGCCGTGAAGGGGGGAGGGGGAGGGGAGGGGGGCAATCGGGATGGGACGACGGTGGGGGGAGGCTCTCGGGCTGCAGTGAGATATGTTCAAACAACTGTCAAAACTAGGTCATTTGGATGCGGGTCGCGGGGAGGGGGGAATCAGATTTTTGGAAGAATGTGCGCACTGTCTGGAGAGTTTTTAGATTTCATGCAAATAGACAGCTGTCCAAACTTGTCAAGTTGAAGAGAGAACAAGAGAGGGGTGGAAGCGAGAGCCCTGCCGCCCCTTCCACCTCCCGCCCGTTGCCTGTCGCCAACCCGCAGGGGCATAGCTGCCATTGGGCAGGGTGGGCATTGCCCCGGGGTTACAGTGAGGCGGGGGCTCCTCCTTCTGCCCGCCCCCCGGCCTGCCCTGACTCAGGTCCTTCTTGGCAGCCATACTTGGGGGGAGGCGTCGGTACTGCTCGGCCCCGGTCACCGGGCTGGGCCAGACAGCCCCCTCGCCTGCCTCCTCGTCGACTCCCTTGTCAGATCGATGAATCAAACTCCGCAAAGCAAGAGGCTTGAAAGCCAGAGGGAGTCGCCCCCCCATTCCAAAGTGCCCCCCGTATCCCAGGGGTGCCAGGGATATGAGGCAGCCCGCGTTCCACCTCCAAACAGCTCTTACAGCAAAGCGGTTCTTCCCGATGTTTGAGAAGACGGCGTCACCCCTCTGTGGCTGTTCTCCACCAGGAGGGTGAATTTTGACAGACGCAGCTTCTCCCTTTGTGTGAAGCAGAGGTGAGACAAGCGTCACCCTGCCCTGATCCACCCTCCGGAAGTACTGAACACAGAACTTGGGAGCCAGTGGGGTGTAGACCGGTGGTTCGGATTCAGGGGTTTGGGGGAGTTAGCTCTGTGGGACTACAGATCCCAGAATCCTCCAGCTGGGAGTTTTTGGGAACGAGCAAGCCTTTCCAAGCTCTGTTCCAACAAATATTTCCGTGGTGGCTTTCCCTGACCTATAGCCTGCCCCGTAGGGCTGTTGTGAGCACGATCGCGGCATTAATCCTTTCTTGGCTGCACAGAGGAAGGCTGAGGCACAAGTCTGTCCGGCCTCCCGGTCTCCTCTACGCAGTGTGTCTGCGATTTGCTAGCGTGGTGTAACTTATCCAGCAGCTGTGTGTGAACAGCTGGGCAGGAAGGAAGTTGCAGAGCCCGGGACGGAATGGCCTCTGTGTTTTGTCCGCACTGCTGGTGTGATGCACTGTCGTTATTGTTTTCCTCGGTCTTCTTTGTGCTCCAGGTACAGCGATAATGAATGGCAACAAAACTGCAACACTGCAAAATTAATAAACATTGTGAGCCCTGCATTTTTCTTAAGCAAACTGGCAAAATGGCTCCTGACGAGGCACTAATGAGCTATTGTTTATTTTCTCTATTAGTTCCATTTATGTCCGTCTTTCCTCCAGAGAGCTCAAGGTGTGGGCATTCATGGTCTTTTTATCCTCACCAGCTGAAAGATACAGGGTGTGGTGATCAGTTAAAATATGGAAACCAGATATTCTGTTTCTGCAGGAAGGACTTAGGAAGAAAGGAAGCAAAAAGATAACGGCACAGTCCTATTTTGAGGTTCAGAATCATTCAGAGGACTGCCTAAAACACCCTGAAGGAACCAGATCCCATCTGACCATGGATGCTAAGCAGGGGCAGCTCTGGTTAGCCCTTGGATGGGAGACCGCCCAGGAACAGCGGGTGCTGTCGGCCATATTTCAAAGGAAGGAACTGGCAAAACCACCTCTGGGCATTCTTTGCCGAAGAAAACCAGCTCTCCAGAGTCCCAGGCGGCACAGCCAGTGGGCATTTGGCCAACGTAGACCTTCTGGCCCGAGTGGACTGCTGCCAATTGATTGGTTGCTGGGAAGGAAGCCTGCAGCTTTAGATTGGACTGACAGAATGTTTAAAATTATTATTATTTAAAAAAAAGCCACACACAGCCAAAGTCTTTTTTTGAGGGGTGGGAGATTCCAGGGAGCAGCCTTGTTAGCCTGGGCGCTTGCTGCTACACCCTGCTGTGAGTGCCAGATCTGTACACTTGTAACACACATAATTGGTATGTTGGTGATGCATGCTCCACCCTGATGTTTTGTCTGCCTTGCTGTGTTAGTCTGTTTCAGGATAAACTGGGAAAGGTGTTGAAATGAAGGAAGCCAGCAGCACCTTTGAGCCTTGCCGGTTCATTTCAGCACGAGTTTTCATGGATTTCAGTCCACTTCTTCAACATTTGGGAGCAGAGTGACATCCCTGAAACAAGCAGTTTGATGGCCACAAAAGCTCACACCGAAATAAAGCAGTTGCAGAAGTGCTGCCGAATTCCTTCATTTCCCCTCCTTTTCCATTTATGCTGAAACAGACTAACACAACTATCCCTTGGATGGAGTAGGTGCAGCAATTCCATTTTATCTGTAAAGGAAGGGAGCTGCAATTGAAGACCTTAGGGCCCAATTAGGATCCATGAGAGGTCCAAATTTTCTCCTCACCTCCCTCACTTGCTCATCCAGAAGCAAAATGTGTCCAGCGGTTGTCAAACTTTGGTCCCTTAGATTGGTTCTACGCAGAGCAGGACTCCACAGGTCACAAGCCATTGACTGACGGTCTGGGTCAAAAAATAGTTGTACCTTGATTTTCAGAATTTTATATATGTCCATCAGACTTTTGTGCTTTCTAGAAAATATTCAGTTCAAGCGTGTTGTATGTTGCCTTCTCCCCTGGCTTTATAGTTGGGGCGTGTGAGAGAGGGGCTACTCCCTTCCCTACATTTCCTGGGTAATTCTCTTGCCTTCCCTCCCCCCAAGGATGCTCAAGAAACCATTCCCGTCTCTCTAACATAATTCATTAACGATAAATTAATTTCTCATTTACAGAACCGTAATCCTGTTTGATCTGTGCTCTGTTCAGCCCTCTCCTTTGCTCTTAAAATTCAGTGCATTTTTTAAGGGTTCTGCAAGGGTTTATTAATGTTTAAAAATTGCTCGGTTGGTCCCTGAAGTAATTTGACAAGTCTGTCAGCTATTGATTAAAAAAAAAACCTACCTGAAATTATTCAAGATTGAGGGTGCCTTGGGGAATTAGATGGGGAGAGTGTGCGTGCGTGTGTGCGAGAGAGAAGAGCGCGGGTGCACGTATGGAGAACGGGGTGAGTGGAATTATCCCAAATGGGAGAGGAAGTAAATGGTTGGAAAGTTGGTATGTTCTTGAAATACTTTCCGATAAATCCATTAGAACTGTGAAATTAAACTGAAATGAATATTTGGCAGGTGAGGGGCTTCTTGGGAGAAGGAGGAAGAGGTGGGGAGGGAGTTCTCTCTCCTGCACCAGCCCAGAGGGGGAATCTTGTGGCTGAAGTGCGCACCTAGGACTATTTTCCTGCTCACTCTGGGCAAGACTTAGCTCCGATTTGTGCGTCTCTGGGGGTGATGAGAGTTGCAATCCCATGCATCTGGAGGGCACGGGCTTGGGTAGACTGTTGCATGTGGATAAAGGGGGGTCCCTTGCCCCACTCTCACCCCAAAAGTCCTGTGGTTCCCTGGGTCTCACGGTAGAACAGATCCGCAGGGGAAATTCAGGACAGAGGAAAATGCCGTTGACTTTCTGCCTGATTAACCTCTGGAACTCCCTTTCACAAGGGAATGGCGGCTTCTTAATATAGCTTTTGACGCCAGGGAGGGTAAAGCTATTGTCAGTGGATGCTGGTGAATGTGAGCTGCCAAGAGAAAGGGGCAACAGCAGGGTGGGGAGAGGCGGGCTTGGCCTTTCCGGGCTTCCCGGAGAGTTTGATCTGGAGGTTTGGGCCCTCGGTTTCACTTGCGTTCTCAGCGAGAGAGGAATGCCGTCGTTGATCGCGAGGGGAGTGCCATGCGCTGGCAGAGAGATCTTCGGCTGCAGTGTAGAGACGGTGGATTGAACTGGGGGGACCGTGGGCAAATCACACTCTCTCAGCCTCAGAGGAAGGCAACAGCAAACCGCCTCTGGATGCATCTTGCTCAGAAAACCCTCTGATAGGAATCGACTTGTAGGCATTTCACGGGAACATTTTTGGCTCCGTCCCTTCGCCTGTGGACCCACCTGCCGCTGGAATATGGCCGTCATTCTCTGCCGTTGAACGTGGCCCTCTGGGAATTGTTTTCCACTCCTGGAAACAGCCTCATTCTACATCTCTTTTCCTCCCTCCGGCTCAGTACAGCCAGCTCTGGCGGGCGGCTTCACTCCAAGGAAAGAAAGGGTGTTGTTTCTTTCCCCCACTGCCCCCATTGGGTTCTGCCGGATCCTTTCTCTCCTTTCTGCAACCGGAGCCTCCAGTGGATGTTTATAAAAAGGGAGGGAGAAGAAGCAGCGTGCAGGGCGGGGATGGAACGAGGAAGCGGCCGACTGCTAAAAGGCGTCTCCCTTCTGGCGAGCGAGGCCAAGTTCACCCACACGGCTCACGTCTTCTTCTCCTCGGCCCCTGAGGCCATCCCGCCCTGCGGTGTAGGCCAAGGGCTGAGCTTCCCTGCTCTCTCTTTTTCTGGAATCCTCTGCCTGGGACGGGCAGACGGCCCCTCGCCTCCAGACATCTGTTGTGAGGTTCACCGGATGGGCTTGGATAAACAGATCCTTCCCCCGACTTCTGTTAGTGTCAAAGGGAAACTGCGTTTCCCAGCCTCCCTGAATCAAAATATTTTCCTTTCCATGCCTGCAGGTTTTTATTTTTAGAGTGGGAAAGGGAAAGTCTGTTCCCGGAGCCTAGAAAAGTTCCTTTGCGGGGGAGAATTACAACTCCCAGAACCCACACAGAGAGGAGTGTGGCCACAGAAATATTTGGAGAGTTGTAGTCCAACTCCTACTGTGCTGAGCGTGTAAACACACACACGTAGCTTTGCTGGATCAGACCAGGGGCTTCTCTATCTGGCACAGCAGCCAGTTTGTGAAGGAGGGCTCAGGACCCCCGTGTCTGGTACTGTGGCTGGGCTGCCTTAGAAGATGGAGGTTCAATTCGGGCCTCGCATGGCTCTGGTTGTTCTGATCAAAGATTCAGACCAAATATTTTCTGCTCACAGGGGGACATGGAACCCCTTAATGAGTTAAACTTAATCTAGTCATTTCCCTTCCCCACCTCGCCCATCCTACCTCTTGCCCTTCCAGGCAGAAACCTTTCTACACAGGCTGAATTTTGGCACTTGACCCACTAACTGAGCAAGGAGCTTCGGACTGGCTGGGTGTTGCGTGTTTTGTTTTGTTGTTTTGGAAAGAAATTGATCTGCTTTTAAATAGCTTTTAACTTAATTGCATTCTAGTAATATTTGTTTGGAAATGTGGTAAATTGTTTAACTGTGTTGTGAATATTTTAAAACTTTCTGTTTCCACTCGTATCTTCTTCTCTTAATGTTATTGGGAGCTGCCTTGAGTTCCGGTGTTTGGGAGCAAAGGAGGAATAGAAACCAAACAAATCCATCTTGTCCAGCCTCCTGCTTTCCCCCGTTGGTACCCGGATGCCCCCAGGGAGCCTCCAAAGTGGGGTGGGGAGGCCAGGGACCTCTCTCGTTGGGCTCTCCGGCATTCAAGTGTCGACCACCACTGGAGATTCCATTTTCTCACCAGGGGCAACGGTTTGAGCGTTGGACTACGACTCTGGAAACCAGTGCCATTTCCACACTAGACTGTTACAGCACTATTATTCCACTTCCAACATCCTATGGAATCCTGGGGTTTGCAGTTTAGGGAGGGCCCTTTGAGGATGGCCTTTGAGGCCCCTCCCTAAACTGCAAACCCCAGGTTTCCATAGGATGTTGGAAGTGGAATAATAGTGCTGTAACAGCCTAGTGTGGAAATGGCCCAGGGTTCAGTTCCCTGTTAAGCCTTGGAAACCCACCGGGTAACCTTGGGCAAGTCGCGCTCTCTCAGCCTCAGAGGAGGGCAAAGACAACCGTTGCTAAGAAAACCCCATGATTGTTTGCCTTCGGGTCACCATAAATCAGAAATGACTTGGAGGCACACAGTAGCAACAACAGGCGCGAATAACTCTTCATGAGTCCCTTTCCCCCTCCCCTGTGGGTTTCCGGTCAGGCAACAGGGAACGGCTGTTGCTTTCATGGTCGTTGAGAACAATGCGAACAGAGCCTTTGCACGATGAGACCCGAAGTCCTTTTAGTCCAGCAGGGGAGAACCTTTGGCCCTTTGGATATTTTGGGTGGGGCAGCTGCGGGCTTCTGTGTTAGTGGAGTGGTGAATCCACCCTAGGTATTAGTCCAACTCCTGTCCCCAAGGTTCAGTACCTTGGGTGTGTTGTTGGAAGCTTAGATTCACTGGGACTTACTGAGGGACTAGAAACCTGGGTTCCCTGGGGACTGAAACCTTGGACTTACTGGGAACTAAAGCCTTGGACGGTAGGGATGGGAATCTGGGATTCCCTGAGGACTAGAACTGGTGTCTCCTAAGTTCCAGTCTAACCATTTCGTCACCACACACCTCCCAGCTCCAGAAAAGCCCAAAGAAAGGAGAGGAGAAAGCAGGTGTGATAGGAAAGAAGGAAACCTGGGCGCGAGGGCATTCTGAGCCGGAGAGTTCCCATGGCCAGGAGCTGCCGAGGTGAGGAAAGCCGATCCCCCACATTGATTGGAATTAACCAACCAGATCTTTGGCTGCAGGCCGCCGGCACGGTTAATTAAGCCGTCTCCCAAGGAAGCTGCTACAATGAGCTGCTCTCCCGCCGCCCCGCCGCCAGGCTGCCGGTGGAATCCGCTCACGTCTTGCGAACCCGTGCCCGCGCGCGCGCACCTTGCGCGGAACCCCAGCTGCCTTCCGAATTTGACGGCCGATGCCGGCGTTCCCGATTTCCACGTTCCCCCTAAAAAACGACAAGCGCAGGCAGAAATTTGAAGGGGTGTCAAAACGCGCTCTGTGTTTTGGGCTCTCAGAGAGATCTTGTCAGAAGCTGATCTGCTGATTCCTTTAATTAGGATTGCTTGTATTTATGTATTTTAAATAATAATAATAATGACAACAACAACAAAAACAACAGAGTGTTTTAGCTCTGAAGAGAGAGGAGGGGCTCGGAATGTGCCAGGAATGCCGACTGAGGCAGCGATGTGCCAAATCAGTTATGAGATACCGCTTCCAGACCCGCATCTTCGTTCACCCCTTTTGCATTCTTTTCTTCCCCCTCGGCCCACAAATAACCACTTCTGCATCTAATAATAAACAGTTTAAAAGCCCTGCAACTTGATTACAGTATGCAAATCAAGGAAATTTGCATAATTTATCGTACCTCCTGTAGCACGATGCTGAGAGATGAGAGACATCTGGAAAACCCACTCTGGGAAAAGCGGACGTCTAAGCGCCTCCTCCAGCTTGTGGGGCATGGTATCGTCTGGGGCCAGGGCGGGCCCCTCCAGAGGGACTGGCGGCCATTTTCTCTGTGACCCACACCTCTTGCAAGCCAAGGCGGAGCAGCTGGGAAGGTATTTCCCTTTAAGTAAAGAGAAGCGCTGTAATTTCTAAAACAGAGTGTTGCAGCAGAATACGCTGGCCATTTCCGCACTAGCCTGTTAAGTGCTATTATTCCACTTTCAACGTCCTATGGAATCCTGAGATTTGCCGTTTAGGGAGGGGCCTTTAAAGCCCCAATCTAGTGCGGAAATGGCCATTGTTTCAGAGAAGAATCATAACCTCCAGAGACTTTGGGAAGTGTAATTCTTCCAATTTATGCACGCACAGACAGGCGATGGGGGGCCCTTTGGCCCAGAGGAAGATGTGGCCTGTTGGCCGTGTGTCGCCCACCCCAGTTTAGGACAGGAACCCAGCACCTTAGGTTGGCAGAGCTAGCCTGGGGGATGTCTAGGAGTGTGTGCATTCAGGAGGTGGAACGCCCTTATCTTCACAACACCCCTGGTGGGTAGGTCAGGCTGTGAAGGCACAATTGGTGCGATGTTGCCCAGGGAGCTTCATGGCTGAGTGCGGATTCAAACTGGGATGTCCCTCGTCCTTGTCTGATTGTTAATAGGGATGGGGTGGGAGGGCAAAAGAACTCGTCCAGTTTTTGCATTTGGGTAAGAACTCACCAGACTTCTGCTTCCTGATTTAAGCTGTAAAGTTAGTTCTCCTTCAGTACTTGCGTTCTTCCGAATCTTGCAGCGCAGGCCTCCAGATGGAAGCGTGCATACGAAGCCCAGTAAATTAGGGAGGGGATGCATATATTAATGGAAAAGATACACAGAAGAGTGTTGTATTAAGAAAAACAGCTAGCAAAAAGTGCATATATTAGGCATACATTATGCAAGTTTGCATATATTATTTACTTATTTATTTCTGCCCAGACGGGGACTCAAAATGGCTCACAACAGGATTTTAAAAAAGATTTGTGATGAATAAGATCACAAAGGGAAGGTTTAGGGAAATTATAATATTAAAAGACAGGTGAATGCACAAGCAGTTTAAAAACACATCAGTTATAAAAAGAGTAGCATCCCCAGTTCAGAGCTCTTTCCTTAGGAGCTAGTTGCCCAAAATCATACTTGAATATAAAGGGTCTGCAACAAAGTAAAAGTTCAGAAAAACAATGTCTGTGTATGTGTGTAAACTTGCATGCAAAAATGTGTATATTAGGCTGAGATTGATACAAAACTTGCTTTCAACTTGCATTTTTCACTTGTGTTTTTTAAGTAGAAGTTTGGTTTAAGTATGTTTTAACTTTTGTGCTAAACTTTTTTTTTACTTCCCTTGGATCCCATGTTAGGAGAAAAGCAGGAGAATGAATGAATGAATGAATGAATGAATGAATGAATGAATAAAATAAGCCTATCTGCTGTACCACATTATCTGTCTAACTGCAAAGCCTCACCAAGCACTTGCACATTTTTTATTTTATCATTTTTTTTATTTTTAAATGTTTATGGAAAGTAAAATTACATTGTAAGGCACCCAGTTAACTATTGTCATGTTATTTACAGCAGTTAAGGATTAAAGAGATAAAAAATAAACTATTACTCAGAAATTTCAACAAAAGCACACCAAATATCTGAATACAAGTCCATTTGTAAACTACCAAGCACTCGCACATTTGATTTTGAAAGGGTCTCTCCGGCTCTTCCTTCCTTTTTCTCATAGCTTTGTGCTTTAGCCTCTGACGTCACCCCAGCCCCAAATTTTCCATGTTGTGCTTTAAGAGGCTGGCCTCTCTTTTTGCCATAAATCTTTCAGAGTTGGATGGGTGGTGCTTGGGAATGGAAGGACGGTCCCTGTACCCCAGTTACATCTTTTATTTTGTCTATTCTCTTATCAAGATGTCTTTGTTGTTTTTCTTAAATCTCTTTCCTCCCCCAATGTCTTGGCATCCAAGCTGCGTTCTCCAAGGCCTGTCAGAGGAGCTGAAACATCAGCCTCGGGCTTTTGCCCTGTGTGGGAAATGAGTGGAGAGATAAAAATAACCATCGGTGCCACTTTTTCATGCTGTTAAACCCACAGGAAGCGGCCTTTGGTCTTGGGAAGATGGAGACTCGCTAGCTCTGAAAGCGGTGGCAGTGTGGTACAGTGGGAAGAGCCTTGGAGTGGGTCTCAGAAGGCACAAGAGGTTCAAGTTCCCACTGCATACCTGCTCACTGTCGTCACTATTATTATTATTATTATTATTATTATTATTATTATTATTATTATTCTGTCTTCCTCCTGGAACTGAGACTCAAGTTGGCTTGCAGTTAAAGATATTAAGCGTTAAAATAGAATCAAACGTGTGGAAATACTCTCTACATCCCCAAGCAATAATTTTTGGAGCAAAAAAGGGGACACAAAAACAGCCCTGGGGGGCTGCAATTAGCACCCCCCCCCCATTAAAGGAGCAGGAACCCTTATCTCCCTTGGCCAGCCTTGGGCTTTTTCTGAAGAGGACAAAATGAGGAAAGGAGCTGCAGTTGCAACCTTGAACTCACTGGAGCTAAAGGCAGGATATAAATCCAACTGCTCTCACTTTGGATAATTATGACTTCTCATCTCATGCCCCCTCCGGTTGTTGTTTTCTCTAAACTGAACACAGCCTTCCTCTGTGAAGCAGCACCCACGGCACCCTCGTCTGCATTTTTGGTTGCACCCCTGCATCCTGGAATCATAGGGTCAGGAGGGACCGCAAGATCGGAGTCTCGCCCTTCCCAGTCGGCTCAGGCAAAAGCAAACTGCCGCAGTCCCTCCAGACTTCTCTGTTCTTCCTTAAGAACTGTCGCTAGCTTGACCGCACTCTGATGCCTCTTGGCCACGCGTGGCCCGGCTTTCTTCTGTGAAATGTTGGCGGGCGTGCTTCCCTCCGGAGCGTTCTGCCTCTGGTCTCCACAGACTTGTCAAGCAGGTTGGCCCACCGGAGATTCCTTGCCCCGGAGGAACGGGGAATGAAAACCACAGGAGCCCTCCGTGTCATTTTCGGGAGGCCGGAAAGCTGGCAGCAATGTTTATCTTTGTGACGCGTGCGCACGAGTCCTGGCTTGAGGGTTTTGAAGAATGTGTGACTTTTCCTCTCCTTTCTAAGCGTCCGGCTCCCCACCCAGCCGGTGGAATGCTCAAAGCTGCCACTCGGTCCAGGCACGCTGGTGGACTCCGGGGTGAGGGAACAGGCTATTCTCTTCCAGGGATGTTTTTGAATACTCCTCCACGTAGTTCAATAAAGAAATCCTTGAACCCACCCTTCCAAAAAAATAAAACTAGAATAGCAGGAGAATGGTTCTAGCTCAGCTTTCTGCTTTAAATTCCTACGTGCCGGAAATCTGAGAAACAATGGAGACGGCGCAGAAATACAGATCAGTCAGAAGCAGCCAGTCGGCCTTCCATAGCTGCGGATTCTGTATCCGTGGGCTCAACCAGCCACATTTTGAAAATATTAAAAATCCCAAAAAGCAAACTTTGATCTTGCCATTTTATATCCGGGACGGCATTTTACTACACCATTGTACATAATGGGACTTGAGCATCCACAAATTTTGTCCTGGAAGCAAACCCTGGCAGATGCCGAGGGCCCGCTGTAGTCCGTTCTAGGGTCCTTTCATGCTGTACAATTAAGCGGCGTCACCTCAGTGTGTCTTGTTCTAGTTGGCACTGCCAAAAAGAGCCAGGCGCTAGAGCCCACTCTGCCCACACGCGCCGCTCATCCGCCCTGCCTCATCTCTGCTGCCCGGACGGAGGTAGCCAGAGTCATTTTCTTTCCTCTAGGGCGCAGCTCGGAGAAGTTCCGTTTGGGTTGTGTGTGTGGACTGTAGCATCCCAGAAATCGAAAGGGTTGTAGGGCAACGACTTTTCTGAGCTCTCTTTGAGCCCCGCACTACCTCACCGGTGAGAACTCTCTCTGTGGCCGACTTCTAAAGTCCAGCGTTTTGCTGGGATCGCCAACTGTTGTGTTACAAGACCCGGGGATGGAGAGAGGAGCCCGGAAGCCCGAGCGGTCACCGCTAAGCCGACCGTCGAGCTCAGGGCAGCTCGCTTCTTCGGATGTTGCTCTTTGGTCTCCCGGGTTGCCTTAATAGGTAAAGCCATCCGTCAAGCGCAAACTTTTTTTGATGGAACCCAGGGAGAGGAATGGATGTGTCAAGAGGGAGCTGGGTGATTGATTTATTGAGGAAGCAAGAGTGTGTGTGTGTTCTTAAGGGGAACAAATGCTTCTCGGCTGCAGACTGTCCCATTTCCCTTTCAGAGCCACTGAAATTGCAGTTCACAGTTCAAAGAAGAAGAGAAACCTTTATAGTTTCTCATTAAGAAAAAAGATTATCGGTGACTTTTAGGCCATGATGGCTAAATGGTACCTCCAGGTCCAGAGGCAGTCTGTCTCTGAAATGCCAGCTGCGTTGGAAGGGAGCAAACAATGGCTAAGGGGTGTTGCTTTTCTAAAGACCTGCTTGCAGGGTTCTCCTTGGAGCGTCTCGGAACTCTCTAATGTAGCAGAGACTGAAAATTGCCTTTGGTGTTTTTTTTTTAAAAGAGCATTCCAAAATTTGCAATGTTCATCATAATGTCAATGCCAACAATTTGAGTTTTAAAAAAATTAATGTGGAAAAAACAGAAGGATTTAGCCATCTAAGCTGAGGACTTTATGTGTTTACCTCTTAGAGCCACAGTTAGGAGTGTGATAAGGCGAATGCAGTTCTGGTCTCCCTCAGCATAGTGTTTGAACTAAGAAAATCAATAGTCCCTGTGCAGCTTTGGTCAGACCTCACCTGGAACACTATGTCCAGTTCAGGGGGGGTCACAGTTCAAGATGGATATGGACAAGCTGGAACATGTTCAGAGAAGGGCAACCAAGATGATTTAAGGTCTGGAAACCACCAAGCCCAATCAGGAATGGCTTAGGGCTTATGTCTCCCTCTTTGGAGGTCTTTAAACAGTGGTTGGACGTGCCATCTTTGAGGAGTTCATTAGTTGTGTATTGCTGCGTGGCTGGATCAGATGGTCCTTGTGGTCCCATATAATTCTAAAATGTAAAGCGGAGATGGAGAGATGCTGGATCCAGACGTACTGGTAGATCTGTGGGAGGTTTTCAGTAGATCACCAAGGTTTTCCAACTCTGAATTGTCTACCAGTGAGCAGCAACTATGTAGCTCCTCCAAATTAGGTTTCTGAAAAAGAAAAACATTGTATGACAAAATGAGGAGTGTGGGGCTTTTCCCCCCAGAAAGAGTTTGGTTCTCACACTGAACCTAAATGCCTGGGGCCCTCTGTGCCTTAATTCTCAGCGTGTGTCCACCCGGCTTTGTTGCACCTGGCTTTGGTTAGTGGACCCCAGGGGTTTCCGGTCCAAAGCAAAGCCCATCCGACAAGCCTGGAGTCGCCACATCCTGAGGTAGGGCGGCTTCTTATCTTGTGCGAGGCCTCTTCCAACAGGCTCCACTTTGATGGTGAAAGCTCTATAAAAGTGCATAATTACAGGGCTGCAGCTCCAGACTTCATGTTGCCGGCATGTCGGTTTCTAGCCGCTGGAAGGTCTGTCTCCTGGATGCCTGGAATTTCCCCATCTCTGGGTGTGTGGCTGCTGTTTAAACACCCCAAAATGCACACCAGGTGCTGTGCTCCACATGAAAGCTGTGTTGAAGTCCGGCCAGCTGGCAAGCCAAAAGATGGGGGCAGTATGACTCCATGGGGAGGAGGAGGACTGTTTGCAAACAAGTGTCCACTTGTTTACTCGTGTCCATTTCAGGTGCAGAGATTTAGGGATGGATTTTTCAAGTTTAAAGAAATGAGTTGTTTTTGGCACGGAAAAGGATAGGGCATGCTCCCATATTGCAGGGCACTATTGGTGGTGACACTCTGATTGCAAAATTCCTTTCCATTAGAAATCTGATCCCCCTCCCACTCACATCCAGGCACTGGTAAAAAAAAAAAAATGAATCTATTTCAGCAAGCTTTAAGGGAATAAGTAACAGTTTTATTTGTCTCTTCGGACTTGCTTATACTGCTTGCATAGATGTATCTATGTATTTGTGGTGATTAATTGCTATCTAGTTGACTTTGACTTATGGTGACCCTATAAATTTACTTATTTATTTACTATAGTTGTATGCCACCTTTCTCCCGGTTTGGGACCCAAAGGAGCTTCCAACAACAAATTAAAATATCAAAATGTTGCAAAATGAATGTGAGACTTTTTTGCAATCAGCTTTCTTCACTGTCCAACTTTCACAGCCATACATAGACATGGCTAATTTGATGGCATGGACAATCCTGACTTCCTAATACTAACTTATGTATCTTTATACTTCAGTATGTACTTATGCATGCATGTATTTAGAGTATTTACATCTGTCCCTTCAGCTAGAAATGCTCACATCTTAAGATGTTTTGAAATTGTGATTTAATAGGCTGAATCCATTAAATCTCAAATTTCCAAATGGCTGGGCTGTTCATCTTTGCCTGGCTGGCTGCACAGTTCTGCGAACCGTTGTTCAAAACAAACAAACCCCCCAAATCCCGCCATCCACTTTTCCCAGCTTTGTTTGAATTGGTTACAAGCTGTGGTCCTATATGCATTACCTGGAAGTAAATCCCATTGAACGTTCTAGAGCTAACGCCGGAGTAGACACTTTCAGAATTGTGTTGCTGGCTGCTGTTGTCCTGCTGCTGGGGAAGGATGCTGCCTGCGCCCCAGAGGAAAAGCACTGGCGCCTGGTGCATGGCTAGGGGACAGGTCTTTTGCACTGTAAGTTTTGCAATACCGTGTGAAAACATCTTTGAATGGCTTGAAGTGCCGTACAAACGAATGAGGGCCGTGGAGGCCAGAATGCATTTGCTAGCGAGTAATCTCCTGGGTCTGTCGCCTGACTGAAAATGGAGGGAATTATACTGCTTTTTATTTTGGGTCTTTCTCTCCTGGCCTTCTCATCAGTCTCTCCCTGGCCAGAATTGTCCGGGTGGTGCCATTCTTTTGGGGGCAGAGGAATCCGAGTCTCTCATTACATCCCTGGAAATTGTCAGTGTCGATGTCAGGAGAAGCATCCTTGAGATGGGTTGTTGTGGCTGGCTGGAGGGACGCGGGTCGGGCTGTGGCCCAGAGACCTATACGTTGGAGGTTGCGGCAAAATTGGAGACGTGGAGGGGGTGGGAAGAGCCTCCCCTCATCCCACCAGCCCCTCAGTTGCCCAGAGAGTCCTTTCCCACTCTATAATCTCCCTTGAAACCACTCTGCCTCTGTAGCTTCCAGTTGTAGCTGCCGGCCGACGGCCTCAAATTTAGCAATGAATTAGGAGGATTCCAAGGAGCTTGGAGCCTGAAGCGAAGAGGCCCGGGCTTTGGATCATTGCAGGCTGGGCCTTTTGGGAGTGTGGTTGTCGTGTCGTCGTTATTAGGCAAGGTGGCCTAAACAATATAGACTGCCTCCGGAAAGCGAAAGGAGACCCGTCAGCAACAAATCCATTTTTAGCTGTCATGGTTAATAGCCTCTGGTATTTAAAAACTGTCTTTTAAGCCATCTACCTCATTATGTACAGTGGTGTAAATTTTACAAATCTAACTCTGCAGTGGGATACGACATTTCCTTGTCTATTGTTCATCTAAGGATGAACTTTTCTTTGCCCACCAGTGGTAATTTTATATTCCTCTGTCTTGTCCCTCCGTCCATCATCCCCTGCCTGCTGGTGATCATCTTTCTTTGGAACAAAACATCCCGACCGTTATCACCATCAGCGTTCCTGCCCTGCGTTCATTGTGCTTGTTCCTTTCTGTCCCCTTCCTCTTTTCTTTTTTTTTTCCGGAAGAGGGAGACCCTAGAACTGCAGGTAATATTCCAAATTCGGCCACATCGTACAATCTGTGTCGCAGTCACGGGTTGTTTTATTTGTGGGTCCTTTTCTGCGGGCTCTTGTCCGATGTTAAAATTCCACTTGCCATTTGGCTGCCTCTCCACGCAGTTCGGAGCGATCCTTTTGGAACTTGTCGCAGCCCCTTTCGCAGAACACCCGCGAACCCTCTGGCCCCTCGCTGCCGGGGCGGGGCGCCGGGCGCGGCTCTGTTTTGCCAGACGCGGGGTGCCCGGTTCTGCGACCCCCGCCGAAGGGGCGGCAAGCGGGCTGCTCGGGTGGGCGAGGGGGGCCCGCGAGCCGCGCCGGTCGCTCCGGGCGCGCGCCTCCTCCGCCGGGGCGCGGCGCGGCGCGCTCGCTCGCCCGCCGGCTCGCGGGCTCAGCGGGGCCGGGGAGAGCGGCGGACGTCTGCGGCAGACGCGGCTCCCTTTCCCCAGCTACAGGGCCAGCCAATCGGCGGCGGCGGCCACAGCGGCGGGCCCCGGGAGCTGCCGGACGGGCGGAGGGGCGCTCTCGCGCACGGGCGCGCCCACGGTGCGGGGGCGGGCGCCCCTGGCGGCTCGGCGATGCTGAGGGGGGCGGGGGAGGCAGCATGGGCCCGGCGAGGGGCGGCGGGAAGCCAGGTGGCCGGGCAGGGGAGCCGGAGGCGGCGGCGGCGGCGGCGGCGGCGGCGGCTGGGCTCGGCTCGCCTCGGTCCCGAGCCGGGCGCGGAGGGGCCCGGCGAGGAGGCTGAGATCCCCGCGGGAGGAGAGGCGCGGAGGCGCGGAGGCCCGGTAGCACGGCCCGGAGGCGATGCGCGGGGGGGGGGGCGGCCGCACTGGACTCCCTTCTGGTGAGGCCTGGGGGCCGGGGCTGGGCGGGGGGGAGGACGGGAGGGAGGGAGGGAGGGAGCAGTCGACAGAACTTTAACCCCTCGGCCTCCTCCCCGGGAGAGCGAGGCACGCGAAAAGCCTTGGTTCCCGAACGGGGAGGCAGGCGGGCGGGGGGGCTCCAAATGTGGCCAAACCGCGGGGCTGGTGGGGAGGGCTGATGGCTGCCAGTGGCGTGCGGAGGGCTGCCGGCGGCCCTTCCCGCTCCCCGCTCCCGGCTGTTGTCCGACTTCGGTCTCCGTTGGCTCCGCACCGCGCTGACCGGCAGCCCCGCTCTGGCTTCCCGGGCGAGATGGGGTCCCTGTCTCCGGAGGTCTCCCGGAAGAGGCTGGGCAGCCCCCCGCCGCCGGGGGTGCTCTGGCTGGGGGTCCTGCACCGAACAGGTGGGGGGCGGGGGTCGGCCCCGATGGCCCGCGAGGCCCCTTCCGACGCTGCAGCGTGGGGATTCTCGCCCCTGGGCCGAGGGGGAGCTTCTGCCGATGACCCTGGGGACCGAACTCCCCTGTGGTGGGACTTGTAGTCCGACGGACTTTCCCAAATCGGCGCTGAGATTACTGAGCTGGATGAGCACGCGCTTGGACTTCCTCGTGTTGCGGTTTTGTTAGAATCTGAGAGTTGAAAGGCCTCCCCCGAGGTCCTCTAGTCCGACTCCCTGGCTTGCAGGAATACGCAACTAACGCACTGTTGTCGTATTGCTGCCGTTATCTTCATTTATAACCTGCCTTTCCCCCGAAATTGGGACTGATGCCTGCTTGCAGATTAAAACAAGTACATTATAGCTAAAAACATGCAAAAGGTCGGCGTGGAAGTAGAATGAAACTAGTGGCAATATTAAAAACAATTTAACACGTACAGTTACAAGTAATACAGATCGATGTTTTTCTTTATAAGGCAGCTTCCCAAGTATTTCTTTACGGCGGCTCTTTGTTTGGAGCCATGAGGGCTAGAACGGTGTTTCTCTTCTAGCGTGAGGACCGTAATCCAGCGGCAGCGATGCTTGATTTGAACTCAGCTCTTCAAAGGCCTTCGGTTCTTTGAAATACTCCAGTTAAGTCCCTGCCATCTCCGGGTGGTGCTGAAGGGGGAAAGGCCTTGAAACCTTTGAGAACTACGACTGCTGACCAGAGCAGACAGTCCTGAGCTGGATGGGCCAGCAGCAACCTGGTTGTGTGGAAAATCTGTTTTCTTCTGCATCTCCAAGTCCAGCCCCCCCACCCGTTCCGGCCAGCCCCTTCCTGCCCCTGCTTGTCTCATTTCCCCAGTTTCCCCATTGCTGCTGGGATCCAGTGATGGTGCGCCTTGCAAGGTGCTCGGATGACCCTTTTGCTGCAGTTGAGCACAATGAAGTTGGTGAAGAAGGAAGAAGGAACCCTATGAACCGGCCCCAGCTTTCCTTCTTGTCTGGGTGCACGTCTTTCCTCCTCTTCCTCTCTTCTCCCTCCCAAACACACACTCACCCAGATGTTTGTTATTTTTTCTGTGAAACAGATCTAGGAACCTCGGTGGTGCCCGTTTTTCTCTGCCGCATTGTTGTCGCTGGACCGATCCTTGTTCCCAGCATTGTCCTTAACAATGCAAAGAGGAGAGGCATTTTCCTTTCCCCCTTTGCAGAAGGAAACGGAGGTGGGAGGGTGACCTCCAGCACCGTCTCCCCTCCATCTAGGCTGAGGCTGAATTATCTCACCAAAGCTTCACTGAAGCCCCAGGCCACCCGAAGGGTGCGCTCCGGGGACCCTGTTTTTGAAATCGTAGTTCAGTTTGAAGATGGGGATGGTGATGAACAGGATAGGATGAGAGGCTTACGCACCTGCCCTGCAGACTAGGAATGCAGTTCTTTGCTAGTTTGCTTGACAAAGAAGCAACAAGCAGTTTTAGCCATTTCCTTCCCACCGCAAGGAAGTCTTTGAAAACTGTGCAGCTTTCAAAGATGATTTGCCATTCAGGACTTCTTCTGTGCAGAATTTGCACTTTTTGTCTTCTCGCAGGAAACAGCGTTTTCTCTGCAGAAGGATTATTTTCTGTACTGTGCTCTGCTCTCCAACAGCCGTGGCTTGTACTGGATTTTCTGCGTGCAAGGCCTGCGCCCGCCTTGGAGCTCACATTCCCCTTGTCGTCTCCCGAGCCGGGCTTTCCGGAACTTGACCCAAGGGCACCTTGAACCCATAGCAGGCATTGTACCCCTTTGAGCAGAAGTGGGGTGCCTTCTTCCTCCTTGGTATGGGGTTCCATCCCCCAAGTGGCAGTGCATGCTCCAGAGTTGGGCGTAGCCAGCCAAACGTGGGCAGCCCTCTCCCTTTTCTCTTTGTCTGCCACCATCATCTCCTTCCTTCCTTCTCCCTCTCCCTCTCGGTTCTCC
Organism: Cyclura pinguis; assembly: GCA_030412105.1. NCBI lineage: Eukaryota > Metazoa > Chordata > Lepidosauria > Squamata > Iguanidae > Cyclura > Cyclura pinguis. The sequence goes on from CM059613.1 coordinate 1,048,574, forward strand.
TTCTGTTCCTTTCTCTGCTTCTTTTCTCCTATGAAGGAACAAATTGCCTCGGCCCGAGGTCTGCACTCGGTTTTGCAGAAGGCATTTTTCCTCCTCTTTCCACCGTGTTCTTCATTTTGGCTAGCCCCACCCCAGCCTTGTTTCCACCCACAACCGGCTTCCCCTTCTCTCTCCGGACTGCTGAATACATACAGGCCAAAAGGGCTTAATTCAACAAGTGAGACGGACTTATTTACCAGGGTTGTTGACTGCCCTGCATTTTCCTTGTCTTAGAAGATATATGCTGTTGTAATGCTCAGAAAAGTGGAAGCCAGTAGGAAAACAGGTTGCATTACAGGTGAATTTCTTCCACCAAAGAAGCCACCGTTGCTCTGACTTTGCAAGACCTGAGCGGAGGAGTAGATTGCTGGGTCTCTTGATGGCACAGAACAGCCACAAGATTGTGTTCAGTGGGCAGCCCTGGGTTAAGGTGATGCTGAGGGCCTCCACTGGGTTGGCTTTGAGAGCTTTCATAGAGTTACACACACACACACACACACACCTGAGATGTCTTACTCTTAACAATTGTGTGAAACTTGGAATCTTGTTTTTAAAAATTGTACTTAAAAAAAACTTTGCTCGTGAGTAAATCTGGCTCCATCACTGCAATTTTTTAATTATTTCTGATCACAACTTAGTGTATTTTGCTTTGGTAGGTGGAGGGAGGAATGATTCTTAAATTTATCAGGCAAATAATTAAAACGTAAACATTGGCTGCAGTTGCTGACATATTTGCATTATTGATCTTGGGTTTTTTTGTTTTGTTGGCTTGCTTGCAGTTTGCATTCATTTTTCTGGAGTAGGTTTCTATAATAATACATTATAATACAATTATTGGTTTCATTTGGTTAAGGTGCTGCTTACAGCAGATTAAGTTGTATTGGGTAGCACTTTTGAGTACTCCTGTGGAAAGTCAATATATGAAAACCAACTGAGGGGAATTCTTAGCAATCGTGTCCATCCGTTTGTCCACAACGTGTTCTTCCTCTTTGACTCTTGCCTCCCCTTACCAAACATTATTGTCTTTTCTGATGAGTCCTGTATTCTCGTGATGTCTCCAAAGTATGATAGTTTCAGTGTATTCATCTTAATTTGGTCTAGGACGCGTTCATTTGCCATTTCAGCAGTCTACAGTAAATGCAGAACTGTTCTTCAGCACCACATTTCAAAGGAGTTGATTCTCTTCCTATTATTTTTATTCACTGTCCATTTTCCCCAACCATAAAGTTCTGGCTTTACACTGTTGCAAATGTCATTATGCTAGTGGAGTTGCAGGTTTTTTGGAGGGTGCAAAGGTTTGGAGGCTGTGTAAGGGCGGTCTTTGGTGTAGGATTGCACAAGTCCAGTTACACCAGCATAAGCGATTTCACAACCAGTTGTGCTGCCAAGGAGTTTCCAAAGGTGCAAACGCCCACCCCTCATGGGGGGGAAGGATTTGGATGGGCCGGCACAAAATGAGGGTCTGCACATGGCTGCATTTGTGTGGTTGTTGGAGCTGAAGAGGAACTTAAGTGCCTTTTGTCATTGCTGGGCGGCCCCTATCCAAATGTCTTGGAGCTGGCTGACCCTCCTTTCTTCCCTTCTTCTCTCCCTCCCTCCCTCCAGATCCCATCTAATGCCGAGGCTGAAAGAGTCGCGCTCCCACGAATCCCTGCTCAGTCCCAGTAGCGCGGTGGAAGCCCTGGACCTCAGCATGGAGGAGGAGGTGGTCATCAAGCCCGTGCACAGCAGCATCTTGGGGCAGGATTTCTGCTTCGAGGTAAGGGGGCACGCAGGGCGGAGGAGAGGGACAAGCTTCTGGGACCAGGCAGAGCGGAAGGAATCTCTTGTCTCCTGTGTTCGGGCATTCTGGAGGCAGCTAGCTTGGAAAAGGTACCCTTTTGGACCGCACAGCTCCTGATGGACGATGCCAGGCTCAGTGGACAAGCAGAAATGAGGACTGGGCAGAAGGGGGCTCGTTTGGCCATGCTGGCTGGGAGGCAGATGGGAATTATAGTCCAGCCCACAACTGGAGAGCTGGATCTTGGCGTGAAACAGCTGTGTGTTTTTGGGAGCCAGCCCGTGGCTCGGTGGTGGAGGGTGGGCTTTGCCTGGACGTGGCTGCAGGCTCACTCCCCATAAACTCCAGCACTGCAAAACCCTTCAGCTGGGTGCTGGGTGGTCTGATTGCATGCCATATTTATTTTACCAGCTGCAAAACGTGTGCTTCCAAAAGTTGTCTGTCTAAGAGTATTGGCATGGCAGGGGGTCGTACTAGATGACCCCTCTGGTCCCTTCCAACCGTAGGATTCTGTGTTTCTCCGTGGATGTATCATGAGCAACTGGGTTCCTAATGCCGTTATTTAATAGCTGGGCTGTTGGCGTTGTGGCATCTCTGGGTGAACGGAGGAGGGGGACTCCTTGAGATTCCCAGATTGCACCTCCTTCCTGACAACGTTGTCCTTGGCTCTGCGGACAGAGCTGACGATCAGCAGGGGGATGCCAGTCTAGCTCAGCCTGAAGGGGAGAAGACCCCCACGCCTTGCCGCCGAGCGGGACGGAGAGAGCCAGGCTGGAAGGGAGGCCAAAAGGCAGGAGGCAGACGAGAGGCCGGCCAAGGGATGTGGCAATCTTCTGCTCAGGGAAAGGCATCAGAAAGGGAGAAAATTGAGTTGACATCCTGGAAAACAAGCTCAGGCAGGAGAGTGTTGCTGGCCTGACCCATCCATGTGCAGAGATAAAGGCAGGGTTTGTGTTGGGGTGCGGCGAGGAAAACCATGTCTCCGAGCATCCAAGATCTGAGTGGGGCTGGTGATGAGAGGTTGGCTTTGAGGTCTCCGACGCGTAGGGTCACCACAAGTCAAAGTTGACTTGACAGCAATTCGCAACAAATAAACTTTATTGTTCCTAGCTGTCGGCCATCACGGTTTTGTACTTAAAAGCAAAATGCATATAGAATGCAGAGTACAAAATTAGCTTGGTGTGTCATTTATGTTGGTCCAACACCAACCCTCCCTTAAAAGCTAACATAAAAACTACAATTAAAGTTTATAGTAAGACTTCCTTTTCTACTGTTAAAAACACTCTGAGCCCCTCCCCTTCTTGCTTAAAACAAAGACACAAAAAGCTTTAAAAGGCAAGGTAGCATTCCATTTCCCCTGATAAATTTTATATATTTTAAAAATTCTTTCTGATGTTTGGGTCTTAATTTTCTAGCAACCAGAGCCAAATTGGCATCCTGCATAGTAATAGCACAATAATAGTGTTGAATAAGAATAATCACAGCAAGAACTGCTATATAATAGTATTGATAATATTAAAATAACCATATTAATAATTGTTATTAATTATTAATAATAACGGCAGTGGCGGTGGTGCTTGCAGCTGGATGCCAGGGGCCTTGGCCCTGCTGCAGCCTCAGAGCACGGGCTTGGGGGAACTTCTTTCTGTTTATTTTAAATATTTATCTGCCGCCCTTCGTCATACTTGATTACAGGAGGAGGACGGGCAGGGGAACAACATCTCAGAGCGCCGCAGCACAATGTAACCGAAATAACTGCAGCAGATAAAATATTTAAAGCGAGTTAATATGAAATATTAAAAGCATAGGAATGCCATCCTGAAACACGGTTAGTTTTCCTACACCTTTAATATTGACTTGCCAGTCTGGGGCTGCGGTCCCGCATGGCTCAGCGTAGCAGGGTAGATCTGATTGTGCCTCGATGTTGCAGTCGCCGTGTGTCTTCAGGGTTCTTCCAACCTATGGAGACACTAAGGCGACCCCGTTGTGGGGTTTTGTTGCCGAGACTCGTTCAGGGGGGATTTGCCTTTGCTTTCCCCTGAGGCTGAGAGAGTGGGGCTTGCCCAGTGGGTTTCCATGGCTGAGCAGAGATTCGAACCTGGGTCTCCAGAGTCGTGTGCTAGGCTGTGCCATACACCCCCTTCCCAACTTACTGAACAGGTTCTGAAGCCCCCACCCCCCCAAAAAACCCATGGCCATTCCCTCTTTCGTGGGGAGCGGGCAAAACCACAGAAGTGTCTGGCTGCGTCCCTGTAGCCAAATGTGAAACGATTGCAGCTGCGAAGATCTTGGCACCAGTGCGATCTTTTCACGTCTGATTACAGGAACGTGACCAGACACTTCTAAGGCTCTGCCCGTTCCTCACAAAGCAGGGCGTGGCTGTGGGGGGGGCTTCGGGGGCTGTTCCGTGGGGGGTGGGCTTGTGTACGGGGGGGGCGGGGGAAGGGAATACCAGCCCCACGGTGCCCGGAAAAGGACATCCACGCCTGCAAGGGGAACTTGTATGTATTTATACGACCGGAAAAGGATGCCATCCTAATAAATAGGATGCGATTAGGATTGCCAGTTCAGGATCGTCCCCCGGACAGGACGGCCGCAGCAGCCAAGCCCGGGGTGCCCCGAGTGCAAGAAACCAAGTGCAGAGGGACAGGAGAGCCGGGCGGTTTGCACAGAAGTCCAGGAAACAGAGCTCCCTTCCTCCGTGCTGTATCTCCTGCGGTTCTTGGGATTATGCAAAACCGATTGACGCAAATGTCCCGATTTGCATAATTTATCTGGGTTGCCAAACTTGGGTGCAGAATTGCCACCCTGTTCTTTCCCATCTAGACACCTTCCCTTGGTTGCAAAGAGAGGCAGTTCAGGAGTCGAGTGTTCTCTTCTGTAAAATAATTAAAATTCTGTGTCATATTAATCCGAGGAAAGCTTGAATTCCTGTGACCAGTATAAACGATGAATTATTCATGCTGCCTCTTTTCTGGCATAATTTGTATTGTGCTCATAATCTTTTTAGGGGGAAATAGAGAGGGAGCTGGAACCAGGTAGCTTTTTCAGCCTCCCCAACCCCACCCCAAAGGCAGCTTCAGGGATTTCAGCAAGTGTGTTGCATCCATAATGGCTAGAAATTTGATCTTTCCGAGCCAGGAAAGACTAGATTTTCAGGAAGGTGAATTTTTTACCCTGCAAAGTCTGTATGTTCTCTATGCTCTCCTAAAATCTCAGTTCAAGAGACAGTCTGTACATAGGGATTGTCTGCGTCTGAGCCGTGCCCCAGTGGCTGGTGGCAACAATGTTGGTGGAACAGCGAATCCACTGCAGGTTTTAATATGAACTTTATAAGAGCTGTCCAAGGTGCTTCGTCTTATCTCCAAAATAGGCGCGGCACCTTGGATGGCTCGTTGGAAGTTCAGACTTGGGGGAGAGAAGATTTAAGAAGGAGTGTGAGACAGGCTTCTCTAAGCCCCTGAAGGGAAGTCATCGAGAAGATGGAGCCAGCTTGTTTTCTGCTGCTCCAGAGACGAGGATACGAACCAATGGGTTCAAATTACCAGAAAAGACGTTCCACCTCAATAAGAATAAGAATAACTTTGTGACAGTAAGGGCAATTCAACAGCAGAAGAGATTGCCTCTCAGGAGTGATTTAGTTGTGCATTCCTGGGTTTGAGTGGATGGCCCTTGGGGTCTCTTCCAACTCTGTGAGACGGTGATTGCCCACCCACAGGGAGGCGGCAATGTCCCCATGCGCACAGGAAGGCTGCCATCACACCGGGCACACGTGCCTTTTCCCCCTTCTCCTTCCCACCGCCTGGCGAGGCAAGTGCCGTCCCGTGGCTGTCCTTGGGAGGAGCGTCTGGCTCTGCATACCAATAAGTAGGTCGGGCTGCAGCAGCCGTGGAGACGAGCGTCGTGGTGCACCTTCTCTCTCCCCTGAGCCTCGCCCCGGCAGGCACTCCGTTTTTGCAGCGAGCTGAAAATTGCAGGATAATTTTGTCTGATGGAGGAAGCCACCCATCCATGGAATGAGGATAATGAGGGAAAATGAGCTGGATTTCAGAAACTAATGATTTTTCCCCAACTAATTGAATTTTACCCCAGTAAATTAATATATATATATATGTACGTACGTATATATATATGATCCCTAGATCCTTGTTTTGGGTTGTTTAAAGGCCAGGTTTGAATCCTGTGTTCTGTTTATCGTTGTTGCCTTGTTGGCTAAAGGAGGAATCAGGTCATGTGTGCAAAGATCTCCCAGCCTCCCCAACACAGGTTGCGTGATTCTCCCTTCTCGCAAAGCATCCAAGAAGTTGCAGCAAGCACAGAATTATTCTCTGCAGGGGGTTTAGGTGTCTCACCTCTCCCAGGTTATGGAGGTATTTTGCCTGAACGGAGCCCCTCCTGCAAAGGCTACAGCCGATGTACCCCTTCATTGGCTCTTAGGGCATGCTAAGTTCTTTTTTTGAAAAATGACTATTCATACATTTATTTGCATTTATTTGTTCATTTGCCCTTTCTTCATATTTTAAATAGAATAAATGGTGTATACGAGGCTAAAATGTGTGGTATTGGCAGGGGAAAGTGAGTTAAAATGCATACGAATCCATGAGCGTGTGCCAAAATGGATATTTGGAAAACACATATAAATAAATGAACTTTTTTGGAAAAAAAATAGGCAGACTTGCAGGAAACAAGACAATAAACTTGCATTTATTGAGAACGTGATAGAAAGCCATTCCGTTCCTGACGCCACAAGGCATGCTGGGTTATTAGTCCAATTTCTGTGGAACCTGGTGGGGAGAGAGCTGCCTCTCCACTGCTTGCCATGAGCTGTGGTGACTCACTGTGGGCCAACATGGCGTTGAGTTGTGTGGATCCATCAGAACCTGGAAAAGTTCCTTGTCTGGACCACTGTTTCAGCATTCCCCAGCTAGCATGAGGAATTGCGGTCCAAAAAAAAAAAAAGGAACTCTTCCAAGCTCCAATCTATGTCTTAGTCTGTGAGCCTGTGTGCAGCGTTTTCGTGGTTTGAGACACACGGGAAGAGACACTTAGCTTCTGCTTCTGCGACAACTCATGTCCTCTGGCAGCCCAGCACCCAGGGTGGGCGGCAGGAGGTTGTGGTACGACCAGGATGGAGTCCAACCTTTGGCCTGGCGCAGCCGCAGGAGGGGCCCAGCAGATGCTGCCCAGTTGCTTTAATGTGAATTTTCTCTGCCCAGCTTGTGAGAGAAGAAAGGACTCCATGGATTTCTGGAGGAGAACTTCTCCAAGCTGAGTGGGAAGGGGCTGCGTACTGGCTCAAAGCCAGCCACAAACCCACTCCCAGCAGTCTTGGAGAAGTGAGAAATGGGGCCAGGTTTTTAAGCTGTGTGGAGCGGGATGAAGAAACTGGCCAAGCCAGCTCTGAGGATTCCTTGCCCGGTGAAATTCATGGGGTTGCTCAGGTGACTTGAAGACACATAGGCACACAGAGTAAGATGGGCTGTGCAGAGGACAAGTGGGCCATCCCTGCTGATCTTGGACTTGGAGCTCTCAAGGTTACCAGTCTGGCCTCCTGGAGGATGCAAGCGTGGGAAAAAGGCATTTGCACACTCAGAGTGTGGAGGAAGTGCGTTAAAAATTAATGTTGTTCCCATCATACGTTGATTTTGCAAATAACAACAGGCAACAGTGCTAATTTTATGGCTCCCAAATGTTACTCTCTTTTCTCACCAAGTAACCAAGAGCAGTTGTCATTATTCATTAGCGACGTGGGTAAGATGAACACACACCTTCAGTAAGTGAGGCGGCTGAGCTGTTTTATTTTATTTTTGTAAAGCCACGTTCAACACTCTGTGTGCGCTCTTTAGCATTTTGGCTCCAAGCTGCCCCCTTGCCAGAGAGAAGGAAGAGGTGACTTTCAGGAAACAGAAGGATCCTCTCTTTATTCATAGAATAATTTCATACCCTCCGGCGTTGCACAGACTCAAGCAGCGACATGCTTGTAACACCTTTGTTGTCACAAGAAAACAAAAGGAACGGCTGCCCAAGACTGCATTATATGTTGCTAAAAGCTTCGCTCTTCCCTGCTGCGTGATGTGTTCTGCAGAACAGCTTTGGCCTGGCTTCTGCTCTGATTTATAAAGCAAGATGGAATTTGTTCTTTGGTTGAAGGATGTGCCAGGCAGGTGAGGGGAATGTATTATTTGCTGCGCCCCCTCAGGCAGCAAAATATCTTGGGCAGCTCTCATTTTCCTCTCATTGCTGAACAGCTGTGGTTGGGAGAGGCGCATAGAAGGGCCCACAACCAGTCTTGTTGGAAAATAAGTCCCACTGAACTCAGCTGGACCTCAGTGATGAGTAAATGTGCTGTGGAGTGTGTTGTGTGATAGGCTTCGTGGCTTTTTTCTAAACAGATGTGCTCGTATTTCTTTATTTGCATACCAACGTCTCGTACCCTCCAACATCTCAGAGATGAAGACTGGGATGTGTGTGGCCAAGCAACAGAGTGTGGTCAGGATGGCAAAAATCATTACAGAGGGAGAACATATAAGCCGGGACAGGCGGCAGCACTTTGCTTTTGCCTGAGCCTGCTGGGAAGGGCAAGACTCTGTCCCCTCCTCTCCTCTCCCCACTGCTGAGTTAATTGAATGCAAACCAGCTTTGTGCCTTGAACTGAGTTTGCAGCTGAAGACAAAGGGGAAACCATGAGGCAAATAACTGTCAAGCTTTGGTCCTCCAAGAGTTTTGGACTTCCAGGAACCCTTGAGTGTTGGCCAAGCTGGCTGGGGCTTCTGGGAGTGGAAGTCCAAAGCCCCTGGAGGACCAAAGTTTAGGGGCTGTGAAGGGGCAGGCTGCCCGTTGGCCTGGTGCACCGGTGGGGAACCTCATGCCCTGGGGTCCCAACCCAGCTCACCAGGTGGCCACACTACCTTCCCTTCTGGTGTCATCTTTCCATAATTTCCCAGGCTTCGTGCAGGTTTTAGTCCCCCTCCCATGCTGTCTCTTCTTAGAATTAGTTCTTCTTCGTGGTCCCTGGCACTCCTGCTGTGGTTTGATGGTAGCCCCATCCCACTTCAGGGTTCCTGAGCCTTAAGCTGGTACCCTCAGTCCCTCACCTTTTGCCTCTGGCTCGACCCATTGCTAGCCTGTGCCCAACAAGAACTTCTCTGAAAGGGAACTTGCAGGCCTTTAAAAGCTCCCTACGCTTGCTGTGTGGGGCCCAGGGGCCAGTTTGCCCCCCAGCCCACTCGGCCGGCTACATTTCACCTCAGCAAGCCCCAATGCCTTTCTTTTCCTCTGCCATCCCTCTGGAAATGGTGACATCGTGTCTTCCTTTTGAGAGGGAATGGAGATGAAAACAGGTATTTGAAGGTAGCGTAGGGTTCTGGGAGGTTTGTGTGGATGGAGTGGGGATATTTTTACATGCTTTCCTGTGCATTGGGGTTTTCTGTATGTTAATGCAGACCTCACATGCTAACGTATCTTTATGTGCACTGTCCGGTTGTGTGCTTCTGAGCTCAATGGGTCTAGGAAGGCCAGGCGGTGCCGAGTCCTCAGAGGAAAGGCTTCCACCTTGTTGCCTGGGGGGAGCTGGGATTCGTAAATCCTCAGTTTGTGAGGAACTCTTCTTGTGTTGTGTTCCCTCCAGGTGACAACTTCGTCTGGCAGTAAATGCTTTTCTTGTCGATCGGCAGCAGAGCGCGACAAATGGATGGAGAACCTGCGGCGGGCTGTGCACCCAAACAAAGTAAGAGCACCTTCAGAAAAGGCTCCCTCAGCAGCGGCATGAGTTCCATTGCTCTCTTTTAAGTCTTGGAAAAATTCCTTTTCTCCTTCTCCTCTTCTTCTTCTTCGTTTGGGGGAAACTATAACTCCCAGAATTCCTCAGGCCATGTTGCCTGGAGGATTCTGGGAGTTATATCCCAACAAAGTCCCTTCCCCAAGCTTTGCCCTTTTCCTGTATTTCTAAACCTTTTGAGCTCTGCCATCTTTGCAGGAAAATTGGGAGAGCATTAAATGGAAATACACACACACACACACACACACACACACACACAAAGAGGAGACACTGAGAGATACACAGTGGCTGATTCTTCCACAGCAACTATAAAAGCAAAATTTATGTCCACTCCATTAACGATTCATTAATGAGCCAGTTGCTTTTAAAAAGAATCTCATAGCTTTTTTAAAAAAGCCCACTTAGGTGTGCCATTAAAAAAGATAAATGTTGAATGTAAAAGTCCTACAGCCTGTGTGATGGGACAAAGTAAGCAACTTAGATATTATAACATAAAAACAAAACTCATAATGGAAAGAGGCCTGACCTTATGCATTCTTCCGTGGATGTTACGCTGAGTTCGTACGGGCTCGCTCCTAAGTAAAGCACACAAGATTTTAGCCAAACAGTACAAACATCTCTGCAGGTTTACTCAGAAGGAAGCCCCACTGAGTTGAGTGGGACTGCTTCCCAAGTAAGCGTGTAAGGGCTCCACTGATGGAAGATGCTGGAGAAAAATTATTCTTTTTACTGCAGCTCCCAGAATCCACAACCAGTTTCTCAGCTCTCTCTTGAGGAATCTTCTCTCCACCTCCACATTACACCTCACCTCATTCAGCGGAGTCTGTGTAGCATTTTTGTGACACATGAGGGACAGTCATGGCGAGGATCGGCTAGGGATGTCCATTTCAGATAAAATCACAGAAGTTCATCTTCCACCCATGAAAAGTACATACAGCATTTTTAAAATGAGAGTTGTTGCATCCAGGTGGACACCCTCCCTGGCTTTTGGACATCTGGTGGAGACAAAGGATCCATGTCCATGGACCAAAAGCACAGATTCAGGTTGGAAGTTACACTGACTATCTGATGAAGTGGACCAAGTCCACAAAACCCTATACTAGAAATTTCTTCTTCCCCATTACTCTCAAAGGCATCTCCGGATTCCTTTATGCCTTTTTCTTAGACTCTTAATAACTAGAAGGGAGCACAAGGGCCAGCCAGTCTAACGCCCTTCTGCCATGCAAAAAGACACAACTCAAGCTCCCCTGAAAGTTGTCCATTCCACTCTTGAACAGCTCTTACAATAAAGAAATTCTTCTGAATATTTAGCTGGAATATCTCTTCTTGTAACTTGAATCCATTGGTTCATGTCCTAGTCTCTGGAGCAGCAGAAAACAAGCTGGCTGCATCTTCTACATGACATCCCAAAGGATATATTTAAAGATTGCTTTATCATCCCACCTCTCAATCTTCCCTTTAGGCTCTCAACATCCCCACCTCCTTCAGCTGTTCTTCACAGGGCTTGGTCTCCAGAGCTTTAGCCACCTTGGTCATCGTCCTCCGGACACGTTCCAGCTTGTGAATGCCAAACCAGATCAGATCCAGACAGCAGATCACCGAAGGCCATTTGAAACAGAAATGTCTGCTTCCCTATTTTCCACTGCATTCAACATATTGTCCAGGGTCCCCCTCCTCCCCACAAAATGTCTTCCAAATGTATTTAGCTATACATGGCTGTATATGGTGTGTATGCACATTGCCTTTCGGGCCAATGAAATAAAAGAAACCCATGCATTCCCACCTAAGGGAGCAGAGCCTCTTAGAAAGTGGCTGACTTCTTGGCCACCAAGCCCCAGACGACTTCCTGCCTCCTCCCTGTCCGGTTACATTTGGCTCCTGCAGATGTAAGCAAAGACCTCTGCTGGATTTACAGGGTGGCTAGCCAGACACCCCATGTTTAAAGGATGAATTTGAATTTGAATAGTTTTTGTGTCTAGATTTCCTCCGTCCAGCATGGAGCTCCATCTTCCTCTGGTACATCGTGGGAGAACCTCCCCCCCAAATTGCTCAAGCTTGGTATAGAGGAAGGAGATATTCAGCAGAAAATACCTTGTGAAGCAGCTTTCTTTGTGTACAAATTGTCCAGCCCACTGTAACTGCCCCCCCACCTTTTATTTGCAACTGCTCTGGCAGCCGAATTGGAAACAGTGCCTTTTTTTTAAAGGGAAAGAGAAAGAAAGATTAGGTTCCTTTCTTCTTGTAATTGGAGCCGGCGAGACAAGAAAGTACAGTGATATTTGGAAAACGAACATAAGCAAGGTTATTATGCAAATTCCTGAGAGCCGGTAATTTTCCTTAAAGTGAAAATGTAATTAAGAATCGGTTTCTGTTCTAGTGCATCCCAATAATGAAGCTATCCATTCTTCTGTTTTTGCGCCACATAATTGCTTCCTTCTCCCGCCACCCCTCATTTCTTGACCTTTTTGTTGTTTTCCCTGCGTGTCTCTTGCCCAGGACAACAGCCGGCGAGTGGAGAACATGCTCAAGCTCTGGATTATTGAAGCCAAAGACCTCCCGGCGAAGAAGAAATATTTGTGCGAGCTCTGCCTGGACGAAGTCCTTTACGCGCGGACAACGTGCAAATTGAAAACGGACAATGTCTTCTGGGGGGAGCACTTTGAGTTCAACAACCTCCCTTCCCTCCGGAGCATCACCGTCCACCTGTACAAGGAGACGGACAAGAAGAAGAAGAAGGACAAGACCAACTTCATCGGTTTGGTCAGCATCCCGGCCGGCTCCGTCACAGGGCGGCAGTTCGTGGAGAAGTGGTACCCCGTGGTGACTCCCAACCCCAGCAAGGGCAAGTCAGGGGGACCCATGATCCGCATCAAGTCCCGCTACCAGAGCATGAGCATCCTGCCCATGGAGATGTACAAGGAGTTTGCCGAGTACATCACCAACAACTACATGGTCCTCTGCTCGGTGCTGGAGCCGGTCCTGAGCGTGAAGAACAAGGAGGAGATGGCCTCGGCCCTCATCCACATCTTGCAGAGCACCGGCAAGGCCAAGGTAAGAGCCTCTCTCAGTTCAGCCTCCTCCCCTTGTGTTCATGGGTCTCACTATTCCCTGGGTTAATCTAGATGAGGGCTACTCAGCGTGGTGGTCCCTGGACCAGGGCTGGTCCCCAAGCAACGGACTGCCAGTCTCTGGAGAGTTCCCAGAAAAGACATAAAAAGCAGTAGTAGACAGTGAGCACAAATAGTAATAATTGCCAGTCTGCCACATCAGATAGCTTGAGAAATGTTGTTCTGGACCAGCCTTCACCCATTTGGTTCCCTTCCCACCCAGCAAATTAGACCACAGCCTGTCATCCCCAGCCAGCGTTAGCCATGATGGTCCCTGTAGTCCAGCCATCTGGAGGTTGAGGTGGGAATTGTGAAGCCCTCTAGATGTGATGGAACCACAAATCCCAGCAACCCCAATCCAATGTAGTTGAGGGTTTAGAATGCTGGGAATCATAGTCCAAGAACATCTGGAGGGCTACACTCTTTGCCAGCAAAGAGAATATGGTTTGAGAAAAAATACCTACCATCACACTGTCTCCTTCAGATGGATGTGTTTGCTCTCAGGAAAGAATAGTAGGACACCAGCTTTGCTTGCAACAGGTCCTGAGTTCAGATCTCTTGCCAAATTGAAAGCATTCAGATCCAGGCCCTGAAAAACCCCTTCTGGGCCTGAGGTCATGGTTGGGCTCAATTGATCAACAGTCTGATTCTATATAAGCCACCTTCTTATGTTCACATACATCACATGGAGATGTAATTCTTCACTAGTTTCATTCTTGAAGAAAGCAACAAGCAATTTTAGCTATTTTCATCCCTGCATAGTTTTCATAGACAATTTGCAGCTTACGCAGAACAAAATCCATGTGTGTTTTTTGTGTGCAGAAAACAGAATTTTCTGCACAGAAAATAATGTTTGTGAATTTTGTACAGGGTTAAGTGCCAATCTGTGAAGATTCCCATTAGTCCAGAAAACCATCTTCCAAAATAAAACATCCAAAATGCACAAAAAGGTAGTACCTTTATTGGGCCAACCGAAAATACACAAATTTGATCATGGAAGCTTTTGAAGCTCCACTGGCTTCTTCATCAGGCAAAAGTGCTACATATCATACAAGAGAAAGGGAAAAAATGACAATGGTAGAGTCACAAACCTACATTTTGCCAAGATTTTTCTTGTTGCCAATTAAAATGATCTGGAAGGATATCCAGGGTCCTCTTCTTCAAGTTTTCTGACACTTGAGAAACATGCTTTTCATGTTTTCATATTCTTTCATCTCAGATCCTCCGTCTCTTTTCAGCCCCGCTTCTCATATACAATACAAGTAGCAAATGAACAAGATCTGAGGCTGTTCTATACAGGTTCTGCATTCCAAAATCCAAAAGAATCTGAAATACAGAATACTTCTGGTCCAAGGCTTTTCAAATAAGGGAGGCTCAACCTGTATCTTAAAACTTCATTTGAGGCTGTAAAAATACAGTTTAGGCACAGAAAGAAAAGGGGCAGCAGGCAGAGTGACCAAAGGAAGGCAAAAACAGCAGAGGAGGCGTCCTAGGCAGGAAGGATTTTCAGTGTCCCATCCTCTGCAAGGCTGGAAATGTGGGGAGAGGAGGAAAGTTTAATGGGGGCAGTTTTTATTGGAGAAGACATGCCCCCATTTCCCCTACCTTGTAGCCACAACGTTGTTTGGAGCTGCGGCTGCTGGAGGTGGGTCAGTTGCCGTCCAGCTGTCCATCCTCCCCAATTCACGATCCCAAAACTGGTTTGGGGTTTGAATGGCGCATTCGCTAGCCGGAGCAATAGTGGAGGCAGCCGTGTGTTTCCACCCCCTCCCCATCTCTCTACCCAAAGAGAGAGACAAGCTATCTGATAATATTTTTTATAAGAGCCGTTAGTCCAGCTAATTATGACTTTAATCAATTTTATGAGCGGCACACACGCAAACGCACTCTCCCCTCCTCTCGGCGGTAATTACGTTGTTTGAAGAGGATGCGATAGGGTGAGTGGCAGCTTTGGAGATAAGCGTGTGCCTTTCCTTCTTCATTCCTCCCCCACCCGCCCGTCGCTGCCACAACGGTGTCGTCTTGTACACAACGAGGCATTTCCGAGCATCCTTGGCAGAGCCGTTTAGCCTCTTTATCTGGCATTTGTATTCAAGGAGCCGCCAAACTTCTGCTCAGTTCGAAGGGGCCATTTCCCCAGCTTCCGCCCGTTCCCCTGAGGGAACGTCGCATCTTCACGCCGCGTCTCATTTGCCATTTCCGAGCCACAAGCCAGATGTAAATAAGAATTCATCAGGCCAAATCAGAAACAGCTCTACCTCTAGATGACAGTATTCTTTAAAAAAAAAAAAAATCAAGCGATCTGCCTAGGTGAAATGTAGAATTTTGCAGGGAATCAAGACATCAGAAGGCCAGATTTAAAAAGTGGGGCGGTTCCCGTACTCATATCTTCCAGCATCCTGTGCCCCACATTGGTTCCCAAGACACCCACAAGCCGGGCAAGTCTCTATTCTCCTTCTCCAGGGCCCAGGCGCCGCCCGCAGCATCTGGTCACCAAAGATTGATTGACTGATTGATCTGATTTCCTCCCACTGTGGGACCCAAGGTGGAATGACTGCAGATGAAAACAAAGTACAGCAAAATCCCACGTGGTACAAACTTTAAAAAAACATTAAACAAACAGTTATGTTAAATTAAAAGAGTTTGAAAACACACCGAAGTATAGCAGAAAGGATAAAAGCATAACGCCAACCATTTCTGGCACAGAAATGAGGAGCCAAAGGCTTGCCCGAATGAAAGGGTGTTTGCCTGCCGGTGGAACGTGAACGGAGAGGGGGCCGACTTGGCTTCTGCGGGAGGGGGCTCCACAAATGGGGAGCAGCCACCACAAAGGCCCTCTCCACAGCTGTGACGGTGGCAGGATGGAAAGAAAGCCTTCCCCCAAAGACCTTAAAGCTAGACAGAGGCGTGGCCTCTGCCTCCGCCACTCGTGATAAATCTGTTATTGACCTCGGTCCAGAGGGGGCTGTTACCGACTGGGGTGACAGTGGGGCCACTCTCTGGCCGGGGGTGCGCACTTAGGGGTCGCCCCTTTTGAGTCTATAACGGCCCCTCTCTGCCTTGTCCTCCCCCCAGCCTGTAGGGCGTGCCCCCTCCCACGGGGTGATCTTTGAAAGAGGCATTAATCTCATTACTTTTATCAGGGAGAGCCTCTTAAGGTTAGGTCAATCCGGTTAATCGGGATTGCCGATGAGACGGGACCTGATTAGTTCAAAGTCAATCTGCTCCCATGTCAGTTATATGGCTCGGGCGGGACGGCATCTCTCTCTGGCGGGGGTCTCCGCCTCCCTTTCTCTCTCTCTGTCTTAAAGTAGCATCTCTCTACTGCCATTTTGAGCCATCTACAGCCTGCAATTTTGCTTAAAAAGGCAAGAAAAATCCTCTTAGATCAGGCTCAACCAGAGATGATGCTATGAAGCATTAAGTACCAACTGCAGTCACTCACCTGCTTGGGGAGACAGGAGGCGCATGGGTGCGCGTGTGCCTTCAGGTCACCTATCAACTTATGGCGACCCCATGAATTGCAAAGGGTCTTCTTAGGCAGGGACTCCTCAGAGGTGGCTTTGCCTTTTCCTCCCTCTGAAATATAGCCTACAGCACCCGGTCTTCACTGGCAGTCTCCCATCCAAGCACTAACTGGAGCTGACCCTGCTTAGCTTCCAAGGTGAGACGGGATCTGGTGCCTTGAGCGTATTGAGGCCTTGGGCCTATCCTTAGGAATCCGCTAATCTGTTTGGAGCCGGAAGGCTGAACCTGCTGCAGCCAAGGCGTTCCGTTGCCGTAAGAGCTAATAACCCATTCCAGCACTAATGGCCCCTCCACTAATAAAACCTGCGAACTTTGCAAATCCATCTAAACTCCTGAGGGCTGCGGTCCAGCCTAGAAATAAGTCCAGCATTGTTCCCCCTCCTCGCCTCTCCTTATGCCCATACAAGCATTCCTGCAGGGGAAAGAAATAGAAGGAAGGCAGGCCGTTCAGCACATGGGCACGATCCATGCCTTGTGAGCCTCTCGCAGAGAGTTGGGGGTAAGGGTTTTTTTGTAGAGAATTTTGCAATCACTTTTCATCTAGCCCCAAGTATACCTTTTTTCAATCAGGCTCCTAGATGGATTTATTGAAATTTTCATTGATTTATTGCCATTGTTTTCGGGGAGTGGGGAAGCTTTCTGTCTTCCAGCCATGTTTGATGTTATTAAATATTAAACGACATTAAAAGAGAGCACACTCCACTTTGTGGCTTAAAAGGCAGCATTCGTCTGAGTGGTTCAAACTATTAGGCTCAGCTGTCAAGCCAGCTCCTCTCCCCGTATTTCCACTAGCCTGCCTGTCTTTTGGGGAGTAATTATGAAAACATTATTCATAGTTAACTAGCATTAACGCTTTTCAAAATGCCATCAAAATGTTTTTGCATTTATCTGCTCATTGATCACCACATGATTGACTGGTGAATAAATGGATTGACAGGTGGAGAAGGAAAAGGAGAAAAATTGGTAGACGGGGAGGTTTCTTGGTGAAATCATCTGATGGTTCAGGGAGAACAGCCGGAGCAGCACCAACAGAGCTGGAAGTTTGGCTGTTTCCGCACTGGACTGTTATAATGCTATTATTGCACTTTCAACATCTGATGGAGTCCTGGGGTTTGCAGTTTAGGGAGGGGCCTCAAAAGGCCACCCTCAAAGGCCTCTCCCTAAACTGCAAACCCCAGGATTCCATAGGATGTTGAAAGTGGAACAATAGCACTGTAACAGTCCAGTGCGGAAACGGCCTGTCGAGCCCCTCTCCAAACAGTCTTGTATGGCTGCTGTCCCCAAGGATGGTGACTTGCCCAAGATCACCCGGTGGGTTTCTATGGCTGAGTGGGGATTTGAACCCCGAGGGTCTCTGAGAGTCCTCGTCCTGCCCAAACCACTTCTCTTGCTAACTAGCTCCGTTCTCTCAAATCCCCTCCAGCCCTTATCTCTGGAACGCCATTACCTTCTTTTTCTCTCCTCCTCCGGCACCCCGTGTATGTTTCAGTTCCGATCAGCCTCTCGGCCGGACGAAAGGTGAAGATTCTTAATTAGCAGCGCCTGACCTTGGCATTGCCCAGCCAGACTCTCCTGTCACTCCCCCAACATACTAATTATTTCGAGAACACTGAGTTTTGCAGCGTCTCCTGGAAGCTGGTTGGTCTTGTCAGATGGAAGGTGGTTTGCCTGGGCAAGAGGAGGAGGCCGGCTGCAGGGAATTGTGGCACGGCAACGGGGAGGAGAAAAGCCATTGCAGCGGCCCCGTCTTCCTCCGAGTTGGCATAATGTGTCCAAGAGGGCAGAATTATTTTTTGTGGCTGGACTTATTTGAGGAACAAAGCTTTTGCTGGGCGTCTTTTAAGGAAGTAATTGTTCGCTGATTTTCTTCTCAAAGGAAGCAACAAGTAATTTTAGCAATTTTTTGTGGTTTTTGAAGGCTGTTCACAGCTCAGGACTTACTCTGTACAAAATTTGTATGTGGTTGTTTTGTGCAGAGAACAATATTTCTTCGTACAGTATTATTCTTCAAATAATCAGTAATAGTATTTTGTGCCCAGAAAATGCTGTTTTCTTCACAAAACAACTACATGTGAATATTGTACACACTAAGTCCCCAACTGTAGCATTGTCCACTGCAGAGAAAATGTTGTTTTCTGAGGAAAAAAAACTTACATGTGAATATTGTGTAGAATAAGTTCCAAATTGTGGAAATTCACTTCAGGGATCTTTTCATCAGGTCTTCCAAACACTCAAAAAAGACATTCTTCAGCCATTTTTTTTTGGGGGGGGGATATTTTTAAAATATCCTTTCCCCCTCTACTTTCTTTGTATATGCAAGAGAGAATGCTGTTATAATTCTTGCAGGTGCACTCTGTCCCCAGCGTTAAACACAAGTGACAAGAGAAGCAAGCAAAGCTGTTGAGAAACCTGTTTCTTGGAGATGTATAAAGGGTGTGAGATGGAGAGATGCAGCAGCTACTGTGGCACAGTTACAGATTTCACACCCAAATATCACTCCTTCTAAGAGCAAAGTCTCACACTTCTGTTCCATTCTCTGTTTAAAGCAGGGGGTGGCAATCAGGTAGCCGTGCAACTACTGTTGAATTGCAGCTCCCAGCACTCTACTGATGGGGCTGAATGGAGCTGTAGTCCAGCAACCTCTGCAGGGTCACACTTGCTTACTACGACCCCCCCAGTTTTAATGGCAGGCTCTTGTTGGAAGAGCTCTGCAGCCTGAGCCAGGCCAGAGTTGGAGACTGACAAGGACGGGCGCGTGGGCCCCCAGTCACGCTCTCTTCCCTGACAGCGAGGCAGTGGCGTGGTGCTCAATGCCATGCCCACGACCACACCGGAAGGCCTGCCATTGGGTGTGGCGAGGGCAGGCGTGTGGCATAGCCAGCTCCGTTCCGTGGCCCTTTGCTTCCTCTTGGTTCTCTGCTTTCTGCTTTGCTGCTGTTAGCGGCTGTCAAGTCGACATGATTTAAGACAGTTTTATGAACGAGACACCTCCAGGTTCCCCCCATCATCAGCTGCCCTGTTTAGGTCTTGCCGACTCAGGGCAACCATTGCGGCTTCCTCGGTTCAGTCTATCCATCTGTAAATGGGGTCTTCCTCTCTTCCTTCCGCCTTTCCAAGCATTCCAAGCGAGTCATGTCATCTTATTATGTGCCTGCATTACGTACTAAAGTCTCAGCTTAGTCAGCTTGACTTTTAGGGAGAGTCCAGGCCTGATTTTGGGCCAATTTATTTGTCTTTCTGGCAGTCCACAGTATCTGTAGAACTCTTCTCCAGTACCGTGTTTCAAAGGAGTTGCTTTTCTTCCCATCGGCTTCTGTCGCAGTCCAGCCTTTACAACCACGCATAGAAAGACAACATCATGGGCATTCTTGACTTCAGTATTCAGTGAATATTGTGATCAAGTGCTGACAGGACTTGTTGCCAAAACAGGCTGTGGAGACAAGCTGGTAGGGCTTGTAAGGTTTACAGAAGTGCCCTCTGCCCCCTCTTAGGTTCAAAAATGAACCTAAGGGAAGAACCCTTCCCACCCACTCCCGACCCTCTGACTACTGAGCATGTTCAGCAGCCACGGGACGTGGAAGAGTGGACTGCAGCAGTTGCAGGAGGGGAAGTGGGAGAAGTGGTTGTCTGGAGCCCTGAATAGTTGCAGGGGGAACACTGCAAAATTTCATTGCACTCTGCAGTTGCATTCAACAGCAGCTATTGGGAGATATATGTGCCTTTATAACATGGTAAATTATATCTTCTTTTACTGCTGTTTGCACGTAATCAGCTCTCCCTCTCCTAAACAGGTTTAACAACCCAAGAAACAAATAATTGCATATTAATTGCATTTGCTTCGGAGAGGGAGGAGGTAGATGTGGTTTGGCCAGAGTTCCTGGGTCTTCTCAAAAAGAGCTCACCTTCGTAGCCCCATCCTCCTCTTTTCTGTTGCTGTGCTAACAACATAACACTCCAAATCTCTGATGATATTCCCCTGCTCAGTGTGCTGAGACATCCTTATTTTTTTTTTTATTGGAACTCGTGAAATGTCGTTTTTCCATTTAGCTCTTCAGTCAAGTGAATTGCCAGTACCTTGATCTTCTAAGTTGATGGGCTCTATTTCACTCTGTGTTCTTCTCTTAATTTCTAAATGTTACTTCAGTATAAGTTCAGGTTTTTATTTGATCCTTTTTGAGACCAAAAGCTTTGCCACCGGGGAATCCATCGGCTCCCTGGAGTCCCAGTGCCTTCAAAGAAGCATGAAAGACAGGTATTCAACAGGGGTATCTGTTTCCTGGCATGAAAGGGGAGCAGTAGCTGGTGAAACTGCATCAGGTGGATTTCTGCCTGCCATGAAGCTGATGGGAGAGAGCTGGCCATTAGCTATGCTTCCTGGGGCTGATGGGAAGTGTACTCCAAAACATCTGGAGGACACCAGGAAAAGAAAAGCTGCTATAGAACATAAATTCCCAGAAATATGCAACAGAAGAGCAATGCAGATTAGGAATGCAATAAATATTTCATGTTTAGGCAAAAGGGGGAGACGCTGCCATAGAAATCTTTCTTGATTTGGAGACACTGCTCATCGGATGCTTTCCTTCCTCCAGGATTTCTTAACCGACCTCATGATGTCAGAGGTGGACCGCTGCGGCGAAAATGAGCATCTTATTTTCCGGGAGAACACCCTTGCCACGAAAGCAATTGAGGAATACCTGAAGTTGGTGGGGCAGAAATACTTGCAAGACGCATTAGGTAGGTATCGCACATGCTTATTAAAGGAAAGTCTCCGCTTACAGTCTCTTGCGGGTGTCCTGCTGTCTCTTGGCTTGTACTGTGTGTTGTTTTGGCTGGGATGAATCCAGATCACTAGCCTGGACTAGAGTAGAGTCGACTTCCCAAATTCTCATTGATCCAGTGGGCCCACTGTCATGAAGGGAATCTCAGGTTTAACGGGCAGGGAGAGCCAATGTGGTCGTCAGTAGCCTTTTCCCTGGTTACTCTCCTGCTTTCAGATGCAGATGGGTGATGTCCAAGCTTCTGTGCAGAATGGAAAAAAATCCCTGCTTGTAGAAATCTAGCACGTCAGGGAAAAGTTCCAGCTATCAGGGGCATAGCTAAGTGCCGGAGGGGTGGTCTGGGGAATAAAGTGCTCCCAAATGTGCCCCCCAATCTTATCTGTCAGTGTAAGGACTGGAGTGGGACTGGCCAGAGGCCCCACCGTCTAGAGCCTGCGGGGCCGTGCTCCACCCAGGCCGGTGACAGCTCTATGCCCTGGTTCCATTGCGGGGTCTGTTGTTGTTAGTGTCACAGTCCATTAGCTTACGAAGATTGAAACAGATACTACTTTAAAATTCATATCATACCTATGTTAAAAATATAATTAACCGAAAAATAGAATTGAAAAGAAATAGAATTGAAAATGCCTGCCTGCAGAGGGCACCTGTCTAGACTCTCTGGGAAGGGCATTCCAGAGCCTGGAGGGGCAGCCACCGAAAAGGCCCCGTCTCCCGTGTCCCCCCCAGCCCCGATGTCCCTGTGAGGGTGGTGGGAGAGAGTGCAGGGCCTCCCCAGCAGACCTCAAGGCACAGGCAGGCTCGCGTGGGATAACAGGGTCCTTAAGATAATCCGGGCCAAAAATGTGGGCCCTGTGAACCAACCTCTTCCCAAAACTGAAAGCCAAGAGAGTTCAATCAGGGTCTCAATTGTGAAGGGGGAGGCTGTAAAGTTCTTGCCCCCCCCCCCGGTAATCCCCTGACCTTTTAGCCTCTAAAAAGCGGGAGAAATAATCTCCTTAGGTCTTTGCCTTCAGACAGAAATCACTGGGAGCCTGAAAGAAGTTCTGTCTCCTTGAAAGGCACTGCTAGTCCAACTGGGTCTCCTGTTTGGTTCTTATTGGGGAGGGGGCTTTGTTTGTTTCTCTCCCCTCCCTCAAAGGTCTATGCAGCCCCCTCCCCACCCCTCTGAACCAGCAGCAGCAGCAGCGGAAGCATCAGACCAGCTTCTCAGCTTTGTAGGTTTTAACTGTGGGTCCTGCAGTCTGAAGTAGAGCGGTCCCATTAAATCAATGGCCAAGTGGGAAGGCCGCTGTAGTTGGGACTAGCAGTCAGACTTCAGATGTCAGAGTGACACCCAGTAGAGAGATAGGTGTCCTTGTTGTTGTTGTTGTGTGCCTTCAAATTGCCTCTGACTTACGACTACCCCAAGGCAACGCTATCCTGGGGTTTTCCTGGGAAGATGTGTTCAGAGGGGCCTTGCCCTTTCCCTTCCTCTGAGGCTGAGAGAGTGTGATTTCCCCAAAGTCACCCAGTGAATTTCCATGGCTGAGTGGGGGGATTCAAACCCTGGTCTCCCAGTGTCCTACTCCAACAGTCAAAAGACTTATTTTATTTTTTTAAGTATTTCTGTATCACCTCTTGCACAATCACTGCAGATCCACACAACCTAAATGGGTGCATTTGGGGGCGGGGGTTGTCCTTCTGCTGTCCTCAGGTGAGTTTATCAAGGCACTGTACGAATCGGATGAAAACTGCGAGGTGGACCCCAGCAAGTGCTCGTCCTCGGATCTCCCAGAACATCAGAGCAACCTGAAGATGTGTTGCGAGCTGGCCTTCTGCAAAATCATCAACTCCTACTGGTTAGTACCTAGTGCTGGTGGGATCAGAGTGAAATTTGGGACAGGGGTCCCTTTAAACTTTTCTCTACATGGCAGAACTTTCCCTCTGGAAAGCCCCCCAGCAGATAGACTTATCTTGGGATCTAATTCACCCTTTCCCTTCCTTGAGGTTCTCCAGATGTCTTGGACTTGAACTCCCACCATCCTCATCCTTTGGCCAGGCTATGAGGGATGATGGGAGATGTAATCAAGCACATCTAGGGGGCAGTCTTGGAGTAACACAGAATATTAAAGTTGGCAAAAAGTAGAATAATAATAAAACAGATGTTTGCTGGCGCTCCTGTGGTCTAGCTCAAAAGAGAGGCATCCGGAGAGCAAATTTGGCTGAAAGAAAATTTTTACAATGAGCCAAAAAAGAAAAATTGCCATGATTTGTTGCATTATTTGGCCAGCTGGAGAATTTGAGTGTCAGCATGTTTTGGGAGAGCTTTTCTTTCTTTTTAAAATGAGGGCGCATGGATTGGGCCCCAATTGCTGAGAGAGCCCTGCTAAGTGGATTCTGCCTCTCTTCCGCTCCAGAATTAAACCCATCATGCCTGGCAGGGTTTTCTTGGCCTCTCTATTGCTCTGCCTCTCTTTCCCAGCTGCTGCTCAAAGCCCCTTCGGCCCTATACTGAAATGTTTTTCACAAGGGTGGTCGCAAGAATCCCTGTTTCTGAGCTTTTTGTGTTGAAACTGGGAATGGTCCCACGGAGCTGTGGAATGGCAGGGTTGATTTATCCTAAAGCAGAGGTTGCTTATCATGCAGCCCCAGCTCAGTCCCCAAATTCATGGCATTTCAGGAACCTAAGCATTTAAAAATACAGTTTAGGAGTTCAGAGCAAAGGGGCAGAGCAGCCGAGGGAGGCAAACACAGCAACTGTGGAAGAGCTTTGGGAGAGAACAATTTTCAGTGCCTTGCTCTCTGAGGCTAGAAATTTGAGGACCAAAGGAAACTGTCATTGGGGGACATTGGGGGAAAATGTCACTTGGGGAGGAATTTTTCTACCCCCATAGCTACATCCCTGCTTTCAGATGACTCATTGTTGTCATGTATTTATGTGATGCCTTCACTGTCTGTGGATCTTTTCAAGTAAAAGAACAGCAAAACAGTTCCCTGCCCTCCAGTGTTGTTGGACTGCAGTTCCCATCCTTCCTCAGAACTGGCCATGTTTGCAAGGGCTTCTGGGAATTCTAGACCACCAACATCCCAAGGGCTCCATGATTCCCACCTCATTCTGAGTATTTTTTTTCAAAGTGCAAAATGGGAAGTGAAGCCGCTCATGCCTCTCCTCTTTGCTTTCCTTCTCCCCGTGCCCATCCGTCCTCTGGGTTTCTCTTTGCAGCGTCTTTCCCCGGGAGCTGAAAGAGGTCTTTGCCTCCTGGCGCCAGGAATGCAGCAACCGGGGGCGGCCGGACATCAGCGAGCGCCTCATCAGCGCCTCCCTCTTCCTCCGCTTCCTCTGCCCAGCCATCATGTCCCCTTCCCTCTTCAACCTGCTCCAGGAATACCCGGACGACCGCACGGCACGGACCCTGACCCTCATCGCCAAAGTCACGCAGAACCTGGCCAACTTCGCAAAGTAAGCCTCCCTTTCAAATTGCTCTCTCTCTCTCTTTCTTTTCAGAGTGACGGGTTTTAATATGGAGCCGCCTCCTGCCCAGGAGTTAGGGATGCCCTTCTGCCCTTTCACCAGTGTAATGGGGCAGATTTGCATGGCCGTAACATGGTAACATGGAGGCATATCTGACAGGAGACTTTGCGGGACCGAACTTGGCACTGTGAGCCAGGATTACGGAAGGGCAGGCAGACCGCATGGCCCACAAGCTTTAAAAAGTGGGTGGGTGGGTGAGGAGAGAGGGGAAGGTATTCAGTTCAGGGCAGAGTGGCACGAAAGTGATGGGAGCCGCCACTCACAGTGCCAGAACGGCAATCGCTTTGTGCCCAAAACCCAGCTTCAGCCCCCCTCCCCTTCTGTTTCCCCTGCCTCCCACACACACATATCTCACAGTTATGAATTTTTAAAGCCCCTGAAACCAAGAGGATCAGTTCAAGAAAAACAGCCACGCTGTCAGTTTTCTAAACTAAGCCGGGAGGTTTGGTGGAAACAAAGGAGAAGGGGGAAAAAAAGGATTTTGAAAAATCTCTCCATTGGCTTTGCTTAGAAGGTCTGAGCAGCTTAGCCTAAAAATAAATAAATAAATAAAAATAGAAGCCGCAGCTCCAAAATGCAGGGAGACAGTTTGCAGACTAAATCGCCTTAAGACCGGGTCTGCTTGAGCGAGGGGAGACGTACAGCCATGTCTCGTGAGTTGACAGAATTCACCTGCCTCCCAGAATCCCTGGCTGGCCCTTTAAACACACACACACACACGTACACACACACGCGCACACACACACCAGCTTTTACATTTGGCAGCACACCTTTGGCTCAGGGGGCTTTGCGGCAGAAGCGACCTTGTCCTCCACTAGAGGAGAGAGGTGGTGCGGGTGGGGTTTCGCTGTGATGCCCAAGGCGGCCGCTGAATCCTCTGCAAAACGCCCTTTGCGCAACCCTCGCCTCCCTCTGCCAGGGCTTCCAGCTGCAGGAACTGCCCTCCTTCCCGCCGGGGGCTCCTGGCCCCACGGGAGACTCCCTTCCGCTCCCCTCCCCAAACGCTCTTCCGTAGGCCCATTTGTCTCCCTGCCAGGGTTGCCAGCTTGGAGCCAGGAGAGGACAAAGCCAACCAAACCGCCCAACGATGGTGTGAGGCGGAGGATCAAGGGCCACCTGGAGAAGTCCAGAGGGTCACGTTCAGCCACAAGAGAGACTCAAGGAGGCAGCTCCGTGTACCCGTCTCTTCATGGAATCAACATCTTAACAGGGCACAACAGCATTCCGCGAGCCAATATTTTCAGGCTCTGAATCGATCTACCTACCTTTGACGAATGTGCTTCCAGGATCGATTGGGGTTAGCACAGGTGTTCAGTTTGCACAAACCAAGTCCTTCTGCCCAGTAGTCTATCATTTGCCCTTTGCGGTGGGTTGAGGGCAGTGGGAGAACGCTGAAGCCGGGGGTATCTTTTAATGATCCATCATCGAGGGAGCCATCAAACCGCTCATTAGAAGCATTGACCTTCCCGTCCCCAGGCGGGAGAAACAGGTTGGCTGCCGGACATCAGCTAATTAGCTCTTTGCCAGCCACACACACATGCTCTACGCGCGCCTTTGCCACTGATGGCCCACCTTCTCTGGTTGTACCCAAGCCTACCTCCTGTGCTTTTTGTCACAGGTTTGGCAGCAAAGAAGAGTACATGTCTTTCATGAACCAGTTCTTGGAGCACGAATGGACCAACATGCAGCGCTTCCTCTTGGAGATCTCCAACCCGGAGACGCTATCCAACACGGCGGGCTTCGAAGGGTACATCGACCTGGGCCGGGAGCTCTCCACCTTACACTCTCTGCTCTGGGAGGTCGTAGCTCAGCTGGACCAGGTAAGCCTCAGGAGAGAAGGAGAGAGAAGTCATTAATTTATTAATTTATACATCTTTCCCTTTGGACATATGTGAGAAGACACGACTCATTAGAAAAGGCAATGGCTCCAATTCACTATCATGGTATACATTGTGTAACATCATGCATACCTGTCATGTCCTGGGTAACTTGCGCTGAACAATTCTGCTCAGTTTCAAAACAGAAGTGTTCATTTCGGAGTAGCAAGCAATGCAGCAGCATCACCAAAATGTTGCTGAGACTAAAGCATTAGATTTGAGCACACGTTTTATACTTTCCGTTTGAAATTTGGCTCTCACATCAAAGATTGGTCAACCTCTCACATGTCAAATCACCCCACCAGCTTCAGCAGTTTCCCAGGCATACAGGTGTTTACAGACTTTTCATCCCAAAAGTCAGGATGCGTTTTCTGTTGCCTACCTAGACATTCCCATAACACTTCCTTGTCCTTCTGTTGCTATCCCCAACCACGACTTTTGACCTTTCTTGCCAAATGCCCACTGCAAGGTGACATTGGCTCCAGAGCCATTCACCCATTCAGAGCCCACTGATATTACAAGTGTTACAAGCAGATACACGGCTAGAGTTGTCAATTGGAAGATTATACAGCTGGGCCCGGCCCTACAACTCCTCTTCTGTCTGCTGCCTTTGCATTCCCTTGGCCACTCTGCCTGCCTCGACTCTCTTTCTAAATGCACATCTGACGTAAAGTCGAAGGCTTTCACGGCCAGAATCCATAGGCTGTCGTGGGATTCCCAGGCTTTGAGGCCGTGTTCTATTAGTATTTTCTCCTGACGTTTCACCTGTGTCTGGCATCTTCAGAGGATGAAGATGCCAGCCACAGATGCAGGTGAAACGTCAGGAGAAAATACTGAAAGAACACGGCCTCAAAGCCTGGAAAACCCACAACAACCTATGCGCATCTGAAGTTTTAAATCATTGCAACGCTAGAAAATTGGGGACTGGAGACAGAGTTCACTTGGAGGGGTTGGAATTCTTAATGAGAAGGCGTCGTCTTCAACTGACCCCACCTTTGCGGCCCCGCTCCCCGGCCCCAGCCGCCGCAGGTGGTGACAGCCCTCGGCTCCTCTTTGCCCACAGAGCACGGCAACCAAGCTCGGACCCTTGCCACGCATCCTGAGGGACGTCAATGCCGCCCTGAGCAACCCGTCCTGCGTGCAAGTCTCCATCGCGGCGGATCACGCCGCCTCGACACCAAACGCCGGCAACAGCATCTCCGTGGGGCTGCAGAAGATGGTGATTGAGAATGACTTATCTGGGTAAGAGCGAGCGGGGCGGAGCGCAGGGAACGAACGCGCTAGGCAAGGGAGGGAGCCTGTAGAGCGAGGCTGGCTGAGGCAGCCTCAGAGGATCGTGGCGCGGAAGGAGCAGATAGCCCGGGAGGGACGATCGGAGGCTATGAGCCCACCGCGGAGGCCGGTTAGCCCGCCCTGAGAGTCCTGCGCTATTTCCGTAGCTTCCCAGTTGAAGGTCTGGAAAATGCAAAGCAAACAAAACTTAGGCAAATCAGAAGGCTCCCTCTCTGAGTGAGAGACAGAGAAATTCCAAAGGGAAGCCGGGTGTTATGCAATTGTTTAATTAGGGAGCAGAGAGAAAGAGAGAGACACGTGCGAGGGGAGGCGGTTGGCTTCGTAATTGGAGGGTTTTATCTTCCCCGGCAGGGGGTGTAAGAAGTTACGTGGCGCGCAGAGGGGAATGTCTGTGAACAGGCCGCTCCGTGCCGATGCCCCGTCCTTGTCCAAACAAGTCGACTTTGATCCGGGGACTCAGAGCATTAGTTGCTGCAAAGCCCCCTCTCGCCACCCGTCGCCTCCTTCGTTGGAAATCAATGGCTCACCCACTTGGCAGCTCATAGCCGGAGGAGGGAGGCCGTCTGTAAAATGTCACCTCCCTGCCTGAATTGCCGCCAGAAGAAGGTCTCGGCTCGTACCCCCGAGGGGCCCAATCCAAGGGGAGACCCGTTCTGGCCCTCTGGACCACCCAAGATGGCTACTCCCCCTTTCCCCACGACACCATTGTGTGGTGGGTTCTTAATTTCTGTGTCTTCTTCCCTTTTTAAGAGTTTGAAATGCTTCTCCTAAGGCTTGGTTTCAAGCAGCAAGGACTTTTAAGCTAAAATGTCCCAGTGTTTTTGACCCTCCCACCCCCTTTTTCTTTGCCTGTGCCCATCACTCAAACGCAACCCTTGAGAATTTCTCTGGAATTGAATGGAAAGATGTTTTCCCACCCTATGCCAGAGAATGGGCAAAGGGCAGCCTCGGGACCCCACTTTTGCGCCTCCTAAAGTATCCTAGCTTTCTCTAAACCCCCACTTGAAAAAAAAGTCAAAATTTCCAAACACATGAAATCTTGTGAATATATGCCCATCCAATCCCCTGCGAGTACCCAGAATCCTGTTCTGCCCCCAAATACCTCCATTTTCCTCTTCAGCTCTTCTCAAAATGGCAACAGGAAGCGATGTGGCATCACTTCCAGTCACCATTTTGAGATGGACTCCAGAGGAGAAAAGAGATGCTTGGCCTTGCTGGGGAGGTACGGCCCACAGCAGATCAGGGAGGAAATTGATCTTGCCCCCGTTGCGGTTGCTGCCCCTGCCCAAAGGAAGAGGAAGGGGCACTCACCAGCCTCGACAAGTGATAGGTCTTGCTTCCGGGATTCCTCTTGGATCAGGAAGTAGAAGAACAAGCGCAGGAAAGAGAAAAGCCTTCACAAAATGGCGCGGTCCCACCAGGGCCAACCCAAGAAGGAGCGGAGTTTCATCCAAAGCATTTGGTATCAACTCCAGAGGTTCAGGGGGCCCGCCCCACATCCCAAATCCTGCAATCCCAGTTGCATCCACCGTCTTGCTTTTGCCCAGATGCAGCGCCTTCCTTGGAAGTGCCATCCTTTTGTGGCTCGATAGTAAGCTTTTTTTAATGGCCCCCTTGACCAAAAAACATAATAAGATGGCCATCCACCACCCAAGGAAAGACAAGACCCTTTCAGTTATGCAAAATATCGTCAAACTAACATTTTGGTTTAATTATATTTTTAACTCTTGTATGATGTGAATTTTTTAGTTCTTTCTTTTCAATGTTCGTAAGCTGCCTTGAATCTCAGACTGAGGAAAAAGTGGGATATAAATAAGTATTGTCATTACTGTTATTGCTGGTGGCATCAGACAGCTTTTGGCCCCCTAGATGGCGGCAGGCCTGCCGCTTTCCCCCCAGGGCCTGGCAGACTGGGTGCTGAAATAGAGGCTTGCATTTGTTGAATCAAATACCCAGCTGGCTAGTTGACAACTAGGGGACGGGGAGCAGGTTTGGTCAGAAGTTGTACTGGAGATTGCTTGCAAACCCTACTCTGCGAGTGCCCAAGGAGAGACAGCGTCCTTTATAACCACCCCAAAAGCGAGGATAGAGCTCAGCAAGTGCCTTTCCCCAAGGAGAAAGGGAGAGAAGCTTGGATTCATTGACCCCCTGGATGGATGGGACTTGCTGGCCAAGCCGTGTCACTCTAATCCTGGCAGCAGTATTCTAAAAAGAAATCCAGTGCTGCCAGTGCGCTCACGTGCAGTTCCTCAGAATCTCGTGGGTTCCTTGGCAGTTAGACCAAGTCGCCGCCTGGAGATGCAGAGCCAGAGATGGAGGGGTCCCTAGATAAGGGAAGGCACACGGGGGCCAGGAAGGTCAGCTGAGGGACCAAGCACAGTGGTGTGCGTCCCCCCACTCGGTCCCCGCCCCAGCTTCCCCATCTTTGAATGCGTAGGGAGAGCCCGCCACCCCCACCAGCCGCGCATTGCTTGACCTGGCACATGCCCGCGCCTGAGCATCCACGATGCTTTTTGGTTTTTGTTTGGCTTGCTTGCTTGCTTGCTGTCCTGTAACCGTGAGCAGCTGCCTCTGTGTAGCGTTCACGGCGTGCACTGTCTCTCTCTCTCTCTCTCTTTCTTTGTCTCTCTCTCTCTCAGTCCTTTGTGGTCCTATCTTTCTTTCTTTCT
Source organism: Cyclura pinguis (assembly GCA_030412105.1). Taxonomy (NCBI): domain Eukaryota; kingdom Metazoa; phylum Chordata; class Lepidosauria; order Squamata; family Iguanidae; genus Cyclura; species Cyclura pinguis. The sequence continues at coordinate 1,078,933 of CM059613.1, forward strand.
TCTTCTTCCTTTTCTTCTCCTCCTTATGCATTTTTATTTCCCCCACAGTCTGATAGATTTCACACGGTTACCGTCTCCAACCCCTGAAAACAAGGACTTGTTTTTTGTCACAAGGTCTGCGGGCACCCAGCCCTCGCCTGCCCGGAGCTCCAGTTATTCGGAGGCCAATGAGCCCGAAGTCCAGATGTCCAACGGCAGCAAGAGCATCTCCATGATGGACTTACAAGACAATCGGATTTTGGACAGTGGGGCCACCCCCGGGGCCCCCGGTGCGGCCGAGACACTCAATGAGGGCCAGCCCTCTGTCGGGCAAGTCCCGGGCATGTGGAGCGCACGAACTCAGCAGAACAACGTGGCTGCCATGGCCACCGTGCGCCGGGCGGGACAGACCCCGACCACCCCCAATGCCGAGAGCGCCCCCGGCCGGCCCCAGCTCTTGGCCCCCCTCTCCTTCCAGAACCCGGTCTACCAGATGGCAGCAGGCCTGCCACTTTCCCCCCGGGGCCTGGCGGACTCTGGCTCCGAGTGCCACAGTTCGCTCAGCTCCCACAGCAACAGTGAGGACTTGGCCGCGGCCGCGGCGGCCACAGCCACAAAGCACGGCTTCGGCAACCCCGTCGCAGCGGCCGCCACAGAGGACTTCAACCGGCGCGCGGGGGAATTAGCCCGCCGGCAGCTCTCGCTGACGGACAAGGCCGGTCAGCCGACCATGCCCCGGCAGAACAGCGGGGGGCCCCAGCGGCGGATAGACCAGCCGCCCCCTCCGCCGCCGCCCCCTCCCATCACCCGGGGCAGGACCCCTCCCTCCCTGCTCAACACCATGCAGTACCCACGGCCCTCCAGCGGGGGCATGCTCTCCTCTTCCTCGCCCGACTGGCCGGGCAGCGGGGCCCGGCTCCGGCAACAGTCCTCCTCCTCCAAGGGCGACAGTCCGGAAATGAAGCAGCGCACGATGCACAAGCAGGTCAGTGGGGAGGGGAGCGCCACGGAGAAGCAGGGGGCAGAAGCTGGCCTTTGGGGCGGACGGATGGACGGAAGGCCCAGGGTCAGGGTGGAGAGGGAGGGCGCCTGGAAGAGTGAATCCCCAGCCCTCCGAGACAGCAGGCGTGGGGCCCCGCTCCGCCTCTGATCGCAGGATCTCGCTGCCCCCGTGACGCCATCTCGGGTCTGCGCTTCACAGCAGCAACTGGCAGTCCTTCTGTTCCACATCCTTCTCTGCCATCCGGCTTGCTGCTTTGCCCGTACATGTGCCCGCTTGCCCATCCCATGCCACGCTGAATCCAGTGCCATCTCACGGGCCTCATTGCTGGACTTTTTAACTGGCGACAGCTGGAGAGAGAGCAGTGGTTTCCTCCATCTGCATCCATCCAGAGTTCTAGCCAGGGTCACCGGGCTGGGGAAAGGGTTCCTGGGGGCCCAGGAAAGGGCCCAGGGCGACTGAGGTCGGGGCCGCAGAGGGTCTGACCTGCCAGCCAGCAGGAGCTGGGGCCGCCAGTGTCAGTGGCGTGGTGAGTCCTCTCTGGGTTTTAGTCAGAATTTCATAGGAGCGCTCCAAGGAACTCCCCACAGGAGAGGGTTCGACCCTTGGACAGTTCTTTTAAAGTTCGGTCTAAAAGTTGGAGACAATTCCCTTCTCCATGTATAGGGGGGCTACACCAGCTTAACAAAAGCTATAACACAGAGCTTGGAAAGTTACTTCTTGGAAGTAATTGATTCCTCTTCCTGGTTATGGTCCTTTGCTTTTGTCCATTGTCTGGAAGTGTGCTGCTTAGCTCCAGCCAGGGGTAGAATGAAGAATCAGTAATTGATTCACTGGGTCTACTCTAGTCAGGTTCGTTACTGTGTTGAAAGAGTAACTTAAGGTGCTACTGATTAGTTCCTGTAGATTTGAAGCCATCAGACTGATCAGATAATATTGTAAAAATTGGGAACTATTCCTGTCAGTGGCCTCTAGAAAGCCTTGAAATACCTTAGCTGATCAAAGCAACCTGAGGGCATCATTCCGCCCGCCGAGTGGTTTTCTTCTTCCTTATGCCACTTTTGGAAAAGCATCCTTAATGTTACTGCCATCCTTGTGCCGCTGATGTTCCATTCGCTCCACGCTCTGCTGTACCACTGGCAGTTCCCCAGCCGTTTTGGCTGCCTCTTTCTTATCTTCTTCAAACAGGCCTCGCAGCCTTTCTCTCGGCAATTCAGAAGAACCTGCCAGACCTGTTTGACTGAAGACGAGAGCAGGGAGAGGGAAGAGGGAAGATGGAGAAGGCGGGGTGGCACGGTTGGGCAGATATTTCTCTTTGCCGTGGGTGGCTGGTGCCGCAGCCCCTTTTGATGTGCACCTGCATCCTTTCCAACGATTAATGGCTAACATGATAAAATAATGAAGCAGCTTGTTCATTTTCAACCATGCTAATTGTTGTTTGAGAGCCAATTATGCTCTCACTGCCGTGGACGCCGGTTGGAAACGTGATGCAGCTTCTCTGGTGCCAAAGCGGCTGCCCTTAACTGGTTACCTCAGTCTTCCTCAATGTGGCACCCACCAGATGCTTTTTAAATTAAATAAACAGTTAAGTACAAAAGGGGAACATATTTTGCCATAATATTAGGCCAGCCTAATGTTTGCCCCCAGGCACAACACCCCGAGAAGCGGGCAGTCTTTCATAACCTACAGACCTCAGGCAAAATCGGGACTTGAAAAAGCATTACTTTCGTCGGCTGCGTTCCCAGAATTGCCAGTGCCAGCTGGGGGATCCAGGGAGTTATAGTCCAAAAAAGTAACTTTTCCAAGCTCTGGGAAAGTTATTACCAAAAAAAGGTGTGGAAAGGAAGCTCTGTTCTGGGAAAGATTGGGGTTCGAGGCTCAGCCTCAAAATGGCACTTGAATCCAAAGCCCCCAAGCGTTGGGCGTTTGGGATGTGGGGTCTCTTCTCTCTCTCTCTCTCTCTTTCTCGCTTCATGTCCATTTCGGTTTCCACTCCCTCCCCCTTTTTTTTTTCTTTTTCTCCCCCTCCCTCTTTTTCGCTATGGTTGTATGTTTCATTTTAGGCCCCTTCACCCGTGCACCCCAATGCCCTGGACCGCACAGCCGCTTGGCTTTTGAATATGAACGTGCAATTTTTAGAAGAGGAGAACACTGACCCAGAGCCCAAGCACAGGGATAAGATCCGGAGTAAAGACGAGTTCAGCCAAGGGGAAAAGGTAAAGCCGGGCGGGGACGCCAAGGCAGCGTCTCCCGAGAAAGCGAGCAAAGAGAGAGAAAGCCAAGAAGGGAGAGGGAGAAAGAGAGGAGAGGGGTGGTCGCCTTCCAGAAACCCCTCCGCTCTCCCTTCTGCCTGGAGTTTCAGGAGCTCTCGGAGCGTACCATTACCCAGGAGGAGCCGGGACGTGCTCCACACGCACCCCTCCTTCGCATAAAAATTAGGACAGTTTTGGTGGAACACAAAGCACACGGATACACACCGGTCGGGATCCTGCCTCGCTTCAGCGTAGCATAACTATCCACCGGCAGTCACATTACACAGCCCCTGTTCTGAATCTCGGAGTAGCGCAATGTTTGTGGATCAGTGATCAGGGCTCGTGACTGACCCTACACAACCCGTTGTGTAGTTGCAATACTCAGTGCACAAAGCAGTGCACAGAGACAACGTGCATTCGCATGCTGCTCTGTGCAGTTCAGCATGGTAATGTATGCACAAGGGTCCCATGTCCACTTACATCACCATCAGCTGGAGATGACTGTTGTGTGTTGTCCTCCCAAAAAAACATTTGACACCTGTATATGTCACTAACAGCCTATGTGTCCTTTTAGCGCTCCCTGGGCCTCGAAATACACCCGCCCTAACCCAGATGAAAATAGTCCTTCGCAGAGCTTAGAAACCTTCCGTCTTTGGACTACAACTCCCAAAATCCCAAAGGATTGTCATCCAAAAAAGGAACATTTCCAAGCCCTGTCTGTTTACATCTACAGTAACTTGGACTTAAGAGGCTACCTTAAAGCTGGTCAGAGCTTTGGTTTCCTACCCAGCAGAAAGTACCTCAGGATTTACAGGTAGATCTCTGGTTGATATCGGTAGATCACCAAGGCTTTTGGAATATTTGCATATACATAATGAATTATCTTAGAGATGGGGCCCAACTCTAAATGCAAAAGTCATTTATATTTCATATACACTTTCTACATATAGCCTGAAATTACCATATGTTTAATAATTTTGTGCATGAAACAAACTGAACCATTAGAAAGCCGAAGTATCACCATCTCAGCCACCTATGCAGACAATCTGTGGTTGTTTGGCATCACCATCATTCCTGACTCAAGAAGTTTTGGATTTTGGAACAGATTAGAGATGCTCAACCTGTATATTCCTTTGGAACCCCTAAAGAACTTGGGGGGGGGGGCTGATCCAGTGCCATAGCAAGACATTTCAGGTCCCTCCATGGCAAGAGAGCCCCCGTGCTCCTGTGCCAAGCATACTATTCTTCTCCTCCAGTCTTTTGTTACACCATTGTTGTCCTCTCTCAACTGGCATCCAGGAGCTCCATTAGCATTAAAAAAATACCCTCCACATCACAACCACCTTCTTATTGTTGCCAAGATAAAACCTGGAGGGCGTCGGAGTCAGGGGTCACGGCCACATGGTTCATTGATAAAGGCCTCCAGACACAGGAAAATAGCCAGACCTTTCTGCAGTCAGCCACCTTTACCCATGCCATACCCTCCAGCAGTCACGGAATGGACATTCAGGGGAGCTAACGCAACAGAAGCAGGAGTCCCAAGAGGGATTTGGTAAATGTAAAGGATGGACGTGAATGCTAACTTCCACAACAATCAAAAAAAGAGACATATCCAGTCAAAAGGTGTAGGTCACTAAGAAGGTCTTGGCTCCAGCATGTTGATAAACCTCACACATGTGCTGCTCCATCCCTGCCAAGAATCAACCTTTCTAGAATAGATCAAGGTGTATTTGCGCCAGACAATACTTGCAGTTTGACCGCACTTTTAACTGCCATGGCTCCCTCCTAGAGAACCCTGGGATTTGTAGCTTGGTTATGTAGCTAGAATTCTCTGCAGTAGTTCCAGGAAGTGCACTGGAATCTCCAGAAGAGAATTCTGAGTACCCTGTGAAACGACAAATCCTAGGATTCCCCAGGCGAAGCCACGGCAGTTAAAATGGCATTGAGCTGCCATAATGTGAAGTGCAAATACAGCTGTTCAGATGTACAGCCAAACTCTTGCGCAGTGGTGAAAGATCACAGAAAAAAATATATCCCAGTACAAACTGTAAGCACACTTGCAGAGTGAGCTTATTGCAAGCTTTCTACATTCAGGCCCTGCTTCCCAAATTTGATGTGTCTGGCAAGGAGAACCGGTGGGTATTCTGGAGGGCCCAGGGCTGGTTTTCCAAGGTGGACAGAAGGTGCCAGAGAGACCAATATGTCAGCCGTCTCTGTCAGGTTCCATGAGCTGGAAGGAGGAGGCCCTTGCACTATCGTGTTAGCACCCAAGCTCTCCTGCCTGTTCCACGGGGGAAGTTGTCAGCGACAACGCACCTGTCTTTCTAGAAACATCTCTGCCACTCTTGGCCTTCCTGTTGATGACCCATGAGAAGTTTCCAATCAAAGGAGCGAAGCACCCTCTCCAAACCCAGAGAGGCAGAAAATTCAGAATCCCTACCCAAGAAAATCTCCTTTCTCAGAACTCTAAATTTATCCTGAGAACAGGAGGGAGCTTCCATTTCTCATCCTCCCACACCAAACTGTTGATACTCCTGGGAACTAACTTTGGTGTTTGATATAAACTGTCAAGATGGCTTTTGAATAACAAATCAGATGTCCAGACCCCAGTGAGATCTGTAAAATGCCTCCCCCTGCCCGCCTCACACCTTGGGTTTAAAAATAAAATAACAACAGTTTCTCAGAATCACTGCCCTTTCTGCAACCTCAGGTTTAAAAATAAAATCACAACAGTTTCTCAGAGTCATTGCTCGTCTAGCGTGTTTGGATCAATGCCACAGTAGACTCAGCCAGAGCCTGGGAACGTTAGCAGGCGCATTAACGTGTTAATGTTAATTTGCCAAGGGATTCTAATTCACCGAACGTTGAACATCAAGGAATTTAATTGGTTAGTTATTCCATTAAATCATTAAACTTTACAGCCAGAATGCTGCTGGGGACTTGCGTCTTCGTAAATAGACTTACGTCTGCAGGAATTAGAATCGGGCAGCTCCGCAACGTCCGTATCCAGGAAAAGTCTGCTGTTATGTTACTACACAAGGGAGCCAGCAAAATGACCAATGCACAGTGGTGCCAAGTACACGCCGATTGCCGTGAGAGCCTGGTACCTTGGCCCCATTGTTCATTGGCCCCACTGCGCAGCAAGACACCAACAAGGAAGTGCCAGCATGCATTGAGATACCCTGGCCACTGCGTCATTGCACATCTTCACTGAGAAGGTTTCTTAGCACCTCTGCTGTGTAGCTAAGTACATGTAAGGTCACATAATGTACACCGTCATAGAAGATTCCAGCCAACAGCGTTACGCAGAATTGCAAGAAATGTCCACAACAGGTGAACATAACAAGGAGCATTAAGATAAAGGTGTCTACTGTTTCAACAATTAATTTTTTAAAAAAAATTGCTGAAATTAAAGAAAATCAACAGATCAGGTATGAAATTAATATTAAACTCAATTATTTCCAAGATCAGCTTTTAAAGGCAGGACAACTTAGCCCTCCCCAGAAGCTTGAGAGTGTCTCGCCCCGGCGTAGGCCAGACTGAACTTACCAGGACTTGCATCCGAGTAAACTGAATGTTACGGGAAAGAAAGCACCACTCAAGGTCTCCTTTGTCCTCTTCCCAGTAATACTCAGTTTGACGCTCCACTATTGTGCTGAGGTTTGTATGTCACTGCTCCAAAAGCCAACACTTGGCACCCTCTCCATTTTGAATGAACCCCTGAATTGTAGAGTACCCCACAAACAAACATGCAGGTCCCAAACACCCCCAAACTGACTTTTCCACTGCTGAGACTAGCTTGGCCTCCTGTTTTCTCCAGATACCCATGTCATTATCAATTCAGCCAGAAACACGCGTGCCCTCCCAGCTAATCATTGGATCTCTCCACGGAGCATGGCCTACCTTTGGGGATGGGTGGTGTGGCGTCCCCCCTGGCCCAGAGGGACGAACCGGCTGGAGGTGAAAGGGGCTCCCGCCGGCCAGCCGGGGTGGATTTGGTTGGTGGTCGGTGAAGGCGGACGGAAGGCGGTGGGAAGCGACATCGCGGGCGCCGACGCTTGCCGTTTGCTTGCCTCCCTCTTCTTGCAGCAGTACCAGCAGGACGTGGCGGTGCTCCAGGACAAGCTGCGCATCTCCAACAAGAAGCTGGAGGAGTACGAGGCCCGGTTCAAGTGCCAGGAGGAGACCACCCAGAAGCTGGTGATGGAGTATCAGGCGCGGCTGGAGGAGAGCGAAGAGCGGCTGCGGCGGCAGCAGGAGGACAAGGAGATCCAGATGAAGGGCATCATCAGCAGGTAGGAGCCACCGCCCACGACACCGGTCGGCCCTACGACAAAGCACAGAATAAAACAGAAGCACAGGCGTCGGGGGGAAAAGATTAGCCCACCTGACGCCCTTAAGTTTCTAGCCCTCAAGCCCACAGAGAAGACAGATGTTCCGTAAAAAGAAAAAAAATGCTTGCGGGAGGTGCCTCAGCCAAGAGGCAAGACCACCCTCCTGCTGGTTCCGTGGCTACTTGGCAAACGTCTTGCCCCAGTAATCCAAGCTCTGGCTTGGTGGCCAGCTTGGTAGGCACAGCTTAGTGTGAGCGACCGAGGCCCGCTACATAACGTGCACAGAAACTTCTTTTGTGCACAAAGAGCCACACTCATTTCCCTTGGGGATAATTCCTCCACAACATTTTCGAATGTCCAAGTACCAGGAGAAATTCCACAAAAGTTTTGCTGCCCTAATATTCTCCCCAAGACAGCATTCCCAATTGTCAGGAAACTAGTTTTTCACTTGGAAATGCACAACTGGGAATATCCTGTCCACCCTTCCTGTAATCCCCTCCCCATTGGCTGGACTGAGTGGGGCTGATGGGAGCCGTAGGCCAAAAATACCCCCGGTTTAAGGCTTTAAGGGAGCGTAGAAGCAGTGCGGGTGCAGCAGGGCTATGTCAGGAACGCCAGCGTGGTGTCAGGGTTTGGGTTTTGGAGTACAACTCTCAGAGACCAAGCTTTGAATCCCTGCTTGGCCTTGGACACCCACTAGGTGACCTTGGGCAAGTCACACTCTCTCAGCCTTGGGGGAGGGCAACGGCAACCTCCCTCTGAACAAATCATGCCCCCACCCCAAAAAAACCAATGATAGGTCCTCCTTAGAGTCACCGTAGGTCAGAAATGACTCGAAGATGCACACGACAACGGCAACAGAATCAGGGCCACTCTCTTCCTTTTCCTCCTCACCACCCCAGCAAGTCTTTTCTGTTGCAAAACACAGGTTAGGACACAGCGCAGGGTCACTACACATCTGGAATTTTTTTCACCCCACAAAAATGGCAGCTGTTGAATCAAACATCATGAAGAAGGAAAGACTCCAAGCTTCCATGTTATTTCTACCTCTGGTACCAATGTTTCCGTTAAAGAAGTAATGCCTAGGAACGCACCCTGAGCATTTGTTAACTGAGGTATACCTGTAAATAAAACAAAACAAAATGGGCTGGCCTTTTTGACCCCACCCCATCCCTTTTGCTCCCTCCTGCCATTGGAACGTGGCCCCTGAGAACCGAGTTTGGCTCCCGGGGCCGAATGGAAGGGGTTTCGCCAGCCATGGTGTCCGGTGGCTACCGTGGGGGTGGAACGGGACATCCGCTCTGAGTTTTGGATAGCCTTAAAGTTGCTCTCTGGGGTGCTGAAACTGTTGAGGGGGAAGAACAGGATTCGGCACCTGGATAATTCCTTTAAAGCTTGAATTAATCCCTGGAGTGGATTCACCGCCTCCCTGAAAAAGGGGCCACCACAAGTCACCAATACTTTTTTTTATCCAGAGATATATCCCTACCTTGCTTTGTTTGGCTTGACTTCTTCCAGGCAGGAGCCAGAAATGTCATTTAGGGGAGGGCACATGGTGGAGAAAAGGAGGAAGCGCATCAGTTGTTGTAAATCAATGTGAAAGACCAGGACATTTTTAAGAAATAACCTTAAAATGGTGGCTGTTTTCCCACCCTCAGGCTGATGTCGGTGGAGGAGGAGCTGAAGAAAGACCATGCAGAAATGCAGGCAGCTGTGGATTCCAAGCAGAAGATTATAGATGCACAGGTGAGGGCCCTCCGGAACTGTCATAGCTTCGTGGCCAAAACAGGCACGTGTTGGCCTTCCTGGACACAGGCCTCCCTGAGACCCTTCGACACAACTCCCAGAATTGCACATAATCTCTAGCCACTAGTGATGCCAGTTGGGGGGATGTGGGAAATCGTAGTTCCCAAAATGTCCTTTCTCCAGGCTTTAAGTGCTCCTGAACAGTTTGGCAACTCCAGCGTGGCTGTGACCCCCTTGTTGCTTCCAGAGCCGTCGCCTGGGTCGCCAGCATCTTAAATCTGGCCCTGCGCCTCTGCCGTTGCACAGGAGGAATATAGCTCTGCCCAGCCCCAGAATAAAGCGACGGAAGAATCTTTCTCGGTGCCATTTGTACACACCGGGCTGCAAAGGAGAGGCAGGCAAGGCCCGTTTGAAGGTTGCAACCTTCTCCACAGAGAGGGAAACCAAATGCTCAGGGCAGAGAGAGGACAGAAAGAGAGAGAGTTATCCGAGCAGCCCCAGGGATTTGCTCAGCTTCTAATTTCGAAGCTGTGGCCCTCCTCTGCGGCTCTTCCATCATTAGCGGGCAATCAGAGAAGCTGCTGGCCTATGCAAAGACACCGCTTGGCTGATCGGTTAATTAGTCTCTGGGCAGTATTCAGTATCGGAAATCAGACAAGTCACCGGGAGATCTTAATCAGCTCGCTGCCAAGCGCCTCCGGGGAGGGAAGGGAGGTGGGGCTGAGGCTGGGGGACCCCCCACCGCAGGGCAAATCCGGGCCGCAGCCGGGCAGGGCGCTGCCGGACCCCAAGGAGGCAGCGTCCTTCCTGCAGCCGGTTGGCTGCGATCCTGGCACTGCAGCGCTTTGCGACTTACGGTGGAAGAGGAGGAGCGGAGGGGGAACAAGTCCAGATCTCACCCATCAGGGCTGTCAGACCAGAGGCGACGCGTCAGGTGAAGAAGAGTACGGAGGCCGGGGGTCCCTGACGGGGGAAGGGACCCTTCCACATATGCTGAACTACAAATCCCACAATTGGTGGCTGAATTGTAGTCCAACACCTCTGGAAAGCTTTTCTGGCCCTGAGGGATTCCTAGCCTGATTTAGCAACATTACAATCTTGAAATTTTGGTAAAGGCCTCCTAATGAAGAGTGAAGCTTGGGTGACATTTGGGAGGAGTTTTTCTTAGCAGTTCTGTGCACATGTGTGTTTTTGTTTTTTTAAAGATAAGAAACAAGTTATTTTTAAACAACCCAATGAATCCTAACAATGAATTACTTTTGGAACCATGCAAAAAGTAATGGGAGTAAATTACTCTGCATCCACAATGGGGGAAAAAAACTTTCTGTTCCACTCAGGAGTAAAGATGCAAATTTTCACTTATTTTTTTCTTACGTGCAAATACTAATAATGTCAACCATTCGTCCCCAGTGAAAGAATCCCAGACGTTTTCATACATTTTACAATAATTGTTTGCATTTGTAGGGGAAAAAATTCATTTGTAAGGGAGGAAAAACTTGCTTTTTGTGGAAAAAGTAATGGCTTTGCACAGAACACAGTACTTTTTGTGCAAAACACACAGTTTTCTGTTAAAATCGTTGGGATGTTGTTCGAAGCCCAAGGTATTACATTTTAGACAAATGCAAATTTTTTTCTCCAAAACATTTATCCAAAAGTATTTTTTTTAAACTTGCTTTCTTGCTGTGCCATGATACCCACGCAGGCCGAGAAAACATGCAAGTCTTCTTTCCCTCCTGCGAGGGGAGGAATGCAACCGGGCTGGATGCCAAGGGGTCTGCGGGCTGACCCCCTCTCTTCTTTCTTCCTCCCCCCTCCGCAGGAAAAGCGCATCGCCTCCTTGGACGCTGCCAACGCCCGCCTCATGAGCGCCCTCACGCAGCTGAAAGAGAGGTACAGCACACAGACCCGTAACGGGATCTCCCCCACAAACCCAACTAAATTGCAGATTACCGAGAACGGCGAATTCCGAAACAGCAGCAATTGTTAACCCTGCTGCCGGAGAATGAGATTTTGAGAGAGAGAATGAGAGAGAGGGAGAGAGAGAGCGAGAGCGAGAGAAAGGAAAGGCCCCGGCCCAGACAGAGAGAGAGAGAGAGAGAGAGAGAGTGTGCAAGCGGCAGGAGGGGTGCACCACATTGCAGGGGTGCTCCACGCCCCCCCGTCGCCTCCCCCCAGGCGTGGTGGGAAGATACACGTCCCACAATCTTCTGCATCACCAAAGATGGCCGGCATGACCGAAAACACTGAGGGTGACCCCCCACTACCGTACGTTCAGGGGATGGCGGCGAGCCACGTGCGGAGGTGAACGTCGGCCACCCGTGGCTGACGAGACAAGAAACCCAAAGAGGAGGATTCCTAAAAGAGAGAAGGATAACCATTTTTTGCCTGCTTCAAGAGAGACGCCACGGTGCGAGCCACCTGAGCCTCGCTGCTTCAAAAAGGGCCCGAGGGGGAAGGACGCGGGCCGAGAGACGAGCGAACGGGACTACGGAAGAAGAGATGGCCAAACGGGCACCTTCTCTGCACCCCTCTCACCCCTCTCCAGTGCTCACGGTGTGGCACGGATGCCCCGCCGCGCTGCTCCGGGTCGTTCTCTCTAACTCCGCTCTGCCGCTCGGCACTTGGTTCTTTTAGGCCACCCTTATCGTGGCACTCCTCGCTCTGGATTTCGTCCTCTCTCGCCGCCGTAGGTCCCGGGTTTCTCTGAGAGGGCGGAGACAGCACTGGTGCCGGGGGTGGGGGTGGTCATTCTCCCTGCCTCCTCCTCCTCCGCCTCCTCCTCCCACTCCTGGGGTGCCCCAGTTGGCGTCACAGATCCACACTACCTCTGTAGCAAAGGTAGGGCGGGCGGGAATTGCACAGCCCTCCGGGTGTCAGACCGCAACGCGCAGCAGCCCTAGCTGCCAAGGGTGGCGGATGCTGGTATGGGGACAGTTCAGCAACATCTGGAAGGCTGCATGATTCTCGCCCCCGGGAGTCCTCCAACTCCACAGAAGAATCTGCTACTCAAGACTGGGCCTTCACCCCCACCATGTTGGGGCCGGAAGCTGCACCGAGCCCTATTTTGGGCGCCTCCCAGCCCCCAACCTTCGGGTTGCCCACAGTAGGTACCCAGGAGCACTGTAACCCATCTCTCTGGCCGTCTTACGCTTACTTACTGCAGAAGGAGGCCAGATGCTGAAGGGGAGAGCACCTTGTTAACTGGAAAGGGAGAACAAGACGTACCGACGCTCCGCAAGGGCAGGCCTCGCTCTCAGCTGAAGGGGGCCGTACCCCTCCGCCAACGGCGGCCGTAATTGCACAAGAGAAGGCCGACTCGGGTCGGCTTCTCTTGGGAAGGGGGTGTCGGCTTCACTAGGCTACCCTGTACCTGTGCTCCTCTTGGCGTGGTATCAACTGGCACAAGGGGAGGGGGCAGACGGACCACAGCAAGGAACAAGAGCTAGCAGTGAGCGCAGAAGGAGCGCCTACCTGTCCGCCTTCAGCGCAGAAAGCGTCAGCGCGGCCTTGCTCAGATCGGCCGTAGCTTTGTGGCGGAGGCTCAGCCCGGCTTGCGGAAGGGAGCAGATTCAATGCCCCCGATATTAAAAAAGAACAGGTAGAGAGTGCAGCGGTTGGGCGAGGCTAAACCATCTGCTTTGGTACAAGGGAGCTTCTCCCAGCGAGGACAGATATTTGGAAAGGCTGGTCAGGGTGCACACAGCTGAGGCACCGCTCCTCCTGACCCCAGTTGGGTGACCGAGCACTGCGCCAGCTAGATAAAGGGAATTAGAAGCACAAGTGTATACTCACGGGCACGCAAAGTCCCGGGGGCGTAGTGGAATAGAAAGCAGAGGCACGCAGACACCGGGAACTCCTTGGCCTGGCCTTTGGGCCAGTGGGGAAGTCAGCGGGCGGTCCGGGTTGTCGTGTACCCCCCGCCGATGGTCTGCCATACGGTTTTGCCACACAAGAGTGGTGCACGAGGCCAGCCAGCATGGCGAGCCCCGCATCCCGGACTAATCGGTCCAAATCGTTCGCGGGGGGGGGGCTTATCTCTGGCAGCCACCCCCCAACCCCATCCTAAATAAACAGACCCACTTTTCCTATGGGCCATCAGAAGGGCTGTTTTGGGGGAGCTGCGCAGCCTGTGGTGTTGCTGCTAAACGAGGAGGAGAGAGAAAGGGGAAAAGAAGGAACTTTGGGCCTCCAGAAGCATGAAGATCGGTAACTCCTATCTCTTTTCTTTCACAGTATGCGTTAGGAATAAAAACAGTCAAAAATCAAAAGGCAGTCCACTTTCTGGAGTACTATCCTCTTTTAAGGGGGAAGTGGGTGCTGCGTGGGAAGTTAACCACCTCGAAGGCCTCAAAAGGGACTAACCGGCAAGACAGCAGCCTCCGAAAATGTGTCTCCCCTTATCAGAGTCGCTGGGCAGCCGTAAGCCACAATTAGCCGCCGCTGGCCAGTCCCTCCTCCCCCCCACTCTCCGGGCTAGCCGAGGGGCCGGCGGCGTGACAGGGTGCTCTGTGCTACTAACCTCCCGACAGCTTGCGGGTTGCTTGTGTGTGCGTGTCTTTGTGAAAGCATCGGTGGCACAGCTTGGCTTTCTGGCCCCCCGTTGCAAGACCAGGGTGTGTGTATGCGCGGGGGGGGGAGGCAAGGCAGTCCGTTCTCTGCTCCTTAACGAGGCCACGTAGCCACGCTCCGACACGCAGAACAAAATGTTGGAAGGAATCCGGGACATCCTTGAATTCCACGTGGCTCCAAAACGCTTTCCGGTGCGCGTGTCCATTGGGGTGTGCCTGCTGTCTTTTTTAAAGTTTTCTGGTGCTTAGCACAAACCAGCTGCCACATCTTGGCCAGGCCAAACTTGGCACCCCCATAAAATGTGGGCCATTGCAAGAATGAACATTTCCCTCTTCCCACGGAATTTAAAAAAAAAATCCACAAACCCTGAAGCCCACATTCTGTGCCGCCACGCACAGGGGACTGAATGTTCTGGACCTGTCAGACAATCATGGTACTTTGCTGCACACAAGAGGGCAAAGGAACCAGAGGTGCAAACCATGCACGTCTTTTTAAAAAGTGGAAGCTAAGCATTTCCCTTTGCTAATACTTGCCTTTTTCCCCAACCTGTCTCACTCACACACACACACACACACCCAAATACCTCCCAGACATGTATAGGGCGGGTTCTCTTAAGTACGCAATGCCAAGGAACGAGGGGACAGAATTAACAGGCCCCATCCTCGGGCCGTGCCCACGTCCCCAAAGGAAAGCCAGGCCGGCCAGAGTGCCACGTAAATGTGGCAGGGCGTCTCTTTCTCTCCCACAGGACGCAGAAGCCCTCTGCACGCGCCGTCCTGCAAAATGCCTCCCCCAGAGTTGTCCGTTTTTTGAATCTGTACCTCTAGACAGCTGCCTTAAAAAGCCATTTGGGGAGGGAAGGAGGAGGTTTCGTGGGGCATTTGGCCAAAGCAGTGCCCCCGTTGGCCCGGGCTCCGCTGCCGCTGTTGACCTGGGGAACGTTTGGGTTCTCATATGGGGAAGGGTCCCTGTTGCACGACCCTCCCCTGCCCTCACCATTTGCACACGGAGGCTGCACAACCCGCACTGTGGGTCGTTTGCCAAATTCACATTAACAGATCTCACTGCACCGTGAAGAGAAACCGGGACCTGGAGGAGACCCCGCCTGCAGGCGACGGTCCCTCCAGCCTCGAAGCCGAGGAGGAAGGCCCGTGTGCCTTAGGAGGCGACAACACCACGTCGTGCGTGACTGCGTCCCGCTCCTGAAGCTCGGTTGCTTCTCTGTAAGCGAGCGCTCTTTCGCAAAGAAGCCCTCAAATCTTTCTTCTTCCCAGTGCCTCTACAAAGACAAACACTGGCGCGCGCAGACGGGAGAAGGCGCCCGACGGCCTGAATGCCTCTTCCCGACACACCCCTCCCAAAACGGTGTGCGTTCCCCTGCTAGAAAGCGAGGCGCCCTTGTAGCCATTAAAGGGTTCCTTTTGTGCAACCAGGTAATTTTGCCATTTTTGAGATCTCTTGCCATAAGAACTTGTTCTATGATTCAAACAATCTGTTGAACTTTTTTTTTTTAAAGTGATGATGATACACAGATCATTATGAACAAAAGTCATACAGTTTCTCCGTTTTTTGTTTTTTTGTAAAGCACACAAAAACGTTCTTGAATGTATGATTGTAACGCGCCATTTCAACCGACAACCGTACACAAGTGATTTCGGTTCCGACGGTACTGATAACTTTGCCTGTTTTCCTCGCGGTATTTACTGCCGCATCGTGCCGAGGGGGAGTTCGGAGGGACAGAGAGCGGGCGTTGCGTTTCAAAGCCGCTGATGCGCAACACCCAGATCGGCAAAGTGGAGCTGGTTTTCTGGGACAGACAGTTGCCGGACTCCCCTGCATCCTAACAGAAGGTTGTTTCCAACACAGCCTTTTATTTCAAATAAACGTATTTTCTGACTGGGAAGGCTTGAGAGAGAGAGAGAGAGAGAGAGAGAGAGGCAGCAGATGACCTCAAGAGGTGCCAGAAACACCAAAAGCCAGGCAACACCAAAGCCTTGTTCCCCTCTATTCTGTGCTTTTTGGGGTACAGGACAAGGAAGCAAGTCGTCCGGAGGTCACGCTCAAAACCGACCTCTCTGAGCTGTCCCCACCCCACCCAAAAAAGTGTGCATGACTTACAGGAGGAGGTCCCGCAGTTGAAAACCAAAGGCGTATCGGAATGTGCGCGCAAGTGCGGATGCTGTCTCCTCCGGTGCAGCGCGCTCTCTTTTCCAGGCGTCGCAGCCTCTCTCCTCAGCGCGCAGAGACCTCTCCAGCGCATGGCCGGGTCTGGATTTGTGTGGATGGGTGTTATTTCTCTAGCTCAGATGGGTTTAATGAAGCAGAGGGCCCCAATATCCCCCATCCCTGGCACTCACAATCCAAGAAACAGGTACTGAAATGCCACAGCTTTGTTCTGAGCCACAGTAGAGGCAAGCGGAGCCGGTGAAGGGTGCCGGAGCTTTGATGTGACCCCTTGTGTGCCCCAAGGGGTGCTTCCCACCCTCTGGCGGCAAGAGATGCGTGCACAGAGCTCTCCCCTCCACTGAGAAGCCCCAGAGCACCGACGAGTGTCTTCGGTGGTTTCATTTCCTACCTAATCCAAGGGCTTACGGCTACTCCAACCCCAGTTCTGTCTGACTTTGCATCATCCGGATGGAGAAAGCTGCTAATCAGATTCCAGGCAAAACAGCAAAGCCTTAGTAGTCATTCCCATAAAACATTTCTCCCTCGGCCTTACAGGGAAAAAGAAGTTGGTCCGCCGGAGAGAACTGCCCAATGCCCGTGTCCCGGGTGCAGAAGGAAAGCCAAAGGGTGTCTGCTGTTCCCCAACCTCCCTCAAAGTGCTACAAAAGGGTGCATCCCTATGCGCTCAGCTCCCTGCGAGAGCACGGCTGTCTGGCCGTCTCGTGTGCCCTTTGGAAAGGCTTTGCCGCCCCCGTCACCAGACACGGTCAGCCTCCAGCATGGAGTTAAGGGCCCAAGTGCTCCTTAATTAGCAGGGGGGGAACAAGGCGGGAAGAGAAGGGTGCTCCTATTTGCATGTGGGAGTTTTTCTCTGAGCCCAAATGCAAGAAAGATGGGTGCTGGTAATGCTTACTCTAGAAGGACTTTTTTTTCAGTGCCACCAAAACAGGACGCTTCCAGGTCAACATAAGCTGTGTATGTTCCCCAGTTTGGCATCTGACAGGTGTCTGACCCTGTATCTCCCCATTTGGGTCCCCCCCCTCATTTGCATCACTGTGTCTTAAATACACACACACACACACACACACACACACACCTCTCTTTCTCTCTCTCTCCGTATATCTGCTTTGGCCAATCTTTGTTCCTGTTACAGCAGTTTAAAAGAAAACATGTTTTATACCCTCTTATAAAGGAAAAAAAACAAGCAAAAAATGAAATAATTTTTTGTAATTATGTTTAAAATAATAAATGGTAATAATGATGATATTATTATTAATAATATGAAGCTGTGTGGCAGGACTTGGCTGATTCTCTTTCAGCCTCTTTTAAAACAAACAAACAAACAATGTAATAATGTACAGAGAAACTAGTTGGTGTCGAGATGGGAAAAAAATATGTGGCTGTGCAATTTATGTACATTTGCAATTAGAAAATATTAAAGATTTATTTAGCTATTTTATTCATGCTTCTCTCTGTGGGATGTTCCTCCTCTTCTAGGGCTAAGAGCTGGACATGGAGGAAAGACTGGTCACTGGGAAAGAAATCTCAGCGTAGGACTTACATCTTCATTAACGGTCTAGCGCGTGGGCAAAATCGGACTGAGTAGTTTTGCAACATCCATATTCACCGAGGGGCTGCTGTGACGTTGCAACATACGGGCATCAGTGGCGCAGGGGCGGAGCGGCTGATGAGCCGTGGCTGAATGTGGCACGGGCACCGATGCACACCCGGATATTGGCCACGACACTGGCATCGGCCCTCTCGCTGGTGCCCGGGTGCTGACCGTTGCCGTCCAGTCACAGGGTTCTGTTGGGGGCCATTTCCGTACTAGTCTCTTATAGTGCTGTTATTCCACTTTCGACATTCTGTGGACTCCTGGGGGGTTGCAGTTTAGGGAGGGGCCTCACAGGCCATCCTCAAAGGCCCCTCCCTAAACTGCAAACCCCAGGACTCCATAGGATGTTGAAAGTGGAGTAATGGCACTGTAACAGACTAGTGTGGAAATGGCCATGTTTTGGGAACGCAACGACTGATTCCTAAAGTGACCAAACGGAGACGGAGGTAGGACCCCAACCATCTCTTTTAAGAACTCTGATCAGAGCATGGTCAGCCTTTTACGCCAGTGTGAGTTCCACCTACGAGAAGCGATTGCAGTTTGTTTTCCGGTGCAGACTCAACCGGCGCTCCCCCCCAACACGCCTTAGAAGGCCGTGCAAAGCCCCCGCGTTCCCACGGCACATTTTCCTGCCTGGCCCGGCCTTACACCTTTGCAGATGAACACCGTCCCCTGGTGACCGCACCAAACGCCCGTGTGCTGGATGAGACCCAAGGCGTTCGGTGGCAACCGCGTGGCAAGATGGAAGAAAGCACGCCAGCGGGACGCGAGCACGACTCAGCCACTTCCAGGCACCTTAATCACAAAACAGCAAAAATGTCCATGATTCCTACCTCGCGTTGCCAGTTCAGGATCCGTCTCAGGCCCTGAGCCAAAACCTGAGACAGTCCTCAGTGGTGTCATTAAGCGTTACACATTAAGTACTCGTTGCAGTTGCTGAACTTCTTGGGGAGAGAGGATAAGGAACATTGAAATCTAGCCTAAAATTGCCAACAGCTTGTCAAGTCAAATGCAGACATCTTTCCTGCTTGGAAACGAAGATAAGACACCCAAGCTGAAGGGGCTGCTCCCAGATCAAGGTGAAATGAGGGGGTGATTCCTTCCCATCAACTCAGGCAGATGGGAGCATTTAATCTGACTGACTGACTTCTAGGCAGAAGGTGGATTCGGAGCAGAACCCGGGGCCACAAAGGGTAGGAGGAAGGAGGACGCTAACTGAGGAATAACATGGAGAGTCTTTGCAAGTTGGAACAACAAATCAATCAAGTGATTCTGGGCTGCGCCGATACGAGTATAGTGTCTAGCTCAAGGGAAAGGATAGTGACACTCGGTTCCGCTTTGGTCATAGCTCGGCTGCAATATTGTGTCCAGGTCTGGCACCACAATTCAAGAAGAACATTGGCAAGCTGGAAGGTGTCCAGAGGAGGGCGACCAAAACGGTAAAAGGCCTGCGAACCACGAGGCCACCTGAGGAGCAGCTGAGGGCGCTGGGGATGTTTTGCCTGGAGAAGAGGAGGCTAAGAGGGGACATGATAGCCATGTTTAAAAATTCAAAGAGATGTCAGATGGAAGATGAGACCAGCTTGTTTTCTCCTGCTCCAGAGGTCAGGACATGGAGCAATGGCTCCAAACTGCAGGAAAAAATATTCCACCTAAACATTAGGGAGAACTTTCTGACGGTAAGAGCAGCTTGGCCCTGGAATTTGCTGCTGCCTGGGAGTGCCGTGGAGTCTCCTTCTTTGGAGCTTTACAAGGAATGGCTGGATGGCCATCTTTTGAGAGTGCTTTGATTGTGCCTTGTGCATGGCAGAAGGGGTTAGACTGGATGGCCCTTGGGGTCTCCTCCAACCTTAGGACTCTGTGATCCTAAGCCTTGCACACTCTAGCAAGCTGCTCCTCTCCTGGCTGAAGCTGGAGATTTGCACCCAGTTCTTTCCTCTTGCCTAGAACTGAGCTCTCCAAACCTGGAGAATTTGCCCTCTTGTCTCCTACCTGGGGATGACCCATGAGAACCAGAAACTCGGGGACACACTCTGAGATCTGACGAGCCTATTCATGTCTTCTGTCATGGGTGAAAAGAGCTTGGGGGAGTTCCTTTTCTGGGACTACAGCTCCCAGAAACCCCCAGTGAGCACAGATTTGGGGAGCCATAGTCCAAAAAAAGGGGTATTTTGTCCCATTCTACCCATTCCTGTCCCCCAGTGCTCTGCCAAGTTTGCCCCTTGCAGTCCTCCCTCTAGTCCAAGTTTCTCAGCAAAATTCACAGGCCACCTCTCATGTGCCATTATTTTGCCAAAGGGAGGAACTAAGAAGGCCTTGAAGGTATTTGCAGCAAAAACCTGGTGGCTTCCTGCATGCTAAAAAGGGGGCTCTTTTTAAATAAGAAAGACAATTTACACATGAAGGTAACACATTAATATTTTACTCAAGAGAGCGGGAGAGAAAGAGAATCAAGATTCACGCAAAGCACAAGGCTGGTGTTTGAGCAAAGCTGGGGTGGGTGAGGCCGGAGGGAGGGGCCCAGCCTCCAGCTTCTCCCACCACCACACTGACCTTCGCTGGGAAGGGACAGAGAAGAGAGAGAAAATTCAACAAAAAGGTACTCTGTGACGCAGATGCCTCTTCAGATACCTGCAGCACCTAATGGGCGGAAGAGATGAAGGAATGAGAAGAAGATTTTATATAGAACAGCTGTGTTACATACATATGAGTCCAAGGGTAAGAGTGCGCGCGCGCGCGCACACACAAGCCGAGTCTCTCATGGGGGGGGGGTCCCGGCAAATAAATCGGGACAAAAATCGCCACTTTGCAAACTTCCAGGGCTACGGGAGGGCAATGAAGCCTCTGGGGCTGGGCTGCATTCTGAAAGCAGAGCCAAGCCAAAATCTGCCTCTAGCTCAAGGTTGGGCAAAGTCCGCCCCCCCGGGGCCATTTTCGCCCCCCTGAGGGGTCAAAAAAAGTTCCATATGCTCTTTGGGGGCCATGGGAGCATTTTTTGCCAAGTTAGTCCCAGGAGGATCATTTTTCTGAAACACGGAGTGAATAGGGAGGGACTTCTGGTCACACGCAGCATATATTTTTCCTTTTGGAAGGTAAAGAAAGGAATCTTGGTTGAAGGGGCTGTTCCCAGAGCAAGGAGGGAGGAGGAAGTGATGCTTTCTCGAGTAACCCAGGGAGACAGGATAAGCAGCAGATAACCTAGCCTACTGGGTGCCGGCGGTGGATGCAGAGCCAAGAGGAGGGCGAGCCCTGGTGCCACAAGGAATGGCAGGAAAGAAGGAGGTGATCAGGGTAAAGAGATCCACACCCCACAGAGAGCCTTTGGAAGCGGTGGCAAACAGTCAAGGCTTGGAAAAATTGCAAGTTGCTGCTCTACCAGGAGAACTGGAGATTTGCACCCTGACATCTCCTTTGCCCGGCGCTGAGCCCACCAAAGCCAGAGAATTTCCACCCTCCTTTCCTGCCACTAAATGACCCATAAGAAGTGGGGACCCAGCGTTGGGCCTGAGAACTAACAAGCCTGGCTTTCATATTTGCTTGCATTGCACAGGCTCCAGAAGTCAGCTTTTGACATCTTTTTGGAGCAAAGAGGTTGCAGCCGTGGCCATGAAGATGCCGGGGAGAAGCTACGGGCAGCTTTGGCTCAAAGTCAGGCCTTGTCCTTCGATGCCAACCAAGGAACAGGTGGGCAGGCAGCCCAAGACGGTGCCCGCTTTTCACCAGAGAAACCAGCCAAACAAGCAGCGCTGGAGCCAAACAAACAGTCATCCTGACGCTGGCTTGGGAGCCATCGGGGCCTCTCCGGTTCCCCGGTTCCCGGCTCTGAGACATCTTCGCCCTCCGGCACTCCGCGTCTTGGCTTATTTTGATCTCGGCAGCCTGTCTCCTTCAACCCTCTGAGGAGCTAATTATGTCGCCGTTAATGAGGCACAGGTGCTAATTCTTCCTAACGTTTAATGAGCCTCTTCCAAGGTTGCCTGCAACTTCCTTTTTTATAAAAAAAATAGAGAGGAGAGGGAGAAAGCGAAGGACAAGGAGAGCCAGCAAAAGAGGGTCGGGTAAGGAGCACGAGAGAGCGTTGGGACCGTGAGCTCCCTTCTTGGCTCACGGGGGCTGAGGAGGCCCCGATCCTGGCCTCGGTGCAGCAGGTGCATGAGAGAGCCCCCCTATTTCAGACCCCCACCCCACAGGACAATGGAGGTGACCTGCCCCATCCTGACAATTTGAGGAACGACCGCCTGTCCCTCTTCATTTTTACTCTTTCAGACAAACAAGCGGGACCAGAGACGAAGCACGCTTGTTTCTTCGCGCCCTTTTCCAGAACATGCTATTCCACCGGCATCCCTAGAGAAAAAGGTCCCTGACCAGGGAGCCACTACAGAGAAGGCCCTGTCTCGGATGCTCATCAGCTGGGTCACCAGCCCTAGAGACCTCACGGGTCACTACTGGACTCACCAGAACACAAACTTACTAACTGAACTAACAACTAAGCACCAACATACTACAGTCAGCCCTCCACATTTGCTATGGTGAGGGGCTCAGGACCCCTGCAAAAGTGGAAAAACCACAAATATCAAAATGTGTGTGGAGGGGAAGGGGGCCGAGGTGTGGTGGGAAGAACTTCTTGACTGTAAGGATGGCAGATTGGGGTCACACTAGGTGGCTTTGGGCGTCCCTTCCAACTCTGTGATTCTGTGAACGATTTTCAGCGTTTCCCCCCCTGCAATGCTAGAAATGTGGTGACTCAAGGAAAATTTCATTGGGGGGCAGAAATCTTACTTGGAGGGGTAATCCCTCCCCCAGTAGTTATACCCCTGGTGTTCAGTCATGTTTATAGTTCTGGAAAATGAGTTGTCAACCCCTTTTTTTCCCCCACTGAACATTTCCTCATTGCTATCTATGTATGTCTTTCCTCCCCTTCCCACAGAACTGGGACTCAGGATAGCACTTAGAAATGGAAACAGACACAGATAAGAACCCACAAAAATTGGTAATCCACGCATGGCAGGCAGAGACAAGTTGTTTTCTCCATACTGGGAAGATCTGGACCTCTGAACCCACTGCTGATGGGGAGGAATTTTGCTGCCCTTTTTACACCCCCCTACCTGAATTTGCAAATTTCTTCACATTCTGCACAAAAAGAACTTTTAAAAAATCAAACACAAGGGAGAAAGTGAAACAGACAGATTTTGCCATCTAGAATGCAGTTTAGTCAGGTTACAAAGATTATTTCCACATTTACATCCACTGCATAGCAATCAATGTATGCATAGGCAAATCTAGGCAAATCTGTGTCTCCTCCCCCTCTTTAAGGTCAAGGTGCATTTCCAATTTTGGAGGAAGGGGCAATGTGGGAGGATCCAAAGTCACCCCACCATCCTTCCCAGACAGGGATCCTACCCTCCAGCTCTCCCAGTTTGACAGGGACAGCCCCGATTCACCCTAAAATAGGCCCACTTTTTTCAGCTGCCGGTTTCTTTTTTCCCCTCTCACCTCCCCCTTTGTCCTCAGCCGACTTCTGTTGCTGCAAATTGTCAAAATGCAAAGAGAGGGCAGAGTCCAGCCCTTCCCAGGAGACTCAGGCCAAAGCAAAGGGCGGCACGAGCTCCTCCCAGTGCGTCTGCTTTCCCACATGAATAGTTTTGCCCGTCTTGACCACGCTCGGATGTTGCACAGCTGTGCATGACCCAGTTTCCACCTGCGAACTGTGGGAGGAATCTGGCAAAACCCAAAAGACGGAGGAAATTCTGGAGCAGCATTTTGCAAGACAGAGGGAGGAGGGGAGAAGAGATGGAGGCGGGGGAGAGACTTGACAGGTGATGGGGATGGGAGTTTATTTTTTCAGTTTATTCTATTTATTCCAGAAGGAAAATCCAGGGCATCTGTACTGTCAGTTTGCAGCAGGGATTTTAAAAGGGCCCCTCAATTTGAATAAACTCTCTCTCTTTTCCATCTCTCTCTCTCACACACGAGCTCCGTTACAGCTTCATCAGTGCAAACGCAGCCGAAATAAAATAAAACCCGGCACAGCTTGGAGCCTTTTCTGACAGCAGAGGCCCGGACGCCCGCCGCCCTCCTCCGTCCCTCTCCCTCGCCTTCTCGCTTCTCTCCCGGCCGGCTTGTCAGAGGGACAGGAGTTGTCAGTGGGGAGAAGAGCGGCCCGGAATTGCAAATCATTTTGAGGGAGCCGGGCGGCCGAGGGAGGCGAGAGAGAGGAAGAGAGGCGTGGAGAGGGATGGAGGGGAAGGGGGGGGAGCTGGCAGGAGCAGAGCCCCAGGTCCCAGCTTCATCAGCGTTAATAATGTTTTGCTAATTCCACTCGTTCAGGATTTGTTAACCCACTTCATATGCAAGGGAGCCCGCGACGAATGTCTGGAACAGACGCAACCCGGCGCCACCCGCTGCCATGCGCTCCCTCTCCTTGCCCGCCCTTGCCCGGGGCGGGAGAGACAGAGTCGCCCTCGCGGGCTGGTTTCGGGGGCCCCCGCAGTGGGGGGCGCGCTCCTCCTGCCCCACGGCGATGCCATGCCTCTCTCTCGCCCCCCGGAATCTCACTGCCTGTCTTTTACTGTGCTGCTGTTGTTTGTGCCTTCAGGTCGTTTCCGACTCACGGCAACGCTAAGGCAAGCCCATCACGGGTTTTTCTGGGGCTGAGAGTATGTGACAACAGACTCGAGACCCGCACCTTGAATTGAGCTCAGGAGCAAATCAGAAGCCGGCGCAGGCCTCCTGAGACGGTAAAAGACGGCCATCCAACCTCTTGCTTAGAAAGCTGCAACAAAAGAGGTCCTGCTGTATCCCAAGGCAGCGCCTTCCCCTGCGGAACGCCTCTCACCATGAGAAAGTTCACGGTAACGTGTAGATGGGATGCCCTTCCTGGTACGTTTGCCCTTCCTGGTAAATGGGAAACCACGTGCTCCTGGCTCTGCCGTCAGGAGCAGCCGGCGACCAGCCCGCCCCATCTTCTGCACAGCAAATACGTACAGGGGCGTTTGGCTCCAGTGGAGTGGTGCTCAAAAGTAAGGGCGTGAAATTCTGCTCCCAGAAAGGCTCATTCAGCACGGCCAACGGTGAGGGATTCTGGGAGCTGGAGTCCAATGGCCGCTGCCTGGAGCCACCCTTCGCAAGAAGCACCACTGGAGAGCACAGAGTCCGTAATAGTAGCAGCACCTCTGTGCATGCGCAGAGTGAACTTCCTTTGCCAAAAACCATCCACCATCCGGCTTTTCACCTTTCGGTTTAGCAAAAGGTTCAGCAACTAAGCAGCATCAAGTCACCAACATTTTAAAATCTCTCCTTTGCCGGAAAAGCCTCTTCCCCCCTAAAGTATCTGCTAAGCATCAGACCACAGCCAAACTTCCCTGCAGAATCTGGCCACCCCGATGAATTTTATGCTATTTAATCATCACTTTAAATTAATCAGAACCCCATTCATAAACCTGCGCTTATTAAAGCCAACCCTAATTTTCACACAGTGTCCAGAGAGAGAATGGGGGGGGGGGGGACAGAGAACACAACTCCCCTCTCAATCTCAGTCTCATCTTTAATCATAAGACGTATTTGGGTGGGGAAAAGAAGGTACGACACCAAAGATTTAATGCGTTTAAATTTAATGCATTCCGTAGCTGTGCGCGTGTGCGTGTTCTGAAGATACATTCACTTCCATATTGTTGTTCTAAGGACAAATAATTTTATTCCACGATTGGCCCACGGGTGGAACAACCAGACAGTGGTGGCTGGTGGCCCCCACGTCAATGGGTTGGCAAATCCACTCCGGGTTTTAGTCTGAACTTTAAAACAGCAGCCCCAGGTGCTGAACCTGTTTGGGGACTAGAGCCACTAGCTGTCGCTGCAAGTAACCCCACTGGCAGCGGGAATTGGACCGGTTTTGTTAGAACTGAAGCAAATATTTGCAAACATTCTGGATTCTATTAAAAGCGGTCACTTTGGCCATTCCAATTCAAAACCAAAAACACTTAAATTACCATCTTGAAGTGTGAAATTTTACCTCAAACCCCTTCAAACTCAGAGCTGCTCTGAAATATTCAAGTCACCACTGCATGTTGTCCACCAGATAATAACTCCGCTGCGTGTCAACATACAGCCAACCGCCGTCACGTTGTTCCAAATCCCAAAAATCAAGTGCTGAAATACAGATGTTTCTTAAAATGCAGTGAAACATTGAAGAGAACCTTAGGTTCAGACCTAACTTTCACGTGCTGCTCTAAGGAAAGAGCCAAACTCCTTCACGCTGTTCGGACAGTCTGGACCACAGAATCGAGCGTACGTTCCCCAGCGTAGTTTTCACATTCACGTTAACACGCGGAACTGAGCGCGCTCCGCATTTTTTCGAAAGTGAAACTAGCTTGAAGTCCGCGCCGGGGCAAACTCGGATCCCACGCAAAGGGAGGGCTGGCGTTTCGCGGGGCGAGCGGCCGGCCCGGGGCAGATCAGGCAAGGCGGCGGGCCCGGGGGTCCCAGCCGTCGCCGCAGCGAGGCGCCTCCCGGAACCCGCGCCCGGGAGCCCCTCCCGCGGCTGCTGTTCCGCCGCCGGCCGCTCCGGGCCGCGGGCTGTGGCCGCCCAGAGCTCAGCAGAACCCGCGGCCCCGCGAGCCGCCGGGCCCCCCCCCCGCAGGAGCGCCCCCCGCCGGACGGGCCCCGCGCACGGAGCAAAGCGTCCCGCCTCCTGAAAGGCCCTCCGTAGCGACCCCTCTTCGGAGGGGGTCAGCCACGGCCTCCCCCTGAGGCTGAGGGCGTGTGACCTGCCCGGGGCCCCGGGGGGTTTCCGCGCCTCGAGCAGGATTCGACCCCCGCCGTCCCGGAGTTCGGGTTCAACGCTCAGACCGTCAGCCCAGGGGTGCTTCAGCCCGGGGTCTGGGGAGCGCCGGGGCCCTCGGGGCCCTCGCCGTCGCACCCCGGCGGCGGCGGCGGCGGCGGGGGCGGCGGGAGCCCAAACCGCCCCCTCCTCCGCAAACGCCCCTCCTGTCAGGGACGGGGCGACGGGGCCGAGGGCGCCGAGGGGCGCGCAGCCGTCAGTGAATGAATAAAGAAATGCCCGGACGTCTGAGTCAATAAATGGCTAAAGTCTTCGGTCCCCGGCTTCCCCGGCCGCACATCCCGCTCGCCGGGGGTCCCCGGCAGAGGAAGCGCTCGGCCCCGCCGCCCCGGACCGCGCCCTCCCCGCACTTGCGCCCTCCCGGCCGCGCTCGGCGCCGCTCCGCCACCCGCGGCCCCGCGTTCCCCCGAGAGGCCGGGCGGCGCGCCGGCCCTCCGGCAGAGGGGCCTCCACGGGGCCGGCCCAAAGCCTCGGCTACCCCGGGGGGCCGCTCCCCCGGGGGGCCCCAAGACGAGCGCTCCTGCGGCCCCCGGCCCAGCGGTGGCCCGCGTCCACCCCACGCGAGGAGCCAAACGAGAGGGGCGCCTGCGCCTCCCGGGGGGCGAGGGGGTCCCTCCTCCTCCTCCTCCCCCCCCCGAGGGGGGCGGGGGCCCGGCTCTTTCCCCGGGGCCCCCGGCCGCCCCTCCGCGCGCCCCAGGGGAAGCCCGGCCGGTGCCGGTTCCCGGGCTAATCGCCTCGCCCAGGCGCGGGGGCTCCCGGCCACTCGCAAGGGCTTCTGGGAAATGGAGCCCCCCCCCCCGTGGCCGCAGCAGAGCCCGCCAAGGAACAGCCTGGGCGCCCGGCGTCCGGCCTTCGTGCCCCCCGAAGTCTCACAGGCGGCAACAAGGGTGCGCGCGGCCGAGGGCCACCGGTAAACCCGCGGCCGAGGGCTCCCGGTCCACCCCGGGCCGGGGCTTGCCTTCCCCCCCTTTTGCTTCGGGCCGCGGAGCCCCGGCTGACCGCGCAACCTGCTTCCGCTAGAAAAGCTTCACTGGTTTCGATCCAGCGGCTGCAACCCACAGAATCTTCCGGGGGCCCGCAGATTTACTTAGGTCATCCAGGCAGGCTTCCTCCCTCCTCCCAAGGGGCTCCTTGCTGGATCTTAGGTAGGGGCCCCAAAACTGCAGGGCCTGGAAGGATCCTGACCCAGCGACCCCAGGGAGCAGGTCTACAGACGCTCCTGCCCCGAGCGCGACTCTCACCTCTACTCCGTACCTGCCTCGCGGCGTTCGATAAAGACACACAGCTGTGGCGTGCCTATTGCCATAAACAGCCCGGTGTTTTAAATAACTGTATTCTGTCCGTGAACAGGGATGCTCAATCCGGAAGTTGGACAAGGTTTCCCTTTTTCAAGACCGCAACTCCCGGAACCCCCCAGAGGATTCTAGGAGCCGCAGTCCTAGAAAAGGGAAGCTCGTCCCAGCTCTAGCCCTACCGAGACATACCGCCGTTTGCTGACCGTCAGTCTCTCGGCACCCTGAGAAAGAGCACGAGATGTAAAACCACACAGCTCTCCGGACAGGTGCTTCCGTATTTCCCCACAACTGTTCCTCTTTTAAACTGAGAATGGGAAAAATCGGGGCTCCGTTGCAATGAAAAATGTGGTCCGGATGAGACCTGCAGGTGTAACTTCGCCCAAGGCGGCCTTCCTACAACAGGAGAAATTGAACCTGCTGAAATTTCCCCCTTCCGTGCAATTTTCAGTGACCCAGGATGCCTGTCTTGGAGTCAGCAACTTGGATTTTTTATTTCCCACGCATGCGCTGTCGGCGACATGATAAAAGGGGCTTCCCTCTTCTCTTCCCTCCTACTCGGAGGTACCAATTAGCTACCTGATCTAATTACAGTAATTGCCCATACATATTATACATCCTGCTCCGCACACACGCTCACTTAATTTCTTGGCAAGCTCACCAGCTATTGCTTGCGTGATTTTTTTTCTCATTGAGAAAAGAAGAACCTCCTCCCAAGCGAAAGAACAAAGGCAGGGAGAGACCAAATTTCTTCCTTGTCCCTGCTCCTGTGTCCTAACACCAGCTTGGCAGGTTGGGATCCAACAGGCGGTGCCTTTCTGCCCTGGCACAGAGATGGCAGTCGCGAGAAAGGCATCAACTGTTTGGATTTTTTTTTTCCAAATCACACTGCTGTTAAACATCTAAGATGGAGGGGTCGGAGAAATATTGGGTAAAACAAGCCTGTCCTTATTACTAGGGATACCTTTTTATATGATGGTATAATCAAAAATCATCTGGCACAGTCTGCATCTTTTTGGGGAGGGGGAAGGCAAAAATAGATCAATTCTCCTTTAAAAAAAAAGTTTTCCCCTAGAAAAATACACAATGGTTTGAAGTCTAATTATGTAAGGATCAGTGGAGTCTTAATCCAGCTACAAAGGAACAGACCGTTAAAAGAATTTTCAATTAAGAATATGCTGATGTAAGGAGCCCTCCGAAGTGGAGAAAAGCTGGAGCGCAGGGCATTTTGTACTTAGTTTCTTGAGACTAAGATCACTGCCGGCAGCTCACGCCAACGCGGGTGGACCCTGAAATCCTGCAAAGACATTTTTAGCTCTTGAGGCTTACTTCTGAATTAGGGTCCGCTCCTTGGGGCTTAGACCTGGAATAGTCGGCATCCGTCTTGCCCTGGGCTAAATCTCTGCCCAAACACAAGTGTCACAAGGCACAGAGCTTCCTTTCCCAAACAACATCAGTTTCAAGGAAAAGGGGGAAAAATTATTCTGCCCTGCCACCATAAAAAAAAAAAAAAAATCTGGGGAAAAAGGAAGGAAGTCCTTCTGAGAAAGGAGGTGAAGAAGTGGTGCCATTCATGAATTCTCCAAGGGAGAACAACAACTTTGGATCTATATTTGTGTGACAGGCGAAATGGAGAGAACAACTCTCTCGGCCATGCATAAATGGATGGACTCCAGGTTTCCGAGTGACAGAGGAAAACAATCTCCCCACCCAAACTGTCACCGCTGTTCAAGAAAGTCCAACTGCTTTAGGAGGAGGGCAAGAGGCCAAGAAACGAAAAGCTCAGAGACAGAAGGCCCGGAAGGGAAGCCGAGGCCGGCCAAACCCACGGGCCTCGCCCTCTGCCAGGAGCCACGGAGAACGGAGAGGGGACCGGCTACCCCTGGGCGTGAGAAATGCACAGCGAGGATGACTGTGTTTGCCCTGGCAAAGGCGGCAAGAAGGAAGAGGAGGGCGGCCAAGACCTCCACGGTCCGGACACCTGGGACTGGGAAAAACTTGGAAAGTGTGCACGAGCAACGGGGAGGCTGTGGCCAATTCTAGCTGCACCTCCTTGGGATAGTGCCATTCTATTGCCAAAAACACGCCCCCTCTCTGAATAACTGCATGAGTTTTCATTTGCATATTGATTTAAGGAAGAGCTGCGAAGCCGGAGAGAGCCAGTGCGGAGGAGCAGTTTGCACGCTCGACCGGGGCCGTGGGAAAGAAGGTTCGAATCCCCACTCGGTTGCGGGAACCCACTGGGCGACCCGGAAGAGGCCGTATTCTTCTCTAAAGTGGAAGAAAACACACAGCCTGGAGTAGACAGCGCTACAAAATAAATTCTGCTGCCTGTTTAGAAAACGATGCGGATCTAAGCCCATTTGCCTGTCCGCACCACACAATTATTTATGTATTTATTTACTTACTTATTTATTTTTGTTTCTGTTTGCTCTGAGGGAAGAGGGATGGGGAACTAACTTGGCCTTCTGATCTCTGGAAATCCTGCTCAAATTTTCTAGCCTCCATCCCACAAAAACACAAACTGTTAGTTTCTGAGTTGTTTTTTTTAAACACACCCTGTTAGTGCACCTTCATCTTTGAGGATAAGACACTTTCGCTTTTGCTTTTTAACAAAACAGCTCCCCGTTTTGGAAGGACAAGCACCCCAAGCACGTGTCCTGTGCAGCGGAGGGACCGTGGAACGACACACGCAGAAGCGTTTCTGGACGCCCGTGAGGCGCAGCTCCCAAGCAACGTTTGCCGTGGGGAGCTCAAGCTGCTCCTCAGCTGCCCTGGGTGGGGTTTCTTTTGCTCGGCCCCCCGTGGCACGCAAAGGCCTGGTGCTCACCACACGGAACTCCCCAGCGGCTCGGGACGAAAATCCGGCCCTGAACCCGGCCCATCTCCCATCTGCGTCCCGATTCCACAAAGCCGTAAGTGTGTGCATTAGATCCAAGCAGCTCAAATCTAACCGCTGCTCTGGATTGCCGACAGCTTCCTGCACATCTCTCAGAGAACGAAGCCAGACCTTCTACAGGCCGCAAAGGTGCTCGGCTACAGAACTACACAGCCTGCCGCGGCACACTTTGTGCCCGCCCTCCAATCCATCCGGATGAAACGAGCCCTCACAAAATGTCTGAAATACATAAATAGGATTTTAGTTCTCCATAGCCAACATCTCCTATTATTCCTCTCTCTCATAGGGTGCCCCCAAATCACGGCCCCTCCCACCACCTCCTTTCCCCCGCAACGCAAAACACACAACCAGAGCCCGGTTCTTCCCGGCCCTCTTTGGCAAGGAACGCCGCAAGCCGGACTCTCTTTCGTCTCCGACGTCTTCCGCTCTGCCGCGCTCGATGTCTCCGGCCACGCTCCCGTCTCGGAGAGACGACGTTTACGAACCTGAAACGCAAGAGAGAGTCCGCAGCCACCTTCCAGGCTCTGGCGGGATGCCGTAAATCACCAGGTCTTGCCCCACCTGCAAGGATTTTGGTGGAGGAGCCTCCACGGGGCAGAGAGCTGTAAATAAAAAATAAGACGCCTGAGACAGGAGGAGGGCCCCAAGCGGCTTCCAGCTCCTCGGATCTTTCTGTCTCCCGCCGACAGACCGATCGCGGCCTCTTCAGGGCCGGGGGCTTCTGTAATCGACCGGTTTATGGGCGGCGGCGCCCTGGCACGGCGGCGGGGCACGGGCGGCGGGGCTGAGCTGCAGCCGGTCGTGGTGGCAGGTGACCAGGGCGGTCCGGCGTTCAGGGACGGGTCGGCCGCAGGCCTGCCGCTTCTCATCCAGGGCGGCCACGTTGTCCTCGCAGAAGTCGAGCAGCAGTTCCACCTGCTCGTGGAGGGAGAGGGATTTGTACCTCCGCTGGGCCAGGAAACAGATGGCTTCCACAAACGCCTGCAGGCCCATCCCTGGAAGGCAGAGAAAGGGGAAAGGGGACATTTGAAAGGAGCAGAGATGCAAATCCATTCTTGTTACTTCATCTTTCACACGTCAGAATGAATAATGTCAACAGCTTCCTCCTGATGGGTGGGATACAAAATTCTTTATACGCTTTTCATATTTTGTTTTCTTTTTTTTTTTGCATTTGCAGAATTAGAGCTCACACCTCCACTCAACCATGGAAACCCATTGGCTGACCTTGGGCAAGCCATGCTCTCTCAGCCTCAGAGGCAACCCCCTCCCCGAACATACCTCGCCAAGAGAACCCGATGTTAGGATTCCCACAAGCTGGAAACAACTTGAAAGTGCATAACAAGAACAGACAAACACATCTGGAAAGGAAAATAGCCTGATCCACAGTGCAGCCACCACTGCGAGAGTGTTCTGCCAGCAACCCCCCTGAACAAATCGTGCCGAGAAAACCCGGTGACAAATTCACCTTAGGATCACCGTAAGTTGGAAAGGACTTGAAGGCACACAAGAACAACAAATGAGTTTGTGCGGAGGCGGGAGATGCAAATCAGACACCATCTGCCACCCAAAAATCTTCTCCATACTTCAGGTAATAAAAACTTGTTCCCTACCCCTTCCTCTTTGGGAGCACGGGGGATATTTTCTTCCTCCTGAGTCCCCCAATTGATAAACACTCTAATTTCTCTTCCCTATTTCCTACTATGAGCTTACTGTGTAGATATTAAAATAAAACCCATCCATTACCATTTTTAATAAAACCTGACAAACGAGTGTAAGAGATACAAAACGAACATTTAAGGCTTCCTGTTGTTTAGGTTCCTTGGGAAACAGAGTGGATATTAACAACTAGATAGGAAAGAAAGGCACACACAAAGGAAAGAGAGAGAACGAGAAAAAACAGAGAGAAGAAGAGAGAGAAGAATCGATTGTAAAACAGAATTGTTTCCCTCAAATTTGGGTTTTAAATCTTGCCTTGCCACAGAGGCTTCCAGTTTGTTTGTTTTTCAATGGTGTTTTGCACTTCTGTGCAAAAATTCACTTCTTGTGCAAAAAAGCACACATTTTAGTGCAAATGAGCTTTCCGTTGGTGAAAAAGAAGTCCCAAAGTGCGTTTTCTAAGAAACTCCTATTTTCTAAGAAACATGGAACTGACTATTTACATTCATACAGCCCCCTGAAGACCTGCAGACAGGAGGTTCCTGACTTCCAACTGTCCCAGTTTGGCAGGGACAGTCCTGATCAACCCTCCACTGTCCCACTTTTTCGGCTGCTTTTAAAGTGTCCCGGTTTTTCTCTCCTCCATCCTCCCTTCGTCCTCAGCTCGCTTCAACTGCTGCAAACTGAATAAGGGCAAAAGTTTTTTGCAGGCAAGTTGGGAGAAGCACGACCCCTCCCAGTGCTCAGAAAGTGGCTTGCAGCCAGGGCTATGGAAGGTGCGACGCAGCCCCCAGGGAAATAATCCAGGAGATCTGCAAATCAGCTGTATTTTGAAAGGCTCAAAGGAAAGCTTTCAGAGAGAGGGAGCAGGGGAGGGCTGTGTTACCTTCAATGCAGCGTAAATAAATATTCGTCTTATCACCCCATTCTGGTCAGCAAAACAAAAGATGCAGTGCCGATAAAAAAAAAAGACAACAACAACAACAACAAACACACATACACAAATCTATCGCCAGTGACATCCCACAAACAACAGATTCTGCTTATCTGCAGCAATTTAAGATGCAAACCACCACCCCTGAAAAAAAAACCCAACCAAGTGCTAATCCAGAATTAACAATGGGCCAGATGGCAGCGCTCGTTTCAAGCGATAAACATGAAAAATAAGCTTCCTCCGGCTTCTGATTGCCCATCAATTTTGGTACTTGCTAATGGAACTCTCGGAAAGTTGGACGTTTCCGCTAACTTTGTTTCCAGCCAAGACCAAGTACTTCCCCTCGCTTCTGGGCTGCCCGCCCGCCCGCCACCTCCTTCTAGAACTCAGCAAAAATCTGGGGATGGGTTTAACTTCATCAACGTGTCTCCACCAGCGGAGGCTGGGGGCTTCCACGACACTTAAGCAGTGAATCTGCTCTCAGCTTTAGTTGGAAATTTAAAGGGCCTAACCACAGTGATTAATCTCTTGGGTGAGGGGGAAATATGGCTCAGCACCCTGGACAGCTACCTTAAAGTTCAGACTACAACCCAGAATGGATTCACACACACACACACACCCCTGATGTTAGAAGCCATCGGTTGCTATGGGCTTTGTCACTGCTTGAAGACAAGAAAACCTCAGTCCCTAAGCGGCCTGGAAACCATAAAGCCCTATGAGGAGTGTAGCCTGGAGAAGAGAAGGTTAAGAGGCCATGTTTAAATATTTGAAGGGATGTCACATGGAAGATGGAGCAAGCTCATTTTCTGTTGCTCCAAAGGCTAGGACATGGAGCATCGGCTTCAAGCTTCAGGAAAAGAGGACATGAGGAAGAACTTCCTGACGATAAGGGCGATTTGACATTGGAATTCACTGCCGCCTGGGAGTGTGGTGGGGTCTCCTGAATCTCAAACTCTGGGCCTTTGGGAGGCGAAGGGAAACAACCACGCCTGGGCAGATGTTACCCACGGAAGGTCTTGATCTACGCGCGGAAAGTCCTGTGGCCAATATGATCAGTGGGCCACATGGACTCTGGAAGGGGAGCAGCCGTGGAAGGGGAGAATCTGCAGGAGAATCCCCCACCCTGAAATCCTGCCAGCACTTTCTTTTTCTACATGGAGAACTCACCTGAGTCTCTCTGGTCCATCCCAAAGCTGCTGCCCCTTCGGGTGATGTCAATATAGAGAATATCTGCGGCGGCCATGCTGAACCCACCGTTGCTTATCTTGCTATTTCTGGCGCGGCCGAAAGGAAGAAACGGAGGAGGAGGAAGAAGAAGGGGAGGAGAAAGGGGAGAAAGAAAATGATAATTAAGAAAAAGTCAACCTAACTGGACACCATCAGGTTTCAGAATTGATGCTAAATGCTTTTTATGCATTTTGGTTGGCAATAAAGGTATTGCCCGTTTGTGAATTTTGCCGTATTTTGCTGTATGGCCAACATGGCTAATATATTTCCAGAAGTAAGGCGCTACAAGCCTAATAGTTGCCAGCAACACAGGGAGCAGGGAAGGGATCCCAGAACGGTCTCTTAGGGGGCTCAATATTGGCGGGGGGGGCAAGTCCTTCTTAAGTTCCCATCCTTGCAAATTCTTGCAGGGGTAGAGAAAATTATTCCTCCTGTCCTTTTAGCACTAAATATGAAGACCCTTACAAGTCCAGGGTGCAAAAGGGCTTTCTCATGCCCTGGAATGGATGTAGGTGAGAAGTTAACTTCTTCACCACTACAGGGAGTATTGAGAATGAGTCACTCATCAGACATCTCAACGAGTAATAAACATGAATTGCTCTGATAAAGTCATTCTCCGAGCTTCGGTACACTTTCAGAAAGGGGGGGAAAATAACCCCTAACCTTTCACCTTATAAATGTCCGGAAGGCCGTGGGTCCCAACTTGGTTGTCCCCTTTACACCCAGGAAACGGATGAAGAGGGCGGCGATCCGTTCCACCAGTCGCAGGTAGTTGAACTGCTTGGCGTATTTCGGGAACACCTGCTTCAGGCACAGGGCCGGCGCTTTCTCCTCTGGGCCGCGGCTGCCGTCCAGCTCCAGTTTTCCCACCGACGCTTCGTCAAGGAAGTCCTCGCCTTCTCCTTCGTCGTCGTCCTCTTCTTCTTTCAGAGACACCGGCTCTGCTCTGCTGTTCAAACAGCGACAACACAGAAACTGCATTAAGGCGCCTGGTGCTTCCCTGAGCCGCTCCTCCCAGGCGAAGCAACCGTGCTGGTTGTGCATTAACAGCCTGTCGGGGCTCCGGGCGGCCACAAGCCGTTTTCACGGATGTGTACAGAAGAAATTGTGCGCAAACATTTACTTGGAGGGAACCATTTTGGTGCTGTGTGAAATAAAGAAGGAGAAAATGGGGCAGGAGTGAAGTTACTGGCATAGTAGTTTGGGTGTTGCACTGCAACCCTGGAGACCGGGTTCGATTCCCCACCTGGCCATGGAAACCACTGGGATCTTGGGTGCATCACATACTCTCAGCCCCAGAAAACCTGTGATCGGATCATCTTAGCATTGCTTAGCAGAGACAACGTGAAGGCACACGATACCGCCAACAAGGGACGTTACATTCAGAGGCCTCAAAGACACCTGAAACACAATTTTTCACGTTGTTTATGGGATGAAGTCAAGATCCTGAGCCTGAGATCCTTTTGAAACGGAGGGGAGGGGAGGACCGTACAATCTCTTCAGCTACCCACCCACCCAGACACGAGACGGAGCCCCAAGGCTTCGGAAGGGCCCCTCGCAAAGACGCTAGACCAAACACCACCTCCGGGTTGCCCTCCTTGCAGCAAATGAAAACTCATTTGTTTCAATAAGGCTTTGACAGGGACAGAGCTTCTGATAACGGGCTGTGCTGTCCACACGGGCTGCTTTCGGGGGCCCTGGCTATCCCCAAATAGGGCAGGGATCTACCAGTGTGTCAAACAGTTCAGCAATTACTAGTGGGGACTAACCAAAGCCTCAAAGTGGGCAGGGGGGCTTCTTAGCCCCTCTCGTACGTCTCTGACCGGCACTGACATGAGGGAATGGCTCCGCTTGGCCAAACCCACCTGGATGCCAAATTCTATTACAGTCGGCGCTCCACATTCGCTGGGGTGAGCGACGCAGGACCCCCGCAAAAGTAGAAAAACCACTAATATCAAATGTGTGTGTGAGAGAGACTACAGAGGCTCACTTGGGACCACGCACACTTCCTTGGAGTGAAGAAGTGGGTTTATATCCACAAAAGTTCATGCTAAAATAATAAAAAAAAAACAATTAGTCTTCAAGGTACGGTCTTTGTTCTTCCTTCCCTCTCCTCCCTTTTATGCTGCAAGAGACTTAGCATGGCTACTTCTTGGTAAACTGCCTCAAATCTGGGCTATCAAGAGGCCAAAATCTGAATGCTCCTCTGACAGATTGAGGGTGGAAGAAGAGATCCAGGCGTGGAAAATGGAAGCCGCAGCTCTTTACAAGCTCTTCTACGGGAGGACACTGTTTGGCCGGCCGATGGAACCAGGTTAAGGGAACGCAAGGCCAGCCTCGAGGTGACGGGCAAGAAATGCCGCCCAGATCTTTTTCTTTTTTTTTAAAAAAGCAGGGTTTCATTTCCATACTAATGTCTGACCCCAATACATTCATTCCTCTAATTCGGAGACTCACGACAGATCTTCCCTTCAGAAGGGATCACCAGTGGAGAAATGTATTCACGACTTTTGGAGGAAGAAGAAGAAGTTTTGGAACGGGGTGGGGAGAGGGAAGGAATTTCAATTTGAACAAAGCTTATGAAAATCCAAGAGACAGCTTATCTTTTAAACATGATTACTAATTTATTAACGTTTCTTCCCCCTGTCTGCACCATCTCCTCTACATTCTCCGTGGCCTTAATCTTTATGCTAATACACTTTGGTACGGGTGTCCCTCAGCTACATTTCCAACAGCTAATTAAAGGCTCTGAGATTTACAACAGTGGCCCAAATGGCAGCTGTCAAGTTCAAAGTCGAACGGAGGCCGGAGATGCTGTCGTGAAGCAGACACATTTTTAAAAACAACAGCAAAACGCAACTGCTCACTTACAGGGCTGTTTTGTACCTGGAGAAGGTGGAGCAAAAGAGGGGGAAATTTATTCTGCAGTCCTTAATCGGGTGCTTGTCATTCTCCTGTGAGATGGAACCTACCCACTTGGGGTTCTTTGCTGAGCTCGGAACGAACGTGCGGCAATTCACAGCCCTAGTCCTTCCTCTTGAGCAAGAGTCGGCGTGACACAGGCAAACGAAAATTGTTGAATTGCCGTTAAGTTCAATGATTTTTTACTAATTCTGAGTATACGGCTCATTCTTCTTAACGTAAATCTACAACAAGGTGTGGGTGCTGGTGGGTTTTTTAGCCCCCAATTCTTGCTTTACTGATGGGGGCTAATTGTAAGTAATACGCAACCCCCATCCCATGTTACAATATCTCCACCGGCTACCAATCCATTTCAAGGCACAGACCAGAGTTCCGGTTACGGTTCCGTTCCCGGCTGCCTAACAGACTGGATTCTCCCACAGAAGCCCCCCGTGCCCGGAGATCTCGCTCCCAGCCCCTCCGGCGCCTTTCCCAGAACAGCCGGCGAGGCACCCTGTGTGCTGCGTCCTTCTGCCGACGGGTGAAGACCCTTCCCCTTGGAAACGCTTTGGGAATTCTTGTATACGCTCATGCGTAAGTCAATCTCATGTATAAGTCAAGGCCAGGTTTGGGGACCAAAATTGTGGATTTTGATTTGATCCGTGGATAAGTCGAGGGTCATTTTGCGGAGAGCGGAAAATGCCAGCGCCACTTCAGGGGACCAGCTGCCCCTGGGCACCGCCGCATCCCAAAGGGCCTTTGTCCCTCTACTCAGGGAAGGGAACGGCTCTTATATATATATATATATACGAGACAGTTAAGGTAGGCTGCGAACTCCGACCCAAAAAGGAACCAACCCCTTCTCTGAGCAGAGGGGGGAAGCGCCATTCTCCCACGACATGGCGCTGCGGCGGAGAAAGTAGAGGGGAGACGGTGCATTTCCTGGGATGGACCAAGCTCCTTTCTTCTCTCTATTCAGAGAAGCAAACAGTTCCCTTTTTTGCTAAGAATTAAGGTAAGGTACTTACATTCACCCATGGATAAGTTGGCCCAGTTCTTTTGGCTTGATTTTTTTTTTTTTTTGATGAAAATTTCTAGACTTATACATTATCTACAGTAACTTTTGAAGGGAAAACAGTTTTTAATAACATGCTGTATTGGCTGTACTTTTTGTTTGTTGTTATTTAATGGGTATGTTTTTAAATTGCTTTTCATTCTATTTACAATGTAATTATATTTTAACTTCTGTCTGTTTTAGTGGGTCTGGCTTTTTTGTCTCTCTCCTTTTTTATTACTCTGCAAGCCTCTTTGAGCCTGAGGCCTGGGGAAGAGGCCAGACATAAACTACTACCCTTGTTGTTATTTACTTCTAAAGAAGGATCCTGCACAGCACCGATCGGTACAGACAGAGTTCAGCTTCTCTTTGCCTCCGTTCCCTTTGCGAACAGTGCAGTGCACATTTTGTCTTATCCGAGTTTAGCGCGGGAAAGAGGGGAGATGGCATTACAACCGTCTTTAAATATCTGAAGGAACCGAAGTCTTCAGGAAAATCCCTGCGGCCAAACTGAATTTTCGTGCGGGGCCAGGGAAACACAGACGGGACGAGGACTCCCCGGCCTCGGGCTGCAAAGCGACCGCTGGAGGCGCCATCCTCCGGTTTGCTCACGCCTTTCAAAATCTGCATATTGGATAACTGTACGGCAAGGGCTCCTGGTTCACCGAGCGGAATGATTGGCAACTCGTGGCTCGTTCAGTGTGCCGTCGTTAAAGAGCGCCTGCCTGTCCAAACCACGAACTGGCACGCCCGGCAACAGAGCACTCCAGGGATGCTCCAGGGCAAAGCACGGGAAGTCCCCGTTACAGAAACAACTAGGTCCGGCTAATAGTTCCACGGGCCCTTCCCAAAGCAGACAGTCACTGATAAAATCACCATTTTTTCCTTTTAAAAAAAAAAATCTTTACTGAACTACTTCTCAAACATAGCTAGCATACAGAAAAGCTAGCTAGGTGCACGAGGTATCCCTCGTTAAATTTCATCTTAACTTAAATGACCGACCTAAGGTGTTTATTATATGTATATACTCCAAAGGGAGTGAAATTATTCCTAGTTAAGTTGCAATTACAAGGTAAAGTAACTCTTACAGTTACAATGCAAAAGGAGTGACCTTATCCCTAGTCAAGTTACTCCTGCAAAGTAAAGTCATTGCTACAGGTCCTCTACAAGGGGAATACAGCTACCCCTAGTTACGTTACCACTGTGATGAAAAGTACTTTTGGACCTCCACATATGCTAGGGTTAGGGGACCAGGAACCCCCAAAAATGAAAAAAAAATGCAAATATCAAGACGCATGTGTGTGTCTCTCTGTAGGAAGGGAGACCTGTAGTCCAAAAAAGCAAATTTTTCAAGCTCTGACTATAGCCAGCTGAAAGCATTTCCACTTTACTGGTTCCTGAAGCATTCAAATCTTTTGCCAGCCAAATTCTCCAGGAGCATTTTTTAAAGAGAGAAAACAAAACACCAGCAGATGTAAAATCTCTGAGAAGGGGCTGGGAGCACATCAAGCCATCACAGGGACAGGCCAGGTTTTTCTTGATGGAATTTTAATTTTGACGGAAAGCCTCACGGAGGGATATGTTTACGCCTCTTTTATCTCCCGTACCTGGTGATTACATTAATTTTTACTTAATGGAAGAGGATCTTTCCCTAATCTCCACGCAGGCTAGGCGGCTGCCTGCGATGACGGTGACATTTCTCAGAGGGGCTTTGAAGTAATAAGAGCTGGAGAGGTGGATGAATTGATGCCCGAAGGAAGGGCGCAGAAGAGAGAGTGGAGGTCCATGCGGTGATGGAATCCTGCTGAAAAAGACCAGTCTGCTGCATTGGTTTGCATTAACACACATTAATAAAGGAGGAAAAAGATTTGTTGACGGTTAAATGGAACTTCTGCTATCTGGGCATCAGGAGAAACCCTGTTTTTCTCAGAGGCGTGGTGTCATGCAAAATGGATTCGGAGGGTGACAAGACCTTTTTAAAAAATATCTTTACTAATAATTTTCAAGAGCTGAACTCTGCTGAATATCTCTTACAAGAAACTCTTCCTAATAGGTGGAATCTTTTGTCTTTGAATTCAATTCCATCAGCACGTTCTCGGCTGTGGAGCAGCAGAAAACAACCTGCCTCCATCTTCTCCGTGACACGTCTTCAAATGTAACCACCAGGCCACCTCTCGGTCTTCTCTTCTGCAAGCCAAACATACCCAGCTCCCTCTCTCATTCTTCGTAAGGCTTGGTTTCCGGATTTTAGACTTCCGCTTTGGTCACCATCCTTCCAGCTTGTCGATATCCTTCTTGAACAGCGTTGTCCAGAACCAAAGAGGACTAGCGTGTTGGACCCTTTAGGCCAAAATGGCCCCACAGGATTAGATCCTTTGGACTTCCAGCAGGCTTACCCTACTCAAGTGTTGCAGGGTGGGGGAGCTGCAAACTGTAAAACAGGCATGCTGGTTTGCATATACAGAGCCAGCCACCCTCCCAGCCAACGTGGCCAGGCCCGGTAGCAGTTCTGGAGAAGTCGCCGGGTACTACGGGTCCGTTAAGCTGCAAAACGCTGCTGTGCATCCAAAGCTGAGAACCAAGGAATAAATTATGCGCGAAATACGAGAGGCAGGGAAATACATTAGTACCTTAACAGTGCAAATCAAAAGGACAGGAGCCGCTCTCCAAGAGCAGGACTTGCCCAGGGTCATCCAGTGGTTCTTCCGTGGCTGAGCAGGGATTTGAATCTTAGGCCGTTTCCGCACTAGCCTGTTATAGTGCTATTATTCCACTTTCAACATCCTATGGGATCCTGGGGTCTGCAGTTTAGGGAGGGGCCTCAAAGGCCATCCTCAAAGGCCCCTCCCTAAACGGCAAACCCCAGGATTCCACAGGATGCTGAAAGTGGAATAATAGCACTATAACAGTCCAGTGCAGAAATTTTAGTCTCTTGCATTCCTAACTCCCACTGGCTTTTTTCATCTATCAGGATTAAAAAACCTTTGGAGGCAGTTGGGAAGAGAACAGCATCTTCTCCTCACCTCTCCAGATCATTTCTAAGCTATTTCCAAAAAGATCTCATTTTTGTGCCAGAGAGAGAGAGAGGGGGAAAAAAGAGCAAGAGAGTTTTAAAAATAACCCGAGCAACAAAACTCTCCAGAAACTAGGTGGCTGACAGCTGAACGAAAAGGTGTTAGATTAGCTGCCTCTCAGAAGGGGAAGCCAGCTCTAATTGGCCAACCCAAAGACATTAATTTAAAAAAAAAAGGGAAGGTAAAAGGATGTGGAAGGCAATCCAGAATATGCCAATTACTGAAATAATCTGGTTTGAAACCAGAGAACCGAGGAAGCTAAACTTTCAATACTGCTGAAACGGATACCAATTCTCCATCCGCATTTCCAGTGAGCAGAGATCCAGCAAAATTCTCACAGCAGAATGTTCTAGACTGGCTTATTCCATGTTCTATCAAAATAATGGGTGTTTTTCTTGACTTGGAGGATTCTGGGAGCTGTCGTCCGAAAAACCGCCACACACACATTGTAGTCTTTTCCCTCAAACTCTGTGCAGGTTTTCTACAGACCTGAGTGAGGGTAATAACTCAGTAAAGCTCTGTATTTCATCTGGTTTTTCAGGCTGGAAAACGGCCACTCTGCCTCGGTGGCTTGACAGCCGAGCATTTACTCAGCGGTGGAGGTGGGAAGTTTCGGATGTTCCTGTGTCCCCGCTAATCACTTCCC
Organism: Cyclura pinguis; assembly: GCA_030412105.1. Classification (NCBI taxonomy): domain Eukaryota; kingdom Metazoa; phylum Chordata; class Lepidosauria; order Squamata; family Iguanidae; genus Cyclura; species Cyclura pinguis. The sequence goes on from CM059613.1 coordinate 1,121,113, forward strand.
CCGACAAATTAATTTCCATCTTGCCTGATGGCTCTGTAGGTAGCCCCTGACGTCTTCGGGTGGCGGAGAAACAAGACTGCCGTTCCCTCCATGAAACGGTGGCAGCCGCTACTGTGATTGCGGAAGCCGGCCCTGAGATTAGTTCATTAACTCGCCTCCCACCTCCCACTTCTAGGCTGTACGGCTGGGCCACGGAAACCTGGAAGGGGGCCACGGTCAGCCCGGGCAAAACACACACGCACCTCGCCTGCCCGTCCGCTCTTGCACCTCTCCAAAGTCCAAACGCTCATCGTCATCACAAGGCTTGTAAAAGAGAAATTGCAGCGTTTTCGGTTTTTTGGGTTACTAAAGCTGCTACCGTTATTATTTTAGGGAGAAAAAAAAAGAAAGGAAGAGAGGAGAGAAAGAACCCTCTCCCAATTTTTCTCCGGGCTAATTAGCGCTAATAAAGCAGGACTCAAATATTTCCTTTCGGCACGACAGGGAACCAGAATCATTAAGAGCTGCGGGGAGAGAGAGCTCAGGATGATGGGTATCTTCAAAAGCCATTTGGAGCACGCATGGAGAAGGCGATGAGCGCAGCTTCCAATTAAACACCAGGCAGACAGGCAAAATGCCTGATGTCTCTCTCTCTCTCTCTCTATATAAATATATATATATATATGCATGCAAAAATGCATGAATTTCCCCCCCATTCCCAGCCCAATTTAAGTCTAAAAGCCTTGTTTGAAAAAACATATATTCTCCTCCGCAAACACCCCTTCACCAAAGATAACTTTAACCACGCTGGAATAAACTGTCAGCAATTAAGTTTGCTGCTTGCAACATTTCAATTTGACTGTTGAAGCTACAGAGTTGGCAGCCCACCCACTCATCGCAGACCCATTTCTGCTTCCACAACACACACACACACACACACACACACAACTTCACCAAGCCCCCTGCAAAAAGGTTTGCAAAAGCTTTTTGGGAAGCACATTTTTGGTTCAGGAGCATAAATCCAAGCTATGGCCATTTCCGCCCTGGCCTGTTACGGCGCGATGATTCCACTTTCAACATCCTCTGGAATCCCGGGATTTGCAGTTTCGGGAGGGGCCGGCCGGCCCCTCCCGAAACTGCAAACCCCGGGATTCCAGAGGATGTTGAAAGTGGAATCATCGCGCTGTAACAGGCCAGGGCGGAAATGGCCTACGATCGACACGAATGATGGTTGTTACGGAGGTTTGTGCGTTTAAAAAAAATAACCTCAAACAATACGTACGTGTCAGGTTGTGTTCTTCTCCAACTTTAATTGCCTCGAGAAAACAGAGATGGGGGAGAAACCAGACGCAAATGCAAGAGGGGAACAAGAATTGCTCCTCCGCCCAGAGGAATTTGTGGAAGGTGCACAATTCTCGACTGGGAGTGTTTTGAGAGAGACCTGTGCCCGCCAAAATGAAGAACGAGAAACGGGAGAGGCTGTGGGCGCGGAAGAATCGAAGTGGTACTTCATTAAGTCCTTGCAAAAGATAAACATCACAGGGGAATGGCATCACACCTCCTTAAAGGGCGGCGGGAGATTTCTCTGAGCCGTTAATTTTTCCAGACGTTGAAAAGCTTCGGGGCTCTCTTTTTTTAAAAAAAAAAAAGGCTTAGTTTCGTCGAGACACTTCATTTGTTTTAATTGAGGGGATAATCAGCAGCAGATCAAATCCGTTCTTGTTAAGCCAGAGAAAGCATCACTTTGTCAACTCGCGCAGCAAAAACAGGGAGCGCTAAACATCACCGGATCAAGGGAAAGAGCAACCAAAACCCACAAGGGAGAGAGGAGAACTGCAGCAAAATTTTGCAGCATGCAGCTCTTCTGTCACCTTCCAACCACCCCATTTCATTCCTGGCCTGCTTTTCCTTCCTCGTTCCATTCTCCCAATAAGTCAATCTTCTGTGGCCGCTGTGAGAAGCTACCACACTAGGTGGGCTCTTTGGTCAGCTAGTCCAGCTCCACACCAGCAAAGGATCCAGAAGGACTCTTCTTATAAATATTAATCAGAACTATATGGGGGGAGACACACTTTTTTCAGACTACAGCCATTCCTCCACGCTGGCTGGGATTAGGGGTGCAGGAACCCCATGAAATTGGAAAAACTGAACCTCTAGACTTCCCCTCAACCATATTTAATGCACAAAAAAGTATGATCCACATATTAACCCACCACAGATGCCTTGAGGCATCAGGGTTCATTTGCAAGGAAGAACGGGGCAGCTGGTGGGGCTTGCCAGAGCCTTCAATTTTGCCCTGTGCCATTTTTGATAGGGACTTACAAAATCATTCACAGTCTCGCAAGGACTGCAGTCCCAATTTCAAAAAGCACGGGGCGGCAACGGAGGGGGCAGGAAATAATCTGTAAATAATCAAATCTGCAGAAGTAAAGCCTGCAAATGTGGAAAGCCGATGCGCTACTCTCAGAACCGTTTAGCCACGGCATGGGCAGTGGGGACTCCGAGAACTGTAGTCCAATAAAGTAACTTCTCCAAGTTCTGCTGCTAGTTACTAAGGGGGGAAACAAGCAAGCAAGGGCAGTGTTTTTCCGCCATTATAACTAATGCCTTGTCCTTTGTGGGGTTTCTTGGCTGTGCGGGTATGAAAAATAACACAGTACGAACGGCGAGAAGCAAATGGCTTTGGCCCGCATCCCTTTCATTTCAGCATCGCTCCAAGAAAGAGATACACTCTGCATTTCTCTCCGGGAAAGATGACATTTCACTTTGGATGGGTTCGGGTTCCTCCCAGTCGTGCTTTTGTGCTGTGCTGGATTGCGCAGACGGAGAGAAAGAGAGAGCACGGGGGAGGACGGTTCTTTTGAAAGGCCCTGTTTATTCTCTGCAAACAAGGGAACGATTTTTTTTTCCTAAACATGCAATTTCCACACATTTCAGCCAGGATGAGATAAGCAATTCATCACCAGGCTCCGTCTTTCTTCGGCTTTCAGACTGAATGGATATGCAAATCCGCTACTGCGGGATTTCAAGAGTTGGAGATGATGCCCGGGAATCGAAAATACGTTGAACAGAAAGTGCAAATTACGAAGGCCTCTTGGATCTAATATTAGAGAGAGCTATTAAAACGAAAACACAGCACAGGGGGCGAGGGGAGGGATAGAGAGTGTCAGGGAAGGAGCGACGCAGGCGGGTAATTAAATCCTCTACACTTAGATTGACACCAGAGAACCAGAAGGGACCGGCTCCCCATTGCAACATGGACCCAATCCACCAGGACATTCTCTCCTGCAAAAGCCCCACAGTTTATTCTCCTTTGCTCATAATCCTAGAACCCAAAAGGGTCATCCGCTGAAGCTGAAAAGGAAAGTGCTTTGGACATGGTGGATACGTTACACTGTGGAACTCACCACCGCAAGATATAGTGACAGTTGCCAACACGGATATCTTTACATGTGGGAGCTAGATAAATTTATTTCCATCTCTTTCCTGGTGTGGGACCCAAGGCGGATTACATCAAATTAAAACAAAGTACCTATCTGACGCAAAAGGTTTTTTTTAAAGCCACTGAATAAAAAATTACTTTAAAACACTAGATTAAAAGAGTTTGGAGACACATTAAAAATATAGTTTAAAAAGGATAAAAATATGACACGCTGTATCAGAAAGCCGTGCCATCGAAGTAAGTGAAGAGCGAAAGGCTCAGCTTAAAGGAAAGGTGTTTGCCTCCTGGCAGAAAGAAGCAAAGCTGGGGGGCAACCGAGCCTCCTGGGGGAGGGAGTTCCACAAAATGGGAGCCACCACCAAGAAGGCCCCGTCAGATGTCCTCAGCCTATGATGGTGGCAAGATGGAGAGAAAGCTCTGCTCCAAAAGATATTAAAGGTCAGGCAGCCCCACTGTCTGTTTGCCCACCACGGCAACAGAAAGTTTGACTAGCTGGGCCTTTGGTCTGGTCCAGCAGAGATGTTCTTATATTCTCACTACGTCACCCTGCAGCGGCTTCAGAAAGCTCTCAACCCTTTGGACTCCTGCTGTTCGTCCTAGAAGGCCATTCACTGGAGACATCCCCGGTTGATTGTGTCCAGGCGGCCCCTCCTGAAACTGCAGACCCCAGGATTCCATAGGATGCTGAAAGTGGAATCATAGCGCTATAACAGTCTAGTGCAGAAATGGCCTGTGTCTCTAGCCATGAGAGATGCTCACCTTTCTCCTCTATGCCAATCTGGAAAGGGAGTGTGAATCCAAAGCAAAACTCACCCCATTTCTTCCTTTTTCCTCTTCTTGTGGGGATCAACTAAGCGGAGGGTGTCTCGGATGACAGCAACCTTCACCTCTTCGTCAACGGGGCTTGGGATGTATTCAATCACTCCTGGGGAAACCTGGGAATCCAAAGCCCCAGAAAAGAGGCCGGTAAGCAACAGAGCTTCACTATGCACGCTGATATGAATCCATTCCTTCCTTGCTCGAGATGCAAAGAACAACGAGGTTCCTTGTCTTGCTCTTCCCTCCCAAGCAGAAGGTGAATCTCAGAGCGGTTTTTGCTAAGACACCTGAACAGGGGCAATATATCTGTGTATAAATGATGGAGGAGGGACAGCTATGAAATGGGGTATCTCTTACTTAAATTATTAGTACAACCGTACCCTTACCATTAGAATTACGTATTTCCCTCAATGCAACTTTAAAAAATAGCTTAAAAATTCACATCATACGCAAGTTTAAAATGTAACTAAACTCCGAATAAAATTAAAACTTGTTGAAAACATTACAACAATCAAATGACAGGCAACATACCTCATTATGCAAGGCCATTTTTCTTCTTGAAAGGCCAGCCAAAACAAAAAGGCCTTTGCCTGCCTTAATAAGAGGGTACCGACTGAACCCCTCTCGGGACAGCGCGCCAGGGCCCGGAAGCAGCCACTGGGAAGGCCCTGCTTCCTGGGATGCGGACGTGAGGACGGTGGGACAGAGAAAAGGAAACACACACACAGGCAGATCTCAAGAGCTGGGCAGGCTCCCCTCAGGGAGAATGTGGTTCTTCACAGATGCTGGAGTCCCTTCCAGCTTTGTGACTGTATGGTCCTATATTTCTAAACACGGTTTTTTATTAAAACCTTTTGGGCCGAATAGCTTCATCCATATCCGTGTACGAACACGGTTGCAGACTGTTTTTAAATTATTCAGTTGTTCAATATATTTCTAGGATGTTTAGATTATTTTTATTGCTTTACATTTTAAATCATTTAAATTGATTTTACTGCTAGCCACCCAGAGATCTTATGATACACAGCAGGATGGAAATATCTTAATAAATTCCCCCATGCATTTAAAATTCTGACTTCTTGTATGTGTGTGTGTGTGTGTGTGCGTGTGTGTGTTTTTTAACCCGCTGCTTCCACTCTACTATTGTCTGGGGAAGTTGTTCAATTTAGTTTGTTTATTTGCATTTGGTTTGGTTTGAGTTTACTGCATAATTACATTGCACTTTTATTGTGTGGCTTTACTATGAATCATACTGGGAGCTGTCGGTTGGAAGGCAATATAGAAATAGGTAAAAAGTAAACACACGTCCCACTTCCAAGGATGAAGCGGTCAGGGAAGTTTGCAATCATAAAATACAAAAATGCAATCCTGTAATACAGTCAAGAGCGAGTGATTTAAAAAAAATCAAATCTGTGAAAGTTAAACCCCACGATAGGATTGCCGTAAGTTGGAAACAACTTGAGCGTGCACAATGACAATGGTCCCACACATCTGGAAGGGAAAATAGTCTGATCTGTTGGACAGCCTTGCCAACCCCGCAGGAGCGTTGTGCCAGCACAAAATGAGATTTACCTCTTTCTCATGCTCAATTTTCATGCTGGGGTTGGCATTCACCTCCAGCAATACTGGCTTCAGGTTCTTCATCAGGAGAATGTCAAACCCTAAAATCTTTAAACAGAAGAGACGTCAACAGCTTTCTTTCAACTTCCACCTTGAAATCAAACAAGCAAATAATCTCCAACCTTTCTTAGTTTGAGGGGCGACAGACAGGGATGTAACACTAGGTGTGCTTGGTTCTTATATGTGAAAATAAAAACTATCAAGAGTTTTCGCTCTGCTGGGAAACATTATGAAAGGGGTTTCCTTGAGCGTTTTAATTTTTTCTCCTTCTTTGGAGATTTTTAAACAGAGGCTGGACGGCCGTTTACTGAGAGTGCTTTGATGGTGTCTCCCTGCATGGCAGAATGGGGTTGGAATGGATGACCCTTGAGGTCTCTTCCAGCTGTGTAATTCTATTAGTCTATGATTCTATAAATAAAGGGATGGATAGATGGATAGGCAAAATGGGGCGGGGGGAACAGTCTCAAAACTGTGTCAAGTTCTGGGCTTACCTGGAAACAAGATGGCCCTGGTTTCCCCGTAGGAATATCAGACTGGTAATACACCTTCAGCTCAGGGACCATGGCAATCACCGTCTTGATGACCAGTGAAATGATATCAGACCAGACCTTCCGGACATCGACACCACTGGACGAGAGCCTGTCCAGGATGCTGGAAAACGTCCGTTTGCTGCCCGTGTTGGCGCTGTCCGAGTGGACAAAGTTCCCGCTGTGGACGTTGAGGGAGTAATTGGTCAGGTGCATGAACACCTGGTGGAGGTTCTTCAGGTGTGGCTCCTGGTAGGGCTCCGTACAGAAGCGGCACAGTCCATCTTTGGCCACGTAAACTTCTAGGGGGTCTAAAGACTTCAGCAGGACGTACAGACGGATGTCGAACTTCAGCTTGTCGATCAAGAGGGGCTTGGAGACGTACTCTTGGACCACCGCAGGCCTCGTCTGGAGGTTGCCCGTCATCTGGACGTCCCCGGGGTCTTTAATGAGGTATATCCCGTCCCCCTGACACCCACCATCAGGTTTCACGATAAAGGTGGGCCTCCACGTTGGATTGGTGTCCTTGATCATGTGAACCTAAAAAAGGTAACGAGAAGATGAGTTCACATCAATCATATCTCACCTCCTTCATAGGGGATCAGAGTTCTCTACTCTAGCGTCACAACAGCAAGAAAATTTAAGGGGAGAAACTTGCAAAACTCACCCAGGGAACCTCCTTTCTAAGAAGAGATTACATATCCAGACCAAATGCTCAACAAAGAACTACTAATTCCTCTGCAGAAAGCATTTTTTTCTATGCAAATCAAGAACAAATCCTAAATCACATCATTTTCTGCATAGGAAACAGTATTTTTGGGCGCAGGAATTATTAGTTCTGCACTGAAATATTTTCCATATGGAAAATACTGCTTCCTGTCCAGAAAATTCTGTCTTCTGTGCAAAACAACCACACACGAATTTTGCACAGAATAAGTCCCAAACTGCAAAGACTCTCCTCATTCCAGGGTTTCTCAACATTCATCTTTCAATCATTATTTAAATATTTTCAAATATTCCTTCCATCCCTGCCTTCAACTGCCTGGCCGTTGAAAGAAAACCTCTTTATGAACAGCACTTCCCCTCGTGGATATGTAGGGGAACTGACCCCAAAATGGAACTTTTAATTTTAAAAAAGAACATGAAGATAGCAAGGAGGGGAGGCATTTTCTAACCCAGGGTGTGGAACATGCAATCTGCGGGTGACCTGAAGCTATTTCCTGTTATTTGAAAAATGCCTATTCTGAGTTTGGAGATGTAAGAAAGCAGCAAAAGCATCCCATACTCCTTAGAGGATATCTGGGGGTAAAAATAATTATTATTGACCCCTGAGAGCCCGAAAAAATTAGTCCTGACCGCTGCATATGGCTCATGAGCTGCAATTTGCCCATCTCACCTTGAAAAATGAATCCTGCTCTTTCTCTGTCTACCTCCTTGAGGCCCCAAAGTGCAAGAGCCTGGCATGGTTTTGGAGTAGAAGGGAGGAGGAACAAGTAAACTACCAGAAAACTTTCCTTTCCCATCCTCTCTCACTTTATGAAACTTTATGAGATGGAATTTCACATCCTCTTGATGTTCACAAAAGTGGCGTGAATTGTGATGTTTGGTAACAAAACCAGTGCTTTCCCCTTCAAGCACAGACGGAGGACCATCTGCAGGGTTGTTTTATCGTCCATCTGTTCCTCCCTCATCCAGGCTTCCAGATGAGGGTGGGAGAAAAGAGAATCTTGCTAATTTGAAGGGAGGGTCCCTGGTGGCTAAAATACCCGGGGTGGGCAGAAGCCAAAATTGCCCTTCTTGGTCAGCGCATGGAAAGAGCTGTAACAGCAAATCGTTGCAATTATAAGCTGGCATTCTTGTCCAAAATTGACCTAAGTTGTTTCACAATGTCTGTATTTACTTAAGGTCTGCCATGACGTTACAACGAACTGGCTTCTGTTGCGCACTGGTGGAGTGACAGATGGAGGACCACGGCCCAGTGCTCAGTGGGCACCAACATGCATCGGGATGCTCCCCGTCCTCGTCTGCACATGGGTCAGGAAGCGCCGGAGCACAACAGGACTGCCCAACGCACGCCACAGGTGCCTGATAGTACCATTCCACTCTACTTTGGTCAGACCTCACCTGGCATACTGTGTTCTGGACACCACAATTCAAGAAGGATACTGAATATGTCCAGAGGAGGGCAACCAAAATGGTACAAGGCCTGGAAACCTTGAAGCCCTATGAGGAGCGGCTGAGGGAGCTGGGGATGTTTAGCCTAGACGAGAGAACGTTAAGGGGGGACATGACAGCCATGTTTAAATATCTGAAAGGAAGTCATCTTGAAGATGGGGCAAACTTGTTTGCAGCTGCTGCCCACAGACTAGGACATGAAGCAACGGCTTCAAACCCCAGGAAAAGAGATTCCACCTAAACATTAGGGAAGGAGGGTTGTAATGTTATGAGGTGCCTTACTCAGCCATTCTTAAACTGGCCCTTCCACATAGTACAGGTGAGGTCTCCACTATCTGCCGGTGGGAGGGAACACACCTGCACAATGGGGAGGTTTGTGAAACTGTGCTAGGAGTGGCTGGTGGCTCCCAGGCCAGTGGGACACAGTGAATCCGCTCTGGGTTTTAGCCCGTCCTTCAACGGAGCTGTGATAGCTGCTAAAACTATTGGAGCGGAGAGAGGGGGGAGGAGAGAAAGAGATCAGCACTTTCCATATTGCTCCTTTGAAGTCTGGACCAAAATCCAGAGCAGAGCCACCGCCTCCAGTGAACTGGAAGCCACTGTATTTGCCACTGGACTCATGACAGCTGGCCCCGCACAGGGAAAGGAGAAGGGAGAGGGAGAAAGTGCCCAGGAGAAAAACACAGATACCAACCTCCGCCAGAAAGATGGCAAACTCCTCCGGCAGGATCCAGGAGCGAGGGTAGAAGTCGTATTCCTCGGGGAAGAGCTCCTGCATCGTCCGCATGGCACGGCTCAGCGTGATCTTGCGCACCATTTCGGTCATGCCTGAGGGAAGCGGAAGAGGAAATCGTCAGCTAGGGTGGGACTCGGGCGTTCAGACAGGCCGGGTGGCTGCAGAAGCCACAAAACCCACTGAGTGACCTCGGGCAAGCCGCACTCTCTCTCAGCCTCAGAGGAAGGCAACGGCTAACCTCCTCATCACAACAACAAAGACAAGGAAGTGAGGGATTTGTTCAAGGGAGTCGTATTGGAGGAGTCAGCCATGCAACAATTAACCTCTCCATTCAACCACAGTTTTAATTTGCAACACTGCATCCGATTACCTGGAAATTTGTTGACTAGGCCTGAATAGATGGCGTTATCGTGAAACGACACTCCGTGCCAGTAGATGTCACAGGGCAAACGTCGACCAAAGGGAAACTGGAAACGGGGGTAAAAAAAGACAAAAGTTAGACCACTTGAACTAGATCATACACAAATCAGAAATCTCTCCACTCTTTAAAAGGACAAGTTGCTGTGTTTTGGGAGGGAACAGAGCAATCTTGTCAGAAAAAGAACTCTCTCAGAAATACAGTCCTGCGCGCATCCTCCTGGAAACCTGGAAAAGTTACCTTTTGGGTATAACACCTTTGCTTGTACAGCCACTGTTCAGAGTGCATAATTTACAAGCTGTTGCTCCTGAAAATAACTTTTCTAAGTGCTGTCTCACTAAATGCAATGGGATTTATCATCAAATAAAGTCCCAAACAATCACAACGTATGTCTCTCTCTCTCTCTCTCTCTCTCTCTCTCTCTCTCTAAGTCCCCACATATACTTTTATAGCCTGATCTTGTGCCTGCTTGCTCAGGAGTAAGTCACAGTGAGATTTTTCAGCCTCATGAAAATTATTTAACCCCACTTGGGTCAAATAAAACCGCATCTCCTTCCACCAGCTGCCAAATTAACCAGAAGACCCTGAGAGGTGGACACAGAAGGAAAGGTCGGTCGGACAACGCAGAGATTCCTTCGGGGCAAAAAGCAGCACACAAGCTGCCAGTCCTCTTTGTGGAAAGCTGCCTTCGCACAAATCCCACTGCTATGAAACATTTTCACCTCTAGAGAAGCAATGTGTTCCAAAGCAGAAATACCCTCTGGCTGTTGACACAGTTGTTTTCTTTGTGGATTTTCCCCTCCTTCTTTTCATTCTTAGCATGGAAGGATCAAGCAGAAAAACCAGGACGGGGAGAGGCAAAGTGGGAGGGGGCCTGCCTTGCTAGCTTTTGCCTCAATTGGTTCCTTTATTTGCAAAAGGAACTAAACCCCCGGTTTTGTCAGCAACCTCTCCGGAACCAGTGGGGGGGGGGATTAATTAACAGGCTAATTGAACAAATGTTTTACTTCTCCCCTGATTAATGGAGGAGGGTGGTACCCACAACAGAGAGCAACTGAGAACTGCGGAATCAGTGGTTCATCACATTATCCTTTTTTGTTCTGGGAGAGGAGAGAGGCAAAAACACAGCATCTGGGAATGTGTGAAAAACATTGAACCAGTGAGAAAACAAAGAAGGGGGCGCCATCGCCTCTCCTGCCCACTTTTTCACCCAATGCATTTGGCAAACAGATGAAAAGGTGGGTGCTGCTCCTTCTTTCTTTAAAGAAAATAATAATAATCAATGTTTCTATGCACTCCAAGTTGAAATGAGAACCACATTGCTACAGCTCGCCTCATCTCCTGTGTTTGCCAAAGAAATCTACGAAGGTAGAGCAGAATATATTTTAAAAATGAGGAACATCTGAACCCTCCCACCGGAGAACAACCACAGCACTGTCGGCTGGGAGAAACGCCAACAGAGGTTTATAAAACGCTGTGTGAGAAGATCCAGAGCGATATAGTGGTTTGAGCATTGCACTACGATCCGAGAGACAAGGGTTCAGTTCCCCACCCAGCCACAGAAACCCACTGGGTGACCTTGGATGTGTCACACGCTCTCAGCCTCAGCTCCTGTGAGATCAGTGATGGTCGTAAATATTTTAATAAACATGTACATAAAATCTTCATGGCAGTACCAGGCAACACACACAGAGCCCCTCCACTCTGCACAGTTATAACGCTCTCATTCCAGTTTAACTGCCATGGCAACGTCCTATGGAATCCTGGAATTTGCAGTTTGGGAAGGAACATTTAGCCTTCTCAGCCAGAAAGCTCTATAGTGCCTCGGCAAACTATGTATCCCATAGGACGCAGCCATGGCACTTGAAATGAAATCATAACAATATAGCATGTGGCCCTAGAACGTGTCCAGGGAAGGGCAACCAAAATGTAGAAGGCTTGGAAACCCTGAAGCCCTCTGAGGAGCAGCTTAAGGAGTTGGGTGTGTTCAGCCTGGAGAAGAAAAGATTAAGAGGTGACACGATTGTTGTGTTTAAATACTTGAAGGGATGTCATTTGGAGGATGGAGCAAGCCTGTTCCCTGCTGCTCCAGACACTAGGACACGGAGCAGTGGCTTCAACCAAAAGGATAAAGGGACTCCACCTAAACGTCAGGAAGACCTGCCTGATGGTAAGAGCAGTTTGCCAGCGGAATCTGCTGCTGCCTGGGCACGCGGAAGAGTTTCCTTTTTAAAGAGTTTTTGAGCAGAGGTCGGATGGCCATCTGTCGAAAGGAGTGCTGTGACTGTCTTTTTGTGCGGCAGAAGAGGGCTGGGCTGGATGGCCCTTTGGGGTCTCTTCCAACTCCAGGATTTTAAAGTGTGTCGTGTGAAAGGGCTTGAATTTGTGGACCAGATGCCATTTTCACACACGGCCCCCAAATTCACCCAAAGCTCTCCCTCTCCCGCCACAATGCCAGAAAAGAAACCACTAATGGGAAGAGAACTGCCACTCCTTTCAGCAGAACTCTGCAACTAGAACAAAGCCAAAAAAAAAAAATTACACGCATAGAATCGGAGAGAGGAGAGGCAAAGGTCTGAAGCACGACAGAAGAAAGGGTTCTTTTCTGGGTCGGGAAGGATTCCTAGAGACAAGCCGGGAATCTGGAGAAAGGCCGCTGCGCCCAAGGAAGCGGCTGCTCAGAGACACGGCCAAGTGCGGGGCAAGCGTGTTTGCAAAACAAGGCTGCTGCAACTGTGGCAACAGGAACGCGCGAGCAAAGCCTCGGCAGCAACCCGCCCCCCCAAGCCCCCGGTGAGCGGCCCCGGCCTCTGCGCGGCTTCATACCCGAGCAGGCCTTCCTCCGATGCCGGTGGGGACCGAGTCCTAGGAAGTCAGGCTTGGGGGCCCAGACTATTTGAACGCTTGTTAGCTGCTTTACCAGCACCTCCTGATAAATGTGCAATTCTGGATTGCTGACTGGGGTTGACAAACATGCACACACACGCCTATACTCCGCTACTGTTGCTCGTAAAATGTTTTAAGGTACTATTTTGGTTACATTCCGTATTGCCTTGTTCTGCCATTACGAGAATCACTCCGAGGAGGCTGAAATGTAATATAATGATATTAAAAGAACAATTATTCCCCTGTCTCCTCTGGACATCTCTCAAGTGTAAGGATGAGATACCTTTACATCTTTTAAGAAATGCTAGCTGGACTCCTCCCGGTTCCTACCCTTTTGTGACATTTAGACACGAAATGCATGGGATGCACGAAGCTGCAGCCATGAGAAACGAGCGCAGGCAGCCCTAACCAAACCGAAAGACGACTGGGTTCAGTGGGTATGCTAGGAAACCGAATTCTTGCAATTCTTTAAGCCAGTTACTCTCTTTTCCACATAACAAATTCCAAGAGTGCCCCCTGCAGGCCACAGCTGTCTCCTTCACTCCCTGCTCCAATCTTAATGGGCAGCTTTCTGCCTTCGGAGCTAATTATGCTAATTCCTCAATATTATGCAAATAACACAGTGGACGAAAGAGGTCATCTTGTTCTGAAAAGATTTGTTCAGCTGCCCTTTTTTTTCTTGGAAGCCTCATCTGTTCTGATTAACACTGATGTACATAATTCTCAGCTATACTCTCCGCGCCACCTTTGAAATGATTTCAGCAGGACTCAGGCCTAGTAACCCACACCTATCTTGTCAGTGCAAAATCCAATTTTAGCTGCTGACTTTGTTTCTCCTATACCCCTCCCAAGCCCCCAACAGTGGCAGAAAGGGATTTGGGCAGTTTTTAGCACACCCAAAAATCTTGCTGGCAGTTGTGTGAATGCATCGGGTGAAACAGACTCCCAAAATATTATTGCCCCTCCGCTGCCAAGAGCGGGGTCTTACTTTTGTCCCCTCCACTCTCCTTTTTTTCTCCCTCTCTTGTTCTCTGCTTCAGTTTCCTTTCTGTGCTTCTAATTATCTTCAGTAAAAATCAAATTGAGCACCCATGTCTGGACCACACAACCTTTTACAAGTTTGCATAGGAGGAAATCTCAGTGAGTTCAAAGACGGCCCAACCTCGTAACTCTTTCTCTGTATATACGCAAAATACGTGCAAGAGAAGGAGGGGGCTCTAGTCTGTTCCCAGGCACAATTTAAAGTGCTTTTAGGAGTGCTGTGGTTTTGTATTCCCCCATGGCAGGGGGTGGAAGAGGAGGTGCCCGAGGGTGCTATGTTGTTTTAAATTGAACGGTTTTAAACCGACTTTATTTTAAGTGTACGTTTTTAATCCTTTTAATATTGTGAGTGGCGTAGCTGTATTTCAATCATATGTTTTTAGCTGCACTCCACCAGTTTTAAATTGTAAGTTTGTAGGTCTCTGCATAGTGTTAATGAGAGAGGGGAAAAAATGGGTCCGGTTTGAGATTCGGCCAGAACTTGGAAACTAACTTTGGAACTGAGAGTAATTCAAAAGAGTAACTTTTTCTGAGTTCAGGATTTCACAGCTATCCATCTCGTCTTGTGATTTTTGAAAAATCCACAGCTTTTTGGGAACCTAAAAAAATTTATCATAGCGCCAAAATATTGCTCAGTAATAAATAAATGTTGTCCACAGTTTTAGGCACGTTGGCGAATCTTTCCGTTGACCAAACCCAATATGCAAACTCAATAATCCTAAAGCTGAAGAAATAAAAGCCCCATATTTGATCAATATCCTGCGCATACACCAGAGAAAACGAAATATTGGTATTTCTTAGGAGAACTCGGCACACACAAAGGATCATGAAGTATTTTCAAGCGGGGAAATCCTGTCTTTTGCGCTATCTGTAGAACGGATTCTGGGGGAGAGCCTCCCCAAAAGCCTGAATTATCACACGGTCTTCAAGATTCAGTTCTCGCTTCTGCCTCAGTGGAGGAAAACGACTCTAGAGCATCACAACGAACCAAACAGTCTCTCCTTGACACAACCGAACGGCGACTCTACGCTTTCCTGTCTCTACGGAGAGCTCGGCGTTCCCATCCCGTCGATCCCAGCCGCGACATCTCCCATTAGCCGCAACAGTGGGAGGCAGGACCCAGTGCCTTTTTTTCAGCAGATGATTGGACAGAAGGCTGCCCACACAGTTTGCCTTGTCAGCTGTAGATCTATTAAAAGTCACCCCCAAGTTCCGTGATTCCCGGATTCTAATTCCCGGGCCGGGCCGGGCCGGGCTCCATCCTTATCACACCCATCGCGGAGGGGAGAAGAAGGGAGGGGAGGGGAGGGGAGGGAGGACCGGCCAGATGCGGCGACATCACAAAAGCCATTGTCTCCCACCAGAGGCTGCGGGACAAGGCCGGGTGATGGGACCCAGCGCCGCTCACTCCTGGCCCCGCCAGCAAAAAACCTCTTGCCCTCCGGACGGGAATCTCCAAGACAGCGGCAGCTGGTTTTACGATCCCCGTTAAATGACACTGAAGAGCGTGAGGGGCCTTGTCCCGTCCCTTGCTCTCCCATGGCTCCTCTAAAGCTCAAACTAAAACCCAGAACAGTTTCACTATTGTTTGCTTGTTTTAAAAAAAAAAAATCCGTATCAGCATAAAAGTCCACTAGAAGCGCCTTGCAGCACGACCAGCAACGATTCCACCACCACCCCAAAAAATAACTAGAAATTGCTCCTCGTCGTGCGCACTGGCAAAATACCGGTGTCCATTCTATTTGTTAAATTTGCTTTCGAAACGCGACTTGTTACGGCAAGAAAGAGGGAAGAAGAGACATCTAGCTTTGCTCCAGAAGCGCTGGACTCCAACTCCCAGCAGAAATAAACGGGCCTTTCGATACGGCTTTGAACGGTTCTGCCTTAACTTTCTTTGGACTGTTTCTCGGTAGAAGTCGGATCCGGTCCAGAGACAGTTTACTCCCCCAATGGGCAACCGCTCTCCCAAAGGCTTCCCCACCTCATCTTCCCTGAGATTCTCAGAGCGGGGGTCCCTGGAAACTGGAATGGGGGGGGGAGCTCTGGGGTTTCAAAGGGTTTGTGGCTTATGGGTGTGAGAAGACCCTCTTACGCCGCGGTCTTAACATTGCAACTTTTTCATTATAACTTTTCCTTGTTAAAGAAAAGGTTGCCCGGGTGGCGTAACTGCGGGCTGGGCGCCGCCTGGAGTCTCCGTCCCGGAAGCCGGGCAGGAGACAGGGACGGGTCAGAACCAAGACACGCCGCTCTCCGGCGTCTGCACCTACCCGGCCCCGGGGAGTCTCGCGCGTCCCCCCGGGCCCGCTTTCCCGCGTTCCTCCGGCGCGGAGGGGGCCCAGGCCCGAGGCCGAGCCCGGGGCCCCCCCGGCCCAGGCTGGCGCGCCGGGCGGCCAGCTCCCCGTCCCGCCCAGCGGGCACCGCCGGCAGCGAGGGGGGGCCTCCCGGTCGCGCCTGCGCCCCCGCCCCCCGAGAGGTGCTGGCCGCGGCGGCACGGCCGTCCGCTTCCCTCTCCCTCCCTGCGGACGGAAACGGACCGCGGCCCCCGTCGGCTACCCCTGACGCGGCTGTCCTCGCTCGGCAGCCAGGCTCCTCCCGGGCGGCGGTCCCCGCGGACCCTCCTGCGGGCTCGGCCTCCGCGCTCGAAGCGGCTCATCCCAGGCAGGGCCGGACCACGACTCCCGTCGCTCCCGGCCGACGCCTCCCCCCCGCCCGCCGCCGCCCCCTTCAAGCAGGCGCGCTCCCCGCGGGAGGTGGGCCCCGCCCGCCTCCCGCCCTCCCGCCCCGCCACGACCCTCCCAGCCTCCCGCGGCTGCAGCCAGACGCACTCCGGCGCCCGTCCGCCCCGTCCGCCCCTCCGCCCCGGCCTTCCGCCCCGCTTGCAGCGCCTCCACCCCGGCCCCCCCCCGTTGCCTCCGGGTCCCTCCCGGGCCCCCGGCCGACCGAGGCCCCCTCCCGCCCGCGACGCCCGGTCCCCCTGCTCCTGACCTCTTTCCAGCGGAGCTGCCGGAGGCTGAGCTTGAGCGCCTCGAGCGAGGTGCGCGCCTTGGAGCTGTCCACCGTCACCGGGCGCGGCGCCCGCCGGAGCCCCAGCCGCGCCGCAGGCCCCGCGGGAGGCGGCGGCGGCGGCGGCGCGGGCTGCGCGCTCCCGGCCCCGGGCGGCCCTTTCCTCCGCCGCCTGCCCCCCATCGGAGGCGGGGGCGAGGGGGCCTCTTTGGCCAGGGGGGCCGCCGCCGCCGCCGCCGCCCCCCTGCGCCCGGCCGAGCCCCGCGGCGTCCCCGCGCCTGGGCGCACCGCCGAGGCCGCCGCCGCCGCCGCCGCCGCCCCTCCGCCGGGGCCTCGTCTTCGCGGGGACGCGCCCGAGGCCGCCCGCCGCTGCTCCTGCTCCTGCTGCGCCCCGGCCGCCGCCGCCGCCGCCCAAGCCGCCGCCGCCGCCGCCGCCGCCTCGCCTTCTCCCCCCCGCGCGCAAGCAGAGGCGGCGGCGGCGGCGGCGGCTCCGGGCGGCGGCGTCTCCATGGAGGCGGGGGCGGCGCGGGCCGGGGCAGAGGGCCAGCGCTCCGCCGGCGCTCCTGCGGGGGGAACTGAGCATGCTCCCCGGAGCCGGAGCCGGAGCCGGAGCAGGGCGCGCCCGAGCCGGCGGCGGCGGCGGCGGCGGCGTCGCTGGTTGCCCCGGCGAAGCGCCCCGGAGGAGGAGGAGGAGGAGAAGGAGGAGGAGCGGGCCTCCCGCCCCCCGAGCGCCCTTCCCTTGCCCGCCCCCCGGGCCTCCCCCCCGAGGGTCCTGCCTCTCCCCTCCCCCCCGGCGCTCTCGCCCTTCCCCACGGAGGAAGGGAACGGGGCGACTCGGGGGGCTCTCCCCCCACGGGCTTGGGAACTACACCTCCCACAAGCCCTTGCCCTCGGCGGCGCTAGCTGGGGGGGGGGAAAGGAGTGCCTTCTGGGAAATGTAGGCCTCTGAGCATCCGGGCTGGACCTCCCCCTTTCCCCCGCACCGAGAGATTTCCCTTCGCCTACAACCTGATTAAAACATTTAGAATGGGACAGGGGGATAACACGCACAGAGATGCGGTGGGGAGGGCGAGTAAAATAGGAACAAAAATTAAAAACTTGCTCCTGGTTTTAGTCAGAACTTTAGAGGAGCTGACCCAGGGAGGGAGGGAGGTCCACCCCTAGGCCAAATAACGGTAAAAGTTGGGGGTAAAACTCAGTGTGACAACCAGCGTGGTGCAGCAGTCTGAGCGCTGGTCTACAACTTGGGTAGGTTCGAACCTGCATTCAGCCAGGACAACCCGCCTTGGACAAGTCACACTCTCTCAGCCTCAGAAGAAGGCAAAGGCACCCCCCCTTGAACATATCTTGCCAAGAAAACCCTGTGCTGGGGTCACCATCAGTTGGAAACACATGTGCCAACAACAAAACCCAGCGGAAACCTCTGGCTCCCAGGCTTCCCCCAAAGCATTGAAAGGCAGAGACTTTCTCTCCGTTTCCTCAGCAAAATCACAACACTGAAACCTGACTTTATACAGAGGTGGGTCCCACTCAGCCCTAACTCCCGGTTTTGGGGCAAAGACAGAGTTTGGATGATGCCGGCGATGATGCCGGTAGCAATGATGACGACAGCCTCCAAACGAAATGATAATATTCTGTAGATGCGTGTCGGTGTCCGCACCCCCACACGCTGGGTCCCACACCGGAAAGCACTGGGGTGATACAGAACAGTACCTGCATATAGTGGTCACAGGCTTATTTATTTTATTTATTGAATCTATATGCCACCTTTTCTCCCAAGGACGCTTCTTTCTTTTAATGTTGGGGGAGGTAAGGGGTTTATGTTACGACTATGGCTGGATTCATTCAAGGCCTGGGAATTCTTTTTTTCTTTTTAATGTTGTTGTGTGCCTTCAAGTCGTTTCCACCGTGACCCTACGGCTACCCTATCACAGGGTCTTCCGGCGGCTGAGAGCGCGTGACACAGCCAAGGTTCCCCAGTGGGGTTCCATGGCCAAGCAGGGAACTGAACCCCGGTCTCCCAGGCTGTAGTCCGACGCGCAATCTGTTACCCGAAGCATCTTTACTAGGACAGCTCACTGCCCACAATGTGTCCCAAAGGGTGGAGGGTATTTAAGTGCAGGGAACCACCTCCCGGTGTCCGTAAAGGAGGCGTGTGGCCGGACGCCACCGTGACGCCACCCCTCCAGAGGAGCATGGTCTGGAGCAGAGCTTTCCAAACTTTTCCTGTTGGTGACACATTTTCTAGACAGGGATCATTTCGCAACACAGTAATTTCAGTTTTACTAGCAAAACGGAGGTTAAACTAACTCTGTTATGAGAGATACAGACACATGCATACACTGTAATAACAAAATGTATGGGGACACAATGTATCTCATGAAAACCTTTCATATATTTTTAAAAAGATATGATTTATAAATAACGGCATACATTTCCAAGATCGTAGGCAGCACACCTACACGCTTCAGGAGACACACTAACGGGTCGCGGCACACCGTTTGGAAAGCCCTGGCGTAGAGCAACAGTGGTCTGAGCGAGGGTGACCCTGGCCAAGTCCCACTCTCTCAGCCTCAGAGGAAGCCCGCGGTGGGCGACCTCGGAAGAAACCCTGCCAAGAAAACTCAAGGAGAGGGCCGCCATAAGTCGGGACGACGTGGCGGCACGGAGGGTCAGCGCAACACCCACCGAGGGGCCCGCGCCTGTCCCCGTCCGCCCGGTCAGCCCTCCTTGACCTTCCTTCATCCCCTCTGGCTGTTCAACTGCCACTCATCGCTGCTTCCTCTTTGAGTTCCCACCCGCGTCCACTCTGTCTCCCCCTCTGATTGGATGAGTGTCACATGCGGCGACCCTGGCCAATCACTGCAGGCAGGGCTGTGTGTGTGAGTCACAATTGGAGGGGAGGGAAGAGAAAAAGGCCAGTTGGGGTCCCTTTGGTGCAGGGTGGTGGGCACAGTCCCACCTGCCCGTGGCCCCCCAAGCCCTTCTCTGCACACATGCCCTGTACTGGCCACATTTTTGTTTCTGTTTTTTTAAAAAACGGCACCATAGTTTGCTCCCAAAATCCAGGGGCACGCCCTAAGCCCATTGGCATCAGTGGGAAAAGGAACTGAATGTACGATGGCCTACGGAAACCCTCTTCTAGGGTTGTATTACAGGTTTGCCACGGTCTTCCCTCAGAGGCCGAGAAGGTGGACCTTGCCAAGTGGCTGAACAGGGATTCGAACCTGACTCTTCCAAACCACTGCCTCTCTTAAAGCTTCATGGGCCATATATCACTATAGCACAAAACTGCCATTTCACTCAAACACTATAGCATTATCAATCAAATTTTTTAATAAAGAAAAAGAAGAAAAGAGAAGGGGACATCCTGTTCTGATCTGTCTCGAGATTAGAAAGAAACCCGTTCATGGTTGCAGCCGGAGACAAAAAATGCCACAACACTATCCAGATAAACAGAGATGTCATTTGGATGCTGAATTTTTAAAAAATATCCCAAGAACTACAGCAACAAACAAACCAAGCCGAGAAACGGTCCGTTTGTCTTACTCATAATATCTGAGGATGAAAATGAACCGCAGGGCCTGCAGGTGGTGCTATGACTATGGCAAATAAATAAAATAAATAATCCCACTACGGTGTCTCCCATGTTCTCACCCCCGCAACTAGCCCCCTCAGGTAATTAACAAGAGAACCACTATCATCTTTTCCTCCTCCTCTCAGACAGCATGTGGACCTTTTGTTTCAAGAAAGACACATTTTGGGAGCAACAAGTAATTTTAGCTATTTTCTTCCTGCTGCAAGAAAGTCTTTAAAAACAGCGGTTTCCCAGAACTGGTCGCATTTCAAGACTTATTCTGTACAAAATTCGTATGTGGCTTTTCCAAGCAGGAAACAGGACCGCCCAAGGAAAAATGATCTTTTGTTTCGACCCTGTGTGATAAAGCTTGGTAAAGTTCCTTTTTTAGATGATCGCTCCCCCCATCCCTCAGCTGCTAGAGTAGTCATCCAAAAGAACCTAAGCTCTGATCTGGAACCGAATCTGGACCTACACACTTCCTCCTCCAGCAAACAAGACAAAGAAAACCCGGCTGCGCTTCTCATTCCCCCGGATTAAGGAGAGAACGGATAACGGCTGGAGGCTCCGTGTGGAGGAGGAATTGCATGAATAAAAAATCTTCCATTTATCCTGCTGGGATAAATGATGGGCATTATGCGCTGCGCCACACAAGGCCTCAGCTGTACCTACCACTCATGTGCTGAGAAGGGGAGGAAGGATGTCGCCCTGCAATCGGGGGAAGGAACAACAGCAGCCGGGGCGGGCGGGCGGGCGGCCGGGGTAGCAGGCAGGCGGCGGTGTCAGCTCCACGGCACTCAAAGCCACGCAAGAGGAGAAAGAGAGGAGCTGCAAAGCCTCCTCCTGGCCAGAGAGGCCACAGGCATGCCATTCAGGTCCAGAGGACACACACCCTCCCAACATTTCACACAAGAAAACTAGGACGCGTGTGGACAAGCCGCTTCAGACTGTGGTCAAGACAGCAAAAGTTATTAGGGAGAAACAAAGTGTTATAGCAGAACCGATATATAGATATAGATATACATTAAGGAGGAAGAACAGAGAAGCTCGGAGAGCCTCCAGCAGTTTGCTTTTGCCTGAGCCTTCTGGGAAGGGCAAGACCCTGCTTCTCCTGTCCCCACTCCTGACTTAATGGAGTGTGACTTACCTTCGCAATTTAAACCCAATTTGCAGTGATGGAAGTAAGCTGAGGTCAAAGGAGGAAAGTGGGAGAAGGGAGATAAACTGGGACATTTTAAAAGCAGCTGCAAAAGTGGGATGGCAGAGGATGAACTGGGACCATCCCTGCCAAATCAGGGCAGTAGCCGGGACCTCCTCCGATCTAGCCACGAGATGTACGAAGCAGCTGCTTCCCGCCAGTTCCTGGCACAGGGTCACTGCCGTTCACCACAACTCACAATTAGCCAAATGCAACCTGACAGCCAGTCGGTGGTGCAGCTATGGGAGGCAAAACGAAGATATTGACCTCCGCAATAAGAATTCTGCCCCTCCTTAAATTTCCTTTCAGTACTCAAATTCCTAGTACTGCAGAGAATGAGACACTGAAAGCTGTTCACAGCTAGGTCTCTTCTGTATTCTGTGTTTGCTTTCTCCTGGTCGCTCTGCCTGCACCCTTTTCTTTGGATGCCTAAAGTGGACTTCCAAATTCTCAGCTGAAGTTTTTAAGTTACAAATGTGGAGACTGAAGAACTCCATTTGGTGGCTGAAATGTTTATGGGAGGGCAATGCCCCCATTTTGCCCTCTCTCCCAGCGATACCCCTGTAGCCAGCCTCCACAGGTGGCCTGCCAAGAGACCGAACTCCCCCTTAAGCACACACGCACACACGCACACAGAGTGCCTTGTTTTAATGTTTCCAGGTAGTCAGCAAAACCAGGTAGTGGGTGGCCTCCCGACAGGCAGCCATGCTTGACTGGCGATTCGCAGCTTTGGTCTTAGAGGACCACAAGCTGCGCAGAACGCTTTGTTCCAGCCAGGAATGTGCCAAGGGCCTGGGAGGGGGATTCAGGGAGGAAAAGGGAGGGAAAAACCCAGACTAAAATATTTCTCCCAGCACCAGCGTCGTGAACCACGTTAGCCTGTGTCAGCAAGGCCAAGAAAGCCTCCCCACTCCGTAGCGGTGCATAAGCCATTTGCGTGGGCGGGCGGTTTCTGCGTCCTTGCCGGAACTGTTGAACGGAAAACCAACACACAGGTAAATCCCACCGATCCGTTTGGATCTGCCCCAGTTGGCACCAACAGCACAATCCACGCCTACAAAACTGAAGAGCTAGAGTACAACATTTCTACACAGGCGCACACAAAATAGACAACGCGGTGGCGGGCTTTGGAGAAACGCAACGAAATTAAGACGGAAATATTTTCTCATTCCTGTCTTTTAGTCTAAACAAACACCCTGAAGGCTGCAGATCCCATCTGACTTTGGAAATCAAGCAGGGTCGAGCCAGGTTACTGCTCGGACGGGAGACCAAGGGGCAACGGCGCTATAGGCCGCGTTTCAGAGGAAGGCCCTGGCAAATCACCTCACGAGCATTCCTTCCCGGTGAAACTCACGGGGTCGCCATACGTCCGCGGGCATCCACACCCACCCCTGGTGCTGGAGAGATGGGACGCCCGGCAGTTCCCCCCCCTTACCCATTTCGAGCCACCCTCTCAGGGCCGCATCGGGCTTCCCCTCCCCCTCAGCTTTAATTTATAGTTAGGACCGGCGCGCTAACCAGAAAAGGCCAACTTAGTCGCAAACACTTTGGCTGGGGAGCGGTTTAGGTGCGGGCTCCCGGTGTAATTACGTGTCCCTGCGGGGGCAGGAGGACCTTCAGATTGTCTTCTGTTTATGTTCCCGGGAGACACGCCAGGAGTGCCCCCCGTGCGCCAGGCAAGGATCCTCTCTCTTTCCCCCTCCGGGGAGGACGCCTGCACGACGGAGGGCGGCGGAGGGATGCTTAAGGGCCTCTGGCAAAAGACTGCTGGGGCTGCCCAGCCGTGGAGAGGGGGGTGGCAGCAACACTTGCAGGAGCAAAGCCACTCGGAGAGGGAGGACAGAAGTTCACCGACGGAGTGACAACGCGTTTCCGCTTCTGCTTTCTTCAGTGGTTAAAGCGCAGCAGCGTCACCTTCTCTCCGGCCCACCATCCTTCCCAGCGGCCCTGCCAGGTCGTCCCCTGAGCTGCCCCCCCGGACCCTCCCTCTCCTTTCCTATTTTCAAGAGCAGCAGCAGCAGCAGCAGCCGGGGGGGATTTGCCAGCCTTCCCCCGACGGGAGCTCGGGCGCGCCCGGCCAAGCAAGGTTAGAAGGGCATCGAAACGGGCAAAGCTATTAATGGGGAAGGAAAAACGAGGAAGGCCACGCCGGGCAGGAGAAGGCGGCCTCTTCTTTCCCTCGCCGGAGCCTCCGGGGGGGGGGCAGGAGCTCGCCTCCCAGTCGCTGAGCCGGCCGAAGGCAAACGCCTTTGCGCTCGGCCTTCCGTCTGCAGCAGCGGAAGGCAACCGGGGAAAAAGAAGGAAAGCGAGAGGAAGGGCGAGAAGCAGCGGGAAAAGCCGGGTGACCGAGAGCAAGTCGGGAGGCTCCCCCCGAACGGGGACGGCTGGAAGGCGCGCGAAGCGGGGAGCCGACGCCTTCCGCTGCTTACTTCACAGGGCTGCGCCGGCCAACCTCGGAGAGAGGCCCCTGGGCCCGGCCGGGGGTGCCTCTGAGCATGTCTAGAGCGAGGGCGGAGCGTGAGCCCGGGCGCCCGCCCTCCGTCCGGCTCCGCTCCGCCTCGACGTGGCGCATCAGCGGCCGGGAGGCAGGCGAGGGGGCGGCGGGCGGGGCCTCCCCTTCTCCGCCTCCTCTCCTCTCCTCCCCTCCCGGGCGGCCGGGCGCTTCTCCCCAGCGGCGCCGCCGCCGCCGCCGCCGCCGCCGCCGCCGCCGCCGCCGCCGGGGCCCCTCCGCCTCCGCCTCCGCCTCCGCCTCCGCCTCGTCGTCCTCCTCCTCCTCCTGCTGCCGCCGCCGCCGCCGCCGCCGGGGAGCGCGGGCGCCGGCCGGGGCGGGCGATGCGCTTGGCCGGGGGCGCGCCGTGGGGAGTCCCGGTCTCCCCGCCGCCGCCGCCGCCGCCGCCGCCGCCTCTCCTTCTTCCTCGGGGCGCCGCCGCCCTCCAAGATGCCGGTCAAGCTGAAGAACCGCTACAACCTGGTGGACGACGCGGGCGACTCCCGGGTGCCCCTCCACAACGAGGAGGCCTTCCAGCACGGCATCCTCTTCCAGGCCAAGGTGAGGCGCCCCGGCCCCCCTCCCCTCCCCTCCCCTCCCCTCCCCGCCCCTCTCGCGGACTCGGCAGGGGCCCCCCGCCCACTGCGGTGGAGTGGGGCTCCCTAGAAAGCCCCCTCCCCCAAAAGGCGCGGCGGCCTCGAGGAAGAGCGTTCCCCCGAGCGTGTGCAGAGCGCTGCCCTTCCCTGCTGGAACTTCCCCCGGGCGCGGGCAGGGCGCCCACGGGCGTTCTCGGAGCAGGTTGAACCGGGAGGAAGTTCTGCTTTCTGAGGGGTTTGACGGCATTTTTTTTACAGGATGGTTGCCTTGAGAAATCAGGGTTTTTGCAAGGGCTGACGGGAAGAAGAGAGGTCTCCTGAGCGCGTGCAGAGTTTTCTGTCTCGTTTTTTGCGCTCCCTGAACCCCTGGGGCGCCTCTGGCTGGCTGGAAGGCAGCCGCCCTGACTGGGGGCTCTCTTGAGCAAAGCGGAACTTCTGGGAGGGAAAGGGAGGGGGCGTTTCGGCCTTCCTCCCCCGCCAGCCGCACGGGCCGGTGGAACGGCTTGCCACTCCGACCTCCCGGGGCCAAGCCCGAGCCCGCCCGCCCGCCCCCCAAGGAAGCTCCCCGGCGGGTGCCACGGCGCTGGGCGGCCTCCCACTCAGCCCGCCCGGACTTGCTGGCTCGAGCTCCTGGCCTCCCTCCTCCGATGCCTCAGAGGGCAGGAATTCCACCGGTGCAGCTCCCCCCTCGTCCACTCTGCCTTTTCGTCTGCACCTTGTTCAAGTCAGTCCGTCAGCGAGGAGGCGCCTAAAAGCTTAATGGCCCTCGCAGATGCCAGATGAGGAATTCAGAGGTGAAAACCGTTGCCATTTGGAGGTCAGCTCTTCAAGCAGCAGCTAAAATAGAGCCTCCACGTGCAGGGGCAGTAGATACCCTCTGGCATCGGCACGGATTTCACATGGAAGATGCCCGGAGCAGCATCCCATTTAGAAATCTTGGCTATTAAGGGCCCTGGTTGCTGCTGTGTGTCTTCAAGCGGCTCAAGGGTGATTCTTTGTTCCTAAAGCACAGAGCCTCCCTGCGTAGGAGCAGTTGCTCGGAATACCAGCTGCTGCCTTCCTGATCTGGCTTCCTAGAGGCCTCTTCCCAGCCAAACCAGATGCTGGCCTAGATGGGTATTTGGTTGGATCATCTAGCCGGGGCCAAACGGAAGCAGCGACCTTTCCACTTGAAAAGTAGGGTGGGGTAAGGGTTAGAGTTTTGGACCGGGACTTGGGAGGTCCAAGTTCTGGCCTCCACTGAGGCACAAAACTCACCTTGGACCTCTGGCTCTCTTTCTCCTTCTAATCCACCTCACAGGGTTGTTCTTTTGCAGATAAATTAGACAGGAGGGAAGCCTTGAACTCATTGCCAGAATAATAGTAATAATAATATTTATATTGTCTGTGTTTCCCAGTCTAAGACTCAGGGCATCTTACAAAGGTTAAAAGAGCCACAGTTTTAAAATCCATATCGTCAAAAATTAAAAACAGAGCTCTCCAACAAAAGAATTGAAAGCAAGACCATTAAAAAGGCCAGGATGCAAATGCAACTCCCAGATAAGTTTGCTAACAATGCGACTCCCAAATAATTCCCAGCCCCGGCTCGCTTGCAGGTCAAGCAAAACCTCTTGTCGCAAAACTTGAACTCGGGTGCTCCTGTGTTGGGGTGTTGGCCGCTTTCTTCTTGCGGATTTTCGGAGTAATTGGCAGTTCCCACGCCAGTGCCGGGGCTGAGCAGTCAAAACAGGTTTATCTCAAAAGGTCTGCGAATGTGATTTACGGAGAGGGGGAAAAAAACACAGCCAGGGAGCCGTAAAGCATTGTGGCCAGTTTTTATGATGTGCGGATAGGGAGGGAGCCAAGAAAGTTTCAAGATGGGGAGAGGGAGGAGAGAGAGAAGAGAAAGGACTTCAAAAGGTCAGAATGACTGTATGGGGTTTTTTCCCCTCCTTAGTGTAAACTGGTTTGTCCTGTTGAGTAGTCCTTTTTTTTTTTAATTATTGTTTTAATCTTCTTTGGTTTTCTGAATTGGACATTTTCCTGTGGGATTAATTAAAAGCTAAGGGGGCAGGTGGAATTACAGTTCACTTTGGGGCATGTGTCCTGTGAGAGATCTCTTGAATGCTGAGTCTGATGTGATGTCTGTGCACACATATATTTAATTTTAAGAGTCCCGTATGTTAGTGTAAATGCTTCACACCACATTGAATAGTATGTGGCCACAGAGTAGCTCTGTGGATCTTCTGGATCCAAACTCCTGTGAGCCAAAGAATGTGCAAGTTGTACTGATAACACAGAATTCTTCATCAAGCAGAATGGGAAGGGAATTTATTCTTGACAGGCCTCTCCTAGTAGAGAAAATCTCCATTAGAGATATTAAGAAGTGTGGTCACGATTTTCATATCTTTTCGCAGCTGGTAAAAATACTTAAGTCTCATAAAATGTAGTGCCAAAATATAGGTACCAGAGAACTAAACAAATGTGTTCTAATATTGTTACTGGTCCAGGTAACCAGTTGCTGGTCCTGAATTTCCATTTGTGAGTCAAAATTCACAAAGTACAGTCACGCAGATCTCTTCATCTGACAGAAAGACATTTCCGTTGGCTACGGGAAAAGCTAATTCCTCCTTTGGCCCTGTGCTGACAGATGTGCTGATTTTCCATTCCGCCTTGCAAAGAATTCTGTGGGACCTTGGAGGTTACTTATGAAGTACATATCGGCATTTTGCCTGACTGCCAAGCAACTCTTTGTGCTTCACC
The DNA here is from genome assembly GCA_030412105.1 of Cyclura pinguis. Lineage (NCBI taxonomy): Eukaryota > Metazoa > Chordata > Lepidosauria > Squamata > Iguanidae > Cyclura > Cyclura pinguis. The sequence goes on from CM059613.1 coordinate 1,148,360, forward strand.
CCTGCTATGTTAGTCTGAGAAAACAGGCGTGTGCGTGCGTGCACGTGTGCACATGTTTGTGCGCACTGTATGTGTAAAAGAAAGAGAGCAGAGGAGGCAAAACCTGAGAGAAATGAATTGGTACAAGAGCCTGTTTCCAGGCTAAGCTGATGCTGTAGGGAAGAAAGGCGACTGCCTTTCGATCTGACCTTCTGTTGCTATTCTTTTGAAGCCGGCATTGCATTTGCTCAAAGGATATCTACACTACACTTCTATTGCAGTTTCATACCACTTTAACTAGTGTAGCACCTACCCATGGAATTCTGGGGTTTGTAGTTTCCTGCGTTACTCAGAATTCTCTGGTAGGGAGCTTTGGTACATCAACCTGCACTTCAGTTCCCAAAGTACCCTGAGAAATGAGGGGCTGAATCAAGGTCCCTTGGGAAATGTAGTTCAGGTGAGTGCACTAGAGCTCTCTTTTTCCAAATGCCTCTCTCAAGGACCCATCCCAGGATCCCCTTGGGATGAAGCCACAGCAGTTACGGCGGCACCAAACTGGTACAACTGTGTAATGGTGCGTGTAGAGATTTTCTGGTCTTTGACGGCAACTAATAAAGCCCGTAGCTGCAGCCCTAAACTCACTTAGGGGGCAGTTTGGTTCCCACCGAATTTTGCAGGATTTGCACCTGAGCAATCATGCACAGCAAAAACGTCTTTGGAAGGCAGTTTTCCTGGAGGAATGATCAGCACATGGCAGAAGCTGGGGGAATCCCTCTTTCAGATTTCCAGGAACCACAAAAGCACACGTTGTGGAGACAGTTGTTGTGCCTCGTAACAATAACAACAACAAGCGACGCTGCTTGGAACGAGGCGCATTATCTGACAATACCCCACTGATTCTTAGCAGAAGCCACATCACGGATTGTCTCAAACTCCAGTTGGTGGACTGGGAAACGGATGAGGGTAACAGTGCAGGCATACCTCTCTTTTGCAGAGTCTCTGCCAAAGAAGCTCCTTTTTACAAGTGTCGTTCAATGCCTGCCTAGGCCCCTTTGCCTCCTCGTCCTTTGTCTAGCTGGACATTTTTTAGCAGTACTGGCATTATGAGGATGGTGAAAGAGGGCTGGAGAAATGAGAGATTTTCAGTGCTGGTTTCCACCAATGTGTCTGCAGTAAACAAGGCAATAAAGTTTAAGCTAGGAAAGGATGGGATTTTGCTCTAGCTGATCCTACTGCAGCTGTGTGTGCCTGCCTACAACATGCAGGATAAACAGCAGCTGTCCTCCCACAAAATCCCTTATCTGAGAGCAGGAAAACAGGGGGGAGAGAGGAAAGCAAATGACCCTGCCTCACCAGCCACCCCTCCTATACGTAGCGTGGCATGCCCATGTGCACTGCACTAACAGGATGCCTGCCGCAGCCTCCCAGCTCCAAGCCGCCTGCTTCCCTGCCCACACCTTCCTTTGCACTCCCTCTTCCACGATCTTTTCCCTTCTGCTGCTGCCACCTACGCCGGTGTAGCGACGCCAGCTTAGCGAGCCAACAAGATTCCGGCCAGAAGCTCCCAGGCTGGCAGTGAATGCAACCTCTCCTGCAGCCCTGTTCATTCATTCCGTTATTTAGTTAATAAACATCCCGCCTCCCCCAATATGGGACTCAGTCTGGCTTACAGAATAAGTTAAAAACAAAATGTAACTACAACTTTCAAAGACTGTTACATTTGGTTTTTGTTTACTGTGTGCCTTCAAGTCATTTGTGAACTAAGGTGAACCTATCACAGGGCTTCCTTGGCCAAATTTGTTCAGGGGCTTGACGCTGAGAGAGTGCGACTTGCCTAAGGTTACCCAGTGGATTTCTATGGCCAGGCGGGGATTCAAATCCAGGTCTCAGCCCAGAGTTTAAACTGCCGCACCACGCTGGCTCTTGCCCATTAAATAGACAATGCTGTTACAAATTAGTTTAGACACATTTAAAAATATGTTTGAAGATGAGCACGCCCCAAGATAGAGGCACAACCTATTGAAAGTCAAAGCCCTGTCAACATGAGAAGGTCGTTGCCTGCCGGTGGAGACGGAGAGGCGGCCAACCGGGCCCCCTGCGGGAGCGAATTCCAGAGGCACGGAGGAGCCGCCGAGAAGGCCCTCTCCTGCGTCTCACCAAATGTACCTGAGACGGTGGGGGAGCCCGAGACCGACAGGGCTGCCTGGGTCACTGCCAGCCCCGGGGAAACGGACCCTGCATCTCTGCGCTGGCCTTAAGCACCCAGGGGCTCTCCACAGGCGGCTGAGTGGCGGGTGTAGGAGGGGGGCTTCGTTCCCCGCAACCTCCGTGCCCACCCCAGAGCCAAGCAGGTCAGTGCAAGAGAGGTCACGCCCTTCCGCTGGCTGTTGTGAGCCTGGGTTCCCCCTCCCCTGAACCGCCCGACGGGATTAGCATCCTCGCTTCACCTCTTAAGGCTCTCTTTCCTCTTCCCCTTTTCATCGCCCTGAGCGGAGGGTTTAGAGAGCCCTTAAGCGACTAATCTGTGTTAAGTGGGCTTGAGGGGATGCAAGAGCAACCTGGCGGGGGGGGGCGGCAGAGGGGGGGATATCCTAACCTGTTCGAGTCCTCATTTCATTGCTATTTCTGTTTTGCGGTGGTGGCCGTGTGTTTTCTATCCTTTTCTGACTCACATAGGCCTGAAGGCAAACCTGTCACAGGGTTTTCCTGGCAAGATTTGTTCGGGGGGGGGGTGCCTCTGGCTTCCTGTGAGGCTGAGAGAGTATAACTTGCCCAAGGTCACCCAGTAGATTTCCACGGCCGAGCAGGAACTTGAACTCTGCTCTCCTGGAGCCCTAGTCCAACGTTCAAAGCGCTATACCACACTAAGATTTATTATCTGGAGCAGGTTTGCTGTTGCCTGCCTCTGAGGCCGAGAGAGTATACCACACTGGCTGTCTAAAGTGGGAGATACATCTAAATAATAAAAACAGTAGAAGGGGCAACAGCATCTTCCTCCTTTGGACCTTTGGGATGGGAAGGGAATAGAAACAAAGGGGATGGACCGGCTGATCATGAATGTCCGCAGGGCTGCTGAACGGATCGGGGGGGTCATGATTTGGCCACTCCGGGGCACAAGTGGAGCTCCCTGCCGGCCCAAGCGGCCCCATTAGCTTCCGTAGTGCTGGGGGAGGAAGATTTCGGCCACGTGTGCCGCCCTCCAGGTTGCGCCCTGTATGAACGCACGGAGCCCCCCTAGATCCGGAAGAAAACAGGGCGGCACTTGTGTGCGTTGATACTGCCTCTCTGTGCTTTGGAGCGGAGGGATCCAGCTGTATCCAGCACCGTGCGGACTGTGGCTCATCATGTCTCTGTCTCTCTTTCCCCTTTCTTGCTTTCTCTAGTATATTGGCAGTTTGGACGTGCCAAGACCCAACAGCCGCGTGGAGATTGTGGCAGCGATGAGAAGGATCCGGGTGAGTCAGCCCGCATGCGCTCTGTCTCCTGCCTGCCTTCCTGCCTCCCGTCCCTCTTTCCCCCATCCTTGCCCAGAAGTGTCTTCTGCATGGTTTGAGAGATTTGTTGAAACGGGGATGACAAGATGTTCTCTTGTTCCTGTTCTCCCTGCCTCCGGCCTTGGAATGCCACCCCGTCTCCCTTTCCCAAGCATCCTTTGCCCCAGAAGGCCTGTTGGCAAAGCTCTGTTCTGGAGCCCGTTCCGGATCAGAAGCCGGATGGGAATGAAAGCACCGGGGCTGGGGACCTGCCGCATGTGTGAGAGGTCGGGGCCATCCAGAGGGCCACAGAGCAGCTGGGCGGTGCCTCTGTCCGCTTCGGGTACTTCAGTGTCCGCTTATGTCTTCTTCCCCCGTGCCTTGAGGGTGGCGGAGTCAGACGGCATGGCGGGAGAGGAGATGGGTTTGCTTCTTCCTTCTCAGCCAGGGTGCATTTGCTCAGATGGAGCATTTGGGCGTGGGAGCACACACACACTCTTTCATTTTGTTTGGAGCAGGGCTGAAAAGCGTTGCCTTTGTAGAAATGAGGTGCACCGTCTCTTCCTGGAGGGAGAGGAACGCTTCGGCAGGGGTGTAGCTATGAGAGTGCGTAGACACTGCTCTCCCAGTAAGAATGTACGCGTGTATGCACACTTTCAAGTCATCTGTTAACTTGTGATCTCATGACTTTCACAGGGTTTCCGTAGGCAAGGGATACTCAAAGGTGGTTTTGCCAGTTCCTTCCTCTGAAATAGAGCCTACAGTGTAACTAGTAATGCCAGCTCAGTGTTCCCAGGCCTGCAGTGTGCAACTTTTCCACCATACATGCAGGGAGTTGTTGGCACCTTCCACGTGACCATGGGGAGCTGAATTCCCTTGGGGAGATGATATGGGGCTGAGGCAGGCCAGTGGCCTGCCAGCTTCTTCAACTTTCCCTTCTCTCTCTTGGTGGGTTTTTAAGTCCACTTTGTCCACCGTTTCTTTCACAGACCCATATACGTGCCCCTTCATGTGCCTTCCATCTGCTGGGTCCCAGCAAACACACACGTTGGAGGGCTTCCCCGAAGGAAACGGGCAAAGAGGTGCCCAAGATCCCGTTTTCCTGACACTGCTGTCGCAAGCCAGCGCAGTGGAGTAGTTTGAGTGTTGGGACACAACCCAGGAGACCAGGTTTCAATTCCCTATTTGGCCATGGAAATGATGAGGTGATCACACTCTCAGCCACCAGAAAACCCCATTACAGGATTGCCTTACGCTTGCCACAAGTCAGAAATGACTCGAAGGCACACAACGGCAACTACTACTGCTTTACTACTACTGTTAGCAGCTTAGCCTCCGTGGCTATTTGCAGACGGCACAAGGACTTCCACATGCATCGTGTGGCGCACACACACACACCCCACACCGCTTCCTGTCTTTTCTATGGGCTCTGTCACTTCCCTCCCCTTAATCCTCTCTAATGACTGTGTCTCTGAGCTTTGTGAATCAGCCGGGTCTTGGGTTACGGGCCAACTCTCTTCCCCTCTCCTTTCTTCCTTCCGTCCTCCCCCTTTGCTTCCTTTTATAAAAGGGCCTTCCGAGATAGAACAAGGAGAAGGACTTCCCCTGTTTTACATTTCCCAGCCAAGTGGAACCAGACCCGGTTGGCCCCTCGGAACTGTTAACTGCCAACGGCCCATTAATAAGGGGACCGGCGGGAAAGACCGGAGCGGCAGTATTAACAAAAAGGAGGGGGCGCGATTGAGGAAAGGCGGGCAAATCTCCACGCAGAGTGGGAAAGGCTGCTTTTTTTTGGATGACAGTTCTTGCGAGTTTTTGTCCAAAAAAAAGCAACATTTCCCAATGTTTGGTCTACACTAGAGTGCTACTCAAAAGTGGTGCTATGTGAACCAGAGCCGGCCTGCAAGATATTGACCGCTGGTTCATGAAAAGTTTCCAGGAAAGAAACAGCTCTAGCCGACGGGCACGTAAGATGGTGTCGCTCCCTGGCGCGGTGTTCGGGAAAACCTGCCAGTCTAGCACATAGGTAACTTAAGAAGTACTGGTCTACACTACAAATCTGAAACCAGTTTCAGTCTTGTTTAAGCTCTAGGATTCTGTGTAATTCCTGACTTCTCACTTTTTAAATGGCTGATTAAAGGCATTTTTTTAAAAATGCGGTCTTAAATGTGGTGGGGAAGCTGTACAGGAGCCAACCAAGAAAAATCACCGAGCTCCAACCGACTAGCAAATAAGGTAGCAGGGTCACACGCACCCAGGCACGCCCCCTCCAGTTGACTGACTGGGACCATCTAGACCAGGCCCGAACCCCACAAAATTGCCATTCTTGCAGCCAAACACAAGGAGCAGATGCTGAGTAGCTCGGCTAGAACAGCTGTAAAAGCATTTGGATACAAGGAGGCCACTTTGCACTTCCAAACTGCGTGCATGCATTCATTTAGCCTGCCTTGGCAAAAGCTAAGCAAAATAATTAATTTTAAACCTCCCTTTCAAACACACACACACACACACACACACACACACACATACCCCGTCTGAATCTCAGCTGTTTCAGAGCACTCCCTTTCTCCCAGGGTTGCTGGCTTTTCATGGCACGGAATTCAAAAGCAGCGGATGGAGGCTGGGAGGGGCGGTGAGTTTTAATTTAAGGCTGTGTTCATTCATTTTCAGGGCTGCTCAGTCACTGTCCTTGCCCTGTCCCTCTGCACCGGAGGCTTTGGCAACCGGACTGCTCTCTCCGTTTCTCTGTCTTGCGTTTTGGACCTCAGCAAGGGAGAGAAGGTGGAAAACGGCAAAGAAACTTAGCCATTGCTCCCTTGGGGTGGTTTCTTCATGAAATGTCCTCTTAAAGAACAAATCGAGACACAGAGAGAGAGAGAGAGCGCTCAGTGCATGGCGCAGAATGTCAATTTCGTTGGGAGGCAGACTGGAGATGTTCTTGCTAGAACCAGCTTCTCATTAAGGCAAAGCTAAGCCTGAATTTAATTATTACAATTTTTTTTTAATGGCAAGTCCTCCCATTGGATCATCATCATCATTATTATTATTGGCTGCCTGGAACTGCAGATTTTGCTCTGATCGAAGCTAGAATTAATCCTCCCGCCCTCCTTCCTTCTCCCATCTGAGCCCCCCTTTTCTTGACTTTGACAGTGAGCTGCCTGTCCCGTCCCCCCCTACTGAATATTAAGCAGAGCGCCAGTGCCGTGCTGGCAGGAACGGGGGTGCGGTATCTTGGCCCTCGTTTCTGTGTGGTTTTCAATGTGGCATGTGGCTTTATGGTGGGTACGCAAGCAGCCTCCCTGTTGGGATGGAGGGGCAGGATGAGAACTCCCCCACAAAAAAGTTGTAATATTTTTTCCACCAAACAAAAAAAATCCTTTAAAAAGTTGCTGCAAAAAATGGCTTCAAAATGCAAAGAGGTTACCTCGTTTTCCGCCGTTGCACCCCAAACTGACTCCTGCAGGGCAAAAATAGCCTATTTGGGCCAAAAAACGAACCCAGTGGCTGGAGATGTGGCGCGCGGCCTGTTAGAGAGGCTCAGGGGTGAGACCCCCCCCCAGTGGAGTTGCCCACCCCTTAACCCCCCCCCCAAGTTTGGGTCCTACACTGTGTCCCAGGGAGAGGAAGGCAGTCCTTTCAGAGATCTTCCTAAAAAGGGAGGATGACCTTTGTTCACGGGGTCTTGCCACACGCTTCTGCGTTGTCCGGGGTGTGTCTGTGTGTGTATCTGGCAGTTCCCCCAACTGCTATGGTGGTTTTATAGTTATCTCGTTCTCATAGTCTACCAAGTGTTGCCGACTGTAGTTTTCTGCCACCGTGATTCCAGTCCTGCCCAAGAATACAGAAATCAGCGCAAAACCCTTTGGATAACCTGTTCCAAGCAGAGTTGGTTTCGGTAATGGTGCTCTTATGATCCTATCTATGGCAACTTAATTCGGAGGTTTTGGCAGTCTGTTTGGGATTGCTCCCAGCGTGCCTGTTATGATTTATTATTGTTATTACCTTCTGTATTGCAGTTATGGGATGTGTAACCTAGAGTGACAGATCCGTAACTGCTCTGTGTTCAGTTGCAGAGCGCTACTGCCACAGTCGTAAATGCCCCCTCAAAACCCACCTTCAGAGCCAGCAGACCAGCAAAAGAGGTCCGTTCAGCTGGCCGGAAGCATTTCCTCCCAACTGAATGGACCTCCTTTGTTCTATGCGGCTGCTGACTCTTAAGGTGGATTTGTGGAGGTTTTGCCAAGAGACACATCAGCTTCCCATTAGTTGATGGGCAACGTAGAAGCAGGCAACGTAGAATATCAGCGATTAGGTTTATACCATACCCTTCCTCGTAAGAATTCAGAACGGCTAACAGTCTGTATAAAAATGCACAGTTAAGATCACAAATATCTAAAATCAAAAATATCTGAAAGTAATACACTGCAAATATCTAAGCCCACAAATATGTAAAATGACAAATCCCTAAAATCACAAATCTCTAAAATGATGAATCACAAAGGTCATGAACTGCAAGTACCTAAAATCACAAGTTACGAGTGTCTGCTAAAGTAGGTTAAAGTCAATGCAAAACTATATTAAAGTCAATGCAACCAGTAGCAGCCAAAGACAAATTAAGCCCTTGATAATTTCCTTGAAGTTTTTACGAATAGGTATGTTTTTAAACAGTGCCGGAAATACAAGAGTGGGAAGGAGGCAAACAGATCTCTAAGGAACGGGGAATTCTACAACTAGGGTGCCATAAGCAAGAAGGCCCTGCCGTGTCTGGCAGTCCTGCTGGCTGTGGGGTTCTGAGCCCAACCCATTGGGAGGGAACTTGGTTGGCGAAGGCTGGGTAAAGACTGTCACTATAGTAATACGGAGATAGGACAAGGCCCGCGTATTCATCCGTGGTGAATCAGTGATGTTGTTCCTTCCCAATCTCAGCTGTCTTCTTACTGGACTTGCTGATTCATTATGAGTTGCTCCTCCACATGTAAACCCAAAAAAGGAAATAAGCTGAATACCTGAAATGCCTTGAAAATGATTCAATAGATAACAAAAGACCAGTGGCAGCTATGCTGCAAAAGAATTCAGATTTTCCAAAGCAAAACCATGCAACCAGCCAATAGCAAGCCACTAAGTGAGGGCCTTCTTTGAAAGAACTATTATTTGGGGGGGGGCAGCACTGGGAAGCCCCTTTCCCTGATGGTGGTCCTCCAGGAGGTAAGAGTAGCAAGAAGAGGTAGAAAAGAACATTTCGGGCTACCTGTAACAAAGGTGGGGAGCTCGGGGCCCTCTTGATGCTGGACTTGCTTCTCATCATCCCCAGGTTCCACTCCTCTGATCTATTTGAGTCTCTGTACCATCACCATTCCTCTGTTATTCTAACAGATCTGTGGATTAAGACGCAGAGTGAGCTGGGGGGGTGACCATCCCAGGTATCACCTAATGGAGGCGGGAGGGCTGACAGATTAACTGTTTGGCTGGTAATGGATGGGAGCCATTCTGGAATCGATCTGGCTGGAGTTAAATGCCGATGTTACAATGAATCAGTGCCGTTTCCTCCTTGAGGACTGGTGGTGAGGAGGGTACTTTTCCGTTGCAACTGCCCATCTAGCGGTTTAGAAAAGAAAACCAAAGGCTGCCACTCTTTGCCAAGGAGGCATCCAGGGCATGTGAGCCAGCATGGGGTGGTGATTGGAGCGTTGGCTTGGGACTCTGGAAGACTACGGTTCTCTGGTGAGCCCTAGAAACGCACTTGGTGGCTTTGGGTGAGCCACACTCTCTCAGCCTCTGAGGAAGGCAAAGGCAAACCCCCTCTGAATAACAATTTGGAAATGACTCGAAGGCACACAATAACATCAACATCCAGGATATCTCCTTTGCCACTTTTCCCAAATCCACGGAATTGTCTTCCTGTGAGAGTTGGAGCTGGCTTTGCAAAGCGAAAGCAAACACAGATCCAAGAGAATCAGAGTTGTTTGTGCAGTGTGCATGCAATGCCAGGTGGAGGGATTCTTCTCCGATGCTTTTCCCCTAGCCAGGAAAGCTGCATAACTGTCTTGTGTTTCTGTCCTGAAGGAGAGCAGGCTTATTTTCTTTATACCCTGCCTTTTCCCCAATACTGGAATCAAGGTGGTTTGCAAAAATGAAAAACAGTTGAAAAGCACTTGCAGAGACTTAAGTAAAAACATATTAAAAATTTACTGTTAAAGTGCAATTAAGCTATCCATAGAATTAAAGCCATTTAAAACAAATTAATTAAAGGACCGGAGATAAAAGTCAGCAAAAGAACGCAACCATTAAAAGTCAACTGCAGTCAATTCCTAAAAGCCTGCCAGAATAGAAGTTTTCACTTAGCGACAGAAAGCAAGCAAGAAAGATGCCATCCTAGCTTTCTTAAGGGAGGAGTTCTAAAGCTTGGGAGCAGCCACCAAGTCTTTCTCCCGTGCTCCCATCAAATGTGCCCAAGGAGGTGGCGGGACAGAGAGGGGAGCCTCTCCTAAAAGTGCAGCTAGTCCAGGCAGACTGCAAATAGGGAGATACAGTCCTTCAGACAACCTGGGCCTGAGAGCCATTGCACGGCTGAACAAAGACACCAAATGTGCCACCAAATGTGGAACCAACATGTGAGTCTATGAGCAACGTGTGTCCGAGCATAATGCCCATCCATGCGCAGTGCATTATGTGCATCCATGCACAATGGACTTACACCCATGTAGCCACCAACAGAGTTCAGCCACTGTCTTTTTAACACACATGCACAACCAGAAGCAAGCTTCTAGTCCCTATGACAGAGATTTTTTTTTTTTAAATGCACAGGTTCCACCCCCTGCATGCAATTTAAGCAACTAGCAAACTCGGAATAGATTAGGCTAATCTGTGCCGCTGCGTTTGAATCCACGCTGCAAAGGCTGGCATTTTGTTGTCCTCCGTTTAGCAGTACCCTGCCTGCAGAGTTTACAGGAGAGGTTTGTTCGTGAGCCAAGGACGACAGCGCCGTTGGCAAGTGTCCTTTGGCCTTCCTTGCTTGGCTGCCTGCAAATTAATACGCGCTCTTCTCATGCCCTTTAAGTGCTAATAGCGGGGCAGGCCTGATTGGTCCCAGAACCCCGGAGGGGTCACATGGGCTAATTTTTCTGCAGGCAAGTTGGTTCCTGAGCCAGCACAGTCCAAAGGTATGCGTGCCGTGTTTGTTCTCAGGGAGGGCACGGCAACAATGCAGCGCACTCAAGACACACACACACACACACTGGGATTGGGTTTTGCCACAGGCTGTGGGGTGGAAGAGATAATACAGGGCTCTCCCAAGAATGTCTTCTTTAATCGACACTTTGAAGTTTGTTGGTTTGCTTCACACTGTTAGGCTAAGTAGGCCCAGGGAAACCTTATCTTCTTGTTAGCAAGCTGAAACTACCTGGGAGAAGGAACTTAGGAGGCTTTGCACACTGCTAGTCCTGAGTGAGGATGGAGAGACTCTCTTAGAGGCCCAGTTTGACTCTTGGAAGCCCCAACATTGGGGTCATTTGGCGCCAGGTTAAAACACCGCTTCCGATTAAAGGCCCGTGCATGTCTAATAATTTTATTCAACTCATTCAGTTTTTAAAAAATCGTTTAACTTGCAGTAAATTGTTGGATGTGTTTTAGGACAGTTTTGCCTTTTACTGTTTAATTTTAAATAGTTTTAAATTGATTTTATTATTCTGGACCCTGAGACTGTTGGTTGTAGGATGGGATACGTATATTTTAAAGGAACAAATCTTCCACTTTGTACCATCCCCAATCGTGCGTTATGTTCCCCATAAGTCTTGTGCCCCTGCAGCAGTGGTTGGGGAACCAGGGTCTTGTCCCTCTCATCTCTAAACCTTGCTCATGCTTGCTGTGGCTGATGGGAGTTGGAGTCCAAAGACACCAGGGAGATACTCAGCGGTTTCTAGCCTCTGCTCCAAAGTCAACTCGGTCTTTCTGGATTGCAGTCCCTTCTATATCAGAGGCATCTTTTGTCCTTCCATGACTGCAGTTCGGGGGCTTGCTTAGTGGTGGAATATTCAGATTTCTGGTCACATAAACAGGAGGATATTTTTAGCACAGAATTCCCGCGCCGCTCCGTCTACCTGCAGCGTTTGAGCTAATGAATCAATGTGGCCCAACAGAGGACAGAGTCGGGGTGGGGCGGAGGTTGCCTTGGCACGCAGAATGAAGGGGGAAATGTGGCTGGAAGGGTTGCTGATGCCTGAGACCAGGCAGACGGTCCAAGTGTGCAGCAACCTTTCTCAAAGATGAACAAACAGACGCTCCGAAAGAGGTTTAGCGGTGACCAACTGAGCCACGAACGTAGTCTTCTAAAACAACGTGAGTGCATTCTTCCCCCTTAGTGGTTATGGTGGAAACTCCTCGCAAGGCACAGCAGACTCCCCTAACCTGGTGCGTGCCCCCCACCAGACACTGTCGGACTATGGACGCCATCTTCCTTAACTGGCATGGCTGGGGGTGATGAGTGTTGCAGTCCAGAGACATCCAAGGGGGAGATGCTGGACTGTGGAAGGAAAGAGTACAGCAAGATAGGCAAAGGCAAACTGGGGAAAGTAACTTGATAACTAGTGTTTTAAGAGCAGGCAAAGCTGAGAGTCCAGGATTCAGGGTGGAAAGAATTGTCTCTTTCTCAGATGTCCATATATTCTAGCATCTTGCTTCCTGCTGCAGTCCACCAGATCCCTTGCCATATGTGAGGCCAACAGGCCTCTCTTCCCGGTGCTCCCCAGGACTTGCCACTGTGGAGGTCCCATTTAGACATCACAGCTCATTGCCACAGGTAGCCCCCTCCGCCATGAATTGATCTAATCCCCTTTTTAAGTGGTCTAAGTAAGTGGCCTCCACCACCACATCGTGTGTCAGGGAGTTCCACCAGTGAATTTTGTTCACCCCTGAATCTCCTATGAATACATTCCAGTGTTTATTTTTTAAAAATTGCTCTGATTCTCCATCAGTGGTAGTAGAGAAGGCGGCTTTGGAAGAAAATAGATACATAGCGCAGCATTTCGTTTGGAGGACCAAAATACCCTAAAGGCACAAGAACCTGTCTGATCTCAGAAGCTAAGCAGAGGTCAGCCATGGTTAGTACTTGGAGGGGAGGCTGCCAAGGAATACCAGGCGCTGCAGGCTCTATTTCAAGGGGACGAACTGCCTAAGAAGACCTTATTAAATTCATGGGGTCGCCATAAGTCGACAGGTGACCTGAAGGCGCGCACGTAGCATTTGGAGAGTGTCTCTGAGCACTTCTTTTTGTTCTGCATTTGAGAGGGAGAGAGAGCGTGTGTGCGTGCGCACACTTGGGTAGATCTAGTACTTTCCCTGAGCTCCTTTTTAAAGAAACATTTCTTCGTCAAGATGACCCGAGCTCAATTACCGAGTCATTTAAATCACGGAGATTTGCATATGTTTTACATAATTCCAGAGCTGATCATGCAGAACACGGGGATGCCCGTGGCAGAAATCGGCTCAGCCCCCCGAGGTTTTTTGCCTTATCTTTGCAGGCACGAGGGCAAACAGCACCGTGCTTTATTTTAGTATTAGTAACAGTAATAATCATAATAGAAGAGAGCAGAAGGCACGGTGCATCCCCCACGTTGCTGTTGCCACTGCATTGACCCCGGTTAGTGATAGTAGGTACTTTGCCGAAGAAGAAGCCACAGTTATGAGATTCGAAGAACAAGCCACCGTTATGAGATTCTGGGAGGGGATGATGGATAGCAGATGGACTGACAGGTCAGCCAGGGGAACGTGTAATCTCTAAGCAATGGTGACCTTTTAATGCCGAGCTCAGCATTGCTGGGTCTGGACTGCCCACAGCCTTGAAAGTGCTGCTGCCTGCACGGCCGTCTGCGCAACACTGTGTGAATGCAGCAACCCGGGTTTTGAGGAGAGGGTGCTGCAAAGGCCAAAGCGTGCATGATGAGGAGCACATCACTTGAATTTCATTCTTAATGTTTTGGGTTTTCCTTTTAAATAGCCAATAAGAGACCTTGGGGATGTTGTTGTTATTATTTTTTTTTGTCAGTAAGGATGAAAGCCAGCATTGTGTAGTGGTTTGAACGTTGGACTACGACCCCGGAGACGCACTGGATGACCTTGGGGTCATCACTTAAAGGTGGGGTGGGATTTTCTGCTCTTCCCTGTCCGCAGCCACACGGGAGGTAGCTGTGAGGTGGCGGCAAAAGTGAGGGCATTGCCCCCTTAGTAAGAATCCTTCCCCTGGATGAAATATTCCTTCAGTCCCAGATTTCTACCCTTGCAGTCTCTTAAAACGTAGCTGAGCCTTAGAGATCCAGTGGAGGCACCTAAAGAAAAGGGGCAGGCAGAGTTACCAAGCGAACGGAAACACAGCATATCTGGAGGCTGAAGGAAAATATAAAATATCATTTCAGGGGGTGGGCAGAATTCTTATTTGGAGGGGGCAATGTTCTCATTTTGCCCCCCCCCCCAGCATAGATTACACCCCTGCCACAGAATCAGAGGAGACTTGACCTCAGCGGGGCCTCCTTGGCTCTGGCCGGCAGCCGCTTTCCCAGAGCTGAGCCTGCAGGCTGCCCCAGATGGCAGAACGGCAGGGGGTCCTTCGCCAGCCTGGCAACAGACCGTCACCCCCTGACTCAATGCGGCGCAGGAACGCAGCCCCCTCTGCGGACTTGGCTGGCTCCCCGGCTGTGCATTTCACGACTCGCCGCCCCTGTTCAGTGCCGCGGTAGTCTGGTTTTTGACTCAGAAGCTCTTGGAGAGAAAGCAAGATTGTCCAGACAGGGAGGCAAAGGGTGGCTTATCTCTCTCTTGCGTTGTGTGTATTGGAGTTTTACCACAGCCGCCAAACAAAGGGGAGAAGTTTTTGTGCAGAAAAGATTGGGATCCGTTTGTCGCTTGGGGAGCCACAGAGCCCAGAATAGCTTTACCTCCGCAATTAGCGGGCGAAGGGAGAAAGGGTCGTTGCATTATTTAGTAGTTGGGGATTCTGCCTGTGTCCGCAGCGCCTCTGCAGAAGGAGCTCAGCTCCGAGAGGGCTCGCAAAATGTCCTTTCCTTTTCATGCTGCCGCCAGCACTGGTCAGGCATATCGCTTGGAAAAGTTACTTCTGGGGGAAAGACATCTCCCAGAATCCTCCCAGCTAGAGCAGACAATGGCAGGAGCCTTTTATTTTTTTAAATAACTCTTTCTCTCTAAGCAGAGCATGGTCTGAAGGGCAGATTTCATCTTCTTTGTATTGTTTTTCTTTAAACCGTTACAGTGTGGAAGTGCTATTTTGCTGATGTACTTGTAACTCTTTAAAAAAACAGATTTAGAAAGAAAGCAACAAGAGAGGGGAAGAGAAAACTTTTTTGTTCTGACATGTATCAGAATTAAAAAGAAAACCCATCAAGACTGAGAACAGAACTTTGTGGCTGGTGCTGGCTATTTCCAAGAAATAGCCCAGATAGACAGAAATGTTACGGTAACTTCCCGACACGTTTGTCCCATCTGGAGGAATCTATAAAGTGGCATTTTCGGCTCTGCCGCTCCCGGCGTTTGTCCCATTCCCCAGCAGGATGCTGCCCAAAGAATTTCTCTGAAACTGAATGCAACCCTCAGAGACTGGTGAAAAGATCCCCCAGCCTTGTTTCTGCCTGCAAAGGAGGTTGCCAAGCTGGAAGGAGGTGGGGAGAAGGGCATCCAGGCTATTGTGGGGGGATGGAGCCCGTTTCCTGCGCAGGAGGAAAGGAGAGGAAAGACTGGTGGAAAAGGGTTCGAGCGCCATGCAAACTCTGCTTGGATTTTGCAGTGAAGGCGCTGTTCCCCTATGATCTTCTGTAGCAGAAGGGGATCCGGGGATCGGGACAAGGTACCAGGTAAAAATGAAGCGGAGGGACATAGGGGGGCATCAGTGCAACTTGAAGGGAGGTCGGTGCTTTGCACTTTCCAAAAGAGTGATAAACCCTGCATCCCAGTAAAAAACGGTGCTCATATGATGCCAGAGTTTTTGCTGGCTGTCCACAGCAGGAAACAAGACGCATTCAACCATTTAAACAGCTGCTCGGCCCTGAGCACGGAAGATCCTACCAAACATTCTTCTGGTTCCAGGGATTTCACGAGGCCCTGCCAAGCCACTTTCTCAAGCCTAGCTTTGCAGCGGTGCGTTTATTGTTTATGGGTTGGTTGGTTTAACTTGTATCCTGCTTTAGGAACCAGGATGGCTCATGACAAATTAAAACAAAGTACAGCTTTAAAAAAAAACCTATCCATACAAAAAGTTTAAAAACAAGCAACAGTTCTGTCAAACACAAGATTAAATGGTAGCAGCACACCTAATGTAACGTTCCTTTGCCCAAAAACAGATGGATGTTGACAAGAGCCTGGCTGGCTTAAGGAAAGCGAGAGCAACACTCGAGCCTCTTTTGTGCGTCCTTCACATGTTCCCATCCTTGCTACTGCAGGAATGGTGCGACCGCCGAAATGACACTGCCACACACACACGCCCCTGCCACTACTTCTAAGCACACCATTCCAGATTTTGAAGCCACAAGCAACTCCCTGCGTGAGAGCAGAGGCCGGAAGAGGCCGGCTGCCAGCTGGCAAAGCGTCCCTTCCCAGTCGGCCTTCCTCTTCTTCTCACGCCTTGGCAGCCCTCCCGTTCCCCACAGCCAGCCCTCCTGGGTTTGGGGCTGGAGCTCCCTCACTCCTGCTAGCAAGCCTGTGCTGGTTGGGGACGGTGGGAGTTGCAGCCTAACCTCTGGAGACCACTCTCCTTGCTCATTTGCTCAAGGAGAAGGGGCCGTATCATCTATCCGTTGGGTCTTTTTAATGGTTATGTCCTTAACTGGCTTTCCTTTTATTGACAGTTTAATTGCAGTTTTAAATTAGGTGAATATTTGAGAATGTTTGTTTTAACTGTAGCAAGCCACTTTGAGTCCCAAACTGTGATAAAGGAAGGAAAGTAGCAAATAGAAGGAAAGGAATTCTGACAGATGGCCATCCAACCTTTGTTTAAAAGCCTCCATCAGACTCCACTGAGGCAGTATATTCCACTTTCAAACTGTTCTTACCCTCAAGAAGTTCCTAAGGTTTAGGTGGAATCTCTTTTCCTTTTGTTTACATCCACAGCTCCATGTCCTGGTCTCTGGAGCTGCAAAAAATAAACTTGCTCCATCTTCCTTATGACATCGCTTCTATGGGCTGGCAGGTGGGATTCTGGGAGATGCTGTCTGAAAAAAGAACTTTTCCTACACTCTGCTCTGGAGGCTGCAAGCCTTTCCATTTCTGCTTCACTTGCCAACACAATTGACAGAGTTTTCTCCCTACCACCTCCTCTGCCCGCCTCCCTCTTTTCCACCTCGTAATTATCTTCTTAAAATACATATATACGAAGGGAGACGTTTCGCGGGTGGGGTGTGTGGATCCACGTTCTTTGCCGCAAGCAGAGTTTGCAAAGGGAGAAGCGGTGGAGCAGGGAGAGATTGCTCCGAAGTCTCAGGCCCCTGTGGCTCGGTGCTGGGGGCGGCAGCTCCAGCCCGCCAATGAGCACTGTGTCCTTGTGATGCCCCTGCTTCTTTTCATTTAAAGAAAAATACAGCCTCTCCCCCCACCACTCCCCAAATACTTTTGCCTGCTTTTGCACACACTCGGCTGCTAAATTTAGCTTTTTGAGCAGCGAGCTTTGAGGAATAATTTGCAGATTGATCCAGGTCACTGCTTGACCGGGTGGTCTTTCCCTGACGGCCAACTTCAACCCTGGAGCTTTGGGCAGGGGGTGGCCAGGAGGAAGGGGGGCCGGCACAGAGCCGCAGCAGCCGCGTCTGTCCTTGTTACTTGCCATCAAGTTGACCTCAGCTTATGGCCACCGTAAGCATCCGCTGCGTCTTTCTTTCCAGGAAACTCTTCAAAGTGATGGATCGGGGCCTGGTATGGGTCCACCAACCACCACTTTAAGTTGCACTAGCTTACGTGATTTTGGGGGGGTTGCCCTTTGGGGCCTGTTTACTGTGCTTGAGATTTTTGGGTTTTTTTTTTAACAAAATACATATTTTGATAAATTGTTGTTGCATGCCTTCACATTGTTTTGGACTTATGGCGCCCAGAAGGTGAACCTAGGACGGGGCTTCCTCCACAAGAGGGTGTTTGCCACCATCACCTTGCTCTGAGGCTGAGACTTGAAGTCCATTTTGGAGGGGAGGGACCTGAGAAAAAGGCTTTTGGAAATGTTAAAGGGCAAAGGAAGGGGAATGCCAAAGGAGGCTTGAGTTGGAGCTGATGGCCGGTAGATACAAACTTCATTAAGTCTTGGGAGGGATACTGGAGCCAAATTTTAAGGTGGAGCGCAGTGCAGGATGGGAGCCGGTCAGCCTGACTTCTTCTCTTTCCCCTCCTCTTTCTTCCCCCAGTATGAATTCAAGGCCAAGAACATCAAAAAGAAGAAGGTTAACATAGTTGTCTCTGTGGACGGAGTGAAAGTCATCCTCCGGAAGAAACAGAAGGTGGGCTTTTGCGAGTTGTGTTGAAGCGGAGACTTGCAGGGCCGGGGGTTGGTTTGAGGTCAGTTGTATAATTGCAGCTGACCCCTATGCTTGCGCTCTTTACGTAGCAGCCAACGGGGAGCCGAGAAAGTGTGGGACCCCAGGACCGGGCACGTAAATTGAACAAGGGGCTTCCAAGGGGAATTTGGGTCATGGGGGTGGGGAGTGGTGGGGAGAGAGAGAGAGAGAAACAGAGAGTTAACTTCCACCTCTCATTCCACCCCATCCAGTCCAAAATGGTTCTATTATTTCACTGCAGACATTAATTGCTTTCTTGCAATTGCAAACAGCCCCCTCCAAACCAGATCAGCAAAAGGAGAAGGTTGGCGCGGTGGCCCTATGCTTCCTCTCTCGTCCCCGTCTCCTTCTTGGGGTGTGCGGGGGACACTGGGAGACGGTTTGAGGTGCTGAAAAATTTGGCTGCAATCTGTCTTCAGCTGGTGGAGGATCCTCATCAGAGGCAGTCTTTAAAGGGTTGCATGGTCTAATCGGGGACACCAAGAGGGAAGGTTCCCCCAGAAAAGAAGTGTGGGGAGCAAGGGCTGGAGAAACTCACAAATATTCAAATCTGTAAAAGTAAAACTTGTCAAATGTGGAGGCCTGACTCAATGAAATTTTGCTATTAACTTTTTTCCCTCTTAAACATTTCATTTGTGTCCTAGAGGAAAGAATGGACCTGGGATGAGGGCAAGATGATGGTGATGCATGACCCTGTCTACAGGTGAGTTGATACAGTCGGTGGATTATAAGCAGCACGGGGGAGAGTTCTGATGTAAAAGAGGGGCTCACCTGGCTTTCGGAAAGATGCCTTCGGTTTGGCGAGGAGATACTGGTAAACCTGACAGAGATATTGCGCATGGCCTTGTGGATAATGACAAAGGCCTTACAGCAGGGACTGTGTTCTGTAAATCTCCATTTGTGGATCTACGCATTGCGCTACTCAGTCCTTGTGTTGGAGGGACACATTGCACAACTGAATGCTCATGTCAGTGTGCAGCCAACCATCTTGTGTACACATAAGTGTAATGTAGGCTTGTATGCGTGTACCTCCATATCCACAAGGGCACCAGATACGCAGCTCTGCTTGCGCAGACCTGAACTGAAGTTGAACAGTTCCACACTGGCCACAGTGGAGGACAAGACCGACTCCTGCCACAGGTTGCTTCCTACCAAGAAATGACAGCTTTAGCAATGCCAGAACTCTCCCTGGGCCCCATATTCCAGATCAGGCCCCTTCCTGAACACACAAGACGTTCTGATCCTCAGAGGATCCTGGCCCACCCCAGTCCACCCTGCCCTCTCCCAGTTTGAGCGTGTGAGCTGGAGTGGCCGACCAGAATGTGAACCGCGTGGATTTCTCCCTATTCCGCATGCAAATTGCATCAGTTGCTTGTAATCTGCAAAACCAGATTGGCAAAGCCGCTAATTTGGTCCAGGTGGCTTGACTGCCTAAGCTGGTAATTGCATCTTCCCCCACACGGCAAAGCTGTGGACATTCTGGCCAGGATCCAAGGGGAACAAGGCAGGTTCTGAGAATCTGAACTGAGGAGGGGGTCGGTAGCGGGTCCCTGAACTGTTTTTGTCCTTCAACCGCTGCAACCTCAGGAGAAGAGCGTTTGTGTATTACACCTTGTTTTCTGTGTGTCCCCTCCATTTGTTTTCCATTCTCCTCCTCCTCCTCTTCACATTTAGGATCTTCTACGTTTCTCATGACTCCCAAGACCTGAAAATCTTCAGCTACATCGCCAGGGATGGCACTAACAATTCCTTCCGGTGCAATGTCTTCAAATCCAAAAAAAAGGTGAGTGGGACAAGGCTATTTGTTGTCCCGCCTTCCCCTTTCTTCCATCTGCCCTCAACTCCCTTCTGTTCTGGCTCACGATGAAACAGTGGCTTCTCTTCCCGCAGACTCAGGCCATGCGTGTGGTGCGGACGGTAGGCCAAGCCTTCGAGGTCTGCCACAAACTCAGCCTCCAGCACGCCCTCCAGAACACCGACGGGCAGGCCGACGGGGCTAGCAACAATTCGGCAGAGGAGCCACCGCTGGAAGGTAAGGGAGTTTACAAGGGTGACTTTTTCTAAGGATTACTTGTTGCTGCTATCTTTCTAGTGTGTTAATATAAGTCATTGCTGGTTCTGATTACAAGGTGGTGGTGGTGGTGGGTTTTTTTAATAAAAAGTTATGTCATTCCCATTGCCCTTTTGACAGCAGAGGAAAACAGAGGTATTTGACCTTGCTCCACAAGGGGGTCTTGGGGGAAATAAGCCCCTGGTCTGCACACCATTGCCCACCCCTGCTTTAGGACAACGCCAGAAGAGTCCCAAAGAGACCCCTGAACTACCAGGGTGGGCTTCTCAGCCGTGCCAGACAGACGGTTCATTTTTTGTTAGAGGTTCTCCTCTTCTTTTCCATCCTTATCTTCTACGAAGGTCTCCCACTGGCTGGGCCAGCAATGGCAGACGGAGAAAGCACCCTCGCTGGTTCTGAGGGGACCAGCATGCCTGATGGCAGGGCCTCCAAGTTACCTTTGGTGGTGCCCGACCTGGGGGTCCCGCAATCTGGGCCAAACCTGAAGGACAGGACCAATCAGGTAAGAGGTGGCACCCGACAAGGAAGGGAGCCCTTTGAAATTTTGAAATCTGAAGAGTTTGGAAATACAGGGCGGTGGAGCAGGGGGAGGTCTGTGTTTTAGTCCCACAACCACCCTGCAAGGTGGGTTGGTGAGGGAAAGAGTGCCTTGGGTTTCATTAGCTGATTTTGGGAGAAAGTCAGTATATAATTATATTTAGAAGAAGACTGAGAGATGAACAGATTTATCAGGGTGGCTAATCCAAGGTGAATATCATGGCTGAGAAGATCTTGAGAAGATTACTCTTTTGGACTACAGTTCCCAGAATCCCCCAGCTACCATGGTCACTGGTGATGCTGCCCGCGGATTCCGAGAGCTGTAGTCCAAAAAAGGTAATGTCCCCAAGAGCTGTGACTGAATGGGAATTTCAACCCAGCTCTTTCTCCAAGTTTCCACACTAGCTTTAAGCTGCAGAGAAGGCGAGGCTGGTGAGTCGAGGTCCAGAGGAGCGAGACGAAAATAGTCAAAGGTCTGGAAGTCAAAGGCCACATAAGGAACTGTTAGGGTGTTGGGCATGTTTAGCTTGGAGAAGAAAAGACCGAGAGGGGCCATTATTCCCTATCTTTAAATAGATAAATAAACACCCTGTAGAAGACGGAGCCAGCTGGTTTTTTTAGATATTAAAAAGGGGAGAAGGCATGGGGAAAGGGCACTGTTGGTGGGAGGGACTCCCTTCCATTCACTGCAATTTTGGACCCCAGGAGAACGAGAGCAGCTCCCTCCTCCGCCCTTCCGCCGCGCAGCCCCTGGGCAGCCCGGGCAGCCCCTGCTCCTCGACCTCGGCCACCCCGCTGGCCTCCCAGCACTGCCTCCAGCTCCTCCAACACCAGCTCTTGCAGCAGCAGCAGCAGACCCAGGTGGCCGTCGCCCAGGTAAGCCCCCACCCTCTCACTCTCCCTACGCGCAGCCTCCGTGCCGGACAGGCCAGGCCCGATCCGGACTACTCGTCCTCCTTAGAAGGCCACGGAGCTGATTGTCAGCCCATTCTCATCCCATCGCACGGGGGGAGGGTTAGCAGGCAGGTTGCCAAGGGCAGTGGGCAGCTGCTAACTCATATCGTAGACTGTCCAAGAGTACCCAAAGCCTCCGTGTTGGCCAGGCCGGACCTGATCCGGACTATTCTTCCTCCTTAGAAGGCCAGGGAGCTTATTGTCTCCTCTTCTCATCCCATCACACAAGGGGAGGGTCAGCAATCAGGTTTCCAAAGGCAACTCCCCACTACCATGTGACACCAGCAGCTGCTAACTTACGTTGCAGAGTGTTCCAGAGTACATATTAGGGCAGGCGTTACCTAGCTGGGACCAGCAATTGTGTTGCCTTCCAGATGTTTTTGGACTGCAACTTCCAGCAACTCCTGTCCGACACTGCAAATACTAAGGATTCTGGAAAGCAGCATGAGTGCGACTCCCGACCTATATAATGAAGCCCCTTGTCTTAAATTGAATTTAGCTCTGGCGGGGGCCGAAAGGGATTCTCCCGCTCCTGTCCAATGACCTCTCTTGGCCTCCTTGACTCAAGTCTCACCCTCTCCCGCTGCCCAACAGGTGCAGCTGCTAAAAGACCAGCTCTCGGCCGAGACCACGGCCCGCATTGAGGCTCAGGCGCGCGTCCGCCAGCTGCTCTTGACCAACCGCGACCTCCTTCAGCACGTCTCCTTGCTGGTCAAGCAGCTCAAAGAGCTGGAGATCAAGGTGCAGCTGCGGCATCCAGGTGAGCCATTGGGAAGGGTTTTCTCTTTTTAGGGGGGGCAGATAGCTGTGTGAAGGGAGCGACCACATGTCCTGAAGCACCTCTGTCTGATGCGCCCGATTCTTCTCCTTCCCCAGCTCTCCTGCATTAGCCTAATGTGGCGGATCAGGCTCAGAGCTCGAGAAACAACTTGTTAAAAGTTTAAATTACTGGCCCTGATTTTCAGCCATGGATTGAAAACCGCTTGTAGAAATGACAAGGACATCAGTTTTAACAGTGCTTGCTACCCTAATTCATGGCTGGCTATTTTGGTGGTGGTGGTGGTGGTGGTGGTGGTGTTTTTTTCCCTTTCTTTTTTCTTTTTTGGAATGCTGTTTTTAAAAACAAGGTGCTTTTACAATTTAACAATCCATTAAATGACAAATTAATTCATGTTTTGCTTTCTCAGTGTTTGCGTACTAATGGCTTGGCTTTCTTTGTAACATGTTAACATAAACGCTATTTTGTTTTGCATTTTGTTGCTTTTTAAGTGCTGTTTTTAAAACCGGCAGTTTCCCAGTTGAACAGATTATGCAACTAATGAAGCAACAAGCTATTTCTTGCCTAGTTTTCTCTGTGTTTTCATATGAGCACTTTAGCTTTCTTTTAACTGTTTAATGGCAAGGCTGTTAATGGAGCCAGTGTGGTATAGTGGTTGGAGCATTGCACTAGGATGCTGGGAGACCATGGGTTCGAATTCTTACTCAGCTTTGGAAACCCACCAAGTGACCTTGGGCAAGTCACACTCTCTCAGCTTCAGAGGAAGGCGAGGGCAAACCCCCTATGAACAAATTCTACCACAAAAACCCCATGATAGGTTCACCGTAAGTCAGAAATGATCTGAAGGCAGACAAACAACAATTTAGCACTGGAGTCCGTGATTCCAGATCAGACCAGGTTTGGATCTCATCCTGCCCAGTTACAGACTGACACCTTGAATAAATCTTTCCCGCATCCACGGCACTGTTGACCCCCTTTCTTTTTCCTCCCCATGTCCTGCTTCTCCGTCTTCTCTAGTTGACCGTTCGCTGCAGAATCTGACCCTGGCTCAGTCTCTCTCCCTCAACCTGAAAAACCACTACAGCCTCGAAATCAACCTGCCATCCACCTCGACGCCGGCCAGTGTCCTGGGCAGTCCCGTGGCCTTGAGGAACACCTGCGATTCCTACCTGAACCTGGCGAACCTGGACAAGGGCGGCGGATTGCCCAACGGCACGGAGAGCGAAGAGCGCCTTCTTGTGGCCCTGGAGGGGCCCGACGGACTCCGCAGCGTCGAAGGCTCGGAGGCCACCGACGGCAGCGTGCCCAACAGAACTAGCCAGCAGAAGGGCAACGAGCCAAGCGCCCCGGCGCAGGAGGAGAGGTAGGGCATTACGGCGCAGTGCAGAGCTCGGAAAAAAGCCTTTTTCGTTTGGACTACAACTTCCATACCTGGCTAGCAGGATTTTGGGGGTCGTTGTCCAAACAAGACGGCAGTTCCAAGTTCCACTTCACCAAGATGTTGTGATTGTTCCAGCCTGAGCTCAAAGCCGTTTCCCGTGCCCGCCACCTTTCTCACAGCCTCACTGAAATGGCGACTCGGAGCATCCATCGCTAACCCCTACCCGTCTCTTTTCTCCGCAGGGCACAGCCTTTCATCCCCAAGTTGAACCCACCTCCTCCGACCCTGCGGAGGAGATCCAGCAAGACCACCTCCCCGTGCCTGGAAGCAGAGACGCCCACCACCGCCGGCACTGTGGCAAACCCCAGCACCTCCACGCTCACCGGCGTCGCTGCCAGCTCCCTCTTGAACTCAGAATCCGAGGCCAGGACGGTGGGAGGAGGGCGGGCCAGTGGACGTGCTGACAACCAGGAGCGAGCCAGAGCGGGCGTGCGGGGGCCGCTGGCAAAGAGCATTTTGGGCCATCTGGAGAAGGGCCCGACGAGGGACTCGGCCGGCAGCTCAGACTTCAGGTGGCCCTTCTCCTCGGGCGGAGGCGATGACACCCGCTTGCACATCAGCCTGTCGGAGGATGAGCTGGACAAGACAGGGACCGCTCGTGCGTAAAACATGCTTGGGGGCGGAGACCTGTGAACTGGAGGTACCTCATTGCTTAGGGCTAGGAGTGGCTTATAGGACAGTGTGGTCCCCACAGGAGAGTCCTGGAGTGGTTGTGGCCAGAGGCTGTGGGTTCCATAAGGCCTTATGCAAGAGGGAGGCATCAAACCAAAAAACAACCACGTCTCCTGAAGAAGAAGATGGAGGCTTTGGGTTTCCTGGAGGCAGTCTTCCCACAAGCTCGTGTCTTCCACAAACACCTGGAAAGGATCTGAAGGAACTGGAGTTGTTCCGTCTGACTCCCAGAAGGCACGGGCCCCCTCAGCCTCTGACGGGAAGGCTTCTGAGAGGCCGACGTGGGCCACGGTAGACGCCACAGAAGTCAGTAACACCAGCCCTGCCAGGAAGGATCTCACCTTGCCGGAGGTAGGGCTGAGAGACTCCTCCCATAATCAGGGTCCAAGAGCAGGAGGCGGCTGTTTGGCAAAGCCCCAGTGGGGAGGGGTGAAATGAGCAGCCTTCAGATGTCAGCGTTCAGTGAGTTGTTCCCATATGATTTCCAGGCACCTCCCAGAACCTGGCCAGTGGCCACTGGTTGAACTCTGTCCTCCTCTGAACCGAAGCCACCTGTTATAGGAGCCCGAGCATCTCCCATATTCAGAAGGCCAAGAAACCCTGCCTCATAAGTCACCGGTGTGCCATGCATCTCCATGGGCCAAAAACTTTATGGAGAAAAACGTTGCTGCAGTTAAACTCCTGCGGCTTCATTGCCATGGGTGGGAATTCTTCACTCAACAGAGCTGGGGAATGTGGGGTGTTGTACCTGATCATGAAGAGTGCTGGGTCATAGCCACAGTCTCCATCCTCTTCCTTCTTACTACTTTTTTTCCCCTTTTCATTGCTTCACTGAACACATTCATGCCATTGCAGCTGCAGGGATCCATCCAGACTGTGGGTTAATTTGGTGGAAAAGACATTTAGGAGAATTCTTATCTTTTCTTCCTACAACAGTCTTTATTTTAAAGGCACAAGAGCAAGCAAGCCTGTTGTTCCAGGATACCCACGTCCCCTTTTCTGTCCTACTTTGAGAAAATTGGCTATGTAAACTCCAAATGCCAGTTTTGGGGATTTCTGAAGTGGGTGGATCTGAAAGCGTGAATTCACACACTCCCCAGAAACTTAGGTAAAACAGACTAGGACTGAAGGTTCAGTAATGCAAATTTTTCTTGGTTCTGCTAGGATATCCAAGTTACCCCAGGAGATGGGTAGAAGCCACAAGTCCATGGGTTCAGTATTTTTTTTCCATTGTTGCCGAGATGCACTTTAGAAAAACAAAGAGAAAAGATAATATTGGTTGGAAGAGGGGAGATCTGTGAACTACTTTGCTTTCCTCTCAGGAGGAGAAACTCTAAAGTTCAAAGGTGGAAAGCCTGTAACCCCCATAGACTTTGTTGGATTCCGAATCTTATCAGCTCTGGTCAGCAGGGTCAGTGGTTAGTGATGGTGGGAACTGGAATCTGAAAAAATCTGGGGAATCATGGGTTCCCAACCTCCAAAACTAATTTATCACTAGGACTTTTTTGATATGTAAAACTTGCCTCTCTTTCCTAGAAAAAGTGCTCCACGCACACTCAGGTACCTCCAGCCCGAGGTACCAGAGTTTTTGGACACAAAATGGTGGCAGCTTGGTTGTGAGATTGAGAAATGGGGAGAAACACAGGCTGTGATGGTTGGCCTCCTGTCAAGGAAGACTTCCTGGTACAAAATGTGATACAGGGAAGGAAGGAAAACAATATTTTGTAAACTGTCCAAAATTCATCCCAGATTTAACTGTGTGGATCAGTCTTTAATGAACAGGGAGGAGGTGGTGAACAGAAAATCTTTCTAGCAACGTGTGGGGTGGGCAATAATGCCACAGCTGTGAAAGGATAGGAAAAGTGCTCAAAAAACCAGCACCACGTAAAGTCAGGCAAAAAAGGATGGAAGTCCCAGTGCACGTGCTTCTTTGTAGTTGCTGAGAGAGGGGCCGTCAAAAGGAAAGTTTAAAGATGAGGAAGGGAAAATGTCACAGTTATAAAACTGATGGGAGGGTCGATCCATTCCAAAAGGTAAGCACAGGAACAGTCTTGAAATTATTTTGCCAGCGCAGCCATAAGATTTAGCGCGCGTGCCAGCCGTCCAGGGCATCCTCAGCTGTGCGCACTTCATGGGCGCACCTTCAGCAGGTCTCTCAGGTAGAATCCAGAAGCAAAGTTCTACCCGTTCAGAGCCGAGATGGCACAAAAAGCAGACAGAGGCCCATAAACAAGGCCTCTGGTCTTTATTTTATGGTCGCACAAAGACTCTCCCGAGCGAGGCTGGGCTGAATGGCACGAGGAGGATAAAATTACGATGGAAATCGGCTGGAGAGAAGAGCGATCGCGGTTCTCGTGGAAGGCGCCAACCGGCCTTTTCCGCGAACGC
Source organism: Cyclura pinguis (assembly GCA_030412105.1). Lineage (NCBI taxonomy): Eukaryota > Metazoa > Chordata > Lepidosauria > Squamata > Iguanidae > Cyclura > Cyclura pinguis. The sequence goes on from CM059613.1 coordinate 1,175,187, forward strand.
CGCTTCCGCGTGTGGCCGCGCCGGGCCGTGCCGGCTCCTTTTGGGGGGCGCTGGGGTTCGGTTTGCGCTAGTTGAATGGATTTGGGAACGTGTGAAAGGTTGCGTCTGAGGGATGTGTTATCAGTCGCCGCGGAGGAGAGGGCGCCACGCGCGTGCCACAGCGGCTTCCGATGGCTGAGTCGCCCAGCAACCCCTCGTCGAGACAGAGGAAATGCCACAGAGTTCGGGCGGGCTAGAGCGGCCCCCGTCGCCAGACACACGGTTCTTTTGGCGTCGCTTAGCGACTGTCGCCGAGAGAGGCCTGGGCCTGGCGGGCCCGATTCGCAGGAGGCAACGCGGGTGGCTCGCCAACCAGGGGACAAAATGGCCTGGCCTCCCCTTGTGCCTTAAAAGCGGACGCGCCCCCGTCGGCAGCCGTAGCTTTTCAGGGCGCAGAAACGAACACGAGTGCCGGCTCACGTCTGCCCGCCAGACGACGCGGAAGAAGCCGTGGCCGTAGGTGCAGACAGCCGAGAGGGCCTTTGCCAGCCGCGAAGAGCTGTGCGCAGGTGACATGCCCACGCTCCTCTTTAAAACGCAAGAACTCTGCAAACGACACAGCATCCGATGGTGGCTCGTGGGAGTTTGGAAGGAAAGGAAAGGCTAGAGTGAGTGTCGTGCTCACACGTCTATACGGTGTTTGAGCCGAGGCAGGCTGAAGTTCCACTGGCGCCGTGTCACCCACTGCAGAATGGGGAAATAGTGGGATTTGCCACATTACGATACCGGGGCCCAATACACAACCCTTTGGGCTGATCTGTGAAGCAGATGTTACATCTTCCTTTACGATCCAGCAGTATTTCCAAACCGAAAAGCTATGATTACCTACGTGTTTTCAGCACCCATCTCTCTGTTTGCCAGTCTCTCAAAGCTGTTTCATGATTACCAAAAGCTTCATTAGAGAAGAAAACCCCGGGGGGGGGGTGACATTTTGAACCTCTATCCCAATACACCTGATTTGTGATTGTTTGAAGCATTCACAGATTTTACAAGATGCATGCGCTCAGGTGCTTTTGACAACAGTTTCCCAGTTTTTCATTGGAACTGTCATTCTTTCAAGCAGCCAAACATCTGATGAAAAGCCAACATCCTTCCATTTGCAGGGGAAACAACAGAAATCTGTACAGATGGTTCCACAACCATATCCCATAAAACACCTACTAGATGCTTGCTAGGGTTTTCCTTCCAGCAATACTAAACACTGCCTGAAATGTACAACCAACATTGCTCTCAATGATCGATCAGACAAAACTAACTCAAGCAGAGGAAAAAACCTACGTCATGAAGCCTGCTTGGGGAAAGAGGGAGCTGGAGTAAAGTTATGTTCCAAGTGTATTCTGTAATTTGTTATCAAAGACTGTAAGGGAGACAAAAATACCCTGAATTTACTATATAAAGCATTCAGTGTTATTGGGACCATGAGTGGGTAATTACAGATTCTTTCCTCCTCGGTTTCTTGTCTGGTTTTTCTAAGGCACTCAGCTTTTTCTGGGAAAGGGGACAAGCAGTGGATTTTGCTCACGGAGCCAGAGGGACAATTGCTTTAGCTTAACAAACTCACTGACATTTTAATTCTCATTGATTTCTCCCCCTCTGCATCACATTTTCGCGCGCGCGCACACAGACACACACACATACACAAATATATATATATTTATATTTATATTTATTTATTAACCCTAGTGTGGTTCTACGTGATAAAATCTGGCATGGTATTTCTTTGCCCACTTTTGTCAAGCTACCTCATCAAATGTTCCAGGGCAAACAAACTCTTTCTAACATTGTAGAAAGAATATCAAAAAATGGATTGAACCAAGGTAACACTTAACCATTTTTGCCCAGGGGAAGCCCAAAAAGCCCTTTGGGCAGATAAGTGCTTGTCAAAGGTAGCTACTCTTTTAAAGAAAAATTAGCTTGGCATGACTGCCTTAGATGTCCCAATTGGCCTTGTTGGCCTGAAATAGATTGGAAGTTTGAACATTGGCTTGGTTCATTAACCATTTTCTCTTCCTTAAAAAAGGAAAGAGGGAACTGGAAAGGGGAAAAAAAATCTAGCAGCACCTTTAAGACTGATTATATTTTAGCATGAGTTTTTGTGGCTATCAATTCGCTTCTTTAGATACAGTACTCTCCCACGTACATTGTTGAATATTCTACATTTCTACAAATTGATGCCACCATTGTATGTTCCTGTGACTTCAAATTAATGCCACTTTATTCACAGCAAATATTTTGGGAGGAAATGTTAAGATTGACTGTGTCCTGCTTAGCACAGTCTTATTCTGCCCTCTGGCGGTAGGTCCAGACGAACAATATATTGTCCATAGTGTGCACCTTGTAATTCATAAATTACACGAAGCACACATTTCTGTCTTGATTGGGGTCCCACACCTAACAATGCAGTTTTTTGACATCTTGTTCAATCGGTATAAAAGGAAAAGTTTCCAACCCTCAAGAACAGCAGCTGGGGGCTCCCACATTAGTGGGGTGATGACCCCGTGCTGCATTTTAGTCTGAACTTTAAAGGTATGTCCCAAAGTGCTGGACCTATTTTGGAGATCAGGTTTGACCCTTGGGTTGCTTCCCTTAAAGTTCAAACTAAAACCCAGTGTGGGTTCTCTCTCAGCTGGACCTACTGAGGGGAAATACAATTCAGCACCTTGGAGAACCCCTTTGGCATTCTGATTATTTACTTATTTATCACATTTATTTCTCCCAGCAATCCAGGGTTCCCAAGGCAACATACAAAGAATGAAAACATCCACAATACCTGACTATAAGCAAAGATGCATCTTTAAAAATAATTCTTGAACTTGAAAGAGTTACAATGAGTCAGACCAGCCACCCTTCTCAAGAGCCAAAGACCAAGCAAAATAGTTTTCACCACTGTCAGAAGCTCAGAAAGGAGAGCTGGGGTGCAATACCAAGAAAACTCTATCCTATGTACCCACCAACCGGGTCTTAGGGGGTGGTGGGATGCACAACAGGGCCTCCCTTGGGGATCTCAAAGTCTGGGCAGGCTTGGGGTGGTTTTTCAGATATTCAGATATTCTATCTCTTTGGGGCTTTGTAGGTCAAGACCAGCCCCTGAAATGCAGCTTTTAGGCTCTGGGAGCCACTGCGGGCCTTCTAAGACTAGTGTTATACATCCCCCAAAATGTATTGCTGATAGCAGTCTGCCCACCGCATTTTGCACCTAATGTGGCTTCCAAGGGCAGGCCCAACCAGAAGAGATCCCTCCTCTACTGACATGGAAGCCCACTAAAGAGTGTGATCCGCCACTCCTGGAGGCCTCCAGGAAAGAAGACTGACAACATTAGGGCTGAATATATCTCCACTTTAAAAAAAAGAAGGAGAGACAGGGAATCCAAGGGTTATGGCGGGGGGCAGAATCTGGACAAATCCTGTAGGCATTAAAAAAAACCTTCCAAATTCCCACCCTTGTCCTACCAAAACCTCATACCTTTCAAACCCACTAACTTTCAAAGCATCACTTTAAATTCTATGACCAACCCTCCATAAGTTTGGCTTCTGTTTTTCAGCAGAATAAAGCTGGGGTTGTCTACAGGATTGCTAGGTCAGGAGCATCCCAAGGCCTGAGATTTCAGGGCAAACACCTGAGACCGAGGGGTGGCCCTTTAGAATCATAGAATCCTAAATTTGGAAGAGAAACCAAGGGCCATCCAGTCCAACCCCATTCTGCTATGTGGGAAGACAGCACTGAAGCCTTCCCAACAGATTGCCATCCAGTCTCTCTTTAAAAACCTCCAAAAGAGGAGACTCCACCACTCTCTTGCATCCTAGTCTCTGGAGCAGCAGAAAACAAGCTTGCTCCATCTTCCACATTTTGTTGTTGTTGTGTGCCTTCAAGCTGTTTCCAACATATGGTGGTCCTAAGGTAAACCTGCCATGGGGGTTTCTGTGGCAAATATTCAAACACGGCTATCATATCCCTTCTTAACCTTCTTTTCTCCAGCCTAAACACCCCCAGCTCCCTAAGCTGCTCCTCATAGGGTTTCATGGTTTCCAGGCCTTCTACCATTTTAGTCACCCTCCTCTGGACACCTTCCAGCTTGAGATAACAGGTGATCAGCCTGGTGATGCAATTCAGCATGATGCATTAAGCATCCACCACAGCTGCACAGTGTGTGCCATTTTAAAAAAAGTCTAAAAAATGCAGACAATATAGCTAAACCCACTTTTTAATCAGTGCCCTCGTCCTAAGATTGCTCCTCCTAGCCCTGAGGACCAGAGCAAATCGTCTAGGTCATCCAGGCCCTGCAATCTGGGAATCCTATCTGGCTAAAATTTGGGATGGGACAATCCAGAGTTGGGCCTTGTGTTCTCATCGAAGGCCTGCCTCCACACACAACAATCGGAGCAGTGACAACATTTTCTCCATTTTTTGAGGCGCCTCTCACTCTTCTGCTATCAGGCCAGGAGAGGGCAATGCTGCTCCATTTTATTCCAGATTGTCAGTCTGAAGGGAATACCTTGAGTTCAAGGGATGTATTTCACATGCAGCAGAATCCTAGAAGGATGTTCAGCGGGAGGCACGGAGAGGCAGCCTCTGAGCAAAAGGCGGTCGGTCGATCCAGTGCTTTGCTTAAGAGCAGAGTCTGGAGATTTGGGTCCATATTGTGTGATTTGCCCAAGGTCACCCCATGGGTTTCCATGTCCAAGCAGGGATTTAAGTCCTGGTCTCCAGAGCTGCAACACAGCATTGCACCACATTGTCTCTTCGGTGTATGTAAGCACGTTACTTTACCGCTGTTGGTTCGGAGCCTTCAAGTTGACCCACAGCAATCTTCTTCTAGGGTTTTCTTGGTAAGATCTGCCACTATTGACTTCCTCTGAGGCTGAGAGATTTATGACTAGCATAAAGTCACCCACGGCTGAGTGGGGATTTGAACTCGGGTCTTCCCTCAGAGCCCCAGTTCAACATTCAAGATGCTACTACACCACACCGGCCCTAATTTACTTTGTTGGTATGTGCCTTCAAGCTGACTCTGATGTCATACCATACTTTGTTGGTATGTGCCTTCTTCGGAGGAGGCATGCCACTGAATTCATCTGAGGCTGGGAGAGTGTGACTTGCCCAAGGTTGCCCACTGTGTTTCCATGGCTGAACAGGGAATTCAAGCTCTGATCTCCCAGAGTCCTCATCCAACATTCAAACCACGGTGCCACCGTGATTCTAAAATAAATAAATAAATAGGGTTTTCATGGCCAGATTTCTTCAGAGGGGTTTCCACAGCTGAGTGGGGATTCGAACCCTGTTCCCCCAGACTCACTCACTCTTTCTCACACACACGTTAGGAGGTCTAGTGTGGTGTAGTAACATTATATATGTTGTGAGAGGGTGAAAAGAAAGGGAGAAACAGACAGAGACCAGCTATTCCAGCAGCCTCCTAGTGTGTTGGACTACAATGCCATCACAGGGAGTGATGGGAATTGTAGTCCAACACATTGTGTGAGCTGCTGAAATGGAGAAAGGTCAGTGACTGTATCGGCAGTTGTGATAGATACCACAAGTGACTCTGCTCTGAGTTTTAGTCTGAACTTTACGGAAGCTATCCAAAAGGCCAAACTCTATCTGCAAAAATAGGTACAGCACCTCAGACAGTTCTTTTAAAGTTCAGACTGAAACCAAAAATATATTAATCATTTCACTGACACTGGAGCTACTTACTTACCGGTCACTACCAACCACATGCCCTTAAGGTGGGCAACAGTGGGTGGACTTCCAGCAAAGAAGCATTCCAGCCCTCTTGCAAATGGGATCCAGCACTCCTACACACACACGTACACACACACAGAGCCAAGGGTACAATGGGGCCCTCCATAACTAATTGTACCCTGATTACCCCTTGGTGACAATCAAATTCTGTCCCCGTTGCTAGACTTAAGGGACACCTAGACTGGGGTTCGATTTGACCACCACCACCCCTGGTCGAGGCTGATGGACAAGGGGCTCCCAAGGGTCATATAATGCAGAAACAAAGAAATCCAAAGTGCAGAAATGTGACTCATCTCTCACCTTATGGCCAGAAAAACTGCAAGCGGGAAAATTCACTCCCCCAGTCTGTTCTCACTCAGCCTCCAGGTCTTTCTCCCAGCCTCACACTGCCAAGCTAAAAGAGGAAAAAAGAGCACCTAACAAAGCCACTAGTACAAAACTGACCCTTTCCGTACCACCAGACAGCTGTTAACATCTGGCCATGATGCTAATAAGGACTCCAAAATCCATATGCCTGGTGGCAGAGGCCCAATTCAGGGGTATTTACACAAGGTGTTGTGGTTTGAGTGTTGTACCACAACGCTGGAAACCAGGGTTGATTCCCTGCTCAGGCGTGGAAACTCACTGGGTGACTTTGGGCGCGTCACACATTCTCAGCCCCAGAAAACCCTGTGATAGATTCATCATAAGTCAGAAACAACTTGACGGTACACAACAACAACAATGGCTGTGCAATTCTGACATTGCCCTTGCACAAGGACACACAAAACCACGATCGCTTGCATGATGGGATTTATATCAGCATCCCGCAGCAAGGGGATTCTGGCTTCCAGGATCTGTAGCCCAAAACCGTGATTTCAACCCAGCTCTGAGTAGACCTACATTTGGGGACTGGCCCCAATTCACTTTGTACTCGATTGTGCCCTTTCTTTCTCTCTTCTTCCTTCCAGCCTGCAAGTTTTGGTACCATTCTTACACAAAGTCTCCTAGCTCAGGTTGTACAGATACTAGTCTTTTGGCTACTAATACAGAGAATACATGTACGAAATTTCCCGACGCCAGTTTGCGACGGAAAGAAGAGCCACGTCTTCCCTCTCTTTTGCAGTTGGGACGGAGCGTCTCGGCAATCATCTGGCACGCAGGTGGTAAAGATTCCTACCCATCCAACAATGCCACTTAGTTTGTAACCTGTGACTAAAATCGGCGTTGGCTTTAATTTCAGAGTCTGCATCAGGGGCACGCTTGTTAATCTCTATGCAAAGCAGATGAAATGAATATGCAGCGTTTGAGGGATGTAATTGTACGGCTTCCATTCAGGCACTGTAATTTTCCAAACAGGATCTTGCAATCAAGATCCTATTCATTAGGGTATAAACAATTTGGTTTTTCTCAGCTCTCCAGTCTGCCAATCATTTCGATGGAGTGAGCATCTCTGCTATTTAAAAAAAAAGAAAAGAAAAGAAGGGAAAGTTTCCTTTGTGTTAAAGAGAGGTAAAAGTTGCAGGCAACTTGTGATAAAGAGGAAAGGGGAGGGAGAAAAACAGAGAGAGTCCAATTGTTCTAAAGGATTGGTCCTTCCTCTGTCCAGGTTGGAAGAGACGGGTAAATTTTTTGAATGCGAGAAGACCATGAACACCAGCTCCTTTTCTTCCCGGCCCTTCTTTCTTGAAATATAGACACCTTGCTTTTCAGCAACGGCCGCCAAAGTGGCTTACAAATGCAACAGAATAAAGATTACTAAGATGGCACTCCTGAGTATGCTTTGCTCCAAACAGAATGCCCACCAGATTCAGCTCAGCGTTCACTTACATTCAGTTTATATTTGAAAACGTGTTTTATTTAACAGGAATAATTGTATCTACCTTCCTTTCAGAGTCTCCAAGGCGGCATACCACTAAAAGAAATGCAACATTTAAAATGTCACAAAAACAACTTTTTAAAAAAAGGTATAGTGTTTAAAACAAGGAATTCTACTAGCAGCACAGTTTGAAAAGCAGCAGAAATATGTCTTGACGTGTCTTCCAAAAGTGCAGAAAGAACCAGGAGCAATCTTAGTTCAGTGAGTAGAGTTGGAAATTTCTTTGTGAAGGATAAAGGAGGAGGCTGTCTCAACTCAAGGAGACACCTGAGAATTATGATCATCCCAAGGGTGACTTCTGCAAATCTTGGTACCAAGGCAAGTACCAACATTCCCATGAAAACACATCCTCCTTACAGTCCACTTGAAAATATGAAAATATTTAGTGAAACTAAAAAATACCGGGTATGTGTTATCCTACATTCAATGGATTTCCCCAGGAGACCTTGAGGCAGATTGAAGCAAAAGAGATCCTAAAGGTGAACCAGTCATGCTTTCTGAATGCTCCCAAAATTAGATTGATTTTTAAAAAATTGGTTAAAACTTTTAGATTAAAAATTAAAAAATTAAAGTATTAAATCAGTTCTCGAATGGTGAGTCTATAAATCCCCTTGACTTTGCGTGCGTACTTTAGTCATGACTAATGAAGAGCTTTCAGACAGGATAAAGTGAAGATCCGTACAAGTGGATTCTGTCTGGTTTTTGCTGCCCATGGCCTGTGCTGTACACACACGTGGATTGAGATTGTCAAATCCTGCAATGATGGTGCAAACGGCTCCAACTGGTGTAATATCTCGGGTGAGTAGGTTGGAAACTCCCTTCACAATTAAATTGTGACTGGGTACAACCTTCACATTAAAAATTCCAGTCCTTGCAAGCAGAAAATGAGCATGTTAGGGAACTTTGAGTGCTAGTTTTCTACTTACATTTCACAGTCATAAGAACTAAGCATGGCAGAGTTTGCTATGCTGAATCTATCCTGGCCTTCAGCTCCAATCTTCAGCTGATTTACACGGCCCCATGAGGTGTAGGTCCACTGTTGTATTCAGTCACAAGCAATCTGTGGCTCTCCCTTTGTAGTCCTCATTTGTGCAGCCCAGACTTCTCTTCTTTGGACAAATGGCCATAATGGAAGTCACTGAACTTTTTCAGAGGTTGTGCAAGAGCGACATCTTCTTCAGGGTCACCTAAGCCCTGTCAGGCCAATGCCAACCATTGCACCAAAGTTGAAAAGTGCTCCATAAATGTGGCCTTTAGTGACCGGTAAGGAGTTGGATCCACTCTTGTGCAACGGGGAACAGTGGAGCCATACCCCCAGGGTTGCGCAATGACAAAACCCAGTACTGTGAAACAGCTATGCTAGCATCCATTTACAATACCCAACTGCTAAACTTCTGGTTAATGTTGGCCATGATTCCACTGCACTGCAGCATTATAAAAACAAGACACTGGATGAGATCCTACATTGGGGTTGAGAAGCATTAAACTCTGCAAACAGAGTTATGCATTAAAACAGAGGTCACATCAGGGCTATGGGTCAGTACGCCAAACCTTCAACACCAGCTCCTTTGTTTTTCCACTGTCAGACTCCAACTCTGACTTCTTCATAAACGATAATCGTATAATTACGTAGTAATGACAAATCTATTGCAGTAAAGTAGGAGTACATGGCATTTCACCACCACTATGTGAATTAAGAGCCAGCATTGGAATACGACTCTGGAGACCAGGTTTGGGAACTCCACTCTGCAGTCCTTCTCAAAATGGTGACAGGAAGTTTTGATCCTGCCATTTTGAGAAGGACTGCAGAGGAAAACACAGGTACTTGGGCTCCCTATGGTCAAGTGCAGCACACGGGTGGGTCTGGGGGAAGGAAATAGGACCCTGGCTCCCGCGTAGTTGCCCAGCCTTGCTCACATCCCTCACTGTCCCAGTCCAACACTCAGACTGCTCCCAACCGTGGTCTCTGCTTGATTGCTATCAGAGAAATCTGTCTGGCCTTCATCGGCAAAGGAGCACCGGTGTCGGGCACACGTTCTCCTCAGCCCACTGCATCCACTCACGTGCTTTGCTTTACGACCCCCAGATCTACTGCCCACCCACAGGAACTCTTGCATGTTGACTCGGGGTAGAATTAACTTTTCCCAAAAGGCATCGGGCTTTACTGTGCCATGCAAGCACCGCGAAACGCTCTTCTTCCCAACCTGAGAAGCCGCTGCACGACGGCTCTCGGGATCTGCCAAGCCCTTGCCGCGGTCTTGGTTTCCAAATGAATATCGACGTCTCTAATTGCGGACCGCCTCAACAAAGAAGGCTTGTTAGTGCGATGCACGCGTACGAAAAAAAGGAAAGAAAGAAGGGGGAAGGGAGGGGAAGATGAACGCCACCCCAGCCTCCAACTCCCCCGGCGCTGGCGCAGTCACGGAACGCAGCAAGACGCTCCCCGGTGGGCCCAGCAACGCAACCCCCCGTCCCCCAGCCCAACTAATTACTTCCTGATTGTCTTATGGCCACCCACTGGGTATAATAGTAGAGACCAAGTTTGGCTGGAGCATAGCGAAGCACTCCGCACCAATTTGGAATACAATAATCATCCGCTGCGCCGCCTAATTAAAATCTGATCACTTAGGATAATTATTTCATATCCTAAGTATTGGGTAAGGGTGCATAATGCAGAGGCATGAAAAGGCGCACCAAAGAGCGGTAAGCTCTCCCTCCGTCATCCGGAGAGAGAGAGAGGGAGAAAAAAGGCGTTCTGCGTTCTTCGAACAATAAGGAACATTTAAGGTGGTGGGATGGATTGAGGGGTTTTTGTTCCGCCGAAATGTGCATGCTGCCCACACTGCTTCACACCGGCTACTACGTGTCTTCCCTCTGCTCAAATCCTGGGAGGATGGAGAAAGAGGCCCTAAATAGCTTGGGGTCAGGGTATCTGAAAGGCCCCCCCCGCCCCATAACCTCCACCTGTCCCGAATTAGCAGAAACGGTCCCAATCAATCTTCCGCTGTCCCACTTTTTCAGATGCTTTTAAAATAATCTTATGAGATTATGGGAAATAATCTTATGAGAAAAAACCACTGCCCTTACACAAATCCATGGCGTGACCACGTTTGCAATGCTACGTACAGCTCTGGTCACCATGCCTGGAAAAGGATATTCCAGAGCTGGAAAAACTGCTGAAAAAGGCCAACAAATACCGAGCAACTAGGAAAGGCTGAAACTCTTTGGGGTTCTTGTGGGGAGTGAAGGGAAGGGTCGTTTATAAAAGTATGCATGGGAATTTAGCTGAATGGTAAATTCATTGATATTTTCTCATATTGTGAACTTATGAACCAGTGATTTCATATAAACCTTACTTCGGAGGGAAATAACATGCAAAGCTTGGTGAGTTTGTTTCTTCATATTGCTAATAGCTTAATAATTTTTTTTTAAAGTATGCATAGTGCGAATAAAAGAGATTGGAAAAACTTTTCCTTCTTTCTTGTAATAACTGGAGCCTGACAAGGCTGTGCATTGAACCTGTAATGTGGGGAATGCATGGCACACAGTAAGGACAGGCACTGCCACACAGACAAACTGCCACCCAATGCAGTGATGACTGACGATGTCTGTGGCTTTAGAAGGCAGCTGGCCCAGGTGATGGAGGCCAGGGCCATCCACGGCTACTAGTGCAGACTGTGTCTCACCCCCACTATCAGTATCGAAAGCAGAGCTCCTCTGTATCTCAGCCGCTGGGGAACGCAAGATGGAGGGTACAGTTCCACTCGCGTCCCCCTGTGGGCTTCCTATGCGCACCCAGCTGGCCACTGTGGGCAGAAAAGGCTAGGGAAGCCTTTGGCCTGACTCAGCAGGGTTCTTTTTCAGTTCTTCTGCCCCCTCCCCTCCTAGTGATTCCTTCTCTTCACACACTCTGCTCACGAAGGTGACCACTCCACTGTGGCCTTGCCCAAGGCAAAGGCGCGCTGCAACATTCTCCCGCAGTCCTGCCTCTGCTGGAGGTGCCTGATAATAAAAACAAACTTAGGTGGGTGGAAGGATGAGTGTGTGTCTGTGTGTGTCAGAGTGAGAAAGCGAGCATCCATTGACTTCCTCCAGAGAGTTCCCGGAGGGCTTGCAAAAGGCACCGAAAGAATACATGGATGCCGCTCGAAAGCTGGCACGCTTCCACGGAGTCAACCAAGCCACCGCCGCGCCGTGGCTTGCCCGCTCCGGACCCATCAATCACCGGCCAACGACACCCTCTTCACAACTTTTTCCGAGCCCGGATATTCCGATTCCTGCTGATTACACATCAGCAGGCCCAAGGGGGGTGTTCTGTGTCTCCCACATCCAGGAAGGGAGGGGACAGCAAGGAAGAAGCATTGATAACCACCTCCATCCCAAAGCCCCAGTCAGCTCAGCTCACGCTGGGAGAAAGCTATTGTTCCTGCTGGAACTGTCCACAGAGCTGGAGAAAGTATTTCCTCAGTTATAAATCTCCCGGGTTCTTTATCTTGGCACCGGGTCATCCTAGTCTTGTTTTCAAAGAAATTGCCCTTTTTTCCAGAAGACTCTCATTGCAAAACAATGCAGAAAAGTTTACACGTATGAGCTAAAAGCTTTTATCTGTCAGATCTTCTCCTCTTCTCCCAGTCCCTTCAGTTTCACTAACTGAGCTGCTATGAAACCATGGCACGGCAGGTTAAAGCAAGCATTTCTTCAGTGGAAAACGGTCAGCGATGGGATGTTAACGGACAGTGCGGTTTCTGCAAGGGAAATGCAAGGTTCGTTTGGAATGAAGCCTCAATCAGGACCTGGGGCTGGGGGACAGGGAAACAGCCAACTGCAGAGTATTCGAAACATTGGCAGTGGCACTAATGTTTTGACCTTGTTTCACTGAGGTGATCTAATGGTTTAAAGTGATTCATGGAGCAATTTATTAGAGCAACAAACTTTAAAATGTCACTTTGCATGGCAGAAAATGACCAGAACAAGTTGCTGAATAGGAAGAAAAACCATTGAAAAAGGGCAGTTTGCCATCTTAATGATAAAACAGTGACATTTAAAGTGGTTGCCAAGAAATTTAATGAGCTCAGTTTAATTGAAGAATTAATTTTTAATGAATTGTTCCTGAGCATTGACCCACTGGTATCACCAGGGAGTTGGAAGGGACCAAAGGAAGAAAGATCCAAACGTATGGGTGAGAAAAAAGTATTGCCACCTAGATATTGCAGGAAAGAAGGAAATTCAGGTATAAAGGGCAGCCAGGGATTAAAGAGAACCAGGCACGGCTCGGTGGTTTGAATGCAGGCTGGGGTTCGAATCCCTGGAATATGGAAACCCATTGGGTGATCTTGGGCAAGTGACACTCTCTCAGCCTCACAGGAAGGCCAAGGTAAGCCCCCTCCGAATCAGTCTTGCCAAGAAAACTGTGCTTTTTAGAGCCAGGGCGGAATCACAGAGTTGAGACAGAACACCAGGGCCATCCAGTCCAATCCCATTTTGCCATGCAAGAAGACACAACTCGGGCACTGCTGAGAGATGCCAGTCCAATCCCTGTTTGAAGACCCCCAAAGATGGAGAGATCACCACTCTTGAGCAGCTCTTACAGTAAAGAAGTTAGTCATGGGTTGTGATGTTATGTTTTAATTTTGTTCAGTTCAGTTTAGTTTTAGTTCTAATTACACATGTGTATTGTTTGTGTGTGGTTTGTTCCTTTTTCCTCTGTGGTTATGGGCTAGTTTGTTTGTTTGTATTCTCTGCAAAAAATGAATAAATCAAAGAAAGGAACACTCCCTCTCCAAAGCCAGCCACGTTGTTTTGGAAGGCAGAAGGGCTTGCTCACACAACCGCCCATCTCCCCCTCCACTCCGAGGGCCAAATACGCCAGGGAAGCCCCTGTCTCTGCCTTATTCCCACCCAAAGGATCTGGAAAGGTAGTGGGGCAGAGAGAAAGACCCAACAGTGTGGGAAATGGTGGTCCATCCCTGATCCAGGTCCCCCTCTCAGGAGGGAATGCCGTCACGAAATGCTTGTGTAGGGCCTAGGTAGCCATGCAAAAACCATCCTGTATCTCCTGTCCCTTGGCAGGGCTAGCCTACTTTTGACACTCACCCATGGTGTGGCCGCCAAAGAAAAGATTTGCCGGGCCGACCGAACAGGCTCCCACAAGAGGGAAAATGGATGGCCTGCCCCCAGGCCAACTATTTCTATACACACTGGAGTCTAACCGATATATCTGCGCATGAAAAATTGATCCAATTTCCCCCGATAAATTACAAGCAATCTGATTTTCATCACTGTCGTCATTAGCAGGCCCGGAGTCAGCCAACCGTCTCTCTTTCCCCAACCCTACTCTTTTCCCCCTCCACCATTTTTTTAAAAAATAAAAAAGTCTCTCTTTAAAAAATGATTCCCTTCTCTGTTGCTTTGGAAACCATCGCAAAAGGGGCCTTCCCCTCCCTCCCACCCACCCACCCACCCGGCTCCTCCTCGCCGAGTAACCAGCACCAGATGCGGCTTTGACCTTTGCAACTTCCTGGAAGCATACATTTGTCAAAATAAAAATAAAAGAGATTAATGTGAGGAAAAGGCTTTTTAAACTATGAGGAAATCACACTCCCGGGCCCAGACATGCAACCCGGCAATTTCCAAATTTGAGATGGGGCCACTTTGGCCCCTTTGACAAAAAGAAAGAGTAGGTCTAATCCAGCAAATGGATGCAAATCGAGGCTGAAGTCTCCCTAGAAGCCAAGATGAGCCTCCCTGGATGCCAGCTGAGGCTGTCTTACTTTGGCCATATCACGAGAAGACCTGATTCACTAGAAAAGACAATAATGCTTGGGAAGGCAGTAGGAAAAGAGGGAGACCCCATTACGGATGGATAGACTCCCCTAAGGAAGACATGTCTCTGACTCTGAGTCTTCTCCTCCTCCCTGCCCCAGGAGTTGGTGTGAACGAGGCCAGAGGGCGCGGGCAAGCAAATCAGCAACACTGCTAAGGAGACAGGAGTGAGTGTATCAAGGAAAGAGAACCTGCCCAGATCACTTTGCCCATGGGTATCCGAAGCCAACCATTCTAAATCAAATCACTGGACATCTGGGGTTACAAAGAAATCTTCCTTTTCTTACAATACTTCCCCCCGAACACACACACACCTTAAACTGGGTAGGCGGAGAGGGCTGCTGACAGTCTGCTGACAACTCCTTCATCATTCAAACTCCATTTTCGTTGCTTTCTGCACACTAATGAATACTGAACGCCCTGGACAGAGATCTTGGCTCACTCACCACAGCTTGGCAGCATTTTAATTTTCTGCAAATTCCTATCTGTTGTGGCTCACACCAAACACATCGTGGCGTTCCTCCCCTCTCCAGCTTTGGCCGCACGCTGGCCTCTTCTCTCTCGGAGGCTGTTAATTCTCTGTTAATCCTTGCCGGAGACCTGTCCCACCACAACAACCACCAACAACAACCACAGTCCCTTTCCTGGCTCTCAAGAGCCGAGTTCATCGCAACTGCATGTATTTCCAAAGCAGCTTCAGAGTCAGGCCAGCAAGATTTTGCTCGTAATAGCCAGGGCTTCCCAGGTGACCACGGCTTTCCAGGCTAGGAAGGTGACAGGACAGGTTGCCATGACCATCCAGTCAGAGCGGCAGCTTCTTGCTTGAGAGATGGAAGAGCCTGGGATTGTTGTTTTGGCAGGAGGAGGATTACAGCTCCCAGAAACCAGTAATCACACCCGGTAGAGGATTCTAGGAAGACAATATTTCAAAGAAAGGAACATTTCCAAGCTCCATTTTAGGACAATAGTGACTAGTGGCTCCCATGTCAGTGGGGTGGACAATCCTCCCCAGGAGCTCTCCAAGGTGCTGAAACCTGTTCCTAAATGGGTTCAATACCTTGAACAGCTCCTTTAAAACTAGCCCAAAACCTGGCGTGGATTCATTGCCCTACTGACATGGGAACCAGTCTCCACCTGTTTAGGCTCAGGCTGGAGAAACCCAGATTCAGATCCTGACTATAATAACCATCTTCTGACAGTGTCACCCAGGCCCTTGGCCAGCCATCAGCATTCTTGTATGAAAGCACAGGCCTTCAGAAAGCAAGTTGAGATCTCTCTTCTTCTATGTTATGGAATTATGCTTATGAATTCAATCAACCTCTGCCCAAGGTTACATACTGGGACAGTGAGTGTTTCTGAGCAAGAACAGAGTACCTTTTCTCCTCTCCCCAATCTGTCTCTGCAAGCCTGCAATCAGGAATTACAGACCACTGGCCAGAAAGTAGCCCTGGCTGCTCTCAGTCTAACTATTAACAATATCTCTGGCTCACAGTGAGCTTATAGGCATGAATTTTTGAGTTACAGACAAGGAGAGTCAAACATCGATTGACAGGAAATGTCTGATTTATGGTTTATGGAGGTGTGGTTGTTTTGGGAAAAACCATCATTCAGCAATGTTTAGATAAGGAAAAAAAAACCTCCAAAAAACCAAAAAAATGCAGACAAATTTCTTTAAAACAAGAGTGATAAAAACCCTGCATATTGCAGCTCTTGGTTTTTAGCAAATGAAAACAGCAAATTATGTCAAAGGAACTAGCAAAGAGTTGTCTTTGATGGCCCTGTGATTAAGTGGAAGAATATGTAAATGAACGTGGCAGTTGCCATAGTTACTACATGAATTACTGCTCATATTGTGCAGGGCTTCCCCACCACCACCAAAATACATACATACATACATACATATATACATATACATACATATATATATACATATATATATATATATATCCTGGTTCCCCCACCCCGAGGGTCAAGATTTGCATTCTCAGCGATGCCTTCCCCTTCTTCAAAGGAGGAAGCCTTGGATGAAGAGGTTCGCCATCACCATACTAGAATCCACTATCATAATTTATCTGATAAACGCAACAATATTTTTCCTCAACAGCTGGCCGGTGTTGAGCCTCTGGCTTCAGGAGCAGTGTGCCTTTGCGTTGGTTTCATGCCTGCCTTGAGCAGGTAGGAAGCTGGCTAGCTAATGGAAAACGAAGGAAGGACAGCTGGACCTTGGGCCTCATTTCCAACGGCTGGCCTCAGCTGCCGTAGACCGACTGAATCAATTGCTAAAAGACAAAACAAATCCCCAATGGTTCTGATGACGCTGGGACCAGCAGTTGGATTTGGGCCAGAACTGAGAATCGTGGGCTCAAGTGGCACGGATTTGTCCCAATTGGACTACCCTATTTGAATCAGTAGTTAAACCACTGTTTACATCAGTGGTTTATGTACATCAACGCTTATGTAAATCCTACCAATTCAATAAGTCTACACACAGCGGTACCAACAAGGGTTCAGACCATGCGGCCCTCCAGAGGTTGTTGGACTGCAACTCCCATCAGCCCCTGCTAGCCAGCATACACCCCGGGGTGAAGGATGCGGGGAACAGCAATCCAACAGCTGCCTGGAGGGCCGCAAAACTCACAGCCACAAACTTCCCGATTTAGGCAGGCCTTTGGTTTGTCATTCATGGGGCTAAGAGTGCTTTTATACTAATGTGACTTTCCTTTTTTTCTTTTAATTGTATTTAATAGAAGTGTTGTTGAAATGCTTTAAAACTTCTGTACAAATAATTTTGTTTGTAGCCAAACCCGGTTTTCTTAATCACAGATATAAGCCATCCTGGGTCCCAAGCGAGGAGAAAGGTGGGACATAGATGAAACAAATAAATGAGATAAACGTGGGCCCTTGGTGTGATCCAGCACAGCTCCTTCCTCAGCCATCCTTCCCCCCTCCACCGTCCAGCCAGAGGGTCCCTGAGGACACGGCCGGGCGTGGTACGCTCCAGTGTTTGCCTGCCGGAAGCTGCTGAAAGGCAGCGCCCTGACCCCGGCCGTGCGTGCCCCTGCCAAGGCCCCTCATCCAAGCCCGGGTGTGGCTCGGCGGGCTCGTGGCTGGCCCGCCCTCTTGGCTAAACACAGGAAGGGAAGGGTCGGCAGAGGCCAACCAGATCCAAGCCTCAGGAAGCCGGGATTTGGCAAAGGAAAGAAATGTGACTCGCAGGGAGAGAAGCACAACGCAGCAAGGCCGGAAGCTTTTCCAGGTTCCTCTCTTGCTGGGCCGGGCTGAGGCTCATGTCCGCAAGTCTTGTGGGGTCCGGTTCTGCAGACTCAGGGTCTCTTTCGGACTCATCCAAGCCTAACTTAAACACGACACAACGTGTGTGGAGAGTTGTTGAGAGTTCCAAGTCATGGCCTCCACCGTGGCAGCACCCCAATAAGTGGAACGTGATGCTCAGGGCTGCTTGTCTTTTTCAGATCAGGTGACCCCAGAGGTCTTTTCGGCTTTAGACGATTGTGCCTTTTTAATCATTAGCCCCACCACTGATAGTTTTTATTGCTGGCTTCATTCTGCATTTCTCTAGCTCTCCCTGCTTTTGCTTCAGAAATGAACTGGAGCAAAGTTGCGAATATGTCCTAGAGGTTGTAGGGGACAGAGATTTCATTGCAAGTGGAGTGCTGGAAAAACTCTCCTTGGAAACTTTTTCAAAACACACAAGGACATTGGAAGCCTACTGTTTTCTCCAAGGGATGGTGACCTTGTGCTGGAGGCAGCAGGCGTCAACCTTCCACACACTGGCAGGATGAAGAGAGGTGGGGAGAAACAGCATAAACCACAGCAGCGCTTGGCTTAATTTGTTAATTCCGATCAGTTCTCTGAGACGGCAAGAGATGTGGGTGGCTGCTTAGTTGTGCAGCCGAGCCTGCTATTCTGGGAAACAGACTTCTAAAAAATAAATAAATAAAAAGGGCTGGAAACCATCGTTCTTGCCTGTCGCGTCGTTTCCTCCCCGCTGTCCCAACCTGCAAAAGAACTTCCCTGCTCATCCCACCAACCATCCCCTCTCTTGTTATAAAACATGCTTCCTCACCACACCAAAGTGTGCCCTGATAATTCTAAACAATCGAGAGCATCTCCGAGCCCAGGGCATCAAACAAACAGGGCAATTCTCTCTTGCAGGTAAAGTGGGAGGGGGCGGGCTCAGAACACATATGGCAGCAATTTTGTGGCCCTGTGTGTATCTTGGCTCTGCTTAAAAACAAAACCAGCAAGAGAAGAAGAAAGGAGCAGCTGGATCTCTTGAGTAAATTGCCTGCAGTTCATTGGCCGCCTCTTCCAGCATGCACTCGGGAGGCACAGAGAGCTGGGCATCTGAGGAAAGGCCTTACAGCCAACCTGGGCTTTCTGGCTCATTCAAAATCCTTCAAAATTTTGTAAGACAGCATTTCTCAACTTTTTGTATACTGGGTCCCGCCATCCCAAGAAACAAACAGGCTCACCTGTACCGAGAGGGACATCTGCACACGTACATATTTTCAACGGTTATACTTCTCATTTCTGGTTAAATCTTAAAAACATAACAGAATTGTGGTAGTACTCCTCAGAGCAAATACAAATGAGCAAAAATAACAATTCCACTAATAGCTGAAAGTGGTTATGGAAATCCCACAACCCATGTAAACTACTTCTGTGTCTCACCAGTGATACATCTTGGACATGAGTCGGAACAGAAGGACTAAAACAAAGAAACTGATCTGCATTGTTAAGGACAGACAGGCTGAAATCCGGTTTAATGCCACTAGAACAGACTAAGAGACAGCATGATTTCTAAGCCATTCTGCTTCAGGGAAGTTCCAATCACAGAGAGACAGAACTGTGCCCATGCATTGCATGAGGAAAGGTAAATAGGAAAATAAGATTCCATAAGAGGGTACTGGCTACCTCCTTATACAGGTGTCTAAACAGGAGTTACACTAGCATCGTGCTCCTTTAGGATCCCTCCATATATAAAGTATACGTTGATATATAAATGAAATTTAAATGCACTGAAATTGACTTTTAATATCATATTGGTTATTGATGTTGAACAAAAGCAAACTAAATTGAATCAAGATATTAACTATAGAGTATTTGGTTCTTTTTCTTATTGGCTGTAGTCCATTTAGCAGGCTTCTGCCAAATCCAATGGCAACTTGTAACATCATTTAAAAAAAAAAATTCTGAGGAAAATATGAATAAATCATCTCAAAATTGCTTTCAGTTCTAAGAGAGGCAGGAAAACAGCCAGGATAGAAACGTGTTTAAAAATATCTGCTGCAAGAATTTGCACAGCTGGGGAGGGACTTCAGGGGGGAAAAAAGATGCTCTTTGGCAAAGCTGTTTTCTTGCACTTTGGGTGCTGTTTCCTATAGGCATCCACAACAATGTGCCAGCCCTGGGTGTGGACACCCATTCTGTGGAACACAGTAGCACGAGGCCAACCCAAAGCTCTTCCGCCATAACCCATTAGCTTCAGGCATGCCGTGATAAGCTCTGGCAAAGGTTACGGCCTACACCCGAGCGCAAGCAATGCTTCTCCACATCACAGGTAACAAGGGAGGGGAGGAAAAGAGAGACCCCCATGACGAATTTAACTGGGTCTGCTCTGTATCTGCCAAGGAACTGTCTTGGCAAATTCCTCCAAGACGGCTTTGAATTCTTAACTCAAGCCTTGACGTTTGATTGCTCTAAGGTTTCCAAGAAACCATTAGAGTTCGGCGGGGGGGGGTCTGGAAGGACCGGCTGATGATTGACAAAAGCATTAAGGGTAATACTGAACAGACCCGGCTCCAAACCAACCGCCGACCCCTAGAGGCAGCTTCTAGGAGAATGAGGACAAGATCTCTCCCCGCTCAAGCTTCGGGTGAAATCTTGCGAGCAAATACTCGGAATTTTTCCCAGTCGTACAGCTTAACTCTGGCAAGACAAGAGGTTATGGAGCTCAAGTCTGCCTGGGTACGCGCAGCTCCTGCCAACCACAACCACACGAGAGCCAGAACTCCCTCAGCAGCAAGCAAACTCCTGTTCGGGGAAAGTCTTTGGCTTGGATCTGACGGCACATTTCAGCAGAGGAAGGAAGACTGAGAAAGAAACAGATTCCTAGCTGGATCAGTACAGATGGATTTATTTGAATGGTGGAAGACTCAGAACAGAACAGTCAATACCAAAAA
The DNA here is from genome assembly GCA_030412105.1 of Cyclura pinguis. Lineage (NCBI taxonomy): Eukaryota > Metazoa > Chordata > Lepidosauria > Squamata > Iguanidae > Cyclura > Cyclura pinguis. The sequence goes on from CM059613.1 coordinate 1,195,849, forward strand.
ATGGTTGATTTTGACAAGTGAGACGAGGCAAGGGAAATGTTTAATAAAAACTCCACCCAAACAGAGCTGTAAAAACTAGACAGATGACCACATCTTCAGAAAGTAACTTTTTCAGATGATAATTCCCAGCATAACTAGCTGGAGAATTCTGGGAGCTCTCATCCCAAAAAAAAAAAAAACTTTTCCCAACTATGCAAATTACATTACTGTTTCCTTCTGGGATTTAACTCAGAACCAATACCTAACAAAGTCTTTACTAATACTTAATAGTATACTTTTTAACAAAGTAATATTGTATTTCTCAAAGTAACAGGACTGTTACTTAATAATAAATTTCTCAAAATACTCAACATTTCTCTCCAAGGAAAAATGGTTACTGGAAACAGCCCTCTGAAGTAGTGCCAGAAGCACCATGACAACATACATTATTTTTAGAGGCATCTGATTGCTTTAAACATTTTCACAAAGCATGATATATCTGGTTTATAAATTAGTCTGTAATTACCTTTTTTGGTATTATTTACGTTCTCTTGATGAGGTGCCAGTCTGGGCACACTTGGTTCCATTTTGACCTCTGGTCAGAATAACCCAACTTGGGACCATCTAGATGTGTTGGACGACATCCCACCATAATCTAGCTGACTGTAGGATTATGGGAGCTGCAGTCCAACCCATCTAGAGGGCTCTCTGTTGCGGAAGCTGGTCAAGATAGCAACTACCCGAGTTTTGGTTTTAGAGTTGTGGATCTTGCCTAAGTTATTTCTTTTTCTCTTTTTTTTTGTGTTCTGTAGTTGTGGATTAGTTTGTTTGTATATCTTACTAAAATTAATAAATATTAACTCTGAAAAAATATATAGGTAAAACAAAGCTCCTGCTTTTACCTACTATTTTCAGCTGATTTTCAGCCATGTTATTCCAGTCTGGTGGCCAACAAAAACCCAGCCATCACTCTTTGGAGTGTTTTTTGTAGCAATCTGGATGATTTGGGGGAGGTGATATTTTGCCAAGATTTTTTTAAGCGGGGGACAGGAGCCTTGGGGGTATCACAAACAAGAGTTTGGGGACTGACTGGACATGGGCCACTGTTTCCAACCCCCACTGTAATGGATGTGAATCCCCCTTTTAAAGAAAAGCAAAGGACTATTAATATAGTATAAACACCTCCCCTATAGATAGCTGATGTCCACCTGGATGTACAGACCACTCTTGGGTTTCATGGCAACAACACTGAAAATACTAATATTCAAGACAGACGAGAGTTGTAAAGGCCTTCAGAGCTCCCTCCATATGTGGGCGGGGGACACTGATATGAAGCTCAGATGGAAACAATCTATGCCAAGTCTAACTATCTCACTACCTCTGAATTTTACAAGCTGCTGATACAAAGCACCTCAGTAGAAAAAGAGAAACTTCCCCACTCCCAAAACCATCTGCATCTAATGATTTACAGTAACCAAAGAAACAGACACACGCGTCATTAAGGAAAAATCCAGTACAGGTAAGAGGGATGGACAGAGTCAAAGAAAACTGGGCGTTGCATTTCTGAGGTCTAAAGAGACACAGAATAGACAACGGCACTGGTGAGATTCCCTAAATCACAAGAGAGAGTGCAGACAGGTTCAGAGCCCAGTGCCTCACACGAACAGAAGAGGAAGGGAACACCTGCTTCTTAGGCTAGGATGAGCCTTTGCGCTAACAATGCCAAAGAGCAACACTCAAGATTCTGGAAGCCATTAGGGTGGCTCCACTAGAGGTTTATGGAAGCTGTGGAGGTTGATGGACCCCTCTAGATGGACCTCCAAAACTGAAGTTTCGGAAGGACTGTAGAATTATTTGCCATAAGTCTAGCCAAATGCATCATGCAAGGAGAGAGTTTTCTTTTCTTCACAAGGAAGGAAAATTACTCTGGAATGTTAGACTATAGCTCTACCCCTCCAGCCACGGATATTCCCATTTTAGAAATAAACACACTACAGACAATCCATACAGTTTAAAGAACATATATTTAATTACCACCAAATACAGATGGCATCCGATATAGACCAGTAAAGAGTAATTTACATTCCACAAGATATAATTTCTCGTTTTGAGGCAGCCAAGGTGTCTGCCGCATACACACACGCACAACTTTACCAGTTCCAGAAAAAGATCCGACTACCATATTTAGCAGGCTTCAACTCGCCCTCGATGGGGGGATCTGGTGGCGGCCTTTCCCTGGAATGATAGGGGTTCTCAGGGATTGGCCGGTCAGTCTTCACTTTGGTGACCTGGAAGGGAAAGAACCACACTCAAAATTTCTTGCGGGTCACAGAAGGCAAGGAAAGAAGAAGACAGAAAGCACACTGCCAAAGAAAGCTAGGACATCCTCAAGCAGTATGAGAAACCACACCCAAGCACAAGAGGACTCTGAAAGTGTCAAGTTGGCTTATGCCAGCCTTTCTGAACCTGCTGCCCTCTGGATGTGGTACTGGTCAAAGTGATGGTCAGAAAAGCAGATAGATAGAGTGGTATACTTGGTTGATTTGTCAGCCATCGGCTTCCAGCCTGCAGGAAGTTTCCACGACAGAAAGAAACAGTGGTAGCCAGTAGGCATAAATTATGATGCTGGTTCCATGACACACTGAGAAAGAAAAATAAAGATTGCTAGTCCTTCACATCAGATAGCCTGAGCAGCACTGTTTTTTAGACTATAGCTCCCAAAACCTCACACACCCAGCACAGGGAAAATGTATCATGTGATCTGACTAGCAGTGGTTCCTCAGGGCCTCGTTGCAGGCAAAGTTATATCAGCTGAACATGTCCGAGACTGACGTTTCCATCATCTTGGGTCAACTATCAGGCTACAGTCCTTAATTCAGGATGGGAATGACACAGACTCATAAGGTCCCAGGGCCATTTTTGTAGCCCCAGCCCCCACCCCCATTTTCCCCACTGATTGCCTAAAAATGAACTGCTGCCCATAGAAGCCTCCCAGAACAGCAAATTACCTTCAGAGCACAGCAGTCCTAAGTTCTCAGAATAAAGTCAGTCCTTCATAAGCACACATATAACCGTCTCTCACACTCTTTGCCTTAGTGGGTGAGTGAAGAGCTAATCAGCCACCAGAGAACAGATAAACGCAACACCATGGAACCCACTGTGGAATTAGCTGCTGACCAGTGGGATACGTAACTATAATGGCACACATTTTATGCCAGGCTAAAAGCCCAAAGAATCTTAACCAAAAACTATGAGCATGCTTGAGAGAGAAAAAGAGAGTTTATATATATGAACACGCACAGGCAGATACATACACAGAAATATAGATATCGGTGTGGGCGTATCTGAGTATCACTTATATCCACATATATGTCCTCAACACCAGAAAACAGAAAATTCGGGTTTATTTATTTCTCACTTTTCTCCCAGTATGGGGTGCAAGATGGTTTATGAAAATATTAGAACAAGAAAAAGTTTATAATATGATAATAAAAATATTAAGACACAAACAAGCAAGTTATCTTATTAAAATTCTATTAAATTCTAAAAGGTATAAAATCATTTAAAAACATAACAATGAAGTTGAAATTGCACCACACACAGACCAAGAAACCTGACTCCTTGCAACCAATTACCAAAGGAGAACGGAGAAGAAACCAAGCAGGCTTCTCATGGAAGCAAATTCCATAGCCTCAGAGCAGCCACTGAGAAGGTTCTGTTTTCCACATCCTCACCAGATGGGTCTGAGATGATGGCGGGAGTGAGAGAAAGCCCTTCCACTAAGGATCTTAAGACTGCATTAGGTTCACATAAGGAGGTATAAGTTTTCAGACAACACACTACCAAAGACTTATAGATCTAATTTTCTCATTCTGAAAGGCTGGAATGCCCGTCCTAAGCCTTAATTACAGGCTGTAAGAGTCTTAAGTCAAATCATGCGCATATTTTAGCCCTGACCTTTTTGCTTTCGGAATTAAAGCTCTAGGAGGAAAAAGTTCAATACATTTAGTTTGCCAATGCCCAGAACAAGCGAAGAAAAAAACCCAAGGTATTTCCAGTTTACCTTTGACAGTTGGCCCAGTTCCGGTCTCACCCAGCCCAGCTTGTCCAGCACGCACTCATCAAAGACCTTCTGCTGTTTTCGACAGTGGCGTAGCTCTAGCAGGCCGTTGTAGTCAACACAGGTCCAATATTGGGTAAATGGCTCAGCACAGTGCAGCTTGATTTGCCTTTAAAGAGAAAGGAGCTTTGTTCATTTCCTTTCACTGTCTACCAGAACAACTGCTGCCACAAGGCAGCATATGGGATAAGTCCATTATAAACAGAAATATCTTAAAATCTCAGTTTAGACAATGAAGCAAATACGCCATCTGAAATCACTGGCTTACTTTGCCATGATCTGAACAACCTGAACAACCAGGTTTCAAAGTGTGTGTGAGAGTGGGGAGCGCTTTTTGTACCCACATAAAAGTTCCCCTTGTGCAGGAAGAATATCCAAATTCTACATGTCTTTGCTAACCATGGACACCAAACTTCTGGACTTTTGCAAGTAAATGCCTTCATCTACAATGAATTGAGAAACGTACCAAACTCCTGAATTCTTGACTCTGAATCATGGCAAACAGTTACATGCTCACAGGTAGATGAGGACACTGGCTAATATGTTCACAGGCAGTCTGGTGCCAAATGTCAAAAGAAACAAGGCCCGGCCATCTGGGGAAGCCCACAGTGGAATTTAAGAGAGTCAAATTCAGCCACAAGACTTTAGGTTTCCCTCCACTGCAATAAGCAAGTGCAACAAGCAACATTAACCAAGTAAAGCCTCTATATTCAGGAGCAAGAGATTTCTGAATTCCAGCTGCTGAGTGAGGGAGAGGGTAAAAGACTGCAGCCAACTTCATGCCCCGCTTCTGGGCTTCCCAGGTTGGCCACCGCAGGGAAAGGAACTTACTAAGTGATACATTCATTTTCTACAGTGGGCAAAGGATATCCAAGGAGCGCTTCCTCCACTGCAGAAAAACAGGAGGGTGGACTCCACTGACCTTAGGATTTCTGCAGGCTTCTTCTGAGCACATACCTAAAGAAGTCCAGCGCACACTTGTTCACCTCCTTGCCTTCCTTTAAACACTTCCGTGGGTCTTTCTCCTCCCAGCGGCAAAGCATGAATTCCTTGTTGGGCTTGTCGCACTGGGAGCCATAATGGTGGGCAGCCGCTTTCAGTACCGCCGAGCTCACTTTCACCTGCAAAGCAACAAAAGACAAGGGTCAGAAATGGCTGGGACTGCAGAAAGACTCCTGCAAGCCTCAGAGCATACACTCCCCCCAAAACCCCACAGCGAGTTGGGCCTCTGCCACCAGGCAGATGGGTTTGGGGGTCCTTATTATCATCATAGCCAAATGTTAACAGCTGCCGGTGGTGCACAAAGGACTGGTTTGTATTAGGACTTTTGCTGGATACATTTTTGCATAAATTTTTGATATTCCATCTTCCACTGGCCTCACCCACGGGTTCCCTATCTGGCCAATCATGGAGCACTGCCAAAAGCGAGGGATGATGGGAGAGGCAGTCCAGCCATCTCTAAAGCAACTCTATCCAAAAGTTTTTGGAGAAGAGAAACTAAGTTCATAGAATCCTAGAATCGTAGATTTGGAAGAGACCCCAGGGGCCATCCAGTCCAACCCCCTGCCATGCAGGAACACCCTCAAAGCAGTCCCGACAGATGGCCATCCAGCCTCTGCTTAAAAGCCTCCAAAGAAGGAGACCCCACCACACTCCGAGGCAGCAGATTCCACTGCCGGACAGCCCTGACCGTCAGAAAGTTCTTCCTGAGGTTCAGGTGGAATCTCCTTTCCTGCAGCTTGAATCCATTGCTCCTTGTCCTGGTCTCTGGAGCGGCGGAGAACAAGCCCTCTCCCTCCTCTACATGGCATCCCTTCAAATATTTAAACATGGCTATCCTGTCCCCTCTTGACCTCCTCTTCTGCAGACTGAACACCCCCAGCTCTCTAAGTCTGTCCTCGTAGGGCTTCAGGGCTTCCAGGCCCCTCACCATTTTGGCCGCCCTCCTCTGGACCGGCTCCAGCCTGACCACGTCCTTCCTGAACTGGGGTGCCCAGAACTGGACACAGTGTTCAAGATGAGGTCTGACCAGAGCAGCGTGGAGTGGTACCGGTACCTCCCTCGATCTGGGCACCTATCACACATGCCGAGTTCCCTGGGGGGGGGGGCGTGAAGTGAAAGGAAGAGCGGATTTAAAATGGGGGGGGTGAATATACAAATTTGGAGAGGAGGCAAGACCCACTTTTCTGGAAGCGAGGGGGAGAGAGCAAACGGGGACCCTGACCTTGAACTGACACGGGGGACACTCTCTTTGCACGACGAACATCTAAGAGGGGGGCCAAATTCTCCACACATTTGGGGGGAGGGGGAGTTGTTTTGGGGAGGGGGGCTTCTGGGGGTCCCTCCCAGCCCCCTTAATTCGCCCCCTCACCTCCTGCACTTCGAGCTCCTCCAGCGTGGGCAGTTCGATCTTGGCCGGCATCCCGGCGACCGTTTTTCGGGGGGGAGTGAGGTGACCTCCCCCCTCAGCGCGGTCTCCCCTTCGTTGCCCTCCCTCACGGACTAGGCCGCACGCCCGGCACCAACGCGCATGCGCCCTCGTTCGCCGCCACCATCGGAAAAGCGCGCATGCGCTTCTCCCACTTCTCTTCCGCCTGTGGTCCCCGCGAAGGACTTAAGAGGGCGTGGCCGAGAAAGGGGGCAGCCCGTCATCCCGTTGGCTCCGCCCCTCCTCCTTGGCTCTTGTTGCCATGGAGACGGGCGCTGGGTCGCCTCGGGTACCGCGGAGAGGCTGACTCGCCCGCGGCGACCATGCAGTACACGGGCAGCTCCTACCGCGGGCAGCGCGTCCACGGCAGGTGGGAGAGAGGGGGGGCGGACGCGGAGGAGGAGGGGGCGGACGGGAGCAGATACCCCCCGAAATGACACCCGTGTCGGGGAAAACCCGTTCGTCGCGTGTGAATGGTGTTCGTTGCGTGTCTTTGCGAGGAATGGCCCTTTGGTTACTGAGATCAGCTGCCATTTTTCCAATACTAATTCTAATAATAAGTTATTGTCTTCTTATTGAGAATCAGCATGTTTTATGTTGCTGCCCTGCGTCCTCATCCTTGTAATGGCGCCAGCATCCTCCCCATGACATTGCAAGGGGGCATCTCCGACTCGCAGGTTTTGGCCCCAAATTCTCAGGGCCTGGAGCGCTCCTGACCTGGAAACCCCATTAATGTCTGTAAATTTTATGCTGCTAGTTTTTAACTGGTTGCTTGTGCTTAGCATTTGGTTTTAGCATGGCTTGCTGGTCCTATTTGCTGTCCAGACACCAAAAGACAAACCAGTGCATTCAAATTAAAATACAAGAGATTCTCTCTCAACATTTCTGTAGTTCTTAATAAGAGTTGTGTAATTCTTAATATTTTTGCATTAATTATGAAAACAAGATCAGATCAGCAGGTATGTCCCACCACCCCCAGCAATTCACCTGGCTAACAAATCAATCTACTGTTGAGTTCAAGGGATTTCCCACAGTAGGTTGCTTGGAGTAAGGGACATTCTCTTTGGAAATGGAACAGTGGACAAGAATCTATATCTAATTGCCTCTGAAACTGGAGGGCTGTTTCCAAGGTTCTCCTCTGAGCTCCCTGCATTCAGTGGTTAGGCAGATAAAACTGAGGAGTCTTTTTGGTGATGACACCGTGGTTATGGAGTGCCTTCTTTCAGATAGGAAGAGCTATATTCTTCCTCGAAGGCATTTTAAGTTGGTTGCTGCTTTTCTTGACTTGCTTTCTAATTTTTAAATCTGCTTTTTAGACTTATTTTTATTGCTACTCTTTATTTTCTAATTGATTGTGTTACCATTTTTCTCTTTTTTTGTTAACCACAAGCCACCGGAGATGGTGTCAAAGAAATAAGAGCCCTGATCACATCCTTTCCAACAGCAAGTTTAGATTAAACTGTCTGAATCCTTTGGCGGTGGCATGAGTTAAACCTATTTCTTCAGATTCTCCATGTGCTTTTTCTGCAGGTTGGAAGGGACAGGAGCCTACACTCTCCCAACGGAAACCAAATATGTCGGCCAGATGAAAGATGGGATGTTCCATGGCAAGGGGACCTTGTACTTCCCCAGTGGAAGCAAATACGAAGGGACGTGGGAGAATGGGATATGCCTAGAGGTAATACCACTCCATAGGATATCTTAAGCATCGTCTTTCCCCAAGTGAGCTTGTCTCCAGAGCACTTTCTGCAGGTGTCCTCAACTTGGGGTGGCTGGAGAGAGGACCTTTTCTATGGTGGCATCCAGATTACACCCTATCTCCTCTGAGTCTGGAAGTTAAACAGGGTTAGGCCTGTGTAAAACTTGGGTGGGAGGGTAACAGGGTGTGCCTGTTGTTATATTCAGTTATATTCTGCCCTTTTTCCAGTACTGAGACTCATTAAAGGATATTAAAGCCAGAGCAGATTAGAAGCATATGAAAACATCAGTGAAAATGTATACAAGTTATTTCAAAATGGAATTAAACAAGGGTCTCCAAGTAGGGCTGAGAAACAAACCTGATACCTTGGAAAGCCTTTGCCAGTCAGAATTGGTAGTATTGATCTAGACAGTCCAACACCTGACAGCTTCCTCTAGTCCTGCATATCTGTCTCTCTGGACATTTTCATCTCATCCTTTCTCTGTTATCCTTTGAGCACCAGGACAAAGTCCATCCTAATTTTTTTAAACTTCAACAACTAGATAGCGGACCACTTTTTAACAGGCAGTCGGTTGTTCTCATCTGATTTCTTTTTCTCTTTTCCCAACAATCCCATTGCAGTTTGATTATGTTGTTCTTATAACTTCCCTGCTCCAAAACCATCTAACTAACAACTTTTGCTGATATCACAAGAAGACGGCAATTGCCCCATTGACCCTTGGGGAAATAGGGTCACCTTTAGAATTGGAATGCCACCAATAATCTTAATGCTGTTACCTTCACGTCCTGCTTGTGGACTTCCCCCTGTGTTCTGGTTAGCCGCTGTGAGAAGCAGGATGCCTTGGTCCAGTCCAGCAGTGGCCTTCTTAAACTCTCGACCTCAAACGTGCCTTTGCAGGGGAAATACACCTTCGCAGATGGGCTGGAGTATCAGGAAGAGAACTGGCATTATTGCGACGGCTATGACAGAAGGTTTTATACCGAAATCTGCAAGGGCCTGAAGCCAGCAGGTACTGCCTTGGTGACGTTTTTCAATTAAGTGCATGTTAGTTAGTCTGTGAGAAGGGCCATCTAATCCAATTCCCAGTACAATACAGGAGCAGACAATTAAAGCACACTCAAAAGACGGCCATCCAACCTTACATTTATCCCTATTGAAAAACCTCTGTCTTCCTCATAGTAGTTAGTGTTGGCTCCCAGGCCTGTCTTTCTCTTTCCCATGTTAATTTTTGGCACTCAGTCCCTGTGGTAGTTTTTTCTTCAGAGTCCACTGCTGCTAGTTGTAGTATCTGTGGGGAACTCAGAGAGGTTTTCCTCACAATGGGACTCAGTGAGGATGCTGCCATTCACGAGGAGCTCGAGATGCCTGTTATTTTCATTTATCTCTTCATTTTATTGAAATAAACAGTAAGGCCTCAGGAAAATGTAGAATAAAACCCATTTAACCCACCTACAAAACAATAAAAATAATAATTTAAATAGTCTGAAAGCATATTGAACAATCTGACAATTCAAAAATGAGATCATTTTGACCCCTTGTAAAACACCTAAAACTAATCTTCTTGGAAAAGGCCTGGGTATATTTCTCTCCCAGGCTAAGTTTTCACAATCTTGATTTCTGCCTGTTCCCGTTTGCTAGGCATTTCCCAGCTGACAAACCTGGATCCCCCCCGGGTCATCCCCGCGGGCTGCTACGACTGTGGCGATGGCTTCTATAATCCTAAAACAAGAGTGGTGACCGATTACAAGTGCCGGTTTTTGAGGAATGCAGGTACGCTGTCGATCCAATCAGGAATGTAGTGCAGACTGCTTACTTTATGTGGGATTCTTGGTTGGGGGAGTCCCTGGGACAAAATCTGTAGGAGTCAGAGTTGTACCCAATGTAAAATAATTTGAAATGTCAGAAGGCTCAGGCAGATCTCAGTTTATGTCAGAATTGTGTTCCTGGACTTGTGATGTAAACTGGAGGGGGTGGCATTGGAGACCAGAGGTATGCATTCTATCAGAGCTGAAATAGCCATAAGGTTAGTGATTTTATTCTATCAATTTTAAAGATATTAAAGCATAAAACATCAGAGCGTAGCTCTTCCAGGCTGGAGAATCCCCACTCTTCTGGATGACAAAACTCCGGTTGCTCTCTGTCTCACTCTCTCACGCACACACATACACACAGCTAAGCAAGAAGAGGAAAAGCCTTGCCACCACTTCAAAACTTTCAAGGTTCCATCTTCTTTCTTTCCCTCCTCTGCCTCCCTTCGTAAGCGGAGAAAGGAGAGCCGTCCTCCCAAGAACAGTGAGATTTCAGTTTCTTCCTCCCCCGACACCCACCAGGAAAAACAATCCCCTTCCTTCAAACACTGAGAAGACTGGCATTTCTTCCCCCCCACTCCACCCACGCTTCATCACCTAAGTAGGGAAAGGAACTCCCTTCCTTCCAGCAACACCAATGCTGCAGCTGTTTTATTGGTTAGACTTTAAAGCAGAAGCAAGCAACTGCACGATGGGGAGGACAATTCCTGACGGCCACATCCACACAGGCCAGAAGGGATGTCACGCGCAGTCGCCACTTTGGGCCCATATGTGGCCAAACAAACAGGTATCGTGGAGGCCACAGGAGGACAGACTGCAGCATTGTTGCATGTTTTCAAGTATTCTGGGACGCAAATTGCTCCCAAACATGGGTGGCGGTTCAGGGATCTGGAACTTCGAAGCCCATAAAGGTGGGGCTCTGAGGCTGCCACACTCTCTCCACCCCTGCTTTAAAGCACCTGGCTACCTTAACATCGAATGGTTGGCGTTATTGCTAAGCAGGGGCTTGAGTCTGGATCTGAAGCACACCCACACCAGCTCTTTGTGTTCTCAGCGTGGGCAAAACAAGGACACGGTATGTGCATCCTGCCACCCCTTAACTGTGCTGGACAACAACTCCTCCCAGCCTCAGCCAGCTGGGGAGGTTGCGGTGGATGCCGTCTGCCGCCGTCCTCTCTCAGGTTTGTGTCGTATTGATTTCTCCTTGTAACACCCACCCCCCCAAAAAAGAGACTGATCTTAACAGCTTGCTGGGGGGGCAGTGCTCCAAAATACTAGAATACCAGAGTTCTGCTGATGAAGTGTGATAAGCAGGTCACTTTCCCCAAATACAGGAACCAAGATCCATTAGCCCCGGCAGGAACGCCTGGGAATTCCTCTCCTCATATACGTGTGCTTGTTTGTTCCTCTTCTTTTTTAATCTCCACTTTGGGTCCTTCCTTTGCAGCATTTTATTACTATAAACTTATCAACTAATATCAGGCCTGCAGAGAGAGCTGTGTGTGTGTGTGTGTGTGTTCTGTTTTTGCAGTTGTCGTTGGCTGAGAAGCCAGGAGGGGCCCCAGGTCCTTCTCCCTCCTTTGGGGACATGGGTGTGAAGCGGGGATGTAGCGCGCGGGAGAGTCCGTCCCTTCCGCTAAGGGCACGGACAACAATTGAAAGAAGCCGGGACTTGCCTGACATCAGAGGAACTCCCGCAGCCCCAGGAGAAGTCATTGGGAGGCTCAAGGCCACCAAGGTGACAAAATAGGCAGGGAAGGAGAGGGCCGTGCGTGAAAGAGGCCGAGGAAAGGGTCAGGAGCAAGAGGGAACAGATCCAGGACTGCTCCTTTACAGGAAGAGGAGGAAAACTCCATCAGGCAGCCAGCCAGAACTTGGAAGCATCAAAAGCAGATGGCAGGAAGCATATAAGGAACCTCTGGCAAAAACCCCACCGCTCGCCTGTGCCAAGTGATACCGCCTTCGTCAAGAGCTGAGTTCAAGGAGAGACTGTTTGGTTTCTTAGCCCTAACCCTAGCTCCCCATCCCTCCTGTTTTCTTCTCTCCCACCCGTGGCTCCGCAAGGAGAGAGTGGCTTATTGGAATCAATAACAGAACCCCCCAGATGTAGTTGGGCCGAAGAATCCATGAGATTAAAAGAAATGAGGACTTTATACGAGAGGGAAACAGAGGCCAGGATCCTCGCTTATGGAGCATAGGGTTAGGGTTGCCTGATGCAATGAGGGACAAAGCTTCCGTACCTTTAATACTTGTGTAGAAGAGGGAATTTCATCCGAAATGCCCTCTTCACAGGCGTTGAAGGTATAGGAGCTTTGTCCCTTATTCCATCTGGCAACTTTATGTAGCATAAAGTTACACAGGCAGGACCCTCCCTCACTTGCCCCACCCACTCACAGTTTAGTCACTGCATGCACCCCATGGCCATTCAGTGGCTGCTGGAGAGCAGGGAGGAGGAACCAGAGAGGCGTCAGGCTGTGTTCCCGTGGCCGGACGCAGACTGAAGAAGTCATCCACCGAGATTGGATGGGGTCCTCTGGAGGTCCGTCTAGCCCAGTACTGTCCACACTGATGGGTCGTGGTTCTCCAGGGTATCAGGCAGGGGTCTTTCCCACCCCGTAGATAATGAGGACTGAATCTGGGATGTCCCCTTCAATGAAAGAATCTGTGGTCACAGGACCTTCTTCTTCCCCCCTGAGGGCCAAATTCAATTCCAGAGCTCTCAAAGTCCACGTTCCAGTGGTGGAAATACCAGCATCTTTTCCCTTAAACCTCCTGTTGCTGATATCTGAGTCTTAGATGAGGTGTGTCAGCCTTTTGGAATGGGGAAAAGTCTGTAAGAGAGGCTGGGAAACCATGAAAATGATCTCATGAGGAAGGGGTAGGGCCGTTTGGGGGAACTCGGAGGGCCGGATTGAGACCCCGAGAGGACCAGAGTCAGGCTCAGGGTCTGAAATTTCCTGCCCGTTCTTGCTCACTATTTCCTCTCTCTTTCTCCAACACCGTCTGGATTTGGGGGTTGCGAGCCTTCCTTGCCACTTCCCAGGGTGGGGGCGGCGGCGGCGTTCTTGTGCGCGCGCCGTGCCAGGGCTGGGTCCCGGTTCTTGCCGGCACGCACCGTGGCTCTTTTCAGCAGCTCCTGAGAGCACACCTGGGTCTTTAGAAACCAGAGCTGAAAGCGGCCTTCGAAGCACAGGACAATTGAGCCATTGAGGCACCGGTTGCCTTTTTTTCTTCCTTGCCGTTCCAAATTCAGCGGAGGGTCCACCTCCCACAAATTGAAACGATTAACTGCTCTCCAGAAAAGAAAAGCGGGGAGGGCGAATAAATGCGGTTCTTTAGATACTTTTTAAGCCAAAAGCACAGGGTTTTGATCAAGCAGTGAAAGTCCCTTATTGCTTATTTTTATTTTTCAACATGCTAACTTTCTCTCTCTCCCTTTCTGTCTCTCTCTCTCTCTGTTTTTTTTTTCCCCTTCTTCTTTTGCTTTTGTATATTTAATCATTGTGAATTATAAGCCGTGTGAAAGATTTCAGCTCTGGGGCATTTGCCAGATGGTTGATTCTGCTTTTTTTTCCCCTGCGCAACAAAAGACATAATGTTTGTGGCAAGCCCCGAGAAATTGTTGGTAATCAGTGTATTCTTCAACGAAACGGGCGCCAGACCTGTTTGCAAGAATGTTCGGCTTTTGTAGAAATTAATGGTGAGCACTTTTAGTCTCTGCTCCTGGGCACGGAACAAAACAAATTGTGCCGATTGTTTTGCCGGTTTCCATTATGGGGAAAGATGGGACGTGGGTTTTTTTGAAAAAACAACAACACAAAATAGTTTGTTATCATGTCATTGATTGTTTCCTGCCTGGGTCGGGCATTTCAAGAGAAGATGCGTGAAAAAAAGAAGATCGTATCACTCAGCACATCAGCGTCCAGCCATTTCCCCAAGAAAACATCAGAACGCGGGAATCTTCCTCCCACCAGGTCAGTCCATTTGTCTATCCAGCCCAGTGCGTTTCCATCTTTGGTTTCCAGATGTTTTGGAATCCAGCTTCCAGAATCCCTGGAAGGCAGCCAGCGTTCCAAAATACCTGGAGGACCGAAGCTTGAAGAACAACTAGTCTGCGGAATAACTGCAGTTTAGGGAGGGGCCTTTGAGGATGGCCTGCGAGGCCCCTCCCTAAACTGCAAACCCCAGGATTCCGTAGGATGTTGAAAGTGGAATAATAGCATTATAACAGTCTAGTGCGGAAATGGCCCTAGTCTAGCCAGTGGGTTTTGTGGGCTGAGTTGCAGTTGGCACCGCTCGTGGTGTGCCAACACGCCCTGGTGACCACTTGTGCAGTGGATCCGTGCCCCCGTGGATTATTAAGATGGACAGCGAATCGGGCGAGTGAAGAGATTCATGTCTCTTTACCAAAGGGGGCTGATCTCAGCCGCCGGAAAGAGCTGATTGTAAGACCACCCCTGAAAAAACCCTACCGGGACTCAAAAACTCTTAATGTTTCTTGGCCATTCCCTTTCTGGGTAAAGAGTAGAGATGGTGCCCTCTCACTCTTGGACAAAGCCCATTCTCCGGATGCATTTCAGTGGGCATTCAGGCAGGCACAGAAGCAGCCGTGGTTTGGCCAACAGCCTTTCCATTTGAAAAAATCTTGGCGACAACTGGCCTGGAAGAGGCTCAGCCTGGGACCTGCCAGTTGGAGCAGATGATACTGGAGAGAGGGGCCAGTGGCCGGCCGCTGTGTAAGTCACCCATACATCTGTGAGAAGCCACAGCCTCTGGCTCAGGTCTCAAATCCTCAAAAGTTTCCGGGCCCTAAAAATAATTACCGCCATGAAACCCACGAAGGTTCAAATTCCAAATCTTTTGCTTGCCAAGAATAACACAGAGTGTTTGGGTTTGAGCTCTCCACTGTGGATACTTAGAAGACTACGAACCGCCTCAGAGCCTGTGTTCAGCTGTGTCGCCCAACACTAACCAACGCAACAACAACAACAAAAAAATCATCCGGGCTCAAAATGTTCCTCTTAATGAGCAATTTGTAATTACATGAGCGAAATGGAAATGGGAGGTTAAAACTCCACTTGCGGTGGTAAAGGTTTTTACAATAGTTTTGCATTTCCACTTGTCAGGTTGGCAGGTCTGGAGGGCAGATGGGTGGTAAGAACGATCTTCAACAGTGGTACCTGTTTTCATTAGGGATTCATCAAAAATCACTGTCTCTCCCATATATGTAAAAATCAATCCTTCCTGAGATCAGAGGATGGATGGATTTTTTTTAACGTCCATGCAACATACATGTACCACCCTTCTCCTGTAAAAGCAGATTCCCAGCAGGGCAGCCACAGCCTCTTAACACCACCTCGAGGAAGAGATGAAGCTTCGGAGAGCACGTAGTTTAGTTCAGAGAACAGTTGGCTAAGGTGTGGGCGAGGCAGGTTGGCACAGGCGGTCCTTTCGTAGCTGTTCGAATGTTAAGTCCCGCGTAACTTGGGAAGGCTTAGTCCCAGGGAGGGGGGTGCTGCCTCGCAGCCCAAGCATGGGTAGATCGTTGGTGGGAATCTTGGGGTCCTCCTTCCAACCCCTAACCAGCATAACCAGTTCCTCATTCCAGATTAGGAGTCCTGAGGGTCTCATTCCAGCATCTGTGGGGCAGCATGATTCTGGTATACAGGAAGCCCAAGGGTGGGTATTTTGTTGCCTCTTATATTTGGAGGGGCCTGCTATTATTTGCTGTCAACCTCAGCTTTGACTTATGGTGGCTCTGTGGATGAGAGACCCCACCCCACCCCAAGTAACTGCCCTACTCAGGTCTTGGAAAGTCAGGGCCAAATCAGGATTAAATTAATCCACCTGGCATGCCATCTTTGTCTTTTCCTGCTCCCTTCTACTTTGTTAGACATTACCATCTTTTCCGGTACATCGAGTCATCTCATTGTGTGTCCAGAGCAAAACCATCTCAGTTCAGTCACCTTGGCTTCCAGGGAGAGTTTCACCCTAGTTTGTTCTAAGACCCATTTGGTTGTTTCTATTTGGCATCATGGCCTCCTTAGGACTTTCCTCCAGCACCACATTTCAAGTTAGCTAATTACTCTCCTATCATCCTTCGTCACTGTCCAGCTTTCACAGCCATACACAGAAATCAGAACTGCTATGGCCTGGGTGGATTCTGACTTTGATTTTTATGCTGTGTCTTTGCCCTCGTCCAGATTGTGGGACCGGAGCTCCTATAATCCGTAGTTGGCTGTGCTGGTTAAGGCTGGCGGAAGTCACAGTCCAGCCACAGCACTGGCACTGCCCGGCCAAGGAAACGCCTCTCAGACCCTGGCTGGCACCCCCTGCTTTTGCTGCTCTCTTCCTTTGGATACCAGGAGAGAGCCGTTGGTACCGAACTGTGGAAAAGGTAAAAGCTGAGCTGTCCGGTCAGCACCTCACAGGCCACCTCGGTTGCTGGAGTTGTGTGGCAAGCAAGGCACAGTGCCAGGCTGCACTTGAACCCTTGTGGATTGGAGAGCACCTTTTGCTTCCGGAGCTTGACAGGTCTTATCTTTCTGGGGTGCAGCAGGCAAGGAAGACAGAAAACCTCCAGCCGCCGTCCCGGAGCCGAGACGCCTTCCCTTGGCGTTGTGATGCCAGCCATCAAAAGCCGGGCACGGAACTAAAAACCGGCTGATTCTGCGAGCCGACAAGAGTTGTCTGCCTGCAGCCCCTTTCTCTTTTCCACTGAGATCACATTGTTGGCTCTTGTTTGGTAGAGATTTTTGTCCCCGTTTTATTTCACAAAGTCCTCTGGCTCACCAGCTCCTGCTTCGGCACGAATTGGGCCCACCAGAGAGGAAGCGACGGCAAAAAAAGAATGAACTTTTTAAAAAAGACCACATGAGCTCCGACGTGCGATTCTCAACCATAATGTGAAGAGCCGCCTAATTGCGCCGGAGCGATAATTTCCAGTTGATTAAAGAGTATTTGTATTCTCTGTGCTTCTCCCTGTCTCTGCCCCCCTCCCCTGTCCTGCTACCATTTCATTTTTGTGTTTTATTATTTTTTTAAAAAAAGAAGAGGAAATCGCATCTGAAGACGAAGATGTGCTTTGGTGCTCATATTAATATAGCCCAACAATTGCCTTTGCCAAAAAAAGAAAAAGAAGTAATTACAACTTGCTGTCTGGGAGTGCTAATCAAACTCCGGGCTTTAATTCCGTTTTAAATATGGATGAAACACACATCTCTCCGCGCTCACCCTGGTGTGGCCGGGTGACGGAAGCCTCCGGCAATGAGGGCGCACGGGAGAGAGAGAGATTGAGAGAGAGAAAAAGGGACGGCGCCGCTAACAACCAGCTGCCTTGGAGCCGGATCAGCATCTGTGATTTAAATTGTTAGCTGCACAGTCAGGTAGAGTGTTAAAAAGGGTGGTCGAGAGGCTGTTAAGTCCCTGGCCGCCAATTACGAACAATCAAGGAGGAGCCTGCAAACTCGTTCAGTACAATAAACCCAGTTTGTCTTGTTTCAGGGGTTACCGCTCAAGAGGGTGCAGCTGCACTGATTCAAACACCCGGCAACAACTACGGGAACGATTACCAGGCCGCCGCCGCCACCTCCAGGGTGGCAAAAGTAGGACTGGCACACGGGCACGCGCGGGCACACACCGTGTGCGTGGGCCTCCGTTAACTCTTTAGCTCCTCACCGGGCCCGGGCCCTCTTCGGCCTGTCCGCCCCGCCCGTCCGGAAGACCTTGTGGGACCTCGTCCTCCCCGCGCGTTCTGCCCAGTTGCGGCCGCTGTGTGTCCCCCCGAGCCGCGGGCGGAAGGTCCGTCGGATGGACGAGCGGAGAAGACCCACGGAAGGTTTGTTTCCAGATGGGGCCGAAGCAACGAAACGGAAAGGAAAGGAGCAGAAAAGCAAAGCAAAGCAACAGAAAGGAAAGGAAAGGAAAAGTGGAAGAGTTCAGAATTGCCTGCTACAGAAGGGTGGTAGCTGAAATTGATGGATCTGGTGGGAATTGATAAATTGTTTGATCAGAGGAAGGTTGTTAGTGACTTTTTTAAAGAATGGGAACCCCTTATTTGCTTTTTTTTTTTTTTTTTGGATGGAGGGAAAAGAAAATGAATTGTTAATTTTGGGTTTTGATGGTTAGTAAGGTTTGATTGTGGGAAGAAGGGAAGTGGTGTGAAAGTTAGTGAATGAGATAAGAATAACGTGTTCCTTTATAGAACTACTGAGAAGAAGATTGGAAGTCAACTTTTTCTGCCCCCCCCCCGTTCTTTCATTATTTCATGTATCTTTTACTGTACCAGTATAATCTACGATAAAAAGCTGCAGGTGGCAGGAGTGTGACAAGAGCTCCACAGCCCAGCAAAGCCAGCATCCCATGGGGCTTGCAAAAAAGTTACTTTACAATTCCCAGAGCTCTCCAATGCTGGTGGGAGGTGTGTGTGGAGGTTCCTCTAGTTCCCAAAAGTTAACTTTTCTAAGCTCTAGTTCCTGCTTGCCAGGGTGAAATGAGGTCCCCTGTGAAGTTCACAAGGTGGGGCAAACTCTGTAGTCCTCTTTTGCTGTCGCCTCCCTCAACAACTGACTGGTTGGTTGGTTGGTTGGTTGGTTATTTATTTTTTTATTTATGGCTCGCTTTTCCCCATTCTGGGGCTCAAAGCAGCTCGCAAAACCTAAACCACCTTCAAAATATATATCATACAAACGTTTTAAAACCATATAATTTAACTAACGACAGAAATAAAAGCAGTTGAAAGCACAGTCTTTGAAAGAAAAATCTCAAATAGTACCAGATATTCTGAAAGGCCCTTTTTCACTTGAGCGGTCAGCTGTCAAAGGCTGGCCAAAATAAAGAAATAAATGGTCTTCTCGTGCCTTTGAAAGGCTGGGCGGGAGGTCGCCGGTCTCACCTCTCCAGGAAGCGAGTTCCAGAGCCCGGGAGCAACCACCCGGCAGGCCCTGTTGATGTTCCCACCAGATGCCCCTGCGAGGAGGGCCTGGCGCTGTGGATGGTAGAGATCACCCGTACCCCATTAGCCCTGCGTGAAGAAGTAGTGGTGCCCCACGTTCTTCAGGGCAAAGGGAGGCATTTTTTTCCTCTCTGGGGATGGCGGCGGTGGTAATTTGTTTGCTTGAACTCGTGCACCTTCGTAAGTGACTGAAGCAAATCACTGAGTGCGCTGTGCAAATGCACACTGGCACACTGCTTGTATTAGTAGCACAATTTCCAGAGAGAGGTTGAGAGACAGCTCTTAATGCCACTTAAAAATGGCAGCCTTGGGGTGGTCCCCCACGTCGACATCCCTCGGCACGAACTGGGAGCCTTCTCATCTGCGCAAGGATGCAAGAACTCACCTGAGGGAGAGCTCCTCGGCTCTTTGCTGCATTGTTTATTTTATTCTATTTTTGCTTTAGAACCAATGTTGTTCAGCAGATTGAGTTGCTGGGTCCTCAAAGATCCAGGTTCGAGTCCCTGCTCACCCACAAAGTGTGCTTCTTAGCCCGTCCTCCTGTGCAGGGTTGTTGTGAGGGTAGAAAGGGAACAGACCATATCCATGAGATCTAATGTGGCATAGTGTTTTGAGCACTGGAGTACAACCCTGGAGATCAGAATTTGATTCCTTCTTCAGCCATGCAAGCCTGCTGGATGACCTTGGTTGAACCACACACTCTCAGCCCAGAAGATCCCATGATAGGCCTTATGACTTTAGGGTCACCATAAGCTGGAATCAACTTGAAGGCACACAACAACACACCAGCAACAACCACATCCATAGATCTGAGCTGTTTGCGGAAAAGAACAGGGGGTGTCAGAAACAGATGTCTCCTCGTAGCTCCTGAGGGTGTCGGGACGGGGTGGGATTTTCTTTCCACCCATCTATTGCTAGCTTCTTCAAGGTGTGTTCCATGGGAAGAATGCCACACCTGCGCCCTTCTGAAATGAACAGACACTGGGTAAAATAGTTCCTATTTCTATTTATTTCAGTGAAGCTTGGGCAAGAGAAGTCCTTAACTCAGTTGTCCAGATTTTCCTATTTTTGAGAGTTTTGATTCAAAACCAGGCTGCGGGGCCAAAATGCCTTTGAAAACGTGTCCAGTTGGAATGAGTGGAACAGAATTTCCCAGTAAAGACATTTTAGGATGGGCACATTGGCATTCAGCTACCCCTACATACCGTACCAAACATAAAATCTGTTACGTATTGTTGGTAAACTATGAATTGAAGCCATAAACCCAAGTGAGAAGCATCAGGCTTCACTGATTTTGGCCAGATTTAAGTGTCCATAAATCCGGGATTGCAGTGTGATTTTATGTGCCTACAATCAAGGGAGGGCGTCAGCCATTAATTGGTTCAATAGATGAATCAACCAAAGCTAATTTTATTGGGTGCAAGTGTCAGCTAAAGGTGCACGCTCTGTGTGTGGGCTCTTCTACATTTGAATAAAAATAGTAAGAAAGGTCTTGACTTTTAACAATGCATGGATAATACCTTCCAGTTTTTAAAGTTTAAAGCTTTTCTCCCAGGTTTCCTTGAATACGCCGAACAAAGGCTCTCGCACTGAGGTTTTGAGAGCGTGCAAAGTGATTTGAATTAAATTGACCGAGATGGACTAGTCCGCAATCCTGTGTTTGCTTATATGGAGATTAGTTCCATCGAGTCAACGTGCACTATGTTTAAAAGATTATTAAATGAAAATTTTACACGCTACCCAAAATTGAGGCTAGTTTTTATGTAGCAATGCTGCAGAGGTGTTTTAATTTTCCCAGATTCTTTTGCCTTCCCTTGTTTTCTTCCCACACCATCATTTAAAAAGACTTTTCTCCTTCTCATCTTCACTCATTTGATCTTTGGCAACATCCGACACGATCGGGACCCCCAAAATCTAAAGAGGCAAAGGAGAGCAGCGTGAAAAAAAATCCCACTAACACTTCCTTTCTCATCTCTCACATCCTCTCCCGCGGTCCCGTTTTAGACGACGACGAACACGACTGGATTGTCCGGACCTGCCGGAAGGGCTGGGACGAGATCATCGGATTCAGGCCCAGAGAGAGAGCCCCGTATCAAGGAGGCGAAGAAAAAAAGGGAGAAAAGGAGGCTCCCCCTTGAAGCCTTTTCCCTTCCTTTCGCAAAGACTCCGCACCTATAATTTCTCCATTAAGGTAGTTTTTGTTACCTTTGCTAACCAAATAAAATGTAAAGCCACTCTTCATCAGCCGTATTAAGAGGAAATTGTGCAACTAATCACCCCGCACTTTACTGTAATGTATTCCCACGAGGTATGCAGCCGACTAGGGGCTTTTTGTATCTGCGTTCCAAGCACAAAAGAATTAGCTCAAAAGGCAGCCCCGCGCCCTCTCTCAACACCACATTATGCGCCCGCCACACGGAACACCCACAGCCACGGTGGATCCGTCCCCCGGCGCTCGGATATTTATTGGCTGTTGCAACGGTGAGCTCAGGAGTTACGAGATGTATATATTTAATAACTGCTTTGCCGAGGAGAGAATGAACTGAGCCGTTTTACTGCTTGGAACGAGTGTGGTCGTCACCATTTGCAAAAGGCAAGCGGGATTTCAAAACCGCACAGGCATTTCTCAAACAAAAGAAGAACGGCATCGCACCCGTTTGGCTTTTTTGGTTTTTTTTTTTGTTCCTCGATGTAAGTGCCAGCACTTTCCACTTGCATTAACTTTATTTATTACACAAATAAGACGTTTACAAAGCACAACAGTAAAAGTAAGTAACAAAAACAGACATTGGTTTTACCATTTAAAAAGTGCTTTACATTTGGCACCCTTATCACTCCCACCACCCCCCTCTCTCTCTCTCTCTCTCTCTCTCTCTCAGTCTCTCTCTCTCTTTCGTTTTTAAATAAATATCCATCTCGAGACAGCCCGCTCTTCAGAAGGGTATTTTTAGCTGTTGTAGCCAAGACATGCACAATTGCAACACGCTACAAACAAAACAATCTGCTCTTTTTCAAAAGGAAAAAAAAAGTTTGGCCAAGTTATCTGCACTTAGCTGCCATCACCTCACGAGGTCTGGCCGGTATCTGGCGAGTCTGAAGTTTGCAGCCCCGTAAAACCCAGCTTAATCTGTGATTCTTCAGCCCTCCCGGTTCTGGAGTATAACACCAACCCAAGCTTTTATTAAAGAAAAGGTAGGGGAGAGGAGGGGGAAAGCACGCTGCCTTCCATAATCCCATCAAGCCCAACTGGTATGCATTATGCAGCGCAAGCCAATTTGCATATATTTGCATGATTCATTCTTTGGGAGCGCAGAGTTACTGGGATCTGTTCGTGCAACTCAAGTCTTGCTACCCTAATGACTGGAAATCATCCTTAACCCCTGTACTTTCTGAGGTTCCACCAAATTTCACTTTTGCCACAACTTTAAGGGCTAGTAACCTGAGTTTTTTAAATTTAAAAAAAATCAAAATCAGTTTTGTTTTGTCTTAAGAAGTAGAGCTCTGTGCCTCGTAACTAACAGTGTCATGGACTGCAACACGGCCCAATCTCTGCTGGTGGAAATATCTTAGCCATAGGATTGGGCCGTTCACCAGCCCCTTGAAGTTTAACCCAGTGTGTTTGGAGGAGAACAGAAAGATGTTTCAGCAGCCATGTTTCAAATTGCTCCCTTTTTAAGCTGTCAGAACATTTCATTTTAGCCCAGGGACTTGGAGGCAGCAAGGGACTGGTCTAAAACATTGGTGCAAATGAAGGAAACCGGCAAGCTGAATTTCCATGACTGCAAGAGCTTCACCAGCTGAATGGCATCGTAGGAATAAGAATTCCTCATTCACTTGGAAGTCTGTATCCAGCTGCTTAAGCCACTGTTTTGTGCCCTTGAAGAGCCCATTTAGCAAAGAAAATGCAAAGAAAACTACAAAGCCCAGAATCCCCTACCTGGGATAGCCAGCCACCCTGCCCGCTAGGGGAACTCTGAGAATCTCAGTCTAAAAAATGTGCTAAGCTCTGGTTTTCCTTCCCAGGGCAAAGGGAAGCTGCTGGGCTGTAACTTTCCACCAGGATATTTAAGATAGGAGGTCCAGGATGGGGACTGGTTGGGGGGGTCGGTGGCCATTCGGCTGCAGAAAAAGGCTTTCCCAACACACATCAGCTGGTCAGTGGCCATTCAGGTCAGGGGAGGCAGAGCTGGGCCCCGACACTGACCAGCAACCATTGTGCAGCTCTGGAAAAACAATTGCATAAAGAGATACTGGGGCCTCCTTGTGCAACATCAGAAAAAGTAGTTATGACGATGTATCACCAAGGCCATTTCTGCACTAGACTGTTATAGTGCTATTATTCCACTTGCAACATCCTATGGAATCCTGGGGTTTGCAGTTTCGGGAGGGGCCAGCCGGCCCCTCCCGAAACTGCAAACCCCAGGATTCCATAGGATGTTGAAAGTGGAATAATAGCACTATAACAGTCTAGTGCAGAAATGGTCCAAGTGTCAAGCCTCAGAAATAATCTGCCCAAAGAAGCGTAAAACCTCTTTTTTAAAAAAAGTTACCCAGGCAGAAGAGAGCCTGAGATAAATCACCATCCAGCCTCCCCTGCCCCAAGTCAGTGTGGAAACGAGGGAGGCTAATGAGAGCGGCCAGGACGAGAAAGAAATTAGCCGTAATTATTAAAGGGATGCCTTGCGTTCTCGGGACCGTCGTTTATTTTCCACAGACATCATTTGACTAAATGATGGATGGTTTCCACTTCTGAAGAGAGAAAAAACCTGGACTGTAACAAAAGAAAATCTGGCAGAGCCAAAACAAAAGTTGTAAGAGCCTCCATCCCTGGCTGCTTCCTGTCTTCTGCAAGCAACACAGCCCAAGATTTCCTGCAGGGCTGGAGAGGGGCTTGGTGCGGAGGACAGCCGAGTATTCCCCCACTTAGAGGGATTAACAGAGAGAACTTGAATAAATTAGCACATCTTTCAGCTCCTGCCTTCCCCGGTTGCACCCTTGCTCACAAGACTGTTCCCAGGCACAGCACCAGTTTGGGGCTCCCTCGGGGCCAGGCGTCCCACATAATGCCAACAGCCCCCTCTTTGCAGTGGGAGAAATCTTGGGAGTGGCGCAGGGTCCCCAAAATGGCACCTTAAGAGCCTGACTTGGCAGCTCTGTTTAGCAGAACCTCTTCCTGAGAGCACCGAAAAAGAGGAATTCCAGTTTTGCGGATGAGATTTGAAGCTCCACAAAAATCCCATGCATCCCTGCCTCCTAAACCCAAACTTTCGTGCTGCCACCAGGATACATTTAAACATTTTTCTCCCCTCTGCACTAGTGATCTGGGCCCTGATGATTTGAATCTGGCCCCTGGGAGTTATAATTTTTTTTTTAACTTCCCCACACACCCCTCCCTTCCCACAACTGTGAGGCTGGGTTTAAAAGTGTGGCTTCTTGCAGTTACGGGTTGCCAGCCTTTTGGGTTTCAGAGCTGCCAATCCCTCCTGCCTGTTAAAAGCACAGACAGGCATTTTCTGGACAGAAGAGAGTCAAAAAAAAACCCCTCAAAGTTGAAAAGCATTTGAAAAGTCAAGGTCCATTGTTTCTGATACCAAGATTAGTGGAGGGGGCGGGAGAAGAAAGAATTTAATTTCCAGGTCCTCTATGCAAAGGCCAAACAAAGGCAGGCTTGGTTCTTACACAGTTTTCAGTTCTTGGAACTCTTTAGCCTCAGGCAGCTCAGTTTCTCTCCCTGACGTGTTCAGTGAATCAGAGACAAACCCATCCTGAGCCTGACCTTCACAAGTTCCTTTCTTCTTCCTTCCTTGCTGAGGAGAGCATCGGGGCTGGTAGGTTGCGTCGTTCCATCAGAGAGAACGCCGCTGCCTCGGAGCCTCTGCTGGCCAACAGGTTGCCACCCCAAAGGAGGACCAGGTGGAGAACACCCCTGGGTGCGTGAGAGATCGCGGCGGCGGCGGCGGCGGCGGCGGCGGTGCCAGAGCCTGGATGCAAGGTTCAGGGGCCAGACCGGGGGGAGGGACCAGGAATACTTCGGGTGGGCTCTTCTGGCAGCGTGGACAGCGGCCGTCCTGCCGTGGTGGGTCACCCCAGGTTGCATGGTCTGTGACGGAGGGGCAGCAGCAGCATTACCGCGAACAAAATCCCCCAGAGGTCGGGAGGAGCACAAAGAGTCAGTACTGGAAGAGGATGACCTGTGGAAAGAAAAGTGAGATGGGGACTTAGCAAGCTCAGGAGGATGGGTAATTATTCATTCCCTGGGCGAAAAAACAGATTTCCTGAAAACCGAGAACCTCCCTCAGGCAGAATAATAGACTGGTGAGGATTTTGTGCAGTTTTCTCCTGGTGTTTGACATCCCAAAGCGTTGAGCAACAGTTATTCTACACAGAAAAGCAGAGGGAGGGTTGTGCAAACTTTCCTGGTTTTTTGCACAGAAAACAGGGTGCTCTTTGCTCAAGAAGAGCCCCTTGCTGCTCACACGCTCCGGGCAACTGAATTCAAAAGCTTAGGATCCTGGACTGGAACGCACAAGTGTGGTGGGAACCGGGATTCCGGAGGCCTCCGGGGCTGCTGAAACAGCCGTGGCAACTACAGAAGCCAAAGAGGATTTACCTTCTCCCCGCGCGTGGCCAGAGGTCCTTCCATGTCGGCCTTGAGGTGCACGGGAGGGGTGGCGTAGGGGAGGCGGCAGTGCATTTGCCCACATTGTACCTGACCTGCGGAGGAGAGAAGGCGGTTTTAGCCCTTCCTCTTTCATGCCACAGACTCGCAAACCGTCGGCCCTGGACAGGTCATAGGAAAGCAAGCGCATTGTGCATTGTGGGCTGAGCCAGAAGGGCGATGTGGAGAGAAAAGCCATCCAGGGCATGCAAGAAACACGGGCATGCCGCCTTGGTATAATCTCGTCAGTTAGGTGACCGGTGCGAGCATCCCCATTGTGCGGACGGCAGAACTGAGGCCGAGCAAGAGGAAGAGGTGCCTTTGCCTGGCCGTTTGTCCTGAAGTGGGGCTCAGCCCTTATCCGTGGCTCAGTTTCTCTGCACCACTGCGCTCCGTCCCCCTGAAGCTATGCTTTAAGCTCGTGGCGCACGCCTTGGTTACACCCTCTTGGGATTACCGTGACGCCTGCTGTGTAGGCCTGCCTTCAAAGAGCGTTTGGAAACTTCCGCTGGTCCAAAAAGCTGCAGCTGGATGGCTAACTGGGACTGGATACAGGAAGCTCAAAACTCCCTCGTTCCCTGGACTCTTGTAGACAAGTGAAGACCTTTTAGTTTTGGCAGGCCTTTGAGGAGGGACTGCTCAGCAGACAAGGGCCTTTAACAATGTGCTGTGTTGTTTATGGGGTTTTTTTCCCTTTCTAATGGCTATCTTTTAAACCCCTTTTTAATCTTATTGATAATCATGTTTTCAACTTTTTGCTTGATGTAAATGTTTTTAAGCTAGATCTGTTTTAACTTTTGCAAGTCACCTTATTTTAAATAAGTCACGGACACCCCGCCGCATTAACATGAAAAATTTTCTTGCTGTTCGCAAACCTGACACGGACTTCTAGCCACTTCCCCTTCCTGCTTTTCATTTATTTGGAATAGCTGGCGATCCAGGGGGTCCCGGGGGGTCCAGGCGCAGACCCCAAACCTGCCGGAGCCCCCCGAGCTCTGCTTGACGCACGCGGGGCCAGTGCCTACTTTCTATGTAGCTGTGGAGCGTGACCATCCTCGCTCTCTCCGGACTGCTGAAGGGGGAGTAGTGGATGTCGTCGGGCAGCACCGATGGGATGCGGGACTGGGAGCTTCCGGACGCCGGCACCGGGTGTTGGGGCGTGTGCTTTTTATGCCGCGCTCGGCAGTTCTGAAACCAAACCTGGAACACAAAATCCCCACCCGAGAGGACTGCTGTGAGAAGTGAACCATGATTTTTTATTATAATAATAATAACAACAGCAAAAACAACAACAGCACCAAGTCTCAAGTCAAGTCGCAAGTCCTTGCAAGAAACTTTCTAGCCAAATCTCAAGTCTGGGAGCCAGTTTCTGAAGTGGGGAATAGTCTTACTCCCTGTTACTGAAGCTTCAAAAGCTTTAAAAGAAAGGATCCGCGGGTGGGGGGGTGAGCCTTGCCTTTTGCTCTTAGGCAAAGTTTTGGAAGGCCCCTCCGATATGCAGCGGGAATAGGCTGCCAAGCAGACCTCAACCCCCCCTCAGGCCCGTTGCCCAACACATTTGCTGTTCCCCTCCACGAGAAGGCTGTTGGATGCTAACCGTGGAATAACGGCGCTGTAACAGTGCAGGGTGGCATTGGCCTAGGAAGCCAGGGCTCAAATCCCCAATGCTCAGCCATGGAGACCCAGGAAGGTGCCCTTATCTTAGGCCGTTTCCGCACTAGACTGTTATAGCGCTACTATTCCAGTTTCAACATCCTATGGAATCCCGGGGTTTGCAGCTTAGGGCAGGGCCTCAACAGGATAGGGTTAGGGCCTCAAAGGCCCCTCCCTAAACTGCAAACCCCAGGATTCCATAGGATGTTGAAACTGGAATAGTAGCGCTATAACAGTCTAGTGCGGCAACGGGCTTGGCCTCAGAGGAAGGCCATGGGAACCCTTCTCTGAACAAAGAAAACCACGGGAGAGGGC
The DNA here is from genome assembly GCA_030412105.1 of Cyclura pinguis. Taxonomy (NCBI): domain Eukaryota; kingdom Metazoa; phylum Chordata; class Lepidosauria; order Squamata; family Iguanidae; genus Cyclura; species Cyclura pinguis. The sequence continues at coordinate 1,223,463 of CM059613.1, forward strand.
TGCCATAGCTTGGAGTTCACTGGAAGATCCACCGCGACAGTGTCCATCCGCTTCTCCAAGCAAGAGGGGCAGTCCTCTCTTGAAAGACACCTCTGTGAACAAGCTGGCTCGTGTGGAAAGCCCCTACCGTGATTGCTTTCTGTGCGCAGATAGTTTTTCGCCCCCAAGAGGCATTCAATTGTGTTGTGTTCCTGGGAGTTTATGACTGAGAAGAAATGAAGAAAAGCCTCAACAGGAATGGGATTAAAATCTCCTTTGCGAGTTGGCCGGAACATCTCACCGGCCACTGGCCATGGACCAAGGAGGAGCCTATGGCCTGGATGGCAAAGGGTTTGGTGGCCCTTGTCGCTGAGCTCAAAGCCTCACCTGAATGACTCTCCTGCTCAGCCCCGTCATGTCCGCCAGCTTCTGGAGGGTCTGTGCGTCCGGGTTGTTATCCTGAGCAAACTGTGCTTGCATGACCTGAGAGAAGGAACGATGAACGCAGGGTGATCCTGGGTCCTTCGCCCGCCTCTTGCGCCCCACCTCACCCCTCCCCAGGCTCTCTACCTGCAGCTGCTCTGCCGTGAAGGACGTCCGGGCCCTTTTTGCAGGCTTGGGCTGGCTGTCTTGCTCAGACGGGACCGCCCCTTCCAACGTGATGCCGTTCCCTGCAAAGAAGGAAGGATGAACCTCAGTCCTGGTCCAGAAGCTGAAGAGATATCTCTCTGGAGTCACATAGAAGTTCTTCCTAATCTTTAGGTGGAATCTCATTTCCACTTAAATTCTAAATCCTTTGGTTCATTTCATAGAATCTTAGAGTTGGAAGGCCATCTAGTCCAACTTGCTGCCACACCAGCATACACCACGAAAGCACTTCTGAAAGATGCCCACCCAACTTCTGTCGACCTCCAGAGAAGAGTCCACCATCACCCTCTGGGACAGGCTGGGTGTATATTGGACAACAAACCTGAATTAGGTAGCTGCTGACCCAAGCAAGGCCTCCGAAGGTGCAGCACGCTGCACAGCAAGGACGGGGTTATTCTTGCAGCCCAAGAGCCAGGCCCAATTTCAGAGGAGTTTTTGGGGGCCACATTGCAATGGTGGGCAGGGCCAAAGCTTAAAGAGGTAGGGCCAAAAGAACAAGCCTAGTTTAATTTCCCAACTCAGGCTGGCTTTAATACAGGGAGCAGAGGAGACCATTTTGTCCTTTGCAACTGAGGTTAGCTGAGGACAAAGGGAGAAGGTGGGAGGAGGAGGCGAGAGAAACTAGGTGACTTCAGAAGCAGCTGAAAAATGGGATGGAATAGGATTAATCAGGCTGACCCTGTCAAACTGGGACAGATGAGAGATATAATTCTGCCATCAACATTTCGGGACCTTGTTTTGCCCTTCAGATCTCCTTCTTCCCTGGGTACAGGAAGCCCTACAAATCTTGGAGAGGAAAGCTCATAAAAAGTCACCAACGGGCTGAAGACCTAGGATATTAGATCACCAAGTTCCTTCCTCCCGCCCACCTGTCCCCGACTAGTCATTTTTGGGAATGAGATAGAAGGTATTCCCCTCCTGGTATGTTTTTCCATCAGCATCTGGTGCTACAAGGACTATAATGGGGAAAACAGAAGTCAGGTAAGAATATTATTATTGTGCAGGCTGCTGGTGTGATCTTGCTCTGCTTCAGTTTGCTAAAGAAAGACAAATCAAGCTTACAGTTGAACCCTTGGCTGCTATTCAGGACAAGAGGGTGAGTTACTGAGGGGACAATTCTACAGCAAACACTCTGGTACAAACCCTATGGCCATTTCCGCACTAGACTGTCTTAGTGCTATTATTCCACTTTCAACACCCTATGGAATCCTGGGGTTTGCAGTTTACGGAGGGGCCTTTGAGGTCCATTGGCCGATATTCAACAAAAGATCTCTCCAGACAAAAAATTTCACAAGCATTTGGTACCGATGGCACATTAAAAGGGGTGGGATGAAGTTTTGCTGTTACGAACGAACGCTGCAACGTCACAGCCATTAAGTCCCTTTTTAAAGCCACACTGCTGTCTGGGGAGACCAACGAGCGGCCCCGGATGCAACAGGGATCCGAGGCCAACCAGCCACAGCAGGAGGCTCCAGAAACTGTGGGAATCGATCAGTGGCTTGGCTCGGGCGCTCCCTTGCCCTGCAAGATGTTTCGCTTTGGAGGCGAGATTGGGATGTGATTATCTTGGCCCAAGTTGAAGGAATTTTCCTCCCCCCTTTTAATTTTTTTTAAGCAGTTCAACTCATTGCTGTAAGATGATTAATGAGATTCAGCTTCAGCACCATCTGTTTATTTTCCCTTCTCTCCGAAAACCCTCATGCGCGCGCAGGCGAAACCGCTTTGTAAATTCCCGGGGGAAACCTAATGCGCTAAATAGAATTGCCGTCGAGTTTTTCTTTTTTAAAAAAAATTTCCTTCACCTTTGCATGCCCCGCAGGCACCAAAAGGAAGGGGCACAGGCCCCACCCCAGCCGGCTGCCACCTGGCCTCTGGCCACCGACTGCCCTCCGCGCTGACGCCCCTCGCCGCCCGGGGAGCTGGCGTCCAGAGCCACAGGAAGGGCTGAGGGAGGCCGGGCCGGCCGGGCCATTCCGCTGGCGCGGAGGGATGGCGGAGAGCCCTGAGCAACATTTCCAAACGGGGGGTGGCTTCGGCTTCCTGTGCGGACAGGCGGATACCAGAGCAACGGCTGCGCTGGTTTGAGTCCGGCCTCATTGTCTCCACTGGCAGAGAGAGGGAGGTTTGGGCCATTTCCACACTGGGCTGTTATAGCACTATTATTCCACTTTCAGCATCTTATGGAATCCTGGGGTTTGCAGTTTAGGGAGGAGCCTCAAAGGCCACCCTCAAAGGCCCCCCCCTAAACTGCAAACCCCAGGATTCCATAGGATGTTGAAAGCGGAATAATAGCGCTATAACAGGCTAGTGCGGAAATGGCCTTGGACTCCTAGTTGCGCCCGTACGCTCGTGTGTCAGGCTTCCTTGGAGCCATAAGTGCCCAGGGCTCAGTCCGGCAATCCAGGGGTTCCCTCTATCCATCATCACTGATATCAGCTGGCAGAGCTGCCCCCTTGTGCATTTTCATTGAAACGGTGGTCAGAACTTAGAAAAACACCTTGAGTGGGATTGAAAAAATAATCACCCAACTCTCCCCTAAAACATTTATTTAAAGCATGCATGCCCCTCCGGTTACTGGGGCGCACGAAGAGGAAGTTTGCTGTGACTGGAAGAAAGGAATGCCTAGCAAAACTCATTATGCTCTATGCAACCAGAGACAGGCCACGAAGATTTGGCCACCAAATGGCAGAAATGTTGGCTTAGGCCAAAAAGAATATTTTAAAAAATCAAAAGGCGACACACGTGGCACTCCATGGGTGTAAAAATATCGAACTAAAGGCCTCCATTGACCCTTTCCTGATGTCAAATAGCATCACAAATATCCCCACGTGAGATGGCTTCCTGTGACTCTTAGGAAAAAATAGGTTCCCTCCGAGGATCTGGACCAGGCTGATGACTCCCATATCCGTGGAGTGGCCAATCCGCTCCGAGTTTTAGCCCCAAATTTAAACACCCTACCCAGGGTCCAGGTCCATGTTGGGTGAAGGGTTTGGCATCTCGGGTAGCCTGAGTCTGACTAAAACCTGGCGCAGGCTCACCGCCAGATCCAGCTGCCATTGGTCTAGATCCAACTGCCCCAAGGGCAAGACCATGCTACCACCACGCCTTACTCTCTGTTGGTATCTCAGGCTGCAGCAAGATCCTCTTTCACAGACAGGAGGTCTGAGGTCAAGGGGAAACTCCCATCGACTGGGATTCAAGGCCACCCAGCAAGTTTCCGCAGCCCGGCGAGCATCCAAACCCGGGTCCAAGTTCAAGCCGCTGGGCCGCGGCGGCCGGGGTGCGCCGCAAATGCGCGACGCAGACAGCCAGCCCCTTCTCTTGCCCACTCCGGCATCTTGTTTTGATTTTGTTTTCATCTCCTTGCTTAAATCTTGTAAACAGAAACACTGATTATTTTCATTTTCAAATTCTCCCCCCTCTCCGTCTTCTTCTTCTCCCCCAAAATCGTTTCCATCTGCTGAGCAAAATGGCCTGCCATATGCCCGCCTCTCGTACAGGCTCAGAAGAAACGAAAAGAAAAATCAGAGAACTTCTTAACACTTGGGCAAAGTTTCGTCTCTCGGGAACTGCAGGCGCATTAATTCAGAGGAGGAGGAAAGCACCAGAGCTGGAGACGGATCACATGGAGAAAAGACCAAGAAAATCTACATTCTTCAGAGGAGAAATGGCAAACGTGGGCACGCAGAGATGCCAGTTCTACATGTCCCAAATAGCTGCCTTTCTAGCAGAAAATCCTAGAATCCAGGATATGGACCAGAGCGTCCAACCGTAACGATTTAAAAATAAACACAACACGCGCGATAAAATTGGAAGTGACTGCACCAACGCACGTTGAGCTTGGCTGAGGCTTCACAAAGTGATCTGTGCCAGACCCAAATATGTCTTTTCAGTTTTAATCCTATAGAAGGAAAGTTGGGAACCTGACCAGGGAAACCTGGAACAGTCCCGAAAAGTGGCCGGGACTGGGTGCAAGATATTGGTATCCAGTCGGACAATAAGTGTTGGGGATCCATTCAAAGGAAGTTCTAGAGGCTGGGAATGTTGCTTTGGGGCACTATAAATCTCAGCCTGTCTGGCCAGCAGAAGTCTGGGGTTGATAGTTCTCCAAAGTAACATTTCAAAGTTCTGGGAAGTTCAGCACAAGGTTCAGCTTGGGAATTTTTTAAAATCATAGTAACAGACGCCCAGACAAAATGCATGCCGCATGGTTAAAGTCTAAAGAGATGCCAGCGTGGTTTAAGGAGCAGATTCCAGAAAAGTATGAAAGGCACAAGGGCTTTCTTTCAAAAAGGAGAATTCTTGGAGCAGAAACCTTTGACAAGAATATGCCAGATCCAGAAAAGGGGAAGGAAAAAAGAATTCTTTTTAATGTGACTATTTAAATTAGAATCACATTTTTATTAAGTCATGAGACGGCCTTTTTTGGAGAGAGAAGTAAATGTTTTGGTATAAATCCACCTTGGTGCTCTGCTGCCCAGAGGCATCTAGATGGTCCCTGACTGGGAAGGGAGCGCTGGACTAAGCTGGGTCAAGAAACTGGGAATGTTTAGCCTGGAGAGGAGAAGGTTAAGAGGTGACAATGTTGGCCATGTTTAAATGTTTGAAGTGATGTCATATGGAGGATGGAGCAAACCTATTTTCTGCTGCTCCAGAGACTGGGACAGGGAGCAATGGATTCAAGCAACAGGAAAAGAGATTCCACCTAAACCTCAGGAAGAGCTTCCCGAGGGTAAGAGCAGTTTGACAGTGGAATACATTGCTGTCTCAGCGGAGTGTGGTGGAGTCCCTTTCTTTGGAGGTTTTTAAACAGAAGCTGGATGGCCATCTGTTAGGTTTGCTTGGATTATGTCTTCCTGCATGGCAGAATGGGGCTGGAGCGGATGGCCCTTGGAGTCTCTTCCAGCCCCATAATTCCATGATTCTAAGTTAGTGATGGCCAGTGCTCATGTAGCTTTCAATGAGAGAAATTCCTGCAGGATTGGGCTAATAAAGGGCTGCTAGTCTGGGATGTAGCTAGAAGTGGAGAGGGACACAATGTGATCCCCTGCCTCAGCATGAATTTTTCCCCCCAGTCCCCAGGTCTCTAGCATTGCAATACCTTAAGATTTCAAATTTCAGCTGAACATTTAGAAACACAGTTTAGGCCTCCAAAGAAAGAGGCAGACAAAGTGAGCGAGGGAAGGCGAAGCCAAAAGAAGAGTCCTAGCCGTGAATGATTTTCGTTGTCTCACTCTCTGCAGCACTAGCAATTTAAAGGCCCAAGAAAAATTTCATTGGGTGGGATTTTTATTGGGGGTGCTATGCCCTCATTTTGCCCCCCCCCAAATACCTATACCCTTGTTCTGATCTACCTCCAGAACTCTTCTTACATCATAAACCACAAAAAAGAACGTGGCTTCTTTAGTTTTATTGCGTAAAAGAAGACAACCTGCAAGCTTCCACGTACCGTTCTCCGCCGCACGCTTGAGGTTTTCTATCATGGTGTCGTAGTGGATCCGACAGAGGACCTTTTCTTCCACTAAGCCAAACTCCTCTCCGGTGGAGAGCTGCCTCTTGCAGGAGAAACAGGCGAAGCATGCCAGGTGGTAGGCGTTGCCCCGGGCTCTCCTCACCCAGTCGCTGGCATAGATCTGTCTCCCGCAGCGGGCACATTTTGTACCAAACCGGCTGCAAGATAAAAAAAGGAAAGAAACACATGGAAAAGTTGCCAGCAGCATGCAAGGGTGTTTGAGTGTTCGTTTTGTACAAACCTGTGGCCACCGAGTAGTCAAACGAGTAGTATGTTGTTTTACAGTGGCATGGCCTTCCAAGAGTGCAGCTATGTGGAGGGCAGGATGCCCTCCACCTAGGTAAGAATTCTGCCCCCCCCAAAAAATTCCTTGCAGTCCCTAGTTTTCCTGCAGGCCCCAAATTAATAGCATGGCTGTAATTTAAAACTTCAGCTGAGCATTTAGATGCACAGTTCGGGGATCCAAAGAAAAGGGCTGGGCGACGTGACCAAGGGAACGTGGACACAGCAAATAGAGGAGTTTTGGACGTGAACGATTTCACCATCTCACTCTCCGCAGTACTAGAAATTTGGAGACTGAAGGAAAATTTCATACAGAAGAATTCTCATTTGGAGGCGCAATGCTGCAATTTTACCTGCTGTAGCAACAAGCTTCGGTAGAGCTTTGGTCCCAGCCTGTTTTGGGAAGCTAGCCGAGGGGGTGGGTATCTTGAGACTGCCCAGATGGATTGCAAATCCCAGCATTCCCCTCCATTGCTTGCACTGGCTAGAGTGGATGGGAGCGGCTGTTTTCAAACCACACCTAGACAGTTTCAAGCTCCCACCCCTTCATCTCTTTGGACCAAGGCGGGTTGAAGTGCTCAGTACCTTCAGAAAATGAGACCCCAACCCTTTTGAAGAATTTCCACTGGATTTGGACCAGAAGAGGGGGAATCAGCACAAACAAGCTCCTTGAAGTTGACTCCAAAAACTACAGTTGGCTTTTGGCAAGTCCGTCCCTCGCTAGCTGCTCGCTCATCCTTTTTGCCTAATAACACAGAGACAGGCCTCTTTCAGAAGCCCTCGGTCCAAAAACCACCGGGGGGAACAAAGCAACCAAAGAGGACCTGGGGCACATAGTCCAAGTTGGTGCAGCTCTTGTCCTCTTACAAAGCCTGCCACGAGGAGGAAAGGGTGTTATTGGCCCTGAAACAGCAGAGGAGATTATAATTGACCAACTATCCGGAGAGCCAGCGTGGGGTACTGATTTGAATGTTGGACACGGATGCTGTGAGCCCAGGGTTCGAGTCCCTGCTTGGTGGTGGAAAGACCCTGGGTGACCTTAGGCGACTCACACTCTCTTGGCCTCAGAGGGAAGCCATCGTGGCAACCCCCTCTGAACAAATCTTGCCAAGAAAAGCCCTAGGGTCACAATAGTTGGAAATCGCTTGATGACACACAACAAAATTAATCGATCTATCTATCTCCCGGTTTAAATTTATGTCCAGTTTGAGCTGTCATTAAATGTCAACAGGACTCAGTTGGTGGATGCTATGGAAGCAAAACAGTTAAAACCCAAAGGATCACGGTTAATCGAACCAGGACTGACCCACTTAATTTTTTAAAATGCATGTAATGTTTTTATTTTTTTGCTTGAGCCGAACCAGTGCCGACGCAAGGATGGAGGAAAGCAGGAAAAGCCACGGAGCAGCGGAGGTTTTTTGTAATCTCTTACACATGGAGAATGAAACCGATTGCTTGGTTTACATGACTGCACAAACAAAAGAGGCGCGTTAATTGATTTTTCATTCCTGCCACAGATTTCAGAAAAGCTCGGGTCCCTGAGAAGAGAATGCTCCTTGTGTTCTCAAAGGCAGCATCAAAACGAGAGGAAGAATTCTCAGTTCAACCTTTCTTCTGCTCAAGTATCTTTCACAAGCAGTTGCAAGCTTTTCTTAATTTAGGATGTAGATTAATCAGCTTCAATTGGGTAATTAGTGAGGTCTAAGGTCCGGGATTCCTCGCCTAAGAAAAGCCTATGAAAAATTCATGGGGTCGCCAGAAGTGGACAGGCAACTTGAAGGCACATACACAATTTTAATTAGGGCGATTTTTAAAAACCGGTTAAGGACATAAGTCGTCTGATGCTGCCATTTTACAGTCTCTTTTTCCATAATGCACCGGGACCAGAACTTTTGTTTAAAACTAGTTTTCTTTCTAACAATAAGAAATATTTTAAATAGGTTGAATTAGTATTTAAGTTGGAGCTGCACTTTTATAAAGATGTCGCATGCCCTGTTTCAGTAGAGAAATTTGCAACTCTCCCTCTGTATCTCTCTTTAAATTTATGTCCAGTTTGATTTGTGATTAAATAGCAGCAGGACTAATTTGGTGAATGCTACAGAAGCAAATCAGTGAAAACCAGAATTATCAAGGTAACTGAACTGGGGTGGAGCCAAGGTGCATACAAATTTCCATTTGCTTTGACTTCTCCGAAGCTGTGTGATTTTTTCCCTTCTGAGCCAAAGCTTAATTCCAATACACACGCTTGCACAGCAGGGAAACTGAGGCACTAGGCCACACTGTGAGGCCAAATTCACCACCATCACCCCCAAAAAATTACTCCTGTCGTGTTCGCCTTGTGGGTTTATCTAGACAAAAATGGCAAAGTGTCTCTGCTTCCCGGTTTAAATTGCAGTTTGCATTTGAGCTTAGCACCCAGTAAGTCAGGATGTGTTTAATTTAAACAATGGAGATTTAAGCTGGGTCAGTGTCAAGATCTCTAAGGAGCTGGTTTTAGATGACCCTGCTCTGTGGACACTTTCTCCCTTTTTGGTGAGGAACATATGACCACCAGTTCACACTCTGATGAGAGTGTGAACTTCTTGAACCGAGTACAAGGAGCCTCTGAAGAATTCTCTGAACTGAGTACAAAGAGCCTCTGAACAACTCCGAACATTGTCGGCAACTCTGGCTTTTCAGAAACCAATCCATGCTGGCCTACCTTGCAGGGCTGGAAAGGTGACACATCAAAATCCAATTACTTGGTTTTTTAAAAAATTGACTTCTAACAAACTAGACTCTTCACCTAACCAATTGATCCACTTATTTCACCCTCTGTTTGTGGGGGAAGACCTGGTTCAAACACGCTGCCCTCACTCCCAGGACGATGAACTCGATACCCACACCCACACCCCATTTTCCACATCTGTGATTAAAATGCATTGTACTCAGTGCTGCCTAGAGCACAGCTCCCTTTTCAAAATCCACCTCAACTGCATTCTCTGCCTCAGTAGCAAAATCCCACACAGTCCACAGATATTGCTAAAAGTAACATCTTAATTCCCGATTCTTCCCCCAACCCTTTGTGCCAGTTTCAGTCTAAAGCTAGATTTCACTTCACAGGCCAAAGGTAGAAGCCTGTTTGTGTCCTGCAATGTGCAAGTTTCTTTGCACGAGCAGTTGTGATTATTTTGTGTGTGTGTGTGTGTGTGTGTGTGCAACCGGCATGTTAAGTCGAGTAAGTGGAATTCCACAAGGAGAGCCATTTACATATATTCTTGGGTGACGCACAATTATTTGTCCATGCTTTTAATGCACTGCTTGGTTCAATGGGATTGCACAAACGGCCCCAGATCTCCCCATCCATCCATCTTTTCATTTATCTCTCACTTTTATCCCAGACTGGGACTCAAGGCGGCTTACAAGAGGCAGAAAATTACAAGAATAAAAAAGTGCATACGGTTAAAAACATGCAAAAGTCAAGATTCAAACAGCGTTCTATCCACAACAGAAAACCATTTTAAAAGCTTACTTTAGGACAAAGGAACCCCACCAGAAAAAGACCTTCTCTGGTTAACAGCCAGTTCCCAAGGTCTTGCTAGGATAGAAGAGACATGCCTATGAAGACGACGGTGTGTGGGTGATAGAGGGGTGTGTGTGTGTGTGTGTAAAACACCACCAGATGCGTGAAGATGTACCTAGATGGATGAAAATATATTCGGATGGACTGATACGGGGAAGGACGGAGAGAGAGAGGAAGAGGCTGTCTCTGCATAATAACCATGCTTGGAATACGGGTATTGCAAGCCCAGGTGTGCCAAGGGAGCAGCTATGGGGAGGGGGCACAGTGAGGGCTTTTCTGCCCCCTGTAAGAATTCTGCTCCCCAAAGTGAAGTTTCCCTTCATCCCCCCCAAACTTCTAGCCTCGTGGAAAGGTGACTAAAAATGCTCCACACCTGTCCTTTGTCTGCGCTTTCCGTTGCCCACCCTGCCGGCCTCTTTCCTTTGGGCCCCTAAACTCTACTGCCAGTCACTCAACTGAAGTTTTTGGCGACTGCAGGGCTACAAGAATGGGGACAGGAGGAAAAATTAATGGGAGTGCAGGGGCATTGCTTCCCAGGGGACTAAAACCTCTATTTTAACCACCTACTCCGGGCGCCCAGGGCTATCCCAGCGTTCCTCTCCAGGTATCGCACAGTTCTTCCCGAGGGCCGAGGGCCCTTCTTCCCTGCCTTCTTTTTGTAGCAACGCCTTTTGTAAAAATAAAAGTACCGCACTACCTTGGAGAGGCCGCGATGATTGCAGAGATTAAGCCCCACCTGAGCACAGCGCCTGCCTGGGCGTGGATGGAAGGGGGCAATTCCACCCCACTTCACGGACGCCCCTTCATGCAGAAATTCGCCTCTCTTGCCCCCCTAAAAAACCTTTGCAGGGTTTGCAGCCTTAGCAACTTTGGGGAGGAGGATCAAGGCTAATGGTCAAAAGGCGAGATCCCCCCTCCCCCGGCGGACACAACGAATTAATGCGCGAGATAACGAGCGCACACATCTCGAAGATAGATACGAAACTGGACGGATTACAAGCGGCCCTAAGGGGTCCGTCCCTATGACAAAGGGCAACGGTGCCTGCAAAATGAGAGAGCCGGCTCTGCTTCCTTCCGTTTCTCCTTTCTTTCTGTTTTAAACTTCTGCCTTCCCGAAAGAGCTGGGATTTGGAAGCAATGACTTTCGCAGTGCCTTGGTGGCGTTTTGGTGCGCGTAGCGCGACCTCGTTTCGGCCTGAATACCCTCAACGCACCAGACCCCGTCTGATCTTAGAAGCTAAGCGGGGTCAGCCCAGGTTAGTCCTTGGAAGGGAGACCGCCAGCGGATCGCCGGTCCCGTGGGTTCTACTTCAGAGGAAGGAACTGGCAAAACCACCTCTGGCTCTCGCTTGCCTAAGAAGACCTTACGAAACGCAGAACTGACGGGGTCGCCTTGACGGGGAAGGTCGCGGGCAACTGTTCTTCCCGCCAGTCTCCCCCGCCCCAAAATAGACGAGCCCACGGGTGTGGCAGGGGGGCCCTTTCCGCTCCCCGAAACGCCGCCGCGTCCCGCGCGTCCGGAGGGCCGCCCCACGGAGGAGGGCATCGGTGGCGCAGCGGCGCCTCTGCGACCCTTCCCCTCGAGGCTGGCGGCGGCGGCGGGTCCAAAAACGACAAACACCCCCTCCCGGAAGACCTCGCCGCCCTCCGTGCCCGGCCGCTCCTGTCCTCTCTGCCTGGGGCGGACCGATCCCGGCTGCGCGGAAGTCGCGCCTTGCGCCGCGGAAGCCACGCTCCCGAAGTCCGCTCGGCCCCATCCCAGCCCGGGGCGCGGAGGGAGGCCGGTCTCCTTCCCGCCCGAGGTCTCCAGCCGCGCGCGGCCGCCTTTCTTTTCTGCGCCCTGACGCCAGAAACGGTGCCGACCCGACGCCCAGCGCTCAGAGCCTCCCGAGGCTTTGCCCGAGGCCGGGCTGGAGGGGGTTTCTTCCTCAGATTTCCGCCCAGGAGGGGGAAGAATCCATTGCAGCACCCCCCCCCCAAAAAATAATTTGGAATGACGGAGAAACCGGAGAAACCAAGCGCGGCTCCCTTGGCAGCCCTCCTTGTTTGAATTTAAAAGCCGATGGACCCTGAACCCCGCTTCCTCGGCGCCCCTCCGTCTCCCCCTTGGCTTTTGCAGAGACCCCCAAATTCCAGACCCTCTTTCAAGCCCAGTGACCCAGCTTCCAGCCCCGCAGACCCGGCCCCGTCTAAGAATGGGCCTTCCTCGCGTGCAGGGCGGGGTGGCAAGCAAGGAGACCACCAGGGCAGCGACTCTGGAAACGGGGTCCTCTTCGAAGTTTCAGGGAGGGCGGAGGGAGGGGGCGGCACCCTAAAAGGCCCGTTTCCCCTCCTGGGAGCTCGCCAGAAAAGCCCCCCCCCCAAAAAAAACCTTATAATTTTGGGCCAGGAAAAGGAGGCCTTCTGGAAATGCGGAGGCCCCGGGGGCCGCGGGAAGACCCTGGCCGGCCGCACGTGGCCCCCGGTCCAGACTTTGGGGGACGAGAAGGGGGTCGAAAACCTCTCGACCTAACCAGCCAACCGACCATCCCTTCGGTTCCGTCCCCGGGCGCGTCCGCACTGCAGACTTGGAGCGCTCACATTCCGCTTTACCCGCCGTGGATCCGTCCTGGGCTTTGGAGTTTGGGGAGGCACTAGAGCTCCCTGGCTGAGCGTCCTAAGCACCTTTCCCAGAACTGGAAATCCCAGGATTGCACGGGAAGGAACTATGGCGGTTAAAGCGGAATCACAGCGCTCCCGTTCCGTCCTGCGGACGACGAAGGGGCCCCGGCGCTCCAGGCGGCGAACGAAAGACGGGAGGAAATGCCACGAAAACACGGTGAGAAACACGCGAACTTAAGGTGAAAAAGTGCGAAGTGAGACCCCGGCGCTCGTCGGCCTCCGCTGCCCAAACCCCGGGGCTGCCACGAGCTCGCTCTCCGTTCTCTCCTTTGCGCCGTGTGAACGCGGGTGGGAGCCGCTAACGGATTCCTTCTCGCCTCTCGGGAGTTCTCCCAAATAACGACGACACCAGTGCGGTAGTTACCATAATCATCATTGAAATAAATATTAATATTGCATGATTATGTCATTGTATTGGTACTGTTATAATTTCCGTCATGATTAATATAATAATTTTAATAAATTAATTGTGGGGTTCTTTTTTGGGGAGAAGAAAAATATTTGAACTGAGGGAGGGAAGCAGGGAAGGGTCTCTATTGCCGATCGAACAATTGGCTTTTTTTTTTTCTCTTTCTTTTTTTTTTCTTCTTGCCATTCTAATGAGGGGAGCGGGGTGGGTGCACGGAGTCCCCAATCCCGTTACTCGGGAGAAAGCCGCCCAAGGAACTCGGTGGAATGCAACCTCACGCATCCCCGACGGGTCTCCCCAGAAAAGCCCTAAAACCCTACAGACCCTCACCCCCAATCCAGAGATTTTTGGACTACAACGCCTAGGCAGGGGATTCTGGGTGTTGCAGTTTTTTTTAAAAAAAAGAGGAACGCTTTCTCCCAGAAGTTCTATTCCGATCACGCCGTCGGCATCCCAGATCTGAAGCGATTTCACAGCGAGAAAAATAAGGAGGCGCCTCCCGCCCTTCGACGGCGGCGGAAGCCACGGAGAAAGAGCGCGGCTAAGCCCACGCGTGTCAAGGAACCGTCGCGGGAAAGGGCGCACGGGCACCGGAGAGAGAACTGCCAACGGGGGAGGGTCGCGGAGCTCCTTCCTTTCTTTCGCCGACAGATCTCCCGGATCCGCGAAGGGGTCCCTCCGACACCCCCGCCCAGCCTCCCGCCGCGCACCCCTGGCCGCGTCCGAAGCTTCCCCGACCCCGGAGGGGGAAAAGCGGTCCCTCCTTTCGTAGCCCAGGTCCCTCCCCCGCCACCGACAAACATGCATCTATTTAGAAACAATTATGACTTAAAGAGAGACGCGAGAAGACCCGCGGTGATGGCTAAAATATATTTTTTTAAAAAATTACATTGCAGCGCGCTCACTGGCTACAGCGGTTCCGCGAAACAGAGCGCGCGGACTTGCTAGAAAAGTAAGCCCCTTGAACCCACATGATGGTGATGGTGATGATGATGATGATGATGGTGCATTTTTTAAAAAAATATTCCCCGCGCCTGGTGAGACAAGCAAAGGTCAGCGGATGCGTTTCCTTCCTTTTCCAGGATCTCTCAGACCACGGAGGGGCCGCGAAGCAAAAGGCCCTCAGAAGACGCCGAGCCCGCCCTTAACGCGTTAGGCTCCCCCGGGCCCGACCGCACTAGACCATTACAGCGCTATTATTCCACTTTCAACATCCCACGGAATCCCGGGGTTTGCAGTTACGGGAGGGGCCGCCTCCGAATTCCATAGGATGTTGAAAGTGGAATAATAGCGCTAAAACTGTGTAGTGCGCAAAGGCCCACCCTGTGCCAGAAACGCCAACGGCGCGGGCTAAACGCTCGCGCCCTAAACTCCGTCGCAGCAACGAGAAGGGCTGTAGAAATTTATTCCGTTCGTCGCTTTTGTTTGTATCGCTGTCAGGATCGCTGAACAGCCGCAATCACCGTTTCGCGCTTCGCGTTTCCGTCAGGACAGCCGCCACAGCAATATCGGGTTCGCCGTCCCCGAGGTTTGCCGCTTACCTCCCGTACCGGCGCCAGAAGGAATCGGCGCATTTAACAACCACCGGCATCACTGTGATCGTCATCTTTTGCTCATTCGAGTCGGACACACGGCTTAATGACCACACCAGCAGTCATTATTTTAGCGGTAGCGTTGTTAGCCTCATTACTGCAAACGACCACAGCGGCGTCTCCCCCCTCGGCCCCGGGGAAGGGCCTCCCGAGCCGCGCTCCGGGCGCAACAGGCGCGGCTGCGGCCCCCCCACCGTTGGGAAGCGGCGCCCGGCCGCGGAGTGCGATCCTTGGCGGGGCAGCTCCGTTCTCGGGGCGCCCCCCCGTCCTTTTGGCTCTCCCGGGGAGGGGGAGGGACCGCGCCGCCCCCTCCACGGCTCCTCCGAGGGGACTGGACCTCGTCCCCCCCCGTGAAAAATCCCCTTGCGGCCCTCCCCTGTAGGGACTCAGGCGGAGCCGTGGCCGCCCCGCGCGGGCAGGGGGCGTCCCACCTCTTTGACTAGGCTATTTCCCCCCGGGAAGACAGCCCCCAGTGACGGCAACCCCCCAGAAGGCGCAGCCCCCTCGTTCCGGAGCCGCCGCGGAAGAAGCGCCCCGGGCGACCCCGCTGTCTAGGATCCGGGCCCCCTCCCCGTCGCAGCGGCTGTGCCCTCCCGTCCCTCCTTTTTGGGGGGGATGGTCCCCCCATTTCCTATCTTGCCCCCCCTCGGGCGCGCCCCCTCCCGCCGCCGCCGCCGACACGGGGCGCGCCCCTTCCGACGGCTTTACGCGCGGGAAAGGAGAGGTGGGCGCGGAGGGTCCAGGCCTCCGCCTTCTCCCCCCAAGACGCCCCGCCGGTGTGGGGCGCAACATCCGCAGAAGAGGGCGGCCCGGCTCACCCGGGGCTCCTGCTAGCCACGGTGGCCACGCCGAGGGGAAGGAAAAGGCGAGTTTCGGGCTGAGCGGAGCCCCGCCGGGGAATGCGCACCAAAACCGCGTTCCGGTCGCCTTTCCGGGTACCGAGGGGGCGAGCGAGCGGTGGGCAGAAGCTCCCCCGATCCCCCTTCTGGGACCGCCCTTCCCAGAACTCCGGGCAGGGGGGACGCTGGTCCTGCCAAGCTCTCCCACCCAAAACACCCGCGGAACTCGGCCGAGCTCTGGACTCTTTCCCCCCAAGTTTTGGCCGAAGCGCCCCCGGCGCCCCCCAAAAGCCGCGTCCCCACGTCCCGCGAACCCGTCGACCGTCCGCAGCCGCGCGTGGTCAAGGGGGGCGGGGAGGGGGTCCCTAAAACCGAAGTCGACCCCCTCCTTCCCTCGTCCTTGTCCTCCCCCGGACAAGCGAGAGGCCGCCGTCCCGCTCCTTCCCCGAGAAAGCACCTCCTTTTCGGAAGAAAGCGACACCCGCGCGGAAAGACGCCCTTAAAAGGGGCGCATTTGGGGACGGGGGATTTGGGGGCGTCCCCCCCCTCCGTTCGTCTCGCGGGGTCTCCGGCCCCGTCCGGGGTGCCCGGCGGCGCGAGGGGACCCTTCCCGGGCCAGGGGCGCTTCGCGGGGGACCCTCCTCCCCTCCCCCGCCCCGAAGCCCCCGGTAGACCCCGGCCGCGCCCCCCCTACCTGAAGTAGTCCATCTTGCAGAAGATCTCCTTGTTCTTGACGTAGCAGCTGTTCTGCTGGCGGAGGGAGGTCCGGCAGACGGAGCACTCCAGGCAGCGGACGTGCCAGGTGAGGTTGTTCACCTGCGGGCGGGACGGGGACGGGGACGGGGGCCAAGAAGGTGAGCGGGGGGTCGGGGGGAGGGGCGCCCCTCCCCCGCCCCCATTCCCTCCCTCCCTCCCGCCCGCCCGCCGCCGCCGCCGCCGGCGCTCACCTTGAGCAGGTACCGGTCGAGGATCTCGAGGCCGCAGCTGGAGCAGAGGCTCTTGGCCCCCGCGGGCGGCGGGAGGGAGGAAGCCGAGGAGGGCGGCGAGCAGACGGAGGGCGCCGACGAGGAGGACGGGGTGCTGGCCCCCGAGCGCGGCTCCGCCTCCTTCTCCAGGGCGCCCGGCGGCGGCGGCGCCTCCCCGGCCGGCTGGGCCTGCGGAGAGAGGGGCGCCCCGGCGGGGGGGCGGGGGATCAGGCCCGAGAGCGAAAGGGAGACCGCAGGGGCCCCTCTGCCCCCCGGCCCGAGCGCGCGCCCTCCCCCGCTCCGCCCGCCCCGTCCGAGCCTCCTTACCATCCGCGGGAGGTAGCCCGGGGCTCGTCGGGCTCGCCCGCCTCGGTCGGCGGCGGCGGCGGCGGCAGTTGCGAGGGGGCGACAGGTGGGGCCGGGGGCGGGAGGGTTCGCCTAGAGGCCGCGGGCGAGCTCCACCATGGCCCCCGTCGCACCCCCCCGTCTCTTACGCCTGACCGCGGAGAGGAAAGAGAGAGAGGGGAGGAGGAAGAGGAGGAAGAGGAAGGCCTGGAGACAGAGGGGGAGGGCGAGAAAGGAGGGGGCTTGTGAAGGGAGCACTTTGCGGAGTGGGGTGCGGGGCAGGCTTTGGAAAGCGAAGGGAGGCTGCGCTCCCCCAGCTCCGAGAAGCCGCCGCCGCCGCCGCCTCGCCTTCTCCTCCTTCTCCTTCTCCTTCCTTCTCCGACGTCGCCGCCCCGAAGCACCTGCAATTAGTGCGGCCCGGCCGAGGGGGGGGAAAGCGCGCGCGCGCGGGGACCGGGGGAGGGCGGAAGACGCGAACTGTCAATCACCCGCCGCCCCCCAGAACGCGCGTCCCCTCCTCCCTCTGCCCCCTGCCCCCCAGAATACCTGGAAGCCCCCCCGCGCGGCAAAGAGAGAGGGGGGAGGAGGGGGACGTCGGGGGATCTCCTAAACCCCGTCCAGCCCCCCCAAAGTTGCTAGACGTGTCTCTTCGATTTCCCAGCCTCCGCCCCCCCCCCACAACGGTTGTCTGGAGGGAGCAGCGGGGGGGGGGAGGCAGCATTTCAATCCCCGTCTCCCCGAAATCGGTCGAAAGAAAGACCCTGACCCTCCGTCCCCCGCAGCTCTCCCCAAGCTCCAGCCAACGTGCCGGGAACGGCTTAGAGACCCCCCCCCGCTTCCCTTCCTCGAGGCGACCTCCCCCCACAAAACTGCCGGAACGTTTCCCCCCAGGAGAGCCGGAGAGGGTGACCCACCCGTGGAGGGGGGAGACCGCCGGGGCAAGACGGGTCTCTCTCTAAGCTCCCTCCCCCCCGAAAAAGGGCCCGTGCGTTCCTGGGGGCGCCCTCCGTAGAGGATGGACCCCTCCTAAGGACACGACGGCCCCTTTCTCCTTGGGAGGGGCAATCTTTCCCCCTTCCAAAATCGACGGGGCGGTAGGGGGCCAGGGGACTCCCGATCCGGGATCGGGGCCCGGCTCTCCCCCTCCCCTCCCCCCTCCCCTCCCCTCCCCCCCGCAGGGCCGCTCCGGGAGGAATTTGAGGGGCAGGGCATCCCCCCTCTCCGCCGAGCCCGGGGGGACCCCCGTCTCCCCCGCCCGCCCGCCCGCCGCCCTCACCTCGGTCCGCGGCTGCTCGCCCTCGGGCTGAGGGGCGGAGGTCTCATTTTTCCAGAACATGGACGGGGCGGGCGGGGGGCGCTGGGGGGCGCGGGAGCTCCCCTCCTCCGCTGCTGCCGCGGCCGCCCAGACGTGACTCACCCGAGGCGGCGGCGGGAGAGGACTTTAAAGGCTGCCCCCGCCCCTCCCGGCTCTCTGGGGCCGCCGAGGCCCCCTCCCAGCTTTCCTCCTCCCCCCGCCCCAAGATCCTCCTTCCTTCCTTCCTTCCCTCCCCTAGACACGTGTGTGTGTGTGTGCGCGCGTGTGTGTAATGAAAGAAAAAGACAGCCAACCGGAGCAGGGAATGAGAGCAGGAGGCCAGCCTGTGTGTGAACACAATTCCGGAGTGGGACCGATTCTCCTTTCCTTGCGCCCTCTCCACCAAGACAAACGGTAAGGCCAAGGCTTCTCGGAGGATGTGCAGAGGTTTTTTTCCTCCCTTCATGTGGAGGAAAGGACACCGCTCCATTCTCTTCCCACTGCATTTATGAGGAGGAGGGGGTCAAGGGAGGGGGAGATTTGGGGGTAGCGGAGCCCCCCCTCCGAGTCTTACCGTCTGCAGGAGCCCGCCCGACTCTCTTCTTCGGTGCAGGCCCTCGCTTACCCCGACCCTGTCCGAGGGCTTTCTCGGCAAGATGTCTTCTGAGAAAGCCGGCCGGTGCCCTCCTCTGAGGCTGAGAGAGTGGGACTTGCCCGAGCCCACACGGTGGGTTTCCCTGGCTAAGGTGGAATCCTAGTCCAAGACTGGTACAACTATTCTTGTTATTTTAGGTTCTTTTCTGGCTCACAGCAATCCTATCAGTTTTTTTTCCCTGCAAGATTTGTTCAAAGTGGGTTTGCCTCTACCTTCCCCTAAGGCCAAGAGAGTGTGACTTGCCCAGGGTCTCCCAGTGGGTTTCCACAGCCAAGCAGGGGTCTGAATTCTGGTCTTGAGTCCTAGTCCAATGTTCACTGTCACTAGTCACTGTGCCACACTGACTCCCTAAAAATATATACTTAGTGGAGATTGGCCGTGGCCCTCCACTGAGGTTGAGAGAATGTGCCTGGCCGAGGGCAACCAAGGGATTTTCCCTAACTGAGCAGGGATTTGAACCCCAGTCTCAAATGCTAGTCCAAAACTCAAGCCACGACCTCTCCCTGACCCTGCAGTTGTTGTCGTGTGCCTTCCGGTAGTTTCTGACTTACGGCAACCCTAAGGCGAACCTATCATGGGTTTTCTGCGGTTGAGAGAGCGTGACGCACCCAAGGTCACCCAGACGGTTTCCATGGCCAAGCAGGGAATCGAATCATGGTCTCTAAGGTCCGTAACTACTCAAACTACTCCCCGACACACACACACACAGTCAGGGGCGGGACAGCCTCTGAGAACATGAAGTGCCCAGCGTGTGCCCATGCCCACCGATGGCACTGCCTGTCGACAGCAGGGTGGAGAAAGGCCTCCGTTGGACAACCAGTGGCCCTCAAGGTAATTTGCAGAATCCGAAAGGCAGGGGACACGCTCAGCATTGCCTCCTTTTAGAATACACTCCCCTTCCGTCTACCAAATGTCACAGGAAGTCCACTATGAAATCCTGCATAAAGTTTATTCCTGTACAACCATAAAAAAAAAAGTATTGATACATTATGCCCTAGTGCGCAGAAGTGGGTGAAAGAGGCAAAACAACAAAACCGGTTCCATCATCCCTCCCATTTCAGGTTTGTTTCTCAAAGGTACCAACAATGACACCGGCTGGATTGCTAAGGTCACACAATACTCTTTCTAGGCAGACAACTAACCCCCTTGTCTTCAGGTAAGGGGGGAGAACTATTTAAGCGGCAGTAACACACCCATAGCCGCCCCTTGGTCTTTCAGAGATAGAACTAGCCGCGGAGAGGCATTTCAGATTTGACTACCAAAAGCAACTTGAATTTGCGGGAGAGTTCTTTACAGGTTTGGGGACCATGTTGCTGTTTTATTTCCACCAGGGAGGAGTGGCTTCCAGGCAGAAACAGAGAGGAGAGACATTTAAAATGCCAAGAGGAACGGGCTAAAAGTTCAATCCAAACAGTCCCTTGCTCTTCCCGGCTGACTTGACGCTCGCTGGAGGCCGGCCACGTCGCCCCGGGGCCACAGAATCATCTCTTCGACTTCCAGGCCGCGCGGGAGTACGGGGCAGTCCGTTTTTTGTCGGGGGGCTTGAAGTAGGTGTACGGCGCCGCCGGCGGGAACTCGGCGTCCGGATTCTCTGCCATCATCTTCAGCTTGGCTTCGATGGCTTTGATCTTTGTACTAACGCTGGGGAGGACGCAAGAGAAAGACGCTTCACACACCGGTCTCCCCTACCTTAAAACGGCAAACAAATCCACACTGGGGTCCAGATCCCACGTGGCAAACTGTGGGTGGCCACGGGAGTTGCACTGCCTGAAAAGCACCCTTTCCACACCTCTTAGGGGGCGTGTGGTGCACCACATTTGGGGGACCCACTAGAGGGGTTATCCGGAGCAGAATTAAAAAAAAAAAATTGCAGGGGCAAAGGGGGTTACTGCAGTCCCCTTGCTTCCAGAATTGGCCACTCCTGCTTTATGCCACATCTCCATGCGTGCCAATTGGATACAAACACCACTGTGTCTGATGGGGCCTACCCTCCGGAAAGGAGGCCTGAGGAGTCGAAGCCACCCCTCATCCTAAGCAGGGCCTCCTTCCCCAGCATGGCGGCTCCCACTTATTTATTCTTCCCTGGCCTCCTTTCAGCAGACTGGTGAAACGACTTTTATTTTGTCAGCTTTTCCCAAGACCAGGGGAGGTTCTTGTTAAGCCAGTGGGGCGTCTGCTGCGTCCTCGGGGGGCATCCCTCCCCCAGGTCGTGTTCCAGCCCCCTTCGAAGCGCGGGCCGCCTTACCTCAGGTTGGACTGGGTCGGCTCCATGCTGGACGACGGCTCGAGGCTGATGGGAAGGATCTTTTCGTTCTTATTCTGATCATATCTCTAGGGGCCCAAAGAGATCAAAAAAGAGTTTGGAGTTCAGTCTAATATTGCTTCATAATTCTGCATAGTCTGATTATGTGTACTTGTCAATTTGTTTTATACTATGTTGCATTTTTTGTATTTCATTTGGATAATTTGCTTTACAATTGTATGGTATAGTTTTATTATTCCTTCCGTGTGTGTCTGTGTGTGTGTGAGTGGGGGGGGCATGCCTTTGGCAGGACCCACTGCTTTTGGCTGCTTTATTTTTAAATAAAGCCATTGTTTATCTGCTAGGGTTTGGTTCTGCAACCTCCCGTGGTTACCAAAATTTGTGGCTGCTCAAATCCCATTATGTACAAAGGTGTAGTAAAATGGCATCCTTTATATAAAAATGGCAAAATCAAAGCTTGGATTTTAATTACTATTTTCAAGCCGTGGCTGGTTGAATCTGTGGACGGAGAATCTGCAGATATGGAGGGCCAACTGTACACAGAGGGCACTATGTAAGTAATGACGACAAGGATAATTGGAGAGAGATCAAAAGATCACCCATTACTTCTGTGACAAAAAGACCAGCTCCCCCCAGCGAGCCAAAGGAAGCAGTCTGCTCAGAAGAGATGACAGGAGAGGTTCCTGTTCCACTTGTTGAACCCCAAAAGGAAGAGGGAGGAACAAGTCACCCCCCCCAAGCGCCGCTCACCTTTACCTGGGCATGCGCCCATCGCACCACCAGCTTCTTGGAGAGCGCCAGCTTGCCGTTGAGGCACTGGATCGCTTGCTCAGCTTCCTGCGGGAAAAAAAGGGTGATGAGAAGATGAACCCTTTTCTGAGGAATTCCCAACCACCATGAGATCTGAGGTCTACTCAGGGGTGGGGAATGCAGGCCCTGGGCTTGAGTCCAGTGCTCTTGGTGTCGGGGGGGGGGTCCTCCAAATCCCTTCCTCTGATTTGGTGGCCTCTCTTAGCTTTGGAGATCCAGTGTGGTTGTAGTGGTTTAAGCACTGTACAAGGACTCCAGGTTCTAATTCCCCATTCAGTCACAGAAACCCACCGGGTGGCCTTGGGCAAGTCACACCCTCTTGGCCTCAGAGGAAGGCCATAGCAAACCTCTTGTGAATAATAAATCTTACCAAAAGAAACCTTTGGAGAGGGTTTCTAGAAGTCAGCGTCAACCTGAAGCACACAACAATAACAGCAGCTTGCCCTCTCCAAACTAAATGATTGAAATGCCTCTTCTTAGGCTTAAATGCCAGCAGGAAGTGCTTGAAGCTCAAAGACTACATTATTTTTGGCCCAATCCCTTTTAGCCTGAGGTTGCCAAGTGATGATGTCACAGAGAAGGGGGAGGTGGCTGTCTGGGCCAGACTGGTACCCCAAGAAGGCCAGACTTGGCCCAGCACCCAGAGACGTCCCGTCTTTGCTGCTGACTCTCCTGGACTAGATGGGAAACAAAGTAGTTTCCCTATATTTAAAAAGAAAAAACCCAAAGGTTACCTGCTTGGTCTCAAAGTTCACAAAGCAATAGCCCCTTGGCTGGCCCTCCAAGGCCCCTGACTTGTGGAACAAGAAGTCAAACTGCTTCACTTTCCCAAACTTCTGCAAAAGCTTCAGGAGGTGGTACCTAGAAGGCAGAAGGAGGAGAGCAAATGAGTGCCTTTGAAGAACAGACACAGAGAGAGAGAAAGAGAGAGATAAACAAGGAGCAGGCAAGGTGAATCAATTTCATGCCTAAAGATGGAGACCCCAATACCTTCTGAGGGCAATCTGTTCCACTGTCAAACAGCTCTTACAATAAAGAAGTTCTTACTAATGTTTAGACAGAATTTCTTTTTTCTGTAATTTGAATCCACTGGTTTGTGTCCATGTTCTAAAGGGACATTCCTTCAGGTATTTAAAGACGGCTATCATGACACCTCTCAGTCTTCTCCGAACTAAACATGCCTGGCTTCCTAAATTGTTCCTTGGTTTTCAGGCCTTCTACCACTTTGGTCACCCTCCTCCGGACACGTTCCAGTTTGCCAATGTCCTTCTTGTACTGTGGTGCTCAGAACTGGACACAGTGTTCCAGGTGAGGTCTAACCAAAGCAGAATAAAGCGACACTACTACTTCCCTTGATTTGGACACTACGCTCCTGATGACGCCATTTGAACTTTTGTTAAATGGCTTGAGAGGGATCCCCTAGTCAGCTGACGGAATCAGAGCCAAAGGCTGGCTTTCTAATGAAATCCACAACTATTACGGGCTGTTTTCACAGGGTATTCTGCACAGGATGTGGCTGAGACCTTCCACTCTCAAATTCTCACAGCTCCTTCAGCCTCCCATCACAATGCAGAGGCCTCAACACCACTGAGGTGTTGGGCAATCCCCGCCAATGTTCAGCACAAAACAGAAAATTCCTGGAACTCAAGTCATCCATCCCAGGCCAGGTTGGTGCGGATGTGTTCCTGGAATGGGAAAGAGAACAAAGCCAGAGGAGGAGACTTTAAATGAACCAGAAAAAGAAAGCTCTCCCCCAAGAGTATGCAGCTGTAGGCCTTTGGATATTCCCCTCCAACGGCCCAAGGAAGACACTGAGACAGGCTAGAGAACCTTGGCTTATTTATTTCTGAGAACCACCACCAAGATTTATTATCTATTGTTACAAGCATTTAAAATAATCACAATAATGCTGGGCATGACCTCCTTACTTCTGGCAAAGGCTGACTGTTTTCCTTTGGCCCAAAGGATCCTGCCCTTTGAACAAAAATGTCTTGTCTCCTTGTAAAGATGGATCTAACTAGACAACCAGCCTGACAGTCATAACAAAAGGAAAATATGTGCCTTTAAGTTGCCTGTAAACTAATGGTGACCCCATGAATTTCACAGGGTTTCCTTAGGCAAGGAACAGTTGCCACGGGCTTCCCCTAAAATATACCCTTCAGCACCTGAGACTGGCTGTCCCCTGTCTGAGCACCAACCAGGGCTAACCTTGCTTAGCTTCCAAAATCAGACAGGATCAGATGTGCTCAGGGTATTTTGGCATGAACTTAGCCAGCATGGCTGGGGTGAAACCTCCATGTCCAAATGCAGTCTAAACCCAGGGCCCCACGTGCTAATACAATAAAGAAAAAGACAGGGCTACCGTTTTTCACGTGCTGCTTAAGAGCTTGCTGACAATCTTCCTTTCACCAAGATGAACATGCCCAGCTCCTTCAGTCTATATTTTGTTCTTTGTCCTCCATATCATCCTTTTGTTCTTTTATCATCCTCACTGCCTTTCTCTGAACCTGCTCCAGCTGTGCTATTTGTAGGGAATTATTGAGGAGGCTGAGAAATTACTGCAGAGCAAAGAGGGAGCTGCACTCTGAAGAGGGAAAGAGGAGGCAGGCATGCTGTTCTAAGTGAATGGGGTACCTGGGACCTTGGTTTTGGGGTAGGAGGCAGGGGGGTCACCGGAGCTGCGGACAGGCCTCCTTCCAGCTTCCTGCCATCCAAGGCAAGACGCGGGACGACCTGTCCAAGTCCCATTTCCTTTTCCGCTACCTTTCCTCCTGGCACCCTGAGCGCTATTCAAACGCTCATTCAAGGCTTCCTCTAAACAATGCCGTCCCAAGGATACGGGAACGGTCCCGGCCACATGCTAAAGCCATTATGGCCAGGAATTCAGGCCGGCTGGGAGCCAACGGGCTGTTGCTATTGGACGTCATTTGCCGAGCAAAATCTGTCCGGGTGGGCCTTCCAAAAAGTGGGAAGTGGACAGAGTGGAGGCTCAGACACACCCATGAGCAATATAGAGCTGTTTTTAATCATATGAAAAGGGATTCCTCCGTGAGAGAAAGACACGTTTGCAGGGGTACCAGCTGAAGCACTCCAAAAGAAGGGCAACTTGGCCCACAACTCCCATGAGGGACTACTAATAAAACCTGCAAGCCAGGTGCCTCCCCATTCCTACCTGAATAGAACTAACAATATTTAAACTGCTAGAATGAAGCCAGGAAGAGGGGAAAGCAGGAAGGCTATTTTGCCCCATATTTCATTTTTTTCTCCTGGCCTTTCATATCCTTAGGAACAGCAGCCTTAAAAAAATCAGCTCAAAACTGAAAGTAGGGTTTCAGCCACAAATGTGGGAGCTGGACTAGATGATCTTTGGGAGAACATCTCTTCCAGCTCTGTGACTCTATCACTACTTTTTTTCAGAGTTTTCCTGTCTCTCCCTGGCGCCCCAAAATTCCTGGTTTGTAAAATGGGAAGATGATTGTTGTGAAAAAGTATTACATTACACAGCACATTAAGATCCCTAAGTTATTATGGATGGCTAATCTGGAGAGAACGGTACTACAAAATGACTTAGGATTTTCTATGGAACATGGATGCTGAAAACGACCCTCAAAGTCACACAGATACCAAAGGTACGAAGGCTCACAGCTTGCAACTAGCCAGTCTCACCCCCTCAAAGTGACCAATGCTGGTTCCAGAGCCTGAAAATATTTCTTTGAAACACAACTCTCAGAATTCCCTAGCCAATACAGCCACCAAGCATGCTTCTCTGTTCTCCAAACTCCCTACTGTCTATGGTGCAGCATTCTTCTAAAATGCCATATTTTGTCCTATCACCTGAGGTAAGTTTAATAGGTAGAATGCCATATGTGGTCTTTATCCTTTCCCCCAATGACCACTCTAAGAGATAATTCACTGGTATCTTTGTTTTACAGATGGGGAAACATTGGCTGTACAATGATAAAAGCAAGAGGAGAGAGTCCTTCTGGAATTCCACTGTTACAACTGTGGGAATAAAGGGCTGGCTTGGATGGCCTTCCATGTGGAAAATGCTCTCAACCCGCTCCCCTATGCCCCACTGAGAAAACTGGAACATGAGAGAGAAGGCTAGTTTTGAAGCATGAACTCTAGGGTGCTAGATTTCAGCATGAAGACAGAATTTAATGTCAAAGGAGAACTTGCCCACCTTGGATTTAGACAACTTTAAGAGATGCCAGAACAGAAATCTGATGTGTAACAGTTCTTCCTGGATTTTTAGGCACACGGTTCTACACAGTCAAAGAAGATGGGTGACTGAGAATGTTCGATTCTTCTCTGGCCTCATGCAAAGGGAGGTGGAATGGCCATGTCAGAACCTCTGGTTCCTGGGTGACAACTCCACACAAGGCCCAACCATCCTTCCTCCTAGGACTGCCCCTGAGTTTTTAATTTTTTTTAAAATAAATTTCCTCCAAACTTCACACAACGGACACTTGTCAAAAGGCCCGGGCAGCCTGTCAGCTGAGCAGTGCTCGCAATTACTTGCTGCCGAGAAGCCACACAGTATAAACACCGGGCAAAAAATGGTAATTAATGCAAAACCAAGGAGAGGCCGAGCCCGCACAGCCCTGAATGAGTTGCCTGAAGAGGGCATTACATTAATGACGGACTCCACTTAGAGGCGCGATTAGGACGCTGCCCGGCTGAAAGGAGCGGCACTTGGAACAAAAAACTCGAAGCACTTGCCGAAACACAAGAAGCCGGGCAAAAATTGCTTCCACAGCTGAGAGGCTGACAATATCCGGGTGATAAAGCGGGAGCAGCCACTTGGGAATGCATAAATCGGAGATTGTTTTGTAAAGCCGGGATGGGGATGGGTGGGGGGAGACAGTCGCCAGAACCCTGCCCCGGTGCATCTAATATCCCCGGGAGCAATCAAGCTCTCCTCCCTTGGTGTTTAATTGCTCCACTTCAACCTGCTCAAATGTGTTAGCACGCAATTTAAACGCACTCATCGCATGAAGGCCAAGGGAATGTCAAACGCACACACTTAACGTTTGCTGCCACCATGAGCGGGACCGAGGGGCCCACAGCTGCAGTTATTGTATCAGCAGTTAATAAAAAAAAAGCTCAAAATCGACTCTGGTTAAAGGGGATTCTGAAGCCACCCGGCTTTCCTGAAAACACAAAGATCGACAGTAGCTATAACCGTGGACCAAAGTCCGTGGTACCACTGCAGTGGCTCCAAAGCAAAACCTAAAATGGCTGATATGGGCTGTGCATCCCTTATCCGGAAATCCAAAATACTCCAAAATCTGAAATTGTCCACATGAGTGGCTGAGATAGTGAGACCTTTGCTTTCTGATGGTTCAGTGTGAACAAACTTTGCTTTATGTACAAAATTATTAAAAATATTGTATAAAATCACTTTCAGGTTATGTGTATATAGTGTGCGTGAAACATAACTGAATTTCATGTTTTGAGCTAGGTTCCATCTCCAAAATATCTCATTATGTACATATATGCAAATACAAGTATTACAAAATTAAAAAAATGTAAAAAAAATCTTGAAAGTCAAAACGCTTCTGGTCCCAAGCATTTCGAATAAGGGATATTCAAACTGTAATAGAAGCCAAAAGAGGATGAGGGAGAACCATCAAACTAAGGAGCCAAGTGGCAGTTGGGGAGAAACCAAAGGTGAACTAGGGGCAACACTTGCTGTACAGCACAGTACTGAGAATTGGCCCCAAAGAGAGAGAACCCTCCAATTTCCTTCCCTCTCAGGGTTTTTGAATGCCAAGAATGCCTTTCTGGGGCAGACAAGCAACAAAGAGTGGCATTACTGACACATCCAACAGCTACACACTATTGGTACTAATTAAAAACTCAAACCAAAAATGTGAAGGAATGGTCACATGCTGTCCTCTTTCCTTGGAACAATTTCCAGAGAGGCAGCTGTGACAGTCTGCTGGAGCAAAGGCAACCACAAATCCAGAGACATTTTACAGATCATTTAAGAGATCATATGTTCTGATTGGCATAATCCATCAAACTGATGCATTTGACATCACTCTGCCAAAGTGGGCTGTGTCTACAAAGCTTCATGCCACCAGCTCATTTGTTTAGGTGCCTGTAGACTCCTTCTTGTCTTCCCTAGGAGGGCACCTCCCCTTCGGGCTCGATTCCCACACCCCTTCCCTCACTCACTCTGTAATCTTGGGGTCCAGGTTTCCAATCCAGAGGCGGTGCCCATCCTGCAGGGCCCCTTCAGACAAGATGGCAGCGTTCTCCAGGCGCAGGCTCTGCGTGGGAGGCACTGCAGCCGCCATCCGCACCTGCAAAGGGAACAGAAATACAGGTCAGAACTGAGAAAGGGAAGAGCCGGTTCAGTCTACAAGATAACTGAGCATGATACACCCTCTCTACTCCATTCTGCCCCCTTTCTGCAAGGAACAGCTTCCTTTGTTTTCTTCTTATGCCAAAGTTCATCCAGAAACACAGACCAGCATAGAGCAAAGACAATGCTTTTATGTTAACACTAGTTTTTGCCACCACGAACATGAAAGGGTTTGCAGGGAAGTGAATGGAATTCACAACAGATGGAATTCAGACTCCCTCCTTCCCCTACCCCTCTTTGCAAGCTAACAGTCTCATAACTCCCCCCATAGCAGGCGCCTTAGCAATAGCGAGCTCTGCAGGCTTCTTTACAACGACCACGACCTCCCTCTATAGGGGCCGGGCTCTGTGACATCGTCTGAGGCAACGAGCTGAGGGTAAAGAGGAGCAGGTTTGGTCAGCACCCGGACAGCAGGCTTTTCCTCAGAGCAGCAGTGGGAACTCTGCCGCCTTCCAGATATTCTTGGCCTACGGTTCCCAGCATCCCTCACCGCTGCCTATGCTGGTTAGGGGCTGCTGGGAGCTGCAGTCCCACTAACATCTGAAGAGCCCCATATTTCCCAATCCTTGCTTACTCAACGTGGCGGTCGGTGGACCAGAGCCACCCCCTGAACCGTCCGCTGCGAGTTCACAAGCAGCTTCCAAAAAAGGGGGGAAACGGTTGAACGGTGCCAGCGCCCGGCACAGTGGGGCGCACGCGGGGGGGCCCGGCCAGCTCCTCTCCTCAGAGAACTCAAGAAGCACTTCCTGAGAGTTTAAAGTCACCAGAGTGAGGCTGTACCACTTTTTTTTGCTTCTGGCACGCTACAGACCGAGCACGCATCACCAGCGCAGCCGAGGAGCCTGCGCCGAGGGAATTTGGGGGAGAGGGTGGGGCGTGTTTGGCCCCCCCCGGCCGGCCTTTCCGGGCTTCCCTCGGCGCCCGCCTGCCATCGGCGCCCGCCAGAAGGACGCCCGCCGGGGGCTCCGCTCCCTCCGACGCCTGGCTAGAAAGGAGACCTCCGACGAGGCCGAGCCCCCCCTCTCCGCGGCCCCTAAGACGAGGGCGGGGCGCTCCGGGGGCCTCGGCCGTTAGGAGCCACACCGGCCGGGCCGGGGACGACGGGCACTGCCGTCCAAGGCGCCTGCCGGGTCCCAGCGGGGCCGGGAAGCCCCTTCCGCCCAGGCCGGGTGAGTCCGGGCCAGCTGAGACCATCTCAGCCCCCAGAGGCCTACCTCGCAGGGGTGTCGCTGGGCGGGTACGAGACGAAACGGCACCTGCCCCCCGGTTCCTCCACCCGCCCCCCCCCACACCGCTGGCGTCCTTGACGGCGCGCTTGGTTTTGAAAAGAGAGCGGAGGGGGCAGGGCAGCCTCTAGGCGCGTGCAGAGCGCCACCCGGGGGGCCCCGGGCCGAGACCCGAACTCACCGGCATCCCCTCAGCGCGCGCGCGCCCCCCGCTCCCTCTTCCTCCCTGCTCGCGCTGCCGGCGTCACTGGCCCGCGCCCCGGTGACGTCACGCCCCCGCGCCCGCACAGAGGCGGCGGAGAGGCGTGCGAGGGAGAGCGGTGGCGTCATCATTCCGCGACGCAGCGCGGCGGGGCCTCCTCCGGCGCAGCCAGGGTCGGCTCTGGGGCCGCGGAAGTGAGTCCGGGAGGGGCCACGAGGCGCGTGAGGGAAGGAGCCGGGGGTCTCTCGCGGGGGGCGGGGGTCCGGGGCGAGGGAGCCCTGAAAGGCGGGGCGGGGGGCCCGCGGGGTCTTTTTTCCCCCAAGGGAAGGGGCCTCGGACGAGCTGGTGGGCGGGGCCGATGGGAGTGGGCGGAGTCGACGGACTCCCACGTGCTCCTTTCCAAGTGGGCGGGGCCAGTCGCCTCTGTCGGTGTCTTCTTCCCACGCAGGCGGGACCCGTAGGGGTGGGCGGGGCCCGTAGGGGTGGGCGGGGCCTGCGGTCCCTGCCGGTCTGGGTCATTGGAGGAGAGGGACGGTGGGCGGAGCTCGGCTGGAGGAGAACTCGGATGAGGCGCGTCTACACGCGGGCAAGGGCTGAACCGGTTTCGCGGCAGATTTTGGGAGTGTGTTTGGGCCCCGAGGGGGAGGATCCCCCCGGACGTCCTGCGTCCAGGGGGGCCGCGCTCAGCCTCCGCCTTCCACGCCGGGCCGTCCGTGCGGGCTTTGGTTCATCCGGGGGGTCCGGAGCAGAGCTCTGCAGGAGGGCCAGGGAGGGAGGGAGGGAGGGGCCGCGGGGCCCGCCGGTCCAGCCCCCGGCCTCCGGGAACCCACAGCCGAGACATCCCCTTTGACGCCTGGGGGCCGCCTGACCTGCTGAATTCCCGCCCGGCCACCGGCGCCCCCTTCGCACCCCCTGGGAGGGAGGGGAGGGAGTCTAGCGGCCAAGGCGTAGCGTCAGTGTTTCCTGCCCCTTGTTTCCTATGGGCCAAAGGAAGTGTAAGCCTCTTGGGGCAGGGACCCTATCCGCTCGCAGCTGGTAGAGCGGCACATGTACAGAACTCGCGGCAATAATAAAAACGGTGGTAGTGATTAATACCTCTTTTTTCCTTCCAGCAGCAGCTTACCATGGCTGGGCCACTGAGGTGTCTCCGGCAGTTGCCTCTCCTGCTCCGTGGCCCCACCTTGGGAGCCACGGGGCCATCCCCGCTGGCCCTCCTGCAGTTTCGGGGCCCGGTCCGGCACGGTTATCCGGAAGGCTGCACCCCTCTGTCCCTGCAGGCCAGACAGCTTGCAACCAAGAAGACCAAAGGTGAGAAGGGGAGTCTGCCCGTCAGAACGTTCTCTTATGTGTCTGTCAGTTATTAATTTTTTTAGACCATCACAAGTGAGAAGGGTGGGGAAGTTCTCATGTTTCTCTCTGTGACTAGAGGGAAGGATGCAGAAAAGGGACAGTGAGCCTAGAGGAACTCCTCTGCGAGGAAAGGGTGGAGTGTTTGTCCCCGCCGGCTGTATATGGCCAAGGCAGACTAATGGTGACAGGTTATGTTTTAAAAATAAAATTCCCAACTCTTTCAGCCTGTTAGCTACCAAAATGGGACTTTTCCCCCCTATGATTCCATGAATTTATGCTATATGAACTTTTTCCCAGTCAAAGGGAAGGGCCAGGCCCGAGTGAACATCAATGCCTCTTTAGTGGAGGACGTAATCAGCTTGGAAGAGGTCAACGAGGACATGCGCTCTGTCCTTAAAGCCCTGCAGGAGGACTTCAGCCGAACTTTGAACATCAGGACCTCACCGGGTGAGTCATTTAGACCCGCGAGGTGGGCTGGGTCTGCCCTTTAGGGATTGCCTCTTCTTTACCTCTCATGCGGGAGGTGGAACTCTCTTCACAGGCACGGGACAGGTGATACTAAGCCGTCATTGAACATCATGTGCGTGAATAGGCACGAGCCAGCATGAAACGCCAGGTCCACACGGTTCTCTGCTTGTCCTGCTGTCCAATCAGAAAGTAAAAGAGTAGACCAGAGTTTAATTTTGCATTCCTAGGCTTTATGTTCTCCTTGGGGGCTTCTTGGAGGCATCCCACTGACCAATGCAGAAAACAGGATGAGATAGATCAGGGTGGCTTGCTAAGCATTCTTCCACTGCAGCTCCCATGATTCCTCACGATTGGTTATTGCTGCCTAGGAATGGTGGGAGCTGCAGTTCTGTCACAAGCTGAACTTCCCTGAGTCAGCTGTTTAGCCTCGTGCAGGGAGGTTCTAGGCGCACAACGCACACCAGGATTGCTGCTTTGAAAGCCTGGGAAGTTGCTGAGTTGGTGATGGGGTGCTAGCAAAGCATTAGTTGCTGTGACATTTCTGCAGTCACTCACCTGGTGGATAACAGTACTGAGATTCTTTTTTTTAAAAAAAGAAACTTTCTTTGCCCTGTGCTTGACCAGGAAGGATCCATTTTTGCTAATAGCTTCCTGCAGGCGGCCTCTGCGAGTAGAAGATGTCAGCGGCCTCAAAGCCAACCATTTGCAGATGGCCAGGGGAGTTGTCAGCTACTAGCTTGGCCCCAGCAGGAAGGGGGCAATTGCCACCGAATTAACCCGCTTGGAAATTGCCATCAAGATGTAGGAAGGTCAGTGGAGGTAAGAGGGGAGCAGCCACAAGAGCCCCCCCCCCCAGTGCTCTTGGTGCTGCTCCCCCTGGAATCCCTCTTGTGAGGTTCTTAGATTAGTTGTCCAAACAAGGAACTTTTCAGAGGTTCAGCTTTGACTTTCAGCACCGAAACGCCTGACTTTGGAATGCACAGTCTGGCTGTTTTGTGTGTCGTTCCCAAAGGTTTTGACGTAATTGTACTTCTTGTTCCAGGGGCTCTTGATCACATCATTGTCTCAACCAAGGATGGGAAGTTTCCTTTGAACCAGCTGGGACAGGTCTCCCTGAAGTCTCCGCAACTCATCATTGTCAACATGAGCAACTTCCCAGAAGTAAATTAGATTCCACCCTGACTTCTTCTATAGTTGTTTAGGTAGTTGGACTGCAGTGAAACATATTAGATGGGCCAAATATAGGATATGAAAGTCTAGTTATTCTTCTGAGCAGACAAAGGGCATTTGCTAGAGGGAAATAGGAAGAGGTCTTGGATTCAGGAAGAGGGAGCTTCTGTTTTAAAAGGAGAAGGCCCCAAGTTCAGTTCCTGCCAGCCCTAGCCAAAGAGCTTCCTGGAAATGGTTTCTAATACTTGGAATTAAAACTTTTGGTCTAGCAGACCAATGGCAGGCTGTTTTGTGTGTTCAAATTTTCAGTGTACAACCTAGTTTCCGTAGAATTTGTGAGTGCCATTTTAGTAAAAGGAAGAAAACTGGTGCTAGTGTTTGTAGCTATGATAATAGGCTTGAAAACACTTGGGAGGGGACTGTTGAACTCTAAATCAGAAAGAGGGTAGCTATGAGATCCACTGACCTTAATGCTCTTTGTGCTCCTTGCCTCTCCTTCTGGCTATCAAAACCACAATAAATTCATCTGCCTTTATAGAAAGCAGAATACAGGATCCAGTTTTACTCAGAGTGGAATTCAGACTGGCTGGGTAAAAGACCAAAACCTTTTTTAAAAAAACAAGCTTTGCAACCGCCAAGATTTTGCCCACCAAAGAGCCTGCGTCCTCTGTTCTTGCTTCTTGGCCCGTCCCCACATTTTCTCGCCAACGGAGCTGTTGTCGGTTTACCAGATATTGGAGCTGTTGTCGGTTTTTTCAGCTATTGCCTGAAAATCCCTAGCTATGAATCACAGACCTCCCGCTAATCCCCCTCAGTTTCACACTTGCCTGTAGCAATGTGGAATGAGTTAAAGCGATTTAACTCTCCCCTCCGAGTGCCTGCTGCGTGAGATCTTTGGCACGCAGAATCAGATCCCGAAATCTTTCATCTGCTTGCGTCTTATGCTTTGCAAAGTCCAGAGTTGTGTCCCATCCCACCCCACCCCCTGGAGATTTCCTTGATTTTTTTTTTTAAATCTGCGTTGCCTCAGCCGTCAGAATGGTTTCCATTTTCATTTTTGCTTTCTTCCTCTTCTCCCCAGCCGTTGTTCTCCCCTCTACACATACACGCACCACACACACACCATCCATCTGAGCTGCTTTGCCAATACCTTGATACAGGGGGAGTGGAAAAGAATTGGGGGGGGCAGGGAGGGAATGTAGCTTGCAATTCAGTTTGATCAAAGCGCCCTGTGCCGATGTAACTTCCTGATCTTGCTGGTAACCAAACTAAATGTTTCCATGTTCTGTCAAGATGGATTGCTCCCCATTGATGGAGATGGCGTCTGGTAATAATTATTTGCTAATTCCCTCTGCCTGTTTGATCTCCGCAGAGCACAGCTGCAGCTATCAAGGCGCTCCGAGAGAGCGGAATGAACCTCAACCCGGAAGCAGACGGCCCCGTCATTCGTGTGCCTGTTCCTAAGTAAGCAGCCCCCGTGACACTCTCTCTACCCTGGTGACTTTGAGTAGGGGGGGGTGTAGAGGTGGGGAGATAATGATCCATATTGTCCTGAGTCCGGGCTGGGGAACTTTAGTCCCTGGGGCCAAAAGTGGTCATTTGGTCCTCTGGGATTCTACAGAAGACCTCACCCCCTTCCCACAGACATCACTGTTTTGTGGGTTTCCCAGCTTTTGTATATTATTACAGTTTGGATATGCCTTATATGAAATGCTTGGGACTAGAAATGTTCATATTTGGGATTTTGGAGTACCTGTATTTGCACGTACATAAAATGCAGTAGATCTCTGGGGAACCCAGGAATGAGCAGGAGTGCTATAGCCAAGCGCTATACTTGGAATCCGACCTTTTCACAGATCTTTGCATCTCTCTCCGCCCTTGCTTCTCTCTCGGGCTCATTTGTGTTGTGTATGAGATGCCAGGCCGGAGAGAGATTGAGGGTATGAGAAATGAACAAGTAGGAGTGTTGCGGCCAGATCCTCAAAGGCGGATGTAGGTGACCGGTGGCAAAAAGTTTTGGTTTTTGGATTTCTGGATAAGAGATACTCAATCTATATTATATTTCTCCCTGTGTGAAGCTGACAGAGTCTTAAAATCCTTGGGAGCAGGCTTTCTCTTGGTTCTGCAACCATCACAAGCAGGACATGGGGGAGAGTCTTCTCTCTGGCTGCTCCCATCCTGTGGAATTCCCTCCCATGGAAGGCTCGGCAAGCCCCTTCCCCGCTCTCCTTTAACCAGCGAACAAAGACCTTCTTGCTCAATCAGACTTTTAATGAGTGAGCGCTTTTGGAGAGCCTTCTTATGGATGGGCCCTCTCTAGTTTTAACTTCTTGTACGTTTCTAGTGGTTTTACATTGTTCAATTTATGAATGTAAAAAAATTCTGATCTTTTAATAGTATTTCAACTTCATTGTTTTATGTTTTTAGCTAATTTTGTTTTATTGTTTGTCAGCTGCCTTGGGTTCCACACCAGGAGAAAAGCAATATATAAATACACTAAACACAGATAAAATACTTATTCATATCCTGCTTTTGGTGGGGGTGAGTTGCTTAAAAGAAGTATCTCCTCTCGCATTTGCTGTCCTGAAAAGAGATAATCTCTGCAGATACTCCTTTGCACCTCTCAATTCCTAGTTGGAATGAGATGGGTTACAACTGGAAACTGGAAGATCCTTTGCTCTCCTGATACCCATCTCAAAGTCCTTCCAACTCTGGGTGGTGATGGTGGTGAGAAGCATTCTTGTCTTTTCCCCAAAGCCTTTTACAATGTCTTGACAAGGAAAACTCTCTTCTGAAGGTTATAATTATAATTCTAAACTATAATAAAATTATAATTTTATCAACTGTCTTTCATTTAGCTAGCTGATTTTTAATGAGCTGTTGACCACACATGCTTGTGCTTTTTGGCATCTCAGGACTGGAAATATTTTTAATCAAAAAAGACATTGCGGGTTAGAAAGGGATAAAAAAATGTTACATAGCCAGGGGAATCCCCAAAGTGGTATAATGCTAACTCTTGATCGGAACCGCTTCCAAATTGCTTCTGCCGCTAAGCTTGTGGGGCCGACCCCTCTCCTTCCTCACCTTCCTTCCTCCAGCTTGCAGGGGGCATTTTTTGGCAGTGGGGGGCTCCGGTGCTCAGTTGCTTTGCCGTCCTCCCCCTCCTGCTCTCGCCAGGTGCGGCTGGTTTAACGTTCCTTTGGCAGCCAAAAAATAAAGAAGAGGAGGCTGAATTGTATCAGGACACGGAGGCTGTGGTTTTCCAGCGGAGCTCCTGCAAGGCAGTTCTTGTGATTAGCCCTCCTGTGTTTGGGCATTGGGGGGCAGGGACGGGGGGCATTTGATATCCAGATTGCCTGCTGAAAATCTATGCCTTGGTCCCCCAGGGCAGCTGTGTTATGTTTTTCAAAAACAACAAACAGCAGGCAGCGAAAAGCAGTCAGGGTATATACGCCGCCAGGTTAATGGCATTCCAGATGTCCCTGTTGCCCCAAATAACTGGGCCACGCGGGGAGGACTTGCAGGGGAGAAATCTCACAGAGAACACTGGCACTGCGTGTGTTAATTAAGAAACAGCTGTCCCAAAGTTTGTGGGGAAACAAGGTGACAGAGATTCATGCAAAGGTGTGTGTAGAGACATGTTTGTGAAGACTTACCTCTTTGGATTGCAACTCCCAGAATCCCCCCAGGCAACATGGCTGCTGGCCCTACCGGCTGGATGGTTACAGGAGATGCAGTGCCAAAAAAGTTAAATTTCTCA
Source organism: Cyclura pinguis (assembly GCA_030412105.1). Lineage (NCBI taxonomy): Eukaryota > Metazoa > Chordata > Lepidosauria > Squamata > Iguanidae > Cyclura > Cyclura pinguis. The sequence goes on from CM059613.1 coordinate 1,259,828, forward strand.
GGTCCTGGGTTTGATCTGGCAGCTGTTAAATCGTCACCTCTTTATAAAGTGATTTCTTGGACAGCAGGTCCCAAAATCCCCTAGCTACTGTGGTCCCAGTCATGCTGGCTGGGGCGGAGGTGGGCTTTAGAAGTTGTATTTTGAAAAAAATAGTTTCTCCAATCTCTCAGTCTGATCAGGCAGCCATTATGAAGTTCTCCTCTTCCGTTGGCGATACCATTCAAGGACCTGTCTCTTCTCAGGTGTTTAAGGGAGAGAGGAATAGTGGGGTGGAAAGTTCCGAGCCCCCGAATTAAATCCCCGTACGCACCCCCGTATGCGCACCCCACACATCTCCCCTCCTAGATCTTAATACATTGTCTAGAAGCTGTGGGTGAATGAAATGCCTTTTTTGCCATGTTAGGGACCGGTCAGAAGAAAATGCAGCCGTGCTTCCAGAGACAGAAAAAGGGCACATTGCCGTATGTCCTGCCCCACCCGACAAAGTCCCAGTTTCTGCACCTCCTGAGCCGTCTCCTTTTCTCTTTCCTCGCTTCCCTCTCTTCTCCTCCTCCTGCCGTTCTCCCTGCCCTCCATCTCATCCCTCCCCCAGTTCTGAAGGAGGCTGCTATTCTCCTCCTAATTGCTGAGGATTTCGGGTGGCTGTGCCGCCGCTGGCTGGCCGCCTGATTGTTAGCGTGCTCCCGGGTCACCCTCCAGTTTAAATTACGGAGGGGGAGGGAGGAAGGGAGGGAGGAGGTATAACCCCAGGATGGGGAAGAGGATGGGGTTTTTAATACTTTTCTGTCTCTCGTCGTCTTTCCTCTGTGGGAACAAAGCTGGTAGACGGTTTGGTTCCCTCTCTAACCGCTTCTCGTTACAAGATGCTGCGGGTGTCGCCGGCTGTTCTTGCTGCCCCCAGCCGGCAGCATCTGTGGGCATTTTGCTCCCTCGGGAGCATCATTTGGTATCTGTGAAGCAGAATGCCGTGTAGCCGGTGCCAAGTGAACTTGTGGTGGAACACAGGAGAAAAAGGATGATCTTGAAAGATAAAAAAAGGGGAAAACTTACATTTATTGTTTCAGGAAATCCATCTTGGATAGGAAAGGTAGTAGACCAAAGAAGTCTACCTAAATTTCAGTAAAAGTGCCCCTAAGAGCTGGCTCTCAGGGGTGGACATAAGCCATCCCGAGGCTTTAGGGGCCTGATGCTACTGTTACGAAGGAATGATGTGAGACATCAGTTACGGGGCTGTGATGCTTTTCTCTGCTGCATGCTCTTACCACCAATAAAGTTCATCTTAGAGGGCCTGAATACCCTGAAGGCACCAGATCCCATCTGATCTCAGAAGCTAAGCAGGGTCATCCCTGGTTAGTACTTGGATGGGAAACCACCAACAAATGCCAGGTTCCATTGGCTATATTTCAGAGGAAGGAAAACTGCCTCTGAAGGTTCTTTGCCTAAGAAAACCCAATGAAATTTATGGAGTCGCCATAAGTCAACAGGCACATGGAAGGCACATAGCCACACGCAGTGCTGGTGTTAATTTTCAGCGCTAAATGTAGTCTTCGAGGGGGCTGGAATTTCAGCCTGTTCCAGCTCAGAACTGTTCTCTCAGCCTTTGTTTCTTTGTTGGCTAGGGTTACCCGTGAACATCGGGAGAGCCTGGTGGCAGTGGCCAAGCAGCTGACCAACAAGGCCAAGGACTCCCTGCGGAAGGTGCGTGCCGGGGCCGTCAGCCAGACCAAGAAGGCCAAAAGCACCGTGTCTGAAGACACCATCCGGTTGATAGAGAAGCAGGTGAATTTGTGGGCCCAATTCTTGCCAGGGCTGAGCCCGAGAGTGAGAAAGGCTTCCTTCTCCCAGCACAGTGGGTTAAACTGTGTAACTCATTGCCCCAAGATCCAAAGCTGGCTGCTCAGAAGGCTTCCAGAGGGCTTAGGTGCATTCATGGAGGTTAGAGCCTTTATCAATCAGGATTAATTTTGATTGATTCATGGGACTCAAAGTATAGAGTCTTAGAATCATGGAGCTGTAGAGTTGGAAGAGACCCCACGGGCCATTGAGTCCAGCCCCTTGATGTAAAATATCTTGATGCAAAAAAATCTTGAGAACCGGTGGAGCGTAGTGGTCTGAGCATTGGACTACAACGTTGGAGAACAGGGTTCGATTCTCTGATCGGCCACGGAAACCCACTGGGGGAACCTTGGGTGTGTCACACACTCTCAGCCCCAGAAGACGCCATGATAGGTTAGCCTTAGGGTCACCGTAAGTCAGAAACAACAACACGCAGCAAGAATAATTTCATGCAGTTAAAAGAAAAAAAAACAGTCACCTGCCTCGTCAAGGCAAATTGAAGACTTTAAAAACAATTTAAAGAGCTCGTGTGGCTTTTTCTCTTTTCTTCCTTTAAATTTGCGACAGATCCAGCAAATGGCGGATGACGTCACTGCAGAAATGGAAAAACTGTTGGCAGCCAAGACGAAGGAACTGCTGGGATGACCCCGCACCACTGGCTGACAAGTCCTCCTCCTTTTTTCAGTCCTGAGGTGGACGCCACCCGGCTAGACTGTCACAGCCTCCCGTGTGCGTGTCACAGTGGCTCCGTGTGTCCTGAGCTGCCATTGCAGGGGCTTCCACACCGTGGCTGTGTGGCGCGAGACTCTAATTGGCTCTGCCCACGCTTGGGCATCGAAGAGGAAACTGGCTGGTGGCTGACTTTCGGCAAGTGTCAAGCTTGGCACCCGGGCTGCCTCTGATGACTCTGATGCTTGGGCAGGAAAGTTATTCTGTTGGGCGCCCGGCTAATACGACGGCACGGAGCAGCCCTTGTGGGAGAGGGGAAGAGAGAGCCGATAGCAGAGACTCTGGTCCTGAGGACTCGTAAGCAAGAGTCCTCTGGACAGCAGAGCCCGCTCAGCGTTTGCGCTGTCTCTCTCTCTCGTCTTGCTCACAAAACTGTTTTGGGGAAGGACTGGTGTAACAGCGCTGGGGAGACCGGCATTGTCACGAACCTGCCAGGCATCATTGCATACTTGGAATAAAATCCTGGGAGTCATGATGTTCACACGCATACACCACCCCTTCCCTTCCCTTCCCTTCGCATCTGGGAGGAAACCCGACTGATAAATATTCTTGTGTGCCTGCAAGTTGTTTCTCACTTATGCTGACCTTAAGGCCAACCTATCACAAGGTTTTTTTGGCAAGATTGGTTCAGAGAGGGTTTGCCAACTTTGCCTTCCGCTGGGACTGAGAGGGTGTGACGTGCCCAGGGTCACTCTGGTTTTCCACGGTGATTCGAACCCCTGGTCCCTGGAGTCGTAAGTAACACTCAAACCATTAGACAATGGTGGCTCTCCTGATCAATGTCCCACTGGCAAAAAATGGACCCAAACAGAGAGAGAATTTTGCTGAAGGGAACAAAGATGCCAGGATGTTCCTTCCCTCCCTCCCCTTCTCTTCCTCAATTCATTTATCAAGAGAGGAGGGGGCCCTGGCCAAAATACACAAAGCAAAGAAATTGTTGACATGAAGGGAGGGTTGTGTTTGAGAGGAGAGGGAATATCATTTGCCCTGTCCTCACGCCACCAAAAAAATTCACATGCAGACATGTAAAAGTTGGCTTTTTTCCTGCTGGGGGTGTTTATTTGGAGAAAAGGGGTGAAATTATGGCAGCACGAGGAGGGCTTCCATGTGAAGCCATGACAAAGAAATTAAAATACATACAGTACATAAACCTTTAAGATAAAAAAAGAGAACAGGAGTATGAAAGTATACAAAACACTCCATACATTGCGTGCCATGGCCAAAGAGGCAACTAAGAGGACTGCTATTTTGGATAGAGTCAAGAAGGGATCGACAGTCAATTAGGACCTCAACATTTTTACCATGGTTTGCCTTTTTGAAAACAGAATATTCTAGAGCCAGGTATCTGATCAAACTCAAGCCATCCATCTTTAAGAATTGTCTTCACAGAACTGCAATTTCAAGTAATGCCAACTGCAGTTTTAGATGGAGGCCGTAACAAGGTGTAATTTGAAGACAGGCTGCGCGTTTGCAGCCAAGGAGAGGTTGAAGACGTTGTGCATTTTATGCTAACTTGTCCCACGTATAGGCACCCTGGAGAAAGAGATTTCTAACACCTTTGCTGATAAATGGAGGTGAGAACTCCAGTAGATTGGGTTCAATTTTTGCTGAGCAATACAAATGACTGTGTAACAGTTAAGGTGGGCCTTTTTGCCTTGACTGCAAAAAAAAAACAAAAAACCGAAAGACCGAGTTAGATAAAATTGCCATGAATTGTCGTGGAGACTCAGAGTATTAAACCGATTGATTTTCATGTTGGTATTTTAGAAATTTTGGTCTTTTGGCTGCAGATTTGCAGATTCTCCAACAACCGAGGCTTTGCTCCAAACGCCGCCAGCGCAGTGACAACTGCAGAAGTGTGTGTGCGCGCGCACGTATCCGTGTCTAGGGAAGACGCCGGGCGCTCGGCGCTCGACCCAGGCCCCTCCGCAGAGTCAAAACCGAACACGGCGCGCTTCAAAAGAGAGGTGATTGCTCCCCTTGTGAGCTCTTGGCAGTGGGGAGAGCGGTTTGGAAGGGGAGGCGGAGGAAGCCTCGCAGAAGACGACAGCGGCTCGATTGCTTTTGTGTGAAGACAGTCAGGACGGCTCCTTGATTGTGCGCTTTCTGGATTTGTATCAAACAGGACTTGTGCGGGAGCGCATGAGGCGCATACCTCTTTGACAGTGCGCTGCGGCGGGGTGGGCCGGCAGGGAGGGGAGAGGCGCGCCGCGCCATAATCGCTCGCCTCCTCCGATATTCAGTGTTGATTAGACACGCTTTGGGGCTGGATTGCCGGGAGCCTCAAGTGGTTTCCTTTTTTTTAATCACCACAGAAGCTCATTACCGCTTCCCAGTGACTCTTAGGTCCTCCAGTTCTCCTTTCAGATTAGAGCCCAGAGTCGGGATGAATATTGGATGATTTCATTACATACAAATGCAATCAACAGTTTTGCATAAAATTTCTCCTCTTTTTCTCGAGTTTCAATTGACCCCGGCACCCGTGGCAGTAGGCGCAATACATATGCAAATGAGCTCGAACTGAAGGCGTAAAAAAGGGAAAATAGGTATCTACACGGGCCAGCCGAGTGGGGGAGAGGATCCACGCAGAGACAAAATATTACTGCTTCAGGAAGGGCGTCTTCGAGGCCTCGGATGTGGCCTCCGTACCCCTTCTGTTTTGGGGATATGCAACTTGGCTCGCTGTCTTGAGTCAGCTGTTGCTGAACCTTTCTTAGACTCCAGTTCCCAGAATCCCCCAGGCGGCCCTTTGGTGCACTGGGCTTTGTCCCACAAGTTACCATTTTTAACCAATTTATTTTGCTTTGGGTTGCTCCTTAGTGTCAGCATCTTTATTATGTCGCAAACTGCCTTGAGCTTACCATAAACAGGCTGGTTTTAAAAATGATGGAAATGAACTTGAAAGCTGGGCAAGCTGTTTCTTTCTCCTGGTCAGCTGGCAATCTCGTGAAGGCACAGAAGCAGGGCCGGATCAATAAAAGGTGGCAATCTTGTTTTCATCCTGCCTTTGAACGTTGATTATCCCTCCTGGCAGAAGGCAAGGTCAAATCAATAAATTATCGTAAACCAACGTGTTGTAGCTGTTATGTGTCTTCGAGGCGTTTCCAACGTACGGTGACTGTAGGACAGTCCTATCATGGGGTTTTCTGGGGGCTGAGAGAGTGTGACATGTCCAGGGTCACTCGAGGGCTTTATGGTTTCCAGGCCTTCTACCATTTTGGTCACTGTCGTTCCAGCTTCTCGATATTCTTTCTGAACCATCCGGTACCCAGAACTGGACACAGAATTATTCCTAGTGGGGTCAGATCAAATAAGAATCGAGTGGTGCCACTGCTTTTTTCGACCGAGGCACTCGACTCCACGCTTGTGCCTTGGATTTCCATCTGTTGCAACCCCATGGCAGCCCCAAGGTGAATATAGATGTTGCAAAACTGCTCACTTCAATTTTGTGCACAGCTGAGGCCATTTATGAAGACGCAAGACCCAAGCAGGACGTCAGCCGTTATCTCCATACGTCCCAGTAGATTCTACAAATTAGCATGTGCAAAATTGGTCAGAAACCTGTGTCTTCTTTTATCCTGTTTTGGTTCCTCTTGGGACGCCTGCGTGAGCAACAGACTCTTGCCTCCATTTAGCAAAATGTGGCACTTTGTATGAGTTTTGCATCCCTAGGGTTCGCACCCACAGGTGAGGGGAAACATATTCGTTTGGGTAGAAATCACCTCCAACCCTAATTCTGAGAAACAGGTTTTTTTAAAAAATTATTTTAATGATAAAGGTGGATGGACATGACCGGATTATTCGCGCTCCTTGATCAAAACTAGGCTCCCGGTGGTTTCCACTTCCTCCCTCCCTCTCTCCTTAAGCAGATGGGTGTTAATTTGAAGGAACCGTCATTATAAATTAAAGCACTAGCAGAGCAGAAATTGGCAGGGAAGGGAAAGAAAAGTCAGCATAAAAAAAAAAGCTACCTGTAAAAAAAAATTACCCTCAGCAGCTTAATTTCAGAAATCATACCTATATACGCTGTGACACGCCTACGCTTCCTCCGACGGGGAGAGGAAGGCCCTCCCACTGGTTCCTCTTGAGATATATATACATTTTCCCCCTTTGCCAGTCTCATTAATAGGCTTTTAATTAATGAGAGGGGACCTATTTTTGCCTACTGGGGCAGGCACGCTTTCTTTTGGAGACCTCCCCCGTCCCGACACTTACTCCCATTCCTTCTCTCTCCCCTCCCAGAATGGAGACCCCATTCTGAAGTAATTTTTATAAAATAAACTCCCTAATCAGGTAAGTGATCCCATACGCTAAATTACTGCCTAGCGGCTGCTTAGCAAAACTGATTAATTTTTATTTTTTATTTTGGTTTTGTTTTGTTCTGGGGTTTCTGGAACATGGCATTTTTGGCAGGTGGGGGGCAGTGGAAAGACAGACACACTTTCGCGGTGACCTCCCAGTTGGAGAGAATTTGGGGTTGGGGAGCACCCTTCTAGGAGGGGGGGGTCCTTTTGCAAAGCCCTTTCATCCCATTTTCAAGGTGGAGGGCGAGAGAGCAGCTGATGATCTGGGGTGTGTGGGGACGCTGGGCAGGCCCCTCTGTCTGGGTTCACGTCCGCTGCAATTTCCTGCCCTCTGGCGTTGACCGTAACTGATGAGCCCGCGTGTGGGGCCAGCTCCAGGCAACGTGCCGCGCTCACGCTGACCTCTGACCGGGCCAGAACCCACTTCCAAGGCTCCCCTCCCGGCCATGCTGCTAATTTGGAACTAATTCGGAGACTTCGGGGATTCCCCCAAGGTAGACAGGCCTGGCATCTCTCCCTGAAATTGCTGGCAAAAATAGAAATAGGAAGAAGATACTCATCAACCGTCCCGATTTGGCAGGAATGCTCCCGATTATTCCACTTTTTAGCTGCCTATAAAATGTCCCAGTTTCTCTCTCCCCCTTCCATTCCCCCCCCTTTGTCCTCAGCTTATTTCAGTTGCTGCAAACTGAATTCAAGGTACAAAAGTAGTTCACGCTTGGTTCACTCAGCACAAAGGAGAGGACGAGGAGGAACTGCGTCCTTCCCAGCAGGCTTGGGCGAAAGCAAACCATTGCAGCCTCTCTTATCCTCTCTTCGTGATCAATATCTTTTGCTACCTCGATCGCGCTCTGCCTGGCCGTACGCGCCCACTCTGTGCTACGATTCAGTGTTTAGCCTATACGGACTGCGTAACGTGACTCTGCCGGCGGATATCTGTGCAAGGCTGAAACAAGGCAAGGTCTTGGCTTTTGTCTGCTCTACCCATTGAAACTGGCCCTAGAACCGGGCAGGGAAGGGGGCCAGCCGCACACCTTCCAACATTTCACAGACGAAAGCCAGGACATATGCGGCGCTTCGAACTCAGCTTTCAGCAACTGAAGTAATCTGAGGACGAAGGGGGAAAGCGGGAGGAAGAGAGAGAAAACGAGACATTTTAAACGCAGTTGGGAAAGCGGGGTGGGAGGAGATCGATCGGGACTGTCCCTGCCAAACCGGCACAGTTGGAGGGTACGCGGTGTCGGCCTTGCTCCGGCAATGCACGTGCCCGTCATCCAAGGCCTGGAGCTCAGAATAACTCGGGCAGGTGCCCTTTGACAACTCAAGAGCAGTGTTAAAAATAAGAGGCATCCTCTGCTAAAAAAAAGCTGCCCACCCCGGGGACACACGGTCCCAGAGCTCCAAAGATTTTGGCATAATCAGCCGCGCCTGCTCTCTTAACCTGCGGCATCTCCCTGGCAACCTGGAAGCATTTACCCTTTGGAAATAAATCCCTCTCCTCGCTGGAAAGCGGCTCCTCGGGATTTGCCGGGCGCGGCTGGGGAATCTGCGGAGAGCGCGCCGGAGACCGTGATGAATTTGATTGCTGAAAACGCCGCTTTCCTGGCAGATTGGGTTTCGGCGTCCCAGACTTCCTGTCCAAAGAAAGAGCACCGGTGCTTTCGTCTCTTGTTTGAGGGTCACGAAATGCCGGCTGGCTCCGGATCCCCGCCCCCCCCACCTCTGGAAACCACGGCCTCCCCCTCACGCTGGGATGGCAACACTCAGAGGCCCGGTCGGACGAGTGTGGAGGAGCCCGTGGGGAGGTGAGAACTCACCCTCTCCCCGAGAGGCCCAGGCCAACTTCATGAACTTGCGTTTCCCCACCCCTGCGGTGCAAGGCCTGCGCGCCCGTAGTCTTCAAGGGTCTTTCGGTGAGGTCGGGGTGAAATTAGCAAATAAGGAAGGCTTCTTATTCCAATCCTGACACTCTCTTTGCATGCCTTCCAACATTTCACAGAGGAAACTTGGGCCACGTGTAGCTGTGCAACATCAGAGCGTGACCAGAACGGCAAAAGTCATGAACGAGGAAGAACAGATAAGCCCAGACAGGCTGCCGCAGTTTGCTTTTGCCTGAGCTGACTGGGAAGAACAAGACTCTGCCCACGGCTCGTTAAAGTGACTGCAAACAACTTGTGCAGCTCAGGTTGCAGCGGTTAAGTAAGCCGAAGACAAAGGAGGAGAACAGGAAGAGGAGAAAGGAACCAGGACTTTTTAAAAGCAGCTTAGAAAGTGGGACGGAGAAGGGTGAACTGAGACGGCCCCTGCCAAATTGGAGAATGGGCCGCCTGGAAGGTATAGGTCTTAAATTTGGGGTTTTTCAGCATCCGTCTCCACGTGCAGAGCTACATATTGATTGTGCTGTACAGCTCTCGTGGCAACACCGAACAACTGAATCAAGGCACCTGATGTGGAACTGAGCGCAGAGCCAAACCCACAAGACACATCCAGGTGCATTCTGCAGTAAAGTGATGGGCAAGAGGTCTGGGTGACTGAGGCCAGCTTTGCGCATGGAAATCCCAGGCCCCACTCTCAACATCTCCAGGTGAGGCTGGGAAAAGACCCTCGCCCCACATCTCTGTGGGCTGAAACTCAGGACAGCCACAGCCCCCAGATGCTGAACCCCATGGAGTGAATCAGTTTAAGGCAGTTCCCTACATTGCTGGGGGAAGAGGGGTCTGACTCAGCAACTCAGGAGGCCCTGGATTCAAGTCCTGACATACCCGAGAAGGGCTGAGAAAGATCTCGTTCTTCCATTCCCACCCCTGCCTGAAACCCTGGAGAGATGCTCCAATTCAGTGTAAATAAAGACCAGGCAATCTTCAGCACTCCAGCTGCTGAACTACCACACCCATCATGGACCAGGCTGTCTGTGGTTGATGGGCATTGGAGTCCAAGAACTTTGGCAGGAGGAATAGGTCATTTCCAGCCCTGATGCAAGCAATGGAAACAAGACAGTTGCTTCTGTTCCTTCTGGTCTGTTTGGAGATGTTGGCTAAATTTTTAAGGGAAAAGAGGAGGAATACAGGGAGAGGTTGAAGTTATACCTGGTCCCCTTCACCCCAGGATCTGACTACAAAACTTAGGCGGCTTTTGTTGCAGCAAATTTGTTCCTGCTTGTTTCCAAGGATGGTGTTTGGGCACCCCTGTGTGGCCAAAGCTGAATTTGCACCCCGTAACCACATACCTCTCTTGCCCAGACTCGCGGATTGTCTCTTCACATGCTCCTTTGCTGTGGTTCCGTGCTTTTGAGTGGTTCTGACTTATGCCAACCCCCTCTTAAGATTTTCTTGGCAGGATTTATTCAGAAACCCCCAGTGGGTTTCCATGGTTGAGCAGGGATTTGAACCCAGGTCTAGTGCAACACTCGAACTGCTACACCAGGCTGAAAAAACACATCTGTGGCAGACAGACCACGAGAGAGCCATGTGAAACCACTCATGGTGTGGCTAAGAAAAAAAGTTTTTTTCCTCTTTCTGTTATAATGCTGGAACTCCATGGGGGTCATCTGTTAAGGCCGAATTATGGGAGGTGGATGGACTTCTTCACAGGGCACCTTCTTGAACGGCGGAACTCCCTGCCACAAGGTGTAGCAGCAGCGGCCAAGCTCTTTGGCTTTTAAGAGGGGGTCAGATAAATTCGTGGCGATCGTGGCCGTCGGTGGCTACTTGCCTTCATGGCTGTGACTCACCCCCGAGTCTCAGAGACAGAGGCTGGGCAGAGACTTTTTCCTTTCTGATTTTGCGCTCTGCCTCTCTCTGTCACTGGACACAATGTGTTAACTGTCTGTGGTGGGGAGAGGAAAGGAGACCCGTGCAAAATTCTTGGCACGCATTCAGCGGAGTCTTCCCTGCGCTGTTCATATAAACGCTGAAGAACAAACATCAGATGCTTTCATTTACGCCAAAGGCTGGTTGGTATAAACCATTTGGGATGTTTTGCAAGCCTCAAGCATACATAGGGGGAAAAAAAGTATTTGAAAGGAAAGGGGTTGGGATAAAAGCCTTGACATTTCTAAAAGCATTTGAGAGCATTAAAAAAACCAAAAACAAATCTGAGGATGAAACAAATTTAAAACTGGAAAAATTAGAAATTGACACTCGAAGTGAATACAGTTGGCTCTCCACGTTTGCTAGGCTTAGGGGTGCGGGACCCCCGCAAAAGTGGAAAAACTGCAGATATCAAAATGTGGGGGGGGTCTATGAGAAGGGGGCCGACGCACAGCGGGGGGACAGCGAGGGTCCAAACTAGGGACAGGAGAAGGGAAAAGGGTGGCCCCATACTTTGTCTCCCTTGCCCATCTCCTTCCTTGGGTGTGTTTGTGGGGGGCAGCGGGAGAAGGTCTGTGGTGCCGAGAAATGGGGCTGTGATCCGCCCTTAGCTGGCCAAGCAGCGGCCGGTGGAGGAGGAGGAGGAGGAGGAGCAGAGGTGGTTTCTCAAGGGGTGCAGGGCCTGACTGGGGCCACCGGAAAAGCAGGGTTTCCCCTGAACAGAAGCACCTGAAATGGGGGAAGGGGTTGGAGAAACCCACAAACAATCAGATCCATGGAAATTAGACCTGCAAATGTGGAAGGCTGACTATAATTCTTCCGTCCTGAGTTAAAAACATAGGAGCCCTGGCAGAGGGGAATGACGGCTAACTTTTAAAGAACAGCAGCGAAGTAATGAAATCCAGTGTGATGTAGTGGTTTGCATGGCGGACAAAGACTCTGGGAGACCAGGTTCTGACTCAGCCGTGGAAAGCCCTTGGCCCGCCTTGGCCAAGTCTCACTGTCTCAGCCTCTGAGGGAGGCAATGGCAGCAACCCTCTGCTGGAGAAATCTTTCCCTAAGTTGGAGTTGACGGAAGGCGCACAAGAGGATGGCCAAGATGGTGTGACGGTTTGATCATCGGACTACGATTCTGGGAGACCGGAGTTCAAATCCCTGCTTGGCCGTGGAAACCCGCCAACCTTGGGCGGGTCACACACTCTCGGCCTCAGGGGAAAGCAAAAGCGGCAAACTTCCTTGCCAAAAATATCCTTGTGATAGGATTACCGTAAGTCAGAAACCACGCAGCAACAACACGAAGTCATATAAATCTGTAGCTCCCCAGTCAAAACTTGATCCACTGGACCTCTAGATTTTGAACCACTAGAGTTAGAAAATACTTCCAAAGGTCACTTAGTCCTTCCCCATAGAGGGGTGGATTCCTGCAGGGCTGACCGGTGGAACGGCAGCAGAAAAGGAATCTGGATTTCCGTTTGCTGGGTATCCGTTGAAGACAAAGTAGTGGGGAAAAAGAGGGGACCTTACAGAGCGGGGGGGAAACATATTCCAGTAATCCCAAAAACGGAAGATGAACGAAGGCATCACAGTGTGGAGCAGTCAAGTTTTAGGATGCCTAAATTATTATTTTTTTTTTTAAAGAGGAGGGAATTGTAGAAGCAGATGAGACAGGAGGGCGAGGAGCTGAGTGTTCCCAGCTGCTCAGTTTGACTTTTAAGGGATCAGGACTTAATCCATGGAATTTCCTACCAGTTCTCTTGAGCCCAACAGCTCTCTTTGGAGGGATTACCAGCGAGGGTTGAATGGAATGGTGGTCTGCCTTGTGGCTGGGTGGGAAAACGCAGAGGGGGGAAAAACGGCCTGAAGGATGCAGCGTTGGGGGGAGGACGGGGTCTGCCGCGGTGATGCTAAACAGCCGGGAAGGGGTTGTTGAGAAAGACCGAATGCTCCGCGCGGAGCATGGCAACTTTTTCTTCCTTACCCACAGGCTGCCTTTCTTGGCGATAATCCAGGGGTGGGGAAAGCAGGACTTCCAGGCTATATGTGGGCCACCCACACCCATTTTTCCCATTTTTTTTTAAATTAAAAAAGGTACCTCCAGGGGACATCAGCCCTCCTGAGCCTGAAACTGGTCGGGGGAATGAAAATATGACAAATCTGTTTCCTATGCCTGCTATGCAGTGTTTCTTAAGCTGTCTGATGTGGGGAGCCAGCCAGGTTTTTCCCCCGGTGTTGCAGAAACTCATACCTTCCCCCTGCTCTGGTTTGGCATCGACAGTTTGCCTTCCCCCTTTTTGCAGCTCTTTTAAAAATATCCCCATTTCTTCACCCACTTTCCCCCTGCTCTGCCAGGGTAGTGGCTGCTGAGTCTGCTCCAGGTTTCCGTCAGAACTTTAAGAGAGACACCCAAGATGCTGAGCCCTATCATTCAAATATTTCCAGCATTTTAGACAGGTTGGACTAGATCCCAGAGAGGATCCCCTAGCCCCCCAAAATGAGAGCCAGCAGAAGATTTGAAAGAGGCCAGACAGCTACCTGCTTGCGATGTTGCAGCTGGAGATGCTGCACTGAGCAGGGGGGCTAGACCTATGACCATGGGACCCCTCCCAATGCTATGAAATTATGCCACATGACAGAGATAGCATGGACCGAGCCTAGATTAGCGTGCCTGGAGCCGGGGAATGGCAGGGGCCCCAGAACTGTTTTAAAGGGGAGGGGGCTCAACATTGGCGATATTATGCGTTAAACTCATTTTTACTGTATGCCACCCTGACATCACTATGACACAGGACAGGGTATAAGTAAATATTTTAATGAACAAATGAAATAATTAAGGGGAGGCACTTCGGCTGCAGAACGCCCTGCCCTTGGATGCCCGTTTGGAGTGGCACCAACATTGCAAGCTACGGAACATTCACAAACGCAGGACATTTTTTTCCATGGGAGGAGTGAGAGGTCAAACTGGCAACTAGCTGTGGTGCTTTATTTTCTTGCAGAGGTAAAACTGGACCATTTACTCACGTCTTTGGGCCCATGGTGAGATCACAGCTTGCTTTGCGATCTATCAACTTGCTCAGGTTTAATTTTTAAACCATTTCAAAAAGCCTTCTGGAAGTGTTTATATTGTTTTAAAGTATTTGAAATAGTCTATCAGTTTGCTGCATTTTGTTTTGTCTGCATTGTTAAATGCTGGTAAACGTATTTTTAAAGTGTTTACATTGTTTTAAAGCAACTGGTTTGTTTTAGATTCTTTTAGGATGATTTTTCTCAGCTGAGTCCCGCCCTGTGATCTGTTGATAAAGGGCTGTTTAGATAACTAAGAAACATGTAGGTACAACTAAGGAAAGATATTTTTTGGTGCTGGATTGCATTCTGTTTAAAAGCCAGCTATCTAAAACATAGTTTGGAAAAGTTATTAGTCAGAACAACCTACTCCATGCTGGCCGGGTACAGATATATTTCTCCATCTTTTTTTTTTCCAAATAATTTGTCCAATGTTCCCAATCTTTCCTCAAACTGGTTAATTTTCTATCCGTTTTTTCACTTAACAATGTCATCAATTTATCCATTTCCAGAAGTCAAACAATTTTAGGAGCCACTCTTCTTCTGTCGGTAATATTTTTTTCCTGACCTCTGCGTATTATAACATTGGTTTCCACAAACTTTCTGCAATCTTTGACCTCTTCAGACTTCCCAAAAGCCCCTTTTTTCTGCCCCCAAATAAGGGGTTTATCAATTCTCCTGGAACCCCCTAGGAACAGCAGTTTAACTTTTAAGTAGGTTGCGGTTAGGGTGGCAACAACAAGGGTTCAGTGCGTTTGACTTAAATTTCAGGCTAAACTGGGGCAGGAATGGTGCAGTCTTCCAAATCTCGTCAAACTGCATGTTCCCAGCAGGCTCCAAGCAAGCAATCCCAATGGTGGGGGATGCTGGGAGCTACAGTCCACCACATTGGGATGGCCACATGATTCTCACTGCTGGAGTGGAGTCGCTGCCCTGCCAAGAAGATCTATGGCCGGGCATCGTTTCAGAGTTTCTTTTGAGGGCAGAGGGACATATATAAACTTGACTCCTTTATGAGGTTTTACTGCTTGGGCTCGGTTCCAAAAGTCTGTGCCAAAAAAAGGAACTGAGAAACTAGCCCACGACTTCAGCATCGCGGGAGGTAAAACAAGTCAGCAGCTACTTTTGCTCCGGCAGGAAGGAAGGAAGGAAGGAAGAAAAGAAGGAAAGTACTTTGGAAGACACGGTGGTTGGAGGCCAACCACGGGCATTTCATGCCATTTAATAATTCTGTTCCCTGTGTTGTGAACGGTGCCGCTGATAGCCACACGTATCACACATTGCCAGCTCCAAGGCATGTTTTAGTGGGACAATTATCCCGGTATATTCTTAACCAAAAGCGGGGCCGGCCCCAAACAATTCATTCCCCATTTCAGAATGTGGAACATTACTTCTAAAAATAATGTGCTGCAGCTTGCTTTTTCAATATTAAATCATCAGCGTTCAACCTTTAAGTGGACTGTAAATGGTTACACCTTAGTTACTTTTTCAAACTTGTTTTCACTGGAAAAAAAATGGATAAAGTGTCTCTAAATTCCCTCTCCAAAATCAGCTGAAAATTCACTCCCAAACCAATGATTTATACATTACTCATTGTAAACTTCGAAGTGCAGGTCCACCTTTCGACTGTCCTTTATTCAAGGACAGCCCAAAAATACAAGCTGCCCTGTCAACAGATGGGTAGTTACAGCAGTTTTATCTCCTCAGGAGCAGGTCTTTTGTAAAGCCAATGTTTCTTAATTTCCCACTTCAGACAAACAAGCCGGACTCCCGAATACTTTGCATTTCAACAAAGAGATTGCTCGTTACAACATTATTCCCTTGAAAAATTGGTTTCCTATCTGGTTATTGCAAAGATTTACAGTTAGACTTTGAGGAAAGAGGGAAATCGGGGCTTGACAAATGCCATTTTTGCCCTCGCTAATCCAAAAGTTTGGAAGTGTCAACTCTGTGGACCCCGGCTCCACGATGCTACCCTCTCCAGTCCTCCCGCGCCTTCTAAATCATAGGTCTTTGGGGGGAAATCCGTTGCAGAGGAAGAGTTAATGTAGCAGGCGACGTGAGCTCTCAAAATAGCTGGCAATAAGAAAGGGGCAGTTCTGTGAGTCAGACTTGCCGCGAAAACAGGTGTGTTACCTGCATGTCCGCTGCTCCATCTGCAAAAGCCAGCTATTGTTCCACCCAGGTGGGGCGGAGGGGTGGGGAGAAGGAACAGGGAAATGGTCGTGGGCCCTGTGGAACACAAAGTTCCTTGACACGGCAGGGTTTCGCCTGTAAAAATGGTAATCTTGATTTCTTTGAGCTGATAACTCCTGTTGGTTTCAGGACTCATTTGCCTGGTTAATTTTTAAAGCCCTGGCTGAAAGGCAAACTCTGACCCAAGGCGAACAATGGCACAGTTCCTTCCTCTGTCCAACAGCAACGACAGACCTGATCCGTTCTTGCAAACTGGACTCGGCGGGGCACATTACGCTATGCAATTGCAGCACTTTCATTAGTCCGTTCTAACTGCCGTGGGTCCGTTGTACGGAAAGCTGGGCTTTGCGGTTTGGTGAGGTACTGGGGGTCCCTGGCTAAAGACTTGAAATGCATTTACCTAAATAGCAAATCTCAGGCTTCCTTAGGACAGAAGCGGACTCTCTATAACTGTGTATGCAGCATAAAAATTTTTCAGTCCTGAGATGTGTGGAAAATGCAAAAGGGCCAAAGTTTACGCCTGACAAAAGCTTGTTTAGCTTTAGGACTGTGGTGGGACGTGCTAGAACTGTAGCTGATAAATTCACTGTCGTTTTTTTGTTTGTTTTTTTATCACCATGGCTAATATTCAGACACTGCCTTAGGTTACTGAGGTTGAGCAGAGTCCCAAGTTAAGCCCAGAGTAATTTAACAGATCTTATCCAAGCCATTTCCGCACTGGACTGTTATAGTGCTATTATTCCACTTTCAACATCCTATGGGGCCTCAAAGGCCCCTCCCTAAACTGCAAACCCCATAAGATGTTGAAAGTGGAATAATAGCACTATAACAGTCCTGTGCGGAAATGGCCTCAGTTGCAAAACTGAGAGCTTCGTGCAAGAAATGCTTTTATCACCGGTCTGCTTTTTATTGCTTGAACAGGTTGATGGTGATTGCAGATGAAATGGAAAGCGTAGAGCTTGTTGTAATCTTTCTAGCTAAATGGTTTAACCAGGAAAAGTGTAGCGTTTCTAGAGAAGTCACACACACCCACGAACATCGAAGCAAAAATAGCAGCAAAGGAACTGAAAATATAGAAACTAAAACCATGGCACATGCTGTATTTAACCATCTCTGATCTCCCTTGAGAGTCATGGGTTTGGGGAATCATTTCAATAATCGAGAAATTTGACACACCTTCTGGCTGCCTGATTCAGCAAAGACTGACACAATTAACCCCCTGTTGCCCTACCTTTTCAGCTGCTTTTAAAATGTTCCGGTTTTTCTTTCCTCCTCCTCCTTTCTCCCTAGCTTGTGTGCACCTTGAATTTAGACCAGAAGCATACTGTCATTCAGTGCAATTCCTTTAAAACCAGTGTTATGTTCAGGTGTTCCTTCCAGGAGTCTAGCTGCTCTGCTTTGCGTGGGAGACAGCCCTTGCGTAGTCTTCAAGGGCAGACCCTTGTAGAGCATATCGCAGTAGTCTAGCCATACAGGGGTTAAGATGCAAAGAGAGACAGATTTCTGTGGGTGCACACTTGTAATCTGTTCAAACTAAAACTCTGAGGGATTTCAAGACAGCCACTATAGCTCCTGAGATGATATGCCCATTTTCATATAGGAAAGAGATCTGCCAGCAGCGATTTCCACATGTAAAAGTTAGGATTGTATGCAAAATGTCAGAGGATTCCCCTCCATTAGATAGTTAAACATACCCTCACAAAATCTGATCCTTTTGCAAGGCCTTAAGAGCATTTCAAACGAGAGAACATTGTAGTAAGACAGCAAATCCAGCTCATAAATTGTGTAGAAACACCACTGTTGCAAAATGAGCGTAGTTTGAAGCTTGGCCAATGCAGCTCGCTTATGTCCAAATAGTGTTATCTCACAGCAAACAGTCATTCATGAATGTAAGGATGTTTCAGCCGGATTAGACTGCAATTTCATTTATCACAGCGCCCCTGAAAGCCCCTTCCAGAGCGGGACAGAAACCCCCGGGTTCTCCTCCGTCCCAGTTTTATGTCTCCGGCACTTGGTACTCCGGGATAGACCGTCCTTGAGGATGGCTCAGACCGCAGCCCACTTGCCACGGTGGCTGGTCGGGAAAACAAAATTTCCCTTCCTCCCGTTTGCTTCCCAAGCAGCTGCTTTGCCAAGGTAGCCTGCCATGGGACCTGGAGGCTCCATCCCATTATCTCTCCATCTGCTCCCTTTTGAAGGCCTGCGCACAAAGATTTGGGAAGTTCAAATATATACAAGCTGCCAGCGGCTGCTTTCATAACCACATTTTCCTCACAAAAATACCCTCCACTGAGTCAACAGTTCTGCTCTTAATTGCTTATTTGGCTCCCTGAACGCGTAGCCAGTTGCTTTAAAAAAAAAAGAAAGAAACGGAAAAAGTTTGTCCCGTTGTCTTTAAAAAGAAACAACAGTTTTCAAAAGAAAAGCGCTACTCCTTGTTCCAAACCATTTGGTTAGCCGAAAGAACTCCCTGTCACTGTAAAATCTTAACGTTGCGATCTCCCCTACGGAGAGCTCCTTAGATTAAAATGCAAATGTGCCAGTGAAAATTATTTCAGAAACGAAGGTTGTGTATTTGCAAAACAACTGCTGGACAGAGAGTATCCAGGGGAAATAACATTTTGGGATCTTTACAAGGCATCTCAAATACCACATTCAGTGCTTTAAAAAAAGCCAAGATTGACCACAGTCCAGCCGTCACAATTATAGCCATACCTGTTATTAACAATTTAGAGAGTTGTATGGAAAAAAAAAATTGGCGTATAGTTTATAGAGTTGCCAAGTTTTGACGAAAGCAGTACGAGACAGTAGAAATTCAGGACGTGCAGGATTGAGAATTGAGAATTAGCTGTGAACAAATGTATACCAACAAATGGAAGCATGGATTTCAGGTAATACAGCCCTGCATTTCTCTGTAAAAGGAACAAATTGTACACGTTAATTGAAAAAGGCAAAGAGGCCCAAGCCAAGCCTCTACGGGGAAAGATAACATGGAAAAAAGAATATGAAACAGAATATAAAATAAACGGTAAATGTAACGTCCAGCATTGCACAGGTGAGAACTGGGATGCATGTGGCCAAGCGACATCAAAGTGTCGTCACGACGGCAAGAGGTACGAGTGAGGAGGAACAGACAGGCCGGGCCCGGCTGCCGCAGTTTGCTTTTGCCTGAGCCGACCGGGAAGGGCAAGATTCCTTCCCCTTCTCTTCTTTGTGCCGAGCTAACTGAATGCAAACTATTTCTGCGCTTGGAACCCCGCTTGCAGTGACTGAAGTAAGCTGAGGACTAAAGGGGAAAAGCAAGAAGAAGGGAGAGAAACTGGGACATTTTAAAAGCAGCTGAGAAAGTGGGATGGGGGAGGCTTACTTGGGACCGCCCCTGCCGAATTGGGACAGTCGGAGAGTACGCATTGAACGTACGTGTTATTTTTGACGACGAGATTTGCTGCACTCAAAAGCTCGTGTGCTTTCTCACCAACATTTACTGTAACAATAGATACAGTTTAAAAAACAAGCTCGCCTATTTATTTGCTTATTTATTTTAGCAGGTGGAAGCAGAAACAGTTATCCGCTCAGCCGGCAGCAGGAGGGCGCAGGTCTGAGATCGAGTCGGCATCTCCCTCTCGAACCCCCGTGCCCTTCCTCCACCCGTCTGGGTATCAGTCGCCCAAGAGGCCCCCCGCCTTTCCGGTTTCCACGTCGAGGGTGCTTCTGGCGCAGAGGCTTCGGTCCAAAGCAGATAAGCAGGCCTTCCTCTGCTTCTCGCAGGCATTTCCCGGAGGATAACAAAGAGCTGCGAGGAAGAAAGGCAGGCTTGTTGGGGGAGCACCAAACGGCCGGACCCGGGGAGGGATCTGAGAGGTTGAATAACTTTCCCCTTGGCCGGTCTGTGTGTCTGTGTGTATGTATGTCAAACAACGGGGGGGAAAATCTGGTAGTCCGCCAGATCTCAGGACTCGAACCCAAGTCTGCCGTTTCTGGGGCTCGTCTCCGGGTGGGAAACAAGGCCTGGGGTTCTCCAATTCAAGGTGGCTCAGCCCCAGCCAGGAGGAAAGGGGTGTGTGCCAGCCTCCCGCGCAGCGAGGAGAGCAGCACTTCGCGCCACAGCAGCAAAGTCCAGGAAATCCGGTACTTTTACCGAGGATGAGAGCAAGCCCTCGCATACCTGGCAACCATGCCAGGACTGAAAGGCAGATGCATTTGCTGTACTTTATAGCAATGCCTGATAAGCTCAATTTTGTCCGTGAAAGCATCCCATCTGCGGCAAGGAACGTTCCCTTCCCGCTCCACCACTGCCTGTTGCCCTGACAGCCGCCCAGCCTTCATTGCTCTCACGTCCGGACACCAACCGTGGTCTCTCTCTCTCTGAGGAGTGGGCACATCACACCACCGTTTCCAGACTCTGTAGCTCCACATGCTAAACAGAGGCTATATTAACAGTAACGTGAACTTAAGCTGCGATCCTTGTGCCAATCCCTATGAAGCAGACCAGAGTTTACCGTGTTGGGATGTGCTATTGTATACGATGAACAGGTCCTCCTTCTGCCTAAAAGCAAGTAGCCTAGATTAAAAGTTCCTTATCCCGCCTTCTCAGGTGAGCAATTGCGGTTGGTGCTTGATGCACAACGCTTAAAAACATCTCTTTGGCTCAAGTTTTGGCTCTGAAAACGCAGAGTCCGGGCCAAATCTGGAACCGTCCGCCCTGCCTCCTTGCAACGTTGGCGTCTTTAGCAACTTCAGTTCACTGGCTTTCTCTGGTATTTACGGCTGCTGTGAATGATTCTCTAGCTCTTTGTCCATTTTACTTTCCCTCTTCTGAGAGCTTGGGGAAAGTTCCTTTCTGTTTGGACTATGATTCCCAGAATCCTCCAGTCAGCCTGGGACGAGAATGGAATACCGCTGGCCCTCCACGTTCGCTAGGATCGGGGGCAAGGACCCCCAGTAAAGGCGGAAAAAATGCAAATGTCAAAACGGGTGTGTGTGTCTGTAGGAAGGGGACTGAGGCACGACGGGGAGAGAGAGCAGCCAGGGTCCAAACCGGGTCAGGGAAAGGAGAGGATCGGCGTAGTGGCCCTATGCTTCCTCCCTCTCGCCCATCTCCTTCCGTGGTTGTGGGCTGGGCATTGAAAGATGTTTTTTGGTGCTGGGAAACTGGGCTGTAAGCCATCCTTAGCTAAGGAAGAGGAGGGCCAAAGATGGGTTTTTAACAGGCTGCAGGGCCTGATTGGTGCCACTCAGAGGGACGGTTTCCCCGGAAAAGAAGCACCTGAAGTGGGGTTGGAGAAACTCTCAAATAATCTTATCTCTGAAAGTCAAACCTGCAAACATGGATGGCCGACTGTGGTTATTCATACCTCTCTCTCTAAAAATTACAAAATTACAACAAATTACCTACTCTTTCTAATCATCAAAACCAAATGTTGTTCGTCATTTTCTTTTTCTTTTTTTTGCAAAAAGTCTCAGAGGGGTTCCCAGTCTTTAAGAAGTGACCTTTCTGTAATCAGACCCATCAATTCGTCCACTTCAGGTACAAACAGAACGTGGCACGCCAGGACCCGGAAAGAGCGGGACTGAAGGCAGGAGGGAGTGTTCTTTTCCCAGAATTGTCTTTATTTTAATTTTTTTAAACGGCTTTCCTTCCCCGGGGCACTGTAATTATCTTGAATTATGGGGTGGGACAGACTTCGTATGACGCCAGAGTCTACGAAGTGTAAGGTTCAGGCAAACCAGCTCAGAGAGATAATTTAACATGTTCCCTTTTTCCTCTTTGGGGCATCCCCATTTACAGTGCAATCCTACACAGGAGTAAACCCCTTTGAATTTCAAAAGGAACTGACCATCTAAAGCTTAAATTCATTGATAATCCTGAGCCCCTGTGAGCTGGAAAGTGATATATAAATGCCATCAGTTATTAAATATTGTTGGACTGCAACACCCAGCATTCATCTCCATTGGCTATGCTGGCTGGGGGCTGCTTGGATTTGCAATCCAACAATAGGGCCACGTGATTTTTGCTCTCATCTAATGGATTAATCAATAAAGACTGCTATCTTACATTCACTTAACTGAAAGTAAGTGATTGACAGGACTGTAACCTTATCAAATAACTGATTTGATTAATTCTCGTTAGATATGGAAAGCAATACTGATGCCTTAATGAGACCAAGGAAGCGGCTAGAATAGATCGATTCACAATGGGCATTCTGGGTGGGGAGGATGGGATTTGTAGTCACACTTATGGAGGGCACTAGCTTAGGGAAGTCTGGCTTAAAGTGTTTCAGGCATCGAAATGATCTAAAAATGGCACAATCTCACTTAGTTGGGTCTTGCCCCCCTCACCTCCAGGAAAAGTGTGTGTTTTCAGAAGGGGACACTTAAAGAAAGAATAAAACTTTGGAATGTGTGTGTTGAAAACCCTCCTTCCTGCCAATGAAAGTTCAGTTTGCTAAGACACCAGAATCGTATTTGTTAAATATGACTGATATATTAGAAGGTACTGATATAAAGAAGCATTGGAGAATATTGCTGTATATGATAACAACAGCTCGTATTGAATATGCAAAGTTGTGGAAAACTCAGCAAATACCCACAATAGAACAATGGAGGGGTACACTTATTGAAAACAAAAATGCTGATATGGTCTCTCAGCGATTAAAAGGGAAATCAGACGATGAGATACAAAAAGAATGGCAACTAGACTGTTATAGTGCTATTATTCCACTTTCGTCATCCTATGGGATCCTGGGGTTTGCAGTTTAGGGAGGGGCCTTTGAGTGGTCTTTGAAGCCCCTCCCCAAACTGCAAACCCCGGGATTCCATAGGATGGTGGAAGCGGAATAATAGCACTATGACAGTCTTGTGCAGAATTGGCCACGGAGTCACAGAGTCATGCCTAGGGGCATGATCCATACAGGTCATTAGAGGTTGCGTTTCATGACAAGCATGGAATTTTAAACATTGCACCAGATCCCCAATTGGGGAAGCTAAGCAGAGTCAGCCCCGGTCAGTACTTGGATGGGAGACCGCAAAGAAGTACCGGTTGCTACGGGGCTGTATTCCAGAGGAAGGAACTGGCCAAACCATCCTCACCTAAGAAAGCCCTATGAAACCCATAGCTGCCATAAGTCGACAAGCAATGAAGGCACATGCACATGGAGGGACGCTTAGTTGCAGAATAAGCCCCAACATGCTGAAAAGTTACCCAGGGGACTGAAAAACTAGAAGCTACAATGACAGCATTTGTTGGCCAGCCTGCAGTGCTCTGATGTGGTCCCTCTAAGTTTGTGGCTGGCTCTCAGGAATTTTAAATATTTTCCTGTTAAAAAGTGACACCAAGGTTTTTTTTTTAAATCATTCCGTTGTTCCTTCCTGGAATTCACCTTTGGGTAAATCTAGAAGAGGAGAAGAAGAAAAGGGAGGGAATGTTTCTTTAACGCTTCTGTCCCATTAGAGGTGAAAGAAAGCAAATACATTCTTTTTTCCTGGAAAGTGGCAAGAAGAGGCGGAAGAAAGAGGCAAACTTTCAGATTTTGTAAAGGAGAAGGGAGGGAAAGCAATACCGAGAAAGCCGCAGACTTCTTTCTCTGTGTGTTTTTTGTTTGTTTTTGCAAGAGGATTTGCTCAAATGAGCCACAAAGAAAGAAAAATGCTAGACAAACTAGCAGTCCAGCTGCAAAGAAATGGATTAAAAATGAGCAAACAGTTCATAAACAAAAGGCACTGGAGACGTCGGACTGAATCCATCACGCTTTATAAGATCACGCAGCGAAACAGCTGCCGATCTGAAGACAAAAGCGTCTCTTTGGAAAAGGAATTGCTTTTGAATCATCCGAAAGTCTGCGCAACGCAGAGGGAGAGATGTTTAGAAACATTACTTTACACCCCAGGAATTGAATGAGGAAGGCAAGGAGGCACTTTAAAAAAAAAAAAAAGTGCAGTGGCATCACGCTTGGGCTTAATTTAGAATTCCTTCAATAGGCAACTCTGGAGCGGAAACTGAGGAGGCCGTGCCGCTCACGGCTTCCTCTGTGCCCCGAGCCCTCCAGCTCCTGCTTTGCAAGAAACTTGGCAAGAGTTTGTGGGCAGATTGTGGTCTAATGGGCTCAAAATATATGCACACATACACACGCAGAATCTTCTGCAGTGTTTGCAAACTTTTGTGAAGCTGAGTGCCATGAAATTCCCAACTTGCTGTGATCCCATAAAAAGGTAATTTAGAATATGGTGATGAGGAATGCTGTGGAACTCAGAAGCCTGCATTGTCTGAAGCAGATTTGGTAGAAAGCGTCGTTTGACTCAGTGTTTAGAAGGAAGCAGGATGAAACCTCTCTGAGAGAAGACAAGACAGGAACTACACTATATCCTGATATCAGGTTGACTCCACTTTGAACCAACATGGCTGCATACCAGGCAACCATGGGATTTGTAGTTTGCTGGAGGACTGAGGATTCTCTGCTGGAGAGTTCCATTCCCACTCCTCTCGAACTATATCTCTTTAGCAGAGAGTCCTGAATTCTCTGCTAATTCTCTGCTAAGTTCTCCCACTCTGCAAATGCCAGGATTCTCTAGGATGGAGCCATGAGAGATGAAGTGGTACCAAACTGCTTTCAACGGGCAGTGTGGATGCACTCTTAAGATTTCAGACCAGGGCGGGCCAAGGCCATATCAGGTGGGACGAGCACGCAAGGAGGAGGCAAAACCCGTCACCCGCTGTCGTTTGGCAGGGGGATAGGAGAGTCTGAGTGTCGGACTACGACCCCGGAGAGCAGAGGTCAGCTCCCCGCTTGGCCGTGGAAACCCACTGCCTGGCTTTGAGTGTCTCACATACTCTCAGCCCAAGAAAACCTCACGACGGGGTTGCCTTAGGGTCACAAGAAATGACTTGAGGATACAGAACGAGGGCGGAGACCTTTCCTCTCCGCACAGAGAGACCCCCACAGAGTCCAGGAGCGTCCGAGATTAATCTGCGGAGCGGGCCTTGGCCAGGCGCAGGGGGCCTCCCGAGAGCGGCTTGTATCGGGGGCGGTTATTTCGCCCCGCAGAGGCGCACAAATCGCAGAGCCTGGTGACACCGCGCGTGCAGATGCCGGCGAGGGGAAGGGGGAGAGGAGGAGGAGGAGGAGGAGGAGGAGGAGGAGTGTTTGCCTGAAGGGTGGAGACTGAGAGCCCGGCTGCTGCCTTTTGACCGAGGGCAGAGCAGGGAAGAGGCACAACGGCTGCTGCGGGGCCGATTCGGAGCGCCGGAGAGGGTCTCTCCCTCCTTTCGCTTCCAGAGATGCGCTGTAAGTCCCGGCTGGGTGATGCCTCCCTCTCCCCCCTTCTCTCGCCCTCCCTCCACCACCCTCCCCTCCAGCGCCCCACCACTGTCCGCCTCCCGGCCAAAGATGCCGTTTTTCTGGCTCCGCAGGGCTGCTGCGCGCGCTGCCCCTGGTGCTGCTGCTGAGCCTGGACGCCGGCCCGGGAAACGCCAGCCAAGGTAGGAGGCCGCCGGCAAAACGCCCGTTTCCCCGAGGAACCTTTTCAGCGACAGAAGCGAGGGAAGAGCTGGATGTTCCCGTGGACGCAAAGCTGGCTCTGCCGTGAGGCGGAGGGAGGCGGCTGCCTCGGGCGGCAAATTATGGGGAGCGGGGCGTAGCCACAAAAGAATGGCAAATTTATAGTTGTTTGTTATTGTGCAGCTTTCGTTCCGATATGCTATCAGAGATGAGGAGAGGCGCGTGTGGAATTCGTCTTGCGTGCCAAAATATCTTGGCTGGCCCTGCATACCGTGCGCCGGGTTGAGGGTGGGAGGGGCGCGATTTGCTGCTCGGCCTCAGGCGGCAAAATATCCTGGGACGTCCCTGCAAGGCATATAAATTTCCACGGGGTTTTCTTAAGTAAGGAGTGTACTCAACGGGTAGCTTTGCCAGTTGTCTTTGAAATATAGCCTGCGGCACCAGGTATTCCTTGGCGGTTTCCCATCCAAGTTCTAACCAGGGCTGGCCCTGCTTAGCTTCCAAGATCGCAGGATCTGGTGCCTTGAGGGTATTTAAGCAGCTAAGCGTATTTAATAAAAATAATAGATTTGGGAGTTAAGTGCCACTGAACACACGGGATTTCCAAACACACGCTGTGCTCGAAAGGGTCTTCGTACTTAAGGATGTTTGAACGATAACGGATGGCAGAAGCTGCAAGTACCTGCGAGTAGGTGAGATTAACAATTCGCCTGCCTCCCCCCTCCCTTAAAAACAGATTCCCCAGCCTGTATTCACCCTACCTCTCCCCTTTCAAAGTCTCAAGCACTTTGGAAAGCACCGTTAAAGTTCAGGCTAAAAGCCGGAACGGACTCACTGCTCCGTTGAGATGCGAGCTCGGCTGACAGACCCGCTTGCTGACTTGTGGTGAATTTCCAAGCCAGGTGCCTCCATTCACAGAATTAAAGAGGATCATCTGCGTCGCGAGTTGCAGGCGGGATGTGAGGGAGTCTGTGAAACAGATATCGGACGGCAGCTCTCAGAATCCCTCCGCTGATACAGCCACGGGCTCAGAGGTTCTCAGAGCTGTCGCCCAAAAGAGTAACTTTTCCCACACTCAGTGGGGGTCTCTACGAAGGCAGAAGGTTTACCGCTGGTGGGGGCGGGGGTGGCACCGCGACGGGTCCCGTAAGCGGCCACCTTGATCTCCCACAGTTAACGGAAGGAACGCCACACCGAAGGCACGGCGGGCAAACGGCTCCTGGACTCGGTTGCCCAGAGCCCGCGATCCTGGTTGTCGCCAAGGCCTGGACGAATGCCTGGGGATACCGGGTATTCTGATGCCAGGCCTGTGGATGCTGGGTTCTGTGCTTTCCCTTTTGCTTTTTTGTTCTTTTATTCCGGCCTGAGTGCCCCTTTCCCGTGAAAAACTTTCCTCCTTTTGCAGAAGGCCCGTACACACGCAGTCTAGGGGCTGGAAAAGTTGACTGTGTGGACTGCAGCCTCCAGAATTAACCTAGCCAAATTCCGCACCCCGCCGAAAGAGGCCCGTGCTTAAACCATCCCGCCCGTTCAGTCACGGGTGGGATTGTGCAACTTTCCGCCGATAAGCAAAGATCCAAATCTTCACACAAGCACCGCAAAGGCCTTCAGGTCGCTCCGCCCGAGGAGGAGGCAGCCAGCCGCAAAGAAAAAGAGAAAAAGGGGGAAAACAGTTTTCCCTTCTCTTTGGAGAGGCGCCTTTGAGAGACCTCAACCGGATCACTTTAACTGAAGGCTTCCGTGCATTTCCTGCTCCCAGACACAGCTCTGAATTCCTTCATTGTTCCCAAATCCGGCCTTGGGAAAATAGCTTGGGATGGCTACAGTTGGTCCTCTGTGTTCACTAGGAACAAAAAGGACTAATTGGGATTCTTCCTGCCAAATCAGGATAGTTGGGGAGTTATGTCCTGGCTAGTAAGAAAGGTGTTCCTGAGCATGTGAAGAGTACCTTTATGATCGCTCATTACTAGCTAGTCCTTCTTCCTCCAAGGTCACCCAGGAAGCTGGGGCAGAGAGAGATTCCATGAAGATTTGAGCCCTGGCATTTCTCGTTTTGGAAATTAAACAGACGCCTTTTCTCCCGCCCCCAAATGGTTTCCAGCTGTTCGTTTATGTAAAATAGAGGGGCTAGAGAAGTCAAAGCTACAGAAACAGTTTGCCGTTCATATTTATTTTATGCATTTTTCTCCAGCACCTTAGAAAAAAGAAGTGGAAAATGTTCCCAGAGTAACTTCGGTAAGACCAATAATGAATCAAAAATGTCTCTGCTGATACAATCTACAAAAGGGTCATGGCATCAAAGGAAAAGGCGATGAGGTAGGAAGAGGAAAAAGCAAGCAAACTCTGGCATTTGTTCTGTTCTTATCGAGACTCCTTGAACGGAAATAGGCCAGGGAGAAGTACGAAATGGAGTTGGTTTCTCAGCAGAGCTACAAAATGGAGTCTTGCCTCTCATTTTTCTGATGCAATGATTGTTCAAGATTTATCTTGTAACTTTCTCATGAAGACTGCAGATTGGGTGGGTACGGCCAAGGGCAGTGCTTGAGAAAAGTACTTTTTTTGGATTATAACTCACGAAATCCCCCGGCCTAAGACCTTCAAGTTGTTCCCAATTTATGGCAATCCGAAAGTGAACCTATCACAGGCTTTTCTCGGCAAGACTTTTCCCCAGAGGAAGTTTGCATTCCTCCGAGGCTGAGAGAGTGTGACTTATCCAAGACCACTCTGTGGGTTTTCATGGCCGAGCGAGGATTCGAACCCTGATTTCCAGAGTTGCAGTCCAATCAGTGCTCATGGTGGTTCTTTCCTGAGGAAAGCTTTCAAAGAACCCTCGCTTTTGGGGTTGGGAAGGGAAAAACAAGTCGACGCAGCTTCTGATGAAGTCAGATTGAGGCACCGTTCCACACTGGTGCTGCTGAGCTGAAATTAGAGCTGATTAAGAAGTCGGTGGCTGGGTTTCACACCCTCTGCACCTCCAGCTCCAAAACAATCTCTGGGAGGACAATTTCCTACCAGAGGCTTAGCTTAAAAAGCCCCCGCCCGGCAGAAATATAAGAACCCAGAAAAACAGTGGCCCGTTGCCCGCTGCTGGCCTGCCCTCCACCTCCGCATTGTTTTCGGAAGCGGCTGGTCTGCTTTCCTTCTTTGAAACCCAGTCAAGTCATCACAAATTTTCCGGGACATCATGGGACATTTCTGGAAATATGCAAGTTAAACCAATAATAATGTCTCCTAATCTAAATGCAGTTTCCTAAGGCTTGGAAATTTTGTCATGATGACTTGTAAACTTTGAAAAGAGCATGGAATTTCTTCTCCTGCTCCTTGTCCTCCTCCTTCCAGCTGGGTCCAGATGTGTACAAGTGTGTGTAGGCGACACAGTAAATGGAATTATTTATAATCTCTGGATACAAACCAGAGATTTTAGCTCTGAGTTTCCAGCCTGAGGCAGAAGTGACTTGGCTCTACGGTTCAGTTGAGTGTCACAATCCGGTTTGGATCACCATCCCAGCTTGTTTCATAAGAGCGAAGAAACATGTTCGCAACAGCATAACTTCCAGCTACACTGATTTAGCAAGGACAACCCTGGTGAATCGTGTGCCCTCCCACTTTCTCAGCTGCTTTTAAAATGCCCCAGTTTCTCGCTTGTCCTCCCACTTTCTTCCATTGTCCTGAGCTTAATTACTGCAAACTGAGAAGCTTATCACATAAGGCCAGTAAATCACAAGCGTGGCACGACCGTAGCATCTTTGGCTGCAACTTATTTCATGTCATCCTGCCTCTTCCGTTGTTCTCCTGGCGAGAGACCATTCGGAAACTGTTTCTTTTGCGCGGGACTTCATCAGCGGACGTTTTGCGTTTGTAAAAGAAAAGTTTTCCAAGCAGACTCCCATGGGGAGAACAATAGGAGTGGAACAACGGCAGGTGATAAATCCTAGCCAAAGTCACTATTATCCTTGGGATTTGCTTACGTCCTGAGTTCAACGTACAAAAATTGTTTGCACCCCATTAACTCCGGAGGGGGAGAGAAGAGGAGAAGGGGAAATCTTGTTCTTCCCGGAAGGGTCAGGCAAAGGAAATTGCTGTGGGCCGTTCCAGCTTGTCCAGCCTTCCTCAGCAATAACTTTCGCCATCTTGAACGTACAAACATTCAAGCCTCCTACCTCCCAAAAGGCAAATCCAGCTCTCCATACAGAGCCCAGTATAAGCCTGTTGTCTCTGGCACTGGGACTTCCTAGCAGAAGTGCTACAATCCCATGCCTTTCTCCAGTTTCATTTCCCTCGCGTGCGCTCGAGTTCTTCCCTTTGCCCCATAAACATTCTGCTCTCCGGCGTCATGTAAATCCAAGCTTATGAACGGCAGCTGTGAGTCCTGCGGCCCCGCCGGCGAAGAGGCCGTCCGCGGCAGCTGTGGTGCGGCTGGAGACGCTGCCGTGCCCTGGGCCGGGGCCGGACGGGGCTTCTCCGACGAGGGCCGGGAAGAGACCCGCTTCTGAGAACACGAACCGTGGACGCAGGCGCCGGACCGTGGGATGCCGGGTGATGCTGGAAGGCAAAGCATGGAGAGGGGACCGGGAGGGACTTGTGGACTCCCCAGAAATGTCTAGTTTGCCCTTTAGGGAATGGAGGCAGGACTTAAAGGTATGTTCCCACAAGTCAGTTCGGACGTATAAATACGCTTTACACCTGAGAGTTTAATACCGCTCTGTACTGCAGGTGAAGCGGTGGGTTTATATCCATGAAAGCTCACGTGAAAATAAAAACCAGTTAGTCTTAAAGGTGTAGCCACCTTCCTCTATTTTTCTTCCCCTTTCATCCCCCACTTCCTCCTTTTATGCACACAGCATGAGTAAAAGTAAAAGTCCATTGAATACGTGGTATAAATTTTGAGGAAGATAGGAGAAAAGCAGCCGGCCAAGCATGCTGGCCTGCAAGTGTGGTGCGGCTGCTCTCTCGCCTCCAAGATGCTCGTCTTCCAAAAAGGAGGTCATCAACCGGTCGGTGGCTTTTGCTTTTGATCTTTTGCCTTTTGGACACTGATGACTTGGCCTGATTTTGGTTGTTTTGCTTGTAAAACTCTTTGAAATGTGAAAAATAAAAGTGCATATGCCAGAAATATTTTTGCTGGGTGTTACAGATAAGGAACTGGATAATAAATACGGGCTAATTCTTCATTATGTAGTAACAGCTGCAAGAACATTGTTTGTTCATGCTTGGAAATGGAATGAAGGATGGATTCTTAAGGTCGCTGAGTCATCCCAAATGGCCAAACCAAGGTGGGTCTGAAGCCAACTGAAGATTTCTTGAAAGATTGGAAGCCATTTGTGGACTTTCTAAGCAATAAGAAATCTAACGATGCGATAATTTGTGGATATCGTTACTAGCAATTCTACTAAGATTGCTTCGTTGGATCTGAATAGTGGAATAATATCCTCCCTCTTGCCTTTATCTTTTCTCTTTCATTACAGTTTGGTTCGGGGGAGTCGTGGCCCTTTTATGTTTTAGTAAGGTGGCATGGTATAGCAGTTTGAGCACTGGACACACTCTCAGCCCCAAGAAAACCCCATTATAGGTTCACCTTAAGGTTGTCCTAAGCTGGAAAAACTCGAAGCCAGGCAACGACAAGCCAAAAAGTTAGGCTTAGTTAGTAATTTAGCGTTTTAGTGAGTCAGTGTTTAATGTTCTTAGTTCAGTGTTTTAGTATTGTGTTTTTTTCATCTTAGTTTATGTTAAAAATATCAGTTTGTGTTTATGTTATTTTGTGTTAAAATATATAAATAAATATATGCATACATACAAAACAAAAACAAAAACCACGTATACGTGGCGTGCGTGTTACTCTTTATTCAAGCATCGCCTTTTCTCTCCACCCGCTCTTTCCTGGAGAAGCCCATTTGCAATGAAAATCAAATGCCCTTCCGTAAGGAGATCCCGCTGGCTTCTTACAAAATGTCCCCCCTTTGAGTTTGCATTGACATACGGGGGAGGCCCAGGGAAAGACAAGACCTGCATTGTGCTAAGCGTGTCCTCATTTGCTTAACTTGCCAGTGGGAAAGGTGTGGTTCTCCAGATGGGTGTGGGAGTGCAACACCCATGTTCCCTCACCATTGGCTGCGCCGGTCAGATTTGCAGCTCCGGGAGGGCTCGCAAAAATTAGTTCCTTGGCTTGCAGCTCCCACAATTCCTTGATAGCAGAAGTTGTTGTAAAATAAGTCTCCGGCAACGGCTGTATTTGCTTTCCCGGCCCCAGAGGAACGACTCTCCGTGCCTCTGCATGAGTTGCCGGTCTGAGCTGAACATCTGTTCATTCAGAGACACGGGAAGCAACCTCTTCCAAAGGCGGTGAATTTTCCTAAGTCTCTGCGTGAGGAATTCTCGAATAATCCGAACACGCCTGATGTTGCCAGGACATGCTAGGGTGTCCCCACCCACCGACTTAAGACGACCAGCCAGGAACTGGGGAAGAGACTAAAGCAAGTTAGCGTGAAAAATCAATTTGTTCCATTAGTTGTGTGTAAATTCTAAAAATTAATTTATTATTGTTAATGCTAATAGGGGGAGAAAAATCTTCAGGTTTACGTATTAACTGTTACGTTAACGGTTATGTTCAAGAAAGCGACAGACAGTCTGCAAACCAGACCTCCTGTTCTGCTAGTCTGGCAATGCTGTTCCATGCAAAACTTGACTAGAGTAGGGCCACTGAATCAATGGGATTTACCTAAGTGTTGACTCCACAGTTGATTGAACGGGTCTACTCAAGTTGAAAATAGACCACAGGAAGCCGGCTGGTGGGGGATTCTTAACAATTATTTGCAAGCTATGGCAGGGATGTCGTGGGGGAACCAGATCCCGTCTGATCTTGAAAGCTAAGCAGGGCTAGCCCTGGTTAGTGCTTGGATGGGAGACCACCAATGAATACCAGCTGCTGTGGGCTGTATTTCAGAGGCAGGAACTCACCAAACCGTGTCTGCCTATTTCTTGCCTAGGAAATTTATGGGGTTGCCGTGAGTTGACAGGTCACGTACACACAAGTTTAATTAGCCCGGGTTGCCCCGCAAGGCTTTATCTTAGCTCAGCGTTTTTATGGGGCTATAAAAGCAGTCACCCCCAGGGCCGGGGCTTCCCCTCTGCCCCCACGGGGCCAGCAGCGGCACGCTCCGGATGCAAGGTGGAAAATTACCAGCTCCCTTGGGGGCTGAATGGGCCGTGACGGAAGGCAACCTCCGTGGAGTCCAGTGGGAGCCGAGATGCCGGGAGCGCAGAGAGAGGGGCCTCGCCGGGTCATCAAAGAGAGCGGATTGCTTGCAAATTCGAGTGGAATCCAGTGCGGATTCTCCCCAGGAGGCATTTTTGGAGGTCTCAGATATCTTCTTCCTCGGTTCCATTTGTTGGTAGCTGCAACTCCGGTGTTTGTTCAGCAGCGAGTCTGCAGCAGCTTTTATTGCAAACTTGGACAGAGCTGTCCAAGGTTTTGAAGATGGGTATAGCACCTGTAAAGTTCTGACTGAAACCCAGAGCAGAATTGCCACACCACTGGCCTCAAAACCCCAAGCCACTACTGCTAAAATTATGTTTCAGTTGTATATTTATTTGTGTTACTCTTTTTAAACCCCCATTTATTTATTAAAGGTTTTGCATCCCACCCAATATCATAAGATTTCTGGATGGTTTATAATAAAATCAACATAAAAATTTAAAAGACAAAAATAATTCAACATACTAAAAAGAGATTGAACCAGGGAGAGTTTAACTTTTAAAAAAATTGCTTTCTAGCTGTCTTTCATTTTAATCTAGGTTGTTAACCACCTTGGGTCAAGTGCCAATAGAAAGACAGAATATAAATAAGACAAATTTAATTTATTTAAATTTATGAAAACCATGTCCTGTGAGGAATGGCTTGGGAGCTGGGTGTGTTTAGCCTGGAGAAGAAAAGGTTAAGCAGTGACATGATAGCCATGTTTAAATATTTGAAGGGATGGCATGGGAAGATGGGGCAAGCTTTTTTTCTGCTGCTCCAGAGACTAGGACGTGGAGCAATGGCTTCAAAGGACAAGAAAAGAGATTTCGTATAAACATTAGGAAGAAGTTCCTGATGGTGAGAGCAGTTTGGCAATAGAATACGCTGCCTGGATGTGTGATGGAGATTTCTAAACAGGAGTTGGATGGCTATCTGTTGGGGATGTTTTAATGCATGGCTGAATGGGGTTGGACTGGGCGACCCCTGGTTTTCCAACTCTAGGATTCTATGAAATAAATATTCCAGTAACCGTTTTGACTGCTGTTCAGGGGAGCCAGAGCTGTACCCGTTTGCCATGATGACTTCTTCCTTTCTTCCTTTCTTTCTCTCTCTCTCTCTCTCTCTGTGTTTGTTTCACCGCAGTGAACCCATGCTGCTTCTTCCCATGCCAACACAACGGCGTGTGTGTCCGAGTCGGCATGACCGGCTACGAATGTGACTGCACCCGAACCGGTTATTACGGCACTAACTGTAGCGTGCGTGAGTATCCTGCCCTGCAATATGTTGGAAGGATGACCCCAGAACGATTTTGGATGGCTCAGGAAGCCAGCTTAATGGAACGGTTTGAACGTCAGACTAGGTTTCTGGGAGAGCAGGGTCACACTCTGTCGGAGGAAGGCAATGGCAAACCTCTGTGCTCTTTTCCAGCCGAATTCTGGAGGCGCATCCGTGAAGCCGTGAGGCCTTCTCCATCCTTCTACCACTTCATCTTGACCCATTTCAAGTGGTTCTGGGACATCGTCAACAGCACTTTCATCCGGGACACGTTGATGAGGCTGGTGTTAACACGTGAGTCAAAAGCAATAGATTGAAGACCCTGGGAAATGTACCTTTTTTGGACTGTGACTCCCAGAATCCCCTAGCTGGGGGATGCTGGTGGCTGTAGTCCAAAATGCAAACTTTCCCAGCTCTGGGCAATAGCCTGGTTGGAAAGCAAGCTGTGAAGCCATTTGGAAATTCCCAAAAGTGGAAATTTGCACATGAGCGCATGGGGGGTGAGTGACGCTGGCCTCAGCAAAGAGAAATGCAAAGCATTTTGATGTTTGGAAGTAAAGCGTCAAAGCTTCCCAAAAATGGGAAAGAAAAAAAATGCAATGACTTCCAATTTTCGTTAGCTATAAGCCGTAGTATATAAAATCTTACTTCTCCAACACGGTCATTTGATACACTTCTTTCCGTAGACGCTACAGTAATCGTATTATTCTCTTTTTTCCCGCAAAAAGGCAATCAAGACAATCTGCTTCATTTCCTCACCTCGTGTTTCTCTCCTCGCAGTCCGTGCCAACCTCATCCCCAGTCCGCCCACCTACAATTCCAACTACGGGTACATCAGCTGGGAGTCCTACGCCAACGTGAGCTACTTCACCCGCGTCCTCCCGCCAGTGCCCAGCGACTGCCCCACCCCTATGGGAACCAAAGGTACTTTCCCTTTTGCTCGGCCCCCAGCCCGGAACCCCTCTCTGCAACGACGCTTCGGGGGTGATTTCCTTTCGGAAGACGGCGGACATAACTTCCTCCTTGTCGGCAAAAGCCGCCGTGCATTGTGAGAAAGAAGAACCTCCTGGGGTGTTTTGTGTTGTCCTCATGATTGCAAAATACCGGAGCTAAAACAGCCCAGAAAATAAGGCCGGAACTCTTTTAACTCTCTGTCTTGCTGGTTTGACAGGTGGTTTCTGCAAATGATCCGCCAAGCACCGGTTAATCAAAGCAGCAGGATCCAGTTAAAGGTGTAGCCGTCAGAGTCTTGGACGGGGACTTGAGAGACGGAGCTTCTCACTCACTGGGGGATGTTGGGACAGCCTCTGGCCTTCGAGGCCCCTCCCTGAACAGCAAACCCCAGGATCCCATAGGATGTTGAAAGTGGAATAATAGGACTACAACAGTCTAGTGCGGAAATGGCTTTTGTCTGTTTCTCACAACCCGACCTGCCTCACAGAGTTGCTGTGAGGATAAAGCAGAAAAAGAAAGCCATGTTTTCAAAGGGTTAGGAATCTGAATTAAAAATCAGGATCTTCCCCTTCTGGAGCATGAGGCACAAAAGCACAGAGAAGCTCTCGTGCCCAAGTGTAAATGTTAAAGGAGGTATCCAGGTGCTGAGATTCACATTCAGCACCTTGGACAGATCCCTTAAAGGTCCTACAAAGACCCAAAGTGGGATTTGCTGCTCCATCGATGCTAGAGCCACCACTTTCGTCTGCACTGGAAAAGTTACTTTTTAGGACTTTGTTGTTGTTGTGTTCCGACTTTTGCAAATCTCAGGGCAAAAGCTGTTACGGTTTTTTCTGGGGCTGCTACCACGTGTGATGTGTCCTTGGGGTCACCCCATGCGTTTCCATGGCTGAGTGGGGAATCGAACCCTGGTACAGCTCCAAAAATCACCCAGCAAGCCCGCATGGTTACTCTGTAGTCAGAAAATTTGAACTTTTCTTATCTGTGGTTCTAAAGGGAGGGTCTTAAATCTGTACAAACTTTGAAAACCGCTCTTGTGAAGCAAACTCGAGGCGGCTTCTGCGGCCTTGGCTACGCCGACAGCTGCCGGGTTTCGGTTTTCCGTCCCTCCCTCGCAGGGCCGTCGGAGCTCCCTGACCCACGGCTGGTGGCAGAGCGCCTTCTCCTACGCAGGACGTTCCGCCCGGACCCCCAGGGGACGAACTTGATGTTTGCTTTCTTCGCCCAGCACTTCACGCACCAGTTCTTCAAGACTTCTGGCAAATTGGGGCACGGCTTCACCAGGGCTCTGGGCCACGGGGTGAGGAGGACGGTGGCTGTTGGGGAACGCTTGCTCCGTCTTTGGTGCGGTAAATTTGAGCCAGAGGCAGGATTTTAAAATTAAATCTTGGTGGTTAAGTTTGGAGCCGGGGACAAAATTTCACATTTTAGGGCAGGAGAATGGCCTGGTTTGCCCCTAAACTGGCTTGAAATTGCTCAGGGAGGGAGGAGAGAGAGGAATTAGCCTCGGAGATTCACACCGTCCCTTTCCTTCAGGTGGATCTCGGCCATATCTACGGGGACAACCTGGAACGCCAGCTCCAACTCAGGCTCTTCCGGGACGGGAAGTTGAAATACCAGGTACCGTACAAAGGTGGCACCTTTCTTTTCTGTTCCAAAAACGCATACCCGTTTTTGGGTCTCCGAGGGCCCAGTCCAGCACTGATCACCCGCAGAGTAAACAAGCCCGGTGTCCCTGGGAACAGAGGGGAAGATGGCCTCCCTCCTTCTCCTCCCCTGCAGGTCCTGAAAGGGGAGATCTATCCCCCCACCGTGACGGAGGCTCCCGTCCACATGATCTACCCCAAACACGTGAGGCCCGAGGACCGGCTGGCGGTGGGCCAGGAGGTGTTTGGGCTGCTCCCGGGCTTGATGATGTACGCCACCGTCTGGCTGCGGGAGCACAACCGGGTCTGCGACCTGCTGAAGCAAGAGCACCCGGCCTGGGACGACGAGCAGCTCTTCCAGACCGCTCGGCTCATCCTCATCGGTGCGTGTATTCCCGGAGAGCTTTGGTCCTCCGAGGGCTCGGGAAAGTTCTTCGCTCTTTCTTCCTTTTGACCACAAATGCCGGAATCCCCTAGCCGGCAAGGGAGCTCAGGGATTCTGGGAGCTGTGATCCCAAAAGAAGCTTTTCCAAGTTCTGGAGATGCCCCCTGTATCATCCCAGCGTTGTCCCTTGTTCCACTAAGCAAGCCACTTTGCTTTTTTTTCCCCCCATGAGCACCTCAGACTTTCCCATGGCACCAAGTCCCATTTCATCTTGGAAGCTAAGGAGGGTCAGCCCTGGTCAGTACTTGGATGGAAGACTGCCAATGCTGTAGGCTCTATTTCAGGGGAAGGAACTGGCCAAACCATCTCTGAGGATTCTAGTCAGGACTGACAACACGATTTTAAGCCAAAATGCACCACTGTACTGTTGCTGAAATAGCCTCCTTGTTGTCGCTGGGATCCGGGTGGGGCCAGGATTCACTGGGTAAAATCCCAAACTCTGTGCTTGAATGACACAATCATGGTTGTCTCCATTCTGCTTTAGTCAGTCCTCACTTGGAATAATCCTGTGTCCAGTTCTGGGTACCACAGTTCAGGAAGGATACGGACAACCTAGAACATGTCCAGAGGAGGGCCACCAAAATGGTAGAAGGCCTGGAAGCCATGAAGCCCTATGAGGAGAGGCTTAGGGAGCTGGATATGTTTAACCTGGAAAAGAGAAGGTGAAGAGGCGACATGATAGCCGTGTTTAAATATTTGAAGAGATGTCATAAGGAATATGGAGCAAGCCTGTTTTCTGCTCCTCCAGAGACTAGGACATGGAGCAATGGCTCCAAACTTCAGGAAAATAGATTCCATCTAAACATTAGGAAGAACTTCCTGATTGTAAGAGCAGTTTGATAGTGGAATAGTGTGGTAGAGTCTCCTTCTTTGGAGGTTTTTTGACAATGGCTGGATGGCTGTCTGTCAGGGGTGCTTTGATTGTGTCTTTCTGCATAGGAGAATGGGGTTGGACCCAATGGCCCTTTTGGTCCCTTCCAACTTCCATCTATGGTTGCATCCGACACTTCAACATCCCATTTATCCCTCCTTCCCTCCCTACTTGTTGCTCTCTTCCCAGGCGAGACCATCAAAATTGTCGTTGAAGACTATGTCCAGCACCTCAGCGGCTACTACCTGCAGCTGAAGTTTGACCCAGAGCTTCTCTTCGGGGTCCAGTTCCAGTACCGGAACCGCATCGCTGTGGAGTTCAATCAGCTCTACCACTGGCATCCGCTGATGCCAGACTCCTTCAAAATCCAAGACCACGTGTACAACTATGACCAGTTCATCTACAACACCACCATGCTGACAGACTATGGGGTGGAGGCCCTGGTCGAGGCCTTCTCCAAGCAACGGGCGGGGCAGGTGGGTGTTTTGCAACAGCCGTCCTCCAGTCCGGGGTACAGAAAAGGCCAGGCACCGTTGTTTAGAGCATTAAATGAGTTCCACGGGGAACCACCTTTTCAATCCCGCTTCTGGCTAATTGTGGCCCCTCCCTGCTTTTCAGATCGGCGGGGTGGCGAATATCCACGAGAAGCTCCTGAAAGTGGCCATCGGGGTGATTGAGGAATCGCGACTGCTGCGCCTCCAGTCGTTCAACGAGTACCGCAAGAGGTTCAACATGAAGCCTTACACGTCCTTCCAGGAACTGACAGGTAAGGCGAGGGCTCGCCTTGGGCTGGCTTAAGCGCTGCCGCCACCGAGCAAGAGGGTGCCCGAAATTATTTGGCTGCAAAGTGACAGCAAAAGGAAACATCTGATCGTTTCAGATCAAAGAGTCTCTCGAAGGTACGTTGCAACAGCAACGACAAAGTTACTTCTGGAAGTTACATTTCGGGCACTTTCAGAGGTCTGGACAGGGAACGTGGGTGGGCGAGGTGGCCCA
The DNA here is from genome assembly GCA_030412105.1 of Cyclura pinguis. Lineage (NCBI taxonomy): Eukaryota > Metazoa > Chordata > Lepidosauria > Squamata > Iguanidae > Cyclura > Cyclura pinguis. Next base: position 1,298,677 of record CM059613.1, read on the forward strand.
GTGAGAACACACACCTCCAGCCCAATTGCATCTCTGCCCTCAAAAGAACCCAATTATGTCTAATTATGCCCCAAAAAACTCTGAACCACGTCCCAGTCTTTTCGCTCCCGACTCTGATCCTCTTGTGCGCAGGGAATGAGAAGACGGCAGCTGAGCTGGAGGAGCTCTATGGAGACATCGACGCCTTGGAATTCTACCCGGGTCTGCTGGTGGAGAAGAATAACCCCAACTCCATCTTTGGGGAAAGCATGGTGGAAATCGGCGCCCCCTTCTCTTTGAAGGGCCTCCTGGGGAACCCCATCTGCTCCCCTGAATACTGGAAGCCCAGCACCTTCGGTGGGGCCACTGGCTTCGAGCTGGTGAAGACGGCCTCTCTCCAGAAACTCGTGTGCCTCAACGTCAAGAGGTGCCCCTACGTGGCTTTCCGGGTGCCCGGTGAGAGTGGAGAGGAAGTCACGGAAACAGCTCCCGGGGATGGCTCCGGGAGGAAGGAACCATCCACTGAACTCTAACCAAGCCCCTAAGGGAGCGGCAGTGCTGCTCCTCGGCCTGGCCGTGATCCGGTCAGGGAATCTCCTCCTCTTGCGGAGGCAAGGGGACTCTTCCTAGAGACTGTACCTGGAGGGCTGGCGGAGCGAGAGAGAGAGAGATCGAGAGAGAGCATACGCAGCACAGCACGGCCTCCCTCCGAGACCTTGGGGAAGCTTCAACTCCCAGAATCCCCTAGCCAGCCAGGGGGGCATTGGATCCATGACCGAGGCTGGATGAAGAGGGACCTAACATTGCAAGTTAAGGTGCAGTGGGGAGGTGTTGACTTCTCTAATAAAGAAAGTGGTTTTTATTCTTTTGCTAAAGGTGCCACGACTGTGCTTCGTGTTTTTTTAAAAAACGGGGGACTGGGAGGAGGATGTGATTTTATACCATCGCCCAAGAGATTCAAGCAAGTGCCCGAGGGTCCCGGGACCTCCAGACCCAAGGTGGCTTCAACCAGCCACGGCTGTGAAATGTTCGGTCTCCAACCCCAGCGGTGGGCTGGACGCTCCCATGCCGGGAGATGCGGGAGCTCAGGGTGCAATAACGAGCGATTATACTTTTTTAACATTTCTGTTAAAGGGAATTTTTAAGGCTGATATTTTTCCCTCGGACTTACGTCATTCTCTTATGACTCCCTAAGGTTTAAAGGAAGTAAGGGGAAAAAAGCAAGGTGCAACACAGCGAATCATAAAAAGGAGCTTCGTAGCGTTGAAGCCAACACGGTATCTTGCAGAGCTCTGTAGTGAGTTATAAAATGGATTCCTTCTTCTAAAATGAACCCTCTTCTCTCGCCTGGTCTTCATGTTCATTCCCAAAAGATCCCCGTTAGGGAGTTGTGGCTATTCACCAAGATCTGGGGCTGGCGTTCCTGGCTGTGGATTGCTGTGCCGGACCCCTGGAAGTAGTGCTCAGAGGTAGTCACGGGGATGCTTGCGGCTCCATTCCCGCCTGTCAACGAGGCCCTTTGAATCAATGCTTCGGGCTTTTGGAGAAACACTGTGCTGCAGGAACTGGTTGGTTCCACGCTTCGATGGCCCGGCCAATTAAGTCCAACCTCTCCATATTAAATCACAGCTTCAGCTTTTGCTTTCAGGCTGATCCTTTTAAAATAATCCTTCCCGGGTAAGTGTTCTTTACTAATTGAGGCCTCCTCCTGGATGGGCCCATCGATGAGCATCACAGCCCCATGGCACCCTCTTTGGCTGAATTGCGCAAGGGCCGGATGTGTTTATGGCTCGTTTTGTGGTGTGTTTGCGCAAAAACATGTTCAGCCTTGCTCTGGGAAGGATGGTATTTCATCTCTCCTACCTACTTGGCATCTCTGTCTCTCTCCTGCTTTTACAAAATGTGCAGGATGGATGAGGAATAATCTCTCAGGGTCCATGTGGAAAAATTCCACAGAAGTTGATGTTTTGGCCACTGCAGAAAATGTGCAAGAAATGGCAAGAGGGTTCTTCCACTTATAAGGCATCTTCTAATGGAAGGGAGGGGCAAGGAGAATGGCAGTCCTGCCTTTTCTCTTAACCAGATCTTGGAAAACTTCCACTTTTTGAACTGCAACTCCCAGGTTCCCTCACCCACACTTTGGCTCTGAGTTTTCACTTCTGGAATCTCCCTTCGCGTTGCAGTCGTGGGGTGTATCCATACAGCACAATTGCAGCCCTTTCATGCCACTTTAATTGTCATGGTTGCAGCCTCTGCAATTCTGGGGCTTGTCTGTCAGCCAAGCCTACATTACAGGGTTGTTGTGAGGAGGAAGTAGAAAAGAGGGGACTGATGCCTCACACTTGCTAGAGAAAAAGCAGGATGAAGATTTAACCTAATCATTATTAATGGTTTCTCTCCAGATCGTCTTCTGCCTTTTATACTCTAATGAATACATTTGCTGCAACCTGCAGTCTGGGAGCCATCCCACGAGGAGCCCTGCGGCCTCACAACGCCCCTGCTAGGCAGGGCCAATCTGCTAACGGTCCTCTGGGGACCACTGTGGAGCGGTGCTGGCTCTCCCATCCCAGGCAATCAGTGTGGCCAGAAAGCAAACTGAGACAGCCCCCATCCCGCAAAAGGCCATGGAAATCACGACCCTTAAGCTGAAGACGGCAGATCCAAAACAGGGGTGCCACGGTATTGTTGATACTCCCCTCAAATATGGTCCCTTCATTACCAAGAGTGCCAGGGGGTACCCTGGAGCACAGAAAGGATCACGCTGACCCAAACTCAAAGCCCACTCGACCCCAAAGAGCAACCAATTCTCCAACCCCTACGTCACGTTAGCAAATTCTATTGCCTTCAGAGATTTGCCACTGAAAGTGTCCATCCAGCTTTTTATGCTTATTGTATTTCTTTCTTTGACAGTGTATGCATTTTAGACTTTATGCTTCAAGGACTTGGTCTAGCCTGGAGAAGAGTCCTCCTAACTGTTCTGTCTGTTTGAAGATAACTGTTATTATGTGGGCTGTGTGTGTTACCAATAAAATGTCGCCTACTGTGGCTCCGGATGTGCAGCCAGTCCACCTCCTTCAAGACCTCACAGTAGTAGCCACTTATTCCTGCATCGATAATGAAGAGATCAAAGTGTGTTGGTGAGTTTCCTTGCATCCGCAACTCTACCTGGCACTGCTGGAAGGCAGGTGCTCAAGAAAACTGCTGGACAGGAACCTTTATGTTTTATTGCAATTAATTTATGAAAATGTTAGGAATCACACATAGTAAAAGAGTTTTAGCAAAATAGAGATGCAAAGGAAGAACCGGGGTCAGGGAACACAATGAGGGACAGCAACATAGGAACAGACAGACACACAAAAAACCTCAGATGGCGAGAAGAACATTTTACACACTATATACAAAAGGATAAACCAAGGCTGGGAACAGCTGGGTTTCAAGAGCCTTAACAAGCAAGTACTTGGATTGAACTACTGTTTTTGCAACAAGTGCTGCTACAGCATTTATTTTCAAGGGCTTTTGGACCTTTCCCATGTCCCTGGATAACTTGGGGTTCATGGGTACCCCATCACCATCACCACACTTCTCCTTCTAAGAGATGACGATACCTAACTCTGAGCTGAAATGCCTGCTCACAAATCTATGCACACACAACACGGATTAGCAACCTGGCAGCGGTCAACAGAGGTAGCAAGAGCTGCTCGGAATGGCAGGAAAGAGTTTGGCTAACACAAGAGGGGAGAAAAGACACCCTAGAGGTTTGCTGGATAAGTTCAAATGAACTGGTTGCAGCTGCCCAGGTGGGAACAAGTCAGTGGTCCCCTACAAACTAGCAAAGAACAGAATACATATTTTGAGGCCTTACTTTGGGGCCTCCAGCCCAGCTCAAAAACCAGAGCATGGGAAAGTTCCTCTTTTTTTTTTTTGGAATTGGGTGTCTTTCACATTACACCGTTACATCACTTTGACAACCATTTTACCTGCCTCAGCTTCACTGCACAGAAGCCTGGGATATGTAGTTTGCAATCCTCTGTCAAACAGCTCTGAAGCTACAAATCCCAGGATTAAACAGGACGTTGTCCAAAGTGGGCTCAAGGTATTATAACTGTGCAGCATGGAAGAGGTCTGTGCCTTCTAGGATTGGGACATGGCAGTTTTCAGAAAAAACCAAAAGGAACTTTCCCAAACTCTGCACCCAGGGCATCCTCACCCCTTGGCCAACTTCTTGGCCACCTCAATCTATCTCCAAGTCGCTGTCTTCTTCGCTGTAGCAGGAGGCGGAGGCGTTGCAGAGGGAGGTGAGCAGCACCAGGTCCTTCTCCGGCAGCAGCCCGCACTCCTGCAGGAAGCCCTCCAAGTCCCCCGCAAAGAAGTCCTCGCCCAGCTGGTCGGTGATGCGGACAAAGTTGCCCACCAGCTCCCCGCCCTTGTAGACCAGCAGGGCCGGCAGGGCGTTGGTGGCGAAGCGGGCGCTGGTGCCGATTAGGGAGCTCCGGACGCGGCAGAACTTGACCGTGGGATACTCGGCGGCCAGGTAGATCATGCAGCCGTCCAGGGCCTCGGAGCCGGGGACCTCGTCCTCGTAGATGTGGATCATGACCCGGGTGTTCTTGGGGCCCTTGTCCACGGCGTCCAGGAAGGCCTCCCCGCTCTGGATCTCAAAGACCTGCTTGAACTGCTGGCTGCTGCGCAGCTGCTGGCGGATCTCCTCCATCCGCTGCCGACGGTACTGCTGCAAGAACTCCTCGTCGTCGGCGCTCCCGGGCAGCATGCTGCACTCCTGCAGCATCAGCTGGGGAGGGGATGAAGCAAGCCGCATTAAAACAGGCCCCATGCAGAAGGGGAGCAGGCCCCCACTGGGCCCAGCAGTCATGGTTCAAAGAGGCTGAAGCACACCGACGGCTCCCGGTTAGGACGGCCATCTATCACTTCCCCAACCGGAGCAGCTTTTCCAAACTACGAGGACGTAGCGCTACTGACTTGGGTCTTCCCTCTTCGACTGATTTAATAGGTTTTAATTTTATGGGTGAGCCAATGTGGCATAGTGGGTTAAGCGTTAAGGTTAGGATTCTGGCAGAAGAAAATCTTCACTTGGCTATGGAAACTCACTGGGTGACCCTGGGCAAGTAACACTTTCTCAGCCTCAGAGGAAGGCAAGAGCGACCCCACCCCGCCCCGAACAAATGCCATCTTAGGGTTGCTGTAAGTCAGAAATGACACAACAACAGTCAGCAGTTGGAATGTTGGTCCATTTGATAAGGCCTGCCATCGAAACACTAAAGCAGGGCCAACACTGAGCACTGTCCAGGGATGAGCTGTCTGCAAGTGTAAGCTTCCAGATTTAAGAGCCTCAAGGAAAACTATGGGGCCATCCTTGTGGGATGGCTGGACAGTGAAGAAACCTGACAGGAAGTGAATTAACATATCTGAAATATGATGCTGGAAGAGAGTTCTACATATACCAGGGACACCCAAAAAGATAAATAAATTGGCCCAGGGACAAATCAAGCCTTAGCAGTATCCAGAAGCCAAAATGACTAACCTGGGGCTGTTGTACTTTGGATACATCATGAGATGACATTGCTGGAAAAAGGCCTCTCACTTGTAGGGTTGCCATAAGTCAAAGTCAACTTGAGATGGCAATTAAGATGGCAAATAATCCTTTGGGGAGGGGGGTCTTGGGGCAGTAGAAGAATGGGGTACACAAACACACACACCCCGGAGAGTTACCTTGCTGTTCAACTTCTCCCGGAGCTCCTTCTCCTTCTGCTTGTCCTCCTCCTCATCCAGGTGGGACCGGCAAGTCATGGAGAGCTTCTTGATGAGCCGCTCCATTTCCCGGCACTGTTCTTCCCGCTGTTCTGTTTCCAGCTGTTTGAACCTCCTCCAGTCATTGATCACACCCTTAGGACCTGAGAGCGAGAGTGGAGGAAGAGGGGGACAACATTAGCACAGACAGAAAAGCTTGCCACCGTAACTAAGCATGACAGCCATTGTTGTATATATTTCTGCCGGTTCAGCTTTGTGTTCCCTGCCACACCGTCCTAATGCCATGCAATGTTTTGATGCCTGGTATCATATGATGCCCTGTAGTTCAGCATGCAATCCCATACCATGTTATTTTGCTGTTTGATGCCATGTAACCCTTGAAACAAAGGGGGCAGGAAGGGGATGATGGAAACTGAATGACAAAACTGAGTTTTGGGAATAAAAGTTATGTTATTCTAACGAACTTTGATAACAGGAAAAACAAAGGCAGGTACAAGGTGGGCAGGAAGTAAGCATGAAAAAGGAACTGTTTTAATTAGATGGCAAGTAAGGGCATCACGTGTGCAAATTTGTAATGTTACTGCTTACAAGACACTGTAAGTCCAACAGGGCTCTTAGCCTTGGCAATTGCCAGACTGTGCTGCTGTTACTCTTAAGTTCCTAAACAAAGCTTTTGCAAACTTCTAAGCTGAATCCCTGGGACTGGAAGAATCTCAGTTACACATGAGCATTTACAGGTAACACTGAAGTGTGAAACTATTTAGCGTTAGGGGAGCATACTGGGCTCCAGAAATCCTGGGAAGCCTAAGTCTGTAGCATAAGCTTCCGTAGACTTAAGTCTACTTTATCAGAAGCATTAGGTGCTGGACAGGTAAAACTGGTGCTGAGCAGAGGAACTGAAAAGGTTCACCACATACCTGTGTTGACTGCGCTGCCATCACTGCTCAGGGCCATCTGCGCGGGCACGGTGGCATCGTGGATGGAGTGGGGCTCCTCATCTTTCTCCTCCTTGTCACTGTCCTCATCCTCACTGCTGCTGTAGTAATATTGGAGTTTCTCTCCCAGAAGCTTGTCATCCAGGGTCGTCATGGCCACAGCTGCATAGAGAACAGACAAGAGAAGTGAGAACTAAATCCCGACACTCTCCTCGTCAGGAAAAACAGTAGAACTTAGGCCCTTCCCACAACTGCTCTCAAAGCCACGGCTTTAAAATATTTCCTGTTATCGCTCATGAAATACATAGGGGACTGAGCTGTGTGGGTTTTGTTTTTTAAAATATCGCATGAGTCATTCAGAGCCTGAGGGAAAGGGAGGGGATCTAAATTGATGTACACAGTGATGGTGGTCAACCTAGGATTTGTCCCCCTGAAAGTCAGATTTCTGAGGATTAGAGACTTGAGGCCAGATGGTTCAGATGAAAGAGGCAGAGAACGCAAAATCACTCAGGCTGTGTTGGAGAGCAGAGTCAAAAGAGGGGAAGACAAACAACTGGAACCCACTGGAAAGCTGATGAATTACGAATTGCGGCATGAATACCTGTTTACCATCTACCTGTCTGCTTGGGGCCACAGGTGTCAAAAAACAAAACACAGCTACTCCGGACAGCAGGATGAATTATAAACTTGTTTTAGCCTTGCAAGTAAGCAGCCCAAAGTTCTTTGTTGTTGTGTGCCTTCAAGTCACTTCTGATTTATGGGGACCCTAAGGCAAACCTATCATGGAGTTTTCTGGGGGGTTGATAATGTGTGACATGGCCACCCAGTGGATCTCCACAGCCAAGCAGGGAACTGAACCCTGATCTCCAGGATCATAACCCAGCACTCAGACCACTACATCCCGCTGGCTGGGTGGGCAGAAAAAGACTTTGGAGCTTCTTTTGTTAGCACCTTTGTTCACTGAGATCTGCCCGTACTCCAAAGTGGCTGAGCGCTGAGAGATGCAAATAGTAATGGTTTAGGCCCCTCCTGCTTTGCATTGCTCTTACTGTGCATTATTAAGGTCACAGCTGCAGGCTTTTAAAAAATGAGATTAGAGGCAAGTGATTAAAATGTATTTGCAGTCAAGCTAAACAGCTGTGGCTTTGGGCACTCCTGGCCTTGCCCCTCTCTCAGGCTTGGCTCAGAGATCATTTTTAGATAATCTGCACTGGAAAATGCCAGCTCTGAATGAAGAGAGAGCCGAGTATGAAAACAAACACTCCTATTCAGTACGGCAGAAACACAACAATACAAGGTGGTGCAGCGGGCAGATTCAAACCAGCACTTCAAGTTGCCCGTCGACTTAGGGTGACCTCATGAATTTCAGGTTTTCTTAAGCAAGGAGTACTCAGAGGTGGTTTTGCCAGTTCCTCTTTCTGAAATGTAGCCCACGGCACTTGGTATTCATTGGTAGTCTCGTATCCAAGGATTAACCAGGGCTGACCCTGCTTAGCTTCCGGGATCTGGTGCCTTTGGGGTATTTCCAGCCATTCAGACAATCTGGACCCAAAACATGCATAATCAAATTCTCCCTCCCACCCCCAAACCAGGGGTCATTCTGCTGGAAATGTTTTTAAAGCAACATTCTACTGGAATTTTATTTTGCATTTAGGTTCTGCTGTGACATCAAGCTCGCAATGCAGTCTGAGGGCTAACCTGCCACGCAAACAAATATAACCCCACATCAGCAGATGGGTTGGCTGGGGAAGTCAGGAGGCCAAAAGGGTCCCTGCCAGACCCCTCGATAACGGGGCAGCCCCTGCGCTCTGACACGGGGGGCGCCTGCCCACCCCCAAATCCTCATCTCAAATGCACCCCAAACCCTCGCTCTGGGGGCAGCCCCCTCCTCTACGGGTTCTGAATACGCGGGAGCCCCACCCATCCCAAACCTTCAATACGGTTCCCATTCCACGGGGAGGGTCTCCCTTGAACCCCAAATTCTCCTCCATCCTACAAGAGCCCCAAATTCTCCCCACCCCTTTGAGCATTACTCTTCTCTTGTCCTCGGGCGCCCCCATGGCCCCAAAACCAGCCTTCGCTCACCCCTCACCCCCCCAAAAAGACCCCCGGAGGGGCTGACCCTTGTTCTCTCATGTTGGGGCTCCCCTGAGCCCCCAAACCAAAGCCCCCCTCCCCAAATATCATATCTAGGGTAGATCCCCCCCACTCTGACCTCCTCCCCTCTCCACTGGGGAACCCCTAAGTCTTCCGACAAGTAGCGACGCCCCCAACCCGCCCTTGCAAGGGGCGCCCCCCATTTTCTTACCTTTTGGGGGTCCCTCTTTCTCTCCCTGCCAGACAGAAGGCAAACAGCATAAGCGCAAAGGATGCCGGGAGAACGGGGCGGGAGGGGGAGGAGGGGCAGGAGGAGGCGGGGCTGCTTGGGACATAGAGGGAGAAAAACTTTAGCCAGCCAAGCAACTGAAACTTCCGGTTTCCATTCGAACGAAGGGGGTGAGATAAAGCGTTCATTTTCGTCCTGCATTCCTAACTTTTATGCAGCCTCGCTATTTTAAAACCATTCTTACTTTCGAGTTAAATCCTACTTTCCCAATTTGCAAATATTCATAAACTTTGATCTCGATTCCCCCTCTAAGATAACAACAGCCACCTTTTTCTTATTGTTGTTTTTAATTGTTAACATTTTAAAATGTGTATTTACAGACTATTTGTAAACGTGCATTAACCAGCTTTGCCGGATAACGAGCTCCTGCGTTTCTCCCCTTTGATTGCGCATTTTGGGAACCTGAAGTTTAGATGATATTTCCTTGACTCTTTGACTCCTTGAAGGGCGGGGAGAGGCCGGCCGGAGCGGGGATGACGAGGGCGCATGCGCACCGGTACCATCCAGCCCAGACCTCTGCTTCCTGCTGGCAAATTAAGTGGGGAAACCTTGTATGTGTGGTTGCTATGGCTACCAAGAGGTCCAGGAGCATCCTTTAATTTGCAAAGAGCCAAATTCCAAACAAAACACACAGAATGGAAATTATTTTTATTTTTTCTGTAAATATTTCCTGTCATCCAGCTTTACTGTGTCCAAAAAAAAAAAAAAAAAAAGGCATATACATAATTTCTTTTCCAGGAAATAAAGGAAACAATTCATATTATGTCCCTGTCATCTTCACTCTCTGACCACTTCCAAACGATTTTTGCACTTTGAGCTGAGTTGGCGGCAACTGAAGCAAGATGAACGTGAAAAGAGGGAGGAGGAGAGAGAAACTGGGACCTTCAAAAAGCCGATGGAAATAAAGGCGGGATGGTGCGGGGTTAAATCAGGACAGTTCCCTCCCAAACTGGGACGGTTGGAAGGCATTTACGCCCCAAGGGGGACCAGAATCAGGCGGAGCAGCCTCAGCCCCCCTGCAGTTAGAGGGCCATTTCGCCCCTCCCGAAACTGCAAACCCCAGGATTCCACAGGATGTCGAAAGTGGAATAATAGAGCTGTAAAAGTCTAGTGCAGAAACGGCCTGGGTGTTCCATCCAGCCACTGAACCAGCGGCGGTTCCCCCAAACCTTCCAAAAACATGTGGGGTCAGACCTAACGTATTAGGTCCACGACGTCCACCCAAAGTAGTCTGTGCCCTCGCGGGTGAGCTCCGGATCAGCCCGGAAAGGTCCCCAACTTTGGCTGAAGTGAATTCTCCCCCTTCAGGAAGAACGCAGTTAAAACCACTTCTCCGGGCCTTTCCACGCTACACTGGATTTTTTTCCATATTGGTTTTAAGTGGTTACTCCACCAGAACTTGGTATCGGCATTAAAATGCTTACACGTCTGTACCATACCGTCCTGACATTTCGCAGATGAAAACAGGGGCACAGGGGGCCAAGAATCGCCAGAACACGGTCAAGACGGCAAAAGTTATTAAAGAGACACAACGGACAAGCTTGGGGAGAGTGCAGGAGTTTGCTTTTGCCTGAGTCCACAGGGAAGGACAAGATTATTTCCCTTTCTCTCCTCCCTAGGTCGAACTACTTCTGCACTTTGAATCCATTTGCAGCAACTGAAACAAGCTGAGGACTAAGGGGGAAAGTGGGAGAAAGAGAGAAACTGGGACGTTTTTAAAAAGCCACTGAACGGTTGGACAACAGAGGATTAATTGAGACTACACCTTTTAAATCAGGACAGTTGAAATATACGAGTTAATCCCCGCTCCCCACAATATCCCAGAAGAGATGCCAACACCATCATCCAACCATATTTAGAGATGAAGGCAAAACAAGTTCAGGTGGACATTTTTTTTTTATTTTATGGCATGCAAACACATGTCAAGTACTGCAAACTCTTTTTTTTCCTATTAATTCTCTCTCAAACACTGAAAATAACAAACAAACAAACCACAATTCGCTAACGTCTGTGACCAGCCCAAAAGCTAATTAATTATCTCTTCACTTCAGTGCTACAGCAAACACGCACACAGAATTCACTCTGCTATTCAGGCTAAATCACAAAGCCAACCCTCCCATCGTTCCACTTTCCCACCCCGAAAATACAGACCGTATGGTCTAAAGCTTTCCCATTTAAAATCCTATTCCTATAACACAAAAGGGAAAAAAGTTACAATTTGGAAATTTTAAACAGAACTAAATGGAATAGAATTCATTACCCCCCACAAATATATCCCCCATTTCATTTTACAGATTTTTTTTTAAATTATATTTTTTAAATAGAAGCTGAGAATGCACCATTAAAAATGAGCATTAAATCCATCGTAGCGATGGTGTCTGCTTTATTATACATGATGGGTGTACACCATCGTTTATCTCATTTACATTTCAATCGAACAATAGATTTGCAAAGAAAATGTCTAATACAGACGTAAAAATATTCACACTTGAGCTTCACAACCGATTGTACAATTGACAAACAGGCCTCTTTTCCCAAACTTTCTAGGCTAAGCAAGTTTATAAAATGTTAATCAACTCAACAAGAAAAAAAAAAGTTTTTTTTTTCCTTTTAACTTCCAGGGAAAAGAATATGCAGTATATTGTATAAATGCAGACAGAAGATACTGCAAGCTAAACCACAATACTCCAGAGTGGCTGTACAGTGGGTGTGTGCAGTACAAACAAAAGCCACGCATGTTGTATCACAACTACAGTATAATGTATTTTGTCTGCCCCAAAAAAGGAAAAAGCATGCATTCCCATGCCTTGGACTAAATAACTGAGGACTCCTCTGTGTACGTGAGTGGGGGTCTAAGCACATGTATCTTGCTCTGTTCTCTGGCATCCCTAAAGTCGGCCAGAACTCGTTTTATTTCAAAATTCTGTCAAGTATGTAAAGTGTCATTTAAAAAAAAGCTTCACAAAAGCAGGTGTCTCTGGTGTTGGTATCTTTATTTTCGCTTTTTCACTGGGTGGGTGGGATGCCCAGCAATTCTGCCTCGCCCCACTTCAAGCCCTTCCCCTACCCTAAAGAGTTAGCAAGTCCTCCACGTACCACTTTGCCAGCAAAGCACTGTACTGCAACTTCTCCGCCACCAGGGAAGACGCTGGGGGTTCAGAGTGGGGAAAAAACCTGACCCTTCTCCTCTACCACCACCATCTTTGTCTCTCGATCACGTTCTTTAAATTGCAAGCCCAGGCTCTAAATATGGAGGGACGTCCTAATGAAAAGGGGCTTAAAAGTAAGTGTGTACCACACAAGTGTGGGATGGCTACTTATTTCTATAGGGATACGGTGGGGAGAATAGGCTTTTCGGATTCAAACTTTGCAAAGCAGAACAGAGTATAATAAATATTGGGAAAAGGTTACTAGCCCACAAAATAGGACCACAAAACGGCCAGCAACCTGTGCTCTCCCTTGCGCTGCCCAAAATCCTGTCCATCCTGAACTGCCGCACCTGTGTTTCGTTTGAAATTAAAAAGCAGATTAGCTTCTAGGCTACTGTGCAATTGTCATGCACCCTTTGGAGTCCAGAACAGTCTTCCATGCTTCACAACAGAGTCACAGCTGGCCTTGTTACTGAGGGACACCTACAGCAAAGAAAGTAATTGCCCTGGCTGCCGCAGCATGGGTCAAGGGTGCTCAGGTGGGATTGGCATGGTGGACAGACAACGAGGACTACCTCCAGGTATGGCATGCTGGGCAAATCCACAGCAGCGAAGGTCCCACGCGGTTGAGCTACACACCTTGACACAGGCCACTGTCGTCTGTGGGTCTGCTAGAGGCAACTTTAAGCAAAGGTGGCATCTATTGTCGCCGTCCACCATTCCTTTCGCCTTGAAACCTGGCTAGGAGGCACTGAGTCAAAACAAAAGAAGAACTCACGTTTCTAAGAAGCTTAACTTGAAAATTCCCTGATGCTGCACTCTTCCTTTTAAGCATGCCGGTCTGGTATGTAGAATTTTATTATTATTATTTTAACAACAACAATCACCTCCTTGCTATGTGAGAGGCGGCCTACTTTTCCCCATTCTACCAAAGCCTGCTTCCTTCTTTTCAGCTGACCTGATTTCCTAAAGGCAGAGCCCTAAAACAGGCTACGCTAACACTCCAGTCCGGCACCAATCCGACTAGCCGCCCTAAGAGAAACCGTATGCCCTGCAGCTGAACACAGTGGGGAAAATGGCTTGTGTTTTGTTCTGGAAGGTGTGATTTTGTTACACGCAACGTCAAGCCAGAACAGACAACTGTTTTGCGGCAAGATCGTGACAGCTGGTGGCCAAAGCTCAGAGAGAAAGATGGCACATGTGTTTTAAATTCGGCTGGTTGCCCGGGTCTGCAACTGCTCCCTAATGAAGATCTGAGGAGAACTCAGCGACGGACCCTCCCCACGAAGTCCGCCTTACGGCCCTTCCTGGTAAAGTGACAGCATTGCAGGCGCTCTCCCTCCCACCACCAAAAAATGTAAACAGAGCTGGTGAAAGGACAGCAGAAGCAGGTTTCTGAACACAACGCTGCTGGAAAAGCAGGCAGAGATCTGTAAACAATTGTTTTCCGAGCCCCTTCCTCCAGCAGAACACAGTAAAGGGTAGGGAGGATCACATTTTTTTTAAAACATAGACATTAAAAAAGGTAAAATGCACAAGATTTGTTCGGCTATTATATATTCACCCTCAGATTGTGCTGAAGATGCCCGTTGGCGTTCTGGTTTAACAGAGGGGCGATTTCCCTGAGGGCAAGAATAAGGATCTCTCAAACCTTCATATGGTTCTATTTTTGTAACAAAATAGCAATTAGATTTTTTTTCTTCCTTTTTAGAAAAAAATTACATCACCTTCGACATGGAAGATCTTATTGTTTAAATATCCATGTAAATGAGAGCTTGTTTTGCATATACAGCAATATTTACGTTTAGCTATCTATATCTGAAGTTACACATACCGCAAAAGAAAAAATTTTGGAAGCATTTCAAATGTAATAATATATAAATTCCTATATACAGAAGAATTGCCCAGCTAGACTGAGAGCACAGGAGCTGCACGGTGACAGCTGATATTCCACATCGACGTTAACAGTCACGGGTGAAAAGTGGACAGGAACTTTGAACAAAATTTTGATTTCCAGTGGCTTTGTCTTGCTGCAAAAGCGAGGCAGCAAAAGGCTTCAGAAAGTGTTTGCTGGAAATCTAAGAGAAGAGATTTGGCTGCTGTATTACAAACATCTTTTCAGACTTTCATAATATTAAACACGCAGATGACACTTTTCACAACGTTGGTGGAATTCTCCAAGGGAAAAAAAAAGTAGCCCTGGGATTTTTCAGTTAATATTTACAACATAATTTTTTTTCCTTCATGACCTTACTACATAGGAGAGAGATTTTAAAAAACAAAAAATCTGTAACCCTCAGAGAAATGCCATCCCTTGTCCCCACACCTGCCCCAGAAGTGCTGCAGTCTGGATGCTGACACCTCTGTTTTGCCAGTAACATGATCGTCTTTGTATTTTGTTTTTGTTTTTTTAAAGCCGTTTGCTAGCCGGATGAGCCCTTGCGTACAATACACCCTGGTGAAAATTGCCATTTGGCTAAAATATTCCAGTACAATTTTCAGAGTAAACAACTTCACAGAAGTTAATCAACAAACATTAAAAATAAAGCAGAGAGAGAGAGAGAAAAACATAATGAAAAAAAGAAAAAGAACTCCCAAAAAGAATGCCACAGAGGATGAAAGCTGATAAGATGGTCAGGTTAGAAAATAGATTCTTCTTACTCTTCTAACTTTCAAGGTTAGCCTGAATTTTTAAAACCAAGGGAAAGGAACAGAAAGTATGGTTAAGATGCTTGCTAACAAGGAAAGGTGTTCCTATTTTAGCTGATAGTTCTCTATTGTGTGGTGTGTGTTTTAAACTGTATCTTCAAGAGGACGTATTTATTCATTGTTCTGTACAAGCTCAGCTAAAGCTATGTTATTAGTAAGCACTCAAGGCCTTGTCAGAATTCACTAGTAATAAACCTAAATGCTAAAATTCTTGGTAACTACTATAACCAACACCACGTCATTATGAGTGTCTAAAGGACTGCTAATCTATGATTGTTGTTATTATTATTATTTTTAAAAAGTACAGCAACCGCAATACCGTGTCGTTAGTCAGTGCAAACACGACAGACAATAAATGGTTTTGCAGGGAGAACTCTGTGAGGCCCCGGATGCTAGCTAAGCGAACCGGCGGAGTCTGTCGAGGGACCGCTGAACGGCACACCCTCGGAACGAAGGCGGCGTGTTGCTGGAACAGCACACCCTCGAAACGAGTGCAGCGTGTTGCTGGAACGGAACATAGTGCTTCTGCTTACTACCTGGAGCAGGTACAGGCCAAGTACGTAAGCAGAAAGATGCAGGCACTTGGATTTGCAATCTATCATTCATACATAAGCAAATCACTCGATATCTCGAAATACCAAGTTCTAAAGCGGAAGAGGATGGGGAAGGGAAAAAAGAGAGGTGGCAGGGAGATGGGAAGATGTGAAGTCGTGGCACACCGCTGCGTATAATGCAGCAGGGCAAAGCTAGGAGAGAAAGAAAGTGTTATCAACCCTGAATCAGAAGTCTTTCATGTCAAGAAGATCCACAGCCTCTCTCGCTTCCTCACGTGCGCCATTTCATGCAAAGCCCCATAGCTGAACAACAAGCAACTGCAACCAGATGCAAGGTCCTCTCTCATCAAACAAAAAGAAACAAGGCAAAACAAGTTATTTTTTACTTCCCCCGAGGATCTGCTGGCTTCACAATGAGTAACTTTGCACATTTTCCTAGAGACACCATTGAAAAGCAAGTATGGCTCAGTTGGTGCCCCAGAATGTCCACACACTGATTAAAAAGCGGCTGTTAAGTGTTCAGTAAAACCACGTCCAGATTCCAAATCGCTTGTGGAAAGAGAACACCCGAACCTAGCAAAGCTGGTGGTTGTGGTGTCGTCGTTTTCCTTTTCTCATTCCAAATACTAATGTGACAGGGGCTTGATTTATCAGAGTCCACAGGAAATAAACAACCCCAATAGTATTTTCTTCAAAAAATATACATTATGTAATATATATTATATATATATCATATATATATATATATAAAAAGCAAACGTAATTGCTTCCTTAAGCATAGTCACAACCTTGAAAGCAGAACACCCTTCAGCTATTAACCACCTTGCCATTTGCAACTGGCCTTAAAAAGTCACTTTTCCCTTCCGCCATGATCTGGGCCGTCTTGAGAACCAGGCTGCCCATGCTAACGGATGCCGTAGTGGACACGCTGTCATGTATGCTGCTCACGGAGGAAGCCACGGGTTGGCTGAAGCAGGAAGTCACCGGCAAGACTACTGTCTGTTTCTCCCTGTTTTTTGGGAAACAGAAAACAAAAGGTGGGCATGGAGTGGGGGAGAGAAATCCCAGTCACAGATCAAAACCAACATTACTGGATTCTCAAACATTTCACACAGGGACTCAAGACTTCTGGCTAAATCTATCACATTACTGTTTCTCAAGCAGACCCCAGTGACACTGATGGCATACCCTCCAATTTGGCTAAGTTTCCTTTTTCTCAGTTCAAAGCCAGAGCACTATGGAGTCCAAGAACTTTCTAAGCTGCTGTCCTTAAATGGCACTTTGTTGTTGTTATGTGCCTTCAAAGTCTTTTCCAACTTACAATGACCCTATCATGTGGTTTTCTTGGCAAGATTTGTTTGAGAGGGGTGCCGCCTTTCTGTTCCTCTCAGGCTGTGAGAGAGTGACTTGCCCAAGATTAGCCAGTGGGTTTCCATGGCCAAGCATGGATTCAAACTCTCTTCTCCAGAGTCCTAGTTCAATGCTCGAACCACTAATAAGCATATTTAGTTCCTTTTCTCATTGACTACAATGCATTTAGTGATTTGCAGACCAATTTCAGAGGCAAAGCAAGGGAGCATGCACATGGCTGTGAAAAAAGGGCCGGGGGTGCTACACTTTGCCCACCTCTGGTCTATAAACATCTTTTAGTGTTCTATCTGGGCACTGCTAAATTAAAAAAAAAATTAATTTATACACATGTTTATAAGCCTAAGAGATATTATGCCACCTCTGAAATTACACCTCTGAACTCTTCAACAGATGGATGTTGGTGAGCCAAATGAAAATGCATCCTAACACAACCAGAGGATGATGTAATAGACAGCCGATCTTTCAGAATACTAGGCATGCTGGTGTGGACACCATGTGAAATAGACACAATCAGCACCGTGACCTAGCATCTACTGTGTCTCTGCAGACATCAGGAGGGAGTGATGGAACAAACATGAGAACCTCAGCACATAGAAAGGAATTTCCAAGAGATCAGATGGGAAAGGACAGAATGGCTTGTGATGAATGACACCTCTCACAGTCTCAGGGCAAGGAGAGCTTTAAAAGGAAGCAGATGTTTCCATTTTTGTCTAACACTCACAGAATAGCAAGGTTTTCACCTAAGCTGGGCTGCTTCTGCTGCCTGGCCTCCTTCTGCTCCAGGGAGTGGCCGTTCTCCAGAGCTGAGCCGTTGAACAGATGGTCGTCACGATCGCCGATCCCAAGCTGTAGGCCAAGAATCTCCTGAAAGAGGAGGAACAGAAATGACGGCCTCGCTGACCGATTGGAGTCACCCTCCAGGATTAGCGGCCACATGCAATGACCCTGTTGCAACAGCTCCATTGGCTGCTGGCCCCTTTATAGGCACCATTGGTGCTGGTGACAACGCTGGTCAACACACAGAATGTGCTCTGTTGGGACAGCGTCTAGTTCATTGTGGACACCCTGGTGAACGGCAGCTGTGACAAAGGAATGCTTCAGTTTGCTGAAGGGACTGAAGTGCCTTAGCTTTTAGGTTTTATGTCAGTTTCTTACCAATCTAAAGGGTGTTAAAAGTAACAACAGCACAAGTAATACAATACGGCACTTCTAAAGTGCATCCATGTCAAATAGCTTTTCAGGATGACTCAGTTTACAAATTACTTCTAAATCTGGTATTTCAATCCTTCACGTGGCAACTTAATAGCACTGTCCTCAACTATGCACGTCTGAAGGAAGCGGAGAAAGCAAATTACACCCACAAATCCTCACTCCTGCCCACAACATAAGTCAAGTGTTCAGCAAACCAAAGGGAGGGTTGGGTTTCCATACTTCAATTTGCTCTCCCTGCCCATCAGGTTCGTCAGCATCAAGGGCGGAAAGTTCCAATTCAATGTCTCGGTCCGGCTTTGGGTCAGCACCATCCTCGGGGTAGTCCACCTGAGGGGCAGGAAAGGAGAAAGCTTTAAAAATAGAAACATGGATAGTATTCCAGGAGGTGGGCATCGAGGGGAGAGATAATGACATCATTAAAGAGTACAGTCAGGAGCAGGGCTGTAGTGTAGTGTAGTCATGGAGTCAGAGTTGGAAACAACTGGAACCAAAACAAACCTGCAACAAATATTTAAAAAGACTGTTTTCCCCTCTTAAAATTTAACTTGACAGCAAATATTCTACAAACCGAAGGCGAGAGAGAAATCATTGTTTTGCACCCAGTTCACAGACAGCCCTCTATCCCTGAAGCCAATTCTCAGACATGCAAGGATCCCAAATTAAGCTGCTGTAAGATGAAAAGGGGCAGGCTATATGTTTAAATCAGGGATGGGCAAAGTTCAACTTGTGCCCCCCGGCCACAAACACTGCTTTGCTTTGCAGTCACTTTAGAGAAGGTGGGAAATCACTTCCTATTGCCATTCTGAGAGAAACTGTAGAGGAAAATGGAGGTATTTGGGCTTGCTCTGTGTGTGTTGTGGGGCCTGCAGCTCAGGAGATGAATTGGTCTCTGGCCCTTGCACAATTGTCCACCCTTGATTTAAGTAATGTCTACACATTTAATTGTCCATATCAATATATACATAAATATTAACTGCAAATAATGTGTGAATTTAAATATGAAAATTACTGCTGCAGCAGAAATGGCACAGGCCTGCTGTATCACCTCAATAAAAGCTGATACATTTACTATTTTCTCCTCTTTTACCTCGCCATTTCTCAGCTCAATGTCCTTGCTCAGAAGGTTTAAGGTGAGGTGGCTGCCTTCGTTTAAGGAGCTCCACTTCTGCTGGGTGGCTAGCGCATTTGCCTCTCTCTGAAGCAGGAAGTTACTTTTGGCCTGCACGGAAAAGGGTCCAGAGAGAGAAAGAGAAGCATAGGGTCAGGCTGACTGCTGCTCTCAGCAGCATCCTCCAAATACATGGAAGATGCAGAAGCACAGAGCAGCAGCAAAGAACCCAAATGTTGTGTTCTTTCACTGTAGGCTTCTCAAAGCATCCTAAATCATAGGCAGAGAAACTTCAAGTAAAGCCATCCTAGTACCGGAAATATTTTAAAAAAATTAGATGGATTTTTCAACCCAAATATGCTCCCCAACCTTGCAAATCATGGAACTTTAGGTCCCATTTCCACCACTTTTTCTCCCAAAATCCCTCTTATATCCCTGAAACAGCTGTTTCTTTGCTAAAAACAGCCACCCGAAGCAACATCATGTCACACTTCTACTTGTGCCAGAAGCAATACCGCACCCTAGGTGGGGGCAGAAGAAATAGTCTCCACATTCACAATGCAGTGGCCAACCTATGCACTAAAGTGATTAACTGCTGCTCTGAAACTTTCCTGCTCCCCCAAAAGTCCCCAGACAAAGTTGCCACAACAGCTCTACCTGCTGGAGTTCTATGCTCAGTAGATCGCCCGTGCTAGAGTGCTTTCTTGGGGCAGAGACATCAGTAACGACGAACCGGTCCCTTTAAAGAGAGGAAGGTTTAACGCATCACTCCTTGTGGATGCAGATAACACTAAAAAGCATGAGTGAGGGGCACACCTCAGCTCCTTGCCCTCCACCTCCTCCCACAAAAAAAGACTTAATAAAAGAAGCTGCCCTTGTATAATCTCAGAGGGGATCAGGACACCACATACGGCTGGCTGAATCACTTAACAATGTTTCTTGCAGGATATGTTGGTGGAAAGTTCCCCACAGGGAAGAAAGTGGGAAGGTATCCCCTAGTTCAGGGATGGGGAGGATGTGGCTGGACTGCAAATTCCACTGTCTCTCTCCATTTTGTGTGACAAGTGAAGCTAATGAGAACTGAAGTCCAAAATATGCAAGGGCCAAACATTCTGGCATCTCTTTCTTTGGACATTTTTAGATACAGGTTGGATGGTCAAGTCCTGAAAGCCTGACAGAATAAGGAAGTTTCCCTTTGAGGGGGTGGGACAGCAAGGCGGGAAAGCTGTGAGCTGACATGCCTTGGTGTTCCTGCACCAAGATCCAAACCTTCCCTCCTTCCTACCTCACTTCCAATCACCCCGCACCCCTGGAGGGTTATTGAGGAGATCTGGTAGCCAGAATGCTGCTTGCCTACCGTTCTATGAAAGATGCTGATGAAGTAGAATCTGATGTGTAGGAACTCCATCTTGAATCAACGGTGCTGACGTAGGGAATATAATCTGGAATGGGCCAAAAAGAGAAGCTCAGCTCCTGCCAGAGGAAGTCCCCTCCCCTGCCTCCCATAGCCCATCTATACCCACTTCAAGGCTCAAAACCCAAAGTTTGGGGAATGCCTTCAGGACTATCACTCCCCAAATCCCCCATCCTGTATGCTGACTGGGGGATTCTGAGATCTGTAGTCCAAAAAGGAGGAAGAGTAGCACCAGCAAGAGTAGTAGTAGTCATTAGAATAATAATAATAATCCCCAAATTTGTCTACACCCAACACCAGGCCAGACCTGACATGCTGATTGGCTTCGTAGCACTTCCTTGGGAAGCAGTGGCTTGGATCGGGTCTGTTGTGTGGTAACCCGTACGCGATGACCGGGAGATTGCACCCCATTTGGAGATGATGGGCCCGTCACCAAAGGGAATGATGGGGTCTTCCTCCTTTGCCCGCCTCTGGGTTTCAAAAAGGTGCACCCGCCGCTTCATGTCGCTGCTGTCTAGATCCTTGGGCGAGCGAAGGAGAAAAGAGAACTCATGCAAACTCACGCTTCCCAGACTTTTTGTGGTATCCTCCTCTCATTCTCCAAAGCTGAAACTCCATTCCTAAGGTTTAGATACTACTGGCAGTAAGAGCATTTAGCCAAATTAGGCTGGTCAGCTGGGAGAGGGAAGCTCACATGAAAGTCCCACTGTGCTTGAACTTTCTGGACTTTCCAGGACACCATTTCAGGGGTTTCTCCCTTAGCACATGGGTGGGAAGTCCCAGGTTTCAGGGACCAAACCTCACTCTTCTGGACCCCCAATTTACCCCTGTGAGAGACATGAAGTGGCCATGTCCTCTCCCTTCATAATACCATTATTTGATGGCTTCCCAGATTTTCTGTGGTATCTTCCTTCCATTCTCCAAAGCTGATATTCTATTCTTGATGCTTAGACACTACTGACAGTAACGGCATTTAGCTAGATTAGGCTGGTATTTAGGTCCAGGCCCCCTTTGGTTTTGGGTTTCATGTGGACACAGTGGTTCCAAGACACCCCTTCTTCAACCGGCCATCAAGCAGAACGGGCTGAGGAAGATTCAGTGCCTTACCAAGAGTACCGTGCCTGAGTTGGCAATGACATCCTTGGGCTCCGACTCGATGGCATTGATACAGGAGCTGATGGTACCACAGGACCAGGGTGAGTAATGGGAGAGCCGGTCATCCTCGTATTTGGTGCTGCTCAAATCACCGGAGCTCTCACAGAACTGCAGGAAGCAGAAAGAAGCACAAACATCCTAACTCGCGCGTTACCTTCTCTGACCAGTTCCCCCAACAGACCACCTTTCCAGAGAAATAAATATATAGTTAGAAACATGGTGCTTTAAAAAAACAACAACAGAAGCTAAACTGGTTCCCAGCCTTGAGCAGCTGACAGAAGGAGAAACAACGGAGAAAGAAGGGAAAGGTGGGAACAAGCGATAAACGTGAGCAAAAGCAGTCACATCTATTAAAGAATGAGTGGGCAAACTCCCATAATCTGTCATGATTAGCTACCCCAAGGCAGGGATGATGGAAGCTGCAGTCCTACAATATCTGGATATTTTGAGGAAGACGACACAGAGAAAGTACAAAGTCTTTTAGGAATGCTCTGATGGTATATTCTAGCACACCAGGGAGCTGCACTCGATGGCCCTTGGGGTCTCTTCCAACTCTATACATCAAGTTCTAGACCAGTGAGAACTCAGGCAAGGGCGAGGCCCACCTTCTCCCAACATCCAGGGGCTCTGGAACCTTACCTCTGTGCTAAAGTCCACACTGAAAAGAGGGGAAGGCGGTGGTGGAGACTGGGTAGCTGCAGGAAGGACAGAGGATGACACGAGAGGCGTTTTCTGTGCGTGGCACGCAGCCCACTGCTCTGGCTTCCTTCTGAGAGGGTCGTCACAAGCTGGCTTCATGTGGCTGCAAGGCTCCTGAAAGGAAGGTACCAGAGATTCTTGTTTTAAGGACACGCCTTAACAAACAAATGCAGTGCAGGCTGTATCAAAAGGCAGACTGGGAATTGGGAATTGCACCACTGAAACCTGGCCTTGCTAAGAAACTTCTGGCAACAGGACAGAGCTTTGTTCTCCAGGAAGTTGGCTTGACAACAAACAACAACCAAACCCAATGCTGAACTAAAGCTTCGAAGAGCCGCCACCGCACCTACCCTTGACAAAGGCACCGTTCTCTGCTCTGCCGGCAGCGGGCAAGCCACTGAGTAGTAGCTGTCCAATGAGTTGTATCTTTCCCGCAGAAAGGTCTGGTAGACGGAGGGGTGGACGACATCCATGGGAGGTAAAGAGTTGCTCCTGATGATATCATCCCGGGGGTACATCTGTGGCCGCCAGACACGCCGGCTGTCATAGACTGGGGCATACATCCCAGAGGGAACGGGGGGTACTGGCCCGTATGGCTGTGGCGGTGGGGGCTGCTGGTATGGAGAGCTCAGCCTGTCCCGGGTGGGAAAGGTGCTGTAATGGTCACCGTAGGGCACAGAAGCAGGAGGGAGAGGCGGGTCTGGGACGTTTCCAGACCTCACGAAGCGAGGGAGGCAAGGAGCCACGCCAGCTGGGACCGGTGGTGGCGGCGGCGGCGGCGGGTAGTAACCTAGGACAAAAGGGGCAAAACTCAGCTGGCTGTCTTTGGTGTCATGCTGTTCTCAGCCTAGATTCCATGTGCCCAGGAATGACACAGCACAGTGGGATGTACAAATTCACCTCTGCTATCAACGTTTTCCCCCATACCACGGACTGGCAATTTCAACAGGTCCAGGAACTAACTTTCAGATTCTGGGACCACACAGATTACCCCAAATTCCTCTACTCCCCTTCCAGAGAGTACAAAAGCAAGGATATATTTAAAACATTAAGCACGGCAGTGGGAGGAAGTGCCTGTAGCTCATTTATTAAATGGTGCTGTTTCTAGGAAAGGCCAACTAATCTTTGGAGTGGGGGCCAGATAAAGGGCAGTCTTGGGAATCTGAGAATGTTGAGGGGAAAAAACAGCTTCAGCAAGCCTGAATATAACCCAAGGGCCATTTCTGGCCTAAAAGGAAAAAAAAAACAAACCCAAACCCAAAACCCCTCACCTCCCTGCCAGCAGAAAAAAGGGAGGCTGAGCTAAAACTTCAGAAACTTCTACTTGCAGAGAGACTTAAAAAAAAACCCAGCATATGTAAGGGAACAGAAAAAATGACACCTGCCCCACCTTACAAGCTAAAATGATACAGGCCATGCAGGCCCCTTGCTTTGCTGCATCCCTTCTCCCTGCTGGGACAGTGCCCAGTCACTCACCTGCCTGCGGGTACTGTGGGGCCTCATAGGAGAGATGGGCCCTGGGATCTTGGAAATACTGCAGGTTGTCCGAGTGGGGTGGGTAAATAGGCACCCTGGCAGCAAAAGGGCTGGATTTGGGGGTGATGGGGTTCATCTCTGTCCCGAGAGGGGGAAGGGGAGGGGGAGGAGGGGGGCCTGCTGAGGTGGCTGCCGCCTGGCTGACCGGAGTCTTTGGAGGCGAACCAATTTTACTGAAAAAAAGAGAGAAATTAGTCAAATTAGGACTATCACTTTATGGAAGAAATCTTGGCCTGAATTTTAATTACAAGCACCTTCCACTTTTCTGATGGGTTAGGGATCAGAGCACCGTCAGATAGTGGAATTGGTTGGAAAAACAGAACCCAGTCTTTGTCAGTTCTTCTCCTCATGCCTTCTTCCTGTAGGGAACATGAGGGAATTACAGAGGCTCACTTGGGCCCGTCTGCACGGGTGTGCACTGCTTGCAAAGTCTCTCGGTCAAGTTGGTGCCTTTTTTTTCTCTCTCAGATCACTTTGCAAGCACTGCGCATGCTCCGAAGTGAGCTGAGAAGGGGGGGGGGAACGCACCAAGCCAAAAGAGAGACTTTGTGAGCATCATGCGTGCACAGTCCCAAGCAGGCCTCTGTGACTTCCTCATGTTCCCTACAGAAATAAGGTAAAAGGAGGAGAACTGATGTAACGGTGGGACCTGCATTGAAAGAACAGTACGTGTCTATAATTTACAAGACAACAGTGAAAAATGAGTTGTTGAAAAGCTAGGGAACACCTCAACCAGTTTACTGGAGCCTCCCTATGGACAGAACTTCTTACCATGGCAAAAAAGAACATTTACTCTTTTAACTCAGGTACACCTATGTTGCAATAGGGGCTACCTATGAAAACGGCATTCCATCCTGCATGAAGCTGTGTGTATCTGAAGAGGATGCCTCTTCTAAAAGGACCCTAAAATGGCCTTCCTACAACTCATCTTTGCTGGTTTGCTAGAACCAAGAGCAGGCTCCAGACAGGGAAGGGCTCTCCAGCCAAGACACATACTTTTCTGGCAGAGGATCCGTTGGGGACCCAGAGATGTTCTGCCCATTGGTTCCAGCCTTCCCCGCCTTCTTGGCATTCTCCAGAGTCCTTAAGGAAGAGGTGTCTGAGCAACGGGGGACCAGCTGGGGCATGCCGCTCTCCAGGCTCCCAATCCCGTTGGTGCTTGGCGCGAGCTTCCCAGCTGCCTCGGGGCTTCCAATAATGGAAATGACATTTCCTGCGGTTGTGGAGACGGGGCTCGTGACGGCGGCTTTGCCTAGCAGAGGGAAGGTCCGTACCGTGGCAGTGATCTTCTTGTTCCTCAGCCGGTACCTGCAGTTAACGAAAAACAAGCAGAGAAGAAGTTTCCCCAGGACAAGTGAATTGGAGAAAAAGGTCTGCCACTGGAGCAAAGCAGAAAGAACACGGGCTGTGGGCCCTCTAGTGTCTTCAAATCATTTCTGGCTCATGGTGGCCCTACCGTGGGCTTTTTTCTTGCCCAGATTTGTTCAGGGGTTTGCCTCTGCCTTCCTCTGAGGCTGAGGGAGGGTGACTTGCCCCTGGTCACCTGGTGAGTTTCCACATCTGAGCGGAGATTTGAACCTACGCTCCAGAGTCATATTCCAATGCTCAAACTACTATGCTATACTGATGCTGGTCCACAAATCTAGGGGCAATTTTTAAAGTTGATTCAAAACACAGAGGTCTGAAAAGTTAACCTTCTAGACAACAACTTCCACTGTTCCCCAGCAAACATTCTGGGAACAGTAACCCAAAAGTTAACTTTCCTAGACTCATTAACATGCCTTTATTCCATGAGGCTTAGCAATGCTGGCACTAACTGAGAAGGTCCCCGGTTGACAAAAGAGAATGCTGTGCACTGAGGATCTGCAGCAATATTTTTCCATCTTCTGATGTGGTACTTACTTTTCCAGCTCCTCCTGAGAGTGAGCAAAAGTGCAGTTTGTCCCTCGCGGGCAACCGCCTTGCTGGCGCAGGTCACGGCACATGCTCGTTTTGTATTTGCTGTTCGGTTGTGGCTTTCGGGGACAAGAAGGGGAAGGGGAGTCAGTTGTGCAGTCTAGAATACAGTCCAAAGTGATCCCCATCTTTCAAAATGAGGGGCCCCCAAACCATGAGAATCTTCCTGCCTCCCCTCCTCAACAGCAGCTGCTGTCTTCTGCATTCTGGATGTCTGGAGACAGGTTAAGGAAACCTTTGATGGTTTTACAAAGGGGGAGAACTGACAGGGAGAGTCACCACCTGCTTCTGATTCCACTCACCTGTGGAGTTTCATGGCCCTTCCGACTGTAGTTCTGGATGAAGCCCACCAAGCCGTGGACAACCGTCTTCACAGCCACCATGGCATTTTCCAGCTGTTCCCACGTTGGAGATGCAGCATCTGCAAGAGCGGCAAAAGGGGAGAGAGGAAATCACGAACAAGTGAGAGCTGGCTGGAACGTGCTACCCTTCTATGCCTTTTTGTTAAAACATCCTGAGCAATGGCACCCATTAGCCAAGACACACACACACAGAAAGACTTCGCATACCTGGATTAGGGTCTATGTTGGCCAAAAGCTCCAAATGGGGGCGAAGCCGGTTTAAATTTGCAGGGTCGCCTGTTCGTTGCAGAACGATTGTCAATTCCTGCACACTTTTGGCAAACGATTCCGGGGACTGAAGCTAAAGGGAAGAAAGAATGCTTAGCTTCAGATGCATTATATTATCCTTATGATCTGTTATTGTCAGAGGGAGATGCAGTCTTATATTATAGACGCATTCCTTTTATTTGCAACACCTGCGTATTTTAATTGTTGTAGGAAGAAGCCCTCAATCTTTTCTTTTTAAGTATCTAATAAATTTAAACAGCACACATAAGAAAGTGTATTGTGGCTCTTGAAACACTGAAATTAAATCTTTATTTTTAGTATTTGGTATGTTTAAAAAAAACTATGACTTTCTTGAAACGAATCCAAGGTATATATTGGGCAGGATATATGCTAGGATATCTGAAACATCATATCCTTCTACATCAATCTGTTTGGAATTTGAGAACCTCAGTGATGCCCAAGAAACTAGACTGCTGAGTAGATAAGAGAGAGGACTTTTCTCTGTAAGGGTACCTTGATCATATAAATTCCCTCCCAAGAGAAATCATGCTGGCTCCATCCCTGTTGAGCTTTTGACAGCTGGTTAAAACTGACAGAATTCCACCTGGCCTTTGACTTTTAAAATAGTTTTAATCTGGTTTTTTAAAAAATGTTGTGCTTCTGCTGCATTTTATATCGCAGTGCACTTCACTTTGCATGGGCATAAAGTGTGGCTGATAAAGATCATAAAATACATAAATAAGGAAGGAGAGAAGAGCTTCTTAATAAAAGGGAAACGTCTTCAGGCAGCATAAACTGAAGATCAGTGCTGGAAGACAGAGCCTCTCAGCTCAGAATCTGCCCTATGCAGCTTCATCATCAGACGTCCCACGCTAAAGCAGGCAGTTTGGAAGCTGTGTGGCTCACCTTGTCAATGATGGACTGCATGTGGGATTTGTGGGCCAGATCGCCGTAAAGGAGGGAAGACCACTGCTCCGGGGAGATCCGAAGCCCGGCTTCCATGGCAATGTGGACGATCTGAGCGTCATGTTCCCTCCGCAACGCCTCGTAGCTGCGAAATTCCTCTTTCAGTTGCATCAGGGAAGAATCCTCATCCCTTTTGGTGACCTATTAAGCAGGACATAATTAATCCAGCTGCAGTCTGGTCAAACATCTGGTTCTGACCACTTCAGGACTGCAGGTATGCACCCAGGCTTAGGCGCTGTCTGCCTGAGCTTCATTAAAAAAAAAAAGCATGGTCTGAGATTGCCCTTTGCTCCATCCATGGACACCTAAGGGTGCCTCCCATTAGGCTGGGCAAAGAAGCAAAGAGGAAGAGAAGTTGGTGGGATACGGTGGGGAAAAAGCAGAGAGGTTTCACACCTTGAAGCATGAAGCTCGATAAAGCAGCTGCACCACGTGGCCGATGCTGGTTTTTGATGCCTGAGGGAATCTTGGCTCCAGTCTTTGGACAACAAAAAGCACCAAGACTTTCCGAGAGAGGGCTGAGCCATCTTCTAAGGCCAGAAGAACCAGCTTCAAGGCTTCTTCCTGCATAGCTAGAAACCCAGAGGCAGAAATCATGGTCTTGAAAGACCAACAACACAATGCAGAGGTGGTTTTCCCCCCCTTACTTATTCTTTCTCCTTCAACTGGGGGAAGGACAGCACAGACTCTGACGAAATTCCACCATCTACCATATCGGAATTACTGCTTTCTCAGAATGGGGTCACTAACTAGAGATGGGGGAATTTTCACCAAGAACACAGGAAAGGGATTCAGCCAATGGTAGGCAACTGTGTGGGGGCCAAGACCCAATTCCTCCTCGCCGCAACCTGGCTCCATCTACTCACAGAGCAAGCCCCAATATCTCAATTTTCTTTTGCAGTCCATCTCAAAATGGCAACAGGAATTGACACTGTGTCACTTCCTGTCACCATTTTGAGAGAGACTTCAGAAGGAAACAGAGGTATTTGTGGGTTAGCATGGGCTTTGGTCGTGACAGTGGAACCGGGTGTAATTCTGTGAATTTTCATGCACAGAAGTGGCTTTCTATGGTGTTCTAAAACAAAAATTGCCCCAAAATCACACTAGTCCATTTTAAATGGAGGGACGGGGCTTGGAAGGTTTCTGAAAGGTTCCTGTCTCATTCTGAAGCCCATCTGCCCCAGTGCTCTTTCTCTAGGTTGGCCAAATCAAGAAAAGATGCTAAGGTAGAAACAGCCACATCCCCCCAGCAAGTAAGACTGCCCCTCCTTTCCACTCAGAAGCTTACCAGGCCCAAGGAACTGGCAACCTCGTGCCCGAACGGCAGCCCAGAGGTTGGCAGACAGCTGCTGCGGGTTCTGGTGCTGCAAGATCAGCTCGGTCACAGTTCGCTCCCCAAGAGAGCGGGCCGCCCGCATGGCCCTGACCCGACCTTCCTCTTCGACCAGCTGACAGTTCACCAGGGTGACCAGTTTCCTTTGCATTGGCCGGCTCAGCGCGCTCTGGTTCAAACTGGCAACACCTTGAACAGGGGCGAGGAGAATGGAGAGAGGGAAGAGATGGCCGAGAGGTGCGTTAAACAAGAAAAAGCCTTCAGTATTTAGGGCATGGGGCAGCATGGCACACAAAATATATTTTTAAAGAGGACTGATTTTAATTGGTTTTTAGTTATTTAATTTTTAAAGTTTTTTTTATTGATTGTGCATTGACTCACAGGTCCCGATGGTTCAAGGAGGTGATAAATAAATGTCTTGAATAAATAAATTTCACAAATGAATACGTTTCATAAATAGAAAAAATTCATTCCATGTGGAGCCTGAGGCTTTCTGGATGTGAGCATTTCTGGTAAGAGCTCCTTTCTACAATGATGGGAGGCAGCTTCAGTGACAGGGCTATATATGGTACCCGCTGAAGATCTTGAGTTCCATTCCCTATTATCTCCAGTTTAAAAAGGATCAGGAATCAGATGAGCCCCTACAGTGCTGCTGACAGCTGGATGTTTTAAATTTCCTTTATTGTATTTTAAAAGCACTCACTCACCAAAGCTTTCCATTATACAATTAAAAAAGCCGAACATAAGGGGCTTACCACACGAGACAAGTAAATCGCAAATGCAGCAGGAGAGTCAGCATGGTCCAGTGGTCTGAGCTTTGGATCATGAAAGACCAGGGTTCGATTCCCTGTTCGGCCATGGAAACCCACTGGGTGACTTTGGATGCATTGCCCACTCTGCCTCCAGAAACTTCTCCCCCACTGAGGATAGGCTCACCTTAGGGTCGCCATAAGTCGGAAATGACTTCAAGCCACAAAACAAAAGCTGGGACTTATCACATTACCTCAATCCTCTCCTGTGTTTCTTTTACAAAGGAGGTAATTAATTGATTTTTTTTGCGTGTGTGTTAATAAAGGAAACACTTTTCAAATGGTCTCCTGCTAGAAGAACAACAGAAGACAAATGTAAGCAGTCCTATCCAGTGATGCTATTATCCAGCTGCAATTGTGATTTATCTGCCTTGTGTGGTAGAGCCCTAAAACCAAGTTAAAACTAGAAGGAGGGAATAAAGCAATTCAACATATAGAACTAAAACTAATGAACAATACTGTGACAGTCAGACCCAGTGCCTGACCTGGTCCAAAGCTGTGTCCTGCTTTCATATCTCATTTAAAGCCTGTCATTTGGACAGGACGTATTGGAGTTCCTCCTGGGCTCCTTGCACCAGTTTGCATGGGAACTTACCTTTGCCTCCACTTAGTGGCTTTAAATAAAGCGCCAGATCTTCGACACATTTCTTTGCCACCTCATAGTGTTTATTCTCTCCTAGACTACTCAGTTTGATGGTCTGGTGATCAGGGACCTACAAAAGTCACAAAAGGGGAGATGACAGTTGTTACTGGCACAACTTAATGAGAGGAGCCAAATGTGGCCCAATGGTGATGCTGCAGGAAATTATTCACCATTTCTATACACAGACCCTAACTTTGGAATTATAGGAGATCAGACAGTTATTTTAAAATCTGCCTGGCCCAAAGGCAGCAAACCTTGTTTATTTAAACAGCCTGTGACTCAGCGGGACAGATAAGCTAGCAGTGGTGTCCTACAGAAGAGAGAATGGGCTTCAGAGATGCACAAAAGGAGCAAATTCTTGATCACAATGTATTTCAGGCAGCTGCCTCGTTATGCAGTTTGAGACAAACATTGCTGTTTTCTTGGAATCAGCCAAAAATGGTGACAGTGGAGAAGGAACTGTGAGGCCCTGCAGCTGCTCCTGGACTACAACTCCCAGAACTACTCACTGCCACTTATGGTGGGTAGGGCTGCTGGGAGCTGCAATCCAACAACTCCTCATGGATTAGATTATACACTTCTCACAGGCAAAGACTTATCCATGGTACCACATGCGCCGATGGCACACGGGATACATAAATAATATCTACATATGTTTACTCCATAGATCAAAATGTACATATTATTAGGCCAAACTGTGGAATTTGCTACTGGCCGAGGCAGCAATGGCTGCTAATTTGGAGGGCTTTTCAAAGGCAATTGGACAGAGGATCGGGCAACAGCAGCTATTTGTTTGGTATATCCAACTCCAGGATCAGAGACAACAGATCCCTCAATATTAGCCGCCTGTTAGCACTTTGATACCACTTTAAACTGCCATCATATAACTGTCTAGCATAAACAAGACTCAGAAGGGCACAATTGCGCTCACAGCCTGCTTTGTGAGCTTTCCAGGAGCACCTGGTTAGCAACTCTGAGAATGGAAGGCTGGACTGGAGAATGCTTTGGTCCAACGCAACAGGGTTTTTCTTATGTTCCCATGCCTAAACAGCCATATCACTGATCCAACAAGAAAGTCCAGGCAACCTTAGCTAACACACTGCTTCCATGCTTTGCCTGAAATTTCTGCGAGGTTACCTTTTCACTGAAAAGTAGCTGTTTGGAGTTGAGGCTCCTTTGGAAACGTGGCGTGCGCACTTGGGGCCTAATAAGCCAAATTCTCCTTTTCCATGACTCACAAAGACGTAGCTTGCTTTCACCCAGGAGTCACTTCCCATTGGTTCACCCAAACTTCCAAGAAGCTTTTGTTTGAACCTAAGCGCACACGGACCCACACGAGAGTTCCTTCACCGCTCTTACCTGGGCTCCAACTAGCTGGAGAAGTGCAAAGTTGACAGGAAGCACGTCAATGTCAGTGTTGATGGCTGTCTGGTCGAAAGGGCAGGCCTTGCGGTGCAACTTATTCAGGCAGGTCTTGCAGACGGTGTGTGAACAGCCTAAGCTGATGGGCTTGTGTACGTTCTCATCAAACTCGTTGTAGCAGATTGGGCAGGACAGGAACTCTGTCCACTGCGCCGCCTGCACGGGCATTGTGGACGCTGGGCGCTCGTTCCGACAGCTAGCAGACCATCTCGATGCCGTCCAGGGTTTGGCAGCTGTCAAATCAAACAGATGGGTGCCATTTATTGATGTACGGACACTTATAAACCACTTACACCTCAAGATTTCAAAACTGTCTATGGTTTCTTTTTTAAAGTCCAAAATAAAATAATGCATAAAATCAACGCACAATACATATGTACACCCACAAAATAAATGACATACCAAATTATAGTCAGGAGGAGTTACAGCTGTGTACAAGCCATCATCCTCTCCCACTTGTTTCATATCTTGTCTTGTCAATTCATTTTAACTAATCTTGTTGTACACTTTTTCTTTTATGCTGCTGGTCATATAACATAAATAGGGCTGACTGATTGCATAGAAGGCAGTATTAAGCACAGCTTCCCAAGAACTATGGCTTAAACTTAAGTTTCCAGCCTTTACGATCACAAAGAAACACTTAAAAGTGTGGCCAGTGTTGGTTGAACCACACAGGCCCAAAGGATGGCTGAATAAGATTCCCAGTGATTTGTGTGTGTGTGGGGGGTAATCAGTGTTACCCCTCCAAACAGAAAGACAAATTATCAATTCATTAAATTTATATCCAACCCTTCCTTGTAAGAAGGATGGTTGAGTTAGAATAGTGTGCATGATCTATGCAGCTCACACAGTTCAGCTTCAGAAATTTAATTCTCTCTGCATGGGGAATATGCACACCGAGCTGAGCAAACACAAAATGGAGAGCAAAACAAACCTGAGGGCAGAGCTGACACCTGGTATGTGAGAGGGAGCTATTTCAACATTTGTGCATTGCAAGTTCCTGGCTGCCCAACTGCCAGCTGCCCGCTAACATGCAGAAGAGCAGCCGTCACACCCACGGCTGAAATGCTGCTCGGTGATCAAACAGGTCCTGGGTTTTGGGTGCCATAAACAAGGAAACCAGATGGTTGACTTCTGGAGAGAGTAAATCTTTTGAACCAGCAATTCTGGTGCCTGGTTAGCACACAGGTAGCCTCATCATTACATCCCCTGAACAGGTGGTTGGGTGGGGGACACATCGCCTATAACTCCTGCCCCCCAGTCAGGCAGCCCACAGCTCTTCCCAACTCTACCTAACCTAATTTTTTACCACCAAAACAGGACATCTGTCACTTCTGGGAGCCTCTAAGAAAAGTGATTTTCCTTTCTTAGAGAAGCAGGCAGGGACCTTGAGAGCTTTCCAACCTCTGATGAAAGCTAGGACTTTCCTCTGGAAGACTTTTGAGGGTGGAGTACAAAAAGGCTCAGGGAACTGTCTTCATTGACTTCTTCCTCTGGGCTCAGTCCCCACAGCTAGGTAGCCGGAGAAGTGAGGGAAGACTTCTCCTTCAACCAACGAATCAGTCACTTTATTTATATCCCGTCTTGGTTGCTCACACAGGGAGGGAAGGTGAACAAGGAGAGTTGGAAAGAAGAAGCGGCCGCCAGTGCCGGAGGGCTCTGTGGTTGGCAGTGGCCCCTGGCAAGTTGCCCAGTGATATCATCCTCCCCTGGCCCTGCCAAGAGTGAATGAGTCGCTCTTCCTCTCCCGAGGAAGAAGCAGGGTGAATGGAAAGAGCCAAGGTTTCAACTGGGCTAGGGATGAAAACCACAGGA
Organism: Cyclura pinguis; assembly: GCA_030412105.1. Taxonomy (NCBI): domain Eukaryota; kingdom Metazoa; phylum Chordata; class Lepidosauria; order Squamata; family Iguanidae; genus Cyclura; species Cyclura pinguis. Next base: position 1,332,223 of record CM059613.1, read on the forward strand.
TGTTCTTGCAGGGGATGAACAAGGAAGATGCTGAAGGATGCTCCCAACCTTGAAGAACCCTTCAGAAACAGGGTGCACCTGACTGTCCCCGTAGCTCCCAATTCCAGGTTTTGGCTGGACGACAGTTTGATCGGTAGCAATACAACTGAAATGCTTACTAGAAGGCTGGTGATTTAAAGCTTGCTTTTCTGCACGTATTTTTAATTACAGCCATCTGTTTAAATATTCTGTTTCGAACCCTGGTTATCTAATGCCTGGAAGCAACAGGAAATACTTGATACAAAGCGTTCTTCTCCCTAGGCAGAGTTTTAACATTTGGAAGGTTTGCTCTGCTTTTTCCAAGAACTAATATCTGCGGTGCTTCTGTTCACGTAATATTTTAACGATTTAGTCCAGCTTTCCACAGCACAGCACCTCCAGTGCTACGGCACTGCTTCACGGAAGACAGAAACTACACTATCTGTGGTTTTAACACTGAAGGATAAGTGAAAAAGTTCTGTATGGTAGGCCTTCATATCCTGGAAACACTTCTTAATATTCTGAATACAGCCCCTCCATTTTTAGGATTACTGCTTTCTTTTATTACTTAATTTATATATTCCCTCTACCATCTCCTGACATGAACCCCACGGCACCTTACAAGAAGGTTAAAAACCTGAAACTAAACAGTTAAAAAAATAAATTAGCTAACATGTTAAAAACTAATTTAAAATGGTATAAGATCATTGTTTCAAAGACTTAGAGCTGAAATTGGATTCAGGAATCTCTTTATCCAACACCTTTTCTGCTGAAAAATTCTAGCACAGAACTGAGGATCCCAGAGGCACAATGTGGCTCTTGGGAAAGCTGGCACTGACTGAATCCTAGGGGTGGGAATTGTGGGACCCTCCAGATGTTGTTGTTGGACTACAGCTCCCAGACTTCCTTACAAATGAATACACTGGCTAGTGGCTACTGGGAGTTGTAGGCCAACAACAACATCTGGAGGACCAAACAAATCCCACCCTGGCCTAGGAGATGTAATTGCCATTATCAAGCTTTCCATTTAGTGACTCCTCACAAGTGATGAAGGAACTCCACAGCTGGGAAGCCAAGATCAAAGAGAGGAGATTTGGCATCACAGATCTGGCATTTCAGCTCTGTGTGTGTGTTTTAATTCCAGTTATTTTTTTCCAGAAGGCATTCCATTTTGCCCATGGCATCTGGCATCCAAAACAATAATGTGGAGATTCTCTTCCTAGATAAGATGAGCAACACTGCTTGATAGGTCTATCACATGTGATCGAGAATATTAATAAGCATTACTGATGATAATGACACAAAACCTCCATTTTCAGGGCCAACAGATCTCTGACCAGTGAGCGCTTAGGTAAGTCAAGAAGAAAGATGTTAAGAACAACAATGTAATGTTTCAACTGAACTTGGGATGGGCGATATAAATAGGTAAATCAGGAAGCCACACTCAGAGTCATTCTAGACCATATGCCTTCCATGCCAAGCCTAACCAAGATTAAAGCCTATTTAAATTAGTGATGTTTATTTCCAATTAAACATGGTTAGGATGTTGCGGTTATGCTGCAATTTTAAGCCAATTTTTCTGAAACTAAACCAACAGGACTCCCTTCCAAGTAAGCATTAAGACAACGTTATAAGCTGCATTTTAATCTTGCACACACCCCATGCCGTTATTTCAGCAACACTAGAGCCCCGTGGTAATGCTAGTTAATGAGCAGGGAGAATTTAACTGCTGGATTCGGGGAGGATCCTCCAGTCTTCCCTTTCTCCAAGCCAAATAAGAGTCCTACAGAAAGGGACAGATTCAAAAACTGAGTTACTATGCTAATGAAAACATTCAGGCACACTTACTTACAGAGAGGACTTCCACTTTTCACACACTAGCTTTCCTCTAGGGCAGCTGGAGAGGGGAAGTCCTGAGTCATAGTCAAAGCCCAAGCAGGGACAGCAGTCATAATAATAGCACCCCACATCGTTTAGATGTGATGCCGTGGAGCTTAAATAGGCCTCCCCAGACAGAATAGATTCACTTATTTCTGTACAGTACTTGGTATCCGTCACAAGCCAGGGCTCAGTTTGAGCCAGGGCAAGTTTCTAGAAAGCAAGAAGAAATTAAGAAGGCATGTCCCTGACCATGTGCAAAGCACTGTTCTTTCATGACTGGCCAGATCCATACATCTAGAGCGCAGTCTTACACATTGCAGGGTCTGAGGCTCGTCTTTAGGAATGAAGAAGCATGGAGAATGGCAAAAGACAAGCCTTCAAACAGTTTAGTCTGCATAAAAATTGCCAGCTCGTAGAAAGTCAAAACATCATCCCAATTTCCCCATTTGTCATTTCACTTGAACCATATACCATAAGAAGAGGGGAAAACAGGCTTATAAATATTAATATGAAATGATCAGTTATGCATTGGACACAGCTTTGGGGGTTTGTGCGTTTATGTGTGAAGTTGAAGGTGAGGATTTTTACTTGTGTGTTGGAGTGACTGGACTTTATTGTACGTTTTAAAAGATTTTTCTTCTGTTTACATTTTAATAAAATAGCAACTTGATTTAAAAAGCAGAGCACATTTCCAGGAAGCAAAAGAATAAACAAGGGAAACTTCAAATAAAAGTGTGTGGAGAAGTTATTAGTTATAAAGGAACCTGCCTTATGCTAATCAAGACAAAATCGACCTCAATATGGTCTTGTCTGAATGTTAGCATCTCTCCAAGGTGTCAGACACATCTCCTATCACTCTCTACTTGACAACCTAACTGACGATATCAGAAACTAAACATGAAATCCTTAATATGCAAAGTAGAGTTTCTACAAGTTAGTAATGATCCCACTATCTCACTCAGGGCTACATCCACTTGAGTCTAAACCTAAATAAATGGGTGCAATTATATCATTTATTTGGCCACCTTTGCTCCCTACCCAACCAGTCTGTGCAATGTGAGGTTAGCTGGGCCATCACCTGGTGCTGGAAATCATAAGGGTCTGAATGATACAGAGCTCTACGGGTAAAGTAATGAAATATCTTTCCTGCTGAAGAATTTTGTGCAGCTAAGATACCAGCATTCCACAAAAAGCTCACATGATAACGTTAATAGTAATAATAATTTTAAACAATGCCACAATGATTGCATGTCCCCAGAGACAGACTTATCTACTTATTTATATAGTGCCATCAGCAAGTGTTACAGTGTACAAATATAATTGCCATTATGACTGTATTTAGAACCCTAGAGGACGCAGATCAAGTTTAAGCAGCCACAGACACCGACCTCAAAAGCTGACATTTCTTGTATTAACAAGTGTACATCTTGCACTTTTCTGTGCTGAACATCACAACCAAATGGTACCTGTTCGATCACCATCAAGACTGAGCTTCAAGGCCATTTCTACCAGCATTTTTTTCTCCAAATTTTCTACAAGATGTTAACAGCGGAACGAAATTCTTCCACGTTTGTATAGCAGGGCACCCAAACTTTAATGCCAAGCCAGCTGAACTTACTATTTTCAAGGGTTTTGTTTTTAACAAATATATTGCTGTCCTCGCTAGAAAGAAGATAAATGAGCACAAAGCTATAATCAGAATAACTCCATAATATAAGAATTTTGTCTCTCTCCTCTAAACGCAGAAAGCAACGTGGGAGAGAAACACAACTTTGAATGCATTTGCCTCTAGCCCGGCATGAAAGGGGACAGCCTAACACAATAAACACTTCACTGTAGAGAGTGGCATGAAACATGTATGTGGCACAGAACACTACATGTGACAGGAGCACACAGACTGGCTGGGGTGTGTGTACACAGCATGTGTGTTCACTGGGAAGCCGATCCTGAAGACATCTTCACACATAATTCCGCCACATGTTGCATGCCATTTCTTACCCAAACACTTTCTGCATACAAAAGCTGTTGTGTGATTTTTAGCAAGACGGTTTAACACTCTACTCAGTCAATTCAGCGTGTACTCAGCCCAGGGGCAGGAGAAGTTTGGGTGTGCAACTTCTCATTTTCAGAATATGTGCCTGAGAAAACATTCTGGATTTTCTGAACCTTTGGCCCTTCAGACATCTTTTGACTCCTGGAAGACCCACCAGCAAGACCAAGGGTAAGGAACTGTGGGCACTGCAGTCCAAAACATCTGGAGGATGAAAAGTTCTTACTTCTCCAGAATAGAAACATGGGGAACACAACCGAGAGAGAGGAGGGAGGGACAGACGGGAAAAGGGATAAGACGGGCAATCTGGGGCCCCCGTCCAGGTACTGATGGGCTGTGAGTCCTATTACCTCTGTGTCTGTGCACCTGTGCGTTAAAAGTTACAATACACAAATGGCCAAAGGGCCACAGGCTGCCCTACAGTCTTTGCTGAGGGATGATGGGAGTTGCAGTCCAAGAACATCTGGAGGCCCATACAGTCCACTATTTCTCTCTCGGGGCTGGAATGGTGTGGGAAGAAGGGTGCAAGTACAAACGGCACCCCATTTCTCACGCAGCCCCCCATGATGGAAAGAAAAACACAGGCTCCACGCTGGGGGTGAGGTGGGGGTCCGCCTTTTTCTCCCCCCTCCCTGACCCCCAACACCGGGGAAAGTGGGAGAAGGGGATCCTAGCAACCCTGCCTCCCCCTCCCCCTCCCCCTCCGTTTCAATGGGGGGGTGAGGGGGTGGGAGGAAAAGGACGACAGCCAGGGAGGCCCCTCCCTCCCTGGAAGAGGGGGCGTGAGGAGGCGGGGGTCGTCCTGGGAGCCAGGACCCTCGTTCTCCGGCTGCGGGTGGGAGGGAGGGAGGGAGGGGCGGTCCCCTTCCGGGCTGCCGCCACCGCCGCCCGCCTCCCTTGGGGGAGCCCTGCCACCTGACTGGGGGGTCCCGGACCCGCTCTGGCGCCCCGCCCCCTCCCCCCGGCGGCCGGGAGGGGGAGGGGAGGACAGGAAGGGGGCGGGGCCACCCACCTCGTCGTCGTCGCCGTCGCAACAGCAAGAGGGTGGGGAGCCGCCGGCCAGGCCCGACCCGGCCCCGGCCCCGCCGCCGCCGCTGCGCTCGGCCTGCGTCCCGCGGGAGGGCCCAGCACCTCTCCTCACACCCCCTGAGGGGCGCACCCCGGAGCGGCCCGGCGGCGGCGGCGGCGGCGGCGGCGTCTCCTCATCGCGGTGACAGCCGGGAGCCCCGCCCACCCGCGGGCCCCGCCCCCCGCTCTCGCGAGACTTCCCCCTCGGAGCCACGCCCCGCGCTGCCCGCCGAGGCCGACGCGCCGCCTCCGCGCCCGGGGGGGAGGGAGGGGCCGGGGCTGGCCCGTGTCACGTGGACGGAGGCGTGAGAGCCACGGAGAGGGGGCGCCCAGACGGGACAGCGAGGAGGGATCATAGAGTGTAGGCGGAACCGGCCTCTGGTTTTGGATGGGCGTGGCCTCTCCTCGGCTTATTCGCAAAGGGTTGGCTCGGCGGTGTTGTCTGTGGCGGAGGAAGCGCCTCCGCTCTTGGGCACCAGTTGCGCACATACGTCATTTATACAAATATATGCTTGTATTAAAATAATCTTCCTCCAGCTTTTAAACGTTTAAACGTACATTTTGCATCTATTTGTGTAAGTCCAGTCCTGGGAGTAAGCCCTCACCAAGAGATGGGAGAGGAGTGTGATGCAGCAGCTAAAAAGGCCAATACAATTCTAGTCTGCATCACTAGGAGTCCAGTGTCTAAGTCAAGGGAAGTGGTGGTACCTCTCTATTCTGCTTTGGTCAGACCCCACCTGGAGGGATCCTGTGTCCAGTTCTGGACACCACTTTTCAGGAAGGATACGGACAAGCTGGAACATGTCCGGAGGAGGGCAAACAAAATAGTAGAAGGCCTGGAAACCATGAAGCTGTATGAGCTTAGGGAGTTGGGGATGTTTAGCCTGGAGGAGAGAAGGTTAAGAGGCAACATGATAGCTATGTTTTGAATGTTTGAAAGGATGTCATGTGGAAGATGGAGCAAGCTTGTTTTCTGCTGCTCCGGAGACTAGGACATGGAGCAATGGCTTCAAACTTCAGGAAAAGAGATTCCAGCTAAGCATCAGGAAGAATTTCCTGGTGGTAAGAGCAGTTTGATAGTGAAGACTTGTAGGGTGGTGGTCATCTTGTTTGGAGGTTTTTCAACAGAGGCTGGATGGCCATTTATCAGAGAGAGTCCTTTGATTTCATTTTCCTGCATGGCAGAAGGAGGTTGGACTGGAGGGCATTTAGGGTCTCTTCCAGTTCTATGATTAGGTGCTGCACCTTGCAAAGACACTCCATGAGGTCTGTATATTTGCCAGTTTCCTCCTTCCTACCCTGTCCCTCTACATAAAAGCAGGAAATTTTCTAATTCATTAAAGAAACTGGTTTCACCTCACAAAGGGAAATGCAGCACAAAAGGTTTTGTCACAGAAACTCATTACTCTTTATGGTGCCACTAGATTCTTTGTTGTTGGTTAAATCTCTGTTAAAAAAAGTGGGTCTCTCTCCTTCAGTGTAGCCCTTTCAGTTAAATCAAGAGGATCAGAAAGAAATCCATCAACCGTGGGCAAACTTTATTTTCACTACAATTCATTGAGAAGAAAAACACACATCAACCAATAAACCAGATACCAAAGCAGCCATTCCCAAAACTTATACATCAGCATTTGGGAAACAAAGGCAGCTAATTAGCAATCCTTTGGGGGGAAAAACAGGCCCATCTGAATAAACATACACACACACACAGACAACTGTTACTAAGAAACTGAGATGGATAAACTTTTAAAACAACATTGGGACACCATTCAAATGTAGCTACTTTCCTCAAGTGGGTTCCCTTCTGGATGGGATGGACTACAATTTCCATGCTGATGAGTAATGGTGGGAGTTGTAGTGCAGCCCCTCCATGTGGCACCAGGTTAGGGTAAATAAATACAGAGGGTTCTTTTAAGTGAGAACCTGTAACTTGGACCATTAGCACAGCAAACAGTTTACATTCACTTTTAACACTAAGCCAGAAAGAACCAACAGATTTTAACGACTGATAGCCTAGGATGAAATCATGCTTCATACAGAAAAGCACGTGCGTGTGTGTATATATACTGATATATAGATATTTCCAGAGTACTCCGGAACAAAGATGGATATGAAATGTAAAGCAGCAAGAGAAAGGAAGGCATGGGACCTGGTAACCCACAAAAACTGCCATGGTATTGCAAGGGAGGATCAGGGCTGAAAAATCATGTGAGAAACAAGTCCAGAGTGGCCAACAGCAGAGGCTGTTACACCCACTATGAAGGTGCCATTGTTCTGACACGAGAGCATCAGAAATTTCCCAGTCTTCTTCACTATTGTCCTTAGGTACTACATCTCAAAACTCCACCAGAGGAGTTAACATCAAGAGATTCAACAGCATGTAGGAAGCAGGGAAAAACAAACGTACCTTAGAGGTGACCCAGTCTGTTTACTGAACACAAATCACACCTATATTAACAAATAGCAAAGGTCGTAGACATTTTGGTTGGAGGGAATGGAGTCAGTTATCTTCCAATTCAGTCTGGCTGACCCACAAAACACATTCACTTCCAGCTGAAAGTAAGTCTTAGGTCTCAGTTTGGTCCTCTTGAACATGGTTAGTATTCCATGACAGAAGAGGGAAGTCAAGATAGGAGGTTTTGACGACAAACATGAGGTTGCTCTTTTTTTAAAACAATAACAAAAAAAAAAAAAGCATAAAGGTGCTATTTGAGACAGAGGCCACTTCCTTACCATTGTGCAGTTTAATTTCCACAAGAGAAAGTCACCACTGGCTACAGACTTCACAGTTATCTCCAACAGAGACACCAAGATCATCTCTGTTTAAAGATCAAGGCCCCAGAAGCCTTACAAACAATTAAGTACTCTTCATAAAGCACCTAGAAACCCAAGCACTGTACCAAAAGAAGTTCCCCGACATAATCTGTGATCCCAAAGGAATTGGGGGTGCATGTGGGCTTTTTGTTCTGCAGTTTCCTGGGTTGTATCTACACTGTATAGCTATAGCAGTTTGATGCCACTTTAACTACCATGGCTCATTCCTTTATCTTGAGATTTGCTAAGAGGCATTTCTCTACTAGACAGTACTAGCTGACAGAAGTGGGCTGGAGTTCCAAGTATTCCAGCAAACTACAGATCCTATAGGAGGGTGCCATGATACTTAAAGGGCATTTCCACACTATACAGTTATAGTGCTATGATTCCACTTTCAACATTCTATGGAATTCTGGGATTTGCAGTTTAGGGAGGGGCATTTAGAATTCTCACCCAGAGAGCTCTTTGGCCTCAGTCAACCACAAGCCCCAGAATTCCATGAGATGTTGGAAGTGGAATAATAGCACTATAACAGTGTGGTGCAGAAATGGCCAAAGTGGTATTAAAGTACTGTAATTGTGCCATGTGGCTATGCCCCTGGCTGCTGGGATAAAATTATCACCTACCATCATCAAGCTGTTTGTATGCCCCTGTCCATGGAAATACTGGGTGCACTGGCTTGCCGTACGTGCAGGATCAGGGTCCTAAAAGGCAGGGCTAACACAGCCCTTTCCAAGGAGCCTCATCTTAAGCTATACACCCCATCCCACATCCAAAGGATTAGACTAGTCATAGTCTATTCTGACTTCAGTAATGGATTCAAACGTGGCTTTGTCCATCCCGCCCCTTCCATGCACAGATGTCAGGTGCTTCTTGAGGGCGGACTTGTGCTTGAAGTCCATGTCGCAGCAGTGGCATTTGTATGGCCGGTCCCCGCTGTGGATATTCAGGTGGTCCTGGAGGGTGCTCTTGGCCGTGAAGGTCTTTAGGCACACCATGCACTGGAAGGGCCGAATCCCCATGTGGCCCCGGATGTGTCGGTTCAGGTTCTTCTTCTGCGTGAAGGTCTTCCCACACTGCAGGCACAGAAAGAGCTTGTGCATCTTCAGGTGGCGCAGGTAGTTCTCGAGGTGAAGGAACCCCCGGGGGCATTTGGGGCACTGGTGGCGCCAGGAGTAGGTGGAATCCTCAGGGTTTTGGAAACCTGGCACCACAGGGCCTTCTGGGTTCTCATTCCCAAAGCTCTGGAATGGAGCCCCGGGCACTTCTGTCATTCTACTCTCCACTGTTGAGTTGATCAAGGAGTGCTGAGTCTCAGGGAAATACAGGTTGGCTTTGGAAGAAGTGGATGGTTGTGAATACTGTTCCTCATCCACAGTGGGCGGGTTTATGGAATCCATTTGGAATATGCAGATTTCCTCATCCTTGTAGCCGATCTCGACGGTCGAGATCTCGGGGCTCTTGACCTCCTTCCGTTCCGAGATCAACCTCTGCCCGGGCGGCAGATGGCTCTCTCCCTTTTCCCGTTTGACATGATCCTCTAAATGAACAGGGCTGTCTTCTGAAATCTCGATGATCTCACAGTCTCTATCTGTGTTGCACTCTTTGCTTCCCAGCTCCACGTCAGATGAGTGACATTTCTCAGTCTCTCCTCCACTGTCTTCCACAGAGGCATCGATTTCCAGGTACCTGGAAAGAGCTTCGGTGCATTTCTCCACAATGTGTACCATCTGCAGGTAACTGGCAGCCGTCAGGTATTTCAAAAGCTCTTTCTTCTTCACCTCCAAAGCCCCCGTGTAACACGAGAGGAGCAGCTTCCGGCCCACCTCCGCGCTCTGCAAGATAGTGATCCGTACCTGCTGGGACTGCGTGAGAAGGAACTGGTCCCGCATGAAGGTGGAGCAGGCAGCAAAGATCACCTTGTGCCCGGGGAACTCGGTGTCGTTGATGTAGATGGAAACGTCACAGAAGAGGTTCTGCTGCCTCAAAAGGTTCATCTTCTGCAGCACGGCATCTCCTTGCTGCTCAAACTGGAAATGGAGGACGTCCGAGTCAGCAGCCATGGTCACAAGTCCTGCATGTGTGGTTGGGGAAACAAGTAAGAAACTCAACAAACCAAGAATACGGAAAGGCAGTATAAGCAGAGCAGGGATGGGAACATGTAAGTCCCTTGCTGAAATAGCTTCACTGCTTACCAGGCAGAATTCGAAGGGCTCATTATGACGTATAAAGCCCTTTATGGCTTAGGACCAGGCTATCTGAAAGACCATTTCTCTCCATATGAGCCTAATCTTACAATCTTTGGGGGAGTGCTTTCTCCCCCAAAGAGGTATGTTTGGTGAGGATTTGGGACAGGCTACTCCCAGGCTGTGGAACCTCCTCCCAAGGGAGTCTCAGTAGGGCCCCTTTTTGCTCTTTTTTCACTGGTATGCAAAGACCTTCTTTAAAACAGGCCTTCAGCTTTTAACAAGTAGGTTTCAATGTGTTTTTAACTATTTCAAATTATTGTTTTCAAGTGGATCCCTGTTCAATGTTTTCTAAAATTTTTATACGACAGATTTCTTTTAGCTATATTGTTATAAGAATCAGTGTACGCTGACATAAATTAAGAAAATATATAGTATCAGCAACAGAGGGAAGTCCTCTCTCCCGCACCATGTTTGGACAGACCACTGACTACCCTGGCTCTCAGGCCATTTCCACACTACACTGTTACAGCCCTATTACTATTATGGGATTCTGGAATTTGCAGTTGCAGGAGGGGTATTTGGAACTCTCAACCAGAGAGCTCTTCGGGCTCAGCAAACTGCAAACCCCAGAATTCCACAGGACGTGGAAAGTGGAATAATAGCGCTATAAGAGGGTAGTGCGGAAATGGCCTCAGCCCTGTGTGAATAGCATGAAGCTCAGAGATAACCGTGCCCGTTGTCTCTCTCTCTCTCTCTCTGCATCTGCTGCTCCTTCCTGGAGGGCTGCCCACTGGCCAAATTCTTCCTTTTTAAAGGACGGGGGCGCTGAGTATATTCCATTAACGGCATCAAAGGCGGCACTTCTCCCCCTCCCCCTTCCCAATCCCGAGACCCCTCCCCAAACTGCCCCCCGCTCCCCGCTGGCCCACCTGGTTGCCCGCCTGCCCGCCTCCTCGCTCGCCTTCCCGCCGCAGGTCCAGCTGGTGGGAGCCCCCGGAATAAACTTCCGGAGCCTTTTCGGAGCATCGCTCCCGGTCCCCAGCTCAACCCGGAAATACTTCCCCGGGAACCTGACCCCCTCGCTCCTCATTGGCTGCCTCGGCCAACTCCCACAGCCAATCAGGAAGCGGAGGAGGACCACCCACCCACCCGGAGAGAAAATTGCAGAGCAAGCCTCCCTGCTGCGACCATCATAAATCCACCGTTTTGGGCGTCCCTTTTTTTAAGTTTCTCCAAGTGGGTGGGAATTACGGTGCTGTTGGAACTGCAATTCCCAGCTGTCCTCACCCGCAGCCTTACAGGCTCAAGGCCGATGGAAGTTGCATTTTCACTCCCATTTCATTTATTTATTTTGGAACCATGCATGATTCCCACCTGTCAGAAAAGTATTCCCACTGTGAGGATTTAATAATTTTATTTATGGCAAACTTGGCTACCTTTCCAAAGCCAGAGTACTACAGATTCCCAGAAGCGATGCTTTGTTGTTCGAGCGGCTTCCGACTTACGAGGACCCTAAGGTGAATGTATCACTGGGTTTTCTCGGCAAGATCGGTTCAGAGGGGATTTGCGTGCTGAGGCTGAGAGAGTGTGGCTTGCCCAAAGTCACCCAGAGGGTTCCCACGGCCGAGTGGGGATTCTCTTCTTATTTAGGAGCACAAGGCATAATCAATGCCATCCTACATTTAAATTCAAACCCTGCGTGGTAGGCTAGGCTGAAGGGAATTTGTGCTACACCGCACAGTGAATTTCAAAATGCCTGGAAAGAAATCTGAATGGGGGCCACTGGGTGGGACAGAGATCTCTGCTTGTTTGAAGCGGGCAGCTTTCTAAATGGTAAAAAAGGGGCAGCCCCGCAGCAGCCAAGGGAATGCTGGCCCAAATAAAAATCTCCCAAATGCAGAGGTGGCAGTTTTGCAGCCCTCCAGATATCAGTGTGGATTGCAGCTCTCAGCATTCTTCATCACTTGGCATGTTGGCTTGGGCTGTTGGGAGCTGCAGACCAACAACAGCTGGAAAGCCACACCATACCCTTGCACAAAATCTGGGTGGCTGGCATTTCCTCTTGATGCTCGCTGCGCCTTGACGAGGTCAGTTCTTAGCAAGATGACTTTCGGAAGGCCATCAAGAACAATGGTAGCAATATCTCCAGGGAGAAAGCTACAGAGCTTGGATAAATCACTTTTGGGGGTTGGAAACCCATTGGTGACTTTTTTTGGACTGTGCACAAGAAGATATCCAGTAACTCCTTCCACAATGGTTTTCCCCATGCTGTGCAAAAACAGCTGTCAGAGGGAGCTCCATCCCTATAACTCAAACAGCCACTAATTGGTGGTGGTGAATATACTGGAGGAACTCTACAAGGAAATGCAGTCCCACAAAGTAACCTCTCCAAGCAGTGCTATTGGAAACTGTTTCTGTCTTAGGAATGAAATGTTATAGAGAGGCACAACTGAAAATGACACATGTATCCATGTCTACCAGACACAAGGGGAGGAAAAAAAATATCCCAGTCACTGTTTTACTTCTGGCTCTCTCCCTCACCCCAGGAAAAGGCCACAAAAGCATTCAAGCTGCATGGAACAGCCTGAATAAACTTGAGTGTTTCTGTGGCTTTTCAGGGTCAACCTGAAAGCAGCCAAGTGATGTCCCAACAGTGGCTAGAAGAGGGAAGGAAGGTGGGGAGAATGCAGAATTGACGTGCTGATGATACATCATAATTTCACAATAAAAATTTTAATTGTTCATTGGCTGCTCCAGAATTTCTCCCCACCAAATGTGCTACCTACACAAGTAACCCCAAAGGCTAGCTTGGCTCGAAACAAGCTCAATAACCTGCTCAGTGCCCTGGAGCTGAGGTGCCATTTTTCCCCAGCAGAAAGAGCTCCCATCATGCTCAAGGGGGTACATGGTAGCCTTCCCTTCTTTGAGTCATGCCTTCCCCCACCCCTGTACCTCTAATATCTCTTCTAACTATTTTCTGGAGTGCTGACAACAGATTCTAAGCACTACACACACACACACACACACACACACACACACACACACACAGAACACATAGATGACATGGCCCCAGGCCTGAATATTTAAGCAGGGAGGACAAGAACTGGGTAAGAATGACAATTGGAAAGGGGAGATGTAGGTGAAAACAGGGGAAGAAGGTAGGCCACAGCAGATAACTCTTCAAGTCTGGATGTCACACATTCTGGAGGCCACAGGGACACAAGACAAAACAGACATGCAACTTCAACCTTTCTAGTCTAAGTGCACATAGTTTCCACAAATCTGAGTGGGAGTGGACAAGAAATGAGACATGGAGGCGAGTGCCACATAGAGCAGTGTCTCTCAACCTCTGGCCTTCCGCACGTTATTGGACTTCAGCTCACAGAAGCCTGGTCAAGAGCTCTGGAAGTTAAAAGCCCAAAGCATCAGGGGGACCAAAGGTTCTAGAGAAAAGGAGAAAAGACTGCTCAGCCAAAGGGCTGGCCAAACAATGTCAGCTTCTTCCAGCTCCTGAAGGAAGCAGCTTCCACCCATTAGTTAGGAAAGAGACTCCACGCACAAAGGGGCAGAAAGGGGTGGGGTTGATGTCACTTTTAAGGCAGGAGCAGACAACTGTGATGGGTCTGGAGGTGATGTTTTTTGCCCCAGCAACCTCCAGCGGCTGCAGAGACTGCTAGAAATGCACCCTATAAAAACCTGCACATGGCAAGAAGTCAACTCCTGGTTGTAAAAATGAGTGCTTTCTTTTAAATTAATGTTTAAAACAGGGGGAAAGTCCCTCAACCTACTTAAAAGGTGAACACCCACCCTTGGAGACTTCCAGGGAAGGCAATGTGCCCTTATTTTTGCCACAGAAAGGGCTGTTAGAGGAGGTTTGGGGGTTACAAAAGCAGCCCGGAGGGCCCCCCCCTTGTCCATCCTCTGCTTTAGGATAAGAAGAACAGGACGACTAGTACCCAACATTTTTAAACAAACCGTACAAAATTAAAAAGTTGCATACAGACTATCAAGAGCTTACAATGATCCAGTGCTTTTTCCTCTTTCAAGAAGTCCAGGGTTTTTTTTAAAAAAAATTAGCTTAAGAACTCATCCATGGTGGGTGGGGTGGATGTGTTCCCCATAGTTACTCCCCTGGCCCATGAGCAGAGAACTGCTTCCTGGAGACACACACCCACTCTCTTCAACACATGGGTTTGGCCAATGCCACCTATTCTCAGAGGAAGACCTACGCCCACAGGGTTCTTTTCCGTAATGGGGAAAAGATGCTCAAGAATCCCCAAATACAGTAAAACCCTCCCAGGTTGGATCTGGAAACCTGCCTCCAATTTGTGTCCAACCCTCCCTGCTCAACCAGCGGAGCCTTTTGCAATTGGCCCCCAAGTTCAATGCCAAGAGCATCTTTTGACAGTCCTCCACCCTGTCCTGGTGCCTGCAAAAGAAGAGAGCTAGAAAGGCCCCTTCTGTGGAGCCTGTTTTAATTCACACAGGCATTTTCACTCCTTAAACTCAGCACCGCCTGGGCCAGCTTCCCTGCATCCAGCACCTGGCTGCCGTCAACTTGCGGGCAGCCTTTTGAGTCTGCTCCTGAGCTGCAGCTAAAGGCATCAAAATCCACCGCGATGTCCTGAACGTTCCGCTCGTTGGCGTTGTCGAAGCTGTTCTTGCCGTGGAGCTGCTTGAGGTGCTTGCGCAGGACAGGCTTGTGGGCAAAGACCATGTCGCAGTAGTTGCACCGGTGGGGCTTGTCCCCGCTGTGGAGGTTGAGGTGGTCCTGCAGGGAGCACTTCTGTGAGAAGGTCTTCCCGCAGATCTTGCACTGGAAGGGCTTGATGCCGGCGTGCACTCGCATGTGCCGATGGAGGTTGCCCTTCTGTGTGAAGGTCTTGCCACACAGGAGGCACATGAAGAGCTTGTGCATCTTCAAGTGGTTGGCGTAGTTCTCCAGGTGCCGGAACACCCGGGTGCATTTGGGGCACTGGTGGTGCCACTGCAGGCCTTTGTCCACGCCCCGGTTGTTGGGGCCAAACATGTCTTTGGAAGCCACCAGGAGGTTCTCGCCCCCGGCATACGAGAGTGCGTAGTTGTGGAGTTGGCTCTGTTCCATCTCCCCCACCCGGTTCTCCACCGTGGAGTTGATGAGGGAGTGCTGGGGCTCTGACGAATGGAGGGCGCTTTGCTGGTCTGAGGAAACAAATGGACTCTGGTCCTTCTTGCTTCTGACCTCCGAGGCCTCCCCGATGGACTCCACCTTCACGATCTGGATGTCGCTGTCGTCCATGTCCATGCTGTCCTCGGAGGGCTGGATGCAAGGTGAATCCGGCTGCAAGGAGTCCTCTTCTTCCTCCTCTCCACCCGCCTTTGATTCTGAGGAGTTTGTCTGCCGCTCGCCGTCCTCTTTGTTTTCAAGTTGCTGCTGCTGCTGTTGCTTTGGCCTGATGAACTTCCACAGAGCTTGCGTACATCGCTCCACAATGTGGCTCATCTGAAGGAAGCTGGCTGCTGTCAAGTAGTTCACCAGCTCCATCTCGGGAAACTCCAGGACGCCACTGTAGCAGGAGAGAAGTAGCTGCCTCCCAACTTCCGAGCTCTGCAAGATGGAGATTTTAACTTCCCTGGAGTCGTTCAGCAGGAACTGGTCCCTTAGGAAGGGAGAGCCGGCAGCAAAGACGATTTTGTGGCCATGGACTTCGAGGTCGTCAATGCGGACGGTGACATCACAGAATTTGTTCTCCTCTCTCAGCTTGTCCATCTTCTGCAGCATTGCATCGCCGTAGTTGTCAAATTGGAAGTGGAGGCTGTCAGCTCTGTCAGTCATGTTGACAAACCTGAAGGGTATGTGTGGACAGAGAGAGAGAGTGAATTATGAGAGCAAGAAGAATTTCAAGGCTCTTACCACCCCAAAAACAAAACAAACCAAATCCTGAGATGACAGCAATCAAGTACCATAACTGGACACCTCCCACTCTGCATAGCTAGGTATTTTTTTGAAATTATCTTGCAAGATCATTACTGTTGTTTTTTTCTCTTCTTGTTTTTCTAATTGCCTGCTTCAACTCAATACAGCTGAGAATAAATGAAAATGTTGGTGATGGAAATTTTTTTTTTTACAGCACAGTCCTGAACGGGTTCATTCAGTAGTTAAGTCTTACCACATTCTCTCAGAAAGGCATTCACAGAACTACAATCTTATATGAAAAAACCGAATAAATGAACTTAATACATGTCTTTTGAGATACCAAATCAGCGCAAACATCTTTTCTGATAAAATAACAGTTCTGACCGCTTGTCAGAAGGTGACTGAGGACAGAGCCCTCCTTAATTTACTGTTGTTTAGGGTCCTGCTTTTTATCTATTGAGCACTCAAGGCAGCATACATGGCTCATAGACTTGGAAAGCACTGCAAAGGCCATCTAACCCAACCCTTTGCTACTGCAGGAATCTGCAATTGAACCACCCCTGAACTCTCCCCTACTGCAGCTTATCCTCACAAAAACGATCCTGTGAGGCAGGTCAGGTTGAAGGAAAGGTGTGGGACAGTGAAAAATTACACTAAGGCCACCCAGTGAATTTCATGACTCAATTGAGGCTGAAATTTGGATCTCTAGAGTCCCGATCAAACACCTTAACCACTATACCGTTCTGTGCTCATCATGAGAGAGCCCACCATTGCCCCTGTTGTTTTCTTACCATCATCTCCAAGTACTCTTCTGACATTGACTGCCCCTGGACGAGGGAGTTTCCCTTTTAGTTCCCCAGCTCAGGGCAGGGTTCTTTCTGTCTAAGCTGGGATGCCAATGCAAAAAAGCAAAACCTACAGTACTGACTCTCCCTCCAACATTTTCGCCAAAACACACTCACCTTCCACGTCCACCCTTCCAAACAATCAGTACGGAACTTCTCGAAGGTTTATCAAAAGCAAATCTATTGCCTTCACATGCCAATAGTAACAAACCATTTTAAAGACTAGTACCAGCCACCTGGAAGACCTGTATAATCCCAGGGTTGCAATTTGTATCTTAGAATAATAGAGTTGGAAGAGACCACAGGGACCCTCCAGTCCAGCCCCATTCTGCCATGCAGAAACACACATCATAGCACTCATTCCAAGAAATGGTCATCCAGCCTCTGTTTAAAAACCCCCAGGAGTTGTTTTCCCCCCCCACGCTGGGCATTTCTGCACTACCCTGTTATAGTGCTATTATTCCACTTTCAACATGCTGTGGAATCCTGGGATTTGCAGTTTGGGGGGGCATTGAGAATTCTCAGCCAGGGAGCTCTTTGGTCTCAGGAAACTACAGACCCCAGAATTCCCCCAACGATGTTGAAAGCGGATTAATACCAGCACAACAGTGCAGTGCAGAAATGGTCTTTCTGTCCCACCAGGGCTTAAAAACTCTTGGCTTTAACATCACGTTATTGGGGCATCTGAAGAAGTGGACTGATAACCCACAAAAGCTCGTCCTGAAGGAGATCAGCTAGTCCTGAAGGGGCTGCTCAGACTCCCCCCACCCCGCACCTGCCCTGCCAGCTCTTCCCCGTGCAACAGAGACCCCGGGTCCTGTGGCCGCGAGTTCCGCAGGCAACCCAGAGAGGCGAACCCCCAGACGGAGGAACCGAGGGCCGGCGGGGGACCCTTTGGGGCGCTGCGCCCCCAGGGAAAGGGGATGGGCCCCGCTCAGCTCCCCGCCGGGCCGCTCACCTCGCCTCCGCCTCCTCCGGGCGACGCAGCTCCGGGGCCGGCACGGAGGGGGGGAGGGAAGGAGGCCCCGACGGACCGAGGAGTCCCCCCTCTTCTGCCGCCGCCGCCGGAAGCCGCTACTGCATCTTCCCTCCACTTCCGGTGCCTCTTCTTTCTTGTCTCGGGGCGGGGGAAGGACGAGGAGCCGGGTCGCCGAGCGAGAAGGGAGAGCGGAAGTGCTCCCCCCTCCCGTCCTTCGGGCGCCGGAAGTTGTCCGCGTGGCTTCCTTCCAGGCCCCTGTCACGTGACGGAGGGGCTGGGATCGGTGAGGGGGGAGGGAGCTGAACTTGGGGTCGGCCCGACTGAGGCCCCGCGGCTCCGCTGCTGCTGCGGCGGAGGAGGAGGCGGCGACGGAGACGGAGGCGAGGAGGGCGGCAGGCCCGGCCTGGGCGGCGGCGGCGGCGGCCTGGATGAGGGTGAGTCCGGCCGGGGCCTCCCTACCCCTCCGCCCGCCTCCCTGAGGGAAATGGGGCGCCTCCTGGGGGAGCCGCTAGCGGGGAGGCCGAGGGCCGGGTGCTCTGGTCCGGCCCGTCGTCTGGGGAGTTGCTCCTGGAATGGCGGTGGCGACGGCCTCCCGCATCGTTACTGTCCCCTTACCTCGTTACTCTGGGAGCGTTACCGTTATTCTCCCTCTTCTCCCCTCCCCCGGGTGATTGTGAGTGACGTTGTGTGTGTCTCCTCGGAGCGCGTGCGGAGACGGGGAGCCCCGCTCTGCTTTGGGGAGTTACTTCTGAAACGGCCGTCTTCGTTACCGTTACCAGTAGGGTAACTTGTTGCTTTGGAGAGAGCATGACGGAGGAGGGGCTCTGTCATGTGATCCCTGTCCTTACAGTTTCGCACCGTTACTTTTTCTTTGGAGGGAGGGATAGTATGGGTAACGTCGTCGTCGTGGTGTGTGTGTATAGTGGGGAATAGTAATTACTTTTGAGAGTAATTTTGTTAGAATGATTCGTGTTGTTATTGTTATCCCTTTTGTTTTACTTACAGGGATAATTAGTGTCATTGTTATTAACCTTATCTGTATCATTTTATCTATTTTTGGGTTGTTTCTGTGTGTGTGTGTGTGTGTGTGTGTGTGTGTGCAGGTAGCTACTGTTGTCGTTATCATATTGTTGTGTTTTTGTTGTTAACTTGTCAGAGAGAATGGCGTGGGGCGCCACCATTATTGTTAACAGTATCCCTTGCTTATTTACTTCTTGGATTATCTTTGAGAGGAAATGAGAGGGTAACAAATGTTATCATCTTGGACATTGTTTGATTTGTACCTTTTTGTTATTTCAGAGGGGAAGTTGTGAAGATAACTGCTGTTCGGGTTGTTACCCCTATCGTAAATTTACTTCTATATTTGGTTGGGTGGTTTCACCTTGGAGGAAGTGGTGAGGGTAATAATTGTTATCATGACCGTCGCTAGCAGTATCATTTTATTTTATTGTCTTGCTACTTTCGAGAGGAAATGGTTGGGATAGCTATTTTCATTATCCTTATGAATATAGGTTTATACGTTTTGTATGGTTATTTGTGAGAGGGAAAGGGAGGGTGAAGTACTCTCAGAATTGCTCTATTTCTATAATATAGGTGCTTCTGGAAGGAATTAGGAGAAACTATTATCATCATTGGAGAGAGAGTGTAGGGGTTTGAGCATTGGACTGTGACTGTGGGGAACAGGGTTCGGATCTCCACTTGGCCATGGAAACCCATTGGATGACCATGGGCAAGTCAGACTCCCTCAGTCTCACTAGAGGCAAGGCCCCTTTGAACAAATCTTGCCAAGAAAACCCTGATAGGGTTCCTATAAGTCGGGAATGACATGAAGGCACACAACAGCAACAGTAATTGTCATAATCGTTTTTAGGATCGGCACTGTTATATTTATTTATTTTAGATCTGCAGTTAAATCTAAATCTTAGAAGTCAGCATCGGGATGATTTTATTTATTTAGTTGAATCCCACCCTGACCCCCGACACACAATGTACTTAAGGCATCTAACAGTAGGGACTAACGTATTTCATATATGTGTGAGCATGGTTTAATTTGTCGTGTTTTTTAAAGTGGTTTTAACTGTTGCTTTTAAAGTGGTTTAATTGAATGTGTTTTTGTTTTGTTCAAATTATGTATGCTTTTACACAGCAAAGTTTTAAATTGCTTATATTGTATGCTGCCCTCAGATCCTGCGATAAAGGGTGGACTAGAAATGTTTCAATAATAAATGAAACTCTGTTGTGCTGCAGAGGTTAGAGCATCATATTAAGACTGGAGAGAAATGCTGGTAGTTACAAATTCTCGTTTGGCTACGAAGTTGAGTGGGTGTCTTCGGACAAATCATCTGACCTACCTCATAGGGTTGTGGAGAGGTTACAGTGGAATGAGGGAAAAGGCAAGGGAAGAAAACCATGCATGATGCCTGGAACAGTTTGGAGGAAAGATGTGATATAAATTTCATCTACTTTGGAGGAAAAGGGGATATAAATATAAAAGGGGAATATGAATAATGAACGTGGTAGGTTGTGTGGCATTTGCTATTCTGATTGACAACAGTACTGTTTTGTTGACAGTAGTACTGATAAAACACTTACTGTGTTGTTACTAATAACATATAAAAGTGCTTGTTTGTTGTGAGTGAATTTTTGTTCAAAAACAAAACAAAACAAAAAGTTCCGAGGGTGCAAACTCAGTGAAAATGCAGAGAAGCATTTGTAAGCAGCATTTGGGGGTCTGTGTAGTCCCCCCCAAAGCACTGATATCTCTCTTTGAGTACTTGTCTTAGTAGTCCATAGAACATCCCATTTGTGCTACCTGGGGGGCACCTCTCTCTTCCCCTCTCCCCAGCTACAAGGGAATCTATGAAACTTATCTGGAAGGGTATTAAAATCAGTTTCAGTTTGTTCATCCTTGCATCCAGTCTCAAAGCAAGCCAGAGTGGTGGTATGAAGCAATTCAGGAAAGCTTCTCTGGAGTATGTGTAACCTGGGTTGCTCATAGACCTTAGCGTGGAAGGAAGTGCAGAACAGCAGTTTACCTGTGCTTTCAGAGAAATTGACAGTTTTGCCTCCAGGTGTCAAATCCAGTACAAGCTGGGAACCCAAGGACATTCCTTTTGAAAAAGAAGTGGCAGGTTCAGTTGGATGGCCATCTTTCGGGAGTTCTTCAGCCAGGTATTCTTACATGGCAAAGATTTGGGTTAGATGGTCCTTGCAGTTCCTTTCCTCTCTCTCTGATTCTATCAGAAATCTCCCGGATGTGTAACAGGCAGCGTCTGTGGCCCGGGGTTCTGTGCTTCCCAGAAGCGCCTGGGCTCAGTTGGACAGTCCAAATACCATGGAGCTGTTTGTGCAAGGCATGGGTGGGGCTTGGGGGGAAGCACAACCGTCTGGAGGCTGAAAAGGACCAAGTTAGAATTCCACAGGGAGGGGCGGGTGGGTGGAGCAGGCGATTTTCCTGGGATGAGCAAGAGAAGGCAATGAATTGTGGAATAAATGCTGTAGTCTGTACCTTTTGTTATGCATGGGCGGATTCTCTGGCATTCCCTGCTCATTTTAGGGTGAACAGGGTTGATAAGATGAATTACTGCAAAATCTCCTTTTTTGGACCCTAACTCCCAGAATCCCCCAGCCAACCATGCTGCTGGGGAATTTTCTGAGCCTTGTAGTCGTAGAAGGTCCGTTTCCTTTCGCATCATGCCTAGGCTCATAAGCAGATGAAAGGCCTTCCCTCCATCCAGACAGCCGCTGCCCTCGCCTCAGAAGGAGAGAGAAGAGGCAGTCTGTGCTGGACTTAATTCCCTCCCACACTGCCATCCTCTTTTCCTTTTGTACCATGTCTTACTTAGATTGCAAGCCCAAGGGCAGGGAACTGTTTTGTTGTTTAGTTGTGAAGTACCATGTACAGTCATGGCACTGCATAAATAAATGCTAAGAACGATAATAATTTCCCCAGCTCTGATGTTTGCTTGGCTGGATGCTCATCTTATGCAATGATCCAGTTAGCAGCTACACTTCCTTTGGTAGAGTTCTGGTAAGTATTTGTGTAGATTCAGCCAGATCTGAACTTGAGGTAGCACAGCTGTGACAGTTGTGAAGGTGCCTTGACTTTGTGGAGCCCTTTTTGGGCAAATGGGAGCATAAATATCCCGTTTATTTAAATTGGGAAGTTACAAGTCCATGCTTAAACCTTTGCCAGTGAGATCAGTGTGACCAAAGAGAAGCATTTGGCTTTTGGGCCTTATTATTTGCTTCATTTTGTGTTCTGTTTCTCTAATAGCAAAAAACATTTAAAGGGTGTATATTTTGTGGCTTTAAAAGGTGAACAAAAGAACAGGGAAATTGTAGAATGTATAGAATACTTTCACCTATTACACAATAGTCCCTAGAAGTTTCAAAATACTGTTGCGCAAATGAAAGCAGAAGGGATTTTTGATCTTCTTTGTCTAGTGATGACAGATCCCAATAAACATATTTGAGGCATCTCCAGGACCAGCATACAGCTTTTGGAAAGCATTTAAACTCAAAGCTTTTTGAGGGAGGAGTTTGTCGTTTGTAAGTGTAATCTAATGATCGTCAATCCCTTTCATCTTTCCTGTACTTAGCTGGTGGTAGATTGCACACAGAAAGTAATTGGCATATAGAGAATGTTTCTGCTTTCCAGATTGATTGATTGATTGATTGATTGATTGATTGATTTAAGCCAGCCAGCCAGCCAGCCAGCCAGCCAGCCAACCAGTAGCTGTGTGGATCAAATCAAGCTCTGGTATTCATGTTTCGAAACAGATAGTTGGACGCCTCTGCTGGGCTGATAAATGCTTTCACTTTGAACCCTTGGAAGGTGTGAAGCACCATCTTTCCACATAAGGATCTCTTTTTAAATATCCATCTCTGAAGCAGAGTCTAAATATTTATAGCTGAGTAGAATGGGCATTGTTTATCCTCACCTTCATCTTTTGCTCCTCTGTTTCCCATTGTAAGATTCTTGAGGGTGAGACCTTCCAGAACCATACACTGTGAGTGATTTCTCTATACAAATAAAATGATGGTGCTGATTCCTTCGTCCCCTCCAAACACTGCCCCCTGATCCTTGATGACAACTTTTGTGAGTTGTTGCAATGGATTTTCCAGGTTTTGCTTCACATGAGGACCGAGCGCATGCCTTAAAAAGGGTACTAGAAATTCTGATGTGTTGCTGGTCATTCTCTTAGGGTAGTCATTATATTGCGTGACCACTGACCAGTATACTCTTGTGGCCCTGTGTGGGTTATAGTCCCTTGCTTCTTAGCATCCCCCCTAACAGAAAGGGATCCTAATGGGAGCCACTGAATTTCTGGCGCTTGAGCTGTTAAAATTAAAGTTTAATTACTTCTGAGTGCTGGTATTTGTTCTTAGTTTTCTGCCATCTGCAGTTATTGAGTTGGTCTTGCATTTTAGCTCTCATTAGTAGTTGCTGTCAGGGAAGAGAAACAGCATGCAGGTGAGGGAGCTGACTGGCAGAGGAAAGATTGTGTGTTTTGTTTCTTTTCCACTTCCTCTTCTGCCCTCCTCTGGCTGTCCCGAGTGGGCTAGTAGAAATTTTGGCTGGCTATTAAATTTTGCAGACTTACTTGACATGCCTGGGTTGAGTGATTCCAGTATCTCTCCTGGAAGGTTGGAATTTCTCATTTCCTCTTTCAAAGTGACTTTGCAAAGGCTCTGGGGACTCACTTCTCAATAGAGAATATTGTATTTTATGGCTTCTCAAACTGATTGGTCAATCCTCTTTCTTGTCTGGCAAGAAATGTTTATTCTTCACTTGAAATGATTGGGCAATCAAAAGCAAAGAAGGGAGGGAAAGAGAGGTGCCTGGGGGTTTCATTGATTCTTCCCCTTCCTGATGAAAGCTAGCGCAGTGACAGACATGACACAGGTTTATCTACAGTTGAAGCTGACGGAGCCACTCCGAGTCTGACCTTATTGCTGTGTTGGTGAATCACTGTCCTTTTTAACTTGCAAGCAGAGGAAAGGTCACAATTATCGCTTAAACCGAAGAGCTGGATGCTTTAATGTTGGCATAAAAGTTCTGGCCTAAAGAGATGGCCTTGCCAGGTGACATTTCCTCCACCTTTCTGACACCTGTCTCTGAAAACAACATGATAGTCCAATAGTTGAGCGAGAGAGAGAGAGAGAGAGAGAGAGGGAGGGAGGGAGGGAGGGAGGGAGGGAGGGAGATTTCTACAGACTGAGGAAGAGGTTTGGTGAGCCAAATGTTACCTGCGTTTATGTCCTCTCCTTCTAAATGAATGTTCCAGATATCTTTCAACTTGCAATATTTTGGGTCCGGGTTCTTTTAGTTGGAACTTGATCACGCTGTAACAATTTGCAGTCCGTTTTGAGCTTTAGTTGTTTCCTTTGATGGTTATGCTGGTGATCTTCATTCTTTCTTCTTTTGGGGGTTGAGGGTAGAGGATTGTCCTCCTCCAGTGCTATTCAAATTGATGGTTGATGCAGCCATGCAGCTCCCTGAGCCGTTGGCTGCCAGCCCGTGGCAACTTTCCTGGAAGGAAATAGTTGTAATTAACAGTCATAAATATGGTGCCAGTCCCTGGCACGGTGGGAGTAGAAACCCCTTTTGGTCCCTTGCATCAGACAATTGAAGAAGCTCTGCTCTAACGTGTCTTGGTGCTCCTCTGTCCAGTGGAACTCTGGCTGAGAAAAGTATGTTATGTGCGTGTTTTACAAGAAGCACATTCTCCCCTTCCTTCCTTGCTCCTTTCATTTAACTCACGGCTAACATCAGATGACCTCAGAGTACCCACAGGTTTTGTGCTGGCAAATGTACATAAACTGTGCACCAAATGGTAAATGAAAATTCCCGTTTGGCATATGAGATCCAAAAGCCAGAGTGCCATCTGGCCGTCAGCATGACATCTCTCAAACAGGTATGCCATTGATTCTTCCCCCTGACCCCTTCTCTACTTTCTGAAATGGGAAGATCTATCATGAAAAGGTGAAGGAGGAATGAAAAGCATTCATCTCATCTGCTTCTTGTCCACCTGCTTCTGCCCGATCCCTTTTGTTGGCGGCAAATCACTGGCACTGGGTGGTCTCTGGAAGGCATGGGTGGGATTTCCAAGCTTCAGGAGGTATAAAAAATAAAGTGGGGCTCCACTAGGAGTTGGGCAGTGGTGGGGAACCTCCATCTGCTTTGTGTATTTGCTTTGCAGACATGTTATTTTTAAACAGACTTTGGGAAACAGAGCACAGTCTCCCTCCTTTAAAGTGTAGCTATTTAGGCGTGGACTATTAAAAAAGCCTCAAACTTAAGTCAGCCATTGGAGATTATCTTAAGGTGCAATTTGTTGGTTTATCACTTGGCTTGGATTAGTTGCAAGTCCAGAATCAGTAAGAAGGAGAGCATAACTGCTCTGGAAAGCTCTTGGCTGCTCCCCATAGCGAGCTGTAGCAAGACAAACTGTGTATAAATGCACTTGGCTTGGCAAATCAAGCTATTCTTGTCACAAGATTTGTGTATGCCTCATTTATTTATGAATTACAATTATCCTATTTTTACTTTAGTGGCATGGCATGGATAGGCTCTTCTCCTACTCCCCACCTTTATCCTCACAACGATCTTGTTCACTGGTGGCACTAGAATTTGGATCTACCAAGTCTCAGTCCAGCCCTTTGACCACTCTATAACACTTGCTCTCTTTGTTTGTGGTTTATTGAATTTTGTTCCTTTCTTCCCCTGGATGTGAGTCAGTCCAGTTTTCAGTCACTTTGCCTTGTCTTTATGAGAGGTTCAGAAGTATTTGTTCCTCATTTACAGGGAAAGAAATCACTGTCATTTTAAAAAAAACCTTTTTTTAAATCAAAAGGGCTTGTATTTCTCTCCTGAAGTTGTCAGTTCATTTTAATGCTGTGTTGCTAGAACGCTCTGTTGTTTTAATTCTGCGTCACTGCTTGTGTGTCTGCACACCAAAGGTACAGCTGGGAAAGGGGACTTGCCTGCTTGGCACTTCCTAATGGATGTTTTTAGTCCAGCCAGAACTCCCCAAACTAGAGCCATCTCCCCTTGCCCTTCCACCTTGAATTCCTGCCTGATTTGGGAAGTGGTCAAGAGTTTGGGAAGAATCTCAATTACCGGAAAGAAGCTGTTGGATTGTCTTGGGGCTTGTTGTGCCAGCTCAGGGAACACCGCTTTCTTCCCTTTGGCAGCTGGAACAGATGAGCAGGAACAACTTGGCATAGACCTTTTAAAAAATATGTGCATGTGTGTGTACGTAGAGGAACTGTGAGCTTCCTGCCCATGTGACACCTCTAAAGACCATACCCTCCCAGACAGGTATGGGGGCAAAAACTGAGAGTGTGGCCCTGTAGGGGGGGAGAGCCCCCTGGTGTAACAGATTTATTTATATATTTATTTGAATAGTTATGTCTTGTCTTTTATCCAAAGATCTCAGATGGCTCCAAGTCTGTCTGAGTTATTTTGTTTTTATCATCTTATTCATTTTTATCCTGCTTTTCCTCCCAATATTCCCGCTCAAAGTTGGTGTACCAAATACAAAAACATCAGCAAAAATCCACATGCAAGTTATTTTAAAATACAGTCAAACAGTCCATAGAATTAAAGCCATTGAAAGATTTGTTAAAAGGTGGAAGGTTAAAAAAAAAAAACCAACGAGGCAGCAGACCATTAAAAGCCCAGTGCAGCCAGTTCTTGTCAAAAGATAAAAGTTTCACTTGCGGTGGTAGGACAGCAGGGAAAGAGCCATTGTAGTCTCTCTGACGGGGGCTCCATCCCTGAGTTGTAGGGCTGTAAACCTAATAGAGAAAAGAAGCTGTAGGGCATTTGCTTTCCGGCACCGTAAGGGTCTAGCCGGAGGGCTGTTTTTTCCTGTTTTGGGGCTTTCTACTGTAGCCTCTGGTTGGTCTTGGCATGAACAGATCTGGTTTGTTCTGATCCAGTTTCAGTGTACTATAACTGGTCATTGTGGTACAACAGAAACTGTGATGTGACTAGACATCATAGCTAAATCAAAAGACAATTATATTACATGATTCATAGATTGTAAACAAAGAGCCAGCATAGCATAGTGGTTTGAGCATTGGAGCATTGAGCAGTAGTTTGACCCTGGAGGCCAAGGTTCAGTTCTCTGCTCCGCCATGGAAACCCCCTGGGTGCATCACACACTCTCAGCCCCAGAAGACCCCTTGATTGGGTCACCTTAGGGTTGCCATAAGTCAGAAAATAATTCAAGGCACATAAACAGAAACAATCAGAGGCAGTACATCTCTGAACTCTGCTGGGAACACAAGGAACAAGTTAATATCTTGCTTGTGAGTTTTTGAGAAATTCCCTGGTCATCCACTATGCAAGCAAAATGTCAGATTTGTTCTGATAGCAGGTATCTTGAAAGCACCAAGGGGTGAGGCATTACTCCCCAAGCCTTTGAGAGACTCTCTAGGAATACTTGTTTCTGATTCCATTCCTGAGTTGCAAAACCCTTTCCTGAGTGACGTCTGGGCTCAGACTGTTTGGCTGTGGTTCAGGGAGGAATCCAGGAACACCCCAGGGTCTGACTTTATGGACACAGTTTAATTATACATATTTCATGTTATTATTTTATTTCATTTTTCTGTTTTTCAGGCACTTATGACCCAAGCCCATTCATGAGTCAAGCGTTCCTTTTTTTAAGTCATGGATGACAAGGCCTCTGTTGGAAAAATCAGTGTGTCTTCGGATTCGGTCTCTACCCTTAACAGCGAAGATTTTGTCTTGATTTCCAGGCAAGGGGATGAAACGCCGTCCACCAACAACGGTAGTGACGATGAAAAGACAGGGCTGAAGGTAAGATCCTGCAGCTTGATGCGTGTGATAGAACTGAAGGGGGAATTTGAGGTTGCAGAAATTGGAACAGAGGTGAGTTTCCCTCTGCAGAAAATCACCACCTTGTTCTCTCTATAAGAAGCTAGAATACAGTTCCCTTAATAAGCCCCCAGGCAGAATTAAAACTATAAATGGGGTCTTTCCACCTGTAAGTCTCTGAGAGTAGTGATTTTGCTTGAGGTGGGTGCAGGCTGCCCAATCCCCCAGCCCATAAATCAGACTGAAAGAAAATGTCTGGTCACTTCTGTCTGTTCCTCCCTCCCTAATCGTTTAGTATTTCTATGCCTAATGCAGTTTGTGGCAGGTGCTGTGTGTAAAAAGAAAAAAACCCTTCCCTTAACTCCAGGGGGAAGAGGAGACAAACTGTGCTCTTGAATACAGGGTGCAGACTCTTAGGAGGGTCGCTGAACTAAGCCTGTGATCGTTAAACACTTGCACTGACTTGATTTCCATGTCGCAATCCCCTATGAGAACTCAGCTGATGAGTGGCATGCAAAAATATCATGGAACAAGTCAGGTTTTAGGGATCTGGGTCAGCAGAGAGTTCACCAGCCAGCCCTCTGAGATCCTGTTCACTGGTATAGCTACTTGGGTGGCACATCAGTGGCAGCAGAAGTAAGACGGTTGTAGGAGCAGCTATGACATGGGGTGGGAGTCATAGAGAGCTGCCCCCCCATTTGGGGAAGTGCCTTGTTCCCTCCCAAGCTGCTCAAAAGCCATTGGAGTTGCTTTGTCCACCTTCCATCCAACCCTGCCGAAAGTGCGCCTCGGAATGAACCTTTTTTGTTGTTGTTGCTTGTGGTCAACAGGGCTTCACCTTCTGGCAACCGTATGACAGAGTGCTCTCATCACCCACAGCCATGCTCAAGTCTCGCAAATTCAAGGCAATTCTGGCTTCCTTGATGGAGTCTCTGTAGCTCTCATGTGGCCTTCCTCTTTTCCTACTGCTTTCAACTTTCCCCAGTGTTTCCAGTTAGTCATATCCTCTCATGGTATGTCCAAACCATTATCCTGTTGTAAATCACCAATAAGTTTCCGGCTGCAGATTGATAAGAGCCCTCTGGCATCTTGGGCCACAGGTCTTTCTCCATTACCTGCTTCCTGTTTGTTGTAACTGAAAATGCCAAACATTGGCCCTCAGGTGAGTGAAGTGTGTGGCTTTGTTGTTGAATGATCGTCCTTCTCTGTAAGGGCTCACCCCTTTCTGTAAATGACAGGGCAGAGCCCTTTTCTGTGTCTAATGGAGCAGAGAAGCTCAACAAGCTGGATGAGATTTCAGGCAGTCACGGTGGCTCCTCACACCTAAATGTGAAGGACAATGGCAGGGAACTAACAATCTGTTCAGATATGTGCTATCCATATCCATGGGTATGGAGGCCCAACAGTAATGTTAAAAACTGATTGAATTAAAGCAATTTTAAAGTTGTACGTAAAAAAAAATTATGGCGCATGCCTGGTTAAACACTCTTTCCTCAGCAGCAAAGCAGCTGGCTAAAGCCCGCTTGGATTGAAAGGTCTTTGCCAGCAATAAATGTTGACATCAAGTTATGGTCATGAGCCAGCCTAAGCCCTCTAGAGCAGGACTGCTCTGAGTGGTGGTCTGTAGGTTGGTACTAATCAACAAGCCGTTGGCTGCTGTTCCACAGCAAATTTTTAAGAAACATTTTGTAGCCAATGAGCACAAATATGTTGCCACTCCCTGGCACACTTAAGAAGCACCGGCATGTCTGGGGATCAGGGATTCTGGAATGTGGAAGTCCAAAACATCTGGAGAGCCAAAGATGGAGAACCACTCACCTAGAGAATCTTTCCCCAGCCTGTTGCCCTCTGGGTATGTTGGACTGCAGATAAGAACGGTGGGAATTGTAGTCCCATCATGTGTGCAGTGTTTGTAGGGAAAATCTGCTCTAGGGTTTGCGGTACAGAAATGTTAGCTGATGAAAGGCTGAGGGAGTCTAGGAGGAACAGGGAGTTGATAGTCAAGGAGGGTTGGTCTGAGTCTACATGGTGGCAGCAGGTTCCCAAAAACGTAGTTTTGGAAGTATTAGGAAATTCCGTGGTCCCTGTTTTATGAGGAAGCAGCAGCAAAGTATTGTGTGGCTTTCAGCTTTTTTCACAACTTTAGCTTGATCCCTTAATCATAACTCTGGTTTCAGGGATCATAAAACTCTCTTGTTGAAACATCTCCACTGCTGCCTGGTCTGTTTAAAGGCGCAATTCAAGGCACTGGTGGTGACCTATAAAGCCCGGTAGGTCCAGGCTGTGTGACAGATCGCCCCATATGAGCCTGCCCGTGCCCTGAGGTCCTTGGGAGGTGCCCTTTGTTGAGTCCCACCAACTGTATGTTTGAAATAGTTTCAACAATCCTTTTAAAAAATCGCGCCTGATGTCAGCACATTCCCCCTTCACACAATGCCCCTGTGAAGCTAGTTAGGCTCAGTGGCAATGACTGGTTCAAGGTCACCTAAGCATTGGCAGGTGTGCTGGACCTTGGTCTCCGTTGGGTGTGGCACCCGCTAGCACCGACTTGAGCAGCAGGGATGGGCAGACTTCCGAGCCGGTTCATCTTCGCATGCTTACATACTCCTAAATAGATTATATATAATTCCACTATTTTTGGCACTAAAGTATTCAAGAGGCTCAGAAGTCATTTGACGTAGGTGTAGGCACACAGGCTGGGACTTGTTGGTGGGCGTTTTTCTTCAGGCAGGTCCAGCCGGGGATCAGAAAGTTGTGGCATGAAGCGGAGCAGGTACGGTACTGGCTTCAAGGTCAGTAGAGACGCCTCAGAAACCTGAGAAGACTTGCCTCCGTTACTGAATGTGTGTCAATGCAGCTCCTCCTTCTTCCCAGCCCACTTCAGCCCCTGTGGGGTGCTCAGCATGATTTCTGATCCTTTTCCTCCTGCCATTGGGTTCCCATGGAATTCTGCTGCGCTCCGTCTTTGGCCGGTGTGTCTGCTGTGCGCCTGATGCAAACTCCTTCACTTGTGAGCTTTTCTTCTTCTCTAAACTGGTTGTACCTTTGGGAGATGGAGACAGTAAAGTACCTGTGTCCAGTTTCTGTGGATGTTTCTGATACCAAGGCTGGTTTCTGCAGACACTTGGGCTTTAAATCCCATTGTTAGTACCAACTAGAGTAGACCAATTCAATGTATGGGTGCTTGGTAAATGAATACTTAGGCCAATTCTATAGAGCAAGCAGTTCTCCTCTAGTTGAGTCTGACAATTGGGTTAGGGCAGGGGTCAGCAGTTGTGGAAGGGTGGGAGATCACATTAACCCCCCTCCCAACCTTGGAAGACCACACCTCCCACTGCACTCTCCTGCCTCCCCCCTAAAAAAGTTTCCCCAATACCCTTTAGTGGATGTGAAGGGCATTTTTGCCATGTTTTTAGGACCACTCCCATGGCTATTTGCGGCTCAGGGAAGTGCTGTTTTTTTTAAACAACAGGAGGTGGGCATAAGTCACTTCCTGTTTCCAAAAGTCCTTTCTTCATCCTAAATTGACACAGGGGAGCCAAAAACATGCCCTACACCCACTTGAAGGAATTTTGGGGCAATTTTTCTTTTTACCCCTGGGGCCCCCCAATGTAATTAGCCCTAAGGACTGCATGTGGTCCGTAGCCCACATTTTGTTTACCCTGGATTGGGTCTAAGTGGCAGATCTGTGTGGCAGAGTTAGGTGACTTCTTACCACAGCAGCTGGCTGGGGCATTTTGGGAGTTGTACTAAAAAAAAAAAGGGAGGGGGGGGTTCCAGGCTCTGCCTCGTTGCTAGGAGGCTGATTTCAGCCAAGCCCCCACTGTTTATCCTCCTCTTGCTGAACAGGTGCCGCTTCTTTTCCACAGATCATAGGGAATGGGAGTGAGCAGCAGCTGCAGAAGGAACTCGAGGACGTCCTAATGGATCCCCCTGTGGAAGACCCCTCCAACGACCGGGAACATGAGGAGGAAGATGAGGAGGAGGAGAGCTCCCCCGACGCAGAGGGAGATGAACCAGTTCTCCTTGAGGCCTCAGCCTCCTCAACCATTAACCCTGTGTCGGTGTCAGGCCCCCAGAAAACCGACATGAGCCTGCCAGTGAAACCATCGCAGGGAGGTGCGGTGATATTGTTGTTGGTGTGGAGTGGGATGGGATGGGATGCGAAGCCACAAAGCAAAGCTAAATTTGAACAGGGGAAAATCAAAGACACGTGAACTTCTGGATGGCTTTTCTTAAAATGCCAAAATTTTGCCTTTCCGTCAAATGACTCTCATGGCAGAGAGGAAATACGGTACCATTTTTAGCAGCAATGGGAAGGGAAGCTGGTCAGCACAGAGAAGACAAGAGAAAACAGCAGACTGGTGGAAAGGGACAATCGGATTAGCTAATGTCACCAGCTCACTGGTGAAATATCTTGGGAATAGGGCCTTTTTGTCATTTCATTTGGTTGAATTCCTTTTTTTAAAAAAAAGCATCATTGGCTTATTGGCAAAATGGCATAGTGACATAACGTAACCATTTTTGAATTTTGTAATAAATAATCATTTTACAAAATTCTAACCTCCACCGCCTTCCCATGGCATCCAGACTGTGTTTTTCTCTGGCAAGTGGGCGTTGTTGGTATAGTTTTAGCCTTGATCTTTGCATCTTAAGGGCTAGAAACTTGCTTTTTATTCAAATAGAAGTTGAAGTTCTTGACTGAAGAACTAAAAATATACCATCAAATGAGTGTAGATATTCATACTTAGTAAGTATGATCCTAAATGTTCTTAGTTTGTATGGAAAAGCACTGGTTAATCCACTGTATGTAGTAGAGGCTTCAGTTTAGCATTTAACTGTGGTGCCTAATATGTATAAATCTGGGTTATTTAATACGAACAAGGCAATTTCTGAAAGGAGGGCATGTATGTATTTATTGTTCCCGCCTCTCTCTCCCTCTGCTTCTCCTTCCATCTCTTACCAACCCTGCTCACCTGTGTTTTGGCACTCTCTCCCTGCTGCCTTGCAGATTCTGAGGACTCGAGCCCTTTTACTCCAGTGGCCGATGAGGACAGCGTTGTCTTCAGCAAACTCACTTACTTGGGCTGCGCCTCGGTCAACGCCCCCAGAAGTGAGGTGGAAGCCTTGAGGATGATGGCCATCTTACGAAGCCAATGCCAGATCTCTGTAGATGTGACTCTTTCGGTGCCTAATGTGTCTGAGGGAACTGTGAGGTATTTGCCTGCTTGTCTGAGCATTGTGGGATGGTGGGGAGTAGAATTTGGGAGGCTGTGTGAATATATCTGGAGTCAACAGTGGCTACTCCGATGTTTACGTTAGTAAGTCTCTAAGGGCCCTTTTACACTACATAGTTATAGCACTCTGTTTCTACTTTAAGTGCCATGGCAACATCTTTGAGAATCCAGAAGCTTATACTTTGGTGAGGCACTAGAACTCCCTGGCTGAGAGTTCCAAATACCCCTCCCCAGATTACAAACCCCAGGATTCCATAGGATGTGGAAAGTGGAATAATAGCACTATAACAACGTAGTGCAGAAATGGCCTTAGTCTCTTAATCATTTTATATGACCTAATAAACAACTTAATTGATTCAAGATTATATCTCTAGTAGTTTCTGCAGAAAGTTGAAGGTTTGTGTCTTTCCTCCGCTTATCTTCCTCCATTTCTTCTTCACTCAACAGGCTGTTAGACCCTCCAACAAACACTGAAATAGCCAACTACCCCATTTATAAAATACTCTTCTGTGTGCGAGGGCACGATGGGACTCCAGAAAGCGACTGCTTTGCTTTCACTGAAAGCCATTACAACTCTGAACTCTTCAGAATTCACGTCTTTCGGTGTGAAATCCAGGAAGCTGTAAGTGCAGCATTTGGGCTCAGCGATTTTGTCTCTTCTGTTTTACTTTCTTTGCATCTTCCTCCTTGCTTCCTGACAACCCTGTTCTTTCTCTCTTTCTTTGTGTCCTCAGGTGAGTAGAATCTTGTACAGTTTTGCCACCGCCTTCCGCCGTTCTGCCAAACAGACCCCGCTTGCGGCCCCTGCAGCTCCCCAGACGCCCGACAGCGACATCTTCACGTTCTCTGTCTCTCTGGAAATAAAGGAAGATGATGGGAAGGGCTACTTCAGGTAGCATTTCTCCTTTCCCCCCCCTCTGTCACCAGTGTGCCAGTGATCCATTTGGCTTTATAAAGATGTGTGAGGCAAGTTGTCCAAAATCAGGTTTGTGCAGTTCCAATGTGCTATTTTCAGTCTGTTTTTTTTGCTCTGAGTGAGGAGGCTTTGTTTAATATGTAGCTCATGCTGCAGAGGTGAGCAGTGTGCAGCCCGGAGGTGGAAGACAGCCATTCCTGCCCCGTGTGGTGCTTTGGGCCCCAAAATGAGGCCCCTTAGGTTCGCCAAAGCTCCCAGATATCCAGGGTTTTTTTTTTCTTGAAGGAAGTGATTTTCTTTTGTCCAAAGTCTCACTCAAAATTGGTCAAAGGAACTGTAGAACACAGAAATTTTGCCCCCTCAAAACTCCCACATATACCCCTAAACCTTTTAATAACTTAAAAAAAAAATCAAGGACCAATGTTTGTATTTTTTTACATTTCTTTTCCTTCTAACATCCATTACATTCCACCACTCTCCAACCTGAGCATGTAGATAATAATCTGCCAATACTCCCTGCACGTTACGTACGAAGTGAGCTGCAAACCACAGAAGGTTACACCAAATGAAAGCTGTTGGTATTTGAGGTGTCAGAAGACACGCTCTTGTTTCTGCTGGATATTTTGTGTTCAGTGCCCAAGATGAGGACAACCAGTTCTCCTCTTTTCCTTGTCAAAAGTGCTACGTGCGCGCATGCACGTGTGTGTTTTATGGAAACATTTTGGAGATTTTTGTCTCCCTGTTGCTTTGAATTCTTCTCAGCCCCAGCCCAGAAAACAGAAAACTTGCATCCTTCTCGTGCTTTGTTCGGTGACCTTGTTTTCTGCTCACGTTCTGTCATTCCTGGAGTCCTGGTTTTATGATGCCACCTGCTGTCTGATCTTGCCATAACAGCCCTGTGGGAACGAAACGAGCAATGTGGTTCACTGGAACTAGGAAATTTTAGACATGGTACCTCTTAAAATAAATTAGGTGCCAATGGCAGGAAGTTCAGGGTTCCTTGCATTATCCTGGGGCATCACATTGCCTTGGCCTCCTTTTCCAGCTCTCTGGGTTCAACTGGCTGTAAAAAGCTCTCCTTCACTAGCTTGGTTGTCTTCTTCTGATAGCTTCTCAGAAAGTTGGTCATCTCAAACTTTTTTTTTTCTCTGCTTTCAACTCCAGCGCCGTCCCCAAAGATAAAGACAGGCAATGCTTCAAACTGCGCCAAGGTGTTGATAAGAAGATTGTCATCTACGTCCAGCAGACTACCAATAAAGAGCTGGCCATTGAAAGGTAATTTCACTTCTGCATTTGTTTTTTGCCCCCTTTCTCTGTCTTTTGTTTACTCTAGCTCTTCTCCTTCCCTCCATCATCTTCCATCCAGCTTTTTGGAAAGAGGTTATGGGTCTACTGCAGGTGAGTTTTCCCCCCAACTCACCATGGTTTTCCCTCCAGAGTAAAACTGTAGCTTTTCGTAAGCATGCTGAAATCATTGTTAAGGAAATCTTGAGTGTTCTTTTGGTTTCTAGGGCAGTGATAAAGCTGATAAACCATAGAGCATAGCCATGTTTCTTTTTTGTTGTCCGTTGGTTGAGATCCATATCTGATATGGAAATGACTATTAGAGGTGTTGGCTTTAATTGCAGGTGTTTTGGCCTCCTCCTCAGCCCTGGAAAGGATGTGCAGAGCGGTGATATGCATTTGCTGGATCTGGTATGGACTGCTTTGGTTGAGAGACTTTGCTGTTATATAAATGCATTTATTTATTTATTTAGAAGTATGACAAGTATTTAAATGCCATATACATCCAAAAATTTCAAAGTAGTATACATCAATAAAATTGGAAATACGTATACAACAGTATGTACAGTACACAGTTAAAACACCAACTTTGCGTTGTCCATGAAATAGACTTTAGATTGAGCTAAATGTGGAAAACTTTTATAAATAAATATGTCTAAAAGTAAGAACAGTTGGAGCGGGTCAGATTTTTAAGGGAAAAGTATTCCACAGAGTAGGTGCCACCACATAAAATGCCCTGTTGTTCAGGAACATGTGACATGACTAGGAGAACCTCTTCAGATGGCATCAAAGACCTGAGTGGGTCTGTGAGAGAAAAGGCAGTCTTTCCGGTAAGGAGGTGCCAAGTTGTTTAGTGCTTAATGGACTTAAAACTTTTAAGTCCCCCTACTTATTGGTGCCCCAGTGTATACGTTTCTCAGAGGGCTGTGAGTTTATGCTCTGTTGTGGCAGTATGCATGACTTTGGTTTCCTCATGCTCTCTTTGTGGCTTTTAGGAGTCTATGGGCAAAAGCTCTGATGGGAAGTCCTATGTCATCACTGGGAGCTGGAACACAAAGTCTCCACACTTCCAGATAGTGAACGAAGAAACACCAAAAGGTTTGTGTTGCTTGAAATGTCTTGTCTGTGTGCTCTCCTTTGGGGGTTCTGGGATTTGTGTATAGTGGCCGTTTGCCAATCCACGAAAGGAGTTGTGTTGCTTGGTGTGAGAGGTGTGTGTGTCTGTTTATGTGCACATGAGAGAAGTGGGAAAGAAGCAAACCTCCCTTGTGGCTCAAGAACCACACAACTCTCGTCAGGGTCCAGGTGTTCTGATCCTCTGGCTCAGCTTCAGGAAGGAGCAATAGTGAGCCAGTACCAAAACGACAGGACTGTGGAAGATCCTGATGGGGGACCTTGGGCTTCCTCAGGCCATATCTGGCCCACTGGATTTCCCAAGAGGGCCATACACATATCCAACCACACCATCTTTTGGTGGTTCCCCAGCTTTTGCATAGTTCCCCCAGTGAATGCTCTCCTGAAGTGTGTCTCCTAAGAGTGAGTTCCTGGCAGCAAGAGCTTTAAGCTAAAACGTGCTGGAATTGTTGGCCACACCCCCCTAGGCCTTGGAACATGGCCTCCAGAGAGCTTCTCTGAAATTGAATTCAGCTCTCAGGCTGGAAGAAGTTACTCATCATTGTTGCTGGACCTCCTTCCCTCCTCCAGCATCCTCCAATACTCTGTGAGCACTGGGGAAATATTGACTCCAGTCGGTTCCAGCCAGCCTGGTCGATGGTCCAGGGCTACTGGAACTGTAGTCAAAAACATCTGGAGAGCACCTGTTGGCCTATCCCAGTGAAATACCATGGGCTGGTAGATAAAAAGCGCTGCTTTCAATGTGCTTGTGCTGCAGTCCTGTTGGCGTTTACCTGGGAGTTCAGCCTGCTGAACATAACAGGATTCTACAGTGCAGTCCTTTGGATGTGGAGGCAGCTTTAACTGGATGGAGGGGGAGACGTCTTCTCATCTCTCACTCTTCTGTTTTCTCTCCCCAGACAAAGTGCTGTTCCTGACCACAGCAGTGGATTTGGTGATCACTGAGGTCCAGGAACCCGTCCGGTTCCTCCTGGAGACCAAAGTCCGCGTCTGTCCTCCAAACGAGAGGCTCTTCTGGCCTTTCAGCAAACGAAGCTCCACAGAGAACTTCTTCCTGAAGCTGAAACAAGTGAGCACCCTGCCAGCTGTGTCTGCTTAGTTCTCTCTGCTCTCTGTTGCTCTTCTTTTACATTGTTCTGAGACTCAGATCTGGAACACAGAAGAAGCCTGACTTGGGGGTATCACCTGGTTCTAAGCACTGAGCTGCAATGCGACCCTTGTGTGGGTGGCTCTTCCTGTCTGATGGCTTGGAAGATCGGGAGAGGCTGGCTAGGTCAAGTGCTGAGGTGGGCAGAACCACTTCCTCTCCGAGGTTGCTTGTTGGAGCTACAGCCCTATCCAGCATTCAGCGGTAGAACCTCCACTTGGCACACACAAGACCCCCAGTTCATGCTCAGGCATCTCCAGGTAGATCTGGGAAGGATCCTTGCCTGATCCCCAAAGATCTGCTTCCAGTCAGTCTGAACCAGCCTTCTCAAATTGCCAGGAGTCCCTTGTTAGTTCTGCTATATACCCCAGTCAGCAACCTGTGCTGGCTGGGCTTATCTAAAATCCCACATAGCTTCTTCTATCCCCTTCAGTTGACATTTGCTATCTCCCTGTAACTCCCTTCAGGGTAGCAATTCTAAACGCAAAAAGAAGAGAGCTCCAGCATATTTCTGGAAAGTTCCTTTTTTAAATCACAGCTCCCAGAACTCCCCTGCCAGCTGGTTGGGGAAAATCTAGGAGTTATAGTCCAGAAAAGAAGCTTTCCTCAGCTCTGGTTGTTTCCACAGAGAAACCTCCCTGTGGCACAGACTGAGGGAATGTGCAAGATGAAATTCTGCTTTTCAAGGGGTGAAACATGGAGAAACTTAAACAATGGATTGTGTCTGCTATAAATATTTCTCTACTCTTACA
This sequence comes from Cyclura pinguis, assembly GCA_030412105.1. Lineage (NCBI taxonomy): Eukaryota > Metazoa > Chordata > Lepidosauria > Squamata > Iguanidae > Cyclura > Cyclura pinguis. Next base: position 1,370,283 of record CM059613.1, read on the forward strand.
AGCACACGTTTGTTGGTTTAAGGAAGTTTATCTTACTGAGCTCATTCCGTTGCCTTTTGTCTTGCCAGACAGGCTCTCATTATGTCTGAAAAGAAAACTTGCTTGCTTTTGGCTTGTTCTTAGGTCCCAGTTGGGCTTTTCCAAGGGCGGGGCTCCTTTGTTGCTTTTATCCCTTTTGAAATTGTGCTTAAGAGGCCTTGCCTGATAAAGCTCTAAAGGGAAACAGGTTTCTGCAGACACGCAAGTGGTTAAAAACAAAGCCAAACAAGCTAACCAAAATAACAACAGCAGAAAAATCCAGTGCTGTGTTAGAGTAGGCTTATCTTGATTTTACTTGTACGTGTTGGAAATATTTTGCTGCTGGGGCAGCCTGTAAGAAGTTGAGAAATTGCATTTTCTGATGTAAAATAACCCTTGAGGGAAACTTTAGCATTTCCAGTTTTGATCTAGTTGTTAGGAGGTGTGAACAGTAATTAGAAAAGACCCCCCAAAACCTTCCTAGTAAGGTCTAGGGTCTGCAAATCCTTCCTTCGTTTCCTGCCTACGGCGGAAACACAGTTAGGTCAGCTGCTCTGGTGTTACGAAACACTAAGGAATACTCTCATGCGCTTAAGGAGCATCAGCTGTAGAATGTTGACTGGTGGAGCAGCTTTGGTAAAAGGGTACAAAATTTTGATCTGGTCAGGAATCATACATGGCCTAGGAGTGGGAAGAGCAGGGTGCTTGAGCAGAAAGAGTCGAAGAGAAAAGAGCTCAGAGACAACCTGGAAATGGAGAAACAGAGCAAGTTACTGATTTCAAAGATGGTGACCAGGAAGACTTTTCAGACAGGAGCCCAAAGAACAGGTAGATGACAGAGGAGAGGTTTGTGCTCCTAGTAGGAAGAAAGTAGACCGATCATGGAACTTTGGAAGGGGGAGGGGAGGCATGTGGACCAGGGCATCGAGGAGGGCATCAAGGCCAGAGGGACAGAGCTGGCTTCAGAACAGTTTGGACTACCCTGCCCAAATCTCCTACCCTCTTGTTGGAAGACAGAATGGAGGCAGAATGTTAGGAGAACCCCAGAAGTTGCTGAGCGTGGTGTCCTTCCTCCCATCTGTTGAACCTTTGGTGTGTGTTTACGAGGCATGTGAGGAGAGGGTTTTCTCTTGCATTGCTGCTGCACTCCCATCAGGCCACAATCCTTTGTCATTGTCATTGCTTTGGAAACACATGTAAAGATGCTTCTCTTTGGTTCAACTTCTTAAACTGTCTCCATTTTATTTATTATTGTGATTCTAATGTTTGGGTTTTTTTGGGCGACATGCAGTAGCCATCTCAAGCAGTAGTTTTCAGAGTAGAAGAGTGGGATAAAAGTAAATAAATTAAAAAAGGCTTGGTTTGTTGATGACAGGTTTCATGCCATGAATCTGTGTTGGTTTCTGAAGCCCTTGCATCTCCAGCAAATTGGAAGTTGCACTGAAAACAATTAACATTGCCTTTCCTTCATATATTTCCTTCATTTTCTCTTCCACTGCAAGCAAGGTCCCAGAGGTATTCCCTTATTGCTGTCTTTCTTTTCTTCTTGGAATTGAATCTGTGTGGTGCGCTTCTGTGCAGAGAACCTGTGGGTTGATCCAGCCCTTTTTCTTTGAAGCTTTCCACCAAACACAGAAACTTAACAGGCTCTGTCTCTCTTTAGATAAAGCAGAAGGACCGAAAGAACAGCACGGACACCCTCTACGAAGTTGTGTCCCTGGAGAGTGAGTCGGAAAGGGAGAGGCGGAAAACCACTGCCAGCCCAGCTCTCCGCCTGCCCCAGTCTGGGTCCCAGGGCTCCATGATCCCTTCCCCACCAGAGGATGATGAAGAGGAAGGTAAGAAGGAACATGAGAGTCTCAGAGGCAGAGAAGGAGCACAGCAGCCTTTTTGGTACTGTCTCCTGCTAGTCTTTGCAGGTGGACTGAGAGATTGCTCAAGGATGGCTGCCGGAGCCTGAAAGAAGGCAATGTTGTCTAAACTGGTGGTTTTCCAATTTGAGTTATTTACCTGTTTGGGGCTTCAGACCTCAGAAGTCTCAACCAGCATGGCCTGTGGTCAAAGATTTTGGGAGCCAAATTCCAAAGCAGCTGAAGGATCAAAGTTTGAAAACCACCTGTCTAAATGCCATCCTGAAATGGACTGTGCACAGGGTAGAGCTTAGGAAAGTTCCTTTTTGGGGCTACAGCTTCCAGGATGTTCCTGCCAGTGTGGCCCCAGGGACATTCTGGGAGATGACATCCAAAAAGGGAGCTTTCTTGCGCTCTGAACAGGTGCAGCTGGTAAAGCACTGTCAGAACAAGGCAAAGCACCCAGTGCCCCTTAGTCTCATCAGCCCCATCTTAAACAACTGACAGTTCCTCTGTTGTTTCCAAGGCTGTAACAGACCAAACATAGTAAGTTCCCAGGGGTAAAGGGTACTGCAGCCTTACCTGTGGGGCAGCAGTTATGGGGGAATTGGTAGAAAGCGGACAAAGGTCTTAGATCTGGGGCTGCCCATTTCTGCAGAAGTAAACCTGGCCCCAGGAAATGATCTGCTTTTCTTCTCAAATAGAGAGCACCAGCAACTCTTCCTGCTCACATCTGCCCTGGCCTGTTTTTGTGTCTCGCAGACAATGATGAACCGCTCCTGAGTGGTTCTGGGGACGTCTCCAAAGAGTGCGCGGAAAAAATCCTCGAGACGTGGGGAGACCTTTTGTCTAAGTGGTAAGCAAGCTCTCTTTTCCTGCGTTGACCATGTCTGTCTGTCTAATATCTCCCTTTTCTCCTGGTACAGGACCCAAGATGCCTTACAACGTGAAATAAAGCAAAGTTTAGCTGAAAACCTAATAAGCTTTAAAAATCCACTAAAATCCTATCAACAACACTAAAACAGTTTAAAACACATTGAAAACATAGTAGAGAGTTCAGCAACATCCCGCCTCCATTAAATGACCCTTCTGCCCCACCCATTTGACAATAAAAACCCTGACTGAATATGAAAGGTCTTTCCCTGGTAGCAGAAAGAGACCAGAATCTGTTAGACGCCTTCCTGTGAGCTTACTAGTAGAGCTTCTCTTCTGGTTGCAAAAATAGAGGGCAAAATACACAAAATGACAAAAAAAGAGAGAAAGACAGACCCATCTTCCCCCAAACCTTTTCGACTTGCCCTTTTCTCTGTGTCAGCTGCTGTGCCGCCAGTTTCTTCTACCATGGTGCCCTCCCCGATTCAGTGCCTTCTAAGTTTGTTGGGCTGCATATCCCATCATCCCCAACCCTTGCATTTTAGGCCTTTTCCTCTCTGTTCTGTGCAGTGAGAGTCTCAGCAGCACCACATAAGTCTGCAAGTGGGCAGGTGGCAGTCACCTGTTTGTCTCTTCCTCTGGCTCACCCTGTGCTTGCCGTCTTACCTGCCCCTACTTAATGGGCATCCACACGCTCTCTTCCAGGCACTTGAACCTGAGCGTGCGGCCCAAAACCTTATCAGCGCTGGTGAGGAGCGGGGTCCCTGAAGCCTTGCGCGGAGAGGTCTGGCAGCTTCTTGCGGGATGTCACAACAACGACCATCTGGTGGAGAAATACCGGATCCTCATCACAAAGGTAGGCCCATCACTGAGGGTCATGCGTGTGTGTGGGAGTCTTGTAAAACGTAGATGAATCCTCAGTTTCCCAAAATCCTTTGCAGAATCAGTGTGGATGATATTCTCTTGAGTGCGGAACATTTTTTGAAAGCTCCCAGTATGAAATGCTGCTCATTTCTCTCAGAAAGGATCTCTTTTTAGGACTTCTTTGGTAAACAATTTCATTGTGTCCCTTGCCAGTATTTGACAGACTTTCAGAAATGGTTTTTTGGGGACTGCAGCTCCCAGCATCCCCAACTAGCATGGCTGCTGTAGTCCAAAACTAATTTCTCCAGGCTTTGGCTATTTGAAGCTTTATTGTTTCTAATTTTTGTTTGTTTGTTAAAATATTTCTGTCTCGCCTTGTTTTAAAAACAAGCTCCGTAAAATCAGCGCAAACAAGTTAAAGTGATAAAAATAATTTAAACAGCCGAAAAACAAATAATGCGAAAAAGAACAATTTAAAACAGATTTAAAAGGTCAGTGTATGTTTCTGAATTTGAGAACTGGGAGTTCTTGAAAGATCGGCATTTGAGACATTCAGGTAAGACCCACAGGGAGATAAGAGGTGATCACGGTAACGTGGGAAGGCCAATAGAGTGTACAGCTGTGCCATTCTGTTTACTCAGAATAATTTTCTAATATGTGAAAATACTATTTATACTTACTACAGTTATTAAGTTTGTATGAAAATTATTGATTATATATGTTTTTTAAACTGTTTATGTTGTGCTCCACCCTGAGAGCCTGTGATAAAGGGTGAGATAGATGTCTTCAATAAAAATAGCAGGTGCCCTTCTTGGATGATAGCAGTTAGGAAGTTTGGGTGGAGAGTATTGCATATTGGAGCAATTTCTATGTTTTTTAAAAACCTTTTTTCATATCCAAAGCATGCATCTCAGGAATAAAGCGGAGCTAAACTTCCGTCTTTCCCACTATTCTTACTTTACTTGGGACAAAAGGAGTTCTTGTTTGGGAGCATTCAGACATTCAGTTCTGCCACTCCTGTTTCTTCACTGCCATTACCCACAGTCTGAAGTTTCATACAGCCCAAATATTGTGATTTCTCCCTTCTGTACGTTTGAATCAATGGCTAGAAATTCTAAGGTCAAATTGAGTTTTCTCTAGAGTTGCTGTTCTGATGCTTTTGCGTGTGTTGCAAATCTGTTATTTTCTCCGACTGTCTGATGTTTTGGAATTATGGCTAGTAGCCGAGGCCGCCAGTGCCGATGCCGTATGTGTGTATGAAAGAGGAACAGGCTGTGTCTGAATTGCTTAAATTATTGCGGATTGAGTCGTGCCTTGTTTGATCTGCTATTTACTGTGTAATTACCATGCTCAAGAATACACATGCAAATAGGAGAAGCAAAGTCACAGTGCTTGGATATTAATTGCCAAAGCTATGCCGCTCGTGGCCCCACGTTGCCCTCATGAGGTAACATGAGACATAATTATCATACATAATTCCTTGATATTATGCTGGGTGCTGTCTTAGACAGCTTAAAGAAGGGGGAAAGGGCAACAAAGCCACCTGTGTCAAATTAATGACTACTAAATTTATTATGGCATAAGCTTTTGTGGACAGCAGCCCTCTTCATCAGATGCACAAAGTTCAAGCATACCTGAGAGTGCAGGAGAGGAGTTTGCAGCCTGTAAGGCCATGGGGAAATTTTAAATGCAATGACAGAGTATTTAATGATCCTGATCGTGAAAACTAGGTTAGGAACAGTGACCATTCACAAAACAGGTAGGTGGTGATAATGGAAAACATCATGGTAGACCTCTTGATGAGTTATCACTCAGCAGTCTTCAACTCCCATTCAAAGGAAGATTAAAAAAGAAGTCCAAAATATCTGGAGGACTGCAGATACGGATGGGATGGTAACTAGGAGGCGTAGTTGGTGCTGCCGGTAGCTCACCTATAGCAGCCTAGTCCAAGTTTGGAAGTATTCCTTTCTTGGACTACAGTTCCAGCTAAGGAACCCCTCAGAGAGTGTCACCTGAAGTTGGAGTTGACTGGAAGAGGAGCGCTGGTTTGGTGTACGGTAGTGGGTTGAAATGGTGAAATGCCTTCAGAATGAAATCTCGTCCTGGGGGCACGTAGCTTGTTTCTATGGTAACAGAGCAACTGGCAAAGGGATGCATTTGCTCATTGTGTGCTTGTGGATCAATAAAAGGAGTCTTTACTCAAATCTATCAACCATCAGCTCTGTTTCTTAAAAGGGGGACAGCTCCAGTGTAACACAACAGTCTGTTTTGCCAGATCATCAAATTTTGCTGATGTTTAAACTTACCTGAGTGGACTTCGTGTGCTGCTATGAACCCTGATTCTGCTAAATTAAATATTGCTGTCTTTTAGCTTTGCCATAAAGTGTTTAAAATACAAGTGTTGGTGCTCAGCATTCTTCTTCTTGTGAAAAGACCTGGCCAAATAGAGAACAGGGTGCATTGAACTCTTCTGTCTGGTGGCTAGAAAATAGTTTTGGCTTCAGTTGTGCCGCAGAAGAGGTCAGAATGGATGATCTCTCAGTGGAGCAAAGTTCCTTTTATTTCTTGTTGTCTCGGCTTGTTCTCTTTCTTCAAAAAGCCATGGTTCCAGTCCTCATGGTAACGAGTTTATGCTTCCAGGATTCTGTCTTTACAGCCTGCTGCAACATACCAGCCCCCCAGAGATTAAAAAAAAGTATTTAAAAAAACAAACAAAACCAAAATTGTTTGCCTCAAAATGCCCTCTGAAAGGTGTGGGATGTATTTCACCATGTTTTGCCCTTGCTGGCAGTTTTAAGTCCACGAAAAGTCTTTTTAAAAATGAAGTAAACTGGAAGTAACTTCATACCACTTGCTGTTCTGAAAAAAAGGCCTCTCCTGTGCTTAAAATGGCCTGCAGAGGCCTAAAAACATGGCAGCATCCCAGAGGGTGTTGAGGGCATTTGGAGTGCGGCCCCCTCAAGGTCTCCCAGGAGGCTGTTGCAGCCCCCCCAGCCTCCCACAATTGCCCACCCCTGGTCTAGAAGTTGGCAGAATCAGATAGGACACCAGTGTGTTTAAACCAGGTGTTCCCATTTCTAGGTGGAGAAAGTTGGCATGAGAGTTTTGAGAGGTTTTGTAGGAGCTAATTTTAGGGAGAAAAAAAAGAAGCTGGAAACTTGGCCTGGGTTTCTCTTGGATCTAAAGACTGACACGTGCTGCTTACCTTACACAGGTTTAGCTGTGAACTCTTGTTATTCAAATGCGCAAGATGTTTGTTTTCTTATGGAAGCTACTTTGATCATGTCTCTGGTTTGAAAGGTTTTTGCTGTCGCTGTTGAATTGTGTAAAGGATTAAGTACGGAATATTGTCAGTTGTTTGCCTACTTTCAAACTCATTAACTAACCCTCCCCAGCCACTGATGCTTTCCAGATGTGTGGGGAAACAACTCGTAATGTCCATAAACCAGTGTGGACAGTGGTCAAGGATGATAGGAGTTGTATTCTAAGATACCTGGAGAGTGCCAGCATGGGAACAGCTGCTGAAAGAATTGATGGGTACCAACAGTAGAAGCACCCTTCTAGGAGAAGAGCTACAGGTTTCTGTGTTTACAAGAAAATTCTTTTGGAGGAGGTTCTTAAAAAGAGAACTGCTCAGGTGATTCACAGCAGAAAAAAATGATCAAGATAGTTAAAAAGCCATGGGTGCCATAGGAAAAAATATCCCCAAATCTGCACTGGTGTAGTCTGTTTTATTAGGTCGGGTATATTTTTCATGCACATTTGGTTTGCCGGTAATAGAGGTAGTACCATAATACGGATTTTACAATTAAAAAGGGCAAAGTTAAAATGGAACTGATGAAGTTAAGGGCTCATTAAGAGCCAGCCAGGACAAAAATGGTTCTGGCTGCCTCCCTGAAGGATGAAAGAGATGCAGTCTTTGAGGAGTGGTTTTTAGAAGTTGGGTGCTGCTCCCAAAATGTTGGCTTGCTGTTGCCACCACCCCCCCCCCGGTCTTCTGTGCCAAGCTTGGAAAGTACTTGAGTGGCATTAAATAAACTCCAGGTTGCTGCGTGTGCCAGGCGTTTTCTGCTTTCCTGCCTCCGCTGTGCTCCTATGCGTGCTTCTTGGCCATGAATCATCTTCCCTCGCCGGGTGCTCGACGATCGGGTCATCTTGGGTGGCTCCCCCACCCCACCCCCAGGTAGCTGCCAAACAGAACGCATCCCAGAGCTGGGGACGCGAGAGTGCCAGCCGGCCTGGATCGGGTTCAGAAACCGCTCGAGGAACCAGGTGGGCCGCCATCCCTGTGCCTGGCAAAGCCAGGGTTGCCCATCCTGAAGGTCTCAAATAAAGCGCATGTCAGGAAGCCTGCCTGCTTGGAGGGGCAGCTGGGGAGACTGTTGAAAAGGGGAGAAGAGGGGAAGGGAACTCGTGGGAGAGATTCCCCCACACCAGCCCATTTGGGGAAGGGAGCAGCTCTGTGTGTGTGTGTGTATTTGCCATCAGGTTGCCTCCGGGCTTACGGCGACCCCATGAGTTTCCTCGGGTTTCCTTAGGCAAGAAATACTCAGAGGTGTTTTTGCCAGTTCTTTCCCTTGAAGCGTAGCCTGCAGCACCTGACTGTTCGTTGGCGGTCACCCACCCAAATGCTAATCAGGGCTAACCCTGCCGAGCTTCCAAAACCAGACAGGACGTGGTGCCTTCTTAGTGGCTAAAAAGTGGGGAGGCACACACACCGTGCTTCTCTCTTCCAGTGATGCAAAGGAAGGGAAGACGCAGAGTTCCCCCGAGCCTATGCCGAGCACCTCTCTCTCTCTCTCTCACGCACGCACGCACCCCCTTCCCTTGTCGTCCAAGCAGCTCTCAGGCGCTCGCGCAGGCGGGGCTGAGCTGGAGACCCCCTTCCGTGGAAGCCTGAAGGAGGAGCTCTTCCTGCGAGGAGTCCTGCCTCTTGCTGCGGCTCAGAGTGGAGGGGAGGCGCTCGTTGGGCAGCGCCCTCCCTCCCTCCCGCCCTCGCCCCCCCTAGCACCTGGGGTCTCCCCCCTCCTTTGGCACACGGGCTCCTTTCTGCAGCTGCTCCGAGAGCGCCCAGCGCCCCTGCCTCCCCCCCTCCCTCCCTCCTTCTCTCTCTGCGGGTGCCGGGCACTCGCTGGCCTTTGTGTCTCTTTGGCGGCAGGTAGGAGGGGAGGGAGGGAGGGAGGGAGGACGGAGGAGAGCTAGTGAGGGGCCGGGGGCGGCCCCCCTCCTCCCTTCAAAGCATCCCCTCCTCGACGCTCCTGGCGAGGGGGCAGCCGTGCCTCCCCTCCCTCTCTCCGGCCACAGCAGGGGAAAGCGTTTGGCTGGTGGGAGCCCTGCAGTGTCGGGGGTGGGGAGCCGTGGCTAGCTGGCGCGTCCTTGGAGGGCAGGAGGGATGCTGTGAAGCGCGGTCCGTCTCCCTCTCCCCCCTCCCTCCCTCCTCCTCCTCCCCCTCTTTCTTTCTTTCTTTTCTCCCGCACCTCCGTTTTGCTCCCCCGCCTCCTCCCCCCCCGTTGCACAGGCCGGCCAGCCTCCTTTCTCTCTGCCTCCCTCTCTCTCTTCCTCTCCTCTGCCCACCCCTCTCCCCCCTCCCCGTGTTGCAGAGGTGGAGGAGGAAAAGGGAGGGGTGTCACTGGCTGTCCAAAAGCTGGTGGCGGCAGCGGCGTCGGCGGCGTCCGGGGGGGCGGCCCTGCGGACGATGCCCGGCAGGAGCTCGACGAAGCCTCCTCCGCACGCCTTTTCTTCCTCCTCCTCCTCTCCTCCGGTGGGGTGGCACATGCGGCAGGAGCCGCAATGACAGCAGCAGCAGCCGCCGCCGCCGCCGCCGCGGCGGGTCCGGTGGAGTGAGCGCGGGGCCTGCCGCAAGATGAATGCCTCCCTGGATGGCGGCGGGGGTGGCGGCGGCGGGGGCAACCACAGCGGCGGCGGGGGCAAGCCCTTCTGCCTCTTGGCGGCCGGCTACCCGGAGGCCCTGGACGTCTGCCTGCTGGAGGCGGTCGTCGTCGTCTTCCTCACCGTCCTGATCATCTCGGGCAACGTGGTGGTCATCTTCGTCTTCCACTGCGCGCCGCTCCTCAACCACCACACCACCAGCTACTTCATCCAGACCATGGCCTACGCCGACCTGCTGGTGGGCATCAGCTGCCTGGTGCCCTCCCTCTCGCTGCTGCACTACCGCCTGGCCTTCCTGCCCGAGTCCCTGGTCTGCCAGGCCTTCGGCTACGCCGTCTCGGTCCTCAAGAGCGTCTCCATGGCCTCCCTGGCCTGCATCAGCGTGGACCGCTACCTGGCCATCACCCAGCCCCTCACCTACAACACCCTGGTCACCCCCTGCCGCCTCCGCCTCTGCATCCTCCTCATCTGGCTCTACTCGGGCGCCGTCTTCCTCCCCTCCTTCTTCGGCTGGGGCAAGCCCGGCTACCACGGGGACGTCTTCCGCTGGTGCGCCGACGCCTGGGAGACGCGGGCCGCCTTCACCCTCTTCATCGTGGTCACGCTGTACGCCCCGGCCGCCTTCGTGGTCTGTTTCACCTACGTTAGCATCTTCCGTATCTGCCAGCAGCACACCCGGGAGATCAACGAGCGCCGGGTGCGCTTCAGCTCTCAGGAGGGCGGGGAGGCGGCCGAGGCCCAGCCCTGCCCGGACAAGCGCTACGCCATGGTCCTCCTGCGCATCACCAGCGTCTTCTACGTCCTCTGGCTCCCCTACATCATCTACTTCCTCCTGGAGAGCTCCTCCGTCTACCGCAGCCGCGTGGCCTCCTTTCTGACCACCTGGCTGGCCATCAGCAATAGCTTTTGCAACTGTGTCATCTATAGCCTCTCCAACAGCGTCTTTCAGAAGGGCTTGAAGCGCCTCTCGGGGGCCGTGTGCGCCTCCTGCGCCCGGCACCGGGCCGCCAGGGACTCCTCGGCCTCCAGGAGCAAAAGGCCGTCCAACGGGGGCCAGGCCTGAAGCGCCACTTATAAGGGAGGGGGAGGCGGATTCTGCACAGACTGCAAAACACGTTTTTAAAAAAACATGTCCAGGTTTGCAAAAAAAAAAAATGGGAGAAAAGAAAGGTGTAACGTGTGTGAGCATGCATGTGCATTCCCACACGTGAAACCTTCTATGAGGAACGCTGCTGATTAAGAAGGATCGAGGATTTCCACAAGCATGTGTTGTCTGTTTCGGTGTTTCACTTGAAAGATGTCCTCGGGTGGGGAGGGGAGGGGAAGGAGTTTTGGGGTAGTGCCCCACCATCTGAGTTCTGAAGCATCACGGAGCTGTCTTCTACCCCACTTCCCACTTGGAGCAACTGGTAACTGGTGGGCGTGGGAAGAGAGGTTCTGGCTGGAGAGATTGAGAGAGAAAGACCCTCATATTCTTCCTTACTACTTCACTTCCAGGTGTTGGGAGACCTCCTCTGCTCTGTGCGTCAGTGTGGGAATGTGTCAGTGGTCTGTAATGATGTTTTTCCCTGGTTTGTTTGTTCGTTTGTTTGTCTGTGCATATGCCAAAGCATATTTCCAAATCTCAAGGGGCCAAATGATATTGTCTCCCCCTCTCTTCCAACCCCATTTTAAACCCCTTAGAGGCATATAGCAAAAAAAAAAATGTAAACACTTGAACATTTGATTTTGGTGTGCAATGGGGCAGTGATGTAGCCACATGATCTATTCCACTCCCTCCAACCCTCTTTGTGCTTTTTTTTTTTAATTAAGCTGTTCTTGTCTTAGGTGCCTGGTTTTACCACCTCAACACGGCCTCCCCAAAATTAGGATGTTCATTTGTGATTTAGAGTCCAGTATTTGCATTTGAAAAACAACAACAACAAAAAAATGTATGTGTAGTGAATGGGTTGAGTTTTGGAGCAGACCAAATTTAGCAGCTGAATAAAGTGTTTTCCTTTTATAAAAAAGAAAAAAAATGAGCGGAGAAAATGATTTTGTCCTTGCCTTGGTTTAGATTTGTGGGCGACAGCTTTTGAGAACAGAGTGAAGCTGCGCGGGTTTATTTTGGAAACAACGGAGGGCGTGCAGTTTTTGTTTGGAGAATGCTTTTTAGGGCAAACTTTCCTCTGTAACACAACTATAACAACAACCCCAAAATCCGGGTGCCTCTCATACACATAGCGTGGTGTTTTTGCCAGGGGAGAAAAAAGAAGAGAGAGAAATCCTATACAGCTGTGGAAAATTAGACTGCGGTTTTAAAAATACGGCACCTAGGATTACAGTGGTGAGATTGCAAACGTGGAAGACCTCTACGAGCACCAACACCATTCCCGGTTTAGAGCGAGTGAGTTTGTTCAAAAACAGCGAGCGCTGATTCCTTTTGGGAAAGCAGAAATGCAAAGAGCAAAGAAGAGGAGGAATCCATCAGTGGCAATGTTTGATGGATGGGTCTGGGGGGGGGGCGGTATTTCTCCTCCCACTGAGCAGGTGGGACCAGAATGAGGGACCGGCGAGGCCTTTGTTCCGATCTGACAGCCGCGCTTCTGCTTTTCTTAGGAGCGTTTTCGGTGGATTTTGAAGGTGGGTTGTACCCACGCTTCGAGAAAGCAGCATGGTCTCGAAGCTGACTCATGGTCTGCCTGGGGGCGTTGTGCAGGGATTGAGGGAGGAGTGGAGAAAACCCTTGCGAGAGATGCGTTTGTGCGCAAAACGGATCGCTGTGTGATGCACCGGAGGGGAATTGTTCCGGTGGGTGGCCACGGTGCGTTTTCGTAGAGTCGGACTGAGGGGAAGAAATGGCCGTGTTGGCTTGGGGATAATGGGAGTTGATGTCCAAAAAAAGCTTTCCCAAACCTCCATGGATGTAGCATCTTCACAGAAATGCCAAGCTGTCATGGACAGCCCAGATTGTGTGACTTGACAGCGTGATGGAAGTTAATGCATCTGTGTAATGGTGACCGCCCCAAGGGGTGTGTCTACACAAGCAAATTAGAATGGTTTGATACTGCTTTAACTGCCGTGATTCCATTCAACACCCTTCTAGGATTCTAGACAAGCCATTTAAAATTCTCTGCTGGCGAACTCTAGTACGCTGCCCTGAATGCAAATGTTAAAGTTGTCTAGCAGAGAATTCACCAAACTGCAAATCCCAGGATTCCATAGAACGGGGCCATGGCAGTGTGCTGTCATTGTGCAGCGTGGGTGTACTCGAGATGAAGAAGGGACGGGCAGCTTTGAGGGCTGGTGATGGTTGAGAGAAATTCAGGAGGGAGAAGGGTTTGGCTAATGACTGCTAGTTTTGGCGGCTGTGTGGAGCCTCCAGCTGCCAGGGCAGCTTCCTTCTCCGAACTACAGATTCCCGGAGGGAAACAACAGAGAAACAGATTCCTGGAGGGAAACGGGCCCACACCCCTGACCACAGCTCGCCTGCCTCTCTTCCCCTCGTGCCGCGGGCTGCTAAGACCTTCCTAGGTCGGAGCTTTTCACTGGTTTTTGTGTCTCTCGAATGCAACAGAAATTTCCAGATACCTGAATGCCAGAGTCCTTACACCTTGTGCAGTCTCAACCAGGCAGAAGATGTTCTTGCTGTTAGAGGTTTAAATCTTTTCGCAGGTCATTTTGCCTTCATAGAGATATATACCTTTTCTCCCCACAACTTCCCCCAAGTTCCTGCTGCTCCTTTCTTATCATGCAAGTTTTTCTTCAAGCACGTAGGGATCTCTGTTGTCTACGTGCCTTCGTGTCAACTCTGACTTACGCCGACCCAACCAGATTTCTTCTGAGAGGCCTTGCCATTGCTTCCCTCGAAGGCTGAGAGAGTGTGACTCACCCAAAGCCACCCTGGATTCAAACCCTGGTCTCCCAGTCCTAGTCCAACTACTACACCTTTGCTCTCAGGAATCTTTTTGTCACCAATTTAATGAAACTTTTTTTGTTGTTTGTCTGTTCTTGTTTTGCAGTGCTGGGCTCATTCAGTAGGCCCGGTGCCTCAGTGTCTTCTGGTTGGCATATGAGTTCAGCCAGAAGATGACAAATCTCTGACTCTGTGACCCCCTGTAAATTTGACCCCCAGGGCCTGTATGTTGACTGTCTCATCTCTTTAGGGAAAGCTCCAGCAAAGTCATCAACGTTCTGCATTCATTTCTGGGACAAGGCCGTGTCAGCTCAGCTTTCGGCATGGGTGGACAGGGTAGAGACTTCAGTTTGGCTGAGGGTGAAAAAATCTTACATGTGGCAAGTCCGGTGAGGAGTGGGGAAACGGCGGTGGGCTGTGGAGCCGAGGAAGTGGGTAGGTGTGAGGCATAGATAATAGAGGCTTGCAGATTTTTGTTTTGAGGCTGTGGTTCACTGGGGGAGAGAGCCCAGTGATACTAGTTTTTGGGGAAACAGTTGGCAGCGTCTCCCAGTCAGTGCGGCCAGTAGCCATGCTGACTGTGGGATTCTGAGACTTGTATTGTCAAAATTATTTCTTTACAAGCGTTGGTTGAATTTCTTTCTGTGCAGTCTTTGATTTAAGCCACCTTAAGTCTTTTCCATGTACTTAATTTCTCTTTGATTTGGTGCATCTTTGGAAGTGCCGTGCGCTTTGCTTTTCATTCACTTCTACTCTGTTTGATGGGTTGTCACTATCTTATTTCTGACCTCCTCCTACATGTTTGAAGGAGGTACACATTTTACGCTTATCCACATGCACACCATTTAATTATTTATTTCTACTGGGGCCCTCTGTAAAATCTGAGGTCTAGAGCCTTTATGTTTTTTTCTCATGCCATGCATAAGTTTTTTGTTGTTTTTTTTGTTTTTTGCTCAAGGGAATCCAAATTCTGCATCGGGAATAGGCAAAATTCTGTTGTGTGTGTAGCTCATAAATGTTTCAGGTTTGAACAAATGTGTGTGCACTTATTTTTTGTGCAACGTCTTCTGCATTATTTAGACCTCTGGAGTGAGTTTGGCTGAGCTTGCTGGTCAGGGGAGGATGGAAGAAGTCGTCTGAGGCCGTGTTTCCGCGTAAAGCAGGGGCACGCAGCGGCAGGGGGATCCGGAGGCCAACTGTTTGTCCCTGAGACCATCTGGGAGCTGCAGTGCCAAAACAGCTGGAAGAACTCAAAGACCCGTTAGTCTGGATCAGTATACGAAGGGATCTTGTAGCATCTTTGAGACCAACTGAGAGAAAGAAGTTGGTAGGATAAGCTATGGAAGCTTATGCTACCAAGTTCTTTCCTTCCGTCTCAAACGTGTTACAAGATCCCTTTGCAAAATGCCTGGGCAGGATAAATGTTGTGCTTTGGTACATCTGGAGGGTGTGACATTGCCAAAGGCTGCCCTAGATCTTCCTTGCAGCGAACTTTTTGAAAGTAAATCACGATACAAATGAACAATGAAAATAAAACACTTGAAAGCAGGGCTACCGTGAGCCAGGTTAATTGATGAAGTGAGTAGAGAATTGGCTAAAAGAGGGTTCCTTGTTACTCCAGGCTGCAAATTCACATCTGTTAAAACAGGGCTGGAGAAAGTGTGTCCCGTGGGCTGTACCCCAGCATTTTGGAGAAATATTTTGAACTATGTCTAGGGGTGAGGGGTAATTTTGACACACTGTAGGCCCCCAGACACCAGCAGTTGCCCATCCTTGTGTTAAAAGCTGGCACACCCCAAGAGAAGAGGCCTTTCGCCTTCTTTCGGGCATTGCTGTTGCATTACTTGTTTGCCTCATTCAAAGAACAACCTTTGCTTTGTTATTTTGGGCTGACGCATTGGTTCACCTGTTTGCAGACGTTAATGGGCAGATTAATTTGACTAACTTCTCTGTCAGCATGTAATAAACAGAATGCCTCCTTCCAGGCAGAAGGTTTTGAATGCTTTGAGCGCTTCTCTCCAGATTCGTCTCACTGGTTTGTAAAGGAAGCCCTGAGCGTGGCTTTCTCTCGCTGTGGGGCTTGGGTTGAGATTTTAGTAAGGGGATCAGAGCTCTTGCTTGTTGCCTCTGCCCTGTCCCTGAAGGGAACAGTCCCTGGCTGGAGCACAGTAGAACCCCCTAGGCATTTCTCTGCACATGGGGGCCAAGTGGCTGTGGGCAGAGAGGAGAAATGCAGGCGAGCCCTGGAACCCTTCGCAAGGGCCCTTTGGGGAAGGCTAGAGCAGGGGAAGTAGCCACCCTTGCTTCTCCGTGGCCCAGACTCTGAAGGCTTCCTAGCCCCAGTGTGGGATTAGAGAGGATGAACCATCTTTTCCCCTTTGCCCTTCTTCTAATTCTGCTCCTCAGAACTCAAATCAGTGCCTGAGATTTGTGGGTTGTTATTGGGGGTAGCCGTCCCCTTCCCGCTGTGAACAACAGCATCATTCAGGAGTTGCAAAATAGGCACGGGAGGGACAACAGAAAATAATGTTACTGTGCCTTTAGATGGAATGAGCATTCAGTCGTATAAAGGGATAACAAATGCAGCCAGGTAGCGCCTTTATCTGCAGGCTTCATTTTTGCACATGTCATGCGGGCTGACAGTTTGACAGAAACCAGCGTGTGTATATGTAAAAATTTATGAGCTTATTTATTCTAGGGAAGAATAGAAAGCAGAAGTACTCTTCCGGGAGAGGAGGAGGAGAGAATAGATTTAGGATATCCAGAATAGCTTGTGGAACCAAGAAAGTCCCAAGATTTCCAAAAGGCAAATCTCCTTGGGGTGTTGGCAGGAACCTAAAGGCAATTGGGGAGAAGGTTGTAAAAGTAAACTTTGCTGGGTATATTTATGCTGGCAGTCATGTTTCTATGTGGAACCTTTTCAGCACTAGTTCAGAATTGGAAGGCTTTGATCGTTTGCAGCATACTCAGTTTCTAGAAATTAGGTGAAGATTTAAGCATTTGTCATTTTATCATTTTATTTTGTCTTTGGTTTGCAGCAATGTAAAATACAATGGAGCTTCTCTAAAACAGTACCTGCAAAATGGAAATAAATCAACAGACACAGGTTTGAAAAGTCAGGTTTTCAGATTACAGCTCCCATGTTCCGTCTGTGAAGATGGGCACTTTTTGGGAAGAGCTGTAATCTGAAAGAGTAACTTTCCCGAGCTCTGGGAACAGGTAACTTGCCCACAAAAAGACCTGTGTTAATGTGACAGTGGTGGAGTCCTGCCACTTACGCCTCTTCCCAAACCTAGTGAGTCTCAGCTTTTGGCTTGCTAGATATTTGGACTTAAATTCCCAGAAACCTCAGCCAGCACCACCAATTGCCAGGGATTCTGGGCGCTGAAGTCCTAAAGCATCTGGATGGCCAGAAACTGGATGTCAGGTATATTGTACTTGCATCTTGCCTGGCCAAGCCTACGTTGAGCAGTGGGTGGAGCCGATAATCTCTAATATTCTTCTCAGTTCTTTGGTTCTATTCAAGAAAGCACTTAGCAGTATAGCGTTGTAATGCATCCTGGAATAATTTCATTCTAATACAGGTTTGCATCGGTTAATTATTTTTGCATATATATACACAAAGGCCAGAGCTTTGGAAAGGTTATCTTTTTGGTACTATGACTCCCCAAATCCCCCAGCCATTCTTTTTGTGGGTTGGGGGATTCTGAGAGTTGCAATACCAAGAAAGACAACGTTGTCTAGCTTGGATAAAGATTCTCCCGAGTGTCTCTTTTCCACTTCTATCAGTTTGGAGACACTGGTTCTTGTGGGCAGATTTTTTTTTTAAAAAAACATAAAGTCTTTCCCTTTGCTTTTCTTTTGCTTTGTATTTTTCACGTTGGTGCCCAGCTGCTTTGTAACTTGAGCTCAGTGGGATGGTGCCTGTGTGTTCTTTTTTTTGCTTTAAAAAAAAACACAACAGATCTGGTTTTCCTTGTTGCCTGTCTTAAATTCAGAGAGAAAATTTTCCTGGCTACATTTTTTTCTCCTTTTTTTCCTCTGGTGTGCCAACAGTGACCAAGTATTTTGAGGTGAAGCTCTTCTCCATCCTCCTGCATGATGCAGGACAGTTTTGATTGTTGTTTTATTTTATTTTTTTTTAAGCAGTGCCTCTCTTTATGATTTTCCTGTGGGAAACTTGAGCCCTAAAAGGAAACAAGCACAGCTGAAGAGGCCGGGTATCACTTGGGGATTCACTCTTATTTTTAGAATCAGATTTATTGCCATATTTGGCCTGAAACCATCTCACTTGGGAGCTTATATTTGTATCAAATAGCCACCCAGCCGGTCATTTTCACCTGGTCTCAATTGGATGCGGGTCCAAGATAATCGGCAGGACTTGACTGAAAAGACTGTGGTGATAGCAGATGTTTCCCTTGAACAGCACATAATGCTGCATACTTTTCACGTCTCTTGATTTCTTACTGTCAGTTGGGCATAGGGGTGTGCCTGAGATGAAACCTCTCAATTCCCAGGTGTAATTCTTAGCTCAGCCGCTCGTTCCAAGTCAGAATGAAGAAATACCCATTGTGATCCCTGCGGCCTCTTTCTCCACCTCCCCAGAGTAAATGGAACTAAATCAAAGCAAAGACTAGCATCCTGTGGAAATATATCGGATGCAGACGGAACCCAGGATCAAACCGCTCGGTGTTGGGGGTTGTGTGTTTCTTGTTTCTGCTGGCATGACCCTGGCCACATTTCTAACAGCATCACACCCTTTTGAAATATGACCAAAGACAACGAATGGCAAATCCTCCCAAGAATCCTCTGCCTGCAGAAATTCTCGCCTGCCATTTCTTTTCACTTCAGCAAGATCTGCCCTGGAACCCTTTATTTTGGACAGTACTTAGAGTCTCTACTAGGGGTGTGTGTGTGTGTGTGTGTGTGTGTGTGTGTGAAGAACCACATAGCTGTTGTATTGTGAGAGGGGACAGCTATCAATCCACAAACAGCACCTTGTGGCACATGGATACCAAAGGAGTACCTTTGGGCAGTGGGTACCGTAAGAAATAATCTCTTTTAGTTGTTGAAACTGCCTTACCAGACCAGACCAAGATCTGTAAGAGAACACAAGGGAGAGGGGTATGGGATCAGAACAAACCAGGCCCTTCTGGTCCAGCATTCTGTTCCCACAGTAGCCAACCAGTCGCCTCAGTGGGAAGTTCACAGCAGGACAGGAGTGCGGTATCCAATACCACCTTTCTCACATTGCCCAGCAGCTGACTGCTGGATTCTGCAAGAATCCAGAATCCCACTTTGAAGCAGCCCCAGTGAGTGTCTGTCATCACATCTTGTGGCAGTGAGTTCCACAGGTTAACCACATGCTGTGTAAAGAGGCTGTTTCTGGGATCTGTCCTGAATCTCTCTCTGTTCAGCTTCAGGTAATGTGTCTAGCTGGTGGCAGGGACCTTCATTTCTAGCTGCTTTCTCCATTATATATGTACCCCAGTTGACAAAGTAGATGTGTTCCCAAGTATGACTTATTTAATAAAATTTGGTATCAGTTGCAAAAATAACAAGGAAGGAATCAGGATATATACCACAAAGAGGAAGAGCAGCTCAGGATCATTCAGCAAACTTTTTATTCAAAGCTATCAATATGCACATGTGAAGTAAAACCAGGTCGGGGAAAGCCTCACATGAATAAAGACTTTTTCTTTGCCCAGCGTCCACTTCTCTTATGGTTTCCATTTTGGTGCCCAAGCATAGAATAGAGAGCTGTGCTTTCTTAAACATGCTTCCAGACCTTGGGTCATTTTGGTTGCCTCTTCCTGAACCATTCACCAGCTCTGCAATCTTCTTGTGGTAAATGGCGGCCACTATTCCAAAATATTCCACTAACCATGATGGTGGGAGGAATCCAGATAGCAACATTTCCAGATGCTGCTGTTCCAAGCGTGTTCATCATGTAGGATTAGCAAGAACTCAGTGCATGAAGGAAGGAAGGTGATCCCACTAGCACTTGGTAACCCACAGCTAGGCTGCCACTGAATTTGGAGTTTCCATTTAGGCAGTAGCTTTTCCAAGCTCTGGCTCTGAGGAGGAGTTTGAGGAAGCTCTCTCTTCCAAAAAGTTGAGGTTAAAAGGGAGAGAGGGATTTTGTGATATAGCAAAAGACCCAGGTCTGTTCCCTGGAAGTCTGTAGCTTTCCTTACATTGTGCTCTGCTAGCTCTCAGTCACATCAGGCATTTTTCTTCAGAAGGATTGCAGTATTGCCCTCTCAGCAAGCAACCATGCCACTTTTCTTTACTGCTTTCTTTTCTTTTTTCTTTATTTTCCTGCCATTTATCGTTGCTTCCCTCCCCGCTCCTTTTTTCTATTTCTAACCTGAGATTGCCCAGGGTGGGTGCTCAAGAGGGTTTCCTTTTTGCCTCTCCTCCCTCCCTGCCCCTGGAAGCCTGAGAATTAGCCCAGCCAGCCAATTCTCACAGCAAGGTATAAAAATAGGAATTCAGGGGCTCATGACACAATGGCTGGGTTGCTTTCCACTTGTGCCGATTGAGGCTGGTCAGATAATTTTAAACAAACAAGCAAAAGAAAAATGCGTAGCATTTCCGTGCATTTTCCTCTTCTCTGTCCAGCTGCAGAAGAACCTATGGAAAATGGTACCAATGCCCCTGCTCTGGCCAGTGACCCTGGGCCACTAGAGGCCAACTAGCCTCCCTGTCTTTCCATTCAGTGAGATGGGCATTTGCAGATCTTGGAAACATTCATTGTTTTGGCTCACCACTCTCAGAATTCCCCCACCACCTCATGCAGCCACACTGGCCAAGGTAGTCTGGGAGTTTGGGTCCCGAGAAGTAACTTTGCCAGGTGAGGAATGGATTTTGTTTTGTTCCCAGTTTGTACATGGATATATGGGCAGTGGGGTCGGGAATTGGGGAGGCCATTCTGTACTAGTCAAATGCCACCACAAGGCACAGAGGTCAGGACGGTGGGCTGCTAAAAATAACAGATTGTAGGAGAGTATTTACAACTTGTCCCATCACCCTCTTGCCAAGTTCAGTCCTGGTTACATGCCTCCAAGTGAACTCTGGACTAGCAGGGCCTTAGATCGTCAAGATAAGGAAGTGGTTTCGTGGTCAGGACACTAACTGGGAGCAGGCCATTAAAACCCCACTGAAATCTTGCTCATTTTGATGTGGTGCTACGGCCAGTGGGAGGGGATGTGGTTTCATGCTTGAAGTTGCACGGGGAGGGTTCCTGCGTGCTGTTTTCAGATCACCCTAAAAGCAGGACTGCTGTAAACCTTTAGTCACATACCTGCTCTCCTACCACCACCGCCCTCACATAGGTGCACACCCTTACCTTAGAGCTGCAAAAGGTGCTGCGTTCAAAAGCATGGATCTCTGTTTCCTACCACACTCAGCTCCCGATGGCAAAAAGAAATTAAAGGACCAGAGATGTCAGTCCTGCCCTGGGCTGCAGGTTTTCCCCTTCTGCTTTAAAGGGATAAAACCCTCAGATTAAATGGGCACGCCTATGCCCGCAGTGCATGGAGGCCTTGAAACTCTGGATCTTCCTCCCTCCCTTGGGCCCAATCTGGCTCTGACTTTGGGGCTACTTAGAAGGCAACTGGTGGTCTTGGAAGAGGAGGAGGAAGAGGAGGCTTATCGCAGTGATTTCCACGGAATTGCCCACATTGAATTTGCAGATTGGAAGCTGGGGCATGAACAGAAGCATGACTTATCCAGAGCTTCCAAAAGTTACTTCTTCCAACAATAGCTGTTGGCTCGGAGGTTCAGAGAGTTGTAACTTTTCCAAGCTCTCAAACTGACACTGTCTTGCTGCTTTTTCTGTTTTTGTTTCGACAGCATAGGAGCAAGCCCAGGTGAGTTACACTTGGAAGCACTCTCTGCTCGCTTGAACAGAGCGAGTCCACCAATGGAAGTGACAGCCCTGCTTCCCACCATCTTAACAGCCTCTCAGGCTTTTAACAGTATCCCCTCTTTTTCCTCCTCCGTGGCTTTGCAGGAATCCCCCCAGGACAGCGCCATCACCCGTGACATCAACCGGACCTTCCCCGCTCATGATTACTTCAAGGATACCGGAGGAGATGGCCAAGACTCGTTGTACAAGATATGCAAGGTACCAGAAAGCGTGGCCCCCTCAGCTTTCCAGGGCTGGAACACCTGTTAGCGATTCCTCTTCCCCGAGCCCAAGATATAACATGGCAGGCATGTGCCCAGTGACCTTCCCCGTGGGCTGAACTCAACCCCATGTTGCCTCTGTCTGTGTGAGCCACAAATGGCCACCTGGTTGAGGTGCCTTCTCCAGAAGGTGCTTGGCTCCCAAGTGGCTCCAGCCAATGGAAAGGCATTGTGGAAGTTGTAGTCTAAAACAGCTGGAGTGCCGAGGCACTTCGCTCCTACACAAAAGAGCCATGACCTCAGCATTAATTGTCAGCAGAGCAGGAGTGGGGATAATTTGGCCCTCCAGAGGCTTAAGACTTCAACTCCCAGGAGCTCCAGCCATCCCAGTAAGGTATGGTGAGAGCTGTAGTCCAAAACAGCTGGAAGGATAAAATTCGCCCACTTTTGCAGTCAAGAGTTGGTTTGACCCTGTGAGCTTCTTGCACACGGGGGTATCCGAGGGTGTTCACGGTCTTCTCGTGTGCTGCACAGCAAAGAGGATCTCGCCAAGTCTCTTTGTGGCTCTCTAGAACCCAGACTAATTAATTCAGTCCCTTATTTGCATTATAAGGCAAGCAGAAACATGCTGGAGCTGCTCATTAAAATGCAAGAGGCAATTAGCAGGTTAAAAAAAAGAAAGAAAATGAGGGAGAAAATATTGTGCTCTGTTTTGATCCCCTTACCTTGTTTGACTGGAGGATCCGGCTCTTTGAATCCTATGTTTAAAAAGCATCCTCGTCCTTCTCCGGAGACTCTTTGGCAGGGGGACGCGGTGTTGGCTTCCTGGCCCCCTCCGAAGCACTCTGTCAAAAAAAGCACCATTAAAAAGGATGAGCTCTGCGTGGGATGCGACCCAGGGACCGGAGGAGCCCCTCCGCTTTCTCCCCCTGCCGTTCCCTGTGCATAATTGATATTCCAATCAAAGACAGAACACCCTGTCTTGAAAGCCTTGTTTTTAATCTGGATCTTCTAGCATGAAGCAGCGGGGGGAAAGGGTAAATGTGCAACGCTCATCTCTGTCTGGCTTAATTTAGGAGCTGGCAACGGATACCTGGACTTCCTCCTGTCCCTACGTTTTGAATTTGAGGCCTGGGAATTGTCCTTTTCCCATCTCCCATCTTCCCTGCTACGTGGGAAGACTAGAACTGAATTAGAAACCTAGGATTTTGCTTTCTGAGGATCTCTGTTTCTCTCAGGGCAAGTCAAGCGCCAATCTCTTACGACCGGCAGTCTCTGTACAGAAGGCTGAGAGGCCAGAGGGTCTACAGGATGGGTGTGTGGCTAAGTGGGCATCTGCATTGGGGTTTCTTGACGGTTTCTGCTTCTCTTCCCAGGCCTATTCTGTCTACGACGAAGAGATTGGCTACTGCCAGGGCCAGTCGTTCCTTGCTGCTGTGCTGCTTCTGCATGTGAGTTCCTGCTAGAGAGGAGAGGATGCTGGATGAAAGGGGTGGACAGCTGTTGCGGGGCAGGGGGAGACCAGTCTCCTCTGCCTCCAGACCCTCCCAAGGACCATACCTCTCCACACACACACAGCAAGCCCCAATACTTTCTGTTTCCCTCTGCAGCCCCTTCCCAAAATGGCAACAGGAAGTGATGATAGTCACTTCCTGTTGCCATTTTGAGAGGGACTGCAGAGGGAAACAGAGATATTCGGAGGTAGTACAGGGTTACAGATAGTGGTATTTTCATGTTTTTGGGGACATTCTTCATGGTTTGAGGGTAAATGTTTGCCTAAAATTGCTCTTGAGAATTTTTTTTTTAAATGACGGAAGGGCTCGGGGGACTGGAGGGGAATATTAAGCATCAAGCACCGTGTCCACGTTTGAAGAACATCCCAAGGGTTATTTCCTGCATGTCAGTCTTCTTTTGTAGCATCACACTCGTGGCTCCCAGGCAGAGCATGGACAAGTTCCTTGCTTGGAGTACAACACCCAGAACCCCCCAGTCATGCAGTGACCTTATGAATGAGGGACTGCAAGTCCCCCTGTCATGAACTGCCATGCTCAGGTCTTGCAAACTCAAGAGCAGCCGTAGTTTCCTTGATTGAGTCTATCCATCTGTAATGCGGTCTTCCTCTTTTCCTGTCACCTCCTGCTGTACCAAGCCTTTTCTAATGTGATACGTCCAAAGTATGACAGCCCCAGTTTACTCATCTTGGCTTTGGGGAGCGATCAGGCTTGATTTTCATGAGGACCCCATTTGTTTGTCTTTTTGGCAGTCCACCGTATCCGCAGAACTCTCCTCTTCTAGCACCGTATTTGCAATGAGTTGATTCTCTTCCTGTCAGATATCTTGACTGCCCAGCTTTCAGAACCATACATAGAAATTGGAAATGTGATGGCACCTATACTGAGGGTAGTGCCAGCCTTCTTTCCCTGGCAGGTTGTCCCGTCTCGCCCTCACTTAGATGCCAAGCCTTTTGTGCCGTTTCCCCGCGCCCTGACCTTTTATTTCTCTTTTCTGCTGTGAAAAGTTATTGTCATTCCCGTTTCACGTTGTTATACTTCTTCCCCCAGTACAAGATGCCTCTGCTGTCAGTTGTTGAATGACATTGCACAGAGTTTCCTGCTCATTTGTCACTTCTTTTCTATTTTTTAAAAATCCTTTCAGCTCCTTTGAAGGATGACTGTACCATCCTCTGGAACTAGCTGTAAAGAGACCCAGTACTTCTCTGTCAAACCAGACTTCCTGCCAGGTTGATGGAAAATCAGTTTTCCCCTCCGTGCCTTGAGGAGGATGCAGAGACGAGTTCCAAACAAGACTCAAAAGGAAAAATGCAGCCGGCTAGCCGTGGTGTTCAGTGGGGAAAACAGAGGGATAATGGGTGTCAGGCTACTTTGGAAGGAAGATGGAATCCAGTTACCATAGAACTGCTTCTAATTTTGCTCTTGAAAGATACCTTTGGGTGTTCTTAAGGGCTGAATCATAGTCTGAGGATCTGCCCTTTTGAGTTGTAATCTCTAAAAGCCGAGATGACTAAACTGATTCTGTTGTACTTTGGAATATAAGAAGACATGCCTCCCTAGAAAAGACAATAATGCTTGGTAAGGTAAAACTCAGTAGGAAAAGGGGAAGACTGCATTACAGATGGAGAGACTCAATCAAGGAAGACACATCCCTAAGACCTCTCCTAGGGGATGATGAGTATTGGAGTGCTCTATCTAGCCATAGAATCTACAGAATCTGCATGAAGTAAAGCGGAAATGCTGTCGGTAGAGGTCTTGCAGCTGCTTCTGCGGTTGCTCTTGAAAGTTACCCTTCCTGAGGGCTGAGGTGAGACCACCAGGGCATAGCCAAGCTTCCTGGGGCATTTGAGGAGTGGGGATCTGAAACAGAGGCCTTTCCATGCTCTTTTCCCCAAGAGCAGGAAGACGGAGTGGCCAACCCACTCCTGCTCTTTCACGTGGCCCTGTTCTGGGCGGATGTCTTTGAGAGCAGGGTGTCTTACCTAGTCACGCTTCTCCTGAAGGAATGAAGGAAGAAGGCCCAGATTAATGTTTAGATCTTATTTTATATTTTTTTAAACAAAGACCCAACCATATGACAGTCAGTTTTGTTCTTTGTCTTCTGACAGATGCCTGAAGAGCAGGCGTTTAGTGTTCTGGTCAAAATCATGTTTGACTACGGACTCAGGGAGCTTTTCAAACAAAACTTTGAAGATTTACACTGCAAGTTTTACCAGTTGGAGCGCCTCATGCAGGTAAGGGTTGGCCTGCCATCCTCTGCAAGCGTTCCTGAAACCAGGTGGGATTTTGTCAAAGAGATGCTCTTAGTTTCTCTCCTGTGAGCTGAGGTGAAACCACTGCCTTATCATAGGGTGGAGTGATAGACCTTGGCCCTGGGGCCAGATCTGGCCTTGCTGGCTTTCCTGTCCGGCTCCTTCCCTGTTACATCATCGTTGGGTGATTTCCCAGCTTTTGTGTAGGGTTTCCTCCATTCCAGAAGGCCTCTCCTGGGGCTGAGTTGCCAGCACTAAGGATTTTAAGGTTAAATGGTCTAGTGTTCTCAGTGGCTGCTTCCAGGGTCCCTTCCTAGTCTCCTTGTTACGGCCAGGCTTTGGAAGACAGATTGCTCAAGGGAAGAAGGGCCCTACATACTGTGCAGGGTTATCTGTTGGCTGTTTTCCGGTTCATGGTTTATGATTTCCACCCATTTTAATTTTGTTGATAGCTCGATTACATTTTGAGCATTAGTATGTTGTGAATTTTTAACTATGCTTGAATCCCAAACTAAGAAAAAGGCAGAGTATCCATGAATAGAACCATAGTAGTATTCATACCGTTGCTCCTCCACTTTTGTGGGTTTGACTTTCACGGATCTGACTATTTGTACGGTTTTCCACTATGTTAAATGGTTGTTCTTCAGGAGAAACTGTTGAAGGTTTCCTTTTTTCCTTCCTTTCTTCAGGAGTACATTCCTGACCTCTACAACCACTTCCTGGATATCAGTCTTGAAGCCCACATGTACGCGTCACAGTGGTTCCTCACACTTTTCACAGCAAAATTCCCCCTTTACATGGTCTTCCACATCATCGACCTCCTGCTGTGTGAGGTAAGTGCGGCGCCATCATAGTTTGGACGTAGTTCTGACAAAGTCTAGTAAGTCCACACCTTGCTCTCAGGCATACATTCAGTTAAAATCAGAACACATTTATCTTCCTTTTCCATGAAAGAATTCCAAGCTGTTTCATAAACAGTTTTTTTTTCCTCATAGATACTTGTCCCCCTTTCACCATTTTTTAGGCATGGCATCATGGCTTCCGGCCATTTTAAAAAATCCATTCCATTTTATTTTCATGTTAGATATTAATCTCCCGTTTCTCAGAAACCACTTATTGTGTGTCCGTGTGACCTGAACATTCAGTCACTGGCACAGGAGGTCCGCTCTGTGCCCCCTTGATCTTTCCATGCCTCTGTGTGAGGAATTGGTGTGGCAGGAAGGAAATGATTCTGAAGCCCCGGAAAGTCTTTGGGTGTCAATAACTGGGTAGCCGCCAGCACGAATTTGGGTGCCATTTTCCAAATGCCACAGCACAAAAAAAGTGTGAATGGCAGTGCCCGGCTGAGATTTTGCTTGGGCTTGGTGACAAGGGTATTGTATTGAAAAGGAAGGTTCGCCTCACATGTTGGAAGGTTACTTTTAAAAAGCAATTCACTGCCATTACTCACTGATGTGTTTAGCAACTAACCCACTGGCATTAATCATCACAGTCTTGGGAAAATTTCTGGGGTTTTGTTTTGTTTTTTTAAGGAAAAACTGATTAGACTTGATAAGAAAAGGGCATAAAAATGGCAAAATTCTTGTCAAAATGCCACAACTGCCCGCTGAAAGAAACTAGAAATTATTGCTCATTGCATTAGCAAAGTGACTTCACTCACTATGGCCAGTGGCAACTGTAAGTCCATCTTACACCTGTGTATGTCCTTTTTGAGTCCTTGCAGAGACTGGCATTCTCCTCCACCCTCTGCACTGACCAGCTCCTCCAGAACTTAAATTTTTGCTGTGCTAGCTGCTCAAACGGTCCTTCTGTGGCTGGTGGAGAGCACGGGGGATTGGCAAATATCTAGTTATGACCCTGTAGCAAGACACAGACTGCTTGTATCATTAACTGAGACCCCTCCACCAGCCACATACTGGCTCTTCAAGGGGGCCTTCACAGCAACAGCCTAGATCCTGGGGTTGGTGAGTGGGGAGTCCTACCTACAGAACTCTTACACTGTGCTGAGCAATGTAAGACCTCTTGTCTATGTCACTTTTGGAATGTAACATGTAACTTTGGCAAGTAACACCAGAGCAGTGGCACTCAGCCTTTGGTGCCCTAGGTTCTGAACATCGGCTCTCAGGACGCCCAGCCAGCGTGGCCATTGGTCGGCTGAAGTCCAAAACATCTGGAGAACTGAGGGTTGAGAACTCGTGCCCTAGATTATTTGGCCATGCTTGTAGCCCCTTCAGCTTCTGCCTCAAACAGCCAGCACCACCAAAGAATCTGTAGGTTTGAAAAATGGACGCCAAGGGAGCCTGAGCTTCCCATGGCCTAAAAGCCACAACTCCCATTCCTGCAGCTTCTCAGTGCTGCTGTCCTTCCAGGTCTTTAGGTTACCCTCCCGTTCAGCCCTTTCTCTTGATATTTGATGCAGCGAAATATTTATACCTGGAAGATGTAGAGGATGTTTTCCCCCTCCAAATCTTACAACAAAACACTCAGCTAAACATATGTCTGAATCACGCTTGCAAGAGAACAAAGGCCGTCGGAGCCTGGCAGCCACCACAGCAACAGCACCCTGGGAGGCAGTTTTAATAATTTGTTTACTCACTTGCTAATTAGCAACATTCATTAATTCTCAGTGGACTTTCCCCTTGCTCGCATGAAATGGCACGGCTCTGTTCCACGCACCACCACGCCTCCATTGAAAGATCACTCTGTTTTCTCTGTTCCCCAGATGGGTCTGTACTCCCCAGGGATTTGGGATGGGGTGGAACCCACATTTATTGCTGATGGTGATGCTGGAGAGAGCAGCTGCAGTTATTGCCCGGGCCTGTCTGCCCACACAGTTTCACGTTATTCTTCCACAACCATGGGGCCTAGAAACCTCAGCCTTAAAAATAAAAAGTCCAGGCAGAGGCCTTAGGCTGTGTCCTGGAGTATATCATTCAGCTGAACAGATGTTTGCACCATTCCTCCTGGGGTGCCAAAGTGTGTTCTGGAATTGTTCTTTTTTCAAATCACAGCTGCTGTTGGGTTTCCTGGGTGTTTAGCCTTATATGTGGATATTCCTCCTGTTAAACCAGTCCAGCTTTGTTACAGGATCTTGGGGGCAAGAAAGTAGAGAGAGAAGGAGAGAGGGTGTAACAAATTTAAGTGTTCATCTTGGATCTTGTTTTTCTTCTTTCTTTCTTTTTCCCATGCAGGGCATCAGTGTTATATTTAACGTTGCGCTCGGATTGTTAAAAGTAAGTTTCCAGTTTTCATTCTGTTTTGTTTAAG
Source organism: Cyclura pinguis (assembly GCA_030412105.1). Taxonomy (NCBI): domain Eukaryota; kingdom Metazoa; phylum Chordata; class Lepidosauria; order Squamata; family Iguanidae; genus Cyclura; species Cyclura pinguis. Next base: position 1,398,835 of record CM059613.1, read on the forward strand.
GTGCCACGAACATCTGCACGGGGGGTCATTTTCTGTCCCTGCACTGCCCCCAAGCAAGCCTGCTGGTGCCTTTGACTTGACCAGAATTGACTTCCCATCACTTCCACCATTTTGTTTTTGGCCAGTTGTTTTGCTATTTTGGGTAATGCCAGGGGTTGTTGTTGTTTTTTGGGGGGGGGAGGGAGGGACGGTTCCATTTTGCTGCTGTTTTGACCTGTTTTAAGAGGGTGAGAAATTGTCACACAGTGAATTTCCATAACTGAGCGGGATTCCAACTCTGGACTCCAGAGCCATAGCCCAACATTCAGACCACTATGCCATGTTGGCTCTCATTGTGATATCCACCACTTAAAATGTCTGTGGGCTTCCCCACATCCCAACCCCTAGTGGGAAAGGCATTACGGCACCTTAGCCATCCCTGTTTGCTCTACTCCCGGCCTCTCGTTCTCTTTAGTTCACTTCCCAAGGAATGAATAGATATTCTAGTAGCTGTAGTCCAAACCAGTTTTCCCAAACTCTTCTTGCCTAGTTCTTATGTGTGTGTGTGTGTGTATGTTGCAGGATCTCCCTGCGAAATGTTGTTTCTCTAAAAATGCAACCCTTGGCGTTTTCTCAGACTACCAAGGACGACCTGCTGCTGACAGACTTTGAGGGGGCCCTGAAGTTCTTCCGTGTGCAGCTGCCCAAGCGATACCGCTCGGAGGAGAATGCCAAGAAGCTGATGGAGTTGGCGTGTAGCATGAAGGTAAAGGAGCAGAACCAGCCAGCTGTCCATCACATGTCACCAGGCGCCTTTTGGCAGCCATGACAGTGTCATGGCTTCCCTCATGGCGCAGCTGGCCTTCAGATGTATGACTCTGGTGGTCCCCACAGTGGTCCTCCTCTGGTGGAATCCCACAGTGGGGCCTTGGCTCTTCTCCCCCAGAATCCCCTGCTTTCCTCCTGGCCTTCCTATTTTCCCCTGAGTGGACAACAGAGGGTGTTGGCTTAGCGGCTTCTGCCTCTGAAACAGAGCCAAGATGGATGGAGAGGAGATGCATGCGTGCCTTCAGGCCCTCTTGATCATTAAACATTTAAAGAGAGCGTTGCTGTGAAATACTCAGCAGGCTGAGGGGCTGAGTCTGTTAGCAGCGACGGAGATGCCGTCTTGGTAGCCATTTTCCAAATGATTTAATGTATGCTGTGCTGCATGTGAGCTATTGCCTGGCAGAAGGAGGAGAAGGAGAAGCAGCGACTTTGAGTCTACCACAGAGGAACACATGGTCATCCCCTGGGTTTCCTTCTGGTTGTGGTTGGCCCTTCTTCCCTCATCTCATAGGCACTGAGGGGGCAGAGTTTGGAAAACTTAGCTTTGGGGAACTCTACCTTGCAGAATCCCCTACCCAGCATGGCCAGTGGGCCAGACAAAGACTGCCAGTCAGTGTCCGCAGTATGAGGATAGATTGTTGTTTTTGCATGTCTTTATGTCATTTCCAACTTCCGGCAACCCCCTATCACGTTTTCGTAGCAAGATTTGTTCAGATTTGTCTTTGCTTTCCTCTGAGGCTGAGAGAGTGTGACTTGCCCAAGGCCACCCAGTAGGTTTCAGTGGCTGAGTGGGGATTCAAACCCTGGTCTCCAGAGTTCAACACACAAATCACTACACCATGCTGGCTGTATTTGTTTGCCTCAGACTGGGTGTGGGAAAGTGTGGTCCACAGACTTCATGCAGCCTCCCAAAGCTGTTTTTGTGGTCCGTAAGGGCACCTCAGAACCTCAATTTTTTGATATAATATCCTCCCTTTGTTAACCAAAAAGATGCCTCCAGGTCCCTGCGGCAATTTTTGCTATATTTTTGGACAATTTTAGACCCAAGAGGGACCTTTATAAAATCTGGGTGTAAAGGTGGGGTTGAAAATATTGGGGGAAAGTTGTACATTTTCTTAAAATTGGAGGATGGAGGCATGGTGGGTGGGGGAAGCCTTCCAAGGTCCTACATGGGGCTTATGTGTCCCCCAGCCCCTGGGCTACATGGAACAAGGCCTAAGGTACGTTCCTCCCCCACTCAACTTCCACATGTACAAATATACATATATACGTATGCATACGTTGCAGAGCAGTCATGCTGCCGGGGGTTCTGGGAGCTCGTACTCCAAAACTCTCTAACGTTTCCAGGCTCCGCTGTTCTGTGGGGGGAGAGAAGGGCGACTCATTCTTGGTTATCCCAAGGCTTAGGGTCTCAGAGGGTGCCTTTTGAGGGCCGTCCCTGATTCTCTGGGCTGTGCCAGCTGAGCCTCCCAGACTCCATCCTGTGTTTTTCTCTCTCTCAGAACCAGACACACTGCTGCTTCCTTCCCTGGGGAGGCCCTCCTCCTCTTCCGCCTTGCACAGATAATTCAGCGGGGCCTTTTGTGCGCTGTAAAAACCGCTTAACAAGGCCTTAATTTCCTCCCTGGGAGTTGGCTGGATTTCCCAGCCATCCCCCCGGAGCACCCGGCACGATCGGTCCCCTCGGGGCTGGCATTGTGTTGGAGCTGAGAGACCCATCAGTATCGGAGGAGCCTCGACTTGAGTCTTCACTCTCTCGGACGCGTGTGCGCGTGCGCTGGCAGCATTTCTCCACAAGTGTCGCCAGGGGGAGGCAGAGGGTAACGCTGCTCCCGACTCCCCTTGGAAAGATGCAGGGCTCAGCAAAGTTACCCTTCTGAGTTACTTTCAGCCTGGCTGCTGGGAATTTTGGGAGCCGTAGTCCAAAAAAATCCTCTTTCCAGTGCTGGCTGTCAGTCTCATTGCCCAACCCTCTGCACTCATCATGGCTTGGGCGACAGTTCATGTCTGTTCGCCAAGTTTTGATATTTTAACCAAGACGTTCTGTTATTTTTCAATATACAGATTAGCCAAAAGAAGCTGAAGAAGTACGAACGGGAATACCACACCATGCGAGAGCAGCAAGCGCAGCAGGAAGATCCCATAGAAAGATTTGAGGTAACACCCTTTTGTTTTTGAGTGGGGCAAGGCGTTACTGTTGTGTGTGACAGCTTTGCCCACCTGGAAGCCCTCCCGGAGAGCCCGCAGGCTGCTGTCTCCATCTTCCTGGGGATGATGGGAGTGGTAGCTCAGAAGCTCTGGAGAGTCCCAGGTTTGGGGCGAGCTGCCACATAGAAGTGACTCAGGAGCAGGCAACCATGTTGGGGAGTGAGGATGTGATGGAGTAGCGACGTTGTGACGGAGAACACCCCCGCTTTAACTCGAAATAAACATGGCCATTTCTCACTGCCATCTTCAGAGTAACAGTGAATCACGGTGAAAATGTCCCCCGTGCTTTCTAGGGTGGCATTTGGGAGATTTTTTTAAAATTATTTAATTTTTTATTTATTTGTTTTTTTAAATCTTTAAAAGCAGGAGAGTGGAGCAGGAGGTGTGGCCCTCCAGGGTCTCCTGTGGTGGGCTGATGAAGCCCCCTAGCCTTCCATTGTCATCCATCCCTACTTCACAGGGTCTGTGTAAGAGTTGATTCAGCAAATGTGTACAGACATGGATTCACACCTAGCTTGGGATTCTGGAAGCTGTAGTCCCAAAGGGCACTCTCCCAAGCTCCCTGTGTGCACGCGTGTATTTGTACGTATTTATCCCTCCACGTATAGGGATTGCTAGAGTAAGAAGCAGCCTGACACTGTCTTGCCCTTTGGCCCATCTGGGCTGCGATGTCCAGCGCTGACTGGCAGCAGGGGGCTCCCGGGGGGCACCAGGCAGGATGGTTTCTCCCAGCCCATCCTGCTGAGTGTTGAAGCTGGGGACTTCTGCCTCTGCCACGGGCGCTGGGCACGCGGCAGGCTGGGCTTTTGCCGAGAGGAGGCTGACCAAACCCGGCTTGACTTTGCTGCCAGGGAATGGAGAAGGCTCCTGATTTAATTCTAGTGTGTTCTTCTCTTTCCTTCTCCTCTGCCTTTACTCAGCGGGAGAACCGGCGCTTGCAGGAGGCAAACATGAGGCTGGAGCAGGAGAATGACGACCTGGCCCACGAACTGGTGACCAGCAAGATCGCCCTGAGGAAAGACTTGGACAATGTAAGGACGTAAGAGCAGAGAAGTCTCTTGCTGTGTTGGCGTCGTGTTTGTAATCTTCTCGTAGAAACAAAGAGTGCGGGGAAAGTACGTCTTTTGGATCACAGTTCCCAGCGGCAGCACTGGCTGGAGGATTCTGGGAACTGTAGTCCAAACTTGCTCTCTTTTCCCAATCTCTTTTTTCAGAAACTGTGTTTCCAAGCTCTGTTTTGACACAGTTGACACAAAGCAGATTCCCACCTTCCCCGCACACCCTGGCCAGTCGAAAACCTTGGGAAGGGTTGCTGTTGATCAAACGTGCCACGTGCTCCTTGGTTGGGCAAAAGCAGTGCTGGGTGGGCCTTCTAGTTACCCCCTTTCCTTTCTGCCCAGCAAATTCTTTCCTTTCTGATAGCTCTCAGAAGCCATTTTCGCAACATGCAACCCTCATGTTGATGCAAAGACTTTCACATCTTGTTTCAAAAGAGGCAACGCGTGCTTGCTACAAACTTATCACTTTTCCTTTTTTTAAAAAAAGAGGTTCTTCCAATTTCGCAGCAGGGCTAGGGAGGCTGCTCAGCATCCTTTTGCTGCCTCATCATAAATAGTGGTACATTTGCTCGTTCTCACTCCCAGCCTGCATAAATCATACCAGCTGGCTCAGCAGAGCCAAATCTTCACGCCTGGACAAGCCGGGAACAGTGCCAGAACAGTGGATTTGGTGGATAAACCCTCTTGCCCAGATCTAGGTTCCTCCAACTGAGTGAGCAAAAGGGTTTAAGCAGGGAGGGTTAGACGCACTTACTCCCGCCCGCCCACCGACCCCAACGCTTTCTCAACAGCCTTCTTTCTCTGGAAACACAGAGACCCCCTTGTGACTGGCTCTCTTATGGGAGACAGATCCTAACCTTAGCAACCAGCTCTTGGCATCTTCATTCACCACCCACAGAACATTAGTTCCTTATGATTTGGGGTGGTTTAGAGGCAGGGAACCCTATGACGGTGTGCCTGAAGCAGGCTCACTTGAGCTGAAGAACTCCGCTGGGTGTGAGTTGTGGCCCAAGCAAGGAACAAATGTTAATGCCAGCACTGTAAGGATGCATGGTCTTATTTAGGCAGGGGATGGCCCCTTTTCTGAGAAAACCATGGGAGTTCTCAGCCTTTTTCATTTTCTTTCCTTCTTTCTTATTTAATTCTGCTCCTAAGATCCCCTTTCTCGCACCCACTCACCCGTCCTGCTTCAGTGTCTCAGAACCTGTGTATTGGATAGCATTCCGTGTTGGCTCTCTTCTTGGTACACCTGGAACTTCTCCCAGAAATACCTGGAGAGGTGGAGCATGGAAACAAAGGCCCAGTTGTTTGTGAGGCAGACACCCTTTTTGCATACACTGCCTGTCAGCAAGGCAGCGCGCCCAAGACAAGGGCCTTGCGTTCATACCACTGGGGTGCCACCCTCTTCCCCACTGTTCTTCCTCCTTCACAGAATTTGGACCTGCTGCTTTCTGAAGCAGGACAGACCCCAATATTAAAATGGGTGGCATGTTTCAAAATGGGTGGCATGAAATCCAAATTTGATTCTGAGGCTACTCTGACCTGATCCACTCGTCCAGTCTCGCCCAGGGTTACAGCCGTCAAAACAGTGCGATGTACAAATACGTTGACTCGGTGTTCAGAGACCGATTGCGTGGGTTTGCTCTAGTTGGGACTTGCGGTGGGATTGAGACGGCTGTTGACTACCCCCCCCCGCTGTGTCTCCTTCTGTGGGAGTGTGGGACGAACGGCTGATACACCCCAGCTTGTCTCTGAGAGTCGTCTCTTGCGTGTTTTGGGTTCCAGGCGGAAGAGAAAGCCGACGCACTAAACAAGGAGCTGCTCATGACCAAGCAGAAGCTGATCGATGCTGAGGATGAAAAGAGGCGCCTGGAGGAGGAGTCAGCAAAGGTTCGGGCAGAGCTGGGGCTGGGTGGGCGGGCAAGGTGAGCACTGCTCAAGGAGAGGGTGGTCTTGTTTTCCATGCTGAGCCAACTTGATAGCAAAGGCTCCTCCCTTCTTCATTTCCAAGCCAAGAGATAACAACCGAACTTCTGGTGAGAGCGGGGGGCACCGTCCTGACCTTGGTTACTAGGGAGAGGGACACAGTGGGCTTTTCGGGGGGAACTGGGGGGTTATATGTAATAGGTTCACCTTAGGGTTCCTGTAAGGCAGAAATGACTTGGTGGCACGCTGTAACAACAACATCCAGATTCTGAGAGGTGAACATGGCACGTTTTTTTTTTTTATCAGAGGGGGTGGTTTGGCTTTTTTCCTGCCCTTTGAAATGCTGTCATCCCTCTGGCCCAGAGGCCAACACTCTTGTCATCATTTTCTGTGATTCTCTCTTCACCCCCAGATCCACCCTCTGATAAAAAATGGATTGATGAAAAAGCAACAGACCTATGTAGGGAGAGAGAGCTTCTGTATTCTGAGCAATGCTCCCTAAACCCTAGTCCCTGTGAACCAAAAACAAAGACGTACCCTACATTTCTATCATTTCCCCAAGCAGATGGGGAAGGGGACCCAAAATCCTGCCCCCCTTGGCACAGCTGCCAAGGGCTCCTTTCTGACTCTTCTGAATATTCACAGCACCTCCCCTTAGTCTGAAATGAAAACCCTCTTGGTTCCGTTTAAAAAGGGCAGGGCTGTGATTTTATTATATAAAAGTTCCAGTTACTGCCTTGCGGTTGCTTCCGTGATTGCTCACCCTGGCATATAAGGAGGAAGGAAAGCAGTTCTGCCGTCGGGAGGGAGGTGTGTCCTCATGGGTCGGAGGTACCAGGGGTGTCCCTCAGCCGTCCCTTAACCTACCAACCCGTCCTCCTTCTGTTCCAGCTGAAGGAGATGTGCCGCCGGGAACTGGACAAGACAGAGGCTGAGATTAAGAAGAACAGTTCCATCATTGGTGACTACAAGCAGGTGAGCAGAAACTAGATGAGCAGTGGATGCATTAGCTCATAGGTGCTGCAGAGCAACCCGCATCCTCCCAAGCAGTATGGCCGTGCTAGGGGTTGTCACGTCAGAGGAGGTGTGACCGGGTGGGCCCTAGGAGAGGGCGCTACTGATGTTGTTCTCTGCCTGACCTTGACAGATCTGCTCCCAACTGAGTGAGAGGCTCGAGAAGCAGCAGATGGCAAATAAGGCCGAAATCGAGAAGATCCGGGTGAGTGTTAACCAGGATGGGTTTGTAGTGCTATCCGGGACTGGAGGGCAGCTTGATTTTCTTGCTCCTGGAGGAGAGATTCCAGGGTGTTTCCAACACATTTGCTTGCCATACTTTCCCCACAGCCTTCCTTTTAGTCTGGAATGAAGGAAAGACCCCTTCATTGGGGTCATCAAAGAAAGGCAGGGCTCTGACTGTCTTACGTTAAAGAAAGCTAAGCAGCAGTATTTATCAGCAGTCTCCCATACAAGTACTAACACAGGCTGATCCTCCTTAGCTTCCAAGACAAGACAGCATCCAGAGCCTTTATTTAGACCTACAGGGCGCACCTTTCCCAGGGATTAAGCTGGTGTAGCTGAGAGAGGGGCAGAGGCAGAGATGCTCACACTGGGACGTTCTTTGCTTCAGCAAAAGGTCGATGACTGCGAACGCTGCCGGGAGTTTTTCAACAAAGAAGGGCGGGTGAAGGCGGCCGGCGTTGCTCGAGAGGGCTCGGACGAGGAAACGGACGAGGAGAAGGAGGCCCTGAAGAACCAGCTAAGAGAAATGGAGCTCGAACTGGCCCAGACCAAGCTACAGCTGGTGGAGGCAGAATGCAAGATCCAGGTAGGCTGTTGCCCTGAAGGTGTGGTAGGCTGTGGATGGGGTGTGTTTGCTACTGTTTTTTTTTTCCTGCGTGCTTCTAAAAGGAAATCCAGATTTGAGCCCTGCAGCAGTGAATGGCAGTGTTTAATGGAGAACTTCAGTAAAGCACACCAATAGGGTTCCTTCTCCAGGTCGCCCATTTGCTTAATTTTCATGATGCATCTCTTGCACAAAAATCCAATTTTGCAATTGCCCTTTGGAGAGAAAGGCAAAGAGGGCAGGAATTAGCAGGGAGGCCCTGGGCTAAGGTGAACCAAGCCTCAAAGTCATTCTGCCTGTCCTCTTCAGTGGTTGTGAAAGATAATTCACTATCTTTTGTGTGTTTTCTCTGGGAGCAACAGTGGAGGTATTTGCCCACTCTGACTGACAAATTATTGGATTTGGGAGGTGCTTTCCCCCCCGTAAGTAGTTTCAGAAAGATGCCAGATTTGTCTTTCCTGCTGAAATGATTAGGATGTTACTGGCACGTGCAGTGGTGCTGTCAAGGCAGGATGTGAGGGGCAGAGCCCCCCTTTCACAGAAGGCCAGCCCCAAAGCATTGCCCTACGTGAAATGGGGTTACCACTTTTTAAACAAGGGAACCCTCTTAAGACCAACAAGCCCAGAGTCAAAGACCGCCTAACATGCACTACTGAATGTGTCTTAATGAGGTTCCTTGTATCCAGCCAGGTTCCCTGTGGCCAATCTGATTTCCTTTTTGCTGTTGTCCCTTTCCAGGATCTTGAGCATGACTTGGGGCAAGCACTGAATGAAGTGCAGGCCTCGCGGAAGACTTGGTTCAACCGAACGCTGAGCTCTATAAAGACGGTGACAGGGGTGCAAGGGAAGGAGACCTGCTGAAGGGGCATCAACGCCCCCCCAGAGGTGACACACTGGGGCCACCTCCTGCCGGGACATCCTTCTGCCTTTCGGTGCCCTCCTGGACCGGACGTCACATGGGAGAGAGGACCAGAATGTACATAAGACTCTAGGGAAAAAAAATACCACACAGGGCGCATGTCGGGGCTTTTCCACAGGTCAGTGACCCAAGCTGGACGTGAGGCTTGGCTCTCGCCCGGCGCAGTCTCTTCATACTACTGATTATTTAACCCGGGGGTGTAGCTGTAGGCCGAAGCTCTTTTTGGAATACTAAAGAAAACGCTCCATTCTACAGTCTGGTTGGGGGGCATTTCGCCGGCCTAGGTACGAAAACAAAACCACAGAAATTTACCAAAACCTCTAACTTGTTGAGTTTACAGGCAAGAGCTTTGGGTTTTTTGGGTTTTTTTTAACCAATATATAACCTTTTAAAACATTTTATTTGAAAGGAACAACGAAACTCTTTAACAAGAAGTTACATCAGTGCCAGAGACCAGATTCTTCTGCCTCCTCTCTCTCCCCCTCCCTCATCTGACCTACCAGGCGGGGATGTTTTGTGTGGTTACCTTTTGGAGCAAGGATGCTGACCCTCCCCGTTGCTCTCTGTGTGGAGCATTTAGTTTCCTGTCACAAACCAATTCTATGCAACTCTGAGGGAGAAGTGTCGCTTTGCTCGTTCTCGCTTTGCTCTCCAAAGCCCCTCCCTCAACGCTGGAGCCCTCTCCGCTCTAGACAAAAGGTGAGAACAGTCCATTTCCGTTTTTCTTTTCTTTTTTTTGCACACAGTTTGTGCTCTGAACCGTATAAGCGCACCTTTATCGTTTCAGTGGGCTGGGTCCAGGCTAAACTGAGCTCAGTCTGGCTGTCACTGAAGGCGGTAGAGCAGAAGTTAAGCCAGGACTAGCTTGTCCTGTTGATTTCAGGAGGCCGGATCCAGCCCAGTCCCTGCTCTGAGATAGTGGCTTTGTACTTTAACTTAACAGGAATTAAGAACTTTAAATTATTGTTCACCTATGTCCGTTTTTGTCTTTTTTTTCCCTTTGTCTTTTGTGGGGGATTCCCTGTTTCCCCCCCAGGGTGCTTTTCTAGTTTTGCACATAGGTAAGAATAGGAGGAAAAAGAGAGGCAGCTGAGATTGGGAAAGAGAGGAGCGTCCGTTTTTGCTAGCGCTGCTCTATCCCTGCCCAGGCTCTTCGGACATTCCGGCAGCTCCAATGGCAGGATAATCTTCTTTTCCTCCTGTTCCTCTCTCTTTCTACACCACACCCCAATGCTTCTTGTAACTACACCGGTAGGTACTAACACTGCTTGGATTTCTGAGCGCCTAAGAGCATCCGAACTTCTCACCAGAAAAGCTGTAGAATGGAAGTTTTTGCACCTTTGTGTTTTTTTTAATTTATAATGGTTTGTGCTATGCTGATATAGCTGTTGTTATCAGCAGATAAAACTTCTGTTGTGTGCAGCGTGTGAGTATAAGCTGGTTACAATAAGAGGCACTGGTTTGTATATAAAGATAATTTGTACTTCTACGTTATTTTTCTTGTTGACCAGACTAATGCTAGCTAAATGCCACCCGAGATTATCGATAAAGAGGCAAGGCCGTGCGATGCCCAAGGGTTTCATGATTTCTCTTCCCCCTTAACTGTGTACATGAATATCTTTATTGTTTAATAATACCAAAAAGCAAACAAAAAAAAAGTTACTGTAACTCCATCAATAATAGATGTGTGGACATTGTAGTAGCGTAGGTGCAGTGTGTAGACTTTTGGATTGATATATAAACTAGTAAAATTGTATTACTAAATTTGGTTGTCTTTATTTCACCTCTAGTGGCAGTATTTCCTCCTCAGTATTTCACGGGGTTTTTAAAGCAGGAGAAAACCCCTTAATATAACTCCCTTCTGCAAGGCAAGAAGATGGAAATTCAGGAAAAATAGACACCGAAGCAGCTTCTTCCCCTTGGTCCATTTATCTCAGTACTGTCTGCACCAACCATTAGCATCTCTGCAGGATTTCTGAGACAAGGATCTTTCTGAGTCAAATGGGGAGATGTTAGGCATTGAAGTGAGTGCTTCGTTCCCCCACTGCCTGGTGCTTTCAGAACAGATGGCTTTGTTTCTGAGCTTGTCTTTCTGTGCAGAGCTGAATGCAGTTACAGCTCCCCTAACAGCCCCCTTAGCACCATCCCAGTGCCATGCTTTTGCTGTATGCCCTTGTGTTTTGCATAAGACGCGGTGGTATATAGGGCCCAGACACTCAGCAGCTCCTGCACTGGTCGCTGTCTAATATTTAGGGTTTTCTTAACCCTGGGAAAACAAGCCTCGGATGCACTGGCAGGCTCTTGTGCTGTTCAGCGTACAGTGGATCTTCTTCCCCGTTTGTGCTCACAAACATCTGTGGTGGAGGTTCTGCTGACCGGCTGGAGATTCTGACGTTTTGTATGTAATTTATATAGTTTGCAGAGAGAGAAAAAACAGAAATCTTCCGCCAAGAGAGTGACTTAGCAAGGTCACCTCCTGAACAGTTGTTGTGACAAATAGTGGATCTCCCAGGAGGACGTGACAAAGACGTTTGCCGTGATCTAGAATGCCCAGTGCTTGCTTGCCACCGGGGCAAGGCATGGTGGACTGCTCACCATCGTTAGGCTGCTTCTGTGTGGGCCAGCAGAAACAAAGACAGTTGCCTTACAGCAAGTCAGGCTGTTGGGTCTAGCTAGGCCTGGATTACATGCATCAGGGCTGAACAATGTACAGGCTTTCTGATGATGTTGGGCTTCATCTCCCCTCGCTCCCTGCGAGGACAGCCGGTGATAAGGGAGTTCTGGTAGCCCGATGCTGCTCTGCGCTGATTGGAGTTAGGTCTCTAGGATTTCAGATGTGGGGCAAAGCCAACTAGGGCCTTTCGCAGGCTCCGTGAGCTGCATTCCCTGACCTTGCGTGCTGAAGAACGGCCGGGCGTGCCTCCACAGAGTATTGATCGCCTCCAGAATAGCAGCAGCCCACAATTTATGCCTACTTGAGGGTGTACCTTGCTCAGCAGTGGCAGAACTTGCCCAATGGTAGAGAAGACACAACCATAATTATGCTCCAGAGTTAGCATTCATCCCAGGGAGACCAGCTAAAATAGGCAAGAGTGGCGCCACGAGGAATTGAACCTATGCTGTGTGTGTGTGTGTGTGTGTGTGTGTGTGAAGGTGCTTATGCAGCACCCCTTCTTAATGGTGGACCCTCTTCCCCCATGAAGCGTGAAGGGCGCTTGCTAAACTTGGCAGCTTCTAGGGGGCACTCGAGAGCACTGCCGAACAGGCCCCCCGGCTCTTAAGGGAAGAGCTGCTGCTGCAGTTGTCTCTGTGGTTGCTAATTGCTCACCAGCTCCTTTCCCTCACCTCCTTTCGGGAACGAGGAAACCTAAGAATAGCTCGGAGGCCAGCATGGGGCAGGAGTGAGCGGTCCCTCTCTGACCTGAGATTTTCGAAGGAGTGGCGGTGCTGTCAGAAACCAGGCGGCTCGTGCCGCTGAGAGCACCCGTGGGATCCGGCAGCAGGGACGGTGGAGGTGACATCTTGACTTCCATGTCTGGTCTCCAGAGGCTGCGCTCGGCAGAGTTTGCTGCTGTCCCGGCTTCCATTTTGGTGGGGCGAGGCCAAGAGCAGAGAGAGGGTTATGAGCTGAACATCCACCAGGCCTGCTTTTTGACTGATTTATAAACAGAGAGACAGAGACACACTGGCACTCTATTAGTGACATACGGATTTTACGTTATGCAATGTTGTGTGGTGTGGTTATACAGCACACAGTAGCACTTCGATGTGCTGTGCAATGTTGCTATTCCACATGGGGGTTGTGCAGTGCGGGTACCACTGTGGATAGCAGCCAGTGTGTGTATAGAACTTTAGCATCTGGAAGCAAACCTGGTTGAGGTTCGTCTCATTCAGAAAATTTAAAGCATGCCGTCACCCAAACGGGCAGGGGCAGGGAACAGGCAACCATCCCAGACGTTGGATTGCAGCTTCCATTAGCCTTGACCCACACAGCTCACGTGCAGGATGAGTTGTGTACTGGAACATCACACCAACAGGAGACTCTCCTCATAAGCTTGCCCACCCAGTACTCCAAGTCCTTTGTTTGAGGGTGGACCGGACATGGTGAGAGGGAACTGTGCTTTTTTGGTACCCACCTTAACCTGCTCCTTCAGTTCTCCACAGAGTTGTAGAACCTTCTGGGTATAAAAGCAGAGGTTCCTTCACCAGTGTGTCGCCGCTGGCTTTGTAAACCAGGCTAGCCAACCTTTTCAGGGAATTGCTGCTGTTTCTGCTCTCGGTGGTCGATACCAATTCCTTTAGGATGCTCTCTGTGGCCGACGTACAGTGAGCGACGTACGCAAACCTAAGTCCTTCATACATCTGTGTATGTCTTTTTTTGCTCATTGCATATGTTAGCATTTTCTTCCAACCACCCAACCAGGACTCATGTTTTTGCTGTGACAGCACCCCACACAGCCACTTTGTGCATAGGGGACTGGAGAGGTGTCTGGCAGTGTCCCCGTACCCAGAAGCAGAATGGTGACAGCATTCATTGGAAGATGCCACCGGTCTTTGTCTGCCTGTCAGGACACAGCCACGTGCTTCCTTGACCACCCGTCACAGAATGGCTGTTCAGGGGGGTAGCACAGCAAAACCATGAGTCCTCGTGGTGAGGGGCAGAGATTATAATGGAATTCTTCCTAGAAGACTCCTTACACTAGGACTTTGGCCACTGTGCATTCCGGGTGGCCTTGAGACCAAACGACAGATCCTAATGACAAACAGAAAGGAATGGGTGAAAAGACAAAGCTAGCTGGCTAGAGAGGCCCACTGGCTCTGGTGTGGCCACGGACCACTTCCCACAGCCACAGTGGATTGGGAGGTGTCGAGTCGGTTTTCCGAATCTTGAGAAAAATCTTCCAGAAGCAACCTAGGACAGTACAGAGGCAACAGGGCCCTGGCTGAACATTACAATGTAATGGAGTATTTCCTAAGCAGGGGCCCTCCAGGCGGGCAAGACTTTGGTTCCCATTGTGCCCAGCAATTAGCCACACTAGATGCGGGAGAGGTTCATCCAAAACCTCCGAAGGGCATCAGGCTGGGAGAGGCTGATGTGTATCAATGAAGCAGATAATTTAATCAAGGGTGTCTGAGTGTTTACCCTATTAAGGCAGCAGAAATAAAAACAAGCATCACCTAATAATTTGATGATTTTTTCCATTTTAAACTATATATGAGTGTAGCATTTGTGTGTCGCCCCCACCCCTGGCTTGGAAATGCCTGTTTTGCGTTCTAAGCTGGATCACTCGCAGGACATGTTTCAACACTGTGGAATCCAGTGGAAAAAAATCAACTTTTGTTATGACTTCACTTCGTGTGAAAACTGGCTCTTAGCGACTATCCTCGGCCCGAGACCCATTTTCAAACAGGGATCTGGGCCATGTCATTCTTCAAATGCATCACTTTAGAATCGCTTATGTTGGGTAAGGTGGGCCGTGAACCAATAAAGAGGCTTGATTTTGCTGCTGAAGCAAGGAGTGAATTATTCGGGAATGCTGCCACTTTCCTGTATCTCCTCTTCCTCCAGGGACCACTTCCTTGCTTTCCAAAGCGGCGGGACTTCACAAACCTGCTTCAGCTTTCTGTTCATTTCCTACAGCAATGGCATCACACACTGAGTCCCCGTGGCTAGAAACTGCCCATTAAAAACTTCTCATAATCTCTGTCACTTACTAGAGCAAGGAGAAAACTTCCTTCCGTTTTAAACAAATTGCACAGCACCCCAACGCTCCAAGATGTCAGCGAGCTCCAGCTCCAGCAGTATGCTGGGAACTGCAGTCCAACAACAGCTTTAGAGCTCTGATTCCCAGTGTGGCTCTAAGCTCTCAACTTCCACAGTTGTGATATTAAAAACAGTTTATTAAAGGCCCCCTCCCAATAGCAACCCTCAAGCACCCATCAGAGTCAAATTCTTGCAGTTATAATCTCCCCCTAGATTTTTAAAAAAGCTTTAATCTACATTTTTCATTAATTTTTTTAATCAGATGAAGGAGCATCTTTAATTATTGATAGGAAAAATAAACATTAATTTCTTGTTTGTTAAGGCTTTCAGAGGATATCTTTGCCCATTCTGCCAAGCAGCAAAGTTGTGCTGCCTGCAGCTCGCCAGCAACAGCGGAGTGAGGGTAGAACGGCCACCAGAGACCGATGGGTTTTAGAAAGGGGCTACACTTCATTTATGGACATTGAGACCTCATCAGTGGCCACAAGATCCAAAAAGCCACAAACACACACACACCCCCCAACAACTCTCTACAGAGTGGGCTGAAACTCAGCATCACTTACACCGACTGGGTCTAATAAAAGCTGCAACAGCAATTGTACAAAAACAAAGAAAGAAAGTTGCCTGTGCTAGAGAGAGAATACGTTATCAAAATATTGGGCGGCAGCAAGGCAGAGACAGTGATTACCTGCCTTATTTCCCAGAATCACTGACCTGGCCTCCTATCAGTTTGCTGGACAAAAGTTGTTGCAGGCAGCCTAGCTGGATTCTAGATGTTTTAGACTGCAGTTCCTATAGTACATGCCCCTTGGCAATGGCAGTTAATGGAAACAGGAGTGCCTGGGTGGCTCCTTACCCCTGGTTTAAGTAATTCTGCTGAATCCAGCTGTGTTTTGTGTGTGTGTGTTTTGAAATACTAGAGACGTGAAATTAAGAGATAGCAAAAAATGAAACTCCAGCGGATGTTAAAAGAGTTGTTGCTGTTGTTGTTTTTATTATAACAATTCTGGGAGAAGGGCTTCTCAAAATAGGGTAGCTAAGAATTTTTGCAGGTGCAACCATCGGGAACCGAACCTACAGGCCCACCCCACCTAAAGTGGGTCACTTCCACACAGTCCTCTTATGACCCAATCTGCTGCTTGTGGAACAAGAGTCAAATGTTCCTCCTGTTCGCCTCTGCAGAAGGTTCATTTCTTGAGCGTGAAACTTAAAAGGCGACATCTTTGGTCTTTAAACCAAAAAATAAATATGTAAAAAAAATAATGGCTGCTGGATGAAGAATAACCCTTCTCAAAATCAAATGGTGTTTTCTTTTTCTCTGTTTACCTATTTACATTACATCCGATAGTTAAAAGACATGAAGGGAGACGAGCCACACGCTAATGATGTACATCCTAAAGTGCAGTTAAGTACAGCACGTGGCTGACAAGACAGCAACCGAAAGGGTTTCCTGGCTGCAGACAGACATGGCTTACCTCTTCCAGCACCCACGGCCTTGGTCCGTAGCCAATACAGTTTGAGGGGAGGTGATGCTTTTTAAACTACAAAGACGCCCTTGGCAGAGAAGGGGGAACGACCTGCATTGCCGTGCGGAAGCCCCGCTTCCGAGGGTGATTGAAGGCACAATCCACAGGGAGCTTCTCCCCGCCGTCAAGAGGGGGAACGACCGAAAACGAAGGGAGCTTTGCACAAATCCGGTCGTGTGCTTCTCGAGAACTGGGCCTTTGGGTAACGCATAAAGGATACAGCTGCCCTAGCGACAAACAAACAAACAACTACCACCACCCTGTGAGGTAGGTCTATTGCTTCCATTTTACAGGCCAAGACTAAAGATGGGCAATGCGTGGCCCTCTGCGTTTTCTCCCCAACAACCCCAAGCCAGTGTAGCCAGTGGTGGGGGCTGCGGCAGCCCGGTCCCGTTTTGGAAGGCCACAAGGTTTGGCAGCCCTGGGCAGAGCCTGGATCTTACCTAAAGATACCCAGAAGCTGCCAAGCTGAACTGCGCATCCTTTCTGGCGCTGGCTGCTGGCTTTCACTGGACCTACCACTCCTGCCAGACCTTGGCCTAAGACATCACCGAAAAGAAGGTTAGGCAAGGTCCAGGTTCTCGAAGAGCTAATTTCCTACCCCAGAACCTGAAGAGAGCCACACCGGCTGTGAAAAATGGAGGGAGGGGGACCCGGAAAAATAGGCCAGAAGTCCTCAAAAATATTACATTTTTTTTCTTAAAGGGGTGCGCCTGGTTTAGGAGGGTCCCTATGCCTGAAGGGCATAGCGATGCTCATCCCCATTCCCACCGGGTACAATTTTGCCTAAAATAATGTCCGTGCGCCACACGGGGGACCTCGGGGCCGCACGATTCCTGCAACGAGCCTATACGGCAACAAAAGCCTTCAAGGGTGTGCTCCGTACCGTGACTGTACCGGGGCAACTCTCAGCAGGGACGACAAAACACGGGAAGTGCTGCCGAGTCTCCCAACGTTGCCCACCTGGACCAAGACCGAAAGTCGTGTTTGCAAGCGCAGCACTGTGCAAACGGAGGGAAGCCCCAAAACGCCTCCAGGCATCAACTTACGCTAAACTGGGGAGAGGGCGGCCTTTTCTCTCTGTGCTTAAAAAACTTCCGAGTCATTTTAAAGAGCCAACAAATGTGGAGGGAGTTGGGTAGCCAATTCCACAGAGCAGCAGGCCCATGCTCAACATTAAAAAGAGAAGTTTAAAAACGCTTGTTCCTTTCTCTTATGCAAAGCACAAATGGCGGTCCTATGTACATCTATTGCTGTGGTTTTGAGAGCCGGGCTGAAGGAGCATATTGCTTTTTCCGCAGTCCAGGAAAAGTCAGAAGTTAAAAAAATAGAAAGCAGCTTTCCCCCTACCTCCCCCAACCCCAGATAAAATCTGATTCTTTTTTTTCTTTTTGAGCCCCCCCCCCCTCCCTCCCAAGCCCTGGTAAATTCTCGGTTTTTAAAAGTCATTTGTGGAGAAAGCACCTGTTGCACCACCGCATAACCTGTTTTTTTGCTCTAGAAGTCAGAGAAGAAATCTTGAGGGCCCAAGTGAATGATAAAAGGAGCGATGTCGAGTGGTTGGTAATAAGGATTGTCAATGAAAAAGCCACCTACAGCAGAGAGAAGAGCAGAGAAGGCAAGGAGGAGGAGAAGAAGAAGAAGAAGAAGAAAAGTCGGAGGTTAATTTTAATTTAAAAAAGGAGAAGAGACGTTCTGAGTGCCGTTTAAATTTCTCTGCTCTTTCAAGCTGTAAGTGGGGTTTTCATTGCACAGTGGGAGTGTTTTGGATGCCTTTAAAAAAAAAAACAGTAACAAAAGCAAAAAATAAATAAATAAAATTGTATTCTATACTAGAAGCTTCCAAGAACTGGTTTCCCCTTTAAATATTTTACAAGTATTTAAAACAAACCAAAAACACAAGGAACTGACAGCATATTAAGGTTTTCAGTAAAGCAGAGAAATGTAAAATATGCAGCAACAGGGCAAGGTTACAACGTGGTTAGTAACTCCCGACATGACAAAAATAAATGGAAAGAGGGGAAAAATGACATCATATCAATTACTGGAAATGATTGCCATCGCATTGGAAAAGACATAGCGCCCACGGAAGGGCCTTTGCGGCCAGCTGGTTCAGAGCAAATCTGTGACAAAAAGTTCAGCTGCGGATCTGAGGAATTTCACCATTATTAACAAAAAAACCCATCCACGCTCAATTTTGAAAAGATGTCAATTGCACAGAAGAAATTATTATTTGATTTGATTGTCTTTTTTTCCCATTTTTTTTTTTAATAAAAAATCAGCCATGCTTTTCCAAGCTGAGTGATGGCTTCCTTTCATCCATAGGCCAGCAAGACGGTAAAGGATTTATCAATACTGTTCTCCATCTGAAGGCTTCTTTCTCAATCCTCAGTTCGGTTCCCAGCCCTCGTTCCTCTCACCCCACCCCTAAAAAAAAAAACAGGAAGGCCAGCAATAGACTTTGCGGCTGCCCATCCGTATTTGATCAAAGGATCACCGCCACGGAACCGAAAGGGAGAGCTGTAGAAAACCGCAAAAGATTGAAAAACCACATTCCAAAACCCACAAATATTTGGGTGCTTGCTACTGTGGTTTGCTTCTTTTTTACGCACGCGTATAACCTCCTTTTTAAACCGCAACCAGTTCCAAAGAAAGCTGAGTGTTTATATACTCTGCCTCTCAAGATGACACTTCAGTGACAGATTTTGGTTTACCTGGAGGTTATAATAATCTCTGCCAGCCCTTCTCTCTGGTTCTCCAGAGATTCACGGCGCCCCACACAAATCAAACCTTGGGGAGCAGAGTATATAAAAGCTTTCGTGGCACCAGCACATACACGCGTACAAAAAGGGAACCACAGCTGAGGAACTCTGGAAGAGAAAAGAACAATTCCAGAAGTGCTTGGTGAGGTTCTGTGGAGGTGATGCTTTACTGGCGGCCAGACGTCCCCTGACCCACGGTCCCCTTAGGTTCAAGAGCCTCCCAGAGAACAGCAGACACCCCCTCTCCTGGATCTCAAAGCGGGGAAGATGTGCACACTCGCACACACCTCACACTGCCACAACCACTACGTTCTGCTTTATGCACACACGCGCACAAAATGCACACACACATGAAATTAAAAGAGAAGGCTAGATACTGGCCTATGGCTGAAACAACTCCATTTTCACAGCAGCACTGGACAAGACCAGGACAATTAAGGTAGCAAGTTTCCATGGGGGACTGTGTTGCTGCTTTAGATTCTCAGAATTGTACAAGGTTTTTTTGGGGGGGTGGCGTCATGGGGAGGGAGAGTTGCGGCTGGACGGGACAGAAATGGAGATTTTTGAAGTTCTAGCTCTGAACCAAAAGGGCTGGGGGAAGAAAAAAACCACCCACACCCATGTGCTACAAAATCCAGGAATGAGTGAAGGAGGCCACAAGAAGATGTGCTGAGTTTGGTGCATTTATCTGAGGCTGGTTTCTTTTAAAAAAAAAAGTGTGGGGTGGGGAATTTAAGAAGATGTAGATCATAACAGCACCTGTTGTCTTTTCTCTGGGCTGTACCGGCTTGGCTGTGGACTTTTCATGTGACATTATAAGGCTCTCTTTTGTAGCATGGGAACAGTCTTTAAATTTGGAGAGCCTATTTAACAAAGTGCAGTGCTGAGGGACTGCAACGATGCACCATTTGCTTTTTTTTAATGGATGCAAAAGGAAATCCTTTCTAGGCAAAGACATCCCATGCTCATTTACAGCCTCTGCCAGGTCTCAAAGAAACTGTAATGGAAGAAGAGGGCATGCCAGTTTCGGAGAGCCCAGGGCAGGGATTCAAAAATGCATCACACACCTCTGCCCTATAAGAAAAAGGTGGGCACCTGTGGCTCCAGGCATGTACATATTTCTTACAAGAAGATATACCCCTCGGCGTCACTGCAGGAGCACATGAGGTGCAGGAATTTCCGGGGACAACACAGCCTGGAAATGGCCTCCCAGAGTCTCTGCATGAGAGTAATGTGAAGCTATAAATCTCTGAAATATTTTGCTACAAGGACAGGAAAACCCAGGTTTTGCTACATTTCATGCCTTTTGTATTTACAAAACTAAACAGGTATTGGGGTTTGTGGGTTTGGGGAAGGAGGGTTCTTTTTTTTTTTTAAGACAGAAAAGGTATATTTGGTGCTTCGGTTCCTTTAAAAAAATATAAGTATACCATGTTGTCCAAATTGAGCTCACAATAGGAAACAGGCAAATACTCTCCTTTACAACAAAAACTGGTTTTATTTTGTGATCAGCGTTTTATACTCTATACATCCTTCACAAGTTTTTAAAGTTTTACATAATCCGGGTACTTCACTTAAAAACAAAGATTTTAAGCATCTAAGTTTCTTCCCTATATAACAGAAGGCTGGTATAAGTTATTTTGGAAAAAGGGGAGAGGGAGAAGAGAAAAATGAGGTAACCATTTTCACAGACCGTGTGTGTGTGTGTGTGTGTGTGTGTGTGTGTGTGTGTGTTTATTCAAGTTTTTAGAGAACTAAATTTGCATTTTTGTTAAAAATAAAAAAAAAGGTAGGAAAAGATGTTTCTTTACAAATGGTTTTTGCTCAAGTATGCGTTCAAAGAAAAACCAGGCTTATAAGGCAGGCAGACTGGCTGTGTGTCCGCCTTCTCTTGCAATTCTTCTAACATTCTGTACTGTACTTGTGGTGGCCTGTCAGTGGGAACTGGTCTCAGCCATTGGCTAAAAGAACGAATAATGGGGCATTGGGTAGGTGGGAAGCTTCATAACAGGCAACAGAAGCATTCTCTTGGGCAAACCTACAGAGAGAAGAAACCAAAAGGACTCCAGGTAAGTCTAACAACCCAAGAAAAGCAAACTAAAAATGGAAAAGAAGCAGCTCGTTGATTTTGCCCCCTAACTGTTTCTCCCAAGGTCAAATTGCTGGTTCAAACTAGAAAGCGGGCCCATGGAGGCCAGATTTGGTCCAGCTGGGAGGAACCACTGGAACTAGGCCAATATATTCAATGGAGCCAAAGTTACCCTGTCCACCCCACCAAAAGGCGATCCCCTCTTTCCCTGTCTACAAGAATGGGAAGAGCTCTGTGGCTATATAACCTTTTTGTTATTTAGAAGGACATATTGAGAGCTTTGGGGAAGAAGACCCAGCCAGGTCTGACAGCGTTGAAAATTGTTTCACAACCCTATTTGGGTGGAGAGGTATGGGATGGAAGTCATGTTCCATGCAAGGGAGAAGGTGACAAAATGCCACTTGGCACAGCCTGGAAATTCTGCCTTCTGGACGGGCCCTCCAAGTAGACCAGGGGGAGAAAATTCTTGGATGTCTGTTCTTCCAGAGCCAAAAAAAGCAGGGGTGTAGCTACAGGTGGATGGAATGAAGGTATTCCTCCATCCAAACAAGAATTCTGCCCCCTCCAAATGAAATGTTCCTGCAGTTTTCAAGTTTCTAGCACTTGAGTAACGTGAAACTGCAGTTGGGCATTTAGACACAGTTCACAAATGCCCAAAATAGGGGTAGGTGAACTTACTAAAGGAATGTGAACCTGCAGATAGAAGATCGTTTCCACTAAGAACTCTTCTATGTTTCACTCTCTGTAATGCTAGACAGTTGGTGACTGAGTTAAAGCTCTGGAGGGGGCAGAATTTTTATTTGGGAGAGCAACACCCTCTTTTTGCCCCTCCTGGGACTACACCTCTGCCAGGAAGGCATGGTGCCTGCAAGTGTCTTTCTCTGCCTATCTTGGGGGATTATTTTAACATTCTTGTGGCCTCAAACAAAAAAAGAATCTGTTGTAGATGCTTATTTTGATTTTTGAGGGTGGGAGGGTGGGGTTGTTTTTAAATTAAACGCATTCCCTGTTCAAAGGCCTCTAAAATCATTTCGCCTACATATCTGTTTTAGAAATCAGAAAGCAGCAACAGCAGGTATTTTCTAAGAGGATCGAGATGATCAGAGTGAAACTTTCCCAACATGCAAACAGCTTCACAGAGGCAGAGTGAGAAAGAGAGGAAAAACAGGGGGGGGAACCTTACAGCCAGGAGCAGCGCTTTTGTTCCAAAACTCAGCACTACAACCAACCAACCAACCGACCAGACGTTTCCAAAAAAAGTCCAAAACAAAACAGTGAGAATCCTTTATGCAGAGAACAAGGGCAGCGTTCCTCTGCAGAAGCCTTTGGAGTCAGTGATGGGCCACAGACGTCAGAAGCAGAACTGTGGACAGCGAGTAAGGTTAGCCCTAAATTTAGGTGTGCCCAATATTCTTTCTACCCAACTGTCCAGGGAAATAATCCGAGAAAGAAGACAGAGAAAGGAAGAGAGTCTTTGTATTGGAGATGCGTGAAACAGTAACTTTTTCTTTGCATTGAAATGACCCTAAGGCAGTCCCCCTTGCCCTCAGTTCTGTCTTCTTACCACCACATACTTGGGTAAAGGGCCGGATCGTCCCCCGTGAGCCTGCCTGGGTTTTAACCTCTGCAGCAGTAGTCCTTCTCTCAGTCCCACTACCTTCAGAGCTGTGTCTGGGCAGGAATATAGGAGAGATTTATAAGCTGCCTTGTGTCCCAACCTTAGGAGAAAGGTGGGATACGAATAAAAATACAGAACACTGGCCATAAACAGGAATGTGCCAACTGGTAGAGACTGCTAACAGAAAATGAGATGCAAAATGGTTTAAGACCAGGATCCCAAATGGGCTGTCTCCCTTCCCACAGGAACTTGCATGAAGCTTGAGATCAGTTGGGCATATTCTCCTTTGCATTTTTCCAATATCCGAACTGTGTTTGGCTTGTAAGCACAACACATTTTTCCTGAGCAGCATGATGGGGGACTGAGTGTGCATCTCTATGTGTGTCTAATTATACACAATCTTTGGAGAAGATCCTTATGAGGTTCATCGCCAGAGCCGTGTTCTGGTAGCAGGGGAGTAAAATTAGAAAAAATCCATTTTTCTCTCTTCCCCTTGGAAAAGTTTTAACCTTTAGTGGGTGCCAAGT
Organism: Cyclura pinguis; assembly: GCA_030412105.1. Taxonomy (NCBI): domain Eukaryota; kingdom Metazoa; phylum Chordata; class Lepidosauria; order Squamata; family Iguanidae; genus Cyclura; species Cyclura pinguis. The sequence goes on from CM059613.1 coordinate 1,421,882, forward strand.
CAAAGGGCTGAAGCCCTCTTTCACACACATTCTGTCTCTGTCTCTCTCTCTCTCTCCCACACAGTTTTTGTGTGAGTCTCTGACCCTAAAGTCCTCTCTCTCAACTCCCCCTATACCATCTGGAAAACTATAAGCTTAGAGCGGCGACCCAGGCATAGGAAAAAAGGAAAACTGCCCAAGGAAACTGTCCATCTAGCTTGTAGGTTTTCAACACTGATTTGACATCTAAACCGGGATTTTAGGCGCACGGGCACAGGCACAGGCTTCCATGTCTACTCAATTATGCCCAGCGTACAGACGTGACGTGACGGAATCGCCCTGCTTCCTAAGACCAAAGCAGGAGCAAATCATGCAGCTAAGACAGCAAACGACCTCCTACAGCCACCTCTGGGCTCGCCAAAGCCTCTGCCTGTTTCAACGCGGCCGTTTCTCAGCAGAGAGGATGCTGTGGGGGACTGGGCCACAGTCACTGACTCCAAAGCGCTTCGCCCCCATTGCTGCATAAAACTACATTCAAAGTAATCCAAAGAGCCATTTTTCCCCAACTGAACAAGACGAATGGGGCGTGTGTGATTCTTCTTTTATTTTTGAGGGCGGGTGGGAGGGGAGATGAAAGTCCTTCAGCTGTACTTATTAGAGGAATGAGGGTCTTTGGCTCAGCACACAGTTTGTTTGCCCGCATTTTGGTTGTGGCGGGGGAAGCGGAGCAAACGGGAGGTGCCCCTTCCTTCTGGTAGACTTGCCCTTGAGTAGTAAGCATTCACACGTCTCGTTGTTCGTGTGCCAGCAGCCACAGAGTTGTAAAGCTGACTCCAGAGCTTGGAAACGTTTCCCTTGAGTGGGGGGACGCTACAGCTCCTTGGCTGGAAGATTCTTGGAGCTGTAGTTTCCCCCAAAGGAAACTTTTCCAATGTCTGGGGTGGGAGATCATGAACTCCACCAGTGATTAACCACAGGTGTGAAACCGAAAGCTGTGGAGAGAGACGGGCGAGGGGGCAAGGTGCACATCCTGTGGGAACTGTTCCTTTCTGTGCCTCCACCCCAGTAACTTCCCCAGGTTGGGACTGTTCGGTGTGAGGCGAACCGAAGGAACAACCTGGGTCTGGGGCTACGGCACGTGCCTCTGAGGCCCACGGGAAAAACACAAGAAGGAGTTGATTTAGAGGAGGCTGCAACAAGAGAAAAGATGGGGTGGGCAGGGGAGGAAGGAAAGAGATTTAAAGAGCAAAGCTACAGCCACCCGGGAGCAGGCTGGCATTCAAATGGGGTGGGGTGGGATTTTATGGTGAGGGGGGTGGCTCAGGATTCGGAGTTTTGGCCCTTCGGGGTGCTTTGAATGGAGCACAAGATGGCTGTAAGAAAGGAGAAGAACTATTCAGGCGGGAAGTCAGGGTTGGGGGGAATATCCACTTCTGGTATGAAAAGAGTGGGTGGGAGCAGGCAGTTAGAACAAGCAGCTTTTCCACAGTCAGGCAAAAGCAAAAGAGAAGCTACTTCCAACCAGAATGAGAGAGAGAGAGAGTGTGCCATGAGGCCAACGGCTTTCCAGAGACAAAAAAAGGAAAGGAAAAAAAAGGTACTGCGGTCGCCCCATTGGAGGGGATGTGCTGGTTCCCCTTCTCCCACCCTGCCACCCAATCCTGGTTACAAGCGCTGAGCTGCATACCTTCCCACCATTCAACCTAGCATTTAAGACACGCACATCTGGTTGCGCACGAAACAAGGAACACGCTGGTACGTACCGTAGGCTGGTGCGGCGGCGGCTGCGGCGGCAGCACTGTACCCATAAGGAGCAGCATACCCTGCGAGAGAAGCAGACAGAGGGGCTAATGCCAGCTGAGAGAAGAGACGGCAGTCGTGGGTGAGCAGAGAGGCTACACACACACACACAGAGGGCACACTGAGGATGCGTGCTCTCGCACGCAACACAGGCTTCTAAAGGGGTACAGGAAGGAGGGTGAAAAGCAGGGAGTTTATCATGTTTATACCAGGGTCGGGAACTGTGCAGCCCGTCCTGGTGTAGCTGGATGGCAGCTCCCATCATTCCTTGCAACTGGGATGGGAGTTATAGTCCAAAACATCAAGGGAGGGGTAGAGGATTTCCATTAGAACCACAACCTGTTCCCGCGCATTGTCGTAACTGTGGGAGAGGCCCAGATCAGCCCTACCTGGCGCTAGGTAACCAGTGGCTGCTGCGGCTGCCGCCCCAACAAAAGCTCCTCGCGTGAGGGCGCCTCTCCCCCGGCCTCGCGCAGCCTGGACTGCCGCCGACATGGCTGTGTTCACAATGCCTTTTGTCTGCACAGGGAGAAAACAATGTATGGATGGAGGGAGGGAGGGAGAAAATCCTACCAGTAGACACCGCGAAAGGACTTCTTCCAGCGAAATTTGTGCATATAAAAGACGTAAGGATTCTTTTTTTGGCACAGAACATGGGCTTCCTATGCAAAAATCAACATTTTTTAATGCAGGAAAGAAAATATTTTGTGCACAGTATACTGTTGCCTTTCAGTGTACACTTTCAGCATACACAGTATATGCTTTCCCAGTCACTGATCATCCCTGCTGATCACAAAGTGGCATAACTTTGATTCCCGTGTGCTCAAGCCAACTTTACAGATGCCCAGACGGGGCCTCCCTGTCGATCCAAGCTCCAGACGCTTCACTGGAGAAGACAAAGGGGACATTGTGTTGCCTCTCCTTTCACCGAAACAGAGAGCCCTGGCTACCCAGCCCGTAAAGGCAGTTGGAAGCGGTGATGCTCAGATCCTAACATGCCACAGGCATCAAAGCCAACTTGGCTCCTCTGTGGAGCTGCTTTTCACACCAAGCTATAAAAAAAATTGCTGGTTAACACTTTCCCACTTCATCTCCTAAGCCCCACACGTCTTCACACTTAAGTGGGCTGTAAGTGAAAGGGAGAAGGCACATAACCCATGCCATCTTCGGAAGAGATTTCGGAGAAGAAGGAGCAAAGAAGCCCCGATTTTAATTAAATCTGCCTGTCAGAAAGGGAAGCTTTCATTGTCAGAGCTCATTCCCAACCACCGCTTCCCAAAGGAGGTGGGCTGAGCCTTCCTTCTGTTCCCAGCATTGATCTCAGGCAGCCTGAAGGGCAGTAAAGCCTTTCCGCAAAACACGGCAACGTCTTGGGAACATCAAAAAGAGATGGAGAAGATGACTTCTCAAGATTTAAACCGATCTACATGTTTTGTTATGTCAGGATTTCAAGATGGACACCCAACACATTAGAAACCACAGCTACTGAAGTAATCTGATAGTCCACTACTTGACAGCCCAATTAAAAAATAAAGTACCAAATTTTTTTCTGGAGTGGTTTAAACCCAATAGGCAAGAATCCTTGTTTGGGGGCGGGTAGAGCTTTGTCAGGTGTTGGGTCTACATGAGGCTAGGGAGCTCATGACCTTTCCGCTGGTGTTAGACTGCAACTCCCATCCTCCATCACACACTGCATACAGTGGCTAGAGGGCCAATGGGACTTGTAGTCAAACAACATTTGGGGGGCCGTGTGTTCCCACTGCCCTGCTCTTCAGAGTGAGCATCAAGCTCCTTCACAGCTGGGAGGCAGCTCCCTGAAGCCAGCCGGATGGCCCTGAAATTCACCATTTATTCTGCAAGTGCCTCCTGAGATGTGAGCTTGTGGTACCACTTGGGGGCCTAATCCTCACCCAGAGGCAAAAAGCCATGCTTGTCAACCTAATTATTTCCTCTGGGAGTCATGTCTCTCGATTTGGCTTCTGACACTCTCAAGGGCCTTTCTTCCTAGCTCGAGGGTTGCTCAGTTGTCCTACCTAGGACTTTTCCACAACAGCAGCCCACACCTGACATGACTCACCTGTGGAAGAATCTTCTTCTTCTTGTTGGCAGCTGCGTTGGGGCCGGAGAAGAGCTTCTCGAGAGCAGCCAAGGCGGCGCTGGCCTTGGCCACCTTCTTATTGGGACCAGCCCCTCGGAACTTCTGCCCGTCTACTTCTACCTGGAAAAGAGAGAGGCAGCGATTTACAATGCTGGGAGGAACTGTGCCCTCATTGTCAGGTATTATTTTCTGCTGCTCCAGAGACTAGGACACGAAGCAATAGATTCAAACTGCAGGAAAAGAGATTCCACCTAAACATTAGGAAGAACTTCCTGACAGTAAGAGCTGTTCAACAGCAGAATATGCTGCCTCGGAGTGTGGGAGAATCTCCTTCTTTGGAGGTTTTTCATAGAGGCTGGATGCTTTGATTGTATCTTCCCGTATGGCAGAATGGGGGTTCAACTGGGTGGCCCTTGGGGTCTCTTTCAACTCGAGGATTCTATTACTATTATTATTATTGCGCTGTGTGCTCATTGCCAGGTCCAACTGAATCGAAATGCTGGTATTATGAACCTTTAATGCCTGAAATGGTTTGGGAACCAGGTGATCTTGGAGGACTGCCTGAAAACCCATATATAACTACCCCAGTTAACTTTGCCCCCCACAGTTGCCCCTGTATCGGAAGTCCTGGCCCTCTATCCCATTAGCAAGGGCTCCTAGCAAGTACCAGACAGAAAGCTGCCTCCATCATGGCCGCTCTCCCTCACCTAGCTACAGACTAAACTCACAGGGAAGGTAAGCATGTCTCTCCTTTTTCCTGGATTTGAGGAGAGCCGTATGGCCCGTACATCTGCTTTAAAAACAGCCTTGGAAGTGTGAATACCCTAACAGTGGGAAGATGATGACAATACGACTACCATGCCAGCATTTAAGCAACATCTGAGCACTGTTATAATGACAAAGTCCACAATCAGCCCTAAATCCAATTACTAGTTCCAACAAGAGCAGACCCATGGAATCAGTGGAATTTGTTTAAGTGTTAACTTAGAATTCAGTGGTGGATTCACCAGCTCTGTTCTACATGGAACAAGCAATTAGATTAAGGCCATTATCTTCCGTCTCTCTCTTTTCTGTCTCCCTGTAAAGCCTGACAGGGGCTCAGAAGCAGAACCGAGACCAGGGGACTGAATGTGTTTCCCCTTCCTTACCTCCATCACAAAACGCTTGTCGTGGCTTCCGCCTGTCTCGGAAATGAGCTCATACTTGAGGCCCCTCCGCTTCTCGTTGAGCTCCATCACCGGATTCTTGCCGCTAGCGGTGAGGATGGGACCCTGAGTTCTTACCTAGAGAAAGGGAAACACATGTCATGCACCTGTCCAGAATCTGAGATCTTCAGCAAAGGCCCTGTTCTACAAAGCCCCTCACCCCACTCCACCATGAGAAGCTAGGCTGGCGAGAAGAGAAGACAGAGGTTTTGCAGTGGTGGCACCCCAACTTTCGAAGTATCACCAGTTTCCTAAGTGAAGGCAGGCAAGGCTTCACTGCTGTTGAATTTAACCAACCTTTTGTTGACATAACCAACTTTTTGTTTTTTAACTCTGCCCATTCATTTGCAATAACATTTTCTAGTATTGTATTATGCATCACTTTGGGGGGTTTCCGGATGGCAGAAAAGTCATTAACAAATAGTTTTTACAGAAATAATAAATAATAACTGAATATGCTTTTAGAAAAAGCTGGCAGATTTCTGCCTGAAGCTGTGGTTGTGTGCCTTCAAGTCATTTCCAACTTACAGCAGCCCTACAGCGAACCCTTCACAGGATTTTCTTGGCAGGATCTGTTCAGAGGGGTTTTGCCTTTGCCTTCCTTCCTGAAGCTGAGAGAGTGCAACTTACTCAAAGTCCAGGGCCAAGCGAGGATTCCAGTTGGAAACGACTTGAAGACACACAAAGCCCTCCACTTGATGGAACCATGGGACAAAAAAACCCTTAGGACCCCTGCTCACTCAAGGCTGACCTCCGCATGAACGCGTAGCTTGGCATCTTCCCTGACTCTCCCTTCACTTTCTACTCTGCCTGAAACAGGAATACACCATTCAAAAGGCCAGCTCTGGAAAAGCTATTACCAGCCAAAGTTTCTAGTTACCAAAGGGGCATCTGCTCCGAGGCTGAGCTGAGGGGATCACCTTACTCAGTGCCCCGTTCCACAACCCTCTGACCCATAAGGGCTTGTGTTCTTAAGGTAGATGTGGTTTTAACCACATCAGTGTCTCTGAGAGGCTGAGTCAAGCAAGCCACTGAATCAGCTCGAGTTACACACAGACGTCTTTGTTTTAGTGACATTTTTTGTAAAATAAGAACAGGGATGCAAGAGAGGGAAAGAAACAGGCACGCAAGCAGACAGAGGAATAAAACAATTTCTGCATTTCTAGGAAAGCCTTGGGCCGGTCACTCTCTCACACACAGCCTGGCCTACCTAGCAGCGTTATTGTTGGGAGAAAAAAAAAGTAGAAGAGAAAAAACCACACAGGCTGTCTTGAGCTCACTGCAGGAAAGGCTGGATATAAACGTAACTAATACATTAAAAGAAAAGATGGTAAATTTAAATAAATATGTTTACAGGCAGACTTATAACCTGTAAAAAAGGGAATCAACACACAACAGGGGAGAGAAGGAGGATGCCAGAATACTCACCTCCAAGGTAGCGGAGGTGTCGATTGTAGAGTTTCCAGTATTATTGCTTGAGTTTGAAGAGATGGTCTCATTTTTCCCTTCCGTGTCTGATTTCTCATCAGAACTTGTACATTCCATGTCGGCATCGAAACCAGTGGGATAGCCCATTGCTTGCAAAACCTGCTTACAAACACAAATACACATATTTCTATAGCAATATATAGCCAGAATCTTTGATAAAAAAATAACAATGATGTGTCTCCAGGTGACCTGAACGTTTTCACTTACCTGATGAAAAAAAAAATCACCCTGCCATGATCACAACTCCTTCTTCCATTGCAATTTATTCTGACAAACTTGTAGAACTGAAGGTTTTTAATGAAAGGGTTTTTAAGAGGGTGTTGCACTGTTTTAAACTGTATCAATCCTATTGCTTTTCCACCTTTTAAAGTGCATGCTTTAAATTGTTTTAATATTGTTAATAGTTTTATTCTATTTTAATGTTGACTTTTTGTGTTGTTAACCATACACTGATTTGTAAGCCGTTTTGAATAACAGTTGTAGGGAGAAAGTGGGGTATAAATAAAGATGAGATTGTGATGATCCATTACAGGATGGGCTTGGATAGGAGTCATTAGACTTTGCCCAGGAAGGTCAGAAACACACACACATAAAAAAAGAGAGAAAGGAAAACCAGGACAAGATGAAGTGAGAACAGTCAATGTTTCTCAAAATAAAATATTAAAATGCTTTTAGAAGTGGAATGGGGGGAAGAGAGAAGGAATCTTAACAGCCATATGGGAAGGGACACAGCCTTGAGAGAGAGGAAAGAAAAGCTGCCATCAAATATTCTGGGGCGCTTTCATGTTCAAAGTGACTGAAACAAAAAAGGAGGGGAAGTTTCTCTCTGTTCCAAAACTGAGAAGAATGAGAGCTGAGCGTTGCCAGATGACCTTTCTGGGGTAAAAACGCACACGTACATGAAGGCCTCATTCAAAACACATGAAACGAGCCAGAGATTTTAAAAAAGGAAAATGACAGATGGAGCTGTGGCAGGGCCTCCCGTGACTGCAGTTCTGCAAACTCTTAAGAAAAATGGGTTCTCCCTCCCTTCTCCTTAAGCTGGCTGTAGGTGGATGTGTTCCTGCAGCCCTACTGCAACGCGGTAAGCCACGGAGCAGGCCCTGACTTTCCTCCCATCTACCTGGAAGTGGGTAATCCTAGAGTAGAGGGGATGGGGGGAAAAAGAGACCAGAAATTTGGAAAAAAGCACTTCCTAATTTTGCAAACTAGTCCTGACCAACGGGTTGTGTATTTCTTGGACAGATCTTTTGAAATCTGGAATAAAACCCAGAGCCAATTCACTGCTCCACTGACATTGAAACCACTGGCTGGTTCTGTAACCCAGCTCAGTTCCTTTCTGCCAGGACTCAGAAGTGTTGGGAAGGGGCTCAGACTGAGACTCAGGACTTAAATTACTCTTGGCAAGACCTCTTTGCCTTTGGTGTTAACTCTACCGCCCAAGATCATGACCTTGACCAACGGACATGACATTTTAGTGTTGACTCTGCCACGCAATTTTACCTTCACCGCAACGTGAAGCTTGGCAGTCTTCTTCGAAGGCCCTGAAGCTTCGTACGTTGTGCCATCCACATCGACGGACATTGTGAAGACTGGGGCGTGGACAGGGCCGGACTGAGAAAGGAGTTTGTACTGCAAGCCGGGCCGTATCTGATTCAGACGCATCAAGGCATTCATAAGATCTATTGCTTTGCTGTCAAGGACTGAAGGAAGGGAGAATAAAGAAGTAAAGTACAATGTGGATTTTTAGCAGACCTTCTGGCATCGGTAAGTTAATTAAGACTTGTGTCATGATGAAATGAGCAAGTATGGTGCAAGACAGATTAAAAACTAGAATTCCAGAGTCACAAATGTAACTATGTTTTCTTCCAAGGTGACCAGGGAAGAAAAAGCCCCACAACTATTCAAGCAGCTAAAAATTTAAGTATGTTACCATACTTTACTACTTTACGACTGAGTTGTCACGCCCTAAGCTATTTCCAGGAAAAATGATTTTCAACTGAAGTGTTCAATTTGTTTGAATATAATGTTTAATGCTTACTAGCAACCCTTTTTTCCCCATCAACGACCAAAAGGAGCTGAAATAAAACATTTTGGGGAGGGTAGATGGAAAGGAATTCTGTATTCATATGCAAGTAAACACTATCACATCGAATGTCCTTAATTTTATTTACTAAAGAGAAGTCAAGCACGTGAAAAACCAATCTCAGCCAATTTAAGGCAATGGAAAATATCCTTATTTTCTGGAAAACCCACATCACTGTTGGCTACTAAAGAACCCAGAACAGCCAAAGTATTTGGCAACCCTCAAAGCTTGCTCTGTTTCAGCACCTTCTCCAGATGAAGCAGAAAAAGACAAAAGCCTAGCCTACGCTTCATTCATATAGTGCATCTTTATAGAGTCACATAAACAGATTATAGGTCTCTCTACCCAATGTGCTTTCCAGCCACAAGCACAGAGAACGGAATGGTATTGCAGACAAATGAAAAAAGGCATGAATTAAAATATGACTGTAAGAAAATTCAAAGCATAAGACTAATTTAAGCTAAAACCCATTAAAAATCTCCCATATATTCCCTTTGCAAATAGCACCAACTGCAATAATTCCACAAAACAAATCACAGAAAAGGGATAAAAAGTCTAATCAGAAACAAGGCACAGCTTCTTCCAATTCTTGCCAGGGCAAAACTAACAACCAGAATGGAACATGAACCAGAAATTAACATCTTTAAGCTAAAACTAACATGCTTAAATATGAAGACTTAGCCAAGCACAGCCTCTACTTATAATTGCTTTCCATGATTCAGTATTGCTTACTCCTAAGTAAATAGCCTAGATAGATTTGAGGCAACTTCAATTCTGAGAGGCCTTGACAACAATTGCTGCATTAGTATTTCATACGGTTTAATCATCTGTTACACTTCTGATTGATATTTCCCGAGGAGCCGATCATTCTGGCCAATCATTTCCGTGGTGGGGACTCAGCCCTACAGCCTGGGTTCCAGAGCCCATGGTTTTGGGTTACTGTCTTTGAACATTTCGGAATCTATCTACTATCCTCTGGCAACCACTCCAACTTGGAAGTAAAAAGGAAAGCTTTAACAATTTTTAACAAGAGAGATACCCTTACTTTTTCTCAAGTTCCGCTTCATCTTCTTATTGGGATCTTTCTCATCCCCCAACCCATCTTCAAAAGGCCTCTTCAGAGCAGAGGAACCGGCACCTGAAAAATCATAAAAGAAAGAAATAGAACTTTCTATATACTATGAACTTTAGACAACAGACATTCTAAAAACTGCAGGGAAAACTCAGGTCTTCTTTCCCCATCTGAACCAAACAGCACGCTTTTGGTTGGAGAGGTCAGCATTGTGGAAACAGCTTTAGGCAAAACTCAGCAGCTTCTATTTTTAAGAATACTCTAAGTGGTCTAAAAGAGGGAAAAGAGGCTGGGAAATAAGGAGCACAACAAGAACTGCTGGCAGGGTGGTTCAAAGGGGGAAGAAAACACACCATAGCTTTTGACTTTGCATTTCAGAACTTGACTAAGTGGAGAAAGATTTGCCATCATTATCCCATAAGAGAAGGCAGCATTCTACAGCTCTTCGGCCCTCCTCACCTACACCAGCATTGTGGAGATGCCCATTTAGCAAAGCAGGTGATCTACACCTAGGCCGTGGTAACCTACATCCCTCCAAACACTGATGAAACTCAGCCCCATGTACACCAGCCAGCCTAGCCAGCAGTCAGGTCAAAAGCTTACACGTCTATGGGAAGGGAATGCAAGGCCTTGAAGACGAGATGGGATAGGTTAGCTTTCCCTTATTTAGAGCTTAAAACTTTTTAATCCAGGGTACATTTCTTCGCTAGCACATTTTGCAGCTGTTTAGTTTATTATAATAACAATCTACTTTCCATTTTTATTCACACACACACTTATTTAAAAAATGGTGTGTTTCACTTTATTTCTTTGCTAGGCATGCTTTGGGCTTTTCCCCAGGAAGGGAATGGAAGCGTTAAGCGATAAACAGAATGGAATGAAAAATTGCACAGAACGTCCATTTTGTTTTGTTCACGCCTGAGCCTGCAGAAAGTTCAGCGACTGTTAAAAGGAGGTGATAACAGGGCATGAATCCTGACTGAATCCACTGAACCATAACAGTGTAAACGGAGCATGCGGAGACTGGAAGTGGAGGATAAGGCTTCCTTCCTTCAGTGCAAGGTTTAAGGAGACTTACTCCCACCCTGTGTAGATACAAAGTGCTGGTTGCAAAAGTCAGCCAAACACAAGAGAGAACCTTGCTCCTACTATCTGCCATTACATGGAGATAGAGGAGGATTGTGACAAAGAAAATTCAAACTTTCCTTCCTGTGAGTCTATCTGGATGCTGCAAGCATCATTCCTGTCTATCAGAATTGTTCTTCTTGTGTGCCTTCAAGTTGTTTCTGACATACGGAGATCACAAGCCAAACCTATCACTGAGTTTTCTTGGCAAAATGTGTTCAGAGGGGTTTGCCTTTGAGGTGGAGAGTGTGGATCATGCCTAAGGTCGGGGCTGAGCTGGGATTTGTACCCTGGCCTTCCAGAGTCATAGGCCATTTCCACACTATACTGTTACAGTGCTTTTATTCCACTTTCAATATCCTGTGGAATTCTGAGGTTTGTAGTTTACTGAGGCCAAAGAGCTCTCTGGCTGAGAATTCTAAATGGTCCTCCCTAAACTGCAAACCTCAGGACTCCATGGGATGTCGAAAGTGGAATAATAGCACTATAACAGTGTAGTGTGGAAATGGCCATAGTCCAACACTCAAAACACTGTACCACTCTGGCTCTCCTCTATCTAGATGCTGAAAGCTAATAATTCTTCCTAAATCATCCCAGATTCGGAAGCTTTGAGACAGAACAGAGGAGAATAAAGGACTATCCAACCTACATCCATCATTCGCCATCACAGCAATACATTGATCGAGTGTTGCGCAATCAATGTTCTCCCTTTAAAAATAAATGATGGGTCCGTCTCCTCCGTTTCTGAAGTGTCAGGAAGCCATTATATGTTTGACAGCACAGCACGTTGAAAGAGGCGATATCTTAATTGCGAGAAAGCACAGGACAAAGAATTTGACAGGTGGGGTTGGAGACAGAGTTCCTCCAGGAAGAGGAGAGCTGCACAAGGTCACAGTGGGCAACTAAAGCACAGTGACAGGTTGCCACCTTCAGTAGTGAACTTTTGCATCTCCTAGAGGCTGCCTGCTATATAAATAGTCATGTTTTTAAATATGGTTGATAATGAAATTGTTTTTTAATTTAACTTGTGAGCCATGTTGGATCTCCTATTAGGAGAAAGATGGGATAAAAATTAAATAAATACATTCAAAATATAAACTCCAAAAGAGGGCTTTAAGAATTGATTTTTCCAGGGAAATCACCCTTGTATAATGTGCAAAATTTTTAACGGATGTTTTCATTTTATTGTTATTGCTGTTTAAATGGTTGCAAATTTTATGACTGGTTGCTTTTCAACTTTTGTATGCTGTTCATTTCTGACCATGTTTATTTTAATTGTTGTAATCTGCCTTGAGTCCCAAATTGGGTAAAAAGTGGCATACAAATGAAGAAGAAGAAAACTTTGCATTTTCTTGTTAAAATAAGGAGAAGGACATCCTGCTGAACTTCTTTACCAAACCTGTACTAAAGCCTCGGAGCCTCCACAGACAAGACCCGGTCACTCATCAACATCTCCGCACAAAGACAGCGAAACTTGGTGGTGAGCATCCTCTGTTGGCAGGGAGGTTCTTGCTCTGGCTCTCCAGCCACCTACCTTCTTTGTCGGTCCCCGACCATGAGTGCTTCTGGAAGGACTTATTGGAAGGGAGAGGATCCATCTCCAGCACTTTATAGATCTGTCCAAAAGCTGACAGTCTCAACGCGTGCTGTGAGAGTGGAAAAAGGAAAAAAGAAAAAGAGTTATTCATTACATTGGCTCCTATCATAATAGCTTTCTCCATCCCAGGCTCTAAGATACAGCTAACTCCTTTCCATCTTGTGAAAGATGGAGACACGGCAACCCTCCAGATGCTGTTGGACTGGAAGTCCTATCATCCATTCCCAGTGACAACACTGATTAAGCTTTATGGAGTCCAGCAAAATTTGGAGTGGCTACAAGTTGCCCCTCTGCTACAGACTGACCCATACCACCCAGGTAGTAGCAGCCCACCCCCCTCAGTTCAGGCAGCCAGAACACTTTACCTGGGCACTGTGGGTAATGGCTTCTCTTTGTTGAACAGTCAAATTGGACAAGGCATCCGTGGGCTCCCGTTCACAGGGGTCGTGCAAGCCAGGCCCACCTATGGGGCAAGCAAGCAGGAAAAAGCAGGTCAACACCGCCGCCTAAATCATGCACACTCTCTGTGCTCCTTCCTGTGCTGAGGATAGCATGATTCATGAAATCCTATTCATTCAGCCACCCTTTCACCCACCTTTGATGGAGACCTAGAGGGGCCCAATTATCCCTTGCCCTTTAAGACTTCCACACTGGTAGGCTTTTAAGGCTGGCACTTCGCTGATGCTTGATCTTTTTTTTAATATATATACCAGCATGGTGTAGTGGTTTGAACACTGGACTATCACTCTGGAGACCTGAGTTCAAATCCTCACTGGTCCATGGAAATGCACTGGATGACGTCAAGCAAGTCACACTCTCTCAGCCTCAGGGGAAGACAATGGTGGCAACCCCCCTTAACAAATCTTGCCAAGAAAACCCTGTGACAGTTTTGCCTTAAGATCGCCTCAAGTATGAGACGGCTTAAAGGCACGTAACAACAACAAATGAAGAATCAACTGGCACACAAATAAGAGGAATTGGTGCCATGCACGCATGGAAAACAGCACCCACAAGACTGGCTCTGGGCTCTACCTTACCGGGCAGTAGAATTCCTGATGCCAAACACTCCATCACTCGCCGCAGGGCTTCTCCAGCACCCAGGGGTCTATTGCATGTACCGATTGCTTTCTCACATATCAGCTCCAAGGGCTAGAAATGAGACACACTATCACCAATGGGAAAGGCAGAGGGATTGTTTGAAGCTTCTGTGACGCGTGAGAGAGCACGGAAGAGCAGCTTTCGGCTCTCCCGCAGCGTCAGGCAGCTCTTTCCTCCTGGGATGCTCAAGAGAAGGTGAAATGAGCCCACGTGTACCCCGCACAGTGGCCAGGGAGATGGAGCTGTGCCTCAGTTGTTCCCTGGCTAGCGCAACACAACAAGGTGAGATCCTTGCAGAAGTAAGTAACTCCTTTTGCAAGGCCTGAAAACACGCACACATGGGCTCTATCCCCAGTTACAACCATCCATGTCTCCAACATGACATGGGCCAATGTGACATTTCACAATGTCCTACATACCAAGAAGCTTGTAGGGGGTCCCTGCATTCAATTATTTGTGGGGAGTGGATCCAACTGTGTTGTGTATCTGAGGGCTTAAAGATTGAGCTGCATCTACTGCCCGACTGTATATAAAAATGCACACACAAACTTCACTTCCGTACTTTCACAAATACACACATTCCCTGGCTGTTCCTGACATGCTGTTCATTATCTACTCTGCCTGGACAGGTCGGAGGGTGCAACATCTTAACAACCACTGCTCCCGACTTAACTTCCACTCACTTCTTTTTGTTTAAAAAGGGACTAAAATGGCCCAGGAGTGTCCAAAACCATGGTAAAAATGCCCCCCATGCCCCCTAGAAGGTCTTTGGGAGCACTTCAGGTGGGGAAAAAAAACAATTTTTTTTTTCCAAAGTAGATACGATGACACCCATGATGTATGGTGTAGTGTAGTGGTCTGAGTGTTGGACTACAGACTCTGGAGACCAGGGTTCAAATTCTCACTCAGCCATGGAAACCCACTGGCTGACCTTAAGTGTGACACACTCTCAGCCCCAGGAAAACACTCCACAGGTTTGCCATAAGTTGGAAACAACCTGAAGGCACATAACGTTCTACTCTACAGACAGTAGACAAAGTCACATACTAAGGATGTTGGAGAACCCCTACGTGACCTTGGGTAAGTCACATTTTCTCAGCCTTCAGAGGAAGACTATGGCAAATGCCCTCTGAACAAATCCTGCCAAGAAAAGCCTGTGATAGTTTTGCCTTAGGGTCACTGTAAGTCAGAAACAACTTGAAAGCACATAGCACTAACAGGTATGATTCGGGAGTGGTTCTCCAAGGCCTCCTGGAGGGGCTAATGTGGTCCCCTAGCCTTCTACAGTTGCCCACCCTTGCTGTAAAGTCTCCTCTTCTCCATATAGCTCCATCTCTTTCAGCAAAAGATTTCACAATTATTTCCTAATGAGGGGATTCCGTCCAAGTACTTACCCATCCTTTCAGTGGCGCCCAGGTGGGAACTCTGTTGCACAAATCTCTCAGAACACGCAGCACAATGACACAGGATTTTAGTCCATTTGCCCTGGCCTAAAACAAACAGAACTGTTTCCAATCCACCTGACTCAATGCCTGATCCGAACAACTTCTTCTTTAAACCACCACCACCACAAATGTATTTTTAAGATGTTAAGATCTTTGCCAGGCACATCTATCATTTAAAGCAAGATTACTATATTTGTGCACAGTTTTTTTTTAAATCAAGCACGTGCAAAAGGAAGAAATAAATCAGATTTAAAAAAAAAACAGTTCTCACCCAATCACAACAGGGCACAAAAAGATACAAGGGGGACCCCCCCCTCATTTTTACAGATGAAGGAAGAGAGAAAGGAAGGAAGGAAAACACTAAGATGTAACTTCACAACCACACTCTGGTTTATTTTCATCATCAACACTGGAAAAATCAGTGCTCACAACCCTTCTAAATAATGCAAGTTCTTGGGTAAAGGGAATATTTAAAAAACTAAACTAAAAATGGGGGAGAATGAAGGAGGAGGCTATTTCAGATTGGTCTCAAAAAAATTAAAAATATGGTAACTTTTTTTTTAAAGGCTACAATAAGGGAAAAGAATGAAAAGCCCAACCTGGAACCATTTGGCGTGTCGCAGAGACGCCAAAGCATCAAGGCATTTTTGCCTGTCGAGAAGGTCTGGAGGGTCTTTCATCGGAACACTGTCTACTGGGAAAATGGGAATATAAGAAAAAAACAAACAAACAAAGAGAGAGACAGACACAATTTGACCAAGGGGTTTCTGTCACACAAGTACACAGAACAGCGGCAGCATGACAGGGGATGTTAATAAGACTCCCAGAATTTCATCTTTTTTTCCCCCAGTTTCCCCACAAATTTCCACCACTTCCAACAGGAATGCAAAAAAAAAAAAATTACTTTCAAAAAGTAAATAAACCATTTCTTTTTAAAATGGTTAGGTCAACGTAAGAGTGGCAGTTTTCCAAACAGCTGCAGTCAATCTGGGATCTTATTAATTCACTTTAAAAAAAATAACATAACATGTTTTGGGGGCAGACGATATAAAGTGTGGTGCTTTCCTGTCTTGTTCTTGCCAGATTTAAACAAGAGTTTTGGAACCGGAACCAAATATAAGTAAACAAGCTGCACAGAGAGAGAGAGAGAGAGAGAGAGAGAGAGAGAGAAGGGACTTCCAAATTTTCAGCAAAGGTTTGTTGCCAGGGGAATTCCTGGTGCAATGTGGATGGTGCATCTGAAATGGTGAATCTCAGCAAGGGCTACGCATAATTCCAGAGTCTGTCACAATTTGGCTAGATGGCCACAAATATCTCCGAAGACTGCATTCTACTTTTTTTTAACAAAACATTTTCTTTCCTTTTCCTTTTTTTTTTTAAAGATCTCTCTCCCTCCCACCTCTCTTCCCCCCCCCCCCCAGTAATTAAAACTAGCTAACCTGGACATTTAACAACATTTTCAGCACTGTTCGTTAACAGTGTAAAGTCTGAAAGAATAGCAAGGAGGAACCGAGACAGAGTTGGCAGTTCCTGGTTTTGGGCTACAACTCCCAGAATCCTCCAACCAACAGGGCCTTGCTGCACTGCCAGCTGGGGGATTCTGGGAGTTGCAAGCCAGAAAGTAACTTCCCACCCCAGCACTCCGTCCAGAGTACCTGTCTGGCACCCACAGTTCATCAGCCTAACGCATCCAATTAACGAGGACTTCTTTGGATGAGAGGAATCTACATTCTCCTGAGACCATGGACAACTGTTTTCAGTTAACAAAAATTATTGATCAGATTTAGTACACATCTGTCTCCTCCAACCTGGTTTTCTCCAGATGTTGTAGACAACATCCCCTTTTCTCCAGCCTACACAGCTGACTGGAGTAGAAAGTCTTGGACAAAACTTTTATCTGGGCTTTTCAGTGTTAACTATCTGTCGCAACAGGTTTTTTACCTGGAGAGTGTTGCATTGCATTATTATCATAACATATTTTAACAGGCTTTTAAAAACATCTTTAATTTCATGCTTTCAATAGGATCATTTAATTCTTTCTTAAATTTTATACCATTCATGGTTTTAACTCTCCTTTCTTACAGTTCATATTGTGAGCCACCTTAGATCTCGTATAGAGAGAAAGGGGCCATTTTAATTAATTAAATGAGCCCATGGTTGGCTGGGGTTATTGTTTTAATTTCTGGTTTCTGGGGAAAGGGGAATTATCCAGCCTCCTGTCTGAGTGTAAGACAGCTCTGGCGATGAACAGAGGCAAGCAAAGGAGCTGAACACAGAAAAGAGCATAAACCCTCAAAGAGAATCCAAAGCTGTCTTGGACACCAATCCACTCTGGCTGTAACCAAACGAATAAATAAAGGAACAGCAAAGCACCATACAGTTATTGTCTTGCCCCCGATGAACTTTGCAGCAGATATTTTCATCGTTTTGGCCTTCACCCCCATCAACAGGATTGCAACAGGAGTAATCAGTGTCGTTCCCAATAAAAGCTGCGAAGTCATAAATGAGATTAGCGGCTGGGGTGGTTTTACAAGCACACACGGAAAAAGGGGCACTTCTTGTTTTCAGTTGCTGTTAAAAAGTTTTGTGCAGGTTGTTTTCTCCCCAACTTTTGTCAGCATCGTTATTCCCCCAGCAGAGGAGGAAATACTGTGCAATTGGTACCGTTCGATAAAGAACCACCATCTTTTTCGTTAGTAAAACAACACATCTTTTTTTTCATGCATCGCACAATGCAGCAACCGTCAAGGCCCGAGCGAGAATCTCTTTTTAAGAAGTTAGGGGGGAAAAACCAACAATTAAGAGACTGACCGGCTGCAAGGCCATTCCTGCAAGGCCGCACAGAGACTCTGTGACCTGCCTTGCAAGGGAAACGTGTGATAAACCGGGCAACTGTGAAAGCAGCCGAGGCAAGTCCAACCTTTGGGTGCTGCGGGCAAGAATTTTCTGCCCAAGTGAAATCTTGATGGATTTAGCCACAGACGCCCAAAATGTAGATGCTGGACTTCCACGATGCTCTGGTTCAATGTTAACTGAAGGGACCACACGAAAAACAGACAGAGGGCTTTCGAAAGCAACAAATTTGGCCCTTCTGTGTGTTTTTACAAGGCTGTGTGTCCCCCGTTGTTGCAGGCAGTCAATGTGTGAGAATTAAGTCCTGGAGGGGAGGGACAAACAGATGGAAAAGGAAGAGAGGCAGAATGGAAGGACGGGTGGGTGGCTCACAGCATTGCTAGAGAAGGCCCTGCCGTTTCATGCTCTGACTGCAGGAAGGACAAAAACAGGTCTTTAAAAAAAGAAGCAACAGAAGAATTTGGCTAGGTGGCTGTTATACTCTCCAACTGTCCCAGTTTGGAAGGGACAGTCGCAAATAGCCCTTTCTCATCCCACTTTTTCAGGTGCTTTTAAACTGTCCCAGTTTCTCTCTTCTCCTCCCACCTTCTCCTTTCGTCCTCAGCTGACTTGAATTGCTGCAAACTAAGTTTATTACACATGCTTTCCAGTACTTATTCCTGCTCCTGAATAGTGTCTGCTGTCACTCCTAGAAACCTCCAGAAATAGCACTTTGGAGGGTTTTTTTAACAGATTTGAGGGCCCCCTACATTGTTTAACTTTTTTAAAAAATCAGGATTTTTTAATGGTGGGGGGCGGGGTTTCTGGCATACATAAGGATCCCAGAGGGTTCCAGGCAGAAAACTGGCACATGGACCTGCCACAGCCACCCTGCCCTGTCCAGTGATAACTAACCAGGATATCAATCTTTGAAGTTTGAAAAGCAGTGGGGGAATGGCACACCTCCACCTATTTGGACAAATGCAGAGAAATACGCCAGTGTGTTGTAGTAAGAAAGCCTGACTAGAACTCTGGGAAACCAGGGCTCAAATCTTTGCTCAGCCATGGAAACTCACTGGTAGGTGACCTTGGGCAAGTCACGCTCTCTCAGCCTTAGAGGAAGGTGGTAGCAAGCTTCCTTTGAAGAAATCTTGCCAGGAAAACCTTTTCATAGGGTAGACACCATGAGCTGGAGCTGCCCTGAAAGTACACAATACCACAACGAAAGAAAAATGGATAGGACAGAACTGTAATATTTAGAGAGTTATGGGAAGGGTAGATGGAATTACCCAACTTTTTCGCAGAAAGAGGAGGAGGGATAGCGGAAAGGAATTAAAACTAGAAGGGGACACATGGAGAACATGTCAGAATAAATAAAAAACCCAATTTATTACAGTTAAAATGGAAGTGGCTACTAAATGGCAAGATTATAGATGTCTCTACATTTTAGAAGTTTAGGGGAAAGAAAAAAGAAAGGGTGGCCTTGAATACCAAAACCAATTCATAATGCTAATGGGTCGTAAAAGGAATGGAGTCATCTGACAAACTGTCCCAAGTTTTCATTGCCAAATTGAATCTGCCTGTTATCTGTTGGCTCCATAAATCAGAACATATATCTTGCAGTATTTTACAACGCATAGACTCTCCAGCAGTTTATTGTGGTCTTGGGTCAACCTCTTCACGTTTAAGTAATATTTTATTTTATTTTTTAAAGTAAGTCCCAGATGCTGACAGTCAGAGCATGAATTTGCAATACGGCA
Source organism: Cyclura pinguis (assembly GCA_030412105.1). Lineage (NCBI taxonomy): Eukaryota > Metazoa > Chordata > Lepidosauria > Squamata > Iguanidae > Cyclura > Cyclura pinguis. Next base: position 1,441,467 of record CM059613.1, read on the forward strand.
GTTCCCAACATACTGAGAGCCATACCAGCACCCGCACGGCTTATTCGGTTAGAAGAGCTATTAGTTGACCAACCAAACCAGACTGCAGGAAACCTTGGTCAGCTCTGCTGGTCTGCTCCAGACATCAGGGGTCAAGATGAGCCGCCGTCAAAGCAAACGAGCTCAGATCTCTAACAACGCATTGTGACAATTATCTGCGGTTGGCAAGGATGTCAAGCTAAGGCATCGATCGCTTATATGTTCACCATTTTCTCCTTGCTTGGTTTTGCCTCAACCTGGTAGAAAGCTCTGATTTCGCTCTCAAAACTGCTCCTTAGTTTAATAATGACACACATTCTCTGTTCTTCCCATTCTCAGTCCCATTACTGACCTGCTCTCACTTTCCTCTACTCCTGTTTAAAAAAAAAATAGAGTGGGGAGTGTGATTTGTTGCACCCTAGATAAACTAAGAAAGTGACCTATTTGCTAGGAAAACAAATCAAAGTACACAATTTCCTATGCATTCTGACTACACCAAGCAAATTCTGGCTGCCTTGTTTTATCAGTGGGGTTTACCTTACATCCTTGGTTTAACTGTGGAGTTGATTGTTCATCCTTGAGAAAAAGGAATTATGTCTGAAATGTTGGGAGCATGCAGATATCTTTTTCCAGATACTGCCATTTTGTAAAATCTTTGATCCTTGGGGACATTTCCCTTTCATTCTCCAGCTCACTGCTGCAGGCAAAAGAAGGGTTCTAAAAAAGCACCAGTACCAAATCCGGGGATATTATTTATTCTGGATAAAGCAATGCAAGGTAGAGAAATGCACTTGGGCTGAGCTTTGTGGGTAGCCAATGGAGCCTGACCTCCCGAATTTCTGCTCCACAGAGGTATAATAAACAACTGCAAAGCTTAGTAGGCCTGGTTAGTACCTGAATGAGGACCACCAGGTAATGACAAGAGATCTTCAGACAGAGCTAGGAAAGAACCCTGCTTGAACCACTAGGAGCTGTGGCTGCCAGTCAGAGTTGTCAGTATTGAATTAGAAGGATCATGGGTCTGAGCCGGTAGAAGGCAGCTTCCTGTACTCCCTATGAAACTGCTATCAACAGAGGGTTTGTTTTTACAGGGAGAGAAGCCAAAACTTTACCTTACCACTGACAAAATATACTCTTCAATTCAAGCAAAAATATAATGCTATTTTTATTAATGCTTTTCACATTAACTATTCTGTGCAAATCCAACTGACTATAGCAGATGTCCTCCAGCCTGGACCAGAACCCTCAGCTCTGATGGGAATTTTAATCTTACACATGTGGAAGGCACCAGGTTAGGGAAGTGTAGACTAGAGTCTCATACCTCCTATGTCAGTGCTACTCAAAGTGGTGGTCTGTAGACCGGTGCTAGCACCCACTGAAGGCGTCTTACAAATGGCCTCTCCACCACATCAGACAGCTTGAGAAGCTCTGTCCTAGGTAACTACTCCTTCTTCTTATTCTTCTACGTGTGGAAATCAAATAGCCCTCCATGAGCCGTTGGGACTGCAACTCCCAGAATCTCTCACCATGGGCCATGACCTCTAGGACCGCTGGGAGTTGCAATCCAACATCGCCTACAAGATCTCACACTTCCTACCTGCTTTGGGCTGTGCCCCAAAACACTGCTGAAAACAAGGCACCATTCTCCTCAATTAGTGCTACTCCCAAAGAAAATAAATGCAGGGAAAGGCAAACGCTGACCAATGCTTCTTGCAGTGATGGTGGTTCAATGTGGGGTGGAAGAGGAGTAACAAGGGGGAAGCAGGGGCTGGTGTGATAAATCTAGAAATGGGGGGAAGAGAGCAACCAGAAGAGGTTTGTCAAAGGGTGGGGTGGGGTGCGTCCAGCTGCCCTGTCATGACAGAGACGTGCCAGTTGGTCAAAAGTCTGACATCGTTCAATGGCTAAATTTTAGGCAGGGAGAAATACCCGTCAGAAACAGGCAGAAATTACCAACACGGGGGCTAAGGGCACACACTCCCTGCACTTGGCCTGTTCAGAAGTACCGTTCCACTGAGCAAAATGGGTGCTTACTCCCAGGTAAGATGGTGAAGGATTGCAGCCCAAATTACTGAGGAAGACGAGAAGGAGGAGGAGGAGGAGACGACGGATACAGGAGGTCTGGTTTCAAGGCTTGAATGCCGAAGAGACATCCTCCATCAATACCTTTTCTTGCAACTGAATAGCAAACTCCAAGGGAGTAACAGGAGACGAGATGCAGGGAGGAATTAGGGAGGTAGAGTTTCGAAACGGGTAGCATGTATACCCAGAGAACATTACGTGCAACAATTTAAGTGTGCCACTTTAACCGTTAATGTCTGCTCTACTCAGCTTATGGGCATTCTACGCTTAAAGGCAAATGCATCAATTAATCAGAAAGGCCGGTGGGGGAGAGAGGAGTCTTCTGAAAGACAACCAACGCTGGCCCGCTTTGTTGCTACCCCTGTTGGGAGACAATCTGTGGGACTGCATGAGTCCATGAGAAGAGTTTCCAGCATGACTATCCATCATTAAAGACTCAGCCACGTGTTATTCAAGACTGGATTTAATCAAAAAGCAAACTGACTTGGTATTTATTGTTAACTGATAGCGAGGGCTGAAAGAAAGCCTAAGCTAGAGCTCCTTAGGTGTGCCGAAGTCCAGGCTGGTTCACAGAAAAAGAGAATTCCATCCCCTCCACCACCCCTACCCTCCCCGCTTTGAAGCATGACTCACTAAACTGGTTTAAAAACAGGGCCTGGACTAGAAGCACGATTCCGTGCTCAGCCTCCACTGAAAGAAGGTCTGTAATTCCAAAGTAGAGAAAATACTATGCACGCAAACAGACCCAGGTTCAGTCCTCAACATCTGTAGGAATAGTTGGGAAAGACTCCAACTAGAAAGACCAGACAGCTGCTTCCAGCCACTGCAGACAACTCTGAGTTGGGAGAACAGTGGCACATATCAGTTTCAAACATTTTTATGACTGTTGCGCACTGCAATATTATACATTCCCCGACTGACTGTGGTGAGCGGGAAAATTTTCAAATCAACCAGGCAAGGAAACTGTTCTACATACCAAAAAAGAATCAATTCTCTTTCTTTAAGTACATCAACACACCACAGAAAACTCAAGTTAGATTTGCAGGTGGCAAGATACTAAGCAAAAGTCATATTCTCTCTGATCCCAAACAACTTATCTGCTGGGCACAAGCACCATGCAACTCAATATCCCATCTCCAGTTTTTAAGTGACTGTTATGGAGGCTGCCTGAGGTCCCACTCTGGAAGAAAGGTGGCATAAAAATGAACTAAATAAACAATGTAAAATAAAAAGTTATGCCAGCATGTCATATTCCAGAGGAAGCAGAGAACAGGAGGGGGGAAAAACCCCCTTTATTATTATACACAAAGTAGGAATGGATAAAGAGCAAAAATCTTTCCTTGAGTCAGCAATGTGATGTAGCAGCTAAAAGAGTCAATGAGATTCTGGGCTGCACGAACAAGAGTATAGTGTCCAGGTCAAGGGAAGTGATGGTACCATGCTATTCTCCATTGGTCAGACCCCACCTGGAATACTGTGTCCCGTTCTGGGCACCAGGGAGTTCAGGAAGGATACTGACAAGCTGGAACATGTCCAGAGGAGGCTTGGAAACCATGAAGCCCTATGAAGAGCAGCTTAGGGAGCTGGGTATGTTTAGCCCTGAGAAGAGAAGGTTAAGAGCTGACATAATAGCTGTATTTAAATATCTGAAGGGATGCCACAGGAGGATGCAGCAAGCCTGTCTTCTACTGCTCAGATTCCATCTAAACATTAGGAAGAACTTCCTGACAATAAGAGCAGTTTGACAGTGGAACAGGCTTTCTGGGAGTGCGACAGAGTCTCCTTCTTTGGAGGTTTTTAAGCAGAGGTTGGATGGCCATCTGTCAGGAATGCTTTGAGGTTGTATTCCTGCCTGGCAGAACGGGGTTGGACTCAATGGCCCTTGAGGTCTCTTCCAACTCTAACGCTCAATTCTATGACCTGGACCAGTTCTGGGCAAAATCATCTGATTCAATCCAAGGAAACACTTCCTACATATTAATATATATTTGTATTTCAATTTCACAAGCTTCTTTTTCTCCTCGGTCTGTGTCACAGGAGGCTATTCCAGAACTGTAAGATCCCAGAAATTAAAATGACCTCTCTGGTGAAAAGAGGGGGATCAGCAAGCATTGGAGAGTAAAGGAAGAGGTTTCTTAGACTGAAGCTGCTCAACTAACTAGCAGGGTACACAAGTGGAAGACAGCAGTTGAACTCTTGCACAGTACACAGCTTCAGGACAGCGACTGGGCTCTTGTACCAATTTGTTGGTGACACAACTTGGAAAGAACCTGCTCTGCAAAAGGAGGAAAATATTATAAAACCCAGAGGAGGGGGAAAACAGAAGAGTAACTCCTCTCAGTACCTCCATCCTTCTTCTCGACTTCATCCCGGATAAGGGGGGAGGTTAGGGTCACCTTGAGCGTTAGCGGAAGCTCCTTTGTGCTACGGATGACGATGGCTGCTTCATCGACGCGATGTTCGACATGGTACTTCTCTTCTGTGAGTTTCTGAAACAGTTCAGAATTGCTTAGTTGAGTCACTGGGGGGAACAAAAAGCACAATCTCAGCATAGAAACGCACAGGTTTTTTCCTTTCGCTAACAGGAAAGCATCGTCAGAGAGCCCAAATAATAGATCATGTCATAGAAACTGCTGCATAGAAAAATATCAGAACACTTGAATAATATTTTTTTTTAAAGTTCTTGCTTTAATTTTCCTTCTGGGAGACAAGGTTAGTCCAAGATAATCTTCTGCCTCTGAGCCAGCCTGCCAATCAAGAAGTCCCTGTTATTTATGGACAGCTTAGGAATACTCATAGACGACAGCGCCAGCACTGGAGGGCTGCTGGAAAAACTCTTAGAGGAAGGCAGTGGCTAATGGCTTGCAGAACAAAGAATGGTTGCATTGCAGGCAGTTCAGTTTTGTCTCCTTAGCTGCCCGCCAACAGGTCTTTCTCCCAATCCCCTTAGGGACAGCCTTGATGAGACTGTTGGACAGAAAGCTAAAGCTCTTTCTGTGGGGTTTTGTTGATATTCTTCCACAGAAACACAGCTCCTGCAGAATGTGCCATTCTCAGTTTTGCTTATTCAGAGTTTTGCAAGAGCGAACTCTCCTTCCAGCGACAGCTAAGCTTGAGATGCTGAAGTGGATGAAGGTTCAAAGGCCAGTGTGAACCAAAGGGCTGTTTTTGATCCTGTTTGTTCTGATTTTTCTTTTCCTTAAAACAAAAAGGGGGAGCCAGGGGAATCCTATCTGTTCTCTTCTACATCATTTGTCGGGTGCTCAAATAATGGAGCCCCTGACAAGTAATGTTGAAATCCAAGTTCTCCCAGTATTTTCACATCAAGCTCTACATCAGTGCCATTTTAGTCAACTTGTGGATTTTGCTTCTCTATTCTATCAGCCATGATTCTATTAATACTGCAGTCAGCCCTCCAGATGCACTAGGGTTAGGAGCACAAGACCTTCGCAAAATTGAAAAACTGCAAATATCAAGAAGTGTGTGGGTGTCTGTGGGACGGCATGGTGAGGAGAACGGACATGGTGGGGACATTGGGAGATGGGTTGCGGTGCTGAGAAATTGGGCTCAAGTCATCTTTAGCTGGCCAAGCAGTGCCTGGTAGTGGAAGAGGAGGACCAGACGTGGGTTGCTGGAATTGCAACTCCCAGCATTCCTCATCATTGGCTATGCTGGCTGCTGGGAGTTACAGTCCAACAACATCCATCATCCTCACCAGAACCATCATCATCTATACCTCACCAGTTCAAGCTAGTACAATATAGCTAAAAACAACATAATTTTCTTCTTCCTCTTCTTTATTTATAACCCACTCTTTCCCCAAGAGCAGATCTCAAGCTGGCTCAGAAAAAGAACATACAAAGGTCAACGATAAAACAGAATTAAACTCTTAAAACCTACACGTAAAAAGCAGTTAGAAATAATTCACGCTATTCCCAGCCCTGGTTTAAAACATTTTTTGTTTTTCTAATTTGGTAGGGGGGAAAAAAAAAACAAGTAAGGTTTCCTTTTTGTCCTGTACAGCATTAAAAATGGAACAGGACAAAACAAAAACCAAGGAGAGGTTTGAAGCCGTGCCATTAACCACAGGTAGAAGGTGCCCCAATTCCGCTCACCTGGATTTGGATGGGGAGATTGTCTTTGACGAGTGATAATAATGTCTCCGTGGGCTTCTCTTTGCACATTAGAACCAGTTCCAAGTCCATGTCGTCTTTTATCAACAAGCCTTTGGCCACCAAGCCGATCCTCATCACCCCACATAAGACCCGGCCACCTTGGTCCCTGAAGACAGAAAGATGCTCATTTTTTTTCTTATTTGTAGAATAGTAATATTGCACCCTTCTGCCTGTGTGAGATAATACACTCAGCTTCACACTGCAACACACAGCAAGCCTCCTCATCCTAAAATACTCCAAATGCAATCCAGGTTTTGAAGGAAGTTCTTCATTTGGAATACAAGTCCTTAAACATTCCCAGCCAGCATGTAGATTGGGAGTCCAAAAGAGTAACTTTCTTAAGCTCTGGTGGTTTCTGACAGACAGAACTATTTCCCCCCTTCACTATACAATAAAAGGAATCTTTATCTGTTGATCTAGAGACCAAAAATGATCTGTATGGGATCGAAATGTTCTTCTAGCATACTTAGGGTCCTTTCCTTTACCCCTGGGGGTTATTATACTTCAGGGCTGCCTCTATTCAAAGACTCCACAGAACTGTCCAAGAGGTGCACAGAATCTAGCAAGTTTCTATCCTTAAGGAAGCTTAAGAAAGGATATTTCATTTATTTATCTATTAAAATACTTCTTATCCAGCCCTATATATCATTGAATATCAAGTCAGGATTGTCCATACCACTGTATTTACGATTTCTATGTATATTGTGAAAACTGGACAGTGAAAAAGGATGACAGGAGGAGAATCAACTGACTTGAAATGTGGTTATTTGAATAGACTAAAACCATATTAAATACAATTAAAAAGTTAAAGGTTTTAAAGATTAGAGCAGTTCAATACCCTGTGCATCAGCATTTTGAAAAAGAAACCAGTGAGGTCCAAAAGCTTTAATAAACTGCCAAGTTTTCACTTGGCATCCAAATGAAACCACCAGATTTGGCACCAAACGGGCCTCCAATGGGCATTCCATAATTGGCAACAGCTTAAGAAAGAATGGGCAACGGCTGCCTCACAAAGGTTTGGCAACAATTTAATTATGTATTGTTCTCATTATTGTTGTTATTTATTATTAACGCATCTTTTCTATCCTGTCTTCTCCCTCAAGGGGACGTACAGGAAGTCCATGTCTTTCAACACCCCGTTATCTGGTGACATGCTCTTTTGATGCTTCCAAATTAAGGAAAAATTCTATTAATTCAACAGGAGTTCTGCTCTTTCATCAGTTCTTCTTGGCTATGGACAAGAAGAAGTAGCTAGAGGACCCCAAATGGGCAGCCTGCCATCCCTTGCATAAACACCTCCGAAGAGTGGACTGCTTACCAACCTTCCAAGACAGAAACATCTGCACTAGAAACATCTGGGAGACAAGAAATGTCTGGGAAGGGAGGCCATGGCTCAGACGACAAAACCGGACAGTCCTGCTAATTTCCCAGCCCCATTTGACCCACCCTCCTCCAAGAAGGGCACAGTGGCACTCATGCAAAAAGCGGTCTTATTTCCATTCATCCCAATCCATTCAAATGGCCACGGGGAGCTGAGATGTAAGCTGCCGCACAGTGACGTAAAAAAGAAATGAAGGGGAAATTTGGAAAAGGGTCACCTTTAGAAAGGGGAAAGGAGAGAGATGAAGAATTTAAAAAACAACTGTGGGATTGGGGGGAAATGAGAAAGCACGGGGATGGTATCTGTATCTATCTATGAACCAAACAGATCTGCACGGAGCAAACCCCCCCTCTCCAACAACTGATCTCTTCCCCCGGAAAATTTGGGCCAAACGGAAGAAAAGCATCTGTTGCCTCCTGAGAGGGAAGCGACACACAGCCAGCGGGCAGGATCTGTCGTCTCGCTGGTTTCTGCAACCAGACGAAAACTTGCTGTGTCCTGCTTTTGCTGCTCAAAGGGCTTCTTTCAATCACGCCACATTTTCTGCTCGGCAGAAGCCAGGATATGAATTGTCCCCGTCCTCGCAGGAGGGGAAGCAAAGCTCGGGAAAAAAGGAAGTTAAAAAAGGAGTATTGTGGGGTTGATGAAACAGAGCCATCTATGCTTTAAACAAACCTTTTATAATAATGCCGGGCAGGAAAAGATGAGCAGGAGGCAAAGTGAGACAGAGTGAGAGGAAGTGAAGTAGGGCAGGTGCGGAAAGGGAAGAAAAATGACACAGACGGATGTAGACCCAACTGAGGAGGGGGAGAGGCCCTCTCACTAAACACACCACCACTACCACCTGGCCTCCATACAAGCAATTCTTCAACAGCTACACAAGCTCTTTGTGGGAACATCTGGACACAGATATGTGTGCGTCCGTGCATGTGTGTGTGTACACACACATGAAAAGGGTCCTAAATTTAGAATGAGCTCATGAAAAAGCAATCCAGAACAGAAAAACCCGAAAGAAAAGAGACGCCAGGCTGTGGCTGGAATATTTCAAATGGCTCTTCTTGCCAGCCAAGGGAGTGCACCAGAAGCACTTGCTAAAAGAAAAGGCAATCAGGGTCTCATTTATTCCCAGTCAAAGAGAGGAGAGAATTTTTAAAAAGCAAGCCACTCTCCTGCCAATCCTGCTCAAGGAAGAGACTGACTGCCGCACCACCGTGGGCAAGGAAACACCAGAAGGACCTCGTTCAGGACTGCCACAATTGAAAATGTGGCCCCCATATGCTTAGAAAGATTTGGCTTTTATCTGCCCATTTATTTTTATTTTACCTTATTTTATTTTGGAACCAGTGAGGCCTCTGCAGTCAAGCCCAATCAAAGCAATTTGCTGGTTAATTTCATGTTAAAGTATGCATGGATTTACATTATCCTTGTGCAATTTCAACAACTCTCTCTGTTGCACATGAAAAGTACCGCATTGCTGATTTTATGCAAGGGAACTCTTGGTGTTTCCAGATGAAGAGGCAGAAGGATAAACTGCATGGGATAAATATATGCTTGGTAGCATTTGGGTTCCAATTAATACGGGGCGTTTATTCTTCTCTGAGGTTGTTTTGTGCCTTCAAGTTGTTTCCAACTTGCAGCTGCCCCAAAGGAAACCTATCACAGGGTTTCCTTGGCAAGATTTATTCAGAGAAGGTTTGCCATGACTGCCTTCCTCTGAGGCTGGGAGAGTGTGACTTGTCCAAGGTCACTCAGGGGGTTCCCATGGCCAAGCAGAGATTCAAACTGGTCTCCTGGAATTGTAGTCCAACACTCAAACTACTACACTACACCAATTCTCTCTTGTCTGAAGGTTTTCTGCAAAATAATGAAGCGTCCTCTCATTTTCATCACAAAGAACTTTCCCAAGTATCAACAATGTAGGAAATCCGAGGGCCAGAAAGCTGTTGTGACATTAGGAAAGCACAAACACCAGGAAGTAAATCTTAAGGCTTGAGCAAAGGTGGCATGCTTATTCAGGTTTGCACAAGCCTTGTTATGTCAGCATAAATTGTCATGTGAACAGCTGTGTTGTGTAGCAGGTTCTCCAAAGCTTCCCCCTTAGAGAGGCGAGTGAAAATGTGCATCAACTATTGTGCAATGAGAGAGCACACAGTCGTACATTCACTGCAGAACAACTCAATGCAGTAACACTACTTTAATTCTATACCACACAACCTGTGAAGAGACTCTTAGCCTTTGTGTTAAGGGCTGAACAGTGTGAGTTTATTTCCACAGAATACAAAAGTTCCCATATTTGAGTAGTGGGTCACCAAATCAGTCTGCTGGTCAAATAGGGCCCCAGTGGCTGCTCCACTGACCTAAGATTCTATGATTCTATACTCCTACGGCACAATTCCACCAAAAGAAAGAAAGTGAGCATCTTGCAGGACTGCAGCCACAAAATGTGTTGAGTTACCAACTGCAGATACTGCAGGGTGCCCACTTACACTAATCAAACGCCAAGCGCTTTGTGCTGGCAAGGAGGGAAAATGCGTTCTAAAATATTAATACGTGAACACATCTGCTTTGGACTGTTTAACACAAGTGTCATTAATTACAAGTCGAGCAAGCCAGAAGGAAGGAAGGAAGAGGGAGCAGAGAAAACGGACAGGCAGTGAAGGAATGTGTCAAGACTGCTTAGCGTTTACTGAACCAATTGTACCTTAAACACAAATTTGTTTTGCATGGTTGTGCTTTTCTCTTTACACTTTTTGAGCACACACGCACACACATACACATGTGCATGCGGTTTTACTCTAATGCTCACGCCGGCCCCCAAAGTCCAAGTTTAAAACAACAACAACAACCCAGAGGCAAACGGAAAAGCAGGCAGTTATTTCAGCTGTTTCCCAAACAGGGGCGCGGAAGAATTAGGAACTGGTACAGGCGCAGAGAGCAGATGCAGACACACGGCAAGCAGATGTTTCACACAATCTGTCATCATGCAGGCTTTCCCCCTCAGTGGAGCTCTCCTCCTGGCAGAGGAGGACACCAAAGTTATACACACCCATGTCCCTTAACCTGGCATCTCTCTCCTTCTTTGTACTGCTTCTTCCCCGTTCCCTTAAGGGTGTTTAATTGTTCCTGCTCCAGCTTTTTGCCAGTAGGGAGTGCCAACTGCAGAGTTGTAAATGCCACCAAGCGACCCTTGCTGACCCAGCTCCCTGAAGGCATGTGAGCTTTGCCTTATTTAACCCGAGCACATACTCCCTGCTTGGCAGCTGCAAGGCTCTTGCTGCAAGAGGCGAGACAAGCAGGTGCCCGGTTCCTTCTGAAGAGGGAAAGGGACACTTCTGGGCAGCGCCGTCTCCCTGGGATGCCGGTCAGGCCAATCACTTGATTTGGGGAGGGTAATTTAGAATCTTCAGCCAGAGAGCTCTATGCCTCACAAACCCCAGGATTCCTTAGGATGGGGTCACAACAGTCAGAGAGGAATCATGATGCTATAATGGTGTAGTGTGAAAGAAGGTGAGGAGTAGATTTTCACACAGAAGGACGGTGAGCTCTGTTCAGTTGGAGCACAGAAACAAACTCCTGGGCTCAGAATGCATTTAGCTCTAAATGTATGCCTTTTACACCAAGCTCCTGTTGGTGGGATTCAGTGATTTGGTAAGAAAACAAAGTAAATCTCCCAAGCCTGAAGCCTAGTGTGAAGGGATAAGATAAGAATCAGCACTCTCCTCACTCACAGTCACCCCAAAAGTATAGCACACAAAACAATGAGTGGCACTGAAGCAACACCATCTAGCATTCCCAAGAAACAGTAGGAAAGTCAACACCTTTGAGGCTTCACTGTGTAAACCATAAGCCACTCACCTGTTGCTGTTGCCGCCACTGTCTGCCAATTCCTCTTTGCTGTCTGTGCTGCTCTCCGCCCGGCCGTATTTGCTGGTTTCGTCCATCCAGTCCGAGACCTGCTTCAGGGCACACTCAACTGTGGAGACCATGTTTTGGACGGCTTCAAGTTCCTCTGGAGATGGGTAAATGGTCGAATGTTTCATCATTACGTGCCGGTCATCATTCGCAAACGATCGAATTGATCTCTGTTGGGAGCAACAAGAAAGAAGAGGGAGAAAAGGTTAAAGAGAAGAGGAGAAGAGAATGGTATTAACGGAAAGAGAGGACAGAGGGGGTCACTAGGCAGGGAGTTCCACGGCTTTCAAAGCAGCTACTAAGAAGGCCCTGCCTTTCCTGTCTCCTCACCAAACATGGCATGTGATAGTGGTGGGACCGAGAGAAAGCCCTCCTTGAAGGTCTTAGAACTCAGATGGGAAGATATGGTCTTGCAGATAGCCTGAGCCCAAGCTGTGTAGGGTCATAAGCAACACTTTGAAGTCTGCTCATAAACAAACTGGTAGCCCGTGAAGCTGTCTCAGCAGGGGCATTATATGAGCCTTGTACCCAACTCCAGCCAGCAGCCTGGCTGTAGCACTAATAAAGAATGGTAGAGAAGTTCAGGTGTGCTATCCAGCATTAAATCCCATCAGGAAACAAGACTGCATCTGACCTAGAAGTTGTTCCTCGCCCCCCCCCCACACTGCCTCTGAGCAATAACATTTGGAGGACCAGGGAAATCAATACGCTCGGGAGGCTCTTCCACCCGCGGGCGGGCGGGCTGGCTGGCTGGCATTCATTAACTGCCTGTGCCAGCAAGCCTGCCTTTCCCTGTGGCCAGCTCCTCAGCCCCCTCCAAATATATATATATTTTTAATAGGAACAGCAGAGTGCTGCAAGAGCTCAAGCCCACGGAGGGACAGTCCATCTCTCTGCACTCTACGATCAAAATGGAAAAGGAGGTTTGGGTGGGGGCGATGCTGAGTTGCTGAGGTTGGCTGGAAGTACAAATACTGTACCAAAAAGATTTGGCAGGTGAGTCTGAAACACCCACAAGCCAAACCACAACACTGACCTCACCTTGCAGAAGAGTAAGCAAAGGGGAAGAAGGAAGGAAGATCCCCAGTCTTCGGCTATGCAACCTGGTGGAGTTCAAGGTTGCCAAAGCCACTCTCTCAAAACAACTCACTAACACCACTTTTATTATTGGGGGGGGGGCATGTTATTTATGAGCATCCCCTGCATCCTGACTTAATAATTCATGCACTGCAGCCTCCCCTGGCACACGCTCTGTGGTTTTGACACTGCTCCGGCAATAAATCAAACCAGTTTTACTCAGCTGAAAAGCAGTGCCAAGACGCCCTTTAAATCAGCACCAGTTCACAGCCTTTTTCCTTCCCACACTAGGTAGCTACTTTAGAGAGTTTGCTATCAGGCTAGGAAGAAGGGTAAAGAGGGAAGAAAAAAGAGGGAGAGAGATTCTCATTTCCACATGTTCATTTTAAGACGGGTGTCCGGGACCCTACCATGGCTGGCTAAAGTGGGTTTCAGCTCCGGTGCCCGTCCCCTTTCTCCTTCTCCCTCCTCCTGGGTGTCTTTGCTAGGCACTGTTTCGTCTGCCAGAAGCTCCTCATAAGCCTCTCAGTCTCTAGACGGCTCAGGAGTCACACAGTTGTAAGGATGCTCCAGGAGTAGGACTCTGCAATACACCTGTGAGTCAAAGAGAGAAAACAAGAACACACGCACTTCACAAGCCGAAAACAGGAAAGGAAATATAGAAAGAGATCAGATACGGTATCAAATGTGCAGTTTACAAGGAAAGAAATGTTTGGGGCAGGTACGTGATGGGGGCCACGCTATTTTCTGTGAAAAGAGACACTTTCCCATGAAGAGTTGATGCCTTGTACTGTGTGCCCCAAACAGGTCACATGGAAGGCTTGGGAGCCTTGTCTTTTCACAAGCAAACATTGATGTGGTTTTCCGGGGGGGGAAAATCCAATGTGAAAATTCCTCCCCGTCCCATGGTTTGTTATTGTTAAATGCCGTCAAGTTGACTTCAACTTATGGTGGCCCTATGAAGAATAAACTGCCAAGTCAATCTGTTATCAGCAGAGCTGCTCAGCCCTTGCAAACTTAAGGCAGTCACATCTCCCTTGATGAAGTCTACCCACCTTGTCTTTTCCCTCTGCCTCTCATTTTACCAAGCATTACTGTCTTTCTTAATGAGTCATGTCTTCTTATAATACATCCAAAGCAAAACAGTCTCAAAACCCTATGATGAGACAATCCCCATGGGCTTTTGCTGCCCTAAATCAACAGAGATCTGATTTGACATGTGTATTTGACTGGTACGTGCTACGCAAAACCTGAACAACTGTTTCATTTTAATCCCGTGTGCTATATAGGTATATCTGTTCTTGGAACAGACAAAAGTAGTTGAACTGAAATACTCAAATTTGGGGTGGAAATCAATAAAGTGCACTCAGTGTGGTTTGAGTGTCATATCCAAACAAATCTCACGGTCTATTTGAAACTTACTTTAACTGAAACCCTTGAAAATACATTATAAACATAGCACCTTAATAGCATACACTTTCCTTACATTATTTAAATTTTGCAAAGGGGGAAATGAAGGCACTGGAAATTGTTATCATACTAATTTTAGCACACCTGAAGTGCTGCTTGTATAAAAATAAGTGTTCTCTACAAAGTCATCTGAGGCAGGGGGAAAGCTTAATTACAACTTTGATTTTTACGTCTGTTCGGCATGCTACCCATTCCAGTCACCCAGTATGACCTATGCTGTATTCATTATGCTACTGTCGATTTCATGAAACAATGAACTCAAAACACATTAAATTTCCTGCAGAAAAGGGCACACCAGTGGAAAGCTTTGTACCAACACTGCTACCAGCCTAGAGAGATGTGGAGAAAAGACAATACAAATCGCTAGCACTATATTTTGCTACTATCCTATCACCACCTGCATCCATTTGAACGAAAACCTCTTGGAATCCAGGGTTCGATTCCCCACTCAGCCATGGAAACCCACTGGGTGACTTGGGCAAGTCACACACTCTCAGCCCCAGAAAACACAGTGAACACGAGCCTTAGAAACTACTTGAAGGCACACAACAATTAAGAGAAAAGAGAGGAGCAAGTGTGTCTCCATAATCACTTTTATCCACGCTATACTTGTTGGACAAACATCCTCTATCACATCTGACGGAAGCAGGCCAACTCCTGAATCCTCCACCAGCTGGCTACACTGGATGACCCCACTGTGTTCTTGTTTTATGATAGGTTTTTCAGAAAAACAGAGAAATCTCCCCCCTCCTCAAAAGAAGGCGACTACACTATACCTCCTAAAATCACCTCCCACAAAGTAATTACCTTGCAGCGTGGAATTATCACAATTAATCCACTGGGAACGTGGTTGAGCAAACTGAACCGTCCCTTGTTGAGGCATTAAATTTTGGTTTGGTCATAATGCTGCAGACCTGAAAAAAGGATGGGACAGTACGCCTGGTGGCAGGGCTACAGCACAAGGGAATAATTAAACCTTTGTTCCCCAGAGAAGAGGGGGAGAGAAAGAGAGAGGCAGACAGGCCAAGAAAGCCATACAGAGGATTCCATCAGGCTCATCCTCCAATTAAGGAGAGGTGGAAAGAAGGAAAGGGGGGAGAGGAACGAACAACAGATTTACACAAAACGAAATGGGATTTGGCAAGCATGCGGGCATAATTGCTGTTTGCAGGCTCAACTTCCCCAACCAAATTAAGCTCTGCTGGGTGACAATGTTAAGAACAATTACATGGGAGGAAAATGAGAAGAAGAAGAAAAAAATTAAAAGAATAACAAAAAGGAAAAAAAAAACACAGAAAAGTTGGAAATGAGGCTTCCCAAAGCATTTGCTTTGGGCATTCACAGAAAGCAGGAGATGCTGCATGAAAAATAATCTCTCAGTAATCCGTGTTTACTTCCGCTCTCCCCATGTTCTCAGGCATTCCTTTGTCACATGAATCCTCTGTCTTTGAGAGCCCCAGAGAGAGTCCGTAGTGGTTTGAGTGTTAGAGTAGGGCTTCAAGAGACGAAGGTTTGAATCTCTGCACAGCCACAGAAACCCCCTGGGTGACCTTGGGCAAGTCACACTCTCTCAGCCTCAAGGTTAGGGTACACTTCCTCTGGATAAGAAATCTTGCCAAGAAAACCCTTGGAGAGGGCCATCATAAGTCAGTGTTGACTTGAAGAAGAACAACAGCCATCGTGCAAAGCACCATCTACATCACGGGTGGGGAAAACGTGGCCCGTGGGCCGTATGTGGCCTCCAAGGTCACTGGTGGGCTCAGCATCGTATAGTGATTTCAGCGTAGGGCACGGGACGAGTCAGAATACCTGCTCAGCCCTGGAAGCCCACTGGGTGACTCTGGACAAATCACACCCTCTCAGCCTCAGAAGGTGGCAGTGGTGGCAAAACTCCTCTACATAATAAATCTTGTGGGGGTTGCCAGAAGCCAGAGGAGATCTGAAGGCATATAATGACAAATCTTCTGTCAACGCTGGGCCCCCAAAAACTTTTCCCAGCGTCAACTGAGGACCTCTCACAAGCACTTTCGTCATGGATAAGGGATGTGTTTGAAGAGAGACATTGGGTTGTGGCACGTCTACTGCATGTCTACTCTGGCAGAGATGAAGAGCAACCGGTTCTTGATGCAGCAACACGGGGTGGAAAGTTTTCTATGGAACCCCTTTTCAAGGCCTTTACTTCTTACACTGTTGTCCAGTTCTTTATTCTTCCACCCCTGCCCCATGAAAGAACGCTTATTTCTAAAAATCCATTACTTCATAAAATTAATTAGCAACCATGAATGCATGCCAGTACAATATGAGGCAAACCCAGCAGTTTCAAAGTTGTACTTAATGTTTTTCAAGCCATTATCCTTTGGAATTAACGATCAAAGGTCGTATATCTTTTATTTATTTTTAAACTATTGAAAGGGAAGCACTAAAGTAAAAACCACAAAGGCACATAATAATCCAAACCAAAAACCCAAGTTGCGAATTCATCTTGAGTGGCTTTCTGCAAGTAAACTCAAAATGGAGCAAGAAGTTCTTATTTTTGTCTTAGCCCACTGGTGAAGGCAGAACTAAAAGAAGAAATAATCTTTGTTTCATTTTAATTAAACACACAGAAATGTAGTGCTGCCGTTTGCCAGAGAATCTGTCACTGCATTAAAGGGTACAGAAGCCAAACTGCTACCGTTACCAATAAGCCAGGATTATCCACCAGAATTCTGGTTTATTGTTGCATCCAAATGTAGCCAATCTGTTCCCCTCTTACACAGCAGAGGGGATACTGCAACATCTGGCAACAACATTCAAACCACAGTCAGTTGCTTTATTTAAGGTCTTTCCTTGCCCAAAACAGTAAACATGCCAGTTCAAGTACTTACAATTATTTGGATATTGCATTAGCACTGTGCATTTTTTAAGAAGCTTGGTTTACTAGCTATCAAAGTAAGATAAACACTGTAAATTAGATTACAGTCCGTTTCACGCACTGGAAATTTCTCCTCCTTTCCCCAGCCAAATCTCCCCAACTTTCACATCTCAGCTCTGAAGTCCTGCCTTTCTAATACAATGTAATGGAAAAACAAAGTCCTCCTGCATGCAAAAGCATTCACAGCTTCATGTCATAATCATAAGACACTAAAAACAAAAGGAAGATTGGACTACAGGTGGATTGATTCATCCAAGGAAGTTTTCAAAACCTGAGCAGGGCAGCTAAGGACAGGAGGACTTCTAGAGGTTTTCTCATTCACGGGGTTGCTATGAGTCAAAGTAAACTTGGCAGCAAATAATAAAAATACAGTCAAGATGACAAGAGGTCAGTGGACCTGCCAATGGGCCATATATGACGGACAGATAGATTTGGTAGCCCAGTACTCAAAATAGGAGCTTTAATATTAAAGGGAAATAAACCTATACAAAAAGTATAGGGCATTTCCTTGCCACATGCCTCAAACCTCCCTATTTTAGCTCCCCGCCCTCAGCAGTATCCTGTTTAAGCTGAGAACACTAACAACTGCACAGAGGAAGCCCAAAAACAGACATCATTCCTGCCCCCAAACCGGCAGGCTTTGGCCCCCCAGGCAGACTTACATAGCATCCAGGTCCAATTCTCCTCCTTGATTCCTTTCAGCAATCACAACGTCAAGGCCAAGGTCATTCTTGCTTGGCCTCTTCCTGCTATGAAACCCCATTAAGCATTATCCAACACAACATTTTTTGATTATTTGCATAGGAATCGCACCCCACCCATATTCCATGACTCTGAAACTTGCCCCTCTGCCACCCCCTGATGGCCACATGCCAACGACAAATCAGGGGAACCTCACGGCTGGGCTGATTCTGGGACTCAGAGAAGACTTGAACCTATGAGTCCTGCTAGATTCGAAACATACCTCCATCAGGGTTAGGAGACAGACCAGGTTTCCAAAGACCTCTTCTGAAAACTCCCCGAGGAACTTTTGAGCAAATCGCAGATAAAACACCTCACGCCATCAGATATTTCCAACACCTCAAAAACTGTGCTCGGCAACCTGTGACTAATTTTGGAGACGCAGCAAGAATGCAGTTCTTCAGCATCTCTGTGCCTTGCTAACAAGGAGGACGAGTCTGACAGGTATCATTGTTAAAGCTTGCTCAACCGGCTTTTTCTCTCAGCAGAAAGAAAGGAAGAAGCAAATTTTAAAAAAGATCTCAGGGCAGAGATTGTGCATTTGAACCAGCACACAGAAAATATTGTTGGATTAGCCATGATTCTTTTATTGGGTTTTTTTTCTTCCCCAGTTTCCCTCAAAATGCCTCTAGGGAGCAAAGCCAGTGCTCTGTTAGATTCCACATGGAAGCACTTAGAAAAAAGAGGAATGCTTCAAGAAGCTTCAGAAGGCAGAGTTGAGAAGAAAGATCCTGCTACTGGTTTCCAAGTCTAATTGGTTCCAGTTTCAGATTACTTCAAAGACCCTATATGAGCCTTCCTATATGAGAACTTTGGGATCTGTGCAGGAATGCTTTCTCTCAGTCCCACCGCAGGCACTTTTGGGGATAAAACACAACAAAGCTTCCAAGTCTGCTGCTTCCCAAACTGTGGAACTCCCTTCCACGAGAGGTCTCACTGGTCCCCTCCCTGCAGTCCCTTGGTTGGCATGCAAAGACTTTTTTTTTTATTCATGCAGCCATGTAGTCCGCTTTTTCAACCCACTGCCCTGCCAAAATACAGGTCGTACTATTTCTTATTTCCTGCTGGAAAGACATTGGAGTTTCTCGTTTTCCTTTCATTTTTTATTTTGCTTCATTTGTTTTCATTTCTATAGTTGTCAATGTACAGTGTTACAAATTGCTATACATAGCTAATTAAATGTTTGACTTTTATTACATAATATTTTTTTTAAAAAAACCCACTTCTAATTATGCTCTACGAATATGTTAACAGCCATCTGTGGACATGGGAGATAAACTGATCAGTCTTATTCCGCATGTGGTGCAGAGTCCTAAGGCTGCCAGCTCCTATCTCTCAATGGGTACAGAGGTTACTGGCCAAAGGGCTACTTCAAGCCCTTGAATTTTACAGGTCAAAAGATATTCCCAGGCTTCATCCTTGGGATTATGCTGAAATTATCTGTCTCCGGGGACCAACTGATACTGACTGCACAGACAGAATGTGTTGTGTTTTTTAAGTAAATGATATCAATTGGATTATTTCACCCTTTTTGTTGCCCAACTGCATCTTCTACCACCCTAGATTCTGTTAACCTTTCTATCTTTTTTTTTTTGCAGGTAGCTTTTCCCACCACACATACAGAGAGAGACCTGGAAAAAAAAAATTAGAAAGCGCACCATGTTCCTTCTGCAGTATAATTTTAATTCCTGGCCTGTGTCCAAAGTTCTCTCCAGCAGCATCCATCACAGTAGGGAAACTGTGTATCTGGGTCACAGGAGAGAAAAGAGCTGTTAGGAGAAGCCCTGCATTGAGAGGTTGGCACCGGACTTTGACATTATAATTGAACTCTTCTTTTAGGGCGCACTTGGGCAGAGACCAGAACAAGGTCCACAGATTTGACCCGAGAAGAAGAAAGCAACCTTCCCCAGAGGGGAAGGGAAGAAGGATACAGGACTTTCAAATAAATAGATCAAAACTAGCTGAACAGCAAGATTAAAGAACCAATGTGGTGTAGCAGTTTTAAGGCTGAGCAGGAGTTACCATCTTGGACAAGTCACACACCCTCTCACCCTCAGAAGAGGGCAAAGAACCAGTGGACAAGGAGCACTGGATTCACGCTGAAGGAAAAGAGACTCCACTTAAACCTGAGGAAGAATTTCCTGATGGTCAAAGCTGTTTGGCAGAATATGCCGCTGCTCCTGCCTCCATGGGGTGAGGTGAAGTCTCCTCCTTCTTTGGAGGTTTTTAAGCAGGGGCTGGATGGCCATCTGCTGGGAGTGTTTTGATGTGTGTTCCTGCATGGCAGAAGGGGGTTGGACTAGATGGCCCCTGGGGTCTCTTCCAACTCTATGATTCTATGAAACCTTGCCAAGAAAACCCTGTGACCAGGGTATAGTTTCCTAGGGACACAACTAGGTGCAAAATTAAGGGTTTTTCTAGATCACAACTAAGAGAGCTGTGACATCTTCAATCCTGCTTGAGCTTTTGTGGAATACAGTTCACCTTCTCAAATGCACAAATGATGCTTGAGCTTCAAGTCTGCGTGTGTGTGTGTGTGTGTGTGTGTGTGTGTCCAATTCAGGCCCTCCTGGGCTTCTGCAGACAACTATACTCTATTTGTCATAACTCAATCAATGGTACCCTACATTTTTTTATATACCCCCAACATCCTAGAAAGTTTAAATTCCTCTTCTAAAGCTCACATTACAGGCAGTAAGACCTTTAAGTTAGAGTAGTCAGCCCTCCACATTTGCAGGTTTTACTTTCATCGATTTATTTGCTCTTCAACTCCTGCCCGTCTCCATCTCAGGTACTACATTTCTGGGAGGAACCGTCCTTCTTGGTGGCTCCACACAAAGTCTTCAGTGGGCTCCCAGGGATTTGAACTATGGTCTCCTGGAATCTTAAGCCATTTCTGCACTAGACTGTTATAGTACTATCATTCTACTTCAACATCTTATGGAATCCTGGGGTTTGCAGTTTCGGGATGGGCCAGTCGGCCCCTCCCAAAACTGCAAACCCCAGGATTCCATAGGATGTTGGAAGTGGAATAATACCACTATAACAGTCTAGTGAGAAAATGGCCCTAGTCCAACACTCAATTCCTGGAATAAAGCCCTTAAAACTTATTCAAAACTCCATTCAGCCTTACATTGGAGTGCAAACAGTTCCCGATCCATGCTTTATGTCAAGGGTAGGAATTATGTGACTCAACAGATGCTGTTGAGACTGCAACTTCAAGCATCCTCATCATGGTGGTTAGGGCTGCTGGGAGCTATAGTCTCAACAACACCTGGGGGAATTTTACGTTGTGTGCTGCAATGTAAATGTTGTTAACAAGATACACAATAAATAAACTTGAAGGAAAAATACCCAAGTCTGGGTGACTCTTTACTAGAGGTGGTTTGGAAAACAGTGAATACACACAATTTCTTTTGGCTCAAACAGCCTTTGGAAGCAACACAAAACACTCTTTACCACAGGATAAAAAGTTAGAAGGGAGGAGCAAGTGTACATATTGTATTCAGCAAACCCTTTTTAAGTGCACGTCAACAAGCTGGGAGGCCAGACTGATCTACATCCAGCCAAATATATTAAAATAATTCATAGAAGAGCATGCAACATAATATTACTTTCAAAAAGTAATTATGCCCTCTGTGTATTGCTGTGATTTTGGAATTTCTGAGACATCGTCCCTCTAAAAATATCTCTGAGGTCAAAATCTGCACCCTGTTTTGAGCATGACATCCACAAATCCTTTTACCAATTGCCTTTTTTTCCCCTTTGTTTTGAGTTCCTGGCTTGCCTTTCCGTTTGCATCCCTTTTTAAAAATGCATAAAACTATTGAGGCAGCGACTGACAAGCTAGCAGTGCATTTAAGTGAAGGGCTCATTAATCTTTAAACCAGCTAAGAGAGACAAGGAGGAGGCCACGGTGTAAGTGCAGATTTGCAACACAAAAAGAGAAAAGAGACAGAGGAGAGAGGGAAATGCTAACTTGTTCAAAATACTGTCAATAGGGAACAACCCACAGAGGCAGTTCGAGAAGAAAAATAGCTGTTGTTGACTATTGTGTTATGCTCAGGTAAAGAAGAAAGGAAATGTTTGGAATAAACATTTCCATTAAAAAAAAAACCTTTCAGAATCTAAAGCTGTTGCTGTGTCCAAATATGCTTCCTTAACGAAAAGCAGAGATCTGAGATGCTTTTTAAATTCCTAAGTGGTGCAGACAAGATAAACAGTAGTTCCTCCCCTGCAACAGCGTAATATTTTTATACTTAGTGCCAAGCAAGCTATTAGACTCTTCAAACGATTCCTTTTCTACGGATGCACTTCCTTTCACCCCTTCTGCCCTCTGGGATCCTGGATTGTAAACAAACTGCCATCTGGTTTCTTATGACAGTATAAATCCCACCTCTGAAAACAAACTGTGGTTTGTTAACCATAAGCCAATAGCTGGATCATGGACTCATTGCTGGCTTACGAATTCAGATCTGTTTAAATCATGGCTTGTTGTGACATACCAACCTACACTGCAGTTTGTTTCTTTGGTTGCCAACACTGAAACAAGAGCCGACAAATGAGGTAGGGGAGAAACAAGACAGAGACAGTGGACAAGCCAGTTTATTGGGACATGCAATAAAGAAGAAACCGTAGTTAACACAAATCGTGGTTTATTGCAATGTGAAAATGGGTACTTAGGTTTCATCCTACAAAGTGAATAGCTAGCTCAACTGTATGAATCATTGCAAACTACATTGCTCTGTGACCAACCTTCTCCATAGCTCTTTCTAGGTCTCCACTGACACCACACAAGAGATCTGGCTTCACCATTATGTAATCAGATGCATAGACGGTCCACTGGTATAATTCTGGTGGACCTTCAAATGCCTGCTGTTGGCTAGGACCCTTGTGAAACAACTGTATGCTTGAACAACGTGCAGACTTAAGAACTGCTCAAAACAAGATCAGCTACGCCTTAGGCATTCAAGATTTTTTGTTCTTTCAGAATGAAACTTCATTCTTTCAGAATGAAACTTTTGCTCCATAAATTTGAACAAGCATTAAAAAAAAACAAACAGATGGGGTATGACTGAATCAACCCTTCTCCAGCACAGGACAACATGCCAGGTACTTGATGGTGGTGGTAAAGGATAGATAAATTCTGCTTTGTAACTTGGGGACTGGGCCAAACTACCCCTCAGGCTCCATCCTAAAGAATACTCAGTAGGGAACACAAGAAAGTCCCTCTGCATCCAGTGGAATGTGAGTTAACATTCACTGGATCATGCTGTCAGTCCTGCCTAACTATCTGTAAGCCCCACTCCCTCTCCCCCCCACCTCAGGAATGAAATATGCGCTGAGACAGCTTGGATGTCGAGACGCTGATTACGCATCATTCTTCCGCAGTGCCTTCTCTCATATTTCTGCTCCCCTTGTTGCTTCCATTCAGACTGTCTCAGCTCCAGTCATACTGATAGATCTGTCACTGAGAAACAACCCTGCTGCCATTTAGCACTGGAGCAAACGTCCCCCTGGAAGCGCTGGTATGGAGAAGAGATGAGGCTTCAACTCTGGACAACTGGTGGACAAACCTCTCGGCACACGTGGCAACCTCTCTGCACCTTCCTCGTCCGCAGCCACAAGTCGGACAAGGCCAAAATAAAATGAAGCAGCCACTGAAGCGATCAAGGACAGCAATCCATTAGAGGAGAAAGACTCAGTTCCCTTCCATACTACACAACTTAACCACTTTTATACCACTTTAACCGCCATGTTTTCTGAGGTATTTAGAATTCTCCGATAGAAGGCTCTTAGAGTCTCCCCAAGCTACAAATCCCAGGATTCTGTAGGACATAGCCATGGTACTTAAAATGGAATCAAATTGTTCTAATTGTACAGTATGAATGAGAATCCATTTTGTAACCTTAATATCAAAATGCTACTGGACAGCAACTCCCATTATCCTTACCCAGGATTACCAACAGTAAGGAATATAACATACTTCAGTTAACAAAGCGTCTGACAAAGAAGTTCCTTTTTACAACATCTTTTTATGCCCACCCAGCCCCCTTCCTTTTCGTCCCATGTCTAGCTGGAATTTTTTTTCTTTTTAGCAGCATCAGAATTGAGAGAATGGTGAAGGAGGGCAGAAGAAACTCAGTCTTTTGGAATCAGGTTGCAACAGCATGTTTGTAGTAAACGTTTCTTACACATATATTGTTAGTTTTGAATAAAAAGTTTGTTGAAACACGGTGAAGTACTCTCTTTTTTGTAGTGTAAGAACCTAACCCTATTCTTCCCATGTTATTTCTGCTTCCAGTACCAGATTATCTGTTAAGAAAGTACATGTCTTACTAAGCATTAATTCCTTTAAGTGAATCGTATTTGTACTGCATTAAGCTCAACTGGAGTTTAGCTTTCAAATACATAAATAAGCAAAGAGCAATTCCATTTCAAAATTAGTGCTTTAATGACTGGAAGGAGGGTTGGGGAGTTGCTGTCCACCTCACCTGTGAAAAATCTGTGGAAATTTCTTGCCATGTTTTCCAACAGTGGGATAAAACACAGCCATAACCCTACAACACAATGGGATCTATTAAAAACCCCATACTGCAGAGCTAAAAATAGTTATACTCTGCAGGACTCTCACATATCCAGGAATAATTCCCAAGGGACCCAGTGCTGAGAAAACAAATCAGATTTCTGGGGGCAGGTGGAGGAGGAAGAAAAGAAACAACAAAGGTGAGCAGTGGGAGGAAGGACTTAAAATTTTGCAAGGCTCAGTATTTCCCTCCCAGAAGCAAGCAATTGGGAGGAGGGAGGGGGAGGGAGAGAGACTGCATGCAGTTTTTAAAATACACAGAACGCAGCATTTAGTGTTCACTGAAACTGAGAAGAGTTCAAATATTCCACATTCCCAAATAAAGTAGAAAGAAAGAAAAGCACCGACTGAGAAAAGGGGGATTATGTTTCTGCTTCCCGTGATCCGTGTTGCTGCCTACTCAATTAGAGCCCTTTTTTCCTATGGGGAAAAAAAAGCATGCTTTTTTTTTCTTGTAAAGACTAGGAGTCTCTTAACACATAATGCTCCAAGGTATATGCACCAGAAAGCTGACAGGAAGAAAATTGGCTCACTGAAACGCAGCGCTGGAGGGGGAGCTGTACAAATACTATAGACTGTTAAAAAGACAAATGAATGAGTCCTAGAGCAAATCAAGTCTGAACTTGCCCTAGAAGCCAGGATGACTAAAGTGAGGCTGTCATGCTTTGGACACATCGTGAAAAGATGTGACAAACTGGAAAAGACAGCAAAGCTCAGTAAAGTGGAAGGCAGGAAAAGAAGAAGACCTCACTACCAGCTGGATCAGTTCAAGTAAGGAAGCGGCAACTGCCCTGAGTTTGAGGACCGGAGCACGGCGGGGTTGACGCAAGCCAAGATTGACTTGACAGCCGATAACAGCGGTAAAATATATGCCAAGATTTTTTAAGCATTAAAAAACCCACCACACAGAGTGGATGCAGAAAGCAAAGGCATCGGAGAGGCATGCTCATCACAGCCAGGGTTGTACAGGCAACGACAAATCCAAGGTTGTCATGCACAGTGCGCAAGCTGACTCCCCAAAGGGGTTCCTCAAACTCTTGGCTAGAGGAAACTATCCACAGCAAGGAGGAGTTCAGGTTTCCTTCTGCATCCGAAAAACAATCTCTCCCCCATCCTCAACCCTAAAACACAGAAGTCTGAGTCACCAGAATTCAAGGAAGATGGTAGGTGGAAGTGCAAGATCACAAACAATCCAGTTCCTTTCAGGAACCGATCCAGCCGCCTGTTACATGTGCCGGAACATATGGGGCTTTGGCATCCACATGGCTGCAAGGTGGAGCGGTCTTTCTTTCACATAATGCACTTAAGACAAAGTATCAAAACAATTCTGGGTTATGGGGGCTTCCAGAATCTTGATCATTTCAACCTTGCAGAAAGAATGTGTGTGTGTGAGAGTGCTTTCCCAAGAAGCCCTGTTGGCAGCAAGAGGAGATATTTCAGAAACTAGGACTGTTCATGCTCCAGTGCTCCCTAATCAGTGCATTAAACCCCAGTAACGAATCTCACAAGCATTCAAATGGGTTTCCTAAAAACATCCTGATTAAAATAGTGGGGGGTTTCTCAGCTGTGACCTGGCGAAAGCCAGCCGGCATCTCCCATTAGTCTTCTGATTAGCTCCACATAAATCATTGGCCTCTGCTCATGCGGTGCAGCAGGGACTCCCCCACAAGACCTCAAGCTTGTACCTGGGCCAGTTCTGCAGGGTTGGCTTGGGACAGGGGGAAAAACCCATCACCAGGTGAGGTTTGCTGCCTCCTTTTCAAGTGAAGTGTGCTTCTCAAAGCATACACCTGTAAGAGAGGCCTCCCTGCCACTGTAAGCAGGCAGGGGCCAAAACCCAGAATGTGTGCCACAGAAGGGAAAACAGTTGCCACATGAAACTGATTCATGGTCCAAACTTTCAACGTGCAAAACTGTCACAGTATGAAAAAGAACTTTTCCAGCATACAGCTACATAGAATTGGAGTAATGCTGTTCAGTGTTCCTGCTGGCTATGCTCTCTTCCAGAAGACACCATTATATCCCATCTTGCAGTAGTTTCTTTTCTTCAAACACGACCCAGTCTTCCAGGATCACTGAGCATGCTTAGTCCACATGGGGTAGATCTAGACGCCGTTGCCACCAGACATTCAGGGACTCTACCCTTCCATTGTCCTTGAGGTTCCCCCAAGCCAAGCCCACTAATACCCGCCCCTTGAAACACGGATGGTGTTGCTTTTACTACATAAAAAGACTGGCACTGGTTTGCTATTAGCTTGTATAATTAAACACCAGGATGTGACCCCTACAGATTCCTCCTTGGCTGAAGAGGTTGTAGTGCAGTGGTTAGAAGGTCAAACCAAGACTCTGGGTTGAGGGCATAGCTCAGTGAACAGATCACCTGCTTTCAAGCAGAGACATCCCACATACAGCTGAGAAAGATATCTTGCCTGAAAATCCTGGACAGCCATTGCAGTTGGCACAGAAAGTACTTAGCCATATCGATCAATAG
The DNA here is from genome assembly GCA_030412105.1 of Cyclura pinguis. Lineage (NCBI taxonomy): Eukaryota > Metazoa > Chordata > Lepidosauria > Squamata > Iguanidae > Cyclura > Cyclura pinguis. The sequence continues at coordinate 1,468,314 of CM059613.1, forward strand.
TCCGACTCAGTCTAAGGCAACTTCCCATGTGCTCACTTAAATCATCCCTTTATTCAGAACCATGTGGACTAGAATTTTACTTTGGCACAGCTCTGTGATAGAGAGTATATGCTCTGCGTGCAGAAGCTCCTATGTCCAACCTCAAGTGGCACCTTCAGGTACAGTTAGGAAAGACACCCACCTCCCAACCTGGAGAGCTGCTGTTGGTCAACGCAGTGTGTAAACCAGTAGTTCTCAACCTTTAGACCTCAGTGTTTTCGTCTTGAGGTCCCAGAGGTCCTTGCCAGTATCGTCAATGGTCAAGAATTCTGGTCGCTGAAGTCCCAAACATCTGGAGGACCAAAAGTTGATGACCACTTGATACTGAGCCAGATGGTTTCATGGTTGAGTTTAGTATAAGACAGCTTCCAATGTCTGCGAACTTAGATTAGCAATATTTATTTATTAAAATACCTATATCCTACCCTACAGGAGCCAATGTGGTGTAGTCATTTGAGTATTAGGCTGCAACTCTGGAAACTAGGGCGGTAGATATGATTGCTCCGAGTGCCCATCCCCACCGAGTAGACCCACAGAGCCTTTCTGATTTACAAGGAAGCTGGTGGCAAAGAAACTATGAAACAAGAATCACAAAATGAGGACTCACATTTACATTCTCTTATAGAACAGGTGCAAGCAGGTAGGAAGATCTACACACACACACAAAAATCATGGTTAAACAGTCACAGAGAATGCTTTCTTACTTGGAAACATTAAGTATTAAGACTGCAAGTGGGAACAGAGGGAGCCTAGTGAGCTTCCAGCAATTCTATTTTAAGCAGATGAGGTTTGGGGATTCACACTTTTTCAGAAAACGATTAAAAAAAAAAACCACCAGCTTCCAACAAGCCAAAACTAGTGGCTGGAACCAATTACCATTCCAACCAAGCGCAATGGAAGCTACGTCTGCAGCCCAGCAAGCTGATGAGGAATAAATTGAATGAGACATCCTGAAAAATGACAGAGGATAGACAGACAGAGATGTATGTCTGGAAAACAATTTCTCCATCTGTTAGTAAGGAGACAGAATGACTTAAAACAACAGACTTTCCCAGGGAGGGTTTAAAGGTGGGATTCCCAATAGTAAAAAAGAGGGGAGAAATTATGCTCTGGTCCACTTCCCAAGTCAACCGAACTCTTACCCACACACCTGATGGACAGGTTTAGAAGCACATTTCTCTGCATTAATATTTGTACACATCTTGGATCCTCTTACTCGACCCTAAGGGGTGCCTCATGAGCTTTGGAGATGTATCTTGTGCTGATGCTACCTTTAAGCAGAACTGCAATAAGGCATCAGAGCAAAGACCAGGCAATGGGACGGGGAGGCAGCGCAACTTTGCTTCAAGCAAAGCATTGCAGCCAGGATAGGAGTGGGTATTTAAGGAACAATATAAATGGGTGCTACGGGGGGCAGGGAAGACAGTGAGCACACGCTGGCTTTGCTTGGTCTGCAGAAGGAGTTCCAGCTCAGCAGGAAAATTGCACACTTGGCAAGAGAAATCCCGTGTGACCTGAAGGATGCATCCAAGAGAGATTTTAAAAATGCAAGCACCCATCTGGGTTGGAAAGTTCGCTACCTCTGTTGACCTCCCGCGTCTAGAACATAACTCCCAGGACGATTTAAGTACTTACTGGGAAGGCTCTGGGCTGGATTCCCAAGGGTGTAGAGTTCCTCCTGTATTACTTCCACTCAAGTGTCTGAGTGAAGCCCGTGTCCTTGAGTTTTTAGCACTCTTTCTTCTAGGAAGCTTTTTATCAGAAAGCAACAGGTAGTGTAGAGCTGAGAACTGAGGAGCAGAATGGTTTCAATGCCACTAGTTGCTGCGGTAAGATAAGAAATGGGTGCACCCAGGGACCACAGAACTATTGGCGGAGGGATCAACATAGGCAGACAGGTTGCGACTAACTTTGCCTCCTTGTAGGTATTTGCCGGGGAATGAAAAATTACTTCTCCTACATATAATTACTAAAACATCCTTAAATATGAGGACATCTTACCAGAACTATATCTACTTAGAAGTTCCCTCTGTGTGTTGAGTATAGCTTACTTCCACGTAAATGTGCCTAGGACAGACTGCAGGCAACCTTTACTATTCCTGTGAAGCCTCAATGACAATAAATATCTTACTATTTCTTAGTGCCTGACCATTCAGTATCCTTCTGACTGATAATTTCTGGGGAGCCTCAACCACATGGGAGTCCTTGTAGTCCATGTTTGCCAGATAGTAGTTTTAACGGTCTTCTAATTGGCACTGTAAGACCATTTCAGAACCACCTCATACACCACGGGCATGCAGGTTTCAGTATGAAAGGGATGTATTCTTTACTTCAACTTCAAAGTCCACTAAGCAGAACGGGCTGGAGCATGAGATGTTCTGTATACTTAGGGTGTATTCAAGATGCCTTGGGAGCACCTGAGAAGTCCAGGAACTAGGTTTTCAGTACAAGAACTGAGCCCGCAGTTCCCTACACACGAAAATGAATGAGTGGTTCCCTTCAACCCCACCCCCATGCCAAATGGTCTCTGTAGAAATAGCTGAATTTGAAAGGGGTGGGAATCTCTGGGGAGGTTCCTATTGTTAAACCATCGGGAGTTAATCCATAAATCTTGAGTTGGGTAATACCTTTATTAGGACCAACCCAAACACCGCAAGAGTGTGAAAGATTTTGAGTTCTATAGAACCCTTCAGCAGGCTAGATGGTATCTCCTTGCTCTCCCCCCCACCAATAAGATGGGGAAAAAAGTCAAAAAGCCTTGGGAATTAAACTCTTTTGGTTTTAATGCAAACCATCCTGCAGTCTATTGGCTGGTCCCAGTCTACATTCTGCTAATCTTAGTGGTACACCAGGCTGAGAATTCAAAATAACAAACCTTGTAATCAGTTCTAAGCACAGACGCTACAGGCTATGAATCTAACATGCACAAAAAGGCTCATTCATAAAAGAAAGGGGCTTCAAGGAGGCCAAATACAACTGCCAATTCAACCTAAAGATTCTCCTTGGCCTAAATGGCTCTGCAATGTACTGGCCAAAAGCAAGAAATAAATAAACAAGCAAGCTTTCTTGGCTTTCTTGCATTCAACCATACCTGCCCAAGATCCCATCTCCCCTGCTCCAGAAGAAAGGTAAGAAAATTAAGAAATAAACAGATGATTAATGGGGCAGCCAAACGCCCTCTTAGCCCCCTAAGCACTAAATGAGAGGTATCCGATGACAAACTGTAAACAAAATATCCTTCCTAAATATACCCAAGTTTCTATTTCAAGCCCTTTGACCCCAACGACAGTCCTGGAAAAGGGTGTTCCAGACCTTTTGGCCACACAGTCAGATGGACTTCACAAAATGAACCACTTCTTATAAACACAAAATATTCTCTGGAAGAAAACAACAGCAATAAAAGCTCCACACTCTTCTGTATTTGGTTTTGGATGCTTCTTTTCCTTAGTTCTTACACAAATGTCATTTCTTCTGCCCATTGGCACCTAGTTTTCTTTGAGGTTCTTTCTCAACAAGCCCTGTTTTGATCCATGATTTGCAGAATATTTCCATTTTTCATTTTTTTTTGTATAGTCAGGGACAGAGAAGCAGTTTCTCCTAAACCATCAACTGTGCTAATTATTTTCTTCTTCTTCCTGCCACCCCCTAAATCTGGCAGAGCATTCATGAGATGAAGATATTGCTTTGCAACAGATGGAAGCCTTCCGAAAAAGAACAAAAACAACAAAAAATAACCTCTGTCTTTCTGTTTTCAAAGAGGCTCTCACAGTTTCAGAGGGATGTGCCTTGATGGGACCCTCCTCGGTATTTAACACACAGCTGAGTAGAGCACAGAATAATATCTGGACCTTGGTGAAGTAAGGTACCAAAAACTGAAAAGCAGAACTTAAATTTGCTTTCTACTAGGACAAAGACAGCTGCGTAGGAAAGTCAGCACAGGTAACAGAAAAACTGGAATGTGAACCTGGACTGAAGAAATTGAGTACTAGCTTCCAGGTCTAGTGATATGCTCCAGAGAAGCTTTGGAAGAGTCTACAACTTGGCTGAGAGCTGGGGGAAAAAAATAAACTTAACTCCCCCAATCTCCCAGTCGCCATGTCTAAATAGAAGAATTTTTGCAAGCTTTGGTCTGGCCACAGGTTATGTGTGAATTCCTAACCCCTGAGTATAATCCTTCCCTAATCAGGTGCTCTCCAGATATGTTAAACTGCAACTCTCTCCCCATCATCTTCTGCCAGCATTCAGCCATACACCATGGAACAGTCTAAAGTTCAAAGGGACTGCTGGCTCAGTGGCAATTCCACCAACAGAAGCTCTTCACAAACACTCTGGGGGGAAACACACCATAGCTGCCACAAAGGTATGCGCACGCAATTCCCCCACAGATCACGAATGTGGGTGGCCCTAGTCATTTCTAAACAGCAGCAACAAAATCCAGAGGCCAAGGAGCTCTGGTAACTATCTGCAGATGTGACCCAGACAAGGGGAGGGGGAGGTGGAAGGAAGGGACAGTGCAATCGGTATACCCGCTTTGCTCTCCCTCATGCAGATGAGAAGGAGATATGGGTGATCAGGTTTCTGGTGCATGCATGGCAAAGGAGAGGGGATGGGTTGCAGGAAAAATATGGCCAATGCACTGCTAGCTGAGAGCTACAGGGTGCAGGCACCTATAACTGGCTGATCTTTGCTACCCAAGATGAACCTGAAAATCCAACCCAAGACATACAGACAGGACAAGCACACTCACACTTTGCAAAGCTATCCTTCTGCCCACATAGCAAAAATGACAGGGAATGATGCAGGTGTGCCAAGCAAGCAAACCCTGCAGCCCTTCTCCCCTTCAGAACCCTTGCTGTCTCCTCACCTACATGCACAGAAAGCAAGAAGGAGAAAGAGTGGCAAAGTAGAATAATTTATTTCTAGCACCGCACTCATGTTAAAATGGCACAAGGAGCAGCATCTAGCATTCAACTCCCACCGGTATCACCGAAACCAAGTGATTTCAGCAGTATCGTGTTCCAAAAGGGCACAGAAAAAAAGAAAAAAAAAACCAGCCACCCTCGCCCCAGAATCCAAATGCCAACTTCTGTGCACGGCTTGTGGCAGGGCGCTTTGTCTGTTGCCAAGATGGAGCAGTTCCAGATGTATTTACAAAGCCTGACGCTCCTTAACAGAGAGGCTTTCTCTCCTAAATCAACAATGCAGAGAGCTCCTGCTAATGATGGAGCCTGTCCTAACTCACGGAGAGAGGAAGAGGGAACCAAACAAAAGGACACCAACCAAGGTTTAGAGATGACTTTAACAACTCTCCTGGGCAGCTGTTGAAAAGGCAGGTTCCCTTTGGACCCAGAGGATTGCTGCATGGGTTCTGGAAATGTGTGTGTGTCTTCCCTCACTTCACTACTGCAAACTCCCAGAATATATTTTTGCAGGAGGTGGGGAGGAAATCATACAATCACAATCTTAGGTAGGTAATAGGAAAGCAGAACACACCTTGCATAGACACAATAAAATAATTTCCACAGGTGTAGCCATGTTGGTCTACGTAGCAAAACACAAGAAAGACTACTGCAGCAGCTTAAATACTAACTAATTTATTATCACACCAAAGCGTTCACATGAGCAAGAGTACACTTTAGAAGATGTAGAAAATGTTACCCCAAGTTGCAAGCAAACTTCCTCTTTGTGTCTCGCTCTCTCTCATACCCATTCAAGACACACACACACACTCTAAAGTCAAAGAATGAGTTCCAGGTTTACCGTCCAGTGTCCTCAATTTACCTGGCTGAACATACACTGTGCACAATCTAATTGATCTCTTTCATGTTCATCAGATGCAAAGAAAGTGGAAGAAGGTGAGATCTTACCTAACGCAAAGATCCTTAATCAGTTTAAGAACTCAGTCTTAAACACATACTGAGACCAAGTGTGGTGCAGTGGCTGAGTCTGGACAAAGACTCCAGGAGACCAGATTGAATCCATATTTGGCCATGGAAACCCACTGGGTGATCCTAGACAGGTCACACTCTCTCAGTCTCAGATGGCAGCAAAGGCTAAGCTCCTCTGAAGCAATCTTGCCAAAAAAATCCTATTACAGGGTCACCTTCAGGTTACCGTAAGTCAGAAACAATGTGAAATCACACAACAACCACTTGAACACGCACACACACATATTCTTCTAAGAGACAGATCCTACTCATCCAAACAGGAAGCAAAGCAGTACTTTCTGTCCATTCAAGACTCCAAAGCTCTCACTATTTCCCTTTGGAAACCACAATGAAAGAGGCAGATATGTGCAGGTGGGAGGGTAAAGCTTTGCTGTAACACAACAGTCCAGAACATGACAAGGAATTCACTGGAGACCAGGTGTCTTCAGGTGAGGACAGGGAGACAAAAAGAGAAGCTGAAAGAAACTTGTGCTGTGGAGCAGACTCTCCGCATCAGAGGAGGAGTAAGGTGATCCCTACTTTTGCATATGCTGGACCTTTTCAGACCCTGCCTTCGGTCACCAAAAAGTAATATAGTGGCCCTTCCCTAACCGCAACCTCTGTACAGACAAATGTGAGGTCGCACAAAGCACCACATCCCATTATATTCAATGGATGCACACTGACGTGGACACACCCGTCACATCCACAACTATGATTAGACACAATACTCAAATTTTCTGTTTTACACAGGAGTTCCTGGAATGGCCCCTTCCTATACAGAGGGCACACTGTAATCAATTTATTTGGCTTCAAAAAGGAGTTTTATTGCTCCTGAAGCCTCCAAGATCAGCAGTTTTCCTGTAAAACAATGTGCAGGCCTTTGGTTTAGCACACATGTGTGGAATGAGAGGGCCCCTTTTGGTCTTCTTCCTCTCTCAAATCCAGAAATAAACCTCTGGTCACTTCCACCTAAAACCAATTTTAAACACACACACATTTTCAATAGAGGTATAGCAGATAGAAACCTAATGGGGCTACAATTAGACCTGTCAAAGTCCTCCCCCAGCCACCACCCTACATGCTCCAAGAGAAAGCCTGGTTCTTGATTAAGGTTGTCGGATTCTCAAGCAAACAGCAAACTGCCAGCAGGAAAAAAACACTGGACAAAAATTGCCTATAGTATATTTTCTTTCTTCCCTATCATACCTGCAGTCAAGTTTTTAGGAAAAATAGCCTGTCAAATGCCAGCAAAACTACGACATCTGTTAGCAAGGATTCTGGGAAAGGCGGATACCTCTTTCCACAAAGGACTGGTAGCTCAGTAGCACGGCATATGCTTTGCATGTGGATCCACCCAGCACAATGATCACAAATGTTCAGCTCCTGACATTCATTTGTATTTATACTGCCCACTAATTCCAAAGTACCCAAGATGGTGTACAATCTGTTAAGGACATCAAATACCTGAAAATGCAACAATGCAACATCATAAAACCACGGCTCAAGAAGCAGAACATAAAACCGAGATAAAACAGGCAGCAGAGAGTAGAATATTGCAGCATGTGAAACCAAATTAAAAAACAACACAGAGCTATGGAAGCCCTAAAAGTAAGGAAAAGAGCAAAGGTAAAAGTGCAGAGGTACAAAAGCACCAAAGGTATGGTAAAATGCAATGGTAAACAAAGCACAGGTATGGAAGCACTAAAGGTATGGGAAGTACAAAGATATGCAAGTTCTTAAAACTCCTAAGAGAATAAAAAAGTTCTTCACCTGTCACTGCAAACATAGTTCTGTAGGTGCCAGATGAGCCTTGTTGGAGAGGACACAGCACAGAAAGAGAGCCGGCATGGTGCAGGAGTTTGAGTGGTGGACTACAAAAAAAGGGTTCAATTCTCCGCTTGGCCATGGAAACCCACTGGGCGTGTCACACACTCTCAGCCCCAGAAAAACCTCTGATAGGTTTGCCTTAGGGTCGCCATAAGCTGGAAACAACTTGAAGACATGCCACCACTATCCCTGAAAAGGCCCGTTTCTTACAACTACCTGTCTCACCTCACGCAGTAGCAGCATCCCAAGGAGAGCTTCAGAACATGACTCAGGATGGGTAAGTATGGGAGGACACCGCTCCAGTTAAAATGAAAGTAAAATGAAAGGGCTTTCTCATCTGTGGCACCCCAGGTCAGGAAATAATCTCACCTAAAGAGGCCCAACCGGTGCCAACGCTGGTATAATCCCAGTGCCAAATAAAAACAGGTACCAATATTCTATACTGGCTACTTAATGACCTATGAGTAACATCTCCTGTCTCAGGCCTCCAATGCACCGTAACAGCAGTAGCCAGACCTGCTCAGCTGGTGATCGGGGTGAGAGGAGGATGTCATTTCCAACCCCACTCCCATCAATGAGCGAGGCTGTGACAATTAAAACCAGGACCTGTTATAAGTCTTTGTTGCAGCCTTGCTTATTGGCGGGAGAGGGTTTGAGACAGCATCCTCTTTGCACTCTGATAGCCACCTGAACAGACTTCCTTCCCCCAATCTGGCTGCTGGCTTTTGGGGTGCACAACAGGGATTTACGCAGTTTTACAGTAAGACTTTGGAATCTTACTGAACACAGAACAGTTACAGATCCATAACTCTAGTTTATAAAAATCCTTAACTGCAATAATGAAATTCAACCATAGGTTTTTGGGGGGTTTAAAACCCAAATCTGCAGATGTAGACATTTTTAAACTGAACTTTAAGAACCAGTTTTAAATTCTTTTGCTTTAATTCACCGAGTTGGTGGTTAGTTTAGATTTATTCTTACTGTTTGGCAGTTTCTCTAGATTTATTCTGCTTACATGTATTTTATTGGACACCATTCTAAGATCCTTGGATATAAGGTACAATAAAAAATACTTTAACAAACAATCATATAAATAGGAGAGATTGGGAAACAACTTTTTCTGCTGCTAGTCAGATAAAATCTCTTTATATTCAAACAGAATGTGACTGGCTCTAACCCCAAAGCCATGGTTCCATCATCCAGTTCTGGACCAACACATCCAAACATGTATGCAAGCTGTATCAGAGATCATTCCCCTAGGATATTCTCCTGTTTCTTCTTTAAAAAATGCTTCAACGGCTGGCAGGTGCTACAGTGAGGCAGCTCCAGTGCTCCCAAATAAGAAAAAAAAATGTACTTAAAATCATACGGTGTATAAGGCCAAAAGGGTTGACTTAAGAATAACCTCCACCCACCCCTGACGTATGCAGGAGACTCAGGAGACCTCTTGAGCATGGCATGAGTGCCCATTTTCTCCAACACCCACTTACACAAGCCAATGCCAGTAATTAACTGACTGTGATTGTTCTGTTTGGCAGCAAAGAATTGCCAAAAGCAAGGCTTCGCGTCACAGCCCTCGTTGGCGGCTGCCAATAAACAGAATGGAGAAAGCAGCAGTTTAATACAGTTGCTTGGCCAAGCTGGCCTCCTTAGACCACCTATAAATCCAGAAGCTCATTGGGAAATGCTAATCCCACGTTAATTTATTACAGTTCTGTAAACAGGGTTTGTTTGCTTTTTAAAAAATGGGGCCAAATATGATAACAACATTCAGAGAATTTGATGCACTGCACACCAATTAGCCACCGTACTTACAACGACCAGACAACGTAGGCTAGAATTATTGCCATGTGATGGGGTGCTGATGTACTTTCCTAGTCTTAGTGACAATCTGCTAAAGTAGAAGAACCTGTGGCCAAATTCAGCGGGCTATGTCTGTATGTGGAATGCTCTGCTACACAGCATTAGGTTATTCTCTTCTGTCTGTGTTCCACCAACAATTACGCTATTTTTTTTTTAAAGAAACCTTTAATTCTGTTGTCAAATGTAATTTATCACTAGGACTGGCTCTTTAGATTTTTGTTCAGTAATTATGTTTTATTGATGGATTGCTGATATTTTTGTGTTTGGTTCTACATTTTGCAAACTAATTGGAGCAAATACGTTTTCTTTTTTCAGAGAAGAACAGAGGTGTTCGTGTATATATTTGTATTAATAAATAAATGGACCATTCGTACAATTCAGAGATATTCTCAAGTTTCTTAGCAGTTTCCAACCTTAACGCAGCCCTAATGGAGGGAAATGGCCCAAAGCTCTCTTGAATCAACATTCAGAAAACACACACACACACACACACACACACGAACAAGATCTCACAATGGAAAAAATCTTAATAGTTGGTTTCCTCTTCGCTGCCCCCTCCCTAAAAGAATAAGACTATTTAACACAAATATTTCTTCCACACAAAGTGACACATCAGGAAAAGAAGCCACTAAAATGAGCAGCGCTGTGCCTTCCTGACACATAAACCTCAAGTCGAATGAATTAGTGCCTAGTAAAACAGCATATAATTTACATTTTGTTATGTCAATCAGGGTAACGTCTTGAGGCTCTTTATGACTAAGCAAGCCAAAACCACAACATACAAGAGGAACAGCTCTAAATCATTTCCCATGCAGAGACAACAGTTAGCAGTCAACAACCAGGAAAAAACAGGATAGCAGGAGGAGATTTTCTAAAAAAGGAATGAACCACTGGATTTTGTAGGAGATTAATTTTGAACAGAGAATCCTGGAAAGAAATCCCCCTCTTCAAGAACAGCATGCATATCAATGCGCACATAAATATCTGACAAGTAACTGAAGAGCAACAAGAATCCCGTGAAGAGAGTGGTAAATTCATTGGGATGTCTCAGCCGCAACAAGTTGTGACTACCACTGGTCTTCATGAGAGCTAGCAAAGAAGCCAACGGGCACCTGGTGGCTTCAGAAAATACCTACCTGGCCAATTTAGGGACTAGGATGGAAATTCCAGCTCAACCAGGAATACCGACAGACACTGAAATGACAACACCGAACACCACATGCTTTAAAAGAAGAACTTGGTTTTGAGTAAAGGATTCCACCACGTTGTCCTGGAGGGAAAGTGAGTGTTTTCACGTGGCATTTTACCATTCTTGTTTGTTACTAGGAACTATGTTAATGTTGCAGCCCTTGCTTGTGATTTGTGGAGCTACAGGATAAAGTTACTGCCAGTTAGGAAGGGAAAGAATATTCCCAACTATTTTATTTTATTGTAAGAATTTACTGATCCATTTTTTAATGCGCACCAGCATCCACAAAGTGGCATATAATAAAATCTGTAAGAGCCAGCAAGGTGTTGGTGGTTTGAGCCTTGGACTAAGACCTTGAAGACCAGAATTCAACTCCCCAATTGGCTATCAAAACCCGCTGGGTGTGTCTTGGGTGTGTCACACACTCTCAGCCCCCAGAAAATCCCGTGATAGGTTCACCTTAGGCTTGCCTTAAGTTAGAAATGACTTGAACACACACAGCAACAAAACAACATATTCTTTTTTTAAAAAAACACTTACAAGCAGATTTTTCAAAAACCAAAAGCTAGGCAGAAATTCTGCTCGCCTGCTAGAAACTCAGCAAGGAGGGAGACAGACAGCCCAATTTCCCTCGGAAAGGAATTCCACAATTGAGTTAATGCGACCCAATGCACAGGCAATGGATGACTTTGCAGGGATGGGTGGGAAGTCCCACATTATCTTAGCAAGCGTGCCCCTCTTCCTTGCTTCTCTCCCCAATATTAGCCGGCCTTTGCAGGCGAGAGAGCACAGAGAGAGGCAACAGACAGGTGCCCGGCCTTCTAATCTTCTCTGTGTAAGAATCCTTCTGCTGAGGCTGCTCAAGTCCCAGACAAAGTGGGGAGGAGGGGCGGGGAAAGGCCTATAGGGAAAGTGCTGCCTGTAATTCCTGCTAAGTACCTTACCAGATGCCCTGCTACGACTAAGCAGCATCTCAAGTGACTTCCCCTCCGGCCCCAGCCAAGTTCAGCAACAGGGGCTTTTTCTGTCCTGCCTTGCTTCCCTCTCTCCCTCTTTCCCACCTCCAGAAAACCAAACCTTCAAGCACAGTCGGTTCTGCAGCAGTGTGGAAAAATGTGTGGGTGCCTTCCAAGGGGAGAAAAAAAGTGTTATTTCTATAAAAAGAATTAAGTTTTCAAATCTTGCATAACGTTGCTCACAGACTCACCAGAAAAGGAAGACGGTGGGGAAAAAAATCCAACACCCACCTGGACAAGAGCATCTCACAGTGAATGTCACCTTCGAGTTAGGAAGGGATCAAGGTCTTCCAAGCAGCCGTAGAAATAAAGATGAGGGAGGGAGGAAAAGGAACCTACCAGTTACATCAACAGTAAGGTTTTTTAAAGACCAAGAGATCAAGAGGAAGGGGTTTTTGTTTCCACTAAAACATAACAATTCTCCCCAACGCATGGCTATTCAGACCTGTTCCATGCTAGTATTTTAAGCAAGTGCAAATCCACACCCACCTCTTTGCCTGTCAGTGTTTCAGGCATTTAATGCCCTTATCTGAGCATCCTAGGAGATCTGTGGTCTTTATTTAGACATCTACAGAACAACTCACTTCCTTGAGCAGGAGGAGGCATAAACAACCCCATCCCTTGAAAGATGCAAAGTTATTCTGCTAGTGTTCTGGCATGAGGTCAGAGGGTATCCGGCAGAGTCGGTAGCATAGCACATTTCCAAATTGCATACCATCTTTCTTCAAACACAAAGAAATGGAAGAAGATTTCTATGCAACAAAGAGGACTGCAACTTTACCCTGAAAACACCGTTTATCCACTGGAAGGCAACACTTCAACACATGGAAGGACAACTTCTCAGGGCCGTTGTCAGCATGAAATGTGCATGAAATTATATGAACATTCAAAACATACCATTCCACTCTTTGCTTTGGAAATAATCCCCTAGACCCAAAATGCAGCAAAGCCAAAGTATGTTTAACTAAAATGATTGCTTACACATCTGTTTTGCCCTCACCTCTGCTTTTCTCCCCTTCTTCTGCTCGCTCTCTCTCTCTCTCCTGGGTCTATTCTTAGACTAGAAGTCCCGTGAGGTGGGACCTGCAAACCAAAGAAACCAAAAGAAAGTGGCTTTATGCTGAAATCATCAGCCCATCTACACCCCAGTACTGAGCTAGCATAGTACTACAAGCAGCAGCCCAGGCTTTCACATTGGGGTCTTTTCCAGCCCTAGCCAGAGATGCTAGGACTTGAACCAGGGGCCTTCTGCATGTAAAGCGGGCACTCCACCACTCATCTATAGCCCTTCCCAATTACTACTAATTCATAAGCTGAGTCATATACAGCTCCACACTATTTATACTTTTTTGTAACCAACCAGATACAGAGGACAAGACCTTTTATCAGCTTACTGCTGTAGTCTGAAAGATGTTTTCATTATTTAAAAAAATTAACTTTGTTGGGATTTTTTTATTTTAACTGGGTTTTATTTATTAGTACCGGGGAGGGGGGAGTCCATTATTGGGAGAATGGAGGGATTACATAGTCAGTTAATTGTTCTTGTGTGCTTGCAAATTGTGTCCCACTTATTGAGGCCCTAAGGAAAAACTATCATGGAGTTTTACTGTCAAGGTTTTTCTTCCAGAGGAGGTTTGCTCTCCTCTGAGGCTGAGAGAGTATGACTTCCTCTAGGGCTCAGCAAGGGTAACTTCCACAAGGTAACATTTAATACATTTATTAAATAAATTTAATACATGGATCAACATTTAAACTTTTACACCATGCTGGCTCTCAATTTAACCAATAAGAAAAATAAATAACTCCCCTAGTCCTCCAACTGCTGCCTGCCGTATGTGAGGACACTTTTCTAAAAAAATATTGCAAAATCAGTTTTGTCCCTGTGGTGATGGCAGCTGTGAATCAGTACACCAGGTGCTGCTATTTTGCCCTTTTTATATGGATCTGGGGGGGAACTGACCTCCCCTCTCTATGCCAGGGCTTTCATGGGACTTTTACGTATCATTGCTTTTAAGCAGATGGAGATAACATGGTGACAACTATGTCTGCAGAATACAAAGTGAGTTCTATTAAAACAAGACTGAGTATGGTTTTCTGGGTCCTGATTTTATGTAGCTTCCAGAATGTTTTGCATTGAATATTATATGGACTTCCTTTAACTATACCGGTTTAATAAACACTATAAAATTGTAACTTTTGACCTTACTAGAATACTATGTTTCTATTGCAGTAGATTGTGGCTGATGCAAATAAAGGAGCTGTCTCCAGCCACTGCTGTCTACGGCTGATAACTGCTGCTGTCCAAAAGATATGGAAAGCACTAGGTCCCCCACCTCCCCTTTTTACCGAGTAAGAAACACAACTGGGAAACAATTCAACAGCATTTTGAACTGTAGAAACCACCAGTGCTTAAGAGGGGAAGAGCACTAGTTTTGCAGTGGCCTGTTCATGAATTCCCAGGAAAACAAGCTTTCTGTTGCCAGGCTTTGAAAAGTTTTATCAAAATTCTATGGACTGGTAGGCTAGAGAGACCTTCTTCCACTGAAGGCAATGCTTATACACTCAGAAGAGATGAGAAAATACACAAAACTAACTCTTGCAACAGAGGTGGGGAAACCATTGACCACCCAAGTATTTTGGACTTAAGTTCCAAGAAGTTCAAGCCCGTGTGGCCCATGGATAAGACTCATGGGAGCTGCAGTTCAAAACTATCCAGAGGTTCTGCAACCCTGAATGGTGATGGAGTGAGACATGAACAGTCAAGGATTTCAAAGGCCAACAGAAGAAATAACTGAGAAAGTCAATCTCTCACTATGTAAGCCCAACAGCTATCAAGTATCTCTGCTTGCAGCCAACCGTTCGCTCTCTAGGCCAAGGAGGGGGGAAACGTGTGACCCTCTAGCTATTGCTCAATTGCAAATCCCATCACCCCTTCTCAGGCCACATGACCCCCACCAATGCTCTTGATCAAGGGACAGATGAGTCCCAACACCCAACTTTATCTGGCCCCTGGACATTTGCAAGGAAGCCTCACCTGGCTTTTCACCAAGAAAGGTTGCAAGGAATGGCCAGTTAGGGCAGATTTGGGGGGCGGGACCCAATGTCCCCGTTCCAGTGGAAACAATCCCCCATTATTATGAACAAGCAGGTGTCTTTGTTGTTATTTCCTATTAAATCAGCTGTGACATATGGCAACTGTGTGAGAGGCCTCCATGATTTTCAACAGCTCTGCTCAGGTCTTACAAAATGCAGGTCGTGGCCTGCTTATTTGAGTTAATCCATCTGTAATGGAGTCTTTGTGTTCTCCTTCTGCCCCCACTCTCCCTCAGTATTATCACTTTTTCCAATGAGCCTAAGTACAATAGCCTCAGTGTAATCATTTTGTCTTTACCTGTGTCCATCTCTACGGACAGCTTTAGTACTGTTCCTGCAGGTCAGGGGATCCCAACCGTATCCCCTTAATGCATTAAAATATCATTTATTATATTTATAGAACAATTAAAAACATAACTGTGCAGCCAATTACTTCAAGCAATGTCCTTGTTGTGCCTTCAAGTCATTTCTGACTTATGAAGACCCTAAGGCAAATCTATCATGGGGTTTTCTGGGGCTGAGAGTGTGTGACATGCTCAGAGTCACCCACTGGGTTTCCATGGCTGTGAGGGGATTCGAACTCTGGTCTCCAGCGCCGCAGTCCAACACTCAAACCACTACACTACGCTGGCTCTACTGCCACGTAACAAATCAGTATAGCTGTGTGTGTGCGTATGTGTCTGTGTGTGTGTGTGTGTTTCCTAGATGGAGTGAAAGTTCTCCACATTTGTTTCAAACAATCATTTATTTTAAATGATTTAATTTTGGTGCTAGCCAGCAATGAGATTCTGCGTAACACAAAAACGATGCAAGCTCAATTGCAATACAAAGTCTTTTCAGCCACTCACAGCCAAAATCATGGATTCCAGGATCAATGGCGATACAGCAAGGACTTTTCAAAGGTAACCAGAAGACAAGCCGAAAAACTACCCCCTGCCTGCTCTTTTTATCCTTTCATCTTGGCAAACAGCCATTAAGGCTCTATTGCTTACAGAAAGCTTCTTTTTGCGTGAACTGAACCGAAACTGGATATTTCACTATTGGGTGGGGAAGGGGAATAAATTCCTTTTTGTTGTTTTTACAGTGACTCCTCTACACCAGGTAAGGACTCAGGTAAAGATCTGTCTCTTCAAAAATACAGTTTCTGGAGAGAGGGCTAGCCTGTCCAATTCATACAGCTTTACCTCTCCTCCTAATGAGCAGCTGCCTTTCTCTGTCTACCAACCACTCCACGCACAAAAAAGCACTCCATCTTGTCCTTTGGCTCCCTCTTAAAGGGACATGCCTCTTACCTTGAAAGATACCAGGTGGTTCAAGAAGTCATGTCTACAGCACTGTGAGTTTCTAAAGACTATTCACAGCAATCATAATTGCATGGCTCTTGACAATTTCTCTTGTTTTGCAGGTGGAAATATTTTTTTAGAAATCAGTTTCATAACGGTTATTTTTATTCAGTTTGTTCCAGCCCTCTTAGCATTGTCAGTTTTCCAGGCAACCAGAAAGTTTGTCTGAAACATGTGTGGGAGCCACTGTGACATCAAACTCTGGCAGTGAAGTTCAAGATTCAAACTGCCATACTCCCCAAAAAATTATTGAGAGACCTTAGGCTTGTACCCTCTCTAGGCCAAACCCAATTTGCTGTGTGGCTCCAAGGATGAAATTGGAGATCCCCCACGTATACCACTCTGAACTTCACAGAGACAGCGCGGATCCTCAAAGCAATAAAAAATGTTAAAAACAACAACGAACCTTGTGGCACTATGATGGTTTCATTATTTTCTTTGGCATAAGCTTTTGTTGACTGCAGTCCACTTCACCAAACGCAAAGGTGAGCTGCAGTTCACAAAAGCATGTGCTAAGTAAAGCACGTTGGCCTTTTAAGATGCCAAGAGATGCCTTGTTGCTTCACTGAGACAAACTAACATGGCTAATCCCCTCCAAGTACAAGCTTTCTCCCATTATCTGGCAAGGTTAGGGATTGGAGCACTGTCAGAAAATGGAACTGGTTGAAAAGCAGAACCCATGTTCTGCACTGTAGAGAGCATTAAAGGCTTACAGAGGCTCACTTGGGATCAACTGCACATGTGCCGCTTGCGAAGTCTCTCAGTTTGGCACCTTCCCCTCCACCAGCTTGCTTTGCAAGCAACATGCATGTGTGAGCGGTCCCAAATGAGCCTCCACAGGCAAGAAGAACCACTGAAAGAATGGAATCCCCATCAAATTAACGTAATTTGTGCTTGATCTGGAAGTGTCAAAAGAGTGAGACGTCAGAAAATGGGTGTCAAAAGGTGGGGGTGCTCTATACATGTTAAGACCTGAATATGTATTCCGACCAAATAAAATTGTGCACACAACGAACACTCCTACTTGCTGCCCACTCCTATTGATAACACAGTTTGAAACACACACCTACTCAGTAAGTACCACTGAAACCTGCAGTGCAAGGGGAAATATGCAAGGTTACGCCTATACCTTCCCTATTCATTTCTGCCAGGCCTACTAATCGTGTTGATTAACACTTGTAGTCCACAGACAACTCCTTTGCTATTTATTGGGCTCTCTGATTTAATAAATAAAGAAACTGGGAGGCTGGATAGCAATGAAATGATCACCACCATTAGTTTTCTCAGAAAACAAAAATGGCAGTTAGGTTCACCTAAGTTCTTTATTTTGAAGTATGCCCACAAGCAGAAAGGTATTTGGGGAGGTGAAAAAGTATTCAAGAAGGCTAAAAGATGGCCAAGCAGCAAGATACACCATTTCTGCCATGCCTTCTATGTATGTGTTTTATTGGCACATCCGGAGCACCATCAGTTTGCTTTCTGTTAAATGGGTATTTGGTTGTGCTGGGCGTGTGGGGCAATTAAGAGATCTGGTATTTCGGGTTGAAACCACGTCCTCTCCCTTGCACTTAGTTTCTTCACCAAGTTACTCCTTGTTTCTGTGCTTCATCTGTTTGCTTTCTGCAAGGCAGATGCTGGAACAGGGAAATGAGCTCACAGAGAATTTTGTGCTTTCTCATTTGGCCTAATAAAAGGTATTACCCCAATGTGGACTTTGGAACTTGAATTCAAAAACAGTAGTTTTTGTGTCCAGCAACTCACAGCACACTTCTGCCTTGTTACTAAGAGCCTTGGGCAAATTACTTTCCTTTGTCTCATCCTAGTTTGCCTTATGGGAAATACCTTCTGCTGAGTAGCCACAGTTCTCATAGCAGCCATGTTGTAAGACTCTCAAAATTCCCACTGGGCCCACCAGCTTAAAGAAGTAGGGGGACCTGCTAGTTTGAAAGGATATCTTTTGAACTGCGGATCAGCAGAATGGATTCCTGGATCCAGTCCACTCCATTCACCCCATGCCAAAATCTCTGAGCATATGCAAAGTACACTTTCCTCTTAAAAGGACAGTCAAAAATCCAACCACAACAGGATTGGAAAATTCCACGTAAATAGATCGGTAGTTTTAAGACATCTGATTGGGAAATGGCATCCTAGAAGACTGCTACTCAAAAAAACAGAATAGCTTTTCATAGACGAAAAGTTATAGAACGAAGAACATCTTAAACACTGGGGGTAGAAAATGAGTGCTATTATCTCTTAACAGAAAGAAATGTTACCCAGTCTTATCCTGCAGTTGTAAAACTATGTATATTCATATAATGATACCCATGCATTATGGAGATCCTATCACTGGGTTTCTGGGGCTGAGAGTGTGTGACGTGCCCAAGGTCACCAAGCAGATTTTCATGGTTGAGAGGGGAATCAAATTCTGGTTACCAGGTTGATAGTCCAATGCTCAAACCACTACATTGCTTCTCTCATGTTCATGGAATAGATAACTTTAATAAATTAAATTGTCAGTATCAGATACACTCCAACCAAAAAACAGCAAAATTCTAGGACACACGTGGGAAATCATGTGTCCCTCCAGATGCTGTTTGTCTGCAAATTCCAGCACCCCAAGCCAGTATAGCCAATGGTGAGGAATGCTGGGAGTTTCAGTCAAAAGACATCTGCTTCTCATCCTTGTTCTACAAGGGCGGTTTTAGGTTTCTATTTAGCTAAAACTAGAAAGTGTTGACAAATTAACTCAGCCAAATGGCCACAGACATAAGTATTAAACAGAACTAGACACATCAGCTCTCTGTCGGAAGTCTAAAGACAACTTTGGTTTGACTGTAAGATCTTTGGGATAGATCATAAAAAAACCAACAACACAGATAGAGCCCAGAAAAGCCAGAAAAAAGTAGCAAATTTCCTATCTGTTTCATTATATTCTGTACCTCCTAGAGGCCATTTTCCACGAATGTTTCTCTCCTCCCCTTCCATCTTCTTCTTCAACATCTACTTAAAATCTTGGGTATAATGATTAACAATGCTGTAAGGACCAAATCCAGAAAGAAAAGTGAAGCAAAAACATAGCATTTACATTTGCAATTAAGGACTGCGTAAAAACTGCCACCAAATTTGGAATTGCTGCTCATACACAGCACGGAGTGTTCAGAAGCCACCAGCAGGAAGTGCAGAAGCTTCATTTTTGGAAAAATCAGGTCAGCCTAAGAGACAATATGATGTGCCATGCCAGCTGCACAGAAGCTGAATTCTGATAGCACGGGTTGAGGGGTAGCCAGGAATCTTGCTTTCCTAAATTTATGCCTTCTCTTTTATTTAAAAAGAGAGCTTTTGAAGGTAACCAAACACTTTTCAAAAACGGAGTGCCATTCTCCTGTCCTTTGTTATCGTCACTGGAAATAACGACATGACAAATTCATATCTTCGCTGAAAGAGACACACCTGACCCCAGCTGTGTGCAAAGAATCGGACAATTCACTTTAACCACAGCTGGAAGTTTTTAGTGCTTCGCAAAGACAGCTCCAATTTTGTCCTTCAGAAGCAGCAGTTCCTTGTCTGTCGCTCAGAAGCTTGAACACATCCATGAGGACAGCCATCCCAGTGTGAAATCGTCCTACAGAACCACAACAAGCCACGGGCTTCTCCTCAGAAAAACAACGTCCATAATCTCAAGTGAATCAAAACCTTTGGACAGTCAAGATGACAACACCCCAGGAAACAGAAAACAAACTACAATGGACAAAATTTAAATGCTACACAGGACCTTCCAAGTTATATTACATTGGATTCTTCTGCATGCTGGATGTGCTATTTTGCCCAAGTTTTACAAAAAAAAAAAAAAGAAGTTTTTAAAAAAAACAGGTGGAAGGTATCTTCCAACTGCATGTTAAAACTTGGCAGGGGGCAAAAGGGCATGTTTCTGTGGCTCAGGCAATGTTCAAGGAAGAGTCTTGTGCTGTACAAAAGAACGCATGCAATATCTTTCCTATGAAATTTATACATCTGAATCCACCCCAAGTTCCAAATCTAAAGCTTAAAAGGCTTACACAAAAATAAGCAGTCAGTAGCGCAACTTTAGCAATTCAGAAGACAGGAGGATCACCTTTTTCACTCCCTTGATTTCTGAACCAACACACTGCACCATTATTTATGGTGCAAATTACCATGTTTCAAACCAGTGTTCGGGGCACCCTGTCTTACTTGCTACGGCCAATGAAACAACCGAGGAGCAACCCATTCTCTTCCGAACACTGGTCCCACCCCCAAGCCTTGCTCAGTGGCACCCCTGTCACCACTCCACTGCAGTCAGTGAATCCAACTTCCCACCTGGCCTCCCATCCCCTAACTACTCCCAGACACCCCCAAATTTCCCCCCACTACCTTTGTTCTGTTAGGGTGCACAACCAGCATCATACACCCAGGTCAGCAGTGTGAGCACTCATCCAAACCTGCCTTTGCTTCCGCCCATCCAACCAGTTAGGTCCCTTTTCCTGCACCCAAATTGGGCCAGGGAGCTCTGCTCTCCTCTTCCTCCGAGGGCAGGACCCCCTTAACACAAGTCACCTTTCCTTCACACAGCTAATGCTCCTTATTTATAAGAATACACCCTGCTTCTCCAATCTCAGCTGTCACCCCTCTGACACTGATTACTCAGTCCTCCCTGGCAGATGCCATCCCTAGACTTTCTGCACTGCCTTCTCTCAGCTCCAGGGGCACCTTTTTAAAAAGTATTTCACTCCCGGGGTGACACAAAGATCCACCCCCACCCCACACCCCCAGCTTTTCTGTCTGCTCCCATGGACTCCCACCTTGCCACTCCTCCAACAGCTTCAACAGCCCTTCTTTTCCACCCGCCCCCTGCACCCCGTCCACCCTGCTGCTGTAGCCCCTTCAGCCTTTGGACCTCCCTTCCAGGGGCAGGTCCACTTACCCGCGGAGAACGCCCCCAAGAGTGTTCTTACCTCTCAACGCTTCAGGCAGCGGGATCCTATGCATATTTAGTAGAAACTAACCCTCAGTGTTCAATGGGAGATTCTCCCCAGTGCCTGTGCGGGAGCATTTTAGGATCGCTGCTTCCGAACCCCTGGGGAAGCCCACTGCACCGCCTCGCGTCGTGCGCCCCTCCCCTTTCCCAACTGCAGCCCCCCTCCAACACACGCACACACACTCCTCCCAACGGATCGAGCCCCCCTTCCCCTCCTTGCTTTGCATTGCACCGCCCCCCCTTCCCATCGCGCACGCTTCCTCCTCTCTCCAAAATGCATGGCCGCCGCCGCCTTCCCTAGGCCTTGCATCCCCCGCATCCTCACACCGGGGGAGGGGTTCTTACCCGCCTCCGCGCAGCCCCCGGCCCCGTCCCGGCTCGGTCCGGCTCTCGCAGCTCCGCAGCGGGCAGCTTTCGGGGGCTCCGGCGCCACGTGACAGCGCCCAGCGCCCCCATAGGCTGGGCCCGGACCAGGGCTGCCGGGCAACGGTGAGCCCGCCCCCTCCCTCCTTCCCTGCACCTGAGAGACAGGGAGGGAAGCCGCCTCCTTACGCCAGCGACGCAGCCCGCTAAGTCAGCGGCGTAGCGCGGGCTCCATCCCTCCCGCCGGCTACGGCCACGCCGCCTCCGCCGACGCCGCTGGCGTAAGCTGCCCCGCTATACCTGTGCCGCCGGCCTCTCCGTACGCGGCTTGCGCAGCTCGGGTCGCCGCTTCCTCTCGCGCTCTACCTTTTTCCCCGAGGAACGCGCCCCTTTGTAATCCTCGCACAGCCAAAGGCAGAGAAGGCGGGCGGATTCGGCGGGGCGGCCGAAGGAGAGCCTTTCTCCCCCTCCTCTCCTCTCCTCCCTCCCGCCCCGTCAACGTCTCTCGAAGCGAGCGGAGCCGCGGAGCCGAGCACCTGAGGGGCGCGCTCACGCAAAATGCGTGGCGGCCCCGGCTCGCCCTCGGCCCTTGCGCAAAATGCGTAAGGCGCGCGAGAGCCTCTTTTTCTCCTCACGGCGCAATTGGGGCGCTGAGGGGGAGGGATGGGGCGCCCGAAACCCGGAGCGAAGTTAAACTGGCGGGGCGGGAAAAGAGGCCGTGGGAAAAGCGGGGTGGGCGCACAGGTGTCTGGATCAAGGGGAGGGCCGAGGTGAAGAAAATAAAAGGCGCCGAGGGGCGAGCGGGGAGCTCGAGGTCGCTTCTGAGGGGAAAAAATACCAGAGCACGGAAGGGGAAAGGGGAAGGCTGAGGGGAAGTGCAGTTGAAAGGGGTGGCCAGCGGGTGTTGAGCTGTTAAGGTTGTGAGAGGGAAAAGGCGTATAAATAAAAACAGCAAGGGTGGAAATGGGGGGCTTTTGGGAAAAGGGGAGGTGGGCGTCGCCTGGAGTTGAGGGGCTGGGGAGGTGAAAAGGGAAGAAACTCCTATTTGGATTAAAAGTGGAAGAGCCTGAGGTAAAACTGCTAGGGTGGCGAGGCTTTAAAGGGGGGGGGAGGCGCAAGGGGGAGGAAGAGCTATTTAATGAAGATGAAGAGGGTGAGGTTAAAAAAATGGAGAATGGGTAAGGAAGGAATGGCTGGGGTAGGGAAAAAATGGCCAGTATGAGCCTTCTGGCAAAACACAGAGGTCTTTAAAACTGGAAAAAAAAGAAAACCAAATGGGAGACAGTACCGTGTGATGGAGTGACTAGGTCTCCAGAAGTTTTTATTTATATCTTTCTTTAAGGTACATCCCGCCTTTCTCACAGCAACGGGACCCAAAAGAGCGTACAACACTTTTAAAGCACAATACAACTTAAAAAAAAAAAGTTAAAACACAAACTAAATTTCTGTTTTAAAAAACTCAAAAGCAGTATTAAAACATAACTTTAAAACTTTTAAAAAAATAAAGCCGCACACACCCCTTAGAAGCTTTGTTTGCTGTATGCACTTAGAGAAAACCAAAAACTCCCTTTTAAAAGGGTCTTTGCCTGCTTGGCAGGGGAAAAAAAAGAATATCGGGGAGCCTTGGAAGAAAACGTAGGAGGAGGGCAAGGGGAAGTTAAAAGAAGTTGCTAGGGATTGTTGAGAGTGAGAGGGGAAAAGCATATAAATAAAAACGGAAAGCAAGGGTGGAAATTGGCGGCTTTTGGAAAAGGGGAGGTTGGCGTCGTCTGGAGCTGAGGGGAGAAGAGGCTCTTGAGGTAAAAATAAAGGAAGTACAAGGGAATTTGGATTAAAAGTGGAAGAGCCTGAGGTAAAATTGCGTGGGAGATATGATTTTAAAAGGGGGGGGGAAAGCCCAAGGGAAAGAGAAGGCTATTTTAGTGAGGAAAGAGTAGGTGAAGGAAAAAATATGGCCGTGGCAAAATGGGCAGTGAGAGGGAAGGCATGGCTGAGGGGAAAAGAAAATGGCCAGTATGAGCCTTGTGGCAAAACGCAGGAGTTTTAGCAAATGGGGGGGGGGGCCAAATGAGGGACAGTATTGTGTGGTGGTCTGACTAGGACTCAAGAAATTTTTATTTATATCTTTATTTAAGTTATATCCTGCCTTTCTCCTAACACAGGATTCAAGGCAGCATACAACATTTTTAAAGCACAATGCAATTAAAAAAAAAAAACAGTTAATACAAAAGTTAAAACACAAACTAAACTTCTGTTTTGAAAAACTCAAGCTAAAAACAGTATTAAAAGATACTTAAAAACTTAAAAAAAAATAAAAAGGCACATATCTTAAAAGGTTTATTTGCTGCATACACTAAAAAAAAAACTAAAAACTTCCCTTAAAAAGGTTTTACTTGCTGGTACAAAGACAGCTAGCCAAACCAGAGGGTTCAAATCCTTGCTCAGCCACAGAAAACTGCTTGGGCAAGTCACATTCTCTCAGCCTCAGAGGAAGCAAACAGCAAATCTCCTTTGAATTATATGTGTGTGTGTGTGTGTGTGTGTGTAATTCAAAGGAGATATGCTCTTTGCTTCCTATGGCTACACACACACACACACACACACACACATATATATATTAATTGAGCAAGCCTGGTATAGTGATTTGAGTGCTAAACTCAGTTTCTGATTGACCTGGTTTGAAACTCCCCTGAGTGACCCAAGGGAAGTCACACTTTCTAAAGAAGCCTCTAGGATACAATTACCTTAAGTCAAGAGTTGTTTTGGAAGCACAGAACAACAAATACAACAAAAGTGTCCATATGTATCCAGTGGTTAAATAGAGGAAGTTAGTAAGCAAATGGGTTGACATGAGACCTGAAGCTTTAAGACAAATCCTTCAGGAAAGGATTGTTGGGACTGTGATCAAGAATAAAGAGCAATTAGAAGGCCAGTGTAGTGGTTTGAGCACTGCACTATGACTTTCGAGACCAGGGTTAAAATCCCTGCTCAGCCATGCTCAGACCTTGGACAAGTCACAACCTCTCAGCCTCAGAGAAAGGCAAAACCCCTTCTGTATAAATCTTGCCAGGAAAACTCCATTATAGTGTTGCAATAGGTCAGAAATTACTTGAACACAAACAGCAACAAAGAAGCCTAGATCAATGGAGTTTGGGCACAAAAGTATGGAGTTTACTTAGGTGAGGTTAGGCTCTCAAAAACATGGGGCCTGGCCTGTGGTGTGTGTAAAACTCACTTTTAAATATAGATCTATATAATGCTTTCTCATAAGGCCAGGTAAGTAGATTTGGGCCTGGAGGTGAATGGAGTGAGTCTGGCCGTGCCCCTTGGTTAGGATATTTTATCTAATCCTTTTGGCGTGAGATTAAATGTCTTGCTTCCTTATTTACATTCCCGTCTTCTTCTGAGCGAGGATGTAATTTTTACTTCATTCTTACCTATAAGAATAATTTCAGCAGCTTTCTCCCCATTGTGTGAGAATACAGGAGTTTCTAAGCAATTTTTAACTGCACTTGGGAATTCATTTGAGGAACATTTGTTTGAACAAAAATGTACATGCTTTTTCTGTGCAGTAAAGTTCAAAAATATGCTTTTTATGCAGAAAATGAGTTTTCTGAACAGAAAAAGCATGTGTAGTTTTTCACAACAGTATATTGCTGAAATGTGAATAATCTCACAGTTGTTCTCTTTTTTCTTGACAGCCTCTTTTTATCCAACATGTCAGTATTAATGAGAGTTCTCAAATCATCAGCGGAGCATGGAAAAATTATTAGACTATCGTTCTCAGATTTCCACAGCCGTCACAGTCAATAACCACTGGCCATTCCACCTAGGGCATTCTGGAAGTAGTTAATTCAAAAATGTAACCTTTCCAAGCTGTCCTTGCATGCATGTTTCTATTCCCAAGTAGGCAATAATTGCAGTTTTGTTTAAGGGATTGCTTCCAAGCTGTGGTACCCATTGTGACATTTGCATGTGCAAAAAGATACAGCTTTTTCTTTTACTGCTTTCAGGTTGGGCTGCTGTTCGCTTTGTGAGAGAATCAGCTTTTCTTCCCCTTTGCCCTCTTCTCTCAGCATGGACCTTGTTCCTGAATTCTGTAGCCTCAGCACTCCTGGATTGCCCAGAAAGGTATACTAGAAAATTCACTGTACACTTTCTCATTTGTTTCCCTCCCATGGTATATGTCCTACTGTGGTATAGGTAAGAATGAGAGATAATTTCATTTGGTTTGGGTATTTTGTAAGAATTTCCCCTAAATTTACTAATTTATTCATAAAACAGAAAGAATGTGAGTTTTACAAGAATTCAAATGTGGGAAAAAGCAGAACTGACAGATTTACCCAGCCAGGCAGCAGGCTTTGGGGATGTACCTCTTTAAGGTCTGATTTTGGCTCCTATGTAGTAAAACCCTGTTTGTGATGCTGAGAATGGGATTGGCACTTCTTTTTCCTGATAATCTGCTCATCTTTAAGAGCTCTGTAATATAATTCCCAAGCTGGAATAGGTGCACCTATTGGATCTGGCCAAGTAAGATAGCTGAAGATTTCGTTCACTAAATTTTTAATAAGACTTTCTGCAAATTTTCCAGTTTCTTCATAAATTTCATAGAAGGAGCTTGTGATTTAAAGAAATAAGTTGAAGAAACAGTGCTTGACAGATGTACCTATTCCTTGCCAGGAAAATAATATCCTATACTGTTAACTTGGCTTGCACAGGGTTGAAGGCTTCTGCCAGTAAAAGCAAAACATAGCCCCAGAACCCTGACTTTTCCATCTCCAGCTGTAGCTGCCCGTGCAGACACCTTCTTTTCTATTTATAACTAATAGGATGAATCAATAACAGGAAAGAAAGATACATAAACACTGCACTGCATGTGTTGAGTCAGGAAAGAATTGACCTAAGAAGTTCTGCCTTTAGTCACTGAAACCTTTCAGAAATGATTTTAAAATATAGATGTTGACAGCTTCCTCCATCTTCCCTTCTTATGCAACTTGTCTGATTTTTTTTTTTCAGTTTGAGCTTGAACATATCTGAAAGCAACACATGCTTTGGTCACTACCTCCATTTAGGGTGCCATCCAGTGGATTCAGATGAAGGCCATTTCCGCACTAGACTGTTATAGTGCTATTATTCCACTTTCAACATCCTATGGAATCCTGGAGTTTGCAGTTTAGGGAGGGGCCTTTGAGGCGAACCCCAGGATTCCATAGGATGTTGAAAGTGGAATAATAACACTATAACAGTCTAGTACGGAAATGGCCGAAGAGTTGGAGGGACAGCCAGGATGAAACCCTAAGGCTCAAGTAGTCTTAGGATCAATCCTGCTCTTAGACAAAGCAAAACAATTGTCTCTGGTATTAGAAGCTGAGAAGTGGGAGCAGGATATTGGAAAAGAAAACTGGTCTGTGCAGCCTGTTCCCCGGCCCCCCAATCTAGCCTATGAAGTTCAGGTGCAGTGGAGGAATTGTTTTCCCAGCATGTATGTTGTGGAGAACAGAGAGAGGTGTTTCTCCCTGTCTCCTTATACTGTCTATTTATAAAAATATTTATGTCCTGCCTTATATCCAAGCATCTCAGGGTGGCATAAAGTAAAATAAATTCAGACAATTTCAAACAACATTTTGAACAGTAAAAAATAAAGTCTAAAGCCATATTAAACTAGATGATTTAAAACAATACGGCTATACCTCACTTAATGAAGTAGATGTATTCCTGGGCATTGTTTCTTTAACAGAAAATATGGCACCAGAAGCAGAAATAACATAGAAAGAATAGGGATAGGGTCCTACACCACAAAAAGAAGAACAGTTGAACATATCTCACTTTTCATTGAAAACTAACAGTAGGCACATGTGAAATGGCACAACCAGGTCAAGTGAACCTTGCATTAATAGAAATACTTTTGAACCTTCTGGAGGTCTCTTGAAATTTCTAGCAAAATGTATCCTGGAGTTTTAATTTTTTTTTTTAAACCAGACTCCATTTTTCTTATGATTTCTGTGTTGGTGGCGTGTGTGTATGTGCTTCAAGCTGCCTGGCCGCTTGTGGTAACCCCATGAATTTCATAGTATTTTCTCAGGCAAGGAATACTCAGAGGTAGTTTTACCAGTCTCTTCCTCTGAAATATAGCCTACAGCACCTGGTATTCCTTGGGGGTCTCCCATCCAAGTAGGAACCAGGGCTGACCTTCTTTAGCTTCCAGAGGAAGGCAAAGGCAACCCCCTACTGAACAAATCTTGCCCCATTATAGATCTGCCTCAGAATTACCATAAGTTGGAAATGACTTGAAGGCACACAACAACAACACTGTAATGTTACCTTGTGTTGAGAGTGCAGCAGCCATTAAGTTTCAAAACAGTGACCAGTAAGACCACAATAATATGTAATCTAGGGCATAATGAGCTGTGATCTCAGCGGTTATCTATGCCCAGGTGAATGAAAGCTGATCACCATCTACTGATAGATGCGTGATTCTCTCTAGGTGATTCTAAGTAGGTTAGCTTTTCAATAGTTTAATAAAAGAAAATGACAGTGCAAGTAAAATAAATCCTCTGCTACAGCTGTTCATGTGTTTATCATTTATCTTACAGCCTCAGTGTTCGTGATGCAAAAAATTGTATTAATTGTTAGCCAGTTCTGGGATTTTGCATGAAAATTCTTGTAATAACTTAGATGTAATTCTTTGCTTGTTCATGCAAGTCATCCTGATGGTTTGCATACAGTTCATGATGAGGTCATTTTGTAAAGAAAACATCATTTAATGTCTGCACCCCTGCCCTTGTAGCAATTTGCACTTTTCTTTGGTTGATGGAGTTGGAGTTTCTAGACTCCAATACACTAATAAAAGTCTGTCTATGTATATCCTTCTCTCTGTCTTTAGCAAAATTCCAAGACCATGAAAGCTAGCCATCTGAAACTTGGTATGTATACTAATAGAGCAGTTCTTAACCTGGGGTCCTCAAATCCCCGTGGGCTGCATGCCTTCACAGGGGGTCCGTGAAGGCTTGAAGAAGTATATGAGCCTTTACAGTTAAAAAAGGAAGGAAGGAAAGAAGGAAGGGAGATGGACAGACAGATGGTACATTGATTTCAAAGAGCAGGAGTGTTGCCAGTGGCAGACATCTTTTGTACAAAGTTTCATTGCAATATCTCAACTAGTTCAAAAGTTATGAAAGCATTTGATAGTGCAAAAAAAAGAAAGAAAAATGTACTCAGCACTTGCTACTTCAGCATGCAGTGAGAACACGTAAGTGAATGATGCTGAGAGAAAGCACATGATGCTTCTTGCTACCACACATATGGCCAAAAGCTGCCTTGAGTTAAGTCTTGGTGGTCTGCGGCAACAAAAGATATCTAAAGGGAGGCCCCGGTGAAGAAGAGGTTAAGAACCACTGTACTGAAAAGATCCTAATGATGTTCATGGGGTTATTTTGTACAATATAAGTAATTTTAGTTAAAACCCATTTGGAGCCTGCGGTACCATCTTTCGATAGTAGGTTTCCCTAATTTTCCCCAGAGACCATAACAAAGGCAGGCCTGGGAGATTCCTTTCTTCGTGGGCCTATAAACAAGTCCATATACTGCTTCTCTCCGCAGTGTGGAAATGGCTGCTGCATCAAAAATATCACTTGATGACTTCACTACCTCAGTCAACTTAAGGATATTTGCATATATGCACACTGGTGGCTCAAATGACCTTAAGGTATAATATATGAGAAAGATCCGTTGGCTGAAAATGAGAGTGTAACTGAGAGGAGAACCAAAGAAAACCAAGATCAGCAATGCTGTTGACTGCTCACCTGCTTGCCTGAGGCAAATATCAAAATGCCTTTGGGAGTGCTGCCCAATATGCAAAAATGCCCCTTCCAACCCTCTGTATTTGTCTATTTTTGCTGCTATGGTTGCGTGCTCTAACCCTCTTGGCTCCCTTTTGTGCTTTCTGGCCTCAGGAAATGCAGCCTCTTGCTATAACCCATGGCAGTCTTTCAGTGGGTACCTGACAAAGGAAGAGAAGGCAAGCAGAGTAGAGTGCGAGTGGCTCTTTCTTAACTAGCTATTTACAGAGCTAATCAAGATAATGTTGTAGACAGACATTTATGCCTGTAAATGAGTGTCTCTGTCTGCGTTAAAGACTTTAATGCGGTTTGTGTTCTGCAATGTTGTAAGTAAGGGTGGGGGAGGGAACCAGTCCAATATCGTTATAAGTTTTTAGGAAAAGCCACAGTCTCTTACTGCTTTAAAAATTTTAAGTGTTTAAAAGCAATGAGCTTGTATTAGATCTCCTACGTTGTTTCATAGCTCTCAGTTCAGGTCCATTTACATTTTATTCTTCATCTGAAGGACAGGAAAATACCTGGTAGATAATTGGGGAATTTATGCAAAGCAACATACTTTTAATGCCTTGGAGAAACCAAGATAATATTGCAACAAGGTTGTCTATATCTGATTGGTACATCTGAGCAAACAGAGAGGGGTATTATGACTTCTCACTTGGAACCGGTAGCATTATAAGTATGATTCTACTCTTTTTGCCGAGCTGTACTATATACTGACTTCATAAAATGGAAAAAAGAAGAAAAAAAAGTAACTTTTATCACAGAAAATCAATGGAACTGTCAAAGGATTTTTCTGAACTAAACTTTGTTCTTTTTCTGTAGAAATGCATGGTGGCCATCATCAAATCTTACCAGAACATAAGCTGACGTTCTCAAATTGGAAGTTACCCAGTGGGAAAAGAGTCTATCCAACTAGTCTGTCGGCAAAAAAAGAGGAAAAGGTAACATAAAATTGTTCTAGAACTGAGAGAATATAATACAAAGTGCATGGGAAGATATTTACATCTGTCAAGAGATGAAGTGAAAAGTCAAGGTTTTAGCAGAATCAGTAGTTTGGTGCTTGGAAAAAAAATGAATTAAAGGTCTATTCTATTAAAGCAGCTGAAGAAATACACAGAAGTAGATTTTGGTTTAGCTTGTGCATGTTCTTAGTAAGGCTTACTTCATAGCAACTGTGTTTTAATACAGACTTGAGGCTGTGGTTTTGGAAATAAACCTATATGACAGATGGTCTGAAGGGTTAAGTGGGTGAAAATGTGTATTCAGCAAAAGAGAATGAGAGTACAATAGGAAAGAGAGAAAGCAAGGCATAAACTTATAAAGTGGCATTACATAGAAGACCTCAGAGGATAATGAGGGCATTAAATTGATTGCGGTTCCCCAATCCCTATCCCATTTTCCAAAGGAAAAAGACCTTGGGCGTGGAAGATATAAAGAAAGCACACGTTGAGGGAGGCTGGCAGTGTAATTCCTGCTTCGTAGGGGTTGGTCAAAGCGTGGGCTGAAACTGTCTTTAAAGGAAGAACATGGTGGAAATCTTGAGTATGACTATGATAGTTCCAAAAAAGAACATTTATCGGGATGCGGATACTAGCTATTTGGTAAGATAGGAAAGCAACATATGAAATGTTAGTAAGCACCTGACGTGTGAGTAAAGTGGCTAGTGAAGCAGAGGCCAAGTGGCTCCATAGAAAGTTGCATGGCGTTCTTTCTGAGCTCTGTGACTGGTTTACAAAACTCATTTGTTTCTTCAAAAGGCAACGCAAATTTCATGCAGATATATTACACCGGGTGAAGTGGTCAGCTTGTTCATGGTTCCTCTTGAGGAAGAGAGAGGAAGTACAGGGCCACCATGCTGACTCACCCCCATCCTCCTTCTTCCCCTGACCTGGTTTGGACCCTGAGTGCCCTCTCTCCCCACCATGCGTCGGCCCCCTTCTCACAGACCAACACACATTTTGATATTTGCAGTTTTTCCGCTTTTGCAGGGGGCCTGTGTCCCTAACCCTAGCAACTGTGGAAGGCCAAATGTACTTATTATTGGAAGAATGTATAGATTCCCTCCTGTTTGTTAGCTCGTTTTATTCATTACCAGTGAAAGAAAGAGGTACACATTTAGATAAACAAACTGTAACCTTACATAGTTTAGTGCACTGGACTATGTACGTGTTTTTCTGTGAATAGCATTTTTACAACCAATATATTAACAGGTATTAGCAAATCATGGCCAAGAACCTCAAAATAATGTGTTATTTTTGCTAGGAGATCCCACCCAAACCCACCACTTTGGTTAAAGTTCTGGTAAAGAAGCTTGGTAGCGTTAAGTAATAACAAATATGTTATCCTGCTATCAGAAATAGTAAAATATAAGAGAAGCAGTTTCATATTATGGTGCTTACAGGACCCAGTGAGAGAGTTGTTTTATTGTGACTGATTTTATATTTAGAGGCAATGAACCAAAGTGAAATCTGCAGTTAGGATGCCTCCAGGGACAACATGCTTGGATGATATAATAAAAGCATGCTGGCCACAGTGAAGCCTAAATGGCTATTAGCTATAATAAAGGAAAAAAAGATCTAAGTGAGCAAGGATGAAATGTAAGCTATAAAAAAATCAAGTGTTTGGTACCATTTATTGACAAACAGGTATTAAAAGACGAACCTGTGTTTGTGTGAGCAGATACTGTTTTTGTTTGTTTGCTTGGTATGCATTTACTAAACAAAACTACTTCAGATTTATACCGTGTTATTAAACTTCTTCTCAGATTCTGAAGGTTGCCTTAGGGGCTTTTTCGTGATTCCTTTTTAGAGTTAATGGGGTTTGTGTTGCCCGTATCTGGAAGCTGGATTTGAATTTAAATGCCACAGGGGACTCTCTTTCAAGCAGGTGCACAGCATGTACAATGTTGAACACCTGACCAATTTCACTGAAATCCATAACACTTTACAGGTGGTTTGGTATAAACCGGAGCTACTGAAATGCGTATAGGTGGATATGTAGGCTAATTAGCATCTTCAGCTTTAAAATATGAGAAGCGTGGATTTAGATAACCACATCAATGTGTAGTGGAAGCTCTTAGAAGCTTTGCACTGACTTTCAGAGAGGTAAATAAAACATTCCTGCTGTGTTATTTAAGTGCAAGTGTAGCTGTGCTACTGTAGAGTGTTGTGCACATATTTTTGTGTTTGCTCGTGTGGCTGCAAAAAGGTACCGAACCATTGAAGTGTTTATCATCTTTAACCCCTATCTTTTAAAAGTGGAGAAATGCGTGATTACAGAAACCGCCATGCATGGTGTTTTATACCCAACAGGAGAGAAAGTTACAACGGTCAGGGAAAATATAATTTCTTTCTCTGGAAGGATTACTTGCAATGCCCATGTTAATATTTTAAAAAGAGTGACAATGAACAGATCGAAGAACAATCAGAAATACGGGAGCACTCTTTGGGCTTCCTCGAAGATGCATGCCTCACGAATGAGACATGCAAAGCAAGTTCACATTACTTTTCAGTTCCCAGTCAAAATACAAAGTGGAGTTGCATATATGTTACATTGGTGAAAAGAAGCACAGACTTTGACAACAGATGTCTTTCACCACTTGAGGGAGCATTGCTTTTATGTGCTAATCCTGTTGTTGAGCTAGCCTACTATTTATGTATGTACATGCGTATAGACTGTTTAGCTCTGGAAATTTTAAAGTGCTGAAAAGTGATGGGTTTCTGCAGATAGCTGGCAGTGTAAGGAGACCTAACAGAGAAGGCAGAGACATGAGAGTCTCAACTATGTGGGGTTTACCAGAATGGTACCCTCTACATACTTTAGGAGCCGTGCTCTCCAGTACCAGAGGTGGATGGTTGTATTCCTTGCTGGGTATTTTTCTTAATAGTGATTGAACCTGGATTTGTGGTTAGTGCTAAGTGTGTGTGCTTTGAGTTGTGGACAAAATATGTCCATCAGCAGTATCAGGAGACCAGCAGTTATGCTTTAAATGAGGCTGTTTGGCCTGCACTCTTTGAGGTGGAAGCAATCAAGGGAACAAATCAAACTATAGAGGAGATGGGTTTTCATGTGGGCTGAATACTTTTCAGAGGGCACCAGGGCCTGATCTGCAGGTTCTTCCATGAGTGAGTCATCCCACTGATGCTGAAGAGATTGTGGCAGGTTAGTACAGTTAATCAAAAATGTGCGTAATTCAGTAAGCCAACATTTTTTTAAAGATGTAAAATTATAGAAACAATGTCTAGTGTGTCTTCCTACTATCAAGTAGGCTGTGAAGGGGAAAGGATTCTTCTTCCTGTGCAAAATATCTTTTGATAGAATTCCTTTTTAATTGAGGATTAGGACAATCCATGTAGAGAGTGTTTCGTAAACTTCAGTGAAGCACTTGTTTGAGAGAGACGTGTTTCTGCAGCTCTCAAATCCTTTAGATAGAATATCTTGGGATAAGATGTACAGTCATGACTGTCACTTTTCAAAAGCCTCTTTTTAAAATGTGCTTGTTGTAATCACAACCTTCTTGTTTTGTGTACATGTTGAAAAACCATTCCCTTACTCTGAGTACATTACACAGACTTTCATTTAATAACACTTGTTTGATGAAAACTGGTTCATTAGTAAGAGATTGCATTTTGCCAGGACGTTCCACAGTCCTCCCATATCCAATATAGGAGTGGCATTTTAAATTCCTATTAATTCCTTTAATGAAAGGTTATTGTTCTCCGTTTTGCACTGCACAAATGATAACTTGTAGCAAGAAATGAAGCTCATGAGGCTAGCTGAATGATATTGGTATTAATATTCCTAAGTGTCCTTCAGAAGACATTTAAGACCTGGCTTCCAAAGTCCTATTTCTAGCAAACTGAACAGGAAGACAGATGAAGTTACAGTGCTAGCAACCATACTGGCGCCTTATAATTCAGGCCATCAAATAATCCATATGATGGTGTATCGCAGAGAGCTGTTAACTCCTGAAAAACTGCTTTATTTTTATAACTTGGAGGAACAGTAAGACAATCAAACAAGGGCCCCTGTGTGGGCATACAAAAGCATAAAAAAGCAGAGGGCAAATATATTTTCTGTAGTCCTGCAGTATTGCTGCTTACAAGCTGGATAAAAAAATAGCAATGATGTACAAATGGTGTCTTTAAAAGAAAAGTACCAGTAGAAGTTTCAAGGTATTTTAATGTAATGTTCCATGAACTGAAGAGGCTGCAGGAGGTAGTGACTGCCTGTATGTGTATCCATGAGGAGAAATATTTTTATTTACCTTTCAGTAGTATACAGATCAATAATTTAAAACATGATGCATTACTAGGCATTGGTCAGTTAGCAGTTCAGCATTAGTTAATAACCTGATAAAGTGCCAAAAGCAACAGAAAATAAAATAAAAATAATTTAATCAAAAGATTTTCAATAATTGTCACATGGTACATAGTCACCACTCACACATTTGTGGTAACAATATTTCACAGACAGTGCTCCTTCTCCTAAGTAATACATAAGGGAGGCGCCCAACCTAACGTCTGAAGGTTGGGACACTTAGATTGAGGCTTTTGCAAAAGTCACACATTTGAACTACAGTTTCAAGAGTTCACCAGTCAGTATGGTTCTGCCTAAGTGAAATGTGCGTACCAAAGTTGGTATGTGAAAATGTATCTGTTCAAGAGACTGTTGATACACAATTCCCATATGTCATTTCTGGAGAGCAAGCTGATTCCAGAAGAGTAATTTTATTTTCCCCTCTGTGGGGTATTTATGGGCATGCTATTGTAGTTGTGACTGAGCCTGATGCAGTAGGATGCTCCTTACTAACAATGATGAGGCTTTAAAATACTGCAAAATCTCTGAAGAAGGGAACAATAAGAGCCAAATCTCTTGCCAGCTTTGCTGTATTTTGCATCTTGCAGTCTGTAGCCAACCTGCACACAGTTATGCAGGATGTGGTTCTTCCAGGTTTGGATCGCTTGTTTGTGTCATCAGAAGACAGGCAGGATTCCTTCTGAGCTCTGCAATTGCTCAGTGATGTCTGCCTTTGTGACGTTCTAACAAGGTCATTGGAATAGCATCTGTAAAGGCAAAGTAGCGAACGTACAAGAATGGAGTGAAATGGTGTCATCCCAGTTTTTCTCCTCTTCTATGATGCTACGTTTGTCCAGGTTCCGGGGTCTTGTTTTGATTGCAATTTACAGTTTCCCTGCTTCATTAGAAAGGAAGCAGGAACAAAGTGTTAGGGAAAAGCAGAAACCAGAAACATACAACCCTGCAGTGTGTGTATGTAGTGAGTGCTCTTCTGTGTGCTAAATAAGGCATCAGGACTGGAATTAATGTTCAAAGCTTCAGAAGGTAAAACGATTTTTAAGTGCAATTTGACCTTTTCAACGTCTCCACAGGCCAAGTCCCCACTTTGCAGCTGACTTGTCTCTCTGCTCAAGTCAAAAGACACTCTCAGTGTGTCTTTTGTGGTGGGCACGTAGTTCACATATTTCTGACAGTCTGGTTCATTTAAGCACCTCATCAGAACACTGGTCTAAATGCACACAAACCTAAATGGTCAGTCTCAAAATGCCAGCCTTGTCTTAGAAGGAACATTGTGGATATGCCATTAGGAAACACTGTTTGCTTATCTTTTAATGTCACTTTGAGAAAATACCTGTTAGACCAAACACTTTCCTTTCTAAACACTTTCTACAAGTCTACAGTAAAACTTGAATGGGGTAGCTCTGCAAGAAGAATGCCTGCTCAGCATAGCTCTGTGGCTTAATAATAATAACAGAAAACAACTTTGTGCAGTTGTGATTTGAGTTCTTTGTGAGATATTAACATTATTTCATATTGACAGTAAATTATTTTTCAGGTAGAACAGGACAGAGGGAGCTTAGTGTTGTAAGGCTTACAAATCTTCAGGCTATGCTTCAAGTCCACTTGTAACCTGATACTCAGTATGCAGGCTTGAGCCTGGTTCTTGAGTCTGCTGTAAACTATTTTAGGATTAGCACTAAGCCACAGTTTAGAGAATAATTCATGAGGATAATTCTTGCCTATCCTGAGGCTTCCATGATACATGAAGGAGTTTGGAAGTTTTCACCTCTGTTCTTGGTTAGTCACAGCTTGCCCTGTCATCCAGACACAGACAATCTGTGATTAATCTGTGATTCTATGATTAGTAGAAACAAGCCAGCTTCAAGTAACAGTTTATGAATGTGGCTTGTTTAGAGTAAATAATATGTGCCACAGTTCAAGGTTTGGAGGATACCCTAAACTGTGGTTGTTCTAAAGTGGAAGTTTCTGCTCTCTTCCTGACAGTTGTGCTGTGCAAGGAAAGGGGTGAGGTTGGCTTAACTCATTCTCATAATACTAAGCCATAGCTTAGTGTTGCATCTCATGCAGCTAATGTGTGTCACTCTTGTGAAATGGTGCTGATGCAACCAGGCCAGTCACCATTAGACAGTACAGCACCACAGAGCAATCTACTTCCAGTTTCCTTTGAATTGCAAAGAGCTTTATTATCAGAGTGCCCTCCCTTCATCCTTGCCATGGTTTGAATTTGTATGTACCAGGTCGCCCTGGCAGGTAGTATCTTCCCTGCTACATGTACATTCTTGCTAAGATTTAAATAAAGCAGAACAAAAGACCACTCTGCCAGCACATTAAAGATTCAGACAGGATTTCCTCTTGCAGATGTATGGGAAGAATGTTCGAATCCTTCTCCTCTTGAGAAGTGTTAGGCGTTCAAGTGTATTGTTGCAGCCGGAGTTGTGCTTTTTATGGATAGTCTCAGTCAGCATGAAGGGCTTAGTGCCCTTCTGAGGATCTGGCTTCTCAGTCTACAGCATTGAACAAAAAGGGGCAAAATGCTGTTGCAAGCAGCAGAATAGTGTGTGGTGGGACTACAGTGCGTTGAATGAAAGAGAAGGTAAAAGTCTCCAGTTTGCTAGCTGAGCAAAAAGCAGTTCTGCCTTTTAAAATTTTAGTGAAAAGGAAGATTTCAGATGGGAGTTGGCCTTTCCTCCCCCTCTTTCAATAGATATGCTACATCCTTGACTGCTAGGATTTTACAAACGAAAGGCATTTGCTGTATGTTACCGATGTATCAGGGAACAGTCTGCAAGAATCAGCCATCATCTTAGCCGTGTGAGCCTTTATGTTCCTCCTAAATTTTACAGCAGAAGGCTTGTAAAGGTCGTTTTGTCTCTGTTTCTTTGTATTATGCTGCCTAGTAACTTTTCAACTAATCTTGGGTTGGAACCTGAGTGCTCAACATCCCAAGTTCCATATTCAGTGTATTGACTGACTTGAATTTCTGTCAAACACTTATTAAATAGGAAAGTCATGTATGCTGCGTTGAGTTCATTGGAGGGAAGGTGTGTTTTAAATTTAATACATAAATAAATAGGAATGAGTTGTCTGTGTGTTGTACGTATTTTCTCATGAGTGAATTCTACCCCATTTCTATATGCATTTGTACATTTTACAAAAGTCTGTAGGAAAACTTGAATTTAGTTATACACTTAAAT
Organism: Cyclura pinguis; assembly: GCA_030412105.1. Classification (NCBI taxonomy): domain Eukaryota; kingdom Metazoa; phylum Chordata; class Lepidosauria; order Squamata; family Iguanidae; genus Cyclura; species Cyclura pinguis. The sequence continues at coordinate 1,506,321 of CM059613.1, forward strand.
ACATATTTTCATAATTCATATTTTAAAATGTATTTTGATTCTACTTTTAAAAAGTTGGAGACTACTTTAGAACATTTTGGGAAGTATCAATAGTAGATAATTAAATTCCAATTAAAAAATTAGCTCAGAAAATGTGGACCAGCTCAGTTTCTATCAGAATTCATAAAGACCAAATTTCTCAAGTATCCCTAATGAGTGATGCTATACATGGCAGCTGTTAATCTTTATTTCTAGTTTTTTATATTTAAAAACAATCACATAATAAATAATACATAAAGCACAAAATCAATAGAAATTAGTTGAGTGGCGGCACTAAAACATTAAGTAAGAGCAGATCAGAGTTTTTAAAATTCGGAGATAAAAGTTGAGAAAGGATCCTATAATAGTAGCAGATAAAATATTAACAGCTGGTTCGTCAACCATCTAATAGTGATAAGAAGCTCAATAAATCTCTGCTGCAAGAATATTCCTTAATCTTGGTGCCATCACTGGGAAGGCCTTGTCTCATCTCATGTAAAAGCAGAACAGGGCCTCTAAGGACAGTTTCAAAAGCCAAGGAGATTGCTGTGGAAGCAGGAAGTTGCTGAAATAATACAGAACCAAGACTTTAAAGAGTTGAGTCCAGCAGTTTAAATGCAGATGGAACAAGCTAATTAGCTAATGTAGCTGGAACAAAATCAGAATGATATACTTCAGTCTTCAGGGACTAGCTAACAGTCTGGCTGCTACACACTTTGTACTAGTTGACATATCTGGACTGTCCTTAAAGATAGCTCCCTGTAGAGTGCATTGTAGTAATCAGGGCAAGGATAACTGATGCTGGCCCATCTTCTCCAGGAAAGGTCACAGCTGAGCATTCATAACTCATAAGAGATGCTCCGATTTATTGCTGCCACTTGTACATCCATAGAATGTACCAGGTCAAAGAGCTTCCTCTCAAGCTGCACATTTTCTGGTCAAGGGCAGTGCAGCCTTTATCCAGGAACGGAGCAAATACCCTTCTTCCTTGGGACATAAGAACCCATGGTGAGCACTTGTTTGGCTTATCTGGGTTACGTTTCAGTCTGTTCACTCCATCCCTGTCTGATGTGACCTTGGACACTACAGTTTGTCACTTTTGCTGCCTTTTGGTAGCAGAAGATGGAAATTAGAGGTAGAGTTGCATGTTGTCAGCATCCTGAAACCTCCAAATGACCTCTTCTGAAGGCTTGCTGTAATGCAATTATATTATAAATGTCTTCATGACATCATAGCTGAGTTGTGTATCACCCCTCACGTTAGGCAGAAGATAATACTGGCAAAGTATGCACTCGGCAGTATGTCTCAATGAAAATGATTTTGAAGTAGATGAGTCATCCGTTTAGTGCAAGGAGACAATAGTGGAAAGCATAAATGTCCCAAGGAATACCGTATGATTCAAAAGGATTGGCGACTGTTGACTACTTTGAGTGGAAGTATATTAGTATGAAGAGAGCAACCCCCTCACATTTGTAAGCAATGCATCGATTCCTTCTGTGAAAGCTGCACACAGCATGAATGAAATGATCTCTCCCAAACAGAGGCAGTTAAGAGGCAGTTTCTGAATGTTCAGTGATGAATGAAAAGCTGTCAAGTTGATGGTTCTCTAACAGTGATAAGGGGGTGTGGTGTGTTTCTGCTTCACCCACAAATGGGGGAGGAAGCTTTGCTACATATTGTAAAATGCTCAGTAAGGGTACTCCCCTCCATGGGCAAAAACACTTCCATTTCACCTTGTTGCTAAGCTCAGCAATTCAGTAGAAAGTCCTCCAGCACCTCTCAAGATGGTGGCTTTCTGTATTTTAGCATTCCACAATTTTGTATTGTTGCAAATTCCTGGAATAACAACATCATCTTCCCTGGCGGATAGTTAAGCAGTGAGTGTCCTGTAGACTTGTTAGCTTGTCCTGTTTCATTGCCAATGGAGAAGCGGGAGCCAGAATGAGGTGCTTAATTATCTGCTGCTGAGCTGCGGTGTGTAAGGTATATAAGCATTTTCCAGCCTGAACTCTCACCCCCAAAGACGTGCAGAGTGAGGTGGTTTCTGGTGGGGAGGGAGTGGAGGAGACTACATTTCTTCTCTGTTCCAAGTCTTGTCTGTTGCAGCCAGAGCGGCTTCCATTAACAATTTTTGTAGGTGTTAATAAAGCTTTACCATCAACAAATCACATGATAACTAGTAATTTCCTGGGCCCTTACTTTACACTTGACCTTAAGGGGAATCTGCAGTTCATTGTTTCTTGTGGGTTTTTCGGGCTTTGAGACTGTGTTCTGGTTGTATTTTCTCCTGACGTTTCGCCTGCATCTGTGGCTGGCATCTTCAGAGGAATGGTGAATTTCACCATTTGTCTGAAGATGCCAGCCAGAGATGCAGGCGAAATGTCAGGAGAAAATGCAACCAGAACACGGTCTCAAAGCCTGAAAAACCCACAAGAACCAGTGGATTCTGGCTGTGAAAGCCTTCGACTCTAAATCTCCAGTTCCTTCTCACAAGAGGGTTTTCCTTATCATAGTGGGATTTTCTCAGATACATCAGCAATCAGATTTGCAAAATATGTATTTTGTATATCTTTCAGTGATCAGTCACAAAATAATGCATGCTAAATCCAAGATGTTTAGGTGGTGAAAGGCCCGCTGTGCGAACCAGATGTTTTTGAATGACTTTGAGAGACCGTGTATTCTAAATTTATGTTGAATCTGTTGTCAAGTTTGACTCCTAGTCACCTGGAATATCTGGTATTCCTGTACTGGAGGAATAACATAGGGGAAAAAAATCAGCTCTCCAACTCCAGAGGATAGGCTGTGTTAGGAAAGCAGTGCACATTACACATCAAAGTTAGATCTTTGTGTGAGATTGCTTGGGGGAAAATGTTTTGGGAGAAGCAGAAGTTTTGGGGGTTAGAGACAAGATACATGTGAGTAACGAAGCTCCTTTGAAGTTACTTGGTAAATTAAGGAGAGCCTTTTTGAATCCTGGTACATTTCGATAGATTTTGGAGCTGAGATCCTGTTGTCCTGTTGTGTAGCATAAAATTGTAGAAGTGTGTAGCTTTACTATAAGAGCCAGTGTGGTGTAGTGGTTTGAGACCAGGGTTCAATTTCCTGCTTGGCTGTGAAAACCCACTAGGGTGACCTTGGGCTCATCACACACTCTCAGCCTAGGTTCACCTTGTGGTTGCTGTAAGTCAGAAATGACTTGAAAGTACACAACAAAAATAATAGCTTTACTGGATCACACTGTTGCACAGTCTTGATCACCCAAAGGGTGGTATGGCTGTGCATTGTCCAATGCAAGAGTAGAGTGCACTTACAAAACCTTATAGGAAGCACAGTTGCTTACATCAGTGTCACAGGGTTCACACAACCTTGAATCAGATACCACAATTGTAGAGCCTGCAAGAAAAGCCAGCTTATGTAATGGCATTTAAATCACCGTAAAGTCACAATAGGATTCAGGCCATAGACTACACCTCCCAAGGGTCCCCTAACCAAATAGTAACATTTCCACTTTATGCCTTGGAGCTACGGAATGTCCTTCCTCAGGAAAGAGATTTTGTTTGTATCTGTCTAGCATTCAGCTTTTGTTTGATAGACTTTTACAGCCAAAGCAGATGTGGCATTAAATACATCTCTTGACAGTGTGTGTAAGTCTTTTTGGAAGTGTAAATGATAGCGGGAGGATGACCCCACCTCACCCCCTCACTGCTGCAGCACTGTTAAAAAGGCAGCAGATTTTGGAAATAAATCTGCAAATTTTGACATGCTGAGCAAAATTTCATTTGGCATGCGTGTTAGAGACATGTGAATAACCATGCATGATAAATAGCTTGCAAGCCTGAAAACTTTCAGTGTTCTAAATGACTACTGCTTTTGTTGCATTTGCTTTGTATACTTCATTCTGTGAGCTGTGGACAGTTGATGCTACTCTTAAGTGTAGCATTCACACTTTGTTGCCTTGTCATAAAGAGAAATGCCCTTTAATCAAAACTGCCTGAACCATTAGTTCCAACTTTTATAATTTCTAGCACATGGCAGTGAGTTCACGAGTAATTTATGAGACCTGAGGAAAGTACTTCCTTTTGAGACAACAGAATATTCTGTCTTAACTGAGTGGTTGCTTCTTCTTATGATAGGAGATAGGAAGAAATATATCTTTCAATCCGTCTTACTGTTTTATATCCTTTATCTTGCTTTCTTTATATTACTCTCTTCTCTAAAGTAAACAGTCTCCAATCTCTCAAAAATGTCCCTTCATATAAGAGTGTCTTTGCAAGCTTTAATCATCTTCATTACCCCCTTTCCTGCCTCTTCTAATTCAGCAAAGGTACATCACTCACATGCACTTGAACACTAGATTGTTTGGCTTAAGATTAATCTTGTATTGAGCATGACTGAGGTTTGGATGAAATACCTCTTCAAAACCCAATCATGGTTGCTGTGATTGTGACATGCTTTTCCTAAAATCAAACTAGTGATTGCGCAGGGACTGTTTAGGGCTCATCATTCCTGTATATTAACTTTAGCCCTCCAAGTATATGCATGTTTTAAATTCATGTGTGGGCATTTCTATATATGGTTGCTGGTATGTATAACATACATATACTTTTGTATATGCAAGTACCATACTTATTTCAGTTTATTCCTTTTCCTTGCTTCACCTCTGTTCTGTGTATTTTGATTTGAACATTTCCAGGTTTGCTGCTGATGTTTCAGAATCCTTAAAGATTGACAGATGATTCAAGAGTAGGATGTTACTCATTCTGGGCACACACAGTTGGTTAGAGAGTTCTCTTTCCAAACAGATTGTCCTCCAAGTCTGTGCAAGGAAGCAAGGGATATCCATTTTTCCCTTCTGTGTGGAGCTAAAACATAGGGGGAGGGACTATACTGTAGTCTCCGGTGAAATCATTACAGTGCACAGATGGAGGTATTGAATTTTATTTGGAACTGTACTGGACCTTGTTGAGGGATCAGTCTCAAAGATCACATACATAAAAAGTGGGAGAAAAATTAACTGTTGGAGGAGTATTAACTGGTTCCGTGCTCTTACTGTATGTGTTTTAACTGAGTTTTAATCTGTTTTTACATTTTAAATTGCATTGTTGTTAACCTGCCTTAAGTGCCATGATTAGCGGAAAGGTAGCATATAAATGTAATAAATCAACAAATATGAATATAGCCAGAAATTAAGGGGTTTGGTTATGAATGGGGCGGCGGGAGGGGGAGGGCAAAATGCAGGTGCATATGTGTTCTGTTTTTATCACAATACGGCCGACTCTGGCTTGACTGTATTGTTAGGTGGCTGGTTTCTGATTTAGGGAGCTCTCCCTGTTTTGTTAAGGAAAGGGAGGCTTATTTGATACAGAAAATCTGGCCTCCCATTAGAAAGCACTGCTGGTTTAACAAGGTTCTCCGTTTGGAGAGGGATTTTATTGGAGGATTTTATTCTATTGATTTGTGTTCAAACAGTGCTGCAATAAATGTTAATCATTCATTAAAGCAATTGATAAACTGAGATCTTGTCTTGTAGCCCTATAGCCCTATTTTTTTGCTGTCAGGACTGGAATGAATATTTTATAGGTAGCGTGTTTCATAGTTATGCACTGTCCACTGTTTCTCCAGGAACTGTCTCCTTGGTAACTTCAAAGGAGACACTGTGATGTGAAGAGATGCCGAGGCCCAGCGGACCTTGGTTGCCCAAGCGCCTCTGTGGCAATGCTGCAGAAAGAGACCTGTTCCTAGCTCGGTCTTCTGCAGTGATGGGTAGACAGGCTTCCTCCATTAGAGCAGGGCCATTAGAGCAGGGATGGGTGCCCGTCTGACTTTTCTATACAAAACAAATACACTGAAAGGCAGTTTGGCTTGACTTGGTAAAAATCTCTGGGGTTTGTCCTTCTGCCTTTGTAGACTGGCGACCAAAAAGTGTATTGCGGGGGAAGATGACTGATCTGTGATAGCGGTGGTGCTCCTGCTTCTGTCCTGCTTGGCAGCCTGAGCAAATTGCTTTTAATAGATTAAAGGGTCTTGTTATGCTGGTCCTGTTGAGGAAATGCTGCAGGGGGGATGGTGACTTAACCCTCTGGTGAGTCGGATGTGGCGAGCAGAAAGCAGGCATGTGACACTGCTTTGAACCACAATGATAATTGCTTGATCTGGTCCTGTTTATTCTCCTTGCTCTCCAAGTGGAGTAATTGAATGAATAGGCATTTTAAGCCTGAATCTGTAACTTGCTTATAAATATGTATAGTAATTAGAGATGAGGAAGAAGTTCTTGAGAGTCACCTTGAACAGAGAATAAGAGTATATTATGATGGCATGCCTCGGAAATAGAAAATGTAATTGCAGTATCTAACCTCCGCCACCAAGTGGTGGCTTGCTCTCATTGTCTGTTGGCACAGCCTCTGCCTGGCAGCAGCGGATCTGCATTAATCAAGAAACAGCTGCTGCTGCTGCTGCTGGTGGTGGTTCTGGTGAAGAAGGTCGCTGCTCCCAAAGGCAGAAGAACTCTTTTAGGAAAATGAGAAAGGGGTCTTCAGAATAATCCCCCCCCCCCCCAATGCAAAACAATTGTCTGTTGGGGCCAGAAATCTGAAGGCATAATATTCTGATTCCAGTTCTTCCACCACTCCTCCTTTCTTCTTTCCTTTAAAAAAAGATAATCAAATGGTTTGTTCAAGAAAATGGCATCAGGAGAGAGCAGAAGATGTCAGTGCTAGGAGAGAGATATTTTTTTCCTCTAAACTGAAGTAGGTTGGGGGAATGAGGGTTTGTAAATGTAGTGTGTAGTTTGTGACAGTAAGACCTGTATAATCTCTAGTCCTAGGAATGGGTGATTCTTGAGCTAGAGATCTCCAGATCTTTAGCGCTAGAACTTCAAGAAGGTTGGCCCAGCTATGGGAACAAATGTGTATTTATGGAGCAAAAGAACCTCATCATTGAGAAAATCGTAATGTTTGTGGAACTAGTATTACATTTTACTGTCTTTCCCTGGGAATTGTTCAGGTAGGGATGGGTTTCTTAAGCGTTTTGGGACTTTGTGCCCCTTGAACGCATCTGTGAGCAGTGGCCTATCCTCAGCCTCTACTGAGTCAACAAATATTATTATGCAGCACTCTTCCGTCCTCCAGAGTTCCTACATGCCCCTGTCTATGTATAATTCAAGAACAATGAATAATTAAAGCATTCCAAAGCCATGCAGACTTTCATATGTTTCTGTTCTTCATCAGGCAAGGGAGAGCTTGTCCTTTGGTCTGTGGCAACCTGTAGCCTTTCTCCATGGCTTGTTGTTGAACACTTGGGCTGCCAAGTGAACTGTCCTTCCAAAAATAAAGGTAATTGATGTTAAATTACGGACACCATTTTCTAGATTGTAGGTTCAGGTTGGCAGTGGTGTTAGAAAAAGCCTCAGTCACCCATGAGTACATATTAAACTGGCATAACACCACCATTAAGATATTTATACAGTAGTCATCTCCCACACCTTAGTGTCTCAGGAATTCTCAGTCAGTCTTGAGACAACAACATCTTGCTAATCATAAATGTATTCTCAATCCTACAACTTTCTGTTGCTTTTTGAAGGGGGATGAGCATGACTCCATTAACATAATTCCATTGCAAATACAGTTTTTAGTGTTCTGTGTGTTAGCCAGTTGTTTGTTATTACCATTGTCTGTTTCTATATTCTTCTTGCCAGTGTGTCACACCTTGCCTGTACATGCTTCCTGCTCTTTACTCATTCATTCCCAATCTATTCTGTTAATTCTTTCTCTTCAGTTAAATCTTTTGTTGGAGCTTTATTTTCTGCGGAGCCTTATGTGGGCTACAACATAGGTTCACATGGTGAATTCCTGGTGAACATTTCTGCTACTGCCTCTATGAAACCCTGAATGCTCTTTCAGCCTTGTTAGGTGCGTTTATAAAGATAATAAATCCTCTTGTGAGGCAACATGTCGTATCTGGGTTGTATGTAATATTTAGTGCTTTTTTAAACTCATGTTAAATAATAGCAGCAGTGAACACCCCTCCTCTGCATCCAGTGGTTACCATGACATTTTTTTCCATTTTAATTTTATTTTCTGGATGGATGGATGTTGGGGAGTTTAAAATCAGCATATTGTCAATTTGTTCACATTCTTTCATGGTGTGAGGGCTATGTTTCCTGTTTTAAAAAAGACAGTTGGCTAATTGAAGGTATCACCTAGGTTGCGGTGATGGACTTTCTAGCCTGTGTCTGGTTTAATGATGAACTGTAAGTAGGGAGACCATGGGCCTTGAAATTGTCCTCTGCAGTTCTCACCCAGACAGCAGACCTAGCCAGAGTTTTCCCACTGTACTGAGATGTGCTGAATTTTGATTTTAATTCTAATAATATGCATCTACGAGTCCACGTGGAATGGCTGATCTGAGTGTTTGACTAGGGCTCTGGGAAGGTCGGGTTTAAATCCCTTCTCACTCATGGAAACCCACTGGGTGACCTTGGGAAAGTTACACTCTCTTAGCCTCAGAGGAAGGCAGTGGTAATCTCTTCTGATGAAATCTTGCCAAGAAGACCCTAGGATATGCTAATTGTAAGGTGAAGTTGACTTGGAAGCACGTGACAACAATAAATGTGCATCTATTTGTCTAAATTGTAAGGTGCAAACTTTCTGCAAGTCTCTGTGTCACACACTCCTTTTATGATGCAGTCGTTCTCTTTTGGCAATGTGTAAATGGTCACCTATTTTGTGTTCTTTCTGTATGTTGTTGGCTTTGCCATTTGGACAAGGAGGTCTGCTCAGAAGCCGACTAGCCTGTAGAATATACAGACAGCTACATCCTGTGTAAGCTGGCTGAGAATTTTATCTTCAACAGTGGTATGGAAATCTTGGAAGCTGCCACTGTGTCTGTCTGAGGACAGTGTGCAAGGTGACTGTACAGGACTTGCACTGAAATAGGCTCTTCCGGTCTAGTTAGCACTGCTTAAAGAGTTCCACAGCCTCAATGTGAAATATTTAACACTTCATTTGCGAGTGTGAAATTTGCTGCCTACTCTGAAGTATCATTTTCGCTGCCTGATTTTCCCCTGCAATGGAAGTAAATAAGTGAATCTGAGTAAATCATCACTTGAACAAAGATTGATTCCTATGGTTTATGTTGGGCAATACATTCTGATTCCCCATTGTAGCTTCTATCAGTGGTCAGGGTTTGTTTTTTTAAACTAGCCATGCAAACAAGTAGGATCTCCATCTTTAATTCTGCCTTGAACCCTAATTTCTTCAGAAGACCTTCTTGTACCACGTTATTACCATCAATACCACATTAAATAGAGAGCAAGCATGGTGTATTGGTTTTAGCATTGGACTGCAGCTCTGGAGATCAGGGTTCAATTCCCCGCTCGGCCATGGAAACCCACTGGGTCACACTGGGTGCGACACATGCTCTCAGCCCCAGAAAATCCTTTGGTAAGTTCACCTTAAGGTTGCCATGAGTTGGAAACAACTTTAAGGCACACAATAACAACAGCAACAAACCACATTAAATACTGTATTTGTAGATTTTGATGTTTTGAGTTTGAAAATGACAGCTGGACGCTGTAGCTCTGGTTCTGTCTTTTAAAACAAGGGTAACAGAACTAATTCAGCTTCTTAGATCAAGCTTAGACCTCTCTCGTAAAACAAACGTCTCTGTTTCTGTTTCTGTTTCTTTCTAATCTTTATAATCTAAAGCTAAACATCTTACTGTTTTTCCCTACACTGGATGGTGTGTGAAGGTAACGGAGGGAGTAATTTTTCACACCCACTCAGGTCCATGTTCCCTTTGGAAATACCATTAGGGGAAAGCCCAGTGATTCTTACAGTGGGTGGTGATTTTCTGCTGCTGAAAATTAATGAGGCTTGTTAATGACAGCCAAAGGCTTGGCTCTCCAAGCAAAACATCATCCTGTGTGAGGGATGACAAATGAAGCCTCTAAGTTCACATCCCTCTGAGCCTGTTGTGATCGGTTCTGATGCATATTCCACCTCCAGGAAGGAGCTCCACTATCCAATTAGTGCTAAACAATCTTGCTGGTTAAGGAAATTCTGCAGGCACTAACAGGCTGCTTTAGCTATGTGTGTTTTATCCCATGAGTTTTCATGCTTTTTAACATGACTTGCAGTTTGGCTTTGAACATTCAGGTTCAAATGAGCTAAGTCCGGACAGAGACCTGTAATGATAGATACTGATTTAAAAAGTTGTTTTCTTTATTTTTATTTTAGAACGACTCAAGTAGGATATCCGTCTTTAATTCTGCCTTGAACCCTAATTTCTCCAGGATACCTTCTTATACCACATTATTACTATTAATAGTACCTTGGGTAGACAATAGGAAGGTACACTCATAGACTGCTGAATAGAATGGAAAAAGAGCCTTTTTCGTCCAAAACAGTTTGATTCAAGAGGCACATGAAACAGCTGTAAAGAGCAACAGATAATAAAAGCAACAAAAAATGCAGACAGAGCATATTTTTCTTCAACTTTCATTGGATATGCAGAACGGAGTATATTTTATTTTATTTCCTGCATTTCTGTGCCACTGTGTTCACCGTATGTATTCCTTGACCACTTGTTTTTTATTTGCAATTTGCATTTCTCCGACTATGGGACCTAAGGTAGCTTATAGTATAAATTAAAATAAAATGCTTCTAACAAAATTATAACATAAAAGCTAAGAAACAAATTAAAAACACTAAACTGTTTAAAAAATTTAAAACATGATAGTGAAGATAAAAGTACAGCACCCCTCAACTGCCCCCCCAATAAATGAACTGTGGAAGAGTGTGGAGGAGGGCAGCCATGAGCGCATCTTCTCTGCCACTCGCTTACTTGCAAAGGGCATGGCCATGTCTTGAACCTGGTCTTCTCCCCAATTTAGTGGTAACCTTCTGAGTTTTTCTGTGGGTTCAGACTAAAGAACCAATAAGAAAATGATAATAATTCATATCAAAAGCTCTACAACATTGAAAAGATATTCCTGATATCTTTTCATTTCAAAGCCTCTGGTATATTCTGATGGTGTTTATTAATTTCCGCTTGTGTTTCCATGTAACATTTGCATATCTAAACTGTGATTCGAAATTCTCCAGAAAGTACAGGTAATTTGCTTGTGCTCATTTTTCTTTAAGTGTGCACCTTTCTTTCAATTATAGGTTGGTATGACAGAGGCAGTTATTTAATTCCCAAGAATTAAATATCAAGTATTGAATCAGCAGTGGCTGGTTGCTGATTCATGTTCTTTTAATTGCAAATAGCTGGGCAGCCATATGCTGTTTTTGAGATGGAAGAAAAGATACATTGTTAAGAGGTTAATCCCATCATCGGCATGATTTCTCTAAACCACATCTTGTTTATTTGTGGCTGAGCAACATTCACCATCATGAACTATTCTACACTATTTCACACTACACTATTTAGGAATATGTTTGTCCAGGAAGCCTATTCTAGTACAGTGGGCCCTTGGTATCCACTAGAGTTTGGTTCCAGGACCTCCCATGGATACCAAAATGCATGGATGCTCAAGTCCCATATGAAATGATTGGAATAGGTATAAAATTTCAACTTGAATTTGACTTTCTGTTGGCGCCTTTGGACAAGATTGAGAGATCTGGCTGTACCTTATGGCCAGACTAGACATGGCAGCCACATTGTGAAAAGAGAAAACATGTTCATGTCAATGAGAGCAGCTGCTGGTGCTACATTTGTGTTTATCTACTCACTTTATAACATCCTGCTGTTGCCGACAACACCAGTGCATACCCTCCAGTTGCTGTGAGTTTGCAGGGACAGTCCAGATTGATCTTCTGTTGTCCTACTTTTTGAGTTGCTTTAGAAGTATCCAAGTTTTCTCTCTCCTCCTTTCACTTTCCCCCTTTGTCTTGGCGTACCTCAGTTGCTACAAGCTGAGTTCAGTGTGCAGAAGCAGTTTGCACTGAACTAACTCATCAGGTGGACAAGGGAGCAGAATCTTGTCCTTCCCAGTAGGCTCGGGCAAAAGCAAGCTGTGTTCCTACTCATTAATAACTTTTTGCCATCTTGACTACACTCTGATGTTGCTTGGCCACACGCATCCCAATTTTCATCTTTTAAATGTTGGAGGGTATGCCAGCACTTCTTCCTGCTCCTCATCTTATGTACAGGGCATTAATAAAGCAAGAGAAAAAGATATTCAAGATAAGTTGGGCACATCAGAAAGGAGTACAAAATACAGTCTGAAGAACTACAGTGAGTCACAGAAGCTGTTTGCGTTCTTGAGGGAAGGCTGTGGTGAATAAATATGTTTTCCAGGCCTTTTTAAAAGCCTGTGGTGAAGGGACTGACTGTAAATAAAACAGAGAACTCCATAACTGTGGGACAATCACTGGGAAGGTTCTGTTCCTCTCCAGCCTAACTGATTTTACCAGCAACCTTTTGACCAAGCCATCCAGATGAAATCTTGGTAAACAGCAAGGGCTGTATAGATGAAGGCTGTATTTAAGGTACTCCAGTCCCAAGCCATTTAAGGCTTTGGATCTTAACACCTGGGCTTTGAATTGGGCCTGGTTTTCAAGAGCTCTTTTTCCATACAAAGATCCCTTTGTGCCAGGATTCAGAATTTCCATCATCTTGGATTAATTTTGGTACAGGATTTGGACAGCAAATTTAAGTACTGGTACCAGTGTTGGTAACAGAACACCATATTGGAATAAAAAAAAAAAAAGAATTGGAAAGTTGGAAGATGAACAGAAAACAGACAAGATGTTCTGATTTCAAGAGAAAATATTAAAAATGAGAAAAAGGAAAGTTGAAATTGTCAGGAAACCTGAGAACTTGCCTGTGTGTATCTCTTTAGGCTTGGAGTGGTTCCTCTACCCATTTGGTACTATTAAAGTATTTAATAGAATTAGGGCAAGACCGGAATTGAAATCACTCTTGAGTGTATCAGCTTTGATCAATAGGTCATAGAATGAAGACTTTTTAAAAACTTTTTAATACAGAAAATATATTCCTCATTGAGATTGTGTGTCCCTCCCCGCAATTTCATAATAGCCTTTAATACGTTTCAAGTAATTCCAGAGAGTATTTTGTGGCTGTTGCATTTCTGTTATTACCTGGGATTACTGAGAGAGATTGGCTGACCCAGCGACTTCCAGCATGTTTTGTGGCTCAGTAGAAGTCCTGAAGATGGATCTCCCAACGACTTTTTCCAGTGCTCTTACCGCTGTGCAACACTGGCTATGTTCTATAGCTGTTACTGATGACCTATGTGTTAATAATGCATCTCTTCAGGAAATTTTTTTGGGATTCCTAGCCTACTTCTAACTCTGCTTTATACTGCCCAGCTCCCTGTGTTTAGTCAGGAATGGAGAGATGCCATTTCTCAGCATCTCCCCCTGTGTTTAATTGCCAGGGAGCTATTTATAATTTACCACAGGAACTGACAGCTGTGGCTTCTGTTCTGTTCATGCTGTGTGAGTTTGAGCAGCTTGTCACCATTGGATGCTTGTGGCTTGGCTTGAGTTCGATACAAAGCCAGCTTCCCAGACGCTGAGGGCATTGTCCAGGGGCTGCTTGCAATATCTGAGATAAGGAAGATGGAGCCAAATGTGTTAGATGGACCGAGAAAGCAAGACCTGGAACAAAAATCTGAAAGAGACTTAAAAACTCAGTGTCAGATGGAAAAATCAGAACCAGGGAAGAGTTTAATTGAAGAGATTTAATGTACTAGAGCCATGGCAAAAGGGAGCCAAGTCAGATAAAACAGAACCAGTAGCCAAATGAAGTCAGAGAACTAAATTGGAAGCCAAGTGGCTAGATTCAGGAGCAGACTGAGCAAGACAAAAATTAGATAGGTAGTGTCACAATTATAGAAACAAACTGTCAGAGCCGAGAGACGGCTGCATTTCTTAGTTAGTTTAGGCTGCAATAAGTGACCTCCAACCAGTGAGAATTTATATAACTATCTCTGCTCATTGTCAGTGAAATTGAACAAGCTGCCATTCTCCTGCCCCACTGGATAGCATTGTACACCTCCCCAGCTTCAGAATAAACCCTTTCTCCTTATATAAAATTAAAAAGAAAGAATGGGAAAGCGAAGAAACGGTGAACAGAATCCTGATAATTGGGACGATTGGGCTGTTCTGATGGGACATGAAGAACATGTTATAAAAGGGATAAGTCAGGTACATACTCCTCTTATGCAGTGGGATAGTGCAAACTCTTGAGTTGTAGAGCTGAACCAGTTATTTGTTATTAGCTGGGAACACTTCTTAATAAACATCCAGATGTGTCCTGTCACTTGTGGGTTAGGGGACAGCTCAACAGCTGCAAGGAATATTTTTACTGTATCATGTGTAAAGAAAAGCGGACAGAATGAAAGTGGTGTTTTACGTGTAGCTGGATTAACTGCAGAGTAAGTATGATGTCCATATCCTGCTGTGACCCTTGGCAGTTTGTTGCTATGCTTTGCCTCCTTTCAAGATGCAGCATCCTGGAATGAAGTTGCTGCAGCTGTTTGGCGCTGATTAAAGTCATCCGTTAGTTACAGTTTGCTGCCCTCTGGTGGAAATGCTCAAGAACTGAAGAAGTATAGCTACACTGCTGTTATGTGCATTCAAGTGGACTACCCCAGGGGTTTCTTGACAAGGTTTGCCCTCCTGTAAGGCTGAGGGATCGTCCCAAGATCACCCAGTGGATTTCCGTGGCGGACCGGGGATTTGAATCCTAGTGTCCCAGAGTCCCAAACCAACAATTAAACAATCAAACAATCACATTACCTAGACCGGTAAGGGGGGTTAACATTGGGCTCCCTGTTACGTGCCTTCAAGTAATTTCTGACATAGGGCAACCCTAAGGCAAAGCTATCGGGGCTTTTCTGGAGCTGAGAGGCTGTGATGTGCCCAAGGTCACCAATGGGTGTCCATGGCTGAGCAGGGAATCAAATCCTGATGTCTAGGGTCATGGTCCAGTGCTGAAACCACAGCACTAGGGTGGCTATCCCTACTACTTCATAAAACAGAATGGACATCCAAACTTGACCCAGAATTCCTAGCTGTGGGTAAGCTAATTTTTTAATGTATTTCTATGATATGTGGAAAAAGTGATCCAGATAAAAATAAATTATGAAGGACCTGGAGTTGAGCCCAGAGGAGTTGGACAGAAGATAGAGTGGTAGGAGACATTATTACCCATTACAAAAAAAGAATGCTCAAAGAGAAGAGGTAAAACAGAAAAAGAGCAAAGGGAGCAATAAACAGCTGCAAAAGTTCAAGAAATGGAGACTCAGAAGATTTATCGTGGTTTCCAGAAAGTAAATAAAAAGAGAGAATAAAATACTCCTGATTGAATGATGAAAAGAGGAAGACAGACTGAAAATGATCAAAATATGAATTTACAGAATAATAATCAAGCCATCAAAGAAAATATGGTCTGAAATATATTAGAAATAAAAAAGACCAGATGATAAATGAAGGAGAAGAAAAAAATGCTCATTTTTTCCTAGAAATGAGGATACGCAGCCAATTTAAGCTTATAATGAAGAACTACAGAATACAGTGGTTGAAAATCCGAAGAACATATGATTAAAGAAATGGAGTAACCTGCTCAAAGAAATACGGAGTTATATGGTCAAGAGAGCATTAATGAAGCTAGGAGGAGAGAAAGATCGTTCAGAGAGACCCAAGAAGATGAAATGTTTGAAGAACAAACAATATGTGGAGACTGTATTATCTGGCAAGCCAGAGCAATATTAGTCAGGCTCTTCAGCATCATTTCCAGCACCACTGTTAGTGACAAGTATTTGTAACTAGCGATCATGACTGGAAAAGATTTAAAACAGTGGCAACAGCAACTGTGGGAAACAAAAGGTAGTTTTGGATAAGTTTTATCACAGCATTATCCTGCATTTTCACTTAATTCTATGAGACGTGTGTGTTGTGCCACAACAACGCTCCTTGTTTCTCTACTTCTATTTCAGACTTTTTCCTTATTCAGATAATCTTGGAAAGAGAAGAAATGCAGCAGTTGCCAAGTGACTTATCTTGCTGTGATAAAAATCTAGGCTGAAACAGCCCAAATTCCCTGAGTGAGAGGGAAAAATCCGTATGGGGACAGTCTAGCACATGTTTTGTGGGCAAGGAGGCACCTCCAGATAAGACTGTGAAAAACCCTATGTGACACTAGAGAGTTGATGCTGTTCAGCATGGGCAGTACTGAGCTAGGTAGCTCAATGGTCTACATCAGTAAAAAGCAGCTTCCTGTGTTCCTATTTCAGCTCTGGAGGGACTTCTTTACTCCCCCATCTTCTGGCTCCCTCAGCAGACGGCTGTGGCATCTCTCCCTAGCTGCAAGTACTGTGCTTCCCTACATGATGTTTTAAGGTACAAGATCATCTTCTGGGAGTCCAAGCATATCAAATATATGTTACAGTATGATTCAGTGATCCAGCATAGCGGAATTCTCAGTTCTCAAATGTCTCTTTGTCCTTTTCTTTAGTCAGTCTCCTTGTAATTGTGGTCTTCTGATTAATGTGTAGTGCCTTGTTACTTTACTTACAAACCAGGCCAAGAGAAGCTTTGCAAAGCTCTGCAGGAATTATAATCCAGATATGCTTTTGGAAGACCAAGCATCCTTCTATTATTTAAAGCACCATTAACAGCGGGTTTGAGTGATGGTGTCTTGCTAAAGCTGGTTCTGCCAAGTACATAGCAAGGGGGAAAATATGTTAATGTATATTCAGTGCTTTTCTTCTGGACATCGATTCTGGCAAACACAGTTTAATGTTTTAACTGTTCAAATACAGAGCAATCTATTTGACAAATGGTTTCCAAAGGGCTTGATTCTGCAAGATTTACATTCATGTGTAAACATAGCATCAGCCTGAGCTATCAGGTATATTTGTAGTGCTAAATTATTCCCAGTTCTAATGATGGCTTATCAGGACAGAGTAGGTTAACAACAATCCCAGCACCAGTTTAACAGTGCAATGTTATGCATGTCTTTTCAGGAGTAAGTCAGTGGGACTTCCAGGTCAGTGTAGGATTGCAGCCTAAACAAAAACACAATTTTAATGGAATCAAGTCTCTGCAGGCTAAATTCCTATATCATGCTGGTGGAGCATAGTTCTCCATAACCATACTTAGAGGAAGCAGTAGGTGCTGCATCATGCTGTTACATGGCAGTAGCTAGGAGGCTACTGGTTGCAGTTTTGTCGCCTGGCACCTGATCGTCCGTGAGAGTACTTCTGAGTTCATTTCAGTTGCTCTTGAGGCAGAGGAGGCTGCTCCTTCCTTTCTTGATGCCCAAGAGTGGAAGCTATAAGTCTGGGTATGCCTACATAGTTTATTAGTTGCACACTGGAGTGAGAGCCTTGTGGAAGGAGGTACTGAATGTCTCTTCCACAAGATCTTGGGGGAAAAGGTATGTATACAGTTACACAGCAGTGATAGGTCTAGCCTTCCCAGCAAGTTGTGCTTTTTTACAGTAGTCTCTTGCACTTACTTTCATTATTTCTAATAACTGATTGTTTATATAGTTCATAACAGCTTTCTCACATTAGTGTACTCAAAAGAGATTCCCAAATCTCTTGATATTTTGGCAGATTTCCTCCTAATGATTTCTCAGACGAGGCAGGAATGTATATATATATGTATGTTTGTATGTATGTGTATATAGGGACTGTATGCTAACTGGGAGATTTTGAGAGTTTTCTCAGCGAGTGTTCAAGAGCCTTTTCACAGCACCACCTCCCCTGCATTTCTTCTGTAGGAATGTCCACTTTATTCTCCTAAAGACTAACCTGTCAAGAAGGTAGCGTCCCTCCATAATGTCTAAATTGAGGACAGTGCCTTTTGTGAACTCGAGAACCATAACAAGAGGAATAGCTTAAGATTGTTGTGTTGTATCCTGTTCATTGGGCAAGGAATCTAGAGAGAAATCCTGAGCTCTTGAAAGCAGCAATGATAAGACTGTCTGTCTCAGAGGATATCTGATGGAGCTGAGGCCTTTTGTATGCTCCCCACACACTTGGTCCAATTAGACCCTTCTCACTGGCTTTCTTCCTTTTGCATCTGACTAAAGATATGCTAGCCACAGCCCAGCCAGAAATTAAGACATGCTTATGGCCTTGCAGAACTCATTTTGTCCTGGCCAAAACACTTTCTGAATCTTGGTGTGTGTCTTGATCATGGTTCTTACTCTGAAGCTACCTGCTCTGGTTACTAGTAAGCATTTGCCAGCTTACTAAGAGCTGCTGCTGCTGCAGGGTCAGGGAGTAGGAAGGAACCCTCTGGTGGTTTTAAGCTGTTTCCTGCAGATGGTAATGGAGAGAGAGAGGAACATCATGGTACTTTCAGAGTCATCTTCCATATGTGAAAGGAGATGATAGCCCCATTGCAAATGGCCCCCAAGGTAGTGCTTACAGTGTGATTAAATGATGCTTCTATTAATTAGCTCTGTTAGTTTGAAAGTCAGTCTGATGGCAGCAGGGGCATTCCTTGGCTCTCACAGTCAGATCCGTGTTGGTGGTGCCACCCTTCCATTTCCCAGAGAAGGAGTTGCTTCCAGGTCTGAGCAGGTCCTGGTCAAAGTGCATTGGGAGAGAGTGGAGAACACTTCCTTGTCTTTTGGTCAACTGTGGAGATCTCAACTGATAGCTAGCAGCAGACAGCTGCACCTAGAGGAGCACCAGGCATCTGAATTTAGCTACCATTTGTATTTGTTTGCTTAAATGCAAAGACTGGAACCCTGTTTGTGAGTTATGCTGGTATAAACACTGTTGCACAAGCAGTTTAACTTTCTAGGAGGTTGCCCAAGGAACACAACCATTGTGCAACAGGTGAGCATGAGGCATTGTACTGACACGGTTGTGAGTGCAAACCAGTACAACTGCAGCATAGTGTGGTTCTGGCATAGCTGTGCAACTGCTGAACAGAGTCTGTGCCTTATATCCCACTTTTCCTCTCCAAAAAGAAGTTGCTCAATGTGGTTAATAAAATATAGAAACAGACACACTCTTATCAGTGTGCACCGTGCTGATGATTCAATATACGTTTATTTAGATTTTGATTGTACCATTTTGCATACATGAACTCAGCAACAAGGGAAGTGGTGGCTCTGTGCACTTTTGTGCAGAAGCAAATCTTCATGGGTAGTGCAAACTGGGGAAGGACCCCTCAGAGCTAGGAAGATGAAATTAACAGGATGATGCAATGATCAGTTTAAGTCTTCCCCTGCTAAAGGTATGTGCAGGTCACAGGAGTGGAACTGCAAGTCATGTCTGTGTGCAAGCAAGAAACAAAGAATGAGAAGAGCTTTCTTGAAATCAGCTAACTGATTGGCCAGTCTGCATTTTGAGAAGGCAATGCTTTTTCTCCTCCCCACACGCACATTGTCAGAAGTACTGGCAGCTGCAGACGTTTGGAATTGTAATAGATAGTTATGAGGTTGCCTTGGTCATGCTTCAGTTGGGGCTGAGTTTGAAGCAGGGATTAATGGGATATTTAACACCCAAACTGATTCTCAGCCTTGGAGCCCCAGCTGAGACTTTTCTGTATCTTAGTCAAATCCAGTTACTCATTTTTTGTTTATTTGCCTGGAGATGAAAGCTCAATGCTGGGGAGCGTGTGAGCTTCCTGTAATGAGTATTACACCCGGAGGCAGCTGCGTCCTCTTGCCTCTAATTTTAGTCCTGTGTTAGGGAGCGGCTTAGTCCTCTGTGATGCGGAGGTGGCACAAATGATGACCCGTCCAAGGAGGCTTTAGTAAGGATGACTGAGGGCTCACAGCTTATGCTGCAAAAACCCTCCGAGTGCACCAAGGCTGGCCAATTTGGGGCCTTAACGTCTTATATTAAGGTCCCTTAATTGGACTAAGCCATTTAATTCACCATATGGGGTTTATCTACTCTGCTGACTGGCTGGGTTAGAGACAAACGGCTGGCAGAGCTCTGTTCCTTCCCGTTACCATCCCAAATGCTGGAAAGTCAGCTGAGAGTTGGGCAGCTGGATTAAAGAGGTTTTGATTGTTACTGCCTAATAAAGGGAGCAGATGGCCTGACCTACGCAAGGCTCATTAACTTTAGTCCAGAGGAGACTCTGAACTGGCTGCCCATCCCAGAAGGCAAGGAGGAGGCACAGCCATGATTTGCCTACCCCCACTCTGCCCTCCAGCAGCCTTGCTTATCTTTAGAGCATTGTGGCTTCCAACCAGACAGACAGACAGACAGACAGCAGAGTGTCAGTCACTGAGGACTCCCATGCCATTTTGTTGACTGTTCTTTCTTACATTATGCTTTGGCTATTCTGGACTTCTAATCTTTACTCACCATTGAACAGCTGTATTATAATGCAGGAATCAACTGATCTCCCACTATGGGGCATTTGAGATTTGCCAGCCCCGACAAGCAGAGTTTATTGTCTTAATGTAATCAAAGTAGACCTTTAATTAGTCCAGAAGAACCCTGGTGCTCAAAATGCCACATTTATATGGGGTTTGTGTGATGGCAGTTACTCTGCAACTTTATATGTTACAGTAACTTGTTAGTGGATGGAAGAATTGCTTGTGTATCTTTATGATATGTACACAAACACTCGTTGAGGGATAGACTTCAACTGTAGTCAAATGAACTCAAATAAATAAATGTACTGCAGAAGGAATGGGTGAGATTATATTTTTTCAATCAATTTATTTATGTCCTGCCTTTTCCCCAAGAGTGGAACTCAAGGCAGCTTACAGAATAAGAAGAAATACAAGTAAAACCACATACAGCTAAAAACTTACAAAAATTAAGATAAAAAATATAATATAATATATAATTGAAACACTATAAGACATTAGTTTAAAAGCACAGATTAAAAACAGTACATCACTAAAATGGGAAACCCATTATATTAATTCATCTGCTCCCAAATGCCTGCTGGAATAGAAATATCTTCACCTGACAGTGCAAAGACTGTGGAGAGAAAGATAGCCTAGCTTCCTTAGAAAGGGAGTTCCAGAGTCTAGGAGCAGCCAAGGAGAGGACCTACATGTGGCAGTGGCCATGTGTTTCAGAAACCTATATGATTTAGCCATTCTTCTGTCTGACAAGTAAGCTATTTAAAACATATTTAATATTTTATGTAACCAACCCTTTCCTGGGGGATGCAATTTGTTCCTCCCAACTTTGTGCCACCAAAACTTCTGCTGAAGTAAACAGATTATATCCATTCACTTTGTTACTTATTGCCCAGTTTCCATATAATCCAGTGATAATCACCACCAGAACTAGTGATACTTCCCTATTATGCCCTTAATCCCAGTTACATAATCATGGCTGCACATACAAAAACGGCAACTCTTGGAAGCTAATTCAACTGCTCTTTTTCCTTATTCACATCATAGCAACTGTGTTATATCACACACATATTTTAAAAAATTGGTGTGAATACCTGTCATTTAATGGCTTTTCCATTATCTTCCACTCCCCAAATGTTTTCCTGGGTAGGTTGCATCTTTTGGGAGTGTTGTTCACACATGATGGGAAGCTGAAGAGAGCCAGGTTTGAATTCATTATATATTCATTCCAGATAATAAAGACCATTCCGTTGAATAGTTTTATTCTCTTAATTATGTGCTGCCCTGAGACCTTATGCAGGGTCAAATCATGAATTTGTTAAACAAACAGACAGAGAATTGCCCAAACCACTTGTAAACAACAGTTTTGCATGCCAACAGTACTAAAGACACAAGGAGAGTGTATCTGCTTGAGAGCTTCAGTCCCCTGTGTACAAAAGCTTCTATTTAGCTATCAAAGAAGTTGTTAACTCAGTTTATCTGCAAGACCCCTCCTGGTTTGTCTCATCCCATTTATCTAGCTATGTGAGGCTCCCAGCCTATTCTTTGATTGCACCCCAGGCACCAAGTGCCAGACAGGATCACTGTAAAAGTTGGAGAGCATAAGAGCTTGAAACTTCAAAAAGGAGTTGATTTCTTAAAGTACACATCCTCAATAGATTGCCTGTGCCCTCCACAACCACATTCCTTGGTGCATTCACCAACACAGTAGGTGTCCTTATAGGGACAGAGCTGTGATTTCCCTGAGCTGCCTGATGAGCGTTTTGGTTGCTCAGAAGCTGTGGTTTCCTAGCCTCTTTACCCATCCCCACACTTGCCCCAGCCCTGGAGGTTCTCGTCAGGGGATATTGTCTGGAATATACCCAGCAGGGTAGTATCCACTTCACAAAAATCACTTAGCCTGGAATGGTCATGTCACAGCTAATATCTGGGCTTTTCACCCTGCCTGTGTTTTCTTGCCAAGCACTGTGAGCCAGCGTTATTTAGTGATTTGAGTGTTGGACTAGATTTCAGGAAAACAGAGTTCAAATTCCTATTTGGTCATGGAAATCCACTGGGTGATCTTGGACATGTTACACACTCTCAGCCTCGGAGGAGGACAATGACAAGCCCCCTCTGAACAAATCTTGCCAAGAAAATCACATGATGAGGTCATCTTATGGTGATCATAAGTCAGAAGTGACTTGAAGGCACACAGCAAAACAGCCACCACCGCCGCCAAAACATACATTAATTTCATAATACCACTGACAGACCTCTGGAGGTTGTTCTGGAGATTACTTGAATGAAATCAAGGAGCTGTGTAAATACTTCTGATTTATTACCAATAGTTTCGACTCATGGTGTGGCCCATGATAGAACCTTGAAAAATTGATCCCATTACAGAAAAATCCAGAAAAATTGATCCTATTACAGCAGATCTGGGTGTTTTTGTTCTCAAAACTCATAAACCCAACAGAATCTACACTTGTGAACAGCATAGGATATTTGCGTCCAAATAAGCAACAAATATTGCAGTTTTTCATTAGAAGTAACACAATCTAGGCTTTTGTGTAGAACATGGCCACACAGGGGCAGGCTTGTACCCTGCATCTTCATAGCATAGTATAGTACTTTATATCCTTCTACAGTTGTTTTTTTCTCTCTTAAGTCTTCAATTCCTCAGAAAAAAAACCTGAGATATTGATTAGGATACATGATATAATAGATGCATGTGACAGTATTTATAATCAGTGTAATTTTTGCCAGTCAAAGTATTTGTGTTTTAAAACATTGATTCATAGAGCTAAAATCCAGTTTTAGTACCAACTAGACTGGACTTACTCAAACATGAGCTAATACCTCCCCTTCATTTCGGTGGGTCTTTCCTTGGTGGAATGCAAATTGGATTTAACTCCTCTTAGTTATGTTTTCCTTGCTTGTTAAGCATGATGTATGTGTAGGTAACAGGCTATTTAAAGAGGATGGGAAGAAGGAATTCTAGCTTGTTGGTATGGCATCTTTCTGTCCTCCCTCCCGCTTAGCTTGAGCCTTTGACCGGCTTTTCCTAATCATTGTTTCTTTAACATGGTAAAGGCAGCTTTGGCTGTGGTAGGCCCTCATAGTGGAACAAAGCAATGTTGTTTGTTTCCAGCAGTTTCTGTTTGCAAAGGAATAAAGAGTTTACCTTAACTTTTTAATCCTCTTGATTTAGTGTATTAACTATGTCACCTTCTGCTGGTGCTGCCTGTTTGGATTTGAGCTGTCCGGGGCTTATAGAGACTGATGGCCAAACTCTAATGCATCTTGTGCGTAGGATACACCTCCATAAGTAAGCTAGGAAGAGAGCCCTATATATGCATAACTCCCATTAGTGTTAATTTAATCCCATCACTGTTTAGATTGGATGCTGCAATGAGGTCACAGGTGAGCTTGAATTCTTCAGAGGCTTTTGATCTCTGCCATGTGACTCTTCCCACCTCTGGAATGCAGGAGAACCTTTCAGACATTGCAGAAACCACTCAAAAGTGAGTCAGATCAGCACAGTATCTGAGGGTCTTGCCTGTTAAATATGGTGTTGCCAGTTAGGGTTTTTATTATGCATGCAGAATTTTGACATTTAATGGACTGCCAATAAATCCAGTGTAATTTTTAATGCTTACTGATTCCAGAGAAGAAAATAGGGCCCAATTGGACAAGGTTTGTGCTTCTCACAGTGTCGATAGTCAGTGGAAGGCCATTGGATGTTTTGCTGGTTCACTGAGTTCTTAGAGACCATCAAAGGTGAAGTGGTTTTAACAGGAGTGACAGGCTTCATATGTAAAACATAGAAGTCTCCTGGAGCAGTGTGTGAATATAGGAAACTGACTTGGCATTGTCCACAGTGACTGACAGAGGTCTAGCCTTAGCTGTAGATTGCAGTATGAAGATGACGTTTTGCATGAAAATGTATGTCTACCCCTACTTTTTACTGAGCCAGATGTTGGTCCATCTAACCCAGTATATTTTATTGTACTGGCTGCCAGTGGTTCTCTGGAGTTTTGGAAGGAATATTTCTCCATTTGATCTGGAAATGCTGGAGCTTAAATTTTGGACCTTCTGCATGCACAGTGAGTGTTCTGCGAGTGATGCATTGCTCCTTGTGAAATCAGGCCTTTGGTGTGTCTAGTTTAGCATTGTCTGCTGTGATTGGCGGTGGCTTGTCACAGTTTCAGACAGGAGTCTTTCCCAGCTAGACCTGGAGATGGAAAGGATTGAATCTAAGACTTACTGCATCCAAAGCATGGACTCTGAATATCACTAAGGTACAGCTCTTCCCTTGGCTTGGAAAGTTCTCGCCTGCTTCTTTCCCCTCAGTACATGTGATACTGAGCTGCCATTCTGGAAACACCATGAGCTATCCACACAGTAAGCAGTCAAGACCTGGCCTGAGTATTTGTCTGTGTTGCTTTGTATTGTCAGCTTCATTGATTGGCTGCAGATGAGGCAAAATCAGACCATGCTGAGTCTTGGCAGCATTACTGCCATCAGATAGATAGATAGATAGATAGATAGATAGATAGATAGATAGATAGATAGATAGGGCTTAATTTGACCTACAGTGTGAGCTAGTTTGATTTCAAGGGAGAGTCACTGCCTTGAAGCTCACTGGGAAGAATTTGGCATCTCAGGCTTTGGGGGTAATAAAAAGGAAATCAGAATTCTATGTTCAGAAGAAAAAAACGTTTCTGTATATGAAATACAGAATTTTCTTTAAACCTAACAAGTATCTAAATCAGTGCTACCCAAACTGATCCATAACCTGTTGTTTGCTGTTCCATGTCAAGTTTCCAGAGAAGAAATAGTTATAGCTAATGGGCACAAATACGGCACATTGGGAAAAGACGCTGCCAGGACTGAACATCAGATAGCCTGAGAAGTCAGACACATTCCTAGCAGTGTTGCTTTTTGTAGTTGTGTTATCTATGATGATTTCATTCAGATGTTATGTCACTCCATTTGAAATGGCTCCTGGAGCGTCTAGCACCACTGGAGCCACAGTTGCTTTGTTTTCCCAGAGGTGGTCGTTGTTGTGTGCCTTCAAGTCATTTCCAACTTACATTGACCCTAAGGCAAACCTATCACGGGGTTTTCTGGGGCTGAGAGTATGTGACACGCCCAGGGTCACCAGTGGGTTTCCATGGTTGACTGGGGAATTGAGCCCTGGTTTCCATAGTCATAGTCCAACACTCAAACCACTACACGACACTGGCTCTCTTTCCCAGAGGTACTGAACATGAATTTGTAGGCCTCGGTATTTCTTCTTCTTCTTCTTCTTCTTCTTCTTCCATCATCATCATCATCATCATCATCAATCATTCTTGGTACAGGAATTATTACTATTGCTGTTGGCTTCCTCCTTGTGGGGATCTGTCTTGCCTTGCTAATTTAAGGCTGCAGTCCTATGTGAACACTTCCTTGGAATAAGTGCCATAGAGCTCAGTGGGACTTCTGTATAGAGATGTCTGTGATTATACTGTTATTTAGAGGTGCTTTCTTAGCAATACTCTCCTCCTCTCTCTGTTTGTGGTGATCTCGTGTTCTGTAGAGATGCCTCCGAGATACTGTTCATACTGTCTTGATTTTACTGTATGTGATGGTGGTGGGGCTTGGCATGAGAGGTAGACCCTTTCCCCTCTCCTCCTTTCAGTATTTTCCTGCTTTGTTCTATCCAGGAAGGATTAGAGACATTTTTTGTGGAGACACTGGGCTACTCTGACAGCAATAACCTGGGCAAAAATTATTTGGAACATTTTTTTCTAGCATGGAAAAGTAATTTTAAAAGGTCTACCTATTGGGGTTTTTTTTTTTTTTTTGGTCTGATTTTTATTCTTTGTTCTGCTGGTTCTCGTACAAGCAATAAAGGCACAAAGCCTCTCCCTAGTTTTGTGGGTTTTAATGAGAAAGTGAGCCTAATTATGTAATGCTTTACAGACTGGCACATGGCTGTAGTCCCTCCAGTCCAGAGATCCAGGCCATGTTTTCTCTTTGCTTCAGCATTGTGGTGAGTGGACAGCAAGCCTGTCCAGCTTGTTAGTGCAAAGCATGGAGTCAGCCAGCGTCTCAGCAGCAGCAGTAGCATCCTCGAGAGTGGTAGTGGTGTTCTGAGCCTGGGATGCAGGAAGAGCCAGAGACCCTGGCCGGGATCCAGCCCTGAGGCTGTTTTTGACTGGGGGCAGGTAACACACGCTCCTGTGATAGCTTGCCATGGCCTTCAGGGTCGTTATCCTACTGCCTCTCTCTCTTTGGCTTTGGGGTAAGTAGTTCTAGAACTGGCTTTTATTCCCCTGTTAAATGGATCTGAGTCTGGTTTCTGTGGCGAAAAAACACTAAGTAATTATTTCAGAGCAGCCACCGCCACCTTAGTCTCTCCTTAGCTTGAAGCTCCCTCAAAGCAAGTTGCCACAGAACTTTTCACGCACGTGTGCGCTCTAACACAAATCAGTTTTAGACTGGTGTAGATCTGTATTGCAGTGATGATGTTGGTGATGATCAGGATGATGTCCCACCCTTGCTGTGCCTGTTGAAATAACAACATGCGGACTGGTTTTTTTTTTCTTTTTTGAAGTTTTGTGTCCTTCCACGAGGAACGGGGATAGAGGGGGATGAAGAGGTGCCTGGGGAAGGTAGTGAGATGGCGTCATCAGCAGGTGGTTTCCTGCACAAAATATATCAGACTCTTGTGGAAGTAGGTTTCTAATAAACAGAGTCCCTCGCAGGAGATGGGGAGGGGGCATAGTGAGTTGTGGACACAGGCTTCATTCTTCACAGCAGTTCATAGTCTTTTTAAACGTAATGTGCAAGGGCTGACCTTAAACAAAAGCTTGAGCCCTTTTAGGATGTGGCAAGGCAATCATTTCTTTTTCAGTTAAAGAAATGATCAGGCAGGGAAAATGAAAAGAAAACTGCCTGTCTTTGCCTGCCCAGAAATTGCCAGGCTGACAGCCAGAACCATTGGAACTGTTCTACTCTGGGCAAAATAACTTTTTAAGCTGAACTTTCATCCTCCATCTCAGGCTTCTCTTTTTCCTGCTGCCGGAGTTGCCCCTTGCCTCATCCCTTCCTCCTCCGAGCCAGTGCTTTGCAGTCCTTTTCTCTGACTCAGGAACTGTTGGGAAAGCATAAGCTGTGCCTGAAAACTTCCCTCTCTTTCTCCTTTACCCACTTCTTTGTCTGGCTCCTGGAATTCTGCTGGTTACTGGGACGCAGCGGGGCTGCTTTTGTGTCAGGTAACCATGGCTACTGAAGGGCATGTGAAGCGATTATGGGGGCTTTTGTGTGGTGGCCGAAAGCAGGCCCATGGCGTGCGGTTGAAGGGACGGGGGGGGGGCTGTGAGGCTTTTGTTGGCAGTGAGCGTTCTTTGAGAAGAATCCTAGGAAAGTGTTGTTCTTTCTTTTTCTCTTAACTTTACAGTTTGGAAACTTAGTTGTATTGTGAAAGAATAGATAGACAATCTCTTTGAGCACCAGGTAACTCAACAGGTACATTTGTTCAGAGAGGCTCCCTGCCAGTATATTGGTTGCTTGAAACTGTTCATTGTTGCCTGTGGAGGAGAATTCCAATCTTCCCAGTAGGCATTTGTCTCCATCCCCATTATACAGAACAGAAGAACTGATACACACAAAGGCTAAGTGACAGGTCAAAAGCTGCAGCGAGTCAGCAGCTAATCACTGTTTCTAGAATCACCTCCGAGCCCTAAGCTAGGTTTACTTACTTATCTGTCCCATGGCAACTCTTCAGATTGACGGTCTAGGATCTCCACCTTAGTGAAAATATGATGCATGAGTTGATGGGTGCACTTCAGCCCATCAGCTGACACCGGGGGCATGGTCTCTGACCCACCTCCACTGGTCACATGATCTGCAGGTACCAGGTAGAGGACCTTTTCAGTAATGCCACTGCAGTTCTTCTTGGAGAGATCTAGTACACCTTTACAACATTTTTATTCAGACATCAGTAGTTTTTTTAAAGGTATGTTTGTTGTGTTGCTCCTTAACCAATTTGATGTATTGCTTTTTAAAAAAATAATTTTTGAATATATCTATTTAGAAAATTAGTGTATAAAATGGATTAGAAAAAGAAATAGTCTTATGACAGAAAAATAGAAAAATAGTATTATTGCAAAAAAACTAATAATAAGGCTATCCCTCTGGCAACCAATGGATTGTTTGACACATACTGGTGAAAGGTCAGTTTGTACAATTAGTATTGTCAGTTAAGAGCTTTTTACTTACATATTTTGCCATTATTAGTGTTTGTTTCCCCCATTCTTTTTATGAATTGGGTTGTATTTCATTGCATTTTTTAAAAAAGCTCTTATGTAGCCATGCTTGTATGGATGGGTTATGAGTGGGAGGGGGAGGGAGTGTTAAAGGTGAGAGGTATTCTGGTGTGTTAATTTGGCTGGTCTGAGGTCCAGTAAGCTGCAGGACAGACTATAGTGACTGCATATGTACCCCATCTGGCCCTAGATAAAGATGGGGTGAGGAGCAGAAACCCTGTTTAGTACCAAAGCAATCTGCTCTCCTCCTTCTGCTGTTCAAAGGTGGAATTTGAAAACAGCTGTCAAACAGGTTCAAAGGGTACCAACAGGACACAGCTTAAGCAGGTACCCTCATCGTTCAACTACCAGTCCAGGAAAATTGGCAGGGTCAACTGAGGTGGCCCAGTTCACATGGTTGGAAGACATGCCAAGACATACTTAGTCTGGCATTGTCTAGTTTCACAGCTTGATATCTGTGCTGTTTGTTTTGCATTCTGCAACAAACTGGGCAGATGGAAATCCCCTGCATCTCCCATGTCTCCTCTTCCCCGTTACCATCATTTTAATTTGATGCAGCTTTCCTGCATAAATGGGAAGAGCACTACAAAAACAAGAAGAGATATCAGTACTTGAGTGTGGAAACAGTTTTGTTCCTATTCCATTCAGAAGGTAATTCTTTTAATTCGTTATGAAATCGACAGTGCCAACCACTGAAGCACAATATTAATTCAGTATTGCATAAACCAAACTCCTCCTCTCTGGACTTTTGTGTGCAACAAGTATCTGTGTGTGTGTGTGAAAGAGAGAGAGAGAGGGAGACAGAGAAAGAAAGAGAAAGAGAGAAAAAACCTTGTGTTTGCCTGACCTGCTGCCACATAAACACCTTGAGTGGACCTCAGACGTGCCCCAGCCACAGTGTTCCTTCCCCTTCTAAGTGGCTGATTTGCCTGCGTTAGTTCCAAGCGTATTTAGATTGGATTTAGAATTAAAGCTCGAGAGCCGGTATGGCTAACCACAGTACACAAGAACTACTCACCCTGATCCCATTTCCCTGTTTGATGTGTAGCAGCGCTGGGAGATCAGAGAGGGTGGTGGTGGTGGTGAAAAGCATGAAGGTCACTGTAGAGTGATATTGACGGGGGGGGGCAGACTCTACTCTCAGAAGCAGGGTCCACAATGGAAGTGGGAGATCAAAGAGAGTTTCATGGGTAGTCCAGGGAAGACAACCATAAAACCAGCATAGATTTATGGACCTTGCTTCACCCGCTTCTCGAAACCTGATAATAGGAACAGTTTCATCTCCAAGGCTGCATGAGAGCAGGAAGTGGGCGATCAAATGCACACCTGGCCAGCTCTCTTTTCATGGAGCGCGTGCTTCATGATGCAATGAATATTCACTGCTTACATTTTGGCCTTATCAGAGATAGAAATGGCAAATCAGAAAGGCAGCAATATGTTTAAAGATGCTTCCACATAGACTATTTTGGAGGGGACACGGGTTAGTGTTGACATCTGTCAGGTGTCAGGTATTCTGTGCTAGTCCCCTGACATCAGCACATCTTATTAGAAATATTTCAGTCCCTGTGAGTTCCACAGGCAAGTAGGGAGTTCAGCAGGGGAGCATTGTGTGATGTGCACTGACAAATGTAAGCTACTTTCTTTATTCTTTGTTTTTATTTTACTGCGCTTACTGTGACTTATGACTAAGTCACACGAGCTGTGAAGCTTGCATGTTTTATAAAAAGAAGCAAAGGCCATCCAGATCCACTCTGCAGGGGAACTTCATTCTATCTGGTTTTGCTTTCACAAACCAGTAGGAGTGCCTAAGGAATGTGTTGCAGTCTGTGCCCACATTTGATACCTGCAATATTCCCCCTTACAATGAGACTGGCACTGCTTCTTAGTTGGTCGTGCTTTGTGCTGAACTTGAGGAACATGGGGACTCATGTTTTCTTGGAACTTTTATCTGAAAACCTCCCTCTAAAACTCCAAAGTGTGGGAGTGACATTTGCACACTGGATGCCTTTCCTTGCTGTTCTTGTTCTGAGAATGAGTCTTGGCACTGAGAAAGGTTCTGGAATGGGGGGATAAGTTTTGGGGATGGAATTAGCCGTGGTTGAGGTGGAGTTCTAGATAAATCAAAGCTTTGGGCTATAGTTCTCAGAATTCCCCTAGACAGACAGTGGTGCTTCCAAGTTCTAAGGTAAACCGTTCAGTTTTGCATTTGTTCAGTTGTATAGACCAAAAAGGAGGGAAAGCAAAACCTCGTGGTGAAAATGGCAACCATTCAAGGCTGAACTGAAGCAAAGTTGGAGGAGAAAACTCTGGTCTCGCCCTCTTTCTTGATACAGTGCTGTTGTGAGGGGAGATTGCCTTTAAGTGACTTCTGACTTCTGACTCTAAGGCAGACCTAACACAGGTTTTCCTTGTCAAGACTTGTTCAGAGGGGGGTTGCCTGTGCCTTCATCTGAGGCTGAGAGAGTGTGACATGCCCAAGGGTTTTCATAGCCTAGTCAAGAGTCATAGTCCAGTGCTTGCACCACTGTACCACGTGCTTAGAGAATAAAGACGACCTTATTCTGCTCGGGCTCCTGGTGCACTCTGGTAAGTAGAGATGATACTGGCTGAAGGATGTAGAGGGTCAGGTGCTCTAAATGTCTGCATGTCCCTGAGGTGATCTCCGCTGAAGTAGGTTAGGAAGGCCTCTTGTCCTGGTAGAAATGAAATGAGAGCAGCACCAAGTCAGGGCGTCAGCCATGCTCTTTCACAGAAGAAACTGTAGTACTGTTCTTCCCTCTCCAAAAACTCTTCTCCATATCAAGACGCTCTCCAAGAGTGAATGAATGCGTGAATTAATATAAATAGTCCACAAACACATCATCTCTTTGGCTGCTTCCAGTATAAAGACACTGTGCAAGTACGTAGCTATTCCATCTTTCCCTGGTCACCAGTTTTTCTGTAGTGGGACAAAAGACAGAAGCCACGAGAGCAGGGAAGCAAAGAAGAAGGTCACAAATGGCAGATTTGTTTGTTTGTTTGTTTGTAGAGCATTTGTGTATTGCTTCTCAAACCCCCCACCTCCCAGTATCATCACTGCCACCCTTTGGATAGAGCAATTGTATTATAAAAACTTGTCTGGCAATACCTTTGTTCTTTCTACCCTCAGTGAGATTCCAGGGAAGGAACTGAACAATGTGTGGTTGTTAAAGTGAAACACCATACCCCATAAACACAGGAGATTTTTTTTGGGGGGGGGTGCTGAGGGCGGTTCCCCCTCTCAGGCCCTTCTTGAGCTGTTGAGCTTCCTGATTCCTTCCTTCCTTCCTGGGAGCCATCCAGAGAGAATGCCCTTCTGCTAATCCCTTCTGCTGACCAAGAGAGGAGGAGGGCAGCAGAGGTCATCCAGGATTTACTAATATAAGCACATGCCTTTCCATTGCCATGGTAACATAACTCTTTCCATCAGTTCTTCAAAGTTACCCCCTCAATTATTGTTTCACTCTGAGTGTGTCATTCAGGAGGGCAAAGCGCTCCCCCTCACACGCACACTTTATGCCATTGACTCTAAAGGGCAAACGCTTGGCAAGTCTACAAGGACCCAAGCCAAGTTGCCTGCTGGGAATTTGTCTGTTAGAAATTGGCTCTAAAACTCCATAAAACAGCACGACTGTAGTGCAGTGGTTATGCCACACTGCCAAAACGATTGAATTTTGAACCCAGGCAGATAGCCTCTGATTCAAAACTTTGTTTGACCAAGGACTCACCACAGCTTAAGTAGTGAGTGAGACTCTGGGAGTTTGCAGGTTGCTTTTCTTTCACAAGCCCTAAAATATCTGGGTGCAGGTGAAAGAATTCTAGTTCAGTACCAGAACCCGCCAGGACATGAATCACGCCACAACAGCTCCCCTTGTGTTTAGAAACCAAGCATTACTTGTATCAGCTCCAGTAGTCCTGGATTGTGGCATTAAAGAGCTGAGCTGAAACTCTCTCTCTCCGTGTGTGTGTGTGTGTGTGTGAGAGAGAGAGAGAGAGAGAGAGAGAGAGCACCCCTGCTGCATCCATTCCAGTGACTTTATGTGTCCCTTTGCGCAAAGGTTTGGGATTGTCATCCTGTGGTCACCCATTCTCCCGTTTGGGCCACGGGCTGCCAGTGATTTGCTCCCTTGTTTTTAACCTGGTTGCCTGTGGCTGGAGTGCTGGGACGGGATGGGAAAGCATGTCCAAATGTGTATCCTCCTAAAAAATAATATATGATATCACTTCTGAATGTACGTCTCCAACTAGAGTGGGATTGAGCTGAAAGTCTTCGTGGCAGGCATTGAACCTTACAGGTTCTCAGCATGAAGCTTCTCCCAGTTTCTTGCTCTGCTGACTCTTAGAGTGAGGCCTCTGTGTGTGTGTGTGTGTGTGTGTGTGTGTGTGTGTGTGTTCATTTGTTTGCTCACTCCCAGTGATAGCCCATAACCATGTCTGAAAGGCTAAATGGTGCTATGGTGTCATCACATTGTGGTCCCTAAGTGTTGGAGATTAAGCAGAGGAGAAACTCTTTTATGTATGTGTATGGGGGAAGCAACAAAAGATGGAGGAAACTGGCTGCAAAGGAGCATGGTGACGTGCAAGGGAGGCTTTTCTTGGCTTGTTTTGTGAGCCCGTGCACTTCTTGTGCCATGGCAGGTTTTGGACTGGTAACTGGGTTCCTGGAAATCATACACGGAGCTAGCTGTGTGCCAAAGACCTGTACTAGTTACATGCTGTTACTTGCCACAACCGACTAGTTTTCGACCCCCACCCCAGCTGTGAAATTGAAATACTCACAATGCAGCACATTGACAAACAATGTCATCTTCCTTTCCAAATCTGCACAAATGATTAATTTTATGGTTGAAGTGGAGTGAAACACTAGGATAGCTGTGCAAGTCTTGTGGCCTTCCAGACATTGGTGGATTGTGACTCCCAGCAGTCCTAGAAAAATAACCAGTGGTGAGGAATGCTAGAAGTTGCAGTCCAGCAACACTGGATGATTTCTGTCCCTGCACAAGTGGTTAACACAACTCACTGAAATGGCAAAGATGAATGTCCAAGAGTCACAGAAGTAATCACAGGCTTGAATGTAGTGCTCAGCCCTTTTCCTGCCTCTCTTTTCTCAACACAGTAGCAAACCACACCACCTAATATTGTGCCATGAAAAGGCAAGTGTACCTTCCACTGCCAAGGGGTATCTCCAGTCCCAGTCCTCATTCAGCTCCATACAGAGCATTTGTTCTAAATGTAAAAGAAGTTGCAAAATGAATTTTTAAAAGGCAGGCAGGAAGCAGGCTGATAACTCCAGTGCTTTTGTCTTTTTCCCTGGAATTTTAAGTGGGGGGACCAGGTCGGCCTGGAGGTTGCTTATCTGTTAGAGCTGTCTGGAAGAGTATGACTAAACAGGTATGGTGTGCATGGCTAACCTTAGCGTGACAGTTAGGGTGCCCACAGTGCATGGGAGGTCAGAACCTTTGATCGGTCTGGTCGTGGCACAGCAAGAGTGTTGTGAGGCCTCAAAGGGGAATGTATTTGGGAAAATGTACTTATGTCCTCAGAAACATAGAAGTTACTGCTTTAACTTCTTGTGCTAGAGAAGTTGCTGCTTTAAAAGAGCAAATGCTTTTCGCTGCACACAGACGTGGATTGGTAGCAACGTTGTTTTTTTAAGCCCTGGTGTGATTATGTTAATAGCTTCTCAGCTGTATTCTGAAACAGGGCCGGTGCTGTAGTTGAAATAAAGCTCTGTATTCTACCCATGCTCAGAGACAATGATCTTGTGCCATTCTGGCAGCCGACGACATGTTTCAGTGATCTTGATCCGTGGGCTTTTGGAGCCTGTTTTTCCAGGAAATTTAGTCTTAGGCCTGGTACAACAGCCATTCTGCAGATTCCATGGCATTTGCTTGCGTGCCAAGCTAGGGATTTGTTGTTACTCAAAGTCACTTTTCCATGCCAGAAACAAAGACATCTTTTCTGGTAGCTCAAGTGAAGGTCAGTCTGGATTCTTCCTGAGTTAGACTTTTGCATGTAGTGACCTGAGAGATTATTAGAAGGAACTTGCCGAGTTGCTTTTGAACTGTTTTTAGAAATGGAAGCTGGTGCAGAACACAAAAGCCAGATTGCTTTCTGGCACTTGCCTTTCAGACTATCTTACATGGGTTTTATATCCATTGCATTGACTTCTATTTTCCCTCTAGGCCTAATGCTGATTGCTGGTGCTTACCTATAAAGGCCCAACTAGTTTGGGGGTCATGGTGCTTAATTATGAAAATCTACAAAGTTTTCATGCCACCTCCTTCCATATGCAGCTCAGCTCCATATAACTTATGTTGGGAAACCCTGCTACATCCCTCATTACCAAAAGAGGTTTGGTCTGTAGGAACATGAGAGAGGAACATGACACTGGGGTGTGATAGCGTCCCAGTGGCTGAATTCTCTCTCAGAAGTGCAAGACTAGCCCCGTTTTTCGTGGTGTTCAGGCAGACAGTAAAAACAACATTATTTCAAATGTAATATGGCCAGCGTGGAAGTCAGAACACTGAGTGGGCCCTTTGAGTATGCGGTTGAAAGTTTGTGTAAACATGGGCGGGGGAGAGATTAACGGGTGTTTAGAGTTTATCGAGTGTTGCTTGTCAAAGTAATTTTACTTACCAAGAAAGCTGTAAATGCAGATTCCAGACTTGCCCTGCAGGTGGGAAGAAAGGAGCGGGGTAGTCAGAGGGAAAGAAAGAAAGAAGTGTTCAGCTAATGCTTGTTATCTGTGGCGACCTTTGAAGTTCATCCTAATCTATTCTCCATTCACAAATGTGTGTAGCCTCCTTCCTAGGAGGAGTAGTGGGGCTGTCTACTGCTGTTAGTGCTGTGGGACACAGAGCAAAAGGAGAAACTAGGAAAATAAAAGAAGGGGGCAGGGAGAGAGTTATGTTAGTACTTTTAAGACTAAATGATTTATATATTTTAGCATGAACTTTGTGGATTAAAATCCACTTATTCAGATAACTTAAGGGGCACGAATGATTATCATTATTGTTATCATCATCATCATCTTTATTTATATCCAGGTTTTTGCCCAACATCAGGCCTCAAAGTGACTTACATATTAAAATATTAGAATTTAAAAACATGTAAGTAGTATAGGTGAAGTGTTGCTTTTAGGTCAATAATAAAGCATCTCTTAAAGAAAATTCCCCATTCAGATGGCAAAAAGAACATGATATTGTTGCCTTGCATCTTATATACAAATAATATAATTAATATATAAATCTATCCTTAATTTCTTTGAACATCATCACTCTTGTAAATATATGTGTGATGGTTATGCTTCATAATAAGAAAAAAAAGTTAAGTAATAAAATTACTTTAAAATCAAAGTGATTAAAATATGAAATTGCCTATATATATATATGCGCGCCATATATATAAAAATTATATAATTTAATTACTTAAAAAAGGTACTTTCCAAACTCATCACAACGTCAAAACCAATTCACACAAAATAATGTGTGATTCATCTTCTTTCTGTATCAAGTCTAACCACCTCCCTCAGCACCTAATTTCATTTTCAAAGCCCGAGAGCATGAAAATGTTTCATCCTGATACCTAAAAAATCACAGTGTAGATCCCAGGTAAATCATACCCTTCAACATTTTACAGATGGAGACTGGGAAACCTGTGTCAAAACAACATCAGAGAGTGGTCGAGATGGCAAAATTAATCAGCGAGGAAGAACACTTAAGCTAGGAGTGATTGCAGCAGTTTGCTTTTACATACAGACTGCAAAGGGCAAAATTTGGTTTTCTCTTCTTTCCTCACTCTGCTGAGTTAACCAAATGCAAACTACTTTTGTATTTTTAACTCAATTTTGCAGCAATTCAAGTAAGCAGAGGACAAAATGAGAAAGTGCGAGGGGGAGACAGACACTGGGGCATTTTTTTTAAAGCAACCGAAAAAGTGAGAGAACAGTGGATTAATAAGAAATGTCCCTACCAGATGAGGATGGTTGGAGGTTATGGATAAAGTTCCCTGGAGAGGCAATTCCTATGGGACACCACCAATGGAAACTATCCACACACACACCCCCGCTTGTCACCAGCTTAATTTTCTGTCATCGCCAGCAGCACTCTGAGATGGACCTTTGTGGGAGAACTTAACTCTGTGCAGGTTGATACAGGAGAAAGTAATTTCACATCCCATAATTCATCTTAGTGCTACAGTTTTCTGTGTCTGAGTCATTTGGGAGTAAAGGCTAATTGAGGCATTACGCTCGTTATGCCTTGTGCATATTGATTGGGTTCATTAATAAAATAATGGTCTGTGCCCATGGACCCTGATCCGTGAAGGGAGCGAAAGCAGAGATCACAAGAAGGACAAGGTTCTCAGGTGCAAACACATGTAGCTGTTCGACCTCGCTCCCAGGAACAAAGCACGGCTGCAGTCACCCAGCGGTGGTGCAGCTGTTGTGTCCTGTGTAAGCTGGCCCACCAGATCCTCTGGCTGTCCTGCCCAGATGCTGCCTGACCGCCATCCACGATGGAAGAGGGGGTGTCGTTCATGATGGAGGGATGTTGAGCCTGTTTTGAGATCTGGGTCCATCCCCCTCCCTCCAGTTCAGAGTTAAGGAATCTCAGCATAATTTGGCAAGGCGTGGTCTTGTGACTTTTAGGTAGGAGTTTGGTGGGTCTCAGAAAAAGAAGTGCCTCAAAATGTGAATCTTTGCGTGTGAACACGAGCATACCTGTAGCTTACACAGAGTTCAGTGCAGGCGAAGCATCCTGCTTCCCTGCTAGAACCCTTGCCAGTTTCTTTCCACCATCTTTCTGCAGTGGAACAGACTGCCCCAGAAGGTGGGGTCTTTCTTTGCCGGGTCTTTAAACAGAGTTTGGACACACATCTTTCAGGAGTACTTGAGCCGCATATTCCTGCATGGCAGGGGGTGGGACGAGATGGCCCTGGCAATTCCTTTCCGCTTTCAGATCCCATCACTCTGTGATACTACTAAATATATGGGGACAGCAACTTTTAATCAAGTAATTGAATAGATTAATAAATCAAAATAACTTTAAAACAGGCTAAAAGGATAAACCTCCCAAACAAACTGCAAATTTAATATGTGTGGGTGTCATTATTAATGTAAATACATACAGTGTTAAGAAGTGCAGGTGGCAAAGAACAGCACAGAAACAGTATCTCCTTTGAGCACGGTTGTGATACATTCCAGGTGGCCTCTTGTGTTCAGTATCAGAGCATGATGCAAATTCCCTTTTGTAGCATGCAACATTGTTAGTATCCTGCATGTTTGTGCTGTTGGGCTTTGATGAGTGTTGGTTTTGTACCTGATGTGTTGCCAAACAAGGAGCCTGTTCTTGAGGCTCGAAGCAATTGCTGGGGTTTCGTTGTCGCTCTGTTCTTTCATGATCTCTGCAGCACCAGATGTCAGCCTTGTAACACACTGTCTTGATTTGAAAACTACGGCACAGCTACTGGTTCAAGATCAGAAAGTGGAAAAGTTACTTTTCAGAAAATAGATGCCAGAGTCCCCCAATTAACATAAGAGCTGCAGTTCAGAAAAGTAACTTTTAAAAGATCAGCTTAAAGAAGAATTGGGAGATGGTCTATTGGTCTTTTTACATGTTTTCAAATTATATTTTTTTGGAAGAAGGAGAGAGACAAGAAGAGGAAAATGCTGAACCATTGACTTGGTTTTTAACACCTTTCTCTTAGTAAAATGAAGTCAGTATGGTAGATCTACAGTGATTTTGTTATATATTAAGAGGGAGCAGTTAACCTGTATGATAAAGTGGAACATTGACCTTCAGTCACAGGAATTATGGAAATCTTCTCAGAAATGGACAAGTACACAGTGGCTATTTCTTTGAAAGAAAACTCTTTTGAGATGCGGGCAGAGTAATAATCCCGGTAGAAATTGCAAAGATAAATAATATCCTGATATATGTTTGGAAATGCAGTAGCTACAGAGAAATTTTCTCATTTTGCTGGTGGCAGCGTAAGTGGGCTAAGAGATTTTGGAAACAAATGTTGGCAGCAGTTCATAACATTCTTAAAAATAAGGCTCTCTCTTAATCCTAAGATTTTTCTGTTCACACATTTGAAAGGACAAGAAAATAGGAAAGATAAATAGTTCTAATGTGTGTGCTTATAGTAATTAGAGTGAAAAAGGGAAATAGCTACATACTCTGTGAGTGAAAGCAAAAATCAGAGTTGGATTAATATCTTTATTAGAAGCAATCAAAAGTTGATGCTAACTTTCAGGTTCTCCAGAACTCTTTATCAGGACGTGGTTACAGCAAATAAGAGAATGGAAAAAGAGTTTAAAAAGAAACGAACTGAAAAACTGGCCAGATCTGGGATGATGTAATCAAGTTGAATATTTCATTTCTTTCTCTGATTATTTTTTTCTTTTGACTTAATAAAATATTGATATGCATTTTTTTTTTAAAAAAAAAAGAAGGGTACAAATTCAACCCTATTCAGTCAGAGCAACAAAATGCTATATTTTATCTAGGGGTCAGCCCAAACTGTGTTTTAAATTGCAGGAACATATGAAAGGATATCAAAGTCTCTGAGCATCTACAGAATACAGAAACTAATGCAGCCAGAGCATTAATACAGGAAGCCTTGGAACATGTGGAAGAATAATGAAAAGTATACATTTACTAGACACGTGCATATTCCACCAGGTTACAGTGGGGTGACATTAGACTTGTGGTTCAGCACGGGTTTTAAAGATAAGATTAAATTTAGGCGCTTTAGTTCTGATGCAGCAGTGCCTTGGCAGGCTCAGACCTTTACTGTCTTACTGGGCCACCCAGGGGTTGTGTCAGCTCCCCCATAGCCACAGCCTGCAGCTCTTTGGAGCACCAGCATGTGCAGCTCTTCTTGCTTCTGCCTGTCCCATCCAGGGCTGGGAGCCTTTCCCGTTCATACTTGCTCCAACTGTGCATGCTGCCATGGGACTGTTATGCGCCAGGGCAGCCTTGCACTTCATGCCTCCTGACAGCACTGGCCCCTCGTTCAGAGAGGCTTGCGGGAGAACGGAGCCCTGCCGCAGAGCGGCAGCCAGGGCATCCTGTGCTAATTGCTGCCATGGATTCCAGGCCAATTCCGTCATCCCTGTTCTCTGCCTGAGTGGGAATTTGAGAATAAAGGGGGCTGAGGGGAGGATAAAAGGTGCACTGGACAGTGCAAAGCACAGCACATTCCCCAGTGTCACATGAAGAGGGGAGGGCAGAAGCAGGGAGGGATGAGACTGGAGCCTGCAGTGCATCTTGCAAATCCTTCTCATCTCAGAAAGGTAGCTTATGAAGGGAGGCAGCAGAAAAAACTGGTAGGCAGAGGTCAGGGAAGGGCCAAATGCTTGGGAAGGGAAGCTGGCTGTGGCACCCCCACTGGCCAAAGGCCTCCTATTTGATGTACAGCCAAAAGGGTGGCAAGCCACTGACACGTACAGCACAGGGTGGCTTATGCAAGGCACAGGGGCAATGCAGAGGGAGGAGGGGGCAGAAAAGAGGC
This sequence comes from Cyclura pinguis, assembly GCA_030412105.1. Lineage (NCBI taxonomy): Eukaryota > Metazoa > Chordata > Lepidosauria > Squamata > Iguanidae > Cyclura > Cyclura pinguis. The sequence goes on from CM059613.1 coordinate 1,546,499, forward strand.
GAAAGGAGAACCCATAGGCTTGTCTTGTTAGGAGGAGAAGCTGCAGGCAGGCATGCTGTTCTGGTAGCTTGCATCCCACCAGGCACAAACTCACTCTGTAGTCTGTGTAGAAGTCCCCCAACCCCCACCAGTCTCCTGACCAACATGGAGAATTGATTCCAGGATTGGGATCAGCATGGAGGTTCAACCTAAATAGAGTGGTGTGAGGTGTATTATTGTACAGAAGGTATCCAAGTATACTCAGTGGAAACTGCTATCCCTGAACACAGGTTAAAATGAAGGCCTAAACCCCATTGCTTGATCCAATTAGAGCAGATCCACTGACTCAGTGGTACCTTGGTAAGTCAGCATTTTTGTAAGTTCCATTGATTGAGTAGGTCTACTGTCGTTGAGACTAACAATAGGATTCAGCCTTTTGACTGAACTGGCAAGGCAGGAGTGCAACAGACAATGGGAGTTCAAAGTATATCTTTATTACAGAAGGGCTGACAGTGGCACAAGGCTTACAGCTTGCATCCAGGATGTGTTGTTGCATGTAGATCTTTTTGGAATTTTGCCCCTTTTGTCTTTACTGTTTTATCCCTTCTTTCTCTTCTCCTCTTTTCATCTAAGCTCATCTCCCTGAACTCAACACTGCTTGAGGAGAATTCTTTGTCCCTCCATCTAAGCTACTGCCACTAGTGTTCTCAACACTGGTCAGTTGTGTGTGTGTGCCTCCAAATGTCATTGTTGCAATTAGCAACAGCCTCGTGGTGGCCTGGGGCCAAACTGTCATTCCAGACAAAGGCTTCATGCCAACACAAAGCAGCGTAGCTTATCCTGCTTTCACAGTGGCACACAGGGACACCTGTTGTCAAGCTGACCCATAAACTTGTACTCCTGCCAGCCTTAAGCAGACTGCTCTTCTCTCCGCAGGACCTGTCTCTTCTGAACCGGTCAGTTTTTGTTCCTCATCTCCATGTACAAATGGAGGGACCTGCCATGACCTGGAAAGTGGCTACAGGTGCGTCTGTCCTCAGAGTCCCTTGGCCTATGTGGGAAAAGACTGTGAGTTCCTCTATGATGCATGCGATGGGCACTCCTGTCCACCTGAGTGGAGCTGCAGCAGGACACCTGGGTACTTGAACTACACTTGCCACTGTAGGCCGGACTCCCTGGGCATCTATTGCAGCATCCGGGGCGATGAGTGTGAGCGCAGTCCTTGTCCAGAGCCTCACCTGGCGTGTGTGCAGCTGCCCAATGGCTACGGCTGCCAATGCGAGAGTGGAGAGAGCTGCCACACTGGGCCGTCAGTTTGCTCCAGCCAGCCCTGCCACAACAATGGGACCTGCACTGAGGATGCTGGGGGCCACACTTGCGAATGCCAACCTGGCTACAGCGGGCCCCACTGCGAGGAGGACGTGGACGAATGTGCCTCCACCCCATGCCAGAACGGGGCCATCTGCCTCGACAGGGTGAATGAGTACAGCTGCTTCTGCGTGCCTGGCTTTCAAGGCTACCATTGCGAGATAGACATCAATGAATGTGCCTCCAGGCCTTGCCAACACAATGGCACCTGCCTCAACCTGATGGATCACTATGTTTGCCAGTGCCTGCCTGGCTACACAGGTACCATTTTCACTTGCCACTTCTCAGAATCACTAGCCTCTCACAAAAGAGCAGTTATTCTCCAGTTGCCATCCAGCTACTGAATTTGCTTCAGGGACACAAGCTAAGGCAGACAGAATGTATGCTGGGGCTAAGGATAGTTTCTTCAGGGTGCATGACAGGCAGAATACACATGTATTGTATTATAAAAAATAGTTCAGTTAGGAACAACAATAGCTAGGATCTTGGGCAGCAGGGAAAAAACAAAAGTCTTGTGGGATGGGTTAAGCCTTTCGTGGAATGAAGGAAGAATTGTGCCTCCCGCCACCCCATCATTTCAGTAGCAAGCGGTCCTGTACTTGTTTGGAGGGATTTGGTTGGCGGGGAGCAGCCCATGTGTGCCCACTGAAGGCAGCGAATAATCAAGGTCTATGCAAATGTGGGGAAAGAGACTTTAGATAGGTGGCTTGGCATGCTCGGGTGGATAAGGGAGCCCGAGAGTGCTGGGAGGGCCCAGCACCCTCCTTGGTCCACTTTTAAGTTTGTCTTTTTTTAAAGAAAACATTTTAAATTATTGGAGGGAGGACGTTTTAGCCACAATTTGGTTTTGCCCCCAACACTTCATTTTTTTGCTTTGGAACAGTTCCGTTCTCTTGACCCCTGCCTTCTCTGTCTTGAAATTACAGGTCCCAGGGTGTTAGTGCCAAAACCAAGATGGTGGCCAAGAGCTACTCATTGCTATAGTGCTAGGGGAACATGCAGGAGGCCCAGAGCAAGAATTAGTTATGGGAGGGGAGCCCATGTTGCTTCAGGCCACTGAACTCTGGAGCTGGCCTACACTGGCTGGAGATCAGTCTGGTGGCCAGTCTAATTTCTGGGATAACAGAATGGAGAATGTTGTGGTTGATCATGCCGTGATCAGATGGACAGGTTGCTGCGCTTTGGAATATAATAATCTTGGTCCGGCCAGGTTTGTGATTTAGACAGGGCACTGGCAATAAACCACTTCCCCAACACTGGCTGATCCCAGTAATTTCTTTGTTTGTGACCGGGGCAGTCTTTCTGGACTACCTGGGCTGACACTGACTTCTCTTGTACCTGCCAGCTCTGTGTCGATGAAGCGGCTTCAAGGGTCTTCTCTCCATCCTTCTTCAAACCGTGGCAACAGGCTGGAATTCAGCCTGTAGCGGACCCTCCCCCACCCGGTACCAGCCAGCACACAGATGCTCTTTCTGGCCTTGCTCTTCCTTGCGAGAGGGCCTTACGGGAGTTACATTGCTGCAAAGGAATGTCAGGGTGACTGGCTGAAGATTACCAGTGGGGTGGTGGTGGGGGTTGCAACATCAGAAGCCCCTTCGTGGGCTCTTAGTCACCATACTGAGATGTGTGGGAGGCCAGGCCTGCTTGGCCATGGAATTCCTGCTGTGCTGAAGGAGAATGACTGAGGGAGAGGGTTATGGGAAAATAGAGAGAGGAGGGGTGATGTACCAGAGCCTGTCTCTATCTTACTGCACTAGATTCCAGGTTTCACTTTTTAATTCTCTAATCTTCCCCAGGTGTAGGATGAGCAAGCCATGTTTTGAAAACTTACAAAATACGATGATGTATGTTATTAACAGATATGAATATGAGAAATGCTTAAACATAACTAATAGTCTGCCTGCTCACCACGAGGCAGTCCAAAGGGGAAAAATTGCCTTGTACGAAAAGACATGAGGGTCTGTTATCCAAGAGCAGCTTCCAAGAAGGCTTTCCATTGTGCTTTTGTTGCCCAGAACTGCAATGGCCTTAAGGCTCCTTGCGACTTAAATTACAGGAGGGCAAATTTAGGTTGAATGTTAGGAAAAACTTTTTAATGGAAGGAGCAATTCAGCAATGGAACCAATGAAGTGGGGTATGGCGCTCTCTTCGAGCTTTGAACAGAGGAGACCTGTTTGGGATGCTCCAGCTATGGATTTCCTACATGAAGCAGGAGGTTGGACTAGATGGCATTCCAGGATCCCACCAGCTGTATGAGGGAGGTAGAGAGCGTGGAGGACAGAGAGAGAAGGAATTATCTGAAGGATGCTTGGGAGTTTGTAATCGTGTTTTTTTATGTGACTCTGCTGCCTCTTTTTAAACATAGTGTAAATAGGGCTGAAATATGACAGTAACCGGACATTGGAAAAATTAATGGGAGGAAGCTAAAACTCAGAGAATCCCTCAGCCAGCATGGCTGGCTAGTGGATTCTGGGAGTTTCAGTTTTAAAATTATGTTTCCAAGCTCTTGACAATAGCATTATTTACACACCCAACACCTAAAGTGGAGCAGTGCTGCTTGGATGGTAGGAAAAAAATATTCTCAAATGAATACATTCAGACAACACAGTTACTACAGTTCAAGTCCATGCACTTGAATCTGGCTGTCACACAGCTTGCTCTGGAGATGGCAAAGAATGTGCTCCTTCCTTGGGTCACCTCTTCCATGCATCTTCCTTGCTCACTGAAGCATCTGGTGTGTTAACTTCCAGCCACTGCCTCCCTCCGAACATGCCCTCATTCATTCTGAGCCCAATGTACACTCAATACTGTTTCACGTATCCCCAGGAAACCCAGGCTATGGTCATGGATCCTTGGCCAGCATAGACTGAACATTCTGTGGTGCGATGGGATGCAAGAAAGTTTGCTGAATGCTTGACAGCTCTTGATCCACCAGATTAGGGGGCCTGCATTCCTTCTGGATTAGTCTAGCCATGACTGCTGCAAAGCAGAACTCTGCCAGAAAATGGGATTAGGTGGAGTGGCAGGTGCCACTCCTGGACTGTGTGCACTGGAGCGGTGCTAAAACCGCAGCAGCTCATCAGACCAGAGAGTGGCAAGGAAACCTGTATTGTCATCCATTCTCTGTACTAAGAGTTACTTTGTGGTCCTTGCCCTCCAGATGTTGTGCCAACTTTCTCCCAGTTAGTTAGACTGCTTTTCTCTTAAGGGAGCTGCAGTTTCATGACATCTGGTGGACCTCATGTTGTCCATCCCTGTTGTATACAAAGGTAGTGCAGTTATGATGCCCAGGACTTCTTCAGCGTGAACAAGGCGCTTTCTCTTAGCCTTGGTTCTCCCACTGTGAAGAGAGGAATAGGACATAATGTGAAGCTGATTTTGTTCTGTTCAAGGGCCACAGTACGCAGGCCTGGAAGACTTGTGTACCTCAGATATGTCCCGTGCTGCCCGGATGAATCCCTTATCTATAGAATGGCAATAATGGCAAGCCAACTTTTCAGGAATATTATGAAAATAATGATCATAAAGCACTTTGGCATTCAAAAGTGGTGTGCAAGTACCGAAATTAACCAGTCTCTTTCTCTCATAACAAAGGCATGAACTGTGATGTGGAGATTGATGAATGTGAATCAGGGCCTTGCTGGCATGGGGGCACCTGCAGTGACCACACTGGATATTTCACCTGTTCCTGTATGCCAGGGTATGAGGGAGACCAATGTGAAGTGGATATTGATGAGTGCCAGAGCCAGCCCTGTTTCCACGGAGGCACATGCCATGACCTTGTCAACAGGTGAGATGATTGCTACTAGCAAAAGAATGCCATTATTTTCAAGGAATGTAGATATTTATGGAGCATACACAGACTGAAAACTGAGTACTGCAACCAAATGCTGCAGCATCTAGCCACTTTGCTCCATTCCTTTCCCCTCGTTTCCCATTTCCCATTGTGATATAAATAGTGTTAACCATGATGACAAAGATAGTGGGGCTGGAATCCTTTTGGGTAGTCGTGAATGCGTATTCAAGAGTTACGCATTCATGGCTGCTTTATCTTCATAACCCCTGCATATCCCCTCGGTTAGGAGATACACAGGGACCATGAAAGTCCCCCAGTCCCCACTTACCAGGTACCAACTGCTGTGGCCTATGGGAAGTCAGCTCCCCCCGTCACTGTGGAAACACTTGACCGACGTTCTCACCCCCCGCCCCATTTCAGCAATCTCTGCTGTGAGGCGAGATGGCAACAGGGAACCTCTTTCAGTTTGTCGCAACGGGGATCACTCATGGGAGCGGGTGAGAGCATTAGTCAGCTGCTTCCCAAGTGATGGGAACAGACCTCTGTTGATCACGTGGCTGCTCACTGGGGATGGGGAGGACTGTACTGGAGTTCGTTACGTAGCTGCGTAACTACTGTGGTCCTTAGAGGCTTCTGGCCAATAAGAATAGTTTGCTGATCGCTCTCTCTTGTAATTGGGTACTGCAATGCTGGCAATGTCAGGATTGGCATTTGGAGGATTAGGGCCGCTAATAATATATATGCATTAACTTCTGTCACTTCGGAGGTTGCCGCCGAGGGGACACGGCTGAGATAAAGCTTTAAACAATGAATGGAATAGCTCAGTACTAGCGGGTCACCAGGACCAGATATATTTATCCAAGAATGCTTCAGAAACGGCAGTGTGAAGTTACTTATTCGTAGCATGTGATTATACTGCAGAGAGACTCTGGGGAGAAAGAGTGGAGTTCTAGGTTGCCTCACAAGAAATCAAAGCTTGATGCTGCTTTTTTTCTTCAGCTATCAATGTGACTGCCTCAACACTGGCTTCGAAGGGCAGCGCTGTGAGCTGGATATCTTGGAATGTGCCTCTCAGCCTTGCCAGAATGGAGCTTCCTGCCTGGATGGGGTGGGACTCTACAGCTGTGCTTGCTGGCCAGGTGGGTGAAGGCCTCAAGTTGTTCTTCCAGAGTCCATAAGCCATTTTTCCCCTTAAGTGAATCCAGCACATCCTGACTTTTGCTGTCATTTTCAACACAGCCTTGATACTGCAAGGAGATCATGGGATTTTGGTTTTCCAGTGTTTCCCAGATTTCATCAAGAGGCAGAGAGGACCACAAGTCCAGTGTCCCGGTCCTCATTTCTGCTTGTGTGGAGGATCTGAGTGGGGTATAAACCACAAATCTCATGTTCCCTGTCAAGGACATAATTTCCATATTCTTGTCTCTAGCAAGTGCTTTTTGTCACTGATTGTCTCCTCCCACATGTGACAGGCCCATTTTTTTACACTTGGGAAGCAGAAAGGGAGGGAGGACTAGGAAGGAAAGAGAAAGTTTGGGGAAAAATAGAAGAGACTCGGGTTTATAGGGGTTTTATTAAGTCATTCCCCGGGAAATTCATGGGGAATAAGTACATTCCAACTGATGCCAAAGGGAGTCTGCTCATTAGTAGTCCTTATTTATAAACCACATGTGCACACATGTGCTGCCCTTCTGCTTCTTCCTTTCCTTTTGACACCACTCCAGTTCAGGGCATTCTGCTTTGGTCCTTTAGGAGACTGCTGGCAGCAGCACATACGGCAGAGGCGAGGAAATAACTCATCCCTTTGCCCCCAGGTGCCTTGTCCTTGTTTCCAGCTAACAGTTCAGCCTGGTAGCCTGTCCCTTATGCAGGGTGAAGCCATCTTTCCAGTTTCAGCCCCTCTCATCTAATCCATTGCTTTGTACTGTATGAGACATGGGCCATTTCACCCAGGAGGCTCTCTTTGCTCTTCACCACCAGGATATGTGGGAGATCACTGTGAAGAAGATGTGGACGAGTGTGCCGCGGAGCCTTGCCTGAACGGTGGCCAGTGCTTTGAAAGATCCAATCAGAGCTACTATGGAGCGCATGACGACTTTCCTGCAGAGTTCAGCTACCAGGAGGCTGCTGGATTCATCTGCAGGTGCCAGCCGGGCTTTGATGGTAAGATGTGCCAAGCTGACCCTAGTTTTTTCTATGAACTCTCTAGAGGAGACACTTGACAAAAGGGAAACACACAGATTTTACTGCAGAGCTCTGAGTGTGCTACTGTCTTACAGAGCAAGGTGTGGGTATGCACAATTTTGTTTAGCCTTTTTTTTTAATTAGGTCAGCTCATTCTCAGTGCATTAAACCACATTAAAATCAGAAAGAAAAAGTATTCACACATACAACAGCATAAAGCATCCAGAATATGAATTTTTTTTAAAATTCATTTTTGGTTTGCAGCAATTTGAATAAGGCGCTAAAATGGGTAGGAATTACACGGTCCTTTTTTATGGTCTCTGTGACTCACACTGTCCATTTGTCTCCACTGCACGTCCAAAGGTGAGGACTGGATGTCCATTTAGACACACAGAATTTGCTTAACCTTAGCTCAAGCACAATCAGTTGGGACAAAAGTGTATGTGTGTGTGAGGGGCTTCTCTCTTGCCCAAATTATAGAATAGTTTGTTAGATGCGACTTGCTGAGCCCTTTCTTTGCTATTTATTAAAGCTTCACTCTACTAGCAAGTACATGATTTTCATGTACTTGAGCCTTCATTGTAGAATGCTTTTGTATATCAGTCTTCTCTATTTTTATGCCGTTTTCATTTTCTTTCTTTTTATGCAACTGTTCTGTTCTTAATTTTTGCAATATGCCTTGCATGGTAGAGATGAAATGGAATGATGGGATATCTGCTTTCTAAACAAAGACTTTTAAAAATATGGAAAGTCATAGAAAAAAAATAAGTTTCTTATTTGTTCATATATGTATGATCAGTGAAGCTACATTACAGAATAAAATGTCGTCAGAAAGCGATTGGTGAATTCTTTTGGTTAGTCTCCACAAGATAAGACTCATTGAATTTGAATTGTGAGGTCAAGGTAAATTCTGTTGATTCAACACTTTTACTCCAGTTAGGATTCACAAATAGAATTCAGAATACTTCTGAATCTAATCATGCATAGATTTTAAATCAACAAGAAAAGAACTCAAGGTCTAATGTGATTTGTTTCTGATGCTTTGAAGGAGAGACGTGCTCCGTCAACATAGATGAATGCACATCCCAGCCATGCCAGAACGGAGGGAGCTGTGTAGATCTTGTGAATAGCTATGAGTGTCATTGCCTACCGGGATACTCAGGTAAGAGCAAAAATGAACTACATATTTTTATGACAGGTGAAGTACAGAATAAGTTTCTGGCCAAACTAGGGAAGAGACCTTTTGTAGTATCACATTCTTGGAATTTTGGAAAGGATACCCACTTGGCCTTTTTCATTTAGCTCTCTTATGTCACTGGCTGCCTCTGAAAATGAAAAATTGCATAAAGTCTGAGTGTTGAAGATATTGAGACTTTGCTCTAGGGATTTTTCTTTGTGGAATTCTTTGCACAAGTCAGTCGTGAGTTAGGTGGATGAATTTTATGCTTGCTGTTGTAAAGACTTAGATGTTTCTGTGTTCAGGACATGAGCGAGCAACAGTCTACCAGGCTCTGTAAAGCAAATCCAGACTTGCCCCCAGCGTACAGATGCAAGCTATAACGTAGCTAAAATGGCATTTTGTGCAGTTTTATCGGCAGTTAAACTCAGGTTCTTTGCTTTGGCTTAAAACTTCCAGCACGCTGTCAAGGGCTACATCCTTTCTTGAAGTTTCATCTGGTTGTGCGGCACTAAACTCTTGTCCACTCTCCTTGATCTTTCTGTTGCACCAGAGTTGTTAGTACAAGTATAATTCTGTTTTTTGCTTTATTTGTAGAGGAGCTTCTGTCATTCTCTGTCCTGTACTAAGGAGCCATCACAAGTGAAACTCCCTCTTGTTGTTGTTGTTTTAACTTTTTGATTGCCTAACAATATTTGGCAAATTGTGCCTCGTGGGATGCAATGCTCTTTGTGATCAAATAGTGTTGTGAGGCTGCCATCTTGTGGATGGAAGAGAAATCTGAAAATCTGAGGTTTCTCTTATGCTGCATAATTATAGCACTTTGATGCCACTTTAGCTGCCATGGCTCTATCCTGTGGAATCCTGGGATATGTAGTTTGGAGAGACATTTAGAATCTTCTGCCATAGAGCTCTAGTGTCTCACCAAACTACAAATCCCAGTGTTCTGTAGGGTCCAGCCATGGCAGTGATGTGGGTTTCTGAAAAAGTAGAAAATCTTCTGAAAAACTTTCCAGTGCTCTGTATAGTTATCTAGTTCAGCACATTTAGTTTAAATATTAGATTCAAACACATTCAAAGCTTTATGTGTAAATTATTTTATTGGAATATTTGTAATAATGTGAAAAGAATAGCGTAAACTTCCTTTATTTTTATTTATTTGTATATTTATATAATTGCGCCTGAACGAATACTTTTTTGGAGATCACCTACTTAAAGAGAGCTGAGCTGTGCTGATGGATCTTATATCAACTGTTTAGCTTTCTTTTGCTGTAGCACCTTCAACTTCATTCACTCACCCTGTGCAGTACTTTTCAGTTGCGTTTCAGGCTGAGAAAAACTGATTCCGTACAAGCAGTTGAGCGTTTTATTTTGCTATTAGACGTATGCGAGTTTGTGAGCACAGGTAACTTACCAGTTTTGGCCAGCATCCCGTTAATGACATATCCGGACCTAAGTTGCAGAGTGATTTTTGCAGAAAATCACCATGCAGAGTGATTTTTTTTTTTTTTTTGACAGTGTGCAATGGTCGTATCCAGATGATGGCAGCGTAAACAGAGTTGCACATGGAGGATGTAACTGATTATAATACACAAGAGTATCATGTCAATGCACATTGTATTGTATTACATTGCAACTACACAATAGGTTGTCAGCCATCTGCATTGATAACTGATCCACATACATCCACATGCATATAGAGCATATAGGAGTATAGGAAATATATTTCACCCCCAGTCTCTGGACCCTGGCAGTTAAAAGAATAAAAGCATGGTAACTGAATAGTGTGAAGGAGATCTGAATGTTAGTTTTCTTGGTAGTGGCTCCTTTTATTCCAGGCACACTTAGAGCTCAAGAACTGTTCAGTCCTATGGCGACTCAGAAATGAACGGGGGGATTTCTGACCACAGAACTGCATAATTCTCCTCAGTGCCACCCAGCCTTTCCTGCATCTCCTAAATTAGCTGGCTGCCCTCCGTAGCAGTGGAGATCACTGCCCTGTCACTGGACTTGAAGTAGAATTTGACTACCAGGCCAGGATACTTCTGTACCTGGATTGAGGGAGAGAGGGCACCATCTTGTCTTGGAGTGGTCTCATGGTGTCTCTTCTTAAATGACAAACAGGTCCTGCCATAAAGTATAGCAGTAGGAAATGCTCCCGCCAGGAGCATCCTTTTCTAGGATACCCCATTTCTTCCCCTTCCTCCCCGCTCTCACTGGTTTTTAGCTTTTGTGAGTCAGCACGCAGTTTACATTGTTCTGTTTTAGGTTCCCCACTTCTTAAGAGTATTTTTTTTTGTCTAAATTGTTTATGTACTTCTGCAAATACTTTTGATAATGTATCAGATAATGTGTTAGGTTTCAGGGCAGCACACTGGAAACCTAAGTGATGTCACTGTTGGGTTAGGATACTAATTTCTTCCATGTCCTACTTGTGAACTTTGCTTTGGAGCCTCTGGTTTGCCACCATGGGGATAGAACGCTAACCTAATGTAGACCCATTGAATCAAGGATAACTTACCTAGACTTCATCGATTCAGTGGATCTGTTCCAGTTGGAATTAACAGCAGGATTCATGTCCATATAATTAGAGGGGAATGTGAAATAGAAAGGGTCAAAACAAAGACTTGGCTAATACCCTTTATTTATAGCACAGACTCCCATAACGGGAAAACTGTTGTGGATACTTCTTTTTCGCTCATAATTTTGATCCCAGACTGTGTTTAGGCATGGATTTCCTAGTTTTTTTTTGGAGGGGGGGAGATCAGAATTCAGTGGCTGATCTCCTTGGTCTTCATAGACTCCTGAAATCTTTTATAGAATGAAGGCTGCAAACAGCAAGTGAGAAAGTCAAATTTTGCATCTCCACAAGCTCAGTGAGAAGTGTGAGAATCTGTGGAGGAGTGAAGCTGACAGGGAAATAATAGCAATTAATCTCTCCTGCTTTGTCAATTAATCCCGGTCTAGTCCTGCTGCGTAAACAGCTTATTACTTCACATTAGGATCACAGAGCAACTTCATGAAGCTCTCCACAACGTTCCTGTTACGCATTTCTGTGGCACCTCTGATCTGCCTCGATTTGGGGGCTTTAAGGAGCTCCCGTGAGGACAGGCATCCTGCCGCTCTGCTCTAGGCAGACTTCTTCCTCTGTGAAAACCCTCGCCCTGTTCTCAGCAACCCAAGGAGGACTGAGGGAAAGCCTGCCATCGGTAGAAGCCTGGCTTGCCTGCTTCCTTAACAGCTCTGCTCTGCTTCCCTGTGGAGTGGATTTCTGCGGGAACAGGCAGGAGACACTCGCTTCCTTCGCCTTTCCAGAATATTGGGGGGCCAGTCTGGAGGAAGGGATGCGCTGCAAACACATTCCTGAGAACTCTCTGGCTCCAGGCTACCTGCTTCCTCCGGCTGGGAACTGTACACACATTCAGTGTGATTAGTGCGTTGCCTGCTCCGCAGCATGTTTTGACTCACCCGGAGCTGGTTACTCTTTGCTTGTGGCGTGCTGTGGTCTTGATTGCTTAGTATGATGTGTGACAGGGCTGACGGGTAGATTAGTCCCCTTACGTTTGTTTGGGCTACACAAGTACCTCCGCAGGAGTGAAATGCACTTCCCTTCTGTGTATTTGTGACCCTTGATGCCAGATACCTGCATAAGCCCGCCTCTGTGAGTGTCCTTTCTGATTTCCAATGTTTGTCTCAACAGCTAGCTCCTGAACTTGTTGAAGAAGGGAGTTGTCCCGGCTGCTTCTGTGGGGACAAAGTGATGTAGCACCCCCTCTTTTTGAGTGGAAGGGCCCATTTCTGGGCCAGCCCGTTTGGCACGCGCTTGGCATGAACCCTCCCCGAAGTGGCGTGTGTGGCCGAGCAGTTCGTGGAAGCACACGCGTATCCTAAACCCCACTGCTTTTCCAGCCAGCCAGCTTCAGGGAGACCGACAGATTTCCCTGCCACTAAAAAAAACAGGAGGTTTTGAGGCTCCCAGAATAAGATTAAATAAGGACAAGGCCTGCTGTGGAGAAGGGAGGGGGCACGGCACTGATGGAGGCTCTCGCCTGCTACCATCTCCCCCCAGTGCACACACCCTGCAGGGGAGGTGGTAGGCAAACATTCCTGTCAGCAGTGATAGGAGCCAGCTGGGGAGGTTTAGAGCTGAGATGGATTAGATCTTGCTGCTGCTGCGCCACTCACTCACGCGCTTTATATTGGCTGGCTTCATCTCCAATCCCCTTTTGCCTGCCCGGCACCAGGAGCACGCGCACGCTGCCCTTCCCAGTCCAGCTGAGCGTGGCCCCACCGCTTTTCCTGCTGGGACCATCACCCATGTTTTCAGGGGAGCAGCCATGAACTCCTTGTTGGTTGGCATCTTCATGAGTGGAATTTATCTCCTGGCAGGTAACTACAGAGGTGGCTGAAGCAGCAGGTCTACTTCTCTCGGTGGTCGGTGGGGGTGGAGGCGGAGAAGTAAACGGAGGAGAGTCCCTGTGAGCGAGGAGGTGCCTGGGGGTGCCCAGGACCTCCTGGTCTATCAGTCGCTCTTGCTTTGGGAAAGTTTTGTTTTGATCTCGCTGGGGGTATGGCAGTGTCTCCCCCCTCTCCCCAGCACAGTGATCTTTAAGCTTCATGCTCAAGTGCACTTTTGCCTCCCTCGTGATGTCTCGCATACCAGCTCTGGAGAAAACTTTCCTCTTTCCAGGCAGCGGAATCTGTTGAAAACAGCACACTCACCATGGACTGAAAGGAGCAGGGACTCGCCTCTCTGGCTGGAGCCCTGAAATTGCTGCTTCTTCCCTGAGGCCTGTAGGAAGGGGTTTGGGTGCAAGGGGAGAGGAGAGTGTGTACTTCTTGCCTTAGAGAAAGTCAGAGTGGTGCTGTTGCTCATTCCCCTGGTTTGTGTCTCACTGGAAGTAGTAAGAACCACAATTAGGTTTTATTTGAGAGTTTCCTTCAGAGTGGGAGCGGGGCAGAAAGGGATAGACGGCCAGCTACTTCTCTACTGAAGTGCTTGTTAGTCCAGACTTTTAACACTGTCTGTCTCTTTTATGGGTTTTGTACACTGTGTCATTTTCCATTTTTTGTTCAGAGTTGGAACCTCTGCCTTCAAACCGAACATGTATGGGGACTCACTCATTTTTTAAACCGTGTTGTCAGTGCTGAGGTTGAAACCCAGCGGCCTAGAAAACGGGGCACCCAGAAGGTGGTGTGCTTTTCTGCTTAAACAAAATAGCCACCTAAGGCTTTGAGAGTGATTTTTGTCAAGGGACTCCCCTGGCAAATATATGCTGCTGTTGTGTTTTAAGAGGATATACTCAACAGAGTCTTCCCGCCTCCTTGTCTGCATCAAGCGTCCAAAAGCTGCCTCCCACCAAAGGAGGGAAGTGTAGGTTATTTCCTGGCATGTACCAGCCTACCTCATTCTAGCTTACTGCAGAAGCCTGAAGCAAAGTTATTTCCGGATGAGGGAAGGCGGTGGGGGTGCTGTCCAGAGGCTTCGTACGGCAAATGAATATTTCAGTGCAGGCGAATCCACTAAGACCTCCTCCTCCTCCTCCTCCTCCACTACTGAAACATCCAAAAAATGAAGCAACCTGGGGCCTCTACAGATGATGTTTATTCCATGCAGTAATGGTGCAGTAGCTATTCAATTGTTGCCTGTGGTTCCCCTCTCTTAGGGCAGCAATGGGCAACTGCCATATTTCCCGGGCAAATTTTCTGCCCCTGACAGAATCGAAGTGGCTGGGAGTCCACATCTGGCTTTGGAAAGTGACTGATTTTTTTTTTTATAAATGTTAAGCTGTTCAGTTTGGAGCCTTTAATCTGTTTGAAAGGTGAATTTCTGCTCCTGGGGTGCTTCCAGGAGAGGTAATGAATATTATTTCTGCCAGAAGAAGGTCAACTTGGGCAGTCTGAAGGAGTTAGGGTCATAAAAACAGTTTGCCCATTCTTGTTTTAGGAGTTTTTGTACATTTGCAGATTCAAACGCTATTGTTTATACTGGGAAACCCCCCCGCCATACACATACTTTGGCCTAATTCCAGCCAGTCCCAGCTAGCATACATCCACTGAATCAATGGAATGTTTAGAAATGCTGACCTACCAAGCTCCCATTGACTGAATGGATCTATTCTACCTAGGATTAACAGTAGGGTTTAGGCCTTCAATGTGTGCGTCTGTTACAGTACGTACAACGTGAAATCTTGTTGTGGATGGCAGGCACCTGTTGGATAGTGCTTGTGGCCCACATCATTAGAGAGGCTACAGAACCTGGGCCCTTGCTCTCCATGTCTGCAAAGTTTTGTTGCTTAAAAGAAAAAGGATAGAAGAATGCTCATTTGTTGGACAACATAGAACATAATCTACTAAGAAATTCTCTTATGCAAACCCGGAAGTTCAAGGCAGTTCTGCAAAAGCACAGCCATAGTCTTGCTCTTTCAATGGTGGCTCTTCTTTCCAGATTCATATATTGCCCATATTCATGTTGCAGTTTTAGCAGGGTATGTAACAAGTGTGAGCCCTTGTCTGCATCATGGAAGGAAAACCAGCCCTCTTAGTATACGTGTGGGAATGAGAGGAAGTCTAGCTCTGTCAGAAAAGAGCACGAGTTCTGCGGCAGTTTTAAGTCCAGCAGATTTGCTGTCCTGCATCTGAAGGAGTGGGTGGATGTCCACAGAAGCTCATGCTGTACTAAATCTGTTGGCCTTAAAGGAGCGATGTGACTCTTTGTTGATTTAGCTAAAATAGACTCAAAATGTAAATCTTTGCTTATTTCATCCTTACATGAAAAGCTGAATAATTTCAAAAGTTTTCCCCCTGGTGAGACACAGAACAAAAATGTTTTCTGTGCAAAATTTTACATAGTCCTCAGGTTCAAAAACTGTTACGGCAGTTGGTCATTTTCACAATGTGGTCTCAAGATACTACTCCTAGTCAAGAACGAGAAACTTTAGTAGCGTTTTTAATGTCATTTCAAGAGACCAATAGGAAATAATAATTTCCACAGGTTTAGCTGTGTAGGGTCATTTCTGGGCATACTAATCCTGCCTGTCTGTCTGTTACTACCATTCTCCCAATAAAAGACCCAAGGCAGCTCACAATTTTGAGTTCAGCCAGAATGGAAGACAGAAAGAATAGCTCTTCTGATTCACTTATTTGTTGGCGGTGCACTTGTGTGGGACTCTCTCTCTTTCTCTCTAATGGGATGGCCAAGCAGGCATGGCAGATGAAGTCTGTAGACATGGTGGCAACTTATATTTCCTCTGCCATCCAAACAAACAAGGCAGGAATCAAAACAGCTCCCCTCCCTGGGGGAAGCTCTGTCCTTAATTAGCTATCAACATGAAGCTGCATGATCACCATGAGGATTAATTTGCTGCTTGGCACACCGTGCATTTCCCAGCGGTATCATCCCAGAACCCAAGCAGTAGCAGGGAGACAGACAGCTTGGTCCTAACAAGAACTTGGCCTCACAGAGGGCAGGACTAGGAGCTTCTCATTCTCCCCTCCAGATCCCTAGCCAAATCCATCTGTTTGCCATCCTGAAGTTGAGACCACTGGGCTTTAAAGAAACTGCAATTTATTAGGAAGTATGTCTCCTCCCCATTACTCCTGCTTCGCATCCCTGCTAGGGCACCAGTAAATTATTTCGTGCTGCTCTGGTTGCCCACAAATTGAGCACTGTCGTAAATGTTTTTTCCTAGGACAGTAACTTACATATAGCTATTAGATGATAGGGAGGCCATGGTAATACAACAATTCCACCCTGAATCATGCCTGACTCAGAAGCTAAGCAGGGCTGGGGCTGGTTTGTATTTGGATGGAAGACCATCAGAGAATACCAAGGATCTCCCAGTACGGCTAGGAAAGATGCCTGCCTAAAACCCTGGCAAACCAGGGCTGGAGTTAGAGCTGACAGTATTGGACTAGACGGATGGTTTTGGACTCACTATAATGCAGCTTCCTTTAATAAGTGGGTTGTTGCCTTTGGAAATCGTTGAGGCCTGGGTAGGTTGTATTAAATTGGTTAAAGAAGAATCTGTCTTCCCTCATACTGTTATGAGTGAACATACCATCTAGTAATAGACAGAGCTCAGTTTGTACACTGGTTCTTCCAGTCTTGGCTTCATGCCTGACTGCCTCTGAGAGGAAGGAGCAAATTCCACATTCTCTTTGCACTCTGGTTCCTGCGAGACCCGCAGACTGGGGGTAATGCTATTAAGCTGAATAATCCAGACTTGTTTATCTGTGCAGCTGTCTTGGAAGATTAGTGGGAACCTGTTTTAGGGGCCTGGAGGAGCAACAGGCTTTTTAATCAGGGGCTTGGTCTCTTTATCAATCCACAAGTACTTAAGGACACCCACTCCTCTCTTTAGCCAGGCCTCCTTTCACCTTCCTGTGCCCATGGAGCCCAGGGCAGCAGAAAGCACAACTGGTTTGGTGCCGTGAGATCACACTGCGGGGTGGGGGGGGATGTCCCACTGTGTACAGTCTGTGTAGTCTAAGTTAAACTGATTCCCACTTTATCTTGCCCGCCTCTCTGATTCTCTGTGCACTAGGTGTGGAATGTGCCATTGACACTGATGAGTGCGAAGCCCACCCGTGTGAACACGGAGGTGCCTGTGAAGATGGTATAGCTGACTACATCTGCCATTGCATCCCAAGTCCAGATGGCATTGCCTGGGGTGGGAAGAACTGCTCTGTGGAGCTCACTGGGTGCCAGAGCCACAGCTGCCAAAACGAGGCCTTGTGCATCCCCACCTACCAGTCTGGGGTCCATGGACACCAGTGTCAGTGCAGCCCTGGATTCTATGGCCCTACGTGCTCCACACCAACCACCTTCTCTTTCACATCAAGAGTCTACCTCTTCATCAATCTGTCTGCAAAAAATGAGAGCAAAAGGAATGCAGCAGGAAGTCATCTAACCAGCGTGGCTCTTCGATTCCGGACCACCTTGCCTGATGCCATCCTCTTCTACCGAGGCCACCGAACTGATCACCTTTACCTAGAGCTCTCTGGTGGTCTTCTGCGAGTGACACTTTCCATACAGGAAGCCATGTTGTCTTTCACGCTGGCAGCCCCGCAGGTAGATGATGGCCACTGGCATAAGGCTGAAGTCCTTCTGCAAGATTCTCTTGAGCTCAGGCTGTGGCATGAATCCTGCGATGCCGGTGTCTGCTTGATTAGTCATCCCCTTGAAGAGACAGCCCTTGCTTCCTTCCTGCCCTCCCTTTTGCAGATATATATTGGGGGAGTTGAAGAGAAATTAATGGCCAGCCCTGTTAAGAATTTCATTGGTTGCCTAGAAGACTTGTGGATTGATTCAAAGGTTGTCCTACCACAGGAGGTGGCTGGACTGCAGTCCTCTGGCTTCCAGCTGGGCTGTGAGAGAACAGAGTGGTGTCGCTCTGATCCTTGTTCACATGGCGGCCAGTGCATTGACCTCTGGGCAGACTTTCGCTGTCACTGTCCTCGGCCTTATGAAGGCCGCACGTGCTCCTACGGTGAGTAACAAAGACATTGCTCCTTGGGGAAGGTGAGACTGGCTTGCCCAGCAGAATTAGTTCATCATTCTTGTGCTTAGTCATGAAGTGCTAGGAAGGAAATCCTCTTGGTTCCTCTGGTCCCCTGAAAAAATCATCAAGAGGCCAAAAAACACAGTGGGGTTCAGCAGGCCCAAGTAGTAGGTGCTGACACTCAGGACAGGCAGGCAATTGTCTGTAGATTACAAGTGGTAGCCCCTAAGGTTGAGACAGCCCCAGAGGTTGCCAGAACCCAAATGTCTTTCAAGGGTCTGGTCCCTTGTCTGAGAGAACCATCACCATTCCCAAAGCTTCCTGGGGGATGAGAGGATCAAGGCCTCGGAGGAGATTGTCTGTTCAGCTTAGACTTGGCATGCATTTTTTTTTCTCCTCTAGAGTCTCCGGCAGCAACATTTGGGCAAGACAACTCCTCAAGCTTTGCTACTTTTGCAGTTAGCAACAGTCCTGGACCAAACTTTAACCTTTCCTTTTTCATCCGAACTTTGAAGCCCAGCGGTCTGGTGCTCCAAATCAGCAATGGGAGTGACACTTTCCTAACAGTGTACCTGAAGAATGGGAAGCTCCAGATAGAGGGGCCAACCGTTGCCCCCATTGGACCATCTGGACATCTGGCTGATGGCACGAGACACTATGTGATGCTTTCCTTCCATGATGGTCTTGTGCATGCCAGCCTTTCAAACAAAGAGGAGGAGTTGGGACCTCTGATGATAACCCCTCTCACCACTGGTTCTAAGATTCATGTTGGTGGACTCCAGGACCAAGACAGCGTCAGCCTCTGGGGAGGGCATTTTAAAGGCTGCCTTCAAGACATCCAGCTCAATCACCACCAGATGGAGTTCTTCCCCCATCTGGCACATAACAGGAGTGTTTCACAAGAGGTGTATGCGGGACAAATCACCAACGTGGGTTCGGGATGCATCTCAGACAATACCTGCAAGGTAAGGTTTTTCAGCTGTGCCTAGAATCAGTTTTGCGAGTCAAGTACTTCTGTGAGCTTAGGAGTGGGAGGGATTGCCGTGGTGGATCACATCTGCCTAGCTCAGCACTGACTGCCAGTGATGGCCGGTCACATTTCCCTAGGAGGCTTCAAAAACACACAAGACAGAAAGAGCAACCCTTCTTTCTTTCTCCAGGAGCAGGTAATTGGAGGGACGCTGCTGACAATTCACTTTGCCCAAAAGTTCCATGGGATGATCTGGAGCTCTGGATATTCTCTCCGTAATCGCCCTCTCTACTTTGGGTAGAGTTTGGCTTGGTATTTCTGCACTCTGTGACATTATGTTTGTTTTCTTGGGATCAGAAGAGCTGTGAGGGGTGGCAAATGGTTGATAGTTGAATTCAGACGGGGAGCCCAGCAGAATTCCTAGACACCCACTCCACCAATTGCTGAGTACTTAGCCACCTCTTTTTGGGTGAGATTCTGACAAGAGGTCTCAATTTTCCAGAGAGAAGTGCTGTGCCATGGCTAACGGGTGGCCAGTTTCCTTGGCTGCTATGTTCAGGTGCCCCAGAACCTCCAAAAACTCCCCAAAAGGAAGGTCAGTGGAACTTGTGGGGGCTGGCAACCTCCACTTCAGCATTGTCCTCTGGTATGGGAGAATGGCTAAAGCTGTGGATTTAGTGGGATTAGCCTAGAAGCTCACGTTGCCAGCATTTCCTTGCTGTGTTCTTCTCCCCACGCAACCAAAGGAGCAGGCATCGGGCGGGCAGAACTAACAACACTAATCTGCAAGGTGGGGTATGGATTGTCATTTGCCTCTCTTCTGTCTTCAGCATGTATCCCCAGGCTCTGCTTTCATTCAGCATCCAGCCTTTCCTGCAGAAGTGCATCTTCTGTGGAATCCCAGAACTCTAGGTGCTAATTGTCACAGTTATGCATGCAAAAGCCACTTTCCCTAAACTAGGTCAATTCCTTACATATCCCCCTCGATAATAATACTTTGGTATCGATCAGACCATATACCAAAGCGTTCAGTCCAAAAGAGATTCTGTGCTAAGGCTGGGGAAGCTTTGAGTGACTGCTTTTGTCCCCCGGCAGCCTTTCTGTGGCCTCCGTCCTTTCCCCAATTGTTTTCAGAGTTCGTTCCTCCACCCAAAACTGGGAACCCCCCAGGTCCTGTGCCTTCCTTTAGCATAGAATAGCCATGCCTGAAAGCTTAGTGCGAGTGATGCGAAAGAGAACAGGGAAGCAAAGGCAAGGTGGGCCTTAGGAGGTTCATTGTGAGGCTGGAGGTTCAGTTGTTCATAGCTGTGCAGACCACCATTCCCAATCTGATGGCGAGTCCTGGACCCAGTTATCCATCGTAATTCAAACTGCCCAGCCTCTCCCCCCTCAGACCTTCAGCAGTTGCATGTCCCTGCACTTCACCTTCACAGTGAGGATCCCGGCACCTCCTTCCTTCATCACATTTCTGCCTTTCAGACTGGGCCGTGCCTGAATGGCGGTCGCTGTACCGTCACCTGGAATGACTTCAATTGCAGCTGTCCTGCCAACTTCACTGGAAAACATTGTGAGGAGAGAATCTGGTGCAAAAGTGAGCCGTGTCCGGAAGCGACCACTTGCATTGATGTTGCTGCTGGCTATGTCTGTAAGTCCTCCTTCAGGAGCTTTGGGCTATCACAGGCCTGGCCTTTAATCTGCGGGGTCAGTTTGGAGCTAAGGTAATATATGGAAGGGCCTGTCCTTTTGCTTCTCAACTGAGCACAAGCCCTAAAGCAGAGCAGGGCCCCTCTTCCACCCATACACAGCATACCTTTTAAATACTGACACGTGAGCGAAAAAGCAGACGCTGGAGTCTGACATGGAGCACCACCACAGTGCGAACTTAATGTTCAGAGCGTCCTTTTCACACGCGCTTCTCTTTGCAGGCCTGGCCAGCGCCACCTTCTATGAGCACAATGCCGTTGAGTTCACCGCCAACACTACCATCGGCAGAGCTCTCCACAGCCTCCGCCTGGACTTCAGGACACGGGATGAAGATGCCATCTTGCTGCGGGCTGTCGAGGAGGTGGATTCCCTTCTGGTGGCTGTCCAGAATTCCTCCCTGTTGGTGGAGCTCAGGAGTGGGAATGGCGTCGAAGGAGTGAACTTCCTCAGCCAGATGCCTGTTTCCGACGGTTCTTGGCACACGCTCACACTGTCCATGGAAGAACCCTTGGCTCTTTCGTCGAGATGGCACCTCCGTTTGGACGAGTCCGTGAACGCAACCCTCGAGGGGAATGCTGGGAATCTGGACTTCCTAAGAAGCAAGACAGTGGTTGTTCTGGGTGAAAACTTCACAGGCTGCCTCGGGCACGCGGACATAGGTGGTGTGTTTTTGCCGCTGGCCGTCCCCATCGCCTACCCGCAGCCGGAGCAGTTCCTGCAGATGAACGCTGGGGCGGTCCTCCTTGGCTGCAAAGGCACGGACGTCTGTTTCTCCAGCCCGTGCCGCCACGGTGGCTCCTGCCAGGACCTCTTCGATGCCTTCAGCTGTGCCTGCAGCCCTGGGTGGGAGGGGCCTCTTTGTGAAGCCAACATCGACGACTGCAAATCCGGCCCCTGCGTCCACGGGGAGTGTATGGACGAAGTGGCGGATTTTCAGTGCGACTGCCACAAGGGCTACATTGGGAAGCGCTGCCAGATCAACGTGGATGACTGCATTAGACACAAGTGCCAGAATGGAGCCACCTGTGTCGACGAAGTCTACAGCTACTCCTGCAAGTGTCCGCCGCAGTTCACGGGCCCCTTCTGCGAGTAAGTTCCGGCCAAAGATGCTTATGGGGCAAGGAGGGCGTCGAGGGACGGCTTTTCTGGTGCTAGGAACCTCTCCATCCAGCTCCCCCTCCCCGCCGGCTTTCTGTCTCGGGGTGGGCGGACGTGCGGCTCCGCAGTCCTGTCTTTGCCTCTCACACCTCCCCCAGCCCCAAGACTCCTGAACAAAACAAGGCAGCGTTCAGGATGCTGCTGTCCTGCTCCCCGCTGCGGAGGAGGGTGCTCCTTTTTCAATCTGGTGCCAGGAAGGAGCCTGCGCAAATGGTGCTGTCTTGCAGTATTGTTCTGACTGTACCACACCAGCACGAGCACAGTGTCCAGCACTCTGCTACTGAACAGCAGCCTTCGTGGCTTCAAGGGAGCTCAAAAGTGGGTGCGTCTGTAGGTAAAGATACACGCGTGTGCATACGAGGGAGAGAAGAAGCACACCTGCTAAGCAGGACTGCTGGAGATGACATGGGACATAAGTTCCTAGGTATCATTCCTACCTCATCACCCCCTTTTAAGGCACTCGTTGCCTTCAAGATGAGGTGGCGCGCAAATCTCAACCAGTGAGCCTAATTTGCACTGCTATTAGTAATAGGGGTTTATCTCCAAGCACGTTCTTTTTCCTGATGAGATGGCACGTGATGGGAAACAAGTGACTGGGAGATCCAGACTGGGTACAGATATCCTGGCCTTAGATGTAGATATACGTAGCTTGACCCTGGCATAAGGCTGCTGCTTGGTGTGCTCCTGGAACATATTCCTTGAGCATGGTCTCACATCCTCTGTGCTAGAGAATGTCTTTGTTAACATTCCCTGTCTCAGGAGGGGACCGTATCAAGCCCACCCCCTCAGCCTGACCGGGATCAAGGGCTCCTTGGCTCCTTGGCTCCCCGAAGGACCTCTGCCTCTGTGCCATCCTGCCACAGGTCGTTCTGCTGTTGGAAAGAGGCAGCTCCCTAAGTCTCCTCATCTCATCCCCTTTTCTTTCCCTTCTGTATCGTGTCTCTTGGACCAGAAATCTGTGTACAGAACCAATGTTTTTTTTAAAATGTTTGCACGATGCCTAGAAAATTGGCCCGTAAATAATGATTATTACCATTATATTTCAGGTGGCCGTTCCCGCCTGAAGAATGTGGCAAGAACTTCACCTGTCTGAACGGTGGCAAATGCATCAGTGGGCCCTGGGGAGCCAACTGCACCTGCAAGCCTGGCTACACAGGGAGAAAGTATGTCTGGAGCTGCCCGGTCCCCCATCTAATTCCCCAAAGGGGCTAGGGGCTTTGTTTTCTTTTTCAGAGCAAGCACACATGTAGGAATCTTTTTTTCCCCCTACTCCCCCGAGGTACCTGCATGTGGCCTGTTGGTACTGCTCCCAAGAGAATGTGCACATTAAGAAGTTCAGCTAACTACTAAGTCAGCCAGAGCCATCACACAGAGTGAAGCAGGGTTTAGGCAGCTGACTTGCAGCAGGGCTTCCTTTTAGTCTCCCGCAGCAAAGCCCTTTGGCTGTTTCTGAGCAGGCACTGCTCCGCTGGCTAAACTTTCCGGAAGGCCAGCTGTCCGAGAGGTTCCTCCAGGTGACAGACAGTCTTCTCCTAGAGACTCGAGAGGCAAAACAAAAATCAACCTCCTTCGCAGCCCATGGAAGGAATCCCCATCCTGCTACATTGTCAGCATTTCTTTAGGGCTGTGGCTGGCTGAGCCTCTTCTTTCCTTTCCAGATGCCAGATCAACATCAATGAGTGCGACCCCAACCCTTGCCAGAATGGGGGGACCTGCCAGGATTCGGTAAACCGGTACCGGTGCGTGTGCAGCGCGAGCTACACTGGAGAGCGTTGTGACGTTGACGTAAGCAGGCCATTCATCTTTCCTAGCCTAGTGGTGGCGTCTGGCCTTTGTTCCGAGGCTTACAAGGGGAGCGAGTGCCAGAGTCTCGCTAAGAAACAGAAAGGAATGGTGTGATAGGAGTTCTACTCAGTGTACTGTGTCTCCAACTCTTACATGGGAGAGTATTATAAACATATGCGATTGGCTTGACATAGAAAATCAGTCAAGTAATTTCAGCTAACATGCCCAAGCAATGCTAGGTGGGTGTTTTGTTTTGTTTTTAAGTGGGGGGATAGAATTTAGAAACTGTTTTATACAAGAGGCACGGGGGCATTTGTGAAAAGAGTAAGTGTGAGGGAGCGGGGACCAAAGCTCTACGAAAGCAAGCCGGGAGGCTGCCGTGGAACAGAGACAAGCCCGCTTGCCAACCAAAGCTACCTGATGGATTGTGGCTTGGGTGAGCTCTTTACCCATCCTTTTTTCCTCTCTGGTAGACTGCATGTGGGTGCTGGTGTTAGGAACATACTAACCTTAGGTGCATGAACCCCTTTCTCTCTACCCAAGCCTCACCAAAGCATGTAGGGAGGGGAGACAGGCTCACCGCTGTTGCTGTTGCATGGCTGCCTCTTACAGGACACGTCTACACAACTCCTTTGCATGCTTGAGCCCAAGGCAGTGCCCCCACCGGTACTCCTTGGTGCTGGCCCCTTCCCATGGGCTTCCTATACATTAGTGCTTGTTCTGCCGCCTCTTCTCGTTCATTCCTCCGTCGCTAGGCTCCAACTAATGTGTGTAGCTGGCAGGGCCTGGATCTCCTCCTCCTCCTCCTCTTCCTCTTTGATAAGCTGGCTCCATCTGCACCTCTTTTGGGATGGGACATCCTGAAATCTGATGGGCACTCCTGCCAGAAGCTGTGAAACCCTTTTCCTGCTCTGTGAAGGACATGCGTGCCAATGGCAGGGAACATACTCTGTCTCCAGCTCTCTTTCCAAATACTCAAATTAACAGGAAAGAGTTAAGTTGTAGCCTGCTTGGTTCATGCCGTTGTGATGCTGCCTCTTGCTTAAAACTGCTGTCTGGACAAACTCTGCTCCAGTTAAATGCCATCTCTCATACATCCAATTGCAAGGATTTAGAGCTCAGATTCTACCCAATTACCTGCTTATAAATCCCCCCGCCCCCAGTTTATCTCCAGGAAGGTAACAGTGCTTGGCTGGTGGGCATCTTAACTGCTGAGCCTGTGCATATAGCTGTTTTTAGTAAGGCTTACACTAATCTCATCTCCCCAATAAGGTTCTCTAGGTAAGCTCCGGGCTTCAGCCACTGCCCTTCTTGTACCGTTGTGGAGAGCTTCTGGAGGCAAGTTCCCCCAGCTGGGGATACAGTAGCCGAATCCTCTCCTCGGCGGGCACTAGACATTTACAGGGTAGACATGCCGGGAGATTCGATTTCTTCCGCCCGGTCAGGGAGAAGCCTAGACTTGGCATTTAGTGCTTCTGACATCATTCCTTGGGTTAAAGTGCCTTCACGAAATACTCATAATCCAACTCTGTTGCCCCGCTAGGGCGTGGAAGACACCGTCCTCACTACCTGCGCTTACAGCCATCCGTACTCCTGTAGGCTCAGGCTCCATGCCGCCCACCTTTGGTGAGCTCCTGATCTGGCTCCCCAGATCAGCGTGGCTCCCCAGTGCCTCCTGTTGTTGCAGATGGCAGCTCAGCCTCTTGCCCTGCCTTCTTTAGAAGTAAGGGCTGTTCAACCCTTTGCTCCTCATCCTTTGCCTGCTTTTAACACTTCACTGGGGCAGCATGCGGCCCCTCCTTCCCTCTGAAATGCAGCTGAGCTGCCCAGCAGCTCTCCGACTGGGACTCACTGTTTCTCCGTTAATTTCTCTTGCAGAGAGGGACTCCTCCGGGTGCTCTCTTCCCGTTCCCATTAATTGAAGTAGCCGTGCCCGTAGCCTGCGGTTGCTTGCTGCTACTCATTATTATCCTCGTTCTTATGATTCTCACGGCCCGGAAGAGGCGCCAGTCAGAGGGGACCTACAGCCCAAGCCAACAGGAGGTGGCAGGAGCCCGCCTGGAAATGGACAGTGTATTAAAGGTGCCACCGGAGGAGCGTTTAATATAGGCACCGCCCAAGGGAGGCAAAGAAGTGCCTTTGCAAAGCCTGCACCGAAACACTGGGCTTAGCTCTCAGGCCGTGCGCTCCCCTCGCTCGCCTCACCGAGCTCCTTCAAGGCCTAGGAGAGCAGTGGAGTCACAAGCACGTTTGAGTGGCTGGGCCACACGTGTCCCCGGAAGCAGGCGGTGGCCGCTCCTCCCCCCACCCTCCTTCGTCCCTCTCCAGAGGCGGCAGTTAGTTAGACACCCCTCTACCCCATCCCGGTCATCCCCTCAGCATCCATCCAGCGCAGAGCGAGAGATCCTTGCCTCAAAATGTCTTTGGAAATGTTGCTCTAACTGGCAGAACGCCGGGCTGCCTCTGCTGGATTAGCCAGAGGCAGGCAGAATTTTCCCGAGACCAACTTCCAACAGCAACAGCACGGCTGATCCTGCCTCCCCCGTTAGACGTGGCTCAGGATGACCAGAATCCGCCGAAAGTGTTTACGCAGACATTCTGTTTTATGAAGTAGCCCCCAATCTGGGGTGGACTATTACATCATTTGTTTGTGGGGCTTGTTTTCATTCAGGCAGAGTTGCCAAGTGCGGGAGGGAAGACGGCCGCAGGGTTGGCTCTCGGCTCCTTGAGGTGGCGGACGGAGGTCGGAGGTGGCTAGGAAAGCAGCAGCCGTGTCTGGCGACAAAGACGCGACAGGCCCGAGCTCAGTCTGCTCTCGCTTGCCGTGGCAGCACACGACAGGAAAACAGCCACTGTGTTGTGCTGTAGCTACCGGTCCCAAGGGGCCTCCTTAAAACTGTTTGGCTGGCTTTTTGCCTGCGGGTACTCACTTGTAGATTACCAGGCTTTTGTGGACAAAACTTTGTAGGGATGGCAGAGTTTCTGCTTGTCAGACGTGCCGTAGCGAGAGGTCAGTAACATCTTGTTCCACCACAGCGACCGGCGTGGGCCCAAGTCAGCAGCTCCACCCTGGTGGGGACGGTGGGAGCGGCCGGAGCGGCTGTGCTCATCACCATCTTTGGCATCTCGGTCCTCGCCATGAAGAAGAGGAGGGCCACTCAGGGAACCTACAGCCCCAGCCGCCAAGAGAAGGACGGGGCGCGCGTGGAGATGTGGAACGTGATCAAGTTGCCACCTTTGGAGCGGCTGATCTGAACCCCAGTTGCAGAGGACCCCGAGACCCAAACCGCAGAGGCTCGCACGCTCTCCAGCAGGCCTTAAGGAGGCGACTTCACCTGCTCCTCGCTTGCTGTATAAGCGGCGGGCAGGAGGCTTAGAACAGCCGTTGCTCCGTTGGGCCTTTTGTGCTGTGACAAGAGGCACGCAGGAAACGTTGAGCCAGCAACGGATGGACACAAAGGGGAGCGTTCCAGGGACGGCGGTTCGGGGCTCCGGTGCCTGCACTGTTTATCTGTTTACACGAAGAGGCTGAGCACCGGGTCAGGAACTCAGCACAAGCGGTATGTTGGCCGTGAGACATCAGACGGCGGCTGGAGGGCAGAACGAGCCTGGATGAGGACGCCGGGAGTAAGTGCTTTTGCGCTTGACCTAATTAATACAGCCCACAGTCCCAAAGCAGACCGATGGACAGAGTCTTCCAGGCTTTCCTCCTTATTTCTGGACAGAAGAGCAGCGGCCCTCTTTTCCCACCGGGACAGAGTTGAGCATTAGCTGCTCCCACAAATCCACTTGACTGCAACCAGACGCCAAGGATGAACTGCAGGACAGTGGTCTACTGTGCCTTGTAAACAATTTACTTAAGTCAGTGTTAACTCTGTAATCATTAACAAGACTACCTGGCGATGGCGGTAGCTCTTGGTGCACACGTCAAGAGCCACTGAACCAGACGACGCCTCCCCCTGCCCATTCATGCTGTGGCCACTGGTGAAACCGTCCTCTGCCAGTGAGCTTCCAAGCTGTCAACACCAAAATACAACTCTTATGAGTTTGGTTCATTTTCTGCTTTCCCCCAGTGCCTTGCTTCTGCTAGAGTCATACAGGAGGAGCAGCTGTTGGTAGAGGCTGTGGCGTGAAGAGACAAGACACACTGGAATCCTTCCATTAAAAAAGGAAGGGAAGATGCAGTCAGCCTGAGGAGCACTACTGTGAGTAGGTACGTCCTCTCTCTTTTTCTCTCTCCCCCAAGCCAGAGGAGAGAAAGTTCAATTGCCAGCATTAGCCATTCACAACAGTGTCCCAAAAGTTACATGCCAGAAGAAAGGTGGTGGAATCAGGCTCCATCTTAGCATTTGGCAAATGAGACGCACTGTCTGGAACGGACTAATCACTCCCCCAGGGAGAAAGGTCTCATTTCTGTGCAAGTCCAGCCACAGAAGGGCAGGGCTGCCCACTCCCCAGGCAAGACAAATTCATTCTGTGTTGTAAGCTGGCTCTATTTCTTGCACTATGTACCAACCACAATAACACCGGCATGCGTGTGTCCTAAACTTGGACCTAAAATAATCAGCATTTCAGTGGGATTATGACTAACAGCAGTGAGAAATATTTTAGCAAAACAAATGTCCGCTCTAAAATCCAAGCCCCAACTTAATAAGGGGAAATGTGAAATCCCACAGACTGTTGCAGGAGGGGAATCCCAGGCTGCTTTGAAGCTGCTTAGAAATACAAATATGGGAAGGGAGGGGATATTGTCCATATTTTGGAAATGCTGGCTGACTCTCACATCATCTGGGAGGGTCCACATGGTTTCCCTTCCCAGTGCAAGCTCACAGCGAGATCTGGACTCCTAGGGAAACAATGAACATGACCTAGCAAAAGGTACACCAGCCAGATACTGAGAGGACGGGCTGTGTTTGTTAGGAGACCCCCTGCATTTAGGACACGTGCCGGGCACTAGAAATGCAGGTGCAAAAGAAGGTCTCTTTCACACTATACAATTAAAGCACTTTGGTATTACTTTAATTTTCCTTAAGACTCCAACAGAATCCTTTTAGTTTAGTATAGTGAGGAACTTACAGTTTTTTGGCAATATCTGGCAGACTCTTCTAAATAACTTTATGGAAGAATGCATTGCAGGATTCCACTATCAAAGTGCTGTAACTGTGTAATGTGAAAGGCGCCCAAGAATGTGCCCTGACCAAGAAGCTGGCAAGAAAATGCTTAATCTGTAGTAAGCAAGCCTAGCCACATGTTAGAATAGAACCTCCTCTTCTCTGTCCAAAGGGGGGGGGGGACAATATTGAGAAATGAAACTTTGCCACTTCCAATCCTGTGGTAAGTCAGGCCTTGAACATACCTATTCATGCCACCTGTGCCCGAGAAGCTGCGTTTCACATGTACCCCCTGAGGCCTCGGAGAAGAAGCAAGCGAAGGGGGTTGCCAATCCCAGCTCCTAGTGGATCACAGCGAAAGAACCAGACTAAGGATCGCGTAAGAGCTTTCAGCTCTGTTCCACAGGCAGCGTCGGGAGGCATTCCTCTTACGGCCACCGTCAAGACACTTTCTGTAAGGGGCTTGCGGAGGGAGACCTTTCTGCTTTGCATAGCAGCTGCCTGAGGGAGACCTACCCCAAACAAGGATGAAATCAGATTGAACAAGACCCCTCCTCCAAGAACTGGCACCACTAATTCCCCACTATTTGATTGAACCGCCTTATTTCTACCATCATCTGGCTCAACTCACATTGGCAGAAGTCACGAGGAGGTGGCCACATGCTGCAACTGTGTGCCAGGCATGAGTCTTCAAGGATGGCCATTGCATCGAAGGAGATTAGTTGTACTTTACGCATCACCACAGTGGGGCTGTGGAACCGCCTTCAGATAAAAAGCCCCTGCGGTCCAAACGAGCAGGAAGCGTTTCCTTGTCTGACGTCCCTCCTGCCACCTCTGAATTCTTCGCAAGACTTGCCTCGCTCTCCCAGTTCTGAGCCATGCAAAGGCATCACCCTGCTGTGGATACCAACCGGTGTTTTTAGCCATTCCACTGTTTAATTTATGGATGCTTTTGTTTTCCACTGTGAACTTAACTTACTTTTGATATTTAATTTTGGATATATTTTTTCACAAAAATGATTTGCTACAGATCATGACACTCTTAAAAAAGACTGGTGAAAACTGTTGTGATTAAAATTTGCATCAATGTGTACGGCTGACACTGTTGATATAGAAGTTTATTTTTAATTAAAAAGATAAAGGAAGAACTGAGTGGGAGGTTTGAGGAAGCTCTTTAAACTCATCCAGGAACAATACTGACTCCTTAGTTACTTGGTAATTTGTTACAACTAAAGAAATGCTAATGGAAGGGGAAGGGCTGGAAGCAAAGGCTGTCACTGACCCTCACAGTTTAATGGGCTGCACTTATTTTTATTGCTGACAGTTTCTCATTAAACAATTAAGAGTGTTTACTACTGTCTCAGCAATCGTAGTGCCTCGGCCACAGTCTAGAGAAAGGCAACCCGTGCAGTTTTAATCCTGTTTTAAAATAGCACCTAGCCACTGAGAAGCAAAGGCACAGTTTTCGTGCGTCTATCTCCTATCTCCTGAGGTGGGTCAGTCCGTCACCCTACAGATCAGAAACAAGGACCAAACAGTTCCAGACCTCCAAAAGGCTGGTAGTGAAAGAAATATTCTGACAATATGGAGGCAGAAGGATGTGTTCTCTTATTTCTAGGGCATCCAGACTTCTCCCTGAAAGATCGTGAGGTAACGTTTACATTTCCCAGTTGTTCCGTTAGCTATCAGTACCGCTCCTCTATCGGGCCTGCTTGTTTTGCGACTGAATAGTCAACTCAAATTCTTGATTTAACTGGTGGTGGTAAAAAGTGAATATTTATGAAGAAAAGCTTTTTAAAAGGTTTGTACTGGGGTTCTTTGTTGTTTGGAGGGAAAATGGTATATACTGTTCTGGCAGGACAAAGATAACATACACACACCTTACCCAGGAAGCAGCCCCATGCGTTAGAAGAGACTCTGTCTGGACATTCAGGCTGGGCTGTAGAAAGTCTCATACAACTGATCAAAATGATCAATTATTTATTTCTCCCAGTGTGGTCCGAGGTTATATACCACTGAAATGCTGTCCTTCCCAACCAACACCATCCGCTTCTTTTAGGACACTCTGCCTACTGGGATGTTCCACCGAATGGTGAATGTTTCAGGCCCTAAGAGAGTGTTTTTATTCAGTCGATAAAGTTATCATGTTTGGAATGCAAAAAATGTGGAGGCTCCCCTCTCTTTCCCCTTTTGCGAGGAATGTGCCGTGGTGAGCAGGAAGGCAGTAATCACGGTAGATTCTAACGTAGACGGAGGGGGACGTGCTTGGACCACCGCTTTACAGGGGAGGGAGACGCGCTTTCAACAGGTGCCCCTGGCATCCCCAGGGTTCTGCCAGAGCAGTCGAGAGGGGACGGTAGATTGTATTCTACCCTGTCACGGGAGTTCATTCTGCAAGCAGGACGGCGGATGGCCTGGACGTGGGGGCGAGGGGGAGGCGCCGCAGAGAGGAAATTCACAAATGCCGTCACGCGGCCTCCCGCTCGATTGCTCCCACTAGCGCCGCCCACTCTTGGCTTGTCTGCTGCAGCTGCTGCTGGGCTGGCCAGGGACCGATCAGACTTGCGTGGTGATAATGCTGAGCCCAAGTACCAGTGAGATAAAATACCAGGTTCAGGGTTACCGCAAGTGGGTTTCCAATTCCGCGGGGGACACCCGACGGTTTCTTCTCCTGGTCCGTAACCGACGGGAAGAACGGTGGGATGAAGCACGGAGCCATCTGTGTTCTACAAACAGAACCCAAACTACTTTGTCAGATTAGATCGCGCGGTCTGCCTCAGCTGAGATCCTGTTTCAAGCACTGTCCTTGGGGCACCCGCAAGAAGGCCGTCATTACCCCCATTCCCAAAGCTCTGTGAAACAAACCAACACTTTTTTTTGGTGGACTTTAAATATTTTACTATTCGGAACTAGGCAATATCAAAAACATCTTTTTTTCCCAGCAAAAAAGAGATAATACAAAACAGAATGCCTTGTAAAAGCAACAGCACTTGACAGTAGTGTGAGGATGTGAACACAATGCCAAGAGGTGCCCCCTGACAGTCAGCATCCAGAGGAACCAAATATGTTCTTGCGCTGTACAGGCTCAAGCATGGAGACGGAAGCCTAGAGAACACTTCAGCAGCAGGAAGAAAACGTCAAGGTCACGGAAGCAAAAAAAACCCCAACAAAACTCAGTGGAAAGAAAAGGAGGTAGCAAGGAGAACTGACTTCCCGTGAGGGTGCAGAGCGATGTCTTGAGTGTGCAGACCAATGGTAAGCCTAATCACCACCCAACAGTAGTCGTAGTAGTAGTAGTAGTAGTAATAATAATAATCAGAAGAAGAACAGAAAAAACCAGCCAACTTTTGTTACAATTCCCCTACATCTGAGTGACCAAACAGAACAGACTGTTGACCTACATTATTCCCAGGGCTGTGGAAAGCAAGAGGGAAATGTACCACCCGGGGGCTTGAAACGTTTGAGGCTCTCGTGGAATGATTTGTCTCAAGTCAGTGAACTCTGTGCCCCCGGTGCTGCCCAGCCAGATGAGTTCTGCTTTGAGCAGAGGAAGGAAGGATGGACGGACTCCGGCTGACTTCTGTAACCGGTTAAGTGGTAAATACCAAGGGGCACCACTCCATACCAGCCTTAAAACTGCCTTTGAAAAATCTACCTGTCACCATGCCCTGCGCTCCTACCATTCCGCCCGCCTGGCTTTGCTGCATCTCATCCCTTTTAGAACTGCTTGGTATCAGTGTCTCACAGCTTGGTACTCTCCAGATTTTAGACTATTAACCTCCATCGTTGCCAATGAGTTGTGTGTGATGGGGGTTATAGAGGGCACCAGTTGGAGTAGGCTGCTTTATACCTTGGCCCTCTATTTTTTTTTTTTTTTGGTAATAAAATAAGGTACTGTTACATCTAATTGTTCTACCATGACCTATTAACACTTATATATATTTATTTATACATATACATACATACATACATATATATATATAAAAAAAATTATATTTAAGGAAAGTAACCATTATAGGACAATTAAGGGAACCATGAGAAGGACATTGTGAGTCCTGCTCTTAAAAAGGACCACTGCTGGTGATGCCAGTTCTCCGACGGATACGAAGGGACACTTTGCCCTGTCTCTAGAAAGATGCGGTACTCCCAACACGAATACTGAACCCAGGACGTGACTGGGTTTCCTTAGTAAGAGAGGTCCCCCGTTGCGTGCAAAATTTGGAGGGAAAGGGCAGGGAGTTCAAAAGTACTGCATGTCCGATAAAATCAGTAACCCACCTGCATGACACAAAAAGCTACGTAACAAAAAGATTCAGTTCGAAAGCCCAGTGATTAACTTAGCCCAACAGCAGGGCCTGTGTGCCGCATTTCCATGAGAAAGCAAAAACATAATTTGCAGCCTGTGAAGAGACAAGAGAAACGTACTTAAATTCAATACTGATCCCACTGGTGAAGAAGTGAGTCCTCACCTTGAAAAGGGGTTGGGGGGGGGCAGTGGACTGCAGAAATAAAAAAGAGGGTCAAGGAGCAACTGGGCCCCCTCCAACTCGGTCGTTCCCTTTAAGGGAATTTGGAAGAGTAGGGAAAAGCCCTTACGCCCCCCTTAACTTCCACACCTAGACAATCTCTCTGGCTGCCGGGTAGGCTTAAAAGGGGGCCGGGCTACTGTGGGATTCCGTTGGGATAAGGTCTTAGTCGGGACGTTGTGCCCAGCACTGCGGCTGGCGGGTGGGCAGTAGCCCCTGGCTGTTCCCACAGAACGTGGTGGCTTTGCACTGGCTCAACACGCAACCTAGGAAGGAATTCTGACCACTCCCCGCCAGGTGAGTCACTCAAAGGTCTCCCACTGCCTCCGCAGCTGTTCTACTTTCCCTGGGGTGACGGAGACCTCCTGCTTTGTCTTCTTTAACAAGTCTTCAAAAGGGTCCTTAATCTGGGCTTTAGCCTGAGGTCTGGAAGGGTGCAGCACCGAGTCTGCCGCTCTGGCCTTGGGGGGAGCCAGCGGGAGGTCAACGGGCCGTGCAGCTAGCTTGGCCCTGGCCTCTGTCTTGGAGGCCGAGTCAGCCAGGGGCAGTGTCCGGATTTTAGAAGGGCCAGGAAGCTGCGCTGGCCGGGGGGTGCCGCTTTGGGAGGGGGGCGGTGCCACTGGAGACTGGGCAAAGAGGTTGGGCATGGAGAGCGTCAGAGGATTTGGAGGAGGCCTCTGAGGCTGGTAGAAGGTAGAATTGGAAGTAATGAAGCTGGAACTGTAAGCGTGGCCCAAGGAAGGGACAAAAGGACTACCGGAGGGCCTCACCAGGGACAGCGGCAGGGGGGCTGGCGCTGCCGGCATAAAGGGGTTGAGAGGCGGCTGGGCGAAGGGAGTTGCGGCTACAGGGTATCCCAGGGGCCGGCCAAAGAGCGCGGACGTCTGTGGCGTGAGGTCACTCGCGGTTGAGGGGAAGCCCGTCGCAGGGCTGGGAGACACCGACCCCAGGAGGCTTTTAGTACTCGGCTGGAAACTAGTCTCTGGGCAGCTCCCTCCCTTCAAGGGGTCTAGGAGGGCAAGGAGGAAGTCACTGTCACTATTTGCACTCTCCACACTGACTTTGACCGGCTGGAGCATTTCTGTTGCATTGCCTGCGTTGCCTAAAAGCTGGGGGTAGTGAGCAGCAAAACTGGCAGGCGGCCTGAATTCGGGGTCAGGAGGGACATTTATGGCTGCAAAGGTCTCTTGCATGAGCTCCGAGGCCAGGTCGTTGCGTCCCGAGAGAGAGGCGGCCGTGTCGGGCACCGTCAGCTGCTTGGAAGGTCTTGGCGCGGGCGGTGGGGGGACGATGCCCAGCTCAGGGGTCCTCCTGCCCTGTGGCCGCGGGATGGTAATGCTTCCCCGAGGGGAAGGGGAGCTGCCGACGTCCTTCTCGGCAAGGTCCAGGATGCTGTCTCTGCTCCGGGGCCTCCGCGGGACCGGAGGTGCATTCCCCTGTGCGGTGAAGGGCCTCTCTGGGGAGCTTTGGGCATACTTGGTGGGAATGGCCATGTCGTCATGGCCCAAGCCCCACAGCTGCTTGTAGGGGTGGGGAGGCTTCATCCCTGGGGCAGCCCAACTCTTTTCAGAGACGCTGGGGTCCATTCTCTGCCAGAAAGCACACAGAGCGTCAGCGCATCCCCCACCGTCCTCCTCCAGTCCCGCAGCGCTCCTCGTGAACAGGGCCTTGCTCTCTATCGGTCAGCCCTTCCCTCCCTCCACACACCCTCCCTCCACCATCCACTCAGGCAAAGTCTTCCTTGAATCGTCCTACACCTCCCCCCTCACCCCCAAATCTTCCTCTTTATACCTACACTTCTTCCCCTCTCTGCCTCCTCTGTTCCAGAGCCTGGGAGCTTTCTCTGCCAGCCTCAGCCCGGCCCCCGCAGAAACTGCATTTCCCTTTCTGCACTAAACCGAGCCCCGTTGTACCTGGTAGTCGAAGGTGGAGTGCGGATCCCCTTCCTCCGTGGGAATCCTCAAGTCCTCTAAGCTTTTGGCTTGGGTGAGTGGCGGGGGTTGTGATTCCACATCCAGGCCTGTGAAAATGCTCTCCAAGAGGCTGACTTCCGCAGGGCTGTCTGGCGTGGGTGGGTCAGCATGGACCGAGCCCCGGGGCCGCTCGGGGCTCGTACCTTCCTCTCCATCAGCGCTGTCAGACTCCTTAAGAGTACGGTAAGGCTGCGGCCTGGCAGAAAGAAAGGACTCGTTAAATCTCATTGAGAGATGCGCCTCTTCTGAAAAAGCCAACACCACACTTCACGGGAAGAAAAGGCCAGCAGGAATTCATGTCACTTCCATGGGTCCACAAGTCCAATCAGCATCTGCCAGGAAGGAGCTTGTGATCTGACTTTTAAATCTGTGGGGAGCTGAAAGCACGAGCACATTGCCTGGGCTTGCTTCCGCTCACAAACTGCATTTGGGCTTGGTTGGGGTGGGCAGAAGGACATAGACTGCCTTGTGCCAGCCAGCACATTCTGAATGCTGTTACAAAAGGGTTGGTATTTCAGTGTGACCAGCCCTGGTTTTCAGAATTAGATTGCAAAGACATTTTACATTCCTCCAAAGAAAGAAAAAATGGCACAGAGAGATTGTGGTACTCTGGACCAAACTGCCATAACCCCACTTTATGACATGAACTACATACACTGAGGACAGGAACACCGGCGGGCACTGGAAAACATGCTGGAGTCAGTAGCACGGGGAAGAGCGGTGCTTGTGCAACTGCGGTGCCTTGAATTTAGAGGGGGAGAGAGGGTGGGTGGGTTGAGATCTGCACTGGTCCCAACGTGCGAGATTCAGCGAACACTGCAATTCTGAAGACACGCTTAGACAACGGACACGCCTTCAGCAATGCTGCTGACATCAAAGTCAACTTGAGCTGAGATTCAGGCAACAGGGATTCTACTGCACGAGGAAATATGGGGCATCCTAGACATAAGGATGCTGTGACCCCAAACAAGAAGACTGTAGCTGGTTCCAAAGTCCCTGCACAAAGTCCACGACGCAAGAGGGACAGGCTTCGGACTCTCTCGTTTCATGTGAGGAACTCCTCTTAGCGGACATACCCTGCTCCACAGGTTCTCTGCCTCTGCTGTCCCAGGCACAGCTCCATTCCCCTCACGCAGGCTGACTCAGCGCAAGCCATTCCTGGTGCTTCCCTGAGGTAAGTATCAATGATTAAACCGGTGTCACCTTATCAAGAAACACCAGAGACCATTATGGAGGAGAGGGAATTTATTGTAGGGCTTATTGAGGAATGAGCACCAAGCAGCCCTGCTCCTGTGTACCTCAGCAAATGGGCCTTGAACGCCCTGCGATTTGCATCAGCTCTGCATGCGAGAGAACGGCAGCGCAATGCACATCCAATTAAAACCACAAACTGACATGCATTTCCACGGTGATTGGCGTTTGACTGGCAGCCAGTCTCACCGTGCCCTTTAAGCAAGGCTTTAGATTGAGGAAAACATTGGAGAGGCACCAGGAAACAGCAGCAATACGAGGGAGCCCTTGTCTCTCTCTCTGGTCTCTTGATAAACTGCACCCTGCAAACTCATTAGCCAAGGGTGGCTTGCTCCATCCCCCATTAGACAAGGAGCGGCAGCTGACTCAAAGCGGTGGCTGCCTCATTACCAACGGGTCGGGTGCAACGTGGAGCTGTTTGGTGGGGGAACTGAACGCTTTGGCCAGCAGCAATTTCGAGCACAGGAATCCACACCCATATCAAGAGGGAAGCCAGATCCCCCTGTGAGGGTACCAGAGGCAACGCCAGTGGAGACCCTTTCAGCTGACTTGGCCTTGAGTTCTGTGTCTTCTGCAAACGCTGGCTGGCCGGCTGGCCTTCATCCCTTCCCTGTCTATTCTCTTCTCACACATGTCCCCCACTTCAGAGGGTTTAGTTCCCTTCTTGTGATCCCATTTCCTCACTTAACTCCTTGTTCTATCATCTGCACCTAACATATCCTGTTTAGTAAATGAGACCACAGATGGGCCTGAGATCTCAAATGGTTCCCAGCCCTCTTCCAGGCTCCAACCATTTAATACAGTGTCTTCAGGTCGTACTTTTAGCCTTTTTTAGGCATGCCTTTGCTTAGTGCTCCTTGTTTAGCTGGCTATCCAGATTGGAGAAAATGAAAATGGAACAGCGGGATCAGACAGGTGCAGAAAAACGGAGGAATGGCTTGGTTGGAAGCTCACAAGATGCAGTAAGAAGCACAAGTTAGCACAGAAACAGACAGAATGAGAGGAAAGCAAAGCCTGGGGCTCCAGGGCAGAGCAATGACGGAGCCTCTGTCTATCCCCACCCTCACCATGTTGTGTGTGGGTAAAACAGCTTTGCATGGAGGCACACGGGATCTGCATGTGTGCGTGTGTGCACACACCTACCCACACAACAGAACCACTCAAGCAAGGGAAAGACTGATACATCAGCAGGGTGTTCATGCTCCAAGCATGGAAGGGGAGCAGCGCTGGCTAATGTGGCAAAGAGTCAAGTTATAGACCATTCAAAGGGAGCAGAGAAGAGGAAGCTGTCAGAGAAGGCAGAGCCAGGGTCATCTTCCTGAGGAAACTCATCGCCGGAAGAGTCCTCGGAGAGAAAAACTGTATAGTGGCGCGTGGGCTTTACCAGGCTGAAGGAGACAGGGAGAAGAGAAAGAGAGAAAGCAGGTTACTGAGCCAGACCTACGGAGGGAAAGAAAATCATTTAAAAAAAAAAAAATCAGATCTTCCCAGCTTCTGACACAATTGGCCTACCCGCAGGAGAAAAGGGATACAGATTATAAAGAGCGGAAAGTCAGAGCAGGAAAGTCTGTCTTTTCTAGAAGGACCTGATGAGCAGGGCTCCAGGTCGAAGACTGAGGAGAAGGGGCTCCAAGAAGCCCTCCTGTGTTCCTGATGCTACCCCAGAGCCGGGCCCACTGGAGTCTAGACCCATGCCAATTCTGTACTGATTCCTGAGATACAGCAGGACCTCAACATCAATCTAAGGAGAGCAAAAGGACAACCGTTCTTCAGCAGCCAAGAGACAATACTTCTCCTCTCCTGAGAGAGAAGATCCCAGCAGCACAAGGAGCTCTGCAGCAGAAGGCAGGATCCCAGCTCCAGAGGTGCTGGTGTGTCAGTGCTCTGACAAAGTGCAGGACACACCTGGAGCCTTTCTGCCGAATCAAATTCTCTTGATTCCACCAAGGGACTGCCTACCCATCGTATACCACTCGTCAGAACACGTACTGCATGAAAGGGAGAGGGGACCACAACATAAGACACTTCGCCCTTTTACGTACAGGGTTCTTTTCTGCACCCTTTTACTTGTATAAACGGTCTGAAAGAGAGTTGGGCACACACGTCCTCAGCTGAACAGTATGGGCTTGCATTTTCCTGCAATGATTATGGGTGACTCTGAAGGCTATACACCACAGCAGTAGGCTGTGTCCACATACAACTTGGTTCCCCAGGCGCTTCCATCACATAAAGCCACAGAAGAAAAACACAACAGAAGGAGTTGATCGCTATACACAGACTGG
Organism: Cyclura pinguis; assembly: GCA_030412105.1. Taxonomy (NCBI): domain Eukaryota; kingdom Metazoa; phylum Chordata; class Lepidosauria; order Squamata; family Iguanidae; genus Cyclura; species Cyclura pinguis. The sequence continues at coordinate 1,585,266 of CM059613.1, forward strand.
CTCACAGGCGTCCCACAAACAGTCTGCTGCAAGGGGTGGCTGAAAGTTCCCTCCTTGAAGGCAAGTTGAGTTGTCTGTTCTGTTCAGCTGTGACGTGTCACTAAAATATTTATTATTATAAAAAATACATCTGCCTTGTCAGTTGGTGCTCTGAGGTCTGTCTACACACAAACAAATATTACAACTCACTTGCATGGATGTTTCTAGAGACTACATAATAGTTGGGTATTCTCATTCTTTCTGTCTGTGCCTGCCTTGCGCTCTCTCTCTCTCTCTCTCTCTCTCTCTCTCTTCGGCACACACACACACGAGATGTGCGCATATGTGTGTCTAGAACAGCAATCAGATACAAAATCATCCCTCCTCAGTTAGGTCTCAACCAGGGCAGGTGACAACTAAGAATGCAAGGACCATGGAATGGCTGGACAGACCCCACGTTTTCCTGAGAAAATGTATATGAAGCAGGGAGCACTTCCATCATTTTGTGTAAGTTGGTGAGCTTCCCTTTGGATTTGGCCAGGATGTAATGCAAGAAGGGTAAGTATCTTCTTCCACATCCTTTGGTAACTATGGATTGAAATGGCAAGGGCTGCCAGCTAAGAAGAGCTGCAGCAGGTCCACCACTGCCTAAGAGAAACCTTTCCATCTTTCTCCTAATTCAGGGTGCACACCCAAGACATGACTGAACTAAATCTTCTCCTGCTCCTGGCTCCCCACTTCTTATGGGTCTCTAAGATGCAGGGTGTCTTCAGCAACTTGGGCTACAGTTCTCAGAGTTCCTTGGAAAGCCAAAGAATGAACAAAACACACACTTCTGTGCACACTGGTGATGGTTTAGGAGCTGCTGCTTCTACTTTTGAAAGCAAGGAAAGGATGTGGTGCACTTTCAGGGTCCTTCGGGGGGTTTTAAGGTGTACTGTTCTCAGAACAGATCAACCCAGAGCCATCCTTCTCCCCAAAACCACTTGGCTTCCTTTCAGTAAAGATCAATCCAAGCAGCATCTCCTGCCACCAAATTGCCACCTCTTATGACAAAGTGGGACGTCACTGACAACCTGCTCAAATTTCAGCACCAAAGGCAATTTTGGTTAAAAGTGTTAAGGGACGACTGCTTGAAAATGTCCAACTGTAAATTTTTTATTAGCTTGAGGCAGTCGAATCCAGCACAAGCCTCTTCCCTCATTAACCCAATTCGGCTCTTCTCTCCTGCCGGCTGCCACCCACCACTTGCTCGCATTTCACACACAAAGAGCTGTCTCAGGAAAGGCGGGTCGCAGCAAGCCAGCTACGAGGCAAGCGGCGGCGAAGGAGACGTTGCAGGAAAAAGCGACCTGTCCGTCACAGCGCCAGTCCTCGGCGTCTCTACGTGACTGCTCAGGCTCCTGCCTCCCTAATCTTTTCACCGAGTTCCCATGCAGATGGCTTGCTGATCTCCTTCTAATGTTTAGTTTAACATGTCTCCGGTTAGCACCAGCATATGACAGTGCTGACAGTCGTGGCTGTTCCTTTTTAAATATCATGTCAGAAACACGGCGCAATAAAGCCAAGGATGCGCTCCACGGCTCTGCCTACCATTAGGCGAGTTGGCGCTTCGGTTTTAATGAGGACAATCTGCATTTCGGGGGCTTTCTCCCTCCCCGTGTGTCAGGATGCCTGGACAAATCAGCAGCACATCACGCCGGCCAAAAACCAAGTGCTGACAAATGTAGATATTTCAAATTTAATTGACACCTAAATGTACTTAAGACACATAAAGGGAAAGGAAACAAAAAAAATGGTGGGGGAAAGTGGCTGAGCAGTGGGGATGGGCATTAAATGACAGGAATTCTGTCATAAGGAAGAGTTTGCCTACGGAAAAGGGGACCAGTTTTATTCCATGGGTGAGGCTTTAGCAGGTTTGGACAAAAGGTTGAGCCAAGGGGTCCTTTGCAGCCTTCAGCCATAATCCCACCACGCCTGCCTCTGGCCCTGAGGTATGATCACTTGAACATTCCCCCTTCCCTCAAGACTGATTTAGATAACCTGACCAAGAACAGGTACAAAGGATGCCTCTGGGCCCACGGCTTCAAACAAGCAAGCCAAGCTCACGTTGAAAGGACAGGCATGCCTCCCCCACAGACAATGGCGGCCCATCCTGCATCGTGGCAGCATAATAACCCCAAATATGGTTGCAAGAGCCTAAACGCATGCAAAATGGACCCCGGGAAAATGCAATGGATCAGTTTCACCTGCCCCAAAGCCCTGCCCCTTGTGCTAAAAGCACACTTAGGCATCAGGTCCTGGAGCTTTTAGGGAAGGAGGAAGTCATTCTGTCTCCACACATGATGACTGCTTCTTCTCCCAAAGGTTGTTCGTTGGTACAGAGAAAGGCGGAAAGGCCAGACTCTGGAGAAGCACGGAAGAGCCAGTGGAAAGTCAAGAGGAGGCCGTGATAGTAGGGAGGGACCTGCAAAACCAGCTGGAGAAAGCAGCTCAGCTTGCTCCCATCAGCGGGTCCCTGGACCACTGGTTGGAAAGGGTGTGTGTGCTGGCTTTACCAGGAAGAGCTAAACCTGACACTGCCCACCAATGCTACCCTTATGATAAAGGAGGATGGATCATTTGTGCAGTTCTTGACTGTGACATGAGTGTTACGTCCATGATTGTCTCAAGCAGATCAAGTCTTTGGGGCAGAGGCCCACGGCCACTCTGATCCTACACTGCTACAAATTCCACTGCATTTGTTGGACCCTGAAGTTCCGCTTGCCATTTCTGAGGAGGATCTCCACTATCATCTTGTAGCAAAACCCAGGGACTGATTACAACATAGCTAAGAGAGCTGTGATTTGGTCAGACTGCTCCTGCCAGTGCTCAGAGAAGAGCAAGTGAAAAATTCATTAATCCTGAAGTGCCAAAGAGCTGTTCTCCAGCCCCCCCATGATCACTATGATGGAGCTCTGTCTTTGAGAACTCTAGATCACTTAAAACCTACACCTTCCACCAGCATTTAAAAAGAAGCCAAAGTAAGAATATGTGACCCATGAGAAGTAGGACTCTAGGGCTCAGGCACCCATAGGGAGAAGGGTGCGGAAGGGAGTGCAATACAAGGATCGGCTCCTTGCTGCCAGAAGGCAAGCAAATGCCTTTACATAGGTCAGGAGGGCAGGGAAGCTCCAGATTCCATCAGGACTCCTCCTTTCCATCTCTTTCGTTAGAGGAGACAGTGGAAAAGAGATGTTTTTAACATGCAAAATACTAGCCTTCAAGACCCAGCCTCCAAGAAGATCTGAAACAGCAAAACCCAGGAGATTCCACACACATTACAGGATAGGAATGCAGCTTCTCCTCTCAGTGAGGGGCATCAAAGTCAGCTTTGAGGTGGCAGGGAGGGCCATTTGTTTGCTGGGGCAACTCACAGGGTTGCCTTGTTTGTGTTAACCTGCACTTTCTGTGCTTTGCAGAGACAAAAAGGAGGTAGCAGTCGGTGTTTCCCCCAGGACCCTTCAGAGTCTTTGGAAGGGGGTTTCTTCCTGCTTGGCACAACTGGTCAAGGAGTCATCAGCAAACTTGCATAAACCTGATAAATGATACTTAAACTGCTTTTCCCAGCAGTTACAGGGATGGAAATTTTGTTAACAGTGAAACATTTAAATCTTCAATTTGGACACTGACTATAGATTTCCTGTGAGGATTCCTCTGCTCATTTAATTCAGATTTATTTAGGGAACCAGGCCTCTAATACATGGAATAGCAGCAGGCCACTGGATGGCATCAAAACTATGACTACAATATATTGCTTACAGGATGAGCTACCAGGACAAGCAGAATTCTTTCTAGAGCCTGACTTCTGGTGGAAATGTGTTCTATAGCGCCTGGTGTTCACTGGTGGGCTCCCATACAAGTACTAACCAGGGCTGACCCTGCTTAGCTTCCAAGTTCAGAGCGGTTCTATATTACTATACACACACTGATTGACATGGATCATGGCAGTCACCCTGAAGCATAGTATTTTTGCAACCCAAAGGAATCTGGAGAATCTCCCTCCATTTCAAGATTCAGACCCGCACTCTACATCTGTGCCAGTGTTCTCAGAATACCTGCACCTGGTTTTGCCAGTTCTTTCCTCTGAAAAATAGCCTACAGCACCTGGGATTCTTTGGTGGAAGAGTCCCGGTTTCCCATCTCTTCCCTCTGAACAGCTGAATGCAAGGCTAGTCTCCAACCCTCTTCCACAAGAGGGCGATCCGGTTCCACCAACCAAAGGCTCCAGCTCCGGTTCAGATGCAGGTGACTGCCTTCCACTGAACAATCCAATCTCCCTGCTTAGCCCACAGATCCTCAGCCAAGTTAAACACTTGAGAAGACAGCAACTTGCCTCATTGTGGAAAACCTACACTTTTTTCTGAACTTTTTTTCTGTGCTTATGCACTAGGTTTTGTGTTGTTTTGTTTTCAAAATGACTGTAGCCAAAGAGAGTTGCACTTGGACTCCCCTCTCCTCCCCACTGTGCCCATCCACAGAACAGTCTTTCTTACCTAAAAGGGAAATTTGGGGGCACAGATACTCACTGCTCTGGACTGGCGACGGATGTCCTTCGCCCTTCAATGGCAACGTTGCTCTTGGGCCTCCTGGCCACGTGGGGTCTGGGCGGCCGGACCTATTTGACAAGAAGTGGAGATGTTCCAGTAGTTCTCTTAATGAGTCACACAAACTTCCTCCACCCAACACACACACACACACACACACATCAATACCTCGACAGCTCTGACATGGCTCCCACTCCAACGCACCTGTAAATTACCCAGCCCCCCAACCTACAGCTCTGTGAGCTTAGAGGCTCAGAGGAGCACCAGGGATGGTGGAATACACAGGCAAAACAATCAAACTTTTCTTTTTTCAAGCAAAACTGCCAACCATCACCTCTGTCTTTGGAGTAATTCCCACAGAAGATACGGGTCAAGGAATGAGTGCTTGCTTTGCCATGTGCACGAAGGGAAAGGAGCAGAGGAGCAGCAGGTGGTTTTGATGGCTTGTGAAATTTGGGGCATGATTCCCTACAGCAAAGCCTGCAGCTTGTAGACCTTGCCCAGATGCCAGAATCAATTTCTAGGAGCCATCTTTGAAGTGCTAGGCCTGTGCCAAAATGAATGTAGGGGAGGAGCGGGAGGCCAACATTCCTCACCATCAGCAGGTCCTAGGACTTATCCAGGCCTGCTGGAAGATATTTCTGCATTATAAACAGAGGGCACTTGAATCCAGCACAGAGCAATCCAACCACCATCCACTATTATAAGGTATTTCATGTCTTAATAAAAGCACTTTTATAAAAGTTTCAATAAAAGCACTTTTTTGGCAGCTTCAGTTTTACTGTGATTTTAAAAAGGTTAACACAATAATGGCTTATCAGTGAAGTGTCCTACCAAATGAAAAACTGAACAGAAGATGACACACAGAAAGCCAAAGGAAGTTCGGTGCCTTTTTATTTCATTCATTTCTCAGAAGCAGATTTGTGAACTTTACCCAGTTCCACTCAGTATCACCCTTTCCAGTAACTAAGTGACATATCTGAATCTTGCTGCCCATACAAACTTCCAGAAGCCTCATCCAACATTTCAGTTAGCGTGCCACAAGTAGGCAAGAGAGAAAACAGGAAAAAGTTCCACCCTAAAGCATGGACTGGATGCAGGGCTCATTACATATCTAGCTCAGAAAGGATCGGGGAGAACTGTGCCGGCATACCAGAAGTTACAAAGACAAGCTTCAGAGATCTTTGAGAGACATTGCCAAGAGAAAGCTCAAGTCAGGCTTCCGTCGTTGGAAGCAGGCTAAAGAGAAAGGGAGCCAAAACCTACAGTCTCTCTTCATATCGGCTGCACACCCTCTCTTTTTGCTCTTCCCGCTACAGGAGACTCACAGACCAGACTGGGATGTCTCCTTCCAAGAGTCTTCAGTTGTGGCTTATCTCCATTCTCCTGCTCTGAAGTATGTATTTTGGAAGTCTATGTAGACAAAGGAGGGTTGGGGGTGGGGTAGCATGACCACCCTGCCTGCTTCCAATATGTATGGCTTATGAACAGATCAATCACGTTTTCAGCACAGCCTTGAAAACTTCAGCAATGTGAAGATGATGTTCCAGAGCAGGGCTCCACTAACCAGCCTGAAAGGCAAAGAGCAATGACAGGCATTTCTCACCACATGGCGAGGGTCCCACAAACAAACCCATGAGCACACCCTAAAGGAGGACACATGCACCCTCCCCTACCAGTGCCACCACCACTGATGCAGTCTTACGCCAAACACAAAGCTTTTGCAAAAGGAAGAAAGATGCTGAGAAAATCTATGCTCCTAGCATTTGTGTTCTCAGATCAGATAAGGCTGCACATGGACCTCCTTCCAGCAAAGAGGTGCTGTTTTACAAGTGGCAAGAAGTTGATCCTCATCTTTAATTCTGTTTCTGTGCTGTGGCTAGCGATGCAAAGAATATCTGAAAATATTCAAGAATGGTCCAATATAGGTTTCTAGAATGTCAAAAAACATTGATAAGGAGAATCCGGATTGAGCAAGAATCTTTGCACTTCAAGATTTATTCTGTGTGAAAAGTCCACATGTTCTTTCAGAGAAAATTATATTTCCTACATAGAACATACAATTTTCCTTCATAAAAAATGGTATGTTCTACACAGAAAACAACATGACTTCAGGAAATGCTTGGCAATCAGCAGGATTGCTAGTGATGACAAACACCATTTCCAGCCAGAGAATGCTGTTTTCTGTGCAAAAACCTGTTTTTTGTACAGAAAATGCTGTTTTCTTTGCAAAACCCATCCTGCACTTTTTTTTGCACACTAAGTCCCAAACTGCAAATAATCTTTGAACACTGTGAAGTTTTTGACAGCTTCTTCACAATGAGGAGTAAAGTGGTAAAAATCATTCATTCTCGCCTGTGGGAACAAAATGTATGAAGATTCACATCTCTAGCTGGGCTCAGGGATTCTGCTGGACTTCCAAGCTAGCTGGTAGAGGGAATTCTAGGAAGGACTCCTCTGCCTGCTCTCCCCGAAGGCCTGCTTCACGCAGCAGGAAACACGGCCACCAAACACAGGCTATCATGGAATCCTTCTCCTCCATTTGAAATTCCCTGTCAGGAGCACCAGCAGGAGTGCAGCAGCTGGGGAGGTGGGAAGGCAGCCTCCGTCCCCAGAGAGACTGAACGCCACTGCCCCATGGGAAGAAAGGAGGTCAGATGCCAGAGGCCTTGGAGACTGGCCTGCACACAAGACTGACTCTCCCTCTGCAATCAAGACGGCTTAAGGCGGCGAATTTATGGCAGGAATGGAAGGATTAAGTTTGCGGCAACTTCGAGTGAACTTGCAAGGCGGAGAAACATGGGGGAAAAGAACAACAGAGCTAATTAGAGGAGCTGAGCTGTCAGAGCGCGGCTGCATGGCTCAGCGCCAGCAAACAAAAGGAATGGCTTGGCAATCAGCAGGATCGATGGAGGAGACTGCTTCATTAGGGATGATAAAACACAGAGAGAGGGAAAGGCAAGAGGGAGAGGGAGGAAAGAGAGAGAGAGAGAGAGAGAGAGAGAGAGAGAAAGGGAAAACTGTTTAATTAAGCCTAAAGCTGGCTTGTCACTGTGCTGCGAACACTTTCACCTTAGGGGCGGCTCTCTCGGGGTGGAGATGGCCCCGCCAGTGAAGCCAACTCCATGGCATCAGGGGAGGGATGCTAAGGGGAGAGGGTTCCAGATCCTGAGAGAAGGCTTTTGCTGGGAGGGGGCTGGGTTGGGAAGAAGGGCAAATCCCAGCAGGATTTCAAATGCTACCAGAGAAGCAGGGTTAAAACGCACATTGAATACAAAAGCACCATGTGTGCGCAACAATGCAGAGGGCAAATGCCAAGCTCATGAGGGCTGAATGGGCAGTTAGCGGGAATCTCTCCTACCTGGGGAAGCTGGCTGACCTTTGTGGCACAGGTGTAATCTGCAAAATTCCTTTGCAAAAAGAACAGAAATTTTACTTGGACCCCAACATGTCAAGGGGAACACTATCAAAACACAAAATGGAACAAGATTCTGGAATCAGATTATTGAAGAGTATGCTGGCTTAGACAGACACTGCTGGAAAGCAGAGGGAACGGGGCCATAGCTCCCTATCTTCACAGGGAGATCTAAATCCAGTTGTGAGTCTCAACTGGAACAGACCACTCAATCAATGGGAACTTCGGGAAATGTTGGCGGTCAACATTTATGTATTATCCATTGATTGAAACTAACAACTTCATTTAGCCCTCGGGTATTCAGGATCATCCCGCAGGGAAACTGTGCAAATGCCAGTGTCCTACTGAACCCTATTGCTGTGAAGCACTAGAATACACCAACAGTTCAAGTACAAGATGGGGAAGGGGGAGAAGAAAATGATCTATACTAGATTACTAGGCTGAAGGTACTGCATTGGCTGCCCATTTGCTATGGGGCTAAGTTTAAGATTGTGGTATGAATTTATAAGGCCCTAAACAAATCAAGACCAGGATATCTGAGAGAATGCTCTGCCTGGATACCACAATCGTCATGAGAAGGCCTCCTGGGTGTGCTACACCCAACTGAAGTCATTTGGTGCCAACTATAACCTTTTCTGTGAAGATGCTGCCCTCTCTCTCAAAATAAGGTAGATACTGAGTCTGTTGCAGTTTAGCTGCATGTTGAAAACTCTTGTACTCTCTTGGTTTATGAAGCCTGTTATTAACTTCAGTTTTGTTGATGTTGTTACGTGTCTTCAAGTCATTTCTAACTTAGGGAGACCATAAGGCAAACCTATCACAGGTTTTCTGAGGATGAGAGTGAGTGCCATGCCCAAGGTCACTCAAGGGGGGTTCCATGGCTGAGCAGGGAATCGAACCGTGGTCTCCAAGGCCGTAGTCCAACAAACCAACCGCTACACTACGCTGGCTCTTCATTTACCATCTCTGAATCATGTAATATCATTGTGCTTCGTTTTAGCTATGATGTCTAGTCCTATTACGGCTTCTGTTGTAGTATACTGCGCAGGTATGTTGTACAAGACTGAAGGTAAGGAAGGTTATCCTTCAGAATACCATTCCCAGGCAACATGACTACTGCCACACTAGCTGGAGGATTCTTGGAGGTGTAGTCCAGAAAGTAACTTTCCCGAGTTCTGAAAAATTTTAGTACAGGGTGCTCCATGCATGGCTGCCTTTGAACCACGCTAGGAGACTTCATTTGGTGTAGCATGCGGAGGACACAGAACGTAGGACTGGTGTAGAATGTAGAATGGTGAGAGCCATCATGGTGTAGTGGTTTGAGCACATGGACTAGGATCGTGGGAGACCAGGGTTCGAATCCCCACTTGGCCATGGAAGCCTACTGGCTGACCCTGGGAAAGTCACACTGGCTTAGCCTAAGAGGAAGGCAAAAGCAAACCCCCTGTGAACAAATCTGCCAATAAAACCCCATGGCAGGGTTGCTTTAGGGCCTCCAGAAGTGGAAGATGATTTGAAGGCACACAACCACAGAGTTCTGCAGCTCAGGCACCGAGTAGCACCTGCTGGTCTGATGCCACAGCACCGGTGTGACATCACCTTCCTTGGCTCCTGATTCACTTACAAGTCTTATTCACAGCGCTGGCATCAGACTAGAGCCTGGACAGCTTAAGCAACACCTTCCCTCCTATGAGCTCACCCGCACCTCTCCCCACTGGTGAGACACGGAGCAGGCCCCCCAAGGGGTAGATGTGACAGGGCGGTATATAGGACAGGTACATCTTGAAGGGTGCTGCCTGTATTCTGGAACTTTTTGGAGCATTTGTTGCTCCCTATCTCCCTTATATTCTCTCTCCCAATTTAAATTTAGGCTCTTGGCAGATCTGACAGCTAGTGTAGCAATTTTTCAGTTTTGCTCCTCCTTTTCCTGTTGAAGTGCACTGCATTTTGCTTATTGCTGCTTCTATTTATATATAAAATAGAGGTACTTTAACTCATTATTTTGACTGATTGCAAACAACCTTGACAGTTCTGTATGAGTGCAGAAACAGGATAAAAAACATTTTAAAAAATTAAGCAGTCAGTTGGTGAAATGGAGAAATGGCTACTCCAGTGCCAGGGCTTAAAATAAGCCCTTGACCCCTTTATGCAGTTTGTGGGAATAAAAACAACAACTATTACTACTTCAATAACAGCACCCAGTAGAATTTGTAGACACAGAATGTATCTCCAGCCAATGTCCTTTCCCAATTTGATTTTCAAAAAGTACAAGAGGGGAAGAGAGAGATCTGGCAGACATCAAAGCACTGTGTTTTCAGAACAGGTAGCCAAGAGGACTAGGGCCGCTTTTTACCCTGTGCTCTAGTGTTGTCATTCGTGTGTCTGGTACTGTGATCTGAGAGGCTTTGACTGCATAAATCTACCGGCAATGCTACCAAGAACTGCTTGGCAGTACCCATGTATTCCTACCAAACTGGGCTTTTGCAATCCAATTCCCCCTTGTCCTCTTCTGAGAAAGCAGAATACCCTGTGTGGATGTCCTCTTCAACAAAGCCATCCCTCCAAAAGGCCTTGTTAACACAGGCAGCTCGCTATGACAGCACCTTCCGCTCCTACAGAGTGCTCACTCCCAACCTTTTTATCCAACACACTGAGTACAAGGACAGGTGACACAACACATCAGAGATTTAGTAATGCATTGCAGCCGAGAGATTAAACAAACTTGATAAAATGGCCTTTGATGCCAAGAACAAGCCCGAGTTGGGACATGGTGCATCAGTAGCATTTTGTCTGGGGGAAAAAAAAACACTGGGAAGGCCTGCTGGGAGAACAGAAAGAGGAATGTGACCCAAAGGTTTTGGCTGTGGGGGATAAAGAACATGGAGAAAGTTTGCTTTCTGGGTAATGAATCTCAACAAATCCTCGAGGGTCTTCAGCATCAAGGGCACTGAACAACAGAGGCAGAGGCAATCAGCACCACCTTTGACACATGTAGGAAGGAAAATTATCAATGCATAAATCCATAACAATGACTCACAGAACTAAACACCCACTGTTAAGACATGCACACTCAATCTGAATTCAGGAAGCATGCGCTGGAAGTTAAGAGCACACGGCACACCCAACCCAGCTGCTAACAAAAAGGAGGAGGAATCCAAAGCAGCAGAAAAAAACAACAACCCTAAGTTAGTTGTAGCAGAGTATTTTGACAATTTGTCCTTAGTTTCTTCGATTCCACTTTCACATATGGAATCAGATTAAAGGAAGTTGCATCTTAACTTAAAATATGCCAGGCCAAAAAATCCCAAAGCCCAAAGGAAGGGCCAGCAAGTACTAAACTAACAATAACTTCCTTCTTTGGGAAAGGAAGTGAAGTCATGGATCCAAGACATTTGTAAAACAGAAGAAGAAAGTGCACCTAGGGTAGAGGCAGAGTAAATCTGATGTTTGTCCAATGCAATCTTGGACCCAATGAAATTATATTGCAACATCCTTTGTTTGAAGACAAAATTTGTTTTCAGTTACACACTGATCATTGACAGAGAAAATTATTCTGATCTTCCTTTAGCATTTCAGTATTGCTTTTATCACTTGGTATGTTTACATTTGCACACCAGAGGTGTCTCTGTGGAATGGAATTTAGTAGGTAGCCTAAGTATAAATGGAGGGAACAAATCCAAATTGATGCAAATGTTCTAAAAAGCCAGTATCTTGAGTTTGCAGATTGGCCTTCAAAAGCCCACTAGCTGAAACCCTATGTTGACCCTGGACAAACTTGATCTTAAAAGTATCACCTGAAGAGTAAGAGAAAGAAGCCACAAGAGACCCTGCTGAAGATGAACAGTCCAAAGGGACTGAGCTTTGGACAGAGCTTGACCAAAGAAAAGACAAAAGTTCCTGATGAGCTTCACAGGCGGTTGGCTAGGCCCAACTAGTAGTGTTTAGTATTACTACGGAGCACGCAGGGTTAAAGATGGCAGCCAAGAGGTAGAGCGGCCAGCTACTCACGGGCCTGGAGGAACGGTGGATCTTGGGTGGAGGTGGTCTTTCCGGCCGGGTGCTTTGCTGCAGCATCAAAGTGGAAACTTCAGTCATCAGCTTGTTAAGCAACCCACCACTACCCGTACACAGCACACACTTGGTCTTCCCAGCACGGATCCCCTCTGGTACATTAAACCCTCCACAAGAGAGATGGCTCCAAGCTTTCTACCGCTGTGAGTCCTAGTGAACTATGGGGACAGATTGGGAGGAACTGGGGTAGGGACTTATTGGTCAACTTCTATGAACTCATCTCATCATCTTTTCTCGGGACGAGACAAATTCATGATCTATTGATGGCTGTGAAGAGACGTTCTCTGTCTCTGAAAGGCTGTGACGGGGGAGGGAGTCGCCTTTGTGCCCTGTTTGCAGCTTCCCTTTGCTTGGGGGCACCTTGGAAGTGACTGCAGGAAACAGGATGCTCAACAAGATTGGTCTCTTCCGGCAAGGCGAATTTCTGTCAGCACCTATTACACATGCCAGCTAAAGAGATATGGCAGCAAACCGAGCAGGAGAGCACAAGTGAGAGAGGGCAACCACTTTCATGTACTATTCTTATGGTCTTCCAAAAGGCATCTAGATAGACCCTGGGAAGCAGGATGTTGGGGCAGATGAAGCTCTGGTGTGACACCCACCAGGACTGCTCTTGTGTTCTGAGGAGATCGTACCTGTGTGTGTGTGTGTGTGTGTGTGTGTACATGCCTTCAAGTTGCCTTACGGTGATCCCATGAATTTCAGATAGTTTGCTTAGACAAGGAATGCTCCAAGGTGGTTTTTCCAGCCCTTTCCTCTCAAATACAGTCTAAGGGACTTAGTATTCGTTGGTGGTCTCCCATCCAAGTACTAACCAGGACTGACCCTGCTTAGCTTCCAAGATCAGACAGGATCTATATTACAATACGAACACTGGAATGTGGCAGTCACCCTGAAGCACGGTGTTTTTTCAGCCCAAAGGAATCTGGAGAATCTCCTCTCATTTTTTCATTTCCTTCAAGGAGCGAGAAGATTCAGACCTATGTGCCAGTGTTCTGTACTCTGGTCTGTGCAAGGAGTTGTGCATCACAGCAAATAAGCATATAAACACACATACATGAGCATGCATGCACACACACACCGCACTGGTACCCAAAATACTATATATAAAGAAATCTATGTACATTTTTCCCTCCCTCATTTCTGTTTGTCACAAGATGACCCGGGGAAATGCCCAATCCCTAAGCAATGCCCATTCAAGCTTCTCCATATGGCTTTAGGAGCTAAAAGCTTGCCTGTATTTTGTTTGGGTTTTAATTCAAAAACAAAACCTGAGGTCCTGTGAGAGAGCCTGATGGCTGAACACCAAACCTGTGTGGTGCAGTTGCGCAGCACAGAACCTCCGGCTACACAGTGCCTAGATGGGAGCATGTAAAATGTATTTGTAGATCCCTAGATTTGCACTTCGTGTGGACGGCTCATGCTGGGATTCTAACATTTTAGTGAACAGCCATGAAGAAGAACTATATTTATCTGTCATGACAGCTAATGAGTGAGAGCAGAAGGAATGGCAGTTAGAGCTGCCACGGTGTTTCCCTTTTTGAGTCCCAGAGGCCCCCCCCGCCTTCCCGTCATGCTCCAAAAACGTATTCGCAGGACATGAAGATTATATTTACTAAAACCAGCATCTGATTTGCAGTTAATTTGTTGATGTAGCAAAACACATTGTTTCTAAAAGGTCAGGAGGGGAAGCTGTGGTGGAACATCAGCTTAATTACCTGCGCTGCGCAGACCAGGCGTGGATGTCCATGCTGCTGGTGCTGCTGAAGGCAGCTAAATTACCGTCACAGGCCCCCTCCCGCCACAGTAACCGGCAGGAGAAAACAGGGAGGGGAGGGAGTGGCCCAATGCTTAAGCAAGCACACAATTTTTACCTGCAGCTCTTCCATACTGTACCATTCACGCCTTCTGATGCTGATGGAGATGGTGTGAATGAATTCTACGCCTTGGCTGCGCAAGTGTCTGAACAGGTTTCTGTGCCTTAAAAGCCCTGAATGGCACATGGTCCCATGGGACCTACTCCCACCTTCTCTTCCGTCATGGTCCCTACAATCACTCAAGGACAGCTGTACCCACCCAAACCAACAAAGTCTGTGCATCAAATGAACAAAAGAAGTCAAGAAATGATAAAGACGCCATGTGCCATGCCAAGTGTCAAACAACACCAGCAACATGACCTGAGATGAATCTCACAGCAGGAATTTTGTTTAGTGACCTAACACTGGATTCTGAACCACGGGAAAAACAATGAACTGGTTGGTTCCCGAGCACAGCAGCACTTCCATCATTTTTGTCACAGCCACTGGCGCCACATGTATGAAGGCAGGGCACACCTTTATGCTTCCTGCTAACCACATGGGATCCCCGTGTCAAACCAAGATTCAACCCAAACCTCTTTGGCTTTCTTGGGCCCCAATTCTTCAAGGAGTACAACTGAAGTGAGAAGAGTGGAGATTCCTCTAAGATAGCCTCATAAAGTTGCATTACACCTCCTGGAAATCCAGTTCATTATAACTTATTACTTCAACTATTTCTACATCTTCTGTTCTGCCTGTGTACATCATGGCATAAAGCTGGGAGCAATGTGACACCTGCTTGACCAGATCAGGAGTTCAGTTCATTTGCAGGAAAAACCAGAGGGCAAGATTGCTCGGAAAAGTCTCTACCAGTTCTCCAGAGTGCCACTGCTGGAATGCAGCGGAGACAAAGAAGGAACTCATGAAAACATCTCTTTGCTGGCTTCCCCCAGTACAAAAACTGAGGTTGGCTTCTCAAACCCAGGGGTTCCAGGGCTGTGTTCATCCCAGCATGCACAGAAAACCTGTCCATCCCTGGCTTCAGCGGAGTTAAAAATCACAGCTAATAGGTTAACAACTGTTTTTCTTCTGCTTCAAATGAAGAATATCAGAAAGCCGGGGGAATATTCGGCTTCCCAATTTGTACTGACTGCTCAGTGCTCCCTGCAATGTGTGTTTGACAGGGCTGACATTTTGTACTGCTGTGAGACGGGGGGAGTGTGTGTGACATTTTTATTCATGGTGGCGTACGCCCTTGTAATGATCAGCCCCGGTCGATGTGCTTACTGCAGCAGCCCCCGAGCCCTCGGAGAACAAACAGGAGTCGAAGGTACCAGCAGTTCGGCTGCCTTGTTAGACACCACCAGGATCCTAACAAAGAGCAACTGCTGGAAAATTTCACTGTCAAATCCTCAAGGACATTGTCAGCAGAGAGCTAACTGCATATATTTCTCATTTAAAACACTGAAAATTCACCCATTATGTATTAAGCAAAAGACAAAAAGCCAGGCCAGGTTTTTAAACTCTCTCATCCTCTTTTTTTTTTTTTAAACTGGTCATTCTCACAGCTTCTCATGGGGCTGGTAGCTGGGCTTGATGCTGAGGAATTCACATCTACAAAATCTGAGCAGATCAGCTGATTTAAGATGAATACCAATAGACAATGTATTTGATTATCCAGTAAAGGGGTGGGAGGACAGTTTTATCTTGCAGCTGGAGCCTAAAAGTAGCTTTTAGAAAAATAAATGTCTGCAGCCATCATTCCAAAAATATGGTAGCATGTTGAGATTCTGGTGGTATCAGACTGGCGATTTAAAGTGGCTGCATAGGAACCGTGCCACTGGTCTGCCCGTGCAGTTTAGCTAAATTACTGGAGGCAGGAGAATGTAGTGTTACTCACTGGCCAACTCAGGAACAGACATATAGGATCAAAGAAGAGAAAGAGGGCTGGAGAAAGACAAACTGGATTATTTTGGGGCATCAGTTGAGCCCCCTTACACCTTTTGGTGGAGATGAGAAACAGTCAGTCTGGAAACTAGCATGGTTGGTAGTACAGTAGAGAAAGCTAGAGTTTACCCAAAGACAGAAGGGCGATCCCAAATACTGCTAATTCAAACCAAGGAGAACAGGACAGGTAACCTGGCTCCACAGGAGAGACTGGGCCAGCATCAGCTACACAAATCAATTAACTTGATGACAGAATCAGTTACCCCATTCCGCTACAAGGCTCAGCTGAGATGCCCCATAACCAGGCCCTGGGGATCTGGACAGACCCTGAAACTCCGCCAGCAAGTGCTTACATCTTCTTAGTGCAACCTGCACTCTGCTGCTGCTGGAGCAGGGAGCTCAGATGTCAACTATCGGTACAGCAAAGGCTCACTTAGGCCCAGCACGGCTTATCCTGGGACTGGCAGCAACGGATTCCTTTGCCTTCGGGAAGAGATCCTTCTCAACCTAATGGGGCATGCTGGGAACTGAGCCAAAGACTACATGTGAGCACATCAAGGTCTTAGCCACTGAGCCTGCTGAAAGCTCCATCAGAGAGAGGATATCACCTCTGACCCAGAATATCACATGCTGATATAACAGCAGGCAGGGGCCATGGTTCAGTGGTAGAGCATACGGTGTACATGCGTGTCCAGTCAAACGTATACAGGTAGGGGAGGTGAGAAAGAGCTGTGCCTCGGAAGGTAGTGGCAGCTCAACGGCTAGATGGACCGGCCTGTTACTCAAAGGCAGGTGCTTTCTGGGTCCAGAAGCAGATGCAGGGAGCAGGGTAGGGAAGAGAGGATGAAATAGCACAGGTCCAGGCTGAAAGTAGATCCCTGAGACCTCTCTCAAGAGAGCAACCCTCTCCCCCTCACCACACTGGAAAAGCTAAGGGTTGGATTTTGGTGGCTGCTTCACTACAACGTGAACTCCTTTCCCCCTTCGATGTGCTACTTGTAGTGCAACTCTTGACAAGATTAAGATGGAATCTCCCTAGGTGTGTGTGTGGTGTGTGAATGCACACATGCTTGCATAAGGAAAGTCACATGGCTAGATCACATGGACCTCACTCTCCCACTGCTCACAGTTCCACTTTTACCAGAAGATAATCCCCCTGCCTGACTTGCCCTTGGCCCCAATGATCCAGTTTTGTATTTCACAGATGAAACTGGTTGGTTTCTTGCCACCCCTACTCTGCTTTTCCTGGTACAGATCCCCTTGACCTCCCCTCTAGGAACTCATTCTCTCTCTCTCTCCCTCTCCCCCTCCCCACACGTATACTGGTTGTTTCAATCTGTAAGCCACCCTCAGTCCTGGTTTGGGGGGAAAGACAGGATATAAAGATGATGATGATGATACAATATAATATGATAGCGCTCTGCACTTTTCAGGTGAGAGAGAGACAGAGTCTGATAGATGTCTGTTTAGCCTTCTTTTCGTCAAGAAACAACCTCGATCAGGAGGAAAACTATAAAAGCAGCCCGTGTTGCATCTTCTGTTCCAGTGAGAATCTGCACTGCAGCCCAGCTGAGGGCTCCAGAGAGACTGGCTGGAGACAGTGATTACAGGAAGAGCTTCAGTAGACCAGCTCACCAGGATGGCTTCTCTTTCCCTTCATTTATATGGGGGAGTCTTGATGGATCACCATAGGTTTCCCCTATTCATGCCTTCCCCTCCTTTATCACATTAAGATCTTCAGCTTTACTCTCTACTTTGCCTGTTTTAGCTATGCAGATGGGTTTTTGTGAGAGGTCACTACTTTCTCTCCAACCCCCACTCTCCGATTCAGAGTTAAAGGATTATTGCTCCCTCCTATTAATCAGTTTTGAAGAATCCACCCTACCGGGGACATTTCATGGTATGTCCTGCATGGCATCCCTTTTAGCACAGTGCCTGCCACCGTTAGTGCAGGAGAGGGAAGCATGAATTGCTAGCTAAGAAGATACAACTTGGACTGTAATGCAAATTCAGGAACAGTTTAGGCGTGAGCTTAAAAAAAGGAGGGTGAAGTCCAGAAACAGGCAAGAGGAAAGCAGGACTTTGCAAGGTTGGCTCCCTCAGGTTCAACCCACTGGCAGTCTAACATCATTCAGCACTCCTTCCATTCATACTGAAACATGTAGGTTCTGCTAATGCCCCACTTCCTGGCTACACAGCCAGAGGCAGACACAGAGGGAGGAAGGGTCCTGGGCACGGAATGAGCAATATAGGTTGCAAGAGCCAACAGCAACCTGTGACAGTATATACTAAACTGTGTTTTACTCATGCGGGCAATGGTGCAAAGAACTCTTGGAAAGCACCAGGGAGCTCTCAAACCCTAGAGCTTTTAAAGAGGGCAGTAAGCAGAATTTTCTCCATGCTAATGAGGGCAATGGGAAGCCATGATTGCTGTAAAAGGACCAAGTACACACATCCTGTTTTTTTTTTGTAGGGAAAGTGCTGTGATGATATTTTGTCACAAAAAACAGCTCCAGAATATAAGAATATTCCCGTGCCCCATGGAAGAAGAGCTCCGACAGAATGGGGAGTAAGGAACAAGCTAGTTTATTGTTCATTTGCCTGGTTATTTAGCTGGATTCACTTCTTTGCCACCAGAGGAACAACTGCTACCAGCGGTGCATGAGATGTGCACAGCCAAGTGCCAACTACAGTTGGGCGAGCTCTAATGAGTTAAAATTAAATGTTGCACTAGGCTTGCAAGACTGTTCCCCCCTCCCCCTTCAGCTAATCTGTCACTTAATGAAGAAAAGCGCCCTGCGTAGGACAGCAAGAACGAGCTGCCGGCTCACTTTCAGCAAGCTGATTAAGGATGTTCAACCAAGAGCAGCCGGCAGACCTCTCTGACAAAAACAAATAGACTGTATGCAAATGTGTTTGTCACTCTGACAGCACATCTCAATTAAGGCGTCTTGCCAGGGCTGGTGGGCTGCAGAGCTGCCGCAGCCACAGCAAGCCAGCCTGCATTACTGATACGGGGGGCTTGACCCTCATCGACATGCATGCATTTTTGAAAAAGGAACGCACTTCCCTTCTCGCTGCAGACACGGAAAGCAAGTAATAAGTTACAGAGGACCGGGAGGGAGGACCTCTACTTCATCCCTCTCTCACTCTGTGGATGCGCTAACTGTTCTTTCTTCGCCTGAATTTTCATTTCCTTTTAATTATCTACATGAAAATGTTAAAGGTGGATATGATTTCCGCACACAGACATGCATCCTTAATTCTTTATTATTAAAGAGAGAGAAAGAGAAAGCAGGTTTTTGCTCCTGTAACTGCATCATCCTTTCTCACAACGGTGCTTACAGAGCTTTTAGTCTAGATATCCTCAAATTAGAGATTGCCGTAGTTTTCATGTAATATTATGACATCTGCGATGTAAAGGACAGCCTTGTACCTTTTATCTTTACTCAGCAGCTTATGAGGCACTTACACCCAGGCCAGAACTGGCCATGACAAAAAGAGGTGGTGAAGGGGGAGAATGAGCTTTTCTCTAAAAAAAAAAGCACATGACTTGGAACAACACTCTTCTACCATATCAATCCATGTTTGTGGTATCAAATAGACTTTTGCCATTTTCTGCTGTGGTAGATCTTCCCTGGGAGAAGTCACTAGCATGAACTGCCTGTCCTTGGTAATAGAAAAGAGGAATAAAAGATCTGCTATTGGCATTACCCCGAAGTGCAAATGGTAAATCAGTAAAAAACTAGGGTGGAGGAGATTACATTTCTACAACAGAAGAGTAATTCGTCTTGAAGCTGTTCATCCATGCAAAGAGAATATACCAGTAGCTGGAAAAAGCTTATTAGGAATTCTTCAACCCCTCTCCAAAAATTAGGAAAAGGATAGTTTAGACAGAAGTAGCTAGTATAAAGATATAGGGGAATGATTTCATTTTATGCAAAAGTGAGATTCCAAATCTGTATGTGAAGTTAAATTAATAAATTTGGTTTTCTAATATGGCTTTAGAAACCAATGTTGTCATTAAAAGTTTGCATATTTTGAAAATATTTACAACAGTGCCTTTTCATTACAAGCCTCTGTTTGAATCATGCCTATTTTGCATATGCACTTGAAGAAATCCAGCATTAGTTCTCCTCCTACTGCTTAATATTTATTCCACAGACTAAAAGGTAAAATTAAGAAATATGATTAAAATCAGTGCTGACAAATCTAGTGGTGACACTACGGAGGAGCTCACACTCCACTCCATTCCCCCAGGCATGGCAAAAGCAGCAGCTGGAAACTTGGTTTTGCTAGTTTAGCACAACACCGTTGTTGTTTTTAATTATTAGTCACTCCAATCCTGGCTGGTTTTCCCAGATATATTGCCAGAGCCGTAATAAAAATAACCAGGCTGTGGAGCACCAGAGTCAATACAGAAGTATGGAGCATGCTATTAAAGAGCCATTAATTGATTTTCTAACCTCAGTTCATTGCTTTCTCTGTTCAAAGTCTGTTGAGGTGATTATTATAATAAGGTCCTCACTTCTGACACTAATGATTGGGCTAGATAAGACAAGACACCTTAAACAGATGCTTGGGTGGGGAGAGCGCCCTCTCTCGTATGACGGAACCAATAAGATGTATCCCCCATTTGGGATAATACATGCCTCTCAGGGATACAAGAAGGTTCTCAAAAATACTTAATGACCAAAAGAAACAAAAGCCTTGTGAGGCTTGTAAGCAAGTGTTTGGAGCTGAACCTACTGCAATCCCCAACTCTAAGCCATTTACAGCACACAACTCCAAAGTCAGGTGTCTTTGTGGTGATATGCACAGAATCTAATTCCATGGACAAAACCTCTTCACACAACACAGGTTGCCCATGAAATGTCCTCATGGAGCCAACAGAACTCCGGTTTGTTTCACATGACCTGTCTTCCAGGAGCCAACACAAGGCACAAGGTTTAGGTGTGAACCTGCCCAGGGTGAAAGCTGAAATTCCAGATCCGTAAACAGTGCACTTCAGACACACCCTCACTGCAGACACAAAAATCCTCCCTCAGAAACAGCATCCTAATGCACGTTTGCTACCTACCTGTCCAAAGTGCACAGTGATTGGTCGCCTGTCTTCTCGGAGCTTAGGATCTCTCTTTTCATCCAGCGGGGAGGGAGCTGTCCTTGGTAGCGAATCTTCCGGAACTGTGGCACAGCCATTCTCAGCAATATCCTGTATGGTAGGGAAAGGTGAATTGCATGGCCAGGAACACTCTTCATTAAGGGTGAGGGACAGAAAGGTGATACTTGGGGATAAAGCTGACTGAACAGTTTTGATGTCAGGAAAGACAACAACAACAACAGAAAGCACAGATAAAAAAATGGTTAGCGAACAAATGACTGGCATACTCTGCTCCATCTTAAGTTAAATGTAGAAACCAAAACACATGCTACAATAATTAAAGGGCACAAAATTCTAGCGTTTGGCTCAAATGGCCCAAGACAGATATATGAAAAATCAAACACAAACTGCCAGTCAAGAAAAACAAAACCAAGCATGGACAGGAAACTCCACACTGCGGAAAGTGGGCAACAGCCAAAATGACCCTCTTATGTTGTGGAAAGACGGCCTTGAGACAGAACCAACAGAAGCCAATGGGGTGCATCTGAGCGTTTGCCTAAGAGCTGGAGGTCCTAGGTTCAAATCTGCCCACATTGGATGAACTTGGGCCAGTTTTGGTTCTTATCTCTCAGCCCCCCACATGTCACAAACCAAATTCAGAGGAGGCCCTCTCAGCCATCCTGTGAGCAGCACAAAGTCACCATGATAACATCATGAAAATGGTCCTTCTCAATAGTAGCTCCTCTTCTGTAGAACGTCCTCCCACGTAGAACTCAGAAGCCAGAACATGTGATAAAATTTTAAATGCCTTCTGAGAACTTACTTATTTACACAAGCCTTCCTTGACCTGTACAACTGATTATGACACTACAGTATCCTCTTCTACTGTTTTAGTGTATTATATATGTATTTTAACTATGGTTTTTACAGCATTTTGTGGGTAAAATGCGATAAAATATACATTTTGTCATATTTAGTACTATATAAGTATTATTCATAAATGTATAAATAAATTGTGAGACTAAAAGGGGATCTGGTGACAAAGGTGACAAAGGCCTTGTGGGAAAGATGGGGAAATATGTCAAGACATGTAATTTAATGGTTTGAGCAGATCTGGACTGAAATACATGTGGAAAGTAAGAGCAGATAAAGAGGACCACTTTGGTGGTGTCTACCAGAAAATAATTCCAGGCCGCTCACCAGCAGTAACAGAAGAGCAAGTATTTCTACTGAAGCCTCTTGCAACTGCAGTTAGACACATTATGGTAGACCCAGAAGAAAGAGAGAAGGCCAGGAACATCGGATCCTGGGGTGGAAGAGCTGGACCTTGAGACAGAAGCCCTGTACAGGGTGCCCTCTTGCCCTGCTAGATATTTTCTACATGACTTCACTAATGACACTTTCAAAAAAAAAGATGGACATGTCTACTGGGCTGTCACCTCACAGTGGTGCACATTGTTGACAACGCATCCCATTTCCTTTCCAGAATACAATCTGTTAAGAGATTTTAATAGTTGCAGGTCACGCAGGTGCATAGGCCCTCTAGCCTAACACAGTGCTAAATTTAACAG
Source organism: Cyclura pinguis (assembly GCA_030412105.1). Classification (NCBI taxonomy): domain Eukaryota; kingdom Metazoa; phylum Chordata; class Lepidosauria; order Squamata; family Iguanidae; genus Cyclura; species Cyclura pinguis. The sequence goes on from CM059613.1 coordinate 1,607,732, forward strand.
GAAAAAAAAACTTTAAAAGACAATATTTTATTCTAACTTCTATCCAAAGCTGAGATGAAAACATGTCCAAATGTCTTCTAAACTGAAGTCTTTTCCAAAATGCTGATGAATCCTGAACAGAGAGAGAGACATTCTGGAGGAAAGCCCACAGCTTGGAACCATCAATTTTTTTGAACTACAGGTTCCAGAATCTCCCATCCAGCATTGCCAGCGGCCATAAGATAAAGGACTGTGGGAAGTGCATGCCAAACAAGCAACTTTTTCAAGCTCTGGTGAGACCACCAGTCTATTTAGCCCAGTATCGCCTACCTTCACTGGTAGTGGCTCTCTACATTTTCAGCAGGGGTCCTTCCTATGACACATTATCTGACTGCTTACTGAAAAAAATCAGAGGTCTATCAGAGACCTAAGGTCTACCTAGCAATTATGGTCTTTATTATTTATTTGGGAAACTATTTTGGTTCTGGTGTCTGATAGGAATAGGAAACAGTCCAGGTTTCCCAGTTTGATTCAACAGAGTATATTCAGGATGGTGATTACCATTCTTGCCTCTCTCCATATATTCCCTGTGTTTTTGAAGTCTCCAAATCAATTTAAATATGATCAATAAATTAGTTAAAAGTAGAATGGCCAATGGACAAATTTAAAAGATTATTTAATTGGTTGCCAGTAAGGAACTGTGTGACCTGAGAAGCCATCGGTGCTCGGCCTTTAAGAAAACCAAAGTGAACCAGTGACTTGAGGAAAGGACTCAGTGTGTGTATGCGCGTGTGTATGCCCATGAACTACGTAATGAAAACATGTTGGATGAGACAAAATTGGGGGGTCAGACACAGCAGAGACAGGCAGGCAGGATCTCCTAGAAGATCAGAGAAGGTGGAAAGACTTGGACAATCAGAATTGTGGAACAAAGCCTCCAGCACGGTGAAACCTCTTTGCAACAATGTCAAGGAAATAATGCTTGGTAAATATAGAGAAAGCGCTGCACGCACATGTGACCCTGAGGCCAACGGCTTTGATGGACCGACCTTTGACATGCCCCCTCAAGTTCTACCCTTGCTCAAACACTATAATGAGACATGTAAGCTGATAGCCAATTAGAAATGATTCTTTTGGACACAGGATGACCTAACACACTCGGGTCAAATGAAACAAAGGACGGATGGACCTTATGAACGGCTTTGTCTGCTCCAGAGACAAAAACGAGAGACCTTTTCAGATCCAGCTGGTGGAGCCGTGGTCTGCCAAAATGGGTGAGAAGTGTGGAAGAGGAAATTAAGAACTTGTTACAGAAAAGCCCCTAGACAGAAACTTTGTACGAATTGTTCAATGCCATCTTGTCTTTGTAGAACACAACAAAGCATGACATTAAAGCAACAAGAGTCACAGATGCAGCAATACAACTTCGTCAGATACTTGGAGGCCATGTTTCATGGAACCAAGTTAAGAAAAAAGGGGCAACACCAGTGCTGCAGAAGCACCTCAGCAGGTGGATGCAGCAGCCCTTCTAATTGTGCACACAAACACAGGATGTAAAACAATGGAGACAGGCATAAAGACAGGCCTGGTGGGAGAGAGGATGAATTCAGGGAGGCCCTTTTGTCAAATCCAGAGAGGCCATTTTTATACCCATTGGTAATGGCATCAGAAGACCCGCCAAAACAAAGTTACACACACATCTCTGAAACATTTACACAAGGACATCACACTATGGAAAATTAATCAGGCAGGAGATGTATGTGGAAAACAGAACCTATTCTGAATTTTCGCACTTGCACGGAATTTCTGTTCTTGCACATCATGGTGTAAGGTGTCCACCAAGAACAATTTCCTAATCACCGAGCCCACACAGGAGTGGGATGGCCAACTGTGAACACCGTAGAGCCTGGTAAAGTAGAAGGCAGTAGAAAACAAAGGAAGATTGCCTTATGGGTGGATAGACTCAATCTCAGAAGCCACAACCCTGAGTTTCCAAGACCTGAACAGGGCTCCTGACAAAAGGGTGATTTCTGAGGTCTCCCTTAATGCATCTAAGTCAAGGGTCTAATGGTGTTTGTTGTTAACTGTCACTCTTTGCCTGGTATTCCAGTCTCATAGCAGGTCATGGAGTAAACAGTGAGACAGGAGCCCTCTCTTCCGGACAGGGTCCTGGTCAGGACTGCTCCACGGGTCATTACAAACCATCATGCGAGCCTCACCTGTGCCCAGCCACACACAACACACATTTTCTTGAGGAATGCCATTTCACAACCTGAAATATCCCTTTCATCCACACATTGATCCGATGCAGAGCAAGCCCCTCCCTTCTGCACCGTTTCATTACAGCCCTCTTGAAACCGGCACCGAAGGTGCTACACAGGGACTGAACTGTAAGGTCACTGTTGGAAGCAGCAAATCAATTAGCAGCCTCGTTTACAACTGGCCACTGATTACTTTCCCATTTAGAATTCTGATTGCAACCATTTGTGGGACTGGAAAGAAATCCGTACCTTCCCTCTCTTTCTCCCCCTGCCCTTGTGCTGCTTCCCAATTCTATGGAGTTGGGCTTCAAAGGAGTCAGAGTAAAGGAACGTCTTGACACAAGCCTCCTTCTTCCATTTGTGAAATGGGGCAAACAGGCTGTCTTTACTTTTATTTTCTTTTAAAAAAGTGTCATCGGGCATAAAATGAAGCTGCCATACTGTTCTCTGTTAACAATCGTTTGCTCTCAGTCATAAGGAGGCTGTGCAAATGATCGCAGATGCTTTAAAAAACCCAGACCACAAATGAAGAAGGGATGGGAAGGGAGCCCCATTCAATCTCCGAGATCGTATTATAAGAGGACCTTACATACACCAGGCTGACCTCTCCAGAGGTCAACCTGGCATTTCCCCATTTGCAATTCAAACCCAGAGCTGGAGCAGACCAAGGGCAAAAACAGGCTCTTGATTATATTTGAGAGGTCATCATTGCTATGCACAGTTGGAAAAAGCCACTTTCCTGTCTTCAGCGCATTTTAAAATTTTCTCCCATTGTCGTACAAAAAAAGGCACTCCTATTTGGCAACCGAGACCAAAAAGGTGAGGCTGAAGGTTTGGCTCTTCTTTGCCAAAAGCTGGGGCACTTTTCATGTTAATGCTGGGAAATATACAGAGGGGCAGCAAGGTCAGATCCAGAGCAGCCTCAAATTAGTCTGCCACAAGGATGGGGGAACACCACCCAGCCCTGGGACTTGGGGAAAAGAGGCTCCCCTCTCTCTCTCTCTCTCTCTCTCTCTCTCTCTCTCTCTCTCTCTCTCTCTCTCTCACACACACACACACACACACACACAGGCAGAATTCCACTCACAAAAGTAAAACCTGTCATTAGCAAATGAAACCAAAGGCAATATCAGCTGAAGGCAAATGGGAAACGGCTCAGGCTGGGCTAATGGATCTGTCAACAGCCTTGGTTCAAAGGTGTTCCTAGAAAATAGAGGGCCGTTACTGGAGGAGTTCTTGCTATTCCTCTCACCTCAAATATGGTGAAACCTTCCACTCTAACATTACTTCTTCACTGTGTTGTGTTTGACAGAGTGAAAGGGAGGAGAGGAAAAAGACATGCAAATCGAAAAGGAGCAAAGATTTCGGCCTGCAGTACTCAAGAGGAGATGGTGAGGGTTTTCTTCCCCTTTTCATTAAAGAAGGCACAAGGCTGAGAAGCAGTTTCAACAGTGGACGAAGAGGCTCAGAATAATACCAGGCTGGATGCTTAGAGTGGGAGCACACAGGACTGGAATCCTTGATTGAGGTTCAAAAGAACTGAAATAATGGAAATCCAATGTTAAGGTGAAAGGAAGAAAGACTAAATAAATACCCCAAATGCTGAATATTCTTGGGGCGCTTATACTAATACTGAAATCGGGATACAGTAGCCAAAAGTCCAATGTCATCTCAAAGCAAATAACTCCCCATGCATTTCCCAAGGAAGTCGGGGCAGCTCAATTATTTTGCATTTGGAGGTTGAGATGCAAGTCCACATATCCAAGCTACTCCTTTGCCCATTTCTTGGGCCATTTCTTATTTTCCTTTGAACATCCATTTACTCCCATGCACTGTGAAGTAGTAAGAGACAGGATGCATGTTTAGGTCTGAGCTTGATCCCCCCCTGCAATTTTCCCCTCCCTCCTTCCCCTTCCAATTCCTTTTCTTTTAGGCTAGAAATCTCAGAGCAGCGGCTATCCCACTGCAGGTTATTGCAAGTTACTTCTCAGTTTAAAAAGTAGAATATTGATTCATTAAATTATAATTTAATACTCATTTTGGATATATATCAGTTTCTTTTTTCACTAGTAATCTCCTCTTTTTTAAAAAAAGTCCCCTACCCTGGACATTGTGTCCTGTGCAACTTCAAAGTTTACTGCCAATAAGCAAAAACACAAAACAAAACAAACAAAATCCACATTCATCTGGTTCAACAGGAGAGACAGTCTCATTTGCTAAAAATCACCACAACTGCTAGCTAAAGTCTATTGTCAGCTTTCAACCAAGAGGGTCTTTCCAAAGAGAAAATTGTAGATATTAATACATTGTATGTAAATCAGGCCATCATATGTGTGCAAATTTGCAGAGTTGAATGCACAGGAAAACAGATATCTCATGCGCAATCTTTACACAGGAGAATTTATATGAGGTGTGTATGGTTTCTTCCATACAATACTACTCTTTCTGTGCACTGAACCTGAAGAAACTGGAACGGCCCAGAGGGTCTCCTCTTTCCACATAGGAGAGAAAGCAAAAATGGAGCATTTCTGTGGCTCCCCCACGAGCAAGAGGCAGGCCACCTCCCTCGACTTTGCTTTCTCTCTTTCCCCCTTTTCCCTCTTTTTGGAACAAGGAGCACAAATCCCACGTCAGACCTTAATGTATTTGGTTTTTGTCTGTGAATATTTATAACAGTAGGGAAAAATCCAGGACAGCTGGTAATGCATTTTGAAGTGTGTTAACAACACAGCACCAAACAGCTCTCTATTGATCACATAATGCCTTTTTTTCCTGGCCAAGTATTCCTTATACATTAAAAAAAAAAAAAGAAAGAAAGAACTAACACCACAAACTTCAAGTACCTTTTGCTTCAAGCGGTTTTTCACCTCCTTTATTCCCATTTTTGCATGGTCTTTTGCCTGCATGAAAAAAACGGAGGGGGAGAGAAATGAGTTCAAGTCAGAAATCCCTTTCTGACTCCTGAGGAAATTGGTTCTCAGTTTTGGCCTACCAAGTGCCACCTCTTCTGATTATTGAGAATAGGAATGGGAGGGAGGAATTGGGCCATCAAGCTGAAGACATAATGGATATAAAAACAAATACAGAGACAAGAGGTTAAAAAAACAATCTTTAATGAGGGAAAAGGAGATCTTGTTTGCTAAGAATATCCCCTTTATAAAGCCTAGGCTGCCTGTTCTATCCTCTAATTATTTTTTATCTCTGCTCTGCAGTTAGAAGGGTGAGAAGACCAGCTGCTTCTCGCCAAGGCAGGATCCAACCTTCAGTATCTTAGGAAAATACAGGAAGAAGGTCATAAACATACTTCCTAGATGGCTGGCTGTATCACAGTGGGGGAACGGGAAGGAAAGACAGAATACAAGTTTTGGAATCTATTTCAAGTCAACTAGTTTTCTACAAGGAGTTTCACTAGCAGGGAGCCGAAGGCAGACGGCAAGCGTGAGTGAGTTGTAACAGAGCTCTCACTAACCCATTTCTTGTCTGTGACATCCTGTCCCACAAAGAGACAAACAGGAGCACCAATGAAAGAGACCCAGCTCAAATGCGCCAGAGGTTAGGTCTTGTTGTATCTAGTGCTCATATTCTGTAATGGTAATGGGAAAACAGGACTCCTGTCCAACTTCCATCTCTTCTCCTATTAGTACCACAGGCTTCTGCCTCTGGTTGCAAGTTGAAGTCTGAGTGTCCATGTGGCCTTACTTTCAAAACTACCCATGTTCAATTTCTGTTTGAATGGCATTTCATTATATATTTTTCTAACTACCTTCTATTTCTCATCCTACTGATGACCTAAATACATGGGAAAGAAAGTTGGCAACACGGAGAGAAGATGTTAGAACATACAAATGCTACACTAGTTTTTCTTTTTTTATGCAAATCATCTGCTGTGTGCCCATTTCTGAGGAGCCTATATAAACAGTTTTATCCTAGTACCTTGGAGGCTGCATCACTGCCTTGATTTACAAAAAATCTGTTAGATTAGGTAGCTCTAAAGAACATTAAAATCCTGGAAATGTTTGTTAATTGCAGTGAAATGCAAATGTAATTAAACAAAAGAAAAACAACTTTCCACATACTAATGTCCTGCTCCTTACCCCTCTGTGGTTTAAGTGTTTGTGGGATTGGTCTATTTGTTTATCTCAGACAGAGTTGAGAAATGTTCTTTTTTTTTTGAACCATAACTCTCAGCCTTTCCTGGACAAGCTGGAGTAACTTCTCTAAGCTCTAACACAGACCATGCTGTCAGAAGCACGCAGACCACCTACTAGGTTACAAAACATCCCACAACCCTCCTATGTATTTTTATACAAAGCTATGTAACTTTGTGGCACTTACAAATTTGTACACAGTCTTCATGGCAGGGTTTGCCTTGGTCTTGACTGTATTCAAAATGGCACCACTTCCTTTCTGCAAAGGAAAAGAAAGAATGCAGCAAACTGTTGTTGGAATAGATGTGCCCCCAATTACTCTTACTCCTACATGCAAAGGAAAAAAAATGTTGGAAACATAATCTCCCCAATATTACTAGAAGACCACAGGCACCACACTGAGCAATGCTATGGGGTCCAGGTATTTTGCTTCTAATATCTGGATTTTATAAGGAAGTTTGTTGTTGCTGGTGTTGTTGTGTGTCTTCAAGTCATTTTGACTCATGGGAACCCTATCATTGTGTTTTTCTGGGGGTTGAGAGTGTCTGACATACCCAAGGTCCCCTAGTGGGTTTCTAGGGAACCGAACCCTGGTCTCCAGGGTCATAGGTCAACCATTAGACCACGATACCACACTGGGTAAAAAAAAATCTTCAGATACTAGTGCCTACATTTTTCTGAACAGCTGCATTTTCTCTCTCCATTTTTTTCACAGTTGACACCCTAATTTCACAAAGTAGGAGGCTTTATCTGCAACACTAAATAGTATTGGCAAACATGCAAGAACTTAAGGGGTTTTCAAAGCTCAGCCATGAGAGAGGAAAGTCTCTGTTTGAATTAGATCTCTATTCAGATTTGAACTACATGGAAAGATTTGGTTTCTTGAATTTGCAAAAACCCTTTTGTCCTCATCAGTCTGAAGCAGCTTTTGGCACCCTCCCTCTCCCAGCTTTGCTACAGAGGCAAGGAAGGCAAGCCAAATCCATCCACAGATTATTCCGGAAGGGCTGAACTTCACATACAGGAGACACAACCAGAAAAGTGTGCAAGACTCTGATATGTCAGACAGAATAATCTAGCATCCCAGTCAGTGTTTTATTTATTTTGCAGCACATGTTGACTTGTGCTGCATAATGCATTATTTTGATAAATAAAATCTGGTCTGCAGAAAAAAAAACCTGATAACACCCTTGTCTGCACGTATACACTATGAAAGGCTGACCCAGGTGCAATAATCTTTTAAAAGTAATAATTAGCATTGCCTTGTTGTACTGGTTAATTAACAATTAGCAGAGATATAAGCCAGCAAATCTCGTTACAAATGATTGTGCACTGGATTTTTTTTTTATTAATTCATAACATTTCTCTTTCTGTAGCTCTTGGAACATTATTTGACATTCTGTGAGAACATCAGAGAAGCTGGACAGAAATTTTCAGAGGACTTGTACTATGTTTGTCAGAACCCTTGATAATAAAGGATACCTGACCATCATTCTGCACTGTCTGCTTCTCATAAGTCTGGGCTCCAAACACCCCATGTTAGCTTCTACTAATTCTTTCTTTTTCTATCACTATCTTAAATGTGAGTAGCACTGGAGAAGGGCAGGTCTTTTAGCATCTGTTTTGGCTCTTCTCTTCATATTTATCATAGGGCTCAGTTAATCTGTGTCAATTAAAAACAGCAGTGCAGATTCCAGGAAAGAACTCACCCCAGCCCCATGTTGCACGTACAGAGAGAAAAGGAAAGAATTCTTAGTAACCAACCACTTGGAGGACCAACTGACTTCCCAGTCAGGGTATGAATCAGTACCTTTAGGCAAAGCCAGCTTCCAGCAAGAACTGGGACGGGCACCCCAGACACAGGAATTATTGAGACACCACAATAAGGAACAGGCATGCTGCAAGAGACACTTACCCTGACTGTTGACAGCCACTGGTGGTACAGCTTGTCACTACCTGATCCAAAGAGACAGGACAGAGGTGAGAAGGGGGTACTTATTCTGTGGATCAGCAGACCCCAGAATACAATGCCGAAAGCAACTGTGCTGGCCTCTGCCCACCAAAACTAAAAAACTCTTAGGACAATTAGCAAAACAGCATTTCTTGCTGAATGTGTCTTTTCAAAAAATGAAGGGGGATACTTCCTATATTTGTCTAAATACAGTAAAGCTGCTTGAGATGTTTTTGCTCTCTTTCTTCTCTCCCCTGTTAAGTCCTAAAAGCTGCCTTCTCCCCTTGTTGCTGACTTGGCTGTAGAATTCTATTTTGATTCCAGATGCAGGGTGGGACAAAGGGAAAATGCCACCATCCCAGGATCAAAGAGCCACTTATCAATACAGTACCTTTCAGACATACCAAAGCTCCACATCAGACAGTCACAAGCTCTGCAAAATATGGAATTCCCTAAGGGACCACACAATTCATCCTGCAGACACTAGGTCCAAGTGTTGAGCAAAGTCTCAGCCTCCAACCACTGTTGGACTATTATTCCCATCAGCCTGAACCACCACAGCCAGTGGTGAAGTAGGATGGGAGATGGGTGTTGCAGTCACAAATCGTCTAATCCTGCACCTGTCAAAATTATTCATTCTGATTCCAAGTGAATATGCAATTAATATATTTTCAAAATTTGTCCCTAAGAAATTGTTTTTTCTCCTATTTCTTGCCTTCGAAGGTATCTGTGAGGCTCTAACAATATTTGAGACAGAGATATAAATATATTTTATCCTAGATGGTTCTACCCCCATCCCACTATTTTTCATCTCTTGCTTTGCCCCTATGCCTGTGTGTAACCTAAACTTCACCAGTAGAGCCAATTTGTCATGTAATTCATTTTCTGCTGCATTTCAGGATTCCAGCAAAAGCAGTCAGAAACCAATCACATAGTACATGCCTTGCAACAGAAATTTCTATTGCTTCTTCCTTCAATCGTTAAAAATGTACAGACCAAGAATCAGGAATGTGTTGTCCTCCTGACATTGCTGGACTTCAAGTGCTATCATCCCTCATCACTGGCTTTGCTGGCTAGGAGTGATTGCAGTACAACACTAAGAATGTAGAAAGCACTATGTTGGATCAGAACAGATAACTCTCCAGTTGGTTCACAGTGACCAAGCAGTTGGGCCTATGGGAATCCCAAAAATAATACCAACATCTGGGACACTTCTTCTGCAGCTGTACTCTATGGTAAATTTGCCTGGTTATTTAAAATGATCCATTTTGCCTTTGCTCTCAATTTCTAAATAAAATCCACAAACTCAAGCAAAGTTTCTTCCTTACCAGCATATTCACTCATGTTGATCTCTTCCTCAAAGACATCACTGAAGCCTTCTCCAGAGTTGAGAAGATCAAGGCGGCCATCAATAAACTTTGGGAGTGAGAAAATAAAGGATGTTAAAGGTTAAGATCTCAGTTCCATCCAAAAGAACTGAAGGATACCTTCCTGGCAAAGTCATAAAAGCAAGCAAAAGCAAGCAAAGAAGGGGGCCAGAGGAACTATGTTTCATTAGTGGGAAGACCAAGAACCAAGTTTTCTTACTTTATGGTACTCCCCCCCCCCCCACTACTTCAGCTGAGACTCAGACGAGGAAGGGAAGGAAGCTTTTATCAAGTTTAGAATACAGAAGGGGGAAAAAAGCCACAATGCTCTTGAAAATGGATCATCAGCTAGACCGGAAAAAGAAAATTAATGTAGAAGACATTTCATTTTGACCCATAAATTACACTAATTAGGGAACAAAGTGGCCAGCCGTATTTCATGGCACATAGCCCAGTATAGATCACAGTCCACAAAGGCAGAGTGTGGGCGGGAGTTTTTCTTTTATTGAACAACCGAGAGTACCTGCTTGAAGAGCTGCAGCTGGATGGCATTCTGCAGGAACTGTCGCATGGTGGCAGACCGGTGGGAGACAAACGTTTCTTCACAGAATGTGATGGGCTCCCCCTGGGGAAAAAAGAAGTTCGGTGGAGGGGAGGTGAATGTACGTGATGCCAGATGCTCTCAAGAGAGCTCAAACACTGCCAGTCTCTCGCGGCACCCTGAATTAGACGTCATGCCAAATACATTCAGGACCAAGAGTCTAAAAAGCTGGTCTGCCCTATCGGCTTCCCCTTTACCTGTTGCCAAAGGCCTAATTCTAACTATTGTATCAGAATTGGACCGGGATGGAATTACAATCAGTCCTCCAGTGGGTTTAACTTTCATGGATTTCATTACTTGCAAGTTTCTCCAACTCTTATCCCCCACCTTACGTGCTTCTTTTCCAGGGAAACCTTCCCTCTTGGCAGCTCTGATCATGAAGAACAGAGGGAAGGCCAATAGGTTTTCTTTCTGATGTTGACTTGTAGCTAAAAAGGAGAACCAACATCATGCCATGCTCTGAGTGCTGGCCTGTCCTCTGGGAGACCAGCATTCAAATCCTGTCCTCTGTCATGGGAACCCACTGGGTGACCATGGGCAAGCCATACTCTCTTGCCAAGAAAACCCTGTGATGGGGTCACCATAAGTCAGAGTCATCTTGAAAGGATGTAACAACAGATGTCATACTCTTCTTTACTCACTGTTCTTAGCAGCTTTCCCTTTCCTGGACCAGACCACAGATTTCTCATTATTTGAGTGCAATCTGTAAGTTTGATCTCAGTACTGATCTCAGTAATCTTCCCCACCCAAAGACCACTCAACATGGCATCTCCTACCATGTGATCCCTCCACCTCCAGTTCCTAAGCTGCAGCACCATAGGTAAGGCAATACTCTGGGAGGCAATTCTCACACTGGAAATTTCCTCAACTAAGAAGAGGCAGGTGTTGGGTAGATGGTACCACACACAGAGTGATGAACGGAGACAGGGTGGTGGGAGAAAGGTGTCTTAGGAAGCAAAGGTTGGCCTCACAGCTGTGGCAAAACCTCCACCATTATTTAACTTGCAGCATCTAAGGGTCCAAACACAAAATAGCCTCCATTCATCACTGAGGTGAACAGCTGCATGTGTAATGTCTAGGAAGCCAAATACAAGCATCAAATGTTTAAGCTGTTAAATTTTTAAGGGCTTGGCCAAACAGTTCAGCCTGGTTCTGAATAAAACATTGAAAGCACATGGAGAAGTACACGGCACCTGCAGTCTGGGATTTATAAACTGACGGGGATGGGGGGGCAGAACTAGATGATTATACCATACGGTCATTGTTTGGTACTGGAGTTCCCCTTAGCCTCCTCCTCCTCCAAGTGGAACCAGAGAGGACAAGAGAGATCACCAAAGGTGAATCTATGCTTCTCCATGGACATAGCCAAAACCACAGGGAATTCTATCCTGTACCTCCCAGTGTGGAAGTGAGAACGGGGAAGGGGTCTTAACCTGGCCTTAACAATGACAAGAATGAAGTTAAAGTGGATCCTGGAGTAAAAGCAAATCTAAAAGCAACCATAGCCTTTTAGAAACAAATGAAAAACAAGAGAAATAATGGGTTGATGCAGCTTCCTTGTTTCTATGGTTGCTGCCGGTTACAACAATAAAGAAGAAGCAGAACAAGACATTTGCTTCTTCGTATCTGGTGAAAAATCACTGGATCTGCAGTGCAATTTGCATAGGCGACCATTTTCTATGTCACATCTGTGACAACATGGGGAGATGCCTGCAGTTAATATTCCCCATGCCGCCTATTCCAGGGCCAAATTCGACAAACATTTCTAAATGCTCCATGCTCATAAAGCACCTTAAGGCACAGTAAAGCCACAATGAAACTTTTACGTGTGTACAGGAAAAGAATCTGTGGCAGTTTTAGGACACAACAGGGTATAGAGGCCAGGAGTGACACAGCACCAATTTATGGTGCTATGTCGGCTTATCTTAGATGAGATTATAAATTTTGCATATAAACACTATTAAGAGGAAGAAAATGAATCTGCAGAGGAGTTTTGACTTGAAGGATTTCTGTTGCACAAAGAGCAGTGAGTACTGGAGGCCAGAGGCACAGCCCATCAAGAATAAATGGCCCACACACTTAATTAGGCCCAACAGGCTCCACTTTCATTTATGCCTCAACTTTTTCTATAGGAAGTATTTTATTTAACATTTTATGCTCCAACTTATGACTGAGTTTTCAAATTTAGGTTCAATAACTAGCCAGCATGATGTAGTGGTTTGGACTCTGGACTACAACTCTGGAGAGCAGGGTTCAAATCCCTGCTCAGCCATGGGAACCCCCTGGGATACCTTAGGCAGGTCACACACTCTCAGCCTCAGAGGAAGGCAAACCCTCTTGGAACAAATCTTGCCAAGAAAACTCTGTAATAGGTTCACTTTAGGGTCACCATAAGTTGGAAATGATTTGAAGGCACAAAATAATAACAACAACTACTGCCACTACCAGCTGTTTCTTCTATTCACAGCTCTTCCACTTAGCAGCAAAATGGAGGAACACACAGGAGATCCAGCCCAACCACACTTTTGCTAGGCTTGCAGCATATCTGATTACACTTATGAACAATGATCAGCTGGTATCACGCAACAAAGAGGATTTCATGCTCTTAACTGGTATGTCTCTTCCCTGCTGGACAGTGCTTAGAGGGAGGGTCTCAGCCACAATGTCTCTTTCCCATCAGCCTCTGCCTTGTCCTTGTAAAACGCAGATGCCAGTGGCTGAACCTGGGACCTTCTGGAGGCAAATCATGTATCTGATCCACCAGAACTGAGCTATTATCTTCCCTGGACAGCCTGATGCCCCTTCTCTCCATGAGAAATATGACGCTGCAGCAGGCGGACGGTCTCCCGGCGCTCCTTTGCCCAGGTGACCATGCTCAGACATGAAAATGCCATCTGCTAATTGACTATGCAGTGGCTTCACAGCTACACCAGAGAGGACGGGGCTGGGGTAGATGGCAGCAGCCTTAGAAGCCGGAGCAGTAGGAAGGTTAATCAAAGGTGATGACGGAAGGGAGTTGAGAAAAGGTCACATTTCTCTGCTCTAGCTGTGTAATGGTCTCCAAGGAAACCTAATTATCCAATGAAATGCAACATATTTATGATTGGTTATCTTATCTATACAAGATCCACCAAGGTCACCAGAGGAGTGTCAAAAGACCACCATCCTTTTGTGGCAGGAACTCTCACTTTTTTGGATGCAAAAGGTCTTTGAGCATTTCTAGAAGGTGGGAAGATGGGAGAGGTGGCTGAGGCAGGGGCTTGATGGCTGAACGATCCCAACGAAGGAAACTCAGAGATAGAACCGTTAGTGGACAGAGAAAACAACAAAATTAATAGGAAATTTTGAGAAGGAACCAACAGAACTGATGTTTTTAAAACCTATCCCATCTTCACAGCCACGCAAGCTGAGAGGTTTGGGGGAAACGACAGTTTTGTTGAGAATTTATTTTATGCATTTTATTTATATTCCATTTTTTCATTATACAGCATCCAAGACAGCTTACGAACATATAAAAAAGAGGGTACAGTTTAAAAAAATATCCATACAAAAGTTAAAACATAATGACAATTCAGTTTAAAAAAATAAGGTTAGAACAAAATAATACACAATTAAAACATAGCAAAAAAAAAGAAAAAGATAAAAACACCCTCTCACTAAAAGCTCTTTTTGCCACTTCACATATAAGCCAAAAGCATGCTTGAACAGAAAGGTCTTTGCCTGCCAGTGAAAGGAAAGGAGAAAGGGGGCCAACCAAACCTCCTGCAGGAAGGAATTCCATAACCAACACACAAAAAAGAAGGGGATGTAGTTTGTGTCTCTGCTCTTGCCTCTCCAACTTTGCTTCTAACAAAACAGTACATTTATTTATAAAGAAAAATGGTAAACATTGTACTCTAGAGCAATTCCATTCACCAAACACCTCAAATGAAGCAAAGAGCACCAAACGAATTCCAGCCCCTCTTCCAAGTTCTTCAGTCTGCTTCCTGGACGCTCCTACTTTCTTCTCCCCCTCACCCCCAGCTGCACCACAACTTTGCAGGGTGGGCTTTTTGGAGTTCAAAAAGGAGTGGACGCTTGCATGTGCCCTTGACAGGGGATGCTTTTCTGCAATATAGAGCCTGGCCACATGACTACCGCCAATCCCCATTACAGCTTCCTTTCACACCTCAGCCACGAAAACAGGGCAACATCAATGAGCTTCATGTGCTGGGGTGGGGGGAGGTGGGGGATGTGCCCCTCTAATTAGATCACATGAGCAGAGAAGCATCTGGCTCAGAGCACGGCAGTTTACACACCTCCTTGAGTTGTCGTGGAGACACGCACATGACCAGCTCGGCGCTGAAACTCTGGGGCACGAGTCCAAGCGCACTCCTAACACGTTCTGACAGAGAGCAGATGGACAGCTCGTTGGAGGGCCAAAAGGCACCGAGGCGGCTCCCTACAACCCAAACCTAGAATTGCACAACAACCATTAAAGTCACGCTTTTAAGCGCACACAAATTAGAAGTTAACTTTCACTACAGGACTTGTGCTAAAGCTGACATCGCACCATGCACTTGCACAGACCCCGAGAATTCCAGGGCTTCTATTCCACATGCCCAAACCATGTACCACACTACACTACTTTGTGGAGAAGAAAACTCTCCAAAAGAACCAGCATTATTTCCTAGTGTCTTCCATCCAACACCTACCTCTCTGGCTGTTTAAGTATGTTTCGGTCACACCTGTGAGAATGCCCTTCTCATCATACCCTCCATATGCCAAGCCAAAACGAAAAAGCAAAACAAAAAACCCTCTTGTCAACAACAACCTACAGCTGTGGAATTCCCTTTTCTTTGAGTTGTGCCAAAAAAGAAAAAATTCTCAGCATTTTTATTTGGCATGGAGTTCCCAGTATTTGTTTTTTTATAGCTGCCAAAAAAGGACCCCCTCCATTCTTTTGTGATGGAGTATCCCTTTTCTATGACACCAGGTAAGGTAGGAATTGCTGTAAGAAACATATTCAAGCCACTTGAAACCTTGGGGGAAGGAACAAGGATGCTGGCTGAAAAGTTACACTCCTGTTCAAACAGAACCTGTCCTGAGCTGACACCTGCAGCTTCTAATTATCACACAAACTACACTTTAAACTATAAAATAAGCCTGACAGCTAATAATTCTTTTTCTTTGACAATCCAGCATGATTTTGTAAGGAAATTCAATTTTCAGCCAGAGTCTTTTCTGACAAGTGAGTCACCTTGTTAACTATGGATGTTTGTCTGAAGAGCATTATCACGGATCATCCAGGTTCATCTAATTTCTCTTTAACAGATTGAAATCGGAACAATATTATAGCATTAACAAGTGCTAGAGTTGCAACTTTAAATGCACTTTTGACATTTACTTTCAGTGGGGTCAGAAATTCTCTGTCTCCATACACCCATCTGCCATGTTTTTTTTAAAGCAGCATAATCTCAGGGTTTTATGGTTTAATGCCACACGTTCTTTTAAAGCAGGAAACATAAGAGTTAACGGTCTCATGTAACGGACACTGTAAACAAGCACAATTCCGGTTAAACATCCTCACCCATCCATCACCTCGTCAAGAATCAGATGTGGACCATAATTAAGGGTTTCAACACATCTACCTGGGAGAGGTATTTTTGCCTGCTATTCCAGGGAGGACGCCCTCTCTATGGAGAGCAGAAGAGCTCATTAATGAGGCTAATTAGGTGTAAAGGGGGAAGGGTCTGGCATCAGCTGCAGCTTAGAAGAGCTCATCATTAAGCTCTGTAATCTCTACACTAGAACAGCAGCTGATCTGGCTCCTCTGCGACTGACTGACGTGGCTGAGAAGGCTTGCAAGTTAACACCTGAGTACATGACCAAGAGCACACCTTCTGGGAGGTGGAGGGGAAGGCGAGCTTAGCCTCACAAATTCCACACACAACGAGATCTGAACAAAGACGGTACCAAGGTGGGCCTCAAATCTTCATAGGATGGTCACGCGCACAAGACAATCTCTAGGGACCCAGCCCTGGAAACACCCTCTCTCTTGTGCTGTCATAAAGAGGTAAGCTTGAAGATACTGCAAGACAAACACACTTCTTTCAAATGGGAGCTGTATGAACCACTTCCCAAAATGAAAAATGAAAACTTCAGTCTCAAGTCTCCAACTTAAGGTCTGCTTCATAAGCACAAGTGGGCAGCCACCTGCAACATGCCCACGGTTGGACAAACATTCATGTGATTAAGGCTTAAATCCAGCCACAAGGGAAGATGTGCACACAAATGGCAGTGGGCTACATCCAACTGCTAGTTCCAACAACAGTAGATCTATTCTCCTTTTAAAATCATGCAATCAGCCAACCCACCCTCATGCCCATCTTGCATGTGTGTCACATGAAATTTTGTTGTCTTCAGTCCATAAAAAACAGCCATAACTTTGGCTTTGGGAACAGAAAGGAAATTTCAACTTCCTCCTGGGTTTTCAGGACTCAGGCAAGGAAGACAGTAATTTGTGACCACAAGGACAGCTCCAGCCTCTCTCTTTTTCTCCAACACTTCTGCGTAAAGCAACAGAAATAGTTACAGCACTACAGGGAGCTGAACCTTGTTAACACTTATGCAAGAATATACGCTGTACTGTATTCATCTAATTCAGACTGAGAGAGGAAGGACATCAGCTCCATGGAGACCAGAATACTTTATGGCAAAACTCACTCTGTAGCTAATGTTCCAAAAAGAACTACAGCTAGTGCAGGCAACTTGAGAAACAGATCAAGAATTAAGACTTCAAAAAGGTCAGGTTTTTCTTCTGGTTGTGTGTGCGCACACTCTTGGATCTTCTGCCCTATCTATACGCTTTACCAAGTCCATAGCAATCTGACTACCCTGAAATATTCTGCATGCGTCTTTATGCTACTAATGCACACAAAGCCTTCTGTAATGTTTAATTTTTGTTGTTATTGCTCTGATCAGAGGAAGCTTCTGGCCACCTGGTTGGCCTTCCAAGCTTAGGTAGCATTGAAAAAAAAAACAGATGGCATTTACTACAACAGATTACAGCACAAGTTAATAAACATCTAGGTTCATTTAGTACTGCGTGAAAGCAGCTTTTGAATGGTTCCTAGACTACTTCTACCCAGGGACTACAGAAATTTGTAAGAGAGGCTGACATGCTGATGATCAAGAACATCATGATGGACTTGAGCTGAGCTTGTCAGGGCCACTCTCAGGGCCGCAAGGAAGGAAGGAAGAAAACAGTATTGCATTGCACATACCCTTAGTCTCAGCTACTTTTGTGTTCCTGCGAAAAAGAGGATATTTCTGACCTTTAAGCTAAATTTCAAGGCTTTCTTAACAAAGAGAAGGAAGAAATATTCAACTTAGCTGCCGAGCTCAGCTTGGACTTTGGGAATCTGGAAAGAACCGTTTGAAACCTGTCTGCAGACAACTGCCGGAGTGTGCAACCCAGTGTGCCCAATTCAACAACAACACCATAGAGACACTTTTCCAGCTGTGACTTCAACCTCAGAGCATAAGATGCTTTCGAAAGATGCTCCAAAAGGAAAATTGTCCTTGGAAACATTTGTGGAGGTGCTGGCTATTCATTTCTGTTCAGGGGGCACGCCACACTACTTCAAACAAATGTCTGCACATACCGACCTATGACAGGGACTCCTCTGTTCAATGCACAGAACAGACAGCTTGTTGGCTACATGTACAAGTTAGGCTCCATGCGTCAGAAGTGTGGAAGAGGCAGGGACCAGTTGATATCACTGTGAGGCGGGTACAAATGGGCCGTGAACATCAGCGTTTCTGCCAGACAAAAGCTGCCCACGGGGTTCCTATCTCCTGGGAAAAGAAACAGTCTCACGCAGAGCCATGGTAGGAATTATTTCAGCTGCCAAGTGCTTCACTGACTCTGAGGACAGCAATTTAGCTCTATCACTGGTGAGCCAGAGGAGCCCTTTCAGAAAGTAAGGACACTTCCAGGATTTCAACAAATCTGAGCTGCACCCCTCAACCTTCCTAGAGGGCAAGAAGACAGACAATCTGTACTTTTCAGGGAGCACAATGGTTAGTGCAGACTACACATACTGAAAAGAGCAAGCAAAGAAAATATGTTGGGATCCTTACCTTTTTGGTGGAAAAAATTCTTATTTGGCAGAGATGACTTTTTGAGTGTTGTCATTCAAGGCCCCCCAGTGATTTCAGCTTTGTGACAAGGCTGTTTAGCCTGAGGGAACTATGTGTTTTTGCCTGCATACAAAAAGCTAGCCACAACTTTGGCTGCTGCCTACGCTTCACAGGGATTTCTTAAGAGATTCAACCATATTAATGAATCATAAAGTATGTCGCGTGAGACAGTGAAATTTCAAGATAGGTTGTGCACTAAGCCAACACACAATGGCACTAGATGTTGCTAAAAATACCTTAACACTAAGAAATTTTAGAATGTGTTCAGAGCTCCTTCTACAGCCCTTGATCAAACACACAGATCTGCTACTTAATTTTAAAAGTTATGACATTTCAAGACAAAGAAGGCTATCTGCCTCTTTAAAGCACAGAAACAGAGGGAGTGGGGGTAGGAATGCAGCAAGGGACACAGAATCATGGTCAAAGCAACAAAAATAACAGTGATTACTTCAATTTATCCTGGAAAGGAAAGGAAATATCAAATCTAGACACAAACAGCCATCACACAAGGTGCAGAAGGTAAAAGTGAGGGAGAAGTAAAGGTTTGGCTAAACAGTGGGAGAGGTTTAGTGGATGACTTATGAAGCAAAAGGGAAACAGTTTGCCATCCCCCTGCTCCAAGTCTCCAGAGGCCGTAATGGTATCAAAAACAAAAGTACAACAGAGAGCTCTTGGTATCCCCCAGTACAGGCCACAAGGCCCTGGATTATAATTATGAACCAAAGGATGGTGGCAATGAGAGAGGTGGGGTGGAAGATAATGAAATAAGATTTATGCATTAATTGAACAGAACTTTCTTAAAGGCAGTAATATGTTCCTTTTCCATCAGGAGAAAAAGAAAGAAAATACATGCTTTAGTTGGGGCTACTTCAGGGCCTCTCCACAGTTTGTTTATTAGCCCTCAGCTCTGTGCCACCCAAATCTATGCTTAAAAACATCCGACTGAACACTTATGTTTTCTAAGCCCCTGCTCTGCAGATCTCCTTTGTACTTCAAGTTCTTGTAAATGTGGAGTTTCTGGAACTAAAAGTACTAAGGATTAGCCAGCCAGCAATTCTGTAATCCTGTTTTTCCCTTCACTACCCTGCAGGATCCTGACTGGCCCTGTTTACCAAGTAAGAGTACGCCAGCAGGCATACATACCCAAGCAGACAAAAAAGACACCAGCCCCCATACGAGCCATGAGTTCGAGACCTATACAGACAGTTCACTCCCTGCCAGTCAAAAAAGGCAATCATCGATGGCACTCAGCTTTACATAAACTGCTGCAAGAAGAAAAATGGAGTGTGTGCATGCAGATGTCTAACAGTGTGTGTCTGCTGTCCACACTATACTGTTTGCCACAGAAAGCACAACTGTCATGTAAAGTGAAAAAGAAAATCTGGTCCCCTCCTACTCCCCCATCCCAACCCTGGTGCCAAGGATGTCAAAATGGCTGTACCAGCCAGACTAGAAAGCTTAAACAAGACCCTGGTTTTGAGTCTTATATTCCTGCTGCCTTACAAGAAACAAAATCACTTCAAATTACATGCATTATTTATGCATTTTTTAGAGTTGTCATCTTTTTATATAAAGCTTCTCTTTGCATCTTCTGTGAACTACTCCCTTCCCATGAGCTGCTTTTCGTTGGATATTGACTCCAAAATCCTTACATGATTCTTGCCGTGATCATCTGAACAATGAGTAAAAGACTTAAACTCAGTTCAATATGTATATAGTTTTTCTAACAATGCACACTAATTGTATCTCTTTAATAGAAAATATGTTTATTAAAAAAAAACCCTGCTCATCTTTATTACCAACAATGAGAGTTCAAAGCAGAGAAACAAACAAGCATCTAAACTTCAAGGAGGTGTCAGAGGTAAACGAAGAGAGACCAGGTAAAGCTTGCATGATGTGCTAATTGTATTCCAAAAAATAATAACAATAATGGAGGAAAGACAGAAATGGGGCTTCCAATTATCATAAAGTTGTCTACTTCATAATGCACTTTCAGTGACTTAAGACATTTTTGCACCCATTGGAATTCTAAGGAAAGCTGCTTCCCAGCTGTTACGTGCATAAATTTCTTACACTGTACATACACGGCTGATTTAAATAGCAAGGAAAGTTACAATTTACAAAATGCATATTTCAGTCACAGCAAAAATCTGTCGGCTCGTCACAGAAAGCACAGAAGAGAAAGCAATTCAATTAGGACTTCTTCCCATCCGCTTTCCTAGATTAATGCAGTTCCTTTGATGAGCACGATTCAGCCAACCCGTCAACAACAAAGCTCACACCCTCCACCCTCAGTCACTAAAACTCAGGGGCACAGCAGCTCTTGGAGACTTCACCCATCATTAAGCATTAGCCTAGCATTTTTGCTTGGAGGGGAGGGGAGAGACGGGGAGGGTACCTCTTCTACATGTGGTGCAATTCACTTGTTGCTTCTCTCCTTTGTTGCACTTGAGAAGGATTTACTGAGCGCAAATCAAAAACTCCTTTCTTTCTGGCCATATTATTTCAATCTTTTTTTTTCCCTTCTGACAATGTTCTTGATTTTACAAATTCTGACAACTACATTCTTAATTAATGCCATAAGCAGTTCCAACTGACTTAATCTACACAATGTCAAACTGCTACGGGTTCTGTGCAGTCATCAACTCAGCAGAGTTGAGCCCAACCAGAAACAAGGCTCAGTTTCCAAAGATCACTCCAGGTAATACAATTGTAATTATCATTTTGTGTAGCACAGATGCTAAAAACATAATCTGAGAAGCCCCCAGTT
Organism: Cyclura pinguis; assembly: GCA_030412105.1. NCBI lineage: Eukaryota > Metazoa > Chordata > Lepidosauria > Squamata > Iguanidae > Cyclura > Cyclura pinguis. The sequence goes on from CM059613.1 coordinate 1,628,993, forward strand.
GAAACTTTGTCTCTCTCACCAGCTCACTACATGGCCTAATGCAAGCCACGGCCTCTGAGTTTTAGCCTCTACTTCTTCCAAAATAGGGGGTAACAACACTGACCTATTTCACTGGGTTGCTGTGTCAGAATTATCATGATGCAGCCTATGAAGAAGCACTTTTAATGCTCAAAATGATACAAGAATGCTTAGTATGATAATGGCAATTACACTACCTGCATTAATCTTAGCACTTTTATGCCTGCTGCATCAAATATTCCCACACTCGCTGCCCCCTCCCTTCAGTTATGCTACCTATTTGCTCATTTTAACACGTGTTCCTCCCAAGAGGGAAAATGCATCTCAGTGCCTTTCTAAAGTATCGACTGAATTTAAAGTGTATATATATTTAATAGACAGCTGAAGATAAACAGATCTAGAGTTATAGTTTATATTTAAAGGACCAAATAATTGCCTCTGCAGCCTTTCGCAGAAAGCCTTTCAGCTGCTCGTGTCATTTTACATGGAGTATGTGTTCTATCCTTTTGCATGTCCCTTGTGCGTTATTAGTTGAGGCAAGGTCTCAAACATCTCCTGCACAGCATCTTCTGGAAAGTGTGGTGCTGCTTGCTGAGGCTGCGCACAGTCTCAATTACAAGTAAAATGCAGGAGAGCGGGATGGAAGGAGCAAGGCAGGCTATGAGTGTGTCAAAATGCAGAAATAACACAAAAGCTTAAGAGACAGAGGAACAACAAGAGCTGAGTGTAAAATAAAAGGCAAAGACACACAAAGCCAGATGAGGGAGTCACAGCAGAATAATTTATCAGCTGAACACTTCAATTGCCTCTTCACCATTGCTAAAATATTACATTGCTACTTCACGCCATCTGAATCGTTCTCTATTAATGGGGAAATTTAAAGAGGGGTCCTTAATAGTTACCAAGATAATTATTTTATTTTGACAATCTTCTGTCCAGAAGGCAAACGTTATCACCCTGAAGAGGCTTTGGGATTTTTTTTTTTGGCACCATCAAATAAAATTGAAAGGATATCCATGAGCATCATGCAGCTGCCAAAAAAAGCCAATGCGATTTAGGGCTGCATCGATAGGAACATAAAGGGAAGTAGCAGTCCCATCCTATCCTGCTTGGGTCAGATCTCACCAAGGAAACTTGACCAATTCTGGGCATCTCAATTCAAGAAGGATATTGACAAGCTGGAATGTGTCCGGTGAAGGACAACAAAGATGATCAAGGGTCTGGAAACCAAGCCTTATGAGAAAACAACTTAGGGAGCTGGATATGTTTAGCTAAGACAAGAGAAGACTGAGAGGTGACATGTGAACAGCCATCTTTAAACATCTGAAGGGATGTCCTATAGAAGATGGAGTGCGTATTCCTCCAAGGCAGAATGGGGCTGGACGGGGCTGGCCTTTATGCGCCCTTCCAACTGTAAGACTCTGTTATTCTCTCCACTGTGTCCCCATCCAAAGGTTTTTCTCTTTGATAAAGCTTGGAAATAATGTTAAGATTTGTTACTTCAGTAACTACTAAATCTGAAATGACCTGGGTTGGGACTTAAAACAGCAATAATACAAATAAGACCCAAAGAGTACCAATTTATGTTTCAGTCTTTTCAACAGCCAATCTGTGATCTGAAAAGTGAAACTTTGCCCCTCCTCATCTTTTACAAGGGAAAATCTGAGAAGCGTAATTTTTCTGCTGTTCACTGTGAACCCACGTGTTGTTTGAGATGGTGTAAAGCCAAAAATTGCTCCCAGAAGTTCTTGTTCCTCAGAGCATACACATCAGCAGAAGGAAACTTTCAATGCTCAGCATGACCACTGCCCCAGCCCTGCCAAAAGAAGACTTGATTTTGGTCTCTTTCCACTCTGCCTCTTTTTCCTTCAGTCTCACACCCATCAGCATGGCAGACTAGTATCTAGGATGACTTACACAGAACATGCAGAATATGACTTTGCCTTCTAAAACTTGTCAAAAGCAGGCAGTATCATTCTGTACCAGTTGAAGTTTCCAAGGGTTTCCCAACAAAGAGTTCACTGTGATGAACAAGCTTGAAAATTAAGGATGTATGGATCAACAATGCAAAATCTGAGCTAACCATGCAAGAGGAAGGTCTCCTAATGAGTCAAAGATGGGGAAAAAACAACAATAACAACCTGCTTATCAACAAGCAGCTTTGGGTCTATATGAGTCACGAAGCGCTTAACTAAGCGGAGAAGGTTATAGAATCCCCTTGGGACAATGACCTAAGGTCACCTACCTGACTTGGAAAAACCTCACATCAGGCTTATGGACAAGAAGAGATGTGTGGCAAATAGGCAGGCAGTCCAGCTGAGAAAAGAATGAACAAATTTCTCTCCTCCAATCTGGTGTCTCCAGATGTTCTGAACCACAATTTTGATTATGCAAAGGCCATTGGGGGGATGGACATTGGGAGTTCTGGTCCAGCATATTTGGAGGGCATTAGATTCAGGACAGCTGATATAGAACAACCCTGATTCAAGTTGGGCCATTACTGTGCCTTTTTCAGTATTGCCAATGCTGTCTGGCAGGAACTCTATAAAGATTTAGCTAACTCTAAACCAAGAAATGCCCAGTGTTGCATTTGAGACCACCCGGGCTAGGGGGATGGACAGGGATAAAATGAAGGATGAAGCTGGTATTTCAGGACCAGAAGAAAATAAGGCTGGGGAAAATGTGCACATAAAGCTTAGACACAGGAGGGTTATACATGTGGCTACTAGCAGGAAGAGAATGCGGGAGCAAGCAGACAAGCATCAAGTCAAAAGGAAACTGGATTTAACTTCTTTTGGTTAGCCAGAATTGTGCTTACAGGTCTCAAGCTGCATTCCTTAATGCTGTTAAGCATTATTTTCCAAGGAGTCATGTTATCTCATGATATGTACAATAGCCTCAATTTAGTCATTTTGGGTTCAAATGAGAATTCAGGTTTGATTTGATCTCTGATCCATCTGTTTTTCTTTCTGGCAGTCCACTGTAATGAAGAATTCTCCTCCAGCACGACACTTCAAATGCGCTGATTTTCTTCCTGTCAGCTTTTTTGACTGTCCAGACTTTACAACCTTACACAGAAAACAGAAATACTATGGCAGGGATGAGTCTCACTTTGCTATTCTTTAAAGGCATTGTCAGAATTCACACAGACTGGCTTATTTTTACAAAGAGTATGCTTGGCTCTGAAGGTAAGGAAGAACCTGACATCTCTGAAGAAAGAAGTAGACGCTGCACTGTTGCCTCTGGACACTAGGTGTCAGTGTAGGATGGAGGATTGTGCAGGTTTTTAGCAGGGAAAATCTTTTAAAGTTGCCCACTGTCTTTTTCTCCAGCATGCAATATGGCTATAAATATTTAAAATGCCACAATATTAAGCAATTAAAATGACTATTTGTAAGGAAGAATTCTTGAAAGATCTTCTTAACCTTTAGCATTTCAGATTAAAACGCAAAATGTGCAAAGCTCTATTTACAGAGTTGGCATTCATATCACTTGCCTCCAACAGCAAGGCCAAAACAAGTTCCATCTTATTTTAGGAAAGTCCAGCCCCAATCGCTGCCTTCACTGATCACACAAGACAATCAAGCACTCTGTTTCTTCAAGGTATCATTAAAACCCACATAGTTTTGTCACACGAACTATGGGCACAAATCAACAAGAAGGTCTTCGGCACAAGCCACTTTGGTTGGAACCCCCTGCTCTTGTTACTTTCTGCCACAACTATTCCAACACCCCCATGAAGAAGGCCCCCGAGCAAGTCCAGGGCACATTGCCTTCATCACAATGAAGACATGAGCAATTCAGAGATCAAGATCTGAAAGAGAGATTCTGCCAGCTTGCTGTCCACAGATATGGGTCAAGAGCCTTTTCCTAAACAGAAGACAAAGAAGAGTAATTTCCATTCCATCCTCCAGAAAACTCAGCCTACTAGTGAGGAGCCACTGAAGGCACTAGTATCTTTATTTTACTGTGCATAAACCAAGATGGCTGGCTAATCCTTGCACACCTCAAGCAATGTGTGCACCCACATTTCCAAGTTGCCAGGCAACCCATAGGCGGAGGAGCATCAGAGAATATGGACAGCCTCCAGGGATGGAAAAGGTCTGTTGATATCTCCTATGGATCCAAAAGGCTTAAGAGCTGGGCCGCCTTGGTGCACCGAGCGCTCTTATTTACATGGCTGGAAATTAAAGCTACAGCTGGGACTTGAGGACCATAATGCTCACACTTGACGTTTTAACGAGCCATATAGAAACACACGCTACACACGCACATACACACATGCACAAATACATCTGCTCTTACATTCGGTGTCAGAGGTACACCGCACTATATGCAGGAGGAAAATAAACCCACAATATCCTGCTGATTCAACAGCATTTTATTCAAGCAATTAAGAGAGACGGTGAGAGCGACATAGCCTCCCAAGAGGAGTCAGACAAACTGTTTCCTCCTTTTCGATTTCAGAAGCATAAATAAATTTGTTACATGCCAACGGAGAAATCACAAGTGGACCCGAATACTTACTCTGTTCCCTTAAGGACAGTTTTGGATGACAGACCCTCTGAGAAATCCAGTGGCCTTGTTTATCATGCAGGTATTCCACATGGGCCTTTGACTGACTGCAAGGAAGTCCAGGTGGGGAAAACACTTCTGCCACTCTTAGCAAGAATGTTTCTCTCTCTCTCTCTCTCTCTCTCTCTCACACACACACGCACACACAAAGTTCTTCTGTTCTGGCATCCTCCTGTGGCTACTTATTTGTGTGCATTAAGTGCACTCTGGAGATATTTGTCCTTTCCATCCCAGGAAGTTATTTTGGAAATTTTATCTTTGCATACTGGGTTCTCTTTATCTTTCTCTCGGAGGTCCAATACTTGCATGCAGTAAGCACATGCAGTCATGCAGCAAGCACATATTTACCGTTGAGGAAGTGCCAATACTTCACCATAGCGACACCAAGTGACTGAACACAAGCATTACGATACAAACCAAACAGAAGCGACCTGTACAGAGAGCTGGATTTAAACGACGGCAGGCTACTTACAGGCTCAATTTTCAGGGCACTTCTGTAGCTCCCAAAGAAAGCAGCTTGGGCCTTCAGGAACGCTCTTGCCACACCATCTCCTGTGGTCATGGAGACTTTCTTCAATCTGCTCTTCAGTGCAGACACCTGGAAACATACAAGAAGAAGAAGAAGAGTTTATTTTCAAAGAATATAAACCAGAAGATTCCATGCACCTTAAGAAGATGATGCAATGGGAATCATCAAAGGGAAACACATCATGTTTTAAGGAAAGGATATTCTAGAAAAAAGAAGGATATACACTCTCCTTTTATTATTCATTTATTTAGTTATTTAATAATATTATTATTATTATTATTATTATTATTATTATTATTATTATTATTTAGCTTTGCTCCGAATTCTGGAAAAAAGGACTTATGTGAGAAGGTAATGACAACAATAATACCAGCAATTTTTATTAAGCAACATGAATATTTTTCATTTCTTGCCCTGCTAAAAAGAGTTAGCAAGAAGGGCATCCTATTGAACTCATACATGGGCAAGCATGGGTATGACTGCCCTCTTAGCCAGTAACGGAAGGATGTTACATTGGTTTGGTTTGGTTTTGAAATGCAAGATAGGACTTTTATCATGCTATTGCTCATTTTATGTTTTGTGCATTCAGTGTTTTGTTTTAGATTTTAATAGCTAATAACACTAATACACCATCTTGAAAGCTTGGGGAGAGGAAATGAATTATTTTAAAGCAAGTGAATACCTTCATAGTATTGAAAGTAAGTGAGTATTGAAAGTAAATGAATGCATTCAAGAAATAAAGTAGCCCATTTCAGTGGAAAAAGTGTTTAACATTTCCTATCTCACTGATCCTCAGAACGATCCTGTAAGTTGAGTTAAGCAGAGGAAAGAGAAATTTGTCCAAGGCAAGTTGTGTGGAAAAGGGCAAAAGGAACTACCACGCAAGCCCCAAAGAAAAATCGAAAGATATTCAGGATCATTATGATAGCAACGGCAACAACAATAAGGAGTACCGAATGAAATAAAGACTTCTGAGTTAACATTTCCAACTGCCTTCCCATTGGATATTTCCACAGCGTAAGCTTGCATTCTGAAGGAAAGTGTTTCATTAGAGGAAGGGGGATTAGCCTGCCACACCCTTAAAGCAAACGGAGTGGGGGGGGCAGTGCTGTGCCTGTTGACAACACTGACAACCGCATCTCCATCCTTGGAAACCCTTCTTTTCCTTTCCCGGCTTCTCAAAGGCTCTCACCACCTGTGCATCAGATTATTCCTCACTTAACCTTCACTGCCCTTTCCCTTTCATCCTGGAGGTGTTTAATTGCCTCCGATTCACAGAGCTGCACTTCAGGTGAACACAGACCTAACGGTCTCATTACCATTTACACAAAGAAGTACTCCACAATGGTAACTGAGCAAATATCAACCCCACATACCTTCCTACGCTGACAAATCCTCAAAACCAATGAAAGCGTTCAAGGTTACCTGAATCGCATGCCTTTGGTCTTCCAGGAGCACTCTGGGGGCTCCCGTTCACTCATTACTATGTTCTACGCTCTGGATAAAACAGGCCAGCTGATTTTGATGGCTCTTTGGGCATCTCTTTTAGGTATCTGCATAGCATCCTTCAGTGAGAGCATTCTTCCTTTCCAGTGGAATGAAGGAGATACTGCAAAATATCTTTTAAATGTTGACACTCAAGCCATAATGGCCTAATCGGGCTACAGTTTCCTGACTCAGCAACCCCCCCCCACCATGTCATTGCCCCTTCACAGCATTCTGTATTGCTCTTAATATGTCTATTTTCATGCAGCAGATCTTTTTTTCCCCCTAAATACACTGTGCATGTGCTGTACTGTGAAAAATCACGGCAGCTAAAACTGCACAATTCACAGAATAGAGGGCAAGTGATTCTCTTCTTCTCAGATGAGGGAGTAGATCAGGCTATTTGGAAGGAAGGAAGGAAGGAAGGAAGGAAGGAAGGAAGGAAGGAAGGAAGGAAGGAAGGAAGGAAGGAGCCAGAGCAACACCAGGCCAGGAAAAATAACGTTTACAATTAATTTCTATAGAAGAGAACAGCAGGGGAGATTGGGTGTTTCCAAAATCTGAACCCCAAATTTCTGCGTGTACCACAGCCGTTGCCCAACTTTTGCATCTTTTTCTTCAAGGTGGCAACAGCTTATTCTAAACCATATAGTTCCAGACTGGGAGTATTTTGGTTGTAAACAACAATGGGACAAATTATTCTTTCCCCTCCTCAAATGCACATAGTTCTGCAGCTCAGGTATAGCATGGGGTGAAAGAAAGACTAGAGGACCTAAAGGAACTGAGAAGGCACGAGGCTTTGACTATTCTGTGAAGGGAGAGAATGTGTTTTCCAGCAACTAGAGCAATCTTGCCTTTAAAGTCTTGCCTCTTGCAGTTTTAAGACAGAAGCTAAGGAAAAAAGGGCTTTTGACATGCCAATTTTCCAATCTAATCCAGGAATTCCCACCTGAATGGATAAGATCTGCAGATATTTCTCCCAAAAGAGAAATATTATTCTAAACCCAACATTTTCTTCTGTGGGGACAGGATACTTTTGGTCCACCACATCTTAAAAAGAATGTTAGAAACTGTAAAAAAAAAGGGGGGGGCACAATAAAGATGGAATTGGAATAACTGTCCCATGAGGAAAGATGACAGTGTTGAAAAACTAAAAAGGCAATGGGAGACACAACAGGGGCATATCAAATACATAGTTTGAAGGAAGGCAACAAGGAGAAGCAAAATCAGAGGAAGTGTTATTTTACCCTATTTACTAACAATAAAAGTAGCCAAGAAGAACAGTAAATCTGTCAGAATGCTAGAAACATTATTTGTATCTTATTTCCTAATACTTGATCTCTCATAGAAAAATCACATTTTCCTATTTCTTAATTTTGAAAGGTGCTAAAATGTAATTTTCATGTCATGCTAAGAAGGTAAAGAGCAGCAAGCTTGAGCACAAGGCCCAACAGTGCTCACCCATGGCTGATAAAAGACCCAGACTCCAGAAAACTGGTGGCAGAAATTCAGAAAACTGAAATATAATACTTTTTTCTTCCCTCAATGCTGTACCGGTCTGAGAAGCCTGGACAGTCATTGCCAGCTCTTGTCCACATGTGTGAGTGATACAGTTTGGGAGATAGCTCAAAGCCAAAAATTCATCTGAAGTATCAAAGTCTCACCCCAGGGGTTGCCATCAGCTCCAGGTCTGGTGGTCACACAACGTGGGAGCATCTCTCCCCAACCATCTCTCTCTTGTGGAAGTTAGTGTATGGAAAGAGCCAGGCTTTATCTCCTGACAATTCTCCGATGTGTGGCAATAGCTAGGTGTCATAGCCTGGCAATTAGAAAGAGACACCCTGCATGTGCCGAGAAGCGTTACATCTTCTGCTGCCACTTTAGATATTACGGGACTGAAATCAGGTTCTGGGTAAATTTAAGCCTTTCAGCCTAGAAGCAACCAGGTGGCTGCTTGAAGTGTTTTCCCCTCTATGTTCTGGGGAAAAATGCTGTGTACACGCTGAGACAGGCACACAATGTCCAGCCACTCTGCTTAAGAGACAGCAACATATTTTTCCAACTCGGACAGTAGCCACTCCACAGAAAGGCTGCCTCTTACTAGGAGGCACAGAAACACACAGCCAATCCTAGAAGTGTTTTTAAGGAAGATTTTTATACTCTTGGCAGCTCAGGATTAAAGGTCAGATTTAAGCTATCACCATGTTTCAAAATGCAATCTGTGCAGTGCAGCATAATGAAATGGTTCAGTAGAGGTGCGAGTGGAAATTCTTTTAATTAGATCCAAGGCTTTCTAGTTGTCAACATGAATAAAGCCAGAAAAACACATTCTCTTGAAAAACATAGTATCAGGAAGAAAAACACCTTTAAAATGCAAGTTTTCTTTTTCTTTCTTTTTTTTTAAAGGGTATTGGAGGGATTATAATCAAGAAAATACAAGCTTTACTTTCATGTGACCCACTCAGCAAGTTTAAATGCACACAACATGCAAAAGCAATTATTCATGTGTGTATCATTTCCTCATCCTAAGACCATGCAAATGAATGGAAAGAGAAAGGACGAGAACATTAAATAATCACAGGACAATCAACCTCTTCACAAGATTTGATTTCTTGAATATTTTGATGAAACAATGCTATATTAAAGGGCCTAGTGATTTCTAGCATGTGTCTACCAAGAAAACTTCTCATTTGTCCATCTCTTGCATAAAGCTGACCCTGTTACCAAAAGACATATATGTCATGTCCAAAATGACAGACATCATCCACTTCTAAAAACAACCTGGGAAGTGTCGTCTAGATAAGAATCAGAAATTACTTTTAGCTACTGTTCAAATTTTTAAAGACGCAGAGAGTGCGGCAGCCAGTGGTAACATTTCCAATACAGCCTCTTCTCTCAGAAATATGCAGGAAACCAGAGAGAGGAGAGAGAGAGAGAGTGAAAGAGTGAAAGAGAGAGAGAGAGGGGTGCCCATAGCATTTCAGAAAACATGAATACATACATACATGTTTTAATCAATGTTTCTTCAGTGTAGCTGATATACAATTGTAAAGGGTTCAGATGTTGGTATTTAGAGTGAGTTAGCCAAAGAAAAGGCCTATGTATGAAAAAGCACCATCACATTAGGACTTCTGTAATGCACTATCTGATTCTAAAATACAGGGAAGACTTACAGGACTCTCCCTGTGGTATGAGTCCAGCAGCATTGAACAGATAGTAAATGGAGGCCCACCAACAGCTCAAGATAGGTAAGACCAGGCAGGACCTGGGACAGTTCCCAGTGCAAAACCCAAGAGCAATTAAAGTGGCTTTTACACACCCTGGTTGCAACTAAGCACCAAGAGTGAAACACTCTTACTGAGTGATCAAGTCTTCAGCAAGAATTATATATGATGTTTGGTGGCCTCAGCCTGGATCTTCTGAGGGCCAACTGAACTGGAAGGTTGATGAAACTATGGCTTCTAGTTCCTCATCAGAGAAAGCTTGCGTCTCCAGACTCAGGAACATGAATGATGACAGGTTAAACCCACTTCCTCCAAGTGATCTGCAGAGTACTCCACCTCAAGGTTCAGAATGAAGAACACTTTGGCTCGCCCACTTCAGGCAGCTTTCTTTGGCATTAATTATCAGAGAAATCTGGAGGCTGGGACTTGACATCCCATTGAATCTGAAGATACAAGCTGCTGCCCCTTCACCTGCCCGGCCAGCAAACAGCTCACTCTTGCCGAAAAGAACAAGGCACAAACTCTGCCAAGTACATCTTGCAAATGCTGGGAGTTAGCAAAGCATCTCAGCATTTCCATTAGGAGACAGTTTAATCTTAACTGAGATTTGCTCCTATGGAACTGCTACACTCATGGGCAATTCTTTACATGCCGCTCTCAACACATTACAGCAGCTGATGCAAATACATCAGACTCTCTTCATGCCCCACCACCCAAGTGGGAAAGATCTGCTGAGCATCCTCAACACATGAAGTATGCAAAGGTTGGCATAAATCCTGTTATAAATGTAGCAGGACACCTGCTCTCTAGTGGCCAAAGGTATAATGGAGAGCCATCTCACAGCAACTGAGAAAGCTTTCCTATCCAGGTATCTTAAGTAAGAGAAGTGGGGAGAGGGCAAGTCAGAAGCTATTAATTACTGTAACTAAAAGGATGCTCCTTAAAGCTTTTTTCCCCCTTCAAACACCATTAAATCCAGCTGTAGTTAAGTAACAGCTTGGAGCACTGGGGGGGGGGGAATCCCAAACCGTGTACATTTTTGTTGCAAGCTAAGCTGGTTAATTGCCTTTGCTGGCAGCACTTCCTCTGTGATGTTCCAAACATCCTTCAAAATAACCATAATAGCAACAACAACAACAGCAACAACAACAACAACAACAACAATAATAATAATGAAGTCACAGTTTTTAAGCAGATCTGTGGAAAACTGTATTGAAAATTTAACTAGTGAAATGTAGCTCTCTTCTGTTATAAAAGAAGATTAAAAAAAAAAAGGGAAGGAAGTCTCTTAAAGTTTATGACATTCCAAAGCTTTCAGTTTATTTGGCGACGTCCCTTCTGATGTTCCAGTATGTTCCCACAATAGCTCCTTTCATGGAGGTCCATAAAGTCAAATATTATGCTTGATTATTGACAACTCATATCCCTACCCCCACGTGTACGAGGGCTGGGACCCCAAGACCCAACCCGTATTTGCATTCCATGAATTACAGAAGTCTGCTCTTTTCCAAGGTTGTAGAAAATCCTACAGGAGGAGGAGAGAAGGAAGCAACAGCAGAAACCTTTGTGACACAAAAGGAAGCCAAGGAAATCAGAATTAACCTCACAGGGCTGAAGAGTTTCAATGGACTAAAAAGCTCATTGAAAAGACCAGGAACCACCGTGGGCCCATGCCTATTCTCTGTGGCTTCCTTCCAAGGTATTATTGACAGTCTGAGTTGCAGTGGCCAAAGTACTGAGTTGAGACCAAGGAGTTACAGGTTCAAATTCCCAAAGGGCCATCGCTTGCAGCACGACCACCGTCCTAACTTATTGCACCAATGCTGCAAGAACCAAACAGGGTAAGAATTTTCAAGCAGGAATTAGAAATAGTTCAGGATAGCTGTTAAGACCACAAGTGAATGGCTTCCAATTCCAGGCTAAAAAGTTTGCTGAAACACATTCAACTGCTCTTCTTTTTGTGGTACAGGAACCAATCCCTATTCTTTCCATGTTATTTCAACCTTTGGTATAAAACTTTTTGTTAAAGAAGTAACGAGAAGGATAACATCTACTTTGTTAACAGAAGTATACCTGTAATGGTCTGTCTTGCTAAGATTACATTCAAGACATTTGCACACACTGGGAAAAAAGCACTACACCACAACACAGTCACGGAAGAGACATATGTCAAGATGCTAGACATTTTTGTTAAAAAGCCTGACATGTTTTCACCTATTAATATTATGAGGCTATAAAAGAAAACACATAATTACATGAGCGTACACATTACGCAATATAACCAGTCAGATGAATTTTAAACCACAGTACAGTCTGAACATATTTACTGAGACAAAACAGTCTGCAGAAATTTCTGAAACATGTTTCAATTGCCAGTTGTATTGGAGACTCAATAAAAATTTCGGTAGACAATGTTCTTTGAGTAAATTTGTACTGGCAATACTGCAGCGTACAAGCATTTGGCAGATTCTGTTTCATGAGTTTACCTACAAGAAATTATGTGTTGTCTTTTATTTTTTATAGGTCCCTGAGGAAAGCCTCAAAGTGCTCTGTAGTTTTTGTATTTTTATACCCATGCAATCAAAGCTTCTGCTCTGTCCCTGATATTCTCTCTACGTATAAAGTTTAGAACTAGATGACTCCACTCCCCCAACACGCTATACAGATAAAGCCAATGACAGAATCAGATAGAAGATTCTTACTACATCTTTAAGTCCTTAACAAAGACTAAAAAAAAAAACCAGCCTAGCAGAGGGGAACAGCAGTGGCAACAACCTCATTAACCACCTGGGAAAACTGCCAGATAAACCTCATGAGGGCCAATGTTTCCCAAAACAATAGAAAACACATAGAAAAGGAAGAGTTGGTGGATCCTTTCTTATCAGCGTACAGTGCCAAGCTTTGAGAAATGAAAATGCATAGGATTTATGGGTCAGAAATGCAGAACCCAGATCATGGTTCAGTTTAAAACCCTCTCTGTACCCTCCAAATCCAGCCTCTTTCCAGCTCTGGCCAGGACTGAAACATTTCTAATTTGCAACACCAGATTTTAAGGTTAAGCATCAAATCACAGGGTGCATGCTGTTCACAGAGTTGAATGATTACTTCGAGTCCCTCAAAATCCAACACTATAGTAGCTATAACAAAGTGAGATCCTCCGGGCCTTAAAATTACTAAACTATCACAATAATCTTGAGAAATAAGAGGAAAGGGAGACATTCTGTGAAAAGGCAAATTTTCCAGCACAGCAAGAAGGACACAACAATTACACTCACCACATCATTTGGAAGGTTTTGAAGATCATCAAAAGGTGTTTCCAGTGTGTTAGTGTCCACATTAAGGATGACAACATCTTCCAGGGCCATATTTCTAACTTTCTGAAAATAAAGAAGTTGGAAGGAAAGGAAAAGGTCATTGTTTAAGTACAAAACATGTCAGCCTCTGTGTAGCATCCAAGTGCCACTCTGTTTTTGCCAACAGTCAGGACAAAAACAGATTCTGGCCAAAGTTTCTTACTGCTGCTAGGTTTCATATCATACCTTCCCAAACCCTAGAAGACATCTGCGGTCACATTATATCAGCAGCTTCTTGGCTTACGCCAGTTATAGCTCAGGATGAGGGACTAGCCCACTGTTCAGTATGGCTCAGTGTGGGGAACCCAAGGCCCCGGGCCACAAAATCCCTCCTCCCTTTTGCTCCTAGTAAAGATGAACAGCACAAAGAAAAGCAAGCACAAATAATCACAGAATCACAAAACTGTAGGGTGGGAAGGTACCACAAGGCACTATTAGACCAAGGCACTGCCTATGCATGACGCAGTGGCTCAGGCCCCAGAGTTAGAGCCAGTAGATTGGAGCAGGGGGGACAACTCCTTTCTCTGAAATCACCACAAAAAGAGATCAGGCAAAATGCCGCCTGGAATTCAAAACAAACTAAGCAGAGAAACTCCAAAGAATACAGCCCATACTAGCAGGATCCCAAGGTCTGTTTTTCCATGATTTCACAGGCCCGGACTTCTAATGTGATATCTAGCATCTGATATCTGAACAGGCAGTTTTCAGCCAATCTTTCACAGTAGTACCACAACAAATTTCCTGACTACAAAAGGGATACCTTAAGGGTTTTTTTTCCTCCACTTCAAAACTTTCGTATTTGAAAAGGAGATTCCTTGTTTTATGAACAGAGCAGCAGTCCTTTGAAAAACTGAAAGTACCCCCCTCCCAACTTCAAGGAACTCAAAGGTCACCATGTTGCTGTATATCTGATAGACCCAAACAGAGCTTCGGAGACTTGCTTCTTTGGGGAGCCAGGAAGCCGCAGAGCAACTGACTGCCTCCTTCATTCATTAGAAACTTAAGCAAAAGAAGAAGAAGAAGAAAAATCTCAGTTACACCCAGAGGACTCTTGAAAGGCACAGTGAAAAGGTCTTCGGGTAACGGCTTAACTGAAGCCAGAAGTTTGGTCTACAGGGCTTCGTGGGCTGGACAGAAGCCTCTTTTCCATCCTGGCAGCAGGAGATGACCTGGCTTGGTCTCAGAGGATAAGATGAGGAGGAAGAGAACAGAGTCAAAATTTCAGCTGCAACACAAAGCTGATGCTGGGGACCCTGAGGATGAAACACCCCTCCAATTGCTCATAACAGCATGTCCATCTTTAGGAGCTGCCCCAGATTGCAGTGTGTGTGTGTACGTGTGCATGGAGGCCACGTGCCACAAAATCCACCAAGAAAGCTCTCCCATGCAAGAAACTGCACCAGAGCACCATTGTATGCTTGGGGATCTCCCTTTAGTTTTATGTGTGGAGGAGAACATACTGGCAGATCTTGTCCATAGAGAGCACTCTCCTGTCTCCTGCACTATGCCCTTCACAGTATCCCAAATTTGTCCCCGGCCAGGTTGTTACCTGTGCCCAATTCCCCATTTTTGCTTTCCTCCTGCTGTTCTACACAGGAGCTAAAGCAATATGCCAGTGGGGGAACAATAGGTTGTACAGTTGAACTGACATGGGGAATCTGCCACAGAGTACTAAAATAAAATAAAATAAAATAAAATAAAATAAAATAACCAACCCCATCAGAGAGTGTTTGGGTTACTTGGGCTAACATCCCTACCTGCCTTTTATTCTAACTGCCTTTTTTTTTATTATTTAAGAGAAGAATGTCACAGAAAGCACACTTTAACAAGTACCTTGAATCCACAGTTTATTGCCACACATAAAAACGTTGCATACAACAGAATTGACCAACTTAAAGTAGTGTCTCCTGGAGCGAGTGGGGGGGAAAAAGTACACTTTAAAATTTAGAAACAGCACCTTCACTTGTGAAAACCTCTTCCCTCCTTGAGCAAACTCCAGCAGGGGGTCTTAAACGCCGTGCCTGTAAACAATCAGCAGGTGCTGCATGCTGTAGCATTCAACAACAGCAGTTCCACAATTTCTTCTTCAGTAAAACTTTGTGAGATTTCACACTCACACTGAGCCTCACAAAAACTCAAAGAGCTCACTTTATACTGCAAAAAAACAAGCTGCAAGGAGTTAAATGGTGCAGTGTCCTTCCTTACTTCCTCCCTGTAACTAAAAATTCCACACGTCATCCTAAGCAAATGTAACTGTCAAAAAGTAAAGGAACAATTATTTCCACCACTTTGGTTTTTGCAACTCCAGCTTCTACCTCCACAAAAATGAAATTCTTGCTATAATGACATACGTGATCTGAGACACTTTCAGGGTCTCAAAAACGCCTGAGACTCTTCTTCTGTTTAGAGCCAATTGTTATCACCATCTTTAAAAATTAAAGAATGAGCTCACAGAGTCAAGTAAAAACATTCCTTATTGACAAAAGCAAACCCAGTCAACACAGCATCATTTACTGGGACTCACCTGAAATCCAGATAGTTACCTGTGCTCTGATACCACTACATACATAACACTACGTACATAAATACAGGTGGCAAACTGTGCCTTGTGTGCTGCCAATTCACTACAGTGCAAGGATCAGCATCAAGACTGAAAAAAAAAATCTATCCATTCCCCTCCAAGACAGCCCTTGTATGCAGAATAGCATGTCCTCTATAGGCACACCGGATCTGCTGACTGAATGTAAATAAACACGCATTTTAGTAACCATTAATTCAAGCACCTTCTTGCCATCTGAATCATTGTTGTTGGCATTACCAGCATCACCATCACCACAGCACACCTTTAACTCACTCTTATTAACAGAAATTGGTACCCACACATTAATCAACTGAAAATTCACTGCTCTCTTTAGCAAGACATTGCTGTAAGGAATACAAGAGACAAGCATGGAGAAAGTTTCCAGCTATTATGCAGCTATGTCAGATTCCTTGGCAACTAGAAGTATGGGGCAAAAGGCCATTTATGTTTTCACAGTCACCACAACAGAGCGGAGTATATCTGCCTCAATATGAAGTTTAAGATTTGGAGCCTTACTTAAATAGGAACTGTTGTTATCCACCGGCTACTGCTGCATTGCTGACAACGTTATAGGAATCTGGTGGCTGGAGTGGCTGCGAGAAGGAGCGGATATCTCATTTTATTATTCTGTGGCCTGACAGAGCAGCAGAGAGGTCTTAATGAAAATCACCGTCAGATTTACAATCTGAAATAGCTACTCCACAGACTGATATGGTTAAGCTCCAAGTGCTCTTTGACCCCTGAACCCTTTGATCCACGCCCAGCAGGTGGCCTCTGACCCCCTCCTGTGCTTCTTTCCCCTCTTCCGCCAGTCAGCTAACCTTGATGTGCAAAAGCCCCCTGATCCTGCACAGGTGATGCTCGAAATCCAAAATCCTTATCGCTGGCAGCTGCCGTTCACTAGCGGAGTGACAAACTCCTCCAGAGCCAAAGGCCTCCAAGACAAGAGCGGAAAAGGTGGCGGCAGGAGGGACGACTTCCGCTGCTAAATCGTCAAGGCAGTGTCAAGACACAGCAACCCTCATAAAAAAAAGTGCCTGCTCCCGTCTGCTGGCTCTTTTGCATTACAGTAAACCAACTGTGTTAAATTTCACTGCATTTCTAACAGAACATTTATTTACTTTATTTATTTAATCAGTTCATTTACCAATTGCCATCTCTAAAAAATCCCCTTAAATAGACTATGTAGAATAACTTAAGTCACATGTAGCATCAGACTTACGTAGAATGTACACTATGTAGACCTGTTGTAGAATAACCTATGGTACACGTAGCAGGAGATTTATGCAGCAATTTCAAGCTGTTACAGAGCTTTATGGATCTCTGATTTTGTTTACTAAACATATTTTAATGCCTGTTTTATTGGATGCCGTTATGTTGGTGATTTTTGTATACCATCTTGGTGAGGTTTTTTTGACAAAAAGGTATTTATAAGAATACTTAAAATAAAGAAAATCAAATTTCAAGAATTCAATGCCCATAATTGTCAAGGTGCTGGCTTCTAACTCCAAATGGTTTGAGTCCTTTTAACAACACCATCATAAGCTCAAAGAACATCTGTTCTCAGCTACTCTTAAAGCATTTTTTTTCCTTAGGACCGCCAGACTGAGCTAGAGCCATTCACAAACACTAATAAATAAATAAATAAATAAGCAAGCAAGCTAGCTAGCTATGTTTGTTGACCTTCGAACCAAATCATCCAGACTTAGCTCCAGCCACTATTAAAGCAATAGGAAGTTAGTCAGTCAGTTTCTCCATCAGGTACACACCAGGCCTGAAGGCAACTGAGAGGCATCCATCTCTACAGCTTAATGACGTAGTCTTAGGGAATCACACGGGAACCCTACGAATGCTGCTCTGAGCCCCTTTGAGATGGGCAAGATAAATACAACAATTTCATTAAAAATGGCTGCTGTGCAAACACCTCACACATTGCAGCCAAGAAAGGATGCTGTGCCAGCCATGCTGGGTATTACTCCAACACCAACAGCAGCACCGTGAATGTTAAAAGATCCCATTTTGGCCAACAAAAACTGCAAGTGGGCAGCTACAGTCTGAGATGATTGTCTTATCTACTGACTATTTATCAGTGCTAAACCCTTATTTTCCCCTAATATGAATTCAATTAGTGGGAATGGTGTTCCATTATTCATGCAGCCAAACCCAACCTTGCTTATGTACTGGCTTATATACTTTCCTCTTCCTTTGAAGTTGCTTTACGGATGGCTAAATAGGAGTCTTATATAGAATGACTGACTAGGTGATGATAGAAATCCTGGAAAATAAGGAGTTGTGCAAAGCTCCATAGATTCTGCTCTGGGAGGGAAGGGGGATTGTAAATCAGAAACAGGCCTTCAGACTAAAAACAGAGATTACTTTATCTCACTGGAGAGTGTTTCAGTCACAGCAAATTACATGTAACAACCTATGGATATGTTTGATATTTTAACCCTCAAATATATTCTGTCTATTTGCATTACCAGGCTAACTACTACCTCTGTTATGGTCCCAAACACTTTTTAAACCACTACACCCAAGTCTACCCATTTCTAGCACAGAGTGGCAAATATTAAGAACTAGCAAAAAGTCCACAACAAAGTGAACCAAGGAATCTTTCTTTCAAGAGGAAATGGAGGCAGACTGGAGCAAAAAGACTTCAATGAGTAGCACTACAGAAGAAGCACAGTTTAGTACAGAAGCAAAAAAAACTCAACTGTGGGATAGAGAAAAAAAACAAACTTTTTAAATTTAGGAGCAACATATATCAGAGTGATTTAAAAATCGTCCGCATCATGGAGGTAATGAAGATAGAGGATTAATTTCACTGTAGGAAAATGTCTGAATTCCTTCGAAACAGATGGAGGGAATGGACAAAATGCAACTCATCATTTATGCCAGTTGCCACAGAGTGCTGAAATAGCTGCTGAACATAGAAAGCTATGCCAAACTTTCCAGCCCAGTCCTGTCTGTTCTGAATGGCAGCACCTCTTTAGTGCCTCAGCAAAGAGAGGTCTTTCCATTACCCGCCACCTGATCCATGGCACTGAATATGGGAAGGAATGAACCTGGGATATCCTACATGCAATGTATACGGCTCTATAACTGATCTACGGCACCTCTCAGTTAGTGCAAGTGGCTTTAAAAAGGATTAGATCAACATATAGATTGATACCCACTATAGTGGTGACTAAGAAAGGAGACCCTCTCTCTCTAGACTCAGGTCTCACAAATTATGCAATCAGGGAGGAAGGAGGGCAGCAATTTCCACTTTGTCTTGCTGGTGAACTTTTAAGGCAAATATTCCCAGAACACAGTTTGTGACAAATGGAACCTGGTCACCCCTTGGAACAGCTCTTTAGCTTTAGGGTTCATGTGAGGGGAAATATAATACAGTCATTCTTACAAGAGCAGGATGTGACTGCCACCAGTGTAAGTGCATACTGAAGGAAAAATAGGGAGGTCACCTGAGAAGACCATGAACATGCCTCTGAATCCTACGAAGGAAGGGGCAGGGCAACAACATAGCTGTTAAAATGGAGACACCCTAACAAAATATTCACTCAAAGCTGCAAACTCTTGGTAACTTTAAAGAAGCATGTTGCACTTAACTCCAGCACTTGGGTAATGCAACATTTTGAGCCAGCTATAAACTAACTGAAGGGCAGAAGAGCTGGTATTCAGCACAGACACAAGGAACAGGCAAGACTACAGGTCTTGTTCTCTAGATCTACTGCAGCAACCTATCTACTGAGGACAGCACGCTCACGTTCTGTATAACGGAGCTAGAAAAGCAGATGGCTAACCACCCTTGCCTAAAACACAGGGGCCAGGGGACTACATGCTAAAAGGAAAATGCAGCTTTTACCAGCATTTGTAAAGACTCACAAACGCAGCTTGGGAGAGGCGATTTCCATCACTGAAAATGGGGAAGGAAAAGAATCACAAATGAGTACTGTGAACTGCAAGATCAGGGGGCATGGGGGCAGAGGAAGTTGTGGAGCTGGTATACCACTCTCTGCTTTTAATTCATCCCTGCTGAATAGAGAAGGGCATTTAAGCTCCATACCATTAATGTTAAGAACAGAAAGAGTTGCCCATTTTCCAGCCTGTCTTGCCTTGTGATTATTTTTACTTGCATCCCGGGTAAAACCTGAACTTTTAATGGGTTACGGAATGGCTTTTTAAGCAAGCCAGAGAAACTGTTATTTCAGCATGCACTTTTTTTAAAAAAATAATTTTCTTCTGATTTTCTTTGCTGTTCTGTTTCTAATGTATTTATAATCGTATGTTTATTGTTTAATCATACATTTTACCTTGCTATTTCACATTTTTACTCTTAAGGGCCATTCTGCCAAGCAAGTAAATTTTAATATAAATGAAGAACTGAAATGACAAAAATTAGGTGATCTCAGACATGGTTTATTTATAGAATGGAACAGTGTGAGAAGGAAGTAGGAGAATCCTAACTGTAGCCAAATTAGGAAAGGATGATTCTTCTTCCAGAGAAGTTACAACCCAAATAATCAGTGCAAAAAAACCCCAGAAAACAGGGAGAAGAAGATGGAGGCAAGACCAAAAAGATAAGAGGACGTGATTTTTCAGTTACATATACTTCAAAATAGTTACATGGGGCAATGGTTCCCAACCTGCGGGTCTCAAAATTCTGCTGGACTTCAACTCCCAGATGCCCCCCAAAAAACAATTCTCGGAGCTGTAGTCCAACAACATCTGTACAACTGCAGCGCACAAACCAGTATAGGACTGGTGTTGTGTGTGCGTGTGTCTAAAGATGTTAGTCCCCACCTGCAGGGTAAAGACCACTTTGCCATTTCATTCTGCTGTCTGTGTAGAGTAAGCTTTGAGGTATGAAGACAAATGGAATCTTCAATCAAAGGGGTGATCATGGTAGCAGAAATCTTTTAACAAAGCAAGGTATCTGACGAATCTGTACAGCCATGTTTAATTTAAAGTCGAATTGGAAACACCAGTTTCTACAGTGAAGTATCAATGACATGTTCATCTTTGTTTATCACTTGTGGCATCCATGGCAGCAGAGATAGAACAGCTGTTTATTATACCCACATTCGTATCTGTTGTTTAAACAGAACCAGGCTGATTGTCCTTTTCCCAGGACATCAGAACGGATTAAATATGAAATTGCAACAGCACACTAACACTTTCACAAGGAAAAGTGATCTCTATGGTTCCCAGAACACATCAGAGTCATTCATGAAAACCAACTGCACTCTGATCTCCCCAGTAACTCTCTTGCAATCAAGGTGATGAGAACCCAGACTATGGTATAAGAAATCAAAGGTACACAAGAAGAACTTACCTCCATTAGGCTTAAATGTATTCCTATGAGGTAGGGCATTGGAGCACTGCAACAAAATAGAAAGTATTGGCTTAATTTGAGGGAGAAGGAAAACAGGAAGACATTTAGGATTATCTTTGCATGAAATTTAAGTAACATAGGAACCCCTCAATAGAGTGAACTAAGCTAAGAGAGGTCAAACTCAGCTTAAACTTTTCTCTGTGCATGAGTTACCTGATAATCAGAGCTCACTGTAGACACCAACATAATAGTTTTCTCAATTTTTAATTAAGTAATTTATTTGCATAGGTGCCACAGCTTTCAGCTTCTTTCAGCTTCTTTCATCTACTCCACACACTGTAAACAACTATATAAAACTGCAACCAACAAAGGAAGCCATGAACACAAAACCAGCAGAGCAGAACCCAAGAAGAAAATCACCGGTTTGAACCCTGTGGAAATGGCAGCACTCCTGTGCCAGCAACCATTCTGGGTCCCTTCAGGGATGCTTGCATGGCAGCAAAACACAAGAGATCGTAATCTATCCAAAGGGTCACCCAAATGAAGGAACAGGAAGAGACATCACTATATCAGTACAGATGTGAGATTTCTTGTTTGGAAACAGTTGCATACTGAGGGGTCTCCTCTGGAATTGGTATCACCTTGGCCTGGTCATCTTTTGGCTAAATTTTAAGCTATTGCCAAAGTTTATGAAACTCTACATGAAAGAAAGCAGCTTTCTCTGGAGCTTTTCCCCCAACTTTCTTTGTAATGCCCTGAAGTGCACATTGAGTCCCTAAGAGAGCGAGCCGAGTAAAGCAAGCAAGCAGCCACCCACTGTCAAAACTGCACAGAAACCCTTTCACACCCTAGGATATTTTTGTTTGCCCTTTTTTTCCCCCTAATGTTTTAATGATCAGAACAAGACAGCACCTCTAAATGTGCTGCATTCCGAGGGTAAAGTCACACCAGACCATTCTAAACTCAAAGCTGTAAGCCATTTGTTTAGCTGTTTAAAAAAAAAAATCAACTCCGGGCTTCCCTGGGCAAGCGTCTGACTGGGCTGCCAGCCTTCCTCCAGAAGCAGACGTGGAGCCGAATGTGTTCCTAATTAAGTAGATTCGGCAACACGACAGCTTCAATGTCAAGAATACAAAGTCTAAAACTCGGCAGGAAGTCTCAAGGCTGCAAATGTCTCATCTCGGAAACCTCGGCAAGCATAATGAAAAAGAGCAGGAAGAGTTCACAATTCCATAAAACTGGGCCTGTGCTGTGGCGTCCAGAAAAACAGCCTGTCACAAGGAGGAGGAGGGGAAGGCAGATCTGTAAAACTTAATTAACTGCTTTCTGTTGATCTGTCAGTCTTCCTCAATTAATCAAGAAATGCAATGGGCACCACAAAATATTTAACAGGGATGTCAGAATCAAAAGCACCTAAGATATTGCAAAAAACCCCACAACCCCACAAGGGCCAAGAGAGACAAGGGAAAAATTGGAGCACAACGAAAAGAACTTTGGTGCAGTAACCTGAGGCTTCCCACCTTGGCATCTCATACACATTCATACAGGCATGTTCACCCACAATGACATCAGCCTCATGAGATGACTTGTGGCATAAATGAAGCATCACGGATCAAAAACCGCAGCTGTTTCTGAACGGAGGGTGTTCACTCACTTAGTGGTGAGTCAACAAGGCAAGAAAAATGTAGTAGTATACAAGGCAGGTTTTGTAGGGGAACAGATTCTTGGAATCAAAAGACATTCCTCAGAACGTCCTGCCTGTGAGAGCGACCGAGGCCAAATCACTCTGTGCGAAGAAACACCAAACAGCCATGTGGCACCTAAAAAAAATTAAACCCATCTGCTGTGGCATAAGCTTCTGTGGACTTGACTCCATGAAAACTATGCTGTAATAAATGTGTTAATCTTCAATGTGCTGCACAGCTCTTTATAATTTCTTCATAAAGGTGCCACATGACTTCACAAAGGCTTAGTCCTGAAAAGTAAATAATAAATGATTGGGATTAATGAACTAACCAAAAGACGCCACTTTCTGAGACCTTGGTGCTAAGTCTGAAGTACCACTACTGGATTTGACAGGCAAACGGTCTAATCCAGGCCTCTCTTTATGATGCACACTGGGGCAATAAAGAGGAACCCATGTTCTGTCATTCTTGCCACATCCACATTTCAGACTTAATGTAGTTTAGAATCTCAGCTACAAGTCACATAATGCAAACGTGTGACACTCCAGCAGTTTCAATTTCTCCTACTACAGAGCTTCTTGTAGGCGGTGATGACCTGAAACTGCCAGGCGCTTCAGCAGCAACCAAAATCTAATCAGGGCTAAGTGTAAAAAAAGCACAATTTTTCCCCCCAAACACGTAACACAAACAGCGTGTAAGCAAAAAACACTGCCTGTGCCTTTGGAAACGGAGAAGAAGGCGATTAATACCTTGCCTTTCGCCACCTCCCAATGAGAACACCGTAATAAGAGAATGTTGATTAAATGCTGAAGAACCCAAGGAGCATGAACATGGATACTGTGGACGTAATGGCCACATATTGCCTCATTCATTACAGATTGCATTTTTACAATTTGTTTAATTCTTCTCCTTGGGCTAACTAGAGACCACCTTAACTATTCTCCCTAGAGGTGGGAGGCTACTAATTGGAAAACTGGCAGGTGAAATTAAGGGAGATTTTAGGCTCAAGTGCAACAAAGGAAAAATATTGCTGTTTGGGACCCAAAGTCATTTTGAAAACTGGTGTTACGGTGAAAGAGAAAGTGCCACATGCACTTTTATTACAAAGAAACAGCATATCTAAAACCCACCAAATATGGATTCTTCCTCATCTCTGCTAGTTCTGTGCAGTCACCCACTGGTGAAATTTTTTTCAAATAAGATCCACCAGTGTAAGTTATAAGGGAAATAATGGGCAACTTCTTTAAAACAAAAACAAAACCATCTACTATTTTCCTTGGGTCATACACCGAGGGACCAGGTAATGACAGACTCCCTTAGATATCAGTGCAAATTCTCCTTTGCATGTCCCTGAAATCCCCTCAAAGCATTTTTCTGGGGTGGAGCTGGGAGAGAAGCACATGAATCATGACTGCAATGGCGGTTGCTCTGGTTACATATGCTGTGCTCATAAGCTTCTTTAACTTCCAGAGGGACAAAAGGAACTTTTGCTTGTGCATGCTTCAACCTTTCATTTTATAGAAAGAAACAAGGATAAGGCATGTGTGTCTGCGTGCACATATAGCCACACGTGTAAGAACAAGAGTAGCTTACCACAGAGCTTGAAAAAGTCGATTTTTGGACTAAGGCTAGCTAGAACCCCGCAGCCAAAGGTCATTCTGATTGAGGGATTCTGAGAGTTGTAGCACATAAATAAATAAACAACAAGTCCAAGCTCTGGTCTTAACATAATACCAAATCATGCTTTGTCATACGTGAACAAGCCTAGCTATTCTGGCCTATCAGAAAATGATGGCTCTCCCCAGGACAGAAGACACCAGAGGAAGCATGTGAACCTAAAGTTCAGGCACAAAATACCGAACCAATGGATTGGCATCACATCTGGATTACCACAAAGGGGGGGGGGCCTCCACATGCCGGGAAGTGTAAGCACTTGAGAGGTGCAGGAGGCTGGGGGACTGGAGTGGAGCGGTCTGTTCGCTTTTGGTGATCTGATATCTTAAATTACCTTCAAAGCTTCGCACCATCTTCAGTGGATGTCACCCACACACACACGCACGCACACACACACACACACACAAAAGATGGTGAGGTGAAAGAAACACAAATCTAACAGGAACGCTCAAAATCACTTAATTTCTTTCCTCTACCATCTGCTTTTGTTTTTGGTCCTTTTTTTCTGATGTTGCAGCTGCAAAGAAAACAACCAAACACCAACTGAAGTTTTAAAATTTAAACCTGATTCAAAGGCAAAGAAGGGGGAAAAAAAACTGCTGGAACACAGCCCCCCATCCTCCGGCTCACCCCCAGCTACAGGCCTGGGAAGAAGCCGGAGATGAGAGCAGAAAGGAAGTAGCATAAAGATCTCTGTTTTGTGGCCAAAAGCATCTTTCCTGTATTCACACCGTTTCAAAAATAGATGGAGCTATTTTGAGGGAAATGTATTTATGGCACACAAATTAGTGCTAAATTGATTTATTCAGATAAGTATAGTGTGCGATTACCACCCTAATTAAAGTTCACATCAGCCTACCGTAATCAGTTGTTGTGTTTGCAAAAGTGCAATTAGATTCTTCCTGGTAATTACAGGGTTTTTCCAGCTCTGCTTCCAAGCCTTCCAAGCCCAAAGGGCTCACTCCTCTCTCCTCCCTACCCCATTCCAGCCCCAAGCACTTCCCTTTTCAAGGAAGCTTTCCTAGGACACAGAGCACTCACAAGAGGTCCCTGGTTCCTGCATGCTCCATTTGCACCTATACCCCAAAATGCTGGGCCTGCACTTAACACTTTTCTAAGAAGCCTTTGCTGGAAATTTCAGTGTGGCCCTAATCTTCTGGTCCAGCAATGTGGGCCCTGCTTGGCACGCACTGCTGTCCTGACAACCGCTAGCGTGAGCACCTGGACGCAAAGCTGGCAGTAGCGGCCTCCCTCCATGTGTTAATTATGGATGTGCAGCCCATTATGCAGAGAAAGGGCACCCGCTGCTTGTGCAAATGACTGGGAACTGGCCCTTCCTGCACAGCAAGTGAAATGGAGGGTTCATTTCTCCAGGAGATAATAGTTTCTAGATTCCATTCTGTGTCTCTCCGTCACGGGGATGTACTTAACATTTAAATCATCTGCAGAGGAACAAGCCTCCTTGAAATTTACATGTTTCAGGCCCCTGGCACTTCACTTAGAATGCTAGTTATCCCTGCTGGTTCCTTACTCAGAAGGCACTGGGGAGACTCTCCCTTCCATTCACTCCCTCCACAAAACCTTTTCCTTTTTTTATTTTGTAGGCACAAACCAGATAATGAAGTTATCTGCCAGATGCCAATTTTGTGGCATTTGTGGATAATGATGGAAGATACGGAAGTGTAGTTAAGGTTATAAAGTTAAAACCTGGTTGGGTTATTATATCTCCTTCTCAAATGTGGAATTTCTGCATCAACGGCCATTGGTTTTGTCCCCATTCCTTCAAAAAACCAAAACAAAACAGTGAGATGAAATACAAACCCCTGGGATTTTTCCTCCCAGAGGCTTAATTGCTCAAAAACTATAGGAAAATATTTGGCAGAGAAGCCAAATAATAACACAAAATGGTGTTTTACTTTAGATGACAGGGACATGGCATTATTTAGGAAGGGTAGCCACCTGAAGAGGGTCTTCAGAGCTCAGGCAGTCACAACTGTGCAGGGGGGAGCACACTCAGCTCTTTTGCGATTCTCATTTTTCCCAGAGGCAGCCACAACGGAGAAAGACCCTCAACTTTCACAGCACAAACAACTGTCAGCAAGGCAATCTGTGCAGTTTAATAAGTAGTTTGCCTTGTCTGCTGTACAAGTTGCCAAAGGAGCAGAATCTATTCTTACATGAACTGGCAGCATATGCATTTCTCCTCTGAGCCCAGAAATGTTACTACCTGTCCTAGAATTTCCAGCTAGCATGGCCACTATAGCCAATAGTTAATAATACTTAGAGGAATCTTACTAGAATACTTAGAGGATTAATAGACTACTTAGAGGATTCTTACTGGAACACTTAGAGGATCAATAACACTAGAGGATTCTGAGAGAAGTTGTCTAAAAAGTAACTGTTTCAAACCTTCATCCTCTTATAACCAGAGAACAAACATCCATTTACCATCCAAGTACAGCATGGTGTTCTTTCCATTTCAGTTTTTTTACATAGAAGTGTACCATAGAAATCTATATTTTAAAAAGGTTACTTAGTGCTACTATTATAAGATGGATAGAGTTGTTGTTGGTGGTGGTGGTGGTGGTGGTGGTAATGATAGTGACAATAATAGTAATAACACCATCTTGCTTTTTAACAACATCATAATCATCCTGCATCCAGTATGGGACTCAAGAAAGCTTACAATAGTTAGAACAGACACAATTAAAACATTCACAGTATACAGAAGTTAAAAACCAATTAAACTATCAGAAAATTAAAACCAGTCAGAAAACATTTTTAGGAACTTAAGATGCACAATATAATATCACAAGAATATCTTAGGCTGGTCTCCTGTCTGGATATTTTGCACTACAAATGCAAACCTAATGGGCAAAGATGATGTATCTAAACCAGAATGGGAGGAGGCTGTTTCAGGCATTCGCTGGGCTGATGTTATGGTGGAAAAACCGGCACAACCAGAGGATGACACAATGAAAATGCCCTGATGTGTGAAATTTCTTGCACAATTCTTACTTCTTGCAGTAGAACAGGGCACCATCACTTATTTTATTTGAACCTTCACAGCCAACCTTTCCAAGGCTCGAGGCACCTTTTGAGAGGACACCACTGCAAAACACAAGTAGCCTGCACCATGCACCTGTACATGTGTGTTGGGGTGGGAGAGAGGACCCCACCAGCACATGCAGACTAGCCCACTTTGGTTACACATCTGAACCAGCTGCCAGCGCAGTGGCCTTTCATACACTGTTCTGAGACAGTAAGGTGCTCCCTGAAACATTGTTCACAGTAATTTATTGAGCTAACATATTTTCTTCAAACCTTTCCAGCAAGGAAACAAGGCCCCCTTCCCCCCCGCTTGGTTCCAAAACCTCCAGAGATCCGTGCAGAGTGCCGGCTGGATGCCAGCCTCCAGATCAATCAGGTGCTCTTCAGAACCAGGGCGCTTTCTCTTTGCAAAACCCTCTATTCCTGCCCCTGTCACTCAGTTCCTCAGTATGAAATTAACAAGGAGCAGCACAAAGCTAACTAGGATTGAGAGAAATGGGAGCAGCGTGAGCCTAGCTGGCAAATTGTAGGGATGTTGCCAATGGATGTGGGGGGAGCTGTGCTTCAAAAGCTACTCTTAAAAATGTGGCAGGTGTTTATTGGTAAATTTTAGTTGCTGCCAAACCTGGAAGCTTTATGTGTTGAATAATGCAGGCAAGAGGTGGGAAGCAAGAAACCATTATTTATTCTCTGCTGAGTAAATGTATGTAACTAACCAATATTTTTGCCAACAGGATACTGTAATCAAGGGGGAAAATAGCTGGGTCCTCTGGCATAATTATATTTTGCTGTAAGTCATTTTCTCTTGCCTGAAGCAGCAAGCGGCAACTTCCCCCAAGTGCCTGGCATGGCCGTCCCCAAACACACCACAATGGTAATGATCACAGCAGCAGAGCTCCTTGGCCAGACTCAAGCGTATCCATTTTGGCAAGGTGGGGGAATCTGCAACGGCTACCTTCAAAGGGACCCTGAAGTAGAAACGAACATTTATCCGACCACTCCGCTACCCTTTCCCTCACAATTAATACACCTGTATACTGGAATATTTGCTACTGTAGCCTTGTTTGTGGAGGTGGGAGGGAGAACGAACGGCCCAAGAAAATAACCCACTGATGCATTCTTAGGAAAGGCAGCCACAGTCAAAATCTTGGTGCCAAAGATCTGCATATGGATACAAACTGTTCTGTTTTCCTAGTAGAACTGTGAGCTTTGTTTCCATGGAATGGTTGCCTTTGTAACAACATCCATTTACAGTACTCACCTCTTGTAGATAGTAAATAAGGTATAGATTTAAGTAGTGGAGTGGTTACATTACAGTGGGCTCTTCATTCACATGACAAATGATTGTGCTACGAAAGTGTATCTCCATTACATTCCAGGCAAGCTGTTTGCTGATGAAAACGTAGTGGGCCAGGAAGAAACTAGCTGTACCATACATTGCCAAGGGTTGTCCAGAGTTACAGCAGAGGCACGGAGGATGGTGGAGGTATACGACACTTAAAACTGGAGTAAAATACCATTCTGGACAAAGAAGGCTGCTCCCACTCACTTGGCAGGTATCTGAAAATTATTTACTGAAATATTGCCTGACAAGTCAACATAACAGCAGTCACAATACGAAGAGGTGGGAAACCATAATGCAAAGCACCTTCTTGATTTAGGAGAGAAACTCAAACTGTTGTTTTTTTAAAAAAAAACCCTTTATCTCTTTAAAAGAATTACCTCATATGATCAAATTACCTTATGCAAATATTCAATAGGTATACATGTACAGAAATTTACAAATTCTGTACCATTAAATCAAGGCACCAAAAAAATCTGTTCTCTTTGAATTGGTAGTTACTTAACATTTACAAGCACACACATATCTGTGAGAGATGTGAACATCCATATTGTTTCTTTAAAAAAAAAACAACACCCTGCAATATTTAAATTCAGATTTGTAAGACTATAGTGCAGATTTAAAGGAAAAAGAGATGAAGCCTTACCAGCAGTAGTCCAAGAGGTGTGGGGGCAGGACAGGGATGTAAACATGTTGCCAAAACATTGGGTAAAGCATAGCTGCAGAGCCATGGATACAGGCGGTTAACTGAAAGGCAAAAACCAACAACATTAGTACACTCTAGCCTAAAAAACAAGACTTTCCCTCATGGCCTTCCTTCCCATCACCATCTCTGAGATGAAGAAGGTATCCTCCATACACACCATCTTTGAGTTTTCCCTCTGTACAAGAAAGCACCCACTGTACTTACTTTTGATACCTGTCCCAAGTTAAATGGTATAAAACCCAGTGCTTAAAAAGTTACTTTGAATAAGTAATTCATTACACATTTAACTGTGAAATGTAAACAGCAACACCTCCACTCTCTCTACCTGGCTTGTGCATTATCACTGAAAGAATATAACAATACGTCTTAAAAACGAAGAAAATGGCCTATTTTTTAAAAAACAAAGCCAGCCAAAATGTTCCCAAAACCTAACAGTAAAGACTAACAGGTAAATATAACTTGCTACACAGAGGGTAAAAATGTTATCGTTACATTATTTATTTATCAAAGCTTCATTGTGATTGCCTGCTTATCCAAAAAGTAAAGAGTTACAAGCAACGTAGTTACTTGCAATGTTTTACATCGAGCTCTGATAAAGTGTTACTGAAAGGGGTCTTGATCAACACAGATGCTGTTCAAATTAGGGACTTTAAAACCACTTGCAATTTTTGCTTTTCTTTCTACACTAGACGACAGGATATAAATGGAAATAAATGAAAGGAAGCCAGCTTCTAAAGTGCCAACATCGATGCATCCATTGAGAAACATTATCTAGAATAGAACATCCGTCACAAAGTACACAAGCAATCACAACAACAACAAAAAAGTTAACACAGCCCTTTCCAGTAACCGATTACATTCTACTTGTTCAATAGTCCAATTCTATTAACAGTTAAAACAGTCACTAAATATTGGCTGCAGACTGGCTGTGCTGCTGAATCATGGCCATTTGCAATTTGTGAGTTAAGCCAAAGATTTCAGGATGCACCAGAGAGAAGGGGAAAAAAATTGAATCTTAATGAAGGAAAGCAGACATAAAAAAAGGGGGGGGGGATAAAAATAGATTCTACCATTTGTTACTTGAAAAACAGATGGATTTTTTTTCTCCTTTTCTTTTCTTCCTCCACAATTGCACAAAGGAAAGGCCATACATACATGCCAAGTGTAATCCCTCAGTGGGTTTTTAGTGACTGAGATACAAACTTCTTAATGTAAAAGCCAGAACATTCTGCTTTGTTGCAGCCAGAGAAACATTTATGCTAGTTACAGTAGGCAAAATACAATAAAAAGCAGACTTGTACAGTTTCAGTACCATACTTTTACACAACACAACTTTGACAAGTGCATTCTTGGGTAAAATCTGAGTGTTATTCCTCTATTCTCCCTGACCTGCCCACAGAAGAATTAAGGTTTACCCAAACCACTAATATTTCTCATACACCCCCAAACTGATCCAACTTTTGCCTTTCATAGTTTTCAAATGGTACCTATCAAGGCTTATTTTATGCCATTGCACACAGAAAGGAACCTGTTAACAACAGTTCGCCATAAGGGATGTGGTCTTCACCTTAATCACAAGGGACTGTGGCAACGCAGAGCTCCTGCTAGGAGAAACAACGAGGGGGTAGAAAATGAGAAAAGGGATCAAGTAGCTAATGGCCTGCACACTGAATATGTTCTTTAATTCACCACTTTCCCCCACACTCTTTTGTGACTATAAATACTGGCTTTCCTACTACAGTGGAAAATTAATTCATTTGAATAATAAAAGCTTATTGTTGATTTATTCCTCACCCTGTACAGCATAAGGTTATGTTGGAATTTAACCCCAAATGAGCAGATGTGTAAAAAAATCACAATCTGGGGTAATAAAAAGGGAAGAGACATTACCTTAGGCTGACATGAAGACACCAAGGTGCCCACAAAGCTTCCAACATACAATGAGGCAGCAGCTAAGTCACTCTCATGGAAGTTGAAACTCAATGGGCACGTTCTACCAGCAGCTGCCCAGTAAGGAACAAAATACAACATTTCCTAAAGGCTGGGGTACAGGTTAGTGGGGGTTAAATTCTGCACCGACCTCAAAATGCATTCTTAATTTCAGCCCTTTTTCAACGGAAAGGCTACAAACAGGGTTTCAAAAATTGTTACAGGACAGTTCCTCCCCTAATTCATATTTCAAGTAAAAGGAAGAAGCACTGGACTCAATTTGAACAGTTTTGTGATTGCTTTCTATCCAGCTATGTGACAACCTGAGAAAACCTATTAGGAGGGAAGGGAAGGCTTTATTGTCTCCCTCTGAATTTATGCAATGATAACATGCTCACAGACTGGATTCAGACAGGATAATGGTGAGGTAGTGGGAGGTAGCATAGAAGTAGCACTGCTACATAGAAAACAGCTGCAATATAGTACAATTAAGATTTGGGGAGATTCTTCAAGTACTTCTAATTTGCCCCCATCTCACATGGCTACATCCAGTAGAAATCTGCTTTCCAAACAATCAATGTAAACAGAAGGCAATAATTCAGATACGCATAGTGTTGATTAGCGCCCTTCTACATACACACAAGTTGCAAACCAAAGGGTGCTCTTCCCACTACTCAACGTAAATTTGAGTTTAACTGTTCTTAAAAGTCAAGAAAGTCAAGAAAAAGGATGAAAACAATGATGACTAAGGATGTGCAACAGCATAGCCCTCACCTATATTGTCTTTGGATATATGCTGTGCCGAATCAGGATTTGAATTCTAATTTTTAACTGACGGATGGAGTACCACTAGGATCGTCAACCTGACCCTGTTCTTCTTTTGAAGTGAGTTGATTTCCTATCTCATGAAGGAATAACTAGATTCAAGCAGTTGGAGACATCTATCTGACTATAATGTTTGTGGCAGATTTCTGGATGCATTGCTGGTTGAAGGCAAAAGAAGCAAAAGCAACATCTACACACCTAATTTGTGAATGAGCTTCAGAAGGAGGGGAGGGAGCCAGGGCAAGCATATAATTTTTACTGTTCCTAGGAAAGGGCTAGAAAACATCAAACAAGTCTATGGAAGTCCTCCTTCAAATCTTTTCCCCACCCTTCTTTTATAAAAAAATGTGTTTTCCATCGAGGGACACATATGAGATAGGAAAATTCTAAGTCAAGAAGCTACAGAGTCCACAACCATGACTAAAAGCTTATACAAACACCAAATCTCCACTGACTTCTTGGGCCTGTCTACCAAAATTGTCAGCATTTAAGCACATTGTGAATTGAGATTGTTGGAGATGAGTTTTAGCAAAGACCTCTTCCTTCCATCTTTTCTATCAACAGGTGCTGTACTTCTTCCTTACTGCTTCTACTGTTTGTCCCTCCTCCCTTTTTTAACCACACAACCATCTTTTCCAGACCTCTGAAATTCAACTGCAATACCATACGATCAAGATCAGGCCCAAAGACTAGACAGTCACTTAGAAACCAGATAACAGAGTATAACTAGAACTTCAGAAAAATTCCTTTTAACTATTTAAGTCAATGACATTAGGAAAAATGCATTTTATTCACAACTTACCAAGGGAAACCATTTTTCTTTAGAAAAAAAAACCCTCACCCAATCAATACACATTTACAGAGCAAGAAAAAAGTTGTGTTTTATTTTTCTTATAAAGGAAACAGAAGCTTATTGACTGCTAAAACCTTGAAATATACAGATCTAAATCTTGAACTAAACCAAGCTGGGGTGTTGTGCTGTTGTGTGTGTGTGTTTTAAAGTAATGAGGCAGGGCCATTTTTAGAGCAGACTGCCCTTTGAGTGCGCAGCGGCTTTCATCTCTCAGGTACTTGATGGATCCTAAGTAGCATTAAGCCTGCATCCTTATCAGACAAAATTACGAAAAATGCGGTTCTTATCATCTGCCATCAGAGTTCATCAAGAGAAGGTCACAAGGAGATCCATCTGAAAGCATCGTTTATCAATTTTTTTTGAATAAAAAAATATATCTGTCTACACGGTGCACAGAAAAACAGGCCACGGTTAGCACCACATAAATGTTCTTATAAAGCTCCTTCATCAAGAGGAAAAACTTTGTACTTCTAAAGGCCAAGAAGCGCCCGCGAAGCCCTCTATATGCTGAAAGAGCTTTGTCAAGCTCCTGCAAGCTGCTGAGGCCGCTGTTAAACCCTACGCAAATCTAGGCATCTATCTCCAGGTGGTCTCAGCAGCAATGAGGTCTGTGCCTAAGGCCAAAAGCACCCTGGGAGCGAAACAGAAGGCGGAGAGGGCAAGAATCTTGGCCCCGTACCCCAGTTTTAAGACAGAGACAATTACTAAGCTTAATCTGGGTTTTTAAAAATCTCATTTGTATTTCATATTCCTATAAAGTAGAATGAAATGGGAGTGATACCACTTCTCCTAAACAACTTGTGAGGCACGCTTACTTTGTATTTATTTTTCATGTATCCCACCATTCCCCCAAGGAACTCAGAGTGACACATATGATCCTCCCTGACTCCATTTTTCCCCCTCACAAGAATGTTCTCAGGTAGAGGTTAGGGCTGAGAGAAAATAGTCAGCCATAGTCAGCCAGTGAGCTTTGTGGCTGAAATGTGTACTTGGACACAGTTTCCCCCAGTGCCGGCACAACATTCTGACCACTATATCATAGGGGTTCTCATGGAAAAGTAGTGCTTGTGTGTAATTTGTTAGTCCATGTGTGTATGTGGCTTGCCCAAGGGCACTGAAAGTAAAATTCATCCGGTATTCTTATCTGCTACTTCATCCAGCCATACCAGTAGGCTGTGGCTCTGGAGAGAACGACCTGCCCCATTTGGCCCCTTCTGGTTCCTCCAGTATACCCCAAGACAGACTTCTCACACAAACACAAGCAAGTAACTTCTCTCCAACTTACAGTGCTCAGCTTACTGCAGCAAATGAGGATGCGGCGTTCATACAGCATGCTAGCATAAAGGTGCAGCATGTTGTTCACATCAACAGCAACAAAATACTCAGTCAGATTTCTCTAGGAAGGAAGGAAAAAAGAAAGACAAAACTTTAATAAACTGTTCTGTTGGTTTTTTTTAAAGGACAGTGTTAAATGTTACCCTCTCCATGGCTGCCGTCATGCTGTTGCATAAGTCTTGAATACGACTGGTAACTGAATGTACACCCCCAATAATGACAAGTATTTCCAGTATAATTTGTTTTGTTTTTTAAAAAAATGAGATTAAAAAAGAAAGAAACAGAGAAATCTGAAGGAGGTGGCAGATGACATAATCACCCTTACTAATCCAAAAGTCCTGGTCCTTTGTCCCAATGAACTCTGTCTCCATTACACTTCCAGGCCTAAGGTGCTTCTTTAACAGACCCTCCAGCTCTCTTGCTGAAGACTGGCTAACTCAAACACGCTATACAGGAAGACACCAGGTGCCATTCCATGGATTTAGCAGTTCAGCAAAACTGTGCCAAGCACTGGGCTACTGCTACATTTCAAAGAATGAGCTTCTTAATACAGTGATCAGGAGTGAGAGCTGAGTGGATGGCAACCAAGCCAAGACGAATTGTGTTCTTGGGAACTCATCCTCTTATATGTTGCTATATGTTGGTAAAGAAAAGCAAGTACGATAACAAAAGCACATTTAGGCTCATTACTGATGCAACTAGGACCACAAATGTAATGAAGCAAACAAAACAAACATGTGCAAATACGCACATGTGCACCACCACCTGACACACCCCATATCCCCCCCCCCGCCCGTCAAAAATACGACAGAGAGCAAACAGGATTTAGAACTGTACAGAAGCTCAGAGAGCCCATTAGCACTTTTGACAGATCCAAAGATAACTCTAAAAAGCCCTAATACTTGGCCCGAGAAGTTTGCCAAGAAGCTTCATACTGTGCAGAAATATGTTCCACAGCTTGCTGTCCAAATACAAAGGGAAAGCTACAGACCAAAAAATTAAGCATGGCCTTTGTAAAGCTCTGCTGTGTTTCCTGATCTCTAAAAAGAAAAAAAGAAAAAAACTGAACACAACAATAAACACGCATTGGTTAACAGAGGCTGTGTTAGCGTACTGATGCCATTCTGGTCTTATTAGACAGCTTGAGATGGAAAGGGTGCTAACACAGCCAGGTAGAAAAGGAAATTGTGGGGGGGGGGGGAACAGATTTGATCAAAACTCCTCAACTAGCATGCATTTTTCCCATACTTCTTATCCCATCTGTGCTGATTAGCAAGATGTTTGTGTCTAAACAGAAGCCATTCAGAAGCTATAGCTGCTTCATGGAACAGTACTGGTTAAAAAAAAATAGCCAAGAGAGGGAGCAGGATACCATAGCAGTCTGGTGTTGTGGGGGGTCAGGAAACCCAAACACAGCTCCTCAATTTCCACTAAACAATAGGGGTCACAATCCACTAGGGATATTTTCCTGCATAAGCCCACCGACGTGGGATCTTTGCAATGAAACTTAGTTCAGCAGGAGTAGCACAGGAGAACTTCTCAACAGATTGTAACACACTGAGTCACTGTAAATGTGACCCATACACAAGTCTAGCCAGTAGCAAGGACAGAAAGGAGCCGCAATCCAAACTTTGCTCAAATGGATTACGGTGCCACAATTTAGTCTTCTGGATCTTTTCAAGCCGTTTGTATAGCATCCCATATTATGCAAGATTTACTGGTGTAAAATAATACTGCTGCAACTGATCCCTTTTAAAACAGTAGGCTAGGTACGCTGTCTGTGTTCCAGGATGCTTAAATTAGATGGGTAAGACAAGATGAAGCCAAAGTCCAGAGTGTGAAAGTGATGAATATGGAGGAGAAAGTGAAAGCAAAGCAAAAATGTGGGGGTCAGCTTCTGCATTTGTTCTGCATTTGCTTCTCTTTGCTCCAAGATTCACACGTGCAAAGCCAAATAAAAGTTTAAAAAGAGAGAGGGGGAGAGAGAGAGAGAGAGAGATTTTTTTTTATCGCATCCATTGTTCTGTTATTCTTCCCAAGCGGGCCTTCAGCATCTTTACAGCAACTCTTTCAGACACCCCCACTCAATGACAGCATCACAGACACCGCCCTACTCTGGTGCTCGTTCCCTAACTCCCTCCCTCCCACACACACATTTTAAACGAAGGCATCTTCAAGTACCACAAGTCACACCCACCTCACAGACTAAATGTGCAACTTTTAAAAATCTTTTCCAAGCATTTCTGGCTCAAAGCCTTCCGTTTTTATAGCATCCTTTGATTCACAACCATTCAGAATGTCTACTGCCTGAATGTTATGGGAAGTTGACTCATACATTGAGATTCTTGCCAACAAATACTGGCAGGCAGAAAAGACACCGGCGTAGAAAAAGAAAAAAAAAGCCTGTATTTCTAAAGCCAATGTGTTGTGCATGAACATGCAGTATTGAACACAATCAGCTAGAAGAACCAAAGGAGTGGTTCTGTATGACCTACCTGGCCATTTGTTTCTTTAATATTCATCTTATTTTAGCACTTGCAGCCTGAACCATACTACACACTCAAAAGTCATTTCTCTCCATGGAATAAAGAACAAGTTACTTACTTGCAACAGATGCTTTCTGAGTGGTTAGTGCAGTTGTATAGTCATGGCTCATAACTATTCAAGCAAACTTCCTGGAAATAACACACTTTGATCTACAAGTAGTTTCATGTGTCCTGAGATGTACATCATGTGTCTTCAACTGACTTTCCCTTGCTCCCCATTATGTGATTTCTGAAATCCCATGTAGTATATTTTAAATCACCTGAGCCAAGACATATTTCTAAGAAACAACACAGAAGGAGTTACTCACATTTTCAGGTATACTGGGAAGTTCTCTGATGTCAGGCACAGTAAAGTACGAGTGCTAGGAAGAGTAGGAAGGAAAGACAAAATATTATAGCTTTTTTTTTTACACTATCACAAATTTTGCATTTATTTAAAGCAGTTCAATTCTGCCATCTCTACTGCTTGATCTGAAACTTAAAATAACCCACCAATGCCAACATAATACAAAAAACACTATCACCCAAACCATCTTTAGGTAATAGCAGCTGCACAGAATGCAATTCACTGCTAGCCAAAATTCTTTCCACACAAAAAGGCCTGAAATTATTTATTTAAAATAGTGTTTTCCAATATTTGCTTCATGGGCAAACATGAATATTGTTCATTGCTGAAAAGCTGGTGATGAGCCATGGAAAAGATAAAATGACTCCTCATACAGGATCCAATTTCAACTGGTATGGCAATTTCAGTTGTGCTTTGGAGCTTTACAAGAATCCTTTGTCAGGAAGATGGAAAAAAGAGGAGCTTTAAAGTGGAAGTGGAGACACCTACAAATGTGTGAGCAGAATCTGGTGGGAACATGAAAGCTAAGGAAGGCACAGGGAGATTCCGTACCAGAGTTTTAGAGCTCTCCACAGCTTCTAAAATTATACATAAGGAACAAATAGATGGAGATTTGCATTATTCATAGCGGTCACAGAATTTAGCTCTCCTGGGTGTGGGACTATGATTCTTTGCACTGATGTTATTTTAATTCAGTGTTGCGCTTTTATGAGACTTCTCGGAATCTGTCCTGTATCTGTTGTTTATCTGACATTTCAGCACCTTGCAAACAGCATATGGGCTGAAATACCCAGCAGCTGAAGCAGCTTTGCTCATGAGAGATGATGAAACAGGTACAATGCATCCCTCAGATCCCAAACCTGTCGCTGTTTTCATTTGGTTAGAAAGGGGCAATATGCCAGCAAAAGAAGAAGCATACTGTGAAAGGAACGGCACGGTGAAGAACACGGAGGAACAGGTGGGGTCATCGCAGTGAAGAGTGTGATTATTTGGTATGGAAGGAGGTATGCTAAGGAAGACACAGCCTGAAAGCAGCACAACTTCTCAGCTCCTCTTTCATAGCCTTCTCCTGCCCCACTGCCCATGAAACGTCCAAGCAAAGGGAGGTAAAGAGCATTCCTTCAGTGCACTGGAACAGGACAACCAAAACTTCCCAACTGCCACTACCCTGGTATCAGAGGAAGAAAAAAGGAAGCACTTTCTGCTGGATTTAAACAGCCCCCCCATCACAATGCCATTCCCTTTTCATTTTGTGTCATGTTTTAATTAGATTCTTAGCCTCAGGGCAGGGAACTGTTCTGTTGTTCTTTTACTTAAAAAGTGCCATGAACAGTGGTAGTGCTACATCAATAAATGATGATGACGATGATGATGGTCATTGTGATCATCATCATCATCACGATAAACATCCTGTCCTCAGGAAGAGGACCGTATTATTAGGGAAATCTGCACAGTGCTGGCATAGAATGTAGATTAGCTAATGGGAAGGTTCTTTTTCAGGAGAGGATGGAAGGCACTGTACTGTAGGAAGGATTAATTCATACTAGGACACCCTACATACAGTATAGGCATTCTGAGGCATGGACACCTGAACAACTGCAAGAATTTCTCCAACTTTCAGCCACTTGACATGTACACTTTGAAAAAGCAAACAACAAAAACAGCCAAGACAAAAACAAAATCCTGTTACAACAAATCTGTTTCTTTTTGCCACTGGGTTTTTTTGTTTGTCTGTCCCAGCCATAATCCTGCCGGCCAGCGCAGGCAGAGGTATGCTGGCGTGGTAAAACTGCTGTGCGCGCTATGCTGACGGGGGTGAGCAGGTACTGAGGGCCACTTCTGTCAGGAGAGAAAGCTGCCCTATTGGTATCGTGGGAGATGACAGGACAGCTTTTTCTGGCAACCTGGATGGCTTTGTCAGCTGTTCCCCCCTGCCCTGGCTCCAAAAAGTGCCTTACATGCCATGCCAGTGTAACATGCCATCAGGATTCCAGCCAAAGAGGTGAGAAAAAAAGTCCCATGCTGTTTTTTGGTGAACTTCGATGCAGCCTAGCAAAAGTGATGTGTCCTCATTGTCTGCAGGTTGGCCCCATCTGAGGCGACACTGGAATTCCCTTGGGGTCAGGAAATAAAAGAAGCGTATGCTGAGAACTAACTGTGATCACAACCACAATCCTGACCATCAATAAATCTGGTATTCTCATTGGGGTCAGAAAATATCCCCACAGCTCACTCAATCCAAAGCTAAAAAAAAAAAAAACACTACGGAACATGAGGGTTAAGACAGTAGAGAGTAGAAGAATTTTAACAGCTGTCTCTGTTTCAAACTTTCCACTATTTATGTCTCTATTATGTTACCAGCAGTGCTTCTTGAAGATGGGTGGGCTATTTGTTAGGAAAATAGTTGTTAAAAGTTACTGCGTTAGGCTGGATGTATGCATGTGCATTAAACTTCATCCTTCCCATCCAGTTTACAGGGTAATCCAACACATCTTCCTCAGAAATAAATCCCTCCGAGTTTAATGGAGCTTAAGCCCAGGTAAATGGATACAGGATTGCAGCTGTAGCAAAGAAAGTGGTCCCACCATTCCTGGATATTATGATTTCCTACTTACCACACTGAGATGAACGGAAGTGGCAGGCTCAGGGATGGGTAGCTTATAAAGAGTTTCTAGAAGTTCATACCATTGGTTGTCCTGAAACAAAGATAAAGACAAAAAAAAGAAGAATGTATCTTCTACAAGAGATGGTTTTGGAAACACTACTGGAACCCAGAGGACAGAACAATCCCTCTTTCTCCTTCCCATGACTTAGGAGCAAAAAGTCCTCCTGACGTCACAACCATTCATTCTGGGTTTCTCCAGAAGGTCACACTTCTTTCTCCATAACACCATCATCTGAAGGTTTCCAAGCTGTTTTTCCCCCCTAAAAATTGAAAAGCCTCCTGAGAGTTATTTATAACTTAGCTACTTATAATACATCCAGGGCTGTAAGTTAAAATATATACCAGTGTTTTTAGCTCCACACTTTTGCCTTTGATGACACCCATCCCTGGAAGGCAACTTCTGACAACTTCTATGAAATTCAGTTTGGCCCTTGAACTGAAAGAGGTTCACTAAACTTGACCTAAGATAAATTTGTTCCAATTGGAACAGGCTTAAATCCCCAATTATTGGAGCTAAAGGCAGATCTAGCTTCTATTCCAGATGTATACCTGTAAAATTTTGTTTTTTTGGAACAAATAATACTCATCAGTTAGTCCCTTTGGGCACATATCAAGGACCAACGTTTCCATTCCCAAATGAAATCCACAAACGAGTGTCACAATTTGTCTCAAAATCTCCAGAGACACATTGTCCCTGCCTCAGGAATTTTTGCAATAAATGCTACCTGTGGTATGATAGGTAAGTTTGCTGGTGTCTGAAATATACTTTCAGTATGAGGAGTTAAGATACAGAAATGCAGCAATGGATGCCTTGCAAATGAAAAGGGACCATCTGAGGAAAGTTCAATACTGGAAACGTAGGAAACTACTCCATTTCAGTGTAAATAGTAGGATAAACTAAGATGACTTCTAATTCACATCAAACCTTGAGATTTTACATGCTATGTCAATTATACATATTGGAACTTCCTCTTATTTGACAGTTTAGGACCAATTCAAAAGTGAAGTTTCCATTAGCAATTACCATGCCCGTATTTAAATGGCAAAAATACAAGGCTACGTCAATGAACTGGATAAAGTTTTATATTGCTTTGCTGGGGAAGGAAGTTTGATTACCATCCCAATGTATGTGACAAAAAATATATTGTTCTTTATATGTACAAACAGTTTTATGCGTCTCATTCTAAATGCCTCTGAAATAGACTGTCTCCTTCATATAAGGTCATACAGCACATGATAATTTCATACACGTCCAGTTTGACAATTTGTGTGTAAGTCCGGAATGGATTACGTCACATCTGAACCAAGCCTCAGATTTGACTATTGACACAATTTTTTACAGGTACGCCTTTTATGTATATGTGCATATATGTATGAAAACAGATACACACTCAAACACATATATGCATAGCCAGATACTTAGACTTAGCACAGCTCTGAAAGATTACCTGGCCTTTTGCTGTATAGTCTGCCAAGATGTTGAGCAGTTTATAAAAGACTTCAAACCAAGGGAGGTAACTTTAAGAAAAAGAAAAATTAAAAGCACAGGTTAGTTTAAAAAAAAATAAAGACATTGTTTCACTTTTGCAGAATGTCCTCAAAAAGCGTTTTAAAAACATTGCAATGTTTGTTAAATATAGCAGCCACCTCCGTTGCCAACTCTTTGGCGCCAGCAATATTCTCTATATTCCATTACATGTTCGCCATTATTTTAAGATCATCACTAACACACACACACACACATACACACACACACACAAAGGGAGGGAAGGAAGAATGGAGGGAGATGAATATGCAGAGCATTCTGCCAAGTAGTAACTCACCTTTTAGGGAAATAGCGATCTTACAAAAACAAAGTCCACCACTGGTGTGTGCTGTAAGATCACTTTAATGGGGTTTGCTATCAGGATTCTACAGCATAGTTTTTTTGGAGGGTCAGCTAGGCTATAAAACAACTCTGCCAGGAATGTCACTGAACTGTGGACAGTGGAAAAGGAAGCCAAGAAAGTCCCTTCACCTCTTCACACCAGGGAAAATGGAGCATTCAGTTGCATCCAAGGGACAAGGGCTAAGGCTTACCCAGCATGGATGCCTTTGTCTTTGGCAAAGGAGTGGGTGCACCATCCGTCAGACTGTGGTAATAAATGAAGTGAGATGCAGCAGCCGTGACAGATAACAGGAACAGAGGACTACTGTTAACATCTCTCTGTAGCTTGCAAAAGCTACAGTAAAATTTCAGTAGCTCATAGACCCTATGCTGACAAAGAATTTAACTTTTCACATTGTGTGACACAGCATTATCACGTCTGTTAAAACATTCCAAGCAAACCCAGGAAGCAATTGGCTTAGTGGCCTGCCGACAGACAATTACCAGTTTAGAATAGAATCACAGAGTTTGTCATCACAATATAAACATTCCAGAGGGAATTAGAGGGACAATAAACTTCTGCTTCCCATTTTTAAATCTCATAAACCTCAATGGAGTCAAGAGCCACTATAAGAGTACCAGGAAGGAAAGAGGCCTCCTTGTAGCTGCAGCCTGCCTGGTTCAGAGTTTAAGAAGAAATCTGGTAAACACACTCAAGCAAGCAAGAAAGAGGCCCTGAAAGAGCATGGCAAAGGATACAACATTCTTCCAACCTAGGTTTCCAAAGGCCACTCTTTTTCTGGCCAAAACAAGTCTCTGGGAGTGGCAATTTTCCTTGTTAACAGGTTGCAGCCCCCTTCTCCTCACATTGTTTTCATTCAAAAAAAAATCCCTTTTTTCAAAACCAGAAGTGGTCTTCAAGCCACTTTGGATTTGGGTTGTTCCTGTTGTCATTGACATTTTTGGTAATATGTGCAGCTCCCAAGAGTTGCACAGGAAGAAAATTGGTCTTTTCTGTAGACATATTATTTCAAAAACTGATAGCTCAAATCATCATTGACCAAGTTTTTATGTTTGTAGTGAGAGATCTCTGTTTTGTGTATGCAGTTAGAATTCTTGGCTTTAAAAAGGGATGGCTAAACTGAATGTGTTTTATGGAAACAGATGTGTGCTACTTAAAACTGAGTCAAAAAAGAGGGCTATGAATCAGACTTGACGACTACCTCCACTTTATTCAGCTTTGATACATGTAAATTGGGGAGTAGGAAAGCAGTATCATTGGACATGTGCAAAGTGCATTTCCCTCAGTGGGGGCAGAACCAGAACTAAGCTGCCTGATTTCTAAGCAGGCTCAAATAACAGTAACTGTCATTTCATGCACATAAAAATCCTCTAGCTACAAAAGCAGGGGGTTAAAAAGGATTGCCCCGTTTCTTCTCTGCATCAGTCTTGTGCAGGTAGATTAAAAAGCATGAAAGAAGGTAAGAGCCCCAAAGTTAGCCTTACGGATTTGAACACAAACCTGACACATCACAACCAAAATCTTCCCCATTCCAACATACCTTCTCTAAGTTACTTTTCTTGGAGGTTCGTTTTTTTCTCTCTTCCTCTTTTTCAAAAAGATGTGTTGTATTTACTTGATAAATCCTGGGTCACTGCTAATATGACGCAGCCACTAGATGTATCCGACTGGCCAGCAGGCTTTTGTACCTATAGTCCATGGCTACTACAGGATGAGGAAGTGGAGTCACTATGCTTTCTGCTTGGACGAGAAGTATAAGTTTCAGCAGCCCAGGGACAGGAATATGCATCTTACAATAAAGGAATCCCATGAAAAAGGAAAAGGTGGCAGCCTCAATAAAACGCCAATACAGTGTAGAAATCTGAATGTGAGGCTGTGACTCTGGGGATCAGGGTTTGAACCCTTGCTTGGCCTTGAAAACCCACTGGGTGACCTAGGGCAAGTCACACTCTCTCAGCCTCAGAGGAAGGCAAACCAAACCCCTTTGAACAAATCTTGCCAAGAAAACCCTGTGATGGATTTGCCTTAGGGTCGTCATAAGTAGGAAATGACTTGAAGGTACGCAATAAAATACCCTAAAGGTGCCAGGTCTTGTCTGACCTTTGAAGCTAAGCAGCATTAGTCCTGGTTAGTACTTGGATGGAAGACTGCCAATGAATACCAGGTGGTGTAGGCTGTATTTCAGAGGGAGGAACTGGCAAAACCACTACTGAATATTCCTTGCCTAAGAAAACCTAATGAAATTCATGAAGTCACCAAAAGTCAACAGTTAACTTGAAGGCACACACAGAGAGATAGAATTTGGAAGAAAGCAACACTTGTAAGAGCAGAAATTAGGGAACAGTGTGCCGACAGGAGTTAGATTTCATATTCCCATGTAAAATTATCCCCCATCCTATCCCAAACCTTTCACAATGGACTACTCCCAGGTTCATCCCATTCTACATGTCAATCCTTGCTCAAAATGATATTAGGAATAATGCTGCCACTACAAAAGATGTGAACGCTGGCTAGGCGCTTTTTCAATTTGGGAATGAGAAATTCAGGGGAG
Organism: Cyclura pinguis; assembly: GCA_030412105.1. Classification (NCBI taxonomy): domain Eukaryota; kingdom Metazoa; phylum Chordata; class Lepidosauria; order Squamata; family Iguanidae; genus Cyclura; species Cyclura pinguis. Next base: position 1,673,490 of record CM059613.1, read on the forward strand.
GAAATGTTGTTTTGATTTGTTTTTCCTTCCTCCCCCAGCCAATTCTTTACAGTGGAAAAACTGGAATCTTTGAGGAACATAGGGGGAAAAACTCTCAAGATAAAATATTTTCTCTTTCGGAATGAATAAAATGATTTTACTCATTCAAAATCCTAAGAACTATGTGTAGAAGTAGGAAAATTTGTATGTAACAAGTCAACAGAATTAGAGAAGAGTAATGTCTGCTCATGCTGTAAAAACATGCCACTCTCAGATCCAAGATGCATTTCTGCCATTTTCACTAGAAGAGCACAAAAGGCGAGGTCTTCATTGGGTGAGACAGTAAGCTACTACTAAAGAGTTCAATATTTTCAATATTTTCAATGCTGAACTAAATTTATGCTGCTAGCCTTATCCTTAACATTTTGACTTATGAGACTGTTATAGCACAAATCACACACTTCACTTGGTTTATTACAAAATGTGTGGTTTCTGTTTTCATTTTTTTCTTACTTCTGACATGACAAAAATTAAAATGTATGTACTTACGTAGGACAGACTGCAATAGTTCCAAAATTTAGCTACAATATAGTCACAATTTTCCTTCTGTAAACCTATGCCTTTGGTATTTTCTACATTCCATAAGTACACCAAATAATACAATGTTATACACTAAGTAATTTACAAATTAAACGTTTCATGCTCCTATAGCAGTAAAAAAAAAAGAGCCCTTTACGGTTGCTACGAAAATAATTCATCCCTGAAATTTTCTGGCTTTTTTAACCTCAGGGAAAATGAATTTTTTCCCTCATGGCTTCAAAGTTTCTGGAAAATTTTCATCTCTAGCTGCAAGCTCTGGATTGGTGGATGCAACAAAGAAAACTGTCAATGTGCTACTGGGAATCTGTGTGTTTAGTGTTTTATTCTCTGGAGGTGGCATTGATGCAACACAGGGCCTTCAGGCACCTTTGCTACCTGGGGAATAGAACTGAATCTTCCACAGACAAGGGACATTAAACTTCCAGAAAAATGGGAACTCAGCCGTTTCAAATGGGAGGTTTATTAACAAAACAGCCAACAGAAATATTGGCACACATGGAGGGACCAAAGCCGGCACATCTGACAAAAGGTTTAGATGCTCTGCCTATGGTTTTCTCTAAGGTGTAAGTATCAAAACATACCAGAGTGTGCCTTTGGGGAGCTGGGCTCACTTTGCTAAGCAACCATGTACCAGCTCCCTTTTCTCTAAATAGGCTCTTGCAACTGCCAGAGCATTCCCAGAGGGGCTGTGTCGCCCTTTCATCTGGGGAAAGAATGCAACAGACGTTCTGCCGTGAGCGGTTATCTGGAGACACGGGCCAATTTCAATGCACCAAGAAGCCCCACAGGGAATAGGGAGAAATGTCCTTCTGCCAGCTTCTTCATGCCCAACCAAAATTCAGGGATTGAAAAAACAAGGACTCCAAATTGTCCCCGCAAAGGAACTCTTGTCAGTTGCAACAGACAGATACAGTTGTCCCTCAATTAATGTGGTGGTTGTTCTGAGTGAGATCAACGCTGGGGGGAAAAAAACACAATGGGCCTACTGTCTAATTCAGGAAAAGTCAAAGAAAAACAAATTGAGGGGTTCACAGATGCAACCATAAGGGTACTACAACCACCACCAGCATGGAGGGGGTGTACTGAATAGCGAACCAAAAGCTTTATCCAGCAACCCAAAATAGTCTTACAAGATGCTTCACTAGAGAAAAGCACTGATCAATTTTGTATCCTCCCCCTGCTCCAAGAGCACCCACAGTTGATAGTTTCACAGTAGAGTATTTGAACCCAAGCCAATCATTCCTCCTCTATATCAGGACAGCACCCAGAAACAGTATTTTCCCCATTGTTTATGCAAGAACCTAAAGGTCTCTGTTCAGACAAGCACCACAGCCTGACAGGAGGGGAGAAATAAATGCAGAACATAGAAATGGGTGTAAAATTCATTTCCATGGATCTATCTTTCCCAAAAGTAAGTTTGTAATTGTTATGGTTGCCAATGCACGTTTGAAAAAAATGTGTGCAAAGCCCCCTGTTCTCTATGTGCAAAGCCCCCTGGTTCTCCGTTAAAATGAAAGCTAAAGTACATCATCCACCATCAGTTTGGGTTTTTGTTTGTTCAAACGTAATCTCTAATTGTATGCAATGAAACAAACAAGACATTTTGTGTCTTTTTAAAACCCTGACAGATTAGCAGCTGCTCTTTCAGAGGTGCTTCATGAAAAACTTTGAAAGAGCCACAGCACAGTGAGAATACAATAAAAAGTTGTTCTTTCTTGCTGCAAGCACCTTTCAAGTTCGGTAGCAGCAACCTCAGCGCCCACACTGACAACCTTTTCATATCCTCTTGGTTGTCAGGCTCCATTTCGTTTCGTGATTTTCACTGCAGCGAGCATCCTAAGCCACAGGAACCAACACCATGAGCTTTCGTGCCTTGGTCCCATCCAGACCTTGCCTAACAAACCTCTAAAAGTTCCCTTAACGTCTGCCAGCTGACCAGGGAGAAGGAGCGGGAGGGGGTAGAGGAATTTATCTTGGGAAAAATCTGCCTGTCAGACTTACTTTGCATTTTTCTTTTTCAGAACACAGAGGCTGGATTTATAACCCCAACACCCTGTTCCGCATGGAACTGAAGTACCAAAAAACTAGTAGCTCCATCAGGGATTTATGGCGCATGGCTTGCTCATATTTAATTTGTAACCAAACACTTCCTCTTCCTCTTAGCTACCTCAGAACTTTTGATTAACTCTTGTTTTCACAGGTCAGAGGTTAAACAAAGGAAGGGAAGCACTCCATGCTGAAATTGCCCAGAGCTCTGCCACAAAAACAAGACCAGGGGGCTGGAAGAACAATCTTGTTCAAGAAACATTAACGTAAGTGATTGGGCCAGACAACTGGAGTTCAAAGACTCCAGTCATCATAAATCAGAGTGTCACCGGAGGACAAGCACGGTGCCTATCGAGGGATGACACAGTTTCTCCTGCAAGGACCCCAGCATCTCTTCCCCAAATTGGACAATACTGGCCAGAAATTAGTAGAATTCAAAGCAGCCACACAGTGTGCTCTGTCTATCGGAAAACTAATTTCTGGGGCTGCCTCTCTCTCTCTCTTTCCTTGAACAAACCAGCCACAAGCCTGGAGCCAGGCCTGTCTGAAGGAAGCCTGCTTGTTTGTCTTTAAAAAGAGTGGGCACCAAAAAACACTGGATTTTTATGATCGAGCTAGGTCTGCCTTCCCTCTGCTGCATGCATCTCACACTACTTCATTCAGTAGCTTGTGTACTGCTACTGGGTTTTACGACTTCCAGGAGAGTAGCCATGTTTGTTGGGTCATGTTAGGGGATGTTGTTGGTAGGGTTTGTTTGTTTTTGTGCGTTTTGTTATTTTTGCTACAAGAGTCTGAGGATCCCTATGGACCACAAAGGCTAGCAAACTTATGAGGGCACGGGTTTTTCTGGGCAAAAGCCATATTTCTTAGAAGCCCTGAGCACACAATGAATCTGGCAGAGTATGGTTTTGCCCATAAAAATTCCATGCCATGACAAATTTTCCAGTGTAAACTGCCAGAGGATTTGTTATTTTGCCTCCTTTGAGCCTGCTGCACAGAGCAGCATAGAGAAAACATGGGGGGTTGACGCGAATGCTATCCATACAATGAAAGCTAAGATTAAGCTACGTTTAGTGAGCTCGCTGCTGCTTCCCAGATGAAAATCCTGTACTGTGGCCAAGTGAGTTTCCTGCTTTTTCCCCACCCCACACCATCTGCCTTCACGGTCCACCAGCCATGCTTCCCACATGGAAAGGAAGGATTCCCCACTTCATCAAGGCCACACATTTTTCTGACTACCAGGAAGTGGATGCAAAGCCTTTCTCTTTTTCTTTTTTAAGGGTTCAGACACAGAAAAAAAGAAAAGAAAAAAAGACACAGTTTGGATTATGAAAGCAAGATAACATTTTGCCTTTGTGGTGTAACGGATGAGCATTTGACTAAGATTCTGGAGAATTGCGTTCAAACTCCCACGGACACCCATTGTGTGGCCTTGAGTAAGTCGCCCTCTCTCAGCCTCAGAGGAAGGCAATGGCAAACCTCCTTTGAACAAAACTTGCCAAGAAAACCTGTGATGGGGCCCCTTAGGATTGCCATAGGTCATAAATGACTTAAAGGCACACTCAACAACAACAGGAAGAAGAAAGAGAAGGACAGAGACAGAGAGTTGGCAACAGTGCTTCTCAGGCCATTTCCGCACTAGACCGTTATAGCGCTATTATTCCACTTTCAACATCCTGGGGTTTGCCTCAAACGCCCCTCCCTAAACTGCAAACCCCAGGATTCCATAGGATGTTGAAAGTGGAACGATAGCACTATAACAGTCTAGTGCGGAAATGGCCTTCTTCTGGATGACCAGACCAAAACTCTGACATTCATCCTTTACAAAGTCTTCCCCACTAGCCTAACTTTTCAGATCATTGAAATGGACAGGGAAGTAAGTAGACAAATACCGAGTTAGACAGGCCAATGGATTAAGTACACAACTTCTCCCAAAGGCAAGAAAGATGGCGCAAAATCCACAAAGGCTTATAAGAGAACCATCTGCAAGCTTCCTTTGTCCAATATGTTTTTACTGCCATTTTGGGAGGAAAACGTGATACAAATAAAATAAACAAATAAGCAGATTTCTCTGATAGCAAGCTCCATATTATTCTACGTACTCCTGCAAGCATATGCAAAAAAAACAGAAAAGGGAGATATGGTGACAAGAAAAAAATAAATTGGTTTGTCTCAAAGATACTAGATTCCTTCTCCCACTTTCCCATTTATAGTTTGCCCTTGTGTTGTTGTTCTTTTAAAAAAATAGCCAGTGCTGATAGGAGCTGAATTGGAACTACAGTGTAGGAGGAAAGGAATTTTAACTATTTGCTCCCAAATCAAAAAACTTCTGACTGGATCTGTTATTCCCAAAGGGAACAAAGCTCCCAGAGGTGCCAACAGGACTATGTGTATACATCTACAATTCTCATTAGGAATGAGGTAGGGCAAAACATTATACCAGAGTCTAAATACTAGAGTTCAAATCTAGCTCTCACAAACATGCATATATACAGTTCTTGTGCCAGTTAAGTCTCCTCTCCCCACATCAATTGTGCAAAGGCAAATTACAGGGCAAATATCACATCTAGTCTGGACATAAAAGTATCCAGAAATATTTTAAGTATCAGGAAAATGTATGTTTTGCTACTGCAAAAGGGTGTAAACTTAACAATTACATTTAGAATTACTCCAGCCGCATACAATAGCCCTGAGGGGTTAATAGAAATGTCCTTTATAATTATCCATGCAGACTTTATTGGGAAAACTGGGAGGGGATCTGACTCCATTTCAAGGAGCTAACTGGAAGCAAAAAACAAAACAAAACCCATGGATCATAAATGTGTCAGCAGCATTTTAAGCTGTTCCTCTATGAATGACCCTTTCAAGCTCAAAACAGCAAATAATTCCATATGCTTTTCTGGCGGAAGGTATGTGATCCATTGTTCTTCGTTAACTAATTGGACCAGACGTAATCCACCAAGATTTTGTAAATACTAATGATAAAAAAGGATAACCCACAGTAGTAAGAATCGAAAAATCTGTCATTAGGAAACCACTTTCGAGCCGTAACATTATCATTCCTAAGCTTAACTTTTATTGGTATAAAGTGCAATAGCTCCTACCAACCACAATTTAAAAGCTTTAAGTGTTCCCAAAGCAAACAAAGAACTTCACAAGCCTGGTAGATCAGCTGCTGAAAATGAAGCACGCAGAGATGGGAGACCACAGGTTCAGAAAACTCCAGGGATTGTCTTCTTCTTAAGTTAACAAACTTTACAACCATCCCAAAGGAGATAAACCAAGAACTGGAAATCCATTTCTGCAGGGTAAAATATGGCTCAGAACAAGCATGGCACACCTCAAAGGGCAATATGGTTATTTACCTCCAAGAATTACTGTTGCCAGTGCATGACATGGTCCGATGGAAGATTTTTTTACCCTTTGGTTCTGTGGATACTCACCATCCGCAAAAAAAAAAAAAAAATTCAGAAGGCTTGAGATTACTAAACATGAGCTCTCAAAGAAATCTCTAAATAATTCTGAGTGCCAGATACTGGGCACAAACAAGAACAGGAAAGGCAATACCTTCTGTGTCCCACTCAAGAGTTCCCTGAGGTGTTTGAATCACCACTTACTGCAGGCCAGAGGCTGGATGAGATGGGCCTCTGGTCTGATCCAGCAACAGGTCATTACACCCAGCATTTAATCTGAGCCAGAGTTCAATACGGGGTGGTGGTAGACATTTCAATATGAAAGAAACCAGCTGCTTTGGGTTTGCTGTGAGACGGGTGAGGAGAAAACGTGAGAAAAGAAAAATTTCTTTTCTTTTTGCTTCCTCCTCTTCAAAGATAACGGAGAGATTCACTCACATTTGAATTTGGTTTTGCATTGCAGAGAAGTGGAAGACTTCAAGGTATTTTGCTTCTAATCATGTTAAACAGCCTCTCTTACTGAAAGAGCCCACGTGGCTTGAAAAGGACTTATGGTCATCCTGACAAAACAACACACATCTTTGCAGTAGGGAATGCATCAAGCTTATTACGGTTATGTCTTTCTCAAGCATCTAAAATTAGCTCAACATGCAGATTCAAGCACAGTAATTCTGGGGGTGGTTGCCAGTCGTTCACCCATGAGCATGGACAGTATTTCTAAGAGAACAGGGCAGCTGGAAATGGAGCACTGCCAGCTATGGAGAGCAGAACAGAGGGATCAAGGGGAGACACCATCAGGAGTCTCTGGGACTTAGCTTGACAACGGCTCATGACTAGATATTCAATCCACAGAGCTCTCTTCAGCTACAGAAGGAGATGGGGGTGTGAAACACTGGGGCCCTATAATCAACAGGAGGCAGGAGGCAGCAAACTAGTTTTTAATGCAGTTGATACTCAAGTTCGTTTTAGGGCTGATCTTCTGTATATTCTGAGAATTATAGCGTCCTACAGTAACTTTTCTGAGTTCTGCAGCTTCCTGCTTCTCTACACTGAGTCTAGATCTCAACAGACCTCTACCTCAGCTTCCAACTAGACACTGGATACAGCAAAATGGGTTACCTCCTTGCTGCCATTACAATGGGCCCCTGGTAGCCGCTAGAGTTTGGTTCCAGGACCCCCTGTGGATACCAAAATTTGTGAATGCTCAAGACCCATTATGTACAATGGTGTAGTAAAATGGCGTCCCTTATATAAAAATGGCAAAATCAAAGTTCGCTTTTTGGAATTTTTTTTTAAATTTTATTTTCAAGCTGTGGTTGGTTGAATCCATGGATACAGAATCCATAGATATGGAGGGCCAACTGTGAATGTACTGGCAACTAAGTGAAAGCACGCCTGCTTTAAATGCAGAAGATTCAAAGTCCAGTCTTTGGTGCCTCACCTGACCGCCTATTTATAAGGATCTCAGGTAGCAGAGCTGTAAAAGATCTATGAAAGGATACAATACTCAACTAGACTGCAGGGGTCATAGTGCTGTCAATCCCCCCTTTTCCCCCCAATTTACTGTAGGTTTTCCATTTCAGCCACTCAACATTAGATTTATCGTTTCCACTCTTTGAATGACTGCTGTCTAATCTGTCCTTTGATTTATGCATAGTTAAAATTGGCCAGCCTCAGAGCATACACACATTTTTGACTGAGTGTAAATAAAATATGGCCCAAAAATACATCTGATGAATGAAATTTTCACTTGATGAATGGGTTGCCGAATGGGGGCAAAAAATTCAGGGCAACCCCGGGGATGGACTGATGTTCTGACAACAGGAAGAAGATTTGGATGTTCATACAGAACCAACTTGTATCATGGGAGGAGTGTTGCATGACAATACATTCTTAGAAGGAACACAAATATTTCTGGGTATTGAAATAATGAACACAGCACAACAGAGCACAAGAAAATACGATTAAGGATTTGCTATACAGTTCAGTGAGAAACAAAATTTAAATATTAGCTGATCTCTGCCAATCTTTTAAAGAGGGAGGTGGGGGGGGAGAATTCCTCCCCCTCCCCAAGCTGAAGCAGCTGTTTCTTCTCACATCGAGACACTCCTAATGAGTCGGAGGTTTGTATAATAAATATCCTTCCCTTTGAAATGTGAAGATTCCACCATTAACATCCCTTTGATTTTTTCTTTTTAAAGAGCTCATTAGAATGGCAGAGAGGTAGGCACGGGATCTTCTAAATCACAGAGGCTATCTCCCAGTACCAAGCGCTCCCAAGGTCAGGTGTAACGAAGAGCAGGGTGCAAAAATACCTCACCGGCGGAGACAGCGGCTGCTTCACAAGTGAGCTGGCAGCAGGGAGACAGTGGGGAGAGAAGGTTAACCATGTTGCTCACCTGGGAATCTGAGGGCGAGCCCTCCACACCTGGCAAGCTTCTGTCAAAGGCAGAATTGCACAATCCTGGAGCATGTCATTTTGCCAACAGGCAGAAAAACCAAAACCCACTCATTTATTATGCCCCTTCCCAGTACGATATGGCAAGAACGCTCACTAAAATGCTCACTGCAACCTGGAGGTGCAGCTGCAATTTTATTCACAAAAAATTACTACTCAGAGATGAAACAATTTTACAGATCAATTTCTCCTGCCCTTCTCTGCACCCAAACAAACCAAATGTCACACAGAAGACAGAAAAATGACATTTTTGTTAGAGGGAGTGGGAAAAAAGCAGATGCAATGGCCTTACTGAGAATTCTACCTCTTTTCAAGACAGCATAAAATTCCTTCCTCCCTCACTCCCCAAAATTCATGACTGAAGACTATCGGGCACAGAATTAGATCCAAGAAATAATCAGAAGATACTTTGGAGATCATCTAGCCAACCCCCAGTTCAACGTGGCATCTGCAATGCAAGACTACAGCATCCCTGCCAGATGGCTGTGCAGCCTCTGCTTAAATACCCCCAGTGAAGAAGAGGGAAGGCATTTTGGCATAAGCACAACACTGTGCTTGAATGATATCCATAAACACGGGCTTTATCTATATAAATCCATTGTGCCTTACACCAGAAAGACAGCAATGAAGTCTCCCGAAAGAGAGAGGTCAGGCAGCAACACCTGCGACACCCACCATATTTTTATTAACAAATTGGCCACAGAGGGGAAGGGGTCAATTCTCCATCATCCTCTTTGGGACTTGCTGGAAATTACATCTACGCTAGGTCCCAGGCCAGCCACACGTAATAAGCACAAGTACCTTTTCTTTGCCAGCCCTTCCGCCTACCCCAAATGTGCATGCACATCTTTTGCGGCTCTGCCTACTGTTCATTTTCCATTCCACGCTTAAAGTACACTCAGTCCACTACGCTGACACATCCCGATACTTGCAAGCTTAAGAAACACTCATGCAAGGGGTGTGTGCACTTATTCACACACACGACAATTACGCATGTTGGTAGGCTGCTGGCTCACCTACCTGAGAACAAACCAACAAGATTCCTTAAGACACAAGGCTTAATTGTCTAATTTCTACAATGCAGGGAATTCAACCTCAGCCTCACAACAATCAGAACCAGATTCGTTGGAGAGGTGGGGGGTAGCTCTACGCACAGCCTGTCTGTACGCCTTTGAAGAAAGAGGCCCCCTGAAGCCTCTGCCTCCTGGCTTTCATGGCCTCCGCCAATTCTCTTCACCAAGACCCTTTTGAGGTATGCCCAGTTGATCTTTCCATGCAGTTCAGTTTGTTTAGTTACAGAGTCCCGAGAGACTTCCCTTAAACTTCTGTAGTCAGAGCATGCAGCCCCAAAGGTTGCATCAAAGACAAGACATGACCCCAGATTTTAAAAGAACGTGGCCCAGAACAAGCTCTCGCGCATATCATTTTATGTGTATTTCTTAACATATGCAGAAACCCCCACCCGTCTGTAAGAATTATAAACCTGAAATACATACTGAGTATTATAGTGACAAGATGAGGATGTAAAGAACTATACACACATACACACCACATCGTACCACACATGCAACACTAACAGAAAGAAGTCTTATTGCAGAACATAAGGAGAGGAGAAAGGCTAGGTATTATCAAGGCCATGTGCAATCCACATTGGACTCAAGTGCTAAAGAAATCTGAATTTAAAGAGGATTATTAAATTGACTCTCCCTTCATTTCATATATTCACAGACAGTTAAATGGGAACAAGGGATTAATTTTCAGGAGGCAAGTAGTAGAGATATCAAGGCCATTCTTCTTGCATACACCAAACCTGAAAAGAACAGCATAAAACATCAGCAACAATCCAGTCAGGGGCTTTGGTAGCAAGTAGCAATCTAATTGGGAGAAAAGGTGTCTCCGCATTCTGTTTCTTGGGCTGTTTTGCTGGCAAACAGCTCTCCTGAAAACAGAAGCATGTGCAGCTGACATGTACAATTTCATCTAAAAATGTATTGGTGGAGAGTACACACATATATCAGCATATCGGTGACCGAGTCCTTGCATAAAAATATTTAATTCAGATATCACTCTGTCACTCATCTCCTTCCATCTTTCTTCAGAGGAACTAATTGCCGAGACTTATCATTCAGAACCTCTCTGTGAACAGACTTAAAAACCAATGATCTGTGGTGTTCTTTCTCCAACCCTTTATTTCAAATAAAAGTTCAAAGTCCCTATTTGGCACACCCATCAATCTTGACAGCTGGCTATCATCTGAACCTCCCTCTGTGCAGTTCTGCAAGCAGATAAAGGAAGGAACAGAGGGAAGGAAGAGACTAGAAATGTCCTCCTGCACTCTGGAACTTCTGTTGGAAGATTCCTCTGCAGTCTATCCATGACTGAAAGCACAACCTCAAGATGGACCTCCATGGCAGCAAGATGCTTCTTGAAGATGGAAGGCTGAAGCTCTCTGTACAGCTAACAGACCCCTCATGACTGCAAGAGACTTTTGAAGTTCAAGTTGTTCCTCTCCATGCTGTGACTCAGCAGGTAGGAACGTTCCTTTTGGTGTACCTTGAGGCAACACTTAGGAAAAAAGTAGCTCTGAACAAGTTTGCCCATTAGCCTGCAAAGCATTTCGGGGTTTAGGGGAGAAGGAGCGGTTTTACAGTTCCTCCAAGCTACGTTAATGTCCATGAAAATAGGTTGGAGCCCCAATAAACTCCAGAGCACAGTGGCGCTGCCTCCCTGCCCTCCCCCGTATCCACAGCTGTAAAAGTTCTTTTAATTTTCTTGGCCTGAAAGTAAAGGGAGGCTGTTCTGAGGCAAACATGGTGGAGAACAAAGATGGGGGGGGGGGTTGTGACACCTAATAAAGGTAGAGACAGAGGACTCAAAATGAAAGTCTGTTTGCATTTACCAAGCAAACACTGACTATTAAGAGTACAAAGACGCCTCTAATAAAAACAATGAAGGGCAGCCCTCTAGCAAAGGGGTGGGAGTCAGGGACGCATTTGGCAAGAAGATGGAGATACTGATGTTCACGCAATGTGGCTGACAGAACAGAAGATGCAAGATTTATCTTTGGGAAACAGACTGTTTTGAAATTCGGAAGATGAGAATGGTATTATTCCTCCTGTTTATAAGCAATAAAGCTCTGAATTGTTTTAATGGACCAAACCAAGATGAACAGAGCAGAAAGTGCAGAAGCTCCCATAAGTGCCACAGTCCCAATCCTCAATAGGTAGCTTGCCTTATACGACCTTCCTATGCCAGCTGCTCCCTACTGCCACGTACGAACTTTCCCATTTTCTTAGTGGTAGCTGAGAGCATCTCCAACACAGCTGGCATATTTTATTATAATTCTATACACAAATTCAATGCAATGAATGTGACAATGAGGGGGGACTGCTCACCCCCAAGTTTAATTTCTAGTCTAGCTCTGCATGCCTTCCAATCCAACCAACAATATCAACCTTCTTGTTTGTTTTGGCCAGTTTAAGAGTTTGTTGCATTAAATATCAACTCAACTTTGTAACTTCCCCCAAGGTAGCCAAACTCCACAACAAGGACTTTCAAAGCTTCATAAAGAATCCAGGAGGAGAATATGATAACTGAAGACGCAGGAAGAAACCTGGCTATTAAAACACAAGCACACAACAAGACTGTCGCCAGTCTCTTTTATTTACTTTATTTATACAGCTGCCCATAATGCAAGTCCTCAGGACAGCTCACAAAACAAACACAGCATAAAAAATGCAATATAAAACAATAAAAACACACAAGTGAAACAACGATTTCAAGCTGAGAGATCCAGCTATATGCTACTCAACTTTATTTTTGTATCACTGAGGCATTTGCAGAACTGTGGTTTAGACTAGACAAAGAGGTGGTTAAGGACCAACAAATAATAAGAGGGGAATGATTTCCAAATACAGTGAATAGAAGCAAGCGGATGTGGCAAAAGGTGCCTTTGGAAAAAGTGAATTTGAGGTATGGGGTGATGAGTAGTCCATCCTCAAAGGCCTAAGTTTACAGCAGTGCCCAGAATGACTGACAACCAACTTACACTTTCATGAGGAATATTTTATGCCAGTCCATCAAGCAGTTAAGAAACGTGCTCACTGTCAGTTCCACTGTGATGGGCAGGTGTTCACAACAAGACATCATGCTGCTGCCATCATTCTTAGAAACAACAAATGACACATGCTAAAGCTTACATTAATTTTAGGAGAAAAGAAGTGAGTAGATAAGTACAAACAGTGGTTAGGGGGACAACTCACGCACTGCTGTGTTTGGAACACTACTGTCCACAGCTGCTTGGAAAACAGAGCATAACCTGGAAGGCTGTATGTTGTCTAGAAATCTGTATCTGTACTCAATGCAAACAGTGTTTCTTTCTGACAACGGTGATGAGAGGAATACCAGCCTTCCTTCACCATGGAGATGAGGAAGAGACAATGATTACTTCTGCAATTGTGCTGATGTCGCCAGCAATAAACAAACCCCTATTCCTCTTCTCTGTGTTGAAACATTTAGGCATGAAGAAGGAAGCAGAGATTTCCACCAATCTCTCACCAAGCCCCCGCATGAAGTCCAGAACAGTATACTCCTAAGGGTCACAGAATCACAGAGCTGGAAGAGCCCCTGAGGGCCATCCTCATTCTGCCATGCAGGAACACACAATCAAAGCTCTCTCTCTGGCCATCCAAACTCTGTTTAAAAGCCTCCAAAGGAGGAGACTCCACCACACTCCCAGGCAGCAGCATATTCCACTACTTTCACCGATGCTTCCAAATATCCTGCAGTCCTAAGCAGCTTCACCAATCCTATGGGGGCTCAGCCTGAAAGAACTGTGCCTAACGGTGTAATCATACGTACAGTCACCTGGGAGTAAATCCCACAAACCATGATGGGACTTATATCTGAGTAAATATGAGTAAGATAGCTCTGAAGGAAAGGTGTAGGATCTTGGTGACAACATTTTGGCTTGAATGAAAAGTTCTGTGGATCCCAGCATAGAGTTCTGTGGATCCCAGCATAGAGAAACAGATGCACTTCTTACAGCATAGGGCTCAGACTATATGAAAGCCCAGAAATTCCCATATGGGCCTGTCCAAATCTTATATTCTTCAGGGGAAGGGCTTTTTGATGTCCCACCACCCTCAAGGTCTATCTGTTAAGGACACAGGAGAGAGTCTTCTTGATCGCTGCTTCTAGTCTATGAAACATTCCTCTAAGGGAGGCTCATTTGGTCCTCTCTTTTCTTTCCTTCTGCAATCAGGGAAACAACTTTTTTATTTACCTGGTTGGAGGAAAAGTGTGTACAATAGGTATGTGGTTTCAAAATAAGTAGTAATTTGTTTTATCTGTTCAGCATTGTTTTAAATCTATGTTTTAATTGGATTGCTTGTTTAAAGCTTTTAAAACCACATATTGTTTTAGCTACTTTGCTCTAACGTATACTGCAAAATTGTCTCAGCTTCATATTCAGAAAAAGACAGGATACAAATCAAATAAACAAATAAATACATTTCTACGGTATACAATGTTATGAAACGTTTGTAGATATTTGTACTGCTCAAGATTAAAATTGTCACCAATAGAATATCCAAATTCAGTATCAGTTCTGTGGAAGTAGGCATGGGGCCATTTCTGCTACGACTAAGTGCTATGTTTAAACTGAAGATGAAATAAGTCTTTTTTTGGCTCAAAGTTCTGCTTTGCACAAGTCACTCTGAAGTTTTAAAGAATTTAAGGGTCTTACAATATGAGAGCTCATGAAACCACGGAATCAGGATTCTCTCCTGAAGCTTCCCCATTGCCCCCTATACTTGGTGGAATAAACAGACGTTAGCTGAACCACATACACTACACTAGATTCTAGCCTCCCCTACAATCCTGCTTGCGAAATCCATTTTCAGGAGATAACTGTCAACGGGCTGCCAGCCCCACCAGTTGCCAGTGAAGCTGGGTGCCTTGTCCCTTTAAAAGCCTCTGCGTAGCACTCGCTGTGCTCCACTTCCACATTCATGCAGATTCCACCTAGTTGGCATGGTGGGGGTGTTTTCTTTTTCTTTATAATTAGTGTACCAAGAGCTTTCAGCTGTGTTCTTTTCAAAGCAATGCCAAACACCAAGAGTCCAGCATGTAACAATCCTAGTGTGGGGAGGTGGGGTGAAGGAAGGAGAAGGAAGCGCTTATCAAAAGACACATGGTGATACGAACTGAGGGGGGACAATGTGTGCCTGGCTCAGCCTGAGTGCTCCTCGAAAGCTCATGGGTCCAGGGTGAAGAAAGCAGAGCTTTCTGCCAGGCAGGAGTGCAACAGTTAGTGCTGTGTTGTGATTGGTTTCTACAGTATGACAATGTATTTTTTAATTTTTTTTCTTAATTTAAAACTTAACATATTATTTTTTGTTTAATTTTAAAGACGAAGCACCCTGCCCTCAAGAAATTTACAATCTAAATGTTGAGAGTGGTGAAGGGACGCTAAGAGAAAAGAAGCGAAGGAATAAACATGGGCAAATGCAGTTACCCAATTTTACACCTTAGATCCAACCCGTCTGACAGACTGTATCGTCCCGTATGAGCCCTGGATTAAGAGGCACTCGCTCTTCTGGCTGGGGATGGCAGGAATCATAATCTATCACACCAAGAGGACATTGAGTTATGGAAAACCAAGCTAAAGGCTCTGAAGAAAAACTGGGATTTAAAGAAGATGAAGAAGGGTCTGGGGTCAGGAAGAGAAGTTCATGATAGGAGTTCCTTAAAAAGAAGCAGCAGTCTGTACTCTGGACTCAGTTTTCTTTCTTCTTCCCGAGAATTAGCATGGCAATATCAAATATGCAAGACAGCACAATACTACCCAAGTAAGAATAGTGTCTTTTCTTATTGAACAAGGTAGAGTCTTTGCTTCTTCCTCCCTTTTGGGAACCACATCTCAATGGATTTACAAAACTCCTGCGAAGCCATTCCAATTTAATCCATTCTGAGTTTAAGGGAAATACTTCTCTTTCTACCTCCATCAGCTCCTCCTTAGTGGATCACCATGCAATGATGTTTTTCCAGTCACCAACCCAACCAAACACGTGGGAAGCTGGCACCTTCACATGGCATTTACACAGAGCACAGGGCACAAGCACGCAGTGGTGATTTTTAATTACTGGCGCTCACTACCTGCAGCAGTGTGAGAATCGAAATGTTCCTTCCAAAGACAGACAGATCCACTACGGACCCTGGCCCAAGGCAAGTGATGGAGCCAGGCTTCCAGCCCCCTGACAGCTGTGAGAATTGTCTGAAGGAAAGACCTTTCGCTAAGACGCTCAAGGAGCTCCAGTACAGCAGGCAACAAATACAACAAGCCCCAAGGAGAGAGGGGCCCTTGCTGTTCTCTCACATGTGGTTCTCCTCCTCTCACACCTCCTCCTTTTCCCTCCGCCTTCTCTAATTATCAGCATGGGTCCCAGGGGCTCTCGCTAGCTCTTGTTTTCGGAAGAAGGAAGTTGCTTTCTAATCTCTCCGCCTGGATGTTGTGTGCGTCTGTCAGCAGTCAAATGAAGCCTTACCCCGTGACAGCTGCCTTCTGGACCCCCTCAAGCAAGCCCAAATCGAAGAAGTGACCACCGGCTCCCACAAGAAATCTTCCTGCCTGGTTCTTCAGCCACAGGGCCCCTCTCTCCTCTTTGATGCCGGGGATTTGGGTTTCCCCAAGGTGATGTGCTAATGCATTTTGCATTAGTGCTAAAAGAGGAGCTCCCAACCCACCAGGGGCCAAAGGGTTAATAAAAAGTGGCAGGCTTTAACGACTACTGTTACAGTTGCTTGGCAACTAGAGAAGGTGCCTTAGGAAGGCCTAATTAATGAATGGGAGGAGAAGGAGTTTCTGGTAAATAAACCATGGTGCCATGGTCACTAGTGTCTTTTGTTTGTGCAGCTCCTAGAACTTTGGTTTTCTAATTCCATCCTGATATACACACACACACATACATACAAACAGCATGTTAGGAGTATCACTGAACACTGTTCTCAAGTCACTTTTTGCTGGGGAAAAAGGATTCAGTACTTTCCAAGGATTTGCATCCAAGAAAACACTAAATGCTCTAAATTTTGCACTGAAGGATATAGCTGTGGAGATCTGTCCAGGGAAATGATCCTGAATTTCAAGCCCTGACTGGTTTTAATTCAGCTTTGTACTAAGATGCACCAATTTGCAAAACAGGCTGAAAGGAGTCAAGAAGTGAAGACCACTGTATGTTTTCTCAAAGGCAAGTGTATACAACAGGTAGAAGTGACCAAATCTGCCAATTTTGCCTTCTCCCACATTCACACTTTAAATCTTAAACTCTTTCCACCCATTTATGAAGAAATTCGTAAAGTTTCCCTAACTTAGCATCAAAAAATGAACAAAACAAAATTCTCAGCAACATGCACAGGCGAAATTTAACAAGTATTGCTGCTCCCAAGAGAGAGGGGACCATGTTGCATTTGCCTACCAAACATGTATTACAGTTGAGGAATCTGACAGAAAAAAACACTGACAGTCAATGCAATTGGCACAGTAAGAGAGGTCTAGTTGTCAACTGTGAACTACAGGCATTCATCACGATGCAAAGAAAATTAAAAATACAGACAGTTGGATTATTTTCACCTACTAAATAAGTTCAAGTCCACAAACATGTGTTCCATAAGTCTAATAAGTGCTAATTCCTCAAATAGTCTGTTTTACAACAGGGCTAGTACACAAAAACATACTACAACTGAGAAAAATCCATCCCACACATGTACTGGGAAAACTACAAATAAACTCAGAGAGAACAGAAAAACCTTAGGGATGTGGCTGATTTAAATGTTCTGCTAATCAAAAAGCTCCACCTTTCTTACCTTGTGAGCTCTGGCTCCACTACAGCACTGGTTATTTTTTTTTAATCAAGGTCAGCCAGTTCAGGGATTTCATCCTCCTGTTAGCCAAAGGTGCCAATGGTATGTATACACACACACACCCAAACACACCCCTTTTAAGGATATTAATTTCTGATTTGCTCCTTTTTCCAATCTGAAACTTATTTCATTTCACTTTCCTGTCAGTTTGCAATTTTCTTTAAAAAAAAAAGGTCTACACATTTTACATGTATTTCTCTTAACCCAAAATTTTGGATGTAAATTTCCCTAATATACTTATTCCTGTATATATTTTAATTACAGTACTGCAACACAAAATTTGGGGAACCAGAAAATAAAAATAAAGAAACGCAAAGGATAAATGCATTTCAATTCACATTTTGGTTTGGAAAGGGCAAATTAGGCAAGTCCACGTTAAATCACAAATAGAACAAAGATTTTTCCCAACACTTTCTGTACCTGAAGATAGTCTCCGAGTTCTAAACCCACTGCACTCACAAATAATTCCTTAGGTTCAACCTTCAAGGCTTCTACTTCATGCCCAGCAGCCCCTGACAAGCAGTTTACTGAAAAAGCTACAATCCCTTTAGTCTTATTTAAACAACAACAAATTGTTGTTTCTCTCCAGTTTTGAACGGCATCCCTCCATCCACTCCTGCAGGTTCTAGAGTGAGACTTGGAAGCAGTTTTTTTTTCCATCACAGTCCTCATAATCCAAACCCTGTTCCACGTTTCCCTTTAGAGGTCATTGCTGGCCAGATGGAAAATATTAAGGAAAACGGATTGCAGCTAAATCAATCGGCTGCAGAGCACTGCCAAGAAGCCCCCCCAGGCTAACTACAAGCAGATTTGCAGGCAGGCCTTGCTCGGTTACAATTGGAGATTTGGCACATCCTTTGCCCTGCCAAACAGCAGGAGGGCAAGGGGCCAGCTGAGAGTGGCTACTGTGCCAAACAGACTGTGCAGGTCTTGCTGCTTGAATGCTTCAGCAGAAAGAGCGAGAATCGATGGACTCCTTCTGTAAACAACTCCCTGTCCTTTTGGCTGCAAGAGAATTAAAAAAAAAAAAAGCAGTGGCATAACTTAATCCCAGGGCAAAATGTATGACTGCCTCAGGCAAGTCCCTCTACTCGCTGTGAACACTGAAAGAAAAGATAAATGCCTGTTGGTGACCACTTTAAAAGGAGGGGGATACATACGGCCACTCCTTGAGCCAAGAATAAAACGAAGGCAATGCAACTTAGTCTGGTTGTTGAAAGGGTTGGCTGGAAGCCACACAGAACAGGCTACCATGAACCCAATGGCAAGCTTAGAGTTGATCACTTTTGTAAATACCAAACACTCCCAGGGAAAGGTTCCATCATAGTTTCCCTGCATACATGCAGCAGGCAATCTATCTGAAGGGCAGGGGAGAAAGAGAATGAAGTGTCTTCATGTTCATGAAGATTGCGGCAGCACAATTAACATGATGTCCTTTCCAAAGTTCAGCTGAGCCTGAGCTGGGTTACCATGGCATCTTCCTGATGCGTCTTGTGTTTCCATAGCTGCCATGCCTGCTTGCAGTACGTTCAACCCCATTACAGTAGGAAGGGCTGATGGGAAGGGCTGGTCAATCTCCTGTGCACAGCTGGGCAACGGTCCAGCTCAGGCTGGCAAGCTGGAGCAAACGCAATGTCTCAAAGAAACAGCAGAAAAGAAGAGTGATAGGAACTGCCTTCCAAATGCATCTTTTGGTTCCTTGGTGGGCAAAAGATTCACATTGCTCTATCACCTTTCCCCCAGAGCAAACCAGGAATGAGGAAAAGGAAGATGCCAATTTTCGGTGATTATAGAAAGATCCCAACATAGCAACAGCACCAAGTACTGCTGCATGCTGTCAATCCTACTTCCCAAGCAGGTGTGCCTCTCACCGTTTACACATATTATGGAAAATAGCAGGAGAGAAAAGAAGCTAGTCAAGAAGAACCACGCTTCACTCTTAGTAGAAAGTACCTACCTTCCTTCCTTCTGGGCTATATAGAGAAAAGAAGTGAGACCCTGGCCTCCAACGGAAGAACTCAATCAGAACTGTCCTTCAACCAGGTCACTATAATGTTCTGCTCCTCAGGCTTCCTGACTTTGTCGAATTTCTTGGCTATTTATGAGTGTTGTGTTCCCAACCATCATGCTTCCTTACAGTGCTGCACAGGTGCTCAACATCAGTAGTTAGGACTGGACTGTGAAGCTGGTATTCAGTTCTACGCATGATCTCTTTTCCCAAAAAACTTACACCTTGCAATTTGGCCTTGACAGGCCTTCAAAACTGCATAGAGACTCACGCTTCATAGCACAGACTGCAGCTTCCCAGAAGAGCAGGATATGGTGCAGACCAGCAGGCCAACCAATCTGCCTATAGGCTGTTTCAAACAAGCATGGTATACTTTGGTTTTTTTAGCATCCCCAATTTGTAAAAGATGTAAGGAAAGGCCTCTGCTTTAAAACTCAGCACAAGCAGGTTGAAAATGGCTGTGTGGCACAGTGCACAGTGGTCAGACAAGAACTGAGAAGAGATGGGCTCCATCAACATAAACCTCCAAAACCTTTGGACCTTTTTGGATTGTCTACCACTGACCAGATTATGGTGAGGATTTTAAAAAAAACCAAAAACAGGTGGAAGGGAGCTCTGTATGCTTAAAGAATGTACCCGCTTAAAAATGTTGCAATAATAATAATAATAATAATAATAATAATAATAATAATAATAACAACAACAACAATAATAGTAGTAGTAGTAGTAGTAGTAGTAGTAGTAGTAGTAATAAAGAGAGAGGAAGGGAGGAAAAAATGGCCAGAGAGGAACTAGGTGCGGGGCTACAAACTGTCCTTCATAATGGATATTCATTAAGAAAAACTAAGGACGGACCCTCTTGCGAACATAGCTGCTACTTTCTGATCCTAAACTGTATAACTTTCATTTTAGTTGAATATCTTTTAGCTATTGTGTTTTAAACAATAATTTAACAATAAAACAACAGGCCTGGAAGACTCTGCTCAGGCTAAACTGGCAGGAAACAAATCTGAATAAATAAATAAAAACTAAAACCAGCCATAGCTTGCTCTTAATATGTGCATTTTAATGTGCCAAAGAGGTCTGCAACCTGTTGAATTCTCTCCCTTTTCAAGCTTAATTGTCCTTCTTCTGCCCATTTGCTAACCCAATAAACATTAGTGGCTCTCACTTGGCTGCTCACCCTTCCTCTGATCTGCAGCAAGCAAGGCAGAGATCTGGGACAGCCAGCAGGAGGGAGAAATCACAGCACCGAAGCGGATGCACACTCAAACATTACCCTCCCTTGTGAATAAGCCTCATTCCATCACAGGTACATATCTCAAAGCACATTCCATATATTGGGGGGGGAGTGTTCTTGACTCTGTAGATGACTAGGTGATGTCACCTCTTCTTAGAACCCTCAAGAACTGCAAGCTCAGCAGAATGGATTTATCCAAGCCTGCCTTCATCTCAAGTCTCGTGTTCTTGGCCAGATCTATGCCAAAGCCTCAAAATATGTGTGCTTTCTCAATGAATCCCATGACTACCTATAATAATATTTAGTAGGTAATAAATATTGAACAAAAAAATGCCTTAGGAGCTCACAACACTTACATTTAGAAGGCATTAGGCTGCTAATTCATATTTTTCTCCTTAAATTTTTTTTCTGCAACAAGTAAGAAAATGGAAGAAACAGCAAACAGAGTTTGAAGAGATTTTTCTGCCCATTTTTAAGTGAAGGGATATGGTGATACTGGGAAGCTGTACTTCTGTGCGCATGTACACGTGCGCGCGCACACACCCCTACACACACCCGCTATGGTCCCCCAAAGCTGTTTGTTCCCCTGTGCCTCGGTGCCCAGCCAGTTGGCAAGCCTGAGCCAGGAAGCTGTCAATTGTGATCGTGTTTGGGCCATGGAGTCCTATTAAAATAGCCTTGCTGGTGAAGGGGAGTCCAGTGTTTCCAAAGCATGGGAAAAAAGGGGGCTCTGCTTTCCTTGCCTTTCAGCTGGCAACTTGCACTAACTGGGAGTTTTCAAGGAGCCATGAATGAGCCGAACAAAGGAGTTCTGTGGCTAGTTTCTGGCTGAAATCCATGTCAACAGTTCTGAAGGTCACAGGTCATGCTAACTAACATTTATTCCCAGCAGAACCTGCTCCAAGTACAAGCTGTAAGAAGTACAAATTTGGAATTTTTTCCCTGTAATCCCTCAAGATATTCCTGATCCTTCCACATGTTTCTGCTCAATTAAAAAGAGCTCTCAGTTTGCCTTTAGAAGAGAGAGAGCGCTCCTTCCCCACATTCACTTTCCCCCTCCACTCTTACTCTCTCCCTGAGATAAATGGACAAAAGGCAGGGATTGAGGAGGAGAAACAAGATCACGACGTACCACGCTAAAAGGCTTTATATGACTCTGCAAGGAACTAAGTTCAGGCAGTTAAGTTGTCTTCCATCTGTTAGGCACTACTGCAGGTTTGTTCCTTTTCAAGTCAGAAAGATGCTAAATTCGGCTAGCAGAGATTTTGTAGAGCCACTGCATTTCTTTCACAGTGTTTTCTACTTTAATTCCAGGCACAAGATGGCTTTTTTAGTTTTGTTTTTTTTAAAGGTTCTCAAGATTTACCAAAGATCACAATCCTTTCCCACCTCCACCAACAGGGTTCATAATGCTTTCAGATCAAACTATGTCCCACACTGATCCACCACTCGTTATAATCTGAATCAGAATTCTCAAGAGTAAAGGGCCAAACTAAAAGGTGCATCTGGCCACATGCAAAGAGAAGTCTTTTTCCCAGCACACACTTCTAAGCAGAGCTCCAAGGTCAGAGGATGCAGGCTTGAACCCCAGCGTCTCTCTGCCTCTCTCTTCTCATCATCTTCCCACTGTGGCCCAAAATGCATTTGTGTGCTTGGGTTTAATTGCTACCTGTTTGGCTGAAGTAAGATTGTGTTTACAGTGCCTAACTCAGAAAGGCTGTACACATTAAGGAGTAAATGGGGGATGAGTGGGTAGGTGGAGTGCTTTCCGTCACCCCCAACTCTGTTTTATCTATAATGGCTCTCTCTGCAGAAGCAATGGATCTATATTAAAGTTTCCTGGTAAATACAGAAAAGGCTAGTGGGTAGGAAGTGCATGGCACTCTTTTCTCTTCCACAACGTAACATACAAAGCCATTCTCAGTCTGCCCTTTCCAAACCTTCATACTTCAGCAGAAGCAGACTGCTAGGGCAGACAATTTGGGGGCGGGGGGCGGGGGACAGCACCACTTTGAAAGAAGCAGTAATAGGATGCCCTCTCTTTTCAACAGCTTTTCAACTAACTTTCTCTTATTTTCCTGGATTTTACGGCTCTTTGTCTCCCAGTGTGCCCACATGGCCAAAGAGGGGAGTGCCCTCTGCTTGCACTGATATCCCTCCAGACCATCTTAACTGACAACAACCAAAACAACACCTTGACAAAATGCATCATCATTTCTTTAACATCATCATTTCTTTTCCTTCTCCTGTATGATTTTTAACACCTTTGCCTGGTAGAGAAGCCAGTGTAGCTTCAAAAGCTTGCATGATATATTTTGTGCATTTTTGATTGGCCAAATAAAGGTATCACTCTTTTGTGAATTCCGGAAGTTGCTGTTATCTTTCTCACGCAATAAGCCTGAAGCACAGTGAGCTCAGAGAAATGACCAAACTGCTCAGTTTGGTAGGATAGGAGAGAGCTCACTTCCACATGTGTCCCATGGTCATACAGTTATCTTGTTAAGCAGTTAAGAACTTTGTTCTGCATTCAAAATTGTGTTGTGCTTGCAACCGTTTTGTACTAATTAAACAAATCCAAAATTTGGTCTACAAAAGCACATCTTTCTAATCTTCCTCTACGAATTTCTACAGCAGGAAATAAATAAAAGCTCAGCTTTTAGCTGAGATGACTTTCAACATATTTCTTCAATGTCTGATAGACAGCCCATCAGTCTGTCATTTTCTGCTATTTCAAGAACTTTGATCAGCTCTTCCTTTAGTTGTGGGAACAGAAGTGATTTTGCAGCTTCAGGCCCATACAACTCTCATTGGAATGAATACATTCTGTTGTACACAAAACTGCTGCTATGGATAGTCTCTGTTGTAACAATAATTCCAACAGAATATTTCTCATTCAGGTACTTCTTCTTGCCCTAGCTGTGTGAGAGAGAACTCCTGTTCTTAATCTCCAGTACCTCTGAATAACAGGACAACACAACATCTGGAAGAAATATATAGGTAAAGTGAAGAAAGAGGAATGTTTTCATAAATCAGTGGTCAGTCAGCCATATAACAATTTCTCATCCTCAGCCACAGTTTGATTTACATGTGGGAAATCTAGGTTCATCTCCTCATTCCAAACCTCTCACTATGAAGTTCAATGGATCGACAGGAGATGTGAATTTTTTGGAAATTTTGAAGACAGACCCTGAAAAATTTAGAAAAAATGGGAAAAAATGAAGTACTAGGCTGAGGATAGCACTGCAGCTGTTAGAGTCTCCCATGTCAGACAAGCTTTTGCTAAGGACCCAGACCAAACGTGCTGAACATCTACTGTTTTTAACTAATAGTTTTAATATGGTTTAATATGGTTGTTTAACAGCTTTTAAGCTTGTTGTCCATTGTTTTAACTCTATTTGATTTCAACTTACAGACAGGATCTAAATTAACTATAAACAAATAAATGAACAAACAAAGCACTGATATTTTTGTTGTTACCAACACCAGCAAAAGAAATCTGCAAGTAAGGAAACAGACCCCATCCCATTTCTGTATAACCTTACTTCATCCCCAAACCAGTTGAACATTTCCACTTTGTTCTTATGCAACAAGGAAAAGATCAATGTTGAAGGCACAGTGCAAAATTACAATGAGAAAGCAATACAGATGTGTTAGCTGATATGAAAGCCCAGTTTGCAATTCTGTATTAATATATTTGGGTAAAAGAGTGGGACAGAAGGTCTATGAACTGATAGTATTGAGCATGCATCGCCACAGATGGAGAAGAGCAACACTCTAATGTAAATAAACTAGGAATACAGAGTCTAATTTCATATCATCAACAACCACAAAGAAAGTCTGCACTAGGAGAGGCCAAAACTGCACACATTACGCACAAAAATAAAGCTCTGCCATCTTTAGCAAGAAAATTTACTGTAAAGATTTCTCTGTGATGAAATTCAAAGAAAGCTAGTTTTATTTTAACCAAAAATCAAACAAGTTGACAAACAGGCTTCATCTTTTCTCTTTCACTCTCCCTTCCCAATAAACCAGACCGGTGGGGGTATATTCAGTGCTTTCTTTTTAGCTAGTTATTGGAAACAAATAAGGCACCATTAAAAATGCTGAGATGAATAAATGGGCTGCAGAATAATTCAGAGCACACACAGAACTCCGAGAACTTGACTTCAGAGGCGCTCACTCAGAAACAGCATGGATTAAAACCCATAAATTATCCCTTGAACTTTGAATTGGTTAACAAATATTCCTTTTGCATTGAGAACAGCAACAGATTTTAAATCAAACCTTGATGGCTCAGAGGGCATTTTCTGCAACTGGTGAATAAATTCAAGAAATGTCCTCTCTCCCACACAGATTTAAAATTCAGCTTTGCTCATTCTACCCTTGCCTTTTTAAAGACTGCCTTTGATTTCCCTCCACAGATCAAGCAAATACAAATCCCAGGCCAAGATTACAGGATATTTACAACCTCAAATACCTATTTTTGAAAGTTTATTTCCTTTAATTTACATTATGCATTAGTGTATATTTTCAAAATTTGCGTCAACATTTAAATATAGAGCTTGAATGCCCTTCTTGGTTTCACGCCTCAAAAACATTTCAGAGCTGTGAATTTCACAAACAGATCTCTTCAAGGAGGAATAATCAAAACAAAACAGCCATAGTTTGAAGTTCACTTGTTAGGCTCCTCTTCTGTTTAACAAAGCGTTTTCCCCACTGCTATCAATGGCCGATCAGGCCTTTGCAGCAAACAGTGGAAATATTTCCAAAGATAAAATGAAAACTCAGCAGCTGGGGTGGGATGGGGGCTTTTGGTAGGAGATGAGATGCTGGTTTCATTATATAGATTGCAAAAGGCATTTAAAGAAGTCTGAGACCAAGGGAAATACTGTTTATGTCCTCAACCCACAGACTGTTCCACCTTCATGAATTAAAATTGTCCAAGCTGGTTTTAAAAGAAGGAAGAGATAGATCAATCCAACCCAAAGCAAACAAGAGGAAATAAACACCTCCATGTCAGACAACATTACTTATGTGTGTCATAGCAGCAAAAGGGTTGTTGGTTATTATTTTATGCATTACTGCATACTGGATTTATTTGCAAGTATTTATAAGCTACTTACATCTAGAGATTTCAAAGATTTCAGAGCACAACCATCATAAAAACCACAATATAGAAAATCAATTTACAATATCTACATTCTTCATAAAACATATGATATGCTGAACTACACCAGCAGAAGCAGATGTTACCTTCTATATGCACTGAAAATAAGAACTGTCAGAATACTTTTGACATCAAGCAGGAGTGGAACCACCATACTAAACACACTGTTCTGAAGACTTTGGAAGACCTCTGCTGTGTATAGCAGCAGTCTGGTACATGGGTCCTAATTCATTGTGGTGCTCAGTCAATACAAAATCTGTATCCGCGTATTAACAAAAAGTATGCCTCTAAAGTAAACTGCAGCCCTACCGTTCTACCGTGTATTCAGTAAGCCAGCTTAAACACCAGTAACGTACGTCAGGGGCTCCCACTTTTCCGTCAGCCAAATGAACAAATGCTTGCCAAACGCCCTTATATAACCTTGTCCTCCCAGGCTAGAAAACTTCTTAGCAGTTCCAGAACCAATCCTCTGGACACCTGCAATCTCTGCATCCTGCCTGCAGTCTCTTTCTGCCTCTCCACACAACTCCTATATGCATTTGCTCTTCATAAGAATGCATACACCAAAAACCATCCCGCAGAGCCCTCAGCCCTGCTCATCATCTTCCTGTCCCTCTCCCAGTCCTAATTTGAGAGGGTGCAAGGCTGATCAACACTTTTTACCAGAGCCAAACTGAACAGACATCACCCGCCGCACTTTCAGCAAAGGCTAAAACAGCCCAATTCTTCTTGTGAGAAAACGGAAAGAAAAGGTTTCAATACTAAAGTAACAAGGCAAAGCATCTGTGTTACTTGCTTTCACAGGGTTCAGGAGGGCATCCAGCATTCACAATGTTTGTGAGTCTCCACCTTGCAGGTCAAATGCACAACTACGCTACGAGAGCTTTTTACCCCAAACATCTCCAAGAAGGAGGTAGTTTGCATCTGGGTTTCGTTCAAAAATGCGGTGCACCACAGAAGCCACTTTTTAACTCTGTTTCTCACTGTCCCCAAATCAGCTGCTACCTAGAACAGCATACACTCACACACACATCATAAAATAGAACGTGTCTGCTGCTACAACATAAGGCCTCAAGCTATATCTGCAGGTGTTGATTTATTCTTTGAAAATGTATATTCCATTCTTCCACGCCAAGAGGTAGCTTACCTCTCCACCCCTGATGTTACTGCAAAATCAGTAGAACAGAATAGTATTTGTAAATGACAGTACACTAAGACAGCTAGGAATGCTCACACTAAAAATCACAATACATGGGGTAACACATACAACATTTCATCTAGGATCTGGTATTTCCCAGAGAATTTCAAGACTAGGCAAACCTATCATAGGGGTTTCTGGGGCTGAGAGTATGTGACATGTCCAAGGTCAGCCAGTGGGTTTCCATGGCTGAGCAGGGAATCAAATCCTCCTTTGTAGGGTCACAGTCCAAACAACCAAACCATTACACCATATTGGATCATTATTATATATTATTATATGTGCCAATAAGAAAGGAGCTAAGAACATAAGGGCTATGCTGGGTCAGACCAAATGCCTGAGTCCAGTACTCTGTACCCACGGGGGTTAACCCAAAACTTATGGGAAGCTCACAAGCAGGACATGAGAACAATATTAGCCCCATGGTTCTGCTTCTCCTGGTAACTGGTATTCAAGGCATATTGAATACACAGTCCTCTTCATTAGTAGCCATTGATAGCTAGAACACCTTTCTTAAAAAAAGAGAGAGAAATGGAAAATTAGGAGTTTAGGGATTTTTGTTTTGTTTGTGGGGGTGGGAGGGAGTGCTAAAAAGAAAGATATCATCCAAGTTCATAAGTGCAAAGATACTAGACAGAGGAAAAAAATATTTATCTTTCCAAGCACAAGAACTTGGGGTCATCTCCTGAAGCCAATCAGTGGTAGTGAGAGGACAGAGAAAAGGGAGTATTTCTTTACACAACACATAATTAACTTGAGGAATTCTTTGCCACAACATAGATAGAAACACTGGGACAGACTGCCTTGAAAGAAATGAAGACAGATCCAAAGAAGACTTCAGTGGCTATTTTATCCATTAATGTCTAAATACAGAACCTTACAATTCAGACACAGTCTCCTTCCAAATAGTAGATGGTGAGATAAATGACGAAACACATGCATTTTGTAATGTTCATGAAGCACGTACGTTGCCGCTTCCAAAGTTGTCTACTGAGCACTACTGATTACTGAGCCAGGACAGTCGGAGCAAAGTAGTCATGAACAGAGAAGGTGGGCCTTTTTCGACCTTTCCAAAAAACAAACAAGGTGGAGTTGGAGGGACAAGAAAAGCTACCTTCTTAATGCACTTTCTAAAATATTCTGTTCTTAGGATGAAGACCGCCAAAATAAAACAAAACGAAAACAAAGAAGAAAGATGGAAGAAAAGCAGGGACAGCTGCAAATTGATATTCATTCCCTCCATTATCAGAGACGTTACACCTCTATATACTTGTTGTTGGGATGCATTAGTACAAAGGATGCTGTTACACCCATATCATGCTAGTAGGCTTCTAATTTGGACAACTGGTTGGCCACTTTGCAACAAGAATGCAAAGGGAGAGATGGATAGAAAAGGAAAGAATAAAAGTGTTAACCGGCAGTAAAATGGTAATTTATTTTCAGTACAAATATCAAAACTTTAACAGTAAGGACCTCCTTATGAGAATTAACCTACTATGAAAAGATAAGGACAAACTACTGCGGAATTACTATTTAAACTCTCATTAATGGCCATGAGAAGGTTACAATTTCAGCTCCAATTTAATAGTGCCAACATGTTTTTAAATTTCAGGGGCACAGCTGCTTCAGTTTCCGTTTCTCTACAGTAGCACAACAGTGTTATAGGTTTCACTGCAGATTTTCAGAAAGCAGTATTTCACATAATTCAGAGGCTTCAAATCACAGAAGACAAGATGAAGAACTCATAATACAAGAACATGTTTGGTGCTCTTTTGTGCCATCTGCTGACAGAAAAGTAGAGTGAGCATCGTTGCCAAACACATAAGGAAGATGTTAGTGATTCACGCAACTGATTCAAGTGAAGCCCGGAAGTCACAAGTTGCAAGTAACATCATTACCTACCACTAGACACTCTTGGGTAACAAACTCACATTTCAAAAATATTATAGAAGGAAGAGAGAAGTTTCGCTGTTGTAATAACAAGGAACAGTTTTTAGTTACAGTTAGCCCCCTACATTCATTACGGTTGGGGGCACAGGACCCCCACAAAAGTGGAAAAACTGCAGACATCAAAATGTGAGTGTGTGGGAAGGGGACCAAGGCATGGCAGGGAAAACGGACACCCAGGGTCCAAACCAGGTCATGGAAAGGAGAGGGAAAGCGGGTGGATCAGCAGGTGTGTGGTGGGCTCTGGGAGAGGGTTTGAGGTGCTAAGAAATTAGGCTATGATCCATTCTTAGCTGGCCAGGCAGCAGCCAGTGGTGGAGGAGGAGGAGGAGGAGGAGGAGGAGGAGGAGGAGGAGGAGGAGGAGGAGGAGGAGGACCAGAGGTGGGTTTCCAAAGGGCTGCATGACCTGATTGGTGCTACCAAGAGGGAAGGTCCTCTTGGGCAACAAGCACTTGAGATAAGGGCAAGGTTTGGAGAAGTTCACAAAGAATCAGACCTGTGAAAGTGAAACCCACAAATATGAATACGATTCTATTTTTAAAAAGACATTTTTAGCCTTTTTTGGCAGGAATTTTTAAAATTGTTGTACCATTCTCACATCAATCCTGCTCGCCATTTTCATATGCCATAAAGGTGTTTTCTAAAAGTAAAGCAAAGAAAAAGGAAAGGAACAAACAGCAAAAGAAGAAATGTAACTTGCTACTTTTCCTACAGTGAAACAAGTAACGGCAAGGGGTTATTTCCTAGGCACTCTAACAAGTAATGGGAACAAATTATGTCTGAAGACTAGCTCTCCAAACTGTAGATTCAAGCAAGTCCCAAAATGAGTTTCAAGACTCATTAGAAGTAGCCCTTGAAGAAGATGGTTTGGCAAAAGAGGCTATGGCTGCCTTTGATTATTTAGCCACAGTTACAGATTCTCTACCTTGATCTTTACTGTCAACGGAGCTATGAACAATGATGACCAAAAATGGTGGGTCTCAGAGTTTTATGGAATTCCATTCCCTTGGAGTCTCAACAGAACAATGCCCATCAAAGAATATCATAGAACTCTATCACTTCTGATTTTCTGCCATCAGCAGAAGAGGCTAAACAAAGGCGGAAACCTCCGGCTGTCACTTTTTTTGGCATACGTTTGAACTTGGGTGTCTGACTTGCTACCCTCCTAACAAGATGGAATCATAAGCCAAAAGCTCAGGCAATGTCAACACAGCCAATGTATCCCAAAGAATGACTCTCCTATTTGAGTCAGAACTCTTTCGCAAAACTTTTCTACAAACAGACTTCAATAAGGCATGTTCGTAAGCCATGTACCACTGCATTGTCCCAGCTCCCTGACAGTTCACCATAGGTCAATGATCCTCACATTAGTTTAGAAAACACTGAGTCAACTCTTGTTGCCCTAGAGCGCAATAAGAATTCCGGCACAGGAAGCCTCAAGAAGTGCAGTGACTTTTCAAGAAACAGATAGGAAAGCGATGGTCTCAACAGCTGGGAAGTGTTAACTGAAAGCAGCAGAAGCAAAATGTCAATGTTGCTTCCCAGAGCAAGAAGGCAATGGCAGTAAGAGGGACTTCACTCTGACTTACCTTAAGATACAGAAGCAGGTCTTAGCCCCAGAAGATAAGCGGCAGAACCCAAACCTCTGCTTGCTGTCAATGTCTGTGAGCACAAAAGTGAAGTTCTGGCCAACTTGGCCAACTGTGATGCTGAAAATGGGGAGAACAAAGGAATCTATTAACAGGCTGCTCATTTCAACCACACCAAGTATCTTAAACAGATTTAAGTCATTGAACCAGCAGCATTTCCTCTCTCATCACACACTATTCCAGAAATTTAAACTTGGGATGCATAAGTGAAGCCCTGGAAGAGTAGAAACAAATTGATCATTCTTCTTGAAAAGGGCCACTGCAATAACCACAGTACTTTCTACACCACCCAGGCTGTTTTAACAGCAGCTCAGCCCCTTTATTTCATTGTAGATTTTATGACTCTGATATTAAACTAGAGCCCCTTACTCCTTGCTTTTGTTGGGTGTGGTCCTATCAAGGGTCTCATACAGTTTCACTTGTATTAATGAAGTATTACAGCGGACCCTCCATTTTTGCGGGGTTTAAGGGGAGCAAGACTCATGCGAAAGTGGAAAAAACATGAATATAAATAAAAAATGCTAAGATTTTTTTTTTTTACCTGAGAGAACACTTCTCTAGGAATCTCTAGGTCCTGCAGTGCAACTCTATGGATCAGCTTCCAGCACAAGTTGACCAGCGAAGCGTGGCAAAGTACTAGAGATGCCTAGAGTGTTCTCTCTAGGAATCTGTAGGTCTTCCAGTGCAACTCTATGGTCAACTGCTGGCAGAAGTTGACCACAGAATTGCACTGGAGGACCTGGAGATTTCTAGAGGAAATATACTAGCGCTTGACAAATAGACACAGTCTTTGTTTCTTTTGCTTTTACTATTTCAAATAATGGTTCCCTTCTAGAAAAGTCCCGTTTCGTTTTCCCAGAAAAAGGGGGGAAAGGGATGCATGTTCCAGTGACTTTAAGTTAAGTGAGAGTATAAAGAAGGAGTACAGATGTGACATAAAAAGGTACAGCCTTTTGAATCATGGCTGAATGTCAAATTCCCCAGAGTACACCTGCAAGGGGTGCTGCTGTAGCAGCAAGGAAGTTCTTCACTGGTGCTCTTCTCTCAGCACAATTATTTGGAAGAGTCAATCCTACCACCACCACCACCAAGAGCGATCTTGATAACAAGGTTAAAATCTGGGATTTTTGTGAAAGTCATGATCATGTTGCACTCAGTTTCCAAGGTGCTCATTTGCCTCTCCTACAAAACTGCAAACAATACAACAATATTGTTTAAGAATGCGGAGGGGGGCACCTATTTTGGCAAAGGGGCTCAATTCTATAGCAGCAAACCCCTCAAAATTTTGTGAAAACTACAGCTTTGGTTTAGGAATCAGAGCAGAAAAAGGGGAAGAAAGGCATCCGAAGCTAGAAGCAGGGCATAAAGCCTTCGTTCCTAACACTGTAATTAGTAAAGGATATTACTGCTAGCAGCTTGATACCTCTTCTCATAAATAACAGCTTGCTTTATACCATGTGTGAAACCTATTACTTAAAGCATGAATTTCCAGAATGGGGTGCAGGAGAAGAAATGTATAGTGTGCATTTTAATTTCTTTACACTTTGCCAGGTTTTTGTGAATGCTACATCACACACAGACAAATTGTAGGTTTAAGTTACCCCCGGGAGATGCTGAACATACTCCTACGGAACAATCAAGTTCAACTCACAGACAATGCACCACTGTGGTGGACCGGGTCTCGCTTCCAAAAGGCCAAAGGCTAACAACACTTAGCATCAATACAGTGCTTTCAACAATCAAACCACTTCACATGCATTATCTTGTAAATCCTCAACAAAACTCTATCAGGTAGGTTGGAAATATTATTTCCCTGTATTTCAGGAGCATGTGGCTGCCCTGCAATCACCTAGAGGGTTTGTGGCTCAAGTGATATTTGAACCAGTGACTTTCCAGACGACAGTTCATCTTCTTAGCTATTACACTATAGCAGCTTTGGGATATCTGAGGTCCCTTCTATTAAGTCAAGTGAGTCATATAGCTGCCTTCCTGGTATTGTACTGCTGATTTGTTCCTCCAACATGAGTAACCCTTTTGTTCGTTTAGAGGATTGCATATTATAGGACTTCAATTCCTTAGCAGAGTTACTAGAGGTTTGTAGTAGGATGACAGCGGGTTTACATCAGAACAACTATGTGTCTACATGTAAACCAGGCCAAAAACACAAAATAACCAAAGTAAAAAAGAGGAGGAGGAAGAGACTGAGGGTTGGCAATAATGCAAGCCCTTCCTTTATTCACAAAGCTGTAGGATGATAATGTGGCCAGTTCTGCTCCTTGCCTTGGTTCCCCACTTATAGAATGATCAGTCATGACCTATACTCCAAAGAGACATTGTAAGAATAAGTGTGACAAAACCAATTGTCTGGAATAGCTATTTTCTTAGACCAGCTGCTCTCTGTTTGTGTATCTACTGTTTTAGAAAAGATTTTGGGGCCAGAATCTGATATAAATTTTTTAAAAATTGAACTTTTTAAATACAACCACACAGATGTATATAAAATTCTCTATGTGAGTTTTGCAAACCAGGGGGAAACACACTAACAGCATTAAATTACCCAACTCATGCATTTACCCTCATGCCAGGAGAGTTTCACTTTATTTTTAGGGCTTCTCTTAATATATAAAGGACATATTGATTTATCTCCTGCATACATATTCAGTTTGGCCTGTAGGGTAAAAATGATAGGTGAACAAACGCTCAGAGGAAAATACAGGTATGAATTGCAAATAAATATGATTTATTCGGGAGGGTGGGACTCCTTCCTGCAGATGCCATGCAAATTCTGCAGAAATGAGGAAAACATGTTTCTGGAGTGATTGTGATTAAGATCAGATTTAGCTTACAGTCAAAAATAGTTCTTGACGTTAGCTTCTGCAAGCCTAAGCAGCTGACACAAATGGGTGTCTTGAACAGCAGGGTATCGCTTCACACAATGTGAATATTTACCATGGAACCAGAAATAAAATACTGCCTTTTAAAAGTGAAAATACCATCTCCTTACATGATCAAATACTTATACTTTAAGACTGGCTAGGAGATGTAGGATCAAGCCGGAACATGCATCTTGACCACACTAGTCTTACTTACTTATTTAAATCTCTTGCCTTATTCCCAGTATGGGACCCAAGGTAGCTCACTTCTCCATTTACTGCAGAGGCAAGGAAAGTGCAGTCCTAGCGCTGCTTCTGTACCCATCACAACCAGAGATGCTTCGGTAGCACTTGATCCCTCCAGGCTCCCTGGCATACCTGTGTTCTAGCCGAAAAGAGGTGGCAGGGGCTCCCTGTGGGATGTATCTCTGAAATAGAATCTGGCCCTCTCCTACCTACGCTACAGCTCCTTCCCAAACACATATCGACATTAGACCCAAAACTAGTGCATTTGACTGCTAAGGTGCCATTTTTCCACCTTTCTTAATGTCCTTAATGTTTCCTGTCTCATCTGTCCTAGCTGCCATTTTAGTGGTTGTAGCACCTGTATTTATTTTCCCTGGTATCATCTCATAAAACACAGCTTTGGTATCTCAAGATTTGGAATCCCAAGAATCCCAAGACACAAGGCAGTGAAAATAAACTAAAAACCATGAAGAACAGAATGCAACCTATTCAACTGAGTGCTGGAAACCACCAATCATGGGCATGCTTTTCAACACTCACAGAAGTGAAGCAAGAAGTTGTTTATTCTGCTCAAAATCGAAATATCTAACAAATGGAGGCATGGAAGCAAATGTGGGCAGGGGGAGAAAGAAAGACACACACATTTTTACTACCCTAATCAAAACTTTTGACACTCTGGAACATGTAATTCCAATATTACACAATCACAGCAACTCACACTTAATTTGCAGGATACCTTATAAAGAACTATAGTTGTAAATACTGGGTATTGTCAGCTGCAGGAGTGTAACTATTAAATCAACAAAAGTTTAACTTTGGCATTAAAAGCTTCAGTAGAAACAAGAAGAAAACTGATTCGACTGTTGCCGGTACATGGTAAAATTAAAACTTTTTTTGATGGTGCCTATAAAAATCCTTAGGAAAAAGGATATTGCCACTATAATTTACACTTGGGTACTTTAAATCAGGTTCAGGTAGACAGAGCATTAAGAATGGTATGGTTTTTATTTTCTGCAACTGTTTTATTGACAGAGAGTTGTTTGTGTTTTTTCCCTTCTTGTAAAATTCAGAAATCTAACACTACCTGTCCACATAGAAGGGGAAGCAGAACTTGGTCAGAGTCTGTAGAATTTCCTGTGGAGAGAGAGGGAGGAAAAAAAAAGAGAGAGATAATTTATACATCTAATGGGACCAATAAATCTAACATTAACCACAGAACACAATCTTGCAACTTTGCCCTGCAGAAACAAGAGACAGATGAAGAGAAATGTGCTTTATCAATTATATGGAAGGAGTACCAAGCAGTCAATCATGTGAAATAATAAACATGATCAAACTTCATTAAAAATGAAAAATTAATCAAGATTCACACATGGGCAAGCAGCAGGAGCCCTCCAGCAGACCTCCAAAGGGAAGCAGGCGGCTGGGCCAGCGTGCGTTAACTTGCCTCTGGGGAGACGCTCCGACCTGACCATATGGACACCAGCGAACACCACCAAGCCAAGCCGTCTCTTTGGCCTGGCAGCATTTTCCCCTCCTGGCACAGCGCTTGCTTGTATCCTAGGAACAAGAGTTGCAAGGAGTGGGAAAAAGGCTGCCCTACAAACTGTAACACAAAATAAAGCCAACCAGGGCTCTTGAGAGCCATTCGCACCATGTTGTCCCTCTCACCACACTGTGGGGAAGGGCAAATACCATGCTGATTTTAAGAAAGAGTTTGGAAAAGTTCTCTTATAAGGGATAATCCCAACTCAACACAAGCTGGATGGTGTGCTGGATACTGAAATGCAACAAAAAAGGATCTGAAGGTTTTCAGACCTCACATATATTTATATAAATTAAAGCTTTAAGATAATCTACACTGTTCTTATTTTTTCTCCTAATACTGCTTTTAAAAGAATTGCTGAAATTAAAATCAAAGAAATACAGCCAGCACTCATGAGGAAAAAGAAATATCTCCAAAACACTAGTCGATGTGGGAAAGTGCAATGTTTAGAATTAAAAGTGTTCAATATTGTCTTTGTATTTAGAAACAACACTGTGTTGCCCATTTCCTACATACTTACATTTCCAGCTATTAGAAGTCAGTCAAGTTTTTTTTTAAAGCTGAAATACATTAAACAAACCTTCGCACACTTGATAAAATTAATGATTGATTTACAAAACGGGGCACTTTCCAGGCCAGTAATAATAAATTATCTGTGCTAGTAGAATTGATGCTTCATGGTTCATTTATTTTTAAAACCACTTCCATCATTTAACAAATAAACCACATCAATCTAATCACCCATTCAATGAAGCAGAAAAACATATTGACTCTCCTGGCAAAAACATGGTCCTCCTACACAATTCAATTGAGCATGTACCATTCCTTCATACACTTCCAAGCTCAATTGCTCAACAGTGGACAACCTTTAAAGAGGGAGAGAGGGATATTTCCCAAAGTGAAGGTTGTGGACTGCAAAGAAACAGACAAGCAAGAAAGCAAGGGAAGGGAAGAAGAGGTGCGTTTCTCCATGGACATAATCTAGACTTGATTGCTTTATATTTGTCTTTAAAATGCAAGGAAGAATTTGCAACAGTAAGGTACTTGGTTCACTCCCAAGCCAGCACAGTTTATGGGAACCAGCAATCTAGATGCAATTCATTGACTACATTTTGAATCCAGCCCGGATTTGACAGTCAGCTTGGCTCTGCCATCCCAAGAAACCAGTATTTTGTTTTTATTTTAGTCACTGTAAGAGACTAAACACATCTTTATTCCAGCTGTTTGCTAGGGGGTAAGGGGAAACAGCAGGTATAAGTTGGATAGAGCTTTTGGGTCTAGGTGGGATAACAAAATGGAGATGTCTTTTGATGGAACAAGCTATCCGTTGTGCTAAGAGAACATCTTCAACCATCATGACAAGTAACTTCACTAGCATACGTCTCCCAAGACTGGAATGGAAATTCTACTTGCACCGTTTGCAGTGAACATGATGCGCTTGAGCAGAACTGTAGGATCCAGCACAATCGTCACCAGCTTCTCACAGCATCTGGGCAAGATGCAGTGCTACGACCTGGTTATAACAGCTCTGCCCGGCCGAAGCTGAAGTCTCCCAATACCTCCACCACAATAACTTAACTCCCTGAACAAACTTGCACACTACCACTTCAATACCCCAACCGCATGCTGAACAGGGCCATTAGACAAAGAGAGGCACTCACCTAAGATAGAAGATTTGGGGTGTCATAAAGAGACAGCAAATTGCTATTTATTTTACTATTATGCTATTTTCACTGCAGGGATAGGACAGTAAAAATACACAGGGATTTTCTGGCCGTATTCAAGCTTCAGGTATTATGGACTTTGACATGGGTGGACGATGTCATCTGCTGCTCTACCACAGGCAGCAAAGTTGCTTCGCTCTTGGTGCTTCCCAATCTCTCCTAATGCAAGTCTTCAAAAAAGATGGCAGTATCTTTACAGCAAGAGAGAGAATGTGCCCTTCAACCCAAACACAGTGATAAGGGTAGAGAGAATGTGCTTTATGAAGCTGCAATATTAATGCCTTTCTTACTACTAACTATGCTTTATTCTGGTAACCTAAGAGCAAAAAAAAAAATCACCTTCATTTTTGCCTTGATTTCCTTATGTCTGCATCTGACAAAAAATGTACTTGCTTTCTCTAACTTCTCCACCCCACCTAAAACTCACAAAAGATTAAAGAGAAGGGAGAATACACAAAGCCCAGGAACCAAGATGGTGGGAGGACACAGCTGAGACAATACAAATCACCTCAGTAGCTGCTGCCAAGGGTCTCAAGGGCAGTGTGTGCCCGTCTTCTTGATCAATCCCCAAGTTTATGTTCTTGCAAATCACAGTTTCGTTTTTGACATTTTAATGAGCATTAAAAGAGAAAGCGAGTGAATCCATATCAGCCAGTCAGTGCAGTTAAAGTGCAGGGCATGAACTACCTCCCATGAGGTTTCAAGCGGAGCTGTCTCACCGCTGGCTCTAGGACATTTGCCACCTGGCTCTGATGTCTCCCCAGGTCCCATTCTTTTCATAATCAAAACACTGCTGACATTATAAACCCCACGTGGATTTTCTGAAATCCCTCTTCATCGATCAGAAAACACATAAACTTATTGGAGACAACACAGCACTCATTGATTAAGTTTGGCTCCTGCACCAAAGTTTTCAAAATAAATGAGCCACAAGGACAGCTATGCAGGTCCCTGGTGTCACCAAACAGCCAAGGAAGGAAGAAATCTTGAAGAGAAACTGCCCCAACCCCAACCAGCTGCCCCAGACATTGTCCATCGTAAAGATGAGAAAGAAGAAGGTTTACAGCAACCCACTATTTACTGCCATTTAGAGCCCAATGAATTTGGGAGCTTATTTTATTTTATTCACGGGGGAGGCAGACCATCATAACCCCCCCCCCCGCTCTGTGGCACAGAGGTTAGGCTGAAAGAGAGTCATGTTACTTAAAGGGTAACATGGGAACACACACAGTTTATTTTGGACTATGATGCCTGGGTGTAGTTTCGCTCTTGCCTCACAGACTTAGAATTTAACATCTATACTTTTATAGTTAAAGAAAACTCCCACATGGTGGGTGTCAATGAAGTTAACAGCAAAGCAAAGCAAGACTAAAGCTTAACTCTCCACATCCCATATCTTTTCCTCTGTTTTGCCCACCTCAATTTCCTTTGTGTCACTCCTCTCAAATGCAAACATCTTGGGGCAGGGACTGGTCTTTCCACCCTTTGAAAAGGAGTATGTACATGGCAGTTTCTCTCTCTAAGCCAAGACTTTTTCTCAAGACTTGCCATTTGCTCTTAAGCCATAGCTTGCGTCCAAGAACTCTCTTCTACTTACTTAAAGGAACCATTCCCCAACTATCTCCTTCCCCAGCCTGACAGAGCTCCACTGACACATATAAACTTCTTTCATCCTGTCTCTAATCCAAGTTAAATCTCCCAAACAAGTGGATTTAGTGTGTGGTTTGAGTGTTGGAATAGGGCCATTTCCGTACTACACTCTTATAGCGCAATTATTCAACATCCTATGGAATCCTGAGGTTTAGGGAGGAGCTGATCGGCCCCTCACTAAACTGCAAACCCCAGGATTCCACAGGATGTTGAAAGTGCCAAAAACTCTAGGAAACTAAGGTTCAAATCTCTGCTCAGTCAGATTTGAACCATGGATGATCTTAAGCAAGTCATGCTCCCACAGCCTTACAAGAAGACAATGGCAAACCTCTTCTGAATAAAACTTGTGAAGAAAACTCTAGGAAAAGGATGTCATAAGTCAGAGTCAATCTGGAGGCATGTAACAACAACAAATTAAACAGGGGAACAGCTACTGGCACAGTTTTGAAGGTAGCACAAGCCTATATTGAGTTTAAAATCAGAATGCGTACTGCCTATCATATCATTTATTCCCTGGACTAAGAAACTATTTATTTTTAAGCCCACAGTTCCCCTCTTCACATAACTCTCTGTGCAAGGAAACCTGTGAAGAGGGTATTTAAACGGTCTTAAAACTGGATATCCAGAAATGGGATTAGGTGGAAAGGAAGGGGGAAGGCACAAACCTTAAGAGAGAGAACACAGCCTTGGCCATGAAAGGTCCTAGTTCAGTCCACAACATCTTCTGTTTTAAAAAGAATCAGGCAGCAAAGCTTTAAAAAAAACCCTCTCTGCCTGAGGCCTTAGATAGCCACCGGCAGTCAGTGAAGAGTGACAATACTCACCTGCCAGACTGATTGCAAGAAAGACCCTTTTCGAGGGTAGTGTTCTCTTCCAATTATTTATTTATTGTTTGGAATTAAGATTCCAGAGTGGCTTACAGCACTGAAACACAATTCTCCCTTCTTGTTAACTTCAGATGTGCCACCATAAACTGGCAGAACCATGTACCTTTTAAGCACTTATGTTCACCTACACAACTGAGCTACTGTTTTATGGGTAGCCTCCAAGCTGACTTCTAAGCTAACTACAGACACATACTATTGATAAAGAATTGCCTGGAAGGGCTTAAACAATCACACTGTCTTCACAGTGGCTAGCATAACAACACTTTCATGACCGCCCACCCCTCAAGTTTACACAATAGAACAACTGACTCAAAGATAACCTCTGTTTCATTGCTTCTGTGGAAGAAACTGTCAATGGGAAGAAAACTCTCCGCCCCATCTAAACACACTCATCTGAACCTTAACCATGAAGTCTATAGCATGAAGATGCAACAGGATCGGCATGGAAGTGAATAGCAAACGTCATGCCAGAAGAAGACCAAGAGGAAACTCTGCTAAAACCCTCTTTATCTGCACACTGACCAGCCAGTTCTAAGGTGGAATTGGACATTCTCTTGGCCTGAGGACACCGAATATATTTGACTGTTAAGTCTTGTATCTCCTCTGAAAGATCTCCAGTCAAATTCTAGGCAAGTACTCAATTCAATCATGAGTGAAAAACAAAAGGAAGGGTTAAATGTGACACACACACCAAAAAAATTACAGACTGTATTGGAAATAAGATTATGTATTGATTGAACAGGGGTAGGCAACTTATAGTCCTGAAGATCTGGTTAGGTTACAACTCCAATTGACTGTTTTGCCTAGGGTTGATGGGTACTGCAATTCATCAACAGTTGGAGGGCCACACACTACAACCATAAGCTAAAATGTTGACCAGGTTTTAGACTCCACTGAGCCACGAAACTAGTGACTTCAATCAAGTCATAACACACACACATGTTCATTCTTATTATCTCTCTCTCTCTCTCTCTCTCTCTCACACACACACACACACACACACACACACACACACTGATCTACTTCATGAAGTTGCTGTGAGGATAAGATGGAAAGAACCATGTACGATATGCCTTGAGTTCACTAGAAAAACAGCATGATATAAATGTGAAAAATAAATACAATGCTAGAAAAAGAGCTTTTTGAGTTGCCTCACTATCTTAAAAAGTTTTTTCTTTTTTTATGAAAGCAGGCATCAATTCTTGGCTATTGTCAAGTTACGTAAAATAATGTTTTAAAATATACAACCAAGAAGGAATCTTTTAACAAACACTTTAAAAATAGCCACTTAATTGCTTCTGAGACAGTTTTCCCCCCCAACAAAATGAAGCAGTTTTTTAATTCTTGTGCACAACTGGAGAAGACTGTACAGAGAACATTTGCATCCATTTCCTCACTGTAGTGAGGAAAAAAATCTACTTCTAATGGAAAGGACCACTTGCCCCAAGTGAGAAAAAGAGTCTCAAAACCTTAGAAGCAAGTTTTTAAGGAAGGCAAGAGACATTTGGATTTAAAAATTTAAATTCATAAGTAGTACACAGATGGGCAACTTTTTACTGTTCAAACTATGGGGGGACTTCATTATTAATTTTGACAACTCTTGAATTTTTTAAACTTAATTGTGTCTGTTTCTTCCAATTCACCCCCCAAGGCCACCAGTCGTTCTAATCTGGCTTGGACATTACACAGAAGGAAGCTCTCAGCCTCCCTGAGGTGCTACTCCTTATACAACACACGCAAAAGCAAGAGATAATGGGTCTGTGTTGAATTCGCTGCTCTACATGGCTCCTCCTGGGACACAGGCCTAGCAGATGTGATTTTAAAAAACTGAGCAAGAGAAAGTAGCTCTGGTTTGCTCCTTAATGGCATTCACATGCAAAGAAAGGAAAAATGGAAAAGGGAACAGCCCCTACCTCTTTCTCTCAGCAGTGCAAAATACAGCACACGTAAAACATTAAGCAAACTTAACCCTCCCAACTAAATACAGCTTTAAAAAAACTACTTAGAACCCTCTCTGAAGTACAGAATAAAAATTAATGTCTGACTCATGCTACACTGAAAATTAGCAAAAACAACAGTCTTGCAGCAACTTCAGTACTGAAGATTTGTATTATAAAAGCTTATGCCATAATTAGTGTCTTAGTTTGTAGGGTGGCACAAAACATAGATCTTCCTGGAACACATGCACATAGCCGCTGCTCTTCCGGAAATTGTTTTTGTAAACTGCCTTGGACATTCTGAATGGCCATATATGAATCTCATAAATGAATACCCTCAAACCAAGAAAGAATGAACACTACACTCTTCCTGAGCACCCTTTCGTGTCTTAAATTAGTGGGAAAGAGTAACTGAAATCACTCTATTTAAACTGAGTTCATTTTTACCCTTTTTCAAGGGTTCAGCTGATGCACAGGGAGATTATACAGTTGTGGAAGCATACATATCCATACACATATATACAGCACATAAAAACATGTAGAGAATGGTTTAATGAGATACATAAGTTCAAGTTCATCTGCACAGTATATCCAACAAGGCCACCACAATGAAAGTAAAATAAAAGGATGTTCTGGCTGCCCTTGCAATTCAGAATCCAGGCTTTTGCCCTGCTATTTTACAATTCCCATGAAAAGAGTTTGGGAATATTTTCTGAGGGCATTTGGCTTGTTTCTGGAAACTACAGCTTTCCAAAGCCTGCAATTAGAGAAAGTTCTTATGGATACCATTTCCCAAGCACCACTGTTCAGCCTGCTAGACATTGCTAAATATCACTCTTAAATCAACAACCACTCAGATAGGGCTTAGTTAATAAAAAGCAACATTTAAAACAATGTTTCCCCCCTTTTAAAAAAATTTGAATATGAAAAAGTAGTCTCTCTCTCTCAAATAAACGCCAAATCCTATGCAAATCTTTTTATAAACATCCACAAACATTTATTTAAGCTTTTGAAATGTTGGCCTCATTTGAAAGCATGAAAATTGGAAGTGGGGGAGGAAGATGCAAAGGACAGCTTAGAGGCTGGCTCCCTGCATAAATATTCAGAAGGAAGATTATAGGATCCGTGTTCGGCTGTCTTAGGTTTCTCCAAAGTCCACATAGAATAGCAAAGAACAAAACTAACGAGAAGGAGAGCAGATGTTAGACAATGCAGCAGCCCTCTCTTTTCCTCTCTTACCGGGGCCCCCCTCCCACCCACCTCCCTTGGCTGTGCTAAGGCGCTTTCATTCCCTCCCTCCTTCTTCAATATGGTTAGGTCATTCAAGGATTCTCCTATAGACTCCGCATTGTGGCTGAGAGCTATAAGCTGGACCTCTGTCAAGCTTCCAAAAGTTCCCAATAAAAAGGCATTATGCAAATTCTACCTCTCTCCTACCCTCTCTCAGAAAAAGCAGAAAAGGGCTCCAATAGGCAGCCGTTGGAGTATTGGAAGTCCCAGCCTTCATTTCTGTATGGCTGTGTTTGCCTTAGGGCCATG
This sequence comes from Cyclura pinguis, assembly GCA_030412105.1. Classification (NCBI taxonomy): domain Eukaryota; kingdom Metazoa; phylum Chordata; class Lepidosauria; order Squamata; family Iguanidae; genus Cyclura; species Cyclura pinguis. The sequence continues at coordinate 1,716,517 of CM059613.1, forward strand.
CTGCTTGTTTTGACAGTGGATCCCCCTAGATAGTTGGGATTAGTCGAGCTTGTTTAGATAAACTCGAAAATCAAGGCCTTCTCGAGGTAGACGGCTAGATGTAGCTACCGAGCTTCCAGCTGCTGCCTTCTTTCATCCCCAAACAACTGCAGATCCACAGTAGATATCACAGCCACAGGCTATCTCCCATACATAAGTACAAAATTAAAGGCTGCTAAAAGAAGCCTTTGTAAGTCTTAGTGCTAAAATAAGGAATCTGTACTGTATAGTTTAGACATGTTATCCAAGTGAAACACTGGCGTGGCTGTACAAAGGGCAGCTAAATATGCAAGGGGGGGAAAACGCTCGCCATCCCTTTCCGCGCAAGCAGGTAAGGCAGCATGCATATGTTTTATATAGGTAACCAACATTTATTGCTACTGATTGCAAAATGCTAATCTGTCAAACATTTCAAACGTGTATTGCACGTAACGAAGACAGTCTGATAAGGAACACAGGAAGCCATTAGTTCATTATTTGTCCATGTATAGGCTACTATGCTCAATTGGCAGCAACTCTCCAGAAAATCAGAGGTCCTTCCCATCACCTGTGATGTGAAAACCTTTGAATTGGAGATACCAAGGACTAAACTATGTACCTTCTTTAAGCAAAATATATGCACTATATGAGCTAAGATCTAGTTCTAGTACATTACTTTCTCTATGCTGCAATTTGATTTGCATTTTAAGGCAAATTTCCACAGCTAATTATTTAAGCCAAATTTAAAATAATAAAACTGGTAAGATTTTCAGCCTATGCTACTTCCTGAATTCAACACACATACTCCCAAAAACCATGAAGAATTTTATGGAAGACATTTAAATACAAAACTGTTATCCTGAATGCCCAATTATTTCTCATATAGAATGGCTGTCCCAGTTCTGGCATTTATTTAAAGTTTACCCATTTTTTTTCCTTTCACAGTAAAAGAATCTTGATGCAACAATCCAAGTATGCAAAGATGCATGTACTCTGTACAAAATCCAGCACTGGGAGACTTGTGGGTTTGAGGAATTACTGAAATGTAAACACTAAAGTAATTGCTAAAGCAGCAAAGGCTGGGCCAAATAGGAAAAGGAAGCCCAGCATCAGGTCAAAGGAGAGTAAATATCTTAATTCCTCCTTTGCACTCGGGGTGGTTGATTCAATTAGTGAAGAGGACTGAAAGGACGACCAGCATAACTTGAGGGAACTGACAGATGCAGGGATACAGAGCTTACAGAACCAGTGTGTAAATGATGAAAGGGTCCTCCTCTCTGAGAGAAGACATCAGGTCCATGACAGAGGAAGTGTGGCTTCTACATCTGGATTAAGTGCCTAGGGCCGCAAGCATAAACTGCTGGAGAAGTCTCCTCTGCGCACATTCTACCACACTTTCAAGTCCGACAAAGTAAAACAGTTATTTATCATGAGCTGAGCTTGGTCAGAACTGGGAGTGCCTACTACCCTAAGCAGGGGTTCCCCAAATCTCATCCCCAGGAAAATGCCTTACTCACATCTACCAAACAAGCAGACACATGCTACAAAAAAAAAAAGAAAGAAAGAAAGATTAGCCTTCTTGGAAGTTACTGATAGAAGTGTTGGGATTTTTATCCTACAGAAAAGAATCACCATCTCTGCACACCGGTGCATGCATGTGTCCACATTATGCATGTGCACACATTAGAAGTAAATAGGATGAAAGAACTGGTAGCTTTCTGCCAGTTATCTGAATGTTTCTCCTGATATGGAAATTTTTGCTTACACACCACACCAGTTGCAACTGGTTCTCAAACACAGTGTGAAGTTGGACTCCATAATTATTACAGCAAACCATAGAAACCGTTTGACTGTATTATAATATGTTTTTCATTCATTTGGACTTTTAAAATACCACGGATTTTTTTTTTACAGAAAGGTGAGGTATACTTTTGAATAATTAATAATAATAAACTATACCGTGTAGTTAGGAAGACAGAATACCAAAGTTACAACTTCTGTCAGAAAGGGTTGTGTTACATTAGGCACAAAACAAACGTGTGCCAGAGTAATCGATCCACAAAGCACTAAAGACATTCATAAAACAGTAGTGTAAGAAGTTCAGAGGGAAGCTTTGCCCAGGAAACTTCATCTGTGTATGGATAGAGCCAGGAAGGTGGCACATGGGCAGGTACTAGTAAAAGACAGAAATAATTGAATTGTTGTGGATTAATTGCTTCTTCATCCCACAAGGATAATGAAATACTATGCATAATCAGTAACATTCTGGTTTACACGAAACAGCCATGCTCTATTCTTTTTATTACTTTCTTCCGTATTATGTAACTGAAATATATGATCTAAGTGTTTTGCACAGTTTTTGGTCATCTTGCACACTCGTATTTTAGATCTTATGCTGAAGCTGAAATGGCTACAGTGAATAGTTAATAAAAATCATGCATTTATTATCAGATGATAATGGTTTTGAAAGAAAAAATCACACTTTGGTTTTAGATGATGCAGGTGTTTGCTGCAGCATTCACTGTTTCAGAAAAAGACATTCTCTTCCATGTAAGAGCAAAGGAAGAATGCCTGCCTAAGACTATGCCTTTTGCCATCTGTACTTCTTACAAGTACTTCTATTAAACATAAAAATGTGCTTGTTTGTTTACTTACATAATTTATATCCTGTGACTTCAGCACACTTACATATATTCCCAAGGTAGCTAACAAAGTAGCAAGATACTAAGAAAAAAAGAGCATACAAACTGATACAACAAATTAAAACAGCAACACTCAATTTATATAGAAAACAAACAGCAAAAACTGCTTAAGTTTAAAATGCTAACATTAGTAATTCCTAAAAGCCTAAAAAACGCTTCTGTCTAGCACCTGAATGATCGTAAGAAAGGTGCCAGGCAGGGCTTTTGGGGGAGGGCATTTCAAGGGCAAATAATTACTTTTTAATGACAATTATAATGAGGAGACATACTAGCAGTAATAGTAGTAATAGTCACATGGTACTGTGTTTGCTGCAGCGTGCTAACAATTATCCTCAGAATTAGTATTTTTTAAGTGCTGCTCAGTTAGTGAGGGATGCTTTTATAATAGATTTTTTAAAAGTTTAAAATCCATTAATCTGATTAACCTCTTAGAGGCTGCAGCTCTACTACACATGGTGATGGGACACAACTAAAACAAGGCAAGAGATGGACACTTCTCTAGCTTCTTCTTTCTGGCCACAGGCTGTACACTCCCATCACTACAACGGTTGTTGTTGTTGTTACCATCCTCATCCTCACTGACCTCTTGCTGCAAAAATATTGTCAAGCTACTACAACATTCTTCACATGTTAGCCTCATCCTTTCTTATAACAATCAATTAGCCCACACACCCAATTTGCACAAGCAAGGAACTGGACTCAAGGATCTCCTCGTCCAAACTCATCCAAGCCCCTGCTCAAACTGGCACTAGGCATTTCTTTAGCCTGGCATTCCAACCACTACACCATGCCAGTTCACTATGCTTTGCTTTTGTGTAAACAAATGCAAGGACAAGTCACCATACTCTCTTGACACCTCCTTTACATCAAGCTACCGCCAAAATGGGTTCCTCATTACCATTCAACAACTTTTATAAAAAGTCACTTCTCAAAATACAATGGAGTATCACTACCAGCACTTCCAGTTCTTTCCATCTGAGTGACCTTCTGTGTGGCTGGGGATAGTCACTACAAATTAAAAATTAAAAAATTAAAACAACATTCCATTTATACAGAGATGCAGCAAATAAGAAAAGCATAAAATATTGCTACTGAAAGCACCAAGGTATAGAAGCAATGCCTTTAAACATATCTGAATTTAAGACAGTATGGGCAGGATCCTTCCCCCTATCCCCATCTCCTAAAACAAACTTCAAACTCTGGGGCTCATCCTCAGAAAGCCACATAAGGATCACAGTCTGACCATCACCTATGCATACTTCTTGATTTTCTGCGCTTGCCAAGCAGGGAAAAAAACATTTTATTGTATCAATAACATGAATGCTGGGGGGGGAAGTATGGGACTCTCATTATGGAAGAAAATCAAGTCATTATGGAAGTCAAGAAAATTCAGGCCTATGATTAGATAAATATTGTGGCTCTTGCCATACTGAGCATATAAAAAGTATGAACAGTTACAGCAGTAAAATGCCCATCAAAAACACCAGAGACATAAAGTTGCTGGAAACTTAGGTGTGATATGTGTCAAACTTAAGGATAATAAATTAATGAACACTGTTCTAAAACCTAGCTTCTTTTGCTTGAGAATCATAAAAGGCCCACAGACACACATTTTCCTGATATTTTAATTTGAGCTTACCTAATTTGATTGAATGAGCTGAACGCTGGGAAAGGTTTTTGGGTTTTGAAAGGAACGGCAAGTTATCTCCAAGTATATTTTCCCAAATATAGTGAAACTGTTAACACAACTTCATGATGCACAGCACTGTGGAATGTATAACATTAGATTAAATATTTACTTAACGAGTATTAGGCTTTTAACTGGCTGTGTTTATACTGCAGCCTATTGTTTTGCAGCAACAAATGCCAGTTCTAAAGGGGTAGCTTCTCTTCAGAATGCAAACTTTCAATTAATAAAGTGACTGCCACTTTGGTAGAAGGAAACGTTATCTCTAGTATTTTCCTATTCAGGGTCTAGAATCTGTATGCTTTTTTACTTCAGTAACAGACAAAAGGGCTTCTTAAAAATGAACAAGTTCAAGTCCCATCAGTATTATAGAAGACCAAAGTTTGGAAGACGAAATATTTACTTCACCAGATTTCTGGCAGTTTCAGATTTCTGCCTTAAGGAATTTATTTTCACCCTAACAGAGAAATCATCTGCTAACTCTAAATACATACAGGAAAGAATACACACATAAAGTTTTTCACTTACCAGGTGTTGTGCAATAAAGGGCAAGCTGAGATTTCTGTGCAGCCTATACAGCAAGAAACCCTTCCATTTTCACCACTCAAAATGTACAAGCAAGTAATTTTAAAATCAGAAAGCAAACTGTGGTGGATTAATCTACTGCTCCATTAAAACTTGCAGGTTTATTATAAACTAGATGTAGACGGAAAACAAGAAGTCACAACTTTTCCTTAATTCTCACAATCCATGAAAAAAAAATAATAATTCTGGGGATTTGCCAGGAGTGCCCTTTTTTGGCAGCCTTATGGTGATGGAATTATACAGCACTTATTCACAGCCTATTTAAAATTCCTTAATTATGCCAATTACAACTTTAAACCGGATTTTATTTTTGAATAATTTAATTAGCCTTTTGAGATGCAAATCACCTTTTCCTATGTATATCTGAAATGCAACTGCTTGGCTGTGTGCACTTGTGGTGTACATATTAGCAAGTTGTGAATAACAGCATCAAAGCTGTATAAAATACTGTGCATATACTCACTCACTCACTCACTCACACACACACACACACACTCCTCTCTTACAGATGCAAAAGCCACTATAAGCTGTAGCATCAGCCTCTGCTGTTCATGGTCACCAGTGTTTGCCTGCTGATTTACAGAGGTGTATCGGGAGAGGAACGCCATGCAGTTCTCAAGGGCACGCAGGGGAGCACATACAGAAGTTATTCTTTCTCCAAAGAGAAACTGATTAAATATATGAATCCAACTGGTTTGTTTGAAGACCACATGGTGCGATAGGCATTGGCATATGTGGCTTATTTAAAAAATAAAATTTGGGGAGTAACGGAGAGTCGGCAAGGTAACCTAATCGTCCATTGGCAGACTACGTTAAGAAGAGTCTGAACATGACTTAAATTCAGAAGAGAACTGCACCTTAGAATGCGCCCTTAGATACCCATTCAGGAAGACAAGTACCATCTCTGCAAATGAAAAGGAACCATACATTTAGAGGGTTATCTACTTCCTTAGGGAACAGGAAGAGAGGGAGAAAGTCATTCCACCTCAAAATTATGTAAAACCTATACAAAGAAAGTCAATTTTTTATATAGCGGACTGTAAATCAAGACAGAATTAGACTTTCAAAAACACAAATGTACTCTGTGTTAAAACACACACAGTAGGAATTTTACTATCTTTTTATCTACCAACAGAAAGGTAATAAAAACTCAAGATCTCTCCCTGCATTTTTTCCTAGAAAAATTGGGTTGTGCAGAATAGGTGGCAAAGTCAAGAGAGAAACTCCATCTCTGCCCCGATTTGTATGTGGTTTCACAGAGGGGAGGGTCACACTTGTTAACCTCAAGTTCCTTGAGGAAGACATTAAGGAAGACGAACAACTTTGACAGATGTTCCTTGCAGAGCAGGGACCAGTGAACCTCTTTAGACATTTTATACTGACGGACAACTTTTTCAAAAGGAAAAAGAAGGGAGCAACACACACTGCTTTCCCATTTTCTTCCCTTATGCACTCGGATAACAAAGGTTAGAACTTTCAAGGCAGAAATCTAGCACTTACACATGATTACCCTCATCTGCCTTGAGTTTCTGCAATGGGACAGGAATAAGGAAAAACATGAAAAATTAACTACATATAAGTTCTTCAGGGTTTAATTAGCTGTGCTACATCTCACATTCCAAGGAACCCATTCTGAATTCTGAACTGTTTATAAAGATCCATACCAGTTTCAGTTTTCCGGTGACTTTAGTGAAAAACCAATGGTACACGTACATGTCAAGAAAAGCCAGCTTTTGGATGGCTTGACATTTTTGGAATCTACCATCATAAAAGAGTGGAGGAGAAGACAAAACTTTGTCCCTTTATCACTACACTCTGCTTTACCTTGTCCCAGCAACTATATACAGATAAACCCCATTATTAAAGCGGATACCTAGTTTCATCCATTCTGCTTCATCCACATCCTTTCAAGGTAGGTTTTGGAGAAGCAGAAAGAATCGCAATCCACAATCTGAGCTATACTGATCAATATAGCTTATTTTCCACCCTCACTGCTCCTTTAAATCTGCTAAGATTCCCAACCTTGTTCAAGTACTACTTATGGCACAACAATGGACAATTTGTCACTCCCAGTTTGAAGACTAACTGCTCAGGAATAGTGAATTATTCTTTGTTAAGTGATTGTGTGTGTGTGTGCGCGCGCGCGTATGTGTGTGAGCATGCACACAGAAGCAGAAAGAGAGATGGGGGAGTAAAAGGAGTGAATTAACAGCTATGCATTTCCAAATATTAATACCTACAAGGTTTCAGTTCCAATCAGTTCTGGTTCCAAGACACTACTGTCATGGAGGGAAAGTCACTACAGCGCTTCATGCTAATTAGAGAGGGCACTATTTTCCAAAAAGCTCTGAACAAATCCAGTTGGAATGAAATGTCCCATTCATTCCAACGGGGATTGTGCAATACACCTTCCCAATTAATTTTGCGTAAGATCAGTATCCTCACTCCGACAGCACCCACATCTAACAACTCACCTTCACCTGTGGTAGGCCCGCTGCTCACTCCAACCCTCTCTATTTAAGGGCAGCTTTTCGACCCACATGGCTGTCCAGATGCAAGCTTTTCACTGTGCACTTACGACCAACGTGGCACAAATATTTCTCCAAATGCTCGTTGGTAATGAGGTAACAAAGAGATCGCCCCACCCCCGCTGCACCTCTGATTCCAAAGTGCCATGCTTCTTACATGGCTTATAGACTTTGTACAAGAAAGAGTCTTAGTTTCTATATAAAGTTGGCCATAAAATATTTACTGTTTCTATATAAATGTAAAAAGATGGTGGGATTCATTATAGCCCCTGTTTCTGGGCCTGTGCAAATGGCGGGTGGGGGCAGAATACCTGTGAACAGCACAGAAGCACCAAATCTGTAGTAACGCCCCAGTTCTCACATAATAGGCAGATTATATATAGACAGGTTGTCATATTACTCCTAGGCAGATGGAACATATAAGTCAATGCTTTGCACACAAAAAAAGAATGGTCAATAAAATTTTTGCAGGAAAAGAACAGAGAACTAATTCTAGAAGTTATTCTAGAGACTTATCGTAAGAGTATAGTGCCTCTATAGTTCCTGTTTTCGCCCACATTCATCACGTAATTGATGATTAAACACTGCTTTCACTTTGCTCCCCTTTCTTTCTTTCTTTCTTTCTTTCTTTCTTTCAAGGGGCCTTATACGTTTTCTCAGCACTATCCTGATGACATGAAGCACAGTGGAATATGCTTTAACTCCCAAGGCCCAAATATATAAATAAAGAAAAACTTAAGTACTTTTTAAAGTAACACTGATCTCAAAGTGAAGAGATTTAAGCAAGCACCAATGAACCAAACAGGTCATTCAACGTGATTAAATTTGGCAGGATTGTGTCCACAGAATTAGAAAAAGAGAGCGTCTACAGTCTCCAAGTGTAAATCTTTGTTGATTATTTTTTCATAAATAGACATAGTATGCACAAGGTCATTAAACCTCAAATTAAATCCATGGGAGGAAAACTGAGAGAGAATTAATTTGATACCCTAACAGCACGTTCTTTGTTAACCACCCATATTTGTGTTATGCTTTTTTCTTGCTTGGGGGGTAGCCTATGGGAATTACCGTTAGAATATTCCTTGTGATTGGAGAGGCTGAAAATAATTTTCAACCTTTCACCTACTTCAGAATCTGAAGGCAGCACAAAAAGAACTTGCACGGTTACAAAAACTGTCACTGCAATTATTTCAACAGTTTTAACTCATATATTACGCGACAAATGCTACAATGCAACCCTGACTATAATACTGTATAACATTCACAGAAACTTGTGTGCAGGTGTACGCTTAAATACATGCATATTTAGTACACATCTTTTTTTCACAAAAAGAATCATATAAAAATGGGGGAGGAGAGAGAGTCAGACTAGCAGAACTTGTAACAAATATGCTCTTAATTTTCAATATGCTAAAAAACGGTCAGCGTTAGAGCAACTTCATCTGAACACACCATTTCTATGGCTAAATATCTGGAGAAATAATCAATACCCTCTAAATGGCTTCTCAATGCCCGCTCCAATATTTCGCCTATGCCTTTCTAAAGTAAAATCGCCGTTGTTTTCTTCAGGTTTAAGCTACTTCTTTCTCCCATTGTGGTCTGACCGCTCCAAAGACAACTCTGTGGTGGGGGCTGGGGAAGAGAATAAGGGGTGCAGGGATATCTACCTTGGTGGGTAATTACAATCAAGATTCCAGCAATGTGACTAGCTGGCTCATTACTTCCTCCCTTTGTACCAAACTCCTTATTTACATTTCAGATTACATTTTTCATGAAACAGCAAGATCTATCAGAGCTGAGAGGGCTAAAATAATGAGGGAGAAATATTTTAATAAAAATGTGTTGGGGTCCTGCATTTCCGCCCGTGTCGGAAAAGAAAGGAGTTCTCTCTGTAGTGACGGATCATTTATTCTGCCTCTAAATGAGAAGGGGAAAAAAAAAAGAGGAGGGGGAAAAAAAGAAAGAAAAAAGGGGGGAAAAGATGAAACTGATGAACTTTTACTGCCCATTTGTCTTTAGCAGACAATTAAGACAGGAGATCAAAACGGATTATCGTGCCACGCAGACAACTGGCCCAACAGTAATACATCTCCGGGACCGCAGATTTGTAACCCTCCTTTTATCCCTCCCCCCTTTCTTCTTACTCCTTTTCCCTCTCTAAAGGCAATGCTAGCTTTGTGGCTCAAGGGGAGCCAAAAGGCTGCCCATCATTATTCAGCCACAGATGTCAGTCTAACCTCCCTTTTTTCTCAGGTTTCTAAAGCTGGGAGCCACAATAATTTGTGACAGATTCTTTTACTGTAAGGTACAAAGAACACACAGAATAAAACATCCAGCGGCAGCGAGGGCTCTGATCAGATGCACTGCCTACATGGGAAACACACTGTATGTAAAAACAAGCGCCAAGAATTTAGACTGGGGAAGGGTGGGAGGACAGCGGGAGGAGAAGAGAACTTGAGGGCTTTTGTACTAATGAGTGAATTGCCTTGTATTGACTTAACTCGCGATATTCCTTGCGGAATTGGGTTGTCAGCAAAGAAACGTTTGCCAAGACCCACACCCAAGCCTCATGTGCAACATGCACGTGGTACATATAGGAACACTACAAAAACAACACCCTTTGTTTCTAAGTGATTGCTTTCCCCCCACTTAGCAGCCTAGTTTAATTTTATTTTGAGTCAATGTGCCTAAAGGCTAAGAAACCTCCGGCCTAGATCCAGAAAATCTTCCTGCCATTGTGAATTTTATACTCTCTGACATTTTGAAATCTCTCAAAAATTGGACTTTGAGTTGGAACACTGGTAAACTGATTGAAAGAAGCCACCACTTGACCCAAAACATGGCTGCCATTCACTTTCCATATCTCATGAACAATACCGTACACAACAACGAATTCTGGCGGTCAGCCATCCTTTACAGCTTTGCTCACAAAAGTGGCTGGTGTCTCTTTATGGCTTAAATGCACAATTTACATCCTGGTATCAAGGGGAAGAGTAGACACATCTCAAATCCGGGTGTGATTTAAGTTTGAGAAGTTTGCTTCTCTCTCCACCCTCAAATTGATTGTCCACTTTTTTCATTTCCTTCTTGAAAAAATTCTAATTATTTTAAGCACAAGATGAATACAAAGATCAGGAAGGTTCCATAACAGCACATTAGCCTTGCCTCTCTGGCTATAGTAGGGTTGATTTGTTCTGAGGTGGTTTACAGCATGCTGAAATTTCTTTTTTTCTTTCTCTCTCTCTCTCTCTTTTTGTGGTTTTACAAAAGGAAAAATATTTTATGTATGAGACAGTCTTATAATCCATAGATCACAAGCGCAAGAGACAGCAACAGCTCATAGGGACCCTTAATCCGACTACATTTCACATGATAGACTAGCAGCTCTTTCAGCACACATTGTGGCCCAACGCTGCCGAGTGTACTTAGGGAGCTATTTATTAACAGATTATTGGCACGAGATGGCAATGAGGACTCGTGCGTTTACAAAAGGATGCTTTGTTGCACAACCTCTGCGCTGTAAGTACTGAAAAAACGGGGCCACTATAAAACTGTAGCAAAAAAAAGTCAATCAACACACTGCTTTTTTAAAAAAAAAAAAAATTAATATTAATACTACAGAAGCTCTCCGGGACCGTAGGCATCAGGGCAACCATTGTCCCAGATAGTGTATACACTGCTACAAGACAAGGTCTGTGCACCCTGAGGGGCCCATGTTGAGACGTGCTCAGCAGGCAGGAGACACTGCTGCGCCTTCTGCAGAACAGAAATATTTTTAAAGGGGGGGGGTGGAAAGCAAAAGGATCAAAATCAAAACCTTCTGTAAGAAAATGTAATTAAAACCTGGCACAGATGATTACTGGAGTTTTACCTCTCCTAGTACTATTGCACAAAGGTCCTCCAGCTGAATGGAGATTTTCATGGATGTAACAATTAAGAAAAATTTGCTCCCGAGATCAAGTTTCAGGCCAGACTTTACTACTTGCCGTGGCTGGCCGAAAAGAAAAAGAAAAATTAGTCCAAGAGCCAAAGCTTCCTTGGTGAAACAGCAAGAGTGTACTAACTACACAGACAGTGCAAAAATAAAACTTCCCTCCTTCCTTCCTTCCCTCCCTCTGCCACTCTCTAATGAGATGCATTCAAAGGAGGAAGCAGCCATCAAGATCAGCAGTAGCTTTCGGTTATTCCAATCGTCCCCACAAACTATCACGTAGCAGGATGTGTTCCCTTTCCCCTCTGCTCTAAGCACTAATTGCAAAATTCCCACGGCATTCTACAGGCACAGTCACTCCCTTCCTCCCCCCCTCTTTTTTATTCCATCAGGCTACAAGTTTTGATGTGACCCTGGATTTCTCCCCCCAAAAAGAGAAAAGAAATGTGTCATGATGCCAAGTAAATTCAAAAACCTTATAACAATGAGACAAAACTTCTGCAACTCCAAGCACCCTGCAATATTTTCAAGACAACACAATGGGTATTTTTTTCTAAATAAAATTTAAGAATTTGCTTCCTCAAAACAGATTCTTAAATCGCACAGCTATTACTAGGAGTCAAAACTCCTTCTAATCAATTTTTTTTCATGCAAGCTTGGAAATTTTACATATTTTAAACCCGTCTGGTTTCTAATTACATTCTCTTTTCTTCTAAAAAATATTTCTCTGGGGTGTGTGTGTGTTTGAAAAAGAACAGCAATAATATGTTGAACAACCCTGAAATGAATTTTGTCATGTAAAAAATTAATTACACATTCCAAACCTGGTCACTGTAGTCCTCTGGGAATTGCCTCCGCACCTCAGGATCTGTAAATAATTGACAGATAATATTAATTGGCTTTGGATTAGTGAGCAAGCAGAGAATCACACATTAATATTTGATCAGAAGATGATAGCAGCCCTGGCAGGGGATCCAAGAAGGGCAGCTGAGGCTGAGGCGCTGATAAGAGGAAGTAAGGACTCCTCAAGGCTCTCCTTTTACCCTCTTTCCAGAAAGACAAAAAAGAAATTAAAGAGACCTGATGCTACTGTTAACTTTAACCTGTTATCTAATGCAAAAACCTAACCAGGTGCAAATTGCCAGCTACGTGTATTGCAAGGGAGCAGTGTCCCTATCATGCTCCAACTCTTTCTTTTTTTTTAATCATTTAGTCAACTATAGAAATGGAGTTTATTACAGGAAAAACAACCTAACAATAACAGTACTCAGTGGAAGGTGACTGCAGCTCTTTCAAATCTAACTCAAATACATAGATCACAGAGGAATTGCTTTAAAATGCTGATAAAACCAGAGAGAAGAGAAAGAGGATGCACCATGAGTAAAGACCTAATTAAATTGACCCTGAACTACTTTAACATTAGGAAACCCTAATATCAAGTCTTCTTTATGCCAATAACCACCACCTCTGAAAACCAGTTTCTTTCATTTTCATTTCTCACTCTAAAACAACATGGCGGTTTCAACACAAGAAGCAGCAGTTCTAAGCAAGTTTAATTGTATTAAATAGAACAGAAGCACCAAAAAAAAAAAAAAGACAGAAATAATTTCTATGACAAACCATCTCAAAACAACTCTGTTGCAACCATCTGCTTTTCTCCTAACAGCATTTCCAAGATTGCCAGGTTCCGTATTATCTGTGTAATTTTTAATTACAACAATAATAGATTAAAAACTAGACGACTTGGATTTCTTTTAAAAAAATAAGAAGTTGTCATTTATTCAAGGAGCTCGTTGTCAGACTAACATTTGGGTACAATTGTGAGCATGTTCAGTCCTACAGCCTTGCAGTGCAAGATGCATTGTTAACCAGATGCTTTCCATTTCTGTGGAAAAAATTGTTTCCACAAGTTTTGATCATTATGGAAGGAGCGGGGATTTGTAAACAATCTTTACTGCTCAATTACTGCTCTCCTCTGCTGGAGTTAAGGCTAGTGGGGCAAAGAATAATTTTATGATGTATACATCATATACTTTTATTTTTTAAGAAAAAAAAATTGTCCCACCCTAGATCCCTCACAGGCAAAGTTTGTTTTGCTAATAAATTGGTTAATTGGCAGGTTCAATTGTTAGCAGATGCAGAATTTCCACTAAACTATACTTGCTTTTAACAAAGTATTTAAAATGTACAGTAAGTGCACTTTAAAAAAAACTGAGGGAAATGGCTATTAAATTTTCCATGTGGGTACAAGTTTGATCATAGTCCTTTAATTGTACATTTGGAGGGAAGCACTTTAAAAAAAAGAATAGAAATTGAAATCCATGTAGAAGATACAGCAATTTATCCAAAAGGTGACAGAGGACTAGATCCCTTGCACATCATCACTAGTTTAGCCTCCATGAAGGTTTATACCCAGTCTTCTACTCTTTTCCTAAAATTGGTAAGGAATGTTCTGAACACTTATCAAAAGTGCAACTCTACATATGTCTACCCAAAAGCTGCTCCTTGACTTCAGTCAGGCTTATTCTTATATGAACAAGCACAGGACTGTCATCAAAAGCAATATGCTGTCGCAATGCTCTATGCAGCACCATAACAGAGCTTCATTTAATCCAGGTTTCAGAAAAATACACTGTGCAAACTATTTCTGCTTCGTTTAGCCATTTGCAATAGTGGGAAAAGCCAAGCAGGGAATGAAAAAGCTGTGCACACTTGGCTTACCGTGATTCACCACAATACTGATCTATCAATCTATATAAGCATGGCCAGTAACAGAGCAAGTTTGCTCAGGAAAGCAAATGGGACACCAACAATTCAGGCCTATGACAGTGAGACACAAATACATCTTCTGAAATCAACAAGTTTACACAACCCAACTCTAGACTCCCACTCAGAACCATGCAATGTCTTTACCACTGAGACAAAGATAGAAGCCTGCTCTAGGGCCTTTCCGCACTACACTGTTAATAGTGCTATTATTCCACTTTCAACATCCTATGGAATCCTGGGGTTTGCAGTTTGGCCAGAGAGCTCTTCGGCCTCCGTCAACTACAAACCCCAGAATTCCACAGGATGGTGAAAGTGGAAAAATAGCACTGTAACACTGTAGTGCGGGAAGGTCTTTAGACATGCACATCATGGTTGTATGTGAAGACAAACAGAGCTTCAGCCTACAAGATACATAAAGTATCTCTACTTTTCTAACATGTGATTTTCCCCACCTTCACACTGCTATCAGTAATTTTAAAATACGTTACACAGTCACATGATAAATTGCATTTTCAGACAAGAGGTTACCTCTTTTGGAGATCTGGAAGCCGCTTTATATGGATGATTGATAGATACATCAGTCCCAAGCCTGTTTACTCCAACTGGAAGCAGCTTACTAGAATCTCAGGCAAAAGAGGGCCTTTCCCTAGACATGTTGCCCAAGTTCCTTTCTGCTGGAGATGCCAAGAAGTGGACCTGGGCTCTTCTGGGTACAAAGCAAACACTCTACCTTTGAGGTATTGAGGTATTACCTTTGAGGTAAAAGCAAAGGAAGGTGTGCCAGGAACAGTGATGCCAAATTCCCAATTTGAGGAATTATCTTTACTAGGACTACTAAAGGCCACCAAAAAAGAAAAAAGATAGGCAACCTTTCAACTTCTCCAGAACTCTTCATCAGGCAAGATGGCAAACAAAATAAAGAGGGAAGGAGGGAAGAGCGGTTGATAATTCAAACCATGGAGCCTGCATCTAGTTGCAGTCTTGAGATGGAACACAAGAGAAGACTGCTGATGTGTGGCTTGCCATGGTGTGGATAAGAGCCTAAGGGCACACTCTCAATATTTTCAGTTAAATAAAAATCTTTATTAAATACTTCTTGTTCAAAATGAGACAGTGAATTGTACAAACTGCAGAGAAAAATATGCAAAGGAAGAAGGTAAATTTAAAAAAAATACCCATCCTTCTCCTTTTTCTTGGGAGGGAAATCCTTTCTTTAATACTGCAATTCTCTAAAGGCTATCATTCAAAAGTAGGGAGGCCATGTGAACATGAACTATATGTGTGACTCCCCCAGATGTTGCTGGACTGCAACTCCCATCAGCCTTAGCCAACACAGTCAACAGTGAGGAATGATGGAACAAGTAATCCGACACCATCCGAGGAGTCACATATTCCCAGTCCCAGTATTACAAGAAATCTTCATCCATTTCCCCAAATAAATGTGTTCCACATAGGAAAAACATAATTAAACATTTGGGTTTGTCTTCAATCCTCCTTATTGATTTCTACAGCATTACATGTATTTCTTCCCTTCCCAATGACCCAAGGTTGCATTTCCAGCAGGAATTGTGTAATTGTGTAGCGAATGATAAACAAAAAGCCCTCCAGAGAGGAAGCGGAGGAATACAATATACAGGAGACGTACCCATATATTTCCAAATACAGAAAATACATTTTCCTGCATTTGGCACAAGTTTCAATGAATGAAGTGTTTTATTTATTTTTATGTTATTAAAAAATTTCTATCTCACCCTACATCGAAAGATCTCAGGGCAGAGTACAAGTAAAATCAGTACAAATCAACCTACAGCAGTTTAAAACAATAAAAATAATTTAAACAGACCAAAACATGCTGAAAAGAAAAACAAGTTAAAACAGTTTTTTAAAACCATGTGCACAAACATGTGAAGTAAACCAGCTAGGCCTAAAGGCTTTAACGAAGAGCCATGTTTTTTACTTGGTGCCTAAATGAAGCTAATGTTGGCACCAACTGAGCCTCCATAGAGAAGACATTCCACAATTAGGGTGCCATCGCTGAGAAGGTCTTTCCCCAAGTTCTCACACGGTGTATCGACCTGACTGGTGGGACACAGAGGACCCCCCCCAAGATACCCCCCAATCCTCAGGCAAGCACACACAGGGAGAGGCATTACCTCAAGTGCCAAGTTCCCAGATTGCCATTAAGGGTGTTAAATGTCAGTTTGAAGCATCTTGAATTCAGACAAGACTGATTCAAGCAGACCACACACCCCAAAATATGCCCCACAATGTTCTAACTTATGTCCTAAAATTATGTGCACAGTGGAACAGTCCTTATGCACTTTAGGTTCCTGCCAATGTTCAGGCCAGTAGACTACCAACAGAAGAGTTAGGAGCACTCAAGTTATCCTGCCTTTAACATCTCTCTTTATAATGTGCCTACTGGATACTGAATTTATTTTTTCAGTATGTGAATTGCTGTTTGGGTTTCCCCAGCCACACACCTTCTTCATACTCCGCAGGATTAAAATAAGAAGTTCAAGAGACCAAATTAAAACAAGTCCTTTGTGTTATTTGCAAATGTTGCTTTGTTTTTCTAGAGAGACAGATCTGTCCTGATGCAAAAGTGGTCGCAGATGTACACAAAGAAAGACGCTCATCTCAAGGATAAAGCAGGATTGGAAAAAATGCCAATATTTTTGTGCTTCTAAGCATCCCAGACCTTTCCCGTACCATAATACATAGCACTAACAACGTCACAGAGCCAGCGTGGCGGCGTGGTTTTGGGCATTGGACTATAACCCTGGAGGCCAGGGTTCAATTCCCTGCTTGGCCATGAAAACCCACCCGGTGATCTTGGGTGTGTCACACTCTCTCAACCCCAGAAAACTCTGTGATAGGTTCGCCTTAGGGTCACCTAAGTCAGAAATGACCTAAAGGCACACAATAACAACAATAAGATCCTTTATGCCAGTGCTGCTCAAACTGGTGGTCAATGAAGCTGGTCCACAAGCTATTGCTGAGTTAAAGAGTGCAAATATGAAGCTGCTCCCTAGCACTTTGAAGGGAAAAATGCCTGCCCCCCAATAAGATGGCTTAAGAAACACTGCTCTATGCACTGTAAATTTGGGGTATGCTTTAGAGCAGTACAGTCTACTGGACACTCAAAGGCGTAAAGCAATTTTAAGTCATGCAAGGTAATAATTAATTTATACTTTGTCCAGAATGAAACACTGGGCTGGTGGTTATGAGCCTGCAATTGCTAGAGGCTCACTGTCATCACACATCTCAAGCAAGGGAGATGCTAAAAACACACTGCCATATTGTTCCCAGCATCTCCAGGGTACATGCTAGCATGAGATTAAAAAGTGAACAGGCTGCATAATCCTGCATTGCAACAAGCTTCTTGCAGGCCAATACAACCCATCTGAGTAATGCTTCTATGTGTTTCCAAAAATGCCCTAATTTTTATCAGCAAAGCAGCATGGCATACAGACACATCCTGGCACCCTGCAGTTTGCAAAATGCCTTTAAATTCTCCATCTGGCATCCATCCACTTGTATACCTGTACATTTTCCCCACTACTCAATGGGAAACATTGCATCAGCTGTATTCCTTCAAGTATTAAATGGTCTGGAGGAATTTTCTGAAGCATTAAATACATCTATATGGGGAGAGGGAGAGCAACATATCCACAGAATGCATGGGCATTAGGGTCTTTATACACTTAACTTAATATGTATTATGACTTGTATCCTGCCTTTGCACCATAAAAGAGAGCTAAGCATGGCTAATAACATTAAAAAAAAAAACAGAACAAAACAACTATTAACGTGTGTTTAAAGGTAACCAACTTTTCCTGCTGCTAATACCCAGCAGCTGGTATTCAACAGATAGACAGCTTCTGAACATGGAGGTTCATTTAGCTACTGTGGCTAATGCTACTGGAAAATCTTGCCTCCTCCTTTATGAACCTGTCTTATCTTTCCTAAAGTCATACAAACTATTAGCTGCCATTATATCTTGCTGTATTTTATATGTTAACTGGATGCTGTGTTTTAAAAATCCTATCTTTTGTCTACCATAATCTTCCAAGTTTGTGAAGTAAACCTGAATCTTTGCAACGTAAGCAAACTTCATATCACAATATGGGACTAATTCCCAATGTATAAACGAATTTGTGTTACCAACTGCCAAAGCAGAGATATCAAAACACCCTTTAAAAAAAAAAAAAGACAAAATGACATTGAATGAATGGGGTTCCTGATTTTAAAAAACTGCACCCTGTCTCATCCTATAAATGCAACTCAAAGTCACTTTAAAAGTATTAAAATTAACAAAATGAACACAAGCAGAAAAAAAAAAGATCCAGGACAGACACAGACAACTAAAAATAAGTAGGTATGAAAAATACAAAGATAGAACTTTATAGTGTTCCTTCAAACCTAGCCTAAAACATAACACAAGAAACTTCCAAGTTCCCCGTCTTTTAATAGGGGAGTGAGGAAAAAAGCATCTGGCTAGCTTTTAAACAAGAAAAACCCCTTCCAGAGTGTAAACCCTGACAAAAGTTACAGAAAAGTTTTTAAAAAAGAAGAAGAAATGAGACTTTAAAACAGTGGGCCCTTGGTATCTGCTAAGGTTTGGTTCCAGGACTCCCTGTGGATACCAAAATTTGTGGATACTCAAGTCCCTTTACGTACAATATTATAGCAAAAATGGTGTCCCCTACCAATGGCAATATCAGTTATCTTTTAGTAATTTTTTTTTGTGAGGAGGGGGAATATTTTTAAGCCCTCTTTGGTTGAATTTGCGGCTACAGAATCTGTGGACAGAGAGAGCTGGCCGTATGAGGTGCTGCTGGCTTGGGCTGCCTCGCTGAAATGGCAGCCTTCAAAGCACACTTCAGAGGAAAGGACTGGCAGGTGACAGAGACGGCAATTAAAGTTTTCCCGCCTTTTTTTCCCCCCTCAGGTGGCAATGGCTTCTTTTCCCACCACCTCTCTGCCTGCCCAACAGAAAGCTTTGGAGGCAGGATTAGTCCTCAGGCTTTCCGAGACAGTTTGAACATTGAGTTTCTGCGAATTTAGGAGTAGGGGAGAGGTTTCTGTGAGGAAAATATTCTCCGTCCACCCTTGTGGCAGGAGATATTCTGAGGGGAAAAAAACATGGCTGCTTCAAGAAAGCAAAAAGGCCACCTCAGTCCCTGCTCAGGCGGCCTCAGCTGCTGAGCCTCTTCACAGCTCCAAGGAGAGCCTAAATGTCTTCCCTCAGCCCAAACCTGCCTGACAGCGCTTCCCTACTCCAAAATGTTTAGATTTTTATTTAACATTAAGTTTCTCCCGCCACTTGCTACATCCCAGAACAGAACAAAGTTTCTCCTCGAAGGAAAACATCCCATGACAGAAAAAAAGTTGCCCTCCTGCCTCTGTAGTAAAACAGTGGAAACAAGTTTCATGTGGTCAAAAGAAAACAACGCAAAGAAAACAAAAAAGTAATATTGTTTAAAAACACACACACCAGACACACACAAAACAGACGCCCTGAAATAGCAGAAAGCAAATAAAAGTCATGCCTTAGCACTAAAACGTAAGAAGTATTTGTCTGTGATAAAATGCCCAGTGTGTTTAAGTTCATACCATGTTTCAAACTCTAATTACAAAATTATTCTTCTTGGCTCTGTTTTGAGGCTTTGGACTCCTTTTTTCTCCTTTTTTCCTCCAACCTTTCTTTCTTTCTTTCTTTCTTTCTGGCTCTGCCCCAAATTCTCCCCATAGAAATGGTAACCTTTACCTCACAGGTCAGAAAATAAGTACCTCTACCAGTACATCTTGACAAAAGGACTATCTCAATTTTGGGCAAAAAGCAGAAAGTCTAAATATAATAAATACAATGGGAACAGAGATGGGCAGGATTTCTGATATAAAATAACAAGAGATGCAGCTAGTCTGAAACTGGCAAAATGACCAGGCAGTTTTCCTAACAAACTTGCCTTCCTCCCTCTGGGTATTTTTTTTTTTTAATTCCACTCTTTTTCTCCTTCCTTCATTAACAGTTTCCCTTCCTGAGAGAAGATTAGACTAATCTATAGCCACTGGTATCTTCAGGAAAAAAGGGAATTTCTAAAAAACTGAACAGGCTGTATAATCCAGAAAGATGGAAATTACGTGTTTTGCCCTAAAATTTCAAATGTCTGAAAGACCTCTACACCTCAGCCAGGTGTTTGAAAATGTAGGGCAGGGGAAACGATTTGCATCTTTCCAGATCCTACTGTAGTTCACCCCACTCCACAACAGTATAAATATGCTTTATACCTCAGGCTGTATTGCATGCAAATGAAATATCATGCTAAAAGAAAAACCAGTTAGTCTTAAACATGTTGCTACATTAAAAGCAGTGGTGTTTTTCTGCCATTGTGAATCTGCTAATGGCAATTTCATTCAGATGTCAGGTTAGCCCATTTAGAATTGCTTCGACCACAGTTGTTTTCTGTATATATAAAATATCCAAGAAAGCTGCAAAAAATAAACCATTCATTCTACATTGGGGTTTTAAAACTGTTGGGAGATAAATAAAGAGAAGATATATTTTGTATAATGCTATATACAAAAGTGTATATAGAAAGAAAATCATGAGAAATCACTTCAGGATCTAGCAGAGCGAACCACCACATGGTCAGTGCATTAAAATCATGCAGAGGGAAACTGAGATGGGGGACCTCTGGAAATGGTTACAAAACTGGACACTGAAAAAAAAAGAAACTGAAATTTGCCACTCAATAATAGGCACTTCAAACAAATAGCACCAAGTGAAATCTTGAAAACGCCAAGATAGTAAATGTCTATGGGAAGAAAAAGGTGAAATTACTGCCCATATTACCAGTCTGTGGAGCGCAAGGTCACACAGATTGAATGTAAGAAAAAAACACAACGAAGTGGCCTAAAAGACACATTGGAATCAATGCAAAAAATATGATTTACCATTTGCAAAGAACAGGTGGGAACCTAAGTTTGCAAAAGCTGTCCAAAAGAGTGACATAAAAAATCCTACAAGACTTTTAAGATGGTGTGGATGATGACTCTCAATCCCATTTGTCTTCCAAGGAGTTGAAGCAAAGTGCATAGCTTCTCCTCCACACTCCACCCTCACAATAATCCTGTGAGTTGGGTGAGACCAAGAAGGAGAAACTGGCTTTAGAGATTTCATGAGCTCCACTGCAGAGGAAGGAACTGAACTCATCTCCTCAGTTCTGGTTTGTCACTCAAAGCCAGCCTTTCCCATCCTATTGCAGCTCAAAAGGGGTGCACTACAACTCCCAGAACAGGGAACGAGGGGGCTATAGTCCAACCCATCCGAAGTGCGTTGGAGTGAGGAAACCTGCTCTAACCATTACATACCACACCAAAGAAGCAACACTGGGTTTTCAGTACTTAGAACAGTCTACTCCTTGGCCTGGTGCTTTGTAATTTCAGTGTGCAAGATGTGCCTCACATGCATGTCTTTGTTTTGTTTTCTTTAAAAATTATGTTCCTAAACGTAGAAAACTAACACAACAGGCTACAACCTCTCTTCATTTTTTTTAACCTGCAGGGAGAAAAATGTACACACAGGAGAACATTCTAGAAATGAGGCCAACCACCTGAAGTGTGTTGTCAGAGCACACAGACCAGGCCAATGTCACAGAAAAACTGTGGGATAATACACTCAGGAATTCAGTGACACTGGTAATAAGCAGAGCATCCTCCACATTTGTTCTTTGCACTTCCATTTTAGCCACATCCCTCCATCCCAACGGCCACTGCCCTGGCCTCAGAGGGAGACAATAAGAAGGAGGTACATTTTCACTGTTGAGGATGGAAATTTCCCTCACATACAATCATCATGTATGAGCACATTTGGGGCTATCCACATAACACCAAATAACGATCGTATTTTCTGTCATCCATGTGCATGACACTTTACAGAACACAAGAAAACGGTGCCCTGCCCCGAGAAGCTTACAATCTACACTTTCACACTGAAGAAGCAACAAAGAGTAGAACACATTTTAAAGTCCAGGGGAATACATTGTGACAGCTCCCAAGAAAAATCCAAAAATGCAGGCAGCTGTCTTTGGTCCACACCGACGAACCAGTTTAAATAAGTTTCCAGCTCAAGACTGGAAGAGGCCTTTTGCAAAGCCAATGGAACCTTGGTGCCTATTCAAGACCAACCTTTCCCCAAATATTTTGCCTCAGAATAGCAATAGCTGTTGTTGGAAGCTGCCTCGGGTCCCACTCTGGGAGAAAAATGGCATACAAATATAATAAATAAATAAATATGCATAAGAATAATACGTTTATCGAGAAAATCCAACCCCCATCCTGCTTCTCATAGATGCTGTGAGGAACGCAGCAAAACTCAGAGGGAACAGAAAATCCCGGGTGAGCTGGGAGATAATGACACGGCCTTCGTTAATCAAATACCGTAGTCTGAATACTTCAACTCTGCAAACTCGTTCCACTCCTATAACACTGCACAGGAGGAGGCAGAGGTAAATGGAAGCAGGTTAAAAACAGAGAAAATGTGTGTTATTTCATCTACTGCTGCTTAGGTGTGGCCACAGTAGGGTATGGGGGCTAAAGGGCTGAACCAACAAACTTCTCCTCTTCTGGAAAGTCAAATCCACCTGCAAGGTCTCTTAGGCCTGCATTCTTTGCCCGAGCCTGTTACGAGCGGATTTTTCCAAGTTAAGAAAGGAGTCTCAGAGACTGCTGCGCGCAGGCAATAAATCAAACAAGACGCCTGAGCACGGTGCCTCCTGCCAATACGTCCTGAGAAGTCATTCCTGCCGGGGATACTTGAGGGCGGCTGGTGGGGGGACGGAACGGCAGCAACTGACCAGGTTCCAGTAAGCTCCACGAGAGACGGCAGCCAAGCTTCTAAACAGCAAGTGAAAAAAAAAAACTTTACACATTCTCAGGTTAACTTGTGCGTGCAGCAGCACTGGGAGGTTCAACCAACAAGACGGGGAAGATGACAGAGCCAAGACAGACAGAGGGTGGAAGACAACCCACCCCAAACCTCTGGGGACGCTCCGCAAGTGCTCCTGCAAGCACACAAAAATCTTTGAAAGGCCAGTGAAAACAGCTTTCATAAAAGCCTGGTGCATTAACGAAGACAGGGTCCCAAACTGCTGCATTTTATCTGGACACCAGGTAGGTGCAAAATTGCACAGATCTATTTTAACTATACTTAACATTCTGAGGATAATTTAGAAAAGGTATAATGTTGGAAATCAGCAGCTAAAGACCCTGTCAAACCAATGGCAAACCTTTTAGTAACAATCTTCTCTTGTATTTACAACCCTTTTCTTTTTTTTCCTTTTTTTTATTTACTTGCAAATATAAACATCTATTTATAGCAATCCTAGACAGATTTTTAAAGCAATGTTCAATAAATTAAAAAAGAGGATGAGGGGAGGCTGGGTCATCTCTCAAAACTAGAAAAAGAGTTTTCGTGTGTTTCAGAATAAAACCACTCTCTAGAAGCTAACCTTCACATCATATACACGAGTAACTATGAAAAGTTAAAAGAACAGCATTAGAAATTATGACATTTAGAAATGCTTTGGAAAAACCATAAAGAGATCATTCCAAAATGCAGGGCTTTGCACCAATAAAACATTTACAAATTAGTTAAGAAGGCTGCCTATGTTTTAAACAGAATTTATGTCTGCCATTAAAACCTTTGTTTTCTTATGCTGTAAAATGTGAATTAGCTCCTTTATTCAGATAAGCTCACTACCCCAGTGGGAATTCAAAAATGACACGTCCCTTCAGTTTTATGGCACAGGGAGGGGGGAGGAGAGAAAGAATGCTTCTTGCATTATAAAAATATGCTGGCACGCTGGGTATTCAGCTGGCCAAGGCAAAAACTAATGGCTAGTTTTCTTTGCTGGGAGCAATTAATGGAAAATAATTGACACAAATCTAATTTTCAAGGTAACCAATCATGTTCTGAAAACAATTCTTTTGCATTTCTTCCTTCATAAAAAAAGGTTAAATCTAAGTCTGCTTCTCAAAGATGCCAAAATCCCTCATGGTCTATAGGTAAAAGACTTATACAAATCGTTAATATTCACCTTTGTGTTTCTTATTTCCTTTTAAGCAGTCAACTTGTGGTCTTAAATGAAGAAGTTCTAGTAAGAAGACTTGGTTTGGACAGCAATTTGCCTCTTTATTTGCTTGATATCCATGTGACAAAGTCAGTTTTGTATGAATTTGCCATAATCCTATGCATATTTAGTAAGGCAGTCCTTCTAAATTCAACGGTACTCAATGTCTAGGTGACATATTTATCCAGCTTATCTACACATATTTTAAAAGACTTTGTAGTCTATCCTGAACACTCAAGATACAGCCAAAAAAAAAAAGGACAGTTTGGGTATTTTGCTTCAAACAGAACTTTTACTCCTTTACACAGCGTACCCATGTTCAAACTGAAGTTAGGAATACTGCAGAAAAGTATGAATATACATAATTCATGTTCCTATAATACCTACTCACAATAATCCATTGGTGTACATGGATGACTCAGTGCCTTCTACTATTTATCATATATCCAACTGAGTTTAATTTGTAAAGTGAAATTAATGTATTTCTTAATGCAGAACACTATTAATGCCCCGTGGCAGGGGAATTGCCTTCACAAAGACCTAAAAGCAAGGCTTTTTTAAAAAAAGAAAAAGGAAAAAAAATCTCATTCTGCAATTTCATGCCATTTAAGACACTACCTGCCCTTCCCTGCGAACTTCAGCGTTAATCCCATGCTGGAACCTGATTTAATTTTCCAGCTGACAGGGTGGGAATCTGCTGCATGTTATGGTTGCTCTTTTCTTTGACCATTTCAATGTCACTTGAATACCAAAATGCTGCAAATGAAAAGAAGTTCAGCTTCTTTTGGCTTACTCATTATTCACGCAGCAGCAGATTCAGAAACTATATTTAGGGAACTGCCATGCAAGAAAGGTAGGTGACTACTGCTTATCTTTTAAAAGCACAAACTATAGTTCTCCAGCCTCTGCTAAGGTCTATCACACCAACAAAGTTAGATGTAATACTGAAAACTAAGCATTGTTAGGAAAATAAACCGAAATCTGAATTTGCCGGGAATTATAGCAGCAGTAAACAATTGGCTATTCCTAGCTGGATTTTTATAACACATATATATTTTGCAGTCTTATTTCTACCCACCCTGAGCCTTTAGGATACAGTTGGCTATGTTAAAAAGGACGCTATCAGCATACAAAAGAACATCCAGGCCATTCTGCTTTCTTCCACGTCTTTACAGCATATATACCTATTCTCAGTCCCTGTTTCAAAACACAGAATGCAGCAGGGAATCTGTATGCTTCTACACAAAATTCCAAGACATGCTGCAAATTCTAGTACTTACTGAAACAAAAGGAAACTCTGCTTTCCTTCCAACTGTTTGATATAGCTGTGGGCTGCAAGCCAGTTCTACAGAACTACAGCTTAAGGCTAACAAGAAAAGGGGAAAGCATGCTACACAGCAAGAAAAAGTAAAAATAAACACTTAAAGACCTGAATTTAATGAGTAATTACTTAATTTTCTTACATTCCATTAGGCTTCGCATGAAATGGAACTTCAAGAATTAGCGCTGAGGCAACACGCTTTGTAACCCCACCATTCAAGCATATTTTAAAGTAGCATCATATCGTGAAAGGAAATGCTAACTGCGTTCCTTGCACATGGACTTAATTGGTGCAAACACAAACCCTTGAATCAGCAGGATGCAGAACTAGGAAAAGCACAACCCACCTTCGACCGAGTGGCCAAGTCCCCATTCACAGGAAAGATTCCTACTCCACAGGAACGACGAATCCTGCCCTTCAGACACACCCGATGTGTCTCCAACTAGTTATGCATAAAGAGGAGACACTGACCTATTGTCTTCACTTGCTAGAGCCACTCTGAAAGTAGTGCAGTCTCCAATTAAGGAAATCCACAAGTACTAAATGCATCAGCTGTTGTAGAATAATCTATTGCCGTTAAAGCAAAGCTGAGGGGGTAGATTTACTTTTGCAGTTTATCCCCCCTCCTCCACACCCGTCAATGTTTCAAAAACACGACTTGGATGCCAAAAGTGTTCGCACAACTTGGAACATGCTTTTTTTACCACCCCTATAATTAACCTATAAACAGGCTCAAGGGTATAGCTCACATCCAGCAGAAGGAAGTTCCATGAGAAGTTTTTGCTGTTCACTCAGACTTTTCTTTAAAATCCTGTCCTTTCTCCCGAGAGCTCAGGTGGTATACATTACCATCTTCCAAACCACCCAATTTTATTTTACCCTTAAAAAAAAATAACAGACTTTAAGATGTTTGCTTCTAACGATAATGATAAGCAGAAATGTGATGAAAGTAGTAGAGCCAGCAATAAAATAGGTTAAAAAGTTATGCTTTGGGTGGGTATATATTTACTGTAAGATACTTTGGATGGGTATATATTTACTGTAAGATTTATCCTCTTAGAAACTGGCCACAGAAACTCTTTGCTTATTAAACATCCTGATGGTGTCCAAATGTGAAACATTACATGTCCTGTGGTGTCAGACTTTCAGAGAAGGACTACAGAGGCCATTCCCACACTAGACTGTTATAGCACTGTTATTTCACTTGCAACATCCTATGGAATCCTAGGGTTTACAATTCCCAGCCGGCCCCTCCCGAAACTGCAATCCCAGGGATTCCATAGGATGTTGAAAGTGGAATAATAACGCTATAACAGTCTAGTGCGGAAATGGTCCAAAGCATACTTCACCCCCCTCTGCAGTGTAACTGCAACTTTTAATTACTTTTCTAAACAAGAGGGTGTGACCTCACTCAAAATATATAGCAGGAAATATATCCCATCGTTCAAGTGCCGACTAATGACCTCTGTGGATGTTCATAAGACAATGAGATAAGAGGAGAGAGTCTTTTGTAGCATTCAGATTTTTTAAAGATGCTGACAAAAATGATTATTTAATCACTAAGAAATAAAAAAGTAAGGAGTTACTTATTAAAAACTGTGAAGGAAGGTAATGAAAACCGGCAATTATGGTATATTTTATTAGGGTCATTTAAACGTTATAAGAGTGATAAATAGATGGCATGAGCTTCTCAAGAACTGTTTGTCAAACAGAACTATAGGAAAATGCCGCTAATTACAGCAGTATGAAGAGGACACCTGGAACTATAACTGTAACTAGTTATTTTTTAAAAGCAATTTCCAAGCTAAGCACATGTATACCTGCCTACTACAAGTAAGGTTTAGCAAGAGGCTGTTCCTCTACTACTCCTTCTTCCTCCATCTCGTTAAGTATGTTAGCATTCTTCTGGACTTGTCTATACCATTCATTCCCAGTTTATGATGCACATTTTACCTAAGCTTCTGTTCCTGTATTTTTTAAAACAATTTGAGCACGCTGAAAAGTTGTGACTTTCCTAATTCTTCTGTGTTATACTTTCTGGATTGCTTTTCTCTTGTATTCATGGCAGGGGTGATAGCTGTTCCCAACTATTTCATCAGTACTTATATCTCACAACAAATCTTGAGACCCAAACAGGCAATGAACACTATTATTAATTCGACCACAGAAAGGTCATGACTGCAATTTATTA
Organism: Cyclura pinguis; assembly: GCA_030412105.1. Taxonomy (NCBI): domain Eukaryota; kingdom Metazoa; phylum Chordata; class Lepidosauria; order Squamata; family Iguanidae; genus Cyclura; species Cyclura pinguis. Next base: position 1,744,385 of record CM059613.1, read on the forward strand.
ACTGTAAACTTGCTCCCTTTAAAAAGGTGTGTAAAAGGTGCCATAAAAGTTGGAGAAAACTTAAAGTCTATCTTACATGTTCCATCCGTGGGCTGGAGTTGTTCTCTCTACCATGCCCAAGGCTCAAGGGAAACCTAGCAGAAGACTCACAAACTGAAAGGAACTCCAGAGTATGTTCATAAGTCAGCTATAGAAATGAGACAGAAGATACATCCAGAGCCCAGCAGATGGAAAATGCAATCTAAACTAAAATCCCTAATTACATGTACTCTACCCACTGCATTTAAAAAAAAACAAAACAGACAAAATCTGCAACATGAAACTGTACATAAAACATAGCGAACATGAATTGTTTTAAATCAGTTGTGTTCTCAGCATTAAAACACCTTCAAGTGTTAAGAATCAAAAAGGGTAAGAGATACAGAATAAATGCCAGAAAGTTACAAGCTTGGCCAAAGCTGGAATTTTAATTGTTTCAAAAGCTCCAACTGTTCCCTTTACACTTAATCCTTGATCCCAGAATACCTTTTAAAATGTCACTCCAAATAAATCTAGCATTTACAACATTACTTTTGCTCTAATTTTTTTTTTAAATCATGAAGCAAAAAGAAAAAATGCTACATAATAGTCTTAAGTTACCAAACAAGCCAATATGTGGATGGTCAAGTGAATACCTATGGAAAATCATCATATATAAGGAGTTTTTTCTTTGCAACGATGTTCAAAGCCATAATGTTCCAAGATACAGCGATGTGTGAGGAATTCAATCTTTGCAAACTTCAACAGAAATTGATTCAACCTGCTGCTCCCAGAAAAACACCCAGATAGTCCCTTCCCAATGTTCTAACCTGGTTATCAGCTTGATTTTAAAAACTTAAAATAAATTTTTAAAATGTGTATTTAGCAAGCAGAAACACTAAAAAATAAATATTGAAGTATCTTTTTTGTGACTTTTTATTTAAATTGCAGACACATGCTGAACTGATCCAATCCAGGTACAGGGACAAGTGATGACTTCTGAGGACCTTCAAAGCACCAAACAGATTTCTCAAAGGTAACAGGAAAAAAAATTAATGTCATATCAAGCACTCATATCCTGCATGCAATATGGTTATAACAAAAGTACCATCTCACTCCACTTTGGTTTTCGTCATCGCACAGTTACGAGTAAACATCAATCCTCACTTACTAGAAAGTTGTACTTGTCCAGAACACTCTGCATTCCATGTGGTTGAGCTACATATTTATGACCCCACCAAAGCAGCCCATGTAAAAAGATGGATTTCAACAGCCCACAGTCCTGGACACACCAAAACCCCAGTGACTGCAGAGCAATTTCAGACTTCAGTCACTAGTGTTCAAGATTTTGCAGCTGTTCTGCTACAGTCACACAAAGGTCTTAACACAAGCAACTCTTTAAAAAAAACAACGAAGTGTATGGTACATTCATTGGCTTGTTTCATATTCTGTAACTTCACTTTTCCAGCCATTTTCAGTACAAGCCTTCTTTTCCAAGTCTGAACATAATTTATACATCAGTGATTGCCAAACAGAATTTTAGAAATGAATTAGTAAAATGTTTCAGCTTTTGTCTTCTTCCGTTGCTCGAAATCAAAGTGAGCTGTATCTAAAATGGCAGTTTAGAACTCTCTATTTTCAACTTGCTTAAGTGGATGATAGCATTAAGTGTTATCCTCCAGGTTGAGATGATGAGGCGTTCACACCATCTGTCTATGGAGCCAGAAACTTTCCCTTTTAAAGTACCCGAAAGAGTACCATTACCTTAATTCCAAACAATGACGTATCACAAGAACTGTGGCATTCCACGTTAAAATGTTTGACCCACCAATTCCTCAAGCTTCCTGGTCAGGGTTGCAGATATGTGACTCCTGAATCCTGTACACAGATCTGTGGTTGTTCCCTGCATGGACAACACATGACGTCTTGCACCTCTGTATTCAAACACATGGATAAGACTACAGGACCAGAAGGTGACATTTTGCTTAATATTATGTAGGCCTTCCCAGTCCCTGTGCTCCTAGAAGTGATGGCCTTTTTAAAAGACATACAAGGGATCCTTGGATCACTCTGCAATCACTGGGATGGATGTGTGTGGGCATAACCACCTTGGATCCCTTGTCTGGAGAAAGACATGACATAAATTAAACAAATAAATAAATAACGGTGCGATCTTGGATTGCTGACTAGTGTTTTCAGAACAACTTTTGCCCGCAATCTCCACGGATACAAAGCTATGACGAGAGGCTTGCCGATGGCTCTAGCAAGACATTCAGAATTTGCTAACAATGGATAGCTTTCCCTGATTGCCATATGGTTGTAAGGAGATGCTGGATGGAAACCTACCACAAATGGAATGCGTTGCTGGCTGTCGCTTGACTCATGTCTTTTATGCATAAGATTTTTCTCTCAAAGTGATGGTTGCTCTTTTGATGTTGTCATCACTGATATGAGGAAGATTTCTTCCTTGAAGCAGCTGCTGCTTACATACTCGCTGGTCCTTTTACAGTAATTTTCTCTGGTGTTGCAGATGTGCCCAATTTTTAGAGCCAAGTGGTGGTTAATGTATCTTTGAACATGCTTGAGGTGCCAGGATCCAGGTAAGTATGGGCATCAGTAGTAATCCTGTGACAAATATAATGCACTGAGTAGTGATAATTTTGTGATTCTCAGTAGTAAGGAAGACTTTAATAAAAGGTATATGAGATGTTCCATTGTTTTTCTAAAAATAAACTTGATTGTTGAATAGATAGAGGTGATACATAAACTCTTCTAAGCATTCTTTTCCTTGTAACCATACCACTAAGTTGTATCACCACCATGATATGTATCACCACCAGGACGCTTTCATTCTGGATGCCTATATTAGTCCATGTGGATTTGTGGTGTATGTGTGTGTGTGATGGTGAAGATTACATTTGCTGACAATGCATCCCAAAGAACAGATCCAGAAGAATTGGAAAAGACAGCCCTAAAAACTGAACACACTTGGAAAGAAAGAAAAGAAGCATTTGAAAATATTTGTACCTTCCTAGTACACCAAGAGCGATATGGTTAAGGACAGTTCGTGGCCTGTGTGGATTTGTAGGAAAACCCTGGAAAAAAAAACTTTGCCAAAGGCTCTCAGGAAGCTAAGTAGTAGACACAGGGTAAGAAAGGAGAGTCTTTTCATGGATCAGCAACTGGTGAAAAGATACGGAAACAAAGGGGAGGAATAAATGCCCAATTTTCTCAATGGAGAGAAGAAAGCAGCAGGGTGCCCCAAAGATCTGCTCTGGAGCCTGCGTGTTCTTTTACAGACTCATTAATGATCTTGGAAAGGGGGTGAACTCTGAAGTGGCCAAACTGGCAGAAACACAGCAATGTTTTTCAACCACAAAGCATGGAAGGATATTCACAAACCAGGCAGCTGGGTGTGTGTGTGTGTGTGTGTGTGTGTGTGTGAGAGAGAGAGAGAGAGAGAGAGAGAGAGAGAGAGGGAGAGAGGGAGGGGGAGAGAGAGAGAGAGGGAGAGAGATGGGGGGGAACAGAACGAAGTTTTCCCTAATATTTCGTAAGAATCTCCTTTTTTGTTATTTGAATCCACTGCTTTGGGTCTTATACTCTGAAGCAGCAGAAAACAATCTCCATCTTCCACGTGACAGCCCCTAAGATTTTTAAAGAAGACTTACATATTACCTCTCAATCCTCTCCAGATAAAACATGCTCAGCTCCCTCACCCACTTTCCACAAGGCTTAGTTTCTAAGCAAGTGCAGAGGAAGGTGACTAATGTCATCTTCTCTCTTGAACATGCCCAGGTTATGTCTTCCTCTGGAGATGCTCCCATTTGGCAACTTCATTCTTAAACCTGTCACCTAGAACTGGAGACAGGACTCCAGTAGGTCTAACTAAAGCAGAACAGAGTGGTACTATTACATGCCATGACCTGGACACGATAGCTCCGCTGAGGCAACCTGGGACTGTATTTGGCAATGAATCCTACCATGGATTCATATTTAGCTTGTACACATATATGTCATATGTTAAAACAAAGCAGGTTTTAAACTTGCCCAAGTAGATTCTTCTCAGAAAGTGAGGTCAACATAAATGGTAGTTGTGCCATGAACCCAGAATGGAAATGCCAGGTCTGTTTCGTTTTCGGTGAGGGTTGGTTTCTGTTTTGTTTTGCCTCTTTTTCAGAAAGCTTCCCAGTGACACTCAACACGAGAAAGCAGCAGGTATTCATAGCATGAGGTCTTCTTGGCACAGCTACAGTAAGGTCACACCACATTAACAATTGCAGCAGCTGCTTTGAAACCTTAGCCACAACACTGCACTCCACTAATTCCAGAGTTTGGACTACTGTGCTAGACAACAGTCTAGTTACAAATAATGAAATAACTTGCAATGAGTCTCACCTCTGTAACGAATCACCTCAACTTTGTAATGAATCAAAGGCCTATGTAACATGGTTGCAACCTAACATGACATGACTTCATTTCTATTTTCAAGTGACTTTTTAGTTACCTTCTAGTTATAAGGGTATGGTCTTACTAAATGATAGAGACAGAACATCATATGGTTCAGGTTTTCACTTGAGCTGTTGCCTTGTGCCTTGGCTATGGATATCAAGGAGACAATGAGGAAGACTGGAGGAGAGTGGACTATGTACCACAGGCCCGCAATTCTCTGAATTCATTCTTAAAGTAACTATTCTACTTGCTCTTGAGAAATGGAAAAGCTTTTTAAATTGTAACTATGATGGTATTTTCCAGCTTTGGAACTTTGATTGTAACTGATTAAACCTCTGGCTAATTTCCTTAGGCCCAAGGAGGCAAGACATCCAATAACCTGCTCCATTAACATTTTGGAGGTCAGAGATTCCTTTGAGAAACTGATTAGTAAAAAGGTGAAAGATTTATACGATTGCAGCAACTATCCTAGATCTGACCTGCTCCTGCTTTCGGGATACTTACCCTCCTGGCTCCTCAGTCCAAAGCTTCCCTTTGCTGGAAACTTTGGATCCTATCTATGAAATTTGTTCTCAGTCCTTCCCCAATCACCCACACGCACAAACACAAACACTTCTAGTCCTGCTGATGATATGTCACCTCAAATCTGCTGCAACAGATACATTATTGGGCCAATCCTCACTGAAGACCAATTGGAACTGAGGTGCACCTTCAGAACTCATTCCCTTCAATCCTACATCCCATGACTTTGAGACCAAACCAGTGTTTTGTTGCCCTTCAGCTCTCCTGGTCGCATCAATGGCCCATGCCGTTGGCCAATGAAAGGTCACGCACGTAGCTCTTGTCTACCATCTTCTCAACTAGTGTACCCCATCACAATTGCCCTTTATGTGTGTTTTTTCTCTCTCTCTTCTTTCTCACTCACACCCACTCTCTCTGCAATCCTGCCTTCTAGAATCAACGACAAGGCCTCAAAACACTTGTAATTCCAAATTAAATGCAAACAGGGGGAAGTCTATATTTAACAACTATAAAGAGTTTTAGATTCTTCTAGGAAGAACAGCATGCATCATACCAGCCAGCTATTTCCTCACTTTGTAGAGCTCCTTCTCCAAAGATAATTTGGGCAAAAGTCGTAAAGATTCTTTCAGCTCCACAGGAGCCACTGAACACCTGCTTGGATGCCTGTTCTCGCTTCACAATCAATATTTAATGACATTGATCAAATCCAAGAAGTGCCATTCACCTCTAAGAAATGAGCTTGTGAAAGGAAAAAAAAGAAGAAGACAAATAAGTTGCCCAAGCTCTCAGGAAGGCAACAATGAGGAAGGCAGGTCTGTTCATAACGGGCTTTTGTAATTGAATCCGACAACTTCGCTCAGGGCACGTTTATAACTGCTACTCCTGCGCAGCCAACATAACCGCCCAACACATGCTGGACGTATTTGCCATCTTGCACATAACCAATAGAACTGACAGATTTTGAGAAGGAGAAAAATGAGGAAGCAGCTTGAAGGGGGCAATTCAAAAAGGAACACCAGCCAAGAAAGATCATGAATAGAATGCAGATTAGGAAGATGCCACTCAGAGTCATGTTCCACCTTTTCATTAGCCACGGACGTTTTACGCTATGTGCAAAAAACCAACCCTAATTTGGGGTTCTCCTTTGTCGCATCGGGCATCCTTTTCCTGATATGTTAGCAATCAGCATATAAAGGCCACCATTTTCTTCACCTTTCGCCTTTATATCCATAATGGACTACATCAGTGACAGCCACCTCTGAATCAATATTATTTTCCCAGTGCATACAATATGTTCCAAAGCCTGCATTTTATTACTTTCAAACTGTGTTACCCTCAACCAACTGAGACAAGATGCCAGGTAAGTCCTCCTGAAAAGACAACTCACTTTTTTCCCCCTTCCTCTTTCCTCTCACTCTGTTTCCCTTTTCTATCAGGTCTTTTTTTTTTAGGGGGTATCATTGGTATGAAGTGACTGTGTGCAAGCCACTCGCGCAGCCTTTTGGGCTGAGGAGCAGCATGAAAACATGCTTTAAATAAATAAATCCCCTATTCAGTGGAACCTACCTGCTCTCGAAGTTCTGTATCACCTTCAGATTATCAAACCACAGGGGCTAAAAAGTATGCAACACCAAAGCTACGCTTACAAAAAGATAACAAACAGACATCAACTCCACATGGGTTGCATGAAGTATGTAATGTAAGACATAAACAGGATATACAATAAGATGTATCAGAAATAACAAGACTCTGGCAAAACTTGCTTCATAAAACACTTCCTTCAGATTCCATGGTAACATCTTTGCTCTTGACACCACGAAAACAAACCTGACATAAAAGATCACCAAAAAACATTCATCCCAGAATCTGAATAAACTTTCCAATTACAAGCATAAACTGGGCATTTTGCAAATGCTGGATTCTTCAGCCCCATAAAATGGCATGGTTTGGTTTAAGACTATGGAAAGAATCTTGCTGGATACTTAAAATGGTGTAATTTCCCTAGTCCCAGCAGAAGGACAGCATCTTGAATATGTCCGTGCAAGCGGTTCCACCACAATTTAGATTCCACCTAAATGTGCATACTTGTGAGCCTTAAAAAGGATGTATCCCTTACAGTAAACAATCTGACAACACAGACCACCAGCTTGAAGTTTCTGCTGTGCAGGCAGTTAAGCACCAATCCTACTTTGCACCACTGCATGAGGATTTATTTAACTTAATGCAAAATTGGACAAAGTGTCTGCCTGCATCTCTACAACCAATGCAGAGCTTCACCCAGGCCCACTTCCTCGGCCTTGGTTTCCTTTCAACCCACCTCTTTTTTTTGTATCCCAAAAGTCCTAAAGCAACCATCTTACTTAGTTCACACATACTAAAACTTGACATAGTAGTACCAAGGGTAGAACCCGCGGTAGGGCACACAGGTTGAAATGCAACAGCTCCATCAGTCACAACATATTGAAATCCAAAGACCTGGAAGGGAGTTCCACAATTCGGGAGCAATCACTGAGAGAAGGCTCTCCCCTGTAATCTCACCAACTATGCCTGTCTCAGGTGAGAGACACAGTCTTTCAGACAGTCTGGATCCAAGCCATGTAGGGCTTTAAAGATCATAACTAGCACTTTGAATTCTGCCTGGAAACAGATCAGCAGCCAATAAAGCTGTTTCAACAAGCGGTTTATATGCCCTCCATAACCTGTCTCAGTTAGCATTTAAAATAGGGTTGGAAATCCTTGGTCTTCCAGATATTGGCAGCCGGCAACTCCCAGCAGCCCTTGCCAGCTTAGGCTATGATGAAGAATGCTAAGAACTGCAGTCAAAGAACACCTTGAAGACTGCAGCAATCCTCACCTAATTTCAAAAATAGAACCCAAACTTTTAAGCTCACCGGACAAAGCCCTCACACTAGGTTCCAGCTGAAGAGGGCACAAGAAAACTACATTTTTATGCAATGATGCATTCCCTTTAAATTTGCAACATGTTGACTATAAAGCAAAAACTGCATGTACAAAGAGAGAAAGGGGGAGTGGGGGCGTTATGACAAACAAGTCAAAAATGAATGAATTCATGTCTTTTGACATTAATTTCTCTATTACAACCTTCCTAACGGCCCAGGTTTGCTCTGAACACACAGCAGAGCTCTCAAATGATAGCTCAGGCCCTACAACCTAGCCTACAAAGAATTAACTGGATTAATTAGCAAGGGATTTGAGGCGCAGTTTGGAACTAGGAAACCAAAACACTAAAATTGTTTAAATACTTTGGCATGAGATCAAGGTTTCCAGGCAGCCCCGACACTGCATCAGCTTCTTTCTTACTCAATGTTTTAACACATTTAACCTGACAAAGGTACTTTATCACGAGATATGAATGGCACTGTCAAAATACCAAAAAAAGCAAGAAGAGGAAGCAATTTTTTCAAAAATGCCACAAGCTGTTAGCAATTTTGCCAATATGGACGGAGCCCAGACAACATTAATTAAAAACCAATAGCTTAGGACATAATAGCTCTCATCTAATTCATCTCAAATAACTTCCACAGGGGAAAAAATGGAGGGGAAAAATAGGGAGGACAATGCAAAATATCTTTGCTATTATGCCAACAAGACTGACCAAAACAAAAGCTTCAGAAATAAAGCAAAGGAGAAGAGAGAGTGTGTAGCTTTGCAAATGTTCAAAAAAGAACCCAGACACACGAACGCAAAGAATGTTTCTTCCACGCACCATCATTAACCCAGCACTGGGTAGAAATACCCAGACCAGGAGCACTTGGTGAATGAGTCTCCAAGAAATACATTCCTCGGTGTTGTTATTATTACTAATTGCATGCCAGGAAAAACCAGGAAACAACAAATTCTCAATGTGTTTTTCCCCTGCTTTCAAGTAGACTTCATCATTATTTCACACTATGCATCTGGCTTTGTAAAGCGGAATGCAAAATATATATGTCCTCTACAATAAGGCATTCGCAATACAGAATAAAATGCATGAAATGGGCCCAAAAAGGAGGGGTGGAGGCTGAATCACCAACCTAAAGAATGGGAAAATGAGGGGACACCAACGCCTAAAGCAGGCCCAAGCACAGATACGTAGACTCCTGTTTTGTTTGTGACATTGTCGTGTGCCTTCCAGCAGACTCAGACTTACGGTGACCCTCTTCTATGGTTTTCTTGGCAAGATTAGTTCAGGTTTGCCATTGCTTTCATTTTAGGCTGAGAGAGTGTGACTTGCCCAAGGTCACCCAGTGGGGGGTTCTATGGTTGAGCAGTAGGGATTTGAACCCTGGTCCCTTGGAATCCTAGTTCAGTGCTCAAAACGCTGGACCCTGCTGGTCCTCTCTACCAACCAGTGTGAGCAGAAAATAAAAAAAAATGATAGCTCCAGGAATAGCACCCAGCCAGCATGGCCAATGGAAGCTCTGTGTGTGTGTGTTTTAAGAACGTTTCCAAGTTTCACAGAGGAGCCTTCCATTTTGTTTTGCTCTCCCAGTGGGATGGACAATATTCCATTCCACCAATATTGACCAAATCAAGGAATCTCCTGCCCTGTTAAAGCAATCTCACAATCAGGATTTGAGCTTGGAAAAGTCCCGCAAGGGAGAAAGGGAGACCAAGTGGTGGAAGACTTTGACCTTCTTGGCCTACATAAAGCAGCTCCTGGCTGAGGCCTCAGACAAAGTTATCTCATGTTTCCATCTACCACCAAGGAGATGATGGAGCAAGTTCCACTTCATCTCATCCATGGTGGTGAATGGAAACATGAGATATAAGCCTCACTGAGACAGCTTTGTTCTGGCTTTGCAACTGGACTGAGATTCATATAGACAACTGTCCACCTGCCCCACCGCTCTCCCTACCCTCTTGTGAGATGGACCGGCTAGCTGTTCTCAACATGCCCGCCGCTTCCATTGACTTAACAAAGCACAGATCCTCGAGCCATGTGCCTTGTTTCAATTCACGGTGTGGGTCCCATATGGGAGAAAGGCAGAATATAAATTAAATAAATAACTAAATAAACAGCATTTAATACTCTGCATTATCCAATACACTGAGGGAAGGTTGGGGTGGTGGGAAGCATGAAGTGACTTGGATCTAAAGTCACTTTCTTTTTAAGACTTAGCAATATTGGTCAAGAGTCAGTTCCAACCAGGGAACGATACTAGCAGTTAAACAATCAAAATTTTCAGGAATGTGTTTCTGCACCAGACGGGGGAAACTAAGAGACGGCCAGAGGCCAACGCTCCCCTGCTCAGAGCTACACCCCTCAGACTACACCCCCCCCACACATCAAGGCCAAATACCCCTGTTTTCCCATCATGCCCTATCGCAATTTTGAGAGGGATTACACAGGAAAAGAGGTGTTGTCTGGGGGCAGTACAGTGGTCTGAAAAATAACCAATGCAAATAATTCAGCAGTACGAAAAAAACCAAAATCAGTTAAAGAAATGCAGAGCAACAATATGCGGATGATATTTTTGTTCTCCTTTGTCACTATAAATTGATAAACGACTGGGGGCGGCAGATATAACTTGTAAACAGTTTTAATGAATATCACTCCAGTAGCTGCATCTACAAAAAGTTGGGATCCATGAAATATTACCGTTATGTTAAAATTAGGATGAAAGATAACAGAAATAAATAAATGGCTGTATGCATTCATATTCTACAGAAGGCCATCTAGGCATTTTTGTTTTAATTGTGGCCTGTCACTATTTATAATAATATTGAGGCAAAGGCAACTTTCCAATAAAGCAACAAACGTTAAAGAGGTGTCCTTTAAGCTTCGCTTTAAGCCATCTACCATAATGGCATGATTTGCTCTGGACATCATTAAAATGTAAAGTTAATGAGGATTCAACGGCAAACAGAAGAAATGTAACCTATTTTCAGGCAGGGAGTTCTAACGCTACAATCAGAGGGAGAGCCTCTTTGATGTCTCTTTGTCTCTTCTCATTAATTTTCTTTTGGTTTTTTTTAAAAAAACAAAGGATGTTTAAACTAAAAAAAATGCACAGAAGTTTAAACATGGTAATTACAGTGAAGCTGCAATGAGGTCATTAGGTTTTTTAAAAGTTTGAAATAAACAAGATCAAGATACAACTGTTTTAAAAAAGATGTCAGCTCCCCCTTTTAACATGTCTATGGGAAGCCTGGTCCGTCTTCTGAGCTCTTCCCTCCAGGTGTCAAAAATTTCTGGTCAAACAAACAAAAGAAATCGTATCCCAAATGCACTGATATCAGGAATTTTGACTGAACAACAACTCTGACAACAACTTCAACACACTCAGATTCAGTAAGGCCCAATATCTGCAACTAAACAGCCCACCACTGTTCTTATATGGGTGAGATACAACCCTCTATCCACCACGAGAAATCAATACAAACGCCAAAGTAACAGCACTTATTTATTTCATACTCTGCTATTACAGTCTTGAAGGATTACCAAAGCAGGTTAAAAACAAAGACGAACATGGGAACATTAGGAGAATCACACTGGATGACAGCACAGACCTATCTAGTCTAGCATTCTCTTCATGTTGCCCTGAACCCTACTGTTAACACCCCACCAGAATAGACCCACAAAATCAACAGAATTTACCAATGTGTTGACTCACCAATAGACAGTCAATTCATTGAGTCTGGTCTAGCTAGGACTTTTGTTGTTGTTGAATGCTTTCAAGTTATTTCTGACTTACGGAGAATGAGGGTTTCCTCGGCAAGAATTTGTTCAGAGTAGGTTTGCCACTGTCCTCCTCCAGGGTTGAGGGAGTATGGCTTGCCCACAGTCACCCAGTGGGTTTCCATGGCTGCATCCAGTGGGGATTCAAACCCTGGTGTCCCAGCACCCTAGGTCAACACTAAGCCACAGTACTATCTGGTTCCTATAGGCAAGACTAACTGACATGATTCATGCCACTGTGGTCAAGTTGGGTACAGGACATACATATATTCATTTATTTAAATTATATCCTGACTGTCACCCAACATGGGACCCAAAGTGGTTCATATCAGATATCAAAGTCCAGAGCCCGGGGGCAACCACCAAAAGGGTCTTCTGCATCCTCCATCAGACAGGCCTGTGATGGACGGGACTAAGAGAAAGCCTTCTCCCAAAGATCTCAAAGCTTCGGCAGGCTCACAAGGAGAAATACATTCCTTCTGGACCTCAGCTGCACTGGGCTTTAGAGGCCATAACTACTTTGAACTGTGACCAGAAACAAAACAGTAGCCATGAAGCTGTTTCAAGAAGGGAGTTAAATATTCCCTGTATCTCATTTCAGTCAGTAGTTTGGCCACAGCATTTTGGACCTGCTGAAGCTTCAAGTTTCCAAAGTCAGCCCCATGCAGAGTGCATTACAGTAGTCCAAAGAAGATGCAATCAAGGCATCTGTCACCATAGCCAAAGGACGTTAGTGCAACAGTGCCCTGAATACAAAGACAAGCATGCGTATAAACACTGACTTGTTTCTCTCATGAATCCTAAGAAAGAAATGGCATGATGATGTTGAGCAGAAATAGGAAGAGGGAGTGGAACGGCTCCACCAGCTTTTGGCTCTGCCTCAGGTATTATGCTCAGAAATCCCACCTGGGGGATTCTCAGAGTTGCAGTCCAAAAAGAAAACTTTCTTCAGGGTGGAGCATGAGTGCTTAGTGTCTTCATCCTTGCTCAATTAACCATGTTTATTCCTGCGAAAAATCATGTATGCAACTTGCACCCATTCACTTCCAAGCTGTTTTTCTCAGTTCTAGTTACTATTTGCTGAGCATTCACAAGGTTGGAGAAAACGGAACGGAGACGTAAACTATCAACTGCACCATGTCAGGCTGCATTGTGAAATTTACAGTGGCGTATTAACTGCATTCGGGAGATCTCCTCAGCGCACTGTTTGATAGGTCCATGACTCACAAGAACCCAGCATGAGGGATCAACACAGCTCTTTTGAATAACTAGATCAATTTCCTCCATGCAGTCATATTAAATTATATACAAACGGCCTACGAGCTTGCATCTTACAAAGGAAGCAGAGATGATAAACATGGATTAATACTCCTTAATGTCCCTTAATTCCTCCGTGTAGTGTTACAGTAAACAAACAGTCTATTCAAACGTGGTGACTGACACAATCTCACCCTATAATCAAGATTCATGCTGTCAGCTACAACTCTCCAGTAATGGACTTCAGAAAGGTATTAATTGCTTCTAGTTAAATAACCATGCATCTGTTCTAATGGAGCCCTTTCAGACTTCACAGGTAGGTGACCATTCTAGTGTTTGCGAAATGTAACTTGATTGTTGGTATCTCACACATGTATAAGCTCCCCTACAGAAGTAGCTCAATTTTTCTGTCTGATGTGGAACAAACACATTCAGCTCAAGGTTGTGGAAGCAAAGTTACGTATGCAGCACCTATACTGAATCTTGAACTATGAAAAACTAAGCTTCTGGCTATTGTTTCTCCTCAAATTTCACTGTGGAGGCACCATCTAAGTCACCCACAGTCTGTCTAGGAATGGAAGATGGTCATGTGTTATGGACTCAAAACCACACAAACGTTCATCTACCAAAAATAAGAGCCAAAATGTTTGGGAAGCAAGAGAAGCAACTTGGGTCCTCCTAAAACCAACAGAAAAGACTCGCTTAAGACACAGATTTTTAAAACCCCATTTATAGTGAAAGTAAGTTGAAAACCAGCATTCTGACTGAGGAAACCAGCAAATTCCAATGTTCAACAAAAGCATCTTCTCTCCCTGCAACATTTTTTTCTTCTTCTCATAAACATCCCGTACACTGCTTGGTTAATGCTTCAGTCAAGCAGGGGAGACCACAGGAATGAAGATATGGAGGGAAAGGAAAGGTTTTCGAACCTATTTGCACATGTTATAGCAAAGATTACCCACAGGGCACTCCACACAGCCCTCTCCATTAAGCATGAAAGGAAGACATTTCATTTCAAACAATACTTCAGGATAAGATTTCCTAATTGGCAACAGTCAAGTGATCTATGTTTCTGAGCAGAACATGGGAAACTTGATTTCAGGATATTCTGCCAGCAAATTATCTAATCTGTTTCCACACTAGACTGCTATAGTGCTATTATTCTACTTTCAACATCCTACGGAATCCTGGGGTTTGCAGTTTAAGGAGGGACCGGCTGGAGAGAAAAGAAGAGGCAGAGTTCATGAGTGGATCCTGAACTATGTGAAGAACCAACATATTCTAATTTTAGAAAGAATCACAAAGCTCAGATGGCTGCTTTAGGTTCAACTGCCTGAAAAACAAACAGCATTAAATGGGGCCATGCCCCTTTGCTTCAGCAGACTTCCAGGGAAGTTATTTGCTTGTCTAAAAGATACACCAACACTCACACTGCTCCTGCAGTCTATCCTGAGTGCCCTGAAGTGAACGTGTTTTGTATGCTTTTAGGAACTCTGGATGGTGAATTCTGTAGTTTTGTAGAGAGATACTTCGGAAATACGGACTGTGCAGCATCTAGCAACAATCAGTCAGCAAAGCACACAAGAAGGAACCCTCTACTGAGTCAGATTATTGATCCTCCTAGTTTAGGAGTGGGGGGAACTACGGGGCCCTCCAGAAGTTGTTAGACTGCAACTCCCATCACCACCAGCAAATACAGGATGAAGACTCAGAGAATTTTAAAGTTGGAAGCGACCACAAGGGCCATCTAATCCAGTTCTCTCGCATGCAGGAATACAAAACTAAAGTACTCCTGAAAGATGCCCACCCAACTTCTGTTTAAAGGCCTCCAAACATGGTGAGTCCACTACACTCTGAGATGGTCCATTCCACTGTCAAACACACTAACATCGCCCCTCAGAGGGTGTTTAGGGGCTTCCAGGGGTGTGGTCTTCCAAGGTCTCCTGAGGAAGCTAATGCAGCCTCCTAGCTTCCCATAGTTAGCCACCCAGATTTAAGATTATACCAATACAGCTTGACTGCACCCCAAAAGTATGAGGGAACTGAGAAAGGTGTCAGAGAAATACACGTCTGGGGGCTAACCCTAATAGCATGAGCATCCACGCCATCTGTAGTCAAGGGCATTCTCCCTCAAAGGAGAACATCACAGCAGTTCATCCTTGAAGTCACGATGGAAGTCTAATATATCGTTTGAAGCAGTCTGTGAACTTGCGGCTATCAAGTGTTAAAACAGCACAAAACATACAGCTCTGTTTCCAATTAACTTTTCCATAACAAAAGAGAATGACACTCGGTACCTTTTGCCCAAATTGAATTCACTGCCTCTTTTAAAAACCTATACACCTTTTATAGACTACAGAGCTATTCGTTCAAGCAAGGTATTTTAAAGACATTAACTAGCACTGGCTGGTATTTCTTCCCCCGCACCTGAGCAAAAATGCCACTTGGATTTTGCTGAGCTCTAGGAATATCCATAATGCAGTGTCCCTGAGCAACTGAGCTCCAAGCAGTTGGACAGACACATGAGTCAACAACAGAATATGGTTGTATAACATGAAGTTAAACATCTTAATCATTGTCCTTGTTAATCTATGGGGAGTCTGCTTTAAAGTCATTAGTTCATTGTTTCTTTTTAATCTCAATGACTCTCTAATTAAAGTTCTTCCCCAGTCACAGAATTCTCTACAGTGAGATATAACAGCTAACTTCAGATGCATTAAGCTTAAAGCAAAAAAAAAATTAGCACTCATTAACAAGATTACCTGTTGTGATTAAATAAGCACAAACAAGGAAAACTGTTTGCAAATTTTGTGAATGAGCAGGAGGCAAGAGTTTAAAACCCATACTTTTAAATTAAACCTTTCTCCCACTACCAAAAGCTGTGCAAATCCATCATCTCTATTCAAAAGCAAGAGGGGTGGCAGGAGAATCCTGTTTGCATCTAGTTATTTCAATGCAACTCCCAAATCTTAAAGGAACCTGTTAACAAGCACTTAATTGCAAAAAAGTGCTTCATGGGCAGAGCCTTAATGCTTTAGCTTTCCCAAATACTCAACGAGCTCTTGAAGTGGAATCTCTCTCCATTCTGTTCAGGGAGGCAAGCATGGGAAACACTCTTCTAAAAACAAAAACAAAAATCAATCACAGAAGACTTGTGGGTGGGGAGGGGGGCAATAATAACTCTTTTTTAAAAAAATTAAAAAGTAAATTTCACCCTGCTAAGAATTTTCTAAGCTTACTGGGTGAAATTTCAACATGCTGCTAAGGAGGCTGTAGCTGTCAGATTTCTCGCCCGTCTCTGTCAGGAAAAGAAAAACTGACAGATCACAGGAGTTTGCCTTTGTAAACCAATTCAGAAACTTTCATGCTTCTTATTTGTTAGGTCAAAGGTTAAATTGCTGACCTCTGACCTCCTGCTTAGCCGCCTTTCCCTTTTTCTGTAAAGCTTTATTTCTGGACGGTATTTACATGGATTAGTCTCTTTTCACGCTAAGAAGGAATCTGTTCAAAGCCAAAGCCTCCCGTTCTGCTTGTACAAAAAAAAAAAAAAAGCAGCCACAATTATTCAGCAACAGACAATGACCATATTGTGGATTTACCCCCAAAAAGGATGGGCGGGGGGGAGAGGGAGGCAAAGAAAAGAAAACCACCTCAGCCATGGCGAGTCTTGTTCTTCTGCACGAAACAATGGACAGAGAGAGGAAAAAAGGTCTTATCCGGCATTCAGCAGAAAGCAAACAAAGCCAGCCTACTGTGAACTTGATGAAGATGTCAAGCTCTCTTAAAAATATAAAAATCAACAAAAGGAGATTTCCACCACCCCCTTTGCAAAAAAAAGGGGGAAAGTCTTGTGACCAAAGCTAGTTCAGCACAGAAATACCGCCCCCTCCCTTGCCAGCCGTTTCTGGTTAAACAGCAGCAGGAGTAGCAATAACGCTGCTCTGACTTCTAGAACCCCGTCAAGGTTGGGGGGAAATCGTTCTAACGCAAAATGACAACCCACAACTTCTATAACTTGCCACTCGTAAGGGAATTAAACACGCAAACAATGAGCGACTGCCTATTTTTCCCTCCTAGAGACACACATACACACACACACACTCGGGACTTAATATTAACCACATACTTCTGATTTCTGAAAGGGGTGGGTTGGGGATTTTTAAGAAAAAACGCTGCTTGGCTGACATGCTGGGTCAGCATCAAGAGCCCCTGCCTCTCCCAGAGGGCAGAACGGGTGGCACAGAAGTTAGAAAGTGGCCACCAGGCAGGAAGTGGTCAGAAGACGATTAAAATATTTGGCATTTCTCAGGCACTTTGGAGCCTCTGGACACTTTGCATTTTTCTCTCTGCAAAACTGGACATAATCATGTAAGGCATCTGCATGTCACAGATGGGAGGGCTAAGGGTCTTGCCCCTTGGCATAATTACACACAGCACTCGGTGCCCAGGCCACTCCCCAGACTGCCTCTCTGAGAAACCATTTCACCTGCATCCATGAGAGAGCAACTGAGAGTAAAAAATAATCCAGTCCTGTAATGCTGCAATCTCTGCCCACTTTTGTTTTCTGGTCCCACCCACCATCAGCTGTGGCCCTCTCCTGACTGCATAAGTCAGGTTTGAACACAGTGGGCTTACCGAACAGTAGCCCTGGAAACCAGTGATCTAATTCTGGCATCATGTTTCCAGTCTATTCTGTTTTGGTCAGACCTCACCTGGAATCCTGTGTTCAGTTCTGGGCATCACAGCTCAAGAAGGATATTGACCAGCTGGAGCACGCCCAGAGAAGGTTGATCAAGATGAGCAGAGGTCTGATGAGGAATGCCTTAGCTTGAAAAAGAGAAGACTGAGAAATGACATGATAGCCATCTTTAAATGCATGTAGAAGATGGAGCAAGCTTGTTTTCTGCTGCTCCAGAACATGAACCAATGGATTCAAACTGCAAAAAAAGAAATTCCCAACAAAGACTAGGAAGATTTTTTTTTTTACTGTAAAGAGCTGTCTGACAATGGAATGGGCCACCTTGGAAGGTGATGGACTCTCTGTCTTCGGAGGTCTTTAAACAGAGGATGGATGGCCATCTTTCAAGAGTGCTTTAGTTGTGTGTTCCTTTACGGCAGAATGAGGTTGGACCAGATGGCCCTTGTGGTTTCAACTCTAAAATTCTATGATTCTACCAGACATCTCTGGGAGAACCACCACCAGGGATGAAACGCAACAAAATCAGCAGTTAGTATACAGAGCATGGCAGTGAGAGATGACTGGTGTTACAGTCCAACATCTAGAAGGCCATGGATTCTCCACCTTGCACTCAATGGGGTAAGAATCCATTTCAGAAAGCAGCAGCTCCCCATGATCACAGAGGATTTCACAGACCTACCTGCACCAGACAAATGAGGACTACCCCATCCCAAATGTGGCAGCTTTTTCAGATCCAACAAACACATGCAGGCAGTTCACATCTGTTCCTCTGGGGGCAGTCCATTAGGGGACTTGGGTTTGGCTCAAGGATCCCTGGCAGGGGAGATACCATAATCATGATACCACTGTTTGGTGGTTTCCCAACTTTTCTACCTGCATTCTTTCCCACAAAGCTTTACTTACTCCCAAAAAGAGCTTCAGGCTAAAAATTAGCTGGTATTTTTAGGCCCATCCTTGAGTGTTTGGCTCTGTCTACTTCTGTCTGGAAGCTGCGATGTGGCGATGTGCACACAGATGCTTCAGCACTTCTGCATTTGTGTCACCCCCATTTTAGGTATAGGACACGATACTCCACATTAGCTCAAAGCCACAGATGCAGATAAAAAGGGTCCACTGTATATGTTGACATTCTGCCTTTTGGTGAAAAGGACGTTATAAACAAACATTCTTATTATTGCTCCAGGCAACCCCTTGGTCCACCCTAACAGAGCTCTCCTGCTCCTAATCTGAGAACCATCCACAACACGTCCAATTTCCCACCCAGAGAAACTGCCGAACACTCACTCCTCTCTCACCTGTGGAAGCCCTACCACTAGAAAAGTGATTCTTACGGCCCACATACACAGCAGTACCTGCCGGCTGAGGCTGGGACTTTGATAATTTTAAGGCAGAGGCTCCTATGATCTGCTGAGAAAATAAAAGATGTTACTTCGCAGAGGTCAGAGCGCAAAGTAGGAAGTTCTTAGTTCCACCAACTACTCTACCAGCTTCCAGCAGGAACCAGATTACGGGTAAACGCTACACCGGGAGACAGTTCAAATGCAAATGTGCCCATTCTCTCAAACAATGATAAACTCCCTCAGAGTTAATAATTTCCCAGGGAAGATTCATCTCCCTTTTCAACCTAGTGGTATGTTTAGGAGAAGAGAAAAGAAACACACAGTGAGACTTAGCAGCCAGGCCCTTTTAAATGCCTTTGTTGTATTTTAAAAAAAGAAGAAGAAGAAGCCGAAACTGCCATTTCCTCTACTAATCCCAGGAACATTTGTCAAAAACCCGTTAACACACACTCATCACTTCATCCCCTGTGCTAGATAACACATTTAGGTTTCTAACTTAAACCACGATGTGTGAGTGTGTTTTTTTAAAGTGGGGGGCAAATGAAAGAAAGGATTTAAGCTTTGCTAAAGCATTTTAGCTTTTTCCTTGAACGCACAGCAAGATTTTTTACAGGCTCACACAAAAAGATGAAAGAGGAGGTCCTTAGAGAGAGAAAGGGCTTCTAGCTTGCTGCGTGGCAAAGCTAAGGAGCCAAGGCTCTCCTTTCTGATGTCTCCTTTGGCAGACACGCAAACGCACACACACAAACCAACACAAAAGCCTCCAAGACAGGGAGACGGTTTTTCTTCTTCTCCCCTACTTTTGTGAGCTTTTTACTTTCAAATGTTCTGGCTTTGGTGACTTATTTTGATCAGTTACTTTAGACTAACAAATGCACATTTTTCCCCCCCTATGCTATTAATGGCAGAGTTATCCCCAAATCCTCTGCACTCCTCCTTCTAACAAGGTAGGTCCTTCGGCACAGGTCTCCAAGATCGCTTGATTCCAGTTAACGGCTCGTTTGCTGACACGTGGTGGCTTTCTTTAAGAAAACAAAATAGGCAGTTTGAAGGCAGAGGGAAATAAAAAGGCTAACAGTTACTCTGATTTTTCTCCATTCTCGCTGCAGTGTTCAACTTTTTTTTTTATGGGGTTACTTTCAGTCTACATGTATAACAATGACTGTATTTATTATGAGAACGTAGGTGATGACATGTTCAGGATATTCATATCAAAGCTTCCAAGGGCAAAGTAGAGTGTTCTTTCCCCCTTTCCTTTTCCTTTTTTTTAAAATCTTGCAGAAAATTTAAAATTAAAGGAGAAGCTTCCAGCGCCTGAGATCTGAAAGAGGTACTCCAAACTGCTTTCATTAATAACCTAGCTTCTCAGCTGATTGATCAGTTACTTTGCTTTATCCAATAAGTTTGGTGTGACTAAAATAGAGGCTTGCAAATCAATAGTGCCACCTCTGTAAAGGCAGTGCTCCACATATTTCAACACTACAGCCCAGGGTGGGGGAAGATATTCCTTTGGAGGTAACACAGACAGCACACTATGAAGCTCCAAGTAAGGCCCTGGCAGGGAACATACACTGCTTTAGAATCGAATGGGCCTCTCAACAATCTAAAGACAAATGTCTCCCCAAAAAAGGGAGGGGACAATTCAATATCCTCAAGGTACTGGGAAAAATGCTTCAGGACTGTCAGGGATGCCCAGGATTAACCCAAAGTCAGCCTTCCCTTTTGCATTGATGCCAAAAGAAAAGTGTCGTGAACACACACACAAATCTCACAGGCATTCCCTAGTTTAAAAAAAACTCCTTTTTACAAAGTCTTTTTATGATCCCCAGTCCCCTCTTTTCCTTTGTCAAGCTGGAATGTTTTAGCATCATCATCACTGTTGGATGTTTTGGTTTTGGGATACAGGAACTCTGTGCAGTAAATAAGGTAATAAAGCCTGAGCTAGCAAAGAATGGAATTTTCCTGCACCCATGTGTGCCTGCCTACAACAGGCAAGGTAAACAGCAGTTGCCCCCAGAATCCCTTACTGAGTACATGGAAACATCAAACCAGAGGAAAGGAGAAAGCGGATTAACCATCAGGCTCTGCTAGAAACTTAGCTCCAGCACACAGTTTGTACTAGATCATTTTCCTTATCATCCACCCAAAAAGCAGGAGGGTTTTGGGAATGGTTGGGGGGGAGGGCAGAGTTATTCTGTTTCCAGCAAAGATTTGAGCTAAATTATGCGCTTTGAGCTATAATATGTCAACAGAACCCACACACACTACCTGTGCCTGCTGCCGCCGGATATGTCACTTCAGCGTAGACTTCAAAAGTTGTCTCCGGGTTTTGCCTGAAAGACAGCAAGCCAATGTTGAGGGCAAGCAACACTTTTCAGTAAGGTCCCACCAAACAAAGATTAGTTTTGTTTATCTTTTTAAAGAACACAGAGTAAAACAGAGGATATAAATTGTATTGCCCACCTTGCCCTTGTAAGATTTCACTCAGATGGTGGGACTCAAGGGGACGTATCTTACTGTTTTGGACCGTGTGCTGGCATCAGGTGATGGATAGCACAATCTGCTACCATCAGCTTAGCACTGAGTCCAAGTCTCAGATGATTATTTATTTATTTGATTTATATCCTGCTTTGCTCATGAACATGAGCATCTGCCTCCTCCCCTGTCTCTTCCCCAACACTGGGACAATTATTGAATCCCAAACACTGTGATAGTGAGTACAATACAGTTAAAGACATTCAACAGGTCAACAGAATTTTTAACCTACTTAGATCCAAAAACTACAAAACATTATACAAACAAAAACAAAAAGTATACTATACACAGTACTCAACCACACAAATTAACATGCAATATTTATGCAGTCCAGAAAATAGAGGAGAGTTTTTGCTAGAGAGAGAAGGCCCGTATAAACAGGTAGGTTTTCAATGTGCATCAAAACTTTTTAAAAAATGGTCAGAGCATATTGAATTTTGAGAGCAGAGTATGCCAGATAACAGGTGCCACAAGCCAAAACATCCTGCACACTGGCTCTGCTCTCTGCCTCTACAAGACATTATTCTCGAGAATCAAAAGGCTCCAACAAGGAGTCATCACATCCAATTAGACAGAAGCCTTTCCAAAGTATTTCTTCCTGCTCAGAGCAACAGAGTATTCTGTGTAATGGTTAATCCAGACCTGCTGACCAAGTTGCCGAAAGAGGAATGCACACCGGGCAATGGCTTGCTTCACTGGATGCATCAAAATCAACTAATGTCACTGGACGTTGTGCTAGGAGAGATTAAGGTAATGTGAACATTTTTTTTAAAGAAGTTATGTTGCAAGGTAAAAACTAAATTTATTTGGGTGAAAAAGAACTAGGATGCAAGATACCATAGTTTTATTTTATTTATAAGCCTTAGCATACAGGAAGCAGAAGCATTTGTGATTTTCTGAAGGCAGAAAAGACCACTCCACATTGACCACGACGTTGAGCAGGAAAGGGGTGGGGTGGGAGGAAAACACAGGCTTCAGAGAAACAGAAATGCAAAGACCATCAGCCACGGCTGCTCCACTTTCCCTATAAGCAGACTTGATGATTAATTATTGTAACACGTTATTTAACAGTAGCTATAATTAGACCAAGGCAGCCTTTCAACACCTCCTGGAGTAGTTTTAAAAATGGGCCCACAGTTTGCACGTTCTGTTTTCATTTTAGCTAAACGTGTGCTTTAATATTCCAAATGTGTTGCCCAAGAAGGCTGAGGGAGCACACACAACCGGCTACTCAAAGTAAAACCAGACTGGGGCGGCAGCCAGGCCTTCCTAGCATCACCAGCACTCCGGGGCTGGCCGTCTGCAAGTCCGGATGAACCTCTGCTGTACACCCTGGCCTACTTATTTCTCCGTATTTGTTTTATCTGACCCTGGCTCAGGCCCAACCAACAAGAGAATGGTAAAACCTACAGAGGGCAAGGAGGTTGGCTACTCACCCCGTCTAACAGCAGGGCCAAGTTCTGTTTACTATTTACTATTTTCCACATTCTGCAGCCAAATGACATGCTGTTTAAAGGCACTATGCATCACTGGTTCTGCCATTCATGAGAAGGCCTCCTTAAAGTCTCCTAGTTTTCATATTTCTAAAAAAGTCGAAGTTAACAAGTTACGAAATAACAAATTTGAAGGGAACAAGATTATAACAATGCAACATTTTAAAAGCAATGTAACAAGTAAGAGGGATGCTACATTACTGGTGCAACAAGTAACAGTTTTAATTGTTCCCAAAAATTACCCTTAAGGGCCTTTTCAGGAACATTTTGACAAGGCCATAGTGTTGAATGAGTCCACAAGGACCATCCATAGGACTGGTTGTTGTTGGACTGAACGTCAGGCTTAAATCACATCCCAAAGGCCAACCGACAAACAGGCACCTTGAAACATTTGAGGTGGTGCTACCTGGGGCGCTAACAGGTGCCCCAAAACAAACCCCCATTTGTTTTGGTAAGTGCTGAAATAAAAAGAGGGTTTTTAAAAGCTTTTTTTAAAAAAAACATGCTGGCAACAACAAATACATTCTTATGCTCAACAAGCTAACATCTCAGAAGAGAATTTGTTAGGTCCTGTTGGAACATCTTGTACCATTGGGAAGGGAAGGAGAAAGCCGTAACATGAACGCTGAAGTTTCACAGAACCACGTACGCCAAGAAAGGGGTGGGTGTGCAATTGCCCAAACGGTGTTTAATTATGAGAGCTCTCCCAGGGCTGAGGCATCTTCCTCACCTGGCTCTATACCCAGCACCCTGGACTGACGACACATGGAGAGCACCATCCTACAACTGCAGGAACCATCAAAAGGCTAGGAAGGCCATGAGCCCGAAAGACTTTCACAAATACTCCAAGATACATTTAAAAATCTCAGCTTCAGTTTCACCCTGCTCAATAACAACAACAACAGCTGTTGTTCAGCACCTTTGGGAAAAGAAAACTGTGGTTCTAGTGGTGAGAGCTCCTCTGGGAGCAATTCCAAGTGGACTGTCAGAAGCATCTGAAGGAAACTGCCATATAAGCATCCCCGAATTATCTGGCAGGTTTAGAGCACTGACAGAAAGTGGAATTGGTTGAAAAGCAGAACCCAGTCTTTCATCAATTCTTCTCCTCTTGCCTTCTTCCAAAGATGCTCCGCACTCCTTGGTATATAACAGGGATGGGAATTGCATTTCCCTCCGGGTGGTACTGAACTACAACTCCCAGATGCCTGAGCCAGCTTGCTCTTTGGTGAGGAATGCTGGAAGCCACACTCCAACAATATATGGAAAGACCTTCCACGTTGTATACAAATAATAAATGACAAAACCAGGATTTAAAAAGCATCAGGAGAAAGACGCGGACCTAGAACAGGCAAATCAGATGTTACACAAGGTTTGAAAGAATATTTTCTGGCCTGGCTATCTGCAGTGATCACAGTGCTCACCTGGGCTAAAGCAGGGAGCTGAAAAGGGGTGTTCTGTATCACAGGGCAGACTGGTTTCCACGTGACTTGGGTAAGACAATCCCACAGGAGAGCAAAGAATTGGGTGCAGGGCACCTCTATGTAACAGAAAACGCAGATGTAGGCTGAAGACAGCACTAGAGAAGGTAGATACTGTTTCCACCTCCTTTACTACAAGGAAAGCAATTGTGTTCACATCAACCCACACAAAAGAGGGAGCTCACTAAGATCGTCTTCAGGATAATACATTTCTGCATCTCTTGAAGTCCAACCTTCTTGCTAAGCAAAGTCACATGCAAAGGAGAGCAGATGATATTCTTCCCACTTAAAGTGACCAAACACCTCTGCCTTTCACGTGGAACATTAAAGGCCCACAGTGGAAGCTGCAATAGGCTTGTTCTCCCACCTCCACCAAAAAGAGGCACACAAAAAAGTATGCAATATTTCATACTCCTGGCACAAAATGGAAGACTATTTGGGGATGATGCAGGTCATCACCACAGGTTTGATCTTAGAAGATTCGTGTAGAAAAAAATGTTAAAAGCTGCATTAGAAACAGTGGTTTTTAAAATTAAATCTCTTTTCACTGAAATGCAGACTGGAAGTTTAAATTTGGAAGGCCAAGTTCTGAAGAGCTGAACTATTCTTTTTAACAGCCAGTCTATGAATATTGTATTATGCTTCCACTGGGCTGCTTACAGTGTAAAGCCATCTACTTCAAAACAGCGAGCTTAGAGTTTGCAGCAGGGAGAGAAAGGGAGTAAACAAATTGACCCATCTGTCTTCCATTGTTAGATTTGCATCTATTCAGATGTATAATCTCTTCCAGAAAATTTCCACAGCATTCTGCACATTTATAAAAAACCCAGACTTTTCATCTCTAGCTTTCTCTAACGTGTCTGTTTGGCATACAGCTTTCCTTAATATATACATGACTTAATGTAAGTTTCTGGGCTGAGCATCACAGCTCAGAATCCAGAGAGTTGCAGGATCTTGAAGGGTAACTGTGCTTCAATCTGCCAAATAGTCTAGGAAGCACAAATTAGGCTGGTTTGCTTAAAAAACGCAGACCTAATGAAACTCTCCAGCATCCTTAAGAGAGACAGGGAGAGGAGATGGCACATCACCAGAGTGAGTCTGGCAGATCTTGGCTTTCCTTCTACTGCCTTTGTAGGCACCCAAAATCCAAGATAGCAAATTCTCTCAAATGTCTCCTGTGCCAGAATTCTTATGCATTCTTATTTTTAGAGAAACCAATACAAAATGGTCAGTGCCCAGTCCAGCTTTCATCTTAGTCACAAGCTACCTGAAGATGCCTCAACCCTCCAGTCGTTAACACCTATGCTAACCTGCTGTAAGGATAGCAAAAGCCATGAAATTCCTTAGAGTATCTAAAATTATACATTGGACAGAATCCCACACTAAAACAGCAAAACTCAGCGGAAACAGAAGGGGTCAATCTCTCCTTCCCATAACAGCTTGCCCCACATGTGCCCCAAAATCCTAACCCAGGGGTCCGGAAACCCCTTTGGAACTCATATCTGTGCAGCTCCAAGGGCTTGAGATGAAGCAAAGGAAATTCCACTGTGATGGATTTAAGTCACTGTCCCCAGAACCCAAAACCCATGCTTGCACAGGACTGGACAGCTGTTAGTACCCCCAAAACAGTACGCATTTCTCTATAGGGGGAAAGGAGGAAAAGTCCATTTTAGGGGATGTTCCCATATCAACAACAACAAAAAAGCTCTTTTGAAAAACACACCAATACCCCCAACTATCAAATTCCATGGTGTCCATCATCATTTTGTTTACCCAGTCTTCTACTGGCAGCCAGGAACTACTTTTCCCCAATTACTATCATTCAGTGACAAAAGGGAAAAATACCCTTTTTATTCTTTCAACTTGGCAGCTGAAGAAGACAGCATCCTTCTATCTTCTGCCACAAATTCAAGTACAGAAGATTTAACAGGTTTACAAAGCAGCACAGTCTACCTGCTACACCCAGGAATGTGGCCTCTTTCAACCTAATTCAAGAAAGGAAGCCAAATGCTGTACACAAATAAGGAAGAGTCATGTGAGAAGTGCCAAAGGACTAGACTGGAACCTTGCCTGGGCAACCATAGTCTTCATTTGCTCAGTCACCCTGTCGGGTCTCCAGACATGACTGTGACTATAAGGTTCATCTCTGACACACTCCATTTCACAACACAGTGGGCTAAAATACTGCCAAATCCATAAAGCAGGCATGGACAGAGAAAAGACACAATTTCCTGAAATAACTCCCAGAGATGGGATCCAAAGCCATGTACTTTGACCGGATGGGATGGAACTCAACATAAGTTTTCCTGTATCTTCATTTTTATTAACACTGGCTATGTGTGCGATTGTTTTTAATACAGAATACACAGGAGACTGGACTGACACAGTTAAAGATCTGGATTTCTAAATGGGTATTTTTTTTCCTCCCAAAATATATCCTGAGTAAAAACTGAAGGTAACACTGGCAGAAGAACCCAGTACCAAATCTTCCCAACATACAAATATGAATTTAGCCCAATGCCCTCTCAGCACACAAAGACACTCTGGGGGTAAAACAATCAAACACTTAACCATAAGATACTGCACATACTGGAGTGTGTGTGCTACTTTTAAGAGAAAGCATGGAGGTAAGTGCTCAGAGTTACCAGGCAACTGGAATTCCTCCAGTCCTAACTGGAGAGAGGTGTCACACCTCTGATTTCAGTCTCCCTCAGTTGTATGTTTATGCAATGTTTTAGACTATCAGCGGAACAAGAATCCAAATAAGGCAGATTCCTCCACAATAACCAGCACGGGCTAGTGTTTGTTCCAACCCTACTTATCGCTTTCAGTTGAGAAGCTATTTAGAATCTTCCTGGGTGACAGTTGGAGCGAAAAAATTAGGTCAATTTCACTCAGTTGCTGCCACCATCGCCCGAAAAAAGAAACAGACTTCAGTTACTCAGCAAGAAGACAGAGATGGTAAATGTTTCAGGAGGGAAAAGGAAGGAAGGAAGGAAGGACGGACGGACGGACGGAAGGAAGGACGGAAGGACGGAAGGACGGAAGGACGGAGGATGGATCTACTCTCCTAACTAGGGAAAGAGAAAGAACTCAAAATTTTATTCAGCTAGTACTATCAGGGAGAAGCATCATTTCAAAAAGCAAAAGATCAGGCCATCTCAAAGAAGAAAGTTAGGACAAGACTCCCTGTACTGGACTGGAAAAAAAATATTTCATGTTCCTAGGCAGCTGGCTATAGGTTGTTGTGTTTGGGGCACAACCAAACCTCCACAAGCCTGTGTGGAGGCCTCACACAGTCCCACAGGCAGCCACAGGCCGGAATTTTAGCACTTCCGCTAATACCACAAGCCCAAAATAAACCCCTTTCTCCATCGCATACACAGAGAACAAACAGTTTAACTGCAGAACACCGTCATCCAAGAGGCTGCCCAGTTGCCATTGATTTTTAATATCCTTCGACCCTCTGTGGCTAAGCCATCAGAGGTGCATGAAAACTGCTGAGTTCACTATCTATTTTCAATAGACTTCTCGACAATGAACGTTCCTCAGCCACCAGCATCTGGATTTCAACTGCACTTGAGTCTACTATATGCAGTTTCATATCTCAATTTTTGAGAATCTAAGATCGTTCTAGACTGTGCTGTTGAGAGTAGATTCCTGTTACAAACCATCTCGAGTCCCACCTGCTCATAAAGATTATAAGCTTGGTTGGCTTTCTAAGATCCTGCTGACCATTTCTACACGTTCTTGATGAGCCCAATGACCATGTCTGTCTGGGAAAAAAAAACCCTCTACTATCCAGACTCAGTAAAACGCCAGCCTTGCCACCTTATCCAGGCTGGGGACCAGATGGATCTGTGTCAGTCACCACTTCCCTTCCTCCCCCAAAGCAATGGGAAATTAGTTTCCATCTCTTGGCTTAGCATCTCCACTGATGTCGGACCTCAGCAACCACATCGTGGGGACATGGCTGCCAAGCCTCCAGCTGTTTTAAATACCACTTGGTGCTTTTGGAGAAGATGAAGGCAGAAAAGCAAAGCAATGGAGAACCTTTGACCCTCCAGTTGTTTTTGGACTACAGCTCCCACAATGCCTTAGCACTGTCCATGAAGGTTGGGGTACCTGGAAGTTGAGGGCCAAAGATTCCTCACCACTGCACTATACCACCCATGTCAGCCTAGTGTAGGAGGAAGGGTCATGATATTTATTCACTTATTTATCCATTAAAATATTTATTTTTGGATCTACAAGGTGTCTCTGGGGTTCCAAGAGACACTGAAAAAAAATTCTTTTTTTTCAGCGGTAGATATAGTAATTTATATGCAGGCATTCTCTAAGACCTGAAAATTATTTCAAGGTTTCCTCAGAGTAAAAAAGTTTGAAAAAGAATGGTTTAGACTATAGAAAATGCACTTGAAAGCTGAAAGGGGACAGATGGCCAGGAACAACCTTTGGTTTGGAAGCACGACATCCATTTCAATTTTCCCACTGGGTTTGTGCCATCTCTGCAGTGCCATAAATCAAGGGAAAATGGTTGGCTACTATTCTGCAAACAATGGCATGCAACGAATTACTAGCAAGCTTTCCCTACTGTCACTGCCTCCGCCCAATCCTAGCTGTTGCTTACACAGCATCATTCTGAGGGCCCAAGAGTCAGAATCCTGTTCCACCATCTATCCCAGAGGCTCAAAGGAAGCCACCTTCTCTGTTGCACACACTGGAGGAACCTTCTAGTTGCAACCAAGAGGCTGACCACCTGCCATTGGCATTTAATACACTTTGACTCTCCGTGGCCAGGCTTTCAGAGATGCAGAAAAGCTACTGAGTTTCCTATCCATTTGCATCTTCATTCCAAGCACCCAAGACGCCCCTAGAATCGAGCACAACGTGCCGTCAAGAGACGACTCATACTATGAGCCATCTCAAGTCACACCTGTTAATAAAGATTCTATTTACAACGTTGGTTGCCTTTCCTGGTTCTCTTTTAAAAGCACTGCTGGCTGTTTCCACACTTTCCAGAGCTTAATACAGTGTTACCAAATAATTTTACTGCCAACAAGCATTCCTAGCTCGTCCCCAACTCCTCTTTTATATAAGGCCAATATTTTACAGTGAAAAACATAAGAAACAACTGAAGGCCTCACAAAATGTAAATATTTGCCAGGATTCAAGTGAACACATCAGCTAACTTTGTGAGTTTGCAGTTCTCAGACCCGTTGTAACAGCTTTCCCCAGGCTACCACCCTCCACAAAGGCTTGGACTACAAAATCCTTTAGTCCCAGCATGCTAGCTGACAATGATAGGAGTTGTAGTCCAAACACCTTCATAAAGCTCCAGGTTAAGGAAGGTTTTTCTATGGAAGAACTCTCTTCCGTCTCAGTAGATGTTTCAAAGTGGGTGTGGGGGGAGAGAGTGTGACTTTCATTATCACTTCCAGATTCCTATACCTTATCCTTTTCAGCAAAAAAATTCTCATTTTAAAGGCACAAACTTAAACCTATTGCCATTGAAGCTACATTGAAAATCAATGTGACTGACTTCAAAACGTGCTCTGGCTATGGTATTCCTGATCTGTGTTTATTTTCAGTGTCACACACCCTACTTAGAGGCTTCCTGTCGCCTAGCAATTTCACATCCTGACAATAACCAGGAAGGAAAAAATCCTAAGCATCTCATACCAGTATCCTCTTGTTTCCAAACTACTCTGGTTTCTATAAGTGAAGAATCCACCCGTTCTGTTGCTAACCAACACCCTTTTCATTAACACCCCTAAAGCATTTTACCACTCTGGCATACGTTCCTTTCCTTCCCCATTCCAGATTATTTCTGTTTATTATTTCTATACAATATATACTCACTTTTTCCCTTTAAAAAAGAGTTGTCCAACGCAGCTTACAAATACAGAAATAGGAACAAGAAGATTTTTAGGGAAAAAAAAGGGAGAAGGAGAAGAAATCTAGTGGTGCCTTTAAAACTTATTTAGTTTAGCATGAGCTTTTGTGGATTTCAATGGATTCATGCAATCCAGGAAATTTCATGCTAAAATAAACCAGTTAATCTTAAAGGTACCAATAGATTCCTTCCATCATGACCCTTTTTCTTTTTATAGTGAAAAAAATTATTATGACTATTTCTTCTTTGAACAAGGAGGAAGAAGAGAATGTTATTCATCATTTAAACACTATTACTGTACTAAAGCCCCCAGACAACTTACCGTCTGGGGACAAAGGTTTCCACATTCAGCGAACTGTCCAAGAACACCCGGTTTATGTGTTGCCACTAAATATACATCAAAAGACAATGGCACACACCATTAGGCAATTTTCAGGAAGCTAGGCAGCCCATCCCTGCTTTTTGCAGAAGTCAGAAGAGGCCATGTTCCCAACTTTGCTTAATCATAGACCCTGAACCTCCTATTGGGCCACTGAGAAATATAACTAATCACTCAGCAACACAGAACTCAGAAGGCCTAGCAACTCCTCTCCTCAAGCATCCACACATTTGGGGGAAAGAAGCCAGGCTTTTAATGCCAACGGTGAAGTGACCTAGCCACTAACAGACAATAAGACCACAAGAAACTACAAGCTGGTTCACAAGTGGCCAAAAAGAATATGAAATACGAATCCACAGACTATTAAATTTAAACACAGCCTTAGGCCCATGCAAGTATGTTCTCCAACGTTCATTAGAATCACAAGAACATGTAAAAGGGCGCTCCTAACATCAGGTACAAAAGTGAAAGAACCTTCAAGTTTGCCTTCCAAGGAATGCCAGAGGACTCATTTCCTCCTCTCTGTGAGTCAGCACCCAGGACTTAGCCAGAAAGAACAGGGTCACTGAAACTCAGCAAACTCAAATCTCAATCCATATCAGTTTTTGAGAAGGGCTGCAAGTTCAGCAGCAGGACACATGCTCTGTAGGCAAAAAGTCCTAGCATTTCCAGTAAGGTTATAAAAGGACAGCTGTCTGAAACTTTCTCTCTTAGAAGGATGAATTCTCCACTATACCACGCCTCTCCTCCCTACAGAGCCCAGATGAAAGCTAAGGCATTATTCCACCATTGACATATGGAGGTGGCAGCTACCTGACTGAGGAATGGTCACCCACACCATAACCTCCTTAAGTGTGGAAGACCCAGCACAAGTGAAGTTCCAGCTGAGTCATACAGCCCAGTTTGAGGGCTACCTTGCCTTCTAAGCTGCTCCTGTAGTTTTCCTCACCAGGAAAGGCAAGGGAAAAGAAAAGCACTGAGAATATCGATCGCTATTTTGAATCCCCAATTAAAAATTATGGGGGAAAGAGAACTTCTTTCCTCGCTCTACTCAAGAGGGGATGGGACAGAGAGAACAAATCTCTGGGAGGGATACTACTTCACAGGTTACCATCTTCTGGGGTGGTACATGTGCTGCCCCTGGACCACGGCACTTTTAGATCCTGATCTTGGCCTCCCATCAAAAGGCTTAAAATAAAATTGTACTATTAGAATGAATGGGATCTTTTTTTAAACACTAAAACCTAACTGCCAACCATGCTTGGAAGAAAGAAGGGATTTTCAAGTCAGGCAGACCTGGGCAGCTGCCCCTCCCTGTTTGCTGTGTACTCCCTTGCACTGCCAATAATCACAAACAGACACACACACACACACTCCCACTGGCAATGCACATTGGCATGTTGCTTCTGACTGATTAGCCTCTTGACAGCTTACCCTCTGAGGGAGTTCAGCCAGATAGCGAGGTGGTAGAAGGTTTCTTGATTCCTAAATTAAGTCCTCTCATGTCTGATTCTCAAAGCCTGTTGTTGTGCACTTTCAAGTTGTCTCCAACTTATGTCAATCCTCAAGTGAAACTATCATAGAGTTTTCTTGGCAAGCTTTGTTCAGAAGAGGTTTCCACGGCCTTCCTTTTGGGCTGAGTATAACTTCCCAAGGTCATTCAGTGGGTTTGGATGGCTGACTGGGATTTGAACTCTGGTCTCCCACAAACTACTAAACCTTAGTGACTCCCTGAGTCTGAGTTCAAAAATACAATCTCCCCTATTCCACATTCATTCACCATTCAGAATCTAAAGACCAACTGTAGTAGGGAAAAAAGCAAGGGAGAAAAAAATTTGGATTGTGAGACATTTTGGACTACAACTCCCATCAGAGCCAATGACAAACTATTGTGGGAGGTGTAGTGAAGAACTGGGGCAAAGTCTCCCCACCCGACCCCTGGTTTACACGACATTGGAAATCCTTTAAACCATGTGTCAAGTTTTACCATGTGGAAACTTTCTAAAGTATCTATTCATTCTCAGCAAGAGTCTGAGTATCCCATTTCTTCAAGACTTCTGGACTCCTGGTGTCTCACAACCAGCCCACTCAGGGATTAACTTTCATTGACATGAAGGACAGGAGATAAAAGTAGGTTGTATGATCTCTGTCTCTGTTCCACTGGACTCAGTTTAGATTGATACAGGTCTGCAAAGATTTCCAAGATTCACAGAACTCTTCCAGAGAGTTCTCCTACAGCTGCAGAAAGATACTACTGCTAAGCTTAACAACTCTGTTAGAGACGCTACCACCTCACTATGTGGTTATAGGTGTCACAAATGCAGCCAACATCATTCTAGGAGAAGAAAGTTCTTCCCAAAGAGCACGTCATTAGCCCTTTCCGCACGTAAACAAAAATATTTCCTGAACCAATGTGGGTCACAAAGATAGCGATGGTTTCTTAAGACAGGCAACTCCAAAACTTTTATGGTTTCCAAGGTCAAACTGTAACCACAAATGCAGCCAGGGAACCATGATACCAACAGCAGCGGCTATAAATGTTTGATATGACCACAGAAAAATCCACCCGCTAAGACACAGTTATCTAAAGGTGCCACATCCACTTTTTTACTTCGTTTTCAAATATGCCCCCACAGAGACTATACTGTCACTTCAAATGTGTTTATTTATTTAGTACCATGCCCTTTCTATCAAGGTGGAACTCAAAATTGAACCTACTCAATTGACACACATGCATGAGTAGCTTTTCTAACTTGTTCAGTATTCGAGTTCAGAGAACTCTGTGTGTGTGTGTGCTTTAAATTTAAAAAACAGACACAAGTCATACTCAACAACAGAAGGCAATCCCCAAAGAGGCTGCCTGACTCCCTTACGGGCTTTTCATCCCACCGTTAACACAGAAAGGAACAAACAGAGAACGTTGTTGTCTATACTAGATAAAAATATAGTGACAGCAGAAGCAGATGCAATATCTTGCATCCTAAAGAAAATGGCAGAGCCTTTGAGAAGCACAGAAGATAAATGAAGCATATTGCAAATAAAGTCCAGTTTTAATGCATTTAATTGCTAAGAATAATATGAACCACAGGAACTCGCAACAGAAGACAGGCACAGGTCCAACCCCGGCTTCTCAAAGAAATGCAGACCAGGTTTGTTCCTACAAAAAGCCACCACTATATCCAGCCAAATTTAATCTGAACACCAGCTGGCTATTCCATCTCACAGCTTAGCCAACTCAAAGTCATGTTAGAGAATTAAAACTCTAGGCCGGAGCTAGATTTTCCTCTTCTTCTACTCTGCCCCATCTCGATGTCTCATAAACAATTTCTGAAAGCCAGCATCAGGGCACTGGGTGGTGGCTCCCCCCTACCAAAAGCCAAAGAAGGAATGCCAAAATGTTGCATGCCATAGGAAGTCCTAAGAAGCAAGAAAGACTGAGCACCAACAAACTCAGTATTTTTAAAAAAGTAAAATAGGAATCCATCCATGGAAAAAGCAGCAGGGAAACAGGGCAACTCCTGCTAATGCAGTCCTTCCTCCACTTCTGCCCTGGAGGGGATGCCTGTGCCACCTGAAATCTGGCAGAACCCACTTCTGAGCTGCTCACGATGCCACCTTCTCTCTTCTTCAAAACCATCCGCTTGTGCAAATAGTCAGAAAGCGACAGGAGCCTTGCCCTCAAGGCAGTGGAGCTTCTCGATCAGTTAACCAGACCTGCTTCTGCCTCTGTTTCTATGGCTTGTTTGGCATGAAAGAAGGAAAAACTAAATAAATAAAAGGACACAGACTCCACCCACCCACCCACCCACCCACGGATCGGCTCATGTGCAGCACAAACACACCTGACCCATTTTGTCAGAGGGGGAGGGGAGCAATATACGCAACACATGGGTTTCCCACTTACCAATAAATAAATAAATAGAAAGCAAGGGCAGACACAGCTGTTCTCACACTCAGCCCTCATTCCCTGCCTCCACTCCCTTGCACAAATATCCCAAAAACTCCTTCTCTCCCGCCCATGTCCTTGCAGGAGGGCACCCACACTGCCTCCCAGGCCTGCTGCCTCCCAGCATACCACATTCCTCTCACCCACCCACCCCAAACACCTACAGAGAAAGAAATACGAGGCAACAGGACCTCCAGCAATCCCTGCCCACCACCTCCAGGCTACCCAATGGAAAAAAACTCTGAATCTCTCTCACATTCCTATAGCCACCAATCGTGAAGGATGGTTCATGCTCCCTCTACCAGGAGGCACACACACATGCATACATTTGCAGAAAATAAAAAAATACATATTTCTCTCTAAATACAGGTATTTAAAACACGGTTCTCTTTCTGTATGCATACATGTATACATATATATTCAAAAATAAATGCTCTTCCCCATAGGTGCACACATACGGTGAAGCGTATGTCACATACCAGTGTGCCTTAACCCTCTTTTTTTCCAGAAAGGCATCCACATACGCATATGTATCCTCCCATGGGCATTCACACATGCATATGTCTCTCCTCATACCCACATACACACAGGAGGGGCAGCTGAAAGAGCCCGAGAAAGAAAGAAAAGCGGAAGATAGGTAAATATCTCGGGTTTTTCCCCTTCGCCTACAGGGCAGGACGGCCCAATTGCAGACGGAGACGCCT
This sequence comes from Cyclura pinguis, assembly GCA_030412105.1. Lineage (NCBI taxonomy): Eukaryota > Metazoa > Chordata > Lepidosauria > Squamata > Iguanidae > Cyclura > Cyclura pinguis. Next base: position 1,779,786 of record CM059613.1, read on the forward strand.
CTATGAAGCATACACGCATCCCAGCCCGCACCCGCCTCTGGTTCGTGTGAATGCGCCGCTCCCCCTCCCCCGGGGCGCCCTCCCCCCACTCACTCACTTGACGCGGGACCCCATGGTCTCTGAGGGGGCCGCATGGGCCGGAGGCGGGCGTGAGGCGACTTCCGGACTCCCTGTCGGTCACTCCATCCCGTCCGGGCACCAGACAGACTCAGGCAGCGCGACCGACCGACGGACAAGGCGGGCGGGCGGGCGGGCGGGGAGTGGACAGCAACGGGCCGGAAGTTGTTTCGCGGGGCCTTCTGGGAAGCGTAGTCCCGCTGCCGGGGTGGCAGGCAGGCCGGAAGCCACCTTCTCCGCCGCCGAGGTTGCGGTTGCCACAGCAACGCCGCCGGCCTAGGCGAGCGGGCCTGCTTTTCCCCGCTTTCGTTTTTGTTTTTATGGAGTGTTCTCCCGAGCATGTGACTGTGATTTTTTAAAAATAAATAAACCAAACCACGCTCTCGGCTGCCGAGTAATAAAATGCACGAAAAAAGGCATCCGTTTGGTTACTCCAGCCCGCAATAATTACAAAATGTAACCCTTTCATGGCCAGAAAAAAAAAACACCATGGGTAAAACAATAAAAAATAGCCGATTGATCCGTAGATTGCAATCTTTGTGCATGCTGAGATGGAAAGCAAAGCGTTTCAGTCACTATAGTCATGGCTTTTGCTATATTAACAAGAAGTAATTAATTATTACATAGAATATTGGTAAGACCAGCTTGGCAAATAGCCAGGCAAGGTCCTTTCAGAGGTGGAACCTCAGTTCTATCATTTTCTTGCATGTATCTGGAATATCCTCTCCGTTTTTATATAGTTGCTAAGATCCTCCTTATTCCTTCAGGCATTTTTTTTAAATGATTTCGAATATTTCGTATGCTCTTTGGTTTTTAAATATGTCCGAAGCAGGACAGCCTCAGTTTTGGTCATGTTAGAACCCGTTCATTTCTCCTTTTGGTAGTCCATGTTATCTCCAGCACCACCTTTCAAACGAGTGACTATATATGGTGCTCATCATTAATGGGCAGATCTCGGCTTGAACGGTTCTCATGAAGCCTTTAGCGCTATTTCTTAATTGTCATGTTAGCCCCCTTCTGATAGCGGTTTCCATTGATCAACACTGCAGGCTGCTAACTTTGGGTTTTGTTCTGATTCTTGAAATTTGATTCAAATTATCCATATGTAATGGTGGTTTCTAAGTAATAGCATTATCTACTGAGTTTGGGAAGTTACTTTAAAAATTTAATTATCTACAGTTATGGTATGGAATGAAATGAATCCATTTTGCATCATAGTCCAGACTTTTAAAAACGCTGTCCAAGGTACTGAACCCTAGCCCCAATATATGGTACCAGCACAATGGCAGTTACATCAAAGTTTGGACTAAAGCCCAGAGTCGAATCACAGGCTCAGTCATATGTGGCACCCACCAAGTACCACTAATGCCAAGCCCCTTCTTGCATGACTTAGTTACCATGATAGCAACAAATCATATATTACAGCCTATATACTGTAATTTGTAATTATGCATGCTATTATTTAAAAAAAACTATAACTAAAAAGTTGACATTATGCTACAAAAGGATTGAGGTCATCCCTTGCTAAGCTGGAATGGTAATACAATTTAGTCGTATCATAATTACCAGTGAAACGAATGAATTAAAAGCAACCAGTTATTTGTAGGAAGTTCCTTCTCCAATTGAGACATCTGTCCTTCTTCTGTAGAAGGAGGTTTGAGTTCTCGCATTCAACTTCAGCATCTATTTCTACCTGAAAATATGAGTTCTGCAAGTTTTGCAATAGAAGCTAGTCATGATGACACCAATAAACTTGTCCTCCAATCCTTGGTGCATTTTTTTAAAAAAACTTTTCAAAGAACATTTCCATTTCTTAAGGCAACAAATGAATCAATAAACATGCATGAGACAGTTATAAAAATTTTGAAAGAGCAGACAGCCTGCCTGGAGTATTAGGGGAAAGAGAAGATTGACAGCTGAGCCTGGTGTTCACTTTGCTGATCTGTTCTGTCTGTCATTCAGACTGTGAAGCCGGTAGAAAGCCAAACTCTCCCTGCTGCTGAAATATCTGCTGCTAGTCCTTTCTCTACTGCCTTTGTCTTCACGCTCTGTTTTTGCCACTGACACCCAGGAATGAGAGTTGCACTATTCAATGCCGAACCATTTTTCCCCCTTTCCTAGATGTACCATCTGCCTCTTTTGAAGAAAAGATCACCCAGACCCTCCTCTTCCTGAAGCCTGGCAAGCACCTTGGCATCTTGTCTATTTTGAATGACAGACAGACATTCCCTCGTGTTGCAAATAACTATATTCTGGAAGGGGTTACTGTTTGGGGTTTTTTGCTTCTTCAAACCTGAATATACTGGTTTTGACAGTTGGATAATCACAGCTGTTGATTTTGTGGGGTCCTGTTTGCACAGCCAGTTCTAGGTGAGTTTGAGCTGAACAGAGGCACTACTTCTAGGCAGCCCACCAAATGCTGTATGTACTCTTGGACATACCAAACTTTGTTTTAGTTTTTTGGGTGATACTTTGTCTTTGCTTATGGTGACCAGGAGAAATAAAGCTATCTTGCAAAGCTAGTTGCTTGCAGCAATAACCCCATGAGCGGCGCAGAGCAAAGTCATCAAAGTCTGGTTTGTAACCGGCTCATTAGAAACCCAAACTTTCAACCACGACTGTTCCCTCCCAACGCAGCTATGGCCTCAAGGGAGAAGGACATGAAGGAGTGCTCTATGACAAGAACAACGCTGGGCACTTGTTTCCAAAAGGTGAAGGAGAACAGGTACCTTGTCCTGCTCCATATTTGTCCTGCTGCACAATCTATTAGAGTTACAGGAGATCCAGTATGGCAACTCTACTTTTTAAGTACCTTTTAACTACTCTTCATGAAACTGAACTTATCACCATCACATTTCTATCACAATTCACATTGCTCTTCCCAAAACCACGCGTCAGCCCAAAGAGACTTCATTCTATGTATCTGGTGGAGTGTACAGGAACCCATAAAAGCTGCTACTAGAAATTTCTTTCTCTCAGTCTCAGAGTGTGAAAGGATTCCCTTATATCTTTTTATCTTGCCCCCTGTGTCCACACAAATGACCCGCAATCCACAGGCTAAGTAGCCAAGGCTGGCAAAGTTGGAAGGGACCACAAGGGTCGGAAGAGACCACGGGGCTGTCTGGTTGAATGCCCTGCCATGCAGGAATACACAACTAAGGTAATCCCAAAAGATGGCCATCCAACCTCTGTTTAAAGATCTCTGAAGAGTTTGGGTGGGGTTTTTTATATAATTTGAATCCATTGGTTCATGGTCTATTCTCTACAGCAGAAGAAAACAAGCTTACTTCATCTGCAGTGTCTTCTAGATGACATCCCTTCTGCTGTGATATCTCCTCTCAATCTCTTCTTGAGGCTAAAAATATCCAGCTTTCTAAGTTGCTCCTCAAAAGGCTCAGTTTCTAGAGTTTTAACCATCTTGGTTATCTTCCCCTGAACAATTCCAGGTTTTTGGCATCCTTTCTGAACGTGGTGTCCAAATCTGGACATAGGTGAGCTCTGAGCAAAGCCTTGGACACTTTACTACTGATGATACAGCACTTGCTTGTGCAGCCACTGCATCACACTATTGGCTCATGTTTAACTTGTGGTCTACTAAGACCCACAATCCTTTTCATATGGGTGACTGCAAGCCAGATATCACCCATCCTATATTTGTACATTTCATTTTTCCCTGCCTAAATGTAATAACTTATATTCATCCCTGTTGAAATTGATGTCAATAGTTTTGCCCCAGCTCTCTAATCTGTTAAGGTCATTTTGAATCCTAATCCAATTCTCTGGGATATTAGCTATCCCTCCTAACTTAATGTCATCTGTAATATTTTGCCCTCTGTCCCATTGTCCAAGTCATTTATAAAGATGTTGACTAGCACCAGGCCCAGGACAGAACCCTGTGCCATCCCACTTGTCATTTCTCTCCAGGATGAAGAGGAACCACTGATGAATGCTCTTTGGGCTTGACCCATCGACCAGCAATCCAGAAGTCACTTTGTGGATGTGAGTCCATTTTCAGCCATTCCTGCCCTAGCCATGTGCAGAGAGATACCCTTATCCCTGAGTCAAAGGCTTTTTTCAAAAAAAAATTTATTTATATACTTTGTAATCACCAGCCAAGACAGGAGCTTTGTGGCGCTGGGCAAAGGGAAGAGCTTTAACCATACCAACTGCTCTGTCCTTGGGGCAGCAATGCTTAAGCGCATCTAGGGCAAAGAAGCCGATTAGCAGGAGATCTCTCACTCTCTTAATGGAGTTGAGCCCTTGAGCACCAAACAAAAGGAGGCTCTCAGGGACCTTCCAAGCAGAAAAGCATAATGCAAGGATTAAAGATGGGATGAAACCCTCAGAAGGGTGAGGAGCCAGGACAACTCAGCCGGTGTCTGGAAGAGGATTCCTGTCTGAGCGCCTGAAGCAACTTCATTGGCAAGGAAAGAAAGAGAGAAAGAAAGAGAGAGAGAGAGAAAGAGAAAATTACAAGATATTTTTCTTTCCATGGAGAACATTCTTATCCAAAATGGGAGGCAGAGAATAGCTGTGCATGGTTGCAGACAATACCAAAGAGACAAAATGAACATTTGTGCTTTTTATATTGGTCTTTTGCTTGCAGGTTTCCTCCTTTTCATGCTGGATCAGGGAGGTAGAAAGAACCAGAAAATAGCAGAACTTGGAAAAATTACTTTGGCATGGGGGACTACAGCTTCCAGAAACAACCAGCCAACATGGGCACAGTTTGGAAAATTTCCAAGCTCTGTTGTTATTATTACAATTCTATTCTTATTATTGTTTATTAGCAGTATTTCACTTTGCCTAACGGTAGGGCCATACTGTTTCTCCTTCACTTTGCCTAACAGTAGGGCCGACCTCACTTTTTCATTCTGTCTAACAGTAGGGCTGTCCCAACTTCTCCCTCTGTCCACCCATTCTAGCTTCTTCCTCCTTCCCTCTGCCCAACTATAGGATTGTCTTTCCTTACTTTCTGTGTGGTGCTACAATTCTGATGCTTAATTTGTTCCTCTTAGGACCAAAAATTGTCTATGTTCGTGTGTAACCAAAGTGGCCTTCCCCTCCAGCCCCAGTCTCACGACCACCACCATCAGCAGCAGCCTTCTGCCTGGCAATAGGGCATCATTATACATGCTGTTTTTTCCTTCCCACCACTAACAAGCCTCCCGCTGTAAGTGATATAATATATTTCCCTTGAAGCATTTGAAGCACTGCTCGCCGCCTGACCTTTGCATGCCCTGTTCACAAAGGAATAAGAAATAACTATTCTTATTTCTCAGGTCTGTGATTATACCGATAGCTATAACTCAGGCCCGTAAAAACCCCTTCCGCCAAGCAGGAGATTCATCCCAGCCCCCCTCCCAAATGAAAAAGTGCACATGATGATTGACCTGGAATGAACCCTCCGCTTTATGGTGGAAGAAGATTTAAATATGGGAGAAGATGTTCAAGGGTTACTGCCTCTCCACAGACCACTTCTGCTTGTCTGCCAAGCCCTTTATGGTTAACAAGAGGCCTTGATTTATCAGCACACAGAGACACCAGACTGCTTCTCTTCCACTATCTCTCCCATACTCTAAATGCTTCCTAACTTCTCTGTGATGGAATACATTCATGCTTCTTCCCTTCTCCTCCCCCAGCCCCACACAACACCTCTATATTTCTTCTCTTTTCATAGTTTGCATCATCATTTGCTTCGAAATATTATGGCAAGCCAACCCTCGATAAATCAGCCAGCGTGGAGAAGACCTCCTAGGACTGCTGTAGGAAAAGCTTTAACAACACGGCAAGCAGACACACACAGAGGAAGAAAACTCTTCAGACAAGGAGAGAAAAGCATAAAGTGGGCCCAGGTCTCCCAAGAAACACGGGTTTAGTGCCCAACAAAAATTATGAAAAGTTAAGTGTCTTCCTTCCCTTCCACCTGCTCAGATGGTCAACAGTGGAAGAGATGAGCTGCCGTGTTCAATAGTTCTAAGCAACCGAAGCCCATTTTAAATCAAAAATGAATGACAAGATATGGCATTTGAATTATTATCTAAGACGATGACAACGATGATGATAATAAAGCAATAACAACAAAATAACAACATATATCAGTGCTTCTGGAAATGGTTCTAGTGGTAGAAATCTAACACATACCCATGTTAGTCTGGATCAGTATGTGAAGGAATCTTGTAGCACAGTGGTTCTTAACCTTTTCTTTATCAGGGACCCCCTTTAAGTATCTTTTGTTGCTGTTGGCCACCAAAATGCAGTAGCAAAAAATGCCACTTGCTTTCTTTCAGCCACTCGGTGTCATTCATTTGCAAGGACCAAGTCCTGAGTTCATTGTTCGCTATCAGTTATTTTCATAACTTTTGAACCGTTTGAGATATTGTAATGAGATGTTGTACAAATGATGTCTGTCACGGGCAAAAGACTCCTGCTCTTTGAGATCAATGTATGACTGTCTTTCTTTCTTTCCTCCCTTCTTTCTTTCTAAAATGTAAAAGCTCATAATGTTTCTTCAAGCCCTTTGTGGACCCCTGGTGAGAACATCATGGCCCTTGCAGGGGTCTTCTGTGCACTTCAGGTTAAGAACCACTGTTGTAGCACCTTCAAGACTGAGATTAAGGAGCTGGTAGCATAAGCTTTCATAGAGTTTATGGGACCAACTTCTTTCTCTCTTGTTAGTCTCAAAGATTTGAATGCTGGACTAGGATTCTAGGAAAACAGAAATCAGATCCTGCTCAGCCCTGGAAACCTACAAGGTGAGGCTGGGCAAGTCACTCTTTCTCAGCCTCAGGAGAACGCAACGGCAAACCCCCACTGGACAAACCTTGCCAAGAAAACCCCATGATAGGTTCACCTTAGGGTTGCCACAAATCAGAAACAACTTGAAGGCACCGCATCCCCACAACAAACTATAGCTTGCTTCGCTTGTGCATGAATAGACAGGTATCTGCTGAGGATGATGGAGCTGGAGCTTCCGCACTGAGCAGCAGGTTGGACTGGATGACTCACGAAGCCCCTCCTAGTTCTGTGCTTCTAGATCCAGCCCCCAGTCTGCCCCGCACAACTTGCAGGAACTATATTCTCCAGGCTATTTATTCCTACTGCTCTGTCCTGCCTTTGCCTTTCCAGACCTCCCCTCTTTAAGCCCCCATCCCTCGACTTTTAACTTCTCTTGAGTTTTCCTGCTTCTAACACAGCAGCCTGCTGCAGAGGAACCCAGAAGATGAGTTTGCTCTTGGGTTCCAGCATTGCTTTCTTGGCCATCGCATGAACGCATTGCTTAGCAACATCACGCGTGGCGCTCCCCCACCTGACGGGTCCGCTAATGAGAATGTTTCCTCCCAGAGCACAATTAAGCGAGACCTTTACACCGTAACACTCCAGCGCCACAGAGCATCCCCCAACCAAAGGCATTTCCTTGTTTGATGTCTCCAAAGTTTAGATGCAGGCTAGTTTCTTCCTCTCTGAGAGATGTGACAGGAGAATGTTGATTTCAATGTAAGAGTCTCTTTCTCCACATCCAAACTGTTGCCCTGGACGGACATTTTTCTTGCCTCTATCAGAATCCAAGGTTGCAATCATGGGGTGGAGGAGCAACATGAGAGCATTTTACCCCCAAGTAAGAATTCTGCCACCCCCAAAGAAATTTACCTTCTTGGACCTCATTGATTGACTTCAAATGCTGATGTGCATGGTTTTAAACTGTTCTAATCTGTATTAACTCTTTCACTATACGACCATTTCTGCTCTACACTGTTATGGTGCTGTTATTCCACTTTCGACCTCCTGTGGAATTCTGGGGTTTGTAGTTTACTGAGGCCAAAGAGCTCTCTGGTTGAGAATCCTAAAGGCCCCTCCCTAAACTGCAAACCCTAGGATTATCCCATAGGATGCTGAAAGTGGAATAATAGCACTATAACAGTGTAGTCAGAAATGGCATATGTTTGATATGGTTTTGGTTTATTTAAATTATTTTTATGGTTTCATACTGTTTTAACTTGTTGGTATTAACTTCACCTGTATGCCACTCCGAGATCTTCTGTGATGTGCCTTCAAGTTGACTCTGACTTACAATGACAGGGTTTTGTCAGGGTTTGCGCAGCAAGAGTTATCCAGAATAGGCTTGTGATTGTCTTCACCGTAGTCTGGGAGAGGGCGACTTGCTCCAGGTCACCCAATGGATTCACCCAGAATTTGTTTACACTTTAAAATGGCTGTATTTTAAAAGGACCTTCTTCTATACCAGAGCATGGAAGCAAGGAGCTTCCCCCACTATTTCCAATGAGGCTTCAGAAAATAGCTGGGGGTTAGTTTTGTACAGTCACTTCCAGCAGGCCCACCGAGTAGGACTGATTGCAAAGTCATGAGGCTCAGCATCCACAGGGGAGGGATCGCCCAAAAGGAGGCAGGGGGAGGAGGGGAGGAGGAGGAAGCTAGTTAAAATTAAAAAGGGCCCTGAAGCCAAAAGTGAGGAAATTAAAAACCTTTGGCTCAGTGTGGAGGCTGTCTATAAGCAGAATCCTATAAGTCATTTTCAAGGGGCCGTGAACCAAAAGAAGAGGACTGTCTCCCCCAAAAAGAAACTGCCTGGCAGAGAGGGTGGAGGAGATCTTTGCGATCAAAGCAGCTAGGAATGCAGTTACAAGGGGACCTAGACTCACATAAGGCTTCACTTTTTGATTTAAAGTCGCTATTTCAGTAGCCTGTGGTTCCCAGAAGAGAGGACTGTACACAGGTTTCCCAAATGCCCTGTTCTGCATTTTAAAGATTCAGCACCTTGGATAGCTGCTTTAAAGTTCAGGCTAAAATCTGGCATGGATTCACTCCCCTACTGACATGGAAGCCACCAGCCGTTCTTGACTAAACTTGTCCTCACTTAGGGGTGTAGCTTTGGGAGGGGGAGAAAATGAGGTTATTGTCCCTCCCCAATAAGAATGCTGCCACCCAAATGAAAATTTTCATCAGTCCTCAAATTTCTAGCACTGGAGAGAGGGAGCCACTGCAAATTCTTTACCCCTAAACCTCTTCCATTTGCTCTCCTTTTCCTCCCTTGGTTCTTCTTGCTGCTCCCTTTCTCCTGATGCCTCTAAATGTTAAACTGAAGTTTTTAATTCATTGCAATTTTAGAAACTAGGGGGACTGAAGGATAACTTCGGAGGGAGGCTACTTGGAAGGGGAAAAGTCCTCATTTTGTGTCCCCCACCTCCGGTAGCTATACCCGTGGTCAACACGGAGGTAAATCCAACCGATTCAATGGCACTTCTCTAGTCAGGAGGGACAATTCACCTGCCTTTAGAGTTTCAGTTGGCGCTTTTTCTTCCTTCCCCCTGTTCTTTCTTTCTGTCTGCCTTTCTTTTGTCGTTCCTCATGCAGATCTGGGTGGCACCAAACCAAAAACATTGCTTCAATAATGATTTTTGATGCCTAAAGTCGTCACTCAAACACCTCCCTCGCCTTGGGAAGAGATGAACTGAGATCGCCTTGCTGGCCGGGGACTTGCGATCTCCCCCCCCGGGGGTCTCCCTTTTTTTCTTGGCAAGGAACCCGCACATTTTGGGGCTGGGGAGGTGGGGGCGCGCGTATCTGTCATTATAGGCTGGCCGGGGAGGCGGGCGGGAGCCCCCGAGACCCCCCAAGTCAACGTGGCTTTCTTTAATGAGCCCGTCTTTCCTGACAGATTTATTATTTGTGTTTCGGTTGCTTCAAGTCAAAACTGATTAGTTACACTTACGGCTGCAAAGATTTAATGATTTTATTGTTTATCTTCAATTTATTTTGATTAACATCTCCGTTTGTTTCCTCGCCAGCGCAATTAGGTGCAGCCTAAAACCGCGACGACTTTAATTTGGTTGAAAATTAAGATGAATAAGTGACGGATTATGGCACTTTGTTGAACAAATAAATCACAGTTAAGAGGATTGTATTAGTAATAAATGGAAAAAGGGGAGGGGAGAGAGAGGGGAAGAGCGAGAGAGGTTCATTTAAGTACATGGATCTCTCCTCTCCAAGCGAGCCAAAAAGTTGGGGGGGGGAAGGGAGGGGGGTTTTTTCTTTTGTTTTTTTAAGGCAAACCCGTTTTGGGGGCGGCGTTTTCGGTCGAGAGGAGAAAGGAAGAAAGGTTTGCATCTAAAGGAAATCAATCTAGAAATCTACAACTTGGGCAAAGGAAAAAGCAAATAGCAGCAAAAGGAATTCTGATGGTTTTCATTAGTCGGAGAGGACAGAGATAAGAATTAAGGAGTCGTGCAGAATCATTTTCTCACATCTATCTCAGTTCTAGGGGATCCTTCTAGGACCCCGGGGCCACCTGGAGAGGCTTGGTCTCCATGGGCGCGCCTGTTTAGTGGTACCTGTGCCTGAACAAAGATACCTCGCCTGCCGACTTACGGCGACGCCGTGAATTTCCTCGGCTTCTCTTAGGCAAGGAATTCTTAGAGTCCCTTCCTCTGAAACAGAGCCTGCAGCACCCGGTATTTGCTGGCGGTCTCCCATCCAAGTACTAACCACAGCTGGCCCTGCTTAGCTTCCAAGATCAGATGGGATCTGGTGCCTTTAGATACGCGTTCGCCTTGAGGTCCCCATAAGTCGGAAACGACATGAAGGCACACAACAACAACGACAACATATTGCCCAAGATCACCCACTGAGCTTTGGACCCTGGCTTTCAGAGTCGCGGACCAAAGATCAAACCACGACACCACACTGGATCATCTATCCATCCGTCTGTCTGTCTGTCTGTCTGTCTGTCTCCGATTCACACATGACCCCTGACGTGTGCCATGGGCACGTGTGAACGAAGTGTCGCGTGTCAAAAGGAAAGGCGCCCTCCCCTTAACGCGTGCAGGCACGCCTTCACAGTTAAGCGCCACTCCCCAAATGTGTTCGTCCTTCCCACCCAAAGTCGGTCTTCTTTTCCCCTCCTTCCCCGTCCCTGCAGCTAACTTCCACGCACCCGCCCACCCGCCCCCTGAGCTAAGCGAACCCCAAAAATAAGTCGGCAAGGGGCATGTTCTTTTCCCCTGGAGGGCGGGAGCCAAACGAATCTAGGGCGCCGTCCCCCGGCTTCCCCAAACCTCAGAGGACTTTAAGGAGGTCGCTTCCTAAGGCGGGGAGCGACCTGTGGTGCGGTTGGCATGGCCTGAACTTTCGGAGGAAGGATGCTGGCTTAGACCCAAATTCCTCCCTGGCCCGGTCCCACCGTCTCGGGGGAAAGCCGGCCGTGGAGAAAGCGGCCGGCAAGAGATGACGCTCGAGTTAACTTTGTTGTTTGTTTGCGCGTGGGGTTCCCCTCCCGTCTTTCTCAACGGGCGGTCGGCAGGAAGACGGTCTCCTGCGTTCTGGAGAGCTGGAAGTGTGTTTCCTTCCGAGTGCGAGGGCCCCCACCGCCCGCTTACCTGGGTGTCAGTGAGCCCCGCTTACTCCCGAGTAGACCGCGGCTCCGCTCCTCGCTGCACCTTCGAGGCCTTCTCCGGGACCCCTCTGCCTCCCCTTCGCCGACCGCACTCCTCGGCTAAGTACAAGTAGCGGCCGAGGAACGAACCTTTCCAAACCAAAGACGGTTGTCGCAAGGACGGGCCACTGTTTACATATTTCCTGCCTTTCCTCCAGTCAACTCAAGGTGGCGCGCGCGGCTCTCCTCCTCTTCCTCCTCTCTGTTCACCACAACAACCCTGCGAGGCGGGACAGGCTGATAGAGGGGGGGAAATGCCTGGGGCAAAGTCGTCCAACGAATTCCGTAGCTTCGTGTGAACCTGGGTTTCCTAACTCCAGGTGTGGCCAAGGGGGCCTCTGGAGGCAAAATGAGGGCGCAGCCCCGTCAATAAGAATTCAGTCCCCAAATGAAATTCCTTTGCTCCCAAAACGTCCAGCATCGCAGAGGAGGAGGAAGCAAAATGTGTTCGCCTCCACATCCCCTCTATTTTCTAAGTTCAGATTCCCTTGGTAATTTCAGCTGCCCCTTTTCTTTGGATGTCTACACCTTGTTAGTCCCTGCGCTCCTTCTGGACTCTTTCTTCCCTTATCAGCCACGCAGGTGTGCATTTGGTTTTGCAGAATAGGGTCCGTCAGTAAATTATTTTGCACAAAAGGAACTAAGCTGCCATACCCCTCAAAGCCTGGCTCAGTCCATCTTATTATATCTGCTAAACGTTAATGTTCACTTGCACCAGCCCATCATTCACTTCTCATCTATAATCTTGTGGTTTTATTTATTATACAGTGGGACCTTGGTAGCTGTTAGGGCTTGGTTCCATGGACACCAAAACTTGTGGATGCTCAAGTCCCTTTATGTACATTGGTGTAGTAAAATGGCAAAATAAAAGTTTGCTTGCTGGAATTTTTTAAAAAACATTTTCAAGCCATGGTTGGGTGAATCTGTGGATGCAGAATCCGTGGATATGGAGGACCAACTGCACTTCCTCATCTTTTCCCATCCCCGCAAGATTTAGGACTCAGAAGTCTGTGATTTTTTTTTTTGTAAAGGTAGGGTATTTCCATTCTAGAACATTTTCTGTAATGGAGAATTCAAGCTCTCACGTAGAAAGTACACTTCCTTTTCCCTTTGTAAGAAGGATTTGTCATCTTCTCTGGGTTTCTGTTTCCTTTTATCCTCCAATATATATATTTTTAAAAGCAGCTGTATCAAGGTCTTACTAATAGGCAAATGCATTTAAATTGAACGGGTTATGTAAAACAGAGGTGGGCAGAAAGTATAGACGGGATCTACTGGGAAATCTCCAGGTGATTCGCAGCAGATCAGCAAAGATTTCTGACTCCCAATTATCCAGCAACAGCAGCTCCCCCAAAGCTCCCCCAACAACCCAAAGGGAGGTTACCTGGAAAGAGACGAGGGGGTGGGGAGTGAGAAACCAGGTATAATCAATAGATAGGCATAATCAAAATAATTTGTGTAAAAGTACCTGTTTGCTTGTCTCTGGTATCATTATCACATTAATGGGCTCTGCTTATGCTCAGAGGAACCCTTTAGTTCTGGGCTTTGCCCACCTGGCTAAATCACCATTTTGTACCCAATTCCAGTGAGTGGATTCTAGTTAAAAACCCAGATGGGACCCACCAGCCTGGTGTCTCCCACTTCCGGTGTATTTTTTTGTTTAATCCAAACTAGAAATTGGTCAACAGATTTTTTGCTTGTCGAAATTTTGTCACACACACTTCAGTTCCTCATATCTCTACTTGATATCTGGTTTGAGGTTTTGGGTGGCTTTGCTGGGTGACAGGAAATCTACCAAAATTGCAACAGACACAAATCCTAATTGACTACATGTGCAGAATCAGATGGAGGACAGAAAAGACTAAAGATCTTTCCCAATGCTACATAATTATAACACTACAATCCCACTTTAACTGCCAAGGGAACGCCCCAAACCCCAGGATTCCATCAATGCAGACATGCCAGTTAAAGTGGAATTGCAGTGCCATAAACTGTGGAATGTAAAAGGTGGTACCACCACTAGCCAATGTATCCATACTATACAATTTATAGCACTTTCTCACCCCAACTGCCATGACTCCACTGTATGGAATCCTAGGATTTATGGTTTGGGCAGGTGCTTAGAATTCTTTGCTAGAGCACTGTGGTTCAGAGGAATTCATCAAAAAATTCTCAGTACTTCACTAAATTATAAGTCCCGAGGTTCCACAGGATGAAAACATAGAAGTGTGATCAAACTGCTGTAATCCTGGATACGGCTAGTGAGTCAAGCACCATGGACAAAATGCTTGGTAAAGTGCCCTGTTGGGTCTAAAAAGGAACTTACTGGGACACCGGCTGGGGGTTTCTGAGAGCTGCAGTCCAAGAAGAATAATTTCCCCATTTTTGACACTGGAGCCAAAGAAGGAATGGGCTCTTTTGAACACAAAGGGCCTACAGGAAGGAACAAGGAGGACATTAAGCGAGGGCAAAGGTCAAGTTGGACCAATCCCACAGAGCAAAAGTGGAGCAGGACGGGAGAGTTTTCTGAGCAGCAAAGCAACATTTGAAGGTTTGACACTCTCTCACACTGAATCCCAGAAAGACCCAGACTCAGGTCTGGTTAGAAACTCCATTTTTTTGGTTAGCCAACCAAAGAATTGTGTTAATTGGCCTCCTGATGTAAGTAGTATAAACAAATAAGATAACCACAGCCTGCTTTATCTCTTAGTTAATTAGAGGTTACCTGAAGATAAAACCCAGAAGCAGCCTCTTCTTGTATCATTCCAAAAATAATGCGGCTTCATCATGTTGACCGAGAACTTTCCTTGAGTTCTGAGTCAGCAGCAACTGCCTTTGAGGGTTCCGTATTGATAGTTCTGTCACATATCAGGGAAGTGGTAAATCCTTTCTGGATATAGGCCTGAGTTTTAGGCACTAGAAGGGTTTTAGGGATCAGATTCAGCACCTTGGAGAGCTCCTGGTTTTAGTCTGACCTTCAAAGAAGCTGCCCAAAGTGCCCCAGGCTGCATTTCCAGGTTCTATGTATGGTTGCAAGAGGTGAGCAGTAAAGAAATAGGATAGGGAAAAAATTAAGGCTGTCATCCTGCTTTGTAAGTGGACTTACACCTGCAGGAATTAGAACCAGGCAGCTCCATTAACATCTGCAATTAATAAAGGGTTTCTCTTATGTTACTACATAGAGGAGCCAGCGCAATGGCACCAGTGCACAAGACCAATGGGCTGTGGGACCTATGCCCATCATTCTTGATTGTGCATTGGTCCCATAGAGCACGGGGCATTGACTGAGGAGTGCTGATATGCAACAGCGTCCCGTGACAGATCTTTCTTGGCACCTCTGCTGTCTAGCTAAGTTCGTGTAAAGTTATGGAACCTACACCATGACAGAAGTTTCTGGCCTGACTCATTTGAAATGTGGTCTTGGGGGAGAGTTCTAAGAAGACCAGAAAGCTTTAAAAAGACAAATGAATGGGTCCTGGAGCAAAATCAGGTCTGAACTTCCGCTAGAAGCTAAGATGACTAAACTGAAGCTGTTGTACTTTGGACATATGGTGAGATGATATCATTCTTAGGAAAAGATGATAATGGGGGGGGGGGGAGGCAGTAGGAAAAGAGGAAGATGGTACTACGGGTGGATTGAGTCACCCGAGGAAGCCACAACCCTGAACTTGGAAGACTTGAGCAAGACAGTGATGACTGGGACTCTCACTGAAGGTCTGTCATGGAAGGTTGCCCTCAGTCAAGTCAGTTAGATGGTAAATCAGAACCAAAGCCCAAGGCGCTGAAGGTATTTTAAGTACCCATGTCAGCACCCTGGATAGCTCCCTCAAACCCCAAAGTGGATGCACACCCTATCCTTACAGAAGACACTGCCTGCCATTGGAGGGTATCAAATCTAAGTTAGTATAAGATACTAGCTTTTGCATTTCGCGGTAAGTGAAATCCAAAAAGAATTGCCTGCTCATAAATCAAAATGGAGTGGCCATCTCAAAGAATACCCAGTGGCCACTTTTACTCTCTTCTTCTTCATTTGATCCACTCAATTCTCCAACATCTTGTGAATGGATCTAGAACTAGCACATGTCAGCAAACACTGGGAATAACTATTTTCATATTCTCAAAACTTAGACTTTTTTTTTTTTGGTGATCCTAGACATACTTAACTGGCGTATGAATACCATTAAACACAGCAGGACTTCTTCGTAAACATAAATAGGATTGTATAAAGAAGGCACATGGGCTTACCTAGGATGAGAACACCCTTTGAAGGACAGGTGAGACCATTCCAGTCAAAGTATTCAAATGTTCTTGTGGGTTGCTTTCCCATCTTCCAGATAGCTGGGCCAGTGGATGATAGGACTGATGGGCCAAAGGGGACATGTGAATATTTGCAGACATTTAACAATATTATTTCATTCTCTTAAAGTTGCCATTGTCTTCACGGCAGTCACATTAGCCACTTTAGATGGTATTTTTACAGATTACTATTCACTGTAGTCCACTGTATTCTGTGTTTTTACCGTTTTGTGAAAGACATGCATACAAATGCACAAAATTCATAAGGCCAGTCTTGAGACCCCTTCACCTTAAAAACAGTTCCAGGGTCCCAGCTGAGGGTCCACAATTATCTAAGGGTAGGGACATTTGGGGGCAGGGGGTTGGGACATAACCTAGCATTGCGTCTTTACTGTTCATGAAGTTCGAGATCTATTTGGTTACCTGCAATTGCCCCACCTCTCAGAAGCTTGGGAGTTTTGGACTGGGGAAAAAATAGAGCTTAGGAACTTTAGTTTTTTGGACCACAGCCCCCAAAATCCCCAGGCCAGGATGGGGGATTGTGGGGACTGTAGTCCAAAACGTACAGTTTCTAAGCTCTGGTATCTAACTGAGTAGTTGGGAGTTTCTGGGAGTTGTTCAGAAGCTTAACTTTCTCCCGTTCTGACTAAAGTGGCATGGCTGCTCCCTGGGGGTGCTTCAAACGTAACGTTTCCATGCTCTGAAAAGAAGGAAGGGACCACTGGTCACGCGTGGGACCCTGACAGTTGTGGTTTAAAAATCAGCAACTCTTCCAAGCTCCAAAACCGGGCTAGGGGCAACCGGGGCTTGAAGGAGGGAGTGGAGAGGGGCGGATTCTGGGCGCTGTAGTCCGGAAATCTAACTTCTCCCGCGAGATCAGCCCGAGATGCCACCTCTCCACCTGTTCCCGGCAAGCGGGGTGGGGGGGTGAAGGGCGGGGGCGGGGCGGGGCTTCTCCCCGTGGCGGGGCCACCCCGGCCGAGACCCTCCCGGCGGCGGCTCCAGCCTCGGGCAGCGCCGGGCGGGGGGAGACGGCGGCGGCGGCGGCGGCGGGCGTGGGAGTCCCTCTTCCTGGCTCGCTGCCTGCCTCGCCGGCGCCCCGGCTGGCGCGACCCGGGCGGCGGAGCGGCGGCGAACCGGGGCGGCGGCGGCAGGTAAGGAGGCGGGCGGGGGGGGCGGGGGGCGCGCGGCGAGGCGGACGGGCGAGGCCGGGCCGGGCCGGGCGCGCTTGTCCTTCCTTCCGTCCTTCCCTCCGCCCGCCTGCCCGCCTGGCGAGGACGCCGCGGCGGGAGGCGGGCGGGAGCGGCGGCGGTCCGGCTCCCCGCTCCTCGCAAGGGCGCGCTGGGGGCGGCGGGGGCCCCGAGGGAGCCCCAGCCAGACAACGGGGCCGGCGGCGGCGGCGGCCGAGGCACCTCCTCCTCCTCCTCCTCCTCAGGCCGGTAGGTCCAGCCCCGGCCCCTCTTGGCCTCCGGCGCCGCTTCTTTTTGCAAAAACCGTCCCTGCTGGGTTGCTGCCTGCCTGGCTGGCTGGCTCCGTCTCCCTTCTTCTCCTCTCCTCTCCCTTTCTGGCTCCGCCACCCTTCGCTCGGGGCCTCCTCGGCGTCTTCATCCCCTCCTCCCCCGTCCGATGGCCTCCTTTTCGGGGCTCTCCGGCGCTCCCCTCGTCCTCCGTGGCCCCCCACCCGAGCACCGGGGGTCCAGCGCGGGAGCGTAACGGCCTCCTTGCGTAGCATAATCGTTGTTATTCCTCGCACCGCTTGCTCCTGTGGTTGTTGTGCACCTTCGGGTCGTTTCTGACTTTGTGGCGAAGCTATGGCGGGGCTTTCTTGGCGACATTTCTTCCCAAGGGGTTTGCCTTTGCTTTCCTCTGAGGCTGAGAGAGCGTGACTTACCCAAGGGCACCCTGGGGGTTTTCCATGGCCGAGCGGGGACTCGAACCCAGGCCTCCGGAGTCTCGGTCCGAGGCTCAGAGCGCTGCTCCACGCTGGCTCTCCCGGCACCGCTGCGCCCCGGGGAGGAAGAAGAGGAGGATGAGATAGCCACTTCCTTGGCCGGCCGGGGGCTTCTCCTGGCATCTCTTTCGTGGGCAGCGCCCTTGCTCAACCGGGAGTGCGGGAGGGAACGGGTCTTCCTTGCGGATGGGGAAGGGGCGGCCCGCGGATCATTTGCGCCGGAGGCTTGTGTTCTCCCGTGGGCTCGAGTGCTGGTTCCTTCCAGGTCGCAGCCCATCGGTCTCCCCTTCCGTCCGTTCCCCTCATTTTTGGTGGCTTCTCTCGCGCTCCCCCATTTTCCCGAAAGTTTTGGGGTGATTTATCGGGGGCCAGGAAGGCTCCTCAAACTCTCGCACTGCGCGGAAAAAAGGGGCGCGCGTCCTACTGCTCCCACACAGGACGAGAGAGGTCCAAATCCGAGGAGACTTCTAACTTAAACGCTCCCCTTGAAAGGAACGGGACCCGCGACGCCTGGGAATCTCGTGGGTTCTCGGGGTCTGGATCCTCTTAGGCGCCCCAATTAGACTTCTTTGAAACAGTGGGGTTCATCTCCATCTCGAGCCCCCTCTTTGCAATAGTCTCAATGAGTCTACTCTAATTGGAACTCACCAACAGGATTTAGCCCATTGAGGAGGGCGGGACCTACGTTTTTGGTTTTGTTTTTGTTTTTTTAAATATGCGATGTTGCTTCACTCTCGGCTCTTCCATAAATTCGCACCCGGTTCCCCTCGCTTTTTCTCCCCCGCTCCCGCCCCCGCCAGTCCTTTTGGGTGTTTCCCGGCTTCTAAAGAAGACTCTTTAAAACGAGGCCCGCAAGGAGTTGCCCTGAAAGTCTATTTTGCCCTGGGGGGGTGGAGGAACTAAACTCCCTCTTTTTTGGATACAAAAGCGCTTTAGAAGGGGGGGCGCTAATCCAGCTCCTCCTCCGCCCCGCCCTTTGTCTGTGAGCTTCGCCCTGGTAGCGTTTTGTTGGGTGGGTTACTTTGGAAGTTCCCCCTCTTTATGGTGGATTCGCCCCCACCCCACTTGCCTTCTCTTCGGAGTCGACTCCCGACGCGTCTGCCCACCGGGAGCGCTTCTGCTGGACCGAGAGGGAAGGAGAGGCGGGGGCGGCCTGGGGAGGGACGGGGTGGGGGGCGAGGCGAGGAAGCTCCCTCTTCCCTGGCAGGAAAGCCGAGCGGGAGGGAGCGGCTTCCTCGCCGTGGGCCCAAGGTTGGAGCTGCCCCTGCTAGGGACGGGAAAGCAGGTGGAAGAGAAAACCAGGCCCCGCGCCCTCCGCAGCCCGTCCGAACCACGATGGAAAGCTCTTCCTTCCGCGTTGAAACCGGGGCCAGACCGCAATCCGTCAGACCGGTTTCCCCTGTGGGGTAGGAGAGGGCTGGGCTAGATGGCCCCTAGGAGCCCTTTCAGTTCTGCGATCCAGCCCTTTCCTCCACCCGAGCCTCGACTTTTCCGTCTGGCACGCTGGGGTGGGGGGAGAATAAACCCGGCTTGCTCCCTTCCTTGCCAAGTGGGGCAGGGGGCGCGTTCTCCACTCCCTCCTCTTCTGCGTCTCTCTCCCTCCAAGCCAGAATCTCCCCAGAACCCGTATTGTTACGAATGGCAGCTTGCAGGTGAGGGGGGGGGGTGGCGGAGAAGCGGGGCCGCTGGCGGGGGTTCTGCATTCCTACTTGGCTCCTTTAAATCGCCCCTGTCTAAACCCGCCGCACAAGCTGCGCCTGTTTCCTGCCGCCCAGATCGTGGGGGGAGGAGGCTCTTTCCTGCTGAGGGCCTGGACACCCCCCCACATGCAGGAGGTGGTGAAGAGGGAGGTACCACCTCCCAGCAGCCGCCCCCCCGCCTGTCACAGTGGCTGTGCGCCTTCAAGTCGTTTCCGGCTCGTGTGACTCAAAGGCGAACCTGTCTCGCCAACATCCGTTCCTATCCTGACGCTGCTTCTTCGCCCTAACGTGGGGATCCGCCGCCCGCGTCTCGAGAAGGCAGGCGGGGAAGCCGGGCCGAGCGGCCTGCTCTTCGGTCTGCCTTTCAGAAGAGGCGGCGCGCCCGGGCAGGGTCGGGAGGGGGGGAGGAGCCACGTCCCGCCGGCGTCGGGGCACGTGCGCCCCCGCACACGTGTGAATTCGGGAGGGAAGGCGTGGGTGGGGTGACGCGGGAGCTCCGCCCTCTCCCGGGGTGGATCGTGGCGGGGCACAGTCCCTCCTCGTCCTCTTCAGCCCCGTCCGGGCCTGCTGCGCCTCGTTCCTCTGTCCCTCCGCCATCGGTCTGGACGCGCCCTCCCGCGCTCCTCTGTTGTGCAAGGAAAGGCGACCGTTCGGAAGGAAATCGCGTCCCAACGGGGTCTTTCCGGCTGTGCGGCAGACACGCAGAAAATGTGTAGGGAGAAGGGGGGAAATCGTGGCGTGCGGCTTGCGCGTGCGCGCGGGCAGAGGGGGCGGGAGCAATAAGAGGGGGGGTGCAGATTTTTCGGCTGCAGGTTTAAAAGTCACTCCAAACAAGCAAGCGTAAAAAAAATCGAAACACAAACAGCAACCGGGGAGTGGGAACATTAGTTGTCTCTCCCGAAGAGATCTCCTTCTTCTCCCTTAGAGACAGAGAGAGAGACTGACTGCCGGGTGCGTTACGCCCTTTAAAACGTTCACTTTTTTAAACCGAACTGCGGGGTGAGGGGAGCTGGAGACTGGGGAGGGGATCAAACGGGATCCCTGCTCCCCGACCCCCCAGGACGCTCTCAGGTTCAGTGTGGCGGTTTTCTCTAAGTGCTCGGAAGGCCCCGGGTCCCCTCTGGTCTCGGAAGGCAAGCAGGCCTCGGTGGAGGGGGGACCTCCGCGGACTTCCGTGGAGGCGGGAGGCGCTGTTTCAGAGGAAGGCACCGGCAAGCCCCCTGCAGTGCTCCTTGACCAAGGAAACCCTCTGGAACTCCTGGGGTCGCCGTAAGTCCACAGGCGTAAATGAAGAGAGAGTCTCCAAATGGCTCCTAAGGCCCTGGACGTAGATCCCAGCCCCAGAGCCTCCAGGCAAGGCGCTCAAATCCTTCGTCTCCCGGAGCCCTTCCCCACCGGCCAGCCGCACCGGAGTCCTGACTGGTCCTTGGACCAGGAGAATGCGACCAGCCGGCAAGCGACCTAGCCAGACAGATGCATTCCTTTCTTTCTGCCCCTAGGAAGGCTCCGCCAGGTGGGGCCTCCCTTCCCTGTCTTATCCCGACTTTCTCCCTCTTGGAGACGTTCCCCCGGGGCGGCTGCGCTCCCCACGCGTTTCGAACCCTTTCCTTCCGCCTCGATCCTCTTTCCGCGCTTCCTTCTTCCATCCCCTGCCACCTAGACGCCTCTCTCTCTCTCTCTCTCTCTCTCTCTCTCTCTCTCTCTCTCTGTCTCTCTTCCTCTCTCTCTCTCTCTGTTCCGAGCGGCCTTCCCTAACGAAGAAGGAGGCGCTTGCCTGAGCTGTCCCTCGTATGGCGCAGAGAAGACGACGGCTCATTAATTAAAGGAGATGTTAATTGCTCCTTGAGACGGGGAAGGAGGGACGGCGCTCCTGCTGCCCGGCCGGCGCGGCAGAGCGAGAGGGGGACCGGGAGAGAGAAGCCGAGGAAACCCGGCGCAGGCGGCAAAGCAGTCGGTGGCCTCCTCTCCAGAAACGCTTCTTCCAAGCCTCCCGGCCCCCTCCCGGGTGCGGGTCGGGAAAAAAGGCGCGGGCCGTCCAGGGGAAAATGAGGAGGCCCGGTGCCTTGCCCCGGAAGAGGGATCGACCGAGGCGAGTGGCAGGTCTGTGGCGCGTTTGGAAAGCGGGCAGAAGCGGAAATCCGGAGCATCCCTTGAGGCGAGGTGGAGAGTCGGGGGATAAATATTCAGCGCCCCGGGTAGTGCCAGGGAGGGAAAGAGACAGGCGACCTCGTCCTGCGCTTCCCCTTTGAAGATCACAGTAGCGTCGACTCTCAAATAGAGACACCCAAGCCTGCGCCCTTCCGTACTGCGGGCCCAGCCAGCAGGCTCTGTTTCCCGTGTTCGCCTTGTTGTTCTCAGAAATATTCGGTCCCTGGGCTTCCCCTGGGATCTTAATTTTAATCATTACATTTTCCCCCTGTTTTAACTCGTTGCTTACGAGCAGAGAGGGAAAGAGAACGAAATAAGAAAAAGGCCGTTATCCCCGGAAAGGGGCGCAGCGCGGTGGCTACGCGTCGTCTTGTTTATGGTCCCTCGTGAAGGCTGCGCGGTGTTGTTTGCGCCCCGCGGCTGTCACAACTCCGCAGCGAAGGAAAACGGAGTAAACAAACAAAGGACAACGAAATCGCGTCCTTCCATCCTCCCCACCTCAGCACCCCCAATTTGGAGTTCAACAATGCAGAAAGCGTTGCAAAAATGGCAGGAGATATACCCACGCATTTCAAATGGGGCGTTTGAGGGAGGGTGAAAACCCAACAACGTGCTTTTGACGTGCTTTCCCCTGTGCTTTTCAGTTTCTTAGAACAAATTCTTTTAAAGAAATCGATGGGATGGGGAAGCGAGGAAGCTTGGAGATGCCCCGGAGAGGGTCGCGGGAGGGATCATGAATGCCACAGCAGAAGGACGTACACGTGTGTGTGTGTGTATGTGTGTGTGTGTGTAGCTCTTGGTGTGCCTCTCCCCTCCTCTCCTGTGGGGCGATCTCCGCGAGGGGAGGCGGGACGGGCAAAGAGGCCACCCCCGACGGTCCTTCGCTGCCCTCTCCTTCGTGCCGGTCGGAAATCGGTCCTCCCGGTGGCGGCCGCCGCGTGGGCCCCGCCTGGCTCTCTTCCCCCTTAGACGAGCCCATGAGACGCGCGCGCGTACCCCCGGGGAGGAGGACTCCCGCCGGGCCCAGACCCACGGGGCTGCTTTTTATGTCAGACCCGGAGGGGCAGGAGGCGACCCCTGCCTAGAGTCGCCCACCGGCTCCATCTCTCTGCATCTCTCTATCGTTTCTCTTTATCAAATGTCTCTACGTTGACCTACAGAATCTATCATCTCTGTCACCTCCGCCCCTCTCTCACTTTATCTATTGTATTTATCCTTCTAGATCTATCACTTCCTTCTCCCTCGCTCCTATCTATCATATCTACTCATCCATACCTGTCATCTCTCGCTTTTGCTGTGTGCCCCCTATCTATTATGATTACCCCCCACCCCCGTCTATCTGTCTATTTATCTATCCATCCGTCTGTCCTTTGGCGTATTTTTCAATAGCATCTCCTATGAATCTACCTAACAGATCATTTTCCCTGTTTTTGTTTTT
Source organism: Cyclura pinguis (assembly GCA_030412105.1). Lineage (NCBI taxonomy): Eukaryota > Metazoa > Chordata > Lepidosauria > Squamata > Iguanidae > Cyclura > Cyclura pinguis. Next base: position 1,802,885 of record CM059613.1, read on the forward strand.
CTTTCTCATATACCGATCGTATCGTTCCCTCTGTGCCTGCCTGTCCACCTCTCATATCTAAATCTACCATAGCTTCCCATCTCTCTATTTATTTGTCCAACCATCCACCTACCTTTCCTGCCCATCTTTAGCTACTTCTGTCTATCTACTACGTCTTTCAATGCCGATTATCTGTCAGTCTATCTATCCCGTCATCCACCCCTTTATCCATCTTTTGGCACAGCTGTCTTTCGCCATTTCTCTCTATCCACCGCATCTATATGGACCATCTCTTTCCCCTTCTCTGTCTTGCTAGTTATCCAGCCATCTGTCTCTTCATCCATCCATCCATCCATCCATCCATCCATCCATCCATCCATCCATCCCTTCCCTCTCCCCTCCCTTCGGAGCCAGGGCCCAGCCCCCGGCCCCTTTCCCAGCCCCCCACCCCTTCCCGGTGCCACAATATTTACCCAACCCACCAGACACCCCCGAGAGAGAGCAGCCGCTCCCCCCAACTCTTTCCCGAACCTCTCCGATTGGCTCCGGCGAAACGGGCCGGCTGGTCCTCTTTCCGGGACTGGGTTGGTGGAGAGGGACCGAGAGCGACCGCGAACTCCGGGCGCCCCCCTTTCCAAGGCCGGAGCTACTGAGAAGATTAGAGGGCGGGGGTGGGGAGGGGAGGGGGGAGGGGAGAGGGGCCGAGGAAGACAACTCCCCCTTTCCGAGGCTTGACGGGCCCTGCAGAGGCGCCGGGGCTTGGCGGGGAGGAGGAAGGCAGAGAAGGCGAGCAAAGCTACGGAACCAACAGCGCTCCGCTTCCCCCGGCCTCCCGGCTCCCTCCTCTTCGGTTTCCGGGGCGCCTCCTCCCAGCGCCCCCGTCCTGCGCGGGCTTGCTGGAGAGTGAGCGTCCCCGCCTTCGGCCCCTTCGTAAACCGGCGGAGTTTTAACTTGCTGCAAAAAGTCTCTCCCGAAAGGAAAGTTCTCCCGCGCTTCCGACGCTGGCTGGCAGTTTTCTTTCTAGGAACCTGGTTGGCGGGGTCCTGAGGGCAGCGCCTGCCCAAGAGGCTGGGCTCTGAATTTAAATGATAAGGTTTAAGGGTTAAATTAAGTCGTCCTCTTTTAAGATTCCCCCCGACCTAAGAATTCGCTGTCGCCTTCCTTTTCCCGAGCTCAGCTCGAACCCCTGCTGTTCCTTCTTCCCCTGAAATCCACAGTTTCTTCTGAGCTTCGCTTTCGATCCGATATTACTTCTACAATCCACCACAGTAGTAGCAGTAATAATAATAATAACAATTAATAACAATTAATAATAATAATAATAATAATAATAATAATAATAATAATAATAGTTTCTTCCTCTCATTGGCAAGCGGTGTGGTACCCTGAAGTTTGAAATACATCCCACTCCCCGCAAGATCCGCTTCCTTCTCATCTGCGGGGGGTGGGATTTCGGAAGACACTTCGAGCGCAAATGCAGACGAAACCGCTTGGCGAGGGGAGGATGAGCCTCTCTTTTTCCGCGACCCCTCCTCAGCTTTCTTCCCTTCCCTTCTCTTTTCCTTTCTTCCCTGCTCTCCCTCCACCCCCTTCTTTCTCCTCCGGTTGCATTTTATACAATATTAATGCTTCTTCTTTAAAAAAAAAAAAGAGGAGGGGGAAGATCCAACCTTTTCCCGCGTCGGACGCTACGCGCTCAAACATCCCCTTTCGCGCGACTTGTTCTGTTTCAAGTTCGGTGCCTTTAACAGGGCCCTGGAGAGGATCCTGCGGTGGAGATTTCTCTCCCCTCTTTGACACACACACACACACACACACACACACACACACACACACAGGCAGAGAGTCGAGGGAAATCAAAAGAAAGCGAGGAGGCATTTTAAGAACAGGTCTTTGAATGTCTGCCATCCTGGAAGCAGAGACACCCTAAATTCTACTGAGATCGGAAACCTTCCCCCGATCTCCTCTCAACCTGGCTCGGGGATGCGCGGGGGGCGTGTTTACGCCACCCTTATCTTACCGACCTCCCCCTCGCAAATAGCCACTGATTAATTCTTCTTGCGTCTCCCTAATTTTCATGGCCTGTGAGGAGAAGTGGAAGCGAGCTTATCTGAGCGCCCGTTTTCCGAATGGTCCCAAAATTTCTCTCGATTTGAAGCCGGTTTGACCCCCTTTTCGGCTGGGCGCCTTCCGCCGCGGCTGACGCTCCCGGAGCCGGCTGAGCCAGGCTGAGCCCGAGGGACGGGAGAGAGGAGGTAGCAGGGGAGGGGGAGAGACCGAGAGATCCCATTACTCCCCCACCTCCTGCTCCGGACCGTATCGGGTCTGGCTGCGAGTCGCCTTCTCTCAGCGTGTAGCTGCAGTAGCCAGGATTCGGCCACCTGCTGGTCCTAAACATTCCCGAGATCCTGGCTGGCCAGAAAAAAAAAAGGGAGGGTTGCGATTTAATAACCGGGTTTGCAATTAATGAATCGCAGGCTGGAACTGTCCCGGGTATTGGCTCGCTCCATCCCGGGCGCGGTGGGAAGCCGTCCAATTAAAAGGCGAAAGGGAAAGCAGCGCGCCTTCCCTCGGGACCGTTACAAAGCCGCGGCCGCCCTGGGCGCGAGTCGGTGCGCGTGTGCAGACGCAGGCCCGCGTCCGTCTCCCGAATCTAGCTTGCGGGTTTCCAGGGAGTACCGAGGGGCTGTCAAAAAGCGACCTGCGGGCCTCCTGTGGGTCACATGACGCACTTTCCACTCCATCTATAAGCAAAACAATGTGTGTGGGTGGGTACCCCTTGTTGTCGTTCAACTCTTTGTTGTTCAAGTCTCACGGGGACCCTAAGGCGGCAAAACTCCTGGCCAAATTTGTTCAGAGGGGCTTTGCCCTTGTCTTCCTCTGAGGCTGAGAATGTGTGACTTTGCCCAGGGTCACCTAGCGGGTTTCCACGACTAAGCAGGGGCTCGAAGCCTGGTTTACAGGGTCCTAGTCCAATGCTCAAACCGTTCTTCGTGGGAGTGAGTGGAGCGGGTAGTCCCCACGCTTTTCGACTCCAGGGAAGGCCAACCTTACCCCATTGGGAAGAAAAAGAAACTTTGCACAGGGCAGAGAGGGAGTTGGCGGGAGGGTTCAGCAAAGGAACAGGAGGCAATAGGAAGCTGCGATCCCCCACCCCCTTTTTATGCGCCTCACTGGCCTTTCCAAAGGTCCCCAGTCCTCATCAACCTGAGTAATGCTCCCTCCTTATTTCGACCGGAAGCCCATTTCGCGCTGCCCATCCGAGGCAGAAACCAGAGAAAGGCCTAAAAGCGGTGGGGAAAGGCCTGCTTCGGTTTCGTCCCGCTTTCGCTCTGTCTTCCAGAGCCACGAAACGGCCTCTGTAAGTAGCAGGAGAAAAACGTTTGTAAAAAGGAGCCATCCCGGAGCCGGGAGAGAGACCGGCAGGGATTCCGGCCTCTCCCGGGCGCTGAGCTGAAACCAGGCAGGGCCTGTGAGCGCCTCGCGCCGCTCCCCGGGAGTCTTCGGTGGTGGAGCGGCGAGGAGAGGGACCCAATCTACCCGTGAGAACAGAGTCCCAGGGTCTTTTCCCTCCACTGCCAGCCTGGGTGCTGTCAGACTCAATCTGGCACAAAGCGAAGGGGGGGGGGGGGAACGGAAATTCGGTTTGAATTCGGAGCTGAGAGAGGTTCTGCGAGCTCTCCCCCTAACACACAAGGGTCCTCCTGTTCATGCCCCGCAGGGAAGACCCCTCCCTTCTAAACCCCACGGGCGTCCCTGGCTCCCTCTGACACCCCAGACAGACGGAGGGACCACCTGAAACCCGGCAATTAGCCCGGCCCGGCCCTCCCTCGCCTTTGTCCGGCAGGCGCCTCGGGAGCGGGTCCGGCGGTCGGGCGTTGCCAGGCGGCAGATGGGCCGGGCCGGGCTCACCTGTCGCCTCTCCTCTGGAGCAGGTGGGAGGGTCGGTGAGCGGGAGGAGGGGGCTCGCCCCTCCCGGGGGAGGGAGGGAGGGGAGAGCGGAAGCAGGGATTAGGCCGACTATTCTTACCTATGAATCAGCCTGGTCCCTCTTTCACGGAGCTCTCCGAGGTGCTGAACGCAGACTGGGAGCCAGGATTCTGGACCGTTGAAAAACCCTTGTCAAGTTCGAACTAAAACCCGGAGTAGACCCTTCCCCCCTACACTAAGATAGAGGTGGCACCAGCCCCCACTGCCTAGTACCAACCGCCCCTGGGATGTAAGACTGACATTTGTCTGCTCAGATGAATGGGATTTCTCTGCATGTTTGGGTCACCCTTTGGCCAGGATTCAGAGGGTCTACTTTGGCTGGCAGAAGGTGGAGGCCATTGGGGAGCTCCTGCTTAGGGCCCCCCGATGAGGACGGCCCTTAGGGCGACCAGACCTGGCAGAGCCTTGTCCAGGGTGGCTCCACGCCTCTCGAACCCCCTCCCGTTGTCCCCACCAGTATGCATAATCCTTGGGAAGACAGTTCTGTCTCTGTCTTGTTGTATATATCACAATTTTTGCTGTAGTTGTTGTGCGCATTTATGTGGTTTCTGACCTATGGCGACCCTAAGGCGAACCTATCAGGGGGTTTTCTGGGGCTGAGAGCGTGTGTCACCCAGGAGGTTTCCAGGCCCAGCGGGGAATTAAATCCGGGTCTCCAGGGTCCTGTTCCAGAGATCAAACTACTACACCAGGCTGGCTCACATGTTCATCTCCCCCTTCAGTGCGATTAAAACTAATACGATTTAGGGTTGTTCTGCGTTGCACAGTCGGGTGTGAAGGAGGCCACTGCGTGCCGCGGACGTTGGCCGAGACACGGTCGGCTCCTGGTGCGTTCAATCCAACTCTTCTTCGTCCTCCTTCCTAGTCGACCACCCTCATGGATTTGAAGATCATGAGTGTGGTTTTGTATTTGGCATTTTTTGGGGGGTGGCGGAGAACGAAGACAGTTGTTGAAACGGGGAGGAGAGAGTGGCGGGGGAGGGAAGAAGGGAGGGAGGGAGGATCTTCACTCAGGACCTCTTAAATTATAGCCCTCGTGCCGCTGTTTCCAGGCATTAAATCAATCTAATTGCATCAAATATAGACTCCAGCCTCTTTCGAGCTCATTAGCGGGCGGGGGGGGGGAGTGCGCCGGGAGACCGGGCCCCCTTCTTCTCCTCCTGCTGGAGAGGAGCGCCTTTGATTAGCAGCTCTGGTTTGTAGAAGCCTTAGGCTCGGCCTCCCGGGATACCGGATGGAGAAGGGGAAACCCCTTTAGGCGCGCTGGATCCGGCAGGAGGGAGCTGTCGCCACCCCCACCCCCGGAGTGGAGGGGCCGGGAGGAAGTATTTGAACCCTCCAACCTTCTCCCCCAGCAACAACAAGAGACGAATTCAGGCAAGCAGACACCTGGCAGAGTGAGATGTGGTTTTTCGTCCTTAAATGCCACCAGGTCAATGTTGAGTGGTGAATGAGTGGGATGGGAATTTGAAGAATAGAAACAGTGCAAAGGCGGAGACCCCCAGCACAAGTGGTCCAGGGAAGGAGGTGGGGAGTCGTGATGACCTCATGCCCTTCCTCCGAGAACTCCCGTCACGTCTATGAGTCTGTCTGTAACCCGTTTCGAGGCAAGCCTTCCCTATCCATCTCGCTGGTATGAAAGAAAACAGGCCTTAAGATGGTAATTTTGTTCTTTGGAAAAGCCGGACGCGTTTCGGCCTCTTGGTACCGTATTCATCGGTGGCCATTTCCAGGGGTTGAATAGGAGAGCCGGCAAAAACAGCGGACCAGTTTTTTGTCCCAGACTTCCAAGGAGCTCTCCGAGGTGCTGAACCCAGAGGAACCGGGGAGAGTTTTCCCAAGTCTGGAATAAAATCAGGAGTGGATTCTCTGCTCCCCTGACATGGAAGCCACCTAGATCAGAGGGACTCACAGAGGGACTACTGAAAACAAATCTGTTGGCTACTGAGGAGCTGTGGTGGTGGTGAGGAACGTGGCAGGAGCCACACCGGAACTCCCTGGAGCTGTGAGGAGGGTGGATTTTCTTGCTTTCACCAGGCCTAGGATAAATGGCGCGGTTGCCTCTCCTCCGCCCCTCACAAAGGCCTCGGCTGCAATCTTTCCAGACTCTGCTCGCCGGTTCCGCTGAACGCCTTGTGGGGCCTTCCCCTCTCTGCTCTTCCCCGTGCCGGATCGTGTCCTTCGAGGGGGAGAAGCTCCGTCAGCTCCCAGCGGCCGAACCGGGATCAGCGGGAGTGTCTGTGGGGAATGTGCCCGAGAACAGAAAGGCCGGACAGGGCAGAACCGCCCCCTTTCCCCATCCTGTCTCCGCTTCTGCTCTCCCTTCTTCCTTCCTAGTTCAAAATCTGTTTCTTTTTCCTCCCCGACCAGCTCGCAACTGAAGCTCCTCCCCGTCCGTGGATTGGGGGAAGGGCATTGGTCGATGGAAGCCATGTTTGGGCTTCCTCAGACGGAGGAGGCCAAGGGCTGGAAACGGCACCCCCTCCCCAAGAATCCCACCCCTCCCCCTGCCTAGCATTTAGGGATGCGCCTTCCGGGTACGGCGCCTCCGAGTACTGTGGAGCCCTTAAAGCACCGGGGGGGGGACAGGGCTGATCCGGGGGGGGACACGGTGGCCTTGTGCGGTGGGGGGGTAGCGGAATATTTCCATGCCCCGTGTTTGTCAACCCAAATCCCCCAAACAAACGGCAAGCAAGGAGAGGCAGCGTTCGAAAGACGGGATCGCCTCGATCCAGGACCCGCCGGCGAACCGGTCCTTCGCTCCTCCCCTTCTCGCCCGCCCCGGCCCGGGCCCTGCCTTAAATGGGCACCTCGGGGAGCGGCGACGGGGCTTTAAAGGAGAGAGAGCGGGCGCGCGCGCCGGGCAGGGAAGTGTGACAAGCACGGAGCCGGAGTTGCGCTCACGCAAACGGTCCTGGGCCTTTCGGGGGCGGGGGGTTGCTTTCGGCTCCCCGCAGCCACTCTGACTGGGAGACCGAGCCCTCCTCGCCCGCCCGCCCGCCCGCCCGACTCCCTCCCCCGGGGGCCACAGTCCCCCTGCCCCGCTGCGCGCCATCCCCGCTGGGCTCGCGCTCGCGCAGGGAGAGACGAGATCGCAGCGCGGGGACTCGGCGGGCGCCAGGCGGGGGCACGCTCCCGAGCGCCGGGCCGGGAAGGGGGCTGCGGCCGGCCGGCCGGCCTGTTCCGGCGCCGCCCGCCTTTCTCCCTGGCGCCGCTCGCGCCCCTCGCCGGCCGAGTGACCGGCACCGCCTGAGGCTGCCTTCCCCCCGTCGGCAGGAAAGGAGGGGGCGGGCGGGCCCGGCCGAGGGGGCGGGGCTCCGGTAGTCCCGCCAGCTCGGCGTTTGGCGCGGCGGGCACAGGAGGCCCGGGGGGGCGCCGAGGCGGGCGGCAACGCGACCTCTCCTCCGTCCGGACCTTTGCCGGGAGGACGGCGCCGCCGCCGCCAGACGCGGCCCGAGCAGCCGCCGCCGCCGCCGCCCCCGGCCCCGAGTGGCCTCGCGCCCCTTCCCCCGACGGGAGGGGACGGGACGGGACGGCCGGGCTCCCCGCGTCGCCGCCCCACCTGCCCGGGGGCGCCTGCCTTCTCCGGGCCGTCCGCGTCCCGCCGTCGGGCCGGAGCACATGGTGGGCGCCACCGGGCCTGGCCGGGCGAGGAGCAGCCAATGGGCGCCGCGCCCGACGTGATGTCAGAGCGGCGCTAGAAAAGGCGCGGAGCCTTGCGCGGGGCCGGGACTAGAGCGGCTCCGGCCCGGATCGCGGCTCCTCCTCCCCCTCCTCCCGGTCTCCTTCTTCCTCCTCCTCCTCCTCCTCCCGCTCCCTCCCCCCGCCGGTCCTCGCGGTCCCAGAGCAGCAGCACGACGGAGCGGGAGCGGGAGCCGCCGCCGCCGCCGCCGCCGGGCGTGGAGAAGAGGGGCACGCGGGGAGGCGGCCTGGCGCGGGTCCGGCCCCGTCCAGAGGCAGGCGGACGGAGAGCGCGCGAGCGAGGGGAGCGCCCGGCCGAAGCTCGTCCGGAGGCCTCCAGCGCGGGCCCGGCGTCCCCAGCCTGCGCCGTCCGTGCGCCGGCGGCGCTGCCGGCGGGCCGAGCGGGGCCGGCGATGCTTTGACGGGGGCCGCGCCTCGCCCTCCCCGGCCGGCTTGAGCCGCCCTCTCGGAAGGGACCGAAGCCCGGGCGGCGGGCAGGGAAGGCGAGCGGAGCGGAGCGAACGGAGGAGGCCGGGCGGCGACGGGGCGGCTGCTGCGCGGGAGGGATGGCGGCGGCGGCGGCGGCGGCGGGGGCGCCTCGCCGTGCGTAGCCCCCGGAGCGCCCAGGCCGGCCGCCGCGGCCGAGGAAGGAGGAGGAGGAGGAGGGCGAGGACGCGCGGCGCGGAGGGGCCCCCCGCTCGGCTCCCGCCGCCGCCGGTCCCGGTGCCGGTTCCGCCGCCGCCGCCGCCGCCGCCGCCCCACCCGGCGCGGCCATGCTCTTCCACAGCCTGGCCGGCTCGGAGATGCACGGCGTCATCGACGAGATGGACCGGCGAGCCAAAGGCGACGCGCCCGCCATCAGCTCCGCCATCGACCGCGGCGAAACCGAAACGGTAGGGCCGAGGAAGAGGAGGAGGAGGTGGTGGAGGAAGGCCCAGATCCTAAAGTTTGGAGGGGGGGAGGGGGGGAGGAAGCCGCCGCTCCGGGGCCAGCCCCGGAAGAAATCCCGCAACAGGGTGCATTTTTATTTCTTAAAAAATAAAAAAGCACAAAGAGCATTTTCTTCCAACGGAGAAGCGAACCCCGGGAAAGGAATCGCCTTTCAGCCCGAACCGAGGGGGGGAAAGGCAGCCTTAGGAAGAAGGATTTTGGAGTTACTTAAAAACAAAAATAACTAAGAAAGAGGCCTTTATTTGAGAACGAATTTAGGAAGGGAAGCGGGAGGAAGAGCAGTCGCAGACGGTCCTGGAACCCAGGTTTAAATTGCGGGGGAAAACTGAAGCAAGTAAGAGGGGAGAAATAGATATGGTGAGGGTGTCGGTATAATTCCCGGTTTTTGATTTCGAAACGGTGGAAATTTCCCGGTTCCTATCAAGAAGCAAAACGTTTTCTTTTCTTCCGTCCATTCATGTGTTTATGAAATGTAAAGTTAAGTTTTTAAACCGACCTTTCTTTTTCGAATTACCGTTTTGACCTTAGTCTCCTTAATCCATGCCGGTGAAGATGTTCGGGATGATATTGTTTTAAACTAGGAATTATTTTCGTTTTTCCAAAACGTTTTGGGTAAAGACTCTCCGTTTTGTGTTGAAAAGAAGGTGCACACACGCATCTGTATTTAAGCCTTTCGAATTTGTTGGATTTGTCTAAAACCAAACGACCAACGAGCCTTTCTGAGCGGAGTTCCAGTCGAGATTAAAATCTGGGGTTCCTTTTGAGGGGATGCCTTTTCCCCAGCTCCCACCCTTGCTTTTACCCTGGACTGGCGAGGAACTGGAGTAGAGGCCGGGACTTCCTGCCCGCAGCCTTTTCTTTTCGGACCCGAATCGCGACTTTCCCAGCCCCTTGGACTCGAAAAATATATATATTTTGGGGCGCTCTCTAAAATGACCTTCAAAAATCCGATTTATTTTGTGTTTGTGTGTGCAAGAGAGCGCGGGGAATGGGAAGCTGCATCAAAACAATTTTATTTTTTAATAAGAACTGGATGTTTTTAAGTTTTTTTTTGTTTTAAGTCCTACCTCTCCGTTTTTATTTAGGCTATTCCTGGCGCTTGTTTGGGCAGGGAAAAGAAGATGAGAAAAATGTAACTTGTGGGGTGTAGATGGATGCCAAGAGAGTTCTGTTTTTTGTTGTTTTTTTTAATTGGTCTGCTTTCTATTCTTAAAAATGATAGCGTTGAGAGTTACATTAGCGCCGGAACTCAAAAGCCGAATTCACTGACTTCCAAATGTCCTGATTCTCCCCCGCCCCACAAAAAATTGGATGGATCTCTGGGGGATTGGACACTCCAGATTTATTCAGTGGATTTTTCAAGGCTCCCCTCTCTTTCCCTCTCTCAACTGCCCTTCTCATTTTTGCGCAGAACACAGTATTAGGAGAAACCGAAGTCTCCAGTTGCCCTCTATTTTGCGAATGTAGTTTTCTGTTTTCTTAAAAAGGAAAGAATAATTTTCTCCCATTTCCAACCGAGTCGCGTCCTGCGTGTGTTTTACCAGAGAAGACATCAAGAACAAAACGAGGTCCCCCCTCCTCCGAATGCCACGCGTTTTGGAAAACGATTTAATTCCTTCTTTATTTAAAAAAAAGAAAGGAAAGAAAAAGGGATTCGGATCCGCGCCTAATCCCGAGCTGGTGTTTACTCAGGAGTTCACCCTCGGAGGCCAGTGGGTTTCCTCTTTAGTAAAAGGGGCTGAGAATTATATTCCGGTTTTGCAGTTGAATGCACCCAGGCGCACACACTTGCCTGGGAGTAATTTCCATTGAGTTATTTGGATCTGTTTTCTGCCTAAACCGAAGTGGGTCCGTCCCTCACTAGATACAGATGGAGCAGAACTAGATGGAGGATGTGTGTATTTCCAACCTTTTAACTCCCCTTAGGGTCCATGGGGCTTCCTCTTGAGTAAGTGCTTCGCAGAGCGCAGCCCTAACGTATTGCAATGCCAACCATTTTACTGTGTGTGAGAAGAGATTTGAATCTTTTTTTCCCTTCTCGAAAAACAACAACAAAAGCTTCCAGAAACCTATTCACTGTTTCTCTTTTCTTTCTCCCCTTTCTGCTGAATTTGAAACCCCGAAACTTCTACTTATTTTTAAAAAAATTTGGCTTAAATAGCGTATTGCTTTTAATCCGCCCTCCAAGAAAAGTCACGTTCAGTTTTAATTCTAGCGAAAGGGAGGCTCGCAGGCTAGCGAATTCCACTTCGGTGCTTTTAAAGAAAAACAGATTTTTTTTCCCGTTTCTTAGAACCAGCATCCTCATTTTTTTCCCTGCTCCTCCCTGCATTTCCTGCCTGGCTTTCCGCGGTCTCCCGCTCCAGATTGAGGCGGGCGGGGGAGGGCGACAGAGAAAGGGAAAGCCTTCGCCTCTCGGTGCCTTCGGCCTCGCTAATCGCCCCCCTTCTCTGACCGTAGGTTTTAGGGCTCCGGATTTGGTGCGACTCCCTTCCCGGAGCCGGGTGGGGAGGGGGGTGGAGGAGAGAAACCTTGGCTGCTTCGGTGGGTCGGTTCAACAGGCGACCCTCCAGCCCCCCCCCCCCGTTCCCAAAGTCCTTCTGGCCTGCGGATTGGGGCTCCCCGTTCCTTTTTCTTCCGCCGGGCCGCCACGGGCCCCGCAAGAAAGGCGCGGATCCTTCCGGGAGGAGGGAGGGGGCTGCTGTGGGGGGCCTCTCAGCGCCCCCCGTTCACGATCCCGGGGGGAGGGAAGCGCCGGGGTCCCTGCTCCCCTCTCCTCCGGGCCTGCCTTCCTAACCTCCCCTCCCGGTCTTCCGCCTCCCTCCCCGCCTCCCTCCGCAGCACGCCATGCCGTCCATCAGCAGCGAGCGGGCCGCCCTGTGCGCCGGCTGCGGGGGCAAGATCTCGGACCGCTACTACCTCCTGGCGGTGGACAAGCAGTGGCACATGCGGTGCCTCAAGTGCTGCGAGTGTAAACTCAACCTGGAGTCGGAGCTCACCTGCTTCAGCAAGGACGGCAGCATCTACTGCAAGGAGGACTACTACCGGTGAGGCGCCCGGCGGATTGGGGCCCCTGCAAGCGCGCGCCGCGGGCGGGTGGGGAGGAGGCCTCCTGAGGGCGGGGAGACGTCTCCCCTCCTTAGCAAATAAGGAACTGCCTCCACTTTCCAGCCGCTTAGCCGGATCCTAACGGAGGCCGCCTTGGGAAGGACATCCCTTTTGGCAGCAGGCACGCGGGGGCGGGGGGGGTAGACGTCCAAGGGAGAGCGCATCTTCCTTCCCTTCCCCCTTTCCGTGGGTTGGGTACCCTTAGATGCCCCCCACCCACGCACCCACCCGTCCCTCAGCTTCTCACCCTCCCGTCCTGGGCATACCGGGCGCATTTGCGCTTGCCTGCGTTTTGCGCTGGCCCCCTTCCCCCCGGGGCGACTTGAGGCCCTGAGAAAGAGCCGGGGAGGCTGGGCCGCCGCGCTATAGGTCGCTTGAGCTGGGAGAGGGGGGCGTTTCTCTCTTAATTCGTCCTAATGTTTATTTTGACAATTAAACGGAAGAATTAAAGACGCCAAAGCGCAAAAACAGCCAGTTTAGTTGGCAGGGAGGGTTTGGGGCGTTATTTTGCAGAGGCCTTCCCCACCCCACCCGGGTTCCCTTGCCTCCGAAATTCGACGGCTGCCCTGCTCCAAATAACCGGTGCCTTCCAGAAGCCACTGGGGCTGGTGGAAATCGGGCCTTCTTCCCCCGGGCAGAAACGTCAGCTTTCCTAGTGTGACGGAATAAGTCACCCCCGCAAGGTTACTATTCCCCGAAATGCCACGTGCAAGAGAGGCGATGCTTTGGGGAGGGGGTCGTCTTGGCCTTGCTGCAGCCCGGGGGCTCGCCCTCTTTTCCCTCTGCACGTGCTCGGTGCAGTTTGATCCCGGGAGAGGCTGAGAGGGAGTACCCTGCAGCTCCCCCCCCCATCGAGGTGGCGGATCGGTGAGAGGCGCAACTTCCAGGCAGGAGCTTAGCCCGCGCTGTATAAAGACGCGCAGCTTCCAGGAGGGAGCCCAGCCCGTGCCCTGGCAGGCAAAAGAGGCAGGGCCAGACGCGAGTCCGGTTCTGAGTCTGATTTCTCCCCCCCCCCGCCCCCGACGCAGGCGGTTCTCGGTGCAGCGCTGCGCCCGCTGCCACCTGGGCATCTCGGCCTCGGAGATGGTGATGCGCGCCCGGGACTTGGTCTACCACTTGAACTGTTTCACCTGCTCGACGTGCGCCAAGATGCTGACCACGGGCGACCACTTCGGCATGAAGGACAACCTGGTCTATTGCCGGCTCCACTTCGAGGCGCTGCTCCAGGGCGAGTACCAGCTCCACTTCAACCACGGCGAGGGGGGCGCGGCGGCGGCGGCGGGCAAGGGCCCCGCCCTGGGCACGGCCACCCCGCTCGGACTGCCCTACTACAACGGCGTGGGCACCGTGCAGAAGGGACGGCCCCGGAAGAGGAAGAGCCCGGGGCCCGGCGCCGACCTGGCCGCCTACAACGCAGGTACGCGGGGCGCGGGGCGGCCGTCGGAGGCCGGGGGCCTGGGTCTTTGCCGGGGGGTGGCGGCTTAGGGGGGCCCCGGGGCGGGCGCCGCCTTGACTCCCGCGCGTGTCCTTCGGAGAGGAGAGGCGGCCCGGGGGAGCAAGGCCCACAGCTGGCTCCAGTTTGGACGCCTCTGCTTGTGGTCCCCCCCATTTTAAACCAGGGCGCTGGGGAGGGGAGCCCGGTCTCGGAGCCTCCGGTTTGTGGGACTGACCTCCTGACTCCGGAGCGGCACCCGGAGGGTTTCCGTGCCGAGGAAACCCAGGCTGGAAGAACCGGCGGCGGGCGGGCCGGCCGGCCTGGTTCCGGGGGCGCTTGCGGGGGAGGTCGGACCGACCCGGCCGAGGCGTCTTCCTTTTGTTTTGTGTGTGGCTCGTCACCGAAATCTTGTTGGGCTGTTGTTCGCGTCGAACAACAACAACTGGAAGCGCGGAAAATAGCGGACGCCGAGAGGCGGAGGTTGGGAAGGGGCCGTTTCGGGGTGGCTGGCGCGGCCGCGGCTGCGGAAGGAAGGAAGGCGCGACTCCGGGGCGTCCAGACCCCCCCCCGATGAGGAGGGCGTTGGGGGGCTTATCCTGCGAAGGAGAGGGGAGGGACTGAATGGTTATGGGGGGTTAATGAAGCGGCGGCGTCCCGCGTTTGGAAAGATTTCAACGGGTATTGTTCCCCGGGTGGGGGGAAAACACTGTCTACTTCAGGTAGGAGGAGGAAAAAAGTGAGAGAAGCGCCCCCTAAAACGGGTCTCCCTATTGGGAAGACTCGCTCCCCCTTTCCCCGCGAGTGGGAACGTCTTCCCTCGGACGGTGTTCGTTTTCCCCGAAGGCGCGCCCTCGTCTCCTGCCCCGGCCCGTTAAAAGATGCCTTCGAGCGGCTGGGCCGCGAGAGGAGGCGCCGAGCGTTTCTTTTGTGCGGAAATCGTTTAACGCGAATAAAAACCGCGGCCAGGGCCCGTGGGGCGGGTGTGAGGGAAGGCCACGGGCGAGAAAGGCCGCCGGCCTTCGAGGGGCCGAAAGACCGAGAAAACCTCCCGGGGAAAACGGGTCGGAGGTCGTTTTTCCTCGAACAGCCCCGTTGTAGCGGAAACACAAATACCGGAGCGACCAAAAAATATTTTGTTTGTGCCCGGCACTGAAGAAAAAGAGGAAAACGCATTCGGAAACATCTTTCTTTTCATTCTGATCCCTCTGGACAAAATAATTTGAGATCCCACTTCGATTTTTTTTAAAAAAAAATCCGAAATGTAAAAAACTCCTAAATCTTTAACGAGGAGAGAAGGTTTAATTCCTCCTTCCCTTAAAAAAAATAAAAAAAGGAATAATAATCTTCCCGCAGACCCGGGCTGGGCGTTCCGACGTGCGCGTTTAACGACGGCTCGGCCTTCCCTCTCTCCATCCGCCGTCGTATTTTTTATTTTCGGTCTATTTTTCCTTTCTTTTTCTTTTCGGAGCTGCGGCGGTTCGCGGGGGCGGCGGGACGCGCGGCTGGCCGGGCGCGGAGACGCGGATGAAGTCTGACAAGTGGAAAAAAGCTCCGGAGGGGGCCGGAACTTCAAACAGAACCCCTTCGCCTCCCCCCGCCTTTAAACGAGGGTGCTTTGTGATCACAGCTCCCTCCTTCTTTCTTTCTTTCTTTCTTTCTTTCTTTCTTTCTTTCTTTCTTTCTTTTTTTGGTCGTGGAAGAGTGGGGAGGGTGGTTTCTTTTTTCTTTTTTTTTCCAGCTGGGACTCAATTATTAGCTGGGGGGCAGAAGAGATTTTTTTCTCTCCCCCACCCAGCACGTTTTTTTTTTTAAACTCATTCAGGGTTCATCTTCCTCTTCCTCTTCTGAGGCCAGCAGGGAAAGACACCCCCCCTGCTGAGTCTCCCCTCCCCAAGTTCAGGCACCGATCCCGCAAAATATTACCCGTTTTGAAAAGAGCTTAAAAAATTGAGGAGGGGGGAGAGAGTCGTGCGTATTCAGAACTAACCCTGCTGTGATTTTGGAGCCTGAGGTGGGGGCTGTCTGGGCTTCTCCCTCAGCCTCTCCCCCCCCCGCTTTTTATTGCCCAGGTTGTGCTGAGGGGTTCTTTCTCTCTCTCTCTCTTTCTCCCCCACATTTCCAAAATCTCTGGTCGGAATCTGATCTCAAAAAACTCCATCTTGTGCAAAGAGATTCTCCTCCCCTTTGGCCGGTGGGTGAGGCTGCTGGTGGCACTGACCTTGAGTCCCATAGGTCTACTCGGAAGCAAAGCCCCACTGCGTTCCCTTCCCGGCAAGCAGCCGGAGCTGTGGTGACAAGAGACCGTAAACTGGGGTGGGCAAATCGTGGCCCTTGGACCACATGCAGCACCACTTTTGTGGCCCCTGAAGTCCCCTACCAAATCCCCCAATTTTTAAAGAAGCCTTTTCTAGTGTGATTTTCAACCAATTTTTGCCCCAAACCACCCAGAAAAGCCCCCCCTGTATAAAAATATGTAAAAATAGTCCCCATTCACACTCCCTAATGTTGCATTTGCCCCAAATGCCTCCTAGACATTGAGGAACCGGGGGGGGGGAGTGCACCGTTGCCTAGAAGCCTTATGCACCCAGGGGTGTGGGCACTGTGGCCCCCTAAGCTACCTAAGCTGGGGAAAATCATTTTTGGAGGACAGTCCCCCAGATCCTTGAAAAAGTAGGCCCATTGGGGGGTTCTGGGAGTTGTAGTCCCCCCTGAGGGAACTTTTCCAAACTCTGCTCTGGATTATGATCAGCCCTGCTCCAGAGACTTGGTGTAAATTGGACGTTTTTCTTCATTTCGTTTCCTAAAGCAGTTCTTCAATGCTGAACATGTCTCCTGTCTTAAGGGGGTGCGTTGGCATGCAGCTCTCCCCCTCCACCCCTTCTTGCCGCTCTTTAGCACCTGCTGCCTGAGGCAGCCACCTCTCTTTCACTTAGAAGTAGGGCTGGCCCCTGCTACATTAGCTACAGCTTGGCTGCTGCTCTTGGTGATTCCAAAGGTCCGGATTATTTCCGTCCTTCCTCTTGTCTTCTCGCCTCAGAGTGGGAACCAGACACCCGGTGGAGCCATGCCTGGAATGTATCCACACTGCACAGTTATACCAGTTTGATGCCACTTTTAACTGCCATGGCTCTGTTCGCTGGAAAACTGGGATCTGTAGTTTGGTTAGGTGCTTAGAATCCTCTGCTAGACAGCTCCAGGCATCTCTTCCCTGAACTACAGCTTCTGAGATATCTCACTTTAATCCTTAAAGGATTAATCCTTAATCCTTGATTTAAGTCCTCTCTTCTCAGAATACTTTGGGAATTTTAGTCCAGGGTAGTTTATTAGAAAGATCTGGCAGAGAATTTTAAGCAACAAATCGCAGGATTCCAGAGAACAAAAGCATGAGCGTTACAGTGGTTTCAAACTGCTATAACTGGGTAATGCGGTCTTCAAAGGATGGTCGTCCTGCTCACAACCGGAGCCACACTTTCTGGTCTCTCCGGCTAAATTTGGGGTGGATTCCAGCTCCCATCATCCCTATGCTGCCCATGTGACTGATAGGAATTGTAGTAACTGGTTCCCCACCAGTCCCTGAGCTAAAACAAGCAAGACTGAGTGAGATGGAGAGGCAATAAAGGAAAATGTGAATTTTTGGGGGGTGGGCTCTGCACAGTCACACCAGCTCAGCTGGTGGCCAACAGCCCTGGAAGGAACAAACAGGCCACCTCCGAGCATCCGTGCCTGAGCTCCTGGTGGCCAGAGAGGGGCGGCTGGTGTGACTGTGCAGAGCCCTCTCTGCCACTGAGGCTGAGCCAAGCTGCGTACATCACTTTTTCCAAACTGTTCCAGATGTTGCTGCTCCTGCTGCCGCAGCTGTTTCAGTCTGTGTGCGTCTCTCTCTGCGTGTGAGAAAGAGATGTGGAATTGCAGTGCTTCTAGGCTCTTTCTAAGGGATGGTTGCGGAGAAAAGCACTGGACTGCCGCTTCCAGTGTTCCTCACCATTAGTTCGCCAGCTAGGGGAGACTGGCCTCTGCAGTCAAACCACATCTGGAGGGCTGTCCGGATTCCCAAGAAGTGTTGCCAGGTTTTCAAGATAGAAAACAGAACAGTTGAAACCCATGACATGCGGGGTTGACAATTGGGAGGCATAGCTTAGTTCATGTTCTGCCTAAATGCCAAGTGTGGATTTCTGTCAACCTGGCCAGGTATTTCTCTATGAAATAAGATACTGTCCACATTCATGCATCACATGATGCACAGATTTGTGTCTTTAGAAATTTCTCCATTTCTCTGAGCCCCGTGGATGATGGTGCTCTCAGTGAAGAATCAGACAGTAAAGGCTATCTGAGTGGGATTTTTCCAAGCTAAATAGCTATTAATTTATTTGTTCCACTTATATATCCTGCTTGGTGTCTCTTGAGTTCAAGGTGACACATGGGGCTCTCCCCTCCCCACCTTCTCTAAGAGCAGCAACAACAGCAACAGCCACCCTGTGGTGCAGGCCAGGCCAGGAAAGCATGCCGCAACCCAAGGTTACCCAGAAAATTCTTATGATTGGCTCTCCTAGTCCAACACTTTTTGCTGCTTTGCCACCCTGCACCTGCCTTGGATTTGGCTCCAGTTTCCCCCTTCCACAACACACATACAAGCTTCTGTGTTACTTTTGGAAACCAGAAAGGGGACATAGTGTGCACGAAAACAAAATCTGTAAGATTCCAGATTACACTGGAATCTTTATTAGGTAGCCCAATACTTTGGCCACAACACCCAGATGGACTCTGCCTTGGGTTGACCCCAGTTTCTCCCTTCTCCAGCCCTTTACCCCACCACCTCACACTTCCCTCTGTGTCACTTGTATTAGTAAGAGGGAACGGCTGGGAACCAGAAAAGGCACACAATGTGCATGAAAACAAGTCCATCTGCAAGCCTCCAGATTACACTGGAATGTTTATGCTGCAGAACAGTGGATATAGCTGCCAGGGTGGGTGTAGCGTTTTTTATTTCATGCTCCACAGTGTTCCCCTAGCATCCTACCACCATTTTAAAAAAAGACATTTATTTAGCTTCTGCTCATCTTTGGGGGGGCTGCCAGTGGGTGTCCTCTGTGGTTTCCCCTAAAAAATATCCTCTTCCAAACTGACTCAGACTGGCTCCATTTCTCCCTCTCCCTGCTCTCCCCCCACAAATTCCCACTAGGAGGAGTGCCCATTTGGACCCATTCATAGGGCATGAGGTTAGACAAAGACTTCATTCACTCTTTGTCTGGGCGGACTGGAGATGTTTTGGACAGGAAAGAGACCAGTTTAGTTCAGCCGTTGCAGTGGATCTGGTGGCAAATTCTTGGCTTCTTTCATTCTGATTTGGTGAGCGAGGCGTGCATGAGTGTGTGGGTGGAGGAGGGACGCTGCTTGGGGAGCCTTGCAGGGAATCTGGCCTTTCAGGGGCGCAAGATGTAGGTCACCCAGGCCACACACTGGAGAAGTTACTTCTTTCTTGGGGGGGGGGATTAACCCCTTCCTTCCCCCACAATGTGACTCAAGTGCAGGAGGAACACTGAAGCCACTGTGCTCATCAGCGGTGTGGCAAGCTGTGTCCTCATGGTTTCAATGCTCGTAACCATTCAGAAAAGGGAGGGGGGGCTGCTTGAGGATCCACTGGTGGGAAGCTCCTGGGGGGTGGGAGGGCTTCCTACTCTCCATCCGTGATGCTTTGTGCCTTCTTAACAATTAAAGGCTGAAGGCAGAATTGATTGGCTTCGGTGAGGACACCATGATGTGAGGACGTAGGACATACAATCCTTGCAGGTTTTGAAGAGAGGACCAGTCTGGGATGGAGTGCTTGTGAGCCCTCTGGTTTACGGAAGAGCTGCAGAGAGGGGTGTGGATATCAGCAGCACGACAAATACCCTGCTCTACACACTATGGTGGTGTGGTTGTCATCCTAGTTAATCTGGCTCTTCTCTTGAACTGTGGAGGAGCAGTAGTGCCGTGGTAGTACCCGTGCTTTACATGAAGAAGGTCTTGGGTTCAGTCCCTTGCTTCTCTAATTACGTTGGGAAAAATTGCTTGAAGCTCTGGAGATAAAATTGCTGGCCAATGTTATTGACAGTGCTGAGCTGCCCAAAGGTCTGATCCAGTATAAGGCAAGGGTGTATCTCCTCCGTGTCACACTTAACACTGATAAATTGCCATCTCCTATGGTAGCCTGCCAGGAATTTGGGTTCTTCAGTAGAGGCCCAGTTGCACGTTCAAGACTGTTGAGTCCATAGAGACATGGCTTCCTCTGTAGTGGCCTCCTGGCAGCCCCTGGAAATCCGGTTGTCTTTGCCCTCCTTTCAGGCTTCTGGCTCAGAATTGTTTCATACACCCTTTGATCCTAAAAACCAGCACGGCTGTTCTGTTTGTCTGTTTTTGTGTTATAGAATCCTCTTCTTTCCTCCTTTAACTGAGAGCAAATCACTTTTGAACTTTGAACTCAGTTTGCAGCAGCTGAGGATTAAAATGCAAAGCGAGAAGAGGGGAGAGAAACTGGGATGCTTTAAAAGCAGCTGAAAAAGTGGGAGAGCAAAGGATTAATTGGGACTGTCCCTGCCAAATCAGGACAGTTGGAGGGTATATAAATGAGATTCATAGAGGCTTCTAGGTAAAGCAACTCACCTTTTCTTTGGCCAGGAGAAAGGCAGTCTGTGGAGTCTGAGAGGGGTTGAAGACCACCATAGCGTCCTTGGAGAGCCACATCCCATCCCAGCGTTGCGTTTTGCTCACCCCTGTTTTAGGCCATATGTAAGAAAAATGGTTCCCCTCTTTGACATTACCAAGGCAATTCTTCAACCCTACTGGTATGGCCCCAAAATGAAGAGGAAACGCTTCTCTTCCCAGTTGGAAGCAACGGCTGTACTTTGTCCCCAATGACTCTGCCGGACTCATGCATCACTTTCCCACGCTGGAATTTCCTTTACAGAAACCAGTAACGAATGCGCAGCATGTTCCTTCCATGCCCAGAGCAGGGGTTTGTGCATCACGGAGCCTTTCTTTTTGTTGGTTGCAAAATAACAAAGGCAATTTCCCTCTTGCGACTGTCCCTCGGTATTTATTCAAGGCTAACCGGGTGCTAGGTGTGTGCCAAACATATCAGAGATTTATTTGCAATGGGCTTCCAGTCCTGAGAGCAAGGACAGAGCTATGGTGTGTGTATGTGCGTGTGTGTGGTGTTTTGCCCTCTCGATGAAAATTTTCCTTCAGCCCCAAATTTCTAGCATTGCAGGGAGTCAGATATGGAAAACCGAGAATCCCTCCGTACGTGCTGTGTTTCTATTCTCTTGGTCACTTTGCTTGCCCCTTTGGATGCCTAATCTGTACTTTCAAATGTTCACTGAAGTTTAATTTGGGGAACGGAAGGAAAATTTAATTGGAGGAGCAGAATTCTTATTTGGGGAGGAAGCAATGCCCATGTTTCCCTTCTCCCTTGTAGATATACCTTTGCTCAACAGTTGCAGCAAGTGGTCACACACTTCCTTGTTGGGAGGCAGAGAGAGGGAGTTGGAGAGCATTTTATATCTCAGCGTTGCAAGAAATCTGAAGTTTGCATTCTGAACCATGCAGGACTTTATGCCCATCTGCCCCATTCTATAGCTGCCCAAGTCAGCTGTGAGTATCATGTGGCCATCCAGAAGTTGTTGGACTGCAGCTCCCAGCAGACCCTAGCTAGCATAATCACTGATAGGGAATGCTGGGAGTTGCAGTTCAGAAGGCTGCACGATTCCCACCTCTGGCTTAAATCCCATTACCAGCCCCAACTGGAGTAGGTCCATTGAATCAACTGAATGTACATCAGTTTTGATTCATTCCCATTGATTTAATGGGTCTATTGCAGTTGGGCCAGTACAGTGTATGGTTTAAGTACTGGAGACCAGAGTTCACATCTCTACTCAGTCATGGAATCCCACTGGGTGACTTTGGGCAAGTCACGCTCTCTCAGCCTCAGAGGAAGGCAATGGCAAACCCCTGCTGAACAAATCTTGCTAAGAAAACCCCATGATAAGTTCACCTTAGGATGGCCATAAGTCTTAACCTGAAGGCACACAACAGCAACAATTGCAGTTGGGAGTAGCCATTGGATTTACATGGGGGGGAATTCATGTGGTCTTGCTGGACTGCAACTCCCAGCAGCCCTAGACAGCAAAACCAAGAGTGAAGAAAACTGGGAGTTTCAGTCCAACAACATCTAGAGAGTTGCACGACTCTTACTGCCACTTCAGACCAACATTTTTGCCCTAGAATTTGCCCCTGTGTGCAAGGGTGCTGTTGTTTAGTCCTGAGCAAGCTTTTGAGCTAAGTAGGACTATTCTGTGCAACGCAAAACTTTGTACCCTAGTGCCAGTTAAGACCTCTTCCAGTAACTCCTACCATCCTACATCATTCGTAGCATATGAATGAATAACATATGATTCCAGCATATGACTGTACACGACCAACTGCGTACAGCGTGTCAGTAGTCTGTCCATTAATTCCATGAGATCAGTCCATTAGTTCTGACATTTGACTTTCTAGTAGTCCGTTATTTACTCAGTAAATTTTCAATAAGGCAAATAATCTGCATTTAAAATAAAGCCATGTCAATGCAGGTCAGGAATATATTGGGTCTGTGATAATGGACAATTGTAAAAGCCTGTGCAGATGTGTTTAGACAGCTGGATCAATTATTCACATTTTAATACTCCCACTGCAGATATTTATCTGATTTTCTTCCCCCTCCCTTTTTTAAAAAAAGCCATTTTGGTAGTGTGGACGAATAATTACCAAGGGAGAGCATGAGATGAAGCTTGCCCAGAATCCCACATGTAATATGTTATAACATTTGAAAAAAAGCAATAAAAGAGAAAGGAGTTGGTGGGCAAAGAAGCGCAAATAAATCGAACTGGTGAGAGAATATCCAAAGAGACAGGATGCGTTGCTGAATTTTCTCTGTGGGATTCTTATTTTAAGAGGAGTTTTGTTTCCGTCATTTCGCAAGGGGTGTCTGTGTGTGCGTGTTCTGTTTTTCTTTGAAAAAGAAATCTATGGGAGAATTATGCGTGGTGTGCAAATTGAGGGGGTTTTTTTGTTCATTATTGTAGTTCCTTTGTTTCTTCGTGCAAGCTTCATTAGTGCATTTTTTTTTAGTAGCCGTATGAGAGAATCTTGATCTGAATTGTCTCTAGTAAACATTTGGAAAATATGACTACTCCAAACAGATTTCTTCAAGGGAGTTTGATTTTTAATGGGATGCAAATATGCAGGGTTACTTTAAACGTCTTATTCTGGCTCTGGGTGCAGCTCTGACGTCCTCATAACTGCTCATTTTCCTCCCATCCCTCAACTTCAGTCAAATTTATAGTGGGAATTTTTTTGTCAAGTGTACGTCGTTTTCCCCCATCTGCTCCCCCACCCCATAAATACGCTTGTATTTAATGGTCTTTTTGTGTGTGTGTGCTGCATAGCTGGGTTTGATGGAAAGAGTGCTGGGGTTTTGAATGAGGTTTCTCCCATCAGGGTTTTGAGTGGGCTTGAGGGTTCTGGAGACACAGCTGCACAATGGATCTCAGCAATGCAAAGGGTTTTTACAAATGTTTTGCAAAGTTGTTTTCTCCCCTTATGGTCTGGAAATGTGTGTGGGGGGAAGATATGTGGGGGAGATGTACAAAGAAATAAAAATTTTCTTCACTCCCCAAATTTACAGTATCGCAGAGCAGGAGATGTTGTTTTATAGAGGTACACCTTTAACTCTCCTGTTTCCTGCCTTTTACCTTCCCTTTGCTTGCCACTTTGCTTTGGATGCCTAAGCAATATCCCTAGATGTTCGACTGAATAAAGATTTCATTGAGGGGCCAAGTTTTTGTTTGGGGATTGCAACGCCTTCATTTTGTCTCCTCCCCCCTCTTGCCTTAATCCAACCAAGAAGGTGAAGACTCAAGCAAGGTCTCCTGTTGCTAACTGCCATGAAGTTGACTTATGGTGCCCCTGTGGATGATAGATTCCCAAGTCCCACTGTCCTCAACCGCCCTGCTCAGGTCTTGCAGATTCAGAGATGTATTTTCTTGGATTGAGGATATTCGTCTGTAATGGAGTCTCTTGCTGGCAAGGATTGGTAACTTGACTGGACCTTGAACCAAGCTCCTTCAACTAAGCTCCCCAGCAAGGCATTTTTAAAAGAATTCCTCCTGGGTGCCCATCTTCTCATTCAAGCGGTTCACAAACAGAAGCTTTTCTGCTACACATATTCCTAAAAAAAATCGCTCCTCATTTTTTTTAAAGGGATGGAGGTGCAAATACACTTACATGCATTATAGGCTAGCTTTAGGGAAGGTAGCTTCTAATCTGAATCTATCGGTTTGTTGATCAAATTGTCTGGGGCCGTTTGTCTCCACTGGTTGTCCAGTAACGAGGAACTGGGTTTCCATTTGGATACAGAACTCTAAACTTAATAAATGCCTTGCTTTTTGTTGGAGGGCCACATAGACAGCCAAAAACTGGACAAAACAAATTTTTTAAAAAGGGAAGAAGGAAGGAAGGAAGGAAGGAAGGAAGGAAGGAAGGAAGGAAGGAAGGAAGGAAGGAAGGGGAAAAGGATAATGAAAAGAAAGAAAAATGGGGGGAAATGAAAAAGTGTCTAGAAGGCCATTTCTGGTTTTGAAAATTGGGTATTTTGTGACTTTGGGGAGGAGGCTGCAACCTGTTTCAAAGGTGCACGGCTGATCCTGGAGGCTTTCAAGAGACGGAGGCTATGCAGCATTGGGAGGGGGAAAAGAAAATGGACAGCTCGGGGAGACCAGAAGGCTTGAATCTTCCCCCACCACACATACTGTAAAGGAAGAAAGAAGAGAGAAGTGAACAGACCAGACTACCTGGGCTGACGCATATATGTTTAAGTGTGTGGGTGGAGGGGTGGGTCTGTGTGGCCCTGTGTATCCGGGGTCTCTGCTAACTCCTTCTCCCCCCACCCCCAGCTTTGAGCTGCAATGAGAACGACGGCGACCACCTGGACCGTGACCAGCAATACCCCAGCAATCAGAAAACGAAGCGCATGAGGACATCGTTCAAACACCACCAGTTGCGGACAATGAAGTCTTATTTTGCTATTAATCACAACCCAGACGCCAAGGACTTGAAACAGCTTGCGCAGAAAACAGGCTTGACCAAAAGGGTGCTCCAGGTAAGAGAAGACCACCTGGGGGGAAAAAAAGGGGGGGTCTCCTCTCCTGTCAGGCAAGCGGGCAACCCTCTTGCTGCAGTGCCAGGCGGAAAGACCTCCTCCGGTGCCCACAGCTGTGGGTCCAGCTTCTTCCTCCTGCTCCCTTCTTCCACACCTGTATGGAGATGCAACAGAGGTTTTGAAGCTGTTTGCAGAGTGCGAGTTGAATTGCTTGCGTTGCAATTGCAGATGAGTTTGCCAAAAAAGAAGGAGGCGGGAAATCAGTGCAGTCTGAGCAAAAACTCCTGCAAGGACCTTTTTCTGAAAATGCTAACAAATCTAGCCCTTATGCTTGTTCAGCAGAAAGCAAAGCACCATTGTGCATATGTGAAGGGGTTGGTTCCCAAAACCTAGAAGGACCTGCAAACACAGCTGGGGGAATTTTGTGCACGGGGACACTTCCTGTAATTGTTGGGCATTGAAAGCAAGGCTAAATCATTGCATCTACAGGAAGCCCCCAGCATTTTGACGCCATGTCACTCTTTTGATGCTTCTACATTAAGGTGAAGTTCTATTGATTTGGCAGGAGTTCTGCTCTTTTGTCAGTTCTTCTTGCCTATGAAGGCTCACAGGAACCTCTCTCACGTGCATGCTGCTTGCAAAGCGAACTAAGTGGGGAAAAAGGCACTAAGCCAGCTGAGAGGCTTGGCAAGGAGCGCATGCACGGTCAGTCCCACATGAGGCTCCGTAAGTCCTTCGCGCTCTCTGCGTTACAGTACATGGGTTCTGCTTCTCAACCAGTTTCATTTTCTGACAGTGGTCTGGTCCCTAATTTGTCGGATAAGTGGGGGAAGCCTGTAGTAACTTTGTGACCTGCAAATAGTTATTCTGGGGATAATGAGGGGGCAGCAAAATTATATTTTCAAAAACTGTACAGTGGTGATACATTTATTGGGCCAACCTGAAGATGTAAAATACATTGGCTGAGATCCTAGGTCAGCTACTTAGTCAAATATACATATAACACAATTAAGTACACTGAACTAAAGAGCGTCTCCTGGCCTGGCTCCCTTAATCCTGCTTTACTGAGCAGCAGCTGGTGTGAGGGATGGAGGTCTGTTCTCCTATCAATAGGGAAGCAGTATACTAATGCGACCATCTACCTCCTGCCAGCAATGTGTCATATATCAAAAGCAGGATTGCTATTGCAATTCAGAAGTAAGATTCCTATTGCAATTCCTTCTCACATCAGAGACTGCTGAGTAGAAACGTCTGTTGCATCCTGATTGCTAGGAGAACAGACCTTCGTCACTTGCAGTGGCTGCTGCCAGGTAAAACAGGATTGGGGGACTTTTATGATCATGGCAATAGGGCCACAATTGTGAATAGATAGCAATCATGAATCTGCCAAGAATGCATAACTCTAGATTACACATCCGTAACTGTGGTGGTGAATTCCAACCGTCACATTGCATTTTGAATCATTGTAGATTCCTTCCCCAAGCAAAGATGGTATATCACTAGAGAAAGAGCGACAGCGTTGCAGTCACGGAGCCTACAGTTTGGAAGTTACCGGAGGGGTTATTAGATGAAAAGTGACAGCTTTGTGGCCGTAAGCCAAACAGAATGAAAGCACTGAAACAGAGACAGTTTGGCTGCTCCATCTGAAGTTGTAAAATTTAGAAAGGTGTTTTATTTTAAAAGCAAACTTACTTTCTGGTATAACACAGCACTGAGGGAGCTCTAGAGCCTGGAAGTTGTATTATTTAGTTTTCAGACACTCTGGAGGTCGAGAGGGTCACAGCATGCTGTTATAAGCCACCATTTTGGGTGACCAGAAGTTCTGTTGTGTCATTCCTAGTTACTGTTTGACACACAGGCAGGGTTGCTGGGCTTTTTTGCATTTTGGAGTGTCCCAAAGCTGTTCTGGCTTTTTCTTTTTCTTTTCAGCTGAAAAATAATGTGTGTGTGCTGAAGCTGGGATGTGGGAAAGTTTGGGGGTGTCGTGAGAATCCCAGGGTCTACATCAGACTCCAGCAATGGCCCGTGGGCAGCAAGTTTCTCACCTGTGTTGTTGTTGTTTTTGCTCTTGTGTGCCTTCAAGTCATTTTGACTTATAGTGGCCCTAAGGCAGATCTATCTCGGGGTTTTCTCAACAAGATTTAACCCAAGGAGGTTTGCCATTGCCTTTCTCTGAGGCTGAGAGAGAATGACTTGGTCATTCCATGGTTGAATGGGAATTCGTAGCTTGCTGTCCCAGAGTCCTAGTCCAACACTCAAAGCACTACAGCCACACTTGGCTCTGAACCTTTCTTTGCCTTCAAGTCAGTTGTTCTGTGCCTTCATGTTAACTTCAACTTTGTCCTTGTCCTGGGATTCTCTTGGCAAGATTCATCAGAATAGGTTATTTGTTGCCTCCTTCTGAGGCTGAGAGAGTGGGACTTGCCCAAGATCACCCAGTGTGTTTCCACAGCTGAATAGGCAATTCGAACCCTGGTTTCCCAGAGTCCTAACCCAAACTCAGACCACAACAACATGCTAGCTCTTGTTCCTAGTGTAGCGAGTATGGATTGTTGTTTCAAAATTATGCTCTCAGAATGTGGGCCGTGCGAGTGAAGTATGGCTTTTGTAGTGGGCGGTTGTGGCCACAACTTGCTGGGAATCCATCCTGAGCTGTGATAGGCTTGGTTGCTTTGTGAGTTGGCAACTGTCTGTATGTTTTGTACATTTCGGATCCTAGAGCTGGAATCTTTTTGGTGTCTGGTATACACGAATAAGTTCCTCAGCCTAAGAGAATGGACATCTTTGTCCGGTGCTGACATTGTTGTCTTCAGCTCCAGGCTGTGGATAAACTTGTGGTGTCATTGCACAGTCAGATATACTTTGCACTGAGCACAGTTGTGCATGGATGTGCCTTGCACCTTATGTGCATTGTGCCTTGCACGATCACATTTATTTGCTGGATTTAATTGCATACAGTGTCACAATTCACCTATGAGGCGGCATTGTGAGATTGCCATGCAACTTGGCGAGCATATGTGAGTGTGAAGTTATGTTCTGTCTTCTTGACCTCAATCTATTTTGCAAGTTTGGGGACATCTCAGCTTTCCAAGTGGTTAGTTCACACCAGCTCTGGTATTTGTTATGAATTATTTCTCTATCAAGAGGGATATATTTCAACACTTCCAGATCTTCTGCTGAAAGACACAAGAAAATTTGCCCCTGCATTGTTTCTGCTTCAGACAGGAGCAGGCAGAAGCAGTTTTGCCAGGCTCCGCACACAAGTGAGTTTCCATGTGTGTGACAAGTTTAGAGACATGTTGCATAGATGTCAGCGTCCCTCACAGATCTTTTGGTTTGGAGAGACTTCCAGCCAATCTCTGAAACAAATGCTTCCATGTCACCAATCCGGTTCTGAGTCTGTATGAGCTTTCCCCTGAAATCTGACCAAGATTCGGTGGTCCCCATGATGCTCAGCAGGGCCGGTCTTACCGTTAAGCAGAGGGAAGCAACTGCCACAGGCAGTGTATCTCTGGGTGGAGGGTTCTTCATGACTCTTCTTTTGTTGCGGAAAAGATTTGTTTGTGTCACATGGCTGATCCAGATCGGCGCAGGGAAAAGTTGCTTTTCTGGAAAACTGGATAGAATGCCAAGTGTCAGGTCCTGGGAATTATAGTTCCAAAAAGCATATTTTCCAAGTTCTTTTTCTGCATTCTCCAAATTAACCTGCTAAGCTGGGATCTTAAAGAAAAGAATGGGAGGCTGACTGTACAGATGGAGTCTGTTCATGGAGAGCAATAGCTTTCCCCTGTTGTGGCAGTTTCCACTTCCACCAGGCGTTGGTCTTTTGCAAGACCAATGTATCTTGATCGTCTGCTCGAAACTTTCGCGTGAACTTGAACAGAATCTTTTGCCCCACTTTTGCATCATTTGCAGTAGCTGCTGTTGTGTTCTAGGGGTGAGCATTTACTATTGAGGGAGAAAAGAACACCCTCAGCTATTGGTTATTTATTTTACTTAAAGTATTTCTGTATCTGTATCTGTGTTTTGTATCACCCCCTAGCAACTGTATTTCTGTATCTATATCTGTATTTTGTATTGTCTTCTAGCAGCCTAGTTGCTGCTACAAGCTGCTACAAAAGCGTCCTGGAAAAATTCCAGTCCAGAAATCCCTCTTCCCCTGACCTTTGAGTTCTAGGCAATAGGGCTTGTGGCTTCCATGTGAAGGGTTGTGTGTGAATCCGCTGCTGGTTTTAGTCTGACTTTTAAAGGAGTCACCCGAGGTTCTGCACTTTTGACGGGGGAATAAGGTTTAGCACCTCAGAAACCGCTTTTAAAATTCAGTTGAAAATCTGGAATGATCAGCCCACTGATCAGAAAATCCCCCAGCTGTCCTTGTGTGCCACTCAGGGCTTATTCTTGCACTGGGAGGTGAGTTGGACTCAATCATCCTCCGGGTCCCTTTCGACTCTATGATTCTATGAAGAGGGTAGGGCCGTTTCCAAACTCCACTGTTATAGTGCTATTATTCCACTTTCAACCTCCTGTGGAATTCTGGGATTTGTAGTTTCCTGAGGCCAAAGAGCTCTCTGGCTGAGAATCCTAAAGGCCCCTCCCTAAATTGCAAACCCCAGGATCCCATAGGAGTTTGAAAGTGGAATAATAGCACATAACAGTGTAGTGCAGAAATGGCCTAAGTCTTGGGTTCCCCCTCACACATCTAGGCTGAAGGCTTTGAAAGAAGGAAGGTGTTTTTCATTTTACAGTCTTATATCCTGAACTGCATAAATCAATGGAAGAAATATTGTGTTCAGGTTTTTTTTTAAAAAAAAAAAAGTTGGTTTTTTTGTTGATTTTCTTTAAAATAGCTCAAGAATGACTTGTACACTTTTCATGCCAAAAAGCATTACTAAGTAGTAATCCTTACTAGTTCACAATTCACTGTAAACCAACTTGTCCAAAAGTGGGACAGACCGAAACAGACCAAGCCCCCCCACTTCCAAGCTATTAATTTGACCAGAGTGTACCATTCAAGTGTTTAGCAGTTCTTTCTGTGCCATTAAACCTATTGCTTATTAAATTTGAGAGGGTCCATTACTTTTGGCAGTTCTTTTTCTTTCATGATTTTCTTCTTTGATCCATTTCAGCTTATGCTGTGTAGAATTTTAGAAGACACCTTTCCAGAGATTTGCTGGAAAGCTCTCATTTTTCAGCCAACTGCTATGTTCGGTTTAGAAACCAATTGGCACAGGAAGCCCCCACCTTTGGACGCCCCCTTATCTGCCGACTCGCTCTTCCAATGCTTCCAAATTAAGGGCGAGTTCCATCAATTCGATGTGGGGTCCCCTCTTTCGTCAATTCTTCTTCCCTACGGAGGCTTGCTTGGGTCCACTCGCACGTGTGCAGGGTTGCCTACAGAAAAAGCAGATTCCTTTGTCCAGTTAAAGGAGCTAGTTAGCATTGCAAGCGTTGAAACAGTTGTTTGCTGTTAGTCTTCCTGCCTATGGAGTTTTACTTGGGACAATGTGTGGCACTGCTTGCAAAGTGAGCTTGGGAATGGCGAGGAAGGTGCCAAGCCAGCTTAGAGACTTTACTAGCAGCGTGTGCGTGTGGTCAGTCCCAAGCAAGCCTCCATACGTCCTTCATGTTCCCTACAGTAGACGTCTTCCGCTTTGCATCCGTTTGTGCTTTCTGACGATGCTCCAGCACTTAACCTGTCGGATAAACGGGGGGGAACCTGTATAGATTCCCGTCAATAGGAGCTCTGGTAGGAATGTTTTTGCCTCAAAATGTCTGTATAATGTAAGCCCAAGCCATTCATTGTTCCTGATGCAAAAGTAAGGAAGCAATTCTTTTGGGACAGAAATACCTTCTTTTTGCACCCCACAAATAGTTGTACCCCGGCACCGTGGGACGATGGGGGTTGGCTTTAAAAAAGTCAGCTAAGAGGTGGGTGACACTGGACATTTATAGAAATATGTATTGTATGTATTGTATAGAAGGTGAGAAACTTGTTCTTGAATGTGTAGGGACCATGAATACGAATCAGTTACAGAGGTGTAAATCCAATTACTCATTTGTAACTGTGATAGGGAATTCCAGCCATTGCCTTTAAAGAAGAATTAACTAGTTTTATGGAGCAGGTGATCGATTAATTGGTATTGGTTATGATTAGTGGAGCCAGGCTTGGATCGTTTTTGATTGGCAAGGACTGTGGGATCATCTGCTCATCCTCTAAACTTTCCCTTTGAATCTACTGCACTGAAGACCCATTGGCCTTGCAAAAGAGCTGGTTCCAGCAGAGATGGACAACATGTTTGTTGATGTGGATCGGCACAGCTGCCTGCACCTTTCTGAGTCTCCTTCAGGGTGTACTCTGGGGACTGTCATAATGAGCACCTGAACGCTGAAGCCTAGCCGTGTGCCTCTCGTCGTGATGGCTCTGTACAGCCTCTGTGTTTACAGGAAGCCTGATTCCTTATGTCAGGTAGTTAGTGGAAAATCCGAGTTGCCACCTTGGCTCTGCTCCTGTGCTTTTCACGTTGGCCGAATAAACATGCAGTTAACAAGTTTCCTTGGGTGCCTGGCAAATTTTGCAGGGGCTGCCTTGTGGAACATTGTAAACCAAAAACCTTCTTTCGTATGCAGAATTGTGGATTCTGCAATTGGGTTCCCGACCCTCCCAACACCACACTTTTCTTTTTCCTTTACAGTTTTTGATTCTTGGGTTTCATCTTCCTGCTCTGCATTCTTGCCTAGGAAAAAAAAGTCGTGAGATGCATATGAAATAATAAAGCAACTGCATCTTTGATCTGCCGGCAAGGGGAAATGTTCTTGTTTGCTGTCAGGTCAGCTTTGATTTATGCCAACCCTATGCATTAGAGACCTAGAAGAGCCCTGGTCATCAACAGTCCTGCTCAGGTCATGGCTTCCTTGTTAAACCAATCTGTCTGTTATATAGTCTTCCTATTTTCCTCCTGCCTTCATTTTCTCTGAGCATTAGTGTCTTTTCCAGCAAGTCATGTCTATGAACATTTCCGCACGACACTCTTATAGCACAATGATTCCACCTTCAACCTCCTATGGCATCCTGGGGTTTGCAGTTTCGGGAGGGGCCGGTCGGCCCCTCCCGAAACTGCAAACCCCAGGATGCCATAGGAGGTTGAAGGTGGAATCATCGCGCTATAAGAGTGTCGTGCGGAAATGGCCTATGATATGTCCACAGTATGACAGCCTTAGTTTAGTCATTTTGGCTTCTAGGGAGAGTTCACTCCTCTGCTAGTTTTCCTAACTGGTTTTCCAACTGTTAGGAAACCTATCTTTCAAGCATGAAACAAATAAGAGAGAATTTTTTCCCCAACCCTACAGCAAAATGTAGCAGCAAACAATTTGTGCAAGGGAGGGAAGTAAGAGTCCATGGTACTTATATTAAGGTTGTGTGTGTGTGTGAGAGAGAGAGAGCGAACACAAAGCATAGGTGTGAGAGATTGTTTTTAAAAAACCCAACCCATAAGAGAGTAACTGTACTCCATTCCCAGCTGAAGAGGATAGGAATTATAATTCACACATTATATTCTCCCTCGTCCATCTGTCCTTCCTTCCTTCCTTCCGTCCTTCCTTCCTACACCCATTAAAAACAGAAATAACACAACAGGCTGAAAAAGAAAAACCTCACAGCAGCAGTTAAGTGGAGAGGCATTCGTCATGTCAGTGAGCTTTCAGGCCAAGATGGTTTTGGTTTTACAATGGAACTGAAAAAAAAGAAATGTTTTAAAGCTCTCGTGTGTGCTCGTGCCCTCAGGCAGTCTTTGCTCAGTTGGGTGCAACTTTGATAATTTCTATTATTAATAAGAATGTATAGTTGCATTTGTATCACGCTCTTCTCCCAAGGAATCCAAGGTGTTGAAAATAATTTCTTCCCTAGCGTTTCCTCTTCCTCGTGTTATGGCCTAGAAAGATTACAAAGCGTTATAAGATGTATGATATAAATCTAGTGACATGGCTAATAAACATGAAGATCTATTTTTATACTAATGAAAACATATATTACTTCATTAACTTTACATACTACAGAATTTCACGTCTGGACAAACTGTTTGCTCCTTAGGGGACGTCATTGCTATCGATAATTGTGACTGGTCCTCCAAAACCATTTGGCTGTGAATTTAGATTTCAGGTGGAGATCTATAAGAATAGATCTCCCAGTCTTCAGGATGTCACTTCAGGTCTTTTCATATTACAGAGCAATAGTGCTATGAGTCTGCTTTAACTGCCATGGTAACCTCCAGTGAGGTCTTGGCTTTTGCAGCTTGGGCTGAGATATTTAAAATTCTCAGCCAGAGAGCTCCAGCGTTATCACAAAACTACCATTCTCAGGATTCTGTGGGATGGGGCTGTGGCAAGATTAAAATGGAGTTATGGCACTGTATCTGCGTAGTGGGAAAGTACTCATAGTTTGCTGAAGCCAGACTCAGTTTGAACAGCCAAACTTGACTTATTCCCTCCTTATAAATTGGACTATGCCCAGTTCTTGTGCCAATTTTTACAGCTGTCAGTACATTGGAAACTCACCCTCCAGACCGTTTTCATATTTTTTTTTCTGCCACTTTATCCTCACAACAATCTTGTGAAGTACATTAAGCTACAGGAGAAAGCGACCGCTCCGGGTCTCTCAGAAAACATAAAGGCAAACTCAGATTTCAAACCAAGATCGCTTGGTCCTGATCCAACACTTTCCCGTGCCAGAAACTAGAGCTGCTACAAGGTTAGAATTTCCTCTCTCGGCTGGACTTTGTGTCATTGTCCCATGAGCCACCATTGGTAGGAACTATGGGAGTTGTAGTGCAATATATCCAAAGCAGAGCCAGGTTGGAGAAGGTCAGACAAGAAATGTCTTGAGTTTTGTATGTAAAAAAACAAAAAAATAAGGCAGCATGCTGGCATGATTTCACAGTCAAGCGTATTTCTGAACTGTCTGGAATGGTGATTTTTTTAAACAACAGGTTAGAAGGTGCTGTATTGTGTTGTTTTTAAAAATTTATAAAAATCTTTTTATTCTTTTATTGATGTGTAATTGTTTTAATACAGTAAGTAGTTTAATATTGACTTTTTGTGTATTTCAAGTTGTATTGTTCTTTTAAATTGTGAGTTGCTTTGAATCCCAATTTTCCTCCCCCTCCTCCTCAGGTTCTCTTGGCAAGATTTATTATTCAAAGGAGGTTTGCTATTTCCTGCCTCTGAGGCTGAGAGAGGGTGACTTGCCCAAGATCATCCAGTGGGATTTCTATAGCCGAGCAGGGATTCAAACTGCCTGGTTTCTTGGAGCCCAGCACTCAAACTATGGTACCTGCTGTATGGTACCCCCCCCAAGGGGGTCCTATCATGGGGTTTTCTGGGGTTGAGAGTGTGTGATGTGCCCGAGATCACCTGGGGGGCCTCCACGGCCAAGCCGGGAATCGAACCTTGGTCTCCTTTGCTCAAACCACCGCACTGGCTCTCTACACGGGATATAAAAGATACCATTTTCTAGGCCAGATTTCTGCAGCAGAGGCTTGCCACCATTGCCTTATTCTGAGGCTGAGAGAGTGTGACGTGCCCCAATGTCACCCATGGCTGAGCATTGAGCCAAACTCTTGCATGCTGGATTCCCAGTCCCCAAACCACAACACCATGTTGGGTTGCTTACATTTACTTAAGACTCCTCCTGAGCCCGTAAAGCATTGGAAATATACATTTTGTCATATTGGCCCTTTTAACACAAATGTGGGGTGCGATGTCATTTCTGTACTTCCTTAAAAAATCAAGTCACTTCTAGTTTCTCAAAAAAAAAAGTCCTTGCATTGGGCTGAACAGAGACCCAAAGATAGGAAAACAATCCTGAATAACCAGTTATAGCCCCTGCTGTTGGTCATCTTGTAGACAGAAAAAATGATTTTTTTCCCCAAACATTTTAAGGAAGAAAAAATGGGAGTGCAGGATGAGTGTACCCCTCTGGGGTTTTGGGGGCAGATGTGGGTCCCCCTCAATACCTGGGAGTTGTCCACCTCTGTTTTAGTATGAAAGTGGGAATCCAATGGATAGCTTTCAATGTGCTTTTAATGGTTTTAAACTAATGTTTTTAAGTGGTTTGTATCCAATGTTTTTTTAATTTTTGTATTTTGGGGGTGTTGTCAACTGTAGTGTTTTAATGTAGGGTGCGAGCAGCTTGGGGAGGAAAGTAGGATATAAATTGAACAAATAATACCTAAGTAAGTATGGCAGGGAACCTTGCTTTGCCTGAGGGCCAAATTCAGTTTCAGGGCTCTTCTTGGGAACTATATTTCCACAGTAGGTGGAGCCAAAGGGTGGAGCCGAAAATGCCATCGCATTTAAAGTTCTCAACTGCCTTAGGAGGGGCATTTCAACCTTTCAGAATGGGAAGAAAATTTATATAAAATCTGAGAAGCCACCTAAAATGGTGCCGATGGTGCCCGTGGCCACATCAGGAAGCCCAGAGGGGCTAGAGTTGTCTCCAGGACGGGTTCCCCAACCCTGTTTTAAGATGAGAACAAAACCCCATTACTTTTCCTTACGCTGCTTCTTCTCTGTCTTGGATGGTTTCAGGTCTGGTTTCAAAACGCTCGAGCCAAATTCCGGCGGAACCTTTTACGCCAGGAGAACACGGGGGTGGACAAGACCTCCGACTCCACGCTCCAAGCCGGCACCCCCTCGGGCCCGGCCTCGGAGATCTCCAACACCTCCATGAGCCCGTCCAGCACCCCCACCACCTTAACGGACTTAACGAACCCCAGTATGCCGTCGGTCACTTCGGTCTTGACCTCGGTGCCCGGGAGCTTGGAGGTCCACGAATCCCGGAGCCCTCCTCAGACGACACTGACAAATCTTTTCTGATGACTCTCAATTTCCTTTCCTTCTTTTTCTTTTCTTTTTTTAAAGGAAAATTATTCTTAGTTGGATTCCAAGTGTATTTTACTAGAGACTTTCTCGCATCGGGGCTAGCCACAGCGTAGGGGGAGTCTTCGTTCTGGTCTGAGATTCGCGGCGGACTGAAAACGAACTTGGAAGAGAAACTTTGCCACACAACATTTGTGTTAATGTACAGTTTTGTGGACTGGGGCAAGGGAAACAGTGATTAATTTAAGTTGGCTAAAGCTTCTGTGATTTTTCAGAGACTGTCATGTGCCTTATATACTGTTCTCCCCACTCCCACCCCACCGTGGATCTCACGTGGTTCCCTCCCACCTCCCTTGTTCCTTTCTGTATATTTATGACCAGGGCAAAGAACAAACAAACAAACAGAAAATGGAGGAGAAAAAAAAAAAGAGAGAAAATGTTAAGAGTTTTGTTACTTTGAATTAGTCCTAAGCCCTTCATTGGTTGTTCTGATGTTTTAGAATTTTTAAAAAAAGTGGGATAAAAGAGTCTGTTCAGCTATCAGAATTTGTAAAAACCTAACC
This sequence comes from Cyclura pinguis, assembly GCA_030412105.1. Lineage (NCBI taxonomy): Eukaryota > Metazoa > Chordata > Lepidosauria > Squamata > Iguanidae > Cyclura > Cyclura pinguis. Next base: position 1,838,637 of record CM059613.1, read on the forward strand.
AGTAATAAAACCACTTACGGAAACTACCTCCCTGTTGGTCAACCATGTGAAGACCAGAGATGTGGGGGAGAAATTAATTTCATTTCCATCAGAAGGGGAACTCGCAAAGTTTTCCTCTTGTGAACCGTGAAGCCAGAGGAAACTTTGCATTTCTCTAAATTTTTGAATAGAGCTCTGTAATTTTTTAAAAAAATTATGTATGCAGAAATGCATATATTAGAGCAAAAGGCACATAAAACCTGCAGATATAAAGGAAAACCAATGTTCAAAATGTCATGATAATTGAAAAATTGCTTACAAAAAAAGGTATGTGTGTAGTAGAATGACGTACAAGCACCAAAAGGTGTGTGAATTTTCATGTGCGTATAAGAAAAAAAAATCTGGACAAACCATAGGTAACACCAGAAAAAGAAGTGTTCAGGATGAACCTGATTTCAGGACTTTAGAGCGCCTTTCCTCTTGGTAAGGATCTAGATTTTGGACAAGTTATTTTTTATGACTACAACTTCCAGAATTCTCTACTGGAGGTTTCTGGAAGCTGTAGTCCCCAAAGGGGAACTCCTCCTTCATGAGCCTTTGTCTGATTTTCCTGGAAGACACCTCTGAGCCCTGGTTAATGTCGGTCCCTAGTGGTTAGAGCAAGGGGCCAAGAAGAATGCCAAACTCCTGACCTGTGGCAGCTGCTGGCTTCCATGTCAGTGGTTTCATGGATCTGCTCTGTGTTTTAGTCGGAACATTACAGGAGATGTCCAGGGAGTTGCATGTGTTTCAGAAGGAGTATAGCTCAGGACCTTGGATAGCTCAGGCTAAAACCCAGAGCGGACACTCCACCCAACTGGCATGGAAGCCACATCGGTTGTCGTTACCTCTGACCCCCTAACCTATCTGATTTGATTCTAGTCTCACAGGACTGTCATAAACACATGCTTGATTTTATATTCACACTCAGATCTTTGAAGTCCTCTGCTGACGTGAAGCATTAATGTATCTCCAAGGCAATTTGTGCTTTTCCAGGCAGGTGGCTGCTCTGAAAGGTTGAAGAACAAGGTGGCACATTCTCTCGCTTTTGTAAACGCCTCCTCCTCATGCAAGTTTACAGAAATGTTTTCTCCAAGAAGGGTGCTGACCCTCACGCAGGGTGGTTGCAAAGTCTATGCCATGGTCGCTGTTGTATTTTTTTCCTCCCAGCCCATGGGGAAGCAGGAGAGGTGGTTTTCTGTGGGTAAATGGCTGGAAGGGACAGGATTGCACATATGCACACATACAAATTCCGGCTTGTCTGTGAGTGTCCAGTGCTATTTTTCCATTTTTGTGTGGGCGTGTGTATATGTGCACGGACAGATGTATATGCACAGAATGGCAGCTGGTGGCTTCCATGTCAGGGCTGGTGAACCACAAAATCTCAGGGCTGGAAGAGACCCCAAGGGCCATCCAGTCCAGCCCCATTCTGCCATGCAAGAATATCTAGCCAAGGCACCCCTGACAGATGGCCATCCATCCTCTGTTTAAAAACGTCCAAAGGAAACTCCACCACACACCCAGGCAGCAGCAGATTCCAGTATCAAATTGCTCTTACCCTCAGGAAGTTCTTCCTAACATTTAGGTGGAATCTCCTTTCCTGAAGTTTGAAACCATTGCTCCACATCCTAGCCTTTGGAGCAGCAGAAAACAAGCCGGCCCCATTTTCCAGCCGACATCCCTTTGAATATTTAAACGTGGTTATCACATCACCTCTTAACCTTCTTTTCTCCAGGCTAAACATCCTCAGCCACCTAAGCTGCTCTTCATAGGGCTTCATGGTTTCCAGGCCTTTTACCATTTTGGTCGCCCTCCTCTGGATGTGTTCCAGCTTGTCAATATCCTTCTTGAATTGCGGGCACAAACTTACTTTCTGGGTTATAATACGACTCTTACGGAAGCTATCAAAGGCGCTGAATCTATCGGAAGCGGGCGGGCGGAGATAGGTTTCAGTACTTTGGAGAGCTCCTACGAAGGGGAGTTTTTCGGGGAGGCGTAGGCCATTTCCGAACTACACTGTTATAGCGCTATTATTCCACTTTCAACATCCTATGGGATCCTGGGGTTTGCAGTTTAGGGAGGGGCGCTTAGAATTTCTCAGCTAGAGAGCTCTTTGGAACTCCACAGGAGGTGGAAAGTGGAATAATAGCACTTTAACGGTGCGGTGCAGAAATGGCAGCAGTCTCCCCAAAGTAATGCCCCCGCCCCAGACTCTGGACCCAGTGCCAATCCCTGTCTCCTCCTCCATTTCCAGCTTCTGAACCATCTCTGGCTGTGGGCACTACGGGCCCTTCCCCTCGTCCCTCCCTCCCCGGCCCTCCCCCTCCGCCGCCACCTGCTCTCCCCTCGCGGGGCGTTTCCCGGGCTTCCCTCCGCCCCGCGTCCCTCCCCGGAGGCAAGGAGCAGCGGGGACACGCTGGCCCGCCCCGCTCCCGGCCTCCCTCCGACCCCCGAGGCCTTCCCGTCCGCAACAACGGCCTTGGCTTGCACCACAGGGAGACCACCGTCCCTCCGCGCTGGTTCCTGTGCGCAAAATTCTGGAGGAAAAAAAACCCAGCCACACTGCCGTTGCCGAAGACCTCGACACTCCCCCGTCTCTCAGGCACACGCGCAAAAGGGCGGCCCCGCAAGAGGGGGCCTCAGGTGGAAACCTGCCTCGTTTTCTGTAAGACCCTCCAGAGGGGCGGAGTGGGGAAGGAGAATTCTGAACTCGGAAGAGGAGAGAAAAGTTTTGCCGGCTTCGTGCAGAGCTGCTTCCGAGGGGGAAATCGGGCTTCTGCTGGCGGCCGGAGAGGTCAGGAGGAGGGTGAGCGAGGGGGTGGGCAACCTGGGCAGCCCTCGGCCGGATCCCTCCTGGGCCCCAGCCTCGTTCTGAAAGCGGGCTGTGAGGGGTCGCTCCCGGCCTTCGCAAGCGAGCCCGGTCTCTTTCCCCGAAGCCCCTGGGAAGAAGAAGAAGGGGTGGCGAATTGGAGATGGGAGGGAGGGGGAGCGGGAGTGAGAAAGACAGGAGGGAGGGAGCGTGGCAGTAAGTGAGAGGAAAAAAAGGAGTTTGGCAGCGGAGAGGAGACAGAAGGAAAGAGAGGAGGGGTGATGGAAGGAAGGAACAGAGAAAAGAGGGCAGGAGAGGGAAGGAAAGAGAGAGAAAGAAGAGGTGGGAGAGGAATGGGGACTTTGCAGAGAGAAAGAAGCTGTGGCAGAGGAGAAGTGGCTGTAATGCAACTCCCAGCACACCTCGCCATTAGCTAAGGCTGCTGGGAGTTGCAGTCTAATAATATCTCGGGGGCTGCATGACTCCCACCTCTGTTCTACGGGCCCCCGGGCAGAGTGTTCCTGGAGTTTTGGACAGACCGCTTCTCCCTGGGGAGGGAGAGATGATGGTGGCATTTCCAGCTGAGCCCGGCAGCCCTGCTTGGGTAGCAAGAGCCTCCCCTGCCCGGTTGCCCCTGCAACCTTCAAGCCTCCAGGTCACGTTGAGAAGCTTTTGTGCTCAGCCGAGCTGCTAATCCACCGCGTTGCTGCTCCCTCCTTCCCTCCTCTTCTTTGATGGTGCGGCTTGGAATTCCCAGGTAGGTACTAAACAGAGCTGGGCTTACCCTGGCGTGGAACAAGACCTGGATGAACCTGCCTCGGGCCATAACAGGAGACAGGCTGGTCCAAGCCCTAGCAGGCCCCGTCCCTGGGGAAATTCTCCTGCATAGACCTCAGTGCTACAACCCCCAACTGGACCTCGTTTGGCCTCACGCTGAAAACAGTCTGGCTGCGGTCTGCTCATTGCGGGTTTTAAAGAAGGCAGCTACGGCCAGAGTTTTGGAAAGCTACTTTTGGGGGATGCAGTTTCCAGAATCCCCCAGCCAGCATGCTGGCTGGGAGATGCTGGGAGTTTTAGTCTGGAAAGAGTCACTGTTCCTACTTCTTTCTCAATGGTGGTTGGTTCCTCCCCTGTCTATGGGAGAAGGAATCCAGGCCAGTTTTTAGTCTTAAGGATCTCTCCAAAGTGCTGAACTGCGTCCTCTAAATAAGCGCAGCACCCTGGACAGCTCTTTTAAAGCCTGGAGTGGATTCATTATCCCACTGACATGGGAACCACTCTAAAGGATGAAGCGACTGTGTCTCCAGCTTCCCTCTCTTCTGCATGGGATGGTTTCTGCTTTCAGGGCAGGGCTGCTAGCCACCCCGGCTCTCCGCGGGGCCTGAACTCTGGGCTCACGTCTTTCCCTTCTCCACCTGAAGAGGCCTCCTCCAGGTAGGACATGAGACGTATATCCTTTCATGCTTGTGATACTTAGCTGCTTCCTCCTTGTCTCCCCATATAGGCGCTAAGAAGACATTTTTGAAAACAAATGTTAATTGTATGTAGGGCCAAGTCTTGATCCAGTGGGAGGATCTCCCATTGGTTAACCGGAGGCTCCACAAGGGCATGGCAATATATTCTGGTGGTTTCAATGTTTTCAGGATAATTTACCAGTAAATGGGGGCCTTTGCTTTCCTTGATAGAGGGGGTAAATGGTTTTTAAAAGCAGGATATGAACTTTGAGGACAGATGAGCCAGGACAGACCTCCACCCTGAAAGGAAAAAAAGCCAAACCGAACTGTTCTGAGATGTGTTTCCATCAGTGGGCCACAAGGCACTGCATTAGTAAACAATGCTGAAGGGAAGGGTGGGAAAGAATGTACATTTTTGTCACCCTGTTTTCCCAAATTATTCCAAACCTGCGAATAAACCGAGTGCTTAGTGTCTCTGGAGCTGTTTTTGAAGTCTCTTGCTTGCTTCCCATAAATATTGCATTTGCCTCCAGTGAGGGATTCTGACATGTATTTAAAATATATACATTAGTACAGGATAGAAAATGGAAAATTCTGAATGCCTGTTATTGTTCCTTTGTTTTTAGATTCAAAACAGCAGCTTATTGAAACAAGTCAAGCTCTGCTTCAGCTCATCAAGTTCCTTTAAAAAAAAACTTCATGTACCTTCCTTGTTCTTTGAACTTTCCACATTTAAGCTGGTGGCTTGTTGCTTTTTTGATGTTGAACACCCTGGCTGGAGACATCAGATGGTTGTTGGCAATTACCTTCTCTTTTTGGACCTGGGTTCGAGGTGCTGGTGCTACTAATAACCTGGGCTTTAGATGCTTCCTATACATCCCACCAGTTCTCACTAATCACAGGCAGGTAATCATGCCACTCTCCAAATATTCTTTGAACTGTAACTCCCAGCATCCCCCACTCTATCTATGCTGGTAAAACTTGCTGGGACTTGTAGTCCAACAAAACGCCGAGGACCCCCAGTTCTATCCCTGCTCTAGCAGACTTGAGCATGCAGATTTCATGATGTTGAGAACTGATTTGTTCACAACATGGGCTTCTACATGTCTGCTCAGAAATAAATCCCTCTGAGTCTGACGGGACTTACTCCAAGGAATGCAGCTCAAGCAGTTTCCCCCAGCCTTCAAATGTGTTGGATTACACCTCACACCATCCCCAAGAGGTGCTGGGAATTCTAGTACCGAAAGTAGCTCTCCCAGATTCTGATGTTTGTGTTCCTCAAACATAATAGTAAGAGGCCTTCAGGTATTAATGCTATTTTTGATAATACAATCCTTAATTATGAAATAAACTGGTAGTATGCCAAGGTAAGAGAGCCACTGTGGTTTGAATGTTGGACTAGGACTTCAGAAAATCAGGGTTCGAATTACTGTTCAACCACGGAAACTCTTAAGAGAGTCACACTCACTTGGTGTCAGAGGAAGGCAATAGCGAACCTCCTCTAAGTCCTGAATTACCCTGATCCGGCCTGGCTTCTGAAATGGGATGAGCTCAGCTGTGTTTGGAAAGGCATGATGGCTTAGGCTCATCCAATGGCTCTGAAGGTTTGCCTCACTGACTGAGGACTGACAGGGGCTGCCTCTTTCCACTAAGCTGCCTGATTGGGTTGGGGCTGGTTGCGGGATCCAGGCAGCCTGCCAAAGATTGTTGGACTGCAACTCCCGCCAGGCTTCGCCAGCATAGGCTCTGGTGAAGCACGATGAGAGCTGCAGTCCATCAGCCTTAGAGGGCCATATATTTCCTTGGCCCAGAGCTGGTGAGAAAGGAGAGAGTTAAAGAGACAGGAGAACTTTTCCTTCCCTGCTTCCTTCTCCCTATCCTTTTCGAGCTCTGATTGTCACAGAGTTTGAAGATGACACAGTGGCAAGGTTACCGGTACTGGTGTGAGTGACACCCATCGGCCTGTTCCTAGACTCAAGACTCACTGCAGGATGCAATGTGGAGGAAACAGCCAGCCAGAGTGTTTTCTTCAGTGCAAAAGCAGTAAGCCCCTCTTTGTTTTGGCCCGCCTTCCCGCTCTCCTCCTTGCTTTGCCATCTGCATACAACGCGGCGCAGCAGCAACCCGGGAGAGCCGTTACCCAACCAAGAGAGGCAATAACCGTTAAAGTGATGGGCCAGGATTGCCGGCAAGAGAATCTATTAGTTGCAACACTTAGGCCGGCAAAAGAGCGTATGTTCCCCAGGTGGAAGGGCTGCCACGTCTTTTCAGTGGCACAGAGCTCCATTTTCGAGGCTTGTCATGTCTGCGCACGGAAGGGAGGCCCCGTGCAAGAGAGGAAGGCAGCTAGATTCTTCCCAGCCGCTGGGAGAAGGAGAAGTCCAGGAGCGTAGGCAGACCAGCTGCTTCGAACCGCCACCCGCCCCAATGGCCCTGACACGCAGCGTGTCAACAAGTGAGTAGGCCACTGAGCATCTTGACAGGCTGGAGGTCTTGGCTTGGGATCCAGGGAGCCACGCTGGCAAGTTTCCAAGTGTGCACATCTGTCCCTTTGACACTGCAGGGAGAACAACACAAAATGGAGGTGCACGTGAAAGAGAGAGAAGGAAAGACAGGGAGGTTGTTTTACTGGCCAAAGATCCTTCCGGGCAGGAGGTGACCCCCCAAGGCCTCCCAGCTTCTTAAGAAGGCTGTAGCCCCTCTGCCACCCCAGGGCACAGCCAAGCAGGCAGACTTGCTCTGAACTGCCAGCTCAGCCCCGGGACAGGAGAGGAAAGAGAAGGCCCAGTTCACACAGGGACACAGACAGACTCATCTCTTGGTCGCCCTGCAGCAGCTCACAATTCTATAGTGGCTGTACAAAGGCGGTGTTTAAAAAAAAAGACTACAGCTCCCAGAAGGCAGCATTACCGACCCTTCTGGGCTGGGGGCCATTCCCAAATTCCTAGCATTATAGTAACTTGAAACTTCAATTGAGCATTAGGTATCCAAACAAAACTGGCAGGCAAAGCCACCCAAGGAATTTGGATGCAGCAAATAGAAGAGAATTTCTAGGTGCAAACTCGCTCTCAAAGTCTCAGTCTCTCTAATGCTAGAAATATGGGGACTGAAGCAACATATTTAGCTGAGGGAGCAGAATTCCCACCTGGAGGGAAGAACTCTTACTTAGAATCATAGAGCTGGAAGAGACTTCAAGGGTCATCCAGTCCATCCTCCTTTTTCTGTCAGGCAGAAACACATGATCGAAGCATTCCCAACAGACAGCCACCCAGCCTCTGTTTTAAAACTTCCAAAGAAGGAGCCTTTACCACACTCTTATGCAGTATATTGCCCTGTTGAACTGCTATTACCGTCAGGAAATTCTTCTTAATGTTTAGGTGGAATCTCTTTCCCTTTAGTCTTGAAGCCATTGCTCCATGTCCTAGCCTCTGGAGTAGCAGAAAACAAGCTTGCTCCATCTTCCATACGACATCCCTTCAAGTATTTATACATGGCTGTCATGCCCCCTTTTAACCTTCTCCCCTCCAGGCTAAACATACCCACTTCCCTAAGCTGCTCCGCAAAGGGGAGGGTTTCCAGGTTCCACGAGGGCCATTTCCCTCATCTCCCCCCATGGGGGGCACTGTGGGAGGGGAGGGGCTATAGTTGAGTTCTCCCCACCTTAAAAAACAAGTTCTAGGCTCCCTGTATTTGCACAGATACAGTCTGTGAAGGGAGCATTTTGCAATGGCGTGAATTAACTTGCAAACTTTGTTTCATTAACTGAATGCTATACTTTCAGGAAAAGATGATTTTTGAAAAATGCAATGTACTTTAAATAGCATCTGCATGACTGCCACCAAAACTCTTCCTCCCCCCCAATCCTGGTGCGGCTGATCCACAAAGTCGCTCAAGTGGCAGCTGTCATTGGTGAGGTGGCATTTTTCTTCAGTGGGACTGACAGCAGCTGTCTGGGAGGAGTATGAATGGAACGGGAATGACATCATGTTTATTCAGAAATGACATTCCCAGCTACGGATCAGTGTCAGCAGTATTTTTGAAATGTCTGAGATAGAGAAAACACTTCCTGAGAGGCATCCCTGATTTATCCTTTGTACAGTGCACAACACAAACACGATGTATGTGTGTATAAAACTGACGAAACTTGGCCGAGCAAAGCAAAGCCAGACTGGGGTAGGCGAGAGCTGAATGCTGCTCCCTGACATGCTAGTTTTCTCAGAGCAGGGAGTCAATTTCTATTGCTGGGAGAGCATTAAAGCAGGCCATTTTTTACAAAGCAGGTGCTAGAGATGTATAATTTTTTTGAAATTGTGATGACAGGGGAATTTTGGAGTTTGGGGGAAGAACAGAAACTTTTGGAAAAACTGAAAAAGAGTGATATTAGCATCCTTTACCATTTGAAAGGAACTTTGTTATTTTAGGAACATAAAATGAATGATACACGTAATATAATACAATTACATAATTTCATTTTGCATAAATTATTGTCTCCTCTTATCTTCTTGTGTCAGCAGATATAAGCATTCATTCCCGTAAAAAGAACCAAGAAAAGGACAGCAAGACAGAGGTGCTGAGAAACCTTCCCAGTGAATTGCAAAGATGTGCATCAGGGTATTAAAAGAGTGTACTGATCCACCTCTGGCTCTACTGGGAGCACCCAATGCACATCAAGGATGTTCTTTGCACATTGGTACCCACTGTGCATCAGTCCCAAAGTGCACTTTGCTGGCTCCCCCTCCACTCGTGCTCAAGGAGAGTTCGCCTTTCAGTCCATCTGGCTTTCATGTATGGAATGGAAAGAGGATACCCTCTTTACCTCAGGCAGCAAAATACCTTGGTTTGTCTTTGCCTCCGGAAGCCCACAGCCAGGGCATACAGAAAATGCTCCTCTTCTCTTGTGTCTTCCCCTCCCTCTGACATTTAGTAGTAGGTGTCATCCTGACCCCGCAGGTTCCGCTCAACCACCATCGCTACGAGAAGGTCTTCTCCAGGGTCTATTGCCACACCTTGGGGCAGCAAATCCCATAAATTAATGGCACCTTGTGGCACGCGGGGAAATGACTTCAGTCTGTCCTGAATCCACTGCTCATCTGTCACAAAATGCACCCAGGGCTTAACCCATGAGTCCAAGTCCATCACAGAAGGCAGAGAGTTGAAAAAGTCGTGGGTCCCAGCTGCTGCTCACTTTGCAGTGAGCATGTTTGTCTAGCCGAATGCTCCCTCCCTCCATCTTGCCCTCCCTCCCACCGCTTTCCTCTCCGCTCGGGATATCAGATGAGAGCGAGAGATATTTATACTTAAGTCCAAGTTCAACCGAAGGGCTGATTTAAATATAAACTCTCCGACGGCTGACCCTATGGCTCAAATTGCAGCCTGTTAGACACGGGGAAGTGGTGGGTGGTGTGTCTGCAGGGCAGAGGGTGATTGAGAAGCAGGCCCAATTCTGCACGGCTTTTAGCAGGAGTTCAGGCCCAATTTGCTTCTGGATCCATTTGTTTGTCTTTTTGGCAGTCTATGATATCCATTGAACTTCTCTTCTTCCTCTTCTGTCAACTTCCTTCGCCGTCCAGCTTTCCGCAACTATGCATAGAAATCAGAATATGATGGCATGAATGATTTTGACTTCAATGATATTTAATTATATCTTTAAATAAATAAATTTAATGGTGTTTAATGATGCATTACTGGGGATCTTCACTGTCCGGAGCGTGGATCCATGCAGTGGTTTCCCAGGCGACAAACCAGAGCACAGTTGCATATGATATTTCCCCAAGGCTGCAAAACTAAGTTCGATGCAACACCTTCCCGGGCTGCAATGCAGAGTTCGGTTCCATGTAATGGCTTCCTGGCATGCAAGTGACAAGAGAAGAGATTCCACCTGAACTTTAGGAAGAAATTCTTGGCTGTGAGAGCTCTTGGAGAGTGGAGTGGGCAGCCTTAGTGGAGGAAGGCTCTTTGCTTCTGACATGAGTAGTTTTCGGGAGCGCTTCAGTTGTGTATTCCTACATGCCGGGGGGTTGGACTAGGTGGCCTTTGTGGTCTCTTCGAACTCTGATTCTACATTCTATGGCCTGTCAAAAATTTTAAAAAAGAGTGCCCCCGGCCGTGGGTAGGCCCTGGCATAACGTGACCTCCTGCCAGGCCCTGACGTTCTCCCACATTTCTTCAGCCCACCCTGGGTTTCAGTGCTCTGGGGTGTGTTGCTCCCAAAAGCTTGCACTGAGTCTGCTACTGATCCTCTGTGAGCATCTGAGGTTTCCACTGTAGGTTTTGACATGTCGTTTTCTCAGCTGACGATGCCAACATCTGTCATTGCCGGAGTAACATAGACTCAAGCTTTGACATTTTGCACATTTCAGTATTTCCATGCAGCCTGTTTGGTCTGCTTCTGTGCGGTATGTGTTCATGTGTGGGGGGTTTTTTTCCCCATTTTGAGGAACTGAAACCTAAAGAGGATGTCATTTCTGAAAACAGAAGAAGAGGGAGGAAGACGGAAAAGAAGAAAGAGAATCAGAGTTAGTTTTTGGCTTTGGAGACTGTTGTCTTCATTGAACTGAGTCTAGACCCAGACCAGATTAAGCTAAGGCCCTAAACTATGTAGAGTTTAAGAGGTCCCATAGCATAACAAACCCCAGATTGGTAGGAACAGTCCCAATAAATCCTTTGTCATCCCACTTTTTGGCTGCTTTTAAAGTGTCCCAGTTTCTCTCTCCTCCTCTTTCCCCTTTTGTCCTCAGCTTACTTCAGTTGCTGCAAACCAAGTTTAACAGGCAAAAGTAACTTGCCCACAAAGCAAGGAGGGGCAGAATCTTACCCTTCCCTCAGGCAAAACAAACTGCTACGTCCATTCCTTGCTTGTGTGTGTTTTCCTTCATTAATAACTTTTGCCATCTCGACCCCACTTGGATGTGGCTTGCCGACACATCTCCTAGTTCGCATCCATGAAACGCTGAAAGGTCGCTGGCTGACCTTGGGTAATTCACCCTCTCTCAGCCTAAGCAGAAGGCAATGACCAACCCCGACTGAGCAAATCTTGCTAAGAAAACCCTATGATAGATTTGCCTTTGTGTCACCATAAATCAGAAATTATTTGAAGCACGTCGGCCTGGAAACACACGACCAGCCAGTGGAGCTGTTGTAGCAGGGGAGTTTTATGGCTTGTGTAATAAGTCCCCGTTAACACACTGGCTGCGATCCTTTGTACTAACTGAAGTTTCAGAACATTCTTCAGAGGCAGCCCCATGCAGAGGACATTACAGTAATCCAAACAGGGTGTAACTAAGGTGTGCGTCACTGCAGCCAGATCAGACATTTCCAGGAATACACACTAGCTTTTCACTCTGCAAAAGCACTCCTGGCCACTGCAGAAATCTCGGCTGCCAGGTTCAAAACGGAGTCCAGGGGTACACCCGAAGTGTGGACGTGCGTCTGCAGGGGTGCTATAACCTCATTCGGCACGGCCCCTTTTTCCAGGGGTTGGGAGCGCAGTGCATGTCAAATGACCATGTATTTGGGGAATGTTCAGCTCTCTTCAGAGACATCCTTCACATCTGTTCTAGTGACAATGCTGTAGAATGTTTACAGCATGCGTCTGTTCTTGTGTAGATCATTCAACATCACTCGACTCAGGAGGAATAAAATATCCTATCTGAGGGAACGAAGGCTAGAGCTTACCTCCACCATTTTGATAGGGAGGAAAATAATCATTCCTTGGACTCAACAACCTATGGAATTGCTGGGCGGAACCTCCCTATTCAGCGAAAGTGTATCTTAGAGTACCAAACCACAAACAGGAAAGCCGTAATCTCTACGTCCTCTCGGGAACTCTGGCTGGCTGCATGGCCTGAGCATCAAAAGTTACTTTTTTGATTCCATCCCCGCAAACCCCCAGCCAGCATGTCAGGCCCAGCTAGACCTTAATCTAATCTCACGTGAGATTTCTTACATTCTTACGAGGTGCCTGTTCATAATATGCATCTCATTGCGGCTTGACACATCTGAGCAGCAAGCTGTTGTCCTTTTGCTGACCTACCTAGGGCGTCGCTTCAAAGCAAACAAAAGTTGACTTCACACTTCAGTGCTAAACATTTTATACGTTTCAGTTGCAAGTCCGTGCCGCGTGCTCCTGTCCCCACAGCTCACCACAAGTTGCGAAGTTCCACAGATCTTGTTTATAACACGTTGGTCTAAAATTATCTCCAGACGGCACAGCGCCCTCCTAAAGAACAGATGCTTCATAATCCCCCAGTTCTGTTTTGATCTCAAATCAATGTGTTTAAGCCGCTTGTGTGAACTATAAATTGAAACTTAGTGGAGGAAACGAAAATGTTGTGATGTTTGCCACAGCCCTGCTGCAGTTCGGGTGTGTTTATCGGCCTTGAGGTATCGGCATCTGTTTGGGTTAAGAGTTCTGGGTCAGGACAATCCTCGGCTCCGAGATTGCAGAGCCAGAACCAGACATTTGGGATAACCTGTTGTGATGTCACGGGAGGTAGGCGCCGGTGATGTGATGAGAATGACGTGAAAAGGGGTGATCCCTGTTGAGGCCATTAAGCACGACATATCAGGCCTCAGCCATGGCTGTATACCACTGAAATAAAAAAGAGAAAGCTTAACAAATGAGTAAAATGTATATACGCATGCTTTCCAAGGCAGTGCTCTCACCTTGAGCTTCCTCCTGCCACACTGCCTCTGAGTATTCCTTGCCTACAAATCCCTGTGAAATTCCTGGGGTCACCATAAGCCCAAAGGGGACTTGGAGGCGCATGAACACACAGCCCGGTGTGAAGCTCCTCCTCGTGGTATCTCACCAAACCGTAGGCCTAATGACTGAACACACCCACCTGGGATGCTCATTTGTGCCTTCCCAGCAGGAAGGAGTATAAAAGGACTTCCTGTTCTAGTTGAGCCCTGGTTTTTGCTACAGGGTCTATCTAGACTCTGGTGTTCTTGGTCTTGAGTTTGGATCTATTTATTAATTCAATTGTTTTCTGGTCCTCCTAGCTCCCAATTCCTGCCTCTCCCAGGCCATTTCTGCACTATTCTGTTGTAGCACGATGATTCCACTTTCAACATCCTATGAAATCCTGGAGTTTGCAGTTTAGGGAGGGGCCTAAAGGCAGGTCAGTGCGGAAATGGCCCCAGTCTGCTAGCCAGAGCCCGGCTCTGACAATGATTGTAACGCATCTTCTTCTGGTCCCTTTCTTTGGGAAGGCTAATCCCTCAACCCCCAGCCCCCAAGGACCCCTGCCCACAGATCAGCGCTCAGTGCGCAGGGAGAATATCACAGAAACATGGGCTGGAATCTTGTTGGTAACTTATGCATATATAAGTTCTCCTAAGGAAGTAGTTGGAAAAGAAGAGAAGCTCGTTTTTTTAAATTTTTTTTTTACATGCTTTCCTAAACGCCGTACTTAAAGTTCAGTGTTTCTCTGGTTAATGTAGTAACTTTGCATGTTATTCCCCCTGAACGAGAGTGCTCTCTTTGCCAGCTGGCCAACTCTTTTCGCCCATGCTGTGACGTTGCCCGGCCGCACAGGTCCCAGTTTTCATGTATGACATGTGGGAGGCCATGCGCCGAGCTCCAGCCCATGGGGCCAACCCACAAATTCATCTGAGGAGGGAGCAGACTTGAGGGCTCACTCCTTGAGGAACCACCGTCCCAAGCTCGGCTACCTCCCTGGCGCCCCTTGTCTCTTTTCCTAGCCCTGACGGTTTATGGTATCGAACCAAGGAACCGGCCTTGTAGAGCCCGGGGGGCAACAACACACCATTAGACAACGGAGACCCCTAGGAAGCTTTGTCCTCCTGGCTTCCTAGTCTCTGAGGCTCCCGTGTGTGACCATCACGTGGGGTCAGAAAAGGTTCGTTGCTTCTTCTGCCCGGTGGTGTTTAATTAGGGCCTGGCTGAAGCTTGATGGCTTTGGCTCCGACAGGGTCCCTGGGACCCTTTGCTCCGTCTCCTCTCCTCCTCCTCCTCCTCCTTTGTTATTTCCTCCTTCAGTTTTGATGTTGTTGGTATATAAAATTTAAAGAGCTCTAAATTTTTTTTTAAAAGGCCCTAAAGGGACCTGTGCTTTTTTGTGTTAAAGTCATTACCGCAAACACCTGCGCACGGTTGGGTTTAATTGGGCTACAGCTGTTGGGGGGAGCGAATTGGGGAGGGGGGGAGAAGCGACGCCACATTGATTGGCTGTCTCTTTGATGCGCCTTGCTGTCACCCACCACTCAGGGGGGTTTGGCTCCTGGGAGAGGAGACTGTGGGGAGGGGGCAGCAGATCATGGAGGCAGGGGAGGAGGAGGAGGAGGAGGAGAATCCGGGGCTGCCTGTGGGTATCTGGAGAGGAATCCGGCAGAGAAGAGCATGTGAAAGTCCATATGAGCCAGGCGAGATCGCCATCACAAGCCCCTTCTGACTTCCAGAGGGCTCCAGCTGCTGGCAGCAGTGCCCTTGGAGAGGGGAAAGCCAAGGTCAGGGAGAGGTTTTAAAGAAATGATGGAGAGGTCTTTGGTGAGGGGATGAAAGGACCTGGGAAAGAGAGGCAGACATTTCTGTCTAGATTTTTTGGATCTCCTTGGCTTTCCCAAGGTTTTTGCTGAAGTTGGCCAGGGGGATTCTGAGGGACCGTAGCTGAAAAAGTACTTTTCTAAACTTCCAGTCAAACCAGAGTGGGAAGCAGAGTGATCTAGTCAATAGGGTGGGACGCAGACATCCCGTGTTCCAGGTTATCTTCCCAATATCAGAATCTGCCGAGACCAACAACCATACTTCTTATCCCTGGAAAAATCGGAGTTGCAAAACTGAAAACCGAAGAAGACTCCTATACCTTTAGTGAGCGTACAGAAGAGACACTTTCAGTATCTAGGTAACAAGCATTACCTGTTGAAATTCTCTCCTCTACACAACTGATGAAGGCATAGGAGCCTTCCCCAGTCCTTACTCTGGCAACCGTAGGGAAAAAAAGCATGCAGCAAATGGATGCCACAGGTTTGTTCAAAGAGAAGAATGAATGGGAATTAAAGAATCTGGTTAAAATACAATTAACTGTGACTAGTTTGAAGCCGCGGTAATAATATTTTTTCTCTCCCTCTCTTTAAACCACGTGTTGCCGCTTTTCCCCTGCCAGCCTTCCGTTTGTGGTGTTGTTTCCCCAAAACGGTGGCCACAATCCTATAGGTTAGTTTCAAACAGAGTAGACCCACCGATTCAGTTGTTGGAGAGTGAGTCATCACGTAAGGAAATGACATTGGTAAAGCGAGGGGCACTCTCGTCAGGACTAGTGATAGGATTCAAGATGATCTGTAAGTGGTAGCTGGCACCTCGTTGGGAAGCAGACTGACTCATGACTGTGTAAAGCTGAACTGTGCTTTGGAGGAACGTCGGTATACTCAAGAGGGGGGTGGAGACATCATTATGCCATCAGGACTGTAGCACACACGGGAACTAGCAGTGTGGCCGTTGTGCCGTGTGTCCTGATGCACAAGGTGTCCTCTGGTAGGCATGCCCCATTCAGCACCGTCACAGTCCGCTAGCGTGGCTTATATCACGTTAACAACATGGCGCCACATCGTTAGTTTGGAGACGGTATTTAACCCCATTAAATTTGAGTCAAACAAATGGTAGTCGTTCTAACCTGTGCTGGAGGGGTTGTCGAGAAATTGACTCCTACTTTCATATGTGGCGGAAATGTGAAAGTGTATTGAAATTCTGGCGGTTGGTTTTTACAGAAATAAAGGAAATAACTAATCAAAACATACAGTTAAATCCTAAGCTAGCTTTGTTATCAATATTTGATAAGGAACAAAGCAAGTGGCCAACAAGAGAACTGATTTCCATTTTATTAGCCGCAGCAAGGCTAAGGATAGCTAAGAATGGGAAAATAAAGCAAAATAGTCACTTAAATGAACGGTATAAAGAGGTATGGGATATAGCTATTAATGATAAATTGACTTGTAGTATCAAAGTAAAGAAGGGGGATTTAAAAAGAGATAATTTTATAGATATTTGGGGGGAATTTATTGATTATGTGTTAATAAAGAGGAAAGGAAATAAACCAACTGAAGAATCATTACAATTTTGGAAGGAGGATGGAGCTATTTGAAGTGAATGGATGTGGTCGTACCTCTAATGGTCCCGGTGGTGGGGAGCACTTATTATCTAATTGTAGAATAGATTAAGATTAATAACATTTGGTATAAGCGGTTTGTAAGTTTATGGTGTTTTTTTTGTATTAGGTATTGTGTGTTTTGTAGTGTTATGTATTTTTATGTTGTTAAACAATTAAAAAAAAAACGCCATAGCTCCACATTGTAAAGTTGAGCATCGTAACCTCGTATGTGGGATCTCAAGCCTCTCGTGGCGTTACACTAACATTACCGAGGGCAATGGGGGTGGGCCTCCTTTTTCCAGGGTTGCATCAAAAGGTACCCAGTACCTCCTTACGCAATGGCTTCTGCTATGCCGGATGGCGATCCCACGTAACTCCGTCCCTAGCTCATGATCAAAGCCGCTGACTGGCCCACGGGTGGGTGTCCTTTGTGTGCTGGTTTTGCTGACTCCGTATCACATGAAAAGACCCCTGGGAGAAGTTGCCTCTTGTATGCACTTGAACAAAACAGCTTTCTGAAATCTGGGCAGTGTCGTTTTGCTTTTTTCCCCCCCCTCTCTCTCCCACACCAGGCTTAAATTATGCAGTGGCTGCAGCCTGAGATGCTAAATATGCAGATGAGCAGATTTCTCGTTGCCTCTTTTATCTTGCAGCTCCGGCACTGTCTAAAAACAGATTGGAGCAGTTGTCCTCTTTCAGAGGAATCAAAACAAATCAACACTCACCCTCCGCCATCGAGTACCGTGAGGAAGGGACGGCTGGATTGCCAAACCAAGCTGGTTGAATTCTCAAATATACCCTTTCCAGCATCTCAGGTGAACGGGAAAAGTGTCAGAAGTAAGGCAGAAGCTCACTCCAATTCTTCTCGAACCCAAATCCAATTTCTGTCCCAGCTAGACTGACTGATTTAGAATCTGACCTCTCTCCTGATATGGGACCTCAGGCAGCCCACAAGGCAGATTCAGATAAAATACAGCTAGATAATCTATCCTAAAGCTAAATAATCTATCCTGCTCTGATCTTGGAAGCTAAGCAGGGTCAGCGTCTTTGTAACTCCAGTTTGCAAACAGTGTGTAGTAATTATCTGGCCGGGGCAAAGAGGGGATTCTCGGAGCTATAGTCCAAAAAAGGAATTTTTCCAAAATCTGGTCATTCTCAGGCTGGGAGGTTGTGGGAGCTGTAACAAAAAGAAACTTTCCCAAGCTCTAGCTGTCCCTTAGCTCATGTTTAAAAACCAGACGTCCAGGACTGCATCGCGCCCATTATCTGCTCTACCGCTGAGCTCCAGACCTGATGTGAGTCAGAGGATGATCCAGAGCAGGTCCGGAGGAGGACAACCAAAATGGTGAGAGGCCTGGAAGCCAAGCCCTATGAGGATAGACTTAGAGAGCTGGGTGTGTTTAGTCTGCAGAAGAGAAGGTTAAGAGGGGACATGATAGCCATGTTTAAATATTTGAAGGGATGCCATGTAGAGGAAGGAGAGGGCTTGTTTTCTGCCGCTCCAGAGACCAGGACAAGGAGCAATGGATTCAAGCTGCAGGAAAGGAGATTCCACCTGAACCTCAGGAAGAACTTCCTGACGGTCAGGGCTGTCCGGCAGTGGAATCTGCTGCCTCGGAGTGTGGTGGGGTCTCCTTCTTTGGAGGCTTTTAAGCAGAGGCTGGATGGCCATCTGTCGGGAGTGCTTTGAGGGTGTTCCTGCACGGCAGGGGGTTGGACTGGATGGCCCCTGGGGTCTCTTCCAACTCTACACTTCTATGATTCTATGATAGTAAAGTGTAATGATTTTGGGAGGTGTTACCGTTCTGCCTTCTTATTTTTACACCTCTGAACGGGATCATGACTTCCAGGTGGGGAAAGAGATGACTCCGTTCCGGCTGTGAGTCTGACATCTAGTGGTGGATGCCTTTATTGTTGGCTCTTCCGCCTGCGCTCCACTCCACCTGGTTTTCTGGGCCGCAGGCTTCTCTCCTCAGTAGAAACAATATTATTAACATATTTATGACATGGTGTATTCCAGGAAGGAACTGTTAGTGCCGAACGTAAACCGCAAAGAGAAGCACCTGCCCCCAATGAGCTTACAATCTAAAGCAGAAACAGACAGTCCGTGGTCCTCCAGATGTCACTGGATTGTAACTCCCATGACACAAGGCACTAGCTGGTTGCCCCCATGTCACTGGGAATGCTGCTTCTGGAAACAGCCAGAGGTGGAAAAGCCTTGGCGTGGGGAGCATGCAGCGGGGCCACGGAAATGCTTGGGGCCACTTCGGGGCCCACAGGCTGCACTTTGCTTACTCTGACCTAATCCAACCGTGGCCTGAAGCAGTGGTTCTTCCCAACCAGATTGGACCTATTGAAGCAATGGGATTTACCTAGGTGTGGGACCAGCATTCAGGATTTGGATTTGGTTCAAGGGATCTATTCTGGTTGGCTCCAACCGTCAAGACTGTGGAGTTTTTTCTCTCATCAGAGTTTAAAGCAGAGAGAGTTGTCATTCTCTTCCTATGGCTGAGCATCCCTTTTGAATGGAAGATGCTGGGGATTACTCTTCCCAGATATCAAGGCCTGGTCTAAGGGGTTTTTCCGCACAGGATGAGAAAGCTGCCTTGAAGTATGTGTGTGGTTTTTTTGGTCGTTTTTATTTCAACAACATCCTTTCTGCAACTGTGGTTGACACTTAACGCGTCACACTTAATAACTTCAGGAGGGCATAGTGATACCACAGAGGGTCACTCCCTACATCTCCTGCCCGTCCTAAGAGTGAGGAGGAGGAATCTCAGGGTGAGAGTGCTGCTTTGGAAAGTGTGTGTGTGTGTGTGTGTGTGTGTGTTCCTCACTCGTTAATCTTGGCCTTTTTTATTTGTATAACCTCTTTTTGTGAAACTATGGTGATCCAATCTCTTCCGGCAGACCTATCCAGATGGTTTTTAGAGTATGAGCTTTTAAATTATGATTTGATTGTTTTTGATATGTATGTTTCTTAAACTGAGGTTATGCTCTTTCAACTGATTATGTATTTTTAATTGGTGTTTCTGTTTTTAACTGTGTTATGTGTCTATTTGTTGCTGTATTTTAATCTGTTGTTCTCCACCTTGCATCACAGAGAAGATTGGTAAATAATAAATGTTGTTGTTGTTATAGTATCATCACCATCTCCTCAGGCCTGGCCTCAGGGGGGGGGAGGAATCTCAGGATAAGAGCGCTGCATTCAAAAGAGCGTGTGCATGCATGTGTCTCTTCCTCCTTGGTTAATCTTGCTCTTTTTATTAGAATGCTGTCCTCTGTGCAATTGTGTTTGGTGCTCAATGTGTCACACTTAATGTCGTCATCATCAAGGCTAAACGACATCACAAGAGGCTTTGGTTTTGGTGTTGAAATCTCGGGGCCTGGGATAATCTTGGCAATCCTATTGGGGGCTGAACCCAAGATTTTCTCCTTTGAAAACAGGCATATCAATCTGTCTCTGTCTTCGGAAATCTAAATTTTGGACTCAGCTTTTGCAAAGGACAGGACATGGCTCTTGGACCTACCTTCTAAAAGCCCCACTCCTTTAAGACAAGAGATGGGTAGGGTGTCATGGCATGTCCATCTGCCAACTCTCTTCCGTCCCCACCTCGAAAGGGCTGCCCCAGCGATCCCCTCTTCTTCCTCTCCAGCTGTGAAACAAGGGAGTCCAGGTCAGATCAAGCACAAGAGGCCTCTACACTTTTGTAAGCTTTTCTCTTTCGCCCACGAACATTTCCATTCATCTGGCCCGTCCCGGTCAGCAACCGAGCTCTGCGAAGGTTGGTGGCACGGAGGGAAGGGGGAGTCCAAAATATGTGTGAGTGTGCACTCTATGTGGGCGGTGGGGGGAGAGGAGAGAGATCTTTCTTCTCTGGGCAGGACAATGGCAAGACCTCCCGGCAGCTGCAGCTGTGTTGGGGGCTCTGAATGCAAGGGGGGCCAAGGCGGGGAGAGGGACAGCGAGAGACCCACTCTCGGCAAAAGCGGCCAAGGAGACCCGGGGCCCTGGGGAGCGGGCCGGCAATTCAGCTGTCACTCCGCCGTGGCCCAAGGCGGCTTTGTCCAGGCTCCTTGTTGAGCGACAAGCAGCTTCCTAGGGCCCCCTCTCCCTCCCCGTGGGGTGAAGGAGGGGGCACCGCCCCATTGTTTCTCCTCTCCTGGGTATGTTCCTTTGGCAAGGGAACAATCGGCCTGGGTCAAAGGGTCCAGGCTGAACAGGCCGCGGCTGGTGAGAATGTGGGGCCTCAGTCCCTCCGTTCTGAACCACAGCCGCTGGCAGACCGGGAAACCTTCTTAGCAGAGAGGCTGGCTTCCTCTCTCCGGCCTGAAGTGCCTCCACTTGATGTCCCCGGTCATCCTGAGAGCTGTGCTTTCTTGCCTTTGCCTGCGGGCCTTGCCACTCCTCCAGTACGGAAATTCCCCTGTTGCTGCTGAGGCTGAGGGCTGCAAAGCACCCACCACATCCCTCCAGAAAAGAGGGCATATACTGGTCACCCGATGAAACTCCCTCATACCCTCCAGCTGTCCCAGTTTGGCAGGGACAGTCCGGATTAATCCTGCATCATCCCACTTGTTCAGCTGCTTTCAAAATGTTCCAGTCTTTCTGGCCGCCTCTCACTCTGCCCGTTTGACCACAGCTTGCTTCTTTTGCTGCAAACTGAGTTCAAAGTGCAGAAGGAGTTGCACTCAATTAACTCAGCAGAAGTGAAAGAGAGAGAGGAGAGGAAGAGGCAGAATCTCGCCCTTCCCAAACAGCAAAACATAGAGAAGGGGAAAGGAGACAAGCCTCCCTCCCCAGCCACCCCAAGCATATTCAAAAAACATAGCTCTACAAGTCTGGCCACTACAGCGGAAGTTATAAGTAAGTAGAGCAGGGAAAAAGGAAAAAAAGACCACCCTTGGATGTGTTTTTGGCACAAGCTTTCAAGAGTTCTGTAGAAGGTTCCAAACATTTTTTGTTTAATACTGTGTCTATATGCTTTCAAGCTGCCTATCAACTTTTGTTGACCCTATGAATTTCACAGGGTTTTCTTAGGCAAGGAATACCGAGAGGTGGTTTTGCCAGTTCCTTCCTCTGAAATCTAGCGTACAGCAGCTGGTGTTCATTGGTGGTCTCCCATCCGAGTACTAACCATCGCTGAGCTTGCTTAGTTTCCAAGACCAGATGGCATCTAGTGCCTTTAGGGTACTTAGTTACACAAGGCATAACTCACTTTGTTGTTTCATTTCACACGCACCTTTTTTTTTAAGTTTGCTGAAACATGTTGAGCTGTTCTTTTTTATGGTGTCGGAACCAGTCACTATCTTTCCATGTTATTTCTTTCCTCTGGTACCAAATTTTCTGTTAAAGAAGTAATACAGTCGGCCCTCCACATTTGCAGATTTGACTTTCATGTATTTGATTATTTGCAAGTGTCTCCAACCCCTGCCCCACAAGCACTCCATTTCCAGGGGAACTTCCCCTCTTGGCTGCCCCAGTCAGGCCCTGCAGCCCTTTAAAAACCTGCCTCTGGTTCTCCTCCTCCTCCTCCTCCACCAGCCCTTCCCTGGCCAGCTCAGGAGGGGTCACAGCCCAGCCACAGCACCTCAGACCCTCTGTTGATGCCCCCCATACCCGAGGAAGGAGATGGGCACGAGAGACGAAGCGCAGGGCCACCACGCCAACCCACACACACACTTGTGATTTTTTTCCACTTTCATGGGGGTCCTGTGCCCCTAACCCTAGTGAATGTGGAGGGCTGGCTGTATCTCCTTCCTACGGAAAAGTGTTGCTCTCTTGAGTCTTAGGAATGGGGTTGTTAACCAAGATCAATAAGAGATTCAAGTAAGCCTTGCATTCAGGATCTCATCAACAGTCTCCCATATCTGTGCATTCCACAAATGTGAGAGAAGATGCACTGATCTGCTCTGGGTTTTTTTGTTTTAATTGTGGACAACTTCCTTTGCCTCCATCTCCTCCGTGCTGGTAAACTGAAGTCTTCTGGGTCTGCAGAATGACCCAGATTGTGCCCAGGCTGTGGCATCCATCAAGACCGCCGGGAAATTGAATTAAAATCGCCCTCTGCTCACCCTGCCGGTCCAAAGAGGGTTGGCCTCTCATTCTGTCCGTGAAGGAAATCTCTTTGGAAGTTTTGTACCCAGCTCGCCTCCGCTTATCGAAACTAAATTTCAAGAAGTTAATCGGGCAGAGAACGCAAAGCACGAAGACATTAGAGAATCAAATTAGTGCGGTTGATTCACCGTTTCTATGACCTAGAAGACCATTAAGGATGGTCAGAATTAATTAGCTCTCCCTTGGCAGAACTCTGGAGGGGGTCAGGGATCCGGGCAGGAGAGCTTGTCAGAGAGGGATGTGATGTGACTCTCTGGAGACATGTGGCAGGGATACCCAATTCCAGGCAGAATCCTGGATTCCAAGCGATATTTATGGACCTGGAAAATTGGAGGCCAAAGGCCGAAAGGGAGCGAGCAGCTCCAAAGCCCTCATTAGGCAGGGCTGAGGAAGGAAGGAAGGAACTTGTTAAAAGGGAATTGTTGCCATTCCCCCTTGCAAATTTTTAAAAAGTTCCTCTTGGACTGTGCATGCATAAGTTCTGTGGAAAGCTGGAGGACTTTTTTGTCCTACAAGGAATGGCAGTGTTCAGTTTAAGGCAGTAAAAGTGCCCCTGTGCACTGTGCACAGGATCACATCATGCACTGCCCATGAAGGCACATTACTCACCATGGCATATCTACCATTGCACATTGCACCCTGGCACATCTGGGCTCAGTCATACAACATTGCCATTCAAAACAAGGGGTGTGTGGCATTAGGAAGTCATAATTCCACAGGTAGAGGTTTACGCTACACAACTACAATGTAAGATCTTGGCTGCCAAGTTCTTTATTATGTTCCCACATTCTGTGTTTTCTGTTACATTTTGATATCCTGGGGGGTGAGGTTGGCAGAGAGTAATGTTTCAAAAATAGCAAGAAGATATTTGAAAAAAATACCTTCAAAATACTCCCAAAGCAATTTTTTTCCTGCTTAAAAAATGCACTTAAAAAAAAAAGATACATTAGTCCATACATGAAAGGAAATTAGCTCCAATTACTGGCCAAGAATGGCACCTGTTGAATGGGGAATATATATGATCATAGTCTGAACATTAATGGAAACTACTCAGGGTGCAGAACTTTTAGCCGGGGGATCAGGTCCAATACGTAGAAGGAAATGGATGGGATGTTCAAAGGTAAAGATATATCATTCAATGCCAAAGTTGGAGTCATCCTGGCCAACCCATTTCTGATGTCTGTGTATGGTTTTGAAATGTAGATAGCAAAGAAATCTGGAGGAGAGAAAATCAGAGCATCTGAAATGTGATGCGTTTATTTTGGTCTAAAGAGAGATACTTGTGTTACCTGACTGTACTCTTTCCTTGGCCATGCCGGCTGGGGGAATTCTGGCTCCTGTGATCCAAAACACTAACTTTCCCAAGCTCTGCTTTTAGTCAACAAGAAAAATCTTTTATTGCTCTCTGAGCATGGGCATTTCAGGGGCGAAACTGCACTCGTGCGGGCCAGTTGCCAACCCCTGCTGATCTGGTCTAATCACACCACGGTTGCCCGTTCCAACCACTCATGCCCCAGTCCTTGGATATTTCTGTGGCAGATGCTGCCAGTCGTGCCAACTTAGCCCTCACCTGCAGCCAAATGCAGGGAGTTTCTTTTGCTTCTTGCCTCTGCTCAGCGGCATCTTAATGCGCAAAGACACTCCTATTATCAGGAGACCCATGAATGCTATTTTATACTAAGCAGCATTTCAGCTTTTTTTTTTCCTTCCTCTTGACTGAACCTCTCTGTAGGTTTCTCTTTCTTTTCTTCTTTTTTTCTTTCTTTCTTTTTTAAACAAGACAGTTCTCTAACAAGAATTGCCTTGTTTAGCCAATTGACTGTCTGATGGGCAAATGGCCGGCTGTCGGATGATCAGGGCAGACATCTCCTGTAGCCGGACAACTTTACGTGGGTGCATTTTTCTCTCCTGAAATTAATGTGATTGGACCACTCTCTCTGATCCTTTGCTGAAGGCTAAATAAACACAATTAAAATATTCTTAGTTTCCAATCTGCTTTGTTCAGTTCATTAAGTGTAAGTGGGGCTTCGAGGCCCCCCGCACTTAGTTAAGGAAGAAAGGCAAAGAAAGGGAGAGAGAGAAAGAATGAAGGAGAGGGGTATATTTTTAGAGAATGGGGAATGCTTTGCCACTAATTACACCTGGGGGGGAAATCTCATTAGAATATTCATTTGCTTTCTGGAGTTTAAAACAAATCTAATGAGCCGCATTAGCTCCGCTAACAATGGAATTATCTTGTCTTGTCCGTTTGTCTTTCGGAACTGGAGGGTAGCTGCGTGGTCCAAAAGCAGGCTGCTTGCAGTGCACACGCAAGTGCATGCACGCCCATGCACGTGCATACCATTTTGAGAGAGTCAGTGGGTCGGCTTTAAATCGGGTGGTTATAATCTAACACTCAAACCACTACACTATGCTGACCCCCACAGATTTCATAGGGGAGTCCTCCTCCCCGCTTGTGACAGCCTCTATCCAAGTGGCTTTTGAATTCTCTGGCCTGGGCCCTGTTATAACGTGGCACCATGTACGAAGACCAGATAAAGCAGCAAGGAAGGCTGCGTCATTGTCTGAAATGCCAAACTCCTCACGGAGCATGCAAGAACCACTACCGCTGGGGTGGGCAGGAGACTGTTTGCTTCCCAATAATCCCAGCAGCACACTGCAAACAATAAGGAAGAGAAAGATATTGCAAGGTTGAAGTTCACCCTTCTCCTCTGGAGATCGCCAGGAGCCAGTGGGTGTATGTAAACTGGCAAGCTCGAGACAGCTTTACTGCTGCTCCTTGGTGGATGCCATGAATCCATTGGCAGAATAATGCAGTGGGAACGATCACAGGCAGACAGAATATATGGGAGTCTTTGATAATTGGGTACAACTTGGGCAACGGTGTGCCAGGAGGGAGCCGGTTGAGTTTGGGAGTGGGTTTTTTTTATTATTATTATTTTTGTCAGGCTAGGGAGCAAAGTCACCATTTCATTTTGCTTCAAAAAAAAATTTCCAACCCACCAGGTGCAAAGGGAAGGCGAAATGCTGACAAAGCAGAGGAGAATGGCCGGGTTATGTCTGTCGGTGGGAGGAATCCGGAATCATAGCTGTGCCGCTTGAACCAAAGTCATAAGTAGGAAGGCGGACTCTCGACTTTCTTCCTCTAAAAAAAATGGCAAGGCGGGGAAAAGGGAGCTGGCAGGGGGGCAAAACTGGAGGGCATGAAGTGGAAGGCCGGTGCCTACCTCCTTGCTCCTCCATACTCTCTTATTATGAAAGGTTAAAGGAACGGCAGCTCCAAACGAGAAAGGCAGCTTTACAAAAGCGGGCGCGATTTTTCTTTTTTTGCTGGAGATTCCTCAAAGGTGGAAATTGGCCCACCTCCCTCGCGTTATGTGAAGGAACGACCTCGATGCATACTGGGGTCTTGCGGGCAAGTTCGTTTCTCTTCAGGTGAAAGCAACTCTTAGAAAATGTTCTTAAATAGATTAAAGATGGCATGTTGAGAAAAGCACAGCTTGACCAAAGGTAGCCAGTGTGCTTTCCGGAAAGGACTTTTTCTGCCTCAGTAACTTTTGCAAATCTCTCTCTTCTTTTCTTTCCACAACCCACCCTCACCCCCGCCACCCCACCCCATGCTTGCCTCTCCGGGACATGAATTCCTTGTCGATCGAGGCGAGGGGCAAAGTGGGTCTTCGAGAGGGCGCTGGCCAGGGCCCTCTCTCAGAGTTTAATGTCTCCAAGTGGGGAGCTACAGGGGCAGGAGGGAGAGAATTATTGGGCCGACTGGAAATTGGCTAGAAGGCAGAAGCAAAGGAGGAGAAGAGGGGCATGAAGAGCATTTGTCTGAGATGAAAGGAGAATTAATAAGAGAAAGCAGGCTGTGAAAGTGTGGGGGAAATGTCCCTGGGCTTGTTCACTACCCACATACACACTAAAGCTGACAAGACCACGGAATGAAGGAGGGCCAGGTGGTATAGTGGTTAGATTGGTGGACTCGGGAATTGGGAAGCTCACGTTCACATCCCTTGCTGAGCCATGAAGTCTCCCTCTGTGTGTGCCACCAAGTCGCCGGCCTGATTATGGTGACCCCATGGATTTCAGAAGGTTTTCTTGAGCAAGGAATACTCAGAGTGGGTCTGGCCAGTGCCTTCCTCTGAAATACAGCGCAGGGGCAGCTAATTGGTTTCCACATCAGTGGAGTGGTGGATCCCTTCTGGGTTTCAGTAGGTGGTTTAAGTGAGCTGCCCATGGTGCTGAGCCCTTCTCCCCACAACAGACACAAAATGTGGCGTAGCACCTACCAAGTTGGGGCTAAAATCCACAGCAGCCATCCCACACAGCAAATTCTGGGAAGGAAGTTTATCTGGCCACATTCTAGGCTGGGGGATAGACTTCAAGCTTCCAAACAAAATGGCGGCCATTGTAGTGGTGCAGCCTCATCCTATGGATTCTTTTGGGGTGCAGTTACTGGAGAGTGCCTTTTGGGGGTGCTGTTTCCCATATCTTATGCCGAGAGAAACAGAACTGGAGCGTGAGAGTGAGGAGGAGAGGGACAGACTAATGGGTGATTCTGTTCGGGGGAAAGCGAAGTGAACACAGTGGCACGGAGTTGTAAATCAGCGAATAGTGGAAAGGCAGCTCAGAGAAGCAGAAGTTGAATCATTTCCCAGAGGAGCTTTTGTTCAAGAAATACTCAAGAGTTCCTTTGCAATGTTTTCTTGCAACAAACTGGGAACTGTACCTGTTCTTTAGCTGCCTCCTTTTTTGCCTGTGAAGAATGTCTACCCCTTTCAAAGCCATCGCCCCCCCCCCCAAAAAAATCCCCAGCCAAAACTTTTGGCACTACAGAAGAAGTTTGTAGAGATCCCCCACTTTCAGCTCAGGCCTGGTCTTTAGGCGCTCTGTGTATGTTCAAGGTTGCTGTTGTTTCTCCTCTTGCCAGCCAGAGGTCCTGGTGACCTCTAGCACCTGTACTCCTTTCCGTAGACCACTCTTCCCCATAGCTCTCCTGGCTGAGGATAATCGGAGCTGTAGTCCAAAACATTTGGGAAGGCCACTGTAAGCCCACAGATACTCTCCACTCTCCGTGCCTAGAATTTCCTGCAGTGGTGAATTCCTACTTTTATTTCTTCCTCTCTCTCTCTCT
Organism: Cyclura pinguis; assembly: GCA_030412105.1. Lineage (NCBI taxonomy): Eukaryota > Metazoa > Chordata > Lepidosauria > Squamata > Iguanidae > Cyclura > Cyclura pinguis. Next base: position 1,866,274 of record CM059613.1, read on the forward strand.
CTCTCTCTCTCTCCCCTCTCTTTCTTTCTTCTTGGTAGCTAATTAATGGTGTGGAAATTATGTTTTACAACTGATAACGAGCGAGGCTTCTGATTCAGCCGTTCAGCAACCAAACCTCGGTGAAAGCATAATTAGCTCAGCACTCGGTACATTCGTATTCTGTGCTCGGTACGTCACCCTTGGCTCGCCATCACGCCCCTCTGAGCCAAGGGGCCGGGTGTCCTCTTTCATGGGGGACACTCCTCTTTTGGCAGGGGTCCTCTGTTCGAAGATCGGCCCGGCCCAAGTCTGATTTAAAGGGAGAGAAGCACAACCAAGGAGATGGGAGGGGTGGAAACTCCCCATCATCCACAGTCAGCAGCACTGGAGACAGTAAACTCTGCAAGCACATAGGTCAGCTGGTCACCGCCTATCCCATTTGGCTGAGGGGTAATTCTGCTTTAGATTTTTAAAAAATCATTTCTGATTTTGCGTTTTTGTACATGAACTAGCACTCACTGTTTTTTAAAACTCTTTTATGGGGATCCCTCTCTTCTTTGAATGGTGATATGTCAGTAGCCACTAAATCTTTGAGTCAAGGAATGGAGAAGAGGACGAGTTGCTGTGGTGGTGATAGCGGTTGTTGTGACAGGTGCTCTGCGAGCAATCCAAAATGGACTGACAAGACATCTGAATGAGATTGCCATAGATGCAATCACAGTCATACAATTACCAAAAGCAATGCTGCTTGGGATGTTCACGTTATCTGACGATACGTCACTGTCTCCTACATTCTTGGATAGAATCTGCATTGTGGATGGTCCAGACCTACCGACACCTGCTAGACTGTGAAGATGATGGTGATAATAATAATAATAATAATAATAGTAGTAGTAGTAGTAGTAGTAGTAGTAACTTCTCCATTTCCTAATTCAGAGATACAGAGGCCACCTGCACATCCCCACTCAAAGAAAAGATGCATCACTATATTATTAATAATAATAATATTTCCACACAATTAGCTCTTTTAAATCCAGAACAAACAAGGTAATTAATTGTAAGAAAGACCCAGTGCAACGGGCACATCAGTTCGTGTCTCATAACATCTGAAGAAAAGAAGCTTGGAGAACTCTTGCTGGGGGAGGGGGCAGAAATTTTGTTCATTTACTCACTGCAAATTTCCCAGATGAAAGCTAGATTAATCGTGATGCCGGGCATGCTGCAGAGAAGAGACCCGACCAGAGGAAGGCTTTCTCCCTTCGTGGAGACCTCCAAGGCAGGGTGGCTTCCTGGATGAACACGGGGTGCCTTGCTTCTCCCCACTCTCTTTGTCAAGCCCCCCACCCTCATGCTGGTGCTGTCTTTGGGGGCTTTGTCATCTTCTGAAACTTTTCCCTCTGCCACTACCCTGTCCCCCATCCCACCCCACCCCACCGCCTTCCCGACTGCAGAGCTGGCTTATTGCAGTCATAAAAATAACAAGGTCCCTGCAGACCCTTTTATAAAGAACAATTTAGAGCCAGGAGTAAGTGTTGGGGGATCGAGATGAAAATAGAAAGCAGGAAGTGCTAATGTGATATACAAGTGTGATTCAAGTATTATATCGATGCAGGCGGGTTGTGAGTCCCGAGAGAGCATCCGCTCTGGCTAGAGGCAGATGGAATTTGTCGTCGTGGCTTCCAAATAGCCTTGGCTCTCGATAACGGGGCCACCGAGAGATGCGGGGTACCTGAGCAACTGCAGCGGCCCGGTTGCAACGGCAGCGGGTCAAATGCACTTTCCCCTCGTAATCGCACGCCTGGAAATAAAGGAGACTTAAAGCCATCCGTGGACAGTTGGTATTTATATACATCCGACCAGAGAGAAGGCTCTAGGTATGGAAGAAGAGCCGAGGAAAAGCTGACTTTGGGGGAACTACACTTCCCACTCTCCCCTAACCGGCATTGCCACTAGGGATTCCGGGAGCTGTGGTCCAAAAATAGTAACGTGTCCGCACTCTACAAAGGAGGCAGGGCTTCCCAGAAGTCGTGGGAGGCCTGAACCTCCCGGTGTGGCATTCTTGTGGACTGCCAGTCTCTTACCAAGTCAGCGGGATGGAGGGGTGGATGGATGGATTGGTACTGACTAGAAAGATCTCTTAAGCCGCCGCCTATGGCTCTCACACCTCAAAGCAGGAGATATAATAAAACTGAAAAGAGCAACGAAAAAGATAAAATTATTCTTTCTTTGGTAGGTTGGTAAGTAGTTACGTGAATATTTCTATCGCATTTAAGAATGGCAAGCAATCAACTCTAGCCCAATTTAAATTTCAACAATTTAAGCTATGAAGAAACTAGATAAGATCCTCAAGTGTGAAAATATATCAGTGAATATCAAAATCAGGCTCATCCCGGCCATGCTGTTTCTGATTTCTATGTGTGGCAGTGAAAGCTGGACTGTGAAGAAAGCTAATGGAAGATCCGTTTAGCGGAAATCTGGTGCTGGAAGAGAGTTCTTTGGATGCTGTGGACCGCCAAAAAAAGTGAGTAAATTGAGCCCTAATGCTCACTAAAAGCCAAAACAACCACATTGAGGCTGTCACACCTCTGACACATCATGTGTCCTGTTTAGAAAGCCAGCCTGTGACTTTCCAAAATTCTGTCCAATAGGGGCACGCACAGACTATGACAGGAATAGCATTGAATTGTCTAGTTCTGAATACAGTGGGGTTTTCTGGGCTCTATAGTCCAAAAAACAACTTCTCCATGCTCAGTCCTGGGCAGACACACTATACTCACCGTTTGCCTTCTCTCGGGAGGAAAAACAGAAAGACCACATAGCACATCAAAGACCATGGTGCAGCCTTCCCCTGAGGGTAATGGGAACTGTAGTCATCAAATAGTTCTGGAGGGTACCAGGTTCTTGAGGAAAGCCGCCATGCGTAGCACAGTGATCACTGAACGAGAGTTAAGGCCTGGCATGAAAGCCATTTTTCAAAAGGAGAGAGTCCTCAGTTACGAGAGCCTAAATAGAGGCACCAGACCCTGTCTCATCTTGGAAGCTACGTAGGGTCAGCCCTGGCTAGGATTTGGATGGGAGACCACCAACAAATACCAGATGCTATAGGCTCTATTTCAGAGGAAGGAACTGGAAAAAAACACTTCTAAGTATTGCTTGCCTAAGAAACCCCTATGGAATTCATGGGGTAGCCATAAGTTGACTCGAAGGGGCATATACTCACAGCCAAATAGGAGCTATGCTTTCTTCTGCCCACACTCTCCACAATATATATTGTTCTCTTACACTGTCAGAGGGGTAAATGAAATGCTCCCCTCCCCAGTCCAATAGCTTAGCCTGGTGAGGGGGGTGTGTGATGGGAGAGCCCAGGAATTTGGGTTTTTCTGCCAGCTTCCACTGAGGTGTGCTAGATTGCAAGATTTACAACGCTCAACTAACTCGAGCCTGTGGCTGAAAGGAGTGCAGTGGCTGCAGTTACAGAACACATGCTGGGTTACTGTTTCTCTCCCTCAACCCCACCCCAGCAAGATCCATCCATCCTTCCTTCCATTGCTTTATTTGTGCCTCACCTTTTCCCCAAGCTGGGACTCCAAGCAGCTTACAAAACAGAGAAAATTGCAGCCTAAAAACCACACGCCATTATAAACATTTCTATTAAAAGGTTTCCCTCCCACCCTCCATCATGAGTAGGCATGCCTGCGTATGTTTAAAGCAATACAAATAATTCCAGATAAAAGCAATACAGTGACTCAAATAAGAGAAAAGCGTATGAAACAGAACTCACAGTTAATAACAGTAGCAAAGAGTAAAAGTTTTTGCACAATGTACAGGTGTATCTCAGTTGACAAAGACAAGGAATCTCCTTTTTTACAAAGTCTTGCTGCTTGCTACTGCTTGCTACTTGCTACTGCTTCCACCCTTTCTTGTCTGGAATCAGCCGCGGAAAAGGCCCTCTCCATGTTCCCACCAAACACAGACAAAGACAGCAGGATGAAGAGAAATGCCTCCCACAAAGATCTTAGAAATTAGACGGGTTCCTATGGGAGGATGCTGGCCTTCAGATACCCTGGACCGGAGCAGTATAGGGCTTTACAGAATAATTTTGAGAGCAAGAAACCGTGAAAGAGAGGAAGAGAGAGATCCATGGAAGAATCTGGTCTAGTCTTGGTCTCTTTGAGACCCTTGGCTTGGCTTTGGGCAGCAGTGCCAGTAAACGAATGCAAGGAACTTGGCTGCTCCGGGGCCGGGCCGTGTCCACCCTTGATTTGGTGGCTTCAGTTAGGACTAGAAATTGGGCTTGCCCAGATGGTAAGATCTTCAGGTGAAGTCTTTCTCTTGGTCCCACCACTATAATCGACATGCTTGGTGATGATACAGGAGGCAGCCTCCTCCCAGTCACGACGCCCTTCCGTAGGAGATTTGTTTGGCCCTGCTTTGTGTTCTCCTTCTGCCAGAGGACAAGGATCTTTTTATTTAGACAGGCATTTGGTGCTTAAATTAAATTAAATTACATGGCAGAAGGGTGTTTCAAATGTAGTATGGTATGCTTTTTATCTTTTAATTGTGATTTAAATGTGTTTTAATTATCTTCTTTTTAAATAGAATTGCCTGTTTAATTTTTTTTCACTTTTGTAAAACAAGATCTCTAGCTGGACTTCGTTCTAAATTTTTGTAAGCCGTTTTGAATTCCTTGTCCGGAGAAAGTTGGGGTATAAATATAAATTTTAAAAAATCAATAAATTAGGCTCATGGATCACGACCCTCCCCCTGCTCAGCCAAATTTGGGACTTCATCTAGGCGACCTCTTTTAATCGAATGTTGTTTCAACTGTTCTCCGATTACTGTCTCCTATTAATTGTCTTAAACAAGCTTCTAACTCCATATTCTCTCGTGTTCCCAGGTGGCCTCGGTGGGGTTTAATTACCCGTAGGTGGCTGGCGCCTTGTAAAAACAGCGCAGCGCCTTTGTTAGAGATTGCAGCGTTGCGTTCATCTAATCGGTTTCCCATTAAAAGCCAGTGGGTGCCCATCAAAGTGACTTATGGTGTGTGGCAGAGGGTGGGGTGGGCCGGGGTGGGGTGGCACGAAGCACAGAGTGAAAAGAAACATGACAACCTAATGAAAGCAAATGAAACATGACAAACTTTGATTACGGAGGGCTCAGAACTAATGCGGAGGTCCAATTTTTAAAAAAAAGAAAAATCTGCTCGTTGATAGATCAGTCAAGCAAAAAATTAATTTAAAGGCATCGCTATGAAATTGTTTAGTATAGCCTCCTCCAGGTATTTGGGACTATATCCCCCCATTGTCACATGCTGAGTGGGGCTGATAGGAGTTGTAGTCAAAAACATCTGGAAGGACCCAGGTGGCAGAAATTTGGTTTAGCCTTGCTGGGGTTTTGTGCTGTAGCCTGTCCAAAAAATGTGCATAAAAACTGAGGAGTCCAAAACAGGCGGCTGTGCTGATTAATATGAGCAAGCCAGTTACAACAGCTTTCTTTTCCAACTGGTGCAGGTGTTTTGCAAAGACAATGGATCTTAATTGCCCGTTCTGTCCATTGATTCATTTGTTTAATTTATGTTCTGCCTTTCTCTTGACAAGTGGACTCAGAGTGGCTTGCAATAAGGTTAAAACTTTATAGAAACTGGTTAAAGGCTAAAACTGAGCGAAACTGGGACATTTTCAATGCTGCTGCAAAATGGGGATGACAGAGGATTAATTGGGACTGTCCCTGCAATATTAGAGTTGGAGGATGTGCTGCTGGAGTATAGTTCAGTCTCCTGCCTCTCCCCCAGCCACAGAATGGTCACTGAGGGGCTATTAAGGCAACATGGCGAGTCTTGGGATTGTTGAGAGAGGAGCCAGAGTGAAGTTCTATGTGTGCGCCTCTTACTCTGTGCGTGACCAGTTAGGTGCTCAGCACAAGCCTGATCGACTGTGTTTCAGCCCATTGTCATTTTTCCCTTGTTCCTTTTGCAACCTCCTTTCCAATCCCCAGCCCTTGCTCCAGAATTGTGCGACGGAAAGAGGAGCAGCACAGAGAGAAGGGGAAAATTTCCCATGAAGGTCCGTTAGGCAAACTGTGACTGTCCATGGCCTCAGCCGATTAGCGGCCCAGTGTTTGCCATCTCCTTCCTCAGCCCTGTCCCGAGATTACCGACATGATCATTACAGGGCTATACGGGCGAGGGAGTCATGACAGGAATCTAGAGAGGCGCATTAATGCAATGGCTTTGTTCATGCCACAGATGTTCAGCACGGCTTCATGCTTCTACTTGGCTGCTGACTACAGAGGTGTGTTGCTTTCTCAAATTAGGAGAACTCTCCCTTTAAAAAAAAACTTGGTTGACACTCTGCTTGGGATTTATGTCTTTGTAAATAGCCTTACATGTCTGCAAAAATGAATCAGGTAGCTTTGCAACATCCATGATGAGTGGGTACCAGAGCATGACAGGTGTGCCCAATGTGCACCAGAAGAGCCCAATGCACATTGGAGCACTCTTGGCAGAGTCCAGAAGGAACATCTTCACAATTTAACTAACAGGATTTCATTGCATTTCTGCAACGGATTTGTAAAATTATGAAACATAGACCGTGATGTCGGATCTCTGCTGTTATTTTTTCATGAAAGCCATGTGTGGAAGGCCAAGCCATTGCCACATTTATGGCCAAAGAACTGAAGTGGCAGAGTGGAAGGCCAACGATCTATCCTCTTCTGAAGAGGTGGGGAACCTGTGGTCTTGGGGGCCCTCTAGGCTTGCCAAAGGGCCACCTCCCCTTGCCTTGACCTCATTGCTTGTATTTTCCTCACCATTCTAAAAGGATGAAACAGCTCTCCTACAGCTCAGTTCTTGATACTAAGAATTGTAGACTAGTTTACGTTGTTAATTTGGGCCCCTCCCCATTTTGCCTTTGGCTTTGCCCATCCCTGTAACACGTCCACCAAGAATTTCCCTGAAACTGAATTTGTCCCTCCTGGGCTGAAAGAGTTTCCCTGAGTTTGGTTATTTAGGCTCCAGCATGGCTCTGCCTCTCAGGCAACCCATTGCTCTCCCAGAACTGGACAAACCTAGGCAAATCTTCCGCCTAGGCAAGTTTCAAGTCCACATAGTGTCCCCCCCCCCCCAATGGCAGCTATCACCAGAGATCATGGGTGGACACTGTCTCCTCTGCCAAGGTGCCCTTACCATGCGGTAGCCATGCAGGGAGCTAACAAAGGGGTAGCAGGGAAAAAAGGGAACACGGTTGTTTCTGTGGCTGTTTTGATAGATCTATTTTTGTCATTCTGGAACAGCAGAGGGCAACAGTGAGACAAGAGGCTCAGAATAAATCCGGCACCAGGCATTTTCCCGGAAATGGCATGAAAATATTGCACTGAATTCATGATGACAATGAGCGACTGTTCAGCATCATCAGTGTTTTGGGCAGAGCTTGGATACCTTACTTTTTTCTGTCCTGCCTCGCTTCCATTTCCCCAGACAGCATTACCCAGTAGCCATGCAGGCTAGGGGAGACCAAAAAGCTAACTTTTCTGAACTGTAGTTTGGGGAGTCTTTTCAAACTGGGGACCTGAGATGCTATGTGGCACAGAAGAGCAGCTAAAAAATGCATGCCCCCACCTTTTTCTTTCTCTTCTGCAGGTTACACAGATTTCAGGTTCATTGCTGCTGTCTTGCTTTCTTTGTGGTCAGATTTCTGCTTGTCTGGCTTTTTATTTTAATTTTTTTTAAAAAAAATTCTTTACAAAGTAAGATTATTTCCAGATACTGCACGTGCTTTCCTTTGTCTCCAACTCTGTCACTTCTTGTTAATGCAAACAGAATTTCAGGCGAACGAACACCCTCTTTGAAAATATTTCGAGGGTAACCTAATAGGAGACTGTCTGAAAAGTGCTGAGCCCATTCCAGGATTCCAAGGGAAGCTGCAGACCATGGCCGGGACTGAAGGAAACTCTACAGCTTGTGCGGCTGGATGGATGGAGGGTTGTATTTCCCATTAGGGAGGAGGCTGGCGAGCAAGAGATGAGTTTGGCCTTACCGACCACTGTCTGACGCCCAAAGTGGCCTCAGCATTGGCTCTCAGCCTGCAAAAATGTGACTTTTGGTGCTTTCTGCCTGAACTGAACTGGAGCAGGGGCCATATTCTAACCTGCTGGTTCTTATCCTGCTAGCAGTCGTCCCCGCTGTTTGGCAAGAGAGGCACCATTTTCCTAACACCCCGGGGAATATCTCCAGTGGAGGCAAAAGGAGGACTTTGCTTCCCAAAGTAAGAATTTTGTCCCCTAAAATGAAATTTCCCTTCAGTCTCAAATTTTTAGCCTTGCAGAGTTAAGACACTGAAAATTCATCACCTTCCCTTTTGTTACGTAGCCTACCTATGCTGTTTGGATACCTAAACTCAATTTCTAAATGCTCAGGTGAAGTTTTAAGTTCCTCCAAAGGTAGAAATTTGGGGACTGAAGAAAAATTTAATGGGAGGGGAGTAGAATTTTTGTTTAAATGAGTCCATGTCCTTATTCCCCATCTCATAACCACACCTCTGGCCTCCTCCATGATTGGATAAATACTACACACTCTCCAATTGTGCCAATTTGGCAAGGGTAGTCCTAATTAACCCCCTGTCATCTCATTTTTAATTGCTTTTAAAATGTCCCAGTTTCTCTCTCCTCCTGCCACCTTCTTTTGTCCCTGAGTTTATTTCAAATGCTGCTCCTTTGCGTGCTGTAGCATACCAGTTCCTCTCACCCTTTCAATATAAGAGGTAGGTAGGAAATAAGGTAGATCCATTTTTCCAGGGCGTTGGTAACCCTTACCTTTCCAAACCCAAGTCCGGAGATTTCAGAGCAATCAAGAATTTCCAGTTCTATTCCATTTCCAAGTCACTTTGAACGCCAGTAATAGAGAAAGTGTACTTGGGCCCCTACACAATTCAACATTAATATTTTATTTATAACTGTCAAAGCTCAGAAAACAGTAGGAACCAAAAAAAGGTATCATAATACTTTTAATAATTGAAGGCAGAAGTATTAAAAGTACCCCAGCAGTTCCAATTGTTGGGAAAATGCCTCCCCATAGACCTGACGGTGCACACACCGGCTACATTTTTAATTTTTAAAACATATTTCTTTCGGAATTATCTGGCACTGTGAGAGAGCTGCATTTATGAGGTGATAAATTACTGTAATAAACTGCCTGATGTCCAAAGGCAGCGGCAGTCGAACCACGGCAGGAAGGAAAGCAAATGGCCCGGCCCCGGGAGACTTGGGACATGTAAGCAGAAAAGGGAGATGCCGACACTTCGCTCTTTGCTCTAATTATTGTGCGGGTGGGGAGCATTTTTCCCTCACAACTCCTGAAACCGCTTTTGCTTCTGGTTAGGAAACCTGTTTGGCTCCTGGCCTTGTGTCTGTTGTGGGCCACACTGGATATTCCTGTCTTGGAAAGACCCAGAGAATGAATCCACACTACACAGTTCCAGCAATCTGATAACCCCTCAAACTGCCGTATTTCCATCCTGAGACTTGTAGTTTGATGAGGGAATTTAGACATTTTGTGCACTTTCCTTGATTGCAGCTATGAAGCTGTCTGGCAGAGAGTTCTAAGTAGCTTACCAAACTACAAATCCCAGGATCCCATCGGATGGAGCCATGGTAGTTAAAGCACTACGGAAGTGCTACAATTCTGTATGAGATCCACTGTGATGCAGTGATCTGAGCATTAAACAATGATCCTGGAGACCAGAGTTCAATTCCCTGCTCAGCCATGGAAACCCACTGAGTGACTCTGGGCACGTCACACACTCTCAGCCCCAGGAAACCCCATGAGAGGGTCACCTTAGGGTCGCCATAAGTCGGAGATGACTTGAACGCACACAACAACGAGAATTTTGCATCACCTTTCTTTCCATAGCCACGGGACACATCGAGACAGGATACATCCAAAGGGAGAGAAACCTGCTACAGAACTGGAAACAGTAAGGAGGCAGAAGCAAGAAGAAACTTTCAGGGTTGGCTCTACCATCAGGCAAGGTGCGGTGGCCGCCTAAGGCAGCAGAAGCTGGGAGGTGGCAGCAAAATGGTGGAATGTATAGACCAGTGTATTCAGCAGCCTCTCTTCCCATATACTGGTCTGCTATTTTCATGTGGGATGGAGGATCCATGAACCCATTGCCAGTCATTGTTATCATGGAAAGGGACTGAGATTTAAGAATCCGAATGCGTGAGAAATCAATACTGACAGATATCGACCAGATTCAGGGACTGGAGTGCTTCAGCCATGTTGCTGTTCTGTGTATTCACCTCATTGGTATCCCTTCTTTGTCCCACACCAGACACAAGGTGGCTCACAATGTATGTTAAAATAGCTTTAAAAAAATCAGTCACGACGTTAAGAACACCATTAAAAATACAATTTAATAGTTGTCATATTAAAAAAGATCCCTGATTTAAAAAGTTTGAAAACATCTAAAATAGTTGAAAAACATCATACGTCCCATTGAAAGGATACCATCTTGTCTTTCAGTAATGCCACTTAATGACTAAAAGCGTGTCTAAATTTTAAAAAGTCATTGGTGAAATCCTCTTGGAGCATCACACCTGTGTAAGCTGCGAGCAGTGGACATTTTTGCCCAATGTGGAAAGTCGCCGTTCAGTTCAAGGTTGCCAAAGTGGGGCTGTGGGGGGGGGGCCATTGTGCCTGCACCCTGCTATACTGTGGATCCAAATGTGACTCAGACATATAGATTCGCATTGCTCATGTAGGTGCGCATGCGTGTTCAGTTGCACATTCAGTTCTGCAACGTTGCAATTCACCCACAGGGCAGTATTGTGCGGCCAACACGTAATTCTGCGGATATAAAGTTATGCTCCATCTCTTTGAAATAGGCTCTTGGCCTATGGTTGTCAGTAGAAGGAAAGGAGAGAGTGGGACCTTTTGTGAGAGGGATTTCCCCAGGCTGGGAGCAGCCACTGAGAAGACCCCGTCTCGTGTCCCCACCAAGTCAAAGCGGTGGGCCAGAGAGAAAATTCTTTTTCCTCCAAGAGGTTCCTCATCTTTATCAGCCGTGTGGCAGGCAAGTACAACGTCGTCTCTTCGGTGCCAAGAATAGCTGTGCCCCACTTTGCATTTGGCCAGTGCAACGCGAGGCAGGGAGGGCAGGAATGTAATCTCATTTCATTTTTAAGAAGTCATCAGCATTTGCACATTTTGTCCCATTTGGAAAGGAAAGAGCGTCAGGCTTTTTTTAAACCTGAATGTAGTGGGAGAAAGCCAAACTGATGGATTTTCCCACCTCTGTTCAAACCATTCTCTGCGGTTAGTACTGAGCTGGTGAATCATTTTTGGATTCACCTGCTACTCTGTGTGCGCGAGAATGTGTGTGTGTGCGTGTGCCTTTTGGGTGGATGGGGGAGGGGGAAGCAGCTAGGAATTTCCTTTTATTTCTCTCCTGCTGCCAGATGTCTGCTTTTGCTCGGATTTGGTTTGATTTCTCCATCTCTATCTCTGCAACCGTAGGATAGGGTCTTACATTTTTAATTTCATTGTCCATCCTCTTGAACAGCTATGGAAAGAAAGGCGATACATATTTTCTGTGTAGCTTTAAAAAAATATAAATAAATTGAAATGAATGCAACGCCTCTTCAAAGCCCGGTGCGGAGCGGGGATGGGAAATCACACATCCTCTTTGGGACAGATTAGCAGAGCAAAACCTATCTTCTTTTTCTAAGAAGTAACCTCAAAGTTCAGAGTGAAAGAAAAAGTGAGTCATGGCTTTATGAGTGGTGAGATAACTACAGGGGAAGTTCTGCTGGAGCAAAAACCACAAAGGGGATTTTGCCACTACCTTCTTCTGACAATGCGGTTGATCAGACCGTGGGGCAGAGTGGGCCACCGAGGTGGCAACGTGAGGGTGAACGGTGATGTGCCGGGAGACCAGAAAAATTGCCAAAAGCACAGTGCAGAATACTTTACGGGCAGCAAGCTTGCCACTCGGTGGAGAATTGTTCAGTCGTTTCTCCAGCTCAACAGAGGCCCTGTGAGCTAGGATGGCAGCTATGTGGAAAAGCACCGTGCTTTCCAGCGTTTCACGGATGAAAACCAGGACATATGTGGCCAAACAACACCAGACTGTGGTCAAGAAGGTGGAAGCCATTAACGAGGGAGGACACACGGGCTGGCAACGGCTGCAGCAGTCTGCTTTTGCCTGGGCCTCCTGGGAAGGGCAAGATTATCAGTCACAGGATCTCCTGGCATGGAGGAGACCGGCGCCCCTTTGTAATAAGGGGTTAACTGCTGCAGAACCGAGGGGCCAAGGACAGGGTGATCCAGATACGCTCAAGCCTGGCTTTGCTCCCAAGGCCGTGGGTTCAAGCCTAGCTATAAATACAACCGGCCAGGTTGGGCTGCCTGGAGGCTGGCCCTCTGTCTCTGAGCTGCATTTGGTTCTCAGCCTCTGCTTTGTGAGTCCAGCCCAACTTGCTTTGTGTGCTGGAACGGGGAGGGAGAGAAGGGGTGTGTGTTGGGGGGGGCCTTAGGAGAGGATAGTGCCCCTCCGGTTTTTTTGAACTTCACAGAATAAACAAAAATACATTTAATTGGGACCATTACGTCCCTTTGACGGGGAAGCCTTTAAGATCAGACAGCACCCTCTCTGCACCGGTGGAAATAACCAGGGCCTAATTAGTCCTGTTTTCTAAAGAACCTCAAAGGCGGCTGATGAAAGGAGCATGTGGCCAGCGGAGAGAGCTCACCTAATACATGGGGAAGGGGGAGGGAGGGGGGAGGGAGGGAGGCCTCCTCCCACCGGGGCTGGGGGCTTGGGGCATCTGTGTAACACCCCCCTTTCAGGTGTACGGAGAGGAGGGGAGAGAGGCAGAGCTCACGGGATGCAGGGCTTGTGGCTTTCCAGAGTGGCAGGTGAGGTCGCCCACGGGGTGAGATTTGGGCCCCAACTAGTCCAGAGTGCTCTGCCCTGCGAGGGCTAAAGACCTGCCCCTGGGAAGCCCACAAATGGGGTGCAGCTACGGGGGAGGGACAATGCCTCCCTAGGTAGGATTTCTGCCCCTCCGATGAAATTTTCTTTCCGTTCTCAAATTCTTAGCATTGCGTAACTTAAAACTTCAGTTGAGAAATACAGCTTACACCTCCAAATGAAAAGCTACTGGAAAAAGCTTTGTTCGTTTGTTTACTAAATAGAAGAGTTCTAGGTGTGAATGGCTTTCGCTGTTTCAACTTCTGCAATGCAAGAAATTTGAGGACTGAAGGAAAAATTCACTGGGAGGGAGAGAATTTTTATTTGGAAGCAACACCATCATTTGCCCCCTCCCCGAGAGCTACGTCCCTGGCCGTGGAGGTCTGTTTATCCCTCTCCTTTGGCAGCTTCCCATCAGAGCAGAGGCTGGGGAACAAAGTTACTTTGGGGGATGAAAGCTACCCCACTAGCATGCGGATTCAAGGAGGTGTCATCCAAAAAAAAGTGACTTTTCCAGGCTTTGGTTCAGAGGGCAGGCAGGCTCTGGGCTAATGGGGAAAGCTGTCGGTGAGTATAGAAATCTCACTGTAATCACTGGACAGGGCAATCCTCTTTTATTAATTTGTCTAATCCCAGAGTGGGCCAAATTCAGCCCTAAAGTGGGTTTGTTTTTTTTGCATTTTGCATTTTGCCCACCCTGGGATGAGCAGCCGGACTATAATGAACCATAATGAGCCAAGGGAAACAAATTACTCGCTCAAAAGTAGCTTTCCCAAGCTTTGCTGAAAGGATGAAACACCCGGTGCTGATGGAGCCGTCGCGAAGGAACAATGGCTCCTTAGCCAGTGAGCCATTGATGTGATGTCCTGGGGCAGCTCAGTTACTGGTCAGTGATCTAGAAAATCTGTAAGTGCCCTGACATGATGCTGGAGATTTCCCCAAAGCCCTCGCTGCTGGGCAGCCTGCCGTGAAACGCGGCACCCTGGAGGGTCTTCCAGGTCTCCTCTCGGTTTTGCTATGTCGCCCAGATCTGGCTCATTGTCTTTCTCGTCTCCGTGAGGTTTGGTAAGATCACTTCAAAGTAAATCCTTGTTCCGTTTATTTGAAAAATAATTAAATATATCCAGGACAAATGACATCAAACTGGAAACTTGAGGTGGGGGGAGAAAAACCTATTTTAAAGTCGATTTCTGGCTGCTTCTCCCATAATGCAGAGTTCCCTTCCAAGGGAAGCCAGGTTGCCCCCTTCCTGGCAGCCAGCAGGCAAGGGGCCGATTTATTGAGATGAGTTTTTCACAACCAAGGAAGGGACTTTTAAAGAGTGGGGATTATTTGTAGTGAGCGAGGCCTCCACCTCCAGGCAGATGGGTTTTGGAGTCCTCTAGCTGCCCTTCTGGAGCCCACAGCTGTCCGGTAGCATGAAAGAATTAACTTGTATTAGTGAGCCTGTAAGAAACTTTTTGCATTCTCTTTGCAGTTTGATGCTGGGGGAAAAATGAATTCTGAGGGTGAGTGAATTTTTCTTTGCTGCTAACCTCCTTGTACAGTTCTCATAACAATGGGGGAGATGGGCCAAACTTGCACACTTTTATCTTCTTTGCTTGTCTCTGCACTATATCACCCTTGGGAGTCCATCTTCTGTCAGCCTGGGGGAGGTACACCCCAGTGCAGGTTCTCCCTTTATCCAGTGATGAGAACTGGTTGATTTTTATCATTTACCAAATCTGGCCATTTCTTTGGTCACTTACCTTTTTTGGTCATTTCCAACAAAACCAGTCATTGTTGGTCATTTACTTGTAAAGATAGAAAGTTCCCTTACCCTTGGCAAGGCACAGAATAATTTCGGGATCTCTGATGTCCTGCATTTGTGTGCCTGGTAACCTGACAGTCTCTCTGGAGGCACATACCGCATCCTACTTCTTGAGGTTGTGGACTTTTGTGAGCGTTTGGGCAACTTTCACTGTCACTTGAGACAAGTTGTCCTGACATTGGCTCCTTTTTAAAATAAAACAAATCAGAAGCCAAATCAGAATATGAATAAATTAGTTATTGACATCCCTTGCAGGCTTCATTGATGCAATTGCAGGTGGAAAAGACAGGTAACATAACCAGAGGGAATTGGTGTCAGAGCCACTCTCGGGAGCTCTGGATTATATCCTCTATCGGCTGGCAAAATAAAGAGATTTCCTCCGTATATTTAGTAAATCAACATGACAACGTCATATACAATCGGAGATAATTAGGTGAACCCCCTGTGTGGCCTGCTCCATACCTTATGCCTTAAAGGGATGGGAAGGTAGAGAGGCTGGAGTCATTAAGCCGACGAAATGGCAGCCGGAGAGGACTGGATGGGGCTCGCTCCTGAACTCCTCTGGCAGGCTAACTCCAAGCCGACTGCGGCATAGAGGCTGCAAACAGGGTCAGGTGCTCATCATTAGAGCCGAGTTTGGGCTGAGATCAATGACAGGCCAAGAAACAAAAAGAGAAGAAGTGGGGTGAGTGTTTCTTAGTTACTATGAGAAAACAACAATTTTGTAATTCCCCATCAGAGCTCTGTACTCACCAACATTTCACAGATGAAAACTGGGATTCTTGTGGCCAAGCAACATCAGAGTGTGGGCAAGATGGCAAAAGTTCTTAATGAGGAAGAAGGAGCTAGGAGAAGCTGCAGAAGTTTACTCTTGCCTCAGTCTACTGGGAAAGGCAAGATTCCGCCCACTTTCCTCTCCGTCCTACTGTGTTAACTGAGTGCAAACTACTTCTGCACTTTAAACCCAGGCTCTGAGGTCAGATGAGAGCAGAAAGGAGTGGAAAGTTGGAAGAGGAGAGAGAAAGTGGGACACTTCAAAAGCAGTTGCAAAAGTAGGACAATAGGGAGTTAGTTGGGACTGTCCCTTTCGAACTGGGCAGGAGAATGTGGTTTCATGACCTCAGCCAGTGGGCCTCAACATACCGTCCATCACCTTATGTTAAAGTCCGGATCTATCCAAAGACTTTCAGGCATTGGATAGATCCAAGGTTTTCAAACACCATCCTCCTGGTTTTAAGGACTTCTGCTCCTAGGAGACCCAGCCAGCTTGGCCCGATGATTAGGTCAGTGGTGGGCAACGCCATAGAGGCCAAGGGCCAATTTTTCCCTCCCAGACCCCTCTGCAACCCACCCACCCTACAGCAAGCTCAAATACATCCCCCCCCCCGCTGTCCCTTGGAAAATGACAACAAGAAGTAATGTTACATTGGGAGGGACTGATGAAAGTTGTTTTCCAAATGATGGCCTTTGAGAAAACAGGGTGTTCAGGGGCCATTGAAAAAAATGCTGGGGGCCACATGTGGCCGCAATTCTGTATGTGGCTCCAGGGTCCCACTTTGCACATCCCTTGGCTTAAGGTATAGATTGGATGTCAAATGAGCTTTTGCTGCTCTTCCTCTAAAGGAAAATGCCTCTTCTTCAATCACAGTTTTTATACGGCGGTGTGAAGGAGACGTCTGCCCCTGCCAGGCCCTGCATTGCGGCGGGCCATTTTGTCCCTTGCTGCAAATGATTTTCTGCCTCTGTTTATCAAATTGTGTTGGAAAGGATTTCCTGTTGACATTTTAGAAGTCTTAAATAATGCCATTGGAACAAAGCAGAACATCTCTGTGCCACCGGAAAATTGGGAATCTGGCAAAGCCCCCTCTTCCTCCTCCTTCTCCCCCTCTGCCTCTGCCTCTCTGGCCACGGGGACCAATTTACTCCGTGGGCCTTTCCTTCCTCCACCAGTACCGCCACACACGGCCCAGCTGTTTGGATGATGCCTTTGTCAGAATTGCAGACCCATATGGCAGAGTGTAATTACTGGTTTATTCTGCTGCTGAACCAGCAAGAACAACTGAGTCTGCCATGCAGCTCCAAAGGCGCTCTTCATAAACACAGGTTCATTGTTCAAATTCATGCAAAAAATTAATGCAATTGCCAGCGGGGGGCAGGGCCATTTGCATCCAGAGAAAGAGGGAAGTGTAGGAGGAAGAAAGTAATTTTTACAGTTGGCCCTCCACATTTGCTAAGGTTAGAGGCGCAGGACCCTTGCAAAAGTGGAAAAATTGCAAATATCAAAATGTTTGTGTATGTGTGTGTCTGTGGGAAGGGGACCAAGGCATGGTGGGGAGAACAGGCACCCAGGCTCCAACCCTGGACAGGGAAACGAGAAGAAAGTGGGGGTCGGTGGGTTGGCATGGTGGCTCCGTACATCCTTTCTCTCTCCCCCATCTCTTTCCTTGGGTGTGGGGGCAGCAGGAGAGGGTTTGAGGTGCTGAGAGTTAGGACAACCTTCCCGGGGATCCTAGGATTAGTCGCCAAAAAGTGACTTTCCTTTTCTAGGCTGTGAATCCCAGAGTACTCGTGTCATATGATCTTCCTTTCTTCCCCAGGCGTGGGTTGCTAGAGTTAGTTTCGGCAGAACTGGACAGGGCGGGTTTTCAGCCTCTCTCCCGTACCTGTTGAACTCGGGCTGGTAATCTTTCAGCCTGGTTGGCCTTTTGCTATTTTCATGTCTCCCGGCTGGGAAGTGAGCTTGACGGGTTAGGCTTGCACAAGATGGATCTGGTTGCACAAGAAAACAGCCTGAGCGGTATTTACCATGGGTTAAACCCAAAATGTAGACCCAAAGGTCCCTCGTGGGATGGTTGCCTCTCTGGCAGAAAAAGCTTGGGCTGACCACAGGAAGCCACTGCTGTGGGAAAATCGGGAGACGGCCGTGAGAGTGTGACATTTGCGGAATCACAACAATTTCAAGAGAGATAGTCATAGCGATGGTGATGACGAATTTATTCATGTCCTGCCTTTTTATCAATACTGTGACTTAAAGTGGCCTATAAACATGAAAACAAATACAGGTTGGCATTCTATATTGTGGTTACAGATCTATAACTGGCCTGTATTCAGTCAGATGATATCGTCACAATAGTGTCACAATTGCCAGAATAGAAAATGCCCCCCCCCAAGCCCATCTTAACAGCCAGCAGCCACACAGAGCAAAGGAAGTCTGTCCAGTTGCTGAGATCAAGGAGCAAAGCGGAGGATGTTTTCAGCCCCCTCCCACCAGACAGTGGGGCATCTCTCTCTCCGCGGTGCTACAAATTTGGGGTGGTGGTGGTGGTGGGATCCTGATTCTAGCTGGGCACTGCCCATTCTAGATGGCTTGTTCAATTAGAACCACGTGGCATCTAATGCCACTGGAGTATTGTTTGTACAGACTGTCATTATGCAGCCGGCTGTTAACTGTTCCTTCCTTCCTTCCTTCCTTCCTTCCGTTCTGCTAGTCCTAACAACTCTGGCAGCGCCCAGCTGTGGTTTTTTACCCCCTTCCTGTTGAGCCTCACATCTACCCTGCTTCTTTAAAAAAAAATATGAATGGCACTGAGTAAATTCTGGATAGTTTGGGGTGGTTTATTTATAACAAAAAGACACAGGCTGTTCTGGGAAGAGAAACAAAAAAACACTGCGATAATGCAAGAGCATTTAGTCAGCAACTGGAATTTCCAAGTGAATGAACTGTGAGCAAAGTTGCCAAAACATTCTTATTTTGCAAGGATCTTGCAGACCTGGGCTTTCATTCTTAATTTTCAAGTTTCTAGATTTTAATGAGTGAAAAAGGGGCATGTGCCATTTCAAAACTCTCCATCCCTACTGTGGGATCCCCCACAGCATCTCCCCCTCCCTGGTTCTGGATCTCATGAGTGCTGTAGATCTCGTTGGAACAAATTTATATTATGCTTTCATCGTGTTTGTTGGAACAAACGTATATTATGCTTTAATCCAGTCCAACAGCCTGCAGCGAGGCAGAGAAAACCATCTGTACAAGGTCATGGTCCAAAGCACAGTCCTGGAGATGTCTGGCGGGCCCAGAAGAATTGCAAGGGAAGCCCTAAATCTTTGAAAGGATCTGGCCTGCTGTCGTGCGGATGTAGTCTTCTAAGCCCACTCCGAATGCAGCCCTGAAACCGTGTTGTCTGACCAAGAAGAGTACAATCAGCCTTCCACACATGCGGGTTTAACGTTCAAGGCTTTGAGTATTTGCTAGTTTCTCCAACCCCTTTCCCCCACTCCAAATGCCTCTTTCCCCGGGGAACTTTCTGTCTTAGCAGCTCCAATCAGGCTGTGCAGCCCTTTAAAAACCCACCTCTGATCCCCTTTTTCCTCCTCCACCGACCACTGCCTGGCCAGCTAAGCCCAAGTGTTGCACTCCAATTTTTCAGCACCACAAACCCTCTTCTGATACCCCTCCACACCCAAGGAAGGAGATGGGAGAGAGAGAGTAAGTATAGGGCCACCATACTGGCCCACCCCTTTTCTTTCTCCTCTCCTTGACCTGGTTTGGAACAAAGTTGCCCGCTCTCCGTGCCATGCCTTAGCCCCCTTCCCGCAGACACACACACACACACATTCTGATATTTCTGGTTTTTCTGTTTTTGCAGAAGTTCTGTGCTGCCAGCAAACGTGGTGAGCCGACTGTATGTGATCTTTGCTTCTGTGCACGCATCCATTCCCCCCATCTTCCTGCTGTGCTTTGCACGATTAGTCTAGGGTGCTGTACAAAGGTTGCCGATGTTTGCCTCACAGATTCCAAATGGTGCATGGAAAGCAGCTGTTCCAAAAACTCCAGAATTAATTGTCTCCCAGCATTTGTAAGGAAATACCTTGAGTGTTGTGCTGGGGCGGTAGGGAGAGCAGCAAGCAGAGTGGGAACATTTAGCAGTGCAAAACAACTTCTGTGAGAGGCAACTGCTGTTTCCCATTCCTTCTCTTTTAGATCTTGGAAAGCGAGTTTTTAAAAAAGGAATTTATTGTATAACTGGGTCATTGCACAGTGCGCCATCCCCCTGCCAATATTTGCTTATGCTAATGTTGCAGGTGTGTGCATGTGTCTTCAGTAACTCCTTATGCCACTTGGTACTTTCTTCTTGCTAGTTTAGTCGGTTTTTAAAAATACCCATACCATCTTAAAGAGTAAGAATGTGGCCTAGGATACTTCATAAGTGTTTTTAGCCCCCGCTCCTAAGTAGTGACAAAAGGTAACAAACAAAAGTTACACACACACAAAAATCACATTATGTGCAAAAGGACTGTAATATGCTGCTTCCAAGATCTGTTCTCTCTCAGCTTCTTCTTCCACAAGCTGTCCATCTATACCTGAAGCATCCAATCGGGAGCAATTTGGTGGTACTTGTATGGCATCCAAGAATCTATTTCATGGTTGTCCTCTCTTCCTTCGATGTGGCAACCTCCGATCTCTTCCCTGTCTCCCCCTCCTTCTCACCCATGGCCTCTGGTTATGGCATTGTTACAAAACCTCTTTAATTAAAGAATTTAGTTAAGGAAAGTCAGAATTAAAGAATGATAATATTGGCCAGTCAGAGAGTGCTTTTAGACAGATTACTTCCAGCACCAACATTTTGCAGCTGTTCCGTCTTTTCTTCTTTATCAAGTTTTGTTTTGCGTGTATGTGTCTTCGAATAGCCTGTCGACTTATAACGACACCAATTTTGGAGGGTTTTCTTAGGTAAGGAATATTTAATGGAGGCTTGTCATGGCCTTCCTCTACAGCACCTGGTATTTCATACCTGTCTCACTTCCAAGTACTTATCTGACCTGTCCCTGCTTGGCTTTAAAAAGATGGAGAAAGCTATGAGGGGACGCATGCCGATGTGTGAATGTCACAAATGAAAGCTGTTATGGCCTGGACTCCCTGTAAAATCCCATAGACACAGTTATCACCTAATTTTTAAAAAGCATCATCTTATGGCACCCAGGGTTCTCCCAAAGAGAAACAATTCAAGATACTTGAGTGCCTGAGGCAGAAAATTCAAATGATCAGTGTCTTTCTCCAGTTTTGGTGGGAGTTGTCTATACAAATATAGTTGTTTATACAAATATAACAGTGAAGATTACAACTGGCAAAGTTGCAACTTTTCAGCTGCTGGCAATCTGAAGTGAGAGCGACAACAACCAGTTTTCCTGCCTTATGGTAGCAGGCTGAACCCTGAAAAGTCATTTAGAAAAACCGCAGCCAAGCACAAATGCAGAATGCATCTGGCTACATGGACCCACACTAAGCTGATTTTGCAAGAGATGGGTTAAGTCTGTAGAGTGCTACAACAGCAGGATTCTGCCTGTGTCAGTGTGAGCATGTTGTTTTCGCTACAACAAGCTGTTATCACACGACCATCCCTCTGGAATTCGACAGTGCCAAGACTTGTCTTCCCACCATTAACACAGCCAGAACCAACCACAGACACACACACAAAGCGTGTGCGCGGGCGCGCGCGCACACACACACACATCCATGCCTCAAATTTCATGCTGAGATTATGGATTCCAGAGAATCTTGACTTTAATTAACTTTTGGGGAAAACTAAACAAAACAAAAACCCAACCCACACCACCCAGCTCTGAATATTGACAATAAACACAAAAGCTGGGGTGTTGTGCCAGCACTGAGGAGTGGTAAAGAGCTTGTGCGGTCTCGGTGTCGTTCACCGCTCAAACTTTTTTGCAGTCTCCTCCATTTCTCCCCACGCCCCCCTCCCTCCTTTACTGAGTGCCAATTCAAACCACTTTTTTTTTCTTAAAGTGCTCTGGTTTCCACATAATCAGCCTTCTTCTTTCCCTTAATATTATGCATGCCAGGCAGAACGAAGCTGGGTTCTGGTGCCCTTCACCCTCCCTCCCTCCTTCTGGCGTCTGTTGCTAATGAACTGCAAACAACCCTGTTCTTTGCCTTCACCCGATGCCCTGCCCGACACATATATAATCTAAATGGATGCGTAATGATGCTCCCAGCGTCTCTGGCCCCACTGACAAGGACTGCCAGTGACAGGGGTCAGGAGGGGCTTTGCACCTTTAATATTTTCCCCTTAACCCCTTCTCTGCCACGAGGAGAGTATGTGTGTGTGTATGTATACCCCATAGCTTTTTAGAACAAACTAGCATTTTATTTTGTGATTCTGCAGAAGGCGCATGTTTCTGGCATTATCTTGGCTGGACTCACAGAGCTACCAAGTGAAGCCACACAGTTCACCATCAGCCTAATGCACAGAAGAGTGACTCCCCTGTGCTGACGTTGCGCCAGTTCAGAAGTGCAGTTGCTGTTGTATTGCCAAGGTTGGTTCCAGGACTGGTGAGCCATTATACTTTCCCAGTCAAACCACCTTCACTCCTAAGAGTGTAGGAAGCCCCCACCTTTTGACACCTCGTTATCTGATCACTCTCTCTTTTGACACTCCCAAATTAAGGACTTGCAAACAGCACATGGGTGGGTGATCCCGTGCAAGCCTCCGTAAGTCCTTCATGCTCCCCATGGTACAGTACGCTGGTTCTGGTTTTCAACCTGTTTTCTGACGGTGCTTTGGTCCCTGACTGGTCAGTTGAGTGGGGGAAGCCTGTACCAGAAACTGGGCATTCCTAATATTGGCCTTGAGTCTGCATAATATGCTACGAGCATTCATCACAGCTGAGGGCATAGTTGTGACCCTCTGATACCTGGCAAAAGGCAAGGGTATCCAGGGCTGAGTTTCACCCCTGTGCACCCACAATGGGTTGCATTACGGTCACGGTGCTCAAAGCAAATCTGCTCCGCCCCTCCATATAAGAATTCCATCCTCCCAAAGAAATTTTCTATTGGTCCCAAATTTCTAGCATTCAAGAGACGTTGAAAATTGTTCACACCTAGAATTCTTCTATTTGCTGTGTCTGCATTCCCTTGGTCGCTTCCACGGGGAAGACAAAAACACTGTCTGGGGATCAGAATGTAGCTACCGGGGGTGGGCAAAATGAGGAAGACACTGAAAGTCATTCATACTGAGGCCTCTTATATTTCCGGTCCTTGGACTTGTTTGGTAAATTTGCCTATCCCTTTTCTTTGGATGCTTGAACCATCAAAAAAAAAAAGTTAGCATTTTGACATAAATCAACAAGACCCAAAGTTTTAACAGCTATGTTATTACTTGGCACCTAAATGAAGTCAGTGCTGAGGAGGGATCTCCTATGTCCTCACACAAGTTATTGATCTCACTGGTGGGACACAGAGGAGAGACCCTTCACAGATCTCAGTCCCCAGGCTGGCATATATAAGGAGTGGCACTCCCTCAAATATCAAGGTCGCAAGCTATTTAGAGTTTTAAATGCCCTCACAAGCATCCTGGATTCAGCCTGGAAGCATGTGGTATGACCAATTTCTTTTTTAAAACTGGGCAGAAAAAAGTATATACATTTTTGATATTTCGGAGTAGAGAAAGCAGTCCCATACAAAACTTTCCAGCTTGGAACGAGAAGGCGGGCACACTGCAGCTTCTGACTGGGTCACGTTTGTAACATCTGGCTGTGAATACTGGAAGCCCCAGCCAACTCGCTCCAAAAAACAGCAGCCAGCAGCATACAAGACGCTGGAGCCAATCTGCGCATTCCAGAAAAACTTGCCTCAAAAACACTTGGAATGGGAGGAAGAATGTTCAGGGTGGGATGGGGGGAGAGAATAAGGGGAGAGCTCTGCGTTGTTAAAATCATAACGGGTGAATCTGGCTTCAATTTAAGTGGGAAAAAGGGACAAAATAAAACAAAAGAATGGCTGCAGCTGCCAAAACCCAGGCCTGCGTTTCTAACAAAACGCAAGAACGAACTGCAGAATGTGGGGGAATGTGAGGCTGCAAGGCACTGAAACAAAGAGAAATGTGGGATAGGCTTTGGTGCACAAAGACCATGATTGTTGGGAAGCAGAGAAAGTGGCAGCAATTCAAGGGGCTGAGCAGACCCACCCTCTCTGATAAAATAGCTGGACATCTGAAAGGGGTGCGTCGGGGCTTCCTGGACCCCGTTCTCTGTGTCACTGTTCTGGGGAGCAGGCTGAAGAGAGATAAAGCCGAGGGGGAAGGAAGGAAAAAAGGGAGAGACAGAGAGATCAACTCTGTGTTAGAGGTCCCTGATATAAGAATTTCCAGCCTTTCTTTTGCTGCTAGGCAAAACAGTGCATGTTAAAACAAGATGGCTAGAACAATCCGTGGCACAGAGGTTTAAAAAAAATGAAACAATCAGTCCAATTAACATGTTAATATAAAAACAATTGAAACACATTAAATACGCATGATAGATAGAGATACATAGATATAAAACACACTCATTGCCACCATCCTCCTACCCCAACCAGTTAAAGGCTGAAGGCCTGTTTGAATTGGAAGGTCTTTGCCTGATGGAGAAAAGAGCAATGAGGGAGCCAACTGAGCCTCATATGAGAGAGAGTCCCATAATTAACAGACCCAGTGTTAAGAGGTAGAAGCAGCAGTGGGCAAACATGGAAAAGTTAAAAATGGGAGACATAATGGACCCCCTAAAATTCCAATAACGAGGCAAGTCATTTATATGAGAAAAGTCTCCTGTAAAAGCTCCTGTCGTTTATAGTTGGATCCTCTACTCAAGTGGACCCTTCATTCCAAGGGACGGAATGGAGCCCTCAACCCGACAAATTGATGCATCAACGCCCTGTTTGGGTGGTCCGCTGCCATCGTTACTCTTGAGGCCTACAGGAGGAAGGAAGAGCATTGAGAATCAAGGCAGAGGGTGTCTGTGGTAGGGAGCAACAAGTGAGGCATCCATGTGAGTGGTTACCAAGGGCTTTCCATGCCCTTTTTCTCAGAAGAGATCTTCCCAGGATCTGGGTCAAGGAGGATCAAGACAATGTCAAACTGTGCTGGCACACTGGTCACCATCTTCCTCACTGTAGCAAGATGTATTGCTTTTCTAATTACATTACGGTAATCATTTCCAAACATAACTCTCTCTCTAAATCAGTGTATACAAACTGTATGCAAATCTGTTCCTGCTTATCACCTTCTCTTTTGGGGTTACCCCACATAATTCAGGTCAAGAGATTTTCCTGGGCAGTAGGGAGAATCTAGATATAGGCAGCATAAGAACAACAACAGGTATTTCAAAATCAGAGGGTGGCGTGGTGAGAGGAACAAAGAATGATTGCTGATTACTCTCAGTCTTGCATGGTAAGTCTGCTTCCTCCTGCTGCTTTTGGTTCCTTGTCTGAAAGGGACTGGAACTTCTTTCTGGCAACTTAAGCAAGCTCCAGAGGCTCTCATGCCTTCCTCCCATCAGCTCTCCCATCTCTCTTTTCCTGAAAGGCAATGTTCAATTTCACATCCCATGCTGGGGAGAATATTGCCCCCTCCTTTCCTTTTCAGTTTGCCATCAGTTACACGTTCCCCTGATGAGATCTACAGGCAGCTGGTCCAAATTTCTCTTCTAGCTCACATGACCAGTCTAGGCTGCTATATCATCCCGGATGCCAATCTGTCCGCAGTCCTGAAGTTTGCGCCTCCTCCCCTCCTCTTCCTCACAAGTATTTTATCTATTGAAAAACACTTAGAAGAGCAAGCCACAAATCTTAAGCAGAGTACTGCTTCCCACAGTGATCCCGAGGAGCTTATTTGAGTTTTCTTTTCCCAACTTCCTTTCACAGAAGTCACATGCTGGCATGCATTCCTTTAGCATTAATGCTTCCTCTGGGACTCAGACGTTACAGAAATATGAGAACAGGGCTTGCATGTGGCAGACATTCTAGGGAAGCCAGCTGTGAGTTTGCTCTACGTGCATGGAAAGAAGGAGCTGCAAAGAAGCAGAAGGAGAGAAAAAAATAAGGAGAACTTAAAGTCCCTCTTCACAGGATACAGCTGACACATAGATGTCTCTGAGCTTCTTTGGGGGAAGTGAGTTTTCACTCGTTCTTGGTTGTGTGTGTTTCACACTCAGTATGTGGTTAAGGGCACAGGGAGCCAATAAACACCCAAATATGTAGGACTTAATTGGGTGGACTTGAGATGCTCATCTCTCAGACTTGGTTGTGGCAGATAATATGCTGTATTTAAGAACATCAGACTTCAGAAACACATTTTCAATGTATACCACTAGGAATGTTTAAGCAGAAACAATTTCAGATTACAATGTTTTATCCAGGTGGGGGAGTGAGGTCCATATAGGTTTTGCTCTTGATATGCCCTTTTAATGGAATAACAGGATTACTTAGTAAGTTGACTGCCGGCGCTATTTGTATAATTTGTTTTTTCTTCTTTTATTTCCCCTGAAATATGTTAAGGTCAAAAGTATACCCGACCCTTGGTTCTTGCAGGCATAAAAGCAGAAGATAATTTTCTATATTGTTTTAAATGTTTCTGTTTAAGGTTTCACATTCCATACATCTCCTGCCACATCAGTTGTTTCTGTAGCGATGGTGTACCTTCAAGTTGTTTCTTAAATTGAGTATGGATACAGGCATGGCAACTTTCTTTAGGATGAGAGTTTAGGATGAGAGTCGGTCTGTCTCTCCTGCCCTTTTCTACAGTGTGTGCAGCATTTTCTTAGCAAGTTGGGAAGGATGCCTCAATGGGCCTACATCTCATGTATTCTGGTAATTAGAAAAGACAAGATTCAAAATGGCACTAAAACTGGACTTTTGGCCACCTGGTTTTATCTTTGCTTTCCAGCATTTTTTGGTAGTACCTCAGGTGCCTAGAGGCTTGCAGGGGCACAAATGAATAAAGAAACAAAAAAACTACCTGTCAACCTGATTTTAAAACAAACCCACTCCAAAGTTTTGCATTTTAAACTCATTTAAATCGTAAGACAATCGTGACTACAGGGAAAGAATGGAGTCGGATTCAGCTGCCCTGATGCTAAACACATTTACTTGGAAATAAGGCCCATTTTGTTGTACAAAATACATTTTAAAATAAAAATGAATGTCTCTTAGCCGCCATTAGCAGCTCTGTTGTATTTGTAATTGTTGCTGCTGTGTTTTTTGTTCATTGTTTTATGAACAGTATGTTTAACAGTCTTCATTAGAAGTATGCTGATGCATTTATGACTTAAACAAAAATTAATTAAAATACATTTGAAAAAAGTAAGAGAAGAAAGAATGCCGTGTTGAGTAATGTCAGATGTGGTAGGTCCCGGCATGCCCATGCCAGTCCAGGTGCTGATGCCAGGCCTGTCTGCTTTTGCTCCCACCACCAGCCTCTCTCTGAGCTCTTATTTTTGAGGGGCTGCCCTGGACTTTGGGGTCCAGCCCTAGATGCCCCACTAAATCCAGAATCTAACCATTGTAACAAACCAGAGACTAGAAAGCACATCCTAACCACGCATTCTATCCTTGGAGAACGGCCTCAAAGGACTTAACCTGCCTCGTTTAATGAGCATGCATCTGTTCTCATAATTAGAAATGTCATTTCATTCTATAAATCTGCATGATAGCTTTACAAGAGAGTGAACTTCCCAGTTTTTCTGATGTTCAAGTCATTCTGAATGTTTGACTCTAAAATTAGAAAGAGATCAATTGGTATACACAAATTACAGGCTTCTCATGTTGAAGAACTCTGATTTAATAATAACTTGTTGTCTGCTTTAGCTAGAAGGCTAATGAAGTTCCTTCCTCCAGTCATATGCGAGGCCAAACAGTATCCATTGTGAAGGGCGAGGACTCCACCCAAATGGCCCTCTCCAGGCACTGAGGCCGAAAATAGGGCTGGTTCTCCAATGGTTTTATTGTTAAAAGTGGAGAAGAGGAATTCCTGCCACACTAAAAACAAGGGGTGGTGGTGGAGGAAAACAGATCAAATGAATCTAAAGGGGATTAAATGCTCTGCTCTTTATTGATTTTGTTCCGTTCCAACTTCTTTGCAAAAGGGAACAAAGCAAGACCGGCCCCCATTTCTGTTCCTCTCTGGCCTGGTCCCTTATAGTTTGAAGCATGTGATAAAATATGAAGGTATTGCCAACTGGGAACTCAAAAATCACGTTTGTGCTGGTAATGCAATTCTCCACTTTCTAAGCTACCTCAATAACCAAATCACCTAGATGGTTCCTTTGGATGGTTATAAACTTTTAATGGGACCAAATCTGTAACGTCAGAACTGGATGTAACTATTTGCAAGCCAACTCCCTTAGGACTCATACAGAAATGTCTCCAGGTATCAGGAATATTATTTGCCAGCTTTGGGAATTCAGTTCCTTATTTCAGTAGGAGAGTTAAGCGAATGCTTTGGTGAGGAGGTACTGAAAGGTGGAATACAAACCGCACACAATCAGTTCCTTTCAGAGTGGGTTGTTGCTTTGTTTTACAGCTCAGAAATGTTTCTTCTTTAATATAATATTTTATTGAATATTTGAAAAAAGACAACACACAATTCACAATACAAATAAATAGCTAAAAGTATTAACAATAAAGGTAAACAAGCAAAAAACATACTAAAACATACTGAACTATCTCAAGTAACAAATTAGCCATTGAACAAATGCTGGCTTTCTGCTACACACATTAAAAATAACTATCTGACACAAGGAAGAGGGCAATTCTAAAAGCATGTTTACTCAAAAATAAGTCCTAAAAAACTGGAAAGGCTTGATGCCAGGCAACTTTGCAAGACTGCAAATTAAAAAGAAAAAAAAATTACATATTAGTATTATTAGTAATAGTACCCTTGACAAGTCAGTCATGAAAAATGGAAGTCTTCTTCAGGAGGGCTCTAAATGTCCTAAACTTGTGCTTTAGTTTTGGAGGTCAAACCTTATTTTTTAAAAATAAATTCCAGACATGCGCCTGTGCAACTCCTAACACACCTTTGGGACTGTTTTAGAAGGCACAAATCATTTAAGTCAAGATAAACGAAGAAGCTGCCCACAGTTTTGTGTTTTTTTTCAACTGTGGGTTATGCTATTTTTGTGTTTTTTCCAGTTTGGGTTGTGCTTGGATACGGAGTACAGTAGTTTTAGTCTCGTGTTTGTTTATCAGAAGGAAGGTGGTGTAGGGTTGTTTCTTTGTTTTGTGTTTATAAACAAAATACGACTACAAAATGTGGCGTTGCATCAGTCACACACGGAGGCCAGGCGGGGATGCTCCTCAACCGGGCCGGGAAGGCATGAAAATGGGGAGGGCCGGTCCTGTCCTTTCGTGCAGTTTTTGTGAGGTAAAAATTGAAACCAACGGAGGCGGCTCTGAGGGGGAGAGGGAAAGAAAAAAAGCGGGAGATTAAAGGAGGGGGGAAAAGTCCCCCGCACCGCCCCTCCCCCGCTCTCCCGAGCCAACCGTCACGGCGCGCGCGCGGGCACGGGCGCGCCGGTTCCCACACGCGCCCGCCTGAGGGAGCACGCGCGCGCGCGCGAGCGGCGATGAGGCCACGCCCCCTTCCGAGCCCCGTTGTTCCGGCTCCCTCCCGGCGGAGAGAGGGAAGGCGGTGGCAGCAGCCGGAGGAGGGGCGCCGCCGCCTGTGCACGCTCGCTCCCGAGTCTGAGGAGCACACGCACGTAGGGAAGGAAAAAAAAAGGGAGGCGGGCGAACGAGAGGCCTGCGTGGCAGCTTGAGGGACGGAGGAGGGACGCGCGCGCTCCCGGAGGTGCTCGGGCTCGCTCCCTTCGCCAGCTGGCCGGCCTCCCTCCCTCCCTCCCTCCCTGGGGGAGAAGCGCCGCTCGGTCCGGTCCCAGCTAGCGAGCGCGCGCGCGCGGTGTTGCGAGAGCGAGCGAGCGAGCTCGGGGGCGTGCGCGCTCCCTCGTTTCCACGCTCCCTCGCGCACACGCACAGGCTCTCCCTCAGGAGTGGGTCGAAGTTGCCGAGCCGGAGAGTCTCCCGCTGCCCGCCTGAGGGAGCGGAGAGAACGGAGCCCGGCCGAGCGGGTGCGCGCGCCTGGCTGACCCGCCGACCGAGCGAGCCGCCGGTTCTGAGAAAGGCCTGTGGAGCCTCCTCTCCGTCAGGTAAGGCTCCGGGGTCGGTCGAAGGTGGGGTGGGGGGGAAGCAGCCAAAGGAGAGGGAGGAGGGAAGGCCTCTTTCCCTTGGCCGCCCCCGCGTCGCTCTTTGGGGCGGGGGTGGGCGCGTGGGTCACGCCCCCTCTCGTCCCCCCCCCCGCTGTATTTGTGCCCCTCCCTCGCTTCGCAGCTCCCCGCACTTTCTGGGGCATCTCTTGGGAGAGGGAGGTCTTCCTTCACATACAGCCCCTCTTTCTGCCCCGTCGCAGAAACGCCCCCTCCCCTCTCTCAAGACTGTCCCTCCTCCCCGGTTGTTTATTTAGACGAATATAGGACCGAGAGAGATTTCAAAACTTCTCTCAGTCGGCCCCCGTCTCTCTCCTTCCCCAGGTGGACCAGCTCCCCGCGTTCTCCCCGCTCTTCCCGGTGTCCTCATTGTCCCCCCCGCCCCCGCCTTGTCATTATCATCGTTATCGCTGCTATTATTGTGAGGCTTGGTAGGGCACCGAGCCCGTGGCTGGCTTTATGGGCCCGGCTCCGTGCGCCCACGCGTGCACACCCACCTGCGCCACCTGACTTGTTGGATCACGGGCCTCGCTCTTCCCTTTCCTGGCCTCCGCTCCCCTCCCCGCGCATTCTCGCTTTCTGGGGAAAGGGTGTTATTTTGCTTCCTGGATTTTTGCATTCTTACACAAGCCCCACTTCTGCACACATGCATAGTTTTGCGTGTGTGTGTGGCTGCTGGGATCCTTTCCAGCTACTTTGGTGGCTCCAGGTGTGTTCGACTACAGTTTCCCTTCTTCCTGGCTAGCACTGGCCATGGTGAGACTGTGAGAGGAGCAGGTCACTTGAAGGTCCAGGTTTTTGGGCGGGGGGAGGTCTTTGTCTAGATTATGTGGGGAGAGTTTTGGGGCACAGGGGGTGCTCTGGCACGATTGCCAGATTGCGTTGGCTTTAGGGAGATACATGTGGCTCTGTGTGATTGTCCACTCTTGCTTTCTGCTTGCTTCAAGCAAGTAAACTTGTTGTCAGACTGCTGAGTCATGGGGGTAGAGCATGGGGAGGTTTTGGTAAGAGTTGTATACCTCTCGCAGTTGTCTTGTAATTCCACACACCCCCAAACCATGTTCCATAGACTTTCAGTTCTCCTTATTCAGAGCTATGTGGGCTTCTTTGGTACAATACTTTTGTCGCCTCATTTTGCAACAAGTTTCTCTTCATTCCAAGGATGAAATAGGAACATGCTTTAGGAATCCTGGCTAGTATTTTTTTTTAAATTTGGTTTATGGCTGTGAGGTAGGAGTGTGTGTGTGTGTGTGTGTGTGTCTGAAAACACACTGCCATGTCATTACAGGGCTGGTGCTTAGAGCAGAAATGAAGAGTGGCTTTCAGATCTCATTTTTCATTGCTGTAAATGAGACTTTTAAATAAAAACATCCTCTCTGTTGTGTGCCCACTTAAGTACCTTTACAAGAATCTTAAATGTGAACACTTAGATGCCTAAATATTTGAATGTACCTGGCTACCTTTCACATAGTCAGACCACTGACTCCGTATTATCGGTTCTAAATGGGCGCAGTGCTCCAACTTCTCTTTTTCTTCATTGCTACTTGAGATTTTTGTATTTGCCACTGCTGAGGAGTGACCTGGGGACCCTCTGTGCACAGAGGCTATTGCATGCAGCTGTGCGGCTGAGCCATGGCTCGTCCCCCAAAGAGCGTTCTCTAAGGCGCAGGCCTCATCTGGTCAGAAAGGGCATGTTTGGAATGTGAGCCTTTACCCCCACCCTGGGTGTGTGAGAATTTTGCCCCTAAAGCAGGGGAGGAAATCGTGTGGCCTTCCACGTCCCAGCATTTCTCACCATGAAATTTTACTGGCTGGAGCTGCAGATAGTTGCAGTCCAGCCATGTCTAGAGCAACAGGTCTTACTCCCAGCTAAAGCAGCATATAAGTCTGAAGGACATGGGTAACTACAGTAGAAACTTATCATAGGCTAGTTTTAGATTTCCTCTTAGGGTTTTATATGGTAAATGAGAATCAAGTAATTACCCATCTGACTCCCAGCTAAGAGTTGTGCAAAGCGGAAGGATATTTCCTTGTATGGTATTTACATAGGTTGAGTTTATCGCTTGACATCAGTAGTTATTGGAACTGGAGAAAATGGCAGATGAAAGGGAACTAATTTTGGCCTTGAAGGCACTTAAAATGAATACAAAACAAAAATGCCCTGCCAAAATAACCTCCTGTTCATTCCACCTGTTCTTCTCCTGCTGAAGGACAGATAAGTAAATAAGTTCATTGCTCTGTAATGTTTGTGCCTGTTCTCTGCCTTGTTCATCTCTTGCTTAGCAGCTGTTAATGGGTAACACCTTACTATTAGTTATACTGTAAAAGTATCTATCATTTCTTTTTGTTTAGATACTTTTGGTCATCTTTCTAAACTTAGGCCTAACATATGTATACATATAATATAATTTGTGGCATACTTTACATACTTGAAGAGCAGGGGCTACAATGTTGTGCTATTTTGGAAGAATGCCTTTTAATCTCAAAGAAGAGAGAGGGTCGCAGTCATAGTTTTGGACACAAGAGATCTGTGTTCGGATTCTTCCTAATTTTTGAACCTTGCTGTGTGGTCTTAAGGAAGTTGCCGTATTTCAGCCTAATCTGCTTCCCAGGGGTGTTGTGAAAATAAACACATGATATGAGAGCTGGAAAGCATTTTGTAAATCAAAGTAGTATGGAAACTTTCAATAATAAAATGGAAACATTGTAGTAAGTATATGGACTGCCAATTCTTTTAGGGAGAATTAGTTTGGAGCACAAATGAGCCAGGAGAAGTAGTACAGTGCAGGCAGTGCAGACAACCAGTTTTGCAGAACACATTTTTTTCCTAGAAATTTGAGGTACACCAGTTAAATTCCAGTCCAGTTTGCTGGTTCAGGGGTGGAACCATGAATGATATACTGGGGTAACATGCACATTATAAGTGCAAATTTACTTTTGAGTTACCACATATCAAGCAAACTTTTTCCAGGGAAGCAATCTATTTTGTTGCTTTTCTTTTTTAATGGAATCAGAACTATCTGCCAATTTAGTGGGGATCATCTGGTGTTTTGCCAGTGTGCCTTTTGGATTAGTGAACTAAAATAAGCCACCCTGAATTTAGGGTGTATATCTGAGAGAAAATAAACATTATAATGAAGGCAATGAAGTGTCAAAGATTACAAAAAGAGTGGCAAGTTCCATTATTGTCTCTCATTCTTTGGTTAACATGGACAGAGGAAGATGTTTGCTGTGACAAACTTTTCTTTCTCTTTGTATTCTCTGCAGTTACAGGCTAACCTGTGTTCTTGTTTTCTGTTCTTTCTGGAACTATGTGTGGCTGAAATTTTGCTAAAAATAGGGTTATTTGTGTGGTTTGGTATCAGATTGCATTTTTTTCAAATTAGGGTTGGTGCTCTTGTGGCCTTCACAGCAAAAGACATGCCTTAAAACAGTTGTTCTCATACAGCTTCTTTTCACAGAAGACTTGGAGAGGGGGGAAAAGTCACCTGATGAAGTCAGCTTAGGCTCTCCATTGCACGTTCTTTCTTAATCCGCCCTAACTTTTTGCTACCAGGACTGAGCAGCAACTATAGAGGTCTGTGAATGGAGCCTTCAATTTGTGTTTTGGGTTTTTGGCACTTGGGAGGTGAGAGGGAAACAGGGAATGACCTGTTGGACATGACCTGCTCTGTGCCTCTGCCCATCCATGTTTCAAAAGGGGGATTGTTGTTGTTTTCAGGAGGGATAACATGTAGGAATATAATGTTAGCTTTGAGCAGTGCTTCTCAGGCTATTTGATATCGGGGACTGGTTTTTTTTTCCTAATGTGCCAGGACTGGTACCATATTTGTGCACATGGGCTACAAATGTTTGTTTCTTTCCTGGATATTTACCATGGACCAGTGAGTGGCTGAGGGCTTGCAGATGGCACTGGTCCATAGACTACAATTTTGAGTAGGACTGCTGCTGAGAGTTCTGTGCTAACCTAGACAGCCTCTCGCCTGGCGTTGGTTCCCCTTGCACTCATAGAGATGTGATGATGTGTGTAGGCAGGCATCCTTTTCTTTGGCATGTTCACTGAGCAGGTTCAGAGGCTTTGCCTGCTTGTTAGTTAATCTTAGAGCTGTTTTTTGAATAATGAGGGAAAACCCTCCAAAATCTAAAGGAGTAAATTAAGCCTGCATGCCTAGAAACCTTTTACCTTTTCTTCTCCTTGCACTTTTTTTTCCCTCTTAAAGGAAGGAAAACTGCTGTGAATTTGTAACAACGTACTTCTTATGTTCACGTTTTCCTAGAATAACTTTCTTATGAACTTCGTCAACTTAAAATGGACTAATTATACTCTTCTCACTCCCAGAGTAAGACAGTTGTATATTGCCACCCAAGTAACTTAGAATGGGAAATGGTATCTTGCTCTGTTGTAATCTGCCTGATTCCCTCTGAAACAAAGCTTCTTTGGAAAGAAAACTTTAAAAGCAACAATTGCGGGGGGGGGGGGATTGCTGAGTGAATGCCAGGCAGTTGCTAATTGCCGAGAAAGGAATTGGGACAGTAACGTAAATGACTGAAATTTGCCCGCTTCTAAATAATTGCTGTTGGGGGGCATTTGAAAGGAAGATTCCTGCTTCTTGTCCCTAAATTTATGTGAAGCAGGAGAGATCTTGGATCTTCATAAGACCAAGTAGATGTTTTAAAGTTCTTCACATGGTACTTAGTGAAAGTTAGAATATTCTAGTTATCCAGTGACTCATTTTCATGGAGTACTCCCACAAGCCTAATAGCTGAA
Organism: Cyclura pinguis; assembly: GCA_030412105.1. Lineage (NCBI taxonomy): Eukaryota > Metazoa > Chordata > Lepidosauria > Squamata > Iguanidae > Cyclura > Cyclura pinguis. The sequence goes on from CM059613.1 coordinate 1,900,820, forward strand.
CAGATGGCTTCCTTCTCCCTTTGTGTGCAAAGTAAACCCATCTTGTAGCTCTTTAAGCAAAGGTTAAATATCTCTTTTGTGTATGTATTTCAATCTAGATGCTCGATATTTTCTTACTTATGAAGTTCATGGTTTGTTAGCTTAACATCCATGCATATCAAAACACCATGGTTTTCAGTCGTTCATGTTCGCTGAAGCCAGTGTGAAGAAGAAACTCTGAAAGGTCTGTGGCCTTCAAAGTAGTTATTACCTGTTTGTGTGGTGTTGTTACTGTTTGTGTATTTTCTAAACTTAGCCCTCTGTTTACAGAGCTTGCGGGGTGAGCGCACAGCGATGCTAAGCACTTGTGTGTGTATACGTACCTCCAAGCTGCCTGTCAACTTATGGTGACCCTATGTATTTTACAGGATTTTCTTAGGCAAGGACTACTCAGAAATGGTTTTGCCAGTTCCTTCCTCTGAAATATAGCCTGCAGCTCATGGTATTCATTGGCGGTCTCCCACCCAAGTCCTAACCCGGGCTTACCCTGTTTAGAGTCAAGGCATTTCTACCCACTCGTTCACCTGCCATGCTTGAAATCTCAGAAGTTCTCTGGCCCTTGAGATGAGGGAGGGGGAATAAAAATTCCCCTGCAACTCTCAACATTGAAGGCAAAATATTGCATCATTTCTCTACAAAGTCTTCTTCTTTTAAAAAAAAATCCCACATTTTTAAGATACGTTGCAGCAGCATGCTGCAGAAAAAAGTCTTTACCTCTGTCTACTTATGTGTGTGCACAGATGACAAGGTCTAGTCTTACTCCTAAAATATAAAGAATATATTGCACTTAAACGACACCAAAAGCGATTGCATTTTATTGATTTTAATTGGAGACTTCAGCATGGCATGTCTTTTGCGTTATCATCCCTTCTTTTAGTGAACACTTGGATCATAACACTGCTGACAAGTTTGAAGAAGCCTCGGGAAAGGTGCCCTTAAATGCTGTGATCAGAATACCCCCCCCCCAGTTGTTGCACTCTTCCCGCCGTAAAACTTTTTTTTTAGGGGGGAATCTAAAAATATTTGCCTTTAGGCAAAGAGGCTTGCTTTGAGCTCCATGCACCCCCTTAAAATTCCTTTAAAAGGGATGTTTCGGCTATTCTTTGCTGTGGTATACTCATGCCAAGTCCCGATGCTGAGTTTGTTTGCCACTGGCACTATGGGATCTGGTGTCTTTAAAGTGTCAGGCCATTTAATTAGCACTTACCTGTAGCATTTCAAACATTTAAAAGGTATACAGGCATCAGTGCCTACATTAAATGGCAGAGGGAATGTATTGTTGTGTGCCTCCAAGTTTTTTCCAATTTATGTTGACTCTGAGGCAAACCTATCGTGCAGTTTTCTGGGGCTGAGAGTGTGTAACACACCCAAGGTCACACAGTGGTGAATCAGGCCCTGGTCTCTGGGGTTGTAGTCCAGTGCTGAAACCACTATACCATTCTAGACTGTTAATTCCAGAGTTGGCTGTGAATGGAAAAAAAGCAGTTTCTGTTATGTCCCATGTGCCATTTTCACTTACCTTTGACATTCCCAGAATCACCTCTTAGGAGCATACTTGCTTTATTTCTTTGATGTGGAATTTAAATTGTTCCTCATGTGTTACATTTTTGTAACTAAAACTTTGTAACTAAAGTGCTTCAGTGCTTTGAAATTGGATGGTGGTTTATAGTTATTTCTCAGTCTTCCATCTTCAGCTTTGAAGCTAGTATTAAGTTTTTCACATTCTTACAGAGGATGGATGTCAACAGATTTTAGCATTTTGTAGCTAAAAGGTCATGTTTGGCAGATTTTTGCTGTAGGGCAAAGCTAATTTGCATAGAGCAGTCAGAATTATTCCTGGTAATTTATCTCAAAGGGAGGATATATATCTACCGTGTGTGTGTGTGTGTGTGTGTGTGTGTGTATACACACACACACATGCATGCACGTGCGCACGCACACACACACACACGTGTGTGCGCGCGCGCGCACACACGCACATATATATATATATGGCAGACTTCTTTCTCTTCTGTAGTGAAAAATTGCTCTGATTTAGGTCACTCAGATTGTGCCAGCGAAAACTGCCTGCAATCCTTGGATGACTTCCTTTTGCCTAGTCTGAAAGTACTGCTTGAGGTTTTCCAGCCACGTCTTCCTAGAGATCATCTTTTGCAGACTCATAAAAAATGAAGAGAAACTTTAGAGGTGTGTAATAGAATGCAAGACATGGAACATAGTATTTTAGAGTAAAATGTTTCAGACTCGAGAGGCTGAGCACGTTGCTTTATAGATCCTTCTTTAAAGAGCAGATTTAGAAAGTGCAGATAACTTTGCTTAATATTGATTTTGACACACTGCCCAGAGCTGCTTTGAAATAGTAATTCTCCCCTGGAACTCAGCTAGTGTCCCCGCAGCGACTCTCTTGTAACTGCATGTATTTAATGTCTTTCCCTCTATGCTTTTTAAAAAAAGACTTCTTAGAATTTTTAGAATACTTTATCAAGATAAACATGGTGGTTTTCTAGTCTTGCTTTCACACAACAAGGTCAGGGTGCCTGGAGAATTCTTTAATAATAGCAAGGCCGTTCCCCACTCATAATTACCTGTGCTGTAGAGATTCAAAGGAAACAGATGTAAGATTCTTGTCATAAAAGTGGAACCTTTTGCACTCTTCAGCATTTTGACACTGAATGAAATCCCATAGTTAGCAAATAATGTGTGTGTGTGTGTGTGTGTGCCTGCCCACACACACATGTGCAGCTTGTAGTTAAAGGCAAGATAGACTCACAGTACCTAAACTTTAAATCGGTTGTCGGCACAACATTAATTTAGGTGGTTTTAAGAGTGAGTTAATGGTTTTCTTTAGTGAAACAACTGTGAATTGTTAAAGTTCGTAAGCTGGCTGTTATTCCAGATCTATGAAGTTTGGGAAAGAGCTTCTGGTGTGTGTGTGCATTTCTTTGTCTTTCCCCTGTTTATCTCTTTGTCTGAAATAAAGTACTGTAGTTTAGTGCCCTCTTGTTGCAGAGGTGAAGGATAAATTGATAGACCCCATGAACTCTTGCCCCAGCCTAGAAATGCTCTTGGAACAGGTGGTGGCGCACACCCTCTGAAAGGGCTTGCAGGCTTTCCATTTTGAAGAGTGGGGTGTTTACTGTTCTGTAATTACTTTTGTTACTTCATCAGAGCACTCTGAGAACTCTGTTCGGTGAAAAAATGTCCATTAGTCTTTTGAAAAAACTTCATGAACATGAAACCAAAGTTCTGTGGTCTGTGTTGACAAGGAGCAAAAAACAAGTTTTGGGTGTCTGGGATTGTTTTCTCAGACTATGTATGTGTGCACAAGTAGATTTGTAAAGTGACATGCCGGGGACTGGAACCCGGGCTTCTGCTTGTCAGTGCCTGCCTCTGAGTCAGCAGTCTGCTCCTGGCTCACGTGGGTGTAGGACTACTCAAGTTCCAAATTTTCCCCTTTCCTGTGAGCCAATTGCTGTGCTTCCTACTATTGGAGAGTGACTCTGAGCATGCTGTGAGTCTGAATGTGTGCCAGGGAGGAAGGTAATCTTTTAAAGAAAGAAGATAGCCTTTTTTTTTTTAAGCAGAAAACATGTGCTTGGGGAAGATCTTGCAAACTGCTATACTTTTCTGTCTGTGAAAAATGGCGACATCGTATATCCCTTCAGAGCAAAGCATAGCAAAAGCTGGTTTGCATATTTTGCTTTGGGCAAAACATAGATTGTAAAACATATTTTCACTCATTTGCTTATCCAGTAATCATCTCTGAGCACCCTCTGCCCAAGCACTAGGGAGATGTTCTCCAGAATTGTTTGTGAACAGATCTGATGAACTACTGAATGGCTGGACTGCTGAGATCTTTAAATATGTTTCTCAGAAGCTCACATGTCTAAGCAGTTAGGCAGAAAGAGCATGTGTGTAGAATAATGCATCTGTAAAATGACACAGCAAAGAACACTGTAAAGCTTCAACTGCCTCAGTGTCATTGTATGTGTGTTATTAATTACATTGCCAATTGTCACCCTGCCCCCCCCCCAAAAAAAAAGACCAGGCATATTGTTTGATGCTCCAAGCTCCAAGCTGTAGGGTACAAGTAATAAAATTCTTTGGTTCCTTTCCAGTATGGCTTGTGGGGGAACTGCTCATTAACTCCAAATAGGGTAATTAGACACCAAGAATCCAGCAAAAGCTCTTGGCTGCTATCTTGTTTTTTGCCATTGAAGGTCCTGTGGTTAAATCCTGGGTCTTTTAGAATCCTAGTTGGGCCAGGCTGGCCTTTATACAGTAAAACATTTATGTAGAGTGCTTTATACATCAGAAAGCTGTACAAATAGTGTAGAAATTGGTGGGGCTTTTTTTTCCCCCTTAGCAGACCATACTTAATCAGTTTGGAAAATCTAAGTGATGACTTTCAGCTCTTAGAGGATTAAGAATCAGTGCTGCTTTTTGTGGCAAGCTGTATATATTAAAGTCATTCCTAGGCAGTAAATATTCTCTGTTACCATAATCATTGTACTTAGTGTAAGTGCTTCTTGGGTGGATATTAAAGATCTGTTAATCTTTATGGTATTTATAGGATAATTTTTAACTCACTGGAGCTTCTTACTGCTTTCACAGGTCAATTACTCCAATTTATAATGTCTTGTCAAGGGTAAGAACATTACCATCCAATGATATACAGTGTGATGTACATTCTTTTTTCCCTGCTTCATTTGACTCGACAACATTGCTTCTTCCTCAGCAAAGTTTGATTTTGCTTGCTTGGTGTTCATCATATCTGTGAGTCCCACTTATGAGGATCTGCATTTACAGAAAGTCAGCTTTGGAATATTTTAGAGCTTTAGCCAGCAAAGTTGTGCTTATTCTTCCTTCCTCATTTGGGATGATTGCCTTCATGTATGTCTGACCTTTTCCGGCCTTGAGTCTCAATGCAGAATTAGCAGCGGCTAGTCAAACATCCTCCATGTCGTATATCTTCCATGACATTTGCCGTCTTTTCTCCTGTGCGAGCTTTCCAGTTTTCTCATTGTTTGCTTGGAATTATATTCCCAATTTTATTTTTACTGGTTTCTTCTACACTCAGCCATATGCCTGTAGCATAGCAAAACTGATTTCAAAATAGCCAGACTTCTGGAATATACTTGACATTACTGCAAGATGTTATGACTGCTATCTTGAACTCTTAGAGCAATGCAAGATGTTGCATCAGGTTCGTGAAGAAGGCTTACTGTAATGGGATGGCCTGTAATGGAGAAAACATTGTGTCAGCTACAAGCTCTGCTTCAACTGATGGTGCAGTAGCGTCATCTCTGTCAGTCTAAATGTTTCCTGTCTTTGGTTTGACTCGTCTAGCAAAGTTCACCCCTTCAACCTCGGTATTTCACCATCTTCCAGGGATGTGTTAATAAGACAGGTCCTGAGATCACACTTAGAGCTCGCCTCCAAAGATGTTGAGGAACTGTGAAGGCATGCATTCCTTCCACCCCCAAGAGACATACAGCCAGAGAAAGAGGCACCCACCTTGCCCGAGATTCAGCTGCTGAAATTCCACACACAAAGGCAGTAGGATCTGATGCTTCACCATGATTTAAGGCTTGATGCGGATCAGCCAACACAAGCATCCACAACTCTCACCCTCTGTGGAGCCAATATAGTGATACTGCCAAGAAAGGGAAAAAAACTAGAAGAGAAGGGAAAAACCTAGAAGAGCTGTATATTTTTATTGTGAGAAAATGAAACAGATGAATTCAGGTTTGAGTTAGAGAATAGTGTTCTTGCTGAAGCTCTTGTTGTTTATGTGGCCTCCTTAAGTATAAATGAATGCAGAAGTCTGAGTGAAACAGTTTATCATGTGGGAGGATGGTCATCTGTGGGAATGGCTGGAATCTCGCTGCCCTTGCGTGGAGATGGTTGTTTATTTCTTCCATACACATCCTGTTTGATTAAAGATAGTTTTTTAAAAGCTAAGGGCTTTCTGTAATTTTTAAGTCACCACTTGTATTTGTTTCTGAGTTTCTAGCTTGTAATATTACATTTTTAGTCAAAGTTGACTGTTATTTAAAAAGTTGTCACCTTTATCCCTCTGCATGCTAAAGAAACCCAAAACCTACCCCTATCCCTAATACAACAGTAGTAGTAACTTTATGTCCCAGAGAAGGCAAGCTTTCAGAAAGCTTGATTCCGTGGCCAAAATGGAGTGTTTGCCCAGCACAGCACTTCCCTTGGATACTAATTTTTACATTGATGCAGTGCTTGGAAATTTTAAGAAAAAAAAGCCTGGTACAGCAGGGGCAAATAGGCTAAGCTACCAAATTGCATTTCTTCAATTATCTGAGAATGTTGAAGTGTAGTCTTCAGGGTTTTCCTCTCTTATGGTTTTCCCTTATACACATGTAAGATGAAGCTTGTGCTGGCAAAAGCAGGTTTCAGCAATCACAGTGACTCTTTGAGGATCTAATAAGTCCCCCAAGGAGTGAGCATTCTAGTTACTGTCCTTTCTTCTCAGTGGAAAAACTGATTCTTTCACATTGAGGGACAGCAGCTTCTGTAATGTTCTTGAGTACAACATGCCACAGAGAGTTTATGTTGGTTAATAGAACTGTATTTATAATTCAAAAACATATTTGGCCCTTTGGCACCTACTTGTGGTATAAGCAGATTTCAGTAAAAAAACTGCTTTTTGTACTCACACAAACCTTTATCTTTAGATATGCCAAAATAACTATGCAGTGTTTCAGTGTTTTCTTTCTTTGTGCTATTCCAAGCAGTGCAGATGGGGATCTTTTCTTCTGTGTTCTGATGTTCTTGCATAAATAAGCTTAAGGACTATGCCTACTACCAGGTATTTCTATCCTTCACTGAAAATGTGGTCTAGAAGGTGCATATGTGGTATATAGATAGAGCCTTACACTGGGCCACTGCTGACATCCTTGGAAGTTTGCTTTGTCATGTAATGGTGCACGAAACCTACTTTGTATCTTTTTCTTGTACTCTCACCTCTCAAAAAAAATAACTTTCCATGACAGAGAAGGCTGGATTCCAGGGCAACTGGCCCATACCTGAAGTCCAGAATCAGAAAGGACTTAAACTGATGTTTTCAAGAGAAAATGTTTTGGCTCTACTTGTGCTACTTTCCCTTGTAAGACAGGAAACCCAACCCACCAGTCAAGCAAGGTGAGGTCTGTTTGATTAGTGGCATGATTCGCATTGTGGGGAGATAAGTCTAAGGAATGTTTTTCAGAATCCTAAATGGGTTCAGGGGATTGGTTTACTTTTTGATAGAAACTTCCTTGGTGTCTGGGTTTAAACTGCTTTGTGCTACGGATGCCTGTGTGAGACGTATATATTCTTTGGATCAGCGTAGATGAGGGATGGCTGCTTTTGGCTTGTCTGGATGTTGCTGGACTGCTGTTGCCACTATCTGTCATCATTGCCTAGACTGGGGAGGACTGATATGAATGGCAAATGGATCACAGCTGAATGAAAGGTTTAGCTATAACATAAAGCTTACAATTCATTTAATCTCTGTTTGGAGATGAATTCTGTTGTTTATCACAAGTCTGGAAAAGAACTGAGTTGTGGTTAGCTTGCTGAAAGTAGACTGATTCCCATGCTTCTTTTCAGATTTTGGGTTTAAGCTGCTTTAAGCTGCTTCTTTGTCACTGTCCCTGGAATAGAAACTGTCTTGTTTTCAAGGCTGCTGTCCTTTCAACTAGGATTTATTTTGGAGGTCCCTTGTATCCTTCCTATTTATATTGATGGCTCATCCTCCTTATAAAGCCACATTTATAAGGCTTTCCTTCACAATGTCTACTTGTAAAATTAAGATATACAGCTAACAGATTCTTTTTTTGTTTCATCATTTTGATTCATGGTAGAGAGCATTGCTTACACTGTGGTCAAGGCATTGTAATTATGATTATGATTATTTCAAATTCACATTTTAATATCAGCAAAAAAAGTGTGGCATTTTGGTGTTTGAACTTGTGTTAGATTAGTGCACTTAAAACAGTGCTAGGATGAAGGTGAAAAATTCCACCCATTATTTTATTTCGGTATACCTGGACTCTGTCCTCTTTTGTGCTTCAGACAGAAGGAAACAACCACATGAATTTTGGAAAAATAAAATTTCTCCATTCACCCACTAAAAGGTAATGTGAGTTAAAAAGAAATACACAGGAAGGATGCAGGAAACAAAATCTTTATAAATGTCAACTACCAACCAGATCCACCCCCATCAACAGTACCCCACAATAAAAATCAGAATCTCACATATTGTTCTTTGTTTTGTTTTGTTTTGTTTTGTTTTGGAAAAACAACAAACAAGAACACTTTCTTAATCTTAAACAGATGTACTTTGGAAACCAGAGGCAGCTACTGCTCAGTGTCAGTTGCTGTTCAATTCCTTTTTGCTGCCCCCTTGTTCAGTTACCTCCGTGATTTCCTTCCATTTCTCAGGATATACTCTCTGAAGGACAAAAGAGAAAGAGAGTAATCATTAGACAAAATTGGAAAGGGAAACATTGCATATTCAAAGCATCAACATATTCTTCTTTATTGTATGATATGAAAGCAACCTGTAGGAAGGCTGCTGCTCTGGACAAAACTTAAGTTCTAAACTCTCTAAAGAACTGATTTGTGTACATATGACCAATCATAAGTTCCCTATCTGGTTATAAGAATTATTCTAAGCTGCTCAATACCTGTACCAAGTTATTCACTTGGACAGTGAATGATAATGACCCTCTCACTGAATGTCTGGAGCAGCAGCAGCAACAACCTGTAAAAGAAGGTAGAGAAGACAGTTAGTTTTTCCATTTAAATCCATTTGTTTCTAAAAATCAAACAGTACTTAAAAGATTTCTGTATTCAGTAGCATATACAAAAACCACTTGATATTGAAATTAATAATTAGGTGCACATTCATGTGCATATCTGATTTCTTAATTGGGTGCCCACTATTTTTAACTTCCATGTGGGCACACTGTACCTTAAGGCAAGATCCTCTGGGCCTCATCTTCCTGCTCCTCCAGCACTCCTGTTCTTGGCTACTGGTCACAGTTCACACTGTTTGCTGTTGCCTCCCATAGAGTAAAACTCTGACAAAGACAGCAAGCAAGATGGTGAAGGAGAGAGAAAACAACATATAAAACAAAAATGCTTACCCCCATATTGCTCCCTGGAAGAGGCTCTCAAAATTACATTGAATTTTGTTGAAGAAAAAAAAGGTACCTCATGGTCTGGTTTAAGTTTTTTTCTCTCATGCAGTTAGCACAGTATGAACACATTGATTCTCATCTTTGGATAAAATGAACTGACCTGATGGATTAAAAACCATATTGGCTGGGCAGGGAGAAGTGAAAAGGGACCAAATGTGAACTAGAGGTGGTCAGAGAAAAGGGTTCTTCAGATCCCAAGAAATTCCTCAGCATATTTTAGGAGGATATAGGCTAGTGTGGGAGAGGTTCCTTAGATATTCTGAGCCTAGGCCATTTAGGGCTCTAGAAGTAATCACAGCATTTGGAGTTGTGCCTGGGAAGGAAGTGGCAACCAAATGGTTCTAATAATGTCCCTATTCATAGCTGCCCTGTAACACCTCAGTATTGCAGTCTGGACTAACCAATGCTTCTGGTTTATCCTGTATCACATAAAGCATAATCCAGTTAGAATGTAAGGTGTGCATTGTCATGGACAGGTCATTCCTATCCAAAAATGGAACATCAGTCTAAACGTGACAAAAGTTCATGGCAAACCATTTTATAGCAATCTGAAGATATCAAGTGTGCCTGTTGAAATTAATCACAACCCTTCCTCTTTCATTCAGTGCATTAATATTGCATACCTTAAATCAGTGTTTCGTAGGCTGTCTGACATGGGGGACGGGCAATGTATTTCTGATGTGCCAGAGACTGCTACCATATACACGGTCAGCTTTAAAGAAAGAAAGGTTTATTCTCATAATTCTACTGTTTTGGTATTCCTCTATCTTTTAGAAGAGTTACTGGATCTTAAAACTAACAGGCGTATAGGTTGCGGACAGTTTGACAGAGAGAGGTAATATCTGTAAGAATAAAGTGTCAATATAGATAATGCTCTGATTATAAATTGACATTTACTGGTCACAGTTGCATCTGTGTTTGAGAAATATTTGAAGAATTATTGTTCAGAAACTTAATTAACTTAGCCTTTTTCTACCTCATGTAAACCAGTCTATCCTACTTTTATCAACTAAAACATGTATTGCTTCTATGTCTTGATAGATAAAAATGATAATACAGATGGTTAGACAATTAAGCACTTCTCCAGGAAGACATGTTCATTGGCGCTTTTTTGTGAATGAATACAGTGTGCAGAACATCTTACTGTATTTCTGTTGAAAGATTAATCTTGCTGACTAAAGACAGGAGCGTAAACATGAGCTGGGTGGAGAATTCTTTTCAAACAGGATGGGAAGCTTGCCACAAATATTTAAATATAGGCTAGTAGCGTTTGTTTTATTGACATCTAGAGTGAGCCAGCTCTGATGAACTTTACATTTGTTGACATATAATTTGGCTTCAAGGTATAGAACAGTGAATTGCAAAGGCTGTTGCATCCCTGTTTTAATTAATATCTGTGGCTGATATAAACATTGAGAAATTGGCTCTGGGATTTGTTTTGCCCTTTTTAGTAAAACAGTCTAAATAGATTTTGGTGTTGGGTGGAAAGTGAAGCTTAGCAGTGCACCTCTCTTGATAGTGTTAAAGCTTACTCATAGCCTTAATAAGGCCCCAGTGATATCTCTTGTCCCTTCCCTAAATTGTGCTAACTCTTGTAAAATTGTATATGACTAAATTACTAAAGAGACTGTAGTTCTTATTTTTAAATTACAGCTTTTTTGACGGCAATGAGGAAAAGCATATTATGCCCAATAGATTAATGGTATACTGGATGTATGTGTGTGTGTTTGTGTCTGTGTGCATACAAAGTCCAAAGGTGATTTCTCTAAAAATGGTTGTGTGACTTAAGAGGGTAGCAATAGGCCTTGCTAACTTCTGTGAAAAACCCAAATGCATGCAAGTTAAGGACAAAATGAGCCAATTGAACAACTTTGTTGAATCTCCCCTATAGTCTCCTCTTCCTATTTCAAGCATGTTCTATCTTTGCTGAAAGTTTTTTTTCTTCTGTGGATCTTTTGTCTCATGGCATTTGAAGACTTACAAAACTAGGGAAGATCTGAGGTCACTGCCATGGTCTCTGTCTGATCTTATATGTATGTATAATGAACAACTTGTAACAAAAAACTCCAGAAATATAGGGAACTTTTATATGCATTTCCCCTTCCACCCCTTTGTAACTACTTGCTCAAGGATTTGATGATTAACCTTCTTGCTCAGATCTTAGGGTCTTGAGTATGAAATCCTGTGCCAAATAGTATTTCATATAGCACAGGATACTTTCTTTGTTTTTAGTGTGCATCATAAATAACAGCATCTCCTAGTAAAAATCCTGGGTACTCTTCTCTGTTTTTTGCCACTACTTTGCCTTTTTCTGCAGAATTTTAAAAAGTGGTATTAGATTTTAGGTTTTAAATATTACCTGGAAATGTGGCTATTTCAAGGCATTTCCTTCTTGTTTTTATTTAAAAAAAAATGTCCTTACTCCCCATCCCCTGGAAATTCCCAGGCAATTGCCCCTAGATTCAATAAGAAGTGAGCAGGTTTTGTGTTCACCTCACCAAAAGAGGAAAGAGGGTATGGAAAACCAGCTCTGACCCACATCACAAACTGCAGCAGGAAACTCTAAGCTGTGTCTGTGTGAGAGGGTGAGAGGGAGAGGGAGAGAGAGAGAGAAATGGACGGACAGACAATTGGGTGGGAAGGGTAGACTTAGTCTCATGACTCAGTCAAGAAGTATGGACAACCTGGGGTTGAAAGGATGAAGGGAGAGTATGTGCCTCTTCAGGGAGTTCCCACAGCACTTGGAACTCATACCTTATGGATATTTCCAAATTGTGTCCTCCTCAAAAGCTGCAGTAAGGATATCCAGTCAGAGCAAAGTCAGTTGAAGGTAACTTGTAGGTCTTTGAAGATCTTAGGTCAGTTTCCTAGGAAAGTAAGTTTCTTGCACAGTTCCCTTATGTACCATGTGACAGTTCTTTTTCTTTCCCTGTCACCTCTTTTAACAGTGCCTAAGTTCTGAAAGGTGTATGTTACGCACTGTCATATTTTTGTGTGTCTTTTCATGTTAAACTGTTTTGCTTTATGGTAATTTTGAGTCATCTTGAACTGCCTCCTGAAAAAGGCAAGCAAAGGAGTTAAACTTGTCAGGGATTTACCGTAAATACTTCTTGTTTTTGGAAGTGCTGTCAGAAGCTTAATTGTTAGGTTCAAGTATATTTGTCATGTGCCAGACAGTATCAGTCTGCTTATGGTGAACCAGTGATGTACTTCCACCAAGAAGACGTGAGAGAGTGAGAACCCAGAGGCCGCTGCTAGTGTATTTTCTGTTTGCTAGTGTTATAGGAGGGAGGGAGGGAGGAGGTGCTGCTGTTTAACGTGGCTGGTAATTAGGTTGTACAAGGAAGCATATATTACTGTTGGTTGCTTTGCCAAAGCTCTTCAGCGTGATGGATGAGATTTAAAGGTTGATCTGAGTAAATTGCAGTGAGAATACTAACGACAAAGATATTTCTGTTGTGAAATATTCCTACAAGACATCATGGCTCTGGCATAAATGCTGTAAGATAATGGACAATAAAAGTCACTCGGAAATAAGGCTCTCAGAGGATAGGGCCGTTGCCTTGTCACACACATACAGAGTCAGGAGATAATGTAATCACAAGCCAGGGCCATCATTTAAATATATTGGTAATCTTGTATAGCATCTTGACAGATTTATTTTATGAGCCAGCAAGAGAGAGAACATTATCGGGTAGCAGAGAGAGGAGGGAAGTGGTATCGTTTTGATGCTTAGTTTTAAAAATAGTTTGAATCACTTCATTTTTTCCTGGGGCCTTACTAAGTGGTGTTCTGTGTTTCTTTACTTCATTCCTAAATGTGTTTTCTGAGTAAATAAATGAATTTGTGGAAAAAGAAATGATCGATTTCAGTGTGCCATGTCTAGGTGTGTTGTGTACTTCTGCAAAACTTTCACTTCAAGCAGAGTCTGTCTCTTACATTGACATGATGAGGGAAGTGCTTTTATTTCCATGAGCTGTTCTCTGTTTCTTGCTGACGCAGCATAGTAATGAAACTTTCCTGTTAATGTCACAATTTGTATGCATATGTTTGTTGATGGTGATTTTCTTTATTGCTAACCTGTGACTGAAAAAGAGTGGGCTATAACATGTTCTCAGCATTGGTCATAAGCCAGTCGTGCCAATAAAAGATGACGTGGCACTTGCCCATCTTCTTCTGTAGCCATCCTTCCCTCTAACTGTCAGTACTTTGCCTTGGATCATCAGCCCTGTATTGCAGACAGCTGATGGTAACGAGAAAACAGTGAAGAAGTTGTTCCTGTGCACGTCACTCGTATGGCAACTGCATTGTGTTCTGTCAAGTGTAGCTTCTGGAGGTGACCAGATGACATTTGCTAGACCCACATACTATTTATATGTAGTCTTTATAGCGGCTCATCTTTACGTAGACCATGAATAACAACCTTTGGATTGTACAGCCAAATTAGAGAAGTCTGCTGTAACAGTCTGTACTTGATGTGATTCTTCCTTTTCCTTTCCGTCTTTAAGGAGCCCTGAAGGATGGAGAGGAGCTTAGTTTCACATTCATATATGACTTCTAGAAGCTAAGTAGCCCTTGACATTTATGGTGGTTTGGATTATCTCTACTTCCATCAGTGCTCAAGATCACAGTTCTGTTAAAATGTCAGGTCTTTTTTACACGAGAGCCTCCTCGCCGGACACGAAGGATATGAGGTTTTATTTTGTTGGTTTCCTTGTCTTCTGCATCTTGCCTAGCGTAATGAGTAACAGGTCTAGTCCACTAATCTGGAGTTTGATATATTTACAGATCTCAGAAAGATTTGCTAGCAAACTGCTTTGATATAGATGAAGCCATTCTTCATCCATTTTCCATGCAAACAGACTCTGTATGTATGTGTGCACTGGAGGGGCAGAATCGGAGTGCTTGTAGACAAATATATGCCTATTAATCATACTTTTCTCCTTCCCCATTTTCTTTTTTTGAGTTTTCCAGAAATGTTGCAGTGCTCAGTTTTTTGAACCTGTGCTGCCTGTGTTGGCAGAGAAATGCAGATGCAGAGTAGCTGTGGTTTTTTGTAGTTTAGATTCAGTGTTGGAAGAATGGTCTGTCCAAACCTGGCACCCTCTGGATGTTTTGGACTACATCATTCCTGCTAAGCACAGGCAGTGGCCATGGTGACTCAGCATAATTGGAGTTTCAGTCCAGCACAGTTGGAGGCACCAGGCTGGCAAAAGCAAAGCAAGAACTAGTAAACACAGTTCACATTCTTAGGAACAGAGATCAGATTCAGTAGTGCCAAGGCATTTGTACATCCCCTCCCCTACTGAGGCTTGTGTGTTGCCCTTTCCCACAAGAATAGTAGAGCCTTTTTTAAAAAAAGCTTATAATGGTGGTCTTTTGTAAATTTTGCATCCCAATTCTCCTCTTGGGTGTTTAAAAGAAGACTTTCAAGAAGGAGAGTTTCCGTAAGAAAGGCAGCTGCTTAATGAGACGTGGAGGCGGAAGCGTTCTTTATCTGCTTGCCTTTTAGATTGCCTGAGATGTTTGTTAAATCTGGGCACTTGGCTTTTCTACTGCTCTGTGGCATGGTTGGCTAGAGAGAAGGCTGAGTGCCAGCCGTATGGAAAACAGCTGGATGTACACAGCAAGAAGAGAGGTGTGTTGGCACCGGCAGAGAGACATGTGGTGGGCACAGCTCCTGCTGCTGTGCTTTCTGCTTGGGAGGTATTCCTTGCTACTCATGCTGTTTGCTCATCAGGGAGAATAATTTGGCCTGTGGATGTGATCTAGGCATCCAAAGATACATGCTTATACCTGATTAAGCTGATCACAGCTGTTACCGAGCCTGATTTGGAAAGGGAGTGCACCTTGGGCATCCATCAGGGTGCATCAGATATGAACAGAAGTGGCTGAAGCGGCTGCTGCTGAAGTTCGTTTCCTTAATGGGGATCCTGTAACTAATGATCTCAGGCTTTGGTACCAAGTGCCTTGGGCATTCCTGCCTTCCTGAGTGCACCTGTCAGATTCTTGCGGGGGGTGGGGTGGCAAAAGCTTTTGTTTTCCTAGCTTGCTGAAATATTTGATTTGAGGGGAAGTCTCCGTGCATGGATGTGCATTATTCAGACTTCACAGAAGAATTCCAGCACTTGTACTTGCATAGAACAGTCAGACATAGAGGTGTATCTTTAAACGCTTTGAGAGTCTTGATTCTCCACATGCTACAGGTTACATAGGCCCTAACCAAACAAGCTACTTTATTTTAGGGGCAGTTCTTTTTGGTAGAGATGTTTTCCTCTGCTGATTCAGGATCACATAAATTGCAGACCAGAAACTTGCCCGCAGAAGAAGGGAAGAAGGGCTGCTTGGCCAAACCATCTTCCATAGTGATAGAGTTTTCATCTGAAGAGAAGTGCCATGGCTTTCCTTTCCTTCACTGAGGGGGAAAAAAAAACCACAGGAAGAATTGTATATTGACTTGGTTTGTACTCAGAATATTCTGATGAGCAGGGTTAGAAAATTCCTTATCTCTTTGTCACTGAAGCAGGTTAGAAAAATGATTCATGCACCTGAACATTTCAGAGATGGTTTGAGCTTTGTCAAAGTCCATTGGCTAATGAGATATACTGCCCAATCCTGTCCAGATTTATACAGATATAAATCCAGTTGATGCCAACATTGCTTGCAGTCTTGTATGATTTAGTGTAACAAAATCTGTACCATGTGTAACAGTATAATAAATGCATAGTTGCTAGATTTATGTGTGTATCTTTGCAAACTTGTGGTTATGAGGGACATTTAATTATCAAATAGGACTTTATGGTCTTCTGCCTACCTGATCAGACTTAGTTCTGCAATTTCACTCCAGGCTTTTGGTTGGTAGAATGTTGGGGGGGTGTACCTGTGAGGCAACGCTGTCTGCAGGGATCTGGCTCATGAGACTCTCCCATGATTGCACATAATTACCAGAGAAATGTTATGCATTTTGTTGGAAGTCTACTGTACTTAAAATGTGCATCAATCTCAGTGAATGGGAAATCTTTCTGTACTGAACTATGATAGGATTTCTTCTGTCAAATCCTTGAATACAGTATTGCTAGTCTCAGGCTTGCATAAATACCTTAGATGTATGAGATGGTGAAAGCAATTTGGGGGAAAAGCATCAACATAAATACTCAGCTTCAGTCCTGCACAGTCTCCAGTCCTCGTTTTCTCTTAAAGAGGATAGCATCAAATGGAGAAGTGCACAGTCCTTGTCCTGAGTTCTCCCATAATTCCATTCACGCATCAATCTGATACAGCTGCCATAAAGAGCTTTCTGCATTAGTTGGTAGAGTTCCACCTAGGAAGGCAGGAATGGAGAAACCCTGCTTCTTCACTCATATACTTGTAACAGTGGAGTTGAAACATTCCATTAAACCTCTTTCTGGGGGTAACTTTGTTGCCCAGAGAGATTTGTATTTTCCACCCACAAAGAGTACATCTAACCACTTGTCCTTTCTCTCTTGTGAGTAGTCTACCTATAGCATGTTTGTCCCCAGCATCCCAGAATAGCTACCAGTTTTGAGCAGCACAGCGTGTCCCTTAGGTGTCAGTGAAGATCAGTGCTGGTGTCATGTGAGCTTATGCATATCGCTTTTCAAAACTGATATTTCATCGTTAGTCCTAAAGCTGTGCAAGCAAAGATGCTTTGAAACAAATACTAGCCAAGTGAAAATACTTTTGCTGGCTATACTGCCCTGAACTGTTAATGCCCCTGCATAGTCAGCAAGCATACTCTGCCTTCTCTGCAGCACCCAAAAAGAACATGTCTCCCTGTGCATGGCTCACGGATAAGATATCTCAGTTTTTGAAGTTAGTTTGTTTCAAGCTGGGAATGGAGTTAATCCATGGCTCTGTGGCCCAAAGGGGATCAATCTTAAACAGGGAAGACTGGAACATACCATTTAGCATCTAAGAGTTTGTTGTATTTTAACATGAATTGTTAGAATACGTGAGTGATGAAGTCTCTCTTGAATAACAACACATATTGCTTCATTGTAGTCTTTATAGTGTTTCTGAAATAATTTTGTATTTATTTGTTTTGTTCCAGAAACATCGTACCTTTAAAAAACAGAAGTATCTAGTTAAATACACAAAAGCCGTAGGGTTTTCCTAGGGTTATTTTAGGCAAGGAATCCTCAGAGGTGTTTTGCCAGGTCCCTCCTCTGAAATCTAGCCTATAGCACCTGGTATTCATTGGCAGTCTCCCATTTAAGTACTGACCAGGGCTGAAGCTGCTTAGCTTCCAGACAAGATCTGGTACCTTCAGGGTAACGGAGATGAAGACAAAACACTGACGGGATTTGGAATCCACAGATATACTTGCAAATCAAGTTTGGTTGTTTGTTCCTCAGTTTCTTAAATTTGAATAGTCCACTTCCTTTCAGTCTTCTTTGTCAGTGCTTCTTCTGCTGTATGATATGGTAAACCAACAGTTTTGTTTTTCCAGTGATCTTGGAAGCTAAGCAGTGTCAGCCTTGGTTAAGTACTTGGATGGGAGACCACCAAGGAATACCAGGGCTTAGACTATATTTCAGAAAAAGGAACTGGCCAAACTACCACTGGAGTATTCCTTACATAAGAAAACTCTATGAAATTCATGGGGTCACCGTAAGTCACACACACGGGCTGGTACCATATTTATGCTCATTGACTACAATTATTTGTTTCATTTCTGGAGGCTCTGCAGGCACCAGTATCTGATGGCTAATGACCTGGGGCTTGTCTGTGAATGGCCACTTTGAGTAGCCCTGCTTTATACGAGTCCCTACTATTCTACCGGTGAGTTGTGTAGTTCAGTCACATGGAGGCAGCCTGGTAATCTCTTCGTTATTGACTTAGGCACTTCTGACTGTTCTGCAACAAGGCTGGAACCTACCCCTATCTGTTTCCCAGAAGTCGCATTGTAAACCAAATTCATTTTATCTGTTGGCTTAAAATATGACTTCCCATAATCTTTTGAAATTTAGAGATAATTGGTCTTTAGGAATGCTTTATATTCTAAGCACGACATAATTTCTCTTGAAGGAATAAGCCAAACGTCATCTAGTGAATTTCATTGATTCACAGGCTGAACTTGCCTACACTTCATGTTCCTTCCATTTTCCAGTCTTTCCATTTTCAAAAGAACCTAACTATAGGGCTAATTGCAAAGTGACTGTATATGCGGATGCTTTCTAGGCAAGTAATCTAATAGGTGTGTCTGTTGCTTAGTCATCCAAATGTGGATTCTGAGGTCATCTTCTGATACTGAGATCTGTTTTGATAAAAAGCAACAGCAAGAAAGACCTTCTATTTGATGGTTCCTGTTAAAAAGCGAAGAAAAACCCTCTGGTAACTATTGAAACTTAATTCCACAAGCTACCCTAAAAGCTGCATTTTGGGGTTTATTCTTAAGGTGCTGCAAGATTTTGATTTTGTTGCAACACAATACATAGTAAGCTCTGTGGAATGTATCCCTCGTCAAGTTTATTTGCTTAACTTCTTGCACATACTGTATAAAGTGGTGTATAGTGATCCCTCCACTTTCGCAGGGCTTAGGGGCACAAGACCCCCATGAAAGTGGAGAAACCACAAATAAAAATAAAATCATGAATGCTATTTTTTTTAAAAAAAAGTTGAGAACACTGCTCTAGGAATCTGTAGGTCCTCCAGGGCAATTCTGTGGTCAGCTTCTGCAAGGAGTGGGCCATAGAGTCACATTGGAGGACCTAGCAATGCTAGAGAAGTGTTTTCTCAGGAATCTCTAGGTCCACCTCCACAACTCTGTGGTGCACTTCTAAGTAGAAGAATTGTGCTGGATGACCTAGAGATTCCTAGACAGAACGTATGTTTTCTGTGGCAGGGGCAAACAAAATGAGAAAGTTTTAAATTAAAATAACCCGTGAAAGTGAAGAGCGGATTGTATTTGTTTTTAAAAAGTTCATGCTTTACAGGCTTGTTGCAGGAGAGCATTACAGCTTGTCTCCCTAAGTTTACTGCTGCTTGTTTTTCGTGATTCTGATTGCCTCAGGAGAATATTAAGCTTTCTGAATAGGAACTGATAGAATTTATGGGGAGTGCAGTACTATGTAACCAATTTTTATGTATGGGTGTGAAAGGTGGGTAGTGAAGAAAGCTGACAGACTTTCAGTTTTGTTTTCTTTTGTTTTGAAATTTGGTGCTGGAGGAGAGCTCTCTGCAGATACCATAGATTGCAAAAAAGACAGATGAATGAGTCCCAGAGCAGATCAGATTTGAACTCCCTCTGGATGCCAAGATGACTAAACTGAGGCTGTTGTACTTTGAATATGCCATGACTTACTGGGAAAGATGAAAGATGCTGGTAAAGTGGAAGGCAGGGGGAAAGAGGAAGAGCACATTATTGGTGGGTAGACTCCAGTGATGAAACCATCGCCCTGAGTTGGCAAGAGGTGACTGTGGCAGTCGATGGCTGGGGTTCTTGTCAGTCTGGCATTCATAGAGATGCCATAAATTGAAGTTGACGTGGTGGCAGATAACAGAGCCACGTAATCTGCTACTTTCTAAAAATTTGTGAGCTTGAGGGCAGTTTTCTCTCTGCTGAGAAACTGCACTACTCTCAGGGTTACTTTGAAATGAGATTTGGAGTCATTCTTCTCAGCTGCCTGGGTGATTAACGTTTGAAGTGGCCACATCCTGTATTTGCATTGAGTGATAAGGGGTAGTGTGTCACAGTACATAGTGCAATAGGTTGACTCCGAAATATGTTAAACAAGAGGTTCCCCTGGCAATGGCATGTACCTGACTTTTGTAGGGTGGGTGATCCAGAAAGACCAAAGCTGGTGGTTTGTGTTTGTGTCAAATGAAGTCATTTGACAAAGTAGTTAGAACAATCTGATGGCAGTTCAGGTTGAGCATTAAGTACAGCACAATTCTTCTGTGGATTGCCTCAGTCTTGTTCATTTTGATAACTCAGTAGCTAACTAGAGATATTAGGTCTCTAGAATCAACAATCTTTACACCTTTCTACCAGTGGTATAGTAAATCTTATCGTTTTCTCATGTTCTTATCTCATTATAGGATTGGTTCATGTGGCTTTATTGTTTGATAGTGGTAACTGTTGCAAACAGTTAAATTTAAGCTAGGATTTTATGAAAATGATATTGACTCTAGTTGGACACAACAGATTCTCAGGAATTATAACTTATCTGCCATGAGGAAATGTGCTTGTGCATGTGGCATGCCCATTCCTGCAATAAGCTAAATAAACCACACACCTTCTTTCTGTTCCTTGCTCCTAACATTCTGAGGAACAGACAAGCCAGAGTGCTGGGTCCAAACATCACAATAAACAAACTCAGACAGACATGTAATAATCTACAGTTCTAAAGAATTTGTCTGAACGTAGGATAAAGAGGCAACCTTTGGCTGCAGTGGAGGAAGAAGGGAGCTTCTGGCCTAAATCCAATCACTTATTCCAGCTAGAGTCAACCGCTGAATGAATTGCTAAATGGCCGGTGGACCCTTGTAGAAATCCAATCCACTCTGGTTAGGACTAGTAGCTGCGTTGAGACACTGATTGTAATACTTATTTGCATTAGGACACTGTATGATTCTTTCCATAGTTTTATTGTGGAGCCATCTTTGCTTAAACACATTAATGTTCTTGTTCCAGCAGACCTTAAGGACAGAATTTGGCATGCTGCCATGGAAGGTCAACACAATCATCCGCATCATCTAGGGGACCAGAACAACCCCCTCTGCAAAGTGGCAAGCCAGGACTACCAGCATGATGCCCAAGTAAGCAGTTATTTCTGTCTCTCTTTGTCTTAGCCTTCTGCCTTTAATATATTTAGAGCAATTGTAGTAGCAACCTTCCAAAGGTTTAATACCAAAATTTGGTATTACCAGCTATCTCTTCTAGTGCTTGGCTTTTGCTTTTGTCCCCATATTTTCTTCACTGCTCTGAGTTAGATCAATTTCTTCTCCAGGCTTCAGTTGTAGCTATTGACAACGGAGGTAATAAAATGTTTAATCTCTCTGTCTCTGGCTAAGAGCCATGCCATATTTCCTTGCATGTAGTGAGAGAGTAGTTGTTCATGCTGCAGAATCTTAAACTAAAAGAGCATTAACATCTTCCCTTAAAAAGTGACCTGTTGCCTGTTTGTTCTGTGGATTTCTGAATTGACTAAGGCTGCTTCTGGGGTTTGGAGTGGGGGAATGGGGAAACAGCAGTGTTTGGACTGAGAGAATCCCACCATTCTTCACTGAGTTAATTCATTAAGGGAGCAAAGCAAAGCACAGCTATGAGATTTAGAAAAACAATGAGTTGCCTGTGAACACATGGTGCTCAGTGCTGTGTTGAAATACCCTGTGTGGAGCACAGCCCCCCTTCTCTAATGCTGCAATTTGTCATATTAAGTCATTTAGTAGTAATTGATCTCCTTGAATTAGCCAAGTTACATTTTGAGCAATTAGGGTTAATTACAGTCTCATTTGGCAGGATGGAGCCCATGTAATTATTCCATGAACAAGATTAGGAAGTGTACTTATACGGCAGATACATTCATGGCATCTTAGAGCACATGCTGGAATTTGCAATGGGATAGTTAAAGGTAATCAGTAGCTAATAATTCTGATTTCTTCTCTTGGCCTGATGCTCGGATGCCTCATTGTCATGTAAGGTCATGCACTGAGTGTGTATTTGGTCACTCCTCATCTCTTCTAAATGTGTAGCTGCTTCTATACTCTAGCATTGAAGATGGGAAATAAAGGAGGAGAAATGATGGATTATTACGGGTATGGAAACTGCATCCTGAAGAGAGGCTTAAAGAACTGGGACTTTCCAATAAAATACTAGAAGACAGGGTCATGATTGTTGTTTCTGATCTCTCAGAAGGTCTTATTGAAGAGCAGAAAGTATTGAGCAGGGTTTCTGAGAGGTAGGCAGTGTGTTTAAAGTGTTGCGACATGGATTGAGACTAGCTATTAATAAACATTCTTGGCTGTACCAGGAATTGGGCAATGGAGCAGATTACATTTGGAATCTATGGAATTGTCTTTCCTGGGTGTTTGAGGAGGGTCTGCTGAGGCTCACTGAGAGCCTCCCTTGATTTTCTGTTTATAAACAGAGAATATTTCTTATCTTATTGTTCCTGATTTACTGAGCATGTTGAGTGTATTATTGGTTGCAGTAGCTTATTGCTGACTTACTGTGATTTGACAAAGTTTGTGGTCAAATGCTTTTCTAAGATGTCCTGTTTACCTAATTGACTGTAGTCATTCCCATCTCCATATTGGTACAATTAAGTCTATATTAACAACAATTAAGTGATTCACTATCTGTTATCAGACTGAGCTTAACAAAAATTATTTTAGAGCTGTGGTTTCAAAAATGTTGAATTTGATCATATGATAGGTTTTTTCTAACTTCTAGTCTGAGTGGGTGGTAAGGGAGAAAATACTGTCTTATTGTCTCCCTTCCCTGAAAGATAATTATTTGACTAAAATGGCTCAAAATGTATGGGAAGACGAGCTTAGTTACACGCTAGTAGCTGGCCGAAGGGATTCCTGAAACAGCCTTCCCCAACCTGCAGCTTTCCAAATGGTGGTGGACTTGAATCCCCATCAGCCCCAGATAACATAGGCAGTGGTGAGAGGTGACTAGAGTTGTAGTATAATATATCTGGAGGATGGTGGAATGGAGTATTTTCTAGAAACTCAAAAGGGAATTATCTCAGAAGAATTGAAAAGATTTAAACAACATGTACTTCATAAAATGGAATGAAGGGTTTTAGAAAGTCGGAGGGTACATTATGAAATGCTAGGAGGCGAGTTGTTGGAAAAATGAACAGTTACTTAAACTAGCAAAGAAAAAATTAAAAAAGAGGCATCGTATGACCAGTTTTAATCTGTATGGGGTCCCTGAAGGGTCAGAAAATAATGCTTTCAAGTTACACCAGTACTGTTGACCGATATATTCAAGTAGCCAGGTACATGTTTTAGTGTCCTCGGTGGATGGCAGCTTCTTAGAGTAGCTGATTATCTTGGCAGCTTTCTCTTACTTTCTTGACTTAAGTCAAATTAAACATCATTCCCTTACTGATGAGCCTTACTCTAAGCTACACAGGAGCAGTTCTTTGTAGTTGCCACATTCGTCATTCACTAAAGTTGAGGATGACATTAACTCACACACTTAAGAACAAAAGATGAACTCTGCTGTATAAGACATACCTAGTCCAGTGTTCTGTTCTCACAGTGGCCTACTGTATCCGTATTAAGACCACAAGCAGATTATAAGTACAGTAGCATCCTCCTGCACATATTCCCCAGGAAACTAGCGTTCAGAACCCTCTCCACCAATACTGGAAGTAATACATGATCTTCATGTTTGGTAGCCCATGGCAGCCTTATCCTTCCGCAGTCTCAATAGCTTGCATTCTAAAGGGCTGCAGAATTGGAAAGATGCAGTAATAGCTCTTTTTTGTCCTTTCTTATCAGTGGGTGGGGGAAGAACACTTTTAGGAAAGCGTACAAAGTTACGGCACTGACAGATAAATTGGTTGTGTGTCACAGTTTCTTTCAAACATGTCCCGGAAGCCTTGAAGAGGTGGTTTAGAACTATCCCTTGTTGCTCATCTGTTGTATTTATATTTAGTGTCCTAGTTAACCTTTTCCTTATGACTCACAATAGAACTTTCTGTTTAGGAGTTTTTCTAATTAGAATAAGTAACCATAGATTGGGTTCTGTAAAATCACTGTCAGTGGTGTCAGAGGAACAATGCAGAGTGGGAAAGAGTGAATCTTCTTGGCTTCAAGTTGGCATTGGCGATAATTCATATTAGAAAATCTTGTTTAAGATCTTCATTTTGTTATTTTTTTTCCTGCCCACTGATTTAATTCCATTGCTTTCATCATGTCATTTGTTAGATGCTTGGAACTAATGCATGAAATTCATTTTCATTAGTGTTGGCATAAAGAAGATAAAATAAAAATGTCTTTTTAAGGAACCCTCCATAATATATATATTTTTTCTGTTCCAAAGTGTCTGTTGCAGATTCTTTTGTGTATGACTGACATAGGGGACGCTATTTTACACTAAATCAGACTGTTTTTTCATCTGGCCCAGTACGGCCCACTTGCCAAGATCTCTGGCCAAAGAAGAGACTTTCCAATCCATTTCCTGATCCTTTTTATAACCACATTCCTAAGGATTCTGTCTAGGAACAAGGCATTTGTCCAACCAGGGTTTGTACTATTAATGTGTTCTTGTGTGTCCTTTTGTTAAGAGCATCAGGGCTGTTCGAAGGAAGTGTCAGCTTACGTTTCTTGACATATTCACATTTCAGAGCTAGTTGTGACACATGCATTGTTGCCTCCACAGATAGTAACAGAGTTTTAATTTTGTGCACTTGCATCAGATTAAAGATTAATGCACACAACTCTTTTGAGCGAAGATGGTGACCAAAGACAACACCTATACAACTCAATAATAGAATTTCCATCCATACCTCGTTTCCCAAGACTGATACATTTTAAACTGTTTTTTTTTCCTGTTCAGAGCAAATGCATTGCAATATTCTGTGTGTTAATGCCATTCTCCATTATGGCTCTATCAATTCCCATGGGGTTTCAGTGCAGATGGTGCAGGTTGGAGGCATATTACAAGGCTGACAAGACAGGTCAGGTGCATCGTGCAGATGCCTTTAATTGGCTCTCTACTGCAGTGTAAACCATTCAGGCAGACACGCTATCGCTCTTCTTCATCTTTCAGATAGGTATTTTTCTTTCTCACCGGTATGATACTGAAAAATATTTTGCCAATTTGTGATCATGCATGCAATGTCTGGATGTCACAATACAGTTTGCATCATAGATGGGGAGTCTATATTCCCAATGCCAGCGGAGAACTAGCTGCACTGGTTTTCATTTATTTTCTTGATATAACTTGAAGTGTTGGTGCTTACCTTTAAAACTCTTCATGTCTTAGGAATAAAAGACCTGTTGGATCACCTTGCTCCATATAAACCTAAGCATGCATGCTGTGCAATCTTCAGGGACCTTAGGAGTCCCCAACAATCACAGAGACAATCTCTTATTTGCTGTTTTTATTACTTTTTATGTATTTGTGTTAAATTGTTGCGTTATATACACATGCGTGTGTGTGCACACACACATTTTGTAAGCTGCCCCGTGTAGGTGTTTCGAAGGGTAGGATATTTATGTTATTACTCCTTATAGGGCAGTACTCTAAGCAGCGTACAAGTTGTTAAAGCAAATAAACAATAATACAAAATCATAAATAAAATAGAACTGTGCAAATCCGTCAAGCCAACAACTATATATCACAGCTGTAATTTCTGAAGGCTATAAATTTTCTAAGCAGACAGCTTCCTAAGTAACTATTTTTACATAGTACCTCATAGTCCTGTTGTGGTTTTCAGAGTCAACACCAAAAGCAAGATTCCAGTTTTTAGCACTGCTTTTACCTACTCAAAAGCATATGAAAGTTTATCATCAGATCATACGGTTGGCTGCTATTAACTCATTCTTTTCTATGTGTATCATATGGTATTTGCATATTAAAGCTTCTTATGTACTATTGCAGATGTCTCCTAAAAGTGAACTCACTTTTCAGTAAAAGTCTGATGACATCTGAACTTTAAAAGCATAGAAACAATTGCCTAAAAATTCATGATGCATTGCAGAGAGCTGGAAAAAAAATTGCACGCAACGGAATGAATTAATATTCAGCTCAGGTTGTTGCTTGTTTGACTAAACAGTTTTAATGGGATTTTAGAATATTAATTGAACCAATACCTGCTGCTCTTTACATCAGTTTGCTGCTTCTGAACAGTAAACTATATCCCTACAGAAAATATATTTATGTTGGTAGCCAAAAAAAATTACATTTTAGACTTTATTAGCTTTTTAAAAAAATAGTTGGCTAGTCAGCTGTTATTGCTTTGAACTGAGTCAAGTATGAATTGCATGTCCTGTGGCCTAGCATCTGCTGAGATTACGATTTTGGACCAGGGAGGAAGTACATGGCCAGTTGCTGGATCTTGTTCCTTTACCTCTGCCTGGCTGATGAACTTGTGTTTACTTAGTGTCCAGTAGCTGCAATTATCTGTGAGACAGGAACTGCTGGCTGTGTTTGCGAACAGAGGAACACTCATGCACCATTTGCAAACTTCCATGCCTTGTCCTGGAGGTCGAAAATGTGATCCAGCACACTAATTGCGCACATCCAGTGGTCCATGTGCAAATGAATAGCTTTGGTTTCAGATCATTCAAATCTGTGGAGCTTAGATTTAGGGATCCACAAAATTGGTTGTGTCGACAAAGAATTGCAAAACATTAACCATAGCCCTCTGTACTGTATGAGCTCCACAAATGTTGCAGCTTTGAAAATGTTTAGGCATTTAAAATGTAACTGGTATATTTTACAAGACCTGGTTAGAAGATGAGTATCGTTGTTCATGCATTCACAGTTGAGTAAAAACCCTTGCATGTTATTACTGCCAGACCTCAAAGTATTTAAAATTAGCTGTTCTTTAGAGTGAAAAAGGGACATAAAATACAATAAATACATGAAATATAATAAATAGGGAGCCTATGAAGTACACATGCAGGATAAGCATTCAGAGAAAAGAAAAAGGATGTTTAAAAAAAAAAAGCCTGTCTCTGAAATTACTAATTCAGGTCCTTCCTTCACACCCTCAGTGGCTGTTGCAGGGAGTGAAGAAATCTGGGTGAAGAAATCTGCACCAGTGGGTGAGATAAATTTAATTCTGCCACCACCCCCAGTCTACACACATACACAGACACACCCTTCAGAGAAGAAAAAGAGGGCTTTTTCTTTCTTAGCCCCTGAAGATGACTGCTGGGAGTCAGAATTTGCAGCTCTGTTATGTGCCACCTGAGGTGTGCCTAGCCAGCACCAGAAATACTTCTCCTCCTGCCTTCCTATCCCTATTCAGGCAAGTGCCTGTACATGGCTCCCTCCTCTAAGGAATATTTTCTAGGCATCCAAACACAAGCGTACAGCAATCTTTTATAGCTGTAGACAGTTTGGATGGCAAGCAGTGGGATTTTTTGTGCCCAGTAGAGTTATTTTCTTTCTTTCTTTCTGCTAGCAGTGATACCCCACCTCACCCTCCATTTTAGGCCTTAAGCACATTCATTGTAAATATTATATTTTAGAAGTGTTTCTCTAAAATAGCAGGAAAATGACCTGTCCTAATCAATAGGGAGGTTTTTTGGCATGTTTTGGTTTGACCTGGGGTTGCTCCTTTGTTCATGCTATAATTTAGCATCCTTGATTTGGCTCAGTTGCTTTAATTAGGTCTGATAGGTTGTGATAGTAAATGCAAATCTAGGTCATTGCATATGTAAATGTGCAGCTGTAGTCTTGGCGGATGCCAGAGTGTATCAGCTGAGGTGTCCAGTCGTCACCCAGTATTAATGGCGCTTGGCAAGCCAACTTCCTTAGTTGAGCCATATTGCATGGAGTTAGAAGTGACATGCAGGAAACTGTGCAGCTCTGCTGCTGTGACTTGAGTTTTTTTGTTTTGTTTTTTTCTGGCAAAGGAGCCACTAAACTAGAAAATGTCTCAGTAGTCATTTAAAATATTGATTTGCCTGTGACTATTAGCATTATTCATTACATATTTCAGACATTTCATACTAACTGTAATATCTTGCTGTCTCTATGGTATGCTGCTATCAGCTATGTGATAGAATTTCAAAAACATAAATGTTTGTGGCAGTTATTGTTCTTTGTTTTTCCTGCTACCGTTAGCATTCTTATCATTCACAGACAACTTGGTCATTGGCTTGTTAGCTGTGGTGGGTTTCCACACTACAACAAGCCAGATTTTCCAGAGTTAAACCATGCTATGGTTTGTTGTGACATACAGCTATGATCTCTGTGATGTTTCAGGTGCTGGCTTTGTAGTGGTGCTACAAGAAACACTTGCCCTGTTTTCTCCCCAGGCTCTAAGCTTGAATTGTGTTGTGTGTGATCTGTTTTAGATTAGGAAGCACAGGCCTTTCAGGCCTTCTCAATCTTGGCAGTAGCCTATTCAGTTGAAGATTCATAGAGAATACTGGAATTTTAGGCAACCATCTTGAAATCCATACTGACATTGGCAAAAGTGTGTTTATTGGTTTCATTAAAAATGCTTTAAAAAGCTAACTGTATTTTGGAGAGCAGCCGGTAAGCTGCACTATCTCTTCTACTGTCCTATGAAAATAGTTCCTAGCCACTGTAACAAGTTCTGCACATTTTGCAGGAATACTCTTTTTTTTTTTTAATGGTAACAAAAATTTACAGTTGAGAATTCTCCTTTCCTACTTCATGTGAAATATTTAATAGTGAAGATGTTGAATATACTTGAGATAACATGGGGGAATGTTTTTCATGGGTGATTAAAGGGGAAAGAACTATCAGTGAATCAAAAATATTATGTCACAGTTCATTTGTGATCATTCAAAGTGTAAACCACAGTGCAGTATTTTGTATCTTCTAGCTCCTTGTTCCTATTCAGAGTTTGAATATATGAATGTTCTGCTATGTTTACTCTTCTCATGGTCTTATTTTTAACTGTTCTGTATATACTGTATTCATTTCAGAGGAAGGAACTGGCAAAACCACCTTCAAGTATTCCTTGCTTAAGAAAACCATGTAAAATTAATGGAATCGCCATAATTTCAACAGGCAACTTGAAGATGCACACGCATATTCATTCAATCCAGTTTGCTTATTAGTCTCTCTCTTCCTTAAGCAGAGACACCTGACAACATACCCATATCGTTGCACCTTGGCAGACTTTCAGATAGAGAAGAAGATTGGAAGAGGACAATTCAGTGAAGTCTACAGGGCTACATGCCTTCTGGACAGAAAACCAGTGGCATTAAAGAAAGTGCAGGTGAGCTTTGAATAGTCAAGACTCTGTCAAGCAAGATGGGTTGAGTGGTCCTCACAAGCACAAATGGGCAGCAGTTTTCCCTTACCTTTTGGAACTGCTTGACCTCTGGGCATTAATGAAGGATCTAGCAGGGCTTTAAAAAAAAAGAATCATACACTCAATGTGTGTTTCAGGCCTTTTTCAGTGTGATACTCTCAGAACGTGGCTTCCAACATAAAAACAAAATTTTGAAC
Organism: Cyclura pinguis; assembly: GCA_030412105.1. Lineage (NCBI taxonomy): Eukaryota > Metazoa > Chordata > Lepidosauria > Squamata > Iguanidae > Cyclura > Cyclura pinguis. The sequence continues at coordinate 1,930,220 of CM059613.1, forward strand.
TGTCCAAAAGCTTTCCAGCCTTCCAACCATATAAACAATAGATGTCCATGGCAATAAAATTGCAAAAAGTTAATAACAATAGAGTTACACAAGAATTAAATCTTGTCATCATTTTCTGAGAACCAGCATGATGTAGGCATTGGACTAGGACTATGGAGACCAGGGTTTGAATCCCCACTTAGCTGTAGAAACCCACTGGGTGACCTTGGTCAAATCACACTTTCTTGGCCTCAGAGGAAGGCCATGGCAAACCCCTCTGAACAAATCTTGCCAAGAAAACTCTGTGATAGGTTCACCTTAGGGTCGCCATAAGTCAGAAATTACTTGAAGGCACATAACATAATTTTTTGCATGTGATTCTGGGTTTTTTATTAAGTCAACGTCTGAAATTCATTCTCCCCTCTCCATCCCCCCCCTTTTTTTAATGTGTTAAATGATGTTGCTGTATTTTCTGCATTGCTTACAAGTGTTTGTTAGATTCTAAGAACCATAGGAGGCTTATATATAGTGAAGATGTGGCAAAGGCAGACAAGTCATGGTGATCCAGCTAGGAGAGAAAGCAAGTTTGGGTTGATCTAGAATTTTAACGATCTAGGATTGTGCACATTTCATGCTTGACTTTGAACTTCTGCTCTTTTTTTTTCCCCTCCTTCAAGATATTTGAAATGATGGATGCCAAGGCTAGACAAGATTGTATTAAAGAAATAGACCTTTTGAAGGTAAGAATTTTTCCAAGCCTTTGATATTTTGGTAATGGGGTCAGGCTATTGCTTTCCATTGTAACCTAAGGGAAATCGTGTTCTTGCAGTCTTTCTAAGAAATCTTTGATTTCATTTCTGTTTGTATTGCATTTTAAACAATGTAGCATTTCTTTATTGTGAAAGAGCCATGGCTAACCATTTTTAAAGTATGTGTGGTGTCTTCTCCTTTGCCTTGTGCATTTCTTCATTTGAGTAACACTGCAATAAAGTGTTAAAGAAGAGAAAAAAATGAGTTACATTCAGATAGAATTTGTCTGTGTGATTTGAGAGGTACATAGGTTAGTGAACTACGATTATGTATGAGTGTTGTACTATTGGAGACACTTAAACTTCTGTCTGAGGGAGAGAAGTGTATAGGATATGGTGTGCTAGCTGTCCTAATGCTGCAGAAGTTTGAGGTGTTTTCAGGTTGGAAGTTTTGTGGAACTATCCATTGGGTTTCTGGCTCTTTTCCAGTTGCCACTTAGACTTCAGGTTGATCTACAAATGTTAGAATCACAGAAATCTCAGGAGATCTCTCAGATGCATCCTAGCTCTGGAGCACACCCTGATTTGTGCAGACCACCCAGCAGGCATGTGGCAGACTCCATTGAAGTGTGCCTCAAAGGACCACACCACTTCAGCTCTCAGATTTTTTCACCCAGAGAGCATATATCTTTTCTGCATTTGACACTCAAGATAGTTTCTTTTTTACTGTGACAACAGGCAGCTGAGCAGGTGTACTGTCTCCTTTTCTGCTTTTCCCCTGTGCCCCGATGGATGGCCTGACTTTGCATCATAACCCTACACAAGTATTAGTGCTGGGTGCAGCTGTGTTGCTAGGTTAACCATAAGAAGAGGCTAAGTGTTTGCTGCTAAGCTGATGGTGAGGAAGAGGCAGGGAATGCCAGACCAAACAAGGTGAAGGTGGTCTGCATTGCCGTTGAGTGAAGTTGATCTCCATGCAAAATAAGACACGTGGAAAGGGGGAGAGGGATTGGCCATACGGTACTGGATGTATTCAGGCCATTCTGTCCACAAGAGTTAGAATCAAGGGTGAGTGAAATCAAAACATTCAGGAAGACAGGAGAATCAGGACAGTCAATTATAATCTCTCCTATAGAAGATGTCCAGAGGCAATTGCAGATCTTCCCATATCAAGCTCAGCAAGGAGCCAGATGTTAAGTTGTGAACATTGTATTAGCTGGGCTGTGAAGAGACAAATGAGAGGCAATGATATGCTGGGATAATTAGCACATCACTTTGCTTTGCCCTTTGCATTTTCTGAAGGCCTTTTCCTTCCCTCTCTGACTTAGTTGTTTCTCTTATATTTACCCTTGTTTGGCCAAAAATAAGGACCTGGTATAGATCCCCTTGAGTAAAGTGGGAGCTGAGTTTAGCTGAGAGTGCTACACAGGGATCTACAAAGCACACACACACCTCATGTTGGTTACAGCCAGAACTATCTGCTTTAGTGTATGGTGATTGAAAACAGGGAGAAAACCCCAAATATTTCACTTCTTTGTAAATTACGTAGGCCTTGCTTTCCTTCCAGATATGTTTAAAGCAACCTAAGGGGGCTCATAGACAGGTGGTGAAAACCTAAGTTCTGAGGCACTGCCAGGCTTGGCTAGGCTCACTAAGAGATTTTAAAGTCAGTATTTACTTTGGGAATGTGACTTATATCCAATTGTTTGTCCCAACCAGAGAAACCTCCTAAGACTTAGGTAAGTTTTTCTGATTCAGTGGATCTGCTTTAGTTGGGACTAACACTGGATTTAAACCTGAGTTGGTGCCCTCTGTATTCTAGGCAGGGTTGCCATCTAAGAACCAGATTGTGAGGGAAGTTGAATGTGTATTCAAGTGATGAATATTATTGGGGAGATTTGTATGTTTGACGAGTCAGTGGAGTTCAGGTTGGGGCAAGAAGGCAGGTAGCGTATGTGGATCAGTATCCACGGAAAGAGTGAACCTGTTTAGAAGAACTGGTTTTACTGAGCTAGGTCCAGCGATGAGGGCACTATATATTGCTGTTTACTCCTGGTTCAGAATAAATTGAGACAAGATCAGTTTGGCCTAGAGAAGGCAGCCACCAAGTTAAGGCCCAATTGCATTGCAGTATTTCATTGTTCAACATCCAAAATTCCTGGTACCAAATCTGAGAATCCTCTATTATAGGAATCCTGCCAGAGAATTAGTCCTGTGTTCTAGCTTTGTGGTACTTTTCCTCACAAGACCTTCTGTGGATGTGGAACCTGTCTGCAAGCCCATTTCATTGCATCATGCACTTTGTTGGAAAGCATTATGAAAAATTGTGGAAAACAGTCCCTGCTGGTCAAATGTTTGCATGGCTGCTGCTCAAAGCATGGTAGAAAGTCAGTTTGATAAATTGCGTTGCAGATGCACAAGGGATCTATTAGTAAATGCTGCCCATCGGGCATTCCTTTCAAATATATCCAAGTTTTTGAATGAAAGAACCAACCAAATATGTCAGATTTTGCCCAAGATGTATATAATTTCAGCTTCAAAAAGCTGAACATATCATAGCAAAGATCTTAATGTCAACTTGAGAAGCAGTTTTTAATGACATGATGTAGGTCAGCATTTTCTGATAATTTGGTGCAGGTGCCAGAGTTTTCCCACAGAGCCTGAAAGGGCAGGGTAGTTCAAGGTTTTGTTTAGATGCAAGAGAGGATTCTATGAGGGCTGCTTCAGTCTGTCTGTCAACACCAGCAAGCAGAATGCTCTCCATTCAGTCCTATGCAGCTAATAACTTGTCAAACCAATATCTGCAACTCATCTCTTGTTAATTGATAGCCCCCCTGACAATTGCTCTTTCATATGCAGACTGATTGCTTTTATAACTATATGCAAATGATTTCCCCTGCTGTGCAAAATCAGAGGTAGAGAGCATATATAAGTTCACTTTTGCATAAACCATATGACCATCCTACCCCTCAGGCCCAACGCAGCCCCCTCCAGCATTTCACCCTCAAATATTTATTTTTTTATTTATTTATTTTAATTGAATTGCCCATTGCTCTCTAGGGGCCATGAGAGCAATTTCACAAGCCCCTCCTGAGCTGTTTTAGGCCAGGGGGTAAGCCCTTTTTCAAAACCAGAAATGAGATTTAGCCACTTCCTGTTTAGTAAAAAAAGCCCTATGTTGGGTCTAAAACAGAGTGGTCGATTCATTCAGCCTAGCCAGGTTGCCCCTCACAGTCCCTTGGTGATGTGGGCGACGTGGTTAGCCTAGAGTGAAATGGAGCTCTTCAGAATGTGTACAACCCACAGACTGGGAAGCATTTCCCACTCTTGGTAAAGATAAACAATTCAGATTATGTTTTGAGCCCTTCTTTTATATTATTGTTGTATGCCTTCAAGTAGTTCCAACTTATGGTGACCTGAAGTCAAACTTACCATGGTTTTCTTGACAAGGTTTGTTCAGAGGGAATTTGCCCTTGCACTCCTCTGAGGCTGAGAGAGTGTGACTTGCCCAAGGTCACCCAGTGGGTTTCCATGGCTGAGTGGGGATTCAAACCCTGGTCTCCAGTTAGTCAGGCACTCGAGCCACTAAACTATGCTAGCTCTCTCTTTTGTGTTACATTCTATTATTCTAAGGCAGTTTTTAGAGAAAGAAGTAAAAGTTCTACTGTAGAGAACAGAAGTTTTTTGTTGCCTTATTAAGACTGAAGAAGTTTGTTTGGCATAGATTTTTGTGAATTGCAGCCCACGTCCTCAGAGCTGCAGTTCACAAATGCTTATGCCAAATAAAACTTCACAGTCTTTAGGATGCTAGCAGACTTGTTATTTCATCTGCAACAGCCTGTTGCAGCAACATCCTCTCCAAATTTCTAAGCTCCCAACTGTCTCTGGCGTGAGAGGTGAAGACCACTGCTTTTGTCCCTGCTCAGCTTTGAAGTGTATATTGTTCATTTCCTCAAATGTGACACAAGCACTAATTTCCAGTCTGTATTAGCATAATTGACAGTACTGAATACTTTTTCTGTTGTTGACATAACTACAGGTACACCTCAGTTAACAAGGCCTCTGACAAAGAAGCTCCTTTTTAGAAAACCCTTTTTTGCCTGCTTAGCTCCCCTTTTCACCTCTGTCTAGTTGGAAGGTTTTTTTCGTAGCATTGGAACTGGAAGGATGGTGAAGAAGGGTTGGAGAAACGCAGACTTTTGGTGCCAGATTGCAGCAGTGTGTCCGCAGTAAACAATGCAGGGAACAAAGCTTGAACTGGAAAAGAATGAGATTTTACACTAATCCTGGTGTTCCTTTGTGTGTTTTCATGCAACAGACAAGGTAAACAGCAGCTGCCTCAAGAAGTCATGCCTGATGAACATATCTGCTTTGTTAACTGCAGTGTACACTTACCCTATTTGACTTGAGTTCTGTATTGGTGGAGGAGAAGAACAAGGTAGATGCACATGAGGCTTCACTTGAAACCTCAGTTAGTGAAAAATGAAAGCTAAATAGTACTCAGATTTGTTTCACAGAAAGGATATCTAGAAAGGATATCTTAGGTTACAAGTGTTTAAGCAGAAATGTAGTATCTAATATGCAGAATCAAACTTTCCCATTTTAAGCCGTTAGTGATGCTTTTTTTCTTGCAAATGTGTTTTAGGGCACAAAGTGAAGTCCTGTTCTCAGCAATGGAATAAGCATGTGGTTAAGTCTCGGTTACTTCACTGGCTTGGGACTAGCATAGAAACACCTACATGTGCTTTGCTTAGTCTGTAAGCTTGCCAGGTAGCCTTCTTACTTTATGGTAATTTTTCTTTCTCTGCAAGATCAGTGTGTCTGGATTCAGCCTCACACCCATAGCATGTACATATATTTTATGTAAAATGTATTTTGAACAAAATTATCCAGTTCTGTCCTTCTCCAAGAAGAAGCTTTTTCTTTTCTTCTTCTAAAATTTCTCTTCTGAAATACATTCCTTCTGATTTTGGTGTAATGGAAATGAGAGTGTATGGAAGAGTGACTGAGTAAAAATTGTACGTAAAGATATTGTGCTTGATACGTTAATCGGGCATACCTTTGGCCTTTGAGAACTAGCTAGCTCATCTCCCCAAGGGCGAGGGGAAGAGTGCAGTGCTTCTATCCTTCCTAGCAGCAAGAATAAAAGCCGTCTGTAATGTAGATCTAATCGACAGCCGGCCTGGCAGCATCACTCCTTCCAGTTAGTGGCCGCCTGCTTTTTTGCATGCCTCTCACTGACAGCATTGCTCTGCATACACATCAGGCATTCGCTTCCATCAAACTTTTAGGCGGCATTAAAAAAATGAGAGGATGGCAGTCATCCAAGGCAGAGTGTTTATGCGCATTTACAAATAAGCTGGAGTGAAGGTTCTGCAGTTCTTCTTCCTTTTTTTTCCTGTCAAAAGGCAGGAATTTCAAATAACCCTCTTTAGGCACACACGCACACTTTCGCTGGCATTGTTCTTCATGTACATACGCAGGTATTATAGGTGAATATAGCGCTTGGAAAGAGCCTTAGTCTCAATAGGGAGTTCAGAAGACACAACTTGGCCTGGAATATTTGGCTGCAGCATTTATTAAAAACAGCTAATATTAGGAGTTCCAGTGCTGCTTACATTCTTGAGAGAAGGAATTGACAGAATTGTAACTGGAGGTGAAAGGGACTTGGATGCACAAAGCAGCAGTAAGGTGCTCTTGATAAACTGTTGTCTAAAAGCAGTTGAGCAAGCACTTATTCCTTTTCTTTTTATATGATGGGTTCAAAAGGATAGAATTGAGAGCAATTGGTTTTGATTTGATTCAGTATCTTTATGTGGCTTTTCCACATGCAAGTAGAATTTAGTGCAATTCACAGTAAGATAACTGTAAAGATACAACCAAAAATACCATCATGTAATATCAACATTTAGATAATATTTTGCTCACTGTAATATGTATAAACAGTACCAGTAACAGCTGTGAAAACATGCTAGCATATCAATAAACAATTCAACGATTAAAATGAGCACTTCCAGATGTTTGTTGCACATGCAACCATACCCCCATTCTTACACAGTGCTTTAGAAAAGGAACTTACATGTCTGCTTTACACCTACAGATTTAGTGGATAAATGCATGATGCTCATTGTATGTTGTATTGTTCCACACTTTCAAAAGGACTTTCCCCCCCTCATTTTAGTATACATGTATGACACATTTAATATTTATTATGGGTAATTCTTTCACTAGCATGAAGAATGGCAAACACAGTTACAGAGATATCACAGAATCCAGGTACTATTTAGAAAGGAGTATAGCAAGAGTATAACAAATACTGTGGGGTTTTTTGCAGATGTTCTTTTTGAAGGTATTTGCTATAAAGGGTAAAGCATTTTCTGACACACTTTTGTAGGCAGTACAGCCTTAAACTGTGGAGCTCCCTCTCCCCACATATCTCATCTTGTAGGCTTGAATATCCAAATACTCACACAGGAGTCCCATTGGCATTAAACCCACTGAGTGTCCAGGGAGCCTGGAAGAGAGGCATATTTCTTCCAGCATGCAGACAGAAAGGAGTGATTAACCTGATTGATCATAAAGGCATTTATGTCAGCTCAGTAAACCGTGAAACAGGCATGTAAGAGCTGCAGTTGCTTGCCAGATGCAACCATGGATTCTCCTTCCTTCCATAGTCTTTCCCCAATTTACTTATGTTGGATTTGAGGTAAGCAGGAAGAGAGAAAAATCGTACTTGAAAAGAGAAACTAAATAATATACTGTGAGAGTTGCATGGCAGATAAATGTATTTGGATTTTTTTTCCCTGAAGGGCTGTACTTCTTTTTGTAAGTCCCTTTTGTAATTGGATGGTGCCATTTTGCTTAGCATAGAACTTTGTTTCTTCTCTTGCATGTGTGTTTGTATGTTAGCAGTACATATTCCAGTTCGATACTTCAAAGATACTCTACTTGGAAAGTCATCCTGAGTGTGATAACGGTTTTGAAACACTTCAGGAATAGGGAATTTGTTTCCTTCTGGGATAAGAATGGTTTAAGATGCCTCTGAATACCAGCTTGGAAAAATGTTTTTGATTATGATGCACAAGTAGAACTAAAAACTCCTTTTTCTTGAAAATATTGCTCACCTCAGGCAGGGTGTCAGAGGTCTCTACCAGAATTAACTTTTCCAAGATCTTTTTCCAGGTAACTCCTGCCTTCCCTGTGCTATTTCCTTGTGTATCTTCCAGCTGTTGTTTTGCCTCTGTGTGCTGCATGTTCATACTAAGATGTTTTTCCCTCTTTTGTGTATTTGCAGCAATTGAACCACCCCAACATAATCAAGTATTTGGATTCATTTATTGAGGACAATGAACTCAACATTGTACTGGAACTGGCAGATGCAGGTGACCTCTCTCAGATGATTAAGGTAAGAGCAAGCTCATTCTTGGGGCTAGAAGACTATTCTTAAATGTAGAGTGGGAGTAGAGGGCACCTGAGAAACAAACCTGAGGCCAAATAAAATCATCTGGTAAAAATATCAAATTAGAAACTGAGCTTACAGTGGAAAAATGAGATTTAAAAATCTTAGAGATGTGATAAACACCACGCAGCAATCTTAAATTGAACAAAACACCTAGTAGTAGAAGACCATTTTTCACTAGCTGGAACAAGCATTCTGAGTTTCTATGCTTGCTACAAAGCCAGGGCCTTTGGTGTCTTGTGTGGAAAGGCAATCTTCTAGCTACTTTGCAGACCGGTAAGAGAGAAGGGTAGAGCATTTAGGCAAGTAAATTATGCTACTTTTTTGCAAGGCTTCTACACAGAATTAGGTATCTATAAGATGTCTTATAGATGTCTGTAAGAAGAAAAAGAACAAGAAAAGGGGCTCAGTAAAACAGTGTCTAGGGGCCTGTGCAGCCAGTGGCTTTGGATTTTCTAGCCCTGGACCAGAGTCAGAATGTGGTTGTCCTCTTACTGCTTGGGGCTAGATAAGAATGCCATCGTCCTCTGCAAAAGACGCTTAGCCCAGATCATTCTGTGTGCTGATCTTCAGCTGACAGGTACTTCTCACTGTGAAGCAGCTACTGAAAGCTTTTTCTAACTGCCTCTTGACCTTCTTTGCCTCCTCAGATATAGGCTTGGTATTTTAGAGGAACTGCTCTTTCCCTATACTGCTCTGAGGAATCCATGCATGGTGGAAGTCGCTTTAGCTCAGCTGTTATCACCTGGTTTTTAATAGTTTATTTGACATGTTAATCTGGAGACAGGCATCCCCCTGTGAGAACAGATGTGGCCTCTCATATTTTCCCCTGTTTTGCCACCACTGATCTGAGATTATCGTAAATGATCACTTTAGAAGGCTTGCCACCTACTTTTTGCCAAACACAGGGCCTTTCCAGATGCTAAGGAAACCCCAGCTTTTAATCAAGAGTTACGCATTTGCTAGTCCAGTCTGTGCCAATAATAGAATATCCCATCCCTGTGAAAGATCAGGAGTGGGGAGATTAGCTGTTTAAGGCTGTATTTATTATTTTAAATGAAGAGAGCAAAGGATCTGTGCAGCCTTAAGATAGCTGCTAAATAAAACACCACTACCAATTTAAAACTTTTTCCATTTGCCCTTTGTCAAGGAGGCAGGGAGCTAGAAGGGCCCTTTTGAGCCACTGTTTGTTCTTAGTTTCTTCAAGCTGACCACAATTTATGGCAAACCTCTCCTAGGGGTTGTTTTGGCAAGATGCATTCAGTAGGAGTTTGCCATTGCCTTCGTCTTAGGCTGAGTGTGTGCAACTTGCCCAAAGTCACCCAGCAGGTTTCCACAGCTGAGCGAGGATTTGAACCCTGATCTCCTGGAGTGCTAGTCCCAATATTCAAACCACTAGACCACACTGGTTCTCCTTTGAAGCCATGCCAGATGGGAATCTCCAGCTATGAAAGTTTAGGGAGAAGTTGCCCAAGGTTCTGAACCTGTCGGGGCGTGAGATATAGTGCTGCCCTACTGGTGCCCTCTGATTTCCTGTGCAGTCAAGAGCGCTGCCCATCTGAGAGACTGCAGTGCACTGTGCCTTCTGTCTGAGATGACTTTCCATGCTGACAGTGAGATCAAAGGTTCACATTCTCTTAGTATGATCCAGCCCAAGCATTTGAGATGATGCAAGCAACTAAATTAAATAACTCTCACATTCGGGCTGTAGCTAAGCAAATAAGTGCTTGTCAGAAATATAGCTGTTACCCACTCTCAAAGTGGCTTTGTTCATACTGCTGCTTCTGAGAAAATGCAGTGGTCCCTCTTTTTTGGGTAGTGGTCCATTCACCAGGAAGGAAAGGCCTTATTTAATTTCCAAGCTGGAAAAGCTCAAACAGGTTAATAACTGGCCTTCTTTAGCCTTGTCCCCCCTGGATGTGTTAGACCTGGACAGTTGGGGATCATGGAAATCGGAGTACAGCAGATTTGGAAGGCTGTAATACCTTGTTCCTTTAAATGACAGAAGCTGAGATGAACAGAAGTAACTTATGAATTTGCCTGCTCATAACTTCAAAGTTTATCCTCTGGAAAACTTCACATTTTGGCAAGAGGTTAAGGTTAACAATACACAGAATGTTTGTTTCTGTATAGGAATTTTAATATGGTCAGGAAGAGATAAAAAAGAGGGTTATCATAGCTAATAGTTTAATGGGCTCCTCATGATTATCAGCTGACCTTCAGTTCCTTCCAGTTTTGTGCTTCTCAGTCATGCAAGAACTTCCCATGGCTTTAGAACTCTTTATGCCTTATGCATTCTCTTATGTGTCCAGCCCGGTGTTTAATTCTGGCGAACACCTTCATATTTGCAGGGAAGATGTGTATCACTGGACATACAGGGACATGCCCTGTGGAATTATCCACCAGGGTGGGCATAGTACTGCTGCGTACAGGCTGATATGTCTCTCTTCACATCAATGCAGGGTTTTGTCTAAGCAGTTTTTTTTAGTACTTAACTAGAAACGCAAACCCTGTGATGCAGAATTGTTGGAAAGCACCCACCTCTCTCTGCTTTTACTGTTGTGCGTTTGGAGAACTAGAAGGAGTGACAGTAGCCATGTCAAGAAGATGAAGCTTAAAATCAGATACATGCATACCCAGCATCCAGGCTTTGTGTTTGTTGTAGATCCACTGCCTGCATTATTTATGAGCCCTATAAAGCTTGATGTTACTAAGGGTTGCTGGCACTACAACCCACAGGAGAATTTTGGCTTTCTGTTAAATGTCAAGAAAATCTTATTGGACATGACATTTAAGAAGCTTGCTAATTGTGGCCTAGCATCTCCTTCCCTTAATACTTCCAACAAGAATGAAGCTGGTGTTGTCAAGTAAATAATGTTTTAGCCCTCTCCTCTTCTGTGGTATCTCACATATCTCACCTCATGGATTGAGATGCCTGTGAGGTGACATATTACCTGTATCAGGGATGGGCAATTAATTTTGGATTACAGCTCTCGTAGTCACTTACTGACTGTGTTGGCTAGGGCTGCTGGGAGTCATAAGCCAAAAAATCTGGAGAGCCACAGTGTTCCACTCCTGGCCTGTATCTTTTTACTCTATGACTCTATTGTAGAAAAGGTTCTCCGCAAGATGGATGAGCGCCAGGAAAGTGCTGCAAGACTGGTTTGGCCTCTTTATTGGAGTGTGTATGGCCGAACTTTTGTAAATGCCTCCCCTTTTGGCTTCCGTTTGCAAAGGAACAAATTAGGAGCCAAGGAGAAACAGGCCCAGATCTCAGCTTAGAAATCGGGGACACCACATAGCCAACCTAAAATGAATCAAGTACATTTCCTCTTAAACGTCATGCAAGGAGATCAAAAAGGTCTGTCTCCCCAATGGTTGTCAGAATTTTGCATCCCAAGAAGAAAATATATCTTGGAAACAGAAGAATGTTCAAATAAGCAAAATAAATGCTAGCATGCATAATTATGTGTATAGAACTAAGTATTTTGTAGTATATAACATGGGATTGTTTAAGGCAGGGTGGTTGCTATGTGAAATTTTCCTTCAGTCCTGAAATTTCTAGCATTGTAGTAATGTAAAATTTTAGGTGAGCATTTTACAGACACCCAAAGGAAAGGGGCGGCCAAAGTAACCAAGGGAATGTGAACCCAGGAAACAGGAGATTTCTAAGGGTTAATTATTTTCAATGTTTCCCTTTCTACAGTGCTAGAAATTCTTGAGGGACAGAATTCTTATTGAGGGACAGTGCCCTCCTCACTTTGCCAAGCCTGTATCTAAACCTTTGGTTTAAGGTAGCAGAGAAAGGACACAGCTAGGCTCAGCTGGTACAGTGTTACATATTGCAAAAGGCACCAGAGTAGAGAAATACAGCAGCTTGCCTGGTTTTTGGACAACCCCTTTTTGTGGCCCTTCAACCATATGCTGGTTATGACCAAATGCAGCCATAACCAACACTAGAGGAATATACCTCTATGCTAGTTGCTTGTTGACATGCTACAGAAATTATTATTTAGTTGTTCTAAGAGTGGTAGTGATTTAAAAAAAACTGGGTCCTTTTGTTTCTGAAGGCAAACTACTCCAAACACTTTTTTTGGTTTGGAGGCATTAAATATGTTCTGCAAGGTAATTAACGAGATTAATGCTAATTATAATTGGTGTCCATTCAAAAATGTCAAACCTATTTAAGCATATTTTTCATAATGCTGTTAATTAGGGAATTGCATTGGAAGTGTATACGCACAGGCAAAGGAGTTAAACACAAGGGCGGAAGGCTGAGCTACTCCGCCTGATAGTCTTGAGGATAGCAGCAAAGTGGCAGCTGACAAGCACACATTAGCCACGGCAGAGAGATGGAAACACCAACACTGCTTCTTTGTTCATCTTGTGTTTATTTTCTCTTCACAGTATTTTAAAAAGCAGAAACGGCTAATCCCAGAAAGAACGGTTTGGAAATACTTTGTGCAGTTGTGCAGTGCGGTTGAACACATGCATTCCCGCAGGGTGATGCACAGAGGTAACATTAATTCAGTCTCTTTTCGCTGAATAATAGTATAATGTTCCAATTAGTAAGCGCCTACATTCAGAAACAATTATGCTGATGTTCAGCCAGTGTGTGTTAAGAGACAGTGGAGCTTGCAAGATGGATTTCTCCTTGTGCCCGATGCCTGACTGTAAAGCGTTCATTCTGAGCTGATCAGGAGGATTATGAAGATGAGCTGCCTTCAGCTGCAATAACTGAAATACAGCACAAGTACTGCAGCATTCATTAGAAGGGCACTGGAAGAGTAATGTTGGGACCAGCGGGCACAGTGAATGTTAAGCAACGGACGTACAATCTCCTCAGAGACTTTTGACAAATCGGGATGTGGGATCGGTCCCAAACCTATATCTTTTTTGCCTTTCAACCGCACAGTCAAATGTTTTGAAAGAACAACACTTTGGGGGACGTACACATTTGCAGTGACAGAACAGATGTGTGTCCTGCTGCTGTTCCCAAACTTGTCACCCTCACATTACAGCAGATGTTTTGCTGAATTCAGCTCCTTTCCTGCTCTTTCAAGATTTCTTGTGTGGTGCTGTATCAAAAGGGTTTTCCTTTCATCCCACTGTAAAGAGCACAGCAGACCCGTGAAGCAGGCTGTTGTTTTTGTTTTTCTGTTCTGCAGATGGGAAAGTGGCACTAGAGAATACCTTCCCATAATCCCTCCTGGCTACACCATCCTCACCAACATATCATATGACAGTTTCTGAAATTAAGAAGTTGAATCGTGGTGTTACTGTGAACTTAACTCCCATTTTAACTCAATCAAGCAGTAAGATAAATATACTGTGTTGTTATAATTCCAGTGCTGGATTATGTGCAAGTGAGAAGTTTCCTTACTGCCCCCCCCCAACTTCAAAATGTTAAAAAACTTGGTGGAGGGGGACAACATCAGTCTTGAAAACCTAACAGGAGTCTGTGCTATTGTGATGTTCAAGCCAGGCTTTAAATCTTTGATTTGTGTGTGTTGAAAGAAAGTTGTTTATCCTTCTCAACAAACTTTGTCTATACTGCTATGCAAAATATGCTGAGAAATGTCATACTTAAAACATAGTGACATGACAAAAGCGGGAAGATCCAATTTATCAAAGTTCCTTACATACACAGGCAGAATCTGATGGGTTTATCCATGGGGAGAAGACTGTGGATACTTAGAGCCAGCAAACTTATTTGTGGCTTTGACCTTCTCTCAGGCTTTTCTCTCTTTCTTTTCTGTCTTCCAGATATAAAACCAGCCAATGTGTTTATAACAGCCACTGGAGTGGTGAAGCTGGGAGACCTCGGACTGGGCCGCTTCTTTAGCTCTAAAACCACGGCTGCACATTCCTTAGGTAAGTTGTTCAAATGGCAATGTAGGTGAAGATGTGCCCAAGTGGCAGCTGCTTCTTTAGTACCTTAGTGCCCACACACATTTCAGCCCAAGAATTTTTTAGACACACAAAATATACAATTAAATCACTATTGTTACCACCAAATTACTGTGTGACCAAATCAGTATGCAGGTAAAGTGCATATTGTATGACCACTATCAATATGTAAGTCATTTTTTTTTCAGCAACATTATCTCTGCTTGCCAGTTTATTTATTTTTGCCTTCTACCTTGAGTAGCTTTTTTAAGCAGGATGAAAAATCTCATTTGGAAGATTGATGAATGAGCAGCTGTGTAGTTTCCAAGAGGAAGAAAACTTCCTCCTGCAAAGTGCCACGGTTGCTTAGCATATTCGGTTATGTTCTTCTTTTATATCCTGGAGCCATTCTTAAGAGGCAAGCTGGAAGATATACTTGTCACAGTTCACCCCAGTACTTTTTCCAAGTCCAACAGGACTCCTCAAAATACTTGAGAATTGCACAGAGCTGTTGTAACAAGCTCTAAAGCTCTAGGATGAGTTCTGCTATTTGGTCAAGTGACTGCTGCCTGTTGTGGTCCTACTTTTGGTCCCCTAATCTTTGTCCTAGAATTGCCTGTTTGGAGGGGGGTTGTGGCTGCTGTGAAGATCCCACCTCACCCTCCCGGCCTGCAGTGCTATCAGTCTCACACCTGCTATTGACATAAAATTGATCTGAACAAAAAGATTTGCTTTCTGGTAAAGATAGTGCTGAGATACTGTGCTTAATGTTTGGGATGGTTGTATGTTTTCCATAGTGCCAGTGTCTCACACGACAGTCTTTAAAAGCCTTTCCACATGATTCTTAGCACCTGGTTCACAAGAAGCCTGTTTGATTTGTCTTATTTTGCTTACCAATTTTGAACATGTCTGTTTCTGAGGAGTTCCAAGATTCCTTGTGAGAGGAGAAAATGGTCTTTGCTTGCTCCGGAAAGGATTCCTGAGTCTTGCAAGTTCCACAGAAAATATCAAGGACTTTGTTTTATTGGGGTGTTGCAAGACAAGGGAGCCATTGTGACACCGGGACATACCAAAGAAAGCTCAGTGTTCCCATAAAAAAATTAATGTTGTCTCATGTGTGGGCAAAAATAGAATCATGTCCAATACTTTGATTTCATGGACTGTTGTGCTCACACAGAAGCATAAAATCAAGATCCAGGAGTTCGCAGTTAGGTGGAGGCTAAACAACCAGTTCTAATGGGGATCTAGCCAGACCTGCCCCAAGACTCCTTTCTCAGTGACAGCTGTTTATCCCTTCCTCCTGAGAAATACCCTCCAGGCAGGAAAAACCAAAGAGTATTGGAGTGCCAAATGAATGTAAGTTCTGCCTTCCATCCAGGCTCCAGTTGATGTTTTTACACTGAAAGAAGTACTTCGTTCAAAAAATCAGAATAGCACATTGAAGGCGCTACCCATCATTAAGCAACTTCACTGTTTTATTTGTTTCACAGTGGCACCGTCTTGCAGGTTTAGCTTAATCTGGAGGTCTGCATTTTGATAAGAGGCGATAAGAAATGCATATGCGCAGCAGCTCTGCTTGCGATATTGGATATTTTTCTTTTTCAGTGTTGCCCTGGCAACCATCCTGAACTCTAATATCTAAGGCTGCTGACCCATGAATTGAGCACAGGGCTTATGCAAATAGATTCACCTAATTTTTTTTCTCTTTGTATTCGCTAACATCAGACTGGCATAAAAGGGCATTAGGCAGTACCACAACTTGTCTGACAGGTGTACTCCTGGCTCTGGCAGCGCAGACGCCTCCATGTCAGAAATGGAAGCCATAATTAGAGCAAGGAACAGAATGAACGTCAAACGAATTACCCGGCAGCAGATCATATTTGTCAGGAAGGATTGCATACATAAAAATTAAGTGACAGTACATGCCGGGGTAATGAAGAAAAATGAAAGATTTGCCCATACGCTCTTCGCCAGATACAAGCGAATGTCTTGGCTCTGCACGACAAATTACAATGCTGGATTTCGAGGCTCCTTATTTCTTCACCACAAGTCTGTGTTCATAAAGCAAGACAGGGTGAGGCCCACTTAAACAAATACCTGACAGCAAGCTGGCAGAATAAACTTAGGTGCACATCATTCCAGGCTCTGAGTCCTTCATGCTAGTATACCCCAAGCCTTACTCAAATGCAGAAGGGGAGCATGTTTCTGCAGTCTGCCCAGAAACATTGTGTCATCAGCTCTTCACAAGTTGTTAGAACATCCTTGATGAATGTCTAGGCAGCATTCCACTGTCTCTGCCTCTTTGACCACCTGCCTCTTGGTGCTGGGAGCTGAGGTGTACTCCTCAGCATGCCAGGATTTACTGTCAGTTTGGCTTCAGGCTAGTTGAAAGCTCTCATATTTGCACCTCTAGATGTTTTGCCAAAGGTTTCCTACTTGCAGTGTCTACAGGGATCAGTTCCAAAGGGATCACGTAGCACAATCCACCTTCTCCAAAATTGTTCCTCGCCTAGAATCTCACACAATTCAGTGGTTACTCTTCTCACAACCTGTGTTCAGTTTCCAACCCAAATTTTATTCAAGGAATATCACTGCATCATTATATTAGAGCAAGTGTGCATCTGGATTTGTCTAGGACACTCTCAAAATAGTTTATAAGTAACTGCATCCATGTTGCAATCTGCTGCTGAAATATACAATGACCTGTCACTTTAGTGAAATTACTGAAGCACAACTGCAATTTTTACAAGTGCGTTTTGTCAATAGAATGAATTCCTTCTTTGCTTTGAGGGGGCCTGCTCTAATCACCTCTTCCCAAATGGCAGAAGTTGCCATTATGCTGGAGGTATCGGATTCTTTCTTGTGTGTTTGTTTTTCTTTTGGTAGGCAGCTCTTGTATTGTTGGTTTAGGAAAAAAAGACCAAGGAGTAGGACAAAAAGAAGACAGATGCTTATGAAATTACAAGTGGTAGAGAGAAAGTGGATAGAAGTGTTTCTGGCTCTCTTAATATTGTGATGTGGGGGTGATTGACTTCAAATTCAGAGTGGAACTTATCAAGTATCATTAGTTATGTGTGTGGGGGGGGTCCACTGTCTTGCTCCTGCTCATGGACTTCCTAGTGGTACCTGTCTCTCCTCTGCTGGAAACAGAATGTTGATTAGGTAGATACATATTGGTCTGATCTGCAAGGCTTCTCTGCATTTGTTCTCACACACCTTGTTGTTCTGCTTGCCACACCAGCATGCTGCTCCAGACCGGGTCCATGCCAAAGGTTGTTATTGACTGGTTTAAATACAACAACAACAACGACACTTGTATACAGCCTCATAGCAGAAAGTTCCCTGGGCGTCGTATTGTGGATAAATACAAAAAAATACAAATTACATATAGAATCAAAAAGCAGCATAAATACAACTTGGGAATAATAAACTTCCAACAACCCTAGAATTAAAACACGCTCTCCTGAGAGGCCCAGGCAACAGGAGTAATCTTGAGGAGAGGAGCTGGATACCCTTTGCATGTGGAATGTCCCAGGTTCTGTTGCGGCATCTCCAGGCGGGGTTCGGAGAGGATCCTGTCTGCCACCCTGTATTGCTGGGACTTAGCTGCTATGGAGAGACTCTCCCTTCAGCTCCAAACTGGCATATCAGAGGGCCACAGAGAGAGGGAAAAGAAGAGCAGCCAGCACTCTCTCCTCCCTTGTGTTCAGGTTCAGCTGCTATCCGTCAGCTGCACCTGCACGGGCTTGTTCCCAGCAGTGTGCTGCTGAACTGAGCAACGAGATGGAAGATGTGAGTCCCCACACATCACAGGGGGATATGTAGAGTCCTGCTGTTTGCTGGCGCAGCACCTTGGAGTGGCATTTTACTGTTGGACTGTTTGGCCACAGCGCAGCTACGAGACGAGCAGGCAGAGGCAGAAGTAGGTACCTCTGCTTTTCTTACTCCAGTGTTCGCCAGAGCAGCAACTATTCCAGTAAATTGTTTGAATCATTTCTGTCTAGCTGGTTTATTATAAGCATTGAACCTAATTTTCCACCTCCACTTTCCCTGTGCCTTGTGTGTCATATTTTATGGGAGGAGGACCTGAGGGTACAGGCTGTCAAATTGCCTGTTTGCAAGCCTGTTTGGGAGCCTTTTTGGCCACAGGGCAGGGTAGGAGTGCTTCAAATGAATAAACAGCGTGGACAATAATGAGCTAGGGAAACCAATGATGTGACTCATTGTAAGGTAGCTTTCCTTGAATTGTCAGAAGGGCTAGTTGAGCAGAAAAGTTTTCACCTGATGTACAAAGATGCTTGTGACATCCTAAACTCTCTATATTTCTAAATAAGAAAGTTACTTTGAACAGCTGGTGCTCAGGAGCAGTTCAGCACCTTCTGAACAGGTTTCAGAAGCCACAAGTGTTGCAAAATTTTGTCTTGACAGGAGTAGAACATGTTCTAGAATACACAGTTGCTTTAATTATTTTTGCCCTTCTAGGCTTGTGTTGTGCTCAGACACATCTTGGTTTGAAACAGGGAATTCTTTGTAAAGTTACAGGAAAGAGAAGAATTTCAGGTTGTTCAGAGCTATTTCCTGCTGTGAAAGAAAGGAAGTATAGGTTCAGAAAAGGGCTTTTCCGACATATAAAACAGTGGATCAAATTCTTCAGTTGTCCAGCCTCTTTATTTTCAAGAGTCACAATTATGGCTTCAGTTATTAATCCCAGTTAGAATCAGTAGCATTTACGTAAGTGTTGACTCCACCATGTTCCCACTGACTCAGTGGGTCTACCCTAGTCACAGTTAACAACTGCATTTATGCCTGCATCTTTTAAAAACCATCAGGTCTTATATTACAGTTCGCATCCAGCAATGACGTTTT
This sequence comes from Cyclura pinguis, assembly GCA_030412105.1. Classification (NCBI taxonomy): domain Eukaryota; kingdom Metazoa; phylum Chordata; class Lepidosauria; order Squamata; family Iguanidae; genus Cyclura; species Cyclura pinguis. Next base: position 1,949,162 of record CM059613.1, read on the forward strand.
GTTTGTGGCTGCTGTGAGGGCTTCTGTGTATCCCCATCCCTGCCATCTTGCATGAAGATCTCTTCCTGTCTCACTGCTGTGGTATCAAATCTGGGGGCATTTTAGATGACCTAGTGGTTCTTGTACAAATCTCTCCATCTAAACGCACCACTGGACAGCACCACCCTTGAATAACTGCCACCACCACAGACACCATGTGCCTGATCTAGTTCTCATGTAATTTTTTTTCAGAGGCACAAAAGTATAACACAAAAATAATTTATTTAGCAGAAGTTCAACATAAAGTTAAAGATTACTTCTTTAACATATCTATATCCTCACTGACCCTAGTGAACTAACTCCTATCTCTCACCCTTAATCCTAACTGACCTGTTTGACTAATCTCTAATCTCTGACTAATAACTCTCTTGACATCTCTAACTCGGATTCCTACCTCAGACAGACTTGTATTTCTCACTCTTTTGGACTCTGACTGACCTCCACGTGACCTCTTAAAAATCCCATTCAGACATTCAACCAATCACCAGTTATCCCAGAATTTCAGAATTCTTGCATATTTTCAGAGTTGCTGTTTAGTGGCATCCCCATCCATTTTTGAACTGCAGAACCACTTTGCATTGATCCTTTCTATGAATGATTACTGGTCAGTGTAACCAAGCACGGTCGTGCTAGCGGAGATTTTCATTCTGCTAGTGTTATGTTGGATTTAGGTGTAACTGAATTTAATGCAAAGACAGAATCTCTTAGAACTGGATATAAGAACCTCTTAGGACATTAGGGGCTTTTCACCTTTGTTTTTCTTTACAAAGTAGGAACTTAGGGGGAATCATCCATTGTCAATAGCAATAGTTCACATGTTTATGTTGCAGCTTGATATGGGGACCAGAATTATCATGCCACTTATTTATTGGGGAGACCTTTTGCTCTTATTTTATTGTTAGTAAGTACCTGATAGCTGCAGTTGCCTCTGAGTCAGTGCTCTGATTTTATAAATCAATATATTTCTGTGGCCAGAGCAACAAATTAGTATGCACTTTCTGAAATTATCTAGATAATAAAATGAAATTTTAAAAATTGAATTAAACGGTTTAAATTACCTTTGCCACCTCTTCCTCCTCCTCTTTTCACTTATATCGCACCTTTTCCCAAATACTGGCTCAACATGACTTACAAGATATTAAACAAATACAGGTGGAAATACATACAAAAACGTTAGTAAAAATGCCGTGCTGGGAAGATTCTTGGTCCTTGTGGTTTGAAGGCATACATTTTCCATTGGATTTGGTTGTATTTTGAGTCTGGGAAGAATGAGATCAGTTCTGAATATATGGCATTACCTACAGAATGCCCTCTGAACTGCAGCCACCCCATGCTTGAAACAAATTAGTCGTGAACCTGTAAGCAAAACTCAACAACCCAAGGCTCCCGAGTCTTCATCTTTAATCTTAAACCCCTTTTTTTACCTCCTTAGGCTGTTCTTTCACCTTGCATCCACAGTATTTCGTTTTCTCTGCTGGGGAAACTTTCTGGTTAATAGCCTCCGATTAGCCTCCTCTTGTCAAATTGGCTGATGTGATGCATTACTGAGCCCCGGCTGATTAAATCGGAAGTCTTGTGCACTTTACTAGAAGATGCTCATTACAAGAGATTCCCACTTAATGCTGGACAGGCCATGAAGACAATTGGACTTGTCAGTCTTTTATCTTGGCACTTACTGAAAAATTAATGCCTTTTTTAAAAAAAAGCCCAGAGATCTGTCTGTTCATCTATTTGCTGACAATGCCACATGATATATAAGGTAGGCTTGGTATGACCAGGTCAGGCACAGGCCGCCCACTTAATGTAATATAGCAGCTTAATATACAGAAATCAAACGAGAAATGTGGTGTGCTCATCTGTGGCATAAACACTGTTCTCCTGCTTTGATCAAAGGCCCTTTTCAAGCATTATTTTGAAAGGCAATTTTATATCAGACAAGATTCTCCAGGAGCAGTCAGTGAGACTGTAACTCTCCACAATCATGGCCCTCTGCAGCAAATGGACTGGACAGTCACTCAGGAATGTCCGAATTCATGATTACCAAACGCTGTCAGCCACCTCTGTCACCAGAGAGCCCTGACTCCATCAACAGGATCCTTCGTAGGCATGTCTTTTCAAGTCTTCTTGCTGTCATCATTGTGTACAGTCCCACCTAAGGCTGAATATCCTTGAGCATGTACAGAGGAGACCTTAGCACCAAATTCTAGATTGTACACTTTTTGTTTTCAAGAATGTGACCTCTGGTGAGTCCATTTCATCCCTTCTGTCTTTCAAAATCTTTGGAACGTAAGAGCCTTTTGAATCTAATCAAGGCAAGTCTGGCTTTTTGTGACCACAGTTGCAGGTCAGGTTCTTCAGAGAAGCTCAACAGATAGGCAGAGGCCCTGCATTGGAAACATTTACACAGAAATTTGCAGTGTTAGCAAGAAGGGGCTGGCTGTGTTCTCCTGTTTGTCTTGTCAATACCTGGAGGAACACGGAAAGAAGTGGCAGAGACAGGAAAGTGAGGCAAGAGTTTTGTGGTCAGAATGATGGACTTAAGCTGGGCCACCTCTAGGTGGCTGGAATCAATCTCTGGTCCTCAGATATTTTATTTTATTTAATATTTATATGCTGTCTTTGTCCCAGAGTGGGACCTAAGGTGGCTAAATATTTTGTGGGGATGAATGAGATATCACAATAAGATCAGCAGCATTAACAGTGAAGTACAGCAATACTTTGCATTTCCCATTGAACTTGTGAATGTTCAGAATTAAGCATGTCAGCCTCATGGTTCAGTGTTGACCTGTGGGAGTGATCTTCGGGATGGTTTTCAAGTAATGAATTACTTCTGCAGTAGCAGGTTGTATTTAAAAACTGGAGAAACATGCAGCCAAGAATGATGTTCTAATCAAACACGTTTCAGAAGGCAAGTGGTGAAATGGCCCACGAATTCTCAGATAATGTCCTCCTCAAAAGTCTGTGGTTAAGGACAGCACAGCCAGGCAAAGATTTTAAAGAGCTGGTGTTCAGCCCTGTCTCCTCTTAGTATTCTGCTGTCCTGCCTTGTCTCGCTCCGTGTAGTTCGTTAAAAGAAGTCCTGGTTAATGAGCCCCTCAAGCTGGCGTCTGTGCTGCGCAGTCAGGGCAGGCCTGGGTCAAGGGCTGTGTTGGAAGAGACCTCGGTTGGGTATTTCATCTTGCTTGAAATGATGACGGTGTGGGTACGAGAGGGAGAGATGGAGGCAAGCATGTTAAGCAGTGTCCCCTTTTTTCCAAAAGGTCATTTTTCATTCTCTTTCACAATGAGCCACCCTTCTTCTGTTGGCCTGATTCCCAACCAGGAGGTGCCCTCAAAACGATGCAGCTTTGCATTTGAGTGGATGGGGCTTTGAGGGGGAGGACACTGGTAATTGGTTCCTAGCCACTGCCAGAGGCAAACACCAGGTAACAGAGGAGTGCAGAAGCAGTAGAAAAAGCACTTGTTCCTATATTACTAATAATATGGTCTCTCTGCCAGCCGCTCAACTAAGGCTAGCTCACCTGCCTAATATATTGTTCCTCCATGCGCCAGATCTGTTTCATGTGTCGGTTTTGGAGATCACTGTAATCTGGCATCTCCAGAGTGTCAGATTGTGTTCAGTTTGTCCAGTGCGTGAGCCTGTGATAGTATAGTACTCTGACTGTCCACGTAATGAAGGGACACACTGACTGAGGCAGCCTGGCTTTGTCTGACGTAAAAAAACTTTTCCCTTTAAAAGGACTGGCGACCCCAACCTGTCTGGATTCTTCCTTGCTATACCAGCCCTATAGTTGATCCTGTTCATACCTCAGATAGATGCTAGCTGGGTTTGGAGCCACAAGGTCATACATTTAGTGACCCTGGAAGTAACCTGCTTGTAATGCACGATGTACCTCATTTTGCAGGCAGAACCACTGAACATAGATCCAGCGACATCCTTGGATTTGAAAAGAGATACGAATTGGTGTTTTGCTGTTCGTAAGCGAAGCCTTGGAGATCTGATTTTGGTGACAAACTGTGACAGTCACTTTTGAGCTGTATTGCTTGGCGAATGTGTACACAGCAGGAGAATATCCTGGCTATGAGACAGGTTTAAAAAAAAAAGACAAGGTTCCGCAAGGCTGTACATTTGTGCTGATTTCTCTGTGCTGTAATTTCCTGCCATATAATCTCTTATCCTTAATGATTTAATTGGATAATTATTGCTCCCATAGTCTTTTATCTTTAGGTTTTCACAAGACATTTTCTAATAGGTATCATTGAAAGCTTGTGGTGAGTCCCATAAGCCTTGCTTCAGAAGGTAATCCCTTTTCTCGGCTTATCTCTTACAGTGGGAACACCCTACTATATGTCCCCCGAAAGAATACATGAAAACGGATATAATTTTAAATCGGATATCTGGTCTTTGGGCTGCTTATTGTATGAGGTAAGCATCTCTTGCTTTTATATTGGTGTTCACCAGGGGACACTGGATCCCTCCGGCATTACTGGACTCCAGGTCCCATTAACGTCAGCCGAAAAAAAAAGGCCGGCATTCAGGCACATTGGGTATTACAATCCAGCAGTGCCAAGAGGGTTACAGGTTCACTTTCCTTGGTTCTTCTGTGGAGCAGTCAAAGTGAAAAATTAAGAGAAAAAAGGGTCCAGTCTCTTTCAGTACTGTGGGCTGCTAGAGGGATAAATACATATCTGAAAAATGTCAGGCTTGAACATGTACAGTGCTTGGGAATGACAGATCTCGACAACAGAAGAATCCAAAGTTGTTAAGGTATGTTGTCTCTCTCCGGAGTCGCATCAGCCAAAATGTCACTTCCTTCATGGCACCCATGCCATGTAGCCCACAGAGTTTCAGTGGCCTGAATTACTTCTGCCTCTGCTTTGGCAGTGAAAAAAGTACTCTTCCATCAGTAAACTTCCCTCACTGCTTTGTCTGTTACCAGACTTCTGTGTTAGAACCATACTGAAGGCACACAGAAGTGTAGTTTGTTTTTTAAAGTAAAGATCTTGAGTGTGAGCAGTATGCAAAAAGAGGTATTGGATATCCCAGTTTTAGAGGAGCGATTTAAGGTTAGTGCTACACAGTTTGGTCTAAGAGCCCCAGTACTAGCCGAGCTGATGGTTTTGCAAACGCATCTGACGGTGAGCTTAGGATAGATTTGCCTAGGGCAGCTCCCTGCGCAACACTGCCCTTTTTAAGATTTGAGGAGGGAATGGGTATGGGAGCACCTGAAAAATGAGCTGTGCCCCCCGCCCCCGTGAATCATGGTATAAAAGTTGCCCGTTCTTGTGTGTCTTGGAAAGGCAGAATTCCAGAGGACCTTTTGTTTGATTTGGCCTGTGCCTGAACAACTTGCAGGAATGTATTGCATGTGTGTGTTTTGAATGGCCCTTGCAGCTTTCTGCCAGCCTGTGGGACAAGGCCGAAGGACGTGAGAGAGACTTAAGAGCCGTTTGCCCAGAATGGAGGCTGTTCCCCGCTGGGTATCGAGAAGGGAAATCTCTCAGACGTGAGGCGGGCCGGCGCTTTCCCTACGTGTCGCTGTTGGGGAGAGGGAGGGAGAGCAACCCACTCGCCAGGTGTAACGGATGCTTGTTTAACAAGGCTGTCTGCTGTTTTGGGGCGGGGGGGGGCTTAGGTCTGAGTCATCCAGCAGTTCAATAGGTGCTGATTAATTTGTTGGCAGTAGGCGAAAGCCCTACGCATGGTGCATGGAGAGGAAAAAGAGTATCGGTGTAGAGAAGTCAATGAACAAATCAATGAGCTGCAGCTGGAGGGATTAGGTAGCCTTTGGGAGAGCAGCGCAGCGTGACTCTATTAGCCCTCTGCCGGTCTTCCAGGAACTCTGTCGCCTCTGGCTTTGAGGCAGGGGCTGCTGCCAGGGCTTTCCCTTGAACCAGACGCAGCCAGGACAAGCAGCGGGAGTTGCTTCCGTGATGCCCGTCCCGCGCCAGCTCTCCTGCGGAGACGTGTATGAACGGCAGGGTGATGACCGGGCGGAGGGAGAGGCTGACCGGGGAGTCTCGCCCGCCTTCTAGGTTGCAGTGTACGGGACTTCCGGGACGTGGGGTCTTGGTTGCCGCACAGCAGGTTCTAGGAATCCTGCCGGCATGGGCTGCCCTGGGAGTCATGAAAGAAGCCCTCGGCTGTTGCTCCACGCCTACATTTTGTGGAAGCCCCTCTCCCAAAAAGGGCCCAAGCTAAGAAAGGATTTGGAGCCCCTGTGGAAAATGTGGGTATTTGGTCCTCCCAAGAACCTCTTGAAATGAAGGCTCTCCAAACAGGTTCAGTTTCTGGCTAATATTAGGCCCCCAACTGGAAGGATCAGCCCCTTAGGGTTTTTTTTTTAAAAAAAAAAACCCATGTTTATATCCTGTTTTCCCTATGACTCATGCCCAAGGTGGCTTTTAGCCCGCCATGGCACCTCTTTCTGTCACTTACGGGTTCCAGCTCAGGTGAGATGAGTTCATCTGCGGGTGCCATGCCAAAGAGGCATGTTGGCACATGCGGCCTGCCCCTGTCCTACCCAAGCTCTCTTGAAGTGTGAACACAACTGTTTGGTGGCGATGGAGGTTTAATCCTTAGCTATTCGCATCTCACTAATGAGGTGTGAATTCACATCCCCCCCCACCTCACCCTGCTCTGCTGAATTCCACAGAATATGTCAGTGCCAATACTCTGTTCTTGTGTAGCTGTTCTTGCTTTGCTAAAAAGGGAGAAAGCTGCGATTAGCTGCTTGGAGGTTGTTTTCCTGGGCCTTTTCACTGTGGTGTGCAGATAAGGGGGGGGGCTTTTGTCTCTGAGTTGCCTAGAGGCACGCATGCCACTTGAAATTCACTTTAAAATTATTTGGTCTTGGGGAGAGTGTATTTGTGTATTGTCAGACTGTGCCACCTCAACCTGACATTTACATTTCCCCATTGATTTATATTAAATTTTATCAAAATAGTGGGGAAGCCTTCACCAACTTTTGGATATATGTCATCCAGATAACTTGCAGAAGATAAAAATAAGTTACCCCACTCCTTGAAAATAGCTGCAAGCAATGGCTTCAGCAGTTCTAACAAGACAATCAATTTAAACGCAGAGAGCAATTTGTATTTTCTCAGACCAGCCACTGAGTGTGGTGGTCAATTTGAAAGGAAGAGCTGGATGCTCCACGGTAATTGTTCTAATCCGGATGTCAAAAGCAGACTCCAAGAGGAAGTGGCCGTTTGCCACAACCTTTACTCGCCTCCGGTCGTAGAGCGCCACCCTGCTGCCCGGCCATTCCAGTCACTCCCTGAAAGGTCCTGCCAGCCTGAGCTAGGACGGCCTTGGAGCGAGGAGGCAGCACCAGCGCTGAAGCTGTGGCTGTATTTCTGTCCTCGTGTGTTCAGATTTGCCACCGCAGCGGTGACCTTTGCCTGCTTGCTGCGTGGCTACCTGTCAGGGCACAGTTCTCCTTTGAGAACCACTTCCTGCTTTACCCGGAGCGCAAGTTTTTCTCTCCAGAAACAACCCCCTTCTAGCAAATCTAGATCTTTTGCAAAGCTGTCTGGATCTCCGGACTTTTCCTAAAATGCTGGAGAAATGGGCTGGCCTCGGTGGACGGTGGGGACTTAGCTGCTGATACTGGGGTTTGCCAAATACGCCTGAAGGTTTTGGTTGTTGTTGGTCCTTGCGTGGAAGGATGGTTCATGGTTTCACCAAAACTTGGGCTGATGGTGAAAGTTGTATTAACTGAAGATCAGCAGTTTGTACCATTGCAGTCTGACTACTACACTACTTACCACGTTATCGCCACTGGTGAATGCAAGGACTTTGACTCCCTGCTAAGTTCTTAAACTGCTCAAATGTTTAACTATTTGTCCATATTACATAGTTCTTAAAAAACAGAATAGGTGAGACAGGGGCCTTGGGTTGAGCACACATAGACCGTTTTCAGAACACTTCTGGGAGCTCGCTGACTGTCGAGAGGCCAGTTTCTTTAGGTCACTTTCCCTGTGCACGTTAATGAACAAAAGGCTAGCAATTACCAAATAGACTCCTCATTTAAATTAGCAGCACAATACCTCAGTCTCGCCAACACAAATAGAAAGGAGCTGCAGCAGCTTGCCCATCTACCCTGGCTTGCAGTAAAACGGTTTTAAAAGATCTTCTGTAGCCAGAGTGGATAATATCCACAATTATCCAATAGTGCTTCATTAGGAGGAGGATTACTTCACTGTGGCAGGGCAGCTTGTGACAGCGAGAGTGACAGGAAACCCTTGAATAGCATTATGGATTAATAAGCAGCTGAGGCTCCTCCGCGTGGGCCGCCTGCTGAGGGGGACACACGGCTTTTGCTCGCTCGTGGCATTTCCTTTGAAGGCAACCCTTATTAGAGCTGGACGCAGATTGGGCGGGGGGAGGTATTGCTCTCTTCCTGAGAGTGCTGCACCTTTGGGGTGAGGTCTGAGCTCCCAGCTGAGGAAGAAAAGGGACTTGAGTGGGATCCCGGGATCTCCTGCCCATTTCTCTTTTTGTGTGGACCCTGGAGATATGGATAAGCTATAGCCAGAGGTTGGAAGTTATCTTTTTGGACTGTAATGCCCAGAATCCTCCCCCCCCCCCAAAACAAATGGCATAGGGACTTGTTCAGATTTGATTTACGGAATCTTCTTACAGAAGCATTTTCTTCCTTCTTACAAAAGGTGGTTTAAGTTCTCGCTGTTGTGTTAGCTTTGTTGCTTGACCGTTCCGTGGCCATCCCCGTGAATTGGTTGCATTTCATTGGCTGGGCTTCTGGATGAAGGGAGGAGGGCCAGTGTTCTCAAAAGCCACCCGGGATCTGTTCCCCTAATCTGTAATATCCAGTTGGATGACCCTCTGAGCCACAGCAGAGGTCGTAGGTTTCTCTGCTGCAGAGCACAAAGCCTGCCTTTGGTTGTCCAACAGATGCCTCCAATTCTTTGTGGCGTTTTTGCAGAGCCTGCATAAAATGTTCTGTATGAAGAGCAAAGTGCCTCTGCTGGACTCAAAAAATACACAAAACTCAACAGAGTGCTTACATAAGAATCCAGATCTTTTTGTAGGGTACCCAAGGTTATAATAAATTACCCTTTGAGTTCCGGCAAGCGTGTCACAGCTTACATTGCTATGTGACAAAAGCCAGCTTTGCCGCTGGTGGTGAAGTCTGCTGCCAGTTTCCCTCTGATGAAACCAGAGGTTCCTGGCAGGGGCTAGAATATGGAGGAAAAGGAACGCAGAGGTGAGCGGTGGACCTCACCTGAGAGCTGCCCACCCTGTTGGGATGCTCCAGGGACTGGCGGCGGCAGGAGCCTTCCGCGGCTTGACGGTTCAGCACTGCTCACGGAACGGAGAGGAAAGCGACTGCAGATCCATCTCTTCAGAGGGAGCTGCGGTGGTCTGCCGTGGCCATCGCTGGCCAAAAGGGTTAGCACTCCTTCCTCTTTCTTTTGAATGGTGCTATCCACCACTGTCGGATTAGAGGTCGTTTCCTGGGATGTTAGCTCATTTTGGGGGGGCGGGGGGGGGATGAGATTAAATGGAGAGCTAGGCTCCTTTAGCAGGACTGTCAGAGGAATGCACTGAATCTCTTGCATATCTCCCTGAAGTATATTTTAGTAAAATGAGGCCAAAAAAAATTCTGTTCATAAAAACTTCGAATCCTACATTCTAAACACACACACACACACACACACACACACACACACACACACACACAACGTGTGTGTGTGGGGGGGGGATTGCCTAAGGCCTGACTGACTAAAGAGACGGTTCCACGTAGAGGAGGCGGCCAGCAGTGCTGGCACTCACCATGGGGAAGCGAGAGGGGAATCTCAGAGTCACCACAGACATCTGGGATTTTTGGGTCACATGGTCTGGTTGCCTAGGTATATTGATTATCAATGGCTGAGCATTGCAATCCATAATTGACCTTTGGGAAAGCTTGAAAAATGGTGAGAATACAGCAGAGGCATTCAGGAGAGCCTGATACTGCCTACAGCCCATATTGGCCTAACAGTAAATGGAGGATGGTGGTGTAAAGAGAAGGCTTAATTAGAGAAGTGTTTTCGTACAGGTAACGACGAGGTGAGAGCCAGCGCGGCCTGGTGGTTTGAGCATTGCGTTAGGACCCTGGAGACCAGGGGTTGTTTCCCTGTTTGGCCATGGGAATACACTGGGGGACCTTGGGCACCTCGCACACGCTCACCACAAGTTGGAAGTGACTTGAAGGCACACCACAACAAAACCTGGTGAGACAGGAGGAGATATTTGGGGCGTTGACCAGGATTCAGTGGAGTGCTTCCTGGGGCATGTGCCATCAGAGGATGGGTCACAGGGAGAGATTTTGCTGTTGGGGAAGCAGTCAGGCACGCCTCAGGTCCATCCAGATTTGTCAGCCCAAAATCCTTAGCTGTTCCTAGAGGGGTAGTTAGCTAGGAATCCAGCACGTACGCGCGTAGACACTAAGTACAACTAAGTACTGACCACACGTAGCTACTGAGCAGTCATCCAAGTGAGCTTTTGGTTCATACTCCTTGAGCATTCTCCTGCATTGTTCATTTCTTGAATTTTTCTTTCCAGATGGCTGCTCTTCAGAGTCCCTTTTACGGTGATAAAATGAACCTGTTCTCCCTCTGCCAAAAGATAGAGCAGTGTGATTACCCGCCACTTCCAGCGGAACATTATTCGGAAAAGGTGAGTGGCTTGCAGTCAGAAATGAGCGTGCATCACGCAAGCGCAGAATTGGGGTGGCCCTGACTATCGTATATGCGCATCTTTGGCTGCCGCTCTGAGGCCACCAGTTCACGCACGTCACTTTTCTTACTGGAACGCTTGGGCGACGGGGTCCTGGCGACGGCCGCCGCTGCTAATTTAGATACCGACACCATTCTTTTCTCCCCGTTCACCCTCAAACCTCAGAAGGCGGCTGTCCAGCGTTTTGTTTTCTCATAGACAGCCCTGGCACCACCCACTGCTTCCACCCGGATCCCTCTGTGGCGCTGGGCCTGGAGCACAAATTCCCTTTTGCAGGACTGGTCCCGTGGCAAAGCCAAGCTCAGGATTTGTGCGCTTTGCTTGGCCTGACTGCTGTTCCAGCTCTCTGGAATCTGCCTTCTGGCAGCAGGAATTAGTGCAGGTTGACAGATGTGTTTCCTGCCTCTCCAATTACTGTCGGTTTGCCTCCCTCTGGCAGTGCTAAAGAGTGTGTGCAGTCTGGTGCTACAATTCAGGGTGAGAAGGATGGTGGAGAGCTCGGAAGTGGCAGGTCCCAGAGAACTCGGTTCCAGATGGTGCGTTTGCATGCAACAGGATGCAGAAGCCATCCGGCCGAAGGAGGCGCTTCTGTGGTGTGTGAAACGGCACCGGTACTCATTGGCCTAGGGCAGCGTGTCTGTGCGCGTGCTCACGTACGCGCACGCACGCATTTCGGGTCTAGGGTGCAGCATATTTTCATAACCTTCCAGTCTGGATTGGTCGGAAAGAGAGACCTTTGCCGTGCGGTTGTATTGCCCTCGAGAGACAGACGGCTAGGCACTGGCGAAGCCCGTCTGAGGGCATCTGCTGAGGGTTTGTGGTCTTTCTGAGGAGCGTGGTGCAAGCGGCCCCATCCGTCAGGACAGCCAGAGTGTTTGACCAACCAGAATGAGCCAACCCGGCCTCTGTTGAAAGGTAACCTCATCCCACGCGCAAGCGCTTCCGTGCCGGCAATATTTCCCTCCTTCGGTCGGCTTCCCCGGGGGTTGGGGAGTCGAGAAGCCCGAGCCTAGATCACACCTGCCAAAGCACAGAAGGGTGTTCTGCGCCACTTAGCAGCCACCTTACACTGACTCCCTGAAGACAGGACGCTGCCCTCCTCCTCACTTTGGCGAGGAGCCTTGTCTGGTGCGGGGGGGGGGAATCTGACTGTGGGACAGTTGTGCTTTTAATTACCATTAAAATAATTGGCTCTGTTGCTGCGGGGAGGACAGGAGAAGATCAGAGGCTCACGGCTGTTTCTCTCAGTGCCACGGGGTGTAGACGCTGCTTCCAGGGCCCTGTAATTAAAAACTCTGGTCTTTCAAGTGCGAAATGAAAAGCACTGGGAGGTGGGAGCTAGAGCAGTTGCCGCGCTTCCTTTATTACGCAGGCAGTAGCCGTGTAAGCGGGAGGGTCGCGGCTCGCGCGGGCGGTCCGTTCAAACTGGCTAGCAGACCCCAAAGGAGGAAGCTGCTCCTGGAAGAGGGTCCAGGTCATTTGCCAGTCCCTTACCCTTCAGAACCAGGACGGGCCTGCCAGCCTCTAGGTGCCCCGGTTGCAGCTTTCATCAGCCACAGCCAGCAAGACCCACAGAAGACTCCAGGGTAGGGAAGGCTTGCCGGACCTCTGCCGGCAGTGCTCTTTCTTTGGCCCTCCAGCTATGCGCCTCCTGCTTAAACGTGTTCGTTTCATTCGAAAGCTACGCAGAGTCATTCTCATTTTCTGAAAAATTCCAGCCGTACGGGAATTGAAGCTCACTAAGCCAAGTTTGAGCCAAACAGCCTTCTAGCCTATGCTCGACCCTTCCGGTTGCCCATACAAGCTTACCTCAGAGTTTGACTCAGAGTTTCGGAAGGCGCTCGGCTTTCTTTTGAGCCAGAGTCTTGTCAGGCTGTTCCTCACTGACCGTCACATAAATCGGCCAAACCGTTGTTACTGCACACGAGGGTTTGCCTCCGTGAGATTTAGCCCTTGTGTTCTTGGGACAGGTTTACCTACTGCAAAGCTGTCAGGCCCTGTGACAAACAGGAAAAGCAAACTGACGGAAGCTTGACCAACAACAGGCTAACGGTGGGTAGCGGATGCGGGTCCTCAAATCACAGCAGTCTTCTTGCAGTATTTTCAATGACCCGCGTTTACGTCCGGGGATGTGTATGTTTTATTTTACCGTTTAATTTTGGGGGCCTCAAAGCTGGATGCTTGCTTTCTCAAAAAAGGGCACGGAGGCCTTGAGGCCCTGTGGCAAAGGATGGTCGAGGGCTATGTTTCACACGCGCCCCCTCTCCCCGCTTGCAGTTGCGAGAGCTGGTCGGCATGTGCATATACCCGGATCCCGACCAGAGACCCGACATCGGTTACGTGCACCAGCTAGCAAAACAGATGCACGTGTGGACCTCCAGCACTTGAAGAGTCAGCCGGCGTGCTCCAGAAACAAGCCGTCCCAGCTTAGTCTTACTTGAACCTTCCGTCTCAGACAAAACCAAGAGGTGCCTCGCCAAACTCAAGCGGGAGTTGAGCCTTCCTAGGAAGACGCTTCATGATTTCTGCAGGCCATTTGCAGGGGTGCTCACAGAGTGGATCCGCTCTAAGTGAAGGCTGTGAGATGCTGCTGCAAGTGTGTGTTGCTTTTTAAAAAGCCAATAACATGTTACAGATGTAGATCACTTAAAAAGATCCTTTCTTAAAACTGTTGTGTGTAATCTAGGTTAGGCTGTAATAGCAAGGGTTTCTCATTTGTGTATTTGACACGCCCCTTGTATCTTAACTAATGTGAAATATTGAAATAATTCCTTTGGTGAAATCACTTTATACTAATGTAAGAATTACCGTAGATTTTTTTTGTGTAATTTGTATAACTGCTACTTTGCCTCTTCTGCCAATGGTTAATAGCAAGTTTGGTTTCTAGTGTATTTTTTAAGAAAAACATCCAGCCTGGAGTTTTATATTTCCCTCCTTTGTATGAATGGGGTATAGAGAGGGAACATGTTTGAAGACTGTTTTTTTAATTCGACTTTAGAATGACTTATTTTGCAATGCATTTTGTCAGTATGGCTGCAGTCAAGAGGGCTCCCTTGTAGACCTCAAACCAAAGTTCTTTTTTGTTGGTTTCTGGGCCAGCACTGGCACAGGTAACTACAAATCTCAGTAGCCGTTCTTACATGACCAGTGTTACTGTAAGCAGAAGTCTGGGATTGGGGGAGGATGCCGTGTGTGTAAAAACCAGTGGTAGGTACTCCAGCCACCTTACAGCTACCTTGAAACAGTGTTGTCAACATAAAGTAAGGGTATTACATTGACCACGGAATACAGCACGTCAGAGGAACTTGCTTTCTTTAAAACTCAAAATGATCATCCACACTTATTTACTGTGAACACTCATTTACGAATGTGAATATTTTAAACAAGCTGATCTGAAGGAAATAGCAAGACTTACGTTTTCATTTACACGGCTTTAAGTCGGCCGAATCAGTTAATTGACTTGGTGATCCGAGTTCCACAGAAAGATACTGTTTTGTAAAAGCAGTGGGAAGTCAGATTTCTCTCGCGTCCGCTTCTTTTGGAGGAACGGTGCTCGGTCAGTTTCAGTGTTTCTGAGGACACTATGGGTGTGCGTGCGTGCGTGCGTGCGTGCGTGCGACCAGCTGGTTCTTCACGGGCTTTATAAAAACACAGCCTCTAAGTTTTCAAAGCAGGTTCTTCCTTTCCTCAAAATACAGAATCTATGTCTTTTCTGTGCATTTCTACAGATCATTTACTCACTGCCTTAGAGAAGGGCAGCCTCAACTAAGAAGCGATTTTGAGACAATCCTCCAAAGTGTTAATATTTAATTGCTGTGAAATACGCTGGCAGTACGCACCCACAGGGAAGTCCAGCCTGTGGATCTCATTGGAGTCAGTAAATTTCAGCTCTGTTGTGAAGACAGCAGCGTGTCTTCTACAGGCCTGTGCTCGACTGCTTACAAACCTTTTGTGGGGGGGGGGGGCTTAAAAGCAAGTACAGAGTGAGTCCCCTTCAGGCTTCCTTTGGTCTACGCAATTTAGTCTTTGGGTTTGAGGGTATGCTACATTGAATTGGTCTCCAGCTTTTGGGAAGCTTCAAATTTTGATAGGCCTGCTAAATCTGGTCTCTCTCGCTTGCTCTGTTAAGGTCTACTTAGTGCTTAGGTAAATGTATTTCCAAAGAATTTTTTTGCAACTGTGCATTTTTAGATAAGATTTAAATGATTTACAAAATAAAGTTTTCTTTGTAAAAATAAAGAAGGTACCTTAATATTCTTCACTTACTCTGGAATCTTGCATGTAATGCCATTTAAGATCATACATCCTGGGGAAAGACTGGTTTACGCTGAAATAGTCGACCTGTAAACTGAAGGCTAGAATATTGTTTGTTCATTAAATGGCAGGAGGGCAACAGGAATAATCAGGCACTCCCTGACACACTGCCCACTTCGCTCGTAAAGGTGCTCGTGGAAGCAACTGCCTCTTAACTATATGTATATATAAAAGCAACACCCCCGCTCTGGCTTGGTCCCCCAAATACATGCGGAACCGGCTGGAGCTACACGCAGCTACAGTTAAGCATTAGTAATGGCTGCATAAAATCTCCACGTCATGCTTGCCCCCCCCCCCGCCCCATATCATTTAGTAATGCCTGCATGCCAAAACTTCAGTAATTCTCATCCTGCCGGTCATCCGTACCAGGCGGCTTGGGTGTTTCTGCTTAAGAAATGCAAAAGTATGCCTGTAACAATAGTAAAAGCTGGACCTAAGTAACATTTTATGTTACCTCTGACTCTTAACGGAATATGCTTTTTCCTAACCTCCGACGAAACGGCGTTCAGTCCGCCGTCCGATGCCTTCAGATCTGCCTTGTGGCACCTTCGAGACTGACAATGTCACGTTTTATACTTTAGCGCAATTAGAGGATAAGACCCATTAGTGGCTATTAACAGGTATGAGAATGACCACTGTTCTGCATGTCAGTTTGCTGGGGGGAGCCCACGTGCCAGGCTGTGGGCACCGGAGCCCTATCTATACAGTGCCGGCCAGCGGGAAGGCGAGAGATGGGGCGTTCTCACTGGTTTGCTGACAGCCCCCTGAGATACACACAAAGATCTGGTCAAGAAATGAGTAAATTGCTCAGTACTTACTGTTTTTTATTAGTTCTGCATAGAGAATGTCAATTGCAAATTCTCATCTCCCCCTCCCACAAAGCATTGTGATAAAATCAGGATGTGTCCATTGTTTGCACTGTTTCATCTGTCACTTCAAGTTCCAAGAGAGTAACTTTTTCAGTAAGAACTCCTGTAGTTCCTTTCTCACATCTGTACCTCCCTTGCCTGTTGAAGAAAAGAGACAAATTATGCAGTGATACTGGTTCGAAAAGCTCAATGCCCTAAAAGCCGCTAACGGGTAGTAAGAAACGAGGACTAGCACACCGACTGGACTTTAATGCAGGGGTGGGAAGAAGCATGGCCGTCCAGTTGTTGGGCAGCCAATGGCAAGGGATGTTAGGAGTTGCAGTCCAACAACACCTGGAGGGCCACATGAGTCCTACTCCATGATACAACACTGTACTAGCCTTTC
The DNA here is from genome assembly GCA_030412105.1 of Cyclura pinguis. NCBI lineage: Eukaryota > Metazoa > Chordata > Lepidosauria > Squamata > Iguanidae > Cyclura > Cyclura pinguis. Next base: position 1,965,513 of record CM059613.1, read on the forward strand.
ACAGACTGTAAGCCAGGGTTTGTAACAAAGGACAATTTTCAGTTAAAAAGCCTACAGATCGAGAAGCTCACGCCACCTCCGAGACAACCCTCTCGGTATTCGCGTCTCCCTGGGAAGGCCATCTTGGGTATCCACCTGGCAGAGTTAAACACTGCACAGGGCCAGCTAGAAAAGGTTGTTTTCTTTCAAATCCCACTTCAGGCAGAAGACTCTACCATGACCCAACACTGTCAAAAGCACAGGGTAAAAATGTGCACTGAAAAAAAATCTCAAGAGCAGGAGGTCACGGCCTTTCCAAAGTCAACTCAGTGACTACACAACCACACTGGTTTTATCCAGAACAGAGGAAATAACAAACAGCTTGTGTCATGCAATACGGCAGTGATTCACAGATTACTATACCATACTCTGTTAACAGCTATCCTGTTCTCAATCTGAAGACTGATGGCCCCCCACCTACAAAAACCGGCCCAGAAGGAGAGAAACCACATTCACTCACCTTTCCCCCTTTTTGTTGGGCACGTCGTAAGGACGGAGGAAGTCCAGCTTGTTCTTGCTAAGGACACAGAGATCAATGTTACTGCCAGAGCCCAGATCATTGTAGATACCAGCCGCAATAGCATCCCTCACAAGTTGTTTGGCTTCTTCTTCCTGGGAGAAAAATTCCAAGCAAACGTGAGACAGTCACCTCCCTATTCAGATGCACAGTGCTGGCCATCAGATACACCTTCTAAAATGACAATCTCTTGAAGGACAGAAAAGACAAAAGCGGCATAGGATCTGTTTGGGAGGCACGCGGACCCATTTTGAGATACCATATCTCGAGATAGCCTAATACAAATATAGAGACAAGCATAGTCATTCCTGCTGTAAGAAGCACTGAGGCATCCCCACCAAAAGGCTCCGGAATATTCCAAATTTGTCTTTGCGCAGGCACGGTCCATGTGTAAGATGCAGAGACCACACATAACTATGTGATTACAGAATTCATTTTTCCACCAATTGAAGACCCAGTACCTACAGAAGGTGAATGCAGTGCCATTTCCATGACAATATAACCAGCAAAATTAACATCAGCCAAGCTAGAACTCTTAGCTTGTGGTCTGCATATTAACAAAAAGGCAAGGCTAAATTCATCCAGTCTAGAGATCCCATGAAAAAGGGAGCCAAAGGCCTTCTGGAGATGGCCAAGGAACACTGTGGCCAAAACTCATCCCGTAAAACCTTTGCAAAAACAAAAGAGCAAACTCCTCTTTAGTCAGTTATTTTCCAGTGGATAATGTGCTTTTGACCACCAAATGCCAAACGCAGTGGAAGAGGGGGAACAATTCCCACAACGTTAGCACCCTCTACAGGCCCACCAAGGAAAGAAAACTCGTTTCAAAAGCGGCTTTCTGCAATGATCTGTGGCTGCGCCTGGTCCCAGGAAAGTACGAGGCGGCTAAATTATATATCATCCGTTGAAAGTTAGCGCACGCCTTGGGACATGGCTCTGCACAGAGGGGCTAGGAAACAGTAAGCTGTTTCTTGGTTTTCCACCAAATCTCACTTTGGACAGAGAGGGATGGACGGACACACAAGCCTGGTGTGTGCTTGCAGCATTTCGGTTCTGAATCCAGATGCAGGTAGCCGCAATTCATGAGAGAGATGGCTCTTTTCCTCCATAAAGGAGGCAATTCATCCACTGCAAAGCCCAACTGGACTCACCTTCCCACCCCTTCCTTCCCCTCGTAAGTTCATTTTCACCCATGCTCTGCAAGCCTTAAGCTTCCTGCCTGTGTAAGATGGATGTTTTGTGTTCTGGTCCTCATGATGCACAGTCCACACCCAGACTCCTGAAACCCCTGCCAAGACTTCTTAGGGCTGTGATGCTGAGATAGCGGCCAGAGGGCAAACGACAGCTCTTCCTACCTTCTCCAGGCAAGGGTTCAAGTCCTTCAACAGGAGAACAAGGAGGCAGCATGTGCATGTTCCTTCCAACCCAGAGGTCTCCACAGATTGGAGCAGCAGCTGCACCAGCTTTGCTGAAAAGGTCCCTACTGTGCAATTCTGCCTGTTCCCAGCACACGTTCAGTGCTCTGCAGAGGTCCTCCAAATGAGAGGTGCTACCTACAGAGGTCCCCAGATTTGCACACCTCAGTTATGACACAGACTCAATAGCTAAGCTGTTTGCTTCCAATGAACAAACATATCTTTTGGAATATGCTCAACCTAAGTTTTGTCCCAGTTCTAAATTAAAAGCAGAACTCTCACCCTCTGAAAGACTGGTATGTGCCTGCTCAGGTAGATCTTGCTTGTTTGGTTCTAGAATAATGTAATCAAATAGAAGGCCCTGAAAGGCAGTGCAAGCCTTAGACATGTTCATGCAAACCTGAAAATCCAGTACTCAGCAAACCATTCAGTTTAACAACAACAAGAGAGAAAGCAAAAACCAAAATCTGACACTAACAAAAAGCATGTAACATTTCCCCTCCAACTGCAGAATGCAGCAGCTCTCTCTTTTTTGAAGTATCAATTCTGGCCAATCTCAACATTATTTGGGCAAGCTTTCAAGGATGTTTCAACAAGGCTTCACTTACCCAGCCTAAATCGCCATTCGAGTAAAACAGCTTTCAAAATAACACCTGCCGTACGAGGCTTGTGTATTATCTGTTTTATTAAATCCCACCTATCAATTAAAAGAGTGGTTTGCAGATGACCAGGATATTACTTTTGAGCAAGGTGACTGGGGTGGCATTGTGAAATTGTGTTCACAGGGAGAAAGGGTCTTAGGTACAAGCCCCTTAAGCCAACCTCACCACTGAGTGGGACTCTCAGAGCTGGAAAACAGAAGCTTATCATGAAACTGCTGACAGTCCCAGCCTTAATGATGGTGGCACGAATGACGCAGTGCAATAATTAATCTAAAAAAGTACCCTAAAAGTTCTCAGTATATAAAAGGAGCACTTCTTCCTTTATGGTTGCAAAGCCCAAGCTAACTGGGAGTATCATTCTCTCGGGCCCACGGCTGATCCTTAAATGAGATTACAGTAAGAGTGATGTACTGTAATACAAGTCAGCTGTGACAAGCAGCCCTTTATAGGCCGCTCGGCTTGCCTCCGTTGCTACATCACACAATGTGTCCCAGGGCTCCAATGTGCTCTTCCATTTACCGCCACAAGACAAATGGGCAGCACTTGTAAAAGGCACAAAGAGGTCCAGACCAGCCGCGTAATGGTCACCACAGATGTGCCAAACTGCTGGAGGGGCCCACAGCAGACCCCCAAGTTCATTAAACTGACCAGTAATGGATCTCTCAAAACGTGCCTGAGGAATTGAACAGTAAAGTCTAAAATAAATAACTCAGCATGGAGGGCTCATCCGAAATGGTGTTTGATAAATTATTTATAACGGAGGAGATTGTCTGCATTTAATTTTGGAGCTACTGGTAGCATCTTTAAAAGATGATTTATGTGTTGTAATGCCATTAAACTCTATATTGGCCCACTGCTGGCTATAAAGTCTGCTGAGATTTAGAGAACGAGTTTTAAACTGTCACTGCAACATCATAGCAGAGAGATGGTATTAAATCTTTACTTTAAACCCATTATCTGGAGAGTTGCATTTTGTAGACAATCCAAAACTGATAGATTACCTCTCCCCGACTGCGGTGGCAAGAGTCCCAAGCAGCCATCTTCGGTTTTCCCCTCACCTCACCCACACTAAGGAATGTTTCTTATTTTCATCTTGCAAGTGCCTTGGTCACCTCGCTGACTGCAGACTAGGCAAGGCAGAGAGCATTCTTCAGATCGCAGAGGGAAGCAAGTGGCCAAGCATGTGGCAAACTTTAAGCCTGAACCATGCCACTTGCATTTCTGGGTGGATTTTTTTTGCTCAGACAAAATAATCTGAGGTTGTTTGGAGCACGCTACTCCACTGAAACAGAGAAGGGAGAGACTAATAAATTAAACCTTCACATATTGAGACCCTGAGTTATTTTAGGCCACCACCAGCAACTGTGAGCTTCTGAAAACCCTATAACATTCAGCACTGATAACCTAAATTGCCTGCAAACAGTTATGTTTTGTTAAAAACATGCCTTTTTTAAACAAATCACAACAACAAACTCAGCTTCAAAGAACAGGCACATTCAACACCCTAACTATACCAAAGTAGTAAAACATACAAATTACTTTAAGTGAAAATCTGAGAGAGATAACTGGGCTGAGGGAGAGGGTGTTAAGAAGGTCAGAGCAGCAGTAAAAAAAAAATCTATATAGAAGTGGTGGGAATTTGGGACTAGGAAAACGATAGCTCTTGAAGGATATCTAGACCTAGAAGGAGGATAATTAGACCATGGAAGAGTAATCGGCAGCCTCAATTGTGCAGAAATGCGGATACGCCTATCTTCAGGGAGAAATTGTGAGGAGATCAATATGTAACTGGAAGCAAAAGCTAAATCAACTGGGAAGTTCAGGAAAAGACTGATTCTACTCAGCTGCTCCAAATCAAAAGGATTTGATTACTTCACGCACAGCCTCCCTTTTTCCTTCAAAAAAGAAAAAAAAAAAGGAAATGCTGGAAGTCAACCACTTCATCTAGCCCATGAACGTTTTCATTTCGTCCCTGGAACTGAGAGGGAAATATAGGCTCTGCAGCCTTGAGTTCTAATGTTCCACATGTTCTACAGTATAAACAAAGCAATCACTGAGATGGGAGCTCTGAAGAACAAACTTCTAGAGAATTAATAATAGCAAGACTTTTGCTTCATTCCATTAGGCATTTGAGTGATAAGCCAGGAATGAGCCTCTGTGAAGCACTCTGAATACTATGTGAGTTATAATTTTTGTTTTTGAACCAAGAAAGATTAGAGGGCAGTGGATGGCTGAAGTTTCACTCACAGGATTGCAGTGAAACCCTGCTTCATACTCTCACAGGAATGCAGCAACATTGTCTGGGGGAGATCTGCCCTTTCCTATTAATTTAGTAAATGGCTAAATATAAAGATATAAAGATATCTGAATAGAATCTTTTCATGAACTGATGCATCAGGGGAGCCACAGCAACTTATATTACACTGCCAAGGCAGCTGCCGCTTCACAATAGCTAACTGGATTTACTTCTGCCATGTCCCACTGCCACCTAATTATGTAATTCTCTCCTCACATCTATGGGTAACCTGAAGGAGTTAGTTTCTCCCATTCCCCACTATTCAGTGTTGTCACTCTAAAGACAACACACTATGTAAATCTGCACAGCATTCTGCCTTACCGGTGTCCATATACCACAAAGAAGACAACCAGCTTCTTCTAGTTACTCATTTTACACAGCTTGCACCTTACTCATAAGACAAAAGATTAAAAGCATCAGATGCACAAAATTCACTGCGTACCCAATTCCATGACTGCACAAGGAGGTGATACTCTCCTCACTACCATGTGAATACTTGTTTCTGCAAAGCAGGAAACTAAAAAAGCCCCCTCCATCCCACAATTCCTCTTCGGAAAAAGACCACGAGGATTGTGGGTTGCTTCCCACTGGAGAATGTTAAATCCTGTCTAGCTTGTTTACATCACTGCTAGGTGGCACTGACACTAACAGCCTGGTGATAGCAGCCGATTAAGGCGGCTTCTTCCTACCCTATTCTTATTCCTATATGCTGAAGAGTAAAGACATCTGCTATGGCAAAAAGCTGTATTTCTGAACTTTGTATAAATGCTAATTTATTTAAAGTATGTTCTGCAATCATGAGAACTACTCCATATGTAGGACATGGCACCCTTAACGTTCAGTGCCCGCACAGGTGCAGCTCACCTTTGGGCTGGTACAAGTCATGGGCTCAGCAAACCTTCAGACTGATTTACTCCTGAATTTTCTCATACAGTGGCAACAAATGCCCTACAACAACCTTGTGCAAAACACACTGCATCATTTGAGAAGAAAAGGCCCACTAGTGGACCTTGATATTTCTGTATCAAGCAGAGACTGCCTGAAGATTGCTGAAACAGTTGCCAAATGTTTCTGCTCAACCAACTCAGCAGCTAGTGCAAAAATCTCCGCTGAGCTAGCTAGCAAGCCATCTAGTTAAGTACCACAATCCTAAAAACACCAAGCACTTTAGCCACTTTTCATCACAAAGGTCTACCTTTCTAATAACATGCAAGGCTTTAACAAAGGCAGCTTCAAGTCCAACAGCAAGCATTTAGTGGGAAAAGAGGCTGCCACTTACTGCGGGAACCACAAGACATACACACAGACATCTTCACCTCACAAAAAATTTGCCTGGGGATTAGTAGCCTGTCTGTATCTGAAGCAGGCCAGAGGGTTGGTATTAAGCATTCTTTGCCTCTGAGCATTTTCACAAGGATATACTGCTGCATGATTTCTTTTTGGCACCATCTTAAATACCAACACAAAAGGAAAGAAATTTAAACTTCCTCACATTTTATGTTAAAGCATCCCCCAAAATCGCCTTCCTGCTAAAAAGCCTTTAATTTCCACCATGCTACTAGAACAAATGCTTGCAAGTCTGACCTCCCCTTTCTCATATGCTACAACACAAGTATAATAAACCATGTTAATATTTCATACCAGTTTGAAATATGCTGGAGTATCAATTCAACATCTGTTGTCTTTAGGGTTCTGGAATCCCGCAGTGGCCCTTTCAATTTGTAATTGAGTTCTATACTGAATTAATCAGCAGTTTATCTTTTTTAGTAAAGAAAAAAAAAGCCTTCCCTACTAACCTGAATTTACATTAACAATTTATGTGAAATTACCTGCCAAGATAGAAACGTATGATTTTAGAACTACCATTCAGAAACACTAGCTCCTCTTATTTCATCTCTCATATAAGCAGCAGCAGCAGCGGTAGCACAAGTTATTCCTCTAAATAAAACCTCGCAGTTCTGAGACACACTCCACTGGAATTTTCAAGAGAGCTGGTAAAGGCTGCACCAAACCTTCAATCACAATAATTAAACACAAATGTGCAGATTATTTTATTACTTACTGGTAATTTGCTAAAGATGCCTGGATTTTCACAATATACAGGGGAAGGAAAAATGAGCCAGATTTATTTGTAAGCCAAAGTCAGATTATGTGAATATTAGCAAAGCTAAAAAAAAAAACTTAATTTCTTAAATCTAAGCTTCATAGCTCTTTCTCTTCTAGCTCCCTGGCTCCACTGGATCTGAAAAAGAAGGAAGGGTACAAGAGCAGAGAGCCAAGAGAAAAAGCAAAACACAGAATTGTGAGAAATGTTATGAGGAGGGGTGGGCAGCATTCAACCCTCTGTTGGGTAATGGGATGTATTTGTTCCTCTTTTCTGACAACAGGAAAAAAATCAATCTTGGAGTCGGGGGAAAAGTACAAAGACTGTATCATTAAAGAATTCTGGGGAATTTCAATAAAACCTCTGTCCAAAGTTCACAACAAGTATTTCCAAAAGCTGCTCTTAGAGAAATCAGAGCTGTTAAGTATTCCCTGGCTCTTTGTTGGAAAACTGTATTTTGTATTGACACAAGAATAACTTTCTGTTGAAAGAACAGAATATAAGACCATGCAATACAGACTAGATACTTTTCACCACAGCTCCACCATGTTCTCCAGCTGTAGGAGGGAACCTGAGTCTGCATACCTACTCTTGAGAAAATGCATCTGGCTTGCGTTACCTGGCCCACAAAACATTACCTGGACCCACACTATGAGAAGCGACAGGTAAAGTGGCCAGCAGACATTAACAGTCCTGTGAGTATCCACAACACATGTTTTAAATGGTGTCCACTCACTTCTGCCAACAACTTCAGCCAGAGGTGATTGTGCTTCTTGGTTCAGAAACCTTCTGTTTCTCTCACACAGCTGACTAAAATTCTAGTCAAATATATCAGTAGATCATATATTTTTAGGCCACACAGATTTGACAATGAAAAGTGGTAAATAAGTATCCCTACTAGAGACAACAGGAAACCAGTCACCTCAGGGAGGGGTAGAGAACATGTGGCTCTCCAGATGTTGAACTACCACTCCCAGCAGCCTCAATCAGCATGGCCAGTGGCTTGCACCTGGGAGATACAGTTCAGGAACATCCAGAGGCCCTCATGTTCCCCACTCTGCCTCAAAAACAGCTAGTGTACACAGTTTTATTGTGGGGCAAACTGCTGGAAACAGCCACAGAACAACCACCACTAGAAAATCCAAGCTCTTTCCTTTTAAGCCAGTTTGTTCTATCACTAATTCAACAGTGCACTTAGCAATTCTCCAGCAACATAAATGTATACAATCCATATTAAATATCCCCTAATCATGTTAACGTTTAAGACAGAAAGGTTGGGGGAGATTCTTGTGTTTCTGGAGAAATCAGAATGTACTGGCACTAATCTCTATGGCTCTGTGGTGAGGAGAGGAGTGTGTCCTAGAAAAACTGCAAAGCACAAGAAACGCAGGGCACAACAGAAGCCACATTCTCACAAAAGGACTTTGCTCATCCACAGCCTGATCAGAAATATGCAAAACACTGGGCACTTATGTTTTTGTAAAGGGGTCTAACTTTTTTTTTCTTGTAGGCATTTGCCTAAGCTGTGTGCATACTGCCAATGGGGATGCAAGTTACTCGGGCAGCTCTCCAGCTTAATGCGGACCGTCTCCCTTGATCTCCATTGTCTGCTGGCAAACTTCCCAGCAAGCAGCCACCTTCCTATGGAGTCATTAAAACACCGAGTGTCAGCTGGGGGGATTAGCCAGAAGACACCCACACCTGAGCCCCATAGCAGGGACACGGGTATTCTGATCAGCCCCACTAATGAAGCCAGCATTCATATGCAGCTTGTCACTGCTCCTGAGCGTCAGTCAGCTACACAGGCAGCCTAAATGAGACTGATGAGGTGACAGAGCCTGATCAAGATTAAAGTTTGGACAGTTGTCAAAAGACAAAAACAAAAGTCATGACTCTTAGCGCTGTCATCAGCTGCTGAACAGATGCCTGACCACAACAAACAATCATGTCCACGCTTCTCTTCCTTTGCAAAAACAATCTTAACCGAGCAGCACTGCTTCACGTTTATCCTGAATTACACTTGCTGAACATCCCGCTATCAGTGTCCAACAGAGAAGTCTTCCGGGCAGTTCCATTCTGCTCTATTGTGCTGTGGCTGCAAGAAGGCCTAGGAAGCAGTTCACATTAAACAGTTCACTTCAGAGCATACAACCCGTATGCAACAAGCAACTCCATACCCCATCTTCCAAAGGAGAAGTGTGTATAACAGGATGCGTTTGTACTGGGGTCCATGTGATAGGAACAACCTTGCGAGAAGTGGCCACATGCAGACGGTCTTCAAGGACCCATGTCTGGCATATTTTGCAAAACAAAAAAACCAAACCAAAATGGATCTCCGATGGTTGGAGAAGACTTTGCTGGGCCTGAGCCCTGTCCATCACAGTAGGCCTTACCAGACTAGAGGGACTAGCAGACAGGCTCCGTATGTTCAAATCCAACAGCTGGTGCTGAATTTGGCATCCTGAGTGCTTGGTTGGTGGAGAGGGGATTAATTCCCAAGGCTGAAAACAGCTTGGAAAGAGGCAGGCAGGTGGAAGCAAAGCAGCCATTCCTATTTCAGAGTACCCCAAAGAAGAGAGAGAAGAACCAGCATGTGCAGCATTTGTTACAACATAAGCTACCCCTCCCCCTTCATACCATTAATCACACACAGGAAGTGATCCTTTTACACTGAAGTGTTAGAAACAGTTGCTAATACGAAGTCAGGTCTTAAAAGATCTTTCCAGCCTGTTAGATTGCCTCTAAATGACCAGAATGTGCACACAAGCACAATCACAAAGAGGTTCTGCAACTCTTGGGGAAGCCCACCTTGTCTTCCCAAAAGGGCTGTCTCATTTTGCTTGACCCTTGTTCTCTCCCTCTATACACCTCCCTTCAACTTCATCCTTCCTCTACAACCCTAAATCAGCTGTAGTACATCCCTGTGCCCATACCCCTACTTTCTTACACCAGCCTTACACCGGCATTCACAAGTATTTCCAGAAAGGGGTGAGCAGCAACCAGCTGGGGTAGTGTGGGTCCACATTTTGCTTCCAAACCTCTTACAGCCGTCTTTTTAAGTATTTGTAAATAAAGCATCATTCCTGTTATACGAGATACAACGAACTGCCAGGCATACAAACAATGTCAACATACAGAAACTGGACCAAGGGTTCCTGAAGCACAGGAAAGAAGCAGTGTTCCTCCATGCAGTCAGTACTGCAAAAACCCATTCGGAAGATGATGGTAAAAGGTTGCCCAGACTGGCAAAGATTTTAAAGTACTAGAAACCAAAAAATATGTGAATATTGTATTTTCCAAGGGTGAAAAAGGAGATGTTCCACAAAGGTTATCGAATTTTTCATACTCTGTAACATGCATTTTTACCTCTTTTAAAAAGCAGTAACATTATGTTATAGATAAGCATTAACATTATTTCAAGTAAGTTCAGACACTCTGTGAACAACTGTTCCTATCCTACAGCAGTCAGGGTGCTCCTCTTCCTCTCTTGAGGTACCCACAAAGCTTTAGGGCCAAACCAACTGCCATCTTTGGCAAGCCATTACTGTCTCTCTTGAGGCCAACATCTACCATCTATGAGGAAGATCCTGGACAGAGATCACGTCTCTGTGCTGCAGCCTGAGGAAGGGCTGTCATACTTGGCACCGACGAAGAAGCCACTGCGACCTAAAACTCAAGACACACGGTCGGGGGTGGGGTGGGGAGAACAGGCCCTGCTGGTTTGAGGATGCCTGAGGCAGTGGTAGAAACTTCAACAACTCATCTTCAAAAGGCAGAGAGCCAGGGCTGGAGAAACCTGCGAAAATTGGCTAAGCCTGCAGTCTTGGTTTCTTTAAGTCGAACATCTTCAAAGTCTGCTATTCTAACTGTAGGGCACAGCAGCTGCCAGAGCAGGTTTGATCCTCTCAGCTTTTGGCAGCTCTCAACTTGAAATTCCAGCAAAAGAAATTTTTCAAGTTGCTATTATTGCCTGTCACAGATTTATAAATATTGTGCACTATGTGTTGTGGCACGGCTCTCTAGGGACACCGGCGCATGCCAAAAGCGTAGCAGAAAGAAAAAACAGCTCCTCGCCTTCAAATAAATGCTAATTTCTTTAACTGTGCTCACACGATGCTTTTGGTGAACAGCTTCAGTAGTACAGAATATATATCAGAGGGGGGAAAAGGCTGATTGTCTTTTCCAGCAGTATTCAGCTGCTACTTTCATTAGGCTTGTTTAATTAGATTCCAGATGCTAATTTGCAAGTTGATACCAGAGGGTGCAGGACAGTCTGCCTTTGAATCATTTCTCTGTGATGTGATGGTCTTGCAGTACACCACTGCCCTTTCAGAGCTCGATCAAGACATTCTGACAATTAGCACGGAAAGGAGCCACATTCATCTTGACAGGAAAAAAAATATTAATTTCCTACCCATTTTAATGACAACAGCTCAGAGAATTTTAAGGTTCTCTCCACTGCAGTAGCATCAGCTGCTGACAATTTCCACACAACACACTTTGGAGGTATACTGGGATCTGTCAAACAGAGGGGCCCTCACTGTGTAACCTTTCACACTTTTATGCCACTGAATTTTTCAGAAATTCATACTGGTGAACATCCAGCTAAGATAATCCACAGTCAGTCTCCCTTCAAATCAAAATACCAAAAGCCCAAATAGAATTATACCACTTTTACCATCTTGAAATTAATCAATTTGCAGTCCATTCCACCTATAGCAGTTTGGGCAGGATACAATTTAAAAAAACCTCTATGATAAAAGCTTTGTCTTTAATCTGAGGCAGGCAAGGGTGTTTCCTGGTAAAGGAGAAATAGGAACAGGTTAGAGTTCTTCCCTCAGATTTCACCATGTCAACACAAAGTTCAGTTCTAAGAAAATGTGCTTGGTTCCTCAAGTAGGGATTCACTGGGAAGGTAGGTCCTTGAGGCAGAGCAAGCTGCAAGCCACAGCCACTGTGGTATCGGCAACCATAGCAATATGAAGCCCCTTCACTGCACTAACTGGCAGAAGATTCAAATGGGGCAGGCCCCAACCTTCCTTTCTTAAATTTCCAAATACTGAAGACAGATGCTACAAGCACACACACTTTGGCTCTCCTCCCTTCTTTTGACACAGCAGACGCTACCCATTCCCAGTTCAAAATGGAAGTGAAGCACTCCTACGCATAGGTCTTATACACCTCTAGGGAAAGTTCAGAGGACCCCAACCCATTTTGGGGAGATTCATTAGAAGAAAACTTGGGAAACATCAAGTGAGCTTCCCAAGGTAGCTGAAGCTGTTAAGATCCAACTCATCTCGTTACTACAAACACCCAAAGACAAATTATCCACTGTATCCAAGTGTGAGTCACATGTTATTGTGCTTTGAGGACCAGGGAAATCTTCAGCAACAAAGGCAAAGTATGTACCGCAAAAAACAATTATCAACCACACAAGCCTGGTGATTCCTGTCTCATTTCAATACAGAAGTCAATTCAAAATTCTGCTTGAGGATGTGTGCAACAATCACTTAACCAGGTTGATTTGCAAATAGGAAAATTGGAAACATAACTAATTTCTGTCTCCATTTTTACCCAATTTACTAAATATTTTTGTTTTCAGTCTAGAAATGAGTAAAATTCAGAGATTTGGTGCTGATTTTCTTCTTAAAACTGCTAGGTTGTATTACCACCAAGTGAAAAGCAGTAGTTTCAGCGCAGATTTCCTGGTTTTTAAAATCCAGAGAAATGGATTCTGTAGTTTTGAGAAGTCAGGCAGATTCATACACAGAGGTCCAAGGGGAGTCCTACACATTATGCTTTGTTCAAATGTCTATAAAAGCTAAGCACAAATTAATCTGGTGATCTTTGAGGAAAGTACAGTTATGCATCCAACACATTCTGAAGAGTTCCCACAGTGTCTGCAAAAGCCACAACCATCAGACCAGATCTGGTCTTCCACAGTTCTGTGCCCAACTCTGTGTAAAGAAGTTATTTTTTTTTAAAAAGGCATTACATCAGGAGTTCAGATCCACTGTCTCCTAACATTTCTGAACTCTGGCCTAGCTGACGCCACAGAACGTCAGGACTTCAAATCACAAATTCTGGGTCTTCCTAGTTATGGAAAAGTTACCTTTTGTGACCACTGTAGGAGTTGTAGCTTCAGCAAAAAAGGTGCCCTATATGCTGGATATAACTCAGTTCAGTTCAAAGAATGATTTATTTAAACAGTCCATGGACTGCATGTTAGGCACACCATGTTATAGGAAAAGACAGAAATGCTTTCTACAGTGACTACTCAGACTTATTTTAACCAGGGACAGAGGGGGGGGGGCAGAAGGGAGAGAGGGGGGGAGAGAGAGAGAGCATACATTATATCTGTAGTTTTATCTACCTATTTAATTTTGTATCCTGCCTTTCTTCTTATGCAGGAACCAATGAGGCTTGTAACTGAACTGTAACTGAAAACTACACATAAAAGATCACAAAGGATCAGGTTTGAGACTATCCATACATTTCAATTAAATAACCACACCCATCCACCATGCTGTTGTCCCGTTCATACCAATGCGGTGTGGAGAATATTTACCTCCATATCAGGTTTGAACTTGTCTTCAAAAACTGCCATGGCTGCCAAAGCACCAGAACCTAAAAGCAGAAAAGAGGAGCTGTGGGTCTTAGATTTTTAGCACTGCAACTGTAACTGAACACACTTAGCATTTTAAAAGAAAGAAAGAAAGAGCAAAATGGCAACAATGACACAAGATCTTTAAAAATGCTGTGCTTCACTATGCTACACACCATTCAGGGAGAGAGGTGTCGCTTGTCTGAACAGTAATAGTGGTTCTGAACCTTTTTCCACATCACAGATCCCTTTGAGAATCTAATAAACACTGTGGACCCCTTGCTCAGAAAAAGACACACAAGCATACATGCATACAAAATCTTACACTGTATTTATTTTACTACACTGGAAATTTCTTTCTTTCACATTGGCTAGCATGGAATAAGAAAAACTTTTAACAAACACTTCAAAAAAGTAACATTCTTACCTTAAACATGACTTTGATAAGAAACAGTTAAAGTACAGGAAGGAAATTAACAGGGGAACAAAAATCATTTTCACACTCAATTCACAGACCTCCTGAAGCAAACCCACTGACTCCTGGTTAAGAAACCCTGACTAGAGTTTGCAGATACATAACTGCACTGCTCTTAAGTGGTACCAGTGAAGAAAGGAATATGAAAACTGAAACTTTCCACTGGCATTTTCCAAAAGTCTTTTTCGAAAGAATTACAAAGCTTAAGTAGAATGGCCAGGATCCAACTAATCACTTACAGTTCTGCACGCTCGGGGGACTGGGTGTTTCTTGGAACCTGCCCCTCCCCCCGCAAACCCCACATAGCAAATCACATTTGAAATTGAGAGGACTTTCAAAATCTAACTGTGATATGGCTTTGAGGAGGGAGGGCAGGGGCCTGCTGTTCAAAGCAAGTAAGTCAAAATCCCACTGAGCACAGCCAAGCCCCCGGGACCACCTACAGCAGCTCTTTGAATCCTGGCCTGTGTTTCTACTGGGGTCAGCATTTGCAGAAAAGCAGCTTCATATATGATTATATTAAGCCACTGTTGCCCAAAGGCCTTGAGATGAGGCAGACTACTACTTTAAACACATTTATATCAGTGGGAAAAACACTATTTTAATAAGCTGGTTTGGTAAATTCACCACCACACAGAGAAAGATGCAAGAACATTGGTGACTATTCATTATGCTCTTCTAAACTAGTTTATTGTTCTTTGTTGAATTTGAATTGTTCCTAGTTTTCACTTTGAACAAGCCAAAGCAGACACGTGGCAAACGTGAACCACACTCCACAACTTAACATATCACATCCCTGACTGCTTCAAGTTTTGTTCCACAAATGCAACAAACCTCCGCTCCCGAGTGAGCTAGACAAAGCATGCGTGTACATCTTTAAAGTGGACATTTTAAAAAGTATGACACATTTAGAATTTATTCTTAATCTTGCTAACTGATTAGGAGAGCAAATCTTCTTTGCATAGAGACATCATCATGTCTAAATGCAACGCAGACAATATTTTAGGCTGCTCTACTTTTGGAGATTGAACAAAGTTACCAACAATTTTTTATGCCAATTAGGAGATTTTTTTGGCATTTATTATTTTTTAACTTGTTTTGCATATCACTATCTATTTAGCTGGGTCACCCAGAAAGCTGTATTTTCCATTTAAAATGATTTGTGTACATCGCTTGACCACCTCAATGGCTTAGTAAAAGAAAAAAGCAGCAATTAAACAGTTTCAAATGAGGTGTCCTGCTGATTTTATCAAGTCTGCTGAATGTATAATGAAAAGGGAGAAGCTGACAGTGACACTGCTGAGAAAATACAGACTATCTTATCTGAACCATTTAAGGAGGTCCAATTATAGATCAAGTTTAAAGGGTAGAGGCAGCAGATTTACAGACACAAATCAATGAACATGGTAATCCCAGCAAATGTGACAGATACTCCTGTTATGGAATATTGCTGTGGTTGAGGATCATTACCTTTACAGTACCAAATACATCACATTTATAAGCAGTGGGGCACTCAAAGCGTCCTCTTATACTCTAGGCAATGGCTATTCATTTCAGCCTCAGAGCCACATATGGCTCTGTTTTCAAAAAGCTAAAAACAGAAATAAAAAGGAATTCTTTCTAACGGCCTGACTGGAGAGAAAGAGCAACATTCACAGAACATGTCAGCTGCCAAAAATAGCAAACAAGGAAGGGCTGTGCTGAACCCACAGGACGCAAAAACAAAACTGTGCTCAGGATACCATTTTATTAGGCAACTCCACAGTCAAGATCCTCTCAGCAAGAATAAGCCTGGAGGGAAACAGCGAGGTGGCAAAGAGACTTGGGAGACACGCTAGAAGTTTTCCAGGTATGTGAAGAGCTGTGATGTGGCAGAGACAATATTTGATAAAATCCCCTCCCATTTATGCTCTAGCAAAATTCCTGTCATTATGAGCATGGGCATGTGGAAGGGATGGGGCTAGGAAGAAGACAACATAAGGGTGTGCGCACAGAGACTTAGGTCTCCACCTGACCCCGTCTCCCCAGAGTGCGTTCATTTTTTTCAACATTAGCTATTGCTGATAACATAAAGGGGCTGAAGTAGGGTATCCCCTTGCATCCTCAACTCCACACTGACCTCGCTCCATACAGCAAAGAGGAATCCTCCTGCCCTCTGCAGGAGTACAGACCATTTGCTTTCACCATGCAACTTGCTGTGAGGCAGCCTCCTTCTGCACAGCTGCCAGAGATCTGCCAAGTATTCAGTTTCTTGGTCACACTAGCATGTGACAGAGATGGAACCCAAGAACTGGCACTTCATATGTTTGCTAACAATTTCCAATACAGATGACTAAAACAACAAAGGAGCATTAATTACATTTATATCTGAGACACTGAACCAAGCTCTGGACAGAAACACCACCACCACTACCATCACTCTCTCACACACACACTGCTTTCCGCTCAACGTTCATTGCCCAATGAACCAGGCAACTTCGGCAATGGCCTGAATCTCGTGTGCAAAGAGGCCCTGGAGACAGGAGCCATGTGGAGCTCTTCAGGGGTCAAACAACTCCAACCCTGAAGAGAGCTGAATACCACTGCTGCTCCAAAACTGCTAAAGCGTGGTCCACAACTACACGCTTACCTCATACAGTAAAAACAGGTAAAAAAAAAATAACCACACAGACTTAAAGACTATTTCCTTACTGGGATCAGGGGGTCGGTGGATTTCTGAACTATGTTCGAAACAATTATCACTCCAGTCACAGTGTGACTCTATATATCTGATGCCCTAGAGCAGTTATTTTATTAAGATGTTCCTGTCCCCAACTAAACAGATATCAGAAACTTTTAATCTGTACACTGCAATCAGCAAAACCTATCTTTTAAGCCAGAGATGTTCTGTGAAATAGATTTCCTTCCTTTTACTAAACAGACATCTTCAGCATTCAAGAACCTGTTTGCTGCTGCCGCCTCTGCTTGCCACACTGGAGAACATGTGCCGTGTGAAGAGAGTAACATTTAGATTTCTCTAATCCATCAGTGTCAACAGTCCCTGACAAGGCACTTATTCACAAATGCTCATTGTTATTCAATTTGCCGTTCCTCCTAGGTAGAAATCCAGTGCTCTCCAAAGACCCATCGATCGGCATCATTTTTCACTCTGGTTCCTGGCTGAGAGGCCTGGTCTCTTGGTGGCATTGCCTGTGCTGCAGACAGACACTGCCAATGCATGAAGAGCTGATTTATGAATATGAAACAATGCTGGTGCCAAGAGATCAGGCTCAGCCACAAGAGACCACCGGAATGCATCTCGCCGCTTCCCAAGTCTGAACTACAGACTTCAAGCGCTTTAATTTTATGCACGCATTTCATTATATAGCTGTGGCCAGAAGCTTTTCTAGACAAGCCAGCAATCAGACAATCTTGCATCGTTTGCTGAAATCCACATTTGTCCTTTGTCAGCATAAACACTTTAATTTGATGTTTTCACTCCTGAGTAAGCACTGAGTATGTTTTAAACTCCTTCTGAGGAAGGACATGGTTCTCTGTTCAAGCACAGATATGCTAGGTTTCTATTTCCTTTGCCTACTGTGAGTGATGACATATAGGTCTTCCTCTGTGTGTCAGTTTTTCATAATATACTGCTTGCAATGATGAAAGGAAGACTGGGGGGGGGGGGCAGAATTAGCATTCAGCTTGTAGACGCATTGAAAAATCATTAGCCAAACAGTAATAGGAGGAGAGGTTTGCATGTGTCAAATTTAACAAGTCATAATACAGGAGCAAGTTTGAATATTTAGACCTCTCTTACGATGGTTAAACACCTTTGGCTTAAATACAAAAATCTGTTTTAAGTCACCAACAGCTACCTTTTCTTTTTGTATCAAGAGGATGTACTTGTTATGCAGATTGCCAAGAAGCTGCCAAAATCATAGTTTCAAATGTAAGGAAGTCTTTTGGCACACAAGAGGTCAGTCTTCAAAATAAGTTTTAAAAAACAAAACTATGTCCTCCTTGCATCACCTAGGAATTAAGAAAATGACAGCTCTTAACTGTCCTCCCTTTCTGTCCAGAAGAGCCAAAACTCTTTAAATCCAACTGAGAAACACTGGAGGACATTTATCTTTATGCTAGTTTTCAATTATCAGGATAGATCTTGAGGATATGGATTTTACTGTGTCTGATTTTATGATAATTATTTTTAGACCTTAATTTTCCATTCCAAGTTACGCTACACATTGAGGTAAGAATTTCATATTCTTCCAGTATGGCTGCTTCAGACTGTCTTTCATAATGCACCTTAAATGTAACCATTACGAGCTTGTAATAATTTAAACCAGTAAGTGCATTTTCAAAATATTTATAGCCTGCATTCTCTCATGGAATTTGAGATGACTACTAAACAAAAATAACAACATGTAACAAATACAAACATCCTTTCAATTTATAATGCTAAACTTTAAAACCCCAAGGAACCACAGAAAACAATGCAACAGCAAACAAACTATTTAAGATGTTCAGAAAGAGATTAGGAACAGCAACCTAAAGCTGCCTGCCAAATGCCTTCTGGAAAAGGGTCTTTTCCTGCTTATGTAAAATCTTTAACAAAACGGGCCTCCCATGGAAGAGAGTTCCAGAGGCAAAGCCTCTCCCTTGTCCCAGCTAGGTGTATACCTAGGGCTGTTGGGACATATGAAGGTATCTCTAAAAAGATAGGCAGACAAGCATATATGGGAGAAGGCAGTCCTCCAGAACTGCTACTGCTAAACCAGTCAGGGACATCACCAGGACTTAACTGTAGGCAGAAAACAAATTTTGACAGCTAGAGCAGCTATTTCAACCAGGGAGTCACAAGAAAGCCTGTATGTGGCCCTTGTTAAAAATGGGCTGTTGTGTTCTGGAGCAACAGCAGTTTCCAAATACTGTATCTGAAGTGCACAGCAACGATCAAGTAATGACGGCATGTGTCACCCTAGTGAGAGCTGCACTTTCGAGGAACAAGTGTAGTTAAGAGTAGCAGCCTCAGCTGATGGAAGTCGTCCAAACCATACAGAGATTATCAGACCTGGGATTTCCATAAGATAACTCATGTTATGCCTGTAGTACACATTTTAGCCTCATCTGAAGTATGTTTATTTGGAAGTTAAATCCTATAGAATTCAGTGGGATTTGCTGCCAAGTACTTGAACTCCGACATAATGTGCGTATGGGGCTTCTGTTGTTGTTTTCTAAATAACAGAGATTAATACAATTGGAGAAACAGAGGCATCTTAAGATTAGACTTCTTAGTCTAATACGTCTATCCTACAATGAACACAGCTCTTACCAGACAGTTTTCTTTCACTGGGTTCAGTGAATAATATCCGCTGTTCATTTTTGGAATATCAAACAAAACAGAGTCAAATGATGCTGGGTATACGGCAGACAAGAGCCTTACAATTCTGGTTCACTAATCACTCACTATATATACACACAGCGCAAGGTAATTTATGGTTCAGTAGTTTAATAATTTATAAATTTCAGGGCACATTTATAAATATTAATCCAATTTCATCTTTTATGTTAATTCATATAAGAGCCTGGATAGAATATTACATCATAAATCCTATAACAGTATTCTTTTTTTAAAAAAAAGGGGGGGGGAGAAGGTTTTGTACAGAATAAATAATTTACTATTTTGTAGGGTACATAGCACCATCTATTGGCCTAAGAGAGATTTTTCTCTCTGGTGGTCTAAACATTTTGATACAAATCCACTTGTGTACTTACTGATCCCACAGGCCTTGTGAGAAATAAAACCAAACGTAGTTTGTAATCCAACTAAGTGTAGTTTATAATCCAACTTAATTAACCAAACAAACCAATTAGGACTTCCAGATTCTAACAGAAATATTATGACGAGATTTTTCTACTTACACTGTAACATGTTTCAAATGGTATTCACTCACAATACATATATCATTTGTTCTTTTATGAGAGAAAATAGCTTTAGAGTAAACTGGACTGGAATCAAAATGAAATGAATTGAAGGGAACAAGTTCAGCAAAGCACACTCCTAAACAAATCCATATTATCATTTAACTAGTAAGCACTGCAGCAATTTCAAGAAATAATTAGTAATGAAATATACCCCCGTATGACACAAGAGCTGGTATCCATATTTTCAGTTTGCTAAAGGCACCTTTATAGCAGCCACCCAGGTCTGCTATAAAAATATCAAAAACAATGCTTTCCGCATTATTTCTCTAAAGATTTTGGTGGCATTTTAGATACTTTGCGTCTGTTTATTGTTTTTTGCTACCCTGGGACTTGTTTCTTCAGCATTGAACTTATGCCCTATTTCTCCCACAGAATCACAATTTGCCAAAGAGTCGAATTATTTTTAAGAGTCAAGAGAGATGACCAAGCAACAACGCAAGAAACAAAAGACTTCAGTTTTCCTTTCAGTTTCTACAGTACTAACTGTGCATGAGGTTCACATTCACAGTACCAACAGGGAGGAAATGAAGGTTAAATGCCATGGGTCTCCACTAGGTAGCAGTGCAGTTGATATGCTGTAAATTATAAAAGGGAAGCAGAAACTTACCCATGGTAACATAAGGCAATTTGTCAGTAGATCCATGGGGATAGATGCTGTAGAGATGGGCCCCTGTGACATCTATCCCACCTAGAACCAAGGCAGCACCGATGTAACCTTGATACCTGGGGAATGCATGTTATGCAGCATGAACAGTGAGTGAAACAGGAGGAATACTTCCAAAACAGATTCTTCATTTTTAATTAGTTCTCCTCTCTGTGCTCCCCCTCCCCAGCCACAGGAGACTCTACTCATACAACTGTTTATAAAATATTTTAGGAGCTGTTATTCAGCTACTGAACCAGCCCGATTGCATATCTCTGTTTGCTATGTGCTGAAGGGGGACAGGTGCTCTACCCTTACCCACCAACAGCAACAATACTGTCTACTCTATGGGTGGGTACCTGAAGAGCATTTGCTTCAGCATCCGGTTGGCTGTGACCACCCTTGGAAGCCGTCCAGTTGAGAGGGAGTGCAGTTCCATGTTGGAAGAAATCAACTGAGTTGTCATTTCAGTATCGGCAGCTGTCCCGGCACCACAACAACTGCAAACACATTGTGAACCATTTAGTAAAGAAACAGCTTTTAAACTGTTTTCTCCTGATGACACAGCTGCTATTGGTAATTCCCCACATCTACCCATAGAACTCGTTGGCCACTTCCAAGAAATGAAGGAACAAACCAGGTACTGTAGCTCCACTAGGTAGGCAAAAGTTTTCAGGAAAGAATAGTGAGATTGTTTTGGACAAGCTGAAGAAATTAAAAATTGGTGCTTCTGTTTTCAACTGGTTTGTTCCATTAGATATCAACCATCTATAGCCTCCTTTATCTCATAATTTCTGAAAGTTAATGAATAAGAACAGATCTAGCCATGGTGACATTATGTTTATTAACATTTCTCTTTAAGCAGCCTTTTATGTGACCTGAAGAGCTTTTAATTTATTAACCTGTTTTTAAATTGCATATTACCACATGTTTTTATAATTTTATATGTTTTAAATGTTTTTAATTGTTTTTAATGTTTTTAACCTATTTTTGGAAGCTGCCTTGGGTCCCATTCTGGGAGAAAAGGCAGCATACAAATATAACAAATAAATAAATAAATTTTCTTACTAGATGTTTGGAGAAATGTAGTGTATTTTTGAGCAGTTCTTGTCAGCAACAACCATCCCTTCAGTTGCCCTTGTATCTGCTCCAAGTACAATTCCATCCTGGGAAAAGAAGAACTTTTTTCATCTGCAAGAAATGCTATATCCACTTTCATGGGAGTAGCCTCCCTGACTTCAAGGGGACTTATTTGGGGGTAAGGAAGGGAAGTTGCAGCCTCACCTTGAACACTACTCCAGCAATGGTGGTCCCTGTCTTGCGAGCTGTGGGTAGCTTGAGACCTTTCTTGGCTCCTTCAGCTTCCAGATGGGCATTCCTAAAGCAGTGAGAAAATGGAACATTAAACACTAAATTAAAGTTAAAAAATTAATTATGTTGCACAAAACCGGTGAACTGGGGTTTTTATACTATAGCTGGCTATCCCAACCACCACAGGAGAAAACAGAAACAGCAAAGGGTTCCTGTAGCCCACCCCCTTAAACATTAAGAAGCACTTTCAGGATGGGAGTGAACCCTCACCTCTCCTTGGAGTTTGTATTTATTCTTCTATTTATTTATGCTGATCAGTAAAACACTTTTTTCGAAGCATTTATTTTCCTAAAAGGAAAAACTGTTTTTCTAAGAAGGCTACATGTAACAATATAGAGGCAACAAGGGAGAAAGTCCTCTCAGGTATGCCTGTTCTACCCAACTATCACATTAGCAAATTACAGAAAATTAAATTACAAGAAAAAGGAGTTTCCCCAAAAGCCACTTCAAACTTTCTCAAATGAAAGATCAAACAGGAAGATTAAAGGGTGAGGTTTTGTTCACATCATTGACCACATTCAACAGCTGCCACAGGAAATCCAAAGCCTTTTTTCGGGCAAATATTAAAATAACCCAAGTTCCTTCCCTCCAGGTCACCGTCTCCCCGCACCCCTTTTCAGAAAGAACCCCCCTCTTTCCCTCCCTAGAAACTTAAAAGGGGAGGAAAAGGCTAATTTCTCAATCCATAATTATTCCCTTATCACACAGGTTAATCTGGAGGGTCCCTAATTCAGGAAAGGGGGATCCCATTTGTCGGGCCCGTGTCACCGTGTCATTGAGGAGGGGGGCGCCAATTTAAAAACCGCCCCGAAAGAGGCGACTCTTCCGACAATCCCTCACACAAACGGTTTGGAAAAAGACCCAAATAGCTAGAAAGCACGCCCCCCCCCCCGCAAACAGGTCACCGGATTATAACTTGATTATGTTTTCCCTCCCCTCCTCAGCGGCCGCCGGCCCCAACTCGGCGCGGAGGCGCTAGGCCTCGGTGGCGCCTGAGTCACGCCGCCGCTTCGCCGGCTCCCTTTTCGTCCTCCGTCCCCCCCCTCAAGCCCCCAGGCCCCAGGCGGGCCCGCCGGCCCGCCCGTCCTCCCTCCCTCCGGCGCGGCCACTAACCGGGCGCAGTTGTGGAAGCCGAAGCCGCCCGCGGGGGCGTCCAGCGGGGCCTGCAGGAGGGAGAGCGTCGCCATCTTGCCTGGGCGCTTTCGCTTTGCTCGGCGGCCCGGGGAAGGGAGATAGGAAGCGGAACCGGCTTCGGGAGGGAAGGAGGCGGAGGAGGGCCGTGCCGGCTGAGTCACTCCCACCGGCTGGAGGGAGGAGAGAGAGAAACGGAGGCGCCGCGGCGTCCCTTTCGTGCCTCTCAGCGGCGAGGCGCCCTCCTCGCGCCGCACCCTGAGGGGAGGAAGGGGCCCCGGGCGAGCGCCGAGGGAGCTGACGGCCCGCCGCTGGCTCATCCTGTCTCCCCTCGTGGCGGCTCTGAGGCGCTCAGCCTGGCCCCAGCCCCGTTTCGACCCCTTCCTTTGAGGGAGAAAAGGCTCCTCAGAAGTAAAGCCTTCTCGAACTTTCTCAGCGGGACCCCCGTCAACGCAGCGCGCGGGGGGCTCGTGCCCTCCGCCTCAGAGCAAAAAGGCGGGAAGACTTTCCTCCTTAACCGCTTTCCTTCGCCGACCCCCTCAGGGATTTTCGCGTTTCATTTTATTTATTAAACGCGCTGGCTAATTAACCAAGTTCGTCGTGGAGGCCATGATTCTCTCCTCCCCAAAATAGTTTAATCCTCTCACGACAGCCCTCTGGAGTAGGCCAGGCTGGGATAAACTCAGGGGCTTCTCGCCCTACACAATTATCGCACTATAATTTCACTTTAACTACCACGGGCGCCTCTTTGGGTTTCTAGTCTCGGGAAATGCTGGAATTCTCTGCCCGAGACTGGTAACTATCCCTCTCCTCAAACTTCAAAACCCATGATTCCATAGAACAGAACTAGTTCAGTTAAAGTGGAATCATAGCGCAACAGTTATGAAGTGGGGAAAGGCCCTCAGTCGCTCAAACAGCAACGTGGCCGAAGGAGGCTTTAATCGCTATTTTTTTTTCCCCCAGACAAAACGCTTCATTTTTCGGGGTGGGAACATTTAGCCTTCCAGATATTTTGGGCTCAGGTCCCGGGAGCAACCCCCCACCCAGCATGCCCACCGGTAGGGGACTGTGGGCATTGTAGTCAAAAAATCTAGAGGGTCAAGGGTTCAGTACCCCGGCCGTACATACCAGCTCTTTCACGTGTCTTTTTACTCAAAAAAGTACGCTAGTGCAGCGCACCCAAACCAAGATTCAAATCCTCGCTCAACCACGGAAACCCAGACCGTGGGCAAGTCACACTCTCTCAACCTAAGAGGAAGGCAATGACAAATCTGAACAAAACTTGCTAAGAAAATCCCATTATAGCTTTGTCTTAAGGTCACCATAAATCAAAAACTACTTGAAAGCAAACAGCAACAACAAGGTTTTAGCTGTACATGGTTTTAATTTATAAGCCACCTTGGTCCCATGCCAGGTGAAAGACAAGGCACACCTTTAAAAGGAAAAAAATCTTGTTTTGCTTCTTTAATCCTTCTTCCTTTCTTTTGAAAGGAACAAGTACAGAGGCTTTTTTATGCCTGTTTCTTAGCTGATACTGTGGTTCATTAAACCACACGCATTACTGAAAGTTACACGCATTTAAAGGGTCTTCACAGGACCCAGCCCTAGAGATTTTTAAGCAATTAAATTCAGCATGTTTGCCATAGCTCATCTTCGAGGCCACCAGCTGCTGAATTTCTAATGCTGTTAGTGGTCCAAGAAGGAGGGCTGGATTGATGAGCCCAACTAAAATATTCTCTCTAGAGCAGACTTTATTAACCCAGCCCTGTCCAGATGTGTTGGATGACAGCTCCTATCATCCCCGATTAACATGGTTTTGGAAGAGGCAGAGCTTTCAAGTACAGACAGGATGTGTTTGCTGCCCTTTAATGCCATACCAGCTACAGGATGGTTGCGGTTTTTTTCTAGCAAATAGAGGAGTTACTTCCTAGAGAGTTGGTTGCAGTAAGAAAAGTAAATTGGCATGCAAAACTGACCAAATCTTTTCTGTTCCAAAAACTTTATTGAAGTGTCCCCTGTTGCTGTGAAGGAAGACCTTAATTGTAAGGGGTGAAGTTATCCCTAAATGGAGTCAGATTTTGAAACAAACTGAGCTGATATCCATTACACTCAAAATACAAAAAAAAAATCTATTTCACTTTCTTTTATAGCTACAAATAAGAGAATATGAAAGTAGTTCTAGCGTTTCTGCTACACAATTGTAATAATGTTCCGGTACCTGTCTTCACAGTGTTATAATCATTTAACTTGATGAAGCTTTTTATTCAGACTGGCTTTTAAAACAGAAACTTTTTAAAGAAAGGGGGAAAGGCTGTTGTATTGTTTTAACTGTTTTTAACAGCTTTTTATATTTTTTGTTGTTGTGTGTTTTCAAGTTGTTTCTGACTTATGGTGACCCTATTGTGGGTTTTTCTTGGCAACATTTGTTCAGAGTGGGTTTGCCTTTGCCTCCCTCCAAGGCTGAGAGAGTGTGACTTGCCCAAGCTCACTCATTCAGTACCCAAGTCAGAGCAGGGATTCAAACCATGGGCTCCAAAGTCACAGTCCAACGCCCAAACGACACTGACTCTTCTATACAATTTCTAACAAAAATAAAAACCCAAGGCAAAAATGGCCAGAGCTGATTTTTTTTCACGCCCCTTTGGCGATGTCGAAAGTGCCATAATGCCAGCCAATCTGTGGGCACAGACAGTGGCGAAAGAGCCAGGCCCCCAGAAGGGTGCAGTTCTTCCATATTTTCAAACATGGAAGCCAAATGCTACATGGAAACTGCACTGCTTCCCCACAGCCAGAGTGAACTGGCGAGTAGCGCAGGTGTATGTAGCTATACCTTAGTGAGATGTCTAAGTTGTACAAAACTACCTTGACTGTTACATCTCATCAGGTTATGCATAATCTTGAAAGATCTGGCGTGAGTGACAGTTGCCTCTTCAGGCAGAAAACTGAGTATAAATCTTGCATGTGGGCCCAGGCTGTTTGCTGAGCAGAGACAGCACTTGAAGTCTTGTCCCGAGGAAGGTCTACAAACAAATGGCCCTGAGCAGGAACGTGGCAAGGTGGGAGCCAGCCTGTAATTGGCCGAATTAGACCTCTAGCGAGTGGGATGCGCATGACCCCGGCCTCATCTGGCAGTGGACTCCAGCACCCCCATGCTGACCTTCCCCTCCTGCAGGGATTTGACTCCTTGTGCGCAGCTGAAGTTGGGAACAATTTGCAGACTCCCCAAGAAATCTATTAGAGGCAACCAAGGGAGCAAGGAGAGGATTAGTGCATGTTACAAAGCCAGAGGCATGTTTGGTTCCTGGGGGCCTGTGCACTTGCAAGGATCCAGTTTGGGATGAACAGTGGGGAAAGTTTGTGTGGATTAAAAAAAATAAATAAGCAGTTGCCTCTCTTCTGTTAGATACTTGTGTCTGTCCGCCTGTACCACCTCCTCCAGTGCGGCTGTTCCTCAATGCTCAAAGTAAAGAAAGAAAGGGAAATCCTGCCCAACTCATACAGGAGGGACAACAGAGTCTCCTTGCACAGAACTGGCACCCAAAGTTAGCAATGTTGGGTGTTTGCCAGAACTCCAAAACAGAGTTGGAGGCCCACTGACCTAACAAAACTGCAGCTTACATTTTGCAAAGAGTATCTGAAGTCAGATGGTGTTCAAAAACATCTGGAGGGCTGCATGATTCTCACTCCTTATTAATTGCCCTACACATCTTAGCTTCAGGGTTAACAACTGAACTACAGCCATATCTGTTAACTAAGCCTCTGACAGCAAAGGTCCTTTTTACAAAGGTTCTTTTACACTGGCCTAGCCCCTCTCCTCCTCACTCTCTGCCTAGCTGAAAGGTTTTTAGCAGCATCGTCACTGGGAGGATGATGGAGAACTGGAGGAACATAGATATTTGAATATGTTGAGCTGCACCAATGTTGCAGCACCGGCCTAAGATGACTAGACATCCTGGGTGTTGTAGTCAGGACAGCCAGTGATTCCCATGCCAGGGATGCATAGGCGAATCCACTCTGGATTTTATTCCCCCAGCTTTAAAGCACTGGTTCTCAGGCTGTAGGCCTCCTGGTGTTTTGGACTTCAGCTTCCAGAAGTCTCAACTAGCTTTGCCAGTGTTCGGGGATTTGGGGAGCTGAAGTCCAAAACACCTGGAGAACCAAACTTTGAGAACCACCACTTTAAAGGAACTGTCCAAGGTACTAAAACCTGCAGGCAAAATGAATTCAGCACTTCGGACAGTTCCTTTAAATACTGGGAAATGGAGTTTGGAGCTGGTTCAACACATCGGTGACATGGAATTACATGGAGGAGTGTCAGTATGATGTAATGGTCTAAGCGTTAGACTAAGACTCTGGGAGCCCAGGGTTCGGATCCCCACTCAGCCACAGAAACCCACCGGATGACCTTAATGAAGTCACATTCTCTCAGCCTTAGGCCATGGCAAACCTTCTCTGAACAAATCTTCCCAGAAAAGCCCTAAGAGATGGTTAGGTAAGAACAAGATTCATTGCATCACTTATATGGCAACCACTCACTGCTCAGTCTAGCACATCTGGAGAGTACCAGCTTGGGGGAGAGTGGCTATACAGTCATTCCTGCACCCCCTTCAAGTGACAGCTGCTCAGGGGTGGGGAAGGAAGTTCTCCCATTGCCAACTGCCAGTCTGGCCTCCTTCTGTTTATGGCATTGTCAGAAGGGGTTGCGTTGTGTCCATTGACGTGGGAGCAGAATATCATGGGCTGCTCCTGCTTAGATCCTTGGCAGCCCCTGCTATTCAGAGCAGACCAGCAACATGAGTCGGTATAACAATGCAGGACATACACAAAACACAGAAAAGGGCGATACAGCTCAATGGAAGAGTTCCCGCTTGTCCGGTAGACGGCCCCCGGTTCAGTCCTTGGTGCCTCCAGTTTAAAGGCTCTCATAGCAAAAGCAAGCCAAGTGATGTTGGAAGCTGCACAGAGGAGGCCGTACTAAGAAGCCCCTGTACCTGATCCCTCCCAAAGGTGAAGGCACATGTCCTGGGATTTCTAGCACTTCCCCTCCCTTTGACCACCGTAGCACCAGCAGGAAAGAACAGAGTGGGAGAGAGAGGGAAAAAGAGAGAGAGAGAGGAGGCCCTATCTTTCAACTCCCTCACTGGCATATGATAGCAGGAAGCTATAGTGCAGCTGCCAGATGCTCTCTTATTTTAACATGCTGTTTATTTTTTCCCCTTTTTCTTCTGTGTCTTCTTCTCCTTCTCTTTCCCCTCCCACCGCCTCCTCCTTCTCTCTTCACTTGATGAAGTTAAACTACACTCTCTGGGGTGAATTACAGGCATCAGAATTGGATTGGCATCCAAACGGCAGAGCAGTTGGTGGTGAGGAGTCTGGGGAAAACGAAAACAGCAGGTTTTAGCTAGAAGGGACAACGGCTTTATTTCCCTCTTGGTCCTTGACAACGAAGCAGATGTCCTACAATTATTATTTTACCTTCTAGTAATGGCGTTGTCTCTCTTCCTATCCTCCCAGGTATGTGGCTGAGCCTCTTGCAGATGTACAGGTAAAGGCTGATTTGACTTCAAAGTGGGGGCCCTGCCTGATGATTTAGCGCCACCTGCTGTAACACTGTTTTGGTGCAACTCGAAAATCTGAAATCCATCCTGCGGTGATACCTTTTACCATGATGTGAGCTTTCTTTCAAAAAAAAAAAAGTGTAGAATTGGACATTTTTGCAGAAAATTTCCCAGTGCTGTAAATAATGCTATCTAATTTATCAAGTTTGCCTCAAACATAGTCAGAGCTTTATACAGGAATTATTTTATTAAAACCTTTGCTATAACATAAAGAGAAAAACATAGGCTTCCCCTATGCTTTACAGAAAATGAAACTGTATCTGAAAAAACATAATATTTTTAAGGTCACATATCCAAAGAGAATTGTACCTTATGTATTTTATAGCAATAGTTTAACTTCCCTTTGCTGATGTATAACTGCCTACTTCCTTCAGCTTCACTCACTCTGCCCTACTTACCAGTTCCACTTCAAGTTGGAAAAGAAAAACACTGATTCAGTACAACTAGCCAAACATTTTATTTCATTAATTGATTATGTGATTCTGTGGCATGGGCAACTTACCACATTTTGTCTTGACTACTTGTACCTGTAACTGATTGAGAAGTAAAAGATTTTGTGAAGTAGAAACAACCTTAGCAGTGAATTCATTTATTAGCCTATTTCTCTGAGCACTAGAGTTTGTTAATGTTTGTCTCCTTTAAAAGAGTAACTAAAATAACTTGCTGCACTATATAACTAGATAGACATTTTATTTCATTAAAGGATTATGTCATTCTGTGGCACAGACAAAATCACATTTTGTCTTCACTACTTGTACTTATGACTGATTGGGAAATAAAGACACTTTGTGAAATGGAAGCAAACTTAGGAGTCCATTCATTTGCTTGTCTGTTCCTCTGAACAATAGGATTTATCAAAGCTTGTCTTCTTTGACAATTAACCAGAACTCAATTTGCAGTTGGCATCTATACAAGAAATGGGTGAGTGCCACCTTGTGCTTGGCCTCAGCTGGCAAAATGTCTTGGATGGATTCTTCAGTTACCTTCATATCCTAAACCAGGACTGGACAATTTTGCATAGGCAAAAGGTCAGTGTTTTGCCCATAGGACTTGCTAAAGGCAAAGTGGCAGCAGCATCACTGTTACAATTCAAACTGCTGGTTATGACCTTTAAGGTCCTATATAGCTCAGGTTATCTGAAGGACTGTACAGTTGGTCTCCCATATCCACAGATTCTGTATCCACGGATTCAACCAACCACAGCCTGAAAATATTCCAAGAAAAAAAATCCAAAGAGCAAACTTTGATTTTGCCATTTTATATAAAGGACACCAATTTACTACAAAAGAAGACTTGAGCATCCACAAATGTTGATATTCACAGGAGGTCCTGGAACCAAACTCTAGCAGACACCAATGGCCCACTGTATTACCCCATAGGAACCTGCCCATGTTTTGAGATCTAGGGAGGGTCTTCTCTCTGTCCTAGTCACCTCACAGCTACATCTTGTGGGAACATGGGAGACGGGGACTTTTCAGCCGCTGCTTCCAGGCTCTGGAACTTCCTTCCTATAGAGGTTAGATTGGCACCCTCCCTGCTTTCCTTTCAGTTTCAGCAAGCCTTTCAGAGATAATGACTCAGAGAAAAAGGGCTGTTAAAGATGTACTATATTGTTAGTTGTTTTATAAGGGCCATGCTGAGAACAGCTTTTAATTCTACTGTTAATTTAATCATATTTTTAACTTTTCTATGAGATGAATTTTTTTACTTGTACCTCTGTTAATCTTTGTAAGCCCACAGACCGTGAAAAGTACAGGATGTCCATCACCATCATCTTCATCACCATCATGGTCTCTTCCCCTATTCCCCAAAAAATGCTGACCCTGAGGATTGCTCTGGATTTCCTCTCCCTGAGAAGACTGGACACTTTTCCTCTTCTCCCAGTTTTTCAACCTGAGTTTTAAAAAAAGAAAAAAAGGAGCTACAATCAACTGAGCATTTTTCCTAAACCTGAATAACACTCTTGTCTTGGAGCCACTGGAAAATCAGCTCACACGGCATGTGGGCAAACTCAAGCAGAGTCGCAGCAAGTCTGCGGTTTGCCCAAATATTTGATCTGGAAACATCTCTGCCTCCTCTCGGCTACCTCCTGCGGTGCCCCTAACTGGCATCGCTGCGGCTGACTTCGAGGCAGAGAGCCTCACTCGGGCTGTCTGTGTTCATTAGCCCATCGAAAAGTCACTTGCCTTTAAAAAACCAGCATCTTTTTCTGTGTGAGTCTGTGCGTGTGCAGGTTTCTTCCAGACTGGAAGCGAAGATGGGGGAGGGTGGCAGAAACAGGGAGAGCTACCCAGCACTAAATACAGTTGGCCCTCCACATTCACTAGGGTTGGGGATGCAGGACCCCTGCAAAAGTGGAAAAACTGAAAATATCAAAGTGTGTGTGTGTCTCTGGGAAGGGGCTTGCTGGAAGGAATGGGCACCCAGTATCTGAACCAGGTCACGGAAAAGAGAGGGTTGGCACGGTGGCTGTATGCATATAGTTTGCTAAGACCCAAGAGGTCACTGGCTGAGAATTCTAAATGCCCCTCCCTAAACTGCAAACTTCAGGATTCCATGGGATGTTGAAAGTGGAATAATAGCACTATAATAATGTAGGGAGGAAAGGCCCATTGTTGCTGACAGCTGGCATTCTGCTTGGGACACACATCTTCCTGAATGGCCCTATGCACGCTCAAAATTCAACTGAGTAGTTTAACGATGCCCAGATTCACTTACAGCCTTCCATGTTATTACAATGTACAGGCATCCAAAACACAATTGAGGAGTGAATGAAACACAATGGGCATCAACACACCCAGACACTGGCTAGGGCTGGAGCTCAACAGGAGCACCCGATGTGCATTAGTAGAGCCCAAAGCACATCAGAATTGTCTGACACATATAAGAAGTGCCCGATGCACATGAGAAGTCCCCAAACCAACAAAGCAAAAGATTTGGAAAAACAGAATCAGTGAGGATCAGAGTGAGGTAAAATTGCTTTGTGGGTGGTTGGATTACAGCTCCCAGAAACCCCATCAGGGAGATACATCCCTGTGATGTTATTCTTGGAGTTGTAGTCCAAAAAAGAAGTAAAATTTCCAAGTGCTGGTGAGGACTTTCCAGGCATTCCTTGTACAAAACACAGAACAGACCGAAGAACTCTGAGACTGTGGGATTTTTTCAACAGTACGTCCAAGCTCTTTGGCTCCCTGCTGGCAAAAACAAAGGTCTCTCAGCAAAAGAACAAGTCCAGGGCCCAGGCAAAAGGGCAAATGCCGCACTTCTGAAGGCTGCCAAAGAACACAAACTCCAACAAGAGAAATATCAGGGATCCACTCTCCTTTTGCACAAAAAGTCTCTCTCTCGCTCTCTGGATTTAGTAAGCACTTACAGCTATATCTTGCTGTTGTTTCTAGGAGAGAAAAAACTGTTGTAGTTAATGAGCACAAATGCAGCACCGCTCCCTGTCCCCTTATCAGATAATTTGGGAAGCTGGGCCCTAGGACCATTCATTTGTCTTTTCAGCAGTCCATGGTACCCACAGAAGTCTCCTCCTACACCATAATTAAAATGTGTTCTTTTCCTGTTGGCTTTCTTCCTTATCCAGTTTTCACAACCATACATAGAAATCAGGACCAGTACAGCATGCATGGTTTTCATTTTGGTATTCATTGGTCTACCTTTGCACTTGAGACTCTTATCAAAGACTCAGGAAAAAATGGCATTGGCTCACCTTTTTTCCCAAGAATTCCTAGGTTACTGCATCCTGTTTGGAGCGTTGGTACAGAGGCGCCAGGCCTCACCAGCCTCCCCCTTCCACCACGACCACTTCCACTGCCTGCCACCTCCTGAAAGACTCAGCCCCATATCAACAGCTGGTGTCCTGCTGCGTGGAGGCACAATGGAGTCTGTTCCGACAGACAATATACCTGTCATGAGAAAACATAAAACCAGCAATTAATGGCAGTGCCTTGGAGCTGCAGCTTTTCAGGGCCGGACAATGGGAAGGGTCTGGAAGGGAAAGATTAAACCCAGCGCATCGTGGGAGCTTGTTAAATG
The DNA here is from genome assembly GCA_030412105.1 of Cyclura pinguis. NCBI lineage: Eukaryota > Metazoa > Chordata > Lepidosauria > Squamata > Iguanidae > Cyclura > Cyclura pinguis. The sequence continues at coordinate 1,998,396 of CM059613.1, forward strand.
GCCCCTGGCAAGCTTTGCCATTTTTTTAGGGGGGTGTATGTGATGGGGAAGGGAATAAAACTCTCAACAAAACCTCATCGCTCAGAAAGAGAGAACACCCAAGCGTGCCAATATTCAGAGGAAGTTGTGTGCTGGGAGGGAGGGGCAGCAAATGGGGCAGTGGCAAAGTCTGGTGTGTTTGTGTGTGTGTTTATTAGACATAGGTGTTTGCGTGTGTGATGGAGAGTTCATTTCCAGGCCTAAATCCTATACAGCTTGGACTACAGGTACACCACAGTTGATGGACTGGATGTGTTCCTTTGCATTGTTTATTGAACCAAAAAATTGGGTAGCAGAGGTAAAAAGAAGATGGAAAGAATAGAGAGAAGCTCTTGTGCTACAAAAGGAAGAGCAGTTCAGAATTTTTCCAGGAAGCTTCTTACTGAAAAGTAACAATATGCATGTGTGAAATGAAACAACCAGATCTGCAAAGCCTTGAACAAGTAGACAAAAAATGTGTTTTAAACTTTCTACAAACTACTAGAAAGCTTCCTCCAAAACGCATCCAGCCTTTTTTCTTTTAATAATCTATTCTAGCACTTGTAAAGTTTCTTTTTTTCTTTCTGACTGACAACTCCCAGAATCCTCCATGCTGGAGAGGATTCTGGGAGTTGCAGTACAAAAAAGGGGGAACTTTGCTAAGCCCTGGACTTACACAGGCTCTTGGAAGACTGGCCGGCTGCTTGCTTTCCCTCCGTCTTCCTTCCCAACCAGGCTGCGATTGCAAGGTTGCATCCATGATCTAGGAATCCAAAAAGCAAACAAAAAATGCTTGCGACCTAAACAGGTTGGCTGACCCAAACGCTGCTTGTCAGGGGGCCAGAAATTTGCCTTCTGTTGGAGGAGGAGAGGCATCTTGCATCCAAAGCAATTTCAGACTTTTGGCCAACTCACACACTGGAATAGCACAGGGTGGCAGGAGGTGGCCTCCTCACACAACAGCCACCACAGTTTGTGGGATTGTTACTCATTTACTTTTACATTAAAAAAATTAAAACAACTTAGCTTATTACTTCTATCTCAATTAAGACTTGCATTTATCTATTTTTAACTAAAGGGAGGCATTTGCATGTATATGTTTGTGCTTTCAAGTTGCCTGTCAATTTATGGTGACCTCATGAATTTCGTAGGGTTTTCTTTGGGAAGGAATACTCAGAGGTAGTTTTCACCAGTTCCTTCCTCCAAAATATAGCCTACAGTACCTGGTGTTAGTTGGCTGTCTCCCATCCAAGTACTAACCAGGGCTGACCCTGCTTAGCTTCCAAGATTAATCAGTATCTGGTGCCTTCAGGGTAGTTAGGTACCTAGAGGCACTTCTATACCTCTATAATATCTATCCCACAGCGATTTACAAGTCATATAGAATCAGAACTTGGAAAAAATTGCTTTTTTTGGACTACTGCTCCCAAAATCTCATATTGGCTAGAAGATCTTTTTCAGGCAGATTGACATGGCAAAAGGCTGTCTCTAAGGATGCCGGGTCCCAAACAAGTAAGGTCTCTAAAGGTGCAAACCAGAACTTTGGATTTGGATTGGAAGATAACCTATGACAAGTACAGATCCCTTACAATCTGGTGAAAGATATTCCCAGAGAACCATCCAAATCAGAATCTTGGCTACTACATTTAGAGTTTATAAATGGTCTTCAAGGGCAGGCCTAGGTACTGTGCATTACAGAAATCTAAACAGGAAGTCTCCAGACCACAGATCACTGTTGCCAGACTATTCCCTATCTGTGAGAGGTCATGGCGAATCCAGACATGTATTCTGAGACAATTTATAATTTAATAATTAAAGCAACAACCCAATGTTAGGAAAAGAAAAGGCCACTTAAATCTTTTCTTTCATTCTTCTTCACAAGCAAATCACACTAGCCTTCTAAAAAAATATACCAAAGTGTGTTGACCAATTTGCACCAGTGCTTTTTAAAAAATGGCTTTTGGTGATTAAGGAGTTTATGACACAAGGCAGGTAAATTACAATTAAAGCTAGATAATAATGTCTAAATAATGTCTTTGGCTGGGACTTCTCTTCTGTTGCTCTCCTAGTGGGAGACCATTTGAAAGTGTTTCTTTTATTACCATGCATGTACACACACACAAACTATGAATGACCTCCTCTGTAACTGGGAGAACAACAGAAAAGGAATGAGGCAATGTGGTAAATCCCACTTGCTGTAATTGCAATTTAAGCCATTTCCTCACCACACTGTTATAGTGCTCTTATTCCACTTTCAACCTCTTAGGGAATCCTGAGGTTTGCAGTTTAGGGAGGGGCATGTTAGAATTCTCTTTGGCCTCAGTAAACTACAAAACCCAGAATTCCACAGGAGGTTGAAAGTGGAATAATAGCACTATAACAGTGTAGTGCAGAAATGCCTTTACCTCCTGTGATAAACTCCTTAAACTCACTCCTTGACCCAAGCTTAAGGAAGACCTCCAAATTATTATTTCCACAGCGTAGGAACCAACCTCCTCTTTCTATCTATTCCAATCTTACCCCTGAATGTTTGGATGAGCTCACCCTTGTTCCGAGCTGCCTGAGTGGTGACTAACAGCCCGCAGAAGTGGATTCACTGAGATGGCATCTCTTTGAGGTTTCAGGGTCTTTCCAAACTCTCCGAAAGAGGCACAGGAGAGACTGAGCTTGGTCAGCGCTGCGGAAGAAAGTAGAGTCTGAGAAAGTCGCTTTTTTGGATCTTTTCTCCATCATGTTTTGAGCAGTAAATGAGCATTTTGAGGGGTTCCAGATGGGTGGGAAAGTTAAATCATATTTAAAAAGTACATAGCTGATACAATGCAGCTAATGAAGTGGACTAAACAATAAAAGATTTTGCTATGAATTTGTCTTTCTCAATTAGCCTCACAGGTGCTCAGGTTTCCTTTATATCTTTTCACACTGCATGTGGGATGCAGTGTTGGGTGCTGGTTTGAGTGCTGGAGAAGAATTCAACACTCTTCTCAGCCACAGAAACCCACCAGGCAACTTTGGGCAAGTCAGACTCTCCCAGCCTGAGAGGAAGGTACCCGCCCCCAAATAACTCCTTCCAAGAAAACCCCAGGAGAGGGTGGACATATTGGCTCCAGTGGAGTGTACTGGCTTGACTGGAGAGCAAGAACTCTTGAGAGCTGTTGTTGTTGTTACGTGCCTTCAAGTTATTGATAGGGTTTTATTGGCAAGGTTTGTTCAGAGGGAATTTGGTTTTGCTTTCCTCTGAGGCTGAGAGAGTGTGACTTGCCCAGGGTTACCCGGTAGTTTCCACAGCCAAGCAGCGATTTGAACCCTGGCCTCCAAAATCATAGTTTAACAGCCAAAGTACTACATCACACTGGCTCTCTGTATTCTTCAGAGACCAGGGTTCAAATCCCTGGTCTGCCGTGGAGACCCACCTTGGACAGTCACACTCTCTCCGTCTCAGAGGAAAGCAATGGCAGAACCCCTCTGGACAAATTTAGCTGAGAAAACTAGATGATAGGTTCACTGTAAGTTGGAAGCCACTTGAAAGCAGCAACAACTGCATTTGCAGGCAGTTTCCTAACATTTGGGGGCCAAAAAAGTCACCATACAGCCCGGAGTGCACACTTTTTTCACCCTCATTCTAAAACCATCTTCTGCCCAGCAGGCAGTCCCTAGATTTCCAGCAACCAGGGGCCCTGGCAAGATGCCCTGTAGTCAGATCGTCTTTCCTGGCGAAGCCATTCACCAGCCGGCCTTGCGGATGACTCAGGGGTCCAACACCAACGGCGCTAAAGCTCCCCTTTCTTTTCTCTCTCTGCTTCTCCCTCCCCCGCCGCACCCCTCGGGGAGATTTATTGCAGCTAGCAGAGGCGCTGCGATCTGCTAATTGCCTCCGTTCCAGGACCAAGGCACAAGAGAACAAAAGGCAGTTGCTGGCGAATCTGAGGGGCAGCGAAAGCATCCCTCCCACGGTGAGGAGCATGGTTGCTGTAGCAAAGCTGAATGGCAGAGTACCGCTCCCCAAAAGAAGCATCTCATCTCCCTTGAAGGGGGACAATGTGTTGTGCGGTGGTGGAAGGAGGAGGGGGAAAGACACGCAGGCTCAACCATCAGTATTTTTTATTTTTTTTAAATGCCCTGCCTGCCTTTGAGCTGCCAAGTGAATTGCGGGAAGCAACAGAATGGGGAAGAGGGGGGAAATCACAATACACAAGCCTGTGAGTCTTCCCATGCTCAGAGTCTTTGTTGTCTAGCAAAGACTTCTCTCTCTCGCTCTCTTTTTTTTATCACAGCTATTTCCTTGGATTGAAAATTCTCAAGGGACTGTGGTTTTCTGTGCTTTTTTAAAAATGGAATGGCTTGTTAAAATCCTGGCACTGTTCTCCTTTTTAATGACTGGCGTTGATTTTCTTTTATTACAGGGGCACAGAGGGATGGAACCATTCTCTGCAAATCTAACCCCTTTCGCTCTCTAGGCAAGGGAAAGAGCAAAAGTTCCTAAAACCTGAGCATTCCTTCACATACACACACGCATATTTTCCAATGGCCACTGATGCTAAGTCATGGGACAAAGCAGAATTCCAAAGCACAAACTAGTGCAGAACCTAGAGAAGTTACGTTTTGCGCTGTAACACCCATAATCTCCTACTCAACATGGGAGTTCCAGTCCAAAAAGTAACTTCCTCAAGCTCCAAGGTGTTCTTTCTTTTCTGCTTCTCTAGAGGCTAGGGCCCGAACTAATGGATTCCAACTAGGAAAAAAGGGAGATTCTGAGTTAAATATTAGGAACGACTTCCTGACCGTAAGAGGTGTTGACAGCAGACCAGCCTGCCTCATCAAGTCTCCTCCGTTGGAGGTTTTGAAACAGAGGTGGGGCAGCCACCTGCCAGAGATGCTTCAGCCAGCCGTGGATTCCTGCAACAACAACGGGTTGGATTTCAGGAGCTTTGGGCGCACCTCCCTACTCTTATTCTATAGACTGGACCCTGCGACTCTTTCCGAATGTACACTTAGTCGTGGAGCTCACGTACCAAACGGACGCTCCGCGGCCCGGCATCTCTGTTCCATCCCGAAAATCCCCAATAAAACCATTTGCCCGAATGAGAGGCTTGTGCACTGACTCCTACATGCGGTTTCTGACAGAAAGAAAGGAAGACGCCCAGCTGAGCTCCCACCCTACCCGCACCCGCACGCACTGTTCCGGTGCACACGCGTATAAACATTTGTGAGAACTTCTAGTCCCGTTTGCATTCCTGCTTTATACCCAGGTACGAGGAATCTTAATAAATCCAGAGTACAGACCCAGAATAGGTCTGTACCTGGGAAAAAGTGCACGTAAGAAACCAAAGACACGTGTGGCTTTGGGGCGAAGCGTCACCTTCCGGGAAGTAAAGCCTCTTCTACGCCTTTCTCATTTTTATGCCTCAACAGGACTCTCAACCTTTTGCTTTCCGGGAAAGCGGGCGGGGGAGGGCGGTCGACAAGGCGCGCCAACACCGGGGCGCGAGAACGGCTTGTTCTCAAAGTCTCCCAACATGCGCCTCCCCCCGCCCCAATTTGGGTGACTCACGCGTCCGCGCCCCTCATCCGCCCACCCCCGGCCCGGCCTTGGGTCCCCGCCCGGAGAGCCCCGCGACCCCCCGAGCGCCCTGGTGACGCGCCTCCGCCTCCTCGCCGCCGGGCGCCCCGCCGGGGGAAGAGGGAAGGCGGTGCGGAGAGCAGGCGCGGCCCTCCGAAGGCGCCTCCCCGACGGAGCGCGCCGCCCGCCCTCGCCCCCTCGCCGGGCCGGGCCGGGCCGGGAGGGAAACGCGGCCGGCGCCCCTTCCCTTCTCCTGCTTTCCCTCCGGGTAGGTGAGTGGGGGGCGGCCGGGGCGGCTCCTCCGCCGTGCGCCCCGGGCGCGCTCGACGAGAGGAGCCTTTCCTGGCTGGACCGCGGGAGGGGGCGGCGGGGGGCTCGCGGCGGGTTCGGGGGCACCGGCCCTTCCCGCAGAGCCCAGGTCTGTCGAGGACGAAAAGGCGCGGCCGTCTCCGGCGGCTTCCGCCCCTTCGCCGGCGAGGCCGCCCCCCGGGGGCCGGGGGCCCCGGGCGGCGGGGGGATGCCTCGGGGCGCCGCGAGGCTGAAGCGAAGCTGCCTCTGCGGGAGGCCCAAGAGCGGCGCCCCGGCTCTCCGGCGAGCACCCGCGCGCCGTTGCTCCCGCAGGGGAAGAGCGGCCGCCGTTCCGAAGTGAGGGCGCCGGGTTGCCTGGGGAGGCGTTTTTATAGGCGTAACCGAAGGAATTTCCCCCTCTGCATGCCCTTCTCTTCTCAAGCCTAAGGTGTTTCCCGCCCTTTTAAAAGGTGATAAAGGCAACAAGGAGCGGGACGCAACACACCCCGACTTCTTTTCATCAGCTGAGGGCAACGGACTGTTTTTTAAATGAGTCGTGGGACAAACTAGTTAAAAAGTTACCTTTCCGAGTTCTGCTTGGGAGAGCTAGGAAGCATCTATCTTCCTCTTGGGCCCCCGGGAGACGGTGGATGGATCGGTCCCTCTTCGAGAGAGTGGCCCTTCAGATGTGCTGACCAGCGACTGGGAATGTAAAACCAGTCTGGACAGCTCAAGCAAGTGAGCCAAGCCGCACCAGGATGGGCGCCCCTTGCCTGTGCCTTGGCTCCAGCCCCCCCCCCCAATATCTGGATTGTTGTTGCTGTGTGCCTTCAAGCAGTTTCCAACTTATGGCGACCCTAAGGCAAACCTATAACAGGTTTGGAGGGCTGAGAGTGTGTGACACACCCAAGGTCACCCACAGTGAGCTTCCATGCCCAAGTGAGGAACTGAACTCTGGTCTCCAGGGTCATAGGCCAATGCTCAAATCACTACAGCATGCTGGCTTTCTATCTGGATTGTACATCAGCTGAATCCCTCTTGTTTTACCCGAGGCAAGAGCTCCCAGAACAGGGAAAAACTCGATTCTTCCCCCACACTCCCTTTTTCCTGGCATGGAGCTTCACAGCAACTTTTGTGCATTGTCAGACAGGGAATAGGACCAATGCATTTCTCTCTTTCCTTCACGCAGAGAATGAGAATCCGTCAGCTGGCTGACATGGTTAGCGGACCCTGGATGCGGATCTTTTTCCTCCTTGGCTTTTTGGTGAGTTCACTGGATCTGAGTGATGTGTGAGAAAAGGTTCTTCCACTCCTTTTGTGCTTTAGATCAGCAGGTAAGGAAACCTGGGATCATCCCAAAGCTTTGGAATACAATTCCCTGGTCAGCATCATGGTTGGGGATGATGTGGTTTGTAATCCAAAGTAGGGCTATGCTGGCTGAAGTGTTTTGGAGATTGTAGTCCAAAAAAAAAAAAGGTAGCGCTCCCAGGTTGGGCTGATTGCTTTCTTACATAGATTTCTGGTTAATAGTGGAGAAAATCCAAATTCCCCAACTCTAGAATCTTAGAAGGGACCTCAGCAGCCCTCTAGCACAGCCCGCTAGCACAACTTAAGTACTCCCAAAAGTTTCCCATCCAACTTCTGTTTAAATACCTCCAGAGACAGAGACCACTACCCTCCATTCTACTGCTCTTAACAGTCAAGATGTTCTTCCTAATGTTTAGGTGAAATCTCTTTTTGTTTGAATCCATTGGTTTTTTGGTTGGTTTTTTTTTTCGGTGTTTTTTTTTTAATCCATTGGTTCACGTTCTAGTCTCTGGAGCAACAGAAAACAAGCTTGCTTCTGAACAAACCAAGGGTTTTGTTAAGCGTTCTTTGTAGAAACTGGTGATCTCGCTGAGGAGTGATATTTTCTGGAGTTACAGAGTTGGGGGGAGAAGAGAAAATTATCACAGCTGAGTCTCCTTTGCAGATTGGCATTTCCTCAAGGAACACTATGGGCTTTACGATACCTGCAGAAAATCAAACTCTAAAAGGTTAGTGATCTAAACTTGAGCTTTGATGCATTGAAATGCTGACACCTTTTGCTTGTTTGCCTTGCAAAATGGCAGTAGCTAAGATTACAGATGATCTCATAAGGTCTTCCTTTTCTGCTAGTTTTTGTTTCCTTCTGTGCCAGGCTGGAGGTGCACTTTGGGGCCAAGATCCCATTTCAAGCTGACAGAGCATAGAGTTTTGCCAGCAAATTTACATGGAGTTCTGAGTGCCAAAAATAGGAGGGTGAAGGTGGCCCACTAAATGATGGCACAGGAAAGCTTTTCTGGTGCATCTCTGTGGCTGTTTTGGGTTGGAGGAGGTAGAGCTATGCCTGGATGCTGTTACACAACCTGGCAAAAACACCATGTAAGGAAGTATTGGATACCTCTTTACGCAACATCAGAAAAAGTAGCTCCACCTGCATCACCCTGCAATTTACACTGGTCTAAAGCCCCAAGAGGATTCTGGCCTAAATATTTTAGGGTAGCCTTTCCTAGCCCAGTGTTTTGCAGATGTCTTGGACTTCAGTTCCAGTCATCCACAGCCTTCAGCCACACTGACTGGGGCTCCTTGTCACTTGCCATCTGCCTGGTCATGCAAGGGACAACAAATGAAAGACCTGGCTTGTTTGCTATTTATTTTGTTGTTGTCCCTTTTATCATCAGAGTTCGTGGGACTTCTCTGGCTTTTGGAGCAAAATAACTTGTCTCATTTTAGGTATATGCACTTTGACTTGGATGGGTGGGGGGTGCTGTTTGCTCTTTTTCCTCAAACAGCAGAATGTTTGGGACAGCCCTGCCCCTTTAACGGATACTGCCACACTTTTTTCTTCCACATGGTTTTCCCTCCCAGGTTCTGGCCCTGACCCTCTGATCATCGAGAGGTTGGGAAACGTGTATGAATACGTCTCTTCTGCTCTGGACTGGTGGCATGCAGACGGGTATTGCCGGCAGCGTTTTGCTCAGCTGCCCTCCGCAACCTGGGATGGTGAACTGGCATCTCTTGGGAAAAAGCTGCACCCTCACCAAATCCAGGGTGCCATTTGGTTAAATGATGAAGAGGTGTATCTGGAGAAGCCAAGGCACAGGCGTGAGTAATGGAGCCAGCATTAAAGAGACAGAACTGGGCTGAGGAACCACTGAGCTTTCTGCTCTCTCTGGTAGTCCCGTGGAATGGAGAATTTGTTTTCTTTGTCTTCACCATTATCATCACATTTTTATTCTGCTCTTCCTCCAAGATGTTCAAGACAATATTTGTGGCTCTTCCATCCTGCCCCACCTGCATTTCCTCTCAGTGAGATAGCTTGGTCAGAGAAATGTTCGTGATTAAGTTCACTAAGAAAGCTTCACAGCTGTGTGGGGATTTGAACTCTACTCATAAAATGAGAAGAGCACGCTGGACCAGATCATTCAAGGGTCCAATTCAATTTCAGAGGATCTCAGGGACTGCTTTCTGGTGGCGGGCAGAATAAAAACAAAAGAAGCGAATTCAGAACACCAGCAGATTTTAGTTTAAAGATCTTGCCAACAATAACTAAACTTTAGGAGAGGTATTTAAACTTTTGGAGTGGAGTAAGAAACATGCATAAGCTGAAAAATCACGAGATGTTGGGTGCTTGGGGAAAGGTGTTTGGTGACCTGGGAAGACCCAGCGGGCAAGATGTGTCCATTAGATCCAACATTCCCCAGCCCCTCTTTTCTTTGATGTTCTTCTTTCTCTCACTCTAGGAATGCATTCGATGCCCATCTTGATGTTCCAGAATAAAACGGACACCAAGTTTGTGAAAGTCCTGGCCGATTTTCCAGCAATGCCAGCTGTGAGTGCCTGTGCCCACATTCAGTGGGATCAGCAGGCCACAGAGATCTCCACCGTCTTCTCCTATGCGGTCTCAGCCTTCATCAATGAATTCCAGCTGCGTGGTTTCATGGATGAGGATGGTTTTGTTCGCTTCGCCATCATCCTTCACGGACATCACTCCCCGTATTTGCCGGTGTTCCGTGCTGATGGGCGGTGGCACCACTTCTGTGTTGTATGGCAGCAGCGTAATGGAACGTGGGCTATCTACGCCGATGGGAAGGAGAAGGCCTCAGCCACAGGGCTCTCAGCCTCCCACACCATCGATGGTCATGGCACCTTCATTATCGGGCAGGACCAGGACTCCCTCGGTGGGGCTTTCAAAGAGAAGGAATCCTTCAGTGGAAACCTCACCAGCCTGCAAATTTGGCAGCGTGTCCTGAGCAGACAGCAGGTGGAGAAAGTCCGCTCCTGTGTCCCCATCACCGAAGGGCTGGTGTTTGGCTGGAGCTTTAATATCCTTGAGGTAGAAGCGAGTGTCAAGCAAGCCACAGTGCAGCTCACCTGTCCAGGTAAGCCTCTCTTGCTGTTGTGCTTGTGCTAGTTATCTGCCAGAGGTCCATGAGGTTGTTATTGACTTGCTTGCCTTGATTTTCTGCCAGTAGGATGTAGATTGGTGTCTGTATCTGTCCTCCGTATCTGCTGCTACAATTCTCATAACGGGTGTGGGGGTTGATGGGAGTTGGAGTCCAACACATCTGGAAGTCTGATCTGTATGGAGGAGGAGAATGGTCCTACCTTTAGGAGACATATTAGACTGGAGGACTTTGGATCCCTTTGGCCTTTCAGTTCTCCAGCTGTGGTCTTCAGTTCTCATGACGCTTAGGTCTCTGTTGTTATTATTGGATCTTCTTGGTTCTCTGTGGGTTATTAAAGGTGTGCATAGCACACAGGGCTGCATGAACAGGCTACTTAGGAACACAATCAGACTTCTGCACAGGTTGTTTCTTTGTGCATTTCTTGGTGTGTATCCTCAGGGCCCATGGAAGAATGCCAAGTGCTTGAGGTCACCCATGGAAGTATCAGTTACATCTCCTGCCTTCAGCCTCAGCACTTCATCTGCCACTACCAAAAAGGTATGGTGGTTCTCACCTTATACAGACAGATTCTCATATAGACCAGAGGTTCTCAGGTGTTTTGGACATCAGCTCCCACAATCCTTGACCATTGGCTGGCTGGAGGTTCTGGGAGTTGAAGTCCAGCAAGGGAATCCGGGACTCTACTGTAGGTTCCCTCCATGGGTCCTGGAATAGTCATGCTGTCTGGGGATGATATGTGCTGCAGTCCAACACCTCTGGAAGGTGCCAAGTTGAAGCAAATTGCCTTTGACCCTGTCCACCACTGTCCACCATCAGAGTGCAGCCCCAAGGGCTGAATGTGGCTATTGGGCTCCCCATTTGCCTGGGGAGAAGAAACACTTACAAGTCACTGAAACAAAGATTGAGAGAAAATGTAAAGATGCTAAAGTTGCATGCATTTTGCATGCAAAGGGTAGATGCAAATTTGGAAAAAAAAATGCAAAAAAAAAATTGAGACCAGTTTAGTAGTAGGATCTAGGCAGACATCATGCCAAGGCTTCTGCACTGAGAAGACCTCTGAATCCATGTCTATTGGTTTCCTCCCCAGATATTTATTTCCAGCTGAAGGAAATGCAGTCCCAATCTGTCCCTCCACTCATTGCTCAGGTTAACGCACGAGCAAATGCAACAGTGGTGAGTCTAAGATCTCAGATCTCAGTCAGAAGCAGCTGGTGGCTTCCATGTTGGAGAGGGAAGGAGATGTACAGATAATCTGCTTTGGCTTCTCCCCTTTTCCCCTGGCTTTGGGGCTTCCTTGGGAATTTTCTGTTAATTCTGAGGGCTGTCTTTGAATATCAGTTTTGCAGGCAACCAAAAGTTCCAAATCTTGGGAGCAATATTATTTTTTTTTTTTAATGGTGTAATGGTTTGAGCATTGGACTGTGACTCTGGGAGTCAGGGTCTGAATCCCTGCTTGGCCATGGAAACCCACTGGGTGACCTTGGGCAAGTCACACTCTCTCAGCCAAAGAGGAAAGCAAAGGCAAAACCCCTCTGCACAAATGACTCAAAGACACCCAACAACAACAACAACCTTGAATTTTGGCAGGAAGCGTATTGGGTGCTATAACCTACCACATTTTTTCTTCTGCAGATCCCTGCAAACATCTTCCAGGCTGACGTCCAAAGCCTGAATATGTCAGCAGCTGCCAGCATCCTCAAGGTGGTGGACACGGTCCTTTCAGACACAGAACCTCCTCTTCTGGATGCAGGTGGCCTCCTGGGCGTCTTCCAGTTACTGAAAGAGGTCTCAGTCACCTCAGTGGAAATAGATGAGCCAAAACAGTTGGAGACGCTAGAGAAGCTGGGCAGTCACTACGTGAAAGTTGCTGGGATCATCCTGGAGGAACAAAACGCCAAGGAGTGGTCTGAGATAAAGCCGGTAAAAATCACAGAATCTGAGTGTTAGGAAGGGGATCTTGTAGGCTCATCTAGTCTGACCTCAGCTTGGTACAGGAAATCCAGAGTATTTTCTTCTGCTTGAAGACCTGCCAGTAAGGAAGCACCCCCTGCCACTCTAAACATTGTTCCTTCCCCAGCAGTGGGCCTTCCAGCTATCACAGCAACACCCATCATCCACAGATGCTGTTTGGCTGGGGTTGGTAGGAACTGCAGTCTGACTCACCTAGAGGGCCCCAGGTGAGAGAAGCGCCTTGCTTTTTCCTTCAAGAGTAATTCTTGCTAAGAAACCCCCAAGATAGGTTTGCTTTAGTCAAACAACAGTTTGACTAATAACAATTAAGTCAATAAATAATGAATAAGTCAAACAACAGCTCACCTTTAAAATAGGTTGTAGTGAGCCACCTGTATTGCTTAACAGTTTAAAAAATCTTTTTCTAAGATTCAGAAGTGGACTTCAGACCTTTTCCAGACTTCCCCAATTTTTGGGGAGCACTTTTGGCTATCTGTATGGCCCTCAGAGGATCCCAGAACCAGGTGCAGTTGCCAGCCACTGGAATATATGTTTAAATCTGGACTTGTCACTGTTACCTGAATTAACAAAAAATATTTTATTTGATGATGTAAATTATTCTGATATTGCTCTAACATGCTTTGAGCATGGTTTTGGTCAGGGAGAGTGGCATATACATAAACTGAAGGTAAGGATGATCATGGAAAAGTATACAAATATTTATACAAATAAACAGAGGGGGAGGAGTATCATGGAAGAGTGGTGTACAAATTAACTGGAGAGAAGGAGGATCATGCAGAAGTGACATATAAATAATGTGAGGATAAGGACGATCATGGAAAAGCATGATACAAATAAACAGCAGAAGGATGATCATGGAAAAGTAACATATAAATAAACTGAGGGATGATCATGGGAAAGCGCATACAAGTAAATGGAGGAGGAGGTGGTTCATGGAAAAACAGCATACAAATAAACTATGGCTGAAGGTGAACCTAGGAAAGTGTATACAAATAAAAAGGAGGAGGCAGCTCATGGAAAGTAGCAAACAAACTGGATGAGGATGATCATGGAAAAGTGTCACACAAATAAACTGAGGATGATGATTATGGCATGTGGGGTTGGGCAGTTTTTTTTGAGGAGTAAAGGCATGTCTGCTGCTCGATCTTCATCCAGCTACTCATGTGCTTCACTAGATCATCGGTGGACCCATGACTGTTGTTGAAAATATGGACAAGATGGCTTCCACCTTCCACCAGCTCCTGAGCACAGAGAGGCCAAAAGTCACCTTTCAGAATAAGAATATTGGTGAGTTGGAGCAAGGCTCTGGGATGCTCAGGATCTGACCCAGTTTGAGGGGTTCATGGGGGAAGAGGTCAACAATTGACCTTGTTTGCACCTTCACCTCACCCCATTACCTTTGAGTGAAGCTGTAATCTGCACAGTAACTGGCCTGGAGGATGGATCTGTCTAGTGGTAACTCTAGCAAACATTCTGCTCTGGGTTGCAGGGAAGTGGTCACATTTTCTTACTGCTTTGATCCCATGGGGATTTGATCATGTTCCATTGGGAGCTGGGACCAGAGAGCAACATGTTGTTCTGCTTCCGAGGTTAAAGACGGATTCATTCACAGAACTGAACTCCTTCTGAGGAAGGAGTAGGCAAATGCCAAGGGTTGATGGGGCTGCATTTGCCCCTTGGGGACTTTGTGGGACCATGGACACACACCCCCGCTGTGCCGCCTGAAAAAAAATTAAAAATAATGTCAAACGGGGGACCAAAATTCTTCCATATTTTTGGAGTCCCACTGGACTGTTCTAGGCCTGCAAGAAGCCTTTTTAAAAAGTGCTGAACCTATTTGGGGTAAATGATCAGCACCTAGGAGAACTCCTTTAAAGTTCAGACTAAAACACGGAGTGCATTCAAGATACCTATTTCAATATTGCTCGCTCCACCAATGTGGGAACTGCCCACTCCCATGGAATGTAGTCTGTCTTTTAATTGATCTGGCCATATATCCCTCTGTGTTTGTGATCTGTTTGGTTGCCAGAAGGTTTGGGGTGTTAGAACTTTTCTTGGAGGCAGGCCTGTGGTTTTCTGAGATGTACACACTCTCTCACTCACTCACGCACACACACACTCAACTTGGTTATATGTTCCTCAGGTGTAGAAGTGCGACGCATGGAGCTTGGCACACCGGCATCAAGGAGGGTCACGTATGTGATGCCAAACCAACACCGAGACAAGCCCGACTGGATTGGCGTTCCAGATGAGGAAGTGGAGAGGCTTAGAGTGAGAGGTGCGGGGAGAGGGGAAGTAATTCCAAGTAGTTGTACCCATAACCATTCCTTTCCTTCTGTCTGAATTTCAAGGCCAAGAAATGCCACAACCCCTAACAGAACCAATTTTGTTGATGCTGTTTTGATGATATTTGGAGAAACATGTTCACATTGGATGGGGAAGCTGAACTATGGTAATAGCAGTAGGTGGGGCAGTGTGGCAGTGGAGCCAGGGCTCTTGGAGTCAACCCCCAGGTTTTCTTGATTACCAGGGACCATTATATCACCTGGCCTCTCTGGGCTTATCTACAGTCCTCACAATAATTGTGGCCATGGAGGTATGGACAGTGGATCTTCTTTATGGAAAATGAATTTTTCTCCTATCTTGTGAGCTGCAAACAAATTAAGGACTGGCTCGATTTTGAATGTGTAATTTGGAGCCATTGTCTCTGCAAAAGACCTGTTCCTTGTGAAGAGGAAACTGTTGAGCTGGTTTGTTTTGCATGAATCTACAAAACTGCCTGTATTTTGGTCTCTCCTTGGAGGCCTGGCTCTACAGACAGTTATGATGAGCACCTATTCTTCAAAATTTCCTACTACACCACAGGTTGTAGGGGACACTTTGACACACACACTCAGCCTGGGTCTCTGTCCCCTGTAACCATACTTCTAAGTTCTCCTGGTACATGTGAGGAAACACCTTCTTTCGTTCCTTTCTCAGGCCTGAATCAAATCACCTTAACAAACACCTGGTACAGGTATGGGTCTCTTCAGCGTCTTTTGACTGGCGGCAGTGCTGTGTTCAAGGATGCAGCTGTGTCAGATGGAGGCCGAAGGTAAATAGCTGGGAGTGTTGCTGATGTCCCACATGGAAGAGAGATGGGAGCTGAAAGAAACCCTGCCTTTCCCCTTCAGTCTTGCCTAGCTTGATGCGAACTTGGCTTTTTGGACTGTAGTTCTCAGAACCCTCTAGCCAGCATGACCAAATTTGTAGTCCAAAAAGGAACTTTCCCAAACTTAGCCTCCCCGCTCCTGGGTGATTCTTCCAGGTTTTGTCTTGCAGCAGGATGGTCAAAAAACATCTGTACCTTGACTAGATTTTGAGGCATCCAATAAATAAGCCAGTGCAATTTCCTTGCTTGGACAGTAGGTGGTGGTGGCGCTTTTTGGATTAGCAAATTCTGGGAGAGATCAGAGGCAGTTTCCTTGCTGTTCCTCCTTAACCTTCCTCTCTTGTCATTTGTTCCCCTGTGTTGCAGAACAGACCTGTGTGGGCCCTATGGCCTTCTAAATGCATTTGCACTTAAAACAGACGCTCTTCCATCCTCACTGTTCAACAGGATTCAGCTGGAAAGGGGGCGTTTTCTTTTTTTCAGCCTCATGTAGCAAAATGACCCAGATACGGGAAGGCTTCCTTTTGATTCCTGCAGCTTTTTTTTGATTGGCACTTGTTGAGAAGCCATGCCCTTTTTGTCCCATTGCTGCCACCACTACCAAGGTCCTGCTGATTAAACTCTTTGTTCCTGCTTGCTGAAGTGAACATGCACGTTGATTTCTGCCCAGGTACCTGAGCACCCAGGTGGGGTCTTCTATCATCTCCTCCACTCTGGTCAGCAACTATGAGGAAATCAGCACCTCTGTGCGTTACAGTCTCCATCATCAGGCCCAGGTAATGCTTTGGGGATACTCTGGTGGATGGGTGTCCTAGAGAGGGTACAGTGTAGGACAAGGGTTAGGGAAACTCTGGGTCTGTCTCAAATTATGAATCAAATCCACTTCCAGAATTGTTCTCGGGGACTTTCCACTCCCAGAATTTGGAAATGTGGTTCCACGTTAGTTGAAAGTATGAATCCACTCCAGTTTTCAGCCCTAATGTTAAAGGAGGATATCCCCAGTGTGCAAAATAGGTTCAGAACTCTGGATAGCAACTTTGTAGCTTAAACTAATTCATGGAGTAGATTCAGTGCCCAACCGGCATGGAAGCCACCACTGCTGGAGTTTCAAGTGGGATCTTTCTTCCTAGTGATGCTCATGCTCATTGTCTTTCTCTCTTTTTTGATTCCTCTCCACCATCAGGCTCTTCCAGACCAGCTTGTTGTTCCCATCTGTGCTTTCTGGAACTTCAGCAGAAGGTGAGCAATCAAAGCAACAGGCTCTCCCTCTCTGCCACATTTTGCAAGGACAGGAAGTTGGTTAGACAAGAATTGTAATGCAGCCCAACTGAGCTAGAGCACAAAGGGCTGCATTCACTTTTAACTCCCCACCTGCACTGGAAGAGACCTATTGTCGTAGAATTATAGAGCTGGAAGAGACCACAAGGGTCATCAAGTCCAACCCCCTGGCATGTAGGAATAGTCAGTGGGACCTACATACCCAGTGACTAACAAGTCCATTAATTTTAAAGAGTCTCCTCTTTTCAAGACCGAAACTGGAGTCACACAGGTCACAATTCAAAGGATGCATTTGTATGTGTGTTTCTGTGTATTAGGGATCAAAGCTTGAGGCTGTTAATTTTTTCAGACAGCAACTCCCAGAATTCCCCACCTACTGCAACCACTGGATCTGGCTGATTTCTGGGAGCTGTCCAGAAAAGTATTTCTTTGAGGCTCCAGTGGGGAAAATGAATCTGGGCAGGTCTTTTCCTCCTGTAAACTCCACAGACTCTCAGGTCCCTCCTTCCCTCAGCCAGTGCCCTCCAGCCTCTGGCTCTGAAGATGCTGGGAGCTGTAGTCCCACCCCTCTGCAAAGTGCCAGATTGAGGGGGAGGAAGGCGACTCTTGGGTCAGGCAATCCAGTCAGTAAGTCATTCCCATATCAGGAATTGATAGACAGTGATGTGTTTGTTTTTGCACTCCAGACTCATTAAGGATGAGCTGTCCTTGCTGGGGAGGGTCCCTTTGGCCGAGTTATTTGACAGCACCTCACCTTTCCTAGAACTCTTCCCCGCAATCCTTGAATTATGCCTCCACGCTGGGACATAGGAGACGCATTTGGAAAATTACAGCGGGAAGGAATGCAAGTTGTCTCTCCAATCATAAATATTTTCTGACACAGGATGCCAGTTTGCTCATCCTTTACTGGAGGTTCTCTTCTCCATGCATCAACCACCCTGTTTTCCAAATCCAGGAACCTTTGCAGGCCCAGAAAAATCAGTGCTAATTTAGGGTGATAAATATGTATGAGGTTCTGACCTGTGTTCCTAAAACCCACCTTCAAACCTAAAAAAGGGGGGAATCATTGCTAATTTAGGGTGATAAATATACTTCTGATTCTGACCTGTGTTCCCAAAACCCACCTTCAGTTGCCAAGTAAACCTAAAAAGGGAGAGGGTATTTATTTAGGGGGGTTATTTATTCAGTTCTTGTTTTCCTGATTTGATTTGGGCACGAGCAGGACTTAAAGTAGTGTGCAATATGGATGCAGTTCAAAACAGAAAAATAACAGCTTACAAACTGAAAACAAAATTATGAAACACACTGGTGAGGAGGGAAAATGGCACCACTCCAGTAAAAGACATCTCTGCCCAAACAGAAGTCCTTTGCCAAAGCTCATGTGAATAAAAAGGAATGTTCCTGCAGATGGAAGGGCAACAGGAAGTTGACCAGCCTCGATTCCCTTGGCAGGGAGTTTCACAGCCTAGGAGTAGCCCCTGAGAAGGTCCAGTTACATGCTTACCAGACATGCCTCTTGGTGTTGTGGGATGAAGAGAAGGTCTTCTGCTGAAGATTTCAGAACCTGGGCAGACTTGTATGGGAGAATAGGGTCCTTCGGAGATCCTCATTCTGGCCAAATAGAGCTTTTGGGGGTCATAACTAGCCCTGTGACTTGTGCCCAGAAACAGATCAGTAACCAGGAAAGCAGTTGCAATAAGGGTGTTGAATGCTTCTCAGACTGGACTCCTTTCCAGCTTCCTCAGTCTTTGCTTCTGTTCTCTGGTTGTATGACCCATGACAAAGACATCCCAAAGTATTGTTCAAACTTGGGTGCAGCTTGGGTTAAAGAAGTGAGTGGCTTTTTTTCCGCCTATGTGTCTCTTTTTTTCTCATTTTTTCTAGTCTGGAAGGAAGCGGAGGCTGGTCCACAGATGGCTGTTCAGTCATAAGTTCCCATGCAGAATTCACCTCCTGCTCCTGCAACCACACCACCAACTTTGCAGTGCTGTTACAGGTCTACGAGGTGCAGGTAAGAAAGGCGGACCCTAGATGGAAGGGTGGGCAGAACGGGGAAGGGCCAGAGGTGGAGAAGAGGAGATGCAGGCTTTGGAGAAGGGCTTCCCAACCTCCTTCCTCAGATAACCTATTGGGGCAGCTGCATACCCCGTTGGTGGGCAGAGCCAACGCCAGCAGTAGGTGGTGCTAGAGCCCAAAATGGGTGTGGCGAGAACCCAATGTAGGTGGGAGCCATCCCTTTCTTCCCTCCATTTTCTGTCATCTCCCATCCCCAAATTCTTCCTCCCAACCCAGCAAGTTGCCAGAGGAGACACAGATCTGGCCTGAAACAGTTGTTTGTAGAGGGATTTTGAAATAGGGCCAAGAGGCCGCTTCTGGCCCACCCCTGGCCTTAACAGACATTGTTTCCATGTTGGAGCAGCGGAGCGCGGAGGAGGAGTCCGTTTTGAAGACCTTGACCTTCGTGGGCTGTGGTGTTTCGTTCTGCGCCCTGATTGTCACCTTTGTCCTCTTCCTGGCTGTTGGGTAAGACTGCAGTGGGACATTATCCTAGAATAAGAATTGTCAGGGGTACCCCAAAGATCATATGGCTCAGCCCCCTACGGAGGCAGAAAGCTGTTGCCTGTGCTGTCTCTACGAGGGGTCCACCTGACCTCTGCTTAAAACAAAACCATTTTAATGATGCAAAATCTGCCCCTGAGACAGTCAGTTCCATGCTGCAAGTTGCAAAAGAGTGCACCAAACTGCTTCCGAAGGTGCAAGTCCTCGGGGACAACACAGATGCTGAAAAGCTGCCCCCCCCCCCCCCACACACACACACCTCTTTATGGATGGACTCCTGGGATGCTAGCTGGGATGGTGTGAGAGGGAAGACTGGGGTGAAAGGGGAGAGAGAGGAACTTTGCATTCTTCTTAGGGGTGGTGAGACTCCCTTCCTCTCCACTACCAAGGGCACATTTCCACCAGCACAACTATTCCCCCATGCACCCAAGGAGATGCATACGACTGGTTTGATAGCAGAATGAGCACTCCATACCTTGGTCTGTCCTTCCCCAAGAAAAGTTCCTTTGTTGGATAATAGCTCCCAGAATCTCTGGATGAGAAATTCTGGGAACTGTCATCCAAAAAACCAATCAAACAAAGGAACTTTTTTAAGCAATCTCACCCTTCCTTGGGTCTGGGCTTTCTGAAAGACTATTATTTCCCCATATCAGCCTGCACAAGTTTTAAGTGCCTCAAGGGAGAGCTTTCTGTTCATCCTATCACCATCACAGGCACATGTGGAGAGGACATGGGAGAGAGAGCCTTCTCAGTGGCTGTTCCTAAACAGTTCCCTCCCATGCAAATATAGGTTGGTCTCCTTCCGTGCTGTCTTTCTTCCAGCAGGCAGAGACCTGTCTGTTTACCTAGATCCCCTCTGGGGTCTTGACTGTCTGTTGCAGAAGGTTCATTAAAAGGGCTTGTATTATACCTGTATCATTATTTTTTAACTGTCTTTTACACATGTTTTAAAGTTGTTGGGTTTTTTTTTACTTTGATTCTATCCATGGTTTCAGCTGTGTTTTGTTTTAACTCATACTGCAGTCTATTTTGGGACAAAGATGAGATATAAAATTAAATATGTACCTTCTCACAGTGTTCCCAAGAGCGAGCGGACCACGGTGCACAAGAATCTGATCTTTGCCTTGGCGGCTGCAGAGGCCTTACTGATGTTCAGCGAGTTGGCCAAAACCAACCAGGTAGGAAAACATGGGAGAACTGGCGGAGGAGTGGCAGTGATGGTACCTTCCAGATCCACTTTGCCTTTGCCTGCTAGGCCAGAGAGGAACAGGCTGAAAACCAGCAACGACTTTGGTCTCTCCTTGCCAAAGGGACTCTGGCGTTGATCTCCTCTTCTCCGTCTGTCCCGCCTTACAGGGAGTGTGCTTTGCTGTCACAGCCTTCCTGCACCTCTTCTTCATGGCAGCCTTTGCCTGGATGCTGGTCGAGGGCCTTCTGCTGTGGAGCAAAGTGGTAGCCGTGAACATGAGCGAGGACCGGAGAATGAGGTTTTACTACATCACCGGATGGGGTTTGTTTCCTGAAACCTGTGTGTGGAATATTCAAAGCCAGAAATACCTTGTTTTGCTTCATTTCATCTTAGTTTGTGTGCATACAGAGAGCCAGTGTGGGGTAGTGGTCTGATCACTGGACTATGACTCTGGAGTCCAGGGTTCAAATCCCCACTCAGCCATGCAAACCCACTGGCAACATCCCGTCTCTCAGCCTCAGAGGAAGGCAAAGGCAAAACCTCCTCTGAACAAATCTTGCCAAGAAGATCCCATGATAGGTTCACCTTAGGGTTGCCAGAAGTTGGAAAAAACTTGAAGGCACACACCAGCAACAACAACCACAGAGACCCTCTGGCTGCTGGTGCCTGTCACCAAGGGGGTGTGTGTGAATCCATTACTTCAATGGGAAACTTCAGTCTATTTGGAAAAAAAATGAATTTGTGTTCCTGGATGCTTCCAGCAGGGGCAATTTACCAGAAGGCTTGGAGCCCCCAAGGGGAGGCCACTCCAAGGCTGGACTTTCCCCATCTTGGGTTTGCAGCCTCAATTAGCTGTTCTGATCCACTTCCTCCCGTCCCACCCCCAGGTCTTCCCATCGTCATCGTTGGAGTGACCTTGGCCACGTCGTTCAACAAGTACGTGGCTGACAACCACTGCTGGCTGAACGTCCAGACGGACATCATCTGGGCCTTCGTTGGACCCGTCCTCTTCGTCCTGACAGTAAGTGGCCTCTGGTCAAAATCCTTGGCCAGTCAAGAGGAAGAGTAAGGTGGGCCAGAAAATGCATGCAAGGGAGCAGGGAAGCTCTGCCACTTTAGTGGTCTTGTGTTCCTTGGAGAGGAGCATTCTGGGACTCATCCCCCTCCCCTAATCCTGGCTGTTTCTAGAGAGTCAGAGTTTGCAGATAATATCCTTTTCTTTTGGACTACAACTCCAAGAGTTGCTGACCTCTTGCCTCAATTTCTGACAGGTGAACACCTTTGTGCTTTTCCGGGTGGTAGTGGTGACTGTTTCCAGTGCACGGAGGCGGTCAAGAATGCTAACTCCCAACAGCAGCCTGGAGAAGCAGATTGGCATCCAAATCTGGTGAGTCCCAGCGGTGGCCTCTTTCAGCCCCCACTATCTGGGTGGCACTAGGGTGGGCAGAGAAGCGAGAGAGCAAACTCACATGTATACTCTTTCTTTTTTACTCTCCGTGCTATCGTTTAGATCTGGACCTGCACTTTAGAGCACAAGTGGACAATCCTCTTTTTCAGCAAAAGACTATGTCACTCTTGTGGTAATCTGTCAGGGACCAATGAGGAAAATTATAACATTAAATCAAAGTTAAACTATAATATTCAACCAAAAGAAATTTGGAAGCACACTGTTAAAAAGGGGGAGAGAACCTTTCTGTTAAGAGTCCCTGTCTTCAGTTGCCAAAATCCCATCAATAAAAACTATCTTTGTCTGTTCACAAAAGGACAATAGGGAAAGAGCCTGATCAGCTTCCCACAGCAGGAAGTTTCACAACCTGGATGCAGCCACCAAGAACACCCCTTTGCACCTTCTCACTGAATGAGTCTGTATGCGTAGCAGAACCTAGAGAAGGCTGTTTTTAGCCACAGATGTTTGAATTACACAAATTTATGAAGTAACATTTGCTTTTTCAAACTATTTAGCAAGATTTTAGTTGGTAGTGCAGGTCATATATGTTTCCACAGTCAGCAGATAATGTTTAAATCAAATTTCCATATCCTTGCCCTGCTCCACCATCTCCCTATATTACATCCCACCTCTTTTTAAAAATAAGACATAACCATTTTCCTGTCATTTTGTCCAGCCATCCAGCAACCTGCTACCTGAAGAGACTGCTCCATTTTTCTCTGTGATACGCCTGGCCCTGCCTCTGATTTTGAACCCTTTTGGCTGCCATTTTGGAGTCCCTTTCGGCCTCCATTTTGGGAGCCTTTGCTTCCCTTTCAGCCATCTCTGCCTAGTTCATTGTTCCTGAGACCTTTCCCCAAGCTCTGATAAGGCCAACCAGGCTGAGAGTCTCCTGTTGCTGTTAATTTGGCGCCGTTTGGCACTCAGCAGACACACACTGTTCCTCTAGTTGCATAAATAAATGCGGCTAAATTTGCAGAGCTGAAGATGGATGCTGGTGTTGGAGGGCAGGATGACATCTGTGGGGTGACTGGGGAAGTAGGTAGGAGGCATCTTCCTGGGGCTGATGATGTCACAGACTTCCTCATGGTGGGGGGTTCACTTCAGTTTGTAAACAGAGAACATGGGTACCTGGGAAGGGACTTGGTAAGTTGCAATTGCTTGGTATTATTTCCCCTTGTTGTGGCTTGTCTCTTTTTCTGTCTCTTTCTCTCTCTCTTATTGCAAAATCACTAATTTAAAAACAAAACAGTTTTGCAGCATGCAAAATATTCTGTTGGCTGCAGTGCCAGGATTTCGAGGTCATATCTCCACCCCTCCAGATATCACGAGAGGGCATTCCAGCCTTGGGGATGATGTGACATGGGGAGGGGGGCTGTATCCCCATGCAGATTCCCTGCGCCACTCTCTTGGAGGAGTTTTCAAGATTTTCAGAGGGGCACAAGTTTGGTCTCTCTTTTTCTGCATAGTTCTGCAGATGTTACATCCTGTATCTCAGCCTTTGTGCAAGCAAAAGTGATCCAGGCCTCAGAAAATCCCACATTTTTAGATAAAAGCCAAAACCTTAGATACAGGCTTCTGAACAAGAGCGTTGCAAAATGAGGGCTTTTATACAAAACAAGTTGGACGTGCTGAATTTCATGTAGCTGTCGAGATTGGAAAACATGCCAGTGGAACTAATAAAAAAAATACAACCTTGATCTGTATAACGGACTCCCATTGGGAATTTTAGGTGTACCAAAGACCAGGTCAGAATCTGGAGGAGTCAGGAGTTGTAGTCCAGAAACAAACTTTCTAAAGCTCTGGCCAGAGACAGACCTGCTGGATTTTGGATTTAGCTGTGGCTTCCCAGAAGCCATGATGACTAAACTGAGGTTATTGTATTTTGGCCATATTACAAGAACACATGACTCACTAAGAAAGACAATAATGTTTGGTAAGGTAGAAGGCAGTAGGAAAAGAGGACAACTGCATTACAGATGAATAGACTCAGTCAAAGAAGACACGTCCCTTAACCTGCAAGACCTGAGGTCTCTCGTCCACAGGGTTGCCATAAGTCAAAGACAACTTGGCCGCAGTTAACAACAACAACAACAACCAGTTAATAGTGTGATTTCTCTTTTGCTTCCTGGTGTCTCTTCCCGAATCCTAACCCCTTTGCTTAGGGCAACTGCAAAGCCTGTCCTGGTATTGCTCCCTGTCCTCGGTCTCACCTGGGTTTGTGGTGTCCTAGTCCACCTCAGCATTACCTGGGCCTACATCTTCATTGTGCTCAACTCCCTCCAGGTGAGTAGCATTCAAAGGAGACTGTGTCTCCCCCACACACCCCAAAATATTAATTTCTTCTTTCTCTCTCATATAGTTTGTGGAAAAGTTATGTGGGCACTACCATTTCCATAATCCCCTAGCTACAAGGGGGCCATGCTGGCTGGAAACTTTTGGGAGTTGTCACTCAGTTAGGCTGGCATCCATTTAGGGACATCCGTCTCCATAAATCACACTACACATGCAGAACCAGAAAGGCACCGTTACACAGAGCATGTATTCTGCTGAAAAGGCAAGCAGAAAAGTTGTCTTTGGAAGTTTTGCTTGGCCATTGCAAATTGAACATTCTGTTTCACACTGTGCATTGCGATTAAGCATTCTACTATCTTACACCTTTTACCATCAGGAAGTTCTTCCCAAAGCTTAGCTGGAATCTCCCTTCTTTGTAATTTAAATCCATTAGTCTGGTTGGAGCAGGAGAAAACAGAGAGTACTTCTAAGCCTGTGAAAGTTACCTTTTGGACCAGAATTCCCATGTAGGATAAGGGACTCTGGGAGTTACAGTTCTGAAAGTAACATTTCCAAGTTCTGGATAAATTCTGGTTTTGAAATCCCACTTTGTGCCATGACTTAGTATCAGTTTGGTATTTGTTGGCAGTCTCCCATCCAGCTACTAACCAGGGCTGACCCTGCTTAGTTTCCAAGATCAGACAGGATCTTCCCTAGTTGCCGCTAATCTGCAGGTCTTGTGATTTCAGTGCAAGAATATAAACTGAACCCACACACACACCGTATGTAGGAGAGCAACTTGTTTCAGGGATGCCAGCCTCAATTTGCAATTTAGCTGCAAAGTTTAACAAGAAGAAGAAGAGGAGGAGGAGGAGGAGGAAGGTGGAAAGGGGATCTTTGATAAAATACACCCAGAGCTCTGTTCACCAGGAGGAGTACACAAGAGAAGGGTGTAAATTCAGAGCTGTCCCTCCAACCCTGTGATTTAGGTTTGGGAAAATGTAATTAGGAGAGAAGAAAAACTCCTCCCCAAGCAAAACTCAGGGTGAGTGGGGAATGCTTAGAATAACATCTGTCCTCCTGGTCCCTAGTCACTGTGCCGCAGATTGCAAATGTTTTGTCAAATCTCAAGTGGTTTTGAGCCTCTCTTGGAATTGTGGAATTCAGTTGATGCAAATGAATTAATAGGCAGAAAGACAAAAGGACGTCTGGGCTAATGGTTACAACCCTAGACTTCACAGGGTTGTTGTGGGTGGGGGAGAAAGCCCTGGTAAACTATATTTGAGCTTACTGAAGGAACTGTAGGATATATGTAGGATACATCTGTAAGAAATAATGCAAAATGGCACAGTTTCCTTTGCTACAGAGTATGCTACAGAGTATGATTAGGTAAGATAGCTTTCTAAAATGGATTCAGAAAACCAGAGTATTAGAGTTGGATGAGACCCCAGGGACCATCCAGTCCAACCCTATTCTGCCATGCAAGAATACACAGTCAGAGCATTCTTAACAGATGGCCATCCAGCCTCTGTTTAAAAACCTCCGAAGAAGGAGACTCCATCACACTCCAGGGCAGCATATTCCACTTTCAAACAGCTCTTACCGTCAGGAAGTTCTTCCCAATGCTTAGGTGGAATCTCTTTTCTTGTAGCTTGAAGCCATTGCTCTGTATCCTAGTTTCTGGAGCAGCAGAAAACAAGCTTGCACCATCTTCCATTAGACAAATGAATGAAGAATATCTCTGTCAATAGGGAGCTGAACAGAACCTCCAGGATCAGATGCAGTAGGGACAGTTACAGAGGAGTAAAGTGCAGGGGAGCATGGTTGCCCTCAAGTCCTGTTTGCGACTTTTCCAAAGACATCTGGCTGACCCCTGTTGGAAACAGAATATTGTATACATAGATATTTGTACTGAAAGGGAACCATTGTAGTTACAGCAACGGTAACATTCAGGAGAATAGGATATGTCCTACGTCCACCCACCGGGCGATCCAGCTCAGTACCCATATCTGAATTTGCTTTGTTTTCCTTCTTCCCTCCCCAACTCTCTTTCCTTTTCTGTCACGGCTTTGAGTTTGTATAAGCAGGACTACAGGCTTGCTTTATTGAGGTGTTCTGAGAGTCCTTTTAGCTGATGAGTGGAACTGACTGATGATAACAGTGGTCATGACATGTTGATGATACCCTAATCAGCTGTGAATTTCCAGGGTTCCAGATAGAGTCTTGCCAAACAAAAGGGAGCTATTTCAATTTCCCCTCCTTAATGAGTTTTTGTGGAAAGAAAAAAATGGAAGAAGCCTTCAGAAAACAACTGCAGAGTTAGAGCTGGAAGACAAGGATGCCTAGGCTTCCCATAAAATTCACTGAATAAGGCAGATGGGTTTTGCCCGATGAGACCCAGTAGTCTAGAAAAGCAGCCAAGTTTGCAAGACATCGGAAATTGGGCTGCATTGACCATTTTAGGCCTGTAGATGGCAACCTTACCACTGCCATTTTCTTCCCTCTTCCAGTCCAGGGATGCAATCTGGGCTGCATTACAGCCAGGAGGAGTGTAGATTTCCTCCTATTTTATTGTTACACAACTGCAAAAGGGCTTTTTCTTTTTTTTACACTGTGGCTCACCTTATTCCACAGCAGGTTCAAGCTGGATAATAGTACCTCTGCAGGGGTTTCAAGTCCGTGACATCTATATGTCTGCTTTCTCTCTTTTTTCTCTTTTTTTTTCTAATATAGGGTCTCTACATATTCCTGGTCTACGCAATCTACAACAGTGAGGTAAAGCCAGAGCTGGCAGCATCTTACAGAGTTCCTTTCAACAACCCCCAGGTTTCTAGCCCTTAAGGCTTTGAAAATGAGCTTGTGCAGGTCTGGGCAGGAGGCAATGAAACCTCAGGCATGAGAGTTCTGGGGGAGCAATTTTGGAGGGGTTCCTCCCACGAGGTCCCTGGGTGCTGTTGTGCTTCTAAAGAGAAAGTGAGTAGAACATGTGAAACAAGCAAACAAACCCACTGCATGACCTTGTGCAAGTCATACTCTCTCAGCTAATGGCAAATGTCCTCTGAACAAAACTTGCCAAGGAAATACCTTGATGGGGTGGCCATAAGTGGGAACCAACTTAAAGGCACACAACAGCAACAGTTAGGAACTGGGACCAAGAATTGTGATGCAGGCAACAACTACAGCATCCCTGAAAGATTCAGCTGTGCTTAAAGTATCTCCAGAGAACGGCTTGAGAAAAGCTACTTTTTGGGACTAAAATTTCCCAAGAGGATTCTGGGAGTTATGGTCCAAAAACCCTAACCCTTCTAGGTGCAGATCTTGAAATAATTTTTCTCACCCACAAAGTCTTTTCATTCCATGCTTTGGAAGCAGAAGGAGAGGCCCTCTCTCGTGTCTGTGCTTGACTTTTAGGTGCGCAATGCCATTCAGCGCATGAAGGAGAAGAAAAAGGCACTCTCATTCACGGTAGGTCCTGCTCAGTTTGGTTCCCCTCATGACTTTTCCAAATTCTGACCCTTTCAAGCAGCAGCAATGGGGCCGTTTGTGCTCAGAGACCCCAGTGAGGGTAGATGGGGAAGGGTGCCTATTCAACTCCCTTGTCATTTCAGAACTGTTCCCATCCCATCAATTATTTGTCAAGCCCTAGAAACACCTCATGGGAGGTGGGCAAATTCAGCCCTTCCACCCCAGAGAACACAGCCCCTCTCCCCACAGTAAAGGACGCCACAGTGAAGAACATCAGCCACAAAGGTACGGTGGGGGGAGAGGAAAGCTTGTAACACCAAACAAGAGTTGTTTTGCCCACTTTATCTCACTCACATCTCTACTGATACACCCCTTTCCTCCCCAACACAGGGAATTTCGGGGCCAAAATTCCAATGGGGCTTTCAGCAATCATGTCGCCAGACAGACCGGTAGGTAATTCCTGCATTTTTGTTCATTTTTTTTTTTTTTTGCACAGAACCCAACATTTTTGCTCAGAAAACAGAGTAAAATAACTTTGGTTTTCTGCACACACAAAAGTACCATTTGTGGATAAACGGGGAGAGTAGGGTACAAAAAACAGGGAATTTAACAAATGAATTTTCTGCCAAAATGCATTGCACCAAAGTTGCTAGACTGGTGGATTTTTAAAAAAAAAAAAAAACAAGTCCACCCAGCTCCCCATTCCACCAAAAAGCCTAGGCAACTAAAAACAACCAGCCAGTTGGAAGCAGCAAAGGTCATGGCTACTGAGCTGACAACCCCTGAAACTAGCAAGGGTGTTAACAAAAGATCATTTCTTTCGAATCAGCTCCATCCAAGAAAGCCATACTTGCTCATTGTTAAGCTGCCCGCCCAGCCTAGATGTAGTTGGCAGCAGAGGCTGTGGCCTGGGAGCTGAACATCTGAATGAGGCATTCTGGGAAGCTTTTTTAAACAATTGATTATATTTCTGCCACATGTTAAAAAAAAGAAGAAGAAGAACAAAGGATTATGCCCTGTTCCATCCATCCGTTTGGCCTTGCAGCCAAATAAACATCCTCATCTGAAAAAATAAATAAATAAATCTGAGGAACGAGATACCAGGTATATGCAGGCCAGGGTGGCATGTGCTTCAAGCTTGCTTTAGAGCCCAGCCATCTGCCCTGGTGGATAGTGCCAAGCCGGTAACAGGAGAAACCAAACGCCGGTCAGCCCCACCAAGTCCAGGTGTGACTTGATGGGATCCGCGTCATTGCTAAGCTACCAGGCCCCACAGTCTTAGGCTTGGGCTAAAGAGATTAATTTCTCCAGGGCAAGGTAGCACTGGCGTTGAGTTCTGAATGCCAAGGACACTCAGTGTTCCTGTTGTTTGGACGGAAGGGGCACAGATAGAAACAGCTGGGCATTGAGTATAAGGAGGTTTTTTTTTCCCTTGCTTGCTAATAGTGTGAAAGAAGAACTGTTCAAGTAATAAAGAACCTGCAGGAAAAAGAATAACCAGATTCAGTTACTTATATGCATTTATGCCAATGAAAATAATGCTGCTAATGAACTAAGGCTGTATGCATTTATGCGAGTGCAGTTAATTCTGCTAGTTAACTAATTCTGTGTGCATTTATGCTAGTGCAACTAATTTTGCTAATTAACTAATACTCAGTGCATTTATCTCAATTTGGTTAAAGCCACTTTGCATCTTATTTTGCAAGAAAAGTGGGATATAAGTTAAATAAATAATGAATAATAATGTTAAATATTAAATCATTTATTTTATTGATTGTATTTATTCATTCAATTTATATCTCACCTTTCTCCTAGCACAGAACCCAAGGCGGCTCACAATGTGTTAAAACAAATCTCATCTGTAAAAATTGTTAATACAAAAATTAAAGAACAACTAAACAGTTATATTAAGAACACAAAGTTTAAGAAGTTTAAAAGATGTTTAAGCCCTGTCCTTTAGTTCACTTGGCAGCCCTAATTCCTCCCAGACAACTGGTGTAAGTAAACAAATGGTAGTGTTGCAGATGAAAGAAGAGATGGGGCTCCTATGCCTTTTATAGATGTGTAGAAGAGAGAATTGCAGCAGGGGTTATTTGCATAAGAAGCAGCACTTGCTGAAACTCGTTCTTCGGCACAACCATTAAAGGGAACAGGAGCCCTCTTCCTTCTTTCGCCTGGTAATCTTAGCTGATAGAGACTTGCCTCCTGATTGGACTTTGGCTTTAATGGCTGAGATTACAAGCCAAGTGACACCAAAATCTTGGGAATTAACTTTGTGAATGAAAAAGCACAGCATTTTGCCTCAGGAATCTCTAGAATCCACCGTAGTTTGTGTCTGTATGTTGCTACTTGCAACATCCCAGGAAGAGAAATACATAAAGAGAGTACTGAACATGTCCAGAGAAGGTTGGCCAAGTTGTGTAAAAGTCTGGAAACCAAACCTTTTGAGAAATGATGTAGGGAGACTGAGTAGCTTGGAGAAGAGAAGACTGAGCGATAATGTGATAGCCGTCTTTGAGTATCAGAAGAGATGTCACATAGAAAATGGAGCAAGCTTGTTTTCTGATGCTCCAGAGACTAGGACACAAACCAATGTATTTAAATTACAGAACAAAAGAGATTCCCACCTAAACTTTAGGAAGAATGGTAACTTTAGGTAAGAATGGTTTGGCAGTGAAATAGATTGCCTTGAAGGGCAATGGACCATCTTTGAAAATATTTAAACAAGAGGATGGATGAGATCTTTCAGGACTGATTTAGTTGTGTGTTCCTGAACATCAGGGGTTGAACTAGATGGCCCCTTCCAGCTCTAAGATTCTGTGATTCTATGATTCAATGAAAATCCTGTTGACTCTTCTTTCAAATTAGAACACCCTGACTCTAGCAAAGGGCTTTGGTGCAGATCTCAAAGCTGGCTGTAGGTTACAGAAGAAACCTCTTAAGTTTTGTAAATCTTTGCTCTTCCATTCATAAAGTCTTTTTCTCTCCATTCAGGCTGTGCAACTGACGGCATTCAAATCCTCAGGTAAATCCTTCTTGGTTTCCCATGGATTCTGTCCTGCTAGCTTTTCCTGTTCTTTCTGACCAAGGAGCCTTGGATCTAGAGAAGGGGGTGCATTAGGGGTGGGGAATCCTGTGTTCCACCTACCTTGGAGGGTTGAAGTATGCTAACCAAGCTGGCTGGCAGGGGCCTGTGAAGGCAGGATAGTACCTAGATCTCACGCTCCTTTGAGATGTTTTGGCATCTTATCTTCCTCCCCCGCAGCCAGATGGTTTCTGGCGCTGTGGAACAGAGAAAAGGAGGAGAGTTTATTGCAGGGGAAGGTTTGATGGAACTTATTTCCTCTTGGATGGTCCTCCCCGTGGGCCCAGGGACTCATTTTGCAGGGAAAGAGTGCAAGGTATTTATGAACCATGGAGCAAGAGATTTCCAGGAACCAAACTTGTGGCGTCAATATTCTTGCATTTGGGCCTTTCCGGATGACAAAAAACCAAGCTTCTTTTCAGTCTGGCATTGCACCCTTGTTTTCTACTCTATCAGTCTGAGAATTTGGCTCACAACCATTGGGAGGACTGCCTGCCTCCTCTCACTTCAGCCCCGATCTTGTCCATAAGCCATTCAGGCCAGCCAACACCAAGGCAGCCATGCTGGGTTGCTAAATGAGGCATGGCTCAGGGCTGAGGCCTGATGGGAACTCTCAGCTTTGACCCTTCCAGGAGGTCAAAGTGGGGGCTCAGTTTCTGGTAACCGGGCAGTACAGCCTGGCTACTCTGTGTGTACCCAGAGGCATTGTTGACTCTCTCAGCATTTTACCTCTCCCAGGCTGTTTATAAAATCCCTGACAGGCAGGCTGCAAATTTTACCTCTTCAAATGATATTTCTTTTTTTTCCAAAGGAACACTTTACACTTAACAGGCTCATCTTGTCAGGTATTTTGCGAGCGTCAGCCCAGAGGAGGTGTGGCGTTAGAGCCAGGCAAGAAACAGAAATAAGCAAGGCGACCTGGTTCCACGGGGGTGGAGAGGAGTGTCACTTTGATACCGCCTTTTGTCCACCCTTTCACCGTGTTCTCCCTTTTGTGTCAAGACGGGGGACAGAGGAGAGGAAAACGGAGGCACAGGTGTGGAGCGTAGTCCGAGGTCTCTGACTCACCGTCGCTCTAGTATAACAAAGCTCCCACCTTCTTGCAAATCATCTTATGCTCTCTAAAGAGGGATTTCTCTTCCCCTACTCTCTCCACCTCCTTTGGGTTTTGGGCCTGAGTGCATCATAGCCACCTCTGGATGAAAGTCTAGATCCTATTCTTGAGCACTGAGTACGAGTTTCAGTGCCCACACACTCTCTCCTGAAAGACCCGGTTCCTTTCCTTTCTTCATTATTTTGATCCAGTTACAGACAATACAAATGCAGACTTCTGCCAATTACACTTGGCCCTCCACGTTTGCTAGGGTTAGGGACGCAGGACCCTCACAAAAGTGAAAAATTCACAAATAACAAAATTTGTGTGTCTGTGGGAAGGGGGCTGAGGCATGGGTGGGGAAGGTGGGCAGCCAGGGTCTAAACCAGGTCAGGCAAAGGAGATGGCTGGCGTGGTGGTCCTGGACTTCCTCTCTTTTGCTCATCTCCTCCCTTGGGGGTGTGTGGGGCAGGGTACAGGGTTTGTGGTGCTGAGAATTTGGGCAAAGAGCCATCCTTAGAGACTGCTAGGAGGACCAGAGGTGGGGTTTTAAAGGGCTGTGCAGCCTGATTGGAGCCACCAAGAGGGAAGGTTCTGCCAGAAAAGAAGCACCTGAGGTGCGAGGGCAGGGGTTGGAGAAATTCGCAAATAATCGAATCTGTGAATGTCAAACCTGCAAATGTGGAGGGCTGACTGTATTCCATTGCCCACCTCCATATGATCTGTCAAAATACAGTGTATTTTACCTTTCTCTGACTTTAACATAAATAATGCATGGTGTTCATACACAGGTTATATCCACCCACTGTGCCAAATGCTTCAAGGTGGACAAAGCAAGTCCTTTCATAATCCCTAGCATGAACCCACTGGTCTGTAACACCCTGCGTGTATCCAGTTTCCAAGTCTGCCTGCCTTCACCAATGTTTCTGTTTCTTATTTGTCTTCATATACTGCATATCAGTGTATATAATAATCATAAGAAGTTGACACACTGGTTGATTTAAAAGAAATAAACATCAGATATGCCACAAAGAACTCACTGGAATAAGTTGAAAGGAGGGAGAAGGAATTAAGGGGCACTTTGGAAAATAACTGGTTTATTTTAGCGTCAGCTTTTTTGGATTTAGATGGAACGAGTTTGTTTTCTAATGCTCTAAAGACTAGGACAGAGAGGAACAGGTTGTGGTTCTTCGAGTGGTCATCTTGAGAGTTGGACTGCAATCCTAGAGACCAGGGTTCAATTCCCTGCTTGCCATGGAAACCCACTGGGTGATCCTGAGCGTGTTCACATACTCTCAGCCCAAAAAAACCCTATGATAAGTTTACCTTAGGGTTGCCATAAGTCATAAACAACTTGAAAGCACACAAAAAAGCACAACAGAGATTAGGATATGGACCGATGGTTTCAAATTACCACAAAAGAGATTCCACCTAAACATGAAGAAGAACTTCTTGACAGTAGGACCTGTTCAGCAGTGGAATAGATTCTCTCACAAGGTGGTTGAGTCTCCCTTTTTGGAGGTCTTTAAACAGAGGTTGAATGGGCCTCATTTAGGAATGCTTTAGTTGTGTTTTCCTGCATGCCAGGTGTTAAGACTAGAAGGCTCTTGTGGTCTTCAGATGCATTGATGGAACAAAGAAGTGAATCGAAACCTGTAAAAGCACTTACTAAAATAAATGAGTTAATCCTAAAGGAGCAGCTAGATTGCTTTTACAGCTCTCTCTCTTTTTTATACTAAAACAGATTAACACAGTTCTCTCTTTGCAAACTCTCTAGAACAAATTCCTATATAATATGAACACCCACACAACTTATAGAACATCTCTACTTGCAGTTCATCTGTTTACCTCCCATTTCTGATATATGTGTTTCCAAGTTACATTTGGCCATGTGTTTGGATGTACAAAAGATTGTACCTGATCCAGGTATCTTCTTGCATACCTGGATCTAAGAAAAAACATATCTGAGGAGGTAACCAGGATCAGATAGAATCTGTTAACTAGATAATGCTGCTCTCTATTTGAATATAACCACTAGATAAGGAGAACCTGATGGCAGGATTAGTTTTGGTTCCTCAGCTTGTATGTCTTCCCTCTTGCAGATTCATCGAATTGTTGCAAATTAGAAGCACAAAATGCGGTGTGTTTTTTTAACATCTCTGCTGCATCCATTTATTTATTTCTAAAGGTTTTTTTTCCTTTTCTGTTGTCCCAGCAGATAGCCCAAGGTGGCATCCAAGAACAGACATAACATTTCCAGTTCCAATGAATTTTGTGTGTGTGTTTTTTTTAAGTGGTTACAGAATTAGGATCGTAACAGCTGTAAAATGAGAACAGGCTTATCGCCCCAGAGAGAAACTAATGCCTGATTTACTCCCTCTTGTTCCCCAGCGGGAACATCTTTTAAAATAATATTTCTGAAACCTCAACAGAATTTGCATTTTGTGATCATAATCCTGTCGCTTATACTTGGGCAGCTCTGAGAAAAATAATGACCACAGAAAATTTACATAGCCTTAAAGCAGATGATGACAACATTGAAATAATTCAAGATTTTCTGTATTTTGGCTTAGTCATTAATCAGAATGGAGACTGCAGTCAAGAAATCAGAAGAAGACTAGGACTGAGAAGCACAGCTATGAAGGAACTAGATAAGTTCCTGAAGTGTAAAGATACATCATTGAATACTAAAGTTAGGATTGTCCTTGCCATTGTATTTCTTATTTATTTGTATGGTTGTGAACACTAGACAGTGAAGAATGCTGATAGGAAGAAAGTCAACTTATTCATAATGTGATGCTGGGAAAGAGATCTACAGATACCCTGAATTGCTAAAAAGATGAATGTGTCGTAGGGCAAATCAAGCCTGAACTCTCACTAGAAGCCAAGATGACTAAACTGAGATTGTCATACTTTGGACATATCATGACTCACTCAAAAAAACAATGCTTGGTAAGGTAGAAAGCAGGAGGAAAAGACCACATTACAGATGGGTAGACTCAGTCAGGGAAGACACATCTCTGAAGCTGCAAGACCTGAATAGGGTAGTTGATGATGGAATGACTGGTGGGTGTCTCATCCATAGGGTTCCTATAATTTGAAGTCAATTTCACGGCAGTTAACTACAGCAAGGCTCCCCTAGATAAGTAGTTGGACATTTTTGTCTGATGCAGTATGTCAGTTCAAGATTGTAGATCCAAAGTGCATGCCATGCATGCATAGTTGCACATTGTGCATGGATGGCCATGTGCATTGCACATGGGTGCACATCACAACCTCCTACTATGCATGGGTGTGTATGGCACAAAGATGTGCATTGGTTCTGTGATGTCGTAATTCACTAACAAGGGCAGCTTCCCACAGCCACTGCATTAATCTGTGAGCATAAAGTTAACACTTTGTCGCCTCGATGTAGGAGCTCACCCTGTTCCTGAGTATCTGCTGCGGTGGTGGAAAAGCAGGGCTATTATGAAATGGGAGTTGTTGTTATGTGCCTTCAAGTCATTTCCGACTTACGGTGACTCTAAGGTGAACCTGTCATGGGGTTTTCTGGGGCTGAGAATGTGTGACATGCCCAAGGTCACCCAGTGGGTTTCTGTGGCCCAGTGGGGAATCAAACTCTGGTCTCCGGGGTCGTAGTCCAAACCTGAAACCACTACATAACACTGGCTCTATTTAATGGTAGCTGGGGATAATACAAGGTGGCCTCTGTTTGTTTGCATTGGAAAGGTGCCGCTCCTTTCTGTCTCCCTCCCCTCAAAGCTTTTGGACCCATTCACTCTACAAGTAGGCCACATGTTTCTCGCCATAAACACACACACACACACACCTCCCCCTCTTAATGAGTTTCTGGCAGCCTTTATGGAAGCATGATCTTCTGTCAATATTCATTACACCCCATTATGTGGCTAAGCGAGGACCCCCGGAGAAGGGTCTCTGGGGTGGGTGAGTGGGTGGGGGGAAAGGATGTTGTCACATATTTGTACAGACAATAAGGAACGTCTTGGCCCCCTCACCCCATCTTGGCGAAGAAGGTGATTGCTTCCCCCTGCTCCCTCCCTCCCCTGTCTCTTTGAGTGTCTCTTCATTGTTTCCCTTGCGATAATTTCATTATCCACTTTGAATACACCTTGCATGTTGCTAAGCCACGCATAGCAACATGTGCCTGCTCGTCTCCACAGCTGGACACCTGACAGGATAGGGAGGAAGCCATTGTGATGAGCTTCAGCAGCAGGCCAAAAAGGAAAAAGGGGGGAAAAATGCCCCATTGAAATTTTGAAAAACTCCTCAGCTTGACAGCCCATGGCTTACAGAGGGTGGGGCAGGGCCACTTAACTATTTATGGATCGATTTATTGAATGTTTATCCTGCTTCCGACAACAGAAAGAGAAAATAAGTACGGAGAACTCAATGTAGTCAACAAATATCACTGAAAAGAGATGATAAAAATCGTTAAAACTACAGGCATGCTGCAGTTAACAAAGTAGATGTGTGCTGGGGCATTGCTTCTCTAAAAGAACATTTGGTATCAGAGGCAAAGATAACAAGGAAAGAATAGGGATGGGCTTCCACTCCACAAAACAGAAGAGTAGTTCAACATATTTCCCCAAACTTTTCCTTCAGAAGCTAAACAGAATGCATGTATGAAATGAAACAGCCAGGTCAGGTAAGCCCCACGTAAGCAAACAAAAAACAATTTGAATATTCTAGAGACCCCTTGAAGGGTTTTTTCCCCCAAAATATATCCAAGGATGACTTTTCTTTAAACCAGTTTCCTTTCTCATGATTTCCATTTCAGTAGCCAAAACTGTCTTTAAAAAAAAAAAAGTGCGAGGGAGCTGGAGAGGCAGGCTTATCTTTGCTACTTTTGGGCAAATGAAGGAAAATAGTTGTGTAAGGAGGTACCAGATACCTCGTTGGACAACACTGGAAAAACTTATGTTGGTATAGCCCCCAGCTAAGGACTTCGGGCCTCATCTCCCCATGATAGGAAAAGACCATGTTAACTGTGTGTTTGCTGCTCTGACTTCTGTCCATATGCCATATGTTGATGGACAATTTTATGCCGTCTTCTCATGGGCCTTTACTTTTCAGCTGAGCACGGATTGGACAGCCCTTCAGGTAAATAAACCTTCTCCAATCCAGCATCCTCCAGATGTTTTGGACTAAAACTCCCATGGTCCCAGACAATGCTGGCCAAGGCTGATGGGAAGTATACTCCAAAACATCTGGATGGTGTCACATTGGGGACATCTGAAGGATTATGAAGCAGGCTGTATAGGTGACCCACTGACCTGTGTCTCCTGTTCTCTTCAGGTTTATGAGGGGAGCTGTTCCAGGCAATGCCTTTCACCCCACAAGCATTCAAGTACTTCTTCAGGAGGACAAGACAGAGCTGAGGAAACACAAATATCTCATTTTTCTTCTCCTTCAAGATCTGGCATGA
Organism: Cyclura pinguis; assembly: GCA_030412105.1. NCBI lineage: Eukaryota > Metazoa > Chordata > Lepidosauria > Squamata > Iguanidae > Cyclura > Cyclura pinguis. The sequence continues at coordinate 2,035,647 of CM059613.1, forward strand.
AATGAGCAAGACGGTTTGCAGATAATTTATTAGGCAACCCGCTTTAACCAAACTATATGCTGCAACACTACCCTTCCCAGTGTCCCTTTAACTGCGTGATTCCCCATGATCGTAGTTTGTGAATTTTTTTTGGTTTTTCTCTGCGGGGGATTCATTAGTAGATTTGCAGACATGGCATAACAAATTTGGGGAGCATAATCCAAAATCCCTGCTGTCATTGCTTGAGTCGCTTTTGAAATTTGGGGCTTATGTGTAGAAGACCACCTATTTGCCTGCTCAAAGACGGTGCCCTCTCATTTCTGTTCCAAGGGTACACACGGCCAGGTTCTCTTTTCTATATCCAGATGAATGCAGTGCATATGCATTGGCCCTGATCTACTGAGAAACTGGCTGCATCAACAACAGGAGAGGACAGAGCAGCTGGTATTCAGATAGTGCTGGCATGGACAAATATCCCCCAAGGATATTTTTGTGGCCTTCAATACCCCCGGAATTCCTAACCCAGCCTTTTTCTGGCCAAGGAAACAGGATGAGTTGCTCCAGGTGCAATAATTTACCTTTGAAATAGGTTGTAAGGCATCCCTGTTCTGTTTAACATCAAAATATATACCCATTTTTGAATACTAGAAGTAGACGTTTGGCCACTTTGGGTCTTTTTTTGTTTGGTGGTCCACGCAACCCCTAGAAGGTCCCAAGAGCATAAAACTGGCCCCTAGATGTGCCAAAGTTGCCCACCTCTGATATGGAAGAGTGACTCCACAGACTTCCATCAGTCTTTAAAGCTGTCCCCTGCCCATCTCCCCAAACATGTTTTTATGCATTCAGAGGCTTCTTTGTTTGAAGTTGTGGACCACACTTGTTAACCATGATGACTCTGGCTGGCTCAGAATGATGGGACTTGTTGCCTAACTCATCTGGAGAAAAGTTGAGATTGGCATCCTGTTATTGTCGTACAGATTTGTAAGTTGTACTATGCATACATGGTAGATTGATTATTTGCCATAGTGCAACAGACGTATTCTGCTGATGGTGGCAGAAGCAGAGCTGCTCATTCAGGAATGTTGAGTGTTGTGGCTGTGCATTGTGGTTTGACATTGCAGTTGTGCATGCGCAACATCATTGAAATGTTTTAAGCACTGTTGCTCTCCTGCCTGATAGGGGTGTACTGCCAGAGAATAGCTGCACATACAGATATTTACATTATGCTGAAGGGGTGTTGAACTGCAGTTTGAAATCTACGGTTGGCTCTCTACATTTGCTAGGGTTAGGGCACAGGATCCCCACAAAAGTGGGGAAATGCAAATATCAAAAAGTGTGTCTGTGGGAAGGGGGCCAGGGCATGGTGGGGAGAGTGGGCACCCAGGGTCCAAACCAGGTCAGGGAGAGGCAAGGGAAAGAGGGTAGGTCGATATGGTGGGTCTAAACTTCCTCTCCCTTGCCTATCACCTTCATTGGGTGGGGGGCGTCAGGATTGGTTTTGTGGTGCTGAGAAATTGGGCTGTGAGCCATCCTTAGCTGCCCGTGCCGCATCCGGTGGAGCAGGAAGAGGACCAGAAGTGGGTTTTTAAAGGGCTGTGCAGCCTGATTGAAGCCCCTTTTTCTCCCCGCAGAAAAGAAGCACCTGAGATTGGGGAGGGGAATGGTTGGAGAAACTCGCAAATAATCAAATCCATGAAAGTGAAACCCACAAATGTGGACGGCTGACTGTATTTTTAATGCCGCCTTTCTTGAAGATTGGATATCTTTTTATTGTCTTTCCTTCCTGTAAAATAACCCTGTTTTACAGATGTCAGGATATCTCTAGATTGCCCAGAAGCTGACTATAGAAATGTTTAGGAAACAACATTTTTCTAAAAACAAAAACAAAAGTATGAAATGATTATTTAGACGAGCTTTATGAGTTACCTGCATCCTCTTCCAGTTTATGCTATTTCTGGCAATCTGTCCTCCCGTATCTCTCTGTGTTAATCATTTTAATGGATTGATTCTATGGATTAGGGATTTGGTCAGCTGCCGTGAGGTCCCTTTAGAAAGAAAGTGGTGTTTATTAAACTTCTGAAGTGACTATAACATGTTTGTGTGTTTCTTTGTTTTTAAGATGTTCTTAGGGTCCCAGGGTCCTTTGTTGGCTGTGTTATAATTTGCCCCAAACATTTAAAACTCAAACTGTGAACGGCCATTAATTTCAAGGGCTTTTACACCATCAAAGCATTCCCAAGACAGCCATCCAGTCTCTGTTTAAAAACCTTGAAAGGAGACTCCACCATACTCCAAGACAACATATTCAACTGTCACACTGTTCTTACAGTCAAGAAGTTCTTCCTAAAGTTTTGGTGAAATCTCTTTTCCTGACTTTTGAAGCCATTGCTCCGTGTTCAAGTTTCTAGAGCAGCAAACAAGCTTGCTCCATTCTCTATATGACTTCCCTTCAAATATTTAAATAAGCATGTAAATGCATGTTGCTTCTGTGCATTGGTTTTATGCATTGCAAGTTGGGGATTGTCAGCCATGCGCACTGGCGGTTGGTCCACAAACTTTTTCTTATGTTGGTATTCAGTGTAACTGTGCCCCTTCCTTCTCATCAGACACCTTGTTTGGTCTAGAGAACGGCTGTGCCGTGTTTTCTAATTTCTTTCTTCCCTCCCACGTATCAGTCTCCCCAAACAAATGTTGCTCCCATGCTTTCCACAAGAAGGAATGTGCCACTGACATGGATTTTCAGGCTTGCTGTTCTCTTTATGGCTTGGTCAGCCTTCTGGGCATTTGATGCAGGAATATTGTTTTATGCTTCGTGTTCGTTTGGTTACTCCCCACCACACCACCACCACCGTCTCCCAAAAGAAGATTAAGTCAGAATTGATTTCCAGGTTTATGCTCACATAAATGGCTGTTACATAAACAACTGCATTTTCTCAGAGATTGTGCCATGTTTGTATCTCATTCAGGATCTCACAGGCCCTATGATACTGATGTAAACTGCAGCACAAGCCAGACAACATTGCCTAGGATAGTGGCCCTTGGATGATTGGATATGGGGGACAGCCTTTTCCCCCCACTTTTTTGTTTAAAGGTCCAGTAATATATTTGTAGTCATTGGCTACAACTTTTTCTTGGTATATACTGGCATCTAATGGCTCACAGACCAGCACCAATCCATAGACTGCCAGTTTCAGTAGCACTGGCCTAGTAGGTTCCGTAAGTGTAGTCCTTAGTGACGTGTCAGGAGTCAGACTGATTTCTGAGAAACAAGAGACTGCAGGACCATACTGTCTGGTGTGAGCCCCTTTGCTCGATCCAGCTTTGCAGCTATGCTTGTGTTTATTTTCCATTATGCAAACAGTTATGATTCCTCTTTCCTTTTTGCTGCCAGGTGGTGAGGTATTAAAGATCCAGGAGTTGTGTACATTTAGGAGTGCACAGAAAATACCCACCGGCTGGGTACCTGTTAATGACATAAGCAGGTGGAAGTTTGACACCTACATACGTCTCTTTTTGGTCATTGGAGAGGCTGGTATTCTCTCCCACCCTCCACAATGACCACAGTGGGTCTCAGTGGATGGTGTCATCAGTCTGATTCTGGTTATGGGGACTCTGCTAGACACTTGTCCAAATCCATCACCCATTCTCTGCCAGCCACTAAATGGTCGCAGGGGATTATAGCAACTAAACGGTGAATGGGGAGAGGCTAAGAGGAGACTTGTCATATAGTTCTGCCTGCAGAAGTGTGCTACCTTGTGCCATGCAGATCTCAGCAGCTGAAAAATGCCAGCAGCTGTGTGGACCTTGACACTGTAACACTGTAAAGGAATGGTTAAACTGTTCCACTCTCAGGTCTTTGGTGTGTAGGTGACTAAACACAGCAGGGTTATAGAGGACAGTGCGTATGTGTGAATTTGCTCTACTCAGAGCCTGTCTGTCGTACAAACTGCCTCAGGCGTTTGGTGGCTGAGCTCTTTTCTGCACAAGACTCCACTATTCCCTTGCTCGCCGTTGTGAGGTCAACTGTTCAAGCAGAGGGAGACCTATAAATAGCAACCAGGGCAGCAAACCTGCTGCTTGACGTTAGAAAATGTCCTTCAGAGAGATGGATGTACACAAAGATGGGAGAGAGAGCACACAGCCCTGGCATTGACCTGTTTTTCCATCACAGCAAAGGGCTCAGCCCTGAACCCTGCGATGCAGACCTGAAAGATGGTGCCTCTGTACAGAAGCAGAGTACCTTTTCCTACCTCATCCCAACTTACCTTCAGGTTGTCTAAATTTAAGGAAAACCTTTGGCCTCCTGGATGTTGTTGGGCTGCAGCACTTATTTGGAGTTCATAAAGCATACATACACAGTTCAGGTGTTAGGCTGCATTTAACACTGGGGAAGGGAGAAATGTTCTTAGTACATGCTCAGAGACAAGCACGTCATACTCTGGGACTGCCCATTCACCAGAAAACTCAAAAAGCATCTGAAATGGAAGCAAATGCATCACATGGAAGGTCTTAATTAAAACTCCAACAGCTGAGAGCTTTTTTTTGTTTGTTTTTAATTGACTGCTGGGTGACACATGTCACTTGAGGATCAGGTGCCGATGGGACACCAGGCGAATTGTGAAAAAGAAAGAGAGAAACCAGGGTTTCCAGCAGCTGGCCAGTGACAGGAACTAATGAAGAGGCTGTGGAGCATAAAGATGCAAATTCTTGACTCTTTCATGCTTGTATTAAAAGACAAATAATTACTGTAGTTTTCTCAGCAATGCAACAAACATTTCTGTTCAGCATTCTCCCCAAGTTCAAACATCTCAAAGGGTTCTGAGGAGATTGTTCCATGCAGAAATACATGTTATTTTTCTACACACAATTTTCCCCATCCAAATGTGTTTTCTGCACAAATATTTCCTGCGCAATGTGTTTTCTGCACAGAAAAAAATCACATGCAGAGTGAATCCTCCAGAACACTTGGGAATGACTGAATAATGGAGTACGCTGCACAAAAATCTTGCAATGGTGGCAGCAGCAAAATTGCTGCAGGGTCAAAGAAAGAGGCTGCTCAGTTTTGTTTGCCCTCTCTCACCACTACGGCTGGAAAAGGAGCAGTCACTGGCACAGGGCAATAGGATTGCAGCTTGTGTTTGAATTATTCACCATCACATATTGGGACAATGGGCACCAATCTAAGACACTTTTCAATGGCTGAATCCTATTTTAGTGTTGACTAGGGTACGGCTATTGAAGCCATGGGGGTGGACTCACCATTTCACAGCTCCTTCACTGGGTCTGCTTTAGTAGGACTGAAGCAACGGTGTTGACTCAGTCTTCAAGAATTGATTCAGCAGGTCTGCCCAAGTTGTGACTGACCAAAACAGTTCTGATCAAAGAGAGTCAGTGCTGACTGTGTGATCCAGGGAGCCACAGCCTGAAAAAAAAAATTAACTTTTCCCAAGCTGTTGTCTGCTGTCTGTAGCATTTGAGCTCCAGTGCAACTTTGCCAAAATGGCCGGCAATTACCTAGTCAATTCCATTTGCTTGAATGTCTGCTCCACTTCCTTTCACATCTGTGTTGGGGTCCTATTTGTCTCTGGAATGCTCAGTCTGTCCCAAAAGTTGTCCATACGCCCTCCTCCCTCTTCCCCTCCTCCATGTTTGTTGCCATCTAAGTCCTTTTTTCCTGAGGATAGGGATGACACACTTAGCAACCATGACAGCCATATTGACTGAGGATTTGGGGAGCTGTAGTCCTCAGAAACTAACTTTCCCAAATTCTGGACTTAGTCATGACAGACAGATAGGACCACCATATTTGAGACACCACAAAAATGGCTAAACACACTGTCAAGTGATAACTGATGTTCCCAATACATCTAGGGTCATCCTTTATAGACTGCATTGAAGAAACGGGTAAAAAAAAATAACCCCAGCCGCACAAAAATACTTGACTATAAGTGAATTGCAAAAAAAAATTTATTAGAATGTTTTCATTTGGCAAGATAGTTTTATCATACACACACACAAGCACACACACACGCGCGCGCGCGCGCGCGGACATACACCCCTACCTGGCTCAGAAGTATTTCTGAAGCAGGTGAGAATGGAAGGTGGAGGAGGAAAGAGGAGACACTTAAGGGCACTTTTTTTTCATTTTCAGAAAGGGAAAAAAGAGATAAGGGAGATATAACAGGCACGCAGAGTTTGCCACTTTCAAACTACACACTCCACCTCTTTCAAACACAATGCATCTGCACACATGCAAAATAGCCCAACCATCCTTTCTGGGATCGGATGAAGAAGGAAAAAAATAGGCATGAACATCTCATCAAAACACAGATACAACCACACAGCAGCATCTGCAAAGCATCTTGGGAGAGGGGACATCACTGAGGCATTGCAAAGGATTGGGGTGAGGGGAAGGCACATGGCGCTGGTGCCTGGCTCAGGTTCAGCACCCCCAAAACTTGTCCCCCCTCTTTTCCACTTCCAAACAGAAGTGGAACAACAGGAAGGCCCAGGCTAAGCTACAGGGAACAGTTTAGTGATATATACATATGGGGGGCACATTATGCCAAGGCAAGGGGTCAAACCCAGAATCCGGCACCCATTAAAAAGTGTTGGGAGGAGGAACCCTGTGTGTTTCACCAGTGACAGGTGTTTTACTCACTTCATTCCTGCTCTGTCCTTTAGGCTGAGTGTAAAACATGAATGTGTTCAACTAGACCTCCGAGAGTATCCACAGTACACGTTATAGCAGTTCGATATGACTTTAACTCTCATGGCTCCATCGTGTGAATCCCTAGACCAATGGCCACACTCAGTGGGGCTTCTCGAAACTGAAGTCTAAAATACCTGAAGGAGGGCGAAGTTTGAGAAACACTGCTCTAGTCCATTCTTCTGAGCTACAGCGCTGGAGCTCCCTATCAGAGTTGTTTAAGGACTTCCTAAAAATACAAATCCCAGGATTACATGACAGTAAAAGGTGGTATTAAACTGTTGTCCCCACTACAAATCTCTGACCCTTCAGATATTACAGCAAGAAGTCCCTGCAGCTTAACACCTGCTTAACTTATTTTACAGACGTTGCATGAAGAGGTATTTAATACTTCCTTATACATTATTTTTCCACAATAGTTGCCAGACAGGGATGATGGGGCACAACTCCACTCCCAACTCAAACAGTCGCTGATTGGCCGGAGGGGAACCCTGCTTGGCTACTGGCAGTCATTGCACTCCTAAAATGTAAAGAAAGGGAGCGCTATGATCCTCCAACATCACTTTAGTGATGGAACTTTTATGCTCCACCAGATCAAATAAGATCTCAGCCTACACTTCCCATCAGTCCTTCCACCAAGCTTGCCCAATGGCAAGGGATTAGGAGAGCTGCCATCCAAAACATCCAGAGATACAAAAGGTGACCCCACTTTGCTCTTAGTGCAGCTCTAGCCACAAGCCAATAATTGGTAGGACCCACCAAGCCAAGTCCTTTGCAGACAAGACATTATCTTATTAAACCATGTAACCACAAAGTGAAATGGCTATTTTATCCTAAAAACTCATGGGTGCACGTCCTTGTTCTTCAACTGTTCTGATGTTGGGACCAGAGCTTAGAAAAGGTTACCTTCTTTCCAACCACAAGTCTCAAAATGCCCCAGCCAACATAGAGATTCTGGGAGTCCTTGTGCCCAAACAAGAATCTTTCTCAAACTCTGGTTGCAATAACCTGATGACCAGGTTCCAGTTCACACAATGCATTAGGTGCAAGGTGGTGGTGAACAAGACCTCCACTGGCGTGAACATAAGACTTTCCTTTCCTCTCAAAACACTGATTCTCAGCCTTAGACTTTCCAGAGGTTTTGGACTTCAGACTCCCAGAATCTCTTCTCATCACAGCTTCCTAGCTTCTGTGTGCTGAAATCTAAACCACCAAGCGGGTCAAAGGTTTGGAGGACCACCACTATGGAATATGAAGCCTCCCCAAGCCAGTATCCACACAATGTACTACTACAAGGCTCATCAGCCTGGGGTTGCAGGTGAACAAAGGAACAGGGCTCCTGCCCCTTTCATAGGTGGGTAGAAGAAAGAATTCAATCAAATAATGCCTGCATGACCTGGCAACCTTACATTAGCCATGCTGTGAGGGTACAATGGTAATCTAACATGATTGTCGGGTCACTGTGCCAGGTTGGCAACACCTACTCCATCTTACCCTCCTATGGAATGGAACAACACAGGCCTTGCAAGACTGTTTGTACTGTCTCTCTAAGAACCAGCAAAGGGCCCTAAGAATTAAATAGATTAAAGACAGTCATTGAGATGAACCAGTCATTTGGAAGCTAGTGACAGTCTTAAACTAGCATCAACCCAGACCAAGAGGGAAAAGATGGATAGAGGAACAAATCCAGGACAAGCTCTCTTTTTTTTGGCAAGTTTTGGTAAGAGAATAACTGTCAGAACAAGTTTTAGTCTGTTTGTCCTTCTGTGGTTGGGCAAAGCATCTGCTAGATAGAAAACACAAATTTTTAAGATACAACAATAAACTTGCTAAAGTAACAATACGGAGCAAAGGCTCAGGAAGTTAATGTACTTTGGAGGAGATCGAAAATAAGAGAAAAAGAGGCATGAAAAGACTAAGTAATAGAAGGTTGGAAAGTTAGGAAACAAACTGGGAGAAAAATAAGCACGCCTTGACTGGCTCATTTCTCAACTGTAAGAGACAAAGAGGACACTTTTGACCATGGGTGGCTAGGAGATTCTAGGAGCTGTAGCCCAAAAACCTTAACATTCACAGGCTTGATTAATCTTGACTATGACAATGTTTCCAACAAGCTCAGACCACCTAGTTCCCAAAAGAAGGATGCTCTGCAGCCCACAGCACACTCACTGCAGTCTATGGACACTGCTGTGACCCTCCAATACTACTCAGTACCCCATCAACTGCAAAGGGATGTGTAAGGGACAGGGTCTGTTTCTGCCAAGTCATTTTCTCATCTTTCTTTTAACCTTTCAAAATAGGCCTGGTAGGCTTTAGCTCATCCTCACAAAACCCTGACAAAATGTCTCACATCTTTTTTGTCTATGAGGACACCCAACTCACCCTCAGTGCAAAGCAGGCCCTCCTGGAATGTCTCTCTCCAAAACAGTCTCCAAGGGCAGTCCCTTGCAGTGAAGACTCACTATTTCAGATGTAAAGAGGGTGGGGAACAAAACAAAGCCAGCCCTTCCCTTGAAACCCTTTCCCATCCCTTGATAGCATAGAAGAGAAGAGAGGGAAGGCTGAGCCCAGGAGCTGATGCAGCAAATGCAAAAGAATGATGCTCAGTAGAGTTGTTGGCAATATGCACACACATGCCCATGGGGCAACCTGGGGCTTTTTAAGGGCATGGATTAAAACAGGACTACTGGGAAAGAGTGCCTGTTGGGAAAGGGGCAGGGACAACCTTGCCCCAACCCTGCCCTGCCCCCGGCTTGACCCTCTCTCCTGCCTGCGCTGGCATCTCTCTCAATACGGAGCATTGTCTCTTTTTCCCAGCAGGGGAGGATCGCCCTCCGCTTTGCCCCTGCTGCGTTCTCAAGTCCGCTTGGCGTGGAGCATTTCAATCAGCAGGTTGTTGCATGGGACCTCTCCACTCAGGTGCTTGTGGTACAAATACTCCTCAGCCTGCATGCTGAGGGCCCGGATGTCAGCCAGCCGGAGCAGCAGCTGCCGGAATTTGTCCGTGGCATGGGGGTAGTGGCACACCGTGTATTCCAGGAGGGCTGCGTTGGCCTTCTCCTGTGCCTCTTTCACCAGGCTCGAATTCTCCACATACCTCACATCTGTAACAAGAGAAAGGGAAGGGGGACTGAGTTAAGACCAGAATACACCTTGAAAGGAAGGCTAAGAGACATGCAGTCTCCTGGGTTCTCTGCATGCTCCTCTTAGCTGCTGGTGTTGACATCATGGCAACTTTTTAACTTTCTAATGCTTTAACAAGGCAAAAGAAAGAGCCAGGACACAACAACCTGAATTTTATTGGTTCTTCTAAGCAAGGTAGAGCCATTGAGTCAATGGGATTCACACTAAGTGCTGTCTCACCATTCAATGATCAATCCAATGGGTCTACTTTAGTTGGAGCTAACCAATAAGACCTAGGCTACTGTTAACCTCCCCAGCATACACACTCTGAGGAAGCTCAAGGATGTATCACTTCCAAAACTCTGGTTCATGAATATTCTTATTTCTCTTTCATGCTATTGCCATTTACAGTGGAATTGTCTTTTGCTGAACAGTTTTTGGGTAAAAGTTTTTTTTTCCTGAGATTAGTCTAATCACAGAACAGAATATTACAAGGTCTCCAGAACTTCGCTATTTTGTTTTTTTTAAAACAAAAACAACCCTTATGCAAAAACCTGGTTGTTAAGACATTTTCTCATATTGTTTTCAATTAATAGTGTTTTAACAGGAGAGATTTAAAAAATAATAATAATTGCTATTTTAGCTGTACTTATTTTAATCTCTCTTTTCAGCCACTTTGGGTCTGACATTAGGAAGAAGGTGGAATAACTATTAAATTGTGGTGGTTATGTACCCATCCAGAGAGCCTTTGCTGACCCTACGTGTGACAGAGCTCCAAGAGACTCCTGTTATTTTTTTAAAGAAATCCTACCCTTTTCAGTTTATGTTCCCCAAAGGACTCAGGAGAACTCCTCTCAGCTCCTCCGCACCCAAGAACACCTTTTTTAGAGCCCCGCATCATGTTCCTCTCAAAATGCTGGGTGGAGGGAGAGCCATAATCTCCCCAACCTATTCTAAGCAACCACAAGTGCTTAGCCAACATGGAAACAGCATCCCTGGAGCAATCAGTTATGTTGTGGCAAAGGAGACTTTGGGAATACAAAACATAAAGATCCTTTTATGCAAGGAAGCAAGGTCGGGGAAGCTTGACAGGCTTGAAAACAGAGAGATAACCAGACATCTCCTTAAGCCACCAACCTGTTGGATAAGGTCAGCATTTTATCCCCATTTGTTTGGCAGGGGGCAAACACAGGTACAGTCACCTACAGTACAGAGAAGGTCCTTTGGGTGACAGTAGAACCCCTTGGAGGCCAAATTCTGGCCCTCCTGAACTTCTCCACATGGCCACGCCCTCTTCCTCATGACATCATTGCTTGGTGGTTTCTCAGCTTTTGTATGGTCTTCCCTCCATTCCAAGGAAATGCCTCTCTTGGCAGCAACACATTACACATGGTGTAGATCCTCAGCCATAGATTATAAGTTCCTTGGAGCAGGGACCTCTCCTCCCATGCTTTGCTACTGGCCACCATTAATGGACACCGTAATATTAACAACAACAAGGGGGGTTACCAAGGGGCAGTAGCTCAGTGCTAACTCCTGGACCCAGCTTTGTAGTAGTAGCAGTAGTAGTAGTACTAGTAGTAGTAGTAGTAGTAGTAGTAGTAGTAATAATAATAATAATAATAATAATAATAATAATAATAATAATACACCAGCAATTCTTGGATGGACAATCAAGAGCTAGTCCGGACAAGGCAGTTCAGAAAATGCACAATAAAAAGGGAGAGAGGATGCAGCCTCCTTTTTTCAGCTTGGGCCCCAGGGACAGCAGCTAATAATCAGCCATTCCTATTATGAAATCTCTTTATCCAAGTCATATTCTGGTAAGTTCCATATTTAGAAGAGAAAGAACATTTTAAAAACGCACACAACTCCCCCATCCCAATCCACCCCACCCGAGGTGCCGCGTTTGCTAAATGTCAAATCTATCTCCTCCATGTTGGCTCCACAATAGCGAGTTCAGCGTGATGAACTCACCTGGTTTGGAGAAGAAACCCTATTCACGCTTTAATTGAATATTTGAATAATCTTTTCATTCCTCGGAGGCATAAAAGAATGTTGTCCAAATAACAACATCGACTCGCTCTCATTGAGAGACCCGGCAGCGGCGGCTGCAAAGACTCCGTGTCCTATGACAAAAGCGGGGAGGGGGAGCCCTCCCCAAGAGATGGAGCGCCAATGGAGTTGGAAAGGAGGGTGGGGGAAACGACACACAGATTTCTATGCCCTGGAGTGTTCTTCCCATTCAGAGCTCCTTTTGTTTGCCAGAGGCTTCTGATAAATTGCAACCGCTTAAGGGAATGCGAGGCTCATAAAAGCCGCTCTTGCTCCCCTCCCCTCGAGTGGGCGCACGGAGAATGGAAGTCAGCCTGGCGCATGGGGAGGGTCAATCCATTAAGGCTCTATTAAGCCGTTCGAGAGAACAAAGCTAACCTGTGCCATCCTCATAAATATTGCTGTTTGGAGAAGCCCCGAATTTTAATTAAACCTCTTTACCTGCTCTGGTTGGGGGGGGTGGAGGAGGAAAAGAGAGAAAGGGGAGTGAATCTATTTAGACTCCGACAGCAGCCTCTCCCAGGCTCACTTCGCCTGCATGTGTGTGCATGTGCCAGAGGTGCTGGGACAGTGTTGCTCACAGCCAAGGAAAAGATGGAGGAAGACGTGAACATTTGCCACGGCAGGGCAGTTACGACCGATACATAACAATGTGGGGGGGTGGCAACCTGGTGCAGCTGAGGCTGAGGAGGGCACATGGCTCCTGGTGCCCACAAGAGAGAGACTGGGCACAGGGCACCAGCAAGGTGAGGGCAGTGGCTCATCTTTTATTCCTGGTTTCCTTTCTAGGAAGCTTGGGCGAAGGAGAAGGAACCACTGTTGCTGTTATTTTAACGCAATGCACAAATAGAAGTGAGATAGGGAGGCAGGAGAGGTATCCTGCCAAGGAGAAAACACCTCCCTCCATGGCAGGTTGGTTGGCCAAAAGCAGGAACGGAGAACGTTCTTTTCTCAGCTCCATTTTACCACTCTCAGACCCCACCTTGTGCACCTCAAAGTGAAAAATTTATCTGCCTCAAAAGGGGCCCCAAGACAGCCTTGGACACACGTAGAAAGGATCCTACGGCTACCACCACTCTCATCATTAAGAGCACCAAGTCAGTTGTTTGTGTGGGGTGCCAAGTCACGTTCATCAAGAGCAACCACTCTGAGGTCCCTAAGGCTCAAATGCAGTTCCGTGTTAAGGCTATTTTAAAAGAAGAAGAAAGACCAGAGATCCTCGAAGCATGTACAGAAAGCCTTTCCTCCAAAATCAATTAACCCCTACCTGTTCTACAAATTATGATTTACACCATGTTGAAATATTTTTATTTTCTTGCTGTTGTTGTTTGCTGTCAAATCAACCTTGACTTATGAGAACCTTATAAATGAGAAACCTCTAACAGCCTCAGCTATCAACTGCCCTGGCTTAGGTCTTCCCTCACTGAATTGATCCACCTGTAGCGTGGAATTCCCTCTTTTCCTACTGTCTCTACTAATAGGTTTATTAGCTACCTTCATATCCTGTCCTCCCTTCCGAGGAGCTCAAGGAAGCATACTTAGCACTCTTCCCTCCCCACCTTATGGTCACAACAACCCCACAAGGTAGACCAGGCTGAGAAAAAGTGAGAGACTGGCCTAAGCAAACCCAATTCATTTTGTGGCTCACTGGGGACGAGAAACGAAGGGCAGAGTTTCTACATCAGGGCTTCACTGCATTAATCACCACATTACACATTGATTGCCTATGCAACCCTTTTGGTGAACAGCAATACGGCAGACGAATGCACAACAGAATAAACATTTCAAATGCATGCGCATGTCACACATATTCGCATCTGCATACGCAACAGCAATGCACACACAACCCTGCTTCCACAGCAGTCGTGAACTAAATGTGATCATTGTGCATCAGACACAAATGTTTTCTAGGGGAAGCTGCATAGAGATGTAAGACAACAACCGGATTCAAGCTTTGATCTCTCAAGTCCCAGTCAAGGATTCTTAACCACAACATGGTATTTCAAAATGCAGAAGTCTCCACATAGCAGCATTATAGTTAAAGAGGTATATATACAATATTAGCCCTCCAATCCAGAAAATGAGCAAAGGGTATGATCATGGTCAGGGAACATGAAGAATTCCATTTAAGCAGGCTCAAAAGCTGCAGACAGGAAGGTATGTTTCCAGCTGTTATGTTTTGGAAGATAAGCTCAAAAGTGTAGGAAAGCCAACAAAGCCTATCAACACTGCAGAAACAAAATTTCCAATGATGAGGGGTAATGAGGCGTTGTCCCTTCAGAGACCTCCTAGACTATTTGGAACTAGTAAAATGGAAGAACTTTTGCTTTTTAAAAGAAGCAAAGCGGAGTGGTGAATGACGACAGAAAAAAATGGCCTAACTTGCATAAAGAATGCAAAACCTTGCTTGATGTGGTGCAGAGTCTAGGCTGCTTTTAGTTGAGACTGGCGAGACAGTGTGGACTATCAGCCAAGACAGGGTTAGACTGGGATTCTGGGTTCATGTTTCCACTGAGTCATAAAACTGACTTGGTGACCTGGGGTTAGTTGCTCTGTCCTTCTCAGCCTGACTCAGGACTGTTGTGAGGCAAAAGGGACCATGCCATCATAGCTGCAATTTCTTTCTAAGTTTGGTTGTGAAAGCCGGACAGTGAAGAAAGCTGATAGGACGAAAATCAACTCATTTGAAAAGTGGTGTTGGAGAAGAGTTCTATGGATAAAAAGACAAATGAATGGGTCTTAGAGCAAATCAAGCCTATCTCTCCCTAGAAGCCAAGATAACTAAACTGAGACTGTCATATTTTAGACATACCCTGAGAAGACATGATTCATTAGGAAAGACAATAATGCTTGGTAAGGCAGACAGGAAAAGACCACATTACAGATGGATAAACCCTGTTGCTGTTGATGATAGGGTGACTTGGAGCCTCTCTCATTCATAGGGTTATCATAAGTTGAAGTCAACTGGATGGCGGTCAAAAACAAAAACAGGGAAAGGAGGAGAGCTACATACGCAGATGTGAGCCCATGGAAGATAAGTCGGCATATAAACAGTGGCATGCCATGTTTCCCACCCACGCCCCTACCCTCGCAGCTATTTTGTCTAGGAGAGAAGTAGCTGCACAAAGATCTCTGGGCCAAAGGTGTGGCAGTAATATGGAGGCACCCCAATACCTCTGACACAAATCTAGATCAATAGAGGTTGCCCCTGCCCACCACACCCCAACAGCAGCCTTCAGTACTATTATTTTGGGGCCATTTGAGTAGTGTTGCCAGGATTTCAAATAAAAATAAGGGATATTCAAAAATTCGTGACATGCAGGGTTGACAATCAGGAAGCAGCTATTCACAAGTTTGTGTTCTACCCGAATACCAAATGACAGTATTGATTCCAGTTAACCTAAACTATGTATTTCTCTGTAAAATTAATACGTTGTCCACATTCATAAATTACCCTTCCATCTTCAGGAAGGGCTCACACCCTAAAACATCAGATTTTTTTTTTTTGGCATTTTATTTTAGTTTATACGAAAGGAAAAGCTTTCCACCCCTCAAATAAGAGATATCCCTTATAATAAAGGAAATTTGTCAGCCCTAGTGTTGGCAAGTATTTATGATGCTGTGGAGTGATGGAGGATCTTGGCTGTTTTGTGTTTGTGTTTTCATATAATTATAGTTCAATTTATGCAATTTATCACTGGTTCTCCACCACTGCCTTCTCAAGTCATCAGTTGCTTCACGCCCTCTGCCACTTTCTTCCTCCCTCTCCCTCCTCCCCCGATACCACCTTACCAAGGCTGAAGAGAATAAGGAACTTCAGACAGACAAACTCCTGCTTGTCCACCTGGAGGGAATGCAAGTGAAGCACCAGCTCCTGAGCTCTCAGCACGAGGTTATTCAGGATGGAACCGGCCTGCGTGGCCACTGTTGACAGGTCCACCTGGAGAAGAACACGAAAGGAGAGGGGAGACAGGTTAAACCCTCAAAGTACTGTGACATGGCAGGGAGAGGTCCTGAAGGAAGACCTTCAGCCCACCTGAATTATCTTCTGGCTCAAAATTAATTAATTCAGCACCTCTGCCTGCTAACAATGCAAACAGAAAATAATACTATGTTGACTGGAATCTGGTTGGTTAGCCCTCACCTAGAGTAAAGCCACTGAATCAAATTACTGAATAGTATTCAATACCTAGGTAAATGACACTGATTCAGTGATTTTGGTCAATAAAATATGAACAATAATGTATTCCTTGGTTATGAACTGTATTTTTTTTCCTTATCCTTTTTAAGTTTTTCTTGTTTAATTTCTCTTGTAACGTTCTTAGGTTCCTTCAGTGATATTCTTCTATATCTTTTTTTTAGAGTAAAGGTGTGACTAAAAGGTAATAAAATAAATAATTTTGATGACAATGAATAACTCATTGATCTGGTGCCTTGGGGCTTTTAGGCCTCATTAATAAGATTACTGAACAAAAAGAGCAAGGAAGAATGTTGAAGTTATTGCGGCAAACCCGCCTCATTTATTATCACACTTATATCAGGAGATTTTAAATCACGAAAGAGAAGAGAAGACAGTCAAAGCAGCAATGATATTGTGGGCTCAAAATGTCGGACATCCAGTTCAATTAGAGCACTGGGAACAGAGCTGGCAAAGGACACAAAAATTTACTGCAGCCCAGAACCTAAAAGAGAACTATTATAAGCTTTTTCACAGATGGTACATGACACCAGAAAAATTAAAGAAGATATACAATACGGGAACAGGTCATTGTTGGAAGTGTCAGCAGAATGCTGGAACACTTTTTCATATGTGGTGGTCATGTCCTACGGCTGAAAAATATTGGAATGATATACACAATATGATATGTAAAATATTGAGGGTTCAAATGGATAAGAAACCTGAAATGTACTTATTAAATATGACACATATGTTAGATGGAACTGTAGCAAAGAAATATTGGAGAATAATGATGTATATGATTACGACAGCCCGTATTGAATATGCAAGGTTATGGAAAACTGGGCAGATACCTACAATAGAGCAATGGTGGGCAACTTTCATTGAAAATCGAAATGCAGATATAGTCTCTCAGAGATTAAAAGGAAAATCAGATGTTAATGTCCCTGATGACATTAACAAAGAATGGCAAATCGTTCTGAAAATGGGTTGGGTGTTGACAGGTAACAATTCTTAATTCATGGTAGCATGAACAGTTAGAAGTAAAAATCAGTGGAATATCATGGAACATGAAAAGTAGGGTAGAAAAGCAGGATCTAACTTGTATGTTAACAAATGTAACATGATGCATAACGTTGAAAGGTCAATGAAATAACAGTATTGAAATCCAGAGAGGAGTGGAAGAAAGCTGTAATAGTTCAGTAAAATGTACAATGAGAAATGTTGTTTTATACGATGTAATCACAATAAAATTATTAAAAAAAATAATGGAGACTACTAATAATAATTAACAGGCATGCAAAGGCTCATTAATGGCTGCTTTTGTACAGCATCCTAGACAGGAAGGGCTTATCTGTGTCCAAAAAGGGCAGTTCCTTAACATATTCTAATAACTCATATTTCAAATAACAACAAATCCCCAGCCACCATTCCAGTTCATCAGACCACCCAATTATCAGATTGACTGACTGTTTTGATTGACTGATTTCCTATCCTGTCTTTCTTTCCCTTTGGGGCCAGCTTGTACCTCCTGGCCTGTCACCAGCACCATGCTGTGCTCATTCCCGTACTGCACTTGGCGGAAAATGTGGTCAAAAACCAGCAGCTCACTCCAGCAGTTCTGTAGTAACTTCATCTGGTCTCCCACCTGGACGGAAGAGAGAGAGACAAAAAGCAAAGCAGATGAGACGCCTCTTCCTGCTCCTGAGATCAACAGCAGCATCAAGTAAGTCTCAAATCCCACTTCAGCAGCCAAGGACAGCTGTGTCCCGCAGAATCCTGGGATTTGTAGTTTGGTAAGGCACTAATTTCTCTGGCAGAGAATTTGAAGTTGACATACTTCAGGAAACTACAAAACTCTTTTGAACCCTGGCTCTCAATCTCCTTTTTGACAGGAAATTTTTTCTCACCAAGAATCCCCTGGCTGGCTATGGGGAAGGTTTGAGAAACTGTACTCCAACAAAGTCACTATTCCAAAAGACCATGCAAACTCACCCCCAGCTGAGCAGGCTGGAGGTAAGAATTTCACACACCACAAGAGTGCCAAAGCAGCTTTGGAGAGAGCCCAGACCTCCTCCCCATCACCACTGTGCCCTAACCTTATCTCCCATCAAACGCTGCCCCGCCATCACACACAAAACAATGAGAGGGCCTGGCCAACACCCAGGTGGCAGGAGAGCATTAAAAACCATTTCATTCCAGCTACTCTCTGTTATCTCTTTGGACCGAGAATCTCTCCCAATTCTTTCACACAGCATCTTGCTGGGCGCATCCCCTATCCGACCGTCCAGCAGCGGCGAAGGGAGGAATGGAGAGAACACAGGCTTGTTGTTTGCCAGACAAAAGGAATACTGTCTCCTGAGAGATGCTGGCTGCAGACGTGGATACAATTTTCGCTCTCTGGGGATACACTGTCCATCTTTCCTCCAGCCTGAAAGAATGCAGAGTGGAAGAAGTTGGAGAGAGAATCTCCCTTAACTCCCTTGGGCCAGGGATCAACTCACTTCCTGTGATTTTATTTTTGTCTATAGCCTTACTGGGTCAGGATGATCCCAACTCTGAGATTTCAGGGCCGAACCTGACTTGACTTGAAGAAACATACATGCACAAGAACACCTTTCCACACTCCCTGCTCCCCACACCACCTCCTCCTCTGGGGAAAATCAGCACACCATCTCAACACACATACCAAGGCTCTGAGATGTTGCCTGTTTGTGTGCCATTCCTGTTGTGCGGAAGCTGATACCTCAGCAGAAGCAACAAAAGAAGCCGCGAGTGTAATGGACAATGGAAATGCATCGTGCCGGCTCCATCCGACCATCCCCCTACAAGCGCACACACACGCACACATATATGCATCTGCAGGGTATCCACATTTCTATTGCCATTGTGCACAAGGCCCTTCTAATGGAAAGCATGGAAGGTGAGGCCACAGAGGTAACCACAATTGCACAGCAAAGAGCATCAACAAAGCACAATACTTACATGGGCTGGGAGCAGCCAGAAGAAGGAGGGGAGGATGGGGGTTTATGCCACACAGACAGAGAAGAAACATAAGCCAAGAGTCTTGTGAGACCCTAAAAGCATTTGATTGCTGTCATGGTCAGTAAGTAATCCAGGGAACAACCTCTACTAGACCAGCAGTCGGTCCTAGTCTCTGCCCAGCTTGACTCCGTGGCAGTCTTCTTCCTGCATCTGCCTACAAAACAGAGCTGGGTGGGAGGTACAGCTGCTGCTGAGGCCATTCTACAGATTAAGTAACTGAGATCCCAATGGCAATAAGACTGGCCTGAGAAGCCACGTGGCAAAAAACACAGCCTACATCCCAGTTTTTTGGACACTCAGAAACGACTGATTATTGGACTTGATCAGTGCATGAGTTAAGTGTGACCCTTTCAGATGTTTCTAAGGACTGGCAAGTCCATGATCCTCCACCATTGGCTATGGGAGTTGTAGGCCAACAACATCTGAGGAGGCAGAAGTGCTGGCCCCTAGATGTACAAATGGGTTTGGGTGATTTGTGGGAGAACAAGGGTCTTCCTTCCTGACCCCAGCCAACACCAGTACAGTTTTACCTAGTGGCCAGAACAATGCCAGTGGGATATGCGTAAGTGGATGTGAGCCCAACAGCACTTTCCTGCTCTTGTTCCCCTAGCAACCGAGGCATATTGCCTCATTCACACACACATATATACGCACACACACAAAGAAGCAAATACACAGCCAAAGGACTTAGTAGACATTGAAAACATTCTCCTCTATTTAATTTGGGATCAGATGACTGTGGTAGTCCAGGGCCAATTTTCTGTCCTGGGGGCCACATGGACTGCCCCCTCCCAAGAAATTGAAGTATTTACATTTCCAAGTATAGAAAAAGACAGGAGGTGGTTGTTAAGCAGTGGAGAGAGAGGAGTGCAGCCCATTAAAAAGATGGATTTCTGTTCCCGGAGACTGAAAAAAGGGTATTCCTAGGAGTTAGTTTGGGTTCTGGAATGCAAAAAATAAAAGCTCTGAGGACCATATACAGCTCCAGGGTTACACTTTGACTACTGTGGTCTGATGTCTTTTTAAAGTTCATATGCCAGGCCACCATGGCAGCAGAAATCACAGGGATATTACCCTCCTTTCCTTTCCTAGGTAGACAAAATCTAAAATAGTCCAGCCAAAAAGAGGTGCCAAATAGTTTGCAAAATCACCCCAAGAAGGAACTAAAACCAAACCTTACTAGCTAGCTATTTGTATACGGCAGAAATGATGCCTCATCACATAAGACTCAGTCTTAGAAAATTAAATCCACATTTGGAAAAAAAACACCTGCCTCCTTTTAAGTGAACAATGAGATGGGGAAGACCCCCATATAAATTGCCTAAATACACAATGGTTTGCCAATGGTTTCCAACATTGAGATTGAACCTGGGAACTTCTGCATGCAAAGCAGAGCTATGCCACTGGACTATGGCTTCCTTATCAGTACCCCCTAACCTGGCATAGCCAACTGTAGCGGGCTTGGGAGACCAATTTTCTGGCTCAGAAGTCAGGCTTCCATTTATAGTTTTGAAAAATAGGTATTTATTTAATATTAAACAGTACCGAGAGGCCTGTGCAGCCTGTCTGAAAAAAGCTGCTCACTTCAGAGAAGGAATGGTTACTAGGATCATGAAACTCCCCTGATGAAACAGATTCACTAGCTGTGAGGGAGACAACAGACCCTTAAAAATTGAAAGCTGGAGGGAGAGAAAGAGTTTTAATTCTTTTCATGAACCCAGGAAAGGGTTAGTAGTGATAATCATGTGCTGTGCTTGTAAAAGACAATTAATTCTTCTGCAGTTACAGAAAAGTGTCTTTTCTGGTACTGAAAAGCGAACTTTTCAGCACAAGGGTGGAAGGTCTCACAACTGGTGTCCCTTTGACCAATGACCTTTGCGATGCAAAGCCCCAGAAGAAAAGGGGGAAAAGCTATTTCCATGCAAGCATTCTGTGATCAACGACAAGCGGCCAAGAGGTGGCTACTGAGAGGTGCAAATTGTTTTGAGGCTCAACTAATTTGAGACTGGAGATGCTGGTTTCTGCCAAGAGGGTACTGAAGGGAGAAAGGGACCCCACCCCAGACAGAGAGTGAACCAATTCTGGAATGATGTAAGACTGGAAGACCTGAAATAGGTCTCTTGCTCCCAGCCACTGGGAGAGTTTGCCCCAGCAGTTGGCAGTCGGAGCAATGAAGGCACACTAGAACCATTGGTTGGAAAGCAAGGGAATAGCTGATGTTACGTGTTGTAAGGTCTGACATGTGGCAACCTAATGATGTGAGACCTCTACAACATCCTGCTATTAACAGCCTGCTCAGGTCTTGCAAACCCAGGTCTGTAGCTTCCTTTACTGAGTCAATCCTCTGTTCCTACTGCTTTCCAATTTTGCCAGCATTATCATATTTTCAAATGAGTCATGTCTTCTCATGGTACGTCCAAAGTAAGATAGCCTCACTTTTGTCATCTTGAGTTCTATAGAAGTCAGGCTAGATTTGCTCTTGGACCCACCTTTTGTCTAATTGTTGTTGTTATGTGCCTTCCAGTCACTTGCAATTTATGGCAATCCTATCACAAAGTTTTCTTGGCAAGATTTGTTCAGAAGCTTGCCATTGCCTTCCTCTGAGACTGAAAGGGTACAACTTGCCCAAGGTCACCCAACGAGTCTCCATGGCCAAGCAGAGATTCAAACCCTGGTCTCCCAGAATCCTATTCAGTACTCTGACAACTGCACCACATTGGCTCTCTTTGCTTGTTGCTGCCAACTATTTTTACCAGCCCCGCTCTCGTTCTATTAAACAGCAGCCGGACAAATGGAAATAAGAAACCAAAAAAAGAAAATTAAAAAAACGAGGGTCCATGCGCAGCAAAGTGCTAGCCAGCCAGGCTGGTGGAGGCACAGCACACGTACACATGGTGCATCAATGTACTGTACAAGTGTTTGAGACTTTGAGAGGCTGCTATGAATGCAACAGTTGCAATGGACGGGAGGGGGGGAGAGAATGATACAATTATTTGGTGAAGATTGGAGGTGTCACTTTGACAATTGAGAAAGGACCGACGACAATCAAAAACCTTTCACAAGTAGGAGGTGTTAATAACAAGCTAACCACCTTTGGATGCTACAGCAGTGGACTTTCCTCCCTACCCACTTCATCCCCCCTGCCTTGAAACCCTTACAGAAGGTGGACAGACAGGAAGACAAGATATGGCTGTCAAAGCCTACCTAGCAGACATCTTAGCACAAGAGCTCAAAACTTTCTCTGTCCCTCTGCATTCACAAGCACCAAGTATGAAGGGTTAATATTCTAAGTCTAACCATGAAACTGGATAGCATTCTAATTAACTCTAATTAATTAACCCTGCTCTCTTTCTGTAGCTGACATTCATCTGGCAGCATCAGACTGTGGCGGTTTACTCGTACTCAGTAACAGTGGGTCTTCCACACACACGTGCAGAGCACACTTAAACCTTGGGACTGACTGCCACAAGAAACAGTGATGGCTGTGAACAGTGACAGCTCAGTGACCAATCTTTTTATATTTAACGAATGGGGGGGCCTAGGGTCTTTGGAGGGCTTCGTGGGCTGCGCTTTGGAGGTCAATTTTTGCCCACCCTGCCTTACAGAGTTCTCAGAGAAACAGACAATCTAACCGGGCTTGCTGAACTAGATCCAACACTGAACTTTCTTTTCCCCGTCCTCTTCCTCTACCCTTATTTCTTTGTGTGTCACATCTTAAATTCAGCTCATAAGGTAGAGGGAAGGGACAGCCATATCACTTATCTCCTAAAAGGCTCTGATAACCTTTTTGGCTAGAGTATGGGATAAATATACTTGCAATATAAACACACAGCAACAGCGTGTCACACATGCACACATACACACAAATCCCAGCAAAAACAGCCAAGCAAAGCCTTTCTCTGAGATGAGCAAATGCCATCATCCCTGGCTACTGCAGCTGGGGATAATGGCAGCTGTAGTCCAACACATTTGAAAGGGAGCTAATGACGGAAGGCTGCTCTAGCTAAGAACCACAGTACGAACAACACTTAGGGCAAAATAGATGGTGGGCATGTCAATAATACCATTACAAACTGTGCCACAACCACTCCTTCCAACTTCACAAGACCGAAAGAAGACAAAGCAAGGGAAGCCATCATCTTTGGAAAGAGACATTTCTGAACTGAGAGTGAAATTGAAGCTTTCCTGGAAAAGTTGACAGGGGGCAGCAGACTCCAGACGGGCTCTTTTGGGTCTCTCCTTGCAACCTCCCATGCATTCAAACAGACTCAAAAGAGAGGCCAGAAGAGAAAGGAGAGGAGTAATAATCAAGCTAGAAACTACTTCCACAAACTCCCCAGCACACAACAGCCACCACTGCTGCTGTTCCCAGAAGCCAAACATGTTCTGGCATAGAGTTGAAATGGGGGGGGGGGTCACAATGACCCAGATCAAACCCCAGCTCCAGGAAGGATGAGCACGGATGACGTCAAGAGCTGCAGAGGAAAGGAACCAGCAAGATCCCAGAACCAACAGGCTTTGGATGAGCAGCAAAGCGTGCTGGGTAACCCAGAAAGGTGTGTATAGCATCGCCGTCTCAAGAATTTTCTGGCACTGAATTCTGAAGGCAGGTGGGTACCACACTGTAGCAGAATGGCACTATGGCACTGAGCCAGTAACAACAACTTCCCTGATGCAAGCCAGACAAAGCCACTGCAGAGGTAGGAGGAAAGGGCAGGGGTGGCCTGCCTCCACTGGCAAAATACTTCACCTAGCTTGATCAGATCTGCAAGACCCTCCTTGCACACTTTCCTCTCACATAGGGTGGGCAATTATGGCAATTTTCTACTCCTGGGGGGGCACAGGGACAGTCTAAAATGCCAAAAACAAAAGCAATCCCCCTTCTAATTTTGAAAAAAAAATGTATTTACTCATTATACACTGCAAGCTTGAAACCTCTCTAAAAAGGCAAGCTGTCACTCCTGGAAGCTTGTTGAGTTTGAGCTGTTTCTTGCTTTTCTGGAAGAGAAATCCAGCTTTTCTTTTCTTTGGGGCTACCAGTTCAGATCCAGGAGTAACAGTAAAGCTCTGTCAGTACTGAGAAAGAGTCAGTGCCCTCACTTGTCCTCAAGGTATTTAGGCTTTTCTCCACCCCTAAACTCACATACACTCAATATTTCACCAGGACATGTGTGACCAAGTAACACCACAGTGTGTTTAAGTGAGCAGAAGTTATGAATGAGGAAGAACACACAAGCTAGGAGAGGCTGTCCCGAGCTGACTGGGAAGGGCAAGATTCTTCCCCCTCCTCTTCTCTCCCCCTGCCCACAGAGTTAAATGCACACAAACTATATTTGCTCCTTGAACTCAGTTTACAGCAAGTGAAGTATGTGGAGGACAAAAGGGGGAAATGGTAGATAGAGACAAAGTGGGACATTCTAAAGCAGTTGGAAAAGCACTGGCACCAATGACTCGCCCCCAGTCCCTGGGAAGGTGGTATCTCTCACGTGCCTCTCGTCCATCACATTTGGTACCTTACCGTGAAGAATGGAGGGGTGGGGGACCCACCTTGTCCCAGTCCAATTGGCCTCTTGACATTGGTTCTCATCCTGCCACTGTGTTTCTCCCCCTCCCAGCCCTCAGGGTGCAGCTGGATTGGAAACAGATTTAACTTCCCAGATATATCGTTTCATTTAAGCGCTAGTAATTCTGTCAGTCCCGGCGCTGACAAACGAGAGCTCTCACCTGCCAATCTGGGCCTGCAAGAATGATGCGCCGCTGTTCCTGTGGTGTCAGCTGGCCTAAGAGTTACAGGCTTCGCTGGCCTTCGGGAGGCAAGACTAATAATAAGACCGCCAGGTCAGAAAAGGGTGGGGTGGGGGATTTGAGGGGTCACCCGCTTGTTTATGGAGAGAGAGGTATGTAGCGAGGGCAGCCGACAGCCAAGAGGTCAGAGCTGACGCCCATAAATACCCACTCTAAGTGAGCAGAGATGAGATATGTCAAGAAGCTTGCAGGAAGATTTGCGGCGGGGAAAGGGCAGACAGAATAGATTGTGTTCCAGCTGCCCCCAACTCTGGAACGCTGTGTCCTTTTTCAGCGGCAGGATTTAATATATAATTTAATAAACCTGATCAAAACATATGCTCAGGACAATATAGCTAGAGAGTAAAATGTCTTTGTAAATTCTCAGCTTTTAAGGAAAATGTTCATAGTTCATCTTAAGGAAGAGTTGGAAGAGAAAAAAGACAGAATACAGTAACTGATTTATTTTAGCACAAACTTTCATGGCTCAACACTCACTTCTTCAGAGGCACTGGTGTAAATAAGGAAGTGGATTGAGGCCCATGAAAGCTCATGCTGAAATAAAACTGGACCATGCTGACTGGACCAGTGTATATCTAATGCAGCTTTCCTGAACCAGGAGGCCTTCAGTTCTGCTGAAACATCATTACCACCAACTTCATCCAATGTGGCAACTGGTCACTCTGTGATCCAGGGATGATGTGAGTTGTATTCTGGCTCATCTGGTTGGTGATGTTGGATGAGACATAACTGTGTTGCAGATCTAAGATGAGCAGGGCCCTTCCACAGCATACCATTATATTAAAGCACTATAATTCCATAGGTAACTACCCCGGCTGCATCTTAGAAAATTCTGGGGCTTGTATTTTGGTGAGGTACCAGAGCTCTCTGGATGAGAATTCTAAGTACCCCTCCTTAAAAAGCAAATCCCAGGATTCCACAGGATGGAACCATGGCAGTTGAAGTGGAATCATAGCTCTATGACTGCACTGTGTGAAAGCAGAACTTGGGAAGAGGGCATCTGCCACTGTTTAGCAAGACATCCCATGGCTAGACCTTGTACTTTGCCAGTGCTGAGGACTGACCTTGAAAACAGGTGCAGAATATGAACTTCACACACACGCACACGCACACGCACGCATGCACGGCTGCCTTGCATGGAGCCAACAATTCCCTTCATTCACCCTACATGTGGAAGACAAAATCCCAAAGGAACCACCTTAAATTTAGGTAAGAAACGGGGGTTCCTATCAAAAATATCAGTAGCAGGATAAGGCAAGGAAGTGCAGAAGGGGCAACATTGCCCTTTTCTGCTTGGCATATACCCCAAATAACAAAGCTTGGTTTCTTATTTCTGGTTCTCAGTTCCTTATTTGTGCAGAACTTTGAAACACAGCTAAATCATTCAGATGAATGAAGAAATGAGGTTCAAATACACCTGCATTCCAAAACATCTTTTAAATACCCCAATTTGAATGTTGTCAAAATGAAAAAAACTGTTCCTTCAAGTAAAAAAATAATGCCTGTTATTGGACCAAAGAGTTTTTTGAAAATAAAATTTTGGCAATATGCAACATGGAGAATTTAAAAGGTATTTTGGGAGGTCAAGGGCATCCAAACTTCATGTCTTTATTGGACTGAGCTGTGTTTTGAATTTTCACATGAATAACAAATTGCGAACAAGGAATCAACTTCAGCCTTGTCCTGAAAAAAAAAAAATCTGGCCACACCAAGAAGCCACCTGGGCTTGGAAAGACAGAAAACAGAAGCTTAGCTTCTGCCTGCTGGAGGAAATGGGCTAGTAGCCCCTTACCTACCTGATCCCTATACTGTCCAGGCCTGGAAATGAATTATACCCATTGATTGCCTGACTTGGTAGTTTTATACTCTTCTGAGGAGGTGGCAAGTGGGAAGGGGTTCAGCAGGACAACATAATAGCCACATGGGCCAGAGTTCATTCCATATGCAAGCCCATCCTGGCCTCTTTTTATGGCTCAGGGAAAGGATGGATGGGGAACTGGGGGGATTTGTAGGCGGGGACCAGAAGGAACTGAGCTGTTCTACTCTGCTACTCCAAGGAGGCTGCCTGCTAACAGAAATACACACACACACACAGACTAAACTCTACCACGTAACAAGGTGGCTACACATGACTAGCTTTAGGCATTTGCAGACTACCAATTAAGACTGAATTTACAGCAGGGGAGCTGTAAGGGAGGGAAGAAAGCCATCCACTGGATTAGCTTGATGGAACCTCCATGTGCAAGCACACTATACCACAGAAGGGGGGGAAGTCCGTGGGTAGCTTATAGCAACCCAATGAATTTAAGAGTGTTTCCTCAGGCAAAGAATATCCATAGGTGATTTTGCCAGTTCCTTCCCCTGAAATATAGTATTCAGCATCTGGTATTAATTAGTGGGTCTGCCATCCAACTCCTATCCAGGGCTGATCCTGCTTAGCTTCCAAGGGCGGACAGGATCTGGTATCTTTAGCATATGGTGGCCCTTGAAGGCCATCTACCTGAGACAATAACTGTTCCATTTGACAAACAGACACTCTGGAATCCTACACTTGGGGTGGGAATTATCAGACTGTAACCCCCAGCTTCCCTCAGCATTGGCGATGCAGGGAGCAGCAGAAATCATGAGGCTTTCCAAATGTTTATTTTTTAAAAAATTACAGCTTTAGTTCACAGCCAACAGCCATCCTTGTTTGGACTGCAAATCTCATTTTCACCAGCCAGCATGGGGATTTGCGTATTGTAGTCCAAACATAGTTCATTGTTTCTGTTACTAACCCCATTGTCGCCAGCCAACATGTACTCCAGGGACTTGTACTGCCAAAGAAGTTCCAATTTGGACTACACTTCCCATCATCTCCAGACAGCATTGCAATTCGGAGTATTGTAGTCCAACCAGAAAAAAAGTACTTTTTTTTTTCCAGTTATTGCAAAGGAAGCCTACTTCACTCAACCCACAGGGCTTGATTTAAGCAGCAGCTGAGTAAAATATAATTTACTGGCCTCAGATGATGTGGAATCTTTATAGGTTTTTAGAACAATGTGGTTTTCTAGAAGCAAAGGGGAAACAACATCTGGAACTTCTTTCTGGATTGCAAGTCCCAGATCTTCATACTGACTGGTAGGTAATGGGAACTGTAGTTCAACTGCTTTTTGGACTAGAGCTCCTGGGAGGGGAGAGTAACAGGTGGTACAGGTATTGAGAGAAGGGCATCTCCTAGCCCCCCCACCATTCTGGCAGGGGTTAATGGCAGTTGTAGCCCTCAAAAGGAACTTTCTTCCGCAGGGTCTCCTTTCCCTTAATCCCACCCAGTCCTGTGCCTCCTCTCCTCACCTCCAACTCTTTGAAGAAAATGCAACTCCGCGCCCACTCCACGATGGCGAAGAGGGTCTGGTCAGCCATCTTGCACATCAGCCCGAAGGCGCTGAGCTTCTCGTGGCGGCTCTTGCCCTGCTCCTGCTGGAGGCACGTCAGGATGCGGCCCTTGACCTGCGCTTCGTCGGGCTCCAGCTGCAGCAGCTTCAGGATCACCTCGGGCACGTCGGGGGCCGTGGCGGCTGGGGATCCGCCGCCCCCACCATTACTGCCGCCGCCGCCGCCGCCGCCGCCCCCTCCGCCGCTTCCCGGGTAAGCCTCGGGGTAGGGGTAAGCCGGCGCCGCCGCCTCGTGGGGATGCGCCGCATACGGGTCCGGGAACTCGGACTTGATGGCCCGGCTGGCGAAGGGCGGGTAGGGGAAGCCCGAGAGCGCGACCCCGTGGCCGGCGGCCGGCACCGGCACGGCCAGGGCGGGCGTCCCGTAGGGGCTGCGCTCGTAGTCGACGGGCGTCATGGCAGCGGCGCTGCTGCTGCTGCTGCTGAGCGGCGGCGGCCCTTTCGACGACGAGGACGACGACGACCCCCCGGGGTGGTGGTGGTGGTGATGGTGGTGGTGGTGGTGGTGGTGAGCCAGCCCGTGGAGGGAGGCCGGGAGGCCGCTGTAGTCCGCCGCCTGCACGGAAGAAACCACGGAGGCGGCGGAAGGCGGCGGCACCACCGCCGCCTCCAGCTTGAAGCCGTTGGCGCGGATCAGGGCCTTCTTCTGCTGCTTCAGGGCCCGGTCGCGCTTGTACATCGGGCCGAACTTGTTGCGCCCGCCTCGCACGCGGTCCGCGCGGACGGCTGGCAGGGGAGGGAGGAGGAAACGAGGGGAAGGGGAGAGAGAAACCGATCAGAAACAGATCGCTTAGCGCGGCGAGCTCCGGACAGTTCTTCCTCTCTTTCAACTAAAACGCATTCCTTCTGAGTTCGGGAAAGTTAACTTTGTGGTAGCACAGCCCCCAGAATCCTGGCCAAGGGGAGCTCTGGGAGCTGTAGTCCCATAGGGTCACCTGTCAAGCCTGGGACAGGACAGAGCTTTATTCCCGCACCCCGACTGAATTTACGCACCAGCTAAAAATAAGCTGCAGACATTGGCCGTAATAAGCTCTGCTAGCAGTTACTGGCCGTGGTGAGAGTGCCTCTGGACACGGGTTGCCACAGTTGGTTCTCTTGCCGTTACCGTGCTCTTGGGGGAAAAGAAACCCGGCTGCGGAGCCGAGTCTGATTTGGAGACTTGGGGGAGAAATAAGGAAACCAACATGCTTGATAGCAACTTCCGATCAGGGCAGTACTTGGGGAAACAAGTTGCGGCGGTATTTCTCTTTGGACTACAACTTCCAGAATTTCCCCACCCACCGCAGCACGCTGCTCCCCACAGCCCCACACATGCTGGGATCCCACATCACCGTGGGTCGCTTTCTTGAGAACTCCCCACCGGCCGTCGTTAGGCATTATGGGAGCTGCAGTCCAGAGATAGTCGGGGAGTTACAAACGGTCTAGCCCTGGCACAGCGGCCTCGTTAGGACCTAGCAGATAGGACCTAGCAGAACTCAATATTACGTGTCAGGACGCGGGGACACGCGGGCGCGTCTTTGCAACCCGTCCGCATTTCCAACTCCACAGCAGCCCCCCGGCGAGGCGGCTCTCAGAGGGGGCAGCTGTTAATTTGGAAAAGCCTCAAAAAGACAGAGCGGCCAAGGAAAAACTTTGTTCCTCCTCCCCCGACGGCGTTTACAGTGGCTCGTCTGGCCGGAGGGGGCGGAGAAGCGAAGCAAAGAAGGAAAAAAACCCCACGTGCGCGCCCCCGGATTTCGCTGGGCATCGCCGCGAGTTCGCCTCCAGTTCTTCCCCGGCACCCCCGCATCGGGCTCAGTTTCTTCTCCTCCTGCCTCCGAAGACAAGAAGAGAAAAGAGGCGAAGGGGGAGTGTGTAACCGTGAACCCGGGGACGCTGGAAATGTTAACGTTTCTTGGACTACAGCTCCCAGAATCCCCTAGCCCCGAAGATCTTTGGAGCGCTGCCTTTGCCCCCCGCCCCGGACCGGGCTGCTTTCGGCTTTCCATTCCCCCGCCCCCCCTTTTTTTTTCCTGTGGATCCCGAGGGACGCCCCCGACCCAGCTCTTCGCGCAGCCTTGTTACTGCCGCTTCCTGCAAAAAGGTCGAGGAAAGAATCTCTTTCGGCCTTTCTCTTATCGTGCCTGCAACCTCCTCCGCAACAACTAACAACTCCAGAGGCTCTAATACACAAAAACGGATCTGAAAAGCAGTGCCCAAATCCCTTGCAACGGGGGTGGGAAGCTTCTGAAGGTCCTTTGTCCTCCGCCGAAGTTTTGAGAGCCACACAGATCCCCCGACCCATCCACCCCCTTCCCCAGGAAAAAGGAATAGGACATTCTCTACTATTGTCCCAGCTGCTTCTCCATCAAAAGCTGTTCCCTCCAACTTTTTCCTTAAAAGCTTCCTTGCCAGGGTAATACAGTGGATACCATATTAGGGACTGCATTATGGTTGCTGTTCTTGTTAGTAGTATTAGTCTTCCTGCCAGCATGATCCAGTGGACAGGGTTTTTAGGCCTGTATCATCATAATCTTACTACAACTCGTTTTGTTTTTTACATTTATACCTGGCGGCTCCTCCAGTGAGTTCAGAGTGGCAGAGCTTGCTCCTTGTCTCTGCCACTTTATCCACACAACAGCTCTCCAAGGTAGTCCAGCCTGAGAAGGCGTGACCAGCACAAATTCAACCAAAGACCTACTGCTCTGTGGGAAGCTGAACCTGTCCACCCCAAGTCATAACCCAACACTCTAACCACTACACTACACTGACTGTCTTAGCATTGCCTCTAAGGCAGAAACAGGATCAAATCCAGCCTTAGTTGTGGTATTTGGGGAATGTCTTCTCAACTCCACATCACCTGCCCCTGTGGAGTAGGGTACTCATCAGAGCCTGTTTCAGAAGGCTTCCTTATGAACAGAGAAATGACTGTGGATATGGATAGACATGTGCAAAGAGACCAGGGTAAAGCTTAATTTGGGAAGGTTACCAAAAGACTGCAGTGAACATGAGTCAACAGTGTGATGCGGCAGCCAAGAAAGCCAACGCAATTCTCAGCTGCATCAACAGGAGTATCATGTCTAGATCGAGGGAGGTACTGGTACCACTCTACTCTGCTTTGGTCAGACCTCGTCTTGAATACTGTGTCCAGTTCTGGGCACCCCAATTCAAGAAGGACATGGTCAAGCTGGAGCAGGTCCAGAGGAGGGCGACCAAAATGGTGAAGGGCCTGGAAGCCAAGCCCTATGAGGATAGACTTAGAGAGCTGGGTATGTTCAGTCTGCAGAAGAGAAGGTTAAGAGGGGACATGATAGCCATGTTTAAATGTTTGAAGGGATGCCATGTAGAGGAGGGAGAGGGCTTGTTTTCTGCCGCTGCAGAGACCAGGACAAGGAGCAATGGATTCAAGCTGCAGGAAAGGAGATTCCACCTGAACCTCAGGAAGAACTTCCTGACAGTCAGGGCTGTCCGGCAGTGGAATAGGCTGCCTCCGGGGAGTGTGGTGGCGTCTCCTTCTTTGGAGGTTTTTAAGCAGAGGCTGGATGGCCATCTGTCGGGAGTGCTTTGAGGGTGTTCCTGCATGGCAGGGGGTTGGACTGGATGGCCCATGTGGTCTCTTCCAACTCTACATTTTTATGATTCTATGAGTTCCCAAAATTCCCGGCCAGCGTTTTCGATCCACCACTTGGCTCAGGAAGTCTAGGAACCATGGTCCAAAACAGTAACTTTTCCAAGTTCCTTTCCCTGTCATTTCTGGACCATAGCTCTGAGAACCCCACATGTTGAATGGATGCTTTTGGGAGCTGTAGTCCAAAAAATGAACTTTTTAAAACTACCCTGGTTTCTTTACACATCTCTCCAGTCTCTCCTGCCCTTCCTGGCTTAGGAGACCAGCATCTCCGGTTTCCACTCACCACCAAGTTCTCAAGCCAGAGACACGCCTGTGTTGGCTACAACACCTTCCCCGTGGATGCTGCTATAGGTCCTGAGCCTCTTTTTTACTGTGCCAGGGCTGGGTTGCCCTCAGCTTTTCCACTCTAGCCAAGAGAAGATGGCTGTAGGCTTCAAGAGCTTTCCATCCTACTGGATGTGCCCACTCCTGTCATCTAGAAGAGCCTATTGCTGCGCATAATTGCATGTGGCTCCAGCACATCACACACAGAACAAGCTGTGCCATCAGTCCACACAGGAAGAAAACTCACACTCTATAGACAGGGGGATTCTCCACTTTTCCTGTGCCTCATCCCACACACAGCTCTGGTCCAACCTGCCAACCACAGTCCCCTTTTCCTTTTGATCTCCCAAATCATCCACTGTTGAAGGAACCTGTGTCTGTCACTCTAGAAAACTGCCTGGATCTAGAAACAGCCCTTGAAAGAAGTGTGTGAGAGGAAGGCCCTCTCTTGCTGCATCTGATGTCAGAGGAGCACTCCAGCCAGCTAGGTGCCGAGTTCTGCAGAGATTTGCAGAATCTGACAAGATGGAGAGTAGAGCTTACAGCGGTGGGAGGGTGAAGTGTGAGCAGCTATGAACATCTCCTCTTAGAAGAAGGGAAAATGAAGTGTCCAGGTACACACACACACCATTTATACCCTCCTGCTTTGAACCCAAGAGGCAGCTTGGGAGCCTGTGTAGGACAGAGTGTTTCTGAGCATTTACAGAAGGGACAGGCAACTTCAGTGGTAGATCTGGAGGCCGATTTTCTTTCCCTGAGGACCTCTGGCATACACAGGTTGCCAACAATGTCAAAATAAAACCGCAAATGGACCAAAGTCTATTCCTGGATTTGGGGGGAAAAAATTGTGTACTTTTTTAAAACTATTAAACTCTGGAGGAGGACCATGTGATTTATTTTAAATGACGAATGCCCATTCCTGGAAGTTTCCAGGATAAGCAATTTACCCTAACTGCCCACCTCTCACTCGAGAAAGGGCACAAAAGAAAGCTCCAATACTTGGGCCATATCTGCCCCAGGGCTACCATTTGCCCACCCACCTGGCATGCAGAAGTTTCTGGATTTGAATGCATACCTGGCAGTTTAGTCTTGTTTTTGAATCCAAGGCAATTCTGGCTAACTGCCTCTAATGCTCCCACCCCATGCACACAAATATAGCAAGAAACAGAAAAAATCTAAGCCTAGACAGTGCAGGGAGCCTTGCCTCCCCTCTGGCCCTTCTCCCAGCTCCCCCCCCCATCTCCTTTCTGAAAAGGAATTTGCTTCCACTTTCTATTGTTCAAAGCCAAGCAGTCATTGCCTCCTACACATACAACCAACAGCAACCCCAAACTTATAATTTTTGCCATCAAATTGAAAAAAAAAATGGGATAATTTTAAAACAGATATGAATGGAGTTTGATGAGAAATGGAGTTTGGGTTAGCCCCAGGCAAATCACACTGATCAGCAACATGTGAGGTGAGAGAATTCAGAGAGTTTTGTTCTCCCAGAAAAATAAGGGAAGAGTCAGGGCCACAAAACCATCCTTGCAGGCCAGATGTGATCCCAGATGGCCCACAGCTGCTATATCAAGTACGTTACAAACTCACTGGAGGTCACCTTTTTTGGTTTCCCCAAAAACCCACCCTCCCTAGTCAGACACTGTAACAGTCAACCTGTGTTTTTTCCAGTGTCTTCAGTAAGGCACTTTGCATATGCCCAAGAATGGTGAATTTAGAGATGTATGTTACTCAACCTTACATTCGTTCCAGTATGTGTGCAAAAACTGAATTAAATTAAAATTGTTGACAAGGAAAGCCCTTCAGAAACAGCCTTAGTAGGCAGAGCTGCGAAAAAATATATATACTTAAATGCGTTCCTTTAGGTGCTTTCAAGTTGACTCCAACTTATGGCAGCCCTATGCCAGGGTTGCTATTGCCTTCCTCTGAGGCTGAGACAAGGTCACCGACAAAGATTCCACCACAGCTGAGTGAAAGTTGAAGCTGGGCCCCCAGAGTTCTACTCAAGCCACTATACCACACAGCTTGCAATTTTTTTAAAAATTAGAGCTCCCATAATCCCCCAGCCAGCACCCATATACACAGTGCACGTTCTAGCTCACCTTCCAGCCTCATTCCCACAGCCAGGCACTTCTGGAAACGGCAGTAGGGGCACCTCTTGCGCTGTGTCTTGTCGATCTTGCAATTCTGGCTTTCAGTACATGTGTAGTGCTTGTTATTCTGCACTGTCCTCTTGAAGAAACCCTGAAAAGGGAAAGAGGAAGAGAAAAGGCTGAACAAGGTCAAAGAAAGAAAGAGGAAACACTGGACTGCCTCTCCTTTCCATTCTTTAGTCAGGGCAGCTTATCTTTGCAGGGCAGGAGTAAGAAACAGAACTGCACTTTGCTTATGTTCAGGAAAACGCTTGTGTGAAATTATTGCCTGAAGAACTAAGGAACTGGCCCAGTTAGGTCATTTTAACACCAGATTTATTTATTGTGGCTGGGATTCTATACGTTAGTTCCAGCTAGAGTAACCCTAGGGCCCATTCACACTACAGAATTACAGTGCTATTATTCCACTTTGATGGCCATGGTTCTGTCCTATGGAATCCTTGGATTTGCAGTTTAGGGAGGAGTGCTCAGAATTCTCAGCCAAAGAGTTTCAGCGCCTCTTCAAATGAGAAAACCCACGATTCCACAGGATGGAACCACTCCCGTTAAAATGAAATAACAGCACTATAATTGTGTAGTGTGAATGAGCCCTGCTGAATCAGTAGTTAAAAAGGTGGGTCAACACAGAGCTATATCCCAATTGACTACATGTCTCTCCTCAGGACTACAAATAGGATCTAGGTCTTTAATTACCTGGTTAAGCGGGTGAATGTGTATTGCCCCAATAAATCAAAGAATTATTCACTCATTCCTCATGCCATTCAAATTAATGTAAATCCCTTCAGCAGATAATGTGTATTTCCTCTGTTCTTTCAAAACACTGTAAATCAGATTTGCTACCCCAGGGTCCTGCCCTGAGGGTACCACTGAATAGAGATTTCTAATGGAGATTAATCTGTCCCACAAAACACCTCATAGACAGTAAACAGAGCGAAAGCAGCAAATTAAGAGGCCACAGATTGCTTCCTCTGCATTGAGTTCAAATCTCAGCACAGTCCTTTTGGTAAAAGGGCTGACCTATTTGAGATGGGCATAAGCAAACAAAATTTTAAAGTTATCTGAGTTTTGCATTTGGAGGGCTCGGTTCTTAGATAGCTGCCCCCCATGCAAGGCCTGTCTTCAGGTTTGGGAACCTACAGCCCTCCAGGTTGGGCTGGGCTCCCAACTCCCATCATCCCCAGCTAGCATGGCCAATGGAGCTACTGCACATGCGCGCACGCGCGCACGCACACACACACACAGAGCCCCTGTATGGAGCAGTTTGTGTAAGAGATGACAACACACCTGGGCATATATGGAGAAAAATATCCAACTGTTCAAATATCATCTCTGCCATTATTTGCATTTTCTTGGTTAATTAGAATAACTGCCCACTACCATTTTATCTTCAAAACCACTCTACAAGGTAGCTTAGGTGGAGAGAGAGAACCATCAGGGTGTGATTCTTAGGGATTCTTGAAGCCAGGTCTCATAACCTGGGAGCTCTAACCACTACACTACAGTTGAGGTTGTTCATGATCTCTCCGCCTCAAAGCCTGTCTGTGAAATGGGCGGGACATGAGGTGCTAAGATGTTCAATAACACTGGCCTCCTTTGTAAGAACTACTGAAAGGGAACAAGGGATTTTATGGGATAACTAAAACGCCATATATGAGTTAAGAGTTCGAATCAGATCCCCTGGGCTTGCTTTATAATTCAGCAATTCTGCAGGATGCTTTCTCCTAATCCATCCCCCTGACTGTGTGCTAGACTATACTTCCCATCACACCAGTCAGCTCTCTCCCTTAGCCAACTTGAGTGGGGATAATGGGAGCAGTAGTCCAACATATTAGGAAGGTGCCATATTGAGGCTGGAGAGGGACTTGCCTAAGTTTACCCACTGGGTTTTTTTGGGGTGGAGTGGGGATTCAAATCTTGGTCTCCAGAGTTGTAGTCCAAACACTCAAACCACTACAGCTCCTTACAGCCTTCAGATTGTTTTAATATATTTTAAATAATCCATATAAATACTACGAATGAGACCTACAATATGTGATTTCCTGGTGCAGAAAAGGGTCTTTAAGTATATGCAGAGTGTATTTTTTTCTTTTCAGCACCCCCTCTGCTAATGGCTGGTCCCATGATGAAAAGACAAAGCAGGGCACCCAAAACACTAAAGACTCCTCTGAGCATGTACAAAGTGCATATGAATCCTCTCAACCTCCCCACTCAACTCCCCCAGAGCAAGATGCGGCAGAATAACCATCCATTACTGGCTGAGTTCCAGTTCCCATTATCTGCAGCTTCTCCATGGCAGCAACTAAGGATTATAGGACCTAGAGTCCAGCAACATCTGGAAGAAGGTTCTCCACCCTGGATTAGGCCTCCTTCTTCTCCTGTTTTAACCTCTCTTTTAGAGCGGTAGCAGCTGATCTCAAACTGTCTAATGGGTAAGGAAAAAGAATATTTGTGTCTAGATAGTGAATAGATGATCTCCGGAACAAGACTCTCTTTCTTGTGTTTATGGGGGAGGTACATTATTGCCGCTGCCAGTCCTGGAAGACTAGGGGTCCCATCCCAGCAGCAAAATGGCCCCGAACCTGACTGGACTGCAAAGGACATGCTGACACATACCCTAGTCTCCTCTTCCCAAAGTTTCTAGTCCATAGCGTTTCCCGGAGAAAAGGACGCTCCTGCTTTGATCCGCAAAAGAACAGACCCTGGTTTGTTTGGGTTTTTTTTAAGGAGAAGGAGTCTGCATATTTCGTTTGAGAGCCCAGGTGAGAGAAATAAACCAGGTCGAACTGATTGTGACAGAGGGAAACTCTACCCCCG
The DNA here is from genome assembly GCA_030412105.1 of Cyclura pinguis. Taxonomy (NCBI): domain Eukaryota; kingdom Metazoa; phylum Chordata; class Lepidosauria; order Squamata; family Iguanidae; genus Cyclura; species Cyclura pinguis. The sequence continues at coordinate 2,072,875 of CM059613.1, forward strand.
GTGAAATGCGCTCCAATCACAACTTTTTAGTGGTAAATGAGTTTAATTTTAAAAAATCTGTTTTGTCTTTTTCCCGGGGTCTCAGTGTTGCGCCCTTGTAGAAGGGGAAAGAGCAATATGAAATAAGGGAAATTATTAGTCCGGTTGCTGGGGGGGGGTCTCCTCCGAATTTCAAAATCCCACCCCCAATTTTCTCCTGACACATCTAGATTCCCCACGGAGTCCCACGACTCTTCCCCCGACTCCATGCACACGCGCCTCGCAGATCGGCGCCAACAACGCCGCCCCTGTAAAGGACTCGGTTTGCCGCTGCCGTCTGCCCCGACGGGGCGCCCGAGTCGAGGTCTCGGGCCGCTGTGTGGAACCGGGAAAAATGGAGAAAGCCAACCAGGAAACTCAAGCCCTTCTCCCGAGGAGACCCACCATTCAAGGAACTGAAGCCCAGCACCCGGGAGAGCCGTCTCTTCCAGGCTTACTTTCGTTTTGTCCTGTCGCCTCAGACTCAACGGGGGTATGTGTTTTATTCTAGGCTTAAATTATAGAAGGCTCTTTCGATTTTATAAACACACACGTAGATAACATAATACCTATGAGCACGCGCGGACACACACACAAATACATTCACAAAAAAGAAAACCTTTAATGTGAAATTGAACCAATCGTTTCCTCAATGGAGGAAGAAATGTCCTAAAGGGAGAAAAAACTAACTGTGATTAATTTGTTCCCTAAATGACAATATCGTTTCAAGAACTGCGCTTTAAGAAAACGCAAGAATTGGTTTGATTTTAGTCCTGACATATTTCCATGTTTGATTTATAATTATTATAATTAATATAATAATGTATTATTATTCTGTTTAATTTATTTATATCTGAATGATCTGGTTAGTCCTTAGATCATTTAAGTGGCGTTTGTTCCTGTTGGTCGTCAAATTTCCCAGGAACGAAAAGGGTAAAAGAATGTAAAAGCAGCAAGCAGAAACAGATTTTGCAATCCTGCCGATAATTCTGAAGCGGAGTGACACCAAATCGGGTTCAGCGGCAGGATTAAACGGCTCCAAGGTATGTCAGGAGAGAAAAAAAGTGTCAGTCCTTTAAAACAAAATAATTCCGAGGGGAGTAATTCACATTTTCCCGATCTTTCTTTGGGGGAAAATCTCAACGGCGGATGATGGAATGCCAAGATTCCTTTTTGGGAGTGGGAGCAGGAAAGAATTATAACGATTTGTCCGGGTAGAACAAAATAACAGCAAGAAACGAAGTGTGTTCTTAAAACATCAAATTATATTTCTGGACTTCCCTCCATACATCCCTCAAACTGAGAGAATTTGGGTGAAATTCTAAATCAGATAAACGTGAACGAAAACCTCCCGCGTCTCCAGGGGGAACCGCTGCCGGTGACTTTAGTCACTGCTAGTAACGGTGCTAATGGCCTGACGTTAATAATAATAATAATACACTTAAGTGGTTGCATTATAATTACTTTTCTGTTTTGTTCCCACCCTCCTCTCCCGCAATATTTCGAGCCCTCTCCCTGACGCCAAGATGGCATTCGTTTTCCAAACCGCGTCACTCGTCATCATACATAATCATCATCATCCCCCCGCAATTTGATGCTCAAACCAGACGGTTCAGGGGCGGTTTTTCTTCCTCCCGGTTCTTACTTCCATCGGGATCATTCTGACCACCTTTCCGTAGAGAAGCTGATTTTCCGGGCTTCGCAGGCGATGCCCTCCCAAGTTACCCCTCGGGGAGGGCACTTTTCCAGACCTCCCTTTTGGAGAGAGGGTGTTGGGTGCGTTGATGCTTAACGGGAAACTTTGCGGGCTCTTTGATGTAGGGAAGGAAGGCCCGAGCGAACCGTCTAACACTAGAGTTCCTGGGGAAATTCCCCCGATTTAAAACAACTTAGCCGTCTCCGCTGACATAATCGGCCTTTGCGGGATAGGTCGGGGTGCCCCTTCCTTCCAGGAAAGCTTTGGCCTGTCCCCCCCCCGCTCCCTCGGCGCCCATTTCTGTCCCTCCCGACCCGGCCCCGCTCTCCGCTCGGCCGTCCGGCTTCCCCCTCCTCCATCCCTGCGTCCGCCCCGTCGGGCCGCCGCTTACCTTGCAACTTTCGCAGGTGAGCAGTCCGTAGTGGTAGCCGGAAACCTTGTCCCCGCAGACGGGGCAGAGCTCGTCCAGATCCTCGTCGTAGGAATAATCCATCCCCGCCGCCGCCGCCTCCTCTGCCGCCGCCGCCGCCGCCGCCTCCGGGCCTGCGGGAAGGGAAAGAGCCGGGCAGCGCTGAGCCACCTCGTCGAGGAAGGAGGGAGGGAAGGAGGGAGGGGGGGAGGGAGGGAAGGAAGGAAAGAAGGAAGGAGGGGGGAGGACGGACGGAAAGGGGGGCGCAGGACCCGAGGGCGGACAGGCACGGCCCCGCCGACCAACAGACCGACGGGCCCGGGAGGGAAAGTGGGCGACCGGAGGTTGCCGCTTTTATAGCGCGCCGGGGCGGTGCGGACGCTGCGCTTCTGCTATTGCTGCCGCCGCTGTTTGGGAAGGGGGGGGCGAGAAGAAAGGAGCCAGCCGAAGGAGGAGGGCAGGGAGGAGTGGAATGAGGGCTCCATCATCCCCCGTGTGTGGGGGGGCGAAGCCGCGCCCCTAGGAGCCGAGGAGACCCCTTTCCGTCCAATGGGGCTGTGCTCCTCCCCCACCCCACCTCTTCCCCCCACCCCATAAAAGTACCAGGGCCAGAAGACAGCAGGGTCCCGTCCCGGTTGGCCTCGGTCGCCCCCACGTCCCTGAGCGGGCTTGAGACACAGCTTAGGTCTCGGGTTCGAATTCGCATTCTCTCCCCCACTCGCGAGCCCGCCTGCCCAGGTGGAACCAGAAGGAAAGGAATGGAGGCGGAACGGGGCGCGAGTGGAATTGCCGGGTGTTAGACTGGGGCTCCGGGGGGCCACCTTGGAGGGGTGCTACTCCCTCCCTTCGGGCCTCCTCGGACGCAAAAAAACACCCCAGGCCCTTTCCCGCGTGTCCAGGAGCCTTCAAGGCACCCAAACTAGGACACACCGCGGAAACCTAAGCGCGCTGCATGTATGTGAAACAGCAACATTAATAAGACCACCACCAAAAATAATAACTGTTCGCACGGGGCAACAGGAAATAGGACACAGCGCTGCCTCCTTCCCCTGCCCCAGTCCCCGCTGATCCTGGGTGGATTTGACCATCCACACGCCTGTCGGGGGATTAACAAGGTCTCACTCCTGTTTCTCCTTCTCTTCCCCTTCCTTCCCTCCTGAGAATGAAGGCGTGAAAAAGGATGGAATCTCTCCCCCCGAACCCACTCTTTCCCATTTGCAGCTTAGACATGGAAACGGAGAGAAGACACAGACACCTCCCGTTCACACGCGCACGCACAGACACGTGTCTGTCTGCCCCTTGTGGCACTCCGAAACTTTCGAATGCGGGCTGCTTTCACCGTCTCAAGCGCATCACCTTTGTTTTTACGGAGTGGCTCCTGAGTCAAACAATCAACCAGCCACGATTGTTCGTTAACATATTATTTCTTAAAAACAAGAAAACAACAGCAATCACAGAATTCACTGCTTTCTGACCGCTAAAGGAAAATATCCAAGACTCCCGTGGCATTTTAAAGACGAATACAATGTTGGGATATCACCACCTCTCCCGGACTGTCTCTCAAATGGATTCCCAGCAAATGAAACGAAAAAGATCCATAAAAGTCGAGTGTGGGTGGAGGGTATATTTATTGAACGCAAACCAGTGGGAGAATATTAAATGCGAGGGACGGGAGCGGTCAGGAGGAGGAGGAAGGAGGACATTTCGGGGCACCGAAATTTCATCCCTCTCGAAGTTACCAGAGATTTGGACTTTGAAGCCTTGGAGAGAAATAACATTCCTAGTAGTAACTCCCGCGGGAAGCAATGTCTCCCTTCCCAGACCCACCCGGGGGAGGCGCGGGCGCGGAACACTTTCCACGCGAATTAGTGTTAGGAATATCAGGAGAGCGGAGGTGCTAACCGGGAGAGTCCCCGCGCGAAGGGAAATTCCAGGGCGAAAGAAGGGGTTCTGCAAAGCTCCCCTTAGGCTCTTCCAAGCGAAGAGCCTCTCCTCTTAACCGGGAAGGCCGAGTCGGGGGAGCGAGGGTCGGAAGGGCGCGGAGGCCGACGGCCACCAGGGACGGAGCGGGGGAGATCTCGCTCCCCCCCTGGAGAGACGCCATCCCGAGCCTGCACCCGCGCACCTACCAGCGTGTCTTCTCCCGGCGAGGGAGGTGGGAAACTGGGACGTGGGTGGGGAAGGGATTCCACCTCCTAGAATGAAGGAGATTCAGCCTTCGGACCTTATCCTCTACCCCCCCCCCCGCTTCCACCTTCGCCCAAACAAAGGTGGTCCTACGCCCTTCCCTCACCCCTTTCGCCAGGCGCGTGCAACCTTTGGGGCTGAGGTGGGGGAACCGGCGTTAAGAGGAAAATTCGGGTCGTCTTTATCTCTTTCTCTACGCGTCTGAAGAGGAACTCCAACCCCCGTGTCAACCTGGGCTGCTGAGCGAGGCCCCCGGGAGAGATCCAGAATCGTGGGACCACCGGAGGTCATCCAAACCCTCCCTGCCAGAGGCCACGAGGATGGGCGCGCCCTTGGAGAAACAAGAGAGAGAAAAACCAATCCATTTCTACATATCCCCCTCCCAAGAGGCAACCAAGGGCCAAGGCGGGTCAGATGCAGCCCTAACCCTGGAGTTGAACTCCCTTCTTGCACTCCTCTTTTTTGGGGAATTGCTTTCTAACCCACCGCCCGCGGACCACATTTTGAGAGAATGAAAAAGAGGCACGGAGTAAAGCCGGAGTATCAGAAGTCCGGGGCGGGGGCTTCAAGGGAAACCGCCCCCTTGCCGGCCATTTCAAGAAGCTAAGCCCCGCCTCCTAAGCCTCCGGCTCCGCCCCATTCTGCATGTCTCCAGTTGCAGTAGTGTTGAAATGGCTTCTGGGGTCAGTCAACCGCCTCAGGCGCCTCTGTGCCCCAAAAAGGTGGAATAGGAAAGAAACCAGGTGGACCTCACTGCCAAGGGAGACGGACGAGGTGCGTCCTATACAAGGGTGCAGACTGCCAGTGGTTCTGTGTGTCTGGGAAGGTCTAACCAGGGTTTTTTTTCCTAAATATCCTGCAAACTAAACAAGGGGCGGGCAACTTGTGGGCCTCCACCTGTTGGACTACAACTCCCAGCATCCCTACCCAAGCTAAGGGGTACCCTTAGCTCCTATCCAGGAACATCCTGAAGACCAAAAATTGCCAGCCCTGAACTAAACCATAATGGGAAAAAACTGTTGCAGGTTTCTGGGAGTTTACAAATAAATACAAAGTATTTAATTTGCATTTTGCCATTTTTAGTTTTTTTGGAGGGGGGTAGACTTTTTAAAAAGTAACCAGGCTCTTGATTCTACATGGGGAGGAGGATTATCCAGCTCAAATGCTACTAAAGAAGTGTTCTATTTATATGGAATGCATTTACAATAGGGATTGAATTATATATAGAGGTGCATAGATTCATATATATAGGATGCATACAGCAATATGGATGCACACAAATGTATTCAAATATACATATGATTATTCTGTTTATAGGAAATTAATATATAATGTGTATTTAATTATATATAGGTGTGTGTGTATACACACACACATACACATCTATCTACTTGAAATCAAACAACAAAAAGTATGAATACCTAGGCATGTGTTCATATACCCATGATACTCTGTTTCTATGTCAGTGGAATGCAGATGTAATATGTATTGAATCACATATATGAATTTCTATCTATATCTATATCTGAATCTATATCTACATATGAATAGTGAATATTCATACATCTTTACATTCATATATTGTTGTATTCATGCATAACTATGAATATTTTATTTCCATGGAATGCATGTGCAACATTACTGAATTCTATGGACACATATATTCATAAGTATATACACATACAAATATATTCATACATAAATTTGAATATTCTAATTATATGATTATTTACATTCACCTACATGTGAATAGTTCTATTCAGAAATAAATAATATTCAGAAATTAATGTTATATTTTTATGGAAAGTATCAGTAACATGTGTGGAATGATATGGATATATCTTCATATGTATATACACATATGAAGATATTCTTATATAAATTTGAAATTTGAATATTCTACATTCTTTGCATTCACTTACATGTGAATAATTCTATTCAGAAATAATATTATTAATTATACTTCTATGGAAAGTACCAGCAATATGTGTGGAATTATATGGATACATTTCTTCATCTCTATATACATGTATACATTTATGAATATATTCCTGTACATATTTGAATATTCTAATTATATGAATCTTTACATTCGCCTACATGTGAATAGTTCTATTCAGAAATGAATAATATATTTTTATGGAAAGTACCAGTAATACGTGTGGAATTATATGGATACATATATTCATAGGAAATGCACATATGAATGGATTCCTATATAAATTGAATATTCCAATTGTGGGGATTTTTATATTCACATAGATACGAATAGTTCTAGACAGAAATGAACAATAGTCAGAAATGAATATTATATTTTTGTGGAAAGGATCAGTAATAGGTATCACATGAACAGCTATATCCATAGGAATATGCCCATACCTACCTATCACTAGTTGTTAACACAGTATGCGCATATATATCTATATCTGTTTAGATACAGAAATACCCAGAGAATAACATGTGGAAAGGTGTATAGAAAGGAGGAGCTGGAAACGGTGCCGCCCACGCTTTTACCTCAGGACTCTCCCTCTCTCCCTCGCCCGCCCGGCCGGAGCCGCCGCGCCCCGTTTCCCGCCCGCCGGTGGGCGAGGCCCGGGTCGGAAAAGGGCGGGAAAAGCTCCTTCCTGAGGGGAAGAAGGGCGCCGCGCTGGGACGGAGCCTCTGCAGCCTCGGCCCGGGAAGGGGGCCCGGAGGGGTCCCGCTCTGCCGCCTGAGGAGGGGGCCCACGACGAAAGGGGATGCATCCGCCTCGGCACAGTCCCGCCATGCCTTTTGAGCGGCGCGGCGCGGCGCCCCGGCAGCCTCCTCTCCTCACGAGGAGCGTCTCTCTCTCTCTCCCCCTCTCTCTCTCGCTCTCTCTCTCAGCTTCCCCTCCTTCGCGCGCAAAAGCGACGCCCCTCTTCACTGGCCCCGGGCCCTGGCCCGTGGCTGCCCCCAACGGCCGGCGAGGCCTCGCGGGGAAGGAAAGGCCGCGGGGCCGCCTCTGGGAAGCCGCCGCCCTCGCCCCGGCCGGGGAGGCGAAGGCGCTGCCCGGAGCGGCTTCCCGCAGGCAGCAGATAAATACGTGGTGGAGATACTTTCTTTTCTAGACTGAGTGGGAAATCAATGCTCCTTTTCGGTGCGGCGACAGTTCCCAGCCCCGTTCACACCGTACGATTGCAGCGCGTGCCATGGCCGCGTCCTGCGATTTGCAGTTTGAAGTACTCAGAATTCTTCGGGCACACGCGTGCACGGTTGCGCTTGCTCTCGCAGGGGTGTCAGGCAAAGCGTGGGAATCGTGTCCCTTCAGATATTCCTGAACTGCAGCTGGGAAATCCTCACCAACAACCAAAGCCACGAGGGCCTGCTGGAAGTTGCGGCCCAACAGGGCGCACCGCTGGTGTGTAAAAAACGTAACTTCTCAGGGGAAGTGCTTGGCAGGCTTGAGAGGCTAGGTTTTTTACATGCAGGGAGAGTGGGTCAATTTGAACTCCCTGGAAAACACTGAAATAAGTATGCAAAAACAAAAAAAACACACTGTTCTGTTCCTTTCTGGAAGGAAATCTCCTCTGCCCTGATCGAAACAGAAAGATGTTTCTGGCGGGTCATTTACCGCCAAGAATAGCAGCAGAGGCGTTTTGGCTGCTGCACTTTGTGGAGGAGGAGGAGGGAAGTGGCTGCCCTGGGTTACATCCTGCAAAGCCTGAGCAAGAACCCAGGCCATGCGGGGGACGGGATGGATGCCGGTCTCCCTTCCCTCACCAGCCCCTGCAGCGCTGTGGGTCTTTTCACGCAGCAGAGCAGAAGGCTGGCCATCATAAAGTGCCACAGCGTAACAGTGCCTCTGAACATGGACAGTGTGCCACGGCCAGTTCTCCCATTACTGAGATATTATTGAAGGAAAGGGATCAAGGCTGGGCAGACAAAGCTGATTCAAAAACCTGAAAAGAAATGATTTAGTAGTCTTTCTAGCCAATGACTTAGAGCTCAAGAAAGTTACTTTTTTTTAGACTACTGTTCCCAGAATCCCCTTCCACCATCACAACTGTGACTCTTCCACACATCAAAAACACTAACTCCTCCATTCTCTAGATGTAGAGTGGAAAATTTTGTGTCCCTCCGCATGTTGGACCGTGGACTGCAGCAGCTCCCATGAGTCCTCAACCATTGGTTATGGGGTTTGCAGTCCCACACCCTCTGGAGGGCCCACCCCAACTGGCAAAGAAAGGGCTGGAGGAAATCTTGATACATTTTGTAGATGAGACCAAACTGGGAGGGAGAGTTAATGCCTCAGAAGGCAGGAACAAAATGAAGGATAACCTTGAGAAAATGGAAAACTGGGTCAGAAGGAACAAGTGGAATTCAACAGAGAAAAATGCAGAATGCTGCCTTTAAGCTCTCACTCCACCTCCAAACCAAATACAAATCTACAGGACAGAGGCATACACGGCTTGGCTGTAGAACGTGCAGCAATGGGGCCCTCACAATTGTAGTTAAGCACAAGCTGAATAGGAATCAGCAGTGTGATGTGGCAGCAGAAATGGCAAACCCCAATTTTAGGCTGCACTGGAAAAACTCCAGAGTTCCCCAAATAGTTTTTCTTGATTCCTGGCCACTCTGGGCTGTTGTGTCCATATCTAATGGGAAGAACTACAATGACTTCCAGGGGGAGGCGATGAGGATGGTCCTTGTTATGGAAAACAAGAAAAATGGAAGAACGGAAGGCACTGGGTATGTTTAGTCAGGAGGAGAGATGACTGGGGCAAAAGATGCAACAGCCATCTTCAAATATCTTTACACAGAAGAGGTCAAAGATCCATTCTTTGCTGCCAGAATCCCCCAACTTTTGTAATTCAAACAGTAGTCCAAAACATGTGTACATTTTGTGGTCAAAAAGTAAGTCTGAAATTATGTGATGGTTGTACTTCAAAAAGTATTAATTTATTTTTATATTTGCATGCCTGATCTGATTGAGGGGATCTCTGGTTACTTTGAGATAAGGGAAAATGCAGCTCATGCATGGTCAGTGTCTCTCCTTTAAAAATTAAGAGTGGCAGTGGGTAATGGAAAGTAAGAAACAGTTCAGGAACAAAAACTTGAGACTCAAATATATAGGGAGATATATATAGTTGGTGCTAGCCTTAGTCCCCGGAATTAATCTAGTCAAACAAGTTTAGTAGGAAGTGATTTTCTACCATCTCTGAACTGCTTGTGAGAGAGCTTCCTCTTCTTAGGATTTAGTATGCCATAGTCCAGGTTTCCTTTGCCTTAAGGAACCTCAGATCTAGGAATGATTGTTGTAGTTAGATTGTCTACGAATAAGTAATTCCATAAAAAATGTAAAAATATTTGCAATTTTCTTCATCCTCAGTGAGAAAGGGTTTCTGTGAGCAGTGAGAAAATTGTGAACTTCCACAAAACTTTTTGCATTTTGAATCTTTTTTAATTAAAAATTCATTTACACAAGAAAGAACTTTGCATGTAAAAAAGCAGTGCATTTTGCTTATAATGCGGTGTGTTCTGGACAAAAATGTTCTTCCTTTTACCACAAAATCAAATTTTTAAACAAAAAATAGATAAATAAAATATTTGCACAAATTAATTTTTCACCAAAAACTCCCAACATGCATGCACGCACATATATATAAATACACCAACATACACACATACAAACACAAACATATATATGCACACACACACACCTCATTATCTTGCCCAGCAGGGATTAAAAAATCACAATTATCTGTTCTTGCGTGCAAGAATTACATAAGCAAATATTTACATCTCTAGACTTCACTTATCTTCCAGAGAAGTGGGAATACTCTCCTTCCATATGCAAGTTGAAGAAACTAATATGGAAGGCTCAGACCGAGCAAAGAATTGGAATGGGTATTGCCTTGCAGAAACTATCCTGGCAGCCGAAAAGAACGGAATGACCACCCATTGAGGAAGGGGGATCGAGGGGCCTAGAAAGACAGGAAGGTGGGATGGGAAAGCAATCAAGCAAGCAAGCAACTTAACCCCTTTTCTCTGCATCGTAGGCCTTGTCCGACTGGCACTGCCTTGCCAGAGCGTTGTGAAGGCAAATTCCCAAAAGTGGACTCTGTACAGGAAGCAGACGCAAAACAAAGCTGGGAGGTTCCACACTAGCTTCACCTCCCAGTTGACTATGTAGCTGGGTTTAATGATTCCAAGCAGCCCCTGTGTAATTAAGGCAGAGCGCAGTGAGGTAGTTTGACAGTGCCCCCAGGTTCCCAGCCTACCTCACCCTAAAATGGAAGCTAAAGAGCACACTGGAGGTGGATAAAAACACAATTACTGAAATGACCTTGACGGTGCCAGCCAGTCACATCCTTCACTTACTTGGGAAATGCCTCTTCTCTCTCTCCGTCACAGAGCTGGAGAAAACTCCGGAGTTCTCACAAGTGCCGTTATGAGTTAGAAGCAGCCAGATCCTTGGACCTGAATCTTAATCCGGATGGACCGACATGGAAAAATATGCCTTTTCCTCCTTCGTCTCCCGCGCGGGGTCTCTTTGTCAGAATCCTTCTTGCGCTGGGGATACAAACAGGTACCCCCGTTCCAGGATTTGCAGTTTGTGCCAGACTCTTCGGCAGCTCACTGCCTCCAAATGGTGGTCAAGATGGGATAGTTGCCTCATAGGCTTTTTCTGTGGTCACGTGACACCGTTACCAAGAGAGAGAAAAGGAAAGAAAAATTAAGATACAAAATAGTGTTCATAAACCAGCTGTATTTGAATGTGGCAGCTGAGAAGATAAAGTGAGACCTTTGCCATAGATAAAGCAAGAGGAAAAGGGAACTTGCAAATGGATGAGTGGGGAGTGGGCCTTTACATGTCCAGAAAAGATGCTCATTAAAAATATGGGAGGAAGAGGAACCAACTTTGATTTATTGCATGGCTGCACTGGGCCTTAACAAGGTCTCCCCCGAATCAGAAAGACACTCTGCCCAGGCATGTGTGGTTGAGGAAGCTGGTCTGATTCTGGTTTAATCTGGATTAGTCAAACCAGAAAAGCTGTGTTGTGTAGATGCTACAGCTCCACTCTGACAGCAGCTGCTGCTTTTGTATGTGTGTGTAGAGAGTTGGCTTGGGTTTGTCTGACGTGTGGGCCACTCTGTTTTTTAACCTTTAGGCACCATGAGCCACCGTTTGAGTCCCCCAAACTCATAGTTTGTCCACACAAAAGAGACTATGAGTCTGTTTCTGGAGACAATTCAAAGCCATTGGTTATGATCTGCAAGTTTCCACCACTTATCTGAAAGGTTAGGGACTGGAGCACTGCCAGAAAACATAATTGGTTGAAAAGTGGAACCCATGTAGGGAGCAAGGAGGACTCACTTGGAACTGACTGTGCATGCGCTGCTCGCAAAACCTCTGAGCTGGCTTGGTGCTTTTTTCCCTCCTCAGCTCACTTTGCAAGCAGCACACGTGTGCGAGCAGTCCCAAACGAACCTCCATAGACAAGAAGAACTGATGATAGAGCAGAACCCACATCAAATTAATGGAATTTGTTCTTAATTCAGAAGTGTTGAAAGAGTGAGTTATCAGATAACAGGGTGTCAAATGGCTGGGGCTTCCTGTAGTACGCCTTTTCTGGCTTAGGTTCAGACTGTCCAGTAGACTCTACATCGCTATATGAGCCTGCCCAGACCCTGAGATCCGCAGGAGAGACTGTTTCAGTCCCACCACTTGCACACTATGGCTGGTGGGAACACGAGATAGGGCCTTCTTGGTGCCTGCCCCAGGCTCTGGTAATCCCATCCTAGGGAGGCCCCTTCCTTTCTCTCCTCCATCAGTAGGCAAAGATATTTCTTTTTCAGGCAGGTTGTGAGAACTAAGATATTCAGGAAAAGGGCTTGTAAAAGGGCACTGTATTGTCTTTTTTAAGTGTATATTTTAGATTGTTTAAATATTGTTAATAATCTGCTTCTATTTTAACACTAACTTTTGCATCGTTGTAACAATAGCCATCATTTTAATGTGTAAGGACTTTTAGAGTTCCAAATTTCAGGGAATCGTGGGGTTTAAATAAAGTTAACAATAATAACAACTACACCTACAGGCTAGGCATTTTACAACAGTATCACCCACACAGTTGTGGATTTTACCTTCTTCTTGTGTACAGTAGTGTATGGCCTGAATTCTATTAGTTTGTTCCAACTAGTGTAGATGCTGTAGTTCAGTAAGGAGTCCAGTAAATCCCTTTGATCTGATGGGTTTCCTTTAGTTGGGACTAACAATAGGATTTAGGGGTATGTGGGTGTTTTCACAAACAAAACAGGACAACAGAAGAGAAAATGTTTTTAAAAAAACTATTGACTTCTTGCTTCTGGGGTATTTCTTTGCCTTAGCCAGTATATTGGCAGAAAACAGAACCAATGTCCTCTATCATTTTTTGGTGAAACAGGAGGCAGAAGTGATAAGCTGGTGTTAGCAGTAAGTTGGCACCATGAACGGGACACAGATATTCTTTCTGGGGTCATGAAATACCCCATACTGCTGGAAAAGGACATTATATCCTCACCCTCAGTACATTGAAATTTCTGTTGGGGTCCAGAAATACAATATGTTCATTTTTAAAAACTATCTTCATGTTTGAAATTTAAACTTTATTTTTTTTATTGATTTTTCAGGAGCAGTCAGGCTGTGGTGAACCTGCTACCAGCCAGGAACCTACTGAAGACTCCAGAAGCCCGCAGTAAGCCCACCAAGTGTAGAAGTGAACATTGAACCATGAGTGGAATGTCAAACTGTGTTTGTGGCACGTATCAGAGAAGCTCCAAGGTATAGCTATTTGTGCTGACTCTTCTTACCTGCCTTCTCAATGAGTGCTCTCAAGTTGTGTAATTCCCTTCCCTGGGAGATTTGGTTGGCCCCCTCCCTGTTATCTTTCTGTCGGCAGGGAAAGATCTTTTTAATTAAAGAGGCATTCAGTTTTTAGATTTTTTTTTTTTTGCCTGTGTGTGTGCTTTTGGTAGGCCTATAGCCCCCTGCATTGTCCTGGGGCAGAAATCAGCCCCTGGACCTGCTGCAGTTACTCATCCCAGCATAAGTTGTAGGTTGCTTAACTAGTGTGTCATTCTGGGCCTATGTGGCATCATCATTCAGCCTACTTGCTCTCCTAAGGGGAGTACAGTAGGTCCTCTTTATCCACAGGGGGTATTTTCCCAGACTTACAGTGGATAACAAAAAGCATGGATAATAGTGAACGCTATGTTTTTTAATAAGGACAATGCAAGACAGTGCAAGTGCATGAGTGAATGGTGTGCCATTTCTGGAATTTTCCATTCTTTTCTATTATCCATGTAAAACTGTACAGGAATTTCCATTCTGCTTATGTATTTCCCTTTGTTACTTCAATTTCCATTTAGTTCTCACTAAATTCAAATTAATACCTTTGGACTGCATTTCACTGTGGGTAAATGAAATCGTGTATACAAGTCATGTGGATATGGGGGACATACTATAATTTCATCTTGATTCCCTGAGTGTCCCAGTCAACAGTTTTGTCCCATGACACCTGGTGGACTGGAGCTGAGACATCACAAATTCGACTGTACTTTTGCCCTCCCCATCAATCTGTCGGTCACTTTATTTGTAACTCATCTTTTCCCCAAAACTGGGATTCAAAGTAGCTGGTAGCTTACGAACATTTGTTCATATATTGCTTTACTTGTCTAGGCTGGCTAGGACACAGCATGGCTCTGAATGGGTGCAGAATGCCACAGCCAGAGCAACAGACAGATTTCTTGCATCCAATCCAGTCAGAAGGAGAGAGAAAGACCCACACATAGAGACACCCCATACACCAAGGCCTCACTCTCTTGCTTGCCGCCCAGCTGAAAGGAGCAGCGAGAAGGAGAGAGCGGGTTTCCTGCTGCATCCTAGGCAGTTATCAGCTAAATGCCAGATGTTCGGAGCCAGTGCCAATATCACAAGAAATAAATCTCAGGCAGGTTCAAGGCCTTGGCCAGGCCGGGCACGGGCTGTCTTAGCTGCTCAGCAGAGAGAGCGCAAGAGTGGGGAAAGGCTCCTGGGCAAAGTGGCTACTTCCTCAGAAGAGCTGTATGCTAGCTGCCTGCTATTTTTGGCCACAAAGGGGCTTCGGGGGCAACCACGTCTCTGTTGGCCTTGGGTGCTGTTTCCCCTATTCCCAAGGACTTGTATCTCTGTGCGGATGTTGAAAAAGCCCCCCTCTGCCAACCAGGGTTGGAGTCAGGTCATGGCTGTTTTTGTGTGCGTTTATATGTGTGTGTGTGATTCACTTTTAGAATGGGACATAATAATGGTCCAGAGATGGTGGTTGGGGTTTGAGCCTGCCAGGGAGCCACCTTTTCGCAGCACAGAGGCCTCACAAAGCGAGAGAGGTGTTCTTATGGTTCCTTGGTGTGTCAAGGCAGGAAGAGTCGAGGCATATGGAGCTCTGTTGTATTCCTGATTCTACTTGCCTTGAGTTTAAATTTGGTAGGATCTGCTAGGTAACAAGGGGTAATTTGTTTTTTGCACCAGCTTTGTGGAGAGGGACAACTCAAGTGGCATTCCTGGTGCACTTCACTGTAAAGTGTACCCAGTTCACAGATGTAGAAGACTGAGTCACACACTGCCATTCAGTCCTGAGAGAGCTGTCAGTGCCAGTTTGATCAGGCCCAGCTATCTTTCCCAAGTTCTCAGCTATGTCCCTGCAGAGCAGAACAAAAATTTTGCACTTCAGAAACTCCAACCAGTGATAAGGGATTGTGGGAATTGTAGTACAAAAGGGTCAGAAGGCAAAAGGCTCCTCATCCTTTACTGAAAAACCTTCCATGTTGACCAAGACTGGTTCTCTAGGATCTTGGCAAAGGGCTTTGACATCAGATACTACCTGATTTTTTTTTTTTTTTTTTGGAGATGCCCAGGATTGAACCCAGCATCCTTTTGTCTCCAACCACAAATCAACATTTCCTCTTTTGACCTCCAGTGAGAGTGGGAAGAAGACACTCTGCAAATGCTTAGAGAAGGGAGACGCACCTTAGCACATTCCAGAAGTTTTGGATGGTACTGCCCTTCTCAGAAGTATCTGCATTTGTTGGGGCTAATAGGAGTGGTAGTCCAAAACGTTTGATTGCAGCTTCCGTGGCTCAGAGATGTTGAGTGTCGAGTGTGCTCTGAGCAAAAGCAACAACTAGGAGGCTCCCAGAAGCTTTAGAGATGATGGTGGTATTGCAAGCTGGCAGTATTCCACTCCACACAGCCTTGATATTTAGAAAGCCCAAGAGGGAGACAGATAAGGCCCTATCTTCATCCTCTCTCAGTTTTTATCACCAGCAGGGGTCGAGCCTCTTGCCTCCGCCACGTTCCTGGAACGTGGCCTGTGGCAGGTGTGGCCCACCCGACGATTTGCAAACTTTTCTCCTCCCTTGGCTTGCCAAGGCCTGGGTCCCTGACTCCGGGGGACTTTCTGGTGATAACACCCCAGGAAGAGGGGAAACAGCACATGCTCTGCAGATGTCGCAGCCTTGGACCAGGCACATGTGCAGAGTGGGTGAGGGTGGGAGAACATATGATCAGATTCATCTGCAAATGGCATCCACCCTTCAGGTCTAAGTGCTCTCTTTGCCTCACCCCTATTATCTGCCACATAGCGATGGTCTGCAGACATTCCTTTTGGCCTCAGTCAATGGCACAAAATCACATGGGATGAGGCCAACAAATCCACCACTACCACATTTTATCCTAAGCCATTTTTTAGGGATAAAAGCATCCAGGTGTTATGGACTTATCTGTACTTGGGAGAGAATCCACAGCATCATTTACATAGTGCAGTGGTGGTGATCTCATCTGTAGCACCCGCTTATGGCTGAGGTGGGAATTGTCTGACTGTCTGGATGTTGTTTGCCGGTAATTCTCAGCATTCCTTACCACAGTGCTGCATAGAGGCTGCTGGGAGTTGTAATCCAGCCACATCTGGAGAGCTGCCCAATTTCCAGCCCTCAGAGTATGGGCGTGAGGTTTTCCCCTGTCCCTGGCATTTCCAGTGGGTTGTGCAACATTCTTCTTACTGGGTGGGCTTTAGATACTAGAGCTGAGAGGACTTCCCACATAATTCTGAGACTGAACTGGTTAAAATATGCTTTTTATCCAGTTTCTTTCTCCTCTAACAATTGAGTTGGCTTGAAAAGCTCAATGGAAGTGAGGACTTGGAACTTTAAAAAAAGGGGGGGTCACAGTTCCTCATGGCCTCTTGAAAGTAACATATCTAAGCTCTTGATAGTGCTTAATGTCAAGATCCTTTTGTTGGGAGCAGTGGCTGATTCTGGCACAAAGTAGTTCCATTGAGTTCTAATGGATAAGGGCCCAAATTAAGCAGGAGAGCATGTTCTTTGAATTTCAGATTTCTCTAGATTTCCGCTTTAAGGATTTTACCTGGTAAATCACACATGGTAGAGGCCTCTCATGGCAAGAGATCCTGGACACCTCTTGGTATAAGACAATACTCCATGTTCTTACTTGCCTTTGGGTGCGTGTGTGTATATGTGAAAGAACTGCTTTGGTCAACTAGCCCTGCAGGGTTATTCTTGCAAGGGGGATGGAGAGGGTGCTGAGTTCAAACAACCAGATTCATTGCCATTTTGCTAGGGCAGGGTAGAAAACTGTAGCCCTCTACATGCTTTGGATAGCAATGTCCATAGTCCCTCATCATTGGCCATGCTAGACAAGGCTGATTAGAGTTGGGGGCCCAAAACATTTTGGAGGCCCCAGTAATCCTCTGCCTGGCGGGGTGGGGCTAGGGAAGAAATCTGGTATCACTGGATAACTGGAACGGAGTTTCACAGTTCCCTAGACCAAAGCCTGTGTAATCAACCTAATTTTAAAAGCTGCTCCACAACAAGTTTAGGCCTGGTGAGAATGTTTCTCCTTCAGTCGCAAGCTTGGAAAATTCCTTTTTTTGTACAAGTTCAAATTGGGACAGTTACCAGTCATGTTTGCTGGGAGATTTGGTAAGCTGTTATCAGCTCACCCTGACAAAGCTTACATTTCTCAAACTCCTCAGTTCATAACATTACTGAGCCCCTTATTTGTTGCAAGGCTACTGATGAGGTGTTAGACATACCCTAGGTTTACCATCAGTTTGAAACTGTCCAGATGGGAAGGAGGCCCAAAAAAGAAATAGGACACAGATATGAAGGTATCCGGCCAGGTGGCAACACTGACCGAGGCAGGAGGGTGCAGCGCTCTCTCTCTCTCTCTCTCTGTGTGTGTACATGGAACAGTTTCCTCTAGCTTGCCCCTCTCTTTCACTCTCTGTGAAGGTCAGAAGATGACAGAACAGCCTGACAAACACCTCAAGCTGAGTCCTTGGGCTCGATAATGGATGTTCCAGGCAATGTTGACACTTGGTGATCCACCAAAAGATCAGGTTAACGAGGCTGACGCTGGTGACAGCCGTGATTTGTCCCTCGTCCCTCCTCCTCCTCCTTCTCAAGCTTGGGAATGGCAGGGCGGTCGGGTGGCCTTCGGCTGTAAAGCATCTTCATGCCAGGGACCTCCTGTCTCCCCTCCAGATGAAGCCCATGACGAAAAGCTCTAATGAGTGGCTGAAGTGGGGAATTAAGACAAGATAGTGTGTGCTCCCACTGCTGGGCTGCCATCTCCAGCCTTTTCCCGGCGCACCAAAGGGGTGGTGGGGGGCTCCAAGGATGTGATTTGAGTCCTGTCTGGGGTGGCAGGAAGGTCCTCTCCTTGCCTGAAAGGGAAAAGGGAGCCTGCAGTGCCTAAAGGATGCACTCATAATGGAGAATGTGTGTGAAATGGCACTTCTGCTACAACCCCCTCAAATTCCTTTATTTCTTGAGGGCTGCTGTAGTGGCTGGTATTTGGGTATGCTGACGGGGCATGCTATTGGGTATGCTGACTGTTGGGTATGCTGACTGGGCATGATGGGAGCTGCAGTCCAGAACACCTGGAAGGGGCAAATTCAGGGAAAGCTGCAATTAAGAGAAGGAAGAAGGTGGGGGGGAATTTCAGTCAGCTTCGTGGCATGTGCCCTTTGAGTTTGGTGTTAACACAGCATTGTACAGTTTGACTATCTCTTATCCGGAATGCTTGGGACCGCAAGTGTTTCATATTGGTTCTTAAATTTTGGAATACCTGTATTTGCATATATAAAAACTACAATACTGTACAGGAGATTTTGGGGGAACCTGTGAACAGATGAGCAGGAGCACTGCAGCTGCCACTTTGGGCCAAGCCCTATGCTTGGATTCCAGCCATTTCACAGATCTTCACATCTCCTTCCAGCCTCACATCTTGCTTGTTCACTACTTGTGTTATTTATGAGATGTGAGGCTGGAGAGACACTGAGGATCTGAGAAACAGAAACACCGCAGCTGCCACCTTGAAGGTGGAGTGTGCAGCTAATGGCAAAAACTTTGGGGTTTTGGGAGATTGCTGTATTTCGGCATAAGGAATACTCAACCTGTACTGGGATTTTTTTGCAAATGGCCAGCACAGCTTTCCCTCATGCAAGTGTTTGGAAACTGACTGCTTTACGTAACGGGTTTTCTGTTTTAGTGCTTTACTGTTTCTGTTGCTTTGAATTAGCCAGGGGTGGACAAAAGTACAGTCCTCAAAGGCTCTTTTCTCATCACTTAGCACACCCACCTCTATTCCCTTCAGTCTCCCCTTTTAACAGCAAAAAGAAAGACAATGGAATTAACTGCTTCTCCTGGAAGCTTCCAGAATTGATTTGTCAAAACCTTTCCCTGTGTCATGTTATAAAAAATACATTAACCCCCCCCACCAAAGTAGACCTCCAATCCCATCTGAATGTATTTTTGTGACAGATTTCATGGCCCCTGGAAGGTGCTAGGGATGGAAAAGTAGCCCCCAGATCTGCTTAAGTTGTCCATCCCTTCAGCATCAACCTTCTGTGCAATCAAGTACCCTTCAGGCGTGCTGAGCATTTTGGTTGGAAACAACGGAAGTTGGAGTCGAGAACACTGGGTTGGGGAAAGTGAGGGAGTAGAAGACAGAGCAGTGTCTCTCTCTAAAGATGTCTCCCACTTGGTTTGATAGCATTACTTTAACTGAAAATTTTACACAAGTGACCCCCACCCTGAACATGGCATTGGAAGAAAAATTTAAAATGGGAATGGTGAGAAAGAGAAGGAACAGTTCCCCACTTTCACCAGATCTCAAAAGGTAGGACATGGAAGGCCTGATGGAAGGGACATGTCAACACAAAATAATTGTGTGCTACATTTGGGGTGTCTTATTTTGATGGGGGAGGCAACCACACACATTGCCTGGAGACACACAAGAAAAAGCAGTCTAGGATCTCCATGGCAATGGCTTTGTTGGGGACCTTGTTGTCAAGGGAAACCATCTCTGAAAGACCAGCCAGTGGAGGGCCAGATGTAGCTTTTTTGAAGGATTCCTGGTTTCATGGAGAAGCCAGGAGCAGGCCCCAGCGTCTGAAAACCGTCTTGGAATTCCAGGGTGGTATGGTAGGGGGCTGAAGCCAAACAGCACTCTCCTATCTCTTTCAACTGTAGATCCTGTTATCATAGCAAGAAGTGATCCACTTTTCCCTGGGTTTCCTATCCTAGTAGCATACTGGATCCAGACAACATAAAACCCAAGATACCCGAAATGGTCTGCTGCAAAAGATTTGGCTACCAACCTATCATTAGGTGAGTCCGACAGAGCTCTGTGCTACATGGCTTACCCTTCTGCCCACCCAAAGTCTTGGTTGGTGAAGAGCTGCAGTAGACTGGTTGGCTTTTTTATACAGAATGGGCACGATGCACCATCTTTCTTACCTCAGGGAGCAGAATTATCTTGGGCTCCTCGTGCTGCATGAGCTGCGTTCAAGCCAAACAAACGGACTAGTGGGTTCACTATAGCTCTCACAGCCTATGGCCTCTTCCTTTTGAGGTTTGGAGTGGTTTACGAGGGTGTTTCTGGACGAGCGTGGCTGAACGTGCTAAGCATGCTGGCAACTGGAAAAGGTGATGCCAGAATGAGTCCTCCTCCTCTGTTTCTTCCATTGCTAATCTCAAAATCTGTATGACCAAGAATGCAGTAAATGGCTCATGCAGACTCACGCTGGGCAGCCTCTGTACTGGCAAGAGAGGAAGCAACAAACTGTATGGTCTCCTCAGGGTGGCTTCTGTGACTGAGCAGTTGCAGAAATCTCACCTCCCATCACCACCCACTCCTTCAATCCCCCCTAAAGGGGAGGGCAGGCAAAAAATAAGATTCCTTTTCTATGATGGAAGGGTGGGTGGAGACTTTTGAGCACTTAACAGATGAAAGGCAACCTCATTTTTACACACTTTGGTATGCAAGCCATCCTGGCTACCTCACAGGCTGCAAGAGCCTTGAGGGAAGGTGTGGAGAAGAGGCACCACAGCCCATGGTGGGCTGGGAGCAGCTGCTCACTTGGGCGATGCTGCTGCCATCTTTGTGAGGCTGGCGGGCATGCACGCATCCAACACAATGCCTTTGTGACAGCATCGCTCGCTCCTGGCTGACTGAATAGGCCCCTGGTGCAGGCGCTCAGGGTGTATAGAAATCTAAGTGTACAAAGCCCCTCCTCGCTGGCTTACCACTCTCGTCTGACATGAGAGAGATCTTTAATTGATTCTGTGTTTCCCTCCACAGAGTACTGGTCAAGGCTGCTTTTTATTTTGGTCTGTTTTGTTTGTTGGGTTCCCCCCCTCCCCTCCCCGTCCCTCCCTCCCTCTTTTTTTTTCTTTCTTGCTGTGAAGCAGCTATTAAAAAAGCAAGAAGGACATCCTTTTGGGGGCTCAAAAGAATCCGATCTTTTCATACCTCCAAACAAAAAGGGACAGTAGCCTACCTCATCTGGCACAGGTTCACCCCTTCCCAGGGCAAATGCGGATGCCCACCTTGAACTTGCCCTGTCCTGTCATACGTGGAATTGGGGAAAAGAGAGGTCCATCACTGAGGTTTCAGGAACGAACAAATAGATGAGGAGAAAGCAGAACTGAACGTGCAAGAACCATTCACATTTATTAGTTCAAATATCTAACACTTTGCTAAACATGCGTTTAACACTTATTGGTCACATTTCCACAGGTAGTCAAGTCACAGCGCAGAGCTCGGCAGCTGAGCTGGTTGGACGGGCCTGTGAAGGAGGCGTCCCGCCTGCTGCATGGCCAGGATGACATCTTTTGGTCAGACATTGGTTTGGTGGACGCCTGTGCCAAGCAGCTTTGCCCCATATGCTCCAGCTCCAAGCAGGTTAAAAAAAACATAACAGCTAAACATTCACTATTTGTTATGTTGCGGTGACACCCTGCTTCCCTGATTTATGACAAGGGATTGTGAGAAAAATGCATTCTGATCAGCACCATCAAAGGTTTGTCACTTCCCTTCCCAACAACCTCCTCCCCACCTCCAAATGGGTCAGGCAGCCGAGAGGCAAGGGGCAGCAGCAAAGTAAACATGGCTGGGCAAGAGTGTGGGAAGGTGGTGGTTTTGTGTTGGGCTTGTGTTAATGTATGGATGTGTGTTAGCCAGGAGCTGAGTGGGGTAAATGTTTCGGAGCTGCAAAACTTCCATCAGCCTGGCTTCTGTGATTGCACTCGTCTTCCCAAAGACTGCCGGTCAGCCAAAGACCGAAGAGAAGGCTGAAATTTGGTGTGATTCAGCTTGAAGGTTCTGCTTAACCATCGTATCAGGGATCATGGCAGTTGCCACCTCAGCAACACCTGGAGACCAAAATGTTCCCCACACTGTGGGCCATAGCTGGGAGTCCCGCAGCCCCCTCCAGATATTGGACTGCAACCTCCTGCAGCTCTAATGAGGAATACTGGTAGTTGCCTTGGTTAAGAGATCCAGATTGCAAATCAAAATTGACAGTGAAAGGATGAAGAAAGGAGTCTGGGCAGATGTAAAAAACACTTTGTAAAAAGCAGGTTCTTTGTCAGAGGCTTTTGTTAACTGAGGCAGGCCTGTATCTCAGATGACAATGCAGTGATGGGTTTCTCAATAAGGAGTCTTGTCTAATTTCATATCTTTTTTTCGATCATATCACTTGGTTAGCGACCTAGGAAGAGCCAGCATAGGCTAGTGGTATGAATGTTGGAGTAGGACTCTGGGAGGCCAGGAATCAAATCCCTGCTCAGCCATGGAAACCCACCTAAGTCACACTCTCACCACCTCAGAGGAAGGCAATGGTAAATGCTCTCTGAACAAACTGTGCCAAGAAAACCCCATGATAGGTTTGCCTTAGGCTTGCTGTTAAGTCAGAAACAACCTGAAGGCACTCCCCCGCACCTAGTTTAGTAGACGGCGGGAATATGAACATGTCATTTATCTAGATTTCAACAAATATTTGATAAAGTGTGGAATAGATAAGAATGCTGTCAATGGATTCATAATTGGTTGGAAAACCCTGTTGAAAAAATTATCATCAATGTCTGCACCCCAACCTGGAGAGAAGTCTTGAGTGGAGTACTACAGGTTCTGTCCTACAGCCAGCATTCTTCAAAATTTATCTATGACTGAGATGACAGCATAGAGGACATCTTTCTGAAGTTCCAGGATGGTGTCAAACTGGGAAGGTAGCTAATACTTTGGAAGACAAGAACAGAATTCAAAAGGACCTTGATAAACTAGAAAACTGGGGTGAAACTTATAGCATATATAACTTATAAAATTTAAGAAACAAATGCAAAATTCTATACTTAGGGCACAGAAACCAAATGCCACACTTACAGGATGGAGGATATTTGGCTTAGCAACAGTACATGTAAAAAGGACTTTGGGGTTATTGTTGATCAAAAGTTGAACATGACCTGGCAGGGAGATGCTGCAGCAAAGAAGACAAATAATATTTTAGCCTGCACTAATAGAACTGTACCCTCCAAGGCAGTGAAATAATAGCCCCGCTGTATTCTGCACTTGTCAGGCCTCATATAGAGTACTGCGTTCGCTTCTGGGCACATCATTTTAAGAACGATATAGACAAGTTGGAGTGGGTTCGGAGAAGGGCAACGAAGATGATGAGAGCTCTGGAGAACAAAACAAATGAGGAAAGACTGGGGGAGCTCGGCAAGTTCAGCCTGGTGAAGAGAAGACTCAGGGGTGACATGACTGCATTCTTTAAATATCTAAAAGGCTGTCACAGAGAGGAGAGGTCAAGCCTGCCACAAAGGGTACAACCAGGTCTAGTGGTTTGAAGCTACAGGAAGACAGATTTCAACTGAACATTAGAAGGAATTTCTCGACAGTAAGAGCAGTTTGGCAACCAAACCAATGATATAGAGAGGTGGTGTGGTCTCCATCTCAGAATATCTTCATAAAGAGACTGGACATCTACCAGCTGGGGGTGCTCCTGCTGGAGTCCCTGCATTGGGACTCAATGGCCTAGGGGGTTCCTTCTAACTCTGTGATTCTAAGGCAAAATGACAGCCCCACCCAGCCCCGTGTTTGCCTGTTTATGGGCACATGTAGTTCCTGAGTGTGTCCACATACAAACACATCTCTGGATAGTTTGCAACTGTCTGTGGGCGAGTGATTTGCATCCACTGCACTTCTGGAAGGCCCAGCTTTGCCCACTCGGAGATCTGTCAGGAATCAGCTCTGGCAAAGCCACTGGTTGCCTTACTTTGTTAGCCCTCTCATGCCACTGCACAATGGGCATCTCATGGGCCCAAAGAATTCCTGGGACAGTACAAAGGACCTGTGAGTCTCCAAAAAACAGTCACAGCCATGCAGACCCCAAAGCCAAAGATTATTTTTCCTGTTTTCGTTTCCACTCATAAACCTGTTAAAGAGAGAAACATTTTGGGAGTAGGGAAGAGGAAGAAAGGAAAAATGTTTTTTTTTCACACAATCCCTTTTTGATGATAAACAGGATGTCACACAAGAGGTAGTTTTGTTATGGAAATTGAGTCAATAATGTTATCAATAACTATTACAAGACATTTTCATACATAGGAAAGGAAAAAAAATGTCACAATCATAAAGGCGGCTCAGTTGAGGTCAATGGGTGCCCAGGTGGGGTGGGTTCTTCAGTAAAGCATGGTGAGGGGAAGGAGGGGAGCTTCTCAGTCATCCCATTTTGAGGTGTTTCAGCTGTCTTGGGTACCCACACAATAGTTTCAGAGGACAGGAGGAGGCTTTAAACAGGCCAGGGAGGAAGCATCCCTAATTGGGTAGCAACAGCGATGGTGGGCGTTTCTCTGGATTCAATTTAAATACATATCCCTGAGCATCCGTGGGCGGCCTGAGGGGCGTGCACGGGGAACCCAGGAAACGCCAAAGGTTGCCGCTGCTGCCACCTGTCACTGGGCCACCACCTTGGACTGACCTATTGCCATCTAAAAATGCCACTTTAAAAGGACCCCAACCACATCTTCTTTGTACTCCAATTAATCACCCCCCACCCCTTGCCCACTCCCTTCCCTCTGCCTCCCAGGGCAGTCCTGATTGCCGCGTCAAACTCTGATAAAGAGGAAACAATGCCACCATCTTGGTCTCTGGAAACCCTGCAACCCTCTCTCCCCCTCCTCGAGGTATGTTGTTGAGTTGGATCAAGCCAAGAAAGGATGGTGGCAGATGGGGGAATGAGAAGGGGGAGGTTAAAGGTTCTCCCCCTCACAGGAAAAACTCTTTTTGGTTGTGTTTTCTTTTTGTTTGTTTGTTTTAGAAATAAAATAGAAGATTTCTTTTTAAAAAAAGAAGTTCAAGTTTATAAACAGCAACAGAACAGAACAAAAAAAAAGGTTGGTTTGAAGGACTGAACTAAATGGCAAAAGGGAATCCAATCTTCCTGTTTGTCTCTGGAAAGTGATGGGAGAGCTCTCTTGGAAAACTTTCTAGTATTACCAGCTTCTCTGTGTGAGCCTAATTCTGGAGAAACAGACTGGTGTCATTCTTGCTTCTGCTAGGATGGACAGATAGATAATATATGTGTGTATCTGTGTGCATGTGTTGGGATAGGGGGCTAATCTCATTCAAAACTAGGAACAGAAATTTGCACAGAACCATGCTGTTAACAACAACAACAACAACACTGTCGGGAACTATGTTGCAACTGAACTGCTGAAAGCCAGAGGCTCAAAGTAGCCCAGGAGGCAGAGAGACAGAAGCCAGAAATAAGGAATGCCAGCTCCCCCTCGCCCCTGGCACAAGCTTTAAACATAGAATTACCCTACAGCTCTATTTTGCAAAATGTCTGCTGAGCAAAGAAGGGAACAGAAAAAGAATTCCAACCTTTGTAGATGTCCTTCAAACCAAATTCACAAACCTATCTAGTGAGTGACCTATGGTCTCTACACCTCTAGCTACATTCCTATTTTCTTCACATAATACCTGAGTCCGCAACACATTACATTCACTTTACCCTGTTTCAAAAAAACCCCCAAGTCGTTAGCAGACTTGGTTGCAGGAGGCATTAATGGCAGCCCAACGAGTTACCTTCCGGCTTGCTACATTAGCCTCTTGGCTCATGCCTGGATTCAGCTTGGCTTCTCTGCTCCCAGAGAGAAGACAGAGGCTTTGGGAGCTGTTAACACAGAGGAAAATGGACTTACAGCCTCCCTCCCTGCACCCTACTAACAGCTATGAAGCCATGAAAGGGGGAAGAGCTGCAATGTAATGCATCCCTCCCTCCTAAGTCAAGTCACTTTTGAAATATTTTGGGGAGGGGGGGGGAATGGAAAGCTTCTGAAAAATCTATTACTTTCAAAACTGACCGTTATTAGCCAAAAAGGGGTGGTGGTGGTGATTTCTTCAGTTTGTGCAATGTATTCCTCTCCCCAACTAAGCGTTAGCAAGCCAGAAGGTAACATAGCCGTTGGAGGTATTGTGGACAGCTTTTTCCAACGTAACAATAATAAAAATAATACAACACCAACATTTGGGCAGGCAGCACTTTTCTAATTTTGCAACACAAGACAGAAAGACAGACAGAAGAGCAGGCGGAGGAGAGGGTTCCAATCTCCCGGCTGCCCTTTGAGGTATATATATCGTGTTCAAAGCAGAAGGAGGACTTCCTGAGAGAAAGAGGTGGAGGGGGTGGGAGACCCACGCTATTGGGAGCAACAGAAAAACTAAAGGACTGGAACACCAGTTTTTGGGGTGGGGAGAGGGGGAGGGGATTCACAAAGCCACAGAAAGCTGGCCAGCCCCAGCGACATGTGACTATTACCCGTTTCACTTTGCTGGAAGCAGCAGCAGCAACACTGTTTGGGGGAGGATGTGGGTGGGGGAGGGAGGTTAGCGAAGCAAGACCGGAGAGGACATAGCAGGAGCTCCTCAGCTCCCACCCCGGCAGCAAACACAACAGGCCAGAGAGGCAATGAATTGGGTGGATGCCACAGCTGGCCCTTCCTCCCATTTCGACACAGCATCTGTAGGGTGGGGAGGGGGTTGGCTCTTGGGTCAAGCACAGCCACTTTGCGTTTCCTAGATCAACCCACCAGCCAGGCCTCTCACCCGTAGAAAGGTGCCAAGTGTCCAGAGGCAAAAAAGGGGCAAGGACGGAACAGAAGGAACTAGGCTGTGGTAAGGGCAGTTGTGCCAGCACTGGAGGTATCTCTCTCAGTCTCTCTGTATGCAGGGAACAGTCTTTGCAAACTCAAAAAGGGCAGGGAGAAGCAGCACTGTGATGGAGCTGAGTTTCTGGAAAATGAGGACAAGCTCCACTGAGTAGGAATGGGGAAGAGCACCAGGCAGCTCCTCCATGGGAAACAGATCATCTGCCATGTCTTACACTCTGACCTACAAGGGCTTCTTCTGCTGCCGCTGCCTGGCTCAGTCCCCCTTCCCCAGAAAAGAGGCCCGGGGAGGGAGGGAGGCAGGTCTAAGGTCCGAGATCTTTGAGAGCATGTGGTATACCAGCCTACCATCTCACCTGCCATGTTCCCTTCCTTGGAGCCCTCACCCACCTACTGTTAACTGAAAGAGAGCCAACAGCACTGAAAGGGACTTTAGACAGCACAGTAGTTGGTAAGAGTGCCCACATGGAGATGTGGATCTGGAACAGGGAGGGGAGATGTCTTGGGGGGCTGCCTGAGAGAAGGAGGCCTCTCAATTTAAGAGGACTCAGCTGCTGCACTGCACGCCCATCTGCCCACACCTCGGGGTCACTTGGCATCTCTCTAGGGGAGAAAGGAGCCTAGCTGGTTTCCTGAGAAAGATGAACCATTTGGGGTGAGCATGACCCACAGAAAACTGCAAACAGCACCTTTCTCTGCTTGAGGTAGTCTTAGTCGTCGGCCCCAGCCCACCCACCCCCACCCGCCCCCGCCCCAACCCCCGTACAAAAGGCCTAACCCTAAAAACACTGTAACAAATATCTTCACATTTCTGTAAACTGCAAGAGGGGCCGCACTCAGACAGAATGCCATACATGGGGGTGGAAGGGGGTCAGGGAGGACAGTGGGGAGAGAGGGGTTGAAGATCATACATTCAACTCTGTCGTGAAATAAATATTATAGGAAACGAGTTTTAAAAAAAACACAAAACACCAAACAAGGATTCCTGCTACAACGGCAAGGCTACCCACTGCCTTGCCAAACAGCCATTTCCTGTCTTCAGCCTCGATTGCAGGGATCCTCCTTCTCGTGTTCCTCACTCTTTACTCACGCCACCCTTGCAGGAGTGCAGCACGGCCTTAAAGAGGAGGGGCAGCTGCTCCAGAGGGACACTCACCATTTTCCCTGTTAAGAGGGGGGGAAAAACCCAAACCTGAATGAGTAGCTGGCACACATCTCACGGTGCAGGGCACCTCTGGTCCTTGTTCTCCCCCATTCACGCCCGATCTTGAAAACATTCCATCTTTTTGGGGGATGAAGTGCCTGCAACTCTCAGAAATCCCTCAGTCAGAAGGGCCCCTGGGAGTCAAAACTTCAACATGGAACTTCTCTTAATTCTGAGATACTGTCTTCTGAGATTACAGGCCTGGCTTGGCTAATTTGGAGATGGTGGTAGGGGCATTTGACATCAGTGGGAGATCATGGAGCAGTAAATGAATTAGGTTGGGATGCAGGAGACTAAAAAACTGAAGGGACAGGGCAAGGGGCCAACTGAGAAAACAGTTTAGAACTTGGAAGGCTCCTGAACCATCCGCTGGTGCACAAGAAGACCCACACCTACCGGATTGGTCCTCCTGCCAGCCACAGAATGAATGGCCAGCTGTGGTACTATATATGATGGCTTTATATTTCTCTGGGGAGTAGAGAGGGAACATCCTTGCTATCAGTTGTTGGAAAACAGGAGGAGGAAGGTGCTGTTGTGTTCACTGTCCTGTCTGTGGGCTTCTGGGAAGGGAACGTTTGACCAGGTAGAGAAGGGTCTGGCCTGATTCAGCAGAGGGGCTGAGGGTGGAAGGGATGAAAGCCGGGTCTAATGGGCAAGCAAAGCCACTGCATCTGGAAAAGCCAGAGATGAGAGAGAACAGGAGGCTGATGTACATAGTTGGATGAGTCAGGATACCCTGTAGCTACTTTTGGAACTATTTTGGCCTTTCCCTTGGCTCTCACTCCATCCCCCAAGAAACCCTGGATAAGGCAGGTGAAAACTTGGGCAAGCAACCTAATGGCTTGTGGGAAGAAATACTTTGTGGAAGGTGACAAGGAGACTGGATGTCCAGATTGAAGGGTTTGTCTCTTGTCTTTGCAGGTTTCAAAGCTTTCAGAAGACAATGATTAAAGCAAACTCATGATGGGGAAAGGTCTGGGAAGTATGTTTTAAGCACTGCTCTTCACAGAGAAGCCAAACATCTTCCCAAGCTGGAAAAGGAAAGCCCATCAGTTGCTCTGAACTGCCCTCCAGGATGTGTATTCTGCCCACTTGGCTGTGCATTTGGGGAGAGGCACATAGAAGGTGCTACTCTTGTTCCAATCCAGCCACTCTGCTGCTGGCTTCCCAACAAAGCACCATGAGCTGGCAAAGCCAGGACACAGGGGGAGACCACCAGATCCTCACCTGCAATGTATCGGATCTCTGGCAGGCACATCATCAGATCTGGGAACCGAGATGGCTGATGGGGATACTTGAACTCCATGAAATCCTGGCAGACATACCAATAGCGTTTGTTCAGCTGCTCCAGTTGGGAAGCATTTGTCAGGCCTCGAATATCTGAAAGGAAAAGAAGCTGCCACTTGAGTAGGAAATAGAGAAGGTGAGCACAGCCATTTCTCTCTAACTCCAACCCTGGAGTCATCACCAGCTATAATACCACCTTTAGACACTGGGCAGGGAGGGGGTGGGGCAGAAATGCTCTTGCCTCCAAGGGCCAGTTCTGCCACTTGACAATTAGGCAAACATTTCCAGTGATATGATCATCTTTTATGGTGGGGGGAGGCAGTTTATCTCAGAGAAAATGAAACTTAGGCCATGCCTTGGAATTTAGAGCTCAACATCTAGGTTTTCTATTTGGAATCTGTAGAGAGAGATTTTTCTCTCTGCATTCTCACAGAGCTCCTGGGAAAGAAAGGGAAGGGCTATGCCTCCACCCATTCCATGGGTACTTTGATGAGCCCAGGAAGATCACTGCTAGTGGAGCTGCTGGAGCCAAACTGTTATCTCCAGTTCCCAAGGGCAAGGTCTTCAGGCAAAAAGGAGAGCAGGTGGGAAGGTAAAGAAGGCACCTCCAAAAGAGCTACCCGCAGCCACCACCCCTCCTTCCCAGTCCAGCTACACTGACTTAAAACGTTTGCCAGCTCCACAGAGACTCCACTGGCATAAAACGAGTCTGACTTATTCAAGTATCTTCTTGGTATGGCATTATCACAGGGTGTGTGTGGGAAAAGAGGGGACATCAGCTGTTTGGAGGGAAGGGTCTTTCTGCTCTGCTTCACCTCAGCCCACCCCGACAGCCTTTTCTGGGCACTTCTTTCAGCCACATCAGGATCTGAACCCAATCCTGCTACCAGGGAAAGAAGCAACACAGTTTTGTCTGACGTCCATTTCAGCCTTGAGGTCAACGATGAAGAGACTGTCGTCAGAGAAAGACAGAGCACCAGCAGAGAGAGATTGAGAAAGAGAGAGAGAGAGATAAAAAGAGAATAAAGGAGAGAGAGGTGTGGAGAAAAGAAGAAAGAGATGGGGAAAGACACAGGAAAAAGAAGGTAGAGAGAGATGCAGAAAAATAAGAGGAAGAGCAAAGAAAAAGAGAGCTGAAAGAAATAAGTCAAGCTAAGAAGGGGACCAGAAAGGATGGTCTCTCAACCAAACCACTCCCTCATTCTTCTCACCTTGATTGAGGAAATTAATGGCTTTCATGCAGGCATATTCTTCCTTGCTAATTTTCAATTGGCTGAACTTGCGGTATAGGTAGATGAGCCGCTCCATTACCTCCATCCCTTCTTCACTAAACCTGTCAGGAGAAGGAAGCAAGCAAGGAAGGGACGCCTCAGTGTCAGACAATGCTTCAAAGAGTTTCAGATCCTTCTGCCCCAGTTGGCCCCTTCTGGAGGGAACCAGCTTAGGGAGCAAGGAAAGGATGCCATCCATTGCTGAACAGTGGTGGGATGACACTATGGGTCCCAGCACATGCTTCTTAAAAATAAAATTTCAAGCGTTAACTGAATTTCTGGGCAGAAATGAGGCGAAGCTAGACACACATCCCCAAGTCGTGGGACACCAAAGCCAAGCCCATGTCTCTGGCTGGGTAAATCCACGCCTCATGCTATCCTTCCCACTATCACTGGCTTCTTGGTCTCTCAGGCCTGTTACTCTCGGCAGTTATCCCCAAGTGGGGAGGCAAGGTTTCCTTGATACTAGCACACAGATGAGAATCTGGTTTGTCTTCTGCCATACCTCACCAAAGAAAGCCACAGGGGCCTCCCACCCAGCCCCTCCTCCCTACACACTCCTGAGCAGCTTGCAAAAACTACACTGACAGAGGAGTCAATGTGGCCTGAACTGCTGGAGTCAGGTTGTCCGGAAAGCAATTTTGGAGGTGATGAAAGCTGCTAGCCAGAGGGCACTTCCCTTGTCTTGAGTCTGTAGACACAACCGCCACACTCCAGGCTTGCTCACAAGCACTAAGCCCCATTGCTGCTCCTCAGAAATACCCACGTTTCTCCCAGGCACTCAGCCCACCCAGAAAAAAACAAGCAAACTCCCTCCTACTGCTCTATGGATACACTATGATGGAAAGAAAGGCACAAGAAACCCCTCTGGGCTGGCAAGGGTTCCCAAGCTCCATTTCCTTTGCATTATACCACCACATCTGAGGACGGCTGTGCACTTTTTCAAACCAGCACCCCCCACAGCTGGTCTGTGGCTGGCACAACTCTCTAGCCTTAACTACAATTCCTGATAAGAGCCTGATTAGATGAGAAAAGATGCCATAAATTTGGTGCCAAATTGCAAAGATACTGTTGGAAAAAGAAAGGGGAGGCAGCGGGAGAGGAGATGAGGACCAGGTCAGACTTGATTTACGGAGAGGGTAGGAGTTTCAAGGCAGCCTAAACCCTTTGCGGGTCAAGGATTCAAAGGAGACTGTTACTGTGAAGGGGAGGGGAGGCTGGATCTGCACGAGGAGGGCTGGAGGAGGGTTATCCCTCACATGGTACAGCAGGAGTGATGTTGTGGCCCTTCTGGTCACCATCTTCAGTCAGTTTGCAGGCAAAGACAAAGAACAAAAATATAAAAAATAAATAAAAGCATAGACTGGGGATGAATCAAACTGCAATATCTGAGTGGAGTGTTCAAGCATTCCTTTTGCAGTTTGCAGGTCAAAATTATTTCTAGTATCACCATTTTTTAAAGGGGGGTTCCTGCAGATCTAGTGGACTGCTAGGGAGCTTCAAGGGCCACAAATATTGGTTTATGGCCCACATGTGATCCACAGGCCACACTGTCCCCTTTCCCAGCTCTATACAAACACAGGAGTCAGAGCACCCAGGAAACTCAAGGATAGCTTAACTGCAAGAGGAAGCAAATTCCTTCATGTGGAAAGCCATAATAGCCCTGATTCTGGTCCAAATTTACCCTTGTGGGAGCAAGGGAGTGCCCCAAATGAGGAAAAGCAATGCCTCCCCCTCCCCTCAGTGCTGCGGGCCTGGAGCAGGTTGATTTTGCTGCCTGGTGAGCAAAACTGAGTGGAGAGTTGGAGGCCAGATGACTGGAGAGGAAGGGGTGAGATGTGTGAGAGAGATTCCTACCTCGATCTGCCTTGAGTTGCTATCTAAACAACGCAGCCTGGCATTTAGAAAGATGTCCCTCCCTAGCACCCCTGATTCATGAGCAGCAGGGTCGCTGGGAGCATCAGTTTGCCAGTTCCGTCTTGGCTGGTGTCAGGCGCATCAGCCAGCCATACAAATTTATGCCAAAGAAAACAATCCTCTGACCCAAGGGGACCAGGAGGGTTCTTCCATTGTGTGATCCAGGCCATCTTTTTCTTCCTTCTGAAATGCCCAGAGGTGGCAGGCAGGCGCCCCCTTGCTGTGCACTCTGGTCACTGCACCTCCACAGCACAGCTAGGGAAAAAGCAAAACTTACCATCGCGGGCTCGCTGTATGGTCCTCCCTCTGGAAGAAGAGGCTAAGTTGGCTCAGGAAGGGTCTCCTTGGAAAGCCAGTGGTGGGCAGCAGGAAGACCAACAGCAAGCCATGGAGTTGCATGCCAGTCCTCTCAGATCACCTCTCACCTGCCTTTAAGACTCTCGGCTGTCAGCACTTCCGAGGGTATAGGTCTCCCAAGCACTCTGCGCACCTGGGGCATTACATGTGCTTATGCATCTCAGTACCAGAGACACTGGAAAAGCTGCTTGCCAAGGGGCTGGCTAGGGGAGTTTGGAAGCTGTCATCCAAACAAACAACTTTTCCACACTCTAGTCAGTACTACGGTGGGAACAAAGCCCCCTCTGTTTCTCTCTGATTAAAGAAGGGAAGCTGGGAGCTCCACAAAGAACCTGGTTCAAGCCAAAGCTTCCCAAAGACAGAGGATATCCAGGGGCAGAAGACTCTTCTTCCCCTCACACTAAACACAGATGATTTCTGTGGGTTGCCCCATGGTTCTTCCCCACTTGCTCTGATTTTCATGTGGAGGTGGGAGAGAGAAGGTGCTCAGAGGTTCTCTTTCCCCACAAGGTGATACCTCCAGGCCTGGCTGCGGAAGACCTCAATCCATCTCAGCTACAGTGCCCCACCCTCCCCTGCTCCTCCCTCCTTACCGCTGGAGCTCATCGTCAGAGGGAGAGTACTTGGAGGTGACATCGGCCAGGTCCCCGAAAATCTGCTTGCTGTAGACGGTGAGGGAGGAGAGTAGGATCAGCTCCTGCCAGGTGGAGCTCAGGAGGCAGGTGTAGTCCTTGATGGAGAGCTCGCAGAAGAAGGGCAGCTTCTTGATCCAGGCGATTTGGCGGAAGAGCAGTTCATCCGCCAGCCGGCAGAGCAGCGCAAAGAGCTCACCCTGAGTCACTTTGTACCTGCGAGACAATCATAATAAGGGAATCATAGAGCTGCAGAGTTCGAAGCGTCTCCCAAACATCATCTAGACCACCTCCCCTTTGCAGAACAGGAGAGGAGCTGTGACAGGAGAATGGGGCATCTGATCACTTCCTTTCCCAACAACAATCTGGAGAGGTATGTCACACTGAGAGAGACTGTCTGACTGGCCCAGGGTCACCCAAGAAGTTTTGCAGTTCATGTGGGTCTCCCAAGCCCCAGTCCACAACTCTTAACCACTGCACCACATCAATGTCAGAACAAGGCCCCATTATTTTAATCTTGTTGTACACCACCTTGTCAGGAGAAAGATGACATGCAAATAAAAATAAAGAAAAATAAGCAAAACCAATATACACTTAGTGGAGAATACTATAGGGCCTCATAAAGTTGTCACAGTCTATGGCAAGGCTGGGAAACGTGTGCCTCTCCAGATGTTGTGGGACACCAGCTCCCAATATTCCTAAACAATGGCTACGCTGAGCATGAATCCCACCCTGGCTTTAGGGCTCAGTGGGTCTTAACCCAGCCCGTCTGAACAGAAGGCTGTGAGAAGCCATTTGAGTGGCAGCCACAGAGACACCTCTGGGGTGAACGCTCACCCGTCTTCAATCAGCATGGGGGTGCCCAGGGGCTCCAAGTCCTCTGCAGACACCAGCTGGCTGATGAGGAGGCCGTGGGACTGCGGGTCATGGCTTCGTGGCTGGGTGGGCACAATGGCCGTGTGAGCCGGGCAGCTCAGAAGGTGCGGAAGGTACTGGTAGGGCGTGGGCACCGGCGTCCCCATATACTGATC
Source organism: Cyclura pinguis (assembly GCA_030412105.1). Classification (NCBI taxonomy): domain Eukaryota; kingdom Metazoa; phylum Chordata; class Lepidosauria; order Squamata; family Iguanidae; genus Cyclura; species Cyclura pinguis. The sequence continues at coordinate 2,107,399 of CM059613.1, forward strand.
CCTGAGTGCGGTGAATCCATTCAGCTCCACAGACCTACTGGAAGCAAAGTGAGAAGAAACAAAAAGAGCGCTGGGAGAGAGGCGAAAAGGGAGCAAGCTTGGAGCAGACCAGCTTTGAGCCCCTGCCTGAAACCCTCCCAGGCCCCTCACTGGCTTCTTTGCCTACCACGAGTCCCACCTTGAGGATGGGGTCGAGACTGGGGAGGGCTGGTTGCTCTCAGACACCCCATTCCCAGGTGAGCTGTTGTCACTGTCCCCATTGTTGCTCCAGGAGATGTTGGCCTCCCCCTCGAACTCCTGTCCAGACATGATCCGCTCGATCTCTTCCTCCGAGATCTGCCAGGCAGAAAAGCAAAGAGCACGATGGAGGGAATGGTCACAAGAAGGTGGCTTTGGCTCTCCTGTGGAAGCGAGGCAGGAGAGGGGATTGGGTCCTTCCCATTGCAAGAAGTTGAACTGGAACCCTGATTTGCATGACAGGCTTTGTGTCTCTGCTACAAATCCCCAGGGCATAGCTCCTGACCCAAAACCTTGGATTAATGGACAAGATGGAGGAACTGATGCCTAGCAGAAAAAGCACTGCTCGTGGAAAAGATGTTTTGCCTCTTTGGAGCTGGACTACACTCTTTGGAACCCAGCTCTCCCACCTTTGAAACAGATGAGGCCACTCAGACTGGAACAGTCCACGAGCCCCTCTAGCTCCATACTGCCTTCAGGGTTTCAGGCAAGAAGGTCTTTTCTCCTCAGATGCCAGGGAGAAAACCAAGACTGCCTGTGTGGAAAGCAGGGACTTGGCCACTGAGCAACAGATAGTAAACTTCTTCTTTCGGTCTGAGGGCTGAATTCCATTTCAGATCAGTTCTTGGGAGATGTGTTCCAGTGGCAGGTGGGGCCAAAGGCAAAAGAGATGGAACCACAATACCAGTTTATTTTATCTTAAACCTCTTCTTCCCGGTAGTGAAGACTCAATAGAGGCATTTAAAATGGGATGGGTGTGATACACTCTGTACAAAAGTTGAGAAACTACCAGACGACAGTGTCAAGGGCCAGACTCTAATCCTAGGAGGGTCAGACTGAGATCCAGGGCCTGAAGTTCCCCACTCCTGACCTCAAGTGTGTGTGTGTGGACTTAGGGTGCTTTGACAGCTGGGCTTTCAAAGATCTGTTTTGCTAATCTTCCTGCCAGTTCCCAGCAATCTGTCAGCAGCTGATGGGTGTCCTTCATTAAAGTTTATTTATGGATGATCTTGCTTTCATTGTTTTTATGCCTGTTTGTAAACTGCCTTGTGGACTCTCATGTATAGCAGACTGGATGTATCTGAAATGGGTTTTTAAAAAGAAGCCAGTTGACTCCCTGCTTCAAAAACACGGGCTAGGAAGCTAAGTATCGAACTGGTCGCTCTGACTTCCAACAGCAGGAAAGAAATGAAAGGGGAATTTCTAGGGATCCTTACTACCAAGACTACCAATGTGCCACAGGAAAATTATGACTCTGCTTGCAGTAGAGAAGGATCAGAACACCTTTCAAGAGGCACTGTGCATTTTTTTTCCTGCCAAAATAATGTCCTCCAAAACACAAATGCCATCCCGCAAGGGACATGCCGCTGTCTCAAAGCAAGAAACCAAAGACTGCTCCCCAGCTCAGCCTGTTCCCCCCTCCCCTGAGTCGCCATCTGGAAAGCGGCCATCATTTCTCACTTCTGTGGCAGGGAGCGATTGGGCAGAATTAGCCCACACTTTACAAGACATCTCCAGACAAGCTGGCGCATCAATCAGCCAGACATTTACTGGGTGCCCTGCTTGAGACAACTTCAGAAATTGCGATGTGATCACGGGGAAGATTTACGGAGAGCTTGGCAGGGACTGAAGGGCTTATGTGGCTTAGAGGAGGGTGGAAGGGCTGCTATTGGGCCAGAGAGATTGCCAGCTAATGTCTGTCAGAGCCAGCAGGAAACAGCCCGCAGTCCAGACAGCTGAAATGTCCCACTGTCCCTAAGGTGGGTCCAACTGAAGTCCTGATTGTTCTCACAGGAAAATAAACATCTTCCTTTAATAAGAAAATGCCTTACTCCAAATTAAATCACTGGACCATCTAGACCAAGACTGCTTACACTGATTGGCAGCAGCTCTCCAGGGATCATGTCTGCCAGAAATCTGTCAGCCATTCTTACCAACTGACAGTGACTGAACCTGGAACTGGGTACATGCAAAGCAGAGGCTCTGTCACTGAACTGTGACACTGAATGAGACCAGTAGTCTGTCCTAGTACTGTCTCTGCTGACTGGCAGCAACCTTCCAGGATTTTAGACAGGAGCCTTTTCCAGTTCCACATGGAAATGGAGGGTACTGAACCTGGGACATTCTGTACGCAAAGCAGAGGCTCCACCACTCAACTACAGCCTCTCCCTTTCCAAGTCACACAAAGGTACAACAACCAAGAAAGAAAAGGCAGCAAAAGCTGGCCATGCAGTTGCCCCCTGTGACAAGTGTATTGCTCCTCTCATAGCGCCTAAATCCACCAGTTCACAATAGGTGGCAGAACATGAAAAATATCCCTGCACACCCCTCCTGGCTTTCTCATGCTCCTCTGAAAGCAAAAATAATGAAGCCCTTCATCTCTAGTTTTATGCCTGCCTTGAATCATGGCTCCCCAGGAACTCCACTGGATGGCACAACTGAGCAGGAAAACATAAACAAGAGGCAGCTGGGTTCCACTTCTCCCAAAAGGGCAGTTCACTCACCTGGACTGGTCCAATGCTCTTGTTCCTGCCTCCAGGCATGCCGTCTTCACGGATTGCTGTGGGGGAAGGGGACGGGATAAGGAGACACACAGAAAAGATCAGATAGTCAGAGGCTAGATATGTCTCCATTTGCACAGAAGAGTACAACGCTCAGTGTGCTGTTGTGCCCAATGAATAGATAAGATCATACAACTCCTCTGCTACAAACAACTCCACTGGTTGCTGGTCCCTAGGCATAATTCAAAGTGCTGGTTATAACTTACAAGGCCCTGTACAGCTCAGCCCCAGGTTATCGAACAGCCTGCATCTCCTTGCACGGGCCTCCCTGGGCCCTGAGAACTTCAGAAGTGGTCCTTCTCTCAGTCCCACCATCTTCACAGGTAGCTTCCTAGGGAAGTTAAAATGTTTCTTCTTGCTGTCCTTGTTTTAGCTATATTTCACTCATTTTTAATTTTTAACCTGCCTTGAGTCCAGTTTTGGGAATGAGAATGCATTTGGGAATAAATTAAACATCATGATGATGGTGATAGAAAGACAGGAGAGTTATGTTGGATCATCCCAAAGGCCTGTTTAGACTAGTATTTCATTTCATGAAGTGGGCAGCCAGGTTCCTAAGTACAGAATATTAAGGACAATCCCAGCCCACCCAACAGTCATGGTTGCCCGTAAACGATATTATCTAAGTGTGCCGCTTATGCTACCAAAGGAAGGATATACCCCTAACAGCTAGTAGCCACTAATTGTCTTTAACCTCCACGCATTTTTCTAACCTCCTTTTAAGCTGTCCAAGTTGTTAGTCATCACGTCATCTTGTTGCAATGAGTCCCACCATTTAACTTGACACTGTGTGGACATGGCTTTCCTTTTTTGCTGTCCTGAATCTCCCCAAACCCATTCTGTCCCGAATCTCCCAAAACTCATTCTCCCTCCACTCCAGCCCCATCAATCCTTATGAAGGCTAGCATGAGAGAAGCACCAAATAGCTCCAAGATGGCTCTCCGACCACCACAACAGCAGCTCTCTATTGCACTCCACACCACCTTTCCTGTGCTCTGCAACTTCTCTGCTGATGGGACTGGCTATGGGTTCAGTGTGTGTCAGGACAGAGGGAGCAGCTGCAGCCCAAAGCTCTGCTGGCCTAGCCCCATGCCTGAATACACACAAAAGGGGCAAAAACCTGACCCACCAATAAAAGGACAGAGAAACTCACAGACAAGGAAACAGAGTGTATAAAACAAAAGTAAAATGTTGAAGGCTGAAAATAAGATCCAAGTCTTCAGAGGAGACAAGGGATTAGGATGCTCTGACTCTGAATGTGCTGTCTGAAGCTCCTATCATTCCTCACCACTTGCGTGCTGGCTAGAGCTGACAGGAGTTGGAGTCCAAACACACCTGGAAGGCCAGCTGATAGCCAGCATTTTGGGTTGACAGACAAGATGAAAATCTTCCTGCTGCAAGGCATGTGGATATTTCAAGAGGGGAGCCCATGTGAAACAGTCCCTGGCCAATGGGAACCACTGAGAGAACAGAGTAACCCACTGGGCAGCTTAAAACAAAATCTAATTTATCCTGGCTGATCTCAAAAATAACAACTTGTGCCAGTCTAAAGAACCACTGTGGCACCAACCGGCTGGATGCTGCAAAAATCACAAGCACATGTACCTGTTCCTTGTCAGAAAGTCTAATCTGCAACCAAAGAACTCTACATGTGTATATAGAATCCTTGTCTGTTGATTGTGCTGGCTGGGTTTTTGGGAGTTAGAAGGCCAAAGCACCTCAAGAAGCAGAGGTTGAGAATCACACATCTAAGCAACTGCCCTCTCATCATTATCAGCCCACTTGAAGCTGGTCAGAGTGAAAGGAAGCAAAACCATTTGCAGAACTTAGCAAAGACGCCCATCCGTTGCTTTACAGAGAAGGGGAGAAAGGAGTCTGGAAGTTTCCAACATGGTGTCGACAAACCCATACTACTTTTAGCTAACTCCCAGAGCCCTGAGGAAGGCCCTGCAGCTGCAGGAAACAGACTGGGACACCAGCCACTTTCCTCTTACTCGTCTGGGCTACAGCTGGGTGCCACCAGTCTCCCTCTAGTGGCCGCACTCAGGCACTGGAGCCATCATTCCCAGAAGCTACAGTCTTAGGCAAGTATGATGTTCCACTCTTCAAAACTGTGTCTCTAAGCTGGCTAAAATAAAATGTTTGAAACCCAACAACTCACCAAACCAAAAGGAAAAAAAAATAGCTTTAGCAACAGTGCAAAGTGTTAAAGTGTGCAAAAAGTCAGAAAAAACAGCTACATCAGCACAGCTAAAACATATGAATAATATTTTGGAAAAACACACACGTCTTCAGCTGGATGTCCCTTAGGGTTCCCTGCAACTCTATAATGCTTATCAAACATTAGAAGATGTCTTGGATAATTAATAGGGCTTCATTATTACTGCCTCTGCCCAGCCCCCTGGACATTTCATCCAATGGGCAATTCAGTGTCCAATTCTGACTGGAAGCCAAATTGAGAACAATCCAGAATTACGACTGCTCATTAACAGAAAACTTGCAAAAGAGGAGGGGGTCTCCCTTTTGGACACTTTGCAAGCCCCCTACGTCTTTTCCAAGGCTGGAAGCATCCGGAATGAGAGCTTCTCATTCTCTTCCAGGATGGTGTGGCATGTTTGGGTAAGGTTGCCTCTGCGCCTCCTGCTCATTCTGACAAGCAAAGCTGGGAAGGGGGCAGAGAGAGAGTGTTTTGTGCTGATTTCACAAGCAGTTTGGCTTTCCTTCCAGGAAGAGCCCTTGAGTCAAGTGTGGAGAGGCAATGCCAAAAAAGCACCTTTCCTTCTAGTCTTCTGGCAGCTCAAAGACCTGGAAAACACCCAGCTCAAGTCCTCCTCTCCCCCAACCCACTACAGTGGGCCCATCCTGAAAAGAAAAAAGAAATCCTGGAGCACATCCATCTGCTATGGAAGGTCTAGGGGGCAGTTTTATGCCCCTTGAGCCCTCTGGAAATTGGGCCCTCTCCAAACTGCAAAAAATAAGAAAGCCCAGAAGTGACCAGATGTCTAGTTCAGGTCTTGAAAAATGGACCTTGAAAAAGTCAGACAATGGTTAGGGGAGGAGGGACTGCAGCCTATTTAAAAGATGAACTGCTGTTCCTAGAAGCTTCCAAGAGAGACAACTCAATCCAAGGAGTCTGGAGGGGTCAGGAGCCACAAAAATAGCCTTGGGGGACACCAGCAGGCCCAGGGCTGTACTGTGTCCCACAATTCTTTACAGGAGTGGCTCTCAGGATCTTATGGGACAAAAGCCCCAAAATGCTCTCACCACTGGCTTTGATGGCTGGGGCTTTCGGAAGCTGAAGTCCTACAACCCCAGCCCGGGAACTAAGGCCACCCTCAATGTGGTGCCCCCTTCAGACATGCTGGGTTGCAGTTCCTATCGCCAAAGAGTCACCAGGCCTACGCAGCGCCGAGCACCTGTATGCCTCCAGCAGACAACCAGCTGGGTCTTCTTCTCTCTGTTCCCTACCTATGAGCTCTGCAGATGGCTGCTATGATTAACACCATGAAAAAAAGACATGAAAGAGTCTGGTACCACCTTTGAGAATGAGAACAAGAAATTTCTGCCATCAGCTTCTCTGGACTCTAATCTACTTCATTAGATAACTTGTACCTGATGGAAGTGGACTGGAGTCCACAAGAGGTTATGCTAGAAATTTCTCAGTCCTGAAGGTGATGCAGGATTCTTTTATGTTCTTTTATGCTGTTGTGCCTTTGAACATGACTAACGGCCAGTATTTGTGGGAAAGCAAAGGAATAATTAGACAGAGGGGAAGGCTACAGACTTTTCTGGCTGTTTGTAAAAGGCCATCTAAAATCTATACACTACTAAGCCTGACCTGAGTTCTGGGTAAGGCACAAGAAATTCCTAAAAATCCCATATGCTAAAAGAAGAGAAAACCATCTCTACAGTCTCTTCCAGCTCTAGGATTCTATGGTTCTATGATGGCTTTCACATTAGTGAAGTGGTAAATCCACTACAGATTTTGATCTGAGCTTTAACAGTACTCCCAGGTGTCAGGACCTGCCCCCCGCCACCAATGCTAATTTTTGCACTAATTCTATAATAATTCTCTTAATGTTTGGAGTAAAACCTGATGTTGATTCACTCCCCTCACTGGAATGGAAGCCATCAGCCTCATGGCTGCTATGATTAACACTATATTCTGCCCCCATATCTGTAAATCCATCTACAAAAGGATATGCCACAAGATGCACACAAGTTTTTAACATGCTTGCAAGAATTCTATTCATGGGGTTCCAAAAAACATTCTAAAATGTTTTTCTGGGAGAAAAAAATGAAACTGTGGCAAAATCTCAGCCTTTCTACCATTTGAGATTCCAGTCTGCACTTCTCAACAGTACCCAGGAGAGGGTGCTCTTCTTCAGTCTCTCAGACAAACACATGCTTTCTCCACACATGTGCTCTTCTTCTTAAGTAAAAACTGCCTGCACATCACTCCAATCCCTACACTGCCAAGGAATCTGGGGTGCCAACTACAAAGGGTGCACCCTTCTCTGCATCCTACAGCCCCCCTTCCCACTTGGAGATTCAGATAACCAGCTGAAAAAATGGACCTGATCACCTTTCCCGCTTCTTACCATCCTTTTATTCCTTTGTTTTCAGACTTCTGCCCTTCCACATGCTGCTTCCCCAGTGCTCTGGAGGCAGCAAATAATACAACATCACCTCCTGCAGACCCAAACGGCAATTCAAAGTGTATCCAAAATACATACCCCCAGAAAGGACATAATGTATCAAAAACGTGGTCAGTGCTGCACTTAATGAATGTATTCCCACATGCACACATATGCACAGACTCATCTACAAATCCTCCTGAAACAAAATAGTTTTTCCCTCCTCCAAGAAATCTGAGCAGGTTTGTTGGGGCTTCCCTGGTGAGGAAGTTCTGTTGAGCAGCAGTGTGACCGCATGAATGACCCTGCTATTGGTCCTTTGCTCTGGCCTCCAAGAAGAAGAGCAGGGCTTGGAAAAGTTACTTCTCCAGACTACAACTCCCAGAATCTCCCAATTAGCACAGCCATTTTGTAGACCAAAAAGTAATCCTTCAGGGCTCTTCTGATGACTTCAGAGTTCAGGTAGAACATTTTTTGAAACCAGCCAGATGAGAAATTAAAATAAAGGATGAATAAGATGGCACTGAGCATACCCAGATTGGGAAAATGGGTACTTTATTACACTTGTGGTAAACATTAACGTGAGCATCTCTGTGCCAACCTGTATGCCCGTTAGGACAATGGCAGTCTTTCCTAATTGCCAGGAACCTTTCCCCCATGGGGCACAAACCTCTCAGAAAAAGAGTTCATCCCAAGGAGTACTTGTGACAACATCATCCACTTCTTCTAGGTTGGTAGCTGAATGGATAAGGACACAGTAACTAGGGCTTGGAAAGGTTATTTTGGAGCCATGCTGGCTGGGGATTCTGGGAACTAGAGCCCTCAGAAGTAACTTTTCTAAGTCTCAAACTCTAAAACACCAAATCAAACAGTCATAATGTGCTTTAAAGATAACAAGAAATTATGATGGCATGATTTTGTGTCCTGTTGTCCATTAACTCAGAAAACATACATCCACCAGAATCCAAGGTATGCATACACAGTATCTTGAACAGGGTATAGCATACATATATAAATAGGAATTCTGTACCTTCACACATTTGTTAAAGTGAGCTACAGGCTACACAAACCTATGCTGTAATACCCCTGTTAAAGATTTAAGGTGCCATGCGGCTCTGTTGTTTTTGTGCTGACAGATTTAGAGTGCCTGCTACTCCATTCAAACTGCATGCCAGTCCCTCTTCCCACACTCTGCCCTGAGCAGCAACGGCACCGGGCCTTGCAAGGGTACCTTTCCGGTTCATCCCCATCTGGAGGCATTTGAGCAGCCGGCAGTACTGGCACCTGTTGCGCTGCTTGCGGGACATGACACAGTTCTTGTCGCGGCTGCATCGGTAGACCCGCTTGTTGCAAATGCTCCGCTTGAAGAAGCCCTTGCAGCCCTCGCATGAGATGATTCCGTAGTGCAGGCCCGTCGCTCGGTCACCGCAGATAAGGCAGGTACGCTGGTCCACCCGGTCATCTGTAAGAGGAAGGACATAAGGGTGAGGCTCACAGTGAGCAGCATACACTGAGCAGTCAACCCAACCAGCCTGAGCACAGCAACTCTGAGAACAGGACAATTCGCCCAGATGCTCATGGAGGAGGCTGGGAAGGACAAAACCTCTAACTCTAATGGGGATGCAGAAGCTAAAAGGCAGGCCTTTCCAGAGTTTGAAAAAGTTACTCTTTAAGACTTCAAGTTGATGAAATGTCAGTGCATTGCTAAAAACGAGACAAAAAACGTCCCCTCCCGAATGGTAGAAGGCCTGGAAACCACGAAGGCTTAGAGAGCTGGGTATGTTTAGCCTGGAGAAGAGACGGTTAAGAGGGGATCTGATAGCTATGTTTAAATATTCAAAGGACTGTTATATGGAGGATGGAGTAAGCTTGTTTTCCACTGCTCCAGAAACCAGGACAAGGTGCAATGGCTTCAAACTTCAGGAAAGAGATTCCATCTAAACGTTAGGAAGAACTTCCTGACAGTAAGAGCAGTTCAACAGTGGAATACGCTACCTCAGAGTGTGGTGCAGTCTCCTTCTTTGGAGGCTTTAAAGACAGGCTGGATGGCCATTTGTTGGGACTGTTTTGATGGTGCATTCCTGCCTGGCAGAATGGGGTTGGATCCAATGTCCCTTATAGTCTCTTTCAGCTCTATGAACCTATGATTCTACAAGACATCCCTTTGGATATTTAAAAACAGCTAACCCATCACCCCTCAGTCTTTTTTTCTCCATGTTAAAAGACAACAAGCTCCCTAAATCATTCCTCGTAAGGCTTGCTTTCCAGACCTATGATCATTCTGGTTGCCATTTTCTGGACATGTTCCCCCAAATGCTTTGGAAGACATCTACTGTACTTTATCAACTGTAGTCCAAAAAACAGCGTTTCAATGTCCTGGGCTTTACTAAGGGTTTACAGTAGAGGACTATAGTCGAAAGGAGTTGCTAATGATAAAGAGAGAGTAGAGTCCTGGAACACACTAGCACTACAAGAAGTAAATAAACTGGAGCCCCATGTGTGTACTCTCAATTTCTGTATGACTATGAGACAAGAAACCAGAATTTAATTCACAGAAGGGTGAGATGTGTTAAGTGTGAACAGCGGCTTACTCCTGCAGATGGTTCTCCCTCTCAATCTCACCTTTATATATGTCAGCAAAATTTTGGCTAAGCAGTTGAAAAAAACTGTGAGGAGGAAAAGATTCTCATTTAACAATTATTATTAGCCAGTGCTAAAACAGCAGCCCCTTCCCCAAACAGCATAACTTTCACCCATCCGGCAGCTTCTAGGTTAAAAACAACAAGCAGACATTCTCACCATCCATCCAGGATTGCTGTCAGCTCCTATGAGGCATTTTAAGAATTCCCCCATCTCCAGTGAGACAGAACTTGGCAGAGGCCCAGTTCTGCTGGGATCCAGGGAGGGGTCACGTGGTTATGGTCAGAGATGGGAGACATCATGCTGAAACATGCACACCCTTCCGTGAGGGAAGGCTCAGGAAACTGACTTTGCAAAGCTGGGCCTCATTAGCCCAGATCTGCAGCCAACCGTAAATGCTGTTTTGCACAGGACCTTGGCTGCATCTGCTCACAAATGAAATCCAATGCCACCCATCTTTGGTTGAAGGTAAATTCAACCATCACTTGCTGCCAGGAAATCACAGCTACTAAAATAGCCCCCTAAGTGCCAGGACAGACTTGCTTTTGGGCAATGAACATCGATTTTGCTGCCTCACTGACTTTATTTCAGAGATGACTGCTGACCCCACAGAAGGCATCCTAGCAGAACCATTGCGGAGTCCAGTGTGAGAGGCAGACACCGTCTGCTCCCCACTCCCATTCCCACAGGGCTCCAAAAAAGGGCAGCTCCTTCCCTGGGGACAGGTGCAAGCCAAACCTAATTCCCAAATGGCTTCTCCTAACGCAATGAAAGCAAACAGCATTACAGAGAACAGGAATGACGGATAAGTTTTTTTATGACCAGATAGGGACAGAAGAGCACCGCAAAAGGGTGCAGCTTGCCACAGGAACCGTCAGCTGCAGCAGGAGCCAATTTTGGCCTCTGCAGCAAGGCTCACCTCCCACTTTTTGGGCCAAAGATCAGGATGAGAAGTCACCTCTAATTCCAACTTCTGAGTTTCTCTGTGAGCTTCTGGCAGGGACAGACTGTATTCAGCTATCACTCAGACCCTTCCTGGCCATCTCTTTTGTCCAAAAATGTTCTTTTCTTACTTCTTAGGAGTATGGGAGCCAGATACAGGGCCACACAATATCCACGGATTACACTTGTCCCGCCCTTGATGTAGATGTGTCACGACTAAACCGAGACTGTGTAGATAAACATCAAAGGAGGAAAGTAAGTGATACAGGAACACTGCCACTGCTGTCCCCCTCCCGCAGCAAGGCTGTGATCAACAAGGGGCAGATGCTTTTGGTCTTTCTGTTTGCCTGGCTGGTGCAAACATGGAGGATACAGAAAGGCCCCGGAGCTTGTACAATGGTTCCTTGTACACTAACAGATTTCTCACAAATTCACAGGCAGTATCTTGACAAACAGCAGCTTCTAAACAGACTTTGTAGTCACGGGTTACATAATCTCTGTCTTTAGCTATCTGATGACCACAGAAAAGGGGAGATTAGTGGTCCTCTCTGGGTGGGATTTGACTCCTTTGCAATCTCCCAGCCTCATCTTCCCTCTTGCCCCTCCCATTCCAATCAAAGCCATAAATCCAGAACTGACTTCCAAGGGGGAGGTGGGGAGAGTGGCTGTTGGCCAAGGAGAGGTGGTCCAAGAATGATTCACCCACCCCCTGATGTGAGGAGAGGTGGGGGGGAGGGGAACTTGTTTTGGCAGGCATCTACCCCACGGCTCAAACCCACAGTAAGTAGGACCGTTTGTGAAAGCACAGCAGTATGTGGAAGGGAGAGTCTTCCTTCCCACAGCTCAGCACATGCCCTAGTTAGGGTAGGTTTTAAACACAATTTAAAACTTTAGAAATTTAGAAACCCCAAACTGACACCTCTTCTATGAAAGAGGCCTTAAACCAACAGTTTTGCTCATAAAACACACAAACAGACACAAAAGACACCCTGCTGGTCAGGAATAAAAACAAATACCAAACTCACAGCTGGGCAGTAACTTTATCAGGACCCAAACAAAAAGTTTCCAAATTGTGTCAGCTTCTGAGTTCTGCAGAACCTTTCATCATAAGGAAGTGCTATGGATCCAGCCAAAAGCCCCCAAATGGGCCACCTCAGCAGATCCACCAGGCTGAGGCTGGAGAGAGACCTGAAAAGCCGATTACTGGCCTGGAAAACTACAGCAGCTGCCTCCTGGCCGCAGCCAAAAGCTGCTGCAACCCCAAATGGCCCCTAGACAACGAGGAGGGGGGCGCAGCTCCTGACCTCTGCGGTTTTCGCCCTCATTCATGCATGCTCTTTGCAAAATGGACATGGACAGAGGTAGCCATGACCTTTCTGTTTGCCACTGGACCTTTCCATGGATGGGGGGAAGAGGCCTCAAAACAGCTCCGTCACCTTGAAGTTTGCTTGGGGTCCTGGAAAGTGCTGAAAAGTGCCAATTTTCAGACCAGATGGTGAGAGTGCTGCTTTGCACTGCCCAGGTTTTGAAGCAGGCTCTTCCTGGACACAGAGTAGGGGGGAAGAAAGTCCTACCAGCAAGAGACTTGTTGAAACTGGAAAATACTCCTAACTCCACTTAGGCATGGTACATTTTGGTAGCTCTGTTCGGACCCAAAATTTGGGAACCATGCCATCTATCAGGGAGCAGCTGCCATGGGAAAAACAGGGGGCACAAAACTCCAGCCTTGGCTCAAGTCTGGCAGATTCTTATTCCCTGCTTTCCTCCTCAATTCTTTGTGTGTATGTGACTTCAAGTCGCCTGTTGACTTATGGCAACCCATGAATTTCATAGGATTTTCTTAGGCAAGGAATACTCAGAGGTGGTTTTGCCTGTTCCTTCCTCTGAAATACAGCCTACAGAACCTGGTGTTCGTTGGCAGTCTCCCATCCAAGTTCTAACCAGGACTAACCCTGCTTAGCTTCTGAGATGATACAGGATCTGGTGCCTTTAGGATATTCATTCTTGCACACCACTAAAGAGCATGTTAGTCTCTTTCAGTGTACTCGCCTCCCTCAACTTGGTGGCATTCAGATGCATTGAATGATAAAACCTAACTGAAACTGACTAAATTCTACTTGCTAATCCCAAACCACAGCAGTCTCACCAAATCAGTGGAACTTATTTGGATACCAGCTTACAATTATTCCATTGATTCAATGGGCATATTCTTCTCGGACTAAAAACTGAGATTTAGGCTTTTGCCAGCACACTTCCAATCCTGACAGGTAGCACATAAGACTAATGCTTTAACTGATATATTTGTAAGGCCTACTTATACAGCCACTCTTTTGCAAACAAATATAGACCAACCTTTCACTCAAAAAGGACAAAAAAAGAAAAGGAATTTTCAGCACAGTATACATAAACCCCAGACATTCTGTATAAGGCATGGGGATTGCCGTAAGTTGGAAAAAATCTGAAGATACACCACTGCCACCACCACAAGAACAATGAATGTCGCCGAACTGCAACTCCCAGTATTCTTCCCCACTGGCTATGCTGTCCAGAACAGCTAGAAGCTGGAGTCTGACAACATCCAGCGGGCCGCATGATTCCTATCCTGGTACATAACAGAGGAGCTTGATCACTCAGAAGTAAGAGGGAAGGTGCTGTTGCACTCATGCCCTGCCTGGTGAGAAAGTGGGTACTGTCCTCGGCCAATACGATGTTTGGTCTGATCCACCTTCAGGGTTCTTCTGTGAAGTAAGCACAGGGCTAAATAAATCGTGTGTTCTTCTAGGAGGTGTTGAACTGCAACACCAGCATTCCTCTCCACTGGGTATGCTGGGAAGGAGCTGCATTGGCCATATGCTTTTTACCCATGTTCTTGACCAGTGCTTTTCAAAGTAGTGGTCCCTGGACTGGTGCTGGTCTGTGAGCCTCTGACTACTGGTCCACTGAAAGTTTCCAGGAAAGAAACAGTTGTAGACAATGGACATAAATATGGTACCAGTCCCTGAAACACTGGAAAAAGAATAATTCTGATTTCCCCACATTATACGGCATGGGAAGGACTGTTTCTATACAATACTCAAACTCCAAGACCTCCCTGAAAAATGGCCAGCCACGGTGCACAAGCCAGTGTGTACAAACTCTCCTTCTCTTCAATGTGTAGTTGGGGAGACTGTCCTTAGAGAAGCAAACTCTATCCTGGAGTGACTCTTCTACCAAGAGAGGAGAACGCAGGACCAACCACCCTGAATGAGAACAAACCACTCAAAAGACGGAAAGAATAGGGTGTTTTGGAAAAAATAAAAGCGACACTCAAAGTTTGTTCCCTGTTTGGTACCCACATACAAAAGATGCACAGCCATAGGGATTTCAGGGGAAAAAAGTATGAGAAGAAAATGTAAAAGTCTGTCATGGATCCTTTTGGAAAATGCAAATGTATTTCTTAAAGTCTTTTCTCATCCAGACGACTGTACACAGGATGCTGTGCCATTTGCATCCCTGCCAACCCCTTCTGCAAAGAAAAGGAAAAGCCCTCAACCTGGGATATCTACCCAGCTAAGACATGGGGTGGGGGTTCCCCTCCTTCTAGGAGGATCTACTGGAGTCTGCCTGGGAGGAGGAGAAAACCTGCCACCATAGCTCACAGAGGCTACAGCTTCTGTATCGATCTTCTCTGCCCCAGCGCTCACTTCTGGAAGAAGAGGAAGATTGGAGAGAGGGAGAGAGCTTAAGAAATCCAGGCTTCCTGCTTGGTAAGTGAGAGGGCTGAAAAGCCAGATTGCTGTTTGCTCCGGGCTGACCCCCTCCCCAGGAGGACCTGTAAAGAATTAACTCTTTGTGAACCAAAACATGGTACTTTGGCCGAGCTGGGAGAGTGGAAAGAGCCAAACAATCTCTCTTCCCATACTTATACAACCAGTTTATTACTGAAACCCAGAGATCACCAACATAAGGTCTGCTGCATTGTTTTAAAAAAGATGGAGAAACAAACACCCACACACATAAACCAGCCTTTCAAAACTTTGGAGGTGCACTATTTCACAGCCTCTTCTGTCCATGGTAAGGAAGGATGTTTCTGTTGCTTTCTGAATCCACACTACCTTTGCGTGTGGGGCAGTAGGGCACAGTGTTGTTTTGCAACCACAGGCCTTGAAAACACACTTGCACGGAATGCAGGAAACATTTCTGAGCTGTAGCACTCTCACTCAACCTTTGATCATTCCTGAGCCTTCCAAAATCCTCTTTCCAGAGCTCACAAGCAATACTGTGGTTGGGGGTGGGTGGGACCACCACCACCCTGCCTCCCCTTGGGAACTAGAGAAAACACTAGAGGGAGTGAAGCTGGATCTCTTTCTCTCTCCCCCTCTTTTTCTCTCTCTCTTTTCAACCTCCTTCATCAGGGTCTCTTTCACAATGGCCTGCTTGATGCAAAGTCACTCGTAGGAGGGATCAGCCCAGAGAGGAGAATGGAGAGTCCATCGGTAGGGCCAGAACATCTCTCAGGAAACAAGATGCCCTTGTTGTATGCCTTTCAGCTTCTTCCTTTTGCCCCCCTTTCTTAGGTCACCAGTAAGCCTTCTGCTTTGCTCTTCCTGGAGACACTGGGCAAAATGCGGTTAACCTTTATGGAGACTCATTTTAAAAACATTCTTTCCTGTCCCCTTCCCAGCTTCTTTTATTTATGTGAGTTTAGATGCAAAGCCAAAGAAGAAAGAGATTCATGGGAGAAGAGGGGCCTTTAGAAGGCCAACCTGTATGCACGTCTCATTTGTGACAGGGATGAGAATAGGAAAAGGGGGGGAAAGAGTCTGAAGAAGCCACAAGGCAAGCTGGAAGCCCCACCACCACCAAGCACAAACAAAAGCAATTAATGCTGCTGCTGCTACTGCTACCACCACCACCTCCTCCTCCTCCTCCTCCTCCTCCTCCTCCTATTCAGGGTCCTTAACCAAAGAGGGAAAACTACGGGCAGCAGAAGACAATTGGGGAGGGATCCTGTTATTTTTCCAAGCTCGGGGCTGTAAACTCTGCCACTGGACTCACAGGACCTCTCACCCATAAACCTTAAAATCCAGCACTTATCGAGAATACTAAACAAAGCTCTTCCCCATCCCTGGTCAAATGTAGGAGAGGAATTTGTGACAGCATTCAAAGGCATCCCCCCATCACACCACCAAGCAAACCAACAAAAACCCCAGGAATTCAAACAGTTTTAAAATAACCTGGGAAGTGTTTGCGAAAGCAACCAGCTGGCCCTTCCAACCAGGTCTGAGGCCAAAGAGAGCCCCCTCCCTATCCCCACTGCTGGCCCCCAACCATTTGCTCCCCACTCCCCAGCCAAGCCTTTACCTTCCCATGCCTCCATTTCATGTTCAGCAACCACTGCATTGGCTGGGGGACTTGAGCAGAGCCATGAAGAGAGCAAGGAGTTAAGCAAAGGCCTTTGCTTGTTGCCCAGTGCAGCTCACTGCTCCACGGCTGAGTGGGTGGGTCAGTGGTGGTCCAGCTCACTGCAACCGTGCCTGGGACACACACCACAACAACCGTCCTTGGTCAGTTTACAGGCTGGTCACATGATGTAAAAGTTCAAGCCTTAAGGTCACACAACTTGCAGGGGGAATAGTCAAAGGGGAGGGGGGGGGGCAGAGTGCGGACAACAACACAGCCCAAAGGTCCAGGCGACTATGCTGGCCATGCCATGCCATGCCATGCCATGCCGTGCTACGCTACATCTTGAGCATCAGTGGGGCTAAAACTGTTGGCTCTGGGCCTGCTCCCAGATCTTTGTTCACCACAGACCTAGTGCCCTTCAGGCAGGCTGGACTACAATGCTCAGAAGCTCATAGCCAGCACAGCTAGCTAGAGACTTCTGTGCATTATAGTCCAGCATGCCTAGAGGACCCCTGAGAAGGCTGGTACAGTGCATGTGCAGGGAGACCCATGCCACATACTCTGCCAATCCCCAACCCCCTCAAGGTACATTGCAGTGAAACAAAATTCTAAGTATTTTGAAAGGGGAGGAAAATCCCTGTTGATTTCTATCCCCCAAGAGGTTTCAAACTGTTCTATTACATCTCTCAGACCCAAGTCATTCAGGCCCCAAAGCAGATACTGCTACCCCTTCACCCAAAAAGGTCCAGCAACATCCAGACACCATGCTACTCCTTGGCTCTCATACTTGCCCCAAAGGGCTGCATAAATGCAGCTTGAAATTTTCCTCACCCTGATGCGCACTTTTCAAGCAAACATTCCTGAGTCAATGGGGTTTCCACTGGAGGTGGAGGAAGATCAGCTGCCATACAGCCCAAAGGTCCAGGCAAAAGAGGCTCCCCTCCCACCAGTTACCTTCCATAAAGGTGGCCTCTGGCTTTGTCCAGCCGTCTTCAAGAGAACAGCCCGGCGCTGGGCCGGGCCAGCTGGTCAGGCATGGCGACAAAGCGGACAGCACTCACTCTCGGTCTCTCTCTTCCCTGATCGAGGAGCCGAGGACACCAACACCTCCTGGCCAGTGAGGACAGGCCAATGGACTGCCGTCTGTGAAAGGGGGTGGGGTTGAGGCTGGCTCAGATCAGGCGGTGGATGTCTCCCTCCCTCTCCTCTTCTTTCCTCTGGCTGCTAAAGCCAAAACATGGCACAGCCCCAAGCATTCCGTACTCGCTCCCCCCAGCCGGACCCTTGTGAAAGCAAGGAGGACCTCGTGTAGCGATTTATCCAGAAAGAGCCGTCCTCTTGCTATTGGATGGCAAATATTTGCTGAGGTGACCAATGGGAGGCCGGCGGGTCTGGTGTACAGGCCTAGCTTCAAGTAAGCTGCCTAAGGAGAGGAAGGAGGGCCGCAGAGATGATTAAAGGGGTGGGGGAGAAAGAAGAGCTTTCCCTGGCAGTGGAAGGGCTGCCTAGCTGGCTGCCTGGATTAAGGGGCTTCTAAAGAAGGCTGCTTTTCAGAGGAAGGAACTGGCAAAACCACCTGAGTATGCCTTGCCTAAGAAAACCCTACGAAATTCATGGGGTTGTCATAAAATGACTGGTGGCTCGAAGGCACAGACATGCACATGCACACACACACGAACCTCCCTCTCAAGCTACGAAGCCTGCAAGGAAAGACAGGAGATCCGTCCAAAAGCACCACAGGTAAATGAAAAAAGGCAGGTTTCATCTCCTCTCCACTTTTTAAAGGTAGCCACCTGAGCAGACCTCTTTGCCCATCTTGTTTTAGGCCTTCCAAAACAAAGGCACAGGTTATGAGCTAGAGGAAGAGTGGCAGGAAAGAGTTCAAGTGGGCACTACTGAACACCAAGGGCAGTTTGTAACGGCTGACATAGAGTGGACACAGGTGTCTTACTGGGCAGCAAAAAACAGTGGACATTAGGAGGAGGGTTGCACAAATTAGGCCATTCCTATAAGTTCTGGGACTACAAATCTCAGAATCCCCCCAGCCAGCAAAGGCCCTGCTAGTTAGGGATTCTGGGAGACATGATCCAAAAATTTATCTTCCCCAAAATCTGGCTGGAATTACATCCATTTAGCTCAGGCTGTGATACTGCAGAAAGAAAACAGTTGTCTGCCCCAATCTTTTCTCCAGAAACATGAACCGGGGGAGTAAAAGCTCTTCCTTCTTCACAGCAGTGGCACCCAAGACCACAGGGCCACAGCATGGGAGCACAGAGGAGAACTGGAATTGGAGGACATCCCAGAGGTCATCTAGTCTAGCATTCTATGCTTAATATCTCCAGTAAAAGACTGCTCAGCACATTCCTGAGGCTGCCTGTCCCACTGCCAACCAACTCTCACCACGAAGACATCTCTCCTAGTATTTAGCTGACACTGGACTTCTCTACCACTTCCACCCCCTGGTGCCTTCAGTGGGAACAGAGAAAAAATCTGCACAGTCTTCCACACGACAGCCTGTGGTGCTTTCCCATGGTAAAAGCAGAAAGACCCAGGGATTTTTAGTGGCTGGCTGCCCTCTTCCCCCTCGGGCAAAGCCTGAGACCAGATGAGACCAGCTGTTTGCTGGCTCAGGGCTGGATACCTCTGGCTCTAAGGTGATCATCAGTTCCCATCAGACCTCCAGGTTGGTCCATGGTGAGACATTGTGGAAACATTAATTCATCAAGATCAGAAAGACAAAAGACTCCCCAGCCCTGGAGTGATAGAAGCTTCATCTATTTTCTCAGCCCCTGGAAGGAATGACCACGCTGTGGGATGATCTTTACTCACTACACCAAACTTATGCTGAGCTAAAGGAGTTTTTCTGCATCCCACAAGGAACATCTAGAAACGAGAGAACCATCCAAGCTTATTCATACCTCCATTCACCTGCCTTTAAATCTTGCCTTTTGATTCATTTCCTGCCCAGCAGGTGTTTCTAGTGCTGCAAGAGACACACAGGCCACCCTTTATCATTTCTGATTAAAAGTATTAATGTAGAACCATTTCTTTTAAAAAGGCAGTTAAATATAATAATGGTAAAAATATAAATATAAGCACAAACCATTCCAGTTAAAAGACCTTCAGCAACAGACAGTTAATGCTCAATGGTCATGGTAAACAGAAAGGTCTTTGCCTGCCAGTGAAAAGAGAGCACAGAGGGGGCCAACTAAACTGCTCATGGGAGGGAATTCCACAGCCTGGGAGCAGCCACTGAGAAGGCTCTCTCCCAGGTCCTCAACAAATGTGCCTGTGAGGATGATAAGACTGGGAGAAGGCCCTTCTCTGAGGATCTTAAAACTTGGGCAGACTCACATGGGGAGATAGGATCTCTCACATAGCCGGCTGTTCAGAACCAACAGAGAGACACTGAAGTTGGCAGCACCAGAATGATGATACAGAAAAGAATATAAGTAGCTCCGTAATTTGTCAGCTAGCTCCCAAAGACTAGCCAGAGCTTGCAAGTAGCTAATTAGAGATAATTAGTGCCTTCTACATAATTCCTTTCTTTACCAACAAAGGTACGGCAGGAAATTAATGAGTGTAAGTTAACTAGGAATATCTCCACTCTTTTAGTGGGGGACCACTGTAACTTGAAAAGTTGGTACTATTGTGATGGGGATGTTCAGTGTTGGAGAAGGACTATTCCATGGTTCAGGTAGACAAGGATATCATCTGTTTTGTGCCTCAGAAGAGTGGCTTGTAACATTTAGATTTTTAAAAGTTATTTGTTTAAAGGGGAGCCACCATGGTGTAGTGGTTTGAGCACTGGACTACGACCCTGGAGACCAGGCTTTGATTCCCCACTCGGCCTTGGAAACCCACTGGGTGACCAAGGGCACATCATCCTTTCAGCCCCATAAAATCCCGTGATAGGTTTGCCTTTGGGTTGCTGTAAGTTGGAAGGACTTGAAGGCATACAACAACAATTGCCTAAAGCTACTTCTGGGAAATGGACAAGAGCCTCTTTTTTTGTAAATTCTAACTATAATTGCAGCTGGCCACATTCAATTGTAACTGTAACCAAAAAATGAGTTGTAACCAATTGTAACTGTAACTAAAAACTAGAAAATAACTTCCCAAGCTCTCTGGTCAGCCCTGATTGCCTCCTGCCCATTTACTGGTCTTTTCATCTGACAGAATTCAGGCTGTGATTATAAAGGGAAAAAATTTTTCTTTTCTTCTTCAATTTACAGTTTAAAAATGAATAAAATACAAAAGCAGAAGAAAGAGATGAGGTATGTAGGGATGATCAGCTAGGACCTTCCCTTCCGCTTTGGTGTCTCTGAAGCATGCCTCGCTGCGAGGCTGCATAAAAAAAACAGCAGCCAAGAAGCAATCTCGTTTTACTGCAAAGCAGGAGTTCTTCAGAGGCAATCCAGCCTGAAGACCTAATCCAAGCTAATTACCAGGGGCTTCCAGGAAAGGTGGATCCTCAGAGCTCTAACAAATGAGGGCCTTTGGGGGGTGGGCAGGATGGGGGGGATTGCCTGCACAAGCTCCCTGTCCCCTCTGCCTGGCCAGGAGGTACAGGCAGTTATCCAAGAGGTTTAACTTATACGCTGGCCATGCCTTGCTGGGTTATCTTACTCCAGCGCATAGACAATTTATTTTTGGATTTCCACGCCATGTTGGCTGGGGATTCTGGGAGTCAAAGTCTTTAAAAAGAGACATTTTCCAAGCTCTGATTTATTCTAACTCAATTCCTGGTGTGTGTGTGTGGGGGGGGACAGCAAATAAATTCAAAGGCAGCACCAGAAACCAACCAGGGCATCTACATGGGGGATGGGGAACAAAAGAGAGAAGAATTCACCCCTATTATGTTTTAGAGACTTTTTTTTCCAAAGGCAAGAAGAGCTCCTGGCGTGGAGACCAGTCAAGGCTGTTTTTATCTAGAATTGGGGGGGAAAAGCGTGCTGAGCTCCTTATATGCAGAAAAAGGAGATGCTTTAGAACACAGTTTCTCAACTTTTTTTGGTAAAACCTGTGCCTTCTTTTCATAAACATAAAAATCTCTTGCTTCAAACTGGCCTTCCTCGATCACTCATTCTGAAATTCACTTCATCTAGCTTCACTGGGAATGGGGAAGGAAACATTCTTTTGGGACCTGGATTGTGATTGACTTGGGGAAGACTTTAAATTAACCTGCTTTTCTCCCAGCCTAGGACCCAAGCTTGCAACAAAGTACAGCTATAATACCATTAATACAAAAGCTAAACAAACAATTCCATTACAAAGTTTTAAAAAAACAATTCAAAACACATTCAAAATATGATAAACACATAGGATACCCCATTTTTTTGCCTGCCTGCAGAAAGACAGCAGAGAAGGGAAGCCAAACAAACCTCCCACAGAAGCCTTTCCAATGCATGCCTATTCAGAATACCTAAGTCTTTATATCCTGTATTTAGCTCATCTAACATGTTTGATTACAGTCCAACAGCCCAGACAACTATGGATACCAAGTCACACAGTGTGTGGAAGATTTTCCATGGTGACATAGAGCATCAGAAATTTTTCCACCCCACATCTCTACTGGAAAGCCCCAATTTGACTGCAGCACTTTCCAAAATGGAGTAGTCTTGCTGGGTGAACACCAGAGGGCAGCAGCAGGCAGCTCAGGAGCAACCTGAAAGAGCTAGTGATACCTACAAAATACAGCCCCCCTCCCCCCGAGTGCAGTGTGGGAGCCAGTTAAGCCTCCACCTGCAGGCAGGTAATCCCTTTCACACACAGGCACTGACAGAGTCCAACAAGGAAACCAGGAATGCGTCCATCTGGGAGGGCTGAGGGCAGAATCTCTGAGCACTCCTTTTTACCAGCCATTCACATGGCCCTCACATCCAGTCACAGATGGCATTTTCCCTGTAGTTCTTCCCTCTTTTCACAGACCACTGGTTTTTCTGACTTTCTACAATAATAATGAAGGAAGCATACAATCTCTTGTGGATAGCCATAGAAATGCAACTCCTCCTAAAAAAAAAAAAAAAAAAAAAGCACTTTTGACACGAGCAGTCACAATGCACCAGAAAATCACAAAGCACTCACCACTTGGAATATATTCATTAGAACCATTGCAGTGAGTGTTATTTCATGACATACTTTTCAAAAGTGATCTTTCAAGTATTGCTCAAATGTTTTCTGGCACAGTTGGCTTTAAAAATCCACAGGAAATGTATAGAAGCAAGTGATGTTGTAATAAATAATAATAATAATAATAATAATAATAATAATAATAATAATACCCCCCCATACACACACACACACACACACAACATGACAGGAAAGATTTGGGTCACTGCAAAAATTATTGTGAATTATTATGAATATTTGTTCATAGGACTACACTACAATACAAAAATCACCACTGTAGCATTCTTTTAAAAATGGGAGGTGTCGCAAGAAAACTGTGGGGCAGAACTGGGTCCTCATTTTGGGAGAAAGGCAGAATATACATCAACTATATGAATCAATCAATGTATAATTTGTTTCAGTTTGAGCAGTGATTAGAAAAGTTGTGTTCCACAGCATTATGGTGATATGGCACCATAGCCCTCTTCTCATTCATAGCTCACCTTTCCCCCCAAAATCGGACTCAAGGCGACTTACAACTTATTTTTAAGAAGCACCAATTTAGAAGTGTATAAATTTCAAAAAACCTTAAAAAAGAAATAATTCGTAATGCTAAAATCACTAAAATTAATTGAAAAACCAAATAAAATACAACAAGACAACATAGCACAAGATCAAAAGTCTATCACAGTCAACTTGTTAAACCTTGATGGAATAAGAATGTTTTTACTTGCCAGTGGAAACACAGCAAGGACAGAGCCATTCTGGCCACCCTACACAGGGAGTTCCAAAGTCTGGGAGATGCCACTAAGAAGGCCCCCTCCCTTGTTCCCACCAAAGAAGCCTGAGAAGTTAGTGGGACAGAGAAAAAACCCTCCTTTGATGATAATGCAATAAAATAAAATAAAATAACAGATTAAAACATCTTTGCCCACTGCAGTGATTTTAATGAACATGTGCTAAGCTTCAAGCCGCCTCAGCCATGGCAGCCATTTCTCACTCACTGGTGTTGAGGGAGGAAGGCATAAAGAAAGCACAGTATTCTGTGCTTTTCTAAACTGGGAATTTGCCCCCTTGTGTTTAATTTTATCAGGTTTTTTTCCCCTCTTATTTCTAAAAGGACAAAATCAGAACCACTGTTCTCATAAAACGCATTTGTAACTACAAATGGGGGTCAAATTGCCTCAACTGCTAGAAACTGAACTAAGTGGTGCCGGTAACTCTACAGACAATGGAACTGTCGGTGCCCCAATGACCTCAGTGGAAGAGAGCTAAATTCGGCTGGAGGCAGAAGAGCGGACACACATGCACAGCTCACTGAATGCGCCACAATTAGTGTCAACCATTTTTAACACCTGTCCTCTTTAAACTGAAACAAATAAGGGAAGTACGTAGTGTTGCATAACTATCCAGACAAGTATCCCAACGGAAATAAAGTGTGGAATTTATTTCAATATATTGAAGCCACATTAAGTGCTTCATTCCTCCTCTTCCCCTCAATCCTATTTTCTCCCTATTTCAGCTCAAATACATATGGGCCACTAGGACCTTTTAAATGTTTCGCTTCATAAATGCAAGTGGCTAAATAAATTAGACCGTGCCTTCATTTTAGCACATTGAAAAAACTGCCAGTTTCAAATTGTCCAGAACACCCACACCACTGCTCCCAAGAGTGTCAAAAAGGCCACTGAGATTCTGCTTGTAGTCTCTAACGGAAGAACAATGCCAAGTAAAGCAGTGCCAATACACTGCTCATCTGGAAGCAGTCCAGGCAAAAAAGGGCATGGCATTCAGTAGAGGAAGCAGTCTGCAGATCACATGGTGACTTCTCTAAGCTTCTCCACTTTCCCCAAAAGCCACTCATGCAATTGGCCAAGAAAAGAGAAGGTGCAATAATGGCGACTCAAGTATGGAATATCTCTAGGGCTTAAGTGGGTCAACCTTGGCTACTGACAGCTACACTCAAGGGAGACATGGGGAGGGTGCAGCCAGAGCTTGGCAAAGCTACATTCTTTTGTTAAAAATGGCATACAGAATCCTCTGGGGGATTCTAGGAGTTGTATTCCACCAAAAGAGAGGTAGTACTTCAAAGGAAGACTGCCAGGGCATGCCAAGTGCTGTAGATTATATTTTAGTGTAAGGCCATGGCAAGCCACCTCTGAGTATTCCTTGCCCAAAAGAAACCTATAAATCCAAGGTGTTGCCGAAGGCGAAGGGCAACTTGAAGGCAACTGTCTCAAACTCTGAGCATCAAGCAAGTCCTCCTTCTGAGCTTAGCCTTAACTAAGCATACAGGACAACAGCAGTATGGAAAGATTCTAGTCCTCCTGGGGGACAATGAGCCTTAAAGAGTGAGATCTAGTCTTCCTGGCATCCGAGCAGAAGCTGCTTAGATCTGTGCTTCTCAACCTCTGCTCCCTCAGATGCTTTGGACTTCAGCTCCCAGAAACCCTAGCTAGCTTGGCCAACGGTCGGTGATTCTGGAAGATGAAGTCCAAATCATCTGGAGGACTGAAGACTGAAAACTGCTGGCATAAGTGATCTCTCTTTGGGGCAGCATCTTCCATTTCCAAGAAAGAGAGAGTTCATTTAGCCTGGCTGCTGCCCCTAGCAGTACGTCAGGGATGCTTTGTTGCTGAAGGAAAGGAGTCTCCAAAAAATCCAAGAGACGCAACTTGGGATTATTTGGGAAGACAAGCCTTTGGCTTTCTAAAGGAACACTCCTGAAATGTTTCTCCCCTGGGTCATCACATTACGTTACATCAACCCACGTTTCACAGCGCGCCTACGTCCGGTCAGCTCCAGCCTGTTTTCTCAGCACCCTCGTTTTTTGCTCCAGATCTGTCACTTTGCATTAACACCTTTTATACTGGCTGCCTACAGAAATAACAGCCTCTCATGTGTTGGCACAATCCATTTGTCCTGCTCTAATTACTTTTTGACATAGCCTCCCTCTTGCTGCGGTCTTGCCTCTCCTGACCTCATCATATGTTGTGGCTGTTCCTCTCCAGTCAACTTTTACATCCTGATGAATGTACACGCACATTCACAAAACACACATTTCCCCAAGGCTCATGTAGATGTCCTTGCTTCATTCCCCATCACGCCCCTGGGAGGTAGGCATTTACTGTACCCATTTCACAGATGGAGAACTGAAGCCAATTCACATGAAATGCAGGTGAAGTGATTTTCCAAGGCTTGATTACTCCTCACTATGCAATTCTGATGAGACTCTAGAAAGAAGCAACACAGATATATGCTATGGTATACTTCCTGCTTTGAGACCCTCATGAGGAAAACAGAAAGGAATGAGGGAGAAAACAAGAAGGAAGGAAAGAAGAAAGTCTCAAATGGCACTGAAAGCTGCTATTGCAACACGGAAGCGCAAAGCAGGAATGTTGAACAAGGCATTTTGAATGTAAGCCTAAAGCTCTGTGGGAGAGAGAAGCCAGACTTTGACAGCCATGTTAATCTGGAGAAGACAGGTGAGGAAGAGTGTCCTAGTTTCTGCATCACCACTAATTACGGGGTGCCCAGTTCAGTCTGCATTGCAGCCATCACCCCTTAGACACAAACCATGCCAAGAAAACATCCACTTCACACCAGGCAGGTGTAAAAACCTTTCCAAGCCCTGCCTCCCCCAAGGCCTGCCAGCTAGAAATCAGGCAATCTCAAGGTGCATCTGTTTTTCATAAAGAAAGAGTCCCGGAATGCAACAGGCGCCTGGGATTAGCCTGAGGGAATCTTTTGAGACAAGAGGGACTCCAGACAAATACAGAAACCCATCTGGAGAGAAAGCAAAAAGAAATACAAAAAGGCATCTTGCCTCTTAACTCTTTTTCAGCATCACTTGATGGTGTGATGTTCCTAGATATTTTGGGAAGGTGCTAATTCCTTTAATAAATTGCAGCTTACTTTCAGATTCCTTCTGAATTTTGCACAAGTCCTGCACTCAAACACATCTTAAATAAGATACATGTGAGAGAAGCCAAGGTAAGAATCTGTGGTGGTGAGAGGAGGGGCAGCCTTCTATGATACCTGTCCTCCAATGTTCTCTCACCCTTATTTAGCCCTTTCTCTCAGGGTTCAGGAAATTATATGAAGCCAGAGACCAATTTACTCCCTCCTGCCTGGTGAGCCTGTGCTTTGCATCCAACTATCAGCTGCTAAAACCTTCCATCCACTCAGCCTCAGGTCAGACAAGACATCAGTGTACAGTGACAACTCTTTCCCTCTGGCATCTACTCTTTTCTGTAATTAAACTGCCCGTCTTACTTCCTGGCTCATGAGGCAAACTGGAGATGAGGAGGGAGCTCTGATAAGCCTGCAAAGATCAGAAATGTCACTCTGTTGGACTACATTGCCCAGAATCTCACAGCCAGCATGCCCAGGGATTCTGGGAACTGTAGTTCAAGAAAGCTGTTTTCCCCTCAAGCTCTGGACAACTCTCAAGCAAGGTGCCTGCAGATCCTTGCTCACACCAGTGCCCGCAGGGCCGTTACTCATGAGTTCCAGAAAGCAATCTGTTGTAACTGCAGTTGGGGTTAGACACACTAAAGCCCACTTTCTCTTCAAGAGGAGTTGTGTTATCACTCTCCCCCACTACCAGCTTTAAAAGTCTCCAAACTTCACCCCCCCCGGCACAGGGACTCAAGGCATCTTGAAAAATTAAAAAAATAAAATAAAATATAAATAAAAACAACACAAAGCTGATTGCTGGCATGAAATTAAACGGCAGGTAACAATGGTGGGGTACTGTGTGGCCTTCCAAATGTTGCTGAGCTACAACTCTCTTGCAAGCCACATTGGGGGGGGGGGGCATATAAATAGAATAGAATAAAATAAAATCTAAAAAAACCTCTCAGCTCCCCCCACCCCAGCTTTGGCTCTGCTGGGAGTTGCAGTTCAACAGCATCCAGAAGCCCACATAATTCCCAGCTCTAAGGTATAACACTAAAAACCATTCTAACCATCCATTACAATTTTTCAGAAGTTCTAAAGCAATACTACTGCAACTGATTTCTGCATTGGCAGGAGGCTGGACTAGATAACTCTTGAGGTCTCTTTTCAACTCTAGGATTCTATGATTTTCAAAAAGCACAGCTCTTTAGTACTTGAGAGACCCAGTTGTTTATACGCTGTGTGCAACTGCCAAGGACGCAGGTTTCTCACAATGGCAAGGCCACAGGGTACCCAGTGGCAGCCTCAACATGGCGCCCTGCTGAGATCCAAGAATAGCACTGCCTTAAGAGGCTGTGATGTTGAGATCACAAGGAAAAAAGAGATGGGGAGGGAGGGAGAGAGAGAGAGAATTAGGCCACAGCTGTGGAGTTCTGAAGGCTACAACATAGACTCAATATGTCACAGAGCATTACATCAGAAGACAGGATGGCGATGGCCAGGCACAGATCACTCTATCCTTCACCCGCATTCCACTGCTGCTTCCCAGTCCCATTGTTCAACCAACATAAAAATGAAATATGCATGTGTGTGTATGTATGTGCACACACATGAATCCACACTAAGCTCACGTTTGCTCAGTGGAGAAAGATACTAAGCTGGGCAATTTCTTGTGCAGCCCCCAGCCCGCACACACACATCACCCCTCTCTATGTCTTCCAGTCTGATTGCACCAAAACCCAACATTTGGGTGATGAAGGGAGAGAAAAATCTCTTTGCAGAAGGAGCCTGCATTTGGAGCTTTGCCGGGCTTCGGATCACACACAGACATAACTTGTGGGGAGAGTGGCATATAAGGAGGAGGCTCCCACGCTGCTTTCCGTCTTTGTCCTCTTAGTGAATGCATGCTATTATTCTCAGTGAACCTAATCAAGCAGCAGCAAGCACAGGTGCAGCAAACTTAGCACTCCCTCTTTCCAACAGAGTGCCTCTTCCAGATGTACTGGACTGCAGTCCAACACATCTGGAGGGTGCCAGGTTGGGAAAGGCCCCCTTTAACAGCTGAAGGGACACTTTTGTTGCCTGAATTAGGAAGCCTTACCTACCTATCTACCTATTTGCGTTACATCCAGCCTTTCTTCAAGTATAAGTCCTAAAGCAGATTAAAACAAACCACGGCTTCATAATATCAAATTAAAAGTTTTTTAAAAAGCTGAAACCAGCTATCATCTTAAATATAATACTGTACTGATTTAAAACACTCTAAAAGCATACAAAACATGACAATTAGAATAAAACTATAGCACATGGCATTAAAAGATCCTTTTGCAATGATCATTTAATAATCAAAAGGTCTTTCTAAATAAAAACAGCTTTGCTGTTAGAACAAGCAGGCCAAATTAGTGGAAAGAGTTCCACACCCTTGGGGGAATGGCCAGGAACTTTATGCTTTTTGCCCTCTTGGACTGTAAGATTCTGAGCTAAGAGAGCCTAATAGAGCCCCCACAGCCAGAGACAGTCTACCCTTGGCCACAGTTACTGGGGGAAGCAGTAAAACAGGAGGTTTGATGCCCTCCTACTCCGCCTGCTGAAACACCCAATTGCCACTGTATCTCTGTGAAGATGCAAATCCACCCTCTGGCCTACGAACCAAACTCCCTTGGTCTTGAAACTTGAGGCAAGCCATGTTAATTGGTATTCTCCACCAGCCTTGAGACCCAAGGACTTTGCGTTCCACTTATGCTTTTCCTTTAAGTCACATTTGCTCAAGCTTGGCTGGTTTGGAAGGCATGCTTCAGCTCAGTGACCCACTTTCAGGCTGTGTGACCGCGGAGCAACTGAGGTCTTAGCAAGACACGCATCTTTTAGCTGCATCTCTCCTGTTTCTAAAGGGGTGGGACAAGGACACATCCAGGCTCACACGCATAGTTGCACACAGGAGGCTGGAACACACAGTTTGGAACCTTGTACCTAGGAAAGGCTGTTGCCTAACAAGGAAGAGACACAAACCTGTCAAAAAGGCCTGAAGACTGACCGAATGATGAATGAGACAGACCCTGCGTGAGTGTAAGTTCCAATCCTCAGGTTCAAATATTAGCTCATCATAACTTGACAAAGTTTTCTTTTTTAAAATTGTTTTAAAATAATACTTGCTGATTTTCTGCCCCCAAAGCACTGCACTACAAAAAAGACAAAATACACTTGCAAAAATTTAAATCCCACTTTAAAATAATCTTTTAAAAAAAGATGCTAAATGGTTTGAACCAGGAGTGGGCAATGCATGACCTCATTGTGGGCGACCCCAAAATGCAGGCCACGGGACGACCTGGAAGGCTACCATAGCCCCCAGACTCTCAAAAAAAATGGTAAGTTTTGGACCAATTTTCAGGTGATTTTTTTTTTTAAATTACGGTATTGGTGACATCTCCAAGGGCACAAAAATGGGGTTCAAGGGCCACATGTACTATCCCAACGTACACAGACAAAGCTAACACCAGCTCTGTACAGCATCCTGTCACAGACACTACTGATAGTAGCGTATCTCCACACAGTATGAAACCATATTTGAAACACTATCAAGGCGGACTGCCTATTCTGTCTTGTCTTTGAAGCCATGTAGGGAATGTCTTCCCACAGGGGCTTCTACACAGTGGAGTCGCGAACCCTCAGGCACACTCGAGCAATGCCCCTTATCAAGTACCATACGCCTGAAAAGAATCACACCAACGGCAGGATTACACTCGCCATGGTCAGACAAAATTAACATAGCCTGTAGAACTGCTGGTAATCCAGGGGTCAGGATCCCCACTGAGACACACCCTTTGCATTCTATAAATGAAAGCGACTTTCACCCATGAAAGAAGAAAGCCACTACTGGCAAAGCTGTATGGTGACCTACTTTCCCAGTGGCCCAGAAAGCTGGGAAATAAATCCAAAGCCCCAGCCTTCAGAAAAGACGACGGTGAAAGCAGCCCCCGACTGTCACAGGGGATTAAAAACTGCAGCACAGCTTGTAACTCTGAGCGACAGGCCGAGATCCTGGAGCACAGCTGGGGCATCTGCACCAATCCTTCCCTCCAAATGGAGACAGAGAGAGGGGCCTTGAAAATGGAGCTGGAAACAGCCGCATCAGTCCAGCTCACTCATTGTCACGCACCTTTTTCCACAGTTGTGGAAGACATGGTAGCAAGTGGACATGGTGTCACTTGTACTCTCATGTGCTAACACTAGAATCACATTTCAAAAGGGTATAAAATTTGTGGGTTTTTAAATCTATTGATTCAGCTTTCTTTTTCTTCTTTATTCTTTAAAGTGCTATGGACAGTTAGGCATTCTGTTTTTTCCTTCCTTCATCTTCCTGCCCCCAGCCATTTTGCTACCACAACTGTAAACCTCCCTTTCTGCAACTGTGAAGGGTTTGAAACTGGGCAGAAGGGAGCAATCTGCATAATTCTAGCAGGAAATGAAGGAAGAGGTGGCTCATCCCAAAGGATCTCCAGCAGTGCTTACGGGGAGCAAGATGACCACCTCTTCTCTGGAGAGAAGATTCCATTTCTGCTCAGATGAAGGGTGGGGGGGACTCGCATGTTATTTTTGGCACTGTGTTAGCAGTGGTCACTCTCAGCAGTGCAAAAGCTTGCCTACCACAAAGCCCTAGGTGAAGGTGAATGGGGGACAGAAAGAAAAAGCACTTTTATATATACAAAGAAAAAAAGCACACACAGCTTTCTACCTACCCAGCTTGACAACAATTTTTTAATACAATTGTCTCTTTTACATTTTTTCTTTTTATGTTTGTACTTGTTTTAACTGTATTTTGTTTTAACCTTTTTTAAAATTTTCAAATAAGCTTTATTCAGTACAATAAAAATATACATAATCAGGTAAAACCAACAGCAAGAATAAATTCATCAACATTAGGATAGTATAAATCAAAGTGCGTGGGGTATTTTATTTTTATCTTATACCACTTTAGGTCTCATATTGGAAGAAAGATATCAATTAAATGTTAAAATGGGCTTTACCTGATAATAGGGGAGAAGAAATGCACATTCTCTAAAAGATCACTGTGTGAGGGTGAAGACTAACCAGTTTTAAAAAAAAATGGAATGAAATCATGAAGCACAGGAGGTGCTTTTTTGTTGTCCAAATAGCACTTATGTGGTCATGATTGTAGTAGTGTTGCGCTAATGCTATCCACTAGATAGAGCAAAAAGTCAGACGAAAAAGAGTGATAGAAACTGGAAGCATAGCAGTGACCTCACTAAGATCCAACCACATGGAGAGTCAAACCTGTACAGCCTCAGAAATCCCCTTGAACTCACCGCTGGAGTACAGGAGAAAGGCAGTTGCTATATGTAATTATTTTTGACAAATAAATACATAATTAATCCACTAGACTTGGCCTCCCTGTGAGCGTGTTTCATGAAACCAATCCTACCCTGCTTTTCCAACTCATAACCAAGTTATAAGTTGCACATTGACCAAATATAGCCCAAGATCCCCTGCCATCTTCTCTGACACAAATGCTGGAAACCCTAGCTTTGAGAGAGAACCATTATCATGGACACACACGAAGCATGCCTAAAATGCAGCCACCAGTACTGAGAAAGACATCCATACCAAGGTGGACAGGCACTTGATTTTTATCATCTGAGATGCATCATAATCCAAGGACTGTCCTGAGGTGGGAGAAATCTGCAAGTCAGTGGGAAATACCCGATGCTTCATACCCACTCTAGAATTCTGCTGCAAACCCGAAAAAGATACCCACATCCAGGGTGTGGGAGGATCTGAATGGGTGGAAATCAGGTCCAATGGGGAAATGATTATGTAATAATGCAGAAATGCTAAAGGAAAGTGCTGTTCCTGCACATTAGTCCCCTCCTTTTAGTTGCAAAACTTGGCCTGGCTACCAAGACTAGCTCTAGGTATAGGAGGTGCTTGCCTACCTAGCAAATTCTGGCCTGGCTACAAAAGCTAGCCCAGATCCAGGTATCTCATGGTAAGTCTCACCGTATCCAGTGAGGTTCAGTTTCAGGATAAGCACACACAGAGCTGCAGCCTTACTCCCTGACCCGCGGAAGGGAGGAGAGACCTTGGGGATTTTGGCACTAGCCAGCATAGGTGCTCTGAGCACCTCCATCCCCTGCCACCAAAAGAACTGGTTCCAACTGTCTAGCTTAGGGTTGGACAGAAGACAGAGGTTTCACCTGTCCTTGGACTGAGTGCTTTAAAGCTCATCACAACTGGGGGAAAAACTGCTGCCGCTGCCCCATCATCACCATCCAAGCTTGGCATGGTCAAAGTGGAACCGGAAAATGGATTCTTCTTTTAAAAAGATCCTAAATGGCACTTTGGAGCTACAGACAAACAGATTCACAGAACTGGAAGGGACCACAATGGTCATCTAATCCAACAGGAATAAGCAACTAAAGCACTGCTGAGAGGTGGCTACCCAATCTCCACTTCTGAACTGCTCTTACAAGCCAAGAAATTATTTGCAGGGCACTTCCCAGTCCCTGCTGCCCACAGAGAAACCAGAAGTGGCCAGAAGTCTACTATCGGTTCTGTAAAATCACTTTTTAAAGAAGGGAAGGGTACATGGAAGGTTCTCTGCCTTTCCTCAAAAGAGAATCACCATACCTGGGATGTTTCACTGGAAGAAACTGTACATTTTTGGCTCATTTTTTTTCCTGGGCCCAGGAGCCATACTTAACATGAAGTGGTCCACATGTGTCTCAGAGTGCAAGAGGAGATGCGAGAGCCAGACAGATGTTAGGAACCCCGTTCTCCTATCCTCGTTTGTGCTCCTGTAGCACCTTCAGATGGGCTGTTTGATTTACCAACAGGTAGAAGTGCAAAGGGTCAGCTCAGTCATCATGGGATGGCACTAGAGCTGAAAGCATGCATAGAGTCTGCTACTACCACACCTTGTCCAAGAAATTTCTGAAGCAGGGGAAAATCAGACTGGTCCCTGTTGGAGAGAAAAATTCAGGGCTAAATGTTTCTTAGATTGCACCCTGCAATAGGTAGGTGAGTAGGAAGCAGCCTTCTTGTGGGAGTTCACTCAGCCTGGAACTGATCAGTAGCTGGCTGACAGACTGGCTGGGAACCCCATGGACGCTGCCTCAAAGATTCATGATGGAGGAAAGACGGAAGGTGTGAATATACTAAAGGAAAAGAACTAAAACCAAGAAGAGAAGTTTCTCCAGGTGCTGGAAAAATATATTTGCAACCAAGAAGTATCTTCTGGTGAGAAAATACTTCACTCCTTACAACTACTGAACAACATTTTGCTGGGAAATCCCACCACCATTATCCAAATGAACAAGTGCATTTGGAATGGCTCTTTAACAACAAAGCATGAATGGTTAACTTTTGCATGTTTGCCCATTCCACTCCACTCTCTTTCAACAGCTGCCAACAGCGGTCATGCTATTGATACAGCCTTTTAAATAAAATGCTACTGGATTTCTGATTGAGCCATTAGGATTTGGCTTCGGTTATGGTGTGATGACTGAACTGCAGTGGGTGTGTAGAAGCTTCATTAGACAAATGGTTTGGAAAACAAAATCAAAAAGCTGGAACAATTCTTGTACTTGCACATCATTTGTACTGCCCCACGTACAAGGAGGAAAAAAACCCCTTAAACCTTCCTCAGTCAGCCCTGTTCACTTCATGCCAGGAAAGCCTCCGTATAAGATTTTGGAAAAAGGTACTGCCTGAGACAGGTGTCTTGACTCAGACAGACCAAGGCCCAAGCAAACAAAAACAGAGGATCCCGCTCTGTCCCTCCTCTCCAGTGAAGATAACAAGACACCCAAACAGTACAGCGAGCCTGAACTACAGCCTCTGAATGCTTTGGAGCTTCACATTTCAGCACTCGGGCTCTGGCCCAATCAGAAGGCAATCCCTCGCACGGGCCTCGGCTCAGCAAATCGGCTGCATCCCAGCCTGGCACATGATGGGATTTGCTTCTGTCCATCATCTGGGTCATATATAGTTCAATTCAAGTGGAGCAGACAGGGCTGGGAGGAAATCTGGAGGAGTTCAATTGCCTGTCTAGCCAGCCTGCCTTGCAAGCCATCCTTCATCGTACAGGGGAACAGACTTACAGACACCTTTTTCAGGCAAAGCCCAACGACACCAAAATGTTCTCCAGGTGCTATTTTTGTACTTTTAATGCAATGCCATGCTGTGGGAAAGGATCTCTTCTGCTTTCACATCATCGTCATCATCGCTTTCTCTCAAGTCTGTACCAGCTGCAACTTTTGAGGGACAAAATAATCCAACAACAATCTCCCGCCCCTCTGCCTTAAAAAACCAAGTCTGTCGGACTGCAGTTCTGGACTCCTCCATTTTCTATTCCTAGGTAAGAATTTTAATCCTTTCTCGAATCTCAGTTTGAACGGGACTGGCTTAGAGAGTGGCAGGCATCCGCTCTGCGCATAGAAACACCACCAGTACATTTTCTTCTGGACTCATTTCTGCACGTGCTCCTTTGTTCTCACAACAGAAGCTTTTTATACACAGCGCATAGTATAACACAGCTGGAGGGAGTAATGAAGGCAGGGAAGGTCTGATGAACTCTCCGAAAGAGTCACTCCAGCCTCGGCAAAATCATTGTAATGATTTATTTTTCTCAGATCGCCAAAAAGAGGACTTCTGCTTGTATTTTTCTCTTCCTTCCACTTTTTTTTTTTGGTGGGGGGAAGGACACTTAAACAATTCTACACTTTGAAGTTTTTCAGTCCTGCAGAAACCCTTGGGTTTGATGTAACCGAATGTTCGCGTAGCCCAAAGGGTGAAGTGGGAAATGAGTAAGAGACAGGGAGGAACTGAGCGAGACACGGCGGACAAAGGCATGAGCCCTCACCAGACAGCACAGGTCGCTCTGGAGGCCAGCCGTGGACGAGACAGGTCAGCCAGCTGCTGCGTGGGGGGGGGGTGGATATAGGCAGGCGGACAAGGGGGAACGAGTGGATGAGGTGCTCATGCGTGCAGCCATGACTAGCTTTGGAAAAGGCCAGCCATTTTTCCCCAGTGGTGTTGCTTTGTGCTGTCTGAAGGAATGTGGCACCCCAGCAGCACTCTGGAAGCCCCCGCCCCACATCATATATAAACATATGAATGAAATCTGGGTGATTGGAAGGTACAGGGAAGCAAAGGGATGCCGCAGAAGCCTTGTGAGTTGCAAATTGTGTTGACTGACAGAAGTGCCCCAAGCTGTCTCTCCTCCACTCCAACCCCCCCGCCTCCAGTCCAGTCGCGCCTGCTTTTGTCTAACTCTTATAATCCACAGCACTGCCACTAACAAAGCTGTCCGAGTTTTTTAAGACAGAAGAAAGCATAAAAAGAGCTCTCTCTAGTTGGCCTTACCTGGGAGAGAGAGGAGGCACCAGGCTTATCAAAGGAGCTTAGAAAAGGGAGAAGAGGTTGGGGTGTCCTGAGATGTCTGGGAGGTGAGATGGGGTATCTGTTGCCAGAATATTCTCAAGGTAGAGCATCTCCTGCCCCCAGCCCTAGCCAGGCACTTCAGCATCTGACTTGATCTTTCTTTGTGTGAGAATTAATGTCTTCTGCATGCCTTATGTTGTTACAGTAGATTGAATGCAACACATGGTGTGTGGACTGCTGTTGCTCTCTTTTCTTTTTTTTCAACTAGTCCACTGAAAATGCTCATACATAGCCAGAGAGAAGAAATATTACTAGGAAATCTATCTGTTGTGTTTGCTCTGCAAACTGTGCCTGTTGCTCTTAATTAAGACTGTGAAACTTCAGAATTGAGACTTGCCTCCAGAGCCCTACCCCCTAGAGGGAAGGCACCAAAACATGAGGTTCTCCCCACATGCCTAAATACCTCCTGCTTTTCTTTGAAAGAAATTAGCTTTACCCAGATAAAGCAAAGAAAAAACAGCATTTTTGACAAATATGCACTTTGAAGCACCTAAACCTTCACCAGCCAGCAGTCCAAGGCATCTTGGCACCCAAATGCATAAGCTGTCACTGACTGATGCTCCGTTATGCTCACCCACCCTAATTCAATTGGTAAAGAAAGAATATTTTCCCCACCTTCATTGGCTTGGGCACACTTGTACTTCTGCCTTTATGGGAAAAGCTTTTTCTAATCTCATGTTGAACTTGCATCACTGTATCCAATCGCAATAAACACTCCACACATTTTCCAAGCAAAAATCTATCTTCCGCTGCTCCCTAGCCCCTCTGCTGTCTCCTCCAGGATCCTATCTCCAGTCCTCCCCTGCCTTCAGCTCTTCTTTCTTCACCCATTTATTAGGATGCCCCCAGATGCTGCTGTGCAAATCCAGTTCCCTTTCAGGAAAGAACTTCAAAACAAAACAAAAGTTTGCCTGAAAGAGGAAGAAGTGGCCTGTGGAAGGAAAAGAACAATGAGGACAGGGAGAGCAAGAGGGCAAAGGTTTAAAACAAAAGTAAAACATGGGTCAGGATGCCCAGTCCACCGCGCCTTGCGAGTCAAGCAGAGGGATGAGAGGCATGCGCGCGGCCATTTCGAAATCGGCCATTCATATCTCCTGGCCACCTGGATTTGAATAGAAACCAGACAGTGATTCTTTTTGTCTCAGCCACTATTCGACCCACTGGACAATAGAGATTTGTTAGCTCTCCAGCACAAGCTGCGGACCACAAAGCGGACAGCAGCGTGACTTGTGAAAAAGGGGGCTTGAGACTGCCAAACAGGAAATTACAGCTTCAGAAGCACAGCCTACACACACACGCAGCAGTAGATATGCTCCATGCAACTGTGGCACCAGAATTAAGAGACGTTGTTGCCAGTTGAAGCTCAGGAGGGTCAAGCTGTTTATTGGCACCGTCCCTACAACTGGGAAGGCTGGCTGCCAACCACAACCGCTCCTCCTCCACGTGGGCTGAAGCTCGCAGAGTGTAACAGAAACACAACGTGGCAAAAGGTTGGATTATTTTCTTCTTTGCCATTTAAAACCCAAGGGGGGAAAACATCTATGCACAGGGCTGCATCCATTGTGGGGTGGAAACTGGTCCTTGCTTTTTTGAAAAACTGAGCTGCTAGAGGAGATATCCCCATCTTCTCCCTTGCTCTTATTACATGCCCAGCCCTCTGAAAAAGAAATACAAAATGAGACTGGCTGCGTCCATCAGCCGAACACCATCAATAACTCACAATCTGCTGGTGCTATTGTAGTTGTTACAGGAACAGTAGGGAGAAAATAGAAACCCTCTAAAATCAAAAAATCCCAACCTTAATGGCAAAGGAATGTTTGGGAATTTACAGCCCACTTCATAAGAAGATGCAAACAAGGTAAATTTGCGGAACAGAAAAAGCCTGTCAAAGAAACTCCAAAGAAGGGCATAGGGTGGGGACAAAATTTGTTTGGTTCACCTTTTAACACAACCCCAATGAACTGACAATTAGCAAACTAACAGATAAAGCAGAATAGAGCTGTCTTTCAGTTTTCACAATTTTCTTTCTTTTAGTTTTCACAAAAAAAAAAAGATGCAGATTGGGGAAAATGAAAGGTGTAGCAACTGCAGTAGGGCAAAATGAGGGCTTTCTCCCACGATAAGAATTCTGCTCCCCCATGAAATTTCCTTCAGTCCCCCAATTTGCAGTGAATGAGGCATGGAAAATCATTCATGCACAGATTGCTTCCATTTGCTGAGTTTGCCTTGGTCACTTTGCTTTCCCTTTTTCCTTGAATACCGAAACTATTTCTAAATGCTCAACTGAAATTAAGTTACTGCAATGCTAGAAATTTGGGGACTGAAGGAAAATTTCATGGACGGAGCAATGCCCTCATTTTGCCCACCCCACAGCTACACTGCTGGCAAAACACACATATTTTGGGGATGCTTGTAGAAAACATGCTAGAGGAAACTTCACACAAAAAGAGGTGCAAATTTACATTTACCTTGAAACATACATGAAAACTGGTACTTGTTTATGTAGTTTTTTTTTAAATCCAAACAGACGCAAAAATGGGGTGGGATGAATTTCCACGTGAAAAACATACACACACACACTACAGAAAGCAAAACAAAGAGATTCATCAGTTCAAATGTGCGAAGGCACATTTTGATTAAAAAAACATAGAGCACTCAAAGGCTATGAGGATTTTCTTTCAGAGCTCCTCAGGTTATCTAAGGTGGGAGATGGGCACACTTTTTTTTTCCTTAACGCACTAGGGATGGGTATCATGGTTGTGTCCACTGGCTACAACTCTTCCTTTCCTGCACACTCTTCACAAACCAGCAGCCGATAGGTCACGGCACAGCACTGGTCCAGGGACCAACACTTTGTGCAGCACTGTATCACAAGACTATAGTGCGCCTCAGATCCAAATCCTATCAAAACGGTTCTAAAATCCTCTTTTGAAAGTACCTTTAGAAATTAACAAGAAATTGTTACTTGTTCCACCAGTGAAGCAGCTTCACTCCCTTCTATTCCTTTAATTTGCAATGTAATTTCATCTCATCCTCCTCCTGAAATCACTAGTACTTGTAACTTGTTATTTACAAGCTCTGCTTTGGGAGAGGTGTCTGGACAATTTCACCCATATCCAAAACATGTACTCTCCCTCCTATGGCTCCCATTCTGTTTTGGAGCAGGGTTTGGTTCCTGCATCTTGAAGGACAACCGCAACCAGAGAGGCAAGTCACTCACAAGAGGCACTAGACAGATTTAATTCCAGTGCAGTGGTGGAGAGAAATCCCATGCCTTGGTTCAGCATTCAGCAATGACGCAGGGCACACAAAATGAGTAATGCATGCTTTTGGTGGCCCATTTACTTAGTAGCCATTAATAAGGAAACTGAAGAAGCTCTTCAGCCAGTCACGAGTCAGGCAGCTGATTTAAATAAAACTGGGGTCCCATTTATTTTCCCTGAACTACCTTCATTCCATCTGCATGAATTTAACACAGCTGCTATGCAGGAGGCATTTGTTTTACTATACTTAGAGTCTGTCTTCCCTCTAATTAGTTTGAGATGGCTTTCTTCCAAATTTATCTTCACAATAATCCTGTGAGGTGAGGTAGCTCTTAATTTTTTTTACAGTTTATCAAAGCAAATTTGAATCTACCATACTTATTCCTATGGATGGGAATGGCTGATTAAAAAAAAGCACTTCCAATTAGCATATAGATAGAAAGTGCTATCAAGAAAGTGCATTGGTTTGGATAGATCATTTATTACTCTGAATGCACTTTACAGTCAGCAGCTTCTGCCATGGAATATTTCTTTGTATCCCACTCTTCCAATTAAAAAAAAACCTGAACCAAATCTTTTTGGTTGAATATCCAAGACAACAGTTTTAGATACCTGGATAAACCAAGCAAACAAGTAACACAGCCTTCAACACAAGAAAATCTAGAAGATGCTGAGACAGAAACTGCCTCAGTTGCCAGTGGTTAGAAAAAAAATTTGATTCTCCACTTGACAGCCATAGCATCAATCAGCAAACCACTACAGACAATACCCAGGCTGTCTGGTTTTGCAAATGGACAGTGGGAAAAAGCTAAGGACTCCAAAGTGAGAAGGTGGCTCCAGGCAGGCCTTGCGTGAGACTGGATGGGATGCCCAAGTTCCTATCTTGAAGACAGCAGCCATCAAAGGGGAGTTCAACTAAATCTCAGACCACCAGCAACCTTACTGGCTGAGCCAAGGACAGACTGTAGTGCCAAGAGCTTCCATGAGTGTATTCAATACACTCTAAGAAATCGCAGCAATTCAAGGAGAAGGAATAAAAACCACTAGTCTCAGGAAATCCAGAAGCAGCATTCCCACATGCAAACAATAATGGGATATTTACTGCTGAAATTTGGTAGCTGAATGCTAATACTTTGGGCCAACAAGGCCAAACAACTGAAAATTAAAACTCAGATCCCAAAGCATTTCATTTGCCAGCATCTGCTGGAGCATGCCAAAATCCACACGACTGCACTTCACACAGCCAAGTGCAGCTCTGCCCATCCCTAAAATAGAAGATGCACTGCTATTGTTTTGCTCATCCAAAGCTGTGCCTAAGGAGGATTAGCCCATGTGATGCCAGGAGGAAGAGCAGCTTAAATCCCAGCCCAGTGATTCTAACATTCCACACGGAGTGTCTTGTTGCTAACAGCTGTGTGGGACCTAGGAGAGAAGATATAAAACAGAAAGCAGATGCATAGCATATCATTCATTAGCAGCTGCTTCTCATATTAAGTGAACCGAAGCATCTTCAACAATGCTGGCAAACCTCATGGAGGCACATCCTGAAAGTGCTGCATTCGCAGCACTACAGAGAAAAGCCAGAGGAGAGCACACAGCTAAATACTACCACCAGCCTTGCTCCTAATGTTTATCCTGTCTGGCATCAGTCACGATCACCAGGTCTTTCAGAACTTCTGCAATCCCATATCTGGTACTGTTGGCACATAAGCATTGCCCTGGACTGTGATGGCAACAGGGAGTCTCTATGAACGGGGTGCCAGCACAAGCAGGCTGCAGTCTGGCATCCCATGGTACATGCCCAACCTCTGAGGCAAAAGCAAGTATACAGCAGGCAGAAGCAGCCCAGAGCACAGCAAGGGAGGGGGCAGTGGCTGTACCCACAGTGGCATCTCAGTTGTGGTCACTCCTTGCCAAAGACACTAGCCGCAGCCAAGGTCAGGATGCCTGAAAAAGGCCATGAAACCTTTCCTGACGGACTAACACAAGCACTTTGGCTTCTGGCCACCATTTCCTCTGCAGCAGTTCTCCAACCAAACTTCCCAAGCACTCTTTAACAAGCCCCTCTGGGGTTACGCGAGGGTTTTTTGGGGGGGGGGTTTTTTGGATGTATGTTTGCATGTGCATTTTTGCAACTTAGGATGTCAGCTGCTGCCGCTGCTGTTGAAAAAAGGAGAATTGCTGGCAATGCGCCAACATTCCCATGCCCCTATTTTGTAACCCTTCCCTGGACAAGAACCAGAGCGCTTGTTAGAAAGCACTAGGGCTCCCTGTTGTTCTTTGAGGGAGCAACGCAGACAGGCAGCTTTTGGACACTTTTGTCAAGAAGGGCTGTAAGCTCAGATGCTGAGCATACTCAAAATTCCAGATTCACTCTCCAGGGTGGCTGGTAGAGACCTTTGACTGGGACCCTGGAAAGCCTCCGCCAGCCAGCACAGGCCAGAGTTGGGGTGGGGGGAACCTTAGGTTTGTAGGATCTGCTTTGTTTTTCACATAAGACTTTGAGATCTGCAAAGCACAATCAAATGTGTATACACATACACAGACACACAAGGAAAGTGTTCTGGGCCCCGGGGCCTGGAGGACTACTCGGACTTAACAGAGCCCACACTGATTTTGCACAAAAATCCATGCCTGAATATCCAAACTTTCTTTCATTTCAGCAGGACAATTTAAGGTAGGTTTATTTTTTTGGTAAACAATTTGAGAGGTAGAAATTCTTTCTGATCTGCTGCAGGTGACCCAGAAACTTCCTGCTACATTCATAGCTATCTTTTGGATATCTTTGACACAGACAGTACTGAATGAGGTAGACCCAGGGTCCTGAATTATATTTCCACACCCATGACTGGGAATGGGCAGCAAGTTGTCCTCCGTGCCTTTCCATGCTTGCTTCTAAGCAATGGAAACCAGTTACTTGGCAGCAGCAAAGCTTTAAAATATTACAACACTGGGTTGTAACTACCAGAGGAATTCTTGTAAGTTGTAGGCCCTCCGAGAAATCTTTTCCAAGATTGGCAGGGGTAAGCCTGAGGGTGGCCTACGGTGGGTTTACGATAGCAACATTCAGCTACCAGTGCTTCATGATGTCCCTCTTCTTGTGCGGTGGTATCACACCCTGATCATTTGGATGGTTCTGGAAACACACTCACATTAATGTGAGGTTTTATTATGAGCTTTTACCGGAAACCAGCATTCAGACAGGGACCCAAATATCTTGTGCCAGTTCTTCTTGTCAGATTTCTACAAGAGAACTACAAAAAACAGTCTAGCGTGCAGTAGGATCTGTGCTGCATTTAAAATCTGTTAGCCTAAGAATAAGCTTAGGGATAGCTTAAGAATGATGTTCAAAAAATGCGAAGCTTACTTTCCAAAAAAAATTTCTGGTCTCTGAATACACGCATGTAGGAAATGGAAAGGATATCAAAGGATAATTTTATATCTTATTACAATTCCAGGGCAGGCAGGCAGGCCTCTTCATTTGAGAATTCTAGGTGAATTTTTATTATTATCATTGTCATTAATAATATCACCCTCACAGACTGTTGTAGGTTTTGGTAGAGACTCCTATTGTACAGCTTCAGTTTCCCTTTCTGTTCACTGAATATCAAGGTCAATTAGGATGATGCCTGGCTAGAACTTGTCAAGCAGATCAGACATCCCTGGCAAATGCTTGGACCAGGCAGAGGTCATCTATCACTCTGACCTAGATATCTGCAGAATGTGTTCCATCAGTTTGACTGAAAATGTAAAATGGAGCCCACCCTTCATCTTTCCCTCTGAAGATTAGCTCCTCAATGTAATTAAGAAGGCTGAAATCACTGGCATTTGCTGGGATAGTTTTCTAGAATCGTGACGTGAAAGATGCACATCTTATAATTTAAAACAGAGGTGGGCAAAACAAGGCCCTACAGCTGCATGCGTCCACTCTCCCCAGGCTGTTTTTGCAGCCCTCAGCATCTGCAGGCTTCCTGTACATCTACTTTTCTGCTCAAGAAGCATGAACTGCATTTCCCAAAATCTTACTTGCCTTCCAAACAGATTGATTCTAAAACCACAATTTCTCCTTAAACCTATCAAACTCCACCTATGTTAAGGCTACGATTTCTAATGTCAGCTGGGGATAGTGTCAAGTCCCAGACTGTGGAGTGGCTGATCTAAAATATACGTTGTATACTTCCAAAGCAAAGGATGCAGGAACTGTTTTGGTTTCCTCGGATAAAAACTTTTCACACATGCCTGGTCACCCTACAGGGAATCCAATAAATGCTCATATTGCGCTCTGGAAATAAAATACAGCACAACACCAAAGCAAACCAATGCATTGTGCCTTTGGGGTTACTCTGTTTTCATGCCAAACATCCAGTGGGAACTACACCATGGACGCAGCACCAAGAGCCGCCACAACTCAATTATTGTATTAATATTTCTGTTTTATTTCAATTTTATTCCAATCAAAGCCAGATTTTCTTTTTTTTTTGGCTGCCTCTCCCAAAGCAGGGTGAGCAACAATGCGCAGTGCCACTCAGCAGGCTGCCACTTTTGGCATCTATTAGGAAAAGACTGTTCTCTGGAGAAAACAAGACAGGAAACGTTTGTGTGAAGCTTTGATGAGTGAAACTCTCCATGCAAGGTTGGAAGGCTCAGCTCTACTGATAAACACTAGATAGATAGATAGATAGATAGATAGAAAGAAAGAAAGAAAGAAAGAAAGAAAGAAAGAAAGAAAGAAAGAAAGAAAGAAAGAAAGAAAGAAAGGCAGGCAGGCAGGCAGGCAGGCAGGCAGGCAGGCAGGCAGGCAGGCAGGGAGCCAGCCAGGTATTTTCCCACCCTCAGATGTACAAGAGCAACAGGAAGGATAGTCTGGGGTGGCCAGCCCTCCAAAATTGTTTTGCGTAAGTGAGCAAAGTGCTTGAAGACTCTCTGGAAACCAAGTGCTGAGGAACTACTGGCACAAAGTATCTTTTTGAGGACTCTTCAGCCACTTCCAATACTGGGGGGCACAAAGGATAGAGGTGGGACTCATACCATTAAAGAGAGAAATGTGTACCCCTCTTAAGGATTTTCAGGGTTTCTCTTGTCTCTCTTGCTCTAGAAGAGACAGGGATACCCTGACCTTGAACACAAAGTTGATTTTAAACGATCATTTAAGTCTCCTGGCTGTCTCATCAATTCACAATATTTTTTATCTACAGGCACTGAAATGCAACAGGGATGCCTGCCATCCACAGTTTCTGAGGCTCCAAGATGTTCCAGAAAACTTTTCTCCTACCCTTCACATCTGGGATGTTTGCGATAGTAGAGGAGCCTTTGGAAAATGAGGTTGTCAGCCTCTCCAAAGAAACTCATGAACAAGAAGAAAGGATGAAGAAAACAGAGCTGATAGGCTTTCCTCTTGTCAGTGTTTCCAGAGATCCTCTACCCAGCTAGCCACTTCACCCTTACCCCTATTTCTTCAGTTTTCTGGCCAGAGGAAATGGTGTCACAGACGCTCATGAAAAGAGACTTGGCAATCATCACCCAGCACCCACAAGCAAGGAATGCAATTACTAATTTATTGTACCACATTCCAGTACCAAACAACAAACTGTCAACAGTAACCTGCACCTTAGTTTGCATCTTGAAACAAGTAATGGAGTCCCACCTACCTTGAAGTAAGTTTTCTTTCGTATCCTATGGGAAAGGACAAAACAAAAAGTGGAAGAGCAGCAGTTCTGCCCACCCCCACACAACTAGCAATTAGAGAATTTGTCACGAGGCTAAAGTAGAAAAAGAGATTAGCACTTTTCTGGGGAAACTGAGGCAAATAGCAGCCTCATATCCCGTCCTAAGACAGGACAG
Organism: Cyclura pinguis; assembly: GCA_030412105.1. NCBI lineage: Eukaryota > Metazoa > Chordata > Lepidosauria > Squamata > Iguanidae > Cyclura > Cyclura pinguis. Next base: position 2,152,375 of record CM059613.1, read on the forward strand.
CACAGCTGTGTTTTCTTTAAATGGAGCTTTACTGTAATCCGAGGTGCATGGGGTAGTGGTCTGAGTGTTGGACTACAACCCTGGACACCAGGATTAAATTCTCCATTCAGCCCCAGAAACTCTCTGGGTGACCCTGGGGCACATCACACTCTCTAAGCCCCAGAAAACCACATGATAGGTTTGCCTTGGGGTTGCCCTAAGTTGGAAGTGACTTGAAGGCACACAACAACAACAACAACAACAACAACGTATTGTAGTCCAGGGACCAGAAACGCATGACCCTCCAGACATTACTAGACTGCCATTCCCAGCATCTGTCACTGGGTGGCTAGGGCTGACGCAGCAGTATCTCAACATCCTGGGGTCCTTCAAATCTCCAGGGGAGAGTCTACTTTTCCAAAATACAGCCAAACAGAGGAAGCTAACACTAACTAGCAGTAATGCCTCTCTAGGGTTGCAGGTAGGATTCCATCCTACCTGCACCTGGGGATACTGGGAACTGAACTGGCAACTTTTAGCATGCTACGTAGAATGTGTGTTTTTGCTGCATTTCCTTCCATAAGGTGGCAACTGCCTAATACCCACCATGCTCAGTTATAGTAGTCTGAACTGTCAAACCAATGTCACTGGTCTATTGTAGCACAGAGGTATCAGTAGTCATCTGTTTCTCAACAGGCCACACCACATGCACATTCTCCTTGCCTCTAACTGGTTCTCTTTTGCTTTTCTTTTTCTAGTATGCCCCAAAACAGAGGAAGAGAAGCAAGTACACAAGAAGGGCCCATGGTACATTGGTGGTGGTGGGATCCATTTTCAAGGGAAGGGGCTAACCTGAAATTGCAGCAAAATACACAAGGTGCCAACATGCCATTCTTTCTGGTGCGAAAGTTGGTGAGACCTTCCTACCATCAAGCCTCTAAGATGACTGGCAGTCAAGAAAAACCATGAGAAGTGATATCGTTCCAGGAAGGAAGGAAAGAGCAAGGGAAGGAGGGAAGGGCTGTCTTACATGCAGCTGCCAAGAATGTAATTGTTAAAACAATAATGCTTAAGTTGGTTTAACTTGTTTAGTTTATATATGGATTAAGATGCAAGTGATATGCCCACCGCTGGGGGAGAGGGACATGAATAACACATGGCAGAAAGAGCACCTGTCAGGCAAATGGCCACAGGATAGCTTCAGTGAACATTCAACGCTGTCGGTGAGTTTGAAATCGAGAGTAAACCATCGACCGTTGACTGTACCTTGAGGTTTATCACTGACGTGTGGAACAACTTTCAAGCTGCCATGCTTGACAAGATAGGTGAAGTGGGTTGTGATATATGTGTGGGAACCAAACACTTAAGCTCTCCCCTTACAACTGACCACAAAGTATTTCTAATATATTGGTAACGTTAAGACAACAAATGTGTTCTTCCTCATCCCTGGTTCACTCTACAATCCATAAACTCAAGAGAAACAAATACAAAACTTTGGCATGAGACAGACAAAGGAGTTTCCTGACATATTTCGTATTGAATGCATTGCGCTCTACAACCAATTTCCACTAGACTTCTGTGCACCTTTTAAATCAGGGGGTGGGCAGCTTTCCTCTGCCCTGCCTTAGCACACACAGACTCCTCAATCCACTAGGGAGGGCACACACAAGTCCATCTGCCCTGACAAGCTTGCCACACTGGCAGCAAAAGAAGCCTTGCTTTCACTTTGAACAAGTTACCTGTTCCCCATATGTCTTGTTTGCAAATAGAACTGTGCTTCCAGGAGAGAAATTCACCTTGGACACAGTTGAATGGGACGTATTTTCCTAGTTTAAAATGACACCGTTTTGCCACCACTGTAGGCAGGAGTGGCAGGGATCCTTGGAGCGGCCATGGAAAAGGATGAGAGGTCAGCACTGGTTAGTACTTGGATGGGAGACTGCCAATACATCCCAGAGTTGTAGACTAAATTTCAAAGGAAGGGACTGGCAAAACCACCTCTGAGTATTCCCTTCTTAAGAAAACCCTATGAAATTCCTGGGGTTACCATAAGTCAACAGGCAACTTGAAGTCAGGTACACATACATCTTTATTTATGATGCACTCATGCCTGTCATTTTTCATGCCCTCAGAAACCTTCCCACCCTCAACTTTTCTATCATGCACATAGTGGCCACTTCTCTCTTGCTGAACTGCATTTGAGCAAAAGGAAAAAAAAAAACTCATCAACCTGTATATTCAGACACAAGCACAGTGTCCACCAATATTGCATCCTTCAGATCTGCAAGCCTACAATTCCCAACTAGCACTTCCAATGATATGGGATGAGATACTGAAGTCCAAAACTTCAGGAGTAATCAGAATGGGAAAAGCACTTTTGATGGAAATCCAATATCTAAGCAAGCAAGAGTGCTGGGCAGGGTGGGACGAGAGGCCTGGGTCTTTCATGAGCAAACCACTGGAGCATTATAGTCCCTTCCTCAGTCCTAGAGCTGTTAAGTCCCAAGAGTACGAGCAGCATCCTGAAGGGATCATACAGCTCACAAAGCTGGATAATATGACCATACATTTTCCAACTGTAACTAAGGAAGATTTCACTATGGTTGTACCTCTGCTGCTTCTCTAGTATTCCAAGACTTTGTTTTCCCCTCTCTTTCCATGAAATAAAATGGCAGGTCAAAGTAGTGGTTAGAAACAGTATGCTGCAGTGTAAGTACACTGTGTGTTGCCCTGTAGGATTGAGTTGAGATGTGAGCAAGAAAAGGAAGAGCCCCTAACTGGAGCGGGAAACACAAGAGAGGCTTCCACTCAGATAACGGCTGCAATCAACATTCATTGCTGTCGGTGGGTTTCAGGTTCAGTCAGCTCTCTGACCAATGAATGCAAACTGCAGACCAGATAACAACAATGACGTGGAGCATGGAGCATACCGTCAAGATTCTAGCCCTCTGTATTAGTGGAGGAAAAAAGTTTCTCCCAGAAGGCAAGCCACATCTGAGATACTCTTTTACAATTTGAGGGCAGAACATACAACGCAAGTTCAGACTAGAGCTTAGAAGAGTTACCAGTGTTAATGCTTCTGGAAGCTACGGTCCAAAAAGGGGATTTTCCCAGGATCTGGCTTAGACATTAATGTAATCCACCACTCAGTCAGTTCTCTGCCTCGATACTTATTCTAACATAACGAATAGCGACCCTCACTGAAATCAGTAGTCATTTTGTGAACAGCTCAACTCCTGGTTACCAAAAATACCAGAGATGGGGAGAGGCAGCAAAAAGCCACAAGAGCCCTCCCAGGAAGAGCCTCAAAAAGCTTTGTCTTTGCCAAGAGAAAAGGGCTGCTTGTTCTCAACTCTAACTTTATTATTACAATCACACAGAAGTCTTACAAAAGCAGAACAAAGCCATAGGGCCTAGTACCAGTTTAGGAGCACCTGGTTTGCCCTTAACTGTACTCTGGCTGGGGATGATGGGAGTCATACTCCAACCCCTCTAGAGGGTGCTGAGTTAGACTAGCCTGTTTTGGAGGTAAGGGATAAGGAGTGAATGTAAAAGCCAAAGTCTCTTTTCAAAGCTAACTGTGCACTCATCTTGTCATTAACAACAAGGGCCCAAAAAAAATCTCCAAAGCTGATGAGACATACAGAGAGAGCTGCAGGAATCAGAACAATCTTTTAAACAACCAAGTGTTTGGAGTTCCAGATCTCCATGGCTGCCTGCCACCTAGTGGACAGCTGTCATCAAGTCATTAAATAAACAAGTCTGTCACCACTAGATGGAGACCACAGGAGTACCCTGCTATACTGAACACAAAATTACAGGAACCAATTAACTGCGAAGGGAGGCAGCCAAATCTCAGGGTGGTCACATCGGAGAGGATTTCTCTTTTCTTTTCAGGCAGTACTACTTTAGAAGCTGTGTCTCATTTTCAAAGAGCTGACCAAGCATGGACACGTAAGGGAGACCTCACCAGTTTATGCCAGGTGAGAAGAAAAAGTGGTACTTACTGCCAGTGTTCAAGGGAAGCACAGACGAAGGGGAGTTCATCTGTTCAACATCTGTAGCTAGGAAGAGAAGGGAGGGAGAGTCTGAGACATTCTTCAAAAACAAACAATTGAGTCTTTCTGTCCAAGAGTTAGTAAAACCCCTCACCTGCCTTGCTCATTTAAAACGGCCAGATTTGCAAGTCATTTTAAGCCAGGAATCCTAGCTTAAGAAGCAATGATGAGAAGGTGCTCGGAGCCCCCTTTTTGTTTCTCTTGTTCATCTGAGCAGCAAAATAAACTAGCATTTTATAACTTTTTCACTTTGTCCAAACCAGAACTTGGAAAAGTTGTTTTTTTAGACCACAGAGCCCAGAACCCAGAACATGACCATGTATTTCCTCTACAAAGCTAAACCTTATACTAAGAGATGAGCTGCCCAGCCTCTGCCCTGTTTTACACAAATATATACACCAGAGCCCCTTGGGGCACATCTACCCACTTCACAAAGCTGAAAGTAGACCAGATGGACAATTTTGATAGCTGTGCCTTGCAGCACACACAGAGCAGAACTACAAAATCAATGGGATTGACCTAAGTCTTGACTTACTGTTCAGCAATTGATATTCCATAGATCTGCTCTAGTTGGGACTAGCAACTGGGTTTTGTCACATGGCTTCCTCTTCTTACACAGCACATCAAGCCTCTGTTTCACAACCAAATTATAACAGAATATACAGCCACAGAGAACCAAAAGGTCTGGAGCACAAATCAGTATGGCATTTTAAAGGGAATCTGTGTGGAAAATCAAGTCTCAACAATCTGTGATGATTTTTAAAATATTTAACTTTGGCAGAGGTTGGTAGAGTGACTTTTTCAAACTACAACTCCTTGAATCCCATAGTCATTCTGCCTGGTTCTGAACTTTGCTCAACCTAGTACTGTCACTCTACAACTGAACTTAGAGGTTAAAGCCAACAAACCCCATATACTCAATGGAATATATGAGCACTATGGGAGTGAGGAGGAAACTGCTCCTCTCTCCAGGCTCTTTGCCATCTCAAAAGAAAACTGCATGACAGGGTATAAAAAAGGCAAAGCATGATGGACCCAGTGGAGCCCATCAGTGGCTGTGCAAAGCAAAGAGGAAGTGACGCCTCCAACTCTCTGCTGAATCTCACTGAAGAATCTCAACATGTGACAACCTCCATTCCGAAATGGCTGCAGCTACCAAGCCTGAGCCAGCCACTGGCAGCACTCCCAACCCTTTATTCCTGACCCAAAGAGCATCCTTAGGCTTCTAAGTTGTTTCAGTTACCCTGCAGCAGAAGTGGGCAAGCTCTCACACCCAGCACTAGTCCTTCCTAAACAGAAGAATCCAGCTGTCTTCCATTTTTTGCAAAACTCTCTTTTGCAAGGTTTAGGAGCTGAACATGGCTCAAGGATTCTTATAAAGATCAACCAGAGCAAGAACTCTATTCTTTCCTCCTCTCCCTGGCAAAAGAAAATCTGCACTGAAGAGTTTCAGGGTTGGGCAGGGGGCTCCATGACTCCCATCCCTGCCCTACAAACCAGTTACAAACAAAAAACGTCAACCAACAGGCAAAATTGGGAAGTAGCTCTGGTCTTGGCACATCTGCAGGTTTGCTACTCGTCAACTACACATTTGAGACAAGGACTTTTAGGGGTTCACCTAGCTTTGCCTCTCATAAAGGCTGCAGGGTTTTAAGGTTTACAATGCCCTCTGGCCCCCATTCACACACCTGTCTGCTCATAGCACAGGGATATCTAGGAGTCAAAGGTACAGTCCCAACATTTAAACTGGCACAAGATCACTCAGGGAGCTTTTCAAAGAAACCGCAGCAACACTGGTCAACAGATGGTCCTCCAGCGGTTACCTGCTGCTGTACCAAAGAAGAGTCAGTTGCCTGAGGATTTTGCCAGATGGTAGGAGAAGCCTTTGCCAAAAAGACAACCACAATACAAGGTCATTTGGGTAAAAGTCATCTGCAAAAGGCACACAAACACCTATAGACTTTTAGAGCAATTTAGTAAGAACTGTTCCAAGCAAGCAAGAACATTTAGATTAGGGATGGGCAACGGTGTGGGAGCCAGGGCCAATTCTCCCCATGCCCCAAGATCTCCCAAAAGGTCACATCCCAATATCCAGCAAGCCAAAATACCAACTCCCTCTGGGGCCCTCTCAAAATAGTAGCAGGAAGTGACATTGTGTCACTTTCTCTTGCCACTTTTAAGAAGTGCTGCAGCAGAAAACAAGGCTATTTGGGGACTGTACAGGCTTCTGGGGTGCCTGTGAGGGAGGGGGGCATTTTAACATGTTTTCATGCATTTGTGTGACTTTGGGGCAAAAATAGCCAGAAAATCATTGTGGATTCCTTCAAATGGGACAGGGAACCTTTGGGGGACTGGTGGAAGCTCTGAGGTCACAAAAGTAGGATCTAGAGGTTAAATGTAGCCCATAGGATGCAACTTCCTCTCCTCCAATTTACATAAAAGAGGGAGTTGAATGTAGAGATTCAAATGAGACTCCTAGACTGACTGTGAAAACATTCCATTCTTTTTTTTAAGACAACAGTTCTCAGAATCTGCCAATCAGCATGGGTATTTACTTGAATGGTTATAGGATTCTGGAATTTGCATGGCTCTCAGAAAACTAACATATCCAAAGTCTGAAGAAGAGCCTGGGAAGGAATGCTCAGCTCTTGAAAGAATGGCTTTTTAAAACAGATTCATTTGTTCTTTCTCTCTCTCAGCAGTGGTAAAACCATCTCCCCTGAACAGAGGGATTTCATTCTTTCCCAGAAAAGTCTCTCCAAAACAAAAACAAAAACACACTACCAAAACCAGCCCACAGCAATCAAACTGAACTCAACTGGGTTCAGAAGTCCTTATGTTCTGCAGTGCCAATACACAAACTCTGATAACCACAAGCACTCCTAAATGCTAGCAGCCCCAAGACCTCAGATGCACGGGGGGGGGGGGGCGGGGGGGCTAAGTTGGAGAAAGACCTAGAGTTGGCAAAAATTTAGGGAAACTAGCCTGCTGTAAAAAAAAAAAAAAAAAAGAGCCCTGAAGAACAAAAGTCTGCTTGACTCTGAAGACCAGCTGTTGCCAGTCCAGCTTTGTGCCCTTTGCCCTCTCCTCTGGCCAATAAGTGAACAGCGGCAATTGTTGTCCTGCATTATGCACTGTTTACAAGGCCTGAGTGGCATAAAAGGAATTAATAATTTAGCTCTGCAGAGCTGATGACCTTTATTGGGGTGCCTCCTCTTGGCTGCTGCAAAGCCACGGGGTAGCTTTAAAAAGTTTCCTACTTTACAGCCTAATTGGGTACCATAACATAAATCAATTATTTCTCCTGTTTTAAAGAACAATGCTACCTATTCTTCTCTGGGGCTCCAGTTCCAACTCCCCTTGGGTCACGCCTGGACTCTTGGTTCTTTCGAGTTTTACAGCTGTATAGTAAACACGAGAGGAGAAGAAAAGTTTTGGCCAGCACTGCAGGATCGGGGCTGTTTGGAAACACTGCAGGGGAGGAAAAGGTTGCCCTGGCTTGAACTTCTCCTGACCCCTTGACTGCCCTTGTCCTGGCTTATGCTAATGGAAGTGGGGCAAGGGGTGTGTGCAGGGAGAAGCGAAGGTCCTTCCCCCACAGAAATGAACTTAGCCTGAACCTGTGACGGAGGCAGTTGACTTTGAAGGCTCCCACTGGGGGTTACTCTTCTTCCAACACCCCAGAGATGCCAAACCATGCAGTCTCTACTTTTGTGTACTCAGCCAACACGGGGAATTCCACAGGCATCTTACCATGGAACTAAAGACAAAACAGTCCATCCCACCTGGCAATCATATCTTCCCATATGAGCCTGTCCAACCTCTACATCCTTCAAAGGACCTTTTATCACTCCCACAACCTGCACAGGCATTATTTGGTGGGAACATGCGACAGGGCCTTCTCTGTGGCTTCTCCTACACTCTGGAATTCTCTTCCTAGAGAAGCTGGACAGGTCAGGTCCTCTCCTTGCTACTAACCTTTCATCACCAGGTGAAGACCTTTCTATTCCAGCACGTTTGGGAACTGATTGCTTTATAAAATAGTGGGGGGGGGGGTTGTATTAGAGCTGCACTGTTTTTAATCTATGCTTTTAAATTAATGTTCAATATTGTTTTAATTCTACACCCAGTTTAATATTCATTAATTTTAATTTTTTTTGGTCTTTTTTTTAGCAGTGTGTAGTTTTGCTTGCATCTCTTCTGTTAGCTGCCCTCTATAGTGAACTGGGCCTCTACCACCAGACAGATGGATTTTGGAGTTCTCAGCCACATACTGACAGCTGTTCAGTGGCATGAAAATGTTAAACTGTATTAGTGACCTTGCTGGATACTTTTTCCATTTGCTTTACAGTCTGAGAGGGTGAAAATACAGGAAGACTGAGAACCAACTGTTCTCATTGCTAACCTGCCTGTACATTTTTCATAGCTATTAGGGCAGAGATGGGTCATGCTTACACACTTTGATGTAAGCGTACTATATAACTTTCTGTATATATAACTCTTGGGAATCCACCTTCCATTGGTCTTGCTGGGGGGGGTGCACCCCAGCTCAAGTGTTCCACATATATCCAACAATGGGGAATGTGATTGTTAGCTGAGGGACATTCTGGGTAGAATTTGTTTGGGGTCCCTATTCTACCAATGGCTGTGAGGCGATGTTGGACTCTATCATCCCAGCAAAAGTGTTGGGATACTTCTCTGCTGTATCATCCACCATCAACAAAGCTTCTGCTACAGCAGTAATGTGTATTTAGCACTGAAAGAACCCATGGAGAAGTCTGGAACTACATTAGTTCTGTAATAAGACACTCCTTCTTGGGGAAAAGGTGGGAAACATTGATTGATTGATAGATTGGCAAAGGGAGATGTCCCTGGAAGCTACGGTGATCCTGATAGTATTCAGTCCAGTGGTACTTACTCTTCCATCAGATATTTCATATGCTCCAGCTACGCTTAGTTTTAGATCTGTGTACAAAACATACTTACTCATGCAAGTCTCTCTTATTTGGTCCAAGTTGATATCTATGGCATATGTCATATAAAGAGTGTGTGTTACTTTGTGTACTGTGTATGTTTTACACAGAAATAAGAAGAAATAAGATGCAACGCTGAATGGTTTTATGTGCCATTATTCCTACCAGCCAGCATGGCCATTGGGAATAATGGGAGTTCTACCCACACACATTCAGTGTGTGCCAGCTTGGGGCAGACTGACATAAAATCACTCAAAATGCTGGTCTTCCACCTTTAAATAGTACAAAGAGTTTCTACTGGAACAAAGAAACCCCAAATTCTCACTGAGGGAAGTTTAGGGGGAGCGCTTTCACACTTACCAGAAGGTGGCTCATTTTCAGATGAAGATTCTCGGCAAAAACCTGGAAAACAAAAAGAGCCATCCTTACAAGATAGTATCAACAGAGAATGCTTCCTTCCAGCTGGTATTTTTAAAAAGCCATTGCTTACCTATTTTCCCCATCCACTCTGGAGTCAAAGAATGAGGAGAGAATCTCAGGCCCTGGGACTGACTTTGACCCCTGTGGGATTCCAATATGGGAAGCCACACTGCCCTTCCCAGTGACACCATTATTTGGCAGTTTCCTGGGTTTTACACGGCTTTTTCTCCCATTCTAAGAGCATGAATTGTCTCTTTAAGGTAGGGTAAGTTGGTGATTTTGGTTTCACCCTCAAATTCTCTGAAACTGAATTTGTCCATCAGATTGAAATAGCTTGTCTGGTTTGCAACAGCCTTTGCCAACCTAGTGCATTCCAGATGTACTGGGACTACAAAGCCCAGCACAGGCTGGGTGGGGATGTTAACAGTTGTCCAAAACACTTGGTTGGTACTAGGTTGCACAAGGCTGATCCACATAGTCTGTTTGGGACAACCAAGGGTTCTTTCTCTGCTGACTAGCCTTAAGGAGATGAATAAAGGTGTGTGTGTCAAAATAACGGCCAGGTATTTTCTCAGGCATGTTGCTTTCACACTGAAAAGCCAAAATTGGGAGAGGAAACAGTTCCCCTGGGAAAGCCAAAGGGTCAATCCCCAGTTAAGTCCAGTCAATCATTTATGCTTCTCCACAATTATCTCCACTGCCCAAAACTTGAGTTTAAGAAAGCCCACAGAAGCACAACAAAGATGCCTCATCTTGAACTCTCTGCCACTCTGAGGTTTCAGGGCAAAAAGGTAGCTAGTTAATCAGACACACAAAGTAATCACGGAAAGATAGTCCCTCTTTCTTCAAGCAGGTACACAAACCTGACAAGCAGAGCAGTGTGTGAAGATTGCAACAGAATAGAGGTTGACAAAATTCAGAAGGAATTCTACTTCAGTCTGGCTCAGACATCTTTTCTTAGGGTACGATTGGGCAAAGCCTACTGCATCTCCCAAGAGTCCAAGCCAGCATCCGTAGTGGTGAGGAATGCTGGTAGATGCAACCTTATTTCAGAAGGCAGAAAGGAGGTGGGAAGATTCAAATTATTCTGTCTCATCTGAGCTCATGTGACACTGGAACAGGCCATTCCTGTTTACATGCCTCATTGTATTCTTACTTTCAAACTCTGAACAGTACAGCGTTAAACCTTGCTGTGCAAAGTAGGCACAGTCATGCCACTGATATGACCAAACAGTCAGAACAGCTCAAATCTAAGCTGAGTTTTCAGTCTCTGGGTTTTTCTGGGTAATTTCTGGAGGAGGCCCTCAGAGAACAGGTGAGAAGCAACTTCTTTTATCATACTATCAGAACAAACCATCATCTATCATTACTAGTGCTGCTATGTAACTAGTTGTTTTTAAATATGGTTTTTGTAGTAGCTGATATTTAGTTTACTATAATTGTTGCTATTTCCAACATTCTGCTGGAGGCTGCCTTTAAAAAAAGAGCTACACTTCAGAGATGGGATACAAATGTTTCAAACACCAAGCAAACTTGTTTTTCCCAACAGTCAGTTTGCTCTCAGCCTCCAACTGCTCCAGCTGCCATACTCGCACGTACGCAGCTGGGGCGTTGGAGAGAGACTGATTACGTCGCCAGGCAAAGATATCTATCAGTCAGATCTTCTCTTTTTACAAGGAGGACCGAGTACACCACTGAAGAGTGGCCTGTAGGTCAGGCCGAAGGCTCAGCAGCTGGCTGAAGGAGTTGGAGGGAAGGTGAAGGTAGACACCCTCATTATCACTCAGTTCCCATAGCACTGGGGACTTGAAAGGCAAGGAGATCCCGAACCTGAAAAGCTTGAATGAACTCCAGGAGGAGCAGAGCGCACACTGCCCAAGGCAGTGGCAGGAAGATTCATCCGGAACAATCTCCCACGGGAGCTCCATTCCAAGCTAATCTCTTCTCTTCTTCCCCTCCTCCTCACAGCATGGTCTCACCACTCCAAGGCTGGTCTACGTGTTCACCCCGAAGGACAATGATTTTGTAAGACTTACAATAGGCCTTCACTGCCCCACCACTACCCCCAAGATCATGCAGGCAAGAGTACAAACCACTGACCTTCCTGTACAGCCCCATGACTCTTGTGCAAACATTCACTTTGCACAGTGAGAGTTACACAACTGAAAACGGAGTGCCAGCTCCTTGGCTTGTGAAACATGTTGGCCTCAGAGCTTGAGGAAAAGGCACTTTGGAGGACTACAACTCCCAGAATCCCCCAGCAAACAGACTTTCTGAGAGTTGAACAGTAGAAGCTTTTTCTCTCAGCTCTGGTTCTTCTGTGCATCCCTTCTTGCCAAAGCAAGTTGCCTAGGCCTGCTTTACACCTGTTTCATAGTCCCTTAGACAACCTTGCAGGATGGATACTTCTGCCCTCTGCTATCAATACAAGCAGACTGAAATGGAAAAGGAAGGGAAAGCTTTCCCATATTCCGTGTTTGCATCAATTAACTCTGGCTTTTTGATATCATTGCCAACCCATTCGCCAAATGACAAATCTGATTGACCAAATGACCGTTTGGCTTTCAGACTCCATCATTAGCCCAATGGCTAGACCCAAAAAGGAAATCCAGCAGCTGTTTTGCTACTGGCAGCATAACCCCTCCACCTGACACTATGGCCTTCTGTGCCTCTCTGCTAGGTCCCCTCATATGCAACTGCCTTTTATCTGTTATTCCAGAGTAAGATACATGTCCCGCACATCAGAGGGAAAAAGGGGGGCCTTCACCCTCCCTCCATTCATCACAGGTGGCCCAAGTTCTGCTTGGCCAGCAGCAAGCAAGTTGACCCCTGTCATTTGAGTACCAAGCCAACTGTCCTCTGCTTCCCCTCAACACACTGGTCAGAATTTGTGTTCATACACCAAAACCCTCTTTTGCCCCAGTGAACAAAGGCTGTGAAAAAACAAGGCACAATGAATCCACCTCATCCCAGATAGACAAAGAGGGGTTGGCTTGATAACTGCAAAGGGGAGAAACCAACAGTGAAGGAAAGCCTCATGGCTCTATTGAGATGAGACCCAAAAGAATAAAAAAAGGATTCGGTTACCACAGGGGAAACAATGACACTTCTGTCTTGCAACTCGGAAACAAGAGGTCCCTGTGCTCCAAGCAGCAGTCCAAGCTAACCAACTGGACCTGTTCTTTTAAAGATATAGTTCTCGGACTTGCAAATATGCTGTTAGATGCCTCTCCACAGAAACCAGCTGCCAACCAAGAGCCAAGGGACCATCTGCTGAGAAATGGGGGAGCCATTTCTCATTTCAACCCTCATAAGAGCAATAGAAACAACTTTAATGGCACAAGGAGGGCTAGAACCATGTGAGAACATTACACCAGCAGCCATGAGACGAGTTTTGGAAAGGTTTCTTTGTTGGGCTACAATTCCCAGAATCCCAGAACCAACATGGCCACTGGGATTCAGAGAGCAGTAGTCCAAAAAAGGAACTGCTCCAAGCTCTGCTTGTTTGTAAGGTCATGAAGGTTACTTCCCTGACAACCTGCTAGTAAGGCAGGACTGGGAACCATGCAGGCCTCCAGACGTTCTTGGACTACCAGCATAGCTCTAGCCAGCATAGCCTAATGACAAGAAATGCTCATGTTCTGTGCCTAGCGTGGGAACGGATGTGGACTGCTGGTTTCTCAGTAGGCACATTAGAAAACTGCCTTCTTTCCTTAACTAGCCTGCTCTCTCCTAATTGCCCAAAGCGAATCATAAAAATACAAGGCTGGCCTTCCAACACTGACCGTCTATTTGGAAGAAGAAAACCATCCTGAATGCACCTCAAAGATGACGGTCTCCTCTTGCTCTCACCTGCTCAATCTTTTCCCACTAGGCTAAACTTTCCACAGAACCTGCTCTCCTGGTTTCAGTGACAGGTCTGTTAACAAGCTTCAGCGCTCAAACTGGGAGGCAGCAGGGCTCTGCATTTGTCACAGAGAGAGGTCTTTGGTATCTGCACAAATAACAAGAGGGAAGGGGGACTGAAGGGGGAAGGGCTGTAACTCAGTGGAAGAGCACATGCTTTGCATTCAGAGGGTTGCAGTTTTGACTCCCAACATCTTCTGATCAGGCCAGAAGGAAAACTGAACTAAATGGACCAGGAATTTGACTCAGCAGACGGCTGCTTCCTATGCTTACAACAAAGAATGCAAGGCATTTATCCAAACTGCTCCAGTGCACTTCTGGGGAGCCATCAGATGATCTTTCACAACTGTACGTGAAGAGTCCAGCAACACGCATTTAAACCCTGGATCTGTTCCCAGCCCTCAGCATCTTTTGATGTAAATTCAGCTGCCAGGATGCCTGCAGTCTCAGCAGAGTCATATCTCTCTGGACACTCTCAGTGGAGTTGCTGTCAGATTCTGCCCTGTAAAAACACAAGCCCAGATTTCTGATCTGGGGCTACTCCACTGCCGCCACCCCCCCACAACCAAGGCAACCAAGTTAAGTTTTGGCTAAGGTATCAGGAATATCCAGCTTTTCTCCAGTGAACAAAAGCAGTATATTTACTTTGATTCGATTCAAGGTCAGTCCAAGGCTCCTCCTCTGTACTATTTGCTGAAGGTTTCAGCTTTGCTCTTCACACTCATTAGCCAACCCCTGACTCAATAACTGTTTCACTACCCACTGAGCATCTGCACAAAGGCAAGCACAACCCCTCCCATCAAACAGGAGGCAAGGAGGGGAGGCAAATGTTTTCGTACAGGCAACATGCAGGAGCTCACTCTAGAGAATATCCTCCTGCTGAAAGCCCTCTTCATTTTGTCACTCGCCAAAAGGACTAAGTAGTTTTGTCCTCCATGCGCTCAGCACCTCCCCCTCCCTAGAGGTAAGCTCAAGAAGCAGAAGGCCAGAAAGACACTAAAAGGAAGACTGAGCATAACTACATTCTGGGAAATACTCTTCCTGCTACGTGCCCCAAGAAACGCCAAAGGCACAAAGCCCCAGCCAGGAGTTCATTTTGCTTCCCAAGCTTTTCTATGTTAGGAAACACATCCTTCAGGTATGGTTTGCATTTTCAAATAGACCAAGACACCCATGGAATCATCTGCCACAGAATCAAGCTACCTTCCTGCTGTTTGAGAACCAAATTCCAAATGTATTTCAAAGCAGATTAAAGCCCCATGGCCACCAGTTTCAAGATCAAAACAACAGGTCCCTGACTGACTGGGGAAATTCTTCCAAGAGCTGGGGCATCCTGGCCAGCGCTTTGGTTCAACACAGGCTCTGGGCAGTAAATACCTCTCTGTCACGTCCCTATAGCTTTTATTATGTTTGCAAATGAGACCAGTGATAAGACCCTCGCTTGTTCAGGCTTGCAACATACAAGGGAAGAGGTACTATGTCAAGAAGGTTTTCTCAGTACTTCTTCCCTTGGTCAATATCATCCACAGCCACTCCAAAAAGAATCTCCTTCTGTGTCCCATGGGTCATTCCAAGCAGTCTCTTGAACCTATGACTCTGAGCACCATAATACCATCACCCCATAAGGCTTAGCAATTTACAACAGCTGCTGGCCATGCTCCTTTGCAACAGGGATACACAGAAGGCAGACTACATCTGCAGTTTGACCTAAGAGTAGCAAGAATTTTTAACTCCTCCATCGCTGACCAGCAACAGAAGGAGTTATAGATTGTGCTGGAAGAAGATTAGGGGTGGATTTGGGTTTGAAGGGAAACAGACTCAGTGCTGGTACTGAACAGACAACACTAAGCAGAGTGTGTGTTCAGAGGCACCCTGTTCTTTAATTTCAAGGCTGTGACTCTGTCCCACAAGCTGTGATTTTCCCCTTGGCTCTGGTCAGTAGGTTTTGGGGTTCAAGGGGAAAAAAAAGATAATTACACAAGCCTGATGTCTGTTTTCTAGGATACTAGTGAACCAGACCTTTTTAATCTTTTCTAGACTACAGCTCCCATAATCCCTGGCCATGCTGGCTGGGGGCATTCCAGGAGATGTAGTCAAACAAAGTAACTCTTCAAGGCTGCGCATTTAGCGAGCTAAAGTTGGACAGTTAAGGCTCATGCAGAAGTTTGCAGCAGCAGATGCATTAGCTTCAGTTCAGGGAAAGCAAACCCCCTTCAGCTTCCCATAAGAGCTGCCCTTCCTAGGGTGCTTTTAATTATGGAAATATTATACCTGTTTGCAGCCCCAACAGGGCTGTAGAACTGTCACCCTATCCCAAGCCCAGTTCCAGTCACCTGAAAGGAGAAAGAAAAGACAGAAAGACATCTGCAGTCTCCACTTGAGTAACTTCTGCCATTCAAGTCACAGGATGGCTTAGACCCAAGGTTTTTCTTGACTGTGGCCCAAAAGAGCTAAATGTCATCCAAACCCTGGAGGGATTACTCACTCTAAATAAAATAAAAACGCTATTACACATGGTGATCACAGCAATTACACCCCTTGTTCTTTCAGGCTGCTCCAAAGGAATAGCACTGAAGCGATTCAACCCACAAGTACTGGAACAATGAGGACACAGAGACACCTGAGACAAACAGGAGTAAAATACGCACTCAAACAGCTTTCTTGCCAATTATTTAATTCCCCTGTAGACAAAATCAGGCGAAATGAAGGTAATTTGAAAATGTTGAATGAAGCCACTGAATGAAGCCACCTCAGAATGAAGCCACTATGAGACATTTGGAAATAGCTCCAAGTGAAATTTATCATTTTCTTACAGGCAATAAAGTCACACCTCAGGAGTCCCACCTACAGAATCTCAATTAAAGTTCCCAAAGTAATACTATTGTCATCCCAGGGTTCCCCCATTTCTTTCTCCCCTAGCTAAGAATCAAAAGGCTACTTCAATTCAGCTCAAAGCAAAGAATTCCCTTCAGCTCAGCTGCAACCATCTCCGTGAACCCCTGAGTCTGCCTTCTGTGTAAACAGCTCTTAATTAAAAGTTACAACTACCCGCCTATAAAAAGCTTTATCTGGACCACCAATTGATCAACAGGATCAGTTCTGCTGTTTGTCCTTATCCCAACTGCAGCATTTTCAAATGAAGTTTCTTGCCCGCTGATCAGAAGAACTACAAGAAACAAATATTCTTACCCTACTGAGACCATATTTTCTGAAAAGTACTTTTGGAAAATTCTGGTCCCTGTAGTGGTTTTACAGGGATCAGCCACACTGGCTTTTCGTTCTTAAAACTGTAGAGGGGCACTGTTGTATTTCATGGACAAAAGTTCATTAACAAATTTTTCAAGACAAGAGGAAACCAATTTAAACTCAAAAGCTTTCTTTTCCAAAATCCTCAAATTGTGTCCTGTGTCATTTGTAGAACCCGACCAGTATTCTTTTTAAAAATATGCATTTTTAATAGCACTGACCCGAAAACAAGGAGAGTGGAACCTGAAAAAGTGGGAAGGTTATCTTTATTTTGGAGATTGCAGTATAGCTACTAAAGCAAAGGTTTTGTCTCAGAAAATGCCACAAGATGAAAATATTTCCATTAAAAATTGCTCCAATCCTGCCTGCTTCTCTTGTGTGTCCATCTCCCTCTCTGCCATAAAAGTCACTGGGTCACCTCAGAACAGCCATCCTCTCTCAGTCTGAACTACCTCAAAGGGTTGTTGTGAGATTACTACTGAGGAGGAACCCTCCATGCTACCTTGTGCTCAGCGGAGAAAAGGTTGTATATCGATGTAATTAATTCTGTATAAATGCATGTAACATATGTTGCACAGTTATACATATGTAACAGACAAACTAAGACCTACAGCGACATCATTTGCACAGAATTAACTGGGGCTACAGTTCTCCGCAAACTTATCTAAAGATGATAACCAGTGTACACAGTGGAATTTATTTTCTCATTAAATTTGCACAGATCTGTATTGTGGGTTTGCTGACCCTTTGAATTCAGGACACATATTATAGAACTAATAAGTAAAGAACTGCCCATTCTACACAAAGAAAAAAACCTCTATAATTTGCATAAAGATGGTTTTTCAAAAGCCACCTGACTAATTCAATCTGCCCTCCTCAGATGACAAACAATGCTTGATGGAGACATCGCTCAGGATCAGCTGGAGCACAATAGATGCAACACTCTGCTGAAGGCCAAGATAAGGTTCTTGTTGACTCTAAGAAGGTAAATTGAGCTCTGTATTTATCAGCCAGGTGTGTGCGTGTGTGTCTGTGTCTGCAACACCAACCATTCCACATTTTTTTTTAAAAAAAATCTTGGTATGAATAACACCAAAGACAATCAAGTCAGCATAAGCCTGAGGACGTGGACAGGATCCTTAGAGACTCAAAAACCACCACATGTGTACTAGACCCTTGCCCTTCCTGGCTTATTGAACAGGCCAGAGCAGGATGGACTGAGTGGGTTTGGGAAGTGATTAATGCCACTTTACAACAAGGAATGTTCCCAGTTTGCCCAAAGGCCATTGCAAGATGTCTTTTGAAAAACCTCCCCTGGATCCTACCATACTGGATAACTACAGCCCAGTCTCCAACATCCCATTTCTGGGCAAGATATTGGAGCATGTGGTAGATTCTTAAGTCCAGGGGTTTCTGGATGAGAAAGATGGCCTAGATTCCCTTCAGTCTGGCTTCAAGGCTGATTATCACATGGAGACAACTGTGGTCATCTTGGTGATGACCTATGCTGGGAACTGGAAGGTGGGGTATGCTCATGTTAGTTGTGCCAGATCTTAGCACATACTTCTTGGTTGCCTTGCTAGAATGGGGCTTGGGCATACTGTTCCAAAGCAGCTGTTCTTTCCTGAAATGGTGTTTTCAGAAGGTGGTACTGGGGGATTCCTGTTTGACTCCTTGGCCACTGGCCTGTGGAGCCCTCAGGGCTCTGTCTTGTCTCCTATGCTATTTTACGTCCACAGGAAACTGCCAGGAGAGCTTGTTCAGGGTTTTAGGGTCTGGAGTCACCAGCTCTATTATTCTTTTCCGTCTAATTCCAAGGAAGTTGTTTCTGTGGTAACATACCAGTACCAATATATCAAATTACACCATATCCAGAATAACATGGATCTTGTAGTCATTAACACATTCCTCAGAAGTTCGTTCTCTCCCCCCCATGGAGCCAGGGGGACCAAAATTACTTGTACCAAAGGCCAAGGGCTGGTGTAAAATTGTGCCATCAACAACTCCAGAGGGATACAGGCTATTCCTCAGTATACCTCTCTCATGTGGTACTTTATCGTGAAATACCTCCACATGTTTTAGCCTCAATCCCTTCCCCGACATCTCTGTTATAGTGACAGTGTACCTTGTGCTTGGATGACACAGGAGTCTCTCTCAAATCCTACAGCCTAGCGATGGAGACCGTA
This sequence comes from Cyclura pinguis, assembly GCA_030412105.1. NCBI lineage: Eukaryota > Metazoa > Chordata > Lepidosauria > Squamata > Iguanidae > Cyclura > Cyclura pinguis. Next base: position 2,171,143 of record CM059613.1, read on the forward strand.
CGCTACATCAAATGCAGCTGGACTTCAACTGCCAGCATCCTTCCCAACTGGCAAGGCTCATAAAGACTGATGGGAACTGCAGGTCAAAAACATTTTTGGGGCGGTCACAAGAATCTCACCCATGCTAGAAACCTTCATCTGGTATAAATGAAGTATGGATCACTCTGCTAAGTGTGTCTTTAGCTCTTCAGCTGGTGTCACTTTGGCTGGAACATGCCCTTCTACTGTGTTTTCACGTTTAAGTGACAAGAAAAGTCCTACCCACTTAAAAAAATGCAGAAGGTATACAGCCCTGCAGATGTAGCCGAATTGCAACTCTCAATATTCCGCACTACTGGTTGTGCTGACTAGGGCCAACAAGAGTTGCAGCCCAACAACATCCAGACTAGTGCATGATTACCACCCTGGAATAAACTCTTCAGAGAGCCTAAACGCAAACAGAAACAGAAGCTCTCTGGATGCTGGAATCAAAAAGAAGAAATACCAATTTAATGTGTTCATGCTGAAAAACAGAGAGGTGCTATGAAATAGCATCTAACAGCACCACACTTATAAACCTGTTCTGGCACCACCCATATTTTTGGTGTCAATTCACAGAGTGGGACTCAGCCAGAGGGGCTAGGGAGAGCATTTATCTGGGTTGGAAAGCCCTGTTTGAGGTAGGTTTTTCAGGTGTTTGTTTCCAACAGAGATTTAATTGCAAGTTCTAGAAACAGAAACTGTCTTAGAACTGTAGTCTTCCCATGCTATTACAAGCTACCTGAAGAACTGCTTGTAAGAAAGAAAAAAAAATACAACTCACAGAACAATCATTTTAAAATTTGCAGGTTAAGATGCAATGAATCAAATAAATATGAACTAAATTCGTTGAGTCTACTTAAAACAGGACAAGGACTCCTCCTTGAGTCCTCCTCAATTACTTGGCTGCTGCCGCAAGAAACAAGTCTGTGCTGACTGCCACGTTCCTCATGGGCCTTTTAATCTGACCTAGAGCCTAAAACAGGAGATTACAAAGATAAGATAGCCAACTATTTTGTTATATAACTGATCCAAGTGCAGGCCTTCCCTCTCCCTTTTTGGAAAAGCATATCTTAAGGCGCCAGCATTCACCTTAGAGCACAGAGCAATTGCCTTATCAGTCCTAAAGAGAACTCATACAAGGGCAAAATGCAAGGGAAGGAGGAGATCAGGTACTCCCTCCTCTTCAGGACCATCACAGCAATTCTTTACATTGTACGATAAGGAAGTAAACAAAATGGAGGTAAGCCTGGACCTCAGCAAAGACACTGCTGACTAGTCACTGCTGAGCTATGAAGTGTCAGTTGCTTGTCTCTCTCAGCCTGACCTACCTGACAAGGTGGTTATTAGGATAAAGTGAAGGAAGAGGAGAGGCATGTAGAGAGTTCACTGGAGGAAAAACAAGGCATAAACATAATAAAAAAGTATACAGATGCAAACTGCTCTTGCCACCCTGAAGGTACAAGATCCCATCTGATCTTGCAAGCTAAGCAGGGTCAGCCCTGGTAGGTACCTGGATGAGGGAGTGCCAAGGAACAAGTACTGCAGGCTGTACTTCAGAGAAAGGCAATGCATATTCCTTACCTATGAAAACCCAGTAAAATTCACGAGACAGCCACAAGTCATTAAGCCACTTGAAGGCATACACACACACACACAGCTTCCAGCCAACCTTACATATCTATTTGTGGCCCAGCAGGCAGCTGGCACAGTGGATTTAGCAAGTACAGAAACAGCCATCAAGAATTTCATCAGAGGATTATGCATGCAAAATATTATTCTGTGACACCAGGAAGAGAGTAGCAACATGTACAGTGAGAAAAAGCAGGTAATCATGTTCAGTACATCTTTATGTGCAAATGTAATGCACATTCGATGGGAACAACTACAAGAATGAGCTAAAATCCAAGCTCTGGGCTACCATGCTGGCTTCTGAAGACAAAAACTGTTCCCACCTTGGCCCTATGTGCAGAAGCCTCATGCTGTTGCTTCTCTGCCTACAGGGAAAATCAGTATCTTGTCTTGCTTGAAAAGTTTTCAGAAAGACTGAAGGTCTTTCATATTCAAAACTCCTGCAACTACAGTTGGTCCTCCACATTCGCTAAGATTAGGGGCACAAAATCCCTGTAAAAGTGGAAAAATCACAAATATCAACATGCGTGTGTGACATAGTGGGGAGAACAGGCACTCAGGGTCCAAAACCGGATTAGGGAAAGGGGGTGGGTAAGCATGATGACCCTATACTTCCTATATCTTGCCCATCTCCTTCCTTGGGTGTGGGTGCAGCAGGAGAAGGTTTGCGGTGCTGAGAAACTGGGCTGCCGTCCTTAGCTGGCAAAAGCAGCAGTTGGTGGAGGAGAAGGAAGAAGATCAGAAGCAGATTTTTAAAGGACTGTGAAGCCTGATCATAGCTGCCAACAGGGAACGTTCCTCTGGAAAATAAGCACCTAAGATGGGGTGGGGGTGGCGGTAGGAATTGGAGAAAGCCACAAAAAATCAGACCCGTGAAAGTGAAATCTGCAACTGTATTTCACAATTATGCAAGGGCCTACTGTATTTCACAATTAGATGCAAGTTAAAGAACAAATAAGCAGCATAGCATCTTTCCAAAACACATCCAGACTCTCCCTTTCCTTCTTCCATCCTGAGAAAAATGGACACAAAGTGGTACAGAAAACTAATGTGGGCAAACTGAAAGATAGTTTACACGTGCTCTATTTTCTTTCACAAAGGGCCTTGATAGGGCATTTTGGCAGCATTAGGACACCATTTAAAGAGCTCATTCTGACCGTAACTGCACAACTATGTGTTAATTTAAGCCTAGAAAACTTTTAAAACTCAAAGGCACTTAAAATAACCACTTCTTCTCCAGAAAACAAATCTAAGATGGTGCATACCATATACAAGGATTCAAGCATACAAACTAATAAACTCATCAACATTTCAAATACAGAACGGAGCCAAATACAATCAGAGTTCAGCTCAGCTATAAAATAATAATGAGAAGAATCTGATTTAGATTTAGGATTGTGCTTGCACTGACATCACTTTGAGTACTTCTGCAGCCAGATTAAGGCTACAATCCTACATGTGCTTAGAAGGCTCCAAGCCTCATTGAATACAACTGAGCTGACTTCTAAGTAAAGATGCACACAATTGTGTTACAAATGCAATCAAAAGCCAGTAAGGCTGGGCTGGGGTGAGATAGGGGACTAAAGACACAAACAACCTCTGCATAATTAGCTCAGGAGTTTTAGCATCAATGAAAGACAGAAAAAACTCTTCCCAGCAACTATTAAATCACTTACTTGACCCCAAATGCAAATTCTGTAAATCCCAGTTTTTTGCTAGCAAGCAACCATGATTGTTTTGGAAGAAGAAACTCTGAAGCACAGCTAAACCTGCTGGTTCCTTTTCAACCCAACTCTGTGAAACTAGAGAAAGAATAGAATTTGTGGCTGCATAGGAGAACAGGAAAGACAGATTATGTATTTTGAATTGCAGCTGACCAAGGGAACCAGTAAGTGAAGAACAGTGGGTGAAGTTTAATGAGGTTTATTGCTGCCTTAACTATGCGCCTGATTTTGGGTACCTAAGCAGGGGGAAAATCTGGATCTTGGTGAACTCTACAGAATTACAACATACTGACAGGGACATATACCGTAGCACAGGATTTTTAGGAAAGGAGATCTCCACTGTGTTGCAAAATAAATAGCAAGAGGTTTAAAGTACATTTTGAAAGGAAGGGAGGGAAGAAAAGAAAAAGAGAGGAAGAGGAGGAGAAAAGGAACAAGGAGGCCAGCGGGTGGTGATGGCGGTTTTCTGTGAGTGGGTGTTTCTTTGGGGGGGGATATTTGTTCCTTTCCATTTCCCTGCCAAGTTTCCCATAACAATATAAGCCTCCTTGCATTTGTATGGGGTTTCTTTTTTATTGATCCCGCCTGCCTTTCAAGAGGAAGAATCCCGGGTGTTATAAAATATTCAAAACGCCATTGAGGCTGTGAGATTGATCACTGACCAGGCCAGGAGAGAGGAAGTGGCCCAAGGAGGAGGAAGGCACCCTTCAAAGGGAGAGAGCGAGGAAAAAAAGGCGGGGTGGGGTAGGGGAGCCCCATTTACAGTGGAATGACACACACCAAAACACACTCTACATAATTGATATGAGGGAGAAAGCAAGGGGGGTGATTTACTGACAGGGGGAGTTGTGCAGAATTTGGAAGGGGAGATTGCAGGCCAGCGTTTGAGGGGAAGAGGAGGGAGATCCAACCAAGCTGGAGGAGGGAAGAGAGTGGGAGATTCCACCCACTAGCTAAGCAGAGGGAAGAGATTCCAGGCAATATAGACTGAAAGATTCCAAGGCAGTATTTTTGTGTGGGGGAGCAGAGTCCAGCAGATGTTAGGAGAAAAACAGGATACATCAGGTATTATTTGAGTGGTAAAAGGGGAGTGCATGTTTTGAGTGTCAGATTAGAACTTTGGGAGAGCAGAAGTCAAATCTCCACAGGTATGGCCTTGGGCATATCACTCTCTTAGCCTCAAAAGAAGGGCAAACCTCCTATAAGCAAATTTTGCCAAGAAAACCCCATGACAGAGCCACCTTAGCATCACCATAAGCTAGAAACGATTTGCACCACTCCACACAATGATAGCACTATGATTTCACTTTAAGTGCCATGGTTCCATCCCATGGAATTCTGGGGTTTGCAGTTTAGGGACAAGTATTCAGAATTTTCAGCTAGAGAGCCCTGGTGCTTCATCAAACTACAAAGTCCAACATTCCACAGGATACAGTCCAGGCAGTTTAAGTAGAACCATTGTGTTATAATTGTAGAGTGGGATAGGGCCCCTGGAGGCACAACAATAGGGGAGAGAAAGATTCCAGTCAATACTGCACTTAGGTGAAGAGAGGTGGACTCGCGATGAGGGTGAGAGTCCAGTCGACATAAGAGGAAGAACTTCAAGTCAACATGAGGGGAGCACAAAAGAAAAGACGAGTCTTCATCATTTCACGACCTCTATTCCGGGCAGCTGCTCCTTCTCGCAACTTCCTCCCCCTCTCCCCTCTGCCCCCTCCCCCCATTTCATCGCTCATTGGCAACTCCAGCGACCCAAGGGCGCTCCGCAGCTCTGAACTTTTTACCCCAAATAAAGCGCACAAGACAGCCGGGAGAAAAAAGGGCGTGCTGGGGGGGGGGCGCTTTGCAGGAGAGCCCCAGAGCACCATCACCACGCCTTTCCTTCCTCTCCCCACCTTGGGCTCCCCCGAGTATGAGAGAGAAGTAGGTGCCTCTTTTCCCATCCCGAGGTGGGGGTATTGAACCTACCGTTATGAGGAGGCGGTGGGGGAGGCGGCAGAGGGGGTCCCGATGGCGGGGGAGGCGGTGGCGGCAGAGGCGGCGGAGGAGGAGGAGGCTGCGGCGGCAGCGGTGGCGGCGGCCTCCTTCCTCCTCCTTCTCCTCCCCCCGTGCCGGGCGGGGGCTCTGGCTCCAACTCCATGGCGGTCAAGAGGGCGGCGAGGGCGGCGGCAGGGGCAGCAGGAGGAGCGGCGGTGGCGGCGGCCCAGCCAGGTCCCCCCTGCGCCCGCCGCCCCGAGCGCCCATCGCCGCCACCAGTCTATCTTCGCCTTCTGCCTCCTTTCGCTCTCGCTCTCTTCCCTTTTTGTTTTCAATACCGTCCGGCCCTTCTGCCGCTGAGGTGATCTCCACTGCGGGGACCGCGCCACCCGCACTGCCCGCCGCCGACTGACTGACTGAGGTGAGCGGCCGGCCGGCAGGGCGACCACACACCCCTCTCGCGATGCCGCCTTGCTGCTCATGCGCAGACTGCGCGAGCTCCTCCTCCGTTTCTGCCCGCCTATCAGATTTCCCTTTTCCAGGGCACGCCGGGAAACGTAGTCCGCGGCCAAGGAAGAAACCAAGCCCTCCTGAAATCTATCACTTCGACTATCCACTTCAAGAGCCTTTCTAACTGTCACCCAGAGACGACCCCCGTCCTCAGAGCTAAGGTCTAGGCCCACTTCTGAGAACAGCACGTTCTTCTTATTATTTCACCACTTTCTTTAGACCCCCCCCCCCGGCGAGACCATAATACCTTATCCCGAAGGGGAAGGGCCAAAGCTGGGCGGGACTCAAGGTCATAATAGCAGTGTTCAGCTCCGCCCCGCGCAATAAATATTCATCATCGGCCGCCTATGAATATTCTCCCGCAATTCTGGGCCTTTGAGTTACTTTTTAGGGTGACGGAGGCGCAGAAGTTGCGCAGCGCTCAGCACGTTATATCTATGTCTATTGTTTACATATTAATTCTGTTTCTGTAATACCTCTCCTCCACTGAGATCAAAGCAGCCCAATTTCATTCTCACAACAACCTTGTGAAGTCGATGCGGCTGAGAAACTGTGTGCATACGTCTAGCTGTCCAGGGCCACCATGATCTTCAGGACTGAAGCGGGGGTGAGATATTTTGGACTGCAACTCCTATCGTCCCTCCTCATTGGCCATTCTGGCTGTGGATAATGAGACCTGCAGTCCAACAACAACTGGAGGATCCACACATTGTTTACACCAAGCTTTCAAAAGTCGACACAGCACCCCATTTCTGCTGAAATTCCGTGTCTAAGCACCACCGATTTTTGCTCTAACTTCAGAAAGGCAACTGTTACCTATGATCAAAATATCGATAAAAGACAGTAAGACTGTGGCCCTGGATTCCCTTCCAGCAATGCAAGGGCTCCAGGTTTGGAGGACGGTGAGATATGGGAAAGGTAACTTTTGCTCTGCGTTTCCATAATAGGGAGTGAGAGAAGCTCCTACAACTCGAATTCCCAAAGCAAATTCGGAGCAGAAGACAAGAACACTAGATGGCAGCATTGCACCCTTCCTGCGCTGTCCCTCAGAGAAATCCTGGACCTAGAGCCAATAGCGGGAGTAGCAAATTTCAGGTATGTTCACAAGAACAGAGAGTCAGCTAGACTCTGGGGACCAGGATTCGAATCCCCACTTGGCCGTGCAAACTTAGTGGGTGACCCTGAGAAAGTCACATTCTCTCTCAACCTCAGAGGAAGGCAAAAGCAACCCCCACTTTGAACAAATCTTGCCAAGAAAACCCCACGAGAGGGTCCCCTTAGGATTGGAAGTGATTTCAAGACACACAACAACACAATGTTAAGTAGAAGTACGGGGGTGGTACCATCAGAGGTCATCTAGTCCAACTCTCTGCCCAATGCACACTATGCAGTATGAGACATCGGGACAGGGTCTGCGGTGCTAAGAAATCAAGCCCTGATCTGTCCTTAGCTGACCAGGCACTGGTTGATGCACGGGAAGGAAGACCACCAGAGGAGGGTTTTTAAAGGGCTGCACGACCTGACTGGAGCCTCCGAGAGGGAAGGTTACCCAAGAAAAGGAACCCCTGAGGTGGTGGGGGGGGAGGCAGAGGTTGAAGAAACTTGCAAATAATCAAATCTACGGAAGTCAAACCTGCAAATGTGGAGGGCCAACTGTAGTTTTAGTTTAATTTAGTTTCAGCTTTAGATATACATATATATTGTTTAAGTATAATTCTTTTTCTCATTTCCCTTTTTTCTGAATGTTGATTATTCTGTCACAAATTAGTTGCCTGTATTAAAACTAATAAATATGGTTAAAAAAAAAGAGAGAGAGAGAGAAGTGCCTGATATGCATTGCACCTCTCTTGCCCATGCTTGGACGTACTTGCCAATCACTTATATTGTTGCGATGAGTTACAGATTCATAAAGTTACCAAATGTACACTGTACACTTGTTATGCTGGTTGTCTGACAGCAATGCTTAACAGAATCAATATGCATATTGCAATATGCACACCCCTATAAGCAACATCAAGCAGATGTGTTAGATTGCTACTGTCATCATCCCCAAATTGCCATCATCCCCCATGCCATGCTGGGGATGATGGCAGTTGTAATCCAATCTATCTGGAAGGTGCCTAGCAGGGAAGGCCTGTGGGAGTTGCCAGAAAGTTCCCACCAGGTGTACCTGTGAGAGTGGTGGGACAGAGGAAAAGCCCTCCACAGAGGATCTCAGAGCAAAGGCAGGTACGAGGAATGGGTGGTGGGTGGGTTTGTCACTCTCTTGAGAAAGCCAGACCACCCCTCTCAGACAGTTGGATTCACTCCCAGAACTTGAGCTTCTCACTCCTGCACTGCAAAACAAAATTATTTTGCCTGAGGACTTCTTTCTATTTATACACAACGATACACAACAACAGAGATTGAGCCCTCTGCGTTTGCACCAAGACTGGCTGCACCACTGCCGTGCCAACAAACCTGCCAGCCCAACAGAAGAAAGGGGAGGGGAACCTAACTGTGCTCCAGAGAGCTACACACAGAGATCTACGTACACCAAGCGCCAGCTCTGTAATTCCTCCAAAGCCCCTCAGTGACTTAGACATTGTCAGCTGTTTATACACCCATTCATGGGTACACACACCCTGCTAATTCAGTACGCAGATGTTTAGTTGCCTTGAACAGGCTGCTACATGAGGCCTGTCTTCAGATTGCACCATTCTGTTCCAGCTTTCTTTCTGTTTTCTCCTAGCCACACACCCGTCCATTTCTAGCTGGTGAGCTTGGCCAAGGCTGTAGCAAAGTCTCATGTCACCCACCAAGCCCAGACAGCTGACCCCCCCCCCATTTCTCCCTGACATGCCCAAGAAGGAGGAGGAAGGGTGTGGGAGGTCTGCATACATTTCCCTTCTCTCCCTGCTTGCCAAATCCCCTTGGAGCAGGTGGGTGCTTCTACACCTGTTGCCAAATACCGCTTCCACAGACCACTCCCCTGCTCCTTGACCACAGCTTTGAAAAGTCGTTTTTTACTCAGTGTAGTGTAGAAGAGGTGCCAGACAACAGACATATTGAGCACTATTAAACATTTTTTAACCATTACCAAGCCAAAGCTGTCTTCTAAAGCTGAAATAGTTCCTAGGACTGAATCCATCTACTTTATTTACATCAAGGGTGGGCAAGTGTTGCAGGCCCAGGGGCCAATTTTCTAATCAAGCATACTCTAGGACGGCCACATAACTGCCAAAAATGTCAACCACGACCCATCAAAATGAAAGTGGCTGGAAATGCAAATCTATTTGTGAAAAATAAAGACTTTTTTCCCCCCAAAAGAGGGGAATCCAGAGGGTTCAGAGACATTGAAGCTAGGGACCCCAGGTGGCCCCCGGGCCACTTTGCCATCCCCCAACCTACGTGTTTGATGTGGTTGTTGGTTGCATTTCCACTGTAAGCCCCTTTCAATGAAAGGCCAAATTGTACAGAAAAAAAAGAAAAGAAAGAAATGTGAACTTTTGCAGTTATCTGTGAAGGGGGCAAAATCTTATGCTGTAATACCAGTGTTAGTCTTCACGTAATGCACCCTTTGCCCTAGTGATTTGCTTCTCCTCCCTTTCCCAGGGAGACTCTGAAAACTCTGAGTCTACAAGCATGGTTAAGCATAATCCTTGCTCTCCCTTTCTAGTCACACTTTTCTCCTCTGTTTCCCTCAGTTATAGGAGTACCACCGAGTACGGCTGACATCTTTTGGCAGGGAGCTCTACTGATTTGGATTTCTGCCTTGCTCAGTTATGTAAGGCTGCAACCCCATACTCATTTATCACAAGAAGCCCTTTGAACTCAACCGGTATTTTCTTTTCTAAAGGACACCTAAAGCTGGGAGACCACCATCCTGCGCTTCGCCTCCAAAACACTAAACAAAAGGATGTGTAAGTTGTGGCGGGGGGGGGGGGGGAGAAAAAAATAACTTTCTAAGATGTAATTTTAAATACTCAGGTTTGACTTCAAAAAAAAAAAAATCAGAAAAAGGCAAGAATAGCACACACAGTCCCTGAGAGCCAGCATGGTGTAGTGGTTTGAGGATGATGGACTGGTTGGACTAGGATTCTGAAGACCAAGATTTGAATCCCTGCTCAGCCAGGGTGACCTAGGGCAAGTCACACTCTCTCAGCCTTCAAGAAAGGCACCGGCAAATGCCCTCTGAACAAATCTTGCCAAGAAAACCCAGTAAATAGCTTTGTCTTATTGTCACCTCAGTTGAAAATGGCTTGAAGGCAACAAAAAAGAGTGTAATCCTATTCAGGTTCCTCATAAGTAAGTCCTTTCGAAATTCAATAGATCTTACTACTTCCAAACATCTTCAAAGCTGGAGCCATAAAAATAAATTCATTTAGGTAGCAATTAATCCACAAGACTTTTTCAAGAGCAGGTTGGTGCTAAAGTATATGTAGAGGACCTGCATCTTTCTCAAATGTCAGTGTCAGGGTTCGATTCCTCTATTAGGAAAAAAAATTAAAGCCTTTATTACAAATAAATGTCATAGGCTTTTCACCTAAAATGGCCTTTCACATCTACATGCCTGATATTTCTCCCTCCCACTCCACCGCATATGGAAAAAAAATGCTAAGGTGAACTTTAATGGGGAAAACAGCGCCACCCCCAAACGAGTCTTCCGCTCTCAGCTGTGCCTCCCTCCTGCGGCTGCTTTCATCACGGAAAAAACAAACAGCCCAAAGAGAGAAAATATACACGTGTCTGCTGCGTCACGTCTGGATTGGTTCGCGAATCTTTCCTCCCTTCCTTAATTCTGATCCTAGCCCGCGGTTCACCCTTCGGGCATCGTCGGGAAACGGACACAGACGAGAAAGACGTTTCTCAGGAACTTCAAGGGAACTGTCCGATTCTTCCCCCTCCGCAGCGCCGTTGCTCCCATTTCGCGGATCGGACGACTGAGAATGTCCAAGCTTGGCTCAGGGAGCTGGTTAAGGAATTAAGTTCCCCCCCTACAGACTTTGAAGTGGGAGAGGAAAATTCCTTGGCGGGATGCATGTCTCAAAATCCTCCGTTAGCATGCAGGCTGGGAATTCTGGGTGTTGCAGTCCCTCAAAAAGCCCTTTTCAAGTTTTCTCGTCTCTAAAGCTCCGCCGCCCTTTCTAAGCGCGCTTTCGTCCCAGCCAAAGAAAAATCTTCGACCATGGGGCGTCCCACCCCCACATCGGCCCCGCCCAAAACGGCTGCGGGGCGGGACTCGTCCCGGGAGCCCCATCCAGCCCGGCCACGGAGGCGGGGGCGCAGGCCAGAGAGCGAGTGGTCCCCCCTCCCCCTCCCCTGAGCCGAGCCTCCGCCCTCTCCCGCCCGGGTCGCTGGCTCTCGACGGCGCCACAGCCAGAGCGAGGCAGGAGCCCGACGGTGGGTGGCTGGCTGGCTGGCTAGCGGGCGGGCGGGCGAGCGGGGAAAGAAGCGTCGTCGGGGCCAGCCAAGTCTCCTGCCGCCGTCGCCGACATGGAAGAAGAACGCGGCGATGGAGTGGGCTGGCGTCGAGGGTCACAGCTCCTCTGCAGTCTTGGCATACTGTTAGTCCTCCTTCTGTGGCCGGCGCAAGGGACTGGTGGCAAGGTAGGCGCGGACGGGACGGGACGGGACGGGACGAGCTGCCGCCTTTCCCCCTTGATGGGCAGCCGCCCCCTCTCACTTCAGAGTCGCTGAAGCCAGACTGTCGCTGCCTGTCTTGAGAGCTACCCAAAGTGGGGACCCTCCCTAGCCGTGGCTAGCTGGCCCCGGCTGTAAAGCGGCTAGCTGGCCCCGGCCACCGCTGGTTTTTGTATTTAGAACTTGTCGCGCGGGAGGTTCCGACTTTCTAGGACTAGAAGTCCTATAATCCCCCAGCCAGGTTTTGTGGTTCAGAGCGGGGGGGGGGGTGTCTCCGCCAGCTCTGGTTGGTTTTTGTGCGTTTGCACCGCCGAAGGGAACAAGGTAGTTGTTGAAACCTACCTCCGTGGCCAGAATAACTTTTGAGTGATGATTGCATCTAGAATTGGTGAGTTGGTTGTGAAGGGGCTCTGTTTTGTCCTTTGGCCTCAGGTGGCAGAATGTCTTGGTCCGGCAGATCCTCTGCTCCATAAGTGGCGGCATCGCGAACAGGTTGTGTGAAAGAGAGAGAGAGAAGTGTTTATTATGCAGATGAGCCTTCCCGTAATCATGTTAAAACTGGAGTTCCACCAGTTCGGATCAGGTGCTTTTGGGGGTGAAAGCAACTCCGATTATTTCACCATCAGCGCTGGGATCTCACAAAGGCAGCAAGGAGGACAGAGGCCACTGCCTTGAGCATATTGGCTCCCACCACTGTGGCCCAATCCATGGGAAGGTAGTCCAAAGGTTTCAGTGAATGGGCAAGCAGAGGAAGAACTTTTGCCAGTACCCTTGTTTCCAGAATTCAAACAGATATGAACCAAGTTGTTGTGGATTTTTTTTAACACGTAGTTGGACATAAAATATGCACCTGAGAAGGAAAAAAATGTGCAGCTAGAAAGCTGTTAGATGCGCAGTTTGGGAAAAAAGCGTGTTTAAAAATTAGACCCCCATCATGCCTATTTATTTATAGGGAAGTTAAACAACAGGCAATGTCTCAATGTTTTATTGTGTTTTCTTTCCAGTGTGCGGTGTCTGACAAAGCATTCTTGCAGTAGGAAAATAGGCTTTAATAAAGCCTTGGTCAATACCACGAGCCAAGGGATGGCATGGCAGTCTGTGCATGTGTGGGGGGAGCAGTAGGAAGGGGTGGCTTCCGCTGTCACAGCACAGTGGGGACTTGGCCCCGGTCCCAGTCAGCTTGGATGGTTCCCTCCAAAACTCTTTCTCAATCGGATGAGGCTGACTCACTCAGTGGCTTTCTGGGGATAGATTAATCCTTGATTTTCATCAGTACTCTCCCAAAGACTATCAAGGAAGGCATGTCATTCGCCCACACAGGGCCAGTGTGTGGTGAGGCCTTGCACTGGGCCAGGGTTGTCTCAATTCATCCCCTGACTATAACTTCTGGGTGCCATTTCATGGGTCAGAAGAGCTCCAGCAAAGAGCGTGTGTGCTCATCTGTCTGTCTGTCTGTGCTTGCAGTGTGGATGATTTACTTTCCAAGACTCCATTCTTGCAGTGACAGGTTGTCAAGGCTGATTCTATCCTTGTGTGGATAGAGTGTGGAAAAGTTATTTCTTTTTGGACTACAGCTCTCAGAATTCCAGGATCTGATATTCTACAAAAGTAAAATTTCTACACTCCTACCGTTAGGTGATGTGAGGCAGCTGCCCCAGGCAGAAATGTCATCACAATTTTTGAGTTGTTGAGCATGGCATTGTTGCATTTTTACTGCTGTATATGTGGGATTTCCTGCCTGGTGTGCCAAATTATCTCATCTGGGATGGTGCTCACTTTCATTTCTTTAGGGGTGGGCACCCATCTGTTGCTCTCATTCAGGCAGCAGAATGTCTTGGCCTGGGCTCACTGGTTGTTCAAGTTAGGGCAGAACCACTGGTTCATCCAGAAGCTTTGGCCTGCATCTCCCATGAGGCCCACTCAGTGTTCTCAAATGTAAGGGATTGTGGGAATAATGGGGTCAAAGTATCTGGAATGCAGCAGTTTCCTAGTTCTGATGGACAGAGCAGAAACCTTGCTTGATCTTCTGTTTTTTAAGGAAGTGACCTCTTCCCATTCATCTACCCTGCTGCTAGTGTTAAGTGTGGAAATCATATCTGGCAGGATCATGGGGGCTTCTAGTACAGCTGAACAATTATTGTTGTGTAGTGACTTGTAGCACAGTACAGGCTGGCCACAATCAGCATTCCTTACATCGGTACACAACACCCACACACAATGTGAGTAGCATCTCCATTGCTCACATTCTGTACGCCAATGTGAGCTATTTTTCTCAACAGTATGGATGGTGTATCAAGATGACAGGCATGTCATACCACTCAAACCTGTTAAAAAGTTATTGGACTACAACTCTCAGAATCCCCTGAGAACTGTAGTCCAAACATGTGTTTGTTTTTTCCAAACTTTGCTCCCATTTAGATCCTTTTGCTCACAAGAGAGGCAGCCAGAGGTATTTTGCTACTGGAAGGAAAAGAGACAAAATCGTTCCATCACAACTTCTAGTACAGAAGCTGACTGGAGTGGCAACTGAAACTTCCTTCAGCACTGACCATTAAATAAAACAGCCTTCCACCACAACTGAGGGCAGTGCGCCAACGGAGGGCCTAAAAGACAAGGTTCTGGGGCACACCCAGCCCCGTCTTTCATGGACGGGTACAACTTGGAGAAGTTTGAAGAAGGCCACATGGGCTGGTTGCCTCGCTCCACCTAGTAGGGCTGCCAGTCCAGAATCATGCCAACCCCCAAGGTTTCCAGCCCCAAACCTGAGACCTAAGGATGGCCCCTGAGGATGCCATTAACCTTAATGAAGCATGGACCATTGCTCATAGGTTATCATTCCAGCACACACACACGCACAACATATTTTCCTGTTTTGAAACTAAGACAGAAATCTTAGGTAGAGGGGTTGTTTCCAGATCAAGAGAAAATGAGGGGATTATCTTTTCCCCCTTATTTAAAGAGATGATGGGATAAGAAACATTTAATCATGTTTAACTGCTTCAAGCCAAACTGTGGCTGCAGAGGAGAGCAGGGGATGAGCCCTGGCACCACTGTGACTGAGAGGGAAAGGGGAAGCTAGTATTTGGAAGTTGCAGCAACTATTCAATTAATCCTTGCAAATTGTAGCAAGTTGTTGGTCTCTTCCCTGAGCTGGAGATTTGCAAACAGCCCTTTCCTCTTGCCTGAAGTTGAGGGCCCTTTAAACTTGAGAAGTTGCACCCCTCCTCTCTCCTAGAGATAACCCATGAAAACTAAAAACTCAGGGTTGGGCTCTAAGCTCTGGCAACTCTACCACCTAGTGGCAGGGAGAGCTCTGCAGCAGGAGATGTTAAAAAAAAATTAAAAGATGTCCCCATCTATGGCCCCAGTTGCATTGTAGGAATTTGATGCCCTGGCCAACTGTACTGTGGGAAATTGCAGCACCTGTTACTAATTGGTGATGGGATAGATGCAGGGCTGCAACTTAAGTGACTGGGGGCAAAGAGTATTAATGTCCCACTCGAGCATGGCTGCCGCTGCCATCTTGTCTGCCAGGGCAGGAGCTGGGGGTGAGACAGGTGGCAGCAGAAGTCCCGCACTGGCTGGAGGCCCTGGGGTCATACTCCTCCCAATCCCATGGCTGCAGAGAGCAGCCAAGAGCCAGGTGTTGCCTGAAAGCCACCAACAAGACAAAGTTTCAGAGCAAATACCAGGAAACCTGGATGCTGGCGACTGGGAGTCAAATCATGAAGGGAAGGAAGAAACATCAGGTCTGTGTGCTTGGGGTTTTTTTTTTTTAAGAGTCCATTTACACACAAGGGACAACACTACAAGCGAGGAGGAGACCACCTCACTTTCCTTCTTTTTCCCTTCTGGCACTGGTTATGCCAGCTGCATGGCACATCTGTTGCTACAAAGGTTTCCGGCAGAGGAGAAAAGAAGGACATAACAGGAACATAGCTGCGGGCTGTGTTTTCAGAGAGAGGTAGGGGCCAGACTTGGGAAGATAAGACTGAGAAATGAGTACCAGCTCAGGAATGAGTGCTGTGAGTGTTGATAACTGTAGAGGAATGGCAGCACAGAATCGTCCTTGATTCAGGCCTTTCTGTGTAGCCCTGTCCAGTCTGATTAGTCTGGTTCATTAGTTGGAAAGCTGGGTCTATCTCACATCTCAGGTCTCCACAATACTCCTGGCATAGTGGCATTCTGGGGTATTGTGGGAAATTAAAATGGCACCTAAGGACTGCTGACCAGTACTGCTTGTATTAGTTGGGCAAAACTAATTTAAAACAGAGTTCCAAGAGCAGTAGCAGGATGCTGAGCCACACACCTTCCAACATTTCACAGATGAAAACCACAACACCTGTGGCCAGACAACATCAGAATGTGCTCAAGATGGCAAAAGTTATAAATAAGAAAGAAAACAGCAGCTAGGACAGACTGCAGACAGACTTTGCTTTTGCCTGAGCTTACTAAGGACAAGATTGCCCCTTCCTCTCCCATCCACCCACTGATGCTGAGATATGGAAAACTGGGATATATTAAAAGCAGCTGAAAAAGTGGGGTGACAGAGGATTAACTGGGACCATCCCTGCCAAATCGGGACAGTTAGAGGCTAAGGATCCAGGCCTAACAGTTGCCCCAAAATGCCTGAAGTTGGGAGTAGGTGGGATTCCAGAGTTCCATGGTCTACAGCAGAGGTACAAATCATATGACTCCCCAGTTGTCCAGCAAAGGATTTGTCATGAAGGGAGTATGCCTGGGGGATGGCAAAGGGTCACATTCTGTCCCCCTGCACCCAGAGGTCCCCACCCTTGAACTACAGGAGACTGGAGAAGTCTCTCTCTTTTTGGACACTTAATTCTCTCCTGTGATGCATCTGCCTGCCCACACTACCTGCATGAGTTGCACGGGCTATTCTTTTTTTGCCCCTTTGGAGCAAGGGGGCTGCATTTGAGAGGGGGCAGAATGCTCTATCCAGCAACACCTCTTGGCTGGGTTCATGGCTCCTCCAGTCCACCCAGTCCAGGACCCCCAAGCAAGTTGTTGATCTTAGCTTTCCAGGATGCCCTGAGAAGAGAATCCGTGGGAAGTTGGGCTCTCCACCGTTTTCTTTGTCTGGAAGCAGTCTAAGCAAACCATGATGGGGAGGAGAGGAATCTGCTGTGCAAACTCTCTGAGCAGAGGCAAAGCTGAGAAAGTTGGTCTAGGTCTCCCCGGGCCTTTTACTCCAGCTCAAATTGTGATTTTTGCATGTTTCCGCAAGCCCCCTTGAGAGAGCTTTGATCTGCAGATTTATTTTCCTATCCATACAGGCACCAAGTCAATGAATTATATCAAGAGGTACTGATTTCAGTTTTCCCAGGGATGCAGCTATGGGACAGATGGAGGGAAAGTAAGAGCATTACTCCCCACAAAAAATAAGAATTCTCTGCCTCCAATAAAATTTTTCTTAAGTTCCTAAATTTCTAGCATTTCTGCTTTGAAAAACATCAGAGATCAAGAAGTTTAAAGCGCCACCGAACAGCCATGGGGGCCACACATTAGCCACTTCTGTTTAAACAGAAATCTGCTGAGTTTTCTCTCCCCCCGCCCCACCAAGGTAGCTTAAGGCCATCTAACAGTTTTTTTTGGCTTGTGTGTCTCATCAGCTCAAATACCTACTAGAGGCAGTTCAGGCCAGGACAAGCAGAATAGGCAGCTAGCTCCCTCTTTTATGGGACCTGGCAGGGCGCTCGAGTGCATACCCAGTTCTTCAGACTGATTATTTCCTGGATCCCTCCAGAGATCTTTTCTTGCTAATGGTGGTGCTGCTAACGGGTGGGCGCAACACCCTCTGGTCAAGTAGGCCAAGGGGTAATGCTTGGGTAAAGGTTGGAAAAAACCAACAGCAAAAGTCAGGCTCATTAAAGAAAGAAAAGAGAAGCGGAAAAAGAAAAGATCTCTTGCTTTGCTCTCAAAGGGCTGGGTCAACTGGATGCCAGACACTTCCCCACATCTCTGGGGTGACTGACACACATGGAACACTCGTGCTTTGCTGGGCTGCCTTCCCTTGGCAGATGGTTCCTCTGAAATTTTTCTTGGGTGCATGGAGGGAAGGAGCTAAGGCTGGTAGGTGTGTTGGAAGAGGGCTGTTAAAGGCACCACCAAGCACAGGAAGAAGGGCTGGGTTCTGGCATCCTATAGCGAAAATCTGGACCCACACTTTGGCGCACAGCTTGGTGAACTTACTTTGTTGAAGCGTCCACAGTCCCCTAGTCAGAGCAGTTACAAACAAGACAGTCCCTGGCCACTAGAGGCTTGCCTT
This sequence comes from Cyclura pinguis, assembly GCA_030412105.1. Classification (NCBI taxonomy): domain Eukaryota; kingdom Metazoa; phylum Chordata; class Lepidosauria; order Squamata; family Iguanidae; genus Cyclura; species Cyclura pinguis. The sequence continues at coordinate 2,188,912 of CM059613.1, forward strand.
TTAAATGGTATGACCCAAAAGGAAAGAAAAGAGGGAGGGAAGGAAGGAAGGACGGAAGGAACGAAGGGGGAAAATTGTTTTTAAGGCTACAGTTCCTTGAATCTCATGGTGGCTGGGGGATTCTGGGAGTAATGGTAAAAAAGAACTTAGACTCATGCTTCTGTATCCTCTGTAGAAGGGGACCTCGAAATCTGTTTCCAGGCATCCCTTTTTAGTTTCTTCAATTTGGTTCTATTTTAGGAGTGGGCAACTATGCCTCTTCCTAGATATTGGACTGCAGCCCCTTGCCACCACAGCCAACAGTGAGGGATTCTGAGAGTTGCCATCCAATAACATCTGGACAGCCACACATTTCCTGCCTCCCTGCTCTGCTTCCTCTGGTTTTAACAAAGCTTGGAAAAGTTCCTTTTTTCTTTTTTTAATGAGCAGCTCCCAAGAATTCTCCCATCCAGCATGAGGTTCTGAAAGAAGTAAGGGTTAGTGTTTTTCCTCTCCCCATCTTCCATCCTCTTTCCTCTTGTGCCATGTCACTTGCATGGACTGTCCTGTTTCTATTGCTCTGGAAATCTTTTCCAAACCCTGCTTTCTGCCAGTTCCTCCTCAGGAGTCAAAATGCAGGCTTCAGGATTCTGATTTATGCTGGAAGCACGCTGTATGTCTTTAGAGAGACAGAAAGAGAGCTGGGAGGAGGCTGCCATTCTTCCTGAGCAGGCAATTTAGTGGCCACCTCTCCAGGCCAGCACCAGCAGCCAGTTCTTGTCTCGGGAGGGGATGCCAGCGTGGGGGCAGCATCCTGCCACCTGGCGCTTTGTGCCAAATGTTGCTCCTAAATCTGTTTGATTAAGACTTCCCTTGCATCCAGATTGCAAGCCCTGCCCGTGAGGTTCCTGTTTAAGGAAACTGTTTCCAAAACACTCCGTAATTTTCATTTGTCTAAATCTGGGGACAAGAGTGAAACCAGTCTGCAGCACAGATCCTTAGATTGTCACAGGGCCTAGACTCTTATCTCTCTCTGCCCTACAAATCCTGGAAGTCCTTCCTTCTGCAGCTGAATCTTACTCTACATACAAAAGGTTACATTTCTGTGGACAAGCCTCCATAACTGTCCCTAGCTGGGTAAATTAAAATACATGCCTTCAAGTTGTATGTTGATGTTTGGCGACCCCCATGAATTTTTCAAAGACCTATGGCCTTGTGGGGGTAAAGCTGGCCATTCTAAGAACAGTTCTGTAAGAATTTTTGGCAGTATTTACATTTCCCCTCTTCCCTCCTCATCTCTTTCTCCTTTTAGGTCATGTCACTTACAGTGTGAGCTGGCAGGCAGGAACTTTTACTGCTCTGGGAGCCTTTTCAGTTTGATAGCTGGGATACTGCTTTAAATTGAAGCGGGGAACATGTGGACCTCCAGATCCTGTTGGGATGACAGTTCCCATCAGCCATAGTTAGCTGGCCAAGGGAGAGAGCCACACATTTCCCATCCCTAGATTAAATACAGAAATGACACATTAGATGACACAGCACTGGGTAGGAATGGTAATAATTCCTAAGTCCATTTTTCCCCTCAAAAAAAAAAAAAAAAAAAGAAAGAGAGAGAGAGAGAAGAACAGAGAGTAATGAAGAAGCAACAAGCAGGACAACCACTGAAATAACATGTTAACTTGTGGCTATCACCATGACAAATAATGGCAGTGGGTTGCTCTTTTTAATGCCGGAGGGCACTCATGAGATTAACTACTTTTTATAAAGTAACTTCCTACACTGTGGTAAGCTGAGAGAAAGTGGAATGGTCGTTCTCCCTCCCTCAGCTCTGCTGGAAGCATTTCTGAGGCGCCTTTACCAGTCTGCCACGGAGCTTTTCCCCCATTTCAGTTAACATGCCTGTGAGAGAGAGAGAGTCAGTTGAGAAGTGTGGGAAAGCAGCCCTCATCACAGCCCTGAAGGGCTGTCAGGCAGGAGGAAAGAGGGAACTCCCCACCCATTGCAAGAATCCAGCTGTTATACCCCCCCATCACACCTCAGTTTCCCATCGGAACCAATATCTCCCCAGATGCAGGCAGTGGAGGCGGAAAGACTCCTCTGGAGTTGCGCCCCCCCTTACTTCCACAGAAGGTCTGTGTTTCATCCTCTTCTATGTTGACCTCATGGATGCTTGGAAAAGTTACTTTGGGAGCTAAAGACTGGCTGGGGGACTCTGCGAGTTGGGAGTTTAGGAAGTTGCTCTTCCATGCTTTGGAAAGGTGGGGGGGGATTTGTAAGATGCTCTGAGGGACAGTTTGGAGGGTGTTGTATTTCCCTCCACCCAGAAAGCAACAGAAGTCTCAAAGAAAGTGGAGTCCTCCACCATAATTTTTGTTTGGGGCCCATTCAAGGATGCCTGGCTCCTCTTCTTGCATTTCAGTGCTCTGAGTTGAATATGTGAATGGCTTCTACTGGCATCTCTATTTCGTTGGGCCAAGGAGAGCAACCTCTCTGGGGCTACTGGGAGTCAGACCATAGGTATAAAAGAGTACCTTCTTTCAGAGAGAATTGCAGAGGGTGGGGAGGCACAGATGAAACACTAGTTTGCTTTTGGGTTCCTGAAGAAATCAGGAGGGCATTCAGGTCTGCCCAAATTATGCCCACAGTCCCTTTGAAAGCTACCCCTCCCATGCAACCCCACATCAGGCACAGTCTTCCTCCCCTCCCTCTGTCTGTGCTCTCCTGGGAAGAACTTCTCCATGTCTGCAGATCATTGGAAAGTTACTTTCTTAGACTCTGATGACCATAATCCCCTATCTGCTAGCCATACTAACTAGAGGATTCTGGGCACTGGAGTCTCTTTTGTCCTGCACCCAGTGCATCTATAAAATATCAGAATCCTGCCCCTTCCATTAATTTGAATCCAATTTAACCTAACTTCCATCATCATTGCCCTGTGTCTCTTAGAGGCACACCAACCTTTTTGAGTATCTGTTTCTTCCATTAATTAGAAGAGGGATTTGGGAAACTGTGGAGGGGGATCACTAGAGAAGGAAGCAGTCTGGAGGTACATCTCTGAATGAGGTAGGAAGCCCACCCCATCTCTTGCCTCCTGTTGGGTAGCAGCCCCGCCAGATCTGGAATTCCAGCTTCCGTTTCCACTTCTCATTCCCCTTCTGAGCCTTGCTGAACAAGCCTTCCCTTTGATCTAGTGCCTTGTTTTCCTGTTTGCTCAGGTGAGCAAACTTCCAAGCTGATGCTGGCTGATGGATTTAGACTCATCTGATTTGGCTACGAGCCTCTGATGGTTACTTTGAAGACCCAGAACAAAGTGAGATCTCTGTTCCTCTTGAGTTTTCTGTTTTCATTTACACTAGCATGTCTGCTAGTGTAAAGTAAGAATCATGCCTGACTGGCCTAATTACAAAACACAAGGTCTGAAATACAGTGCATGAGGAATCTGAAAGTCCATCTGGTGCTGTCCAGAAATGTTAAGACTACAGCTCACAGAATCCCATAAACATAAGCCTATAAAAAGCTTGCTACAGTTTTAGGGACACAGATTATGAGGGGACATGAAAATACAAAAAGCAAAATAATTGTGTAGATTATTGTTGTTGTTTACTAAATTTCTGCTATTGTGTGCCTTCAAGTCATTTTCAGCTTATGGCATCTCTAAGGCAACGCCATCACTGGGTTTTCTTTGCAAGATTTGTTCAGAGGGGGTTTGCCACTGTGGTCCTCTGAATCGAAGAGAGTATGACTTGCCCAAGGCCATCCAGTGGCTAAGCAGGAATTTGGATCTTGGTTAGTCCAGCATTCTAACCATTACACCCCACTGGCTCAGTATGCTGTACAGCAAATAAATAAAAACGGATCAGGACAGAGGGAGGGGAGATACTGCAGGAATCAGAAGCAGAAATAAGGGATGGAACATTTTCCATGGAAAATATTCTGATGCTATATGAGTACATTTATCCATAGCTGTCTGGGCTGTTCTGCCGCAATCAGTCATGTTAGATGACCTAAATACAGGATATGAAGTTCTAGTTATGCTTCCAAATAGGCATGCATTGAGAACCCCTAGTAGCAGAGAGACAGACTAACAAATGAACTCACTGCTAAGCTTGTTTCCATATCACAAAATCTCTGGATTCTCAATCAGTCACCAGTACGAGTAATCACAACAAAATGTGATAGGTTGCCTGTGCTAACAGACTCACATCTATCTTTTGAAATAAAATGTTCAATTGGTTGTACTGAATCAGATTTTTTCAAATCAAAATGGAACAGGTAAGTAGTGCACAGAGGAAGTGAAGCTGAAGGTACTACAGTTATACCTCAGCTAAAGAAAGTAAAATGGTTGATACAAAATGTATCAGGTACAGTTCTCTTTAGCTATGTAGTTTCTTTCCAGTGTAGTATTTTTTTTCTTAAATATAAAGTATGTACTTTCTTTATATTACAAATATTCCCATTAGATCATTTCCACATAACATTTGAATGAATTTGAAAGTAACATTTAAACCCAAACCTGCTAATTCAGGTAAGACAAGTTAGAGTTCTTGATAATTTTCTGGAAAAAAAATATCAGTTTTTCTGAGAAATCCACATCATTGACTAAAAGACACTCGAGGCTGGTAGACATTTCCCCAGAATTTGTGCCACTACTTCTTGGTGAGGGATTTACTAAATGGGTCATCTGAGGGAGCTGGGACCAGCATATGGAGCCGTGGGATAGAAAATCCCAGAGCTGCTGCATGTCACCAGTCATGGGGATTGGACCTGATAACTGACAGGGCTCCTTCCAACTCTATGATTCTGTGTCTGCTTTCAAACGCCCTTGCAGGTATTTGGTGAGACTGGCCAGGTGCGCATGACTTCCGAAGGCTCAGACTGCCGGTGCAAGTGCATCCTGCGTCCCCTAAGCAAAGATGCCTGCAGCCGCCTCAAGGAAGGCAGCGTGCGGGTGGAGGACTTCTATACGGTGGAGACGGTCAGCTCAGGGGGCGACTGCCGCTGCTCCTGCACTGCCCCACCAGCCTCCCTTAACCCCTGTGAGAACGAATGGAAAATGGAGAAGCTGAAGAAACAGGCCCCTGAGCTCCTCAAGGTAACAACAGCCTTTTAGATGCCGATGGTGGAAAAGGGAGATGGGGATGGCCGTGCAGGCACACAGATGCCTGCACATCTTCCGGAGATCTCAGTAGCATAGTCTTATTTGGAAGCTGCCTTGGGTCCCACTCTGGGAGAAAGACAGCATATAAATATAATAAATAAATAGTGTATTTTGAAAGTAGAAGACCTAGAGTTTGAGTCTCACCATTTCCAAGGAAGTATTCTCTCTGAAACCCTCCATCTGTCCCTCCACAGGCACAGTCGGGCCTTCTAAATGGCTGCCTCTGTGCTCTGGAATTCCCTTCCCAGGGACACCAGGGTGACCCCCTCCTTGCTGTCTTTCTGTCAGCAGGCAAAAACTTTTCTGTTCTAGCAAGCTTTTAATACAGAAGGTTTTTTAAAAAGGGATTTCTAAGAGAGTGCCATGTTGTTTTTAAACTGAACTGTTTTAATTGCTTTTTATCTTTTTCAGTATAAATTTTAAGTTGCTTTAATATTGTGAACAGTTTGGTTCTGTCTTCATGTTCAACTTTGGATTTTTTAGCTGTATGGGATTTGTTTCCCCTAATTTTGGGGAAAAGTGTGATACAAATAAAGATGAAGATAATGATGATGATAGATGCTATTGAATTAGATGGACCCATCACCCCTAGAAGCAAGAAGTCTCTAAAACATGGATTAAATGCCACTTGGATGCTCTCAGGGTGTGTGTGTGTGCGTGTGTGTGTAAAGGGCAGCACCAAACAGTCAGTGTTATGCTCTTTTTGCTTCATGGGTCTGGTCTGAACAGAAGAATGTGATGGGACATTGGAAGGAGAAAGAACAGCATATGAATACAGGTGGGGCTACACTGCTCAAGTCTCCATAGGTTAACTAAGAACCCATGGGTTGTTCTTGTTGTTGTACTCTCCACGCTTGCCCTGAAGCTGCAGTCCATGGTTGACCTGCTGGAGGGAACCCTCTACAGTATGGACATGCTGAAAGTCCATTCATACATCAACAAGGTAGTGGCACAGATGAACACCCTTGAAGAGGTAAGCCTGAGCAAGGGTGCAGATTTTTTTGTCGGGGAGGGGGGGGTGGGATCTAGAAGGTTAGATGATTTCGCAGCTGATGACTTCTCAGCGTGATCGGAGCATGGAAAAGTTCCTGGGAGGATTTTGTGAGTTGTAGTTCAAACCCTCCCCCAAACATTTCCAGACTCTGGTCCTGGTCCAGCTTAGTCAAGGGGAAAGAGAAAAGATGGCAGTGGGAAAGGGAAACAGCAGAAGTAGAGAATTCCTTTACGCATTGGTGGGAATGGACTGCCCCACCTCTTAACTCTCTTAGAATTCTTAAGGGTCCTTAAGGGCTATCTATTCCAGCTCCCTGCCGTGCAGAAATTCACTGGTAAAGCACTCCTGTTCTTCATCTGGAAATAATTGGGGCCTGGACATTTTCCTTTGTGAGAGACTACAACTCTCATATTTCCTTAGTAATTTTTCCAAACTTTGTCCAGGACTGAGATTATGGGATCTTTAGTTCTTAAAAGGTAACATTTCCAAGTTTTGAGAACAGCACTGAGCCCACTGGGCAGCTGAGCAGCAGCTGGGGAGGCATGGAGGAGTTTCGTGTTTCCCCCATCGTCCTGTCCTCTTCCTCCTCACTGTAGACCATCAAGACCAATTTAAGCCGTGAGAATGACTTCATGAAAGAGAGCGTCCTGCACCTAAGCAACCAGATGAAGCGTTACGAGAACTACTCAGACATCATGATGGGCATCAAGAAAGAGCTATCCAGCCTGGGTTATCAGTTGCTCCAGAAAGATGCTGCTGCAGCCCCAGAGCACAAAGTCCAGGTCAGTTGCTCAATCGCACCAACCATCAGGATTGGAAATTTCATGTATCATACCATGCCTGTGATTTAATTCCAGATAAGTGCCTCCAGAGCTGCATCCATACTTTGGGGACAGCGTTGCATTGACAATGGGGCACGTAACAGATGCGGGGCTGGATTATCAGTGGCTTGACTGGAGTAATTACCCCAGGCCCTGAGGGGACAGACCATAGGAGGGGAAAGTGTGGTCTATGGACAGAATGCAGTGCCAGGGTAGTTTAGTAGCACCAGTCCCCATCCCCTGGAACCCCTCCAGAAAAACTTGCTCCACAATGCCTGCTAGGAGCCATGGGGGCAATTTTGCCACATTTTGCAAAGCTATTTTAGGTCCAAAAGAAGCCTTTTTTTTTTTTGGTCTATCAGGAAGTGATCTAGAAATTTACCTTCCAGTCAGTTCCTGCTGAAATAAAGACCTTTCCTAGGCCTAAAATTGTCTAGGGGGACAAAACAAGGCAAGATTACCCCCATGCCTCCTTGGCAGCTTTGAAGAAAAACAGAAACTGTTGTTTTTTTGAAGGTGCAGGGTCAGCCTCCCACAGCCCCCAAGAGGGTCAGTGTGTTCCCCTAACCTCCAACAGTTGACCACCCCTGGGCTTAGGAAGCCTGGTGGTGAAGAAGGAAGCGTGCATTTTTTTCCTCTTCCTCCCCAGTCACCTGAATCTCCCAGTATTTCTGATAGTATCCATATTCTTAATTTTACTTGAGTAGCTGGGTAAAAATGGGAGCAATCAAGCTGTTAAATATTACTGATGGTGTCAAGTTGACAAGGAGTTAACGCATGACAGCTTTTGCACTGCTGCTTGTTGTTACTGATTAATTGATTCATTAGTCTCATTTTATTTATTAGTTAATGTCAATGCTGCCACTCCCAAGATGGGTCATAGAGCTGCAAACTATTTTTGGATGTGCACCACAACCCCCAACTACTTTAATTCGACCTTGGACAGAGAGCAAACCTCCTGTTGGCACTGACCAGCCTGTGCCACACACCAAACATTCCACCACTGCTTTGGAACAGTTGTGCTAACAGCTGCTGTGGCTCTTTTTCCTCCTCGTTGCCTTTTTGGCCAGCTGTTCTCTGGTCCAAGTGCCAAGACTTCAGGAGTCCCAGCCATCATGGCCTGGGACACAACTTTTTTCCCCCTCATTTTTTTAAAGTCTGAGATGCAGATTAACATTGACCCTCCTTATCGAAAATGCTTGGATCAGAAGTATTCCATATTTTGAATGTTTCCAGGTTTTGCAATACCTGGTTTTTTTGTGCTTGGAAATGGGATCCAAGATTAAACACTGATTTCCCCCCTCTGATCCTGCACCAAGATTCTCATTTTGTCTAAGTAAAAACAAAGAACAGGCCAAATTGCAAATATCTGTAATTCTTCTAAGCGTCCCTGTTCTCATCCCCAGAAGGTAGGCTTCCTCACTGCTCTCACCCTGCAGTGCCTCCTTTAGGGTGCTCTGCCCAAGTCACACCTGCCATGGCTGTTGTTCCTTGGTCCACTAAATTTATCCATTTTTCTTTTAGGACACGTCAGGGGTGAAAGGCAAGGATGGCACTGGGAAATATTCTGGCCCTCGGAAGAGCCTCGGTGACAAACCCACCCTGAGGACCTCCAAGGAGAAGCATCCCAAAGTGGAGAAGCCAAGGAAGGAGAGCAGCAAAAGCCGCACGGGCACAGCACAGCCGACTGCCAAGCCCAGATCCTTGGGGCACCAGCAAGGGGTAATTCGGGGGATCACTTACTACAAAGCTGGGCATCAGGAAGAAGCAGAGGAGCTGGTGAGCAACCAGGGTGAGTAGTAAAAAGGTGGGCATGGATGTAGCAGGACTATGAAGCCATCTTGATGGCTTGGAATTCTGCAAAAGATCCAGAGTTGGGGGATGTGGTTGGTTGTTGTGACACAGAGAAGCTAGAGAGAGCACTGGGTGGAGGCAGAAAAAAGCAGTTGATAAGGCTGGTTCTTTCTAAGGCCAGCCCAACGTATTTTGTGGCCAAAATCTGCTGCTGGAAACACCACCACCCCAACTTTTGCTAAGGGTAGGGATGGCTCTGTGATTGTTCTCTGCAGAGACTTCCATGAAGGGAGCCACAAATGGGGACCAGCAAGAGAAGGGCAAAGGTTCTGAGTCCACCCACGCAGCCTCGGTGCTCCAGCTGAGGGGAGGAGAAAGCCCCACTACTGTTTCCCATCCCAGTACAACCATTACAACCACCCAGCTACCCAGTACCACTTCATCTCCCAGGACCAGCATTAGAGGTCTTCCGGGCACTGGTCTGCCCACTGGAGAGCATGGTGGCATTACCGAGGGGCCTGTGACCCCCAACCATGGTAAGTACAAAGGCCATGATGGCTGAGGGATTGTGGGAAGGGCAACTTTTCCCAACTCTGGCTCAAAGTTGGGTTGGAGAAGTCAAGCAGTGACTGGCAAATTTTAGATCTTGGGGAAGAAATGGTTAAAATGAATGTTTCTCCTAAGTTGTTAAAATGATCAACAACAAGTTTAGAATTCATACTGTTAATCAGTACAACATTCATCTAAGCCAGAGATAGGAATTCTGTGGCTCCCCTGATGTTGCCATACTGCAGTTCCCAATACCTTTAGCCAGCAGGTTGGAATGTGACTCCCAGCTCTGTGAAGAATGCTGAGAGTTGCAATCCAACAACATCTGGAGGGACCCACAATTCCAGCCCCTGATCTCAGTACTGTCATTAGCTTAATTTGTTCCTGGACATTTGTGGAACTTTTAAATGGCATTTCGTATGTAGCAGTGTAAAAGACATCACATTCTCTCAGCCTGAGAGGAAGGCCGTAGCAAACCTCTGAATAAATCTTGCTGAGAAAACTTTGTGAATAGTTTGCCTTAGGATCATAAGTCAGAAATAACTGGAAAGCACTTAACAACAAAGTAATAATGAATAATAATTACATCCTAGCACTAACACTGGTGTTTCCAAGCTGGGGGAGGCACTGTTTTCATTCACTAGTGCAAGCCCCAACCTGTTCTGTTTCTGCCTTTGGGTCTCCAGTGCGTGAGGCAGAATGTGAAGGGACTCTGGAGGCTGTCGAGGCTCCCGAGAAGCAGCACAGCTATGGGCGCAATGAGGGGGCCTGGATGAAGGACCCTGCTGCAAAGGACGACCGCATTTATGTCACCAACTACTACTATGGCAACAGCTTGGTGGAGTTCCGGAACCTAGACAACTTCAAGCAAGGTGAGAAGGGGGTGGGGCAAGAAAGAGGAGGAGGAGTTTCCCGGATGATGGGTGGGTTTCTGCCTGGAACTTGCAAATATCACAGTGGCCAGCAAGAGGGGGCTACGGATGCCTGTAAATGATTCTAGGGCCCTGATCCACTCCATTCTCAGGCCAACCCAGGTTTGAGGGTCTGAAACAGTCACACGTGCACCAAAACAATGGATTATTGATTACATGCTGGTATCAAGTTAGATACAGCAATAAAACCAAAGGCAACATTTGTTGATACCCCTCAGTGGTCCTTTGTCACAGCTGATGTCCACCAGGTTCCCCGTGATGAGCTGAATATCACCTCAATCGACTGGTTTTCTGAGTTGGGTTAAGCACTCTCTCAGAGTGAGGCCAACTGTGCCTTATCTTTCGCAGTCATTAAATACTTCTTGCTCTAGAAGGTGCTGACTGAAACTTTGCCAGGCAAAAGGGGAGAGAGAAATCAGCCCACCCTCACTAACAAAGAAACAGTTTCCCAGCCATTCTTATCTATCCCTTTGGAGGGAGCTGACCTTGTGCAGTGTGCTAGAGAAGCTGGAAGGACTGAATGTTGCATTACTGTTATGAATTACAGGCCAGTTTAATTAGCTAGCAATTGCCCAGTAACTATGTTATACGTCCCTTAAGTATGTAAAATACATGTATGGGGTGAACATGAGAGTGAAGTATTATTCCTCCCCGATTCCTCCAAAAATTCCAAACCACTCCAAGGTCCCATGTGTACATCATGCAGAGATCTTCCCAACATGCTGCTGCTAAGCCTTTGCAGAGACAACTTCTTGCTTCCCCTCATTTTCTGTTTCCTGCTCTTTCTGCTCATTAGCTGGTTTTAAGGTGCATTTGTCTGTACTGCTTACACCATCCACTGTTATCTTTATGTTGCTTTCTAGCTTCTCTCACATTCATCTTACTTTTTCTTTCTGGAATTAACTCTGAACAAGCCAGATTTGCAAGAAAAACTTTCAGTATATTGCGTTCCTTATTCAAGATTCCAGCACCTCTTTTCCTTTCCCCCTCCAGCAATGTTTTACATTCCCTCCACCATCCCCGGTGGTCATGTAGAATCTTGTAGCCACTGATCATTCTCAGCCTCCACTGGTCTTCTTTGGAGTTTTATACAATTTTATTTATACTTCTCAAAATGTGCAGGTATTCTCTGCCTCCTCCTAAAAGCACCATTTTTAGCAGCTAGTGGGAAAGTAAGGCTATATGCAGACTACATTTGTAGCATTGGACAACTGCAGAAAGTGTAGGAACCACTGTCCACTATTTTTCAGACCTACTGCAGGCTGCACCTCACTCCTCTTAGCAAAACCAGAAGAAACCAGAAGGTTTCTTCCACTGGTAAGGCCACTTCCTGGGAGAACTTAATAAAACAGGGTGTACCTCACGCTTCCTGGAAAATATTACTAAAACAAGATGCACTAGCCATTTTCTGGGAGTTGTTTCTAAAATAAGATGCACGTCTCACTTTCTGGAGGGTGTTACTAAAATATAGGGCACCTTGTTTTAGAGGAAAATTGCATTCCTGGTTTATTTGGGGTTTGTTTGTTTTGCAAAAATATCAAAACAAAACAAAAAAACAAACAAAAAATAGGGAGCTCTGTAGTTCTTGGGGGACCTGAAACGGCCTTGGGGCCACATACAGCCCAGAAGCTGTATGATGCCCATCTCTGGGTTCAAGAGTGCCCCTATGTTTTGTCTCAGGGCGTTGGAGCAACCTGTACAAGCTGCCATACAACTGGATCGGGACAGGTCACGTCGTGTTCCAGGGTGCTTTCTACTACAACCGGGCCTTCACCAAGAACATCATCAAGTATGACTTGCGTCAGCGCTTTGTGGCAGCGTGGTCCATGCTTCATGATGTGGTGTATGAGGGTACCACACCATGGAAGTGGCGAGGCCACTCAGACATTGACTTTGCCGTGGATGAGAGTGGCTTGTGGGTGATCTACCCCGCAGTGGACTATGACTACACCCAGCAGGAGGTCATTGTGGTGAGCAAGCTGGATCCTGGAGATCTTTCGGTTCGCAGAGAGACAACTTGGAAAACAGGCCTGAAGCGCAACTCTTATGGGAACTGCTTCATCATCTGTGGAATCCTTTATGCTGTGGACGAGTACAACACCAAGGAAGGCCAAGTGACCTATGCCTATGACACACACACAGACACTGAGGCCAATCCCAAGCTCCCTTTCATCAATGAGTTTGCCTTCACCACACAGATTGACTATAACCCAAAAGAGAAGGTCCTCTATGCTTGGGACAATGGCCACCAGGTCATGTACAGACTACGCTTTGTGGCTTGAGCGTCTGGCCCTCCAAAATGGGTTGTGTGGGAGCGTTGCTGTTTCTTCCCCACACAGCCCTGGATGAAGAAACAGCCATGAGTCCTTGGATGGACCAAACCAAGACCAGTCCATGTAGTGCAGAGCTGCTTATGGTTCAGGACCAGGCCCTGTCTGCCGGATGAGTAACCTGCCACCTATCAAAATAGCTTTCCAGAGAGTGGGTAGCTATATCCACAGGCTTCCAAGGGACTGGGGAAGGGGAAGAACAGGAAGAAGGGGAGCATCTCAAATTAGCTTTTTACCCCTTGTTAAGCCTCTCACCTTAAGGTCCTGCTTCTTCAAAGATGTCCTCCTAGAATTTGTATATATATATATGTGCATACGTACATATATAATTGTGCTAGTTCACAAGTAAAACCAAAATCCAGAGTTGACTCATACCTTTATCAGGACTAAACAAAATTCATAGCCTCATATAGCTGGAAGAGACCACAGAGGCCATCCAGTCCAACTCCCTGCCATGCAGAAATACAAAATCAAAGTGAAGTTGTTCTTCTTGGACTCCCAACAAAGGAACTTTGCCAGATTCTTGCTGTGTGTACTATGAGGCCTTCCCACAACCTTTTAAGCTAGTAGGCACAAATTCATCACCAGTGTTAAAGGAAAAAAAATCACCTATCAACCCAGTTGTCTTTTCTGCTTGGAATATGAGCAAGGGAGCTCCCAGAATTTCTATGTGTATGTGCTTCTTTCTTCTGAGGGAGTGCATCTCTCTTTACCCTCCCCCTTTTCCTTCAGGGAAAAAGTGAAAGCTGGACTTTGGCACTGAGACAATGTTGGGTTGTTTAAATGTATGGGAATTTGGCGTTGCTCACGGCTTAATACTGACACTGGGCTTAAAGCTAAATGATACCCCACAGAGAGAAAGCAGGGGGAGGCAGCCGGTGGGTTTGGTATTAGACAGCTGGATAGACTGGCGAGGGGGGTGTCACTATTTAGAAGTGGGCCTGCAGGCACCCAGCTTTATCTGACATAATTTGTGTCTCGTGTTCCTGTACTTGCTTCCTCCCAAAATGCTCTTACATGTTCAGTCAAGCTAACACTTTTCTGTGTATCGACTGCTTGGTTTGTTCATCACATCAGCCTGGTATTGCTGTATGCCCAAGTTGTTTCTGACTTACGGTGACCCTAACACAAACCTATCATGAGGTTTTCTTGGTAAGATTTCAGAAAGGGTTTGCCATTGCCTTCCTCTAAGGCTGACAGAGTATGACTTGCCTAACATCACCATGGCTGGTTTCCATGGCTGAGCTGAGATTTGAACCCTGCGCTCACAGACACCTGGTCCAGAAGGCACCCCGGACTCATTTTAATTTATGGTATTGAAGTAGGCAATTTTTTTCTCCTCAAGAAGTTCTGGACTTCTCCCAGAATCCCCAACCAGCATAGCCAGTATTAAGGCATTATGGAAGTTGTAGTCCAAAAGTCCAGCATTAAGGCATTATGGAAGTTGTAGTCCAAAACTACATCTATGCTGCTGTTAAGGATTTCCTCTGATTTCAAACTTAAACTGCTCTCCACTCATTGCTTATGCCAAAGGAAAACTTGGGGGGAGGGGGAATGGAGGGGTTTGGGTTTTGCATGATAGTACTAATATTTTCACTTCCATGTGTCTGAAAATGAATTAAATTTTAAAACAAAACTATTTACAGTGCTTTTTTCCTCCTTGATGTGAATATTTGCTTTTCCCTCCCTTGACTGCTATGAACCAGAAATTTGAAGAAGTTTTGGGATTTGAAAACTCAGGATAATAGAAAGTTTCTTCTTTAATCACTGCAGAGGAAAATGAAGTGAAGCCCACACCAAGAGTAATGAACACAGCCTTTGAGCAAAAACCATATTGTAACCTACATATAATTCTGTTACACATTAAAGTTCATATCATTTGGAGATAAAAGTCCCTGTCTTCATAACTCAACCCTGTAAACTCTTACCTTTGGGTCTTCATAACAGAGGAGCTACTTTACTTTGGCCAGCAATAATAACACAGAGTCGCAACAGTATGCTTAAATGAAACTTGGCTTGCGTTACTTACAGTTTAATCTGGCCAAGGCACCAGATCCTGTCTCAGGCCTAGTCAGTAATTGAATGGAGGACCCACCACACAATACCCTGGCTATATGCAGAGGAAGGCAATGGAAAACCGCCTCTGAATATTCCTTGCCTAAGAAAATGCTATGAAATCCATGGGATTGCCATATGTCCAAAGGTAACGCGAAGGCACATACACACACTCATACCCTTCTGAATGTTGGCCTGAATTCTCTTTAGCAGTCTAGATTACCTAATTATATATATACTCAGCTACATAGCAGAGACACTAATAAATCTTGTTAATGAATTATGAAGATACATAATGGAACACCAAGTGCCAACATGCTCTACTGATATGCATTGAGACTCCCTAGCTGGTGTCCCACCACACAGTGGTGCCATTGCTCATCAGTGTTCCACTGCACATCAGTCCCTTCACTGGCTCCCCTACATGGCAATGTCACAGTAGCCCCTTGCTGAATACAGAAGTTTCAAAACTGCTCAGTTCTATTTCCTGCAGACACAAGTCCCTTTCAGTACATCCCTTACTGAATCCCAGTCTCTACTTTCTTTGGATTATACTTACTAGAATCCTCTAACCCTCCTGGCTGGTGGATCAGAGATCCTAGGAGTTATAGTCCAAAACGATACCTTATCCAAGCTCTGGACTCACTAGGGCCACCCTCCCAACTAGGAATCCTCTGGGTGGGTTGGGCTGCAACTCTCATACTGTTTGGCTAGGGTGGCGGAGGACACTATCCCGTCACCTGTGTCGAAGGACATTTGAACTGCCAGCCCAGCCAGCTCCTACGGGAAAGGGGTGCCATGTTTTCCTTCATCTCTGGCAGCCAAAGATCATGCTTCTTTGCAAGGCTTGGATTCTCTGCCTGGCACATCTTCAGCCTCAACAGATGTGCAGGGAAGAAAGAGAAAAAGTCTCTTACTCAGGATGAGCTCATTCCTTCCAAGAAGATGAGGCTCTTCAGTAGACTCTGAGACCAGTCCCCTGCCCCCTCCAACCACAAAAAGAGGGAGGGGGAAGGGTTTGGCCTCTGCCCCCTGGCATCGCTCTCCACAGCAGCCCTTTTGTTGTCTTGGCCATCGCAGATAGTGCCAGAGGGGTGCACTGGCCTTCTAGGAGGTGCCTTTGTGTATGGCACACAATCGGCCCCTTCTCATCGGACAAATGCTTGTCAGGCATGGCCTCCGCCCAGCCTCCAGGGTCTGGTGGACTCTGAGGAATGTGGCTGCTCTCCTCCACCTACGTGCCAGCCGTGATGCTTGGCTCCTAGACAGAGCTCCACTGCAGCAGTGGCACCAAAATGAGAAGGCAATGGAGAGGAAGGTAGCAAAATAATTTTCAGCAAAGAATAAGCCAATGTTGTTGAGTGGTTAGTACAGGAGTGGGAAAGGGTTGCCCTCAGGTGTTTTGGGGCTACAATTTCCATCAACCTTAGGCAATGTTGCCAGGTCAAGATCATTCCAGACTCTGAGGTTCACAGGCCAAAACCTGAGACTTAGAGACAGCCCCTGCCAATGTCATTGTCACAGAATCATAGAGTTTGAAGGGCCCACAAGGGCCATCCAGCCCAACCCCGTTCAGCCATGCAGGAATACAGAATCAAAGCACTCCCAACAGATGGCCATCCAGTCAGTTTAAAAACCTCCAAAGAAGGACACTTCATCGTGCTTGCAGGCAGCAGTATATTCCCCTGTTAAATTGCTCTCACCATCATGTGAGTTTGAAGCCACTGCTCCATGTCCTAGTCTCTAGGGCAACAACAAACAAGCTTGCTCCATCCTCCATATGACATTCTTTCAAACATTTAAACATGGCTATCATGTCATGTCTTAACTTTTTCTTCTCCTGCCTAAGCATACCTGGCTCCTTGGGAAGGCCAAAATTCTGCCCCCTCCTGTCCTCCTCCCCCTTCCTGCTGAGTTAGTTAAAGGCAAACTAATTTCAAACTTTGAACTCTGTTAACAGTTGAAGTACAGCAAATACAAAAGGGAAAAGTGGGACGAAGAGAGGAAAAACTGGGACATTTTAAAAGCCGCTAAAAAAGCAAGATGACAGAGGATTAACTGTCTTGCCAAATCAAGAAAGTTGGAGGGCATATAGTCCTACTAAAACAAGAAAAAAGCAAAATAGATTCTGCAAGGCTGACATCTGCCCACTCCTGGTTTAGATCTTAGACTTCCTTGGCCCAAGAACTGGTGACCCATGACCCCCGCAGATGCCAGACTGTTCTGAAGGCAACAAACAAACACTTGGAGCAGCTGTTCCCACTCCGTATGGTGGCTTGACCTTCCCGTCGGGCCACCACACAGGCCAGCACTCTCAGTGGGCAGAGGGCATGTGGCACCCACAACACCATCCTTGTTTCTCTTGGCCAGTGTGGGGTCAGCCAAACATGCCCCAGCAACCCTCTTGCTCTTTTCTCTCGGCTTCCTCATCAGTCTCCATTTCTTCTTTGCTTCTGATCAGTCGTGTCAAGGGTGTTTTGATTAAACTAAGCTATCCATCTATTGGTTTGCAGTGCCAGGACCATACTGTAGGGAATTCCCCAAGAAAGCACACCTCAACAGAGGTTCAAGGAAGCCACATGGAGGATGGGACAGGGGAGACAGGCAGCAGAAGGCACAGGTGGGCACTGCAGATTAGACGGGTGGGGGGGAACAGCCACGGATCGGTAGGCAAAGTCTTGAGAAAGTTATGTTGACTAGGGGATTCAGGGAGCTGTAGTCCAGAAAAGTAGTTTTCTCAAGCTCTCCTGATAATCAGACATTGGCTCCACAGCTGCCAAATGACATACAGTTATGCGCAAAACATTTTCAGAAAGGGAGAGAGCAGTGGAAGAACTAATGGAGGGAGCCAAAACAGTTCTGTCTCCACCGATGCGTCACTGTTACTGAGCTAGCTCCGTCCCCAGCCTACACTCTACGCTCCAGAAGCCAGTGTAATATTAAAAACTTGAGAAGAGTTTAAAGATCATTTAAATGTCTTTAAAAAAATCTTGAGAAGATCCCATATGGTTCCAACCAGGCTGGTGCAGAGCTGTCAGCTCTCTGGGCCTGATCCCTCTTCTCCAGTCTTCTGGGTAAGGAGGAGGAATCTTTGCGCAAGAACACTGTCTGGAAAAGTAATGTTTATGTTTTCCCCATTTGTAGCTCTTGTCACACACCCAGGGCCAACCTTATGGTTTTACAAGAAGTTGTTTCCAGATCTCAGTTTTTGACTGTGAAGTCTTAGGGCCTGGGACAATCCTGACCCGGTAACCCTACACTGGAGGATTTTTCATCTTGCTATTTCCATCCCCCCTTACCCCACACCCGGAAGGCTGACGCTATTTTCCAACTCATTTCTACTTTTCGTAATCCAGCTAAGTTGATAGTCCATCATTTGGAGGCAGCTCTTGCAAACAGCCCTGCCCTCTGAATAAAGTTACAAAAGTGATGCCAACTCCCTTGGCTCTGAAAGCAGAGGCCATCTGTCAGGGCATGGGATGAGCTTCAGAGGGTGCAACATCATGGCAGCTAATGTAAGCAGCTATAGAAATGGAAGAAGGGGAGTGGTGTTTGGCTTTCATGTGCCTCATGGTGCTTTGCAGAAGCTCAGAAACCCTCTCTCCTGGTAGCTTGCTCTAGAGAGAATGTGATCCAGGACTTATTCAAAGATGAGGCAGAGGCCTACTGTAGCTTTTGTAGCCTATTGTCAGTAGTTGCTCACATGAGGACAGGACTAGTCACACAGCAAACAGCTCTCTCTTCCAGCATCCCCCAGCATCCTTCACCTTGAAGTGACCACTTCACTCTGTCCAATTATAGGGCCAGCGCCCTAGCGATGATTAAAGAACAAGAAAGTTACTGTAGTACAATCATGCATTTACATCATTTCCACACACCACAGTGCAGAATAGCTTGGAAGTGGGAAACATGCTGCCAACGACCTGTGGCTCTCGCATCCTCCTCCTGTGGCCACCTCACACTCCTCCCTATGGCCCCTTCCTTCAGCCTTGAACATCTGGAGATCTACTCTTGGGAGGCAGGCAATGGAACAAGAGAAGGAGGTGGCAACCATGAGGAATACAATTTGGTTTTGCTTATTATTATCCTTCAGTGGAAGAGAATTATGGCTGACCCTTCCCTGAAGTTTATGTTATGCTAGCCAAAGGACTAGAGAAAGAAGGATGCCCTCTCTCAGCCCTCTAGAAAACATGAGGCATGTCCAGCTTCCATTTAGCATCCATTTTGGCTGACCTTCCTCCTCATTTGGGATAGGGCTGCTCTTTTTTTCCTCGGGGGAAACTCCATCTAGGCCCACATAATTCCCTGCGGGAAACCAAAATGCCGGTCTTTGTAATTCTTTAATGGCAGTGAAAGACTAAAACCACAAATTACCAACCATGTGGTGAGAAAGAAAACAAAACTCTCTGTGCCAACATAATCTCAAGGGGTCTATAAAAGACAGAAAATATTTGTGGGAGAAAAACAATAAAAGACATGATGGGGAGGCAGAAACAGTCTTGAAAAATAAGTTTTTTGTTTCGAAGAAACAGTACAGGAAGGAGAACAAAATTACCAGAAGCAACTCTTTGGTCACTGTGAGAACCTGAGCATGTGCAGAATATTGCTTGCAGACAGGCGTATGTCTCCATTTGATAAATCCCACCCATACATGCAGGTTTTATACAGAAAAAGGAAAGAGTTAAAGCAAACGATGGGGGAGCTTCTTTGAAAAGGAGAATGTGGAGTACATCTGAGCATTCCCACACAATCCTTAGTCCAAAGCAGGGAAGGGCACTTAAAACCAAGCATAACATTCACAATTCCCTTTCAAAGCAGACACTATGGATATATTTCTCAAACAGAAATCCCACTGGATTCCAAGAAGCTAAACCAAGGTTAGTGGCAAAACCGTGCCAGGACAGCCATTTTTATGTATTTTTTCAAAATACTTTTCATGCTGTCCTTCAGTGACATATACTTAGGCAAACTCATGAAAAGGATGAAGCAGTTAACATATACCTACAACAAGCAGAGAATCACTGAATCATAGGAAAAGACATAGGGACACCCATGCTAATACGCATGCAAAGAGAAACCACAAAGAGCAGAATGAAACCATCTGCAGGCTCAGATATTATTTTAAAAGTTCAGAACATCAATATCAATATCATCATCATCATCATCATCGCCACCACCACCACCATCATTATTATTATCATTCCCGTGAGATACATTTGCATTCCACCTTTCTTCCAATGAACTCAAGGGTGAAATACTGTTCTCCTCTGCTCCACTTTTAACCTCACAACAATCCTAAAAAGCAGGACAAACCGAAAGAGAAAATGACTCACCGAAGTTCACATAATGAGTTGTCATGGCTCAGCAGGGACTCGAATTGGGATCTTCCAGGTTGCAGTCCAACATACTGACTTCTGACCTAGATTATTCTCAATTATTTGTACCTGGTAATGAAAAAAGGTAGGTGTCAGGCAAACTTATCTAGGGAAGGCACTGCCACTGAGAAGACCCTGTTTCTGGCAATTCAGAATGGACGGACACACTTAAGGAGGCTGTTTTCTTTTCCCTTTCCCTAACTTTTGTTGTTCCTCTTTTACATGTACATTTGGGTAACTTCCGGCTACAGACACCCTCACTCACCATCCACTTTAAAAGGTATGGATCACTCTTGGTAGTGCCTGACATTGCGGCACAAGCCTTCCACTCTGGGGCAACATCAGCATGATATGAGCCATTTTTTACACACTCAGTCTGCATGCCCAGTTGGCTTTGCTGTGGCAGTCCTTTTCCGCTATCTCATATCACCAATGCGAAAGATCTTGTATTGTGACTTGCACACAATCTTGCATTGTGACTCAACCATCCTTGATCCAGCCCCCACCAGATGTACCATATTACAACCACCATCATCTCTAGCCAGAACCTCTGTGCTGGCTGAAGTGATGGGAGCTACTGTTCAAAATATCTGGAAGGTTCCTGGTGGAAGAAGGCCGCAGTTTCCTTTCAGGTGGCTTGGCTTTTTTCAGACTCAGTTCCTGCACAGGGCAGCAAAACCATTATAAATGTGCAATGTTTTCCATGCACAAAAGGGCCACAGCTGGGCTTCCTTTCTTCCTGGGAGAGGTGGTATATCTTCCCTCCATATCTAATGCACAGGCAGTGAGCTCACCCTCATGGATCAGCTTGGGAGCCTGTTGCCCTCTGAAGCAGAGTGGGTTTCATTTTGTGGGTGAGTGTGTCTCCTTGGACAGCTTGAGCTGTGCGTGATTGTTCAGGAGCTGTGTGAGTGTTTGCTGGGTGCACTGTGGGTTGCCAAGGACCTGTGTGGCAAAGGGAGGGTTCTGTTTACTCTGTGGGAGCTCCAGACCCACCTCACACAGCCATGTTGCCACACCTAACTGGCACTTGTAGCAACACTGAGGCAAATGGCTGCCTGATGCATGCAAAGGAAGCCCACACTTTTAAACATAGAGTGGAGCGGATTTCCAGCTGTGGTCAAATGGAGCTCCTTGGAGTGTGGGGAGTAACCATGCTGCCTGGAGGATTCTTGGAAGCTAAGCAGGGTCAGCCCTGGTTAGTACTTGGGTGGGATACTGCCAATGAATACCAGGTGCTGTAGGCTATATTTCAGAGGAAGCAACTGACAAAACCACCTGTTTATTCCCTGCCTAAGAAATCCCTATGAAATTAATGGGGTTGGCAAAAGCCGACAGGCAACTTGGAGGCACATACATACACATATACGCACACACAGTCCAAACCATTAACTTGCCCAGGATGTAAACATCCAGCCTAGCAAAAGCCGTGGACACTGCATCCACTCCAGAATGGTAATTCTTTGGCATCTCTCCTAAGTTGGTGCCCTCCATAGTGGTTGGATGACCACTTCCAAGATCTCCAGCCAGTATGGATGATAGTCCAGCGCCTCTTGATGGCAAATTATTAGGGAAAGCTGTCCTACAATATGCTCTTCCTTTCTAAGCCAGACTTGCAGCTCAAAGAAGGCACTGTGGCTGCATGGACTTTTGACCTAGCCTCTAAGCCAGCAGAAACCTCCTCTTTTGCACCCCCCTGCCCACCTTCCTTCCTCTGTGGCTAGACCTTCCTAGTGATTCATGTAGTCATTCTGATGTGTGCACACACCTTTTTTGCAAACACAAAATGCAGGCAGCCTGCAGCTTGCTTGGGTGAAGTCATCTCTGTGGCTCCAGATGCAAGAGCTGACCCACAGCACTCAGGCCATGAGGAGCGGGAGGGGGCTTCCTCCATAGTAAGGCATTCCCTGACCCACAACCTAACCTCTGCTGATCCACATACACACAGGATGGGACCCCAGCAGCTGGAGTTCCTGTTCTTGTTCCCTGTAATTTCTCCAGTGCTATAGAGATGCAAGATAACTTTAGCTCTTGCATTTACTCTGCTGAAACAAGGAAGGGGATTCCACTGCTATTTGCTTTGAGGACCTGAAACCTATCCAGGCCTCATTCCCTTTCTACAATGAGGCATGCACAACGTGCCCTTTACCACAACTCCCTGGGGTGATTCAAGAATGCAAGGTTGGGGGGCTCTCATTCACTAGATTGCTCCAGCCAGGCCTCTATTCTTGGTTTCCCTTCAGTGTCTTATTGGGGAGGAAATTGGTAGGAATGTTTCTCCCTCTCTCACAACATTAGAATGAAATGGGGATCACCTAATGAAGCTGGATAGTAGAAGGTTCAAGACAGATGAAAGTAAAGGCTTCCTCCGCACAATATATTGTCAAATTGTCAAACTGTGGAATTCACAACCACAATATCTAGTGAGGGCTGCCTTCACAGAGATGTGTATGTATGAACAATGTCATGTACTTGTCAATGGTTGCCAGTCATGATGACTATGTACCTCTTTTGTCAAAACATTCAGAATATTCTCAACACATATTCCCTGGAAACACCTGGGAAAACACCTGGGAATGGAACTGCATTCAAGTCTTCCTTCTGGCCTTCTAGAGGAATCCAACTGGCTGCTGGGGAAAGAGAATTCTATACCCTTCAATTGTCCCAGTTTGGCAGGGACAATCAAAATTAATCCTCTATCATCCCACTCTTTCAGTGGCTTTTAACATGTCCTGGTTTCTCTCTCCCTCTCCCACTTTCCCCCTTTGCCCCTAGCTTACTTCAGTTGCTTCACACTGAGTAGTCTGCACTCAATTAGCTGGGGGAGGGGGAGAGGACAGAAGGGTATGAAAGACCCAACTCCTACAGCTTTTCCTAGCCTATGTGTTCTTCTCCATTAATAACTTTTCCCATATTGACCACACTCTAATGTTGCTTGGCCACATGTGGCCTAGCCTTCATCTGTAAAATCCTGGAAGATCTAGAATGCCGGATTAGAGAGACCTATGTTTCAAATCATCTTGATCCCTCCTTGGATTGTTTGGCCCATGCCCTGATGATGAGGAAGCCATCCTTTTGGACTTAAACCTCAAATGGGAAATGATCGGCTTTAGTAGCATTTCCCATGACAGTGGCTTCACGCTCAGGGCTTCATCCTGAGCTATTTCTCAAGTTCATTGACACCAAAGGCTGCAGTGCATGGATCTGTGTCCTCACATTAATCTTCCCTGTAGTCACCTGCACTGCAGAAATGGACAAGTATGGCCAACGTCTAAAGGGGAGTAACTGGAAATAAGGACTGGCTTTGTCAGTGACATTAACCCATGGTGCAGAATGTGTCCATGGCTCTGAGTTTCACTGTACCCCAATCCAATATTGGAATTGTTCCTTTTGGGGAATGACAGCTCTCAGAATCTCATGCTGCTTGGTGGGCTCTGGGAGTTATCATTAAAAAAACAATTTTTTCCAAGCTCTGACCCCAGCGCACTGTCTTTACTCTCAAATGTTTTTCTACCCAACCCTGTTCTTAAGGAAGATGTCCTTGTCATTCCCCTAGAGATGCAAGAGAGTCTGCCACTTCCACTGAGACGGGGGGCTGACTCAGACTTTGGGTGACCAGCAATGGCACCAGATAACTGCAGTGTGGAATTAGTGGTAACTGAGGACAGACAGACACTTACCCCACAGGACAGGCTGGTGGGATCAGGGTTGGGGGATGGACAATGCAAGCAGCTTAGTCACGTAAGACTAACGGTCTCTGATCCAGAGAGCTGCCACCAGAGCTTCCATTTCATCCTCAGGATGGCAGGATATAATCACAGTGGATCAGATGAAAATGGGGATACATGTGGCCAAGCAACAACATTGGAATGTGGTCAAGATGGCAAAAGTTGTTACTCAGGAAGAAGCCAGCAAAGTTTGTTTCTGTCAGAGTCTGCCCCGCCTGTCCTCTTCCCTTTGCTAAGTTCATTGATGCTTTTACAGTTTGAATCCAGCTTACAGCATTTGAAGTAAGCTGGGGACTTACTTCAAAGTACAGAAGCGGTTTGTACTTAATTAACTTAGCAGACGGGGGGGAGAGGAGAGCCCCTAACCTTGCCCTTCCCAGTAGTCTCAGGCAAAAGCAAGCTGATCAGCTCCTCCCAGCTTGTATGTCCTTCCTCATTAATAACTTTTGCTGTCTCGACCATGCTCTGATGTTGTGTGGCCACATCTCTGAAATGTTGGATGGCTGGGGGATTCTGAGAGCTGTAGTCCAAAACACGTTTTTCAATCTCTTATCCATGCTGGGGAGCATTGCCCGTAAAAGTTGGGGTGGTGGTGTTTGTTCTTCCAAGCACAGAATTGTCTAGCCAAAACGGCCAGTAGCTAACCGTGAAATGTTATGGGTGGCTGATAATTTGTTTTGTGCTTTGAGAAGAAATTACCAGAACTTGCAAATTCCTCTATAGACTCCAGACAGGAGGGAATGAAGGCTGAATAGGAAAGTAGGGTGAGTGAAGAAGCAAAATGGACAGGTTTGCCCTCACTCCACAGATCCCTCTTGGCAAATTCTTGCAAATGGACCCATGAGCTGGTCTGTAGCCACCCTCTACCCCTATCTTTGCCTCTCTGAGGAACTGAAACATGTGGGAATGTGGCTCCGTTGTGCAGACGGCCTTGCAGGAGGACCAGCTTCTTGCAAGACCAAAACGAGAGAGCAGGTGCTACCCTGGGCGTTGTGCCCAGAATGCCCCAGCAGGAGCTGCAGCCTCTGCCAAGTGATCACTCCCCTGGTGGGAAGAGAATTCTCTGTACAAACCCATCTTCACCCCTCATGGGCCCCAGAAGCAGACCGCCAACCTTCCCCCAGCAAAGAGAACTTCTTTCCTTTCCTCTGGAGCACGAACCACAGAGAGGGCCCAGTTCCCCTTGCACTTTCTGAACATCCACTGCAGTTAGAATGCCTCTGCTGGGGATTCAAGGATGAATTTAATGTCTTTCACACCAGGGCTGTAATGGGAAGGGGCAAAATGAGGGCATTCTCCCCTTCAACAAAGAATTCTGCCCCCCCAAGAAAATCTCTAATATTGCAAAAAAATTGTTTTAGAATTCTTTGCTCTGCTTGCATTCCTTTGATCCCACTGCCTGCTCCTTTGCTTTGGATGCCTGAATTGTATAATCTAAGTGCTCAATTGAGCAATATATTATTGAAATGCTAGAAAATTGGGGACTGAAAGAAAATTTTAGGTGGAACAGAATTCTTATGGAGGGATGTCTTTAATGCTCCCCCCATAACTAAACCCCACCTGCTCTGCAATGAACACAGAAGACACAGAATACCCAGGGACTCACATCACACTAGTTACATTTCTAATCTTCTATTCCTCCAACGGCTCAAGGTAGTATATGTGCCTCTTCTCCTCCCTTTGATTTAACCTCACACAGGTCAGAGGGAGCGAGGGTGTCACAAGCCCAATGTCACTCAGCGTGAGTTGTATACCTCAGTGGGGACATGAACTTAGATCCCCCAATTCAGACCTCTAAGCACTACAACATGCAGCCTCTTTCACACGTATTCCTGCCATTTTGCTTCCCAGAACAGGAAGCTCATTTCTGCTATCAGCATTTCTTTGAGTTCAGTTCGTTAATATGCAAATATCTGGTTATTTCCTATTAATGTTAACAGAAGCCAGACGTTGGTATATTAAATAAAAATACATACAGATTCTCATGCAGTTTGGAGATAATGAGAGCAGAGTCAAACACTCCTGGCCAGGGAGGGTCTGTTACACTCACTATGGGGCTGTTAATCACTATATCCACTGTGTTCTACTAGACAGGATATACTCATTTTTCCAGCTGGGGTCTGCTCCTTGTGGCACATGTGCAGAGCACATGGCTGTGCAAATTCTGTTAACTCTGCTCATTCCCTCATTGTTGGTTATGCTGACCATGGATGATGGGATCTGTAATCTAATGACACCTGGCAGCCCGCTCTGCTTTCTTGTATGTACTGCAAGTCTCTTGTAATCTGTTTACCAAAGCAATTGCCAAGCAACAGCAGGTCTGATTCCAGAGGATTATAGGCTGATTCAGAGTTAGGCTGCCTCATTCTCCTCGTTGCATTTACTTAGGCACAGGCAAAGCTAAGCCTGAGAGATGGTGAAAAGAGCAAAGCAAGCTTTATCAGCTGTTTTTGGAATGTACTGCAGCTCACTCCACGCCTGGGGTAAGGATAAAATAGAACAAGAACAGTCTAGAAAATGGTCTCCATAAACTGATCCAAGATTGGTCCAGGGAGCAGGTTTTTTGGAGCAGGTACCCTGCCTTGAAGGATCTGAATCCAAATGAGTTAAGAGTGTCTGAACATCTTTTGATGTTAGAAGAAAAGATTCTTCCAACACTGCACACAGCCTCTGCTGGCTTCCTTGGTACATTTCCCATGTGTAGCTGCAGCTGGCCCCTTCATTTGACGGTACCCAGTATGTAGATTTGCAGTCATGAATTCTGGGTCAACAAAGATAAGACAACATGGGGAGCCAGGCCACATTCTTAGGTGTGATGGACACACCAACAATACAGCTTACTAGCAGAGCCCCTGATCTCCATGCAGATGAGCCCCATTTCAATTTATGGTACCTCTGGGTCAGACCCTGGAAAGATGCTGCCTGTCAGTGCCAACAACAGGGAGCCAGATAGGCACATGGTCTGACTCAGAACAAGGTATCTTCCTTACTCCTGTTCTCAAAAACAACTTCTCCAGATTTTGCACATCCATGGCTGGGAGAGAGGAGGTAGCTCTGCACTTAAGATTTCTGCTTTGCCAAGTTCAGGCGGTGTTGCTGGGAAGGAGGCACACATCAAAGGCCTTTCTGCCTGTGAATGGCAGTATTTCCCCAGCAAAAGAATCCTCTAGTTGGATTTGTGAAAATCCCCACGAAGCAAAACAGACGAGGGGGTGTGGAGAAGTGGGGAGAGGGAGAGAAGGAATCCAGCCCCTACTCCCTAGGCAATGTAGGCTGGCTGGCTGGCATCCCAGGGCTAAAGATGTGGTCTCAGAGCCAAGCTGCTTTGGATAAAGTCCATACCTCTCAAATGACCGGAACTGTCAGGAGTATTTGCGTCTTTGAAGAAGGCATGCAGGAGGGAGAGACACAGAGGTATTTGTAATGCAAACGAGCATTCTGGTTTTATTGAAGCAAGAGGGTGTTTTTGTTTTTTAAAGCCTTATATTATGTGTGGTAGAGGAAGGGGTTCTTGGATTTAATCAGAACTATTATCTTTTGGACCACATGGCCATTGGCCACATCGGCTGAGGAAATCTGGGAGTTGCAGTCCAAAGTTAAACTGTGCTAAGCTCTGGATTCAATGCCAAGATTTTTTTACAGTTTCTTGTTCATTGGGACTCATCATTCGTAATTGAAATAGCACAGGTTTTTCTCATTTTTGTTGGTTAGGCTGCTGCTGCAGCTAAAATTACAACTCTTTTGGCAACCTGTCTATTTGCATCTTCTACCTCACATCAGCTCCAAGGCCTTGGTGAGATGGGAGCTAAATTGTTGACTTCCAGTGAAAAGGTGGTGGTGGACCTTTGGAGAAATTTCTGTGAAGCAGCCTTCTCACTGGGGGTTGACAGACCAAACGCACAGTGTACTCACCAGGGTGGTTATATTTATCCAAGAGAGAAGGGATTATTGTGTGCCTCAGGGTTCTGTCCTGCGCCTTGTATTGTTTAACATCTCTATGAATGACTTAGACGATGAAACAGAAAGCATGCTTATCAAATTTGCAGATGTCACTAAATCAAGTAGAGCTGCTAATACCCCAGAGGACAAGAATAGGATTCAAAATGACCTTGAGAGACTGGACAGCTGGGCCAAAACTAACAAAATGAATTTCAACAGTGATAAATGCACAAAAATGAAGAAAAAAAAGGTGAAATCCACAAATACAGGATGGGTGACCAATCCAATAAATCCAATAAAGTAACTTTCCAAGTTGCCTAGCCTCTCTTCCCTTAATTTGTGTGTGGCTATGCAAATAGCAGAGTTAAGTGTGCAACTCCTTGCACTTTCTTGGCACTAGCTTGGGGGATGGCTGGAAGATTCTGAGAGAATTTCCTCAGTTCAGTTTGAGTAATGGCAGAAGCCTGCAGGCCAGCAGCTGCTTCTTTTCTTGCTCTAGCTACCCACCTGCTCAGTGAGGGAACGACTGCAGGCACAGGCTGCAAATGCCAGTTATTTCAAAAGCCACCAACCTCTCCTCTTTGCCTTTCCCCTTTGTGTAGGAGGAAGCCATTGCTCATTGGGACTGTCTTTTGGTGTCCAGGACAACCGGAAAAACAATCAAACCAAATCCAGGTTGCCAAACGACCAGGAGTGTTCTCTTGTCTCTCCCTGACGCCATCCCCAGCTTGCCTTTATCCAACAATGCTTTGATTTGCGAAAACTAGCTGGCCCCAGTTTTCATTTCATGGTGTCTCATTCCCTCTTGCCTTCAAACTGCTGCTAAAGGCACAGGAGCAGATGTTAGTTTTAGAAGCTGGCAACTCCATCATGAGCTAAAAATGTTTGTGTAAACTGATTTGGGTGTGTGTGCACGCGCACACACACACCACATATTGGGAAGTGCCAGAGTTACAAACAGAGAAAAAAAGTTTTGGTCTACAATGGCCAGAATCTCTCAGCCAGCATGCTGATTCTAGATTTCAGATTCTAGGAACTGCAGTACAAAACATAACTTTTCCAATCCTTGCCTAGCAGCCAGGCGTAAGCATACCCTCTAACTGGCCTGATTTAGCAGGGACAGTCCTAGCTAATCCTCTGTCATCTCACTTTTCAGATGCTTTCAAAATCATCCAATTTCTATTTCTGCCTCCCTTATCCCTTTATCTTCATCTTACTTCAGTGTACTGCAAATTGAATTGGAAATGCAAATGCAATTTGTATTGAACTCAGCAGGGAGGAGAGGACAGAAGAAAGAATCTTGTCCTTGCCATTCAACTCAGGCAAAAGCAAGCTGCTGCAGCCTGTCCTAATTTGTATGCTCCTCCTCATTAATAAACTTTGGCACCTTGACCCCTCCCCATGATGTCACTTGGCCACACCTGTCCAAGTTTTTATCCACGCAATATTGGAGATATAAGCAACAACAGATCTTGGCCAACTCTGTCACTGTCTGACCGGTGTGAGATTTTGCCTCCAAGAGACCAGAAAACATTTCCCACGCGGAGACACTTGTCTGGGGCTTCCATGGGATGTGAGACCCACACAGTCCCAGGGTCTAGCATTTCTACATTTGCCAAGTTCCAAAGGGAGAAACTTTCCCATGATCCCAAAGTCAAATTTCTCCCTTCTAGGCTTAAAGTGAGAAGCAGGGAGTCTTCACTGCAAACTTTTTGTGGAAGCAACCAAACAAAGCTGAGGTTTTATCCAGACTCCTCTAGCTCAAAGGGGAGTGGGAGCTAGGAGGGGGGCAGGCCGCCAGACTTTGTCTTGGTTTGTACTTTGGTCACGCAGAGGGAGAAGGCTGCCACAGAGTGCTTGCTACTGGGCAGCAGGCCTGACCAAGATGTTTTGTTGCCTAAGGCAAAGAACAAGATGTACAGAAGCAGACTGGTCTGGCACCTGAATCTTGCTTCAACACTGGTGGTAGAAGAGCATCCCTGACTACACCTGAAGGCAAATGGTTGGCCAAGGGGGCACAAGGCAGGCTGTTTGGCACATTGCTCTCTCCTCCAGCTCAATGCTGCCTCCCAGTACCTGCTATCTGAGCACCTACATCTCTCTTGCTAATGGTAGTGCATACTCTGCAATATTCCCCAGTTACAAATGAGACATGTGTGGCCAAGAAACATCAGAGGGCAATCAAGATGGCAGAAATTATTAATGAGGAAGAGCAGACATGCTAGAAGAGGCCACAGCAGTTTGCTTTTACCTAAACCTTCTGGCAAGGGCAAGATTTCAGCCTCTTGTCTCCCTCACCCACTGAGTAAATTGAGTACAAATTATGTTTGCACTCTGACCCCAGTTTGCAGCAGACTTAGTCAGCTAAGGACAAAGGGGGAAGTGAGCCTTTCTTTCATGACAAGTTCAAAATGCAAAAGGAGTTTGCACTCAATTAACTCAGTGGTGAGAGAGGAGAAGAAGGTGTAGAATCTCGCCCTTCCCTGTAGACTCAGGCAATGGCAAACTGCTATACCGTCTCATAGCTTTTTCACTCCCCCCACTTTTTCCATAGGTTGTCATTTACGAAATGTTGGAGGGTATGCAGCTCCTAAGCACAAGGAGCTAGGTGGGTCCCTGAACGCAGGTACGGGCCCCTGTTTCTCATCAGCAGAAGCACCCCATTCGATATTTTGGCTTGAAGCACTCATGGGAACGCTACCTAGAAGCAGCCAGGCCTTGGCTCTCAGCCTGGCAACATCTGTTTCTGATTTTCCCTCTTTCTCTGTGGCTGCTGGCAACTGTTTATTTATGGAAGCAGCATTTCCCCTGGGAAGTGGGGTTTAATACCGTGGAACATCTTCAGTTACAGAGGGGAAAATAAACAAGCTTGCTCTTGCTGGGCTTTCTCTAGGTTGGTATTTGAATGGAGTCTCCCCCTGGCCATCAGCCTCTTTGAGTGGAATGACTCTGATACACAGAGTGAGCAGAAAGTGGAGAGGCTGGCTTTGATTCGCAGGGCTCCAGCAACCCTCTGTAGCCTCAGGCATCAACGGACATTAAATCTAAGCACCAGAGGGCAACTTGGCCAGTCTGTGGGAACACTGAGTCTTTTTAGACTGCGGAAACTGTGGCATATGAGCCAGAGTGGACATGAGCTGCTTTAGATGCAAAAATGCCTTGCAAACAAGTCACAATGTGCCCTGGGGGGGTGGGGTGGGACTTAAATTACCCTCTCAGAGGTCAGATACAAATGACCTCTTGCCATTTGACTTCGCTCTGCTGGGTGGCTTTGTACAGTGGAGAAGCTGTTCTGGTCTGCTCCCATTACGGCTACGGAATTGACTCTCTCCAAGGAAAGGCCCTGGCTCCATTTCAGAGAACCTACTTTGCATGTGGAAACTACCAGGCTCACGCCTTGCATCTTCAGGTGGAACTGGGAAAGAATCCCACCTGAAACTCAGCACAGCTACATCCAGTTATTGCAGACCAGAATGCAAACTGTGCAGTCTTCCAGATATTGTGGAACTGCAAATCCCAGCACTCCGCACCTTTGGCTATACTGGCTAAGGTTGATAAGTGCTGCAGTCCAACATTCTCTGGAGGCTGCACAGTTCTCGTCTCTGGCACATATAATCTTGGCAAGATGAAGCAAAGGTCAGACTCAGAGTTTATTGATTTAAAGCTCTGTGTGTGTGTGTGTGTGTGTGTGTGTGTGTGTCAACTACAGTCCTCTCTAGTTGGAACAGAAAGTGTGTGGCCCTCCAGAAGTTGTGCAGCTAGCCAGCCTATCCAATGGTAAAAAAAATGTTGAGATTGCCAAAATGGCAGAAAAAGGGGACTGAGAGCAAATTAAACTTGGATGCTCACAAGAAACCAAAATGACTAAATTCCAGCTAATGCAGTTTTGATGTGACTCAATTGAAAAGACAAGAAAGCTTGGTAAAGGGAAAGGATGATCAGGTGACCTCCTTAATTACTTCCAAATCTGGAATGCTATGATCTAGTCAAAAAGGACAACATGGCCCCTTCAAATGAGCCTGAAAACAAACCGATAACCAGTGCAGGTGTCAACTGCAATGGATGGCCTAGCTCAGCCTTCCCTATGTCCTCTACACTTGTAGTACAACCAATAACCAGGCACTAGCTTCATAAAGTCTTATCTAAAACTTCTGCTACCATCTGGAGGGTGGATCTTGGACCCATCCCATTGCTTTTATCATCATTTAAACCAACAACGCCCTTTCACTGCTACCTGGTGGACAAACCAGACAGAGAGGCAGTCCCTTTTCATGATTTTCACTATAATTTTAATTCATTCATCTAGCAAAACAGATTCTGTAAAACCCAGCTTTACACAATGACAGTAGTAAATAAATGTGTACATCTATTGTTCCCATTTTTTATGGTATATCTCTCTGCTGACACCTGGTGGACGTACTTTGCAATTGCATCCTATCCCCCCCCACCCCGCCCGCAATCTGGTGTATTTGTATATCTGATCCTCTTCCCCGAAGGTTTGTTTTTATTTCCTGTCAAGTCAACTTATGGCTGCCCTCTGAATGGGAGACCCCTTAAGAGCCTTGGTCTCACAAACCTGTCCTTAGAAGTACTGTGCATAAGCGAAGTATAAAATTTGCACAGTCCTGCTTGCTGACTAGCAGAAGCTACGGGTGTTGAACGGCTGTATTTTAGAGGAAGGAACTGGCAAAATGGGGTCAACCGGCGACTTGAAGGCACATGCACACATGTTGCCCCCTTCATCAGTTGATAAGGTCTGACTGATGTGCAAAGCCTCAAAGTGAGCCCTATTGAATTCAGTGGAGTTTACTATCAAGTCAATATGCGATTTCTACGTATGGGTGTGAAGGCTAAGTAGTGAAAAAAGCTGACAAGAAGAAAATCAATATATTTGAAATATGGTGCTGGAGGAGAATTTGTGAACTGTACACACCAGCCTTTTCTGTCATTCTGTTGTTGCTAGGACAGTACTTTTGCTGATATTCACACAAATATTTTTTAGCAACTTCTGAGCCTGATGATGCTATTCTGTCATTACCTCACCTCTATGTAGGAGGCTCCTTCTACCACATCTTCCAAAATACTTTGTCGTGTTTTATTTATAATCAGCTTTTCCTCACAGTAGGAGAACCATATAGTGCATATAGTCCTACCCTGCCACTTATCTTTACAACAACCCTTCAAGGTAGGTTGAAAATTAGTGACTGGCCCAAAGCATGGAGTGAGCTACAGTTCCTGTATCTGATAACAGCTTCACTTAATAGCAGTTTTGTGGTGGTGGTGATGGGAGTGATCATTTACTGAGCTATTAAATTTATAGACCATCTAACCAGCAAATGCCCTCAGGGTGGCTTACAATCATAAAAATCCAGAGCAGTCCATAAAATTCCAACGAACACAGTAAGAAAGACAATCCCAGTAATCAACTCTTAAAATACTGAGAGGTTTAAAAGCCAGCAATAAAGCTGATAATAAAAACCACACATTAAAGAATAAACCTACTGCCAGAAGAAGGAAATCAGCCTAGCTTGCGCACACATGCATGCACACACACACATACATATAAGCAGTAGATCTTATTGGGGGGCATTCCATAGATAGGAGAGCACTAAAAAGGTGTCTCTTTCCCAATAAATGAAGTTTGTTGTTTTTTTCACCCTTTAAGATTCACAAATGGAGTACAACAGTAAATTGAACTCAGCAATTCATTTAAAGAAAGAGTGCTGGGTAGATTTTGGCTTGGTAGTCCTGGGGTCCAACCTGTAACAAGCCATTAAATCAACTTTACATAGGATTTTTACAAAAACATGCAACTGCAACAACAAAAGGCCATAGCATATAAACAAACTCATCTATAAGGAACAAGCACTATCTTTTCTTTTTTTGGTATGATTTGAGATACTTATGAACAGTAACTCAGATGTAAGGAATCTAGTAATTCTGTTTTTTGTTGGCAGAAGGAACACTGCAAACTATAAATAAAAAGCAGAGATCAACTGTTTGTAAAATAGCTGCAAAACAGCCCACGCATAATAGATGAATGTTGGAGATGGATGTCACGTTTGAATCCCTGTTTAGGAACAGACAGAAACAGGTTGGAATAGATTACTCTGGAAAGTGAGAGATTCTTCTTCATTAGAATGTTTTAAACAGATAGTGTTGCTTGAACCCTAACAAGGCTAGAAAATTAAGTATTTGCTAATAGGACCATCATAACAGGAAAAAAAACATCCATATAGGTAGTACAAATATCAGGATTTATATTAACAGGGCCAAAATGCAGTATTTATAGTATCTCTCTCACCTGAGCCAATGCAATCTAAACATTGTTATGTTCCTTCAGCTTCCATCTCATGGGTGGTTGCTTTGGACGGGTGCCCATCTCGGTTCCATTTTTGCTGTAAGAATGGGGAAAAAAGGCAGACATTCTTTCACTGAGATAGATCAAATCGCTTGACTTCATGGGCCCTTTCACACTGCACTAGGGGTGAACAGCTGTGGAAGACCAGGGACTGCATGAGCCCTCCAGAAGACCTTGGGGAACAGCAGCCCCACCTGCCCCACCAAAAAAAAAAAAGTGCTTTGCTTCCAAATGCCCTCTAGGGGACATAGGGCCATGTTTTGAGGTCTTCAAAAAAATGTGGAGCAAAAAAAAATGCTGGGGACCACAAAACGGCTCTGAGGACCACATGTATGCTGTGAACCACACTTTTACCACTCCTGCACCACATAATTATTGTGTTATGATTTCACTCTTATTGCCATGGCTGCATCCTATGGAAATCCTAAGATCTGTAGTCTGGTGAGGCCCAGAGCTCTCTGGCTGAGAATTCTAAATGTTCTTCCCTAAACTACAAATGCCAGAGTTCCAGAGCATGTAGGCACGACAGTAAGAGTGGCATCATAGTGCTGTAATTTTTATTTTATTTTATTAAGCTATTAACAATATGACATGGTGGCATAATGTAACCCTTTTTTTAAACAGAATAAACAAGAAACTCACCACGCATTGCATATTCTTTTCCCCAAAAGTAAGATTTCCAGAGTTTAAATGAACTCTTTGGTTCACAGCATGAGAAAATAACAATAAATTTACCATTCAACAAAGCACCCCTCCATAGGACCAAATGTGACCATGGAGGAGGTGGAAACTCCCTGCTGTCATTGATGAAATTAATAAAATGAAACCGTGTTGAAAAAACACTCAGTTCTCTGACTGGCCATTTCTATCATCTTGTACAATAGATGACAACATTTTCCATAAATGCTATTTTCCCACCCCCAGGCTTTTTATACATATGTATGTATGTAGGTATGTATGTACACACACACACACACACACACACACACACACACACGTTTTTTTTTTTATACCAGGCTTCAATTACACCACCCAGGTTTTTTTCCAACTCTGAGACAATAGCAATCTTGCAGAAAAAAAATACTCAAATCTATATGATTTATATGCCTAACAGCTGTCACAAAATACAGAGAAAAGCTCCATTTCTGGGTCAACAGGAACTGCTTTGTTTGCAATTTGACTTATTAGATACATTTTTCCCAATTGTGTACTATGAAAGGGACCTACATAAACAGCAACTGTGCCTTTATATCTATCTACCTGAACTGCTAAAGACCCCTTTTGTTTTAAAAACAGACCTTCAGCTTTTAACTGGCTGGGGCAGAAGGATGTTCAGTGAGTGTGTTCTATCTTTCACTATGCATTGAATACACTTTAATTGTTTTGATTGGCCTGGTTCTTTAAGGGCTTTTGAAAAAAAAAACATTTGTATTATATATTGTTTTAGCTATTTTGTTTTAACTGAATAACGTAAGCCACCCTGGGACCCATACTGAAAGAAAAGTGGGCAGAAATAAGTAAGTTTTGGAAGCCAAAAATTCACTAGCATTTCTTACCCCTTCCACAAGTTACTGTGTGTGGCACGTGTTATCTGAACTAAGGAGTCTGATTCGCACAAGTACTCCAGAAGTGATTTCTGGGCGACAGCCTCCAGCATCGCCCAGCCAGTCACTGACTGGTTGGGGGATGCTGTAAACTGTAGCTCAAAAGGTTTCCAAGTTCTGGTATTGCAGCTATTGAGTTTTATACGTCTCTCTCCCGAGACATTTTGAATTCTCCACAACTCCACAAAACACAGCTTTCGCCACAGTAGTTGCCGCATAATTCTCTATAAAGGTCACGTTTTACTGTTTCATACGACATACTGCACGGATTCTTTTTGTTCAACCACCTCAGCTGCCTATTAAGCGGAGAGAGACCAGGTGTATACTTAAAAATGTATTCCACGTTACTTACTCTTGACTTCAAGTAAGCCCCCCCAAGACTGAACGAACCCGAAACAGCACTATGCCTGTCTACTCACACAGATTTTCCCCCTCACTCTGCCCCACGCCAGTTCGTGGCGACAACCTCCACCAGCTCACCCGCCCAGCGCTCCCTTCCCACTAACGGTCAAAGCGTGCGACTCTCCTCACAAGAGCTCGGCACGCGCTCAAGGACACCTCGACTGCGCAGGCGCTCAAGAATTCAAAGCCGCCGCGGCTGCCGCAGCAGCTAACGTCCTCCCGAGCTGGCGCGGTCTCCCGGCCTCTCTGCGCGCGCGCCGGGGCGCCTGGGCGGGAAAGTTGTAGAGAGCTCCTGCCCGAATGCGCACAGAGATAGGAACAGCAGTTGGGTGTGATCTGAGGGAATCTTTGTGTCTGCTTTCCCTTTTTTTTTCCCAACAAGGAGAGATTCATATACTCACCAAATGTTGTCCTCTACATACATATATATCTCCCCTCTCAGATAGATAGATAGATTCAGATATATATATATTCACACATATATTCACAATGTGGTTTGCTTCAAACCTTCTTTCCAAATTAGTGGGTATCTCTTAACACAAAACTTCCATTGCACTTCCCGGAAAACACAAATAACAATTTTAGTCTTCCTTACAAGGCTTAGTCTTCCTTATAAGAGCCATCCCTGTATAAGTTTTTTTTTTGCATGTGTGTCATCTCTCATGGTCCCCTAACTATGCTGGCTAGGGGATTCTGGGAACCGTAGTCCCAAAAGTAACCTCTGTGGTGCACAGCAAAGAATCCTAGTGAGCCTCTTTACTCCACTGTGGCATAAGCTCACTTTCAGAGTCAAGATCTCTTTCAAGCCACTGCCTTGAGTTTTTTTCCCCTTTTTAATGGATATGCTTTGAATTGCTTTAAATTCTATTGATAATATAGTTGTATTTTTAACTTTTGTATGATGTGTGCATTTAGCTGTATCAGTTTTAACTTTTACACTTTTTTTTAAACTTCCCTTGAATTCTAGATAAGAAAAAGGTGGAAAGATAAAGATGATCAAAATGGTGAAGTAAAAATCCTAGGGGAGTTTAAGATTCAACCCGGCAAACAATTAGACTGTAACATGCCAGATATAACTGTGATAGAAAGCTTGGATTATAGATGTAGGAATCCCAGGGGACAGCAGAACCAAAGACAAAGAGAAGTCAAAGATTACAAAGTATTGTTATATGTTCACTGATTCTTGGATAGAATCGGAATCACAGATGATCCAAAACTCCAATCAGTGATATCTGGTAGAATGTGAAACCACTAATATCTGTTTTACTCTTATTATACCTGAGTTTCCTGTTTGAAAACAGTTATTTTTAAGTGTAGAATGTAAATAATAAGTAATGTGAGGAGGCAAAGTTTTGCCTACTTGTTCACACAACAAAACACTCCTTCCATTTCCTGGCATTCTGGGTAAGCAGAAAGATATCTACCAAACACTACATGCGTGCTTTTAAATGTTACACATATTTATTTCAAAAACCGATTTGGTATCTTTCAGGGTAAAACTCTCCTGGGGTAACTTACATCAAATAACATGTTCTAAATATACAGCAAAGGAAGTATTAAATTCAAATAATGCCATCCTGGTTTGATTTGAATTAATGAGGTAGTACTTGAAAAGTTGGGAACTGCATTCCAACAATTCTGAAGAGTGCGAGGGATGGGGAAGGTTGATTCTAGCTGAATTTGAAATCCTTGACTTTGGTCTGTGATGTTTGTTGGTGACTGGTCTGGTCAGGCCAATTTCCTGGCCATCTCAGAAGATAACCCAGATTCCTGGTGTGAACAGGAGTTTCGTTTCAGGTTCTTTGCTACAGCTGCAGCTTCAATGCTGTCCTGACAAACTCTCAGGCAGTCCTGAGGAAGACAGAGAGAGAGTGAGAGCAGGAATTAACACCTAGTTCATTTCCACCATTTGCAGATGTTGCATTTGACTTCTGTACAATAAAGACTGGATGCTGCTGAGTGAAGGGAGATTTTCGAATTCCTGAGAAAAGAAAAACACAATCATTTGAAAAAATGTAGCTAATAGTTCCCTTGTCACTGGGGTGGTGATGAATCTGATCCAGGTTCAAGTCAGAACTTTAAAGGTGCTATCCAACGTGCTGAATCTCATTTTAGGAACAAGGTTCAGCAATTTGGGTTGTTCCTTCAAAGTTTACTCTAGAACCCAGAGTAGGTTCACTGCCTCAATGACATGAGGTCTCAAAAGCCACTTCTCATTCCAAAGAGCCATTTTAAAGTTACCCTAATATGTTGCAGATCAGCTCAGACTTAATTTTTCTAACCCATAATACCAGAGCTGTAGAGCCTTCTTGGCTACTCTGTGACTCTAAGATACATTTCTGAAATGAGGAGGGACCATAACTCTAAGCAAGAGTGGGAAAACATCTGTCTGAAACTCAGGGGAGCTGCTGCCAGTCAGTGCTGACCATACTGAGCTTGCTGTACCAATGGACTGACTTGGCATAAAGCAAGTTAACTCACCGCCTCTGTGCCAGTGATGTTAGCCAGTAGTTCTGTGAGCACATCACCGGAAAGAAGGTCTGATGGGGAGGAGAAGCCGAGGGCTGCCACTGCAATGCTGCCCACAGCGATCAGGGAAGGTGGATATAAGGTGAATGCGTAGTCTGTCAATGCCAAGGAAGAGAAAGAAAGAAGAAAAAAAAGTCCAAAAGCAGTTATCATACTTGCATTCAGTAAACCAGGATAGGAAATTGTTAGTCTTCCAGATCAGTGTCTGCTGGAAGATTTTGGGAGTTGTAGTCCAAAAGAGGTCACTTTCCCAAGTAGCAATGCCAGAATGGGCAGCTGCAAGGCCTTAAAAAAATTTTAGGGACAAGCAATGGCTGGTGGTTCTCCTATCAGCTGGGCAGTGAATCAACTGTTGGTTTCAGTTTGAATTTTAAAGGAGCTACCTGAGGTGCTGACCACTGTCCTCAAGACTGAGTATGGAAGGCTGTTCTGAGTTCAGTAATGTTAAAGCCCACCCCATACCTTCCCAGTAAAATCTACCTTTTGCAAGACAAACCATACCTGTAGTGCACAGTGCGATGAATGCCTGTGCATGTTTTTTGACCATGTCTACCCTCTGCTGGGGAAGTGGGAGCTGGTGGAGAATATGATCCAGGAAATCATTTGGGGTCACCGACATTAGGTCCCACTTGAGTTTCCCTAGGACCAAACATTCCCAGTCCTGAATTGAAGTGGAGGAGAGAATACAGGGATATTTGAGTTAATAAAAGTAAATGCATTCCTGGCCACTACTTCTTTAACAGAATTTAACTGGTATGAGAGGCAGAATTAACATGGAAAGAATAGGGGTAGGTTCCTCTATCACAAAAAAAGAGCAATTCAACATGTTTCAGCAAACTTGTTAATCAAAACTAAAAAAAAGTACGGCCTGCAGGGCCAGATCACACTTCCAGAAAAAACAAATTTGGTTTCAGATCTGAGCCTCCCCAATCCTGCTGTAAATGAAGTGAAAACAGCTTACCAGGACTTGCTGTGGGGTGACAGAGTTGTCTGTGTAAATGCAGAGTTTCTCCACAGTTAAAGGCACTGTCTCTCGCAGCTTGGAAGCCAGGAGCATACAGACCGTCCCCAGAAGCTGCAGCCGATTTTTGGGTGTGGGAACGCAGGAGAGGAAGCGATCCACGTAGTTCATGGCCAAGGGGAAAACCTCCTCTTCACATTTCTGATCCTCACACACCTGACAAAAATCCCACAAAGGGAAGCATGTTTTAGAAAGAAGGCATCCCTCCCCCTGAGTTCTTACAGTGCCTTCTCCTTTTTTAAAAGGTGAAGAAACACCTGGAAGCTAAATGATGCCTACAGAAATCAAAGCTGCTTCTTTTGCAAACCTGTTGAAGAAACTGACCCATATTTCTGATTGGTAAAATGCAGGGCTGGCTCTGCCATCAGTCAAGGTGAAGCAACTGCCTCAGATGACAGACACTGGGAATCACAAAAGGGCAGCAAGTGGTTTTTTTTTTTACCTACTGCTAGAAATGGGGAGAAATACCTGATGGCTTTCTGCTGCTTGTGACAAAATAACATGGTTCATTTGGGATAAACGTGTATGAGAGTGGTAGTCACCATTTGCTACTTTGCCTCAGGCAGTAAAATGTTTGGGACTTGGTGAAACCGAGGTACTTCCTTTCCACAGTTGGGGTGTGTGTGTGTGGAGGACGGATGTTGTAAAGACTAAAAACTGGCCCATGCAAATTGTGACCATCAGTTCTGGAGATAGAAACACAAAGAGCATCTTTTTTATGGTGGAAAGCAATATTTCTGTCTTTCTAGACCAAGAGTGGGCAACAGTGCCTTCCTTTGAGGCTGAGAGAATGTGACTTGCCCAGGGTCACCCAGTAGGTTTCCATGTCCTAGTAGAGATTTGAACACCGGTCTGCAAGTGTCCTAGTCCAACACCACACCGCACCAGCTCTTATATAATACACTCTACACAATCTGTTATACTTACCATAGTTATAACCTTTCCACTAAGATTATAATTGTATTATAAAAAATAATATCTGTTTAGTGTAGAGATATAGATTTATTATATATATATATAAATTTGCCATATATATATGTATACATATTACACAGTATTAGTAAAAATATAGGAAATTTTATTAATAGTAAATATCTTTATATTTTCCTGTGGTGCCTTTGAGATGATTATTCAGCTGCACAACTGAGGGAATCCTAAATTTGGATCTACCTCGTCCTTGGGCCATTTCCACACTACACTCTTATACTGCGATTATTCCCCTTTCAGCGTCCTACGGAATCCTGGGGTTTGCAGTTGAAAGTGGAATAATCCTGCTATAAGAGTGCAGTGTGGAAACGGCCTTGGAAATCAGTCCCATAGCAGGGACCCTCAGGGAGCTGACTTCCAAGTAAACCCGGGTTAGCGGCAAGGGCTTTACGGGAGGGGAGGAGGAAGGCGAGGCGCCACAGACCTCCAACATCCAGAAGGCCAACCTCTCTCGCATCCAGGGCTCGATCTCGGCCTGCAGGCCCTGGAAACAGGCGGCCCGGGGGCTGTAGCGCCCCTCCTGGCTCAGCAGGTTGCGCAAGATCCGCGGGTCGCGCAGCAAGGCCGGGTCCCGCCGGGCCCGCGGCGCCACCCGCACTCCTTCGAAGCCCGGCGGCGGCGGCGCCTCGCCTTCCGGCG
Source organism: Cyclura pinguis (assembly GCA_030412105.1). Classification (NCBI taxonomy): domain Eukaryota; kingdom Metazoa; phylum Chordata; class Lepidosauria; order Squamata; family Iguanidae; genus Cyclura; species Cyclura pinguis. The sequence goes on from CM059613.1 coordinate 2,230,109, forward strand.
CGGGCTCAGCGCTGGCCAGGCGGGGAGAGGCCTGGAGAAGCATCCCCGGCCGGCGGAGGGAGGAAGGAAGGCAGGCAGGCCTCGCCCAGCAGCCAGTAAGCAGCAGGAGCGCGCCTGGAACGGCCCCCGGAGGGAAAAAACGGTTCAAAACGCTGCCCTGCGCGGCTGTGTTGCCCAATTTAAACGGGAGAGGGCTCCTGGGCCTTTAATGGTCGTGGATAAAGGGGGCATTTCAGTAGGTGTCGCTTGTCATTCAACAAGCAACAACAGATTAACATATAACATGCATTAATTAAGAACAATAGTTAAAATGCATAATGTCAGCTTAGAGGAACAAGTAATACAAATGCCTAATTAAAACAATACATATTTAAAATCCATTGTTAACATTTACAGTTTAAAATCTGGATAGGCCTGCCAGAAGAGACTGGTCTTCAGTGCAACTGTGTAGTGTGTGAGGGCATTAGATTTTGGAAAACTGAGGGCTTGTGGTGTTGCCCTAGAGAACACTGGAGCGGGCTCCTGTACCTTTCATGGGCTTTTGCAACAAGGAACTACAGCGTGTGACCATAAGCAAAGAAAGCACCTCCATCCTTATTAAACTTATCACCAGCGTCTTTCAATGGTTCTAGGAGACAGCTGGAAGCTAAGGAAGTTATTTACCTATTCATCTTTGTGACAGCCCTCTTTTTTTTGGTCCAGTGAGCTCAGGGCAGCTTACATTGGGCTCCTCCCCTCCAGCTGGTACGCACAACAACCCTGTGAGGTAGGAGAGGGAGGCAGGCAGGGTGCACCTGGGCCAGCATGATCCAGTGATTTTCATGACGTTTCAGCGGGTACTTGACTCTCCATCTTTCAAATCCTAGCAGGACAGCCCACGGCTGCTCCCCTAAGGGCTCTGTCATACTACACTGTGGTAGCGGTATGATTCCACTTCGGCTGTCACGGCAGCATCCTACGGAATCCTGGGAGGGCGTTCCGTATTTGCAGCCAGAAGGCTCTAGTGCCTCACCAAAACTACAAATCCCAGGATTTCATCACGGCCATCCTATGCATCTGAAGGGCCACAAGTTCTAGGCCCGGCATGTACTTCACAGGAAGCGCAGGGAACCTACCTGTCATCGTGTTGAACCAGGCTTCCCCCGCCCCACCCCCCAAATTGCGCCTGGCCCCAGTTGGAGGACGCTGAAGCCCAAACAAGGCTGCTCCATCCTCCTCCCGTCGAGCTAAATGGCGCCAATTCTTTCTTCGCCATCTTTACTCCGGGCATGTTACCACAGTCTTTGTCTTATATTCTGAACGTACAGTTTCTGTCGGGCTTTTTATCTTTGGAGGGCGAAAACTATGAGAGAATGCTAATATCCTCCTCACTGTCCAAAAACAAGACAAAACAAAAGGAATACGACTTCCAACGTCCTTACACAAGATGGCGGCTTCGGCGTCGTTTTCCCTTCGTGCATCGCTCTGAGGAAACGCCGCCCGGCAGCCACGAGCCCCTCGTTTCCACGGCAACTGCCTCAGCGGGGCCGAACCCGACCGGGACGATTCCTCCCGTTAAAAGGCACCTTCCGCCATGCTTGGGGACTCGGCGGCGACGGGGGTTGACGTGGGGTCGGTGTGGCGGAGGAACCAGGGCGTCCACTGCGACGAGGTGAGGGGGCTTCGTTCTCGTCCGCGACCGGGGGAGGGGGCGTGCAAGGTGTCCGGGGGGCCGTTACTGTGAGAGAAACGGAGGGGTAGCAGCTGCGCAAACGGGAGAAACTGACGGAGCGAGGTCACTGATTGGTCTGCAATTCCCAGAATCCCCTGCTCAGCACGACCAGGTGTTTTCCTGAGGGATTCTGGTAACTGCAGCGCGAAAGGAAACTTTCTGAAGCTCTGCAAAAGAAGCGGTACGGTTCAATGGTCAGAGTGTTTAACTGGGACTTGTGAGACCTACCTGCCCCTGGGGGTTGTTGCAAGAATAAACGGAGAAGAAGAGCCAAGTATGCCCCTCTGAGCCCACCGAAGCAGTAACGGTGCATGTGAGTCTAGTAAGTGGAGTTTGGTGGAAAGAGCAGTGGTTAGAGTGGTCTTCCCTGACTCCTCCACACGGCTGCGTATGAAAAGAAAAAAAATAACTTTAGCATATTAATAGACTTCCTTCAGCTCCCCCACCAACTGTACAAATCTAATTTTAGCCATTTTTTTGGTATTTATTGGTTGCTTCTGCACTGCCATTTTGTCTTGTCAGCAACCCTGTGAGGTAGGTTAGACTGCAAGTGAATGGCCCCTTATAATAACTGAATTGTCATATATCACTAGTTAACTATAATAAAAATGAGCCTTCTTTACCTGTACACCTCAGTAATGCTGAGGGTGCCTTCTGTTAAGCTGTCCCCAGCCTTGCTTCAAATTGCCATGCTGGCTGGGGATGATGGGATTTATAGCCCCGAGGCTTCATGAGGCTCCCAAAGCTATTTTCTGGCAACGTAACACCCTCCTCTCCAGTCCCCTGGACGGCACTTTGGCAGAATAAATTGAATTGTTTCTCTTGCAAGCCTTCAGAAAGAGTCCCCTTTTGTAAACAGGTTGTAGGGACTGCACTGTCATAAAGTACCAGCCTGGAAATTTTTGAGGCGTTTTTGGCAGTCTGTGCAGTCCCTGGAGGGTCATTAAGGCAGAGAACTTCTACCCAACATGCTATGTAAAGGTGCTTTAGATGAATGCCTTTCTGGAATTCTGTAAATTCCAGAATCTGAGCTGAATCTTGTTCGAGTAAACGGAGAATATTGTGATGGGCCTGCTATCCATGGTGAGTTCTGAATCCGCACTGAATGTCAGATGGGACGTCCTCTAGAATCAAGTACCTCCCTCTTATTTGAACTGACAGAACTCTTCTTTTGTCAACAGAGAGGCACTCAGACTGGGGTGATCTCCACAGCAGAAGCTGTAACCCAGTCCCATCGCTGCCGGGATGCAGGCGTCCAGACAGACACAGGCAGTGAGCAGGCTGAACTGCCAGGTCTTCCCTCAACCGGGCCAGTGGATTATACTGGTCTGCGTTCCTTCCTGCAGAGGGTTGAAGAGGTAGTTATCAGGGAGCTTGACAAAAACTGGAAGAGCCATGCCTTCGATGGCTTTGAGGTGAACTGGGCAGATCAGAATGAAGCGGTAAGCCATTGGCTCTTGGGGGAGCCTTCATAACTCCAATTCCTCTTCCCTCATCTTCTGCTTTTGTACGGTGTCCATTAATGCTCAGTGACAAAGCCAGGGTGGTCTGGTGCTCTGAGTGTTGGACTATGACCCTGGCAGACCAGGGCTTGAATTCCCATTCAGCCACAAAAACCCACAGGGTTGCCTTGTGAAAGTAAAACATTCTCTCAGCCCAAGAGTAAGGCAATGGCAAACCTCCGCTGGCTAATCTGGGAAAGAAAAGCCTACGGTGAGGTTGCCAAAAGTTGGAGTCAGCTTGAAGGCGCATAGCAACAACAAATGTTCAATAAGTAAATGTCATGGCATGAGAGTAAAAAATCAACACCCTTCTTTGCCAATTTCTGGGGTCTCTTTCCATTATGAAGAATAGGTTCTGGAGAGGAGACCCTCCTCCTTGCTGCTGTGCTGAGTCCCAAATAAGGAACCTTCAGTTTTCAAACTGGCCCCTGTACCTTGATGGTTAACTAAGGATGTGTGATTATGTGCATTTCTTTCTCACAGAAAGCAGTGCTTATTGATTCCTACATATTGAATCTCCATTAAAGGGGGGGAAGAGCCCTGTGGGAACTTAAAAGCTAAGAAATCTATTACAACTTAAGCTTTTGCAGACTGTAGCCCAATTCATTAAATGCATGAAGTGCTATCCAGCATTTATAATACAGTATACATATGATGTGCCTGGCTGTATGTGGAGATGGGATTGTAGACAATGTGTTTCCAGCACACCCAGAAGGCACCAGGTGGGAGACAGCTGCTGTTGAATGTAGGGGGCAGGACAGCTGAGAATGGAAACTCCATATTCCGAGGCACTGTGCCTCTGAATGTTGAGGGAAAACACGAGAGAAGAGCTGCAACGTTCATGTCCTGTTGGTTGGGGATGATGGAAACTGTAGGTTTGTATTCCACCTTCTCCTTGTGTTCCCCACTTGTGCTAGCAAGAATGTGTGTGTGAGAGGAATTTCTGTTCTGCCATTCTCTACCTCTTTCCTTTCACTCTCCAGCCAGAGGATTCATCACCTTTAGCTGATTTGCCCATTGTCTTCCTCTCTCTGCAAGTGGAAATTGGCCCAGTCTAATTTCCTGGCTGCTTGTTTGAGGCAGCTGGACACACATGAGCACAGTGCAGCAGAGGATCAGTGTTCTTTCTTCTTGGCAAACTGCAGGGGTCAGGCCACTGATGACTTGGCAACCCAAGGGAATCACATATATCCAGACTCTGTAGTGTTGGTCACTTGTACTTTCCAGTGATCCTAAGCCACGTATTCACAAGGGCATTTGGTAGTTCTCTGCATCTCTCCCTCTCACGATACTGTAATCATAGTGCTTTTCTGTCTTGCAGGTCACTTGCTTGCACAGTTTATCATACCCCAAAGCTCAAGAACGCAAACTGCAGGTGACCAATGTGTCCTGGAATGCCACTGGGGCAGTCATTGCTTGCTCATATGGCAGGTGGGTTGGCTAAAACCAGAATAGCCAGAATATCCCCTCCTCTGCTTTTGAATAGGCTGTATTTTATTCCAGGGCAGTCCTCCCATTAAAAAAAAAGTAATCAGTAAAAATAGTGCATCTGAACCATATTACTTTGACTCTGAAAGACCCACCAGTTACTTTCCAAGCTCAATTCAAGGTCTTGATTTCAGTTGTTTAAGCCCTAAATGGTTTAGGGCCTGTAGGACAAGGACAAAACTACTTCTGAGTATTCTTTGGCAATGAAAACCCTATGAAATTCACAGGGAGGTTGCCCTAAGTTGACAGGAGACTTGAAGGCACATGGTTGTGGGCACACACCCACACCCATACATCTGTGGGACCACCTGTCTCATTCTGAACCTCTTTGGGTGTTAAATTCTTCAGGAAAAGTCCTCTTGAGGATACCCCCCTGTTCTCTGCCCCTCAAGGCTACGTCAGGATAAAATGTATTCTATAAGTCAATTAACAACTGAGATGTTGGTATCCAAGTGAATGTCCTAAACCTTCTCACTCTTAAGAGGGATTAACTTATAACATGGGGATTTATTTTCATTTTTGCATATGGGTGTATCATTATAAAATTTAGGATATGTGTGTCTGCCACTTCCTCCAGTGTACATATTTTTCCCAGTTGCCATTTCATTTGTTAAAACAACCCTGTGGGCTGGGTTAGTTTAAGAAAGCAAATGGCCCAGGGTCACCCAGCGAGTTTCATGGCTATGCAGAGATTCCCATTTGTGTCTCTTTTTCATAACCTTGTACTCCACCTACTTAGGACTGGGATATATTTTCCTTGTCCTATAGATATGGACTGATTCTCCCTCTGGTGTTTCAGCTGTAACTGCCCTTTAGCTGACTAAATTTATTGAGTATGAAAGGAAGCCAGCATGGTGTAGTGATATGAACATTGGACTATGCAGACCAGGGTTTGAATCCCTGCTTGCCTGTGGAAACCCACTGGGTGAAATTGGGCAAATCACACCCTCTCAGCCTCAGAGGAAGGCCATGGCAAACCCCCTCTGAACTACTGTTGCCAAGAAAACCCCATGATAGGTTCACCTTAGGCTTACTGTAAGTTGGAAATTACTTGAAGGCATACACCAACAACAATGGAAGGAAAGGTGAAAGTGTGTGCGTGAGAGAGAAACAAAGACCTAGATTTGCAGAGAAGGCAGACATGTTTCGAATTCCCTGGAGGATCTTTCATCAGGCCATATGAACATACCCGCTAGGTGACACCTGCGTGGTTTTCCATTTTCATTCCAGACTAGATGATGGAGACTGGAGTGCAGAAAAATCCTATATCTGCACTTGGAATCTTGACCGAAGAGCTCTAAATCCCAGGCATCCAGATCTAGCGGTGGATGTCCCCAGTGCTGTAATGTGTTTGGCTTTCCACCCAGTGCAGCCTTCGCTTATAGCAGGTAACCTTATCTGCACTTCCCTGTTCATTCTACATTTCCCCACTTTGTGTTTTGACCTCTTTCATTAGCATAGCTGCCTTTATCAGGACCAGCCTTCATGGTTAACCTGGAGTCACACAGCAACTGTCTAAAAGTTATATCTGTGATGGTGTGGCCACTTGCCTAGGTGCCAGCTGGGGGAGATGACCACTCCTGTAATATACTAGGAGACTTTTACCTGTCAGAATGGCTATATAAAATGAGGGATAAGGACTGAGTGTTACATTAAGCAAATGGGTCATTTTACCAGGGCTGTTTTGTCCCTTCCAGGAGGCCTGTTTAATGGAGAGGTGCTGGTGTGGGACACCAGCAGGTTGGAAGATCCTTTGCTCTGGAGGACAGGGATGACTGATGACACTCATACAGATCCAGTTTATGAGGTATGAGGGGAAGTTGCCATATTGGCAAGGTTGTGCTTTGAAAAGTTAGTCTCCTTAAAAGTGTTTCCCTTCAGCAGATGGGGGAGCCTTCCCCTTGTTGCCATAGAGTGGGAAACATCCATCCCTTTTTGACCTATAAGACTTGCATCAGATGTCTTTTCTGATGATGGGATGCTGCTGCCCCTTCTTCCTTTTGTAGCATAAGGGAGGTGTGTGTGCCAGCTCTTTCTCACACTCTGTGAATTGACCAGAATTTACTGGCAGCATCATAAGCTGCTGTGTAGTGTTTCCTGACACTTCTGTGATACATGATGAATGAAAAGTCTATAGCAGGGCTGGGGTATCTCTGTTCATTCTGATGATGTGTGGTTCTAGTCCATCAGCCTTTGCCAGCCTGTTGCAGAAGTATGATGGGAGAAACAGTGCATCATCATCATCATCTGGACTGCTATAGGCTCTCCAGCCCTGGAAAGTTTATTGTGTTGCTTACTGTCTGTTCCTAGCCACTCAGAAAAGGCCCTTTTCCTCATTTCTTGTTTCTGCATCAGGTTGCGTGGTTGCAAGACTCAAAGCACAGCCACATCTTCCGAATTCTGAGTGTCTCTACAGATGGGAAGATCCTGGTGTGGCAGGAGGACAGAGATTGCCTGCTCAAGCCCATAGATGGATTTGCTTTTGTATTGCAGCAAATCCCTAGAAGCACAAAACTGAAGAAGGTGGGTTTCAATATGAAATATTATGACCTCCTATGGATTGAAGAGTTTTAGCAGTCTTGCTTTAGATAAGCCAGAGGTGTGGAGCCTCAGGCTTATGGGCCAGACCCAGCACTGCTGCAGTTTACCAGATGGCCACACTCTCCTTCCCCCCGACATGTTGTTTCACATTGTACGTTTCCCTCAGCCTCTAATCCTACTGTGGCTTTCATTCCCTTTCTCCCTCTTCTCCAGCAAGCACGAGGAGATGCTGCCGTGGGCATAACCTCTCTCTCCTTCTCTCACTTTGAGCCTAGCGTCTTTGTCGTTGGCACAGAAGGGGGCTATTTGCTGAAATGCTCCACTGCTGTGGAAACCATCGCGCTCCTGCAGAAAGGCAGTTCCATCCCGCTCAAGGCACCTGCACAGTTTGTCTTCTCTCCCCATGGAGGGCCCATCTACTGTGTAAGCTGCTCCCCTTTCCACAGGTGAGTAGTGAATATGGCCTGATTGTAACACTCACTGCAACTTCCTGGAGCGCTCCAGTCCCTGTTGCTGCTCTGTGTGTAGCTTCCCTCATACAAACACCCTCAACAGAAGTGGCACATTTAAAGCTATTTGCATAGTTTTCCCTTGAGAAAATGGGGGCAGGAATAATCACGAGTGTTCCCCTCTAGTACCACCGTTTGCAAATTCTGTGTTTGGACATGTGATTCATTTGAAATGCAAGAAAAAGATCTCTTTGGCTTCATCCGATAACCAGAGGATCAGCTCTGGGTAACCAACACATTCTGAACATCTACTTCTGCTTTAAAGCTCCTTCCATTACAGCATAGGGCTGTATCTTTGAAATTCTGTAATTTGTTCTCCTCATTGAGTACAATTAAGGAGACTACAATTGTCTTTCTGTCAGAGAACTCTCATGAGTATATGTCATGGGTTACTACGTGTTTAAGCTCTTACACAGAAGCTAAAAAGAGGCATTTCTGCTGCAGGCAAGTGATTACTGCCTTGTTTGATCAATCTTGTGAGTTAAAGAGACATCTTTGCAAACTCTGCCACTGTGAAGTTTGAGGTTTTTGATCCTGTTTCTGAACATTTGCTTATATTGATCCTGTTTCTGAACATTTGCTTATTTCCAGAAACCTCTTCTTAAGTGGTGGTACGGCTGGACATGTTCATTTACATTCCATGCTGCAAGCTCAGCCCCTTGTTTCCCTTCAGTTGTCCAGGAAATATATTTTCAGTGTCAAGTGGTCTCCAGTTCGGCCGTTGGTATTTGCAGCTGCTTCTGGTGAAGGTAAATACATATTAGCTCTCCAGAGGGATCTGCACATTCAGAAAAACATTGCCTGTTTTTGGGTCTAATTTATCTCAAATAACTGAGTTCTAATAGGCTGGTATTTAAGTACTTTTGTAGTATGCTTTTATGCCCTAATTTTAAAACCACTGAAATGCACACAGTGGAAAAAGTAACCTGTTGATAGCCTAAGGTTCTGGGTATAGCCTGCGCATAGTTCACCAAACGCAGTTTGCCACAAGTTTGTCAGTACATAGAATTTTGTTTAGATCCACAGACTGAATTGCTTTCTGGAGTTCAATGAATTTGGCTGCCTAATTTTATTTTTGGGTTGTAGAATGTGTGTGTTGTAGAATGTGTGTGTGGATTTTTTTAAAAGCACTGTAAGGAATGGTGAAACCAAATATACAGTCAAATGCTTCTGTCCCACTGATTTCAACTGTAATCAAAGACACACAAAATTTCACTTCGATTGCATCCCAAAAGAGGTTAAATATGAGAATTAGGGACTTAAACTGAACTGGTCAAAGTCTTGGCATTGCTACCTGTGTTCTTCAGAAGAAAGACAATTCTGCAGTTTTGTGTGATTGAGGATGTACAGCCAGCATGGTGTTGTGGTTTGAACCCACTTTTCAGCCTTAGAGGGAGACAAAGACAAACTCCCTCTGAACAAGTCTTGCCAAGAAACTCCTGTGATAGAGTCACTGTAAGTCAGAAATGGTTTGAAGGTACACGACCAGAATGAATGTGGATTCCTAAAACTGGTACCTATTGCAGTCACTTCCATCAATTCTGTATTCTAATGTTAGCAACGTATGTGTTGTTAGTGAATCTGGACCAAGTTAACAAGTTGCTGCTTTGTTTTCAAGGAGAATTGCAGCTGTTTGATTTTGGGAAGAGCTCTCAGAGACCATCTATTTCCATCAAGCAGACCTCTGACCAGATCCCAGTATACTGTTTAGAATTCAATCACAGGCAGTCTCAGCTTCTGGCTGCTGGAGATGGCAGTGGGGTGGTGAAAATATGGCAGCTAAGTTCAGATTTCACAGAAGAGGGACCACGGGAGATGAACCATCTTGACCAACTAGCAAATGAGGTAACAGATTAATATGGACTGTAAATAAAAAGACTTGGCATTATCTTATTTGGCTGTAACCACCTCTGTGTTCACAAGTTCCTTTTAGTTTGTCTCCCCTTTCCCTTCTCCAGTATGAATTCTACTTCCTTAAGGCTAGAAGAGGCTGTAGTACACTAGTTGAGATCGGAGGGACAGTATGTGTGTGCATTTCTCCAACATTTCTTGGGCATCAAGAAGCAGGTGGAACTGGTTTCATTTGGACCAGTAACTTTTATTGATGCACACTGCAACATTTCTTATTTTTGTTCCAGGTACTAGGGATAGAGTTTTAAGCTAAGCAGATTTAAGGATACATCTGAAAGGCAACACTGATTATTTCTGAGCACAACGATGGACGCATGCAGAGAGCTAAGAGGCAGAAGACGTGTGAGCGCATTCTCAGGATCCTGTAGTGCTACAGTGCTGGAGATCAGTTCACAAAGAGGGAGCGTGTAAATTCAATATAGTCGTAGGCAGAGGGGAGCTCTCTGCCTTTGCTGTCCATGTACGGCTTCATGTGAGAGATGCAGTAGTCTGCCTGTTCCCGGGTCAGGTTCTGAAAGAAGGGAACAGACAGACATGCCATGAGAGAGGAAGCTGCTTATGTAGTCAAAATGGCAAGTGGGAATGTAACAATTACTGGCTCTTACTTGGTAGAGTTCCTCCTTGGTCACATAGGGTTTGCCCTCAGAGCTGAGAGCACGGAAAGCGCTTTCTATTTCCTCACTGGATTTCACATTCTCCGTCTCCCTGCTGATCATGAAAGCCATGTATTCTTGCAGTGAGACATGGCCATCCCTGTCAAAAGAAAAAGCATACCATGAATAGCATGCTTTGGATCTCCAGCAGCTAGTATGTGAGTACAGAATAACTTAACAAAGCTGCATGCTCATTTAGATGAAATGTGAAACAGGTCTCAGATCAGGGAAGTTTCTTCATCTGAAGGCAATAAACAGTTTTGCAGACAGGAGCAAGGCTCATGATTACAAATGGTTACAGTAGGACTCATACAGATCTTGGCTAATTTAAAAGTATTATCCTAAAAAGGGCAAAACTTGAGTGTTGTTTCTTCCAAGTTATGCAAGCAAGATGGGCCTTTAGCATTTCTTGCCACTCGTTTTTTCCTATCGAAATCTGTAACTGGGTGCCGCCAGAAACTTAAAACAAGCTGGCTGTCCTAGGACACCAAGTGACATATGCCTATAAAGTGTTTGTACCTGTTAGGATCAACAGTGTCAAGAATAGCCTCAAACTCTGGATCTGGTTCTCCTTCTTCCACCATAGGCAAATCATATCCTAGGGAGCGCAGGCAGGACTTAAACTCCTGGTGATTCAGACGGCCAGATTTATCCTTGTCAAAGTGTCTGGAATTAAAAGAACAAAAAAACAAAATCCAAACCATTAAAAATACTTAATGCAGATTGGGGATTCCAGAAAGTACAGTTTTAAGTATTTTACAAATTTACAATACAAATTTGGTAATACAGATACACTTGATAACCAGACAAGGGAAGTTGCCATGACCCTCTGGCTCCCTCTAAGTCATGGTCCTCAAGGTGTTCAACCATTTTTTATGTCAGAAATGATGACTCTCTGTTAAAAGAACTTTTCAACTTACTTAAACATCATGCTGAATTCCTTAAGGGCCTCTTCAGTGACTCCAGTTGTGTTTCTACAGGGAGAAAAAACACATTTAGTGAGACTCAGTTTTGCTAAGTCCAATTAGGTGTGTGGCTCACTAGGAATATTAGAAAATTTTGATACAGTTAATTTACACTCCTACCCCACCCACAGTTATGGGAACATTTGGCAGAGGCCTGAGCTAAGTGTAAATTAGCTCATAATCTGTCTTGAAAATTATCAGAGACTGTCCTGTAGCCCATAAGGCTTCTGACCAGGCTGAACTTTTGGCCAAAAACTGTACCAAAGGCAGTCCAAAGGCCTTACCTGGCCTGTATTTGCTGCTCAAGATTGTGTTGCATTCTCATCCCAAGTTGGTCAAGCTGGTCCCACTGCTGTGCCAGCCCCACAGTGCTGTGCTCCGTGTATTTGTTGTCCAGGATGAGAGCTTCCTCCATGGCTGCTCCAAGGTCCTCAATCTTCTTCAGCTGGCTCCTCATTGCCCGGATCTCCTGGTGCTTGCGCTGTTGGGAAGAACATGAAGTACACGTCAGCTGAGGTTCACTCAAACAAGATGCATATACTCAGGACACTGCCCTCTCGTTCTGGATAGACAGCACTAGAAACAGGTGTGAATCATCCATCCACTGGCAAATGGATGGGAGAGCCCAGTGGGGGCAAGTACAAGGTGATTAAAGGGTTAAAACAGGCAAGTAATGTAGCACCTAGGTACAAGGGAACACTATGATGTCAGAGGAAGATGGACTACCTGCTTATAAACCTGCTGCACTAGCCACAATCAAAGCAGGAAATCTATCTGAGGGAGGGAGCAGCTGTGTAAGCTGCAGCCAAAACAAAGTCTTGCCACATTAAAGACCAACAAGTTATCTGGCATAAGGTTTTGTGGACTTCAGCCCATGAAAGCTTATACCAAACAAAACTGGCTAGTTCTGCACATGCCACAACCTTCTTTATGGTTTTTCCAGCAAAGTTAAACCCACTGCAGCTTATTTTGATCCAAGCTTCACTCTTTAGAACAAAGGGAGAAAAACAATCTGCCTTCCATACGCCCCACGGAGGCTGGAGGCTGCCTTTCCGCCTTCACCTTTAAGATCCTTAAATTAATCCTCTCTCAATCCCCGCCCTGCCAAATTTAACAGGAGAAAGAAATAGACCTACTTTAGTTGCTTCCAGTTGCGACTCCAGGGTTCCCGATTCCTCCACCATACAAGACCTGAACAGAGAGTTAGAATGAGGGAGGATGCTCAACAACCAGAAGCAAAACCAGATGGGGCTCGAAATTAACACTGCTCTTTGTCAGTCCAATGCCGCCTGTTTTCCATCAGGGACAGGAGAAGAAAGTACATTTCGCCTGTCCACTAATGAAGAGAAAGGATGCCAGTTCAACCACCTGTGTGCCATAGCAGGATTTTTTTTTCACATAAAAGCCTCACTAGATTCTACCAGCCATGTTTCACACACAACTCTCTTAATTCCAGCAGTTATTTTATTATTTATTAAGCCATTTCTATCCACCCCCCACCTCTTATAATATCTTTCCCTGGGTGGTTTACAATGGCAGCTTGTGCAGACAAATTTGTCACTGGATTATATACTACACAAAGCACTGGTGTTTTTCAAAGGTAACTTATGAAGTTGATTCTGAAGCAACAGAAGACAAGTTGCAGCCAACTCAGGATACAAAAGATTTTTCCTAAGATCAGCCCAAACCTTTCCTGATTTCCTTTATTAATTTTTGCCAGTGTTCAAATGTGGGGAAAGGCTTGGACAATTCAACACCAGTACTCAGTGGGCTGCACTGGAAACATTAATTTCAAGCCCCATTCCGCAAGCCATTAAATAAAGGAGGATAAAAACAGAAAAACACTTCATGCCAAATCCAAAGCGCTCACTTCTCAATGGACTGAGTGAGACCCCCCAATGCAACCTCACCCGCCCAACTGTGCCCAACACACACAAACCACAAGTGATTTGCTGGAGATGAGCTTGGTTTGCTAATGAGCAACAGGAGCTCTAGCAAGGCTTCACACAGAAAATGCGTGTGGGAAACCTTCACAAAACTACTGGCTCAGTTTCAATACCACCAAAAGAGCCATGCAGATCAACACCTCAGGATACAAAAGCGTCCCGTCAGAGATCGCCGCAAGCGGGCATTCTAGACAGACCTGATTCCCTCTGGTACATCATGAGGGCAAAGAATTTATGAGGCTCACACACAATTTAAGGACCAGTCATAAGGTTGTGTGTTGTTCTTAAAGAATAATCAATACATGGGTTGTTTTTAACTTTAGCGCTCAAAGAAAAAAGAACAGTGAGGGGGGAACCTTTGGAAGCCCAGATGAAATCCAGGCTAGCCAAATGAAGTCATTTGAAATTTCCTCCTAAGTCATGAGAATGCAGCAGTTTGAAAGGAACTTTGTATTTAGAGCCTCTGTCCTGAAAACGTTTATGGTGCAAGATCACAATGGACAACTCTGTGTACGAACAGCAAGTCTTGGCTACTGTGCAGGTGAGTTGCACTTTCTTGGTGCCCCTGTGAGCAGTCAGCACCCTCTCTCACCACCGCCTCCAAACCATCAAGGGGCAGGCAGACGTCCAAACTAGCTTTGGCAAGGGCAAAAGAAAACCCACGCTGTATGGATGGCAACACACCAGATTTTGTGGGCGAGTCTCACTCCCAGAGGGTTAAGGCTCACGGTCAGTGCAGGTTTAAGAGATCAAAAGCCGAGGCCCAGGATACTTTGGGCCAGAAAACAGTACGCTAACTGAGGGAACTAAAAGAAAGAAACCATTCCCTCCCAGCCCAAAGCATCTCACAGCAGTGACAGTTAGTCAAAAGGAAAGCGAGCCTTTGGAATTAGGAGTGCGCAATTGTTTTTTTTGTAAGAAAAAAAAAACAAAAACACAGTGAGAGAAGAAAAATAAGAAGAAAAACCTTCCAGAAAGATCATCCCCAACTTCATACTGATAGACACGAATGACACGACGGTATGCTATGCTATTCAAAGAAAAGAAACCAAGTGAAATTCCAAATGGGAAAAAAGGAGCACACACACACACACACACACACATTCTGCAATGGAGCACGACTCCCAACCAGCACCAGCCTACAGACGGCAGCAGGTTTGCACACAACAGCAGCCTTCGTGGCAGGGGCAACAGCACCAGCACCACCGCCTACCTTGTTTGCAATCAGATACACTCTGCAAACGATCAAGCAGCAGCCCCGCAGTGCGGATGGGGTGCCGAGGAAGAACTCACACCCAGGACTGAACACAGCCAGGCTGCTTTATGGCAAGAATCAAGTCCCCACTCCCCCTCAGTTCGGGGCCTCTGAACTTCCCTTTCACTCCATCAAGTCATACGAGGCGGCAGTTAGATGCCAGTTAGGAAAGGTAAATTTTAGAGTTCAGATTTCTTCAAGGATTCCACCAAGTTCTTGGGAAGCTTAAATCCATCTGGCTGATGCTTTTAAACAGGAAAAAAAGAACACCACCAGCAGCTAGCAAACCCATCGTGAGAAGTGAATTCCAGGTGGATCCACCACCACAGAGGCAGCAAGATGCCAGCTGTTATCAACAGGCTCACAAACAGTTTAGCTTTGTAGAACAAATAGCGGGGGTGGGTGGGTCTGGCAACAGACTTCACAAGCAGCGCACTCCAAGGCCTGTATCAGGTATGGTTAATTGTACAGCTGAAGCGTCTGTCTGCCTAGCGAGTTGTGATATGCATGCTTTCCCAAAGATTCTTTCCTTAAACATTCCTAGAAACACACATAATGTTTTAAAAAGGCCGCACACCTGTTCAAGAGTACAGGAAGCTGCCTTGGTATATCAGGCCAGACTATGGGTCTAACTCAGGTTAAGAATCCTGCAACCATCCAGACGTGGTTGGACTGCTACTTTCAGCATTCTTCACCACTGGGTATGCTATGCATTGGCTGCAATCCAACCATATCTGAAAGACTGCGATGTTTCCACCCTCTTGGCCTAAATCCCACCGGCAGTCCCACCCGAAGCAGACCTACTTAACCGGTGGCTGAATCAACGCTGACATAAAACTTTCAGTGGGTCTACTCAGGATGAGACGAGCAACAGGATTCAGGACTGTCTGTCTATCTAGTCAAGTATGGCCGACTCTGGATGAACAAGTGGCACTCCTGGGGCTCAAACTGTTCCCGACATCAACTCCTTGGACAGGCATGAACTGAAATGGGTCCCACCTGCAGACAAAGCATATGCTCTAGCCCAGAACTAAGGTCCCTCTGTGGTGGCTAGGGAACAGCTTCGCTGGCTTCATATAAAAAAACAAACAACTTGGACACCCTGTTTCAAGAAGTACTATTCCTCCCAGTGTCAACGTTGGCCCAGTTCAGAAAAAAACAGCTGAACTGCGTCCTGGCCTTGGGGGTTCTGCCTCCTCAGTACAGGGACTCTGATATGAGTTTCCAGTTCTGACGTGGAGACGGGCTATGCTTCAAGCCTACTGAGAATCAAACTGGAGATTGTGAGCTCACAACTCAGTGGCAAAGGCCAAACTGTTGTAGCAGTCCAGGTAGCTTCTGGACAATCAAAAGGGGATGCTGACCCACAGAGCTGGGCGTAACTCTGTCTCTCCCAGACTAGGGAAGCAAAACAAGGAATTTTTGCATTCAGAGCCACAGAGCTTAAACTTCTTTTCCCACTCTGTGGCAAAGAAGAGAAACAGTAACCTCATGGGGGCAGATATTCCAACCCTCCATTTTGCAACACACACACCATTCAAGTTGCACAGGTTAGCATAATTAACACACAAAGTCAGAAACAAGGCAAACATTGCTAACTAGCAGAATCTAAAAAGGGCACAGGACTGGGTATTTTGCTGAACTTTCGCTACCCCAAAAGGTGGAAGCAAGCTCTTAAGTTTTGCAGAAGGAATTTGGTTTAACTTTCATTTGCAGACAGCACTCAATAAAAAGTTGAATCAGACAGATGGAGTAGAATGGCCTTAGTCTATTAGCAACTTCCTGACTCTAAGGCCCTCAAAGTGGGAATGATCGGAGTTGTAGCCCAGTCCATCTGGAGGACCCAGCATGGGGACGGCTGAATTACAGAACGCAAGGTAGAAGCTCTGTCTGCTAATCTTTATTTGATTCAATGTGCTCTTACAGATCTTCTTGGCTGAAGGAGGAGCATGTCAACAGCACAAAACTTTTGTGTTTTGGTGGGGAAAAGGCAAGTTCTCTCTGCTTACTGGGAAAAATTGGCTTTGTTTCTCTTTCCCTGCCCCGTGTTCTATTTCCTGTATGTCTGACAGGAGATGGAACAATAACCTCATGCAGGACCCCAGCCCAGAATCCCAAAGCAGATGGCTTCTGCTAATGCAGTTCTTTCAAGCAAAGCAACAGCAGCAAGAAGCAGACAAAAGAAAAAGACAAGCTTCTGTAAACTGTAATACTGTACTAACCCATCCAGCAGGTAGGTCCTGAAGTACAGGATGGTCCAAACAACAGGCCACAGGAGAAGATGTTTGTTGGGGAAGGGGAGAGGGAGAAAAAAAGAACAAAAGGGGTATTATGTCAGCAAAGGCAGTCCTGTTTCACATTTATGCATTTGAGAATGTTCTCCTTGCTTGTGTTTCTGAACAGGGCTTTCTTCTGCAACCCCTACACCTTTTTAGTATTCATCTTCTGTCAAACCCCAATTAATCAGAGAGACAAAGAGCAAAACTGAAGGAGAGACGGCAGCACCTGGTCTCCTGGATCCACTGGTGGAAAGCATTTGCATGCTGAGCAAACTCCTGGCGTAGTTTGTCGTTCTCTTCCTGCCTGCGCTGCTCCTTCTGCAGTTCTAATTCACGTTCCTTAAAAGGAAAAGGAAGACGACGAACCATTTTAGAAGTTAAAAGGTGAGAGGATGAACGAAAATGAGTTAAAGAATCAGAGAACAGTGAGAGAGACCATGAGGCGCATCTTACCTTGATTATTTTCTGCAGATTCCGCCAGGTCTCCTCAAGAGCCTCCATCGTGAACCAGGTGTAGGGATTGGAGGCAACCCGGAAACTTTTGATCTGGCGGTCCAGCTCAGCCAGTTGGTTGAAGTCTGCCTGGGCAGAGCTGAGGGAGGAGCGGAACGCATCGTGAGCCTCGCGCAGGGCCTTGATCTCTTCCAGCGAGTTGCAGCGCACGGGGTCTGTGAGATCTTCCTCTGCATTCTCAAACCAGCTGTTAAAGGCAGACGCCTTCTTGGCAAAGGTCAGGAACAGATCTTCAACCTGAGGGACAAGATGACAGCCCAGGCTTTCACTACTAGACTGAGGCAAGCTGTTCAATGCCGGCCTAAGAAACACCAAATTGAGTGAATGCCTTGCCTCTGTCTCAAGAGCTAAATCTGAAAGTCTCCAATGTTGATTTTGTGAGATGTCACCACACCTGCCCTCTTCACTCTGTGAATTCTAGAAACCCTTAATGCAGTCCTTCCCCAATCCAGCACCAGCTGCATTTGACCACAACACCCACCACCATCACCCATCTCTATTCTGGACGGGGATGATGAGAGCTGTAGTCTAACACAGCTGAAAAGTAAGGAGTTTCAGGAAGGCTGCCCTAATGGGCTCAGGTTTTTAAAAATGCTTTAAGAGGAATTCATGCAATGCCAATTCAGACAAGAATGGACTTTGCTTATACAAGGCAGGAGAGGGGACTGTCCATGAGGGGGAAGTTATAACAGGGTGGGGCAACTACATGGGTGCAACGGGTCAATTACCCTCTCAGACCCATCTGTGGGCTATACCTCTCCCCACAGCAAACTGAAATACCTCCATTTTCCTCCACAATCCCTCTCAAAACAGTGACATTTTGAGGGAATTGTAGAGGAAGATACCTGGGAGAAGTAAATGGTTTGGGTTGCTTATGGGAGTATTTGCTCAAGTTTTCACGAATTCAGGCAGCTTTCTATGTGATCTGGGGGCAAAAACGGCCTGAAAATTACCGTGAAATTTTTAAAAAACAAGTGAAAGTGGGGTGCAACACAGGAATTGTATGCAGCCCAGCAGCCACACTATGTCCACCCCTGAGTTAGAATCTCCAGTCGAAGATGAACTTTTTGGCAGCAACAACGAACAAATTCATGCGAGAGAAAATACAACCATGTTCCATTCTGCCTACAGATGTTCCCACTCACCTTTCTGAAATGCTCCTGGGCCTCCAGCAGTTTCTTCTTCCTGGTTGCAGAATTGGCCAGCAGCTGGTTCCAGCGCTTCATGAGCGAGGCATGGCGGGCCTCAATGGCTTTGGACTGGATGTGTTTCGCTGCCAGGAGCTGGTCCTTCAGGGCCGTGATGTTGGCAATTCCTTCCTGCTGGAAGGCCTGAAGTCCAGCATCAAAGGTTTCCTAAAACAAGAAGAAATGAGATCCAAACGAGGCCCATCACCAATGGCTCAAGGCCTAGGCTGTTATTAATTATTTAAATATTACTGTATCATTTTTCAGATGAGGGACTTCATAGCAACACAATTTTTTTTAAAAAAAATCTAACAATAAAATTAAAAGACTAGCAGCCAGCTCTTTATTTACATACTAAGCAAAGCAAGGGTGTTTTCAAAGTTTAGGAAAAGCTAAACAGCAACGTTGCTAATTGACTGTCCTGCAGAGAAAGCAGAGTTCCTTCAGCGTTCACTAACCTGTTTAGTAAGGAGTGTTTGCACGGAAGAGAGATCTCGGCCATACTCATCGGTCTTCAGGCTGTTCTCTTTTTCACCTAGAGTAAGATGAACACACCATGTGACTCCTATCTTGCCTTTCTTACTTGCCTAAAAAAAAGACACCCTACTTTTTGCTACAATTATTAATACAAAAATAACGCCAAGAAATAACTCATTTCGGATTCCAGAGTTGGGGGGCAAACATTAGAGGAGAGTGGTCTTGTTTGTTTTCAGGGTGCTGTTTTTAAAACTGAGCCTTTGTGTTTTCATCTTCCCTGTGACTGCCTGCCTGAATGAATGGGAGCCTTTGCGGTTTCCGAACCCATAGCCAACTTCTCGAGGAAGAAAGCAAAAACACAACCTTAAGTCCACAGTCATAAGTGTTACCAGCCTTTGGCCACGATGAGGGGACTCTGCTGTCACCTCCTGCCTGAGGGAAGCAGCTAAGAGGCCCAGCTCATACCTATCCAAGACTCCACCACATCCGCTTTCCAGTTGAACTGGAGGAAGGCCGAGTTCTCATCCAGTTTGGCCTTCCTCTGGGCAGCTGCTCTTTCCAGGTCTGACACTTTGCCCCTCAGGCTCTTCATCTTGGCTGTGATGTTCTCTTCATGGTGATTGTTCTGCAGAAGGAAAAAGAACTCTGAAAGCTGACAATTTTGTACTTTACTTAAAGCAACTGAGATGCAAAGAGGCACCTGCAAGTTACGTGGGGACATCTGAGAAAAGAGTCTACCTTTAATTCATGAGAAAAAATGAAAAGGCAGCTAGGATGCTGTATAGCATCCCTGAAATGAGATACATTTAAAAATAAAGGAGTGGGAATGAATATGTGACATAAAAATAAATGCCTTTCACGAAGAGTTGCACCCTTCTGAGAGAGATGGGTTCATATACCTCACGGGAGGCAGCTGCCACCTCAGCAGAAGGACCTCGCAACCAGTCTTATCACAAAATACCCTTAGAGGGCAAACGACTTGTGGCATCCTGTCAAAAGCAAACCTTCGGTTTTGCTCACCTTCTTAATGAGGTCCTCGCCATTAGTGCAGACGTCATTCACCCGATCCTTGTGCACGGTGAAATCCGTTTCAAAGGCTTCGTGCTTCTTCAGCAGGCCCTGTAAGGGAGGCCAGGTTACAAGAGCCGGGACAGAAAAGAGGCCCAGAGCAGATGTGCCAAAAAGACAGGGCTTCAACTTATTTTCTACACTAGAGAAGCCAGTACTGGACTTAAGACACTAGGTTTAAATCTCCACTCAGAAAGATAAACCTTACAGGCTTATTGTGAGGATATAATGGTTTTCCAGGGGTGCTTGTGTGCGGAACGAATGACAAGTGCCACATTCAACTTTTTAGAGAAAAGCAAAGAAAGCTGTGGTTTATTAATGAACTGTAATCACTGGTCAGCCCATCATCTCCTGCTCACCTGAATAGCAGCAAGTGTGTCTCCATAGTCCTCACTGGCTACCAGTGTCATCTTCTCATTGATCCAGGCTTCCTCCTCTTCCACATTAGCCACAAACTGTTGGTATTCCAGAGACTCCTCTAGTCGCTGACCACTATAATGTGAGCATACAAGAAAAACCAAGTGCTGGCCTTTATGTTTTCATTCTCCATCTCTGGGCCTAGGAGAGGTCTGTACTGCACAAATGCTTCCTTCTGACACTTTAGAAGACTAGTATCACCCATGTTGTTCAATCCCAAATCCCAGCAGCCTCTAGTCAGCACGGCTGCAGCCCAACTGCATCTAGAGAGACTCATGATTCCTATCCCTATGTAGTTATATGGATCTCAGAAAGGTTTCATCTCCTTTGCTCTAAGTTCACTCTATCTAGTTATTCTACTCCTAGATCCAGAAGAGGCAAAGTGAACACAAGAAAGCCCAGCCACTTCAGAAGAGGCTCTTATACGTACCGAGCAGCAGCCAGCTTCTTGAGCTCTTGCCAATGCTCCACAAACTGAGCCAGCCTCTGCTGTATTTCCTCCTTTCCAATGGTGTTGTCATCTGACAGCTTCTTTCCAGTATCCAGCACACCCTGCCAAACACACAAATCCAATTCTCCTGCTGAGTGACCAGCTATATACAGCCCTACCTTACACTGCTGTAGTTATTCTCATAGCATCTCCCCGTATGCTTTCGAAATTATAATAATTTGTTTGCTTTATTAAAATAATGTTATTTATAAGTCATTTCCCTACCTGGATAGCAGGTTCATGTGCAGCCAATTCTGCTTCCAGGCGCTTGTGTTTCTTCCTCAGGTTCTGCACCCCGGTGAGGTCTCTGCCATAATCTTCTGAGCTAACCAGAAGTTTCTTCTCTCTGAACATCAGAAGGGAAAAACGAAACAAAACCAACGCATACATATAAAGATACGAAAAACCATAAGCATGGCTAAAGCTGCAGACCATAAACCCCTGGGCTACATACTTGATCCAGGACTCCTCGTCATCCATGTCCCGGAAAAACTGATGCAAGCGATGAGACTCATTCAGTTTGGCACGGCGGGCAGCAGCCATGTTCTTGATTCGCTGGAAACGCCCATTGATGGTGTCACGCTTGTCCTTGACTTGGGAGGTGTCAAAAGCGCTGCTGGTCATCAGGCTGTCAGCCTGGCTGTTGAGATCTTTTAAGCGATCCTAAAAACATTCAAGAAGGAAGGAAGGGGCTCTGTGAGCTCCCTAGAGGTAACCTTTGGGGCTCAGGTTTTGGGGAACATTAGATCTGACCCTCAAGAAGATGCAATACAAAACCATACTTAGCACAAGCTAGTAAGTCCATGATCTGGGATTTGCCATTTGGCAAAGGTTCACATGCAATCTCCAACCACTGGTCAGCACATTTGCCTGAATTCAGAGATGCTTACCTCATGGGCAGAAATGTCTGCTTCTAGCAGCTGGTGCTTTTTCAGGAGATTGTTCACAGATGCCAAATCCTTCCCATAATCTTCAGATGCAAGCAGGGCTTCCACCTACAGGAGAGGGGGAAAAAAATACCCTTGCATACAGAACAATTGCAACTGTCATGCTTGTAACTGGTGGGCGTCCCTTAAACATTTTTCAAAACAAAACCATGATGCAGAAAATAAAAACTGAGCTTCCCACAACTAACACGTGATTCCTCTTCTCCTGTTAAGTTATACCTGCCATTTAAGAGTAGCTAAGATTAGCGCAACATTCTAAGGAAATTCAGGTACCTCTGACAGCCAGAAGTCAAAGTCTTTGATCCCAGTGTTGAAATTCTGCTGTTTGTTGGCCTCTTTCAGCTTTTGACTCTTCTCTGCTGATTTCTGTACCAGGAACTGCCACTGGTCAGCCAGAGCAGCCAAGCGAGCCTGACACAAGAAAAAAGAAAGACATTCAGACTCAAAAGACAAAACAAGATCCATAAGCAAGTAAAAAGGTTCCACTGACTTTGCTCAAAATTATCAGCAAGGGACAGGACATGTTGGTCAACATTTTTACAGTAGGGACAGGAAACCACGGCTCCACCCAGCCCTCCTGAGGTCTCAGTCTTCGCTTCTGGGGGTCCTTCCTAGAAAGAGTCAAACAGTCTCTCTCTCCCCAGGACCACTCTGTGGTTTTTCAAATTTTGTAGGTTTCATCCATTATAAAAGGCTGAAATGCATTTCCTATCTCTGTTTCTGGGAGCAAGTGCTTTAATTTAAAATATGTCAGTATTTCTGGCTGCGCTCCTTTTGTCTTTAGCTCCTCCTTCTGCTGGAACGCACCCCTTGAAGAACTTCTCTGAAATTGAATTTGGCTCTCACCCTTTGTCCCAGAGTGACAAAAGAATCTTCCTTAGGACACCAAACTGGGAAGCATGATTAATTTGGCAGGGGGAAATGTGATTTTGCCCCTCTTCTGGGGCACTGATACAATGTCCTCAGCTCAGCACAAGATCCGCGACACTGGAGTGCCATTACTAATGGCCATCTGCCTTCTGCTTTTATGCCCACCAAGACACACTGTTCACCTGTCAAATGGCTCTTACCACAGGGAGCTTTTTCTTTAGTATTCAGTCGAAATCTGTTTCCTACCACTATATTTGTTTTAAAATAATTTTCTCAGGTCTGAAAGAGGATTAATCCACACATGATGGGAAAGTATCCAATGTGGCATTTTGCACCATTTTTCAAGGCAGAACTATTGGTTCTGGTCCAGCCCTCTACAAATAGCAAAGAACAACTTTGCTCCATGAATCCAATTAAGCTGCACCATTGCAATGAAAGCAGAGAAGCTTCCTCAATACAGCAGTCTGTAGGATGAGCCATTCCTAACGTGCTTCAAAATCCAGTCTAACACAAATGTTGGTGAATGTCGCTATGGCTGGATGAATTCAGGGGGCCAAAGTGCCTCAAGAGGCTAACACTCACCTTCACAGCATCTTCACTCCCAGCACAGGCGCCTCGCTCGATGAGGGAATTGCCCACATCAATGACGCCACGGATCCGGTCTGCGTTAGCGTGGAGTTCGGCTTCAAAGGCCTGGTGCTTCTGATGCTTGCTCTGAAGACAGCAGGAGAGTAACCCATAACAAGTGACCAGTGGCTTCTAAATCACTCTCGGGGGCACAAATGTGTAGAATATTTGACAGAAGATGGCCAATTTGAGGCTGCTCCTAGCTGGAACATCACTGCTGACTACCCTCAATGCTGCAGGATTCAAATCCCGGGATATAGTCATGTTTTCCTGGTGTTTCCACATTTTTTATTAGAACCAAGAATAAATCTAGTTTCAGGGGATGTTGGCTATTTCTAACCCGAGAGAAAGAGGGGGAAACAAGAGGAAGAGAACCTAGTTCAAACTCAGAAGAATTCTGAGCTCATTATATATTGCAACAGCCTGCATATTTCTTCCAACAAAGCATGTGTTCCGCCACTGAGATGGGTCCTACAACTTTTCTGTCGAACACAGACTAAGCAATGAATCAGACGCAGTAATTCTAGAGAGTTCAGAAACAAACTTTCCCCCGAGAACAAAAGGAGCATGACAAAGGCTGGGTGCTGATGGGGATACAAAATGCTTATATGCCAAATGCCAAGCTTCAATGAAAGGACACAAATCACAGGACAGTGATCCGTGACAGGACAGTGTTCTAACTGTGCCAAGTGAAAATGCCAGTAAGCTGTGGCCCTCCAGGGCAGGGCTGCATACCAACAAAAACACAGAAAACATGAGCGGGGGGGGTCATTGAGGATTTCACATCAGACTTTCTAGGCTGGAAAACAGTGACTGCTGTAGGCCATAGCTGTCTACCACAACAGCAGTGCCCAGATTTAGGCTACAGCCGGGTAAGTGATGTCAGATTCCTTATCAGCTCTTTAATACTGCCTAGCTAGAGACACTCTCCTTCTCTGGTTCATGTCCAGAAGAGATACACCACCACATGTGTCTGCCACTCTATTAGTAGCTACCAATTTCTGCTCGACTCATTTTTACATTAACCTAAGAGCAACAATGTCCAGCCAGGTTCTTGTGGCAATTCCATTCAAGTACTAAGAAATATGGAGCGCGTGTGTCAGGTTCAAATTAGCATCATTGCTTGCCTGTACTCAGAGAACAGGATATACTGCGCTACACAGGCTTGAGAGAGAGAGAAGGAAACTAACCTAGTTCTTTATCAAGACCACCCCCCATCCCCCTGCACAAGGGCTAGCAATTCACCAATAAATTAAACAGACCATGCAGAAGACTGCTGCAAAACAAACAGGTTAATAGGGGATGCTGATGAGGTATTACAAAAGAAAAGCAGGAATCAAAAAAATTTTTTAAAACATTTGCACGAACACACACGTAACACCTGAACAAAACTTACACCCAGATGATAAGTCAGAGTAGTACAAAAGAGTCACTAAGTAATAAGAATGAAAGGCTGACTGAATGAACAAATGGTGAGTGGAGATGAAAACATACTTAAAACATAACCTTCTGCCCACATGTAATGTACGCAGAGGGACAAACATATACCAAGCCAAACCAACCAAACTATTCAAACTTACCAGGAGTTTGGAAAGCTACAAAATAGATTGAGAGAGAAGAATAGATCAGTGCATTTTATACTGATCCAAATGCGGGTACTTAAAAAAAACCAAGTGTAATGGAAAACAAGATTTTTCTTTTTTAATGGGGGAAAAACAGATTTAGGTTCTGAGCCCTGAAAATAAAAGCAGAGCTGGAAAACTTGGGTGGGGTGAGAGATCACATTTTGCTATTTCTCTGGTGTGATGAATGTTACATACGGCTTCACAGATGGAACCAAAGTATTTCTGGACTGATTCTGGGGAGTGTAATCTTGTATATATCAGGTTTACCTCCCCCTGTTTCAACCTTGAGTGGCCCCTGCTCCATAGCTAAAGTAGGGCAATCCATAAAAAGGAGGGAGCAAGTTTGGAGGAATCTGGGGTGTGAAAAAGAACAAAAGACACTAGAGATGGGAGGAGACCCCTAAAGCGGGAGGAAACTCCAAAAAGAAAACCACTGAGGGCTATGCAAGTTCAGTGGATGCCAAATGCTATCGAAGGGCAGATGCAGAAGAGGAGTGGAATCAGTAGATATAATTCTAGATGAGCAGTACGCTTAACACTGCAACAGTTTGCTACACGTGTCCTGTTTGTTCAATCCATTTGAGCCAGGCTGGGTAAGACAATGCTCTGTTGTTCCTCCACCATGCAGTGGGGAATGAGAGCGGAGCTTTGCCATGCCACCTCTATCAGTGGAATAATCACATAAATCCACACACAGGGCACAACGCTGGACATGAAGTCCATTGCCTGTAGGATTCGATAGTGTTATTACCTCTCATTTCATCAGAGGAAGCCACTACACAGTCTATACAGCCATTCCAGCCATCACCACAATGGCATGTTCCAGATGTGGTAGACTGAGGACTCCCATCACTTGGTCACTGCAGCCAGTGACAGCTGGGAATGGGAACTGTAGCTCAACACATCTGGCGAGTGCTGGGTTGGGGAAGAATGATGCACAGCCTGTCCACCTGAAGTCCCATTTTTTTTTTAAAGTAAGGCAGAATAGTAATGTAGTAAATAGATATATTCAGCATTTTGGAGGTAAGAGGGAAGCTCCTATGAAGGCACAAAAGAAACAACCAAGCAATGCCTCACCTCATCTGGTCTAATATTAAATTTTGATTTCTCCCACCTTCAGAACTCAGGAGAAAAATAAACATACCATTCTGTTATGTCAGCAGCGTTACCCTCTTTGAAGTCTCTCCTGCCTAAGCAGAGACCAACTGCAAGCATGTCCCGCCCCCCCCAGCTTCTGCTTCAGTGCAGTCTCTCTGTGTATCCCTTGTCAGGAGCAAAAAGGCAAGGTTACACCTGCGCAAACCTTCCTCTTCACATTCGCTGAAAGAAGGGAAAATCAATCTCACCTGGATGTTTGTGGGATCTTTATAAGATTCGTCACTTGCAGTCTGCAGCTTTTCACTGATCCACGCCTCTATTTCATCCGCATCTCGGCTGAACTGCTGGAGGGTCTGAGACTCGCCAAGCTTAGACCTCTTCTCGATCATCTGAGCTTTCAGCTGACGCCACCTGGAAGGAAGCAAAGCCTACACTTAGAGAAGAGGGGAATAACTGAGATAGGTGATGAAAGACAGAGGGAAGATCTTAAGATAAAAGACATGAAGCATCAGTGGTGACACTCTGCCCTTCCAACAGGTGGCTTAACATCCCTGTCAGAAGCCAAGCCAGTCCACCCACCTGTCCAGAACCTCATTCCTTCTGCTGGCAATGACCCCTTTAGCGTAGTGATCCGCAGAAATCAGCTGGTCAGCAAACGACTGGAGGGCTGCTATTTTCTCCTCCTGTACAGAAAGGGAAGACATGAATTGGAAGACCTTGGTTGCTTTAGGGGAAAGAAACACATGCCGAACAGCTGTGCGATGACAAGAGTAGGCATCATTCCGAAACCATTTCCCAATGAAGGAACTGAAGTATCTCTGGCTATAGGAAGAAAACTAGTCAGTACAGAATTTGGTCTAGATCCAGATACATCCACATGTTCTCTTGGGAAGCTACAAGCCCTGGTTCTGCTAATCCAAGATGGAGGGTGCAGCTACACGTATGCTCTGCTGGACAGCTTCCTATAAGCAATAGCTTGTCTAAAATGCTGAAGCAGACAGACCTCTGGCTATTCTGTTAGCTATCTTATAGAGATCCCCATTATGAGACAGAAAGGCGGGATCTTAACTGTTTCATTCACCTCACAAGAAGGAACGACACTTGGGAGGAAGTTGCCTTATAAAAGCATTAAGTACCTGGCATCCTTCTGCCTAATGGAAACCACTTATCTCACCTGAACATTGATGGCCTTGTCAAAGTCCTCGTGTTTCTTGATGAGGGCCTCAACACTGTCCAAGGAATCCCCTTTATCCTCAGTGTTCAGGAAAGCCTCACGGGCAGCCATCCAGTTTTCGGCCTGCTCGCAGTCTCTGTGGAACAGCTGGACAGAAAACCAAGAAAGCAGGATTGAGTGGTATTAAGGCCTCAGGTACAAAGCATATAAAAACTACCTCAAGAGGAAAGGATGCTACTGAAGCCAATGAGCACACATACCTGCAATTCCAGACACTGGTCCAACATCATTCGGCGCTGAACCCAGGCCTTTTCCAGGTCAGCCCGCTCTTGGTCAAGGATGTCCAGCTTCTCCTTGATTTCTGGACTGGCATAGTGGCCATGGGCCAAAAGCTGCTGCCCAAACTGCTCAAATGCCTGGAAGGTGCCAGCCCTGGCATCTATTTCAGTGCGGTGTTCCTATAACAGGGGAAGAATGTCCCATTTTATTATGCAACAAAGGTATTATAAAAACAGTGACCGCAAACACGATTTTAATTACACATATTCACTACTTGTATCAGACTCCTGGCACTCTGAAACTTTGAATTTGGGTAAAACAGATGCATTTATGCCATCACAACTGCAGCAGCGATCTGGGTTTAGCTAGCATGTCAATGCCAGCCAGTTCTGCCTTCATCCAGTACAAATGCTACTCCTACACAGGCAGGAATACCAGGGACAGCATTGTAAAACTGGCTTGTGAGGCCACAACACCTTCTTGGTGCTAATGCATCAAAGGAAGTCTGGAAGGAGTTATATTGCTACTCTAACCCAGATGAGATCCAAGCTTCTCTCCACTCAGCCAAGGACCACTCAAATACCAGCCTACACTACCTCACAGCGCTGTTGTGAAGATGAAATTATGCATTTTCCCTGTGCTCCTTGGAAGGAGAGGGCAGTATAAAAAAATGGTCATACTTGCATACAAGAGTTTCATGTAAGAAGCTAAATACACACAGGCACCATCTCTGGCAAACGGCAGCACAACTGCAGTGCCAGAAAACCTTCCTGTTTCCTTGATAGAACACAAAGAACTAGGATCTGGCTGCAATGCCGTTTACGTACTTGGTGTCTCTCCAATAAAGCCTCTGCTCCAGTCACATCCTTGGCCAGTTCATCTGAGGACACCAGCCCACGGATGCCATTGATCCAAGACATCAGGTCCCTGCACAGACACAAACACAGAGCAATATGGGTTTGCACGCCACAGATTCACAAGGGCAACTAAATCTGTAATTAAATGTCTCCCAACGCAAGCCCACCCAAACCCTCTTAAAAACAGTGAGAGAGAGGGGGAAGAAAATCCACCTGAAATCACTGAGGAAGCGCTGCAAGTCATGGGAGTCTCCAAGTTTCTCCTTGCGCTGGTTGGCGCGTTTCCCCAGGCTGTTCCAGGCTTGGTTCAGCTCCGTGCATTTTTCTTGGAGGTCTTCAGATGCTTCAGGGTGAGACTGAATCAGGCGCTCGGCAGTCTCTCCGAGAGAGTTCACCTGGAACGACACAAAAGGAAGACACAGACTGAGCAAAAAGAATGCTTCTGGGCTCTGAAGAGAACGCATTCCCTCTTCTTGCCAATCTCACCTTGTCCCCAAGAGCAGCCAGGTCTCTCTCAAAGCCCTCATGCTTGCGCTGCAGGGCTTGCACACTGGCCAAGTCGTGCCCATAGTTGTCCGTATTGAGGGCCTGGTTCTTTTCTTCAATCCACTCCTTTGTTTCATCAGCATCTCTGCAAAGCAAGTTATGGACAAAAATTTGTCAGGGTGTCAAAAACACTGGGGGGGCCAAGCTGCCTCCGCTGTTATGCCATGGAGGGGGCTACATACAGGAAGAAAGGTTCCCCAACTTTCTTATTCGCAAGGTAACCTGCTTGGCTGTCTGCCCTGGACTAAGCCAACATTCTGTCCCTCAGTCTGACTCTCTTTCCACCTTGACTGTCTTAGGTGGAGAAAGAAGACTGCCATCTATCCAAAAATAACTGAGCTGACAGAAGACAGAACCCTGGCTGTGTAACATGAGGGAGAGAAAAGGAAGAAAGAAAGAGGAGGTCCTGGCAGAGTGAATGGGACCAGAAGCTAGGGAGGGGGGCCTGGGGGGGGTCTAAAGAAATCCAATCCTCCAAATAACCCTCATGTGCATTCTTCCTCCACCGATTTTCTATCTTGGGCAAGTCACATTCTCTCAGCCTTCTGAGGAAAGCAAAGGGAACCCCTCTCTGAACAAATCTTCCCAGGAAAATCCTGTGATAGGATTATCATTAAGTCAGAAACTACTTGAAGGCACAAAACAACAAAACCAAAGTTACAAGGAAAGAGGGCCATCAGAACATCCTGCAGGTGTTCAAGAAGCAGCAGCAGTTACGCTCACCTGTGGAATCTCTGAACTTCATGGGCACTTCCTAAAAGCTGGCTCCGTTCTTCTGCCAACTGCTGCAGTGATCGCCAGCGCTCGTTCAGTTCCTGGAAGACAGAAGAAAGAAAAAGGATGTTGAGCCCCCAGGTGACCAGTGATTTATCCCAAAGTGTTCAGGTTCTTAAAAAACAGCATACAAGCTACCTGGGCACCCAGCTACTATCAAGGATGAAAGTTATAAAATGTTTACTCAAGACTAAAGGAGATTTAAGACTACAAGTCCTCTCCAATAGTAAACATGGACGACTCTGTGCCTATCAGTCCTAGAGGTGAAATCGGACCATCCAAAATAAGGTTGGGGTTCCCACATATTTGGAGGACTCCCTACACACAGGGTTTTTGTAGTGTGATGGAGAGAGATGCTCAAGGTGCAGCAAGGTTGGGGAAAGTATGGCTTGTAGGGAACCAGACTGGGAAAGACTATCAGCGTCCATGGTAATTTTCAGTAAAAGAGAGCAATACATCTTCGACTCACCTTGATGGAGTTAAATGTTGCCACGGTGTGTACCATCATGCGGGCAGACTGGACAAGAAGAGAATTTAAAGGCAACCATTATACAAACGTACTTCCTAACAGCCAAACTCACACTATGTCAGCATGACAAGACCTTTTTTCATACGCAGACGAATGGTCATCCTATGGGTTCCATGCAAACCCCTTGGCGGACTAAACTGATAGAGATCTTCAGCATCAGAAAATGTTCTAACTGTCAGCTTTTTATCAATGCTATTTAAAAAAAGAAATTAAGGTTTTCCTCTTCAGTAATTTGCAATCAATGTATAAAATTAGTCAGCTTTTCTAAGATGAAATACTCATTTATTGTGTAAATCTTTATAGATTTATTTTTCACTCCAACAGGGACTCATACAAAAAAAAACAAAAACAAAAAAACATCTTCCTCACAGGAAAAGTCCAACATGGTTCCAGAATTAAAATCCAAGTGGAACTGTAAACAAAAATTAGTGAAGCTTTTGCTTTTACTGCATCCCACTGCCGCCCCCCCTAAAAAAAAAAGGCAAAAAGGATGAACTACCTCCACTTCAAGAATTCAACCCAAACCAGCATAATTCATCAGGAGGTTCCTACCTTCCAAGGAGATGCTGTCTTGGAATCTGTTTCATCCTGTTTGAAAGAATTTAGAGGAAAATCTAAAGACAACCCACACACCAAATTATGTTTCCCAAGCCCTCATCTGAAGAGCAACTATCCAGTACTAAGCTTAATCCTTTAAAATGGTGTTGCATTTTCTTCCTCAAATAACCAAGATTGAGAAGCCACAATATTATACATGAGTTGCTGAACAGTATGTCCCAGTGAAGTTAACAGGACTTAACCTCCAAGTAAGCATGCATGGAATTCAGCTATATCCCTCTGAACTAATATTTAGGGGAACATAATGATGTGCGCAGGATGGGGTTAACGTAAAGGCAAAGGAGAAGCAACCAATGCTAGATGGTTGATAGGGATATGCTTTCTTGGCCAAAATTCTCTGGTTTTAGAATCAGTGGGTTCCAAAAGAACCCTGCTGATATAGAGCAGACAGAACTGGAAAGCTTACAAGTCTCCACTGACTGGCAGGACTCAGCCTATGGACTACAGACGAGAAATAACCCATCTGAGGACAACCTCTACCAAGGGAGAACAAATGGTCAAAGAGGTGCCTTCGTCCGGCAAATCAGAAAGGATCCTTGTGCCTCAAGTTTCAAAGACAGCTTCTGTAGGCCCCAATTCTGAATGAACACTAAATAAGGTAGGAAAGACTTACCCGTGGCATCGCTCCATATACTTCCTGCAAAAAAGAACAGAATGCTGGCATTTATTTCTGCCTAAATGAATCAAGACTTTCTGAGAAGAGGAAAAGGTAAGCAAAACTGAACAGTGCCTTTCACAAAGGTGAGACCAGTCTCTAAGTCAGTTTGACATCTCAAGAATATCCCCAAAGTGGTAAAAGGAACCAATACGAAAAGTCACCACCTTTTAGTAGGCTCCTTATATCTTACCAAAACTTCTCTTCTTTCTGAGTAGCTACATAGTATGAATTCACTGATCCCATCTTTGAAAACATCTAAACCCTCTTTTCCAAGGCCATTTCAGCACTACACCCTTATAGCGCAATTATTCCATTTTCAACATCCTATGGAATCCTGGAGTTTGCAGTTTAGGGAAGGGCCGGCTGGCCCCTCCCTAAACAACAAACACCAGGATTCCACAGGATATTGAAAGTGGAATAATTGCACTATCAGAGTGTAGTGCGGAAATGGCCCAAGTTATTACAAGGGGAAGAGGGGGGAGATGTAAACAGGAACTTACCTGCTGCTGCACTGCCTGCACTTCTTCGACCATGAGGCCTTCGGATTCCAGGTCACTGGCCACCTTGTTTATGTCCTTCAGACGGGACTCATTGGCTTTCAGATCCTGCAAGGAGCAGCAAAATTCCACGTGTGAAAACTGAGCTGTTAGGAAACACCAATTTCTTTCCCCCTTTTTTGACTGCAGTTCTCAAAGCAATTTACAGCATTTATGAAATAAGAGAGGAATTCCAAGAGCCACAGAGCCAGGAAAGAACCCCACCAGCCCTGCTGGGATCAGCACCTGAACAGGGGCACCCAAGGAGATTCTTGGAGTTGCACGTAGAAGGGAGTGGAAGCGACAGTTCCAGCAGAGGAGGCCTTGGAGCCATATTTGCTGAACTCCTGAAAAGCTGTGTTCTATGCCACAGATCATTACAGGCATAAGTGTCTGAACTGCTTTTAAAGGAGGAAAAAGGAAAACGGTTGGGGATTTTGTTCCACACACCAAAAAAAGGTTGGAACAACAGCTGAAAAGGAAACCAAAATAACTCTTTCCATCAACCTCTCTGCCTAGTAATACGTAACTCCCTTAAGTATCAGTTAAGTTGCAAAGCTTGGGTGGTGAATGTGTGATTGTTGCTTGTCGCTGAATTTCGGGTCCCATCAGCCCTAGCCAGCAAACCAGTGGTGGCTGAGATACTGGCTGAGACGGCCCACACATCCTCCAGGCCACACTCGCTACTGCCCACTTGCTTGCTCTCTTCTCTTGGGGAAGGAGAGGAATGCATTTTAAGTTCCTCCAATATGCTAAGCCTACCAATGGTAAAACTCACTTTCTGGAAGTCGTCGAATTTCTTCTGCAGTACCTCCACCTGCTCCAAGTCGGCCCCAACCTCTTCGTTGGTGAGCGCTGTCTCTTTCTCGTTGATCCACTGCTGGAGTTCATTGGCCTCGCGGAAAAGCATGAACTTCTTGCAGCTTTTCTCCAGCATGGCTTTGCGCTTCTCCCCCAGTTCGAGGAGAGAGTGATACCTGGAACACAGAAGAGGTAGGGAGCAGTGAGAACTCACTTGAGCAGTGGCTCAGTCCATGACAAACAGGAATGGTACAGCACAGGCCCACAGCATCAAAAGATGGAGGAGGAACATCTCAAAGGACGACACAACGCTCTACAGAACCAGACACCTGCAACCATGAAAGGCTCTCTCTACTCACTACGGGCACCAGGACCTTGAAAAGAAACTTCTAAACAATGCAAGGTTTATGGAGCTACAAAGCTCTAACGGCAATTTAAAACATAGGTTTTAAGACATGGTGTAACAGGACAGCAACGCTAGGAAGCCAAACAAAAGCACAGCATGGATAACACTGGGAAACCTGCACCCCCAATATGAGCCACTAGGCTAGTGCTTCTTATACCATCTGACATAGAGAAGCAGCAATTTTCTTCCCAGTGTGCCAGGGACTGGTGTCATATTTATACCAACTGGCTGCAATTGTTTCTTTCTTTTCTGGAAGTCTCAGTCAATGGGGGATGTACCTACCATCTCTCTCTCTCTCTCTCTCTCTCTAAGGACCAGCAGCAGCTGACACAGGGACCAGCACTGGTCCCCAGACCACCACTTTGAATAGCACTGCTCTAGGCCAGGAATGTGCAACTGGGGCCCACCACATGTTTCTGGGCTACAATCCTCAGCACCTAGGCCTAGCTAGCACAGGACAATGATGGATTATGGGAGTTGTGGTTCAAAAATCCTCTGGTGGTGCAGAGCTGCTCATAGCTGCTCTAGGCTGAACATTAATGATGAACAAGACGTGCTAAAAGTGAACTGGAAAAAAAAACTTTTTTTCAATTGTTTAATACTTCAAGTCTTCTGAGTTTGCCAAAACAAAGCATATCCATAACTTACTGGGCATCTAAAGGTGTTTCCGTGCTGAAAAAGTACAGCTGATACCACTATAAAAGCTATGGCAAAAATCCTATGGCATCCTGGGATTTGTATTTCATCAGGTTTCCTGGGCTCTCCACCAGACAGCTGCAGCGCTGTAGTTTTGCAGATCCTATGTACCATGCCAAACTACAATGCCAGGATTCCACAAGGATGGAGAAATAACACTTAAAGTAGTATAAGAATGCTCTAATTGTGCAGTGTGGATACCCCCTAAGCTAAAATTCAACATAATAAGCCTTGGTTTCTCCTTTCACAGCTTCCCTGTCCCTCCCTCTCTGAACCGCAAGTGTCCACAGCTAAAAATATAAAGGAAGTTTAAAAAATAAAAGACAAATGCAATACACAACCAATTCACCAACAAAAAAGACAATAAGCGACTTAACAGTGGCTGAAGAACACACGGACCCCAACAAATCCAGCTTAACCTTCCAAAGCAGAGACTATTTTGACCCAAGACCAACCCTCCTATGAGTGCTGCCCCAAGATGGATGCAAGGAGTGACAGAAAAGAGTTGAAAGAAGACAAGGCAACTGTTTGGAGACAGCATGGGCTTCATTTCATTTTTTTCTTTGTTTACAAAGGGCTCGGCCTACTCACAGTTCTTCGACCTGTTTCATACGGAGGGATACACTGCCGACTTCCTTAGTTATAAGAGTCCTGCACAGACAGAGGGAGCACAGCAGAAAAAGCATGCAAATAATTAGTCCGATTAACAAAAATAAATGAAGGCAGAGGCTCCATTCAGGGATCATTCGTGGAGGACAATGGAAGTGAGAAGTACATTTAAATGGCAAAGAGTGATGCTGTCACACAAAAGCAATGTGAGATGGATCACGGCATGGGTGCTAATGATTGGAATGGAGACTCTCAGCAGTACAGTTCAGTTCTTGCTACAGGGCCACATTCTCCCAGCAACTGGACCCAAAGGAACACCATCACATCTCCTAGCTGGAGAATCTCAGTGAGAATACAGGATCTGGCCCAAATCATCTTCTCTACCTCATCTCCCTAACTACAAAATGGGGATGGATAGTTCCAGCATACAGCTCAAAAAATGAATAGCATTAGGTGGAAAAGTGGTTTTGCCAGTTACACGTGGAATGTCCTCAGGTCTTCTCTGCCTAGAGAACTTAAATAAACAGAAGTTGTTTGTCCTTGGATGACATAAGCTAGCCAGTACCAGAGACAAACTACACACTATGAGTGTGCAGTGACCAACATAAAATTGATAGTCTATGAAAAAGGGAACAATGCTTTTTATTCCCAAAATTTTATGGTTTTTATTTCTATAATGGACAGAGCCAATCAGCTTTCTAGCATTTAACAGCAGGGCTGGAAATAAGGCACTGGACAAGATTTTTAGCTTTAAATGGAGGAAAATGGCAAGAGCGAGAGTGGCCAAGAGGAAGCACCAAACCACAGCTCTGCCCCCTGCCAGGGTTGCAACGAGGAGGACTCAGCTATACATGCCTCCTCACCAGCTGTTGCTCTGCCATGCACTCAAGGAAGGGTAGGTAACTCAACCTTTTGGCACATCTGCACAGCAAAGTCTTTCCAGAAACAATTTTTCAAAAAAAAAAAAAAAACCATAGTCCTCTCAGGTCCAGGAGTAGGTCAAATAAGAATTACTTCCCATCCACATATGCCAAATAACTTGCAGGCCCTGCAAGTGACAGTACTGTACTTCAGGTGGCTCAACTAAAGACGGTATCTCATTCAGAATCACATGTGAAGAAAATCTGGGAGTTATGATTACACAAACATGCAGGCTGCTTAAGACAGAGATAGTTGAAAGTGTTAAAATACAGAAAAACACGGACAACACCAGTTAGGTGGTAAATTTTAGAAAAATTCTTTTTAAGAGTGAAAATGGAAAGGAAGCAGACGATGTCTGAAGTTAGGAAATAAATGGACCCATTAAAGTAGTAAAGGGAATGCAGTATGCTTTCCAGTTGAACCATCCCTAGAAAAAAAAGAGGAGTTAGCAATCTTAACTCCTCAAAAAAAGTTAACACACAGGGATGACCCTTCATAAGCGATTCCCGCTCACACTTCAGGCCCTGATAGTCTGATCTTACTGGTTGTCAATTTGCTCCTGCCGCAAGGAAATGCTGCCCTGCTCATCCAGCAGGTTCTCTCGGGAGGCAGACTGTGCCGGGTCCAACTTCTTCACGTAGGCGGCTGGTACAAAACCCTGACGGTCATTCACTTCAACCTTCCACCAGTCCTGGAGGGAAACAAAGCAGGGAGCCTTGATTGCATTTTCTGTTTAAGTCATCTGTTCTTCTGGAATGAGAACTCCCAAAGCCACTTCTCTTCAGCTCTTAGGTGTTTCCATGTACATGGAACGGGTGGAAGACTGCATGTAGGCACCAACATAACCAACCACTCTGGGATCTTTTCAACTCGGATTACTTTCAACCAAGAGTAAGTAATTATATAACTGTATAATAACAAGGCAATTATTCCTGGTGTCTTCAGTTCCACAGAGGAACTGCTTTCAAGCTTCTACCACCCAATCTGGAAAATGGGGCATGTTTTCAACTTTTAAAAAAGTCCTACAAGTCAATTTTTCTTCTCTCTTTAGGATGACCAGTTGGAAAGTTCTGTCCTGTTTCATATTGGGTCTTAGCCTCCTCTTCTTCTTCCTCTTGAAAGCAACCAAAAATTGTAGTAACGATATCGAACTTGTGGGAATCTAAGAGATCAGCTTGAAATTACAGCCAATTGAAGTTTTACCTTGTTGGTGCTGTTCAGTAGAGTCAGAATGTCTCCCTTCTTCATCGTCACCTCCCGAGGACTCTTCTCTTGATAATCATACAGAGCCAGAACCAGTTCTTTGCCAGTTTCATCATCTGTTGGGGCTACTTGTTGCTAAACAAGAAAGAGAGAGAGAGATTATTCCACAGTGGAGGAAATAAGCCTTTTGCTCTTATCCTTCAAAGTTAATTGTTGGGAGAAAATTACTTAGAATAATTTTCTCAGCATTAATTGCTATGTTCTACCAGAAGGCCCAACTTGGAAGCCTGTGGATCCCTGCTCCTCTGACAATCATTGCTGCAAAGCCATTCCATTTAAGGACTTGCCTGCTCTGGGTAAAGGCAGCTGATACTGAAGGGCCAAATCAGTCAGCCCTGGTGGATACAAGACTTGCAGACTTCCCTTGATTTAAGCATCTCATTGCTGAGAGGGTGACGGTAGGAAGGCCTCTTGGCTCTCCTTCTCTCGCCTTTCCAACTTACAGCCAGGCCCAGCTCGCCAGTCTGCCTGCAAGACTAACTGCTTCCAAGGTTTCTACTGGTTCATGGTCTGAGCACATGCTTGACAATTGTTATCTAGTAGGAAAGTTCCTGGACCCCCCACATCTAAAAAAAAAAAAATCCAAGGGAATAGTGGCTTTCAGAAAAGAGACACATAATGTTCTTTTCCAAAGGTTTTGTAGAGGTGTGCATAACCTTCAGCTGGCAACACTTCATAGTCCTTTGTCTCTCTGTACTCCTCCATCCCTTCCATATGTCATAAACACAAGTGTACATGAAAGTAGCAGCAACTCCCAGAAGAGCAAATATGGAAAGCAAGAGTAGATCCACAGTAGCAAGAGGGCCAGATCATGCCAAGGACCATATGTTGCTCACCTTACCTAGCGAGAAGTTTCTTCTAAGCACTCCACAGTAACTGCTGCCTACCCACCAGTAAATATAGGACTTGATAGAAAAAGAAATCAGGAGCTAAGGACTGTTCATTCTGCCTTACCCGACAGGCCTGGGCCTGCTCCCTCAGTGCCTCAATGCTGCTGCCATAGGCAGAGAGATCAGACATCAGGGCTTCGTGCTTCTTGAGAAGAGCCTGAAAACAGAAAAACAGGTCTGTGCTCCAACATTTACACTGTCAGTGAAATGACCGACACGGCTATTCTCAATTCAGTTGCTCACCATAACTACAAAGATTGGCAGGATCACAGACAGAAGGTCTACGTTTCAGTCAGAGAATACATTTATATGTTACTCCCACCGCACCCCAGCACCATCTAGCATCGGTGCCACCTGTCCGCTCTTGGCTAGCATTTCCCTATGTTCTTCCTTCTTAATTCCTGTCCATCTTACTGGATAGGTAGTTCCCAGGATATACTGATATAGTGGTTTATGGCTTTGAGCATTGGACTATAACCCTGAAGACCAAAGTTTGATTCCCCACTCAGTCATGGAAGCCCACTAGGTGACCCTGGGTGCATCACATACTCTCAGTCCCAGAACTCCTGTGATCGACTCTCGCATTTCAGAGAATGTCAGAAAGCTACAGGCAGTGGCAACGACGTACCTCAGCAGAGTCTTCGTCCTTCCCATAGTCGGTGCTGCCCACAATGGGCTCTTTCTCCCTCATCCAAGACTCAGCCTCGTTGGCATCAGCAAAGTACTGTTGGGCCTGCAGAGAATCTTCCAAATCCTGCCGGCGCTGGGAGGCCTTGCCTTTCAAGGATTCCCATTTCTGGTTCAGGTCGTTCAGTTTGGCTTTCACGTCTTCCGCCGCAAAGTGTCCTAAGTCATGGAAGAACAGCAGTTCTGAGTAAGTTTGGAGGGAAGTGGATGGGGAGGAAGACACTTGGGTCAAGCTGACATAGCCCTTTCTGCTACAACATTCTCCTCAGGAAGAAATGGAAGGAAATTGATACGGGGCACAGAATTGCCCTGAGACATCCAGTTTTCCCCTCTCTAGCAACCATACCAACAAAACCAGAACGTGATGTACAAATGTCAACTGACAGCAAAGAATTGTTTGACTCATAGTCACCAAAATTCATGCACTGAGAGTGCAAATTACAAATCCGTGTAGTTTTTCTTTTTACACACAGAATACATGTAAACCAATCAATTTACAGGACATGGCTGCCCTGTGCACTTAATGCTGATCTGTTACTTATCTTTGTATGCATGCATATGTATGCCAATCTGTACTCCTGTACAGGGTCTGCTAATAACAACCTAACATTGCAAAAAATCTGATCAATAATGTT
This sequence comes from Cyclura pinguis, assembly GCA_030412105.1. NCBI lineage: Eukaryota > Metazoa > Chordata > Lepidosauria > Squamata > Iguanidae > Cyclura > Cyclura pinguis. The sequence goes on from CM059613.1 coordinate 2,269,067, forward strand.
GAGTCTGATCAGCTTCCAGAAGAATTAATCTTTCTATCAGAAGGTACTGACTGTACTGATTATTCCAATATATACAAACCCATTCCAGCTCTCCATGTAACTCTTAATCTCCTTTGCTCCTTTCTTGAAATCTAATTAGTGTGCGCAATTTAATGAGAGTTAGTCCCATGAATTCATATCTGTACCTGGCTCTGAATTATGATTCATTTTGAGGAGTAATCACAACTTGGGCAGACATAATGGAATTATTAATAATGTCCTTTGAGGGTGCTGTACAAAAAATGAACCTCCCAGGTGACACTGGCAAGACAAACAAGGTCAAGAGACTGACAATCAGCAGCACTGCTGTTGTTTTAAATCCAGAGAATTCAGCACTGCCTACCGCAAGCCCATTTTGGGGCTTGTTCATTTGGGTAGCACTGAGGGTCCCAAGTGAAACAAGCAAGGCACGATCAACTTAAGCTAAAATATCTCTTCCTGTGCACTTGTGGGGAATGCGTGCTTGTTTTACAAACAAGAATGAGCCATGGGCAGATGTTGAGATGTACCTTCTTCCACCATGGCATTTCCCTTCTGCGTGACTGCTTTGATGCGAGGCTCGTGGCCTGCAATCTCCGCCTGCAAGGCTTGGTGCTTCTTCAGCAAGTTCTGGACCCCAATCAGGTCTTTGCCTGAAAGAGAAGACAGCTTACGGCTACCATAATCCGCCATTCCGATCAAAATCAGGGACACCACAGAGTAAACACCACAGATACAAAACACAGAGGAGCTCCTCCAATTCACTTAGGTTAATTCCTATTTTTCTTTCAAAGCCAAAGGCCTGCCTGCATCAGTTCTCCATTTGAAGCCAGAGCATCATTAGAGGAACAAAGCAACAGGGAAACAGAGAACAGTTCCTTCCACAGCAGGAGAAACAGTGCTGGCTTGCCCAAGCATCCAGACTTTCCTAAATCAGATTCTGGGCACCCTTAATAAATGCCCATCATTTAAAAAAAGGCACCAAATAAAATTTACGGAGTCCAATGCGTTCTAAAAAGATGCTTGGATACAGAACAGAACTAGTCATCTAATACTTTTCCTGCAGAACGCAATCCCACACCAACCTCTGTTGGTTGAAGCTGCAATAGGCTCCTTTTCTCTGATCCAGGTTTCTTCATCTTCAACGTCCCGGAAAAGCTGCTGCAGGCGAAGGGAATCCGCCAGCTTCTGTTTGCGTGCCACCATTGGATCCTTGAGAGCCTCGTAGCGGGCCACCAAAGCCTCCTGCTTCTTTTTGATGTTGTCTGCATCAAAGTGTCCTGCCTCCTGGAACTGTCGAGCTTGGATGGTGATGCCATCAATGCGGTCCTAAAACACATTATTTAGCATAAAGAAGTTTCAGATCTGCAAGTTTTTATATAAATGCCATTCTGGGGTTCTGATGACATCTCACTGTGTGAGCTTCCATCAAACAGTATACCGGGGGGGGGCGGGGGGGGGCTTAAAGAAAAACCAAATGAGAAATGTCTTCTTTCAGAATTATTACGCAAGCCCTATAAATGGACAAAGAGCAGACAACCAACTGCACACTGACGACTTTTGTCTGCAGAAACAGACAGGATGTCCAATCATACAGCTACAACTGTGTAGCGTCAAAGGGCCCTGGTAAAAGGCAGGCAGATGTTGTTATACCTGATGAGCAGCAACATCTGCTTCCAGCAGGGCATGTTTCTTCTGCAGGTTCTGGACATTTGTGAGGTCCTTCCCATAATCATCTGAGGCCAAGTGCCCTTCCACTTCGTACAGCCACAGTTCAATGTCTTCCACATTGCGGTTGAACTGCTGCTGCTGGTTGGCTTCACGAAGCTTGATTCCTGAGCAGGGGGAAAGAAAGGGAAGAGCTTCATCTACATTCCTGTTCATCAACTATCTTGGGGATTCTGGGATGATTTTCAAAAGCCACCTCATTTTTTATGGAATGCTATAAAATCATATCACTCTAAATTTCTCATGCGTTTCTTCTCACCACCCAAGGGTTGTCTTTACCTTTCAGTTCAGTGGCTTCCAAAAGTTTCTTCCACAGGCTGATGACCTCATTCATGCGGGTGGTCACTTCATCAGAGGCATAATGTTTGACATCAATCAACTTCTGTCCTGCTTTCTCGAGGGTATCAATGCGACTCTGGTTTGCTGTGAGCTCGGCTTCAAAAGCCTGGTGTTTCTGAACTTTTCCCTGAAGGTTTGATGGGTCCTAGCAAAAGAAAAAGCCCAGACAGTGTGAACTAACAGAGCTAACTGAGAGCTGTACAGGACAACTGTAACAATACAAAGAAGATTCTAACATACTGAGATCTGCCAGATGAGATTTTTAGGGCAAACATTACTCAGTACATTGATATTCTCCCTAGTTAAGTCATGTACCCATAGGGGGACTTGGAACTACATTTCCTGGAATGATCTACGGCAGTGCCAAGTGGTAGTCCATGGATTGGTGCTGATCCTCGAGCTACTGGTTGCTGGTCCCTGGAGAGCTTCCAGGAAAGAAAGAAACAGTTGTAATCTATTGGCAGAAAATATGATGCCGGCCCCTGGCTCACCGGGCGGAAAAATTCCTTCTGGATCCTCACATCAGACAATTTCAGCAGCACTAATCTAAGGCACTATCACACCTTCATCTCAGACTGAGGCAAAGGAAACAGAAACAGCAGGAAAATGTCCATAGGACTTTCTCCCTTATTGTTTCAGTCAGCTCTGACAGACCCTGCACTTGCTCACTGAGCGGTGTGACGCTTCTTCCCATGTAATTTCCCTGAATGTCTCTGGGTGGTGATTCGGGAAAACACAGTATGCAGGGACTCTTCCTCTCACCAACCCAGAAAATTAACTGTTATACAAAAAGACCAGCAGCAAGACAGCTACATTCTTCACCATCAATTGCAAGCAAGTAATATATTCCCAAAACAGCATTCAAGGACATAGCATTTTGTAACAACATAAAAAGATAGACAAGAAACCTGTAGCACCTTCAAGACCGAGAAAAAGTAATGTTTAACATAAGGTTTTATGGACTACAGCCCACTTCATCAGATGCAAATCACAACTGATGGACTAGAAATTTCTCTTCCTCACACTCAAAATGGCTAAAGGATTCCATTACATATTTTTATTCCTGAAATAATCACTGCAAACAGACTTGGAAATGTTTGATTTGAAAAGGTTAATAAGGTATTAGAGCACACTTTGACTGGAAGTGTGAGAAGGCTCTGGAATGTCATAAACACAGGTCCCCAATCTGAAATACCAAGATGTTGGCTGTACCTTGTAAGCCTCATCTGTTGCAGTTTTCATCTTCTCGTTGACCCAGCTCTTCAGCTCATCAGAGTCCCTGAAAAACTGCTGCAGGTGGAAGGAATCTGCAAGCTGGGCACGGCGGTACATGGCCCGTTCATGCAAAGCATTGCGGCGGCTCAACAGCTAAAAAAGAAGCAAGGATGACAAGGTAGAATCTCCTGTTAATTCATTTTATGAAGAAGACTTTAATCACAGCAGAACTTTCTCTCAATCAGCTACCAGATAGTTCTGACAGTGCTATGTTTTAAAAAGTATAAAACATGCGTGCTATAAATCTGCACTAGACAGCTTTTGACTTACAGCATCTCTGCGAGTAGCCACATCTTCTTTAGCGTAGTGGTTATTCTGTATTAGTTTGGTAGCAAATTCATCCAGGGCCTAAAAAGAAAAAGAACAACAACACACAAAGCCACTTTCATTTACTCAGAATAAACCAAACAGTCATGGAATCGGCTACAACCCCTGCAAGTGTCAACTAAATCCATCATTCTTACTTCCTAAACACACTCCTAGTTCCCCCTTTCAAAAATTAATGTCCTAATAATGTGAGAACCAAATTCTAGAACATTTAGTATAAGTTCTCCAAAAATAATACATCAGTGCCACACCAGCAAAGCTGTAACAAATAAATCCAGGAAACAGGACATGTCAGAATAGGGTACCAGAGTCATGAACTACAGCAGATGTTCTCAAGTGTGCACCCTGTAATTATAGCAAACAGAAGAAAAAAGCCACAATAATTTAGAACCATGGCAAAATGCCAATAAGGCTTTTTTTTTTGAGGGGGGGACTGCTAAATTTCAAAAATAGTATGATTAGGAAGAGATTGTCCCCCTTTCACTTCTTCTACAACTACTGCCGTACTCTTTTCTGCTTGGCTTGTAAGATTATCATTACATTCTCCCACAGACACTTAAAGCAGGACAGTGGACAACCCAGCGTCAAAATTCCTTACCGTAATTTTTTCTTCTTGAGCACTGAGGGACTTCTCAAAGTCTTCATGTTTCTTTAGCAGGGCTTCCACACTGTCAAGAGAATCGCCAAGGTCTTCATTTAGCAAGAAGGCCTGAAAGACAGAAGCGTGTTTTAGAAAATGACTCCGGGGGGTGTCACCGCATGGAACATCACTGGCCATATACACAGAACGCACAAAAAGGACTTCTTCACATAATGCAGAATCCAGTAAAGAGCTCACAGCCCTGAGATATGTAAAAGGCCAGGGGTTTAGACCAAGGGTTCTCAAACTTTGGTCCTCCAGATATTTTGGACTCCATCTCGCGCAAGCCCAAGCCAGTATGAACAAAGTTCAGGAATCCTGGGAACCGAAGACAAAAACATCTGGAGGATGAAAGGTTGAGAATTATCAGTTTAGATAGCTTTAAAAAGAACCTCAGACAAACATGTGGAAGACAGTTCTATCAGTATCTATCACCTACAGAAGAACCTCCTGGTACAACAACACTGAATATGTCAGAATACCAGAGAAAGAGAAAAGGGCACTGGTGGAAGGGCTCTGGGCCTGTGTGCTGCTTTGGGACATCCCTAAAGGATCTGGCTGTCCACTGTGAGAAACAGAAAGTTGAACTAGAGTTCTAAACCAGCAATGATCTCCTGACGCTCTTTCTGCATGTGCTGCTTACTCCTGGTCACCCCATTCCCAGCTTGAGCATGCAGCACCTGTCTATCTTTCAACACAAAAGGAAACAAATGCTACCTCTCCTCCTTGAAATCTGCAGACCTACTTTATCCTGTTCCAGAGCTAAAAATGACATGCGTCTCTACAGGCATCCTGGGGGAAATCAGTTTGTCCGGTGAGGATGGGTGTCACTCTGCTAAACATCACCAATTGCCCAGAACAGTATCATGGTGACTAGGAAGAGAAAAGAAAGTTCTGAGGAAGGCAAACAAGCACATCCGTGTACACCACCACTAGCCTTCCTTCTGACCAGTGCTGCATAATACAAGTCTAACTATGCCAGCCTGCTACGCTGTGCTCTTTATAGAGCCTGGGACACTTACTTCTTGTTTGCTCATCCAGTTATCAACCTGCTCAGTGTCCCGGTAGAAAAGCTGCAAGTCCATGCACTGTTCGTACTGCTGCCGGCGAAGTTCCCACAATTCTAGGAGGGCTGTTCTTTCCTCAGAAAGGATGGTCAGCTAAGGGAGGAAGGAGAAAGAAGGTCAAATCAAAGGCAACAGACTCAATCTCTCAAGGAGTCTACACTTCAGGGCTCGGAAGTCATGCTACTGGGCTCAAAAATTAGATTACTTTTCACCTCCTAGCTCCTTGCATTTAGGTAAAGCATCTTACCTTCTCTCTGACTTCATCAGAGGCATAGTGACCAGCAGTAAGCAAAGCTTGACCAGATTCATCAGTAGATTTAAAACTATCTTCATGGGCATCAATTTCTCCCTGTGACCGACGACAAAGAAAAAGATATTCATATTCCAAAATGGCAAGACCACCACCACCACAAAATGAAAGAATAAAAAACCAGACACAAAATATGTGTCACATCTGCAGCCACCCCCCTTTAATGCAGCTACAGCAATTAGAGTCTTCATACTAGAGGATCTCACCACGTTTTTAGTAAAGACAGTGCCTCCACAGACTGCCCAGAACCTTCAGTAAATCCAAAATGACTTGTGGCAGGAGCCCCGTCTTCTGCTTATAAACAGCATCTGCTGTTCTTAACTGCTATCAAGTCAGCTTTGACTTATGGCAACCCTATGAATGGGACACTCCCAAAGACACCCTTGTCATCAACAGCCCTGCTCAAGTCCCACTAACTCAGGGCAATGGTTTCCTTGAATAAGTCTATCCATTAGTACTGTAGTCTCTTTTTTATTGCCCCCTCACTTTACTACGCATTAGCATCTTTTCAAGAGTCACGTTCCCACGTGGCCACAATGCAACAACTTCAGGGTTGGTCATTTTAGCTTCTAGGAAGAGCTCAAGCTTCATTTGGTCTAGAAACCATTTACTGGTCATTTTGGTAGTTCACAGTGTCTACAGAACTCTTCTTCCGCACATTTCAAATGAGCTGATTGCCTTCCTGTCAGCTTTCCTCACTCTGCGATGTTCAATCCTTATCAACTCCAAGGATGTGTGGGAATACCCTCTGCCTGAAAACCTAGAGAACTGCTGCTGTGAAGCAGCGGCAATGACACTGGGTTATGTGAAGGAACGACAGATATACTGAAGACAGATGGCTTCCTAAGATGGGCAGGCTTCGTTCTGGGGCTCTTACCTTATGTTCTTGATGCCTGTCTAGCAGGGCTTCAGCTCCTGCCACGTCGTTAGCAAGTTCGTCAGCATTGATCAGAGCCTTCATTTCTGTCACCCAGCTAGTGAGATCCCGAAAGTCTGCAAGGAATCGCTGCAACCTGTTGAAAAGGAGGAAAAGCAAATGGTAGAAGTGAAAAATGAGGCACCTACACCAAAATTTCATTCTTACTTTTAACTAGGACAGTAAACCTACTTTTGAAGTTTCTGCACAATCTCCCTGCCATCCTCTCCACTGATTTCAAACCCTGCTCTCTATTGTTTTTTCTTTTGTAACTCCCTTTCTTGTTCCTCATAATGTTTCCACAACTCCTCCCTTCAAAACCCACTCTGGTAAAACCACTGGCTAAATTCCTGGCCACTGGAATCTAAAGAGAAGAAAAATGCATTTGCCAAAGTGGATTCTGAGAAGTATCCAATGAACAGCTAGTGTTGTTCTACTGAATAAGTAAGTTACCATTTGGCCACAAATAACAGGAGAGGTTTCTTCCTAAAGTAAGCCACAATCCACAAGGACAAAGCTGCCAGCTTATGTGCTTCATAATGGATTAAACGAATGCCACAAAGAGAAATCATTAGAAAACTTGTTCTACTGGAGATGACAGGATAAGCCTCTTTTACTCCTCCCTTACAGAGCTGATGAAACTGTGTACTTTAGAAGTAATATCCAGGGTCCACACACACACACAGGCAACACCTTGGAAAATCCTAATGTATAAGGAAACATCTGAAGATGGCTCTTTACTAAAGCATTACTAAGGATAAATAATCTACATATGGATAATTTTTTTGAAAGAGAAAGAAAGAGAGTGTATGCCTTTTTACAAGCAACATAGCATTCTTACCTGTAGGAGTCATTCAGGCGAGCGTGCCTCTCAGCAGCCCGGGTGCGAATCTGCTCCCAGTTTGCAATCAGCTCCTCCCGTTTCACATGGATCTGAGAGGCATTGGGAGGGTGGGACTCCTGCAGTCTGTCAGCCTCTGCACACAAAGCCTTCACCTAGAGGGGGGGGGGGGATGGACATGAAGTAATGACAAGCTCATGTTGCGCTGATTCCTGCAAAAAATATCACACATTATTTTTGTGACAATGGGCGTTAAGTCAGATTTTGTTGAACTGTTAAAAAGATGATGCACATAATCATTTTAAAAATGTGTTGGCTACAGTTTAACTGGTGAGTGCAAACACAGTTCTTTGCATGAAACATCTAATCCCTCTACCTTATCTTCCAGAGCAGCCAGATCTCTCTCCAGGCCCTCATGTTTGCGAAGCAGAGCCTGTACGCTTGCAAGGTCTCTGCCAAAATCATCCGAGGCCATCAACTGCTCTTTCTCTTTAATCCAGCTTATTGTTTCATCCACATCTCTGTAAGAAGCATGTCCAAATTTAGTACATGTGTAACTCATCATCAAGGTGAGGACAGCAGGCAAAGAACTTTTGATAAAGTACATTACTCAAAGGCTATTCTTGCTAATCTTGCATAAACAGAAGCAAAAGTTCACAACACAATTATGGAACAAGATCTTCATTCCCATGAAAATAACAGAGATTGCTTGGCTAGTTCCAAGTAGGGAAGACTTAATTTATCGACTGTCAAATGGAGAGTCTACACACAGGTAAATCTAACTGATTCAACAACTCTCTTCTACTCTGCATTGACAATAGTATTTAGGCTGCTGGCAGGTGACCACCACATTTTGGAAAGGCATTCAGCATACAGAAAAGTTTCCAGGGTGATTATAGGTGCTGGCCTGTGACCATAATGAAGTTCTTAATGACAAATCCATTTGTAGGATCTCAAGGAAAATCCCACTGTCTGGAAAACTGTTTGACCCCACACCCGCCACGCGTAATTAATCTAATGCACTCCAAGGAATTTAAGATTACAACTCCCATCACCAACTTCCTGACCTAGTTGTTTGTTGGCGGGCTTTGTAGTCCAGCTGGTAGACAGTCAGATTTGCAGCGTGGAGGGCCCACCAAGCTGAGGAAGGCTGAACTAGATGGATCAAGGGTGTGAGGTGATACTGAGCCAGGTTCATATGTCCAACTTTAAATGCACATTGTTATGTAACTATTAATTCAGATTTTTTTAAAAAAATCAGCTGAAGTTGTTGAATGAAGTCAAGTCTGTACCTGTTAAAACGCTGCACTTCAGCTGCTCCAAAGAGTTTTCCTTGCCTCTGAAGAGCCAGGCCTTTCAGCCGCTGCCAGCTTGCATTGACTTCATCTTGTTTGGACTTGATTAATTCTTCTTCAGGGTGCTGCTCCTAGAAAGTGAAATTTGGGGCAGGAAGGAGGAACACCTTTAGATGAATTTCCACTAACAAGTTAAGTCCTTCAGTCTCTGGGTGGCTTCCATTATCATTCACCCACAGTCTCATTCAAAACAGTATTTTCATGGGACTTGCATATAACCCCAAGTTTCCTCCTGTGTACTGGAAAACTTAGAAGGTTCCAACAAGTTCCTTAATTTGTCCAAAGTGCTATTAGTTGCAACTCTCACATCAGCGAGAAGGCCTTCTCCCATCACCTCACTGAATGTGTCTGTGATAGTGGTGGGACTGGGAGAAAGCACTCTCCCAAAAACCTTAAAATTCAGACTGGCTTGTACAGGGAGAGACAACCTTTCATATATTTCAAAGACACGGAAACCTGGGATCTTCTGGAGTTGTGGCCCAAAACAATGACTTTTCCAAGCTATGTGCAATATTCTATTTTGCATAACAGGAGGTACAGAGTGACCGCATTATTATCCTGCTCTTTTTACTTCCTCTGGTCCTTCCAAATAATTTAGTAATTAGAAAAAAAATAAGCTTTGTAATGCACTGTTTCCCCACCAACCCCTCCAGAAAAATGGGATTTGGGATTGGTTTCAAAAACCTCTAGGCTGCCAACAGCCATTACCTGGATAAGCTTGCCAGCAAACTGGTTCACTTCATTCACTCTCTCCTCATGGGCCGCCAGGTCCGTCTGGAACTCCTCAAATTTCTTCTGCAATACCTCCACATGCTCCAGGTCCTGGCCAAGCTCTTCGGAGGTTACAATTGCTTCCTGCAAAGCACAAGGACACTGGTTCTAGAGCGTATCAACATGAAGAGGAGGAACCAATGGAAGTGGTTCCATCTCTGGCCCAACAGAAGTGGTTTCATCTCTGAAACTCAAGCTTCTTAGAGGAATTGAGATGGCATGTTAAAAACTCATTGCTGGGATGTTAGAGTCTAATTAGTCCATGTATTATTCTCACTTTATGATACCAATGTAGCTTCCTGATTTTTAAAAACTGCACTGTAATCCTTGAGAGCAATTAAATTCTCTCTAATCTTGCCAAGAAAACCCTGTGCAAAGTACTGAATTGGTAATGGCACTTTTTCCCAAAGTAATACAGTCATATAGTCCATTAGCAAAATAAACATTAGGATTGGACCACAAAAATATCATTTTAAAAGAAAAAGGCAAAGCAGTTACATAAGTAATATGTCGCATTAACACTCAAAAGCTGAAATCTTACACATATTGATCTGGGAGTTCAGGACAACTGACCAAGAAGCAGGGGTGTGGAAATCTTGACTTTTCAGTTATTTTAGACTACAACTCCCATGGGACTAATAGGAGTTGTAGACAAAAACATCTGATGAGTGCTAAAGATTTAGAACCACTGCGGCAGCTGACAGGAAGCAAACTTAGCTTTTATGTTCAGACTTAAAGAGTTCTTGCATTCTGATCAAGCATCCCTAAGCGTTCTAAATAGGAAATCATCCCTATTGAGTTTGCTGATGCTTACTCTTAGCAAAGACATTTACAGTTGCAGGTTTTCCTGGGAGAAAAATCACACTAAAGATAGTGGAACTTGTTTGTGACAAAACATACAAGGCACTGCACTATAACATTGTTTTCCAAAAACAAAAACATGGCAAATGTGTTTGACACTGCTAAGCCTTTCTTTCAAAAAGAGGGGGATCTGGGCACCCCAAAAGTAACTTTTATTTAAATTTAGAGATCTCTTTTCTGCTGCAAGGGGTCCTAAATTTTCTTAAAAAGCAATTATCCATTTCATCACATGCTGTTTTAACAAAACTGTATGCCAACTTGCGTGACTCAGTTAAAAAGGTAAGACAACAGACAATGATGACGACAACGCACACCACGCGCTGAGTTTTCAATAACAGGCTGGCATCTCAATGTACATTTTAAGAAGAAAATCTAAGCTGCCATTTTCTAATTTATGCATTTTTCTCCTTGTACCTTTACACACACCCCAGGAGTTCTATTAAAATGTAACGATCTGCCAAGTCTATTTCTGAACCCTGATGAATCATTTCAATCATAGTTACATAATTACTCTACAAGCACTGCTTTTTGTGTGAGTGCCAAAGAAAACTACCTCACATAACACAAAGAGAGAACCGAGAGACTGCTCTGACAGGCCCAAAGTCCTGGGAAGCAACTAGACACCCAAGGGTTATCCGACACCAGGGAGCGATCTCCCAGTCCCAAACTCAGGTACCTTGTCATTAATCCAGTCCATCACATCTTCGCATTCTCGTAAATACTGCACAAGCTTCTGGGCTTGCAGTAGCTTGACACCCTTCTCCCGCATTTTCTCCAAGAGCAGCTCCCACAGACGGTGAAGCTCCTGCAGTCGTGTCTGAAGGTTTATTTAAAAAAAAGGCACAGTTTTTTTTAAAAAAAGCCAATGGAAATAATATTGCAGATATTACATTATGCATTTTATTTTGTTTTTTTTAAAACTAGAGGAAAGGCTGAATGGTCAACCCCTCCTCTGCATTTGCAAACGGCAAAGCAATGTGACTGGGCATTAAACTCTGTTCTAACCTACGGTTACTCTGTGAGCTACATCAATCAATGAACAGGGGCTTGATTCGGAATTTCACAAGCCCAAATTCTTATCCACACCGCTGTAATTCTTGTATTTATTTTTACAATACCTCATCATTCATCCATTCCAGCACTTTCAGTCAAATGCCAGGCACAAGAACATGTTACTCAAAATGCAACACCTGACTCAATTCTACCATTTTTTTTCCTTTTTCCTTTAAAATCAGTAACAACCTTCACGCAGAGTAGATATGGCTATGGAAGTTACCACCAGAGGCTATGATTTTAACTGTAGGGGCTCTATGCTTCCAGTTTGCTAGTATCAGATCACCAAAAATCAAAAACAAACAAACAAAAAAACTTTAGCTGCTGGAGTGATGAGGGCTACTGTTCACTGTGTAAAGCAAAATGACTGAAATGTTACAAACCAGTAATACGAATTTTGTCCTGTTGAACCAAAAAACCGGGAAGAATCTAGAAACAGCAATTAGAAAAAAAAGGGGGGAACACACACACACAAGCATATAGTGCACACTTGGAAAAACAGGGCGACAATCTGCTCCGACCAGCATTCCTTGTGCTGTGATCATCAATAACAGGAACCTGACACTCAAGCCGTGGAAGTCAGGACACCTCTTGCCTTAGCTGGATACTTATTAAGAGTAAAACCTACTCAGTGGTAAGGTTTGTTTTTTAAAAGAAATAGGGAAGAGGAGCTCACACAACTTGATACTCCAACATTCTCGGTACATCTCCATGTAAAAAGAACATGAGACTACTGCTGAAAACGGGATCCCAGAGCTGAATTCTTTCCTTCCAGAACAGCGAGCAAAACTTACTCCATGTTCTGATGTTGTTGCACACATACAGCCTCAACAGCCATTAACCAGAGGCTCTGAAGAACACACAAATCCCATCATCTCCAGCCAGAACAGCCCAGGAGAAAGTTACCTGAAGGACAACCTCAATTTACACAAATCTGCTCACGTTATGTATTTAACAGGTCCGAGGCCCTGCTCTGGTGTTCCACAAAGTTGTGTGCCGTGGAGAAACACGGGCATGATGACTCACTGGTGGCACACGATTACAGAGCTCCCCTCCTGGGAAAAGTGTGACTTACCTTCTGTCTCATTTGAACTTCAGAAGGGCAGCAAAGACCATATTATTGATATAAGCTTATGTGCTTTCAAGTCGCCTGTCAACTTATTGCGACTCTATTAATTTCATAGGGTTTTCTTAGGCAAGGAATACTCAGAGGTGGCTTTGCCAGCTCCTTCCTCTGAAATATAGCCCACAGCACCTGGTATTCATTGGTGGTCTCCCAGCCAAGTACTGAGTACAATTGACCCTGCTTAGCTTCCAAGATCAGATGGTATCTAGTGCCTTTAGGGCGACACTACAACCCATTTTAATCTCCTTTAAACTTTTACCTCTTGCTAAAGCACTGTACATTTAAATCACATCAGTTGCTTTAATGCCCTTTTGTGCTGGTTTTAAGGATTTAACTGACATGCTGTATTGCTGAGTTTAATTTGGAAGCTGCTCTGGGGCTGAAAAGCAGAACAAAACAACTTTCTACAATAAAATATTATGCCCAGAGACAGATTAAATGAACTCAAGAGATGCCATTTTCAGCTGCAGCCCTGTGTTTTTTGCAACATGCAGAGGTGTTCCCAAACTGTAAAAGGAGCTGGGGAAGTAGAAAGGATAGAGGCATTCAAAGAAAAGAAAGAAAACAGAAAAAACAGCACCCACACAGCTAGCAATCCACCTACTCGTATGTGGGCCCCAACTTGAGTGGTAGTGACTATTGGGCGCTGAGCAGTCCTGTATGGCGTGAAAGACTGAACCGATAACACACAGGTGTTACCATCGCAAACAGAACAGAAATCACAACCCACATCCACAGGCATTGGGCACCAACTTTTAACACATTTTTATAAGGACTAAGTTTCAGCCCACAGAAAGTGTCAGTACAGTTTGTGGAGTGGGCTTGGTGACATATCGCTCAGGATTACAGCACAAGCACTTTCACTTCTGTAAACCCTCAATCTGCCTTGTAATTCTGTTTTGCTGTTTTACCATGGCTATCTGTTGTTAGTAGTTCCTTGTATTACATTACTTTTCAAATTAATTTATTCCTTTACGCTGTTGTATATCATCCTGGAATCTCGACCCATGACAGGTGGTACAAAAGTGTTTAAACCAAACTGATGGATCAACCGATCAAATAACGTTCAGTGTGTTCTGTGAGACATAGACCAGCATGGATACTGTGAGATAGCACATGTGCTGTTTTTGTGAAAATGCCTCTCTAAGTGGCCAGCTAAGCCGTCATGAGGTCCTGAGGTTTGCATTGTATGTTTCTCTCAGAAATAAGAAATCCTGCAGCAAGTAAAGAGCTCCAACACTCACTCTTATGGTCTCACTTGCAAAATGCCCTTCAGAAATCATCTGGTTCCCAGTCTCATCCAATTTAACTATCGCCCCTGCGTTAGCCTGCACCTCTGCTTCGAACGCCTGGTGCTTCTGCAGCTTCCCCTGAAAAACAGAAACATATAATGTGAGCGGCAAGTTATCAGCTCCACCGTCTTATCCAGATCACTCACCTTCTCCACATAAGCAGCGCTGACCATTCCTCTGGATTCCCTAGCATTCATAACTGGAAAATGCCCCTACCTGCAGGTTAGTTGGATCCTTGTAATTTTCATCAGAGGCGATCTGAAGCTTCTCCTGGATCCATTTTTCCAGCTCATCCGCATCACGCTGGAAGAACTGGAACCTGTAGGAATCTTCAAGCTTTTGACGCCTCAAGCTGGAGAGCTCCTTGAACCGGTGGTACCGGTCCAAAACCTGTTGACGCCTCTCTTGGATGTCCTCTGCTGTTTCCAGCACTTTTACACCAGTGGGGTCCATTCTCTGAAAGCCAAAATACACTGACTGAGCACTGTGACTCAACACATGGGTGAAATTAACAGAAAGGAAAATTCAGACCCAGAAGACTCACACCATTGCATTGAGACAGACCAGCCACTTTAAACGCAGAAGGTTCTAGATTTTAATCCCTGGTATCCTCCCAAAGTAAGAATTTCAGGTGGCTGTACTGGACAGATGTCTTCCCGAGACCTGGGAAAGCTGCTTCCATTCTGCATAGACAAGATTGAGGCTGGCCAGGAGAGGCAATACTGGCTCGCCAGAGAGGTCTGGACTGCAATTCTCATAATTCCTCACCATTGCTTATGCTAGTAAATAAACAATGGTAATGTACATCCAAAACATCCTGAGGATGACAATCACCCATGTTGTTTGTGGCTTGACACAAACTCTGGCATACTATGTTATGTGAATGTACCCAAAGTGAATGATAAGAACCCGAAGTCTGGAATAACAGGCCCTGTACTGCTAAGTTCACCATGGAGAGTTTCAGTGATCTGTTGAACAAATTCATACTGCAGTAAAGCTGGGTTTTCAGTCACATGCTCTACAAAACAGCTCTTCCACTGTAATAATTTAAATATTTCACTGATCACCTCATCAACAGAATGCCTGTAGAAATGGTCAGTAGCCTGCCTGCTTACTGGAAAACAAACTTTCTGTTGGAAATGAAAAAGGACAGGGAATTGTTAGTATATAAAATGTGTTGCTATTACTTAATCTCTTCACACAGGCATGCCAGAAACTGGGGAAACATGTGTGCAATTCATTCCAAAAAAAAGAAAGAAAGAAAGCACAGAAGTGCGGAAATGTTTGCTCCAGCCATATTCTACAGTGCTGTAGATTCCTGATCTCTGACTGATAGAAGTGAACATATGATATCAGGGGGTGAATTCACACATTCCAGAGCTCACTCTCTCCTAGCATAAATCACGCCCTGCCAGAGACAGCGATTTCAGCCACAGCAGTTGTTATTCTTGTGAACTCTTGGGACCAGCTGCATTGCGGTATTTTAAGAAGGTGTGCGTGCAGCAGGCTGTAAGATTGCCGAATTTGGCTGGTTCTTCATTTCCTAAATCAAAAGTGCACGATTTCAGATGTGTGTTGCCAGACCAAACCTCAAAGATGCCTCCACCTGCTGACTCCCCTCCCTTCCAATAGCTACACATCAACCTCAAAGAAAGAGAAGAGTTAGATCTAAGACTGGTGATCTAGCCATGAATCCAGTCCAGATTCATGTTTGTGTATCTGACAAACCAGATGCTCTCATCAGTAGTTTCAGTCTGGTAACTTGGTTCCCAAGAAAAGGCACAAGGGCATGCTTGAGGCAAATGACTAATTGCTACAAAAGAACTTCTTTGGTGATTGCAATCATGCTGAACCCAGGCTTTTCAAAACCGTGCAGGCTGGGTGGGGCCACAAGGTTCTTTTCAGCATGAACTTGCTCTCTCACTCGCACCTCTCCTCTGACAGGTTAACCTCAGACTTCATAACGCAGGTCAAGAACTGGGTGACTTGGAATTGCATCTTTGCTTCCCTCCCCATCCTCACTACAAGGCCTAATGTGGCTGTCTAGAACCTCTCGTTATTGTCTGCAAAACCCCATAATATAATACGACTGTATTCCCGGATTCACTAACTGAAACAAATCCCCTCTTGCTAGTCAAATCACGCAACCCGGCTTACCCTTTAATGGGAATTTAGAAAAATAAAAAGCTCTCTTTGTAAGTACAGTAAGTAGAGCAAGTCAATTGGGAGGAAAAGAAAGGAGTGCTTTGGTCCAGAAATAATGGACTGTTCCTTCCTGCAGGAAGAGAACACGAACACATACACGCACACACACTCTCACCCCAGCTGATGTCAGCATGTCTGTGTTCTGCAAAAATATGACCAGCACTCACACCACGCAGCCACAAGCACAAACCAACAGCCATCCCCTGCTAATGCAGCCAGCCTTCAGCGTTTTCACCCCAGAACTGCAGCAGCTCCATCACATCCCAGAGAGCTGCTTCCCAATTTGCTCCCCCTCTCCCTCCCTCCCCCCCCCCCATTATGCAGTTTAAACACGCCTTTCCTTTGTTCACAGAAAGGACAGCAGGCGCACCAAACGAAGGATGGTATCAAGCAAAACTGTGACCGTTTCTAAATACAACACATCTGAGTACTACTCCCAATTTACTGGGCCTGGTCTGGGGTAATAAGACTTTGATCTTAGGGCTGCATGTGTAAGCAGACGAAGGCGCACCACCATCACTGCATTCCAAACATTGCTGCTGGCTGCCTCGGACCGGTGCAGCGTTCACATCAGCCCCTCCCAGTCCAATGTGCGCCGCAGCTGATAAGGTCAGCTACTAGACAGAAAGTTCCAGGCTGGGCAGGGAAGCAGAATTAATTAGGTTACTTTCTCCTAAGAGAGGGAGCTATTAAGGAGATTGGAAAAAGCCAGCCACAAGGACAATTACTGAGAAGTTTTCGCCTTCCCCCAAACAAAGCAAGATTCTCCTGTTTTGCAGAATTTGGTTCAAACAGGGGTGAGCAACTCTGGTAGGTCCAGGGCCCTGGGAGATGCGAGGGGCCACACAGGACTGCCAAAAATGCTCCCAGAAATAATCACACGTCTACTTACAGTGTGGGTTTTTCTTTCTCAAAATGTTAAATAGTACAAGGGGTGACTGCAACCTACTTAACAGGTAATTACAGGGTTTGGAGGCTTCCAGGAGAAAAAGCGCTGCTTTTGTCAGAACAAAGGGAATCCAAGGAAGTGTGAAAGGGCCACATCCACGCTTTGCCCACTCTTGAGTTAATCTGACTGATCGGGTGAAAGGCTAAGAGACATGGAGAGCAAAGGGAATTAAGACACTCGTATTGTTTTAGGCACGTTATTCCAAAATTAAACAACAACAACGCAGACCTTTGGCTGAAAGAAAACAAATAGACAGAAATGGTTTTAACAACATCCAGTGAATTATCTGTCCCCCAGAAGCAATAATCTGAAGAACAAAATGCCAGGCATCTAAGCGGGAATGCTGAACGTGGGGTATTTTTAGATGCTGCGATGCAACAGCCATGATATCAGCAGCACTAGTCACAAAGGAAAAGCCACTGTAAATAGGTGGGTTCAAGAGGCATTAGAACGATGCCGCAGCCACATCAATTCACAGCATTTTTTTCATGTGCTGACACAATTTGTGTGTAGAGAAGGACTTGCAAACAAAAGAGGAGCCCTCCTGAATCAGTCCAAAGGCCTAGCCCAGCATTCTGTTCCCAAAGTGGCCAATTTGTTGTCTTTGGAAAGCTCACGAGTCAGAAAGTGAGGATGAAAGCACCCTTCTGCACATGTTCCCCAAGGTGCAGGTACTAAGAAGCACTCCAACAGGGACACTCCCAACAGTGGCAACACACAAGCATCACAGCTAGTAACCAATGACTGTCTGGACCGGAGAGGCCCTTCCCTGCGTCTCACTGGTGTGGGGAAATACACTGGAAAACAACACTTTCACTGTGGCACCCCAGTTCTAGAACACCCTCTCTTCAGAGGCCCAACTGTCATTAAAACAGGTATTGTTTTCGTGCCAGGTCAAAACATGACTCTATAGTAAAGGCTTTGGGTCCTCATTGATTTTATCCAATTTGCACAGGTGTCCTGACCCATATTACTTTAAACTGCTTTAACTAGTCTTAAAATAGTCTGGTTCTAAGTGATAAATGATTTAATATATTTTTAGTCTTTTAACATTTTTGTTATTTACCGTCTTAAGTTACATTGCCCAGAATTTCTTGGATATATATATATAGAGAATTATTTTAATAAACCAAGAAATGAATACCCATTAAGTATAGCAGTTTATTGAACAATAAAGCAAACAATTCCTTTCACAGGATCTTTGCAATTTAGAAGACTTCTCCACCATTAACACAGCCATCAAGCCATCAAGACAAAGCACACTGCAGAAACAAGACAAACCCTTTAACTGTCCTGTCTGGAACAGTGTGACGTAAATTTCTATTTTCACACTGATATACTCCCCAAGATTTCAGAAAAGAGGCATGCCATCTTTATTTGTTAAACCACCCATCCCAGAGGACCAAATTAACTACTACTCTAGTCAGGACTAACAACAGGATTTAGGTCTTTATTTGTACCCAACTATTTCCCCAAAATCAGGATTCAAGATATCTTAATAATGTACAGCAGGAAGAAATATCAAGCCTGCTTGGAAATCTCTGCAGTATGCAGTAAAGAAATAAACCATTAAGATAATACAAATGCAACAGCCAATTTTTGGTTTCTGTCTCTTTGTTAAAGTCGCATGGCCGTTTTATAGAAAAATTAAATTACTCAAGAGGAAAGAGTGTGGTTATTTCTACCAAACAACCTGATCCATGAACGACAAATGTTTATCTTGAAACTGTAGTTTTGCAAAACTAATTTACAAGCTAAAAATTAAACACTTGCAACCTGCCGAAACTCGGGACTTCGAATGGAAGCAACGTTACGCAACGTGTACACCTGCTCACTCAAAGATGAATCAGCAAATTTAGTTCGATTGTGGACAGCTTTTCAACACTTCTCTATCCTAAGCTAGCCGTGACCAGGCAGAGCTCTGAATTTTGTGCTGAAGCGTTCTGAGAAAAATAAATCACTTTAGCTTCTGAGACAGCAAAGTACTTTAGCATGCAGAACTAAGAATCCACACTGTTTCAAATAATTAATCTCCAGGTCCTCAAAACTGACCTTCTTGGCATTGTAATCTTATAGTCAATTCACCCCCAACACAGAAAGCATTTTGTTTTATCTTCGAATTAAAGAGGTTGTAGCTCTTTCCTCTGACACATATTCTGTAGACATGAACTATTTAATTTTACCACATTGAACAAAGCAGGAGAAAGCAGAACAGCCACAGGGTGGCTGCAATCATACAGTAGTTCCAATTCAATGAAATAAACGGCAGAGAAATTCCAATTTTGACCACGTACGCCAATTCAGATCAAAATGATTGTGTGCATAATATGCCAAAATAAAATGGGTAGAGTATGCTGAGGGACTGTAGGCCCAGTTGTGCTAAGAAAAAAAAGACACTGAGCTAAATGTAATTTTTGTGCTACCTAGAGAAGACCTGATAAATTCAATCGGAATAAAATTAGTTCTGACTAAAATTCCCCATTTGTGTTGGATCCACTTTAGGCAAGGCTAACGTCTGATTTAGCCTGCTGAACCACACTGAGAATGAAACAAATACCAGCAGGTTACTAAACAAACAAACAAAACCACACTACTTTTAAAATTCCTAGTAAATTTTTTTCTTCAAACATAACAGGATTAATACACACTGGTGACACACCATGCACAGAGGAGAAAAGTCCAAAATTAATGAGGTTTAGAAGCCCTGCATTATAAAGCCATCAGAATCAATCTTATGGCAGATGGCTTCATCTGTTTACTTATTTATATATTAAAATTTCTGTTGCAGGCATCAACACATACAACTTGGAAGAAATGTGGTGCAAACATTTTATCAATGCAATTGAAAAAGAGTAACAGGAAACAGCAAGCAAGAAGAATGGTGCTCACATGCACAGGGCAGAATACCTGAAGTCTGACTTTACGAAATGATGACAACATGATGGAAGAGGAATGCAGAGTCTAAAAGGGAGGAGCATACTGAGATAACATTTTACTAGTTACAATTTAAACATGTTACAAATAGCTACCTGATTTAGTTGTAACTACCCAGCCTCCACCAAGCATCTTATCTGCACAAAGCATTTTTATAAAGCTATTTATGAGCTTCTTTCCAGTGTACAGTTGATGCCATCAAGCCCACTGAAAAAACATCAGAAACTCGGCTAGGCGGCAAATTGTTGCTATCCGGTAAAAACTAACATGTCATCAAAGTCAATACACTACTCTCACAGGGACAAATTTCACTGTTCAGTTTTAATACAAACCCTAAAGGATTCCCTGACTATCTGGAAGTAAATGTTTAAATATCAAACATTTTACCTTGTGTGAAAAAGCCTTCCATGTCCTATCTATAAGACTCTAGGTAGTAACGATTGTTCGATACCAAGATGACAATTAAGTCTGAAATCCTAGGCATGTTTGTTGTGGTTGGTCTCTGCTTTCAAGTCGTTTCCGACATGACATGTTTACCTGGAAACAAACCCCACTGAGCACTGTGGAACTTATTTCCAAGTAAACGTGCAGAGGATCAGGTTGCAAGTTCTCATAATCAGCATTAGCAACAATTCTCTCTGCTCAGTAAATTCCCTGGGAAGAAATACCTGTGAGGTTGCTTGTCTCCTCAAGCAAACTGGTTATTTCATGTTAATATAACCTCTCATTAAGTACGAATCAGGACACAGCTTACTGTAATATCGTGGAGCACTGGACTGCCGCTTTGCTTGCTTCTCAAGTAGCCCCAAGATCCTGCAACTGAGCTGGGCTTGCCCATCTACCTCACACCATCTGCAGTCTGCTCCACCCTGCTATCTGGGAGCAGTTTCCAGTTGTGAAAAATGAAAGAGAAAGAAAACTCCAGTTCTTAAAAGCGTCTCTCTGACTAAAATTCATTGCACCCTTGGACTGAAAAGCGAGCACGTTTGTCCCTCCTGATTATGCAGCAAAAGGACAACAAACCTTCCAAAAGGAGGGGGGAGACATGTTAAATTATAACACAAAGCATAATTCAAATATCATTTTCTCGAAGGTGCAGAATTCCACATGGAAACTGACCAGTTAAATTCACCCGCTGGCAAAGGGCAAGTTAATTCATTTTTCTTTATTTCACTACTATCAGGAGAGAGTTTTGAAACATATTTTCAAATAAACATATACAACTGCTATATTTCTGCAGATTCAGATTTGTATGTCTCAATCCATCATTTCTGTTTGTTCATGTATGGCTTCTTACTAATACTGCAGAAATCATTCCCAGTACCATAAGAAAAATCAGAATATGTACATGCCTGCCCCTTTATTTATAAAACCATTCAAGGCTGTTTTTCTACAGCAATCTGCTAGCTTACATTAAACACCTGGCTCAAATAAAACTGTATTTCAAAACAAATGCTGTCTAGAATATTCTGGTAGCCTCCCATGAACTCATATGTAGTGATAAACATTCCTGATCATGGAATATATGAAGCCTTTCACAGTTACACTGTACATATCTTATTCTAATGATAAATTTACAAACGAGAGAACTGGAACAGGCATGCTAATTGTATATTCATAATTATTATCATGCCTGTTCCTGTTCTGCTGTTTGCAAATTCTTTATATATTCAAAGAACTGTGCTCTGTGATCAGACAGTGACACAGAGCAAGGACAAAGGGTTGTTTATCTTGGGAAAGAGGTAACAGCCCAACCTTTCTAACTGAAGAACCTCTCAAAACATGGCAACTCCTTCGCTCAGCAAGGCATCTCATTGTTTTAAGCAACAGCAGTGCTTTCTTCTTTGGCCAGAAGAGCGAGATTGCTAAGCAGCCCATTTTTTCAGCTTTGGAAAAGCTCTAGAAATTTGCTGCAGGGAAAAAGCCTGCCTCCCAGAAGCCACAGAGAAATCACACTTTTGCTCTACTGCTAATTCCACACCTCCCGACCTTGGAGAGAGCTCAGAGTATGAAAGCAAAGGGAAGCCATTGCTCTGAAATGTAGGTTACACCACAGTGCCCGTCATTTCTCTTCCATGTAAAAATTTTCCCCTTGCAAGGGGTAGGAATTGATTCCTAGTTTATTTCCGGGTGGGGTAACTACTATTTTTTTTTTTTGGAAGCAGGGATAAAGGGGAGACGGGCTGCCTGTTTCCGTATTTATGAAGCCCGACTCCCAAAGGCTCTGAATGGAATTCCTGCTGCTCCTGCTATCTAGGGCGGATCCTCTTCTTCTCCCCCCCCCCGCCCAACAATGTCGCCTCAGCCATCCTTTCCAAGGGCGGAAGGAACAAACAGACCATCAGGGCCAAGAAAGCTATGCAACAACAGCAACCCCACCCAGCCCTCTTCTGTCCCCTTCCAGCTTTCACACACCCAAATCCTATGACTTGAGATACTGAGGGGAGGAGAAGAAAAGAGGCGCTGCTGTTAAGGACCTGGCGTATTTTTTTTCTCTGAAAGACACAGGCTGGCGTGCCAATGTTTGCAAGTGCAGAGATGGTATTTTATGACAATAGTCACAGAATGTGAGGCTATTATGATTTAGGGGCAGGATGACCTCTTCTTCAATGTAAGCTAACAAACTGCACATTTAGATGAACTTGGAATAACTAGGAAGAAGGGAAGGGCAGGGAGAAAAAGAAACGTGGCAGTATCTTTAAGGTTAATTGGCTTTTATTTTAGCATGAGTTTTTATGGATACAAATCCATTTCTTTGGATGTCCGAAGTAGCCGGTTTATATCTGTGAAAGCTCATGCTAAAATAAAAACCAGATAGTCTTGAAGATACTGCCATCTTTCTCCCCCCTTCCTCCTTTTTATGCTGCAAGAGACTAAGATTGCTGCTTCTTTGAAAACTACAACACTGGAACGACTAGGAACCCCTCTCCATTTTGCAGTGACCTATCATTTGTTGCAGTTGTGTGCCCTCAAGTCATATGGCAACCCTAAGGTGAACCTATCACAGGGTTTTCTGGGCAGAACTTGTTCAGAGGGGGGTTGCCTTTGCCTTCCTCTGAGGCTGAGAGGGTGTGACTTGTCCAAGGTCACCCAGTGAGTTTCCATGACTGAGTGGGGATTCAAACCCTGGTCTCCGAAGTCCTAGTCCAATGCTCAAACACACTGGCTCTTTAGCAAGAATCAGAATTACCATTTTCAAATTCAGATAGGGTGAGAGTACCTGTTAAGATTTTTCTGAGATGAAACTCCGTTACAGTGCAGTATGGTTTCAGAAGGAAATTCTACACCAGATTCTGTAGTGCTGATTCCCTGATTAAGTGCATTTAGGACTCCTGCCTTTGTAGAACTGCTATGCGCCCCAGTAACCCTCTTGCGTACTCCCGCATTTAGCAGTGTCTTTGATGCATACCACATGGCCCTGTGTCCCTTCTCAAAAACTGGTGAGCAAGCAAATGACACACATTCTGGTTACAGCTGACAGTCAGAGCCAAGAGGTTAGAACGAAATCTATTGGTAGTGTCCAAAGCTTAAATGAACCTTGGTGTCTGTGAGATTGATAAGAGAGAGATGAGTGCAGTAAGTGGAGGGACCTTCAAATATTTCTGCAATAACTTCGTATTTTTAAATATTCAGGTAACCCAAGATATATCAAGTGCTGCGCTCACATGCGCTGGAGACATATTCATGGAGCTGTGTTGGCCATGCAGCAAAATCCAACAAAATCTACAATCCATAAATGAGCAATACCTTTATTGTCCAACCAAAATGCAGAAAATACATCATGCAAGCTTTTGAAGATCCACTGGAGACCCCACCACCACCAAGAAAACTACCACAGAAACAACATCTATGAAATGTAGGCCTGTAAATAACATCATCACTTTTCCTGTATGGTCTTTTAAACATTTCTTGCCCAATGAAGAAGATTATGGAGCTCAGAATGCTTGCATAATGTATTTTCTGCATTTTGGTAGGCCAATTAAAGTGAATTTTGCATGTTTTTGTATGTCACCTGGAGATACACCTTCTGCAAGGCCTGTTTAATCCAATACTCCGGGTTGTTATCTGGCCAGAAAATCCAGCTTTTGTTGAGGACATTTTAGGACTTCTATCCCACTCTATCTCACTGAAACAAATACGATTTTTGGGGGGAGGGGGGTTAATGTGACAATCAACATGGTGAAGTGATTAAAGTTCTGGACTGGGAGACCAGTATTCAAATTCCCCCTCAGCCACAGAAGCACACCCGTGACCTTGGATAAGTCACACTCTCTCAATGGCAAATCTCCACTGAAAAAACCTTCCTACAAAAACCCTGTGATAGAGTCGCTGTAAGTTGGAGGTGGCTTGAGGGCACCTAAGAACAAGGTAGAAAGGTTTAAACAAGGATTGATAAACTCAGGAATGGTTGTCAGCAACAACAAAAACAAAAATGTGCAAAACCAGACACGATGTCCACATTAAGAATTCAAATATGTGACATCAGCATAAAAACTGTCATTTTCCTCCTGGGCTGCATTTTCACTCAGCCTTCTCTTGCAGATATTCAAAAGAAAATATCAGCTGTACAAAAAAACCAATAAATATTTCCACCCTATCTCTTCCTCTTTCATACCCAAATAAATGAGTTTTTTTTAATTGATTGTTATTCCAGCTCAATAGCAGAACAGTTCATGAGTTGGAAACCTCAAGGCTTACGTCCAAGTAAACGTCTCTAGGATTCCAACTCGAGGGGGGCTATTTCTGTGGGAACAGGTGCAGGATTCCCTCCTGAACGGCCCCATCCTGTGGGGCGGGCAGCGCAACTTTAGGCGGCATGTTAAAATTACACAACCTGAGCCTGCGCCTGCTTGCTCAGGAGTAAATCTGCATGCACTTCTAAAGGGGCTTACTCCCAAGTAATTAAGCCTGAGACGGCCGCCGTGCAACGCGGCGCCGACGGAAAGGCAAGCCCCACCGCCTTTCAACATTTAAAAGCGTCGCCGCTCCTTTCTTTTGCTGCGTTCGGAGGGAACGCCTTAGCCAACCCACCGCAAGGGATATCCAGACCAGCAGCCCCCCGCCGCCCCTTTCAAAACACCCAATACTGCAAAGAAGGCAAATACGGATAAATATTTTCCACACACCTACCGACCCACCTCCGGGAGCGCAAAAAGCGCGCGCGCTTTCCCCTCAGGCGCCTGGAGGGGGCGCCCTCGCAGCCCACCTGGCTCCTTTGCGGTTCCTCTGCGGCGCCCGCGGCCTAAACCGCTAACCCTCCCCGTGTCACCCTGAGGGGCAGCCCCTCACTCCGGTGCCCCGCTTTCCCGTCCTCCTCACCGGGTCTGTATGAAGCGCCAGCGCCACCCTCTCGCACGCCGGCCGACTTCTGCTCCTCCCCTCAGGCAAACCTTCCCTCCCCCTTCCAGACTCCGACTGATAGCGACGCCCGCCAACGCCCCTATTTATAAGGTAGTCGGCGATGACGTCACCGCCGCAGAACCAAGCGGAGCAGGGTTCGGGTTTGGACGGAAAGAGCCGAAGAGGAGAGAGAGAGAGGGAAAGGCACGAAACTGGGACTTTAATGGAGCGCCGCCCTCCGACAAGGAACGGAAAGAGCCGAGGGGGGGGTTAGCGCTAGCCGAATCTGACCGAATGGCCCCGGAAAGTGCCGAGTAAAGACGAACGTTCAAGGACTGCATTTCTCCCTTTCCTTTTCTTAATAGTGGATGTGACTCTCTTTCATTCATTGTCACGCAGTCAGGCAGTCATTTCCCCCGTTCCTCTGAGACGGTTTGGTCTTCCAAGTCCCATCAGCCTCAGGCAGGACGGCCAATGGTCAGATGATGGGGGTTACTGCCCAAGGTTGGGAGTAGGGTGCGGATTTTTTGTTTTTTTAATCACACAGCAAAAAGAGCCTTTAAAATAGACTTGCCAAAGCGGTTGCAATTTTAGGTCCACCTTTCCAACAAATATTTGGAAGTCAAGTTCCAGCACCATGAACCATGAACCTCTAAGCCTGGCTGAATTTGGGGTGTCCTAAACCCCACGCCCATGAGCCAAGTAGAACTTTGAACCTGGCCCTCTCCATACGTTGTGAAAGCCGGACAGGGAAGAAAGCTGACGGGAAGAAAATCAACTCATCTGAAAAGTGGTGCTGGAGAAGAGTGCTGCAGATACCGCGGACTGCTAAAAAGATAAAGGAATGGGTCTCAGAAAAAGTCAAGCCTGGACTCTCCCTAAAAGCCAAGATGACTAAACTGAGGCTGTTATACTTTGGCCATATCGTCAGAAGACCTGACTCACTGGAAAAGACAACAATGCTTGGTAAGACAGAAGGCAGTAGGAAAAGAGGAAGACTGCAATATGGGTGAACTGATTCAGTCAAAGAAGCCAGGACTACCCTGAATTTGCCAAGATTTGCAAAGTAGTTGATTTGCAGAGCAGTTGATGGCCAAGAAAATTAATTTTATTTTATTTATTTCATTTGTATGCTGTCTTTCTCCCAGAGTGGGACCAAAGGTGGCTTCCAGAAAGAGCCAATTAAGAAGAAAGAATTCCTGAACAATGAAAATTTTAAAAATAACTAAAATGCCCATATAAAACAATATAAAACCATTTTTAAAACATACAAAAGTTAAAAAAAAATAAACAAAACACACACATCCTCAAAAGCTTCCTTGCTTATATATTACAAGACTCCACAAACAAAATCTCTTTGAGATCTCTCATTCATAGCATTGCAATATGTCAAAGTCAACTTGAGGACAAATAACAAGGACAAACTCTTGTCTCCTCATCTCAGCATTTTAGCCACCTGATGCTAGGAAACGTCAAGCTGCTGGTAGACTACAACATTCCTCATCCCTGACCATTGATCTATGTCAGCGAGTTCTAGTGGGAGTTGGGATCCCAACAACAATTGGAGGTTCACAGGTTGCCCATCCTGGGAAAAAATCCTGGTTCTTCTATCACATTGGCATCCTTTCAGTTATTTCCAACTAGAGTAAGCCAATGTGCGTCAACACATAAACAAATCCCATTAACTCAACGGATCTGCTCAAGTCAGGACTAACAAGAGGATTTAGGCTAGTAAAAATACATATGTATATAAACTGCCCAAACCTCTCTTTCTCACAAACTTCAATGGAGTTAATTCCCAAATAATATTCAAATAGCAAACAGGCCTACATAATTTCCCAATGGGAGATTTAAATCTCAGGAGACAACATGCTTATGGATTGCTCAATTGATATGACACAACACGACTGTAGTTTCTGCACATCATTGGCAAGCCCTATAATTAGGGTAATTACATTTTTAATTTTTGTACTATATGCATTTTAAAGCTCTGTCTGTTTTAACGTCAGTGAACCACCTTGAGTCCCGGACTGGGAGATTAACAGCAATAAGGCCTCAACAATCCCCTGAATTCCAAATCTAACTTGCACCAGCACAGGTAATTAAAGGACTATTGTGCAAGATAATAAGGACTCAGCCTTTGCAATCACATCAGGGCAGAACAAAGAAGGGTGTGCAGAGGTTAGCAACAGAAGGGTTTTTTTGTTTTTTTTGCTTTTGGCCAGTGTCAAAAGCTCTCCTGATTTGTGATTCAGTCACTCAGCAGACACACTGCAGAAATTTTTAAATACGAGGGAAAAGCTGCAGCGAGTCACACTGCAGCAAAGAGACTGCAACCGAACCTGAATTCTCTGGAAAGAGCATGACTCAGAGCAATTCAGCCAGCAACAGGACTTGAATGCACAATTAATGTGTTTTCCCCCCAGAGCTGCACTGGGCTTGGAATGAAAGTCAGCACAAGAAAGTTTACCCATTAGGTCCCTACATTTGCTGCTATGCAAACATAACAATGCTACCTTACATGTACAACAGATCCAACAAAGGGTGCAGATCACAGACAGCTAGGTGCACCTAAGCCCATTCTATTTTTTTATTTGTTATTTATTTCTTGCATTTATATACCGCCTTTCTCCCAAGATGGGAGATGCTGATGGGCTGGAGAGCGTGATCCCAAGCATGTTTGCTCCCATTTAAACCCTGTTAAAAGTCAATCAGACTTATTCCCAGGGAAGCAAATGCTAGATTATACCTAAACTTGGGTGTGAGCCTAACCAGAGGTTGGAATCCTGCAGCCTTCCAAGTGTTTTTGGACTGCAAAACCTGGCAACCTTAGTCAATGGTAAGGAATGCTGGAAGTTGAGGTCCAGCACCTGGAGAACCGCATGATTACTTTCCCTGGATGTGGCTGTGCAGACATCGAAATAATGTGCATAAACAGCGACACAAGGGTGTGCAGAACCTTTGGTGGGTTCTCACCTACAACTCCCATCAGCCATAGCCAGCAGGGTCAGTCAGTAAGGGATTGTGGGGGTGGTGATCCAAAACATCTGGAAGGTCAAAGGTTGCCCACCCCTGCATGAAAGCTATGAACGGAGAAATACGAGTTTTCCCCACCTTTCCACATTCCTCCATTAGCATACACTGCAGGAGGAGAGGAACCATGTGTGCTCTTTTAAAGAAAGGACCTTGGAACCAGCAGGGAAAATCATGGGCACATTGGCTAGAGTAGGTTTGCAAAGTTACAAAAATACCATTCAACAATCGTGACTGAAGCTGGAGTTCATGCCAAAATGTCTCACAGTTTTTATGCAACATCTTCTTAACCACACCAACAAACTGTTGGTCATCTTTTTTTGTCTGTACTGCTATCAGTAAGCAGATCACTTTGTTGTTGTTATGTTTTAATGTTCAAGTTGATTCTGGCTTACAGCGACTCTAAGGCCATAAGGCGGATTCTAGGGCTGAGTGGAGATTCAAACCCTGGCCTCCTGGTGTCGTGGTCCAACATTCTACATCACACTGGATCCTAGGCATCACTTCACCTACTAATAAACTTAAAATAATGGATTAATTACTCTTTTCAATCCTGAAAACCAGGTGTTATGTACAACTTAAAATATGGGATTCATTTCTTTTTTTTTTAACCTGCCTTCAACTTCTTACCCTTTTGTACTGAAACAGCAGCACCACAAATGCACTCCATGAAAACCATTGGGGAACCTGAAATTCTCAAATCCTGACTTTGAAAATAAAAATGAGACTTTGCACCTTCTAGTTAATTCGAACGCATAGACAATTTTAAAGAAAACAGACATCCTTGGAAAACAGGGAAACAAGATCACACACAATTTAAAATATAAAAGTTTTTAGGTTTTTAATCATCTTTCAAGTCGCTTTCTCTCAAAGACATATTCTCAGAATAACCAGCACAGCTGATTTATTAAAAAAAACACGATTCAACCTTCCATGCCTGTTTGAACTGATAAAACTTCAACCCTGGGGGAAACAACATCAGAATATTCCCACCCCACCCCAAGTGACAAAGGCCTTGCCTAACATGACAACCTATGGATGTACAACTCTCCTCAGCCCAAATTAGCAAAGCCAATCCAGAAGGCTGCCAGTTATATACAATCCAGTAAGATTTAAAAACATCAGAGGAAGGACACTCTTTGCTGAGTGCTGTTAATATATAAAAATGCAGAGCTAATGCATCCCCTTTTTGGTATCTTTTTTATGAATCGTAGGAACAGTAAGCTGAATCTTTCTTGTTTGCAAGAAGATTCAAGGTCACTACTCTGTGATGTTTCTCAAACACACACAAACTACATATCCAAACCGCATAGTCACATTCACCTCTGGACATGCCAAATTTGCTCTGTCTCATTTAGATAATGACAACTTCTCACAAAGAGCATTTTTTAAGTGACTTTTTGAGTAGGAGGAAGAGGGGGAGAAAATAATTAGCAGCTCTCTTAAAAGTAAAGAAGCATTCCTTCTGATGAGTCAAAGAGCCATCTAATGCATCTGCTCTTTGTACTGGCAGGCAATTCTGACTCTAGCACTTCGGAAAAAGACTGGCAAATGTTTTAATTAAAAGGCTATCTGTGATAGTAAAAAAATGTTTCAGGGCTAGAGCTCTTATATTACAATCTTAATGCTCCCAAGACAGAGACATGTTGCTCTATCACTCACATATTAAAATTCTGCAGTTTGTTAACCTTCAGAATTCAAATTTATTCCTAACATTTGTCAAGAGAGATGATTGCTCAAACGGAACACCAAAGGGTCCCATAATCCCTTGCAAACACAGAGCCTGGAAACTCAAGCAAATACAGTCAAGATTTTTCTTACAGCTTCATAAAATACATTCAGGGAAAAAACACACCCTCCAAACTGCTTCTCCTCTGAATTTTACAAAGCACAAATTTGATCAGAGGAAAGTAAAGCAGGTTGACCTTCCTGAGGCATCCATAGGAGCCAAATGTTTAAAAAAAAAAAGTAACTCTCTCTGGAGACTTTGACCATGAAATCCAAACTGGACCAAGCAATTCTCTGAGCTTTTAGGAACCTGCAGCTGGGAGGAGCAGAGTCATGACCTCCAGAAGGACGGTGGCAGAAAACCTTTCGGTAGAGGAATTTCTTTCCGCTGTAAACATTTCTGGGAGGAGAGGAAAAGAACATTTTAAACATGAGACACTCAGCTGCAAATCCAGAGATAGCCTGCATGACAAAGTTCAATGAGATTTACAGACAGCAACATATATAAACACCCAGGGTAATGGCTACAGCAATTCTGCAGTCTATGGTAATTGAGGGACTATGTGAAATTTTGGGAAAATCAGGAAGCCCACAAAAGTGCCATGATGTGGAAAGGTGAATGGTCCTAGGTGGTGAGAAACTACAACCATATGAGCCTTCCCTGCCACCGAAACCCTCAAATACCTCTTTTCATCTATAATCTCTCTCAAAATGGTGCCAGGAACATGTCACTTCCTGTCATCATTTTGAGAGGGACTACATAAGCAAAAAGAGGTAATCTGGTCTTAGAGTAGGAAGGAGTACTGTCCATGGAGATTGGTTTCCATGCCTAGATTAAAGTCTTGGCAATATCTGAAAGGAAAGGACACAGAACTCAGCAACCCTGGCCTCAACTAAGCATTTGAACAATGTAGTAGAAAGTGTCACACTACCTCCAAGAACTGCTTGAATCTTATGAGGGAGCCCATTTCTCCAGCACTGGTAATTGCTTCAATCCTACAAGGAGCAGAAACATGATAACAATTAGAAAACAAACTGAAACACAAGACGGTGAGGTGCCACACAAAAGATTGTAGGTCACGTGAACAGAAGCAATACCTTCAAGACTTAGGAAACTATAGTAGTTTGCAATCTGGCAGTAGTTTAAGATCTAAAGTTGAATTTTAGATCCTGCCATTCAAGAAGGATGCTCATAGTCAGTGACGGATCCCAAAACAAGGCAAGAATGCTGAAGGGTATACCAAGGACACACCAGAGTGGAGACAGAACATTCTGACATGCTCAAATAATCCATCTTGTACCTTGGGAAATACTCTTCTTTGATCAGGAGGATCATCTTCCAAAACTGTACTTGGTATTGTTTCATGAGAGCATTTCCGCAGACCTAGGGGAATGCAAAATATAAATACGTATAATTTTTGAAAAGGTATCAGTTTGCCTAATCTGCTGTTCTGACTAAACATTTTCAAAAGGCCTTGGCAGTAAAAGGACTGATTGTTCTCCTCAGTGTAGTACTCTGGAGCTCCTGATGGTCGTGCTTGTGGTCATAAGAGCTTTAATAACTGAAGAAGAAGAGAAGACGAAGGAAATTTCAATGGCCAGTCAATAGCTGACTCAGTTTTGTATTTGATTTTATGTTTTACACTGGCATGGTCTGTTTTCTCTATAACATAACCTCCTAAAAAAAAAAATAAGCTAAAGTGGATGAGCCCCTTCCCAAGTATTTCTCTAAAACCAAATCTGGCCCAGACAGTTGCCCCTCCATTTCTACAGGTGGTCTTTCTTACTGATAGTGCTAAGCACAACAAAAATAGTGGGGGCAATGGGGGACCTAAATTTTGAGAGAGCAGTGACACAGCTATGTTGGGAATCTGCAGCAGCGTTCAGGGTGAATGCCACAGACTCTGCCAGTTTTTTGCCTCCAATCTCATTGTGCTCTCTTCGGAAGTGTTGCCAAAGACAATTGGAAATAGTGCTGACTTTAGAGTTGTTCTCATCGGTGGGAAAAAGCCACTCCATCAGCACGTTTCCACATGACACAACCCATCCATACAATCCAAATAAGGTACTTCCTACCCTGGTCTCATTAAGGCAGGAAAAGCAGGACTGTACAGGAACTGTAACAAATCTGACTTCCTTTACTTCCAGCTGACATCTAGTTGAATGACCCTGAACCATAATCTTTGATGAGTTATCCAAAATGTTTTGAATTACAGTCAGTTTTCCACACTTGCCACGGTTAGGAGCACAGGACCCCCGCAAAAGTGGAAAAATTGCAAATATCAAAATGTGTGTGTGTGTGTGTGTGTGTGTGTGTGTGTGTCTGGAGGAAGTGGGCAGGGGAGAGTGGGCACCCAAGGTCCAAACTGTTAAGTGAATGCTGCTGTCCCCAACTGGTTAAAGGACTTCCCCTATTCTTCAAAATGAAAAACTGATGCCCATTTTTTATGAATATTGCTTTGTGGGGGTTAGTCAAGTTGGTCGGCTGCAGCAGAAACAAAGAGCCTTTTGACACTTTAAAGACCAACTGAGTGGGCATAAGCTTTGATGCATCCGCAAGAGCTTTAAACAAAAGAAAACACGGGAGCTGTTCAAGTCGAGGATGTTACTTGCTCAGTTTGCAATGCTACTGGAAATATACCCTGGGGTGACATTTCTTTTCCTCAAAATTTGACTTGAGTGTCAATCTCCACCTTGCAAACGATTGGTGCCTTGTTATCCTTAATATATACCTCCTAAGCTTTTATGTTTTTACATTCAAAATTACAAAGGGAATCTGAAATGGCCGATGAGTGTATGTTTTTATTTTGCTATGTCATTATGATATAAAATTATCAATAGATGATTTCTAAAAGAGCCCTGCTTTCTTGTTCTGAAGAGAGAAACCACAGTGAAAAAGAAAAGAATGGGAAACAGCTGAGCGGAATCATTATCTACCTCCAGAAAGTCAAACAGAAGGGTGGCTGTCACGTCGGCCAGAGGCTCCATGTTCAACATCTGTGCCAGCCAGCGCCACGCATGATTCAATCCATGCGGGTGAGCCTAAAGAGAAAGGGAAGCTGTGAGGACTGTATGCTTGTTCCCACTCCAAAGTAAACCCACCCAAGTCAACTGCTAACTTGAACCATGTCAGTTCACAGCAAGGTGGACAGGTATGCTCCTCCACATGTTTTTGGCCTACAACCCCCTCTGTCCTTGTCAATGTAGAGAACAGTGAGGGATTAGGAACACAGGAAGCTACCTTACACTGTGTCAGATCTTTGGTCCATTTAGGCCAGCACTGTCAACTTGGACAGGTTTTCAGTCAAGGTTCTCCCCTAGCCCTCACTGAAGATCCCTAGTATTCAATCCTGATCAGGCTGCCATCCAAACATTAACCAAAACTGGTCCTGCTTAGCTTCTAAAATCAGGCAAGACTGGGTGTGTTCTAGGTTGTACGGTGGCTCAAGACACTAAGACCCACAGCAATCCACCCTTGATACAGGAACAGATTTAAACCAAAAGTTCCCTCCACTCTAATTAAGTTAATGGATATTTTGGCAAAAGAAGGAAAGTTAATGGGCTGCAGAAATTCAGAGAAAAAAATGAAGACCAATGCGGAATAGAACACAGAGAAAAAACTAGCCTTTTCTAGATAAACAATAACAAAACAATGCACATACCCCTTGTCTATCTCTGTAAGGCCACTGCAGCTGAAGAATAGCGGCATATAGACGGATCATCCCAGACATCCGCTTCAAGAAGTTATCCTGCGGCTCAACATTTGAATCTTTCACTTGGTAACCAAGCATCCTGGGTACCAGAAGACACACAGAATAATTTGCACATCCAACGCAGCCTGTCATTTGGTGCCCCACGGTCAAAGCTGAGTTTGAACCAAGGCTTAGCTACATAACCTTGTATGAATGCCACCAAAGATGAAGCATCAGAAGATGTGGATGTTAAGATCAAGCACTGTATCTTACATTGCCAGATCCCAGCCTCAGCCAGGTTACAAATGCTGGTCTTATGTTAGAAACTGTCAGAGCAACAGCCACAACATGAATGTGTGTTGTAGCTTAATTACATGTTCTGTTTCAACAAATTA
This sequence comes from Cyclura pinguis, assembly GCA_030412105.1. Lineage (NCBI taxonomy): Eukaryota > Metazoa > Chordata > Lepidosauria > Squamata > Iguanidae > Cyclura > Cyclura pinguis. Next base: position 2,303,262 of record CM059613.1, read on the forward strand.
CATTACCCTTCAATTATAAACTTCCGTTTAGAGCTTTTCAGCACTGTTTACCTTAAAACAAGTTACCCACTCCTGTCCTTTGCCAGTCATTTCAAGTCAACCAGGATCACATTCAAAATGGTTGATTATATCAAGTATATTTTTCTGTACCTTGCCGTAAGTGCTGGATATAAATTAGGGGTGGGCAACTACATGAAAGCAGTGTCCAGTTCCCCCCATAGCAAGCCCAAATACCTGTGTTAGTCTCTAGTCCTTCTCAAAATGGCAACTGGAAGTGACATCACATCACTTCCTGTGACCATTTTGAGAGAAATCAGAGAGGAAAGCAGAGATATTGTTTTTAGATATGTTGTTAACCACAGCTTAAAAGAAGTATGTAAGGGAGAGAAGAATCAGTTCTCTTGGTTCCTCAGTACCAAATCTCTCTGATGTCTTTGCCATTTCAGTGAGAGTACCTCTGATATTCTTCCAGGGAAGTCCCTTCCCTCAGGGCTGGGTAGAAAGGGACAGCATATGGGCACTTCTTGTGCAAGTGGGCCAAGATGAGGTCCCCTACCCGGGGGTGCAGCTCCCAGATCCCTGAAGCCACCATGGCAATGGGAAAAGCAGCCTCATGGTGAGATGCTACTTCTTCCTCACCCTGTTTCTGGAAAGAAAAGAAAAGAAGCAAGAGATGTCACCCTCTGTTTCCTTCTTAAAGACGGCCAACTCAGGATTGCTAGCAGTCTCGTCTAACACAAATGAGACGGGGGAAATCTTTCAGGACACAGAACTCAGTTCATCTTACTTTCTTCTTTCCTTACCACAAACTTTTCTGCCAGTTTGAAATAAACAAACTCGAGACCTTCAGGGTGCTGAGTGACAGAGACATTGTGGCCACCACAAGGAACTGATTTTCCAGAAAGGAGACTATGGATCTTCTCAAATATCTCTTTCAGCTGGGAACCTATAAAAGCAAGAATATATAGTTTTTGGAAAGAAGAAAGGTAGGCTGAGGAGGGCGTGTGTGTGTGTGTGTGTGTGTGTGTGGAAAAGCTCTGACAAATACTGATGTACACAAGACACAAATCTTCATTTCTTATGAATTGATGCTCACTATTGAAAAATCTTATACTCAAGATCTCTCCAGTAACTCAATACCCACCTGCGCGGGTAGAAATCTGGCTAACTGGTATGGTGGCTGCTTTCTGTAAATCCATTTTTATTTTTTTCTCCTGAAAAAGAAAGCAAAGATCACAACCAAGGCTTCACTCAGTTTTCAAAAGATTTGTTTCTGATGGGGAGGTTCCTCCTGGGAAAAAAAGCTGCAGTAAAGTTTTGCCCTCTCTTGGTAAAGTGTACTTGCTGCAGACTGCCTCCTGCCAACTGTCACTCACTGTGAGTCAGTAATGTGAAAAAAAAAAGATGAACATGCTCAACTCTATTGTCTAGAAGTCACAGCACAAAAGGAAGAAGGAGTGGGAAGGAAAGAAAAAAACACACACACAAAAACATACGCTGTTTTTCAGGGATGTGTCTGAAATACTGCAACATTCTAAGCCCTACGCAGCAGGGCATGTGACTACACCAAAGACCCCCTTCTCCCATATGAACCCCTAAGACAGGGGTGAAATCTGTGTAGCCCTCCAGCTGTTGTCAGATTGTAGCTCCCAGCATTCCACACCATTAGCCATGCTACCTAGGGATGCTGGGGAATGCAGTTCAAAAAGACATGGAGGACCACTCTCTTCCTCACTCTTGCCCAAAGAGGCTAAGATCAATCGATTCACTAGGCACCAGTCTTCATTTTCTGCCCAAGTTCCCATGAAGCCTTGGGACACTGTTACCTGGCTGTCCTTGCTGTTGGCCAATTGACTGAAAGAAGCAACACACTGTTCAGACTCTTTCTGCAACTGCTGGTACCATTGCATGGTTGTCTCCTCTGCCTTCACTTGAAGGCCTACAAAAGGTCACAGCAAAAAGACACAGTTAGCCTCCAAACCAGAGGTGCCCCAAGAACATTAGTTTTTTCAAATAATTTTTAATCATTTACTTCTAATACTGAAACAAAAACTCAAAATAACAAACATAAATACGTCACCAGTTTACCGAAAAGATTATATTCAAAATAAACTTTCTGAAAGACAGAAATACTTCTCTGGCACAATATAAATGTACTTTTCCTCTCTTCTATTCTGGTGCAGAGTCCTGAATCTGCATTGGAAACTATCAAGGATCCAACAAAAAAAACCTTTTCATTATTTTTCAACCCTTTGGCCCTGCAGATGTTTTTAACCTCAGCTTCCAAAAGCCCCAACCCAGACTGGTCAAGTGTTCTGGAAGATGAAGTCCAAAATATCTGGAGGACCAAAGACTGACAAGCTGTGCTCTAGAAAGCATAAAGAAACCAAGAAACCCCAATGCCCTCTCTCCAGAGATGATGGTTTGGACCAGTCTTGATCATACTTAGAACAGACCCCCTTAAAATCAATGGGACTTAAGTTAGTCATGACCCCATAGCTATGTTGGCTAGGGATTATGAAGGCTGCAGCACAGAGCATGTGGAGATCACCACGCTGGAAAAGGCTGGGCTGATCCCAGTCAGGTTATCCTCCAAGATGCTTACCATGATCTCGAACTTGAGATTTTGCAAGCTCCAGTTTCTGTAATTCCTTTTTCTTCTCCTTTGCTGCTGCAGCCGCTGCCGCCTCCTCTTCATGCCTCCTTTTCTCTTCCATGGCCAGGGTAATTTCTTGCTGCATGTTGGAAATCAGCTGATGCATTTCTAGAAGTACGTGATCAGCAGAAGCGACATCTGCCTCAGTGGGGAATCCTCTCTGCCAGAAACCAAAAGGAAACAGAAGATGCACTCAACATTGCCTGTACTATTAAATGAATGATACTGGCAATTCTCAACCTTTACCCTCCCAAACATTCCGGAATTCAACTTCTAGAAAACCTGAGACTGCCTGTGATGGCTGGAGACTTCTGAGAGATGAAATCCAACACATCTAAAAGGATGAGAATCCTTCCATTAAATCAATAAAGGATCTAAACTAATACGACAACAGCTAGGCACACTCTTGGACTTCATCTGATCTGTACTTTGAAGCAAACCGCCTTAATCCACCTCCAAGATTAATGTGGGGATTGGGAGGTAGTTATATGCTTCAATTTCACACTTTTTTCAAATCCTTTGAAGCAGCTCTTGCCTCAAAAAAAAAAAAAAGAGGGTACCAAAAGAAGAAAGAAACAATATTTTAAGCTTAGAAACGTTTGAGGAAATGCATTTTGAAAATGTACACTGTAGGAGCAAATACAGTGAAGAACGTGTGCTGACTCAGGATCACAGGAGTTGCAATGTTATGAATGTGGGCAACATCAGGATTAGGAAAACACAATCTCTATTATGTGTTGATCCAGCTCTGAAAAGGTTAAAGAACACGGGGCTTGGAAATTCTGCTGCTAAGGGTTATTCTAAACTGACAGCACAACCTACTGGAGTGACCACAACATCGTGTGGTTTTAGTCTGAATGATACGGCCAGGAGTCAACAGCTTAGAACTGTTCTTTTCCAAATACTGTATCATTAAGTGGCGATTAAGATCTCCACTTCCCTAATCCTGACAAGAAGAAAGCTTTTGCACAGATCTCTTACCTCGCTGGCTGTACGGACAATCCCTGACACTTCCCCACAGATCTGATTGCCGTGGTTACTGTACAGGGAGAGGTCAATTCCGGGTAAGTCTTTATGTCTGTAACTGAGGGCGATCTGCTGGTTGATCTGCAAGACCTCCTCTTGGATGGAGTAGAGACGGCGCAACCGCTCCTGGCTCTCCTCCCTGCGCAGGCGGTCCAGCTCCTCCTGCCGCTGGCGCTGCTGCTCAGCTTCACGTAGTTTCCTGTTCACCATCTTTTGAAAGAGAAGAACATTTTAAGAAAATGGACTAGCAAAAAAATTAAAAAAGTTATGCTTTCTACATCCCCATCCCACTGAGTTTTCAAACCCTGAGCAGGGTCAGCTCATTTTTGAAGCAACTCAACAGGCTGAAAATTCACACCCAGGGAGATCTTGGATCACCTGGCAGCCAAGACTGGAGTCACAGTATCACAGAATCATAGAGCTGGAAGAGACCCAAAGGTTATCAAGTCCAAGTCCATTCTGCCATGTAGGGATACACCTTCAAAGCATTCCCAGCAGATGGCCATCCAACTTGTGTTTAAAAACTTCCAAAGAAAGATACTCCACCATATTCCAAGGTAGCAGTGTATTCCACTTTCGAATTGTTCTTACCATCAGGAAGTTCTTCCTAATGTTTAGATGGAATCTCTCTTCCTAACATTGGAAGTCATTGCCCCATGTCCTAGTCTTCTCCGAGGACCTCCCTGCCTTTCCTAACTCTGCTTTTTCTTCTCTTCCAGACCCATCCCAAGTATGTCAGCTTCCCCAAGACCCTAGCCCCAGACCTTTGCTCTCCGCCGATGTTCCTCTTTCAGCTTCTCCTGCTGTCCCTGGGCTTCTTTGTTGCTGAAACACAAGCACAAACAACCAGTGGTGACCCTTCCACTACTCACGAGACCCGACCAAAAGTCTTTGTCACTCCTTCAACTGACCTCCACCGATCAACCCCTCAGACCGAGAAGAGAGAGAGAGACAAAACGCAGATGTATTCTGTCAGCTCAGCTGAGTGACCAGTCAGTTTGCGTGATTCCTTTCTTCAAGGCTGTTTCAATTCCAGCTCATTGCAGTAAGCTAACCAACAACAATTAGCTGTGTTATAGTCATTACCAAGAAATGGAAATATACTAGTTAGTCAATTCATCCTTTATCGTGTCCAGAACGGAGTGGTCCAAGAACTCCGCAGGGATTAAGAGTTGTAAAAACAACCGTGGGGGAGCCATACACAACCCATGAGCTGACCTTTGCCCACCTCGGGTTTAAACAGGTAAGATTGGTCCTTTCAAGACGAAGGGAGAATGGCATCAGGCCCTCACCTGTTCTCTATCTCCTGCTGCAGGTGCTGACACTCTTGATGTCGTTTCAGCTCCTTCAGCTCATCAAAGCGCTTGAGCAATTCGCTCGCCTCCTCATAGGCCGCCTTCACCACCTGCTCTTGCAGTTCCAGGCGCTGCTTCAGCTCTTCCTGCAAGTCGGAAAGAAAGATAATGGAAATGGAAAACTGAGACATGTGCACAGATAGAAATGCTCACAAAGGACACTGTCATCTTTTTGTTTACCGAAACATTCTTTCCATGTAGTAATTGCTCCATTAGAACAAAAATCTCATTGCACCAGCTAACCTAAAGGGCAAGCCTTACTAGACAATAAATACAAAGATCTGTTCCTAGAAATTTCTGCCCTTTTTAAGGTTGTAAAGAATTTTTAATGTTACTTTTCACAAGTAAAGTCTGTATTTGTTTGCTCCTTCAATGAATACATGACTTCCTAACTCAGGAAGCATTCTCGAAGCAGCTTACGGAAGAAAAACATACAAAAAAAAAGTCAACGCAACGCTATAGCGGTATCAACGTACATTGCCGTGCGGCTTCAAATCATTTTCAACTCACGGCAGCCCTAACGCGAACTCATCACGGGGTTTTCCTCATACGGTTTGTTCAGCGGGGTTTACTTTTGCCTTCCTTCGAGGCTAAAAGGGTACGACTTGCCCACGGCAGAGCCGGGACTTGAACTCTGGTGTCCCGGATCCTCGTCCAGCACCAAAACCATCACAACGCGCGGGCTCCCCTGCTTTGCATTTACCTCCCCTTTCAGCTTCTGGATTTCCTCATGCAGCCGGATCAGGCCATCCACCCCCGCGGTTTTGGACAGAGGCGGTGGAGCGCAGGCTCCCCGGCCGCCCCCTGGGGCTTTCCAGCGCTCGCGACCCTGGGGTGGAGAGGAAGGGGGACCACGTCAGGAGCCGGTCCCAAGACCCAGGGTGGAGACACAGGGCGAGGCAGCCGGGCATAGCATTACCAGCGCGTCCGCGGGGGCCTCCGGGGGCAGAGGAGCGGAGAGCGGCCGGCGGGCGGGCGAGGCATCGACCGTGAGGGAGGACCGGCCGTCCGCGGGAGCAGACTCGTTACCGGGCGAGGGGCGCGCACGCAGGGGAGCAGCCGGCTCTGGCGAGCGGGGGCGCATGTTTTCCAGCACCCAGCCGGAGCAACGAGACAGCTCGGCGGGGCCGCCGTACTCTTCGAGAATCTCCTGCGGGCAAAGGGGTACCGCGTAAACACACCGCGCCGCGGGAGAAGAACAGAGAGACCGGCGCGCGTTGAACCGGCTCGGCCCGGGACGGGGCTGGGGGGGGGGAGGCCGTCCGGCCGTCGGGCGCCCACCTCGGGCGGGCTCCAGTCCCGGCAGTAGGGCAGCTGCCCCTTCCGGCTCCGCCGGAGCGCCTCCACCGTCTCCATCCGGAGCTGCCGCGACGGCATTGCGAGGCTGAGAAAGGCCCGCCGAGCGAGGCCGCAACCGCCCGCCCGCCCGCCGCCGCGCCTCCGAACAACGCTAAGCCCGCCCTGCCCCGCTCGGCCCCTTCCGCTTCCGGGTGAAGCGGAAGTCGGGCGCTCCGACCCCTGGGCCTGGCCGTCGGCCCTTCCGGCCGTTCTCCGTGCGCGCTCCGGCTCTCCTGTCGGCCCCAGCAGTCAGCGACCTCGGGCGGGGTCGTGCTCTGCCCCTGCCCGGGCTTCCTCTCTGAGTGCTCCGGCCGAGGGGGAGCGGCTCCCGCTGCAAGCGGCCGAGTTGGGGGGCCCGGCCCCGCCTGGGCGCCAGCGCCGTGAGGAACCCCGGAGTTTCCTTGTTCAGGCGGGGAGGCGACTGGCTCTCTGCCTTTTATCGTTTCTGCGACGCGACAGGGAATCGTTTTTCTTGCTCGACTCACACACTCTTAGGTCATTTCCGCACTATGCTGTTACAGCGCTATTGTCCCACTTTCCACGTTCTGTGGAATTCTGGGGCTTGTCGTTTACTGAGGCCCGAAAGCTCCCTGGCTGGGAATTCTAAACGCCCCTCCCTGAACTGCAAACCCCAGGATTCCAGAGAAGGTTGAAAGTGGAATAATAGCACTGTAACAGCGTAGGGCAGAAACTGCTTAAGCTTCTACATAGTTCTGCAACTAGAAGACTAGCACTCCTGTACAAAATGCTGCTCGATAGCAGGTTTTGATTTTTTTTTAATCTGTTACCAGATTGGCTCTCCTCAGTCAGGCCAGTTTTCTGTTAAAGCCCAGGGATGGGCAATTGTAGCCCTTCAGATATTTTAGCACTGCAGTTCCCATTATGCTTCCCTATTAGCTATGCTGGCTAGGGTTAATGGGATTCGTACTGAGAAATAAAAACAAACACCCGAAAGTCTGTTGCCCATCCCTGATTTAATCCAGCCTGTGGTAAGTTTCCATTCATGCTGCTCAGCAAATGGTAGTGAGCGATATGTACGTTATATAATCTGCAAATACAAGTTTAGCAGTTCAGTCTGGTATATCCTGTTTCTTATATGAGATTACTTTTTTTTAAAAAAGCAAACAATAAATCACAGCAAGGGGAAGGCAGAGTGGCCACAAAATGCAGCTCAGGCAAAACCAAGATTAAAAATTCCAGATATAGACAAGCACTGAGGTGTATGAGAGTTCAATGTTAAAAAGCCAGTATAATTGTTCAGAGCGTAGTTGAATGCAACATGATGCAGGACAGATAGCACACCTGTTGCATCTGTGCTATTGAAAGCACTGTGAGGTAAACAAGTGTAATATAACATAACATGGGTTTCCAGCACTTAAAATATTTCTATGGTAGTGATTTCCAGTGTGAGGAAAAACAACTTGTTGAATTATGACTGGAGGGAAAAGCACACGTAAGACTGATAGGATGAAAGTAAAGTTGAGGAACAAGAATTTAAGACAAGCCCTGTTGGATCTAATCAGTATGTAAATCAGTAGTAGAATATTGCTGATCTGGTATAAACTGTAGACAAGTTATCTGTGTGATGGCAAGTCAGAAATAATTATGTCATTTTCTGAAACTGTGATAAATCATGCTTAGTGGTTGGTCTCTACCCATAAGGACGCATGTATTGGAATGTGAAAGTCACCACAACAGACTTTACACCCCCTTGAGAGTGAGAACTGGAAGTATGTATAAAGATCTTGGGGGCAGCGCAAATCCCAATGAAGACATTTGGTCCAAGGTGCTTAAATGAACTCCAGTAGCCAGTACTAAAGGGAAATGGATTAGGGGAAAGATAAGGCACCAGATCCCATCTGATCTTTGAAGTTAAGCAGGGTCAGCCCTGATTACTACTTGGAGGGGAGACTACCAACAGATACCAGATGCTGTAGGCTCTATTTCAGAGGAAGGAACTGGCAAAGCTACCTCTGAGTATTCTTTGCCTAAGAAAACTCTGAAATACATGGGACCACCATCAGTCCACAGGTGACTTGAAATCGCGCACGCGCGCACACACACACACACACACACACACACACACACACACACAGAGTAGCCACAGGAAAGGGCAAGGGAATGCAGCAGGCATGTTTCAAGTGGAGGCGAGGCAAGGCAAATATAAATATACACACTGAGGAAACTTGCAATACTTTTTTCTTTTTAAAAAAGCTTTATCACAGCACCTTTTAAATTTTCTTGAAAAAGTCATACAGCAACTCAAATATAGATTTGATGGTCTCGTAAATAAATATTGAAAATTCTAAACAGCAACCCAGTTGGCTGATTTTTCCTTCCACCTTCTCCCTGACACAACCACAAATTCAGGAACACAGAGTAATAAAAACAACAAATACTGGAAAGATGCAAGTGCTATGTTTGTGCTTTCTGCAAACTATCTGTTTTTCCAAAACATCACAAGACAGAAGAGAGTGTTAAAAGCAACTTAGCAGCTGCATTAGAACAAAAACTTTGTGTCCATCTGCACTGGGGATTGGCACATGCAAGTCTGGACCATGCGTTAGTCCAGAATAAAGGCAACTTAGGGGTCACACAAATAAAATCTGATTGCTCAACACTAAGTCACACATACAAAGCAGATGAAAAATTTAAAGTATGTAGATCTTGAACTATGGACCCTATGAACTTCTGTTGTAGAAAAGCCAATATAAAATGCCCTTTTTTTACAAGGAGAATACTCTGCAGATAGTTGCTCTCAGTTGAACTTGTTATGGGTACCCTCCTAGAATAATTACAAGAGAAGGATAATGAGTGGCTTTTCTACCCCATGTATCTTGCCCCACGGTATGCAACTAATGGATACAGCCTTTAATATGTTCACAAATTTTAAGGGTTCCTTTAAAATCCCATTTTCTCTGCATCTGATAAACATGATCTTTGAACCTTGGGGAACTGTGATAAAAGCATGCACAAAACACACATGTAGAAATACAGGCTGACTTTTTAAAAAACCTGCAGGTTACTTGCAAAAGATGTAACCTGTGTAAGGCACTAGAAGACTAGGGAGGGTAAAATATACCCTGTGTTTGCAAATTTTATGCCTGTAGTGCAGCCTACCTGAGTAAGGGTGTATCTGCTACTCCAAAAGTAACAGACTGTAAAGTCAGATATGGCTTTGAAATAGGCCCCTACCCAGCTGAGCCTGTAACAAGAAAGGTTATAGAGAAAGGGTCCAATCACAGGGGAGATCGAGGACGGATGGGGGAGCTCGTTAAGGCACTATCTCCAAAGACATTGGCATAAGAGGACTTGAGGAACTGGACATAGTTTTGCATGCTGCGGTTGGTGCTCTCCGACTGTTCAAGACGATCCTTCAGGTCCTGGAGGCGGCTTTGATATCTGTGTTCTGCCTGTGGAAAGACACGTGAGGAGCTGAAACACATCACTGCCACACACAATATTCCTCATCCAGAATAGTAGCTCACCATGCAAGCAAAGAATTGCATCGCCAAAAGCCAAGGTCTACTCATTCCTTATTCAAACACATCTAAGATGTTTTCTGAGCTTTATATCATTTATCTGCCCTTCCATTGCTTCCACAGGGAGAAAGAAAGGAGACAGGTCTCCAAGTGCACCATAGATGGCTGTTTTATTCTGGAAACAGCCCAATGCATTTTGACCTATGCATATTTTAGTGGCCTTCTCCAGAGGCAATATGAAATCTAGCTGCAGAAAGGTCTGAAGCTAAGAATCTCATTCCATTTGCTGGACAAAAAAGCCACCGGGCACTCACATCATCTTTGCTCCGTCGCAACTGATTCAGTTCTGTCTTTGTCCTGCTCAGCTGGGTCTCCAAATCCAGTAACTTGGACTGGGCTGTTCGTTCTCTTGCTGCTGCTCGCTCCCTTGCTTGCTCCAACTGCAGCAAGGCAGAAAGTTAAGAAACAAAGTTTTGTTTTGTTGAGAGGATGTAAGGATTCCCCTTTGGAAAGGAGAGGGGGAACAATCATAGTTGAACTCAACTTTGGGAAGACCAGAAAACATTTCATACATGTCATTCCCCCACCACAGCAATTCTGGTCAAGTGAGAGAGGGAGGTACCCACCTGCCTCTTGGCATCATCAATAGCCATCTCCAGCTGACGGGCTAAAGAGCCACATTCGCGGGTCTTCTCCTCCAGACGCAGCTGGGACTGATGGATTGACTCCTCCCTTTTGGCAATGACCTGCAGGAATTCGATGTTCTGACTGCTTGCTGCTTCAAGTTTCCTAAATCAAAACCATGAAACAAGGATTTTTTTTTTCAGACTTCCAGCATTCCACTGAACAAATTAACTGTTCAATGGAAAAGAAAAACATGAGGAAGGCTTAGCATAACACTTGGAAACCACAGAAAGCATTTGTGCACCCTGATTATCCAATTGTGTTGTGCAGTTGTGATGAAATGGGTGAACATTCCCACAACATAAGTAAGGGTTTTGTTTTTTTTAAATCTTTTGCACTCCCTAACCTCTCCACCTCTTCCAGTTTGAGGACCAGTTGCTTGTTCTCTTCCTGGGCCAACTGATATTTTTCTCTTGTCATCTCCATCTTGTCTCCCTGGAGTTCAATCTAAAATGAAAAAGGAGAAAAGGAAACAAAGTGTGAAACGTGAAGTTTTTTCAGGAAGATAAGGGACCTCAAAACAGGAGTCAAATAAGGGAACTGCCCTTTCTTCCCATGGAGAAGGCCTCTGCCATCTGTGCTTCCCAGGGAAACAGGAACGGGCTTGTGGAGAAAGAAGCACGAGAAAGCAGTAGCTAAAACTACTGTGTCCCACACCCAAGTGGAATCAAGACTCAGTGGTGCTTAGTGCCATAATCCTTTTTCAGTGTCAGGCTGCAAACTTGAGATGGATGGATAAAGAATAAAGAGGCTTTTCTGGATCACACTGTCTTTTGCTCTACTACTAAGTTACCCTTTAACTAGCCTGCCCCCATGCACGCTCTGAATTATGGTGGAGATCTATCCAGCCAGAGAGAGGATTGCTGGGCACGGTTCAGTCCTGGCACCTTTTTAACAAGTACTGTGTGCCTTTTTCAGAGATAACTTTTATCCAGCATGAAAGAGGTTCTTCTCAGCACCACACAGAGGAGCTGCCAGTCACCTGTAAGCAAAGCGAAGCACACAGCTTGAAGCAAGCAGTATAGAAGCGCACACACACGCACACACACACACACACACACAAAGAAACTGGTTGATGGAGCCAAATAAAAGCATGGACGGGCTCCCTGAAAATACCAGGCTGACACTTAAAGAGAACACAACATCCAGGTACATGGCACTAGGCATGTATTAACCCAGGCTTTCATAAACCATGCATGCATTTTTTTTTTTTGCAAAGGGGAGGTTCTCCTCAGCCTAAAACAGCTTAAAGCACCCACAGAATGTCGTGAAACAGCTGCTCATCCCCTGCATGGACATGGAAAGGATTTTCTGGTTCAAAATTAAATTAGAGTGGGGGCACAGAGAGTCACATGAGGCCCATGGCTGCACTTTGGGCATCCCTGCATTAGACCCTGGTTGGCATATATCCTGAGTCAAAAAATACTGAAACTGCAAAGTGCAATTTAATCTGTCCAATTTCATTTTGCTTGATTTTTCATGCATAGTAGCCTCTGCATCCAAGATGTACTTTTTGGCAGAATTCAGATTAATTTTTATGTAAAGATTGGCAGCTGTAAACAGAGCCTAATATGAAGGAAAGACTGTTAAAATATAGTTTTATTCTAGAAATATATTTCCGTTTAATGTTACTAACACAAAGGTTGTCCCTGCTATTTTAACAGCTCCTGATGGTGGCTATATCTTTTGGGCAAAATGCATAAAAAAGGGTTTTCTGGAATAAAACTACTTTTTTTTCCGTATCTTGAGACGTAAGAATTTTTCACAGCAGACATTTAGAGTACGTGATTCTTCTTTAACTGCCATGGAAGCATCCTATAGAGTCCTGGAATCAGCAGTTTAGGGAGGGGCATTTAGAATTCTCAGCCAGAAAGCTCTAGTGCCTCATCAGACTACAGGCTCTAGGATTCCATAGGATGTGGCCGCAGCAGTTAAAGTGGAATCATAGCACTACAGCTCGGTAGTGCCAGAAAGCTCTCGGTGTCTTTCTTATCTGGTTTTATTGGATGTTTCCAGTGTTTTTGGCAGGTGTAAATCCAGAGCCCCAAAAAGCAAGGAGTTGAAGCTTAGATGGCCAACAACTTCAAGACACGACAATGCAGAACCATAAACTACCTAACCACCTTGATTTCAGGAAGCAATTCCAGCACTAGACTATTTTTTCAAAAAAATTGGGGAGCACTAATAAATACTATATTCACAAGTTGTATACCTCTGTGTTTGACCTGCTTAGGTTCAGAAACTGATTCGGGCACAACATTCAACGTTCTTTATTACATCTTATTTTTTAACAGAGGCAGATTTCTACTCTCATAGGGGAGTTTTCCATACTAAGAACAGAATCAACTGCACAAAATACAGAAAACCGTGGAAATATTGTCAGAGAACTCCAGTCTCAACACACACACTACTTGCCCTACATTGCCATTCACCTCCATCATCAGGGCTAGAAACATGATTTTTTTGTCTCTCAATTCAAACAGCAAGTGTGCTGGGATTCTGTATATTATGTAAGTACACAGAACCATAGTGTCAGTCATGTACAGACTCATGACAGGTGCTAATTCAGTGAAAGAAGATGCAGGCACAAAAATGAAGGGACCTGCTAACCCTTAACAAACAGATAAACCCTGTGAATGCATGCAGGCAACTTGCCAGTGAATAAAGCTCAGCAGCAAAATTGGGGATAATAGGAATAGCAAAAAGAAAAAATATGCCAGGCATCCATTTATTCCGCAGTGCAGTTGTTTTAATCATTTTGAAGAGAGACGAGACAAGAGACAGAGATTGCACTTTCCTGAGGCTAGAGGCGGCTCATTTTGGTCCCCGGCTTGAGGTTCGCGTGGGCGTCTTCTGCCAGTCCCTTACCCGCTGGCGGAGGTCCGTAATCATGGCTGACAGGTCCATGTTCTTCTTCTCATAACTCTTGAGCTGATCCTGACACTCGGCCAGTTTCGTCTCAGTGATCCTCAAGATCTCGGGAAGCTTTTCCAGCTCGGCAACCTGGCTCTGGAACTGCTTGCGAGCCTGTGGACCGAAACCCATCAGTACAAAAATAAAGATTCTTTACCTAAAGACACTAGGGGGTTGAAATAACATCCTTTTGCAGGCAATGGAGGTGCCCCACCACTGAACTACAGTCCCTCCCCAAAAAAGTCAATGTTTTAATCAACATTAAAATAACAGTAATTAGCAGATGTATACAGGGAGGGCTCCAGGGATACACCAGTGGTAGGAAGAATCCAGCCTCTGAACTAGGTATCATTCCCATCAGTTCCCATCCAGGTCATAACCTTCTTTTCTGTTATTTCTAATCAGCAGGCTATGGAATGAACCTATTAAAGGTTCAGAACCTACTGAAAACATATGCCCATTCTACCCCTCTAAAAAAGGGAGGAACAGAGGGCCCTACCAGATTTTGTAATTCAACAACAATTTGGGCCAGACTCTTACATTCTCAATCTCCTTGCTCATTTCTTCTTTCAGTGCTTTGTTCTCTTTCTCACACTGTTCCAGTTTCACAGTCACCTCATCAGCTTCCATTCTTGTTTTCACCACCTGGGCACAAGTCAGAGAGACATATAACTTGGCTGAAAAACCAGCCAAAAAAGGAGCCAGCTGACAACCAAGACACAACTCTGACCCTCTCATAAAATCCTCAGGTCTTGGTTCCTCATAACTAGGCATACGAAGGAAGGACGATCCCCAAGAGGCTCAGAGTGACATACCTGATTCTTGTAGGTTTCAATCAGGCCTTCATAGTTCTTGAGGGAGGCTTTGAGTTTTGCTATTTCTTGTTGGGCTTCATTCAGCGTCTCCTCCACCGGTATCATGCTATTCTGTAAGAACCACAACAAAGGGGCCATGTTCATTGAGAAGAGAGGGTCTGGCTGCAAGGAAAGTTAACAGCACATACACAGTCAAATGTCCTATCTGAGCATGAATCCCAGCCAAACTGAGGGATGTTGACTGAGACATCCTGTGCTCAGTCTCTCTCCAGTTCAACAGGGCTGGTGGAGGAGATGCTCCTGACAGACCACTAACTGGGGGAAACCTGAATCCCACAGGATACTTTTGACCACCACCTCCCCATCACTTCTGACCAATAAACATGCTGGCTGGTGATGATGGCAATTTGAGGAGTTCCACAACATCTTGGATGCTAGGGATGTTTGTCATCAACCCATGTCACGTGTATATAGGCTCCCTCCGGCTTCTCTACAGACCTTCAACCTCTCGTTCTCCATTTTGAAGGAGGTGCTCTCTGTGACTTGCCGGTGGAGCTTGTCAACCAAGGCATCTCTGTCTTCCCGCATCTTGTCCTCCATGGCGGCTTGCTGATCCATCAGGTCTGAAATACGGCTGCCATGCAGCAGAGGGAAATTAAGCGTTACCAAATAAGAAAGCAAGAAAATAGCAGCTTCAGCTCAGTGTAGAAATTCACACATAGGAGGCATCTCAAGCCTAAACACAACAGACCATGTGTTATCAAGAGCAAGCCAGTTTCTCCAGGAACCAGCTCTTTAGGCTATTCCCAAACCCCAGAGTAGCTCATACTTGTTCAACATCACTATCTCAACCTCCAGGTCACTTTTGTCTTTCACCACTTGGTTGTAGCGGCTTCTCCAGGATTCCAAAGTAGATAAGGCCTCGGCAACATAGTTATCCTGCCAAGCAAGGCAAAAGGTAATGAGATATGTGGTAGGAAGTACAACAGCATCATTAGATAAAGAGAACAGGAACCGATTCTGAAGACATCGTATTAACCACAAGCTGTGTGAAAGGAACTGAATTTCACAGTGCCCCATGCACAAATATGCGTTTGTTTATTTAGGCAGGCACTAGATTCTTAAATCATGTGCACAAGGATGCTTTGAAAGTGATGTGCTGGGCTTTTATCTTTTCATTGTGTTTTAAATGTGTCCGAGCTATTTTTAACCATGCACTTTTTCAACAGAATTTTTTAATTGCTTTTTGACTTCTGTAAAATAAGATTCTGAATTACTTCTCTTAAGAAGCTACCACATATTGGAAAGACACAGATGTGACTTTAGTCTTTGTTACTAGTGCCTGCAAATACATAAAAAGATGGCTGCAGAGAGGACAACCACAACTGAGAAGCAACAGTACGAAAACACCCTGTCCTGAGAATGACCTGAGTAATCATTACCTTTTCTGCTAGCTGGGCATTCAGCTGGTCAGCATATTCCTCGCTCCTTTCTGCTCGCTCCTTCTGTGCCTTGATGGCTTTTTTCAGGGCCTCCTTGTCCCGCTCTCCCTTTGCCTTTAGCTCCTTCAGCTGTTCCATGATGTTCTCCACCTCGGCCTTATGCTGCGCTGCAACACGTTCCAGATTCTGGAAGGAAGGCAACAACATGGCAGTCAAGGCTCTCAAACGAGACAGCTGATGGCTGCCACCTCCTCCCTCTGCCAAAGCAGAGAACAGAGCAGGTAAAAAAAAAACTGCCTTAAAAGCAAATGAGGCGGTTGGTCCCTCTAGGTCTGTACTACCACCAGGTGGAGTGGTCAAGGCTTTGCAGGGCTTCAGGCAGGAGTCTCACCTGGGAAAGAGTGAATGTGGCATCCTCTGCATTTAGTCTACCAATGAGCTACACTTGAGGCAGCAGGTTTGTTCAATGTATGGGTAGGCCCAATGTGGCCCTCAGGTGGCAATGTGTCCCTTTCCATCTCTGCCAAGCTGTTTCAGAGCTCCTCAATCACCTCAGATACCCTGCACAGACTTTTCTTCATCCCTTCCCACAAAAGGTGAATTACCTTTCCATGACACGTTCAAGAGTGGCACTTCACCTTTTAAACAGGTTGCAGAATGCTCCCCCACCGCTTTTAAACACACAAAATGCCCCTTCGTTCAAAATAAAATATTGACTTTTGCCTGCTAATGGTTTGTTTTCCTTTCCCACTGTTTTTAGCACTCTCTGCAGCCCCCAGGTGATCAGGGGCAGAAAAAACTGTCCCTGCTGTTTTGACCGGGTACAGTCCGCTGTACCACCTATCTCACTGAAAGCATTGTTCCAGGCCTCTGCCACTCAAGAGGACAGGGAGCTGTACCCGGATCTGGATACCCAGGCGGTGATTCTCAGCTTCTTTATTCCGCAGCTGTGCCTGCAAATGTCCTCTCACAGCTTCCATAGATTTTGTGAGCTCAGCAGCAGTCTTGGCTTGGTCCTAAAAAGAGGGTGCAAATAGAGAACCAAAAAGTGAAAGCTTAGCTTCTTACGCGTGCGTACAGACATATGCACATCCACACTAAAGCGGAGGTGGGCAAATGCAGAGGGGGTGGAAGCCATTTTTGGCTCCCTCACGCCAAGGGCTACACCAGCATGAATGCAACTGGAAACGACATCACATCAGTTTGCTTTTTATTTTAGTGTTTCAGGAGGAGTTAAGATACATAAAAATCTTGGGGGCGAGCAGTTGTGAGAGCCCTTTGGGGAAAGACAAGAGAAAAATCACTTGATTTTAATTGAGGGTCTGGGGGCTTTGGGGCTACAAATTAGTCGGCTGTGGGCCACACTTTTCACACCCCTGATCTAAGCCACATCCCAGAACTTTTCCCCAGGGAAGCAAATAACCCAGGAGGAAGCTCACCTTTTCTGTCTGTATCTGAACCATTAAATCATCGATTTCTTTTTCTTTCTCTTGTAACTTCTTTACCAATTGCTGAAAAGACAAATAAAAAAGCAACAACAAAAAATCACAGGCACAAAGAAAGTAGCTTTTCAGAGGCCAAGACCGGTGTGTAAATGGAATTAGCAGCACAATAAGAGTTGCAGATAACTCCCATGTCCTTCACTGCAGCCTTACAGCTGGATCTTAGGAGCTCTTACACTTGATGGAAGGATTTCTCTGTCAGCAAAAACACTGCAGTGCCTCTTTGGACAAGACCACAAAATCTATGCTGTGCAGTTGCTCCCACTGGGTTATTCTGTCACCCTCAAAGTAGTGCCATGAAAGAGCCCTTGTGTTACTTATTTTCTTCAGCTCCAGTTGTTCAGGTATGAGCGTTCTTCCTGATGTAGCAAAAAAGATATCACCCACCCAGCCACAAGAGGGACATGTCAACAGGTTCTCCACAGCCCCGAAGTCTGCAGAGCTACCAAAAAGAAAAATGATACTTAAAAAATGTCTACACGGTGGTTTGTAGGCACAGATTACTGGCTGACTGTTCGTGGGTCAGGAAAGGAACCAAAAAGTGTGTGGGTGCAGAACAGAACAAAGTATCATGGAAGAGAGCAAACCACTGACGACTGATGAGTGAAGAGGAGCACTCTACACCACAACATTTTACCGCTGTTCCCACTCTTCTGTATCTAAAGTCCTTTCAAGAACAGTTTGATAACTGTTTTTTCTAGAGACCGAAGTGCTCCTGAGAGGCTCACCCTGGGAAAACACTGTACTAAATTGTGCTCACTCAGACATCACACGTCCATAACCCAGGTTCTCTGGAAAGCCATGCAATGTCTGAAGACTTAAAGATCCACAGTAGACCATGAAGATGATGATACCTTAGGAAGTACCTAGTATTTTCTAGGTGATGAGCAAAATTAAAAACAAAAAAAAAAGGAAAACATTCTTTGCACGCAGGCTTACCATCTTACACAGCCAATTCAAAACGAAAAGAGGAAAACAGGAAAGCAAATAAACTCTGGTACCTCTTCTTAAAGTTACATAATTATTGGGTGAAAAAGCAGCTGTGAGAATATATAAAATATACACTCCTCAGGAGAATGCTAACAAAGGTTGTCCAAGAAGTAGACAAACTGACGCTCAGTTATCCTTATAACAGCCCTAAGTGACGCACTTTTGCTCCCATTTTACAGATGAGGGAACTGAGGCTGAGAGCCTCAAAAGAGGTGTTCTCTTATACCTTAATTGCACCTTTGTGCCTCAGCTCCCTTCTTCCAAGGGTACAACCTTGTCCCCTTGCAGTTACTCAGCTTGTCATTCACTTTTCAGTAGCAAAAATCTCAAAAGAGTCTTAATGATATGCTGGTAGGAAAATACACACAACACACAGAACACACAGTGAATTTTGGTTTATATTCACCGCTTTCTCTGTATCTGAATCAGTCAGCCTTTTCATGAGTGCCGCTTGCTGCTCTGCTAATTTCTGAGAATCTTTCTGTAGAACAAAAGGAAAAAGAAAAGATTCATGGAACATTTTTTAAACCAATTCCTATTCTTTTTTCTGCAGTTTCTTGGTTTTGTTAAGTCATGATTTTCACTCAAGAAAGGGCAGTGGAGTCAATTTAAAGGAAAAATCCATCATTTTGTACTCCATATAATACTTCACTTCTTCCCCTTTCTAGAAAACCCAGAATTATGCAATATGTTAAGTACTAAGAATTATAAAACATATTTTCCATCCTGAAAATAGCTTGCATTTCTGTTTTAGGATAATTTCTCCATTGCCCCTCACCACAGGGCAAACCTATGTGGCAAAAACAGAGGAGCAACAAAAGGGTTTGGGAATACTGCAAGGGCTACCAGTTTCTTGTCCTAAAAAGCCCTATCTGCCTTTGTTTAACCACACAAATTCATTTCAGCCAGTGCTCTCAGTTCAGAACATCCCCCATCCTGCACTTGATTCTTAACAAATGACAAGCAAGCAATCAGGAGACAAATCGATCAGATACGAGCCTCCGCTCACCTCCCGACTGTGCTGCTCTCGAAGCAGGTCCCGGAGTGTCCGATTGGTTTCCTCAAAAGTACTCAGTTTCTGCAACAGCAGCTCTTTTTGCCTCGTGAGAGTGTTGATGTCAGAAACCGTCATGTGCTTCTCCTGAAATTGGGGACAAAAAGGGAAACAAAGGCATTTAGATTTGTTATCAAACAGTAAAACTTTACAGAGGTGGACAAACTGTGGCTCACAGGCTGCATGGGGTTCCCTGGGCCATTTTTGTGGCCCTCAGAGCATCCTAGGTGTAAAAAAACTTGTAATTTTTCTTAAAGGAGAGTGAAAATTTCCAGGACAACGACAAGCGAAAAATGTAATTGCAGCTCCAAACTGACAACCTCTTTTCTTTTCCTTTTTTAAAATCACTTTAAAATAATCAATGTCAGGATTGTATTGTAGTGGAGAAACTTCACTTGTCAACTCTATGAATGAGAGAATGGAAACCCAGTAACCATTTCTTTAAAAATGCTTTACACTCTACCTTCTGTCATAATTGAGAAACCAACATGAACCCTTTGGAGGGCAGACAACCTATCTCATCATCCTCAGCTGGAGCAGAGCCCACCATCCCACCTGGAAAGCTGTCACCCTGCACCCCTCTCCTCACCCTGACACATACCGATTTCAGTTTGTTAATCGTGTCCTTCAGGGCTTGGATCTGTTTGGCAGCTGCTGCTCCGTCCAACTCTGCTTCCACCAGCTTAGACATCAAGCACTCCTTTTCGTGCATTAAGTGCCGCTTCTGGAGTCTGGGAAGGAAGAAATGTGTCAACCCCAACAGGGTAGTGCAGGGTGGGTAGGGATCAAACAACTGGGCAGCACATCACTAGAAGAGGACAGGATGGAGCTATTCCATTGGATCCCAGTGGAAGAAGCACAGTGGGATTCAAAGGCAAAGCTCTGATCCAGACCTTGACTAGGCTGAGACCAGGGCTCAGTCTAGGCAAGCAGCAAAACAAGGCGGTAGAATTGGCTGTAATGTTTCATGGTGCAGTTGGAAGATCTCTCTCCACCCCAACCTCTTTTAACATTGATGTCTGCTAAAATTTAAAAACTCTCAGGAAATAAAAAACGAGAAGGCTAGAGCAAAGGATAAGCTAGAAATTCTTCATGGTTTGCTGGAATTTATTTGCAGTGATTAAGAAAGAAAAACCTGGAGCATCACATCACACAAATGTCAACCTATAATTAGGCTACTGACAGATTTAAAAGCAATTGAAAAGCATGCCCGTTACAAAGAAAAACAAATACAGACAATATGGCATCATAAAGACCCTTTATCACAAGTAATAAAAAAATGTCCTCCCTTGCCTACAGAAGAAGGCTCTCTCTTGGCTTGAGAAACTCCTATCACATCCTGGCAACTGAGTTACACCCTATATTCTTCGTAAGCCCACAGTTCAGGAGGGAAAATTTCCCCAAAGGTTCCCAAAGATCCCAAACTCACCACCCTCTATAAAGCCAGAGAAGTCAGAAGTGTAGTTACATGCTCAGATCTTTCTCTTCCTTCATACGCTCGATATTGCGCCGGAGGACAGTGTTCTCGTGTTCCGTCTCAACCAGTTCCTGAGTGACCTCTTCCAGCTCTTCCTTCTGCTCTTCAAGGAGACGCTTGGCCACACACCGTGAGTCGTCCCGTTTGGGCATCTTGACCTGGGGACACAGCTACACTAATTCAATAGACAGAGGGGTTGGCTGTACCCACAGTTCACCAGAGAACAGCTGGTGGGGCAGCTCTCCAGGCCAGCTTCTTTACAGTTTGGACTACAATAGCTATAATCCCCCAAATTAGGCATGCTGATTGGGGATGACGCAGTTGTAGTCCCTCATATTTAAAGGGCATCAGGTTTGGTCCTGACTGACAACTTTTCCAGCAGCAAGTCCACACTCCAAGGACAGACTAACCTTACCCCATTCATCCTACCCTTCCCTATTAGCTTCAGCATTTCTTTCTTTCTTTCTCTCTGTCTCAATCTCTCTCTAACAGTAGGTAGCTACTGGACAGGGAGAATTTGAGGACAGGATACAAATGATAACATATACAGAGCATGTTCATTAACTCAAATCACCTCATTTACTGCTTCTCTAGTTTTTCAACCCAGAAGCAGAAACAATCACAAATAAATTAAGAACCACTCTGTGGCCAACAAGTGTTAACAGAACTGATATCAAAATAAGAAAGGCCACAGAAAGAAATGTAACTAAGGTAACCAGACTTCAAACTTCTGTGTATTCAAAATAACGAGAATATGGAACTCCGTCCCGGAACACAAAAAAAGAGGAAGAAAAGGAACACTGGCCGTGGGAAGGGAACTCCAGGAGTAGAACTGGACCATTGTTACAACACTCCATATTGCCCAGGTGGTCATCACTAACAAAAGCAAGGTAACTTCTACTTGGAACAAAAGCATCACAGAGCCCAACCAGGCTGGGTGCAAGGGAACCAGTTCAATTCCATTCTCACCTCGTTTTTCAGCGTGCCCACCACGTTCAGCAAGCTGTCGATCTTCTTCTCGTACTTGTTCATCTTGCAGTGAATGGCGTCCTCTTCGTCTGTCGAAAGGTCACTCAGGCGAAGCACTGACAGTAATTTTTCTGAATCTGGAGGAGTGATTTCCAAGCGATGGGTTGGTCCCTGGTCAAAGAGGAAAAGGATGGAACAAACATTCTAATTGAAAATACTCTCCTCATAATTTCAAAGAGGAAATCCCCACTGCAATGTAAAGATCTCTCTGCATCACGGTATTTGCACATAAGCTTCACCCCATTTTGTCCCAAAGTACAGATCTGAACCCTCTTAAATTCTCTTTGCTTCTCAGACTTCCTGGACTGAAAGAAAGGGGCTGGCTTTTTTTGCACATGGACTTGTTTCTCTTTTCCACTCCAGCACAGGAGTTTCTGTCAAATGTTTTGCTTTACATTTTGTTTTTTACACAATAAAGTGAGGTTTTTTTTAAAAAACAAACCAGGCCGGTTCCTAGCTCCTCCTGGGTGCAGTAGGAGGGATCATAACACAAGGAGTGTCATGACTTGTACCGCCACCAGGCTACGAAGGCAAACTGTTGTTGTCACCCTACCTCCCACTTGTATGATGACTCTCTGCAAGATGTTTTGCCGGGGGGCATCCAGGGGACTCTGGTTTTTACTCGGACACTGCGGCGCACATTCAAGGTATCCCCTTTCATTTTCTGCTTGTGCTTTTGCTGCAGTAGAGGAGAGAAGAAAAAATGGGGCAAAAAGAAACACATCACCTTAGCGATGCCTGCCCAAATAATTTCTGGGCCAAAATTGTGCAACGGAACAGGAAAACCCCAGCCCCCGCTCCCCCACCAAGTCATTCCAAAAACAGTACCACAGAAAACAGCTTCGCATTCTACATCACAGTGCGGTCGCAGTAACCATGCTCAGGAAAAAGAAATATAGATACCGCATAGCCAGGAGAGTAAGGGACCAGACTGAAAGCAGCTTTTGTTCTGGGTCACTCAGGATGATTGTGACATCATCCACGTTGCCTGGCCTCTTATGACACAAGACAAGGCCTTGGTTACCCTGGGAAAATTAGATCTCTCACGTGATTGGGAACAGTGATGCCCTGTGAGCATGGCGGACTATGAAGAAGAGGCAAGGTGGCCCATGACCTGCCACTAGACCTCATGGCTTCCGACAACTGGAATTATCAGGGGCCTAAAGCGTCTATGCTGGTAGGCCATAACTACTCTCTGAATCATTTTGGTGTTGGTAGGCACTCTTTTTTAGTACCAAATATAGTGACCTCTGGATGTGTTGTAGTATGCTTCACTGTTGTTACCATATTTGTTTTTCTGGGAAACAACCACGATGTGGTAAAAAGCCAACTACCAATAAGTTTACTTAATAATGAAGTGACTACACTTGCTTAGCGGCTTCTTTCCAAAATACAGAAGAGGGGAGTGGAATAAGACAGACGCCAGGTTTCATTTCTCAGTACGCTTACTCTTGGAAGCATCTGTTTTTAACTCATTTTTAGCTTATTTATATTATATGCTTATATTATTTATATTGTTTAAACTATTGTGCTTGATGTTTTAACGTTATTTGTAAACTGTCCTGACATCATTTTGACATAGGCTGGAGTATAGTTAAATAAATATTGTATTGATATGAAGAGAAGTCCTAAAGGAAAGGGGTGTGCTAGACCAGGAAAATGAAGTACCCAAAAACACACTCTGGATCAATAACATAAAATGCCCATCTTCTGAAATGAAACACTAAGATTAAACAGGGAGTGAGTAAACATCAGGCAAAGGCATACCACTTCAACCTGCTTTGCTTTTACTGATGCCTGCAGCGGCAGAAACAGGCCTTGAGCTTCCACTGGTGTTTCCGGGAGCATCTGCTCTCTCAACAGAGCCACAGAAGACACCTGGATGCACACTCATACCTGGGGTTTTGCAGGTGGTGGTGGTGTTTTCTGACCCTTTTTAATATGGACATGGACAGGGGTATTTTCATCCACATGGACATGCAAAGGGGGAGTTGTGGAGCGGCTCTTCATAGTTCTTCTCCAAGAAGCGGGAAAGGGCATTCAGTAGAATGGGGGAAGAAAAGGACCTGTGAATAAGTAGACTGGAAATAATAACAAATCCATGTGCCACAGATTTTAAAAAAAAAGACCTACAGCTGTCTAGGCGCGGGGGACCTGTAACTACTTCAAGACCAACAAAAGAGCATTTGACAGTTCTTCAAACACAGAGTACAATCTCTCCTGCATTGTTAGTATTCCATAAAGTTAGGGAGCTGCATAAAACAAGAACATCAGGAAGAAGGCTAGGCTTACATTGCCAATCCCTGCATATTTTTTCAAAAATTAGCCTCACTATGTACAGTGGAGCTTACTTCATTCTCTGCATGCACTGGATTGCAGTCTAAACCTTTTCCTTGACAAGCTAGTTTTCAATGCACAAAGGGCATAAGAATAATTTAGACATGATTCCTCCACCTGGACTAATACTAACAGGAAAGCCTCTACCACATGTGAGCTCTGTGCATTTTTGCTAGCTCTAATTCAGGCTTCCCTTCAACAGCACCGCCCATCTTGAATAATATTCACTTCTTAGGTACAGTTTCGCACTTCAGTGCTGGCTCTGTCTTTTTAGTCTTTCAATGACAAAGCAAGAAAATAAACAGCGCTGACAACCAAGTGACAGCATTCAGATATCACACTAAATCCAAATTATGAACAGCTAAAACAAACTGCAGCCTTGTCCACTATTACTTTCTCTCTCTTCCATTGTAGCAATTACAAGAAATAGCTTGGAAGTGAAAACCTCATTTATGAAGCTCGTTTCCCATCTGAACCCTAAATGGTGGTTAACATTAAGTATCATTTCTTTAAACAAGCTAACTTCAAAACCCATAGATTGAAGCTGGTTTATTCTGAAAATCCACAGTTAAACTAGGCCTCATTTGTTCGTGCCTAGATGTCACAACAAGCTATTAGCAGTTGAAAAACATTCACTGGTGCTTCTGAACACCTCATGGGGGAGAGGGGAAAGACTGCTTGATGGAGACTTCCCTAAGGCACTCATCACAGTAAGCCGCAGCTTAGCCTTATGTACAAACTATATCATTATTTCCCATAATTATATGAAAATAATGTGAAAAGTGGGTTCAAGAAGTTCTGAAACACTAACCAGAAGCTGTATATTCAGCAACTGACCCTGATTTCACATTGTAAATGTCATAAAACATTCTGATGTACATACATGACTCTAAATATCCCCTAATTTGTCATATATAGCCTACAACTTTTCATTTCAACTACATCTCCCCCAACACAGAAGATTCTTGCAATAAATATATATATGTACACATAGACAGATAGATTCAAGAGTTTTGACATATGAAACCATTTTGTATTTTTCTTTACCACATAGCTGCTATCTACTGTGACTATAAATGTCTCTGTGCCTCCATGTTATTTGGGTAACATCTCCAACTGCAATCAGAGTTACACTCAGAGTTTAGATAAGTTACTCTTTCAGACTACAGTTCCCAGAATGCTGCAGCCAGCATGGACACATTCTGTGAGCTTCGTTTTCTAAGCTCTAGGTGTACTATCTGAAATAAACAGTCTAGCAGTACATTTCCAGTTCCTCACTTCCCCATGGCAACCACCCCCTTTTAAAAGTTAGCATTGCAAGTAAATGTATTCAGGGAAAGGATAACGCTACATGGTAAAATAACATACAGATTCCAGGAGTGCCTCACAGTATGGTAGTTCTTTTTGAGTTGTAATAGCTATTCCACTCCTGATAGATGGAGACAACCTGTAAGGACATAAATAAGAAATGTCACCAATTTCAAAAGATATCAAACATTTTTCTTTCCTGTACACATATACAGTGCTCTAGGCAGTAACCTAGCATATATGTGAGTAGAATCACAAGACCTAGCGCAGTTGTGAAAGGGGATGAAACAAATTCACACGGAAGAAGAGGCAAGACCTGTTATTATTTATCTAAAGGACCACCTTCACTTGGTTGAGAGCACCTTCAAGTGCTTAGGAAACAGGGCCCTTTAGGCAGTGGGGCCAAAATAATGGAAAATCCTGCAGATTCATGCCATGTTTATGCTGCACAGTACAAGCATTTGCCTGAATTCTGGCAACCTTTCTCTTCTTCAGAGTTGTCTTTAAACAGAGTGCTTGCACAACTTCTCAGTGTAATCTGTACACTGGAGAACGCGGACTATCATTAAATCTGACTCTGAAGTATGCACCTGCATGAGCATGCACTACAGGCTTTAAGCCTCATCCAGCTTAGACATCTGTTACACATGTCCTGACAAAGCCAATGTGTATCAGAGTATTAGGATTATTGCTATTATTATATTCATTTATATCCCACCTTTCTCCCAATAACGGGGCCCAAGGCATCTAAAAACGAGCCTAAAGAACCTCCCAACATTAAGAATTTATGCTCTTGCTTTCCTCTTTCCTTCCTAGACACACTTTTCCTTTTGTGCTGCTCTGTTCCAGCTGCGAAACAGAATACATGAGTGGTACAAACAATAAATGCATAAAAGAACTCCCATCATTTCACCTCATAAACCTACTGGCTGGAGGGCTTTAGCCCAGGGGTGGAGAAATCTGTTATCCCTGATACAACTCCCATCATTCTCAACCACTAACCATGTTTGCTGGGGATGATGGGAGCTGGAAGTCCAGCAGAACGGAGAAAGGACGCATATTCCTCACCCTCCTGCGGTGGAAACAGAGCTTAAAACCGAAACTTTTTTTTTTTTACAATGGTCATGCCTGCTTAGGCGACTATGGGAGCTGCAGTCCAAAGGACCAACTCTCCCAGACGTTACGGAAGACACCAGAAGAGCGGGAAACGAAGCCGCCCGCCGCCTTTCCTTCAGGAAAAGAGCCAGAGCGGCCCCAGAGGCACCAAGCAGGCTTCGCCCGCCCTCACCCACCATGAAGCTCTCATGCGGCCCCGGAGGCGCCGCCTCAGGATCTCCTCGAAGTTGTGGATGAGGCGGCGGTAGCCGAGGCTGCTGCGGCCGCTCCCGGCGCTGCCATGGACCCCCTGAAGCCGGGGCGCCGGCGGCCGAGGCCAAAAGCTCCGGCAGCTGCAGCGGCTGCACGGACTGGCCGAGAAACAGCTGCAGCTCCAGGACGCCGCGAGCGACTTCCGGCTCCGCCTCCGGCACGCCGCACGCCGCTCCCCCATTGGACCGTTCAAACCCCCGCCGCCCTCGTGACCAGCGCCCTCCACTCCTCCTTCGCTCTCTCTGCTCCCGCTCGCGCCCGCGCCCCCGCCCCTCCATTTAAAGGCAACGGCGGGTGACGTCACAACGGCACCGCCCCGGGCCGGCTGAAGACTGTTGCTATGACAACTGATGCGGGGGACGCTACCAGGCCAGAGGCCTAATGAAGAGAAAGCGTCAAATGCACACGGATATCACTTTTCCCAGCTCTGAAAGAAAAGACAGGAAGGACGACTCTCTTCTCCAGAAGCGAAGCGAATGGGAGACAGTGTGGAGTTATGGTTGCCAGACCAAGTCCTTCAGGGAGAGCCTGAGTTCAGAGACAGTGGGGTGTAGTGGTTAGAGCCCTGGCCTGGGATTTGAGATATGCGCCTAATAATTATTGTTTTTATTGTGGCCACCACTGAAACCCCTCAAGTGTGAACAAGACAAAAAAAGACACACAAAAACCAGATCACAGAGGAGCAGCAAAATCATTTTATTGCAAATTTTATTTCTCCTTCTTCAGACCTGAAAAGAAAAAAATTCAGTACCTGCCAGCTTAAGCCTCAATATACCACCACAAATTCAAGGAAGAAGAGAGAAAAGAGGGCACAACTGTTTTCCTTCCAAAAAGGTGCCGACGTCTACATGAGAAAGTTATTAATACCCCACACACTCCAGTTCCACTCCTTCCCTGTGTTACTGGTTTATGCAAAAATCTGATAAATGGAGAAAAATTACTCCATATGAAGCAGGTAATCTGGGAGGTTAAAACTTAAGTACCAAACTTCAGCATATTATATGGAGTCAAAGATAAAAGAATTCCAAATTTGTTTCCAAAATCAGGAATTTCACATTGGAGTGTTATGTGTGGCATAAAACTACTCAGAAGAGGTGTGGAGTAGGAAAAAGGATGTAAAATTAATTCATGCATCCCTTGATTGAACAACTGAACAAATAAATGCAAGTAAAATACAAATAAATACATTTTAAACTCCAGTCTTTAGTCTATATACTCCAAAATGAACCCACTAACTCTATGAACAGAGGAGAAACTGGTAATCCATAGATTGTGTCTTGGCCCTGAGGGCTCTTTTGATATTCCCCAAACTCCATCCTCTTCTTAACCCTGGCCCCCCAAAAAATTTCAGTCCCAAAGTGACTTTTTTTTTACTTCTGGAAACCTCCAAGAGCAGCAATTTTGAACTAAAACCTGATATATGCTCTCTCCAACTTTGCTCCCCATCTACCAGCCTGTTTTTGTAAGACTGGGAGCTGACATCTGTACATTTACTATATTGTCTTTGGAAGCTGATGCAGCCTGCAGCCAGTTTTAAGACTGAAAAGTGGTTACCAGACCCCCAGAGAATTAACCACCCCTCTGGAAGGACCACTTTGGTTTTCAGTCATCAAATAAGGTCTACTTGCTTCAAAAGCTGGCTCTGGAGTGGGAAGAGTGACACCAGATCAAGAAACAATTCAATTCAAAGTAATCCCATTCACAGCCATGATTTTATCAATAGCAAAAAGTCTGCATTCTCAAAGCAGAAATCTCATATCCAAGCTCTACCAAAGGAAAAGGCACCTAAGACAGCAGTGCCAAAATATTTTGGTTCTGTCCACAACCCCTGTCCTGGACAGTCCTCAAAAAGTGTACGTTAAACAACACAATCCTATGAATATTTTACTTCAGAGTAAACTCACTTCCAGATATGTGTACAACTGTAGCCCCAAATCCATGATTCACATCACTTATTTTGGGCCACTGAAGGTAACAAGGCCAACCCAACTGGAAGGCACATCTATTTTGCAAACTGAGTTGTTGTATTTTCACCTTCTCCTTCCTTCCCCATCTTTAAAGAACTGAAGCAATTACTGTTTCCTCAGCACCTAGACAATTCGCCCACAGAAATAACATATTCGTCTCATGGAATTATGATTTCCAGGGTCTTTCATTCAGAGAGAGGCCAGCAAAAGAAGGGTTTCAGAGCCACTTGCTGTGAAAAATGAGAAGCAGGCTCTGGATCCTGCAAACATCAGCCACTTTTCCATTGTAGCCCCGAATCCCTCACCTGGCACGTGCTTCCCTTCTTCCATCTCTTCCAGGACCAAGAAAATATTTTGCAGCAA
Source organism: Cyclura pinguis (assembly GCA_030412105.1). Lineage (NCBI taxonomy): Eukaryota > Metazoa > Chordata > Lepidosauria > Squamata > Iguanidae > Cyclura > Cyclura pinguis. Next base: position 2,332,368 of record CM059613.1, read on the forward strand.
CATCAAAATAATCAGGAAGACATGTGGTGTTGTTTAGAACCCTTGGAAATGCAACTTGGAAGTCAGGTCTCAGCATGGAATGACCTCTAGCCAACACACAACAGTCTGGAAACACACAGACAAACAGCACTCATCAAGTCAGAATTTACCCATTACAACCTTAACGCTTCTCAATGAACCACTGCACATGTGTCTTTGGTTCTGCTGCTCTCTGGCTTCCACCAAGGCCTTGACTAGCTCTACAATGTATACTCTTTTTTCATCTTCTTTTTTGACCCAAACGACTCTACTCCGTTTTAACTTTTAAATGAAAACTGCATTCCAAGCTTGTCCTGTGCAAACTGGCAACAGCTGGCACCTGAGGCACAGCACAACATCAGTTGGCAGCCCTGGCATGCCTGATGGCGGCCTCCATTCGATGGTACCAAGGCTGGATCTTGGTATGTGTCATCATGTCATCAAAAGCTTCCAAGCCTTCCATGACACGCAGGACTCCGTACACAGCCTATGCAGACGAAGCAGAGAGAAACAGTTGAGTGCCGACTAATATTTATGTCTCTCTTCCTCCCCTTCCCCATCTGAACCTCACAACATCCCTTTGAGGTAGACCAGGCTGAGAAAGAGAATGACTGGCCTGTCAGTGAATTTCATGACTCAGTGAAGACTAGAACCTGGTTCTCCCAAATCCCAGTCCAACACTCTGCTTTTACAAAGGGATGCCCAGCTTCAGCGTCCAGCTGGAAAAGCCTTGCAAGCAGATCAGACAAAGCAATCTAGTCCATCATCTTGTTCCTTCAGCCTGACCAAAAGATGGGCCATTTCCACCCTACACTTTTACAGTGCTATTATTCCACTTTCAATCTCCTACGGAATCCTGGGTTTTGCGGTTTAGGAGAAGAGCATTTAGAATTCTCAGCCAGAGAGCTCTTTGGCCTCAGTAAACTACAAACCTCAGAATTCCACAGGATGTTGAAAGCAGAATAACAGCACTATAACAGTGTAGTGCGGAAATGGCCTTAGTCTCCCAGTATAACTGCTTTTAGCAAGTCTTGGCCATTTCCTTACCAAATCTGCCAGGTTTGGCTGTGCTCCCCCCATGAACATTCTGTGTTTGCCTACTGCTTTCACCCAGTCATTGGCAGCTTTGTACAAATCTTCCCTAACATCATCCTGCAAATGGTGCCTGCAAAGAGAGAGAGAGAGAGAGTGAATATTCCACAATACTCCTTTTACTTTGTTCATCTTCCTTTTTGATTTAGCTAGGATTGCAAAACAAGAGAATTTGGAATTAATTTTAAATTTACACCTAGCTCTGTAGGAGTAAGTAATAATGAAACCTGAGAAATGAAAATCACAGAAAATTACTACAATACGTGGCCACTGCAGCAGGATTATTCTATACCCAGAAGTAGAAAACTACAGCAATACCAATGAGCAAGAACTAGCTGCTGAAACTGATGGACTTAGCTGAAATGGATAAATTAACTACACCGATTATATAAGAATTGCTGTCAACATTTTTGAAAGACTGAGATCTTTTAATCAGCTTTTTGCGCACATTCCCACATCTCCAAAATTAATTAAGAACAGCCAACCTGCTCTTTAGCCTCTTGCTGATAAAGAACATAGCAGCAGCTCCCACGTATTTGGCAAAGAGGCCTTCCACAGGGCCAAACTTTCCTTCACGGACAATGTAATCAAAAGACGCCAAGGCTTCGCCAGGGGTGCGGTAAACATTGGGTGAAATGAGATGTACAAGCCAGTCGTCTGCCCACTTCCTCCATTTCATCTCCTCCCTGTAGGCAAGCCAGAAAAACATTAGAATTTTTGCATATGTATGTGTGTGTGCCAGGGATTGGTGAAGGAGAAAAGGCAAAGTTTGGGAAAGTTACTTTTTGGTACCACCACTTTACTAGTTCATGCTGGCTAAGGGATTCTGGGAGGTTAACCCAACTTTCTCCCTACATTCAGAAATAAGAGGCAGACATTATACTATAGGGTCTAAAAGCAACCCGAAGTACAGTTTCTGACCAAAATTAAAAAAACAGAGCTCTTCTCTTGCCCTGTTTCACAGTTCCCACATTCCAGACATAGTTAATCCTATGAAAAATTGAACAAATCCAGCCCAGATTCACATCCTTTCATCCAGAGCCTGCTCTAGATGTTTTTCTGCCTGAGCCACGGTAGCAAACATCACACCCCCAAGTCAAAGTGCATGACATCTTAGTGCCATAATACCTTAGTGCCTGAGGTAGCATCTCTCACAAAAGCCTTTCTCCATTCTTGGTGCCAAAAATCTTGCCCCACTTAAATAATTAATAATGGGCTGCCTGCTGTGACAGCCAGGATCAGCTCCCTGCGGAGGCCACTTCCTTTTGCCTGTAGATAGGGCCAACCTCACCTCCATTCCCCAGAACCATACATACACTCTCGCATCTTTGACAGGATAAACACACAGAGTCTCCTGTTCATCCAACATAAGCCAGTATTTGTTCCCATACTCCGTCACCTCCTTGCCCCGCTCATTTCTGGTTTTCATGGGAGGATAATACGACACAATTTCTTCCAAACTCTTCCTGTGAAGGGAAAAAATAATGTGGTTTGGGGGAGCAAGGATGATCAAGAACTCAGAATAAAGGTTCACCTTGTAGGAAAGAAAAAAAATAGGATGGCAGAAATTTTCACTTACCTGGAAATGAGATAGGTTTTAATTGCACTGATGATCACAGAAGAGTCATTCAATTGCTGGGAGGGGATGTAAAACAGAATTTCAGCAAAGTTTTAGACGCCATCAAGATCACACAAGCGCAGAATCACAGAGTTGGACAGGACTATAACGGCCCTTTAGCTCAAGCATCAGGCAACAGCAGGATTCTCCTCTAGCTCATCCGACGGTAGCCGTGTGTGCCTCTTTCCAACAGGCAAGAGAAACAGCAGCTGCTTTTGGCCTGCAGGGGTATTCCACAATTGGGGTGCCACCTCAAGAAGGCCCTGTCTCCCACATCCCCACACAGTATATTAACCTCACTTGTGGGACACCGAGAAGGGCTCCTTCAGTAGACTGCCATCCTCAGGTAGGCACATATACAAATCCTTGCTAGCTCCCACCCTGGTTGATTAGAAAAAGAAACGACTATGGGTCAATTGGGACACTTACCAGGGTGCTGCCAGTGTTGGCAAGGAGAATGGGCACCTTTCTGTACACGGAGAATTTTATTTCCTTCCTCATGACTGGATTTACCTCCACGATCTCATAAGGCAGCTGGTGATAGTCAAGGAAAGCTCGGACTTTGCTGCAAAAGGGGCAGGTCTTGTATTGGTACAGAGTCAGCTGCAAGCCACCTTCGGGGAGCTGGGCAGGAGAAGTAGAAGAACACTCCAATATCTGTGTCACTTGCCAGGCTCAAGAAACATTTCCCTGTATTTACTGGAATAACACAGAGTCTTATACCCAAAGCAATTTCCTTCTCATGAGCAGTTCTCAAAATCCCAGCTTTAACTATCGTTGCCAGAGTGAAAACTTAGAGACGGCTCCTGGACCTTTAATGACCATGCAGAAGCCGGAATTTCAGCTTGTCTGCTTGTCACATAACCAAACATGCTGAAATTCCTTCTTCTACGCAACCATTAAAGGCACCAGAGCCTTCTCCAGTTTTCACTTTGGCAATCTTCATTCTAATAGACTTTGAATGATACGAGCCTGAAGTCATGGTTGGGCTCTTCTTTATTAAAGCTGATTCTGAAGCGATTCAAGGGGTCTAGTAAAAAACAGACATTAAGGAAAAGTTACTTTTTGGACTGTAACTCCTGGATTCCAGCAACGCGGGGGATTCTGGGAGCTGCAGTCCAAAAAGTGGCCTTTTCCCTGAGCTCTGATTGAGATGGCCCCTACCAGCACTAGGTTCAGGTCATTCATAAAGGAAGTATCGCTCCACCCAGAGCTTAATTAGCTTAGAAGGTTTGCTGGTCATATGATGAAGCCATGGCCACTAACTAAGACAGCCTTTTTTTTTTTTTTTTTAAGGATTAAAATGAAGGACGAAAGCGGAGAGCTGAGGGCACTCCCTCGAGCTGACTGCAAAGAAAGGCGGGCAAAGGACACCCCCCCCAGCCCGCAAAGGTCAGGAGGACTCCAACTCCCATCGGCCGGGATGCTCGCGCCCCCTTACCAGCGCCGCCTCCTGCCGCGCCCGCGGCTCCTGGCCCCGGAGGCGCCACCGCAGCGCCTGACAGAAGCCGACGGTGCCCCCCAAGGCGAAGGCGGCCCCCGCGGCCCAGCCTCGCCCCCGGCTCCCGGCTCCCGGGGGGAGGGAGGAGGAGGAGGAGAGGGGCCGCGCCCGGCGCCCGGCCCCCAGCAGCTGCCACGCGGCGCCCCGCCAGCCCCGCCAGCCCCGGCAGGCCGCTGCCATCTTCCCCTCGCCAGGGAAAGAAAGAAGAGAAAGGGCGCGGGCGGGCCCCCGTAGCAATGTATACAGGCGTGTAGGAGCACGAATGTGAGTCTTCGCAGAACGGGGAGAACGGGGGTTGTTAGCGTCCGAGCCGGGACGGACGGGCACGTTGCAGGAATCGCCGGGTCAGATAAAATGCGAAACCTAAAATGCACATTTTTAATACCGTTATCAGGTATCCAGGTGCGGCTGGACTATTCGTAGATGTAGTTTAAACATACAGCAAACAATTCTGTTTTGCTAGTTATCGTTATGAGAGAAAGGGCTGCGCCGCTAATTAGTTTCCTTGCTTAAAATGTTCACGTACTGGTTCTGGAAGCCGCCTTGGGTCCCGCTCTGAGACGAAGGCAGTATTCAGATAAATTAATAAACTGGACAGCGATAGAGCTATAAGAGGGGCGGGGAACCTGCGGTTGAACTATGATTCCCATAATCCCCAACTAGTGGGTCAGTTAGTTTGTGTGTTGGTGTAGGACACTGGGAGTCTAAGGTTCGAATCCTCCCTCGGCCATAGAAAGCCGCCCGGGGCAAGTCATGCTCTCTCAGCCTCAGAGGAAGACAGGGAGCAAACCCCCTCTGAGCAAATTCTGCCAGAAAAGCCTATTATAGATTCTCCGTAGGGCTGCCATAAGTCAGAAACGACTTGGAGGCACACAACAAGAACGAAGTCCTGCCAAAAGAAGGAAGATGATTCAAAGCGGCAGCAAGAAAAATTAAGCCCAGATTCGGAGACTGCTTCATACGAGGACCAGCCAGTTTTGGCAACGCATCCCTAGCGATGTCTCCTCGAAAGAAAACCCCCAGGGCTGCGCGGACCCGTGGCTGCCCTGAAACGGGATGCGCGAACCACAGAACAATAATTTCTGGCCCTGCCGCGTCATCTCCAGAGAGACGATGGTTCCACAACCACACGATTTAAGCAGCCGGGGGGCGTGGCTTCTTACGCCGGCGGGCTTTGACCTTTCCCGGTGGAAAGACGGCCCTTTGTCTGCAGCTGTCATTTCACGCGTTTTTAGGCCATTTGGAGGAAGGGGGGGCTCTAGACCCCTTCCCAGGCTAGGCTGGAGGGGGGTCTGTCTCCTCCTGGAAATAAACGAGCAGGCAAAACTGGACCACCGTCTCCTATGTCGCTGAGCCCCCTCGGGAACGATCAAGCGGCAGGGTACAAAGCCACCGCCACTTCGGCACCGCCTTCAGGGTACCCCCCCCCCCGCCGCTGTGGAGACAGGCGGGCGCAGAGGCGGGCAGGGGCGCGGCCCCGGGAAAGTGGGCGGGGCTGCCCCGGCCTCCCCGTTCCATCCGGGAAGTCAGGGGGCGAGGCCTAACCTCCGGCCGGGGGATTCTGGAGGTCGGCTGAGCCGGGCGGGAGCGGGATGTCCGGGCCGAACGGGGAGCCGCACCTGAGCCTCGGGAGGGGCGAGGAGGACGACGACGACCACGACGAGGACGGGGGCTTCGGGGAAGCAGGTAACCTTCGGGCTCCCTCCTCGGGGCGGAGGACCCTTTTTTCCATCCATTTGAAGCTGCCCCCTCCCCCCGCTTTTTCATTCATTCGTAAAGATCCTGGCGTGCTTTGGGTTATTTCCTCATTTATTTGCAAGGCTTCAGTTCCCTGCAGCCTTGCTCTAAAGCCCCATTCAGCTCACGCGTCACTCCCCCCTCCCCCGAGCAATCCTGCGTTGAAGGTACCGGTGGAGGGGGTCCTGCGATCGAATGCTCTCCTTCCCTGTTACTACTAACGATTGCTATTATGGTCACTAGGCTCCGCTGATGTTCTGCCTTTTCTGCGTTGATTTCAAGGCGCCTCGCACGGTTCTTGTCCTCCCTGCTTTGTCTCTACAACAACCCTGTGAGGTAGGTCAGGCTGGGAGGGAGAGAAAGAGCAGGACTGGCCCAAGGTCATGGCTTAGGGAGGCTAGAACCTGGATCCCCCAAGTTCCACTCCAGTTTTGCGTTTGGCGGTAGGGACTGGGTGTAATTTCCAGCTAAGTAGAGCGAGCAAGGAGTAAGTCTGCAGGGAACTGAAGCCTTGAAAATAAATTAGGAAATAATCCAAAGCACTCCACGATCTTTATGAATGAATGAAAAAGCGGGGGGGGGGGCTTGAAGTAAGTCTGGCTGAGAGAGAGTGACTGACCAGCCCAAGGTCACCCAGTGGGTTTCATGGGTCGGTGGAAACTTGAACCGAGCTCTCTCCGAAGCTCAAGCCTCTCCATCGCATTTAGTCAAACTGCCCTGTCTTCTCTAATGGTGATAATGGAAACCGTGCCTGTGGAAAGTTAGCATAGCCTTGGCCGTGTTGTGCCGGGCTTCTGGAAGCTGAAATCCAGAATGTTAAGAATGCAACAGATATCTTGGCGCTGGGTTACTGCAACGAATTGTCTTGGATCTGCTCAAGCTAAGGCCTTTGTAAGCCACCTGGCATCCCAGACTGGAAAATTGGAAAAGAAAGAACAACAGCAACGACAGAAACTTAATTATTACAATTCAGTTATATATCAAATTAACAGTGGAAGAAAAAAAAAAGCTCAGGTTATAGATGTGGGAATCCCTAGGGGAGAGCCGGGGTTGCGTAGTAGTTTTGAGCATTGGACTATAAACCTGGAGACCAGGATTCGATTCTCTACTTGGCCATGGAAACCCACTAGGTAACCTTGGGCACATCACACTCTCTCAGCCCCAGGAAACTGTGATAGGTTTGCCTTAGGGATACCGTAAGTCCGAAATGACTCGGAGGTACACAAAGAACAAATCATGTTACCTCTCAGTATTGTCTTCTGCCGCAGGTTTTACAGTGGAAAAGTCCAGAAGGGAATCCGCCTGTCTACTCCGAGGCTAGGACAAAATGTGAATGGTAGCCATTTTGCATTCTCTTCCTCCTCCTCCTCCTCCATCTTATTAAATTTCCTTTTTTTTCCCCCTCTCACAGAATACGCAGCCATCAATTCCATGCTGGACCAGATTAACTCCTGCCTGGATCACCTGGAAGAGAAGAATGACCACTTGCATGCCCGGCTCAAAGAATTGCTGGAATCCAACCGCCAGACAAGAATGGAGTTTCAGCAGCAGCTGAGCGAAGGTGAAGACACAGAGGCTGAGGTGCAGAGACCTGAGCCGGACACTTAATGTCCAGCTGCCTCTTGGGGCACAAAACCCAGGTGTAGATGGTTGCCGTTCCTGACGGGACCGCCTTTCTCCTTCGGCTAAAAGTTAAAACTTTCTGAATAGAAAAAGGTGCTTTTGGTTTGGTCCGGTCCGTGTGTTTCAGCCCCCCTCTTCCCTTCCTCTGTGTGTCCATGACTATGGCTGCTATGTTGTGATGTTCTTAAAGGGAACCAGGGTTGCTTGCTGTAGCTTGTGAGGAATAGGGTAGGGGTGGGAACAAAATAGCCTTAGGTGAATGCAGAAGAGTTTAGCTTGCACGATGGGGGTTGTATTGCACATTGTCTTGCCACGGGAAAAACTGACTTCAGAAAAATGGAGTCGCTTTCAGACTTGGCTGTTCCTTTCCTTTTGCCTAGCTAGCTGTGGTTGCACAATCAAAGCTGCAGTTGTATACCCACTTATCTGGGAGTAAGCCCCACTAAATGGGAGTCTCACTTCTGAGTAGACGTCTATAGGATTTCACTGTGAATGTAAGAAAAAGCCCTTGGTTTGACAGAAGATGTACGTTCTTGAACCTTTGCCTCATCAATCCCTTTAATGTGAAAACAAAGCAGTAATTGACATATTACTTGCCCATACACCCTAGAGATGGAAACAGTACTCAAAAAATAGTTGGAAAACATTTTTCTGGAGTGTTGGAAAGCCCTGATGAGGAGAAGAAACCTGGACTAACAAGAATCTTCACAGTTCATGGGTTCTGTTGTGCAAAATTTGCACCGATTTAGCACAGGAAAAGAGCGTTGTCTGTGCAGAAGTATTATTTTCTGTGCATAAAATGCTGTTTTCTGTACCACACCATATAAAATTTTTGCAAAGAGCAAGTTCTGAATTTAGAGAGAACCATTATGGTTTGAGTATTGGATTAGGACATTAAGAGAACAGAGTTTGAATTCTCACTCAGCTATGGAAACTCACTGGGTGACCTTGGGCAAGTGACACTCTCTCAGCCTTAGAGGAAGATAAAACCCTCTGAACAAATATTTCGAAGAAAACCCCATGATAGGATCACCTTACAGTCGCTGTAAGTCAGAAATGACTTGAAGGCACACAATGACACAAGTTCTGAAATACAAATAGTAATTCTAACTATTTCCCACTGGAAGAAAATTGCTAGAATTATTTGTTGCTTCTTTTGAAAGTGAAACTAGTGGAAAAGTTACACCCAATTAGTTCTGTCTTCCTGGAAAATTTTATTCAGCATTGGCTCTTCCCTGTTGAGATTTCTAAATTTGTCCTAGCAACCTGAATCATCAGTGTCCATACAATGATAAATTAAGATTTAAATTAAAAATTAAGTATCTCGTAATTTTTTGGATGAAAAATGGTGATCTGCATGTTGGAAACCACTTTGAATCCTCAAACAGGGGCATGTCCTATCCCCTTTTTTGAGACAGGGAACATTTTTGATTTAAAATGCAAGACACTACACCTCTGCTGTTTTCCCTTTCATGAAGCAAATGTTTATATTTTAAACAAGCCTCACCTTTTGATGCCGAGCTGCACAATTTTGCTGTTAGCTTGTCCTGTGTGCATATGTGAGCAGGCCATTCATGAACAGAAACAAAATCTAACGTGCAATAGGTGGTAATTCCTTTTCCTTTTGCAAATAAAGGCTTCAGAGGCAAAAAGGTGATGCCAGACAAAACTTAGTCACACTTGCTTCCTGTCTAGGCAGAGATGTCACTGTCAGCTTCCTCATTCTCTTCCCATGACCTGCTTTTATTTATTTATTTCCACAAAATGCCCAGCATCTTACATAACCACAGACTGAGGCTGCACGGCAGTCTTGAATTTATATCTAAATGCAGTGTGCAGTTGGAATATCACCAGCTTGGTAAAAGTAAAATCTACCCATTTTTCCTCTGGGGAGAAATTCAACATTGCCTCAGTGTTACGCAAAGACAGGCCAGGCTTTAATTCCTAGTTTCCACCCTAAATAAGTGTGAAATGAGAGTCGAGATGGGATATTGATTTATTTGGGAGACTAGAAGATCAAAGTTGATATTGATCCCTCGGAAAAGATAGCCCCTTGCTGCATTTTGAACAGTCTTTTGAAGCTGTGCTCTGAATCTCTAATCAAAAGCAGATCTTCTCTGGAAAGCATGATTTGGAAATGAGATCTGGAGGGGTTTCTTAAGAGTATAGAGCAGGAGCGGGCAACTTCAGAGGGTCCAAGAGGCATTTATTGCCGCCTCCTCCAGATCTTAAAGGGCTGCACTTTCTGTCTGATGTCCCCTCAGTGCAAAGAATAAATTTCCCCTCACAAGAGAGGGCCAGCATGGTATAGTGGTTTGAGCTTTGGACTACAACCCTGGAGATCAGGACTCTTCCCTGCTCAGCCATGGAAACCCCCTGAGTAATCTCGGGCACATCACACACTCTCAGTCTCAGAAAACCGTGTGATATGTTTGCCATGAGTCTGAAACAGCACAAAGGCACACAACAACAAGAAAGATGATTGGGAATTAAAGGGCAAGGACAGAGTTTTTAGCCTTCTGAAGTTGTAGCTACTGAATCCCTAAATATGGAGCAAAAAGTGTTAAATTTACATTTAGATGCTGCTAAGTTATGAATTAGTTGAATTTTCATCCTTCATTTGTCCTCTCCCCAGCCCACTGTATTTTAATCTGATCTTTTCAGACCCATGTTTGTTGGCACAATTCTGGGTAATGACTTGTGTGAAGAACTGTTCACTCCTGTTTGGTCATCCCTTGTTGCCGCGCTGTTTTCATACCAAAAAGGGATCAAGACACTCTTGGCCAGAGTCCCTGTGTATGATTTTTATGTGTTTTATATATTAAAAAAAGTTTCCAACATAATACAAGGGATTTTGCAAGTCTGTGGAATTTTTTTATGGTTTCCTGGTTGAGTTCAGAGGCCTCTGCACTTAATACATTTTCAAAGTTTCTTAAAAAGTGACTTTTAAAAATTGAAGTGGTAATAGGGAGCAAAGAATCTGGTTGGAAGGAAGTTTTGTAGGAATGGGGCCCATTCTAAGAGGGATTTCATTTTTAATGAGAGTCCCCAAAACGTCTTCTATTCTACCAGCAGATATGGGCTGCCACCCTGTTAGTGACTTAAGAAGGTGTATGTCCAACTTCCACCTGTGTAACTCTATTCTTTTGTTGTTGTAGAGGCTGGATTCTTTACCAACTGCACAAACTTTGCACCCAAACCCACCTTTTAGACTGGTGGAGCTCTCCCCCATGCAAAATGCAGCCATTTACTCACTAGTTGACCTGCAGCCAGTCGTGTTCCTATAAATGGATGCAGAGCAATGGCATCACCCTCTGGAACATCCCTGGCAAGTCCCACTGGTTACCTATCACTTTGCATCCATACCTGGCTGCTGCTTCATGACTGTGTAGTGGCAGGGGTGCAGCAAGTGGAAAGGTGAGCTTCAGTGGGAGGTGAAGTGTGCCATCATTTTGTCACTGAGGAACTTCACATCTCCTGATCTAAACTCTTGGCTGCAGTGTCTTAAAAAGAGAAAAAAAATACTGATTTGCCTGGAGTAGGCTATAAATGGATAGTCATGAACTCTTCCCCCAGTCCAGCACCCTACAAACTTCTTGGTCTACAAGTTCCATTACTTTATTATTTATCATACCTTTTGTGAATAATGGGAGCTGTGGTCCACATCACCTGTAGGGTACCAGGCTGGGGAGTCTGCTGTATTGAGATGCAGCTCTCCTACCCTTGAAAAGGTATGTGGAGATGTTTGACACAGAGATCTTAACTTCCCTTCCTAAAAAGCACCAAGGTGATGAATGGAGAGACCAAGCACTTAGTGACTGAAGCCTGCTGGTGTCTTGGGCATGTATAAGTTCACCTATGGAAGTAGCTGGGAGTTCCAGTGCAGAAAGACTGCCTGTGGTTCCAGGTTGCGGAAGAGGAGTTGTGTATATATCTACACTTTGTACTGGCCATAGACGCACATGTGCCTTGGGCTGTGCATTTCCATATTGGCTGCCTTGGTTCAGTTGCACGTTGCAGCTATTCAGCATTAGAGTTGCATGGCAGAAGTTGATGTATAATTCTGCATATGGAGATCTACACTATGCAGCCTCAATTCAGGATCTCTGGCTACATTTTAAATGAGTAAGCACCAGATTGCTCAGAAAAACAGCTCCCTCAGCCAGAGGAATGTTCCACATGTGGTAGGGTCTTGTATCAAGCACAAGAACAAAGCTAGCTTGTTTTTCCTGATTTTAATTTAACAAAAAAACTGCAGTAACACTAGAGCAATCCTTTTTCTTCTTTCTAAAAGTAGAAGACAAGGGTGGGGCGGGGGAGTAAAACCTTTCTCAGAGAAATCTACACAAAGAGAAAACACACCTAACAAAAGTCATCTTATCTGGCCCTACGCCTAGCAGAACGCCTTAGCCTGGAGGCAGCATTTCCCAGGGAGGGCAGCTCTATTTCCTTTTCTTGGTCTTGACCCTCCAGGCCGTCATTGGCTCCGGAATCCGCTTCATCTGCTGAGACTCCGCCCATGGCCGCCTCTGGCGGAATTTCACTGCAAGACGCCATTTTCTGTCTGCACAATCCAGGCACATCTCCCTTCATTGTGATGAAGTGATCACCAGTAGCTGACAGCCTTCTTCTCCCATCATCTCCACCTCCTACAGCCAGGGCACTGTGTACATCATCCATTTCTGGAGGGCTGCTCTGAGCTGCAGAGACAGGCTCCTCTCCCAGAGCCCCATAAATTTCCACCTGGGCCGTAGCCTCGTTTGTGGTACTGGCCGTTTCAGTTTTGTCTACCATTTTTGCAGCAGCGGCAGCTGTTTGTCGGTCATGCGGCTCCTGCTGAGGGCACGAGGAGGCCTCCACAAGTAAGGTCGTGGCCTGGAGCCGTGCAGCTTTGTACCTCTGCAAAGATGAAAGGAAAGAAGCAAGTGAGGGTTACTGATGGTTATCCTGAGGAAATACACGAATGCCAACCTCACTGGAAGCCCAATTGGCACCAATATTACTGTTATCCTGGCACCAGGTGGAAAGATGGTTGTTCACCAAATCTCTTGGTGCCTGATTTTGAAGAAACCCTCACATGTATGTGGTTTTAAATCACTTCAAGCTATTTTAACAGGTTTTAATCTGTCCTTTTAATTGGTTAAATTGCTTAAGATTTTTTTAAAAATCATTAATATTATTCACAATGTTTGAAATTTGTCAGGTTAACTTTGCTTTATATTGCACCCTGAGATCTTTGGCTTCAGCACCTGGGGCCTGGACCCACCCACCCTGCGCCGTCATCCACTCTGACTAACAAAGTCAGAATATTACAAGATCAAAAATACTACAGAGTAAGATATGTACATTAGTTCAAACTTGCATTTTAAATTCTAGCAAGGAACAACACAGCAGGTCCAAGCTGTATGATGCCTATTCATATAATACAGGAATGTCAGTGTAAAAGAGGGAGTGAGCTTGTTTTCTGCTGCTCCAGAGACCAGAACACGAACCAGTTCAAATTACAAAAGATTCCATCTGAACACTGGGAACATCTTCTTGACTGTAAAAGCCATTCAGCAGCAGAACACACTCTCCTTCTTTAAAGGTCATTAAAAAGAGTTTGGATTGCAGTCTTTTGGGACTGCTTTAGCTGTGTACTTCTGCATGGCAAGGGGTTGGCCTACATGGCCCTGGTGGTCCCTTCCAACTCTATGAGTCTATTCCCTGGATGGTATTATGCTTCTCTCTTTCACACACACAGCCACACACCCCAAGTATCACAACAGTTGTCCATATCCTCCAACGAAATGCGAGCAGAACTAAGCTTCCCTAGATTCTCCAGAGAGAGGAGGACCAATCCTGACTGGACAGCAGAATGAGGGGCCTCTGGATAGCTTCATACACACACATGAGCCCAATGAATGAAAGGAGGGAGGCCAGAGTTTGAATCTGCTCAGCAATGATAGTCTTGAGACAAAAGCCTTGGGACTGCCTTTCCATGGCTGGAGCAAAGCTGACAGCTCAGGTGGGTGGGATGGTAGGGAGAGAAGACAAACCCATGTAAGATGGTTACAGGGATACAAACTCCATTATCCTTAAAAGCAGATCCACTGAAATCAATAGCACTTAAATTCAATCATGACACATTGATTTCAGTGGGTCTGTCCTATGTATGACTTAAGTCTGGATCCTGTTTATGGGTTTCCCATTGAGGACACCTAGTTGGTCACTAAGAACAGAATACTGGACTACGTAAGCCTCTAGTCTGATGGAACACAGCTCTTCTTAGGTTCCTTAGCTCCTTGGAGGAAGGATGGTATACAAATGTGCTTTCAAAAAAAGACTTAAGTACTCTCATGCTGCTAGATTTGTATGCTTCTGATGCAAGTGTGCCACAGTCCACAAAAGCTTAAGTCAAATAAAACCGTATTCCCCCATATAACCACATCTGGGTTTTGGGAATTTCAAGGGAAGCCCTTCTCTCTGTCCCACCACCACTGCAGGCTCGTTCAGTGAGGATATAGAAGAGGGCCTTCTCCGTGGTTGATCCCAGCCTGTGGAATTTCCTCCAACAGAAGACTAAATTGGCCCTCTCTCTGGTCTCCTTCCTCCAGCAGGCAAAAACCTTTATGTTTACCCAGGGCATTCATCTGTTACCATTACAGAAGGGTCATTTAATGGGATATGCTGCACTTTCACACTTTAAAAGCTTTTTAAATGGTGTCAAGGTAGTGTTTTTAAGTTCTTTTTTTAACATTTGTACTATATACATTGTTTTAACTGTGTTTTGCTTCAACCTGTACTGTAGACTACCTTGGGTGTCATGTTGCAAGAAAGGTGGAATTTAAACTAAATTTGGTTGTTTTTACAGAGAGTTGCGTAGACACTGAGAAACGAAGGCAACACCCTGGCCTGTTAAGCAACTCTACAAAACCAAATGGAAAAAAAAAACATAGAAGGGGGTTAGCGAGTGGAACAGCCACTGATCTAGAAGGAAAGATCAACACCAAAACAGAGCAGACATCAGACAGGAAGTGGAAGATGGAACAATACACCACAGACAAAACAAGGAAGCACTACTAAAGTCATCAGCTTGGAGGAAGAATTGGGATAGGGGATTGGAGGAGAGCAGATAGTTAGCATGGGACACGCAGAAGCTAGGCAGAAGGGTCTGACCTGAAGGTTCTCAAAATGCATCAGGGACTTGCAGTGTGCGAGCCGACCAGCGGAGTCGCTATGGTAGAATTTGTGACACAACCTGCAGAGGAAGCCTGCCACGGGGACCAGAAAATCCGGGCCTGTGAAATGAGGGAGGGGAAGGGAAGTCATAGATCACATTGAATGGAACCAAAATGTTTAAAAGAAAGACCATACAGGCAGGGGAGAAAAATAAATGTTACATGAAATATATAGTATGCCAAAAGGAAAGGGGATGTTATTCTTAAAGGAAAGTGTTTTTTTTTTTGTTAACAATGAAGAGAGTGTTAAAAAGAAAAGAGACACTTGCTGTCCTGATCTAGTTGCTAGTAATGCAGCAAACATCAGGTGGCAATCTAGCAGTTGGAGTAAAGGAAAATACAAAGTGAAGAGCAATCATTTAAAAATGGAGGTAGTATGCAAATCTGCTGAAAATATATGATGCAATGAAATGGAAGACAACCTTGGTAGGAGACAGGTGAGAGAGAGAGAAAGAGAGAGAAAAACAGAGATGACGTGACTTTATTCTCATTTGCCTTGGGATACAGAGAAGAGCAGAATGGTGTAAAGAATGGAACGATGAGGGAAAAGATCTCCTATGGCATTCTTGTAAGCTGCAAAGAAATTGGTCACTTTTGCTCTCTGCTGTGCCTTTTTATTTTTTAAAATTCATTTTAAGAGAGCACAGGAAGAGAAAAATGATGTGTGTGTGTGTGTAACAACACACAACAGAAAGCATCTCATAGGCCTTCATCTCATGTAGTGTAAACTGCTGGGGCTCACACTGGGTGTCCATGTCTGGCTGCTGCAGGCCCAATATATGGAAGCAAACTGTGATTAGGAAGGAGGAAACTTTCTGCAAGTGTCAGAGAGACACCCCGTTACTTTGTGGGTTTAATGGCCAATCATGGTAACAATTACATAGCCTCCCTCAAATCCAAACAAGATTAGTGTCAATCTCATCCCTTTAATTTCTATGTTGTATTCAAAAGTATAACCTAAAAATGGTGACTGTATGCAGATTTTTTTTAATGTAGCCACTAGCCATTCATAAACCTTTCCTCCAAAGGATCAATGTGAAGACACGCAAAGGAAACCTTTGGTAGATGAGACAGACATCTCTACGTTTTTACTTACCATAGACCGTATCTGGACAGTATTTCTCATTCCCACCAGTGTCTTCCAGTGACATTTCCTTCAGGCCAGCATGCACAAGAACCAAAAAAAAAGGGAAGTGAGAATAAGTTAACTTCCAAATTTCACCCTGATTTAGAGAAGCTGAAATGCTAAGACGGTCCATGACATGACTCATTTAGATGTCTCCCCCTTTTGTTTATACAGCATAGTGAGCTTCAAAAAGTTGCTATTTTGGACTGTAAGTCCAAGAATCCTGGGTTGGGGGTTCTGGGAGCTGTAATGCAAAATTAGTAACTTTTCTAGCTCTGAATAAAACTGTTACTGTGTAACAGAGTAAATGTAATGACCACTAGAACACAGTCTAATATTGCAAGTGCAGCAAGCTTTGAGTAATAAGCAGCCATACCCCCCAAACACAACCATGGGCCTCTCCTCCTGACCACAAACCTGTTTGGTCAGAGGCTCTTCGTTCTCTGGCTGTTCTGACTCTTCCCCCTCACCAGCTTCTTCTTCCTCTTCCTCCTCTTCTTCCTCCTCTTCTTCAAAACAGCCAACTGCATCCACCGTGATAAGCTCCTCTGAGTCCTCTGGCCCACTCTGTTCCTTCTCTCCCAGCCTCACCTGGCCAGATGCAGAGAAAGACAGGCAAGAGAGACAAAAGACATGGCAAGCCTATCAGGATGCTATAGCTAACGAGCTAGGCGTGTGACTCTTATTTGTCTTCTTGCAGCATGGCAGCCAATATGATTAAGGAGTCACGCTGCAATTCAGGAGATCCAGATTCAAGATCTCACTCAGCAACCTTGGGCCACTAACACTCACTCTTTCCCTTATATTCACACTTCTCTAATTAGCTTCATAAGATTGTTGTGAGGATAAAAGTGAAGAGGAGAAGAGACAGATATGCTGCCTCATGTTCATCAGAGCTATATAAACAAAACAAAAATCCAAGGTGGCAAGTCATGCATTTCACCATTAAATGAATGGCAGAGAACATTTTCACATTATATCTGAAAAGTGTAAAAATGCATAAATCCTTGGAAAGACATATCTGCCTGACCTACACAGGCATTAAGTCTGGCCTGATGTAAAGGGAGTTCCTGCTTCCAGCTATAACACTGGGAACATCCAAACATATCTGAACTCATCCTCTGCAGATTTGCAAAGAATATGATGTGTGGCCCATCACTGTCGCCGCCAACATTTTCTTTGGCACACAGTTCCCGTTACCTCTTTGGCCTTCTGTTTGTGCTCCAAGGATTTCATGTGTTCCACAAACTTCCGCGGGGTCTTGAAGTGGCGGCTGCACACCGTGCAAAGGGGACGGAGAGAGCGTTTGGCAAGCTGTAGGAACAGTTAAAAAGGTGATACAAAAGATTATGGTTGAGGCAAGCCTTCATGTATGTTTGGCACAATACTGTGTCAGCTAACATGATCTCCCTTTCAAAAGAAGTTATAGCACATAACAGAGTATGTGAAGCAATTTTTGAATACTTAGGAGAAAACAAACATTGCACCCACAGTAATATTTTACTGATATGCTGTTGGATTCTACACACATTTGTTCCAAAATTCAATCATTTTTGCTGTGCTCCTTATTAAGAGTAGCCAGAAAGTGGTGCCAGTATATCGGAGTCTTTCCAGATGATCAGCAAAACAGACCAAATCTTGTATTAACAAGGTACAAACTAAAACATGATGCATACTAATAATAAAAGAATGTGTGTGTCTGTTGCCTATTATGGTCATACCTAAATGACCATGAAACCTAGACACCTGAAATTTGATATACCTACTAAAAGGGCCACAGGTGAGTGAATCTGAGGATTGGATTGTTTTTAACCCACTAAATTAAATGTGAGAAGGGAAGGACCTTGTAGCATTTTCTTCAGCTTCTAAATTACTGCACAGATTTGCAGTCAATACAATTTGAAGCTGGGGAGCAGGGATGGAGCTATAAGCCCCCGGCCAGGCCATTTAGGAAGGATGGGAGTCACACACAACTCATCTGACAAGCACCAGGAGGCGGGGGAAAGCTGCACTATCCTCCCCATTTAATCCTACCTCTACCCCCTCCAAATACAGCGAGAAACATTATCTGTGTAGAAAGTTACCTTATGCTCCTGGGTCCGACGATGTTTGATCAGATCACCTGTGAAGTTTGTCTGACAAGTGTTGCACCATCGTTGCTGATTGTCTCTGGAAGGACAAAAGGATCCCAGTGAAAAACCCTAGAACTACAGGAACGCCTCTGCTTCCATAATTTCCTCCCTACAGCAAATACATGCTGTTGGGTAGTAACTGAGGATCTAACACAGTGCCCAACAAGAATCTGAAATCGTAAGTCTCTCAGTTCTTCAGGTTTCTTCTTAAATGACCACAAGCAAGGCCAAATTTTCTCCAAGGCCATCATATCATAGAGTTGTTATGAGCAGACTTTGAAAGCAACTACCCCAGAGAGTGTGGAATATGGAGATTCTAATTCGCATGAGCCCTGCTACCAGATCAAGTGGGAGGAGCAAATCACACCAGGATACCATCCTCTACTAAGAGAGGAGAACTCCTGTTCTTTGCACTGGATTTTCATCAATTCCTAGTCCAGCCTTGCCCAGCTCAGTACCCTCTGCACATGTTGGGCTAGAACTCTTTTCTCATTTCCAGCTAACGGCAAACCAGACAGCTTGTGAGATCCAGGTATCTAGGTTGTGGAGTTTTACAGTCTGCACATACCTGTCTTTCTCAACCAGCGGCCTCTGCTCCTTCACCATGGGCAGCAAGGAGACAAAACAGACATTACTCATGTGCTGGATGTCTTGGAGCCGCTGCTGGTGCTGAACGCCGGCCATGTGAGACTGGAAATTCTGGCACAGACAGAGAGAGCAGCAGTTAGCTCTTCAGCCTGGAAAATCCCCTCACCTCAGATGGGCTGCTTAGAAAGGAAGTTTAAGAGAATCTGTCTATCACGTACCAAAAGACTAGTTAGGATCCAGAGATGCCTTAGACAGGAAAAGAGCACAGGGCATCTCCCTGTTTTTCTGTAGCCTGCCAAGACCCTGCAACCAGCTAAAGCCAAAGAGACATGCCACATGATTTTATGCATCCTACCACAACAATACAAGTATCAATAACTCATCTTTGTTTCACTTTTACAGCAGACTTGAACACAGTCTGCTTTATATCTCCCGTGATGGTCCATATCCTTCATCTCTGGGTTGTTCTAGCCCATTACATCATTCAAAGAATTCCCACATGCCAACCTGGGACCTTATTACCTGCTGGTTACAGCAGTCAGTCTTGCAGATATAGCAGTAAAATTTCAAGACAGACTCAGGGCTGGTCTCAGCTGTGCCCATTTCAGAGGTCCAATGGGTTGGCTTCAGGGCTGTGGTGCTGATTGCCCGGCTCTCGCTGCTCTGTTTAATTGTCACTTTCAAGGAACCAGCAGAACTCACCACCTGGGAAAAACAAAACAAGCATGGATTCAGTTCAGGGAATTCACCATCAGGAATGTCTATCAATGCCTCAAATCACATCCACCAGCACCAGAAACAAGGGAGAGGTTTTGAACTCAAGCCACACTCTAAACAGCAGCTTTGCATGATTTAAAGGGGCAAATGTGTTGTTAAAAGAGAAAAGAAGGAGAAATGTTTTCTCCATGTTGCTTTCCCTGAGGATTCTGAACAAAACAAAAGAAGGGTATGCCTCCTTTCCATTTTGTCTGTGGAAGCTGTTCACTCACCTCTGAAGTTTTCATTTCCTCCACAAAGTCGTTCTCCTCTGAAGGATCTGCAGCTAAATTCTCTTTCACATTGTCTGCCTCTATGAAACAGAGAGAGTTTTGAGGCAGGGGAAAAAAATACAGATAACTCAATCACAGATTGATAGTCTTCAATTCCACTTGAACCTCAGGAAGAACTTCCTGACAGTCAGGGCTGTCCGGCAGTGGAATATGCTGCCTCGGAGTGTGGTGGAGTCTCCTTCTTTGGAGGTTTTTAAGCAGAGGCTGGATGGCCATCTGTCGGGAGTGCTTTGAGGGTGTTCCTGCATGGCAGGGGGTTGGACTGGATGGCCCCTGTGGTCTCTTCGAACTCTACATTTCTATGATTCTATGATTCAAAAAACTGAAGATGGGGAGGTTAGGGGTGGGATAGTTTCCACTTGTAAAGAGATACAAGAGCTAAGGAAAAAAAAGTAATGTTATTGAACCACAACTCTCACAATGTCCACTAGATGAAGGGTTTGGTGAATTACAGTACAAAAAGTAATATACCACCCCACCCCACCCCCGCATCAAGCTTTAAGAGATATGAAGAGTGGTATCTCCAAGCTCACAGGCACATATTCTGACATCAAAGAGCATGTGGGCCATCAATCAATCAACTTTACTACAATCAGTCATAAAAAGGACAAGTAGAACACAGCAGAAAATCAAGAATAAAAGAAACTAGAGGGCTAGAGAGACTGGATGATGCTTGCCAAGAACTCAGAAACCAGAGGATTGCCCAAGCAGGTTCTCTGGTTCCCAAACAGATACAGCAAATTAAAACATATCATTCTGAATTATCAAATATATGGAAGCCTGTCCCATCACTTATACAGGTTATTAGATTCATCTCCCAGTGGTACAGAGTCAGAAAATGAATGACTCAGTCAGTCTGTTAGTCTGTGAGTGTTTCTTTCTTTTAAAACAACAGTAACTTACAAGAGCCCTGACCCTAATTTTTGTGATCACTTGTGCCACAAGGCTCTTACCCTTCAGGTGGGACTCTGTGTTGGAATCTTCCACTTGTGAAAGGCACACTGCTTCCTCAGGGACTGATTCTTCAACACTGCTAGTATGTCGTGGGGGGCAGGCAGGCAGGAAAAGAAAGAGAATCATTATTGCAGAAAGTTGTTGGGCCACACAAGTGACCAGCACCTGGATGTAATCATTATTGTCTTAGAAGCAGTTTCTGCCAAGGCTTATTAATGTTATTACCTTTTCAGCCGTTTGGCGGATGGCTCACCATCTTGGGAGGATTCTGCCGGCGTCTCTGTTGGTCCAGAAAAGGATATTGTTGTTATAGAACAAGCAACTATATTCCAGCTCAGTGTTTCCCAACTTGGTGCTCCCTTTAGATTTTACTGGACTACAATTCCCATAATCTCCAGTCAGCAATGCTTAATAGGAGGAGTGTGGTGAATCCATGCTGGGGTACTACCCAAGGTGCTGAACTCAATCCTCAAAACAAGTTTAGCACCTGGGATAGCTCCTCTCTTCCACTATCAACTCTGGTTACATGGATTTTGCAGGTTCCTAAGGCACTACAGAAGCTTTTAGGTCAGAAGAGAGAAGGAACGTCATTTTGACTATGTTCTGCCACTGGGCTATTGCCTTTGCCTAGAAATAAAAGTTCACTCCCAGACCTCACAGTTCTGAATAAAGGACTGAATTACATATAAGCGTCTTATGGGAGGCTGCCTTATAAAATAACAACACAATGGTCAGTCTAGTGCAGACTTCTTTACGACAGTGATGTCTACGTGTCAGAGATTACATCTGTATGCCTATCTTATCCTTTGCTCAGCAAAACATTTTGGGCCATGGCAAGAGTGGGAGAAGCAACTGTTCTGGAAAGCTCTCCTGGAAGAGGAAAGATGGGATATTTTGGAGAATGTGCAGATGATGAGAGAAAGGGGGAATGATAGAGACAGAATGGTGGAAATGTCACATGGCCTTGGTAAATCTGCCACCACTCCCCTTCATTGTAAACATCACCTAAGGAAGCATATATCCAGAAATTTTTGAACAAGTTTTGACTCATCTGTGTTGCTGAAAGGAGGAAGCAGGCCCAGGTGTTCTCCTACCTGAAGGCTCAGAACAACTCTGGTCTAAAGGCTGCTTGGAGTCCGCTTTAAGATCAGACGCCTCCAGATCAGGCCCCACCTCATCCGTTCCTTGGCCTTGAGAGGATGAGGATGAAGAGTCTGCTTCCCGCTTCCTCTCAGGAATCCTTGGGAAGTCCTGCCACCAAACGCACACAGGGTTCAAGAAGAGAACATCCCAAACATTTCTATGGTATGGGGGGGGACCTGGAACTTGAGAGCTGGCATATGAGGCCCTGCTGTAGGCACCTTCACCTTTGTAGGTCAGTGGGTTGCTACCGTGTTTTCTATATTGGTGCACTTTATTTGTCAAACATCTTCCGCATGTGATGTGAATGGGTCCCTAGTCACCACAACTGAAGGATGAGGAAGAATACAGAAGGTGCCAGCATGATTTTGTGAGAGTGTTAGAGGAGGCCACAAACTCACCTTGCGAAAAGCTCGATTCTGCCACTGAAATGGCAGAGCTGGAAAAGTCAAGCGAGCAGGCTTTAAAGAGACACCAACAGGAGGGGGACCCAAAAGGGAATGCCTTGTTGCTTGAGGGAAGAACTGCTGCAGGACAGGGGCAGCTGCCATATTAAAACCTCTCAAGTTACCTGCAGGAGATGGAAGAAAAAGGAGGAGGGGAGAGAGTGAGACACTGCACCAGTACCAGCCAACCTGAAGGGACAAAAAGCTCAGATAAATTCTCATGGCCTAACTGTGAATTGGACCCAGGAAAGGTAACAGGTTGCCATGTTCTCCACTTCTGTCACATGTAGAGTTGCCAACCTGAAAACAAGAGATGTCTTCTCTACCTTGGATGGCTGTGTATAAAAGGGAATTGTTCGTCATGTAACCAGGTAAAAAACAACACCTGTTGCAGCTCCTTTTTCTATACAACCATTAAAGACACAGGATCTGTCTCCTGTATTCACTCTGGCAACCCTAAGCATGATTCCTTTCCAGTTTCCACATTAGCATCCCTGCATGTGGTTTCCACAACAAGCTGTGGTCTATTGTTAAGTAATAGTCATTAATATCCTCAATTAACACTTCCAACAAAAATTTCCCTCCCAACCTGTCAGAAATCAATTTCATAACCAGGCTTTTTTTCTCCCCTGTTATGGGAGGCACCCTTTGGCTAGAGGTAACCATAGGTTGCCCAGAGTGGACATCATGGCCTACAATGGTTGATGTGGAGACCAGAAAGCAAAACAGAGATGTCAGAACTCATGAAGAAAGAGAGGGCAAAATGTGTTCACAGCCAAAATGTGTACTGAGATTAAAAAAAGAAACTTGCTCTGGGAAGAGAGAGGGTTCTACTGTGATCGCTCTAGCATGGCACTTCTAAGGATAGGCCAAGTGAGATGGAAACATCTCTGCGCCAGGAGAGACATTTCCTTCAGAATGATCTACTATGATGCTTTGCTTGTCTTTCAGCACTTCCCAAATCCTGCATTCCATTATTATACATACACACACTTCAACTAAATGGTTTCAAAGCCAGGTTACTCCCTGACAAAATCAATTT
Source organism: Cyclura pinguis (assembly GCA_030412105.1). Classification (NCBI taxonomy): domain Eukaryota; kingdom Metazoa; phylum Chordata; class Lepidosauria; order Squamata; family Iguanidae; genus Cyclura; species Cyclura pinguis. The sequence goes on from CM059613.1 coordinate 2,355,654, forward strand.
TTAATAGACACAGGAAACATACAGCCTCACTTGCCTGTCACAGACACAGATCTCTGAAAGTCAGGACAGGGCACTGTCCATTGCGAAGGGTAGGATGGCAGTTGGCAGTCTGTAAGATACACTACTGATAAAGAAGTAAAGGATGTGATGGCAACCATCTTAAATGGAGCATAGGAAGCTGGTGTGAACTATTGGCTAAGGTCAGAGTATGGAAACATTACATTTTTAGACTACAATTCCAAGAATCCCCCAGCCAGAAGGATCACTGTTCACAGGGGCTCAGGATTCTGGGAGATTTAGTCCAAAAGGTAACCTTACCAAGCTTTAGCTAAGGTGCCCAGTCACCTCTCTTGAAATAATATTTCCATTTTAGATACCAAAGAGGAAAAAAATTACATATTCATACTTAACTAGTTTCCACAGCTGAAACTGCAGGTTACACCACCTGCTGAATTATTCACTCACGCTGTTTCTCAGATACCAAGGTATCAGGGCATCAAGTATTCTAAAACGTAACCCAAAACTTGCAGGTGACCAGGACTCTTCAGGGAACGGTCAGTTCCTCAGGCCACTCTTTATTACAGAGGTAACATGATTATCAATTGCATAACACCAGAAAGACCAAGCCCATAAAAAGAGGAGTGCTACTGTCCAAAAGGCTGTAAGATCTTATATAAAAACCAATGCACCAAGGGCAAAAAAAAAGCTCCCTCATTTATATAAAGTTTATTATATAATCATTCTGTATACAGGTATACCCCAACTAACGAAGTCAATGCATTCCTGGACGTAACTTCTCTAACAGAAAATTTGGTGCCATGGAGAGACCAGCGATAGATTCCTACACAGACGGAGGAGTGCCTCCCCACAACATTTTGGGGTTTGCTGCCCACCCAGGATGGAACATAGCCATCTATGGTTCAGAAGACCTGAAAAGGAATGTCCTTCAAGGCACACACACACCCCTCAAAAAAGAAGGCCTTTTCGCACTGACCCCTGGTTTACATGTTTCTCTCCCTCAAGAAATCTCATGTGAAATTTTCTCTAATCTCTTTTGAAATTGTAGTACAACAGGACTTTAAAATACCTTTTAAAATACCATTCAAAGCTGCCTTTTAAAAAATTTAAAAAATAATCAAGCATTACTTTTAAAAAAATGGTTAAATGAAAAAAAAACTTTTTTTCCCAAGGATTCCAGCATATGGTGATCAGCCTCTTCAGCATCAAGTAGCTTCAGTTCTGATCCAACTACAAAGGAAAGGAGAGTTTAAAAAGCCAAAGATGACCAGTACCTTGCATCTGTTGGATGAGCAGGGCCCGCTGAAGCATGGGATTGGCGCTAAGGAGAGACGCTTGACCAGTAGCCCGCATATTGAGCATCTGCTGTTGCTGGGATGGTGTTACACCTCTAGGGAGAACAGGGAGAAAGGACAAACAAATCAGACAAACCTGTTTGGAAGAAGCAAACCCAAACACAGAAAAACCACCCAAGAGGCCCAGTTTCTTCACACCAATTCACAGCCACAACTGTCCACTGTCATCACCAGTTCACGCTGAGATTTTAGACAGTAGGGCTGCCAAGGTAAGCTCAACGACAAACGCATCAGTTAAAAAAGAAATCTCTTTAAAATGTAGCCCATTATTTCTGTTGAACAAAGTAACTGACAAGAATAACTAAACCACTGATACTGGAAATTCAGACCATTTCTGCCCTACGCTGTTACAGTGCTATTATTCCACTTTCAACCTCCCATGGAATCCGGGGTTTGCCATTTAGGGAGGGGCATTTAGAATTCTTAGCCAGAGAGCTCCTTGGCCTCAGTAAACTACAAGCCCCAAAATTCCAGCGGATGTTAAAAGTGGAATAATAGCACTACAACAGTGTAGTGCGGAAATGACCTCAGGGAACAGCAGGCTTGCCTCTGCGATGTTGTCCAGCCTGAATCAATGGTAACTTGGTAAGTCAATATATGTGCAAGTTTCACTTTCGTCTGGTATATGCACTGAGTCAATGAAACTTATATAAGTGCTGATTTACTGGATTTCTACTGATTCAACGGGTTTAACTCTGCTAGGGACTAACAACAGGATTTAATTGGATGAACTCTGCTTGTCAGAGACAGGTTGGTGTACTGATTTGAATGTTGACTAGGACTCTGGGAGATCAGGGTTCAGATCCCTATTGAGCCACTGAAGCCCACTGGGTGATCTTAGGAAAGGTACCCTCATCCTTGCAGAAAGGCAATGGCAAACCTCCTGTGAATAGTAGATCTTGCCAAGGAAATCCGAGGAGAAGCAAGTCAGAGTTCATGTTAAGGTACACACCAATACTCAACATACTCAAGTTGAGATGGACAATGGGACCCAGGCCAGTCAACTACAGCAATTTGGCAGGTCTAATGCCTTCCCCCTGTAATCCCCTCGAGAATGTCCCTCTAGAATGCCTACAGGATGAAGAGAAGGTGATGCTCTTGCACTGAAATTATAATTTTCCACAAACCTCGGGGCTTTTATAGCAGGCCATTCAGTTTTTAAAAATATCATTTTCAGTTTGCTTCTACTGCAAAGGGGGCAACTGTGAGGAAAACGTACATACACTTAAAAGTTCTACTGAGTTCAGTGCGACTGAACAGTTTAAGTATTCCAAGGAATATCATCAGGTAAGCATGTGGATACTGGGCACTGTCACATTTCAAACGTGGTAGGGAGGACTACAATCCACTACAATCCACAAACAGCACATGCCAAACAAAATTTGCTAGCTCTGCAAGTACCATAAAACTCTTTTTTTAAAAAATTGTGCTTTATTGTCTTTTCTTTCCATCTCACAGTACTGCTAATAACCGGTATCATATTAATAACCCAAAACTTGTAAAAAAAATTACTTTAAGGACTACAGGTCTCAGAATTCCCCAAACAGCATGCTGGAGGAAGTTGTAGTCCCTCCCCCCGCCAAAAAAAAGTCACTTTCCCGAAAGGATCTGTAATAAACTGGCCGAATCTCAGGTCTCAGGGCTTTACATCACGCAGAAGTGGTTGAGAGCTAACGGTAATATACCAAAGCTGCATAATTTATCAAATCTTTAATTTATTAATTTAGCCATGTTGAAATAACAGTCGTTTGTAGCCTGCAAAGGGAGAGAAAGGAAAAACCTCCAAGCACAGAAAACAAAATGTTTAAAAGGCCGATGGATGGAGAAGGAGGAAAAGAAAGAAGAGACCGCCGTTTTCCTTCCTTTTTTCGCAGCCCACGTGGCAGGCCCCTAATCCCCGGCCTCGATTGGAAGGGCTTACCGGCTTGGCGGCGGCTGCTGTTGGGGCGGCTGCGGCTGTTGCTGCTGGAGGAGGTGCTGAAGCTGCAGCAATTGTTGCTGGAATTGCTGCTGGGTGAACATGGCTGGGGGGACCCCTAAGGCGGAGCTGCGAGAAGATCCGGCTCCAAGGGCTCCTCCGGGGAAGAAATTCGCCCTCCCCACGGCCGCTTTGCCGGGCTTGGAAAGGCGGCTTGGGCTTCAGCGAGCAGCCGCCGGCTCCTGCAGCGGTCCATTCATTGCCTCCCGCGCTGGCTCGCTTGCCTCCCTCCCTGGCCCCGGGCCCTCGCCATGCCGATCACGAGATACCTTGTGGGTGGGTCGGTGGGTGTGTGGAGAGAGGTGTGCCCACCCGCTTGTTGCGCCCAATGCAAAGCGCATCCACGCGCGCGCCCCCGCGCGTAAACACTCACGGCGGAGGAGCTTCTCTTTCTCTTCCCAGACCGGGCCCGCTAGGAGTGCGTCTGTCTTTCTTCTCCCCGTTTTTCTCTCTTTTGCTTCCTTCTTTTCTCTCCCGTACCGTTTGCTTGTTTCTGCCTCGTCTCGCGTGCCCAGGAGAGATTTCTTCCTTCTCCTTTTCTTCCCTTCCTTCCCTCTTTCTCCCTAAGGCAATTTATGCATTATTATTTTTATTATTTATTTATTATTTATTTCTAAGTGACTACTCTGAAACGTCTAATATAGATCCCTCCCTGACTCCTCCCTCCCTCGCTTTCTCCCTTCTTCATCCTTGAAGCAATTTATGTACTATTTGTATTAATACTACTGCTAATAATAATAAATTAATAATACAAATACAAATAATAAATAAATTGTTTTAGAGATAAAGAAGGAAGGGAGGGAGGGAGGAATCTATATTGGGCATTCTTTATTGATTTCTATGTGCCTAATCTGAAACGTCCAAGATTATTCTTTCCTTCCTTCCTTCTCCTTTTCCTTCCTTCTTTCTTTCTCCTTAAAGCAACTGTTTGTTTGTTTGTTTGTTTGTTTGTTTGTTTATAAGTGCCTAATCTGAAATGCCCAGTTCATAAATTCATAGCCCTGTTAGTCTGGATCAGTATGCAAAGAGATCTTGTAGCACCTTTGAGACTGCGAGAAAGAGGCTGATAGCATAAGCTTCCATAAACTTTATTTCATGAAGTAGACTAAAGTCTAAGAAAGCTGATGGCTTTCCATTTGTCACTCTCCACAGAATCACAGAATGACAGAGTTGAAAAAGCTGAAAAAGTGGGATGACGGAACATTTATCTGGACTGTCCCTGACAAATCCAGATAGTTGGGGGGGGGCGGTATCCAGCTTGCATCTCCCCTTGTAACTTCTGTAACCACAAGGGTCAGAAAACAGGGGCAGGGGCATCCTTTCTCTTTTGGCATCTGAGTGTATCAATCTAAAATAAAATTATGCCACATCTCTTCCTTAGATATCCACCTCTTTCTCTAGAGTCTCTCTGACACCTCCTCTTTCTTCCTCATCCACCCTCACCATTAAAATTAGACTTTCACCTTGCTACTTGCATTTAAGGAGAGGGTTGTTGATGTTTTTCTGCACGGGGTACCATCTGTTCAGGACTGGGACCAGAAGAAAAGAATAAACGGCTAAAGGGGAAGCGAGAAGGGGAACCAGATGGCAACCAGCAGATTTCTTTTTATGTTTCTGAAGAATCCTAAGTACCTGCCACAGATGGCAACTGTCTTACTAAAGGGGGGGAGGGCACCTATAACAGATTTTGGCAGGCTGCTGTAGCTGTCATTAGACCCAGTTTGCCAACATAACCAAAGCTAGGATGGCCAAACCAAAGAGGAAAATCATGACCAGAAAACGGGTAGCCCAGCGAGGGTATAGATTTGCCTGAAATCAGTGCTGCAATAGTAGAAATTTGGAAAATATCTTTTGGGGGTAGAATTCTTATTGCAGGGCAGTGCCCTCATTCTCTCCCTGTGTAGGTACACACTTGTTCATACCCTTTTTGACTTTGGCCCTGTGCACCACCAAATGTGACCCCAGAAAACTTACTGAAAGTAACAGCTTTAAACAAAAATATGCTAGTACTTTTGGAACCACTGTTTTTGGTTTGGGGACTGCCCATCCATTGAATGGAGCCCCTGATAACACTCTAAAATTGAATCTGGCCCACAAGGCAAAATAAAGATTCCTCAGTCTTGTTCCATGGAAGCCAGCATGGTGTTTGAGTGTTGGATTGTGACTCTGGAGACCAGAATCTCCAGACTCTGAATCTCTTCAAATCTCTGCTCAGTCATGGATATCCACTAGGTGACCTTGGGCAAGTCACACTCTCTCAGCCTCAGAGGAAGGCAAAGGCAAACTCCATTTGAGCAAATCTTACCAAGAAAAACCCATGAAAGAATCATAGAGCTGGAAGAGACCACAAGGGCCATCGAGTCCAAGGGTCAGGGTAAGTCAGAAATTACTTGAAGGCACACAGCAAGAACAATCTTGTTCTACTTACTGGTTGGCTGTTGCTATCAAGAATGAAAATGATTATATATGCACACTCATGCTTCTTTCAAATAAAAGATATCCATAGTGACAGAGAATGCATGGTGCCCCCAGACAGAAAAGCAGGGAGGATGATTCTGTTAGGGGTTTGAAATTGGAGGGGATGTGTCTCTAACAGGAAAAGGCAGGTGGAACAAAATCCTGATTTAGTCGGTTAGTATCTTTCCTTTCTCCTGGTTGTTAAAACAAAATGAAGGATTCTGCACAAGTAGGAGGCAAGAATGGAGAGGCGAGGAAGAAATCAATAACTTGCAACACAGCTCGATAGGTCAAAGTATGATGTGCAGCTAATTGGTCCGCCCACTGACCATCTGAGGCAGTCTGTGGGAGATTCTGAGTGCGCCAGCAGCATCAGCGTGGGTTTGCTGGCAGTTTGCAGTCCTTGGCTCTGTCCCAGAAGGGGTGTTTTGTTTATTTAAATAGGCAGACTGCCCCGCTGCAACCAAAAGGCTCTAGGCAGGCAGCAAAATTCTGCAGAAGCATGAGTCAACGACAAATCCTGCAAACGCATTTAAGACTGCCTCAGAACAAAGCCAAATGGATATAGGAGAAGCTACTTTTGAGACAGAAGATGAAGAATTAGGCTATTGATGTACTGGGCCAGAGTGGTGTGGTGGTTTGAGCATTGGACTACAATCCTGCAGACTAGGATTCAATTTCCTGCTTGGCCATGAAAACCTACTGGGTGACCTTGGGTGTGTCACATACTCTCAGCCCCAGAAAACCCTTTAGTGCAAAAATAGTTTGCACTCAATTAATTCATCAAGGGGAAGAGGAGCACACACGGATAGAATCTTGGCCTTCCCTGTAGGCTCGAGAAAAGTAAACTGCTGCAACCTCTCCCAGCTTATCTGTTCCTCATTAATAACCTTTGCCACACACTGATGTTGCTTCTGGTACCAAATTTCCTGTTAAAGAAGTAATGCCCAAGAACACATCTATGTGGTTAACTGTAACTCTATAATGGTTACTTAATATATTACTCCCCCAAGGAGACAGTAGAGAGTCACAAGGATTTTTTTTTTTAATTTTTAAACTGCAAACTTTACAGCATAGGAAAATTAACCCTAAGATGCTTTATTTAGAGTCTCACTGGGCACCTGTACCTCTCATTCTCATCACCAAAAAATAGAAGTGCTCAGCACCCACTCAGATTTACACCTGAGCTTGGTACTCACCTTATGCCATCAGATGATGCATCAACCAAATAGCAGCAGCACGGTTGCACAGATTTTCTTGTGGCAGCACAGAACAAAGCCTGATTGTTGCTATGTCAACACACATGTGTATCCTCCTTTTTGAAAAGCTGTTGCAACACAAGACAAAGCTGTAGCTTGGCAGAGGGCTGGATTTTGGTACAGGTGTAATCCTGAGGAAAGATGCATATGGTGCATGTGAGTCTCTCCCATTCCTGCCATTATCAGATATGCCTTTTCTCTGAATCCTATCTTTATTGTTGTTGTAATGGAGTAAAGGCTGGATGGATCTATTTTACTTTTCAACAAGCAAGGACCAGGGATATAAAATTTCCAGAATTTTTGAAGCCTTGGAGTTTTTTTTCCTCCCCCTGTTACAAACCAGATTTTTTAAAAAGAAAAACCACAAAACAAATCCATGCAGTATTACTGGCCTTTACGGTTTGTAAGCGGCTGTTACTTTAGCAATCTAAAATCCATTATGCACAACTTGGTCTGGGATAAAGTCATAATGCATCATACAGTTTATTCAGCAGCTATTTCACATTTTATTCAGCAAATGGAGCAACAAAGCCTTGAACTGTAAGAAATAGCCTGAATTATAAGGAACCTCTTTGTTTTTGCCAAATTATGACAAACAGGCAAAAACAAACAAATATAGAAGAAACCATCAACATTAGCATAACAAAGTAAATTATTTTGCCTCCTCTACTCCTCCTTAGAGCCAGGGTGGTACAGTAATTTGAGCATTGGACTGTAACTCTGGAGAACAAGGCCTGAATTCCCCCCCCTCCGTCCTGGAAATTCACTGGGTGACCTTGGGCAAGTCACACTCTTTCAGCCTAAGACAAAGACAAGTCCCCCCTGAACAAATCTTGCAAAGAAAACTCCATGACAGGTTGGCTTTAGGATCTCCATAAGCTGAAACAACTTGAAGGCACACAGCAACCAAATCCTCGACAGTGCGAAGCAATAATTCCCATAAAAAGAACTAAGAAAAAGTAACAAAGAGCAAGAATTACAATAATATGAGATACTGTACATAGTCTTACATAAATGTCTACATACTAGAAATAAAGTGGTCAGAGAAATTAATGGAACACCCTGGCTTAGTTATTTTATTAATAATTCTAAAATAAAATATGACATAATCCATTTTTTTTAATTCTTCAAAAACAAAGTATTTGGGGGTAAAAAGGGAAACAAACCTTTTTTTCCCGAATTTTTCTGCACCTTTGCATAACTTTGTTGGACTGCAGCTCCCAGGGCTTCTCATTATTGGCTGTATTGGCTAAGGCTGCTGGGTCTTGTAGTACAACTTCTGTTCTAAAATGGCAGTTTGAGGTCTCACTTGCCCCAAACAAATGATAACTTTAGTTAAATGATAACTTTAGTTAATTGTGAGGGACAATTTGTTGACACTGAGGGAATCGGTGTAAACTTGCACTCATTTTCTAGGCTTGTATTGTCCCTTGGCTTATGTTTTGCTTTTATTACATATGTGGAATTATAATAATGTATTTCAAATGTTTTTATGTGATCTGTGAGCTAATTCAAAAGAAAATGGGCCCACCTAATGAAATCTCCTTGGCAAAGGGCCCGTGAGACCCACACTTCAAAATTTACCTCAGCGCAACATGGCTGAACAATCAGGCTGGGAACAAAATTCACAAACTGACTGTGCTGCCTCTGAAATTAGAATGTTTTAATCAATAATTACCCATTATGAACTGCAAGACATATTATTATATTATTTCTAAGAAGCCATTTAAAAAAAAATCATACTAATAAAATAAAAAGGAGCACCCACCTAGATAAAAGACCCCTCCACAGGAAAATAGCCCTTTAAAACACAAGTATTAAAAATAAATATTAAATTAGTTAAAACACTGGTATTTTAATAACTGAGTTTTATTCTTTTTTTAATCTGCTGTATGCTATTTTGAGATATTATGAGATGTACAAACAGTAAAGAAATTGATAGTGACAATTATGTTATCCTGAGGGCTGGATTAAAACAATTCATCTCTAAATTATGCCAGTTTTAAGAAGGTGCATAGCATGACCAAAAATATGTATTAAACAGATTGGGAGTGGTATTTAAACATGCATATAAAGCCCCTTCTAATTATAGCCTTTGTGAGATCCGAGATTGTATCCTACTAACTTCTAAGGTTTCCTGAGAAACAAAACTAAACCCATATTTTAAAAGGAAGTCAAGTTTAATTATTTGGATGATATATGGATATACTATACAAATAAATACCCCCCTTGTTGTGGAAGTGTTTTTTTAACCATTTAGCTGCTGGATTTTCATTGACTGGTGTGTAATTTTAATATATTTTTAAAATATTGATTGGATTTTTAATTGAAAAGTAAAGGAATAATACATAATTGGCAAAAATATTGCTTGCAGTTGGTATAGCTAAAAGAGCAAAATGGGCTATTGAAACCTATGAATATCAGCCCAACCTTGTAAAATTAGCCATTCAAGGTGTAGTAAAGATGTGCGCACACACACACACACACACCACAGGAATTTTAATAATAGTATAGTATTTTAATTCCATCTATTTGGTTTAATTGCAGGCTGTGTTAAATCCCATTTGTGCAAGAAAGGTGAGCTACACATTGAATCTGTTCTAATAAAAAATACTGGCCTACATGCATTTGGCAGCCATATCTCACAGGAACATTTTTCTAGGCGCCTCAACATTTTTGTAGTGATTTTGGTTGTTGTCCACATTATAGTATCATAGAAGTCCTAATAAGGAAAGGGAAAAAAGCAAACCTACCATAATTCGTTGGGAAATTATTGGTAAAAAATGGCTAGAAAATAGGAGAGAGCTTTTTGAGGTAATTTTTATCAGGTTCCTGAGGGAAGAAAAAAAAGGCGGGAAAACATCAAAGGGCCGTGGCAGCTAAGGTTTCTATGGCTAAAAGAAATGTCAGGAAGGCAGGAAAGTCTCTCTAGAGCACTGCTGGTGAGATTCTTGAAGTTAAAAAAAAAATAAAGAGGGGAATAAGTATATTTCAGTTGATTCTAGAGGCATTGCTTGCCCATCTCTGAAAAATGCAGGGGGTAGCCATTTTGGTGAAAGCCGGTGTTACGTAGTCGTTTGACTGTTGGACTAAAATTGATTCGCCTCTTGGCCATGGAAACCCAATGGGTGACCTCGAGTGCGTCACATATTCTCAGCCCCAGAAAACCCTGTGATAGGGTTGCCTTAGGGTCACCATAATTCAGGAGCAACCTGAAGGCACACAACAACAATAAGCCATTTTGGTCCCTAAGACAAATTCCAACATCCACACTGTGGTAATATTTTTAAAAACTCTATTTTTTATAACTGTTTTTATCCTTTTAAGAGTATGTTTGAGATTGTTTCAATATTTTTAATACTTTGATTCTATTTTTAGTTTGAGCTTTTCTATGTTTGTAAATATACTGCAAACATTTTAATGTATAAGCCATCTTGAATCCCAGGTTTTAGAAAAAGACAGGGTGTAAATAAAATTAGGCCAGCCCCCAAAGGCACAACATTTCTTGTGCAGGTTTTCAGAAGAAACCTGTTTCTTCCTCAGGCAAAGAAGGTATGAAAAGCACAGAAGGAGAAAGTGTGTGCGTTTTGAAAATCTGCACAGAGAAATGCGTGTCTTTTTGTTTTGTGCTGGCTTAATAAAGATGGATTTTTAATTGGATTTGCCCTTAGGTTAGCCAGGTTGAAATCTGGAGAGGGCTGCTGGTGTGGTAGTGCGAGTGTTAGCCTGGAGACCGGGGTTTGAATCCCTGCCCAGCCAAGAAAACCCCCTGAGGGACCTTGGGCAATTTCACTCTCTCAGCCTCAGAGGAAAGCCGTGACAGACCTCCTTTGAAGAAATCTTGCCAAGAAAACCCGAGGATAGGTTCACTTTAGGGTTGCCACAAGCTGGAAACAACCCGAATGCACACGACAGAAGAGGGAATTGCAGCAATTGCTTGTCACGCAACCAAGCAGAAGCAACAACTTTTGAAATTCCCTTTTTTACATAACAATTAAAAGTGCAGGAGTAGGGTTGGCAGTGAAGGACTGTCCCAGGCTGTGAAGTTTGTGAGTCAAAGCCCAAGAATAGGGACATGACCAGATGATGTAATTAAGTAGCAATGCATAATACTTAATTACAATTACAGGTGGTATCCCTGTTCTGGGGTTTTGACCAAAAATCAAGGTCTAAATACCCAAAAGGCACTGGATACTATCTGATCTCAGAAGCTAAGCAGGGTCAGCCCTGATTAGTACTTGGATGGGAGACTACCAAAGAATACCGGGTGCGGTAGGATATATTTCAGAGGACAGACATGGCTAAACAACAGCAGCTTGCTTCTGGCCTGAAGGTGGATGCAGAGCAGAGCAGAGGGTGAGCCCTGGCACTGCAGCAATTGGGATGGAAGAAGGAAGCTAAAGAAGGAAGAAGGAAGCTAACTCCTGGAAAGTTTTTGAATGTTGCAGCAACAAATGAATTAAACTTTGCAAACAGTAGCACTCTCCTGTTTAAACAGCCGTGCTTAAAACAGCTCTCCTTTCCTCGAGTCCCCCAAAACTGTAGAATTTGCACCCTTGTCTCCTGCCTGAACGTGACCCATGAACACTAGAGACACAGCCCCAAAACTGAAACCTGGGAAGCCCACACAGTCAGTTTTCAACCTGCAAACCCTGGCTCTTCCGCGCACCCCGCCCCCTCCGAACTACATCTCCCGTGAAGCTCTCTGAGGCCAGGGGCTGCTCCGGTCCTCCCCCTGGCGGCCGGCGGCGGGAAGGCGCTCTTCCGCTCAATTCGGCGGAGGACCGGGCGGCTGGCGGAGCTGCAGCCGGCAGTGGAGGCAGGCAGCGCTGCAGCAGCGACCCGGCGGCGGCGGCGGCAGGACAACCTGGATTAAGTGGCGGGGAAGAGAGAGACGGCAAGAGGGAGAGTCCAGCAGGAGGAGGAGGAGGAGCAGCAGCCCCCGGGCACCCCGATTGCAGGGGTGGGGGGAGGCGGATGCGGTCCCCCCCAACCCCACACGGGCGCTGAGGCGGACCCGAGGATCCCACCCGCCGCTCGGGATCCTTGGCTTTGGAGGGGTTTTATTTCATTTTGATTTTTTCCCCTCCAAATTATTTTGCGAGCCGGAGAGAGGAGGGAGAGACCTTCCCTCGACCTCCTAAGCGGCTGCAGCCATGGGGAACCGCGGTATGGAAGATCTCATTCCCTTGGTCAACCGGCTTCAGGATGCCTTCGCTGCCATCGGCCAGAATGCCAACCTGGACCTGCCCCAGATCGCCGTCGTTGGGGGGCAGAGCGCCGGAAAGAGCTCGGTTTTGGAGAATTTCGTAGGGAGGTAAGAGAGCGAGAGGGCTCGTGCGGGTGTGTAAACGGGTTGCAATCTATCAATTCGCAATTTGTTATTATTATTAGTACTATTATTAACCATGCTCAACACATGTCTGCGGTGATGCTGCTGAAAGCAAAACGTCCAGCATAAGCCATAGTATGATTACGATTTCAAATGTATAAATCTGCCCTCCCCAGAATCCCCCTGGTGGCAGCCGAAATGCAGTGGCGCCGATGGAGACGACACACGAGCTCCCCCCATGTGGCTCCCATCTCTTCCAACCTGCCCCCCCCCCCCGTCACCATTCACTGCAGATGCTCCCTGGTGTCAGAATCGCCTTGCAGAAAACGGGAAGCCCCTGTGATTGACAGCTGACATTTCCCGGGCTGTCACCTTCTCCAGGAGCAAAGGAAATCCTCGCCTCTCCCGCGCCAAAGATGCGTTAGCTAAATCCTGGTTTGGAGGGTGGGGAGGTGGGGAGCTGTGGCGAATTTTTGGATTTTAATCCAGAAATTAAATGTGGATGTTTCTGGGGGGAAAAAAGGAAGCAGTAGTCATTTTAGGCTGAGAGAGAAGCCTGTCTGTGTTTCTTTCTGCATATTAAGAGCCAGGGAGGGTGGAGGTGAGGGGGAAAAAAAAGCTAGATATGTAAAAGAGGGAAGTGGTGTAAACATTTCCCCTTTTCTCTTGGATTTATGGCACAAAAGAAGCCGTTTGTTCAGGGGGTGGAGATGGAAGGACGGAGGCAGCCGATGTGCTGTGTGTGTGTGTCCCCATCATAAACACAAGGAGGGGTTTAACGGTTTTCATCCTAAATCGTTTATTTATTGGGAGGACGGGCGGGAGAGCTCAAAGCAGATCCAGTCCTGGGAGAGCTGGGCTGGGGCTGGGCAGAGACTCCCCTTCCACCGCCCGTCATACCACGGCCTCCTCTTCCTCTTCCCCCTCTCTCCCCCTCCCCTTCCATTCTGTTGCTGGAGGACGTTGCTCCTGGGGGTGGGAACCAAGCGAAGGGAAGGAGGAAGGCTTCAAGGAGACACCGAAGGCAACAGCTTGGCATCCTCAGTCTCCTAGCGGCCCAGAAAGCAGAATCCTGAACCCTCCCTATGTTATGTAATCATAAGAGAGTGCAGAAATATCAAAAGGGGAAGGGGGAACAGGGGGAAGAAAGTAATAATAATTTTTGATCACCCACCTCTAGCCTTTTGGACGTGTAAGACTCTATCCTTCCTTCCTTCCTTAGAAAATGATGCAATGTGTATCTTTCCATATTTTGGGCTTCTCTAAATGGTTATGGGGATTACACAGGAAAAAAAAAAGAGACAAATAGGACCAAGCATAACAGTTCTGCCGGTTGCATATGAATGCAGTCCATGCCAGGAAATTTATTAGCAATGCACAGCACGTCCGCCACCAAGATGCTCTGTAAGAACAGTGCAGTTCCCCCACCCCCACCCCGGAGGAGTTTGCATGGCTAGTTTCTAAACCTTGCCTCGGATGCAGTTCCTGCAGGGTGTAAATGCCAGGGAGGACCTGTGAGAGAACACACCAGTGCATCCTCTGCCCCCCAATGTTGCCTGGATTCATGGAAAACCTGCTACCTGGCAACCCAAAGATGGAGGTGATTTGTTGACGAGGCAATGCAGTTTAGTATCCCTTCTTCCTGGCTAGTGCCGGGCAAAGAACCCAGTGGGTAAAGGGCATTCATGGCTGCTAGGCTGAGGAGCTCAGCGTTTCTGGCAGCATCTCATTTTATGACAGCACAATGTTTGTGTTTTTTTCCTCCCACTTTGTGTGACCTTCGAATCATTCTCCAGAATAAAATCTTTGCAAAGAGCAGATGATCAGGAAGAGATGGCTTGCTGAGACATGCGCATGGCTCCTGCGGGACAGTTGTGGAGCATCTCAGCCATGGGTTTGTGCCTTGTCATGCAGTCCTTACCAACCAGGACCTGCCCTTCGCTAGTGCTAGAAGCCTGGTAACCAGTCATTTCCCATAAGAGAAAAGGATTTTCCAGAATGAAATAGTAATTTCTTCTATCAAAAAGTGCTGTGCAACCCATCCTTCTCCCACTTGCTGGTCTCTTCACATGAAACTGCTTTTAATACTGTTATTTATGAAAAGATATAAGATGGCCACCTCCATCTTTTTTGGACCAAATCAGCCTCAAAGATGTTGAATTCCATTAAGGACCAAATAGATTTCCATCAGTTTCAATCCAAGCAGCAAGACTGCACCATTGTATGTTGATGGAAATGGCCCTGCCACTTCTACAGGCCAGAACCAAAAAGAAAAGAGCAAAAATCCAAGATGCTGTTCAGGAACTGAGAACCTACTCACGGTGCATGCTCAAAGGGAGCCTAGGCATATTCCTGGATGTTTATTTGCAAATCGGTCATGGATTGTTAACCAATGTTCTAAAACAAAAAACAGATTTTTTTAAAAGAAGGTTTTTATTGTTGTGTCATTGAACGAGCCAGTAAGGCAGAGAAAAATAGAAAAGGAAGTGTTAGCTATATTCTTTTTAGTGCCTTTTTCACATTACACAGATAAAGCACCATGATTCTCCTGTAACTGCCATGACTGTGTTCTGTGGAATCTTGGGATCTGTGGTTTGGTGAGGCACTGGAGCTCTCTGGTTGAAAATTCTAAATACTTCTCCCTGAACTGCAAATCCCAGGATTTAGTGGGATGGCAGTTAAAGGAGAATCATAGTGCTATGACTGGGCAGTATTACAGGCCCTTAGTCAATTCTAGTATGGTCTAAGTAAACAACCTCTGATGTCTTTTCTCTACTTTCCAAGGCAGGTAAAATAAGAAGTATGTTTTATGGACTCTTCCAAAAGTCTAAAATAAGGGTGGGGAACAGATGGCCCTTGAGATGTTACAATTCACAAACCAGGATTGCTAGCCAGCATCACCAATAGTGCAGCATAATGGGAGTTTCAGTCTAACAGCATCCAACATTCTGCTACCCTGATCTAAGAGGGTCACTTGAAATAAGATGTTTAGTGATGTTAGCACAACCCTCTCTGTACAGTGTCTTCCAGTGGATCAGACTACAACTCCCATCTTACCCAGTGGTCATGCTGGAGAGTGTCAGGTTGAGGGAAGCAGTTGTGGCAAATTGTCTTGAATTTTTAATACCCAACATCTGAACATTTTGAGAGATATGTCCATAATAGTGGTACTGTTTACATTAAAATTGTGTCTAAATAGTAATATAACATTGCCAGTTCTCAACACTGGTTTCAGGACCCTTAAAAGTGTATGTGTGTGTGTTTTCCTTCATTTCTTAGACTTTTTTTTTTGTGTTAAATTACATACTCTGCCACTGTGGTTGATGTTAAAAGTATCATGCTTAATGCTATCACCAGGACATCACAAGGGGTTCTCTAGGTTTTGTCCCTCAGATCTCAGAGCCTACAATAGTCCTAATCAGGCAACCTTGATAATATTTCATATTCTTTTCCCCCTGCCTCTTAAACAATGGAGGGGTTTCATGTGGGAAGAGTTTGTAGATTTTTTACTGCTTGCTTGTGAACTTACTGTGAATCCCTTATGGAGGGTAAATGCATGGATTTCTGTATGCTGTGTCTCATTTACAGATGGTCTCTTACCCACAAGAGAGCTGATGAGGATGTGACCTCATTGGATTTCCTTTGGTTGTCTCCATGGTTGCAGATTACATTGCTGCAGTTCCTTTAGATAATGAGAGGTTCTGAGCAGAGCTGTTGAGCACAGGGATAGTGAAACAGTTAAAAAAAATCCTTCCAGAGCTGGGGAGAAAATGTGTTCAAGGTGTCAAAGGAGAAAGCCCATCTCTTGCTCTCAGATGCAATTAAGAGGTTCTGAGGTTTAGAGGACTGGAATAAGGACTGTCTTTGTAGCAATGAACCATCACCCTTGCTGTTTATGTTACACAGCAATAAATTTCAAAGATGGCTGCAGCCAGCCATGTTATGATGATTCCCTCTTTGGGCTGTGTGTAGGAGCTAAAGAAAACTGTCTTGTATTCATGCTTGCTTGGGCTGAATTCTAAATCAAATAGATTTGATTTGGTATTATTCCCCTGTCTTCCATGCTGAATAAAAAGAAGTACAAAGTGAACTAAAGTTGTGTGGATGGGTTTCGAAAAAGGACCAGAAAACTGGAAAATTGAGATCTTCTTGATGGCTTAATTGGGTTCAGTCCTATTAGGGTAAGGCATTATCTCAAGTACTAAGTAGTGGGGACAGGAAAGCAGCTCCTCATTTTTCCTGAATCTCCTAAGTCAGTGGTTCTTGACATTTGGTCCTCCAGATGTTTTGGACTTCAGCTTCCAGAATCCATGAGCATTGGTTATATCAGTTGGGGATTCTGGGAGGTAAAGTTCAAAACATCTAGAGGACCAAAGTTTGAGAGTCGCTGTTGCCCTTAGATGCAGTGGAGAACAATGACCTGCTCACTAGTTTTTAAGTAATACTCATCTGTTAGTCTAGCTGGATTTTAAATATATGGAACAGAGAGGGGATGCTATTTTGTCTTTCCTTTTGGGCAGCAGAATGTCTTGGGCTAGCCCTGGATCTGTCAGCTCAACATTGTCTTCCTCCGACACATATCACTCTTTTTTGAATGTGAGGTCTTCTGTATATAGCAGGAGTTTAACTCCTACCATTCCTGACTATTAGCTATGCTGGCTAGGTCTGGTGGGTATTGTAGTCAAACAAATTTTGCAGGGCCCACACTTCATACCTCAAATCACTACACCACGCTGGATCTCCACCCAGCTAGAAAGGCCTAAATGTAACCATCCTTTGTGGAGGAGTTGCTCCTGCCTTTTGATCATTTTGGTCTCTTCAGGCTTTTGAAGAGTTACTTTTATGGACCATAGCTTCCAGAATCCTCCAGCAGATACAGTCGTTGGAGAATGCTAGGAGTTGTCCCACCCAGAGTAATTTTTCAAGACTCTGGACTTATATCTGCTGCTTTGATACCAGGAACATACAGAGGTGCAGGTGGTGTTTAAGGGCAGGGAGTCATGAATCATAACATTCTCATCCATTCTGGGTGCATAACTCCAATTATATTCAGATTTACATGATCCATACATCACAGTTATCTGCAGAATCCATATTGACACAGAAACAATCAGTTCCTTCATTTCTCGAATCTTTGCAATCTTTGAACTAAATTCAGTTGTTAGTTCCAACTAAAATAGACCCATCACTTCAGTGGAACATCCATAAAGATTGACTTACGCAGTTCCCATTGATTCAGTGAGTCTTACTTGGGTTGATAGTAACAGATTTAGACCTTTCTGTTTATCTCTTTAGCTTTCTAACTGGCATTGCCCTCTGGCAATACTAAGATGCACAAAAGCTTAGGCATAAAGATAGAATAGAATATCATGCATTCAAGATGTGCATTGAAATCACAAAACTAGGGCCATTTCTGCACTATGCTGTTATAGTACTATTATTCTACTTTCAACATCCCATGGAATCCTGGGGTTTGCAGTTTACGGAGGGACATTTAGACTTCTCAGCCAGAGAGCTCTTTGGCCTCAGTAAACTACAAACCCCAGAATTCCGCAGGAGGTTGAAAGTGGAATAATAGCACTAAAACAGTGTAGTGCAGAAATGGCCTATGTGTAAGATGGCCTATGATGGATTTGAATCTCACAGCAAGTCCACAGAAGGTTTGTATCAGGCATTATAATCAGCTTGTTAGATATGATAAGCTATCAAAGTTATCTGTCTCATAGACCTTTCTACATGACCCAATCATGTAGCCTAGTGCCGGGTCCAGGATTTTGGGGCCCTGTGGGTGTGACACTCTCACTGTTTCCTTTAACATGCAAATAGGTAGAATGTAGAAAATGGGAATTCTTAGGTTGCCTCTCCTTTCTGGAAATGATAGTTCCGATAGATGCTGATCCCTAGTTCTGATAGATGCTGATCCCTCCACTATAGATGTAGACAGTTCTGTCAGATGCTGATCCCTCCACTATTTGAAACCTTGGCAAAATGTCCAGCCTTGCCACCGTCTGAACCCAGTCCTATATAAATATGGGCTCTAAAGTAAGTGTTCTGCTGTGGCCACTTCCAGGGAACTGTTCTGTTCATTTGAATGTAAGCCTTGCTTGCTCTAGGTGACCACGCTAGGGGCATTCTTTACAAGCTTGGATGAGATGCTGATCTGCAGTACATCCAATCACTGCAAGTGAGCACCTTGGAAAAGTGTATTGCCTTCCGCCTGTCTCTCAGCTACTGCATTTTGAAAACATTTAATTCGTAAAGTGCTTCATAATCTTTTCTAGAGCTCTGCAGCCAACAACTTGGCTGATTATTTGAAATCAATAGGTGAGCTTTTTCACCTTTTATAGCCCCTGTTTTTCCTGCAACCGTTGCTTCCCTGTCAATGGCATGCTGTTCAAAGCATCTTTCTTTAGCAATCGCGACACCCTTTTCCTAGGAACTCTCATATCTATCTGATGATGAGATAAATTTTATTCTGTTTAAAAATGTACCCTACTTGGGGTTGTATCCTGGTTGAAGTTGACTGGAAAGCACGTAACAACAACAACAATACTGCTTTTCATAATATAAGCAGCTTATAGAAACATTTGTAAAATAGATGACCCCGTATAAGCTACCCAGATTGTTAAAATCACTTTCATACTTTGAAAGAAAGTCAGAGGAATAGCATAATTCATCAGACAGACATTTAAATGGTCAGGCTTGGAAGACCTTTTTTTTTTAACTGAATGAAACCATAATGTGCAACATCAGCCTTGTGCGAAATAGCTGTGTCTGAATGCTATTGTTCCAACTACAGTAGACCCACTGAATTAATGGGCTTTGCCTCTGTATCTTAACTTGCCACTGATCACTTGGTTCATTGGGTCTATTTAAGTTTGAACTCACCAATAGCATTCAGATTATACACTTAAAATGAAGAGACGTTTGAGCGCAGTGTTAAGTGTCATGGTACTGGATAACCCACAATCCACCAACACATTCTGAAGTTTCCACTAGCTTTTATTCAATGGATTAAGATGACCAACACCAGAACACTTTCATAGGAGTTGCTGAAACTGGTCAGCATAGGTTGGATACAGCTTTTATAGGTTATCAGTATACATTTAAGCATGTAAAACATTAATTGGTTAATGTTGTATGATTGATTCTTCCTACCCTTTTCCCATGCTGGTGCCTGCCTCTAACTGCCTTTATAGATCTGTCCACATGCCTTTCCCAGTTCTCTCCAGACCATCCTGTTCTCCTAACAAACCAGCACCAGGCAGTACTTGCTTTCACTTTCTACCTTTCCCCTCTTTCCTCTCCATCAGATACAAAGTAATAGCAATGGATCTCTTAGATACAGTATAGCTGCAATTAGCCCTTGTTTTTGTATGGGATATGTAGTAGCCTTCAGCAATGGTTGCATACCTTCCAAACAGCTTGCAAAAAATACACATTCGAATACACATCTCACTATTAGATACTTTGCTTCATGTTGCTCCCCCACTTCTTTACTCCTTATATCAAGGCAGGGATGCCATGGGATTCATAGTTTTCCACTTAGAAATCCACTTGTGCTTCCCACCTAGTGTTTGACTGTGAGGCACCTGCTCCTTTTAATTTGTGAGCCACCACTGCTGTTTATCCCAAGCTGTTTTCAGTTATGCAAGATTATTTTAGAGTGGCAACGCTGGTGTCATTTTCTTGCTGCTATTACGGAATAATCATGAGTCCTAAAATCCTGTAGTAGATCAGAGCTGTCTTTGACCACTCATGGTTTAACCTACAATAAAATTAAAAATGAATACATAAATAAATCTGTGCATCAGACACTTAGTCAGGGCGATTTCCCACTTCACAACACAATGGCTCAGCCTTAGTCACTACTAATTATTCTCCCAGTATCACTTACTGGCCTGTTAACGGATTACTCAACACTGCAAAGCCTCTATTTATAATAGCAGATGTCCAAGGGGCTGCTGGTCTGTGCAGTTGTGGAGGCGTACGCATGCGCCGACCGTGAGGACACAGCATGGGGTTCGTGATACCAGATTACGGTGATGAAGTCCACTGAAGGCGTGGGATGGCCTGAAGGAGAGAAGAGAAAGCTGTTGACTTTATGTAGGCCGGGAGTATGATTTAACATGGATGCTAAACAAAATGAAAACGGTAAAAGAGAAGGGATGAGGTTAGAGAAGTTATTGGGGACAGGTGGATGGAAAGCTGGCCCTTTCCCTATTAAAAACATTAATTTGATTTTTAAAAAATCCCTTTGGAGAGTGTTCAGCTATGCTTTAACTTACCTCCTCACAAAATGGCATACAAAGATCAATAAAAGTATTGTATTAGTTTTGTAATGGGACAAATTCCTGTCCTCTGTTAAAAGGCTGGGCACAGAAGGAAAACAGATTAGGAAAGAAGAGGAAACACAAACTCAGGCACTAGTTAAATTAATACGTTCTTTTTAAATACATAGAGTTGGGTTGGAAACTGACAATAATCCTCCTTCTCTGTGGCTCTCCAGTTTTTACCTTACGTATCAGTTGCTAGAGAACATGAGTGGGTGAGTAGTGCACGCCAGCCAAGATTTCACAGATGGAAACCAGGACTTGTGTCGCTGAGAAACATCAGCCACAAAATAGCAAAAGTTATAAATGATGAAGAACACACAGGCCAGGAGAGTGTGCAGCAGTTTGCTTTTGGCTGATCCTACTGGGAAATGCAAGATTCTGCCCTTCCTTTTCTCTCCCTCCTGCTAAGCTAATTGAATACCAACTGCTTTTGCACTCTGAACCAAGTTTGCAACAATGGAGGTAAGCTGCGGGCAAAGGGGGAAAGTGGGAAGAAGAGAGGGAAACTAGGGCATTTTAGAATCAGCAAAAATAGTGGAACGACAGAGGATTAATCAGGACTCTCCTTGCCAAAGGGGGATAGTTGGAGGGAATGGCCGTCTTGTCCTGATTGTGGTCTTCCAGCTGGATACTGTCGAAACAGAATGTGGGATAAGGAAAGCTACTGGTCTGATCTAGCTACAGGGATCTTTTTATGTTCTTAAATGTACCATAGGGATGCATAAACATGTATAAATGCAGTCTAGTCATATTTATGTCTTACAATATTCATCAAGGTAATTGCAATATCTTATGTAAGCATGGTCTGGACTTGCTTATTGTTAGTTTAAACTTACATTCTATCTTTTATGCAATGACCTTGAGGAAGTTGTCCTCCCACTTTATCCTTACAACAGCCCTGTGAGGTGTTTCAAGTTGAGAGAGAGTGACCAACCCAAAAGGAAATTTCATGGTCCAGTAGAGGATTTAAACCTAGATTTCCCAAATCATAGTCCATAACACTTTAACCACAACATTGCAGGAAAAATATTTTAAGGGGCTAAAACAATCGTAATGTGATGTTTTTGCAACCTTTCTACTGAATATATAGAATTAGAGAGTTGGATTGTGGCGTGCAGGAGAATCATGACTGGGCTAGGGTCAGGGCCCTGGCTGACGAAAATCACCAATTCACCATGAAAGTTAACGATTCAGAGAAGATGCCGCTCTCATTCTCTTAGCCTGAGGGCTCAAATTTGTCATGCTGTGTTGAGCAGAGAATGTAGCTGTCCAGCTGGTCTGTCTGTTCCTCCCTTGTAATGACCCATTCTAAGGATGAGGGAGGCAGTGGGCTGAATCTGACCACTTAAATAGCAAAGTGGGTGAGGCAACCAAGAGCATTAAGGTTTTGTGTGTATGTGCCTTGAAGCTGCCTGTCGACTTACGGCGACCTCATGAATTTCATAGGGTTTTCTTAGGAAAGGAATACTCGGAAGTGGTTTTGCTAGTTCTTTCCTTTGAAATAAAGCCTACAGCAGCTGGTATTCATTGGTGGTTTCCCATCCAAGTACCAACCAGGGCTGACCCTAAGCGTTGCATTAAGGTTAGTTTCCTGCAATGTAAAAGCTTCATATGTACATATATTACACAACTCATCTGCCTGTAAAGAAGAAATCCCTTCTAAAATTAAAAGCCAGCCATACGGAAACCCACATTGTAGCACTCAGTTCTCTGACTGCTTTGGCAAGATTAAGTCTTAGATTTAAACTAAAAAGAGAGAGATAATTCCGTGTGTCAGTTTTCCCCTTCGGCTCTTCTGCTGCTGCTAGCAATGGGTGCTGATTCACAGTCATAGCTTTATTGGGAGACAGTAGAGCCACAATCAGATTTCTGTTTATTTATATGTCTGTGTTCCAGCAGACTCTTGTGGTGTGGTGCATTTTGGGAGACGTAGTCTTCAGAAAAGGACTATAGCCTTCCCCAACCTGCTCTCCTCCAAGTGTATTGGATTATTAATTTCCCCAACCCTTTTGTGGGTTTAATGGGAGCTGTAGTCCAGCATGTCTGAGAGGGCGATAGTCTGGAAAAGATGTTTCAGTTAGGTGTCTGGAACCTGGGTACCAGGTGAAATTACACTCAGATATAATTCTGATGGCAGGATAATATGAACTTGTTCCAATGGTTACCAAAAAAGGATATGATATGGCTCAACGGATGGTTTGTATTGTGCCTTTTGCTGGTCTGTCATGGCCTTTTGTGGGATGACAACAACAGACAAATGGTTTGTAGCATTCAGATGATGTTGTTTCCTAAGCAGCTGAAATGTTCCTTAAGCTTTTCTTAAGCTTTCCCATTTCTCGAAAGAACTCAATAGTTGTATTTGTCTGAGAAATAAGAACCTATAGAGTTGACCAACCAAACCTAAAACAATTACAGTAACTGATTATAATTTGAGGCCTTGTGACTTCAATTAATTTCTTTTGCTAAAATTGCACATTGCATCTTTCAAGAAGAAAATCAAGAGAATTATATCCTTGATGTCCACTGATAGCTTTGTTAACAGAACTATAATAGAAAAGCTTGTAACAGCAATGATATTTAATTTATTAATTCATTTTATTACCCCTCCCCCCAGTACTGTCAGCCCCTAAATGTGGCAAGGACAAATGATAATATGGCAAAAGGTTTTATTTCTTGGGAATAGTTGGTGCTTCTGGATGAACATGAAATAATGATTGGACAGGATCTTCTGGGTTTTTCCCCCCTTTTTTCAGTATGAAAAACCTTCAGCAAAACCTTATTTGATTATCACAGAACATCTTCCAAGTGGTTTAGAAGGCGATCATGCAGAAAGGCACTTAGAGAAAGAAGAGCAAACCTCAGGCTGGATTGTCTTCTCTGCTCTTTCCTGTTCAGTGAAAGCTCTTTGACGCAGGCTGTGATGCTGATTCCCATGCCCTATTCTCAGGCCCAAAGGTCTGAACTCCAGCTAGACCCCAAAATGGGCTCAGCTATGCATGTGCAGAGGCTTGTTTGTTATAATGAACATGTATAGTTGGAAAGCATGTCTGAAGGTGATGGGCTTTGTTAAATACTAATTCTGCTGATCTCGTTAATAAGTGGGCAGGTGAGTGTTTAGGACACAGGTTCTCTACTTGGGAGACAACTGCTTCACTCTGCCTACTGGTAGAGGCGGCCCCAACTCTAGTGTTTAGTGAATGGGTGATGTGTGGTTTGGTTACTATATTAATTTAGTTAATTACAGGGCAGATGAGTGTTTAGGTGAGTTTCTTTACTTGGGAGACGATTGTCTTCCTGTGTCTAATAGTAGAGCGGACCCCAACTCCAGTGTTTAGAGAATGGGCGACATGTGCTTTGCTTACTGGGTCAATTTAGATGCTGAAAGGCCTCTCAGCAGGAGCGACTGGAGGACTTGAACCCACTCTGCCAGTTGAGTTTCAGCCTAGCTGGGATCTGGCCTTAGAATGATGTAAGTGAACACACAGTAGTCTCCATCTGCTTGGAAGAAGATGCAGGAAAATTGCCAACCAGCTAGCGGCCTTGCTGCACAGTTGAGCCTCTGCGGATTCAGATGCAATTAAGATCATCCTGCTGTGGTGAAGATGTTGTTACCCTTGGAAACGGCAGCTTAGGATCTGGCACCACCAACTTCGCTAGGGCCTTACAAAGAGGATGCGGCACATTCTGAGTATTGCTCCATCAGCGAACTTGTTTTCTTTTTAAAGGAGAATAATAATATCTTGGCCAGTCTTAGGGCTGAGAATATATTAACCCTCGGTCCAATACTTGCAGCTCAAAGACACAGTGAGTTATGGTTAGGTGACGCAAAGCTGGTTGTTGATATGTCCTTGCTCTGCAGTGGCTTCTCCCAACTTGATGCCCAGCAGATATATCACCTGCAAATCTCTGTTATTGCCAGTCCTTGCCAGCATAGTGGGAATTGCAGTCTTAAATCTCTAGAGGACCGCATGTTGAGAAAGGCTGCCAATGCTGTAACACCGCCACCCCCCCGTCCAAATCTCTAGACCAGTCCTACTCACAGTGGTAGTTTCTGGACTGGTGGTGGTCCCTGAGCCATCAGCTGCTGATCCCCAGTGAGTTTCCAAGAAAGAAAGAAACAATTCTGGCTTATGGGTGCAAGATGTGGTGCAAGTCCCTGCCGCCTCGGAAGAAAATAATTGCAGATTCCCTGCGTCGTACTGGTTCAGACTTAGTATAAGGCAGCTTGTTTTCTGCTGCTCTAGAGACCAGGACGAGGAGCCATGGATTCAAGCTGCAGGAAAGAAGATTCCACCTGAACCTCAGGAAGAACTTCCTGACAGTCAGGGCTGTCCGGCAGTGGAATATTCTGCCTCGGAGTGTAGTGGAGTCTCCTTCCTTGGAGGTTTTTAAGCAGAGGCTGGATGGCCATCTGTCGGGAGTGCTTTGAGGGTATTCCTGCATGGCAGGGGGTTGGACTGGATGGCCCGTGGGGTCTCTTCCAACTCTACATTTCTATGATTCTATGATTCTATGTTTCTGGTTTGCTCTTTTCCATGCTGGCTCTGCCCCTCTATATATAGCCAAAGGTGCTTCTATTAAAAGTAAAAACAAAATCAGCTTAAAGAAATAGGCAGAGATTACCAAAGAGATCACAGCAACCTGGGAGAGATGGAGGCTGGGAAGGAGAGAGGCCAGTTCATTTGAATTTGACCTCGTATCCACCATGGGGTGCTAGTAACTGATATGGCAAAGATTTGCATCTCCTCTGAGTGATGGAAGGATTTGAGTTGCTTTTGCATTCCTTATATCTGCAAGAGGTTAGCTTGCATTGTAATTTTTTTTAATTAAATGGATCTTACTACATTAATAATAACATAGATAGCGCAGAAGAGGTGTTTAAAGTCATTTTTTTCACGTGGAATAATGTCTCTGGATGGCTTTGCAAGGTCAGCTTTCTTTGCTAAAGAGAGAAAATACATAGTTTTACAAATTATGAAACAGCAATGAGAAAACATTTAATGAGATGCAGAAATGTCTGCATAATACAGGTTCATCATTAAGACTATGATTAGTTCTTTTTGTCTTATTGAATTTCTCTGTTGGGATTTCTGCCTGCCACTGATATGGATGTGGCCTTCCAGGTGGCATGTTGCATTGAAGGGAGTTGTTGTAGCCAAAGACGTTTGGAAGGTGCAAGGCTGGGGCTGTTGTACACTGACTGGATGCAGTTTTTGAGGACTGTAGCAGTTCCATGTGAGGATTCCATCTGGGACCGTCTGCATGCAGATATAAAAAGCAGTTTTCCAAGCAGTCTTTGGATGTGGCACATGCATAGCCATTCTGATCCGCTGCCAGATCTGAGAATACCTCAAGTAGTTGTGTTCCTGGGCATTCCTTTTTTAGCAGAAAATTTGATGCCAGAGGCAGAAATAACACAGAAAGAATAGGGAGGAGAGTGTTGTGTAGTGGTTTGTGTGTTGGACGAGGACTCTGAGTGACCAGAGTTCAAATCCCTGTTAAGCTGTGGAAACTCACTTAAGTGGCCTTGGACAAGTCACTCTCTCTCAGCCTCACAGTGAGGTGATAGCAACCCCACTCTGAACAAATCTCTCCAAGAAAACTGCATAGTAGGTCTACCTTGAGCCAGAGTGGTGTAGTCGTTTCAGTTTTGCACTACAACCCTGAAGACCAGGGTTGAATTCCTCACTCACCCATGGAAACCTGGGTACGTCACATACTCTCAGACCCCAGAAAATACTATGATACATTCACCTTAGGGTTGTCATAAGTCGGAAGCAACATGAAGGCACACAACAGCGACAACAACAACAAGGTCCACCTTAGGGTTGCTGTAAGTCATAAATGACTTGAAAGCATACAGCATTAACTTACACCCCAAAACAAAAGAGAAATTCAACATATTTTTAGCAAACTTTTTTTTTCAGGACTAGCAATATGCATGTGTGAAATGAAACAACCGGGTCAGGTAAGCCTTACATATGAAAACAAAACCATTTTCAGCCTTCTAGAAGCCACTTGAAGGTTTCTTCCAAGATTTATCCACGGATGAATGTTTCTCTCAGCAGCCTCCACTTTCTTACCAGTTCCATTTTGATGGCAAAATATATAGATCTAGGTGGTTGTTTTTCACATGGTTGTGAAAAGCTGGTGAGGCAGGTTTATTTGCTCTGCCCTTTTCTCTCTATGATATTTTCCTCTGGTCGCTAAGGGATTCAGAGGGTAGCTGCTGATTATCTTGCCTGTTGTAGGCAGGCACACATAGTTACAATAATTTCAGCTAGCTTTATTGCATTATTTACTACAGACATGCTACTGCAACCCAACACTGAAAGCCTGTGTTTCTCCAGCCCTTTCTCACCATCCTCCCACAGCTAATCCTGCTAAAAAACTTCTACTTAGACAGAGGACAAGGAGTAAAATGGGGTGCAGGGCCAGCATGAAAAGCCTTATAAAAGGGAGCCTCACCATCAGAAGCTTTGTTAACTGAAGTACGTCTGTATTGGTTTTATGTGATTTCTTTTTCATCGGAATTCCTGTGTTCAGAAGATTACATCGGAAAGCCAATAGGCATGCGCTCATGTATACTAAATCAGTCCTAAGAGGTTGGGTGGGAAACATATTTTGTTTAAAGTGAAACTTGGCCTGGGTGAATTTTCAGCTCAGAAGCATATGGCTAAATGCTAAGTTGCCAAGTCAGGAGAAAACACACACACTCAGCATGTATACATATATAGAAAGTATGACTAAAACCCCGTTTAAGGACTTCAAGCTTTTCTTGCCTCAAGGGTATTTTTTCCTCTTCTTCTCCAAATGTGAAGGAAATCTGGGTAGATTTCTTTTGTTTTGCCATCTGAAGAAAATAGGACAATAGCTTCCTTCTAGTGCTCTCCTGAAGAGATTAAGGGCTACTTTGGAATAGTGTTTGCAGATGTTAGTGAATGAATATGGATGGGATGTCCTTCTGTAGGAGAGGGAGGGAGCAGGGAAGGGCCTTTCAGACATCTCAGTGGCCTGGCCATTCTGCCTTGAAATGCGGTTTACATTTTGAACTCCTGAACCTTTCCGTTAAAATCCGGAAAGAATGGTTTGTTACTAGGTTCTTCATATCCCCAGAAAATTCCTGGACTCTTAATCCTTTAGTGTTCAGCTGGAAATTGTCATGGGGTGACTTTGGGACAGTCAATATTTATTATTACCTCCCCTCCAACATTTCAGTGATAAAAACCGGGACATGGATAGCCAAGCAACATCAGAGTGTGATCAAGACGGTTGAAGTTATTAGTGAGGAAGAGCATACAAACTGGGAAAAACTGCAACAGTTTGCTTTTGCTTAAACCTTCTGGGAAGGGCAAGAATGAACGAATTCATCCATGTTCTAGTTCTTGGAGCAGCAGATCTGCTTCAGAGGATCTACTGTCTGAGACAGCAGTTTTATTCTGCCTGGTGACTGGGCTGGTGCTGACCATGAATATGTGTTCATTGTTGGTGTTTCACAGAAAGAAAATTTAAAAATTTATTTTTCAGTACTTAGCTTTGATCTGTTGAGGCAGAAGGTGTGTTACTATGCACTTTGCTTTTTCTTTTTCTCCTCTTTCTCTCATACATGTTGACATTTTAGGCTGTAGTGGGAGTTATGCTGCCCTCCATATATTGCTGGACTGCAACTTCCAGCATTCTCAATCGTTGGCTGTGCTGTCTGGGGCTGCTGGGGGCTGCAATCAAATAAAAATCTGGTGGACCACAGCGTACCCACCTTGTTTTAATGGTTTGAAATTTGACATTGTAACAAGAATTGTACTGAGGCAAATTCAAGAACTGGAATGAAACATTTTCTGTTTCTTTCTTTAAAAAAGGTATTTCAATTTGGTCAATTAGTGTTAATCTGTTGGGTACATTAGTATCAATACCTGAAAATATTTATCTATCTATCTATCTATCTATCTATCTATCTATCTATCTATCTATATCTGGACTGGTATATATATCTGGACTGGTGGTGGTCCCTGAGCCATCATATATATATATATATAATGTATTTTATATCTATATCTATATCTATATCTATATCTATCTATCTATCTATCTATAAATGTATATAATATATATAATGTATATATATGATGCTATTCAGCAGAGTGTGGGGGTTCCTAGGGGCCGGTTCCTAATAGCCATCAATGGGCTTATTTTTCTAGCTTTTTGCTTATTGCTGAAGGCAGGTGGTGGCACAGGCATCCTACTGTCTTGTTGTCATGGAAACAGGTGATAACAGTAGTGAGGCAGGAAGGAAATTGCTCCCCTTGGGCATTGTAGCCCTAACATCATGGCCAATTGCTCATTAGACTCAGGAAGTTGTGAAAGTCGAATTGTCCAAGCTACAGCGTGGGCCTCAGCACACTTACTTGGAAAGAAGCCCAACTGTGTTCAAAGAGGCTAATAGTAGTAATAACAACAACAACAACCTGTTACTTTCCTTCAAGTCATCTTTGACTTATGGTGATCCTCAATGAGAGATCTCTAGGCCACCCTTTTATCAACAAGCATGCTCAAGTTTGCAGATCTGCGGAGGTAACTTCCTTCATTCAGTCTTCTTTTCCCACCGTCTTCCACTTTACCAAGCATTATCTTCTTTTCCAGTAAGTCACGTCTCGTGATATGTCTAAAGTATGACAGCCTCAGTTTAGTCACCTTCACTCCTCATGGGAATTCAGCCTTGATTTGCTCTAATACCCATTTGTTTGTCTTTTTATCAATCTGTCCATAGAGCTTTTCTCCAACACCACCTTTCAATGAGTTGGTTTTCTTCCTGTCAGTTTTGTAATAATACTGAAATAATAATAACAATACCTACGAATTAGGTTTATCACGTCTGGAGAAGAAAATGACTGTGGTTCCAGCAGTGATAGTGATCAATTCCAAATGGACTAACAAAACGTCTGAATGAGATCATCATAAATAGGATCAGAGTAGAGCAGTAACAAAAACACTGTTTGAAATGTGCCACATTATCCAGTGATGCCTCACAAATTCCTAGATTCTTAGATAAAATTCAAAGCATTGATGATCAAAAACTCCACACAGTAACACCTGGTAGATTGCAGAAACTGGTGAGAAAAAAAAAAATCAAAAAGGCTCTTATAGCAGCTTAGATAAATTCAAGTTTAAGCAAAGAATACAAAGCCAGTCCTGACATGCAAGCTTATTCTCTAAAAGGACTCCTTCTGAGTAAGGGGATGAGATTAAAAAATAGTAAGGACTGAGTGTGGTCAGTCACCAGGGAATGATGACTGATTCTTGTGAATGCATGGAAATCTATTATGAGGAGTGGGAATCTTGTGGCCCTCCAGATCAGCTCTCATCAACCTAGGCAACATTGGCAACAGTGAAGAAAGCTGGGAGTTGCAGTCCAACAACATTTGGAGGGTCACATGATTCCCATCCCTGTGATTAAAGGATGTCTTTCATACGGACATCGACAACCACAGGTCCATTAGCTCAGTTCTCTATTCCCTCAGACCTTAGGTGTCTTAGCCAAGTTTGTAAAAATTACCTTTTCTAATCAGTGGGTCTCGGGCAGCCTTCTCCTCTCAGCAGCTATTTTTGATTCTGCAGCAAGAATGTGGCACCCAGCTCTCTCCCGCAATACCTTGCTGCTGCTGCCGCCACCTGCCAACATCTATCTCCAGGGGTGAATGCTCTGCTCTACCCAATGGTAGGGCCTGGTTGCAATTCACCAGAAGCATCCACCTCCCACCTTGCATTGGGTCAGTTAAGGACAGTATAGCAGCATCAAGTCAGAAATCCCCGCAGAGCAGCGATAGCCACTTTGCTGGCTTTTCAGGCTGAATTATGTTTCTATTTAAGTTCTGCTCCATGCAGGGATGTTGTCTCTGCAATACGGATGATGGATGCAGCAACAGCAGCAGCGTTTTTGTCATCTTTGCCCTTCCAAAAGTGATGCGGTTCAGCTGGAAACTTGCTTTCCAAGTTCTGATTTGTCATTGCAGAAGTGTAAGCCAAGAGCAGAGTGCTGGATTTCCAGTGGAAGTCACCTCAGATTTATATCTGGGAAGAAGATGTAACCTCAGAGACAGTACACAATTTGTGCATGTTGCTGTTGCTTTTGATGGTTTGACTGATTAGTTGAACCAAATTGGTTGGCGCAAGCCTTTCTCTCCTTCTTGTGTATTGAATTTTGAAAAGTTGTGGGAAGCGGTTTGGGAAGTGGTATAGTAACAGTTCAAATGCCTCATTATGATGTTATAAATCCTATAGTGTGTAGGTACAGGGAGTTAGTGCAGAGACACTCCAAGAGATTTGGCTGAAATAAGTCAGAAAGTTTGCTGAGAAAAGACAAAATAGTGCCCTCCTTCAGGGTTGTGACTGTTGAAGAAGTGCAAAATGAAGGCAGTGCTGTCCCCAATAAGAATTCTGCCAATAGGTAAAGGATGGTGGGAGTTGAAGTCCTGGGAACTCATTTCCCATGCCTGTTTTCACTGCTGCTGCTGAGTGGATGTTGAACTTGGGGCTTTCGGTATGCAAATCTTTAGCCTGTGCTACAGAGATAAGCAGTTCTACCTGCTCCACTTCCACAATTTTGCCCCAATACTTTATTGCAGGCAAAATGAGTAATTGTTTAGACCGATGCATTTGCCTATATTTGCTCTGTAGGGCTAAATTCTTGGCCTGAGGGGTGGGTGGGACCCAAACCTAAAATTATCAGGATTCCCTACAAGTTCCTGAGTTCCACGTTCTTTTCTTTTGCATTTTGGGTCACTTTCTGAGCCGTTCCAAGCTCCTGTCCAGAGAACATCCATTCTGGATTGTTGCATCTTGTTTATCTTCCATTGTTGTACATCCAGACTGGCATTTCTGAGTGGGTTTTGTCTGATTAATTTTAAGCACCACTTGCACTATTGTATTCCGAAAGAATCAGTGCATTCACAGTCTATCAACACAGCCTTACCAGGGTAGTACAATGTGGTGGTGTGGGGCCCATCTGTACATAGAAAGAACCATTGTCTTCCTATTGGGTTGATAGTTGCTATCCTTACTATATCCCAGAGAACTGTGGATTCTCGCTTCCAAATAATATGGAGACAGACAACAAAGAATTCTGTAGAGAAATCTGATCATAAACAGGACCCAACATCAATCACCTGAGATTGTACTATTTGCACCCTGTTCAAGAGCTGCAAAAGCTCTTGGAGCAGCTTTGTTCTTGTTATGTGCCTTTAAGTTGACTCTGGCCATTTCCACACTACACTCTTATAGCGCGATTATTCCGCTTTCAACATCCTATGGAATCCTGGGGTTTGCAGTTTTGGGAGGGGCCAGCTGGGCTGAAGGAAAATTTTATGAGAACATTGTTACTCAGTTGGGTCACTTTATTTGTGGTAATTGCTGTGGGTTTTTAAAATTGATTCATTTTAATGTTTTAATTGAGGCTTTATTTTTGTATGTGATTTACAATTAGCAGGAGAGGTCTTAGCAGATTGGAGGAAGGCAGATGTTGTCCTTATTTTCAAAAAGGACAGCAAAAGAAGACCCAAGGAACTACTGTCAAGGAACAGTAGCAAGGCTAGGACATTCCAAGGCAGGCACTGAATGTCCTTCAAAGAATAGCAGCTAGGTACAGCACAGCTCTATTGTGCCTTGGCCCAGCAGCTGGTGAGAGTCCCTTCCTCAATGCCAACAGCCACTGGCGTGGTCTCTGAGGGAAAGAAGCCAGACTCGGCTCCGCCAGGCCTTGGTCCCAGCAGCTGGTGAGAAGCACACCTCCATTTCATCTGCCTTTGCTCTGGGCTCTGAGGGAGAGAAGAACAGCCAGCATCTCCTGAACTTAGTACTCCCCAACTGCCATTCCCTTTTCCTTATGCGTGCCACCCTGGGAGCAAATTTGGCTGAAGGGTGTGGTATAAATACTCTTAAACAAATACGAACATGGTACACAGTCAGTAGTCAGCAATGGCTTCCCCTGGAGCTGGCCCTATTATGAATATCCAAATGCTCTTCCATGTTGAATAAGTGTTTGCCTTGGCCCCATTTGTGTGTTAAATCAGGCCCGTCTGTGGACAGTGACAAAGATATGTTAATGTGCTTCTTCCTTTTGATCAGAGATATCCCACATTAGACAGCTCTGTGTGAGTAGAACTCTGCAAAGGAAGGAATCTGGGCGATTCCAGGTCTGTGCCAGAGTTTGCTGATGCAATTCTAGAGGGACCACGAGTATGTGGGAGGGTTACAGCACAACCCCTTGTTGAAATTTGAACTGCACAGCCTCTCGGAAAATGGTGGTGTGGGTGTGGGTGTGAAAACTTGTGGATTGTAATTGCTAAGTCATCAAGAAGAAAAAATTAACTGAAAGGGACTTCCTTTCTCCCCTGGGATTCCCAGTGGGACTGATAATTTTCCCAGCATAGATGTATTGTTTTTGTCACAAGTTCCTTTCGGCTGCTCTTCATCTAGAAGCGGAAGCTCTATTCCTAAGAGCTCAGAAAATCACAACTGAAGCAATCTCTTGGCCGCTGTTGATTTCATTGCAGAGTGAATGTTTGCTCTCGCAGTGTGTTTTACAAAATACAGTCCTTTGCTCCCCCATTGCCTCTAGAACTTTTTCTGACAAGGCCTACCTGATTGTCAGAACCAAGTTAAACACTGCTTGGGTTGCTTACTCCCTAGAGCAGTGCTCTGCAACTTATCTGATGTGGTGAACCAGCAGTACCCACCCCTGCTCCATTGTGCCAGGAACCAGAACATATTTGTGCCATGTTCGTACTGTATTTGCATAGTTTCTTGGAAACTTGCTGTAGGTCAGCAGTGGACAGCTGACCACAACTTATAGTGGTCCTGTCCTAAGGCTCTTCAGAATAAATGCTTTGCTCTTTTCTCCCAACCCCAGATGAACTAGAATTAGAATTAAAACAGAACTTCTGGGTGCATCACACCACACTCAGCCCCAGAAAAATCTTGTGATATGTTTGTCCTAGGGTATTCATAAGCCATAAACAGTTTGAAGGCAGTAAACAACAACAACAACAACAACAACAACATGTTTTTGATATACCATGAGACAACATAATTTATGAGACAATAATGCTACGTAAAGTTGAAGGCTATAGAAAAAGAGTAAGACTACATTACAGGTGTGTTGATTCAGTCAAGGGAATCTGAGTTTGCTGAGCTGCTGATGATTGTGGTTCTTAGAGGTCTCCCTTTCACAGGGTCAGCACTTAAAAAATACTGAGAAGAAACTAGTAATTAAAAGAGAAGACATGTAATAAATGAAAGTGAACACCTTTGCCTGAACAGATATTCTCTACAAGGACTAATGTGATGAATGTCACGTCTAGCATGGCCCTTAGCCAAAGAGGCCAAAAGAAGGAAACTGACAACTTATCAGGATTCTCCTTCTTTTGTTTCAGAGACTTCCTTCCTCGTGGATCTGGCATTGTCACCAGGCGCCCCTTGGTCCTGCAACTGGTTAATGCCACTACAGGTATGTGAAATGTTTCCTCTCCTTGTTTGTATCCATACAAATGTCAAAGGTCTTCTTCAAAAGTGCCTGCAACTCTTACTGGTTTTTGCAGTGATACAGAATGCATTCAACATTTGTTCTCACTCACACCTTCTAACTGTCCTGATTTGGTAGGGACAGTTCCAATTAATCCTGTATCATACCACTTTTTCAGCTGCTTTTAAAATGTCCCAGTTTTTTTCTCCTCCTTCCATTTCCCCC
Organism: Cyclura pinguis; assembly: GCA_030412105.1. Lineage (NCBI taxonomy): Eukaryota > Metazoa > Chordata > Lepidosauria > Squamata > Iguanidae > Cyclura > Cyclura pinguis. The sequence continues at coordinate 2,390,127 of CM059613.1, forward strand.
CTTTGTCTGCAGCTTCCTTCTGTTGCTGCAAACTGAATTCAAAATGCAAAAGTAGTATGTCCTCAGTAGGGGATTGAGGAGAAGAGAAGGCAGAATGTTACCCTTCCAAGCAAGGTTAGGCAAAAAGCAGACTGCTACAACTTCCTGTAGCTTGTGCATTCTTCCTCATTAATAATTTTTGCCATCTTGACCAAGGGGAAGAAACTCAATACCAACTAGTCTGGCAGTAACTGAAGAATCAGCTATTAGTTGCCCTCTCTCTCAGCAGTTGGAGGACTAAGACATTTTGCTGCCTCAGACATTGAACGAGATAGTTCTCCATTCCCATTTCATGTGTAGAAGCTGGCTGGACTGCCATTTCAGTCTTAATCCAGCAGTTTTGATAAGAAGACTTCTCAGAAAAGGACACCTGAGCCATAGGATGTATTTTGGGAATCCAGGACAAACTGAGTGGCAGATGAGAGTCGCCATAGCAGGGCTGAGGAGTCAGGGGCTAGTTTCCCCCTGCCCCCACATTTGTAGTCCCTTCAGCACCCAGAATTACCTCTTTTAAAGCGCCTTATCCTAGCCAAAATGAGGACTAGAAGTGACGTGGTGTTATTCCTAGTTGCCATTTTGGCTGGGAGAGGGATGGAAAAAATGAGGTATTTGAGGTGAAGGATTTGGGAGGGGGTGGGAGGGTTGAGGGGAGGTTGTTGCATTGAGTTGTCAGAGGGAAAATTGGAGAGAGTTCCTGTACCTTTAATGATTGTGCAGAAAGGGGGATTTCAGCATGTGTGGTTTGTTACTTGGTTGAAAGACAAGCAACTTCTCTCCTGTTTTTGCCACTCCTGGGCTATAGAGACTGGGTATAGCTGTGCTCCTCAGAATCTGCTAACAGAGGGAATCACTTTGTCTTAACAGTAAGGACGATTCCAGCTCCCAAGCTGAAAATTGAACATCTTTTGGAGTTCTTTTTGCTTGTGAACTAGAGTGGAAGTTGGGGGGTCAGGGGCTGGTTTTATCCACAAGGCATCTGGATATCTCTTCTCATCCATGTTGAATCCTTATCCACTCTCAGCCGTGTTGCTTGTAATGTCTGTTAGTTGTTTCACCATCCCACTTTCTGCTCCATCTAGAATATGGTGAATTTCTACATTGCAAAGGGAAAAAGTTCACTGACTTTGATGAGATCCGTCAGGAGATCGAAGCAGAGACTGACAGGGTTACCGGATCAAATAAAGGAATCTCTGCTGTCCCAATCAATTTGCGGGTCTACTCTCCCCACGGTAAGTAATGCCCTAGCACAATGTGCTAAGGACTGTGGGTTTTGTAGCTTCATCTTGTCTGATGTTCCAGTGCCTTGTTCTTGTATGACAGCATATTTTAGTAAGTCCAAAACATTTTAATTTAGGCACCAAATGAAGAAACAGTTATTGACCTGGGTTTCTTAGTCCATCTGTTTTTAAAATCTGTGTTTGTGGTTTTTAGATTTTAGTACTGATTTAATTTTTATTTGGAGCTTGGAAATATTTCATTTTTGGACTATAAATCCCAAAATTCTCCAGGCAGTATGGCAAAGTACAAAAGCTATAATGATTGAGGGTTTCTGGGAGAAGTAGTCCAATGAAGGAACTTTTCTAAGCTTACATTTCATAGCTTTTGAAAAGGGTTTTATGTTATATTTTATGGTGCTATGTTTTTATAGTATCTGTTGTGTTTTAACCTTAGAGTTTTAGTTATTGAACTGTAGAGAATGGAAACTGACTGAGATAGATAATAAATTGCTTAACAATTCAACTACAAATCTTGGTTTGTTTGGCTGACCAGTGTACAAATTAGACTAGAACTTATTTTGAATTACTTTTCCTGGTTTGCATGTAGTAATAAGCAAGGACATTAAAGCAAAATGGATTCTGGGTTTATTCCTCCTTTTGGCCGTGGAGAAGAAAGATAAGGGAAGGGAAAACATCAGATCCAGTGTTTTTTACATGCTTTTACATGCTTGCTTTGCTCCCTTCTGCTTGTGTATGTGACACAAAATTCTGATGTAGCATTATGGCCAAATGTGATTTTGAATGCTTTGATGACCATCCTGACTGAAGATGGTGGACCTGGTAGCCCACCACATCTGGATGGCACCAGACTGGGGAAGGCTGTTTAGATGTAGATATTGCTGCACTTCCAAATCCTTTCAGTTATCTGCTACCAAGACTATAGGCTCTTCTAGTCATTTCCTTCTCTTCCTTTGCTTAGTCTTGAGTCTGACCCTGGTAGATCTGCCTGGGATGACCAAGGTTCCAGTTGGAGACCAACCTGCAGACATTGAGTTCCAGATCCGTGACATGATCATGCAGTTTGTCACCAAAGAGAACTGCCTCATCCTTGCAGTATCACCAGCCAATTCAGATCTGGCCAACTCTGATGCTCTGAAGATTGCAAAAGAGGTTGACCCTCAAGGTAACTTCATGTTCTGTATACATTCTTGTATAGTTTTTATCTTTCTAACCTGGTCAGTTTCTTTTGTTTCCTTGACTATGGTTTATTGCACTCCCTAGCTTTATCGTAAACCAATTCCTTCTTTAGTCTAGCCCAATATCTCTTTCAATCAGGGGCTCACACACAGTTTGCTCTGACCAGGTAGACTTTACAAGGTGCTTTCTTTACAAGTATATTTCTTTTGGGAAGAGAGCTGTTGATTTAGATTGCCTTTGTAGTGTCTAAGAATCTTGGACTCCTTAAAGACAAACAAATGTGTTATGGCATACAGTTTTGAAGCCTAGAGCCAATTGAATCAGATATATAGTGTCATCCTGAGTTCATACAAACAGAAAGAAGAATTAAAATGTTAGCAGCCAGGTCAGAGAGGAATTGATTTCAAGAAATACAGATAGAGGAAATTACATCAAAGCATTGGCTATTCTGGTTTAGACTGATAGAAGTTGCAGTCCAATAATATCTGAAAAACTCATGAATGCTAGTTTTATTCTTGATCTTCAAACACTGGACACTGGATTGAAACCAGCTTCTGAACTGCCTGATGGCTCTTCTTGATTCAGGACATATCATATTTGTGATGTCTAACAGGTCAGCGTACCATTGGAGTTATCACCAAGCTGGATTTGATGGATGAAGGAACCGATGCTCGAGATGTTCTAGAGAACAAGCTGCTGCCTCTAAGGAGAGGTAGGGGACTTTCATCCTTCCCTTGTAGCTATTTTGCTTTGCTCTTCCTTTGTATTAAAGGTTACTTCCTTGTCTCCCTTTGCATCCAAAAACCATCATGGCAGTATACTCTCTACTCTTTAAAAATCATCATATTCCCCTAGGCTGAAGATGAAATCACTTGTGCTGGGCAAAAAGGACAGTGAAATTCAAAATGAGCTAAATAGTTCCTACTTGAGTTTTACATCATTTAACATGTAATTTCTAACTGACTGGTGGGGTTGACCAGGAGGTAACACAATGTCCTGGACAACTGGCATTGGGGTTCCCTGGTAAATGTCTAAATGAAGAGTTTAAGGCACCTGTTATATTGTCAGAGAACATGGAGGGGACCTGCTTCAGCTCAGTATACCTCACTCGCTTCAGGCTACATTCCCCACTCTCTCCAATACAGATTTGCCGTTCCTGGGTCCTGTTATCTTGTAGGTGAGATTTTATAGGTATTGTTTTAACATGTGAAGAAGCTGTGCAGGCAGCATTAGCATTCATTTCTTGGGAATTAGGCATTCTTTTGAGTTTCCCAGGCAAAAGGAGTTAACAAAAGAGGTTTAAGAGGAGAAACCCTTTCACATGTTGTTTACCCCTGAGAGCTGGGATTGGTGCTTTTTACCCACTAACATCCACAAGTTTTACTGCTCTCTGTTTATACTCTTTGTTTATTTTGAAGGACCGTTATCTCCCTTACAAACCAGCCAAGGCTTTGAGATCTGCTGGGGAGGCCCTTCTCTTTGTCCCACCACCCTCGCAAACTGACAGCTGTCTGTGAATGGCTGCAATCCAACACCCTTTTAGCTTAGGTAGATACCCACATGTGGAGATATGGTGTGCCAACACTACACAACCCTGCACAGAATAACAACATTTTGCAACACTTATCAATGACAAGGTGCATTATGCAAGGTGCATTATGCAATAATTAATGTGCAGAGAACAATTAACAACTACAATGCACAATGTGCTGTGTTCCTGTATGCTCAGCTTCACTTTTTCCGCTGTCAGCAGAACATGTCTGTTGTACTATGGTAAATCTTTGCCCTGCTTGCATAGTTTGACTTGCACTTACACTAACAGAACGCCAACCAATCAGTGTCCTCAGTTTGTAAGCTACAGGAAAAAGTAAGGCCAATAAATTAATTTTGTTTCATGACTTAATCTTAACATGTTAACACTATTGCTAACCCTTCCAAACTCTAGTTTCCAGTCCCAGCTTTGTGTCTGCTGTGTGTTCATCTCCATGAATTTGTCAACTGATTTTCTGATCTCTCCTTGCCCAGGTTACATTGGTGTGGTCAACAGAAGCCAGAAAGATATTGATGGAAAAAAGGACATTCAAGCTGCATTGGCGGCAGAGAGGAAATTCTTTCTCTCCCACCCAGCATACAGGCACATGGCTGAACGCATGGGCACCCCTTACCTGCAGAAAATACTTAACCAGGTAAATGACAACTGGCCTGGCTGGGACTTCAGTCTGCAGTATCACAACAGAGAGGAGGAATAAGTAATGTTCAAGAATATGTAATGTTCAAACATTTATAGAGTTTGGACACATTATTTGTTTGGACTTATTTGAGAGAATTGCAGGAGTTCTGGTTTAAAGAGGTAACTTAGGCAAGTTCTAGCTTATATAAGAGCCTGGCTCAATTATGAGAACTCCAAATCAACAAACACTAAAAATCATTTTGTGGTCCAAACATTGAGATGTTGACTGGGGCAGGGCACTTAAGAAGTGCATGTGCGTGTGCGCGTGCACACACACACAGTGTTTTGAGAGAAAAAGCCACAAGTTTACTGGATAAAGCTGAGTAGTGTTGACATGGCATGAGGCAAAAATCCAGTTAGCAGATAAGCCGCCTGTTACCATTTGCTGATAGACAGCCAGCTGAGCTTTCCTCATTGTTTTTCTGCTCCTGTGCTAGTTCAGAATTAGGCCTTTAGCAGTTGAAAAATGAATCCATTCAATTAATCAAACATCTTCAGTTGACTAAGAAAGTACCCTGCAGATTCTGAAAATAATAATTGAAGTCCTTATAAAAATGGCATTGGCAGTTGAGCCATCTTGAAAGAGGCATTCTCACTTCCTTCACATACACAAAGAAATGCTTCTTCTAACAGTACAATACAGTTAAACAAGGTATAATACCCGAACATGAATTAAAACAAAATAGTCTTAAAAGATAGCGGTGGCAAGCTATGCTTTGTGAAATCCATAGTTTCTCTGGTTCTTTCATAAAACCAAAATATGGTCAAATAAAGCAGGGAAGGAAAGAGTATGTAAGCCTGAAATACGAACATGAATGTTTCATGTTTTGACTCATTTGTGAATCAGTGTAAACACATTTGTTAAACAATCGGAAACTATGAAACTAAATCAGTAATAACAAACACATCTTAAAATCTCATTTAGGATAAGGACAGTGAGCAGAGATAAAACATAATACGCTGAATGAATTTCAGCCTTATTCATCTTCTTTAGCAAAGACTCCTATACTATATGCAGAGTATAATTAAGATAATTATGTTACCCTTTCTTGCAGCTAGAAAGGGTAAATTCATCTGTCTCACAATGGCACCTCAAGCACCTAGGGCATTTAAAACTGCTGTGTCCAAGGAACAGCAAACATCACCTTTCTCTGAGAAGGTTCTTGTTGTAACTAAGTTATCAGCCTGATCTTGGACTGATGATAAGACACGTGGCCAGGATAGAACCTACAACTTGTGTGGTTGTCTGTTATATGAGCAGTGTTATTTTCTTAGCACTTGCATATGGGTACAAAGGTGGGATGGGTGATAAAGGCTGCTGAGACCATGCCACCTATTTCTCAAATTCCTATCTTCTAAGGAGTTCATAAAGTCAAAGAACAATGAAAAGATTGTCTTGAACAAGCCCCAGTGCTACAGGACCGAAGACTGTCCAAGCCACCTCTCCCGTAGTACTTTGCCTCCATGGTACCCCAACAGAAGCCAAACATTTTAGAAATCAGCTTTTCAGAGCTGATGGTCTTCTCTTCCTGCTGTCACCAACATTTTCTTTCCTCACTCTGCCTGCAAAATTGCCTTTTTTTTTCTTGCCACCATCTTTTTTTCCACTGTCACCATAATTACACTGGCAAAGGCCATAATCTTTCACTACTGAATCTCTATATGTTTAGAGCACATTTTCTGTGTGGGTGCAAGGAGGATTCCAAGAATATTAAGCTTTGCTTGATCATCACCTGCGGATACTAAGGGAAAACCACATGCCTTGAAAACAAAGCCAAATTGCGCCTCCAGTTCAAAGGTGCAGCCATCTTATTTCACCAGTCCTTTGTTCAGGAGCAGAACTCCTTTCCTTTGCTGCTCTAATCTTTCCCTTTCTGATTCAGCCCAGAGCTGAAAAACCTGTGCATTCACCATATTATTTATGTACTCTGTTCTTGTTACTTAGTAAAATTTTAATAAGTGTGAACCAGCCTATTGGGATTTCTAACTCTTGTTCTTCAACCATTTCCCTTTCTCATGTAGCAACTGACCAATCACATCCGAGACACACTGCCAGGCCTGCGGAACAAGCTCCAAAGTCAACTTCTCTCGATTGAGAAAGAAGTGGAAGAGTATAAGAACTTCCGCCCTGACGACCCCGCTCGCAAGACCAAAGCGTTGCTTCAGTGAGTGAGAAATTTATTTTATTTGGCAAATGTTCCTTTCCAGCTAAAAATGCTCTAGGTCAAGAATGCTGTGTTGTTGTTGTTGTTACTCTGTTTAAAACAATTAAAACACACAAGGAGAAGTCAACATAAAGAAACAGCAGAAACATTAGGGTTTCTACAAGACTTTTCAATGACTGAGGAGGAGAAAGACAAAATGGTGCCTCCCCTTTCCCATTACTTCCCTTCCCCATCATTATATTATTAATATTATTATTACTACTACTACTACTACTACTACCACTACTACTACTGCTACTACTATTTTCCACAGACAGAAGCGTTTTGGACTCCAAGTTGAATCCTAATCCAGTACTTTTTCCCTTTTCAAATTTTTATTCTTTTAAAATTATGACGATAGCAAATAAATCAATCCCTACCAAACAATATATCGATATAACAAGTATGGTCGTGTGCATATGTTATCAGATCACCAATAAATAATTGATCAGTCTATCAATCTATCCATCAAGCTATCTACCCATCTGTCTAATGTTCTTCACACCACAAATGCCAGGCAGACTTGTATGGGAGAACAGAATCCTTTAGATAGCCTGTTCTCCATTAATTCAAATAGATGGACTCTAGCTGGAATTGGCAGTTGGATTTAGACCTGTTCGTTTTTGTTTAAATCATGTGATAGCTTCAGTAGAATTGGATTACTTAACTGTGTAGGAAATCTTGATCCTGATAATGGCTTCTACTTCATAGTATTGGGGGCTTTTTCCCCGTGCAGGATGGTTCAACAATTTGCAGTGGACTTTGAGAAACGCATTGAAGGTTCTGGGGATCAGATTGATACATACGAACTGTCTGGAGGTGCTAGGATCAATCGCATCTTTCATGAGCGATTCCCCTTTGAGCTGGTGAAGGTAAAACTGATCTACCATTGGTCTTTACTTTTTTTTGCCACAAAACACCCATTAGGGCATGTGTGGACATTTCCCCCACATTTTGGACCCCCTCCAGGGCAATTTTAGGCCCAAGAGAAGCCTTTTTAAAAACAGGAAGTAACTTCCAATCACTGTTGTTTAAAAGGCTTGTCCTGGGCCAAAAATAGTTTGCAGGGAGCTCAAAACACAATAGGTCCTAAGATATGAAACTAATGTTTGATCAGAAATCAAAAGCAACAAGTTACAACTATGCAGTTAACTCCCATACACTACTTCTTGAGAGAGCATAAATGAGGGTATAACATTATCATGTTTCAAAAGTAACAAAATGAATGGGAACAACTTTCTTAAAAACAGATATAACGAATAACATGTTTTAGTTTTTTTAAACGCTATTTTTATTGAGGCATTTTCACTGGAATTTTTCATTCCTTGTGGTGTTCTTTCTTTAAAAATCCTCAATGTTTGAAAGTTGAGAAGTGCAGAAGATCAGTGACAAGACTTAACTGCATAGGCTATTAGACACCATAGTTTAAGGTCAGCCTTCTTCAAATTTTCACTGTCTGGATGTGTTGGACTAGAAATCTCACCATCTCCAACCACCATTCAGATTCTGCGACTTCACTGTACCCAACCAGCTATTAGGCTGTGTGTACATCTGCAAAGTGTCAAGGTTAGGAAAGGTGACTCAAACTCCATAATTTTTGAAGGAACCAGCAACAAAACATGCCACTTGCTGCCAATTATACACCATATTTTCTGTCAGTTCTAACACAATGGCAACTTAGCATGTTAAAATCACACCTCCTCATCCAACATTAAGATAAACAGATTTGACTTTTGAGCTCATTTCAAGGAAACGTTTCCTACTGATGTTCCAGCCTCTGAGTTTGATAACAAGACGAAAGCAAGAAATGGTGGCAACATTCCAGATTATGACCCACTGATGACAGAGGCCAGTAACCCTCTGCTATCCCATTGTGAATGTTTTGCATACTGCAAAGCTTTTTCTGTCTTGCCTGGTGAGTCCCATGTAACTCTAATAAATTATGTCTTTAGCATATCAGTTTCAGAGCCTGGACATGTTAATTTTAGCACTAAGCCATTTGTGTTATTTCAGAAAATAGTGGGTGGCGATCATACTTTTTTCTCCTTCAAAAGCTACCACGTTGCTTTACTTGTTAGTAACACATTTTGTTGTTACATGCGTTCAAACCAGTTCAGATATACGATGACCCTGTCACAGGATTTTCTTGGCAAAGTATATACACAGAGGATGTTTGCCACTGCCTTTCTCTTTCTCACTGTATTGTAAATATATCTTCCAAAGAAAACCCTGTGATGGGGTTGCCATAGTCAAAGCTGACTTGATGGCACATAACAATATCAAGCTTTGGTTAGTATATAGGCGTTTGCAGCAATGTTCCACTGATGTTCTTTTCTCCTGGTGCAGATGGAATTTGATGAGAAGGAACTCCGACGAGAGATCAGCTATGCCATTAAGAACATCCATGGTATCAGGCACGTATCAATGCAATAGAGGCAGCACCTCTACTCCATTTCTTTCACAGGCTGTCTAGAAAATCCAAGCCTTGGTCCAGAAGACTTCAGAGGTATGGTAGGTCAGCAAGTGGGCAGGAACTGCTGTGCAGGCCGTGGGCTTTGAAACTTTTTGGTAGGTTCCCATTGGTCTTTGCTTTAGGTTTGCTCGCTGTTTCTCTGAGGTAAAGCTTCATTTCCATTCCCTATGGAAGGGAAGTGATATCATCCATAAGAAAAAGTAACATGGGTGGTAACACGCTAACTTCACCCCCACTCCCCAGCTATTGTTTTATGTTGCTTTCCTGAGTATCAACAAGAGCTCAGTTTCACAATCTAGTGAATGGTTGGGAATCATGGAGCCCTCTAGATGTGGGTGGATAGCAATGCCCAGCATTCCTCATCGTAGGCTATACTAGGTAGGGCTGATGGGGGTTGCAATCCAATACTTGGAGTGGCACGTGATTCTTACATCTACTCTAGCAGCAGGAGCACTTTCTTTCAGCTTTAAAATACAGCAAGATATACATATGTGTATATTTCCCTACAGTTCATGTAGAGATGTGTATTTTAAGAAAAAAACGTGTATTTACCATAAAATATACAAAACATATATTTTCATGTGGATGTTTTATTTTTTTAAAAAAGCACCAATAAATGTGGCAGTGGAACAGAACAGACTTAGGAATGAACATGCGCAAGACTGACACAGATCAAAACCAGACTGATCCACTCATCCTCCTGTCATCTGCCTGCCTTTTTGGTCCCATGTGGGTTGCAGAATCTGTTACAGGTGTATTATCAGGCACTGGTTGGGCCACAGTGTTTAGCTTTGATGTTCCATACAGCCCAGGGGCTCCAGGTGTCCCCAGTCTTGATTATAGAAGAAGTGCTTGGCATGCCCACCTGAGGTAATTTTCCTTCCTTTCACTTCTGGAGGGCATCATGAAAAACCCCAGGGCCTTCTCAGTACCTTTTGCAGGAGAGGCAAGCTCACAATCAGTTGTGGATCCTTCATAAGACCCAAATCGTAAAGGCTGAACATGGATAGAAGTCTTGTGATGTTTCTGCTTAGTTCAGCTCCAAAAGTCTAGACTACGGTGGGCAGAGTGCAACCTGTGGGCTGCCTGCAGCCTCTAGATCCCAAAGCCTCTCACCAGTGACAAAAGCTTGCCAACCTCCTACTTAAAAAAAAGGAAAAAAAATCAGTGCGATATTCAAGAAATTTTGGCTCCTAAAAACATGCAGAAAGCTCTGGAAATGCATGAGAACATGCAAAAATACCTCACCTCACTCTCTACAAGCACCCCAGAATCCTGTATGAGTACCTCAGTTTTCTTCTGCGGTCCCTCTCAAAATAGTGGTACAGTATTTGCAGCCCAGACCAGACCAGCTGAAGGTTGCCAGGGTCAAGAAATCTGATCTAAACTGTATTTCCACTGGAAGCAGTGTCCTTCCTACATCCACTGGATTTCACATTACTTGTTCCTTATTAGAAATAATTCCATGGTCTAAGTAGATGTTCTGAGGGATGAAAGACTGTCATCAGTCACCACTCTGGGTCTTTATTTTTTATTTTTTTTGGCCTTCTCTTTTCCTGAAATGTCTAGATGCCCTGCACTGTTTTTATTTATATAATTATCAGATTTGTATCCAAGTTTTCTCCCAGGAGTGGGATCTAAAGCTGCTTCCAACCTAATTAAAAAGAGTTCTAATAAAAGCATGATAAACACAAGTTATGTGTATTTCAAATTGTGAAGTAATCACATTTTAGAAGGGATGTGGCCCATAGTGGATTCTTGTGAGGCAAGACTGGCCTTTCTGGGATCTAGTCGGCCCCTGACTTCCTCTTGGGAAGCTGATTTTGTAGGTCTTGGAGAGCTCTTGTTGATGACTTCTTCTTCTTCTTCTTCTTCCTCTTTTTTTCAAATGCTACCCAACAGACAGCCAAGCTGGTTTTTGGTGATTAATAATAAGCAACTGCCCTGAACTTTATTTTATTTTTTTTTAAATATGTAATGCTGTATGACCTTCTCCTTGCCCTATCTCCCTCCCACCTTGTTCTTGTCCCCCTTGCCAACTTCATCCTGGGTGTTTAGAACCGGTCTCTTCACGCCGGACATGGCCTTTGAGACCATTGTGAAAAAGCAGGTGAAGAAGATTAAAGAGCCTTGCCTGAAATGCGTGGACATGGTCATTACGGAGTTAATCAATACCGTTAGACAATGCACCAAGAAGGTAACCCGGGAAGGGAAGCATGGAGTGCCACGCACGCACGCTCATGCCCACCTGCCCATTGGCTGAAGCACAGCATTTGTGATTGGGGTGACAGCCCTTGCCTGGCAGTGATGTTTTGGTTGTTGTTTTTTCTAACTACCCTCCCTAACAGCATGACTAGACTTGAGTGAACCCAGCCTGGAATTCCCTAGCCAATTGGAAAGAGGTGGGAAAAGTGCGAAGGGTGTAGTCAGCTCGTGACTTTGCTCTGATGGCATGCATTCCTGATAAAGCGCATGCGTATGTACCTGTGGGCAGAAGACCCCACCATCCCGCTTCTTGTATCATGAGCAGCGATTGTGTTCTCTCGGCTCTCGTACAAGAGAATTATTTCTTCTTGGAAAGAAAGACCAAAACAACAACAACAACAAAGATGACAGTTTCTCCTCTTCAGCAGGACCAGATTAGATGTCTGTGCTTTTCTGGAGAGAGTTCAGATCTTTAGTCATTCAAAATGGAAGAAGTATAGGAAACCCAATTCATGGGGCGGGGAGAGATGCAGCCAAGCTCCTGTATGGCACGATGTAGTGTACTAGTTCCACAGATGGAATGGTACTACATCTCTCCTCTCAAACCTCCCCCCAGACTCACTGCTTAGCTGCTGCATTTCCCCACAGTCCTTCAGTGGCTAGTAGAGAACAGGAGGCAGTGGAGAAGTGTCTGGCTATGTCCTCATAGCCAGATACAGCTCAGTTACATTATCGGTGACAGTCCTACCATATTACTTCTCAGAATGCTGTGTTCATCTTCACTGGTAATAACTATGTCCTCCTCTTTTGGAGCTTTAGATTCTAAGGGAACTGTACATGCAGGCAGTTTGTTTTCTAAAACCCTCTCTGTAGCCTGGCATGTCTATTGATCAGCTCAGTTTGTTTCTGGCCCCAGAAGAACAGCAGGTAACTGAGCAGAATGCAACTAAAAATGTATCTCCTTTCTTGATTTGCCTGCGCTCTTACTTTTTCCTAGCTTTTTGCGACAGTTACTTGGAAGTTTCTAGCTTACATTATTTTGGGATATGATTGGCTGTCACTGAAAGGGTACAGAATTAAAACTTTCCCATCAACCCTACTCCACAAATTGTTGCATTTCTTTTCTAAAGAAAAAAAATATACCAGAGTTTAATTTGAGGAGAGGTATCTACTCCTTCTCTCTGCCATGGCCCACTCCTTCAGGCAGGACCCTAGGTACTGACATATATGTGTGTACATCTATATCTATATATACTTAAGGCACTTGACTCTCTTAAGCATGGGCACTTGGAACCCTTGGCATGTTGGACGAGCTGCTGGCAGGTAACCGGGCAGGGTGAAAGACAGATTGTTCTGTAATATTCTTTGTGCCTGACTGAGGTCAAATGAAAGACAAGACTCAAGGTTGCTTCGATAAGTGGTCCCAAGGGCTGGCTGGCTGGCTGGGTTGGAACCCTGTTTTTGGGGGGACGGGAGGTGGCACCTACAAAGCGGTCATATCTTTGCACAGGTTCCTCAAGGTTCTAGAATGCTGGAAGGATCTTCCTTTTTCTACCCTGCTATCCTTTTGGGGAAGGGGTTGGTTGGTGGTGGGAGTTGTCTGTGGCTGTGGGGAGCACCCAGAAATTTGCCGTTCCTGCCCGACAGGCAGGCGCACGCCCTTGGGCTGCCAAGTACGCAGTGTCATCTGAATAACTGGATGAGAAGGGCCAACTTTTCATGTCCCCTGTCTGTTCACCCCAACTACCTTTGCTAGTTTCCCCATTAGTCAATCACCATTCTCTACTCTTCTACAAAACCCCCTTTTCTCTGTGTGTATTTATTTGTTTACTTCACCCTTTGCATTCTCTCCTCCCTCTTTATTTTCTTTCTTCCCTCTACCCTTCCCAGAGTAGCAAGTCTGTACCTCTAGTAAAAACCATATCTGGAACTGACATGAAGGATGGTCTCCTTCTTTCCCAGTGGAGGTAGAGTCCAAGGGTTGGTAGGAGACTACCAGTGGGGGTGGGAATCTTGTGGCCCTGCAGACATTATTGGACTGCAAGTCCCAGCATTCTTTACCATTGGCAGTCCTGCAGCATCTGGAAGGTGTCATGTTCCCATCCCTGGATTAGGGGAGGAAGGGAGGTGCTTGTTTGTGTTATTCTAAATCAGGGGTGAGAATCAAATTGTCTTCCAGAGGTTGTTGGGGTCATGTTCCAGTGCTCTTCACTGTTGGCTGTGCTGGTAAGGGTTGCTAGGAGCTGAAGTCCAACAACATGTGGAGGGCTGCATTTTACCCACCTTTGTTCTAAAGGATAAAGGGAATACAAGAACGGAAAATAAAATATAAACAGAGATTCTGGATTGCAAAAATAGTAGGCATTGCAGGTTTGAAGTGCAGTCTGACATCCAAAAAGGAAGAAATTGTGAGAGGTAAGAGGAGATGGGGAAAAATGCACAGAACTGGGGGGGTGGGGGGTGGAGCACTGGTGACATCAAAAGTATATGCCAGTAGGCAGCTGCTTCAAGACAGAAAGCCTGTGATACAAGGGCTTGCCATCAAGCTCAAGTTCATACCAAGATTGTAGGTATTATGTTGCAACTGTAGCTGTGTGCTGTAGAGTGCTATGACAAGAACTTGCTCAGCCTTCTGTTTCCTTGGGGCTTCTTAGTGAGCCAATCCCCCCTGCCTCATTGTGCATAAAAATGGCAGAATATATTAATATGATTACCTTGTATTGTATGGATGTGGTTGGTTGCAGGTACATTGGTTGGTTTGCAGGTACATTGCAGGTACATTGGTTGGCAGGTGTCTTTGTGGTGGGTCCCACTGCTGGCTATGGAAAACAGAGGTCTCTGAATACAAGCTGATCTCTCTCTGTTAACTCTAATCAACAGAACCTTACTAGTTCAGAGCTGCTCTATTGGCTTTCAGACTCTGTGTGTGTGTGTGTGTGTGTGTGTGTGTGTGTGTGAGAACAGATATGGGCAGGTATGTACAAAAGCTTGAAACTGAAGTGTTTAATTTTTAAAATCTGACAACACTAACCAGGGATGGCCCAAGATGTTTTGCTGCCTGAGGCAAAACAGCTAGTGGCACTGTTCACTCATTCAAATCTTGGGTTACAGATCCAAAAATCAGGCACGTTATTCTGGCACATGAGAATATAAGATCTGAGAAGCAACATTCTTGGCATAGCGATACAAAAATGACTACATTAAGAGCTTTGAAATTTGCTGTCCTTTCATAATACCCAAAATCTACTTCCTGCTGCTGCTGCCTTACTGCCCAATGGTAGAGCTGGTCCTGGGGCTCACAAACGAAAAGAGGGGAATCTATTGCTCTCCTGGGGCCATCATTTCCTTGACTGCAGTCCAGTTTAACAGATGGGCCCTGTTAATATCTTAAAATGGTGTTGAACATATCTAAAAAGGCATCAAACTGACCCTAAAATTGCAAGCGGCAATTCAGTTAGGGAAAAAAAAAAGATGTCTGGGCCATTTGAAGCTTGGACAATAATAGAAAAACAGTCACCATTTGATTCACTGATCAGCACATCTGTCAAAAAAAAAAAATGCCAAGCAAGGGAGAAACTGGGCTTGCTCCCTGACAGGGGGCAGAAAAACAGCAACAGCAGAGGAAGTTGAGGTTTTAAGATATGCCTGTGTACACTTTCCATGTGCTTAATGCCTAGGGAAATATGACAGCAAAGAGAATAGTAAGCTGTTTGATGCAGGGGCGCTATAACTCCTTAGCCCTTTCTGTATCTGGAGGGAGAAAATCAGATAAACAGGCAATGTTTAAATATTTGTATCTTGTCCTCTGTGTAAAGCTCTCAGGGCAGCATAAAATAAAAATAATCATGATCCATTCAAAACAATGTGAACCTACAGATCTGTGAAAAAGCACTCAGGCTTTTGAAAACAGCTATGTTTCCATTTAGCATCAGAATGACAGCAACATAGGCACCAATTGGGCCTGTAACGGGAGGGTATTCCACACCTGAAGTGCCACAGTCGGGAGGGCTATCTCCTGTGTCCTCCAACAGTATTTTCTCTTAACTGGTGGGACATAGCTTTATAACAGTGCACACCCAAACAATACAGAATGTGGATTAAAAAGAAGAAGAAGAAGAATCTAGCATAGAGTATGCATATGATCTGTGATAAGATAACATGGGAAATTAACATATGACCCTTTCCAAGAGAAAAGCTATGGTTAGACCCCAAAAACAAGGCTGTAAGTTTTCTCCCTGATCCTTGTGTTGCTAATACTTTTTACTGCTGCACTTCCGAGATTCTTGAGGTGCAGGTATGCTGTGCCCATCTAACTCTTTAGAAGTTAATCTAGGAAGCAAGAAACCCTAAGGGAGAGAAGCTAAGACCAGAGTTTAAGCAGGAAGCTGAACAGTGTGGTCTTTTCAACCTGCCTTGCCTGTCAGAGAAAGATGGGGTGGTTCAGGAAGAGAGAAGGGATCCCTGCGTGTACCCATCAGTTCATTTTGTTGATCACACCCTGGCTTGCAGTTTTGCATCCTGTTTTTCCTTCATCCTGCAGAATTCACCTGATGCTTGGCAGCACACAGGGTCCTTTAGTGATGCTCTCCTGGGTTAGATTTGCCTGTGGACTGGACCGAAAGTCTCACTTCTCATTTTTGCCTTGTGTTTTTCTCTTCTCTCTTCTCCCTTTCACTCTCTTTTCTTTCTTTCTCTCTCTCTCTCCTTGCTCTGTCTGATCTTTTTCTCCTCCTTTTCTTCGTCTGTCTGCTTCACACTCCTTTCTTCCTTGTTGCTTCTTTCCCTCCCTGCTCCTTTTGCCGTGCAGAACGGGTCTCTTCACACCTGACCTCGCTTTTGAAGCCATAGTGAAAAAGCAGGTGCAGAAACTGAAGGAGCCCTGTCTGAAGTGTGTGGACATGGTAGTGAGTGAGCTCACATCCACCATCAGAAAGTGTAGCAACAAGGTAAAGAAACCCAACACCCCCAAAAGAGAGAGAACTTCAATAAAATACCAGCTGACATGCACACAGATGCATAAATATACACACACTCCGGCCCTTTCCTTACGGTGACAGTGTGAACATGGCAGTTGGCTTTATGTTAGCTGACAGGCCACAGGTGGGTAGAATATCACTGTTCTGTATCTACCCTCTGTTTTTAGAGCAGGGATTGTACCACCTTTACCATGTAGTGTGCTGTTGCCTTAACAGTCCCCGATCCAATCAGCTTTGTGTCTAGTTTAATCCTATTATCAGATATTTGAGATCAAGGTAGAGTGGTAAATTTTGAAGCCCAGGAGCTCATCATGGCAGTCCCCATAGCCACAGCTTCAAGGAGAGTCCAGAAATACAGGCAGCTGTGCTTATTTTGTGTCAACAAACAAGCCCTAGCAGTTTTAACCACTACCTTGAAGAGATCTTTCAGAAACTTAGTGGGGGTCTTAACTGTCCAGTCAAATCCAAGCCATTCCCAAATACGTTATATTGCAACAGGTATAGGTCCCAATGCTGTATTTGCGTTGGCAAAAGCTGTTTCCCCTCTGGCTGCTGTGAGGATTGAAGCTAGACTCAGAAGGGACAGGGAAACTTGAGGAGGGGGCAGATGCTATCATAGTCTGTGCTAATCAAAAAGTCCCAGTACTTCAACCCACCAAGCCCTGGATCCACTAAACTAGTGACAGGATCCACAAACAAGACTTTAAGAAAGTCAATAGCAGAAATCTTGAACTGTATGAACTGTAGCTGCCCAGTCACTGCTGTAATATCTACAAGAACAGAAACCTCCCTTGTTGTCTTCATTGCAAGGCATCATTCATCACAGGGGATATCATAAATTGAAAAATCAATCCATCCCACTCTTTCAGGTTTTATAGTAATAAAATAAAATAAATATCCCCAATATACTGAATGGCGCTCTTATTATGTACTGTTGTGTTCATTAATAAGAAGGGTGCTCCCAAACCAGGAAGAGAATGAACTCAGTTTCAGTTTTGAAAGCTAGGTTTCCAATCAGTCAGCACATAAGGGCTGGCAAGTCCTTTTCTTGTATGCCTCCCTTTGTTTCAGAATAAAATCCTGCTGTGGAGGCTCCCATATTTCTAACTATCTCTGACATGCACATTGGAAACCCTCTTTTGTTTGCTTTATCTCCATCTGGAAGTCCAAGTTTTTGAAACCAGTGATGCAAGTTTAAGAGAAGGAAATGTGAATTGGTTTCTCCGATTGCAGTTGTGGCTTTCCAGGTGTTTTCCAAAGGAAGCCAGCTCACTTCCACATTGTTGGATCGATCCACTCCATTAGAGGGCGCCACACACCTCTCTAAGGAGTCAGTTTCACCCCCTTAGTAGAAGGTGATGCATTCTTTATTAAAACTAGGTTAGATGGCTAACACTTCACTTTTCCCAGGGTAAATCTGCAAGAGTTTTGTAGTCACTCACAAATTCTTTCCTATATTCCAGGACTGGATCTGGCAAACACACAAGAGATAAAGTATTCCCAGGTGCAGAATGGAGAGGTAGAAAAGAAAGAGAAATGCTGAGTAGATTCAAGGATATTGTCACCTAGCTTTCCAAGAGCCACTGAACCTTATTTATATGAACACATTAATATTTTTCATGCGGGATAGAAGAGCAGATGAGGGAGAGTCAGTTTACCCTCAACTGCACACTGCAGCCATTAATAAACACTGGAAATACAAAAGCCAATGTAAGTCACTTGTGAATTGGACTATGTTAGAGGTGACACAAAATGTGTCTTTGCATTTAATATGTATGTGCAAAAGAGCATCAGCTGGAAAGCTGGCCATTACTGGGATTATAGCTGGTAAAAAAGGGAGATTTTTCCCTTTCCTCTCGTGCTGCAGTCCTAAGTGAAAAACCTTTCTACAGTTTGTATTGGAAGGAAGCCTGTCACCTCCGTTGATGCCTGAAACTCATTTAATATTACCTTAAGTTTGACAATCAAACTAAGAAGCCATAAATAAATAAATGCTCAGTTTGGGAAAAGTGTCCTGGGTGATCAGGACTCACTTTGCTAGTTCCTGTGTCCTTATTTCTAAGAGGTACCACTCTTTTACCTTTAACACCTAAATTCTTGTCCCGTGGTTTCCTCTCTTTGCCCTTTCTATTCTGTTGCTGAGTAAGGCAGAGCAGATTAACCGCTTTTTGCCTTTCTTTCCTTACATTTTCTTGATAAGGAAGTCTGAGCTTCATTTACCCTCACTTTCTTATTTTAGAATAAAGGAGGACAGCACTACTTGGTCAAGGTCTTTTAGAGGCTGTATGTCCTAAGCAAAACTCTGCAATGCAGAAGATGTGGGCCTAGACTGGGATTAGGGTTGGGAAGGGAAATTTATTTAGAGAACTTGAAGCTGTGTTTCAGCAGATGGCAGCCTTCCCTCTGAATCAGCAATGAGTGCAGCACAAAACTCCCTGGTAGTGACATGAGCCTTTGCTACCTTTTAGGCTAACATAAACATGGTCCTTTATGCTCAGTGAATTCCTCTGGAATTTGAAGAAAAGTGTTAAACTTGGCGTCCCTCCTGGCCTCCATATTAGGTACACATCTCTGTGTGCAAGTTCTTAAATTTCCTGTATCTTACAGTGATTTTTCTCTCCCAAATGATTCAGTTTCAGTGACTTCATTTCAGGCACAGAGAAAGCAAGCCTTGGGCAGTAAAATCCCATTGTAGTCTGTCCCTGAAAGATCATTACTAATCACTACTAACTACACAGGAAATGAATCCATCTAGTTGGTTTTTTTTTTAAGTTACTGTGTGGGTGTGGATGGATGTGTGTAAATATATAGCTGAGCCACATCAAGAAATGAAAAATTGAACCGTTGCTGAGGAAAGGATTAAAAATCTACATAGGGTTGCGAAATGAGACAAGAAATGTCATTTTAAAAACCAGCATCTCTTTTCGATCTGGAAGACCTTATTCTAGTTTTCATTTTACCCCATTTAAATATAAAGACCTTTCACAGCTTGCAGGTACAATAGCTGCTTTTTGTTTACCTCTGTGTGATTATCACTGTAAGAATATAAAAAGCTCTCCTCCTGTGATTTTTAACAGGAGACTGAAACTGAGAAATTACGTGGATACAGTTTTGTCTAGCAGTGAGATAAAATCATGCTTAAAATCTGGGAAGCTATAGTTGGTCTGTCTAGCTCAACATTGACGAGACTGACTGGAAGCCATTTTTCAGGGTTTCAACTGGGCATCTTTCTTAGCGCAATCTAGAGATGTCAGGGATTGAATCCAGGACCTTTAGAATGCAAAGCATGTGTTCTAACACTAAGCTAGAGCCTTCTTCACTTACTACTTTGGGTATGAATCAGGATGCTGTAGAGGCATAGGAGCTCTGCACCAGCTCAAGTTGAAGGCAGTCAATTTACTATAACAAACCAGAAATTTCTAGTTCCATACTAAGCCAGTAGTAATCAATTTCGACACACTGCACCAGCAATTTAACTTGATAGATAGTATAAATGTGACCAAATAAGTTGGAACCTCTATCCCTATGCACTGCCCATACGAAACATGCATGTGTGTTCTTTCAATACACCCACAGGTGTGGCTGTGGGGAGTTAAAATGAGGAGATTGACCACCAAAATAAGAATGCTGCCCCCCATGACATATTCCTTCAATTCCAAAATTTCTAGCATTGCAATAACTTAAAATTTCAGTTGAGCATTTAAAAATACAGTTTAGGTGTCCAAAGAAAAGGCCCAGGCAAAGTTACTAAGGAACTGCTGTATGCAAATAGAAAAGTTCAGGATGTGAATGCAATGTTAGAAATTTAGGGGGGCAGAATTCTTAATGGAGGCAATGCCCTCATTTTGTCTCCCCATAGCTATACCCGTTGTATAACTGCAGTAGCCATTTTAAAAACATTCTTATATATGTAGTGTTGTCAGGAAACAAGATGGTTTTAAGACTGGTGAAAGGCAGCCATTAGAACTGAAGAAGAAAATGTGGAGGTCGTGGGAGGCGAGAAGAAAGAAGCAGAAGCTAGTTGGAGGAGTTTGTTGGCTCTGAGTGTTGTAGAGCGAGCTCTGTGGTGCAAAACCATGTTCTGAAATTAGGGGCATCAGCTGCAGTTGGCATGCTCTAGAAGAAAGAACATGTGGGTTTAAAATGAAAAAAGAATACAGCCAGGAGAGGGAAATGGGGTTATAGAGCAAAAAGCCTCCTGAACTTGCTATAACCCATTTCCAAACTGAGCTCCCCTTTCTTGAGGTTCTCCTGCTCCCCCATTGAGAACCATGGCATTTCTGGGTGCTGCTGGTGCTACCGCCTTCCCTGCCAGCCCCCCCTTTGCATCCTGATGCATGATTCCTCCGGTGGATGTGGTGTTTGTATCTGTGATTTGCTATTTGCTCAGCTCCACTTTTCCCTGTGCATGCCCCAAATATGATATATTCTGCGGCCCGCATGAGTTCTGGCAAATGTGACTGAATGTGTTTGTTTTTTTCCCCTTTTTCCCATTTGGCATGTAGATTTTTGTTGTTGTTTTAATTGATCAAGATTTTGAATAAATTCAAGAACATTTCACGGTGTAGAGTGCTTTCTTTTGTGTTGCTCAGATGGTTATTATTTTGTATTCTCTCAACAAGTAAAGCTGGGAAAGATTTTCCAATTTCCTGTGCAGTTCCCCCACCCTCTTTCTTTGGACAGGATTCCTTCTGTCTTCACTAGCAATGGAATGCTGGTGTTTTGCTCTCTTTGAACTTTAGAGCCTAAAATAATAGCTAAAAATCCTAGGAAAGTGTTCAGACACTTCAATCCAGGTAATGAGGAGTATAGAAAATTGACATTTCCTTTTAGAAAACCACCTGTCACATTTAACATCGACTTTGTGTCATTTATGGAAGGCTGGTGTTGCTGTCATGTGCCTTTAAGTGAGTTTTGGTGACTCTAACATTGGGCTTCCTTGACAAGATTTGTTATTCAGAGAGGGTTTGTCATTGTCTTTCTGTGAGGTTGAAAGAGTGTGACTGGCCCAAGATCACCAAGGGGTTTCCATGGGTGAGGTGGGAGTCAAAGTCCTAATCCAACACTTCACCACTATACCACAGTGTCTGTCTTCAGTGGAAATTTTGCCTTTTATAAACTGCTTTTAATATTCTGGCTTGTTCTAGTTTGGCTGATTTATGGCACAATCTTATGCATGTTTACTGAGAAGCCAGTACTGTTGTGTACAGTAGGTCTTACTCCTGAGAAAAAGCACATTGGACTGCCATTATATTGTGTTATTATCCTGCTGGAGAGCCAGTGTCATGTAGTGGTTTGAGTCCTGAACTATGGCTCCAGGAGTGGCAAGGTGAATAAAAAAAATGTACAGAAGGGCCATCTTCGGTCCCTGTTCTGTGCTTTGCCCATTGCTGGTTTCCTCTGTTAGATTAACTTTGAAGAAAGGTACTGTTCACAGTAAAAAGTTTCCCTACAATGATCCTAATGGATTCCCTTTGTAGCTAATAATACAATTCCAGAAATGCTAAACGCTTAACAGTGTAGCCCAAATTGTATTTCTTTTCACTGAGTAAGTCATCCCCATACTTCAGTACAGAGCAGTAAAACTACGCAGCTTCCAAACACATTCTAATTATGAAGAAAAGCTCACCCGATTGGTATTTCTGGACCCTAGAATCACAGAATTTTAGCGCTAGAATCTTAAGAAAAAGCAGCAAGATATGAGCATGCAGAATATTTTGAAATCCACAGTAGAACATTAGGTGTGCAAGCATTAGAGGCCACTGATGTTTCAGACAGACTCATATAAATTGGATGGGTGTGCATGGAAGAAGGCAGACCTTTCAAATACAAGCTCAGGATATGTGGTGTTATTCAGAAAACCTGGATATGTTTTGTATTTCTGCAACAAGCTGACTCCAAAACAAAGCTGAGAAAAAAATAATACTTATTAACTATTGTGTGTTTTATATGAAGAAGGAATTAGAGGTAGTTTGGATTAGTCAGACATTGAAAAGATAGAACTTTCATCAGGTTCCTCATCCATCTGTACAACCACTATTCCAAGCATCCCTATCTGGATTGGGAGGCAAAAGCTTCTTTCTTTAATACAATCCGAGAAAAGATGGAGACACTTGACAAGTGGTTGTTCTCCTAAGAGGACAAGGAGTTCCTCTGTTGTGGGAGAATCTAGATCCTTCCAGGCTGTCTATGAAAAAGGTCAAACAAGACCCAGAAAGCAAATTTAAGATGCTTGGTTCACTACGAGAAAACCTTGTACCTTGGCTGGAAATTGGAAAATCTCTCTGCGTCTTTCTTCTCTTGTTTCTTCTCTGTCATCTTGTCCCCACCCACCCCAACTTCCTGATGAGGTGTGTGGGGTAGTTGTGGTACTTTCCCCTTGCCCTCCTTTGACCCACACACCCTGTTTTCCCCATATGCACATGTATTTTCCCCCCTTTTCTTCCCCTGCAGCTCAGCCAGTATCCTCACCTGCGAGAGGAAATGGAGCGAATTGTTACAACTCACATCCGTGAGCGTGAGGGCAGGACCAAGGACCAGGTATGCACAGAGAGGTTTCATTTTGGTACCCATGTGTGTATATGTGTGCCTCAGCAGTTTGGCCCTCCAGATTTTTTCACTTACAGCTCCCTTAATCCCTTTCCCTTGGCTATACTGGCTGGGGTTGATGGGAGCCGTATGCAAAAAGGGGTAAAGCTTTCTTATCTATCTTACGTCTCATTCACACTACACAATTATAGTACATTGAGGTTACTTAAACTGTCATGGCTGCATCTTACAAGATCTTGGGATTTGCAGTTTGATGAGGTACTCAGAATT
This sequence comes from Cyclura pinguis, assembly GCA_030412105.1. Taxonomy (NCBI): domain Eukaryota; kingdom Metazoa; phylum Chordata; class Lepidosauria; order Squamata; family Iguanidae; genus Cyclura; species Cyclura pinguis. The sequence continues at coordinate 2,413,487 of CM059613.1, forward strand.
CTCTGAGAGAGAATCATAAATACCTCATGAAACTACAAATCCTGGAATTCCATAGGATGGAGCAATGGCCATTAAAGTGGTATTAAAGTACTGTAATTTTGTAAGTGAAAGAGACCTTAATATATGCTATATTGCATATATGTATGCAAGCATGCATATTAAAATATTAAATTTCTTTCATAACACACAATTGTAGCACTTTGATATAACTTTAACTGCCATTACTTCATCCTGTGGAATCCAGGGATTTGTAGTTCAAGATTCTCTGAAAAATAGCTCTTCATCTCACTAAACTATAAATCCCAGAATTCCATAGGCTAGATTTGTGGTAGTTGAAGTGGTATCAAAGTGCTATAAATGTGCCATATGAATGAGACCTTAATGCATGAAGGATTGCATATTGAAATCTCTTTCATACTACACTATCACTTTAACTATCACAGCTCCATGCTATAGAATCTTGGAATTTGTAGTTTTCTGAGGTCCTTAGAATTCTTTGGCACAACACTCTAGTTTTTCACCAATCTGCAAAGCCCAGATTCTGTAGGATTCAGCCATGACAAATAAAAGTTCAACAATTGTACAGTGTGTAAGAGACATACCATACATGTGTGGAAAAAAGTGTGTGCAATTAATTAAATCATGTCCACATTTCTTTACAGATTTTTTTCCATTGCAAAACAACTGTACATTATCTAGCGTTGTAAGTGAGAGTGTGGAATTCCCTTCCCTAGGAAGCAAAGTTGGGCCTCTCTCTGCTCTCTTTCTGTTGGCAGGAGAAGAAACTTTCTGTTTACCCAGGTCTTTGAGTGTTGACTGTGTGTGAAGATCTTTTAATTGGAATATATTGTGTTTGTGTTTTTATAATTATTTTCATATTTGAACTGCCTTTTAAAAACCATTTTAAATAAATGTTTAATCTGAAGGATTGTATCTCCCCATATGAGCCTGCCTTTGTCTTGAGATGTTCTGGGAAGGCCCTTTTTTTCTGTCCCACCACCATCGCAGGTATGTTTGGTGGGAACAAAAGAGAGGGCCTTCTTGGTGGCTGCTCCTAAGCTCGGGAGTGTCCTATCCAAAGACATTAGGCTGGCACCCTCCCTGCTCTCCTTTTGTAGACAAATTAAGATCTTTATTGTTCTGGCAGGGTTTTGAAGCTGGCTGCTTGGCGTGGGAAAGGGCCTTATGTATGCTGTGTTGTCTATGTTTGTTCTTCTTTTTAATGGTTATGGTTTTAAACCTTTTTTTTTATAGTTTACTTATATTTTCAACTTTTATGTGATGCAAATCTCTAGCTGTTCCTATTATTATTGCAACTGTTTGTTTAACTGTTTTTAAACTTTTGTACTAGCCATAGTTTTAGTTGTATTTTGTTTTAACTCAAATTTGTGAGCTGCCTGGGTTCCTGTATTAGGAGAAAGGCAGGGATATTAAACAAATACACACACACAAATAAATAAACAAGCAAGCAAGCTCATTCTAATTTCATACTCATCCTAATTTCAGACACAATAATATTTCTACTTAGCCATTTTTGTTATTTCAGGGAGATGAGGGATTAAACTCGTCAGACGTATAATACTATATAATATAAAGACGTATAATACTTAACACCTGCCACATTAAGAAATTTTCATGATTTAAGGTTGGGTGGGTGAAAGGAGGCAAACATTTGACCCAAAAACCTATTTGGAAATAAAAAATAAGGAGTTGCACTTTAAAATAAAGGGGTATCAAATGGCACCCCTAGTTAAGAAGTGAGGCCAAGACATTTTGGTGCCTGAGGCAATCCTCAAAATGGCTCCTTTCTCCCATTCAAGTCAAAAGTGCAAAGTACCTGACGCCAGTCAGATTATTCTGGCATATTACACTGAACCTCCCCCCTGCCCCCATGGCAGTAAGGCAAGAGTAGTTTAAAAATCAAATAATAATGGGATGGCCTTTCATAACACCCAAATCTTCTGCCTTTGGTAGGGCACCTCAGCCTAGTGAAGACTTTAATCTGAGGGCAGTTTTCCCTTTCCTGAGGCAATTCCAAGGGCCCCTTCCGGCTTTTCCCTCATGGGCAAATGGCATTGTGGGTTTGCAAAGACTTTAATCTCAGAGCACCTTTCCATTTCTTGAGGCAATTCCAAATACGACTTATTGCTTTCCCTTCAGGTCCAAATTATATTGTGGACTTGTAGTTCTGAGTGAAAAAGCAAAAGAGAGGATGTTTGCCTCACACTTCGTTATTATTTTACCTCAGACTCTCTTCTGGAGTCTCCGGAGCAACCAATAAGAGTCACCAGGAGCCCAGCCTTCTCCACTCCTACTTTTTAAATTTTCATCCTTTGTTACTCCTACTCCAACTAAAGCTATTACTCCACTACATTTCCCAAGTTGTAGATATTTTGGGCATTCAGTTTCTAATAAGGTAAAAAATTCTGCTTTTCTCATATCTTGACCCTCAGGACTTCAGTGCTTTGAATTCTCCAGTTTTCTTCATTGGCCTGGTTCTCTTTTCCCTCATATTCTTAAGCTTTAAAATACCAGTAGGTGTGAGGAATTTCACTTCTTAAAAATTATATGAATTCTTCAGGTTTTGTGTATTGAGTTCTCTGACCTCTAGCCCAAGGAGTATTTTCTAGTTGTTTTTGCTTGTTATTAACTCATTTCAGCAGCGAATTTCTCCCCCCCTCCTTTTTTGCAGTTTTGTAGTATACTTGTAGTCCCCCAAAACCTACTGAAAAATTCATAAAAGACAAAATATTCATGGAAATGACGTATTGTATTGTGGATAGAACAAGTCTAAGAAATTTGAAAGTTCCACAAGATTACTGCCAGGCTAGAACTGAAAAAAGGGATAAGAAGACTCTCTCTAATTATTCATAATGAGAAAGAAACTAATCTTCTGCTTTGCTGTAAAGTAGAAATTCAATGCAAAGGAGAAATGTATAAACCTATGTTCTTATTTATTACATTTATATCCCATCTTTTCTTCTTGGAGCTTAAGTAACTGTGCATGATTGTTCCGTCCTCCATTTTGTCCCTGCAACAACTCTGAGGGAAACCTGGCTGGAGGACAGTGACTGACAGGAGTTCACCCGAGAGGTTTCACAGCTAAGAGTTAATGCCAACTTTCCTCAGGGGGGAAAAAAAGGTTTTTACCTATTATATATGTATCCTCAGCAAAAGCAGGAAACACTGTGGCATTTGAGTTCAATATTTATTTTGAAATGTTACAACAGACGGAGAAAGGAAGGGAAAATGAAAACAAACCAAGAAACCAGCTTTCAATTGCAGTCTTTGCTGACCTTTGTTTTTCTGGTACTGTTTACCACTAGAAATATACAAAAACACTCTAGTTATTTCAGGTTTTGAATTTTTTAACACTGTAAAAGCTCTTTAAGAAACACATTAAAATCTCTTTTAAAAATCTTCAGTTATAGGAAGGCATTTGGTTTTTAGCTGGTTGTTTTATTTTTCTAGTTTCAGCTGCCTTGGCTTTTAAAACAATGTTTCCTGAGCTGTTAGTTAATCACTGCAGCTTTTTTCCTGCTGCTTTTGGTTTGTGCCTTAACATTTTTGGAGCATATGTGTTTAAACTGCTAATTTGGAGTTTTATTTTTGTTGTCAGCCGCCTCAAGTTTTTTTGAGGAAAAGGCAGAATATAATTGTTTTGAAAAAAACAAGTGAGAATTTGAACCTGTGAATATTCTAAGAATGTAAGAGCCATGCAGGATCAGACTTTATTTGTTTAATGTCTTGTCTCTCTCTCTCCGGGTAAAGACTGAGATAGACTAAAGCAAAATAAACCTAAAAACAATATTTTTTTTATTTTTATTTTTTATTGTTTGTGTCCCATACCAGGAGAGAGAGAAGATCAAAATGAAATGAAATAAAATTAATATAGTTTTGAGAGAACAATTAAATAAGCTAACCTATTAAAAAACAACACTAATTTTAGAAATCATTTGAAACATAACAATGAGAATAGAAACATTTAAAACATAACAGTGAGAATAATTAAATTAAATGCATTAAATAGACTCTTCTGTAGCAGCCACTTATAATTAAAGACCTGCCACAATAAAATAAAATAAAATAAAGTCTTTGCCTGCCAGCAAGAGAACAAACAGGGAACAAATCTATTCTCCAATGGGAGAGACTTCCACAGCTTGAAAGCAGCCACCAAATAGGCCCTGTCATTTGCCCTCTCGTATTTATGCCTTTGGTAGTGGTGCGAACAAGACGAAGCAATTCCTTGAGAATCTCTAAACCTGGGCAAGCTCCATTCTTGTAATGCTTAATTTTGTTTTTGCTTTGTTTTTTGAACACATATCCTCGGTTGGTGAGGCAATGAACAGGACAGTTCTGGGTTTCTTAGGGATTTTTTTCTCTCCTTTAAGAAGCAAACAGACATTATATAAAGCAATGTCTACAAAGGAAGCCCCCTCATTTCCTTTTATGTATGAGATTGAACATCTCACATAAATAATTATTTATATATAATTTTCAACGTACATTCCTGGGCTCTAGCAATATGGTTAACCCATCCTTCCTCACAGTGGCAAACTTCAATGACTACAATGCCCATTCTCTGCATCCAGCATGGAATTATTGGAGCTGAAGTCCAATGGATCTGTGGGCCACTGAATTGCAGAAGGTTGTTTTAGCTGTTGACCTTCATACTGTGAAATTGTTACAAAAATGGTGCCCTTCCCTCAATTTCGTGTAGTGTCATGGCTGAGAAACAATACTAACTTGGCATTAACTACTGAATTACTAATTTATTCGGTATCTGTTACGCCATTTCTGTAACAGCACAGAAAAATAGTATGGTGTTAGGTATGTATGTCTTGTGAAACTATTTTCATCACATTGAGTCCTTTTTTCACTCCTTTGTTTGTATCGTCTCTCCCACAGGTCATGCTCCTGATAGATATTGAACTGGCCTACATGAACACAAACCATGAAGATTTTATTGGATTTGCCAAGTGAGTATCAGAAGGTGATTTAAGTAGTACATTTATGATGGTACTTTGCTTCATAGTAAATGAGATAGATTTATATATTTATTTAGTAAATGAGATAGATTTATATATGTTTATTTAATTTATACTCATTGATTTTTTCCCAGAATTCCATGATATTATTTCAGTACTTCAAGATGAACTGAGTAGGGCGATAGTATATTTTATTGAGACAGAAAGAATATTTGGAAATATTCAAAAATTGGTGCATGTTTCTTGAGTGTTGGAGAAACTCCAAAGAGAATCCTGGACTGAGGAGAAATTTCACAGTTTGCGAATTATCCTGTGCAAAATTCACAACTTTTTGCAAAGAAAAATATTTTTTTTGTATACAAAACAGCCTTTGCAGAAAATAATATTTCAGTGTAGCAATGTTGTCTTTTTTTCCCCTAACATTTTGCTGATTCCTGGATAGAAATGCTGTTTTCTGCACAAAAGTACCGTGTGTGCATTTTAGGCAGAATAGGTCCTGAACTGTGAATAGTCTTTGAAAACTGCCATTTTCAAACACTTTCTCACAGCGGGAACAAGTTGCAAAAATTACTTGTTCTTCCCTAGGGGCCAAATAAACAGCCTTGGAGGCCACATGTGGCCAACGGGCCACCCTTTTCCCTCTCTTGATCTAAATCATAGTCTACCTTCAGGCTGAGATGTGTTAGCTGGCCCCCTATTGTCCTTTTGAGAAAATAGTTTCCATCTCAACCAGACACTATGCTGTGAAACAATTTGTACCCACTGATGTCATCACCTTAGCTCTGTCTTTGGCCTTACACTCAATCTATCACCTTTCCTCATCTCTTCCTTGCTGGAGGAATGGAGAGGACTGGAAGCTTGGAATGCGAACGTGAAGAGGAAGGGAGAAATTTCTGCATCCATTTTATCAGTCCCAGGGAAAGTCAAAACCGAAGAAAATCTAAACATCTTGTTTGTTTTTCCTGTAGTGCTCAGCAAAGGAGCAGCCAGATGAGCAAGAAGAAGACAGCTGGGAATCAGGTAAGCACTGTTCACTGCCACTGTGGACCGTGTTTTTAAGCTGTGAGATGGGCATCCTCTTTGCTTTGCAGGCTATGGGTGGAGAAGTTGCCAACAGAATGATGAAGATGCAAGAAAAGTAAAGATCTCCTTCACTGATATAAAATATTCAATTCTGTGGAAGGACAGAATTCCAACAGATTAATCCTTATTAAGGCTTTTACAGTTAGTTAATTAATTATCAAAATTAATGAACTCAAGCTTCAATCACTTGGCCTTGTAATATTTGCTAAGTGCCTTACAGGGTGAATTCTGTCCAGGGTTATTACAAATTATGTTTAAAAAAACTATCCTTTTCTCATACCACTATGTTCTAATGTTAGTATTATACCTGGTTCTTTGTAATTTAAGGAAGGATTATTATTATAATCATCAATAGTAGTATCACTACTACCAGTAGTTTGTAATGGCATAGTACTAGAAATAGCCATGGTAGCAGAAGAAAACATTTTTATTATTCCTGAAATTGCTAGGCACTGTACAGATCTTAACAACTACATAGACTTGCAATCTAAAGTAGAGTTGGGGAAAATGTGGCACTCCAGATGTTGTTAAGCTGTAATTCCCAGCAGTCCTCAGCAACACAGTAAGTACTGAAGGATGCTAAAAACTGCAATCCAGTTAATTCTGAAGAGTCACTTGCTCACTCCGATCTAAAGAACGAATGGCTTTGCAAGCTATCACACTATTAGCATCATCTGTGTGTAATTCTAAAGAGGAAACCTGGGGTGTTTTAAAATCTAGAAAGTCTCATGCAGAGTTGATAAATCACATTTCCCGGCAAAGTACTTCCCACAGTCCCAGTGCAGCCATAGGTAAGAAACAACCCATTAGAGCATATTTATACCACATTTTAAAACTTCTGTAATAGTAACGTGCCTTGCTGAAGAAGTCTTGCACTTCTCATTTTACAAGCAGGGGAACAGTTCTCTAACTGAAGCTGATCTCATCAAATTACAATTCCAAAAATTCTTTGCACTAAAACCAAGAAAGCTGAATTGGGATAAAAGCACTAAAAACGTGTAGTGTAGAGCTTCATCTAGAAGTCTACTAGTCTACCAGTGCCCTTTCTGAAGATATAACTTGATTCCTTGGTCTCTATGAAGGACATGGCGGAAACTGCGGGCTGAAGGTCATCCAGCATAAGAGTAGTGTCTGTCTGTTCAATATGTTCACGGTTCACTTTTGGGTTTGCCTGTACCTCCCCATGCTTATTTCTTCCTCCTTCTTCTTTACCCTTTCACCCTAAGCAAATTTTGTTTTGTGACGTGGCCTTTTATGATGATTTTTTTGCAACTAAAGTGCTAATTTAGCAAATGGTTCCAGTGATAAATGCTTGGTTTTGTTATTATCTATATATCTGTATCTCCCTCCTCCCTTTTTTTTGGAGCCTACTTTCTTTTTCCTACGCCCGCTTTTTTGAGTAATTATCTTTCCTTTCTTTGCTCCTGTCTCCTCTGCTGCTGCTGTTGTTGCTATGGTCCTCTTTTTGCAGGATGAGATCCTGGTGAGTAAAATAAAAGGCCAATCAATGTGCGGGTTCTAACAAGTACTAATTTGAGGTGCATCTGGGAAAAATGGGGATCCTTCTAACTGCTGCAAACAGTGTGGGGAAGCCGAAGTTTTAAAAATCCAGTTATGACAATCCAAACAAACAGGAAATTAAGGGAGTAAAGGTCTTAATATCATCAGTATTTAATCTGCCAGCTGGAGAGAAAAATGATAGTTAGAGATGACCTACAGGGAGATCTGGTGATGAGATGTACATTTCCCGCTCCTTCTATCAAAATGCAGATGACTTTTCAGTGTCCATGACAGATCCAACTACTGTAGGATTCAGTGGTATTTTTCTGCATTGAATATACATAGAAAACAATGCTTATGTATACTGAAACAGCTTGGAAGAGTGCTGCACAACCAGGCTTCCCACAAATGTCTATACAAGTGTTGAGAGGAATTGTGGGCAAACTGTAGGCTTCTAAGGGATTTTCTTCTCCTTCTTTTCCCCTTTCCATCACTTCCTTTGACTGAGCCCACCGGTCAGAGCCAGGTACAAAAGAATAACTCGGGGGGAGCAACTGCCTACTGCAGTCAGTCTCCATGACTCATATACTAGGACCCTCCAATATTTCACAGAGGAAATGGCCAGGCAACATCAAGGTGGCAAAGATTACTAATGAGGAAGAACACACAAGCTATGAGAGGTTGCAGCAGTTTACTTGTGCCCAAGCCTTCTGAGAAGGACAAGATTCCTCTTCTCCCTGCTGAGTTAATTAGTACCGTGTCCTCTCTTCTGGTGCGATCTTGACACGCACGAATGGAAGGCCACGTGAAGTGTCTTGTCCCATTATAGTCAATGGATGCGATGTGTGCACACCCACTGGATCCATTGACTACAATGGGTTGTGATACTTGTGTTCTTCTTGGTGGTCTCTGTGCTTTTTTTTTGTTGTTGTTGTTTTGTTTTGTTTTACGTGTGGGTGTGTAAAGCCATCCCCACAAGGACTCCACATTGAAAACACATCATAAGATAGGCATTCCCATAAACTGTGTTGTCTTTTTCTTCATTAAAAGGTTAGTGAGGAAATAGAAGTAGAAGCTTTGAATTGCCTGGGAGCAAATTTAACTTAATTATACAAATTTATAGAAGTAATATGGGGAAGAAATTATTTGAGAAGAAGTAGGACTTGAAATGAATAAGCAGAATAGTATATGGTTGCAGTATTCTTTTTAGCTAAAAGACTTTATTTCAACCATAAAAACCTATGTGGACCCTGAAAACCATTCTGACTTGTTTTGAAAGCATGTTAATGAGCACAAAGTTTTCTTGTCAAAAATATGTTCCAATTAAGAGCAATGCACAAGACAAGAAATCATTTTAATTTAACATGAGAAAGGAAGAGCAGTTTGGATACCCAGAAGACATCGAGGTCCAAATCTTTTGAAAAACTCCAGTACTACACTTCGTGTTAACCTTAAAGAGAACCAGGTTAAAGTCATGTACATTCATCCACTTAGCTAAAAATAAAAAAAATAAGAAAAAACAGTTATAAAATGATGAAGATAAGTACTGGTGTTGTGGGGATTCAGAATCTTTACATGTGTGCTAGAACTGCATCCAGATACACTATTTGGGACAAAGGAGTGGTGGTGGAAATAATTATACAACTAAGTGACTAAGTGCAAAATCTCTTGTAATCACCAAAAAAGATCTTGCTGAGTTAATACATATTTCTGTTTAAAAGCAGACCAGATTCTAATGTGGAGTCTCCTAGATACAGCAAAAATCTGGATAGCTCCCAAATGGCATTATTCAGTAGTTCTTCCCACTGCGGAATGGGAAAATAAAAATTTGAAAAATCACTCTTATAGCAAAACTAATGGACTGTGCAGTTAGGAGAAGGAAGAAAGAAAGTGAAACTGTGTTAATTTGGTTACCTTTTATTCACCTTTGTAAACAATGATCGATTAAATCTGTGATTTTTTTGATAACTTAAATGTTAACCAATTTTATTACCTTCTTTTCATTGAAGTGTACTTTTATGTTGCTTTCCCATTCATATGTTCATAATTGTTTGTTTCTGAACATATTGAAAAAATAATTAAGATGTTTAAATTAAGAGTAATGTTTAATAGACAGATTAAAAATGGTAGGCTGCGGTACCGAAAAATCAGCCCTCTTTGTAAGGAAAGGAAAAGAAAGGAAATAAGAATTTTTAAAAAACAGCTAATATATTTTAGAACAAAGAGCATAAATACACCATTAATCTCGCAGGATTCCTTTAAAATGTGACCATTTGCATGCTTATAATCTTACTAACCCAGTAATTCTGCTATGAATATTCTAGAAACCTACTTTATTTCAAACTGAAAGATTTTGGTGAAGATTTCATGCTATCTAGATTCTGCTCCACAGATGTTTGCAGAGTTCTTACAGGTTAGATCGGCAATGGCAAATTGGTGGCCCATAGATTAGAAAAGAGCCACAGTGCAGTAGGACATTTCTTGTCTTCAGGCAGTCCTACCAAATTTTAATCATGGTTGTGCTAAAAACACTGTGACAGCTTTTACTTCTTTGGAAAAGAAGATGGTTTTGCAAAAGCTGCAAAAGAGAGATTTGGCACCTTAGTACTGAAGCTCTCTTTGAGGTTTATATGTGATGTTCCAGGGTATGAACACCACAACTTTGAAATCCTCATTGCTTGGTCATACTAACTTTATTATCAAACTCAGTTGGTTCTTGAAGAGATTGATTTATGTAGCAAAAGATCCAGGACCTACTATCCAAAAACCGAAATCCCAGTAATACCGAAGTCTTTACCCGAGGCAAAAATAGATTAAACTGTCTTTTTAAAAAGCAACCAGTCAGTTTAACAGTTTTGTAAGCTTTCATTTTCTGCTTGGTGTCTTCTTCGGAAGTAGATGGTTTGCACTAACATTTTTTAAAATTGTAGTTTAATACAGGTTGATAATTTTCCCTTGGTATAGTGACTAACTGTACACGTGACCCATAGTCTGCTCTCTTATTTGGTGTCTCACAACTGTACACATCTTAAATCCAGGAGATGAATTCCAGATGCACCTTTGTTTCCAGCCACTCATTGTTCTTTAAAACAAAAATAACCTCTTTGTTTGTTGTCTGTCTACATCTCTTTTTTCCCTCTGTTTGGTTGATTCAGTCTTTGCTACACAGTGGTGTCTAAACAAGGCTGTGTGTACTCTGCATTTTTAACAAAAGATTCTGCAGCTTGTATGAAATATTCATGATAAGCAGCTCTGCATATCTTTGCATAATTTTTTCTGCTGAGATATATGGGCTGAGACTTATGGGCTGTGGATAGTCCCAAAGCCACAGTTAACAGCAAAAGGAATACTGCTCTGATTTTCACTTAACAATTGCCAACATATTTTTAAAGTTCATTTTGGTAGTTGTAAGAACTAGAAGCTTGCTTCAAGCAAAATGGATGCTGAAAAGCTTAGAGAGCTGACACATGTCCACTATCACAGTCTTTACTTTTTCTGCTTTGTCCCAAATTGCAGAATACACTCACCCCCTGTTTATCTACACCACTGAGTGTTTTGGGGCTTAACTGATCTTGTCAGATGCCCTGTGGTTTAGATATTTGCCCTTTATTCTAGAACATCAAACCTTTAGTCCATAATGTTTTTAATAGTGATCTTGGCAACCCAGGAAAACCTCCTGTTAGTAACCATGCTGAATAGCATTGTCTTCTTTCTGTCTTTAGACCTCTGCTGCTTGCTATGGTTTGATTTCCCACAGGTGGTGACAGAATAAAAAGTTTTGATGCTCTTCATTGCAGCTCTGTGTCCCTCTCTCTCCATGGGCTTTTCACCATTTGATCTTGGCACAGTATAGATGAGCCAAGGTAGACAAGTTGTTGCATGGTTTTTAGTGTTAGCTGCCTAGTTTTTGTCCTAGTTTCCAAATGGGTCTCAGTAGGACAGCTTAGGTTCACCCTTCATGGAAGATGGCAAAGGAGACATTGGGTCAGTCCTGCTGTTTGATGTGCTACTGCCGTGTTTGTGTGTGGTACTATTCTCTATTCATCTATTGAGTCATATGCTGGTGTGAATAAATATGATATTTTTTTTAAAACGTAGGTGATCCGCAAAGGGTGGCTCACCATCAACAATATTGGCATCATGAAGGGTGGCTCCAAAGAGTACTGGTTTGTTCTAACAGCAGAGAACCTATCCTGGTACAAGGATGATGAGGTAAGGACTCTGAACCAGTGTTTTGTATTGAATTTCTGAACTACACACTGCATTAAGAGACAGAAATTCTGAAGGTTTACAAATCCATTCTTTGGACTCTGCCCTCTGCAGAATTCAGCAAAATCCTATATTCTTCTAGCTTCAGTTACCTGAACTTCAGTGCCTATAAACACATTCTGCACTCCCCCCTCATTCTATTCCACCATTCAGTCCCCATGTCAGACAATGAGCAAGTATGAATAAATGTAGGAGATGCAGAGACAGACAGAGACATATCATCCAGAGGTTGGAACTGGCTGGTGCTTTGGAAAGGAACACAGAATTGTTCTTAATGAGCCAGAATGGCTCCTTTTCATGGTAAACTCCCTAGTCAGAGTCTGGCTAATAAATCAGATTGGTATATGTAGAAAATAAATCAGACTCTTTACAAGGATTTCCTCTCCCCAGCCTATATCAGGAATCAGATGATGGATTTCTTTTACTATAAAAGCTTCATTTTGTGGAAGCAGAAGTTGAAATAACAGCTTTTGAAAGAGGTTACTTGATTACCTGTGTCTGCCTTGTCTGTCTGTCTGTCTTGTTCTAAGAATCTCAAAGAGTAACATTATCTAATAATTGAAAGACAGAGCCATGTTAGGCTGCTTTCAGTATAAGGAAGTATAAAGGAATCCTGTGACACCTTTGAGACTAATCAAGAAAAATAATTTCCTTTCATGGACTCCAGTCCATTTGCATCTGATGAAATGGACTGGAGTCTATGAAAGGAAATTATTTTTCTTCTCAAAGGTGCTACAAGAATCTTTTATGTCAAACTATCAAATCATCAAGGATTCTGAGGATGGCTGAAAGAACGGTAAAGAGAGCTGTAGTGTAGTATAGTAGGAAGAAATGCTGAAAGCATAGAAAACATAGAAACTGGGAGATATGTTGACAGGTTTTAGGATATTTAAAAATACGTCAGAAAGCAGCAGGGGCATCTGCTAATTTTATCCATAGGGACAGAACATGAAGCAGAGGTCTGAAACTATAGGAAGGAAGAACAAAGGCTGCTGTCTGTCTCCCAGCATGAACCACATGAGGGGGCTGCCCTGTCTGCCTAACATAAGGATCTGTGCACATGTGCATAAACACACAAATTTATTGTACAGGGTACAAACAAGAATGAAGGGCTTTTAGATTTGGCATGAAAGTATCTGGTTTATCCAGATGATGAGTCAGAGCATGCCCCAAGTGCATTTTAACCTTTGGAAGACAGTATCACGAGTGCCAATTTAACAACCAAAGACAGTTTTTACTTCACACATAATAGATGGGGGAGCAACCTAAATACATTGGTGGAAGACTTAACGTCATGCTCGTCCTTTGGGGGAAAAAGGCAGAGAAGATGCTTATTATTTATTGGATTTTGCCTTTAAAAAAAGAAAAGAAAAAGCTCTTGGCAGCTTACAAGAATAACTTTAAAAGTTAGTTTTCGCATAACCAGACTATTTAAGTGCAAAAGCTTTAAAACACCATTATCCTAAGTTTAAAATAATAATGCAGAGAGTTCAAAATGAAAATAGCAACACAAGCAAAGGGGCAAGAGGCCAGTACTAAAAAAAAAAATCTCTCATAAAAGCCCTAAATGTAATCTGAATTAAAATTCCAGAAGGTCAGCTGTGTTAGAAACAATTGTTCTGTGGCACATTGCAGACTGACAGATTGATTGATAAATTAATAGTATTTATGGCCTATTCTACAGCTGGAAAGTTTCTCAGAGTAGCTTACATATCACTAGAGAAGACAAGGCTGTCCCTGAGCTCAGGCTTACGGTCCAAAGAAGCATAGCACAAAAGAAAGAAAGGATATGGGGGGAAAACGAAAACTGGACAACTAGGGCACAGATGAAGATGATGGTGGTGATGATGATGATGATTTCTTAATTGGGCCATAATATATGTCCACAAAAAAAAGATGCTTGAAGGTAAAAAGTTCCTAATAAAGCCAATTAAAAGGCAGTTCTGAGCCTTTAAGGTGCTCCTAACTTATAGCTAAACTAAACTAAACTTATAGCTAACTAAAGCAAACCTATCATGGTGTTTCTTGGCAAGATTTGTTCAGAAAACATTTGTTTTCTCTGAGGCTGAGGAAATATAACTTGCCCCAAAGGCACCCAGTGGATTTCCATGCTTGAGCTGGGGTTCCAACCCTGGTCTCCGAGAGTCTTACTTCAACATTTGAGGCACTGCCCCATGCTGATTCCCGGCTATTAGGAAGCATAATAAGTTGCCTTCTGCTGAATCAGACCATTGGTCTATTAAGCCCAGTATTGGCCGGGTCTGACTGGCAGTGAATGTGTAGCGTTTCAGATAAGATTCTTTTCCTACCCTACTATGCAGCTATTCTTTCATTTCTCGTTTAGTGGATCCCCACTGGCGAGGCAATTCTTGGAGTTATAAACCTTTCAGATATCTTCTTCAAATCTCAGCTTTGAACCAGGTCAATTGTATATAGAAAGCCTTGGTTGAGATGTTATATCACAGCCTACATTGTACAACTAGATTGCAGAGGTGCAAGGAAAACCAGTTAGTGAATTGCAAAGATGCATATCAGGGTACTGGCAAGAGTAAATCAATGGGCATTGGGCTCTTCTGAAGTGCCCTGGGCACTTGCAATGTCTATTGGGCTCTTCTAATGTACATCGGGTATTTCTGATGCTCATTGGGTACTCCTGTGTGTTCTTAGCCAGTGTTGGAAGCACATTGGGCGGTGCTGTGATCTGCATTGGTGCTCATTGCATGTTGGACCAGGGCATGTCAGTCACACCACTGCTGTGCAACAGAGGTAGTGACATCACAGCAGACCTTAGGAGAATACAGATGTTGCAAAACTACTCAATTTTATTAACCACACACATGTCTGCTTATGAAGATGCAAGTCCCGTACTGAATTCAAGTCCTTACCTGAACCACTCTTAGTCAGATATGCCTTAGGAAACCCCTTTGTTTTCACCTTCCATGCCAGGTGGAAGAAGAGAACCATACACATTCTCCAGAGAGTTCAACTGTTTGAGCATATAATCTTCACGTATGACAGTGAACATTTTCCTGCTTCTTCCCCCTCTCCCCCAGCTCCAAAATTCATTTGGATAGAACTTCATGTGTGAAATGGCCTCTAGCTAGTTTTCCAGTCCCGCCTGATGAGGGGAACACTAAGAGAGTGTGGCCTCTCTTCTTGTAACTTGAGTGCTAAGTTTCCAGATGTTCCTTATTTCAAACCACATGGTTTTATAATAAAAGGTTGCCCCATTTTTGGAACACTGAAGTTCCATTCAGCACAATGGAAGGCCTTTATATCTCAGGCTGAATGACTGCTCAAGCAGCATCCCTTCCACCCCTTCTTTGCTTTTTTGGCTACTGTCAAGCGTAGTATCTGTTCTTAGCAGCATTCTTTCCTTCTGGGAATTCCAGTGACACATATGAATCAAGAATGTGGCTTGTCCATATAGCAAGAATATTCCACTACTCTGCTCCTCTCATCACACAGCTTCTTGAGGCATGGATCCTACTACATTAATAATAATAATAATAATAATGATAATGATAATAATAATAATAATAATAAAAAAAATGATAAAAAATCCCTGGCATCACAATTCTAGAGCTTGAGAAAGTTACCTAACTTTGACAGTGCAGCAGTGAGAAAAGTTACTTTTTTGGACCAGTGGCCAGGCTGGCTGGGAGATTTCTGGGAGCTGTATCTTTTTTTTTTTTTAATAACTTTTTCCAAGCTTGGCACAAATCACCCTCAGAGTAAGATGTGCAGACAGGAGAGTATGAAAGATTCAAAAAAACATTTAGAGTTCAAGTTGGCTGCTGCATCTGGATTCCAGAGGTGGCCAGAACCCCCCTCCCATTCCCTTTGCTGCAGTTGCTCAGAGGTGATGGGAGCGACTGTGGTTGAGCAGCCTAAGCCATTTTAACCAGATCCAGCTGCAAGGATGGGGGGGGTAAAATGTGGGAGGGGGGAATAGCAATTCCCTTTTAATCCTTGGGTGAGGGCAGCCCTTGGGGTGAATACCAACTAGAAATCTGTACTGCTTTACTTCTGGGAGGATGGTGTGTGTGAGAGAAAGAGAGAGGAGAGAGAGAGGGAGGGAGGGAGGCTGCACTGCCTAATTAAAACAGCTACCTGCCAGCCACCATCCCTTAAATAAATGCAGGGAGACCCAAGTGCTGATGGGGCAGGAGCTGTACAGAAGAAAGGGGCCTTTGTTTTAGGCAGCGGAGAGGGGAAAGGGGGAATGTGCTTTTATTTCTTCCCCCTCCGGCTCCACTTCAGCATCACCATCCCTTTTACACACACACACACACACACACACACACACACACACACACCTTTTTTCATAAGTTCTACTACTTGATCAACCGTTTTGGAGGGAAAAGTAAGTGGTTTTTCCCTCTCAGAATATGAAGCCAAGCTATGTCTGGATGTGAGGTGGTTTTGGGAGCTCTTGGATTTTTAGCTCTTGGTGACTTTCTCTAGTATTTGTCATTACCATCATGTCCTGGCTTTCACAGGTAAAAATAGGGACACCTTTCTAGCATCCTCAATTCAAATGCTGGTACCAAGAAACAGTGCCAGGACTTCAACACCCCACCCTGGTATTCGGCTGCAGGCTTTACTCTGGCTGCTGTCTGTTCTCTTTGTATGGTCTTTTCCCAAAAAATTTGAAAGCGAAGAGCATGTTTATTCTTTCAATTAAAGAACCAGTGGAATTTTGTCGTGTGTGTGCGTGTGTGCCTGTGTGCGCGTGTGCGCCTTTAAGTCACTTGTGGACTTACTGCAACCCCAAGGATTTATAGGGTTTTCTTAAGCAAGGAATGCTCAGAGGAGGTTGGCATTGCTCCCAGAGCCTGGTGTTCCTTGGCAGTTCCCCCATCCAAGTATTAATCAGGCCTGAGCCTGCTTAACCTCTGAGATCAGACAGAGTCCAGTGCCTTCAGAGCATTTACTGCTTACTTATTTATTTATTGGCTTTATATTCTGAAGAAATGATGCTCATGGACCGCTGAGATAATTTTTAAAATCACACAAAACAAGATTAAAACAGATAACAGATTAAAAACCTAATTAAAATCCTATCAATAAAAGAAGAACAACACTAAAGAACTTCATCCTATATTGAAAGTCCTTTCCTATATGAAAACTACGTATGGGTAGGGATTTTGTTTAAGTCATACTTTTAGGCAAACTTACAAAAAGTGGTGAAATTCTTCATTAATAGCATAGATTTTACGTTTTCTTTCTCGAAATGGAATGTCAGAGAAAGCAGAATGGAAACATCCTTCTCTCCTAGTTCTTAAATGTCTCACTTTGACTCCCTGTGTATTCAGCATAGGTTTAAGAGGACTGAACTGTTGGTTTTTATTTTCTTTTGATGCTGGTATTTTAAAATGTTTATATTCCTTTTAAACACATTTTGATAGTCATCAATGTAAGTAATAAGCAACAAACTTTTTTTGCAGTAGTACAAGGTCTATTTATCTTTCAGCCAAAGGCTAGTCAAATAAAACCAAAATGAAAATATTTTATTTATACAGTATCAATTCAGTCACCATGCACAGTTTCATATTCTGCAAAACTCTATGCTTGAGCAGCAAAATTGCTGTTATTTCAGACCATGCCCACTGACAAATGATCATTTGTTGGTAGGGACAAATCTTGCCATATGGACTTAGAAGTCATGAGATTCGAAAAGAATCACTGTTTCTTTTTCCTGGCTCCTTTGTTTTTGGTCTTTAGGGTTATTTTTGATACCTGGTTTCCTAATCTTGAGGCCTTAGAACATTTCCAAATATGTCCTAAGAGATTTTATTGAGGAAAATAGGAGTGTTCTTGTGTACTTGTGACTAGCAATGGAAAGAATTTTAGTAATTATTCATTCCTAGGTTAAAAATTGGGTTTCCAGTGGTTGAGAAACTGTTTTGGGGTGAATAATAGACCAGCTAAAATTATGCACAATTATTTCCTTGCGTTCCATGTCCAAAAGTTTTGTGCACAAATTATTTTGTAGAAAAAAATGTATGTTCTGTGGAAAATGCTTGTTTTCTGCACAGAAAATGAGTTTCCTCCAAAGGAAACCTGTTTTCCATGCCGAAAACAGATTTTGTGCAGACCCCCCCCCCCCGTGTTTTACCCCGCAGAATAATTCCTGTGAAACACTTCAGGACATTAAAATACAGAGAATATTTGGTTTCTCCTATAGTGGGGAGAAAATTAATTATTCATCCTTGCATGAAAGGATGAAATACTTCAGGATTTGTATCCCATCTCCATTTTACACATAGCCATCTATTGCTGCCTGAGATTTTCATCTGCACATGACGCCCATACTAATTGCAATAGGTCCTTCTTAGCTTGCTGCTCATTTTGTCTGCCACACGTCATCACAACCAGGCTTCTGAAATAAGAAATCTGAGTGTAGCTGGACAGACAGATGGGGAGAGATGGAAGACAAAAACAGATGAAGTAGAATGTTGTGACCATGCACTCAGATTCACATGGTTGCATACCAAAGTCTAGATGCCATGTGGAGAGCAGCAGTTTCTAACCTGGCACCTTCCAGATACATTGCATTTTTTTAAAAAAATCTTTTCGGCAGCCTTCCCTAAGCTGATACGCCCAGGTGTACTAAACTTTTAAATTATCCTTCCATAACCACTGCAGTCCAAACATGTTGGGCTGCAGCTCCCTCTGGTTGGGGAGCACATCTGGATGGCACTGGATTGAGGAAAGCTCTGCTAGAGACTTGGGAAGAAGATCTGAATACACTTGAAGAATTCCAGTGTGTTTCTACATGAACTAATGATGAAACACACACTCACTTAACCATAACCAAATGAGGGGCTGCCCCCAGGCAATGGAAGTTGCTTCTAAGGGAAGCTGCACTGCACTGGTTGCCTCTCTATGTTCTTTTGCCAGGAAGCAAAGACTTTGCTGTTCAGGCAGGCTTTTGGCAACTTATGGGCTCCTAAGTAAGAGCTTTTGACAGGCAATGTTGTACTCAGGGACCCTAGAACTGTTTTTAAGATGGAGAGAAAACTCCACATGGGGAGACAGGTGATGTTAAGTACTTGCTGCGAGAGGGCAAATGATTTTTCCTGTCTGTTATTACTGAAACATCCTTAAATATGGAGACTCTTTTAAGCACAGTGTGTTCATAGAAGTGCCCTCCATGTGTTCAGTGTAGCCCACTGAACAGACTGAACAGAATAGATTGCAGACAGACTTTATTATCCCTGGAGGGCTCAGCAACGATCACTGTCTTAATATTTCTTATTGTTTGGCTATTTAGTATACTTCTGGTTGATAATTTCTGAGGAGGTTCAACTACATAGAAGTCTTGAGGGTACAATTTTGCCATATCATTTCAGTGCGTGCAGCCCCTTGGGGGAGGGCTTATGCCTCCATCCTGTTCCAGGATACTTGGCTGTACTCATTCGTTTTTTCTTTCTCTCTTTCTTTCTAATGTGATTTTGAATGTTTTTAAAACTGTTTTCATTAAGTGGCTGTTTTAACTGCCTGTCTTACTGTGTTTTTTAGCTGCTCCTGTTTTTTTAATCATGTTGTTAGCTGCTTTAGGTCCCAGTAGTGGGAGGAAGGCAGACTGTAAAAGAAACAACGATCCTGAACAAAAAAGGCACAAAAAATAGGGGCAGTATTTTATGAGGGGCTGGCAAAAAAGATAGGGACAGCAAGAAAGAATGACTTACTACAGATTCACACATGAACCCACCAGCAACCACGTCAGATGATTGTGGTGGTTCTTTGCTTGTCATACGAGCTACAAAAAATTCAGCTCTTCACGCACGGCAGTTGCATATGCAGAGTGGGAGGCATGGGGGAAACAGCCTAAATAACCCTTGTAGCTTTTACATCAAACAGTTAAAAGCCCTATTCAGTATTTCTGCTCTGGAGGGTATCTAACCCTGCTCTGTCCTCAAGAGTTTTGCAGCAATATATGGTTGCTCAGCAAGCAAATTTGGTAGGGGGACTGTTTGTGCCACCTATTTGAATGGCTACCCAGTCCTTTAAAGGGAAAGGAACTTGAACAGGGAGAGCAGGGGGCTTTTAGGCTCTGTTCATAATTAGGAGCACTTAGGCAACAGAGATTTTCCTCCAAAGCATTTGGCGCTATGGATGTGGATGTCATTTTCACCCAACACACCCATTTGATTTTCACAACAGTCAAGTGCTCTGCCAAGTAAGTTAGGCTGACAGGTTGCTATTTCATGAAGCTGAGATTTATGGCTGAGCCTGGATTTGAACCCAGATCTCATAGGCTTCCTATTCCCACACTCTAATTCCCCAACATGATGCTCAGCAGATGTTTATAACCATCCTTCTCATTGGGTGTAAAGGCTGTGTTTGATGGGTGTTGTAACCCCAAACGTCTAGAAGAGAACATCTTTTGGAATTTTGCTATAATAATTATTCTAATTACTGTGATGTGCTGTCTTTCTACTGCTTTACGATTTTTACTAAAGGACTCATCTGACTTCCTTCAGCTTTTGTCAAATATTGAATGTTAGGTATGTTTGTGTAAGCCTACTTAAAAAAAATAAAAGAAAGATTGCTCTGGAATTTATAGATGAATTCATGAATTGCATGTTAATTAAGTCCTCGTATTTATGTGGAGGGGCACACATTTGAGCCTCCCTTCCATATTCCATAGTCTCTTGTTTTTTAAAGTAGGTATTCTGCTTTGATTGAATTTTGGGATAAAGGAAAATAAATAAAATTCCAATTTCTTCCCACCCCTCTAGTCTGCAGAAGGTTTAATTAACTCCGACTAATCAAAAGAGCTGTTCATTGCAGCTATCTCTTTCTGAACTGGCATTATGGAAGAAAAAGGCTCAGAAGTTAGGAGAGTTCATTCCCTTCTGGATTGTAACACCCATCATATGGAAGTCTTAGTGCGAAAAAGGAACTTTTCCAAGTTCTGAAATGTGGAACACCTCTATGCTCACACAAAATGAAGGAGGAAGGGGGCCAGGTTTGAAAGCACGGTGTGGAAAAGGGAAGAAGCAAAAGGTAGCACAAGATTCTGGATATTACAGTCCCATGCAAGGAAGTTATTATCATATTTATTTGTATCCTGCCTTTCTCCCAAAATTGGTGCTCAAGGCAGTGTATAATTTAAAAAGAACAATACAACTGAAAACATAAAAATGGAATTAAACTAATCACTGTATTAAAACAGTTCAGAACTATACTTAATATAAATAAAAAAAAAAAAACTGTTAAAAACTTTCCTGAAATTTGGAAGGAGCAGACTGGTGATTGAACATGCCACGGCATCTTTCCCCTGGCAGAGCACAGCCTGGCCCTTCCCTGCTCCGCTCCAGTGGAGTTGGGGCAGCCTGGCTGTGTTGGTGGGAACATCTGGGCCCCATTAGCAAAAAAATACCAGCCTTTTCCCGCAAAAGCTGCCTTGTGTCCCCTCCCCCTCTCTCCTAAAGGAAAGAGTTGGAATATAAAAAAGTTTTTAAAGGGCCAAAGTCATAGCAGATGGGGGATTTAGCCTGCTGCTCCAGAGAGGCTGACAGTGTTGTAATGGGGAAATAGATGGGATGGAAGTGCCAAGCGGGGGCGGAAAGCTGACTCCTCGCTCTGCCTTGTGTCCAAGAGCCCTTCTTATTTTTGGATTCACTTTCTGTTTTCTTTTCCTTAGTCAGCCTCCCTGCGGGCTGGATCCCTGATCTGTTAGAGGTCCCCGACGGAGTAGATCTCTTGTTCGAGGGTTCTGTGCCTGCTACAGTTTCGAAGTTCTTGACCAAAACTGTGTCCTTCCAGTGCCACACTTCTAGCAGTGGATTGACTAAGCAGGGATGCTGGGATGGTCATTTTTTAAATACCCAGTGTCCCTGATTCTTGTTCAGAAGAGGCAGCAACTGGCCTTTGAAATAGTGGCTAAGAAGCAAAGAACTTATCTTTAAAAAAAAAATTGACCAAAGGGGAAAAAAGACACACCCCCCCAAAGAAAAGGCATCTCAGGCAGCAGTCCTAGATACATTTGTCGGGGACCAAGCCCTACTAAGTACAGATGGAATTACTTCTGTGTAAACATGTCTCAGATTGCACAACTGAACCTCGTAGTAGTTTCCTTCCCTTTCAAGTCAAGTTAATTTTCAGTACTACTAAAGGAGGCCATCTTTTCTTTGAAGGTGTGAAAAACAATGTTATTGGCCATTAATGGAAGCCAAGAACGTTTTCAAGGGTTGTGTATGTGTATGTGTGTGGACTGGGCCAGCATGGTGTAGTGGTTTTGAGTGTTGGTCTAGGACTCCAAGAAATTAGGATTCGAATCTCTACTCCACCATGGAAAGCCGCTGGGTAACCTTGGGCAAGTTAAACTCTGTGTACCTCAGAGAAAATATATTTTGCTAAGAAAACCCTAAAATAAAGTCACCGTAAGTCAGTGTCAATTTGAGAACATAACAACAACCAGTGTGTGAATTCCATGCTATAACTGATTAGAAAATGAGATTGACAATAAAACTGCTAATATCACAATGCCCGTATACAAATCTGTGGAGTTGAGGCCATATGTGGAATACTGTGAATAGCTCTGGCTGTTCCATTTCAAAATAATTATGGCAAAATTTCAAAGGCTTCAGAAAAAGACCACTAAAATAATCAGGGTGCTGGAGCAAGTTTTTTGCAACAAAATGCTAATAAAAATGGGGCTTTTTAGTTGAGTAGGGAATGACTTAAAGAAGGACAAGATGGAGGTATATAAAACTGTATAAAGGGTCAAATGTAGACATAGCAGAGTTGGCTCACTGAATTCAATGACACTTAAAATTAGTTGTGAATATCTTAAATCTCGTCAGTTTCAGTAAGTCTACACTGTGTGCATGGATCCAACCGTTGCTGTATATAAAGCTGACAAAAAATATTTTTCTGCTTTTATGATATTAGAGCTCATTGTAATATAGTAGAAATATTGGCAGGAGATTCAGGAAGGAAAGAAAGAAAGATTGGCTGGTTGGTCCAAGATCTCTTGGATGACTTCTAAAAAGTGGTGACCCAAATTAATGGAGAGTACGGTTATAAACAGCTACTAGTCATGGCAGCTATGTATCACCTCCAGATCAGATACGATGTGCTAATGATGAGAACGTTAGGGCCCACTACTGACTTCATGCCTTGGTAGAAGTCTTCCAGATTCCCTTTATAAGAAAAGTGATGCTGGATTAGACAAATCCCTGGTCTGATCCTGCTAGACTCTTCCAAAGTTTGCTTTCTTCCAAAAATCGAACAAGAACTCCTTGCAAGAGTTGGGCATCTCTTCATTTATTAAAAGGAGAATATTTATTCTCATAATTAACAGTTCTGTTACTTCTGATGTTTCACATGGCCTTGTCCAGTTCTTCTAAGAGTGACAGAGATCCATGATAGATAATCAGAGAATGAGAAGATTAACTTTTTGGGTGACATCTCTCAGAATCTGGGTGTTGATTCCACAAAGGAACTTTACCAAGGTTTGTAAATAGTTTTGAGCAGATAAATGCTTCATTGAGGGGACAGCTGCATGTGGTCCTTCATGTGTTCTTGGTGTGCAGCCCCTATTGGCTCTAGGTAGCATAGGTGGGAATGAGGGATCATGTGAATGGCAACATCTCCTGGCCCAGTTGTTGTGTTGCGAGTCTTGTTGGACTGGTTATATGAATAACATTTTTTTAAACCTTGGCACTGATAGGCAGTTGCATGTACTACAGGAGTGGGAGTCATGCAACTTACTGTGGAACTGCAATTCCCAGCAGCCCATGGCAGTATGGCCAAGTGTGAGGAATGCTGGTGGTTGAAGTCCAGCAACTGGAGGGCTTCATGACTCCCAGTCCTGATTTCAAATATGGTACAAAAACTGCTTCTTCCAAGATGAGAAGAGAAGCATATGGGGCCATATGCCATTATGCCGTTAATGCTGTAACGTAGTGTGGTTTTGTTTTGTTTTTTGAAAAGCTGGTTGGAAGACTTGTTTATTTTATTAAATTTTATTGTTTCGTTATCACTTTGGGAGCTCTTGTAGGGTAGAAGTGAGCCACTGTGCTGTAGTGGTTTTGAGTGTTGGACTAGAACTCCAGGAGACTAGAGTTCAAATCCCTGTTCATCCCTGGAAACCCACTGGGTGGCTTTGCACAAGTCACACTCTCTCAGTCTAGAAGAAAAGCCATGGCAAGATTGTTCAGTCATGCCAAGAAAACCTTATGAATAATAGAGTTGCTGTATGTCATAGAAAGCTTGAGAGCACATAACAGCACAACAGTTGCATAGAAAGGCTGTTGATAAGTATGGTAGTAGATTGATTTATAGTCCACCCCAGCCTAAACTGTTGGGGCAAATAATAATGTTAGATTTTTCAGAGATTTTCAGTCAGCTTTAGAACTATTTGCTTTCTGTGCTTACCAAGCGTGTGCATTTGTCTGTAAACACGTATTTACAAATATACTTCCAAAGGCTCTCTAACTCTGTATGACTGCTCTGATAGTGTTAGCATCCAAGAAGTGTGTGGGTGTGGACAAAACCACATTTGTAAGGGTACATATGAAATTAAGAACATAAAAATGACAGTACTGCTGATTCAGTCCTGGTTATTTATAACTGAGTTTTGTGCCTGCTTAGAATGGACAGATGGCTGTGAGGAAGATCGCAACCAAGGAACACTTCACCATATCAGCATCTCTTGCTTCCAGATAAAGTTTTTGTTGAGCAATCACCCTGCCTTGTTTACAGAACTTTATGCAGTTCCAGTTGATGACGTCCTCCCCTTGTAATTCTTGTGTTTTTCCCACTACTACTTCCATCTTTTTTCTTAACCACAAAAAAAGTTAAGGACTAAAAAAAGATGGAATCATTGCACGGTCTCTTTTGATTGGTAAGGCTATGCGTCAACAGACTGGGAGCGCCCTTAGTTTCTAGCATCTGGTAGTCAGATTGTCTTCAAACAGTATGCATCGTGGCTGCTGATTTATTGTGCATATATGTACCCAATTATTTTTTAAAAGCCTAATGCAAGAATAAAATTTTTGGTAGGTTATATATGAGCATTTCCTTTTGAAGTACGCTATTAATATATGGGCATCCAGCATACTCATAAGAGTGTGTCACATGGATTTCTCTGTGCGTATTTGTGTGTGTGTGTGTGTGTGTGTGTGTGTGTAAGGAAGCATTTCTAACGGTTTACTTGCAGCTCATTGTGATGGAAGTTTACTCAGATGTCCCATTGAAATCACTGTGGCCCACTGCCGAGGAAGACTAAAGCTTTAAGCTGGTCTGTCCTATTCCCACTTAACCTAAGAGTAAGCCCCGTTGAACTGCATGAGACCTACTTTGGAACAGGCACATTTAAGGTGGCACTTTTAGTGCAAGAATTAGCAGACCTCAGTTTCCCATGTGCGTCCAAAGGCTTGGGTTGCTGAACCATTGTCTTCTCTTTAACCCTTCTTGGCCAGTGTACAGAGAAAGTGAACGAATTATTAAGGTGTGTGATAACATTACTGATCCTACCACATTTGAAGACAACGCATGAATGACAAAAGGAGTTTAAATATTTTCATTGCTATTATACAACTGGTTCATTCACTGCAGAGCTATTTAATTGCTCTGATTTCTTAACCTATGCCCTGTATCTGCACTGAATCGGTATGTGTCTGTGGCTTGGCTTCTGTCACTGAAACTTTCAGGAGGTCCCTCGCGGCAGGGTGGGGATATGCATATTCTTGGAGGAACTTGTTTATTGTGACCATCTCCATAGGCTTAATTTCTTAAAGACAGGCTCCTATTTGAACTCATCCACTTTGGGATTTCTTCGGTCTGCTAGAAGTTTGAATGTTGAGTTTGGCTACCCAATAATGTAACAACAGCTCTGTGAACATAGCCCAAGGCATTCTTTTATTATCATGCCACATTATTTGGGGATTAAGCCCTGGCATTGGCACTAGGAACAGTTCTGGGACTAAACATCAGTGACCCTGACCCAAAGTAAACCTTTCTCCATCTAATGAAATTAAAAAACATGTTGTTTCTTATTTTAATTGCAACTAACTCAGAAACATGGAATAGATGTTCTCTTGTACTTCCAATTCTGTCTCCTTTCTGAATAGCTTTCAAGAGACAAAAAATAAGTGCACTGAAAATAAGCTAATTTCAACCACCAAGAAGTTTCTTTGCCATTTGCTGGCATTCACCAGCAATCTCTACAACAGTTTCACACTTCTCCAAGATAAGACAGAAGGAGTCTGGATGCTGAAGATAACCCTGAATGGCAAAACTGACAGCTGGCTGAAATAAGTCTTTGTTTACTGTCACTTTCAAACTACACTGCCTGGAAATGTGCTATTGTGCTTCTAAGACAGTTTGGAAAACCTTCTGTGTATCACCCTTTTGTCACTTAAGTCACAGGGGGTATCAAGACAGAACTAACTAAAAGGATGACAGTTTTGTGGCAGAACATAATTTAGTAACAACATTTCCTTGCAACCTTGCATTTCAATCTCTGCCCTGAAACTCGTCCTAGAAAAAGAAAGGGGAAAAATCAAAAACTAGGATGGCTCCTTTGTGATTCAGTGCAGCCTGGCTTTGGTGAAGAGCTGCAGCCTCTTTCACCATTCACAAGACTTTGGGCTACTCCAGGAACCTGGTGAAGCAGTTGAAATTTGCAAAAGCTCATGCTGTGATAAACTAGTCAATCGCTAGTTAATCTCTACAGTGCAGCACACAACTGTTTCCTGTCTCAAACCCCATATGTATCACAGTAGCTGCTAGTACTGATTAGCATTTCTCTGGTTTTCCTACATCCCCGCTTCACTTTTTTTAATCAATTTTCTGCTATTTTTGGCATTTGCTTTTCTCACTCTTGTTCTCCATATCCCCTTCTACTGAGCTGTTGTTCATTTCACCCCACATTTAATGAAAAGGCCCAGAATAAATATTAAAGAACTCCTGAAAGTGCCCATCTGCAAATATTTAGACACACGTTGCAAAAGAATGAACTTGTTTTGTTGACATTATCCTTCTTCCCATGTCACAGCTCTTTGGAAGCCAAGATGTGTTGTTAAAACAAGTCATTAGTCAACAAACTCAGGTTTGCAAACATCTCTCTACTTTTGCAAATGCCAAAATCATGCAGTCACAAATCACTTCTCAGATCAACATCCATGCCACACATCTGATAGAAAACATATCTGACTAGCATGGCAGAGAGAAAGCGAGTGGAGAGAGAAAGACAGAAAGTGTAAGACAGCGTGAGCATTCAAAGCTGTCATGATCAAGATGCAGGTTAGAGACGGGAAGGGGATGGGAGTGGAGGAGAGGTGAGGTTCGCATGCTGC
The DNA here is from genome assembly GCA_030412105.1 of Cyclura pinguis. Classification (NCBI taxonomy): domain Eukaryota; kingdom Metazoa; phylum Chordata; class Lepidosauria; order Squamata; family Iguanidae; genus Cyclura; species Cyclura pinguis. The sequence continues at coordinate 2,440,647 of CM059613.1, forward strand.
ATTTTCCTTCACTGTGCAAGCGCTTCAGTCTCTGCGCAGTGCCAACTGTGTATGTGGTATATCCCAGCACAGCCTAACCAATGTGCAGACTACTGTACAATCTCGTAGTCCTGAACAGGTAGTCCGAACACTGGGCAGACGGAGTGGAGGCTCTGTGTTGACAAAATCCAGTGAGCAGTGGTGCGCTTATTCTTTTTCCCCAGTTCTTGCCGGTAGGCTAACCATTTGCAGAATAAGGAGAGAGAGGCAGGCAGGAAGGGAGAGAACTAGCAAGAAACAGCAACAGAAGGAGCCAGCAAACGGGTAAAATTGAGTCCTGCATCTTACTTTATCTGCCGTCAAGGAAGAAGCATATAAGAATGACTTCCGAACCCTCCCTCATCCCCAGACTTCAGCGGATCATCAAGTTGGACCATCCACCATTCTTCTCCAGCATTGGGATCCCAGGTGCCAATCTTCCTGTTTTCCTTCAGTCATCATGTTGCAGGTTCCTTAGTGGAGAGGAAGATAAATAAAATTAACCGAGTGAATAAGTACCACCAACTGAGATTGGGAAGGAGCCTTTGGAAGAAGAGCTGAGGCTGTATAGGTTCCTTAGACCCATGCGTCTTAAGTTCGTTCTTGATAGAGAACCGCTTGGGCCCAAAGCCATCCACGCAACGCTTCCACGCAACCAGAAGGTTGTATTTTTTTTTCCGTTTGTGCCCCCCCCCGAGAATTCCGCTACACTTGGCATCCAAACCGAGTGGGTTGAAGGAGCCTGGCACTTGTTCGCAAGCTTGCCACAAGGGTCTTTTGACCCACGTTGGCCACTTGCCTTTGCAGTTAGCCTCTGGCTACCACCAACATGATCTGACTCCCCCTCCTTTGTGGCTTACCCCCACCCCACCCAGCATCTGGCACTCAGTGTGTGCCTCCCTCCCTCATTCTGGTCTTTTGCGCCCTCCCTCTCTCCTTCCCTCCCTCCCTCTTGCTTCCCTTTTCCACTTCTGCCTCAATTGACGTGGCAGTGCAAAACTAACTAGACTCGAAGGAGGAGCCTGCCAGCTGCTGAGAAGGTCAAAGTTCGACAGGAACTCAGCCGTCTGGTGGATAAGGTTGCACAAGAGGGGGGGAAAGAAGGCCTCCGTACCTTGGATGGAAACTCGAGGAATGTCCCTCTTCCCTCTGGTGCGCGCGCATGGCTCCTGTGTAGCGATTCCAGATGTTGCTTGGGCCATGTGTTCTGTTTCCTCTCTGGTGCCGCAGGGATAAAGAGGGCTTTATGTACAATATGCAAACCCACCAGCTCAGCTCACGGGAGAAGGGGGAGCGGAGAAGGGGAGGTTCAGAAACTTCAGTTTAGCCAAAATGAAACAAAAGCAAGCAACTGATCCGGAGGACCCGTTGTGTCCCATTGCCTTTCAGAGGTCTGCTTGAACTCTTTTCCTGTATCTGGTACAGCTGTATGTATGTGTTGGGGTGATGGAATAAAACCAGTGTATTAAAGTGTGCAGCATGATACGTTTGGCAGAAGTGAACTGGGCTGAACTTATCATCTTAATATCTCCTGCAAGTATGGCCATAGGGGAAGGCTTTTATTGCTATAGAGAATGTTCTGTAAGGAGTTTGGTCCTGCAAAGGAAAAATTTCAGCACCTGCCTTCCCACCCTTGCTGTCTCACTTGTAATACTCAACCAGCTATTTTACTCTTGAAAGGTAGAGAAGGAAACAGGCTGGCATCCTGTTCATTAGTCCCAACTGCAATGGACTTATTCCATCAGTTGCTGAATGGTGAGTCAACACACAGGTAAATCTCATTGATTCAGCAGCTTTACTCTAGGCAGGACTAAATAGATTTAGGCCAGTTTATTACAGTTGAAAGACAGTCACGGTATGTTTCCTGGCTCCCTCTTCTCCCTTTGAAAAAGCAACAAAACCAGCTAGAGAGTAAATTGCATTCATCTGAAGGCAAGAAAGAGGTGAAGTGGAAAATGGGAGACCACGATATCCGTGTACACACCCACGGGTCGAAGAAGCATTTGCACCTGTGGCTTGTTTAGGACACACTTTGGTCCTTTACAAGGAGACAGCTGTGAGAGTCATCTCGGTGGTTGAATCCTCAAGCCAATGAATCAATGTAACAGGGTGAGCGTAAAGAGGCAGTAAATCTTGGTCTGGTCAACAACAGAAAGGCCAAGAGAATTCCTTCTCTTTCCCCGCTTCTTGCTGTTTCACAAGGGTATTTTGACAACAGTGTCTCAGGTCTTTCTACTGCTAGACGGGGAAGAAAAGCAGAGCAAAGCTAAACATTTCATAGAATCATAGAGTTGGAAGAGACCCCAGGCCCATCCAGTCCAACCCCCTGCCATGCAGGAACACCCATCAAAGCGTTCCCAACAGATGGCCATCCAGCCTCCATCCATCTGAATGTACTTTCAAGTCACCTGTCAACTTATGGCAACCCCATGAACTTCATAGGGTTTTCTTAGGCAAGGAATACTCAGAGATGGTGTTGCCAATTCCTTCTTCTGAAAAACAGCCTACAGCATACCTGCATCCAAAAAATGGAGGGGGGATAGAGACTGGTAGACAGCATGTTTTTTTTTTAAATTATCTTTATTTCACAACATTCCATAAATCAGGATACGGGAGAGACAGTGGCTTCTCTTTCTTTCTCTTTTACATGCACAAAAACACAGTAAAAGCTTTACATGCAAAGCCTTTCCTTACCATAGTGGAGAAAAGGGTATTCTGCTTGTTCCTCCAGTTTTGCTTTCTACATGTTGAAATTACATAGTTCTGCTGATAACTGCACCCAAAGCCACTGTGTGTGTGTGTGTGTGTGTGTGTGTATGATGTTTTCTGTGCCAAATAATTAAATATGAATGCATCATTCGAGACTGAATCATTTTGAGGTCTTTTTTTAGAAAAACCTTGCATTTTTCAAATTAGCATATTTCTTTCCAGCTTTTCAATAGCTGGACCAATCTTTCATAGATATAGTCTTGTTTGGCAAGGGTAAGGTAGTGATGGAGAAGCAATCAGTGCTGGAATTTACCAGAGGGGGAGCAGCAAAAGCTTGTCCCTTGACCTTTTTTTGCTGGTCCTCTTGGCTACTGTTTTTGGAAGGCTAATTTGAGGGAAGGCAAGAGTCCTTGATTTGACAAAAGTGGGTGGAGTCAGAGAGTGAGGTTTCTGAACTTCGGTAATAGCTTTCCCACCTCTTCTGTCCCACAACTGGGTCTTATTTTGCAAGCAAACATGATTAGAAGCTAGATGCCACTCCCGTGAGGTATGGTGGCATGCCTTGCCTAAGACATTTTGATTTGCAAACATTAACATAAAATGTATATTCCCCCACAGGTCAGGATTCAGAAGTTTGCTTTGCTTAGGTGTGCAGACCAAAAGGGATGTTTATGAACTAAAATAACATTAGAGTCTCTTAAATCCCCCATTTCTGTGGACATGTGAATCTCATTAATGTTTGACAGAACCTGGAAAAGATGTTATTAAAACAGATTCATGTAGTGTGTGGTCAATATAAGTCTTAATTTGTACTATAGATATGGGAAAAGGTGCTTTTAGTAGTGTAGGTGAAAATCCCTATGGAACAGCATATCTTTGATGCTGTACAAACCCTTGCTCTCTTAAAATAGCAAACATTAAAAGCCTTTGCTAGTAAAATTGTAAAGATCTAGCATCTGGATGAGAAATTATGGCTATCCAAAATAGGAAAGTTAGCAGGAAGACTGCAGTATTGAGTACTCATTTGGGTACATACTGTATGTTTCACAAATGAAAACAGAGACATAGGTGTTTATTACATCCCTGTTCTGCTACCAGATATTACACTTCAGCTGATCCACTTACTTTACAGGTATCTCCACTGCACTGGTCTAAAGGCCCTATGATCTTAGATATCAGGTCAAAATAAGCCTCACCCAAGATGGACTTACTCTGTCAAGCAGAAATTTATTGTCTGGAACAAGCTTCCTCAAACTGGTGCAGGTCTTAGAAGCAACATGTTACAAATAGTTATTTATAATTATTTCCCTTTTGTAAGAGCTAAAGTATAAATAAATAAAAGTATAATTGTAACATAAAATATAACTTTATTTCTTTTGCTATGTAACTGCAGTGAGGTTTTAAAAGTTGCTTTCTATAATTACTGGGTGTGTTTGTCCTTACTACTTTAATTACTTTTCTGCCCACAGAAGGTAAATATTAACTGCTTTTGAATAATGAGAAAGGAAAAACCTAAATCCAGTTGCTAATTCCAAAATATTAGCAAGGATCCATAGAAGACACAAAACAGGCACTACTGTTAAAGCTGTGTGTATGTGTGCTTGTATGTTCCTTCAGGTTTGGCAACCCCATGGATTTCATAGGGTTTTCTTAGGCAAGGAATACTCAGAGGTGGTTTTGCCAGTTCCATCCTTTGAAATATAGCCTAGAGCTCTTGGTATTTGTTGGCGGTCTCCCATGAAAGACATGCAAATGAAGAAAGCCATTTCCCAGGCTCCAGATTTGAGTGGGGATCTTGGGGAGAATGCCCTCTGGCCTCTTCATGCATCTGTGAGTACTGGTGGACTTGGCTGGTGATTGCAAGAACATCCTGAGAGTATCACGGAGGCTTTAGATGTCATTTACATTTCCCGGAAAAGCCTCATTTCTGGACATTGTGGGAAATTAACACAAAAATCTGGCAGAAGGAAAAACAAAAACAAAAAAAGAATTAAAGGGAGGGTGACAATAAAGGATGAGCCCTGGCTGGAAGAATCTAAGAATCTCCAAACCAGATGAGCAGCGGCCATGCTGGCTAGGTATTCTAGGAGATGTAGTTCAGAAAAGAAATGTTCCCAAGCTTTGGCCCTGGAAGCTTCCTAACAATCATGGGGACTGGCAGTGATGGGGACTTTACCATCCTGCCCCTCCTGTCTATCTCTGTGCCAGATTGGTTGGAGGAAAGGGTTCATCTAAGTGTTAATACAAGTTCCTAGGCAACAGAAGCAGGAGGATGCTGTTGCACTTAAGTCCTGCTTGTGAGCTTCCCATTACTGCTGTGAAAGCAAGATGCTGAACTAGAGAGACCTCCACTCTGATCTAGCATAGCTGTTCTTCTTAAAAAGTGTTTTAATTATTATCTGCTATTTTAATACTTCATTTTACTACTTGTTTTGTAAGTTGCCTTGGAAACGTGTTGACAGGCAGCCATATTTTTCTTCTTCATTTTCTTTTTCCTCTTTGTCATCATTGCTATCTTCTTCTTCATGGCTCTCTTCCCCTTCATTTTCTTCATTTTCATTGATTCAACATTTTTTATGCCTGGAATCTACACTGGCTCACTTGAGCTCTTCACTTCCCTTTTTAATACACATTTTAAACCTAGCAGTCACATTCCTGCTTTCCCCTTGCCACAAGTCATACAAAGCGACACCCTATCTGTGCTGATGTCTCATAAAGCTGATATTAACAGCCGGGCTCTTCCTCTACATGATTCGTTTTGAGCCTCAGACTAACAGAGAAATGGCCAAGAATGTGCGAGGAGGAGTACGCAGGCGTTCTTTTGGTCCAGAGCCGAGAACTGCGTCCCCCTCCCTTCTTGAGGCCGGCCGGCCGGCCGGCCCCTGCTCCTCCTGCCAGCCCCATCCCGCTCCTTTTGGCTGGGCTGCTGCCACTGGGATATTTCAGCCACCGCACACGCACTGCTTGATTGCTAACACATGGGCAGGGGGCTCGCAGCCAGCACTTTGAAGGCCTCGGCCCTCAGCAGCTCGTTACACACTTTCCTGTCTCTGCCTTCAGGAAATGAAGTCAGAGCGTTGATATAAAACAGGCTGGGCTGAAAGGAGAGAAGATGGAAATACTGGAGAGGCTGGAATTAGGAATTTTGAGGGGGGAGGGAAAGCATCTGTGTGTATAGGAGGATGGCCACAACACTAAAGGTTGAGAAAGATCCTTTGCATCATACTGAGGACGTTTTGGCAAGCAAGTTGTGTTCAGGTCTGCCTCACCGCCATAGCAGTTTGAATCTTATCTGCTGCCCCAAAGTTTGCTTTTTATTTTCATATCCTGGTATCCTGTATCCCAAGTTGCTGCAGTGCATTTATTTTTTCTAGTGATGTTTCCTAAGCAGCTTGGGCGACAAAGGTTTGGATACGCTTTTCAAGAGCTGAGTTGCTTGTTCAAGATGGAGCTTTTCCCAAGAGCTCAACTCCTTTTGGATATCACAGGGCATCAGTTGCAAGTCAACACTAGAACATGCAGATCAGATAACCCATTTGGTTTAAGAAACAACTGTCTATCAGGCTGTGTCAGACAGTGTGACCTTCCTACAAAGGCTTATATGTGGCTTTTCATTTCTACCACATATATAGCAACAAAAAAGCATTTGTGCAATATAGCTGGATACCATTGTGGTCGTTGTGGACAGACGGATGTGTGTGTCATGGGAATGTTTATACTGAAATGACTTCCACAGAATTGTTGTGTATGAGCCAGACAGCATCATCAGCAAGAATAATGTATTTCTTGCTGGACCTCTGACTGCAGGCATGATTGTACACCAAGGCTGGGACCCTCATCCGGACACGCTACTTCTCTATAAGCAGGGCCTTTTTCATGTGAGAGAAACCCTAAAATATGCAGCCCCGCTGCTTTCTGTGCCATCTCCTGTGGTACAAGCTAGGAAGAACTGCTTTATGTGTATTTTTTTCAGCTTATAGCCATATTCTAAAATACAGTATATGTATCCAAGGCAGCTGAACTGATGGAAATGTTAAAATATATGACCTGAGTGAACAAGGGAGCTACTCAGGAGGGACGGAGAGTACAGCTGATTCCAGAACCCCTACAATTGTATGAAGTTCAGTGAAAGAGGTATTGTGTTGCACAACAAGCGTCTCTTCTGCAAACACCCTGAGTTTCTACCACTGTTCAGATACTGGCTTAGCCCACTCTTCTACTCAGTTTTGAATACTTGCTCCTCTGCCCACTTTGGTTAAGAGCTGTCATGCAGTGAGAACTCAGAATGTGTGAATTGGCTTACCTTGTGTCAAGCAGCATGTCAGGGGTGTAGCTCTCACTGAACCACTTCTTTTTGCTGTCTGTTATGACCTGGAGGGGGCACTGGCTAGGCACTTAACTATGGCCCTGCTGCCAATGTTCTCAGGGGAAATGACCTAACATCCAACATAAGGATGAAATGACGATTTACTTTCAGTGGGCAGGAAGATTCTGTTCACCAGAAGTGCTCTACCCACCTTCCTGGGATTCCCCCTGCTTCTTCCCTTTATCCAACATAACTGCCTCATTCAGCATGGTGCCCATCTCCCAGCCCATTTGGACATGGCTAACTCTGTTTTTTATTGGGATAAATAAATAACAAAAACTGGGGAAGAGGAAGCAAGGCACTGTTCTATTCTGGTAAAAAACAAAATGCACAATGACTGGTAATGGGACCTGTTTTGAATGAAGTTTGTGGATTTGAAAGGGACCACCCACTTCCACGCTGAAATGCTGACGGTGTTGTGGGATAGAAATGCCTTTCCAGAACTATGGCTCCTGGCAGGGCTGTGAAAGCAACTGGGAAGTATTTGAAAGGAGCTGACAGTGAAACCACAATACAATTTTTCCTCCCTTCCTCTTGCCATACGCCTCTACTCCTGTGCCAGGTATTAAGAATATAGCTTGTTGGTAGAATGAGATTCTGTCATCTCATTCCCAGGAGTTGTGGAGCTTCATAGCCTTTTGCGTTAAAACAGGAACAAAAAGAAGCTTTAGTAAGAAGAAAAGGACTTTTTGGCCTTAAACTTCATGGTTCCATTTTCTACTGCAGCCAGATCCTTGAGTAGACATCTATTTTAACCATTAGCAGTAGTGTCCTTTAGCAGGAACTCAGAGGAGCAAAGTCCTAGGACTTCCTGTGTTCCCACCCCATCCTACCTTAAGTAGGAACTGAGAATCATTTGCCTGAGCATCAGGGTAATTGATGTGACCCTCCACACTATTTTCCACTGGCAAATAATGAAGAGATAATAAAGCTTTAAAGTTTTGCTATTGCTTGTGATAGATTAGTAACTAAAGGAAGTCAGAAAAGGAGGACAATAATTAAGAAGAAACTAGATACAATAGCTAAATACAGTGGTTAAGCAACAGTTGAGATATCTACATTTTAGATACAGGAGATGTATCTATATCTATCTGTCTAGAAACATACCCCAGATACAGGATCCAATGTGACATAGTGATACAGTGTTTTGGGTAAATCCCACTCTCTCAGCCTCAGAGGAAGGCCAAAGCAATCTCCATCTGAACAAATCTTGACAATAAAACCCTGTGATAAGGTTGCCATAAATCTGAAATTATGTGAAAACCACGACAACAGATGCATATTATTGTATATGTATAGAATATAGCAAAGCTTTTGAATGACTACTGATAAAAATTAAGGAAGAAAGTGAAAAAGCAGAGTTGTAGTTGAATACTAAGAAATTAAAAATACTGACTGTAGATGATTTGTATAACCTAAAGTGGGTGATGAAGACACTAAGATAGTTAAATGTTTTCTATACTTTGGCTCAATCATTAATCAAAATGGAGATCAGAAGACTTGGAATGGCAGCTATGAAGGAACTAGATAAGCTCCTCAAGTGTAAAAATACATTATTAAATTCCAAAGTTAGAATCCATGCCACAATATTTCCAATTTCTATGTATGGTTTGAAAGGTAGTGAAGAAAGCTGAGAGGAAGAAGATCAACTCATTTGACATCTTGTGCTGGAGAATTCTACAGATATTTTTGACCATTAAAAGGACAAATAAATGGATCCAAGAGCAAATCAACTCTGAACTCTCTCCCTAGCAGCCAAAACGATCAAACTGAGGCTATCATACATTTCATGAGATGACATGACTCACTGGAAAAGACAATACTACTAGGAGAAGTAGAAGGTGATAGGAAAAGAAGATCCAACTCCAGATGGAGAATCTCAGTCAAAGAAGCCATGGCTGTCCTGAGTTTGCAAGACTTGAACAGGGCTCTTAATAATAGGCTGTTCTGGAGGTCTTCTTGCTTGTAGGGGCACCATACGTTGAAGCCAACTTCACAGCAAATAAGAATAACAAAAATTCTTCTTTCTTTTTCTTTGAGGAGGTTCCTACTTCACCCTAGCAGTGTAAGCTGAAACACTGTTTTGTAGCTTTGTTTGCATTTCTTACTGAAAGCTTAAACTTTTAAGTATCTGAAGATCATTCACTGAAGCTTGGTACAAAGGCACATAAACAGACATTCAGAATCATGCTGATTCCCCATATTTAAACATGTATGACTTGCATCAGCTTTTCCTAAACTGGCACCTTCCAGATTTGTTGGATTACAACTCCCATTGTGCACACTCGGTGTGGCAATTGGGAATTTTAAGTCCAGTGCATCTGCAAGGCATTAGAGTAGGGAAGGCTGTGCTGCATCACAGAATACTTTGCAGCTTTCAAGAAGTGACCATGAATTGCCCGTAGGTGAGGGAGCAGGGGAGTGAAGAAGGGGAGCAGAGTGCCCTGGCCCCTATACTTACCCAAATTGAATCCAAGTGGGCTGCTTTAAGCAGGAGAAATCCTTATCCTTTGCAGTCAGCATAAAAATGAAACTCTGTTCCTTATCTACCAGCCTCCAGCAGACTACTGATTTTTTTAAAAAGGCTAATGACACCGGGAGGTCTTATTTACAAGCCTGTGTTCCATCTTTTATAACCAGTGCTGCATAATGCTCATGAAATGTGGGAAGCATAAGACTTGACAAGGAGCAAGATTGTTTCCAATCTCTGAGTTTCTTTTACATGTTTTTATCTTCTGGACCTGCTCTTAATCAGTTCCCTTGTTGGCTGACATCATAAGTAAGCTTGAGATTCTAAACTCAATTACATGGAAACAAGTTCCGTCCAAATCCACTGGATTTAGTTCTGAGCAAAGTGTTGAGGATCAAGGAGAGAGAGGGGGAGTAAGGAAACTCAAAAGGAGACTAGGAGTTTGTTCTCTCCTGGGTTTCAGAGTTGGCTTCTCATGGCTTTTGAGGCTGCTTGTAAAAAAATCTAACAGAGAACAGAAAAAACAGCAAAGCTCTTGCCATCTGGAAGCTGTTTAGTTTGTGAAAGGAGTTTGCAGCACCTCAGCTGGGTTCTCACTCATGAGGCACCATGCTGCAGAAGTCACACAACCCCACCCACTAAACTGGGGCCAGCTTTGGTAACAAATGTAGTAATACATTTGCTTTCAGAGTCCTCTCAATCTGAGCTTCATATCCACCAGGTTCCCCATAATGGGAAGTGAAAAACAAACAAACCTGAAAGTATCACCCTTAGCTTTTGGATTATAGCCAAAAGAGATCCCTTCTCTGCGGGTATACCTAACATTTATAGATTTGTGGGGGGGTTTTCAAACCCTCTTTGGCATAGGTGCTGTGCAAATGGAACGTGAGAGGGAGAAGTTTTGCGCTTTCCCTGCATTGGCACTCCCTGCAGGACAAATACAAGAGCAAAATTACTGAGTCATACACAGATCAGTGGAAACTACTATGGGGTTTTTGCCATGCAGAAAGCATATATGCAACTACAGTGAAAGAACAGAGCGCTTCTGAATATATTCTGAGCATAATTTGTTTTCAAGACTAGAGTGAAAAAGAACTGGACGGTTTTACACTAACTGGAAAAAGTAATTTTGTGGTCGTTATTGTCAAGCAACTGAAAGTCAAAATCTCTTGCTCTCCTGCAGCCACTCACCCAGAAGTAGAGTGATAAAGCTCTCTGTTTTCTTACCAATCTCTGTCTTGAATATACTTACTTTTAAGCTTGAGGTGGCATACATGGCTTTCCTCTTTCCCAATTCATCTTCAGTATATGAGGAAGATAAGGCTAAGACAGAATGACTGGCCCAAGGTCATACACTGAGTTTCATGGCTCAGGGGAGATTTGAACCTGGGTCTCTAGACCTCTGGTCTATCTTTTGGCCATCATGTTTATGACCATGCAGAAACTGTTGTTGAATACTTTAGAATACAATGGAACCATGAGAAGCTGCATCTTTTTCTTTATCTCCATATGCTGTGGTATGGGGTAGGCAGAGGGCAGGACCTATTTCTTGTTCCCACTACTGTTGTTGTCTTCTCAGTTTTCTCTGCTGCTCTTGGGTCTAACAGCATTCTGGTCTCATCTGTCATGCTTGTTTATAAGATTAGCTACAGCTTGGAAAACTTATTTTCTTGGACTGCAGCTCCTATAATGCCCCAGCCAGCATGTTTGTTTATTATATTATTAAAATATTTAGATCCTGCCCTTTATTGAAGGATTTCAGCTTAAATCGCATAAAAGCATGTTAAACATGACAATTTAAGACAGCTTAAAAGGCTGGAGCAGTTAAAAGCCATGTACAGTGCACTGAAAGTAAAATAAGCCCCAAAGGCTTCAATAAAAAGACATATCTTGAGTTGGCACTGGGAGGAAACTGAAGTTGACACCAAGCAGACCTCCAATGAATGACCTCTTATTCGTGGGAGCTGTAGTTCAAAAAAGTAACTTTTCTGGGCTCTGACATTTATTTGCAAATATGAGGATCACAAGGAAATTGGAGTACCAGAACTCACTGGAGCAGAAGATTGATAGTAAAGTGGACAGTCAGGAGGCAGGGAGCAGGCTTGCCTATCCAGTAGGACTCCTCAGCCCAGTAAGATTGCATTAAGGGTTCATTTGCTAAAGTCTGTTTGCATTCTTGAATCTCCTGTGGCTACGATTGTTTGTGAGCTGCAGAATAATCTTTATTCTACACTTTGCAAAACAACAGGAGGGGAAAAGATCCAGCAAACTCTTTTCCCATAACCATGCTAGGCATAGTAAGCCAGCCTCTGTTGCATTATGCACACACTCATTCCTTTGCTATTGTGGTTTTTAGTTAGGTTTTGGGATCTGCGAGGACAGCCTGCCTGCCTGGCTTTTTCATTCTCTTTCCTTCCTGCTGAAAGAGATTGAATTTCTTCATTTTCCAGCCAACAGGGCCAGCATGATGCACATTCCAGACAGCCACAGTTGCATACGGGACACATTTCTCAGCAAGCATGAGCCAGAAGTGGTTGCCCCTCCCTTTAGCAAAATGGTTTCACCTCTAAATCACTGTAATGTACCAGAATCTCCCTAGGCTGGCAAAAACTTTACAGAAAAGATGGGTTTGTGAACTTACATTCAGAGTTTAGTTGCGGATTGAGATGATATATGGCACACAGTCTTTACATTGTAAGGCGGCAGTGGGCAAAGCTCAGGGCATGGCCATACTCCTGGACCCCACTTTTGTGGACCCTAGAGCCCCATCACCAGTTCTCAGTGGCCCCAAATCCCCTTTTGTAAAATATTGCCACAATTTTTGGGCAGTTTTTGCCCCTAGACCACACATAGAGGAACATTTGCACGTATCTTGGAAAATTTTGAAAAAGGAACCAGACGCAAGGAGAATAGTGGCCACCTGGATATTAACACTCTTTTGTATGAGTGGACTTTGTGGGATGTATATATGCAATATAGAAAAAGTTCCCCTGCTGGGAGGAATTGCAGCTCTTATTCTGGTTTCAGCTCTTCCCTGAACAGCACTGACTCAGTAATACTCAAATGAGCTTTAGTATGGGGGCAGCCATAAAGGACATATGTTTCTTTTACAGCTGCTGCTTTGTGGGTTGATAAGGGAATGGCACAAAACTTGAAAAATTCCAGTTAAAATGCTTCTAAAAACAGTTGAATGTGCTCTTTAAAAGTAACTTTTCAAGATAGCTAAGAAATGTTGCTCATTACACCAGCAAAGTGACTTGGTTCCTGATTGCTTCCTTGTTTTTGAAACATTTACACTCTCATTTGAATTTTTAATAACTTGTTCCAGGTACGTATATGACTTGTAAGTTGTTATTTCCAAGCCCTGATCTCCAGTTACCAGACTCTGGGGTCAAACAGACAAGCAAACAGACAAAAAATGGGGATGCCTATCTCCATCATCTGACTAGGTTGTGTGACTCTCAAGGGAATTTGAACTGAATAAGAACCTTATAGATAAATATACTTTTTTTTTCTTCAGGAAAAATAAACATTCATATATGCTTTTTAAAAACTTGATATATTTTTAATTTTTGCAGTCCAGCCTGAGAGTTTAGCTGAAAGAGTAGATCCCTTTAATACATGGATAAATAGCCAGTCAGTCAATGAATCTTTGATTTACTCTTGGCAAGGCAAACCCTACGTGCTCATCTTCATACTATCTTTTACAGATAATATAGCTGGATGCTGGTGTTTTTAGAATTTACCAGAACTGAGACCTCACCCGCTTGAATGCTGGCTAATAAAGAATACCAGTCCACTAGGGGAGCCATCGTGCTTCCATGGCTAGGGATTCTGAGAGTTGTTATCCCTAACATCTGGCAAACACCAGATTTTCTGTCCCTGCACTAAGAGGTTGAGCATGTAGCAAGGCTGGAAAGTGACTGATAGTAACTGGTTCTTGATCTTTCTGACTTTCAGGAAAAGGAGAAGAAGTACATGCTGCCAGTGGATAACCTGAAAGTGCGGGATGTCGAGAAGGGCTTCATGTCCAGCAAACACATTTTTGCCCTCTTCAACACTGAACAGAGGTGACACCTTTTATCTGTGAATTTTGAAGATTTCCCAGATGCAAAATACAGGTTTTTGGAAGGATCTGGAAAAACAGACTATGACAGTTTGGTGTTAGAGAAGAAAATGCAGAGAGTAATAAATGTCAGAGCATTGGCTGACAAGGGTTATGGCAGTGAGGGCAGAGGATGACAGGTCAGTAAAGAAAGAAGATGAAAGGTGATAGGGTAGTAAAGGCACAAGATGTGGTTAATAGAAGCAGATGGTTACAGGTGTTAAGGGCAGGGATAATTGTTAATTGTGTGCCGGAGTGAGAAACTTTCAGTGATCCAAGGAATAATTTTTCACTTGCAAGAGCTATGGTGGAGCTGTATCAGACTGAAAATGCTAGGGAAAACTCCAAAAGTGAAAGAGGCCAGAGCTGGGGATGGGCTGGGGCAAACAGCAAACACACTAATGCCAAGCAGTGTATTGGCTGCTTGGTTGACTCTTGCTCCTTTTCCTGAGATTTCTACTCCTCTTCCTCTTTATGAGAAAACTAAAACCTTAAAGCTTCCAGCCAAACCCTAAGACTTGGTTGGTGAGCCCATTTTCTGCAGACATCCACTTCTAAGTTGGCCTTCTGAAGAATTAGCTGTTGAGAAAGGCACACTGGACTTTGAGACAAGTGCCAGGGCCCCAGCTCAGCAGAATCAACATATTATTTTCTGAAGAGCTGCTCCAGCAGGGATGTAGCTACTGGAAGGGAGCAAAATAAGGGCTTTGCCCCTCCAAATAACAATTTTGCTCCCCAAATGAAATTTTCCTTCAATCTCCAAATTCTAGCATTGCATAGAACAAGACACTGAAAATTGTTTACATGTAGAACTCTTCTATTTGCTGTGTCTGCATTCTCTGGGACACTTTGCCTGCCTAAACTATATTTCTAAAGGTTGAACTGATTGTTTTCAGTACTACAATACTAGAAACATGAGTCTGAAAATTTAATTGGTGGGGAGGAAATCTTGGGGGGCAATATCTCCCTTTTTGTCCCCCCCTCTTGTGGGTGCATCCTTGCCCCCCTGGAAGGCCATTGCCTCCACAACTGTGCCCCTCTATAAGACCATTAAGTCCAGAGTCTAACATTACTATTCATTCACTGCGGGGACAGAGAGAAAGGGCTATTTAATGTACTTTTTTCTGCTCTCCCCTCTTTCACCTCAGAAACGTTTACAAAGATTATCGCCAGCTGGAGTTGGCCTGTGAGACTCAGGAGGAGGTGGATAGCTGGAAGGCCTCCTTCTTGCGCGCAGGGGTTTACCCAGAGCGTGTTGGGGTGAGTTGATTGCTAACAGTAAGCAAAGCATAAAGAGTGGGTGGACATGGAAGTGTCTCACAACAAACTGTGGCTAGTAAGGATCATGCTAGCTCTGCAGAAGTCAGCTACGTTTCACTGCTCATGTTGTCTCCCCTATTCAATTGGGAGACTGGTAAAATCTGTCACCTTGGTTTTCTTCAGCATTCAGAGTTTTAAAACTGGGAGTTCTTTCCATTCTGAATGTGAAGAAGGTGGAAACTTCTTCAGAGATGAACTGAAATAAAATTCTCCTTTATTTATACCTGACAAGTTAAAGAGGTACAGCTATTCCAAGCACGGTGAGAACCATATTGTACCTAGTTGCCGTGTAGCTGTTAAAGATGACATGCTTTTGGGGGAAAAAAAGTGGTGGCCCTAGTTTAGGATTATATATATGGTTGAGCATTCAAGGTATTTAAGGTATGGATGGATCTCTGTTTTGGGCTCTGCTACATTCACTTTGTTTAAAGCAGGTCTTTTCCCCATTGCAAATGTGAAAGTATGTATAGTCAAAACTGAGGACACATAATTCTTAATTAAGTTCTTAATAGATGTGAATAATGGGATATATCATCCCCCCTCTCGCCCATCAATCATATCATTTGCCTGTATACAAATCCCCTTTCCAACCTCAGGAGACATTGGATACCACATTTTCACTGTCTAGTTGAGGGGACGGATGAACTGTGGCCCCAAGACTGCCTTTTTAGACCCCCTGACTCTCTGGGGTCAGTTGAAAAAGCTTTTTTTTCCCCTCTTAAATGCCTTCTAAGATGTATGAGAGCATTTTTGCCATGGTTTTGATCCAACCAGGCTAGTTTAGGCCCAACAGAATCCTTAAAAAAATGAACAGGAAGTGACTTTGGTTACTTGCTGTTGTTAAAGAAAACCTGTCCTGGCCTAAAATCCCCACCCAAAAGCCATGGCAAGAATGCTCCACACAGAATGGGTTTGTGGGCTTGCAGGAGCAAAACATTTTTAATTTTTTTTTTTGATTGGGAAAGGGGTAGGGTGCACAGTCCTTCAAAGTCTCTTGGAGGGCTACTGATACAAGGTCCCCAGCCTCCCACAGTTGCCCACCTTTAACGTAGTTCAAGCAGGAGAAGGGCAACCATTCTTCTACTCTTTCATCCCTGGTCCTTCTGCTGTTCTTCCTGGAGACCTGCATCCAAGGAGAGCTGCCATTCTTTCCTCCTTCTTTCCCCCTTAAATAAGTTTAGGCTTGGTATAAAAATAAGACCACAAAAGGAAGGAAAAGAAGGGAGAATGGCAGCTGACTTTTCTGCTATTTCAGCAGGCTGTTTTAATGAGTGATAACTAGTGTCTATGAAAGGAGCTTGCTCTTCGTTATCTGTTTCCAAATTCCCCCATTTCTTCCTCTGGCCACTTATTGTCCTTACTATTTCCTATCTTTTCTTACAGATTGTTTTTCTCCATTGCTCTTCCCACACAGACCGAATCACTTGGTCTATCTTTTTTTAACCCCAGACTATTGGCCACCAGGGACTGGAGAATCAGGTTTCCTTTTTTTCAACATTCAGAATTTTTTCAAAATTTTGTGTTCTTTCCTTCTCAAATATGATTTGCTGAGGTACATTCACAAGGAAATGAAATGACACTCTCCCTCATCCCATTGACCAAATTCAGTAGATACGGCTCTTCAGAGCATGGAGAGGACCATGTTTTATTGTCTGCCTTTTCAGTGTTATAACCAAGGAACCCGTCAGGAGAAAAGAGTTGGCAAGCCTATTTCAATAGCAACATGGTTGAATTCACAGAGATGCAAAGCTAGGTTTTTCAAAACAAAGCATGCAAAGGCCTGGGCATGGACCGATAATGGCTGAGATGCTATATGCTGTCACAGGATTGTGGAATAGATCTCCATGCATAATTACGCTACATATCTCCTCTCAACACCACTCTCTTTGATCACTTCTCCCTAGGCGCTAGCTTCGATAGACCTGCTTAATGACAATAGTGTCATCTGTTGGTGAGACAATGGAATTGCTCTGGGTTCATCATTAACCTTGTTTTTACAGTGCCTTTAAGACTTGGTTTCTGAAATATCCATTTTCCCCGTTTCATGCTTTGTCCCATCAAATCAGCGTGTCTTTCATCCATTGCTCCCAACCTCATTCCTTGTCATGCCGTATAGACAGTCCCTTTGTAAGTTATAGTTTCTTGTCCAATATATTTGCACTAGATCCCATGTTGAGGGCTAGGTAAGCAAACAGACTTGTACTCCTGGTAAGTAATTTTATCTTGGAATCTGCACTTAATGGTCCAGTACTATTTTTATTTTTACCCCTTTTTTCGCCTGTAGTTAGTAAGGAAGTCTTTCACCCATGTATTTTGGAGGGTTTCCCATGTTTTCACTGCTATATTAGGTACTTAACTGCACCTGATGTTGCAAAGTAAAATACAGGGGACTTTTTTTAATTGTCACATTTTTTTTCCTTCTTGTTTTTGTTTTTCCTTTTTGCTTTTTGTGCTCAAACTGGCCCTTCAGGACAAAGACAAAGTAAGTGACAGCCCCTCTGCCTTTTCTGCCCTGTGATGGAAATTTCATCACCTATTTCTGAATTGCTCATTTTTATTTTTTTTCCCTTTCTTTTTATACTTCTGTCTCTGTGTCTTAAGAGACATGTCTTCCTTCTCCCTTCTTCTCTGTACTTCCTCCCATGTTGTCTGCTTAATTTATTTCTATTCTTGCTTTGATTTTCCTTTCATTCATCTGAATGTACCTTCTTCAGAATTTGATCGCTCATCTCTTGAGCTGTATCCAGATGACTGTTCCCCCTCCCCTTTCATTTCGTGTTTTTCCTTCTCATTTTTTTTTAATTGTTCTGATTTCCGGTTCTCGTAATGTTTTGTTTCCAAGACTTTGGGAATTACATGTGTAAGTTCTTTGCACTGATAGTAGGAGGAAAACTTTGTAGAAGAAACCTAAAAAGAAATCCCCTTATTCCATGAGGGACAGTTGTAAAGCGTCTCACTCCATAGTCCTCTGTATGAAAGCTGGTCAGAAATTATCTCTCTGTTTGAAGCCATCCTTTCTTGAATGGCTGTCTAATCCGAGACCAGTCACAAAATAAGAGAACCAAAAAAGAGAGAGGTTTAGGGCCCTTAGTGTTACCCATTAACCACTAGCAACACCTGAGCAGCAGACTGAACAGGTACCCTGTCTGGTCTCAGTCTTCCCTGCACCATGATGATGTGTTTGTATTTTTATATTAGAACAAAGATTTCAAAATTTGCATTTATACGTACACATTCTTAACAGCAAATTTTATGCAAGTCCCTGTCCTCTTTTTTTCGTGGAGGATTCTCTTTGCTGTTGTCATTGTGATGTGTGAATGAACACTCTAGGTAAGAGCTATCTATTGGTGGTACATAGCATGGAGGGGTGCTACTCCATAACCTATTGGTTCCTGGTCCAATTTTAGCGAAGAGGAACAAATTGGTTCCGCTCCCTAACATATTAGGAAAAAATTGCCAATACGCCATATAAAATAGCTTGAGAAGCACTGCTCTACGTAGTTGTTTCCTTTATCCAAGAAGGTCAGTCTTTTTTTCATGCCCTCCTATTCCAGTGGGACAATTTGAATGAACAAGGAATGGCACACTAGAAGTTGCAGAAGGAAAGACTAGAAGATGTATTGTGGCATGTGCTTTCATGGATCAGAACCTACTCCATTGGATGCATGAAATGTATCCTCATTTGAAAGATATGAATGGGCAAACTGCTAAACCAGAATTCATCATTAAACTTTGGTGCTCTTTGCTGAAGACTGAATATAGACAAGGGATATAATTTTGTCTCTCACTGCAGGAGTTAAATGAGCACTACAGGGCTATAAAGACTGCATTGTTGCCTATGTCTGATGACAGGAATAATCCCGGTCCTTCTTGTGCATACGTTTGAGCTTTACAAATGTCACAAAGTGTACCTCGCTTAATTCATAGTTATTTAGCCGTGCTGGCCTAAATCCATTGTTACATCTTATTCGAGTGGACATTGAAATCAATGGGATTTGTGTAAGTGGTGACTCACAATAACAAGTTATTCTGAGAAAGTAGTGAAAAAGAATTTAAAAATACAATTTTTTAAAAAAAATTCCAAGCTCCAAGTCCTATCCTGGATGTACTGGGAAATTAGACAGGGAGAGGGAATCCTATCTCTTCTGAAGTTGCTACATTCATTCCTCAGCGCCTCCCTCTCATTTGCTTTCTGGTACTGAGATGGTACCTATGTCTTACTGAAGACACATCCTGTCTCTCTCAAATCCTATGCAGGCCAGTGAGTCAGAAGAGAATGGATCTGACAGTTTGATGCATTCCATGGACCCTCAGCTGGAGAGACAGGTGGAAACCATCAGGAACCTGGTGGACTCTTACATGGCCATCGTCAACAAGACTGTCCGCGACCTCATGCCAAAAACCATCATGCACCTTATGATAAACAATGTATGTATTCCATTAAATGGCCTGTGGGAATGCATGTCACCTTGTAGCATCCCATGGTCTTTGTTCCCCTAGACTGTGAAGGCCTGGTGTGATGTAACAATTGGAAGTTTGTGCTAGAACTAGGGAGGCAAAGGTTCAAATTCCCACTCAGCCGTTAAGCTTGCCAGGTAAATTTAAGTCTGTCACCTTCTCTCAAGATAACCTACCTTGCAGGGTTGTTATGGAGAAAGCTGATCATAGGTCAGTATGAACAACAACAAAAATACAAGGCCTGATATGTATGAATTGAATAAGACTTACATTCAGAATAAAAAATTAAAAATGGGGGATGGGGGGCAGTGGGAGATGTGGACCTCCAGGGTCCCATGGGGGAGCAGTCCATCCCTGCAACTCCCTGGCAGTTTCCCATCCCTGAAAGAAATGGTGTCATGTGCCTCCTGAGATGTTCTCAGCTAGATATATGTCTTGTGCCCAGTAAGCATGGACAATCAGGGCCTGTTGTTAGTCCTAACCAAAATAGACACATTCAGTGAATGGGATTTACTTACATATTGACTCACCATTCAACAGTTGATTGAAGAGGTCTACCCTAGTTGGGACTAACCAACAGGATGCGTACTAGAGCCCCTTGTATGAGCTGTGGACAACTGAAACAAAATGATTGGCTGTTGTTTAGAGGCCTGTAAAAAATCTTAGCTGCTCCTTCTGCTTCATTGCCATGGTTCACACAAATGGCCAATTTGGATGCTGTGTCACTGCTTCCTTTGGCTGTAAACCATTCAAGTGCCTTTGGCATTAACAGCTGAAAATGTAAGCAGACTGAACCTCCGAGGAGGATTTCTATTGATATGTTCCCCATGCCAGATGCTTAGATCCGTAAATAAATAAGTTGGAGAAGACACTGAATTTCTTGAGACAAAGAAACCCTGTTGAGTTCAAGAGACTTTACTCCTCCTTACATAAGTTTAAGGTAGAAGTATTGTTTCTCTTTTCAGAAATGAAGCTGCAACTTTAGGAAGAGAGGGGGGCCTAGAGAACTGGGGCAGGAGTAACATCCGGGTAAAAAGTGGTAGAAAAATGATGCCTGCTTCATCCTAGAAAGAGGGTGATTTAAATTTGCTTATTTTTTTTTTGTTACATCACTAGTATTACATATCTGCTCCAAATTTGGAAGATTATCCCTTGAAATGCCACCTCCTCAAATCCCACCACAGGCTCAGGGAGGCTCAGGGATATTGGGAGTCCCAGTCCCAGTCCCAGTCCCAAAGAGTAACATTTTCCCAAGCTCTGGCTCTACTTGTAATCTGTGGCTTCCCTCGTTCAACAGACCAAGGAGTTTATCCACTCGGAGCTGCTGGCGAATCTCTACTCCTGCGGAGATCAGAATACCCTGATGGAAGAGTCGGCGGAGCAAGCCCAGCGGCGGGACGAGATGCTGCGCATGTACCATGCTTTGAAGGAGGCGCTGAACATCATTGGAGACATCAACACCAGCACCATCAGCACTCCCTTGCCCCCGCCGGTGGACGACTCTTGGCTGCAGGTGCAGAACATACCGTCCGGACGCAGGTACCCGAGGCTCAGGGGGAGGCCCCCGCAGACCTTCCTGACGCCTCTTTTAGCAACTAGATGGGGCGCCTCCTGCTGGGCAGGAAGGAAGGGATGCTCAGTCTTTGTGCAGCGGCAACCACATTCGTGAAGGCTACCAGAGGGGTTGCCGGGTCCTTGCTGATATACAGACATCTGCACAAAGTCTGTGTGAAGCCTGGTGTGGAAACCCAGCTATTAACAGTTGGGCTTTGTTTTTCCAGAGAGCTGAAGGCATGAGTTGAATGAGAGGCTGATGCTTGAGGCATGTATATATCCATAGCATTTACGTCCTCTCTGGGAAGCATGTTTTCGAGTTTAGAATCCTGCCTTTCTTCCATTCTGCAACCCAAGATAGCTAACAATTTGAATTAAAAAGCAAAATACAGCTGAAACAATAGACAGTACAAAAGTTAAAGAATAATTAAACAGTTACATTAAAATGTTATTTTAAAACAGTTTTTAAAATGTAATAGTAATGGTAAAAGTAGAAATACAAATAAAACACATTTATTTTGAACATAGGTTTGAAGTAAACATTGAATCACAGAATCATAGAACTGGAAGGGGCCTCATGGGCCACTGAATGGTAACAGAATTACTTCTTAAGAGTTTCCTATACATTCCGCAATGGGGGAGTAACAAAGTTACATCCCAAAAGCAGGGCAACAAACAAGGAGGAAGTTACTTTATTGCTATTGCAGGTAACTCTTTATAGAGGCATTTAAAAATTAAAGTGAGATTTGTGAGATTGTGAAGGAATTAAGTATGATTCCGTTCTCTCCTCAATCGTAAGGTGTTTTTTTTTAAGCAACAAAAAGTAACAAGGAGCACAATGTGTAGGAGGAGATACTTTTTTTTAAAAAAAAAATTGGTATTAGTGTGACAGTTGGCCTAGGACTCTGGAAGACCAGGGTTTGAATCCTTGCTTGCTCTTAGAAACCCACTGGTCACACTCTCTCAACCTTAGAGGAAGGCAAAGGCAAACTTCTCCCAAATAAATCTGGCCAAGAAAGCTGATAAACATAAGTTGTAATTAACTTAAATGTGCAGAACAACAAATGACAACAAATTATTTTCTAGATACTGCAGTGAACAATGGGAACACATTGCTTTGAGAAAGTAACTTTCTGTGCTCTGGATTCAAACACCTGCCAGTCTGACTTGAGAAGAGCTGGTAGTGTGGCAAAGGAAATACAGGCCTATCCATCTGTACCCTATTTGCTTTCAGATAGCTTTCAGCTCTCTTGAAAAGCTCTTTGACTGAGAAGGGTTCTTGAGAGGTAGCAAGAGCTTTTAGAAAGCGTCTCTGTCATGTTGGCCTACCGTTGAGTGAAGCATCTCTCGTTTCCTCTCTCTTTTTTCCTTTGTCTCTCTGCTAGGTCTCCCACCTCCAGCCCAACACCGCAAAGGAGAGCTCCGGCAGTCCCACCCACCAGGCCTGGATCGCGAGGCCCGGCTCCTGGACCTCCGCCTGCTGGTGGTCCCACTCTGGGTGGTGCACCTCCTGTGCCCTCTAGGCCAGGGGCCTCCCCCGATCCTTTTGGGCCTCCCCCTCAAGTTCCATCTCGGCCCAACCGTGCGCCTCCTGGCGTCCCCAGGTAAGTGTGGTTGTGCAGTGGGTGGAAAAGAGGATGGGCTTTCGGTATTGACCACACCAAGGCTGCAAACAGAAGTCACTTACTAGGGAATAAAAGCTCATGAAGGCTTACTTCGGAATAAAGATGCACAGGGTTGTGCTGGAAGTACCTCTGCAGTGCTTCTCAAGCTTGGTGTTCTTACTCTAGCTTCTGAAGTCCTGAGAGAAGATTATTTTTCATTGGTGGGGATGGGGGGGAAAGGTGTTCTGAGGGGATCTTAAATGTGAGAGTATTGGCTGAAGTGGTGAAATCTGAAGGGTGGGAGATGTGGGAGAGACAAGGAAGCTGCAATGAGAGACAGATTTAATGAACATCTTAGTATGAGTTTTCTCAGTCCCTTTCTGGTGGAAGATTTTGAACTGGTGGAAGGAGAGAAGTTTCTCTTTCACAAGGCCACTGTGCCAGCTACGTAGCAACACTCTAGCAAGAATGGTAGTTGATGGGGAGACAAGTTGTGTCTCTTACTTAGATGCTCACTGCCAGGATGAATTCAGAAAACACTGCCAGCACGCTTGTCAGGATCCTTCTAGGATGAAACAGAGGATCCTGCCACCTTCTCTTGTTACAACTCAAAGAAAATTTAGCGATAATTTGATATTATAGTTGAGATCTGTTTGAATCCTGTTGAAAAGGATAGTCTGTCAATTCCACATGTAAAATGTGTTTCATGCGGACTGATCCCATGGACTTTTATTTGACAATAATTTCTTCTGACTTCAGTGGGATCTACTCCCAAGTAAGTATACACAGTCCTATACATGTTTACTTATGGAACTACATCCTAGAAGAATCCCTTGGTAAAAAGGCCCTTTGAACAGAGCAGGACTTGTTTACAAGTAAACATGTACATATATTATTAAGCTACAAATCTTTTTACATCTACAATTTCTGTCTGCAGTTCAAATATCAACTTTTGGAAACAGTTTTCTTACTAAGGTTACATCACCATTTTTTAACAAGGGGGTGTATGTCGTTCTTTTAAAAAAAGCAAATGAGCTACCCAGAATTGATATTGAATCTGATGTTTGGAAATTCAAGTATAAATGCTTTATAGAATTTGCAGTGGCAGATTGTCAGTACAAATTTTGCTTCAGTATTAATTCCTCCTGGAAAAACGGGTGCTCAGTGTATCTCAAAGAAATTGGCTGGAGCTGGCTTTGTTGTCTTAATTAGCAGAATTTTCTGGCTTGTCTTGAACCTCAGAAATGAAATGGTAATGTGGATATTAATGGGGACTTTTCTATTAGTGAGTGGAAGGCTTTTGAACACATTGCCTTTACAAAGTCCTTGTATTCTTCTGCACTCCATTTCTTTTGCAACAAGAGGGTCAAGCAGAAG
This sequence comes from Cyclura pinguis, assembly GCA_030412105.1. Lineage (NCBI taxonomy): Eukaryota > Metazoa > Chordata > Lepidosauria > Squamata > Iguanidae > Cyclura > Cyclura pinguis. Next base: position 2,464,628 of record CM059613.1, read on the forward strand.
AAATTAATTCCTAACCAATTCAAATAGAAATTTTTTTAAAAGTGCTGTAGAAATAAAACTTCGAGGAGCTGACCCTGTATTCTGGGCAGACGTATCCTACGAACTTTAACTGGTTTAACGAGCCCTGGGAATTATCATTTGCAGAAGGTTCTCTGGTGGACACCCTTAGCCCCGTTCAGGGAACTATTGTTTCCATTTGATCTTTCCTGTGATGTAGAGGACATATCTCAAGGCACCGTAACCTTTGGGCATTAATCTTCTGCAATGTGGTGCCTTCCAAATGTACAGCTCCTAACCCATTGCCTATGCTAAGCTGGGGTTGCAGACAGTAAAGTTTTCTCCCATAGGGATGGTATTCCAGCATCACAATCCTTTTAGTTGCTCTTTCCTACACTTTACACCTCTATTGGGGTACAAGTTGTGCTTCTAATTGTAGCTCCATCACTAGAGATTTGGAATGCACTTTCTACAGTCCCTGAGTGTTACCTACAGCATAATTTGGAAAGACAGAAGAGTCAAATTTTGCCTTTGCTTAGGTTACCAGACACAATGTCAGTAAGATTAAAAACCAAACCAAATAGTGCCAGTAGATGAAGTACACATCCAAGGAGAAAATGTTACCATAATAAACTGTCTAGCAACAAATATTAATGATTCTTCTATCCTGACGAATCTCCTATTCTAAGCTGTGAGTCGTCATTTGATTGCTCCCCAAAGTTTCCAGATTAGATGGGGATGTGACCCAGTGGTTTTTTTTATAAAACTCATTTCACTGGCTTTGTTCCAGTCAATAATTCAAGGAGACTTCTGTTCTATTTGCTGTGAATTTGATATGATAAAACTTGAGACCAGTTCAGTATTCTCCCAGCCATTAACTCTGAGCACCAAGACAAGTAAGCAGTACTGTTCTGGTTTTCAGTCAGCCACTGTGTGAGGCTAACTCCTCTGAAGGCACCAGATCTTGTCTAGTCATTGAGGCTAAGAATTGCCATCTCTGGTTAATACTTGGATGGAGACTGCCAGCGGATACCAAGTGCTATAGGTTATATTTCAGTGTATGTCCATGGCAAACCACTTCTGAGTATTCTTTGCCCAAAAGAACCCTATGAAATTCATGGGGTTGCCACAAGTTGACAGGCAACCTGAAGGTACATGGACACACATTTTGTGGGGCTGAGTATTCAGGATTAAGTCAGAGGCAAGTGTGAAGTTCGAGTTCACAGCACCCAAAGAAAGAATTTAGCAGTTTTTGCCCATCCTTCCTTTCACACAAGCATAGCTCCCCCACAGGTTTGTGAGTGCCTCTGGGGGCAGAATGTTAGAAACTGACCTTTGGAGATGCAGCATACCCACAAGGGCATTGCTCTCTGTGACAGTTTTTCTCTCTCTTGGTGTTAATGAATGTTGAGATGTATTGGAAACAGCCCTCTTTGCAAAGAATCTAGATTTGATATGTGCCTTTGATATGATATAATATGTGTGAAGGTTTGCTTTATACCGAGTTGGAACCCTACAGGTCACTAGTTCAGATTCGCCAACTCCCAGCTGGACGGTGCTTTGGGATGTCAGCTGGAAGATCCTAAAAGCTGATGAAGACTTTTTGCATCTGAATTCTACTTGCCTCTAGGGGGCTTCTTGCTGGGTAGACACACAGCAATGGAGTTCTAGGCTAGGAGATGGCATGGATGAGTATGAAATAGATGCAGGACATCAGCTGTCAAGTGCACAAATAGTTATCCCAACTTTCTGTGGTGCCAGCTGGCTCTTTCACCACCATCCTGAAGCACATGGGCTTGTCCACAGGTGCCTCATGGCCCCACATGTGGTTTTCACAGCCACCCTTTGTCTAGAGCTTGTGGTTGCCAGCGTGTATTGCTGTGGCTGCTGCTGCTTTGTATTGCCGGGTCTTGCTTCTCTCTTCACATTCAACATTCTCTTTTCAGTTTCGTTACCATGTGCGTCTTCTGTTTGGATTTCAGTGTGCAGTCTTTCCGCTGTTCCCAGCCTATTTCTTCATGGCCGCTCTCCACTCCACATCACTCCCTCTGTGCTGTTCCTTCATTCACATGCAAAAAATATTCTATATACTGGCAAGGATATTCCATGCAACTGAAAAAAAACTGGCTCTTTCTCTTACTCTCTCTGTCTAAATCCTGTCCCAGCTTCATGCAACAGCCCATTTGTAAAACTTTGGATTATCTGCCAAATGGTTTAGGGGCTTTATCTGTGAGGGTACTCTAAAAGAATAATGTTAGATAAACAAACATTGTGGGATCAGTTTCCACATTTGTTTCTCCAGAGTGCACCCACACAGCAGCAAGAAAGTGGGTTTAAAAAAAGTCAAATGTGTTTCTGTTATGTGTATGTTTGTACACATTCACTGCCCGTCTGGTCCAGCTATTTGAGGACGTCGCTATACCTCTGATCTCCTGTCCCTCTGAGCAACAAACAAGACACATCTTGAAACATGAGCACAGACAGTGACATCCAGACAGCTGGCTTCTGGGTCAGTGCAGAGGCTTGCCTTTCTTGTCCCTAGAATGATTTTAGAAGCATAGAGTTGGAAGGGACCAAAAGAGCCGTCTATTCCAACACCCCCTGTGGACACAGAAAGTAACCATGCTCACCATTGCCTAATCTCCAGTAGGCTTATGAGCTACTGCACAGATGTTGCCAGATTTTGCAGGTCACAGAAGCGATGGGACAACCAGCTCTGTGTCTTTTTTTTTTGACTGAGATGGGAAGGTGGCTTCCTTGAGTCATTCCAGTTCTGAGAGAAAGTACTGTTGTTGACACAGCTCCCAGTCAGAGCAGATCACTCCTGCAGAGGAATAGGGGTATAAATAACAAAATAAATAGAATTTGAACAAATTCCATTGGGGGGAGTATATTGTTGCAGAAAAAAAAAGCAACCAAAAGTCTTATGTAATACCATAATGCAGCCTTCCACAATCTGATGCCTTTCAGATGTGTTGGAGTGCAACTCCTGCTATCACCAGCTGGCACAGAAATGGAACACGTCTGCTGGGGATGGTGGAGGCTGTAGTCCCAAAACGTGGGTTGCTGAAGAAGGCTGCTTTATGCATTTAAGCTTTTAAGCTTTTCTGGGCTTGAAGTAAATTCTGGCCCATGGAAGGCTATGCAAGTTGTTCAGAAAGTGCCCCAAAATGCCTTGTTCGTGGTATTCAGGTATCCAACTTGAATGCTCTTTGAAGGGTATATAGAAGCCTGGTCTCTCTCTCTCTCTCTCTCTCTCCCCCTCTCTCTCTCTCAATTCTCAGCTGTCCTTCATTCCATCAAGGGGCCCCACTTCCCACTGACCCATGGCTGTGGATGGCCACTTAGTGTCCCTCGTGCCATCTCTCGTATATAGAATAAGTCAGTCCACACTTGGCTGCTGGACTAGATTCTTCTGTCACAAGTGACCAGACAACCATCTTCATTTGTTGCTGTTTGTCTTCCTTCTTTTTCCCCTCTTTTGTTCCTCTTTTTTACAAAGAGTTCTGTCTTTCCCACATTGGGAGGAGAAATGGAGCCCAACTTGAGTCTGGAAGGAAGTATATATCAGCTTCTGAGGTGTCTCTGTGTTTGTATAGATGAAAGAACAAGACTTCATTCTAAAATGTCAAGCCTGTGTGTGTCTTGAGGCTGAGTGTGTGTATGAATCTGTTCTCAAGGGTGTGAACTAGCATTCCCCAATGTGGCATCTGCCAAGAGGGGTTGGGCTAGAGCCCGTCCCATCCCTAGCCATTATGGCCTGTTTTTTTTCCTAGTGGGCACAGTAATAGATGCATGTCTTTAATGGCTAAAGTGCATTTCCTGCACTTTAGAAATATACTCAGTGAGGGTTTTTTTTAGTATTTTCCAAACATGCGCATGCTGTCAATGCTTTCATTTTGTTTTGTAGAATAAATTGCAAGCCCAGAAATGCATGGATCACTAATTGCAAACTGTGTCTGCTCCTGCATTAAGTATGCTAGGTGCAGCAATTTAGGGAAAAAATGTCTCACACATTTTTCTTCAGGAGCCTCTTAAAACAGTTTTGCAAAATAGTCGTGTAATTTAAAGAGGACAGGTCTGTTAAGGGTTGCATTCACACATTAAGAGTGATCCCTTCTTTGGCATATGTGTGAATGACTTTAATGTGGTTAGAAATGTACACAAATAAAGTGTGTGTTTTATGCTTTTGAAAAAACAAAACCACACGCCACCAGAGAGCAGTATTTTAACATCCTCACTAGGCAAGTAAAGACAATATATTATCTTGCATTCACAGGAGACTGGAGTGGGGAAAAAAAGTATCATTTGAATAGATTAAAGTCATTCTAACATCGTAATTGAAGTATTTTTAGACTGCAGACAGCCATACCTTGACCAGAAAGCCTGGGTGTGGACATTTTTGGACAGATATGCAGCATTAAAAAACCAGCAGGTCTGCATGTTTGGAAAAGGTAACTGTGCAGAGTGATGAATGGCTGGCATTTGGAAGAATTATGAAACCATTTTCTCTTTTTTCCATCTCTCTCCAGCTGGCTGCACAATGTGATGATTGGCTGGCACTTGTGACAATCACAGAGCCAATCCTTCTCTTTTATAGAGCATTGTTCCTATTATCAAGAATCTTAATTTGTATCCCACCTTTTCCCCAAAACTGGCACTTAAGATGATTTATAAATTAAAACAAATGCAACAGAATTTTTAAAAAATACCAATAAAAAACAACATTAAAAATAACATTTTAAGTATTAACAGTACTAAAACAATTGAAAATATTCAATCAAAATGTTGGAAAAGCAATTTGAAAATAGTATTATTAAAACAATGCAGTACATTGTTAAAAGCCCTCCCTTTAAAACTCTTCAGTTCACAAAAACCTGTTGGAATTTTAAAAAAAAATGCCTGCTGACAAAAGGATAGCAGTGGCGGGCACTGTAGCCTCCCTAGGAAGGGAATTAGAGAGCCAAGGGGCAGCTACTAGGAAGACCCTAGTCAAAAAACAAATCAACTGTGCAAAATAAAACATTTTTGCTGAGTAAATATAAATATGCTAGGTACTTGAATTCTGTTTTGGTTTTTTTTAGCTGAAAAGCTCACCTGAAGCATTGTAGGGAGTGGTAGGAGTACAATCCTTGCAGGAGTCAAAGCCAAGTGTGTGTGTGTTGGTGGAAGAATGATGGTTTGGTAAGGTGTAGCTCACCTGCAGCATCTGCTCCTGGCTGTGGTTGTGGATTTTTGGACTGGCTGTGTAATTTATATATGGTTGCATGCGCAAACACAGGTTAGGACACTTTCCCCACAAGCATCCATGTGTGCGAGTGTGTTTGTGTGTGTGCCTTCATTTTCCAAACTGCGTGGCCTCTTGCCTCCAATTGTCTGAACAGCCCTGTCACTCTCATGTTGTCTTTCAGAATCACTATCAGTGACCCTTGAGGATTGGCAGCCACGGTACGTTCTTCACTCACACCCATCCCTGTCCTCCAGCCTCCAGTGATGCATGAACCGGTGTTAGTCTTACTCCCACCACTGCTGCCTCTTCCCACCCTCCTTCATCCCCACCCCCAGTCTGCCACTTGCCTCTCCTGTCACTTCTTACATCCACTTAGATATCCTTCTCTTTACAACCAGGCCCCACAGATTCCTGCGTGTTAGACAACTGTCATCAAAATGGGGTGGATCTTTGGCTGCCAAGAATTCAAATTATTAGTAATGTTAGTATTTTGTTTTGGAGGAAAACATTTGGATTTTTTTAAAATCAGAGCCTTTTAAATTGGTTGGTTGTGAAGTGGAAGAGAATGAAAAAAAAAAGAGGAAGAAATAATGTATGTCAAGAACTGGACCTTGGAAAATTACTTTCTGGACAAGAAAGAATTCCCCAACCATATGGCCAGTGGGAGATGTAGTCTTAAGTCACTTTTCCGAAGTCTATTAAGAGCATCACTGCCCAGAAGTTAGGCTTTATTGAAGCCCCCCCCCCCCGCGCCGTTTCCTCAGCCTGCTTCTACAATCTTAGAAAGTTGCCTTATAGCACTGATCCATCCAACCCTGGGTAGTTTTAGCTGATCCATAGTGGCTCTTAAAGGATCTCTGACAGGGATGGGCCCTTCCCAGCCGTGCTGCCTGAAACCCTTTGTGCCATCCCAAAGGCTTTGGTTTCTTCTGTGGATCACATACCTTCCAGCTCTCAGGATTTGGCAGGGCCAGTCCCAGTTAATCCTCCTTAGTCCCACTTTTTTGGCTGCATTTAAAATGTTGCCTTCCTGCATTTGCCTAGATTTAGGCTTCTAGGGTAGCATTCCTAGCATTGCTCTCTCTCTCTGCCTTTCAGATCTTAGTTGTTTGGTGGCAAGAGAAATTGTGGCTTTTCTGTAGGAGCTTTGGTTTTGTCCTAAACTAGTCTGTTCCCCTTGTATCAGTTGGCCTTACATGGGAATGCTCCCTTGTGGGTTAGATACCTGTGGTATATAAAATGCCATTGTCCCATTGTAGTTGGAATACACTAGCAGCCTCCACTTCTAGTGGTGCGCAGTCACTTGGGTGGTGTCCAGCACTGGGCAACTAAAAAATTCTTCCATAGACAGAAGGGAAGAGCAAGTCCTCCTTGTGGAATCAAACAGTGGGAAGAGTTAGAAGTGAGGTCTAATCACCTTTTTTAAAGGTCCACCAACTACTCTTAATAACCTCTGACATCTGCAACCTGAAGTGCTGAGCTGGATGACACTGACTGACCCAGTAAGCGTCGTGGTCATATATGGCCTTGAAGCCAGGTCTCAATAACCAAACACTAATGGTACCTTATCCCTATAGCACACTGACTTTCCTTCTGTGTCTTGAGAATGCAGCAGTGAGTTCGTTTGCCTTTGACCCACAAGGAACCAGTAAATGTGGAAACACCCAAAAGAGACAAATTGCCTTTCTTGAGGCTTCTACTTGAACGTGTTGTTGTGAAATTTTCATCTCCCTTCTGAGCCCGCTGTGCCCAATTTCCTCTTCCTCCAAAAGAGCCTGCCCTGCTTTGCCTTGCATTCTCTGCCTCTCTCTCTCTCTCTCTTTCTCTGTCTCCGTTTTTCTCTCCCTGAACTTTGCAGTGGCGTATTTGTTGGAAGAAGCCTAGATAGCCCAGTGCTCCTGGAAAAGCACTGTTCTGGTTTTGGATTCCAGTTAAGCGAAAAAAGATCCTGTAGGGCAGGTTTGGACACCAGCAGGAGGTTGGAGAGTGCATTAGCTACTCAGGAGACCTTGTGGAGCCACCCCCCCCCCATAGAAAGTATCCATATTTTACCTCCAAATGCCCTCTGGTAGATGTGGGGAGCATTTTCTGGGGACAAGGGGAGCCATTTCAAGCTTAAGAGAGGCCTTCCTTAGCAACAGAAAGTGACTAGAAGTCATTTCCTGTTCTCTTGTTTTAGAAAAAGACCTCTCCAGGGCCAAAATCTTCCCCCTCCCATGGTGAAAATATTCCCATGTCCATGAGGGTTCTTCCCTGGGTGCATAAGGGCAGCTGTAGCATCCCCACATCAGGTCAGTGGCTGAGAGATGAGGCTACACCCAGGAGCACTGAATCTACTCTCTAGCACCTGGGGCAAGGAATGTTGTATTAAGAGGTTCTGGATAACTCCTTGCTACCCGAAGTACATACGCAAATGTAACTTATAGCAGTGCTTCTCAGTCTTTGGTGCTCCAGATGTTTTTGACTTCAAGTCCAGAAGTCCCAGCCAGTATAGCCAATAGTCAGGAAATTTGGGAATTGAAGACCCAAACATCTGGAGGGTTGAAGTTTGAGAGCCACTAACTTAACAGGATTCTAGCCTCTGTATGTACAGATAAATCCAAATGTGAATAATCATTTTTGCTGCTAAGAAAAACAGGTCCTAAACTGAGGATAAATAATATAGATTAAGGATATTTAAATTTGTGTAATTCAGCCCTCTCTTTTTCTGTGCAAGAAGAATTAAACAAAAGGAAGGATATATTTGTGTTCTTTGAGGATTAGATACACCATGCCTGTGTGCGTGCTTTTCTTAAGTGTGGTTTTCAAAATGCTACAATCTTGTGCCAACAGCAGATGCCATGCTTGTGCAGCAGACTGGCATTTGCCAGGCATCACCTAGGCCAAACTAGAGTGGTCTCCTTCTCTGACAGAGTCAAGGTGATATCGAAAGGAGCAAGGCAGGAGACAGGAGCAAGCTGCAGATCTGAAACATAATAAAAATAGCAAAGCTTGTCATACATATTTGCCTTTGTACATGAATGAGAAATATTGCAAACGAACAAAGCAAAACAGCTCTCGTTTTGAGTGGTACAGACCTGTTTCTTTTGAGAATTGCGACCTGTTTTGGTAGGGTCCAGAGCTGTGAGTTAGGTTCATTAAGGTCAATGGCATGAATTTGTAGAAGGACAGAATGGGAGGAGACCAGGGGTAATCAAATGGAGATGCTAGTCCTCAACATGTCTCTGTATCACCCCAGCAAACTTGTTACTGCCTTTAAGTGTGTATGTGTCATAGAGGCGGCATGTCGCAGCTCTGGAGGCTGTAACATCATGATCCATTGGTATCAAGCAGTTGACGGTGACCATGTTGCTTCTGGAGCGCCATCTCTTTTCTGCTTCTGGCCAGCCCTCCTCAGTGAATGACACAGACGTGGCCATCCAGCTTCCTTGAGGCTGCATGGTGACAAGAACTGGTCTGTCTGAGGAGGCTTGGCTGTTGCCAGCTTCCTTCTGGGACTTGCTGCTAGGAATCTCTGCCTGCCTAAAGCCTGGATTACAAAGAGACCCCTTGGAAATTGATAACAAACTTTTTGCAATTTTTTTAGTCACCTGGAGAAGGCCAGAATTTCTGGTTTGCAAGTCACTGGGTTTGCAAAGCTAATTGCATATAAGCTGTGGGGCTGGAGTCTCTCAGGAACCTGCCTGCAGGGCAAATAAACTCCGTTTGCCTAAGACTTGCACACTTTCTAGAAAGTAGGTGGCAGAAGGGGACTCTTTTTGGGGGAGTGCAAGCAGTAGGGTTGAGAAAGCCTGTGAGTGTTTACTCTGTTGACAATCACTTCACACCCACCCAACTTCCTCCAGAGCTTTCATGGTGGATTTGGGCATTCCTCTTAGTAGGTCATGATGTTAAACAATCCTCCAAAAGTGTAAATAGCTATTGTGTCTACATGCAGGGATGCTGTGGCTTACCACAGTCATGACCCGTGCCAGGCTTTTTGACACTTTGTTCTGGTTAGACCTCTTTAAAAAATGACAAAAACTGTAGGTTTAGGTGATAGGAAACAGCCGCTCAAAGCAAAATTTTCCATAAAGTCTCATCCTAAGGCAAGGACTTTATCAGAGCTTCTGCTCAAACCCACAGCATTGTTTGCTTGCATCTAAGATTGTCCCATGAGCTATTCACAAAATGTTTGATTCCTCCAAAGAAGTATGTTACGTATGGAAATTAACACATTAGTTTCTCCATAGCTATGAAAGTGAGCTACAGACAGGCTAGTTTAGGGCACAGTCCAGGTCCCTCTCCTGCCATTTAAATGCCAGTCTCTAGCCCTTTTTCTGCTGCAGGTACAATTCTGTCCAGTTGCTCTCTAAGAAGCAACCCATTAGGCCACCTGTGCTCTAGGCTGCTCCCTCCTCTTAGAGACACTCATCCCAAAATTTCTGGCTACAGATCTGCTCCTAAGGGTGCTCAAAAGGATGTTACTTAAATGTGACCCAGCAATTTTTGCTGCATGATATCCCTACACAGCAGCAGTAGGCTAGATTTACCCATAGGTCTCTGGGGTCTTCCGTGGCACAGGGAAGACTAAAAAATATCAGAAATGGGAACTGACCTATCTCCAGGAGGTTTGGGATGACTAGAATGGGCGTACAAATATATTTATCTGCTTTAAAGTTTGCTATACTATCCTCAACTATAAATATTGCTAGGGCAATTTACAAAATTAAAAAATTAGACTAAAGTTAACAGGAATGTAGCAAAATTTTTGAAAGAAGCACTGACCAGCAGATGATGATTATGATGACTTTTTAAATTTATATCCCCCCTTCCTCCCAACAGTGGAGCTGAAGACAGCTAACAACATATCTTAAAGAACACAGCTCAAAAGCTTTACAAAAATTTTAATACAGGTATCAACATAAAATTATCTAATAAAGCAAGTAAACAATTTATCTGATAGAGCTAGCAGCAGTAAAACAGAACAAAAATCTATCTGGTAGTCAGCTGGGCTTTTCTGGTGTCTGCAGAAAAGCTGGGCTTTTCTGGTGTCTGCGACATACAAAGTGCTTGAACTGAAACAAGCGAACAGAAATTAATCCTGAATAGAGTGCAGCTCAGACAAACTGTTCCGTCTGCCAGTGGTGAAGCAGCCCTTCCATCACAACTGGGCCAACTTAATGGATGGGCATTGGATTACTGTAACCAGATTTGTAAATAAATGTGTGTTCCAAGGGTCTAAAGAAAAGTCTGGGCTCAACTAGCTTTCAAGATCAAAAAGGCACAGCTGCACACCCACTTTTCCACCTTAAGAGTGGGCTGTGCTTGTGAGTCCGGGCTAGCTGGCAGCTTCTGAAACAGCACCTCCCAGAGGATGCCACTCATTCTGTGTGACATATGCTCCTCAGTCGCTTGATTACAGTAGCATCACCATTGTTGCGCTCCATGCTTCTCAACACTCAGCCTGGGTACCAGAACCTCCTTTCTGATGACTGGCCTCGGTTTCTGGAAATCTACCAATGAGAACCAGGAGTGCCTTCCTTAGTAAATCCATGTGGCTTGTTGGGGCTTTTTGATAAAACCCTATGAATCAAATATTGATGAACAAACAGCCTCTTACGTTGCTCCCTGGGGCCTAAAAGAACGTAAAGGTACTGGCTGGGATGAGGTGGAGAAGCATGCCTGATTGTGACTGGCCACCATGCTAACCTCAGTGTGTGTGTTCTCTCCTTGTCTCCCCCCCGCCCCCGTCTTCTCTCTCTTTCTCTCTGCTCCCACAGCCGGAAGGGCCCTGCTTCACCTACTCGACCCACCATAATCCGACCAGCTGAACCGTCCCTCTTAGACTTATAACCCGGGGCCTAGAGACAGCTGGCGACAAGTGCCGTGCCTGAGGGCTTCCCGCCCCGTCCCAGCAACCCAATCCTGTACCCCCCACCTCACTCTTCTGCTTCTCTCACAGGCACATCCGCTTCCCTCCTCCGTCCCTCCCCACATGTTGTTAAAAATGCTCGTTAGTGAGTGAGCTCTTCTTTCGTCTTCTCTTGTGCGTCCTGTATTGCTTTGTGAGCCTAGAGTAGTCCTAGTTCAGTGGCATGGGGGACTCGAAGGACTTTGGAGCTCTTTGGAGCACAGTGTTGCAGGAGCATTGCTGGACACCAGTGTGGCGGCTGCCTCCACCTGCCTGGTCTGGCCTTGCGCACAGTGTCTCGCCTGCATTGGTTAGCTGTAGCCTCTAGCGCTAATCAGTAGCTACATAGTGACTTTTTTTCCCTACCATAGTTAAGATGAAACACATGTTTTTTGGTGTTTACAATTCCAAAACAAGGGTGTTAAGAAAAATGTTTTTTAATGTTCTCAATGACGTCTGGTATGTGGATTTACTCTAAAGTGCAAACTTTGAGGAAGTGTGACATCTACTCCTCTCTCAAGCAAGGGTCAATAAAGCAGTTGGGGAGGTGTTACGAAACAATAAGGTCTTCCAGACCAAGAAGGCTGTAATTCTCCTGAGTGGAAGGAATCAACACAGCGGGCTACCCTCTCTTCTTTGGGGTGAGATGCTGGCTTTTTGAAGCAGCTAGCTTGTATTACCACTTACAACTGACTTTCTACAAACCCAGACAGGGGCTAATATACTTTTCTCTCCACGAAAATGGACAAGCTTGTATTTGCAGGAGAGTTTGCTGTGTAAATGTTTTAATGCAACTACCTTTGCTTCAGACAAACCCAGCAGCTATGAGAAAAATCCCACAATACCCGTTTGTTGTCTTGAGTATCCTGGTGATTCTGAATAACCTTTACTACTTTTGCATGCAGTTGGTACCTGTTTGTAATGTGGGGAAAAATGTTTGTCTCACTGCAAGTCTTGATTTATGCTCTTCTTTACCTATACGCTGAGGGGTAAATACAAAAAGCATTTAAAGAAAAAGAGAGCCCTCTGTCATCCCGTCCCTCTGAAAGTCGAGTTTAGCCACTTGCCTTGTAAGTCTTCAAGTCATCCCCACTTACCGTTTCTTTTATCCTGGTGCTGTTGCTTTTGGTTTCTGTTGAAGATCCTCTTGACACCAGATTCTGATGTCTGTTTTTTTCCATATTTTAACTATTGTTTTACCTTTTTTTTTTTTTGGTCCCCTTCCCACTCCCTCTCTCTGCTTTTGACTCAATTTTATTTCTGTGTGTGTCTTCTTGTCTCTCTTTCTTTAAATTCCAGCCGCCCTGGCAAAGCTAGCCCCTCTCGTCCGGAGAGTCCAAAGCCACCCTTTGACATGTAACCCTGCTCCCTCTTGAGATCCATCTTTTATCTGCCTCTTAGCTGTTCTGTCCTGGAATGGTTCAACGCACATCTTAAAAAAAAAACCAACACACAGCTTTGTTCTGTCGTAGCTTGTGGCTTGCACATATCAGACGTGACTAGTGAAACTGGTTTTTCTTCCTCCCAGTTGCTTTAAAGGAACTTTAAAAACAAGTTATATTGTAGTAATGAGAAACATATCTTTACTGTTATATAAATATATATATAAATATCTATATATATAAAGAACAAAATCTATATGGTGTCCAGACGTTTTAAGCCTTTAATGCTTCCAATGTTGATTTTAGCAAATACTTGAGTAGGAAGATTATATATATTGTACACATGTGCACCCAGCAAAATCTAGCCCAACCTGAGCAGCAAGCCTGAGATGATCAATTCTCTGCTGTATACCGTTGGGTTATTCCGTTGCCCTCAAATTGTGGGTGAATCTTCCCAGTGCTAGTAGTACCTATCATGCCGTCTGTGATCTGTCAACTCTTGTTTACTGGCTGAAATAAAACTATTATTTCTGTATAATGGAGATTCCATGCCTAGAATAAAATTCTCTCTCAGTGCTTTTGGGCTCTTACATTAATGCTGTCAGTGCGTTTGTGCCAAGATATTTTGGGAACTGCACACATCCTGAACAGTCCCAGCATTTAAGCTGATATCAAGTAGCACTATCAGAAATAATCAGTTACAATTCTGCTTTTAACATATATTCTGTGGGGCCTTTAAGAGAGACATTGACACTTACTGAAACTACATAAACTCAGAGAGGTCTTCTTAGTAAAGGTTCTAAATTTAAGGTTCCCTCCTTCAGTCCTGGTGGACTGCACCAAACTTTTTTCTCTTGAGCTGTTTTCCTGGAAAGAAATTATCTTGGTGGCCAGCATATAATGGAGATCAGCACTGAACCAGTCCTGTGACATGGTCTTAAGTTGTTGCTTACTGGGGAGCAGCCAGCCACACACATAAAGAAGCTATTTCACAATAAAGGGATTTGAAAAAAGACTCGTTTCAATGGACTTCTTGCCTCTGAAACATAGCAAGCAACATACAATCTGGAAAACCTGGTATGTCAAATGCCAGCTTGAGTCAAACTCTGTGTAAAACAGACGAGGAGGTTACAGTGAGATTATAGGTAGCTCTCCTGAATTAACTTATGATGGCTGCAATTGAACATTCTCACAGCATAGTGCAAATATCTGCATGCAGACATACACGATGCAACCCCCATGCAGAACAGCCACATTGTGTAACCTGTCAGTGACTGGGTGCTGTCCTGAAATGCTCAGCTGCAACATGCTGTATGCACAACTCAACTTCCACCACCGTCAGCAGAATACATCTGTTGTGCTATGGCAAATAATTTACCTCACATGTTAACAGAATGTCAGCCAACGTGAAGAACAACAATTTCATGGAACATTCAATTTTCAGACAGAGCCATTAGAAGAACTAGAATTAAATGCAAGAATAAGGTTTTGTCTTGTCTCAGTACAATGAATAATGTATGTGAATGAGATTTCATTTTAAGTTTTGGGGTGCTGTAACAGCAACCAACACAGCAAAAATCAAAACAGGATTAACAGATTGGAACAGGCACAGGTAATTCAGGAGGAAAACATCCTACAAGAAAGCAGATGCTAGCACATGATAGTGATTGGAGATGACTCTATGAAAGACTCAGAAAGTTGAAGTACCCCGAGTTGAAAAGTCCATTGTGCCAGCTCCCTACCTACAACTGAAAAGTATGAGGAAAAGAGCGACTGCAGAATGGGTCTACCCCAGGACCTGACGCTCATCCTGCCCTTGAGGTTCCTAGACGACCAAATCTCTTTCCCTCTGACTTTGTTGCTGCGTGCTCCTGCAGTTTTTCAATGGGGTTTTTCCTGATTCTGGAACTTGAAATCCTCCTCCTAATGCTTAATTACTGGAAGTAAGAGCTTTAAGATAATTTATACAGGTAGTTTTGGTCCCACCCTTTTGCCTTTGGAATGTGGCTCCCAACAAATTTTGTAAAACTGAATTTGGCCTTCCCCTTTGTGAGTCTGAGTGCTTGAAAAAGCACAGAGATAGAGCAGCAGATGGAAATGAGCAACCTCAATAATCAGGCATCCTCCCTCCTCCCACATCCAGAAGAAAACACAGTTCAGTCCAGAAGGATGACCCTTCAAGAGAGGAGTAACCAAACTCTGCTCTGTGTGCAGTTCATGCAACCCGACTACCTCCATTAAGCCAGGGAAGTTTTGTCTCTTCTAGGACATAAGAGGACAACATGCAGAGTTTGCTACAGGTGGAACAGGTTTATTCGGAAAGAACAAATTTGTAACAGGAATTAAATCATCTCTGCCATAGAATGCAAGATTTTTCTAATAAGGTTTTCCTTTCACATTCCTTGAAAACCGGACACCCAATAAATATTCAACAGTTCTATATTAAATCACATTCCTTCCCCTGCCCCTCCAATGATGTTAGATAATTTTACTTTATAATACAAGGTTATGAATAGCCTCCCAGCAGCCAGAAATGCTGCTAAAGGATTCCTCTCTTCTTTATTTAAGGTATGTACAAAATGTTACACATACACACTATGTACACTTGTGCAAACAGGACATCATAAGCCTGTTTTGCTAGTGCCCTGACACAGCACACCAAGGGAATTAACACTGAATTAAAACCATTCGCTGTGCCAATTTCTTGGATGTCGTCTGCA
The DNA here is from genome assembly GCA_030412105.1 of Cyclura pinguis. Classification (NCBI taxonomy): domain Eukaryota; kingdom Metazoa; phylum Chordata; class Lepidosauria; order Squamata; family Iguanidae; genus Cyclura; species Cyclura pinguis. The sequence continues at coordinate 2,479,850 of CM059613.1, forward strand.
TTCTGCATTCAAGATTGCCTTCTAGATCTCTAGAATATAGAAGAGTGCAGTGATTTAGTCTACAGTCATGCCCCACAATTGGTGAACTGGGCAGGGATGGGGAAGAAGCTGTTTTATATAAAATTTCCCTGTGTGCTTTTGTCTTTGGCTGGATTGCTTCTAGCAGGTTCTACCAGAACGTAATGCTCCAACAGAAATGGAATAACCAATGACATAAGTGACTGGCAGAATACCCAACAGGGAAGTATAGTTCAGCACCCCATCTGTTCAGAGCACTGGTGGTCCTTTCTCTCCACAGAGGAGTGTGGGTGGCAGTCATATCACCAGCCAACAACTTGCACTGCCTATGTGCAAATGTCTCCCATACCTGGTTGCTTAAGATCTGACTATGGATGGAGGACATGCTTCAAGTCTATCCCTTTTGCACACATTCTTAATGCTTTATTCCCCCACTAAACTGTCAACAAAATACATTCCCTGCACAGAACTTTTCCGCCCTGTTTTGTGCTGGAGTTCAACTGGGTGGGGAGAAATACTCCCCAATCCCCCAGGCTCTGTCAAAATCACCCCCACTCAACCAGGGGGAAAGAAGATGCAGTTACAAGCAGCTGGAATTCCAGAAATCAACACAAAGCAGGTTCATTTTTCCAGTGATCTGATTTTCTTTCTTTCTTTTTACTGTCTTCCCCATCTTTAAAAATAAATAAAATCTCAAACACAGATGCCTATTATCTTGCCTTCCAAAGTGCAGTCATATTGTCATCTCCTTGAGTTATCTTCACCAAATAGTCAGAAACCCAGCCACAAGGGTAACTGGAAAAACAACTCTCCAATGTTGCCCTTTGCGTTTTGTCAGACAAAAATGTTTTTACAGTGCTTGCTGAGTGAGGCTGACAGAACGCCTCTATTCTGGAGAGGGCTAGAGATAGAGGCTGGTAAGAACTGGTTATGAGGCTGGCAGCACTGTAAAGCAGAAGGGCTGAGATCCAGATGAAACAGAGAGAATCCAAACCATCAGTCCTGCAATAAATCAGTGGGAAAAAACGAGGGGCAAATGGCGACTGTGAAAAAGGAAACAAAGTCATTGGATGCGAAACTGACTGACGGTCACAAACAAGCCAGGAGGACCAAGGCTTCTCCTGAGTTGCTCTCTACGGCCTACATGATCTATTCAGAATAGCAAAAGTAAAGGACTAGCGCAGAATTGCCCAGCCCTTGCCTTCTGCTCTGCTTGACCATGGCTGGCCTTTGCTGTGGCAGACGGGACAGAGAACGCAGGGCACTTTGGGTCCTCAGCTAGCTCTGTGTCAAGTTATACCACCATAATCTTGACTTCATCATTCTCGTCAGCCCGGTAGAAGAAGGGGATGCAGGGGTTCTCTAAGAGAGAGCCAGGCCTCTCCCGAGGGTTTTGAATTTCACGGAGAAGTTGCATGATCTGCTTGGCCGTGGGGTCCTGAGGAGCAGGCTGGGGGGCTTTGCCATCAGCATGAGAGGGATGGGACGGAGCGCTTGACGGGTCCTGTTCTGGCTCATCAGTCAAACTCACTTCTCGCAGTCCTGCAGTGGAAGATGGGAGATGACACTTCATTTCTACAGAAGAACGTTGGGGCTCAAGCATGCTTGCTGATCTCTCACATACAGGCCACAGACTAAGAACTGTTCCCTCAACCCAGGCATGCAGGAGACTGTTACTGTTTCTCATTAGGGAGGACATCCCTTTGCCATTACTTCTTTAGTTCCAGAGCTAAACCAAGGCACTGAAACAAAGACTGGAGTTCAAGACAAGTACATTACATCTTCTTAGGGGGAATTTATTTGTTGCATTAATAATCTGCTGTCCCTCCATTATTTTCTTCTTCACTTTATTCTCACACCAACCTAGCAAGATAGGTCAGGTTGGGAGAGTGTGACTGGTTTAAGGGCACCCAGCGAACTGCACGGCAAGCTCTGCAACTGGCCCTTGAGTACAGCTTTTCCCAGTCTGTGCCCTCCTGATGTGTTGGGCTACGACTCTCATTATCCAGTGGCCATCTGGGCTGGGAACGATGAGAACAATGGCCAAGATCCTGTATTGCAGAATGTAGAATAAAAATTCTGCAACCTCTGCAATGATTTAAAAAAGGCATACGCAGAGACATGTTGGCTTTTAGCACCTCTGTACATCACCAACAGGATACCTACCTGTAAGTCTAGCATGGCCACTGAGCACTAGGTTGGGGAAAGTTGCTTTTGTAAGACACTGATAGCAGCCCCTGCCCTCCTTTGTCTGTCACCGCTGCTCACCTTCACCATCAGTAGCATTCAGCTCCAAGTGCCTCTCCCTTGCCTCAGCAGGTTCGCTGCCAGGGCCAAGCTGCAGCTCCATGTTCTGCGCTACTGCCATGTACTTTGTGTACCAGTCATTTCTCTCGCCAACCAAGCGCATCACCAATTCCTGGAGCTCCATTAACTTCATCTGGAGCGAGGCAGTGGAAAAAAGGCAAAGAGAGCCACTGAGGGCAAACTGCTCCATAGAGCACCCCTTTCCTTCCCCTCTGTTACAATCAATTGTAGTTTGGTAAACACCTTCCATTCACAACTCTACAGGACCCTCCTTTCCCACTACCATGGACACTCCCTTTTCTGCCCATAATAAAAGTAACCATAGTAATTTTTGGAACCCCTTGTGTACGTAAGCAAAAATATCCTTTCTTCTTTTATTCATGAATAGAAGCTGGATGTTCAGAGTGGGTCAGAAGAGCACCCATTGCCAAAAGAAATGAATCTACCCATGCCTAGAGCTGAAAAGAAATAGAACTCTCCCAGCTTCCTCCTGCCTTTATACCAAGTCAGCTAAGCTCAGCATAAACTCCTGAGGGCAGGATCTTGTAGGTGGCACTCTGTGGACACGGATGGGGTGCTCTCCTTCAGAGAGAACTTGCTGTTCTAGACAAGACAAGAATGCAGCCAAAGTGTGGGGCTGAAGCCGAAGGCTGTGCCTGCCACGATTAGCATAAGATCACAAACACAGAGCCCAAAGCAGTTCAAGTTTCACACCTTGTTCCTACAGTGCTCTGTCAGAAAGAATTTTCTAGTGAAAAGGGACGTGACGCTTTGCTCACCTTCATTTCCTCCTTGTCCTGGGCCAGTCTGCTGATATATTCCTCCTTCTCTCGGTGGCGCTGTTTTAGGATAGCCCTTTGACTCTGGTACAGGGCAATATACTCGCCTGGAACATAGGAGCGGTGAGTCAAGCTGGGCAGGGCCATCAGAAGGATGGTGCTGAGAGCTATATGTTTGGATTTATGTACTAAAAACTCACAAACCACAGCCAGAAAGATTAAGAAGTTACATCTTGCACCCTCCTTTTTTGGGTATGTATGTGTGTGGGAGAATATACGAACCTAGAGGCGTGCTCTGCAAAATGCACAGGTGGACATAGGGTCCTGGGAGAAAGAGCACTATTTCCCAAAAGCAGCCTTAGCAGCAGATGAAGCAGTGATACTGAAAGAACTGGAGTTTCAATATTTTACACACTGTTGTTGTGTGTGTCAAGTCGCTTCTGACTTAATGACGACCCTAAGGCATTGGGGGACCTTGGGGTTTTATGGAAGTGGATCACGTGGATCAAGTGGATCTGCATCCGAACCATGTTTCATAATCAGTTTTGTTAGATGCAGTTTCAGTATTTCTTTGTGTACTGAATTCAGTAATTCAGGACGTGCAATCTCATTTTTCCTACTGTTTATGCCAGGCAGCAGGCAGATCCTCCAGCTTTGAGAAGAGGACCTGTGCAGGGAGTTGCCCATATTTTACCTATTGTGTCTGTTTCTCCAGATAACTGTATGCAGCGGTGTTCCAGCTCTTCCACCCGGTCCTTCAGCTCTGCCTTCTCACGCATCAAGTCTGTAAATCGGGACTAAAAGCACAATAGCCAGTCACTGGGGGGGCAGGGCAGGTGGAAGCAAAGAATAAAAGCAAAAGCCGTCTGCCACTACAGTGTCTTACCATCTACTGCATGGACAAGTACTCTAGGCATCCCTCTGGGCTTATAGCTTAGGGCTCCCCATCACAGACTCACCTGTAGCTTCTCCATGGCACTTTTTAAGGCTTCATGAACCTCCCCTGGAACAGAATCTGCACTGGAGGCTGAAAAGATTGGGAAATTCAGTTTGAGAGGCTGAAGAACAGCACTGTGCATAGTCTATTTTGCAAAGACCCTGCCTGGCTAGGACCAAATAACCATGCATGGCTATGCACCCCCTTTCCACCATGGGCACTCACCTCCTGCTGAGGTGACATGCAGCTGCTGCTCCTTCCTGAGCATCGCAATCTGCTGCAGGAGGCCTCTGCATTGCCTCTTCTGCTCTGCTAGCTGCTGCCTCATCTCTTCCCGCTCAGACTCCGCTTGGGACATGGCAGACGTCAAGAAAGCAACCTAAGAGGAAATTCCAGTAACGAAGCAAAGCTTTGTTATAAAGATAAAAGTATGAGGGAGGGCGTTGAAGCAGTACGACTCATTTACAGAGGGACATCAAGGCACAGTCACACCTGAGGCTGACATTCAGCAGGAAGCTGGGAAGAATTTAACTACTATGCTCCTGTCTGTCATGCCTTGCATTGAGATCATCAGGATATTCTATAGCTCTGCAGCCACCAGCTTGATAGCTCTTGTGCCCTTGAGATATGGTTCTCTTTTAGAGAAATACTACGCTCAAGAGCCCTCACCTGCAACCATGAAGTCCTTTAAAAGTACAAGAACTACTGAACAAGGAGTGGGCAAAGTATTGCCCTCCCAAAGCTTCCAGCATTCTTTACAACTGGTTTGCTTTCTGTGGCTGATGGCAGTTGCAGTGGAACAATACCTGGAGCCAAACTCTGTGTACTCCCACACTAAGCCACATAACAAAAAATGCTGCCTTTGCATTTTTGCCTAATTTAGGGTGCAATAGTATACCCAGCGAGGGAGCAGATGCTGTGACTGACTGGCTGCTAGGAGAAAGGACACTTCTTCATGAAGTGATGAAGTTCCAACACACGGGTAATATTAACCTAAAGTTAACAAAAGGGAAGCGTCACAACCAGCTCCAGAAATGGACTGTATTGCTAGGAAAGTTATGTAAATCTGGTATGTAACTGAAAGTCTTTGACCAGAACTCCAAGGGTGCTGTGCCTCAAAAGGTTCCAAGTTACTCTCCATTCACCACTCACCATTTCTTCTTTACTTTCAAAATCTTCTGGGATGGTAAGCGAAGGGGTCTTCCGGTCCTCCACAGTCTCTTCAGTTTCCACTCCATCCCCTACAAACAAGAAAAGATGAAGTCAGAAGCTGGAATACCTCCCTCAGATTGGCCCTTTCTGAGTCCTCTCCTCCTGAGGAAACCCAACTCGCCTTGCACCCTGGGAAGCATCTTGGCATCCAATTCGGCCATCAGCTGGCTGACATGAGCCTGCAGCTCTTTGTTCTCTTTGGCAACTGTCTCCAGGCTTTCCTTCAAGAGAGAAGCAGAGGATCTTTGCAACAGCAACAGCAACACAAGGCACACTGATTAGACTAGACTGGACTAGACCACCCAGCGCAAAGACTGGATGCATTTCCCTGATTCAACACAACCACAACTGGCATGGAACCAGGAAAAAAAACATGCTTAGAGAGCTCTGTCCATTCCAATGGTCCACTCAGTATCTCCCTCAGGACCTGTGCCCTTCCCCTCTCATTTGCCATAACATGGATGCAACGCCAAATAGCTCAGCTCAGTATAGCATAGTATCGTATGTAGATCTCCACTGGGCTGAGCCACATACCACTTTCAGACCTATTGTGTAGCCTCTGAATCCCCCCTTTCTCCCACAAGGCCTCTCCATGCCTCATGGGGAGAGGGAAGGATCAGAGAAGCATCTGGCTACTACTGACTCAAGCAGCCCTTACGATCCACCAGGTCTTCCAGAAGTCTCAGCACTGATATAATCACTTCATATAATCACTACAGAGATGCAACCAGATGCTTGTCCAATTCTGCCCATTCCCCACGAGGCACAGAGCGGCCATGTGGGGGAGAGGGGAGCTTCAAAGGCTGTACAGTAAGGGGGGACACCAACCTCCACAACCCCCAGAAAAAGACATAGATATAAGCATAAGGGAAACTTATTTGTGTACATGTCCATAACAGAATGTCAGCCCATATTTCCCGATCATGAATGGAAAAAAAGATATCCCACTTACAAAATGGTACAGTTGGATTGATATTGTAGTAATCATTCCAGGCAGAGAATCATTTGTCTTGGTGCTGACTCTGAATGACATGGACACGAGGCTCGTGCTATAAACCTGCCCTCAGTGAGCTTGTGATCTTTGCCAGCACAGATGTCAGTCCTGACATTCTGCCAGCCATCTTGTTTAACAACCATTGTCCTCCCAATTGTAGCCCTTACCTTGGCTTGCTGAAGCTCTTTGAAGTGCATCTCCGCCGTGACTTTGCCTTGGACCTCCTCATGCTGCAGGCGATCCATGAGCTGTGTCTGAAGAAGGTACTGTTTGTGCAACTCCTCCTTCTCAGTGGCTAGCTGTTGGTATGCTACCGTGTACTGCTGAAGGTGGGTATAGTACTGATCCCGCTGTTCCTGAAGAGCCTGGGCCTCCTGTGTTTTTTGAGACACCTCAGACAAAGAAAAAAAATCCAGCCAGTTACCAGAGCTGTTAGTCCAGAGCTGAGCAACACATTTATACAAAGTTTTACCTCCCCAGCTGTATATTTGGTTAGGTGCAGATTATCCATCAAACAGATAATCATGGAAAGCTTGTAATAACACCAACCGATAGTGCAAAGAGATGGGGCAGGGACAGAATGATGTAAGAACTGCAGGGCAGGCAAGAATTTTTCTGGTCATATCTTTTACCCAAAATAAAAATGGTGCAAAGTCACAGGGTCTTAGATACCTCAGGCTGCGTCTTGCACATCAAAACCATTTCCACAAAGGTCTATAGGAGTTTAAACCGTTTTCCACCCAAGCTAGACAGGCAGATTAAAAAAAAGCTCTTCCCAAATTCTTTTCCACTTCAGTCAGAAAGAGGTTGAACTCCGTAGTCTAAGCTAAGGAACTGCTACAGCAGGGCATCCTAAGCTAGTCTCAAAGGCTGTGGAGGAGGAGCAAAGCTACAGGGGGATGAGAGGGCATCCTCCTCACTTGGTGACTTTCAGGATCCCCTTTCCCTTAGATCCTTCCTTGCCAACTCTCATCATTTACTGTACTGTTCTTGGGCAAAGGATTACCATCTCCTTGAGCTCAGCCAGTTTCTCTTGCAGCTCTCCAATCTTCTTGGCCAGCTCCTTCTTCACATGCTGCTCTGACTGCAAGGCACTCGTCACCTCCATGTTCTCATTGGTCTGTGAAGGGAGAAGAAGGCAGTTTAGCAAGGTAAGGGCACATCCTTCACAGTGGGTGCAAGAAGGCACATTTCTGCAATTATGGCAGGGGTGGGCATGGGTTGCCTTTGGCTCCCAGCGCCATTTTTCTGGCCAACAGTGCAGTGAGTTCTGATTACTTCCTGATGCTAAAAAATGCCTCACCTGAGCTTAAAATGCCATAGTCTTCCACCCAGAGCATAACCTAGAGGACATTCAAGGCAAAAACTGAGTTTGGGAGGGGGGCTGTGGCCAAGTCTCGCAACGGGACAAAGAGATTCCCTAGCTGCTCAAAGCCGCCCACTCTAATTATGGGGTCTAAGGCATCCCTGCTGAGCAATGTGAAGAGTCAGGGTTGGGGTAGGTCGATAATGGATGAGAAGGGAATGAGTCTTAAGAGCTTTAAAAAAGAGAAAGAGGTAACTAGTCTAACAACAAAAATTCCTATTTTAAAAAATTAGTAAAAAAATATTTTAAAAAGGCAGTGATGCAGAAGGCTCATTCTCAGACCCATCTTCAACCACTCTGCTTTATAAGACTTTTAAAAGGAGTACCAGCCTTTAAGTCCTGGCCTCTTTCCCTGAAACCAAAAGGACAAGGCAGTTGTTTATGAGATTTAATGGCTCTTCATACTTTATAAATTTCATACATGGAAAGCTCTATTGGGTAAAAAGAATAAGGAACATTGGGTATAAACAACTGCTTTAAGGAGAAGTCCTGTATTATAAAATATTGTAACACACTTGTTTTTAATTGCAAAAACAAAGCAAGTGCTGAGGAACACACACAGGAAATGTTCCAGAAGAAATGCAGGTTTCAGCATGCAGTGCTTGGTACAGGGTATGATCACCCAACTCCAAACAGAAGTCTCTTTCATTTAATCCATACAATCACAGTCCACCCTCCCCCTAAGGTCTGTGAGCAAGAATCTTCCAAGCTCCTGTTTGTAACCATGACAAGAAGACTGCATAAGATCAGGTTCGCATAAAGCAATCTGTAGGCAGCTGGAACAATCCAGAAGCAAAATAAAAGTGAAAGAAGATAGGGAGCAGGGAGACTGCACAAGCTCATGATGAGCAGGGAAGAGCAAGGGGACTGCTGTAGGGAAGACATGCCTGATGAATACTCTGGAAGCCATTCATACAGCGATCTGCAGTGGGCTCTCCTGGGGCTTCATGGCTTCTTTCTACAGATCAAACATTCCTAGTGTGGAACTGAGGGAGGTAACAGGCTGACAGGGGGAGCCATGACCTCTACTCACAAGAAGGGACGCACCAGTCTGACAAACCCATTCTGCAGCTCTGCCAGCTGCTCCTTCAGCTCCCGGTTCTGAGTCATGGCCCGGCTGATGGTTGCCTTGTCACTCTGCATGTTCTCGAGGATCTGCTGCCTGTCCACAGCCTCCTCGCTGTAGCGCTGCAGGGTCCTCTCCAGCTCCTGCAGCCGCTCCTCCTGCTCCCGGTTGAGGTGGCTCAGCTGCTCGTTGTCCCGCACCTGGGCCTGGCACTGCCCCCGGAGCTCCTCCTTCTCCTGCTGCAGGCGGCTCAGCTCCCCTCGCAGGCGCAGCTCCGCTTCCGTCGGCCCCACAGGGGGCACAGGCTCACTTTCCGTGGGCTTCACGGCTACCAAACCAAGCGAGAGGAAGTGAGGCAGACTTGCCGTGGCCCCACATTGATTCTGCCACGACCACTTATGGCAAGGAGGGCAACGTGCAGGCCCAAGGCCATTTTTGTGTCACCACACACACACACACACACACACACACACACACACAATTTTGGGGAGCCAAAATTTACTTTTGGCCCGCATATAGCCAATAGCACCTCCAAGCCACAGGAAATTCCCAAAACAGGAAATCCAATAATTTGTGGCCTACGTAGCTGTACTGGATATCAGGGAGCAAAAAGATATTTTTTTTCAGCTCTCCAAAAGTCAGGATGGAAAGGCACATATTGCTGAAATCAATTTCTTCAGGGATGATTTCCATCTTTTTGAGCAATCACTGTCTGAAACTTAAATATTTGCAATGTTCCAACCTCCCTTTTAGCCCTTTAGTTGTATAGGGCAATTAACTGTCAATGAATTATGGATGCCAAATGTTTGGAACCTGCTTGATATCAGAATACATTATTCTCAAATGGGGCAAAGTCTCAAATAGCTTGTTGGAAGGTGTCCAACCCCAATTTATGGCTTAAGCCAAGCCACCTCCACACCAGAAACCTCTACAGCCACTGGTGACAGAAAGAGAGCTTCCTGACCTGCTACTCTACAGTACAAGTTTCCAAATAGTTGGGAAAATTTAGCATCCCTTCGGTCCACCTGGGAGTATTCCTGGACAATTGATCAAAAGCTCCCAAGCCTCCCTCCTGGTAGCCACAATGGACTGGAGGTGGCATTCCTGAAAGAACTGTTGGAGGTGGCAGGGGAGGCAGACTAAATCAAATGAGAGAAAATTGTACCGGGCAAAGGAACCCAAAAGAAACTGATCCAGAGAATTCAACCAACTCCTCTGTCTACTTTGGCTGGTAGCAACATGGCAGGGGCAGAGAAGGGGGTTTCACATTCTCTTTTTCCTGTTCTTAAATGGAGATGCTGGCATTTAACCTTTATGGGTTTTTGCATGCACAGCATGGGTGTTATCCCTCAGCTATGCAGGGCAGGAAAGGAAGACAGAACCCTCAATCCAACAGCTAATTCCAAACGTTACTGAGTTAACTTGAATGGTTACATCACAGATTCAAAGGGTGTACTCTCGTTGGGACAAGCAACTGGGTTTAGGCCAATGGATCCCAAAGAAGCACTGTTAAGAAGGCCTTTTTGCAGTTCTCATTACTGAACCTTACCAGACTGACTGCTGAACAATTCAGACAGGTTGTTTTCCAGCTCCTGAATTCTATTTACATTTAGTTCCTTTTCTTCTGTCAAAGTGCGGATCTACAACGCAGGAAAAGGTACGGAATGAGAGGTTTTACTATCCCCAACTTTTGTGCAAAACTGCAAGCTCACCTCCAGTTCATCGATACTATTACAATGACATGAGCGTTGTCTCCCTGCTATTCCCTGTCTCCCATCCCCATGCAGAAGGACAGCTACTCTCCTTACCTGCTCAGAGAGCACCTGTACTCGCTGCTGCCAGATTCCCCCTTCTTCCTTCAGCTTCTGGGCATACTGATCCCGTTCAGCCTGCAGTTGCTGGAGTGACTCAGACAGCTGCTCAGTAAATAACGAGAAAAGAGAAAATCTACGGTAAGCAATGTGGACAAAGGTACTACTCCCAGAAACAGAACTCAGGGAGGATTCTGTGAAGGCTTTGTCCCCAGGTCAACCAGAAAGGACCACATATCAGGTCTTCTGGTATCACTTCCTACCTGGGCGATTTGTGCCTCTAAATTTGCTCTTTCTTCCAATGCCATCTGCAGCTGTTGAGTGGGATCAGGTACTCCTGGCTGACTTGAAAACTGGCAGGGGAATCAAACAAACAGTTAGGGCAAACAGGGGGATTCCTAGATTCACTTCATTCCATTCCTCCCTCTGACCTTTCAGCAGTCCCCCACAAGGGTTTTCGATTCTTCAACAGCCCTCTTTAGCCTAGATCCTGTATTAAGGATGGAGGATTAACATGGATGTTTTGTGATGGAGAGAAGAGAGACAAATGGATGATGCCAAATGCCTGAATTCCTACCAAACTTTTGAATTTTGAGGAACAAAAAACAACCCCAAAACAAAAAGCCCCAAAATGGCAAGTTCCCTGGAGGCCTGCAGTAGCAGCGATGTTGCTTTAGTTCCAAAAGGGGGAAAATCAGGATAAAGACCTTTGAGGAAACCAGAAGTAGCCTTCTGTTTCATTTATGGCCAAAAGTGGTGAAGACTGGCCCACCATGGGGTGAAAATCTATTCTAGCATCCACCACAGCTGCCTAATCTCTGATTCAATCACCAGGGCATTTCTCCCTCTCCAGTATCTACAGCCTGACAACTGCAAATTCTTTGAAAAGTGGAACCATGGAAGAGAAAAAAACCTGCATAAAATAAAAATACTGGTTTTGCTAATGAAGCATTAGTCATGATGGTGTTAGTCATAACAGATACAATTCTTTCCAGTACCACAGGCACTATGCTTTTGTACATCTGGCACTGGAGAGCAGAAATGAGATGGTGCTACTGTGTTCATATTCTCCTTATGGGCTTCCCATCGGGGACTCTAATTAGCCACTGAGGGAACAGAGTGCCACACTGAATAGGATCCAACACAACTCTGATGTTCTGATGAATTTCAATGTGCAGAGTGCAAACAGTTCTAAGAAGTATCAATTTGCAAAGAAAAAAAAACCCTGTCATTTTTTTACAAGTGGAATTTTTTCTCACAAAAATACAGACACCCCTTATGATGTGTCAGAATCTGTAGCGGAAGAGCTAATAAAATGGCAGTCTCCTCTCTGGAGGCCAAAGAGGTTTCCCAAAAGACTCCATCCTGTCTTTCAAATTAACAGGTGGAGGTGAACAGTCATTCTGCATCATGCAGAGCCTCTCTTTCCCACAGCTATATAGCAAGGCGGAACCCCCTACCAGCATCCTCTCTAGCAGTGTAGTAGTCACCTGCTGAATCATCAGTTCAGCCATTTCCAGTTTCTTGTGCAAATCCTCCACATCCAGCTTCATGGCCAAGTTTTCAGAGATTAAGCCACGCAGCTTCTCAGAGAGTTCAGAATTTTGCTGCTTGAGTTCTTCACTACTTTTACTAGAGGTAACAAAACACACACACACAGGCAATTGGTATTACTATGCCAGTATTTACAGGAGCCACTTTGTGGCTTCTATTGCACACATTTTTTTAAAACATAAGTTTTCATCTTTGATATCCAGGACTTTCCACAAATCTGAAAATGCTGCTTGCTTCAAGGAATCTGCTTTTTTAATGTTTTGAATGGTACATGCCTATCTATTTACTCTTTAGGCGACCAGCTGAAAAGGAGGGCAAGAATCCTCTATTTTTAATAGCTGCATAAAATGGTAAATTTTCCTGGTGTAGTAAGAAATGGTGACCTCTACTAGCAGGAAGGAGGAAATTAGAAAACTGTCTTTTATCAGGACAGACTACCTAGCCCAGTCGTGTCTGCTCTGACTGGAAACAGACCTGTAAGGGCTCAGGAAGACCAAGATCTGTCCTGTCAAGTCCCATATGGCCCTTTTTCATTCAAGATGCTGGAGAGTGAAGATGAGACTCTCTACAAGCAAAGCATGCTCTCACCTCAACCATGAATTCATGAATGCAAATCAATAAACACTTAAACTTTTTATTCCCCTCTTTCTCAGGGCAGAGGATATGATTCCCAAAAGTCCTCAGTTTCATGCTCACAACTCCTATGTGAACTAGCTTAGCCCAAGAGACAGCAAATTTTCCAACACCAAGTTCACAAGTTAACCTCAGGACCACAATTTTTGCCATTGCCTTTCTTTTGCACAAAGGACGGAGGGGAGCAAACCAGAAGATGTCCCAGATGTCAGCTGGAAAAGCTTCACAGAGTGGCAGCAAGAAGAACAAGTCTCACCTCTGCTTGTAGACTTCCAGTTTCAGACTATCTCGTTCCTTTGCCAGTTCTTTGTTATGCTGCCAACAAGAAAATGTGAATAAATCAGTGAGGGAGGGTTAAAACTCTGAGCACTCCTGAGCATCCCTTGTTTATTTCCAAGTTCTGTGGATAGCAATTTTCATCCCCTCACCACTGTATCTAGAACTAAGTGCAGAGCAAAAGCCTAAGACAGTATTTGCTGAATCATCAAGCAGAGACAACCTGCGTAGCACAGAGGGTCATGCTGAAGCAACTGACAGCTCGAGATCACTAGGGCTGGCGTCAGAGCCCACAAAAACTTTGGAGGTCATTTGCCAGATCAGACCAAAGGTCTACCCAGCAAAGAATTCTGTCTCCCACAATGGCTGATTCATGAAGCCCACAAGCAAGACATGAGGGCAACAGTGCTCTCCCTCTCTCTTGTGGTTCCCCAGGTAATAGTATTCACAGGAATGTTGCATGACCCTGTCTTCTCAGGCAGCTACTCAGGCTTCAAACTCCTTCACAGCCCACAGCTTGAGCTCCCTGTGCCAGGAGGGCTGAGACTGAGATTCAAATAAGGGAGTCTTTACTATTAAGGGCAAATCTAAAGCAATATTTTCAACATGTTTGTTTTTTAACTTTTGTATTATCTATTATTTTTAACTGCATTTGGTTTTAATTTACACTGTGAGCTAGCTTGGGTCCCATACTGAGAGAAAGGAAAGACAAAATTTAATGAAGTAAAATAAACCAAGTTATTTTGGAACTTTAGCTTGAGAAACCCTAAATTTTACTTTCGGCAGTCATGTTTAAGAACAATAATTTCTTCCTCTTTCATAGCCCCCAAGCTTTGACTGCTTCAGGTGAGGATGGTGTTTCTGTTTTATAATAAATAGCAAATAATTATCGCTCTTTTACTAATTCATTTGGGGTATTTTTAGAGAAGATCTCTCTGATTACTACACAGAGGTATCTTAAAGTCATCCGCAAGAAAAAAGTAGGCAGCAAAGGCCCTACTCAGATCAGCACCATCATCAGTGTCTCAAATGAAACCATAGGGTGAATTTGCCTAGAATGCCAGAGTTGGCTACACCAACTGATGGCAGGACCAAGCCTCTGGGCCAAACCAGCATCTTACAAAAGGGGTTGCAACAAAGTAGTTCTTGAAACCTGACACCAATAATCAGACATGAGACCGAGGTGGAGACAGCTGGATAGTGCTGATGCCAAAAGGGCTCTTTGACTAAGAATGCTGCCCTCGGGCTCCCTGGCAGAAGACCCATTTGGCAAGGTTAACAAAGTAGAGTGCCAAAGCTAGGAAGCTAAACAAAGCCAACAGGCTTCTTCCTTGCCCTGAGCCCCCCTTTAAAAAAAAATGCTTACTGCAAATAACAGAAGGTGGGGAAAAAACATAGCCCTGCTTACAAAAGAAGAAAGCCCCAACCAAGCACGAAGGTATGGGAAAAGGTAATGTAAATCTAAGGAGTTCTCACCTTCTCTTGCTGCTTCTGTTGTGCGGAGAGGGAGGAAAGTGTGTGCTCCACCTCTGATATTCTCTGTCGAGAGGCCTGCAACCGAGCAGCAAGGTCTTCTGCTTCTCCTGTCCAAGCCAAAAAAAGGTTAGGTGGCAATTAGCATTCCTGAGTGAAATCAAGGTGCTGGTTCTTACTTCTAATACACTACCAGGTATTAGAAGTAAGATATGCAAAGAATCTTCTTTCCTCATGAGACTGCCTGTCTCATGAGGGTTGCCTGCCTCCCAGTCCTTTTTTGCAGCCATTAACCCATCCATACTTCCCAGAGCAGTCTTCCTCTGGACAAAAGAAAAAGGTGAACTGCTTCCAGTTCACCTCCAGAATTCACCTTTTAAGTAGGTTGCAACCCCCTGGATTGTCCTGGCATAAAAAAAAAATAGTTTTTTCAAAGCCAGAAGTGGGTATCAGTAACTTAGTGGGGGGTGTACTTGTTTTCAGACATTTTCAGCCATTAGGCAACCCCTGAAAGGTCCCAGGGTCAGAAAATTTGTCCTTGTATCCACTGCAGTTGGTCATCATTATTTTAGCACCATGATCTATCTGAGACAAAAAGTCAGCCCCAAAAGGGGGTGGGTGGGTATATTGGTTCATTGGCGTGCCAGTTATCACAGTCTACTTCTCTCAGATTGATTTGTTTGTCAGACAGCTCACCATGCCTACCTGATTTCTGGCGAGCCGCCTGCTGCGTATGCGCAAGGGCCGTTTGTAGCTCTGACTTCTCAGAAACCAGGATCCCAATAGTCTGAATGTGGACCTGCAAAGAAAGCACAGAACACCTAAATGAAGGATTGAGAGGCCCATCGCTTGGCATTCTTTGATCTGAGACGCTGCCAAAAAGACATGTGCTTTTTCCCAAGTTGTCACACATGGACCAGCGAAAGAGAGGTAACTGGAGTATATGTGTGCACATGTGCATGTACACTGACATAGATGATAAGGGGGCTTATACCTACCTGTAATTGTTCTCGCAATGCCGCTTGCTCCTTTGCAAATTTCTGCTCAAACTCCTTCTTCTCCTGCAAAAATATGAAGTGTTTTTGTGTGTATCTCAACATGAAAACCATGCTACATCTACAGCCTTCCTCGCCTGTCCCTAATATTCAGCCCATGTATACCTCCAGAGATGTTGTGTGCTCTACACACCCTCATGCCTTCTGCTGCACACGAACTGTGGTAGGACCTTCTGAACTGACTGCTTTAAGGGGCCAGAGGCAATATCTGTTAGGCCCTGTGAGAAGAAAGTCCCTGGCAGGAGGGATCATCTCTTGAGTATGTCTGGCTACATGCTTGTTCTTCAGGTCTATTATATCCCTTTTCTTTCTTTCTCCTGCTGCCCAAAGGAACAGCTGGAGAGTGCAAAGAAAGACTAGAGCATTTTTCTCACTGTCCCTGTGCAATCTTGCCTCCCCACCACTTCAGAGCAAGTGGAGCAGGTAACATTTTCATTTGCTTGGTCCTGCTTCTATGGGAGAGGGAAACAGCTCTGTTCTACTTCACTGACCAAGAAAGTGGAAATACAGAGCTTCTACTCTAGCATATTATGAAGAGGATGTGTACTACAATGTGCAGCAGACACTTCCATGGAACAAAGTTCCTAAAACACAAAAATGGACGTCTGGCAATCATAACTCAAAACAAAAGCTAGGAAACTATTGATAAAGTAGCTGTTACTTTGGACAGTTCTTAGCCCTGTGGCCTAGGTGAATAACAAGATTAGGGGAGGATGCAATGTCATCCTTTCAATGAAATTGAGAGTATTTTCCCTTTAACATCTTAACCAAGCAGGATGCACTTGTACTCATGTCTTGGTTATGGGTTTTTTATGGGCATTGTTTGGCCTCTGTGGGAAGAGGACTCTGGACTAGATGGGCCTTTGGTTTGATCCATCAGGGGTCTTCTTATGTTCTTAATTCTCATGGGACAGCTGCTATATCTATCTGTGTTTGGCAAGTGGTTCCACGTTACAGCCAGTACCACACACAGTTGCTCACCAGGTGGATTGCTTCTTGTGGGGAGTCTCTAACCAGTACCAGCTGCTCCCAGTATATGGCACCAGAGATGAAGTCATGCAAGCAAGAGGGGCAAACCACCTGCTGTGAGGACACCATTTCTTACAAAAACTACATGGAACTACTTCCGTAATCCTTCTCCTCAATTTTGGGCTAAGTTGCTTAAATATCACT
This sequence comes from Cyclura pinguis, assembly GCA_030412105.1. NCBI lineage: Eukaryota > Metazoa > Chordata > Lepidosauria > Squamata > Iguanidae > Cyclura > Cyclura pinguis. The sequence continues at coordinate 2,496,504 of CM059613.1, forward strand.
CATCCTCACAGCACATTGTGGGAGCTTTCCCTGTTCCTGACTGTGAAGAATCAACTGATTGTACCTGTCTCCAGAGCAGAGAGCATATTACCTTCTCTAGCTGGTTCATAGATTCCTGGTTCTGCTGTTTCTGCAGGAGGAACAAAAACGATATACCAGTATTACCTACACAGTCAGTTTTTCCCAGCTGGTCAGTATACATTTGCTAGACTAATACAGAGGATTAAAAGGCCTTTCAACAGTTGTAGTATTTTGTTAGAATCACCACACCCTGACCTCCCGACATAAACGCTTGCTGCAGTCTATTCATATTGAGCAACTATTCTGACATGTTTCACAACAGATATGGGGCCGTGGTTAAGAGCCATTTCCCACCACTGTGATAAAAGCTGCCATCCAAGCTCCCTAAGGATTGTTTAATGCAATGTATAAGGCAGACAGCAACATAATTCAGGGATCACATCACATACCGTATCATAACAAATCAACTGTGTTTAGGACAGTAAACTTTTGAGTCATGCAGAAACCTTTTGCAAGAAGTTCTGCTCAATTCAGCCTGAAGAGCTGGCCTGAGTAAATGGGCTTGCAAATGATGTCAGGACCCATTCATCTTTATGGGAGCAGGGAGGCAGCAACAGCCCATTCAGGTCTTTCTAGAATGGGAGCATTTTTTGTACTAGGCATACACCCCACTCCAAAATCAGCAGCTGACCCTGGCCACCAATTCTGTGAACACATGTTAGCACTGCAAGAGGAGGAACACAAAAAAAAAGACTCTCTCACCTAAAGGTGCTTTTAATTTCAGCAGAACAGTGCTGCAAGTGCAAGGGCAACACATACACTCAAAAGTTGGGAGGTGGGGATCATTCCTGAAGTTGAGTACATAATGGACAACAGCCTTGCTGCAACGGAAAATCATCTTCTAGTTTAGCTACAACACACTCATGGCTTGGCATTCTGACAGGGTGAGCAATATCTTGGGGTTGGAGAACACAACCCGTCAAGGATCACCTTCTTCTTCTGCTGCTGCAGTTGCCATTACAACTCAGGAGCAACTGTTGTGACTCCAGGGTGAAGGACGGAAGCTGTAGTTAGGTCAGGAAGCTTTCAATTTCCCTCTCTACATATGAAGGGAGGGAAAGGGAAAGCGTGAGCCTAAACCAAGTTTGCCTTAATTTAGACAGAATTACATCTGAGCCCAGGCAGTCTGACTATGAAACTCTGCTGATGGTGGCTCACAGTGCCACCGGCAGCCTCTGAACTTTCCTCACTTGCTACTGGAGGCAAAATGCTGTCTCTTCTTTTTCAGAAAGGTTTCTCTCAGACAGCAGCATCAGCAACTACTTCCTTGGCACGGCTTTTTGAACATTCCAAAATACTGGATACAGGACACGGGTTCTGGAAGGACAGGAAATGCACTGAAGCCTCTAGCCCTAACCACTTGAGAGGAAACTGCAGCTCTGCACACTCTACATGAGCAGATTACTCCAGAAAGCAAGTCGGGCTATGGTTAAGGAGTGGGCTTTTGGAGTTGTGACACCTGGCATTTGGAATGCCCTCCTGAGAGAAGCTCACCTGTCTTTTTAACACTAGGTAAAGACCTATCTGTCTAGGCATTTCAAGTATGTTAGTAGATTTTAACCAGTGTTTATGGTTCAGCCTCTTTGATCAGATGGGCGCTGCTGTTTGTGTTTCGTACTGCTTCATTGTTATATTACTGCATTGTTTTATTCTCTGAAGCATCTGATGCCTTCGAAGCTTAAGCTTAAGGTGGCTCATCAATTTCTGCAACACAACATGGAAACCAACAGACATGCAGGTCCATACATAGTCCCATTTTATGAAATATTTTCCTCTGCATTTGGGGAGGGAAAAATTAGGGGAAGCCCCTCTAATGCTGGACTTCAGATGCACAGAAAGCTAGTATTTTAGTATTGCCTGCTGACTATTATCAGCTGTGGCTAGCTGAAGTCCAAAGAAAAACATCCCAATCTTCTCCTCAGAACTTCATCAGAGGAAAGGAGGCAGTGAGGACCTCATGAGCTCCGATTTCCTGCATTTAACAGGCCACTGTTCCCTGTTATGTCAGAACTGGGCCTTAGAAACCAGCAGAAAAATCTGGAGGTGGCGACTTGTAAACATGATGACAGATTTCTTGGCCTTGTACAGCTACCACCACATTCACCGTTCTGCGAATATCATGTTTCCTTTCATCATTGAAAAATAAATGTAGTGAAATTTATGACAAACACCAATTCTTCAAAATTTCAGTATTTTCCCCTCATTGTGGAATTTGGATTCTCTTTTTCAACAACACAGAAAAACAGCTCTTCATGTTCCCACTTGCCTTGATTAAAGGCACACAGCAAAAACTCTTTGTGGGCAATGCTCAAATGCATGGCATTTCAGAAACCCACTGAAATGCTACAACAGGAAAAACAGGGGTGACAAAGAAAAGAACAATGCAGCAAAAAACTAAGAGAGGCCATGCAACAAGCTGGGGAGGATGAAATGAAGGGGGAAGCAGTTTGAACAATGCAGGGTTCTTTCCTGACAGAGAAAAGAGGCTTTACACATTCCTAGCTGCATTTAAAAGGCAGCAAAATGAGTAGCAGAGGCAGCCCATGCAAGCTATAAGACAAACAGGCTCACTCACTGTGCCACAAGTGCTGAAAAGATCGTCACACGCTATCCCCATTTTTGGATTTAGCATGCTTAGCCCCAAACTCTGCTGAAACAGATTCAATGCATTCAATATTGTTCATGGCAGGAAACTTCAGTGGCAGTGTAGTGTGCTATGTAAAAATTGTATAATGGCACACCCTGTTTAAATATGTTTCTTAATGCAAGACTCAGTCTTCAGTGTGGGAACTGAAAGAGCCCCCAGAACATGCTCCAAGCTTGTGCTTCTAATTGGCATTTGAATTATACAAAGTCTTAGCAGTGTTAATTTCTTTGGACTACAACTCCAAGAATTCCTCAGATAGCACAGCCAATGGTTCTACTGGCTGGGCGATTCTGGAAGTCATAGTTCAAAAAAGTAACTTTCTAATCTCTGCATTATATAAGAGAGGCAGTCTCAACCTCAGGTATGGCTCTCCATCCCCCAAAAGCCTGGATTAAGCACTTCAGTAACACAACTAGCTGGAACAGTATATAATGTATTAAATTTAACTCTCATTGATCTGTTAGTAGGTTCACTTGCTAGTTGGTGAGTTCTTAGCTTTCAAGGCATTCTGCCCTTTTAGTCTGGGTCCCTCCTCTATGAGAGGAATGAGGAAGCTTTTCCCCCCTCATTTTGAGGGCCAAATTCTCTCAGAGATATAGCACATTGGAGGTCATCAGGACCAAGAACAACAAGAGAGAGAAACAAAGCCAAGCATTGGGGAGACAACCATGTTTCTCATAGCCCCTCTCTGCCTTCCTCTGACTTTGCTTTTCTCTGACTTGCTTCCTCCCTGCTGGGCTGCTCTTGTCTGGGGTCTAAAATGACTGCTTGCAGAGGGCCAAGTGGAATTAGAGCCACAGGTAACTTACTCCTGCTCTGCAAGAAACAAAAGCCAGAAGTCCCTGCTCTCTCACATCCTCCAAAAGATCTCTCTTGTGGCAAAACAAACACTCCTCATTATGTAAACAGACAAGATAGATAGGTCACATGAACTCACAGGCATATATTTGCTCAACATGTCCCAATGCTTTAATTTTAGGCCTTAACCTCCTTCTGGTGCTACTGGATCATATTGACTACTAGCCCACTTCTACGCGAATGACACCTCTTCTTGTGGCACTGTGAAAGAACCCAGCACCTCGCAGGCATCTGGAGAGCACAGAGGAGCAGCAAGACAAGGCCAAACAGGTTGGGTCTAGTTGTTTCTTACCAATTCCTCTATCTTTGTACTGAGTTGTTTGTTTGTTAGATTGCTGGAGTCTAGAGCTACTGCCAGCTCCTGGTAACGTGTCTGATGGGCACATGCAGACAAGAGGAGGAGGGGGAAGAGGAAGAGAGCAGAAGAAGGGAAGAAAAAGGCAAATCATTAAAAAGGGGAGAAGAAAATGATCAACATCACAGCTGAACGCCTTTGTGGTACTCCATCCCCACAAACAAAAAACCCACCTCCCACTCAAACACTTGGGCCTAAATCCTACTGCTAGCCCCAACTAGAGTAAGCTACCATTCAGTGATGATCTAACAGATCTACTCCAGCAAGGAGAAGCAACTGGATTTAGGCCAAACCGCTTTCCCTTCAAAGGACAACTCTGCATTTTGATAGATCTCAAGATGGGTCCTTAATAAGTTCAAAATCCAATCTGGAAGTCACTGTGAGAACATTCATCCAAACACAAAAGAAACCAGCAATGTGCATTTTTATTTTATAGCAAGCAGGCAGCTGTACTCAAGCCAGTTCTCACTGCCAGAATGCACAGTGGGTACCTAAATCAGTTATGCAAACCAATACTCAATGACAAAGGGCCCATAGCTGTGGACCTACCGCCATTTCTTTCATATCTGTGCAAGACGTGGCATTTTCCCCATTCACGTAGGCCGTTGGCTGCAAAATATAGATATCTGTCATCACAACATGAAACTGGTGAAAGCTGATGTATCCTCCTGGCTTATGTAAACATGAATTTCAGCATGATATTCCCCTGATGGCAACAAGCTGAGGTTCACAAACAACCAGGGAAATGAAGAATCCGCTGCAAAGTAATTTAGCATAATTTCCTGTGGTGAGACTGGGTCACCTGAGGCACACAGCTAATTTGCAAACTCTTGCCCCCATCCTACCATTTTATTTTATTTTATCTATATACTGCCTTTCTCCCAGGACAGGACCCAAGGAGGCTTGCAACAAATTAAAACAAAGTACAGTTAACAACTATTCATGCAAAAGTTTTTAAAACATTAAACAACAATTCTGTTAAAAACACAGACTTAAAACAATTTAAAGCACATTTTGAACATAGTAAAACAAGATAAAAGGGACAGCATACCCCATTAAAATCTCCTTGTGTCACAAAGGGCTGCCTAAATAAAAAGATCTTTGCCTGCTGGTGGAAAAAGAGCAGAGAGGGAACCAACCTGGCCTCCCATGGGAGGGAGTTCCACATTCACCTAGAATCCAGCCATGCTGGAGCAGACCAAAGGCCCATCTTCAGGACCGGGGTTCTCTGGGGCCTGCTGCATACAGGCGGCTGACTAAGCGGTAGAGTATTGAGGTGAGACAATGGACTCCATAAACTTAAGACTGCAAGTAAATCACTTTTTTAAAAATATTCTCTTCCCTGTAATAGACAAATAACATCTACCCACAGGTAGAAAATTACCACGGCAGGGAGGATAAACTAGATGCTTCTCCTTGGTGAGAAGACTAACTTTTAAACTGCAGATAATTTTTAAAAACATCATCCCATCCTACCAACCCCTGGTAGTGTATGAAACCAATGGATTACAGGTAGTTGAAAGAGACTTGGATAATATGCTCTATTTTACTGCTAATTTAGCTGTTTTAGTGCTGGTGTGTCTCAGATTCTGAAACTGCTGCTTTTCTAGCAATATCAAAACTAGATTCCATCAGTAAAGTGAAAATGGCCGGAGCAGTTCAAGTACTTCTAGCATGATTCCACTGGCATACTGCCAACACAGCTCCTTGAGTATACTTGTCATTTTCTAACAGGTCCCAAGACTTGTCTGCAACAGACTAACATGACTCCATCTCCAGAATTCAAACTCCTAATTAGAAGGATGGAGAATGTGGCAAGTCAAAGTGCACACAGCTTCTTTAAAAGAACATTTAAAGGCATCACCAGTAAGCTAAAAGATGACAGCCCCTTAAATATCCCACTCATACAAGTATTCCCACTGATCACATGACACATTCAAGCCAATCATTTCTGATTTTGGTATGAAAACACCTTATTGTTTTATTGTCTACTATTACCTGGTTGACCATGCCGTTAAGCTGCTCGGACAGCTGGCGGAGACTCTCTGTCAATGAGAAGGACCTAGGAATGGAACAAGGCAGGTGCCTTTAATAAAACATGAGGAAGAAAGACACGGTATTACAGAAATACAATTACAGACCTAAAATCACTTACCTGTTTTCTTCAAATGCATTTTTATGATCTGAGTCACTGAGCTGTGGAATAAAGCAAACGTATAACTGTACAAGAAATGAGAAGCGTACAAATGAGCCCATGCATGAGCGTGCTGGCATGCACACATACATATAAACTCCAAGACAGAGTGGGCAAATTCTGCCCTCTCATTAACAACTTACAGCACATAGCAGAAGCACACAGAAACCTCTCACAGAGCCTGTATCGAGTGGTGACCAAGTGGCCATTTTTGCCAAATTCTCCACTACACTCACATAAGCAGTGAGCTCTATGAAGAAGGGTTATGACCTTCTCTCCATGCTGTTTTCCAAGTGTCTGGCCTACCAAACAACTGTTTGTAAGATTGTGTGGAACTTGGTTTAACCAGAGAACATGGCACGTATGCTTTCTCTTTTCATGTGGTGCCCTCAACATTTAAATCGTCTACCTCTCCTCAGCTGATTTGACACTGGAAAAAGCTGTTCCAGGGAAGATGAGGGCCTAAGAAGATCTCAGTGCACAAGAAGAGGAGACTTAAATTTTCTGTCCTTGCATACACGAGATGTTTTTAGACTGCCAGTCACATAACCCTCCTCCACTGGTTATGCTGGCTAGGGCTGAGAGAGGCTAGCTCCAAAAACATTTGGAGGTGACAAAATTCCCCAGCCTTGCTCTAGAACAAGTCACTTGCAGTGACTCTGCTTATGGAGCAGTGGAAAAGGGGTCGCTTGGACATTCTGGATCTCCCAGAGTCTTGCAGGGCCAATTCATCTCCTTACTGCAACTGGCCAAGCCCTGGCTAGCATCTTACCTGCCATCATCTCTCCCCAATCCGTATGTGAAACTTGCTTTGCTTCAACTAACACAGTGGTAAAAGTATCTGTAGGGTATTCAAACATTCACAAACCTGTAACAGCTGCATGCTCCCAGGTGCTAGAGCGGCAGAGCCAGGCAAATTGTTGCTGTTAGATAACGTGGGGACTCCAGCAGCCAGCTGTTCAGCATTATGGACAGCAACTTCACCATCACAGTATGCCTGTTGCAAAACACACCACAAGAATTACAAGCACCATGCAAGTGAGGGGAACACAGAGGAGCACATATGCAGAAACACAACTGTATTTGTCAAAGCTCAAGGCAAATCCACAGCACAGTGCTTCCTCCAACTTATTAAAAAAAACTTAACCCTGTAATATGAGAATGAGTACTGCAGAAATTAATACTGAAGTGTGATCTACTACAAAGTTGAGGGGCAGTGTCTGGCATTTATATTGCCCCTTTACTTTTAGATATCCCTAGAAAGATTGATTGGGTAGAGATGGAAGAGAAGGAGTTACCAATTACATTTGCCTGGGTTTGACAGAAAAACGCTCCCTCCCAAGATGCTGCCCATGGTTTCCAGGACACTGAAATCCAAGGGTGGCAGTCAGAGATCAGATCCAGATCAAATATAAATAGGACCATTATCCTAATTAAACTGGTACCTACTAACCACAGGTCTGGATTTTACTTAGAGATTAAATAACCAAATATAGTTTACATTTAGACAGACTACAAGACTACACTTGTTGATGCACCATATAGTCAGCAACAGAACGAGCCAGTCAATAAGGCAAGAAGTCATTCTTGAACAAAAATGTCTCGAGTCTATAACACTCAGAAAAAAAATAATATGATGGTAACTTTGAATGTGCCAAGATCACAGCATATTGATGCTTTTTCTTCTGGATCCATTCTGACAGCCTTCTGATCTATCTAAGCCTAGCCTCAGAGGGAGAGGCAGGAAGCATTTTCCAGTCATAATTGTAAAAGGCATCACCACCAAGCTCTCTGCTGCCACCAGCCAGCTCTACTATCTTGCGGTATCAAAGAAACATTCCACGTCAGCATTTCTGCCTTCTTAGAGTGTAACATTATCTGGAAATTCCCCTCATGCAGTTAACTGTCACATGAGAGGGACACAATGGCTAAGTTTGCTGACCTTCATCATGCCCACATCATATCCATAGGCAAAGAGTCAGATTTCAATTCATAATGTAGAGCACTGTGTGATCCGAACCTGACCATCATCCCAAGATATATTTTCACTGGGCAGAAAGAACTCTCCACTTCATCTTGATGGCCAAATACTTCCTCCTTCTGCCTCCACTTGACTTAGAGGACCAGGTTAATATATCCCTGTTGATGTTGAGCATATGCAAAAAGTTGAGGATTCTTTTGCTTACAGCTCATCTGCTGCCTGACCACCTCCCAGTTTGAGCTTGTGCAAGTGAACATGTATATGTGGAAGACAATCTTTTCCCATCATTTTAGCCAGATTATGGAAAAGCTTCTCCAGAGGGGTGCTTGGCTTTATCACTGCCCATTTTTAGGCTGGCAATAAAGAATGTGTTGTTCGTGTGTGTGTGTGTGTGTGTGTGTGTGTTTAGACATGTTGACTTTTGGAATATTTTTCTAGTCTACTACTTGCAATTTTTTTTAAACACTGTGTTTTTATGCTATTTATGGTAAGCCGCATTGACTGTACTGCACTCAGAAAACAAGGAAGTCAAATTGATTAATGAATAAAATATGGTCCCTGTAAGGCAGGCCACTTTTATTTTAATATCACTGCTAGAGAACAGAAGCTGATTGATTTGCTTATAAACAAGCCTGAACTAGATTTTGGTTTCTCAAATCTAGCTCTCTCCTCTGTGGATCACACTGTCTATGATGAAATGTAATTCCTGAGAAATAACTGAAAAATTGATCTATACAAAGGGCAATTCCAGCCATGAGCCAAATCTTCTTCCAGGCTACTCAGTTTCATTACAGATGGGCCCCTTAACACTGTTGCAATAAGCAAACATAAGACTACATTTTGCCCATGAAGCACACAAACACACATATATACTGCCATAAACAGATTCCATGCTTTGCCCCTCATCCGGAAACTATCATATTTATTTGATGACTGAATTCAGACAGGTCAGAAGATGCACACTGAAATGAAACCTGAGCTTTTATCAAACCATCCAGATACGTGCCTACACTAAAGATTAAAGCCTGAAACCTATTCTTAGTTTCAAACAGGCTAGGCCGATTGAACCAGGGGAATTTTACTTAAGTGTTGACTTACCATTTAGCAATTAATTCAATGGGTCTGTCCTAGGCTCTTCACATGTTTTGATACATGAAAAATTCACTCACATTTATTCCTAAAACATGGTAAGAAAACGTGGAGTAGGAATAATCCTTAGCAGATGCAGCTAACTCTCAGCAGATGCAGCCAACTGATTCTATTTTACATTTGGTCAAACAGAACTTGAGCTACCGAAACACACCAAAAATGGAAGTTTGTTTTTCCTAATACACATGTCTGCCAGCAGCCCCCGGTAATACATGAAATAAAGACAGCACTTCCTGCCTGGGCATATCTGAATATATGCTAGTCCTCAGACTTCATCACATGTGCAAGTTTCATCACCTGTCAAAACAAGAGCTGGCATGAACAGCCACACAGCTCATCTATAACCAGGCCAACAGTTTGATCAGAGATGAGCAAGAACATGTCCTTCTGAGATGAGGCACTTCCAAATAAAACAGTGACAGAGAGAAAAGAAGAACACAAGCAGAGAAGTCAAGACCCATCTGTAGGCCATAGTGAACAATGCTGTTTATGCATTCATTCATCATCACTTTGGAAAAAGAAGTTGGGGCAGTTCTCTCTCGCCAGTCTCTTCAGAGATGCCTGGCATATTTCCAAAGCAGCTGCTCTAAGCAAAGTTCTCCTACAAGTCCAAGGAGCTGCCCCTCTTCCCAGTTGAAATTTGAACTAAGCCAAAAGAAGTGCACACAAGTGCTGTGGTGGAGTGGGGAGCAGGTCAAAAATAGCTCAGTGTTAATGATGGCAACAACAGCACTCACATAGCTGACAACAAATATCCCAAAGTGAGATGTGTATTCATTCCACCCACTCCCACAGAAAGACCCTAATTTTTTAAGAAATAGGATCAGAAGCATGCAGTATAGACAGCAAGCCAGCTGGACAGATTCTGAATGCTGCCTCACCTTTCTCTTGTCCAATGAAGGTATGGCTACCCCATTGGAGCGGTTAAGGTCTGACACCAGCACCTTCAGAATGTTCTGAATCTAAAGGAGGTGAAAGAAAAGGGGAAAGAGAAACAGCTGAGAAAAGGGACAGAACGAAAACATTGATCAATGGGTTCCTGAAGCCAAAGGATCAAGAAAGGATCAGCAAAGGCTGAGATTCTAAAAAGACTCCAAATGGAAGTAAGTCCCACTGAGATCAACAGAACTCACTTCCATGTCATCTCTTTAGGATCAGGATGCAAGTCTTTCACTCCAAAGGTGAGTTCCAAAACATCCTTATTAAATATACCCTGGCTAAACCTGGAGGACCAAATCTAAGTTCTGCTGAACTACCTGATTTTATCTGTCCTGTTAATATTAAAAAGAGAAACACACAGCCTTGTTAAATTTCTTACATTATCAAAACTACTTCCAAGCAGAAGACAAAACATGTTGAAGCATGTAATATAGCAAATAAGCCACTCACATTTTCAGGAGACTCTCTGCCATCATTAGTTGGTGTCTCTGGTCTACTTCCTTCTTTACCTTTACGTTTCTTCTTGGCTCCTGATGTCAAGCCAGGGCTATTCTTCTGTTGATATTCTTTCAGCTGAAAACAAGGGAGAGAAAAACCCCGAAGTTCAACAAATTAAGTAGTCCCTTCCAACTCTATGATTTTGTATAGGCCTCAAACAAAAGCATAATTAGGAGGAGATTTAGGAAAAAGACCCAGCGTGCTTATTGAACCTAGCAAGGTGGGTCTATTTCAAAATTACTATTAGCAGAAGCACAAACACTGTGATGTAAAAATATTCTTGGAATTTTAGGCACTATGCTTTAGATGCAGCTTTAAGACTTGAATGGAATTACTGGGTTCACTATCATTCATCTAGTTAAATTTTAAAACACTACCCTTTCCTGTGGTACTTCAACCAATCACCAAAAGCAGTAGAAAGCAAATCTCAATATTAATTAAAGAAAAACTTTTCAGACCAAAAAGAGCAGTGAGCAGGGATATCCAAAAAACTTTTAACAACATTTGAAACTTACCATACCACCAAATTAAAATCTTGCAAATATTTACATTATCCCCAATATATGATAAAGCAATCCAGTAATTACTGACTTGAGCCAAATATCCATATACACGTATGAGATAGACTTAAAAGAGGTAGAAGGATCAGAAGGGGTAGAATTTATAAAAAGTTTCCCCTCATTATTTAGGTACCCACATCCTGAGGATGGGACATTTGTGAATTAAAGCCCAAGCTTAGGCTACAGTTTGAAATATGTTTTCCAATTCCGTTTGACAGCTTTTTCTACCAGCAGAACTAGGGAGAAAAATTCAAACTGCCAGGTGCATGGAATTTTTTAATGTATGCCTTCAAGGGTATGCCAAGACTCCAACAACTATTACAGCCCAGTGCTGACTATCTTTACTTTAAACATTTACTTCCTACAAATTTACTCTTTTAATGGCCTGAGTTTAGAAAGAGGCCATTAGAATAATTTCTCTGTAACTCATGATTAATTTTTTGAGTTTGTCAGTCTGACATTCTTAACCTTGATTACAGACAGCTTCAAAAATATCCTCTCTCCCCAACACTTTTTTCTGCTATAATGCTGGCTATTAGAACATAATAGAGCTAGGACACTATATTACTATTCAGTAGACTACTTAATAAGATATAGTGCCCACTATGCCTTCAAAGCAGGGAATATAAATAAAAATTACTTATCACTGTCACAATACAGATTTCATAAACCAGCAACTGAGGCATGCACAAACAAGCACTCACACAGGGGTGTGATCTGAATTCAAGTCTTGCACCACTAAGGCCAAGACATCAGCCAGCGAACCATCCCAGATCTCTTTGTCAGAAGAGTGGAAATCCTGAAGGAAGGTAGTAAACTATGTAGACTGGCAATATTTGCTCCATAAGACAAGACCAAAGCAGATTCTACAAGCCTCTATTTCCCTGCCAGCATTTAGTTTCAGAAGTTTTCTTTCCATATATCTGTTCAATGTAGTCCCGCTGATTTAAGCTTAAAAAAAAATCAGAAGAAAGCTTGGGGAAGGGGAAGTCTACTGCTGAGTGATACCAACATATAATGATGCAATTATGATAGAGGTGGCTTAAAATCAAGGTTAAATGAAAGCCCCAAAGGAGTATTTTCAAAAGAAGAATGTTTCTTTTTAGATATTTTCTATTTGTTAAGATATTTCCTATTTGTTATCTGACTGCACAAATATTATAACAACACAATACGTCAAAAGAAAATGACAGCAAATAGTCCCTTTAAGAGTCTATTTACAGTCCCTTATCTGTATTTGTGCTCCTTCCTCCACCTTTTTTTTTGGCACAAGACTGTCCTTAAGATCATGTGTTACTTTCTGGCCTCTCTCTGGGCAGTAATGGAGAAAACCCGTTATGCGGATTCTTACTCTCACCAACCCAGAGAATGGGGAGTGTTATCAATGATCTGGCAAGCCAGGGTCCATGGCTAATGATATGCATACATCTTGGAGTCACAAGTTACAGTGTAGATTGTGTTGCTTCTGTACAGCATCAAGCACACTGGAGAGTGGTTTGCTGTTGTCGTTATGTGCCTTCAAGTTGTTTCTCATCGCAACCCTAAGGTGACCTTATCACCATGGGGCTTTCTGGGGGCTGAGGGTGTGTGATCTGCCCAAAGTCACCCAGTGGGTTTCCATGGCTGAGCAGGGAAACAAACCGTAGTCCAGGGTTGCAGTCCAACATTCAAAACACTGCACCATGCTGGCTACTGAAGTGTTAAATGAGGACACTGCTAAACCACATCTGTTCTAAAAGACTTGCATCCAAAAGCATAAATACAAAACTAGTGGAGTCTTAACAATCTTACATAGCAACATACATACAGGCATACATACGCACCACGTAAATGGAGACAACTATTTTTCAACCCTCAGCCATTCTTGTTATTTGTAATGCTATCAGATTCTACCCTGGAGATGTTGTTTATGTAATGTCAATGTAATGGAAGTTTATAAATAGTGTTCAATAACTAACTGCCCCAAGCAAATGCGTATAAATTCTCATCAACTGTCAAGAGCAGATCTACTTTAACCCACAGAGAGACCAAACTCTAAGGGAGTCTGGTTACACTCACCCATCCTACCTCTCTATGCATCTAAAACAGGGCTAGGGAATATGCAGTCCTCCAGATGCTGTTGGTCTATCATTGCCATCATCCCTGGCCAGCATAACCAATTATGAGAGACTTGATATGCAACATCTGGGGAGCACGCATTTCCCACCCCTGCCTTTCAGCCCCTTCCATTTTAGCTCCAGTAATGGAAACCCTCTGGGTCACCTTGGGCAAGGCACATATTCTCAGCCCCGGAAAACCCCATGATAGGTTACCCTGGGTCACCATAGGGTCACCATAAGTCGGAAGCGAGGTGAAGCACAACAAAATGGAAAGAGATGGATGGGAGTCCTTCTCATCCTCCTTGAAAAATTTGTGAAATCATTTCTGAAATAGACTCTTGGGAAAGGTAGTCATGAGCTTCTATGACTTTGAAAGCCAAGCAAATAGTTACAGCAACCATCTTATCTTGACCAAACGCAAGACGAAGGTTCTGGCCTCTTGAGATGGGAGGGCAGTGAATCTCCCTGTCCCCTCCGAGCAGGAGAAAGACAACTCAGAAGACAGAGAGGCATGAGGCCAGCCTTGCCCTCCTGGCTGCCCAAGGCAGATTTTATGGTCAATTGGGCACCCATACATGGCACAAATCAAAGAACTGCTCTCCAAACACAAAGAAGTTACTCTTGCATGATGCACTCATATCCAAGCATTAGTTTGAACATTTCTCCACTCCAGTTTTGCAACTAATAATTTTTCAATTACAAATTTATAAAAGTTGCCTGGAGCCATAGAGTTACAATGCATTCAAGAGAACACTGAACAATCATGTGGCTAGTTGAAGTAGCATTTGCACAATTGGTATGCAAGCACAAAATCATCTTGGTGTCAACAGCACTGCTGTTCCACTGGCAGAAAAAATAGCATATGCTAAACACAGGTGTATATTTTGACTATTTTTTAAACAAATAACTACGGCTAATGGGAACTGAAGTCCAACAACCACAGTTCATATACTCTTTACAGAACAGAGGCTGGGTGCATAGAGTGTACATGTATTAATTCCAATTTACTTCAAAGTAGCACAGTCTCACTGAAGCAGTTGCTGCATGATAATGTCAGCACTTATGTAAATCATGTTGATTCAATGGATCTACTTTAACTGGAACCAGAAAATAGATTTAGGCCTATGTGCGCTGTCTACTGAAGATTCTCACATAAATAATGGATGGTGGAGGGAGAATTTGGAGATGGAGTATAAATCCTAGAATGACTTTGTATTCTCTGGCACTTCTCAAAGACATTAAAAGGATATTTTCTGAAGAACGACGGGAGAACATAAAAGTGAAATAAAATCTCGTTCTGAATAATGTAAGGCAGAGGGAAAAACTAGAGCTGACAATATAAAATGGGGAGAGCAATGGGATTTTAACATACTTTTATTTCTCTTCTCTTACTAAAATGAATGTAATGTGTTTCTGCTAGATCAAGTGTTACAACCCTTGTAATTTAACATATTTTGCAATTATGATTTTCCTGCTTTTTTAAAAAAGGATTTCTTAAGAACCACTTCCTGAAATTGTTGGCATGGATACTGAAAGAAGGTTCTTCCATGTGTTCTCAAAAGATACGTTTAAGATATGTTTAAGGTATGTGATCAGAGGTTCCCCTTTCCCCACTGAATCTATATGAGGAACTTCTCTCTAGGCTTTCAATGAATGTATTTATAAGACTGTGAGTCTTCCTTTCCCACCCACTATAACCATTAGGACAGGAGATAATAAATGAATGTATCTAAGATATTTAATAAGGGTGGAAGAAATACCACTTCCAGTGCATATACTAAACTGTATGCTGGTATTTTAAGGCTACCAAGGAGTGTATCTTAAGCCACTTAATTTAAGAGGTGGGAGCATACAGCATCTCAGGTATTTAATACAATATAGAACAGGTTTGTTTTCATCTATTCCAGAAACCGGGAGTCTAACCAACGGATTCAAATTAGAAGAAAAGAGATTCCACCTAAATGTCAGGAAGAACTTCCTGGCCATCAGATCTGTATGACGGTCAAAACAGACAGCCTTGGAGGTACCGGGTTCCCCTTCTTTGGAGGTCTGTAAACAGGTGCTTTAGCTCTGGACTCCTGCGTGGCAGGGAAGCTGGACTATAGACAGCTCCTGAGATCCTTTCCAACTCCATAACTCTTTAATAAGGGTGGAGTGGCTTTACGCATGCACACTCAACTCATCTGGGGAGAAGAGCCTCTTCTAGGCAATTTGAGAGAGATCTCCAGGCTATTTAATAAGAGTAGGAAGACCTGCTTACATACACTTTACATCCTGTATGTCACTTCACACATACAGTAATTATGTATCTGAGAAAGCTCTTCCAGGCATTCAAGGAATATGTCTAAGATTTTAAAGGACAGAGCTGCCTCTTCACATGCATCTTAGACCCCAGCCCTGGCATTCAGTGCCATCTCACAAATAAAACTACTGCCGTCATTCACCGTCACGCTGGCTTTGGCTTACGGTGACGCTCTCCAGGAGAGACCTCCAAGAGCCCCAGCCACGAGCTGCCCTGCTCGGGTCTCGCAAACTCAGGGCAGCCACGGCTTCTGCGAGGGAATCAGTCCATCTGTAACGGGGTCTTCCTATTTCCCTACTGCCACTCACTTTTCCCAGCGTCCCTTCCAATGATAAAACGGTAAAACAATACAAGGGGATAAAATGGAAGTGGAAGAAAAGAGGAAGGAGTTTCCAGGGACCTTCCAGACTAACTGGTTTATTTCAGTACGAGCCTTCGTGGCCCTCAATCCACTTTTTTTCAACACACAGTAGTTCGAATTGGGGATGCCCTAATACGGGGAGTGGGAAGAGGGCTGTCTCTCTGCGCAGACTTTCAGGGAGGAGCGGGGACTGTACGGCTCTCCAGATGTTGTTGAGCTGCAGCTCCCACAACCGCACAGCCAGTGGCGAGGAACGATGGGGTTTCCAGTTAAGGCCACAAAATCCCCACCCTGGCAGCCCCAATGAGCGCTGCGTCTCCCCGCATAAATACACGGGAGGGAGGGAGGGAGGGAGAGCCTCCGGCGTTCAGGGCGAATACGAAGGGGGAGCCGCTTCCCCACAAGCGCCTTCGGCTCTCGGGTGGGAAGAGGAGGCGCCTCCCGGCACCGCGGGAGGGGGCCCCTTCCCAGGCGTGCACCGGGTGTGTCGGGGCAGGAAGGAAGCCCACAGGCGGGGGGGCCAGGCCTCTCCCGTCGAGGGGCTCCGGGGGCGTGCCTGGGCCTGGGCGGCCCGGGGGCTCCCCCGAGGAGGCTGTCCGGGGCCTGGGGAGAAACCTCCAGCCGTCCTCCCGTCCCCTCCCGGCGCCGCCGCCGCGTCGGGCTCCTCTGGTTGGTTGGTTTTTTACCTTCTTCTTGGCCGCCGCCAGCTTGCTCTGCCTGCTCCCGTCCGCCATGTCCGAGCCGGGCCCGGGCCACGTCAGCCCGGTGAGGGACGAAGGTGGGTGGGGAGAAAGCGAGGCGAGGGACGCGGCCGACGGGGAACGGAGGCTCCGCCCGGGGCCGGCCTGTCTGGGCGGCTCGGTCGGGCGAGGAGGGGCGGCACTGCGCAGGCGCAGCCCTGGCGGGGCCCCCGAGGAACCGACCGCGCAGGCGCCGACGCGCTTCGCGCCATTTCATTGTGTCGTCTGGCTCGTTGGTGTTTTCTCCCAGGCGGAGCGAAGAGGGTCCCTCGGGAGGGGGGGGAAACGCTCCCGAAGTTGGTATTAGCGTATTCTTAGAACATGTATCCCGGTGTCGCCAGCGTTTTTGCATCTCCTCAGAAAGAGTCTTTATGTGTTTTTTTCTTCACTTTAAATTTTTCATAAATTATATTAGCAGTACTGTAGCATGTTGGGTTGCTTGGTTGTCATTTCACCTCATAAGTAAGGGTGGCCGACAAAGCAAAAGGAATAAAAGAAGCCCAATTGTATGTTACGCTTATTGGCAGAAGGCAGTACCTTTTAAATGTTCCTCATCTTTTATAGGTAAAAAAAGTGACAGCTAGAAAATTTATTGTTGTTTAAAATTAGCAATTTATGTTATTACAATAATTGTAATTAGTGTTAACAACTTAACTGCTACTGGTGGGTTTAAGTGGTTGCAATTTGCTGTTTAGGATATTCTCAGAAGTTGTGTTAACACAATAGAGATTTGGAGTTTTGTTTCATGTATAAATTGTTAACTAAAATATTTATCAACTCTCAGGCTGTCAGGACCCCTGTAGTGATATAATGTCTGTTTTTAACTGTTGTGCTTGCAATAACACAACAGATAAAAATGTGTAAAACCTTTTTTAAAAGTTATTTTAAAATGGTTTTGAAACGGTTTTAAAATACACTGTTAAAACAGTCTCAGAAGATGTGGTACTTTTGCTTACCAGGTTTTTGCACTTCAGTTCCCACAAGAGCCAGATATTACAGCCAGGGATACAGGATTATGGGAGTTGTCATCTAACACATCTGGCATTACAAAGCTGCTTTTGTAGTTACACCAAAAAAAGAAGACAAAGGCAGTAAAATATGCTGTAGTTCAGGACCATTAGCAGCCACATTTAGAAACCAAAGGATAAGTGACATTTAATAATAGCTATTAGAAAATGTCACAAAAGAATGTGCATTAGTAGGATAAAATTAAAATTTTACATCTTGATGCTATGCATATTTAATTGATCGAAGGTTCAATTTGAGCTCAGCAGGGCCTGAACCTTAGATGACAAAGCATGGAATTGCTGATTTGCCTTAACAATTACGTAGTTCTTGAAATGCTTTTAAACCCCTTATTGTCAAGAGTTTGGAATATTTATTCCCATTTGGTAGCATCAACCACTGCTACATAGAAGCAGCTTGCTGGGTCATACCGATGTTCTATTAGCCCATTGCCCTGTTTTCATTCCAACAATTAATTACATCCCGTGTGAACTAGTTCTTCCTTTTCTCTGTCCTGGTGCTTCTTGCCAAATAGTTTAATTAGATGACCCCAAGGCCTGGGTGTTATGAGAGAAAGAAACTTTTCTCTGCATGCTTCCTCTGAAGTGTTGCCCATGGCTGTTCATTTTTCTATTATCTACAGGAGCACTTCAGTGCCTTAAAGACAGAAAATGAATAAATCAACAAAAGGTAGAGGGATTCAGGTCTCGTTCCATAATCTCCAACTGTCCAGATTTGGCTGGGACAGTTCTGATTAATCCTTTTGTCATCCCATTTTTTTTTGGCTGCATTTAAAATATTCTGTTTCTTTCCTCTTTCCACTTCCCTTCTTTCTCCTCAGCTTATTTCAGTTGCTGCAAACAGAGTTCAAAGTGCAAAAGTAGGTAACACTCCATTGATTCAGCAAAATCTTGACCTTCCCTGTAGGCTTAGGCAAAAGCAAACTGCTGGAGCCTCTCCCAGCTTGTATGTTCTTCCTCTTTAATAACTTTTGCCAATTTTGACCACATTCTGATGTTGCTTGGTCACATGTCCCAATTTTCATCTGTGAAATTTTAGAGGACATGTGATCCTATTGTTAGGACAGATTGGGGCAACTGCTTCAGGCAGCAGATGCTGGGGGACGGCAATGGAAATTTGTTGTGGCTTCCCCCGCTGAGTCCCCTCCCAATACTTTGGCCTGGAGATTCCTGTCCTCTAACCCGTAAATTTTTCTTGTCTACAGTGGAGGATGGTAATTCCACTGTAAGATTTAACTGTCAGCTCACTCAGTTTCCAGACATTGTTATTTTGGCCTTTGCCTCAGACAGCAAAATACCTTAGGTCTGCTCTGAAAAGACCTACAGTTGCAGTTTCTCAGGGAAGGTTGCCTCAGCCCTGTAAAGACTCAACACAGAGAAAGGCTGTGCTTCTCTTCCTCTCCTTATATCATTCCTGAATTCTGCATGCTGTGTGAAAAGCTTATTAAATAATGATTCAGAGGGAAGGGCTAGTTGCTCTACCTGAAATACCAGCTTCTGTCACATTTGCCTGGAGGATGTTCCAAAACTGTTTCACTTACATCTGTGAGGTATATGATACTCAGCTGCTCAGCTTCAAAACTAAAAGTGCCACAAAGCAAATTTATTTCATTTATGCATTTAGTCTAGGGATTTTAATACCTTGCCTTTTCTGCTTGACTCATTTGCTGATGGGGGCCCAACATCATGTTGCAGTTGCGTTCTGTGTGGCATAGCCTGCATTAAGTAGGAGGTTAGACTAGATGACCTCAAACATTCCTTTCTGATCTGTAATTCTGTTATTCAACCATTCCAGGTCAGGAGGAATCCAGCGCTTTGACTCACCTTCAGGCTTTTAAAAAAAAACAAAAACCAAGCAAGCATCTATCATGGAATGTATTTTATATCAGAAAGTTCCAAATTCAAAACCTCTTTCATTGTCTTGTGACATTGTTATTGTTGTTTTACTTTTTTTTCTTTTTTTACTGTCCCAGCAAAAGTTTGGACCACATTTTAAATCATCTGAATGCTGGGTTTCTTGCAAATTTTACTGTAGTACAGCCAAAACTCAAGGAAGTTATCACAGTATTATGATTTACTATAATGTACAGATCAACCTGTATAAATTCCCTAGCTGTCTAGAAGATTCTGGCAGCTCTAATCTGCATCTCTATTTGTAGTGTTTAGGTTTGCTTCTAATTAACTCCCCAGTGTCCCTTCTTTCATTCTGTTGCAACCAGCTGTGCTTTGATGAGCCTAGCCAAATCCACTGTATTAAAGAGAAGAATCACCTTTCCATTCTGGGTTTGACTTTTCAATTGTAAATAGGATTAAGGTGCAATTGCCTCTCTCACATTGCCTGCCCCCCCAGCTTTGGTGGGGGGTGGAAAAGGGACAATCCAAAGCTTGGCACTGTTACCGCTTGAGATCACAGCTCCCAGAATCCCCAAATGGGCAGAGAGTATTGGGAGTTTAGTCCCAAAATGTAATTTAGCCAAGCTCTGGCGGTGTCCAAGACTCGAGTACTATTAAAACTGGAGTGAATCCAGCCTAAAAAACTACAAAGCCCAAAGGGCAATGTGCTTACTTATTATGCAAAGTGAAAGTCCTAGAATGCATTGCAAACACTTCTTTTTTTCCTCTCTCTCTACTTCCTCAGACTACAAATCCCATAATGCAAAATGAACAGGAAGTTGTTGAGATCGACTTAACTGGCGCTAATTTGCAACTAATCAACCTGGATAAACCTGAAGAAGCATCTCCTTTGAATAAAAGATGGGAGCAAAGCCCAGGAGGAAGGGGGGGACCCTCACCTAGACCTTTCCTGAGGAGGTACGCATGAGATTAATAGTGAGCAAATTTCCCCTCAGATTCACTTTCATTCACTAATGTTGGTGAGAACTGTGTGAATAGAAAATCACGAGTCTCTTTGGGAACATTCTTTTGCGTTTTAGTCCTTCCATGTAAGAGGATGAGCTGGCAGAGCAGACTACACCACTTCTCAGATTTGCCTTAAATAAACATTTGCCTTGAATAAACATTTGCCTTAAATAGTTTCTCCTTCATATGGAGTGAGTTTATGATCTGAGGAATTTTTAAGGATTCTTCCTTCTTTTTCTTTTAAACTCAGGACACCCGTTGGCGCCCAGAGAAATTGCAATACAAGTTTCAAGTCTCCAGTAAGTATCTGTAAGAAGGATGGAAATTTATATTCAAATTAGATTTTGAGCAAGATTTGGGAAAGAGGGGAATAGCGTTGCAGCCAAATGGTTGTGCTTGGCCATTTAATGACATTTTCAATCTTTTCTCTGCTACTGTGAAAACCTGGAAATTAATTTTTTTTAACAAAATGAAAGCTAGGATTGTTATGAACATTGCCAAGAGAACTGAACAGATTAGACTCTTGTGGCTTTTTTTCCTGTGTAAGCATGATTTTTCTTCTTGGAAAGAGAGGCCTGATAGAGTTAACTGATTCTGCTTTTTGACATGGTTGTTCTGTTCTAGCTTTTGATGTCATTTCCCAGCCATGTGAGTGATGCACTTGAAGTCCTTTAAGGCTTTTGGCAAAACCTTAAACTTGTCTCTTCTCAACAGGTTCCTTCTCTAAGGACCTGTCAGCCTGCTGATAAGGATACTCTGCAGCAGGAAATTGAAGAGCTGAAGAACAAAAGTACATCTTTAGACCAAGAAATTGCACATCTGTTAGCTGAGTATGTACCTGGTCACTTTTGATGTCCAGCATAAGATTTATCTGGAGTGTTGTTTTTTTATAGTTCCGGCACACAGGATATGGTCAAGCTGGAGAAAGTGCAGAAGCAGCATAGCCAAAATGATCAAGGGGCTAAAGGAGCCTTTCTCGGCCTTTCTAACCTGAAAGAACCCTTGAAATAGTTAATATTTACAAGTCTTTCAGAAAATTGTCTAGTTGGTTGCATATTTACTTTCATATGAATTTAGGAAAGTTTTCTTGCTCAGAAAACTTAATCAAATGTATGTTCTATCAGTCAAAGTAGCCCAATGATTTAAGTGATGGTGATGAAATGCCTTGCCATTTTACTACAGTAAATGTATTATTACTAATTAATGTACATTTGCCAATTATGAAGAAGTAGGACATTAGACAGTAGAAGAATAAGAGGGGCTGGAATTGAACTTCTGGTGTACTGACTCCACAGCTTTTCATTCATAGGGTTGCTGTTGGTTGAAGTCAACCTGATGACAGTTAACAACAACATACCAATTGCTAAAGAATATGAGCCAGAGAATGTAATTGTGCTTATTCTGTGGGAGCAGAATGATAGACCATCGTGACTGTTCTAATGTTCTTATTTAAAATTATTCTACTAATCAGAACTGAAACTTCCTATCTGATATGGTTAGACTTCAGTGGGCTTTTTCACTAAGGGTAACCACAATGATTATTGCAGAAAATAATAGTAACTTCAGTAATTTAAGACTTATTAAAGATGGGAGGAATTATGAAAGGCTGAGGGGAGCAGAAGGTATATGTTGCATTTTGAGTAGCTTTTCATTTTAAAAAAATCACATCTGATCTGAACTGAACATGGTGTCCTGTATTCTTTTCTGAATTTTATTCTTCACAGAGGATACAGCCTAGAGGAATTAGAAAATCACATTGCTCTGCTCCACCAATACAATGAGATAAAAGACACCGGCCAGATGCTTTTAGGCAGACTGGGTAAGAATCAAGTAAGAAATTCTGCTTGCAGAGTTTTATTTTTAAACATTCCATTTACAGACAAAAAAATTCAGATGGTTTAGCTTAGGATAAAGATACTTCACTGTCAGAAGTTCTTATTGTTCTAGTCTACTGGTGGGAACTGCGTGGACCTTCAGATGTTGTGGGAATGCACCTCCCACCAGAGCACACTGTTAACTTTATGCATCCTAGAGCTTCTGGAAATTGTACTCCAATGACACCTGCAGGGCCACACAGTTTCCACCCCTGATCTGATCTAACAAACAAGTCAGTTTCATGATCCAATAGGAATGATGCAGTTCAAGGATAGGGAGCATGGCCCTCCAGATGTTGCATCCCATAATTTCTCACCACTGGGTATGCACTGATGGCAGTTCAAGGCCTGGGTGACCACAGGTTCCCCATCTCTCATACTGCTGAATTTGTGGGGCAAGAGGGGATAATTTGAAATGACTTAATCAGGGTAGAGAGCCGTTGATTATCCAAGGTAACCAGACTGAATGCAAAGATACACGGGTGCAAGTGGTAGGAGCAAGTTGACAGTAGACACACCTTCTCAGTTATTGTTTGTGGTTTTATTCCCTCTTCTAGCTGTGATCAGAGGGGTCACCACAAAGGAACTGTACCCTCTGTTTGATCTGGACCTTAATGACTAGAAGGAATGTAAAAACAGTGGCGTCTGTTGACTAAAATGGTGAAAACTACTGCAAGTTCAGATTTTCCAAGAAATGCTGATGGAGCCACGGAGCTCCCTCCTTTCCTTAATTTTTACAGAAGACGTGCCAAGCATTGGTGCAGACAAGTTTTTCTCTAAACTAGCCATAATCAACATATGATTCTCTGGAGAAGTGCAGGTGGTTGTGTTAGTTTGGCTTGCCTTCTTTGTATAAGCTGAACTAGTAGGGTGTAATATTTTTGGGAGGCTGGTATAGTATCCCATCAGTTCTCTATGCATTTTCCAAGTGCAACTGGTGAGCTTAAAGCAGGGTTGTAGAATGTGTAGCCATCCAGTCCTCGCAAGCATAACCAATAACAATGGCATTGCAGCCCAACGACCTCTGGAATTGGCTTCTCACCTCTGTGCTAAACAGAAGCTACCATACTTTGGCATCCCTTACAAGGTTGTTTTCCATTCATACATTTAAGCAATTATCTTATTTCATGGCTCACGTTCACCTCCTTTTCAGTACTTTGAAAGGAAGATTTCTCATCTTTCTAGTTGGCAGAATTTGGGTCAAAACTATGACGTAGATACAATGTACACATTGAACTAGCAAGTTGATTGTTTAAAGAAAATCACTTGATAATTTGTCTAGAAATAAATGTGAAAAGCATTGAACTGCACTGCTTTGTTGGGCTTGTGTCTTCTGGTTTACTGGCATAGAAGTCAACACATATTCTGTTAGGGATGTAAAAAGGCATATGCCAGAGATTCTGCCCATTACTAAAAGTGGATACACCTTCGTAATAACCAGCCTGTTCCTTTGTGTAGCTTGTTGACTTGGGTCCACCAATCCTTTTATGGAAACTTTAGCCATTGTACTTGCCTATGGTCAGCAACTCTCCCTAACAAAAAGAGAAGAGCAGGGAGTTCACCAAGGTGTGACACTAGCTTTTGGAAAGTTTTCTGTACTGAATGGCAAAACTTAATTATTCAGGTGCAAAACAGCTCAGGGTTTGGGCTCCAGGATGCTTTCCTTGCCTGCACTTAACCAGTCTTCCAAGAAGATCCTCATCTTATCACTGACTCTTCCAGCAAAGTGTTCCTTCCACTGTTTTGCCCTCTTCCACCATCAGTCTCAGCCTTTCCATCTCCCTCGTCATCCTCCCAGGGGTCCTCCTGGTAAGCTAGGCTGTTTTGGAGCTCATGCTTAATTTTGAGCCTAGATTTCAGGATTGCATTTTGGATGTTGGGAAGGTCCCACTGTGTCCTCAAAAGGGCATCCTCCAGCATGAAAACACCATCCCGGACCCTTCTGACTTGCGTGCACACAGCAGATGACTTCAGCTCCAACCCAATTTCATGGACTACCTTTCGGAGATACTGTTGAGTCTCATGCAAACAGTGAATTTCTGCAGAGGACAGAAAAAAAATTATCTCAGTAGATGGTTCCAGGGAAACACCTCCTGCAAACTGTCCTCAAAATAATTATTATGCTCTGGCTGCAGCTATTCTTATTGTTTTTCCTCTGTTTGATAAAGAACAGAGCCATAGTCCAACACATTGGAAAGCTGCCTTACAGGAAAGAAGCCGCATTAATATAGTAATTAGTAGGTTAATTCTAATTTAATGTTGACTTTTATATTTTGATTATTTAAATTTGTTAGCTGCTTTAAGTCCAAACCCTGAGAGAATGGCAGGATATAAATAAAACGAAAAATAAATAATACACTATCACTGAAGAAAAGAAGTGTTGGAACGGACCTAAGAGTCGTCTAGTCAAGTCAAACTACCTGTTAATACCAGAAAGCCAATCCTACAGCATCTCCAATTGGTAACCATTGAACCTCTGCTTAAATACCTCTGATTAAAGAGAGTCTGCCTGTTTTCAGGGGCTGTCTGTTTTGCTTCTCAACTCAAGAAGTTGGACTGCAATGTAGGAGATCCAAGTTGCTAACAACAGGGACTAGGCACCTGGCTTTTGATTTAAAAACAATTGCAGAAATCTGCCTTAAACATATAGGACACAGCATACCCAGTTGGAATTCAGGAGGTGCAAACTGGAGACATCGCACTGCTGTGATCAAAGGTGGGCTTTTCTCCATGGGACGAATTAATCCTCTCACAGCCAACTCATAGGCCTCTTGAGTTTTCAAGTCAATGTTAGCATATCTGGAAACATACAAAGGTAAAGAATGTGACAGAGAAGGGAGTTAGCAATTCCAGGGTTTTGGTAGTTGCAGGTTGTAATGTCCAACTGGTTCACACAGTACATTGTGTCCATTCAAAACAGACCCAGTTATTTACAAGGCTGGCTGTTTTGTGAGCAGACATAATACATGAGAACTAGGTAGGCAGATATAATTCAAAGTCATTCTCCAAAATTCTAGTAGCTGAAAGAGTCCAGGTTTCATTCCAAGAAATATGCTTGTTTAAATATGAGATACTGCTAGTCAGTGTAAACAATAGTAGAGTAGGTAGATCAAAAGCCTGACTTGAGAGAAGGCAGCTTTCTGTGTTATGAAGAGATTAGTGGGAGAGGACACATTCTGTTTGCAGCATAGTCCTGGAAGCTCCCAGCTGTGCCATATTTTTCTATGGAGAATTTTCCATCTCTCTCTCTCTCACACTTTCTGAAATGGAACCGATAAGTAGTGCAGAGAGAGAGAATAAGTGAAGCTAATACTGTAGTCATAGCCCAGCAAAAGAAACAAACTGTTCATATATAACGTACATCTCTCTTTATATGTACATGTCTTTAGATGTAACTTTACAACAATAGTGTTCTTTCAAGTGTACTCATTTCTTGTTCAACATATGCTATTTTTGTATATTATTACCAATATTCCAGTAATATAATTTTGATAGAAGGCTTTAAATGTATTTGAATATATATTAAACCAAATGTAATAAATTAGATAACATTAGGGCACTGGAGGGTTTTTTTTTCTCCCACAGGAAATCTACCATGGCTGCTTTTACTGAAAAACCCACATTAAAGCCATTCTTCCATACCTCTTAAACTAATAACTGAAATAATATGCAAGTCCTCATTGTGGTAGTAAACTTTGATTAAGCCTGTATCAATTCAGATTGCCAGTGAGGAGTGATGGGACTGAATATTTCCTTTTACCAGAAAACCAAAATCTCACACTGCCCTGGCCTTCCAACAAGTTAGTCTTCTATGCGAAACATACTTGTAGAAAGCAGCTTGCTATTATTTCGCAATCTGAAGTGGTACAGCCCATATCAAGATTTTAACCACTTCAGTGTAAACATGTCTCAACTACAAACTTGCAAGGATCAGTCAAACAGCACAAGTATTGTGAATTCTTTGTTCATTTCATGTTGCTCTGTTGTTTCCCCAGACTTATCTGCAGAGGTTCTTATCTGCCTGTTTCCAAGTAAATACTTCAGCTAAAATACTAAACACACCCATTCGGAAAGGTACACAAGGTATTTCAGGATAGTTTAGTCATGTGTGTGGAAACACCATCCTTTTACAGTTGTGAAATTTAATAGTCCATTCACTTCCGACCATGTTTTTTTCCATCTTTATTATTACTTGACAGGGAAGCATCAGTACTCCAGAGTATTAAAGCATAATTCTTTACAAGAAAATGTTTCTTCAAGAAAGCTTCAACTTCTCTTGTTATAATCAGGGGTAACAAGTATTGAGGGAAATCTGGTCATAACTCCCTAAACTATCCTGAAAAGCTTAGACTTTCCTGAGAGAAGAGGTTTCAGATTGTGATTCTGGAGAAGAAACGGAAAACCAAAAGGCAGTTTTTGTGCATAGGAGGCACAATTTATTGAAGACAAAACTGTGTAAACTTCCAGGCACATGGTGTCCATTATGCACTCGCCGTGAAACAAGCTTACGGAGGAAAAAAAACTGCAACCTATCTGTGCAGCCCAATACTTTCCTCTCAGCAATGCTACTTTCTGCACCAAATGTCCACTGGTGTAATTTCCTGTGCTGGACTGTAAATGCCTTGAAATGAAGTCAGATCAGGCTCTAAACCAAAGGTGGGTAACTGGGGGAGAATGTGGAGGTGAATTTCAATCACAATCCTTCCCCCCCCCAAAAAAAAAATCAAGTTTTTTTTGTTCCCAACATCCTCTAGGCCCAAGTGAGGCTTTTTTTAAAACAACAGGAAGTTACCTGGAAGTCATTTCCTCTTCACTTCCTGTTTTAAAAAAGGCTCACTTGGGTGTAAAACGGCCTAGGTTGGGGGGGGGGTATGGTGAAAGTACTCCCATTCCAATTTTTTTAATGTGTTGATTTTTGTGGGAGTCCAGAAGGCTCAAAAGGGCACATTTTGCCCAGCTCTTTTCCAAAAACAAAGTTACTATAAAAGGATTAGGCTACTGATCTGTTGAGATTAGCTTCATCTCTCACTCATGCATTTGTATAGGCAGCTTTGCTTTACACAATATTTAGGACAGGTGTTCTTTTCTTTCATCAAAGGGAGCATGCTTACAACTCAGGATGGCATCCGTTTTACTACAATTTATCCCTGGAGAGTTCAGGACTTTCATTTTGATTCAAGAAAGAACTTTCTTCCAGTGGCTCAAGAAGCCCTGAAGAGAGAGGCTCTCCTGCTGGCTAAATGAAGGTCTTCTTTGCTGTATGTCCCCCTTCCTCTCCCACTGTCCATCCCACACACCAGAAAGAGTCTCCAGCTACCCAAGCCAAGGGGAGGCCAGCATCTCTGCCTCATCCTGCCTAGTCCAGAGGGTGCTGTGGGGTTCCTGCCCCACATTCTCTCATCAAGGTTTCTCCTGTCCAGATAAAGGGGGCTGAGGTTCCTCCTCTGCAGAGCCCCCCTCCATTGCAGCCTCCAGGAGCCGGTCAACTTCAGTCTCCGGGCGCAGAACACACCATAACAAAATGGCTGTTATTGTCAGGCTGAGCAGTATCACCCGCCACAGCGGCTGCTGGTGATCGCTTCCCATGGACCTGTCCACGCTCCATGTCCGGGGGTTGGCGGGGCTCTTGAGGAAGCTTAGCGGCTCAGAGCTCTCAGGCTCCTGGCGCTCTTTGGGAGGGCAGTAGTGGCGCAGCGGAAGGAACCGGGGGGGTGGAGGCAGCCTGGGGGAGAGAAGTAAAGAGACTTGGGGTGAGTGGGGAGACAGCAGGGTGCCTGACTGACTGCCCCACCCCACCCCGGCCCTCCTGCTCACCCCCAGAGAATGCTTAAGACTCTATAATCACCCAACAAACGGGCAGTGGGATCTGAAAGAGGATGGAACACTGTTTGGAAAATGGCCACTTTCTAAAATCTCATCAATCTATACAGTAAAGAAGCAACACGGTTTAGTTTGGGAGTTGGACAAGAACTCTGGGAGATCATGGCTTCGAATCTCTGCTCAGCGATGGAAGCCCACGAAGTGACTCTGAGGAAATCATATTCTCTCAGCCTCAGAAGAATGCAACACCAACTTCCTTGGACTAACCCTTGCAGGACAGGGTGGCCCAAAGACAAGTTTGACTTGAAGGTATATAACAACAAAAAGTATTAGCAGAAAGGACACTGGAACACTGTGTTGCTTGGATGCACCTGTTTTTTGCCAGAGTAGCACCTTAAACGTTTAAATTCAGAATTGTGCTCATCATTTTTTATTAATCTTCTACATCCTCTCTCAGCCTTAGATGAAGGCAATGGCAAACCTTCTCTGAATAAATTTTGCCAAGAAAACCTTGTGATAGGGTTGCATCAGAGTCAACTTGAAGGCACACAACAACATCTAAAGAGCATGCTTCCAAGTGTCTGCAAAGTATCTTTCCTTCACGAGACAGCATGGATCATGGAGCAGCCAGCGTTCGCTAGTCTCAGAGGGAACGGTTAGCCCAAGAAACAGCTGCTGAGAGATGCCTTCCTTGCTTAGCCCCACCTCAGCTCCAGGCCATCTCCGGCTGAATACTTACTGCAACAAAGCTTTTTGATGGGATCCCTGGATAACAGAAAGAATACGTTCCAGCTGCTCCCTGGTGATGTGATCTGCATGTGAGGAGAGGAGAAATAATGCCAGAAACAGAAAACTAGTTGATCCAGCCTGCACCTACCCCACCCTCCACAAAAAAAATCAGCCAGAGTTTGGAAAAAGTCCTTTTTGGGACTACAGACCTGGGAGATTCCAAACAAGCTCACAAGTCACATAATGCAAAGAGGCTCCTACCCAGTGATGCCAAGGAACTCTGCACATGGCACAACCGGAAAGAAATCCAAGATATAGATTCAGTGTTCTTAAAATCCTGGGAACCACTTTCAACTCCTCTACAATACACACAGGAGCTGTGGTTCTTAAAGATTGATCATCCATGGTTTGGACTCCAGCTCCCAGAATCCCTGCACCATTTGTCACTCCAGTGCAAACATCTGAGGGGTGATGTCTGTAGTTCCAAAGGTGGAGCATCCACTGTACCAAGGATCACAGACAGGTAGCAGGACTGCGAGCACAAGATGCGGGTGGCAATTCTGTGGCCCATAAATGTGATGTAATAGCTGTATTTCAGCTAGATGAAAGTCAATCACAACATTTACAGCCAATAAGAGAAATTGCTCTCAAGTTCCACTTACCAAATGTCGTCTTCTCAATCAATTTGCCTACATCTGAGAAGTCGTCAGTAGCTTTGCCGAACAAGCCGCGAACTGTATAGGTCTTTGAAAGGAAAGAAAGAAGAAAACTATGGTGGGATGTATTTAGAGTGGAGAAGCTTCACTAGAATACCCAGAGTACTCCCCAAGACAGATGTGAAGGCACAGGAAAAAAACTGGGAAAATGGAGGGCGGGATGCTTTCTTCTATTGTTTTCCAAAGTCTCTTTTTTCTAGAAAAATTGGGGAAAAGGGATTATGGAATATTTTCTCTTAAATAATGAATAAAATGTTTTTAAGAGTAGGCATTCATATATTCGTTGCTCCAAAATGATTGCTAAAAATTACACCATCAGTTCTCTTTTAAGTTGCAGCTTAAATGCTGAACTGTTTTTCCTGGATTCTCCATCCAAGTAGAGACAGAAACAGCATTCATGCCTTTACTCAGAATTATAAATATGCTCAGTAAGAGACATCCCCTTTCCCAACTCACCAGCCAAAATAATGATCAGCTTATGACCCATAATTCTAACTATTCAGCATCATTGAGGCAAATTTATAATACCTTCCTAGCCAAACTGCTATGTTCTGTTTCTAGATATCCACCTAGTTGTGCCTCTATGAAAACAATCAAGTGAGAAAGTCACCAAAACACTACACTGCAAATGAGTCCTCTTCAGGATTTCCAGCCACACCATGCCAGTTCTTTTCCTCTTCCCAATGTGCAATCCTGACATCCCCTCACACTACCCTGCTGAACCCATGCAGTCCTCCCTGGGTTAAGTGGTGAGATGGGTCCCTGCTCCGTATTTTATTTTTCTGAAGAAAAAATCATGAAAGGTTTGGAAGGAGGAGGAATGACTTAGGGAGCTAGGTATGTTTAGCTGAGAGGTGACATGGTAGCCATCTTTAAATATTTGGGGGGATGCAATGTAGAAGATGGGGCAAGCTTGTTTTCTGCTGCTCCAGAGATTAGGACACAAACCAATGGTTTCAGAGATTCCGCCTAAAC
Organism: Cyclura pinguis; assembly: GCA_030412105.1. NCBI lineage: Eukaryota > Metazoa > Chordata > Lepidosauria > Squamata > Iguanidae > Cyclura > Cyclura pinguis. The sequence continues at coordinate 2,527,266 of CM059613.1, forward strand.
AATAGGAAGAGCTAAGGGGTGAACTCTCCTTTAGAGGTCTTTAAACAGAGGTCGGGTGGACATCTGTCAGGAGTTCTGCAGTTGTGTCTTCCTGGATGTCAGGGAGTTGGACTAGATGGCCCTTGCAGCTCTTAAGATTCTGTGCTTTGACCTGGTACTTCTGTAACCTTCAGGACTCTCCAAATTCTACTGGCGCTTCCTCCTTGTGCAAAGTGGCCTAGCACATCAACACTTGTATCACTGAACATTGGAGACAGAGGGAATGATACTCTACCCTGCTGAGATGAGCGTTGTACAGGTCAGTAAGCAGCTTGTTACCATGACCCACTCCAAGCACTGAAAAATATAAAGGAAAGTAGGGGAGGGGACAGAGAAAAGCATCAGCAAGATGGTTCTGATCACACATTACTGCAACACACTTCCTGCAGTGTAAAGGGGAAAGTTTTTCATTCGTGACGTGACTCATTGAAAAAGATGACAATGCTTGGTAAAGTGGAAGGTGTTAGGAAAAGAGGGAGGCCAGACTCTGGGTGGATTGATTCAATCGAGGAAGCCTTGGCTGTCCTGAGCGGGCAAGACCTAAGCAGAGCAGTGGAGGTCTCATTCATACGATTGAGAAAGTCAAAGTTGGCTTGACAGCACACACTGTTTATAGTCACCTTCTCCTCAAAAAATATAGATAAAAGCTCATCATTAATATCTAGCTAAACTATCAATACCATTGATTTAACCGAGGCCCATTAAATAAGATTAGGCAATTTTTCCTTACCAAGTACCCCAGAGGACTTTCGGTCCAGGCGATGACCTGCTCCAATTTTCAGATGGGTAAATACTGGTCCAGAAACTGCAGAGGGCAAGAATTAATACAGGTATATATACTTCAGTTAATGAAGCGGAGGTTTTCCTGAGAATAATTTCTTTAACAGAAAATTCGGTACCAGAAGCAGAAAAAATAAGTTATTACACCACAAAAAAAGGGGGGGCAGCTCAACATGTTTCAACCTTTTATCCGAAACTAACAATAAACATGTTGAAATGAAACACCCAGGTCAAATAAACCTTGCATCAGTAAAGAAAATATTTTGAAACTTCTAGAGACCATTTGAAGGTTTCTTCCAAAATAAAGGGATGTCTGCCTTGCATTTTTTTCCTTTGTCAAGTAGCATTCCTCTCTAGCAATCTAAATAAGCACAGTTCTCCTAGGCTTTTGTTGAAAGACTCGGGCTGATGGTTAACCAATACCCTACAAGAGAAGTGAGCAACTGTGTAAAACTATGGGGCTGTATTAGCCCCCCAGGACAGCTTGGAGGGCCACACCTTCCACCACATCTGCTTCAGCATCACTTGGAAGGCCACATATTCCTTGTCCTTGTTTGAAAGCTCCTTGCTCCTACGATCATCTTCTCCACAACAGTTCCCGCCTCCAACTTCTTACCTAGCGGATGGTCAGCTAACACAGGGATTGCCGCAACTGTCATGGTCAATTCCTTGCCATCTTTCCCTTCCGCGGTGGTGGGCAGAAAGCGTACATGTTGCCGTGGTGGAGGCCGCTTTAATGCATTCAAGTCTAAACACAGGAAGTAAAAATCTGTGGGTTTTTTCTTTTTTTGGAAATAAATTATAACTCAGTCTGATTAACACTGTTAAAATGCACACATTTCTAACCAAGAGGTACACGCACAACCTTATTTCTACTTCCTAGTTATTAGAAATAAATCAGTAAACAAAATCAAGAATGTAATATTGTAAAAGTTATATAAATAGAGCTTGTCCATCCAAAGATCAAAGGCTGTAAACTTCCAAGCTGTGCTGCACCCTCTATATCTTATTAGCACTCCAACTCCCATCAGCCTCAGCTCACACGGGCAACATTCAGGGATAATGAGAGCTGGGGTCCATCAACATCTAAAAAGGGGCCCCTGGTTCTCCCTGTTGCTGGAATTAAGTCCAACCAAATTCAGTGGGGTCCACCACCAAACAACTGCACAGTTTTCAGAAACATAGTGATGTTAGTCCGTGCCAGCATAAAAAAGAATCTTGTAGCACCTTTGATAGTAACCGGGTGAAACACGTTTGCAGCAGAAGCCAAGTCTACGCGGCTGATGCAGCAGGCTGAATCTGTGAAAGCTGATGCTACAAACCTCTTTCTCCAAGTTAGTCACAAAGGTGCTGCAAGATTCTTTTGTATGTACAGATCTGTACAATCTAACACACGATCCTGGGAGTAAACCCTACTGAACTACAAGAATTTACTTCTACAAACCAACACTATGAATTTCTAGGGATGCAAGCGCCTTTGCAGGTTTTGCATAAAGTATTCGGTTTGTCAATTACATTTCTCCGTCTTTCCTCCTGTAAGGTAGGTCAGGCTGAGAGAAGGACTGAATCTCTAAATTTTATGACGGAGTGAGGGGAGAGACGCAACGCCCTAATTTCCATCCCAGCCTCTCCCCAAAACTAAAACAGGTGTCAGGAAACACGCCCCGTTGGTGCACACGAATCTCCGATTCTCAGCTTGCTTCAGAGCAAATTCACACACGCACAGAACAGATGAGGCCCATCACACGCTGGAGCGGGGAAGAACAGCCGGGATTTTCCAAACCTGCGAAGGCCAAATCGCTAACCTTTCAGCAGCTGGGTCTCCACCGTGTCCCGCACGCGATCCCAGAGTATCCCGGGGGGCTTGTAGACAGCAAAAAGCCCCTGCAGACGCGCCCTCGCCGATCTCATGGCGAAGCGTCCTCCACTTACGGTTGTTCCCGAAGGGTGCGACCTCTTTATTGCTCCTCTAGCCGGGTGCCGCCGTGTTAAGTCCGGCACGGAGGACGATCCCCCCGGAAACAAGTGCTACTAGAAAGCTAAACCTTTCCCACGCCCACAGAATCACAGTAACGTATTACGCTTTGATGATAATTTAACTGCGTGGCCCCGTCCTGTAGAATCCTGGGATTTGTAGTTTTTGAGGCAGCTAGCCTTCTTTATGCGAGCCAGTGTGGTGTAGTGCTTGATTATGGAAACTAGGGCCATTTCCGCACTAGGCTGTTATAGCGCTGTGATTTCACTTACAACCTCCTATGGAATCCTGGGGTTAAACTGCAAATCCCAGGATTCCATAGGAGGTTGAAAGTGCAATCATAGCGCTATAACAGCCTAGTGCAGAAATGGGTTTGGGTTCAAATCGCCACCCGGTCATAGAAACTCACTAGATGACTTTGGACAAGTTGCATTCTCTCACACTCAAAGGAGGGAAAAAGCCTTCTCTGAACAAATTTTGCCAGGAAATCCCCGTGATAGGGTGGCCTTAGGGCCGCCGTAAATCAAAAATGACTTGAAGGCACAAAACAACAAAGAATTTTTTGCTGGCAAATATATTGCCTCACCAAACTACAATTCCCACGATTCCGTAGGATGCAGCTATAATTATGTAGCGCGAGCGATACAACAAGTAGGAACAAAGAGAAATTTCAGAAGTAATAGACATCATGAAGGAACTTCTTGGCAGCGAGAGTGGTTGGGCAATGGAATTATTTGCTTAGAAAGGTGGTAGGTTTCCTTTTCTTTATGTCTTCAGACAGAGGCTGGACAGGTACCTGCCGGGGATGCTCTAGCTGGAGATTCTGCACCACGCAGGGGGGAGGGCCTGATGATCCATGAGACCCCTTAACTCTTACGATTCTGTGAAGGTGACGTCTATGTATATTAAGTGTGTTGAGCATTTCATAAAATGATAGGACTGTAGGGTTGTAAGAGGACCGTCATCCAGCTCCACCTCCCTGCTGATCCAGGAAATTAAAGTGGGGTCCTCCAGCGAGACCCTCTTCTTTGCAGTTGCTATGCCATGCACGCGTAGTTTGGAGCGTACACGCGGAGATTTCTTGCGAGCGGCTGCCGGCCAGTAGGTGGCGCTCCGGCCCCACCAAACTCTATCCTGGTAGCCTTTCCGTGGCTTCTCCACACCCCTGTTACGCGGAGGTCTAGAACGGATATTTTCCACGCTTTGCAGCCGGTGGAGACCCAACCAGGAAATGCAACGGAGGGAGGCGTTACCTTTTCTAGGTAGCGCTGATTTTTCTGCACGTTTCTCACGTGCACGTGTTTAACGCGTTGTGGTTTTTTTGACTCGGTTTTTGGAAGGAAAATCGCTGCGTGAAGGCCGTGATGTGGTCTTTGCTGCTGCCTACGAGGGCTCAAAGTTTGCTGTTGCGGGTAAAAAATACAAGAAGAATTCTCGATTCCTGTGGGATTTTAGGCAAGTCGAAGTGCCATGGCATTTTGGTCTCCCAACTACCCCTGTGTTCAGACCTCTGTTAAGCAAAGAACAACAGTGCTTTTGTTCTGAATCCCCCGTTTTAATGGGTTACTTCCCGGCGGGAGATAAGGGCGCAAATTTTCCAATTTGGGGAGGGCAAAGAGGGAAGGGCTCCCGCAAAACTTCTCAGGTTGGAGGACGACAGTTTGTTACAGTTTGGAATAATTAATTGATCCGTTGCTGCAATTTGTAAAGACCTTCCAGGAGGTCTATGTATTTACAATATTTGACTGGCTTTCTCTTCCACTCCCAGTGGTTGTGGTGCCAGGATGTAACTCCTGCGTGATGCATAATGATGTCCAAAGGGGTCATCTCTGGATCTTAGGTTTTATCCTGGACCCCTCAATTCCAGGCAATAACAACAGAAGACTTAGTCATAACTGACAAAATAACTTAGGCCCTTTCTGCACTACCCTGTTATAGCGCCGTTATTGTGCTCTCAGCCTCTTGTGGAATTCTGGGGTTTGTAGTTTACTGAGGCCAAAGAGCTCTCTGGCTGGGAATTTTCAATGCCTCTCCCTAAACTGCAAACCCCAGCGTTCCATAGGAAGTTGAAAGTGGAATAATAGCACTATAACAATGTAGGGCAGAAATGGCCTTTGTTATTTGATAGCTAGCTTGAATCCCATTGGTTTTAACCAGTTGATCCCATGTAACATTTGAATCTACTGTTTGCTCATGTTCACTGGGCCTCTAACCACTTGTCCTCTGATGGGGCTGCTCTTTCCTCAGGGGCAAGATGTTGGTTCTGCCATACGGGCCAGCAATCAGCTGCCAACGGTCCCATGGAAGAGAAGTATTACCCGCTGTACCCAGGCCACATCCCCACCAGCCCTCTGCAGAAAGCCCTACTGGCAGCCGGCTCAGCATTCATGGCTCTCTATGATCCTTACCGGCATGGTGAGTTGGGTCCTTCCATGGGATGGAAGCTGTGAACTTTGTTGTGTAACTGACCCATCAGCTGTGGGTGATGTCTAGGATGTGTGCATTGCTCTGTGGGAAGTAGCCTTATACTGCATCATTCCATAGGTCCATTGGCCCGTATTTGAGAGCCCCATCTCCCCATATGAGCCTGTCCAAGTCTTACGATCTTTGGGCAAGGGCTTTCTCTACATCCCACCACCCTCCCAGGCTCAGCTGGTGAGGACATGGAAGAGAGACTTCCCAGTGACAGCTCCTAGGTTTTGGAACATCCCCAAGATGCCAGCCAACCATGCCCTTTTGCTGAATGCTCTATTCCACCCCACTAATTCTTCTTACTTTTTTTTCCTCCCTGTTTCCTCAGACATTCAGGCTTCCATACCCACTGAGCACGATCAGCCATCGATGATCTATATTTCTCTCCCTACCATCGCCTTGGTTATTTTTGCTAAACTTTTCTCATACAGCTACACACTGCTGGGTTCTCTTTCTTGTATATGAATTGTGTCACTTTGGCTTCATAAAGGTTCAGTTCCAAGGTCTGTGATGTGCATTTGCTCGGTATTGTTCCTACTAGTTCACTGACTCCTTCTCTTTTCTCTGTCTGCAGATATGGTGGCTGTCCTTGGAGAGACAACCGGTTACCTAGCTCTGAGGAACCTCCGGGAGCGGATGAAGAATGACCCAGAGGGATATCGGATCCTACAGTGAGTGAACAAGTTTTTCTTAGCCCATAACCGGAGCTGGATCTTCTTACACAGTTTGGAGCCAAGAAATCTATTAAAGATCAAGGTCACCTATGTGGTTTAGTTACCACTTAATAGACTTTTTTGACCGTCTCGTCACAGTTGGGAAGATTTAAGGGCTGGAATTTTAAATGTGCTTATAGGGGAGTGGACCACACTGAACGTATTAGAATGTCTGAGAAGATGTGGATAGAAGCATACTGCAAAGCTGAAATGCTGTACCTGCTTGTCTAAGAATAAAGCTTCATAAAAATTCAACAAGTCTTACTTCTCAGTAGATAAGTACACATAGAATCTGCAACAAAATGTTCTATGCCATATAGAATATGCCTGTTAAGGAAGCCAACCAGTCTACTATTCCAGTCCTCTGGGAAGCACCATTCTGTCCCTTCTCAAACACTCAAACATTCCTCTCAGTCTGTTGTTGTTGTGTGCCTTCAAGTTGTTTCTGGCTTATGGTAACTCTAAGGCATACCCGTAACTTTTTTTTCGGGGGCTGAGAGCATGTGAGGTGCTCAGCGTCACCCACTGGGTTTCCACGGCCAAGCAGAGAATGGAACCCTTTTCTCCAGGGTTGTAGTCCAGCACTACATTGGGCTATTTCAGGAATTCTCCATTCGTTTGTTGTTTTTGTCAACAGAGAGCGGCCTCGGATTCGTTTCTCCACACTGGATATCACTGGACTTCGGGCGCTTCAGGATGGGACGTTTGGACGGGAATATGTCCGCTTTTTGGATGATAATGTGAGTAAAGCATGCAGTATGAGGCTCTGGAAAGGATTTCCTTGACCTTGTGTTAGGAATCCCCATGTTCATTTTAAAAGCAAAAGAACATGCTTGTAGTCCTCTTGAGGGCAGCAGAGCAATGAGGAATCTTGAAAAATGGTACGAGCTTAGAAACGGCAAGAGAAAAAGAGCCAAGGTTTTAAGACATTCCAGTGGAAATAATGTATTCATAGAGCTCCCCCTGCCATCCTGTGATCTCCAAAATGGGTAAACTGTGGGTAAACTGAATTGGTTTTGCAAAGGAGCAAAACTATATTAGAGGTGTGATGATGGGCAAGTTGGCCTCAGAATAAAGCAAAGGCAAAGTGCCTCTGAGCCAATCTTGAAAAAAAAAGCCAAAAATCAGAAATGACTTGAAAGTACACAACAAAAGCAACAAAACTGTTGAACGTCCAAATTCATGTGCAGTCTACTTGTGAATGCCAGTTAAATAGGAGGGCAGATATGGCCTTCTTGCTCTGCAGTTATAAATAGCCACTGTGCAAAAACCGAATGTTGCCCTGGGTTAGGGGTGAGGAAAATGTGACCCGTGGGCTGCATATGCCCCTGATCCATGCTTTTGTGACCTCCAACCTCTCCGTCCTCCCCGAGCCCCCAAATTCAGGGTGTCTGTGACTATAGATAATTGAACCTATGGAAAATAAAACCATGGAATGGGGGATGCTGTCATATATGCAAGTCCCCCTTTTCTTCTGATTGACAGAGGGTTTCTCCAGATACCAGGATGCCTGCCAGATTTGTTGATGATGAAGAACTGGCTTATGTCATCCAGAGGTACCGAGAGGTCCATGACCTGATGCACACCCTCCTTGGCATGCCCACCAACATGTTGGGTGAGTTTTCTCGGGATGTCCTGCCCACTTCTGGTTTTTGCAAATACAGGTACTTTTTTAAAAAAAAAAGGAAGTTCAACTTCACAGAAGGAGTTGTGCAAGCTATGTAAAGAGTGAGAGAACACTCGTTTAAACTTCTAGGAGAAGCCATTCATACTGTCCTTTTGGCCAAAAAAGTCAGAGGTGTCTGAAGGGATTGCAAAAAAAGCAGCCGGAAACTAGACAACCTGACAGCGCGGTAGCTCCACCTTTGGACTGCGTCCAGAGCTGTCCAGTTTACCACTTGCACGTTTGCGTAGCCGGCACTGACACGATCTTTGCTTTGAGGTTAAGACAAGGAGCCGAGTCCCCTTTCACCTGCTTTCAGGAACCAAGCCGTGTCACAGGCATTTGGGCTGGAAGCAGAGAAGGTACTGCTTTTACAGTAGAGTTGGGAAACAGGGTGTGTGGGGGCGGAGTGGGTGTTGTGCAATCAGCTCTGAGCCTTCTGGGTCTGCAGTGTGAGGAGGGAGCGAGGGAGGGAGGGTTGAGTCACTCCTTGCTTTGCCCTTTATCGGTACTTCTGTATCAGCAGAAACCTGACAGAAATTGCAAAAAGGGCTTGTAGGAGGCCCTGATGGTTATTTTTAGAAGCTGAGACACCTAACCCTCCACACACATTCACTTCCCACTCCCTTTTGGAGAGATGGGCTTTCCCTGTCTCCCCTCCTTCCCTTCCTTCTCTTCCGAAGAAATTCAGCCAGTTTCTCACTTGCATCTTGAGCCAGAAACTCCATTTTTTCCCCTGCTTGCTTGCTTTCAAAACTTTCCACACTACACTGTTATAGCGCTGTTATTCCACTTTCAACACCCTGTGGAATTCTGGGGTGTGTAGTTGAATGAGGCCAAAAAGCTCTCTGGCTGAGAATCCTAAATGCCCCTCCCTAAACTGCAAACCCCAGGATTCCATAGGATGTTGAAAGTGGAGTAATAGCACTATAACAGTATAACAGAGATCTGAAGGCCACAAGCTTGTGCCTCTGTCAGACCTCAGAGGAGTGCACCTCCTTCCATGCCAGCCGAGCAACTCCACTCTCCCTGATTTCTGTTGATCCAAAGGTTTTTAACCTGTGGCCTGTACACACTTAAGTACAGCCATGGATGGATCTGTGGAGAGTCTGAACTGGATACAAAAAAGTGCTTCTCCCGTTCCCTTCTGATTTCTTCCTACTATTTAGAAAATTGTGTTTAAGTGCACTTTTTCGAGGAGGAGTTCTGAAAGGACACCCCCCCCCCAAAAAAAGGTAAGAACCACTGTTTTAATCAAAGAAAGTTTTCCTACACCCTTTATCACGCTATTACAGGAAGGTGGTATATGGGAAAATTCTCTCCCATGGTCCCTAAGTGGCTTGAGAGGCACTATCAGACATTTGTGGTATGATCTTTTTGTCATAAAAGTTGTTTTTAAAATATATATATGAATATATATATGTGTGTGTGTGTGTGTGTGTGTGTATAAATAATTGTTCTTTTTGTATGTTTTTAATCTGTAGTGGTTTTCATAATTTGTGAGCTGTCTTGAGTCCAAGTATTGGGAGAAAAGGTGGGATATAAATGTATATAAATAATAATAATGACTGTAAACAGCAAAGCTAATTAGGATCTGCCTCTGTTTTGTGACAGAGCTATGATTTCCTTATATCTCTTGTTCCTTCTTCTCAGGGGAGATCACAGTAAAGTGGTTTGAAGCAGTCCAGACTGGCCTTCCCATGTGCATTCTGGGAGCAATATTTGGTCCTGTCCGTCTAAATGCCCGGTACGTCAAGAAGCTGATAAATCCAACTTGCATGGAAGTGTTTCTCCAGATCAAGAGTGGATATAGCTCAATAGGTAGCTAGTATGGTACTTGGGCTTGAAAGAAATGAACTGTCTTTCCCAGAAACAGTATCCTCAGTCCAATGAACTCTTCAGTTTTAGCATGCAGAGAAAGAGTCACCAAAATTTCACATTATGCAGTTTACAACACTTGGTTGCCATTTTTAAATGCGATAGCTATGTCCTTTGGAGCTCAGGGACTTGTCGTTTTCTGAGGCACTTAAGCTTCTCTTCCAGAAAGGCTTTAGTGCCTAATAAAACTACAAACCCCAAGATTTCATAAGATGAAGCCATGGCAGTTAAAGTGGTGTGGAAGTGCTGTAATTGTGTAATGTGGAACAAGCCAAGGGTAAACAGGAATATATAGAAAACCTAAAACAACAAGGAGAGGGGAGTCATAATGAAGAGGCTAGAAAATCATGTTTCTTGTGGGGAAACCAAGCTCTTTTGGTAAAGCAAAAGGGAAAAATACAGCTGTAAATTCTTTCTAGATGTCTTCAAGTCAACTCTGACTTATGGTGAACCCTCTCTTATGATTTTCTTAGCAATATTTCTTCAGAGGAGGTTTGTCCTGGCCTTCCTCTGAGGCTGAGAGAGTGTGACTTATCCAAGGTCATACAGTGGGTTTCCACAGGCTAGTAGGGATTCCAACCCTGGTCTCCCAGCATCCCAGTCCAGTATTGAAACAATGTTGGCTCTCATGAAACAAATTATCCAAGCAGGAATGCACAAACTAAATGCAGTATAGTATAAAGGAAACTGACAAATACATACAACCAAAACATGTGTTTTTACGTGCCTTCAAGTCACCTGTTGACTTCTGTGATCCCACAAATTTCATAGCATTTTCTCAGGCAAAGAATACTCAGAGGTAGTTTTGCCAGTTCCTTCCTCTGAAATATAGCCTACAGCACCTGGTATTCATTGGTGGCCTCCCAGCCAAGTACTAACCGTGAAAGATTATAAAACAATATTGAACTGAAATTCCAAACAGCTTTGGAAAACAGAAGTTTTTAACTGAGATTTACAAACAATGAGGGAATGAGCAGTCTTCAGATGTTTAAGGAAGCAGTTCCAGGAGTCTAGAACAGTAAATGAAAAAGAACAAAACCAAGCCAAGGGAGAGGAGAAGAAACCTTTGGTTGAGCGAGAAGTGTAAACTTTTAATTTCTCTAATTTCTCTAATGCTGCCCCTTCATCCATCTATTCATCCAGGAAGCTACGTATCCTGACCACTGAGCTCCTCCCGTGGGCCGTTAGGAGTGGAAATAGCGCCAACTGCTTCTTGAACTTTTATTACGAAGAGCGCTGGGACCAAACAGTGGAATCGCTTCGCAGTGAAATCGGCATTCTGCCGCCCCCAACGGTTCAAGTCTGAGCCTGTGCCATGAACAAAGAGAAGAGTTTAATTGAACGGATCTGGTGGTGGCTAAGGAAGCAATGAACTTCGGGAAATTAAACTTATCTAGTGTTGGATCAGCAGAGGGACATCAGTGATTTATCCAGCCAAAAGATTTACTAATCATCTGGAGTAAATAATGTCCCCAGCACTGTAAGAGAATTACAAGAGAGTTATTATTACTCTGTTCAACTACCCATCTACTGGCATGGCTCCCCTCTTCTTCCCCCCTTGTCACCACACAACCTTCCTGTGAGGAGGCCAGGCCACGAGGTCACAAGGCAGCTCCAGAAGGGATTTCAACTTTACATGCTGCCTGTGTCCTGCCTGCCCTAACGCAGCAGCCTGTGAAGTCTGATGGTGTCTTTGTTTTGGTTATAGGTTATAAAGGCAGGAAAGAACCTAGAGAGCAGGAAGAAGAGGGGATGCAGACAGCATTTGCTGCTGTCATGGATATGCTGCTCCTCGCAGAAATTCGTCTGGCTCTGGGCAGTTTGAGTATACAACTGAATGCACTGGAAGATCGAGGCATCTCTGTGCAGACTCCATAGCAAGCAACAGAGATGCAGGAGCAACTTTTGACTTGGATTCGTACAGTGCAGTTTCAGGGACCCCAGAACAGTTTTTAAGGTGAGGGAGGGCTCAAGACTGGCAGGCAAGTACATGGCAAAATGTTGGATTTTGTGTAATTGTGTATTGTTTTTGCCAAATAGTGATAACCACAGAATACAGTGAAATAGAAGAGTACCACTAACTTAAGAGTGGTTAACAATGTGACTACAGTGAAGACAGTGACAAAATTATAAAATTGTTCAAAGCATAGCATTCATATGCCAAGGTGCCTTGGGTTCTGTAGCAGGGGAAAGTGGGATATAAATTAATTAACTAAATAATATATCAAGAAAAAGGGACACACACACACACACACACACACACACACACACACACACACACGACCCTATTAAGTGAATGCAAAGGTGGCTTTAAACTAGGACACTTCAAATTGGTATAATAAGGAAGAAGAAAAAGGGAGGATTTTTTTAAAAAAAGAAAGCAGCACATTTAAGACTATCTGGTTTTTGTTTTAGCATGAGCTTTCATGGATATAAACGTACTTCTTCAGATGCAGTAGAGCGTGACATTAAAAGTATAAAGCTTATACAGTTGTGGGAGTGGGTATGTGAAATGCAACAGGATCCAGGAAGAGAGAAATCCATGTCCTCTGTTAAATTTTCAAAGGGCCGGGGGAAGCGGTATAGGTCTTTCGGGTCTTTTCAGTGGTCAGTTAGTATTGATGTATGAAGGCCACAGATCTGCTCACCAAAAGTTAAGTTCCTTGGTAGTTCTCAGGTGATTTAATTATACAAGAGTCTTGACAATTCTGATCCTTGGTGCCTAACCATTTCCCTCTAGAGGGGTTTCAGGTTTCTTGCCTCGTCTTCCAGGATTGATGTGCAACTTCCTTTTTTTCTCACTACAACCAGTCATGGTATTTTACAGTTGTGTGCCACCCAATCTAGAAACTCAGGTTTGGCTGCATGCAGCACTTTGCTGCAAATCTAGTCCATAAATACTGGTCCAGCTGGTTTCCTGCCCCACTTAATGGGTTTTAATTAAAATTGCCAAGTGGGATTGATTGCAATATCACTGTCTCCTAGGCAGTAGTCACCTTGCTGATCTTAAGCTTTAGGTAGGACGATCACAGAGGATATTTTGGCCTTTCTCTGTCCATTTCTTCTGAATTATTCACTCTTGGTCTCCAGCCACAGATCATGCAACTTTAATCTGATGGAGTGAATTTTAATCTGCCAACACTATTATCACAATAAATCTGTCTTAGAAAGGTTCATGGAACAAGAAATCTGGTTTTAAAAAGTGCAAGGCACCATGGTTTTACTCTGATGGAATTAACATAGCTTTTATAAAAAGCAGAAAAAGCTAGAGACATCCCAGTAAATCAGATGTGAAAACGGCTTGTAACTCGAAAGTGGATTTATGAAAGTGGTTTTATTCCACAAAGTCGCCCAAGGTGTTTTAGCCAAGAACTATTTGCATGGCTATCTGCAGGGGCTGTTAAAAGGACATGAGACAAGACAATATGTGTGCATGTACCTTCAAGTCACTTGTTGACTCATGGTGACCCCATGAATTTTTCCTAGGCAAGGAAATACTCAGAAGTGGTTTTGCCAGTTTCTTCTTCTAAAGTATATCCTACAGCACCTGGTATTTGTTGGCAGTTTCTCATCCAAGTACTGACCAGGGTTGACCTTGCTTAGCTTCCAAGATTAGATAAGATCTGGTGCCTTTCAGGATGATACATATGCATTAATAACTACAAGCAAGGCATAGGCTGAAGAATTCTGTGTGCACCTCTGCCTCATATTAAATTGCACATAAAATACATTGTGAAATAATACACAGGTGTTGGAGCAAACAAAACTGCTTATGCATAAAGCAACGTTCTCAGTATATTTGCAAAGCAATTTGAAAATCAGCCTGCAGGGATTTCAAAAAAGTGTGTCTCCAAATGTTACATCTGGCAGAATTAACATAGCTGCCAATGTGGGAGTTAACCTGGAAGCCTTGTCCGTTGCAAACGGGATGGTGAAGCAGAGCTGGAGAATGACAGACCTTTCCGTGTTGGCTTGCAGCAGTGTGTCAGCAGTAAACAATGCGATAAAGCTTGAGCTGGAAAGGAAGGGGATTTCTACTTTAGGGGACCTTACTGCGGTTATGTGTGCTTATGTAGAACAGGCAAGGCAAACAGCAGCTGCTACGGAATCACTCGCTGAGCATGTGGTGAAGAGCCAAAAAACAAAAACAGTAGGGGGAAACAGATTTGCCTGCCCCACCAGCTCCCCTGGCGTGTTCAAGAAAGCGTAGCTCTATAACTTTTGCCACCAAAATGGAGATCATAAGAAAAATGGAGGCTGTTGGAAGAAAAAAGAGATGCCTTTTGGATGAAGCCTTCAAGTGGTCCCCAGAACATTCAAATGTTTTCATTCACTTATGCAAGGCTTACCTGACCTGCTTGTTTCATTTCACATGTGCGTAATGTTAGTCTTGAAGGAAAAGTTTGCAGAAACGCATTGAGCTCCTCTTCTTTTCTGTTCTGTAGGACCTTATCCCTATTCTTTTCATGTTGATTCTGCCTCTAGTACCATAGTTTCTGTTAAAAGCAGTAAAGCCCAGGAACACCTCTGTTTCACTGACTGGGGTACACTCATAATTTATTGTGTGGTGCAGAGTTAAGTTGCCTCTATATGTGGGGTTGTGCCTCAGTGCATTGACAGGAACATTCATTGCCTGGAATGTGCATTGCCCACCGTCTTCTAAAATCTTCCTGCCTTTATCAAGGTAGGCCACAACCCTACCCTTGCTATGAGTATCAAGTGATGAGTAGCCATTGGCTCCACCACCAGTCGCTGCTTTTGGGGTGGAGAAAGTGTGGTCTTCCAGAAGTCAGCTCTTGGCAGCCTGGCCAGGGCAGAGGCATGATAGAAGCTGCAGTCCACCAGTGCCTGGAAGGCTGGTCTTTGCCCATGACTCCGGCCAGGGAGAGAAGGGCTTTTATTTCTTCTGTTGATCAAGCCGTGTATTAAAAAATGACCTCATTTGCCTTGTTAGGCAACTTTTTCCATCACGGTTGTCCTTGTTGATCCTTGGCCTCTAACACCTATCTTGCTAAACTGGGTTATAAGTCATGCTGTGGTAAATCAAGCAAATGCTAAGTTCCCCTCTGGCTTACAACTCTGACAAAACCACAAAGAGGGATGGACACAGGCCTACAGCATCTTAACAACAGTCTGTTTTCTAAAACAAACAGTTTGAAAAACACACTTAAAATATAAACACAATGCCTACCTGCCCCCATTAAAAGCGCTGTTTGCTGCAACATATTAAAAACTGGATGCTTGTCTACCTGTTGGTAGGAAAAAAAGACGGAGCGGGGCCAACTTGGTTAACTAGGAACGGACAATTACAAAGGAGGTGGGGACCCATTTTTTTGTCCCTTCACCCCCTGGCAGGCTGCACCAAAGCCCCCAGTTGTTGTATGCCTTCAACTTGTTTCTGACTTACGGTGACCCTGTCATGAGGTTTCCCTGGCAAAAGTTTGTTCAGAGGGGTTGCCGTGTTTAAATATTTCAGTGGATGTCATATGGAAGATGGATCAAGCTTGTTTTCTGCTGCTGCAGAGACTAGGACATAGATCAGTGGCTTCAAACTATGAGAAAAGAGGTTCCACCTAAACTTTAGGAAGCACTTCCTGATGGTGAGGGCAATTCAACAGGGGAATATGCTGCAACCTGCAGTGTGGTGGAATCTGCTTCTTTGGAGGTTTTTAAAGAGAGGCTGGATGACCGTCTATCAGGAATGCTTTGATTGTGTCTTCTTGCGTGACAGAATGGGGCTGGACTGGACTGGACTGGACTGGACTGGTCGGCCCTTGGGGTCTCTTCCAACTCTGATTTCCCTGAGGTTGAGAGAGTCTGACTTGCCCACGGTCACTCAGTGGGTTTCCATGTCAGAGCAGGATTCAAACCCCGGTCTCCAGAGTCCCAATCCGATGCTCAAACCACCACGTGGCTCTGGCTCTCAAAGTGGCTAGACTCCCTATTTTGTTTTAAACTCACCGCCCCATGGCTCAAAACAGCGGTTTCGCTATCTTGTGCCCCTCCACATGTTGCCAGACTCCAACCCCCACCATTCTCACCCAACAAGGCCATGAGTTGTGGATGATAAGTCTTGTAGTCCAACAATATCTGGAACGCTTTAGGCTTCCCGCTTCCCACGAATTGCCAAAGTATATTTCAACAGTGGCATGAAATGTGCCTTATCTTTATTTGGAAAAGCCACCAAAGAGCACGCAAAGCCTTAAGATCCTGGAAGGGTATAGTCAAACACGGAAATTATGATGTTGGTAAACAAGCGAATGACTCAACGGAGATAAAGTAAAGAGTATTTTAAATTAAAGTGTTGGCTTTCCTCTTCCTCAGTAAACAGGACTAATCCTAGATATGTAACTGAGAAGAGCCGGCCTAAAGGAAAGTGGAGTATTTAACGAAGAAAGTTTTTCAGATGATCTCCGATCATTATTCACAAATCCCAGAAACGCAGATAATGCACAAGCGGGCACTGCAGAAATCTGTCGCGGCGGGGCGAGTTCCAGAGAACTCAGGAAGCATCCGAATGACTAATTAACGAGTGAGTCATTGATCCTCTGGTTGCTAAAAAGGTCGGTCTTTTGAAAAGGGAACGAAAAGGAACGCTGAGGGAAACAATTAAAAGAAGAGGGGAAAGCGCATCTAAAAGAAAAACTTCTGCAAACTTTCTTCTGTTAAGTGCGCGAGATGCGCCTAATTTTTCATTTTTTGAGTGCGTATTTCGCCTTTCGAGGACGGTCCAAAATGCGACTCTGGTGGGACTCGAACCCACAACCTTTGAATGACTTCCGCGCCATTGATCTAGAAGTCCAATGCGCTATCCATTGCGCCACAGAGCCCGTCGGGGAGGGAGGGCCGCGCCTTCCGCTCCTCTCCCGCGGCCCGCGCCGCCGCCGCCGCCGCCCCGCCCCGCCCCGCCCGGGCTCCGGGTGCGCGCCGCTCCCCTCCCGCCCGCGCCCCGGAGGGCGCCGTGGTGGCCCTCCCGCCCGAAATTTGGCATGGTTCTGAGGGGGGAAAAGGAGGCCCAACGCCTGCGTTTTCTCAGAAAGCGGAAAGGAAAAGCCTGCAGCAGAGTAGCTCCCCTTTTTTCCCTTTGTAACTTTTCTTTCCCTAGTTCTGTCTCTGGGACTGGGTTGCCTGAGCGGGATGTAGATAAGATTCAATCCATTTTTTAAAGCAACATTTTGGAGAGGGGGCGCCCGATCCACCCTGCCCCGCCTTGAGGGACGGAACTGGGAGGAACTGGGGAGACTGGCCCCTTGCACGCGCGTAAAACCACCCCGGGGGACAGAAAACTCCGAAAGTCAAGCAAGAAACTCCAAACGGCCCTCCCTCCCTCTTTGCCCAACCACGTGGAGGGCACCAGAGAGGGAAAAGACTACATGTCCCGGCGTTCCTTGCGGCCAGGGAGCGCAGCTGGCAGCGAGGCGCGCCCCCTGCCGGACGCTGGTGGCCCTGCGGGTCCCCGCATCCTCCTCGTAGTTCTTCCTCCAGCAGCTGCCGCATCTCGATCGGGGAAAATTCTCGCGTGTGCCCGTCTCGGTTTGCGGCGGCAGAAGCAGGAGGGTGGTTCAGGTGGAGGGGGGAGGGGGGAGGGGGGAGGAGGGAGGAGGGGCTGGGCCGATCCGGCCGGGAGGAGCCGGGCCGGCCGGGAGGCCTTTCTGCAAGCGGGATCGAGGGGAGGCGGGGGCGGGCGCCGGGGACGCGCCTCTGTGACAGCGGTTGGCCCAGGCGCTCCCCGGCGCTGGATCCGGACGCAGGGGCGTCCCTTCTTCCCTGGGATGCGGCGCAGGGGCCATCGGTAGCAGCCGCGTCGTCCCGAGGGAAGAAGGCGGCCGGAGGTGGGTCGCGGCTCCGTTTGGCGCGCGGGCGCTCCGGTGCGCAACCGGGCCGACATCTGGGGCCGGGAGGGTGCAGGGGTGCGTGGGGTGCAGGGGTTGTGGAGGAGGAGGAGGAGGAGAAGGAAGAGCAGAAGGAAGGAAGAAGGAGAGGGAGCTTTGCCGGAAAGAGGGAACGGAGAAAGCCCCAGAACGGGGACATCCGTGACCTTCTTTTCTCCTCTGTTATCTGGCTGTGGGTAAAAATCGCTTTCTCTTCGCGCTCGGATTGGCTTTCCGGGGAGAGCTGCGGCGTCGTGTCTGCTCGGCGTCCAGAGGGTTTCTCCCCCTTGAGGAAAAATGGGAATAGGATCAGGGCCCTCAATTGTTCATCCCCCCCCCCGGACACCCTCTCAAAAACTGCAGGAAGACAGGCCTGTGTACCTGTTTTACTCGAGAGTAGCTCCCACTGTAACTGATGGGACTTACAAGAGAAGTAAGCGTGAAGGTATGTTCCTTGTGCACACGTTCTCCCCAAATCTGCTCTTTCTGTTGAAGAAGAAGGGGGAAAAGGTAAAATTGTAGTAAGAAAGAGATTGCGGTGGGCCGGTGTGCTGCAGTATTGAATTCTTTGTGCCAGTTTTGCATCTTCTTTCTTTAAAAAAATCAGAATGTATGGAGTTGTGCTCAACAGCATGTGGTGTCAAAGTTCCTATGAAAGAACTGATGTTTTCGTCTGTAGAGAAACTTCAAGGGGATGCATTGTTAATTCAGAAAATCTCAAAACAGAACTTCTTATGAGGCTAGCTTTCTATGGATAGTTATTTATGTATGTGTGTGCCTTCCACTCACCTGTCAGCTTATGGCAGCCCCATGAATTTCATATGCCATTCTTTATTTATGTAGCATACTTTCTAGAATACTTAGAAAATAATGCCAAAGTGACTGACAGCAATAGAATAATCATAGACGTAAGCCAGTAACACAGCACTGAAAGTTATTGCTTATAAACCCTTAGTTTTGACTATTGACAGGAGAGAGATGTCAGTTTTACATCCGGTGACATACAGGGTTCCAGGATGGGAATCATGCAGCACTCTGGATGGTGTTGGACGGCAGCTCCCAGCAGTGTCTAATCAGCATAGCCCATGGTGAGGGATGCTGGGAGTGGCAGTCCAAGAGAACAAATGATGAACATTGTTTTTTCAGCACTGTAGGAGAAAAAGAACATTTCTGCGTGGTTTTCTCTCTGTGTTCAAACTTCTCAAAGTGTTCCAGGGAGATTACTCTGCGCAGAAATACATGGTGTTTTCTGCTCCAAAATATCTTCTGCTCAAATAACTTTTTTTTCTGCATAGAAAAATATGTTTTCTGCACAGGAAAAATACACAGTGAAGAAAATACATGAGGAGAATAATTATCTGGAACATTTTTGAACTGTTGGATGTTGGATGAATACTACACAAAAGGCTTGCATTCTTCTGCTCCTTAGGGTGTCTCAGCTGTCAGGAAACCTGTTTTTCGACCAGAAAATAAAAAATTTAGGATATTCTTTCTCTCCCTACTTCCCCAGAATCACATTACTCTGTCCCAGTTTGTGGAGAATTTTTTACACAAAGTATCTCCCAGTTGGATGGGGCAGAGGAGAGAAATCTGGATTTCAAATCTCATCTTGAGTTTTGTGTCTCATACCTTTCACCTACCTGGCTCTGATGACCTTTTTTTAGGGGGGGACAGGCTGGTGGGTGTGAAATATTTGGATGCTGTTGAAGTGTTATAATCTCTTGGCAAGCACGATGTGTCCTTTTTGCTCCTGTAAGTCGCTTGGTTCACAGTGAAACAGCGATAAAGGGATGGGAATATACATTTGTTGGAGGAAAGATAATTGAATCACTGGTGCAGCTGTATGATTTTTTCAAGCAATGTGTCTGTACAAACTGGGGAAAGAACAACAGAGATAGGGCGTTTCTGTTGGTGGGCTCCATCTCCCATCATCCCTGACCAGTGTAGCTAATGATGAAGGACAATAGGTGCTGCAGTCCAACAACATCCAGAAGGTCTCATGATTCTCACCATTGCAGAAAAGGAAGGCCCAGTAGGAGGAGGAGCTATGTGCTTTGTAAAGGAGTACATTCTTTTTTGTGTCTGGATTTTATCATCATTTGGCTTTCTGGGCCATGTCGTACAAGGTGATGTTTACCTGGATGGTGTTTCTAAGCTTAGATCTAATAGATAAGGTTGCAAAAGGTTTTGAAGTTTGGGGAAAGACTGTGACTGAGCAGGAGAAGGGAGGGAGAGTCGCAGCATCTGTTCTTAAAGCGATACACAGGTGAGGACAGAAAGATTGAAATCAGTGTTGCAGTGATAACAGGCTGAAGGAAGGGTTGACTTATTAGTGGCCGAAATAGAAAAATATTCTCATATTCTGCACAGACATGTGGTAACGTTATGGAAGCATTAGAGTCCCTGCTCCAAATGCACAAGCCAAGACACGTCATGGATGGAGGGTTGTGTATAATGGGAGACAGCTTCCAGAACCTATTGGAGGTACCTTTTTAAGGACTACAGCAGTGCTTTGTGTCCTCAGTTTAACCCACAGGTTTAACTCTGGAAACATGGCAATGTTCTTTGTTAGAACATGTGCCTGGAGTTGGGTTTATTCCCCCCCTCCTTGTTTACTACCACATATGCCTGAGAAGGTAGTGGGACATAGAGAAGAGCATCTCCAGAATACCTTAAACAGGCACCTTTTTGAACCACTGGTGAGGTTCATACCCTTTAACTGTCCCGATCTGGAAGGGACATTCCCAATTAATCTTCTATCATCCCACTTTTTCACCCGCTTTTAAAATGTCCCAGTTTCTCTCTCCTCCTCCCACTTTCTCTTATTGTTCTCAGCTTACTTCAGTTGCTGCAAACTGAGTTCAAAGAGCAAAAGTAGTTTGCATTCCATTAACTCAGCAGAGGAGAAGAGGAGCCTGAATCTTGACCTTCTCTGTAGACTCAGGCAAAAGCAAACTGCTGCAGCCTCTCTTAGCTTGTGCATTTTTTCTACCTATTAACGTTTGTCATCGGCCCAGTTTTCATCTGTGAAATGTTGGGCTGGGTCCTCAAAGCATGGAGAGAAAAAAAGAGAGGTTCTTTGCCGTGGCGACATTGTTTCTGCGACAAGGGAGAAGTTGCCATGCTGGTTTTTGGAAGGTTTGATTAGAGCCTTGATAGCTGTCTGTAGGTGGAGGTGCCTCTGCCCCCTGGAAAAAGAATGAAGGAATGATGCCAGGGGAAATGAAAAGGCAGCAGGGAAAGGGGGAAAGAGCTGAGAAACTGGGGAAGGATGTGATGAGCAGAAGAGGGATTTCTTGCCACTGAGAGAGACCTGGGTATGGAAATTTCCTACTGGGAAGGTGAAATTCCTCCCTGTTTCTCCTCTTCTCCTTGCTGAGTTAGTTCTGTGCAAACTATTCATGCATTTTGAACTCAGTTGGCAGCAACTGAAGTAAGTTGAGAGTGAAGAGGGAAAGTGGAAGGAGGAGCAGAGAGAAAGGAGGACATTTTAAAAGCAGCTGGAAGAGAGGGATGACAGAGGATTAAATCAGGACTGTCCCTGACAGATTGGGACAGTTGTTGGGTGTGCACCAGTATCACTTCCAGTTGCACACATTTTGCCTGCAGTGGAGTGGTGCAGCCTTGTTGGGGGGGGGAGTAAAGTTCAGCACTTTGGATAGCTCCTTTAAAGTTCAGACTAAAATGTGGAGAGGCTTTACTACCTCTCTGACCTGGTTATTTTCTCCTGGGAGTTTTCCAGGGTGCTGAAACTTATAAAATGTTACCCAAGGTGTTTAAACCAGACCCCTCCAAATGAGTTCAGCACCTTGGATAGTTCAGACTGAAACCCAGAGTAGGTTCACTCACCCCATTGTTCTAGAACCCATAGGCAACCCCTGGGACTGTTCTAGAACTCATGCTCAAAATCGGCATGCACATTTCATGTTCTTCTTGGAAGCATCGTGACCATTTGACCCACCACGGCAATCGTGCAACCTCATTGCCTCTCTAAACCTGGAGTATGAAGGGTGCACCCACAGGTGCA
Source organism: Cyclura pinguis (assembly GCA_030412105.1). Lineage (NCBI taxonomy): Eukaryota > Metazoa > Chordata > Lepidosauria > Squamata > Iguanidae > Cyclura > Cyclura pinguis. The sequence goes on from CM059613.1 coordinate 2,548,684, forward strand.
TTTGGGTGACATTGGCTGGACTTCTAGCAGCTGTGGCTCCCAAGGGGTAATTCTGGAAGAAGCCTGGTTGCCACCCTTCTCTGTCCTGAGGTGAAGATCGTACAATGCAAGTTCTATGTAATATTTAAAATCCAAAGGGTGTGAAACATCTACTTTCAAACAGACCCACGGTGCTTCAGTAAACACAGGTTGCATTGTAAGAGAATAGACCATAATGAAGCCACTGTGCAGCAGTTTTCCTGAAGCTCGCAGGAGACCTTTTCCGAGCCAAGTTCATTATGTAACTTGGCCCTTTCATGGCTAGGGTCATCAAAGCCTTCGGTGCCCCAGTAGTCTAGCTTTTCGCTGAATAGGTTATTGGAAAGCACTGCATCATACAAACACTTATAAACACTGTCTCTGAAGTTCCCGCCTCCTGACCTCCCTGAGCTTCCTGTCCCCTCTTTACCTTCCTGTCTCTCCCAGTTTCATCAAAGCAGAAAACAAGCGTGCAGAAATAGACTTGGAAGCCAAAGATGCCATCGTTGGACAGAGTTCACAGCTGGAGAAGAATCAAGGTCTGCCGGATATATTTTGTTTGAAACTTCCAAGAACTTGTTGGCTTTCTGTAGCATTCCGTGATGGTTTGAGGGAGGTTTTGTACTCTCCGACGTTTCACAGATGAAAACCAAGACATGTTTGGCCAAGTAACTTCAGAATGTGGACAAGACATCTTGTGATAATGATGAACAACCTACTGGGCTCAATGAAGGCTCTTCTGGAAAAAATTAAGGCTTTTGGGATGTGCTCCAGGTTTAAAGTGAATTGTGAGGAAAAATTGCTGACTAAAAAGATGACTTCAGAAAAGGGCAATGGACTAACATTCAGATTTTAAAATTGAAAAAGAACGGATTAAATATGTGGGAGTTGACAACCATGAAGAACAACAGTTTATTATTTTGAAACATCTATGAAAAAATTTGGAAAGAAATTAAAAGAGACTTACAAAATGGGAAAAGTTAAATTTATCCCTTTGGGTAGAATTACAGTAATAAAAGCAAACATTTTGCCAGGGCTTTTATATCTCTTTCAAATGATCTTTGTTACAAGAAATGGAATGTTTTTTGTGCAATGGCAAAAAGAGATTTCTAGATTTGTCTGGCAAGCAAGGAAAACCCAGAATAAAATTTAAAATGCTATTCGACGCTAGGGAAAGTAGTGGCTTGGGAGTCCCTAATATCAGTTTGTATTACGAGGCCTCTTGTGTGGTTGAAGAAATGGATATTGCTTAGAGATATAAGAATCTTGGAATTTGAAGGCCACAATTAAAGATTTGGTCAGCATGGGGGTTTTTTGGTATGATAAAGTCAAAGTACATGCTGAATGTAAAAATAAATGTGTTTAAAAAGGCTAACCTGAAAAGAAGACAGTCAACTGCTATGAAATTTTGCACAATTCAGAACTTCTTTTGGGGAGGAAAAAGCAATTGTTGCACAAATTGTTATATTATTTTCTGTGACGAAAAAATGATTTTTGCACCAAAAAACAATTCTTCAACACAAATTAATTTTTCAAAAACAAAAGATGCAAGGTGTGTATTTTATACCCAAAGGTGCGAAAAATCACCAAACAATATACAAAAAATGTGTTAGGCTTCTCCATTAGGGACCAAAGTTTTCAGTGGGTGCATTCAAGGCCAGAATAAGAGAAGATTTGCATGTTTTGCTACAGATAAACAAAACAGGGAGCATCAAGCAGACAAATCAAACCAAAGGCCTGGTTTTGCTTGGCTAATAAGTCATCTGAGTTTAAAGAGCTGGACTATGTACTTTTAACAGTACCAAAGTCCTGTCCAAGCTGGGATCTGAGCCAAGGCTACTCCCATTGCCCTGCACTCAGAGTTTCTGTGGTGTTGGGGGGGAAGGTTAAGGGAAGCAACCGGAAAAGCCATGGGAGAACCTTGACCTTCATAACACCTCAACCTTTGCCCAGGTGAGTATAGGCAACGACCAATCGCCAACAGGACTAGGAGAATAATCAATTACCAGGGGATTGCCATTGGACTTCTCTCTTATCTGAACAGTGTTTTAATCTCGTTGCTCATCAGGTTATGGTCCTCAGCAGTTTATCCCTGTTCAGAGAAAGCAATGCAAAGCTGCGGCGGGACCTTGGATGAAGGAAGAATTAGCCAAGATTGAGATCTTTTCTTGCCGTTAAGTCAGGCCTCTATTTTTTGAGGTACTTTGTGGGGAAGCTTTTATTTTATGGATTGGGAAAGATGTTTACCCTCCAACATATCACACATGAAAATTAGGATACTTAGGGCCAAGCAACATTAGAGGGTGATCAGGATGGCAAAAGTTGTTAATGAGGAAGGACATATAAGCCAAGAGAGGCTGCGGTAGTTTGCTTTTACCTGGGCCTCCTGGGAAAGGGAAGATTTCCCCCTCCTCATTTCTCCCCTCTGCTGAGTGTGTTGTGCACAAACTACTTTTCTCTTTGAACTCAGTTTGCAGCAATAAAAGTAAACTGAGTTCAAAGGGAGAAACTGGGAAGAAAAGAGAGAAACTGTAACATTTTAAAAGCAGCTTAAAAAGTGGGAGTCCAGGGGATTAATAGGGACAGTGGCTCCAAAGCTGGGAAAGTTAAATAGGAGTATAGAGTCTAGGTCAAGGGAATAGTAGTACCACTCTATTCTGCTCTGGTGGGGCTTAATGTAGAATACTGGGTCCAGAGGAGGGCAAAGGTAAAAGGCCTGGAAACCATGAAACCCTGTGAGCAGTGGCATAGGAAGCTGGGCATGTTTAGCCCGGAGAAGAGAAGGTTAAGAGGTGACATGATTGCCATGTTTAAATATTTGAAGGAATGTGATGTGGAACATGGGGCAAGCTTATTTTCTGCTGCCCCGGAGACTAGGGCACAGAGCAATGGCTTCAAACTACAGGAAAAGAGATTCCACTTAATATTAGGAAAAACTTCCAGATAGTAAGAGCAGTTTGACAGTGGACTACAGTGCCTCAGTGGAGTGTGGTGGAATCGCCTTCTTTGGAGATTTTTAAACAGAGACTGGATGGCCATCTGTTGGGAGTGCTTTGATTGTGTCTTCGTGCATGGTCATCCAGTTCAGAGGGTGGACTGGATGACCATTGGGATCTCTTCCAGCTCTAAGATTCTATAATTCTTTGCAAGGGTATAAAGGTGGGCAACTGTGTCCCTCAGCAATGAATGAGTCTTGAGAGAGAGTTTGACTGAATGACATTTTTTTCTCTCTCTTCTCTCAGGCCAGGATGCTTCGTTTGGTGGCTCTCCTCCTCCTCTTTGTCGTTTTTCGGTTATTCCTGGACTTGCCGTGGATCCAGGTTATCCCTGCCATCTTAATATTCTATTTGGGATCTGGAGGCTGGAAATTCCTTCACATCTTTGTCAAGACAGTCAGACGGGATGTCACGTAAGTTGTGCATGCAGGGAAATTTATTTTATTTTACTTACATCCTGCCTTTCTCCTTATTTGACACCCAAGGTAGCTCATAATATGAGTTAAAACAACATGCAATTAGAGCAATAGGTAATAGAAAAGTTAAAGAATAATTACTAAATTATATTTAAAAACGTTAGTTAAAAACCTATTGTAATGATAAAAATACACCACACTGCAATTAATAGACCTTCTGCATTGGACAATTAACGTACAGAGGCCTCAAGAAACAGTGCTGGCAGAAGGGACAGAGAGAAAGCCAACCTAGCTTCTGGTGGCAGGGAGTTCCAAAGTCTGGGAACAGCCACCCAAGAAGGCTCTTCCCTGTGTCCCCACCAAACGTGCCTCTGATGGTGGTGGACTGACAGAAAATTCTCCCCCCCAAGATCTTAAAACTCAAGCAGACTGAGTTAGGGAGATAACACTTTTTCATATACTTTGGGCCCAAGAAATTTCTCTTTCTTTCCTCATCTTTTTGTGGCATGACAACCACAGGGACCTTTGGTTACAATTATTTTTGCCCTTCTGATCTTTACTGTAAAAAGTTTAAGACATCCATGCACAGTAGTGACTTTTGTATTAGTGAGAGCGATGAATCCACTCCAGAGTTTTCTCTGAGCTGTAAAGGAGCTTTCCAAGGTGCTTAACCCAACTCACCCCAAATTGATTCAGAATCTTGGATTACTCCTTTAAAGTTCAGACTGAAACCCACACCAGATTCACTGCCTGATTGACATGGGAACAACCAGGGGCAAGGTTGCACAGATTCCTCTCTGTGTGTGGATGAAGCATGTTCGTAGTAATTTAGTTGCATGTAATAAGTTACCTTCTAAAAAATGATGAAAAACATGTCAAAAGTAACATAGTAAGTGGGAATGAAGCTACTTTGTTGGTGTAATGCATAGTGCTTCCTGGTTATTTTTCAAAATTACAATTTAAGGGAATGGAACCATCTTGAGAGTAATATTTCAGGTTTCATAACATTCTCTTACCAGTCCTTTGTTTTTAAGTAATGAAAAAGGAGCAAAGACAGTAATAAATAAATCATCTAATTACTTCTACAAACAATTTAACAAGCAAAAACAAATAATTACTTTTCAAACAACAGCAAGAAGTCATGAGAATGGATTACTTTTAACAAGTGACATTCCAAACCAAAACTGTATGGATTTCGTGGTCTTTCTTCCACTTAAAAAATCCACTTCTGGTTACCCAGAGCCAGTAGCGGCTGATGGCTGCCATGTAAGTGGGCCTTTGAATCCACTCCTCGTTTCAATCTGAACTTCAAAGAAGCTATCCAAGAAGCTAAAGTCTATCCCCAAGATATGACAGCATCATAGAAAGAGTGGATGTTGGACTAAATAGGCCTTGGGTCTAATCCAGCACAGTGTTCTTATGAGACCCAGTATTGGGTGCACCAAGGGGCATAGCTATGGGGATGTAAAATGAGGTCATTGCCCTCCCAAATAGGAATTCTGTACTCCTTGTGAAATTTTTCTTCAGTTCTCAAGTTTCTAACATTGCAGTAACTTAAAATATGAGCATTTAGAAATATAGTTTAGTCATCCAAAGAAAAGGGGCAGGCAAAGTGACCAGGAGAACGTGAAGACAACAAATAGGACTTAATTCTATGTGTGAATGATTTTTAATGTCCCACTCTTTGCAAGGCTAAAAATTTGGGAAATGAAGGAAAAATTTAATAGGAGGGCAGGATTCTTGTACAGGTTAGGAGAGGCTACAGCAGTTTTACTTTGCCAGAGCCTACAGGAAAGCGAAGGGCAAAATTATGACTTCACCTTTATTCTCCGATCTTGGAGGTTAATTGAGTACTAATTATTTTTTGCATTGTGAACTCAGTTTGCAGCAATTGAAGTAAGCTGAATATAAAGGAAGAAAGTGGGAGGAGAAAAGGTAAACTGGGACTTCTGAAAATGTGGGATGGCAGAGGATTAATCAGGACTTTCCCTGACAAACTGAGACAGTTGGAAGGTGTGGTTTCTTACACACTTCCTGGAATGCTGTGGATCAGGGAAAGCTTTACTAGGTTGTAGTTTCCAAACTACGTAGTAAATCCAAGAGGAAGGGAGGGGGTATTAAAGGATAAATTAGTAGAATCTGGAGTCAAATCTTTTGCTGCCTGAGGCCTAGCAACAGATAGTGCTTCCATCCAACTGTAAGGTGCATAATACCCAGAGGCAGCTACATTATACTGACACATGAGGCAGGAAATCTCATAAGCAGCTCTCCCTATCCCTGGAAGTAAAAATGCAATTGAGACAAAGTAAATAACCAGGTTAAAATTTGCTGCCGAAGGTTCTGTCTAACAACAAGGCTAGCCCTGGTAGAATAATAGAATTGGAGACAATCTAGGGCTCTTCCACACTACACAATCATAGCAGTATGTTTCCCCCATGACCACATCCCATGGAATTCTGGGATTTGCTATTTAGGGAGGGGCATTTAGACTTCTCAGCAGAGAGCTCTGGTGTCTCACTAGACTACAAATCCCAGGATTCCATAGGATGCATTCCTGGCAGTTGAAGTGGAATCATAGTGCTATAAATGTGTGGTGTGGAAAGACCTCTTTTCTAACTGCCTGCTCAGGAAACATCTCCCACAGAGGCTGCCTGGCCTTTCTTTAAAGAGTGCTTGTGAGTGAGGGGTCCCACCATCTCTCCAAGTTAGGCTTGGGAGAAGATGTGGTTCTTAATGACTTTAACTAGGCACTTGGGCCTACCATGCCTGTGTGGCCTGGCCTACACCTCTAAGCTGCCACTCACAAAAGCACAACCAAGTTGGATGTGTGTCTCCTCTGAATGAATTTCATTTGCCATCTTAATGAGAATCATTGATAGCTATGTACCCTCCAACTGCTCCCAGACAGAAAGTGTGACGCATGTGGCCACGCAACATCAGTGTGGTCAAGATGGCAAAAGTTGTTAATGAGGAAGAACATACAAACTAGGAGAGGGTGCAGTAGCTTGCCTTTGGCTAAGCCTAAAGGGAAGGGCAAGATTTTGTTCCTCCTTTCCTCGCCCCTCTGCTGGGTTAATTGAGTTTGCAGCAATGGAAGTAAATTGAAGAAACAGGGAGAAAGTGGGAGGAGGAATGAGAAACTGGGACATTTTAAAAGCAGCTGAAAAAGTGGGATGAACGAGATTAATTAGGACTGCCCTGGCTAAACTGGGACATATGGAAAGTCCGCCCACACACAGAAATTTCCAGGGATAGGGGCCTTCTGGCACTCCGGAAACAGATGCAGGCCACATTTGGCCCATGAGTGAAATGTTGCCAAACCATAGTTTAATAATTAAGCAATCTGATTACCATCTTAGCAGCATAATTTCTTGATGAGGCGGGTGAACACACCTAGCTTGCCTGGTGAAGAAATAATGGCGCCAGAGTTTATTGCTTATTTTGAGTGTGTTGCAACTGAAACAGCCTCTGTTGTCTCCCCATCTTCTCTTCCCATGGGACAAATTGGCCAGCTGGGTCTCCTAGCGGGAACCTTACTTGTGCCTTATTTTTCTTTTTAGGGCTGGAATTTCTGTTGCAACAACCTGGGTGAAAATCTGGTGGTATATGAGGTACAAATACACAGTCCCTCAGCTCTTTCAGCAAACAGCAAAGAAACATCCAGAGAAAATAGCCCTCATTTTCCAGGGCACAGGTGAAACCTGGACCTTTTGGGACTTGGACAATTATTCCAACAAGGTGGCCAACTTCCTATACAAGAGAGGTTTCCGCTCTGGAGATGTGATTGCCCTCTTTATGGAATCCCGCAACCAGTATGTCGGTCTCTGGCTTGGCATGGCCAAGATTGGCGTCGAGGCAGCGCTGCTGAACTCCAATGTACGGCAGGACTCTTTGCTGCATTGCATCAACGTCTGCCAGGCAAAAGCCATCGTGTTTGGGAGCGAGTTGGCTGAAGGTGAACAGAAGTGGGAGAGAATGGAGTTGGAGTAAATAGAGTAATAGAGTAAATTGTGAATAGAGTAAATTGAATTAAATGGGTGTCAGGAAGAAGGAGGAAGTGGTGAAGAAGGAGAAAGAGAGACATACCAGTGGGTTTGTCTGTTTAAAAGATTTTTAAGCAACCAGTAACAACAACAACATTGTATAATATAACCATGTGATATACTATAATACAGACAGGATAGGGGCCAGAGCATGGTCAGAAGGGAGAATTGATTGAAAAGCGGAAGCCAGCCTTCTGTCAGTTCTTCTCCTCTTGCTTTCTTCCTGTAGGGAACATATTCCTTACGGGAAGAAAGCAAGAGGGAGAAGAACTGAAGAAAGAGCAGATCTCACATCAAAAGAATGGTACAAAGGTTGAAAGAGCAGAACATCAAAAAACAAGTCATCAAAAGTGGGGGATGCCTGTATGTATTATATTATATTATATTATATTATATTATATTATATTATATTATATTATATTATATTATGATGATTAGCAAATCACTACACCACACTATCTGCTCTTTTTTCTTCCTGCTGATGTCCATTCTCTTTTCCTAGCTTTGCAGGAGGTGCAGCCTTCGCTGGGGAAGTCGATTAATCTCTTCTGTTCGGGAGACTTGAAAACAGAAAATGTCCTGATGGGCTCAGAACATCTGGATCCACTGATTGAAAAAGCATCTTCCCACCCACCCAATCCTCCAGACAAGGGATTCCTAGGTATAAATAAAGAAAAAGTACGGCAAGAATAAATAAAGAAAAGCATATGCTATTCTACCATTTCAGATCCAACTGAGTAATTCTGCTAGAATTACTAGTAACCGTAGCTATAGATTATTGCATAGATAGAATTCTTGTTACTCAAAAAGTCCATAATCAGCTTCCAGTCTTTGAACAAATCTTCAGTTGGCTTATTCTTTAAAACCCACATTACTTTGGAAATCTGGGCTAGCTCAGCCACCTTAATAATCCATTCCTCCAGCATCAGTGCTTCTGATGTACCTTAAGCATGCCTGTTACGCTCCAGCACTTCCTAGCCTTTGTCCGGATCTGATGTGCCTCCACACCTATTGAGCATCAGGCCATGTCGGAATGCTTGGCTCTTGTCATATGTATGCTAGATGTGTTATATGTAATAGAATAGCTTTGCTAACATTATCATGCATCTATTGCTAACTGCTGCTGTATCACACTATCACACTGAGTGAAGTTTGTGGCTGCAAGTTATCCAGGTCATGACGCATAATTCACTACGTTATGGATGTCTATATGTTGTAACATTATGGCAGCCTCCAGGTGAATAAGGGCGTTGCCAAACTGCTCAATGCTGTTTTGCACACATGTAAGGCCATTTACAAAGATGTACGTCCTGAGCAGAATGCCAGCCCCTGTTATTAACAGCTTTGTTCAGGTCTTGCAAATTCAGGTCTTGGGAAAGCAGTTCCCAACCTGGATACAATAAGTGAATTTTTCTTTATTCTTTTGCTTTCCAGATAAATTGTTCTATATATACACCTCAGGTACAACGGGATTGCCCAAGGCTGCAATCATTGTCCATTGTAGGTCAGTGAAATTGTGGGATAATGTGGTAGCGGTGGGTGATGGAGGAATGTATATAACCAACCATTTGAATCTACTCATTGTGTTTTTGCTGGAGCATTCTGGGAGCTAGAGTCCAAAAAGGTAAAATTTCCACACTTCAAGTGTTCATTGTTCATTTAAAGTGCTCTTAAGCTCTCTTGTTGTTGTTAGCTGCTGTCAAGCTGACTTCCAGATGAGGTCTCACCAGTGCAGAATAGACTGTGTTGCTGCTTCCCTTGATCTGGACCCTGTGCTCCTATTGATGCAGCCCAGAACTGCATTGGCATTTTTGGCTGCTGTATCACACTATTGGCTCATGTTTTTCCTGTATAGCCTAATTTGTGATTTGTGTGCTAAGGGCAATGAAACAACAGAAATATATTTACAAGATAAAAAGCCTCAGGCCAGCCTAGTGGGAAATATTTTTTTCTCTCCGGTCTTAACAACACTGAGGTTCCTCTTTCATCTCCTGTCCCAGGTATTACCGTATGGCATCTCTGGTGTATAATGGATTCCGGATGAGATCTGATGATGTGGTTTACGATTGTCTCCCCTTGTATCACTCTGCAGGTAACTCACACTCCACGTTTCTGTGTTTAACTAGAGTATGCTTTTAAAAATAAAATTCTTCCCATTGTTCAATTTCCTATTTGCCAAAAAAACCCTGAAAATTGTGTTTATTTTTTTTTTTTTAATGGGGGGGTGTTGGGGGACTGGCAAGTGGGCCTTCAGGAACTGTGAATTGTGTTCCAGGGCTAGTGTGCAACCCACGGGTTGCACTTTGGCCACCCTTGTTTTAGAGTCTGAACCACATACAGAAGTTGGGAAATTATTGAATTATTGTGTCATGGGGAAAAAGGTCTCTAACCTTCTGGGGAATAAAATAGTATCTACATACAAATATTTTGATGATAGTGCTGTTGGTAATAACAAAAAAGTGGTTGCAAGTTCTCTGAGGAACCATATTCCCCCTTATGGGCCAGTCTAGTTTTAAGATCTTCAGGAGAGTCTGTTCTCTTCATCTATGTCCTGGTAAGAACACGTAAAAGGGCCTTCTCGGTGGATGCTCACAGGTTCTGAAACTCTTTTCCTAGAGAGGCTAGGCTGAACCAGATTCATCCTGCCTCAGTCCAGTAGGTCCCCACTAACCTGGGCCCTTGAACAGATTGGACTTGAGGCAAATCAAAGAGTGAAAATTTCAGCCTCTCATATGCTGGGTGGGCACTGCCATATTCAGGCTTCATTTTAAATCACTGGATTTTTTTTCACCCTTTTGGTCTTTCGTTCTAGGGAACATAGTTGGAATTGGCCAGTGCCTCCTTCATGGACTGACTGTGGTGATAAGGAAGAAGTTTTCGGCTTCTCGCTTCTGGGAAGACTGTGTCCAGTACAACTGTACGGTGAGCCAGGGGTGAGACCTAATGTGAGTGGTGGGTGGGGAAGGATGTTTTCGGGGGCTGAGTGTGTGTGTTTGATGCTCCCAGGGTCACCCAGTAGGTTTCCAAGGCCAAGCAGAGAATCAAACACTGGGACCTCAAAATTAGCCATGATGGACTAACACAACCACATACCCATCATATAAGTTCAATTTCCTTTGCTTTGCTTTCCCCTCCTTATTTAACAGATGGAGAAAATTTTGTCAATTCAAGGACATTCCGTCATGTTTATTTTTGACTTCCTCAGGTTTTATTTTATGAGAATTTGAGTGCTCACAATGCTGGTTATCCCTGAACACATATGTAAAAAGAAGAAAGTCAACATTTAATAAAATACCTGCTTTTTGTGTGTGTCTGGAAAGTAAGGAGAAATAGAAAAAGAGAAAGGAGATTAGACGCAAGGTCAGAAGGAAATTTTATATACTTTCATCCTACTTGAACCAGAAAGGGAATTCGTGCTTCTCTTAACCAGCCAGCAGCTTAAAAATCTTCAGGGTCTAAATGTGGATGCTCAATGCTGATCCTGGAAATATTAGGACTGATGCTAGTGTGTTTTTCTCTTAAGTCATTAGAAAAAAGCATCAGTAGGCAATGAGCCGCTGAAGGAGAAGTTAGAAAGTTTTTTCTATTGCTTGGTTGGGTGGTTAACAAATTCATTGGCTTTTAAAATTTTTATAGTATCAGTTACAATACTCAAAAAGCAAAAAAAAGGAACCATTCCTACACCCAAAGGAACAACTCGAATTTGTGCCGAATGGTAGTAGTCATGTAAAAAGTAATGTCATTTGGTGTTTTTTTAAAATGAGGTATTTCAGGAAATGTAACCGTTGCTATTCTTTAATGAATTGGAAAGAATAAAATGTTAATGAATTCCTTTCAGTGGCAGCTGGTGGTTTCTTATGTTTGTGGAGCTGGGAGTCTGTCTTGGTCTTAGTCTGAACTTTTAAGGAGTTGTTCAGGCTATTGTACTCTAAGCCTCCAGATTGGTTCAGCACCTTGGATAGCTCCATAACTTTCATGCTAAAATCCAGAGTGGATTTTTATGCACACCAACATGGAGGCCATCAGCTGCCACTGATGATTTCTAGGCTCAGGATTCAGGCGCTGTTTCCTATTCCATCTCTAACTTCACCTTTCTCTCTTTTCCTTCAGGTTGTACAATACATTGGAGAAATCTGCCGATATCTCTTGAACCAGCCGCCACATGATGCAGAACGGAAGCATCGGGTACGAATGGCCCTGGGCAATGGTTTGCGGGCCAGCATTTGGAAGGAGTTCACCGAACGCTTTGGCATTCCTCAGATCGCTGAATTTTATGGTGCCACAGAGTGCAATTGCAGTGTGGGCAACTTTGACAACAAGGTGAGGAGATTGCACCTTCTAACTGAAGTCTTCCAGGTGGGAAAAGGATGCTTCCTCCCTCAGTAGCATTGGGTGGTTCTGAAGTTAATAGTGCATTATATCTGCTCCAGGTTTTAGTATCAAGGTTAATTAATTAATGTATTTATTAAAATATTTATATCCTGCCCTATATCCCAGGGCAGCTTGCAATAAAATCAACTTAAAAACAAAAGAATAGCACCAATAACTTTAAAAGACAAGTTTATTAAACCATTTATCAGTTAAAAAACAAGCAATTTAAAACCAGTTGAAACAACTTAAATCACTACCCACCAACCACAGAAATGTGCAAACTGGGTAAATCCATTAAGCCTGAAGATTTTACTAAAAAGCTATGTTTAAATTAGTTTCTCTGCAATTCCTGTCTTTTGCAGTTTGGAGCTTGTGGCTTCAATAGCAGGATCCTACCGGGCGTCTACCCCATCAACCTGGTCCGAGTCAATGAGGACACAATGGAACTGATCCGGGGACCAGATGGGCTCTGCATTCGGTGTAAACCAGGTGAGGTTCAGAACCTTATAGTTCCATTTGTGACAATAGAATAGAATAGTATCATTTTGTAACTATTTGGTGAATAAGTTGTACTTTTGATATATCAAACATGATAATTTTATGTCCAACCAAGTTTTATATAATACATTTCATGTTCCTAGTGTAACAAAGTGACTTTTAATCTGTAAAGGGTGTTAATATTGCATTTTTCATTTTTTAAAAAAATTTCAGTTCCTCCCCCAAAAAGTAAAATTATTTTTCTCCCATGAAGACACACACAACAACAACAACAACAATTTTTGTATGTTTTGAGTGATGTGAACATTGTCCTTTGTCTGTTTTTTAATTTTTGTAAGCTGGTTTGAGTCCTGGGTCTAGGAAAAAGTAGGAAATAAGTAAATATATGTATAAACCAACAACGACAGCAACAATGCTACTACACCAGATGGTTCTGCTTTGGTCTCTTACTCTTCTTCTCTGCTCGCAGGGGAACCAGGTCAACTGGTCGGCCGCATCAAACAAAGCCATCCTATGCAGCGTTTTGACGGCTATTTGAACAGCGAGGCCAATGCAAAGAAGATTGCTCGGAATGTCTTTACAAAAGGCGACTCTGCCTACCTCACAGGTAAGATTTTTCTTCAGGATTTTGTCTAACAGTGTTTCTCAGTTCTGAAGTCCCTTAGCAACACAGGAAGTTATGTTACATCTATACAGCTCACCTATGTAGGAGACTATCACACTATTATCTTTCTCTCCTCTTCCCTTCAGGGGATGTGTTAGTCATGGACGAGCTGGGCTACATGTACTTCCGAGACCGAACGGGAGACACGTTTCGCTGGAAAGGAGAGAATGTCTCCACGACAGAAGTGGAAGGAACGCTTAGTCGCCTCCTCGACATGACCGATGTTGTCGTCTACGGGGTAGAGGTTCCAGGTAATGGGATGAAGGATTCCAGCCTCAGTTCTTCTCTACGTGTTGATTAAAATATTTATAACCCATCCTCAATTGGTAGACCAGGAATCTCACAGCATATACGAGCTGGGTTTGTTTAGCTTGGAGGAGGGGTGTAGCTATGAGGAGGGTATCTATTACTCTGGCAAATAAGAATTCTGCCCCCTGCCCCCAAATTTCCTTTCATTTCCCCAAATTTCTAGCATTGTAGTAACTTAATACATCAGTTGAGCATTTAGAAATACAGTTCAGACATCCAAGGGAAAACGAACACAGCAAATAAAAGAGTTTTAGGTGTGAACAATTTTTAGTGTCTCAATTTTGCAGTGGGATCAATGTGGACACTGAAGGGGCATCTTCAAATTTGGGGGGGCATTTTTAAATATATGAAGGGAGGTCATAAAGAAGATGAATTCTGAGAAGCAAAAAGAAATATTTTCCAAATGGTTGATTGGCAACATCAGACTGATGTGGAAAAAAAAGGTGTCTTGCCTCACTAGTTTGTGTTGATACGCTCGACCTCAGACAAGAAAGCAAAAACCAAAATTTGTGAGTATGTTTTGCAGGCGCTGAAGGGAAGGCTGGAATGGCAGCTATTGTTGACCCAGATAACTCCTGCGACCTGGATCACTTTGCTGAGAAAATGAAAAAGGCGCTTCCTGCATATGCACGTCCCATTTTCCTACGGTTGCTTTCAGAAGTGAACAAAACAAGTGAGTCTTTTTAAAATATTTCTGAAAACCAACAGCTTTGCACAGATAAGTTTCTTGGGCAGAAAAAAGCATTTTGTTGTTTTCTGCACAAAAGATGTTGTTTTGTATGCAAGGAACTTGTTTTCTGCTCAGAATTATTTTCTGTGCAAGACACTATTTTTTTGTGCTGAAAATGCCATTTTCTGCACATACAAAACACCCATGTGCAATTTTTCATGCAGAACAAATCCCAAGATTTTTATCTGTCTGGAATTCTCTTTATCAAGGTTTTCTAACACTTGAAAACCATTTTTTAAATCATTTTTCAAATATTTTCAAATATTCTTTCCTACTATGAACCACCATTTAAAATCCTCCCATAGCATTGCTCCTGTGGGAGGAAGCACCGTTTTTTTGTCGGGATGTTTTGTAATGGATGTTGCCCCACAAGCAAATAAAACTATCTATCCATCCATCCATCCATCTATCTGTCTACCTACACTGCCTCACAGTGATACTGCATCAGAAGGATTATGGAAAATTCAAAATGGTGGTTTGCAAATATCGGGCAGCCATCCACACTGGTAGAATCTTGTCATGCTGCAACTGTTACCTATGAGTGCCAGGTGCCCAACCTCATCCTATGAAGCAAGATAAAAAAGACAAAAATTGGTTCCTTATTTTATGCTTCTCGGTATTCACATCTGTTCAGCTAATTTCTTGGAATGTCTAAGCCTGAGCAGGTTGGCTCTACCATTAGACAGAGTGAGGCATTTGTCTCAGACCGCAGATGTTGGGAGGTGGTATTGGAAGAAAGAGCTGCATGCCCTGTGGTCAGTTTTGAAAGCCCAAAACTAAAGCTGTTACCTTCCAGTGTGGTAGAAGATGGCATCCATTCATTGTTTAAGCAAGAATCAGCTACTTCAGTCAGCTTTTGGGTAATCCTTCCTATCAGATGGCAAAATGTCTCTGTCCAGCCCTTGTCTCAGGAATGACATAACCAACAGTTTAAAATAGGGATGTTAAATGATCTTTGTAACTGGGCAAAGCACAACTTAGTAAATATATAATTTGGATTTTGTTTCATCATTTCCTTTGACAACAAAGAGAGGGGCTGGAATATAACTACTGAGGAGATGAAATGAGGGTGTTGCCCCTGAAATAAAAATTCTGCCTTCCCAATAATATTTTCCTTCATTCCTCAAAATTTCTAGCCTTGTGGTAACTTAAATCTTCCATTGAGCATTTAGAAATATAGTTTAGGCATCCAAAGAAAAGAGGCAGACAGTGACCCAGGGAACGTGAACACAAGAAATAGAAAGAGTGAATGATTTTTTTTTCAGTATCTCCCTCTTTGCAGTGCTAGAAATTTGGGGACTGAAATGGTGGGTAGAATTCTATTAAGGGAGGGGGGTCAGTCAGAGAAAGACAGGGAGAATGGAAATCCTCATTGGTCTTTCTTTTCTCTTCTTTTCCCCTCTCCTCTCTTCACAAACACCAACCAGGCACTTTCAAGTTCCAGAAAATGGACCTGCGCAAGGAGGGATACGACCCCAACGTGATCCAGGACAGGCTGTATTTCCTGGAGCCAAGGCAGTGCCGGTACTTGCCTCTGGATGAGGAAGCTTTCAAGAGGATCCAATCTGGACAGGCAAAGTTGTAATAGGATGTCCGGCCCATCTTGTGGCAATCAGTACCTCCTTTTAGAGGGTATGGACCCGGGGAGGGGGGTTACGATAGGAAGGGAGAAAGCCGGAAACGGTTTTGAGGTTGAACAAAAGGCACAGCAAACAAGGGGCTTTTTCTCTGTGTGTATGCCCACTTGTTTACTTTTAATTGCATTTTGCCGAGGATGAGGGTCTGGGTTTTCTTTTGTGGGGGGGGGGGGGACAATCTAACAGAGATGTTTGCATACCAAAGCATAAAAACATGTTGGCTTTGTTTTCTACATCGTGAAAACTGGAATGGCTGCCTCCTCACAGGGTTGATGAGGAGAAAGGTGATATGCCATTTTGCCAAAATTCAAAGGCCCCCCCCCCGCCTAGTTTCCTGCTCTGCTTTGTAGCACCTCTAGGAGTCGCCATGGTGCTTTCTTTCTCTACTGATCAGGCAGGGTCTGGGGGGAAGAAGTTTTGATTCCTTCTTTTCTTTTCATCTTCTTTTTTTTAGAAGGGAGGGCTCATCTCCTCCCTTTTGGCTGCTAAAATCCTATCTCTAGTTCGCTGAGCAGGTGGAGAGGGCTGGTGGCAATCAGTGTGGATGCAGATCTGCCATGACTCAACTTTTTATTCCAGGGAAACAATTCTTTTCTATTTTCCATAATTGGACAGTTCTTCGTGTTCACGTGTGTTTATTTTTTGTTGTTGTAATTTATTGCAAGGTTGTTGTTTTCTTTTTTTCTAAGAAAAAAGAATGAAAAGAATTGGCTGCAAGCTTGTAATTCCATTTACGGTGCAAGCTTGGCTATATTGCTTCTTTGTGGACAGTCATCTTCACTCGCAGCAACTCATTTTGTTTCTTATACATAACATTGCTTGTTTTCGTTCCACTTCTTTTACAGAGGGGGAGCAGAGATGGTTATCTTTTGAAAGGAGCCCAACAGAGACTCCTTTAAAAAAAATGAGAAGTGAAATGCATTGATGGCCATTTCATCCATTTGTGTGCACTCGTCAGTTCCATCCTCTGGGAAACACATCCTCTTTCTAAAGTGTTCCTTGTTGGGTTTTCTGCCTCTTGGATTTTCAGGGGGCAAAAATAGGATTGAGCTGTGCATGTATCCTGTTCTTTGGGGGAGGGGGGTTTGGTAAATTTTGCTCTAGTGTAATTTGTAAGAGCAATGATTTAAGGGTGCCTCCAGTGCTTGTCTGTCTGCCCTTGCTTGCTACAACAAGGGTGTGCAACTTTCAAGGGTTAAGAGGCTACTGGAGACACCGTGGAGGTGACACCTTCCATTGCAACCTGCCCCTCTAATTTTAAATTTGGACCCTCAGTGTTCTGTAGGGGCCCATCTTTTGCCACATTTTTGGCCTTCTCTCTGTGATTCCAGGACCTGAAAGGGCCTCTTTTTCAAAAGGAAATCAACTTTCAGCCTGGCAACTTGATTTGGGCAATGGCACACAGTCTACCTATCCGATTGCTCTAAACTACGCAGAATGCGTATGCACACAGGTTCACATTAGCACATCCTCTTCTCAGAGGTGCAGATTTTGGTGTGTGGCACAGTTGGCTCACAGTATTATATGCATGGGGAGAGAGCCAGGGGGTAGGGGCACGGTGGCAGTTGCATTCTTTGTCCAATGCTCAGACTAGTCTTGTGCTCAGCTTAATTTTTTACTCTGCAAAGCATCATTTCCACTCAAGGTAAGCTCTGGGGCTTTCAAAGGCAGGTTGAAAGGCATCAATTTGGGTGTGAGGCACCATTTTGGAACAAGGCAGAGCACTGGATGCACCATTAATGCTATGATTCTGTGTCTTCATTTAGACAAGGAAATGAATTGCAGGAGCTATCCCGTGTCTGTAAAAAATCGAGGGGGGAAGAGAAGGGATCCATTGGAGTTCCATAGTGTCATTGTGCAAGAGAAGGATGTATTTTGTTCTTCTGTTTTGTTTAGCATTTTCTGCACCTCTTGCAGGTGTTCCTTTTGACAACCTCAAAAGGAAAGGTGATTAGAGTCTCTTTTCTGTTGCTTGACACTCTTTGGCAAATTTTTAACTGAAGTCCTATCTTGAGTGTCAAAGCCTTTGCCAAGAAATCACTTTAAATAAAAAAAAGTTGCTTTGTGAATGAAGCAAGCAAATGGCCAGGAAGTTGGAGCGGCTTGGAAAATTTTCTTTTTGTGATTATAACACTCAAACACCATATTAGTAGGGGGATTCTGGGAATTGTAGTCCAAATAAGTAATTTGTCAGTTTTCGATGTCTGAAAGTTCAACATTCCATTGAGGCTGGATTCGGACCAATTTTTCTTCCCCATCTCCCTACTGCACTGCTACTACGATGGCAGGAATATATAGTGTTTCTCTTGAGTCAGTGTTTCCAAATAGAGAAAACCTTAGTGCCACAAAACAAGAACAACAGAACAAACAGATTGGTGCCTGGTGTGTCAGGCCATTGAATGCTAGAAGAAGGATACTGTATGATTTGAAAGCTTGCTTCCAGCGATTTAGAACCCTCGTGCAAAGAAGGGAAATGTTTTGGTCTTCCAAATTGTGTTACAGCTCCTACAGTGCCTTGTCGTTAGCTGTGCTGGCTGGGGCTTTGGCGACTCAGAGCCCAAAACATCTAGTGGGAGAGCGGCATTTCTTTGGTTTGGTTTGGTTTGTGGCCCACTTCAGGTAAGCTTTGTAAATCTTAGAAGACACTTGTCTCTAGATTCTAGTGTCTGTGGATTTTGATCAGTTAGCAAAATACAGACCTTCCCACTGTGTAGGGTCTAGCTGTGAGTCTTGGGGCAAATGGAAGAATCTCAGGGCAAGAGCACTGCCCTGAAAAGATTTTTAAAAACAAAACAAAACAAAACTGTGTGCTTTTGGCTCTGTTGTTTGCAGACTGTTTAAGAGTAGTTTCTGATCTCATCTCCTCTCTATCCTTCTTCTGTCTAATTTGTTAGATGGTTTTTTTTTCTTTGAATGACATTCTATGAGCAACTCTATTTGATGCTTAATGTATCATGTCTAGTTTGAGACCAGCAGGCATTATCCCCAGACCTCAGGTTTTGGCTGTGAAGTCTGAGGACCTCGGGTGCTTCTGACCTGCAATCTTTACTTCCACATCTCCCCAGCAAAAATTGGTGTCAGGTGTCTAAGCCTGACCTGACATCTCAGTTTTCTCCCCCTTCACAAGACATCCACTATGGGGAAAGAAAAAATCAAAACAAGGGTGCCAGGTCCAGTGGCCAGTGGCTACTGGCTGTGTGGCTTGTGAGCCCTTGCTTCTCGTTCCACCTGTCCCGCCCCTCAGATTCCACCCCTTCTTTCCACAGCCCCACTTCTTAACCTTGCAGGCTCTACTCCCTCATCATCTGAGCCTCAGGAGACCTGGCACCTCTATCTGCCATTGATCACAGGCACCCTTGGGTGCTGGCTCCAGGGCAGAAACTCTGGACCTCCTTGGAACTTCTCTTTTGGGAACTTTAAAGCACATTATGGACTCCTCTTTTCTCCCTCTCTCTCTGTGTCAGGTCCTAAAACTGAGATCAGGTTATACCAAGCGGATCACCCTTCTGTTGTTATTGCCTTCACTGCCTTTGAGAAGGGAATCCCACCTCTTTCAGTGTGATTGGGCACACTCTGACAGCCTCCGCATTAGACAATCGGCCAGTGATGTGGTTTTCTGCCCCCTCCATCCTGGGTTCTATGTTGCTGTGTTCATTTATCAGCAGGTGGCTTTCTAGGGATGCAAAGATGAAGCTGCTCCCCAAGATAACCTATTGCTGTGTCTTCACTGCAGCCTGAATCCTGGATGATGCACTGTGACGGGGACCATCTGTGCATGTTCATGCACGTTTTTCTTTAGTGCAAATGACTCTGGTGTTCTCAGGTAGTTCTGCAGATGCAACAGTGGCTGCCTTTGTGACAGTAGTATTGTGTGGCTTACAAACAGCAGTTTACAAACAATTTTAAAAATAGGGCAACAGGAGGATATTTGCCGTCCCACTGCTACCCCAGCCACCAGTTAACTTGGCATTCCATAATGCTTATGCATCCCGAGAGCAGCTTATATGCCCCCAGTGTGGCTAAAAGTTGGTGTTGGCTCTGGGGCAAGATCAATGATCCATCTTCCCTTCCTAAATTTAGAAACAGGTGTTACAGCCACTCTATGGATTGTGGAGAAACCAAAGTTTATTTTGTAATATATAGCTTGTCCAGGCTCCCAAAGGTCAGGGCCCTCCAAAAGCTTGTACTGCAATGACTTTGTACCCTTGTTCCTCCTTCTCAGCCCTGTGTGCTTTGCAGTGGCCTGAAGCAACCTCTGTTTCTCCTCTCACCCAGCCCCAAGATTCTTGAACCATAGCTTGGCATTTCTTTTAGAATTGTCGGGGGAGGGGGCGGGATCATGCAGTTCTCCGATGGTGTTGGAATGCAACTCAAAGCAGAGCCAACGGTGAGGAATGATGGGAGTTGCAATTCCCATGAGGGCTGCATAACCCATTCCTGTTTTCCAGAAGTTGTCCCTGGTGCAAAGATCCAGAAAGACTTAAAACAGGCCAAAACTGAACAAAGCAAAGATGGTGAGAAGTGGCCTTCCAGAAAATGGACATTTTAGGCTTTTCCCTCTTGTTCTATGAAGAGTTGCCAAATCCAGTACGGCACAGGGTCTCTGCCATAGCACACATCCTGCTGAAGGATGCTTGGATGTTTAGCCTCCCTTAATTTCTGGCCTTCTACCGTGAGTAGGCCTGGGCAGTGGAATCAAGCCAGTGCATTTTGTCCTAGGCTAGAGCACATTACAACCCCATTCGCGATTGCGGCAACGATTCCACCCAATGCCAGTTTACATCCATTGTTTTCTGTATGTGGTGCGTATTGGGTGGGGAGGGCGTTAGTCTTTAATTTGTAAGCGATGCTGTTTCAACATCTACTCAGGGAACGCGGTGCTGTCAGTGGTGTCTCCGTGTATGTGTGTCCGTACCAGGAGGGAAAGGAGAAGACATACTTTTAGCTCTAACCAATGAATCGTCTCCTTTTCCAAATGGCAGAGGCGGGGGGGGGGGAGTGTGAATTGTCGTTTGCCTCTGACGCTTTCTCCTTAGCATCACACCACATTTTCTGTTATGTCCAGATGTAATAGCTTGTAATTCCTGTGCTTGGAGCTAGGGAACAAAATGGAATCTTCATGTCTAATAAAAGAAGGTTTCGATTTCTGCTTGCTGGTTTGATTTTTACCTGGGTATGTATGCTTTTAAAGTTGTGTCTTTCATTTGGCTCTTAACTCTCCAGTTATTAAGTCTGGTGTCTTGAAAGATCTTTCCTGAAATGGAAGGGAAAATGTTGAGTAGCCAACACTCCTGCACTCTATCTCTATACCTTCCAGTATTTAACTGCCCAGTGAGGAACAAACACAAGTTAGGAAGGAAAATGGAACGGAGTATTATAGGGGAAGCACTGGCTGGCTGGCTGGCTGGCTGGCTAGTTAGCTCGGCGGCTAGCCAGCCAGCTGGAACAATAAACAGGTCTCCTTTGCTGCTCATTTATTTGGTAATAGCTTGTTCTGGGACCTAGTTCTGAAAGAGCAAATCTCTTTAGATATCTGTAGGCATTCTGTGTGAGCCTGGGAACGGAAGAACAACCTCTCACACTCACATTCAGCCTCCTTGTGGCCAAGTGTACCTGCAACATTTGGAGAATTTTTTTTTCAGGAAGCAGTTGAATAAAACCAGGTGAACTCTTTCTTATCCATGTATCTTTTCACTAACGCATTGTGATAAGAAGTCAGCCCAAAGATCTCTCCAAAAAGCAAACATGGCGCAAGGGAGAATTAAAATGTGGGTGATATCTTGCCACAAACCACAATGGTTCCCCCACCACCATTTTCAGTTTCTGGAAACCTCGCATGCTCCATCTTTCAGCTGTACATCCGAGCATCATGGTCTCCTTCCCATGGAGGGAGTCCTCTTGATAGATATTCCCTTTCCCTGGAATGTTAGGGGTGGCAAAAATTGTTTGAAACCTCTCAAGTTTCAGATGCTTTTGTGAGGCTCATTTCAGTTAAAAACAGAAGGTCTTCTTCCTCTCTCCCCCGCTTCCTCCCCTTTTCTTTCCTTCTTTTGCAGAGTTCCTGTTTTTTCCATGGGATGCTTTTTGAGCCGGAAAGACCTTGCGCACGCTCGCTTGGCCCTGTCGTGCAAACCATTTATTAGCAGTATAACCAGAAGGAACGCAGGCCACGGCGAGGGCAGCCCCGGCCTGTTCCCTGGCAGAGACGAGCCATCCGAGTGCCCTCTGCTTCAGCCATAATAAGAGGCCAAGCTGCTTTTGAGTATCACTTTCAGCCATTCTGAAGGTTAAACGCCTGTTTAGAGGCCCCTATTGAAGGCCGAGACGGGGGTCTGGCATTGTTTAAACGCCCTCTGGCTTTGTTTGGCTGCTTTCAACGGAGCCTGTGAATATTGGGGGGGGGGCACACAGCGTCCCCTCCTTCCTGCTCACAGCCTCCCTCCCCTTGCCTGACTCCCCAGGTCAAAGAGAAGAGAGCCTGGTAGGGAGAGGATGGGCCATAATGACATACAGCCCTCTCGGTTGCTTGGGTTCCTCCTTTCTTTTTAGCGGCAGTTTAACCCAAGCTCCGAGGCCTGGTCTCCACCTTACTGATCTCTGCTTGACACCCAATTAGCACATGAATGGGATAGAAAAGGCTTTAACTCCCCCTGACCTCCCTTCCCCTTCCCCCACAACATCTCCCTCCCCTCCCCAGACCCCCCTCCTTTTTTCCCCTCCCAGTGCAAAAGAGAGTTCAAAACTGAGACTGGGGAAATCAAACAAAGGCCCCGAGCTGGGAAGCCCACACCCTCCGCCCGCCATTGTCATGGCCGCTGCAGTGGCTCCAACGTTCGCCCTCTCGTACCGTTATCCCACCCTTGGAAGTTTGTCTTGCTTCAGCCGAGACTGGCAAGCAGCTGTTTGCGGCTACTCCTGAACGCTTTATTGGAAAATAATTGGGTCCTTTTGATGGGGCTTGTGGACAAGATGTGTCCGCAAAGGGTCTAGTCTTATGTGTGTGCAACAGCATGGTCCTCTCTTTCATCACGTACCACAGTCTGACTGAAAACTGGTTTAGTCTTGACTAGACCCCCTGAATCGATGGATTTATCTGTGTGTTGACTCACCATTCAACAATGGATTGAATGGGTCTACTCTAGTTGGGAGTAACCAACAAGATGCCTGCCCTAGTTTGTTACCGGTACCCTTCTGTCAAGGACAGGGTTGGATTAACCATTCACCTGAGTATGCCATGGTACGGGATACTGGCTAGCTTAAGGATCTAGTCCTTAAGGAAATAAATACATATAGGCATGTATGCCCACGAGGAGCCAGTGTGGTCTGAGTGCTGGACTACTACCCTGGAGACCTGGATTTGATTCCCCACTCAGCCATGGAAACCCACTGAGTGACCTTGGGCACACCACATAGCCCCAGAAAACCATGTGATAGGGTTGCCTTAGGGTTGCCATAAGTCGGAAATGACTTGAAGACGCACAACAGCATATACACAAAGAACACGTGGGCCTTTGGCATTTCACAGATGGAAGAAGAG
The DNA here is from genome assembly GCA_030412105.1 of Cyclura pinguis. Taxonomy (NCBI): domain Eukaryota; kingdom Metazoa; phylum Chordata; class Lepidosauria; order Squamata; family Iguanidae; genus Cyclura; species Cyclura pinguis. The sequence goes on from CM059613.1 coordinate 2,571,903, forward strand.
AGATCCATATATCCTCCAATGTTTCACACATGAAAACTGGGACAGATGTGGCCAAGCAACACTAAAGGGTGATCAAGATGGCAAAAGTGAGGATGAGGAAAGAGAGAGTCAAGCTAGGAGAGGCTGCAGCAGTTTGCTTTTGTCTGAGCTTACAGGCAAAAGTAAGATTCTGCTGTTAGTTGAATGCGATTGCTGGTGCACTTCAAACTCAGTTTATACCAATTGGGGTAAGCTGAGAATAAAGGGGAAATGTGGGAAGATGAGAGGAAAACGGGGGCATTCCAAAAGCAACTGAAAGAACGGGATTAGAGAGAATTAATTGGCACAGTCCCTGCCAAATCCAGACAGTTGGAGAGATTAGATCCATACATACTTGAATGAACATCCTTTCTCTATCTGTCTATGATCACACACTCTCTCAGCCAGAACACACTTCCAGTTCATAAGGAAAGGCAATAATTCTGTAATTCCACACGACAGCTATATCATAGTTCACTTTGGCATGGTAAGCCTGTTCGCTTCAACTATCCACATATGAAATAGGAAACAACAGAATAATCTCTTTTTTTCATCTGGGAGATTTGCATGTTCATTGATATTTTTTTTAAAAAAACCCACTAAATAGAAAACACCTTTTTTGCTACAGAGGAGAAGTTGACTTTGAAAATGCAAAAGCTGTCTAACGGAAACACCTTTTGCTTTCCAAAAAGGAGAAAAAGTGAAGCAGGAAAAGCAAATTAAAAATAACTTGTGAAATATCTATGCAGAAATTAAACTTATATAAAAATTACAGGGGCCATTCCTAATCAGTGCCTAATAACACAGCAGTTTCATAACATCTGGATAGAGAGAAATCCATAACTGGCATCAGGCACTAAAGAAACACAGTTTTAACTTGTTGATCCGTATATTTCCACCTCAGTTGTTTCCAAAAATAACCAGGAAATCTGGGATGCAAACCCAAAACTAACATTTCCTCTTCTTTACGTCCGCTCTATCCCTTCTCCCATTGCAAGTCCTCAAACTCTATGGTACGTTTTGAAGAGGTCACTGCCCCATTGCCAGGCAACACCATCTAAACCGGATGTGAAGCGGCCAGTGCTTCCGGTGTGGGCAGAGCTGTTCCCTTACGCAAGATGGCGGCCCCCGTATCGCTTCAGCTAGAGTTTGGGTAAGTGAGGCGCCCGGCGAGAATAATTTTAAAATAAAATGTGAAGTTTGCTTCGAGGAGGAGTTTTAAACGGATGGGGTGACTGTTGTGGGGCGGAGGGTTTCTTTGCGAGGCTTCTTTTATGGGGTGTGAGTTTGTGGAGGGGTGTTTCAGGATCCGAAAGTATCAGAAGTCGAGGAGATGCTCGCTGAGGGAAAATGTGGGAGTTAGTTGCACCTCTTTTTAGTTACTTTTTGTTTTAAACTCGAGTGTGTGTGTGTGTGTGTGTGTGTGTGTGTGTGTGTGTAATTTGAAGCTTGTTTATTTCCCCTAACTTTTCTAGGAGGCTATTGAAGCTGTTAACAATGCTTGTATGAAAGGAGCCAGTCTCTGTGCTTAGAGTCTATTCTCTTTCCTCCTCAACACCGGGATAATAAGCTATGACTCTGAGAATGTGTGAGCTGTTGTTTTCTCGTGCCTCAGAACCAAACCTGTTCCTAAATACCTAGTGTTTGCATTCAAGGGTTTGTTTGCCTTTGTTTCTGAACTGGTGTTACGGAAATTTAGTAATAAAAGCATCATGCTTCATGTGTGAGAAGGTGAGAATCTGGGTCTCTGTGTATGTGTGAATGTGTATGTAGGAGAGAGAGAGAGAAAAATGGCCTATCGGTTTTTGCTTGGTCCAGGCCGGTGGTGAACGTTGTTCCAAAACAGTTGTGACAGAATGCATTTGCCAAAAGGCGAGCTGGGAGGGAATGCAGCTTGGCCTGAGAAGAGTTTGCCACAGCTGGCTTAAATGGTTCCGTTATTACGTAAGGGGTTAGAAATCCAAAAGATCCCTGGAAAAAGGAGCTCTGAAGGTAGAAAACCAAACCGTGTCATCAGCGCCATGTAGCTGGTCCAATATTGGGTGTTTCTGTTTCGCAGAGATGTGAAAGGGAATTTTTAAAATATTAAGTATTAAACTTAACTGTGTTTCCCTGAGCCTGAGAGGCTGCTTTTTGCATTGAATATTCAAAAGTCAGCTTGCCCTTAAATACACAGTGGCTTGCACTGAAATATATGACTGTACATATATACATATGATCAAAGAAAGCAAGAGAGTCTAGCATGTAATGTTGGTATCCAGAAAAAATAGGGCAAAGCAGATGTAGAAAAGAGTAAGTGTAGGAATTTAGGTAGGTTATCCCTAGTCTGAGAGCCAGCATGATGTATTAGTGGTTTGGGTGTTGGTGTAGGACCTCAGCAACCAGAGTTCAGATCCCTGCTTGGCCATGGAAATCTTCTGAGTGGCTGTGGGCAAGTCACATTCTCTCAGCCTCATGAATGCAAAAGCAACCTCCCATTGAGCAAATCTTGCCAAGAAAACTGTGAGATATGTTTGCCTCTGGGGTGCCCAAAGATGACACTTGAAGGCACGGAACAGCAATCACTAGTCCACAAAGGTTGTGCCATTGTAAATCTGTTGGTCTCTGAAGAATGGAAAGGAAGTGGTTACAGATTTTTTAATATAAAAACAAATAACCCACCAAATATCAACAAAAGGTATGTCCTATTATTCTCACAGTTGCCCTGTTCAGCTTCATTTCTTTTCACCATAATTGCCTTTATATTTTGTGATGCATTAACTTGGAAGCTAGGGCTGTATTAGAGATGAAGAATCTTCAACCCTACAGCTATTGATGTACTAGTGTTCCCATCATGCCTCCTCATTGACCAGGTTGGCTAGAGCTGGTGGGATTTAGAGTTCAGCAATATCCAAGGGGCCTTGGATCACCTGGCCCTAGTCCAGATGGAGAAGGCCTGGGAAAAATGTTCAGTGAGCTGTGATTGAATTGACACTTCTTGGAACCATCCTGTGAAAACTGAGTATTTTACAAATTGTCTAAATCAACCTTCCCCTGTGTGTGCCTTATATTTTGGACCTATGTTTTCCGACCATGTTTGGACCTCAAAGAGAGCCAGGTTGGGAAAGGGCGCTCTCATTGGTCTAATTTTTAAATATCCTGGCTTCAGATATGTCTAGAAACTTCTTCTTTATAATAGAGCAGATGTGGTTGAGCGAAGTTAGAGGAAGAAATACAGTTTTTCCTTTGCTGTGGCACCTAAACAAAATCTTTCCATTTTTGTCATCTTTATACTTTCCTGTTTGTGGCCCTCAAAATGCAGTATAAACTTAATTCTTTTTTTTCTTTTTGTTTTTTGCTGCAACTAAGAATCAAAGAGAATTTCTATATATTGTATTATACTACATATTACCACAAAACGTATGGCTTTAACGTGGTCTTAGGCTGGTGGAGGCCAGAACTGTTGATGTCTACTAGTCCTAATGATTATATATCATTTTCAGAACCAAAGGTGATGTGTCCCTCAGTGACAGTTATTTCACGATGTGGCATGTATGCCATGTGTGAATGGGTGACATTGGGCTCATTGTGTCCTGCCTGTAACTTTCCCAGAAGCAACGTGCAAACAAGATGCTGGATTGCATAGGCATTTGTTCTGATCTAGCTTCAGGTTTCCACAGTTGTGGAGAATTTGCAGTATGGCACGAATTTCTCTCTCTGTGTGCCACACCTCCCGTCTCCACTGCACATGCTCACGTATGCAAATGTAAACACATAAAAAATGACAAAGGAGATCATTTCCAAATGGGTATGAGCCATTGTGTTGTAGTGGTTTGAGTGTTGGACTATGACCCTGAGAGCAGGGTTCGATTCCCCACTTGGTCATGGAAACCCACTGGGTGACCTTGGGTATGTCATGCACTCTCAGCCCCCAGAAAACCTATGATAGGTTCACCATAAGTTGGAAGTGACTGAAGGCACAACGACTAATTTCAAAGAACAGATGCAGCTCTGCATTGTCTGGAGAGCGATACAGCACTGAGGGCCACATGAAATTAGACTGAGGGCCGTTTGTGGCTCTGGGTTCCACAAACTATACCTTAAAAGATGCTTTCTCATGTGTTTAATTGTTGCCCAGTTTTTATTTCGTATATTTAGTTGAGAGGCAATATATGAATAATGAATTTCCAGCCTGTTCTGGATGAAGCCTTTCTGGAAAACCTTGTCAGGCTGTCTTCTGCTTAAAACCATCTTCCATATATCCATCATCTCTCTAACATTGCCTTCCCCAATCTGGTTGCTTTCCAGATGTGTGCAGTTGTTTGTTTGATTTATATCCTGCTTTTCTCCTGAATGGGACTCAGATTGGCTTACAATATAAATTAAAACAGAACCTCTAAAACAATATGGAGTACAAAAATTTTAAAAAAGCATCAAGCCAGACATTTGATTAAACAATACTTTTAAAACATTAAAAATCAAAAGTGATTTCAAACACTTAAAACGTACATTACATACTGACAATAGCACACACAATTGCACATCGTTCCACCTGGTCAGCCAAAGCTGAAGGCCTGTTTAAACAAGAAAGTCTTTGCCTGTTGGCGATTCCAGTCCCCAAAAGCCATGGTGACTGGGAAGGATGGGCATTGCAGTCCAACAGATCTGGAGGGCACCAGCTTGGGAAAGGTGGATTTAGTGCCACTTTGTATAGTGATAACTGCCCTAACTGTGAGTAGCCACTGAAATTCAGTAAAGCAGCGTGTGTTTGGTTCTCTCCCCCCACCTCGCTACCATCTCTTTTCTTGGAAATGCTTAAATGGGTGCTCTATGCATTGGCGTTGCAGCTGAGAGCCCCCCCAGCTCTCTGTGTTACAGAAAGAACCTTATCTGCCATTGCAGGGTCTCTGGGAAGGACAAAGTATGGGCTTGTTTTCACAGCAAGCAGAAAGGGGCCTCTCTCCTGTCATGGCTAGGACTTGTTCTCCTACATGAATCTCCAGATCTGTCTCACATTAATAATTGCTACTTCAGTTTTCGGCTAACAGTGTTTTCTGTGAGCAGGGCAGCCCCAATAGAGCAATCTTTGGGGACAGTAACTGGGTAGAAGTAGTTAGCATTGCAGCCAGCACTACAAAGACGCCGTTGTGCCTTTCCACAGAGTACGGCCAAAAATCTTTCCTCACGTAACAGGGTTTTAAAAGCACTGGGTCTTGGGCTAATATTTCTGCACTGATATATTTTGATATTCTCTTCCTGTATCTTTGTGTAATGTAGTGATTGCAAAGAAAATATTGATGCCAAAAGGCCAAGTGCCAAAAAAGTCATAGTTAAACTGTATTTCTGGGACATATGCCCCAGGTTGGATGTCACCTGCTTGCCATGTTGGCTGGGAGATTCTGGGAGCTGTAGTCCAGAAAAGTAATTTTTCCAGGTTTTGAGGAGAGTTGCATGTCTTTTGATGATGGTCAACCAGGCCTGGTCTGTTAATGGATTCATTACTTTATGTATTAAAAGTATTGACTAATTGCTTTCCTCCTCATGAGTTGTTTTTCTAACGTTTCACCAAGTAGGAACAACCAGATATTTTTAAATTAAAATATTAGTGCTTCTGTGAGTCCTCCTGCAGAATGATTCATATATGTGTGTCTTTGGTCTTGCCTTTCAGGGGTGGAGCAGAACTCTTGTTTGATGGGATAAAAAAACACCAAGTGACTTTACCCAGCCAGCCTGAACCTTGTGAGTATTTGGGGGATGGCTGCTCTTGAGTCTGCCCGCACTTGGCCCTTAAAATGGGTCCACTGGAATACTGCAATTTGCAAAGAGATTGCCGTGTTGGTCTGTTCAGTATAAAAGAAGTAGAGGAAGGAAAGAGACCATGGTGTTGGATGGTACCTACAAGACTATATAGTTTATTTCAGCATGAGCTCACGTGAATTACAGCCCACTTCTTCAGGTGGGTTGAATACAGAATGTACTGAACATCCAAAGGCACAAAATTCTCCGTATGCTTTCAGAACTACAGGTTTCTTCATCAGATGGCCTGCAGAGCTTTCCTGTGTATCATCTCAAAATAAAATGTGGACAGGACTCTTATCAGTACCCCTTCCCCTCCACACATGTTTTTCTTTAAAAAAAAAAATCTTTTCCTGATGAAGGCCCTTGTTGTTTCAAAATCTTGTACAGAGAATGTTGTACCTTTTGCACTGGCTTAATAACCATCACCAACTGGAGTTTGGAATTTGATGGTTAACATTTATATAACATAAGTATTGTTGTTATTATTACATTTCTGTGCTGCTCTATATCAAAAGATCTCAGGGGGCAGTGTGGAAGTAAAATCAGTGCTTACATGTTGAAACTTGTTTAAAACAACAAAAATAATTTCGATAGACTGAAAACCTATTAAGTATGGGAAACATCCACTTTTCAGCACCCATTTATCTGATGACTTGCTCGTTTGATGCTTCCAAATCAAGGACAGGTTCTGTTAATTCTTCCTATGGAGCCTCGCTCGGAACTGCTGGCACACACATGCTGCTTGCAAAGCAAAGCTGGCGGGTGGGGAGGCGCTAAGCCAGCTGACGAGCATTGCAAGCAGCGTATGAACAGTCAGTCCCAAATGAACCTCCGTAAGTCCTTCATGCTCCCTACAGTACAGTATTTGGGTTTCTTTTTTCAACCAGTTCCATTATCTGACAGTGCTCTGGTCTCTAATCTGTTAGATAAGTGGGGGAAACCTGCGTGGTTAATGAGTTAAAACAGGTATAAAAGATTAAAACTATTTTGAAAACCAAGAGGATTAACAAAAAAGACATGGGTGCTATTTCTCTTGGTTGTCCTAATTCTCTCCCCCACACCAATTTCTATGGGTGATCTTTGGATCTCTCTCTCAGTTTGTCTTGTCTCCCTCTTTCCTCACTCCACCACTTCTTGACCACATGCTGGAAGAGAATGGAGGCAGAGCTGGAGAAGGGGGTGGAAAGTGCAGAAGGGCAACAAGGGCCAAAATTGTGGGCCTCTGGGGTCTGAAGGAATGAGGGATTTGGGAGATGAGAAGGTGGCTGGCTTGCTAAAGCACAGGTCCAGGCTATCTGAAGGACCATATCTTCCTGTATTATGGCTGTTGCTGTAGTTGTTGTGTGTCTTCAAGTCATTTCTGAGTTATGGCGACTCTAAGGCAAACGTATCACAGGGTTTTCTGGGGGCTGAGAGTGTGTGATGAGCCCAAGGTCACCCAGTGGGTTTTCATGGCCGAACGGGGAATCAAACCCTGGTCTTTCAGGATCATAGTCCAATGCTCAGCCCACCGCACCATGCTGGCTCTCCGTCCATCTGTATGTAAGGATAACCTTTTCTGTGTCTTGCTGCTGTTTGTGGTTATGATGACTCCATTGCTCCAAAGTTGGTGCCAGAAAGGCTTCTGGGGTCAGGACAGCTTGGATTTGAGAGGGAGGGCACAGGTGGTCCGTCCGCAGCCCTTTAAACCCCTCGGCAGCGTTTGGTTCACACGGTTCGTGGTGCCAGCTGTTCCTTTCTCCTCTTCTGCCCTCCCTCGCAGGGACTGTTTACTGAGCCCTCCCTCCCTCCCTCCCGGCTCCTGTGCAAAATTGCTTTTCAAAAGAGCCACTTTCTGCTTAATTAAACAATGAGCCACCCCCCTCCCCGTCCCTCCACACATCTGTAAAGCCCCTTCTGCGGGCTCTTTATCCCACAAACTGCTCCATTCTTAACTCCTTTCACTTGTAAATCTCTTCCACCACGGCTTCCCCCTCCCCTCGCCAGTGGTCTCACTGGCCTTTCTCGATCCCTCTTCCAAATTTCGCCTTTCAAGTGAGAAGCTGCGAAGTTTGATGACACTGTGGCGACTGGGTGGGGGGGACAGTTTGAGGACAAGAGCGCTTTTGCCGTTTCATTTTTTTCCCTTGCTCTGTGGGGAGAGAAGCCTTAACATCGTCCACAACTTCGGGGACGGCTGGGTTAGAGCTGCTCCTTAAGATGGGAACTCTTGCCCCAGAACAAACCATCCTCAAATGGGGTTGGAAGAATCCTTTCCCCACACCTCCAAGTCAAGTAAAATAACATTTAATTCAATTTAATTCTGTCATTCCTAGATAGTTCTTAAAAGGAGCACTTCACGATTAAGTTGGCTGGCTTTTTAGATAAATCAGGTAAAATATTAGATTAATCAACTATCTTCGGTAGATCAATCGACCAAATATCTCTTTTTTTTTTTGGAAGAAGAGAGCAATTTTTTTAAAAATACTTTTCTCACTATAAAAGACACAACTGCACATTTGTGGGTGGCAGGTAAAACGACAGCTGAGAAGAAGTGTGCCTCCATCTCTCATCCCTGAGGGAATGGCTGTTCTGAAGTGAGACAGTCTGGTGATACCTGAGGCAGAAAATTGCCTTTCCAGAATGTTAGACTGGGACTTGGGGAGATCTAGAGTCTGTTCCCTTCTGAGCTGTGAAACTCAGTGGGGTGATCTTATACCAGTCACTCTGTCTCAGCCTGGCTTACTTTGCAGCCTGAAGAAGAGAAGGTTAAGAGGCGACATGATAGCTATGTTTAAATATTTGAAGGGGTACCATATGGAGGGCCAATTGTTTGTTATTGTTTTATTTTACAGAAGTAATATTGTTGTGCCACTTGTTGTGGAATATTGTACGCAGTTAGTTCCTTCCGTGTCGCAAGCTGGTAGTCCTTCTGGAAGCTGGCAGGGTTTTGTCCACCCGGGATTCTGCAGTTGGCTTTGCACCTTTGCTGGGGGTCTTCCAGGGTAGGGAAAGGAAGAGAAAGGGAGGCAGATATGAAATATATCATGTCCCAGAGGACTGCTTCTCATTACCATAACTTGCATATGCTATTTCCATAAATGTGACAGATGCCAAACCGTGCTTGGTAAGGGGGAGATAATTTTTTTTTCTTCCCCAGGGATGATCTGAACACTCCGTATGTTGTGGTTGGACTTGGGTTCACAGCCTTGCTTCTACCATCACCCCATCTCCGCTTTTGCAACACACACACATACACAGACTCCACTTTTATTTCAGGAGGCTCCAGTCCTACCCCTTCCTGGTCTTACCCTTGACCTCTTTGATGCTGATTTTGTTTAAAGCAGAAAGTCTCAGGTTGAATCCTTGTGTCTCCAGCTAAAGCAGGGGTGCGGAAAGGGCAGCTTGTGGGGCGGTGGGCCTCGAGCCCCACTTTTGTGGCCCCAAAGCACCTCCTGGTGACCTCCTCCAGCCTTAATTTATACACACACCCCACATACACACCTGCAAACAAATGACCCTCAACATCTACCAGAATTCAGACTCAAGTGTAATAATTTTCATTCCCAGAGCCTTTAATCTTCCCCCTGCAAAAATGGATGTCAGTAAATTTTTTTAAGATTGGAAATGGTTTATGAACTTTTTGAGTAATAAGAAATCTAACAACGTGAGAAATTATGGTTGTAGACACTAGTAACTCCAGCAGGATTGCTCAGTTGGATCTGTAATAATAGAATAACATTTTTTTTCTTTTTCTTTCTTTCATTACAGTTTGGCTTGGGTTGCCAGTTTTTGCAGGATAGCATTTAGTGTTTCAGTTTAGTGTGCTAGTTTCGTGTTTTAGGGTTTTTTTTCTTTGAACATACATTTCTTTGATAGTAATTGTGATTCTGCCTGTGAATTGGACTGTTTGTCTGTTTGCCTGTTTTAAAACTAATAAATACATTTATTTTTAAAAAATCAGAATAAAATTGATGTCACTTTTGGTGCACTTAACAAAGGATGCAGCCCATCGAGGGGGAGCACGGGGTGAAAAGTGGCCCACCCCACATTTGCCCACCCTTGAACTAAAAGGATGGGAACAGAGAGCTGCTGATAGTCAGAGTAGGGAGTAGTGGCTAGACGGGCAAATAATCTGATATGATCAGGGACTTTCTTACTCTGTCTGTCGCTGCCACCCAGCTCTGTAGCATTTTCTCCTGGGATCTGAGCCAACATACAGAGTTGAATTGGGTTTATTCCAAGGTTATTCTTTATTTTTTAAGGAGTGATCCTTCCGTAACCTGGGTGCTCATGCTGTTGGCAGTTTGGGAATGCAGGCAAGACTTTCCAGCCCCTCCTCCTCCGCACCCCCCCACCTATGGTTTGAAGAATAAGTCATCTATCAGTCAAAAGACACTTACAAATGCTCTTCCCATCTTTGTAACTGGCGGCAGGCGGGCGGGGGAATAAATGACGAGGTTCAGTGAAAGCAGCTGGGGAGGGGGCTGTGGGGGTGCTTTGTCATGTCTACAGGACAGCGACTGAGATTGTGGGCGGGGTGACGCTTGGCCGCAGTTAGTGACCTCAGCAAATTGGAGTTGGGACGTGGTCGCTATGATAAATGATCTCATTCTCTTGGGGTGGGGTGGAGGGAGAAAGGAGAGCAAGGTCAAAGGGGGGGGGAGAAATGGCACCCCGTGAGGGAGGTGTCTGAGCAGGGGTTTGAGAGCTGATCCCCTCCCCGCGCCTTAGTGACCAACCCAACGTCTTTATTTATGATGGTGTCTGTTTTCCCCGTTTTGAGGTGTCTCCTGCTGGTTGGTTCCTTTTTTTCCTTTTGGAATTACTTCAACTCACTCGGTTGCTCTTTCGCCTTTGCACCTTGTCCAACTTCGTCATCCAAAATATGATCAGTCTCTCTCTCTCTTTCTTTCTTTCTTATTTATTTATTTATTTTTATGCCCCCACCTTTTACCCAGGACAGGACTCAAGGTGGCTGTCTGTCTCTCATGTGGTCTTCATGCTACCAAAGCAGTAGTCAGTTGGATTGGTTGAGGGCACGCTCTGGACCAGGCTATTCGGATTGGCGTAGGTGCATGCGTCCCTTGCTTACCTGATGGGTTCGGGACCAGAGCATCATCAGAAAGCAGAATTGGTTAAAGTGGAGCCCAGTCTTTCATCAGTTCTTCTCCTCTTGCTTGCCAAACATCAATACTTATTGTCATGCGCCTGTTTTATTTTGCTGTCAGAGAAAAATCCTATATAAATTGATGCAGCAGTACCTTTCAGAGTACCTTTCAAGATGACAGTCACATCTTGAAAGAGAGTCCAAAAATGCAGGCATCTAGGTTCATCCCTATCAGTGAAACAGTCCTGGTTCTTTTCACCTCCAGATCTTTTCTAAAGCCAGTAGGTCTTAATTACTCATTCAAGACCAATGTCATCTCATAAAGGAGTGGCCAGCTGTCATAGGTCTGCAGTCCATGTTTCAAGGTGGCCATTCTTTCCCAGCTAAGCTTTATTGTACTGTTTATAGCAGACATATTGCTGCAACCTAGCACTGGAACTCTGTACTTCTGCAACCCTCTGTGACCGTATTCCCAATACGGATGCTGCAAAAAAACTTCCAGCTAGACAGAGGATAAGGTGAAAGGAGAAATTACTTTGTTAAAAGGAGCTGCTTTGTCAGAGGCTTTGTTAACTGAACTGTGCCTCTACTTATACAGATGTAGGCAAAATGGTTAGATCCCTGCCCCCAGGAGTATACAACTACATATATAAGCTTTGCAGTACACCTCAAGCCTTTATGTTGTTTCTTTTTTTCCTTTCAGGGGATGTTCGGAACTTGCTGGTGTGGATTAAAGAGAACCTGTTGAAAGAGAGACCAGAGCTGTTTGTCCAAGGAGAATCAGTGTAAGTATAGCACTCACCCAGGTATTGCAATATTTGGAATTCCTGTGGGGAGGCAGCAAGCAGACCCTGAAGATGGTGGCCTTCTGTTTTCACTTCTTGCCCTGCCCTGTGGTATCAATATTCAGAGGAATATTGCTTCTTCGTGTTGACAAAGACTGGTCCAACCATTTGGCAGAGTGAGGCCATTGCAGATGGTTGCCTCAGGAGGCAGATTCTAGGATGTGGCAGCAAGTTGCTGAAGGCAAGGCGTGTGTGCCATCTCTTAAACTACCCTCGTGCCCCCAGGTAGAGTGAAGGATCCCAGTGCTATTGCTACTGAATTTCATTGGCTGATCACCTGAGTTCATCTACAGTGAGAAAGAGAATCTCTCTCTCTCTCATCATACATGAATTCAGGGAATCTTTCTCTCTTCCTGGCATTTGTGTGTGTGTGTGTTTTTGCAGTTTCCTATCAGTTTTCTTTTTCGGCAACTGATAATTTAATTTGGTGGTTACACTGGGGAGTCTCTTTTGTGGGGAGAGAGATTGATAGAGGGAGGTTCTCTTTCTAGCTTCCTTACTGTTCTTCTGTCTAGTAAAACCATGGCTAAGAGAAGCAGACATATTTGCAGAACCAGAGTCTGCCCCCCTCCTGCCATCTCTTTCCCTGTTTCATCTTTGGTTTTGTGCACAGTTAAAATTAGACAACCTTTGAGCATCTGCAGGTTTTTGATTGGCAGGTGTACAAAACGTATAGCTGCAAACGTGTAGCTGCAGCGGGAAGGCATTTGTTGGACAAATGAAATTTTCATTTGGCAAACACTGGCAGACTGAATGGAAAAGCCCCAGCCAGCCAGTCCATAACCTCCATCTACCTGCCGATTGTCTATCCTTAGTAAAATGTAACTTCTTCTGTGTCCCACCACCAGCGGTTCTGTGTTTACGCAGCCAGCCTTTGGCCAGAGTTGGCTGCTTGGAGAACGGCTGCTTTGCACAGCTGTCTGGGTATTTTTCCTCGTTCCACCTTTCCTTTATTTTTTTTTAACTTTATGGCTCTCCTCTGTGAAAAGATGGGGGCGGTGACAGGGAGGGGGTGTTGTGCCTTGAATGTTCGTCACCATCTGATGTCTTTGCGAGCCAAAGAGGAGTGTATGCCAACCAGATCCCTTCCTGTTCCACCCCCTATGGCAGGAGGAATATCAGTTCCAGGGCTCTGCCAGCAATCAAAGCAGGGGAATTCCCCGTCTCTGATCCAAGGCGTGGGGTTGATCCTGACTGTTTATCGCCACGAAGCTGGAGGAGCTGCAGTCGCTGCCTTTAGCTGCATCAACTTGCACGTGCTTGATCTACAGGGCATGGATTTTAGTTCCCAAAGCTGAGTTTGATTATTTGAGCAGCTGACAGTAGCATGCCCAGAGCCACATTGCAAACAGAGTCTTTCTCTTGGTTTTTCTCTCCCCCTCCACTATTCTTATAAGAGTGTGGTTGTTTTTATGTGAGCCCATATCCACCCATGAATAAGACGTGGGGAGGTATGGGAAAGCTCAAAGCAACTCCAAGATTTGCAGATGGACAAGAAATGTTTGCTAGTAGGATGAAGCAAAAATCGGAAGAGGAACTAAGCATTCTCGGTAGCCACCGAATGCTTCCTGACTGTTCTTTATGTTTTGTTTTTCTGGGGTGGGAAATGGAAGACTAGGGGGAGAGTGAATGGAAAGCGGCACCCAAAAAACTTCACTGCAGCACCTCCCCACTGCAACATTTTGTTGTGTTGTACAAAGTTCTGTGCATTCTGAGGTTGTTCTATGCCAAGTGTTGAAGCTGGTACTGAACACAGATTTCAACATCTCCCAGTCACTGAAGTCATTTCAGAAAATAAAAATGAGGCGGGGGGGGGAGCTTCTAGTCCTTGTGGATGTGTCCAAAGAGCTAGAAAGGTGCAGCGCGAGCCTCTGGTGTGGTCTCTGAAGTCATTGTCTGATGTGGGGCCAGAAACAGTCACTTCTTGGGATTTGTAGTTGTTGACAAGTTGAACATGAGTCAGCAATGTGATACAGCCGCAAAAAAAAATGGGTATGTAAAGTCGAAGGCTTTCACGGCAGGAATCCATAGGTTGTTGCGGGTTTTCCGGGCCTTGAGGCCGTGTTCTGTTAGTATTTTCTCCTGACGTTTTGCTTGCATCTGTGGCTGGCATCTTCAGAGGATCCTCTGAAAATACTAATAGAACATGGCCTCAAAGCCCGGAAAACCTGCAACAACCTAAGATGAATATGATTGTAGACTGCTTCATAAAAGAGCAGTTATTTCTAAGTTCACGAGCAGGAATAGTTTTACTTGTTTCCAGGCTAGCCAGAACTTATCTCGGGTACTGTGTCCAGGTGTGGGTGCTACCTGTGATCGGGAATGGGACTCATATACCCCACCAGATACCAGGTCCTTCGTTCTTCACCATTGGCTAGGGTGTACGGGAGTTGGAGTTCTACAGTGTCTGGACACTTGTTACACAGAAGAGGAGGAAGGTCTACTCTGTAGTGCCAGACGAGGCAGGACTGGATCTGATGGGCTTCAGTTAAAGGATGGTTTATGGCTGAGCTTTAGGAGATATGTCTTGAGAGTCAGAGCTCCTGGGCAATAGGATGAAAGACCCAGCAGGGTGAGGGTGGAGGTTCTGACGGCTACACTACACAGAGTCCTTGTTCGGCTAATAGCTCCTCTCTTTCCTTGCAGGCGCCCAGGGATCTTGGTCCTCATCAATGACTCTGACTGGGAGCTGATGGTTCGTATGACTTCTGCCGTTTTGTATTTGTTTTTGCATCTCATGGTTAGCCACCGTGCTTTTGTCCTGAAATTAAGTTGAATAACTTCTTTGCCATAAGGTGTGTTTTTTTGGGGGGTGGAAAGGCAAATATAAGGGGAAAGGTGAAATGGTGCAAAACCAACTGGTTGTGGTGAGACAGTGGAGGAAGACGGTGCTCGACAACTTTCCCCAGCTTGGTGATACACTAGAGTTCCCACCATCCTCAGCTGCTCTCCGTCTGATCCTTCATATGCCCAGTACTCCTCGAAGCAAGTTACTTGCTTGCTTACTAAGCTTGTAGAAGACCTCAGCCAGCACAGCCATTTTGATATGCTCAGTCCTCCACAGTGCTTGGAACAGTTACTCCTTTAGGCTACAGGGCAGGCTGTTTGGAGGATTTCTAGCAGCTGTAATCCTAAAGAGTAAACTTCTCCAAGCTCTGGTCTTCCTTGACTGTTTTTGATGATGGTCTTGTGTTTTTTGTTTTTTTCTCCTGAGCAGTTTTTGCAACCCCTATGGGGGGGAAAAAATCTTAATAATAAACCTCTCTCTCAGCTGTTTTGACCACTTGACCACATACAGGCTGATATTTGGAGAACCAAGCTTGCTTATGATTACCTGTGAAAACAGAGAAATCACACTCTCTCTATCTCTTCTTTTCATCAGGGGGAGCTGGACTATCAACTCCAAGACCAAGATAATGTGGTTTTCATCTCCACCTTACATGGGGGTTAGATTGCCAAAGAAGCCAAAAAGAGGAAAACTAAAAACAAAAGGAATGCCTCCTCAGGAAACCACCTTCCTGAGTCTTTCTTTCTGTCTTTGTCCAAGATGTGTCAAACCAGATCTGGTTCCTCATTAGGTCTTTTCTTCCTCCTGCTTGCTCTTTTGATGCCCGGCTCCTCCCACCCTCTGCCTTGGCTCTCGACCCTTTGTCCTGGACGAGAGATTGGAATGATTTCGGCATAAGATCACCCTCTGCCTTCTTCCCAGAGACTCACGCCATCCAACAAATGACTGAAAGTGAGCTCTTTAGAACGTGAGGCACGGCTGCGGCTGAGCGTCAGAGGCAGGGATCTCTCGGCCGTGTGGGCTGCCATGCACCCAGTGAGTGTTTCTCATGTTTTCTCTCTCTCTGCTCTCTACCAGCGGGGAGAGAGGCAACTGCGGGACTAAGATCAAAGAGCAGGGATATCCCTTCCCGTCTCTGATCCCCCCCCCCCAACTTGGATCAGAGCACAGCCTTTTTTCAGTCCTTGCCAAGAAAAGGACTGCAGTTGTCTGCCTTTGCTGTTATCAGCTTATCTGTACCTCGGCTGCCAGGCGTGGATTTCAGCAGCGTGGCTCTTGAAAAGCAAACAGGCTTGAAAATGATGTCTTTGAATTTGTGACCACTGACTGCTCTTTCCCTTGCCCCCCCCCTTTTAAAGAAAATCTCAATTTTTAAGCATCTTTTAGAGCTACTGTCTGGTCATCTTTCTTTCTTTGCTGCGTATGTGTACTTAATTTATTGCTGTTAAAATCACAGGCTCAGCGCCAGGATTGAAGAATGTGTGGCCCTCTGGATGTTGCTGGACCACAGTTCCCATTAGCCCTAGCCAACATGGCCTCAGTGGTGAAGAATGACGGGAATTTGGGGCCAACAAATATCGGGAGGACTGAATGGTCCCCATCCATGCACTGTTGGATGCGTTGTGATGAATTGGCTGACTACATTCAAACAGGACAGTAAGCTGGGAGAATCCTGAATTAACATGAACATACTGTGTGGCTCCTTCTGCTAGCCAGAGCAGCTAAATAAACCACTATTGGTTTGCGTAGTGTTGCATCTGAATCTTGTTTTGTTCTGTTCTTAACAAGACAGAATGATAAATCACCTGGGTTGGAAGATGGAGCATATAAAACCAGGTGGAAGCCTGGAGACTTGGATTCAGGTTCACCCATGAATTCAAGTGGGTGTAATTGAACCAGTGTTAGTCTTGACTTGACGCACATACAGGGTGGGTGTGCTGCTAAATAATAAGACAGTAAAGCCTGTGACAGAGTGCCATGTGAGCAATTTTGGATCATGTTGTCACTTGTGTAAAGCAGTGTGATCTGGATGGTGTAGGCCAGTGTTATTCTTGTTTTGCCTGTGGTCTTTCAAGATAGTTTGTGAGGTCATGTTGAAAACAAAGGGAAAATGCTTAGGAGCCTCTGTGTGTGTGTGTGTGTGTGTGTGTGTTTAGGTGTCTAGCACTACTGAAGAGGCAAGCCACTTTTCCATTTCACATTTATACTGGAGAGGATTTTGCTTCTTCCACAATCCAAGCAACGGCCACTGTACGCCAAAAGAGATCCTAGCTATGGCATGTCTCTGGTTAGTCATGGTATAAAAAAATGTACCCTCTCAAGCAAATCAGACCATTAATGGGTGATGTGAGGCCAGCTGCTGTCTACCAGCCATGACTTGGATGGCTACATGTAGGAAAGGAACTGGAGAATCTGGGTGGGGTGGGCAAATTCCATCTCTTTCCATACTTCTTTGCTTTAACTTTGGAAAAGAAGGAAGGAAGCAAGCAGAAGAGATCCCCTCACACCAAATCAGCCCTTGACTTGGCACCCATCGTCTGTTTTGAATGACCTCCCATTGTTTCTGGCTGTTGGCTGTGCCAGTGGAGGAGGATAGGAGCTGTTGTCCAACACATCTGGTTAGGAGTGCCTGTAGTATATTGACAGGAGTATCTTGCAAATGCCCTTGCCGATGTGCTACAGCCTTGGATCCCACGTGGGGAGAAATGCAAGGAATAAATAACATAAATTGCAAAGAAAACTTTGCACAACATTACTCCTTCTAATGGTAGAGCTTAGCTCTGGACCATGCACAGAACTCCTTTTCCCTCATTCCCTCCCCCCTCCCAAATAACCACTTAACAGATCTGGAGCAGAAATTGACCGGATGATGGTGTGAGTTTAGCTCTCTTGGTCCCTGGAACTGTGTCTCTGAATGATTTTCCTGCCACCCTCTCAGGTCACCTTCTCAAAAACCAGCTTTTCCCTTCAAGCCTTTGATCCAAACTTTTAGTCTGCATTTTCTCCTGGACCTAACCCTAAATGCAAAATTCCAGCTGTGCTGCAGATACGTGACCCATGTGCCATGCTTTCAATAAAGATATCGACACAGATTTGAGTTTTTGTTTTGACCTATGGATTATGTGGCTACTTCTGGTTTTTAAATGTTTAATACATGAACTGAATGCATATTCTTTCCTTGCTTTGATTTTCCTCCGCTTCCCTTCAACTATGTTGAATTTTTGACTGTAAGCGCTCTGGGGCAGGGGACTGCCCTGTTGTTCTGCAGTGGGCCTACGGATGGGACAATGAAACTGTACAATAAAAGTGAGCCCTTCTCTTTCTCTGAAGAGATAGCTGATTAAAGGACTCAACCTTGTGTTCTGTATGTGCAGCAGCTGTTGAAAAGTCAGTGGAACAAATTCACAGTGACGAACTGGAGGGTTATAATGGTTTTTTTTCCTCCCAATTCTGATTTTATTATGTTTTTATAACCACTATATACGTCCAACAGAGAAACAATCATTGTATTGCCCAACAGGGAAGAAAGGTTAACAGCGAAGGGTTTGAAGGCCTGGATGTTTATTGCCTATACACAGAAATTTAAGACAGAGTCTTGCCTTTTTATGCTGTGAATTGCAATTTTTAAAACAATGAAGCAGAAGTGGACAGCTCCACCTATCCTAGTTTTTCTAGCCAACACCAGCAAATCCATAATTTCAGAATAAATTTTCCGTTATCAATTTGTGAGTAGATACATGATTCTGGGTTTTGTTTTCATTGTTTCATGCATATTAGTTCTCACTTTTCCTCCCAAAACTGGAGTGGTTTTGTTTTCTTGGAAAATAGTCCATCGTACTGGAAGGTATGTTGTTTCCACTGGCTAAAGGGGTTTCAGGATTCTGCTATACACAACTTAGAATTAACTGTGCTTTGCCTTGTGAAGTTAATTTTGAAAAAAAAAAAGCTGTGCAGGTGCTTAAGCCCATCTGGAGGCAGGAATGGGTGACAATTTCATTGTAGTTTGTTTTCAAGAAGAATTTACCAGAATTTTCAATTTTATCCACATTTTTCACTGGAAAAGAAGTGGAATTTACGAGATGCCACAAAACTGAAGTGGACAGATTGTTCTATCCAGACCAGAGCTGAGCGATTTCACCAGGAAACAGTTATTCCATTGTAGGGCCTCTGGTTGTCGGTCCCAAATCAGCCAAAACTTGTAACTGAAAGTGACTAGAAGTTTGATTTCTGTTGCATTTTCAGGGTTAGGACGGGCTATGGAGAGTTCTTTCCTAAACTGCCAACCTTAGAGTGGCCTATGAAACCAGAAGAAAAATGTGGGGAAAAAACATTTTTTTCATGTTTTTTTCCTCCAAAGCCATTTTTTTCCCTGGAAAAATTAAAATATGGATTACAGGAAATATTCTTCAGAATGGTGAACAAAATATTTAATGGTAATCACATGTTTATCCCTGCTGCTCTAAAAACTATGAAGCAGGTAGACTTTTACCTATGACTATGTGCAGTATGTCGTATAATTATAATTCCTCAATCTTGCTTTCCTTTTCTCAGATCTTTTTATGGAAGTGAATGCATTGTGTCTACTTGGTGCTATGAAGGACCAAAAGAGACAAAATAACTTGCTTTGCTTTGTTAATATCAATGGTTTCTATGTGTTTTATGTGGGTTTCTTTGGCCCGCTCCTCCTAAGCTGGTGAAATAAAAAATGTTTGTGACGGTTCATCTAGGGACACCATAGCTTCATTTTAACAAAAAATGCCTTTTAAAAAAATTATTTTTGAAATTATTTTCTACATAAACTATAGTTTTAATATATTAAATGTGATAATTTTATGCCAAATCAAGTTATAAATAATCTACTTTTAAAGTTCCTAAAGTGACAAGGTGACTTTCAATATGGGAAGGGTGATAATACTGCATTTCCCTCCATTTTATTTTTTTCCAGAAAAATGTCTACCATAGCGACCTCTACAAATGGTAAGTTACTGTTTGAGGTATGTTTGACTGCTTTTGTTTGTTTGGAGGGAATCTAAGGCAAGCTGTGGGGTTATGAAACTTTTTGGGTGGCACACGTGTGGCTTTACTTTGCCTACTTCTGATCTAGACCTAGGACAGTAAATTTTTAACTTCATGAAGTCTAGATTTAAATCTCTTCGTATTCAGTCACTCTTCAGTTTCAAAGAATTTACCAAAGTTCAGAAATGTCTTCATATTCAGAAATGAAAGAACTTCAGGTGTGAAAAAAATTGGAAGTGGAAGAGAGGGGAATGGTCAGATTTAATTCTGTCCCTACCTGGAAGAGGCACTTTCTGACATTCTGTACTCTGTCGTGCGAGTTGTGATTCATATTTTGGAAAGGAAGTGGTTCTGTATGTAATCAAGAGGACCTTCTTCACATTGTGGGAAAACTTCGGCGATTCAGAATTTGATGAGGAACTGAACAGTACCTCTGGTTGCATTGTGGTTTGTACACCACCCAGGACCATGACATTCTCTGAGCAATGTTACAATAAACAAGCATAAAACCAGTTTAAATGCAAAACAGAAGGCGTAAATTGTGAAATCAAAAGCAGTATAAGGACACAATAGCACAGAATGCACGGTGCTCCGCAATTCAATGCAGCTTCTTTCCTGCATGGTGCTGACTTTAGGTAGCTTGCTCTTATTTGGAGCGGTGGAGGAGGGGGGAGTTATAAAGGGAAGAAGACTGGTTTTTGTGGTCAAAAGTATCAGATTAAGACTGGGAATGCCTAGGTTCAAATTCTGGATTATTTGGCTGATTGATTTAAAAACAAACCATACGTAGGGAAGATGGGTGAAAAAGCTTTCTGATAATCAGTTTAAAAAACTGAAGATTTACTAACAGAATTGATAATAATAGTAAGCAGCAGATGCAAACTAAAATACCAGGCTATTCTATGCTGGTTGAGGGGTTTGGGAAGTTGTAGTTCAAAAAGGAACTTTTCCCATGTTCTGGCTACAGCAAGTTAAATTATAATTTTCTAGGAGAATAATAAGTTAATAGAGTTAGAGTTTTTGAGAGTAGAATTTGAGGTCCCTGCTTTTAAAATAATTCATCACAAGACCAGCCTGTGAGCGAAAAGATTGGTTTTTTTTTTACTATGTTCCAACTCCCCCAGTTGACAAGTTAGTATGGCTGCTTAGAAAGAGTTAGTTCTGAAGGGTTAGAACAAGACTGTAATTTTGCTATTTGCAATAGGTTTGGTTGAAGATTCTTCCCTAAAGAAATTTCTTGCTTTCAACAGTACCTTCCAGCACATAGTTAAGTTGTGTTTAAACGTATGTGTCTTTTCCCCCCCAATGCCCTCAGCTTTCATTTCAGCAACCAATGTCTTAAGGCAATGGTTGCTGTTGGTTCCCTTTAAACAGGAAAAAAGAAACTTACTTGGATTTTAATTCACAGTGTGCCTTCTTGATATTGTATGAAAACAACCAGAACTATATGGAATAGCAGACAGAAGATTTAGCCCCAAATTTCCTTTTTCCTTATTGAAATGGGGCTGTGTGTTTTTCTCTCTCCTCTTAGGATATGAGACTGACTGTAAACCTTGTGGGGGGGGCATCTGTAGCTCTCCAGATGTTGTTGGACTGCAGCTCCCATCATCTCTTGCCAAGCTAGACAATGGGGAGGGGTGCTGTAGTTCATCAAGTTGCCCACCCTTCGGCTAAATGATAGAAGGCAGCAGCTTCCTCCAGCCTGGCTTTCAGGTGTGTTTGGCTATAACTCCCATATGTGAGGAGCCAATAGCTGTACTGGGTAGGATAATGGGCTTTGTGGTGGACCAGTTTATGTGCAGAGCAGCTTATTAGATATGGAACTATCTTCTGGTAGTGAAGAGTAGAGCCTTCCTGAATATCTGTGTAAGGATTTGCAGAAGGTTCCCTTCATTGGCAAATCTACAGAGTGATTGGGGATGGTGCTGAGTTTAGAAGGCTTTTGTGCCCAAAAGCTGCAGGAAATTGGATACGGACGACAGAAAATGGCATACTTCATGGCCACACTGTGTTCTCTGATAGTTTAGACCGAACAGTTGCTGCTGCTGTTCCAAACAATGAGATACAAACTTGGTAAAACTGCACATACGTATTAAATTTCTCTAAGCTGTTAGAATGTGCATTTTTTTTTAAAAGGAACTTCATGGAAAGAAAACAAGATAGTGACAAGCACATGGACCAAGGGAGGGGGCAGTTGCCACCTGTAATTCTTGGCAACACCAGGGACCAGCTTTGGAGAGCCATGCCGAGCAGCCATGGATGCTCTCCAGAGCACCAGAAGCACTGCAAGGGTGGGAGAGCAGGAGCAAATTCGCTGCTCCCAGAACCCTGCCGGCTGAAGTGACCACCTTACTGAGGCTACTAACAGGGCTGGGCCTTTTCGTTTCCCTCAGCTGGCCTGCCAGTTCCCAGGAGTCCAGTCAGCTACTGCTTGTGGACTTGGAGAAGGGGCACCATTTTGTTCTTTGTCTCCAGTACCAAAAAGTCGTGGGATCGCCCTCACTGTTTGAACAGCTATCTTAACGTCAGAGAAAATTCCTCTGCTGCCATGTGAGGGGAAAAACAAACCAAGCCTTGTATTCACACAAAGCCAGTGTGGCATAGTGGTTTGCTGAGCCAGGCCTCCTGGAGACCAGAGTTCAAATCTGTGCTCAAACCGTGGGGAACCCCCAGATGACACTGGGCACGTTCCACTCTCTCAGCCCAAGAGGAATGCAGTGGCAAACCTCCTCCGGACAAATCTTGCTAAGAAAACCTTATGATAAGGTTGCCATAAGTCAAAAGTCAACTCAAAGGCATATAACAACAATTTATATTCAAAACCATCATCCTGGATTTCAGGAAAGCTTTGAGCTATCTCTTCCTTTAGAGCCCCAATCCATACATGTAGCAGCAGATTGAGGGAGGCTATACAGTTTCAAACCATGTATGGAGAAAATTCTGGTGCTTCCCTGCAAAAGCAAGAGTCAAATCTCTCTGCAAGTAGAAAGCTAGCATAACAGCGAAGAGCATGACACAGCCATCTAAGCACATAGCTATTCTCGCAAGTTATAACAGGGATTTACCAGAAGTGAATGCTGCATTGTGAAGCTGTTGAACAGGAGGGTAATGTACAAAATTAGGATTAAATACAGTAGTCACAATTGCCCACGAACTTGAAAAGCCACAGACAGACTCAAAGAAATTTGTGCTTATATTATTTGAAAACTGTCTTTAAAAGGTACCTATGCATAAAAATATGATCCTGGTGAGAACTTTTTTTAAAATGAGTGGATTTCCCTGCAATCAGCACAGAAGTGATGGTAGTTGTTGTTTGTTGCATGCCTTCAAGTCATTTCCAACTTACGGCAAACATATCACAGGGTTTTCTGGGGGCTGAGAGTGTGTGACGTGCCCAAAGTTACCCAGTGAGTTTCCATGGCCGAGCAGGGAACTGAACTGTGGTCTCCCGGGCTGTAGTCCAATGCTCAGACCACTACATCACATCTCTGAGCAATGGTACGAAAGGCTTTTTCCTAGAGGAAATTCAACTAGCCAGACCTATCTCTGCCATTGTACCGATTTATGAAATTAGAGGAGCAGTTCTTTTAGACCTGCATCTTCAAGAATGAAGTACGGATGAGCAAGGGATAGTTGAAGAGGGTGGTTGCTAGGACCCTGCTTGTGCGGTGCTGCGAGGAACAGCAAGATGTGTGACACAGTGGATTGGAGGTGGTGGGGAAGCATCTTGCTTTTCGTGGGCTAGGGGTGGAGCCACTGGGTCTGCAGCTGTGCTTGGGTGAGACCAGCACATGGATCACGAAAAATTACAACAACAGCCATGCACATTGCAGGATTAGACCTTCTCCTACATTGTGATCAAAGCCCACAACCACACACACACACCTCTCGTTATCCCCGTGCAAGAATATATCTCAGCTGTGAAAGCAAGGTTGCTTATTCTTCCCTTCACTACAGTTTTGCTCAGCTAGAGTGGTGCCATAATGCCATAGATTCGGCTGTGTGTGTGTTACGTACATAGAATGGGAAAAATGAGTAGTATTTGAAGACCCAAATCTGATGCATGCATCTGATGAAGTGGACTGGAGTCCACTTATCTTAGATATTTCCTTTTCTCATTGAATCTCAAGGAACTGGTAGATGCCTTATATCTTTTGATGGGGAAAAATTAGGCGAGAAAAGCTTATCTTGTTCAAGGGAGAGAAGCTGCATGTACTGTAGTTCTCTCTTCTAAGCTATATGCAATATAATGTTAGGAATATTGTGTCGTTAATATAAATCTGATAGGACAGGCAGAGAGAAAAGATGCCTACAGGGTCGTACTCACTGGGATGGGATACTCTCCATTTTTCTGTGGGATGCTGAGGATTGCAAGGTGTTTTTTTTTTCTCCTTTTAATAAGGGATGGCCCAGGGTCCATTCTATGGGTTGTTAAAGGCAGTGGGGACATTTGTACGAAGGAGAAGTGTCATCTAAGGTTTTATGGGGGTGTCTGGGGTTTTCCCTTTTTAAAAATGTCATTATTGAGTTGAATTCTGATGCTTTATATCATCATCTCTGTCCTCTCTGAGCCTTAGGTGTGTCTCCATGACAGGGGTGGGAGTCATGCAGCCCTCCAGGGGATATTGACTAACCAGCAGAGCCAGTGGCAAGGAATACTGGGAGCTACAGTCCCACAACACCTGGGGAACCACATGATTCCCCCACCGCTTGATTCTTTTGGAAAAGAATAGGAAGAGGAAAATGCAGCTCTTATGATACTAAAAATGGCCCTTAATAGCTGAGACTTTGGGGGTGTTTACAGGTATACAGCAGCTATGCTTTATGAAGCCAAAACTCTTCTGTAGACTTTTTGGGGATACAAGAGGGGCTTGACATTCTTTTCTAAGACAGGCTGGTCTATGAGTCCCATCATCCCCAGCTATCCCCACCATCAGCTGTGCTGGCTGGGGATGATGGATGAGGCATTCTAGTATTTCTGGAGGACCTCAGCCTGGAGGAAAGGTGGATTCAATAATCCCATGGAGTGCTTGCTTAGAGTTTTGGTCCTGTACCCACCTACCAGGGGAATGGTCCCAGGAAGCTGAATGGGACTTGTTTCTACAAAGATTTGGGAAGGCTGACCTGCCTATTGGGCAGAGGGACTAGCATCGGGGGATTTGGGATTGTGAAGACTCACTGCAGTTTTAAACACCAGGAACATGTGAACCTTGGCTCTTTAAAAAACAATTTTCCTTCCCTGCCCCGCATCACCAACCCAGCACTAAGCAAGTTTTCCTTGGCCTCCTCTTCTTGTCTGCTCTTTCTTCTTCAGCCTAAGGCCCCTGAGTTTTTGACAGAAACGAAACCTCCAGCCACCCACGTGCCGGTGGTGATGATTCTGCCCCAGTTCTCTTGCCGTGAGGGAGGGAGTAACTCTTAGAACAATCCACGCAATTTAATTATCAACAATCCCAGGAGATAGAGAAAATCCTGCTAAGCAGACAGTCTTGGGAAAGGAAGAGAGAAACAAAAGTGATCTGATCTAGGTAGGGTGGAAAGGCTGGCAGGGCTGCTTGGAAGGCCAAGAAAGATTGCAAATCAGGGATGTAATTCCCGTTCTCATATTCCCTTCTGCCTGACAACTTGTGATGCAACCTCGCCAGCACCAACTGAAGCCGCGTGGGGAAATCCCTCTGGGTTCTTTGCTCCTGCCTTCACCAGCCCTCCTGACATCACTGGAAAGAAGGGAGACGTAAAATCTTGCTGGCTTAGAGTCTCTTCCTCACACAAAAAAGGCTGCCTCCCTCTAGAGAAAGCACCGCTGCCATTGATCCCACGACTCCCTTTGCCCACCAGCCTGGGGTCTTGCTTCTCTCCTTTCCTTAGCAAGAGCAGGAAGAGAGATCTCCCGATTCACCACTGAAGCATTCCCTTTCCCTGCGGTAGATGACAAACCAAGGAGGGAATGGCTTTGGGGGTGTTAAAAAGGAAGGGGGGGGAGAATACTTGATCTGCCTTAATTTTGAGCTGCTGTGACAGCTAGATCTGTGTTTTAGATCTCCTGTTTCTATAGACATCTTTGTTTTTTAAAAAAAGCAACACAAGATCCATCAAAAGCCAAACAATATCAGGCAGTCTCAGCCCGATTTTTATGATTCTACACGCACACGCTCACTTAATCCTGGAATTATTCAAAACTGTCCAAGGAGAGAAATTTTAATGTACATTTATTTCTTCTTCCAGCATATTCTTACTAAGGAAATTCCCATCTGAATGTTTTTGTCCCTTTTTTTCTTCCTTCAAAAGAATCTTGTTGAATTTAGAACCAGTGGCTTTATTGTTCGTTCCCTGTTTAAACCTACTTTTAAAGCCACACACACAAAAAGGCTCGTTGGATTCTAGAAAGCAAAAATTTAAAAAATGCTTCTTTGGAAAAAATATAAGAAATTTATCTCAGTCCATCATCTTGTTTATAACTAGAGGGGTAAATAGATAAGAATAAAAAAAATAGGTCTGGATACCTATGTGTGCAGGGTATATACATATAATATATACGATGTATTACTGAATATTTCACATTTGTAAAATTCTACATAACAAAAAATTCTTCACCTATAGATACAGATCAATTTTTTTAAAAAAGACAAATCCGTAAGTATTTTATTGTTAAGACACTGGTTTCCTGGTTTGAGAAATTCCTGTACAATACACGAATTTGAAAAAAAAATCAGGAAAGTGTTATCGATTACCTTGCTGTGGTAACCATGAAATCCTCTGAATCCAGCCTCTTCTTCCTTCCGCGACCCTCCTGGAAGGGCCTTTCTGGTGGGGATGGAGGCTCGGCTACAGATGTCCAGACACAATTCTTGGTTTGCATGTTCTCTGGACAAGAATTGCGTTTGGACAATCAGGAGCAAAGGTTCCGTCTGCCGGCATCAGGGACGGGCGCTTCTTCGTGCAAAATGGGGTGGGGGTGCGTGGGGTGGGCAAATAAAATTTAGAATCGATTTGGGGAAATAAAACCCGCCGCATGCAGAAACTCACGGGCTAAGGCTCACGAGTTCCCGGTTACTCCTGGTCCCCACCTCCCACCTTCCTCGCATCAATTCTTCTTCAGGGGATGATTTTCTGTTGCAACGCGTCTGATCGTTTTGCAAGTGGATCGTCCTTTCCAACCTTACCCTGTCATCTGTAGGGTTGCAATTGACTAGGCTTTTTTTTTTTGTAAAAAAAAAGCCCAATAACCCACTGAAACACAAAAGTAAAAGGGATTTATAGTTGCGAGGGAGAGAGAGCCGGGCGAAGAGAGGCAAATTCCTCCCGCCTGCAAGCTTTTCCCGGGCGCTGTCCGCAAGGGGCCCGGGCTTGGTGAAGGTGTCTCTCCACGAGGTCGGTTAGGGTCCTTTGCCTTCCCAGCCAATGAGTAAATCGCCCTTCTTTGCTTGGGATCTGAAGTCGGAACGGGTCTCTGAGAAACCCTCTCCCGCCTCCAGAAGAAAAAACGGGGGGAAAAACCCCTCTGAATGATTTCCATCCCTTACCTTCTCACAAATATATATATATATACCCCTTTTTTCCTCAATAGAAAACCAAACGGAGGAACGTATCACGACACCTGGACGTGATTCTGCATTTTGGATCCCACTCGTTTAGGTCTACAGGAAAAAAAACGCGTTGACTTCAATCGTTTCCAAATTCAATTTTTTCCAATTTTTTTTTTTAAAAGAAAGCCCAAACATTTCTCCTGGTGGTAGCACCATTATTATTATTATTATTATCATTATCAGCATCAGCATCAGCATCATCAGGAAGGCATCTTTTCCCGATCTTCAGGGTGGCATGCCCTCTTTCTTTGCCCCCTCTCCAAATCCTCCCCACAAAACTTTCCTTTATACACACCAACTTGCCTTTCCCGTTTCCACTGTCTGTCTGGGTACGAACGTCCAAATCCGGAGTGCCAATTAAAGACCATCAAAGGATCTCTCGCGATCTCATCCGGCTCCTCTTCCCCCACCTTCGCCCCAGTTTCGCGACGGGGAGCTTCCTCTCTCCTTGGAGCAGCCGTGAAAGCGCTGCGCGGCTCGCCGGAATTCGCGGGTGCTCGGATCCTAAACGCGGTTCGATTGCGCGTCGGCCGTGGCTTCCTGGCTCGTTTGTTTTAAGCAGGAGACGGGAGAGGCCGCCGGGTTCTCTGGCAAACGGGGAAAAGAGAGGCGTCCTCGGAGGCCGATTTAAATCCAAGTCCCCGCCGCGTGGAGAGGAGGGTCGCCTCAAAAGCCTTTGGACGACCTGCGCCGGACTTTAGGAGCGGGCCCAGTAATTGCGGCTGGAACGCGCATTCCAACCCACACGCGGACAAAGACCCGCGCGTGAAATTCAGGGCTTCGTCGAGTTGAGTCAGGTTATGTAATAAGACAGCCCGAGTTTTGGGGGGTGGGAGAGAAGGAGAGAGTGACTGAGTTCCCCCATCCAGAGGGCTTAGGAGAATTAAAGAAGGATGATGGTGGTGACGATACGTACATAAACGTCTGCCCTATAATTTTTTTTTCTTTAAAAAATTAAGCCTCACGGGGACCAATTTGCAGTGGGAGGGATCCCAGTGGCTCCAGCCCTAGATGCTCTAGCTACGACGCGGCTCGTCTTTAATTTCCAGTTTGCAAAGGGAGGAGGGGGAAAAAACCAGCGCCCTCCCCCCCCTTTTTTTTTTGGTTCTTATTCTTTGGGAATTCCTAGATTTCTAGACCCAGGATGATGCGAGGAGGGGCGTCCGGCCAGGCAACGGGAAAAGGCCAGCGCTGAGGAGGAAAACGGCAAGACTGAGCCAGAGGGAAGGCCGAATGATAGTAATAATAATAGTAATAGTATTAGAATGGTGTGCATTTCTCTCAGCGGAGCTGCAAATGTAACTCCCGCTCAACGACCCCTACCTGGCACGACGTCGCTCCTCTCCAGTTACCTCCGTTCGCGTCCCCACGATCCGCACCGTCCCCCCCCTCCCCCGCCAAGCAGAGCGGAGTTCCTCCCCGTTTACACCTGTTACCCCGCTTCCCTTCCGATCTTGCCCGCGGCAGCTCCGCCGACCTCCCCCGCGCAGGGGCTTCCCTCCCGGGGAGCGAAAGGCGGCGGGTGGGAGGCCGGAGGCTCGGGAAGCCGGACCTCTTCCCTCCTCCTAAAACCTGCTTCTCAAAATCCTGATTCGGACGCCCCCTCCTCCTCCTCCTCCTCCTCCTCCTCCTCCTCTCCCGGGTCTTCGGCGGTCGCCCTCGGTCCAGGCGAGGGACGGGGCCGGAAACACCGCGGCGGCCGCCGGCCGGAGGAGACCCGCCGAGCCGGCGGACTTTGCCCCCGCGTCGACTTACCGTTCCGCGACTCTAAGCCGGGTCCGGCCGGGGGGCTTTCGGGCCCGGGTCGCCCTCCCGCCCCGCTGTTTCCCCCTTCCCTTCTCCCCCGCCGCCCCGGCTCCCCGCTGCCCTCCGGGTCCGTCCGAGCATCCGCCGCCGCCGCCGCCGCCGGCTTCCGATTCGCTGCGCGGGATGCGGGCGAGGAGGGAGCGCCGGGCGGCCCCCCGGCCCCCGGCCCCCGGCCCGGCCCCGTCTTCTCGCCCGGCCCCGCCGCCCGGGCGGCCGTCCGGCCAGCGGCGGCGGCGGCGGCGAGGCAGCGCGACTGACGGCAGCCCCCGGCTGGGGAAGGGTTTTTAGTGGGGGGCCGCAACAATAAGTGTGTGGCAGAGGAGGGTTAAAGGAAGAATGGGGAAGGCCTTCAATTGGTACTGGATTTGAATAACACCACAGGGTGATAAATGTCCATTGTGTTTTAGGGCGTAATGAATCTCCCCCCCCCTCTCTCTCTCTGCCCCTCTCCCTCTCTCTCTCCCTCTCCCACCCCCTCGCTTCGGAGAGATCAGCAGCTGCAACTTGGTGCTGGTCCCTCTCCCCCCCTCTCTCTCCCCCTCTCTTAAAGACACACCATCACCACAACTCCCAAAATCCCCAGGCCGCGACTTCGGGAAGCTTGCCCCGTGGGGGAATTGCCCCATGGCTGTGTTATGTGCCTTGAGAGGGAGAGCTTATTTTATTTGAATTCGCCACGGAAACATAGCCGGGATGGACTGGATTCTGGTGGGATCCGCCAAGGGTGGTGTGTGGGGGAGTTTATTGTAATTCCTTAAGGGAATGACCAGTTGTTTTGGACAGGAAAGAATTGGGATTCTGGCGGGATTGGCCTGATGGAGTCCGCCAGTGATTGTGGGTCCGTCTGTGTGTGTTTGTGTTATTTTAATTCCTTAAGGGGATAAAGGATTATTTCCCGCAGCGCAACAGTCCAGCAGGCGCAACTCCAGTGTCCACGCTGCTTTGTGCGAAAACCGATATTATGAGTTTTTAAACCGCTGTGGTTACTTTTAGGGTTCAGGAGACTGTTTCGTTGTTGTGAATGAGAAGTGCAAAATTTATTTTCTAGTAGTTATTTTAAACCCTTTCTTATCAATGGTTGCAAAATTGTATTTTGCATTTTGCAAAGCATTTTTTTTTCATCCTTGGCTTTCCTTCTTACGGACAGTGGAGAAAGGTATCTGGCAAGGCCTTTTTTCATCTTCGGCTTCTCTGGTTACCAACGCTTGCACATTTTGTTTTGCAGATCCTTGGTTCTTCTCCTTATCGATGGTTGTGATTTTTTTCCAAAGCATTTGTGGTCTTCAACTTTTCCTACCATGCATTTTTAAAAATTTTGTGGATGCGTTAGGCGCAAATGCACATTTCCACTAAAATGTAATACATCACTGATGCAAGATTCTTTTAACAGAAGTGTGTGTCTGAAGTACAAAGTGGTTTTTGGCATGTGAAAACCATGTTGTCCCAGATGCCAAGGGGGTGGAGGTTACTCATTAAAACCCCTTGGCCCTTTAACACCTCTCAAAAACAGGTCACATTGCTCCCCATGGAGGACTATCCTCTGCGTGTTTACTCGGAAGTAAGCCCCACTGTGTTCTTTCTTCTGGGGAAATGCTCACAGGTTGCAGTCTTGCACACACACTCACACACAAACACACACACACACTTCCTCTCTCTCTCTCTCTCTTTCTCACACAAACACACATACTGCAGGCCTACAAACTGGACAGAAATGATTTTGGGGGGAAGAACTTTGTAGCCTTTTCAAAACCACTACTATAAGGATCAGAAAATCATCAGTTTAAGTGAGAGTGTTGCAAAATTGAAGATGGCTTTGAAAATCAGCCATTTTCGGTGGAGGCAGCTACCGTGTGTGTGTGTGTCCATGTGCCTTCAAGTTACCTGTCAACTTTTGGCAGCCCCATGAATGTCATAGGATTTTCTTAGGCAAGCAATGCTCCAAGGTGTTTTTGCCAGTTCCTTTCTCTGAAATATACCCTACAGCACTTGGCATTTGTTGATAGTCTCCCATCTAATATTAACCAGGGCTGACCCTGCTTAGCTTCCAAGATCAGACAGCTACTCCTCTGCCTCTGCTTTTCTATAGGGTCAGGGGCTTTGGTTTCTTAAAGATCTGGAAGTCTTTCCCCATAGCCACCCACCCAAATGCTGAATAACATCCAAGGCTCAGGCCTTTGTCACCTTGCAGTGTCTATTCGAAAGGGGGAAGCCACAAAATAATGCTCTTTTTCCTCACTCTGACTCGTAAATACGATAGTATTGACTCCCTTCACTCTGCAGCTGCAGTGTAAGATTGGAGAAGTGGTGTGTTTTTCTTGCTGTTGGAAACTGAGGGAGGGGAGGAGGGAGAGATGCACGCAGAGCCTATCGGAGGAACGAAGAGGATGCAAAGGGTGTGCGTGCTGGCAAAGGGGGGGCGGGAGAAGGAGTTTGGAGACTGAGATCATAGCACAGAAATAAATAAATAAGTGGTACAAACAAGCAAACACAAGGCAGTGAAGCCAAAGGGATCAGCTAAATTCTCTCTTTTTTTTTCAAAGCCTCACAAAAATATTTGGCTCCCTAGCAAAGGATGACATGAAACTTCAGACCAGAGTGTGGTAATACTTGGCCCTCACAACAGTAAAGATATTGATTGGTATAATATCTCACCTTTCTCTCAGTATGGGATCCAAATCAGCTTACAGTATAAGATTAAAACAAATACAGTTAAACCAATCTGTGGTACAAAAAGGGTTTTTTTTAAAAAAAAAATTAAATAGGCAATTGTAGTCTAATGGATTAAGAAAAATATATACACACATGCATCTTTCAAGGCAGTGCTCTCACCCTGGGGCTCATCCCTTTTGCACAGAGTATTTGAGAAGGAGGTTCAGACCCTGAGATTTGGCAACTCGGCCAACTAGCCAGCTTTAAACATTATCTCTGGAGGACTGTTAAGGAGGAACGCACTGAGTACCTACTGGATCCGGCTCTCTCCGTCCGACACGCTTATGGCAGTGACAAGGAGTATTCTGGAACGTTTAGTTCAAAACAAGTACCTTTCCCAACTCTGCATATTGTGGATTACTTGCAGTGGATTCTCACCGACTGTCAAAGGCCAGTCCTCTCTTTGAAATGTGGCTCAGTTCAAGGCTGGTTTTAGGATCAATAATTCTAAGAAGGGAGGGCCCAGAGTTTCTGACGCTCGCTTGGGCAGCATCCTGAGAAACGAGCACATGTGGCAGGTGGCAGGTGTGGGGATGCAGTGGTGAGCTGACAGAAGAAAGAGGTGGGTGGGAAATGCCTGCCATGTGCCCCCTTAGTTTGCCGCCTTCTGGTGGCATAATGGAGGCTGTACCAAGGGGAGCACTGAGCGAATATTCGGCTGTCCCGTCAGATTGGATTTTTGGTGTGAAATTTTACAAGGCAAATTGTTGTTTGCTGTCTTCTTCCTGAGGCCACAGTTTATCCATCCTTAATTTAAATCATAGCAAATAATGCTAAGTTTGAGAGCCAGCACGGCGTAGTTGTTTCAGCATCGGACTACGTCCCTGGAGACCAGGGTTCAGTTCCTCTCTTGGCCATGAAACCCGGTGGGTGACCTTGGGCATGTCACGTACTCTCAGCCCCAGAAAACCCCATGATAGAGTTGCCATAAGTCTGAAATGACTTGAAGGCACACAACAGCAAAATGCTAAATTTGCATCTATTTGTCTTAGTTATCACATGCACATTTTTTTTGTACACCTGTGTCCTCTATATTTACATCTTTGAGGATGATGTGTAATAGCCATTTTTAACTGGCCATAAAACTATCTGGCCCAGAACCCTTTTTTGAGCAATCCTGGAGGGATATGAGGTAGCTGTGAATGTAAAGCATGGGGCTTTTGCACATGCTTAATGCGCCCTTTTAAAAATGGTCATAAACACTGTACAGGCTCACTGAAAATTGGGTGTTGGAACATACCTAGGATCAAAAATTAAGTGATGTTTCCAGTCAGTCAGTCAGCCAGCTACTTAACAGCTTGATCAGAAAGCCATTTACGTATAAGGAAGCCAATTGAAGCAGCAGGAAAGCTAATTTGACTCCACCCCACACAGTAACTCTGGCACTAGGGAGATTATCTCCAAAGAAAAAAAAATTTTGGAGGCAGTATTCTGCTAAAGGCTTTTTACAAAAAAATCTAGTGGTGCACCCAAATTTGGAGGAGTTTCTTTTTTGAACTTCACCTCCCAAAATCTCTCATGCTAGCTGTAGGATTCTGGGAGCTGCAGTCCAAAGAAGTAACTCTTCCAAGCTCTGGGACATCTATTTGTCTAAGCTTTCCTCTCGAGCTCTAAACAGCAGGATGGTTAAAAATTACCATTTCTAAAGTCTATTAAAACCAGCCATTTTTCCTTTAGCCTCCTCAATGCCAGGTAAAACAGGAAGGCTCTCAAAATATTTTATTTACTTTAGTCTGTCCAAGGAGCTCAGCACAGCTCCAGTTTGAAGCTTTGGAGAATGTTTGAAAGGAGAGCTTTCTTTAAATATAGAAGAAAATCTATATAGATCAGGATCGGAGAAAATTTGCCCCACTGGATGTTTTGGATTTCAACTTCTGGAAGTGCCAGTTGGTGTGGCCGAAGTTAAAGCATTATGGGAGTTGAAGTCCAAAACATTTGGATGGCCAAAGATCCTGGGATAAAGGAAGGTGTGTGAAAACACTAATCCTTGATTCTCCTCCAATTAAGACTCCTCCGTAGGATCAGTACATTTAGCCAGTACGTTTTGGCACCACACCTTTGCTGGTGGGGCACTCAAATTCTGAGTTTTAAAAATTGTCTTTTTTTACTGCAACTCCAAACCATGGCCACTGGGGGATTCAAGGAGTTGTTCAGGTTTTCAGTCCTGTAGTGTGGGTCATACCCCACTTCTCTGCACTTTGGTGAGTAGTAGTTGAAAGAGCAACATTTAAGACCATACAGTTGGAGCCCAATTCAAGTTATTTTGCTGCCTGTGGCAAAGGACAAGTCAACATCCCTGCCTTGCTGTCTGCAGGAGCTGACCGGACTTGTTGGCTCTTATTTAAACACCGATGATGGGCCTGAGTTCCTTCAGGGCCACAGAGTAGTTATGGGAATACGAGCCTGTGACAGAGACCCAGCGCCTGAGCATTCGACTATGAAAGCAAAATCAACATTTGCCTATTGTGTTTTAAATGCTGACTATGCACCATCTAGAGAAAGCCCATTGTCCTGTTATGTGAGTGTGTGTGTCATCCTTATTCTGTCTATTTTAAACAACAACAGGGCCTTCTTGGTGGTTGCCCCTGTGCTTTGGAATTCCCTGCCTCAGATGCTAGACTGGCCTTTTTCTTGCTTTTCTTCTATTCTATTGGCTGGCAAATACCACTTTTTCCCGTTCTGACAGATTTTTAAAGAACAGGCGGTATTGTTTTAATTGTACTCTTTTCTAAATTACTCTTCATCAGTTTTAATGGAATGTTTAACATTATTTTAGTGTTGTCAATAATTTAATTCTAATGTTAATTTTTGGGGGGTATGTAGATTTGGTTTAATTCAATTTGTAAGCTGCCTTGAGACCCAAATTTTTTTTGGGGGGGGGAGTGGAGTATAAGTAATAACAAGGATCACAATGCACCAAAAGGCTGCCTTCCACAATATCTGGTGAAAGGAGATGAGGGAAAGCCACGTTCTTAAACCCACAATGCTGTTGATGGGTTTCTGCAAAACAGCACCTGTGTGTCCCCTTTGAACTTTATTCCTTAAAAGTGCTTGGCATCTGTTTTTTTTTCTCTTGCTAGTTTGCATGCGGAATGAATGAAATTATGTAAGATACACACACACACACACACACACACACACACACACACATCTATGTATCTAGCCTGAAACTTTTCTTCCTTATTTTCTTTCCCTTTTCTTTCTCTTTCTTTTAAACCTCACCTCTCCGTGATGCTTTCTGCTCCACTTGTAATAAAGAAAATATCTTGGCTAGTCTTCTCCAGTTGCTTGGCAACCCTGATTGAAGCGCCAGGGAGAGGGGCCGAACAAAATGTAACCAATCCAAAGACAAAGCCCAAGATTTTGGTGACATGTGACCCTTGGTATCGAAAGGGCATCCTTAAATGTCCCTTATGTCTTTCCCTCCTGGCCGGTGGGGCTGGCACCCCTAGCCTCACTTTCTTACACCAATAAATATGGATTAGTGAAATACTTGTTCCCACAGTGCTGAAAAGATTGGATTGATCTTTGCACCCATTTATGTACCATCCTGACAAGGCGCTAAACAAAATTAACAGGGAAGAGTCAAAAGGGGCAGACCTGAGTTCTGGAGCCCCTCGTGAGGGTGGAGACGGGAAGCAAGTTTGGCTCAACTATATTTGAACCTCCCATGCAAAAAAAACCAAACAAACCAAAAAACAGGGTGGGGGGAAGAGAAGTCCGTCTGCTAGGGAGTAACTTTTGGGACAAGGCATTATGTCATCCAAATCCGGACAAAAGGCTCTCCATGGATTTCCCAGAGGTATACATCTTCTTCCAGAGCTATAGATCCTTCCCAGCGATGACCGCATAGAGACCTAAGTTTCTAGGGATGAATTCCAGAAGAGGTTCTTTGTGCGTCAGTCTGTTGTGGGAAAAAAATCCATGCTGAATTTCCCAACAGACTAACAAATGAATGGACAGCATCCTTTGCTTTGGGTCTTTCATAAATGGAGTAGACAGTGATTGTGCTCCGGTTAATTGCAAAGTCTTTCTGAGACCAGGAAAATTTGTGGCTTAAATAAGGTTCACTGCTTTTGGTGTGGGCCAGTCTAATGCCTCTTTACTCAAAAACAGGTTTCACTGTGTTCAAGTGGGACTTACTCCAAACTAAGTGTGTACAGGTTATGCATGCATAAGTTCTCATCTGAAAATGTTTTTTGGTCTGATGTGGGGCCGCCCCAGATGGGGCAAATGTGGCAGAAAGTTGTGGCACTTGTTGCTTTTGTTTTCAGGTATTTTTAAAATATCCAAGTCGTGTTCCAAACCGATATCCACTGACCACCTTCCTGGACTATGTTTTGGAATTCCGGGCACTAACTGCAACATTTTATTCCCATCCTTGAGTGGGTTTCTTTTTAAATTCTGAGAAATACTTGAACTATATGTCCCCTTCTTTGCAATTTTCTTTTTTAGAGTTATAGTGCATCTATGGAAAGGAACTTTTGCACTGTGACTCTATAACTCTCAGAACTCTAGCGCTGGTCCAAAAAATTGCTACAAGCAGAACCCTAAAAGGATGGGAAGAGTGGACACAGAGATAGCAACAACAAGCAAATCCTGGCAAAGCCCAGGAACTGTATTGAGAGAACTTTAGATTCTTTAGACCAGTCTGGAAATGTGGAATATTCCTATTGAGTTCAAGGTTGTAGAGCAAAACATCATCTGATGGACACACCATGCCTTTGCTCACCAGGCCTTGATGTGCTTTCTTGACCTGTAGTAACACCGGTCTGACCACTGCTTTGAAGCTGAGTCGATCTCCATTTCCCATAATACCCCAGAGGTATACTAGTTCAGGGGCATTGTGGGAAAGGAATGAATGGACTTTACCAGGGTACTGCAACCCCAGTATCGTATGTTTCAGGCTTCCCTATGGCATACTTAACTAATCTTGAAGTGCCTAAACACAAGAGGGTCTTTACTTTGGCACCATGTCATGCCTTCCCCTCAGCCATTCTTGAAGACTGAGATTCCTTACTTGGTGAGACAAATGCCCCTGTGACTCTGGACACGTGGAAACAATACAGCATGCGCTACTCCAGTGTTTGTATTATAGGGACGTTAGTACTTGCCGAATTTCACCCTTACTGTATAAATACCCAGGGTATTTCTTCTATGCTTTTCCTGTGTTTGTCGATACTAACCCAGATACAACATATAGGCCATTTCCACACTGGCCTGTTATAGTGCTATTATTCCACTTTCAACATCCTATGGAATCCTGGAGTTTGCAGTTTAGGGAAGGGTCTTTGAGGCCTCTCCCTAAACTGCAAACCCCAGGATTCCATAGGATGTCGAAAGTGGAATAATAGCACTATAACAATCTAGTGTGGAAATGGCCATAATGTTGCCGGGTTCTGTGCAACAGCGCTTAAACTTTGTCAGATGATGACCTGTGTCACAGAGAAGGCCTAACGAACACCTAGTTTGTTATCTTGGAATGTTCTGTAAACTGATGGACGTGGTGCTTCACATATTATCTTCCAAGCTATGTATATTTTGTCTCTGAGAGGAAGTTTGCCTTTGTCATTCTCTTAGGCTGAGAGAGTATGACTTGTCCAAGGTCAGAGAGTGGGCTTCCATGGCTGAACAGGGATTTGGACCCTGATGTCTTGTAACCCTGGTCCAACACTCAGACTGCTACATCATGCCAGCTGTCTCAGCTGTTGCTTTTGCCCCCTGTAGACTACCATCCTATGGAACAGGCTTTCTAAACTCCTGCTGTCAAGACATAGTGGACTCCAACTCCTATCAGCCCCAGCCAACACAAAAGCACAGTGATAAAGCATGAGGGACTTGTACGTCAGCCCAAATTGTTTGGGGACCTTTGTTACAGAATCAGACCCACAATTTGTTTAATCAATAGAGCTGTTTTTCCTGCACAGGTGCTCTAAAAGGACTTTGTATTCCCTTTCCAACTTGGTGCTTGAAAGCACCCATTCTGTGGATGAAATCATCCGCAAATGAAATTCCGCTTAGGGAAAAAAAAAACCAAAAGCGTACGTCATTAGAGTTTGTGGTGTTTTTGTTTTTTGTCAAAGAAATATGACATAGCAATCTGCCCTTCCATTGAATTTTAGGTCCCGGGTTTGGGAATGGATGGTACCTATATCCTTTCCTTAGCCAGTATTTGTTCTAATCCCAGATGTCATTTCAGAGATGAGTTAAATAATTTCAGATTCTTCCAAAACTTCTGAACAGTGAATGTGGATTATTTCAGCAAAATAAATGAAATAAACCCCACATTTTTCCACACACCTCATTTCCTCTCATAGACTGCCAGGAAAGAAAACACACACACACACAAGCATCCAATGAAGCTGTTCCTAGTATTTTTATTCCCCCTCTAGTGCTCCTTCCAAAAAAGCAAGACAAATATTTCTCCTCTAAAAGCAAAGCTATATTTTCTCAGAATCCTAAAATGCCCTCAGAGCGTGGGACGCCAGTGGCAATAGAAAGGAAAATCAGCTCTCTGAAAATCCTGTAAGTTGGACATTATCTCAGTTTTCTATACCTTCTATCAGTTTGGAATCTCTACCATTATTCTGCGGGGCCTCCTAGGAAGGTGAGTTGAGAACACAAATTTGGGGTGTGTATGTTAAGAAGATATTGAAGCACTGGTGAAGCTAAGTAACTTTAGACTCTGTAGGTTGTTGTCGGTTTTCTGGGTTTTGACGCTGTGTTCTGTTAGTATTTTCTCCTGACATTTTGCCTGCATCTGTGGGTGGCCTCTTCAGGGGTTATGGTGGATATCAGATGATGCCAGCCGCAGATGCAGGCGACACATCCGGAGAAAATACTGATAGAACACGGCCTCAAAACCCGGAAAACCCACAACAACCTATGGATTCTGGCCGTGAAAGCCTTCGACTTTACATTTAGACTCCGTGTTCGATATTTTCATCAGGGCTCTCTTTAGAGAGTGAACTGCATTACCCGGCTTACATCATGCTGTGGTAGTGGATCCTTGCTCATTTCACACTACACAGTTATAGTGCTGTGAGCCCACTTTAACTGTCATGGCAACCTCCTATGGAATCCTGGAGCTTGTATTTAGGCAAGCACTAGAGCAAGCTGGCTTTGATGGTATGTTCCTGCATGGCAGAAGAGGGTTGGCCCCTCTATGATTTTACGATTTCCCCCAAAGCTTGTACAAACTGTGGGCCGGAAACCTCTTTGTGTCTTGTGTGTGCTCAGATTCCCCTACGGAAACAACTGGGTGTTACTGGTTTGCTGTGGAATAGCCACATTCAGTGCAAGGTTGTGACTGCAAGGTTTTGAGTGCAAGGCTGTGAGTTGTGCATGCAATACCATTACACATGCATATGTATGCCTGCTGCGCATGGATATGCATGGGCATTCTGTCGTGGACTCGGTTCCTCGTTTGGTGTCTTGGTTCATTCACAATGCATTCCCATTTTACTTGTAGCACAATTGATGCATGAATCCTCACATGGAGATTTCCTCCAGGCGACTCCAATGTAGGATTTTGACCCATATGTTTTTAATGTACACCTGACTGACAAGACATATGAAGGACAACCAGATATTTGCAGGGAAAGTTTATCCGATAGCTGGTATAGGAATAAAGTTGCCAGAGCATTAAGTGAGAAGGCTCTTGAACCTTCATGACTGTGCAGAAAATTCCAGTGGTATAATGTTTCTTAAAATATTTGTTTATGGAGATTGATATATTTGAGAAACATAGTATTTCTAAAGCGCTCTGTGATATTGGCTAGCTGCTTTTCCTCTTCTACGAAAGGATGGGATGTTTCTTTATAGCAAATCCGCTTTAACCCCAGCCGCATGGTATTTAATGGGCCGAGGCTCTTGTTTTTGTTAGACTTTGTCTCCATCGCTCTGCTGGAGTTTGGGAGGAAAGAAATCTTGCTTCTGCTGCCTTTGGAGTCTTGTCAGCTTGTGAATCTGTCTTACAGTAATCGCAACAGCAAATGTCACAGGAGTTGCGTGTTACCTTGTTGTTTGGCAAGCAACAAGCTACTGACCTTCCCTCTTTGTGGCAGCCCTAGAGGCGCAGGAGCCCTCTCCGGTGTTCAGTCTGGCAGCACGGTTCGGTCAGGAGGCACATCCCGGCCCTGGCCTGAACAGGTTTCTCTGGGGATTGGAATGATTTCACTCAGTAATGGCTCCACGCAGCCAACATGCGTTTTGTCTGTGTCCTTCCGGCTGTCCCTCCCTCCGTGTCTGCTGTGTCCTCCCGAGGAGAGACACGTCCTGGCACGACTGGTGCGTGTCTGGAGGCGCAGGGAGCGCGTGTCCCCGAGCCTCGCCAGAGGGTTGAGGGCCTCCACAAAGGGCTTTTTGCTCGGCCTGAATTGGCCATTCTCTTCCTCGGAGGGTGGACACCTTGGTCCCAGAGGGAATGGTTATTTTTCCCCTTTAAAAAAAAAATTTGCTGAAAGCAGGCTTGAAAAATAATGATAAAATGAGAGGAGAGTGTCATGCAAAGTTTGCTTTGGAAGGATTAGGTGTGTTTGGGTAAAACTCATCCTCCATTTTGTCCAGCAGCAGCGCTGACAGAGTCAGCCTAATTTAAGTAGGACCAAGGGTTGGCAAACAGAGATAACCTTTAATGCTGACTGAAATCAAAATGGAGAGATTTTGGTCAAGAGAAGTGCAGAGAGATTTCTTTTAGCCATCTCAGACAGCCTGGACATTTTAAACAGGCACAATTTTTTGAAGAGCAAATCCAAAATATTTTGCTGCCTGAGGCGAGGTAGCAAATGGCGCTCCCATCCATTGGACATCAAGGTGTGGCCTGTCTCCCTCAGGGTCTGGCTTGAAGGGGGTTAATAAATGTTTCTACCACCACGGTTCAAAATGAAAGTGTATATAGAGCACCCGGGGCTGTTCTGCATTATTTTGGCACCTGACTGAAAAAAACAATCCACAAAAATGATGTTTCCTTGGGCACGAAGGGGTAAAATGATGATAAAAAAGGCAAATTTAATCAGAATTTGCTTCCAAGGCAAAATCGTTGCCTCATTCTGCCCAGTAGTAGAATCAAGGTGGTGAGGACCAGGGGCGCAGCACCCAAAGCCAGGGTAGGCAGGAGCCATTTTGCTGTCTGAGGCAAGACACAAGGTCCTCCTCTCAGCTTCTGTTCCGGGTGTAGAAGCCAAGCTGACCAAATTTTACCTCAGGAAATGGCTGACTGTGTGGCAAAGAGAGGCCTAAATCTTGTTTTTAGTCCCTAATAGAGCAGACTCATTATATCAAATGGATGTAGCTCTACATAGCCCTTGATTCAATAGGTCTCCTCTAGCTAAAAATAAGTTGACCTTAAGTTTTTGCTTTAGCAGAATGGACTGACCAAAGGCCTCAGGAAAAAAATATATGTATATATTTGGGATATTGCCTCCATTTCTCCTTACTATCATTTACCTCAACACTAACCATCTAGGAAAGAAAAAGTATATTTTTGCTGTGCTGGGAAACTGACTCTGTCTGAGAGGGATGTTTTCGAATGTAAGCTTTTTTTTTTGTCCTATTTATGTTTATCCTTTTGTATTGGTATTTTGTATTAGTATTAGAAGTAAACCAATAAACAATATTTCTTTTCTAAAGCATTGAGAACTTGAGGTGGTAGCTTCACTTTGCCCACCTCGCTAGTTTTGTACAAAGTGGACTTTTTTTGAGCACCTGAAGCAGGAAAATCCCACAAACAGTGGACATGAGAATATAACAGTCTTTTTTCTATTTATTTAGTTATTGTTAAAAAGTCAATACATAATGTTCATTCACAACTTGTTACATTCCACACATTTCCTCCTTAACTGGTCTTGGTATAAAAACAAGCTTTGAATTTCATACCTATTTTTCCATGTTTAAAGCACTGACTTTATCCCATACATGTTGAAGAGTTTCATGCAAATTCTGTTTTGATGTTACATATGTTTATAAACAGTATAGTTTTATAACATAATAGCCCTTTTTCTTCCATAATATTTATATCTCATATTTATCTTCATTTCTTTAAATTTGCTGTCACCTATTTACTTGATTTATTCTTCAAATAAGATATTATCATGTCTTAGCCTTTCTCAAATTTAATAATAACCATAAATTATTTTATTTGACCAACAATAATTACTGCCTTTTTGGGGATACCAAACCCCCTGGTTTTGAGGTGGCCACCTTACTCTGCCTGATAGTAGAGTAGACCCCAGGGTTTGCGGGGTATATAGTTTGTGAGAAAAATGGTCTGACTCTCAATTTATTGTAAATTTTTCATTTCCCTAGGCAGGGAGAATTTGAGTGCTGTGGACTTTTGCTTTCCTTCTGTATAGGAAGATGCTGGGGACTTATTGATGTTTCTTTGTGATCCTTCTCAATTATACATATATTGGCATTTATAAATTTTTTAAAAAATGTGTATAGATAGGAACACAGGGTATTGCTTTATACCAGTTCAGTCTACTTGCCAGTTTAGCCAAGTTGTGGTTACACTCATTGCAAGGCCAGCCCTCCT
This sequence comes from Cyclura pinguis, assembly GCA_030412105.1. Lineage (NCBI taxonomy): Eukaryota > Metazoa > Chordata > Lepidosauria > Squamata > Iguanidae > Cyclura > Cyclura pinguis. The sequence continues at coordinate 2,614,072 of CM059613.1, forward strand.
ATTAGGCAAGATGAGGCAGCTGCCTGAGGCAGTAGACTTTGAGTGTGCCATGAAAGGGGAGCAACAAGTAATTATTTACTTTGCTATTAATGTATTTTTACTGCCAAGGATGGAGTATGGGAAATGCTTATAAGAATTTTCTTCCCCATCTGCCAAGATAATTTGGTTGGTTTTGTGTAATATGTCTTGTTGGGTGACTGACACCATTTGCGGCTCCACCTCAGGTAGCAAAATATCTTGGGGTGACCCTGTCTGCCTGACAGTAGCTTTCTAGGGTGTCAAGGAGGGGGAAAAAAACCTTGCCAGCTATCTGATTCTGCTTACCTGAAAATGGCAAAATTTACACTATGATAATACTGCATGTAAAACACTCCCTAGCAGAACTATTTCTCTTTCCCAGTATGATAATTAGCTTTTTAATATTATCTTTAGAGTGCTCAAAGCAGTTAATGTATGTTACTATATAACATTCATAATAAGCCTGTAAGTTATGACAGTGTTATTACCTCCATTTCACAGATGGAAAACTGAGGCTAAGAGACAACCTGGCCTAAGACAACCCAGGAAATTATTGGCAAAGGTAAGATTTGGGCATCATTAATATTTATTATTTTAATTGTATCCTTCTGTTCCCGTAAAACTGGGACCCAGAATGGCTCACAACAAGATTCATATTTATTTAATTAATTGTATTGTATCCTGCCTTTCTCCTAAAACTGGGACTAAAGATAGCTTATGCCAAGTTTAGCAAAAACACACTAATGTCCAAAGTAATAACATTAATTAAGCAGATTATATTATCAAAACAAACTTGAACGAATAATCTAATTCAATCCAAAAACTGAGTTCAGTTTGAGTATTTCTTTTTTGTGGCTACAAAAGTGAGCGTGAGACATATTAAAAATGGCAGAACATTTCAATTTAAGGCTCTTAATGCCAGGAATTGATTTAGGAGAGTAACCTCAATCTTTTAGAGAAAGCTTTACAAAAGTAGGACAACTATCAAGAATGGTATCCTGAGGAAAGGGGTGTGACCTTCTGGAGTGGGTTTTATCCCCAACCTCCGTGGATTTCTCTTCTCCTGGCCTATGACCTCTAGTTGGGAATGATGAGAGTTGTAGTCCAAAACATCTCAGTTGAGGAATACTCTTGCGATTGCTGGATAAAAACAAACTCACAGAGTAACTCCGTATGGTTGCCAGGTCAAGAACATCCCATATCCAGGGATTTGGGTGGCAGGGGAGGAGTTGCAGTCCTTACGATATCACAGAGGCAGGGCAGGCAAGATTTGGCAAAAGAACTAGAATTGCTTCTGGGTCAGCTGAAAGTAATCTGTGTAAATGTGCTCAGAGTGTAGATAAAACCTGGTTAACCAAGTAATATAGCAAACCAGAACTGGCACTGGGGGCAAGGAGGAGAGCACACGTGTGTGTGATGTAAAGTGATGTTAGTGATGTAACGTGTGTAAGTCACAATACACATGGAGTATGAATTATTCGTCCTGACGCAACAGATATATTCAGCTATCAATGGTGGAAGCAGAGTTGTGTATACAGCAATGTTGTGGATTGCAACTGAGTGTTGAGGTTGTGTGTTGCACATTGCATTTGTGCACTGAGCATTGCTGTTGTACATTGCACAATGGCACCCAGTCATTGACAACGTGCTGCACAGTGTTGTATTCAATATGGGATTTTGTGCAGCGCTGGTGTAGCTGAATGTGGATATTTAGGCTACACAGAAGAGATGTCTCTCTCTGTGTATGTGTGTTTGTATTTGTCCAGGCAAGCAATGAAAGGTGCTTTGCTGGCTTTTGGGTGCACTGATGTTGAACAAGCACAAGAAGCCTATAAACAACTTTGCACTGAGCAAAGCAATGGAGAATAGGTATCCTAGAGGCACCAGATCCCATCTGATCTTGGAAACTAAGCAGGGTCAGCTTGCTCTCTCCACATCGTGGTTCCCTTCCAAAGATTTGCAAGAGAGAGAGAAGAGAGAGAGAGCCCTCTTTCCCTTTCCTTCCCACCACCTCTAAGTCCTTTTGTCCACCCTTTGTCATGGAAAGAGCCCCTCCTAAATCAATTCCATGACACTGTTATTGTTTCTCCTCCCAGAGTTTTTAAACTTTTCCCCCTCCTAAGGTCAGGAATGCGGACAGTTGCTATTGGGATGGTGGAGCTTGGGTGGTTGGGGGTGGAGGTGAAGGGTCACCCCTGTCTCTGCAGGTCATCTGACAACAAAACCGTTTGAAATATCTACTCTCCATCACTGCCAATATTGTCTTTTGCCAGCAGGATCCTGGCACGGCGGTTGAATGGCTCCAACCTCGGCCTCTGTCCATTCCATCGGTCAGCATCTGGGAATGGACAGAAGGTTATTGTGTGCGAAATAGCTTTGTTTTCGGTCACAGCTGCCCGGGTTTGGACTAGAACTGACCGAAGTCCTGGTGGGTGGGAGAGAAAGGAGGGAGAGGAGGGGGGTGGGATTGAGAAAGCATGGGTCATTGCTTCCTAGAGGGGTGTTTTTTCCCACCCCACGGGCCAAAGGCTTCTAGCATCCAGACTTTAGAGAGCCCAGGCTGAAGAATTTGGAGGGGGGATATGTCTCCCCCCGCCTTTTTTTAAAGTAGGGGAATTTATTAGGGGCGGGAAAAATATAAAGGAGAGAAAACTCCTCCCATTAAAGAAGGGGGAAGAATCAAGCCAGATGTATAGGGGATGTCATGGAATTTTGGAACTTATGCTATGGGTTAAATGAGGTATAAAAACACCTTGGGCTGAAATTGACAATGAAGATATCAAACTGTCTGCTTTTCTTCCCCCCGTTCCCCTTTTGAGTGAAGCAATATTTTACAGAGGATCATCTGAGGTTGTGAGCCACCTTTAGAGTTTTGTGTGGGCCTCTAAGAGGCCAGAAATATCTATATCCTGGTGAAGTGGAACATAGGAAACTTTTGGCTATCTGTCTCTGATAAAATAAAACATTAACAGCACACATACATACACAGGTATGAGCAGGACAGTCAGAAAACTATACTGATAGATCTTTGGTTGATCCATAAGAGGTTTCTGATTCCTAGTAGTTTAAAGCAGCAAGTAAAATTAAAATGAACCAAAATGAAGTTAAAATGAGCCTCAGTATTCATTTGTAATTTAGGAATAATAAGCTGACTCACTTGGACCAGACCTTTGTGTACTTCTGAAGGTCAGTTACACAGTTCTGTGTTTAATCCTTGATCTGTAGAAGAACTCTGCAAACTAATTTTAAAAAATAAATCATTTCCCATCACTCATTATAGTGCATGCAAAGTAATTCACTCATGTAACACATCACAATGCTTTTAAAAGAAAGACAGTCCAGTGGAGAGACAGAAGGGGTAGCTGGATTTTACAGTGGTTTAAAAATAACTTGTTATGATGCTCATTCCTCTTCTGCTTGTTTTTGTTACCTGTGTGCGGACTTAGGATTCATAAAAGAATAAAACTTGAAAAATCCTGTCTGAATGCCTGTGAAAATGTCCACAAAAAGTACAGTTAAAAAGTAACTAAAAATGTTTCTTGCTTAGACCAATAAGGCAACTTCTTTCTCAGTTAGTACCTTAATTTTGATGTGTAGTTTCATTGCTGTTTTATTATCCTGCACAGGTAACTTGTTACCAACAGCTACCTCACTTGTAACTCATTATAGGCCAACCAGCATTCACTTGCTGTTGTTTTATACCTTCAAGTCATTTCTGACTTATAGCAACCCTAAGGTGAACCTGTTACGGGGTTTTCTTGGCAAGATTCGTTCAGAGGGGGTTTCCTTTGCGTTCCTCTGAGGCTGAGAGAATGTAACTTGCCTGAGGTCACCCAGTGGGTTTCCATGGTTGAGTAAGGATTCAAACCCTGTTTCCCAGTCATAGTTCATGCTCAGACCACTACACCACGCTGTTCTTGTTCATAGGGTTCAATTGATTGGCTTTATCTTCTGCCTTGCTGTTTTATCTCCGACTTCACTTGCGGCCTTGAATTGGTACTTGGCTCCAACTGGGACATCTGAAACTTGTAGTTTAAAAAAGCTAAACAGATACCGCATGCCTGATCTTTGCCTACTGCTTTCTATTTAGGAGTCCTTGAGTGATTTGGAAAGTCGCCGGAGATGGTGCTTCTTCTCGGCTCTGTACTTTTAAGAATTGATCCCCCTGCATTGGCTCTGTAGAAGTTCAGTATCTCCTAGTATGCAGAGGTGAGTGTCCGTTTGCATCCCTTTTGAGTAGATTTGTCCATCTCCAGTGGAACATCATTAGTCACCAGTTCAACTGATGAAACCTCAATCCAGTTGTCCCCAATAGAGTTGATCCATTAGACGGATGGAGCTTGCCTAAATGTTGACTGACCAAATGCCTATTGATTCAGTAGATTTACTGTAATTAAGATTAGTAATTGGATTTAAACCAGGGTGTCCACATACTTTCAAAATGTCCTGGTTTGACACACACACTACAGATTAATTCTGTTTTCTAACTTTTTCAGCTGCTTCTGAAATGTCCCAGTTTCTCTTTCCTCCTCCCACTTTCCCCCAATTCCTGCAAACTGAGTTCAAAGTGCAGAAGTGGTTTGTACTCAATTAACTCTCCAGGGGTGAAAGGAGAGGAGGAAACAGAATTTTGCCTTTCTCAGCAGGCTTAGCCTCTGCTGTGGGCTCTCCCAGCTTGTCTGTTCTTCCTCATGTATAACTTTTGCTGTCTTAACCATACTGACCACACGTGTTCCAGTTTTGGTCTTTGAAATATTGGTGGTTATGGGTGTGTCAGGGAACTGACAGCTACGGATTTCAAAAGAAGGCAGACAGTGTGGAAAGGCACTGAGGCTAGCCAAATTGGGGCTTAGAAAATATGCTTCTTAAAGGCTACGGCTGTAAGATTCTCTGAGCCACACAGCCAGTTACAAAAAAGTTACTTTTCCAAGCTCTGATCCAAAGTTGCTTTAGCACCACCCTCCCTTAATTGTACTAAATGTATCTCTTTGCTTTGCTTTCAGTCCAAGTCACAGACTTTCCCAATCTTGGTTCCCCAGATGCTGTTGGACTACAAATCCTGTCCCCTCTGCCAATCCTGTCTGCTGGCTGGAGATGACAGATGTCATAGCCCAGCAACATCTTGGAACCTGAGGTTGGGAAGGACTATGACATACTCACAGTAAACTCATTCTTGTAGTATTGTTTTTTAAGATATCTAGCTCTGTGTGCTGCATTTGAAGGAAGACATTGATAGGCAAGAACATGTCCTAACCAAAATATTGAGTGGTCTGGAAACCAAGTCCTGTGATGATCAGATGGAAGAACTAGCTGTGTTCAGGTTGCTTCTAATAGCGATAGTGATGCTCAAGTTATCTGAACAGCTGTCACACAGAAGAGATGGAAGAAACTGGTCCTTTGTTGCACTAGAGCATAGAAATTCCTGGAAACTATTTTGGCTGTAGAACCAGAGTGGTGTAGTGGTTTGAGCGTTGGACTATGACTCTGGAGACCAGAGTTCGAATTCCTGCTTGGCCATGGAAACCTTCCAGGTGACCTTGGGGATATCACACACTCTCAGCACTAGAAAAACCCCATGATAGGGTCGCCATTAAGTTGGAAATTACTTGAAGGTGCACAACAGCAATAATAATTTTGGTTATACATTAGGAGAAACCTCCCAAGTTGTTTGACAGTGGAATAGCCTGCCACTGGAGTTAGTGGACGCTAGACATCCATTTGTCAGTAGTGCTGCAGCTATGTCACTGCAAATCCTGTATTGAGCAGGGAGCTGGACTAGATATTGCTGAAGATACCTTTCAGCTTTAAAATTCTGTGAACTAACAATATGATACTGTTATTTATTATTACCCTGGCATAGGCACGCACATTGTAGATTATTAGGACTGTTTTGGAAAGGGATCTTTCAAATGATATTGGAGGGAGAGTGTCAGCAAACTACTGCCCAAGTAAACTGTTTATTATTACATTAGAACTGCATTTTTAAAAAATTGTATATGAAACACACATATCAGTTTTCACATGCTGAGTGGCAGATCCATGTTAACGCTCCAGTCATTTTTGGCTGGGGTGAGTCTAGCTTAGCTTTGAAGAGGCAATTATATATGGCAAATAGTGGAGGGAAGGGAGAACTGAGAGACTTGGAAGGTTATATTTGTAATTGGAATTGTTCCCGGAGGATCCAAAGGGAAAAAAGAAACTCGGGTGTACAATAACACCTAAAAATAGCCTGATTGTGATGTAATCCTGACATCCCCACAAGAATAACCTTTGGTGAAATGGAAGAGAGAGAAGGAGGGAGTATGGAAGTAGAAAGGAATAGATTTACCAGAAATCTGGAGCAATTTTCTAATTTTGAATGTTGCACCTGGCTCTTGCTGCTTACTTTCTGGAACAGAAGGATTGGAAGAGAGAACAGCTGGAACGGACACTGTTTTAGGATAACCACATGAACCTTTAGCAGGATCTTTGTTGCATGAGAGAAAATAACAGTTTTCAGTGATGAGAGAACATCCGTGTGTGTATGTGTGTGTGTGTGTGTGTCAGTGTGTGATTTCAGGTCTTATCCTGTTGACGTATGGTGACCCCATGAATTTCATAGGATTTTCTTAGAGAAGGAAAACTCAGAGGTGGTTTTGCCAGCTAGGTGTTTATTTTGGATTTGCCACTCTTGTTCACGCTTCTTTTTTTCTTTTTTCTTTTCTTTTAATGGGCCATCCACATACTGCTTCTCTGTCCCAACTTCCTCTCCCCACTTTCTATCCCCCACAACAGTCTAGCAGTTCTCACCTGTCTTTTATTTCTCCTATACACATATGCTTAACGTTTTATTCTTCTGCAAACCTTGAGATTCCCAAGTCTGCTGCAACCTCCCTTTTCTGCCTCGATGCTAGTATGTTGACTTGATCAGCGATCTGGCCGGCTCTTAAAATTGGAAACAGAGGCATTAATTGCTATCCTGAATCACACATTGGAGATGGTGATCACTTTAGAGTAGGGGTGGGAATTGCATTGGACTGTAAGTCCCATAAACCATAGCCAACATAGGCAATGGTTAGGAATAGTGGTTGTTGCAGTTCAGCAGCATCTGGAAAGGGATACACAACTATCACCCTTGCTTTAGGACTTCAGCATTACAATGATGATGCTGTCAATGTGTGAGTACGTTGTCCATCACAGATATAATTTTTTATTTTAAATTGTATTTTTGGAAATTGGTGTGAGCGCCCTTACATGTGCCTCACACTAACAGGAAGGTTTTAAAAAATAATTTTAATAGTAATTGAGACCACACAAATAATGTATTGTCTCATGTACAGCACTGGGTCCTGCTCATCCCAGTGCGTTCACAAAAGCATCTTAGATGCGTGAACTAGTTGGTACAGCACGAAGGTGTGTATTCAGAATGGCTCTTTGGGAAAACACTGCAATTTTAACAGTGTCAAAAACTGTGATTGCTTCCTTCTGAGTAGGCATATACAAGCTTGCAGTGTGTACTCTAAGCACAGGGTGCATCTGGATTTGTTAGGTCTCTGAATGCAATATGGTGATTAAATAGCAAACCTAATGAGGAAGGTCCCTTAAGGAATCAGTGCTCCAGTATTAAGGGCTGTTGGCATCTGTCCTCGACTGGCTAAATGTGTAGGCAAGGTTTGGTCCCAGTGATGGCATTCTGGGGCTTCTCACCTGATTGGCTCTCCTAGAATCGATGCTTCTTCTTTCTCACGCAGCATGTTTGTATGTGTCTTTGAGCAGCTAGGCCTGGTACATTAGCACCACCTACAGGTTCTACATAGAGGCATTCTAGCGTCAAAGTTACAGAGACTGGAGGGGGAAGGAACTATACTGCATTTAGGCTGGAGGGCAACTGGGATGCTGCACAGTTTTGTCTGAACTACATTTTTAATCTAACTGACATGAATCATTGCCTTCCAAACAAATATGCATATTAGAACACTGTTTGCAAAGATGTAGAACTTGCATTGATTTCCTGACATACTGGAATGTGTCCACAGAAGGGTGACCAAGGTTATCAAAAGGTCTGGAAGCCAAGTCTTACAAAGAAAGACTTAGGAAGTTGGGTAAGTTTAGCTTGGAGAAGAGAAGAATGAAAGGTGATATGACAGCCATGTTTAAATATCTGAAGGAATATTATGGAGAAGATGGAACAAGGTGGTGTTCTTTTGCTTTTGAGACCGGAACACAAATCAGTGGATTCAAATTATAAGAGAAGAGATTCCACTTAAATGTTAGGAAGAGCTACTTTAGTGTGATAGGTGTTTGACAGTAGAATGGACCTTTGGGGAAGGGGGGAAGAGAGGTTGATTCTCCTTCTTTGCAGATCTTTAAGCAGAGGTCCAATGGGCATCTTTGGGGAGTGCTTTCATTGTGTGTCCCTACGTGGCAGGGGGTTGGACTGGATGGCCCTTGTGGCCCGGTCCAGTTCCACAGTTCTATGGTTCTGTCTCTCTATGGGTGTAACTTGATAACGTCACGTCTAATGCTGATTGTTCACTTAGCAGTCTTGGGAGGGACCTCATTTTTGGACTTTTATGGCTTTTTACAAACTTTAATAGCAAGCAAGTTTTTAGTGTTCTTGTTATGAGCTGCCTTGGGTCCCATCCTGAGAGGAAACTGGGAGATAAATAAATAAATCCCACCCTATCCCAATTTTCTGTACCATTTTAGCCTGCTGAAGAGTTCTAGAGAACTAAAAGGTTTACCTACTTCTATGATGTTCCACTGAGGTCATTAAACAACTGGATTATATTTTAACACACAGACTAACACAGCTACTTCTTATAGTTGTTTTTCAGTCACTGAGAACACTTCTCTAAATTTTGCAATGGAGTTCTTGGCCCAAAAACTGAATAAACATACACATGTTAGGGAAAATGGCCTACAAAATTGGATTAACTCCAGATGGTTATTTAAAAAGTGAGACTAGTGGGAAAGTGCTGCATCATTACTGCATTCTGATAAGTGGTTTGTGATAGCATGATTTTAATCTATGGCTTTATACAATATTGTGTTTTGCTGTTTCTCTTTTTAAACATTGTTACGTGAACAAATAAGCCAATGGTATCTCAATAGCCTATGATCTACTATTGGGAAAAGATGTCTTGACTATGGCAAAGGGTGGCTGCTCTGTAGGATCAGTTGATTTTACGAGCTATGTGTGTACCTTGCATTTCTTCCTATTGTTGTTGTGTGCTTCAAGTTGTTTCTGATTTATGGTGATCTTAAGGCAAACCTGTCATGGAGTTTTGTGGGGCTGAGAGGTGTGTGACATGTGGGTTTCCATGCCCAAGCAGCGAATTGAACCCTGGTCAGACCACTATACTGCGCTGGCTCTCCTTGTTGCTAATAATCTGAATTAAAATCCCGGAGCAGGATGTTATTCCTGCCACTAGATGACAGCACGAAGCCATGATAGCCTTTGGTGAACACAAAATTGTCCTTGCGGGCTGGGTTTTGCAAGAGTGGGAAGGGATTGCAAAGAGACCCTATACTCCTAGGTGCATCTTTCTGAACAGAACCCGCAGCCTAATGAGTGGAGGGGGTGGCATTTGGGAGGGGAGGGAAGCAGAGTGGAATTTGGGGTCTCCTGTTCCTCGAAAGTGTTGGACTGGGCTTTTGGGGACCGTGGTTTGAATACTTGCTCAGCCATGCAAGCTCCCTGGGTGGGAGGGCTTTGATGGGTGTGCTCTTGCATGGCAGGGGGTTGGCCTGGATGGCTTCTGTGGTCTCTTCCAACTCTATGAGTCTATGACATTGGGCGAGTCACACTATCTCAGACTCGGAGGAAGGCAAAGACAGACGCCCTCTGAACAAGAAGGGGAAGATAGGGGTGTTGTCTTCAAATAAGAATTCCGCTCCTCATAAAATGTTTCTTCAGTCTCTGAATTCGTAGCATTTGCAGTAACATAAATATTGCAGGGTGTGTGTGTGTTTGCCTTCAAGTTGCCTGTTGATTTATGGTGACCCCATGAATTTCATAGGGTTTTCTTAGGCAAGGAATACTCAGAGGAGGTTTTGCCAGTTCCTTCCTCTAAAATATAGCCTACAGCACCGGGTAATCCCTGATGGTCTCCCATCCAAGTGCTAACTAGACCTGGCCCTGCGTAGCTTCCAAAACCAGACAAGATCTGCTGCCTTTAGGTAGATAAGCGTCAACCTTCATGCTGTGTACAAAAGGCAACCAGGTTGGCTGTAGCATCTTTTTCCAACCAGGGGTGTAGCTAGGGTTTGAGGACACCAGCACGGAGGACCGCCCCCCCGCCCGCAAAGAAGAGTACTGTCCCCATGACATTTTCTTTCAGGCCCCAAATTTTGCAGTAACAGAATTTCAGTTGAGCACTGACATACCGGTTAAGGTGTCCAAAGAGGAAAGTGACCAAAGGAATGTAGTGTTCAGGTGTGAGCACTTTGCAATGTCTCACTTCCTGCAATGCTGTGAATTTGCAGACTGAAGGAAAATTCACATTTGGCTGTGTGTGTGCGCGCGTGCGTGCGTTATTATTTGGGGCAGTGCCCCAATTCCCCATCCCCTCCCATAGCTACATCTGTTCCCCCCCCACCACCTCCGCTGACAGGCAGTTCCGTACGTTCCGTCAGTAACGGGGAACCACAAAGGAATTTGGGGGGCCAAGATGGAGTAGGGGGGAGGATCGTATAGCCCCCTCCCAACTTCGCATGCAGAAGGTGCGAGGTTCAGTCCCCAGCATCTCCAGGAAGACCCTTGCCCGAAATCGTAACGTAGTACGAATCTTTTCTACCGAGCTAGAAAGTCGAGCGGAGAGGGCGGCTCTGCAGCGCCCCCGAAAGGACCGAGATCTCCGTCGCCCCCCCTTGAAAGCCTCCCGGCCCCTCCCCCTTGGCCCTGGCCCCTCCTCCCCCCTCCCGAGCCTCCCTCCTCCCCCTGCCCACCGAGCTCCGCAGCCTCCCAAACATGACTGCGGGTGCGCTCGGTCCTCGGGGGCTTCCTGGGTGCGCCTTCTTTCTCCTCCTGGGCTCGGCTTTGGGGGTCTCTTCCCCGGCCCGGGAGGGGGAAACGGAGGGGGCGGGGAGGGGGAGGGGGAGCCCAGCCGGGCGCCAGGAGGAGCTGCCCACCGTGGTCCTCGCCATCCTAGCCCGCAACGCCCAGCACTCCCTGACCCACTACCTGGGCGCCCTGGAGCTCATGGATTACCCCAAGGGGCGCATCTCCATCTGGTAAGAGGGGAGGGGGTCGCGGAGACCGCAGCCTACTGCGTGGAGGGGTGGCTTGGGGGGGAACTTGGGGTCTCCTTTCCCAGGCTTCTCCAAAGCTAATATCTTTGCCTTGAGTTTAAAATACCCATCCGAAGCAGCTTTTATTTGTGCATCGGTTACTTTTGGGGTGGGAAGCGAGGGAGGGGGAAGACAGGTGGAGTTTTAGGCAGCATACACCCCCTAAGGACAATATGTTTGGCATGAAGTTCCTCCCCTTCTCGAAAAATGTGAGATCGGAGTGACAAGAGTTTCTATTTTTTTTTCTTTTCTTCTTCATGCGGCTTCTGGGAGATGTAGTAAAAAGGAAAAAGATAAACCTTTCTAAGCACTTCTTTGATGGGGTTGGCATTATCCGTTTTTGAGAGACCAGTTTAGATATTTGCAGGCTCGATCAAGGAGGACTTAGGAGCACTGAGGGGATGTGTGTGTAGATTTGTGTGAGCCGGTTCTGGTGTATCTGGGAGTTTGTGTGTATGTTTGAAGGGCCCCCTCTTTGTGCTTTGGCTTGACTGAGTCAAGTTGTATTTCATGTTTAGGGAGATAATAAATCTTTTCCCACTCAGAACTTCCATAGCATGAAGCACCTGGCAATGTCTGGGTGGTTTGGGGTTTCTTCTTCAAGATGCATGTAGATGCAGTTTGGAAGCCAGTCTTATCCAGAGTGCTAATGGGTTTGGGGGTGCGGGACAGTAAATGTGAATTATTACTTGGTCAAGGAGGCATCGAAAAGGAGGCATCAGGAGAGCTGTAGGGCCTCTGCTTGGTTTGCTTTGGTCATTCTTGGGGTGATTTTTGGAGACAGTCCCGGCAACCTGATGGATCTGGGAAAAATAACCCTCAGCCTCTTTGAAGCAGGCTGAGGGTTATTTTCCCCAGATCCGCTAGGATTTCATAGAGCCACCTCAGTTACTGCTTTGTAGACTCAAGCCATGTAATGATGCACCCTCCCTGCTCATTTTGTAAGGCTTAAATGCACATTATTATGAAAGTGGACAGTGGGAATCTCAGGAAACAGCTGTCAAATGCACATCCACCTCTTTTGCTTTCCCTTAATTGGTTCCTTTCCACTTGGCAATGGAGACCTCCAAGGCCATCCAAAGACATTCAGCTGCCTGAGGCAAAGAACAAGATGGCACCACTGCTCCTGTTCCAAATACAAAAGCAGGCTGGCTCTCCAGCCAAATCTTTCTCCAACAGTGGCCTTGAGAGAACGTCCTCCACCCCGGTTGGAGGCAACAAACTAATTTGGAAGGCACACAGCAGCCCAGACAATAGCACACAGCTCTCTTTTCCAACAACTTGCTGCCACCTCCTGACTTCTGCTGCCTGAGGTGACCACCTCACTCAGCCTAGTGGTAAGGCCAGTCTTAAAGACCGTCCCTTGGAAGGGAAGAAAAATGATTGAACTCCCTCCCTTTCCCTGCTTGGATTATGTTGGGCTGCATGTAGCCAAAACTATTGGTTGTAACCATCACTGTGTGAATGATAAAGACAATCAAGACAGAATTTTAAATGCTTCTGATATTAATTTCTTAAGGAATTGATTATGTCACAATGACAAGGTTCCTCTTGCCGTGAACTCTTCTTCACAGCTGGGAAATACCTTCTTCGGAATGCAAGAATAATACTGGCTCCTTTGAATGGGACCTATTTTGCATCCAGTGGGGTAGTGTGGTGTAGTGGGCTGGGATTTAGGAGATTCAGGTTCAAGTCCAACTGAAAGATGAAACTCTCTGGTTGTCTCTGGGTCAGCCTGTCTGTTCTCTGTCTGTTTCTCTCAAACTGGTCTACCTCACAGGGTTGTGAAAGTAAAGTGGGGAGGGAGAGAGCCAGGTATGCTGTCTTTAGCTCTTTGGAGAAGCAGCATGATATGAACAAATAAATAAAGGGCACTTCCTGCTCTCCTTCCTGCTATTTCCTCTCCTTCCTGGACATGTGCTTTCCTAGCATTGCAGCTTCTATTCTCACCTCATCTCAGCGGTCTAGGGAGACTGAAGGGATTCCCTTTCTCTTTTGTTCCAAAGCAGATCCATTGCAGGCATGTTTTATAGCCTTTTCTATGAGCTTGTAGGAAACCTTACTCCAGCAGTATAATTTTTTTTTTTTTTGAAAGAGGGCATGAGCTGTTTTCCATCTGTTGTCTCTGCCAAAGCAATACAGCAGTCTAATGGTGTCTCAATCCAGTTTGGCAGCAGGGATCGGAGGCAGGATCCTAGACTGGGAGTCTGGTGTGTATTAGTTTCTATTTTTCCTCTCCTTTAAACACACACACGCACACACGCACTTACACACACACAGTATTTTTCTCCTCTCTACCAATGTTTTGGGGCTTTCCCTTCCTAGCCTGCTCAGAGTTGCTGAAGAGAGGAAGAGTAACTCCTAGAAAACAGAGAACTTCAATTTTGGGCTGGCTGTAGAATCCCTTGGTGAGTCTTCACCAAACCAGCAAACCTCCAGAGTGATCTTCTTCTTGGCATCTTCCATCAGTCTCCAGCCTTGGACTTCCTAGGGATGATAGGAGCTGTAGTTCACCATCTCTGGAGGGAGCTACCTTACCAGAAGAGGGGGTCCCTTATAGAGTAAGGGACTCAGGTGATTGTCTAAGGCACAAAGAGAATGGTGGAGCTGGTCTGGCTATCCACTTGGAACACTGAAACACATAATAGAAACAGTTAGTCTTCTCCTCTAAAGGCAATGACACCTACCTATTGACCTGAGAAATTCTCTGGAACTTTTGCAACAGTACTACCAGTTCAACCAGTGATGTATATGTGAATAATTGATGTTTAGGTCCATGTGTGTCAGTTTATCACCTTCAGTGATGGATACAAGAGCCAGTGTGTTGTGATGGCTTCAACAGTGGACTAGGATTCTGGGAGGTGAGGGTGCGAATCCTGCTCAGCCATAGAGATCCACTGGGAGACCTTTGGCAAGTCACACTCTCTCAGCGTTAAGGGAAGGTGATGACAAACTTCCTCTTAGTAAATTTTGCTAAGAACACCCTGAGATGCATCACTGCAAGTTGGAATCCACTTGACGGCATGTAAGAGCAACAAATATTGGGTTTTCCATGGCACAAAAACAGTGCAAGTAAAGGCCTACAGACCTTTTTTTTGCAAAGATTGGCACATTGTCTCCTCTGTGCATATAGGGCTGTCCCACACACTTGTACATATATGTCTGTATATTGGCTTTTACCATACAAACTACTGAGAATTTGCAACAGATCATGTGTAGCTACCGGCCACTTGTCAGGGCTGGAAAATCTGTGATCCCAAACTTTTAAACATACCAGCAGAAGTAAACAGTGAAACACTTTTTTTTTTTAAAAGAGGTAAGAGCTGGGCATCTTGAAGCTTTTTCTCCTGCAGGCCTTTGCCATGCATGTTGAAAAATGTGCACAGGTGCAATCTTTGGAGAGGAGAATGGATTACAGAGCAAGTCTTAACATATTGTAACAAGATATGATGTCAGGTATGTGGACCATGAGGTTAGCTAGCTCTCTGTGGAGAAAATGTGCTTTAACGTGATGTTGCAGTGAATTGAATTATAATGTAATGTATCTGTTGTAGGTTCATAATTAACACGGTTGGTGTTTTTTGCAGATTTATGGTTGTGCATTTTTAGTGTCTCTTTTTTAAGCAACATTGGAAAGGCTTGGAGAGTTATTCATACTGAGCCATGAAACTCGCCTCTTGACTTTGGGTCGATCACTCTCTTTCTGCTCGGCCTACTTCACAGGGTTGTTGTACAGATAAAGCAAGGAGGAGGAGAGCCGTGTCTGTCATCTTGAGCATACTGGGTCAGAAAAGGCCCAATATATAACTAAGAAGATAAATAAACAGAAAAAAATCCTTGTGTCTGTGTGCAGCCTGTGTGCACATTGGGACCGAACTCTGTGCAGAAAGATGAAAGAAAGGGATATCTGGAGTTCTGTAATATTAAGATGAAAGCCACACTGTGACTTTTTCCCCTTAATCACACTGAGGAGATATGGACAGTGAGAGGGCAGTGATATTTCCAAACCCAAGATAGGTCAGCAGTTAGCTTTACAAGAAGACATTCAATGCACCCAGTTTGTGGCTGGTGGGGCAGAACGCACCGGCAGAGTTCTGGAACCTCCTCCCCCCTTCATAACCCAAGAGTGGCCCACCAAGGCAGAGAGCTCTTGGTGTAAAGACTAGGTTGCAAACTTTTTTTTAGTTCTCTTTTATAAAGTACACTGTTTAAAAATTTTCTTTGAAAATCTGCCTGAACCTTGGTCAGGATGAAATAAGGCAGAACTTGGAACTCTTCTATCTGTCTCCTTCCTCTGTAAAAATGCTGGCTTGCTTCCCAGATCCTCTGTTGTAATCGTTTCTCTCCTTCCTCATTTGCCTATTTCTCAAATTCCGTCATTCTTAACCCTGTTGCTTACTTGGTTTACCTGCATGTCATCTGACCCATATATGTCTGGTCACTGGCTTCTAGGTATTTTTTTAAAATCATTTTAGCCACGTAGGTTCTTTGGTTAGCTATTCTTCTGTATTTACTATCTCTTCCTTTTTACCTTTTCTCTTGGTTAAATCCACTTTCATTTTCTGCTTCACTGCTCCTTTTCTCTCAGTGCCCCATGACTCCTGCAATTGTTTCTCCTTGCTTTTTAAAAAAAAATATAATATTTTTCTTTTTTTTAAAAGAGCCCTTTTCTGCAGAGCATTAGAACTCAGATTTCTGCTTCTCCCTTCACATTTCCTTCTGGCAGAGCTGGGAAAAAAATTAGAACTTAAGTTGTCTTGGCTGTGGAAGCTGAGGCTCAGGGGAGCTGAAGTCCAAAAACATCTGGAGGGCCAAAGGTTCCCTAGCTCTGTTCTGTGGTTTTGCTTCTTTTACACTGTAAGTCTATGATTAGATGGGCAACTCATAGCCCCCAAGCTTTTGTTAAACTACAGCTCCCATCAGCATAGCCAGTGGTGAAGAATGATGGGAGATGTGGCTCAAAATATCTGGAGGGCCAGAAATGTCCCTCCCTTACCATAACACAATCTTTACACGATGCTCATCTTTGAAAGGATGGTGATGATTCATGATGATGGCAGGTCCTCCTCACATACCATCCTCCCAGAGCATAACTATCCCTTTAAGAGCAGGCATGCCAGCAAATGCAAATTCTGACACACAAGAGTACGAGCCGCAAGCTATAAATACATCAAGAGATGATATGCTGGCATAGCCAAACTCAGATCAGGAGCCATTTGGAAAACGAACATGTCATTTCAAGGAATTGGCTGGGGAGGAGAGAATGTCAATGGGTTGTAATAGCACAGACTGAATTGCAGACTTCCTAGCCAATGCTGAGGGAAAATTTTCATTGTTCGGAACATAACCAGAGCAGACTGAAGGCTGTGTCAGTCTTCAGGCCAAGATGGTTGTCATTCTGAGGTTGAAAGTGGCTTTGAAATAAGCTTGCAAATGTTAGAAGCTCCCACTGGTTTTCATTTGGTCTCTGGCACATTCAGTAGTCTGCTGGACTTGTAGTTTAATGGCAGTGAAGCTATCCAAACACAGTTGATCTGAGTCCCATCAAATGTGATGTTTTGAGGAAGAGTTATAACTGATTGGTATAACACAGGTGTTGTATGTCAGAGTTCCCAAGTTCAAGATACCTCAAAAAGATCTAGAGTAGCAACAATGGAAAAAGTGTTCAGCCTGGACTTTGTGAAGAGTTGCTACTGATGAGATTACACTAGAGCATAGCAATGTTGCCTTTTTTGGAGTACAACCCCCAGTATCACTCAGGCAGCCATCTTGCTGGAGGATTCTGGTGATAGTAATCCTAAAAATTAACTTTCTGAAGCTCTGGCTTAGAAAATGACTGCGTTTGCACTTAATAGTAAACCAGGTTGTGTTTTGTTGAATTCTTGCTTTATCTATCTGAACCTGGTTCGTTTAACAGCCATGAGCCACAACTAGAAATTGTGGTTTGTTAGCGATGGGGAGAAGAACTGATATCATCTTTATAATTGTGGATTGATAGGTGTGCGACTGATCACAATGTGGACAACACGACAGAAATCTTGCGCGAATGGCTTACTGCCATGGAAAGCCACTATCGGTACATTGAATGGAGAGCTGTAGGGGAGCCAAGGTAACTCTTTGGAAGACTTTTTGTGCTATCTTTGTTTGATTTCTAAATGCTTAAGAAATTTTTTGTTTCCTGCCTTTTTTATCTTGCTGGATTCAAAAGTAAATACATTTTCTTAAAGAAGTGTGCGAAAACAAAGGATGGTCATGATGGCTTTGGATCCCTGGAAACCACCGAGTCAGCGGCTGCCATCACTGCTTGAGTTTCATAGTTGTACAATATGTTGGGTGTCCTTTTGTCTAGGACTGGCAAATATTTGTTCCTATCAATGTTTTGTACTACAGTTCCCATAATTCCTTATGATTGGCCCTGCTAGAGGCAGATTTATAATCTGGGAAGACTTTACACACTATATAATGCTTTTGTTCTGCTCCAATTTGGAAACCCTGAGGTAGTTCAGCGGTATCAACCTCTCAAACCATAAAATGTGCAGTTGGTTTTTCGAGCTAGAATAGGAGGTCCTGATTGGACATAACTTGCTGGGGGATGGCGGTGTCTGTTTTTCATGCTTTCTGGAATGCCTGTATCAAGTCAGTGCTTGAAAAGAAAGAAAATGCACAGCATCCTGCCCTTTGAGCTCCCACACTTGTCTCTTCCTTCAGCTCTTATCCTGATGAAACGGGGCCCAAGCACTGGACAAAGGAGCGCTTTGAACACATCATGAGGCTCAAACAGGAAGCCCTGACCTTTGCCCGGGCTGAAAGGGCTGATTACATTTTGGTAAGGTGGCCCGATAATTGGTTGCAGTTATGGAGGGAGGTGGGGAGCACAGGAGTTTGCTAACTCTTAATTCCGAATTTTGTTCCCTGCTGTTGTGGGAAACTTCTCCCCCACAGACACAAATCCCCCAAACTATTATTAACTTCATTTGTTCCCTATCCTCCAGACCAGCCTTCCTGGGCAGGTGTCACAATACCCCCCCAGGATAAATAAACTGGACTGCTAAATAGAAAATCTCCCCACTTGGTTGTTGTTACATGCCTTCAAGTCATTTCTGGTGACTCTAAGGTGAACCTCTCATGGGATTTTCTGGGGTTGAGAGTATGTGACATGTCCAGTGTCACACACTCTCAACCCCATCCAGTGAGTTTCCATGGCCAAGTGCAAAATTGAACCTTGGTCTCCAAGGCTGTAGTCCAACTCTCAAACCACTACACTACTCTGGGTCTCATTTTTAAACTTACATTTCTTCCCCCCCCCCCATATTCCCCAACTTCACCTGCCTACTGTTTCTCCACTCTTTGGGCAGCCATTTTGAAAGGTGTCAAAACCACAAGTGGGGAGATTTTCCATTTAGCAGTCCAGTTTATTTATCCTGGGGAGGTATTGTGACACCTGCCCAGGTCCCTCAAAAGGATCTGCTTGCTACTGAGACAATGTGACTGTCTTGTGTTTCAATTCTGCTCTTACTTAGTATGCAGACACTGACAGTATCCTGACAAACAACCAGACTCTGAAGTTCCTCATTGCACAGAACAAGTCTGTTGTGGCACCCATGCTGGAATCCCAGACATACTACTCAAACTTTTGGTGCGGGATCACCCCTCAGGTAAGCTAGCCGAATGGACATTTATTTATTTTCTGCTTGTTTCTCAGTTTGAGACTCAAGGCAGACTTACAAAGCTAAAAAAGACATACCACACACAGAAGTTAAAAATGTCGTTAAACTATCCATAAAATTAAAACTAGTTGATAAACATGGCTGGAATCATGTTGGGGACTTACATTTTCATAAGTGGTCTTATGTATGTGGGAATTAGAATTGCACAGTTCATAATGACCAATGCACATTGGCACCAATGTGCATTGGGTACTCTGGCTGGTAGGTCACTGAGCATCTTTGTAATTCAGTAAAGGGGTTTCTAAGCACCTCTGTTGCATATCTAGTCCAAGCCTAAGTCTGAATTGCAGAGGGGCTGTCCAAGGTGCTGAACTTGTATGGGGAGATAGCATCCAGCACCTTGGTCGTGGGCTTTCTTAAAAATGTTTTTCTTCTGCAATCTAGGGTTACTACCGCAGGACAGCAGACTATTTCCCGACCAAGAACCGGCAGCGCATTGGGTGCTTTCCTGTCCCCATGGTATATGCTACTTTCCTGATTGATCTACAGAAGGGCGACACCGCCAACCTCGCCTTTTACCCTCCCCATCCCAGCTACACGTGGCCGTTTGACGACATTATTGTCTTTGCGTACTCCTGTCAAGTTGCAGGTGAGAACAGGAGAGAGAGGAAAGGAGTAGATGAAACTCTGGGAGTGTTTATGTAGTGCAGGGGTGGGGAGAGTTTGGAAATGTGCCTTTTAGAAGTAATGCATTTTGGAAAATATCCTATTTTTTGCTGTTTGTTATTGTTACAAAAGAAGCATCCCATTCTGTTACTTGGTATGCTGCTTGTTGCTGTTTGTTATTTTAAATAAATATTATTTATGCAACTCTTTTTTGAAAAAAAAATCCAGGGCAGTTTCCAATAAGATTTTTTTTCCTCCTATGCAGGAGCCCAGATGTCTTTGTGTAACCAGGAACACTTTGGCTACATTAATGTGCCTGTGAAATCACATCAGACACTGGAGGATGAGCGCATCAACTTTGTACATCTCATCCTGGAGGCCATGGGTTAGTTAGACAATACTTATAGGCACAAGTTACAAAAACTGCACATCTTTCTCTTTTCCTGAAAATACCTTTTCCGTCTTCCTCTTTCTGTGCTTCTAACATCACTCTTCTTCCTCCCCCGCCTCTCTGTGCCATTCCTTTACCTATGCCACCTTTCTCTCTCTTTTTCTCTCCATTTCTTTTAGCTGCCCATTTCTCACTCTCCCTTTTTCTCTCACTTTCCCCACTTTTCTTTTCCACCCAGCAAGCTGCCAGGAGAGGGAAAGACAGCTCTCACCAGAAGTCTGAACCGATTTCAAATAAGGTTTTGCACAATTAGGTCAAGGACTGGAGGTTGGCCACCCCTGGTTTACATAACTGAGGTACTCTGAGAGGAAGAAATAGTTGTGCGTAGAAAATAGACTGCTTTGTCTGTAGTCTCTCTTAGGATATCTCTGCTATCCAACACCAAGCACTCCAAGTGTTCAACTAGCCATTTCCCTCCTACAATGAGGGAGCTCTGTCATGCCTACATCAGATGATGCTCACCCCAAAAAGTTTACCTTTCAGTCAGGCAGGATCCCAGCTGAAGGAACTCTGTAAATCCAGGCCTGGGAAATGATGTCTACAGTGATCTCCAGGTTGTGGAGTGTGTTGAGAACAGGCAGGTGGAGAGACTCCTTGGAGACCTTCTGCAACCGCTTCTGTCAACATGCCCCCACAACCAGGAGGTGTCATTTCCCAGCACTGTGATCTGCAGTGCCTCCCAATCCTTTGGTTTGGAAGTAGCGTGCTCGTTTTGGGGATCAAGGTCAGTCATTAATGACTTTAAATATGGATCTCCAAAGTTATGAGATTGCAAGTCCTGCTTATGATCTTGTAGCTACCAAACAGGATGCCAGCCAATTGTGTATGTGTTTATGTTGCAAAGAACATGAAGGGAAAAGAGGAGCAAAAAGGTGGTACATCTGATAGAATAAACCATGGGAATTGTAATTTGCCATTGTTGTTGCTGGGCAGCATGCTGAAAACATAGCAATAGGTGGGAATACATAAAACCTGATCAGCTATGTGGCCTCCACTCCATGCTCTGTGTCTCTCTTGCAGTGGACGGTCCCCCCATGTTGCCTTCCAGCCACGTCTACCTCCCCCCAAAGCACCCTACGAAAATTGGGTTTGATGAGGTAAGCAAAAGGCTTGAAATTGGAATGTAGGGATTCAGAGCTAGTAACAGCTCATTACAGGCTTTCTTCTCTCCCTTGGGTTTCAGTTTTGGTTTTAAAGTAAGTCTCTTGTCACCTTAAGTTCCATCTCAGGAGAAAAGTGGGATGTACATTCATTAAATAAAAAAGTAAATAAATAAATAGTCTTTATGGCTGTGGATGAAATTTGGAGAACTATTTTAACAGTGCATTTGAGGGCATCATGTACACAGAACACAAAGATTGCTGTTGGCCAAGGAATGCTGCTATTCTTCGAAAACATCAGGAGTAGGAGCTTGCTTTTTATTTGTTTGTATGTATGTATGAGTGTGTGTATGTGTATACACACGCGCGCACACACACGGAAACACACACATACTAAGTACCATCATCTTTTGTTGGGTTTGGACAAAAGTGCTGGAGTCACCCAGCTTGGCATCTAATTTGACAAACTTGACTGACTTTTTTGAAAAATGCTGATAGTTTCAGATACTCCAAAGCCCCACTTAATCACACTTCCTTGAGGAGTTATGTTGCCCTGTTGTTCTCACACAGCTCTGATCTTTCATTTGTACCTCCTAGATTTTCCTCATCAATTTGGCACGGCGTCCAGACCGGCGGCAACGTATGCTTGATGCTCTCTTTGAGCTGGAAATAGACCCCTTGGTGGTTAACGGTGTGGATGGAAGGTGATGGAATACCACTGTTTCGGGAGATGTTCCTGTACCTTTAGCGGTTATATGTATCAGAGTGAATTCCAGCAGGTGTTTCTTGTTACACAACGAAGTTGCATGCAACACTTGCTGAAATCTCCTCTCAACCATTAAGGGTTCAGGAGTCCTCTCCATTTTTCTCCTTGGCAACCCTACCTGCTTGCAACCTTTCCAGAGGTGGTTGACCGTTGTAGGGCATCTCATATTGCCACATTCTTGTGTTTTTCTCTGGGGAACTTTGTTGCCAGCCTCTTCTATCTCTTTCTCTGCTAGTGCCCTAAACAGCAGCGACATCAAGAAGCTGGGTGTGGACCTCCTGCCTGGTTATTATGACCCCTTTTCGGGCAGGACGCTCACTAAGGGAGAGGTTGGATGTTTCCTCAGCCACTATCATGTCTGGAAGGAGGTAAGGGCCCATGCAGAATTGGAGAAAAGACAGAAGGAGATGGGTTTGCTGAGCACAGAGGAAAGCTGGCCAAGACAGGTTTCAGTAACAGCATGAGACCCTGTTGGTCAAGCTGATTCACGGACTGAGAGAGTCCAGGGCTGGCTGGCTGGCTGTGGCTTTGGTTGTTGGTAAGGCAAAGAAGAGAGGCAGAGGACATGGGCCAAGATGGGCCAGAGGAGACAGATACAGTAGTATGGGACAGCAAGAGGCAGCTTCTGTCAGGGTCAGTCTGCTCAAGACTGGGAGAGAATTAGAGAGTAAATGCGGATTACTTCTTTGTTATACGATAACAGCAGCAAGAATATTGTTTGCTCAAACCTGGAAGCAGACTGAAGCACAGACAACAGAAGAGTGGATTATTATGATTGCTGAGTTAGCCCAAATTGCCCAAACTAACATGAGTTTTAGAGAATATGCCAACTGAAGATTTTTTTGTTGTTGTTGAAAGATTGGAAACCACTTATGGACTTTTTGCGCAATAAGAAATGTAATGATATAATAATTTGCAACTATGGTCATTAGTAATTCTAACAGGATTACTTAGTTGGATCTGTAGTGGTGGACAGGGGACAGGGGGTGTTTTCAAGGAAACTACCACTCCCAGCAGTGTTTAGGGCTGAAAATAAATGGGGTGGTTGAAGGGCTTGCGAACAGATCTGGGACCTCAGGTGGGCCAAAGGTTACGTTTGTTCTTTTCCTACCCTATTGGCTGCTAAGCTCATCTGGTCTGGATAGGCTGAGTATCTGGCCATTTGGTGTGGGTGGCATTGCAGAGCAAGAGGCAGAGGTTGAATCTTGAGGTTTGCAGATTCTGACACTGTGTTTGTGCATGTTGTGTGTTCTCATCAGATAGTCAAGCAGGGGCTGGAGAAGTCAGTTGTGCTAGAAGATGATGTGCGATTTGAGGCATATTTCAAGCAACGACTCTTGAGGCTGATGGATGACCTGGAGCAGACGCAGATGGACTGGGACCTGATGTACGTTGGGTTAGATGGTGTGGGTTTAAGTTCTGGAATGCTGGAAATTGTGAAAGCTTTTGTGACAAGCCAGAGCTTTTGCATTCAAAACATTTGCTCTGTCCTGGAGCCTTGTGTGTTACTCTTAATAAAAGAGAAATAACAGCAGAAGAAATATTCCAAATCTTCTGGCTTTCCTGTGTCTTTTCAGATACCTGGGTCGAAAACAAGTGAACTCAGAGGTTGAGGAGCTGGTGGAAGATGTGAGAAATCTTGTGGTTCCTGAATATTCCTACTGGACATTGGCTTATGTCATCTCACGACAGGGGGCTCAGAAGCTGCTTGATGCACAGCCGCTCTCCAAAATCTTGCCAGTGGATGAGTTTCTGCCCATCATGTATGACAAACACCCCAAGTAAGGAGCATTCCTGAAAAAAAAATCTGGCCATGTCTTGAGTGTGTTGGTGGGAAGGTGGGCAGAGAGAGAGGATGGAATGATTTTCCCTGTTTATGAGATTACAGTGAGCCAACTTGGTTATTTCTTTAAGGACAGAAATTAATACAAAAATGCATGACTGTCTTAACAACTCTCATAACGATGCTGAAAAACGCCCCAGTATTTTGTGTGGGAGAAGAGTTTTAAGTGCAAGTGGGAGCTGCAATGAAATGTTGCAGAGCCAAGAGTGCCTGTCCAGGAGGGGTGGACAACTGTGTGGAGGCTGTAGATCAATCCCCCCTTCCTAGATCTCCCTGTGGGCTGCACCCCCCAGAGCAGTCCGAAAACCTCCATTTTCCTCTGAGGTTCCTCCCAAAGTGGTGACAGGAAGTGATGCGTCTCCCTCTCTGCCATGCTATAAACTTCAGGACTGAAGGAAAATTTCAATGGGGGCAGAATTCTCATTTGGAGGGGGGGCAATGCTCTCATTTTGCTCCACTCCCCTTAGCTACACCCCTGCATTATAGGACTTGGGAGATCCAGTTTCAAGTTGTCATTGAACAATCAAGTTCACTGGGTGACCTTGGGCCAGTTGCTCTCTTTCAGAGCTACTCACCTTGCAAGGTTGTTGTGAGGATAAAATTATATGAGTGGGAAGCCATTGGAGGAAGACTCCAATTTAATAAATACCAAAGGTAATAAATAGCCAAATATATAAATATTGTAAACCATTACTTGTAGCTCCCCTTATAAGATATGTCCTTTCATAAAGCGAGGCCCAGCTGTTTGACAAAATCTATTCTCCTGCTGCCAACCTCATTTCAGGCTCCTTCTCTCCCTCCCCTCATCCCTCAGTGGATGACCTCAGAATGAGGTATGAGTCAGAAATGGAATGAGAGGGAATGGAATGTACGGTTTTATGGACTGTGTTTTCTTTGAAAAAGCAAATGCTGGCTTATCGTTCCAGTGCATATATGAAGCCAGGACTGGTTGGTTCTTCATGATTCCTGAGATCTGACCGATTTATGGACACTCAACTCTGGGCCCTTACAGATAACTCTTTCTTTGTCGAGCTTGACCTTGTTAAACCTGAAGTGCCACCAGTGCTTATAGGCCTTGGCCCAGGCCCTATAACTGGCCTGAAGCAATTACTGCTATCAAAAGGTCACTATGTTTGTATTTAAGAAACTCAGCTCACATATATACAGTTTTTCCACTTACTTTAACCATCCTGATATGGGAGGGTATGATCTGTTTGCCTTTTTTGTAGTTTATAAATGGGCCTACTTTCTTGACCCACCTGTTTTATCAATTAGTTAGACACCATGTTTTCTTCCACCAGCTCTGCTTGTGCTGAACTAAAAAGCAGAGCAAAGGGATCTCGTAGCATCTTTTAGACTTACTGAGACAAATACTCTGGTAACATAAGCTTTCACAGACTTAAGTCTACTTAAGTGAGGCAGAGATAGTTATTCTGTCACATGAGGTAACATGAGCGCAAACGTTGGAAATAACTGATTACAAATAACTCATGACTTGTTATTACAAGTAATACCACAAACATTCAGATGATTTTTAAAAACAACTGAAAGTAACAGTTACAGTAAAACAGTTAAACAGTTCATTTTAAGAAGGCAAAGAGTTTTTTCTTAAAATGGTAAGTATAATATTAACTACCAGTTTTTTGGAGCCTTAGAACAAAAACAGTAACAAATTACTTTTCAAAATAACTTTCCATGTTTTGCGTGAATTTTCTTCAACCCGTGAAAGATAGTTTTACTTTCCATTAAGGGAGATGACAGCTGATGAGAGCCTCAAGTTGTCGTTTAGCCTTCTGTACATCTTGGATGTTTTACAATGAAACAAAGCATTATTAGACCTTGGAAGTGTTATTTTTTCTGGATTACAGCTCCCTGAGTCCCCTAACCAGTATGGCCACATTTCCCAATTTCTGATTATCTTTCATCTGGGGGAAATTCCCACTCTGATTCTGGGCCAGTTTTGAATTGCAGCCCTGGATACATACGTGCCTCTACTTCCCATTTTACAGTTCTCTGGTTTTTGTTGTGTGTTTTCAAGTTATTTCTGACTTATGTCAACCCTAAGGTGAACTTATTGCGGAGGTTTCTTGGCAAGATTTGCTCAGAGGGGGTTTGCCTTTGCTTCCTCTGAGGCTAAGAGAGTGTGACTTGCCCAGGGTCACCCAGTGGATGAGCAGGGATTCAAACCTTAGTCTCCTGGACTCCTGAATCAGCAATCAAAACACTACACCATTCTGGCGGTCCAGATTTAGGAACCTCCAAAACTACTCCAGGCCTCCAGAACTGGTTAAACAGAATTCCATCCTCGTAAAGCAAAGTGAAACATCCCCCAGCCCACTCCTAACCTTCCCATTCCTTCTCGCCTCTTAAGGGAAAACATCTGGTTGTATGAGCTCATTCCCTCACTTCCCTTCATTCAAGGAAAGGCTGTGGAAAAGAATAATCAGTGACTTCCCAGCAGTGGTGGAGGAGGGAAGGAGGAAAAGGAGCAGGGGCTGTGGGTAGACGACACTGGCGGGGTTGGCTGCAGGATAATTTCTCATTGGAAACCTAACACATGACAGACGTCTATGGCTAATCTGCATGATTTCGAGGCCAATTGAGGCATGGTGTGAAAAGTGTTTGTCATTTGTTTTGCTTTTTCCCTTTCTGTTTAAAATAGCAACTGTGGATTGGGGGGGGTCATGATTCAGATGAAGACAGAGAAATTGGGGGGCAAATAACAGTTGTGTGTGGGTCTCTGTGTGGTTGTGTGCATATGCATGTGTGATATTTTACCTATGAATGGAATTTGAACAGTGGCTTTAATAGAACAATTTTAATAGTAAGCATTCAGAATTAGAGCAGATCAAGCCTGAAGTCTCCGATAAGCCAAAATGAGTAAACTGAGGCTATCGTACTTTGGATGTAGCACAAGAAGACATGCCTCTCTAGAAAAGACAATAATGCTTGGGAAGGTACACGGCAGTAGGAAAAGAGGAAGTTTGCATTACAGATGAATAGACTCAATCAAAGAAGCCACATTCCTGAATCTGCAAGACCTGAGCAGGGCTGGTAATAACAGGGCGTCTTAGATGTCTCTCATAGGGTCACCATGAGCCAAAATTTACTTGATGACAATTAACAACAAACTTACAGTTTAGCTACATAGTGGTAAAAGAAGATACAGCAGGTAAAAGTCCCTTCCTCAGCAGCCAGTCAGTTTCTGGAAGCCCTTCTCAATTAAAAAAAAAAAAGTATTTCATGCAGGACCTTCCAGTAGGTCCTCAGATGTTGTTGGATTGAAGTTCCCATAATCCCTGACTATTGGCTGTACAGCTGAGGAATGAGGAATGTTGCCTTTTCTTCTTCTGTGTGCTCCTGTGGATTGATCCCAGAGAAATGGGGGCGGAGCGGGCGCTCGTGAGTGCAGCAGGCAAGTTGGGCCCACTCGAGGAGGTGCCCACTCCAGGCATTTTAGCCAGTCTCCTGTTCCTGACGTTACAGCACCCAGCAGGCTGATCCCTGGCTTCCCTGAGCTGGCAGTGCAGGAGAGCAGGAGGAAGCAGGCTAGGCTTGCCAACAAGTGGAGCAGCGACAGCGCTTGGGAGGGCAACCTTTTCCTTGGCTTGCTGCACAGCTTCCTGCTGATGGCTTTGGCTGCAGCTCAGGGCTATTTGGGAATGTGATTTCGAGGCAGCAGGCCGAGGCTGAGCCCAGCCATTTGGCTGTGTTTCCAGACTTTCCATCTGAGCCAGGCTCTTGTGCCAAACCAGAAATTCACCTGGTCCCTTTTTGGTACAGGGCTTGCTTTACCCAGAATTGTAGAATCATAGCGTTGGAAAAGACCCCAAGGGCCATTTAGTCCAACCCTCTCCCATGCAGGAATATACGGCTCAGTCCGTCTGGAAAAACGCCCATCCAAGCCCTGTTTAACCAATCCCTCATTTTAAAAATGCTGAAAATTTAGTTTGTGACTAGATCACCATGTTGCTGCTGCTGCTGCTGTTATTGCTTACCTCATGCGGTGTGTGGTGTCTAATTTTATTTTAAAGAGTGGTATTTTATTTCTTTTAAATAGCATTTTATTTTTAAATGGTGTATTATTTATTAATTACATTGATCTGCCATCTTTCCTCCAATTTGCTCATGGCAGTATACATGGCTTTCTCCCCTCACCCAACAATAGTCCAGTAATGTAGGTCAGGTGGAAAATTGGGGAAGAGATCCTGGCCCAAGGGCGACCAGTATGCATTTATGATTCACTGGGGAACTGAACCCAGGTCTGCCATGTCCTACTCTGACAGTTTGACCACTAGGCCAGACTGGTTCTCCTTTCTTTTTTTGCTGACTCTTGCTAGTTTTTTGGCAGATCCTGATCAAACTATAATGGAAAGCCATTGTTAACTGAGGAAAAATCTTAGGCCCAGGCTATATGATTGGCACAATAGGGGGTAAAGCTGTTTCCTGGAACAATACCTTTTCCCAGTGAATCGATGTGTTTGGAGATATATGTTTGAGTGCCGGCCCCCATACAAATCATTCCGTGGAATTTCTTCCCATGGGAGATTGAGTTGGCCCCTTTGTAGAATTTATTTATGTATAGAGGAGCACATAAAGGTGCAATCTCCCTGCCTCTAGAGTTAAGTGGTGCTTCCCAAGACCTCTAAAAGCTATGACACATGATTCTGTAGCTCATGGAAATGGTTCTTCAGCTGGGACAGGAGGTGCAGGGGATTCTCCTGCTGTGGTGACTCTGTTCATTCTTCTCTCTCATTCTCTCATCTCTTCCAGTGAGGATTACAAAAAGCATTTTGGCAGCCGGGACCTACGAGCTTACTCTGTGCATCCACTCCTGGCCTACCCAACCCACTATACCGGGGAAGCCCAGTGGATGAGTGACACAGAGACCTCCACTATCTGGGACGATGACTCCCGCAAGACTGACTGGAGTGGCTCACAGAAGACATTGAAAGACACTCGAGGCAGCAGTGGGAGCACAGCGGGCCATTCCTTCCACTCAGCTTCTAGGGATGAGCTATAACATCTGCCCAGTAAGTACCGCCTGAGAAACAGCTGGGAGGCAGATGGGGAAACACCCAGAGTTGTCTGCGGGAGGAAACTTTTGGCAGAAGCCCTAGCTCGCTGGATGTATTCTTCATCCCTGCCCCTGCAACCCATTTACTTGGTTTTTATATGCCCTTCCTGTTTTTCATTGTTGCTTCAAGTGGAATGCATGCAGAAGTAGTAACGGATGGGAAAGGACAGCGCAGGGGCTGAGCAGGGTGTGTGTGTGTGTGTGTGAGAAAGAGAGAGAGAGAGAGACTGAGACTTCAGCATCATTTTGGGAAGATCTGGGTAGTGGGATCAAGAGAGACAGTCTGGTAAATCATTAAAATAAGAGCTGCAGGAATTTTTCACCTTTCCTTCATAACGTAAAGCAGTGATGGGAGGTCACCTGTGGGGTTACACACACACCTTCACCAGCTGGCCCTGGGTCTTTGCTGGCCATGTTTCCATCTGAAAGATAACTTTTGGTTTTGTTTAAAGTGCTTTAGATGCTGAAACAAGGGATAGAGTGTGTACTTTGTTTTAGTTAAGAACTGCACCTGCCGGAAGCTGCCAAAGACATAATTCTCAAGTTTCTGAAAAACTGAATTTTATATATATATTTTAAAAAATCCTTATGGGAAGGCTTGGAAGACCCTGGATGGTGAATTCTGGAGCCACAAGAACAGCCTTGCTAGGTTGCAGTATTCCCACACCCTGTGTAAACAGAAGTTTACTGGTGGCGGGGGGCGGTGGGGGAGTGGTATTCATAGCGTCAAAGCAAAATAACTATTTGATTAGCAGGAGCAAAAACATCAGCTGCTATCTTTTTTCCCTCTGAGCTTAGCTGCATACTTCACAGTAGGTATGTGAAAAATGGATTTTCCCACTCATGATATTGTGAACTGTTGTAATTCAGAAGTATTTTGGGCTGGCTTGCCCTTGAATGGGCAATTAAGATCTATTCACTTCACAAAAGACTGGCTCCTGGAAGATTTTAAAACTTACTAGAATTGTTTTGTTGATACATTTTTGGCATCTCCATTATAGTGTGGTTATGGACACAGTCACACTTTGAAATTTACCATTGAAGGCCCTGAATGTTAATGTTCCATTGTCAGTTATGCTCCACCCTTTTGCTTCTAATTAATTGTCTGTTTTTAATTGTCTACTATATATTGATTCTAAATGTTTGTTTGTTTCCTTTCCTATTTTTAAATGCAGTCTTCTTTTTTTATATGGCTTTGGAGGTGATCATTGACGGGTTTATGACTTCACAAGCACCAACCAGTATGTGCTCTGCACAGACATCTTTAGCTGGCAGCTCACCCATTGTGTTTCCCCTGAAATCAACCCTGGAAAGAAAATTGTACATTTTGCACAGAACAAGGGCCTTATGGATAAAAGAACCATTATAGCTGTACACTGAACTTTCCAGCCAAACACTGTGATCATGCTTGCTTAATAGGTTTTTGGGACAGATTAAGTAGCACCCTCTGAGGACAACATTGCATATTATAGGACTGGTGGTTTTCTGAAGGCCTGTATTACACACAGCGCTGTGTGTACCATTCAGTTCATTTGAAGTTCTTTGTGAGCTCAGCGTGGCATGGCCTTAAATGGAAGGTTTCCCTCTTTTGTTTATAATGAAAACTCTTGAGTCATCTTTCTGTCTAGCAGCCAATTTTTCTGAGTCCTGGGTGCTTTTTGCTACAGGCCGGATCCTTCCATTCTGCCACTGCTCTTTCATTCTAGCCATTCTTGGTGTTAAAACAAAGATGGTACAAAATGAGGAGTCATCCAGATTAGGCTTACCGACTTTTGTAGCTGGTCCTTCCCTGTACTCCACTTGCATCTCTTTCTCTCTCTGAGACAAAGTCTTGTTTATTTGAGAGCATTTAGCACCAGCAAGGAGCCTGCCCTCTGGACAAAACCCATGGCCCTTTAGAAAACCGCCAAGACTAGAGAGCAGCTGGATGTTGGCCTTCCTCCTGATGCCCTCACGCCAATTCCAGCAGTTGATCTGGGCTTTCAACAGCCTCATGTGGTCCTTCTGCTTCGTTGGCTGATCTTCCTCGTCCCTTGAGCTGTCCGCACATCTTGGGTCCTTGAGAAGGCTGAAAGAACAGTTTCTTAAAAACAACCACGACTTGGAAACATTACATTTTTGGGGGAGTTCAGTACCCAGAAGCATTTTCCTACTAATGGTGGTGGTGGAAAGCTTCTAGCAGATGTTGTCCAAAAAAGTAACTTTCCTAGGCTCTGTAAAAGACTCTCTTGAGGATATTTGTTCAGGCCTGGTGTTAGACGAGTTCTTCGAACTCAGCAGGGCAGGGAGTTTGAAAGAAACTGCGATGGTAAACAGATTGGTTGCAGCCGGAGCTCTTGCAACAACAGCTTCCTCGCTTTGTTCACAAGCTGGTGCTCCATCACCATTTTTCTTCCTCCGGTTAAAAAACTGGGGGGGGAGGTGTCTTGTTGAGAGGAGTGGCTCATGGCCCTCCAATGAAAGAAGATGAAGCAATACTCTGTGGCCTGGCACCCCTTTGCTGTTCCCTAAGCTTGCCAGGAGTGTAAGCACAGAGTAATCGAAACCACGTGGCCAGGCCTCCTTTAAACTTGACAGGTTTTCCCTTCCGGGCTTCCAAATGGCCTGAAACAAACCCAGGCATGGGCTGAAACAACAGATGATGGCTGTCATGTACAAAGTGACGAAGAACAGCTGCCAGGCATACAAATGTATTTGTACCCATCCAGAGTGGGCAAGGAGGTAGATCAGCATTCACTGGTTCTTCTCTGGCTGATGTGCCAGAAAAGTCGCTTTGTGGGATGACAACTCCCAGAATCCCGCAGCCAGCTGGGAACTGTTGTTCCCCCAAAAGAACATTCCTCAGCGCTGTGGTAGATCAGCGAGAGCTCCTCATTCCCCGGTGGTTTGCACACCACATCAGAGAGAAAGCTTTCTTTCCTGCATCCAAAATTAAGCAAGAAAGGTTTTGAAGGAAAAAAGGGAGTACATTTGTGTGCATTCAGACTCCAGTTCGGGTGCTGAAAGCAAATTCCTCGGCTGAGCATTTGCTCAAAAGAGACGCCTTGTTCTGCAAATGCACATTTGCCCTCCTGAACCACTATTTTATACTTGGCTTCAGTTGGTGGACCACAGGATTTCAGCAAAATAAATAAAGTTGGATCCTGCAAGCCTACAGTCTTCCCAGTGCTTTTTGGACTTGCAGTATGTCTTCAAGTTATTTTGAACTTAGGACAATCCTAAACCAAACTTATCATGGTTCTTGGCAAAATTTATTCAGAGAGGATTTGCCATGTCCTTCTTCTGAGGCAGAGAGGGTGTGACTTGCTCCCCAGGGTCACTCAGTAGGTTTCCATGGCTGAATGGGGACTCAGATTTCAGATCTCTTGGAGTCCATGTGGTCTGACTTCATAGAAAGTTATAGGCATGCACCTACTGTCTTCATGGCTACTTTCTTTGCCAGAGTGTTATCCTCCTATTGTCCATCAAAGGACTTGTATTTATTTATTTTATTTTTTTGTGCAAATAACACACTTCTTTTGCTTTCCAGGATCACATTCTGCACCCTATGAGGCTGAGGAAGATGAAAGAGCAGGACTCGATTCTCCCATCTTCCACCTTCTCTCAGGACACACTGTGTTTGATTTGAGAGGTTTGAATAAGGGAGGACACTGTGTCGGAGACCAGTTTGTGCTGAACTGGCAGCTCTGAAATCTTTCTGCTTGGGTAGCAGTGGCACTTAATCTGAAACACCTCCTCAAATCAAAAAAATCTCCATATGAATAACAAGATGGTTGTGAAACAGCTGTGACCTAGACCCCCTCCTTCTCCTCTTTGCATCTTAAGTGGAAACAGACAGGTCTTTCTCTGCAACCTGCTTGGATGGTGCTTACTTTATACTGATGTCTGCTGTTGGAATACTCTAGCAATTCTGACTTTTAAATTATGTGGATAAGTTATTTGTAAAAGATTGGGAGTTTTCTGTTCACATCTTGTATTTCCTTGGGCATTAGGAAACAATGTTGGATTCTCCATAAGGGACAACAGGACTACTTCTTTTTCTTAAAGACTCTGATTGCAGACAATGATGGAGGAGAAATAATACTGTTTCTTTGCTCTTTCTGTCTCAGGTTTTTCCTTTGTTAGCCTGGACTTGATACACCTTTGTATTTTTTTTTAAACCAAAAGGGGCAAATTAAATTGCAGATTAAACATGAGTTCTTATTTAAATTTGCACAAGTATGTGTTCACCTTTCTAAAGCTGTAGTTGCCAACTTCTTTTCCTGCCAGGGCTCCTCTGCTTTCTAACCCCTGTGCAACCAATAAAAATTCAGCATACAGTTTTCTCACATCACTGCATCTCCAGGAAGGTTCATCTGCTCAGGTGAAGTTCAGGCAGCTGCAGGCAGCACAAGGGAAACAAAGTTGGCAATAGTGAGTGTTTAGGAGGGCATGTAATACCCTAGGATTCTGTGGGTCAGAATTCTTCACTTTAAAAAAATCAACAACGACAAAGCACATTTTGTGATGCAAAGACCTTGGCTACACAATTGGAACAATCAGCTAATATGTACTGGCAACATGAATTTGTATGGTTATTTTTAGTTGTGTTTGTTTATTTTTGGTTATTTTTATAATATTTTCTTTCTTTTCTGATTGGCTGAGCAAGGAAGAACATATGAAATAGATCTGCAGAGGACTTGGCAGGCTGGAAGACTAGTAATCAAATCCTACTTGCAATATTTTGGAGTAAGATTATTAAAAAGCTGGCTCATATTGAATCAGAATAATTTGCCCTTTATACATGTGGGAGGATCTAAGCAGGCAGTATTTTACAAAGCCAAAATGTATCATCTGTGCTTCCAGGTAAGATATTTCTCATCACCTGCTCGTCTACTTTGCTTCTTGAGACTGAACTTGAGATCAACGGTGTTCCAAGCTCATCCCCTACTACTGAGCTATGCCTTTTTTCCAAAAATTGCCTCTGATGGAACGCAGTATCTCTAAAAGGTACTGGAACATTGTCAGAACCTGGATTTTGATGAGGAGGAGTTGCTTTGTGTGTAGGGGTTGTGTGGGGCAGGGGTTAATTTCATAGATTTGAGATGGTTAAATCTCGCACTTAGGCTGGCTGCCTCCTCATTTTAGCTTAATTTTTCCTCTCTCTGACTATTCTGTAAATACTTTCTCCACTTTGTCCATGCATTGCAGCTTTTTAAAAATACTTTCATGCTCCATGTGAAAATGGAGTGGCCCCTTACTTTGTGTGAGGACTATAGTGAAGGCTTTAGTGAAGGAAGCCCCTTGCCTGAAGGTCGGATTGTGCTAAAGAACACTCATGTTTCCATGAGTATTAAATTGAGCATTTCCCTCTTATATTGGGAACTGGGCCTTGCACAGCTGTGCCGTACAGTCTTTCTCTGTTTTGTTTATGTTGTTTTTTTTTTTTTGAAATAGCTATGTTCTTAATTGGTTGTAATCTGAGAAGGCTCCTGTTGCTTATAATGGAGTCAAGAACTAGTCAACTCCCAGTTGGTGAAACTGGGACTCTGAGCTGTAGAGTAGGTCAGATGCAAAAGAGGACAAGATTCCTGTGCTTTTTAATAGCTGGGCAAAAGAGGAAATTTCTACAGGAGCAACTTCCTGTGCAGTCAGCAAGAGCTGAAATTTCCTCTTCTCTCCATTTACTTAGTAGCTGGCCACCCTAGTGGGTTCCCATGGGTTCCCATGAATGAACAAGCTCCTTGCTTGTAGATAATTAGCTCATCAGGAAGCAGGCTGGGGAAGAAATTTCCCTGAAGATTTATTTTAATCTGTACAGGGATTTTTTTCTTGTTTTCCAAACAAAGGGGGTGTCCTCTTGTAAAATAATGCAGGCCAGATGATAGAAAATTAGTAGAAACTAGACTCTGTTCTCTGCACTTTATAGTGAAAGGCAGAAGCTTTCTAAGTAAAAGAAATGAGGAAAATCAATGAATGCCCAGCAGTGTGGCTTGGAAAGGTGCCTGTCCCTTTAAGGTTCCATTCCAGACAGAAACCATCCCTTTGCACTGTTGCTATGTACATCGCCTTCATCCTAGCAACTGGCAGATCTCCATCATGGCTCTTAAAGGGCCCTGTTGGATTCTTTTTTGAAAAAGCTCCCATCACTCCTGACCTTAATAGTCTTGGCTTGGGCAAGCCGAACCCACGACTGGAGCAGGGGCAATGGCACCCAAAAAGAAAGCAGGGCGCAAGAAGGAAGAGGCGACCAAGGAGCCAGAGATTGATGATGATATTGTGCCTGAACACAGCCGGGAGTTTTACTTGATTCAGATCCGGGATCTGGAGGGACGATTAGCCAGGTAAGTAAAGTGACTTTTGCGTGTATTATGTGCTCATCATCTATTTATGTGTGTGTGCACGCCTGCGTGTAAATGAGTGAATATGCAAAGTACATTCTTTAACATCAGTGCCCTTAAAAGAGGTAGTGCTTGGAAACGTTTCTTTTGGGGCTATAGCACTGCCCCCCCCACTAGCATGGCCATTTATATCCCATCCTATGTCACAAGATCACAATTTAAAACTAGTTGAAACAGTGTAAGTTTATCATGATGAGTTTCACTCATTTATATCCTGCCTTTTCCTCAGTACTGGGATTCAAAGTGGTTTACAAATGATTAAAATGAGTAGAGATTAAAACCATTAAACCATCTATGAGCATGTATGTGTTGTTCAAAAAAACAATCTGTTGAGTTAAAATAATTTACAATTCATTAGAAGACCAAATATTGAATCAACAAAACATGCAGCTTTAAAAGCCCATCATCCTGAACTCCTAAAAGTCTGATGGAATAGCAGAGTTTTCACTTGAGGAAGGTGAGGCTGAGAGAGAGTAACTGGCCCAGGATCACCCAGCAAGTTCAGGGCTCAGTGGGGATTTGTACCTGGGTTTTCTCAATCTTAGTCGCAAAACTTTAACTGGAGCACCATGTTGGCTCTGATTTAATTTGGTTTATCTCCTGGGTTTAGATACCAGAAGAAATGGGATGAGTTGCAAGTGAGTGAGGATCTTTTCCGTGCTGAATACGAAAAGATGATTGGGGACCACAAGGAAATTGTGGCCTTTCTGAAGAAGACGCTCAACCAGCGAGTCGATGAGATTGCGGACCTTACGTTGCAACTCCAGAACCTGCAACAGGCCAAGGACACAGAGAAGGACGCCTTTGAGGCCCAGTTGGCCCAGCTCAGGCACGAGTTCCAAGAGACCAAGGATGTCCTGACTTCGGAGAACATGGCGCAAAGTAAGACACGAGTGCTGACATTGGAAAAGTCAGAAGGGGAAAGATTTAGGGCAAAGGTGGGCAACTGTCTCCGTCTCTTCTTGCTGTTGCCAGGAAGTACCAGGTGGTTTAGGCTATATGTCAGAGGATGGGAATGACAAACCACCTCTGTGCATTCCTTGCTTAAGAAAACCCTGGGAAACTGAGTGGGTCACCATAAATCAACAGCCAGTGTGAAGGTACATGCCTTATATTTGTATACTTCTTGATTTGTTTTGACTGCTGATCTTCAGCTGCCGCTCCCAATTTACTCTTGGGTAATAGAAGGAGTGTGTGTTAACGGAATTCAAGACATTTTGCTGAAGAATCATCCCCCTCTTTCTCTCTCTCGGCCAGGTGCCAAGTTAGCTGCTTTGGAGGAATTTAGGATCCATAAGGACGAGATCATGGCCAAATTTTCTGATCTTGAGAGTCAACTGACAAAACAGGAAGAGGATCACAAGGCTACCGTTTATAACATGGAGAAGAAAGCTGTGATCGATAAAGAGAGGTGTGTGCTGCAGAGACAGAGTGCCATTCCTTTTTTTACAAGCTGTTTATTCAAAACGAAGGATGTACGTCACAAATGGGGAGATGGAGAAACCAGAAGTGTGACTAGTTGCAAGTTGCTTTGCTTTTCCAGATGTTTTGGACTTTAACTCCCAGAAGTCCCAGCAGCATGACCAATAGTCAGGAATTCTGGGAGTTGAAGTCCCAAAGATCTGGAGAAGTAAAGTTTAGGAACCACTGAACTACTGTAGCTACTTTTCCCAATAATAAGGATGTAATGAAGTTATCTTGGTGTTTTCTGGGCACTGAGAGTGTATGAGGCACCCAAGATCACCCAGTGGGTTTCCATGGCTGAGTGGGGAATTGGTGTAGTGCTCAAACCACTACACCACGCTAGCCAAGTAGCCCTTGCTAATTCTTGCCTGCAGCTCCAAAAGGCTAGCATATCACAGAGATGGGGAGCCTGGTGTCCCTTCTGATCTTGTCAGACTGCAGCTCTCATGATCCTACTGAGGCCTGATGGGAGTTGCACTCTGTCAACATCTGGAGGGGGAACATATTTCTCTCAGAACAGTCCATCAGTGATGGTCTGATGGAACTGACGCTTCTTCTCTCTACTTCCTAACAAGGCTGAAGAAAGACATGCTGCATCGTGTGAACGCTGTGGCGGCCGAGTTCCGAAAAGTTTCCAACAGCCAGATGGCAGAGACCACCAAGCGCGCCATCCGGGAAAACGTGGCCATCAGCATCCAGCTGACCAAGATCACGGAGCAGAGCCTCCAGCTCATCCAGGAGAACGACCGGCTCAAGGAGGCCCATGCAGAAGCCCTGAAACAACTGCATTTGCTGGAGGAGAATGAGAAATTGATGGCCAAAAACAGTCTCAGCAACCAGAAGGTCAGGGTTTTCTCTTACACAAAGGGAGAGCATGGCTGGGCTGGGCTGGGCTGGGCTGGGCTTTACTGCACACTGTGCTACTAGATCCTCCTCTTCCTCATCCCAGGTCCTTATATAATTAAATATATGTAGGCATTTAGAGAAGGGAGTCAGTCTTGCTTTTTTTTTAAATTGTGAAGCCTTTCCCCAGCTAGCTGAAGGCAGAGAGGTAGCTGCTGATCTCTCTGCGTGTTCCTAAGCTTTCACGCCTACGGTACACAGATGATATGGATGCTCACCAACAAGTGCAAAGAACTGCAGGCCCAGGTGGATGAATATATGCAAATGAAGAAGCTCATGGCCCAAACACAGGAGACAAATGAAATGCTGAAGGAGCAGAATTCAGCGCTCCGGTAAGTGTTTTTACAGTGAGTGTTTGTGTCAGTGATTTGAATGGCAGGGGATCTTGTGCTTAGATCTGCTTCTAGGCTTCACTGGAGAGCCTTGCAGAAATTTCTTTTTTGTGCTACAATTCCCAGAGTCACCCATATTGTATTTTTCCTAGCCTTGCTAACTACTCCCAGTCTTCATACGTAAGAGTTTTCCTCTTTGCCTTTTACATCCAGCTAAGTTGTTGGCTCTCATTCTCTCACATCTAGTGGCAGGGAGTTCCATAAGTTGATTGCACAGCTCTCCCATTGCTCCCACTATTCAACTTTAGTATGAGTTGATCCAAAATGTCTTAACATGTTACAAAAGGGCTGATGTGTTCAATGAGCTCTCCACCACAATTCTAATATTATTCCTTTGGGTAGATTGTTTCAGAAAGTGGAAAGAGTGGAAAAATCTCACAAATACTGTTGTGAGTTACATTTGTAGTTTTGCTAAGTATTCTGGGGTGCTTAGTCATGAATGGGCAGTGAAGAGCCATTAGCATTGCAAAACACCTGCTTCCAGTGGATAGGAAATCTAGAAATGCTTCACGGATAATGGATCAGCACAGTTTTGGACTGTCAGTTTTAGACTCTTCTTGTTACCAGAGGGTGTAGCTATGGGAACTGTTATAAATAAATTACCACGACATAAATGCGACTGGCTTTTCCTTAATGAGTTTTAATCCTTTTCTTCCCCCAGAGAAAAGCTGAATACCCTGAAAGCTGAAATGGCTCAGAAAAAGTCCGAGCAGCAGGACCAAACGAAGGCCTTCCAAGATGAACAGAACCGGAGGCTGTGTGCCGAGAGGGTGCTGAGACACACTGCCCAGGGCCTTAAGGAAGTGTTGGCGGTGAGACCTAGATTATTGTCTTACTTCTCATTTTCCCATGTGCTCTCAGCAGTAGTAGGACCTGGGAGAAAATGTCCTGAGCTGTATTGCTGGAGGGCTTAGGCATCAAAATAAGGCATCAGTTTTAGGGGGTGGGGGCAGGAGAAGCTTATTTTTCTGTAATTGTGGTCCAGAAGTTAGGACACCCAAACAGGAGGAGTTCCAGCAGAGGTATTATAACTCTGGGCTCCTCCAGATGACTAACAGTCCTGTAATTACTGCTAGACTGTGGATAAGCTTGAAAGTTTCCAGAGGGAGGGAAACCAAAATAGTTAAAGGCCTTGAAACCATGAAGCCCTATGAGGAGTGGCTTAGGTAGCTGGGTGTTCTTAGCCTGCAGAAGAGCAAGTTAGGAGGTGACATGATAGCCATGTTTAAATACTTGAATGGATGTCACATGGAAGGTGGAGCAAGCTTGTTTGCTGCTGCTGCAGAGGCTACGACATGGAGCTATGGCTTCAAACTACGAGAAAAGAGATTCCACCTAAACATTATGAAGAACTTCCTGATGATAATAGCAGTTTGACAGATGTCTCTGAGTGTGATGGAGTCTCCTTTGGAGGCTGTTAAACAGAGGCTGGATGACCATCTGTTGGGAGTGCTTTGATTGTGTATTCCCACATGACAGAATGGGGTTAGGCTGGATGGCCCTTGGGAGTGAAGAAAACCCCCAATTTCCATGCTCTTATTCTATTACGCTTCTTCTAACTTGGGGCTTTCTTATTGGTGGTGGATGTACTTAAATTAAAGTGACCCCAGGTGGAATCCTCTTGGTGTCATGCCTCATGCCTCAGTTCCCCTATGGCATTTTGGTGTTTAGTGCAGGGTTGCAGAATTGGAGTGGCCCATGTGATGCCGTGGTACAGGCACATTCTGAGCCAATGCTGAAACTGGCACTAATGTTCCTTCAGTTGTGCAGCCCATTCGTGTGCATTTGCTTGCACAAGATTGCCATTCAGTGTCAATGCACAACTCACAACACAGTCAATGCACAACTCCACCAGAAGGGATTTACACTATGCTGCCCCAGTGGGGGCTCTCCGCCCCTTCCAACCATGCTGTTCTTCCTCTCCACTCCCCTAGCAACAGCCGTCGGACGAGGACGACGACAGTGGCTTTGATTTGATATTCCATGTGCGCCGTAACGACGCCCTGCAGAGCCTCTTGACCCTTTTGAACCGAAGCATTGCACGAATCGAAGCCAACGAGGCACTCAGACCTCTTGCTGCGGAGAGCAAGGTGGTCAGACTGGCCGGAGCGATAATGGACAGGTAGGAAAACGGAGGAGAGAGACACAGGATGATAGAGGAGAACCTATGCCTGGTTAATGTATTGTAATGGAAGCATTGCAAGATCAGTGCAAGGAAACAACAAGCCCCTTCTAGAATAGCCCAACACAGATTTCACCACTTGACATTCTCCAGATGTGCTGGGCTACAAAACACATCATCCTTTGCTGGCTAGGGATGGTGGCACTTACAGTCCAATATACTCTGGAGGGCAGCTGGTTGAGGAGCGCAGTTCAGGCCCCTTGGGCCATCTAGCCTAGCCTGTCTTCTCTGGCTGACAGCAGTGGCTTACCAAGGTCTCTGGTGCAGATTGGCCCTTTCTCGACTTGAGCACGAAGGCGGGCATAGTGCAGCCCATGGGCTGCATGGGATCCACAGACCCCTCTTTTGTGGCCCTTGCAGCCCCACACCAGTCCCCCAAAGCCCCTGAGAAAGATTTTGGCACAATTTTGAGGTAACTTTTGCCTCCAAATCATACGAAACTTTCCCAAACATGTCAAAATACACAAAAATATCACCACTCCACTTTTGACAAGGGCCATAGAATCCTGTACTCCCCCCAAATACCTTTGTTTTTCCTCTGCAGTACCTCTCAAAATGGTGACAGGAATTGAGGAACCAGGATCACAGATTCAGAGCAGAAACTACTCTCCCTAAAGTTAGCATGCATTGTGTGCGAATGTGTTTGTGTCTCTATATTTACTCCTTGAATTTCTATAAACTCATTTTCCCCTCATCCTAAACATCAGGATTGTATTTGGCAGAAAACCTTCCACCTCATGAACCATTTGAATAAGAAATTGGACGTGCATCTGGAATTTATTGTAAAGGGCCTTGCTGAACTTTAGCAGCCAAGTGATCTGCCTACTTGTCTGTCTGTGTGTGTATGTGTGTTTTGGGGAAGGAGAGCTGAACCTATTGGTCACTGGGCTTGTTTTGGCTCTACAGTCCAATGAACCTCCATGCCTAAACTCTGGTTCTTTTTCTCCCTCAGCTCCCGCAGTGAATGGCATCTCAAGGCTTCCCGCCTCATGTCCCATTACAATGTCATCAAAATCCCAAAGCCTCGTCCTGCCCACAGCATGCCCTCCATGAGTGCAGTGACCTGGAGTCAGATCGATACCCTCCGCCCCTATGCTAGCGCTACAGAGGTGAGAAGGGGCAGGAGTCAGAATTGACTGGTATGAGTGGGGTTTGGAAAGGCTGCCAGTGAGCTGGAGGAGAACGTGGAAAAGTTCCTATTTTTTTAATTCCTGAGTCAGCACGTTTTAAACTGTCCTTTTGAAAACCTGCCAAATCATTTAATATGCTTTTTGTTGTGGGGGGGGGGGGGAATCGAACCGTGGTCTCCAGGGTCTGTCTCTCTTAGTATGTTTTTAGATTATTTAGTTTATTTTTACTGTTTTAAAGTAAGTTAATTTTATTGTATGCCACCCCCAGAACTTAGAGATTGGTGGGGCAGCAGGAGGTATAACTGTTTCAATGACTTGATAATAAAGGACATTTAACCAAAATTT
Organism: Cyclura pinguis; assembly: GCA_030412105.1. Classification (NCBI taxonomy): domain Eukaryota; kingdom Metazoa; phylum Chordata; class Lepidosauria; order Squamata; family Iguanidae; genus Cyclura; species Cyclura pinguis. Next base: position 2,655,727 of record CM059613.1, read on the forward strand.
GTATCTTCCTATTTTCCACGAATAACTGATTCTCATCCATAAAATGTCAGAAGATAGGCATATCCTCACCATCTGCCCTGTTCCCCTGCAGCCTTTGCTGACAGCATGGAGAGCTGAGATGAAAGAGGAAGAGGCCACACCACCAGAGGAAGCGGCACAGGACCAACTCAGCCTGCCAGAGACAGCGACCCTGCCGGCAACACAGGAAATGCATGATGAGTAGGGAAAACAGAGCAAATCTTTATTTTGGGGGTCCTTTCCTACTCAGCCTCCAAGGGACAATGGCACATGGTGAGGCTTGTGGGAACTGATTTTTTTTTTTAAATTTATATGTAGAAAGGCTTGTGCAAAATTGCCTGATAAAAATTACAGAGGCGTGGATCTGTCCAAGTCAGAAATGAGAAAGTGAGTGAGACATGGCCCAACTTTTGGCTCACTGACCAAGTTCCTAGGAGGTGGTGGCAGCAGCTACCCTGAATAACTAATTAGTTACTTTAATCATTCCATTTTTCCACCCAAAAGCATTTGTTGCTGTTAAAACTTGTTACCGGGACCAGCGTGAGCTCTATAAGCCCAGAGAGTCAGCAACATTCAAATGTGTCTGAAAGCAGCTATTTCAGAATCAGTACTTGAAATGAATGATAACAGGTAAGGTAATCTGTGGGCACATGGCCTAATACCCCAAAGGCACCAGATCCCAGCTGATCTAGGCAACCAAGCAGGATTAGCTCTGGTCAGCACTTGGATGGAAGACCATCAATGAATCCCAGGTACTGTAGGCTATATTTCAGAGGAAGGAGCTGGCAATACTACCTCTGAGTATTCCTTGTCTAAGAAAAGCCTATGAAATTCATGGGGTCGCCATAAGTCGACAGGCAACTTGAAGGCACAGGTGCGGGCGCACACACACGCAATCTGTTGGCAAGCATTCTCTGCAATAGCTGAGAGGGAAAGATGAAGCACAGTGTGAGAAGGAGGGCAGAGAAATCATCCTTAGTTTTAATGCTCAGCTTTCAGAAAGGAAAGACTCAGCTTCTAAGCCTTAGAAAATTATGTTTTCTTATTTTGCCTAATTTTGTTCTCCTGTCACAAGGGAACAGGAAATTAGGCCAGTTGCTGGGAACCTCTGGCCCTTCAGATGTACAGAACCTAAGCTCCCCAAAGCTCCAAACACCACAGAAAATGTGGAGGGGATTACGGGAAAGGTTAAAAGTTGCACATCCTTGGATAAGATCAAGCTCTCTCTATTTTCTTATCTGTGTCAGAGATGACGACAAAGTACTGCCACGTATTTTCGAGGTTGGCTGTCATAAGGGTTAGAAATCCTGTTTTTGTTTTTAAAAAGACTAAAGGCATGAATTGTGGGGTAGTGAATAGCAAATTATCCAGTAATGAGGCAGGGTCACTGATGCCTGGGAACTCTTGGTCTTTCTCTCTCTCATGTTTTCAAAGAGATGACTGTCTGAGTCTGTTTTTCCCTCTCTCGCATCCATTCAGGAGTTTCGACTCTCTCAGTTCAGGATGCTGTACCAGTCTGCCCAACCATATCCCTAGTGACCCATCGCTTGGGCATGTTAATAACACACAAGTTGTGGCCCAATCCAGCTACATCAGTCCTTAAAAAACAACAAGCAAACACCCCAAATGACTGATTTCTCCTGGTCACCAGGCTCATACATGCCCAAAGGGTTAAAGATGGTTATGTGTCTTTCTTCTTGAGGGGTGCCTTGGCTGCTTCCTCAGAGGTAGCTGGGTCCTTCTGGCTCCTGTAGTTCTGCTGGATGTGTCCTAGAAGCATCTCAGCCGCCTTCTCAAAGATTTGAGGTAAAACCATTTGCTCTGTGCTGTTGAACCTGCTGAGAACATAATGGTCTACAGAGATTTCCCCCACTGGCCGGCCAATACCAATTCTGAGTCGGACCATGCGCTGAAAAAGAGGGAGAAAGAGAGAGAGAAAGGCGATGAAATACCATGTGTTCTGCCTAGTATCACCATTCCCAATTACTGGTGTTGGTTTTTCTATTTCTCATCGTTTTATTCATGCTTTTAATGAAAAGTGTAGAGCCAGAGTGATATAGTGGTTTGAGGTGACTGATATGATATGATATGATATGATATGATATGATATATGATAGAAGGACTGTGATAAAAGATCCTGTGATAGTCCTATGACGAAAGGACTATGACTCTGGATACCACTATTTGAATCCGTGCTTAGCCATGGAAACCCAGTGGATGAACTTGGGCAAGTCCCGCTCTCTTAGCCTCAAAGGAAGGCAAAGGCAACCCCTTCACTTGAACATATTTTGCCAAGAACACCCCATGACAGGTCACCATAAGCTGATACAACTTGAAGGCACACAACAACAAACAAGGGAACGTCGCAGAGCCGTTGCGGTACGGTGGTCTGAGTGCTGGATTGGGACCCCAGGAGGCCCCATCCCCACTTGGCCTAGGAAACCCACTGGCTGGCCTTGAGCAAGTCACACTTTCTTACCCTCTAAGGAGGGCAATGGCAAAGTCCTTCTGAAGAAAATTAGCCAAGAAAACGGTATGACAGGGTCACCCTATGTCAGAGTCAGCTGGAAGGCACACAGCCACAACAACAACAGGAAATAACACATTGGTCCTGGGGGATACTTTCTTGCTTCTACAACCTTCAAAGGCAAAAAAAAAAATGCCCCTCCAAACCCTGCAGTAGCCAAAAGACCACTTCTGGTTTTGTAAAATGGGTATGTTTTTAGTACTAAACAATGTAAGGGAGCCCTACAACTCATTCCAAAGGTAAATTTGCCACTCCAGGGGCTTCCAGAAGAGGGAAGCTGGGTTTTTTGCCCCCAAAAAGGGCAATCCAGAGAGGCTGGAGGGGTCAAGGGCTACAAAAACAGCTTTGGAGGCTGCACTCTGCCCTCTCTCACTTTTGGTATTAGAGATCCTTTCATTCAGTTCTGAGCCCCTGATTTTATTTTTTTGCATTTTCACTGACGTTCAGTTTGGATAACAGGACTGCATTCCTTTTATGGAGATTTGTTTTATCGGTCCCAGTGAGGGGTTTATGGCAAAAGGAGAAATAAAAATCCTAGAAGTAACAAAGGAAAAAGAGAAAGCGAACCCAACAAATTCCACCAAAGTCCTTTCAAGTCAGATGTAAAATTCTGCACCTAGCCAGACTTATAAGTAATTGTTTCCAAGCTGCGAGTCTTGAATTCTTTCCATCTTTAAAAATCAGTTTAACACAATAAAACACTGGTTGGTTACATCTGGGATTTTTCTGTTTCCCCTCCTCCTCCTCCATTCTTTGGAGATCTGTTTGCTTGTAGACAGACTGATATTCTGTTGGACAGTGCTGAGGCTGAACTGGTCGAAACAATGAGATCACCACCTTTAAAATTCATATTAGTCCATCAAGTGTGCGGTGATTATCTTTTAACTTCACGGTTTGGATCATACTCATACTGATCCCTCAGTTCTGCTGCAACTCTGTAGGTAGGAGAATGGGGTTTGTTTTTTTTTTCTTCCCAAACTCGAGGGCCAGCATACACAGTGGAAGGTGTAGCTCCCTCCATGCTACCCAACAGAGGGAAAGGAATAACATTCCAGCTTTATACAAGCTTGGAGACACACAGATTCAGCAATGTTTTTGAAGCTGACGTGTGTTGGGCTTGCAGCCAACTCATCTGCTTCCACTTTAAATAACCACCTCCTTGGACTCAAGAATGAAATGAGAAACGGAGCAAGGGGTGCAAAGGTTCTTGACCAGCGTTAAGCTGAGCTCTGAACAGACACGGCTGCTAATGCACCACAATCCCATCCTTGGACAGGAGCCAAGGTTTTGTGTTACGGCCGCAAACAGAGACTGACTCTCCTTTGGCAGACAGGATTGGGGAGCCAAAGCAGAGACTTACGTCAGAGCGCAGGGAGCTGATGCAGGAACGGACTCCATTATGACCCCTGAAAGGGAAAGAAAGAAGACACTTGAGTTTCTTGTCAGTTCCCCTGCAAAGAAAGCCAACTCTTAAGAGGAGCCAAGAAATGCTTAGTCAACTGTGGCACAGTTCTGAGATGGCTTTAATATCCTGGCTTGTTTCATAGCCATTAACCCTCATTTCCCCAGTTTAGACAAAAAATGGGAAACTATTGTTAGAGAGGTTCTGGTTTGATGGCTTGTTCCGAGAAGGGCAGAACGAAAGCAGACTGCACCTCTGGGCAAAAGGCCAGTTTGTACTTCACCTTGCTATCATTGTGTCAACTGCCTCAACTAACATGTACATCAAGTCTAGGGAATATGAAGTCCTCGGCCTCGTTGCCCCAGAGACAATGCAGGAAGGTAGAAAAAGCCAAAGGGGGTGAAGCAATGGAAGGAAGAGAAGGTCCTTTGGAAGGAATCGCTTCAGATTTTACCTGCTCTAGCAGTCCACTGGGCACAGAAGAAGAGGAGTAGGGGGAGAGAGGGAAGGGCCTGGCAGAGAAAGACAGCAGAAATGAATGTAGCAGAGAGAAAGAAAACGCGGTTGCAGAGACAAACACAGGTAGGAAAAAGAGAAATGAGAGTAGGAAAGACAGACAAGGCAAAAAGGATGGCAAAGAGAGGGGGTGGCAGGAAGAAAGGAAAGATAGCATGGCCGAGAGATTGGGGGATGAGGTGGAAGAAAGAACGGGGTGCCCTTGCGTGCTGACGACTGCTTTTAACTCTCTGGATGCAATACCATCTTCCTGCTCTCTTGTTCTTCAGTGACTGACATGGACAATTACTGCCTGCAATACTGGACATAATCTACAGCCATCGTAGCTGGCAGCCATCAGTGACTTTATCTCTCATTTATCTGCTTTAACTCCCACTTAAAGCCCTGCCAAGTTGGTGGCCCTCGTTACATCTTGTGGCAGAAAATTCCACATTTTGATACTGTGCTGTGTGAAGGAGTACCTGCCCTTTGGTCTGCTGTGAATCTCCCACTTTTCAGTTTCAGTGGATGCCTGGTGAGTGAGGCGGAGAGATGGCCTCTGTTTGCTAGTTAATATTTCCCACTTTAGAGAGCAGCCCGTACCCTTCATCTCATACTCTCTCTCACCAACATCCCAGCAAACCAGACACAAATTCTTTAAAAAGTTAAAAATTAGATACCTTGCGCTGCCTCCTAGCTTCAGTGCGACTTTCCCCAGGGGCTTGTCTAGGTCGTCATGAACCAGGTAAATGTTCTCAACCCCCAGGTTATATGCGTCCACTTGAAAATAAGAAGATCCAGGTTAGAAGGAATGTTCAAGATTGTGCTGCGCTACTACTATGGGACTGGATGCAATTCACAAGCATCAAAGAACAGGAGATGTGTCTCCAAGAGATAATAGCACATTCTCCTTAAGAGGAGCAAATGAATGCCAAGTTGCTGGGATTTTTTAAAATGTGCAGCTGGACACAAAAGGTGTAGCTGGAAGAAAAATGTGCAGCTGAAAAGCAGACAGATGTGTGGCTGGAAAAGAGGAGGTGAGGGAGAAATTAGACACATGGAATGCATCAAGGACAGCGTGTTAAGATGGAAATTTATAACTGCATGAGCATGCAGAAAACCTGGCATAAATTTTAAAAGCATTCGAGGATAATTGTGAGCCTACTTTAAAAAAAAAACTTTGAGAGGTTTGGCAGCACATGTTGGGAGTCAGCAGGAAGAATCAAGGAGGTAACTTTGTTATTGAATTAACGCACACTCTTAAAGGAATCATAGCTGTATAGCAGATAGGAACTACAGTTCTAGTTCCTATGGAGAAACTCTTGTAATACAGCATGTAAGGAAGGAGCAAAGCTGGCTCTGTTTGTGTGTATGTGTGTTTCAGTTTGGTGGGACATTCATGCAGTTGGAAAATCTTCTTTAACAACCTCCATAATGGGCAGCAGGGTTCCTATTCTTCATTAAGCTACTCTTCTTACATGTTTGGCAGAGTCAGGGCTTGGAAAAATTCCATTCTGGCTTGAAGCTTGTGAATATCAGCTTGATCCAAACCATGTCTACTTGGATGTCAGCTTCACTGTTTCCCAGGCTAGTACACTTGAGATTATAAACTAAGAGACCACATACTCTCCAACTGTCCCAATTTGGCAGGAACAATCCCAATTAATCCTCTGTTGTCTTGTTTTCCAGACATCAAATAATGTTTTGTGAGCTCTCAAAGCAGTCAGCATCATATAAAAGAGCCGGTCTGCCCTCTACTGGGCACAACAAGAATGATAAGTGTAAATCATAGATGTGTATTACTACAAAGACTATTACTATTTCTTTCGTTTCCATTTCTATCCTGACTTTCCTCCAGAGAACTCAAGATGGCTCAGCTTGGGCCAATCTCTCATTCTCTGTCTCTTGAACTGTCAGCCTGATCCACTTCACAGGGTTACAGTGAGTACAGTGTCCTGTTTTTTCTCCTTTCCCTCCACTTTCACCCTTTGTTACTCCAGTTGCTTCAAACTGAGTTCAAAATGCAAAAGTGGTTTACGCTCAATTAACTTGGTGTGGGGAGAGGAAAGAAAGGAGAGATCTTGCCCTTCCCAGTAGGCTCAGGCAAAAGCAAATCACTGCAACGTCTTCTAGCTTGTCTATTTCTTCCTCATTCATAACTTGTGCCATCTTGACCACATTCTGATGTTACTTGGCCACACGTGTCCCAGTTTTCATCTGGAAAATGTTGGAGGGTGTGAAGGGAAGGATGAGACAAAGATCGCTTAGCAGTTTGTGAGGAAGCAGAGGAGTCCCTTACCGGCCCCAGCTACGGAGAGCCCGTTGACGTTCATGAATCTGCGGGGTTTCATTAGCACGAGCTCCACATCTCCCAGTCTGGCTATGGCCACGTCTGCATGACACTGACGGTCCACTTCCCACTGGTTGGCCACGTTAAGTTTGTCGGCCAGATGGTTCAGGATGGCCATCCCCACACTATGGCGTGTGCCACGCATACTGTAATTCCCCAGTCCAGCCACCTGCAAACAAGGCACACCTGAGGCTGTTAGTGAGGGGCAGAGATTGTCCACCTGTGCCACAGCTGGGGAATATGTAGCTCTGGGAGCCCAGACAAGAAGGTAACCTTATTCTGGAATTTCTCTTATTGCCAACAAGGGCCGCTTCTCCTTTTGTACAACTGGAAGAATACCAAATGTCGACACTTAGCAGTGGGAGACTATGCCGGAAGATGAGGAGGCCACTGGAAGTTGGAACTTTGTTCTCAAAGGATTCCTTCTTTCCGAGCAAAGGTAATCCTACCCGCTTTGTCTTCTACGGACTTGCCGTACCTTAGGCGTGGCCAAGAAAAGCAGGGGCCATTTTTTGTTCCCACATCCCAAAAATGGAACCCCAGAAGTGACTGGAAGTCTGTTTCTATAACGCTACAGGTTTTTTTCAGTGCAGACTTATAGGTTTTTCAGCTTATTATTGTGCCTGGGTAGTGTTTTGAAGTATGATGCTTCTCCAAGCAGCATCCTGGGGCATTTTTTTGGATGGTTGTTCACCCAGTGCCTACTGCTTAGGTCCAGGCTATCTGACAGACTGTACCTCCCTGTGTGAGCCTGCCCAGACCCCAAGATCCTCTGGAGAATCTCTTCTCCTAGTCCTACGACTGTCGCAGGCATGCCTGGTGGAGATGCAAGACGGGGCCTTTTCAGTGGCTGCCCCTAGGCTTGGAAACTCCCTCCTTAGGGGCACAGTCACAGCTCTCTACTTGCTGGCCTTCCGCCATCAGGTAAAAAGACTTTTTGTTTATTCTCATCTGGTTTTTAGAGTTCAACATTTTTAAGGAAAGGGCTTGAAGGGGCTATTGTGCTGTTTTTAAACTGCTTTTAAAGATTTCTGTGTGTATGTTTTATGTTAATATTGTTGACAGCAAAATTTTATTCTAATGCTGACTTTTTATATGTTTTTCACTGTATTGTAATAACGGCAATTTGTAAGTTGCCTTGAGTCTCTTGGAGAAAAACGGAGTACAAAGCTAGTGCTAATAATAATAGTGGAGGGGCTGGATCTGGATGTGGCCAGCGCACTGCTCTTTCCTCAGTGTGGCTGCACCTAGCCAGCGCTTTAAACCATCTCCAGGCGTGTCAGTAAAAGGGGCTCTCTGCTCTCTGCCTACAAAGGGTCCCTTTGTAAAGAGGTTTCTTTCTTAGTGGTAACATTTTCCTATTTACTACTCTTACTCGTCTGCAGGGTAAACCAGGTGCTTCCTTCCCAACCTGGCTCTGTCCAGATGTTTCAGACTATAACTCCCATCATCTGTATCCATTAGTTATGCCGGCTAGGACTCATGGTGGTTGCTCTCCAGCACACCTGGACATCACCAGGTTCAGGAAAGCTTGGTTGGTGTTCATTGTTCACTCCCATCCTGCAAAGGGCAGATTTTATTCACAGGAAACTAGAAGTGTGAGTTGCATGGAGCGATTTGTTGCTGCTCGCGTGCCTTCAGGCGACCCTAAGGTAAACTCATCATGGAGCTTTCTTGGCAGGATTTGTTCAGAGAGGCGTTGCCTTCCTCTGAGGCTGAGAAAGTGTGACTTGCCCGAGGTCACCCAGTGGGCTTCCACGACTGAGCACGGATTTGAACCCTGGCCTCCAGAGTTGTTGCCAAACGCTGAAACCACTATAGCATGCTGGCTTCCAAAACCAGTATTTCAAAAAGAAATCAAAGGGATTTCAAATTCTCGTTTTTGTTCCCTTGGTCCAGCCCTCCCCTGCTGCAACGCGGGCTGGCCTTCCGGCTGCGGCTGAGCACTACGGGTGCCCCCCCCCCCCCCGGGAAGCAGCACGAGCACTTCCCCCTCTAGCTGCCACTCGTGATCCGGAAGCATTTGCCCAAACCGGAAAAGCCGTGCACAAACGTTCGCCCGGTTCCCTCTCCGCTTACCAGCACCCGCTTCCCTGTGTTTCGTAGTTCGTCTCTATGGTGATTCATGGTCCTCTTTAGGACTCTTCCGATGTACCGGGAATGCAGCATCTTTTCCTCCAACTTCCTCGCTCTCCCGTTTCCTAGAGAGGCTTTTGGTGTTGTACTTCCGGGGTCAGATCTTAACCTGAAAAGGGAGGGAACTCCTAGCGGCCGTCTTTATTGCACCCCCTTTGTGACGTCACTACCACCAGCAGCCTATCACTGAAGAGCTGGCAATGTGTGTTTCAGAGAGTGTGACGCCATCTTTGTTGGGGGCGGAAACTGAATCTTTCCTTTAAAAATATACTGGTTTTAAGTAGGGTAGGAAAGGGAATGCTGTGTGTCTTCTGAATTACAGCCCTTTCTGAAAACTTTCCCGTGTACGGATGTTGGCCGCTTTCACACGACCATCCCTCACCCTACAAGGTCGTCCGAAGCGGACTGGGCGTTTTCGCTGGCTCTCTTTCTCCCTCTAGCGGCCGATCTGCGAACAGCGGCGCCAGCGGGACTGGAGCCTCTCCCGTTCGCTTGGCAACCAAGGGACGCGAACTGGCAGCCCGGCGATGGAGCGGCAGGAGGAGGAGGAGGAGGAGGAAAAGACGGAGGATGTCAAACAAAAGGTGAGCCCAGCGCCACGTTCCTCTAGATTCTGGAACTCTTGCTCCAAAAGTGAACTTTCCCAAGGTCTGAACAAGGTCGTGTTATTAACCAATCAGGACTGCCCTGCTCCACGTTGATGGAGCCTCATTCAGTCCTTCGACTTCCAAGTGCGCAAGATTGTAACTCCCATCACCTAGAGCTCATTAAAGCTGCTTGTGGGGGCCACAGCGCCTAGAACCATTAGCCATGTTGGCTAGGGGTTCGGGAGTTGTAGTCCAAAAAGGTGACTTTTCTGAGCTCTGCCTCTGGCCACGGGCAATGCGGAGCCCTGTTTATTTTTTAGAGTGCTTGTATTTCAACAGGAGGTGAAGATGGCAACCGTCTACCTTGGATTCTTCCCCACCGCCGTGACGGAAGAAAAGCTTGAGGAAGCCCGTCAGAAATCCCTCCGTCGCATTTTTGGGACTACTGACAGCTTGCGCTATGTTAAGAGACCTGAGAAAGTGGGGACTTACAAAGGCATTCTCCAGAAGAAAATAGATGAGCAGTAAGCACCCCGTTTTCCCTCCCGTTCTCCCCTCCTTCAAAGGTTGGCCATGGTTTTCTTTTCAGGGTACAACTAATTTTTTCCAAGTTTTGCTCAGTTTGGCAGAGCTCTATGCTTATTCCTCTAAACTTGTCCTGTCCTGATCTGCTACAAGGTTTCCACCTGCCAACTGGGGATGAAAGAACTGTGGTTTGCTGTGCAATCTGGATCGGTAAACCATGGCTTGTGATCAGCTGAATCAGGAGCCGTGGTGTGCTGTGGATTTTGTAAACCCTGGTTTTTTTGACCTATAAGCTGGAGCATGATCTCTGCCCACTTCTGGAAGTCTGCTTATGTTTTTCTAAGGTTTTGTTTTTTTTTAATGTTAAACAGTGCCAGAAGGTGAATTTCACTAAAAAGTGTATTGTTGCTGCTCCTAGTGATTTCCCAAACAGGTTGTTCACTTTTTTCCCCCCAAAAGGAAGAATAGCCTCTTTGTGTGTGTCTGTGTTTGGAGTGTTTGAGTGCTACAAAAACAGCCATGTGCAGCCACGACCTAGGTTTCTCTTCTAGTCTCTGGAGCAGCAGAAAACAAGCTTGGCTCCATCTTCTACATGAGATCCCTTCAGATATTGTAAAGACGGCTCTATCATGTTGCTTCTCAGTCTTCTCTTCTGCAAGGTTCTCCAATGCTTTGTTAATTTTTGTACCACATACTGGTGTAGCCATGTTGTTTTAACTTACATTATAAGCCACTTTGGCACCCATGTTAGGATATAAATCTACTCAATAAATAAATAATTAATCGCTGACTCATGGCAACCCCCAAACTCCCCATTCCCTGGTTTGAATGGATGTTTGTAGGTCACTGAATTGGAAGCAATTACAAAGACCTTCTTGTCCAACTCACAGCCCTATTTTCACATGCTGGAGTAAAGTAGCCTATATCTCTTGTCAAGTCCTTGTAAGGTTGTTTTCAGGCATCAAGAGTAGGATGAGTCTCCTGGTGCTAGAGCCACTGTTCTTTTCTTGTTCCTCAGCTGCCAGGAAGGGAACCAGTACTTCTCTCAAGGGGAATGGGAAAGAGCCATCACCTGCTTTACCAAGGCCCTGAACTTGGATCCTACGAAGGTAACGGCATGGTGGGAGATGGGGGGCAAGTTTTCAGAAGCCAAACAAATGCAGGCATACTTCAGCTAACAAAGCGTCTAAGGGTGAAGCGCCTTCTTACAAGGAGTTTTTACAACTGCCCAGTCCAACTTTTCTATCTCATCTCTAGAAGGTTCCAGATGTTTTTTGCTTACTTATTCAAGGCTTGACCTGACCTGGGCATTTTATTTCATGCACGTATTCTGTTCAGATGGTCACGATGCCAAAGGTTATTAATGGGGGGAAGCACACAAGCTAGAAGGGGCTGCAGCAGCTTGCTTTTGGCTGAACCTCCTGGAAAGGGCAAAGTTCCACCTCTCCTAAATTAACTGAGTGCAATCTATTTTTTATACTTTGAACTTAGTTTGCAGCAACTAAAGTCAGGAGACAACAGAGATGGGAGAAGTGGGGGGGGGGGAACTGGAGCATTTAAAAATCAGCTCAAAAACAGGGAAGGCAGAGGATTAACAGAACTGTTCCTACAAACCGGGAAACTGGAGGGTATGGGAAGGGGTTTCTCTTGAGAGCTGAACTGAGGTACTACTACTCTGCAGGTGGAGCTGTATGAGCAGAAGGCCGAAGCTTTCCTTCAGCTCTGTGACTTTCAGTCCGCCACGATGCACCTCCGGAAGGCCTATTCCATGTCGTCAAGGAAGAAGAATATCAGTGCCCGCCTTGCCTTCATTTTTCAGCTACAGGTGAAACAGGCATAGCAGGGACAGGCAACCTGTGGCCCTCCCTGACGTTTCCTAGCACCCATCTTTCTCCACTTTTGGCAATGCTGGCTAAGGCTGATGGGAGTGGCAGTCCAAAAACATGTGACAAGCACAAGTTGCCCACCTCTGTCCTTGCCTCTATGTCTCTGCCATTGAGGTGATGTTTGTATTTATCAGAACACGTAAACGTCACTTTTCAAAGCTACAACTCTTATAATTTCCCTATCCAGCATGGCCACTGGAAACTGTAGTTTAAAAAAACAACACTGTTTCTGTGTTGTATTTTTAATACATTTGTTGCTCTGGCTTGCTGACACGGTTGCTTCTGAAATGGAAAGTGGCAGCGGAGTGGGTGTTTAGATAAAAAATTAGAAGGCAAAAAGTGAGTCAAGTATGGCCCAATTCTTGTTTCACACCCCCCCACCATGTTCAATCTTGATGTTTATCTGTGTTTAAATTTGCAGGGCCAGTGCCTGTATGAGCAGAGTGCCTACTTAGATGCTTTGGAATCCTTCACCCGTGCCTCAGAGCTCCAGCCTCAGAATAAACTTTTTCGCATGAGGAGGTAAGAGCAAACAAAACATGTTCATGTTCAGATCTAAAGAACAGCTAATCTTATTCTCCTTGGGTGTAATGTAACAATTTATACAGTGAAGGAACACTTTTCCATAGTCATCTTGAAGGCTGCTTCGGTATAAAACTGCAGCTTACTTCTCAAGGCCTCAAGTAAAAATTCCCAGAGTCATGATCCAACACTCAAACCACTATACCAGACGGTTTCGAAATTCTTTTATACCAGGACTTGATGCAAGAGGTGCTCCAATTTTTCTCCCCAGTTCTGAGCTACTACTAGCCTTGCAGTGGTACAAAAAGAGCAATCTGGTCTTTATGATAGTTGTCATAAAAGAGGGTAAGAAGTCATCCCACAGTTGCTTTGAGTTACATGGGAGCTCTCCTGCTTCCAAACTTCTCTTAGGAAATCAGTCTGGCAGCTGGACGACTTCTGTGAATCTTGGAGGATTAGCAAAAGGAGTGGCTGAATGGATTCACCATGCCCACAGTAGACGATCCACTGGTGGACCCTGGCTTTATTGGAGTACTTCCTTCTGTGAAATGTTGGCATGTACATGACATCCGCAGCCCTGCCTTATCCTTCTTTCTTTCTCCCAGCATTGCCTGCCTGGCTGCCTTGAAACGATACAACGACTGCCTCCAGATGGTCAACGAAGAGGTTGTTCAAGAGAAGAATGCAGATCTCTTTGTCCTCAGGGCTCGACTCTATGAATATTTTGGGAAGGTAAAGTGAATGGAAACCCTCCTGGTGATCTTGGGTGCATCGCACACTTTCAGCCCCAGAAAACCCCATAATAGGTTCACCTTAGGGTTGCCGTAAGTTGGAAACAACTTGAAGGCACACAGCAGCAACAAAACAACTTGCCCAGGTCCTCCTTTGATTTGTGAAGAATGAGAATACCTCTTAAATAATTAAGTTTAAATAAATAACTGTTTAAATAAAATGAACAAATACGTCACTTGCTCTAAATACCAGGTGCCAGCCTGTCCAAACCTCCTAAGCAATGGTTTGTGTCTCACTTTTCCTCCAAGGTTACCTTGTGTTTCTATAACCTTAAAGACGCACTAGAGTTAGAACCAGAGCACGCCGAAGCTTGGATCATGCTGAGTAATTTGAGGAAGGAGGCTCAGAGATCCAGAGACCAAGTTGTGAACAAGGCAATGAAAGGAAACCTGAAAGCAGCCCTGCTGAAAATCAACCGAGCCATAGATTACAACCCTGTGGAAGCGAATTACTTCCTCTTCAGGTACAACAAAATGGTGTAATGGAATCCTGGGATTTGTAGTTTGGTGAGGTACTAGAGCTCTCCAGTCAAGAATTCTAAGCAAGTACCCCTTGCTAAATTGCAAATCCTAGGCTTCCACAGGATGGTCTCACAAGAGTTAAAAGTTGAATCATGGTGTTATAGCTGCATGGTGTGGCAGGGCTCTACATTTTTGTTACAGATACCCGTTTTCCCTCCAGGTGTTGTGAGGACTGCAGGGAAGAACAAAGTGTTGATGGTAAAGGGAATGCCTCAAAGTGGTTCTGTCTCATTAGGACTGGAATCCTACTTTATTTTTTAAGGGAAGAACTACAGCTCACTAGCAGAACACCTGCTCTGCTTAGAGGTGGTCTCCAGGTGAAGTGACAACGGAATCCTGCTTGAAACCAGTTGCTGCCAGTCAGAGCTGTCAGTACTGAACTAGATGAATGGTGTGACTCACTATAAGGATGCATTCTGTGCTCCAGTTCATCTTTTATTTAGAACATGGGAGGCCAAAGTGCAGGCTGGTTTTCTAAAACAGGAAATGAACAGGCAGTAATACCCAGGCCACTTCCTGTGATTAAAAAGGCCTCTCTTGGACCTATGATGACCTAGGAGTGCTCCCCAAAATGGCTAAGATGCCCCCATAAATCATTGGCAGGGCAATTTTATTTTTATTTTTTGTTTGCAGGGGCATATGGCCATCCAAAATCCCTCGGAGTGCCACCTAGCATCCAACAGTTGTCTGTCCCAATTTAGAACCATGAGGACTGGCATCCTGGTTTTCAAGGACACCAACAATCAAGGAAGCCTTGGCCCTGAGTCCATAAGACCTGAGCAGGGTGGTTGATGAGAGGGTGACTTGGTGGTCTTTCACCCATAGGGTCGTGATAAGTCAAAGTTGACTTGAGGGAAATTAACAACAACAAAGCTTAGTGGCAGCGCCATTCTTCTTTCTCTCTGCTCACTCCTCCTGTTTGGTCCTTTTGTTTCCCCTTCCCCGTGTAATGCCTCTGGCAGAGGAAGCATCCTGAGGAGGCTGAAGGACTTCAGCGCGGCCATCGATGACTACCTCAAAGCTGTGGACCTCAGCAAGGAGGAGGAAGGTGGTGAAGTTCGCTCTGAGGCCCAGGCGCAGGTGCTCCTGACGTACAATGACTTTGCTGTGCACTGCTACGCCAAGGGCTGCTACCAAGAGGCCATTCTGCTCCTCAATAAAGCCATCAAGGGGGAGAAGAATGAGAAGGGGCTCTATATGAACAGAGGAGGTATGGGGAATATGCCCCTTCCCCCAGATTTGGGCCTGGGAGGGACTGAGAAGGCAGGATAATCTGCTTTCCCATTCTTCATCTTGTTTTGCTGTTTGTGCATGCTCAGTAAAGGATTCTAGAGGCAGCTGCTGTTTACATTGAGCCCCCACCCATACCTTAAAAACAATTCAGGGGTCCCTGTGTGACTCCCCTCTGCTCTCTTCACTTCCAGACTGCTTCCTCAAACTAGGTGAGCTTCGCTTCGCC
Source organism: Cyclura pinguis (assembly GCA_030412105.1). Taxonomy (NCBI): domain Eukaryota; kingdom Metazoa; phylum Chordata; class Lepidosauria; order Squamata; family Iguanidae; genus Cyclura; species Cyclura pinguis. The sequence continues at coordinate 2,670,947 of CM059613.1, forward strand.
ATGGCCGACTACCAGCAAGCCCTGGAGCTCAAGCCTCTTGACCCTCCCCTGCAGAAACGTATTGCTTGGCTGTACAACGAGATGGGACTCCAGGAATTCCGGGAGAGGTAGGCTGGGTCTTATCAGTGACTGGGGTTCAGGCTTTGCTTTCGCAGCACGTTTACACCCTGCCCCAAAAGCTCCTACCAAAACATATTCATGCCGTTCTGAAATCTGGCATCACACGTGTGTGGAGTTGCCTGTATTCTGTTGAACCCCTGTATCCCCATGGCAGTTGAGGTTATGGAAGGACTAGAATCAGAATAATACTGGAAGTCCAGATCTAAAGCAGCCTCAAGAAATGAATGTCCAGACTCTGGCTGAAAGTCATACCCTTCAACTAATCTTCTGTCACCCCACTTTTTCAGCTGCTTTTAAAATGTCCCCATTTCTCTTACCACCTCTTGCTTTCCCTTGTTGTCCTCTGCTTATTTCAGTTGCTGCAGACTGAGTTCAAAGTGCAAAAGTAGTTTGTACTCAATTAGCTCAGTAAGGTGGAAAAGAGAGGAGCAGGCAGAATCTTGTCCTTGGCAGGAGACTTAGCCAAAAGCAAATTGCTGCAGCCTGTCCTAGCTTGTCTGCTCCTCCTCATGAATAACCTTTGCTATCTTGACCACACTCTGATATTGCTTGGCTGGCTACACATCCCATTTTTTTTCTGTGTAAAGACGGAGGCTATGCAGGTTTGCTGCAGCCGATGACTTTCAAGCTGTGCCCAGGAGGCTAATAAACAAACGTAATCAAAACACGAATAGTCCTCCCTAGTATCTAATAACATTATCCCTGAAAGGTCCATGGATGTTGCATTTCAGTAGTTCCCATAGTAATGCAAGTAACTGAATATTCTGCCCATTGCTGGAAATTCTCCCTTCTTAGTCTGTTCTCTCTTTCAGGCGACACTTGCAGGCTGAATCGTATTTCTCCCGTGCCATTGAGAATAACCCTCGTGAGCTTAAGTATTATCTGCATCGGGCCAAGAGCCGCATATTTCTGCAGGAGATGATGGGCGCCAAGGAAGACATTGTTACAGCCCTCCTGCTCGACCCAGCAAAGGAGGAGGTATCTGTCTAACCAAGTTCCTCTTTATGCGTTAGTGCTTATCCCTGCATCTTCTCCTCAGACACAACCTCTTCACCAAGGGTGCATGGGCTGAAGAAGTGTCTCTCGGCCTTTGGTCCACCAAATGTTGCTGGACTTCAGCTTCCAAAAGCCTTCAGCTAGCCCGGCTAATGGGTCAGGGGTGCTGGGAGCTCAAGTCCAAAAGTTGTTTACCATTCTGGTAAAGAATGGTGGGAAGACTAATAGGGAGAAAAAGATGGGCAAGAATATGAGTGAGAGAAGCAAGGTTGAAAGGTATCTTTTAGAGGAGGATGACTGATTGATTGATTGATTGATTTAGAGTATTTATGACCCGTCCTTCAGCCACAAAAGCTCCCAGAGGGGCTTACAAATCATTAATTTAACAGTTCTCTGCCTTCTGGCTTGCCATCTAAATAACACACGTTGTTGTTGGGCTGCCTTCAAGTCGTTTCTGACTTATGGTGACCCTAAGGGGATCCCATCACAGGGTTTTCTGAGGGCTGAGAGTGTGTGACACACCCAAGGTCACCCAATGGGTTTCCATGGCCAAACAAGGAACTGAACCCTGGTCTCCAAGGTCTTAGCCCAGTACTCAAACTATTACACCATGCAGTGTGTTGTGGAAGGAGATTGAGCCCAGTGGATGCTGCCCGGTCTTTTCTCCCTCAGGGCCCAGAGCAAAAGTAACTGGAATGGCAGGATGGTCTCTCACTGGCCACTGGGTCAAGGCACAAGGGAGCTGTGCCTGGCTGCTCTTCTCTCCCTCAAAGCCAGACTAGTAGATATTAGACCTATAAGTCATGAGGTAGAGAAAGGATGCACCAAGGATTATGGGAAGTGAAAAGAATTTTCCTTTCCAGCTAAGCAGGGTCTCTTCTTTGATCCCCCTCATTCTCATTTTTTTCTTTTTCAGGCCCATATTCTGGCCAATAGCTTCTTTCCAGGGGAGCAAGTTCACTCAATGGTCAACGGCAAAATTGGTGACCTTGCCAGAACGCTTCTGGACCGGAGGCTGGCAGCCTGTCCAGTGCCCAGTGCCCCGGCTAAACATGAAGGGTAAATTGAGACACGTATTCGTTTAGTCCGTGGGGAGGGAGCAACCTCCTCCCCATGTAAATAACAGTTTCAAGGGAATGATTAAGCGGCAGGAAAAGAAGAGGTTAATGCTGCCCAGCTCAGTGCAATTCAGAACAGTTAGCCTTGGGGCTATGGGTAACTTCCAAAGCTCTTTCTGTGGCCCTTGACCCTTTGGAGTACCCTAGACCACCCTTTTCTGGTTATATAAAAAAGGTGAATTGCCTCTCCTGGAATCTTCCAGTGACTTTTCCACATTCTGGCAATATGATTCTGCTTTAACTGCCATGGCACTCTGTGGGCTCCTAGGACTTGCAGTTTAGGGAGAGGCATTTAGAATTCTCAGCCAGGACAGAACATCCAGAAGATACCCTATTTTTTTTTTTTAAAGAAGTGAGCTTCAGACCACTTCCATACCCGCACCCCTCATTTTCTGGTGGTCTGTTTGACCTCAAAAGGCCCCAGAGGAAGAAGAGTGTTCCCCTGATCTTCTGCAACTGCTTGCCCTTGCCAATTGGAACTGAGTCCTGAGCTTGACAGGCAAATAATTGCATCCAGTAGCAGGCAGATTTCTATCATATCTAGAGAGAAAAAAATGTCCTGAAATGTAACTGGTGAGGCTCAAGAGGTCTCACTCTGCTGAATAAGTATAGTCCTATCTGTGGCATGGGGGCAAATAAAACCATATACTTCCCATCCTATTTTCCAGGGATGGGAAATGGCAACTATTTTCTGCTAGTGACCACCTTCATTCTCAATATTTGCTTTTGTTTTGGAGACAGTGTTTTGTTTTGGTTGATAGCGCTCTTGCTCCTCATATTTCATTTCCTGCCTCAAAAGTCTTTTGGGGTTAAACCACTCAGAAAAGGTGAGAGGATAGTTATCGTGTCTCTAGGCTGCCCTCATATAAACCAAGTCTTTCGCCCATTGTTGTTCTGCAAAGTTGTTCTGTTGCTTTCCATCTGTCCTGCCCTTCCTCAGTTTGGATTCCAGGGGAAAAGAACCACCAAAAGATATATATATTGAAAACGAAGATCCAGAGGAGGAGGAGAAGAAGAAAAAGAAAGAGAAACAGCAGGATTCTGAAGAGAAGAGGCTGTATGAGAAGGTGGTCGCTTGCCAGATGAAGACGCACAAAGTAAGTCTCTGTACCTCTCTTTAGGAAGGGAAGGCAGACTTCAGCATATTTCCAGTGCAGAGGAAAAAAACTCTTAAGAGTACAGCAATAAATCACAGAATCATAAAGCCTTGGTATAGTCAGCCCTACATATCCGCGGATTCTGTATCCACAGTGTCAACCAACCACATGAAAATATTTTTTAAAAAAATCCAAAAAGCAAACTTTGATTTTGCATTTTATATATGGGGTGCCATTTTACTCCAGTATTGTACATGCTGCCTGCCTTTGTTATCAAACTTCCTCTGCATATTTGGAAAGAAGTTATAAATGGATCCTCTCTGCACAGTAGATGTTTATTACTGGCATTAGGAAAACAGACAATGTACTGCATTTTCCTTTAGAACGGTTTCTCTGTAGGGAATCAAGTGACTGTTTTCTGGGGAATCCTTTCAAAGCAAGACTTGGCTAGCCACCAACTATTAGTCTTTGTGACTTGTTGGCAAATTACAGCAAATCTGTTGCAAAAAAAAAGATTTACCTTTGCAATAGAAACAATAGATAATTCATTGTAACTTTTTAGAGATGGCAAAAGAAATGGCTTTTATGGTTCCCTCCCCCGCACCACTTCCCAGTGAGTTATTAACTGATTTGTTATAACTGATTTCACAGATATGGCCTTGGTGCGATAGACAAATTATTCATTCATTACTATGATGCTGTGTGTGTCTGGCAGGTTAGGCAGGAGCTGAAGGAAGTGCTAGAAAAGAGGGTCTCTCTAGAACCAAATGCTTTGCGGCTGGACCCATACCCAAGCCTGCCTGAAAAAGTGCACTCAGACAAACCCTACCAGTGGAAGAAGTTCAGCCATGGCATCGGACACTTCTAGCCACATCATTCGGCGCTGCGTTTTGATGGAAGACTCAGCAATTTGCTGCCACTCCTCCCCACAAAATTATTATCCTGTTGGTCAGTAGAAACACAGCATTTCATTTGTCCTTCCAGGTTGGCAAGGAGAATTGTTGAAGCTTGCTTCAAAAAGTTGCTAGTCTGCCTGTCTTATAAAAACCTCCTGCTGCTCTCAAACAGCTAGCTTCCCGTAACACTCAACTCTTTCATTTTGGCAGATTCAAGAAGTTGTCTCCAATCACCTTGCTTTTCCCAACAAATTTTTGATTATTACTTTTTGGCTATTTCTGTGCACAGGCTGCAAAATTCACCATGAGGTAAGAGAAAATATTTTCTCAAGTATTCTAATGCCCTTGTAGTTACTAAGAGCCACATAGTAGGTCATGAAAAAATCAGTACTGTATGACCAGGAAGGGTGGCTTTGTTTTAATGTCCTGTGATTATAGTCAGTCTCCAGTCTGTGTCAATTTCAGATGGGGAAAGCGAATGCCTTAGCTCACAGGCCAGGCCTCATATGTCCATAGTAGCACCTACTTCTCATATATCGCAGTCAGTTCAGATTTTTAAAAACAAATCCATTCCTCCACCACCATCTTAAACCCGATCGAGTTTATTACATTTGCCTTTGCAGACTTTGATACCTGCTGCTATCTTTTTGTAGCACCAATATTACATGCTAAGTTTAACCAAGGCTCTTTGAGATGTTGTAACCCTGTTTTCGAGGTCACTTGTATTGTATTCCCCTCAATGTAGATGTGCATGTTCGTGGTTTTATTGCAGGAACACTAATATGTTGTTTTAAAAAGACTCTGCATAAACCGGATACATTCATGCCAGCGGTTTTGATTCACTAAATTAAAGTGAATTACTATTTCCTGATGCAGTTTTCACTGACCTCCTACAACCAGCACGTGTTCTGTGTTTTTTTATTTAAAATAAACAACATTTTTAAGAAAGCAAAGTAGGTTTTCATTCACAGGAATGTGTATTACCTGTAAGACTTTTGGAATAGGTGAGAAGGCTATGGTGGATTTCCTTATCTTGCTTTCCCACAAGTAACTGCCCATGTCTGGGGGAAATATCTTCAAGTGGATGACACTGTCTCTTCTGCTCAAGTCTTGTATGGTCAGAAGCAGCTACATAGAATCATCAAGGGGTTCTGTGCCAACAACACATTAACGCTTAGCACCTTCATTGACCGTCGGTTTTGTGGGCACTTCAAGGTGGTGGCAACCCTGAGAGGAAAACCCAGTTTCCTTGTGAAAGAAAAAGATCTGTAGAAAAGATTCTTTCAGGAACTGCTTTCCATTCATGGCAACGAAAGCCTGATTTTTTTTACTTTCATTAGAGGTGGCAGCCCTTGAGTCATCATTGAGTACTATTCAACAGAAGAAAATTTTTTAAAAATGTCCAGAATATATATTAAACTGGTAAAACAACATCCAAATAGGATTGCACCTTCCAGTATATTGACAGAAAAATCACATTGTGTTTTCAAACGTTCTTTAAGAAACCAGAGTAAGAAGAGTCCAATGACAACTCATTCAGAAATTAATAAAGGAACCTGAATGTCATATTAAGGAATCCAGATGTGACAGCTGCCATTTAAAAAAAAGTATATAGAGCCGTGTTATAAAAGCAGCCAAGAGATTCCGTCACAGGACATCACGGCATTTTCTCCTTTGAACTAAAGAGTCCACATCATCACAGGACTCAGGGCAAAGTGTAAACTCTGATAAAAGTGCAGAATTCTCTTCCTTGGACAGCTCAAACTCACACACAAAAAATGGTCTCCATTTTTCTTCTGAGCAAAAACAGACTTCCAAAGTATTAGTTTGAGCAAACTCCTGGATGTCTGAGGGAAATGTCACCAGAGGTCAGAGGTAAAAGGGAATTCGTGACACCACCTTTTTGCAACCTGTAGATGAGAACACTTTCTCTTCTTCTGGGAAATAAGCAATGCTGTCGACAGCAGCCTGGATGACATCTGGGTCTGGCTGGAGGCCCTGACTGGCAAGCTCGTTGGCCACGCACTGTCTCACGTGGTGTTGCTTCAGAGGAAGGAAAGGCACCAGGATGTCTATGAGGCCTTGTTCAATTATTCCAGACTTCCAAAACCCATCTGCAAGAAGAGAGGCGAAAGAAAAAGAGAGAGAGATAATGTGGAAAGGAGAGCCTCTACTATCCATGGAGACTCTCCACATGATCCAAGTGCTAAAAAATCTGGGTTCAGGATCCTGTGCACAGCATCCGTTTGAAGAAAAGACACTCCTTTTCAGGAAATTGCTCTCTATCTGAGGAGGATGAAAGCAGAAAGAGTGGAGATAGGGCTAAAATGCTCCCTCTCCTCAAATATTAAGCGTACCCACTTTTATAAGGGCTCTTTGTTCTCTCAAAATGATACTCACTTTGGGGATTTTCAAAGACAGCTCCCAAAATGGATGTTTCCAGGTCTGAAAGGCTGAGCTCCTCACGATCCTTACGGGCCCACCAGAGGTCCAATGTCATCTGGTTAATCTGCTCCCCACCAGCATTACTACCAGAGGAAAAAAGACAGGATGTTAGAGAAGAGATGCCTGGTAGGGTAACTGCACAGTTCATCCATAGGAAAATGTGCCAGTACCCTCAGGGCAGTGTGGCAAACCAACAATCAGGACTTTGTTACAAAAGGCCAGCTGCATTTTTTCTCCTATATATCTGGAAGTTAGCCTTAGTGAACTCAACTGGACAAACTTCTAACTCCCCATGGACGAATTCCCCAGAAAGTCCGTGCCTGCTGTTTATTCCACTTTTACCTAACAAAAATGAAGATGGCTTTTCTGTAGTTGGTTCCGAACACAACCCATGAAGATCCCAAGAACGGGATGATCACATCAATCAAACCAGGTGGCATCTTATCCATCTCATCAAAGAGAAACACTGATCGGCTGCAGAGGGTTAAATTCCCTTGGATCCAGCTCTTCAGATCGTTCTAGAAAAAGACACAGAAAAGAATATGTATACAGATGAGCCTATAAGGGGAAAAAGGAAATCATCATAAAGAGCTATCAGCAAAATAAGGATCCAAGAACTGTTTTCAGATAAATTTGGAATAGGTTGTGGTCACAGTTTAAGAATAAGCTATTGTGAACATGAGTGTTACTAGGGTTAGAATATTGTGGAAAGATGCAGTGCTCTTCTCTCGTGGACCTGCTGTTTTCTTGGAGCAGGGATGAGCAATTCTGGAAGGCTAGGGGGATGCATCAGCCCCTCTACCATACCTACTTCTTCAACCAACGAACCAAGCAAGAAAATTTTTAAAAAGCAAGAATGTTTTGCCCACGAAACACTCTTTGGGAAAGTTACTTCCTGTTCCAAAAAAGGCCTCTCCTGGGCCTGGGCTCAAAATGTGCTGGACATAAGCCCCACATCCCTAGAGGGCATTCTGGGGCAAAAAACTGTTTTGAAAAATCTTGCAAGAATTGTTTTTGACCCCTGGGAAGGCCAGGGGCCTCTGCATGTGGTGAAAATGCATGTCACACTCCCTAGAGTGGATTTGAGGGCCTCTGAAACAAAAAGGTTAATCCCGGGAGAGGCAAAAACCACCCTGTGGGGGCTGCATGAGCCCCCTGGACCACATTTTACCCACCCGTCTTGGAGGATAAGGCCTTCGTTATAATAATGGCTATGTCACTTCCAATATTAAGAGCAAAGCCTCTGTGTATTAATTAGTGGGAAATGGAGAGTGCTATTGCATTGGGGTCTTGCTGGCTTGCTTCTCGTAGACATCCGCTTGGCCCCCGTGTGAATATAACGGTGGACTTTAGAGGCCTTTGGTCTGACCCAACATGGCTGTCCTTACGTCCACAAAAAGGGAAAAGCACAGTATCTTCCATAACAAGGATGACGGACGCAGCAGCATCAGGGTGTACCAATGCTAGCTGAAGTCAGGAAATAGTCACTAATGTGTGCCCTGCTCCCTTTTAAAAACAAAATGGTGGAGAAAGGGGTGCACTGGACCTAAAGCACCACGGGAAAAGGACGTTCTCCTTTTTCCACCTCACCTTGTACTGTTCAATTTGTTCTGCGTGAGGGAAATGAACCACGGGGGAAAACTGGTGGAGGTAGGAGCTACGGAGTCCGGCACGGAAGAGGTAGTGAACCAGCAGGGAGCTGACGTAGGTTTTGCCGGTGCCGGTCCAGCCGTGGAAGGACATCACCAGAGGCTTCACGGGGTCACGATCGTGCACAAACTCCCTCAGCCCTTTCACCACGAGTTGTCTCGCCAAGGGCTGGCCGACCAAGTTCACGGCTAAGTCACATTCGAGACCTGGGAGGAATCCGAATCAAGATACGAAGCGCTGAAGAAAGAGCCATCTTCCCTTGCATCCCTCTCACGTGCGCATCCAGACAGACTCTGGGCTGAGGACTATCGGTCTGCTTTAACGCAGATCATTTTAGGCCAATTCTTCTGTCATGTTTTTTTCTTTGGAAACCTTTCAACCTATCAAAAACCCACAATGGAGCTTTTCTCTATTTCTCCTCCGCTAACCCGTTTCAAAAATCCCTTTAGAAGTTGCCCCCGCATCTTTCCAAATCCCCCCACGTCTTTACCTCCGGAATCTCCATCCAGATTTGCCGTTTTCAAAAAGCTCCCCTGAACCATGTAACACGTAGCTGATTTATATTCCTATTTGATTAACTTATTTATATTCCCCAATTTTTTCTAGAGAGCCAGTGGGCTGTAGTGGTTTGAGGGCTGGACTACAACCCTGGAGAGCAGGGCTCAATTCCTTGCTCAGCCGTGGAAACCCACCGGAAACCCACCCTGGGTGTGTCACACGCTCTCGGCCTCGGAAAGCCCCGTGAGAGGTTCGCCTTAGGGCTACCCTAATTTGGAAATGATTTGAAAGCACCGACAAAACAAGGGTCTGGGGGGGAGGCAGATAAAATCTGCAACTCTTCCTCCGCCCTCTCATTTTACAAGACGACAGCCCTTCGAGGCAGGACGGGCCCTGTTTCATCCCCACACAACATCTGGGTCTGTTTCATTCCATCCTCTTACAACAACCAGATGAGGCAGATCCGTAGGCAACCGGTCGTTGTAACTTTAAAGCAATCCTGCGAGGAAGCTTTTTAACAGGCTGTGTCCGGTGTTATTTTCACCCCCACAGCTCCGGGGCGGGTCAGGCTGCCTACCGATTCTAACCCCCAATTCAGTAATCCTAAGGCTTCGAAATGAAACGACCCCATCAGCTCTAAACTGCCCAAAAGGCAGGCTTCGCGCCCAAGGCCCTTCGGGGCCCCTCGACGCCTCTGTGCCACGTGACACTTTGCCCTCCTCGGCACGCGCCCCTGCCTTCCCCCTTCCCCGCGCTCACCGTCGAGGTCCGGCCGGAAGTCGCACTCGCAGGAGGCCGCGAAGCTGCAGCGCCACGAGCTCAGCTCCCAGGGGGCGCTCGAGCCCACCGGGCCCGGCAGAGGCAGCAGCGGCAGCAGCAGCAGCGGCAGCAGCAGAGGCGGCGGCGGCGGCGCGAGGGCAGCCCCGCCCCGCGCCATCGCGCCCCCCCTGCCGCGAACTCGGGCGCGGCCCCCGCCGAGGAGAGCGCGCGCGCGCGTGTGGGCGGGGGGCGGCCGGGGGGGCGCTCCCGGCGTGCGCCGCGCGCAGCTGGCGGGCTCTGACGCTCCTCCTCGAGGAAGCTGGCGCTCCTTCCTGGTCCTGGCGGTGGAAAGGGGCGGGGCGCGAGGGACGGTTGATCAAGGGGGCGTGGCTTGGGCGGGCTGAGGCGGGAAAAGCGGCTTCCGGGAGGCTGTCGGTGGGAGGGAGGGGGAGCCCCTAAAACAGAGAAACTGTAAAGGGCGTGTAGAGAAAGAGCCCGAGGGAAATAAGAAATGAGAAGAAGAAAAGCATAAAAGTTTTTATTGTATGCCGTAATCAAGAGGAGACACTCCATGGTATATATACATTACTTTACAAAAAAAAAAGTTTTAAAAAAAGAATGAGGTAATTATTTACAAAAAATTTTTCCCTTTTGAGTACATCGGTGTATTTATAACTACACACACTTCGGTACGAATAATTTTATTTACAAGCAGAACAGGCTGGCACAAGAGACCACCCACCCTGAAGGGGGAGGAACAGGACCGAAGGAAAGGTGGCTCTGGGGAGATCAAGTACTTCGCGGGTGCAAAGGTGGCGGCGAGGACTAGGCGTAGTTCCGGCCTCCAGCCTCGGGGGGGGGGGAGGCAACGCTGCAAGACCCAAGGACACCTTGTGGACGATGCTCGCGGACGTTGGCGTCGCCACCCGCTTTTACCGAGAGCGCTGGGGAAAGAGTAGGGTGATCGTGGGGAAGGGAGAGCCACACGGGCTCCTGTCGTGTATGAATTCAGCCCTTCAGCCAGGCCGGGGAAGCGATTCGGCCAAGAGAGCGCCTCCCTTCTTGGCTTCAAAGCACCTGAGGTGGCGGCTTTGAAGGAGCATCTGCACTCTGCTCCTTCGATTCAGAGCGGGGCCAGGAATGGCTGGATGGGGCGGAGGCACCGAGCGCTCCCACGCAAGGCTTGGGCTGCGCAGTCTCGTCTCGCCTCGGTCGCAGACTTTTACGGGGGCCCGGCTGTCGTCGTCCAACTTTTGTAAGCCCGCCGACACTCCATTAAGGCGTGGAGAAGGAACGCAATCTGCGTTGGGCTGGTTTTTTTGGCGGAACGAAGAGCTGTCCGTCCGGAACTACAGCGTCTTTCTCCGTTTAATTATGGAGGACAAAATAAAAGACCGTGAGATAAGTAACGGGTGATTGGCCATTCTGGATGATGTCTAACAACCTGACAGCGAATGGAGGAAATTTCTGCACTCTTGTCTAAAATGCAGTTGTGAGGCCTCGAGGTCAGTCATGCCCAGACCCGACCGAACTTGTTCATCAAGTGGGGAGTTTTTGCATCATGCGAGGGACCTGGAATGCGATTAATTACCCAAGCGTGGCTACCTGGCACGGCTCGGCCGTGCGCTTTCATATACAGTACTGCTTGCAAGGGTAGCAGCGGTGGCAAAGCGGGGCCGTGTCACTGGAACCTTTGCCAGGAGGAAAGCCAGCCCGTTCTACAGTTTATGTTGATTGTCAGTATCTCATGCTAAGAAAGTTGCCACATTCTGGCCGTCTCCTGGCTTGGCTCTGTCACTCCGAGTCACTTTTGCGCAGACAGAACCTGCGACTTTGCCAGCCTCGGACGTATTCCGCCCCCAAAGCGACGCCCCGTCAAGCGCGTGGTGTTTCCTGGGCCTCGCGGTTCCCTCGCCGGTCTCGCTCAGAAGTTCACACGGCCAGGCTACAGTTCGCTAGAGCGCACGGACGGCTCCAGTTTGTGGGACAGGGCCGTGAGGACCTTGTTGAACCTCTCGTAGCGCTCGCTCTGGCTGCTCTCGGCCCCTCGGCTGCCCCACAGAAGACGCAGCTGGAATTCGGTGTTGAAGACTTCAAGGAGCTCTGGCTGAGGCTGAAAACCTGCGGCGAGAAAAAAAGAGTGTGGTAAATAAGCACTTCGAAATGCTGCCCAAGAAGACCGGATTATGCTTTGTAATTCCTTGGTGCAGAAAGAGGCTAGATGGGCCCGGTTAAAAAAAGACAGCATATGAGAGGAAAAAATGGTTAGGCTTTTTTTATGATGGCTTGGTAATTTTATTTATCCAGAACGTTTATATCCCGCTCTTCCGGCGCAGGCATCAAGAATACTTGCTGTTCGTTCCTGAATCCAAGCCTAAAGCCCCCATTGGAGCTGTAGATTGTAGCTCCTTTAAGTATCTTCGCTGTGTTACTGTTTTTCAACAGGAATTGAGAAGTTATTATACAAGCAGCCGTTTTATTTTGGTTATGCTTTGGGTGTTTAGTATTTTGTTTCAAAGTGACCAAAAATCCCATCTTCCTAGGCCTTTTAGCTGGAAGAGCTTCAGTGGGAGTGCCCTCTGGCGGCTACAAACATCTCCCACCGTTTCCTTAACTTTGCCCTCTTCTTTGGAGTTACTCTGCCTAGGCAGGCCTGTCTCTCAATGGATTTGCCTAGATAAATATTGCCTTTTCCCAGGGCTTTGCTGTTCTGTTCTTCATTCCACCCCAATTCTTGCTGCCTCTGTGGCTTCAGTAGTGTGGAAGAATAAGCAATTGTGAACACAGGCCACAGTGACACCTACCGTCATGCCACTTCCAGATGGGACATGTTAAAGCTTGCCAGATTCTGTAGCTCCTGGTGGCTGCTGATTCCTACAATGGTTATTACTAAACACAGCAGTCCTGGCACCTTCTTTCAACACAAAAGCTAGGAGCCTTCCAAGTATCCCTTCCAAACCTCCACAGAGTTTTCCCCTTTTCACTGGGATATCTCGTATCAATCATTGTTCAATACTTTCTAATTGTGCAAGTAACTGCTTTGCAATTTCAGGCAGCCCGTACTAACTCAAACTCTGTTGAGTGAAAACTGCTTAAAGGGATAAAACGAGACAGAGTTATGCAAGACCAGGTGGGGCTTTGTTGGCTATTTATTGTGACCCCAGTGCTAATAAATACAGCTAATGTTAATGGTATGTGGGCTTTTGAAAAGTTTGAGAGATGTTCTTTCGAAAATTGCCTCATTCTCTATTTTCCTTTGTATCCATGGAACAAACAGATGGGTGTCTTGTGATGTTCCTGTGTCCATCATTCTCAACCCGCACGCACAACCTCTGCGGTTAATGTTACTCCATGGGCTTCCTTACCCTGCAGCTTCACTTCTGCATTGGTGTGGTACAGTCCCCCATGATGGGCCACCATCCGTGCTGCTTCCAGGTGGGCCATGACTACCTCCACACTGTTGTCCAAGTTTTCCCATGGCTCAGGATTGTCTGGGAGGGCTGTGTCTCGCTCCAGGAGTGTGATGAGAGGCACAATGTGAGGGAAGGTAGTATTGGACAGGGGAGGCCCTTCTGGAAAGAGAAAAGGAGGAGGTGATACAAGAAGATGAGTTGCCTTTTGGGCCACCTTGCCTAGCAGTACTGTCTCCTATTGACTTGCTGAAGTTGGGACAGGGCAGGCAGACTCCGGACATCCCAGCTCATGAGTTTGGAATTTCCGGCCTCTAAATGCCAGCCCTGCCAATATGAAAGCAAATAGTGCCACGCTAGTCAGACCTCACTTGGACCACCTGTGTTCTGTTTTAGATGTCCCGCTTGAGAACGCAGAAAAATTAGAAATGGTTCAAAGGAAGTTGGAAACAAGGGGTGCGGAACACAAAGCCTCTGAGGTGTATTTAGTCCAGAGAACAGTAGACAGTACTCTTCAGAGGAGCGTCTTACAGAAGACAGCAAAGGCTTTTCTATGCTGACTTAGAGAGCACAACCAGGTCTATTTGGCTTCAGTTACAGGCAATTTTGGCTGGCCATCAGTAAGAGTAATTGGACTGTATCAGGAAAGAAGTGTGGTGAACTCTCCTGCACTTGTTTTCATGTAGAGACTGTATGTGTTTTCCCAACAAAGCAGAGGTTGAATTTGATGGCCCTAAAAGGACTACCCCAACTCCATGATTCTCCAATATAAATTTGCACATAGGGTTTTTTGTGGGGTGGGGGAGGTCTAAATTAATGGTAAAATTTACAAGTTGGGGATGCAACTGCTGTAATGTCCATATGCAAAACCAGTGCTCTGTGTGCTACACCACAATACGGACCCCTGGCTAAAAGGATTTTATAATAATGATAATAATAATAATAATAATAATAAAACTCCAAATCTTCTTGCCAGAACAGTTGCACAATAACTTCTGACAGGTAGCACTAGCTGCCCTCTGTATGGAAGCAACTTTAGTGAGACTGAATAGGCGAAGAGTTACTTTGATAAATTCTAATGTGTCAGGCAGCACGCTTCCAAAACTTACCGTGGCCTTCGTTCAAGCTCTTCAGGAAAGGCTTCAGTTTCTTTTCGTAGAGGATGGCACCCTCCGTATGGCGCTGGCGTAAAACCATCCACGTCTGCTCCAGCCGAGAGATCTGAAATTCAAGGGGAAGACGGGATGAGCCGTGAGGGCTATGTATGCGCATAGGCGTGAGTGTTTATTTACTGCTCCTTTATAAAGCCCCTTTCCTCCAGTGAGTTCAAGAGAATGTACAAGGTTGTCCTCCATACTACTTCCTCTGAGGTAATTCAAGCTGAGACAGCGACTGACCCATCTGCTGGCCATCAGCCAGCTCGCTGGCCCAGTCCGCAAGGTTTCCACGTTCAGGCGCTTACTGAAGCACTCTGGGAAGAAGTCCTAGGGGAACCGACCCCCCCCCCCGGGATGTAGTGATCAGTTTGAGAACAGTTCAGCAATGAGAAAAGCGAGTCTTCCAGCGGGTCAGTGCTCTGAGGGGAGGGTAATGGATACACAAGAAGGCACAAGAGTGCAGCGCGCAGTGGCCAAGCTGAACACATCTTGTTAGAAGCTAGGGGTGTACCTGGGTCATTTCCAGTGCATTCATCACAGCAGCAAAACTGAACATGTTGCCCATAGTGCTCTTCAGCTCAGCAGCCAGCTGGATGGTCTTGTGGAGAAGGGATGCCCTCTCCTCCATGCTGCCCGTGCAGCCCAGAATATCCACCGCAATCATGATCGTCATCGTGTGAAACCTAAGGGAGAGATGAGGGAGGAAAGTGAGAAAGCTAGCATGGAAGCCAAGGGGTGTGCAGTTCCTTGGACACTTGGACACTTCAAGTGTGTATTTCCTGCCTTAAGGGCTAGAAACTTGACTTTCTGAAACATGGAACTGAAAACTCAGGCTCTCAAAAAGTTAAATTCTATGCTCCATGCCAAGACAGCAAATCTTGACCTGCCAAGGGAAGGCACCGCGTGGTACCTCGCGGTGCAGCCATCCGTGGCCGCTTTGTCCTGTTCCTTGCATTTTACCTTTCCAACAAATCCAGGCGAAGTTGATGTCCATGGGGCAGGGTGAGCAGCTCCATGCCCGAGCTCACTCCCATGAGCCTCTGCATCTCCTTGGTAACGCCCAGTATCCTAGCAACCTGCAACAAAGAGAGGAAAGTGGTTTAATCTCGCTCTTCCGATGGAGCTGAGGGGCGACCTCAGAACGGAAATTGATTAGTATTACTGTTAATAATAAATCTGTGTTCATACCCACCCCAGGGGTCTTATGTTATATAAATGAATCCCATCAAGATACAAAAAATTTATTCTGAAAAATGTAATTAAAATAGTAGCTGTAGATTTTAAAGTGGACGTGTGTTGCTTCTCCAATATATCTTCTACGTGGTTGTTCTACCTTACGCTCCGTTGCATAATTTCTCGGATCAGCTGTGTTTAGTTGATTTTTTTCTCTTCTGGCCAGCTTCCAGAGACGTTGGACCGCAACACCAAGGTGAGGGCCGTAGCTAACGCCTCTGGAAAAGGCCAGCCAGGATGGCGATGGTTGCTCGCGTTTACTCTCCAGAGTCCTTTAACATCCGCACAACTGTTAGCAAATGTTGGATTTGGTTCGGACGGAGAGACTCCTTGTTCGCTAGCTGTGTTTTCCTCCCACTCTGTCCTGGCAGGTTCAGCAGCTGCACGGTGTTTGTCGACGGGCTCGGCTAAATCCTCTCCCCGCCGAAAACAAACAACCGAACGCTGTTGCTGCCTTCGGCCTGGGGGAAGCAGATAAGAGCTTGCTGCCGAACAGCCAAGGACAGAGCGACTCTGGGGACGCCTTTGCTACACGCAGCTTTGCTGCCTCATTCAGCCCGCTTGCCAACACTCGGTACCAACGCGGAAGGCCAGGGATGGGGAGAGAAGACTAGCGCTCCAGTACAGACACCATACAGTGCTGGAGCCAGCCATCTCTTTTAACACGTCTTAAAAATGAATCTTCACCTGCTAAAGGTGAGCACCCATTTCCCTGGGAGCTGGTCCTGAATTACGGTGGGAACGGAAGAGGGGTCTCAGGGCCAGTCACAGGTTGGAGAGAGACCTCCACGTGGCTCTCATCCGTGTCACTGGCTTTCCCGTCCAGAGCTTGGAAATGTTATTTTTTTGCAACAAAACACAGAGACCGGCATCTTTTGTGGCTCAAGGCAGTTATAGCTAGTCGTCCTGGACCTCTTGTAGAGGCTCCCTACTGTCATTCCACGCCTGGTGGAAGGGAGGAGTTCCCCGCAGCCAGACGTGGAAAGGTTACATCATCTACTGGTGTCTTCTGGAGGTCTCAGCAGATAGAATCATAGAATCTTAGTGCTGGAAGGGACCACAAGGGACACGCCGTGCAGGAGTACGCAATTGCAGTGCTCCTGAGAGAGGTTCTTCCCACCTCTGGGAAGACCGCCAAAGAAGGAGAATCCATCATCCTGTGAGGCAGATGATGTAACTGTTTCATGTCTCACTACAGGGACACAGGCGGATGCTTCTTCAGTCCCTCCTGTGCCGCAACCGTTACAGAACGGCCACGGAGGGGCTGCAGCGAATCTGCAGTAGGTCAGGGAGGGAGGGAATACCAACCTCCACATTGACACCCCCCAAAAAAATAGGTAATAGGCAGGCACGTGCCAATAACAGGATGCCAGCCAAAATGTTCCAGGCAGCACGACCGGTGGCCATGCTGGCTGGGGGATTCTGTGAGTTTCAGTCCAAAAAAGTACTGTAAAATGTCTAAGCTCTGATTCCACCCAGCTTACCCAGCAGCAAGGCGTGCGACACCGTGCTGGGGGAATTCCGAGTGCCACACTCCTCAACAATTGTTTCCCCGAGTGCCCCCAACTTTCCGTACCAGGCAATCCACTTGGGTGATATGTTTGGCGAGAGTTTTGGCATCCGCTTCGGCCAGGAGTTCCTTAACCTTTTTCAGTACCGCCATTTCCAGGGGCTTGTTTTCCAGGGGGATGAGCAGGGAGCGGAACACTGCAGGGTTGAAGGAAGAGGTCCTTTCTACTACGGGGACCGCAAAGCCCACAGCGTCCTGATCCGGCCTCCTCCGGGGTCCGGCCTCGGCCTCAGAGCCGTTCAGTCCGAGGCCTCGCTGGGTCTCGTCCCCCTTTAGCCTCTCCACGTAGCTCTTGGCTGACGGTGGTTTGCCATCCGCCGGTGGTCTGTCCCACTGAACGGGAGAGGGAGGGTGGAGCTGACAGTAATGTCCCGTGTCCGGGTCGCTGTAGCTGCTGACCGAGGGAGAGGGAGACGCCCGGGAGTATCCCTGGGACGGGGTGGAGCGGCTGCTGTCGGATGGGTCGGCTTTGCTCCCGTTTCCTTGGCACAGCTGGGGCTCGCTGGAGCGCCTGGTGACCGGAGATGCTGGGGCTGCACTGCTGCTGGCCTGGCCCCCGTGGGGTTTTAGGTGAGAAACTGTGAAGAAAAATGGAGGCAGCTTTGTTACTAAAAATGCTTGAATTAATTTTTCAAAAAGTGTCTTAAGCTGTAGCTGGACTGAGTAGGGTGGAGCTCTTCCTACCAGTGCTGTAGGCTGGAGTTGCGGGGGCCTCAGAGATGGGAGACATTGAGGAGTGGAGGTCTTGAATCTGATCCACGCTGACTGCGCAGTTCCGGATGATGTCCCGGTGATGCGGCAAGGAGACGCTGAGCGAGGAAGAGGAGAAAGACCGGACGTTTGGCTCAAACAACTCCAAAAGGATTGCGCAGAAGAATGAATGGAAGAGGTTGCCCCGCCCCACCCCGCCGCTCCAGAGGCGTACGAACAAAACATCTTGTGACACCTCAAAAGCTGACAGGTTTGACAAAGATACGCTCGGTGTCCCTGAAAAATGCACTTTTACAAGAAGGGGGATCTGTACCAAGCTGACCTATTGTGCTCTCCTCTTGTCCGTTCCTTCAGTTGTGTACTTGGGCTGTAACAACGTAGGAAGAGTCACGCAGGATCAGACTGAAGGCCTTTCTAATTCAGCCTTCGGCTCCATCAGTGGCCAACCAGTTGCTCCAGTGGGAAGCCCACAAACAGAGCATAGGGCAACAGTACTTTTCTGTTGGGCTTGTGACCAATGGGTACGGAGATGCCCTTTTAAAGCTGGCCACGGGGCCAGCCATCACTACATCATAGTTGCCACCTGCAGTGTGCAAAGAGGTGCTGAGATTGATTTATTCATTGGATAACCTCCGGTGGGTTTTGTAGAGACCCAGGTTTGAATCCCCATTCAGCCATGGAAACCCACTGGCTGACCTTCAGCAAGTCACACACCCTCAGCCTATGAGGAAAGCAGTGACAAATAAATCCCCTCAGTAAATCTTGCTGATAAAATGTTGTGCAGAAGATGCTGTTCTGGCTGCAGAGGGATCAGAACTTAGCGGGTGAGTTTGCTGTTCGTATATAGTGGAAGGTATATTGAGATATACCAGATCTCCAAGTGATTTGCAACAGATCAGCCAAGGCTTCCAACTGACAATAAAAGGATTTCACCCTTCCATCCTAACCGCTGAGCCACTGAAATCAAGACAGCTTCAAGAGATACAGGAGGTTGCTTATGGAAGGATATGAGTGTTTGTGTGTGAGCTCAGTTCCGGTACTGAAAACAAATCCTGCCTTTCTTGTACCGCAGACCTACTACCTGAAGACCAACCCTGAACCCAGTTCTAAGACCTCAAGGTTCTTTTGTTAACCCCCTGCCCCCCAAAATAGATTCTGCACTCCTCAAAATCTCCAGCCCCCGATACACCTCTGATTACCTGGTAGGGCAGCCCTCGCCCCTGGTGATCTTGTCAGCGGTCAGTCCATCAGTCATGGTGATGCTCCTCCGTTTGATGTGCCCCCCTTTTTGGTTGGTGTGGCTGTGTGAGCTGCTGTGTTTCCCATTGGCAAGTCCATAGCTGGCCTCTAAGTAGCGCAGGGGGAAGGTACGGTTGATGGGGCAGTAGAAGATGGCCCCACTCTGCTCCGAGACCGGCTTGCGATTGCCCACGTAGAAGCGCACCAAGGCTGGGACATTGTCAAAGCTCTCCTGCTCAAAGAGGTACTGGATGTGAGTGCGGCCTTCGCTGGACTTGACCATCACCTTGTTGATCTTGAAGTGGAGGGCCTCGTTCCGCCAGCGACACGTTAGCACATAATCCCCAAGGCTGGTGAGGGAGTCACGTATCAAAAAGTCCCCGTTTCTCTGTACTAGACTCTCAGAAACCTGAAATGTCAACATAGGTGGGGGAAAAGGAGATTACTGTTTTTTAGGTCTGCTTTGTAAACACGTAACACCTTGGAAGATGCTGAGATGGGCCTCCCTTGCTCAGAGAAATAGTTTGAGTTTCATTTTAACCCAGCTGTCACAGGAAGCCAACAGCAACAACGACAACAACAACAACAAATGGCTGAGATGGGAAAAAGCAATACAGTGCCTCTGGGCACATTCAGAGAATATCATCCTCTTACAACCAAAGGTTGTGTAGCAGAATCAATGCCTAACTTCGGATGCAGAGACATATGCTACACAACCCTGGTGTAGGATCTTAGTCAACATCTCTTGTGAGGAAGCTTCTTTCTTCACCTCTGTCTTTGTATTTGAGGAAGACCAAGAGACCTGCCATTCAGTTTGCTGTCCAGCTTTTATACTGGTCCCCCTTCTCCCATTCTGAAAGACAGAAGTGCCTCTCCTCAGGTTTAGTTACAGACAGCAAGAGATCGAAACTAAAATATGCTGGTATTTTTGGCCACAGCCCTTTTGCCTTTGGCCCCGCCCAGTGCTAGAATGTGGCCCCTGAGAACTTGGCTGACACTGACGGTGGCCCTCATGCTGAAAAGCTACCTGTAAAACCTTGACACAGGGGGTTATCAGTTACAGAGTAGGACAGATGGCCACCCTAAACAAGTGTGATTGGAGACACGTATATAGGAAGAGGAGGGAATCTCCTCACCAGCCAGTTTTCAGAGGGGAACACAAATGTTCCCACTCTCTGGCTGATGTCAAAGGAACTCACCCTACCCATTTGCTCACCATTTTATAGTCATAGTTTAGGAGCACATGAAGGCTAAGCAGCCAGAGGTTTTTCCAGTGGTTCCTCACCTCTCGTGGGATACGGCCGTGGTACCAGGCGTGGCTCCGGAGGTCCGTGCTGCTGAGTTTCAGCTCTTCTTCCAGCTCCTTGTGAAGCTTCTCAGGTGATGAATCAAGGATGTACTTCTCCTTGGAGAACTGTGGGGAGAGGGAGACCAAGAGCGAGGAGAGGATTACATCAGATGCTACCACCTGGTCCCTCTCTAGTCAGACGAGGAGGAGGAGCCCCAAGGCACCATCAGCTCCCAGGGAGAGGTCTGATGCCGGGGTGGCTGGTACCAATCTCGCGTAACGTTTTCCTAATTGTTGGGCAGGGGAGATGAATGGCTCAGCAGTAGGGATGGAAGGAGAAAGGCAGAGTCATGTGGTGGTTTGAGCGTTGAACTATGACTCTGGAGCCCAGGATTCAAAGCCCCACTTGGTTGTGAAAACGGAATCAGCGAGCTTGGGCAAGTCATACTCTCTCAGCCTCAGAGGGAAGCAAGGCACCACAACCAATCTAGCCATAAATACTCTATGACAGATTCTGCTTAGGGGCTCTGGGAATGACTTGAAGGCACACAACAACAAAAAGAAAAGATGGAAGGAATAATTGCCATTATTAATTTTGCAGCTGAACAGTGGGTTTCCAGACACTTGAGGGAAATCTGGCAGGAGAAATAACAAAGAAGCAAGCATTTTGCACAGTTCTCACCTGGTATTCGCATGCCCTACAGTATTCTGTGAAATTACTCTGTACAGACATAACACTTGGTGTTTTTTTATGAGACAGAGAGGTGAAGAAAGAAGCTG
Source organism: Cyclura pinguis (assembly GCA_030412105.1). Classification (NCBI taxonomy): domain Eukaryota; kingdom Metazoa; phylum Chordata; class Lepidosauria; order Squamata; family Iguanidae; genus Cyclura; species Cyclura pinguis. The sequence goes on from CM059613.1 coordinate 2,691,914, forward strand.
AATTGCTCTTTCTCTTTAAAGGAACGTAACACTTGTCCATTGGATGTCATTCCACGCTCTTTAGAATCTTGGTATTTTCATTTTTTAAATCATAAACGTGTAAGAAAATTGGGAGCCAACGCCCACTGAGGTTGGTACCCGAGGATCACCAAAGGTGCAGTGACAAGCTTTCAGACGGAGCCAACCCCGGTTAACCATCCCCAAATGCCGTTGACTCTACTCCTGGTTCATGGCCGCCGGCATTAACAGCTCCCTGGGAACCCAGCCAAGGATAAACAGACCTGTCAGCTAACATGAGCTGTGAAGCGGTTTCCACTGTGAGAGGCCTGTCAGTGGCAGAGGTTCAGTTGACAGAACAGCTTGGCTGGCCAACTCGGGCGACACACCTTGGCTGGTGCACATGAGCGAGCTCTCACGCGCTCACTCTCTCCTGCCTCCTGTCTTTTCTTCATGATCCTCCCAATTGGAGCACCTGCATGAAACCCTAAGTTCTCCTCTGGGCCAAAAAAAAAAAGTCCCTTCTGCTTCTTCTGCATCACAGCAACCAAATAAACAGAGTCTGACGTCAATGAGTTATTTCTCTTCTCTTGGTGGGCAGGGAGACGGTGATGGAAGCTCACCAGAAGCTCTTAGGGGAGAAGATGGTCTTTCAGACAGCCTGGACCCACCGGGGTGGGGTCAAGACCAGCACTTTTGCCAGTGGCTCTGGGCTATCTGGAGGACCATCTTCTCCTCTGAAGACTTTGCTCTTCTCTTGGCCCTTCCACCTCCACAGGTAGGTCCGGTGCAGAGAGAGAGAGCCTTCCCAATGGTTGCTCCCTTGTTCTGGGACTCCCTTCCTGGAGAAGTCCACATGTGAAGCTGTACACTGGTGGTACTACTTGAACCTTGTGCTGAATGGCACTGTTGCACAACGGATCGCTGTTGCCCCCAACTTCTGGTCAGCAGGCAAAGACTTTCTTCTATTCTGACAGGCATTTGCAGCTTGGCTGTTGGATGGAGAAAGAGGCTTAGAATGGGTGTTGACCATTTTTTTTTAAAAAAAAATTGTTTTGTTTTGAAATTGCTTTTCATCCAATTGTTTTGAAATTGTGATTTGTACTTTAATATTGTAATTTATCGGCCAGCCTCCTGTTGGCCTCTTACGCACATGTAAGTACATAGCCGGACAGTTTTGTCTCATGTGGAACATTTGCATTCAGTTCATGATTCTGGAAGTGGAGATATGAGTGTGCTGCTATTGCACATGCAGATGTGCAGTGAGTTGTGCATTCATAGGCACATTTGAGTGTTTGATCAATTGTGCAAAACTTATTCAGCGCAAGGCTCAAATAGTACCATCAATGTACAGCTTCACATGTGGACATTGACATTACACAACTCAGAAGAGATAAACTACTGGGCAGCAAACTGAGGGCATTGCCCCCCCCAATAAGAATTCTTCCCCCCTGTTAAATTTTTCTGTAGTCTCCTGATTTCTTGCACTGTCGAGTGTGTGACACTGGAAACTGTTCATACTTAGAACTCTTCTACTAGGTGTGTTAGCATTCCCTGGTTCAATTTACCTGCCTCTTTTCTTTGGATGCCAAAACTCTATTTCTAAATGCTCAACTGAAGTTTTAAGTTACCGAAATGCTAGAAATGTGAAGACTGAAGAGAAAGTTCATGGGGTGGGCAAAATTCGTGGGGGGCAATGCCCTCATCTGATTCCCCTGTAATCTCACCCCTGAGTCATTGTGTTTTTAATGGTACCTGTATGTTTTGCCTCATGTTGTGAGTTTGCTCTGAGTTCCAGGTCTTGAGAAAAGGGTGGGATATAAATGTAATAAATTAAGAATGTTTTCTGTCTCCAGATTGTACCCTCAACCCTGCTTTCTGCTCAAAAGATCAGACATGCAACATGAGTTTCATCTGCTCTTTTCCTACTCCGGCTTCACCAGTTCACACAGTGATTTCAGAGAGAGAGAGAGAGAGAGAGACCTTGTGCTTGATTGTAAAGTCGCCTGGTATGTGCCATGTGAAATCCAAATTTTGTTTACGTCCCCCGACCACCTCTGCCCCCTGCTACAAGACAGCAGAATCCCTCCGAAAGCACTGTAGCTTCCAAAGAGATTAAGCCTGCGTGCCTGTACTAATCATGGCAGATCTAGCCTAGCCGTTACAGTTTCCCCTTCCTTTTTTTAAGGCTTGCCCTCCTAATCCTCTGCTCCCTGTAGGGACTTAACAATGACTGCATTCATGGTTGTTTTTTTTTGTTTTGTTGGTTTGACAAGGTTTCTACTTCTTGGCCTAGTTAAGCCGGGGATGCCAAAGAGAAAGGTACTGTTTGTTTGGTCGTGTGTATCGGCACAAGACGCAGCAGCTCGGAAATCTGAACAGGAGCAATGTAATTAGCAGGGAGAAACCCATTCCTTGCTGCCCCCACCTCACCTCACCTCACCTCACCCACACGCCCACCCCATCCTGAAACGTTGGTGACAGATTGGCGTAGCCAGGCAGAAATGTCTTCCACAAAAGAGTTAACCCCCGCTGCTCTGTGTGCCAAGCCTGCTGGTGTAATGAATAATAATGACAGATTTAAACAGGGGGTCTTCTGCATAGAGATGAGTGGGGATGGGTGGAGGGGCTAACGTCCACACACCTGAGCCTTAAACATACAGACCCACCCTCTCCATTTCTTCTGCTCCCCTTCCCCACCGCCTGTTTCCTCTCCCTGGGGGAGAAACGGGCTTATGATGTAATGTCTCAGCTGTACTGAGTCCAAGCAGCAGCAGAGGCTAAAGGTAGACGCTCTGCTGTGTAACGGTGGCAGAGAGAAGGAAAGGGCTGCCATCGGTCAGGTCAGAACCGATGCTGTGCTCTCAAAGGGCCACAGGTTCAGCCTGCAGCAAGTCCAGGAAAAAAAGATCCCACCTCAGTCTCAGAGGAGCTGCTGCCAGCCAGCATAGACAATACGCGGTTATATTACCCAGTGGTCTGGCTCTCCAAGGTGGCTTCTTGGGTTCCTGTTTCATTCAGAACCATGAGGACCAGAACCTTAGTTTGTTTTTAGCTGGAAAACAATAACTCAGACTGAGAGAGAGAGCAATCTGGTTTTCGGGCAAAAGGGTCCAGGTAGAATCCCTGCCGTCTTCACCCAGCACTGAGTAAGACTCCAGTCTGAAACCCTGGAAAGTTGCCATCAGTGAACTGTTCTGATTTATCATGACATTCTTCTCTGTGTTATTCTCTGGTCAGAAGTGCCAAATTGCTACCTAATACCTGTAAGTTAGGGTCTAAATAACCTAAAGATACCAGATCCTGTCTGATCTTGGAAGCTAAGCAGGATCAGCCCGAGCTATAGTACTTGGGTGGGAAACCACCAACAAATACCAGGTGCTGTAGGCTGTATTTCAGAGGAAGGAACTGGCAAAACCTCCTCTGAGTATTCCTTGCCTAAGAAAACCCTATGAAATTCATGGGGTCACCATAAATCAACAGGTAACTCTGAAGGCACATATACACACACACATACACACACACATCTCTTTACATTGTTCAAATCGTATAATGCTGATCTATAAGACAGCCTTCTCCACTGCCAGCTCTGATGGCTTTGATTACAACATCCATCACCCCAGCTGCTGGTGGGAATGATGAGAGTGCAAGACTTCTAAGGCTCTGTGTTGGATGGGAGAAGGCTGCAGTAAGACACTTCTTAAGGCCTTAAGCACGGATGCAGAAAGAACAGAATCAAAGTGTTAATGAAGGCAGAGCCTTGCTCTGTTCAATTTTAAGACACAAGGGAGATGGTTGATAGGATTCTGGGTCTATAAAGGAGTGGATTGTGTAAATCTGAAATAGGAATAAGTGGCAACATAACTTACAACGTTGTTTGTCTGTTTGTTGTGGAATAGACGTTTTTATGTTTCTGCATTCCCTAAACTCCCAAGTGGTTTTACAAAGACAGAATCCATCACATATTAAAACGTTCAGTGAGATCAATACAAATGCATACTGAAAGAGTGGTTATTAAAAACCCCAAAATAATGTTAGTCTTAATTAAAAATCAGCCTCGATCCCATTTCTCTCCATTTCCCCTAAGATTTCTTGAAATGCTTCCCAAAAGAGCACCATCTTTGCTCTGCTTTCTAAGAGCCTCAGGCAGACGTTCTCAGGAAGGGATATGTTGGGGGCCCATGCTTGGAAGGGGTCCCTTAACATCTCAATCACAGCTCTAGCTTCTCATCAGGCGGCGGGGGGGGGCTAAATCAAGTCCTCTCCTCCTCACACACATTATATATGACAGGAGACGCTCCGACAGAGATCGAGGAATGCCTCAGGGGACCTAACCCTGTAAATTAGGACTGTGTACACATAAGAGTGGTGTCTCAGTTCTGAGTCCTTTGCAAGGACAGCCTTCAAGCTGCAGGAGGCTCCGGAGTAGTCCTCATTCCTGCCCCCGACCGTTACTACCAAATGCCCCCCCCCATGCATCCTTGAACCCTTATTAAAAATGAATGGTAACCAGAGGTCCAGCTTTCTTCCCTTTCGGCCTTCCCTGGGGGCGGCGTGGCCAGAACAGATGCCATCACCATGGCAACCCCCTCCTTTTCTCTTGGCAGCAACATCAGCAAATGCTCCATAGGAAGAAAAAAATGATTCCCACCCACCCTTCTCAAGGCTAACTTTTCACTGTGGGTATGAGGACTTTGGGAGCAGGTGTGTTTTGTGTGTGCCAGGGAAAGGGGAATACAACATTTTTAATTGCTTTGATTTTTACAAGACGGCATGTTCAGCCATGGCCCTGTGGATTGGACAGAGGGCTGAAATGGCAAGATTTTTTCAAAAATAGGCAAGTCGTAATGGAGGGGAGCTGTACTGTGTCCTCTTTAGCATTTCACAGATGCTGAGAAGTGTCTTATTGTACTTGAATATCCCAACAGTCAAGATTTAAGGCAGGGGTGGGCAACGGCAGCAGCTGCAGGGCCCATTTTACCCTCCCTGGGGCACTTCCAGGGCCACATGGGCTGCAAAAAATGCCAAAAAAAAATTTAAAACCAAGCTGTCTGGAAACCCAATTCTGGTTTGGAAAAATGGGTATTCTTTGATTTCAAACAGTGCTGGGGTGAAGGGTAAGGCCTATTTAAATGCTGAATTGCCTAAAATCTTCCAGGAGAACCACAGAATCCCCAGAGAATGGTATCACAGGGGTAAACCCCCTGTTTTTGCATGCAAAGGGTCTTTGGTTCAATCCTGATCCATCTTCAGGAAGGGCAGGAAAACCACCTGCTGCCAGTTAGTGTGGACAAGACTAGATGAACCAATTATTTATTTTGAATGCATGGGGTTTTGAGCTCATTAAACCACACTGGACTGATGCTAATATGTATCCCTGTCAGGATGTCAGGATGTATGTGGGCTGAGGTGCCTCTGCCACATTTGCCTCCCCCCTTCCCACTCCGTGCAGCTCTGTCTCTCGGGGTGACCAGGCGCTTGAGACCTCGGCATTCCCTCGCTTCCAGCCCTCTCCTCTGCAAGGGAGCCCCCGCAGAGAATAATAAGGGAGGCTGGAGGGATGGTGAGCGTGGGCAAGGCAGGAGGAAGGGTGACCTTGGGGGAGTAAAGGCCAAGGAACGAAAGAGGCAGAGGAGTCTGAAAATCTCGGCAACAAAATATATCAAAGCAGTTTGAATGTGGGAGCCTGGAAACCACTGCGGCATCGTTCATGGGGGACATGTCCCCCATCTTGCTTGCAGACATGAGCACAGATGTTGTTAGCTCTCCCTCGCTATCTCTTCACCCCAAGGCTGACCCAAGACACTGTGCTGGCTGAGGCAAAGGACAAGATTCTGCCCCCCTACAACCCACACAAGCACACACGCATTCTCTCTGCAGTCATGAAGACTAGCAGTATGCTGTTGTTAAAATGCTGAGATTCTGGGAAATTCAGATTCTGCATCAGGTACAGAACTGTGTGGCATAGTGTACTGAATATATGCCTCTCCCTGAGGTACCTACTGCATAAATTGTACAAAATACAGGAGAGATAAAGGAGGGATCTTTTGGATTGATCGAATGATCCAGAAGGATTTATGTGCATGCAAAGGTGGGTAGATTTTTTTCTAAAATGTCATGCACTGAGAGCCTTGCTGTTTTGAAGAACTCTGTGTAGCTCAAAAGCTTGCATGATTGAAGCTGATGCAATAAAAGAAGCCTGCCAAATAGATGCTTAGGACCACACTTGGGGACATTGGGTGGCACAAACTGGCCAGCGGTTGCACAAGCAAGGAGTGATGATCTAGACCTTCTTCTCATTCATTCAAGATTCACTGTTGTCCTGGGAAATGTTAGGTAACCAGAGAACCATCTTTGGGACTCTGGAAAACCAAACTAGAGGGTGTTAACATCCTCTTTGGCAAATATCAAATAGCTCTAGAAACGAAGCAGCTACCGTGCCCACCAATGCTGCCATGTTCATGTTCTAGATTTTTTTTTCTTTTTAAAGGAGGGGTAGATGCAGGGGGGCAGAGATTGGTGAAGGTAGTGTTAACAAAAATGAAACCTGGGTAAGTTCAGCTGAAGTTGCAGACTGCACACAGAAGCCCCAGCTTTTACACCTGTACCATCTCGCCCGTACAGCCACCTCTTGACGCAGACGGGTGTGTGGGTGTGAGAGCGCATGCTGAATATACATCCACCTATCCATCCATCCATCCATCCCTTATCTCACTCCCAATGCTGCATCCCTCTACTGGGCTGCCATTGGCTGGCAATGATGTCATTGCTTCAAGGGCCGGGTGCGCAGCCATTGGTGGGGAGAAGGAAGGATGCTGCTGTCAGCTGGAAAAGCCCCAGTCATTCAAGCAGAGTTCAGCCGGCACATGCCGGGTTCGGCACAAAAACCCAGACGGAGGGTGAGCCAAGGGGACAGGTGAATGTCAAAGGAGTCTCGGCGGCTACGGTGCTTTTTTAAAAATACCTCTGCAGTGTTGAGATGGGAAGCTGTGCTGCCCACCCAGTTCCACACACAAATCAAATTATGGGGTACCACACCTTTCTTAACACATGTACGGCTAGGAGAGAGAGCTGCATTGAGAAAGAGACTCCAAAATCTTGCTCCAAATCAAAGAGACCAAGATTTTTTTTTAAAGCATGGCCAGAAGCCACACAAGGCTTTGAGACTTTTTAACAGATGCATTTGCATCCGTGAGGATATATTCCCTTGACGCTTTTGACCGGAGGGGTGCAAGCCAGGGAAAAGAATAAGGAGCCTGGACCGTAAAGTCAGGCCAAACACACATTGTTGGCTAGAATAAAGCTAATTTGGGTGGAGGGGAGTGTGGAGAGGATGGATTTGGGGTTGTAACCCAACAAAACAGGAAAATGTAATTCCCCTCCACGGCACCTGATGGAAAATAAGAATGCCAGAAGAAATGGAAATGCATACAGAAAGCAGCATATTCAGAGCTTCCTCTCTCTTTCAGGATTGGGTCAGTACCAATATGGGGTTCAGTAGTAGAAACTAGGGCCAGACTGGGAGATGCCGAGGCTCTAAACTGCATCAGGTTTAAAGGGCCTCATATTGGCACTGTCAAAAATGCCAGGAGAGTGGTGGCATCCATGTCAATGGGACAGTCAATCCACCCTGCTTTATGAATTTTAAAAGAGCTGTCTGGACTGCTGAGCTAATTTTGGTGGGTAATGTTCAGCACCTTGGATAACTCCTTTTTAAAACCTTCACTTAAAACCTAAAGCCCATTCACTGCCCTCATAGCATGCATCATCATCGTCACCATTAGCATCATCATTGTCGTCATCATCATCATCACCACTACCTTTCTGTTTCACTAGTCTTGGTGGTTTCCAACAGTTTTAAAAAAACAACTAAAAATAAAGCAAAATACAAAAGTTAAAAATGTCATAAAACTGTCCATAAAATTTGAAACATGTTTTAAAAAAAACAAGAGTATTTAAAATAAGAAGTGAAGTAGCAAAAATGCATATAATTCTAACAAGTACATAAGCCGTGACATTTAATTTTTTTAAAAAATCATGTTTCGAGGCCCCTCATAACCTGAACCCTTAAGCCGTAGCTTGCTTAGCTTGTGTGCAAATCCTCCATTCCTCTGCATGCAGAGGGTTTCTTGTCCAGTCCCTGCCTTCCTTGTTTAGAGGCCTGCCAGCCAACACCAGAGACTTGCTGCCAGTCAGAGCAGACCGTACTAAACTATGCACACCACTGATGCTCTCTGAGGCAGCTAGTATGGATCATCAGCACACTCCTCCCCCACCTTCTGTCCCTGGAAATAAGGTGGATGCTGAAAAATGAACTCTGTAACAACTCAGAACAACCAGATTTTTACCAGGCAATCCCATCCGCCCTGCAAAAAGCAGGAGGGACCATGAGTTTTTACATTGTTATAAATGTGTGAATGACATACAAGGGAGCCAGTGGAGTGGACAGGAGCTGATGGGACCATCCAGCTGCAAAACATACTGGGTGCCCACTGGCCAAGTCAGGATCTGGGGCCAGTGCTGCCATCAGGCAGAGTGAAACAGGCAGCCTCCCGAGATCAAAGCCTGGGTGGCAGTAAAGAGCAAACTGTCAATTATTTAAGATATTTTAACAGCTGGGGAGAGGCAGGCTGTAATTTGGATTTTGCCTCTGGCACCCAAATACTGCCTCCTCTGCTGCTGCTGCTGCTGCCACCACCTTTTGCTGTCATTTTGGAACAGTGGTTGGGAAAATGAGAGAAAAAGCTACAAAAAGTTGCACCAAGCTCTCCTGGTATACAAAGTAGGCAAGATGGGAAGTAACCCATTCTAGTGCAGAAGGAACATTGTTTCGGCACGTGCAGGGTTGCCACAAGACTCCCAAGAGAGGAAATGTTAAGAACGTCAGTGTGTCACTCGTCAGATCCAAAACATCTTGAGTGCACAGGCTGCCCAGATGTTACTAGAAATCCAAGGCCTGAAGGCACACACCTCTCCCTGTCATTGTTTGCTTCTGACAACAATTCAAAGATACACTGCTCCTGAACTGTTTGTTTGCTTTGTGGGACTAAAAAGCCACTAATAAACCTCCATCCATGAGGGATGCTCAACAAACTGCTAGGCTTTCCCATGCAGCTGTGGGCTGCTTGTTGTGAGGTTCAAGCTACAAGGCCAATCTAGCCTCTCCCTGTCATTGTTTGCTTCTGACAACAATTCAAAGATACACTGCTCCTGAACTGTTTGTTTGCTTTGTGGGACTAAAAAGCCACTAATAAACCTCCATCCATGAGGGATGCTCAACAAACTGCTAGGCTTTCCCATGCAGCTGTGGGCTGCTTGTTGTGAGGTTCAAGCTACAAGGCCAATCTAGCCTTGTATTCACTAGTCCAGCCTCCTGCAATGAAAGGAAGCTGCAGGAGAGATTTGGGATGCCTGGTTGCTTCTCAAGCATTCTTTTTGAGACAGACTAGGCCCATGCTAATTCTTATTCCTCCTTAAACTACTGCCTTCATCTCTGGCTTCTTTTAAGAACTGAAAGAATGCTTTAATGGACTATACCAAAGTACTTGTCTAGTATCCTATTCAGCCAGCTGAAAAGTTTCTGGTATGCTTACTGGCAGAAGCTGAAGACAATTGCCTTTTCCTATTGTTTTATTCTCCCCTAGCTACTATCTTTAAGCGGTAGACTGCCTCTGAACCTGGAGGCTTCTACTGAAAAGCCATCCCCACCTGTTGTTGATAGTCTCCCTTGCATGGATTTGTCAGATCTGAAGTGGATGTATGCGTGTGGTGGCAACTGAACGCAGAGGAAGTAAAGAGTAATCGAGCTAAAAGCAGAGGTGTAACCCAACATCTTAGGACCCTGGGTTGGGATGGGAGAGCACTCTGCTCTCTATTCCTCTTTCTTTGGGTTTCTTCTTTAAGAGTAAAAGAAATAATAATGGTTGGAGCAGGAGGCAGAATCTATCTAGCAGATTGGGCCCTGGCAGGTGGAATCTGGGAACCCCTGATGAGACACAGCCCTGATTTGGGGTTACAACAACAGTGGGGAATGAGAGCAGAGAGAGGGTGATGGGAGGTGGGTGTCTTCTAAGTGCCACTCAGGCATCAGGATTCCCATCACAAAAGGGGCTGTTGGTCTTGGTGGCAGCTCCCGATATAGAAGTCACAAAGGCAAGTATGACCTGGGCAAGGCCACTCCCAAATTTGGGCAAGCTGTAAGGAGAGGGTGACCAAACACGGTCCTGTGTAGGGCTCACAGACAAACCCTGGATCAGCGGGGATCAGCAGAGGCAGAGCTGGTGCTTTCTAGTCCCCGTGTTACAGATGACATCATGCTCAAGAAATCAATTTTCCCTTTGGAGAGAGGGAAGGCAGCAAGTGGAGAGTGCAGAGAAGGGAAGGAGCCTTGCAGACCATAAAAATACATTTTGAGGATGTTCTTAGGACAAGGAAATCTGAACAAAACCAGAGGCTTTCTCCAAGGTATGTCTGTGTGTCTGCATATAAAAAGGGTGTGGTTAGGATGCCCCCTTTTTGGTTACAGGTCTGAATCTTAGAAAGACACACAGTCCCCTAGGGACCAAAGCCCTCTTCTTTAAGTCTTAGAGCCCAGGCCTCTAAAGGATGGTCTCTTTTCTCCATCCCCACTCCGTGATCCAGCCACTCTTTCCACTGTTGCCCACCCCAGGGATCTTTTGAGGTTGGAAAGTATGACGGTTACAGTCTCTCCAAAGCTGAGCCCTCTCACCCTGGGCATCACACCTGCAAAGGGAACTGACTGCAGAGACAGGAGACGCGGTCAGCCCCACAGATGGTCGTTTCCTGAGGCTGCTCTTTTGGGCACCCCAGCCAGCTGCAACGGAGGGACTAAGGAGCAGGGCTGTGGCTCTGAGAGGTACCAGGACTGACAGTATAGCCTAGGGGGTAGAAAAGGGCAGGCACATCAGGGAAAAGTCCCCAGAAGGAGGGCAATGGCTGCTCCAGATAGAGGAATCTGAGGCACCAGCGGGGGTGCCCTTTGACCTACTTCTGTTCCCTTGCGGTATGGGGTGCCCCCATTTTCCTTCAGGTGTGTCCCCCATCTGCTTTCAGTTCAGGTTGGGCTCACCCCTGCAAGTGAAGCGCACCAAGAGGTTTAGAGAAAAGAGGCAAAGTCCCTGCCTCTTCCCTGCCCCCAGGGCATGAGTCAGAGATGGGGGGTGAGAGGAGAAAACTGTACCCCTTCCCCGAGTCACGGCTCAGGACAGTCCTGATCCTAAGCAAGGCAGAAGTGCTTAAGCTTACACACACACACACACACACACACACACACACACGCAGTCCGAGGGAAACCGTCTCATGGAATCAAGAGGAGAACAGAGCGGGTGCCGATGAGGCCAAGTTTTCCCCACATCCCAGGGTCAAAAAGATGCTGAGAAAGAGAGAGATCAGCCAGGTCCCTCTCTCCACTTCTTAAATCTTCTCACACCAAGAATGCGCATGCAACGGAGAGGGTGTTTCTGCAAAGAATAAGCCTAGGGGGAGAGCATTCCCGGGGTGAGAGAGAAGTCACCGGGATTTCCCCACCACAAGGAACCCAGGGGAGCAGAGCAGCTGGGCAAAAGGGTCCTCATATTTCACCACCACCACCCAGAAGAGTTTCTGCAGGCGGTCATCCATCCCACCCACCTCTTTCTCCGTTTCAAACAAGAGATCTTGGGTCTGATGCGGGGGAAAGAGAGGCGAAATTGGCGGCTCCCACCCGCACCTCGAAATGGGACGAGAACGGAGGGGGGCCCTCAGGGTGTGTCATCCCCGCAAAGGAAAGCCCCTGGAAAAAGCCGGGGGACCCCCCCGCGCCCCTGAATCTCAAGGGTGCCGGCGGGAGGCGGCTGAGGAGGTCCCCCTCCCAAAAGCAGAGGAGGTGTCGGCGGATCCTCCTCCTGCTCCATCACACAAAGAGTGAAAGGGGGGGAAATCCTCCAGGCATTTACTTCGCCTCCCCCACCCTTTTAAAACAGAGAAACCCTGGACAGGGATGACGGGTTCCCCGCCGTCACTCAGCATCCCCACAGAGCGAGCGGGGCAGAGGGCTGACCGCCGGCTTGCTGCCCCTCGAGGACAAGCCCCCAACGGGAGCGCCCCTACCTGGAGCCGGGGGAGGCCATCCCGCGCCTGCCGGCCCCGGCCCCTTGCGGGCAGTGTGGAGGGGGCTCTCTCCCCGCCCCGGGGTTGCCCCGCCGCCTCACCTGCACCTGCATGAAGGAGCCCCGGTAGAAGCAGCAGGCGGCCGCCGACAAGGCGCTCCAAAGGCTGCAGCGGTCCGTCATGGCTCCCCCGGTCCGCCGCCGCCGCCGCCACCAGCCGCAGCCCGCAACCGGCTGAGATGCCCGGCCGGCCGCTGCCGGCTTTTAACTTCCAGCCGCCGCTCGGCTCGCCGGCTCTCTCGCCCCCTCCCTGCCCGCCGCCACCCCCGATTACCTCATCCCTTGGCGGGGGCGGGGCCGGGGGCGGAGTCCGGGGAGGGTGGGAGGGGGAGGAGGGCCAGGGAGACCCCAGAGGACAGCCGCCCCCCCAGCTCGCTCCCCTCTCCTCCCCTCTGAACGGCAAGGGGAGAAAGGATGGCACAGGGGTCCCCCTCCCGTTCCCGGAAACTGGGTGGGGAGGGGGCTTTTCCCCCGGTGGTTTTTAAACATTGTTTGATCCTCACCCTCCCTTCCAAAACGCACACCCCTTTCCGATCATTGCCCCCTCCCCAATACAGCTCTAAACGCCGCCCCCCCCCCGTCCTGCAAATCCATCATAATGTGCCCCCTATGGCGCTCTCAGGCAGGCTCTTGGTTTCTCTCTCCTACCCTTGGATGTTTCCACACTACACAATGTACAGCACTTTGATACCAGTTTAGCTGCCATGGCTCCATCCTATGGAATCCTGGGATATTCAGAATCCTCTGCCAGAGAGCTTCTAGTGCCTCACCAAACTAAAAATCCCAGGATTCCATAGGCTGGAGCCATGGGGGTCAGACCAGTGTGAGGGTGCCACTGTTGTGTGCTGTGGACAACTGCACACTGCCAGGCCTTTTGGGAGGGGGGGCCGGGGCAGCCCACAGCGCCCGATGAAAAAGTGGGACGACAGAGGTTTATTCCGGGTTGCCTCTTCCAGACGGGAGGGAGCGTGGGTTCTTACCACGGGTAACGCACGGAGTGCCTTCTGAGTGACCTGTTCACTGAGACAAGCCACAACTTGAAACACACAAAAGCTTTATTCCTGTCAGTGAGCACAACGCAGACCAAGAAAGCTGGCGCCTCCATCTTGAGAAATTCTGGGCAGAAGATGAGGACGTACAGAGGGGGCAATTCCTCCTTGGCTCTGAGCCCTTCCCCTGAACGACAAGCTTTGCCCTGAACCAACCCCATCTACCCTGCCAGCCACAGATGACGGGATGCTGACCCCGGTGATCTTCTAAGAAGCTGGCCACTGCTTGGCTTTTTGGCAGCAGGCATGAGCCAAAAAAAAAACAAAAAAACCTCCAGCCAAACAAGCCTTCTGCAGCTCTTGAGCTGGATGGAAATTGTGGTCTTAAAATTCCCTGCATAATGTCAGGCATTAAACTTAATGCAGGGTTTATCCTAAGTTCGCCCTTGAGTGCCTCTCTTGTTGATGCTGCATAGTACAACATGCGCACACACTGGCATATTTTTTTAAAAATGTTTTGTAACCTCTCTCATGCAGACTTGCTCTTTGGACAACCTCTGATTCTATGTGGGCCTTTCCAGAATTTTGTCCAAGGAAACTCACTCTTTCTCTCTCTCTTTTCATTTGATGCCTCTATTGTTGAGAAATATGGGGGGATGAAGGCAGAGCGGGCTTCAGCCCTCTGAAGACTAGGCTGGGAGGGGGGCTGAGGGTCCCCCTCCCTGAAATGAACACCCTAAATTGGATCACCAAGGCTCCTATGTCGTTGAGCCTCCTCAGGAAATATTGATCAGAAGAGTAGTAAATGATCAAACCCTATGAAATGTTAAGCCAGCAATTGTCACTGAGGCCTCCCAGGAGTAATAAAGGCTGTCCGAACTCTGTCTGGGCTTACTCGGGAACACTGAACATACACACAACACTTCAAAGGGGACATCGTGCTTGCAAGAGGCTTTGTTAAAGATACCTGAGTGGAAATGGATGGGGAAAGTCATCGGCCTTATCCCTGCAAGCAAGCAAAATTAAGAACAACCTGCCTGCCAGCGTTGAGCTCCCTTCTACCTTAAAATCTATTCTGAACAATCTACTGCAACTCCCATTTTCAACAGAAGCCTTAAGAACTGCTTTGCAGTCTTTTAGGGCAATGAGATGTTGCCCCTGAGGCACCTCTTTCAGTCTGGCCCTCGGGAGGGCTCCTCTGATCAAAGCTTGCAAATCCAACTTTTTGAGGGCTACACCTCCCAGCATCTTCCATCCTGCATGGCCAGCTGTGGTCCAAAAGCAAGAGCTCTGTAGGGAAAGAACTCCCAGACTCCAGACACCCACCAAGAAGAACCAGAAACCATGCGGAGGTGAGTAAGCTTTTGAGTCCTGCAGAATTCTTTGTCAGGCTAAGTAGTAGTTTTCAAAGTAGAGGATGAGGGAAGAAACAGCAGTGTGCCAAATTATAACCCAATGTTATGGTTGTGGGGTCCAGAGGCACACCCAGTATCAAGTGCAGAGGTAGGCAAATGTGGCCTCCCAGGTGTTTTTGAACTACAGGTTCCATAATCCACAAACCATTAACTCTGCTGTTGTTGTTATTTATATTCTGCTTTTTCCCCAAAAAAATTGTGATTCAAAGTGGCTCACAATTTAAAAGAACAATGCTCATGGGATTTGTAAGCAGATAGAAAACTTAGAGGACTGTAACTGCCAATCCCTGCCTAAGACAGATCCCCATGCTTTAGTATTTGTGTTGCCAGCCTGGCCAAAACACCCTAGAGATACCAGACACCATTTCACCTTGGAAGCTAAGCAGGGTCAGCCCAGGTTAGTACTTGGATGAGAGACCACCAATGAATACCAGGTGCTGTAGGCTCTATTTCAGAGGAAGGAACCACCTCTGAGTATTCCTTGCCTAATAAAGCCCTACGAAATCCATGGAGTCATCTTAAGATGTCAGGCAACTTGAAGGCACATACACACACACACACACACACATGGGGACAGTTTGATGCCAGCTTCTCACCCCTTTAGAAAAATAAGTTGCTTGATCTGCTCATTTCTCTTTGATCATCTTCCACAATGCTTGCTTGAATATACTTCTGAGGAGGGAAAGTATCTCACTGGCACAGCACATGCTTTAAACCCAGACGGTTGCATGTCAGGTTTAGCTGCCAGCATCCCCAGGTAGCAGGTGATGGGAAAGAGATGCTGTAAGATAGGTAGGTTCCTACCGGAGTTCAAATCCCTGCTCAGCCATGGAATCCCACCGGGTGACCTTGAGCAAGTCACACTCTCTCAGCCTCAGAGGAGAGCAAACGTCCTTGGAATAAATCTTGCCTCAGCATCACCATAAGTCAGAAATGACTTGAAGGCACAAAACAACAAGAAATGTAAGGTCTCCTTTCAAAGTGACTAAACCAAGAAAGTTAGTTCTTTGATTCAGATCAGAGGAGGAAGGAGGAGGAGGAGGATTTATAATTTTAAAATGATGCACCTTTCCATTTTCATTAGCTGGAATGAGACCATTAGGCAGAATGCGGCAGTGGGGAGGGAGGCAAAATGAAGACATTGCCCTCCTCTAAATAAGAATCTGTGCACACCCCCCCATGAAATTTTCCTTCAGTCTCCAAATTTCTGGCAGTGCAGAGAGTGAAGCCCTAAAAATTATTTGTACTTAAAACTTTTCTATTCCATTTCTCACTTTGCCTTTCCCTTTTCTTTGGATGATTAAACTGTATTTTGAAATGCTTGCCTTAAGTTTTAATTTACTGCAACAGAGAACTAGAATGGTGTTGTGGTTTGAGCACTGGGCTAGGATTCTAGGAGACCAGGTTCCAAATCCCCACTCAGCCATGGAAACCCACTGGATGATCTTGGGCAAGTCACACTTTCTTAGCCTCAGAGGAAGGCAATAGCTGATCACTGTAGATGAAGCTCGCTGAGGAAAACCATAGGATGGGGTTACCATAATTTGAAGTCAGCTTGAATGCATCTAACAAATACAACAACAAATGTGCTCATTCCTCTCCCACCCATAACTACAGCCCTCCTTCCATGTCAGCAAAATGACAGGCATTGCACTGAGTTTTAGACCAAGCTTTAAAAGAGCTCTCCAAAGTGCTGAAGCTCTTTTCCGGATGAGGTTTGGCATCCCGAAGACCTCCTTTAAATTTCAGCCTAAAAGTCAAAGCAGATTCACGGTGCCACTGATGTGGAAATTACCACCTGCTTCTACCCATGTGGTTGATGCTGGGTGAGGTGCTGGAGAAGCAAGGTTCAGGCCTTGTGCCTCCTAAGTCAGCCAGTGGTAGTGGAGGATGCAATCTGGCCACCAAAATGTTCCACTGTCTGTTTCTGCACGTGGCCCAGGGTGGGTGGGCTCTGTCTTGGGTCTGCCCTGAAGACAGATGGTAGAATCTTCTCCTCTCCCATTTTGAGATACACACCCAAGCCCTGCCCCCTTGCAAAAACAGCCACCCCAAGATATGTCGGTATGCTTTTTAAATGCTGCGGTGCCTTCAAAGAAGAGCATTACTTTACCTGCTAATGTGTGGCGGCATTTGTGCCACAGTTAATATTTGGATGGGGCTTCTTCTTCCTGCCTGTGAAATTAATTCAAACAAAGTGGCACACATTCCCCCAAGAAAAGACACCTGGAGCCACCACTGTCGAAAGAGAGAGTGTTTCTTTGCAGTGACACCGATGGGAGTTAAATGTGTCCCAAGCGCCTCTTCTTCGTTAAGACATTTGGAACCTGACAGAGAATGACGGAGTCTACCAGGGACTGAGCTAAAACCACGTGGGGTTTGGAAAGAATATGAACACTCAAGATGCTTCAAGGGAGCAACGCTTCAAGGGAGCAACACGTGTGACAGCCAGGGCTGTGTAGTCTCTGCTCAAAAAGAAAAGAAGGCCATCTGAATTCTTTGCACAGCTGGGTCAGCAAGGAAGATTTTTCAAAACTACTCCTATCACTCCCACAATTACAATTATCTCCAAACATATTGGGACATACACGTGCATAAATCACGCTATGCACACAGGGCCAAAATATTACCATGGTGCAATGGATGCATTCTGTTGACAATAGCAGAAACAGAGTTGCACAGACAGAACATTCACCTATGCCTCGTCTTTGAAAGCTGCACATGGTGCATTGGGGTTGTGCATCCCATTCTTTCCACTGTGGTTGGGCATTGGGCAATTGTACCCAGTCACTGACATGTCCCACACAGTGTTGCTGCCATGGCATAGGTCTGCATGTGGGTATTTATGTTAGGCTAAAAGGATGTTAATGCCAGTGTGGTGTAGTGTTTTGAACATTGGACTACAGCTCAGGAGACCAGGATTCAAATCCCCGCTTGGCCATGGAAACCCACTGGTACTAGTTCAGCAATGGAATTTGCTGCTGCCTCAGAGTATGATGGAGTCTCCTTCTTCGGAAGTTTTTAAATAGAGGCTGGATGGCTGTCTATCGGGAGTGTTTTGATTGTGAATTCCTGCATGGCAGAATATGGTTGGATTGGATGGCCCTTGGGGTCTCTTCCAACTCTATGATTCTATAATTTCTCACACACTGTCTGTCCCTGGGCTGTGCTTTATCGGAGGCAGCTCCCAAAGTGAAGAAGGTGCCCTATTTCTTGACTGAGCAATGGATTGGTGCTCTGGTCAACTTTGGAGTGGCCGAGAGCCATTTTCCACCACTCTCAGTCCTGCCATGTGCTGCACCCGGAAGGCCACTTCTGTTTTGTTTTTTTTAAAATATTGAGCACTTGGGGGATAATACAAGCTGTGCATCCATGGCTCACTTTAGAAGAAAATCACACCCTCTCTGGTACAATTCTTCTGTTTGGGGTAAGAAAATGGAGGGCCCTCACCTGAGGGCCACAAAACAATCCTGGGACCGACACGCACAATCTATCATCCATATTATTCCTGCCCCTGCTCTGCCGTATAGGCCAGTGGTCCCATATTTCTGGAAATGACACAATTGCATCTATCTGGACCTCTTTCTCTCAGATGCCTCCGCTTCTCTGTGCCTCTCGCAGGCACCCCCCCACTAAAAGTTCTGCTTGCATCCATCAATGGGACCAAGGGAAGGAACAGATGGTAGCTGATAAGACTTGGAAGATGCCAGAGTTAAAAGAATGTCAAGGGTTGTGATTCATCCTGTTGCAAAGTGATTTCTCCCACTTTCTTTTTGGTAGGCGGTGGGAGGGGTGTTGCTTTCCTAGAGAGAAGGGAAACTCTTTGTGGGGGGAAAGGGGGAGAGGAGGCAGCTTCTCTTGGTAGAAGGAGCATTCTGGTGTTAACACACACACACACACATACTAAATGACAAGCAGCTTTCTCTCCCACCCCTCCCCTTCCTTATTCTCATCAACCTGCCTGTCTCTGTTTTCGTTCAGCCTCCTCGATTTTCTGGGACAGGCTCAGATTTCTCTCTGTGTACAGTGCTCAGAAATGTCAGCTTTCATCACTGGCTCCCTTCCTAACCCCCCCACCACCACCCAACCATCTCTCTGTTCTGGGCCTCCCGGGATCCATCACCATCTAGTCTCTTCTTTAATATGTTGAGAACTGGGAGCAGCCAAGGCTTGTCTCTGTCATGCTTGAGAATCTGGGGTGGGGTGGGGAGCTCAGAACAAAGGGAAGGGAAGGACAAAGGAAGAAGGGGAGAAGAAGAGGGAAGGAGGGAGGGAAGGAGAGAGCACAAGGGCTTATCCACACCGTTATTTTGAATTCAGAAAAGCACACTTGATAGTCTGTGTGTGGCAGGTGAGGGCAATGTCTAGGTGTATCTTGGTGTAAGTGTGCAAGAAAGAACAAATCAAGGCGAGTTTGGGGAACACCGACTTAAAACTTTTGTAGACCTCCCTGTTACCTACATGGTTACACCTCTTTTTCTTCCCCTTCAGATCCTTACTCAAAATTCACCACCCTCTGCATCCCCATAACTGGAGCACCTTTGGTTTAATCATTATATCTTCCCAAATGAAAGGAAGCTCCAGGGCATTCAATGAATTTTCACTCTCTCCCTTTCTCAGTGCTGAACTGAGACTGGAAGCACTTTGCAGGCAAAACCCTACCCCTGTTCCTTATGAATTTTTGTAAAGGTATCATGCTACTTGATGGTCCTGTTATCCAGGCACTGGGCCACAATCAAAGCCTGGAAAAATTATCTTTTTTTTTTTTTGTGAAAATCTACAGCTTCCAAAGTCCCCTCTTAACCAGCATAGCCCTAATGGGTAAGGGATTCTGGAGATCAGCCCAGCACCTCCTCCCAAAACACTTTCCCAAGATCCACTCACATAACCCTTTTGTATCTGGTTACAGGAACACAGCCAGACACTTCTGTGAATCCTCCTACCATCACAGAAGTGTCTGGCTTTGTTCCTATTGCCCAAAGCAAAATGGTTACATCATCTGCATAGACCTCCGGAGGACCCCAGGAGAAGATGTAACCATTTCATGTCTGGCTACAGGGACATAGCCAGAGGCTTGTCTGACCCGCCCCTCCCCACCAGACACAAAATGGCCATAGTGGGGGGCCTGCAGGGACTCCACAGTAGGTTCAGGGTGTTGGTGACTGGCCACTAAAGCTGCAGTGTGGAACTAGTACGCTATGCTGTGGCTATGCCTTCTATCAGCCCCAACCAGAACAGGGCAGGGAAAGGAAATATTGGGTCTCCTACTGCTGAACTGCAGTGGACCTCTGTGCCTGGATTTAAAAGTATTTTCAGGACAAACAGTGCTTGTTCGTTTCTCATGGGCAAAACTCAGCAGCTTCTCTGACCCACAGTAAACTTCCTAGCAGAGGCAACAGTGGGATAAAAGTTTTAGCTGGCATCACCTCTGATCTCTAATGAATCCTCTGGAATGTTAATAGTTTTGCTGGATGGGTGGGGGAGATAAGCACTGATTTTGTGCTGGATTTGAAGAGGTTTTCTCTCCTCCCCCCTACTCCCTGCATCCCTTTCCACGTGACAATTAGAAAGGCAGAGGGGATGAGAAGTGTGCTTTTGCCACAGGGGGTTGTGAAAACAAATCACAGGGCTGTATGAAATAACTGGAAAAGAGACCCTTAATCCAAAGGATATAGGATGATTACGTGTATGGGTGCCTTCAAGTCTCCTGTCAACTTACAGTGAATCCATGAATTTCATAGGGTTTTCTTAGGCAAGGAATACTCAGAGGAGGTTTTAGCGGTCCCTTCCTCTGAAATATAGTATACAGCATTTGGTATTTGCTGGTGATCTCCCATCCAAGTACAAACCATCCAAGTACAAATCAGTATAAACCCGCTTAGATTCCAACACCAGATGGGATTTGGTGCCCGATCCTTCATGCAAATATAGATCTGATCCTTCATGCAAACACAGTTTACTCAAGAGAAAGTGCCATAATTCAGTTTCCTACCTTCACATATTCACTGCAAGATCCTAATCCATCCTGGTGCCTATAAAATGAAATGAAAAGGCATGATCAATAAGCAGGTAGGAGGAGCTGAGAGGCAGGCAAGGTTGAAGGCATCAAAACATACAGAAATTTAAATGTGGGCAAAGTCATAAAAACCCTATACTTACTTCCAAACTTAGTTCAAAGTGCAAAAGTAGTTCATTGCTACATGCCTCCAAGTTGTTCCCAACTTATGGCAACCCTAAACAACCCTTTCATAAGGTTTACTTGACAAAGCATGGTTAGAGGGGGATTGCCATGGACTTCCTCTGAGGCTGAGAGAGTGTGATTTCCTCAAGGTCACCCAGTGAGTTGCCATGGCTCAGAGTGGACTCAGACACTAGTCTCCACTAATAAGCTTTGCCATCCTGACCACACTGTGATATTGCTGGCCACACTTCTTCTGTGAAATGTTGGAGGATATATGGGTCCATGTTGCAAAACCCATGGAAGTGCAGAAAGAAAAGAAAAGAAATCTTAAAGGATAATCATGGTTTAATTCACAAGCTGGCTCAAATCAAATAATCTCATTTTAAAATGCAATCTAAACTCATTTCTCTCCCTCATCCCTTGTGGCTAAGTCCTGTTGATTCCAATGAGTCTACTCTTAATAGGCCTGGATCTAACCCTCCCACTGGGAAAGGATCTGGACCTTTGAAAAATGATATCTCCAGTAATTCTCATGAAACAACGAAACATTGCCCACAGGAGTTATTCTCTGCCAAAGGGGGAAAAAATTATAATCTATAAATGGATAATGATTTGCCAGGAAACGGAGACAGCTAGAACATAAGAGGTCGCTGTTGCTACCTCCATTTCAAACGTACCGTGGACATACTAAGTTAAAAACCACCCAGCGGGAATGTTTAGAAATGTGGCCAACAGGAATGGCAGTGCAGGAAAAGGAGGATTAGGAGTTCTGGTGAAGAAGGTCAAGAGGAGGTGGAAAGGTATGGAAGATTTTTTTGAATCCTCAAATTTTTTAAAAAAATGGTTGAATTTTCAAAGTACAAACTACTGTCCAAAGTTACGAAGACAGGGGAAAAGAAGGAAAAAGAGGGTACTACAGAGATATGAATGTAGGCTAGGCATAAATATGAATATAAACTGGCCATATTTCCATAAATGTGTTTTCTTGAATGTGGGATCTATGAAATACACGTTGATGCTCAAGCAGTACGACCTTCTGACCACTGAACAACAGAGGATGAATGTTTGGTTCATTCAGCTTAAGAACCACTTTTCATGCACTCAAAAAGGTAGCGGGATGGCAATGCATTCTTTCATGCCATTATTGCATTGGTGTGTCATTAGTGTTAGTCCCTGTGTTTGCTTTCTCACACTTGGAATATGACAAGACTATTTATATCACCCTTTTTGCTCTATTTCCTGATCCATGACAGAGATTTTTTTCAAAACTAAACAAAACAGGGAACCATAATTGTAGAATTGTGCAATGATACTATTAGGGGAACTGCTCCCCCACCCACCACACCCTGCTTCCCTGAATTGAGAACAAACAACTTTTGGACTCGAACTCACTTTGCAGCAACCGAGGTAAGCTGAGGAGAAAGGGGGAAAGTGGAAGAAGGAGAGAGAAACTGGGACATTTTAGAAGCAGCTGAAAAAGTGAGATGACAGGGGATTAATTGGGACTCTCCTTCCCTAATCAGGACAGCTGGAAGGTATGCGTTGGTTGGGGATGATGGGAACCAAAGGCTAGCATCCCCAAAGGGCACCAATCGGGGGAAAGGCTGTGCTAATGCCATAGGTACCCACAATGATACACGCTCTCCATTTCCCTGTGACTCACTGTCCGTGTTTGCTTTTCCAGCTTCCATCTGGGAAGAGGGGGGAAGTTAGTGGCACATGAGTTTGTATATGACCATTTCCTCTCTCGCTTTCCTGTCCCATTCAGCCCTCCCATCTGTTTCCGCGAAATGTTCCCAAACGGCAGGAACACAGGAGAACATCTTGCAGGACGGAAACAGTCCCTCAGTGAAGAGGTCTGAAAATAACTTGTGGGACCCTGGGGTCAGGAACCAGATGCGGCCTCCACCCTTACTTTGAAACTGGTGAGCTGGGAAATGGCAACTCTCCATCCATTGCACCTTGAATTAGTTTCTCTTTAGAGAAGCACATTTTCATGAAGCATCAGGAAGAAACTTCGTAAACGTGAGGACAAAATCCTCCCCTGGCCATTTCTAGCAGCTTCTCCAAATCCTGCCCCAGGATATTTGAGATCTAACCTTTCTGTCATGAGGACTAGAAGCATGCCTTTAAAAAAAAAAGGCACAAATTATTCTCAACTATCACACAAGCACTGTCTGCCATGAACTGAGTCATATACTTTGATCTAAGCAAAGAGAAGTTTGTGTTTAGGAAACAAAGACACTGCAAAGGCAGTGTTAAACATTAGGCAGAAATGAGGGAGATCTCTGACCATAACTGAGAAGCTGGAAAGCCAGGCTAAACGTGGACAACTTGTGATGCAGGCAAAAATGCATTGAAGTGTTCAGATTTTAAACAATGGCTATCACATCTGCCGTGAGAAGAACATTATGGGTTAGTTTCTAAGATTATTATGGCAATAATGCCACCTGGAACAGTACATGTGTTTTATCTTCCAATTGCTCACAAAGCTTTTCTTATTTTTCCTGGTGTTGTGCTTCTTAAAATATACATGCACACTCGTAAAATAAAAATTAAGCAAACGGACTGCTCAGGTAGCTTACAGAAACATATGATGCAGAGGATCAGTGTCAAAACAGCCACGTGACTGAATGGCAACTGGTAATTCTTGGGCCAAAACTGGCCCCCAAAAGATGTTACTTGTGATGCAGACACATGCATTCCTGTCCAGGTGCCAACCTCCCCAGAGCCAGTGTGGGTGTTGTGCTTTGACCAGGGAAACAGTTTTCCCAGCCTGGTGTCTTGGAGATGTGGTTGGACGACAACTCCCATTGTCCCGCAGATTATCATGGTTTATATTTCCTCTCATCTTCTCTCTGTCTGATGTGTGAAAAACTTCCATTATTATGAAATTTTCCTTAATTTCATTTGGTGGTGATGTTGTTTGAGCGAGTTTTGCTTACTTTTTCAGGCTATAACTCACAGAATTCCATGGCTAACATGGCCACTATGGTGGTTGGGGGATCTTGGAAGTTGTTGTCCCGAAAAGGAACTTTCACAAGCTCTGGCTGTTTGTTTCTATTGGTTTGACTCTTCCAGTACGTCACACTCAGAAGACCAGTGACTCATACAGGGGACAGCAAGCTCCCCAGGGTTGGGTAGCAATTACTTTCTGTCACCCTCTAATCTTTTCATGCATACCAGTGAAACAAGCCTCTGCTTTAAATTCAAAATGAGATCACTGCCTCCCGCCGCCCGCAGCTAGCAAGCAACAGGAACAAAGAGAAGGAGTCAGTTTTTCCTTGGCTGTCCTCAAACAGCAGATCTCCGCACAAGTGAGTTGGTTTTTCAGCACCAGATTACAGGGCTTGGTCTACCAGTGAGCAAAGTAAGGCTGTTGCCTCAGGTAGGAGATGCTGGGAAGTAGCAGCAAGTTGGGGAAGAAGGAAGCTACAGGGTGAAGATATAGTGAAGCCAAAGCTCACAAGGTCACGACATGAGGACATCAAAATTAACAAGTACGATGCCATCTATCACCCACAACCCTTCGACCTTCCCTTTTTCTCTGGAGCTTAGCAAGAATCTTCATAAGGAGATGGATTTTTTTCTCCTAGCAACAAAGTATTTTTTAGAAGGTAGCCCTGTTTTACTGAAAAGTATTTTGTGGTGCCTTGGCTTTGCATGGGCAATTAAGACCCATTAGCATTACAAAAGACTGGCTTTTCTAGTGGAGAGGAAAACCTGCTAGAACTAGTTTGCTGATAATGGAACAACATGGATGCCTGCAATTTTAGAAGACTCTTTTTGAGGATGTGGCTGTCGAGGCTATCAAGCTCAATGCCTGCACAAACATTTACCAACACCCCCCCCCCTTCACTGATGCTACACAGACAATACAGTGCTCATAAGGCTGGGTTGCTGCCTTCAGGTAAAATGGACCTATTACCAGTGTTGAAGAAAGATTAAACTTGCCAGAGAGCCTTTGCACAAAGAATGGTATGGTGGGAAAAGGAACAGGTTCCATCTTGCTCTTTGTCTCAGGTGGCAAAAAATCTAAGGTGGCTCCACTGAGTGAGACTCTGTGAAACAAAATTGCCTGGATTTTTTTCTGTATAGATTCACACCCCTGGTGCACACATACTCTCCAACATTTCACAGATGAAAACCAGAACACGTGTAGCCAAGCAACATCAGAATGTGGTGAAGAAAACAAAGGTATTATTAAGGAAGAACACACAAGCTAGGAAAGAGTGTGGCATTATGCTTTTGTTCGAGCTTACAGGGAAGGGCAAGACTGTGTCCTTTCCTCTCCTCTCCTCCCTGCAGCAGAGTTAACTGAGTGCAGGCTACTTTTGCGTTTTCAACTTAGTTTGCAGTGACTGAAGTAGCCAAGACAAAGAGGAACGTGGGAGAGGAAGACAGAAAACCTGGGGCATTTTAAAAGCAGCTGAAAAAGTGGGATGACAGCAGATTAGCTGGAACTGTTGCTGCCAAACTGGGATGGTTGGAGGGTGCGGCTACCAATCATCTTGCCCAGAATGAATGTGAGAACAATGTGGCTTTGTGCATGAGCAATTTTGCAATTTTGGGGAAACTGAAATACCAGAAAACTCTTACATTAAACACAGAATATATACGTATATTTTTTATAGAGATGGTGCTTGTCGCTGTCTTCAAAGGTTTATTTTTCCCTGCAAGATTTTGAAGGATGCTGAAGATGAACTTTTCTCAGAAAGCCGGCTTGGAGCCTTCTCATTCAGAGGCCGCCAGCTGTCAGGGCAGAGAGAAATTCATTTCACACGGCCTCCCCATGGTGTCCGGAGAGCAGTGGGAAGACCGTGGCTGCCTGGCGTTTGGAGGAGAGTGTGAGAAAAATTCCAGGGCTGGGGCAGGGGGGAGATGCTGGGCAGGAAATCAGGAGCATGAGAGCAACTGGGGAATGGAATTTAAGAGGGTCTTAAGGAACTTCTAGGCCTCCCCTCCAAAGCTGGGGGGCCCCTCTGCCGATACAGTTTTCAATGCCGAGTGCTGGTGAACCACTGCGCACCCCCACTCCCCACCCCTGGACTTGCACTCGGTTGCCACAAGGGAAGAAGGAGAAGACTATAAATAACCTCTCCCGTCTGCTAACTGCAAGCAGATGTCTTTGGCTGTGATTTCATCCTGGGACGAGGCCGGCTTGCGGCTGTATATCCAGGGAGCCCTGCAAATGAATGGCTGGTGGGATTCTTGAATGAGAGTCAACATTTTTTTTTTAAAATAGACAGTCAAAGTGCCTGGGAGAAATTCCAATGCTCCCTTTAGAATGAGACTTGCTCTACTGCTACAGCCTGGGAGAACAGCAATAGCTGGTGTGGCACCTGGCAAGGATGTAGCTACTGCTAGATTTAGGGAAGCATGGTCCCGGGGACTTCAACTAATTGGGAGGGGGTTGCCTGCCACTATCTGCACCACCCCCAGCATACCCTCCAAAATTTCACAGGTGAAAATGTGGCCAAGTAACACCAGAATGTGGTCAAGGTGGTAACAGTTCTTAATGAGAAAGGAGACACAAGCAATTTGCAGCGATTTGCTTTTGCTTGAATCTACTGGTAAGGACAAGACTCTATCCCCTCCTCTCCTTTCCCATTGCTCCATGTCCTAGTTTCTGGACCAGCAGAAAATGGGCTTGCTCCATCTTCCATATGACATCCCTTCAAGTATTTAAACATAACTATCATGTCCCCTCCTAAACTTCTCTTCTCCAAGCTAAATATACCCAGTTCCCTAAGCCGTTCCTCATAGGGCTGCATGGTTTCCAGGCCTTCAGCCATTTTGGTCACCCCCCTTTGGACACGTTTTAGCTTGTCAATATTCTTCCTGAACTATGGTACCCAGATCAGGTGGGGTGTGACAGAGTGATACCATCACTTCCCTTGACCTTGACATCATACTTTTATTGATGCACCCCAGAATCACACTGGCTTTTTTAGCTACTGCATCACACTGCTGACTCACGTTCAGCTTGTGGTCCACTAAGACTCCTAGATCCTTTTCACATGTACTGTGGTCAAGCCAGGTATCACCCATCTTATATCTGCGCATTTCATTTTTATTGCCCTAGTGTAGTACCTTATATTTCTCCCTGTTGAAGGTGCTGTGTATTAACAGGCAGCAACCCTGGATTTTAAGAGGGTTACACAAGAGTGTTAAAAACTTTCCCCGTTTGAACCTGGGAAAGGATGGTGGGTTTAAAAATGCTGGTTTTGATTGACCAAAAACCCTGGATGATGACTTCAATGTCTCTGGAAAATCCTGATGGCTTTTAAGGAACACCTACCAATAAAATGCCAAAGATTGCTATGATAAGAAGAGAAATGCCAGATGCACAGGTTCCTGACTATTATTTGGAAAGGGTCTGATAGATGGTGTTCTATAGTGGTGACAGCAAGTCTTTCCAATCAATCCAGTACCCTCCAGGATCTGTAAGACCCTGTCTCTTATCATCCTTGGCAAGCATGGCTGATTAGCTGGGGATAATGGGGGATGTAGTCTCAGGCATCTAGAAGGCACAAAGTTAGGGGAAGCTTGGAATAGAGGGTCAGACTAGGCACAGGGGAGCCCAGGTTTGGTCATGAAGCTCACTGACTAACTCATAGTCTAACCTACCTTGCAGGGTTGTTGAGAAGCTACTGTGCAAGAGAACTACGCACACTATCTTGGGCTCTCTGGAGAAAAAGAAAGATGAAAGCCTTTTTAAAAAAATTTTCTTACAACTCCTTCAACTTTATATCAATAGGTCTAAGTTGGGTGGTTCCTATAAAATGGCTACCAAGGGAAAATCACAAACACAGAGATTATTTTCCCCCTGAAAAATATGGTTTTCTAGTCAAGGGACCTGGGAATATGTTCCTGGGGTCCTCGGGGACCCCACATGGGCTGCATGTGGCCTACAGGCCAATCAATTCTCACCCCTGTGATAAGGCATTGAGGTGTCTGTTTTTAGATGCCTCTTCCTGTCATTCACAAGCAGAACATTTCAGACAAAATGGCTGATGTCACACCCACTAAAATTTTGCAGATGAAAGCTGGGACTCTTGTGGCCAAACAACATCAGAGTGGGGTTAAGATGACAAAAGTTATTAAAGAGGAAGAACGCACAAATTAGAAGAGGCTGCAGGAGTCTGCTTTTCCCTGAGCCTACTGGGAAGCGCAGGAGTCTGCCCCCATCTGTTCTTCTCACTGAGTTAATAAAGTGTAAACTGCTTTGGTCCTTTGAACTCAGTTTGTAGCAAATAAAGTAAACTGAAGACAAAGGGGGGATGTCAGAGGAAGAGAGAAAAACTGGAAGATGTTAAAAGCAGCTGAAAACTGGGACAACAGAGAATTAATTGGGACAGTTGGAGAATATGCAATGTTCAGTATAGCTTCTGAAAGTTCCTGAAAACATTTGCCTGTTGATTTCGGAAGGGTCAGCAAGATTGAGCAGGATGGAGATTAACTCTCAAATTAGCTCACCAGTTGCCTTGGCTTAGCACTCGCTTTCCTTCTCTCCCCTCAACTTTTTCAAACAAGCCACCTCTCTCGCCTATCTCTCACCCATCACAACCAGCCTTTCTTTCTCTCTCTGACTCATACTTGGTGCCCTTGCCTTGTTTGAAAGTTCGTACAACACACACAGCCTCTGCTTCTCTGGGCCCCTGCAGCCGTTGGTGGGACAGAAAAAAAAATCCAACCCCAATCACTCTCAAACGGTTGCTTGAGATGAAAGAGGGCCAGTTTTCACCAGGGAGATCTGTCAATCTCTCCCTTGATCAAGCAGACCCCAAACGGCTCTCTCTCGGAGCCAAAGAAAGCTCTTGTTTAAGGACGCAGCATAAACTGAGAAAGAAAATACAGGTTGGAAATGGATGAGGACTGGAAGAAGAAGGAAAAGCAGAAAGAGAGGAACCAGGAGAGAAAGTAAGATTTTAAAAACGGCACAAGAATGGTAGAGGAATAAAAATCTGTCCTTTCTTAAGGCTAAACTTAACGGCTGTAAAACTCATACCCTCCAACATTTCACAAATAAAAAGCAGGACTATTGTGGCCAAGCAACATCTGAGTGTGGGCAAGACAGCAAAAATAATTAATGAGGAAATACAGACAAGCTAGGAGAGGCAAAGGGCAAGATTTTGTCCCCTTCTCTCCTCACAGATGAGTTAATCGAGCAGAATCTGTTCTTGCCCTTTGAACTCAGTTTGCAGCAATAGAATTAAGCTGAAGACAAAGGGGGAAGTGGCAGGAGAGGGAGAGAGAAACGAGGATATTTTAAAAACAGATGAAAAAAGGGGCAATAGAAGATTAATCCAGATTGTCCCTGCCAAATCAGGACAGTTTGAGGGTATGAAAACTGTCTTTTTTTGGACTACACTTTTCATCTCACACTGCACAATTATTGCTCTATGATTCTACTACAACTGCCATGGCTGCATCCTATGGAACCCCAAGATTTGTAGTTGATGAGACAATAGAGCTCTCCAGCACCCCTCCCTAAACTGCCAATCCCAGGATTCCATAGGATGCGGCCACGACAAAAGTTGAATCATAGCACTATAATTATGTAGCGTGAAAGGGCTAGTATCCCTCAGAAAGCATGGTTGGTTGGAAAGGGAGTTTTTGGAGTCAAAAAAAGTAACATTTCCATGTTGACACCAAACTTAGATGTTTGTCCCTATTACTTAAAAAAACAACAAACAAGAGTCAGACTTAGTCCTTATTCATCTATTCCAGAGATCTAGCAACTGATCAGACGCAGCATTGTGTATTAGTAGATCAGGATTCAAATCCCTGCTCGGACATCCCTGCTATAGATTTTGGGTATGTGTAGGGGGGACAATATTCATCTAAGTTGCTCCATACAACTGTTCCCACTTAATTACACAAGCCACTTACTAAGGTCAACCCACCACCTAGCTAAATTGGTGAGTTCAAAAAGCCAGCTAATCAACAGTTTCAGCTTCGACATAGGAGTCCTCTCCACTGAAAAAAACAGAAACAAAACGTTGGCTGCCGTCCAGTTACAAGTTAGTCTAGTTGTGTGATAGTAAGGAGCTTGCAAACGTGACTTATTTTCGGATTTCCAACCCTGCTGGCTCCAAGATTTGAGAGTTGTAGTTCAAGACAGTAACTTTCCCAAAGCCTGCAACAGATTCCTATTTGCTTGTAATGGGCTCCAGTTTCATTGCTTTCCATGGAGCTTTAGGTGTGGCTAACTTCATTGGGATTGGGGCCACTGGGGTGACATTGGGCTACACCCAAGAACAGATTACGGGAATGGATTAGTGATGGTTCATCTCGCCGTAAGCCACTTCTGCCAGCAATGGATCTAAGTGGCTCAACAGAAGGTTTAAGCCCAATTTGATACGCTCAGAAGGGAAATCAATGGCATGTTTACATGTGGCTTCTGGAAGATGTATTCTAGACATTCACTCCCACCATGAGCAAATCATTTTCTGTACAGGACCCAGGTGAACCCTCTCTGTCTCTCCTATTGGAGGGGAACACAGGGAGTGGTGGAACCCACAAAGAGGAAGGTCAGACAAAGCAAGCCTTCCCCACTGTGGTACAGTCAAGCCATGTGTGTGTGCGCCTTTAAATTGCCTGCTGATTTATAGTGACCCCATGAATTTCGCAGGGTTTTCTTAGGTAAGGAATACTCAAAGGTGGTTTTGCCAGATCCCTACTCTGAAATATAGCTTACCTTTCAGCCATGCGGGACTGCAACTCCCATCATCCAGCCCCAGGCAGGGTGGGCAAAAGTTGCACAAAGCCCCCATAACCAATATTGTGTCTTTCTGGAGGGCTGAGAAGGGAGCCTTCTTGCCCAGCAAATTTTGCACATGGAGTGAGTGTGTAGACACACCCAAAATCTTCTAAAATTCACAGCTGTTTGGTTGTAATCAGGTGGCAAACTGAGCACTGTAATCTGTGCCAAATCCTGGCTTCTCTTCCCAAACCCTTCTTTGTATCATCTGTTGCTTCCTTCTGTCTGTAGAAGACAAAATCAGCTACTGGCTTTCCAGAACTGCATCAGATGAACTAAAACTCTTGCCGGTAAATTATTATGCCACATCAAAGGATAATTTAGGAGGTGCTATCCACCTCTCTTTTCTTTGCTGCTGCTGCTGCTGCTGCTGCTACTGAATGGGTGACTTTCCAAGCATGCTAGAAAGCCAGGAAAGGGCCATGGCTCAGCAACAGGCAGGGGCCTTACTTTGCACGCAGAAGGTCCTGGGTTCAATTGTGGGCATTTCCAGGTAATCCTGGGGAAAAGATTCTTTGTCTCGGAAACCCTCCAGAATCCCTTACAGCTAGAGCAGTGCAAAACACTGACTTACGAGGACCAATGGTCTTGCAAAAGTTACTTTTTAAAGACAGCAACTCTTACAATCCCCCACACTGTCCAGGGGATTATGGGGGTTGTTGTCCTTAAAAAAGGGGCAACAGTTCCATGCCCTGTTTTAAGGCAGCTTCCTGATGTTCTTTTGACCCTCACCAACTCCCTCTTCTTTTGTGGTGGGGGAATGAATAGCCCTGCCCAGCTTACCTGGCATGGTCCAGGGTGTGGTACCTCCTGCCCACCTCCGTCATCATCTTTCCCACCTGGCTGCACCGTGAGAGAGGAATAAAGGGGTCTTCTCGTCTCTCTGTTTGAAAGACCCTTGTCTCAACTGTTGAGCTCCCGGCTTCTCCTGTCTCTTCTCTTTCTTTCTCTCGCTTTGCCTGCGTTGAACTTGTGGAAAGCTGAACTGGACACGGGAGTCCCTCCCTCTGGGTCTCTGTCTCTCCTCCCCAAAGCCCGGGCCCTCCCTCCTCCCCTCGCCTTGCCTGCTTCCTTTCCTGGAATGTGAAGCTAAGCAGAGGCTGGGAGCTAAGCAAAATTCCTCATCTTTTAACATGCCCCTGGCATCTGCAGTCTGCTTTGCGGCTTCTATAACGTGAACAGCCTGAGAAAACAAACCTCAAGTTGTGTGTGTCTGTATGGAAGGGGCTGCGTACTCCATCTGATGTGAGAGGGAGTGAAGGAGGGGGACTTTTGGATCACAACAGCCCAGGACAAGAGGGAATTCAAGAACCAGGGGTGCCATTGTCAGGCCTCGATTTAACAGATGTGCCAATGCCCATTTTGGCAACTGTAGGTTGTGAAGAGCTGCATGGAGGCGGGGCTCCCCTGTCTTCACATGCACATCCAGCAAACGGTCCACGATGCAACAAATTCAGGCTAGTACTGATGGTCAGCATGGTCAAGCACCTGCCAGGGGTCCACAAAAGCCCCCTGCTGGGTAGGTAACTGCATACCCTCCCAACTGTCTCAATTAGGCAGGGACAGTTTGGCAATTAGTCCTCTGCCACCTTGCTTTTTCTGCTGCTTTTAGAATTTCTCTCTCCTCCTCCTACATTTCCCCCTTTGTCCTCAGCTTACTTCCATTGCTGCAAACTGAGTGCAAAAGTAGTTTGTACTCAATTAATTCAGCAGGGGGAGGATGAAAGAGGGGCATAGAATCTTGCTCTTTCCTGTAGGCTCAGGCAAAAGCAAACCGCTGCAGCCTCTCCCAGTTTGTGTGTTCCCCCTCTTTAGTAACTTTTGCCATCTTGACTGCACTCTGATGTTGCTTGACCGCAACAGACCCAGTTTTCATTGGTGAAATGTTGGAGGGTATGATGTAATGGAAATATGCCACCAAGAGCACAAACCCAGATAGCTTTCCCCAACTGGGCCCCCCCAAGATGTGTCAGACTACAGTCCACACCAATGGATGGACTACTTGCCTGAGGATACCGGGACTGTAGTCAGATGCATCTGGAAGCCACCAGGCCAGGGAAAGCTGGACTGCCAGCTGGTCAGGGTGCCCAAAAAATAATGAAACACAAAAACAAAGCGCCTCACTTCCAGATGAGAGTTTTTGACTCCAGGAAGTGGAAGAAGTGTTTAAAAAAAGAAAGCTGAGTGATCTGACTGCAGAGGTGACTTGCCTATGTAACCAAACAAACCACTCCACACAAACAGTCTTTCAAAGGCAGTTCTTCAGAAACAGAGATCTCATCTCACCAGAGCTACAGTCATGCATCTTGGTCTCACAAGACCAGAGAGCCAGAGACATTTTGATGAGTAGAGTGAACATCCCTCATCTGCTGCCCACACCAAAGCTTTGAGAGGATTGAACACTTGTGGGGGTTTTGTGGGGTTGTGGGACTAGAACTGCCATGTTTTCATAGAATCACAGAGCTGGAAGAGACCCCAATGGCTATCCAGTCCAACATCATTCTGCCATGCAGGAATATATCGTCAAAGCATTCCCGACACATGGTCACCCAGCCTCTGTTGAAAAACTTCCAAAGTAGAAGACTCCACCACACTCTCTGGCAATGTATTCCACTGTTAAATTTCTCTTACATCAGGAAGTTCTTCTTAATGTTTAGGTGGAATCTTTTTTCCTGTAGTTTGAAGCTATTCATTGCTCTGTATTCTAGTTTCTGGAGCAGCAGAAAACAAGCTTGCTCCCCCCTCCATATGACATCCTTTCAAATATTTAACATAGCTATCATGTCACCTCTTAACCTTCTGTTCTCCAGGCTAAACGTACCCACCTGCCTAAGACCCTCCTCACAGGGTTTCATGGTTTCCAGGCCTGGTTTTGCAGCACTTTTGAGCTGCTTGGGGTTAGTTTTGGATCTGAGACTTTTGAGGCTTTCCGGGTTTGGAAAACGGTGCCCCTTGGGCAGAATTTGGCCCATGAGGAGTATTTTCCCCACCTCTGGTTTATATGGATTGACACAGATGCCAAGATCATCCTTTTGTGCGTGAGTGACGTTGGGCATAGTCATGAGAAATGTTTGCCCTTCAAAATGTACCACTGTTCTGTTGAGTCTTACCTTCCATCTATCTGTACCTGGACAACCTTCTCTTCAGCCGCTTTCTCTCTAGAATCGACAGGTCCTTTGGGAATTTCTGTATCAGTAAAGCTTTCCTGGGTAGCTGTCTGGGCTGAGGGCTCCGACTTCAGCTTCAGCCTTATCCTTTTCTCGTTGGTTTCTTTGCCTGGCCGCCCAGATTTGGCTCGGGGCAGGGTCCCTGTATGGCT
Organism: Cyclura pinguis; assembly: GCA_030412105.1. Lineage (NCBI taxonomy): Eukaryota > Metazoa > Chordata > Lepidosauria > Squamata > Iguanidae > Cyclura > Cyclura pinguis. Next base: position 2,725,748 of record CM059613.1, read on the forward strand.
GTACATGTCGCATGACCGGGCATACGGTGGTGATGGGCTTTTGGTAACAGCATCCATATCATCCCTCATGCTCTCAACGGTGAGCTTCTCCAGGGCTGGAAGCGGATCCCACATATTCCTCTTTGATTTTGCTACCGGTCCTTCTGCAGTCTTCCTGGACCCTGGTAAATTTTCAGATGTATTATTCCCAATGGGGGGCTCCAGAGTTTGGGAAGAGGATGGGCTCTGGTCACTTTCAGGGGGCAACACTGCTCCCTCATTCAGCTCTGCCTCCTCATTTTGGGGGGCAGGAGCCTCCACTGACTCACTCAGCTCTGGGACAGTGGGTGATGGCGCAACATCCTGAATCTTCCCTTCCTTTGCCTTTTTGGCTTTGGCCTCGGCCTTCTTTCCAGCCTGCTTGGAACTGCTGGCCCTCGGCATCGTCCCCATGTGGCTGTACATGTCGCACGAGCGGGCGTAAGCAGAGGGGCTTTTGGGCATGGTGTTCAAGTCATCCTGCGTGCTTTCAATGGTGGGTGCCAGGAAGCCATTTGAGGAAAGAGGTCCCCCTCCATGGCTCTCCAGCGTACTGGGGGCGACAGAGACGCGGCGGAAAGTGAAGGCCCGAGGAAGGCTGGAGAGGCTCCCAAAGCCTTTAAATTTAAAGAATTCTGGGACAGAAAGAAAGGAAAAAAATATCAAGGGACCTGTGATTCTCCAAAGGGGTTGAACAAACCTCCTGAATTTTGGCATTAACTGAAGTTGGTATGATGCCTAAGTGTGACACCTCTGGGGGAATTTTTGGCAGCAGTCATAACACCCTTTTCTTAAATTCCCCAAAACCTAATTGTCACTCTCAGAAGTTTCCAGGAGAGACAATTCACCTTTTTAAATATGTTATTGAGTCCCTGTGCACTGTTAAGCATTTAAAAATTAGCCATTTTTTAAAAAAAGGAAACAGAAATAAGGGTTGCCAGAGTAAGAACTTGAGAGTGCTCCTGCGGCTTTCACAGGAATTTCTGCAAATGTGGTTTGTCACTTGGTTGTGCGACAAGCGACCCCTGCTGAAACTCCCTCTCTTACACAGCCATTAAAAGTACAGGAGCCCTCTCCCGTTTCTATTCTGGCAATCCTAACAGAAATGCTCTTCTGGTCAAGTCTAGATTTGTTGTTTTTGCTTTGGTAGTTTGGCTACAGAGGACCTAAAAGGCAGAAAATTGGCCCTCAGAACTACCTAACTTGCTCACCTACATCATATCATATCAGACTAGGGCTGCTACCAAACCAAGCTTTTATTTGCAGCTTTGCAGGGTGGCTGCTTACTCAGCAGCCTGAAAAGGGGATCAAAGAGGATGTAGATTTGCATGAAGTGTGCAGATGTTAATTTATATGTCTAGATGCACATTTAGAAGCAATACATCTAAAAATAGCAAAGCAATGTATTCTCTCTCTAGTGAGGGTAGATTGGAATTAGCAAAGGCATCAGATACCATCTGATCTTGACAACTAAGCAGGGCCAGTACTTGGACGGGTGACCACTAACGAATACCGGGTGCTGTAGGCTATAAGAAAACCCTTTGAAAGTCTTGGGGTTGCCAGAAGTCAACAGGCAACTTGAAGGCTCATATAAACACATGGACTGAAAAAAATATTTGTACTTATTCATACCCAGGTCAAAAAATGTGTTGTCTAACAATCAGGAAACACTACTGGGAAGAATAATAGACCAGAGAGAGTCCTGTGCAATTTTCTCTCTGTATTCAAATATGCTGTTTCATCTGCTACGCAGGTGAGGCTAACTGTGGGTGATGGGTAACTGCAAGGTCCATGCTGCTCTCTCTTTTTATATTCTGTATGTTTAAAGTAAACTTGGACTGGACAGTCCTTCTCCTGGAGGACAGCTTCAAATAGAGGACTGTCTTGACATCCCCTCAAATAAAGTACTGCAGAGGAGGATATGGGACCACCTTAGTAATTTGGCCCCCTGATGGCCATTGTGTTTCCAAGGCTGGAGAGAAATTTCTAGCTGTCAGGAGACAATTTCCTCTCTCTGGTTCCTAATGAAGAGATGTCAAAATGATAATCTTGGACTATTTGTGGGCAGTCTGGTCCAGGAAGGAACCATCAGTTGGTGGTATGCCCTCCAACTGTCCCAATTTTGCAGGAACAATTCTGATTAATTCTCTGTTGTCCCACTTTTTCAATTGCTTTTAAAATGTCCCAGTTTCTCTCTGTTCCTCTCGATTTCCCCCTTTGTCCTTAGCTTACTTCTGTTGCTGCAAATTGAATTCAAAATGGAAAAGTAGTTTGCATTCAATTAACTCAGCAAGTGGGACAGAAGAGAGGAGAGAAAAGGGCATGGTCTTGGTCTTTTCAAGAGGTTCAGGGAAAAGCAAACTGCCACAGCCTCTCCTAGTTTATCTGTTCTTCCATTTTTTGCCAACTTGGCCACAGTCTGATGTTGTTTGGCTGCAGACGGCCCAGTTTCATCAGTGCCATTTATTTATTATTATTTATTTTCTTAGAGAGTGAGCATCACGCATAAAGGTGCAAGATAGCGGGGAAGGGCCAAAGAGTGTGAAAACAGCCCAAACCGCACTCCAGCCAAAGGAACCGGGGAAGGGGCCTGTGGTCTGACACACCTCAGTCCAGGAAGTGGGTAAGGGATATCTGTCCCAAAATCTGCAGGCAAGCACCACAAGTGGCATTCTGCAAGGACGGCCTTGTGTGTGGTTGACGGAGTGCCCTGGGCACAGTTGGCGAGCAGCCACGCACCACGGGGCAGATGCAATCGCCCCATTTCCGGTACGGAGGTATGTCAAGCCTCCTGACCTGATTGGGTTGTTTCTTCAGCTCACAGCTGACACCTGCTTGCACCAACTCAATGGGTCAAACTGAGATATGTTTACGGTCCCCACAAAACAGGTTAAGCTTGCCTCTCACAGCCACTTCTGGGAGGAAGGGGGTTTGGCTCAGTGGCAGACCACTCGCTTTACATAAAGAAGGTCCTCAGTGTGTCTCCAGTGCCTCTGCTCATGTCTGAAACCCCCAACAGTCTCTGCCAGTAAAGGATGGAAGACCAAGCCGGCATAGCTAAAGAGGGGGTAGCTCCCGCTTGCCGCACATCACACACTTGTCAAAAGCGCAAGAGCCCTGTCAGAAAAGAAGTTGGCAACCTCACCACCACAGTCTAAGAGGGGGAACCTGCATCAGACCCCCCTCCATGACACATTTCTCCCTGGAGATCTCATGCAGATCCATGTGTCTGCTTCGCTAATGCACCCAGTATTCCAGCTAGAGACCAAATCAGTGTTTTGACACACGTTAACTTACTTTTGAAGCCTCCTCCCTTCTTTTGGCTTTCGGCCATCGTTCAGGTTCTGGCGAGGTGCCGCTGGAAGGAGAAGTGTGCAAAACGCTTACAACTTTCATCAAGCCCTCTTGTTGCTGATCCTCCCTTCCTTTCCCACATTCTCCCCCCGCCCTTTCTTGCTTTCTGTTTTGCACACATTTCCTCTGCTCTTGCACCACATCAGCTACTGCAGTAGCATTTGCTTTGAACCTTTTTTTTTTCAAAGAATAAAAATAAAGTAAAAACTTGCTATGTGGAAGAGAAAAAAAAAGGAAAACTGCGCATGCTACTGCTTCCCAAGACTTGCTTTGCTGAATGTACAATGTGGTCAGTAGTCCATTACAGAGCTTGTAACAATTATTATTATTACTTGTAATGGTTATGCTGGGTTGGGGATTCTGGGAGCTGTAGCCCCAAAAAGACAACTTCCCAAGCTCCTAGTTCACTGTCCCTCTTTCCCTTCTGCTGGGTTTGTATTTTTTTTTTTTAAATATGTTGACAAAAGTAGGGCAGGAAGGGCATGTACACACCATCAAAATGTAGAAATAATCAAGACAGGTAATGTAATCACAATTATGTTTTGGCAGTATTTTGAAGCACAGGTGATCGCTATGTCTTCCCTACAGTCTTGCAAGGTAAGTCAGCTAGAGAGAGAGTGACTTCCTTGCTGAGTGAGGATTTGAACCTAGGCTCCCAATCCTCACTTCCAGTAGCCCAAAAATCCTGTACCAGGTGGCTATTATGGGCGATGACATTTCTATAATACCATAACCAACCCTTTGAATGTCTATTTCCAGTGTTCAGCAGTGAGTTCTTATCATGTGCTTCTTTAATAGTGACATTTCTATGGTGCTTTTCCTCCAATGAGCTCAAGGCTCTCCTCTTCCCCATTTATCATGACAACAACTCTATAAGGTAGACCAGGCTGAGAGAAGGACTGGGTTGGCTCAAGGTTGCCCAGTGAGGTTCACGGCTCAGTGGGGATCTGGACCAGATCTGCTAGTCCAGTACAGCAATAACCACTGCCCCATGGAAATGGGCCCAGGAATTTAGATCTATTGGAGGGGCCGTCCTCCATGTCGGAGACGAAATACTTTGTGGGAGGACATGGTAGAGGGTCTTTTCTGCGGTGGCACCCTAATTGTGGAATTCCCTCCCCCTGGAGGCCCAGCTGGAACAGGGAATCCCATACCACATTTGATGGCAAAACCACGATATGCATCGGGCAGAGTCAAGCACAAAAGCCCCGCTTCCTCTAAATCCAGTGCCAACTATTATGTGCTTTGGAGATCAGGGAAGGCGTTATGTAGACGTCCTGTGAAAAGAACCTCTCCTAACAGATATTTGAATCTGAATTGGCTGGAGGAATCTGGGAGCTGTAATCCAAAGAAAAAAAGGACTGCATACCCTCCAACATTTCATAGATGAAAACCAAGACACGCCAAAGCGTGGTCAAGACATCAAAAGTTATTAATGAGGAAGAACAGAGGAACTAGGAAAGGCCCCTTCCTCTCCTCATTAATGAGCTGAAGTGCAAACTACTGCAGTAGAGGCCAAAGGGAAGAGGAGAAAGAAGCTGGAACATTTTAAAAGGAGCTGAAAAAGTGAGATGACAGAGGATTAATTAGTGATGCTCTGCAAAGTCGGACGTTTGGAGAGTATGGAACTGATCCAAGCAGTGTTTTTTTCCAAGTGCTGCATAAGCTGAATAGCCTCTTGAAACAAGCAGGGAACCCCCAGCCTTTGGACACGTGGTGGCCACAAATGGAGCCATTGTTATGCCTCTCGACTGATGAAAGATCCTACAGAGAAGGGAGGAAGTGTCAGCTGATTGGGGCCCCAGCTAGAAAGGAAGCAGCTCAGTCAGACAAGGGGCAAAGTGGAGCATCAGCCTGGGCAAAGGTCAAACCACCTAGCCCTTCAATACCCCCCAGGGATGAGCCAGAGACCGTGCAGTTGGTCCTTGTGTAATTTTCGAGTGGAATTTCCCTTTGCCCCATGGAATCTTCCAAGACATGTCTCCTTGTTGTTACGTACAACCAAGTAGACTCCAGCTTATGGTGACCCTCATGTAGGACTTTTTTTTGGCAGGATTTATTTAGGGGAGGTTTGCTGTTGCCTTCCTCAAGGCTGAGAAAGTGTAACTTGCCAAAAATTGCACAGAGTGTTTCTCTGTCTGAGTGGGATTTCAAATTCTGCTCTCCCAGAGCCCTAGTCCAACACTCAACATTTTTTTGTTGTGGCAGTTGTGTTCCTTCAAGTTGCTTCCAACTTAAGGCAACCCTAAGGTGAACCTATACATTTTTTTCTGGGGCTGAGAGTGTGTGACAAGTCCAGGGTCACCTGGTGGTTTTCCATGGCCAAGTGGGGAATCAAACTCTGGTCTTCAGGGTGCTAGTTCAATGGTAAAATCATTACCCCACACTGGTTCTCGTCTGCTTTACCTAAATTAAGTCATGTGGGATAAGAGCTTTCCAAATTAACATCAAGAATTAACAGTTGTGCCAGGAATCCTGGAATTCTTTGGTGTGTTTTTGGGCTTACAGAATCTATTTACAATATTAGTGAGAATCATCCCAGTCCTTTAGATGTTGTTCAGCTATAGCTCCCAGGACTCTTCACATACCCTCCAACTGTCCTGATTTGGCAGGGACAGTCTTAATTAATTCTTTGCTGTCTCCATCCTCAGTTTACTTCAATTGCTGCAAACCAAATTCAAACCGAAAAGTAGTTTCAACTCAATTAGTTCACTGGGAGGAAAGAAGAGGAGGGGGAGAATCTTGCCCTTCCCAGTTGGCTCAAGCAAAAGCAAACTACTGTAGCCTCTCCTTTCTCAATTAATAACTTTTGCCATCTCAAGCATACTGATGTTGCTTGGCTACACATTTTGCAGTTTTCATCTGTGAAACATTAGTGGATATGCCCTCGTTATTAACTATGATGATTGGGGGCTGTTGGGTGTTGCAATCCAACAACAAACAGGAGGGGAACATGATTCCCACCCTGATTTACAGCAGTGCTGTGTATTTGGGGATCCTCTGTTTGCCTTTCCTCCTAATGTGCTTTTCATATATTACTTTAATGATTATTGTTTGTTTTATGACATTTATATCCTGTCATTCTTCCAAGGAACTCAAGGTGACGTACATAGTGATCCCCTCCTCTTTCTTTTTTTCACTACAAACCGCAATAATGATTAAATGGGGGAAATCCAGCATCCCGTTAGGGAATCCCTTTCTTATCTCAAATAACAGTGACAAAATAGAAGTACAAGCTTTCAACTTCTCCAGGTCTCTTCATCAGATTAGATGGCACAATTTCCAGGATAACTAAATTCAGACTTCCTGGCTTTACCGTAAATCAGATTTCACTCCTCTTCCTCTCTCCTCGTTTCCCTTGCTTTGTTTTCTGTTTAGCACCTAAAGAAGAATTCTGGAGAACCTACAATTTTGTACATCATATCTTTGGTCAAATAAAGATTTCCGATTTGGGTTTTTCTTACGTGCAAGATGGTTGCCTTTGCTTTTTGTTTAACTAGGGCAGGGGTGGAAATCATGTGGCCCCTTCAGATAGTGTTGCACTGCAATTCCCAAAATGCCTCACCATTGCCCTTACCTGGGAACTAGGGGAGTTCCATGCGAACTAGTTTTCTCCTGAAAAATAAACTCGACTCAGAGTTTGTGAAGTGCCAATGACAAGAAGAGAAGGATTTCCTTGTAATTTTGGCCCGTTCACTATCTTTCAGCCTAATCTACTTCACGGGGGTGTAGTAATTCAAAATGACATCATTCAAAATGATGATGTCAAGCATGTACTTCACTTTGAGTTTCTCAGAGGAAGGGCAGGGTATAAATATAATAAGCAAACAAATAAGCAACACATTTTGCTGAGGGGGCAACAGATCTTGTGCTAACCCTGGAAGAGCTCCACAGTACTCAAGGCTGAGAAACTTATTTTGGCATCTGAAGCAGAAACTCCCATGTGTATTTCTTTCTTGATGTTGAAAGTCATAGAATTACACAATTTAACAGGTAATGTTAACAAGTAATTCACACGTATAGATTTCTCGTTCCCTGCCCTCTGTCCTTCTTGGCTTGCTGAATTTCTCCCTTTCTGCAGGGTACAACTGGACATAAAGGTCAACGCCTTGGGTCCCGCTCTGGGAGAAAGGCAACATACACGCTAAATAAATAAATAAAATAGAAGACCTTGAGCCAGTCAGTCACCCTCTCTCATCTTACCTTACCCAGTTGCTGTGTGCAGTTAAATTGGGGAGCTTTATTTATTAAAATCAAATATTGTTTATGTTTTTAATTGTTTTAATTTTTTAAAATATCTTTAATTTATTGTTTGAAGCTGCCTTGGGTCCCACTCCAAGGCGGCATAGAAATGTAATAAATAAATAAATAAATAGTCATGACTCCCCCCCCCCCGACTCATTGGAGAAAGGAGGGAATATAAATATAGAATATTGAAATAAAGGATAAATTTCAGCGTAATCTACCTCATAAAGTTGAGAAAAAGTGAGATATACATGTTTATCTTTTTTTTCCCCAAGGATACATTTCTCAGACTAAGCTACCTCACAGGGTTGTCGTGGAAATAAAAACGAGGAGTTGGACCACGTACTTAGGATAATTGGAGGAAAGGCGGCTTCTCATTGTAAACAAATGAATAATGTATAAAAACATCGGTGAGAGGAAAGCTAAAACAACATAGGAGGCCATAGAGTTACTTCGTAGGGCCAATTTTCCACTAGCTCAGCGAGGCCGCTCCTCCCTCCCGTCTCTATGGTAAAGGCCTCCGAACTACAGCTCCCAGGCCGCACTGCGGCGGGCCCCTTCCCGGAAGTGGCGAGGAAATGGAGCGGCCGGGCGGAAGCGCTCCAGGAAACGCGCCCCCGCGCCCCTCGGACGGCGGCCGGCGGCAGCCAGAAGAGAGCGGGGGCGCGGGCTCCGCCATGGCCAAGCAGTACGACACGGTGGAGTGTCCCTATTGCGACGAGGTCTCCAAGTATGAGAAGCTGGCCAAGATTGGGCAGGGCACCTTCGGGTAAGGAGGGGCGCCCCGGACGAGCCCGGGACAGGCGGAGACCACCCCCCCTTCAGCCCCTCTCTTATGGGACTTCTCCCCTTTCTCCTCTCCCTTCCTTTCCCTGCGCCCCCTCCGTCTTCTCGTCTCCTGGCCTCCTCCTCTTTCTTATATCTATTTATCTATATCCCGCTTTCCTCCAAAAAATTGGAACTCAAAGCGGCTTTATGGGTTCCCCCCACTCCCCTGCCCTTTTCCAAAGTTCCTGAAAAGTCTCCCGCCCTATATCACCTTCTGTTCTTTTGGTCCCCCTTCCTTAGTCGCCTTGTGTGTATGTGTGTGTGTATGTATATATATATATGTGTGTGTGTGTGTGTCTATTTGTACAGAACTCTAAATGTGAAGATTCCCAAAGTGGCGTGGTCCCACTTCCCCAGTCACCCCCTTGATAGATAGATAGATGCGTGTGTGTGTTTATAAAACAATAAAATAATTTAAACCTACTGAAAGCATTGGAGAGACGAAACAAGACTATGAAAAAGAAAAACATTTTAAAAACAACGTAAAAGCATTAATGTGCGTGCAGATTTGGGCAGAGTCCGATAAGCGGCAAGGGCTGTGACAAAAATGCCATGTTGAGATGGAACAGAATGGACTGTGTAAGGGCATGGGAGACATGTGGCACTCAGTTGTGGGATGCCTTTCCTTTAGTGTCCCAATTGGTGACAGTATCGGTCCAGAGCTGTTTTCCCTATGGCAGCGTTGGCAGAAAGGCAGTTAAAATCGGGGGGGGGGGGGCAGGCAGGCAGGCAGGCGAACAGGGTGCAGTTGGCACGACTGTGTGGGTGCCCTCGCATGGACACCGGGGGGCGGATATATGGGAAAGGAGGAAGGTGAGTCCCTGAGGGAAGAGATTGACCGCAAGTAACTGAAACCACAGAAAGTGAAACCGCAAATAAGGGAGGGGAGACTATGTTACTGGAAAGTAAACTGGAGGTCTGATTTTTTAAAAACAGTTTGTAGAAATTCAGACCTCATGTTCCCTCTGAGGTCTCATGGAGGGTGCTTACCCCGATCTGTCCCCTGCTTTAGCATCCTGTCCTTCCAGTGGTGGCCAAGTCGACTGGGAAGCTGTGATGATGGGCTCCTTCCCCCATCGTTGTTCGTCTCCCAGCAACCAGGGTTCTGGAATAGGCCGGTGTGGAGTTTCCGTTGCGCCTTGGTTCCCTGGTGGATCAGGCCAGCGTTTGCCTTGATATCCAGCTTGGTCTCCCAGAGGCTCTTGAACTGCTGGCAAGCAGAACACAATTGTGGTTGTTGTTAATATTTGAGCTTCACAGTCTACCAGGTATTACTGGCTAGAATTTTTGATTTGGAGTGATTCGGAGTCTCTCCAGTACTGTAGGAGTCAGTATCATCGAGCTGCTGTTGCTGTTGTTAATTTTATATTCTGCCTTTTCCCCAGCAATCAATACTCGATAGAATAATCAATGGAATTAAAAGCAATTTAAATATTTGTTATTGTTGTGTGCCTTCAAGTCATTTCTGACTTATGGTGACCCTAAGGAAAACCTGCTGTGGAGTTTTCTTGGCAGCGTTTGCTCGAGGGGGCTCGCCCTTGCCTTCCTCTGAGGCTTAGAGAGTGTGACTTGGCCAGGGTCACCCAGTGGGTTTCATGGCTGAGCGGGGATTCAAACTATGGTTTCCCAATGTCTTACTCCAGCACTCAAACCAATATGCTACACTGCTGTATGGTTTAAGAATGTGCCCACTGAAAAGCAAAAATTAGGAATAAAGCTGCACATTAACGATGCTCACCCTGTACGTCTGTCAAAACCAAAAAGACTTCATCATTTGCTGGAAGGGCAACACAGAGGCTACTCTCTTTGGGAAGGGAATTCCACAGTCTTGGTAGAAGCAGCCACCGGGAATTCCTAGCTGTGTTCGCAGAAAACATACTTCTGAAAGTGATGAGGTGGAGAGAAGGGTCGCTCCTGAGGATCTCAAAATCCCAGTAGGCTCACAGGAAGATATGGACTCTTGGATAACCTGAGCTCAAGCCGTAAAGGACTTTATAAGCATCTTCAATTATGTTTGCAAGTATATTTGTAGTCAAAGGAGAGTTAAAACAAAGGAGTTATGTCTCCTGAGAGCCAGCATGTTGTAATGGTTTGAGTGTTGGAATACGGATCCCAGAGACTAGAGTTCAATTTCTGCTTAGCCACAGAAGCCCAGTGGATGAATTTGGGCAAATCACATAATCTCAGCCCCAGAAAACCCCATGATGAGTTCGCCTTAGGGTAACCATAAGTTGAAATGATTTGAAAGCACATAACAAATTGTCCTATTCCAGCTTTCCTTTCCAGCTAAAATACTACCCAGTCAGTACCCTCTCCACTTTGTTAGCTATGCTTCACTTTTATATATCCTTCCCATTTTATTGGCAGGGAGGTGTTCAAAGCAAAGCATCGGCAGACAGGCAAGAAAGTGGCTCTGAAGAAAGTGTTGATGGAGAATGAAAAGGAAGGGGTAAGTCTGCACAGTTTTGTGGTGGAGAAGGATGAAACAGTTTGTTTCTGTTACCTGCTCTTATTTAATTCATTTATATCCTGCCTTTTCTGCAAAAGTAGGACCCATGATGGCTTACAAAAATCAAAACAAATGCAGATAAAAGCACATACAAAGACATAAAAAAATGCACAGAAAGATTTTGTTACAATGCAACTATCTATAGACGTGAAACCGTTTAGAATAAATTAGTTAAAAGGCAAAAGATAAAAATCAGTGGAATAGTATGTTATTAAAAACTCTTGAAGTCCTATCAGCCAAGTTTTGCTTGCTGAGATATGGTTGGGTAGAAATTCAAACCCCAGGAGCAGCCATTGAGAAGTCCCTCTCTTATGTTCCCACCCAATACCTATATGGGGAAACATAGAATCATAGCACGATATAGGTGGGAGAGACACCAAGGGCCATCCACTCTAACCCCATTCTGCCATGCAGGAAGACACACTCAAACAGATGGCCATCAAGACTCTGTTTAAAAACCTCCAAAGAAGGAGACTCCACCACACTCTCAGGCAGCAGCGTATTCCACTGTCAAACTGCTCTCAGCAGCAAGAAGCTCTTCCTAATGTTTAGATAGAATCCCGTTTCCTGAAGTTTGAATCCATTGCTCCATGCTCTAGCCTCTGGAGCGGCAGACCTTCCAGATGTTTTTCTAGTCCAGTTCCCAGAAGCCCTAGCCACCCTAGCCCTGGCAAAGAACAATGGATTAGATAAGCATCCTCATCTGATTAGGAGCTTATTGTAGTCCAAAACATCTGCAGAACGCTTGTTGAATTAAGTGTCCTAATAGTTTTTCTTGCTCATTTTCTTTTTCTTTAAAGTTTCCTATCACAGCGCTGCGGGAGATAAAGATATTGCAGCTGCTGAAGCATGAAAATGTGGTGAATCTCATTGAGATCTGTCGGACGAAAGGTAACAATTAGCACTGTAATGTTTAATAGCTTTAAGTGATTAAATTGATCAACTTCATGAAATAAAATCACTTTTGAGTTGACTTCTCTAATTGCAAATGCCATTCGAAATCTTCAGCTGCTGCTTATCCAAAAATGCTAATTTGTCAAATCCTGCATATTGAATCCCAGTGCTTGAAGTAGTCCAGGAGAGCCCTTTGAGAGTTACTTTTGTGCCACCACTTTCTTCTCAGGATGAGGCAAGACTTCAGCATGACATAAAAATATAGGAATGTTCAGTGGCAGGACATGACTGCAACAGTGCGCTCTCTCTGTTGTCCATATTTCTTGCAACTGATATTCAGAGGCATCCCACCTCTGGCACGGGTGGCTGCATATATTTGTCCTGAACAGTAGCTGCTGATGGCCATAATTTCCACTGATTTATCTAATATCTACTTTATCCCCTTTTAAAACCACTCTTAAGTTGCAGAGATTATTACATCTTGTGGCTGTGAATGGTACATGTTTGACTACAAGATGTATGAAACTTCTCCTTCACTTTGTCCTGAAATTTCCCATGGTTCACTTCGTTGATGGTTTTATGTTCTGATATGAGTTTTTGTTTTGTTGTGTGCCTTCCAAGTTCGCGTTTGATTTACGGTGTCCCTGAGGTGAACCTACCAGGGCACTTTTGTGACAGGATTTATGGAGAGGAGTTCTGCCATTTCCTTCCTCTAAAGCTGCAAGAGTGTGACTTGCCTCAGAGCACCCAGGAGGTTTCCATGGATGAGCAGTGGAGATTCGACCCCTGGTCTCTGAGAGTATTAATCTGGCACTCAAATTGCTACATCATGCTAGTTCTTGCATAATGCCTACCCTCATGCCATACATAATCTTATATATCTCTGCTGTGTTTCCCTATAATCCCCTTTTTTAGAAAATCAGAATAAAACTAAAAAATTGTAACTTTTGTATTTGCCCAAGTTTTCAGCTGCTTCTCTTTGCTTCTGCAGCCTCTCCATACAACCGCTGCAAGGGGAGCATCTACCTGGTCTTCGACTTCTGCGAGCATGACCTGGCTGGCCTCCTCAGCAATGCCCATGTCAAATTCACCCTCTCTGAGATCAAGAAAGTGATGCAAATGCTCTTGAACGGCCTCTATTACATCCACCGGAACAAGGTGAGGGGAGTCCCCTGCTCTCTCCCAGGTCTTCTGTTGAGGTGGAAAGGGAGAATGAGAGCCTGTCCACCTTGCAGCTTCCCTTAAATCTTCCTGCTCTTGTTCTTCAGATCTTGCACAGGGACATGAAAGCTGCCAATGTCCTCATCACTCGAGATGGCGTCCTGAAACTGGCCGACTTTGGCTTGGCTCGGGCCTTCAGCTTAGCGAAGAACAGCCAGCCCAACCGTTATACCAACCGGGTGGTTACCCTGTGGTACCGGCCTCCTGAGCTCCTTTTAGGTGAGAATATTTAGATAACACAGGGGTGGGAATAGGGTAGCCACGTTTCTGAAGATCAGTATGGGACACTCCTTTCTCTTGTCAAGCTGGCTCAAGACTAGTCACATAGTAACTAAAAGCTAAGGGGAGAATTGAGTGAGTACCAGCCACATTCACAGAAGACAGACTCCTGCAGCATTTCATGTAAGTAATTTGGTGCCATTTTACTGCATACCAACTGCTCTGGGATTGGTCTGTTGTGAACTCAGCTGGCACCCACTGTTCTCATTCACAGTCAGTGGAAAGAGCCGGCAGCCATTACGCCCCCAACCTCAGAGCATTTGGAATGCAACGGAATGGCCACGGAGGGGGTCTGTCTGTTGCCAGATGGCTGGTGCCCACTCTTCATACTCTCAGCTCCTAGGTGACTTGGGTGAGTGTTGTGTGAGGTGGGCCTGGCTCAGCTCTGATAAGCAGCAGGTCTCTTGGGAGGAGTTCCACGCATCTAGAAGATTAGAGATCTAATCCCCCAGGACTCTCACTCACCAAAGAGGAGGAAGAATGACTCCGTACCAGCTGTGATGCCAACAGGCCAGCTCCCAGCATTTGGTTTGATCGCTGTGTACAAAATGGCCAGGAGTTGGTCTGTTGAGAGTGCAGCGGATGCCCTCTCTTGGCACTTTGGAGGTAAGGGACTGGGGATATGTAGTATGAGAGTAGACTTTCAAGCCCCCAGATACGGGATGCCCTGTTTAAAATGGGATGTTTGGGAACTCTGGGTAGGTCCACAATCAGTCCTTCAACTCTGCTTTTGCAGCCCTGGCATGGCCCCAGACCTCTTCCCCATTGATTTTTTGCCCAATTTCTGCCCTCAAATAACCCACAAATGTAGCAGTTTGCTGCCTCCTCCACACACAACCTTCAGAACCATGGAAACCAGAGAGATACCATATTGATTTGACCCATGTTGGGGGCAACTCCACTTCCTTCAATGCATGAAGGGTTACCTAGAAATTCAAATATTTATGCGGCACGTGGTTTTGTGGAGATGGAAATAGTTATTTCTGAGGCTACAGCTCCAAGGATTCCCCTTACTGGCTTGGGACTCTGGAAATTGTAGTCCAAAAGGTTTTCTCCCCACCCCGCCAAAGTCAGGGAGGAATGGAGTATATAGATCATGAGGTCAGAGGGGATTCAGTGAAGAGCAAATGGACAATGCCAATTCCACTAGGATTTTTAAAGTGTAATGTTGACATGTCAAATGGAACTTAGAAACAATGCAGCTAGATGTAATTGGAAGGTTACCTTTCCGAGAAGCAGCCTCTGATTTTGCAGTGATTAACAAGAGGATCTTCCCTGTAGGGGAGCGAGATTACGGACCACCCATTGATCTCTGGGGTGCAGGCTGCATTATGGCCGAGATGTGGACCCGAAGCCCCATCATGCAGGGGAACACTGAACAGCACCAGCTCACTCTCATCAGCCAGCTCTGCGGATCCATCACTCCGGAGGTAAGTTCTCAAGGTCTTTAGGGTTGAAAACACAGAAATGTGTGCATTCATCCCATGATGTATGCTCAACAGTCCACAGTAGAATCTAGAATATGAGCCAGTGGATACAAATTGAAAGAAAAGGGATTCCATCCAAACATTAGGAATAACTTTTTTTTTCTACCAGAAGAACTATTCAACAGAGGAGTAGATTTCCTCAGAGCACTCTTTAAACAGAAGTTGGATGTGGATCTTTGAGGAGGTTTTAGTTATGTACTCCTGCATGGCAGAGAGCTGGATTAGATAACCCTTGCAGTTACTTTCCAGTGCTAAATTCTGCAATTTTGTGAGTCAGATCGCCTGCCCTACACACTTGGCTAAGAGTCCCTGGAGGGAAGATGAACAGAGATCTTATTCAGTTAGAGAGGCAGGTGGTCCCTCAGGTTAGGCATATAAATCTTTATTATGTTTTCACATGCAAGATTCAATAATTTCAGAAATTTTCTCCGTAGTGAGTGAGATTACAAGAGCTTTTGTGCATTTTCAATGATGTTTTACACTTTGGGACCTTTTTGCGAACAAAAACAAAAAACCCTGGAACATAACAAAAGATTTGCACTGTTGTTTTTTATTCAGGAATGTTTTTTGCATGGAAAATAATTTTCTCCACCAAAGTGCTGCTTTTGTGCAAACAACATGTCTTTGTGCAATTTTTTGTCCACATGAAAGGTCCAAAATGCAAATATATATTGACTTTTTTTTACATTGTATTGAGACATCTTTTCCTTTATAAACATTGATGACAGAGTAGGTTTCACTAACTAATAAGGAGGTTTTCTATGTTATGAATCTGAAATGGGCTATTTGTCTTTGCTCAGTGGGTTTAATTTTTATTTCTTGGTTCCTACGTAGGTCTGGCCCAACGTGGATAAATATGAGCTCTATCAGAAACTGGACCTGCCCAAAGGGCAAAAACGCAAGGTGAAAGATCGGCTAAAAGCCTATGTCAAAGACCCATACGCTCTGGACCTTATAGACAAATTGCTGGTCCTGGATCCCACCCAAAGGATAGACAGCGATGATGCCTTGAACCATGACTTCTTCTGGTCTGACCCGATGCCCTCTGACCTCAAGAACATGCTCTCCACCCACAACCAATCCATGTTTGAGTACCTGGCTCCACCAAGGAGGAGGGGCGGACACATGCCTCAGCAGCCGGCCAATCAGTGCAGGAACACAACTGCGACCAATCAGACAGAGTTCGATCGAGTGTTCTGACAATGCTGTGGGATTGATTAAAAAAAAGAGAGAAAGAAAGAAGAAATCAGAATGTTAATTTTAAAGTACTATGATTTAAAAAGAAACTCTTTTTTTAAAAGAGAAAAAATGGGACAATGAAACAGTTGAGTTTTGGCTATTTTTGACCCGATTGTGAAATGAAGTTTTAAGCCTGTTATCTTGAGAATTGCAGGACCAGACAAAATTAGAAGTGTGTGAAGAGACCACAAGATTCTGCCAAGTTTAAGGCAGTTGTAGAGTCTACAAATTATGCCCGTCACCCCATTTGCTTGTCACTTTCCAGGGTACTGAACTGATCTCATTTAACTTTTTGAACCCAAAATACACTGCTTTTTTCCCTAGAGCAAGTGATAGTTTTGGATCTTGCATTGAGCGGGGACATGCACTTGCTTCTGTCTTCTACCTCTGCTCTTCTGATGTGGGGCAGCCACCCCGACCTTCCAGCTGTGTGGGATTACAGCTCCCATAGCTGGCTGTGGGTTTATGGGAGTTGCAATCTTAAGACATTTGGAGGGCAGCAGGTTGGTGATAGCTGCACTATAAACAGGCTGTTGGTTTCTCCAGCTTTTGCTAATAGAGGTAGTCCTTCTGTGGTGAGAGGGAACAAAAGCATAGCTCACCTTCCTGTTTGTTGAGTCAGTTCAAATGACTTTACTGCTGAGCTCTTTGCTTTCATGCTTTTGGCAATGAATTCTGAAGTCACCCTCCTGCTAGGCCCCCCCGTGCTGCTGTTTAACTCTGTCATGAATCTCTTGTGGAGCTACTGCACTTTTTAATTTTTTTTTAAAAATGATCTAGCAGCAAATGCTTTCTTAGTTGGATCTAGAAAATATAGGCAATAATTGCACATCCCCCCATGTTTTACGTTGGTAAGACCTGGAAATTCTGGATTTTGGGATAAATGTCTTTAGTGGACCTCATCATGTTCTTTTTCTTTAAAAAAAAACAGTCTGATGAATGCTCTGAACTGTAATTAAAGAAATTGGCTTTAATATCTCATACTGTGTAATGCTGTTTTATTAGTTGTAGTGCTTGTGTAATTCTCCTGGGATTGGGAAATATGAGCTCAGTGCCTGTTCTGTCCTTCCATGAAGCTCACTGGGTGAGTTTAGGGTTGTATACATACTTGTTGGAATTTCTACAGATGTAGATATGTTGGTTTGTCTCGGCAAAAACCAACAGGAGTCCCATGGTACCTTAATGACTAGTACATTGGGTGAAAGTCCAGATAATTTGGAGTGCTGTTCTAAGTTGGCAGCAGTACATGCCCTTGTGTGGTTGTGAGAAGAGGTGTGAGAGGACAGGGGGCAGTAAAATGCAAAAACCTCAGGTTGACAGTTCTGCCGGGTCTTAAATGTGTGTAAAATTGTTAACAGCAACCATTCCCAGTGTTGATGGGAACAGAAATCCTATTTTTCCCCCAGTACCTTAGCAGAAAAACTATGATTTAGATGGCACATTTTTAGACTGCTAGAAGTTCTAGGCCTAAATCATCTTACTAATCCTGATTAGCAAAGTTGCATTGAATCAATGGGGTTTAAATATGCATTGACTCGCCATGCAGAAATTGAGCAAATGGGTCTGCTTTAGTTAGGACTCATCAACAGAATTCTGGCTCAAAGGTTCTTGGCTAGATGGTAAAATGTGTTTTCCAAAGCAAATGAAAAGCATAACAAATGAAACATTGGAGGGCACAGCTTAAAAAGTCTTTGCGTCGTAGGCTATGCAAACAAAACTAGAACAGGGAGGAGAGAGGAGCGATCCTCTTTGCAGATTGTACCCTACTGTGACCTCTCTCTAGTTGCTGTTTAACTTGACTTCAGTCACGCTTGCTACCGTTGTCTGCCTTCTGTGGCAGTTCAAGAACGGATGAGCAGGCTGTCAATCCAGAACATCATCATGGAAAGAAGAAAGATCAGAGAAACCTATAAGGTAAATTTGCATTTATTCTGGGCAGCAGACTAACAGTGAGAGTCCAAGGGGGGGCAGAAAGCAGATTATGATAATTGAACACATTTGTCAAACATCTGGCAGGGGTTGGGGTGTATACGTGTGGTCTGTTTGTGTGTTTCTGACAGTGTTCAGAGGGTACAAGAACCCTCCATTATCTCTGCAAGGATTACCTCAAGGCCTGGTTGTCACGTTCCTCTTTAGGTAAGGCTTGCTGTTATCTGGTTAGGTGGAACAGCTGGTAAAGAGCTTTTGAATGTACGGTACAGGTATACTTCGGTTAACAAAATGGACATGTTCCTGGGCGTTGCTTCTTCGATAAAATTTTGTACCAGAGGCGGAAGTAAGATGGAAAGCTTGATTGATAGGTTCCTACACCACAAAAAAAAAAAAAGTAACAAAAGTTTAACCTGTTTCCGCAAACTTGATTCAAATGTAACAATATATGCACATGGGAAATGAAACAACCAGGGCATAAATAAACAAAGCAGTCTTTGTTTCTAGAGACCATTTTAAAGTTTATTCCAAAATGCCTTGTTCTTTCACCAGCATCCATTGTTCTTATTATTTCCATTTTGGTAGCTTCTAGATGTAATTTTTTTAAATATGTTGGGAGGAGCGGGTGAGGCAGCCTTACATGCTTTCTTCCTTTTTCTGTGTTTTGCTATTCACGTATGCTCAGTAAAGGAGTCTGAAGGTGGCTGCTGTTTACTTTGCCTGTTGTAGGCAGGCAAACATAGACATAGTAGGATTGGCTGGAGTATACAGTAATCTCCTTTTACAGTGAAAGGTTTGTTGCAGACATGCTGCTGCAACTGTGTTTTTCCAGCCCTTCAATAACATCTTTCCAGCACCATTCCTGCTAAAAACCCAGCTAGACAGAAGACAAGAAGAAAAGGCCTGGGGCTGGGTGGATATAAAATTACTTTGTTAACTGAGATGTGCCTATATTCTGTCTTTGGCAAGGGTTGGTTCTGTTTGGTCCCTCTCAGCTCTTATATTTAAACTTTCTCTCTGTCTCTTTATCCCTCTCTCTCTCTATGTGTGTATGTATGTGTGTGTAACTGTAAATATAAAATATAAATATAATTAAATATAATTTATTTATATTATATATATATATATACACACACACACATATACACGCACATATATAAAAAACTTGGAATGTGTTTTGATATACTTTTCTAGATTATAAATACACAAGTATTTGGGTTCACCTGATAAAAATAGAATTTTAAAGAATTTGAATATATATATACACACACACACGTATATACACACACACACATGTATACACACACACACACACATATATATACATATTACATATGTTCGTTTATTCAGTATGGGCTAAACTTATACTACAAACTAAATTCTTTGTGGCTTTCCAGATGCTGGACTACAGCTTCCATCACTGGTTGTGTAGGGAAGATGAGTGCACTAACCCTGTAACATCTAGGGACGAAAACTTGCACAAACTCTGCATGTTCAGCTTTAAGATTCCTAAAGAGATATAAAGGAATCCTATAGCACCTTTGAGACTAACTGAGGAAAAAAATGTTTTCTAGCATTAACTTTTATGAACTCCAGTCCACTTCCAGGCTTCCATCTGATAAAATCCACAAAACCTTATGCTTGAAATTTAATTTTTTCTGCCTCGGAGGTGCTCCAGGACTCCTTTATATAACTGCACTGCAAGAGACTAGCACAGTTATATCTTAGAATATTACCACTTTAAGCTTCCAAGTCCTAGATATGATTCAGCTTTTCCCGATACGATTTTTGGGGTTGTGTTGTTGACCATCGTCCATGCTGGCTGAGATGGGCTGTAGTCCAAAACATCTGAAGGGACACTTAGTTCACGGTGCATGAGTGAAATTTGCCTTTTACTGTGGGAGCGAGAATTAGCTAGGGAACTCGTCCACGTGCAATTTGCGAAAACTCCTGTCATCTCTCATCCTTGCTTGAGGCTGATAGGAACTAAAATTCAAGAACATTTGGCCTTGGAAAAGTTACTAATTGGACTGTAAAAGATATTTTGACTGAAAAAAGAAAAACCTTTCTGGACTACATGTTTCCATGCTTAGGTGGCAGGTTCCCAGAGCTGCAAGCTTTAAGTAAAAGTACATTTTTCCTTTAAAAGAAACTGAGTTTATTGATTTCAAAGTCTAATCTCCCTATCCTCTGGCGTTGGAAAGTGTCTTTGCATGACAACTGCAGCACGAAAGCATTTACAACACACAATAAAACATTGTCAAGCAATTTGAATGCTCTTTTCCAAGGTACAGTGGGCAAATAACTGACGCCCTCAGAACTATGAGGGCAATTGTCTAGCCCCTGCTCTGTAGTTTTGAGACACTTTCTTCCTCACAATAACTGAGAAGACATTCCCTCCCCCAAATATAATTAGATATATTTTCCCCTCTAGGATTGCCATAGTGAAAACTGGAGAAGGCGCCTGCACTTTTTAAGGACTGCATAGAAAAGTAAAATGAAGGAGGGCAGGGCGAGGAAAGAGAAAAGAAGAAATGTTTGCAGCTGTTATTTTAGCATGAGCTAACTTTTAGCATGCATATAAGCCCCCTTCTTCAGATGCAGAAGCCAGTGATATCCACGCCTCAAATATAAAACATATTTACACAGTTGTGAGAGTGGGGTGGAATGGAATAGGATCCAATTGAGATAAGAAACCTGTTGAGCCTGTTGTGCCCTGCCTTGGACATGCAAAATATCACCCATGCCCTAAATATCTGGGTAGAAGGGTAAATTTCTGCAGAGTTTGCCTATCACACCGCCAGGTTAAAATTTCCCTCTCCTGTGTACGCCTTCAAGTCGCCTGACTTGTGGTGAACCCATGAATCTCAAAGGGTTTTCTTAGTCAAACAGTTCTCAGAGGTGTTTTTCCCGGTCCCTCCCTGAAATACAGCCTTCAAAGCCATTAAAACTATGGCAGCAGTCCGAATTTTTCACTCCGTAAATCCCTCACAGAATATCGCGCCAAAAAAAAACGCCTTCACAAAAATGGCCGCAGCGGCTCAGGCGCGCCTGCGCATCGGAGGGGGAGCGAAAGCGTGCGCCCGAGCGCCCACCGTCCGGCCGCGCGCTCCCAGCGCCTCGTGTTCGCGCGGCCGTTTGCCAGCAGGGACGGATTGCGCCGGGGGCGCGCGCGGGCGGGCGGCCGCGGGCGCGCGCCGGGGGCGGGGGGCGGGGCCCGGGGCCGAGGCGGAGAGAAAGGGAGGCGCTTGCCATGGGCTCGCGCCGGATCCGCGCCGTCCGCCTCGCGCTCGCGCAGCGCCCGCGGCGAGCGCCCGGAGCAGCGCCCGCGGAGGGACCCCGCCGCTGGCTCAGCGCCCGGCCGGCCCGAGCGCCCAGGATGGAGTACCAGGTGAGGGGCCGCCGGGGCCCGGGCCGGGGCCGCCCGGCTTGCAGAGCCTCGCCTCCCGCCGGGTTGCATCAGCCGGGGCTGGGAGAGGGGGAGCAAGCGGCGCGCACGTGGTGGGCTGTTTGGGGCGCGGAGGGGGAGGAGGGGAAGCCCGCGCACGGTCTCCCCGAGAGGAGCACCCGGTGGTGTTCCCGAAGAAGGGCGCGGGGGTGGCAGTGGCGGGAGGCTCGGCGTTGGGAGCGTCGGAAGAAGAGCCTGGGGTCGATCTGGCTGAGCGTTGTCAGCTCTGACCGGCAGCCGCCGCTCTCCGCGTCTCTCCAGAGAGGCCGGGATTTGAGCCTTAGAATCACAGAATCGTAGGGTTGGAAGAGACCCCAGGGGCCATCCAGTCCAACCCCATCCTGCCATGCAGGAACACCCTCAAAGCACTCCCTTGGACAGATGGCCATCCAGCCTCTGCTTAGAAACCTCCAAGGAAGGAGGAGACTCCACCACACTCCATGGAGGCAGCATCTTCCGCTGCCGGACAGCCCTGACTGTCAGGAGGTTCTTCCTGAGGTTCGGGTGGAATCTCCTTTCCTGCAGCTTGAATCCATTGCTCCTTGTCCTGGTCTCTGGAGCGGCAGAAAACAAGCCCTCTCCCTCCTCTACACGGCATCCCTTCACACATTTAAACATGGCTATCATGTCCCCTCTTAACCTTCTCTTCTGCAGACTGAACATACCCAGCTCTCTAAGTCTATCCTCACAGGGCATGTCTTCCAGGCCCCTCACCATTTTGGTCGCCCTCCTCTGGACCTGCTCCAGCTTGACCATGTCCTTCTTGAATTGGGGTGCCCAGAACTGGACACAGTATTCAAGACGAGGTCTGACCAAAGCAGAGTAGAGTGGTACCAGTACCTCCCTCCATCTAGACACCAGACTCCTACTGATGCAGCCTTGCATCGTTTGCGTGGGAGCTTGTGCCGAGTAAGAACCTTTGCCCGCCTGGGCCAGTGTGGTCGGCTCTGGCCGGCAGCAGCTGCTCGCCAGGATTCTGCTGCTGCCCGTCAAAGCCTTGGTCCGTCTCGAGCGGTGTGGTCAGTTCTGGGTGGCAGCAAGAGAATCTCCAGAGCTCGAGGCAGGATTTTCAGTCCCTGCGGATGCTGGGAATTGAACCTGGGACCTTCTGCAGAGGAGCGCACAAGGCAGCTCTTATACCCATTCAGCTCCCTCTTGACCGGTGCGGCCAGCTCTGACTGGCGGCAGCAGCTCAGGCGGTGTTCATTCCTGGGCTTCCCTGGAGCTCTCTGGTATTACGTCTCCGGGTGGGTGTCTTCCATCCAAGTGCTCACCAAGCCTGAGCTTGCTTAGCTCCCAAAATCAGATCTATTCAGAGTGGCACAGCTACAATCTAAAAATGACACTTTTTTTCTTTCTCTTTCTGTGAATTTGAGCAAACGGGGTGGATGGTGAGGAGAGAAAAAAAAATAGTTTTGTTATATTCATTTATTTCATTCATTTAAAAGACTGGTGTGCACCCCTTTTTATAATAGATTCTAAGATTTCCGTTAAGTTATGCAGATCCCTTTTTATAGTTCTTGCCGAATTTGTAATTGCACAGGGTGTGAAGCCTATGGCCTTCTGTATGTTGGGTGACAAACTACCTCTCCCAGCATCCCAGGCCAGTCTGGTGCTGATGGGAATTGGAGTGCAGAAACAATTTGGTACAAGACACTTCTTCAGCCTCGTTTTCGGACAGTAAAGATGCTTGCTTCTGTAGTAGGTTTGTACTGTCTGTCTATTTGTAGTGTGTGCAGCCTTCTAGACAATTGTTATCAGTGGCCGCAGGCCAAAATATACAGGCCACTAGTCCTCATTGTCTAAGGCAGGAAAGCAGTTATGCTAGAGAGCAGTGTGTTGGTGTTTTGTTTCTTTTAAGAGAAAGTAGAGTTCAGGGAAAATAAAGCAATGTTTTAACCCAGTTTTTCCCAGTGATAAATTTGTTCTGAATTGACTCTTTCTCCTCTTCTCAGGCACTGCAATCTCTTAAGGCAGTCTTCCTGAACTAAGCATGTCGGACTGTTATATCACCCATCTTTCATGTTGCCACGTTTTTACAATAACAGTAAGAGGACAGTTGAAATTCATGACATGCAGGGTTGACAGGCAGGCAGTAGTCATTAAAATGTTTTGTGTTCTACCGAAATACCTAACGAGAGTACAGTCCCCTGCTTTCCAACAGCCCGTTTTTCCACTATCCGCTCTTTCAGCCTTTTCCAGTTGTAATTAGAACGGGTACATTGGATGCATGATCTGCTCTTTCTTCCTATTTTGTCATGTTTCCACAATCTACCGCCTGCTTTTTGCAACCCTGGGCTGCTTTTTCTCTCAGTTCATATTTATTAAAAAAGGCTAAGAAAAAGACTGGGTTCCACATTTGGACAATTTCAAATTTTTGACAGTGCTCTGGTCCCTAACCTGTCGAATAATTGGGTGACACCTGGATCATTTCAATGATCTTGCAATGTATTTCTCTGCGAAGTTCACATACTGTCCACATTCATAAATTACACAATGCACACATTTTTGGGAAGGGCCCATGCTCCAAAATACAGGATTTTTGTGGCATCTCATTCATTCTATACAAAAAAAGAAAACCTTCCAGCACTCCAGTAGGCCACATCCCTTATAATGAAGGATACCTGGCAACCTACCCATCTTCCACAGCCCCAGAGTGGCTAGGGTTGATGGGAGTTGTAGTCCCAGAGCATGTGGAGAACACAAAGTTAAGGGTATTTAGCCCAGTTTTTAAATATTTACATTCTTCCCCTCTCTTTGTAAATGCCCACATCCTAAGTGGCTCCACCATGCAACCCATTTGGAGAGATATTCTTAACCTGCCCTGTTTTTCTCTCCCAACAAAATATCTAGGCTTCTTTTCCCAGAGACTTACACTGGCTATCCTTTACTGATCTCTTATTCATGCCATGTGAGTTCGCTCTGTTCCTTTGCAGCTATGCCTTGATGTGCAATTTTTCTGCATAATCTAATAACAGCAGAACAGGAAATTAAGACATGGTCACGTGGGAAAAACAGGATCCCACTGTCTGCTTCTCCCCTCCCCACCTCTTCCAAATCGTGGACTTTGACATTTCCAGCTCAATTTTTTCTCTTTAATGACTAAAAGTAGGTTAGTCCTTTTCCTTTCTTGACCCTTCCTGGGAATCTGTAACCCCATTTCTTGGGTCATTTTCCCCATAGAGTTTCACATACAGCTTTGATTTTTAGCTATTATGAGACATTTGAAGACCTATTTCTTCCACTCCTTTTGAAGACCTATTTCTTCCTTATTTGGTTAGCTTAGATGTTGTTTAGTGCTTTTCATTGAGGTTCTATTGCCTTCTGCTGTCTTATTGCTTTATTGGTTATTTCCATGATTTATGTAGCAAATCTTTGTGATTTTATTACTTATATTGGTTCATACGGTATAATTTGATTTGTGACGTCTTTGCCCTGGAAAGCTCTGCTGGTTTGGGAGGATGGGAGTTGTAAGTCCCAAATTCAGGGCAGGGTGCTGGATTGGAGAAGGCTGGTCTCTGTTTTGTAGGGGAGAGGGATTAAGCAGAAGGATACAGTGAAGACAATATAAGGAAAGGCTTGGCTTCTTGGAAATATGGCTGGGTGGGGCTAATTCTGTGGGACAATTATCTGCCCTTGAACTTTCCCAGACTGAAAATGGAGACGAAGACCTTAGAAATGTTCAGAAGCCAACTTCTAATTTTGAAAACCAGGAGATGATGATGATGATGATGATGATGATGATGATTTGAAATGTTAACAGCACAGGAAGACCCTGGAACCTATTTAGAAGTTGGACGGCTGGCCCTGGATGCTTCCGAAAGGCCCTTGCTTGGGCCAAAAAAGGGTCAGAGGGAAAGTCTAGAGGGTCATAATAGAATCATAGAACTGGAAAAGACCACAAGGGTCATCCAGTCCATCCCCATTCTGCCATGCAGGAATACATGATCAAAGCCTTCTCAACAGATGGCCATCCAGCCTCTATTTAAAAACCTCCAAAGAAGGAGACTCCACCACATTCCCAGGCAGCAAACTGCTCTTACCATCAGGAAGTTCTTCCTAATGTTTAGGTAGAATCTCTTTTCCTGAAGTTTGAAGCCATTGCTCCATGTCCTAGTCTCTGGAGCAGCAGCAAACAGGCTTGCTCCATCCTCCATATGACATCCCTTCAAGTATTTAAATATAGCTATTATGTCACTTCCTAACCTTATCTTCTCCAAGCTAAGCATACCCAGCACCCTAAGCCACTCCTTGGGCGGCAGCATAAGGTCTGCGGGGTGCCCTTTACACTATCCTGATATATTGCAGTGTTGAGGGGCGAGGATGGATTGATGGCAGGCTGTGTGAACACATCATTGCCAAAAACCTGACTCTCCCTTGTGTTCGGTGTTCTCAGTGTACGTACATTACGGCTGCATGCTTGCACTGGGGAGATACAGTATTCCTCTTACATGGCCAAGAAAGCTGGTTCTTTTTATAGAAGTTATGGTCTGCCCTTATGCTCACCCAGCATGTAGCAGCTGGACCCATTTTAAGTTCCTCTTCTGCATGAGGTGCGGATGAGGTTCTGCCACTGACTTCCAAGCCAGACAGTGTAAGTCCCAGCACCCTCTGTTGTCAGAGCATAAGGGGAGCTGTAGTCCTGTTTAGTCCTACATATATGGAGAGTAGGGGAAATGGGGCAGAGGCAGCACCCTGAAGTCGATATGCAACTGCTGAATAAATGAGAGTTACTTACGTGCTTACTCACCACTTGACAGTTGTTTGAATGGGTCTACTTGGTGCTGTGGTGCTTTGTTTAAAATAAATACAGATGCAACTCGTTGGCTGCAAGGTTGTAAAAGTGCTTCTGGGCTAGGTTGAAATTCCATGCTTGCCAACCTGTCGGCACCATATATGGCTGGCACATGCTACAGATTTGCTACCTCTGTTCTTCCTGGGCATCACTGGATAGGTACACGTGATTAGAGCATGGAATGCCAGTTTCAAGAACACATGGCTTGTTGTTAAAGTTCATACAAAGCTTACGCAAATAATTTTTTCCTGTCTGTAGCTCCCAGAATTGCTCAGGCAGAACACTACCTAATTATACAGATTGGGAGATTGTAGAAATCTTAAACTCACTCCAGTTCTGGGTAACAAGGTGGAACGTGTCCAGAGGAGGGCAACCAAAATGGTAGAAGGCCTGGAAACCATGAGGCCCTACAAAGAGTGGCTTTGGGAGGTACGTATGTTTCATCTGGAGAAGAGGAGGTTAAGAGGGGACATGATAGCTATATTTAAATATCTGAAGGAATGTCATATGGAGGTTGGAGGAAGCCTGTTTTCTGCTGCTCTGGAGACTAGGACATGGAGCAATGGCTTCAAACGTCAGGAAAAGAGATTCCATCTAAACATTAGCAAGAACTTCCTGGCGGCAAGAGCAGTTGGACAATGGAATATGCTGCCTGAGAGTGGGGTGGAATCTCCTTCTTTGAAGGTTTTTCAATGGCCATCTGTTGGGAATGCTTTGATTGTGTATTCCTGAATGGCAGAATGGGGTTGGACTGGATGGCCCTTGGAGTCTCTTCCAACTCTATGGTTCTATTTTTTTTTAAAGAATACATTTGGAAGATTTTAGAAAGCTGTACAGTTTTGAATTGATCACCTTTTTTAAAAAGTGACTTTCCAAACTCTGCAGGATACAACCGATGCTGCCACAAAGTACGTAATTTTCCTGTTTTCCGTAAGTAAATACTTCTATATGCTGATGGTATTGTTTTTCCTTTGCTTTTGTTTGATTCCCTGCTAGGATGCTATTCGGACTTTGAACACGCTTCAAACTAACGCCAGCTACCTAGAGCAGGTGAAGCGACAGAGAGGAGACCCTCAGGCGCAGTTGGAAGCCATGACAGGTTTCCTGGAACGAAGTGGCTTAAAGGTGAGGGGCGCATGAGTGACGCCATCTTGTTTGTCCTTGTTCTTTCGGTGTGAGGAGCAGGGTCTGCCCACAGCCCTTGTGGTTCCTTGTTTTTCTGATCTCTGAGGCTCACACTAATGGGGAGGGAGAGAAGGGAGAAGTGTCCAAAAAAGGCTGCATGCTGATAAGATAATTCTCTTTCTTTTGTCTGGCAGGTCGGAGACCTGGATCAACTGAACATTATTCACGTCACTGGGACAAAGGGCAAGGTAAATGGATTGTGGAGGGAAAAAACAAGCAGATTGATGTGGAAAGTATGCGGGGGAGAGACATGCGTTATGTCAGATGGGGGAGTTTGAGGAAGGAGTCTCAACTTTTGGAGTGTTTAAAGTTGGAATTTGGTCCAGTGGATGGATGCCAAGATGAGGCTGAGTACACATAACCTACACAAAGAGCCAGTGGAGTACAGTGGTTTGAGTGTTGGACTCAAGTTATGTAGGACTCTGGAAGACCAAGGTTCAAATCTCCACTTAGCCATGGAAACCCACTGTGTGACCTTGGGCAAGGCACACTCTCTCAGCCTCAGAGCAAACCCCTGTGAATAAATCTCACCAAGAAGACCCATTGATAGGCTTGTAGAAGTCAGAATTTGATTGAGAGGTACACAGAAGACAACCAATATACAGACATAATAATTCTTATGCTTTTGATCTGCAGACTCATTGTTTGCCCTTTGGAAAGTATTGTATGTTTTCTGTCTGTGAAATGGGAATATTGTTCTTTGACAAGGTCTTTTTGCTGTTGACTAAAGGGTTTTGCAGAGGCAAGGAGTTCATAAATAGAAAGGAGCGGTGTATGGCTGGGAACATTTGGAGGTTACCTTAAGAACCTAGAACTTCTGAGTCTGGCTGGGTGGTGGCCAATGAATGGCTTTAAACTGGGCTGATAGTACACACTTTGCCATTGTAACCACAGTAGTACACTCAGAATTTCCTAATAACTCAGGCTTTAAATTGCCTCTTACCCCCAGTCATTGGTCAGAGATAGCAGTAAAAGAAGTCAGATTGGGAATCCCTGTTGGTCACGTCTTGTCGAAGATCAGAAACCTACCAGTCCTAAGGTCACTTTTAAATCCCCCCCCCCCATAAATAACCATGTGCAGAAATTGCTTGGATTCTTTTCCTCTCTCCTCCCAGCAAGGAGGAAATGGCCTGAAATTTATTGGGGAAGCCCTTTTTTGGCTGTCTCTAGCCACACAAAAGTGCTGTATTCTGCTTTTTTTTTTTTTAACCAGCAAACTGTGGTTCAGGACTAGCCTGTTTCCAGAAGAACTTGTTTGGTTGGCTTTGACCATTTTAATAACCCTTTCCCCCTTTCCTACCTCCTCAGGGCTCTGCTTGTGCCTTCACGGAACGCATTCTTCGCAACTATGGCTTAAAGACTGGTTTCTACAGGTAGGAACTGCTGTAGATGAACATGGCATTCATGGGTTTTGAGGGACCTGGGAGAACTGAGATCCATTTTGGGCCATTTCTGTGATGGCAATGGTGGAATATTCAGGCATAGCAGATGAAAGGCGCTCCCTCCATTCCAACCATCTCTACCTTCACCTTGGAGGGAGAGAAGAAGAGTTGGCTTCTGGTAGATGTACTTATTCTTTTCCCACAGTGCCATTCCTGCCAACACTGCAGAACACATACCAGTGATGGGGTGCTGTTGTGCAATGAAGGAAACAAAGACTGAGGAGCACCCAGTATAATTTCTATAAAACAGGAGAAACGCCTGATGGTGCTCTACGGGTGGACAATTTGCTAATAAGACGCCCAATGTGTTTCGGCCTGTATGCGCTTTAGAACCAAAACTCTCACACTGTTTACTGTTCTTTTTGTCCAGTGAGCAATGTGAGAACTTCAACTCCAGAAATTTCTGAAGTTATATTTCAGACAGCCCTTCAAAGGTCACACAGGCTGAAATGCATTGGGTTTTTCATTAGCAAAATTATTCCTCCATTGAGCATCTTGAGACATGTCTCCTATTTTCTGCAATGTGCAGTGCGCATCTGCAACATGCAGCATTGCTGTATGTGCAGCTGCTTTTGCTGGTGTCGGCAGAATACATCTGTTGCGAATGGTTTCTTGCACCATATGCACAGTGTGTCTTATGCGTGTGTATCTCACTAACAAAATGCCAGCCAGAGCATGGTGGATTGAAGCCATGCCCCACTTTACATCACATCGTATAAGACAGGCAGGCAGAATGCAGTCTTGTGGCTGCAGGAGGCTCCCAAGGCTTATTTTATGGCCTTGAGCCACTCCAGAATTCCTGGCTCACCCTTCTTTTCCCTCCCTGTCCCCGACTAAAAATAGACCGATTCAGGACTTAGTCTTGCTGTCTCTCTCTCTCTCTCCCAAGTTCTCCACATCTGGTTCAAGTGCGTGAGAGAATTCGAATTAATGGGCAGCCCATCAGCAAGGAGCTTTTCAGCAAGTACTTCTGGCAGGTCTATAACCGCCTTGAAGAGACCAAGGTGAGTGACATGAAATGGTACCCATTCTGAAGTGCTCAGTGTGGCTGGTTATAAAGGATAGGCTTTTGGCAGGGGTGGGAACTAGACTGTCCAGGGTTAAATTCTGGCCTTCTTAACAGTCTGCTTTCTCCACAGGATTCCAGCCATGCTGCCATGCCTGCTTACTTCCGTTTCCTCACTATCATGGCTTTCCACGTTTTTTTGCAAGAAAAGGTAGGCGGGTGCTTCCTCACCAAATTTTCCTCTGTTTGTCCAAAGACATTTCGGCCCCAACTGTGATTAGAGATAATGAGAATGCCTATGGGTCTGTGGAGAGATTTCCACCAGGGAATTAGAGTATTTAACCCCTCATCACATGAGAAATAGTGAAATTGGTTCTCTATTTACATTAGGGATAAGCTGCCTATCACTTTTTGTTTTGGACTGTAGCTCCCATATTCCCTTACCATCGGCTATGCTGGTGAGTGGCTGACTGGAATTGTGGGACTGCAGTGTCTGGAGAGGAACAGCTGCTTACTCCAAATTTAAATGAAAAACCCTTTGTTGAGACTGCAAATCTCTATGCTGGATATCTGGGAGAGATATCCATGGTATTTAGAATGTGTCCACACTGCAGAGTTGTTTCTCTACCCTATCATGGGTCCATCCTACAAAATCCTAGTGTTTTTACTTTGGTGAGGTATTTCAAATTTGTACTGAAGATCTCTAGTGATATAGTTCTAGAGAGTGTCCTAGAGCTTGGTAGCAGAGAATTCTAAGTACCTCATGAACTACAAATCCCAGGATCCCATAGAGTGGACCCTTGACAGTTAAAATGGTGCCATATTTTAAAATGTTGTTATTGTGATGTTTTGAATATAGTTACTTAAAAAAAAACCTTTGTATTATGTAGTTGGCCGTCCACATCCACTAGGGTTGGGGGTGCAGGGCCCCCACAAAAGTGGAAAAATAACAAATATCAAAATCTGTGTGCGTCTCTGTGGGCAGGGGTCCGAGGCATGGTGGGGGAGAACAGGCACCTAGGGTCCAAACCACACCAGGGAAAGGAAAGGGAAGGGTTTTTTGGCATGGTGGCCTTGTACTTCCTCTCTCTTGCCCATCTCCTTTCTTTGGTTGCATGTGGGGGGCATTGGGAGAGGGTTTGTGGTGCTGAGAAATTGGCCTGTGAGCTGTCCTGAGCTGGCCAGGCTGTGGCTGGTGGTGGAGGAGGAGGAGGAGGAGGAGGAGGAGGGGAACCAGAGGTGGGTTGTTAGAGGGCTACACAGCCTGATCAGCACAACAGAGAAGGAAAGTTCCTCTGGAAAAGAAGTTCTTGAGATGGGAGTGGGCAGGGATTCAAGAAACGTGCAAGTAATCAAATCCATGAAAGTGATACCCTCAAATCTGGGGGGCTGACTGTGTGTTGTTTTAACTATATTCTAACAATATGGATCCCATATTGGGAAAAGGTTTGGATAAATCGAATAAGTAAAGTATTCGCTTGTTCTTTCCAGGTTGACCTGGCTGTGTTGGAAGTTGGCATTGGTGGGGCGTACGACTGCACCAACATCATCAGGTAGGGGCTGCAGATCACAGTGATGCTAATCTCAGTGGGAGGCCCTGGGATGGGAAGTGTTTGGAAAAAACCCTGACCTGTGGGTTGCTTCTTTCCCTTGATTCCAGTGACAGCCAGTGGTTCCCATGCCAATTGGATGGTGAATGCAACAAATCCAGGCTTTAAATGAGCTCTCCTAAGCAAGTTCAGCACCTGGAGAGTTCCTGCAAATCCGAGTTTAAAATACACATGCATGCAACACACCAACACTTCTTTGCTGTTATGTCAGGGATGGGTGTGCACGAAGGGTTAGTGAGCTGTTTTGGCTGCTGTGATCTACACTGGTACATTTAGCAGCATCCAGAAGGGGCATTCATGTGATCAGAAGTAACTTTGTCACTTTTATGGGTGGTATTTCTTCCTTTTTTGCTTTTGTGGGAATGGGATGGGAGCACAGAACATCATACGTGGGACACAATACAACTCGTGGAATCTTGTTTCACAAGACTGTTTAATACAAAATATAAAAAAGCAAATCAGAAAATAAAAACAGAAGCTTCACTAATATAGAAACCTAGCCACTAAAAATAAACCAGCAGTAAAAATATTGTAATGCATCAACGTCACACTGCAGGTGCAGTATCACAACCATGACACTGATACATTGTAGAACAGTCTTTTAGGGTTATGATACATTCCTGATATTGGGATTTTTGTATCACTAAACTTTGGTGTTTGGTTTTGTTTTCTGATTGAAGCAGTCCTCATCTCATGGAGAGGCTGGACAAATTACTTGACAACGTAGCGATAGACATGCTGGCCAGGGGATTTTGGGAATTTTAGTCTAGAAAAGTAATATTTCGGCCACGTTGCTGGCTAGCTGAGCTAGGCATAGAGCAAATGAAGAAGCTTTTCTTTATATATGTTTGCTAAACCATCGCATAGGATGCATATCTCCATATTTCTGAGGCCTGTGGCTTAGCTAAGGAGTGCCTTCCTCATTCATCTTCTTTCTTTTTCTTACAGGAAACCGGTTGTGTGTGGCGTCTCCTCTTTGGGTATCGACCATACCAGCATCCTCGGGGACACCATTGAGAAGATCGCCTGGCAAAAGGGTGGCATCTTCAAGGTAAAAACATTGCCCTGAGGCACTGTGCTGTGATCCTCAGACCTGAGCAGAGTACTCAACCAGTATTTCAGGTTTTCATTTTTTTCCTCAGAAGGAAGAATTACCTCCAGGTAATTCTGAGAGCCAGTTGAGATTTCACAGAGACCAGGGTGGAAGAATCTGTGGCCCTCAAAGAATGTGGAACTGAAGTTCCCATCAGCCACAACTGGTCAAGCCAGTGGTGAGATGTGGTGGGAATAGTAGTTCATAAAATATGGAGAGCTGAAGGTGCCCTGTCCCTAACATAGACAATGAAGTGGTAGAATCCTGCATGATACTATTTTTAAATAGAAGGTCAGGGATCATAATTTTTTAATGCTCCCCTTTGGGTATTTTGTAAACCTGCTGCTTGCAATAAGCTAGCTCATCAGCGAGGGAGGTTATACAAAGTCCCCTGTCTAATACATTATTCTCACAAGATGCATGGGAGAGCACTGGGAAAAATACCTCCCTGCAGTCCAAAATTCCTGCCATCTCAGTCTTTTGGTGTAAGGAACATAATTCTCTTTACTCTTTTTAAAAGTTCATTTTATAACCTACTGTGACCCAAGGCAGCTCACAGCACAGAATAAAATATAACTAAAACCAACATTTATAATTTAAATGTTTTAAAAACAATTAAGTAAGTTATCATAATTCAAAATACAGGTTGAATATCCCTTATACAAAATGCTTGGGATCAGAGGTGTTCACATTTTTCAAAATTTTTTTTTTTTTTTTTTTGGATTTTGGTGCACAGTCTCAAACAAACCATAATTCTCTCATGCTCCCTACAGAAAAAAGACTGGGTCCTGTTTTTCAAAAGTTTCAGATTTTGGAGTTTTTTGGATTTCAGATTTTCAGATAAGAGATAACTTGTAATGCTAATTTAAAACAGTTTAAAATCAATTTATAATAGAACAATGAGAATAAAAGGGCAGCACTGGCCTTAAACTACCTCTCTGCAACAGCCACTTAATAGCTGTAGGCTTTTCTAAATAGAAAGGTCTTTGCTTGCTGGTGGATGGATCTGAGACATATGCTGATTATTCTCAGAGGTCTGTTCTGGCTGCAACTGTGAGCGTGCCCCTTTATGGAGCTTTGAATATGTTCTATGAGTGTTCTTGGCTTTCCTTCTAGCCTGGAGTACCGGCATTCACTGTACTACAGCCTGAGCGGCCCTTAGATGTTTTGAGAGAGCGAGCCCAGAAGATCTCGGTAAGCATAGATGTGTGTCATTAGCCCACCTGTGGGCCATGTGCTTCGCTTGGCAACTGGTGTGAGGCCTCCTGTGAGTGTTCTTGCCACTGAATCCCCACTCTCCCCTTGGCTACCTCCCTCACCTGCAGGCTGCACTAAGTTACTCACCTATAGTGACCAGCTAAGTTGGGATTCGTGGGGTTGATGGTGGATGTGTCCCTTTGTACAGTGACTAACTGAAAGGTCCCTTTTTTCATCCATAGTGTCCCCTCTATCTGTGCCCTGACTTGGATGCCTTTGAAGAGGAAGACCAACCCCTTCAGTTGGGTTTGGCGGGTGACCACCAGCGCTCAAATGCTGCTCTTGCCCTCCAGCTCTCCCGCATGTGGCTTGGGCAGCATGGATATTTGGGTAAGAGTGAAGCATTCTTCTCTGGTATATTTAGATGTGAAAGGGGAAGGGTTGCAGTTGCTGTTTTGCATCTTAGAATCATAGAGTTGGAAGAGACCACAAGGGCATTCGGTCCAGCCCTCTGCCATGCCAGAACACTTCCAGCAGATGGTCATCCAACCTCTGTTTAAAAGCCTCTGAAGAAGGAGACTCCACCATACTCCCAAGCAGCAGTGTATTCCACTGTCAAACTGCTTTTACCGTCAGGAAGTTCTTCCTAATGTTGAGATGGAATCTCTTTTCCTGAAGTTTGAAGCCATTGCTCTGTGTCCTAGTCTCTGGAGCAGCAGAAAATGGACTTGCTCCATCCTCCATGTGACATCCTTTCAAATATTTACACATGGCTATCATGTTGCCTCTTAACCTTCCCTTAGAGTTTTATGAAGTTACGAAACTATGATGTAGGATCTCAGCTAATTATTATCATCTTTATTAAACCTCCATTAATGGACGCCGGGGGTGTTACTATGTTTGAACAGATAGTGGTGAGCTGAAAGACCCCTGTCCTGACTTGGAGCTGCCAGCAAAGAGACCACCACCCATGGCCCCTGCCTTCAAGCTGGACAAAGCCATGGTGCAAGGTAAGACCCTTCTCCTCCTTCATCTCTTTGCTTCCTCGGTACTTCTGTTAAACCTTAAAAATTGATGGCGGGTGCATCTGTAAATAGCATTTCCTGGTGGGCAACCACTTCCTTTGACTTTGCAGCTTCAGATTTGTTCCTGAGCAAAAGGATGCTTCTTTTGGATTTTTTTTTTAAAGGACACTATGAGTACTTTTGTTCCTTTTTCCTGGTCATTCCACTAAGGACACCTCCGAAGAAGCTTTTCTTGTATAAGCACAGATGGATAGCTGTCAGTTAGGTAGTCAGGGCAGGGAACGCTAGAGTTAGAGTGCTACAAAGTAACAAACATTAATTGTTGATTGCAGCAATGTGCCTGTTTGACCCTTGCTAGTGTTCTCCTTTCCTGCTTCCTACCAGTGTCACCAGCTGCTGTTCTCTTCTTCATCATTGCTACTGCTTGCTTGCTTGCCAGACAGAGCCAGTGAGCAAACTGGCAAAGGCTGCTCTTGCTGCTCTTTCATGCTGCCACCACAGAGCAAGAGGTGGCTGCGCAAAGAAGTTACAGTGGTGAAGATGAAGAAGAGGTCTGAGTGGTTCCTTCTGTTCGGGGTGCGGTCCTTTTGCAGGTGCCCAAAGATGCCGACTCTTGTCCCTGGAGTTAAATTTCAAGCCCATGTGCGGAAAGCGTGGGTTTGCAAGAATGCCTGAAGAGGAAGCTTGCTCACTTGCCCGCTCTCTCTCTTTTGATCCCCAGGCCTGCAGGAAACGGTGTGGTTAGGGCGCAACCAGGTGCTACATCATGGTCCAGTGACGTGGTATATTGATGGTGCCCACACCACCAGCAGCATCCAGGCCTGCGTCCGCTGGTTTCGCCAGGCTGCCCTGAACGAGGAGAAGCCGGCAGAGTAAGTGGGGAGCTCATTCCTGTAGAGGGGGGCTCCTTGATTCAGAATCAGGGAACAAACCCCGGCCCCCTTATCACGGCCCTCCAAACAGAAACAAAATGAAGACAACAGCAAGATGTAATGGAATGTCCTCTTTCCTTTGCAGCGGTTCTGAGGTACGAGTGCTGCTCTTCAATGTGACAGGCGACCGGGATACGGCTGCCCTGTTAAAGCTGCTGCTGGTGAGATTTTCTGTAGACTTCATTTCAAAAAAATCATATTCTGCCCTATTGTGGATTCATTTAGATGGGTGGAAACTATGAGACATCCAGAGGTATTTGATGATTGCATGAGGCCTCTTGCAGGGATCGTCTTTAAAAAGTCCACTTCATCAGATGCATGAAGTGAAGCCTCTGAGGACAGACATAAATACCAATGTATATATGTGAAAAGTAGTGGAAATGCAAAACATGTTGGATAGTGATAATTACCGAGAGTAGTTAAAAGAACAAGAATGGGAGACAGGTTTTGCTTACAAGCTCAGATTAATGGATAAGCATGAATATAGTGGACGAAGATTCAATCTACTACAGGGTGGGCCAAACCAAAAAATGACAGAGCACCACTAATGGTCACACAGAGCCCCCAGCTGAGACCACTCAGTTGCATCATCAAAAAGCAACAACCAGCTGTGGAGAATAATAGTTCCTTCTCAGATGCTTTGGATGGCATGCATTTATTTGAGTACAGGCAGCTCCCCCAGTTTTATACAAATAGTAACATACAACAGAACACGCACAGCGTGGTTAGAAATACAGAAACAAGACCTTGCAGCTAACCTAGATATTAACTCTTATCCTCACATCTTCTCTGGCAGCAACATTACTGGGCCTGCTAATGTCATTCCCAGCATCAAAGGTGCCTTCACTTAATCATGTGATGTATGCCATCCCATGCCAACAGTGTTCCTCTGCACTCTGCATTGGACAGTCTCTAGGCCAGAGGATAAATGGACACAAATTTGACATTAGAAATAGGAACATGCAAAAACCAGTTGTAGAGCACTCCAGCCATCCTGGACATTCTATCCATGACCTCCCAAGTAGTTCTCGAACCAAATAAAATAAAATATTAAAGGAAGATTGGAAAGAGAAACATGTGAATTGGGAAAATCCAATCGATTAAGAGTGGCTTGAACAGAGACGATGGTTTCTTGGCACACACATTTATTAAAGCAATAGTTTTAGGCACAGCCACGTGTACAAGAGATTTTCTTTAGGGCTTCTTTAAGACAATATTTTACTAGTCCTCCACCCATATGGAATTACTAGATAGAGGGTCTCTCCCACCATGCATATGTTTTTCCTGCTTATCTGAGTTTTTGTGCAAAACCTGACACCTACATTTATCCTTTTAATTACGATTTAGAGCTATTGCTAAACTGATAACGTATCACCACTCCCAACATTGATACCATGTTGATACCAAGCATTTGCAACAGGCCTTTTTATGCTAAAACAGATTAATGTGGCTTTCTCTTTGAATACCATTATCTGAAATGGTGTCTTCTAAGAATAATTTGCCTTATGTTTTTCTTTTGCATGTTTGAATCAATGCAGAGATGACCAAGATTCTTTTGTGTTGTTGCTAATCTTTATTTCCATTCTATTTTCAGCCCTGCCACTTTGACTATGCCGTGTTCTGCCCCAATTTCACTGAGGTGTCTACTGTGGGGAATGCAGGTTGGTCCTCCTCACGAATTCTCTCCAAAATGGCTATAAGCATTAATATCTATACAGGTTGAGGATCCCTTATCCAAAATGCTTGGGACCAGAAGTGTTTCATATTTTGGATTTTTTTTTTTGTATTTTGGAATATGTGTATTGCATATACATAAAATACAATACTATAAAGGAGAAAGCCAGCTGAGTTATAGCAACCCTTAGACGAATCTTGTCACCGAGTTTTCTGAGGGCTGAGAGTACGTGACATGCCCAAAGTCACCCAGTCGGTTTCCATGGTTGAGCAAAGAATGGAATCCTCATCTCCAGGGTCGCAGTCCAATGCTCAAATCACTCTACTTTAGTCAGTCCCAAAGTATCATTGGTGTGGTAATCAGCCAAAAGCAGAGCTCGAGAAAAAGTCTGTTTTTTGGACTATAGTGTCTGGAATCCCCTAACTTCATAGTTTTAGTCCAAAACAGCAACATTTCTCCAGCTCTGTTCAGGAGGGTTCTGGCATTGCTCCGTCTTCTCCTGTTCTTTCTCTCTTTCTTCTTCCTCTTACTATTCTTCCTTGGCTTTTCAGACCAACAAAATTTCAACGTCACCCTCGAGAACGTCTTGACCCGCTGCCTTCAGAACCAGAACCACTGGAATCGCCTGATGGAGGCCAAGATGAGCCAAGACCCTTGGCTGTCTGCCGCTTCAGAGGTGGAGGGGGTAGGAGGATGGCTGAAGCAGGCCCCACTCCATGGCTCACCCCTCTTCGTGCCCCCCTCGGCCCGCCAACTCAACACCAACTCCCTGGTCTTCCCCTGCGTTTCCCACGCCTTGCAATGGATCACCCAGGGCAGAGACCCGCACTTCCAGCCTCCTGCCTCCAGGGGGCAGCACCCACATCCTGTAGCCGGCAGCGGGGCTATCTTGCTCAAGGAGGCAGCCGCCATCCGGGTCCTGGTGACGGGCAGCTTGCACTTGGTGGGGGCTGTCTTGAAGCTGCTGGACCAGTCTCTTTCGCAGTAGAGGCTATGTCCTTCCCCACTCCCCACCATGCACGCCTGGGGCCTCGTTTGCTGTTTACTTGAAATGGGCAGCTGGCAGAACCTCGCATGCTTCTAGTCCTCATTGCAAGGCTGTGGACCCCCAGGCTTACTTCAGCCGAGTTGGAGGAACATTTTCGTTATCCTAGATGCCTTGGAGAAGGAGTCCTGGCAAGAGTGGGGATGATGGAATCCTGCTCAGATGTTAGTTGTGATCTTGAGCGCCTGCTCCTCTTATTCCCAGGTGTTTGTTCCTAACATCAAAAGACTCCAGCGGTGGTGGTGCTGGGCCATCAGAAAGCTGAGAGGAAGTAGAATATCTCCTTCCTCTCTCTGGTTGGGAGTATTCCCTTTGCACTTCCTTCTTTACATGGCTGCCATATAAGCTCCACTTCCTGTGAGCCAGACTCCTTCGCTCCCAAACACCATCTCAATCCTGGGTCAAGCACAGGATCCGTTATTTCTTATTTGCTGCCTCTGCCGTCTTGCTCCTGAGTCTTATCAAAACAAGAGATGGGCAGATAGTCTTTGACAAGACGATGCAAAACGTGCCTTAATAGTGTTTTCCTTGCTGACATGTCTTTATAATTCTTCCTAATCTTGTTAACTCTTGTATGTGTTTTGCACGTCTGAGATGAGTTCAGACATCTTGCTGCCTGTTCTTCAGGAATTTGGCAGTTTCAGTTGCAGTACTGCGTCGTTTATCAAAGCGATAGCTGTGTTAGTCTGCTTTAGCATAAACAGGAAAGGGTGGAGAGGGAAGGAATCTAGCAGCGTCTTTAAGATTGAGTTGTCTCAGCATCAGCTTCTGTGAATCCGTGAAAGCTCCATGTATTTATCTCATGAAAGCTACATGAATTTATCTCAGCGTGAGCTTTCATTGATCCATGGAAACTCATGCTAAAATATATCAGGTCCTCTTAAAGATTTTCTTATATTCTTTCTCTCCTACTTCACTTTTTGTCTCCTTGTTTTCTTTCCAGTTTTTTTAAAAAATCATCCAAGCTAAGAATTTAGACTTGCTTTCCAGCCCTGCCTCCTGCAGCAGTCATTTTGGGGTTTGCTGGAGAGCATAAGATTTATGTTTTCACGTTAGCTCTGGAGGTCATCCTGCTGTTCTTATTTGGACGAGTTAGTGCATTGCTGCACCTTGATTTTCCTTCATGGTTCACACACAGGGCAGAGCTGTAGGACAGCCCTGACCTTCATGGTTA
Organism: Cyclura pinguis; assembly: GCA_030412105.1. Taxonomy (NCBI): domain Eukaryota; kingdom Metazoa; phylum Chordata; class Lepidosauria; order Squamata; family Iguanidae; genus Cyclura; species Cyclura pinguis. The sequence goes on from CM059613.1 coordinate 2,765,378, forward strand.
ATGAGAACAGGCTGACGGTCTTCAGAGTGGCAATACTGGGTTCCCAGAGCATCTCTGAGAGACGCAGTGTCCTCCCTTTGGCGGGCTGGGCATTGCTGTTCCTCCAGTATTGGATGCTGCCACTGCCAAGCCCTCTCAGAAGTGTTAGGCAAGGACTGACCACTGGGAGGTGCTGCCTGTTCAAAAATCCCAATTGTTCTGCATTTTCTTACTATAAATGCCATATGAGATTTCTTTTTCCAGTATAGGCTTGGCTGTGGTTGTTGCATTCTCTCTTCCTCTTATCCCTTACCCACCTTTTCTACAATGGCTCACCTCTTAGAAGTAGGGGAAGGGGAACGAGGCAATCCTTGGCCTGTATGTTGTTGCAGTACTCAGCTGCACTCATCATAGCAAATTGTGGTGATAGGACATGCAGTTTAACAATATCTGGAGGGCCATAACTTCCTTGATTCGTATACAGTTAGGCTGTGTTTATGACACTGTTATAAAACCTTGGATGCATGAGTCCTAGGTGGAGACAGCCCTTGCAGGACTGTACTATCTTCGACAGTCCTTGTAGTACTGTACCACCTGTGCCAAGCAATCTTCACCTTCAAGTAAGAGAAAAGGCTCCTGTTGTCTTTGTGATTTCCTGATTTCCCATGTGCTTTGGATGCAACGTTTTGTATGTTGTAAAGACCCAAAAGGGTCCCTTATTCCCAGATAATCACTATCGGTTTGAAACCTCTCTTTGTTTTATTATCAAGATGGAGGCAATTTCCTGTTCAGTTGTCTCTGTGATTCTTGCAGCCATTTTACCCCTACGCTGCTGTTTGTACGGGGGTAGTTACATTGGCCAGTAGGATTGCAGCTGAGCATGTGGTTGGACAACCTGTAATCCTTTTGCAGGTGACAGTAAAATAAGAGCAAGGTGGAATGTGAAAAATATATGACTTTTTTTTCCATGATGATATTTGCCTTTAGTATTTTTGGTATGATTTCTTCAGAGGTAGACCAATGTGAAGTGACAACTCGCCTTGATTTGTGGTTTTTCCTCTCACTGGAACAGAAATGAGCAACGGTGCTTTCTGCGCACAGCAGGTTTGCCACATACAAGTACGTACACACAGCTGATGGCTTGTACCTGCCCTTGCTTTCAAAACAGGAAATGATCTCTTCCCATTTGGAGGTGGGGGGGGGAGACTATTTCAGGCCCCCAAAGTGTGTTGGCGGGGCTGCTGCCTTGGTTAGAATTTACGTCAGGGTGCTCTCTGGAGGTTCTTGGAAGCATGATTATCCATTATTAAGGTTGGATTTTCTTTTATAGGTGGTTCTAGAGAGCCTGGGGTGGGGGCACTGGGGAACTGGAAGGCCATGTACGGCTTACGGCCTGCACAGTTTTCACTTCCACTATAGAAGCTAGCAGGAATCCAGATAAAGGAAGCTTCTGGAAAATGCCCTCCTTGGCAGCCAGTTTGGATGTTAATGTTTATATCTTTGCCCTGATAGGGACCTGCCCTTTGGGGTGCAGGGAGGAAGACGTTTTTGGTTCACTGACCTTTGCAAAAGGCCATTGGTCCATGGAAAATGAGACCACCCCATACCAGAGTTGCACAGTCTGATTCGGTGTAGCAATCCGAATGTTATCTGGGAATTCCTTCAGTACAATGGGACCAATGTGTAATTGACAGCAGTTCGCAAATGTATTTCAGGTACTGTCTTCCCATCTCTTGCTTTGTTCCCCTCTCTCTCCTTTAAACAAATTTTTTTCCTATCATGGGGGTGGGAGACGTCTGGCCTTTCAGATGTTTTGGATTCCAACTCTCCCATCTCCCGCTTTTGGCTAAAATGGCTGGGTATTGTGAACATGGAACTCCCAAACATCTGGAGGGTCAAAGGTTTTCCAGCCCTGTACTGAAAGCGTGTGGCCCTCCAGATAATTGTTCAACTGTGACTCTCTGCATTCTTCATTGTTGTCCATATTTGTTAGATTTTGCAGTTGCATACCCTCTGTTGTCAGAAATCTTTCTTCTGTTCATAAAAGGATTCCTGGAATAACGTATTCTGGACTACAGCTCCCACAGTAGCTTGTTGTTAGCCATATTACTTGGGACTGATGGGAGTTGTGGTGGAAAACATCTGGAGGGCACCAGGTTGTTAAACTGGAAGCTGACTTTTTAATCTTGCACTGATGTGACAGTGGTTCTAAATTAAGGAGGCAGGCAAAAGGGTTTTGACTTTTGGAGAAGAGAATTTTACCAATAGTGAGTTGGGTGGGATTAGAATTTTTTTTTTCCTCCCAGTGCCTGTCTCTTTCTCCCTCTCTTTTCCTGCCCCTCTCTGGCCTCCTCTCTAAAGGGGGCAGAAACCCTAAATGCTGAGTTTATAAAAGGAAAAAAAAAGTAATTTATATCAGAGCAGTGGTTTTATTTTATTTTTTTCCTTAAATTAAACCTTTTAACTATTTTTAAAATTTTGCTGATGTTCCTTTATAAACGTGAACTGACTGATTTTCTGGAATAATTAAAAAAAATGTGTAAAATGCTGCAAAATAAAGATCCGGCTGACTAGAACTCCGAGCTGGGTATGTTTCTCCACAGAGGAAAAAAAATTCATGGAGTCAGAGATGGAAGTGACCACATCCAGTCCCAGCCCAACCCATCTAGTCTAATGGGCCTCCAATGGGAGAGCATTCCACAGTTGGGGTACCACTGCTGAGAAGACCCTCTCCCATATCCTAATGTATTGATCTCACTGGTGGGACACGGAAGAGTCCCCCCCCCCCCCCAATTCTCAGTCTCTGGAGCAGCAGAAAAGTTTATCCAGTCTTCTACATGACATCCTCCAGGTATTTAAATATGGCTATATGGTATCATTTCTCAATCTCCTCCGAGCTAAAAATACAAAGCTCCCCAAGATCTCGGTTTCCAGACCTTTTATCATCTTAATCAGCCTCTTCTAGATATATTCCCAATCTCTGGTTTTAGTCTGGTATTCTAATCACTACAATATCTGTATAAACTTGAAGAGTTTGTGTTCTTGGTTTTGTTTTCTGAAGAACATGCAACAAATATTGTTGGATTGCTACTCCTTCCAGTCTCCCCAAATTTGTGATGAGCCCACCACCGCCATTTGTTATCTGTACAGCAAGACTGTATCTCTTGTTTCCAGACTTGAAATGTTATTACCATTTTAGGCAAGGGATGATGTGTTCAACTACACATTACTGCATTTTGTAAGTTAGCCAGAAAGATAGAGATTGGGGAAGGATGCAACCAATGTAAGCTGCTGTTAATATGTTACTTGTTGTAACACACCCTCATTGGCTAAGCTTTTCAGCTGTTTTGGTGCGTTCATAAGTATTCTAATTATTCTACAGTAAGTGTCCACCACAGGAAGATCTTGAGATGGGTGGGGCTGCTATGCATTTTGCAAAAGTCATAGGTGGATAAGGTTAAAATGAAATCCTCAGTGCTTACCACCTTCCACTTGGATATGCATATTTTTCACCTACTTATGACAACTCAGTGACTGTTACTTACCATTTTTGACTGGTCAAGGGTCATCTAATTACCCCCATGAACTAATGTGATGAGTTACAAAAAAAAAAACTTTTTGTTTTCTTAGCGAGTTAAGGTGCAGATTTCTGTTCTAATGGCGGCCTTTCTTTTTAGACATCTTTCCTCCCCTTCCACTAACTATTTTGGATTTGGAGTCATCAGTGATATTACTGTGATCTCTTTCCTGCATCAAAGTCCTGAAAACAGGCATGAGTAGAATGTCACCTCTGTTTATTTTTTGATGAGAATTCAGCCTTTTTCATATTCAGGGCAGAGAAAAAATGTTTGAGATTACAAATAAATGTGTGAGAAACCAAAATGGATATACACATTCCAACTCTGGGTGTTTTTAGTGCATAATTCTTTAAGGTTTGAGATTACATTTGCACATTTAACCATGTTGGTGCTGAATTAGAACTGCTACCTTTTAAAATTTCCTCTGAGAGCCTTCTCATCCTTAACATCTGTGTAACAAGCTGGGTAGTCCAGGACTTTGGTGCTACTTGGATCAGCAAATGATAATTGCATTGGAACGGTCTGTAGAATTTGGGTCACTGACTTCACAAAAGATGACTCTAAACAAAATAAGTTCAACACATAATATATTTTATACAATAATTGAGGTTACAGTTGGTTCAGTATAAAAAAAAATATTTACAGATCAAACTCATTGGTGGGGAGGTATCTCTTGAGTTGGTCTTGGGTTGGTTAAGGTTGAGTTGGTCTTGGTCCACCTTGCAGAAGTGATCAGACACTTCTTTGAAATTAGAGCTTTTCTGTTGGCTTGAGCAGCAGCAGCAGCCATGCCTCGTGGTAGGTGGTGGGTTTCTTGGCTGAGCTCATTGGATCCAATCAATGTAATCAGTTTAGCACGACTTTAGCCAAAGTGAGATTTCTGAATTCTGGATGGATCTGTTTTCTTAACCATGAGAAAGATCCTATCTGTGGCATCTCATTTTTATTGCTGACTAACTGGATGGCTGCTCAGCCCACGGGGCAAATGCCTACCATAAGCACATTGGCTTCTATTTTTTTGTTAGTGTTATATATGTTCAATTCAACTTTGACTTTAGGTCAGCCTGTCATTGGGTTTTCTTGGGCAAATTTATTCAGAGGATTTCCCATAGCCTTCCTCTGAGGTTGAGAATGTGTGACTTCACCATAGTCACCCAGTGGGTTTCCATGGCTGAGCAGGGATCTGAGCCCTTCACAGTCTACCATTCATAACTCCACCATGCATAGGATGCATATTTTTGTGTTTGGTGCAGTTTTGTCTCTCTGGTACTTTCCTCCTGTTCTCCCCTCTTTGATTCCCACCAAAAGTGCCCCCGATTTTGCTTCCTTCCAGATTAAATGCCCTGTATAGAGCCAAACACATGATTCTTAAATGATACAGAAATCATGTCTCCTTCAACCCTTTGTTGCTTGAGATCTGACCATAAGAAAACATACCAATGAGTAGACACAGCATTATTCCCCTGTATACACAGATACAAAATATATTCTATGTATAACTATTTATATAAGTACACTAATAAGTATTTCAAAACAGAAAAGGCCCAAATTCTCTCCCCTTTGGTTTTGCAATCAGTAAGATGAAGCACTGCCTTCTCTCCCCTGCAACAAAAGGTTTTTGTTTCACCCTCTCTGGGCAAGGAGTAAAGCAGGCCAAAATGACTTGGATCCTATACTTCTGGAATGTTATTGTTCTACATTTGTGGGTTCAACTTTGTGCCAGGCAAACACAGGGCAAGAATTCCCCCTAGGAAAAGCAGCTGACTGGAGGTACTTAGTAATGGGTTGAGGGCTCAGCTCTAAGTAGGAAATCCAATCTGATGGGATCGTGCCCAGAGATGTAGTATACCTAAAGCTTTGCTATGGAATGGAAAAATTCCCTCACCCCACCAAGCCCAAAGCCTGTTCAAACTCTGGTCTCCATCTTCTGGAAGAGGAGAATTTGCTTAAGCAATGAGTGTTGTTTGCAACTTCCTGCACTGGACCTGACGCCAACAGCAATGAGGAAATCCCAACAAGAAACAAGACAAAACAACCCAAATGTCAGCTCCTCGAGGTGGATGCAAACAAAGGACCCGCTTTGAAACCCAAAGGCACAGGCCACGGTCTGGATGTTGGCCACCTTATCACAGATGAGGCCATCTGTTCCTGGCTAGAAACACCCTCCAAGAGAAACTCTTGTGACCTCAAAGTCAAGGGCTGACGGTGGTCACCCTGCGGAGAGAACAGGCCTTTTTAATATGCCCAAGTGATGGTGTTGATGACGAACAAGCTGGTTAAGACGTTCTGCTTCTCTGGAGATCTGGATGTTTATCCACCAAGTTGTCTTTAAAGTGCTGGTTAAAAACAGCCTCTCCTCTGACTATTAGGAGCTTGAGGGGTGTGTATGTGTGTGTGTATTTGTGTGCTTATAAATACCTTCTTACAGTAACAATTCACCTGAGTCCAACCTGGAGGACTTCATCTTGTCTGCAGTTCTGACACCGTCCCCAAGGCAGCATCCATAGATGGTCATGCGGGTTCCTTTGCTTTGAGGGTTGCTATGCCATGCTGCTGGTGGAACATGGAGTGCTCTGCGTGCTACCGATGCTGTGGTTGGTGCTGCTGCTCTCTGAGGCGGTTGGATTTGCTGAGACTGGCTGCATTTTAGCCACCGGGCCTGGCATGTGTTACAAGTAAAGGGAGTGGGGAGGAAAACAGGAAATGCTTGAGAGGAAAGTGAGGAGATGTGCACAGCTGGTCTGATTTGACAAGCCAACAGAAAGCATATGGTGGCGTTTCCTGACTTTGCCTAGCCGGGGAGATAAATCCCGATTGTTCCCTTCATTCACAGCAGTGTTGGTCAATTGCCTTCCTTTTTCACAAGTGAGAGAAAACCAGATCCCTTATTCCTTAGGGGGTCGGTCTGGCCAAGCCAATCAAAAAGGGAGATAAAGATACCATTTTTCCTTGGCTATTTTCCAGAGATTATTTTTTTAAAAATAACCAAGAGCTCCAGCTGCAAACAGACCATGATGTTAACTTGGGAAATAGGTGGGAAGGGAGTGAAGGGTTGTGGGAAAATAAAGATGCTGAGGCGCTGGGTATGTTTGCCACAGTTCAATGGGACAGAGCACATGCTTTGCATGTAGAGAGGCCCACATTTTGTTGTGGGCTTCTCCAGGCAAGCATGCAGAAAATTTCTGCCTGAAACCACAAAGAATTGCTCCAGTCAGTACAGATGAGGAGTGGGGAACACATGGCTATCTACATACTAGTAGACTGCAAGTCCCATCAGCTATTTCCCACATGGCCAATGGTAAGGAATGATGGGAGGTACACTATTAATAACCCCTACAGGGCAATGTGGTCCCCATTCCTCAGATAGACAAGAAGGACCAAGCCTGACTTAGTGTAAGCAGTTACCTATATCCCTTACTCTCCATGGTTTCCAATCTTGTGTCTTCCAATTTCTTTTGGAGGTTAACTCCCAGAAAACCCCAGCCACTGTGGGCAATGATCTGGGATTCTGGGAGTCCCCAAAATCCAAAGGGCCAGAGGAAGAGAACTACTGCTTTAACACATCAGTCTGGGAGGAGCAAGGGTAGATTACAGGTAAAACGTTTGGAAACCATGAAGCCCTATAAGGAGTGGCTTAGGGAGCTGAGTATGTTTACCTTGGAGGAAGCTAAGAGGTGACATGATAGCCAGGTTTAAATATTTGAAAGGATGTCATATGGAGGATAGAGCAAGCTTGTTTTCTGCTGCTCCAAAGACTAGGGCACAGAGCAATGGCCTCAAACTACAAGAGAGTCCTCCAAAACATTAGGAAGAACTTCCTGAAGGTAAGAACTGTTTGATAGTGGAATATGCTGTTGTTTTGGAGCATGGTGGAGTCTCCTCCTTGGTGATTTTTAAACAGAGGCTAGGTGGCCATCTATTGGGAGTGCTTTGATTGTGTGTTCCTGCATGGCAGAAGGGAGTTGGACTGGATGGGCCTTGGGGTCTCTTCCAACTCTTATGATTCTGCAGCCAGAGCCCTATGGTTCACCTCAACTAAAGTACGCCCAGTGAATCCATGGGGGTTTCTTTAGGGTTGGTTCACCATCCAACCGTTGATTTAATTGGTCTATTCTAGCTGGGACAACACCAGAATTCAGGTCTCTGCAGCCCAAATCTCAGTACACATCTATCAGTTTCCACCTCTCTGATCTACCCAAACTCATTTTTGAGTGTGAAGCAGAAAGACTGCCACAGCTCAGTGGGGCCAGTACTTACGAGTGTGGGAGTAGATGTACCACAGCGCTGCAGTGAGCAGGACTCCGATTAAGAAGGCGCCAAAAGTTATTCCCAACACAGTGCCAGTTCCCAGGCCTTGATCTGCATGGGAGAAAACCAACAGTTAGAGCTGACCTCTGCTCAGATGCACTCGCCATCTTCATCTGTGGATACCACCTACCATGACCCTGTCCATCATCCCCCCTGGACATCAGCACACTCTCCAACATTGCACCAATGAAAACCAAAAGACATGTGGCCAAGCAACATTAGAGTGTGGTCAAGATGGTAAAAGTCGTTAACGAGGAAGAACACACAAGCTAGGAGAGGTTGCAGGAGTTTGCTTTTGCCTGAGCCTACTGGGAAGGCAAAACTGTGCCCCTTCTCCTCCTCCTCTTCCCTCTGCTCAGTTAATTGAATGCAAGCTACTTTTGCACTTTGAACTCAGTTTGCAGCAGTTGAAGTAATTTGAGGACAAGGTGGGAATGGAGGAGAAGGAAACAAACTGGGACATTTTAAAAGCAACTGAAAAAAATGGGATGATAGAGGGTCTGTCTCTGTCAGTTCAGGGCAGTTGGAAGGTGATGTTTCAGACTCACTTCAATAGATTGCCATTTTTCCGTTCCGCTCACTTGGCTCTGCATTGCAAAATAAGTATTTTTGTGTGTTGGTGTGTACTTTTGCAAACCATGACTTCTGCTCCATCTTTTTTTAATCTGGAGTTAGGAAATGTTAATTTTTTGGACAACAGCATTCAAAATCCAGGACTGGTTGCACAGTGCCCTTTCCCATGTTATCTAGATACTTGCCTTGACTTCCTAGGACAGTGTTCTTGATTAAGGTCCTATTTCTCCCATAAACAAACGGCCTGTTATGCACAAGTTCGTGTGCTTTGGCCCTTAGCCGTGACAAAACTCAAAAGGCAATAAAGCATGTCAAAATGATCAGCCATGATTACACAGCCCTGCAAATGCATGTTAGGAAATGAAGGACAAATAGAACCAGTTTCCCCAGAGTTCGTGAGAGAATGTAACTCCAATTTGCAGGCGGTTGCAGGAATAGTAAAAACATTACGGTGATTTTGAGCAACTGCCAAAGCAAAACAGTAAATAGGAGTCCAGCCTCCTTGTTCTTTTGCATCAGAAAAAAGTTCAATTGTTGTTGTGCAAAAGCCTAAACAATCTGGTATTAATTATTCTCAGAAATTATAGTCCCAAGAAATTCTCTTGTGTGAACCTAGGTAAACCTAACAAGATTGCAGAAAGAAATTCTTCCAACAAGGTTTGTGGGGACATTTGTGCTGTATCATGCCCAGTTCCTCACTTTTCTACCATTAAGTTTATCCTAGCTCTTCCACTAAAAAAGACAGTAATACTAGGTAAAGTTGAAAGGAAAAGAGAGAAACCACAACAAAACTATGGCTGCTCTGAGTTTGCAAGACCTGAGTGGGGCTGTGAAGAACAAGGTCTCTTGGTCCTCACTCACCGTGTTGGCCCTAAGTTGAAGCCGACTTGACAGAAATTAACAACAAGAACAATTCCTCCATTTCATGAGGCTGCTTCGCTTTGTCTTGTGATAAATCTTAGAAAAGTGAATTTTTGGAGTGATGGTTTCCAAAACTGGCCATGTTCACTGGATGATGTGAGTGTTGTAGTCCAAAAAAGTAACTTGCAGTTCACCACAAGAAGTGTAGTATAGTATGTGTTATTATATCTATCCCACGTGTCTTTAAAAGCCTTGCTCGGAATCCTCTACTGTGGCGTATGTTGTGTTAACTTTATACTTTCGCTACGTAATCTCCTGTTAGGAAATTGTGAAGATGTGTAACGGCACACCAACAACAGCTGGGGTCCTGATGCACAATGTGACCAGTGCATGTTGCCATCACTTTCCTGGGTCTCCTACATACTAATGTAACAGCAGCCATTTACTGTATACGGACATTACAGAACCACTCATTTCTAACTTCTGCAGATGGAAGTCCCCTACAAAGATGGAAGTCTCCTACAGAATTCTGGCCCCTGTCTAAGAAGTTAGTCGATAAGGTTTTTAAAATATTCTATAAGGTTTCATGCTTTCCTCCCCCTCCCCATTTACTTTTCAAAATAAGATCTAAAAGGTTGCAGATGTGGGCCTCAGTGTGGTGTGGGATTCCTTGGGAAAAGCACTGCATAGCTTTTGGATTCTGGCAGAGGTCAGAGATGGCCCAGTGGGGTAAAACATGTGCTTTGCATTCACAAGGTCTAGGTTCAGAGGTAGCTGAGAGGCTCACTGGCATTTTAGAAGGTGGCGAGAGAGAAGATCCCTGCTTAAGACCTGGGGCAGCTGCTTCCAGCTGAAGCAGACAGCTGGGCTGGATGGATCACAACCATGTAGAAGAGGCTGTTAGCTTTTTGGACTATGATGCCTAGTATCTCCAAGCCAGCACAGTCAGATTCTGGGAGTTTCAGTCCAAAACCCACAAATTTTCCAGGTTCAGGGGAGATGCAACATTCAGTCTCTGGCATCTACCATTAAAAATATCTCAGAAGTGGGCTGGAACAACATCTGTGCGCATGACCATGGGGCCTTTTGCATTGAGGACCATTGAGATGTGTCATAAGAAATAGTGGAAGGGCTTTTTTTTTTTTAAACCATGGCTTAATTGTGAATCAAAATGGAGACTGTAGAGTCAAGAAATCAGAAGAAGATTAGGACTTGGAAAGGAGCTATGAAGGAATTAGACAAGATCCTCAAGTTCAAAAATATTACACACCAAAGTCAGAATCATCCATGCCACTAAGAACAGAAGAGGAAGTGGGAGGAGGAGAGATAAACTGGGAAGTTTTAAAGCAGCTGAAAAAGTAGAGTATTAATGGTGACTGTCCCTTCCAAATGAGTGCACCTGGAGCGTATGCCAGATCACTTCAGCAAAACAAAAACTGGATTTATAAAACCCTAGCTCATTTCCAAGAAATCCTTACAAACCAGCTCCTCCTCAAAAGAAAGGAATGCATGGATGTGGGCACTATGACAACTGGTTAAACACTGTCAAGTTCTAAGAGTTATATTGCAAGAGCTCACACTTCTTTAGACCAATCTCAAAGATTCTTGAAAATCCAGCAGGAGCTGTATTACCCTAAGCCTGCATGGCCAAGCCATCTCGTGCCTCCAAGCCATTTAAAAACAAACAAATAAATTCCCGCAGAGGGTCTAATGAAAGCACCACAGACGTGTGTGATGTGCCAAGGGAATCCTCCCCGGGCCTTGAGTTCGTGTCAAAAGCTTTTCCTTGCTTTGTTATCTTGCTGCCCTGAGGGAGATGCGCAAAACAGAGGCAGGAAAGAGAAAAGCAAGGTAGCTGGAAGGCCGGAAACCATCCATTCTTGGATGAGGCCTCTGCTTGGCAGAGGAGGCTGAGGAAGGAGGGCCACACTTCAGCACACTGGGGAGTTGCCCACAGGGCTGCCATTGTGGCAGCCATGAGGTGATGCCGCTATGAAAGAGGAAGAGCAAATGGCTGCCATGACAATTTGTGACAAGAATACTTTTGTGACAAAAATACCGAGGGCTGGGTTTCCAAAAAGAAAAAAGAACAGAATACAGAGGAAATTTGACTATTGGAGAGTATAAACCCACTGTTAAAGCCGAGGAACCTTGCAGAACACTTTGTCATACCCTCTAACATTTCACACAGGAAAACTGGAACACATACAGCCAAGTAACATCAGTAAATGCTTGAGATGGAGAGAGAAACTGAGACATTTTAAAGCAGCCAAAAAAGTGAGACAGCAGAGGATTAATCGTGACTATCCCTGCCACCTCAGGAGAGTTGGCAGGTATGCTTCCTTCTCTGAACTTTATTTTATTTCTGGAAATCTGTAGCCATTTTCCTTATGGTAAGAGAAACAGATAACAGAAGTCAGCTAGATTGCTAGAAGAAAAGTCAACCTGCTTATGTCTTCCACTGTTCCATCCAAGGACTGTAAAGATACTAAACTGATTAACAGACTCTATTAGTGCTTATTTCTGATCATTTTCATAAGAACGCAATTTTAAGATATTACTTGCTGCTTTTTTCCCCTTGCATTTAAGTCAAAGCAGTGGATATGGCTCTTTCTCTTCTAGACTCACAACAAGCCTGTGAGGTAGATCAAGGCTGACATACCCAATGCCACCCAGGGAATGCCAACCCTCAGTGGAGATAAAAACTTGGATCCTTTACTCCAACACTCTAAACTCTACACCTGGCACAGATATGTCTCCACACCATAAAATTTCTGTTCATGGAAAGGTGTACATCTCTCAGTGTATCCCTTAAGTCACTTCATGGGTCACAATCCCCCCTTTTCCTTCCTGAAATCATTTTAAGAGGCCTTCTCCAAAGATGCTGATGTAATTCCTCCCCATTTCACAAAGTAGAAGATAGGATAAGGAGCCCCCCTTGGGACAATGAGCTCAGTGGGAGAGTACAGCTCCTCTCTATTGGTGTGTTGGCCTCAAGGAGAGGTCTCATCTCTTGTATATCCTGTACGGCTCTACTCATTTCCTATCATTTGTCTTCTTTATCTGAAATTACACAGATTGCTGAGCCACCCCCTCCCCATATTTATTTATGTGTTTCTGAGCAGGCAGGAGCAATTGCAGATGGCCCTTGTATCTTCAGGAGAGGAAGCAGGAAGAAACTATCTTTCTTCCCGTGCTGTCATTAAGAGGCATCAGAGAACACATTCCCCACTCTCCAGAACCCTGATAGAGTGTTGCCATGTCTTTATGGCTCCTGTTTACATTGGATGTGGCTCATATCCCACCACTGTTTCCTTTGTCCCTGCAATTCCTGTCACAGATGCACAGACCCCCACATGCGCCGGCACCACTGCTGCGGCTTGGTCTGCCACTCTACTTAGCTAGCAAAGGTCGTGGCGCACAGCTTCCGGAAAGTCGGGCCTATGGTCTCCGCCATCTGTAGCTCCAGCCCAGCTGTCACCACGGAGATGCTACCACCACACTGCCACAGCAATGGCAGCAGGCCATAAATTAGCGGGGGTTATTATGGCAGAGGATGGGAATTAAAGCAAGTCCAAGCTAAGAGGGGAGATGGAGACAGGAAATGCCCGGAAAACAGGGCAAGATATAAGACGACAGCTTCTTGGAAGGAAACAGTGTGGATGAGGGCCAAAAGCAGAGGTTATAAATCCAAACTGATGTGACGGAAGTGGGACTCAAAAGTGAAGAACCCCAGGCTGTGAGATGTTTTGCAACATGGTTTTGTTGGTGTAGTTCTTGGCCAGCCATTTTACTGCTGGTTTTTTTTTTTAAATTAGCAGTGGTATGCCTCTGAGCATACATAGAGTGCCTCCTATCAACATTCTGGGAGAGAGTTTTTAAGAGGGAAAAGAAATGGATCTCGAGTGTGTGTCTCAGAGAATACGTAGAATGGCTACACCCTCCTTGGAGACTGCACAAGAATTAGATGAGGCTATGAGGTGGGTGATGGAAGCCCCACCAGGGAGGCCAGGTGCCTGAATTTTCATAGGACAAATCTCTTGAGTGTGGTGGAGTCTCCTTCTTCGGAGGTTTTTAAACGGTGGCTAGATGGCCATCTGTTGGGAATGCTTTCATAGAATATTCCTGTCTGGCAGAACGGGATTGGACAGGATAGCCCTTGGGGTCTCTCCCAGCTCTACGATTCTATGATTCTGTTTAAAGCATCCCCTGTTTTAGGGGGTGGGAAATATGTGCCCCCCAAAAAAGTTGTTGGTCTGCAACTCTCAACATTCCTCACCACTGGTTAAGCTGGCTGGAGCTGTTGGGACCTCCAGTCCCACAATATATCTCTCATGAATCCCAGCCCTTGGTTCTTTGAAGGGCTATCCAGTTCCAATCCGGTTTGAAAGCAAGAACGTTAAGAAGGGAGAAGAGACCAGGGCCTCAAAGCTGCCCAACCACAGCTAGCCCTTGGCCAGCGAGCTAAGCAACGGGCACGCTGGTCACCTAGCCACAATCCTTCTCACTCGGGGGAGATGTAGTATCTTTCTATTTAAATTATATTAATTATTTCCAAAGTTCCATCTATGAATACATATTAGCACATGCAAACTGGTTTCTTGCTTGTTGTCTTTAAACGTATGAGCATCATGCAGTCGTGTACAAAGTAGCTGCCCTAATTCCAAAGTTTAGAAAAGTTACTTTTCTGGCCAATTAACCCTCACAAGTCATGCAGACTGTGAGATTCTGGGAGTTGTAGAACAAAGAAGTAATCATTCCCACTTCTGCCTAATCCCAATTTGGCTGGGTTTCTGGCCAGTCAGCCACCATTCATGTTCCACATTACTTCAAAACTCATAAGTTCAGCTGGAAGCCAAGAATGAGGTGATAAGGAATGAAGTGACCACTGTAAATTTGTCTTTATGGACTAAAAGGTTCTTGTTGGAAATGAAGATCATCTGTGAATCTTGCATTTGGAGCTAGGAAGAACTTAAAGGCTTCATAAAGCCAGTTAAAGAAACTCTGTTCTACAGAATAGACCTGTTCTAATATATGTCAGTACACTAAATTCCGCATATATTAAATGTATAAGAATTGTTAACTCACTGTGGGACGTAGGTCTGGGGTTTTTGATTGTCATCTCTAAAGAGGTTTCATTGGAATGATTTCCTCGAAGCTAGAAGAGAAGCAGGTTTTTAAAAATTGAATGGTTTGTTTCAGTTTATTTAACACACCATCTTCCCATTTCTCTACAGAAATCTATTCTGAAAGTGGTAAGTAGATATCTAAAATCTATTATAAAGTAGAGGTGTAATTCTTCACTAAAAAAAGGAAGAAGTGATTTTAGCAAATTTTTTGCCTGCTGCAAGAAAGTCTCTGAAAACTTCAGTTTTCAAAGACTATTTACACTTTGGGGTTTATTTTGTGCAGAATTTACAATATGGCATTTTGAACAGAAAACAGTCTTTCCTTTGCAGAAGACTATACTTCTGTGCATATATTTTCTGTGGGGAAAATGCTGTAACTGGTGACTTAATTCTATGCAAAATTTGCTTAACCCCCCCCCCCCCAAGGAAATAGCATTATCTTTGCAGACAATAATGTTAGAAATGGCTGTTTCCTGCAAAGAAAATTCTGTTTTCTCTGCAAAAAATGTACAGAATAAAAATGTAAAATATTTGCACAGAATAAGACCTAAACTGTACAGATTCTCATCAGTTTGGGATTCATCTCATCAGAGTTTCCCAATGCTCAATAAACACATTTTGCAACTATTTAAAAAAAAAAATTCAAATATTCTTTCCACCCCTTACCATAAAGCAATTACAAAAAGTGTCAAAATAATTAAAAATGCAGACCAAATAAAAAGTGATGAAGTTCTGAGCTATGCAAGGTGGACTGATAGAACATTTCACTGCAGCAGCTGCTCAGAAGAAAGGCTTAAGCACATTGCTGTATGGGTGGGTGTGTTTATAGCAGAAGTGTCCCTTCTCCAGCTTCTGATGAGCATCACGCAGTGACTAATATGTCCAGCACATGCCCAGGCTTCTGCAAGTGTGAGCTGGACCTCATTGGGATGGGAAGTGGGGGGTTTCAAAGATAACATGCCATGTTCCAAAAGGATCTGGAAACCTCACCTGGCTGTGCAGGTGCAACTTGCAAACGAGTGTGGCTGGAGATGCTGCCCACTGCTCTTCTCCAGTCTTGTAGATAAAACTGAAGCGGCCAATTGTTGATCTCGGAGAGCCCAAGATTTTGGCAGAATAACTCAGTGGTTTGCCACTGCTGATCAGCAGCTGCGAGGATGCTTTGTCAGGCATCTGGAGAGAACAGTCTACAATCTGCAGTTGAGCCTCTTGATCGGTTGTCCGAAACTGCGCCTGTTCAGAAAAGAGATGGAAGAGAGAATTCATGTCATTTGGGTACAGCTGAAACTCTGGAGCTGAGAACTGCAGGGTTTGGACATTACTGTACCCTTGCAGTAACCAAGCTGAGTGTCAGGAAGCATATTTGCTATCATAAGCAGACCTGCTGGATGTGTGTTGAAATAGTGTATAGTAGTCAGCGTAGCGGTTATGCTAGAGTTAGTTAGAGTGCTACAAAGTATTGGATGTTAATTGTTGGTTGCAACAATGGTATCTGTTTAAAGCTTGCTCCTGTATTCCAATGTATCAAATTGTTAATTGCTTTATTGCTCATTGCTACAACGTATCCTGTAGAGAGGTGGGAGGAGGTCAGAGCAGGGGGACAACAAAAGCACCAAGAGGTATTTTGGGAACTCAAAGTGTCTAAAGATTAGGGGTATTGAATATGTTTCTGTGTCAAGGTGATAAAAGAAGGGTAAACAACTGGAAGTTTGGGAAATGTCTAAAGATGTGAGGTGATGTTAAATGTAGGACCCTCTCCAATCACAACTTTGCAGGCCTAAAATTTCTATGTGGAGGTATAAAACCTGTGAACTGCATATATTCTTTAGTCACAGCAACTCTGAATGAAGTGTTTTGCTGCTTGCTTTGCTACAAATAAACACTACCATCTACCATGTACCATCTCCAAGTGGAGTTTGTAGATTGTGAATTAATCAGGGCGTGACAATTGCCTGGAATCCTGCAGTCAGATCCAGCTGTCTCTTCTTGGGATGTGCTTACTGGCCTCTTCCCCCACCCCCACAAAATCAAAACTACACAAGAGACTGGTGATACCTGGACGTAGATGGCTTTGTTGACTTCTGCCACAGTGGTGGGTGCTGATTCAAAGTCTGTTGTGTGATAAAGTTGGAGAAAGACCTTCTCAGGGAGATCACATTCAAACGGCACCTGCAGCAGAAGGAAAATGGAGATGTCAGAGTGGTGTAACTCAGCACGCCTTTCCAGTATTCTTTTCAAAAGGGTTTCTTGATGCTCAAAAAAACATGTTTTTGATAATTTTTCAGGTATCTTCAAATATTCTTTCCACCCCTACGTCTGTGTATATGAAAATGATTTGTTTAAACACTCCCATCTCCCCAAACTGCTTTCAAAATTCCAGGGCCTACAAAGCCTGGCAGACAAAATACGGAGAATTGGTATTTTGGCTCTTTGAAAAATTATCTCTAGATTGCCCGCTGATTTTAAGAAGGGGATGTTAGCAAAGTTGAAATGGAAGCTCTAAATTTGACTCGGACCCCTTCCACCATGATACAGAATAGTATTTTGTTTTTCACTGACTTGTCCTCTCAGTGTCACACTCACTAACATGACTGTTGCTGGTGTTGGTGGAGATGATGGGAATTGCCATTCAACACATCAAAGTGTGAGATTGCGGAGAACTGTGTTAGATTAATCAGTTCAGCATCTTCTGAATGATCAATAGTATTAATATTGTTGAAGCCTCACTGACACAGGAACAAACAAAATGATTTAATAGGTCTACAGGGGAAAATATCTCTCTTCTTACCGTAATTTCCTCTTTAATCAAATGCATATTGAAGACCAGCTGGTGTGTAAGAAACAAAAAGAGAAAAGACGCAGGACATAAGCATTTGGTATATATCCACAGACAACTTTGTGCAAGTTTTCTCTATGTGAAGTCATTTTGGTGAAGACAGATGGTGTCCCCAGTCCCTTTCATATTATACAACTATAGAACCTTGATTTCACTTTAACTGCCATGGCTGCATCCAACAAAATCCCTGGATTTGTCCTTTGACAAGGCACTAGAACTCTCTGGCAGAGAATTCCAAATCTATTGCAAAATGACAAGTCCTAGGATTCATTAGAGCCATGGAAGTTAAAGCAGCATCAAAGTGATATAATTGTGCAAAGTGAACAACATCTGACACAGGTAGAGAGAACTTAGGTTTAACTCCTTTGGTCAGCAAAGGCAATTCACTGAGTGACCCTCACCTTTAACCACCTTTAACAGCTGTTGTCAGAACAAAAGAGTAGGGAACAACTCAATTTCTTTTTTTTTTTAATGTTCATAAAAATTTTTGTATGTGTATATATATATGAATATATTTATATACATATATATACACACACACACAGACACACACAGAGTGTTTTATATATTCATATATATTCATATATATATTCATATATATATACACATACACACATGAATATATAGATAGATAGATAGATAGATAGATAGATAGATAGATAGATAGATATAGATATAGATATATATGAATGAATGAATGAATGAAACAATACACATAAAGATATACAAAAACAATATATATACAATTTCTGTGGCTGTCCACTGAATTTGGACAAAAATGTCCATCCACTTTCATAAGGGAACTTACGCTTGCATCAGCACCTCATTAGTGAAGTGCTGCATTCCACAAATAAATGCACACCCACATCTGCCTCGGCCACTGGCATCCCTGGGCATTGGGAACTGTGTGCAGGATCCCACTTCTATGGACTTGCACTGAGTTCAGACAAAAAAATCCAGCGGCTTTATTAGGGAAGCTGATGAAGGCACAAGACCAAAGCCCAAAACAAATTCACCGCCTCACTGATAAGAGAAGCCACGCCACACACACTGGTTTTGAGGATAAGAACGGAGCAGGAGAAGCAAACTACCTACACCTCCTTAAACTCCTTGGAGGAAAGGTGGGAAACAAACATAGACCAATCAGCAATTTTTAAAAAATGTCATAAATAATAACTAAATGGAACTGACAGCACTGAAGGAATATTTGAAGCACGCAAAGTTTGTGAGCTGACCTCATTCTTCACAACAATGTCCCTTTCCAAATAGGTGTTGCATTCTCTCAGTTTGCTGGTTAGGACAAAATGGGTGTTGTTGTCCCTTGCCCTGCAGTTGCGGTCCTGCAGTGTGACGTCGTTGATACTGGTGACACCACTGAAGATCTTCTGTGGGGAAAGTTGGACAAGGAAACAGGAGGATGGGAGTATGAAAAAGAACGAGGAGGGTGGTGTGGGTGTGGGTGTGTGTAATATCTTTGTCTTTCACTGAGACTTAAAGTCCAAGGGTTCAGTTGGAACATCTTCATCTGCATTGGCTCAGAGATCAGTGCAAGCTTGGTTCCACCACCTCTCAATCATTTTGTGATGTTTTTCTTATGTTGGGAGGCAGTGCATTAAAAGAGAGATCATAAAAAGGCACAGGATCAGGCTGCCAGGCACACCATTTTTTTTACACAGGTTTGTGCTGTTGTTTGTTTGTTTACTCTGTTTATGTATTTATTCAACTTCCATGCCACCAGTCCAAGAATAGCACATGTGGACAAGGGTGGGGGTTGAACTTTTGCGAATCCCTGCTTTTGTGGAGCTTTCATGGAGTGGCCACATCTCAGGGCCTGGCCCCTTTCTTCTAGTCCAGTGTCGCAGACAAAGGTGCTATTATCCTGCTGTATCTATGATTTATCTACCTTCTGTGATAAAGCGACAGATTTTGGGCCTCCTGACCAGAGGTGTATCTACTGTAAATAGTGCCGAGGGTAAGCATGAAAGTTGCACCCCCTACCTCTGGAACCGCTTCCTCCAGCATAGCTTTTTTGCACGCCTCTGGCATTGACACCCAGGGCATGTACCCTACTTGTCTCACCCTAGATACGTCTCTGCTCCTGACCCGACAACCTTACTCTTGACCTGCACTCCCTCTGTGAAACTATGGGGGCACCCCTCTGTTCCCCCATGCAACCGCTGTACTTACGCTGAAGTAGTCCTTAGCCAAGGTGATCTCGATGCCACTGTCCGTGCACCTCCATGGCTTTGAAGTTTTTATCATTCCTTGAATTAGATTTTTCACACTGGAATCCTCCGTTTCTGCTTTCGTTGTCACTGGCGTTGCTTGTGTTGCTAAATTGAACATGGTAAAGCCATGTTGGGATGGGGCTTCTAGGAAGACCCCCTTCTCCCAAAAGTCTCATAAATATCTTTTGCCACAAAAGTTGAGAGACCAGAACTGGAAACTGAAGCATTTGCATAACCAACAATGCTCCACTCCACACTTGTATGTGATTGGGTGTATAAAAATAGTACAAACTTGGCCTTCAGTAAGGCTGAACAAGAGCAGAGCTTAGGAAAGTTAGGGTTTTGGACTGTAACTCTCAGCCAGCATGGCTAATAACCATACTGGTTGGGGGATGCTAGGAGCCGTAGTAAAAAAAAAATGTCATGGCTCTGCAGAGAGTAGTACAGTGGGCCCTTGGTATCCACTCGAGTTTTCTCTGTGGATATCAAAATTTGTGGATCCTCAAGTCCCATTATACACAATGGTGCAGCAAAATGGTGTCCCTTATATAGAATGGCAAAATCAAGGCTTGCTTTTTCTTTTTTTTTTCTTTTTTTTTTTTTAAATATTTTCAAGCCCTGGTTGGTTGAATCTGTGGATACAGGATCTGCGGATATGGAGGGCCAACTGTAATTCAGTTTAGACATTTCCTATTCATTGGGGACAGGCCACTGTCCTCATTTTGTCTTATGGCAGGAGTAGGAATTTGTGCTTTCCTCCAGATGTTATTGGACTGCAGCTCCCAGCATTCTTCATCATTGGCTATATCAGCTAGGCTTGCTGGGGAGTCACAGTCCAACAGCACGTGGAGGAACACATGAATCTCACTCCTTGACTTGTGAGGATTTTGCTTTTGAGCTATCCTGGATATAAGGAAATTGTGGGAGCTATTATCCAAAAACGTACCTTTTTCCAAGCGCTTATGATAAAACATGCATAGTGGTCAAATTCCAATTTTTCTCTTTTGTCTTTCTCCCAGAGAAGAAGTATTCATTTGATACAATAAATTGGAGGGAAAGTGGAGGCCAACTCCACTCCTTGAAACTGAGGAGACTCACCACAGGCCCTGACCAACTCCAAAGTGATGCTTTTGGCTGACGGGATTTCAGTGTAAGAAGCCACAAACGCAGACTTGTTTCTGCTGGCTTCTGCCAGCAAGCCTTCTTTGCTGTCTGGCAAATTATTGCCTGAAATCTGCCTATCACCGAAATTCTTCATTTTGTATTCTCCTGATACCTGTAGGAGGGAAAGGAAACAAAATTTCACAGAGAAGAAAGCGGCAGGATCCCCCCCCCCCCCCACTTTTAAGTAGATGTTCCAACTGCTCACATTCTACCACACCAGGACAAAAAGAAAATCCAAACACAGACAAAGCATGATTTGTCTACACCAGTGACTCTTAACATGGGGTCTGTGGATCCCTGGGAGGGCATGATGTCCTCATGGGAGATCTGCAAAGGCTGGAGCAAATGTTATGAGCTTTTACAGTCAAGATATAATGAATGGATGGAAGGAAGGAAGAAAGGCAGACCAACAATCATACGTTGATATCAAATAGGAGGAGTCTTTCGCTGTTGACATTGTTTCTACAAATTTTCCTTACAAATATCTTAAACCGTTCAAAAGTTATGAGATTGTTTGATAGCAAAAAATTTACCCTGCACTTGCTACTTCTGCATGTGGTAAGAACAGGCAAGTGAATGACACCAAGTGTCTGAGTGAACACACATGACATCTCTCGCTACCACACATACAGCCAGAAGCTGCCTTCAGTTAAGTCTTGCAGGTCCATGGAAAGAAACCATGTTTAAAGGGGATCTGTGGTAAAGAAAAGCTTAAGAACCACTGTTCTATACCCTTTCTCAATGGCAGGTTCTCCACAGTGATCAGTCGCCCTAACTGATAAGGCAGCCCAATGTCCTATGCACCAAAGTAAATTCTTAGCTCCAGCACAAAAAGCATTCCTTCTACCTCATCAAAATGGGGCTTCTCCTGTTTTCTCCAAGACTGCTGTCATTTAAGTGGACAAAATTCTTTGGGTGACACACATAAGAGTCAGTTGTGCTATGCATGAGGAGTGACTCTTTTGGACAAAGTGGAACAGATATATCCAACTGACAATGGCAGGATTGGAGTCCTGTATTCAGAACCATTGGAGATACACAATGCATTTAGAGTAGCGTGTCTATGCACATTGTCTCTTTCCAATGCACACTGTACAAAGAGGGGAGAGCTATGCACTTTCACCCTCTTGCATAAGTTGCACCATAGGGATTCTGTTATACTAGTGAAGCCTAATTCATTGGTGGATATTTACATGAGGCTGAGAAAATGCTGAATTGCAGTCCAAGTATGGGATTTCCCTCATGTTTTTCCAACTGCACAATATGAGTTTTCAACCTACACATTTTTCCTCAACTGCACATTTTGTGTCCAACTGCACACTTTAAAAAAACCCTGGGAAGAGGTAAATCAATGACTATTACTCATAGTGGCTACTTGGAACTTTCTTGTAAAGGTGAAATCTAGGAGCCAAGGAAGCCTCAAGTTGCACCATGCATGAAGGGAGAATTAATTGTCATAGAGTAACAGATGTATTCTGCTGACAGTGGAATAAACAGAGTTGCACATGCAGCAATGTTGACTTTTGTATTTACGCAATACACAGTGCACATTGTGGTTGTTTATTTAATGTTGCACATTACACGTTACACTCTACACAAGGGTGGCCAGTCATTGACATTTGTTGCATGATGTTGCTATTCTGCATGGGGGTTGTATAGCACTGGTGAAGCATATCTCCACACGCTGATATTTATGCTATACTGAGGGGATTAGATTGTATCCTGTGTGTGCATAGGTCACCAACTGAATTTTGTCCATTGACTGCAAAATGCCACAAAGACATTTGCCAGTTGGGTGGTATTTATCTTAGACAGACAAACACAACAATCATGGAAGAGGTCAATGACACTTCTATCTCTTACCAAGAATTGAAAGGAATCGAATATCTGTCCAATGTTCCACGTCAGACTGTTGTGGCTTTTAAGCACCAAGAGTATTGGTGGCTGGTTTTTTGGTTTTCTTTCACTGCATGTCAGTTTAATGTTCATATCTACTTCCTGGGTGCTGAAAAACAAAGCCAAGGATGACTGGTCAGACCAAGAGCTGAACAGAGTTAACAGCCCACATGCCATTCAAACACATTGGTGTAGTTTTATTACTCCGGTCAGCTTGATCTTACTCCTCCCCAATCACTGGTTCATCTACTCCCTCCAGTTTTTAAAACGGAATCTTCCTATCATTGAGAAGAGCAGAGGTTAGAACTAGTAGTTTTAAGGGTAACCTGTTACTGTTACAGGTTGAGTCTCTCTTATCTAGAAATCTGAAATCCAAAAACCCCCAACAATTGAAACATTTTGCCACCAGCTGCCCACTTCTTCTCTGAAATGGCAGGAAGCATGGATTTGCACTGAGCACTACGCTTGGAATCACAGGTCTTCAGTCTCTCTCTAACCTCAAATCTCTTATACAACACAAGCAGCAAATGAACAAGATGCAAAGCTATTCCAAAAAGATACTGTATTCCAAAATCCAAACAAATCTGGAACACTTTTGGCCCCAAGAATTTTGGATAAGTGACAGTCGACCTGTGATTCATAAATTCAGTGTCTCCCAGACTTTGATCCTCCAAATGTTTTGGACTTCAACTCCCAGAATTCTGGACTGTTGACCAACCTGGGTGGGCCTTCAGGGAGATGAAGTCCAAAATATCTGAACAATCAAATTTTTGGGTACCACTGTGCAAATTGATTGTGAATTTTGTGACGTGAATTTTGAAACAATTTTATTGTGCTAATTGTTAACATGTTAGCAAAGAATTTAGCTTTAAATTTAAAAAAGGTAGAATTATAAAAAATGGACAACCCAATTATCCCCAAAAGTAATGAGTTTAAAAAAATGACATGAAATATTACTCTGTCTGCAGAGTTGTTACCAATTAACAATTTCATCTGTACATCACTAGCCATACGGTATGCAAAATGCATTCCAACCTGCCTCCTTCTTGTGCTCCTTAGCAACTAATATAAAATGGCAACATGTCTCTTATACTGCAGGGAACAGACATACCTACATATATAGCCATCCCGACTATCACCCCAAACTATCCAGCATTTCACAGGTGAACACCAGAGCACAAGTGGCCATGCAACATCAGAGTATAGTCAAGATGGTTGAAGTTATTAATTAGGAAGCACATCCAGGCGAGGAGAGGCTGCAGGAGCTTGCTTTGCCTGAGCCTACTGGGAAGGGCAAGGTTTTGTCCCTTCCTTTCCTCCTTCCTCTGCTGAGTTAATTGCATACAAACTATCTTTGAGTTTTGGACTCAGTTTGCAGTAACTAAAGTAGACCCAGGAAAATGTAGGAGGAGGAGAGAGAAACTGGGACATTTTAAAAGTATCTGAAAAATGGAAGATTAATCAGGAACTGCCAAACTAGGACAGCTGGAAGGTACGGCACACATTAACAACACTGAAATCTGTGAATTTACCCATTTCCCTTTTAAAGTCAGCTGAGTTGTCAGCTGCAAGGACAGCTGGTGTCAGTGAGTTCCACAGTTTAACTATATACTACATGAAGAAGTAGCTTCCCGAGGCAGGTTCTAAGTCAACATAAGCATATTTTACCCAGAGCCTTGAGGATCCTGCTGGAGCCACAGGATGTGGGCTTCTTTCTGAGAGCTCTCACTGGAGGGCAGACAGCCCCTGATATTGTTGGAGGCAACTTCAAACTCTAGGTAGGGTTCAGCGCTGAAATTCTTCTCAGGGACACAGTCTTTCTTGGAGCTGGGTTCTGCAAAGCACAGAAGAACAATCACCGTCTATGGGAAATTCAATCACGACCCCTTCATCCTCATTGGACTCAGCCAGTTTGCAGCAGCCACAGTATTGTTATAAGAAGGGCTCCTACCCTACTTTGAGGAAGAGCCACCATCTTAATGGAACTGACCTCCGCCCAGTTGGAAATGGATCTGCTGAGGGTTTTCTAACTCTGCGAAGGAGGAGACGCCCCTGTATATCATTTTAGTCCAGTTCAGAAGCCCCTCACTGGAGGAAGACAGGTCAGCTTTCTCGTTTTTTCCATTGAGCTTTTGCACCATGGAATTTCCCTTTGCCTATAAGAAAGAAATGGAAAGATCAAAATGGGTACAGCACCCCCACTTGGAGGTTAGTAGAGTTGCAACTTGGAAATATCTCAAGCTAGAAGACCAATGTGTTGGGTGATTGCATATTCTCCAACATTTCACAGATGTTAGCCAAGCAGCATCAGAGTGTGGTCAAGATGGAAAAGTTATTAATGAGGAAGAAGATACAAGCAATAAGAGCCTGAAGAGTTTTGCCTTTGCCTGGACCTACTGGTAAGGTCAAGATTTCTGCTCTTTCCTCCTACCTCTGCTGAGTTAGTTGAGTTTGCAGCAATAGAAGTAAGCTGAAAACAAAGGGGAGAAGGAAAGAAAAACTGGGACATTTTAAAAGCAACTGAAAAAGTGCGATGATGGAGGATTAATCAAGACCGTCTCTGCCAAATTGGACAGTTGGAAGGTATGTCATCGCTCCATGAAGAGGGCCACCCAAGGACATGAGCTAGAGCTGAAAGGACTTGCGTATCCAAGGAGAAAACAGGAAACCATTGCTGGCACGACAATGGAAGAGCTGGGCCATGTAGCAGCTTCTGTCCGCTACACTTTTGAGAATATATTTTTACACTTTCTGCCTCCCAAGTTATGGAAAGGGAGTTATGGAAAAGGGAGGGCAGGCAGATTTTTTTTCCTCCCCTGACCCCATGATCACCTCTGCAGCAAGGAAAGGAATAAAAGAAAGAGAGAGGTCACACAGAAGTGGAGGGTTAATCTCCCAGGATCAAAGCAATTTTACAACCTATTGTTGTCTGCTGAGGAATCTGGAAAAAGCCGGGCGTCAACAATTGATCTGCCTGGGCTGGCTAGGCTCCGGAGGAGAGTCTCCTTTAAAGGACTGGCTGCACCTCCAATATTTCAAAAGAGAAATTTATGTCGTATTTTGGAACTCCCATTACAAACAAGCCAACCAAATGCCTTCTTAACAATGTGTCGGTATGTGTTTTCAAGTTACCTGTCAACTTAGAGTGATCCATGAATTTCATAGGTTTTTCTTAGGCAAGGATTACTCAGAGGTGGTTTTGCTAGTTCCTTCCTCTGAAATATAGCCTAAGGCACCCTGTATTTGTTGGCAGTCTCCCATCCAAGAGCTGACCCTGCTTAGCTTCCAAGTTCAGACAGGATCTGGTACCTTTAAGGTATTTAGGCCCTTACCTTCATAACAGAGCACTTACAAGTCCAAAAAGCACAAAATAAGACAAATCAATTTTTCTTCCACTTCCCAATATAAACAGTGTCAGCTTTCTCCCTCTCTAACAATGATCCCTGTAATTATGGCATTCAAGTAGTTTCTAACTTATGGCGACCTTAAGGCAAATCTGTCATAGGATATTCTTAGCAAGATTTGTTCAGAGAAGGGTTTTCCTTTGCCTCCCTCTGAAGCTGAGAGTCCGGGGCTTGCCAAAAGTCGCCCAGTGGGTTTCCATGGCCGAGTGAAGATTCAAGCCAAGTCTCTGTAGTCAAACCGCTACACCACGGTGGCTCTCAAGAGGATTCCCGGCACATGTTTTATTTTATTCAAACTTTGTCCTTCTCCTCTCCTCCACTTTCTCTCCTTCTCTCTCCCTTTCCCAAAACAGCTTGCGCTCATGCTTTCGGGTTTCCCTGAAGGAAGGATTTGAAGCTGGCTGCTTGACAAGAAAGGCTGAATCAGTTTGGCAGAACCGGGGGATTTTCCAGGGCCTCGTGGCTCGTGCGTTTGCCCATCACCGCTGCCCGTATGTCCCGCTTTCCTTGCCAGCCAACACAGCAAGGGAGGGAACGTCGTGACTCATGAGTTATCCTGGCCACTAAGTCACTTGCCCTCCTGACCCTCACCGGGGCAGAGAACGGAGAGATCAAGCCAGCGGGGGCGTCCGGCAGGAATCCGCGGTGCCATGCTCAATCTGATAGCGTCCCGTGCCCTGCCCCCACCCCAACCCCATTGTCGGCTTTTAAAAAATTATTATTAGACACAAATAGGAAAAGCGTTTTTTTATTGTGTTAACAAAGCTCGCAGACTCGGCTGAACAGGCTGGAGCCAAGTGCCGGGCCATTTTCCTCCTCCCCAGCCTGACCTTACTCCAAACAGCGGAAACGGGAGACTTTCCCCCTCTAGTTTTGTGCGTCACCCAGACTAGCTAGCCGCTTAGATCCGCAGCCAGAGGAAACGGACCTGCCGGAGCCCTAGCAAACAGGCCTCGTGTCGCACGAGGACGAATAATATGCTGTCAGAGGTGATCGTGGGCTGTCTGTGTTAGAACAGAGGCTGAGCCGGGCTAGAGGCCTTAAAGGTCTATAGTTAAACTGCAGAACTCACTGCCTCAGGATGCAGTGATATCTGATGATCTGGAGGGCTTTAAAAAGGAGACTGGATATACGTACAGGTGTGGAGGAGTGAATTAATACCAACAAAAGACTGGCTGTTAAAACTGAATGATTTAACTGAAATGGCCAAATTAACTGCTTTGATCATAGAAAAAAGTTGGCTATATTTTTTGAAAGACAGGAAACACTTGATTGCCTTTTTGCAGAGAAAAAAGAGAATAATTTGTAGGTTTTGATAATTTGTAGGTTTGACTTATAAGAAGAAGCATATAGAAATATCTATTAAGTAGCTGGAGAAGATTTTATATGCTAAGACTTATAACCATATTTTTCCTTTTTATATTTTAACTGTCCCGTTATTTCTTTGTCTTTTTTTTCTTTCTTTTCTAAAGTAGATTTCCAGAGTCCTAGTTCAGCATTCAAACCATTATACCATGCTGGCTCAGAGTTTTCTGGGCAAGATTTATTCTGAGGAAGGTTTGCCTTTGCCTTCCTCTGAGGCTGAGAGCGTGTGACTTGCCCAAGGTCATCTTGTGGGTTTCCACGGCTGAGCAGTGGATTCTAGCCCTAGTCTCCCAGAATCTTAGGGCCCTATCACACTGCACTATTATAGTGCTATTATTCCACTTTAACAGCCATGGCAACATCATATGGAATCCTGGGATCTGCAGTTTAGAGAGGAGAACTTAGAATTTTCAGCCAAAGAGCTCTCCAAACTACAAACTCCAGAATTCTACAGAATGGCAGATAAAGTAGAAATAATAATAATAATAATAATAATAATAATAATAATAATAATAATAGCAGCAGCACTATAAGAGTGTAGTCTGATAAGGCCCTCAGTTCTGCACACAAACCCCACAATATGCTGTCTCCTAGCTTTATTTACACCCCACTTTCCCCCCAAAACTGGGACTCAAGGTGGCTTACATGGCCTAGGAGGTTCAAATCCTGCTCTCCTGGAGTTTCTAGTTCAACCATTATACCATGTTGGTCTCATCATCTCAGTCAGCCCAAGTGCAGATGCAAGAAATAGCTACTAAAAGCACCCAAAAGAAAGCAACATAGAAACAATGACTAGCAAAAACAAAGGACTACAGTCCATCATCCATATTTGCTAGGGTTAGGGGCACAGGACACCCTGCAAAGGTGGAAAAACTGCTCATATCAAAATGTGTGTCTGTCTGTCTGTGAGAAGCGGGTTGAGGCATAGTGGGGAGAGCAAGCATCCAGGGTCCAAATCAGGTCAGGGAAAGGAGAGAGAAAGGGGTTGGATTGGCATGATGGCCCTATATATCCTCTCTCTCCTGACCACTCTTTCTTTGGGTGTGAAGTGGAATCAGGAGAGGGTTTGTGGTGCTGAGACATTGGGCTGGGAGTCATCCTTAGCTAGCCAAGCAGCAGCTGGTAGAAGAAGAAAAAGACCAGAAGTGGATTTTTAAAGGGCTGCATGCTCTGATCAGAGCTGGCGAGAGGGAAGGTTCCCCTGGAAAAGAGACACTTGAGGTGTGGGGACCAGGGTCACAAATAATCTGTGGAAGTTAAACCCACAAATGTGGAGGCCTGAATGTATATCGTGAGAACTCACTTCCTGAGAGCAACCTGGAGGAGCCCTTAGAGACGCCAGTTCCCTCTCTCCCTGTTGCATGCCAAAAAAGAATCAACTTCTCCCTTTACCTCCTGTAGTTTATTATCATCCTGATATAGATGGAGCTGGGGGCTGGAATCTGGGAGATTTCTTCCAACTGTGAAGTAAATGAAAGTGGGGAGCAAGAATTCATCTGGAGTCAAAGGTGCCTGTTATTCCAGATGGTTGCAGCTGTTGAATGCCAGGTCAACACAAGGAATGAATGATGTAAAGGATGAGAGATGGAAAGAAAGAAAGAAAGAAAGAAAGAAAGAAAGAAAGAAAGAAAGAAAGAAAGAAAGAAAGAAAGAAAGAAAGAAGAGAAAGAAGGAAAGAAGGAAAGAAAGAAGGAAGGAAAGAAAGAAGGAAAGAAAGAAGGAAAGAAAGTCAGTTAGTTAGTTTAGGGAGGGGAATTTAGAATTCTCAGCCAGAGAGCTCTTTGGCCTCAATAAACTAAATGCCTCAGAATTCCACAGGAGGTTGAAAGTGGAATAATAGCACTATAACAGTGTAGTGCAGAAAGGTCCTTAGTCATCATACATTACACTCAATTCTGCTCACCCATCTGTAGGCTGGTACTCACAGTGACGAAGGTAAGATGTTGAACCTCTGTATTCACCGTCAACAAGGAGTACTTGTTGGAGCTCACTACAATCACATACTTCCGGTTTTCTTTCCCTGCTGATACACTCACGTTGAACTGGAGATTTACCAGCTGAAAAGGAAAGAGAGAAAGAGGATTTCTCAAGATTCTCCAAAGAGTGGGAAGAAATTTAGGTCTAGGGGGCAGGGAACAGGGGAAATGTTTGGACTTACACAGAAGATAGCCATCAAGATATATATAACAGGAGGAAAATTAATTAGTTAAGTAATTAATATCTCTCCTTTTCCCCAGAGTAAGAGGCTCACAACCATTTAAAACAAACTACAAGCTCCACAATGTAAAAATGACAATTAAAAGCCCAATTTTAAAGGTACAATTAAAAAGCTGTTAATGCAAAAGTTAAAAAGAGAATTAAACCACACTTCCGCTTAAAGCCCACAAGTTAAAAACAGTTTTACAAGTACATTTAAAACACAATATTGTTTAAAACAGCAAACACATGTTGAAAGCAACATTTAAAATAATGTTTACAACATAATAGAAACACAACACCCCTTTCCCACTTAAAGCTGCATTTGTTGCATGAAACTGAAAAGCACATGCTTGCCTAAATAAAAAAGTCTTCTTTGCCTGCTGGCAGGCAGACGATAAGGAGGGAGCCAAGTAGACCTTTGGAACATGAGCGATTAAAATCCCAGAAATGGGTGGCTGTAATATTACTCGTCTGATAAGCAGAATTAAGATGTTTTGATTAGAGAAAGCCATGATGTATGGGAACGGTGCTGATTTCCATGTCAGTGGGGCTGTCAAAACAGCCCATGTTTTAACCTCAACCATAAGGGAACTATCCAAGGTCCTGCACTTAATCTGAGGATAGAGTTCAGCATTGTGGACCTTTCCTTTAAACTTCAGACTGAAACACAGACAAGATTGATTGTCTCATTGACCTGATTGCCCCCTCCACCTTCCACTGTTTCGGAGCAACTGCATTTCTAATGCAAAACACAGACTGCAATTGAATCGTCATTGGAGGGGAAAAACAAAACAAAACGAAAGCACCTAGAGCCTTGTGAGACCAAAAGCCCCGCTCTATATGACTAAAACAATTCTCTCAGAATTTTCCGGGGACTGGGGAAAAAAAAACAATCCTGTGGTGAAAAACAAAACAAAACACAGCCCAGGCTGCCTTGCGATAACGTGGGGGCTCTCTTTCCCGACAGCATTCCACCTCATAATGGTTGCTTGAGCTCATGAGTAAACACAACTCTTGTTGGGGTGGCTGTGGGACCCTTCCGATTCCCTGCAGACTTGCTCCCTCACAGACTTTGCTTCTATTTTTATCCCAGGGCCTTTTTCAGAAGCCATTGTTTCTTCTTTCCAGTACGGCGGCAGGCTTTATTCAGGCCCCCTTGGGCATGGGGATCTGCTTATAGAAACTGGCTTCCAGTAATTCTTTTCAGACTGGAGACGGGTCGGCTTGGCCCAGCCTTCCCTCCCCAGCCGGCTGCTGGGTCGGGGCTAGGAGCCAGTTGTCTGAATGCCGGGGTTGTGACATCAGAAGCCGGCTCCTGAAAACCTCCCCCTCTGCTCCCCTTGCCATCTCCTTGTGTGTAAACACAGTCCCTGGTTGCCATCTGAGAAGAGAGCATAAGTCTTGTTTTCTAGGCAACAGTAAGGCTTCAGGCCATTTCCAGCTTTTTCCTCTCCAGTTGCCAGTTCACAGGGCCTACTTATACCTACAAATTTAAATAAATTTAAAATATATAAAATAAATACATTTAAAGTATATATACTTCTATACCTATAAATTACCAATTCTAGTTCTAGATATCTATGATCCCATCAATTTAAAAAGCTTGGTATCGCCAAATTGCCCCACCATGTTTCTTCAATAATTGCTTACCAAATCCCAGTCTTCAGCAAATTTATCTATAGTCCTTTCCCAGATTAAAAAGAAAAAGTATACCTTATCCGCCAGTTAATCTTAAATAACAATCTAGGTCAAAATGTGGAACTTTGAAATGTTACTTTTTTGAACTACAACTTCTAAAATCTTCCAGTCAACATGGTCATTCTGATCTGAATACTTCCAGTGGTCTGGTTCCCCCTTTCCTTTGTTTTCCCAAGTCTGTAATGAAAATACTTGCATGTGTGTATGTGCACGTATTGACACTGTTTCTCACACTGAAGAAGCAAGTCTTAACTGGAACACAGCTTGCCTCTTTGGCAAGTGAAAATGTCAAAGGGCATCCGGGAGCTTGCTCATGTCCCAAAATAGCTTCCCTGGAATGCAGTTCCAAAAAGAACAAATTTAGATTTGGAAGACTACCTGGAGCTCTCTCTTCCATTGTGTCTGTAGAATAAGAAAATGCTTTTCTTCAGAAAACAAAAACAAAAAGGCTGCAAGAAATGATGCGAAGTCCTACACGGCTAAAGAACTATTGTGGTATGTCAACCCATGGGCGAGCTCTGCCAAGTGCCAACCTATCTTGAAATCCAGTGGCAAGCACAGGCAGTACTGTACTTGAGGACACTAAGGCCTAGCCAGCCTGTCTCCCTCTCCAACGCCACACACAATAAAGAGTATAAACATCACACCCCGGCCTCAGAAACAAAACTAAAGAGGAAGCCAAATACCCTGTGCTCTCTGGCCTGTCCCTGGGCAGCTTGTGTTTATTTCTTCAAGGGACACAAAGCCAGGGAGCTAGGCAACCTTTCTTCTTTCCAAGTGGCACTTTGGAGATGCAGATGTTACCGAACCATTAAAACCGCTGGCTGGAATTATCCTGATGCTTTCCTTCACACAAGCAAGGGTTACACAAAAGAAAGTACTTTTTGCAAGGTTACAAAGTAGTAGTGCAAGGAGATACTCAAGCCCTGCTTGCCCAATGATTTTTCTTCCTGGTCTGCACAACAACAACAACAGGATAGTTCTTGGGCACACGTCCACTCTGCGTGGCCACTGTGGTAACTAACTAGCCTCACAATCTCCAATTGCCCCAGTTTGGCAGAGACAGTCCCAATTACCCCCCTGCCATCTCGTGCAGAAGCAGAGGGCTGATAGTATGTTGCACAATGTAGACTGTGATATAGAATGGCAGCCAATGTGTATTTTGGAATCCCCTACACCGGGATTCTCACTGGGGTCAGGAACACCTCTTATGCAAAATGCTAGTTTCTTCCTTTCTATTTTGTCCTAGACCATGAGGTTTAGAAAGGGAACTGCCCAAATTGGCATGGTAGAAATCCCATGACTACATCTGTTGTGTTTTCCAAAGCATCTACACTCCATTGGTGTGTGTGTGTGTGCGCGCGCGCGTGCGACGGACTCCTCCTCACACGCCTGCGAACACTTCCTTCCTCCCCAACTGCCTGCCTGGCTTTCTTCTAAAGGAATTAGCAGCTGCATAGAGAATTTTACAAGGTTACTGTTCTCAGCAAAAAAGGCTTGTAAATTTCACTGTGGAGTGCCAGCATAAGCTCTAAGCCAGAATGGAGCAGAAGGAAAGAACAGAAAGGAATCCAATGTATTTAAATAGGGATCTTGGGGTCATGAATCCTCTCCTCCAATCCTCAGAGCAATAGAGAGGAATCTCAGAGCGAGAGCTATGCCTTGAAATGTGTGTAGACATATTTTCTTCCCTTGTTAAACGTAGCGTTTTTTTAACAGAATGGCATATGCTCTACAACTGTGGTTGATGCTGGGTGCATCGTGCTTAATGGTATCACCGAGGCTGCCCCTTATGACATCATCAGAGCCTTCCAATAAATGACATCACAAAGAGTCATTGTCTAGGTCTCAGGTTTTGGTCCTTAAGTATCACACCCACCAGCATTCCACAAATGGAAATGTTGGAGAGTATGAAGATGGCAAAACTTATTAATGGGGAAGAACACACAAGCTAGGGGAGGCTGCAGAAGTCTTGGCCTGAGCCTCCTGGGCAAAAGTGGGAGAAGAGAGAAAACAGAACATTTTAAAAGCAGCTGTTGTTATTTATCCCTCCATCTTTGGAGGGGAGGAAGGTCAACAAAACACACAAAATGGGGAGGGAGAAGACAAGGAAAACTTCACAAATGAAAGCTAAATGCAGTGCAGCAGAACCACCACCATAAAACTTTTGGCTAAACGTTGATGCCAAGAAAAGGAGGAGTGGTCATTTTTCCACTACTCACCTCAGGTGTACTGTACCTCAGGAAGAGAGCATGGACTTCCAGGTTGGGATCAGTGGGACCCCGACTCGTGCAACCACTTGTAACCCTGCTGGTTGTGTAGAACACTTTGACCCCCTGAGCCTCTGTGACTGGCTGAAGTGCACACTCTGGAACATTCACTGGGTCTAGGAAAGGAGAGGAGGACAAGGTCAGCCATTTTGATTGAGTTTCCTCCTCCAGAGAAAGGAGAGGAAATAGATAGAGCTAGACTTGGTGTTCAAGGTTAGACCAGAGCACTGGAAAGGCACTAGGAAGAAGTAACTGAAGGAAGGGAGTGTTTCTGAGCATGTGTGAAATGGAAAGCTGGGTTGGAGCCATATCTAAGGGCATTTTTTTCTGCATCCCAATGCTCGCTGGACAAAATCAGCGTTGATCTGCTGATCAGACTATGATGTTCTTTACAACTTTGGGAGCTCAGGTGACCAAAATGGCAATCTCTCAGAAATCCTAGCAAGATAAGATTGAGAACCATAAGGCAAAGAATCTTTCATTTTTGACTAAGATTTAGAGGTGGGAGAACCTCATTGGTTTCACTCGGCTTTTACAAAGGTGAATAAAGCAAATTTTTGCAAAGATGTCATAAATTCTCACACTCTCCAACCATCCCAATTTGGCAAGCGCAGTCCTGATTAATCCTCTGTCATCCCACTTTTTTGACTCTTTTTAAAATGTTCCAGTTTCTCTCCCCTCCTTCCACCTTCCTCCTTTATTCTTAGCTTACTTCAGATGCTGCTGTTTTTCCTCATTCATAACTTCTGCCATCTTGACCACCCTCTGATTTTGCTTGGCCATGTGTATCTGGCTTTCCAGCTGCCAAATGTTGGAGCAGCATGCCCGCTGGACAATATCCATTTGCAACAGGCGAAATTGCTATGCTTAGGTTCCTTTAAATAAAATAAAACAAAACTTCCTCTCGATGGTCACATGAGCTCAATGAATTTCAGATCTAGCTTGGGGACTTCCTGATCAAATCTACCCCTGCTGGGAATCATATGATGTTTTGAACAAACAATTGAAAAGAGGAAGCTACCTTTCTCAGAGGAGCATCCTGCACCACTAATACTTGGCCCCGGGGGTGAGAGGAGAAATCCATGGCATGGCAAAAATGAGGAAATCGGAAAACTCCATCCCAAGTTGTTATTTAAGTTATTCCCAGACTGGAATACTGTGGGATTTTATCAAGATGATGGTAACAAATAACATCATTCAAACATTGTCTCCACTATCACTATATACTCCACTAACAATGTATTATTAACTGGGACATTTTAAAAGCAGCTGAAAAAGAGGGATGATGGGATTATTATTATTATTATTAATAGCAATAATAATAATAATTATTATTATAATTATAATGTCTATTTGTAATGCCCTTTTCACCAAAGGAAGGAACATCAACATATACAGTCAGAGACAAAGCAGAAACTTACTCCAAACCTACATTTTTACACACATATACACTTAATTGATATTGAGTGGACTAAGAAAGGTCCAACAGGCCTTTCATCGCTGCGATTGAAAATTACCCAGATTAATTGGAATTTTCTCTGCCAAAATAGGACATTTGAAAGATATGATGGCAAGGTGTATTCCTGTTTAAATTAAAGCATGCATATGCATGTGTACACACGTACGTGTCCTATTTGGACGATCCTGGAGCGTATATGAGGAGGGGAGCTTTCTTTGTTCTAAAGAAACTGTCCCAGCCAAACTGGTACAGTAGGAGAAGAGGATGAAACATCTGTGGCTATGATGCACATGTGGGAAAAGTGTGCATTTTTGAAATGTAACCCTTAGCAAATAGTAGTAGGCAAAAATATTGCTGGCAACCACAGTCCCAAGTTCTGTTCTTAATCCAATTTCCAGATTCAGGGAATTTTCACTCAGATTTTTCTGCATCCAGGGAGATGCAGCCACTGTGGCTATAACGCATTACCAAAGAAGAGTGCAAGTGTGTGTGTTTGTGTGACAACTGACACCCAAGAGGACCAATTTCTCCAGCAGGACGAAGGAGAAGTCAAGCCGGGATGATGTGGCTGGACTCTTCCGCGTCCCTCACGCTTAAGGTCACAGCCTAGGCCGCTTCCATGACGCTGTGTCGTCGACCCACCCATTGTCCTGCATTTCCTCCCCATACCAACCTTGGCCAGGCCCACAGCCGGCCGCATCAAGGAGGAAGACAAACAGCCGCTTATCTGGGCTCCGCAGCCTGCGTCACCCTTTCCTTCATGCCGGGCTCTGCCCCACAGAGCCCGTCGAGGAAAAATACCGCCAGGGCGACGAGACAGCGAAGCCTCATGGCCGCGCCGAATGCCGCAGACAAGCTTTATCTGTTTATATTATTTTGGAGGCCCTCCTCTTTGCCCAGTCTTTAAAATGGGAGATCTCTGTGGGACTTCTTGTGGGTGCACAAAAGCAAGGAGATTAGATCGGCCTGGCGGCGAAGGCGACAAACTACTCTGGAGACCATTTCCAAGGCACCCATCGCCAGCATCTAAGGGAGATTAACCAAGTGGGCTGGCCTGGGTGTTAAAAAATATAGACATGTTTGCACACAAGAGACGCCACAAGCAAGCCAGACCAGTGGGAAAGTGCTAATATCTTGGGTGCCATAACAAAAACGGATGCCCGAGCTTTTTTTTTTTGTCTTTTTGAGTGGGAAACTGGTCAAGTGGTGGATTGAGACAGGTCCAATAGGCCTTTCATTGCAGGCTCAACGTCGCTTGGATTCTAACTCACGCTTGCTAAGCGTGAGCTTTTATTGCAGAAACTTGCTCCAAACCTCCATTTTTACACACGTACACCCACATACACTTAATTGATACTGAGTGGACTAAGGCCATTTTTGCACTAGAGTGTTATAGTGCTATTATCCCACTTTCAACATCCTATGGAATCCTGGGGTTTGCAGTTTAGGGAGGGGCCTTTGAGGCAAACCTCAGGATTCCATAGGATGTTGAAAGTGGAATAATAGCACTATAACAGTCTAGTGTGGAAATGGCCTAAGAAAGGTCCAATAGGTCTTTCATTACTGCCTCAGTGTTACTTGGATTCCTACTCATGTTTGCTAAGTGTGAGCTTTTATTGCAGAAACTTGCTCCAAACCTATATTTTTATATACTTTTTTAACACAGAAACTGGCTCCAAACCTACATTGTTACACACTTACATGCACATATATTTAACTGATACCAAGTGGACTAAGAAAGGTCCAATACTCCTTTCATTGCTGTCCCAGTATTGTTTAGATTCCTACTTCTGTTTGCTAAACATGAAACTTGCTCCAAACCTACATTTTTACGCACCATACCTACACACACTTAATTGATACCTCACCTTTTAACCAAAAGAGGGCCTCAGGCTGAACTGGATACATAAAAGCAAAGGCCATCTTCAGCTGCCCCGTCCAAAGTGACATTTACCTGTATATACTCATGTATGAGGTGACCTCTTATATAACAATAATAAGCAGGTTTAGGGGGCAAATTCTCAGGTATAATAATAATAAGCAGGTTTGGGGGCCAAAACCTCAGGTAGAAGAAGAAGAAGAAGAAGAAGAAGAAGAAGCAGTAGCAGGTTTGCGGGCCAAGAGCTCGGGTATGATAATAATAAGCAGGTTTGGGGGCCAAAACCTCAGGTATAATAATAATAAGCAGGTTTGGGGGCCAAAACCTCAGGTAGAAGAAGAAGCAGCAGCAGCAGCAGCAGCAGCAGCAGGTTTGGGGGCCAAGAGCTCGGGTATGATAATAATAAGCAGGTTTGGGGGCCAAAACCTCAGGTATAATAATAATAAGCAGGTTTGGGGGCCAAAACCTCAGGTATAATAATAATAAGCAGGTTTGGGGGCCAAAATTATGGATTTTGAGATGACTCATGGATACTTCAGGGGTCAGCGCCGCCTCAGAGGGTCAGGTGTCCCTGACTGTCACCATTTTTCCACCTAGGCATTCAAAAAGGCCTTTTGCGGCTCCACTCAGAGAAGGGGATGGTGGTTCTTTTCATAAAAATGATGGTACAGTGTTAACTCTTACCCAAAAAAAGGACCCCCGCTACTTTCTCAGTGCTCCTTTGAGGGAAGGCACCAAGGAGGCACCACCGCCATTTTGTCACCCAGGCATTAAAAAAGGCGGGAAACCGCAGAGCTGAGGGGATTTGCCTTTCTAATTCAGGTTCTTCCACAATAGCCTAAGTTTTCACGTTTCACCACTTTTCTCAGATGGTTCCTTTTTTTTATAAGAGTTAAGCTACAGTACTTACGTTGACCTGTAGATAATTCACCCCAGGCTTTGTGGGCAGATTTTTCTGACTAAAATTTCTAGACTTACACATGAATATATACAGTATACAGTATAGACAGTTTGTTTTCTTTGTCCCTGATCGTATATGTCGATGTTCCACCCTTTGGTGAAAAGGGCGTTATAAATAAACATTGCTGTTGTTGTTATTGTTATTATTACAGTAATGCTCCTTTTCATCAGCAGATGAGGAGTACTCTCCTTAGCATTAGCTGCCCGATGGGCTCTGTGGTCTAAGATTTTCCGAAGACGCAGCAAGACTAAATCTGAGCTATTTAACGGCTCAGATTTAGCACAGCTTTCACTTTTTGACTTTGCTTTGCTTTGCCATCTCCATGGCTTCTAATAGATTTCTGGGATAATATTAATTTTTAAAGCCCCAGATTTTTTAAATCTACATCGCCTGAAGGAATATCTCTTTTATAACTTTCTCAGACCTTAAGGTTGCCTTCTACTAAAGAAAAAGGGCATTTTTTGTGGTGCCACCATGGTTGTAGAACAAAAAATTTCAGCTGACTTAGGCGCTGTAGCCTATTTTGGTGCTAGGTGGTGAAAAACTTTTCATTCTCCCAAAATTTCAACCTCTGTTGTGCTTTTAGAAACCCTTTACGCTAGTATCATTTCAGAACCTGGAAAGTTACTTTTTAAAAAGTAATTTTCTCCCACTACATGTTGCAGCGACTGAGCAATACTTTGTTGCTCATGCTTTCTTTACCATTAATAAAAATTACTAATTGCATTGTATGTTGGTTTTTAGTTATTTTTAAAAACTACCTTAGGATCAATAGGAGAATGGTAGAAAACTTGACATTTTTTTGTCAAAATGGCTCTAAAATACTTTTTAAAAGTGACCCTAAAGTTAGATGAAAGTTCTCTTTATACTAGTAAAGTAACTTTGTTCTCATTTCTGGTATCAGTTTTCAAATGTTAACTTTGTTGCACCCTCATTACCAAATAAATAACTTGTCAGAGTGATGATACTGAGAACTTTGAGACAACTTCTGAAGCTGGTTTTAAATTTCTTGCTGTCTTTGTTTTCTTTTAGACTTTATGCTTGGTTTTCTGTTCTGCTTTGTTTTGCTTTTTTGAGCATTGTAAATATTGACTGCATACGCTAAGTATCTTTTTTAAAAGGATTAATTTGGCATTTCTTCGCTGCTTTTAAATTAGCTGAGCCAGAGAACTGTTGCTTAGATGAGAATAATGGTTTTATCTACTGTATCTGCATGTGTCTGTGCCTTTTAAGTTGCCTGTTGACTTACGCCAACTTTCTAAGCGGACATGAATTTTTTTTTTTTAATTTGGGACCAGAATCCTGTATCAGACTAAGAAGCCATTGTGAATATGAAACAGTTACCAACTGTAACAATAATTATTCATGATTTTGAGACTACTGCTATGATCAGTACTCGCTCCCGCAATATGCTTTACCAGGCATCAGCTACTTTGGGAGAAGGAGGGTCATTCTGCAAATGCTCAGAGCACAGTTGAATCATGTTTCTGTTGGGTTTGAAGAGTTTGGGTGAGGAGAAGTTACTTAGTTAAGTACTTAAGTACAGTTAGATGAGTCAGTACTGTGATGCAGCAGCTGAAAAGGCCAATGTGATTCTGGGCTACATCAATAAGAGTATTCATTCTGTATTCCTGCATGGCAGATGAAGGTTGGATTGGATGGCCCTTTTACTTACTGTGTTCATATTTGCTCGGTCATTTTACAGAATTGTAGAGTTGGAAGAGACCACAAGGGCCATCCAGTCCAAGCCCTTGCCATGCAGGAATACATCAAATTTTGCTGGCCTCTTCTCTTTAGATGCTTAAACTCTTTAGATGCCTAAGCTCTATTTCAAAATGCTCCAATAAAGTTTTAAATTATTGCAATACTAGTCTTTTTCAGGGCTGAAAAAAAAATTCATTTGGGAGGCAGAATTTTTATTGGGGAGGGAAGGCTTTCATTCGGCCCCCCTCCCTATTCACACCCCTTGCTGCTCCTTCCCTTGGACCACACTCCAGTGCTGGCCCTCAGCTCCTGGGATAAGGCTGCTTCCTCAATCAGTTCTTAGAAATCTATTTCAACCCCCTAGTGCTTGGAAATCATTTGCAATTTGCCAGTCCTGGCAGAAACGAGCCTCTAGCAGCAATGAGGTGACCCAGAACTGGGCAGAAAAATTCCCAGCCTTCTTTTTACCAGCTGTAAACCTCCCCGGTGCCCCCTGTCCTATATCACAGTTGCTTTAACTCATCTGTTCTCCATGCCTGCGGTTGTGCATCTCTAGGGAGCTCGTGTTTTTAAAAAGAATGTAGATGGATGGGAACACGCTATAGCTTTCACTCTGCCCTGCTCAAATGACTCCTCCGGGACCGTTTACCCCTACTCTCGCACGGCTAAGCTAATGCTTCACCTCCTTGACACATTTTAAAACATCCCATTTTTTTCTCCAGTTTCCCCTTTGGCCCAATTTCTCTATCCCTTCCCTCCAGCTGCTGAGAACCAGAAAGGGAAGAGGAATCAGATCAGCAACTTTACACTTTTCTCTCTATTTTGCATCATGGGTTCCTCTTTTTTTTTTTTTATTTCTCTTCCCACATACTCCCAAAAAATCCACCTTGGTCAAACCTCAGATTCAATCCATCGCAAGGAGAGTAAAGCCAAAACTCTTTGGAATCTCCAAGCGAATACCGGATGGGTTTTAAGTTACTTTGTATAGGAGACACAGTTTATATCAGTAATATACCCAAAGCCCTTGTACTGAAGAGCTGGAAAAACTTCCAGGTTAAACGTCTCTTGTCTCAGCCATCTACATGTAACAGAGGAGTACATATTGGCCTACCTTAACGGAGCGTTGTTAGAGAGGTGAAGAAACCTAGCCCCTGGTAAGATAGTAGGCAAGAATGGCTTTTTCAATACTGGCAAGGCACATTCTTAGGCATTCTATGAACTCTCCATGAGATTTCTCCTTCAGCACATGGAAACCAACATGCCTTTTTTTGGCCATGGTTTCTACAGTTTGTGCAAAATATGCTTAGCACAAAACTCCTATCTCTGCTCCACATTAGTGTTCTTTTTCCCTTTGTGAAGAAAAATGACAGCATTAGAGGCACAGGTCTGCATCTTGTTTGAGGTGTTCTACAGAGAGGGTCTATGCGGAAGGAAAGATCATATCTGTAAACCCTGTAACCCTCTGAGGAGTGGCTTAGGGGGCTGGAGAAGAAAAGGTTAAGAGGTGACATGATAACCATACTTAAATACTTGAAAGGATGTCATATGGAAGATGGGGGCAAGCTTGTTTTTTGCTGCTTCAGGGGTTTGGACATGGACTCATGGCTTCAAGCTACAGTAAAAGAGATTCCACTTAAACATTAGGAAGAACTTCCAGACCATAAGAGCAGTTTGACAGTGAAATAGGTTGCCTTAGAGCCCGGTGGAGTCTCCTTCTTTGGAGGTTTTTAAGCAGAGGCTGGATGTCCAACTGCTGGGAGTGCTTTGATGGTGTATTCCTGAACGGCAGAAGGGGGTTGGACTGGACAGCCCTTGTGGTCTCTTCCAACTTTACAATTCTATGGAGGTTTTTCCCTTTGTGAAGAAAAATGATAGTAGTCATAAGTCTGTCTCTTGCTTGAGTTGCTCTAGAGAGGAGGTCTATGCAGGTGGAAAAAGGTTATGCCATCTACCACCCCATCCCCATGGCCGTGAGATGACTGCGATCCAAAGCAGTCCAGGAGGACTTCTGGGGTGAATCTCTGCCCCACTGTTGATCAAGAGACCTGTGACTTCACACAGGACAAAGGTAGACCAAGATCTCAAAGGGGGACACGATGTCTACAAATGGAGAAGGACAGTTTTACTGGTTTTATTCCCACGCTCCTCCTGACCATGAGAAGCTCGTGGCCTCACCTTTCTCTCTGTAACACCTCAAGAAAGAAACGAACACCCTCACTTTCTTCCCCTGCATGATTTTTTGAACAATCACCATCTGACAAAGAAGCCAGTGGACTTTGAAAGCTTGCACAATTAATTTTGCACTGTCTGGTTGGCCTAATAAAGGATATTAGCACAATGGGTAACCTGGATTTTATTTTGCAGTCAATGTGGCCACCTGTGCATTATTTTTAAGAAAGAAGATTTGCAGAGGCATTGAAGCTGCCCATCCATAGTTAGCACATGGCCAGCAGACTGAGGAGTGGGCACACAAATCATCCGGCCATTGTGGCCCCTATATGGCACATGGGCTCCAATATTTCAAGGATGAAAATGGGGACCCGTGCAGCTAAGCAAAATTAGAGTGTGGTCAAGATAGCAAGAGTTACTCGTGAGGAAGAGCAGACATGGGTTGGGGAGGCTACAGCCGTCTGCTTTTGCTGGAGCCAACTGGGAAGGGCAAGATTCTGCCCCCTCCTTGCTCCCAGTAAATTGAGTGCAAACTACTTTTGCGTTTTCAATTCCGTTTGTACCAATTGAAATAAACTGAGGATGCAAGGCGAAACAGAAGGGAGAAAAACTGGGAAATTTAAAAGCAGCTGAAAAAAAATAATGAGATGATTAAATTAATTGGGACTTTCCCCGTTAAACTGAGACATTTGAAGGGTATGATGGCAAGATGTATTTCTCTCTAAATACTCCTGTGTTGTAATCCTACACTCATTTCCCTGGAAGTCAGTTCCATTCAACAAACAGACCTTTACTTCTGTGAAGATCTGAAGAAATTACTTTTAACAAACCATTGTACAGCTTGGATATAATGTCTTA
Organism: Cyclura pinguis; assembly: GCA_030412105.1. Classification (NCBI taxonomy): domain Eukaryota; kingdom Metazoa; phylum Chordata; class Lepidosauria; order Squamata; family Iguanidae; genus Cyclura; species Cyclura pinguis. Next base: position 2,807,896 of record CM059613.1, read on the forward strand.
TGAATCATATGTTGATATTCATTAATCTCTTTGTTGCAGTAAAGCGTAACTTGATCACAGTTGTAACTGTACTCCTTAAAAAAAGTAAAATAAACTTTGAAAAGTTCTTAAAAGTTCTAAAACAAAAATCTTTCCACACTTTTTCCATGTCAGTCTGTTGCTATTAAAGCAAAACAAGGAGTTATATGGCAACTTTAGAGTTTTAGCCTTTATCTCTAATCCTTGCCTTACAAACTAAGAACCACATCTGAATGACCGCATCCTCTCACATGAGCCTGTCAGAAATCAAAGATCGTCAGTGGAGGCTACGGTATGTATCCCACCACGCCAAGAGACGAGGCCAGTATAGGGACACACGACAGGGCCTTCTCTACAGCAGCTCCCTGACTGTGGAACTCCCCGACAAAGGAGTAGTAGTACCTTGAATAAGTAAATAAATAAAGAAATAAGTGATTTTAAGTCTCTTCTTTGGAAATTCAGTCCCACCCTTCTTGTTCAGGCTTTTCATCCATGCCCTGAACTAATAAATGACTTGAGAGATTCAGGAACAAAACACATTTACTTGCCTATGTAAGAGGGTTGCCACCTTGAGTCCCAGGGCCCTTTCACACTGCATGGTGATTTCACCTTAATATCCATGGGTGCACCCTATGGAACTTTGGGATCTGTAGTTTGTCTGGACACTGGAGCTCGCTGGCTGAGAATTCTAAATACCCCTCCCCGGACTGCAAATCCCAGGAATTCCTTAGGACAGAACCATGGCAGTTAAAGTGGGGAGTCTCATTATCGGAAGAGAAGCACAATATAAATGGGAAGAAAATTAATAATACAAATAATAATACTTGAAATAACAACAACACACTGTAACTGTGTATCCTGAGAGGCCAACCAAGAAAAAGGCAGCATATAATAATAGTAGTAGTAATAATAATAACAATAATAATTCCACTTCAGAGGTCTTTTCAACCTGATTTGTAAGAAAAGAGAAACAGAAACCCTTTCCTAGATGTACCTAAAAAACTGTAGAATTGGCAAAAACAGGGCATTGCATTAAGAATCTACGCTTAGCCCCCAACTAGAGTAGACCCATTGAATCAACTGGATTTTACTTATTTGTTGATTCACCATTCAAGAAGCCATCCAGTGGGTCTGCTTGACTTAGGAGTCACCAAAAGGATCTCACCCTAAGGTGCCCCCAACTACAAGCCCCAAGAGAAGCCTGCTGACATCTCCTTTCCTCTGGACTACAACTCCCAGAATCGTCCAGCCAGCAGGATTCTGGGAGTTACAATTCAAAGGAGACTTTTTTCCAAGCTTGGTTCCCCTGTCTCCCTCTCTACTTGGTGCTGCCAGAAAGTGACACTTACTTGCCCCGGCGATCATCACGGCGCTGGTGGCCAGAAGGACGGCTGCTAGGCACGGCACTGTCTCCATGATGCCCAAACCGTCAGGCTCAACCGCTGGTCCTCAACCAGCGCCTTTGCTTCCCTTAGCCCGTGTCCAAGGGCAGAGGTCCAAGAGCACAGCTGGCCACCGGGCTGCAGCGTTTTGCAACGGGATGTGGGAGAGGCAGGCGGTTCACCTCGGCCCTTCTCCACTCCAGCCTTGGTCCGTTTCAGGAAGATCGGGACGGAGAAAGGCAGCGAGAGGGGACAGTGGGAAAGGCAACCACACGCAGGCCACGGGTGGCTGTGGGAGCTGGGATTGGTTTTGCTGCCTCTCCTCGGAGCTCCCGCCGCCTGACTGTTTGGCGCTGGCTCGGCTCAGTCCTGATGACCCATCGAGGCAGGAAATTGACTCCCTTTTGAGGAAGGCCTGCCAAAGAGTTTGCCTGCCAAAACAGCAAGAGGAAATGCTGGAGTTTTTTTTTTTTCTTTAACAGAAAAGAAAAAAAAAAGACACTTCTTCAAAGCATGCAGGCAAATCTATTGCTGATCTAGGCCTGACGACGAGCAGGCAGTGGTCGCAAAAGGGGCCCAAATACAGCTAAAGCAGAGAGAAACAACCTTTTCTGCTTTTGGGGTTGTCAGGAAGACTCCAGATCCTCATTCTAGCTGAAGCTGCAAATGTGGTTACCGTACTCGGAGCCTGACACTGACACGTGGCACGAGTACCACATTACTCAGAATTAATTCCTCTTTTGGAAACAGTAAAGGCCTAGCAGAGCTTTTTCAACTCAGAGACAGAGTAGAAAACAAATCCAGAGGTGTTCCCAAATAGAATCGCCTGCCTTTCACCAGTTGGTACTAGATGACTTCTAAGCTTATAGAATCATAGAGTTGGAAGAGGGCCACTGAGTGCGCCCCAATTCTGCCATGCAGGAATACACCCTCAAAGCATGGCCATCCAACCTGTTTAAAAATCTCCATCTCAGCATTTTAAAATGGAGGAAAGAACTTTGTACAACACCTGAGGGGAACCCACAAATGATATCGTCATGGGAAATCAGAGATGTAGATCTTGGACTATTTCAACTTTTCATGCAAGAATAAGAAAACATTAGTTGCAGGAAAAGACCTAATATTTCCCTGCGGTATTGACCCCACATTTGAGAGTCCCGTACCCCGCAACAGTCCTGATTTCACAGAGATGGTCCTGATTAATTCTCTGTCATCCCAGTTTTTCTCCTCCTCTTAAAATGCCCCAGTTTCTGTTTCCTCCTCCCAGTTTTATTTCCTTTGTCCACAGCTTACTCATGGGTGCTGTGTTCAAAATGCAAAAATAGTTTGCATTCCGTTAACTCAGTGGTGGAAAAAGGAGAAAGGGCAGTCTCTGCTGTCATCAGCGAAATGTTGGAAGTCATGATGTCCTGAAGTGTTGCAAAGGAATTATTCAGTGGAGAAAACCATGTGTTTTCTTGCCCCCAAAGCCCTATTTTCTTCTTCTTTTTTTTAATGCAAAAGAAAACCTATGTGTTTTTCTTTGCAAAATAATTCATGTGCAGCACAGCACATTGTCAAATACCAAAATAAACTGGCATGAAATTGTCACTGCTCTATTATTCTTCACAAGAAGGCTTTCCAAATGTTAAGAAACCTGGTTTTTAACCTGTGAATGAATATTTCAAAATATCCTTTCCCTCCCTAGGGGGAAGAGGGGCAGCCTGGAGAAGCCCCCTATGAGCTAGGTTGGGAATTCTGGAGTGCCACAATAAGCGCTAAGGTTTGGCGTTCGCTGCCTTTTCAGGAGGAGAAGGAATTTGGGCACGTGCGGCTTGTCAAACAGAGGCGAGGCAACTGACCTGTGCTGAACTTCCTTTTTCTGTGTTGCCATTCAAATTACAGGGGGACCACAGTCCATCCCTCCTCTTTATCACACTGGGTTGTTTTTGTTTGCATTCCCGAGCCCTTCTTGTTTATTATTTGTGGCTAAGGCCTTTCAACGCCTCCTCATTCCTTTCCTTCTTTGGAGAGTCACAAATAGTTCCACAGGCATTGCAATGGCCCCAAAACAACACACAGTGGGCCTTTGATCCCATGCCAGCTGTTGATCCCAAGGGGATCCGGTTTCCACCTATGGGTACACCTGGACCTTGCTTCGTGCTGGAAAGAGAGTTAAAAGACCTGCACAGCTTGCAAAATTTACTTTTAGTGTGCGTGTGGGGGCTCTGTAGTCCCAAGAAGAGGAACGTGATTGTTGATATTAGGTGCCTTCAAGCTGTTTCTGAGTTACTGTGACCCTCAGGCAAACCTATCATGGGGTTTTCTGGGGCTGAGATTATGTGGCGCATGCAGGGTCATCCAGTGGGTTTCCATGGCCGAGTGGGGATTTGCTCCCTGTTCCCCAGAACCACTACATGATGTTGATGAGATGCATAATTTTAGAACCATTTTTGTGGTCCTGCTTTCTCTTGGCCCCAGCCTGCCCTCTAAGGGGCAGCTGAAAAAGAGCAGACAAAGAAGGAAGGAATCGTTCAGAGTGAAGTGTGATACCGAGAACCAGCCCAGTCCCTTAGCCCCGTGTTCTCAGTTCCCTCTCCATCTCCTGTTGAACGTGCTAACCTCACACCAAGAATTTCCTGGATATCTTGTTTTTGTGGCTTTTCCCCCTTCCAGCAACTCCTTCCTTCCTCCCTCCCCAGTCTCTCCAGGTATTTGAAGTTCCCAGCGCCAGGCTCCAGGGAGTCCTTTGACTGTGATCCTGTTTGCCAGTGGCAGTTCCTTTGAGCACCTTCTCTTTCCTCTTGGCTAAGCCAGCTGGCACGGGAGCAAGAAGGACGCAAGCTAGCTAGGTGGAGAGTGAAATGCTGGATGGTGAAAGAGGCAATGCTGCACAGTGGTTTGGGAGAGCCAGGTTCATGCCTGTGCAGAGCCATGAAATCTTTGGCACATCTCTCTCTCTCTCGTTCTCTGTGTCTCTGTCTGGCCTACCTCACAGGGGTGGTCGTGAGGACAGAGTGGAGAGGAGAGGCCATGCACCAACTTGAGCTTGTTTATGCTCACCCAGTGTGTAGCAGCCAGACCTATTTTAGATGTAAACATATCTAAAAACCTGGAGAGAGGGAAATGAAACCATTGTACTCATATTGTCCAACTGTCCTAATTTCACAGGGACAGTCCAGATTAATCCTTTGCTTCTCCACTTTCTCACTTGCTTTTAAAATGCCCCATTTTTTTTCTCCCATTTGTCCTCAGCTTACTTCAGTGGCTGCAAACTGAGTTCAAAGTAGTTTGCACTGAGCAATTTTTGCAGTGCAAAATCTTGTCTTTCCCAGTAAACTCTGGCAAAAGCACATTGCCCCATTCTCCCCTAGCTTGTCTGTTCTTTTTCATTAATAACTTTTGCCATCTTGACCACACCCTGATGTTGCGTGGCCACATATGTTCTAGCCTTATTTGTGAAATGTTGGTGAGTCTGTTTATTTTAAGATTCAAGCTCTCAGTCTCATCGTTGGTCCCCCATTCCCAAGTTTGATTGCTTGACACAGAATTTATTTTTTCTGTATTTCTCTGCCAACTTTCAAGATACGTAGTTATCGGCTTGGTGCTATGGGCAAAGCTGTTTAAAAATTTAGACATTTAAAATTATCATCCTTTACTCAGGTGAGCTAGCCAATTGGATTATTATTTAGAGTGTGGGGGAAATGTGGGTGTCCAGATGCAATTCCTATCAGCTTTAGCCAGCACAGACCATGGTAAGGGATGCTGGCAACTGTAGTCTAATAACATCTGGGATGTTATACATTGCCACACTAATCTACAAAACCACTTTGAATCCCATTTGAGAGAAAAATAGGGTATTAGATACATACATACATACCCACATACGTACATGCATATATACAATGGTTTATTATAAATTGTGAAGCTAAAAGACCTGAAGACAAAAGTGGGGAAAGAGGACTGGAAACGGTAAACAGTAAGTAAAGGGATAGGAAAAATATCAACTCTACAAACTCGTTGGATCAACAGCTAAACCTGTTGATCCAACTTAAGGATCAAACATTAATATCATTCCAAAGCAGTTTCAGATAGATTGTCTTCAAAGCCCATTTAAAAGCATCAAGGTTAGAACTCTACTTACCTGTCCAGGAAGAGAATTCCAAAGGAATGGGGACACCACGGAACACGGTGCCTTACAATTGAATACTTCTTCATCTCTCAGACTCTGTACTTTGGAGCCTGGCAAGTCCAAATCGGCTTTACTTCAAAGCAAGCTCACACACCCCAATAGAGCCTCCACCTGCTGCCTTTGAGGTCCCTGCACCAAGAAGGCCACATGACTGATTTCCCATAATGCCCCATAACACTACATTGAGAGACTTGTGGGAATTTTAAAATGGCAGCTCAATTCAAGTGGATTGGTCCTGACTGCAATGATGGCATGGAACGAGTCTGAACAGCCAGCATGAGGAAAAGTACTTAACGACAGTTATGATTCCAAAGCCACAAAAGTAGTTAGTTGCCATTATAGTCACAATTTTATAAAATCAAACTTTGACTTCACATTCTTGTAATTAAAAGGGACTAAAATAATTACTTTGGGATTTTTTTAAAAATAGAATGTCACAAGCTTCTGGCCTGCAATGCAAAATCTCTTATACAGTGAGCTCCCCTTAAAGTTACTTAGCGACTTTACAGAGTTACAGTTACAGAGGATTAATCTGTAATTAAGGAAGTTTTTGATGACAGCTCCAAGAACTGTCCAAGCTGGCAGCAGTATTCTGAGGGTTCCTGTCCAAAAACATAAATTTTTCCAAGCTGTCTTAGGTCATTGCCAAAAAAATAAATAAGAGATTCATTCATTAACTGCAATTAACACATGGCCATAAATCCTGCTAGTAGTCCTGACTGGAGTAGACCTATTCAGCCAATGGGATTTGCCCGCGTGTTGGCTCCCTGTGCATCACCTGAGTCAATAGGTCAGTTCTAGATAAGATGAGCCATTCTTTGTAACACATTCCTTCCATGTGCTGGGTATCAGAGCGAATCTGCTGGGATGTCTCTTTCCTGAGAGTGCAAGGAGACAGAGAAGGACATGAGGTCATTTTGGGGTAGGCAGCTTCAGACCTGGAGGCTCACAGTCTTGCCCCTTTGTATGATGATGTTGTTTTGTCCCATAGCTGTCTGGCTCGGTGCAGGATCTGGCTCCGGCCTCAAAGCGATGCTTTGGCTCAGATGGAACGCTCTTTCCTGCCCCCCTGGAAATAGGAGCTGAGGTATGTGAGCATCTGTATTGGGGGGCTCGTCATATCCTCTCCCCCCCACATTCCTGGCACGCGCCGCCGTGTCCCACTGCGACTTGATAGACGAGCAGCGAGGCCTGGGGGTTGTCTCTCCTTTGTCGTAGAGGCTCCAGCCATTCCTGTTTATCACTCCAGCCTCCTTGGTTTTATTTGATGACTTAGACATCTGAGCACGTTTTCACAGTTGGCTTCCTTCCCCAGACGGGGCCATCTCTGTAAGTCGGTTTCTTCCCAAAAGTCTCTTTTGTTCAGCCTCAAAGAAGAGGCAGCAGCTGTGTGTAGAGACATGTTTCTTAGGGCCTTTCTGCACTACACTGTTCCAGCGCTATTATTCCGCTTTCAGCATCCTGTGGAATTCTGGGGTTTGCAGTTTACCGAGTCCAAAGAGCTTTCCAGCTGAGACTTTTAAATGCCCCTCCCTAAACTGCAAACCCTGGGATTCCATAGGATGTTGAAAGTGGAACAATAGCACTATAACTGTGCAGTGGAGAAAGGTCTTAACCCTCCCACTGTCCCAAACTGGCATGGACAGTCTCTATTAATCCCCCGTCATCCCACTTTTCCAACTACGATCAAAATGTGCCGGTTTCTCTGTCTCCTCCTCCCACTTTCCTGCTTTGTCCTTGGCTTACTTCCATTGCCACAAGCTGAATCCAATGCACAAAAGTAATTTGCACTTAACTCAGCATGAGGCTGCATAGGAGGAGAAGGTGGAATTTTTCCCTTCTTGTTGGGCAGGCCAAAGCAAACTACTGCAACCTCTCTTGGCTTGTGCAATTTTCATCATTAATAACATTTGCCATCTTGACCACACTTTTATATTGTTTGACCACGCATGTCCCAGTTTTCATCTGTGAAATATTAGAGGGCATTATGTTTGCACAATCACTTTTTTTTTAAAAAAAATGGAGAGTGTATTTAAAGTTACCAACTCTCTTCTGCAGTCCATCGATCCATTGTATTTCATAGGGACACAGAAAGCTGCCTTTACACCCAGTTGGCTTGGGATGTTGGTTGCTGTGGCTGGTTTCCTCCATAGACTCTGTTCAACCATCAGTGGTCTTTATGTGAGGACTGGGGCCTGACGGAGAGAGGAAATTGGGAGAAGTGTGTGCTTGATTACCTGAAAGGAAACCTACAAACAGAGCTGGAAGAGCCACAACTTTCTTTTCCCACATCTTTTTGCCACCTCCTAGCATCTGCTGCCTCAGGCAACCACCTCACCCTGCCTAATCGTAGGGCCGGCCCCCTTTTCCAACCAGACTATAAGGGACAACACCAAAAAGGGGCAAGAAATAACACATTGTGCAGGCACATTTTTTTGTTTTACACTCTTTAATAATGATAATGATAAATACATTCAGACACCAGGCCCGACGTAAGGCCCTTAAGACTCTGGGTGGGATGGAGAGGGGGGGAAAGATGCTGTTGATTCTTCTCACCCCCCTCTCCTCTTATAAATATTAGAAATTGTTGTACAAAAAGAGAAAAGAGAGAAAGAGAGCGCAGACAAATGAATTATCTTTAGTATGCATAAGGGGATGTGCAAAATGCTTATCTGTGAGTTTGGAGTGATCCAACGATGGAGGAGACAGAAATGAAAATGAGGCACAGTGTTCACACCTTAGAGAACTCCACCCAAGTTGAAATACAACAACCTGGGCTTCAGTTTATACTCCCCCTGTCCACATCTCCTCTTTTATTCCACTCCAAAGGTCAAGCACTTTCAGGAGATAACGGGAGGGGGGAATGGAAGGGGAGAGAAAGGAAGAGATTTGCGGAGATGAGCCTTCTGTCCAAATATATTCATAGACACAGAAAAAAAACATAGCACAGCTTGTAACTGTTCTTTTCCACCCAGACTAAAACTCCCAGAATCCCGCTGCCAGCACAATCAGTAGGGGATTTGGGCAGTTGTAGTCCCCACAAATGGAGCTTTTCTGAGGTTTAAAAAAAAGGCACATAAAAAACTCTTTATTTCTAGTAGGTAGCAGCTAAAGAAATTCGGGGGAATGCTGCAAAAACACTTTGGAGATATTGGGATGGCAACAGGGGCAGGTTTTTATTTTATTTTTGGCAGCGGTTGCCTGGTTCCCGGAAGGGCACCCAAACACCTCATTTCTGATACTTCCTCAGCGTGGGGTTTGTTCAGTGTCAGAGACTGAAGTCTCTTTCCTGCCGTTTTTTGGTGGGAAGGGATGGGAAAATATAGATATTTTTAAATTCTTTTGCGATTATATTCTTAAGAGCCTACTGGTATTTGACTAAGCTCTACCACTCTGCAGAACAGGTGTGGGTGAACATGATGGAATGTTCCCCATATACCTCCCCCAAAATAAATAAATAAAATCTCCCAGGTGGAAAGCTAGCATGCCAAGGTTTTACTATAATGTTCTCCCTGACATGCTGGATTTCTATCTCCAATGTAGCATTTCTTGGGGGTGGGAGAGGGGGAATGGAGGAGCACTTGGTCATGTTAGCCCTTGCTTACAGTCAGAAGTGTTACGGGCCATTCCCTTTAGAGAGGACTAAGTCATAAATAGATTCCAGTGCAGCGGAGAGAAAAAAAAAGATTTCTCATTTTTAGCTGCAAAAGCAAAAAACTCCCGCATTGCTTCTTACCTGTGGCTGTTCACAATGCCACCATCAGTAGTCTATTTATATTTAAAAAAAAAGAATCACAAAAGAATTACATAGTTTCCTTAGCTGGGGAGAGGACCTGCCTGTTGAAACCCATCTCCAGAAAAAAGGCAATAAAGGAACGTATCCATAAACTATCAGAAATGATGCTCCTGCCTTGAAACTGGCTGAGTTTTTGCTTCCCCTTCTTCTTCTTTTGTGGGAAACATGTGGCCTGCCAGATACTGTTGGACTGCAATGCCTGTCAGCCCCTGCCCACATGGGCAGCGATCAGGGATAATGGGAATTAAAGTCCAATCCCATCTGCAGGGCCATAGGCTCCTGACCCAAGCAATGAGCTTAGCCCTCCTCAACTTGTGTTAGACTACTACAATTCCCATCATCCCAGCCATGCTGCCCAGGATGAAAGGGACTGTAGTCCTGCCACATCTGGAAGAAGGGGCTATCAGGCTGGTGGAGACTGGATTATACAGATTGCAACCCCTTCCCATCCTTTTTGCATGTTTTCCTGTTAAGACAAAACAGAATTCTCTCCTTTTGCTCTGGGAGAGGGATAAACAGGCCGTTTCCTGCCCTTAATCAACCTCTAGAATGAGGAACATTAAAAAGAAGGGTTTTTTTTCCTGTTGTGGCAAAAGAAGGAAGACCAAAAAAAAAAAAAAAAAGATGAAGAAGAAGATTAAAAAAAAAAAGCATCTCGACTCATAAATTTGAACTTTACTTTGGAGAGTTGGTTTTCAGGAGCCAAAGATCACGTCCTCGAAACTTCCTCCACGAGGCTCCCGCCACGAAAACAGGATAAAGCCACTTCCGCTATCACAGCCCCTGAGATGAAAATCGGAGACGGAGCAGGCGGGAGGGTGGGGACGGGGGGCGTCCGGGCTTGTCGGTGGCGGGGGGCTGAGTGGCTAAGGAGGGTGCTTCTGTAGAGAAATCTGGGAAGGGGCTGCGTGGAGGTTGTGATAGCGACTGAGGTGGGGTCTCCGTGTGGCCAAGGTGGGCAGGGGGGGAGAGAGTGGAGGAGGGCCTGGGGGAGGCCAGGGGGCCAAGATGGACCCCCAGCCCGCCCTCCACGCTTCACTTCAGCGCATCCAGATGAGTGCAGACTTGCTGGAACACCTCGTCCACCGTGCCTTCCGCGTTGAGCTGAGAACAAGAGATGAGAGAGGTTTAGAACCGGTTCCTCAGATGGGCTGTAACTGAGTGGCTAAAAGCAGGATGGGGATCATGGGAATTGCCAGGTGGATTGCAGCCCCCATCATTCCTTGCCACTGGCTGTGCTGGCTAGGGGCTTCTGGGAGCTGCAGTCCAACAAGAGCTGGATGGCCACACAATTCCCACCCTGAGACTAAAGCATGAAGCACAGACCCCGTACCTCCTGCTCTGCCCCCTTCCAAGCGTCTTTCTGGCTCCTGCGCTACTGGGAAGGGCGAGTCTTCTCCTCTGCTCTTCCCTGACCTCAACTTAACTGAGCGCAAATTAGTTTTGTGCTTTGACCTCTTGTCTGCAGCAGTTGGAATAAGCTGAGTTCAAGGGGGGAAAGTGGGGAGAGAGAGATAGAAACTGGGACACCCTAAAAGCAGCTGGAAAAGTGGAACAGCAGAGGCTTAACTGAGACTGCCCCTGCCGAACAGGGACCACCATTGGAAGGTATGGAGAAGCAGTAATGCTGGGAAGAGCCAGGAAGCAAAGATGGGGCTTCAAGCTTCAACCTAGCTTCTGCACAGGCTGAGCCCAAGCTGGAAAAAGTTAATTTTTTCCTCTATAGGTCCCAGAATCCACCAGGAATTCGAGGAGCTGTAGACCAAACAATGAACTTTTCCAGGCTCTGGGCCAAATTCTGCACAGGCAGACATAACTATTTCTTTCTTAGTGTTGTAACTAAGTGGGGGAATGAGGGATGTCTCCTCCCCCAATAAGAATTCTGCCTTTCCAATAAAAGGCTTCTTCAGTTCCCAAATTTCTAGCACTGAAGAGACTAAAAGTTGTTCACACTGCGATCTCTTATACTTGCTATGTTCACAGCCCCTTGATTCCCTTTTCTGCTCCTTTTACTTGGATATTTAAAGTCAGTTTCTAAAGGCTCAACTGAAGGTTTAAGCTACTACAGTGCTAGAAATTTTAGGCACTTCATGGTGGTGGTGGGGGGAGGCATTCTTGTTGGGGCGCAATGCCCTCATTTTGCCCCCTGCCCCCATAGCTACACCACTGTCCTTTCTCTGCAGGCTAATTTGACAGCAGGAGCTCTGGGTTGTGGAAGTCGCTTCCTCCCCGCCCTAATGCCCTTTCTTCTGCACTCTCCACTTAAACTTGTCCCCTAAATCTTCACAGTGTCTCCAGCATCTGCAGCCTGCAGCAACCCACCCAGCTTCAGCTGTCCGTGACTCATCCCTCTGCTATGCCGAGCATCCGGAGTCTTACAGTTTGTTGAGGCTTCCTTTGGGTTGTGAATGAAACCAGTTCTTCCTCAAGGTTGATATGATCGCCTCCACCCCTCCTGTCCTGCCACCGTTAAGACACACAGGGGCTTCACGTCAAAACCTAACTGATAAACACGTGAGCAGGACCCTCTTTGGCCATTTGCTGTACAGAGTTACCAAGTGCATTCGATTTGGGGTTTCTAGATACCCATTCCCTGCAACTGTCCCAGTTTGGCAAGGAGAGTCCTGATTAATTCCCTGTCATCTCGCTTTTAAAACGTCCCAGTTTCTGCCTCCTCTCTCCAATGTCCCCCTTTCTCCTCAGCTTACTTCAATTACTGCAAACTGAGGCCATTTCCACACTGCAACACAACAACACCTCTGTGAATCCCCACATACATGGATATCTGCCTCTTCCATATGTTAGGAATGGGAAGTGTTTTTGTAACAGTGGGAATGGAGATTTCCAGTGATATATTTAAGTCTTTTACTCCAAGTCTCAAGTCAAGTTTCAAGTCCTTGCAAGACACTTTCAAGTCAAGTCTCGAGTCAAGTCTCAAGTCTGGGAGCCAACTTTATACCCCGACCTGTATTCCAGAATTTCTGGACAGAGTCGAATAAAGTTAGTTTTAACAATTTAAGTAGAGTCAGCCCTCTACTTTTGTGATTTTGCCATCTGCAGCTTCGGAAGTGGGGAAGAGACCCTTCTTACTTCCCATCTGCAAAGCTGGAGGCTTTTTCAAAAGTGAGGAATTGGGTCCTTCTGACTCCCCATTACCGAAGCTTCACGAGCTTTAGACGGAAGGATCCGTCCTCCTCAAGCCTATCGCCTAACACAATTTCTGTTCCCCTTTGAGATACGCACCTCCCATATGTAGCAGGGACAGGCTGCTGAGCAGACCTCAACCCCACCTCAAGCCCATTGCCTAATCCATTTGCTGTTCCCTCTGAGAAGTGTGTTCACACCTTGGGCTTGAGACAAGTCATCATGTGACCAGTAAGTCGTAAGGTTTCTGAATGTATGTGTTGTTACTGAACCAGGGGCAGCAAGTCAGTCACTAAAAATATTAAAGTCTTGAGTTGAGTCGAGTCTGTGTGTAATTTTTGCTGAGTCAAGTCCAAGTCGAGTCACTGAAGTGACTTGAGTCTGACTTGAGTCCGAGTCTATCGACTTGAGTCAACATCACTGGAGACTTCCCCCTCTGTTAAAATCACTGTTTACTTCATTCATAGTTTTATGAAATGTTGTCTGCTTTGGTATACACTTTTCATATGGTTTTGCTTTTGTTTCTAACTGGCACTGTAAACTACCCTGAAGTAAATACTTAGGTGAGACAGTTTGTAAATGCTTTAAATAAATATCCTCAATCAACATCAACATGATGGGAGAATTTAGCAACATTCCTTTTTTTTTAAACTACAACTCTCAGAATCCTCCAAGTGGGCTGAATTCTGGGAGTTGCAGTCCAAACATAAAGTCTTCCAAGTGCAGTAGTTCAGAAACAACAAAATCAGACTTTCAAGGGCCATAATCCATGAATTTTCATTCCAATCTTAAAAATCTAATCAGGTTAATAACATTTTTTCCATACACGTTTACCATCTCTCAAGCTCAAGTGCAACAGGCTTTTTGTTCTCTGTTCATCTGCACTTTAAGCCAGGGTGAGAATCAGGCTGCCCTCCAGATATGTTGTTGGACTGCAGGTCCCATCAACCCCAGCTTGAATAACCAAAGGTGAGGAATACTGGGAGCTGCAGTCCAATTACACCTAGAGGGCTCCGTGATTCCTACTTTTGCTCTGAGCCTTTGAGTTTGTACCAATGAGAAGTGGATGATGGAAAACGCACCTTACGAACAATCCCCCTTTTCTCGTAGTGAGCGATGACCGGCTCGGTGGCCTTGTAGTACGTCTCCAGGCGCTTCTTGATGGTCTCTTCATTGTCATCCACCCGCCCGCTGGTCTCGCCCCGCTTCAGCAGACGCTTCACCATGGTGTCTTTGCCGGCGTCCACATACAGCAGCAACGTGGGGGCTGCAATCTGAACAGGGGAAATCATTGGAAAACAACAATGGTATCCTTGGGTCACAGTCCACCACCACAGGGAGACATTTTCTCCACTACTTGATAGGCGAGGCTGCAAGAGGGTTCTGTCTTCTTCTGAAACTGGCTCCAACTGATTTACTTCCACCCAGGGCAATACCTGATTTATTCCCAACTTTGTCAAGTCTTTCTTTAGAGGACACCTCATTTTACGAAGGATAGAAACAAGATGGAGGGAGTTCAGAGAAGGGCAACAAGCACTATAAGAGATATGGAGAACAAAACGCATGAGGAAGGGTTGAAAGAGCTGGGCACGTTCAGCTTGGTCAAGAGAAGGCTGAGGGGAAACATGGTCGGCCCTTTTAAATACCTTCCAGCTCTATGATTCTATGACTGCCATTTTGATCCCGGCTTCTGCTGGGCAATGGAACCAATCTCTTGGGAAACATAAAGTCTTTCTTGTCTATAAGAGGGGTGGGAATTTTGGAGCCCAAAGGCAACCTGTGAAAGTATTCTGCTCAATTTTTGGGTTCCCAGATACCCCCCCAAAAAAAACAGCATCCCCCCAATTTTTCTGCCCCATAGCTCCACACTTTTTCATATACACAACACTAAGGATACCTTCACAACAGTGAGAACATCTGTCCCCCTGAAACAGCAGCCCCACCTCCTTAGGAAAAATTCCTGAAAACGACTGAGGATGACACCATGTCATTTCTCGTCACCCAAAACAGTGCCTAAATCTTGGTCCTGTTTTTCAATGATCTTGTATGTTTGATTTCATTTAACAGATATACCACCCTGAGTAGCATCCAAAGGCAGGAAGAAAGGGCGAGGAGGACACAACAAGCTCACAAAAATGGCCATTTCTATGCCCATGCTCATCTTTACAAGTGTTGTGCATAAAAAAGGAGGTGGTACAGAGCAAAGCAGAACCTACAAGCCTGCCCTTGCTGTAAAAGAGATGGGGATCATGTACATCTCCAGATTTTAATGGAGTACCATCATCCCCCCATCTCTCTAAGGCTGATGGGAGTCTCAGCATGGCGTCATCTGGTGGGCTGCACAATTCCCACCCCTGCCTGGTTGCTAGGATGCCCCAACATCGCTGATCCATCTCCTGTTTTTTAGCCACATCAAATTCCCTGCTGAGGACCAGAAGAAAGGACCACACTGCCATCTTGTGACGCTTCAGAGTACCACAACTGATCTATCAGGTTTTCATGCTCTGTGTTGACTGACTCTGCAAACCCCGTTTCCCCCAGAAATTGCCCCAAGGTAGAGTCTCTCTGACGGTGGGCCATCACCCAAATGGAGACTTTCCCAGCTGACCCCACCCACCCACTCCCGTATTTTTACCTTCTTCTCAAATTCCTCCCCCTGCTTCACCTCCCGGGGGTAGCCGTCAATCAAGTAGCCCTTGGAAACGTCTGCCTTGGCAACCATGGCATCTCTCAGCATGTCCAGAACAGTCTCCTGTGGGCAGAAATCAGCAGAAAGTGACATTGTTGACTTTCGAGTATTTTGTAACACGCATGCCATTAGGCAAGGGTGGGTAACTCTGGTGGGTCTGAAGGCAAATTCTGCATCCAGGATCCCAAGATTCCCTGCCCCAAGGAGCTTGTAGTCTAAAAGCTGGAAAGATCCCTGCCCCAAGGAGCTTATAGTCTAAAATTCAACAAAGCAGGGACAAAGAAGGAAGAGATGGTGGATGAAGTGACTGAGGGAAGGAGAAGGTAGGGCTAGAGCATGGGAAACTATTTTAAGAAAATATTAGTTATAAATACAGTGCCAAACCCCTACTCAAATATAGTTTGCAACTCTAACACTGTCACCTTTCTTCTTCTGTATGATTTTAAAACATCTTTTGCCAGATGATGAAGCCAGCAGAGCTTTGAAAGCCAGCACGATCTATTTTGTGCATGTTGGTTGACCAATAAAGCTATCATTCTTCTGTGGATTTTGTGTTTTGTTGTAGTTTCTTACTGTAAAATTCTTAAACTCTTTAATTCCATATTTCTAAGTTCTGACCCCTCTTGGATACTATTCTGCCATGATATTAGCAAAGCCTCCACTCCCCTGCAACTACAAAAATCACTTTAAAATTTCTCACTATAACACAAGATGGGTGACATTATCCCCCATTAAGTTGCAATTGTAATGTGGCCTTCATTTGGGGAAAAACAACAAATTTAAAATTCATTATTTGCAACAGCTTACTTTCAAGCTCTGGGCAGAACTAGAAGCAGCAGGTAGAAATTTTATGAAAGGAGATTGGGATTAAATGTTAGGAGAGGGATCACAAGGAGGGATTCCAAGGTCTGAGGAAAGTGGGGCTAAACAAAGAATGTCTGGCACAGAGAGGTGCTGGAATATAAGAGCAGTGAGTGAAGGATTGCAAGACCAGGGGGATTACAGCTCCTCAAATGGCCATGCTAACTAGAGGATGCTGGGAGTTATTGTCCTAGAAAGTAACCTTTCCAAAATTTGCTCCACACTATAAGAGCCTTGGAAAGTGAGAGCTTTTCAAAGAGGAATCTGTCCACTTCTCATGGAAAATTCATAGAATCATAGAGTTGGAAGAGACCACAGGGGCCATCGAGTCCAACCTCATTCTGCCATGCAGGAACAACTCAAAGCACCCCCAGCAAATGGCCATCCAGCCTCTGTTTAAAAACCTCTGAAGATGGAGACTCCACCACACTCCCAGGCAGCATATTCCACTGTCCAACTCACCAGAGGGACCAGCTCTCCTTTCTCCATGATGGCAGATAGCTTCTTCCCCCTCTCCGAGCCGGAGCCAACCTCTGCTCGCAAGAGGTCGCCGGTGGACAGGTGAGTGTAGCCATATTTCTGAACGATCCTCTCACACTGGGTCCCCTTTCCTGAACCAGGCCCTCCTGCAACCACCACAAAGAGTTCAGGTACAGCATTTGCATAGATCACTAGCCCAAAGCAGCAGATTGGTACAAATTCCAAGGCTTAATCGGCTGGTTGATGCAGTGTGCAAAGACTCGCTGAAGACATTTTTATTTAAATAAGCTTTTCCTGGTTCACAAGCCAGCCATGGTTTTATTGATAACCTGTTTTCATTTTTTTAAAAATAATCTTTTACATTTTGATATTGATATATTTGATATCGGTGACATTATATTGTTACACAGCCCTTGGGAATGTGTCAGGTGCAGAGTGGCTTACAAATACCATAAAAAGCAAACAGATAAACAAATGGTAGTAAATAAGATCTCAAAGCAAATATCCAAAACCCCTCTGGAGGTGAACGAAATAAACTTTGAAAAGGCTGAAGACAAACAAACTTACCTACTACAAAGATGATCTTGTGGTTTTTCAATTTCTCTGCAGAGGAAGGGAAAAAAACAGGATGAGGAAAAATAAGACTATTTTTCTGGGAGAGAAGCAAACATGACTGTTTACCAGAGATCACAGAGGTGAAAATTCAGCATCTTTGTATTCCTAGGCAACAGACTTTCACAGAGACCTTCAACCCAATTATCTTGGGGCAACCCCAATTTTAAGAGGATTTCAAAAAAGGAGCACAGTAACTGATTTTTGGACAGGGAGATCCCGTTTGTCCTCCCAGCTGAGGTTACCTTTGCCCGCTCTAACGTTGGCATCGTCTAAGCAGGAGCACTGGATACCCATTTCTCCAAACTTCCACAGCTTCTTTGCTCCTTTTTATAGTTTTCTCCTCTCTCCCTTTTCCCTCCTTCTCCTAAAAAAAAGTGGTACTGGGTGTGTTTTCCTTTGCTTAGCACATTTTTGGTCCATGAGTCTGTAGCCAGCCTGCTTGCCACAACTGGAGCTGGGCTGGGCTTGGCTTAGGCTGGGCCTGGCTGAGAAGCCTGGTGGGTCAGTGTCCAACACAGGTTGCCGTGGAGACAGTTGCTGAGGGGAAAGAAGAGGCCATAAAACATCTGGAGGGACCAAGGTGGATGAATCTAGGAGGCAGCTGCCATTTGGAAATGGGCCAGAGTTTGGAGAAAGTTCCCTTTTTTTGAACAACAGTTCCCTCAGTCCCTGACTAAACATGAAGATGTACAGCAGGAACACGAATCAAGCAAACTGTCTCAGATACTGTTGGACTCCAGCTCCCAGAATTCCCCACCATTGGGCTGATGGGAGATTTGAAACTGCTGGAAAGACCCTCTTCTGTGTCCCATCCATCAGGTCAACATACTTTTGGAATATGTAGAAGAGGGCCTTGTCTATTATGGCACCCAGTTATGGAATACTTTCTCCTTAGAGGCCCGACCGGTGCCTGCATTGTTGCCATTCTGTTCCTTCAGTTGCCATAAGCTGCCACTGAAAATATGGCTATTTACAAAAGCCTTTGGGACTTAACTGGTTTTATACAGATCCACATATGCGCATGGTTCTTTTTCATGTATTTCAGCTCGTTTTAATCTCTCTCCTTTTAACTGGCTAAACTGTTTAATGTGTTTTTTTACCTTTTGAAATTGTTTCCACTGCTTACATTGTTTTGAATCACCTGGGTTTCTTGTACCCCATGGGGTAGAAATACTTAAATAAAGCAAGTCTAGCAACACTTGGAGTACCAGGTGATTCCCATCCCTGATATAGAGCTACAACAGATATGATATGGAAAGGACAGAACGGGGTGAAATTACCTTGTCTCCTTCTTATCTGTTTTGAGGGAAATGTCAAACAATTTTATGTAACATCCCTGGCATTCTCTCCAGCTTTTCCCTAATGCTGGAAACTATGCCCTATGATGAGCAGCTTAGGACGCTGGGTACATTTAGCCTAAAGAAGAGAAGGTTAAGAGGTGACACGATAGCCATGTTTAAATATTTCAAGGGATGTCATATGGAAAATGGAGCAAGCCTGTTCTCTGCTGCTCCAGAGACTAGGACACGGAGCAATGGCTTCAAACTTCAGGGAAAGAGATTCCCCAAGCCATTAGGAAGAACTTCTTGACAGTAAGAGCTGTTCAACACCAGAATACACTGCCAGGGAGTGTGGTAGAGTCTCCTTCTTTGAGGTTTTTAAATAGAGGCTGGATGGCCATCTGTCAGGAGTACTTTGATTGTGTGTTGTGGGGTTGGACTAGATGGCCCTTAGGGTCTCCTCCAACTCTACGATTCTATCATTCTATGACTTGATGCCAAATATAAATTCCCATAATACCCTGGAACAATGCAACATCACTATAGAGTGTTGTTCCAGGAGACTATGGGGGATTTAGCCATGGCGGCTATGTTGATAGATGACAACTCCTTCACAATAATTTTTGAGGGATGCTGGGAGTCACATTCGCAGCCAGTGAATGGGAACACAGAATGCGAATACATTTTGCCATACCCCTGGTTTTACTACCCGAGGCTCTGACAAACAGAAATTCTTACTCCAGAACTTGGAATCTTTTCCAAAACTGGACAGATGGAAACCTAATGACAGTGCAGCACGAAAGCTAAAAATAAGAGCCAGGGTGGTTTTGAAGCTGTCTGCAATATAGTGCCTTATCATTGGCAGATAGCAATCAGAGGTCTCCTTTGATTACAAGCTTTCTAGAAATACACACTGTTCAGTGACAGGGAGGGAAACTGACATGGAGGGAAAGAGCAGATAAACCCAGGGGTCTAGTTATCGGTGGCAGGAAGCAAAATGAGAGCTTTGGCCCTCCCATAAGAATTCGGCCTCCCAAATGAAATTTTCCTTCAGTCCTCACATTTTTAGGATTGCAGGGAGATATTGAAAATAATTCACAGCTAAGAACTTCACTAATCCTTAAGGCAAAGCAGAGGAATCTCAGGGTGAAATCCCTGTCCTGAAACATTCGTGTATGTATGTGTGTATTTCTAATCTGCCAGATTTGGTGCTTTTGCCACACTAGAAGCCATTTTGGTGGATGCTTAATGTGCCCTGCTTAATGATATCACCACGGTCTCACTCAATCAGCCCATGACATCAAAAGCCTGCCTCCTATGACATCACAAAGTGTCATCTATCAGGTTTTAGCTCTGAAATACCAGAGGGTTGGTTCTTTTTTTGTTTCCTTAATTTCTGTAATTTCTATAAGTTTTATTGTACTTTTAATTAAAAAAATGGTTGTAGAAAAAAGAATCAGGGAGGAAAATGGGGAAGACTTTAAGACAGGGTATGAGAATTCACCTACCTGCTGCCATGCTGAGAAGTTCTGGGATGAGCAACGCTTCAACCTGGGGAGAAAAGACAATCCAGAAAGATTGGTTAGCCTGAAAGCTAAAGATCCTAGTGGGGGATGTCTAGCTTACACCAAGGAAGTTATCGGGCTCCAGAGGTTATTGGACTACAGTTCCCATCAGCCCACACCTACAAGGACAGTAGTGAGAGGTGGTGGTGGGGTTGTAGTTCAGCAACATCTGGAAGAGCATGCTTCCTCATTCCAGGTTTAGAGATTCCTCATTTGTTCCCAATGCTAGAAGGAAGAAAAAGATTTCAGAAGCACCGATAGCAATTATCTCCAGAATGCTTGGATGCCACTGCTCAACTTTTACGGTCTGTTTTTTTTCTCACTGTGAAATCCCATCCTTTCTCTTTCCCCGTCAAAATAAAGGGAGTCAAATAAAGTACAGCATCACCAACATAGGGCGGGGGGAGAAAATACTCTTGCCATCCTTGTATAAATATGCCACAAAAAGACACACTCCACATCATCATCGTGCTAGACCTAACAAGTTAAACAACTGTTTTCCAGTTTAAGCCAGAAAAGGTGATAGCCAAGAGGCAGAAGGTCTTCTCCTATTTTTAAGCTACAACTCTTCTGCTTCAAAAGGACACCCCAAAAGTGTTTTGTTGACAACCACTAGACAAACAGATAAGCATACGCATTACCATCTGAATTAATACAGAGAGCCATGCAAACCAATCTGAAAGGAGAGGGGAAAACCCAAAATCCTATGGGGCATCGTGGATGCCTTGGGATGGTGTTCCTGCAGCAACATTTTCCTGCTGTCGCTTCTAACAAGGGAGGTATGAACAATTGCCAAGGGATGAACAGACAAAACCAGCCACACAGAAGAAAAAAATTAGAGTAGAATAACAGTTCCAAAAAGGAAAACCAAAGAAATACAGAAAGAAGGTTGGATAGCAGATCCTCATGGAAACAGGAAGAAGGTTGACTAGTAGAACCTGGTGGAACTCCAAGGTCAGGGTCGCACGGCATAAATATCCACATGTGAAGTTACACATCAGTCGTGGGATGCAGCCCTTGTTTTGAATGGCAATGTTGCGCAACCAAGCCAAGACTGCAAATGAACAACTGAATGCACAACCAAGTGTGCACGTCCATTCATGCACAATGCTCAATGTGTATGCGCATTCATGGGCAATTTTACTGCATGCACAGTTCCATTTCCACAACCTGGAATTGGATGCAGAAATGACCCACTGCTGCCTGTATGGCAATTTAGGCATGTGAAAGACGCCAGCATAATTCCTGTCTTAAGTGATGAACTGAAGGGCTACACCACCCCCGTTTCAAATCCCCATAAAAGTATTTGAGGGATGCTGAACATGTGCATATTGTTAGTTTTGAACAAAATGTTTGCTGAAATATGTAGAACTGCTCTTTTCTGTACTGTATTCCTATTCCTCCATGTTATTTGCCTCTGGTACCAAATTTTCTGCTAAAGAAGTCATCCCATGGGACCCTTCTACTTCATTAACTGATGGTATGCCTCTGTATGTATGAATTACTGTTGTTGTCCAATTTTCTCTGATTAAACAATTCTCGGGCAGCCTTGCTGGTAGAAAAAATAGCAAGTCATACATAAAACCACATGCTATCGGAGCTTGGGAAAATTACTTTTTTTTTTGGACATCTCTGACCAAACAGTTCCAACATTGCTCAGCCACTGTCTGTAATAAGTGTAGTCAGAGTTGTAGTCCAAAAAAAAAGTAACTCTTCCACATCTGGATCCAATCCTCGTATACAGCAAGTGCCTTGGAAATAGGTGGAACTGGAAGCCACCTGTCATTTAAGTCTCCCACAATGCACCTGGTGCAGCATTATTTTAGGGCATTATGGGAAATATAAAAGCGTGATGGGGAAAAGGGTTGCCTTCTTCTGCATCTTCTTCCTAGCGACGAGGAGAAAATAATAATTCATATTCTCTTCTCTCTTCTCTCTTCTCTGAAACCCCAGGACAATTGCGATGTGGAACATTATGAATTCCCCAGTGCAGCCACAAACATCAAAATGCAAGACCTTGACAATGCCTTCCAATCATGCCTTTGCAATCTTCCCAGGCAAACAGAGCTGCGTCTTGACTGTGTTTGGTTTCTGCTCAGGTTAAAAAGATAAAAAAGGTTTTGCACAACAGGTGAAAGAAGGAGAATGGAACAACTGCTGCAGTGGAAAGAGTTTGCTTTTTTTGCCCCTTTGAAGCCTCACCACCTTGCAAGTCTGAAACATTTCTCCCCAAGGCCTCCAGTGGTCTCTCAATTCACACCCCACCCTGGCCCAGACACCTTTCTAGAGTTTATCTCTAGTGTAATGGACTACACTGCTAATGTCTATAAAGAAAGCTTAACTCCTGCCTTTGCAACCAATCCATTACTTGGGCAAGTTATTTATCCTTTCACACTTTGTTCTCTATCTATAAAAATGGGAACAACTGTGGCAGAACAAATCAGCTCTCCATCTCACTTCCCCACCTGTAAAATGGGAACAATTGTGCCTTGCCTCTTGGCTAGATATGTTTTCTATCTCTACAGTGGGAACAACTGTACAATTCAGTTCTTCACCTCAGTTTTCCACCTGTAAAATGGGAACAATTGTGGCTTGCTGTCCAGGATTGTTCCAAGAGTGAACAGCATAATAAAGACCGCCTGCCCAAAGAGCTACATGATGGCCACTATACACTTCTTGACATCTTTCTGTACCTTTATTTTACATCAAATTATCACAAATCTAGCTCTGTCTCCCAACATAACAGCTGAAGATATCTCAGCCTCCCTTTCAGAAAGAGTCCCAAAGTGGCAAGTACCCAAAATAGACACTCGTGCTCTTTGCAAAGTTCATGCCCCCACCCCACTCACTGAACCAGAGAAGAGAAATGTAAGGTCCAGTTACACACTCCCTCCTGGCCTCTCCTAATAAGGTTAGATGACCTTGGGATTTTTGCTTGCTCTGGAGTTCTAAGTATGGACCGGCCTTTATAAATCTTGCAGGGGGGGTCACATCTTTACAGGAACAAGGTGGTAGTTCGCCAGGCATGGGTTAAAACTGATTTTTGCATGGGGATGGGTGGGCTAACTGAGTGGAAAAGCACATGGTTCAATTCTGGCTGGAC
Source organism: Cyclura pinguis (assembly GCA_030412105.1). Taxonomy (NCBI): domain Eukaryota; kingdom Metazoa; phylum Chordata; class Lepidosauria; order Squamata; family Iguanidae; genus Cyclura; species Cyclura pinguis. The sequence continues at coordinate 2,831,000 of CM059613.1, forward strand.
CATGTTATACCTTCCAACATTTCACAGAGGAAAATCAGAACACGCATGGCCGAGCAACATCAGAGTGCCGTCAAAAGGGCTAGGGGACAAGAGGGCAGAAATTATTAATGAGGAAGGACACACAAAGCTGATATTTGAAGCAGAAAAACCCCTGGATTTATGTACTGAGTTTATAAAAGCCCATAAAAATTAGAAACCCTAAAATGAGCTGACTTCCACCCCCCTTCTCTCCTCTCCGTCCTGCTGAACCATGTTGTGAAGCTCCAATGCAGATGTGCCCTATGATCACTGAGAATTCACACATCATAGCTGCTAAAAGCAAACTCCTTCTCTGAAGGCTGATCCTTAGGACATCAAAACAACATTTGCACACAAGAAGGAGACCGTATTTCTCTAAATGAAACTGCCCAAACCATATGATCTTCAGGGAGAGCTTTCTCTGTCCCAAAGAGGGCAGCTTTGCATGGACTCTGTGACTCCAGAGAGTAAGTATATAGGTTTGGTTTTCCTCCGAATGCTGCACCATTTAAAAAATTTCCCTGTATCTGGAAAGCTAGCCTAAAATCCTAAGGTGCTATCTTTCTAGGAGCATGGACTTTATTTTGTTTTGTTTTTTTGTTTTCAACTACAGAGACCATTCAGACATGCAGCCTCTCCAATTTCTCACTCAACCTGAGAAGGTAAAGTTTGGGTAGGAAAGCATTAAGCGTCTTTCCTCCATGTTTGCTCAAGCAGTGCTTATTATTTCTAAGCTACTTAGATGGAGAGGAATTGGGTGGCCTGTTTTAGCATCTATAATCCTTGCAATCCAGCCATGGAGGGATTCTTTAAAAAAAATTATGTGAAATATTTATATACTTTGCAGAAATGTATAAAAATCAAGAGTTTAGCTACTAAGTTTGGAAAGGGGCTACAAAATTTTAAAAATTTGCTTACAAACAATTCTAAAGAAAGTTGCCTATAGTCTCAATAAATGGTGAATCTTCTTTTTATTGAACTGTGAATCTTTCTGAGTTAATTCTTGCAAGAGAGGTTGGGAACCTTTGGCCCTGGGGCTGTATCAAGCCTACCTTGAGCCCTAATTTGGTTTTCTGGGATTTTCCAGAAGGCCATGACCTCCCCCACAACTTCACCATGACACCATCTTTTACTGGTTTCCCAACTTTTGTACAGGTTTATTCCCTTTCCAAAAAAAGTCCGCAAAGATGTACCTACTGGTAAGTACAGGTTGAGTCTTCCTTATCCGGAAATCCAAAATACAAAAACCTCCAAAACCCAGACCATTTTGCCACCAGCCGCCTGCTCCTGCCTTCGAAGTGGTGCCCACAGTGCTCCTCATTGTGAGACGAACAAGCAAGAACACAGCAAGTGGGCAGCTGGTAGTGCAAAAAGAGAGGCCATTTCCATACCACACTGTATAGTGCTATTGTTCCACTTTCAACATCCTATGGAATCCTGGGGTTTGCAGTTTAAGGAGGAGCATTTAGAATTCCCAGACAGAGAGCCCTTTGGCTCAGGAAACTACAAATCCCAGAATTTCACAGGAGGTTGAAAGCAGAATAATAGCACTACAACAGTGTAGTGCGGAAATGGCCAGAGGCTGAGGGACCTCTGAAATGGCAGGAAGTGTGGATTTGCACCAAGCAACATGCCTGGATTTTACAGGTCCTCAGTCTGTCTCTAGCCTCACATCTCATACACAACATGTTAGCAAATGAACGAGACACAAGGCTATTCCAAAAAGGTACTGTATTTCCAAATCTGAAAAAATATGGAACACTTCTGGTTCCAGGCATTTTGGATAAACGACACTCAACCTGTATTAGCTGTAAGCAAAAATATGATGTTTTTTTTTTTTAAGTCCCAGACCTTTGGCCTTGGGTCTCACCTACCACTGGAATGCAGCTCATGCAGATATTCTCTGAAATTCAGCCTGGCACCTAAGATAAAAGATGTTTCCCCAGACCTGGCTAATATGATGTCTCTGGACTTTTCTGCACTATACTGTTACAGTGTTATTATTCCAGTTCCAACATCCTGTGGAATCCTGGGGTTTGTAGTTTCCTGAGGCCAAAGAGCTCTCTGGCTGAGAATACTAAACGCTTTTCCCTAAACTCCAAACCCTAGGATTTATGAGAACCCTCACTGAGATACACCGTCTTGGGAAAGACACCCATTCTGTTACACATGGATGGCAATGCCTCTTCAAAGATAAACGTTAGTTGAAAATGAAGCCCCCTTTCCCTGCTTTCATACTTTACGAATCAAATGTACTAATTGGAAGATGTTAAACTGCCTTGTTCCCAATCAATTCCTTATCCACCTTAGCCCAGAATTAAACCGTATAAGGGTGGGTAACTTGTAGCACTCCATATCCAACTACAAACTCCATGACTGCTCACCACTGCCTATGGTGGGAAGGGCAGATGGGAGTTACAGTACAACATCAGGAGGACCAGGCACTGTCCATCCTGGGGCAGTGTCAGCCTGACGGCAATGCCCCTCTATCAGCGAAGATTCATTCCTGTCACTTGATAGCTGAACCTTTCAGCTGGCCATACGGGGAAGTGAACCTGCAAACTCCTGCATGCGAGGCGAGGGCTCTGTCCCTGAGCTAACTCTTCCCTTAGTACCCCTGGAAACCGCTTTATACTGGAGCTGTCTATTTCCTCAGGTAACTCAAGCCTGTCAATTCTGACAGGCAGCAGTTCTGGTCTCAGGGTCTTGGATAGAAAGGAGCAGCACAAAGCCTGGTAAAGTCTCCCCCCTTGTTTTGCCTACAGCTCCCAGAATTCCAGGTATGTCAGGCTACAGCTCAGGGTATGCTGACTGAGAAAGATGGAGGCTGTTAGATATTTTGGGGAACGCCAGGTTGGCAAAAGCTGATCCCCCCCCATGCCAAATGCATTCACACATTCAAACCAATTAAAAAAAAAACCTTCCCACCAAATGAGAACAGCCAACATACACAATTTTAAAAGAAATATGTATGGTAATGTTTTTCCTATAGACTCTTAAGCACCTCTAATGACAGATTTTTCCTCCTTATTACCTTCCACCTCTGCAGGGCTCAAGGTGAGCCGAGACGCAACACGTACCTGTAAGTGAATACACATACCTGTAATTAAATAGATCGGAAACTCAAGCAGGAAGGGACAAGAGGCAAAATTCCAGCCAGGCTCAAATAAGGATCAACACCTTTCGCGAGGCAATCTTCCTCGGGTCTGAAGCAGGACACACAGATGGCAAGACCTCCCCCCCTCCTTCGCGCCCCTCCTCTTAAAAAACACATACACATTCTGGTTCAACTTTGCTCAAATACCAAGAATTCTGGAGATGTGGGGAAGAGGCGAACAGGGGATAAGGCGGGAGAGGGTTGCCCAAGGTCACAGCAACAGAGACATATTTCCCCTCCGGCATACAGAAAACCCACAAGGACACGTACACACACACAGATGAGCACACAATGACCGCCAAAATGGACCAAAAGGGGTTACAATTCAGAAGAACACAGATCGCATGCTGCTGCTGCTACTACTCAAGAAAAATAACAACACACCCACATGTGCAAAAGCCGCTGGAGAACATAGAAACACAATGCTGGCAATTTCAGACCCTTTTTTTGCTGAATCCCTAGCAAGGCAAAACAAAACCTCACAAATCACAAAGTAAAATTATCTGGCGGGGGGGATGTCTTTGATTCCCTTCCGGAGTAGCACACACTGAATGGAAAAGAAAATGTCAAAATGTATTCCCTGGCTTCAGCCGAGGGAGCTATCCTCCTTAAGATGCTCTTGCTCGCAAATTGATTGGGCTCAGGTTTATTTTTATTTTTTTAAATGGAAAAAGTTCCCCCAAATGAGGTTCAAACCCTACCTCTCAGTGCCGGAATGGAGGAGGACAAAAGGGGCTGAGGGAATGGAGTCCTTTTGCCCGCCAACAAGCTGCCCTGCATGGCTTCGCCTGGCTATTTTTACCTCTCTATATAGTGCTGTCAGGAGAGAAAGAGACGCACAGCATGCCGGGAAGACAGAAGAAAGGGAGGGAGAGAGAGAGAGAGAGAGACTTGGCGGCAAAGGACGCCCGGTTCTTGGGAGACGACGTGAGTGGCATAGCAATGCCATTGGGGATGGGGAGGATGGAGAAAGGGTGAGGAGGGAGGAAATGCAGAAAGATCTATGTTGGGGTCCCCCAGAGTTAGAAGAATCTTGTGAAGAGGCAAAAGGAATCTTGAATTTTCTACACAGCTCACAGTGTTGCCAAGCAGTCAGCCACCTTTAAAGAAAACTGCATCGCTGCTAAAATTATTCCAAGCCAAAAAGCATACAATAAGTTGACTGCAGGCGTCAGCAATTAGCATTGTTGGAAAAGTAGCTGTTGAAGGGTTGCAATTAGAATTTTTATTTTAAAACACAGAGCTATCTATAGCCTGCATTAGGAAAGCTGGAAACAGCTTTTTAAAATGTTCTTATTCTTTTCAGTTAATATTTATTATTTTTTGTTTTTTATATTCTTCCTTTTCTGTTTTTTTGTTGTAATTTGTCGTTTTTTTTGTTTTGTCTATACGTACTGCAAAATTTTTTAATAAAACTATTTAAAAAACTATTCCAAGCCAGTGCCCAGATTAATGAGCTAGGGAGGGAGAACAGAAGTGGCTCCCTCATTGTCTTATGTTCTTCTATGGATATACAACCCTCCTCTGCAACAGAAAAATAAAAATTAAAAAAAAGAAAATAGAAAAAGAAATAAAGCAACTGGAGAAATAGCCTGTAGTTATGGGTCCCAGCTCAGCTATCTCAAACAGCCAGAAGGAGTACTTCCTCACAAGCAGAGAGCGGCTAATGAGTAGAGATGCCAGCTTGCCTACTGAGGAAGCAGGCAGCTGGAGCTCAAGAAAGTTACTTTTTAAAGAACACATGTGGCTCTGCTGGCTGAGGGATCCTGGGAGTTGCAGTTCAAAAAATGTAACTTTCCTAAGATAAGCAGTGCTCCTCCCAAGAAGGTCAGGACTAGAGGAAGGAAGGCTTCCATCCAAGAGTGAGGTTGAGAGAAGAGAGAAGGGAATAGTGAGAAATTTGGGTAAGTTTCCACCCATTGATGGCTTTGCTTCCACCCACAGAAGATTTTAGCTCCACCTACTGATGGGTTTAGCTCCACCCACCAATGACATTGGCTCCACCCACACATACCATTGGCTCACCCACTGATGGAGCATGGAAAGGAAAACTTTGCCTATTCCCAGGTTAGGAGAATCAGGTAGAAGATGATGGGGACTATCTCAACCAAATTGTCTAAAGAGCTGCCAACCAGAACGGACGCTACTAAGCTAAATGAGACTAACATTCCCCAAAATAACATACTGCAGCTTTACATGTTCCTAAGCAATGGTGTTGTGACGAATGCTGGTGTAACAAGGACTCCTCATCATGGCAGTCCACATACTCACATCCCTGCAGAGAGTCCACAAATCCAGGCAAGCTCCACTGTTCCATATCAATAAACCAGTTCCAGCAGACTTACTTTCTCCCTGGAGCAGGTTTTTTGTAAAGTCAGTGGCTCTTACTTGTTCCTTTGAGATCATGACAGGCTCCAAATATTTTGAATTTCACTAGGGACAACTGATAACAATATATTGCTTGTGGAAAGAATACTTTTTTTTCTCAACACAACTAAAGGGAGGATTTTAGCTAAGTTTAGAAGGAACAAGGGAACCTATTACTACTGCAATGTCTCTGCTAATCAAAAATCTGACTCTAAGAATCAATGTTCCAAAAGGTTTGATTGTGCATTAGCACATCTACACTGTTCCCTTGAATTTGGAAAAAGAGATCAAGGAGATCAGATTCTTAGCTGGAAAAGAATCTGAGAATTTTTCCACCTCATCACCAGCCAACAATTCACCCAGATTCCTTCACCATTATCCAATTCCTCCTTTCTCTTACTGTTTTTGCCTCCCGCAGGAGCGAAGTGGACCTGCAGTTGATCACCACCAACCTTTGGCCCCTGGCTGCTGACTTGGGTATTTTTCCCAGCAGGTACTTCCCACACCACCTCGTGCCCTCTCATGCTTCCTGTTTTGGAGCCAGAAAAGAGGAAGGAGGGCTTATGCCTGGAAAAATTAAATCTGTTATCTGGAACCTTTGCTAACTGTCTGGTCCTCAGACGGTGACCTCACCTGCCCCCTGTTCGGTTCTTCTGTCGGAGATTCTTGGCTTGGGCTGAAGAGATTGTCCAAAGGAGACGGCAGCGGAGACTCTGAATCAGGAAAAAAAAAAAGGATAAAATCAAGGTTCCATCAGATAACTGTGGCAGCCAGTAGTCGCTCCCACGTCACTGAAATGGTGAATCCATACCTTTCAACTCTTCTGATTTGACAGTAACAATTCCAATTAATCCTCTGTCATCCCATTTTGTTCAGCTGCTTTTAAAATGTTCTGGTTTCTTTCTCCTCCTCTCACCTTTCTACCTGATTCTCAGTTTACTTCCACAGCCACAAACTGAGTTAAAGTGAAAAATAGTTTGCACTCAATTCATTCGGCATGAGGGACAGGAGAGGAGTGGGCAGAATCTTGCCCTTCCCAGAAAGCTCAGGCTAAAGCAAACATCTGCAGACACTCCTAGCTTTTCTGTTCAGCCTGATTAACAACTTTTTCCAACTTGATCACACTCAGGTGCTGTTTGGCAACGTGTGCCACAGCTTTCATCTGGGAAATACTGAAGGGTTATGCTCACCATATACCTTGTTTTTATGGTAAATCACAGCAGTTCTTTTCCTGCCCCTTCTCAAATTCAGTAGCTTATTGACAAAAATAAACAAATGAATAAACAATTTTAAAAATGGAGTGGGAAGAGGACAAATACACAGCCTACGGGACACTTCCTGTTCATCCCTAAAGATGCAAAAGTGATGCCCATCAACAGTGAGAAGCACTCTGGGCACACAATGTTCACCTTTCACAGGTTACCTCACTCACCTGGAGACTCTGTCCTTTCTATCTGGAGTCGCTGCTGAACACAGGCATTGATGTCGGCAAAGATCTCCTCCTCCTCTCTGTTTGCATCAAACTGGAAAGAGGAAAAAATGGGTAGGTGAGAAGGGCAGAAATCTTTCACAAAATGATGGTAAGAGCAGTTTGACAGTGGAATATTCTGCCTTGGATTATGGTAGAGTCTCCTTCTTTGTAGGTTTTTAAACAGAGGCTGGATGGTCACCTATCAGGAATGCTTTGATTGTGTATTCCTACGTGGCAGAAAAAAGTGTGACTTGATGACCACCTTGTGGTCTCTTTCAATTCTGTGATTGTATGATTCTATTAATTATATTTAAATAATTTATTGACTTTTATAAATTGGCTAGCTTTGTCCTTTTAATGCTGTGCAGTTCTGTTTTTAACGTTTGTATACATTTACAGAGAATTCCCATCCTCCCCAGCTCACATGGGCCCAGCACCATGGTCCTTACTTACCCGGACAATAAGACCCTTTTCTTGGTAGTACTTCACGATCAGAGAGATGTTCTGTTTGAAGGTCTCCAGCCTTCGTGCGATGGCGTGAGCGTTATCGTCCAGCCGGCCTTGCTCCTGCGCTCGCTTTTCCAGACGCTGACGGAGCTCTTGGCTCGAACAAGCCAGGAATATGACCAGGTCTGGGGAGCCGATCTAACATGGAAGGAGAAAAAAGTTAAGAAGTTATAGCCAGAGTTTGGAAAGGATTCATTAGAAAGAACTCACCAGAGCCCAAAAACAACTAATGTTAACCCCTGATTTGTTGATATATTTGGCAACTATTTTGAAATCTGGCATTTTAATTTTTAAACACCACCAACATTTTTGAGTAATGACTAAACCTGGTCTTTGCTTTCATTCATAATGATTATGATTATCATTTATTTATATAGTGCCATCAGTGTACATCATACTTTAGAAGTAAAAATAAAACAAAAGGCCAACTTTATCAAAGGCATACGATCACACACACACACACACATAGATGAAGGAAGAAATAGTGCAAATATAAAACTATGTGACAGAACTGTAAAACAAATTATCCAAACAGAAAGAAACAAGCAAATAATGCAATATAATATAAAGCAAATTGACAAATACAGTAAGTCCCCATATCCATGTGATTGATATACAGTTGGCACACATTTTGATATTTGCAATTTTTCCACTTTTGTGAGGGTCCTGTACCCCTAACCTTAGCAAATATAGAGGGTCAACTGTGCACAAGTTCACTTATCCATCCTGAAATGCAGTCCAAGAACCTTTAGTTCGCATCTCTTTTTTTGGACCACATGTTGTTAATTTTTATGTTTTTATCAGTTGTGCACTGACTTAGGACTGCAATAATGGCCACAAAGGCTAATTTCTCTTAGATGTTAAAGTTCTGTCCAGTTTTTCATGGTTTGGGCAGTCCTTCAGGAAGATATTCCCTCCTTCACACACACATCTTGGGCTCCCAGCCTGATCTCCCACCTGCTCCTCAAAAGTGAAGGCTTGGCTGATGTCTCGGGGAAAACCATCTACCACAAAGCCCTTTACGCCTTGTCTCTTGATGAACTGTTGCTTCAACTCCTCAATGGTCGTTTCCTAAAAAATAGAGAAATATCACAATTGTAGAACAATTCTGGGTCTGTTCCCTTTAAAGCACAGAGGGAGGAAGTATGGCTTACAGGCTACATATGGATCTCAAATCCACTTTTATGGCTCTACATCAGTACCTTGAATCCTGCCTAATATTTAAAAAAAAATCAGTGACATTTTTAGGCAATGTTCACCCCAAAAATATACCTAAACACAAGAAAACAACCAAAAATGCCTTTCCATACCTCCAGAACCTCACCCAATACCTTTTTCTCAGCTGTATATCAGCCCAAACAGCAACTGGAAGTGATGTAGCATCACTTTCATCCACCATTTTGGCCAATATATTGCCAAAAAGGGAAGTATTTTGGATAAGAAGGCACAACCTATGCAGGGTTACTATGGGAATTGCGTTCCTGCCCCCTCATGCAATTATTTGTCTTATCGTTAACAGTATTTGCCAGCCCAAACAATAGTCTCCACTCCACACAGCCACACAGAGACACACGTACTTCCCTCAGTCCCTTGCTTGTGGTTTAAACTGGATGGACAGGAAAAGAGCAAAAGAGACACACCTTTTAAAACACTGGAAATGTTGCAAGAGTTTCCAGCTTGTGGTTCAGAAATATACAACTCTGGCCGCCCTGTAATACTTGAGTCCATTACCACCCAGTCGCAAGAGATCTTCTCTGACTTGTGTTTTAATCTGAGCCAGAGAAGAATGGAAGCTCTCCTTCCCACGCAGCATGGACTTGAGTTGGAGGCAACAAGATGATATCTTCCCTCCTTCAAAAGAGAACGCTGAATATCCCACCAGTCAGTTCCTACCTGGCTCTCAAAATATGGCCGTTCCCATTTTGCTAAAATGCTCCAGCCCAGCTCTGCTTACCGGTGGAGCCAGCTCCCCGTTGGCAATGATCTTGGCAATAAGCTCCCACTTTCTGTCGCTGGTGGCACGGTGGATCATTTGGTTGCGAAGGATCTCACCCATGAAGATGCAAGCATACCCAAAATGGGAAGCCACCCTATTGCTCTGAGTCCCCTTCCCACTGCCAGGGCCTCCTGCAATTCCAAAAGCGGGTTAAAAGTTTATTCAGCAATCTTTGTATTGTAATCCAAACCTGTAAATAATTGGTTAAAAATTAACTTGTGCCCCTAATTTGTTAGCATTTTCCAACAATAACACTAGCATTGGTTAATTTATTCTTTAAACTAATTCATTATATCCCAACCATTTTATTTTGTAGTAACAATTAATGTTTCTCATATCTTTTAATTTGTTACTGCTCATTTAAAAAGTAACAGCTGGCCTTAATGTTTCTAAAAATGCATTTAACTCCACATACCTTTAGGGCTTTTTTGTGACATCTGGAGGCTCTCAGGTCATCAAGCTAGTGAATCCACTCCAGATTTCAGTCTGAACTGTAAAAGCGGCTACCCAAAACACTGAAGCCTGTCCCCTAAAATAAGTTCAGCACCTGAGAAATTCAGACTAAAACCTGGAGCAAATACACTACCTTTTTGACACCACTTACCAGCTTACCCATGTAGGGAAGCCAGGAGGTTAAAAAGAAAGTACGTCCTACGTGGTTCAGGTTCGGGTGATATTACCGATCACAAAGATGATCTTAGGACGAGGCCGGCCAGGGTCAAAGACATCATATTCTTGGATGAGGCCAGTGGATTCGGTCATGTCTGAGTCGCTTTCGATGGAGAATTGACTCATGATAGGTGGTAAGCGGTCGTATTTGTTGTACGTTGCCACACCTGAGGAGGAAAAAAAAATGGGCTATTACTAGCTTGGTGAGATCTCACAAGAGCCATTAGTGTGGCTCTTGTCCCATCATAGACAAGACAGTACCCAAAGCGGGCTGTTTGGAGTATTCTTCCTGTACCACCCCATCTCTTTTCTCAACCTGGAAATCCCATCTCTCTTCCTTTCTCTCCGGCAGCCCTCCCCTCTTTTCTCCCTGCCTTTCTCTGGCAAACGACTGGCTCTGTTTGCACAGATTAAGCCACTAAATTTGCCACGCAAAGCAAGTGCCACCCACCTGTACAGAAGAGGGGCTTCCTGGCCTGCCCGCTGCTGACAGGATACGTGGATTGGCCTTCTGACGTAATGAAGGTGTCCCACTGCACCATCTCGGGACCACCCAGCTCTCGGACCTTTTGCAGACAGCGTTCCAGGTAACTGACTGGGTCTTCTGGGCGGTAGTACATGAGGCCTGTTAGCATGCTCTGTAGGGGAAGGCAGAAGGCACACATTAAAAGAAAAATACAAGATTTATGATCCTAGAGGAGCTCTAAGAGTGTATGGAGAGACCTTTCTCTCTATCCTATGCTGATTTAGTGGGAGAACAAGGAAGAGGGTCTTCTCAATAGTAGAATTGCAAAATTAAAATTCTGAACTTCTTACAGCAACTAAACCTAATGTGGGATGAGTTTACAGAAAGGATATATCCAATGAAACTGGCTGACGGAATGGCCTTGTATCCCATCTCTCCCTCAACAGCACTTGATGGAGTGAATGCTTCCAGAGGACAGTTCAGAGAGGAGGTGTAAGAAGCTGATCTCTTAGCAGAGCTGATGGAGTGATCTTGCCTCTTACATGTCCCTCTTTGGAAGCCCAATGGAATGGCTGCTGCCATGTGGCAGTCAACAGAGGGACGAGCTGATGGAGTGATCCTGCTTCCTATTTCTCTCTCTCTCCCCTTCCTGCCACATGACGGAATGGCTGCTGATAGATGGAAAAGCATGACAGAGATGGTATTCCATCAGAAGTAAAAGCACGACCCTGCTTCCTATCTTTTCCCCCTTCACATGAAGGTTTCTGCTGGATGACAGAAGGACGAGCCAAATGGAGCTGGTCTTCCATCAGAATTGCTCCCCCAAGATATAGAATCATAGAAGAACTGGCAGGGACATCTAGTCCAACCCCTGCCATGCAGGAACACACAACTAAGGCACTCCTGAAAGATGCCCATCCATCTTCTGTTTAAAGAAGGACAGCCAAGTGACAAGCCTCTTTGTGCCAAAATGATCACCTGTCCCACTTCTTCCTTCCTTCCCAGCACCACCTAGGAAAAAACAAATATAGGTATATACAAAGAGAAAAAAAAGAGAGAGACGTATACAAACACACACACACATACACACTGGTTCCAACAGAGAAGTCAATCAACCAAAGAAACTGAATCCACAACCTGGATCTGCAAATATGAACTCTCAGCACAACATTCTGACACTGGAGTCCGTCCAAGGGAAACAGTTCCATTGGCCACATATTTCAAGCCCAGAAAACTGAGCTTTTGTTTTTTTAAAAAAATCACTGGTGATTTGATTTCCAGAGGCCACTTTCCCTAGAAGTGGTCAGGAAGAAAGTCTGAAACTTGTTTGCAGGAAAGAGAGGCCCTAACAGGATGCAACTGAGCTTGGAAATCAGAGACAACTTTGTTGTTGCTGTTTTTCTTCAAAATTTTCTGCTCTTGGAAACTGGGGGATATTGTGTTTTCAAAATGGCACCTGATTCGACTTTTTTTCTGTCCATTGATGGGAAACCACACACAGAACCTTGCAGAGATACCTTCTCTCTTTCTCTCTCTCTAACATACATCCCACTACGTCTTCGGAATACAAATCCCAGAATCCCCTAGCTGGAAAAATTCCGGGAGCTGTAGTCCAAAAAATTACCTTCCCCAAGCCCCCCTTCCTATCTTCGGTCAGCCAAGGAGTTCTCAGACCTATTGCAGGCTCTCAGCCTGGCCTACTTCACAGGACTGTTGTAAGGATAAGAGGTGGCTGTGAGAAAAACCATACGTGTCACCATCAGTTCATGGGAGGAAACTGTTGTGTTGTTGTGTGGAAGGCACACAGTTCTGACTTAGTGGCCATATCCTAGTATTTTCTTGGAAAGATTTCTTTAGAGGAAGTTTGTCATTTCCCTCTTCAGAGGTAGAGAGAGTGTGACCTATTGAACCCTGATCTCCCAGAGTCCCAGACTATCATGCTGGCTCCCATTAAAGGCAAACCAGGTTGAAATGTCCCACAAGTTCAGAAATGTATATAACAGCGCCTCAGTTTCAACAGAGAGCAAGCAAATTAAGAACCAAGGGCTGCGCTCAGCCCCAGAGGCCGCAAATTCTGTTTGGGTGCTGCCATGGTTTTGAAACACACCTTGAACAGCCAGAAAACAATGCGAAGAGGAAAGAGGGAGGACACCGCTCAGGTCAACCTACCAGGACTTCAAAATGTAACCTCACGCATATTTTCTTAGAAGCAACGGCCACCAAGCTTCGTGGGGCTTACTCTCTCAGAGGCACACTTAGGATCGTGGCCTTAAATTTTCCGAGGTGTGCGTGTTAATTTTTGCAGCCAATTAGGATCCAATCCAGGCGAGACGAAAAGAGGAACGAACAGTAAATCTCAGCAAATGAAACGTCCACCAGGCCTGGACTGATGTGCTATTTATTTTTTGAAGCTCCCCAGGTTCGGCTCTCAGCCGTAAGAGCTCAATCTGTCACGCTCAGCAACACGCAGACGCGTCTCTCTCTCTCTCTCTCTCTTGAGAGAGGGCGATAACTGAGCCAATTAATTTAGCAATCAATACCATTTAAGGCTAGCTGGATCGCTAGGCAGATGGGTGCTCCATGCACATCTTTCTTATTTTTTTTTTATATATATAATTTTAACATAATCTGACTCACAATCAAAGAAATAAACGTTTGGAAGACGAATGCTCCATGCAGTCAACAGTTATTGTCCTAGCCCTGCTTTCCTACCCCTCTTCCTCCTCACCCTGTCATGGTAATTCTGACTGGGACTTCAGGATTTCTCCCGTGAGACTCACTCGCTGTTGATGTCGCCAGAAGTGGAGTCTCTCTGCATGTGGACACTCGGTACATGCACAGAAGTACTCTCTTTTTTAACAACTACATCACTCACTCATAGACTTCTGAGTTAGAACCTGGCAGGGCTGCCAACAAGGGAACACCAAGGCATGTGGACATTTGGCACATGTTCAATCACATCACACCCTGAGACCAAATTCTAACATCTGTGCATCCAGCTCTCACACAGGGCTAAGAATGAAGCAAAATCTCTCTCTGCACGGGCTCTGAGGCACGGTTTATCAGTGAACTTCATACACACACACATACACCCTTTACCTCTGCAAGGGGTTTCGACTTATGCCACCAAAGCACAAACAAAACACGCCCGGTCTGAAGTCTGTATAGGGATGGAGAAGCACTCTGCACAAGCCCAGAGGCACGCTCCTCTCTTGATTGTAAAGGCAGGACTTCTCTGCTTCCCCAGACATTACTAGAGTCCATTCTTCACCACAGGCTCTGCCGAGGAGGGGGCGGCTGAGATTTGCAACCCGACAACGCCTGGAGAGCCGCAGGATTCGCAGCCTTGCTATCAACCTCCCCCAGAGCAAGAGACTACTCTCTCAAAATTCACCCTCGGCGTCCAAGCCAAAGGGCCGGGGCTAGTTCCTTCCATAGCTACCACTAGCCTCCAGCTCCCCTGCGGCAAAACACAAGGGGCGCTCTGTACATGCTCGGAGGCACTCTCACCTTCCTCCCCATCGCAGGGGCCGGAGGATGCCCGGCGTCTCTTCCACCAGCACCCTAATCAGGAAGCAATATCAACAACGCCGCAATGCACCCCTCACCTCGAAAAGCTGGGGGATCTCCCGGCGGGAGATGTAGTCCCGGGCGTCGGCCGTGCCGCTCATGGCGACCTCGGAGGGAGCCGCGCGTCCGCCCAGCCTCGCCGGCTCCCTCTCGCCGCCTCCGGAGCTCCGAGCGGCGGCCGCTTCCTTCTCCAGCCGGGGCGGAGAGGGAAAGAGGGGAGCCAGACGGAGATCTCGCAGCCGCCCCACGCCTTGGAGGGATGCCCCCGGGAGGGAGGAAATTTGGCCAGGAGGGGGCGAGGGGTTGCCACCGCCAGGTAGCCCCGGGAAGGCGTGGCGCAGCGCCCCTCCCTCCCCTGCAAATTTAATTCTTTCTTAGAATAATTTCTCATTTATTTATTTTTTCCAGGCGTGAAGCCTGCTGGGAGAGGCGGAAAGTTTCCAGCCTGCTGCTGGGGTTGCCCGGGAGCCTGCCGTGGTGGCGTGTATTAATTCATTTTAAAAAGAATTAATAGGTGAGGTTTAGGGGACCGGGATGGTACGGACGCTGGCCAGAGGGCTGCGCCCCCCGCCCCGGCCCCGTTAAGATAAATCGACGCTGGATACACACGCAGGTCTGCCGGTTGGCTTCGGGCCACGACGTGCAAGTTTTATTTAAGCAATTTTTAGTTAAAATTATTATTTAGTTAAGTTTGCTTCAGTTTCTACAGATCTGGTATTGAGGTGACCCTGGTCTCTGTGTGTGCATTTATAGATACACTCTCTGTATCAGCCCTATCTATCTTTTTAAAATTTTATTTATTATTCCTTTTTAACACTGATATAATATAAACAAAAAATATTCCAACAATTAATGCAAAATCTGTTCATCCGTATTAGAAGATTTGTAGATATAGAGACAGATAAATGAACAGCAGCTCCCAGACTAGGGGATTGTTTGGAGGCTGTGTGTGGTGTGCAGGGGCGTAATTTAAATTTAATAAATTGGAATAAATGTTTTAATAAGTCTGGAGTCTGCTATGATGGAGGTACACCAGCATCCTTCAGTTTACAAGTCTATAATACCAAAGCTCCGTTTTATACAGGCCTTTCTGTGCCTCCCTAGCCCTCTTTTCCATTCTTATCCTCTGTCTAGCTGGAATTTTTTAAAGTAGCATTAGCATTGAGAGGATGCTGAAGGAGGGCTGGAAATGCACAGGCTTCCAGGGTTGGGTTAAGGCAGAGTGTCTGCAGAAAACAATGCAATAAAGTAGTTTAGCTGGGAAAGAGCAGGGTTCACTTCTCACTAATTCTACTGTAGTCTACTGAGCCTGCCTGCAGCCGGCAATTTAAACAGCAGCTACCTCCAGAAACCCATACTAAGCATGTGTGAACAGACAGAAAAGAAGAGAGGAGATCAGCCTTCCTCACCAACTATCTCCAGTATACTTTTAAAAAGCATAGCTCCCTCATTTTGGCCACCAAAACAAGGATCATAAAAAAAAGAAAAGAAAATAGAGACAAAGTCATCCTTGGATGCAGTTTGAAAGAAGCCTTCAAGTGGTCTCTATAAAGTTCAGCAGATTTTTGTTTACTGGTGCAAGGCTTACCTGACCTGGGTGTTTCATTTCACGTGTGTAAATTACCAGTTTTGATTATTTTTTTTTTAATGCAGAAATATGTTGAACAGCTCCTCTGTTTTGTGGTGTAGGAATCTATTCTTGTTCTTTCTGTGTTGTTTCTGCCTCTGGTACCAATTTTTCTGTTGCTATTCTCTTTGCTGGAAACATCTTCCTTCCCTCAAAAAAACAAAAAACGCTTCAACAAGTTACCTGCTCAAGAACAGGCCATGTTTAGCTCACATCAGGTCCTGCACACATCTGCCAGGCTCCAGGGCACTGTGTTGTTTTAAAATGTACTGTTTTAACTGTGCTTTGTCCTTTTCTTTCAAAGCATAGATTTAACATTGCTTTAATATTGTTAATAGCTTAATTCTGTTTGAATGTTTCCGTTGTTTGTATGTTTTTCAGCTCTGATGTAATCATTTTAAATTGGAAGCTACTTTGAGCCCCAATCTTTGGGTATAAATGAAGAGTAACATCACCAACAACAAGCAGAATGTAAACAAACAGAGGAAAAGAAGAGGAGGAGGAGAAAACTACTGCTGAAAACATTTTCTTTGGACTGGTAATTTTCGCCACATGTCTAGGCAGGCAGCATTGAACTCATGTGGCTATTTCAAAATTCCATGTGGAAGATTGAGAGGCTTTGAGAAATCCTTGCTCTGTTCCCACCTGTGGCCCAGCTCCTCTAAAAGAACCCTTAATTTTTAAACCCTTCAGCTCCCATGGGTGGGACTACCTTTTTCTGGGAAAAAGTAGGAGAGGAAAGGGACCAGGACAGGGGTCTTGTGGGGCTGGAGGGAGTTGCAGCTTTTTTGCACAGCATCTGTGGGAACTTTACTGCATGCAGCCTCGGGTGTCTTCCCTTGCTTTGGAATGTGTCTTTGTGTTTTCTTTGATCTGGTACTGTATTGCAAGGCCCAAGTTCAGATGTGGGACATTGGGAAAGAAATATCACATAAATACAAACACAGACGGACAAACACACACGCATACGCCAGGCCCGTGGAGAATAGCTTGGGTTTTTATGGTATTTTAGGGTTGCAAACAGGGTGCAAACAGGGGAGGGGTGTTCTGGGAGCGGCTGTGTGAAATTGTATCGGCGGAGCCCCCTTCTGCTTTCCCTTGCTTAATTTGAGCCCTGATAGCCGAAAACCAAGGAAGAATAGTTCACATTGGTCAATTAGCTACATAACTAGCCCTCCTGAGCGCAAGCAAAGCTTAGCTGCACTTGGAGGGAAGTTGTCATGGCAATGATGTGGAGAACGCATCAGGGTGGGCGATTTAGCCTGCTTTACTAGAGAGCAGTCCTAAAGCAGACGGCTCAAGTGGAGAGGCCTCAGCCCTCGGAAGGAAGAGAAGATGCTCCTAAAAAGAAAAAAAGTGTATGTTTATGTTAACCAGCCTTTAATTTGCCACATCAGGGACGCTGTGGTAATGAAGGCTTTGGACAGGCTGTACCCAGCGCTGGTGCAGCTGCTTGAAGGCACACGTTGCTGAGTGGAAACCGAGTCACTGATTGTACATATGTTGCCGTGGTGGAAATTTTTTCTCCTTAACTGCAAGTTTGAGGTTGGGCAGGGCAATCAGACTTTAGGGGAGAATTTAAGCCCCCTAAAGGAACTTGAAGACAAGATCCTGAAGAATAAAAATATATATTGAATACTATTAGGATTGTCGATACAATTGTACTTACAGTTTCTATGCCTGATCATGAAAGCTGGGCAGTGAAGAAAGCTGATAGGAAGAAAATCAACTCATTTGAAATGTGCTGGAGGAGAGTTCTGCAGATACCCTGAACTACCAAAAAGACAATGAACGGGTCCCAGAGCAAACCAAAGGAAAGTGCTATGGTGCTCATGTCTTGCTCCTGATCCTGTATAAGGAGAAGGGTGGGATGTTAATTAATTAAATAAATACATAAAAACAAATAATGGGGCTTCCTACTGGCCTGGACCCTGTGAGATGCAGGGCTGGATAGGTCTTTAGTTAGATCCAGTAGGGTTCCTCTCATTAAATGTGATCATTTGTAATGGAGTCTCCATTATCAGATGCAATCTATTTTGAATATCAGTTCAATGGGAACAGAAAGTGGAAGATGTTATTGTCCTCATGGCTGGTTTGTGGGTTTCCTGCGATGGGATACTGTGCGGGTGAGGGAAGGAACCACGATGCTGACTGAGACAGGACTATGATCTAATCTAGCAAGGCTAGTTTTCCTATTTTCCTCCAATACTTATGTATTAAAAAACAATTCCATCAGTTTTTTTAAAAAAAGATCTGCTGTCCAGTTAAAATCATGACACCTTTTATTTAGTCAATTCAAAGTTTATTAAAAGTGTTTCTGATCTGATTAATCAAACTGATTAATCGATTAAACATTGCAGCTGTAACCACCACTATCACAATAATAGTACAATCCACATGGCCGTAAATTATTCTGGATTAAAAGAATTCAGAATAAAAGAGAAGACAGCTGAAGACAAGAGGCAAGCCAAGAGAGAATGACATTCACCAATGTTTCAAAGAAGTCCATACTGAGTTGTCGGAAAGGGCTAAATGGATTTTTAATGAGATTGTGCTTGTTTCCTTAAATCTGATTTTTTTTTTAAACACAAAATCGATGCTACCTTTCCAGTCTAGTGCACTCTCCAGATATGCTGCCTACAACTCAGCTGTCTGGGGATGATGGGAGTTGTAATCCAAATAACTCTAGGCGGGCTCCAGGTTGGGGAAGGCTAGCCAGTCTTTAGTTACAGGGTGCTTGTATGTGGTGGTGGTTTTTTTTTCTGTTTTGCAAATATGAATCATCAGAGGAAAATATGCACATATTTTCTGCCTGCCCCCAACAATGGACACTGTTAATTCTGATCATGGCATGTAGAAAATTGCTGGTGCTTCTGTTTGTATATTAAACAAATTTACATTTATATTTCTTTGCAAATTAAATACATTACAAATTAAATAAACATAAGAGGTTTGTTCAGAGGTGTTTTTTGGCCCAAGATTGAGGCTGTGCTAGGAGGGGCAATATTATTTTGGACAAGGTAGGGGAGTAGGGGAACCGTCACCACTTGTCACGAGGGTTACAAATCTTTGCTGAATTTCATTTTTGTAGACAAGAATGGGTCATTGGAATTTTGGAAAACCCATTTGCGCACTGCCCTGCATTTCCCTCCGACATTTTGGAACTTTTTGGGGGGGAGTTACAGCTCCAGAATATTTGCAGAAGCCGCCAGTTGTTCATCTTTGCAGTAGAAGGATGATTAGTCTGTTAGGATAGTAGGGTAGAACATGGAAGTGCTGAAAACTTCTAAATCAGCAGGACCTGGCAGCCTTCATACCTTGTCTCATCTGATTGTCCTTTGTTGTTGGGACAAAAACTTTAACTAGCCTGGCCTTTTGTTTAGACCCAACAAGACTGGGCTCTTAAAAAAATTCTTCCATGTGATGTTGGAAAGCCATGTGATCCCTGGCTGCTAGGCAGGAACCTGATGGCTATTTGTAAATCCACCAATATTTAAAGGAAAATCACAAAGTTCCTCACTACTGTTATAAAAGATTGGAGCAGGGTATCCCCCCTCCAGATGTTACTGGATGCCCAACTTCCATCAGCACAAAAATATCCAGGCTGGCCAGCGATCAGAGATTATCAAGAGCCATGAGCCCAACAGATGTCTGCAGAAAAGTTAGAGGTCCCCCATCTCTGGATTAGGGAAATCTGTGATCAGTTTCACAGCACTTGAGCACCATATGCAATGATTAATACCTCCAACTGGCAGAGGCAGCGCATCCGTGAATAGCTGTTGTTGGATGGAGATGACAAACCGCAGAGACTTAGACCCCACTTACTGCCTTCCTAGAAGCATTGGGCTTGCAGAAATAGGATAATGGATGCTTCTGCTGATCAAGCAGAGTGTGCTCTGGTGTACCAGTGCTCTCAAAGGGCCACAGAGTTGGGACTGGGCTCTGACCGCCTTCTCAGACATTGCGCTGGTCAAGCAGCTGAAGGATGGGGCAGCCACCCAGAAGCTCGAGAGATGCTTGGTGTTCAGTGCCAGCTCATTTTGTTTCCGGGCGAGAGGGTGTTTCAGCAAAGTGCCCTCTGTTGAGCCCTTGGCTGTGCCTTTATGGGAAGCTGCCACTGCAATTTCCCACAATGCATCTGCAGTATCCCCCCCCCACTTGGGGCATTGTGGGAAATTTAAAATGGCAGCAGCCTGGAACGGGGAGGCTGTGTCTAGGCACAGAATTTTGGAACTGCTTGAACGGCAACTCCAGCTTAGTAGAGCCACTGGTTAGGGCTTATGGGAGATGTTATTCTTAACAGACCACTGCAGTTCTTGGTGTTGAAAGAATGGCATCTCCCAGGATTTCCCAGCCAGTGGGGCAGAGAGCTGGAGAGGGCATTGCAGCCGCTGGGCCAACTCCATACCAAGGATGTTGCCCTCCTGCAGCTAGGGAAAGAGTTGTGTAGCATCCCCACTAATTCTTCCCTGCCCCCCTGAATGCCCCCACAACAACCCAGCCGATTTGGCACTTATGTGGCTTCTCCTTTACCATCGCCTTATGTTTTTGTTTTTGTTTTTCAATTTCTGCCCCTAATTCCAGGACGGGTGGGAGAAGGTGATGTTGTAAAGGCTTGCCCACTTGGCAAAGACCCGTTTTTCGGTGATGAACCGGTGGTGGTAGCCCTTCTTGCTCCACTCATTGTGGACGTAGGTGATGCATTCATCCGGGCCCTTCGGTTCATAGTAGTGGTAGGGCATCTTGTGCACACGAGGTTTCCGCCTGGGGAGGTGTGGAGCAAATGGAAGGAAGCTTCAATAAAACAAGTTCTTCAGACATCTTAATTTATAGAATGACTTGTTTTGCAATACCCAAATTGAGAGAAGGTTGCTGGTGTGGTTTCAATGCCGGACTACGCCCCTGGACACCAGAGTTCAATTCCCCGCTCAGCCATGGAAACCCATGGGGTGACCTTGGGTGCATTGCACAGTCTCAGCCCCTAGAAAACCCCGTAATAGGTTGACCTTCGGGTCACGGTAAGTGGAATGACTTGAAGGCACACAATAACAACAAATTGAGAGAGACACGGTGATGCAGTGGTTTGAATGTTGGACTGGGATTCCAGGAGACCAGGGTTCAAATCTGCCCTTGGCCATGGAAACCCACTGGGTGATCTTGGGCAAGTCACACTCTCTCAACCTCAAAGGAAGACAAACCCCCTCTGAACAAATCTTCCTAAGAAAACCTCGTGATAGATTGGTCTTAGGGTCACGATAAATTGGAAGCAACTTGAGGGTGCACAATAGCAACAATAAGAACCTAACTTAAATAAGATGGTAATGTTAGTTGCAATTGTAAAGTCGAAGGCTTTCACGGCCGGAATCTATAGGTTGTTGTGGGTTTTCCGGGCTTTGAGGCTCCTCTGAAGATGCCAGCCACAGATGCAGGCGAAACGTCAGGAGAAAATACTAATAGAACATGGCCTCAAAGTCCGGAAAACCCACAAAAACCTATTAATTGCTATTACCTGCTATAAAATTTATAACAAATTAAATATGACTGATTTTGGTTCTATCTTGCTGTGTATTTAATTGGTATCTCCTTGTGATAAGGTAATGCTCTCAAAAAATATTTGTTTTGTCCTATGATGTTGTTCTGTTGTGCAGTTTATAACCTTCAGTTTTTAAAAAATGGGAAAACCCAAGGTCAGCAGGTGCAGAAATAAATCCCCCAAGCCAACAAAAGATATTTGGAGAGGGAGGTACTTACGTGCAGTAGTTTGCAGGGATCATCCCATAAACATGAATCCTGTCACACAGCTCGATTGCGATCCCCATGGTGAACCAGCCTGTGCTCAGCCAGGATCGTGATGTCTCTCTGCAGAGTTGGCCGGGTGGTTGTTTTATTGCCAAAGGATAGCCCAAAAAGAAAGGAAACAAGGAAAGTTAGTTGCAGTAATTTTTTGAACATGCCCAGTTCCAACCTCCCCCTGAAGAAATGCTTTTGGCTATTTGACCGCTAGATGGCAATCACATAAACGTATCTCACAGTATTCACCTCATCTCTCTGTCTAACAGCCACACCTTAAAACAAATCCTTGGGAACAATATCTTTCTGAACTACAGCTCCCAGAATAGTTATATTCTGAGTTAGTTATTTTTCACGCAAGAATTAAAGAACTCCTTTGATACCACTAACAACCATGGCTCCATCCTATGGGAGTCCTGAGATCTATAATTTTATAAGGTCCTTAGAATTCTTTGCCACACACCTCTCATGTCACAGCAAAACTACAAATCCCAGGATTCCATGGAATGCAGCTGTGGCAGTTAAAGTCCCAGAATTTTGTAGTGTGAAAGAGAAATTAAGGATTTGATAAGAAAGGTACCAAAAACAAAACTGACAATATCATGAAACCTTCATAGTTCCATTTTCCAGGAAGAAATCATAGTTACAGTTGCAGGAGAGACATGTACATGGTGGCTTCCAACTAACTAGAGTGGTGACTCCACTTTGGGTTTTAGTCTGAACTTTAAAAAAGAGTATCCAAGGTGCTGAAACTTATCCTCCAAATAGATCCAGCACTTTGGATAGCTCCTAGGTTCAGCTGGTGAGGATACAGGAAACAACAAACAAAAATCCAATACATTATACAAAGCCTGTAGAAAATGTAACTTTCCTTGCCTCCTTTGCCCTAGCAGAGCTGGAAGAACAAATGTTACCTGTCTTTCCCTGTCTCTGTTCTGAACAAGTTGTCAAACTGCCGCATGCGCAGAGCGCTAACCACAAAGAGAGACACGTTGGGGAAAG
The DNA here is from genome assembly GCA_030412105.1 of Cyclura pinguis. NCBI lineage: Eukaryota > Metazoa > Chordata > Lepidosauria > Squamata > Iguanidae > Cyclura > Cyclura pinguis. The sequence continues at coordinate 2,853,640 of CM059613.1, forward strand.
ACATGCCGGCCCGTTGGATGACCTTGATCAGGCTGCGCTGCATCCGACCTTCCGGCCCCCAGAAAATGAGGATGTTCTCCGGTGTCTTGTTGACAAACTCTTGCGGCTTCCTCAGGACCCGGAAGAGGCTGGAATGGGCCACCACCCGGAAGGTGGTTTGGTTCCCAATGTCGGCCGCGTAGCCTGTGGTGGGAGCGTCATTCATGCGGATGACGCATTCGGCCTGGTTGATGACCGGCCCCAGCTTGCTCCCGAGTAAGTGGCTGGAGCTGGTGATGATCACGCATTGCCCACAGTGACGGTCCAGCGTCTGCAAAGAGAAACCTTAATTAGATACTTGAATTATTAGTACAAGTACTAGTAAGAGTTTATGTTAGCCATGTCTGATGGTTTGTGCTGTATTTGTTACAGTTGCAATTGCCACTGGCTTGGGGCAAATAAAATTTGCTTTGATTTAACATGAAGACAGCCACATTTGTTCAATCTGCTTTATATGGTTTGCCAAGATTGGATGGTACAGCCCTTTCCTTACGTTGCAGCACCTCAGACTGCAGATGAACAGCTGTGGACAGAAATCACAGTTTTGAATGTTGTGTGTGCTAAACAAACATAAATACACAAATACACATATACACACGCATACACACCTTTATTACTCCAGAAACATGAGGCATAGTGTCAAGATACCAGGGATTTAAGCATGGTGGCTTGCATATCATCAGCAGTCTTGAATCCACTCTGGTTTTAGTCTGGAATTCAGAGGAGCTATCTGACACGCTGAACCCTGTGCTGCTCATAGTTTCAGCACCCTAAACAGCTCCTCCAAAGTTTGAACCAACCCCTGGGTAGATCCACCATCCCACTGGTACAGAAGCCACCAGCTCCAACTGGCTATGGTGGCACTTTGCTTGTGGTACCCAGTCAACTGTGGCCTGTAAGACATATGACAGGGCTTTCTCAGTAGTGGCACCTTGGGCTATGGAACTTCCTTCTGCTAGAGATATGCATGTCCTCCACACTCTTCTCTTTAGGCACCAGTTGGAAACACATCTCTTTGCCCACAGGCTTTCAGTTCCAAAACAAAGAATTGGAATTATATTCTGCTGCTCTTTCTTTAAGCTGTTTTTATTGTATTTTAACAGATATTATTATTTTAGCAACTGTGAGAGATTTTATGTAGATTATTAGCAACTCTAAACTCTTATGAGTAAGGGTAATAATCAGGGTCTTGTGCAAGGATAAAGGTGGGATATAAATTTATATGTGTGTGTGTGTGTGTGTGTGTGTGTGAATGAATGACACTACTTGGAACATGCCACATTATCTCATGATACTTCACCAATTCCTAGATTCTGGGATATGATCCAAATCACTCACAACCACAGCCACCAGTCAGTAACATCCAGTAGACTACAAAACTGAGAACACCACTCATATTTACAATGGCTGCAAACAATCCTCTCTCCATCCCTTGCCCCCATACTCCAGGGACACAGGCTGACCAACAAGCAATCTGCATTGGGAAAAAAAATCAGTATTTTCTCCCACCTTGTTTCCTGAGACAGCACGGTATCCGGTTTTAACCCCCCATTTCCTGAGGTTGGAGGGCAGGAGTGGTTTCACCTTCACAGGGCTGTAATGGAAGACCTCATTCCGGCTGTTGGAGTTGTAGAAGATGAGCAGCATGAAAAGACCAAAGAGGATGACAAAGACAACCGCTGGTGGGCTCTGCCAACAAAATACAAGAATAAGCGAGGAAAGAGCCTCCATCTGCTTATCAATTTTGCCCCCTTTCCTAAGGTACCAGTTCAAACAGCTTCCTGGCTTTGGGCCAGCACTAAATGCTGTTTCTAAACATTATTTCTAAAGGCTAAGTTGAAGATTTAAGTTAATGCAAAGCCAGAAATATGGGCCCGAGGGAAAATTTTGGAGCAGAGGAGCCTGAATTCTTATCTGGGGACGGTACGTTCCTGAAAGAGAGATGTTTCCTCTCCCCACTCTTTTAATAAAATATGGTGTTTTTGGCACAAGATTACAAAGAGGGCACAATTCTCCTCCATGAGCCCTTAGTGGAACCTTTCAAAGACCACAGCTGAAGCACTGGAGCCCCATTAACATCACCTCCTTGTTCTTAATCTTCTGTCCATAAAATATTAATTTTCATGTATTGCCAGCCACTTTGTGGAGGCCTACTGCCAAGCTGAAAAGCAAGGCAAAAACACTGGAAATGCAATATTCTCATAGCAGTCTCATTCTTGGGCTGCCAGTCCTTATGTAACCAAAATGACACAACCCACACCCAAGAGGGGAGACATCAGCATCTTGCTGAAAATGTGCAGAAGGACTTCCAACTCCGGAGAAATCACTGGGGAAGCACTATCTATATTCTCTGTATTCTTTTCCTGCTTACGCAGGCACAAGAATGGCTTCAAGAAGCTCATCTTTGGGTGAAAAAGACTCGGCTGGTCTGTACCGTGTGGTGTTTCATGTCGCTGTCCCGGCTTTAGTTTGGAGCCCGCTTGTTCAGCGTAACTTGGGCACCTGCAGGGAAATCAAAGGGGGAGAGGGTTATATTTGCAGATTTTCCCTTTTCTTTCGCCCCTGCGTTCCACCCACCCATCTTTCCTCTCCCCTCCCAACAAGCCTATTAGGCCATTTCCACACTGGACTATTATAGTGCTATTATTCCACTTTCAACATCCTATGGAATCCCGGGGTTTGTCGTTCAGGGAAATGGCCTTAATAAAATGTGGTCTGGTTTATTATATGCATGCAACATAACGGGCTTTTTCTCACTACACCAGAAAAGATTTTCTATCTCCTGTCGCACACTGACTCTATATTAACCCGCAAGGTCTCTCTTTTTGCCCTGGCAGCAACAAAAATTAGAGCAAACTTTTATTACTGATATTGCAGTTGATTGCTCTGGGAATGCTCTTCTCTAATTTTAGAATTGCTGTTCACATTTAAGGTGTTTTAATTGTGTTGGATGCCTCTTTTTGATAATATATAAGATTTATATGTTATCTATGTTGTATTTTTTATACTGTTGCATTTTGATATTGTATTTGTTTACTTTCATCTACTGTACTATGTATGTGAATGGCCTATGGTCTAAGCATTAATAAATTATATACACTACATGATCATGCATTCATTTTTATTGGTAAGCCACCCTGAGTCCAATTTTTGGGGGAAACGCAGGGTATCTAATACCCCAGATGGATTGATTCAGTCAAGGAAAGCACAGCTACCCTAAATTTTAAAGATCTGAGACTGACTGAGAACTTCCAGATTTTGTTCCATTCTTCCCAATTTTATACCAGTTTAAAATAAATTGACCTGGAAATAAAGTCTTGGGAGCTGACAGAAAATATTCTGGGATAATTCTGGACCTCCAAAATAAAATCAGAAAGGACAAGAACAAAAACATTTGGGAGTATCTGGTATTTTTAGATTGCGTCCAGGCTGACTGACAAGTCAGAGAATTTCTTCCTGTTCTTTACAAATTTATGGCAGGTTAAAATAAACCAGCCTAGGGAGCTGGTATTAAAATGGTCTTTGATTGTATCGGGAACTGACAGGAAATATACCCAAATGGTGTGCGGGGGTCCAAAATAAAAATCAGAAAGGACAGAGACAACATCTGGGACTTTCTGGTCCTTCGTCTGAATATCGTTTTAGTTTTTTTTAATGGTTTTATGTGTTTTTAAAGTTTCAATTGTTTTAAATGTTTTTATATTTCAATTTATTGTTTATTTATTTATTGGGAGAAAGGTGGCATACAAATATAATAAAACAACAACAACAACAACATTATAATAATAAATAATAAATTAATAAGTAGTCTGAGAGGTCTCTTGGAGATCTCTCCTTCATAAGGGAGCCATAAGCCAAAGGGGACTTGATGGCACTATAAAACAACAAAATTAATGTGGCACCACAGCAGTCTAATTGTGCAGTTGTGTAGTCCTTCCAGCCCCAGAGACCGGCTCTCATTTAGATGGCTCAGCCACTCTTTTCCTCTTTCTCTTCCATATAAATATATCCCTACGCTCGGCCTTCTTTCTTTATCCCCTCAGAGAGTTTTTCCCTCCAAAATATAACTGCCCGTTAAGGGGGGGGGAGGGGTGCTGTGCTATTTTTCAGCAGGACGGCTCTCAGATTTTCCAAAAAAAGAGACAAATATGTTCAAAAAATGGCCACAGTTTCCTCGGGGAACAAATACACCATCTATCCCAGTGGTTTTTAACCTGAGGTGTGCAATTTTCTCACGGGGGGACTGTGAAGGCTTGAAGAAATCTTACGAACATTTACAGTTAAAACAGAAAGGAAGGAAGGAAGGCAAATTTGTACAAAATCATTCCAGTCAAAGTATTATAACAAGAGCGTGTGCATTTACTTATTTCTTCCTTCTTTTCAAATCTGAAGACGAGCAACTTTAAACACATTATTTGATGCACTTTAGGGTTTTAAATTGTGAGTGGCAACTAAAGATATTTAAAGAGAGTCTGTGGTAAAAAAAAAAAAAGTTAAGAACTGCTGGTTTATCCTTTTCCCAAAATCCCTCAACCAGCCCAGAGAACTGTGAGAGTTTTCATTTTTGAAAAAGCATATTTTTCTCCCTTTTAATAACATTTTATTTGACTACTTTATATAATATGAACTGAAAGGAAGAAAGATTACAAATTCGCCCGATACAACACATAACAGAGATTTAAAGAAACTTCCTGTGAATAAGAGAGGCATTCAGGTCAAATGAGTCCAGCAACCATTTATCCAAAAGAGAGAAAATTATATTTTATATTAAATGTTTCCACAGATCTGAATGAGTTTGGGGTGTTGAATGTGTTGCCCTCTCGGTGTTTACAAATGAAGTGAAAGGATACCACCCTGTACAAAACTTCAAAGTTGTTTGCGTTGTGTCTTAAATTTGTTGCATCTGACAGGAAAGTTTGGCCATCAAAAGAAGGAAACAATACTGTTTCCCCTTCCATTTCAAAACAAAGATTTTTTTTAAAAAAGCAATTTTTTCCAAGTTCTAGTTCTAATCGTTGAAGACCCTCACATATGGTCTGTTCATGAGGCCTATTTTTTTAAGGCCTTGGAAGTCTTTTTGGCCCAAAAAAGTAATTTTTCCAGCATGCCCAGTTGAAGTCCAGTTCAAAAATTAATATCTTTTTAAAAAGGGAGAGGCTTCAGGCCTAAAACTCTCCTTTATATCTGGAGCAGACACAAAAATCTAGTTTACAGGGCGGACAGATTGAAAACTGAAGTGAGTTTTTATATCTTTAATGAGCAAATTTCATTAAGTTTTCTTTGTCATTGAACAAGCCACAACATCTGAAATTCCCTCTTCTACACAATTATTAAAAATTTTTCCTTCTGGTAACTCTCGTTTGTTTACCAGGATTTACCTCAAACTACATAAACTCCAAGAAACATTTCAGACATAGACATCAGCCAATGTTAATGCACTAAATAAAATATGCAACAAAAAACTAAAAAAACCCCAAAACTCTAAAACATTGATTTACCAACTAAACAACTGAACACTAAAGTACTAATACACTGTCTGACACTCCCCAACAAAACTGAAAGGAGAAAAGGGAAAATAAAAGAAAACAAGATCTGTTCTACCATTATGGAACCCGCTAAGCAAAATTATTAACAGCCGTACCCACAGATAATACTTTTTATTTCTTTATTTCATTCCACAAATCTAGTTTTTATTTCTTATTGAAATTACAGTTATTCTTTCTAAATCTGCATCTAAGGTTTATGCATTTAAAAAGAAAATGATAATAAATTTCCCTTTTGAGGCCTATGTAAGTGACCAGCCTACAAGAATAGTCAAATCTCTGTCTCCTAAAAAGTCAGGGAATGTGTATTTATTCCTGACACTGAGGCACAACCTATATTTAAATATTTTTAACCACCTCCCCTCACCCAGTAACATCTGCATGAGGAAGGGCCCTCTGCAAAGAAACCTGTATTTTGAGAAATGTGTTTTTTTTAATTGTTTTCAAAAACTCCATTGTCCTCTGACATAGCAAAGTGATGATCCAAAGGCCCACCAATAAGCCACTGAGTAATCCGTTCAAAGAGATTTTTAAAAAGATAAAATCCTGCCATTTCATCAATGTTTAACCCCCAGTAGATTCAGTCCAGTGTTTTCAATGGAACCAAAACCAATCCTAGAAAATTAATCCTGTTTAAAGACTATAACAGGCAATCTGGAGGGCAGAGCTGTCCTATGTGTGTATGTGCCTTTAAAACACCTATTAATTTCTGGCAACCCCATGAATTTTATAGGTTTCCTTAGACAAGGAATACTCGGAGGTGGTTTTGCCAGTTCCTTCCTCTGAAATACAGCCTACAGCATCTGGGATTCATTGGTGGTCTCCCATCCAAATATTAACCAGGGCTGACACTGCTTAGTGTCCAAGATCATACAGGATTTGGAGCCTTCAAGGTATTTATATTCATATGTATATTCTTTAGCCTGCCCACAGAAACCCAGCACCATCTCCTAGTTCAGTACAATTTATTGTTTTTATTTATTTATTATATTTATATGCCACCTTTCTCTCAGAGTGGGACCCAAGGCAGCTTCCAAAAAGAAAGTTAAAAATATTAATAAAACATTTAAAACAATTCGAAACACATAAAATTATAAAAATTTACAAAAATGGTAAAAACATCTCGATAATAAATAATGCGTGGTTTGCAATAAGTTTCAACTAAGGCATAGTTTGTAACAAGTTACTTCCAAACTTGGAGCTGGTGCCTCTTCTGAACTTTCACATCCCAAGTATTTAAAATTTTTTTTCTTTTAAAGCCCTAATTAGCAATTTTACCCTCCAATGCGCTCAGCATTGAGTGATTGGAAACAAACTCTCTAATGGGCGCAGAAAGGAGGGAGGTGGGTGGAAACAAGCCAGCTTTTGCAAATACCACACATTGTTCGGATTAGTGCAAGCAGGGGGGACGGAAAAGCAAGCTTGGGTGGAATGCCTGAAGGTAACATGTTGGTTTCCATTGCCCCCGAAGGCAAATTTTTTCCCCCCCACCAGCTCTGGGAAGAGGTCAAAGAAGCAGAGAAAGCATAAAATGCCCTTGCCTGGATCAAGGTTATAAGGAAAGCAGGGCAGAGCGTGAATTCAGCACCTTTCATACGAGGGCAAAATTTTTGTATTGGTCGCAGAAGCTCAGTTCTCAATCCAGCTTCAGTCCTGCCTTGAGCAGACCCATTAAAACAAACGGCACCACATATTTTCTGAAAATCCCCTTATAGCTGTACCTTAGCGTTGCCATGAGTCGGAATTGACTTAAAGGCACACAAGAACAATGCTCAGTCAGCTTACCATCACAAAATTTTCCAAACAGCGTGGTTTAAATTGCCTCCGTCATTGTATTGATCCATCCATTCATTCTCATTTCTCACTTTTGACCCCGATTCACGTTTCGGGATAAGGGTGGCCCAAGCTCTACTGCTGCCTGAGGCAACAAGCAAAACATTGTTCTTCCTTTTCCAGTTCCCCAAAACAGGGAGAGCTCCACACAGACTTGGCTACTGTGTTAAATTCCTCCCTGTTGTTTTATAAATCGTGGTTAATATTTTACTTGTTGCCAGTGGCATATTAGGTGTGGCTGGGAGGGAAAGGATCAGTCTGTTTCTGGGCCATACCAGCTGTGCGTGCATTCAGAAATAAATCTGTTACTTCCTGATTCCACACTGATCTGTGTTTTGTTTTGTTTTTTTGCAAGCACAAAGCAAAACAGCATTTAATAAGTGCACTTTTAAAACATAAAAAGGACATTTATAAATGTACTAGGAAATTTATCTGGTGTTGCCCAGGTTGATGATACCGATGATTCTGCTTATGATTTCAATGAAGTAGAAGTTTCAGAGAAATAAAAATTCAGGCAATTAACTTTGGGGAAGGACCAGGGTTTTTTAAAAAAAAAAAAAAGCGGGAGGGGCCTGGAGCAGTCCCTTTGACAGATGGCCATTCAGCCTCTGTTTCCAAAGAAGGAGACTCCACCACACCCAGGCAGCAGCGTATTCCACTGTCAAACAGCCTCTACCATCAGGAAGTTCTTCCTAGTGTTTAGATGGAATCTCTTTTCCTGAAGTTTGAAGCCATTGCTCCGTGTCCTAGTCTCTGGAGCAGCAGAAAACAGGCTTGCTCCATCTTCCATATGACATCCTTTCAAATATTTAAACTTGGCTGTTATGTTGCCTCTTAACCTTCTCTTCCCTAGGCTAAACATATCCAGCTCTCCAAGCTTCTCTTCATAGGGTTTCATCATTTTTAGGCTTTCTACCATTTTGATTCTGATTGATAGTACCTGGGGAGGCCTAATTATATGGGAATCTTACTGGTCAAATGTTACCAGATCAGAACCCTTAGCTTCGTCTTGGGGAGGGGGCTTGAGCCTGCCTCCCCAAATTCTGAAGGCCATGACCAAAAAAACCCATCTTTGCTTTCAACATAAAAGTTTCATGAAAACATTATAAGAAAAAAGCCCCTTTGCCCGGCACTTCTTACCAAGACAGGATGTCTCACACAAGCGAAGTCAGGTGCATGGTTTGGGGGACCTTCTCCTTCATGGGGTGCCATGAGACGATGCCAGTCCCGGCCGCTGGACCACCCTTCCATCATCCAGTTTGTACACAGGGTCCTTCTTATCCCATCATTGCTGCAGGATAGGGGGTTGAGTCCCGAGTCTGGCTGGTCCACTCTCTGAAAGCTACTGAAGGGGGAAACAGAAGTATAATAGCAACAACGACAGCCACCACCACGACTCAAAGGACTGGAAATAAAAGGCAATTTTGAACAAATATAGTTCAGTTTTATTGTATGTGTCAATACAATTTTATTCCATATGCTGTGGGGTCCTCTACCTTCCCTTATGAGATTTTGGAGAAATCTTTTTTGAATGCAAACATGCAGCATCTTGCTATTGTAACATGTCATGCTGACTTTGTTCTTTTAAATTGAGATTCTATTGTTAATTGGAAATTACTATTTTCTGCAGTGTAAACAACAAAAGAGAATTTAATGAAATAAACATTTCAACAACAACAATAATCCTTTTTTTCTAATATATCTGTTGAAATCCAGCAGAAAACAACCCCATCGCAGGCTTACCTACCATCTGGAGAAGAACGTTCCTTGCTTGGTGCAGGAGTGAGGGACCTGAGGCCCTGGTGCTGAATCTCGCCATTCTGGGGACTGAATCTGGCCCTCATGACACCATTGTTTGGAGGTATGACTCCCTTTCCCAGTTTTAGAAAAGTGAAATACCTCTCCAAAGGCTTTATTATTGGCAGTAAGACATAGTGTCGAGCATTTGACAGTTGAAAACTTGTAGCTATGCAGCCAAGCAACATCAGAGTGCAATCAAGAAGGCAAACACTATTAATGTGGACAACCCAGAGATGCTGAGAGAAGCTGCAGTGGTCTGCTTTTGCCTGAGTCCACTTGGAAGGGCAAGACTCTGCCCTCTCTTTTCTGCTCCCCCTTGCTGAGTTACAGTTGGCCCTTCACATTTGGGGATTTGATTCTCACCAATTTGATTATCTTTAAGTTTCTCCAACACCTGTCCCCACTTCAGGCACTTCTTTTCCCTCCTGGTGGTTCTGACCAAGCTGTGCAGCCCTTTAAAAATCTGTCTCTGATCCTCCTCCTCCTTCATCAGCCGCTGCCTGACCAGCGAAGGACAGCTCACAGCCCAATTTCTTAGCATCATGAACTGTCTGCCAATGCCTCCTCCCACACCTAGGAAAGTAGATGGCAAGAGAGAGGGATAGGTCCCCCGTGCCAATCCACCCCCTTTCCTTCTCCTTTCCCTGACCTGGGTTGGATCCTGGGTGCCTTAGTCCCCTTCCCGCAGACACACACACACATTTTGATATTTGCAATTTTTCCACTTTCGCAGGGATCCTGTGCCCCCAACCCTAGCAAATGTGGAGGGCATACTGTAATTGAAACTACTGTACGTTTGCACTTTGAGCCCAGTTCTCAGCAACTGAGTTAAGCTGAGGACAAAGAGGGAAACAGGGAGGAGGAGAGAGAAACAGGGACCAACTGAAAAACTGGGATAGAAGATTACTCAGGACTGTCCCTGCAATATGTGAACACCTTTTCGGCTCCACCCCTTTTGTTTCTGGCCACACCCTCTCCTGGAATACAGCCCTCCCCCTGAAATTTCCATATAATGGAATTGGATCCACAGAATGAGAGAGGTTTGCTATCCTGTAGGAAAGTGCATGATGCTCAACAGCGGACAGCAAGGCCCTTGGAAATCATATCCTCCTCTTAGTCACTCATTGCCACTTGATGGCTCTGCTTGGCCAAGCAAGTGTTTTCATTAGGGACTGACACATAAACAGGAGCAATAAGCAAGGGAGGCCAGAGCTCAAAGCCCAAAACACAGCCTCAAAAAATCTTGTTTGGAAGCCCTGGCACTGAGCCACAAAGCATCCAATGTCGGCGTACAGCACGATGCGTTTCCTTTGCAGAACCTCAACTGTATCCTGCACTCCAGATTCAAGCATCAACCGGCACCAACACACTGAAGGAAAGGCCAGTGGAAATATTTGGGGTCTTTGCATCCAACTCTGCATGGTAAGCTTTTCCTGACTCCCTGGATTGTAGTGCATTTTTAAAAAGCTCTCTTCCCCTTCCAGTCAACAGATATGTTACTATTTTGTGGTCAGTGACATCCTATAAGAAAACAGCCAAGACCTTCCTCTCCCCTCTCCCTCCTTAGAAAATGTGTGGGATAAATCATTAACTACTGAAACACTCCCCTCCACACATATATACATTCTCCCCTCCATGCATAACCAAGTGGGAATCCATGGCCCAGATGCCTGGGTCTGTTCCGGAGAGGCCCACCCCGCATCCTTTCTCCACCACAAACAAACCACATACAATTGTATTTTAATGGGGTTTTTCCAAGAAAGGCCTGTTTGGTTAGGAACTCACCCGCCTGGCTGATAATCCAAATCCAACCAAGGCAATGGGGATTAAGAGATGGGAGCAAGTCGAGGGGCCACCCGGGCGGAGATCAATGTTGCATGTGGAGATTTGCAGGCATGCCCAGCCCCAGCGCATGAATTCCCTCCCTCAGCCTGTCGCCGCCACCAACAACAACCTAATTCCAGACGTCAGAAAGCAAGGAAACAGGGATGGTGGTGGAGATTTTGCAGATAACCTCAGATCCCTCCTTTCTCTCTCTCTGTCTGTGATGCTTGCGAACCCGCTTGTACATCTCTCACCAGAAAGAGGGGTAGAAAACCTCTGGGATCCAGGCAAACAGGGACTGGGGTTTGCTCCGCTTCTGGGTCCTAAAGCCCTTTCGGTTTCCTGTCTCCATTCACCCTCCCAAAATGAGGAGAGCTCTACCTCATTCTCCTCCCCATGTGCCCTGATCAAGTTTCAGCTGTTATCAAATATTTGCAGGGGGAGGAGGGAGCCCTTTGGACGAGCAGCTGCTGAATGGCGGTGATGCGTCAGGGAAAGGAGATATGGCTTCTGGCCAACAAAATGTTTTTCTTTCCTTAAAAAGCAGGCTTTTAAAAAAGCTGTCCTTCAGCAAAACTTGGGGGAGACTGTACAATCCAGAATCCCTCAGCTAATGCATGGTACCTGGCCAAGAGTGGTTTATAAAAATCCGTCCATAAGGCATAACCCTGGCCTCTCATGTTTACAGTCTGGAAAAAGAAATGTTCCATTGGTTAAATTTTGCTTGGTGTTTGTTCTGGGTTGAGATACCTTCACCTTTCAGTCTTAAAAGTTTCTCAGGCAGAGCAATAAAAAGTTAAGCTTATTTATTAATTAATGAATGTTCACTCCCAGAACACTTCACAAGGGGGGCATAGTGTTTACACTAGCTAGGGGATTCTGGAAATTGTAGTCAAGAAGTTTGCCTTTCTCTAACTCTCTTCTCAAGATGGCTCAAAAATCTTGTGTAATAATAATGTTTAAAAGAACAGCAGTAATTCTCCATTTTAGTTTTTCCTTTGTAATGTGTAGGTTGTACGGGCAGGTGAAGGGAAGAAAGAGGGTGCCAAGGGAGCCCTGTCTCCTGTGTCCAATTCACACTACATAATTATAGTGCTATTATTCCACTTTAACTGATGGGATTCCATCCTATTGAATGCTGGGGCTTTTAGTTTGGTGAGGCCAAAAAGCTCTCTGACTGAGAATCCTAAAAGCCACTCCTTAAACTGCAAATCCTGGGATTCCATAGCATGATGAGAATGAAATGAAATGAAATGGAAATAGAATCTGAGTATGTATCGTCTGGATAGTTTTGACCTTTTTAAATTGATTCGCTCTTTGATACAAACAGTTCTTGGCTTATGCGTGGATTTGTGGCATGCCTTTTTCCCAGCATTTCAAGACAACTAAAAGCAAAGAAACGTGTAGCTTGCAAGGAGGAAATAAAAGCATGCAATAGAAAACAAACTGGCACCAATTAAAAAAATAAAACTGCTAAGGAGGAGGAACAGATATCCTAAAAGGGCAGACCAAACTCCACTAAAAGGCTGACAATAGAGGATGTATTTCACCTGTAATTAACAAAAGCGCCACGGTTAAAGGAAGATATTCCACTATTCAGGGCCCACGATCAAAAACAAATTACACACAGAGAAAACGAGAAGGGTCTTCAGATAACGTCTTTCATTTCCTGGTAGGTTGATGTAGTATTTCCTTCAGAAATCCTGGTCTGAGGCCATTTAGGTCTGTGAAGGGGTGACACCAGAGAAAACCTAATCACCCCCGCATCTCTTCCACAGTCTTTCCTGGTCCATTTAGCAGGCGTATCCTCGTTCCCCTTGGTTACTTGGCTCTTGAAGCACAGTTGCCATAGCAACACAGCATCACTGTTTGGGGTCCCCCCCCCCTTTCTCTTTCTGGCAATGTAGAATAAGGATGCTCCCTACCCACCAAGCTGCTGCTGGGGTGGAAAAAACCCTCCCCATTTTGTCTGATGAGGAGGTGACGGTTAAAAGGCTCCTGCCTGCAGCAAAAATGGGCAGCGCAAGATTGCTATGTAGTGGCAATGCCTAAGTGTGGGCAGAACTTGGGAGGAAGACGCCATAAGGAATGTAGCTGTGTGCTAACTTGCTGCTTATTTTGTTTCTGCTGTGACAGGGGCATAACCAAGTTGCACTCAAAAAGAAAAAAAATGGCTGTAACTCAACATGGGGCTTACATCTTTGTAAGTGGACTTAATGTGTGCAGGAAATAAAATCGAGTGGTCTTGCAATGCCCGTGTTCACCGAGGGACTGCCAGGAGGTTATGATGTACAGGCGTCCCTTGATCTGTGACAGCCAGTGATGCAACCGATATGCCATGGCCCCAGTAGGGAGTGGGCACAAGTCTGTACTGTGGCACTCCCAATATGCATCAGGACACTGGTTAGGAATGCCAGAGCACATCAGAATCATAGAGTTGGAAGAGACCCCCAGGGTCATCCAGTCCAACCCCGTTCTGCCATGCATGAAGACACAAAACAGATCATAGAATCAGAGCTGGAAGAGACCACAAATCCAATCCATGCAGGAATACACCATCAAAGCATTCCCGAACAGATGGGCATCCATCCTCTTTAAAAACCTCGAAAGAAGGAGACACCACCACACTCCGAGGCAGCGTATTCCACTGTCAAACTGCCCTTACTGCCAGGAAGTTCTTCCTAATGTTTAGATGGAATCTCTTTTCCTGTAGTTTGAAGCCATTGCTCTGTGTCCAAGTCTCTGGAACAGTAGAAAGCAAGCTTGAGAATCTCTGCACACATACATGATGGCACTCTTTAAATGCTCAAGAGCTGTCCCAGAGAAGAAGAGGCAGATTTGTTCTCTGCTGCTTTAGAGAGTAGTACCAGGTCTAATGGATTTTAAGTTATAGGAAGGTAGGTTTTCACTGAACAACAGAAAGAATGGTTTGGCAGCTGAAGAAGTGATGGGTCTCCTTCTCTGGCTGGACATCTTCAAAAAGAGTCTGGACTGCTACCTGCTGAGGTTGCTTTGGCTGGAGTTCCTGCATTGAGCAAGGAGTTGGACTCAATGGCCATGAAGCCCCTTCCAACGGTATGATTCTAGGATTCTGTATGTGAGAAGTAAATGAAAACTCTAAATAGTGGGAGGGGGCACAAAAAGGACTCAAGATTCCCACTTGTAATGCAAAGCAGTGCTTTTTTCCCCCCATACAGTAGTCTTGTAGAGCCTGTTTCGGTAAGGAGATACAATCCAGCAGCAACCCAAACTTAGGAACACGGGAGGTAATGAGAACCCGGTTGGTTTTACTAAGAGGAAGACATGAAAGGCTATTTTTAAACAGGCAACAGTATTCCTAGAATAGGAGGCTGGCAGCTTCGTCTGAAGAGTTTTAGTGTAACGGCTTCCCTTCCAGTGTTTGAAATTGCATCCACAAGATCAACCATGCTGTTAGTGTGATCAAGGTGATAAAGAGTTCTGGAGAATCTGGAAGTTTGCACACTTTGTTGGTGTCTCAGTTGGTCCTACTAACAATATTGCCCAACTTTGGTTTTGTTTTCAACTCCCCAGGCCAGCAGAGTTACTTTTGTTCTCTTATTTATTTTGGCTCTTCTTATATTATCATAACAATTCCATGAAGCAATGTGTGCACGCAGTTGGAGATATTTATTTAGAATTATTTGCTGTCAAATCTAAATGAAACCTCCAGTTTCATAGGCAGTCTATCACTGAGCTCCAAAAAAAAAATGACTTTCTGGGCCGCCCATGGCAATGGTGGCTGAAGGTTTGTGGGAGCTGCAGTACATAACACCACTTCCCCCAGCTCTGGTCTATTGTGGAGATGTGATGGCAGAAATTTGTATTCTTAATCTGTTTGTGGGTCTCCTATTTGGGGTAAACAGAAAACTGGACTAGACAGACTTTTGTTTAGATTCCACTGGGGTCTGCTTATCTTTTTGCACTTGAACTGGTTTTCCCAACATCCACAGACACCTCCAGACCTTAAGAAAAGCGACACACTCCTTTAAGTACAGAGATTATCTCCCTGGTAAAAGCTTCAAGCATGAAACAACTCTGATAACCGCATTGTAGTAGAGAATGGCCGTTCTCTTTTCTAACCTGGGGCTACTGTAGAATAATTAATTTTTTAAAAAAATCAGTGCTATTTACTCTGAAAAGCAAAGAAAATAGACCAGGAAAAACAAAGAGAGCATTAACGACAGAGGAGGTCTTGGATGAGAAAGAATACACAGCAGAACCCCACTCGATTGGGTCAATCCAAGACCACAACAGTGTGTTCCCAGTCAAATGCCACACTTCAAAACTTTCAAAAGACTCCCTGTCCTTTCTCACTGCCCCCCACCAGCCCCCCAAACAAAGAGAGAATTGTTCTCATATTGCCCTATCGCTGTCTCAGCCAAAGTCTGGAGGGAAAACATGTAGTCAGCAGACACCAAGCTCTTGGCCTTTGCATTCTTTTAATCAGAAATCTGTATGTGAAGTTTGTGCATTTCTGCATGGGAATTTTTAAAAATAGTTCTCTCAGTCACCATACTGGGAGGGCTGGCACAGAAAGCAGATGGAGGGAACATACACCCATCCAGATGCTGTTGGACTCCATCTCCCTCCAAGCAAGGTCCAGAGGGCCACAAGTTTCTAACTCTGAAGCAGAGTGGGAGTACTTGTGGCTCTTTAGATGCTGCCACACTGCAATTCCCATCAGCCTTGGCCAGTGTAGTCAATGATATGAGATATATTTGGAGGGCCTTATCTTCCCAGATTTGGCCTAAACTTTTTTTGCCACCCAAGGTCTCTGCTCACCCCTAGTCCGTTACAATTTAAGGTTCCTTCCATTTTGTAGACCAAGTTGTTTCTGGGGAGAGGAAAAGGGAGAGACACAGCAGGGACTTCTTGACAGAGTCCCCACTATTCCAGCTTTCCTTGCCCTGGGAAACTTTCCAGAGTGTCAGAAGAGAATATATCATTTTTTGTTGAAAATCATAACAAGATTCCAAGATATCATGGAGCCGGATGGAACCATGTTGTCCATCCCTCTGATTGAAGCAGAAAATGTAGAACATCCTCAACAAGAAGTTGTCCAGGCTCTGGTTGAAGATTTTCAGCAAGAGAAAGATCCACCCCATAACCCACTTCCATGTTGGTTCCACACAGTCCAACATTACATTTCTCCTAATGTTTAACCAAGTACACCCTTGACTTTAAGCACATTAGATCTAGTCGTGCTTTTGGAGGCAGCAGAAAACAAGCATTTCACTTCCTACCTCTGACAGCTTTTCAGGGGTTTGGGGAAAACGATCAAGTCTTCCTTCGGTCTTCAGTTTTCCAGGCTAAGCATAACTCATTCCTTCAATCTTTTATTTCCTTCCAAGGAGTCATTTTCCAGACCACTGACCGTCTTTATTGCCCTTCTCTGAAGGCGTTCCAGCCTGCCTATTTCACAACAGATTTCTTCTTTACCCTAAATCCCTCAGCCAATCCGTCTAGATTTTCAGAGCCAGTTTCAAGCGGCTGAATGTGATGTATAACCGTGATTATCTCAAGTGGCCTGTGATCTCCAATATCACAGATGCAGTATGACGCTTCAGTTTCAAAACTGATATTATGGTAATGTTGTTAATCAGTCCAAGCAAAAAACTCCCGATAAAAAGAACAGACAGACAGATATGAAAAGCTTTGGAGATCTTCCAGTTTCTACACCAGAGAAAATGTCATGCAACAGAGACTGGGAGAGAGAAGGCATGATATTAAAACAGGGGAGACCTGGGGAGCCAGTGTGGTATAGTGATTTGAATTTTGAACTACAGACCTTAGAGACTGGGGCACCTTTAACTTCAGACTTGTTGCTGGGTTCCATCTCTTGGAACAAAAAAGGAACTGCAGAGCTGGCCTGCTCTAGAAGACTGTTGTTAAGGATTACTTCAAAGCAAAGCTGGGGAACTTGTAATCCTCGAGGTGTCATTAGAACTTCTACCAGCCTCAGCTAGCATGGCTGGGAGTGATAGGTGCTGTAGTCCAATGACATTCAGAGGGTCAAAACCCACATGAAACTCACCAGTGACATAGAGGTGAATTCTGAAATGCAGGAAATTCCCCTTCCAAAAGAAAGAGGGGAAAAATTGGGGACCCTCTGCCTGCTCAAATCCTGCTACTTCCTGGACTTGTTTCTCAGCATGTAATGCGTCAAGGAGGCAACAATTCACTTGTGGCCAACGTCGCCTTTAGCCAAAACCAACCAGGATAACTTTGGAAAAGATAGTTACCTTTCAGGAAGATGCTTTCCAAATCCGTTTTTCATATACGGCAATACGCTACCAAATGCACAGGAAGTAGAAAGGGAGGGGACAGGAACCGTTCCTTGACTCTCAGCAGGAAGTTTTAAAAAATGTGGAGATAACATTAACAGGAAGAGGCGCAGCATTTAAATATGCCACTTCATACCCACACACATGTGCACACTCACACACATACACACACGCATCTTCCTCCTCTATTTTTGAAGGTCAAATTTGAGACTAAAATAAGAACAAGGATGCCCACACAAGTTATGCAATTTGTGCAAAGCCTCACTGCTATGCCCTGTTCATGCCGCTTTGACCCCTTTAGCTTATCAGGATTAACGCACTGTGGCTGATTCTCAAATTCCTCACATCCTTCCCCAACAGACCAAGCATGTTCATTTTCAACTTAATACACATTTCTTTTGCTCCACAACTGAAAGCAAACACATAACATGTATTTTAATAACATTTTGTTATTCAGCGCCAGCATCGTCATGAAACAGAGGCTGAGGAGGTGGGCCTCCTTGAACCAGAAAAACTTTTTAGGAGGGTTAAACTCGTGGAGTGAACCAGTTGCTAGGTTGAGAAAATCACAGACCTTAAAGTCAGGTTTTTCTCAGCCTACTTGATAATCCAGCCCCAGCCAGATCAAGCTCTGTCATCAGGAAAAATAAATAAATAAAACCCAAATGTTCTTAACTTGCCATGTCAATCTTTTTTTAGCAGACTGACTGAAGAGACCTTGCAGATCATAGGAGAAGGTGCAATTCAAAGGCATGCCTTTCCAAGATGTTCTTCTTCACTCCAAAAAGAGTTACCTCCCAAAATCATTCCTGCATTCGGACTTTCTTGGGTCTGGGCCACAGCACCACATCTCCAAGTGAGGCAGCCGTCTACTCATAGAAGGCAAGACTTTTCAAGTGGCAAAACGTTCCACAGAGATGAGGACCCCCCCTACCCATCTGGCCACGAGGGGTGAGTGAAAACTATGTTCCTTTTCTTTGCCCACCGGGAAAAGACAGCCTTCTCTGTGATGAAGCGGTGGCCGCCCCGCGGGGCTCGTTCATGCGCCAAGTACATCTTGCACTCATCCAGTCGGCCCTTCTCAAAATAGTGGTAAGGCACGGGGGGTTGGCTCTGGTTCCTGCCAATCGAAGAAGACTTTTCTTTTAAAAAGCAGGTATTTATTATTTTACTTATTTATGTCCCATCTATTAAGGGTTGCCAACCTAAAAACAGGAGAGGTCTCCTCTGCTTTTGATGGTTGTGTAGAAGAGAGAATTTCAGCAGGTGCAACCAGGTAACAAGCAACACTTTGCTGAGACTCTTTCTACACAATTCTTAAAGGCAGAAGAGCGCTCTCCAGTTTTCATTCGGACAACCCTATAACCTTTTCCCCAGCCCTGGGACTCAAAAATTAAAATGGGTCCAGAGAAATGTTCACATTACTCAAAACAGAAAAACTGAGATAAAGAAGTTGGTAGCATAAGCTTTCGTAGACTTAAGATCTTCATCAGATGCATGGAGTGAGTTCTCTAATTTCTTAGGCACTATGATGCACTGTCAGATTCAGAGAGCTATGTTCCCCCAAAGTAATTGTTCCAAGTTTCGTACCCGGTTTCCTACCCAGGAAAAGATAATACAATTCCCCTCTGTCTGTACAGCTGTACCTGCAATAACTTTCGCTGACCATGCCAAAGACGAAGATCTGTTCACACAACTCCATGGCCAAAACCATAGTGAACCAGCCAGTGCTGAGGAAGGAGCCAGACTTCATCCTGCCAGTGGGAGAGAGGAGTTAAACGTTGGCCAGGAGCAAAGTTGCATTCTGCCTGCAGTGCCTCACACAGGAACCACAATAGGTAGGTTTATTTATTTTTTTATTTGTTGAATTTATATGCTGCCTTTTTCTCCCAAGGTGGGACCCAAGGTGGCTTCCAAAAGGTTAAAAAACAGTAAAACCATATAAACAATTAAAACATTAAAAGATATATAAAATGATAAAACTAAGAATAGATTTTTAAAAACAGCTGATAAATAAGTAAAAGGTCTCCAGCTCACCCATTAAAGGCCTGCTTAAAAATAAATGTCTTTGCCTGCCTGTGAAAGGAAACCAGGGAGGGGCCCAGCCTAGCCTCCCATGGAAGAGCGTTTCACAGGGTAGGAGCAGCCACTGAGAAGGCTCTTTACCGTGTCTTTACCAGGCGAACCTGGGACGGTGGTGGGACTGAGAGAAAGCCTTCCCCTGCAGATCTCACGGCTCTAGCAGGTTCACATTGGCAGAAACGGTATCTGTCCTCTTCAGTTGTTCTCCTCTCTAACACCACTGTAACAGTTTTATATCACTTTTATCCCTCCTGGCTGTGTGCTATGGAGTAATCCTGGGATTTGCAGTTTCATGAGGGACTTTGAATTTTCTGCTAGAAAGAGAGAAAGAGAGAGTTCTAATCCACCCTCCTGAATTCTAGTACCAGTAGTTCACTCACCTATTCTTCCCCGTTTCCAGTTGAAAGAGCTCATCACAGTAGGCCATCATCTTCTCAGTCAGCATGTAGAGACGGACACTCGGGTACATCTCCTTCACCTTCAGGAGGGTCCTGTAGACCAAGCCGATCTTCTCCCTACTCATCAGCCTGGTGGGGCCCCAGATGACATAGATGGTGTCCCGCGACTGCTTGAAGAAGTAGGACTGGTTCCGGAGGAGGAGAGGGATGCTGGTGTGAGAAACCACCCGGATGGTGCTCCGGCCGCCCACATCCTCCTCGTAGCCCTGTGTAGGGGCCTGGTTCATGCGCAGGACGCACTCCTTCTCATCAATCTCCTTCCCTGAACGGGAACCCAACATCTGCCCTGAGCTGGATACCACAGCACAGTGGCGACATGGCGTTCGGGCCAAAGGCTAAACAGAGGAAAAGAGAATGGAAGATTGTAGCAGGTTGCTTTCTTAAACTCTCTGAATCTATTATGAACCAAGCCAAAAGAGTGGAAAAGAATTTTTTGCCATGGGAGGGCAGAGAACTGGGATTAGCCCATGAAGAAAGAAAGAGGATTCTCCCTTTGGAACAGTGAGCGATGCTTTCTGCCCTCACTCTGAACTGACTTTGTGACACTGGTTGCCAGTCCATGGAGAATAGCCAAGAAAGACTTATCACTAGAGCTAATGGGCACAAATATGGTAATGGTCTCTGGCACGTTAGAAAAAAAAAGTACTGGTCCCCCACATCAGATGGCCCAAGGACCACTGGTCTAATGCAATGAGGTCACATCAGGATTTGACCTTCTCATTCTGCTGTGTCCATGTATCTGTCTAGAGCATGCCTCAAGGGGCCAACATTCCCACCACCACAGCCTTCCTTCCCCAGTTGACTCACCTTCCCCTCTGGAATGCTGATGTAACCCTCGAATTGGGCAGCCGCAGATGCCAATGGCAACTGTCTCTCCCGTTCTTCCAGAGGCTGGCAGCTGAGCCAGCACAATGGCACGCAGAAGTGCGGGCAAAGCCAGATATAAAGGAGGAAGGTGGCAGACAGCACAACCAGGGTGAAGAAGAGGCGAGGCTGAAAGAGAAGAGAAGCAAGGTTTCCTGTCCACAGCCGGAAAGATGGACAACCCAGGGGGGAAGGATGTAATCTAATGGATTTTGGGATGGGGCAGGAAATACAAGATGCAACCTACTCCCCCCACCAAAAGAGTTAGTTAAATCAAAACCAGAAGATGTCTAGATTTGAGTTTTGGAGAACCTCCAGGAGAACAAAATCCTAAAGTGAACCTGAGACAAGGAAACCAAACACTTCACCAGAATAGCCTCTTAAGTCACAATTCTCATATTACTGGCATGACTACAAGGAGCTCACTGTAAGTTGCTTCCATTTTTAAAGAGATTCTTCATTACAGCCCACCTTGGGGGAGCTCTTTTTACTCCAAACAAGCCAGGATGAAGATGAAAACTATAGTTTGGGAACCTGGCTTGTTCACTAACCATCATTTCATAGGTCAGGTGTGATGATGACCAGCATGTCCCAGCAGCCTGAGCCAAAAATGGCAGACGGATGAGGGTTGTTAGGAGGTGAAGTCAAGTCCAACAACATCTGAGGGCCATGTACTCCCCAACCTTGATTCTGATGAAGCACAGCTCCCCTGGTCCAGACAATAAATTATTGTTTCTAATAATAAGATTTTAATATTGTTTTATGGCTTAGGTCTAGACGATCTGAAAGCTCGTATCTCCCCATTTGAGCCTGCTCAGGTCTTACGATCTTTTCCCCCACCTCACCATCCTCCCAGGCTTGGAGATCTGGGGACAAAGATTTTTTCACCAGTTTAGATTTTTTGGCCAGTTTAGATTTTCACCAGTTTAGATTTCACCAGATTTTGCTCACCAGTTTAGCATTATGTACAAATGGGAGAAAATGTGTCAACCTTGAGATTATCTGTTTAGCACGGAAGAGCCATTGTTCTCCAAAAATAATGCTTGGCAGGCCTGCTGGTAGCCAGAAGCCACCCTTTTCCTGCTCACCCTAAGTCCTATTATTTGCAAAACACTGCTGTGCAATTTAAGTGGATATGGAATAGCAGTGTGCTTTTAAGAGGCTTGTCACAGACGGCGTAATTGGCTTTCGCCCTGCTGCAGCTATAAGCAAGCAAAGAAGCTTTCAAGAATTCAGGTTTATGGGGAGGAAGGACCACTTACAGGTTGCAACAACAACCCTGCAAACTGTAGTTGGAACTGGCCTTTGGGGGAACAAGTCAGAATCCAAGTACAGAATGGATTTAAAAAAAAATCAGTAGTGTGTGCATTTGCTCTTAAATTTATGTTGTTGTGTGCCTTCAAATTTTTTCTGGGGCTGAGAGTGTGTGATGTGCCCAAGGTCTCCCACTGGGTTTCCATGGCTGAGCAAAGAATCGAATCCTGGTCTCCAGGGTTGTCGTCCAATGCTCAAACCACTGGTTCTTCTTAAATTTATTGCATTTACCTACCACCAAGTGTCTGTTTTTCAAAATTTTAAACAAGTTTGGAGAATCTGGTTTATCAGGAGTTTACTACATACTTATTACCAATGCTCTCGTAGGCTGATCAACATCTGTGGATATATAGTTTCAGTGTACTCTCTATTTATAACATAATTGCATTTGTATTTACTAACTAATTTTGTTTATTAACATTAGTTCATTTCTCTTATCATACACATGCTTCTGATTTCATTTATCCTTAGTTACAGGCCATTCTTCTTAAATTTATGCAAGGACTAAAACAGGGAGTGAAAAGCTCAAGCTCTGGGGCTGAATCCAGCCCTCCCATGATCTCAATCTGGCTCAGTGGGGTTTCTCAGATGGCCAGGCCCCCTTTCCCTCCATCTTTCCCATTTTTGGTATGGGCTTTGCCCCATTATTTTTTCAAAAGAAGGTTGAAACAACCTCCCAATGCTTGGTTACTGGCAGTAAGAGCTTTTGAGTAATATACGCAGGCATTTTAGACCCCTCTTCTTTTGTCTCTGGCCCCACTCACCTGTGGAACCAGCTTTCCAAGAGCTTTTCTCAGGTGGAATTTGACCCCCCTAGGCTGAACAAGGTCCCCACTCTCAGGTTAACAGCATCAAACCACATCTAGCATGCAAAAGAAATCCAAAAGAAATACCATTTCTTGTGCTTTGTTTTAAATGCAATCCATGCAGGAAATTACACCAATATCCACCAAAGAGAAGGAAACCCAGGAGATACCAAAGCAGAAGTGTTTAAACTTACAGTTTCACATTGGCATGGCATACTTACAAGCACCTGCATCCTTTTAAGGTCTTCTCAGCCATATATCTGCCATGGGCCTTGAGGAACAACACCCTGCAAAGGACAACAAAAAAGCAAAGGAGATGGTCCAAGCAGCTAGTCCTCAGCGATGTCTTAGAGACAGGAGGGATGACAAAGGGAGCTGGATGGACAAAATCCACAAGCAGTGATGCCTTACACTTAGCTTCACACAGGACAGGGAGACCTGGATCTCAACAGAAACTCAAAACTTCTCTGTTGCTAATGGGAGTTGAAATTTTATTACCTGTCTTTTATTGCTTTTGTCTCTAGCCCTCACATGGCCAATCAGGGGAGTGGTCTCTGCCTCCACTGAAATCCCTCAAGACCTTCTTAAATGACAACATTTGAGGCAGAATGTAGGCCTGTGACTAACATAATCACCATTTTTCTCTTGTATGATTTTTTAATATCTGTGCCTGATGAAGCAGCCAATGAAACTCCAAAAGCTTGCATAATGTACTTTATGCTTTGGAGTTGGCCCCCAAAAGTGATCACTGCTCGTGGATTTTGTTGTAACAGCTACTCTTGAATAATTTTTTAGATAGGCAAAAGTTAAGAGTTATTTGCTAACTCTAAACCCTGTGAATTGCCTTCTAGATTGGGCTGGTCTTATCACTCATGAACACGGAGCCTGGTCCTCCTTTCCTACCTCCATGTGAATCTAGGTGGATAAGAGTGAAGCAAGAGCACGGATCCCAGCGAGCAACAGGCAACTGATTCTTATTCCAGTGCAGATAAGCAGGCAAGACTTCAGCTAAGTAAAACATTTAAAATTCTGTTTAAAAGAATGGGATCTCTTTATAACCTATTGTGGTTTGGTGGTAAGAACTGTGACTTAAGCGTTGTGGTATCAAGTCCCTACTGAGCCATGAAACCCGCTCAGCCAGGGGTTCCCAAATTTTGCTTATCATAGTGTTTTGGACTTCACCTCCCCAAAGCCCCAGCCACAATGGTCAACAGTTAGGAATTCCGGACCTGAGGTCCAAAACATCTGGAGGACCAAAGTTTGTGCACCATGGCACTAGGCAGCCTTGGGCTACTTGTACGTTCTCTCCAAACTGAAGTAAATTCAACAACATGGGGCAAGCAGGAGCCAAGTGCTAGACAAGTCTATCCCTGCTCAGATTACAAAATCAGATGAGATCACAGGGTTTTCCGGGCAGAATTTTTTCAAAGGGGAGTTGCCTTTGCCTTCCTCTGAGGCTGAGAGAGCATGACTTGCCCCAGGTCACCTAGTTGGATTTCTACATCTGAGCCGAGACTTGAACCCTGGTCTCTGGGGTCCTAATCCAACACCCAAGCCACCACACCGTGTTGGTTCTCATTATATTATATTAAAAACAGACACTGCAAAAAGATCTTAAAAGTTAGGCAATATAATTTAAAACAGTATAGCTCGTGCATCCTTTTCTTAAAAGCCTGTCTCAATAAAAAGAAAAAGACAGCAGGTTGGGGGGCCATTCCCACCTCTCTAGGGAGAGACTGAGAAGCCACTGAGAAGGCCCTGTTTTGGGACACTACCAACCCCGCCTACCTGTAAAGGTGGTGGGACTGAGAGAAGGGCCTCTTCTGTGGGTCTCAGGGGCTCCTCTCGGCTCTCACACCAGCCAGGCCTTACCCTGCTTACATGCTGAAGCCAAATGCTTCCAGGGTGGCATCCACAACCAACCAGCCACAACCGCAACCAATGCTGGGAGCCGCAGTCCAACAACGTTTAGGGGAAGGGTATCATTCCTACCCCTTGTTTTTTGCCAGAGAAGTCCCTCACAGGAAGGCAAAACTCTCAGAATTTCATAGAGTGAAGCCGCGGCAATTGAAGTGAGATAAAACCGTTACAAATGTGCAGTACGGCCACACCGCGTGTGATAAAGAGAAATCGGGGCCGAGCCCTTTTGTCTTGGGGTGGAAGATGCGAAATCCCTCGGTGAGAGAAAGACGATGAGGAAGAAAGGGGGGTTGTTTCTTTCTCAGGGCGCAAAGGGACCGAAGATGCCCAAAAGCGCGCCGGAGGAGAAAAGCAAGCTGGCCCGGAGGAAGCTCGGCCCCCGGGTGATCCTTGTCGGGAGCCGCCCCGCACCCCACTCCCGGGGTCCATCCAAGGGTCCCCCCGCATACCAGCCGCAGCCGCCTCCAACATCTCGCCGTCGCCCGACGCGGCTCTCCAAAAGCGCAACGCGGCGCGCAGCGCCGGCCTGGCCCGCTCCGGCTCCTCCTCTCGGGCGCTTCTCTCCTCCCTCCCGGGGAAGTCATCGCTGGCTTCTCTTCTCCGCCGAAAGAGGGGAAAGCAGCGGGGCAGGGCAGGCTCCTTCCCCCCCGCGATCTCTCTCCCCACGGCCCCGCGGGGGAACCCAACACGGCCGGGGGTTGCGCTCAGGGCGCACGGCTGGGTGGTGCTTTCCACGGGCGCCGTCAGAGCCCCTTCGGAGCAGGAGGGCCTCCCCCGCAGTGACGGCCACGGGGCTTGCCTGGCCCCATTTGGGAGGAAGTGAGGTAACGGGCCGGCGGGTGGGGGTCGGTGGAGTGTTTTCCACCTCGGGTTGAAGTTAGGGGGCCGCCCGCTCCGCGCTACTCGTTTCCGAGAGCCCAGAAATGAGCCCCTGTTTTGCAGGCTCTAAAACACGGCTTGAGGGGAGACACTTTTTCCTCCGTCCCGGATATTCGGGCTTTCTCAGCTCCCAGAAGCCCCATTCTTGGTGGTAAGGGATTGTGGGAGTTGTAGGCGAAAAATCTGGAGAGCCAGGGGGTCTCCCACCCTCGGTCTAAAAAGCAGAGGTAGGAATCATGCGGCTCTCCGGGTGGTTGAGGGCTGCAATTCCCCAGCTGCCTTAGGAAGCATAATCAGTGGCAAGGAATGATGGATGTTAGAATCCAATAACAGCTTGAGGGTTGGAGCCAGTGTGTTGTGAATGTTGGACTCAGAGAAGGGGGCTTGAATCCCCTCTCAGCCAAGGAAACCCACTGGGTCATCTTGTGCAAATCATACTCTCTCAACCTCAAGGTAAGGCAATGGCAAAGCACCGTGGTGTAAATCTTTACAGCCCGTGTGATGTGATGTTCACAGATTTGATTATTTGAGAGTTTTTCCACCCCTTCCCCCACCCCTCCTCAGGGGCTCCCTTTCTGGGGGAACCTTTTCTCTTGGTGGCTCTGATCAGGCCGCACAGCACTTTAAAAACCCATCTCTCCTCCTCCTCCTCCACCAGCTGCTGCCTGGCCAACT
This sequence comes from Cyclura pinguis, assembly GCA_030412105.1. Lineage (NCBI taxonomy): Eukaryota > Metazoa > Chordata > Lepidosauria > Squamata > Iguanidae > Cyclura > Cyclura pinguis. Next base: position 2,879,982 of record CM059613.1, read on the forward strand.
CAGGACAGATGACAGCCCAATTTCTCAGTACCACAAGCACCCCACACCCAAGGAAGGAGGTGGACAAAAGAGAGAAAGTATAAGGCCACCATGTCAACCCCCCCCCTTTCTCTGACCTGGTTTGGACCCAGGGTGCCTCAGCCTTGCTTCCCACAGACGCAAACATTTTGATATTTGTGGTTTTTCACTTTTGCATGGATCCTGTGCCTCTGACCCTAGCAAATATAGAGAGGTGACTTTGTTAGACAAACGTAAGGTGCTTTCTTTAAAATGAACAATAGCAAGCCATTATTTTTCTGGAGTACTTTAATTCTTTAAATTATTATATACTTCCCCCTATTTTCCCACCATGCCTCGGAACCACCCTAATTGAGGGCTCTTTGATGGTTCCTGGTCCCAGATCTTTTAACTCCACCAGGCCTCATCTGGGCCACCATAAAAAAACCCAGCTTTCTGCATGGTTGCAATCAAGAGCTTGGGGAATTTTCCCAAACTTTTGATGGCTATCTCACTGCAAGTTTCATAATACAGCAGCTATGGTTCCAAAGTCCAGAATTCATTGTTCAAATTCAGCTGTTACAAAGAGTCTCAGCTTCACTCACACACTAGGGGGAAGAAAAATTCCCCTGGCCTGGTAGAAATTCTGCGCCCCATACTCAGCCTGACAGATAAAACTCAGCTGCCAGAATGGGGACTATGTGAGACTTCATTCCCTGCAGAGGCTGCACCCTGGTGGCCATAAAATGGCCACTGCAATTGACCACTCCGTGGAAAAAGTCATCATGTTCTATCTGTTATCTTTGCTGGTTTTCAGCTTGTTGTTTGCATCCCCCCTCTGTGAGTCATGTGGGGCACTGTCCCCCCCCCATCCCCCCCCGGGAGGACTCCGGAGTAAAATGGAGGATGGTTTCCTCTATACCATCCACCTGGGGGCTTCTTTTGCACTTGGACATTCATGTGGTGTGGTCTTCTACCCACTGGCACAGCCGTCGGGCATAATGAGTTGGGTGAACTGTGGAGAAACTTTGATTCCTGTAGCGGATGCTTTTCCAGAAGTTCTCCAGCTTCTTACGGAAGCCGTACACGGTGAAGAAGTCAATGAGGCCCACAAAATAGCGGTAATCCGGCCCGTCGATCACATGGAAGGGGTTCCGGGAGTTTGGCAGGAGACGCAGATTCTGGTCTGTGTGGAAAGAGTGGTCCAGCAGGCTGGGACCCCGGATGATCTTGCTTTGCATCGTGATGTCCATTTGGCCAAAAGAGCTGGGTATCTCCTCATAGCTGCCGCTCCGCATGAAATAAGGCTCCAAGACATCCCACATGAAAGTCTCGCTTCTGGTTGAAACTTCTGAATCCATTTCAATGCTAGGCCGGTGTTTCAGATAGAGCCCCAGCACGGTCTGGAGGGTACCCTTGCTTTCAGGGGAAAGCTTGTAAAAATGGTCGACGCTGGAGATGGCCTGGTTGATGTACGAAGTCAGGGAAGTAATATTTTCGTTTGCCAATGAGGCCAAGGTCTGGTGACGGTGGAAGCTCTCGTTGATGGACCTGCCCAAAGGAAGTGCAAGAAGACACTGTACAGTGCTATGAGCAGAGTTCAGAGAAGTTCCTTTTTTTGACTACTGCAGAAAGTAGAAAACAGCCTGAGGTGTATCTCCTGAGGAGAGGCAAAATGAGGGCATTCTCTCCTTGCAAAGCGAGCTGTGGGGGAAGCCACTAAGCTAGTTGAGAGATTTTGCAAACAGCATGCAGGTTGTTGGTCCTAAATGAGCCTCCATAAGCCCTTTGTGCTCCCTACAGTGCAGTACATGGGTTCTACTTTTCAGTCAATTCTATTTTCTGACAGTGTTTTGGTCCCTAAGTGGGGAAACCTGTATTTGCTTGAGGGGCCATAGGTACTGCCCTCCATTGGGGTCAACAGGAGCATTTTCTCTAGAGCTTGGAAAAAATTACCTTTGGAGAGGGTGAGAGCTCCTGGAATCCCTACACCAGCATGAGTGTTTCTGTGAATTGTAGTTAAAAAAAGGGGAGGGGTGTTGCCAAGTTCTGTTTCCTTCCCAATGGAAATACCAGCTTCAGAGGAAGAGCTCTGAATTATGACTGGGAATGGATGGATAGCCAGAGAAGCTGCTGGTAACAATGCAATCCATGTGCTTTCCCAAAACTTGGAGGAGAGAGTTTGCCGGGAAGGGAAGGCAGGAAGGAAAAGGAATTATCTAACTTTTCTTCAGTCCCCATTGGCTAGAAGTGGATGATGCCCATCTACACACACACACACACAAAACAATCTCCAATGCATTTTGCAGACAGTTCTTACATTGTTGTCCTGGCAATGATGTTGACCAGCGCCTTGTTCAGGATCCGTTCATCCTCATGGAGCGGCTGGAACCCCACCAGCAGACTGTAATCGATCACGTGCAGCTTTTTCAGGAACTCCGTGTCCAGCTCCACCTGACGCACCAGCCAGGCACGCTGCTGGTCTGCATGGGTAAGAGAAGACACATTGGCAGAGAGGCATCAAGGAGGGAAAAAAACCCCACTTACCACTCCTTTCACCCTCTGAGGCTGTGCCACTTTAGACAGTTAGTGGGTAGTTATGACTGAATGTATGTATGTGCCATTAAGTCCCTTAAAAATAAACACACAAAATCCTCACACTGAAACCTAGCATGTCAGGATAAAAGCTGGATCAGAACTGCTAGTTTTCTGTGTGCAGGGAAGTTCATCCTCCAAAACCTGTTTTCATCTGTTTTGAGTGGTAGAATGGTATGGGTATTTTCCATACAACACCACTGCAAACATACAGCAACCCCAGCACAGAGAAACCTACATGCAGAGTAAGTGTAAAGCACCACTCAGCCATGGAAACTCCCTGGGTGACACCTTGGGGAAGTCACACTCTCTCAGCCTCAGAGGAAGACAAAGGCACCCTCCCCCCGAAAATATCTTGCCAAGAAAATCGCACAATAAGTTTTCCGTAAGTCAGAAGTGACTTGAAGGGATACAACAGCAAAGTTGTTAGTGCCCTAAGTGAATTACAGGTAACATCTTTGTGACTTGCGATGTGTTACATCCAAGGTATGGATCTGCTGGACCCTGGGTGGAACAAATTTTAGACATGGCTCACACGGATTGGAAACCTACCAAGGCAGATGGAATTGTCTCCAAAGTTGAGGTCCTTGAAGACCATAATGACTTCACTACCCTCAGGGGCTGCATCCGTCCAGCGGTTGACCTGGCATCCTTTAATATCATACCTGGGGGTGTAGAAAAAGGCCAGGTAAATGATAGAAAGGTCACATTCGTACCTAATATTTGTTTAGGCAGGCATTTGATTGATTTTTAACAACTGGCAGAATATAGTTTAAAAGGGTGTGCTCTGTTTTATTTTGTATGCTTTCAATTTAAATGTATTTTAAAGCCATTTTTAACTATGTATGTTTAAGAGAAGTGATGCTTAATTGTTTTTAGATTTTGGCAAAGTACTTTTTAAAACTTTTTTTTATTTTAAATTTTGTAACTGGCCTTGGGTCCCTTGGCAGGAGAAAGGTGGGATATAAATTATTTGAATAAATGAATAAATAAAATGTCTGTCCTCTGGGGGATCCATATAACATCCCTGCAGGGTAGGTTAGCAGCTGAACAAAGATTCAATACTAAATTCAGTTCTAAATGCTACATCCGGCTCCCGTTTAGGGAGAGCGTATCAGCAGCAGAACAGAGAACAAAGTTTGAGATAGATGTAAGTTTCCTTCCTGCATGTTCCATTTTGCATCTGAAACGATACTCCTGATTTTGCTACCCTTTGAGATTTGGTAGGTTGCAACAGCCAACAGGGCCTTGTTGGATATCAGTCTTTCCATTTCTGCAATACTAGTAATTTGGAGACAGAAGGAAAATTTAACTGAGGGTAGAAATCTTATTTGGGGAGCCAATGCCCTCATTCTACTTCCTCCCCATAGCCACATCTTTGTGTCAGCTCTGAAAATGGTGACATGTATGAGACTCACCTCTCCACGATCCTCTCGTGAGGGTAGAAGACGCTTTGCATGATGATGAAGTACTTCTATGATGGAAAAAAAATGTATACATGTTTATATAAGACAGTTCAAAAACCTCCAGCTCTAAGACTGTACCATCCTCTCCCGCTAATCTTGAGCCAGGATGCTCTGGAATGGGAATTCCCCTAGCAGGCATCTCTGGAAGGATGAAGCTGTGCAGAAACTGTGCGCCCGAACTTCATGGCAGAATGGTGAAGTGATTTGAGTGTTTGACTACGATCCTGGAGACCAGAGTTCGATTCCCTGCTTGGCCATAGAAACCCCCCGGGTGACCTTGGGCGTATCACACACTCTCAGCCCCAGAAAAACCCATGAAAGCTTCATCTTAGGGCTGTCATACGTCCGAAACAACTTGAAGGCATACAGTAATGACAGCCAGTGGCCACAAGCCATGCTAGCTGGAGGACTATGGAAGTTATAGCCAGAGTGTGTACATATTCTAAATGTTGTGATAACAGTTTTGTTCTGGAGGTTCTCTTGTACTTACTGGTAGCTATAATGCCTGGGAACTTACCTTCTTCTCCGGAGGGATAATTATACTGTGAATCCCTGTTAGAAGGAAGAAAACAGAACATGAGTGAGAGTGCATTCTCTGGGCTCAATTTCATTCATGCGAATCTGGCTACAGCCCAGGGTCCCTTACCCAAGAATTTGACGAGGATGGAGTGTGGGTGTCTCTCCATGTGCTCGAGGTATTTGGGCAAAATGGCAAGGAGGAATCGGATTTCTCGCCTTCTCTGGGTCTTCAGGAAGAAGCGTTTGTCGTTACTGCTGGGAAAAACAGGGGTAGATGGCTGCAACCCCAGGAAAGATTGAGGGGAGGATCCCCAATCCCCACCCTACCCCCAGTGCTCTTTCCTGCTCTCACGTGAGTCTCCATGCCTGTAAGCCCTGTTCCTTTATTCCTTTATTAGTCAAGTATTCAAGATGAGCAGATAACCATCAGAACAGTGGAGGGAGTTATTGGAATATAGTGTGGTGATGGCTGAGAAGCAGAATGTGATAAAATGATCAAGAGATCCCTCATGAGGCTGGGGTCTTAACTAGTTATAATATGTGTAGTGTGCCAAGAAACCATTGTCTCTGTTTGAGCCATTGCCAACTGACTGGAGTTTGTGGACATACTCCAATTCCACTGTTTATCTTTCCAATTTTCATTTGTAGCTTTATTTTTTTGTTTGTTCAAGGACCATGGCTCTGAAGTCCAAGATGGAATCTCCAGGAAGACTGGAGTATTTTGCAACTGGCTTTTGTGCATTTCCACTCCTGACAGGTCTGATTTATGTCCATTTATCTTCTGGCACAGAGACTGGCTTGTTTGTCCAATGTAGACCACTAAAGGGTATTGTTGACAGAGGATGGTAGATATCACATAGAAGATGAGCAAGTGAAAGTACCTCTAATACTGTGGGTGATATGTTTAGGTCCTGGGATGACAATTCCCTAATAGATGTGTGGGCAGAGTTGGCATCTGGGTTTGTATCTGAGACAGCTCTTTTTTGGAGTCCTCGGTCTCCCCAAAACTCCCTGGGTCACCATATTTTTTTGACAGAAAACAGGTAACTTGCTGCAGCTCGAAATCTACATAAATGGCTAATTATGTTTCAGAAACTTTGCTCTCTCTCTCACACACCCCTACAGCACTGTTTTCCAAACCAGAGGTGGAGATCTGTTGTGGTGTTGTCTCTTACGTGAGGAAAAAGTCAGCACGGCTCTTGGAGTTGCTGATAAACTGCAGGTAGGAGTTCTTGCAAGACAACGATTTTTGGTAGTCGAGGTCCACCATGCCAAGAAACTGACGGAACCGGGAGAAAACAGGACCAGCGTATGTCCGCATCTCAAAGCCCTGCGGGTAAACAGAATTTTGGATCAATTCAGTCCTGCCTAGAGGCCAGACAATTAGAAACAGAGGAAAAAAGCAACTCAGTGGAATGTGCCCAGTGACTTGGAAAGTGTTCCTTGGCCCCAGTGTGCCTTGAACCCATGACTTGCTCCTACCTCATGGACCTGCTTAAGGACTTCTGTGAAGTCTGATTCCCGCCTGACATCCTGGGGAGAGAAGAAGAGAAAGAAGGATCAGGAGGTGGAGTGTGTGTGTGTGTGTGTGTGTGTGTGTGAACAAATGATGCACTGCAAGAGCACCAGCCAGGTGCCAGATTTATCACACTTTGGGGCATTTCTTCCCCATTTTAGCCTCAACAGAGGACTTTTGCCAAAAAAAAAAAAAATGACCCCTCTTCAGCCTGAAACAGCCCAGAGAGGGCCAAAAAAATCAAATTCCAACCCAACTTCCAACCTTCCTGTTGGAGAAAAGCTTCCCTTGGGCATAAAACATCAGCTTTCCAGGTTACTTCTGGATGGAGAAAGGTCTTCCCTAAAATAGCCCAGAGAGGAACAAAATATCAACTTCCAGTTCACTTCCTGTTGACAAAAAGGGGTCTCTCCTTGGCCCAGAATAGCTCAGAGCCAAAATGTCAACGTTCGCATCATTTCCTGCTGGAGGAATCTCTCTCTTGGGCTAAAATGGCTCATGGGTGGCCAAAGAGGTAGGAATAGTGCCCAACACAAGCCCTAGTATGCTCCTGGAGAGTAAAAAATTGGGAGACTTCCGGGGCCACAGAAATGGCCCTTGGGATCCATATGGGCCATGGGCCATGGACTGCACTTGCCCAACAACCTTTTCAGTGGCTCCACCCCAAACCTGGCCTCACCACAGCTGACTCATTATCAATTGCATGTTGGACCGAAGCCTTGAGCCCTTCCTTCAGCATGCAGGTAAAAGCGTAGAACTCGTGGTTCTCATTGATCTCAAAGAAGCCCAGGAGTTTCCACTGCTCGTGGATTCTCCAGAGGATCCGATACATGAGTGGGGGGAGCCTCCGGTGGCTCCTTCGCTGTGCCTCTTGGCTATTGACCTGAAAGGGGAAGATGAGGGAAGACCAAATGTTAGCAACTGAGAGACTTCATGATAGTGGAACCAGTTCTTATGATGGTGTTGATGTGGGCAGTGGCCCTCCACGGACCCCCTAAGCTTTTAAGTTTCTCCATTGTTTGTCAGATGACCTTAAAAATGTTTTAAAATGCTGACACATGTTGTTTTCATGAGATCTCCCAGACCAAACAGCAAGAACTCTCCCCTGAAATGTCTGAAAGGAAGACCAGGAGTGACAGACCGCATATCCCACAGTGTGATTAATCCTCTGTTGTCCCAATTTTCTGCTGCTTTTAAAATGTCCCAGTGTGTCTTCCTCTTTCTATTTTTCTCTCTTTGTCGTCAGTTTACTTCCGTGGCTGCAAACTTATTTCAAAGTGCAAAAGTAGTTTGCAATTAGTTAAGTCAGCAGCTGGGGAGACAAGAGAATCTTGCCCTTCCCAGGACTCAGGCAAAAGCAAACTGCTGCAGGCTCTCCTAACTTGTTTGCTCTTTCTCACTAATAACCTTTGCGTCTTGACCGTGCTTTAATGTGGCTTGGCCACATGTGTCCCAGTGTTCATCCGTGAAATATTGGGGAGGTATATGTAACATTACTTCCGGTTGTCAAAATGGCAGCTGTAACAACACAGCTGCCATTTTCTGGAAGTGCTGAAAATGGGTGCATAAGGAGGTGCCAAGTACCTCCTTGCACAACTATTTTGCTAGGTCGAGCAGAGGGCGCAAGAGGGTTCTTGGGCTTGGCTCAAATGACTACAGCAACCCACTTCGCATTGCCCTGGTGGATTGAGAAGTGATAAACAAATGTCTGAAACAAATCAAATAAATTAAATAGGCTGCGTTTGGGTTCCTGGCAGCCTGTATCACAGAGGGACGAATATCTGAGATGGTCTGCCCTAGCCTTCTGAATGCTCCCTGTTGAATGGGTGGTAATGGGTCAGCAAGGGTATGTAAACACAACATGGTGGACTGTAAAGAGACCACCTTGGGAAGCAGGGGTGGTCAGAGGACTACAAAGCTGAAAGGCCATTAGGGTACCTGTAGTGAAGACATGATAACGTCTGGCCACCGTCACTTCCTGGAGAAGCAAGATGGAGACATCTGACAATTCTTGTCTCCCTAGAGACCATGGAATGCCCTCTGAGGTTCATTGCATGGTGAGACTGGCAGGGATTTTGCTGCCTTCCAGGTGGGCCAGCAGGGTGTGGGGTGGAGAGTGTCTTTCTTGTGGTAGGCCCAAGACGCTCTGTTGCCTGAGGCAAAGAACAAGATGGCGTCCTCTCCCTTTCCGTCTTTGCACAATGTCCATTTGGAGTAACAGTTGAACCTCAACATTGTCAATGAGGCAGGATCCTGCATCATACTTGGAGGCACTGGGCTAACTTAGTGTGTGTGTGAGATGGCCGTGGGGCACGCAGCTCTCCCCTCTGACGTCTTGCTGCCGCCTCCCAGTGTGTGCCATCTGAGGCAGCTGCTGCGCTCTGCTTAATGGTAGGACCAGCCTGAGTCTTTCCCATGAGCTCTTATTCAGTCCAGTGGTTCTCAAATTTTGGGGTGAGACACAAAGGGGGGATGTGGTAGCTACTCAAGGAAAGAGTAAGACTGTGTGCGCGCATGCATGCGCACCATTGAGGACTGACTGATTTCTGCAAAAGAGCGATGCAAAGGGTCTTCCTTGTTATGCCTTCCTTCAACATCAGACATTGCAAAAATTGGCTTCCCTTTTGGTTAATGCTGTTCCCACTCAGCTTCTCTAAATGTTGACACAGCAGTTGATGCCCCTTCGTGACCCATGAGGTGGTTTCTCGGGTGGGGAGGAAGGAAGTTAAGAGAGCGAATGAACAGTGTGAGAACTCAGCATTGAGACGGCCTGTGAGAGAGGGAAAGAGGCCATTTCTGCACTAGACTGTTATAGTGCTATTATTCCACCTTCAACATCCTGTGGAATCCTGGGGTTTGCAGTTTAGGGAGGGGCCTTTGAGGATTCCATAGCATGTTGGAAGTGGAATAATACCACTATAACAGTCTAGTGTGGAAATGGCCAGTGGCATAGGATAGGATGGGGTGCATGCAATGTGGAGCAGGGGAGGTGGAATGTCCTCATGTAGATGCAAAGGGGATCACAGGGGTAAAAAGGTCTGAGAACTACTGACTTAGTTCTTTCTTAAATCAAAAATGGTACAGACTGCCTGCTTGGCTCCACCACCAACTACTTTGTTTTTAATTTATCCACTTGAGGTATAAAAACAAAGGGACTTACCTCCATGCTCAACTCCGGCAGGAAGATTCAGACACTGTTGGAAGCAGAAACAACAAAGGGTTCACATTTAAAACAATGAATTCAGAATTACCTGGGGAAATAATTGGGCCATCATAAGAATTCTCAGCTGTGCCTTCGTAGTTTGCTGCTGGCTGCATGACTTTTCCATGGCAGCCTCTCATTTTCTTTTCTTTTTAAAGAGAGATTCCAGCACAAGAGGTCTCATGGCTTGCCAGATTTACAGAAATGATAAAATGACATTTTTTTAAAAAAAAAATAAAATCCTGAGCTCAGAAACACCTTAGGGCTGAGATCCTTTTATAAACTTACCTCAGGTAAATCCCACTGAACAGAAGGGGACACCTTTTTCTGAATTAAACATCCCTAACAGAACAACCCAAGCAGGTGTAAGAGACAACTCAAACCAGCAATGAGACAGCTGGAACAGTTAACTCTGTTCTGCCCATACATCTGCAAGGGTGCATTTTACCATCCGTACCAAGGTTTCAGAGGTGTTGTAATTAAAGATGGGGAAAGCATCAGGAATGGAAGGGGAGAATCCCACTTGCCCCGTAGCTATGGATATTTGGGGTTTTCCTGAGGGACCCACCCAAATCGCTTCCCTCTTAGGTTACTAGGAATTCCTTCCAGAAATTCTATGATGCTCTGAAATGGATCACCTTATCCCAAGATCAGCTGCAGACCAGAGAGGAAGGCTTGGGAGAACTTTTCAGCAGTCCAAGTGTTGGAAATTCCTTCACCCATTACATCAGGATCCCAGAACGGCTGAGGTCTGTTAGGGTCCGGGGATCTTCAAGCTGCTTTTGCCCTGTGTCACCATCGCTTCTGTCCGCTGCACTGCAGAAAATGCTGGTGCACAGACAGGAGCATGACATCAGCTTATTGACAGCGATGCCAAGAAGACTAAGGGAGGAGCTGCTGCAATAAAAGCTTGGAAAAGTTATCCTTTTTTTGGACTACATCTCCCAGAACCCCCAAGCCAGCATGCATGCTGGCTTGGGGGTTCTGGGAGATGTAGTCCAAAAAAAGGCGACTTTTCCAATTTTGTGGCAGTACTGCTTTTCTATCAGCCCTGTCCACAGCATCCAAAGCCAAACACCAAGAGTAGAAAAATTGGAAACGGTTCAAAACACTCAGCATTTTTTTGTCCCCTGTATGCCTGGCTTAGTTTAACTCTTTGATTGTCACAGTAAAAGGGAGAACTGGCAGAAGAGATGGAGGACAGGCAGCCCAGTGTACTTATCTTTTGCTGGCTTACTATTGAACAGGATTTTATTTCACTTTTTTTAAACCACAGAAGTGACTTTGGGAAAGCTGTAGCCATGAAATTCAGCCTAGAAATGTTTCAGCAAAACACTGCTGTGGGAGATTGCCTATGATACTTGGATGTTACTGGTTTCTTTGTTCATCTCTTCCACTTATTGTTAGAGAGTCCTGTTTTAAAGAAAGGTCTCTCTTGGATCCAAAGTGGCCTGAGACACAAACATGGTGAAAATACATTTAGGGGAAAATATTTTTGAGACCTGGGGCTCACATCCAGTCCTTGGGCCACACTTGGCCCACCCCAATCCTTCCTTTTTATCTTGATACCTAGATGAAAGCATATACATTCCCCAAATCTGTGAGATAAGATTGCTGATGCCGTTAGAGGAAGAGGCAAACTAAATCCATTCTTCCTTTTGAACTTTGTAACTAACAACTTACTGCCTTACTTTTTTCCTTCTCCCTCCCCAGCCTCCTTCCTTTTATGTTGCCCCATTTGAATCTGTGAGCCTATAGGCGGGGATCTTCTCATTTCTGGTATTTGTAAATCATTCTGTGAACAATTTTGGGTGAGGAGTGGGATATAAACATTCATTAAACATGCAGACGTATTTTAAGAGATTGGAGCTAGTTTGCTGAACCACTGGGCAGAATTCAGCCTGTCCAATTTTCCTCCAGAAGGGCCGGAATTTTGCATTATGGAAAGTAAAACCTGAATGCATGATTTGGAATATATCTGAGGGAGGCCCTCCCACCAGCTATGAGCCTGAGGCCATCGCAGCAAGTAGAAAAATGAAGCAACAAGAAGAATTTGGTCCGTGCTTTATTATTAGAGCTTCCAGCGTTAACTGCCAGAGGATGAGACTGAGGTTAGAATTTCAATGTGTGGAATCTCCAAACAGAAACTGGAAAAGGAAGAAACCTAAAAAATATATTTATTGTGATTTCAACAAGTTTTGAGCCAGAAATCCATCTTTAGCAGTAAAGACAAGCACATAAATACTGTTAATCCCTATTGTTTTCCCTTCTGAATGGAAAAAGGGGGGAATTTAAAGTGGCAGCAAAAAGCAACCCTGAAAATGGTTCTACCTGCTTGGCTATCCCTCACAGTCGTTGAAGCAGAGCCACTGACTTTGTTGGACTAATACAAACACCCCATTTTACAGAGATGTAATCCAAAGCATAGAAGAAACCCAAGTTCAATTAATTGTTCCAAAAAAGAGACGGTACAAGACTGCAGCAATATCCCCAGATGACAACAGAGGGCGCCCATGGCCTTCCTGAACTGCTTTGGAAAAAAGGAGACCAGCCAGCTACTCCAAATCAACTTTTAAGAACTTAAGTCAGCATTCTTGACTTATGCAAGGAAAAAATCCATGGCGAATGCAGCTACTGGGCCCTGTTTCAAAACTACACCACCCAAAAAGGCTGCTGTTGAATGCAGCAGACAACAGTCAGGAAAAAGAGACAGTAGTTCATCTGTTCTCCAACTTTTCTAGGGCTCAACTTTTAAACAAGTCTGGTCACTTTTAGTCTAACAGAAAAGGGACAGGTGCCACTCATGGGAGCCCGGGGGCCTCGAACCCAGGATGGCCACCCCAACATAGTGGCAAAAAGTGAGCAGCAACTGTCCCCACTAGCCTAGCCCCAGGACCAAAAAAAATGACTTCAAGTTCAGTTCATTTAAGGGTGCACAGGGAATGTCTTCCTATCCACCTTGGGCTGCATCAAATCTGATTGTTCTACTGCCATTTTCAGTGAATACTACAGTGCAAAGAAACATCACTTGCTCTGTATTAGCTTTTCCCTCCAGACCTGCATAAAAAGGAGAGTGGGGAGGAAACACAGTAATTCCATTCCCTCTGTTGTTGTCACCCTCCAAAAGTTGGGACAGTTTACAGAGGGAGGAATACACAGAGTTGAATTCCTGCACAATTTAGACACATCAAGATGCCTGCTTGCAAAAGTTGCTCCCCAGCTCATAAAGGATGCTGGTGGCAGGGAACAGGGGGATCCATTAGGCTGAACTGTATTTTCCCTCATTTCCTGGGTGGTTTAGAATACTAATATTGGAAGAAAAATACAGTTCAAGAAGCTAAAAGGAGACGGGAAAGGCATGACGACAGGTGAGGGAGAAAGGAGAGAACAAGGAAAGATAAGGCAAGAAACTGTGTCAACAAAATGTGGCTCTAGCAGGAATCATAAACAAATTTAGACTGTGTGAGGAAAAACCTTTAGCCTTCCAGGTGTTCTGGACTTTCACCTCCCAGATGCCTCTGCCAACATGGCCAGTGGTCAAGGATTATGGGAGGTGTAGTCAAAAACATCTGAAAGGCCAAAAGTTCCCCAGAGGACATCAGAGAGGGAGGACGTGGGGGTAGAGTGAGAAATTAGCTTGGTTTACGTATCGGGTCCCTGAAGGAGAAGCAGTTTCAAATCCCTTTGGTCCATAAACATTGGAAGCTACAGCCAGACTGAGCCACATTGATGAGAAAAGTGCTCCAGTTCTCCTGCCCCTACAGGCACCAGCTAGTGCCTGCTAGCTCCGAGGGGCCGAACCGTCCCAACGAAACACGCCACCACAGCCAGTCCCTTGCTAGCTTTCCCCCCCGGCTGTCTTCTTCCTCCTCCCTGCCGCCTTCAAGCCGATTTCTTCTTCGGAGCCTGCCGGTTCTTCCATGTGATGACAGCTATAAAAGTCCCTGTCGACACAGAAGAGAGAAGCTAAGTAAGCAAACTAGCTGTATTGCTGCAGAAAACACATGACCGTTCAGGCGGGGGGTGGTGAAAAGGGGGGAGAATTCTGCAGGAAAAGGACGGGGGAGAGCGGCAAGCCCCACAGAAATGCTTCTGCAATTATTGGGCAGGAAGAACCCATTTTGAGGTTTCTAACTGGTTTTAAGTGAAGGATGTAAACCACCATTTTGGATCAGACCAGAGGGCTAGCTGGTCAGATGTTCTGATCACAGACTGGCCAACCTGTTCCCAATTGGGGGCGGGGAGGGGGCACTGGAAGGCCATGACTGTAACTCACAATTAGGCCTTCTCTGATTATTTATTTTTAAAGAATAACAAGAACAGGCAATAAAGAACATTTAAAAAAAAAAAAAAACAGAAATCTCTTTCATGTACTATTCATAAAGCCTTATGACAATTCCTTCTACAGCACCCAAGACACAAACACAGACACAAAGTGTGCAGCTTTGACTCACCAACAAAGAGCAGCAACAGCAGCCCTGCAACTACTGGGATGATGACAGAATACTCCCGCGGCAAGAAGTACTTGTGAATCAAGTGGTTGCTCTCAATGAAGGGCTGAAGGGAGAAACACACACGACTGGTAAGGAGAAAGCTCTCCACTTGTACCCCCAGGAGTTGCAGGAAGTCTTAAAAGACAATTCTACCAATGTGCAAAAGTAGAAAAATCGCTAATATCAAAATGTGTGTTTTGTCTACGGAAAGAGGGACAAGGCAGGGAAAGGAGAGTGAAGGGTGGGTGGGGTCAGCATGGTGGGCCTAAACTTCCTCTCTCTTCTCTCTCCTGAAACATCAAGAGAAAGTTTGTGTTGCTGACAAATTGGGCTATGAGCCGTTCTTCGCTGGCCAGGTAGCAACTGGTCAAGGGGGAGGAAGAGGGCGACGAGAGGTGGGTTTTTCAAGGGCCGCATGGCCTGATTGGAGCCACTGAAAAAGAAGCACTGGGGGGGGGGGGGCAGAGTTGCAGAAAACTTGCAAATAATCAAATCCATGAAAGTTAAACCAACAACTGTGGAAGGCCAACTGTACATCAGTGTACTTGTGGATAAGAAAGGCAGACATGGGTTTAGGAGGCCAAGGTTCAAATCATGACTTGGGCATGGAGCTCGCCTGTCACACGAACTCAGTTTCTCACAGCCCACCCTCTCTGGAGAATAAAAATCTCTGTGAGAATAAAATGAAAAGAGTGCTGGGGAGAGAGAGTTATGTATTCGCCTTTTAGCTCCTTAGAGGAAAAGGTGGAACACAGGAACGGATCAAAGGGATAAAAAAGGAAAAGCCAGCAGGAGTTCATACCAGTACAATGATCCAGACAGTATAGTAAGCAAACAGGGCGAGGCTGAAGGCTACTAAGCCATACCCAACCAACTGGTCAGTGGCAGTGGCCTGAAAGATGAAAAAGAAAAAGGAATGTTTACTCAGAATTTTATATTTATTCCCCTTTTTAAACCACCCACTAACCAGAGTCCTCTGGACAGTGCAGAGTACATTAGAACTATAAAGATACAACCATGTAAGAACAAAACAGTGAGTGGACCTGGAGTCTGATAACAATTTAACTGGAGCGAACATGATATAGCAGCCAAAAGTGCTGGATTGTTGGGAGATCTGGGGTCATATTCATGTCTGGCTGTGGAAACCCACTGCGTGACCCTGTGCAGGCCACTCTCTCAGCCTCAGGGGAGGGCAAAAGCAAACCTCCTTTAGGTTCACCATAAGTCAGAAACAACTCGAAGGTTGACAGCAATAACGCAACAAGTGGAAGATATGTTTCAAAGATAACTCAGACGGAGAGCCTTTTTCTCCTTTGGCTAAGCACGAGTGTGTCTTTTATAGGCACCACTGTGTGTGTGTTTTTTTTTTGGAAACATGGTGGGCTTCTATTAATTGACGTGCCCAGCCCATGTTCATATCCTATAACATTCTTTCTCCCCTGTCCCAACATCCTTCTCCTTTTCTTTGTAATCGTGCTTTGAAAAAATCCCATTAAAAATGGATAATGAATGCAATTTGCAATTTAAAATGGGGTGAGGTGGGGAAGCCTTGCAGTCAGTGCACGTATTTCATGAACTCCCCTCCAAAGTCCCAGTTACTTTATTTCCCAACAAAGAAACAGCGCTAATTCTCAGCCGCCCACCCCGAAACGCCCCTCCCGCAAAAGCCTGGCCCACCCCAAACCGGCAGAGACCACTCACCATGGCGGAGCTCTGCCCCCTCCCAAGGAGGGCTTCCTTCCGGCTTCAGAGAAAGAGCGGCCGCACAACCATAGAGAGGAGGGGGGGTTGGACCTCCACGCATGCGCGTAGCTCGCAGCTTGTGCTCATAGCCTCCTTAAAGCAGATTGTCTTTGCCGTTTCTACAGAACTTATTTTAACCTTATTATTTTTTATTCCTTTTTTGAGAGCATGTGACCACAGGTCGTTGAAGTCAAAGAGATGTCTTTATAGATTGCACCAGGGTCCTGCCTAAATACTCCAAATCCTGCCTCATCCTGGAAGCGAAGCAGGGTCAGCCCTGGTTAGTGATTGGGTGGGAGACCGCCAACAAATACCAGGTGCTGTAGGCTGTATTTCAGAGGAGGGAACTAGCAAAAGTACCTCTAAGGATGCAAAAAAATCCTAGGAACCCTATGACTACACACACGTGAGGGGGAACCTTTAAAATGGCTTTCCAAAGTGGAACAGGAAGTGACGTATACAGACAACAGCGTGGCCACTCTAATTGCTCTCTACCAACGAGTGGCCGTCATTCTAGCCAGGGGATCTCTATGGGGAGGGCCTCTCCCCTTCCTCCCCTGCGTGTACCATAGATAAAGACTCTCCTTACGGGATGGAGTGATATGCAGAACTCCACGTCTGGTTTTAAAAAGCCTGCGCCTCCTCCTCACTGAACGGATGGGGCGAATATGTATGCATTGTTTTGTATGTAGCTAGCAATCAAACTCCTGCCTCTAGGCAACCATTTTATATGATATTCTAATTCTAATCCCTGCAGTAAAAATCCAGTTTGAACACCAGCAGGTGCTGAGCAGTTTGTGTGCCCATAGAGATACGACCACATGAAGACACTTATAGTGCTATTCCACTTTCAACCTCCTATGGAATCCTGGGGTTTCCAGTTTAGGGAGAGGCCTTGAGAATTCTCAGCCATAGAGCTCTCTGGCCTTAGGAAACTACAAACCCCAGAATTCCCCCAAGAATGTTAAAGGCAGAATAATAGCACTATAACAGTGTACTGCAGAAATAGCCTAAGGATTCATGAATATAAAGATTATTTTCAGGTGTGGACTGGTTTACCTTAGGCTGTTGCAGCAAAACCCAACAGGGTTGCGTTACCTCAAACCAGGAAGTGTTTTTTTTTCCAATTCCCATTATTATATCCCAACGTGATGGCAGTTACAGTTCAACATCATCTGGGAGCATCTGTTGCCCAACCCTGTTATTTTGGGAAAGGGCCCTGATTCAGTGGCTGGACTTATGCGGTTTGCACGCAAGTGAGTTTCCTTGAGACCTCCACATTTACAGTTTAGCTCTTCCTTTGCATACAAAAGGCCCAGCAGACAGTCAAGTTGTTCATGTTAGATATGTTCCCTGGTATGTGTATGGCGGGGTGAGAACAAACGCAGCTTTCCAAATATGGGACTATAACTCCCAGCAGCCCCAGCCAACATAGCCAGTCCTGGGATTTGCTGTCCAGCCTTCCAGTGAACTATGATGGGAACCCCACTTTCACCCAACCTTACTTAATATCCTTGCATTAGAAGGCAAAATGTGTGTATAGGGGGCCATTCATCCGAAAATGTCAACAAGGATTGCTCAGGGATGAACTAGCAGCGCACCTGGTGAATCACGTTGCAATTTCAAAAAGCTTATTTCAGAATAAATGTATTAGTCAGTAAACCTGTTAGTCTTGGTTGCTGCTTTTCACAGGCAGGCAAAAGTCACCATTGCAAGCAAAATCTGAGCTTGCTTTCTGCCTGATCATTTTGAGAATTTGAGGCCTCTGGCTTCAGAGCTTTCCTTTTGTGAGCTCAAGCGTATTAGTGTAAGACCACTGAATTTCACTCCCAACTGCGTTTAAAAATATATATTGCAATTTACTCATGCGTGTTAAATGGAAAAGCAAAGTTAAATAACATCCAGCAAAATATATCCAGAGATCCTCTCAACCAATGGCAGTTGGACGTTTCTAGCAGGGATCTTCTTCGTTAATCCTTTGCTGTCCTTATTTTTTCAAACCGTTTTAAAACATCCCAGCTTCTCTGTCTCCAACTCCGCTCCCTGCTTGGTCCTCAGCTTACTTCAGTTGCTGCAAGCTGAGTTCAAGGTGCAAAAGTAGGACAACAAAGGTTCAACCAATGAAAAGATTAACTCAGAGAGCAGGGTTTGATGCTCTGCTCTGCCATGGAAAATCACTGGGTGTCCTGAGGCAAGTCACGCTCTCTCAGCCTCAAGAGGAAGGGCAATGGCAAAACTCATAATAAATCTGTAGATCCAGCGTGGTGTCATGTCGTGAGGACTGGGGGGGGGGCAGGAGTCCAATCCCTGCTCAGCCATGGAATCCCACCCTAGGCACAAGTAACATTCTCTCAGCCTCAGAGGAAGGGAACAGCAAAGCTCCTTTGAGCCAATCTTGCTAAGAAAACCCTAAGACAGAGTTGACGTAAGCCAGAGACAACTAGGAGGCACACAACAACAAATCAGCGCAGTGTGCCTTTGAATACCAGTTGCTGGGCGATGAGATATGGAAGGTGAGGCTGTGTTCACATGCTGCTTGTGGACGCCCCGGCAACAAGTGGCCGGCCATTCTGGGAACGCTGTGCTGGACTGGAAGGCCTTTTTGCACTGTTTCCTCCTTTCAGCATGATAGCTAAACCTCCAGCTTCCAAGGCAGTAAACCTTGGAACAGCAGTTGCATTCTCTTCACATCCTACTCATGGATCTCCTCGGAGCATCCGGTTGGCAACTGGGGGGGAAGATGGCAGACCGGACTGATCTGAGCGACAGTTGTTGTTGCGTGCCTTTAAGTCACTCCTGACTGATGGCAACCTTAAGGCGAACTTATCACCATTCAGAGGGGGTTTGTCATTGCCTTGAGGCTGAGAGACTGTGACATGCCCAAAGTCACCCAGTGGGTTTCCATGGCCGAGCAGGGATTCAGCACCTTGGTCTGCTGGAATTCTAGTCCGGCACCACACTGGCTCTCCAATACGGGAAGCCTCTTCCAGTAATTCTTAAGAAACCATCAGTGCTATATTTCAGTGGCTTTTTAGGAGTTCACAAACCATGAAATGCAGAAGATAAAGTAATAAAACAATAAGAAACCAGGCATGAGATCAGGTGTGATGTACCAAAAAGGAAAAAAAAAACCACCTTTATTTTCCCCAAAACTGTAGCAACATTTGACATTATAGTGAATTCCTCTTTAATATTTTGTGGCTTCTCTACATTAGGAACCAGATAACAGAGAGTACAAACACGATCGGTTGAGTCAAAGACAGCACAGCATTCCATTAGAAAAACAGAGACACCAGAGGAGCAAGTTAAAAACTGTGGGGGGGGGGGGACTACACGCATTCTCCTCCAGCCCCACAAACTTTTCAAAGAATAATCATAATTAAAAAAAACAACAACAACCAGAGCAGCAGAACTAAACACCGCTTCTAGACTTTCTTTTAACCACAAGGGCATTTTAAAGATTTTAATCTGCTTTTTTATTTTAAGATTCCAAAGATTAGAAAGTGTTAAAACTATCTCTTCAAGCTATTCCGGAAGTTTGCATAGTCCCGTTTGTCCCTTTGCAAAAATATCTACGCGCTCAAACTCTCACTATAGAATTATCTGAATATAAACCCGAGCGCGGCTTCTCATCTGAACTTCAATAACTTTTCTTCCAAGAAAATAAATGTGATCTCTCTCTCTCTTTTTTTCTCTAACCCCCTCAAAAATATGGGCTTCAAAAGCAAAAAACTAGCAAACATTATTTCTTGAAGCATGGTAAAGACTTAAAGAGACTATCCTCTTAAAAGTTCCTTCTACTTCTCCAAATGGCGGGGTTGGGGGAGGGATGTGGGAGACCTCTCTCCCTCATTAGCTGAACAGAGAAGAGGAAAGGCTAGCAACAGAAATGGCCAAATTCAGTCACCCCCGCGGTGGGGGGGCTCCGTAGAGCAAGGCCCTTTGGATGGAGAGGGCACCGATCCAACAAACGCTGGCTACCGGGCACAGAGTTTGGGATCAGACCTTCAAGAGACCTTCAGCCCCGTCCACAGGGCTTTAAAAACCAAAAAAGCAATGTCAGATACGTCTATAGCTAGCATGAGGAGGGAACGGTGGGTTCACTTAGCAACTCCTGAGATCAAGCACGGGAGAGATCTGCTCTCCCCTTGCCTCCCCTCTCCAGGAGGGGTGGCACTTTTATAACGCGGATGCTCTAATGCAAAGCGTACCTGGCATGGGACGTTTGTGGGTGGGTGTGAAGCCTTCCAGAGGTCCACCACGTGTGCACAGACCAGCTGGCACAGACACAATTTTCTTCTTTCAAAAAGGGGAGTGGGGGAGAATAAATGGAAATGAAATGTAAGGTGTTTTTTTTTTTAAAAAAGCAAGCTGTTCAAAATCTTAAGTGAAACTATTCCTTAGGAATCTTAACTCTTCTTAAAGGAAATCAACCATGTCTTTAAAAGAAATACACAAAGGAAGTAAATTCTCTGATGTAAACTGGGAAAGCGGTTGGGCGAATTCAGAATGCACTTACACAGAATGTCACCCACTCACCCCCTTGGGCCAGGCAAACTGGGGAGTTTAGCTCCCTGTTTCTGCTTTCCTTGTCATAATGGTCTTCAGGGCTCCTTTTCACACTACACATTTATAGCACTATGATTTCACTTTAATTGCCATGGTGACACCCTCTGGATTCTTGGCACATGTAGTTTAGGAAGGAGTATTTGGAATTCTCTGCCAGAGAGCTTGCTGCCTCTCCGAACTACAACCCCCCAGGACTCCATGGGATGATGCCACAGAATGTGAAAGCACAGCATTATTAATTGTGTAGTGTGAAAGGACCCCTTGCTAACCCACAGGACTGACAGGTTTGAATGTGACCTCAGTCAGCACCGTGCCCAAGCTGAAGACCACTGAAATTCTTCAGAGCAAGTTTTTAAAGACTCCCCAAACATTTAAAAATAACAACAGCAACAATAAAGGTTTTGGTTGAACTTGATCTGTTCTCATGCTCTCGTTTGGCATTGGGTTTAGAGGGAGAAGAGACCGGCTCTGCTCCTCTTCTTTTCAAACTTGAGCCTTTGCTCCCGCAAAAGCTCTTTACGTGACCAAGAGCGACACATTTCTGATAGAGGGTTGCTGGCAAAAAACTTGGGAAAACCTAGAACATGACCAGGTTCAGAAGGACTCGACTATTCGGAGAAGAGAAACTTTCTTCAGCCCCTGCACCCCCAGGTGAAGCTAGGAATAATTAAAAAAAAAAAAACCCCTCCTAAAACAAGATAGCAGTGAAACAAGGACTTTTTAAAAAAGCTGCAAAACACCAGCCTGCTGGCTTGATAAAAACAAAATTCAAGACATTTCAAGATCAAGAACAAAAGCCAAGGTCTCCAGACGGAACCACAGTGGTTTGAAAAATTTCAGTCAAGAAAAAAAAGAAAAAAGAATAGAGCCTTCTCTAAACAGTATCTCCAAGTCAACCAGAAATAAGGACACCAGTCATGCGAAGAGGGATAGTGCCTGCGATGTGACTAACATCTGAAGCAGCACAATGGTTGCCTAAAAGTCTTCCCGGCTCTACCACCACAGATCAGCTGAGCAAGCGGACTGCGCTTTAGGGGAGTCACAGACGCAATTTAAGGATGGACTGGGGAGAAAAGAAAACCTCTACGATTCTTCCCGTTCATTCAGGCTTTCCAAGCAACGGGCAATTTTGTTTCAATATTAGAAATTTCTCTGGAGGTCAGAGAAGGAAGGGGCCTGTGTTTCATCCTGACATCCCATTTTAAGGCCAAGGATTAAAGCAGCTACAGAGGCTGTCCAGTGCTGGAAGATAAGAATCTCTAAGTGAGCACAGCTAAAGGGATGTTCTCCCCTGCTTTTGCCGCTGAAGGAAGCAGCAGCTTCCCTCCCTGTTCACCTCCAGGCTACACTACAGAAACACCTCGTTCAAATAAATGTAAGCATCCTGTCAGGAGACAGGCTCAGCCAAAGCCACACGCCTGGTACTTGAATTCCTTCCAACCCCCTGAGCCGCTGTTACAAGAACAATTGTTAGTCTGAAAGGGAACACAATGGAGGGGAGGACTAGACCCCAGTGATCCCTTCAGCCTTGCTGCATGTGAAAAAGTGTGTCTCCATGTGCATATGTGTGTGTTTGTGTATATAAGGGTGCTGAGTGACCATGCAACAAGCCAAATGTAACGCCTTCTGGCCCATGCGCTTGTGCCAGTGGCCAGTAAAGTGCCCCACGTGAGTTTAAAATGGTGAGTGTGCTATCCACAGAACAGCAGCAAGGAGAGCGAAGGGGGTGCGGGTGACGTGACAAAGAAGATAGCTTATAGTCTGGAATCGTAAACAAGGGATTGTCCGAGTCCCACCTGCAGCCAGCTCAAGGTGGGGAACTTCCCTTACGATCGGTGACCCTGGAACCAGCTGCCAGGAGAACACCAGAATGGCACAGTACGGGAAAGATTTCTTCACAGCGCTCCCTCCGAGCACCCAACCTGTGCTGTTTTGCCACATCTCAGCATGGGGTGGGGGGGGGTCAGAGGGGGAGGAGCTGGAGCACTGATTTTTACAGAAAGAAACCTCACATTCCCTGAAACGGCTGGTAAAATTAGGAAGATGTGATAGCTAAGCCTTTCATTTTTCTTTCTAAAAGCACAACTAAGAAATGGCACATTGTGGAGGCAGGAGAATGAGGCAGTAGAGTCCCAAAATTGTAGATACTATCCTCCTTCAACCTCTATGTAAAGAAACACTCCGTGCAAACATAAATCTAGCAGAGTGGGGAGCAGTCTGCATCAAGCAGCCTGTCCCTGCTATACTAACTCTCTGCTTGCAGGGAGATTCTCTTTCCTCAAAAGAAGCATTAAATGCCATCTCCAGCCCCTGTTGTCTCAATGTCCACTTCACTTTACCAACAACAGGATTCTTCTGCCTCATTCTGTTTCATGTGCCCAGCAAGAAGTGGATTAGAATCCACATACTAATTCTGCCTTCCCCAAACTCTCGCCTGCCAAGTGATTTTGGACTGTAATTCCCATCGCTCACCAGGCAGCACGCTGGCTGGAGGTGATGGGAGTTGTAGATCAACCCATACAAGAGGCTTCAGGATAGGAACGGGCAACACTAAATGAAGCAGGCACGTGGACCGATTCAGGCATATTTCAGACAAGGTGGGTACCATGTGAATGCCCAATGTTTTTGGACTGCAATGCCCATGATCCCTTGCCACTGGCTATGTTGGCTAGGAGTAGAACTGCAGGCCAAGAACATCTGGAAAGCTACAACTGCCCACCTGTTTGGGACAAAGTTTCTCCATGACAGAAGGAATGAAGGGAGACAGGCTGTTCCAAAAGACGGTCCAACCGGACCAAGGTGTCCCGGATTTGGACAGAAAGCTGAAACACTCCCACCCAGAACAGCAAACGAATTCTACTCTTCTGACCTAGACAGCAACATGGGAACCATATAAAAATCCTTCTCTAAACTGGCCTCAAACAAATAGCCACCATCACCACTTGGGCTGTAGGATAATTCATCATTTTAACCACCTCAACTGATACGCAACAGCGGCTGCTTGTTGCACAAGACAACAAGAAAGGGAGTGGGTGGATTCTGTTCCTGGCAACAGCCTTCTCCTGGCCTCTTTGTGGGCATGGCAGGAATCCTTAAAGTGCTCCCCCAACATGGAAACCAAGGAAAGCCAACCTTCCATGCTCTGCAACAGAAGGGTGAGGGATTTCTGTAAGACTGTAGCTGGCAATGCTAACAGGTGCTTGGCTTCCATCATCTCTGTTTTGAAACAATGAACTTCCACTTCTCAGTGACGTCTGAAATGCACTTTTGGAAGAAGAAAGAAAGAGAAAAAAAAAACCCAAGCCATCTTCCTATTCTTTGGGGCTTTCGGCTTTAAAGGGAAGATTTTTTCAAAGGGCGTTTTTTCTGCGTTGTAGTCGTGGTCCTCACAGCGAAGTGCGATCCAAAGTGCGATCCTCTTGCAATCCAAAAGGCGAA
Organism: Cyclura pinguis; assembly: GCA_030412105.1. Lineage (NCBI taxonomy): Eukaryota > Metazoa > Chordata > Lepidosauria > Squamata > Iguanidae > Cyclura > Cyclura pinguis. The sequence goes on from CM059613.1 coordinate 2,903,520, forward strand.
AGCCCAGAGCCAAGTGTTTCCGCACCCCAAGCGGCTGCTGATCTGGCCTCGCTTCTGCATTCTGTTAGCAACGGTTCTTCTCCCCCCTGCAGTTTTGAGAAGATATCTTTCTTTCTTTTCGGGGGCGGTGGCGCTGGAGGAGGGGGAGTGTTCACAGTGGTATAACCCAACAACTGAGAGAGAAAGAGATGGGATCGGAGGGATCCCACAAATGACAATTTGGTGCACAGAAGGAACATATGTGACATGGACTGTGGGATCCTTCTCCTTCCACCCTAGAGGTTGTTCTTTTTTTTTCAAGGCGACATTTGAAATTGGCAGGACAGTTAGGAGACATTTCTGGCTTAGATCTGCCTCAAAGTCTCCCCATATTCAAGCCAAAAGTGCTGATGTCTTGGAGTGTTGCTCCCAGTAGCTTTGGAGTGCACACAGACCGGGTGAGGGCGAGGGGCCTTTTGGGAAGTCCTGCCTGGAATGTTGTGTGAAGAAAGGGCTCAAACAGGGGTAGTGGGGAGGAAGGAAGGGCAGGGGAACGGAAGGAATGGCATCCATCACAACAATGGATGGGGTGGGAGACCGTTTCCAGCAGGTCTGCCCCATCTCGTTCACATTTTAATGGGTTTCAATTACCACTGGCTCGTAAACTCCAGATGAGACTCTGTGGGAGAAAGGGAGTGGAGAGAGAGAGAGGAGGGAAGAAAGAAAATATCACTGCTTGTACACGGGTATGCACAAGTTGCATGCTAAAGTGCCAAAAATTAAGCTAAGAAATTAAGAAGTGTTCTATCAGAGATATTGAAGGGAACTAACCTGGCCTGAAATCAAACGTCAGAAAGCTTTTTTGGGTGGGTGGATGGAGAAAAGAGACAGACAGACAGCACTTTAATACAACAAACCTCACCGTATTATCAGAAAGGCACTTCTAGAGTAGTAACAGGAGATGGGATTTCCATCAAGGCAAATTTCAGGGCTACCCAGTCTGTCAGCCCCTCTACCCTGCCGTCGCGTGCTGTACTTTAATGGACTGATAAGTCTACAAGCAGGACACCATGCCCCGAACTGACACACAGAGCAAGCTCAGTGAGGGAGGCAGGATGGGGCAACTGACTCGGCCTGGGATAAGTCCTTGCCAAAGAAAACAGACTGAGGCACAGCCAGCAAAGATGGTGCCCTCCAGCTGTTTTGGGCTACAGCTTCCACAATTCCTGACTGATGGCTGTGCTGTCTGAGGCTTAGGGGAGCTGTAGCCCAACCAAGCATCTCAGCAAGTTACAGAGCAAAGGAGCATGCGTGTGAGTTAGCATCTATACTACTAAGGAGCAGAATTCAAAGTAAAATCAGCTGGGGGTGCAGGTCAGTGATAAAGTCCATGCTTTTCATGCAGAGAGGTCCAGGTTCAATTTCAAGCGTTTCTTTAGGTCATGCTGAGAAAGAGCTCTGAATGAGGACTAGAGTGAAGGAAACTTTGGCTCTTCTAGACTTCAGCCTCCAGAGACACCAGCCAGCATGGCCAATGGTGAGGGGCTGCAGGAGTCTAGCACAGGCATACCCGGAGGGCCAAAAATCCTCTACTTCTGATGTAGCTACAAATGACTCAATGTTCTCCCCTTGGAAGAAGGCAGCCTCCTCAGTGCCACAGGACAGGGAAATGTACAGATGCGAGGTGACCTCTAATTCAAGCATGTGGTACCCCAACCACCCCAGGGCTTTCCCCCTCCTCCCAAGCATTTCTATTTCTCCAGTATTTCCAGGGCACTGCCCCTGCCCCACACTCCCCGCTCCCAACAAGTGCAGTATCATCGCACAAAACACAGGTGCAAGCACAACTGAGGGCCCGCCCTCGACATCTGCTTAGGAACTTTACCTGTTTGCAAGCTGTATCCCGCTGAGGGTAGTTCGGCCATCTCTGCTCACAAACAGCCTCAGGTTACTATCTGTAGAGGAAACCAAAGCAAGGGGAAGAATGAAAAGCAGATCCACCACAATCCCCGGGAGGCCTTGCAGATGCTGAGCGCTGTGAAGCTGAGCAAGGGAATCTCCTCCGCATTTAGTACTTCTCTCGGTCACGAAATTACACAGTCTTCAGTGCAGGGCGACCAGGGTAATAGCACTTTTGAGAACATGCTGCTCATTTCTGCACTAAGAGACAAACTGACAATCGTGTCACAGTGAACAGGAAGGGAGAAGTGGTGCTCTTGGGCTTGAACATCAGCACCATCTTCCTTGTCTTGGGCAAGCCAAAGAGGAAGGCTGTGGCAAACATGAATAAATCTTGCCAAGGAAACCTTCTGAGAGGGTCAGTATAAATCAGTCAACTTGGAGGTACACAGCAGCAACCAAATGCTAGCACAGTGTAACTCCACCCACAGGTATTTTACGCTATATTGAGATGATGTAGGGCCTTGGCCAATGTGTGCCCAAAACCAATTTTTCATGAAAAAGAAGCAAATCAATAATTGGCCAGGCCAGGAATTAAGCTGAGGAAAAACTGAACCAAGGTTCTGGAGGAGCAGAGCTGAATTCCATTTATGAAGTACTAGCACAACCTCACCTTCAGTGTTACTGACGTCTGTGAAGTCCTGACTCTGCATGATTTTCTCCACAATATCATCTGCGTCGATCCGCGTGTCATCCACCCAGGTGGGGTGGCTCTCCACAGAATCCTTTTTCCGCCTGATTGAAAGAAGAGAAAAGGGAAAAATAAAGGTACGCCCTGGTGATTAACACCTCATTTCTGCTTAGAAGGGGGAAGGGGTGCTCAGGGACTGCTTGTGTAATATGTGAAAGAGTTGTGCTCAAGGCTCTCTTTTCATTTCTGCCTCCTTCAGCAATCGAGAAGAGCCTGTGCTTTCTCCTCTGTGCTATTCAATTACAGCATCCAAAATGTAGGGAATTGTTCACAAAAGCAAATGACACTACAAATTAAGCCTAAGCCATTTCTGGGCCGGCCTTTTTTTTTTTTTAAATCATACAAACTTCTTCATTTTTAACATGGAAACTTGTATTTAACTAGAAAAACTTAATGTCCCTTTCATGAGAGACAGCAGGCTATCCACTTGCATGTATATTTTATTCTGTGCAACTCCACATCTTCTGTTACGGTTTTTCACTTATTCATGCTTTGCCTGAGGGTTATGCATAATGTAGTTTTAAAAAATTCATGCATTGTACCTCTCATTGCAAACCAGGACTGGATCATGGTGGCAGAATGCACAGTCTACTCATCTTCTGAACCCCATAATGGGGGAGGCAGGAACAACAGTTACCCCCTCTGGGGGCCACAAAACTTGCTTTGTGGGCTGCTGCAGGATTCCCATCCTTGGACTAGAGCCCCCCGTCTTTACACCAACCTGGTTGACCTCTCTGACAGAAGGTTGGGTCTTGGTGGGCGGGGCGGCTTTTCTGGCTTGTGCTCTCGCTCGCCCTCCGGGCACTCCACTGTCATGCTGAGGCCGCCTGAGGCGCTGCTGCTGGTGGAGGTGTTCCGGCGGTGGGTCAGATCGGACATGCTGGAGGACCGCGAGTGCTCGGTGCTGTAGCCTGTGAATGCGGGGCAGTTACGCATTACGAGTGGCCCTTTTCCACACCCACCACAACCAAAATAAGTATATGCACATGACTCCTTCCACACATTAAGTAGGGGGGCGTTGGTGAACGGGCATGCAGAAAAGAACAGAATTTTACAGAATGATGCCCCCTGAGCCACAACTGCATGGTGTGCTTTGGGTTTCCTTGGCAAGCTTATGTGACAAGCAGTTACCAGAGATTTTGGACTGCTGGCTGGCATAACTTGAGTTCCGTGAATGTCCTGAATGGAACACTTCCTCTGGACTGGACAGGTTCTGGTCTGGTTCCTCTGGCACCCCTGGGAAGAGAAAAGGTGACAAGTCAGAGAGAACAATGATGCCAGACTTCAGATATGCAGTCCTGCTTTTTCCTGTTGGGAAGCTCTGTGCAATCTCTGTTTCAGTTGGCTCAAAGCGAGGAAGCTGTGCTGTCAAATGTCAATATTATCCCTGCAGCAGCAGCCACAGCCCTGGAACTGCCAAACAATTTTCTGCTATGACTGGAGATGAGACCCCCTCAGTCCCCCTCCCTCTGACCTGCTGAGGGGCTGGCCAACTTCTAGACTAGCAAGACCTCCAGTAATTCATTTGGTCTGCAGAGGCACTTCCATTTTTAAAAATTACTCAACTCATTGCAACTGTGGATCAGAAACAGCATTAGCATGACAAATGCTAAATAATGAGTTTGATTCCTCCTTGGCGTCTCCTGTCCTGCGTCCCCCTGTGACACAAGAAGGCAGGAGTTCCCCGTACCTGAGCTGAGAATGGTCGGTCTGGGCTTGCTCTGGCGGAGCGAGCCAATAGTGGTTGATGTGCTGGTGGGGGTGGCGCTGCTGCTGCTGCTGCTGGTGGTTGTCCCTTCGCCTTTACAAGTCAGTTGAAGTGTAGAGTCCTGCCCAGGGATGGTGATGGATTTGGCTGTGGATGGAGGTCTGCAAGAAACCAACACACACGTGCTTTTAGTGGGTTGAGTATTGGACTACGACTCTAGGAGAACAGGGTTTAATTCTCTTTTTTGGCCACGGAAACTCACTGGGTGACCCTGGGCAAGTCACACTTTCTCAGGGTAGAAGACAAAGGCAACACCCCCTCTAAACAAATCTTGCGAAGAAAACCTCATGATATGATTGCCTTAGGACCACCATAAGTTATAAATGACTTGAAGGCACACAACAAGAAAGAAAAGAAGTCCCAATGTTTTTGGGGAAAGGTTAAGCGCTTTTGAAGAGCCCCACAGCAGCTGAACAAATGAAATCGACAGTGTGGTAAGGAGGGTTGAACACTGACTAATATAACTGGAGATTCTTAGCATATAGAGAAATACTGCGGGAATGGCCAAGCCAGGAAACAGGTAGTGGTGAAATCACACAAGGGGTGCTTAAAATGTGATTTCGTGGTGTCTGTTTCTGGCAATGGCTGGTGAAGCAGCTGTTTGGTAGAAACTGCTGGTCACTCCTGTAGGGTGATCCAGTGAAGGATGGCAGGTAACTACCAACCTACCTACCTAATACCTTGCCTTCCTCCCAACAGGAGACTCAAAGTAACCCATACTGTTATACTTAGATTGCTTCATTTAAGTTAAAACAAGATAGCTAAAACAAGATGTCGTGCAAAAGTTTAGAAAGCAACAACAACAACATTAAAGCATTTGAAAAGACATTCGGCAATACTGACACATATTTTAAAAAACAGCAGGGCAACATAGTGGTAAGTGCTGAGGTAGGGGTGGAGATTGGGATGACTCACTCAGTGCTGCGCAAGTGTGTGGTTCCAAGTGAGTATTTGCTGATCGGCAAGCAGCCTCCACAGCCATCAGTGGCCCACAATCGTGCTGGGAAGCAGGTGTGGAGGGGGCTGTAAGCTGGGCCAGCAAATACATTCTGTACGGAGTGAGATGCCTTCGCCTCCACCACTGTCTTAGCTGTTACCGGTAAGTGGGGAATTTCCTGTTCTCAGCATCCTTGATTGTATCCCAGCAGTGGGACTGTATCCCAGCAAACCACCCAACCAACACCAACGGTTCTAATTCTTCAGAGAAGCTGATGATCCCGGCCAGCCATTCTGCAATAACATTACACCTCAACCAATCTTCTCCTGAGAAGAAAGGGAAAGCAGACAGAGGCACACAGAAAACCACCCCTGAATTTTCAGTTCAAGAGCTTGTTTCAAAATTACTCACGTTTTGAAGCAGGGGTCTCCAGAGAGCAGGGACATGCCAATGGTTACCTGGGGAAGATTGAAATGTATTTTTATTAATTAAAATGTTTATATCCCACTCATGATCCAGAGAGCTGGAGATCTCAGGGTGGCACACAATGAAACCAACAAATTTCAAGCTGTGAATAATAAAAATCATTTTGACAGGTTGGAAGCATGCAGTTCTCCTTTGCAATTCCAGACATACAAAGTGGAGAACAGTCTTCCGATAGCAGCCTTTCATTGTCTTTTCAACAACTGCTGCCAAGAACGAACACAACTGGAAAGAACAGGAGAGGGGGCAAGGGATTCTTCAAGCAGACAGTCAGGCTGAAATCCAGACAGAGCACCAGGCAATGGAGTCCCCTTCCAGAATTACCTTCAGGATGGAGTTGTCCTGCCGGGTGTTCTTGGTGTCATACCCCTCCAGCAAGCAGCATCGGACAGTGAACCCAGAGCCTGCAAACTCTGCCAGATTCAGGTCAGCAAAACCCAGCTGCAAAGGCAACAGATTTGGGGAGAAATCTCAGTACTTTGCAACACATGAAATACAGTGTTGTTGTTTTTTAAAGGAGCACATTAAAGTGCAGCAAGCTGTAGAAACTGGCAGTATCTATACTTCAGGAAGGAGCATGTCACATTCCTAACCCCAATACTATTCAGGAAATGCTGAGATAGCGGGTGAAGGAAACAGAATTGTCATTCTGGCAAGGACAGCGTTAACCCGCCTGGAGCCATTGCATAACCAAGGACACAGAAGACACTAGGTCACTGATGTGGAAAAACACACTCCTATGCCCGCACACACAAACATAATAAGGCACTCTTTGTACTGTGCCACCCCAGAATGCATTGCAGCATGTGAGCCAAGAGATGAAAGGATATTGTTGTAGATGAAATCAGAGCACTGTTCCTAAGAAACAAGATTGAGAGATTGCGGAGAAAGTATGCTCCCAGGCTCATTTTGAGAAATTCAGGGCAATGAGTGTGAGATGTTCCATTAAGTCTATACGCAAGGCACAGGAAAGTTTCAGAAACCCAGCCCCAATGGGGGAGGTGAGGAACAGGTTTCAAATCCTGACTTCTTCACATGCTGATACATCTCGGGAGAGCAAAGAAAACTTCGAGGAGTTAAATTTTGAGGGATTAAAATTTCACCTGTTCCCCCCTACCCCAGATCTAGATGAATGGAAACGTAAGTGAAGGGACGAGCAGAAAGGATGTTACCAAGAAGAATGAAAAGCAGGCTTTTGAACAAAAGCAGACAAAGTCATGCGAATTTCAGGTGTTTTCAGTAACTAGCCTATTTCTGCTCAGACATTCTAGCTCACTGCGGGACAGTGCTAACTCTAAAATGCCCAAACCTGCTTATCAACTGCTGGGACCCTAAATAGGGATTCTTAAGTCAGGCTCTTTTTATCATAGTTGCACCATTAATTGAAGTCTCTTAAAGCTGCTTTGCCCTCCAAGCTTCATACCACAAAGCCCACAATCTTGTACAAATCACAGCACACATTCATTTTTTAAAATATGCTGGGGTGTCAAAAGCACTTTATGTATGTTATTTTAGTAAACCTTACACAAAAATCTGTAGGTTGCCTTAGGATTACTGAAAGAAATACAAATATATTTTATGAACGGACTTTAAAAAAAAACCCTAATGTTTTTTGTGTGGCAGAGTATGGAAATAGAGAGAAGCAGTATGTTTATAGACATCTAGAGACTCTGTAGAAGAAGTGACATTAGAGATGGAGAAATTACTCCATCCCCATCACCTTATTCTTGGTATTTAAAGTCACCTACTTTCATAATGAGTGGCATTCCCCAGCTGGAAAACGCGCCCCACCCTCTGCAATTAGTCAACAGCTGGGAACCCTGAAGGAGGAAGAGGATTCCCTTGTTATCTGTAATTCAGAGAGGAGGTGACCTACTTCTTCCACATTTTTAATTCTGCCTGTTTTTCAAAGTCACTTATCCACTTGCGAATGCCTTCCAGCCAGAAATATAAACGGGGAAAAGCTTGTCTTTGTCAAGAAACAGGCCTCAGTTCTCTGAATGCCTCCACGCAGAGCAGAAAACGGCAAGACTCTTGCTTCGCCAAGGCATACCCACCCAAAGATGCCGTTGGCTCCCAAACTCAGCCACTACCACTGCTTTGGCCGAGTTGCTGACGTCTGAGCTTTTTCAAGGAAATGGATTCCTGAGGAGACGACTGAAGGCAGCCCAAGAGGAAGGTCAGCCCATTCTAACAAAAGGATGTTCAAATATAATAACCTATCTGTATAGCTGCCTTCATTTTCTCATCCACCGACCAGCACCACCATCCAGAGGGTGGTGCCAGTCCACTCTGTCAGACAAAGTAATTGAGGTGCTTCCCTGGACAGCGATTGTGGGGGCGGGGTAGCTTTCCACTATATAACATTTCCAAACCAATATTGGTCAAGATCTCTTCACAGCCACCTCGGTTTTACAAACAACTACCTGACTCTGGTCAATGCAAGAGTAAGAAATCAGGATCCACGACATTATGTCTGCCTCCCTGCCCCACTGATATCACCAGTAGAAGACTCTGCTTTTTAAGTACTGGATCAACTAACTTGTAACAGAGGTTCTCTTGTTTTGTCCCTAAAACTATTTTAAAATCCCAATGGAATTCATTTCTTGCTAATAGTGGGTTCACAGAAGAAACTGGAAAAGGAAATGAAATGTTGCCATAGGGAACAGGAAGCTAAGCAGGGTCAGCCCTGGTTAGTACTTGGATGGGAGACTGCCAATGAATACCAGGTGCTATAGGTTATTTTTCAGAGGAAGGAACTTGCTTAAGAAAACCCGAGAAAATTCATGGAGATGCTGTAGGTGACAGGTGACAGAACTAAAAATCACAGGAGGGCCTTGGAACCAGTGGGTCTCCAGATAGGGCCAGACTCCCATCACTCCTGATCACCAGCCATGCCAGCTGGGGCTAACAGGAAGGGGTTTCCAAGTAAATGTGGATGGGCACAAGTTCCTTGAGATTTTCATAAGGAATCTGGCCAAAGACCTTAGTGGAAACCACTGTCAATAGGTTGAAATTACGGACTAGAAGGAACAGTGACCCAAAGACCCCATATAATGTGGCAGCTTTATATGTTGATTAGTCATCTTCTCTTAGCTTCAAACTCCTGTCTCTGCATTATACGGAAAATCTAAACTACCTTGCAGGCCTGTTGCAAGGATTGCTGAGAAAATATACGATGCCTGTTACGACATTATTGCAACGAGAATAAGGAAATGAGAAGCTTCTCATTTGTCACATTCCTCTTACCTTGGAATAGGTCTTCCCTCCTTTCAGTTCCTGTAATGAGAAGAAAAGGGAGGGAAAAAAAGAGGACATAAGAGAGAGGACACATCACTACTGTTGCAGGACTGAGAGAAAAGCTGTTCTTCTGCCAGTCAGAACATAATTATGGGTACCCAGGGACTGCTCACTGGACACCAGCCCATTCAAGTGAAGATACCTTTCAGTCCAATACTAGGCATCCATCCACTGCTTCAGATAATTTGCTGCCTCACTGGGTATTCAGATAGGCTTGTAGGCATCTCTGGAAAAGTGAAGTGCCTTTGCCCAGGGTGAGTCTAGCCATCCATCAGGCAGCAATCATTAACTTCTGATGCTGATTATGCGTTTCCAGCCAGCTAATCTGAATCTACTCTGTCTGCATTTGCTAGATCAGGGATGAAGAAAATGCAGCCGTCCAGAAGTTGCTATACTGCAATGCCCATAACCCTTCAGCCACTAGCTATGCTGGTGAGACCTGTACAGAGTTAAGTTCAAGATCATCTGGAGGGCTGCTTCCTATCACGGCCCTAAATCCTCTCCACGGAACAGGAAGCCGCCTAGGAATGCACTGAGCTTGAGAAGTCAGCTACAAAGAGCAACTGTTTACAAGTGAAAAGCTGTCAACGCATAGGCTGTGGTGGGACTTTGAGTGGGACCAGATTATTCTAAGTACAGAGTAAGGATGTGTTCAGCCTAGAGGGCACCAATATTTAGAACAGCAACATTTTGTGGTCATAGCACCATAAACTAAAAGAACATCTTTGCACACAGACAGCTTTGGAACTTTGATATGCCCTGCCTGGAAGTATGTAGGGCCCCTCCCCACTCCCTTTAAGATAGTAACTCTGATCCAAGAGAAGTCATGGTCCTTGAAGTAACCACTAGGTCTCACTGGTGCCACTTAAACCAGAAGCCAAAGAGAAGAGGGGAGTGAGAGACCATTTTTGTTAAAATAAAATGCTTACCTTGCGGACAGACACACGGCAGATGCAAGGATCCAGGAGGCCTGTGGCAGGATTGGCACTCATTTTACAGACAAAGGTAAATTTCTTCTTCCAGCGGACACAGTTCTCCTGAACTTCTTCCCTGTGTTAAAAATAAAAAAAGAACAATGCTGGGTGGGTCAAGGAACTACTGCCAGATTTTACAATCATGTTACTTTGCCTGTAGAAGTCATTTACATAAGGGGGAAAATCAGCACCTGCTGTCTTGAAGTTGAGGGACACATCACGAAGCCCCAAATTGGTATTGAGATGACATGTCCCACTTTGCTGATGCCACAATTTTATTGCAAAACTAGAATTTACATGATGTAAGTTGCCTTAAAGTTGTCCTCCAGGGCCATAGTCCAACGGTCAAACCACTACATAACGTCCCCACTAAAATGGGAACATTCAAGAAAGCAGGCTGATACCTGGCTCACATCTGTCAAAAGGAGAAAGCAGAAATTGAGTACGGAAGATTGTACGCTCTCTCTTTCTTCCTCTTCAGTTGCCTGCATGTTTTATCTCAGCGGAATTGAAAGGAACAGGAAAAACTGTGGATAAAGGACACTGGACATCTAACAAAATGGGCAGCGTGAGCAAGGGCAGATGATGAGAATGGTCTGGCCAGGACAAGGTAGGCAATTGTGCTTGAGCAAATTCCTACAGCTTGGTTTTATGGGCAAACAAACAAGAAGAAACATTGAGTCTGTGTCTGCTGGCAGTGGGTTCAGCAGTGAGAAAACACAGGTTTCATTTCTTCTCTGCACTTTATCCTCCAGGGTAGCCTTAGGAAGGGGAAAAAACATGGGTCGAACTGGAAAAACTTTCTTTTCTTTTTTTCTTTTCCAGGGTAAACAGCCACAAGCAAAGCATGTATCTGTCTGCCTCTGTCCACACTGGGAGAGGATGCACTTTTATGAATCAGGAATGCCGGAACAATCTATTTATAGGTTATTCTTCAGACAATTAAGCTCAGGGCATAATTTGGAGAGGATGAGAAGCAGACAGTGCTGAGATGAGCTGGAATTGGGAGTTCTGTTGCCACAAGCTAGTGTTTTTAAAAGCATTAACAGGAGGAAAGAGTAGAAAAAAAGCACCAGAGAGGCACGAGATAAGACTGTGCTTCAATAATTAAAAGCAGCTCTCTGCCCCCCAGGCATTATGCAAGTGAACAGAATCAGTGTTGCTAGGAAGAAAAGTGCTTTATTATTGCAAGCTTGAGTGCCATTTGCTTCCAGCACCTGTGCGTTGGGGAACAATCCCTGTCCCCCTCACCCCAAAAATGCTCAGGTATGGAGGATAAGTCCAGAAAAGCTAAACACTTCCCAAAACATAACCCACCCTCCTTAATTTTCAAATGCCACAGTATGGGTAATACTCTTCCAAGTGCCAACTTTTTTTTTTTTTTAACAGAAGTGCCCTGTTGGGTGAGACCAAACGCCTATCTAGCCAATCATGCCATTTTGCACAGTGGCCAAATACCTCTGAATACCTTTTGCATACAGAGCCAGCCTAACACAGCTATGTCTTTGTATATACTTTCATTAGTCATCTGTCACATTGTGATCTCCAAAACTGAGACACAAACAAACAAAACCATCTCCACATTTGAAAAAGCTCTCCCCAAGAGATGAAAAAATCCTGGAAATTGTAAAGTCATGAGAGAGAGAAAAAAGAATGTTCTTTCCATTTCTTTGGGAAACCCCCCCAGATATTTTCTGAAATATATATATTTTGACCCTACGGTGAATCTGTCGCAGGTTTTCTGGGGGCTGAGTGTGTGCGACACCCCCAAAGTCACCCAGTGGGTCTCCATGGCCGGGCGGGGGAACTGAACTCTGGTCTCCAGGGTCTCAGTCCAATGCTCAGCACTGTGCTGGCTCCCACTCTGTCCAAGATCACACCACTAAATGTAGACCCTTCCTTCAATTTCGTGCTTTGTGGTGGCCAGGTTCCTCTTACTGCCTTTTCAGACAGGAAGCACCTTTGGACAATCCCCACTTCTGAGCTTTGTATACCTCACTGGGTTGTTGTGAGGACAAAAAGGGGTTGGTGGAAGGAAACCTGTGTAGACTTCCCTGAGTTCCTTGGAGGAACAGTGGGAAATAAAATGTCAACAAAATGGAATTAACTTATATGACTGCTTTGCTGCAATACTCCTGTGTTTAACAGCAACATTACTGATTCACTCCGAAGCAGTAAACTTTCCCAGGAGGACTTCCTTTCTGTTATTTCTGGTTAGCAAGTGGAGTCATGCTGCTCTTAAGCAGAATTCTAGAAATAAGCTTCAGATGGTACCATAAATTTTGGGTTATGTCTGTGTGTGTGTGTGTGTGTGGTATTTTTTTTCCTTCCTGCCCAACTCCTGTCTTTAAAGAAAATTACAGGGGATGTGTTTTAAAAGCTGACCTGGATAAGAGAGAAAAAATGGAGCTTAGCTGTGAAATATACAATTAAAGAGGGCGCGTGCACAGAAAATGAACGAGCGAAGAAGTGCTGGTGTGTGTATGTATGTAATAAGACACAGAGAGGGAAGAAAGTGACCAACATTTCACAACTAAGCCCACAAAATAAGAAGTCAGAAATAGATGTGTCCAAATTTAAAAAGTTATTCTGTGACTGAAGAAAAAAATAAAATAAAAGAGACTGAAGACTACCCATAAATGCCAGCTCATCACTGGTCTTGCAAGAGACTGTTCAGCAATAGTGTTACATCCCTGGCCTGTATTTTTGTCTGGCTAGTATGTGATCTCTGTCCATCTAAATATTTTCATTATAATTTATATGCTTACTCTAGAAAAGAATAAAATACACAAGTCTAGAATAAGTCTAAGTAAAAGTCATTCTCATGGTATAAATGTAATTTCTGTGCAAAGACTTGAACAATGTGTCATAGTTTCTGTTATCTTTGTTGTGCTTATTAAAAATGGTTTATGGTTTTAACTGGCTTTAATTTTTTTTTATAGCTTACTTGTCATTAACTTCTGTGAATTTTATCTATAGGATTTTTAAATCTGTTTATTTTTTTAAAATCATTTTCCTTTTTTTTTTATCTGTGAGCCAACTTGAATCCCAAACTGGGAAAAAGGGGGAAGAGGATGATGAAGAAGATGATGATATAAAGTCATTTTTCAAAACAGGACACATCTGGAACAAAAAGACAAATTTTAAAAAATAAAATTCGAGAGAAATAGATAATAGATAAGAAATACTAACTATATTAAATGACAGAACTGGTTCCAGCTGTAATGGTGATTTATTTCTCTTAGTTTTCCAGTGTTACAGACAATGTGGACATGTCCTGGAAAATAAAGACTACTTCTGTTTCAGAAAGTCCCAGGCAGATCGTATTTCCAATACAGTTCATTTTATATAAAAGCTTCCTAAAATTTTACACTGAAAAAACTGAAGTAGAAGAAGCCAAATATCCAACATCACACATGCATATGTTCCCCAGTGCACACAAAGGCCAGACTTAGTTCTTCCCATTTACAGTTTTGAGCCTCCAGAATTTTCCAGCTGGATAAGCCAAAAAAAAAAAAAAAAGTGTGTATGGGGAAGCAAAACAGCTAGTAAGATTGAGGGAGGGGAGAATACTGCTGGCTATTTCAATTTTTAGAAAAAGACAGATGGAAGAATCCAGTCTCTCGTTTGTTAAATGTCCTGGAGGAAGTGTTTAGAAGCCTGAAGTAGGTTTTAGATGCAGAAGGAATCTCAGGAAGCAAGTAGTGCTATTGGGAGCGAAGAGACATTGGTGACAACAGTAATGGCCTTCTCCCTTCACTGCATAAGCCAGGAATTACACAAAACGTTTAATAGCTTTGTTTACTTTTCATTCTCGGGGGTCATTGAGCTTTTGTGGTATCCGCCTGATTGAAACACACACTTCCCACTAAGATATAAATCTGGGTCAAGCCCTCAAAGCACCACTAATCCTCTTGGGTGATTGCTTCCAACAGATGGCTCAGCCAAGCGCTTGGGCTGTGGGGATGCCCCCTTTGCAGCAAGGACAGAATCACCCTACCTGTCCCTGACCAGGTAGGGTCCAGCCAACTTGTATCATTAACTAGAGGCCATTTCCCCATTGTAAAGTAAAGAAAGCAGCAGCCTTTCTAAAAGTTCAGTTAGTTCAGCCTTGCTTCCCAGACAGCATACAGCTGGCCCTCCACATTTTCGGGTTGAAGTGTTAGAAGAGCAACTCGTGGAAGGTAACAAACCACTGTAGCTCTCCTGCCCGGAGATCTTGGAGGGCTGCAACCTTCCCCAATCATTTTTTTTTTGTTCTAAAATCCCTTTGGGGGCATTTTGGGGGTCCCTGGACCACACTTTCCTCAACCCTGGTCTAAAACATGATGCTGGTCCTTCCTATTCCTTTGGAGCAGCAGGGCATGACGTTCACAGCAATCACAAACAAGCAGGGATAGTTAATGAAAGACAAAATGCAAACACATCAAACACAAGGCTGTTGTAAATACAACTCCAATGTGTTGCTTATGCAATGCTTGTATAAAGTGTGTGATGCTCAGGACTCTGAAATGATGGGATGAGGCCTCTGCATGGATGATGAACAGCTATCATATCTGGGTATCACACACTTGTATAAAAGCACTGTGTAAGCAACATTTGGGATTGTAAGTACAACAATCTTGCACTTACAGCATTTACGGGGACCAGGACATCTGAAGGAACATCTCTTCCTTCTTATACCTACTCTACGGAAGGCCAGTGGTGGATGTGTGAGAGAAGACCTGTTTGGTCGTAAGACCACTTGTGGTTCTGCCCTTCAGCAAATGGTGAAAATACGGTTCTTTCAAAGATTTAGGAAACACAAATGCCAATTAATTTATGCTCCTCTCTCTGCTGTTACAATTTATAGCTGAAGGCTTCTATTTTTAGATGTTGTGTGTGTAGGTGTTAATTGGACTGCTTTCTGACATGTTTTATTTTTAAATTGTTTTTAATGGTTGCTAGGAAGCCTGTGGGTCTTTTAAAATTTAGAGCAGTTTGCTTTTGGGCAATCTTGTGCTGAGATTAGAAGACTTTTCCTCTCTTCCAGTTGTGGCTTTGCAAGAGACGGCTCTTTCATCCCTTCCAGCTATGGAGAACACATGCATCCAAAGGTCATAAGGAGCTATGAGCACACTGAACTTTATGGAAGTTACGGGAAGCAGAGATCATAACTACCATTGACTGTGTCTCTGTGACTGAAGACAGCAGGGGTTGCCCACATAAAGCATGCGACATGAGGCAAGAAGCAATGCTTGTGGTATTCAAGCTACAAAACAAAGTTGCCAAACTGGAGCTGACCCAGTGGAGAAAACACAGCCCCAAATTTGTCTTGATACTTAACACCTGAAAGGGGCTGTCAAAAGAGTCCCCTTTTCAGTACATTCTATGAGTAGAGGTTGGGCACATTCCAAAGAAGAAAAATCTCAACTGATCCCCAAAATCCAGGCCTGCTGGAAATCCAAAGGATTTTCTTATTGTGCACAGCTTTTTATTTGTGCTTGAGTGACCGAATTAGGTTTTAAATATCCAGAAGGTGGGTTGTCTAAAAAATAGATGCAAGTGTATATATAATTTTAAATGGGGTTCAGTATCCTGTGTTTTAAAACCTGCTCCTCCTGCCTTTTAGAAGTCCATCCACACCACTACTGTGGTCTGAGTTAAAAGTTTACCAAATTGGGCTGACAAGTCCAAAACGGAGAGCCCGTTACCACTGCATGCTTGCTTCCATCTCACCTCCAATGAGCTCAAAGCAGCACTATATGGGCAGTAGACATGTGATGTCCAGCCACTGTCCTGACTGGGACTTGCTCAGGTTGTGCACTGCCCCACATCCCTTCAGGATCCTGAGTGTCCCTAGCCAGAAAGAGAACACAATTTGATGGGATGTTTCAAAAGTCGGGTGCTTCCCATACCGCAGAAATGTCTAAAGCTTGACCACCATGCCAGATAATTTCAAATCCAAGCACATGCAAGATATCTCCAGTACCCTTTGAGTTTTAAGATCCAAAAATACTATAAATGTATGACACAGAAGCTTTAGATCCAAAAAGCTACAAAAGCCTGGAATACAATAGCAAGGCTCAGGATCAAAAGCATTTTGTCATGGCCACAAGACATACCCACGACATAACCAGTCATCCTAAGAAAGTCACTCATTCGTGACTCTGCTCACGTCATCTGAGACAAAACAGCCAAACTCAACAGATGAACATTCAGCTGCTTCATTCTCTACATGTTGTTTCTTTCCCAGAACACTGCAGTAATTTTCCAAGCAAAGATGGGGAGAAAAAAAACATAAGAGCAAAGAAAAAGACATTTTTAATGAAAAAGGAATGGCTCAGAAACAGATGATGTAAACATTGTTATCAAGTCGAGTTTGAATTTAAGTGTTGATATAAGCCAACACTCAGATGTTCCAGCAAGCATTTGCTAAAGGTCACTCAAAGTTACCGCACCCTCCTACCCATGAAGTTACACTCATGCTTTCCTAACCCACACAATTACTGAGCTGCCTCCAGACCAGGCTTCCAAAAATCCAGTCCTGTTGCTAAATCCAGTCAAACCGCCTTCTTGTCACCCCCTGGCAGAAGAGGCTATACAGAATCCTAAACATGGAATAAGATTTGCAAGAACTTTTGTCCAGACACAAGTGTTTAGTGAGAGACCGTTAATGCATGTTCTACCAAGACTGGACATAAATAGATCCATTTGGACAAAATTCATACACTGGAGGCCAGGTGAGTTAAGACATCGAGGCATGATTACTGGAACAGTAATGTTTCCTCAGAGACATAGAACATGCTGCTACAAGCACATCTGAATTTGATTATCTGCCACTTGTAAACAGACAGCAACTGCTAAGAAACACTGGATAAAACAATAGCTAGGCACACAATGTAAACGCAAACTACATGTGAGATGCAGCATATTGTTCACTACTGTCAGAGCTTTGTTATGAATCAATGTTACATTCAAAATGGAGCATCTCGTCCGCAGAATCACCAGGTCATGTATATCCTCCTTCTAGCACTGTAAAGCAGCCTTCCCTGATAGTTAAAGGAATGACTTAGAGGATTTGTATTCTGATTCTAGATTCCTGCTACTTAGCCCAGGTATAACTTTCAACAATAACAGCCTCTTCAATCTATGGCTATAAGATTGCAATCTAAAGCACCCCTAAACCTCTGAGATTTAACATGACCTGTAGCACTGCAGCTTCAAAAAAAGAAACGTAAAAAATGAAGGAAAAAAGCATTACTAGAGAGAAGAAGTTAAGTGTTACGATCGCTGCTGCAAGAGAGAAGTGAAATGAAGCACAAATTGGAGTAAGTGGGCTGTTTGACCCAAAATCTTACTGCCACATCTTTAGAGAGAGAGAGAGAGAAAAAATACATGGACTGCTTTTGGTTAGCGGCTAGTAAGACTTGCCAGAGAGAAATATCACAAGGGAGACCAAGTGAGCTCATGCTGCAGTTCGGAGCAGATGTGTCTTGGGAGAAGCGAAGCAATAGCTGGGCAGGCAATGCTCTGCTGTAGAGAAAAACATTCAGAATCTTCTGCAACACAGTTGAATATCCCGTCACAAATTCCTGAGCTGGATAGGAATGCTCTCTTGAGTCTGCTGTCTAGTCATCGATTTTGGAAAAATATGGGTAGGCAAGATGTTTTTTCACTCTAGCTACCCCAACAATGTTACACGGTGTTCTCCAAGGAGTCAAGGCTCGGTTACCTCCAGGAACTATTCTTTAGGATAGAATTTCCACTTACTTTGGGTGACGGAGGTTAAGCCAGTAAAAGAGGTGGGTGATGTTTTACTGGTTTGTGCAGTATTCTATTTGATTTTAATAAGCAGCTAGCCTATGTTCTTGTTTGAAATTGATACCTTTAGGCACCCAACACAGGATCACATGTACTTAAAGGGTGATAAATTGAGGCAAATCAGCCAAAAAGAAGAAATGATTAAGCAGAGAAGCAGATAATGAGTACCATTCTTTTCAGGCCATGTTGACACATTATGATGAACAATACAGAAAAACTGAGTGTATACACAAGATCATGTCCTGTTATTCTGGGTGTGGAATAGCTACAGCACACTTGTAATCATAAACACAGGTTAGAATGATGCGCTATATAGCAAATGTGGATACACCAAGCACTTCTTTTATACCCTAATCTCTTCACAAAAAGGTAGTTAATGAATAGATGGGTGGAAATCACTTTATATTAGAACATCTTGCTATATACTGTAGAACTCTGAGTGGTGTAGTTTTGAGGCTAATACTAGAACTGAAATGGAAACTGACATCAAGTCACCTCACTTATTTGTCAAATTAGGTAATGGGATGAAACAGAGAGAGATAAGAGTCGAGAAGTTTTAAGGTCATTAGGTGAAAGCTTTGGAGGCGTATTCTTTCCTGCTAGGCCATTCTAAAAATTGGGATTTGGCTTATAGTATTAACAAGTCTTGCTGAGAAGTGAAAGGGGACAGTTAGGAGCTTAACACAGAAAGCCATTATCTACACGTGATTAAGGATAGCTGAAGTCAGGGGTGGGAAACCACTCAAGTTCCAATTCATTTGCAAATTATTCATTTTTGCAGGGAACTATACATTCCAGCATGCCAGAGAAGAAGGGTCTATGAATGGCCTACCAGGTGTGATAGGCAAAGAAACAACCCAGTTGACTTCTAGACATTGGGTAAGAGCCCATAATTTGTACACATGCTTCTCAAGAGTACCTGAGTGGCTAAAAAAACAGAGAAAAATATTAGATTCTTTCACCAGATGCAGTAAACTTGATTACACAGGATCACATGTTTTTAAGGTCTTGTTTCCAAAAGTCCATAAGGAGATCAAAGCTCTTACACACTCCCCTTCTCTCAGTCCAGATTTCATGTTGATTTGAGCAGGGGGATCATCCACGTCATGCCAATAAGCAGCCCACTCCTCCTTTCAAGAGGACAACATGACTGAAGGCCCACCCTTCAAAGCACACTACAGCCAAGCATATACTGTTCACTCCCCTCCACCCACACTCTTTCCAAAAAATGTTTCCAGAGCAATAATATGAGTAGACAGACTAGTCAGGCTCTCCATTTTTACTGTGTCTCTTTCAGCCAGGGTGAGGCCTAAATCTTATTTGACAAGAAAGGCTCACTAAAATGGAGTATGAGAACCTCTTCAGTAAAGTGAAAAGGTAGAGGTCAAGAGCTGTTGGTTTTATGAGGTTTCCTCTTCCTGCTCTTTATTATCTCCAACTCACCCCTCATAAACGGCTCTGCCTAAGAACCTTGCCCTGATATAAAGCTAGATTAATACCTGCTGTGAACTTTCCCCTTGCTTTTATCTCTGAAGGCGCAGTGTTTAAACAAAGCATAAGAGAGGAAGTAACAGAATAACTCATATTACATAACAGGAGTCATGAAAAAAGAACTTTAATTATACAAGAGGTTCAAACCCCAACAGGCTTGGGCATGTCCTGTCCTATGTCACTACAAGGTGCTATCCAAGCTCACTGTCAATATTAAACCACTCATCAAAACATTATCAGACAACACGTGGCATTTTTATGGTCATGGTACAGAACTCAGTTCTGGGTGGGGAAAGAGAAAGTAGACTGTATTTCAGCATTTTTAGCACTGCCAAGAACTATTTGGTAATGCAGGGCCCAGAACCATAAACATGTTAAAGATATAAGGTATTTAGAATTTTCTTCTGCCCCACCCAGTTTACCTCTTTCCAACTTTGTCAACAACTACTTGTGGCCCTGTTTAGTCGCATTATTTTGATGGCTTTTTCTGTTACTTCTAAAGGAAGATGCCAGATAAATAGTGCTATAAAGACCAGGATCCCTAAATCTTTCTGTACGGCCATCTAAATCTACATCTTTAAATTACAAAGATGTTGTCTTGACCCTATATGAGTTCTCAAACACACAAGTAAAAGTGCCATATGTCAGAGGTTTATCTCCATTCTACTTGAAGATGGTGCCAGAGATTCAAATAATCTCAGAATTTTTCACAAACAACAATAAGCTTGAGATCACAAGATAACTACCATGACCTCAGTTCAGTATTTGTCCCAGTTATAGTGGCCTTGATTGCCAAACCCACAGGAGCTCCATAACACCAAGCAGGGTCAGCTGTGGTTAGTATTTGGACAAGGAAACTGCCAAAGCAAAGCAATCGCTGTGGGATAACAACAGCAAACAACCTCTCAGTATTCCTTGCCTAAAACAACCTCACAAAATTCATTGGAATTGCTATAAGTTGACAGGCATTATAGTATTACAGAACCACTGCTAGCATTAAGCATACAACAGCACTCTCACTATAGAGAGGACTATGTGTACACAGGGCTACCACTGCTTATTATGGGACAGAACAATTTGCAGATGTGTAGTTAAAATGGGCATTTTATGTTACAGCTGCAGTTAACATTCTTTTGATTGTTGAAACAGCCTGCAGAGAATACGTTAGCAATATGATTTCACTGGTGAAGGTACTGGCTCAGGTTCTGAATTTGCTTCTATCAGCAGGAGCATTCCTTGACAGATGCTTGTGTCTGGGGAAAGGGCCAGGGAGACTTTCACTGATCCTTGCCTTTTTTTTTTTTGTGCCTATGAAAAGTTTGTTTTCCGGTGCTCCAGAAACTAGGACACAGAGCAATGGATTCAAACTACAAGAAAAGAGATTCCACCTGAACCTCAGGAAGAACTTCTTGATCGTCAGAGCTGTCCGGCAGTGGAATATGCTGCCTCCATATGGTGGAGTCTCCTTCTTTGGAAGTTTTTGAACAGAGGCTGGATGGCCATCTGTTGGGAATGCTTTGGTGTAGGTTCCTGCATGGCAGGGGGTTGGACTGGAGGGCCCTTGTGGTCTCTTCCAACTCTATGATTCTATGGTTCTAAGGTCAGGGTACCATCTGCAGGTTTCCTCCTTTTCCTCCAATCCTATTCTGATATCAAAAAGTCTCTCTTGTTCATGATCACCTAGTAAGAATCCAAACCAATGGAATTATACGTATGTGCTTATGAGTGAGTTAGTCAATATATGTATTGTTCTAATAATCTATACTTAAAGATACAATTAAAGGCAGACACAAAAGAATCTAGAAGTGTGAATACCACAGTGAATTCAATAGAAGAATTCTCAACTTATTCTGAACACTGAACTTCGTCACCTAGCTAAACAGATTGGCAGCAAGCTAAGCACTTCTTCGCACAATGTGTAATTTACTTAGGAAGTGATCCAATTGGAAGTTTCAAGGAGAAAGCATTAACCACGTGCTTCAAGCTCTCCTGCTGAGATCAATGGGGCTTAAAACTGCTTAATTTGATGAGGTCATGCCCTTAATTTGTAATCGCAAAGAAGTGATGGCCACTAGCATAGGTGGCTCCTAGAAAGAAAGACATTTTTTAGCAAACCCTACTAGGAATATGCTCTTTCCAGTTACCAGATGATACAGGTGACAACCTCCCAAGGAATCTAGCTAGGTTTGTTTGGAAGACATAACCCTGACCTAAGGCAGTAAGACAGGGTTTTTAAAAAACCTATTAAGAGGCATCATAAAAAGCTGAAGGAGCCCCTATTCAGACAGTCAGAGAGTCCTGCCAATCAGTAGAAGGACCCTATCTTGTTTCAACACATTTTGGTTGGTATCCTCCAGCTCTTCTCTTCTACGGGTTTAATGAACTGAAGTAACCTTCCGAAAATATGAGTGCACATCACATTTTTCTTAGCAACAGCATCACTGATCTGATGCAGGAGGCGGGGCTCATGAGAAGCCAGTGGAAAGAGAAACAGCTCCTAGAGGAACAATTTTGTTCCCTGTGACTCCTCGACAGATTCACCCCCTCCTTGCACAAACTAGACTATTCATTTTGTGAACATAAGCACAACTGTTCCTAACAAGTGGAAACAATTTCTCCAAAACCCAAGCCATAAATGTGATTCAGGATCATGCTCAATGGTGCCACACTGAGAGCAGCTCAGGAAGACAAGACAGGAATATGTGCTATGGCTGCAACATGTTTGTGAGCAAAGAACAGGTTTGCAGGAACGGGCGAAAGGGCCAAGGAGAATGGCTCCATTCTGCAGCAGGGGCACCCTCCCAAACCTAAAATGAAGGCTTTAAGACTGGGGGACTAGCAGTACCAAGCAGGAAGGCATTCAGACTGCCAGAAGCCCACCTGCCTTACGGGACAATCTCATTTGCACATAGAGACTAACACGATGAAGAACTGGTTCCATGCCCAGCTTGGTCAACTTATAAGCAGTGAGTGGAATCAAGTCAAACTGGGTCAAGGGCTGCCAATTTAGTCCTGAAAGCCAGTGTCACACATAAAAAAAACAACAACCAGAAATCCAGTAATCTTGTTAGGAAACCTGTGACTCTCCAGAACTTGTTAGACATGCTGTTGTTGGATGGTGGCAGTTTTGTGCAACATCTGGGGGGATACAGGCTCTTCTTCACTGGCAACTTGAACTGACAGAGTGTAAAGCTACATTGATACACAACGCATTCTGGCTGTACAACAATCAAATGGTCCAATATTACTGAAAAGGTGCTCTGTCCCCTACCTGTTTAGTGCTTCTGCCTGGGTCGAGCGGGGATTCCAGTCTTTGTCAGCTGTTCCAAGTATGGACAAGAGACAGAGATTATTCTGGATAATTGGCACCATAAGCACTTGCATGAGATGCAGCATGGTGTCTTGGTTTGAGTGTGTCAATATGACTTTGGAGACCAGGGTTTGATTCCTTGCTAGGCCATGGAAACCCAATGAGTGACCTTGGGCACGTCATATACTCCCAGCCCCAGAAAACCCTGCAACAGTTTCACTTTAGGGTCTCCATAAACCATAAACTACCTGAAAGCACACAACAACAACAAGTTCTTGTGTTCGAAGTGCCACACATAGTCTGGAGCTCCACACTGGAGTATGCTTGCTGATGTTGAACAGGTCTGGGCAGTTCTTGGACGGCAACACTGGGTTTTTGCTAAGGACAACTTGGTGTTGTCTTTCATTTTGTGATTTCACTCGGTGTATATGTTTTAACCATGCTTACTTTTTTCATCAAATTTTGTCACTATTAGCTGCTTTGACAGACATGTGGTGGGGGGAGAGAAAGCCAATGATGGTTCTGCGTAATGGGAAATGTGATTGCATCCAAAGTCAAGCTCTTACTGATTTTATCCATGTAGTTGTTACTCCCGCTATCTCCCCCCTGCCACATTTTGCCACACTAGCCTTTGCAATAGCAAGTCAAACAGAAAAAAAGGATGTTGGACCACACAGGGCCTACATCCTTACATAACAGGATGCAGATCTCTGTAGGACGGAAGTTTTTATCACTTCTTTCACAATAGGGGCAGCGCCTCTTCCGATGGTAATCTATAGCACAGAAAGCTTAGCTCAGGCAACCTAACAGCAGTTGATGCTGGTTTCTGTTTGTGAAATGATACAGATGAAAGAACCACAGCCCTGATGAAAATGCAAAGCATATGACTTAGTGGCCACAACTGAAGCATGCCTATATCCTATCTGGGAGGCAGTCATACTTATACATCAGAGATCACATTTATACAGACTATTATCTTGCTCTCCTCTACAGAGTTTTCCTGTTACCCGCTCTTCACTACGAAGAGTTCACTCAGAAGCTAGAATCATCTGGATCTTCCCCTGACTAACTGGTTTTTGAACGTTCACTGGGGAAAAAAAAGCTCATAACTACTATCATGTTTGCATTGCTGGATATTTCCATGTGATGGTTTCTAATTTCTTCTTTTGGAAAGGGGACAAGAGCAAACAAACAGGATGAACACACTTACATGTGATACAGCCTTCTGTTCAGCCTGCAGCCTCTTGTAAAAGTACTACCTTACAACATGGCTGCTAGGAACACCACGCTACATTTAAAGCCACCCTCTAGCAAAACCAGCCATCCTAATGCAGCTCAATATTGCGTCCAAATGAGACTCAGGTGTACCTGAGTTCTAGAAGATAACTTTTTGAAAAAAGAAGAGGAACTCATTGTCACAGAACATCAGCAAACTTCCTGGTAAAACAAAGCAATATCAAGACACTGTTTTAATTTCTCAAAACTACAGTTGTCACTAAATCTATTGTCATTTCTGACCTTGTTGTTCCTGCAAAATCCTGGTTTGTATGGAGTGGCCATGGCTAGCATTAGGAGAAAGACATTCTTCGTTTACTCAGAGGTTGAATTCCAGTACTGAAACAGGTTTAGGCATCACTCACCACCTGGTACTATGAAAGACAGCAACAAGTATTTCTAGCAAGGGAAAAAAACCCAGTAAGGGAATGCCTGTGCCAAACCTGGAATAGAAATACTCAGTGGGAACAGGTGGGCTATGAAGAAAAAGCTGGCCATGCATAGGTTAGAAATCTTTGCAATGAAGTTCAACCAAAGTACAAAGATGGAAGAAGCATTCTGTTCAAGTTTCGTTGTAGGCAAGAATTTGTCAGGTTTTCCTTACAATAGAGACAGGTATCAGCTAGCTCACCAACTTAAACTGCAAATAAACATCAGTTTCTAAAGCAGGAGGATAATTTTTCAGACTATGCATCCAGGCTTTGATTGGTGCAACTCCTATTTTTAACACATACATAATGTTTTCTGTACCACAAAGAAAGAGGTGCTTTAAGATGCTATTCACTTTTCTTGTGTCACAAGTGAAGAAGTTGTAGGAAACCGCTGAACAGCCCAAGTGAAGCACTCTACATGGAACACATCTAGATGTGATGCAAGGAGTTGCTGTATAAATGCTACCTGGAAAAGCACTTAGACACAGGATTGCAAGCTTATGAGAAAGAGAGTTCTTACTATGGTATCCTGTGGGATTCAATACTAATAGATTTGGTCTGAAACAAACTTTTGTGGAACAGAATCCAACCTCATCAGGTGTATATGTTATCCTCAGTTAGCACACTACATGCATTATGTATAAATATACACACAGTTATGTAGGGACAGCTCATTTTTTTAAAGACATGAATCATCCTTCACTAGTGGCTGATAAAAATAAAAAACTGACCCCAGAAATGCTGGGCAAACCTGCAACCACTGAGAATTACGAACAGCATAATTTTAGTCTTGGAATCTGTACATTTTGTGATTGCAAATTTCTTCTTAACAGAAGGGATCTGTTGCCACTATTTTAAACAGTTAGTCACACGCTAAGCTCAATAATTAGCATTGATCTATAAGAATGACGACAAAGCTTGTATGCTTTGATAAGCTTATCAGAGCCAGGTTGCCATGCAAACAAAATACTGGCATGCTGAATTTAACCCGATGCCTTGCAGATCTTGGGAAACAACAGGGAAGGAACGGTAACCACAGAAATATCTCCTCACTGTAACATAAGCTACACCCATTTGTAACTATGTGAGAAATTGGCCATAGATGTACTTTACTGAACACAAAGTCCTTCAAATTAGCTACAGCGTAAAAAGCAGAATCTGACAAAGACCAGCTGCAGTTATGCTAGGACACTGATAAAGCCACCACAAGCCTCAGCTATCTGTATTTGGAGATGGATTTGATTGTAGGAGAGGAAATAATTCAACAACCGACTTTCTAATTCAAATACCTAAAGTGTACAGCTCCAGGGAGTGTGCAAAAGGGCACATTTCTGAGAATCCAGATTTCTTAAACAACTGGAAACCCTCACGTGATCTGAAGCCTTTTCCAGGATGCTGCAAATTCCTGACTTGGTTAAATCTTCATGCCTTTGTACAAGCTACTCTCCAAGTCACACCGCTTCAGTTTCTGTCTCAGTTAAGGGAACTGTATGTTAAAAAGGAAAAAGCTACAGGTAGTGCAGAAGGAGCACATACTGAAAAAAGTGAAGTCCCTTCTAAGCCTCACAATACTACTAGCGTACACAATATACCTAAAATTCATACTCTGTCCCCAGGTTGGAAACAGCATTCTGTTTCTGGGCATCAAGGTTAAAGTTTCTGAATCCTCCTTCCAATTTGTGGGTGTCAAGATGCTTGATAATATTTCATTTCAGCTGTACACCTGGCTGGCTAGTTTACATTTTTGATCTCACCATATATTTTACGTCTTAAGGGCATTCTTGAGTCCCAATTTTTCAAAGAAAGTATTTTTGATTAATACAACTGTCTGCCCATTTTGTGCAAAAAAAAAAAAAAAACAATTACAGTCTTCTCTTATTTATCTGACAGTTTAGGGACCAGAGACTGTCAGAAAATGGAACTGGTGAGGACTTCCAGAGGCTCACTTGGAACCAACTGTGTGTGCATGCTACTTGCAAAGCCTCTCAGCCAGCTTAGCGCCTTCCCTCCCAACTCATTTTGCAAGCAGCACATGCATGCCAGAGGTTCCAAGCAAGCCTCCGTAGGCAAGAAGAACTAATGAAAGAGCAGAACCCCTGCCAATTAATGGACCTTGTCTGTAATCTGGAAGTGTCAAAACAGTGAGTCATCTGATAATGGGGTGTCAAAAGACAGTGGTTTCCTGTACATGGATGTTAACATACTTTCACAGCTCCTCCAAAGAAGTCTGCTTGACTCAATGGTTTGGGTACTTTCAACAGCAGAAACTAGCCCAGAGAAAGTACACTGGTAAGTAGTTTCATGCCTTGCTTCTAAATAATACTTCACAGAAAACAAACACACCCAGTCAGCTGTTCAGCAGGTAAAACAAACAGCTTTCACAAGCAGTCATGAAAATCAAGTATAGTGGACACATCTTCATCCAGACTCCAGTTACCTCACAGACTTGTGATCACATTTATCCCTCCCTCAGTGTGAAAGGCTGACCCTAATGATAAGTCTTATTTCTCATGTGTTTTGGTAATCCTGTGCCATCATAATAACCCAGTGCACTGTGAATTTATATAGCCATTATTCATACCCAACGAGCAAAGGAAATGTGCAGTGGATGTGCTTTACTCCCATTTATCTTGAGCTCCATAACACTGAGGTTAGTGACATTGTATGACTGGCTTTTTAAATGAGCAGGGTGTCTGAAGAGGAAAAAAACAGCGAGAAAGCAAGAGAACCTAATGTGATGTTCCACATTTGGATTTGCTTAAAGCTATCTAGAAGGTGGAGTTTGTACTGTGCTGCAACAAGTCCACTACCACATTTCCGGATGGCTGGGTGTGACTGAATCACAGAATGTTCTGCAGGAAGCTTGGCCAGGTAAGTGCAGTGGGGTTTCCCCAAGCGGCGGGACATGCCCTAAAAGCAAAAGGTACAGGAGAAGTAATCCTGCTACAATGGAGAAAGAAGGAAGTGTCCTTCAAATTATCAGAAGGCTGGGGAACAGGGAAAATCCATCAGGTGTCCCAGATCCTTTTGCTTTTTCTTGCCTTTTCTTGCTTTTTCTGCCTTCCTGCTTCCTCCTGTGTATGGAGTTGGAAATCAATGCAACCTAACACGGCACTCAAGTCATTTAAAACTATCATGGCTAACAGGACTGGCATCAACCTCCAGCAACCCAACAAAATCAATAACTCATCCTAGGCCCTGATTCCCTGTGCAGGTAGCTGTGTCTGTGGCCAGCCCTTATTTTAATTTCCTGGAGTAAATGGGAAGGAAGGAAGAGGAGGTTCACAGATACTCAGTATAGTACTGTTACATGCCACTGCCACCAAAACCAAGTCAGCCTACTGAGAGACCCAGTGATGTGGGAGTTGGCTCTAGCAACCACGTTGCTTTACAAGGATAATCCACAGTTTCAAAATGGGAGGAGTGAAGGTCATGGATTAAGTACATCAAATGAAAAGTATTCAGCAGCATCTATCCAGACAGACTATGCTGACAACAGGCTGAACTTGAATCTACTTCCAAACCAGGATGTCAGCCAAGGTCTGTGTCACACGAAGAGTCCATAAAATTGGAGAAAGGGTGACCAATTTCACCCAATTAAAAGTTTAGAAGTTGTAGCAAATAGTCTCATAGGAAAAGTTTAGTCTGAAAAAGGCGGTTGTTCTGATAATGCTTTTCTATATCCTTAGATTCTTGTTTTGTTTAAAGAAGTTACTACATAAAAGTTATGAGAATAAGTTTAGATACATTATCTAGGACTGAAGGAGCAAGTGATGTGATTACACACACTTGCTCCCACTTTCCCAGTTATGAATTTCCCCAGCATGTGAGACCATAGCAGTTTAAAATGAGATCTTCACATGCTTATCTGCTTACTTTTAAAACCTTGAATTTATGAGTGTGTGTGTGTATGTGTGTGTGTGTTTGCGCACGCACACGTACGTATGTGCCTTCAAGTCACCCATCAACTTATGGTGACCCCATGAATTTCACAGGGTTTTCTTAGGCAACGAATACTCAGAGGTAATTTTGATACCTGGTTCATTTTAATCCAGGCTTATAACGGTCACACACCAGCACACACAACAAAAATAAAGAGAAGGATTTCAAGAAAATTTGTACACAAGAAAGGGGAGAGATGCCTCATCCTGTATCCCCCTCTTGATCCTTAAGCCCTTAGATGTCCAAACCAGTCCCAAGAAGGCATCAAAGAGCTATAGGGAAAACTCCACATCAGCTATCAGAATATGACGGCTGATTCCCACTTGAGTTTCTAGAGACGGCAGGAAAAGAGTCCAGCTGACAGGACACCATGAAGTTTAGTTAAAAGGGAATGAGTTTCCATGTGCTTTCAGATGGGTCAGGCAGCCCAGAGGTGGGCGGGTGATTGGGCCACATACCCTACTGCCAGTTTTCCACTTTACTGACTTATGAGGAACCAAGTCCGTAAGAGAGAAAAACGCACGCATTTGGCTTACATTAGAGACAGTTTCTCTGCTGGAACACGTCTGCAATCTGCAACCACCACCACATGCAGAACCCGCTGCTGAACTTCAGCCAGCAAAGAGAGAAAGAAGCAGCTACACAAGGATAGCGGCAGAAGTAGCACTAGCCAAGCAGAGAGAGCAGCACCCCTGCATACAAGGTCAACAAGGAGGACTACTAAGCATTGCTTGCAAGCAAGTACACAGCCAATCCAGGTACAGAGGGGATTAATTCCTTCCTCTTCACAAATTCCTGAGATAAGCTGCTTTAACTCAAAGCAGAGTCAAACTAAAATGGAGCAAATGGAAAAAAAACCCCTCAGGAATCAAGGACTGGTCAGACAATATTGAGAAGTCCAAACCTTAAAATTAAGGAGTCTCTAGAAAACTGTAGCATTCACACAGATTCTGGTGTCTTTATAGTATAAAAGAAGGTAACATTAGCAAAAGAAAAACATTCTTGCAATTATGTTTGTCTTTGGTCCTGCATGTTAATACAAAGGGACAAAAGCCTGACTTTGTGCTGCTTTATTAAGAAACAAAATCATCCCAAAATCCCACAACACCCAGATCAGATTCTGTCCTCCTAGAGACCTAAATGTTTTCTTACTAATAAAACATTCTCTAAGTCACCTGTCATGATTGCATATCAAGATCCTTCCAGCGCAAGTCCAGGATTGTTTTGGAATGTGTATTGGCACAGTGCTAGGCAATAATCAATGTGTACATAGCTGACAACAAAAGCTACATTTGATTAGCAGTTACTGTGAAAAGGAACAGTCCTTTTTTTCAAGTAAGAGAAAACTAGATTACAGATGCAACTTTTGAAAAACAACAAAAAAACCACACCCTTGTATGGAATCAATCTTAGGACTCCATCGTTTAAATTTCTCTGGAATGTTTTTGTCTACAAATGAATTTAAAGACAAAAAAAAAGGGAATCATGCTATACATGAAACTTAACAGAATCTAAAAGTGTGATTTCTCTGAAAAAAATTCCAAAGGAAATGGTCTTTGTAATTCTAGAAAAAGCCATTCCAAGGCTTATAAACAAAGCTAAGGCAGCAGAAGAAGGCAATATATCTTTTCTAAATCCAAAGTTCTATATTACATATTAAAACACATATTCCTTACAATCTAGGCAGCTGGAATGTGGGAAAATAAGGCAATCTGAACTATAAAAACTTGGTTGGAGGGCCTCAGAAAGAGAGCACCCAGTATCTGGAAGAATTCAAGAACCATAGGAAGCAAGTCATAAATGTTCACAATTCTCCATCTCCCTAACCTCAGGTGGAAAATGGGGCTTGCACTCAGACTGGGAGGGTGGGGGAGTCTCTTATCCGCACAGCAACTGGCTCAGTAAAACAGAGATCAAACAGGAAAGTGGGGGCGGGGGGGGAGGAGAAGGGTACCACAGGAATGACTTCTTACCTGGAAGATAAAGTGGCAAAATCCCCTCCATCTAGCAGCCTGATTTTGCAGAAGAGAACACCGTTCACAAAAGGTACTGCTGTCAGTTCCTCTAAAGTGAAACTGGTTTGAAATTTGAACTTCTTTTTCTTCATCAAAAAAGCCATGGGCAAATTCAAAGATGATCAAAATAAAAAGTCTAGAAACACCAATTAAAAAAAACCAAAACACCACAACCACTAAGAGCAGCAGCTCCAAGTACAAACAAGAATGTCCAAAAAGGCGAGAACACAAAATAAAACTAAAAATATTACCCAGTCAATCCAAGGTACAAAAAAATAGAAAGTGTGAAAACTCAGTTCAGACGAAAGGACAGCTTAGCTTTAAATGAAAAATCCTCCTCTCTCTTTGGTGGTCAGATCTGGCTATAGTATCATTGCTGATAAAGATTCTGGGTAAAGAGACGGGCAAGTCAAGTCCCTGGTTCATCTCCAAGGGGACAGGAAGGAAGGGGACAAAAATCTAAGCTCCAGACCAGCAGGAGCTCTCTTGATTAGAGGATGTGGCAGTCTGTTTCTCTCAGTCCCCCGCTTGAAAGCATTGCTGGCTTCGCTCTGAGCTAGCGTACACCACAGCCAAGGCTTCAGAGTTCCAGTCTCCTCCCCTTGTGCTAAAGCTTCACGTGGCTAAGTGCATCTGTGGCTCCCACAGGTTTCTTGTCAGCCTAAGAAAGGGAGAGAGGTGGTTAGTGCACGCCTGTTGTCAGCTCCTCCCTTCGTTACAACCTAATTATAGATGGATGAATATTCAGGTCTTCACGTTCATCCTAAGAAGGAACCCAGGTTGCTTTCCCCTCTTAAAATCATCGTTTCCTACATCTAGCAGCTGCCACCACAACCTGCTTTTATATCTTCTCACGTTGTCCATCACAATTATTAGGTTTTTTCAAGACAACAAATATTCTCACAAAATGAAGGATGTTTAAATATATGCACACTTACAGGCACAGATACACGTGAGTTTTCTTGCTTTCCTTCTCCCCCTCAAGCCACACACATTATTTCAATAAAGAAGAATTTTCAGGAGAAAAAAAATAGTTCACAGGTAGCTGGTAAATACCAAGAATATTCACTTTCTTCCTCCAGCCCTGGCTTTTCAACAGCTTCAGCAAGTACCCACTCTTCCTACAGTGAGGAGAAAGCAAGTGGATGATTTGCTTAAAACATTACAAAACAAAATTAAAAACCCACTGTTCCAAAGCCTCAGATCCACCTTAACACCAGGGGCGAAAGTGCCTGAATTCAGCCAGCCTGCCAGCTCTACAGGGTAAGGAAAGGTGATAGTTGGTCCTCTGTGTTTGTGCAGTGCACGCAATCAGTTACAAAAGCAAACTCCAGTTAGGAGTTACTGATTGTAAACGGACTATAAACGTTGACCCTGCCAACAGCATGATTAAGCCTGTGATATGACTTTCAAGAATCTAGCTTTCTCTTAACACTCCTTCTTCACTCCCACTGTCCACCTCAAGGAATGTTTCTAACGTCAATGTCACAAGTTCAGGCTGATTTCCAGCTACAGACCTAGTCTGTCAGCTCCGTTTCACATAAACAGCTGACTGGGGTGACTCCAGGGAATCCACTGGTGTTGCAAGCCTTCCACAAACTTGGCCTCAACATTATACAGCGAAAATGACCTATTTCCTCCTGATGTTAGCCCACCACTGAAGTCTCCAGACTCACACATTCCTTAAACACCAACACACACAGAGCAGAGCTACGCACAACTGGGAAACTCCAACATTCCCTCAACTTCACGCTATAGATAAAAACTGAACCTAGTCTTTCCATTAGATGCTTCAAGCACGTACTTTCCCATAAAAAAATAAGTTTATTGCCTGCCCAGACATATCATCCCTTCTATGAAACAGAATGGTCATTCTCTTGCTTCCCCCATTTGCTGCATCAGGACTTAGAACACCCAACCCAATTTAGATGGCAGGTTGAGATCTGACCTGGTTAACTGTGGGAACTGAAAGGTAATGCGTGCACTGGGGAAAGAGTTTGGCGAGCACATAATAAGGAGAGGAGGAGAACAGGGCTAGAACTGAGAAGTTTAGAAGAGGAGGCCTATTGGTGATGGAGGCTCCAGCAAAAATAAATTAACCATATCGGTCTCACCAGCCACATGTGACTTTTGGTGGTCCTTCTGGTGTAAACTGTGCTTAAATTATACAACCTCTAATTCATTCTGAAGTGTGGCACAGTGGTTTGAATAATGGACTAAGACTCCAGGAGACCAGGGTATGAGTCCCCATTTAGCCATCGAAACCAACAGGCCAAGTGACACTCTCTCAGTCTTAGAGGAAGGCCATGGCAAATCTCAAACACTATGATGGGGCTGTCAAATCGTAGTTGACTTAAAGGCACAACACAACAAAGTGTCCTGCAGACAGACTCTATGTGTGTGCTGGGGGGGGGGGAGGGTTGTCTTCAGGCAAGCACTGCTTACTCCTTTAAAATGGAGCCTATAGCAGCTGGTATTAATTTCCCATCCAAGTATCAACCAGGGCTGATCCTGTTTAGCTTCCAAGATCGAAAAGATCTAGTGCTTCTGCAGACAGACTGAAAGGAAACAATTACCCATATCCCCAGACTGTTTCTTGCTCCCAAGTAAGACAAAAAGGAGGGCCCATGTGTAGACCAATGCCCAGTTTCTAGTGAACCACTCCTAATGACTTTTTGGTGAGAGTTTCACATATAATTTTATGGACATTGCCTTGATTCTGAAATGTACTCCTTGTCTTCTTAAACAATGAACACCCACCAGGGAACCACTGAATAAACATATGCTATTCTTTCACAGTTAAAAGACACCCTGGGGATTCACTCTTGCTTTTGTAAATTTAAAATACTTTGGTGGACCAAAGGGACAGAAAATAAACAGGTCATAAGAGACTGAAGTCAGTTCATCTTTATTACACCTGTTTGCCTGTGAAGGAGGCTGCAACCATGAAACTTCAGAGTCAGCCTGTATTTGAAACTTTGAACCTCTAGCCATAAGTATAAACATTATGACAAATAGATTCTGAAGTTTATTGTAGAGCAATCCACAACACGTCTATTTAAATGCAAGCCACACTGTGTTCACACTGTCGTCCATGTAAGTGTGTGTGTGTAGGAGTGTAACTTTAAGTTACAATCCTAATATACACTAATGGGCAAACTCCCTTGAACTTTATTTCTAAGCATGAACAGGACTTAACTATTAGTTTGTCATAGCCAAAACACATTGGCCCTGTGACATCTTCAAGGCTAACATCTTATCATGCAACAGTAAATCTTTAACGAACCAGTGTGGCAAGGTGGTTTGAGCCCTGGATTAGGATGCCAAGTTCAAATCTTTGCTTGGCTATGAAAGTCACTGGATGACTTTGGGCAAATCACAATCTCTAAACCTCAGAAGAAGGCAACCCCTCTTCGAACAAATCTTGCCAAGACAATTCCATGATAAGTTCACCTTACGGTCACTGTAAGTTGGAAGGGACTCGAAGGCATTCAAAAACAACACATTCAGTCAAACTTAGTCTCTTTTTAAAATGAACATATGCTTAATTTTTCTACTAGAACTCACATATTCTTTTTTACAGATATGCAAATATGGAGTAGGAGATGGTGCGGTCTGAGTTGGGGGCCACCCGATCCTGAAACAGTTGGGTTACTAAGGTATGCCATGCCCCCGTAGACCACGCACCAAAAGTGCTACTTAAAGTGCGTATACGTAATGATACTTTACATAAACAAGTACACAGATGTCCACTGTAGATCCAGTCTGTGACATATCTGCACACAGATATGAACGCACACACATATTTACGCCACTTCCGCACTGGGCTGTTCTAATGCTATGATTCCACTTTCAACATCCTATGGAATCCTGGGGTTTGTTGTAAACCCCAGGATTCCACAGCATGTTGAAAGTGGAATCGTAGTACTTTAAAAGCCTAGTGCAGAAGTGGCCATACTTAGACCTATAAACACACACTTTACTTATAATGTATGCAGCCTGCATGCGAATGCAGGCGTGATGGGTCAACAAGCATACACAGACTTTGCGTTACGCAAGCCTGTACGGTTACCCACATGCAAATGTAGTCACGACAATCTCGGACTGAGACTTGAAGAGATCCAGGCTGCCTCACTGAATCATAAATGAACTTGGTGACTTTTAGCTAGTCTGTCTGTCTCTCTCTGAGCTCGGCCTACCTCGCAGGGTTGCTGTGAAGACAAACCAAGAGCCAAACACGCTGCGTTTAGCTCAATGGGGCAAAAACAGGCCATAAGAGTAACTACGAACACGTATTATTACTAGTTAACCATAGTTGGCTTTTGCTCCACTCCTTCATATACAGAAAAAAAACACACATACATAAATATATATGAATTTTATGTTATCTTCTATAAATCTCTCCAGGAAACACGCTCCTCTAACTCCCTCTGTTTAAAAAGATGACTCTAAACTCTGCTAATACTTGGAAAACAACCTCCCAAAATAAATTAACGCCCCCCTACAAGCCCCCCAAACGAGCTTTACCTCCTCCCCTCTTTCCTAAAAGGCCCCCCAACTTTAGCCTCGTATATTGACGGCAGTCCCCCCAACCCCCTCCCCACAGGGCCCACTCAGCCCCCTCAGAGACCCCTCCTCTACCTTCCCCCCAAAATATATGAGCTTCTCCTCCCCCCCCGTGGGTCTGCCCCCTTCCGCGTCTCCTCCACGCCCTCCCCAGCCTCCCCCGTGCCCTCTTCCCATCCCCAGCCGCGGCCGGCGGAGGAAAAGCGGGAGAATCCCGCCGAGCAAAACCCCTCAGTTTACCTCAGCTCCGACTCTTGGCGCTCCGTCGTTCTCTCCAATCCCCCCGCTACGCCAAGTGCGCCCGCTACGCCAACAGCGTAAGAAGAAGGCCGGAGGGGAGGAAAGGGGAGGCGCGAGCGGGTGCGTGGTTGCGCGCGGGTGGGGTGTGGAGAGGAACGCAAGCTCTCACGGGATTGGGCAGCCGGGGTAGGAAAAAAAAAGGGGAGAAAGGAGGTAGGAGCGCAGGAGGACAGGCTTCGCAATTCTATTGGTTATCTTTCAGTCACGGTGGTGAGGTGCTGATTCGCGATTGGAGGGAAGCGCCTTCGCTCACGCCGCAAAGGGCCCGCCCACCGCCTGCAGGGTTTATTTTGCCTCAGAACGGCTGAGGAGAATTTGAGAGATGAGGGGGAGAGTGAAAAATAGCGAAAGCGGGGGAGATATGGCTAGGATTATTTTATATATATTTTAAATTGTTACAAATAGAATGTTATTAAGGTATTAAATGCAATTTTTGCCATATTTATATCTTTGTTAGATTTTTCTAATTTCTTAAAAGACTGCTTTATTACATTTTGAACTTCTTTTGGGATTTTGTACCCTTTATGACCTCATTGGATTTTTTTAAACTGTTCTGAAATGTTGTTTTATTGTATTTATACCTTGCCCTTTTTCTGTTAAAGGTGGGATGGGAACTTCTGTGGATGTTGAGACACCAATTCCCATCATCCCCAGCAAATTATCCCAGTGCTGAGGAATTTATTTATGCATTTATAAACTTATACACTGCTTTTCTGCTGCTAGATAGAACTCAGGGCAACTGACAGAGGTAAAAATGAAATAAAACCACCCAGAATTGAAATGTAAGTCTGCTAAAAATTTTTTGAAATGATATTAGAAAATATATCAAGCAAAGGAAATGCTTGATATATGCAAAGGAATAACCCCCAAACAATTGGAAAACATTATTTTCCCTCCAAAACCTCTTTGAAAGGATTTTGGCAGAGAGAGAAAAACAAGAAAATTGAAAGGAAAATGTGCAACCCTAAAGCAGACTCTCACCAATATCCTGAGTCATAATAAGGAAAATATGTTGCTTTCAAATTACCAGTCAGTGTCCTCTGTTAATTAGAATCCTAGGAAGAGTAAAGTAGAAAAAGAGACCTGATAAAATAAATAAAAAGAGGTTTAGAGAAGGCTTCTCTTACTCAAAAAATTGGTTAGCTACTACAGTTTCCTAGGTATGATATGTGTGATCAGTGTTATTTAATTACAGTGGTCTAGCTTTATGTCTATAATTTATTGATGCAAGACCAGGTTAACACTTTTTAATCCCTTTCTCTTCTGTGGGTGTGTCAGACATCCATCACTGCTACAAAGGAAGGTAAAAGAACCCTTAACCCAGATTAACGCCCTTTAAAAGGTCGGGTTTTTATCAAGCAGGTAAAAGGTTGGACATTCCCCACCTCTTCTGTTCAAAGTTTTGGGTGGCAGTCTTTAGAGATCTTATTCTGTTAACAGCTTTGTGAGCAGGGCAAGCACAGAATGATGGTTTACCCTAATTAATTAACAAGGTTGTTATATGGGGTGGGTGGGTTGCTTGTTCTTATACTTGCAAACCTTGATAAAGACCCTGAATGTTAAGAAAATACTCGGCTCAAGAATGTCCTGTAAAAACTTTGTAGGCCTTTGGTATAATACATTTATTTTTCATTATGATTAATCCCTCTGCTTTCTTCCGTTATTGATTGTTATTTTTGTAGGCTTTGCGTAAGCCTAGGATAAAAATACTTAAAAATAAAATAACAGAGTATCCTGTTTCCTCACAGAAGCCAACTCGATGCTTTGCAGATGCCCACTCAAAAGCAACAACACTTCCTGGCTGTTTGTTCTCAAGCATCATATTCAGCACCACACTCTGAGAAGTTCCTTTTGAAGAACAAGTTCCAAAATCCTCTGACCAGAATGGCTGTGAGCCTTAGTGTTGGGGAGATCCTGGATGCTGTCATCCAAAGGTAGCATTCTGGGTTCTGAGCAACTATTTGTGAAAAGGGAGACACCATGATATTGAGACTGGTAGGTTCTTCTTTGGTTTACGGTTTTAAAGTAGAAGCCATATTTTGCCTATCAGCATTGATCCATAGTCAGAAAATTGGATTAGACTGGGGTAGGAATTGAATAGCCTTTCAGAGGTTATTGACTATAATTTCCAGTGGTGAGGAATGCTGGAAGCTGCAGTGTCTGGAGAGCCACACAATTCCCAGCCATGGATTTGTTGGTTAAATTAGCTGCTGGCCTAACTAATTCTCAGCTCTTTGGGATTACCATTCTTTCTGACCATTGTTTGTGCTGGCAGGATTGATGGGAACTGCAGTCAAAAAGACAGGAGGGGGTACAAACTTGCCCTGCCCAGTAGACTCAAACTGCTGCAGCCTCTCCTAGCCTTCATGATTAGTAACGTTTGCCGTCTTGATCACATTCTGATGTTGCTTGGTTAGTATAGTGATTTGAGTGTTGGATGGTGACTCGAGACCAGAGTTCAAATCCCTGCTTGGCCATGGAAACCCACCGGGTGACCTCGGGCAAGTCATGCTCTCTCATCCTCAAAGGCAGGAAATAGCAAACCCCTCTGAACAAATCTTGCCAAGAAAATTCTGTGATAGGTTCACTTTTGGGTTGCCATAAGTTGGAAATGACTTGAAGGCACACAACAACAGCAACAAAATATGATGTTATTTTTGGCCTCACTCTTTTGCCCCGCACTGACATGTAGCGCTCTTTCCCCAAGAATTTATTTGAAATCCGCTTTGGCATTCCTCTTGAAAGGAGTTCTCCATGCTTGGTCTAGTAAAACAAAAACAGAGTAGCTCAGGTCTAAGGCTTAGACCTTTGTCTAACTCATTTCCTTCTCTGGAAAAAGCAATAATGGTTTCCTAAATACGTATTATATGATACTTGGGTCAAATGTATCTCCTGTGATTCATTCCTCTTTAACTTCCCCTTTGGATTCTTCACATGTTTATAGCAACAGGCAGCAAATGTTGAACTTTGCTGAGATTATAAATCTTGCTGTTCTCACGCATATTTATTCTACAGCTTTCACCGCAAACATTTTTCTTCTGAGTGTTTGCTTTGTAATTAATTGGATAACATGACTAAATGTTATAAATAAACAGGCTTGGAGAAATGCCTGGAGAACTGCTGAATACACTATAATTTAACAATGCTGAGTTCCAAGGGACTGGCATTTTACTTCACAAAAAGTGAGAGGCAAGTATAACAGAGGGATTAAACAGCCTCACCAGGAACATTTATAAGTGTTAAACCCCTTCATGCTGGTGCTTTGAATGCATCTCTGTACCCATGATAAATTAACATTTGAAAAGGAAGGAAGAAAGGAAGGAAGAAAGGAAGGAAGAAAGGAAGAAAGAGGAATCCAGGATAAGCTATGTCTGAGGCTGCCTCCAGATGCTTGGCTGCCTGAGGCAAGGAACAAGATGGTATTTTCATTCCACATGTAGAAAGCCATTGAATATTCAAAACTCATGATGGGATAGTGTTCACCACCATACCTGAGATGGGAGGCTAGTTTGGGAGCTTTAGAATATTTAGATAAGTATATTTGGAGGAGTGGCCAGGGATTGTATGAGCAAACATTGCTTGTTCCTCTTAATGATGGGGAAATCCTCATGTTTATATTGTGGTTGTGTGCCTTCAAGTCCTGACTTACAGAAACTCTAAGGTGAACCTGTCAAGGTGTTTTCTAGGTCCAAGAATGTGTGATGCACCCAAGGTCACCCAGTGGATTTCCATGGCTGAGTGGGGAAATGAACCATGTCTCTATGGTCAAAACTCACAATGGCTCTCATGTTTACATACGTGTAATATTTCACAGGTGAAATCTGGGACATGTGTGTCCAAGCCACTCAGAGGTGGTTTTTCCAGTTCCTCCCTCTGAAATATAGCACCTGGTATTCCTTGGTGGTCTCCCATCCAAATACTAACCAAAGCTGACCTTGCTTAGCTTCCAAGATCAAACAGGATCTGGTGGCATTAAATAAAAACTTTATTTGAAGAGAAGGAAATTTCCCCCTTTGGTGAGCAGGGAGGATTGTGCCCAAGCCTGTGTGTGTGCGTCAGAAGTATTCTGGACAGCCTCTGATGAGTCGCCGTGGCCAGTCATTAGGACGATTTCATCACAGCTCTTCTAACTGGGAAGTTTCTTGAGCTTTGTCTTATCTTAGAGCTCATTACCATGTGATACGGTAATAGCCAGAGGCTTACAAGACTTTTAAAAAGATTAGAGAAATTTCTCGAAGCTGGTTGTTGGGCCCACAAGCCAAAAACAGAAGGATCTCTGTACTGACAGGAAATATTCCTCGATTGCTAGATACTGGCAACCGACAAGAGAGTAGGGTTATCTCTAGAACATCCTGCTGGTTTGAGCTTTCCTTGGTTTGGAGGCAGGCCCAGAGTGCACCTCTGATCAGATCCAAATGAGAAACTTGTGCTTTAAATTACAGTTACGTGCTCCCCCTGAGTGGTTAGAAATTTCAGGGCCAAAGTTGGTAGATTTAGATTCCTCCAGATGACATAAAGCTCTGGGAACTGGAATCGTCTTCGTAACATTTCAATGTAAATCTGAAAATGAGCCCTGTGGTCTGAACTTGTTGGTGGACTTTTATGCCCTCCAGCATTTCCCAGGTGAAAACCTGCACACATGTGGCCAAGCCACATTAGAGTGTGGTCACGAATGCAAAAGTTATTAATGAGAAAGAACATGCAAAGTAGGAAAGGCTGAAGCAGTTTGCTTTTGCTTGAGCATACTGGGAAGGCCAAGAGTCCTCTCCCCCTTGCTGAGCTAATGGAGTACAAGCTACTTTTGCACTTTGAACGCACTTTGCAGCAATGGAAGCAAGCTGAAGACAACAAATGGGGAAAGTATTAGGAGGAGAAACTGGGACGTTTTTAGAGCAGTTGAAAAAGTGGGGTAGCAGAGGGGACTGTCCCTGCCAAATTGGGACAGTTGGAGGATTTGGGATTTTAAGAATTATAGGAAGGGAAAAAACCTGCCCAATCCAGGAAGCTTGAGGATCTTCATGACCAAGTGGTCCCTACCAACTCATAGCTCTCCCTCCTCTAACCTCCCAACCACCTTTCTGCAGCTGGGGTGAGCGGTTACACCTTCTCCCAAACTGGATTGTTTATCCACAGGGCCAAATTTTGAATCTGCCAAGAATCCATTTACTCACAGTGAGCCTTGATTGCTTAGGACAGCAATCAGCTCAGTTTGGAGTTGGACTGTTAACTGGTCATCTGTTAAGCAAAGGGGAGATCGGCTGATGGCCATGCCATTTAATTGCGTTTAATTGGCCTTGCCTCTTACACTCCCTCAGGTCCAGGGATGTGATGATAAAATGGAATTTGGGGGAGAGGGAACTAGTATAAGCCCTTTAACTCTCTGGGATGAGGTTAGGAAAAATGTAATCCCCCCCCCCCAGTTTTATGGGAAATCAGAACAGATGGCTACTTGGGAACTTGATCAGATAAACTTCATGAAATTAAGGTTCTTCCAACTGTTCTGTTGATTTGTAATCTTGATCTACTTTGGCCTGAAGAAGAGCCAGAGAGAACCGTTGTCCTAGGTTGCTTTCTTTGGACAGGTTGATTAAAAAGAATTAAGGTGGAAAAAAATGCCCCCAGCCCTGAAGTGAATTTATGGGTTGGAGAAACTCTTGAAGGGGCCTAAATACCATAAAGGCACCAGATCCTGTATGATCCTGGATGCTAAGCAGGGTCACCCCTGTTAGTAATTGTATCGGAGAACACCAAGGAATCTCAGGTGCCGTAGGC
Source organism: Cyclura pinguis (assembly GCA_030412105.1). Lineage (NCBI taxonomy): Eukaryota > Metazoa > Chordata > Lepidosauria > Squamata > Iguanidae > Cyclura > Cyclura pinguis. Next base: position 2,944,516 of record CM059613.1, read on the forward strand.
TAGAAAAAATTGACAAAATCGCCTCTGACTATTCCATGCCTAAGAAAACCCTATGAAATTAATGGGTTGCCTTCAGTTGACAGACGACTTGAGGGCACTTACACACAGAAAGCAGCTCTGGAAAACTGTGAAATAATGCATATATCTATATCCTCATTAGGTGGATTATCCTATGGAATCGAGTGAATCTAAGCTTGTCTTTTCTCAGCTTAAGCTAATAACAGGCTGTGAGCTCCTCTTTGATCCGCTTGTATTTTTCATTAGCCTTTCCTGACAGCATATTTACATGTGAGACCTGTTACACAAAGTATTGTAGCGTGAAGCGCCTTAGGATGACAGCCAGTTACTCAGCCCCTTTTCCAGGGTATTCTGTAACATTATTCCTCACCCCTAACTGAGCTTTCCAGCTCCAGTGCTACAACAGTCAAGGCAGCATTGTTAGTCATTGGCCATGAGCGGTCTTCATTGGGCATTTTTTGGGGGGTTGGGGAAGGCATGCTAACAGCAAGAAAACACAAATTACAGATTTCAAAGTAGTTGTGTTAGTTTCTTGTAGCATAAAGAGGAGGAAGGGAGGGAGAAAAAAAGGAATGTTGCAGCACCTTTAACTGGTTTTTATTTTAGCATGAGCTTTCATGGATGTAAATCTACTTCAAATGCAGTACAGGTGATATCCAGCCTCAGGGTATAAAGATCCAGACAGATGGAAATCATGACCCTAGCCCTAAATTTTCAAAGGGATGGGTAAGGTGGTAAAGGTCTTTCAGATCTTCATAGTGGTCAGGTAGCACTGATGGGTGAAAGCAGTACATCTGCTTAGCAAGTCAATTTCCTTGTGTTCAAACCCTTCTACGAGAACATTCTATTTATTATGTGCACAGTAGCGAGGACTCTTGTATTAATACAGGTAGTGTGCCACTAAGCCATTATAGACTTATACAATCATTGTAGATGATATTACAGATTTGTTTCTGAACCTCTTCTTGGGTTACTGCCTGATTTGTAAAAAGAGGCTGCTGTTAGTGAACTTTTCTCCCTGGGAATGTGGAAAAACCAGATTATCCACCTGGAATATACTTTTTTTTTCTTTTGGTTTGCTGTGTTAATCACCAAAGCTTCCGTCACCAAAGTTTTCTGAAACAGAGTGGCATTTCAAGCTGTTATAAGCTGGTTTTGGTAGGTTTAAACTGGTTTACCCAGTTCCAGTTGGACAGCCAAACAGTATGTGGTTTCAGCAGCTTTCCCCAACCTGTTGCCTTCTGGCCAGTGAATCATGGTAGACACAAGACCTAGAACCTTCAGGTGGCCGCACCTACCTTGTGGAATGTGCTGCCAGTAAGAGATTTTGCCATGGTACTGTGCAGTTTTAGGCAGTATGTAAAGATCTATTTCTTTCAGAAGCTGTCTGGTTAGGAGCAGTGGTAGCCCTTGAGCGCATTGCAGCTCACAGATGTGTAGCCCTCCTGATGTTACTGGACTGCAATTCTCATTAGCCAGTGATTAGGGATGATATATGTTCCAGTGGCATCTAGAGAGACATGTTCCTTACCCCGGTGGATGGTTAACAACTGTTTTCATAAACTTGCTTCTGTGTTTTTTATGTTGCCAACTTTGTTGACTGCCTCAACTTCCCTTTCAGGGCAACTGGGAGGCTGAGTTCTTTTAATTAATTAAATTGAGCAAATAGAATGCTTCCGCCGTGTATAACAATACCTTCCTTACAATAGCGAGAGCAGGAGTGGCCAGATTCTGGGGAAGGGCTGCTATACTTGTGGCTCTTCTGCCTTCTCTTTTCTCCAAGTCCTTCTATAACTTCTGCATTATCTGATCTGGCTGCCATTTGGCGGGGGGGGGGAGAGAGGAGTCACCTTGTGGGAAACGCCTCTCTCCGTGCCTTAGTTTTGCTGTATTGCTTGGTGAGAGAGAGCCAGTCCAAAGCACTGTTCTTTTAATAACTTACTCCCCTCCCAATTAACCAAGAATGACAGAGCTAGCAGCACAAACCTTCTCAGAGATACTAGTTACAAACACCCTGATCACCTGTGGCACTGCCATTACAGTTAGAAGTCTCTCTGTTTGGTAGATCAGATATTTTATTCGGTAACATTGCTGACAGTTGAATAAGGATTCCAGGCCCTTTATATTTATCCTACTTTGCAAGAGCCATCCTAGCAGTAGTGGGATTGCTCTTAAAAAAAGTACACTTGATATGTAAATAGCACCATCTGCAGGCAAGAAAGAGATCAGACAAGAATACAGAAAATTGCCTTAGAGCAGAATGGACTGTTTGCCCATTTGGCTGCTGTCCATGTCTGGGGAGAGAGAGGCCTTTTCCATTGCCTTTTACCAGAAGTTTTTAGCTGGAGATGCTCTACAACAGAACCTGGGACATAACAGCATACCATACAGATGCTCTACTATTGAGCTAGGATCTTTAATTTCTTTCTGCTCCCTCCTGTGAGATATCATACATCCTTAACTCAGTGCCCCGCAGTTTTCTGGATTATAACTCCTCTCATCACTCCCCAGCTAATGGCCATGCTGGCTGGGGCTGACAGAAGCTGGCAGCTAAACATATCCGGAGGGCTCAGTTTTAGGAAGGCTGCTTGCCTGGCGCTCCAATGTAGATCTGAACATGGCAATAGGATGCCAACCATGAGGTGTGGGTCTTCTTTGCACCCAGTTTATTTTGCCATTCTATGATGACCCTCTCCTTAAAGTAAGAATCCTGGGAAATGGCAATTTTGCACACAAAGAGGAAAACAAAAGATGTTTCCTTACATGTAAGTGCTATTTTTCCTGCAATTTACTTATTTTTTTTTATTTTTGAAGCCCAGTGTTCTGTTCTGAGTTAGTCATATATTCTCAATGAAGGCTATATCAAGTAATTCTGTACTTGTTAAACAATGTTTTAAAAAAGGAAAAAAAACTCCAGTTAAAACTCAGAAAGGGCTTTTGGCTCCTAGAGAAAGGTACAAAACCAGTTTGCACAGAATGGCAAGGGGCATCCCTTGCGCCTTCTCTCAACCAGGTCTGTGACTAAAAGGCCTTACTTTGCTGGAAGATGCCACTGTGTCTGATTCATTTCATTGCATAATTGTCTTCGTTGTCTTGTCCGTTCTGGGCTACTTGGCTTTGGTCTGCGGTCATGGAAGGGGCAGGAGTGTTGCTCTGCAGAAACCGCCGGAAGTCCTTAATCATGGGGCGAAGGATCTGGATGAGGGCATTCAGAGCAGCCTGTGCCCCTTCCATGGCCTGGGCCTGCCGCTCCTGGGCACATGCTTGCACTTCCTGAGAACGCCGGATCACCTGTAGCAGGTCGTTTTGTTGCTCGAGGTGCTGAGCGATCTCTTTCACGTGCAGGTTGGTCACTCGCTGCTCCTGCAGAAGCTTGGCAGAGTTCAAGGCGATGCGGCTCTTCAGTTCCTGGGGCTTCACAGAGACCTCTGCCTGCTGGGCCATCATCTCCAAGGGGGCTTCGGCCGTGACCGTCGTGGGGGCTTCTGTTGTGCAATACTCCACGACACCATCCTCCAGACTATGGTAAGTGGTCTCTGCTGGAACTAGGAAGAAAAGAGTGAATATTAGAATATTTACGCACTACCTTCCAAAGAGATCTTCTTGTGCAACCTAATTTTCTTGCTTACTGAGAAGTGACTTCCATGGGATGTATTCCCAGACATATGAATACAGGTCTGTATCTGCAGCCTCTTACAGACTCATTTGATTAAGCTCTGCAGCCTTAGCCCTTTATTTTAAAGCCAGGCTGTACAACTTATGGAGAACAGAGTCTGTTTGACTGCAAATCTCACCAGCCCTAACCAGCAGAGCGTAGGAATTTATCATCCTTGCTCTGTGGAGAGTGCGCACCAACTGAGGGGCCCCACAGCCAGCCATGGGGAATTGGATTGCCTGTATAGTTGTTCAGAGGCTCAGTTCTCCCATGGGCAGGGAGGGGATGGACCCCATCAGTGAAAGCACTGGAACATTTCTCTATTGTATACCACTTGCTGTATTATTTACCACCAATAAAGCTTTATTTACCGCAGTGACATGTGTCAGTGCTTGCCACTGGGGGAGGCCTGGAACTACAGCTAGGTGGGAAGGACGACTGGGCTGGGGGGGAATTAAGGAGCTAGCTAAGGAGAGAAAGACACCTCAAAGCAAGGAGGAATGTGTCCATTCATTTCTGGTGTCTTTTAATCTTCTCCCTCTTGCCTTCTTCCCACCGCCTTTTCCTTATACACTCACTATAGAGCAGTGTAAGCCTGGAAAAATTCAGTAGAAAAAAAAACCCATCTCCTCTGTTTTTCCCAAAGCCTTTTTTTCTAGAAAAACTGAAAAAATAAGATCGTGGAGTATTTACATTTAGAATAAGAAATAAAATGTTTCAGATGGAGTGTTCAAATATTTAATCCCTCCCAAATTATTTCTAAAAAATATGTAACATGATGGCTTCTATGGAAGATAGCATACAATGTTTAATCATTGCCAGCCCTGGTCTTGGTCTCCTTTCCCCAGATCTCTTTATGGGAATGGATGTTTTATGTCTGTTTGACACTATAGTACACAAGAGGAGACAAAATCACTTTCTGTGCTTTATTAATGTTGATGGTTCCTTCTGTTCATGTGGTTTTACGGGAAATAAATGTAAGACTCTGCACGTTTTATACAACATATCAGATATTGTTATCTGCCTTCAAGTGGATTCTGACTTATGAGAACCCTATCAGAAAGAGTTTGCCATTGCTGCCCTCTAAGGCTGAGAGAGTGTGACTTGCACAAGGATACCCAGTGGCTTTCTGTGGCTGAGCAGGACTTGAACCCTGGTCTCCCAGAGCTCTAGTCCAACACTCAAACATACACAGCCAGATTTTTGTTTTTTTATACATTTATTTATCAATTTTTACACAAAATAACATTTTTAACATAAGAAATTGGAACACGATACTAAAACAAACTAAAAAACAACAGCTAAACAATAATTTACTAGCACTAAACGCTGACTTATGCATAGCTAGATTTTTGCTCAGACTGATCAGACAAGTTTCCATCAAGGCAAATGCTTCAGAACTGGCAGTAAGCACTCTGCACATTCTGAGCAGTGAGCAACCAACAGACTTACTCTGAGTAAGGGTGACCGTAGTGGCTGCGGCTGTGATAGGGATTTCTGTCCCATCTGCAGCAGTACAGTCTCCAGCAGGGAGGCTGATAATGGTGGCTTCCCCCAGGAGGTTACAGATTCGCTGCTGCATGGAAGTGAGTATAACGGGGGCCGCCGTGGCACCTGTAGGGTCTTCAGCGTCCTGGCCCTCGCCGCTTCCGTCCTGGCCCTCACCGCCTCCTTCCATGGCGGCCCGGACCTGCGCCACCTTGCGCCGGACCTCCGTCTTGAGGTCGGACCACTTCTTCTTGACTTCGGGCAGCTCCCGTCGGCAGGTGGCCACGGCATTCACACGGCGCAGGATGTTGTGCCAGGCGGCAGCCTTGGCGGCCAGAGGCACGCCCGCATTGTAGTGGTTGATCAGGAGGTGCTTGCTGCGTTCAAGTTCCTCCACGATAATCTCCACTTCCCGCTCCGAGAAGTTCATCTTCCGCTTTTTAGCTGGCGGCGCTGGGGGAGATGACATTGCCATGGAATGTTTGGGGCCCAAGAGAAGCTGGGTGCTGTGAGCTCCAGGAGACGTCCAGAAGTGAAACAGGATGGCTGGGGGCAGCACCAGGGCACAAGTCCCCACGTTCCACAGCGAGAGCGAGAGATTCCTGTTGAGCAAGGCAAGGACCTGTTATGAAGATATACAGCAGGTGAGATTTTCCTTATTTATTTTAAATATAATCCGTCTTTCACCTGACAGGGCACCCAAGGTGGCTTGCGACAAAGTTAAAACAAGAAACAACTAAAAAAATGATATGAACGTTACAGAACAATTAAATTAGCTATAGTGTAAAAGCACCTTTGATAGGAAGAGAATCAACTCATTTGAAATGTGCTCAACGAGACTTCTAAGATACCACGGACTACCAAAAAGACAAATATATGGGTCCAAATCAAGCTTGAACTCTCCCTAGAAGCCAAGATGACTAAGCTCAGATTGTCATACTTTGGACATATTGTGAGAAGACCGGAATTGGACCTGGAATGGAAGCTCGTGTTGGCACCAATCGGGCGTCCAAAGGGAGGGTATTTCACAGTTGGGGTGCCACAGATGAGAAGACCTTGTCCCACAGCCTCAGTTTCAAGCCAGGGGTCTGTAAAAAGGCAGGAAGCAGCAATCTTGTAGAGGCGTATTTGTAGAGATGCGTACTCTCCAAGGTGCGTCAAAGCACACCCTGCAAAGGTTGGACAGGAAGATATGATATCCTAGCCAACAGTGAAGAAAAGTTGGCTGTTAACACGGTCACTCCCGGCAACCACTTTCAAAAGGTCTATGGGGAGCAGTTGGTTTAAAATAGAAAGCAAAAGGGACACCGAGAACCATTTTTGTAAGAGTTTGTATGGCTGGCTGATGGGACAGGAGAGATGAGGATGTGGGGAAATAGCACAGGGATGGGCAACTGTGTCTGTTCAGACATTTTTGGACTGCAGGTCTCATAATCCTGCACTTTTGGTTCTGTTGGAGAGCTGATAAGAATTGTAGGCAAAATATAAATACAGATATCTATCAACCCGGACGGGCAAATTTGTCCACCTCTGACCACTCAGCCGTGGAAACCCACTGGGTGAGCTTTGTGCATCACACACTCTCAGCCCCCAGAAAAATCCACGATAGGTTCACCTTAGGGTCACCGTGAGTCAGAAACAACTTGAAGACACGCAGTGATTAAAGAGACTAAGAGCAGGTTTTGACTTGAGAAAGCACCTGTTTAAAAAGGATGCCGGGGGAGAGAAATGGAGGGCTGAAAATATTAACCAGAGCTTTTATTTGTTAGGTTGGAAGAGCATAATTTCAATGAAAATTTCCCAGGGAGCGGTTAAGAAAATGAACTTGCACTTGCAAGCAGGGAAAGAGGTGGGACGTAGCGGCTGGCACTTGAGAGATGTTGGTTCTAACCCCATGGAGCCAAGAAACTCGCCACGCATCCTTGGGTCGGCCAGTTGCTCTCAGCCCTGACCAACCTCACAAGGGTGTTGCGGGGACGCAGCTGGGAGGAGGAGACCTGTGTACTCTGCCTGGAACGCCACTGGCAGAGAGGCATAAAGTAAATATAGTCTTTGGGATGGGCATGGGAAAAATGAAATGTGAACTCCAACGCGAGAGAGAGGAGGGGAAGGTTAAATGATTTAAATTTTAACGTAGTGCTTGAGCTAGAGGAAGGTAATCTGAATTAAAGTACAATTGCTGGGAGAGGAGAAGTAGAACAAATGAAGTCTATTTCAGTTTTGCTTTTTGATTAGAGAGAATGAACAAAACATGCGTTTCATCTTAAATACAGTTCTTCAGGAGGGCTGGAAAGAGTCAAGTTTTCAGTATCATTTCTGAGCAGGAGAGGGGTAGAGGGGGAAAAGGGAGATGTAATTTCATTTTCAGTATAATTTCTGGGCAGCGGGTGGGGAGAACAGCCTCTTACATAATTTCGGTTTTAGTGCAGAAGACACGGAAAACGTATATAAAATTTCAGTACAATTTAAGAGGCGAGGGAAGAAAAGACGATTAAAAAGTTAAAACGGCTACTAGCTCAGGTTGGGATAAGGAAATCAAGGGGGGAGAAGAAGGGGAGCCGTGGGGCTGGGAGGACCCCGGGAAGGGCCCGAGGCCTCGGGGCCTGGAACGAGAAGAGGGGAGCTCCCAGCCAGCCAGCCCCCCTCCCTTCCGGCCCCCCAAAACGCCTCCGAGGGCCCTCTCCCCTCCCCCCTCCTCTTTCCCTTTAGACGAAGAAAGATACGCAAATTGCGTACCCCAGCTCCCCGGCGACACCCGCACCAAAAAGAGCCTCTAGTTTGCGGCAGTGGCGTAATGGCTTCCAGAATCAGCCCCCTTTTGCCTGGCCCTTTCATTGGGTCAGGCTCCTGCCTATCAGGACCTGGCTCCCGCCTTTCCACGGAGGCCCGGCGGGTCGCTATTGGTTAACGGAGGGTTTCGAGAGTTGTCCGTCAAAATGTCCAAAATCCACCAAAGAGAGATACCTTTATTGGCCAACCGAGACCCGGAATGTCGTCATCCTTTGGTCAAATCTGAGAGCTTCAAGCCGATTGGTCTCAACGCATTTGTCTGTATTTTTTTCACCTCCCCGCCTTTACTTAGAAAAAAAAAGTGGAAAGAGCTGTTGTACTGGATTGGGTAATTCTTTTGTCTGACAAACCTTAAAGCCCCGCCTTCCTCGTTGGAGCTCTGCCTATCAGAATTAACTTCTGCCTCCTGACTGGTTTCGCTTTATGCTTATTGGCCAATACTGAATCAATCCAATCGTTACCCACCTTTCTTCTCACTGGCTGAACGGGTTGACTGAGCCCCGCCCTCTTCTCGACAGGAGGCGCTCCAAGTATCGAGCCGAGCGAGGACGGACGGGGCGGGGCCAATTCGAACGGTTACATCAGAACGATAGTTTCCTCTCCCCGCCCCCTTAGCCTCGTGAGAACTTTTTTCCACACACACCCTTTCTACGCCCTCTCGGTCCCCCTCAGTTTCCGTCGTGATTGGGTAGACGAGGGTGCCAATCACGGGCACGCTTTAGTCCCACTGGGCACTGAGATGGATGAGTTGCCCTCCGGCCAGAGCCGGACCAATCAGCGGCTGGCGCGCTGAGACCGGGCGGGCGGTGGTTCTTTGTCCCCGCCTCTTTCTTCCACCGAGCAGGGAAAGCGGGAGGCTCGTTCCGTTAAGCGGAAGCCGCCATTTACCGGCGTCTGAGAGAGGAGGGCAGCCTCTGGATCGGCGGGGACGGTGATGCCTCGCGGCGCGCGGCGTTCGCTGGCTTCCCCGGTGGTGAGCGGCGTCCTCTGTCAGTGCGGCGGCGGCGTTGCCACGACGGCGGCTGCCTCCGGAGGGCCGGCGACTGAGGGAATCTTCCCCAGCGGCGGCGGCGGCGGCGGCGGCGGCGGGCCGTCTCCATCCCCGTCTCCCTCCTCCCACGTGGACCACGAGCGGCGGCTCCGGGCCCTCTTCCTCCAGCTCGACGTGAACCGCGACGGCGCCCTCTGCGTCCACGACTTGGCCGTCGGCTTGGAGCGGCTCGGGCTCCGCCGCTCCGAGAGGGATCTATGGGTGAGTCTCGCTGGCTTGGCCGCCCTCCCTCCCCCCTCTCTTTTTCTAGGGCCTGAGACACTCTCAGATCCCCTCTGATCTTGGAAGCTAAGCAGGGTCGCCCCTGGTTAGTACTTGGACGGGAGACGTCCATGAATCTCAGGTGCTGTGGCCTGTATTTCGGAAGAAAGAACTGGCAAAACCTGCTCTGAATAGTCCTTGCCTAAGAAAACCCTATGAAATTCATGGGGTCACCATTAGTTAACAGGCGATTTGAAGGCACATACAATTGCCAGCGCCCTAAATATCCTGAAGGCACCCTCGGATCCCCTCTGATCTTGGAGGCTCAGCAGGGTCAGCCCTGGTTAGTACTTGGTGGGTCGCCAATGTAGCCTGTATTTTAGAGGAAGGAACTGACAAAACCACTTCTGAGTAGTCCTTGCCTAAGAAAACCCTCTGAAATTCGTGGGATCACTATAAGCCAACAGGCTGCCTGAAAGCATAAACATCGGTCAGTCCACCAGGGCCCTAAATGTCCTGAGGGCAGCAGATCCCATATGATCTTGGGAGCTAAGCAGGGTCAGCCCTGGTTAGTACTTGGGTGAGGGACTGCCAATGAATACCAGCTGCCATAGACTATCGTTCAGTGGAAGGAACTGGCAAAACCACCTCTGGCGAATCCCTTGCCTAAGAAAGCTCTATGAAATTCATGGGGGTAACAGCAATAATTCATTAAAATGTTTATATCCTATATAGCGATCTCCGGGTGATGTAAAGTAATATCAACTCAAATGATTTAAACTTTAAAACAGAAAAAAATGTATAAAATCATATATCAGTTTTTTTAAAAGTTGGAGGTGTAACGATGTACATTTCTGCCCTATCTTTCCACTGGAAAATAGTGCTTGTTAGAAAATAACTTGGAAAATGAAACTATTAAGATCATCACTAACAAACAGTTTTAATATTTAAAAAAGATCCGTAAAGGAGAGGCACTATCCCTGTTTCTGTCCCCTGCTCTTAATGGAGGCTTTGTCCTCGCATTATATACACGCATTTGGGTTGGATTATAGAGGTAGGGCTGATACCCCAAATCATGCTCTCTGGCATTTCACTAAAGGAACGATAGAAACATGCTCATAACTTGCCTGTAGTTAATGCCAATATTCCCTCCCAACGCTTCCTTCTGTCTCCCCTTCGCACATTTCAAAGGTTAACCTCTGTCTACCGCATGGTAAATTATTTGTCACGAATATAATGAGTTGCAGATGGTGATGGATCAGTGTTCTGGTGCATGTAGATGCATGTGCCTGCCCACGAACATGATGGTGTCTTTGACTTCATTATGGTTGATGAGATATTCCAGGAAGGTGATATTTTTTGAGTGTGTCCTTAATGAAAAGACAGTCTCTCTCTCGCTTGTTAAACTGAAGCAAAACATGTGAAATGGAGTACAGCACAGAGCAGATGAGAAGAACAGATGGAGATACGCCTCCAGGAACATGTGATGGCGGGGTTGGTTGGGAGGAGTCAATCTGTACCATAAGAACAGAGGTGTTATAAAGTGGCGTTCCTACTACCCATCTGTGAAATTTTGGAAGGGATGGTTTTTCAGTGTTTTAGCACTGCTCAGCAACAGTAAATTTGGTTAAAACTTAACCTCGTTAGAAGAGGAACAAGACAGTGGGGGTTTTGTCAGTACACATGCATGTATTTGTCTTGTATTCCTGTCCTGCTCTAAGGATCTGGGTGGGGAAATGAAACTTGAAGATCAAAAGTGTGAGTGGATGCATATGAGCACGCCCATGAACAAAATCGTTCTTAACATCTTCCTTTAACTTGCCTGGGCACTTTTCCCCTAGAAAATAGGGACCTTCTGTAACGGTCTTATAACTGAATGTCTGATTGCAAGGCAGACTTTTAAATACCTATTGTAACCGTTTGCTCCTGTACCTCTACCTGTATATTTTTTCCCCTTAGCTTTCCTACTGCCATGCCAAGTATTAAGTGCAATTTAGAATTCATTGTCCACGTTTGTCAGAACCTTTGTAGCCCACCCATGTGACCAGGCAGCCAGTCTTGTCTTTTTTGGAGGGGGGGGTTTCTTTTTCCTCTTGGGAGCTTCCCATATTGATGTATAGATGGCCCTCCACATTTCCTAAAGTGGAAAAATGGTAAATATCGAAATGTGTGTATGGGGAGGGGAAGGGGGGGACATGGTGGGGAGAGCAGGCACCCAGGGTCCAAACCAGGTCAGAGAAAGGAGAGAGTCAGCGTGGTGGCCCTATACTTCCTCTTTCTTGCCCATCTCCTTCTTTGGATGTGGGCAGGGACATTGGGAGAGGGTTTGTGGTGCTGAGAAATTGGGCGGCGAGCCATCCTTAGCTGGCCAGGTAGTGACTGGTGGATGAGGAGGAGGACCAGAGACAGGTTTTTAAAGGGCTGAACAGCTTGACTGGAGCCACTGGGAAGGTTCCCCTGGAAAAGGAGTACTTGAAATTGCAGGGTGGACGAGGCAGGGGTTGAAGAAATTCATAAATAATCAAATGTCTGAAAGTCAAATGTGCAAATGTGCAAATGAGGAGGGCTGACGGTATAGCTAAATCATGACAAATTATGTCCTTACCCGTTACCCATTCTCCCCTACCCCCAGCTGCAGTTTCAGTTTCTTAACTAAGTTCTTCATGTACTGAGTGACTTTTATTGCTACAACATTTGTTCTTGTTCATTTGTTACACCTCAGTCTCCCATTCAAACAAAGCCCCATCCCTTCAGTGCTTTTACTTTTTTTCCCATCTCTTCTGTATCTGTTATGAATTCATCTGTGATTCAGAAGTTCTGTATTATTTCACCCCAAAACTCTGTCTGTATTTTCATTCCTCCTGTTTTGTCACCGAGTCTGTAGCTATCCAAAAATCTCCCAGCATCTTCTGATCTTCCTTGTTGACATTTTTACTGAAACTCCTTACATGGTACTAGGGGTTGAGCATCCCTTGTTAAAAATGCTTGGGACCAGAAGTGTTTTGTATTTCGATTTTTCTTTTATTTTGGAATACCTGTATTTGCATATACATAAAATGCAGTACTGTACAGTAGATCTTTGGGGAACTTGCAAATGAATGAGCAGGAGTACTGCAGCTGCCACCTTGAAGGTGGGAGTGGATGGCTGGTGAGTTCCTTGGAGATCTTCTGTGCAGTACTGTATTTTTCTTTCCAAATACAAGTATCAGGTCCCTTGTATCCTCAGCCTCTCTCCAGCCTCATGTTTCATGCATAGCACAAGTACCTAATGAGTGAGAAGCAAAGCTGGAGAGAGATGTGAGGAATCGTGAAATGGTGGAAATCCAACCATGGTGCTTGGCATGAATCTGTGCCTCCTGCTATTTCACAGATCCTCACGTCTCTCTTTCCGTCCTCTCATTTTTTCCCATTTATTGCTGGAGAGAGAGACAGAGGATCTGATAGACAAATGGACAGGAGTTCTGCCTCTACAGCCTTGAAGGTGGAAGCAGGTGGCTGGAGGCAATAAGTTTTGTGTTCTGGAGGTCTTCGGATTTTGGATTTCCAGATTAGGGATACTCAGTTTGTCCTCTTTTCCGAAATGAGTTGTATGAGGCAACTTTGTGTGAAGCCTTTAGCTCCTTTATTCCTGCCGTTCCGTTGACATAGCTGAAGTACGTGCATCTATGTGCGTAACTCACCTTTCTCCTTCCTTATCTTCCTCATGGTTAAAATAATGTAAATCTGTTGGGTAGGTGTTAATATGTTTGCTAATGTAATTTAGATTAAAGATGCACGTACATCAGTGGTGTGTAAATAGTAATGTCACATTGGCTTTCTGCCCTCATGATATTGCAGCTTCAAACAGCCTCATGTATACCTGGCATATTAACTATGCCTAGTAAAACAGAAACGGAATCCTCCTTCTGGGTGTCCCTTCTCAGTCCAGGACTGGTATCTGCTCCTCTTCCCACATCAACACCCCCTCCCAACATTAGAGAGAGAGAGGTGATTGCTCTCTTCTTGGGAGCCCTGACGTAGGAATACCTACTAGGGCATCCACGTAGGGATGCATGTGAGCAGGGCTACTCAGTGTGGCTCCACTGCTGTCTTATTTGCTCAGCTAAATTGTGAGTAGAATTTTTGAACTGGCCTAGCAGCCTCTGTCTGTCTGTGGCCCATGGGCTTATGTGGCCTGCCAAGGTGCCCAGGACCCCTTACAGGTGGAAATAGTCTGTCCCAAAGAGGAGATGCATGCCCGCCCCAAGATCTCCAGTGGGTCCCATTCTCCCCTTTAAGGTTACCCTCCTAGACCTTTTTGGGGTCAAAATCTTCTCCCACCCCCAAATGGAAAATGACTTAAGAAGTTGCTTCCAAAATAATGACACTGCAAGTGGGAGCTTTCTGATGTAGCTTTCCTAGGCAGCAACATATACATACATATACATATATATATATATTTCCTGGTTTAAGCAAGCAGAATTTGTTATCACAAGAATGAGTGGACTTGAAACAAATACTTTGGGCAGTGTCATTTTACTCACTTCATAAAACTAAGAATGCTTAATCTTAATATACATTAGGTGTTCCAGGCATTTCATATCACTCTAGGAGGTCAATATTATCATTTTGCTGTGTTGTTTGCTGTAGACTCATATGACCACCGTAGCACCTGATAGTCATAAGAAACCGTGGCCTTTGCTCCCTTCCAGCTGACTTGGCCCATGGGAAATGGGCCACATTAATCTTTTAGTGGTTTATGGCATGCTATTATAGGTGCTGGGTTTTTAAAAAATGTTTATGGTAGCCCACCAGAAGCCATGTGCAAGTGAAATCTGTATTGTTGGATGGACATAGGCTGTGGTTCAGCTTTGTTTGCGAAGGACAGTAAACAAGGATTCTGGAGAATCCTGCTGTATTATTTGCAAGTCACATTGCCCAACTACTGCTCCTTGTTTTTTTGTCCCCCCACTCCTACGGCACGTCAGAATCCGAAGCTGCAGCTGGATGATACCTGATTCCTAACTTTTGGAAACCAATAATCCAGGATCTCCCAATTAGGATGCAATCCTAATACTTTTTTTTACAGTTCTAGTTGTCATAACTGATCCTTCTCCCAGCAGAAGTCGGATTGGAGCAACTGTGCAGCACACTGCTGGTAGACAAAAAGTCAGAATTCTTCAGAATCCTGGTTTATCATTTTGCGTGCACATGGTCATTGTGAGCTGGTGTAGCTGGAAGTTACCACAGGCAAAAATTTCCCCTTGGTCAGCATAAGCAGACCCCACAGTTTTTACTGCAATAGTAACTTATTTTATTTGAATGTAGAAATGTGAGAATGCTTAGGCAGAGAACTCTTATGAGAACAGTTCTGTGGGAAATCAGTGATATAGGAACAATTATAATTTAAACATGCTTTCTTAAGAAATGTGAAGAACTGGTTTCCATTTATTCATCTATGTATTTTTGTATTGCTCTCCCATTGTATTCACAGGGTGGTTTGCAAGAAGAATAAAACAAAATGTAAATAAAAACATAACAAAGCAAGAGTAGCAAAAACATACCAACACGTTTTTGTGTGGAAATTTATATTTAGCTTTGGCTGTGATTTCCTGTCAAGTAAGTGCAGTATCTTTTGCCATTCTGTACCAAAGCACTTCTTTGCCACAAATACGGTTTATGTTCTTGCCCTAAAAAGACTGCTGTTCCCTGCTCTCTTAGTGCTCATTGTCAGGCACAGTTTTGGACACTAGTGGGTGCTAACACGGCACAGAAAATCCTGGCACTGGTGCCACAAACACTTTTGTTACTTGATGTCCCCGCATGGCTGACTTCTAAGATTGGAGATTCCACTGTTGCATAACTAGCTTGGCTTCTTTATCTGCATGTTTGGAATCAGAGAAGTGCGCCATTCTGTTCAGGTCAAAATTGTCTGGATCCTAGTTCTTGTTTTTGTTTTTTTTAACAAATGCTACTTGCTTGTGTCAAAGTATCTTCTCTTTTTTTGCTTGTGTACGTTCTTCATAAAACAAGAAACAAATTGCATATTTGTTTGGGGTATTCATATAGGTTAAAATTTAAAGAATTGACACAAGTTCCTTATGGTTCTTTGGCTTTGACCGACATCTGCTATTTCTTTTTGCTACCAAATACAATATAAACTTGGACTTGCATCCTGAAAATGTGTGGCTGCTGTCACATGTACTGATGGGTGGATGCTAATATTTGTAGGAATTGAGGAAAAACCCAATTCCTGCATTTGGACAAATATTCACTTTGTGAAACTGACTGGATATTTAACTATACTTTCCAGACATGAGTATTTAGATTGGCCAGGTTACTGCTTTGCAATACAAACACTTCTCTTGTTTTTTCTTTCACAGTGATCCAACAATGATGTGAGTAGGATGGGTGAAGTTCAAAAGCGGTCTCCTATAAAAAAAAATTCGGTGCTTCTGTTGTCTGTAACCATGATATCTGCTACGAACCTGCTGACTGTCACTGAACTTTTCACTTGCAAATGTGCCTGTCACTTCCATCTTAACACTTCTTCAGCACCACATTCTTTCATCTACACTTGTTCAGAATTCTCATCTGGACTTTGATCTCTTCTCTCCTGGAGTCTGCCAAGTCTTCTTTCACTGTCTTCTCGTGTATCCGTTGTCTAGATTCCAGCACGTGAGCTCTGCAGCCTGGCTTGTCATGTGTTCAGAGGAGTGTGACTGGCTCATTCTCGCTGCAGGCTACAGCGGCCGGTGTCTGTTTGGAAACCATGTCCACAGCCATGTCAACTGCATTCAAAATGCTCTGCGATTGTCTTCAGTTCATCACAAGGACGTTGTTTGCTTATTATTGATGTGCTTACATGCTGCTACCTCTTTTTCTGAAATCACTCTTCTGGGGCAACTTTCTGTGAAGTTCTTAGTTTAACCACTTCATTCCTACCATCCAGTTGACACAGCTGAAGTACGTGCATGTATGCACGTAACTCACCTTTCGCCTTCCTTATGGTCCTCTGTGATTAGAGTAATGTAAGGTCCTTGGGGCGGGGACCAATATATTTGCTAATGGAATTTAGTTCAAAGATGCATGTACATCAGTCATAATATGCAAATAATAATATCACACTGGCTTTCTGCCCTTTCTTATGATTGTGACCTCAAACAGCCTTATGTGTGTTTTACTAAGAATAGTTAATATGCCAAGCAGAGTGCAGAGTCCTCCTTCTGGGTGTGCCTTCTCAGTCTAGGTGAGACAGTTAGCTGTTTGTTATTCCTATGTCAATCCCTGTTCCCAGCATTGGAGAGAGGTGATTCCGCTCTTCTTGGGAGCCCCAGCATAGAAATCCAGCTGGAGTATCTATGCAGTTCCAGTCATTCCCCTTCCATGCAAGCACACCAGCAAGTCCAAAGACCTGTTTTCTTCTATAGTCCCTCTCAAAATGGCAGGAGGAAATGATGGAACATTACTTCCTGTCACCATTTTGAGAGGGGCTGCAGAGATGTTTGGGGGTATAGCATTTTTAATGGCTGTAAGCCACTTTGCGTCCCCTCAGGGAGAAAAGTGGGATAAAAATGATGGTGATGGTGGTAGTGGTAGTAGTAGTAAGAGACTGTGGGTTGCTGCTGGATGGTGCGAGAGGGAATATTTTTGAATGGTTATCATGTGTTTGATGGGCTTTTTGCGTAATTTTGGGGGCAAATTGCCTGCAGATCACACAAAAAACACAGAGGTTTTTAAAAATTTTTGAGGAAGGAATGGGGAAGCTTCCTGGGTCACAAAAATGGCTTTGTAAGGGCTGCATGTGACCGGTAAGGCTTGCTATGTCCAGCCCTGCCACAGAGCTAAGAAACCTGTCGGCTAAGACATGGCGCTATTCATCTTAGGAGCATGATCGTGCTATGTATAAAGGAGCAAACAGAGATGCAACGTTGCATATGCTTATGAGTCTCTCCTTGGTTGTTTGATGGTGGTTCCCCTTTTACATGTTTGTATATGTGTGTCCCCCTCTTACCCTTCTGCTGTGGCTAGAGCCACTTACACCACCCAAAATAGAATAAGCAAGAACAAGTCATTCTATCATGTTAATGGCTAAACTTACAGAACTGCTTTATACTGAATTGACCTGATGATCTGTCAAGTCTGTTGTTGCTTCTTGCTGGCCGTAGGTCTCCAGCATCTTGGATGGAACTCTTTCACATCATGTACTGATAGTAGCTGAGATTTTCTGTTCTGTGTGTCGGGCGTACAGGTGCTAATTGTGAATGTAGCTTCCTCCAGCCTGTACTTGCTCCTTGTCTTTTAATTCAGAAGAGCCATCCTGGCAGCTCATGAAAATAAACCTGTAGCAGAACATTATCACAAACTTAGTGGAGCTTAAAAGGCGGGACAGCGACAGAAAAATCAATAGGGCAGAGAGAGAAGGAGAGAATGTGAGTTGGATCTCCTCCCTTCTGAGTAAGTGGAGAATATTTTATTTGGCAGACTTAGTGCCACAGCTGTATTCCTGGGCCTAGTCAAGATTTGGCCAGACAATCTGGGGACTGTGAAAGAGCTAGGTTGTACGTGAGCACTGTGATAGACCAAAGGAGTTGTTTGGCAGACTTCCTCAATAGTCTACCTTGAGTCCCAGGGTCCTGGAGGCCTTTGTCTTCAGTCCTAGAGTATCTTTGGAAATGTTTGTAGCTAACTAATGCCCATCTCAGCTTAGAGTCACAGGTTCTGCAGTGGATGTGGTGTGACAAATCTTGAAAGCATGCCCTGGAATAGTTGTGTAGAACCTCTTTGTCTTCCTTTCCTGAAATGTGGGCCTCGTTTAAAGAGAGGGTACAGAAACACAGGGGCAACCTTGTACTAAATTGTATGGATTGCGGGCAGCATGTGCACAAGCAAACCCTATCCTCTATAGCACGCAGCTGGATTGGTTCACATTTAAAAGTATGCCCATTTCGCTCAGCAGGACTTAAGTGAGTCCACACTTGTCTCATCAGCACGACTACTCTAAAATGCATTTTGGATTAAACTCGCAGACAAATATCATGTTAAGGAGATGGATCCTGAGCTGTTTTCGTTCCTGACATGTTCACTTTCTCCTCCTGGCTTGCAGTACAGTGTAGATGCCACAGTGAGAACTTACCAAGAGTAGCTTATATGGGTAAGTCTGAAGAGAACTGGGATATTGCAAACAAGCAGTGATAGAGGAAGCCTGAGAGACTCACACTTACAGAATAGATGTTTTGGAAGGGAAACACAATTGCCTGATTTGCATGTTAGGCGTAGAATTTGAAGTCACTTATGCTTCCTGCATTAATACAAGCATGTAAAATGCAAATAAGATTGGTCATACAGTTAAAGTTAGGCTCATCAGTTAAGATAAATAACACCACTGAACAACCTTGAGGACTGAGAAGTTGGTGAGTGGTGTAGCATTGTCTTCTATTGCAATGAAACACTGTCCTTGGCTTGGGCGTACTTAATTTAAAACTTAAAACTTTGGTTCAGAATATTCTGAAACTATAGAATTTCAGCATCAGGGTGTGTCTCAAATAGCACTAATGGCATGTTAGTCGCGAGGCACAGATGACAAGTCAGGTGTTCTAGTCTGTGAGCAAATGGTTATATTTAGCACATTAAGGCCAGCGAGTTCTTTTTGGACACCAGTCCTGTCGGTTTCTTGTTACCTGTGGAAAGATGGGGTTATCTGAGCAGAGATACCTCACAGGAAGAGGCAGAAGAAATTCTAGAAGGCGGGCATAGGAGCTCCGTGAGGCTCTCATATGGTAAGTTGCCACCTCTCCCAGTTGATTGAGATGTGCAACGTTGCCTCTTCAGAGACTGTGGGCTTTGGCTGTGTTACATTTAGTTAGATAAGTAAATAAGTGCGATGGTGGTGGTTCTAAGTCTCAAGACATTTCTGACTTAGAGAGACCCTATCACAGTGTTTTCTGGGGACTGTGTGACGCGCCCAAGGTAAACCGGCGGATTTCCATGGCTGAGTGGGGAATCGAACACTGGTCTCTGGTGCCATAGTCCAGTGCTCAGACCACGCTGGCTCTCACAAACGGTTTTACCAGGCATTTAAAAATCTGCAGTGGATGTGCAGTGGCACCTTCCTTTGACTACAAAGCGCTTAAAATCCAGTTCTTCAAGTCTGCTTTTTAAGGTTACTCTAGATCTGGCCTGAAGGGGAGTGTATGCTTTCTTGCAAATTCAGCCAGAAGGCTGTAGTGCAGAATCATGTGATAGCTTATCTGCAGCCAGCGGAGGCTCCACTCCTAGGCTCAGTCTTCGGGCTTTGAAACCTGATGAGTCACTGCAGAGTCACCTAGGGAGACAATACCGCTGTTTCCTCCCTGAGTTAAGTGAGAAGGGAGGCAACCCTTTCCTTACCACAGTGTTAGCCACAATTCTTGACTAAAGGAGCTTTCCAAAACATGTGAGTATTTTTTTTCCCTGACTTAGGCCCATTAAAATAGTTACTCCTTGTTCTGGCAGTGGTGGTGTGCTTTCAAGTCGTTTTGGACTTGTGGTGACCCTACGGCAAGCACAGGGTTTTCTGGGGCTGAGAGTGTGTGATGCTCCCAACGTCAGCCAGTGGGTTTCCATGGCCAAACAGGGAATTCAACCCTGCTCTTGGGTAGTAGTCCAGTTCTCAAACCACTACACCATGCTGGATCTCAGTTACCCCCTACTCATCTACAATGCCCCTGTAGCATCCTCAGTGCTCTGAGCATTGTGGAAGATGCCCTCCCTCAGAGGCATAGGGGCTACTTTAGGTGTGCAGGGAGGCAGTAAGAGAGATGTGGGACTGGGGAAGCATGGCAAGGGGTGATCCAGGAGGACACATTTCTTGTAACCGTGGATTGAGGAGCAGGTGTGTAGGTGATACTGAATGATTTGGTGAGCAGTTGCGAGCTTAGGTGGGAGAAGTGTCCATCTTGGATACCCTGGCCCTCCAACCATAGTCTTGTGGGTGTTTTATTGGAAGTATGTCCCATTAGCATTGTTGAGCCTTTTCCCCAGGTAGGTGTGCACAGGATTGGAGCTTTGATGCGACTTATTTGTCCAGGGTCCTAGATCCTGTTTGGGTGCATTGCTTGCTCTTGGTCAAAGGAGACGTATCCTCATGTCCCACTCTTACTGCCCTTTTATGTCTGGCTAACTGTCCTTGTCCCCTTGCCATGGAGAAGGGAGGTTTTCTGTGCAATGGAAGATGAAGAGCAGGCCAACTCTGTTCACTCTTCTGCAGCGTCTTCCTCCTGTATGGGGTTGAAACCCTTTTTGTGTTCTCTTGATTCTGTTTAATGGCAGCACAATGGGAATTGTACCCAAGGGTGATAGGGTGACTTGGAAGTCTCATTGATAGGGTCGCCATAAGTTGAAGTCGACTTGACCGCAGTTAACAGCAAGCTAATTTTGCCAGGAAGCTTTTGTGGCATGCATTGGTGGATAACTGGAATAGAACAAATCTGGCTTGCCAACATACCCGAAGTTTCTCTATAAGTATATAAGCTTATTTGCATGTTTTATTCTTGTTAGGACAATCATATCATCTATAATACCATTTTTGCTTCTTTGAGAACAGTACTAGTCTGCCAAGAATTTTGCAACTGACATTCCCCTAAGATGTAAAATATTTGCAACTTGAATATGGATGTTCCACCCTTTCGCGTGTTACATTCCACAATGTTTGTAAGCATGTGAAGGCCTGAGAATTATTGTTTCCTTTGTTCTTAATTGCCGGCTCCGTCCTGGCCTTTGCAGTGCTCTTTTAACTTCCTCTCCAAAAATGGAACTTTTGCTTAAGGTGATGGAATGCACTGTGTAATAAAACATCACATGACCTTCAGGAAAAGAAAATTCTTGGGATATTTGCGGCCTGAACAATTGACTAGTTCTTGGTAGCACCACATCCAGAGTCCCCTGTTCTGCAATGACTAACACAGTTGTTTGGGATCTCTGAGCACATTCTTCCTCAGCTCACTTCAGTGTTTTGACTGTAAGGTTTTTTTGGATGGTAATCCAGATGTGGCAAATCTGCCTTTGCCAGAAAAGGATGTTGGCTGGGGAATGTAGAACCATCTCCTCCCTCCCTCAGATGATTACAGGTACTCTGTTTCCTGAGCTCTGCTTTTATTTTCCCCAACCAGGTTTTGATACCAGAAATAAGCCTGAAGAAATACAGCTTGTGGGATCAGTTGACAGCAAAATTAGCTATGGGATGGAGGGAGATAGATAACTCCCTTTAGCTGTTGAAAATTAACCCTCTTTCCCCATATATACTCTTCCTCTATAAGTGAAGAAGAGCTGGTTTTAACTCATCAACTTGCCAAACCAGTTTGGCCTTTCGTCATCCTCATAAGGAGCATGATGTAGCTTCCTATTCTAGTTGCTGGAGCTGTTAGACTGCATTAGGACGGAGGTTAGCAATAAAGGCTGGATGTTAATAGTCATAAGAGAGGCATTAAGCCCCTGACAACCTTGCTAGACTGTGCCACGGGAGTGCTTAGGTTTATCCAACCTGTGTTTCCCGGCCAGTATTTGGCCTGCAAAGGCCATCTGTTTTCTCAATAAAGAGCAGCAATTTAGCTGAAGTTGCAGAATATAGGAAGGGTTTAGAGGAATGGGGGGAAAAGAGGAATCCCTTGCTATATTTTGAAGAGTTGTATCTGGCTCAGGACTCAGATAGCTGGAGCATCTTTTGAATGGTGTAATCCTCTCTGAATGGATAACCCAGCCATGTAACCTCTTTCCAGAGGTTAATATCAGCACCCATCTGCAGAACTGTCTGGCTGCCTGCAAGAAATTGTCCAGTCACAACGCTTTCCTGATTGGCCCAAGACTACAGGTTTTGAATAATGAACATGTTAGTGTTGAGCATGGTGATTGGCTGGGCCCTGCTGCAGTGAGAATGCAGGCTGGATGCTCAGGCTCCTGTTCCTTTGATGTGCATTGGATGAGCTGGCGAGCACAGGTTACTCGGGACAGCTGCCGCCCAGTGTGAAAGACTCTGTCGCCTTTTCTTCCCAACCACTGTGCCTCTGCCTCTTTCTCTTCAGGCTCCCTCGATGTCCAGCATCTTAGCTTCACGCCAGGGCACTTGTGCTTCTACCGTTGCCTGTTTTGCGTGAGCTGCTTGTGAGGCCAGACACGACAGCACTCGGAGCAATTTCAAAGGCAGGAAGCGGCTGCGACAGCATGAGCCTCCGGCATTGCTGGATTTTGAGGCTCTCGCTGTAGTTCTTATTTCCCTGAGCAGGGTACTTGGTAGCGCACTCTCTCCTCTTTCTGTTCCATTGACTCCAGGGGCTCCCTCACCGGGTTTTCTAGCTGGGGGAGACAAGTGATGCTGCAGTCTGTTTGGCATCTTTTTTCTTGGCTTTTTTCAAGGGCTGCATGTCAAGGCCCTGCTGAAGCGAATGAGAATGAGGCAAAGGAAGCCCCAGCTCCCAGCTCTGGGGACCAGGGGCCACACACGCTGCGGAAGCCACTCAACAAAGGGGCTAGTCCCTCCGAAAGGAGACCAACTATTCTACTGGTAGTTGGACCAGCAGAGCATTTCACACAGGTAATGTCCCCTCTCCTCCCCGCTTCCCCTGGGAATGACTTGTTCTAGTCTGTGTACAGGCATGCGTAAGATGTTTCTTTACAACGTCGAGGAGGTAGGATGCTGGCTGTCTGGTTTAAGAGGAGGTTTAATGCAGCGCTACTCCAAAGTGGTGGTCCCTGGACCAGTCCTGGCCCCTGAGCTGTTGGTTGCCAGTCCATGCTGGGTTTCCAAAAAAAAGGGGGGGGGGAGAACAGTTGTCACCAGTAGGCACCAATCTCATGCCAGTCCCTAGCATACTGGCAAAAAAAATGCTGTTGCTCTCACATCATAACCTGAGAAGGACTGGCATAATGGACAGAAGCTGCTAACTGAATGCAGGACAGGAGGAGCAGAGTAGATAATGAGTCTGCTGTCTCACAAGATGTGTCTGGGAGAGCAGATTGATGCTGAAGCAGCGGTTCCATTAGAATGGCAAGAACAGCTTGAAGGTGGGCATTGTGTAGTGGCAGAAGCTTGTCTGCACCTCTGGTGACAGGAGTTAGGAGGCTAAATAAACCAGCGGGTGGGTGCAGGGTACTGCAGCTCCTGCTGCACAAGACACGGGGCCTGAAACTTCTGCCTGTATCAGAGAGGCTTGGTACCATAGATGCAGAAAAGCTGTTGAGACTGTGAGCGGACGTCACACAAGCGCTTCAGTATAACATATTTAACTTGATTGCAATCATAGACCATTATGGTCTTCAGTTAAATTCGAACTACGGTATGCTAGAATTGTATTCAGATTAGTAGCTGGAGAAATGAAAAGATTACCTCTTTCCAAAGCAGGCTTCTTCATTCCATAGAATATTGTTGTGATTTTTTAATAGGTGTATGCGTGATAACCTTGCTTGGTCTGGTGACACTGGAAGCAGAACTGTGCAGGTGTATGCTTGATAAGGAGAAGTAGTAGACGGCCTGGGAGTTATATAAATTATACAGCAAGCAGGACCCCTTTTAATTATATAAGTAGATAACTCCCAATTATTTTCATCTTTACCGGACGTAATTATTTAAAATTTCAGCTTGAAAAGGGTGTTAAGCTGTTGATGGCTGACTTGCCCGTGCCTTGTGGTATTTGTCCAGGTTCTGTTGTGAGATTATAAATGCTAGCTTTAGCAAGTGTTTAAAAAGTTTTCAATTATATATTTGAGAGTAAGAATCACTTGTAAGCTGCAGGAATTATGCAGACTTAAGGATCAATCACATCTCAAATGGCAAACTCAGATCTTTGAGGTTTTTTTAGGATTGTAACTGAAACATGACTATCCAAAAATGGTTTTTGAACACGTAATTTGTGGAGGTGAAATTTCTCAGTCTAGAGAACAGGAAAAATTTTAAAACACCTTTAAAGGAGTGTTAAAATGCTCTGATTATATGATTAATACTTTAGTGATAGCCCTATTAAACAGAGTAAACTTTTAGATGAACTTATAGCAGATATATTTTTATTTAAAGCTGTGAGTTCAGGATCCACCTGGGTACAAACTGGAGGTCTTAATGGTTTCTAAACTTGGCTGCTTCCATGAAAATGTGAACTAGACATTTTCCACATCTATGCTGTACCATTCAAGGAAATGTCCCTGGTGTCTTTGCCACTGATGCATTTCCAGAAGATAGAGCCGTTGTTAATTTTTCAAACAATCAAGCCGTCATTCTGGATTTTCTTTCTGGAGTTCTCAGTACCATAGAAGTACGTGCTGCTGCATTCTTTTTAATGAAACTTGGCGTATGAGGGAAGCCAGGCATTGTGGTGATGAAATGGGGCTTTTTTTCCCCTAAAGGGCATAGGTGATGCCAGTGCTGTTTGTTTGCTGCCATGGGTAGGCCTTGAAAATGAGATTCTTGAAACTTTTGGGTATCAAAACTCATATCCGAACCCACAGAAGCTCCCGTTTCTGTATGAATCTCCTGAGGTTTTGCTCTGGATGTTCCTCAACTGTACACAGGAGGCATGGCCTCTCCCATTGTAGCTTCCAGACTTGGAATATCCTTCCCAGCCAGCTTGAGCAGAAGCTTTTCGGTATAAAAATACCAACTCCAATTTGCCTGAGTTTTTTTGGCAGCCCGAAGCTGGTATCTGGCCCTTGTTTCTGTGTGCGCATTCTCCTTGGCTGTTAAATCAGCTTCTTGTTCTTACGTGTTGGGAAGTTAAATTGAATTCTCATTGTTCATCACTTTGAGGGGCTAGATTTTTGCAGAAAGGCAGAACAGAAACATTTTAAAAACAAACGACAACAAAAAATCCTCCTCTGTGTGTGTGTGTGTGTGTGTGTGTGTGTGTGTGTGTTGAGATTTGTGTGTATAGGGAGGCTGAGAAGATTAACAAGTATTCCTTTTGGTTTTCTTTGAAACCCTTTCTCAATAAAAAGCAGGGAAGAAAGCTGCTTGTGTCAAGTTGGATTGAAAAACCCTAGCCTGTTGCTCTTGTTCCCTTGGATACAAGATACTCTTTGGCCGTGTTAGCTTTCTGGCTTGCAGTTACTGAGAAACTATGCCCTGTCCTCTGGAATGACATAAAACCAGAGGGTGCCCAGGGAGCAGAGCGAGGGATGCGGGGCTGCGGAGTTGGTAACACCAAACCTTCGACTCTGACTCCTCTGTTTTATTTCTGTCTGACTCCAGCTCATTCATAAATGGCAAATGTAATAACAAATTTGCTATAGTAACATGGTAGCGCAGGGCGTTTCATCACTGCCGTGTGAATCCTTGGGCCATGTAGATGGACAGAACATAAAATATATTTGTTTGGTTGAAACCTCTGAAAAAGAAAACTTTCCTAAATTCCCGTGAAAGTAAATATGCAGCAAAATAGGCCTTTGGTATTTATAAGTTTTTATTTTGAAACTGGAGTTGGAGTCGGCACATTTCTACTGGCTCCAACTCCACAGCCGTGGAGGGAGAGAAACTACCAGAAAGGCAGGGCCAGAAATGTCTGCTAATCTCTTACTAAGTACTGTACCTTAACCAGTAATGCCCAGAGATACTGGCTTATTATAAAACTCTCTTTATTCATCTACGGTGGTTTGATAGAACTGTGAGTTCCTGTCTTTCAGTGCGGGAATTTTGGTATCTGAAGGACTGCTGCTTTCCAGGTGTACCTACCAGCGCTTTGAGATGGTCTTGCAATCACCCTGAGAGAAGAGTCTTTTTCAGTGGGGGCCTTTTCATTCAAGAGTGCTGTTCCCCCCAAAGCAAGAAATGTCCGGTACTTACTATAATGGCTTTATGACACAAGGCAAAGACTTTTGCATCTTCCCAAGCCTTTCTGTTACATTGCAATTTACTATTAATTTAGCTCTGTTAAAATGCTTTATCACTTTGTACCTATCCTACTTTGAATGCCACCTGAAGAACCATTGCTACATGGGACTCACACATCAAATAGATAAAAAAAATGCTCTGTGTTTATGCTGGGATGGGGAAAAGGTAATGAGGGATAAGTTGTGTGATCCTTGCTGGTAGGCCTACAAGTGAGTATTTTTTTGCCTGTGGGCCACTTTCCATATCATGGTAAGCTAGAAATCCCAAGAATTAGGGATTGTTATGAATGAACAAGCCTGCTGTTTCATTAAACTCTTCCTGCTAGGAGGAGTGGCTAAGCCCAATGGGAAAGTTCCATCTTTGGCTTGTTTAGTATTATATTTTGACTGGGATTTCTGGTTTTTTTCCAGAATCATAAGCCAACAGCTTCCTCTTTGTCTCTTGCTTATTCTGTTGTTCCTAGACATAATTCTCTGAGTTAAATTCAAGGAAAATACCTTACCCTTTCAGGTCCAAAGATCAAGTTTGGTTGCAATGATAATTGAGTGTGTTTTGTTCTCCCTGTGTGTCAGTCCATGATTTCCCAAACATCTGCTCCCTTCCAGTGCCTCTGTTTGCTTTTCTTGTGATGTGATAGTTGACCCTGATGAGATTGTGAGCTTGATACTGGGATGCTTTGGAGAGCAATGATTTGATGACTCGGGGACAAATAAACGTAATGTTGTTAAGTAGGATCGGCTCCATAGTCCAGTGAGAGATGGCTTTGTTTATCCTTACAGCTGAATAGGTTTCATGGCAGAGGTGACTTTGGGGAGAAGTTCCTGGAACAGCTTCCCCTCCCAGTGAATTGCTGATGGGTTCAGGATGTATTGGCACAGCTATCGTCATTAAGGCAGTCCCAGTAGTCCTCATCATTTTGTGTTGGCAGTAACAGAGGTCAACTTTTTGGAGCTGAGTTCTTCCATGCAGATATATGGCTTTCCTTTTCTCATTAGTCATACCTACCTGAAGCCTCGATTTCTGCTGCGTGATGTCTGCAGCCTGAAATAATGTGCTGCTCTCTCTGCTGACAGTGGCACCCCACTGGCAGAATGGGCTCGAGGCACAACCCCCAAAACCTCTTTTCAACCCCTGTGTGGAAATTTCTTTGACTGAAATGTTTTTTTTTTCCTTCTTACTTCTGGAAGATCTTTGGCCATTTCTGGTTTGTTCTCCACTGCCTTCTCCGTATATTTGATTGTGCAGCCCATTTGTGGTGCTGGGGTGAAAAGTTACCCCCAGGTCTCTGGGAAGTTGTATGGCCTGCTGTAGGAATCCTCTTGGTTAGGCAATCAAACTCTTTTTAAGAAGTGCATATGTGAAAAGCTACAGGTGTGTGTGTGGGCTCTTCTTTAGTGACAATATCAGTAAATTAGCAGAAACAGGATAGTAGGTTTGCAATGCTCTTTACCTAGGCAGGTAACTTAGATCTTAACACTTCAGGAACTCCCTAGTTATGCAGTCCATCTTAGATCTGTAAACTTATCTTCATAGTACATTAGCAGTGGGGTACCCTGTGATCCCCCGGGTGCCGGTGGACTATAAACCCCATCACCCCATCTTTTGCTCAGCCCAACAGCATCTGGGGGACTACAAATCCTTTTCTTCTGTGGCAAGTGCAAGCTCATTTGTAATGGACCGGTGAGTCTGCTTTGGTACGTTTTGTGTTCCAGAATGAGCTGTTCTTTATTCAGCCTTGTTATGTGAAAGATACCCAGAGAAAGAATGGGCAGAGAAAGAAAAATGGAGAGGTTTGCTGGGGTGAAGGCATCTAGCCAGTTTTTCCTGGCAATTGCAATGTTGTATTCTTCCATGATATTTGACTGAAGAAGGAAGAGCCTGTAAAACTGGTAGCTAATGCTTCAGAAATGCTAGCTACATATGGTACTTTCTTATCTTTCTGATAAACAGTGGGGCTCAAGGTGGGGCCTGGCCCCTTCAAGAGTGATCCCTGCCTCCTTGCCTAAAGTTTCAGCCTTGTGTTTTTTCCCAGTAGGATAAAAGAAAATAAAGAGGGCATCTTGTAGAAATAGAAGGGAAAGTGATACTATACCTGATTGCTTGGGATAAAAATAACTCCCCTTCCCCTTTGTGTATTGGCCTAACAAGTTGTGTAGTGGGGTAACTGACAAGTATGGTACTTATTTTTAAATTCAATAATGTTTTGCTTTTCAGTGCTTTAATAATCAAATAACTTTAACCATGGAATGAGGGGTGTTTAATGTTTGCCTGTTCCTTGATTTCTCTACCCCTTCCCCTCGTTGAACCTCAGCCTTGCCCCACTACATAAAGGATCCACGTGCACATGGACAAAGATGAACTGATTGCCTCCACATTTTTGTGGAGGAGAATCCTGAACTGGCATTTTTGTTCACAAATCATTCAGGAAACAGTGGTACTCTCTTTGTGAGCATGTGTGAGAAAAATATTATTTCAGTCACTTGGCTTGCTTTTGAAGTGAAGAAAGCATTTATAGGGTTATATTTCCAGCCCGATGACCTCTCCTTATCAGGATGGGAGATACAACAATATTTGAGGAATTCCACACCTCTGTGTGTGGGGAGCCCCAGAAAGAGAATATTAATCATTATGTTTCTTTTTGTGATTAGTATGCCCCTCTGAGAGGAAGAGATCCAGTACCTCTGTTGAAAGAGGTGCTTGATGAAACCCAGCTTGAGCAAAAGGTGTAAATTATTCATCAAGAGGGATCTTTATGTAACTAATGAACTAACCTTTTTATTTCTAGTATGGCTGCCAAGATAAAAGCTAAATGCTATTAGTGTTAAGTTAGGTATGCAATGGATTGATTTCATTAGTGTGTTCATTTTTTTCTTGGTAAATTGATGAATGTATATGTGTCTAAATGTATATGTGTCTATGTCCAAGCAATATCATGGGGATGATGCTACGAAATGAAGACATTTCTCTATGTCAAAGATGCTCCTAGACCCCTGATGGGAATGACTGCAGCAAACAGTGTTTACATCACAAGTGAACTTCCGGTTGTTGAACTCCCAGCAATCTTCATCACAGTTTATGCAGGCTGGATCTTTTGGGAGTTGCAGTCCAGTAACATCTGTAAAATTCTATCTCTCTCTGTGTTACGTGTGCATGTGGTTTGAAGCTGCCTCTCAACTTACGGGGACCCCTAGGGTTTTCTTAGGCAAGGAGTACTTGGAGGTTGTTTCCTCTGAAATATGGCCCATGGCCTGGTATTTTTTAGTGGCCTCCAGTTCAAATACTAACCAATACTAACTGACTCTGCTTAGCTTCCAAGATCAAGCAGGATCTGATGCCGTTAAGGTATTTAGGCCATGGAAAGCTCTACCTTTGGCTTTAAAAATTGAGCAGGGGTAGAGGGAGAGATCTCTCATTCATAGGGTTGCTGTAAGTCAAAGTCAACTTTACGACAATTAACAACAAAAGTATTGGCAGCCTTAACTTGCCAAAACAAAATGTGCCAGAGTCTTTCAGAGGAGGTCAGAACCAACAAAACAGTGAAATTTTGATTTCTGACAGCAAGGTCTTAAATATACCTGATATGTTAGGAAATATCCTTCTGACAGGAGCTTGGTTTTGCATGTAGTCTCTTCCCTTCAGTTCATACCCAACCTTGTGAGTAGGTTAGGCTGAATTAACGAATGGCTCAAGGTCACCCAGTGTGTTCCATGCCTCACTGTGGCCTTTGAACCCGGGCTTCTTTGGGTTTTTTTCCCCCCACCAGTAATTTACAACTTTTTCACATCTGAGAGCCATCTTTGTGCATTTGGGGATCCCCTTTTTATCCCCCCTCCATGTTTTTGTCCCAGGCTAGTGCTGCTGTTGCAGTTTCCCTTAGCCAGGTTGCTACCTGATAAATCGGTCACAACTCACCTGTTAAACTGGCTCACTGCGCTGCTGTGGTGAACCTGGGCTCCACAGAGCAACGCCCTGTTCCTGATGGGATATAGCCCACCAGGGCTGCAAGGGCAAGGAATCTCTCTTCTGGCTTTTTCCAAATTTCAGGTGCTGTCGCTTTGCTGCCAAGCGGAGGCAGATTACAGTGTAAAAAAACTGCATAATGCTGTCATAAGCAACTTGAGCATGCTGCAATTGGGACTCAAAAGTGACGTCTCTGATCCCGGAGGGGCTGGGCACGCGCCCAAAATTGAGATGTTTAGCTGTATCATCTTGAAGCGTCTGTCTCCAGATTAACTCTGTTTGCTTAGAGTTGGCCAGTGAATGCCTTCCAAGAGGCAGAGCTGTGGGTAAAAGCACTTGGATGCCGGTTGGGGGGAGTGAGGGAAAGTGGGGTGCCTTGTTTTTCCCACACTTGCGCAACCTGCCGCAGCTGATCTCTAAGAGGATCTGGGTTTTGAGAGAGGATCCTGTTTTCTATGGAGACAGACGTCACTGGGGTGGGAGTAGGTTAAGCCGAGTTAGGTAACAGATGTAAAAGGGCACAGTTGGCTAGGTGGTAATTAAAAAGGGCTCTAACATGGTCTAAGTGTTTACAAAAACAAGGTGCCCCAGTGTCAGTAATATGACATTCTAGATTGATAAAATCCCCTAACTCATAGCAAGTTTTGGGAACCGTGCATCATGTGATGACTTGGTTGTGTCAAACTTTGTCCCTCTTAAGAAGGGTGAAAATGGGACAGGACAAGTTTCTCTCGTGATAACTGCCATGGTTAGTCATGTGAACTGTTTCCCAAGGCCAGAGCTTAAATATTCCCGGTCCATGTAACAGATTTGTTGTTGCTGTGAAAGATTAGGGAAAAATACAATTTCCTATTCATTGCCAAGGACAAAATGCAGACAAGTACCTTAAGGCCTTATAGTCAGACACAGGAGTAAATACTGGGATCTGATTTAATCTGTGATGATTTTCGAAGGTGGAAGTAGGTGAAAATAAAAGCTGGCAAGCAAGACTTTGTGCTGGTTACTGTGCTTTCTTGGAGAACTTGCACGTGGATTTCAGGTGTCCCTCTGGTCTGATCTATCTTGAACAGTAGTAGTGTTTTTTCCAGTGAAGATATTAGATTTGGCTTCCTGATCAGCAAGTCCAAGGCAGTGTAAAATGTTTTGTGACTCCTTGGGGAGGGCTTTAAGTCTTTGAAGGTCTTGACTCTCCCACTTTTGTTGTTTCATGATGGCACCTATGCCAAATTGGTACCTTCTGGATGTGTTCCCTTCCTCTTAGAGAGCATGTCCAATGGCTGTGCTGGCTGAAGATGGATAAAGCAATGGTCCAGCCCGTTTGCAGAGCACTAAGTTACAGATGTTTGGCCTGGGCCTCTTGCATGCTGTCAGCATGTTTGGGGGTGCTGGGGAAAATATCCGTGAACGTATTTGCTCTGGATGGCTTTTAGCAGAAGCACAGGTGGCTGGAGAGGCTTTTCCTATTTTTCATCTATAATTAAACCACTTACTGGCTCAGTACACAAGCTGAGGAGGTATAATTAAACTTTAATTTGTCAGGAGTTGTTTCAGTGGAGCTTTTTCTCAGTGAGTATATTCGCTCCACCTTTCCTGTGTAATTTGCTCTCTCTTCTGCAAAAATAGCACGTTTGGCAAAACATGGTATTTTCTGTAATACTACTGCTGAGCCCTCGTTCAGGCTGCTGAGCCCCAGTTTGGTTTAAATAACACTTCCTGCATTTGACCCTAAAAAAAAAAGCATTTATCAGATGGGACCAATCAGCATGGCTGCCTTGGGCCTTGGATTTTCTGCTTATACCAACTTTGTCCTTCTCCTGCAAACAGAGCACTTTCTTTGATGTAAAAAGGAAAGCGGAGAGGGAGAAGAAATAAAACAGGGCCTTTAAGATTAACTGGTTTATTTTAGCATGACTGTTCATGGATTTCAGTACCCTTCCTCATATCTATTGATGGCGTACTATATTAAAGCTCCAGGTGTTTAAACAAAGTTGTATAGCTGCGGGGCTGGGATTAGAGTGTAATGTGAATCAGAAGGCTGAAAACTGGGACATTGTCCATAAACCTTCAAAGAGCTGTATAGAGTGAAACAGATCTTTCAGGCAGCTGACCTTTGAACCTTCCGTGGAGTTTGCCAGCCTTATTGTCTAGAAACTTGTGCACATGGGTAAAATGAAACTGAGAAAACTCAGGAAATCAAATTGCATGTCCTGAACCAATCTGTGCTTTGGGCAGCTAAAAAGTGTACTCAATTATGGTCACAACTTTTCCTTGATGAAGCTGAGAATAAAACATGCCTCTCCCAAGGAGGTGGCATAGTTCAGCTTGGGGGGTGGTGGTCTGCTAATGAGCGAAGAAACCTGTGCTGTAATACGAAAAGGAGTGTCACAGTTACAGAGATTAGGAAGGGTGGACACTGCCGCTTCTTGGTCAGGGGGAGCTTGAAGGGGTTTTGCCTCTTCTTTCTCGCTGAGTGTGTAGATCTTATGTGAGAAGCAAGATGGTTGTAAGAGCTTATTGAAGGGGGCTGAAAGAAACAAGATGCTCAGAAGGCAGTAGGCTGAGAAGAGTATGGGAAGTGAGAGTTGGAACACTTTTCAATACAAAAAGTGTCCATAATTTCTGAGTTAGGAGGAAGGTTTCTCTCTGAGAGGCTGTTCTTCATCTCAGGCCCATTCCTCTCTGTCATCCCCTCCTTTAAGTCAGGAGGACGGCTTTGCCACAGTGAGTGAGAACTGGGCCAAAAGTGTATTGTTTGGAGTAACAGCTGAGGGAAGACCCAGGGATAATAATTCTGAAGCACATTGACAGCTAGATGCTGGACAGTAGTCGGTTACATCAGACAGACCCTGTCTTTAAACTTAAGATCTCATAAGGACCATGAGGGAGGGCTGCGTGAGCCCCAGGGCCGGGAACTTCACCAGTGAGAGCTGAGATCGAAGAGCAGCCTCTTGAGCTGGTCCAAAGTGCGTTGTTAAAAAGAACCTCTGCTCCGGCTGCCCGAACTACCTATTTCTGAGAGTTGTGTGTTCTGTTCCAGAATTGCATCTCTTGCCAGCGTTTGCATGTATTGCTTGCGCCCTCGGCACCAGGAGGCGAACTCGTGAAGCCACCTGAGACAGAATCACAGCGCTGCCCGGCCTCTCGGGCTCGTTACCCAGCACTCTTGACACGGGCAGCAGCTGACAAGCGTTCTCGGACGGAGCTCACGCTGAACCCGGCTACCTGGGATGATCTTTAACTTGGAGATGGCCAGGGAATGAACTTGGCACCGTCTCCCTGCAAAGCATGTGCTGTATCACTGTACCACTGTCCTACCAAGCAGTCTGGCAGGACAGCCCAGGCGCTGGGAGCTGTGCAGTTCTGCTTTCGTAGGGAACAGCTAGCTTCTGGGTGCTGTAGTTCTTCAGTAACGAGAAAGCTAGTTATTGAAGAACGACAGCATTCAGAAGCCCTAACCAGCATAACCAATGGTGGGAAATGCTGGCAGTCGCAGTCCCAACAACGTTGGGAGGGCCGTCCTTTGTCCAGTCCCAGAATGGCTGCTTGCTTCCAGAATATCTTTCTCTCCTGCACCCACTGAAGTGAATGGTTGTGAAATGGGGCAGAAGAAGGTTACTGTGTTCATGTTGGTAATGTTGTGGATGCAAAGTCGTGGATAATATGCTGATTTCTTTGCAGTCTTTATAACCATAGAAGTATTAAGTTTCAGCCTTTTTACCAGCTCATGGCTTAGCAATCCAATGGCCTCTTGATGTTTTGTATTACAACCATGGGAACTAGGGAAATAATAGCCCCAAGCAGCTGCGAAGGGCATCTCTTTGTTTCCTTTCCCTCCCAATGTGAAAATCGAACGTTTGTTCGTGAAAGGGAATATGCCTGTTTGTACAACACCGGACCTAGCAGGCTGCCTGAAACTGCCTGTTATATTCTTAATTACAGAACTGGAGAGAGAGGCCCTTTCTGTCCTAGTGGTTCCTCGCACTTCCTCTTTGGGGAAATAACCCTGAGCTGCTTAGTTTGCTTGCTTAAATGTACTAGCCAGGTTCGTGACCTAAATATTCCTGGGCACATCCTGCTGGAACATCTCTTTCAAACCTGTAGCACATCAGCCGGGTGACTCTTTAGTGGTGGCTCCCTTTTGCTGGGAGAAAAGCAGGAAACCCCCAGGAAACGTGCGTGGCTTCATTGTTAGCAGGTTCGGTGAGCATTTTGAAGGTGTGGTTGTGAGAGAGGGCGTGGGAGGATTACAGCACTGCCTTACCACTGAGGTAATTGTGGAGCAGATTGAGAGCAGCCCCGGCCCCAGGTCGTTCTCTGATTTCTCTTAAATCAGAATTGGATTCTTTTCAAGAGGAGGGAAGGGGTGCTTGCATTCCCTTCCCCATTCTATACACCCTTTGTTGTTGTTGTTGTGTCCCTTTAGGTCATTTCTGACTTACTGGGTGACCCTAAGGCAAACCTATCGTGAGGTTTCTTGGGGCTAAGGGTGTCCAAGGTCAGCCAGTGGGTTTCCGTGGCTGAGCAGGGAGTTGAACCCTGTTCTCCAGGTTCGTAGTCCAGTATTCAAACCATTTAAAACATTTACTGCTTCCATTATTATGGACAGGTCTTCCGGGAGATGTTTGCATACCAGCGTGAGCCACTGAATACCTGCCAGAGAGAGGGGCTACACCCTGGTTGCTCAGTCACCAAACCGGGTACCCTACGAACTCATCCTTTCAATGTTGGGCATAATTTTCCATGCCGGTAATTTGCCTGGGATGCGGGTTGGAGCCTCCTTTCCCTCTTGAAAGCGGCTCTGAAGCCCAGGAGGGGCTGCGGAGGGTTAATCTGGCCCGGCAGTGAAAGTGACGTGGGGCTTGACGAAAGGGGCCAGCCGGTTGAGCAATCCGGATCACATGCTCTTGTCAAGAATCCAAGGCTTTATTGGATGCCTGGGAAGGGGCTGAGCTGCCACCGGCTTCCCTTTTAAGCAGAAGGGCTGGGGCGCCAGCAGCCAATCAGAGCGGGGCAAAGGACAGCTCAATAGGCGTGTGTCATGGGGCCTGCCGGCATTTCCCTTCCCGCTGCCTAAACGAGGAGGAATAATTTCATGAGTGGCTGAGTGGCTCCCGGAGAAGAATGCTGTGCCTGTGCCTTTATGTGCCAACCTTTGGCGAGTCCCAGGCCGAATTTGAGTACTTTGAGTCCAAGGGGCTCCCAGCTGAACTCAAGCCCATCTTCCGGCTGAGCCTCCTGATCCCGTCCCAGGAGTTTTCCACCTATCGTCAGTGGAAGCAGGTACGAAGGAGGCTGGGTCTGCTTGTGAAGGGGTGATGGTGGTGCTAGTAAGCAGAATTGTTCTCGTCCGTTTTATATTAATTTCAGTCATTGTTTTGCCTTTCCTAGGGCTTCTCGATGGTGTACTTCAGCCCTGTTGAATGTGGTTGCTCTCCAGATGTGTTGGACCACAACCCCCACCATCCCCAGTCAGCTGGCTGGGGATGGTAGGGTTTGTACTCCAACACATCTGGAGAGCAACCACATTGAACAACACTGGGGTACAGGATCTTCTGTGTGCTTCTCCTAGGTTTTATTTTTTCAACAGCCTTGTAAGGTCAGTCAAGGTTGAGACCGGATGGGTGCCTCAACCTTTCTTTGTGAATTTGAATGGTTGTTTGGGATTTCAGACCCAGGTCTCCTTGGCCCAACCCCTGTGCTAGCCGTTGCCGGCTCTCCAGTTCACCAGCAAGCTCTAGTCTTCACAGTTTACCCCTTATTCTCTTAACTAGTAGGTTTTCAGCGTACAGAGAGTCAGCAGTAGCTGTTTTCTTTCTGCGGTCTTCGTTTTCCTTACAGAATAAGGACTGAGAGGCAAATTGTGCTGACCGGTAATTCAGCGGTTGTCTGAAGACCTCCCAGTGCTCTTGCTTGGTCCCTCCTGCCTTCAGTCCCAGCCCCATCTCTGCTCCAAAGCGCTGGTTTTCAGCAACAGATCACTGGCTTTTTTCTCTTTAATTAACTTTCTTTCTGATGGAATCAATTCATACTGACATGGCGTGTGTAGTTAAGGGGAAAAAAAAGTCTATCAGTTTCGTGAATACCGGGATATACAAAGGAGGCGGAATTTCTCAACATCCTCTTAAAATTCCCCTGAGGCTGTGCATTTCGTCACCGCTCTTGGGCTTCCTGAACCAGGGGAAATGCCTTTGCCTGTGACTGCGAGAGCGAGAGCGAGAGAGAGAGAGAGAGAGAGAGATTGAGAGAGAGAGAGCTTAGTGTAGTGGCTTGAGCAGAACATTTGGGAGACCAGGATTCAGATCCCTGCTTGACCAAGGAAACTCACTTGGACAGGTCACACTCTCTCAGCCTCAAAGGAAGGCAAGGGCAAACCCTGAACAAATTCTGCCAAGAAAACCCTGTGATAGGTTTATGAAAAGTCAGAAGTGACTGGAAGACACGCAGCAACAAATGGTTGCTGGAGCTGCATAGATCCAAATAAAAGAAGAAGAGGGGGACATGTACTAGGGAAATTCAGAGTAAGGAAAAGGAAACGGTGCATATGCCTCTGGTGGATGGCATTGGTGATAGAAGGGCAAAGGGCCCGTCTGTGTCTGCTAAGGTCTTTATATACACACTCCTTCTCCCCCAACAGCAGAGGAAGTGCAGAGAGTTATCTTCAGAGATTGTGTAAAGGTTAAAAAAAAATCATAGAATGTAGTTGGGAAGGCAGGATGCTTGCATAGTCTTGGCCCGTCTTGATCTGTATTGGTTTACCCAGCCCCTGGCAGCAGTTTTCTAGGGTTTCAGAGTGAAGGATTTTTCTAGCTCTACCTGTGGATGGAAAGGGTTGAGCCCTGGACTTTCTCCGTGCAAAGTAGGTGGTTTTTACCACCTGATCTTCCCCTTGAATATGCAGCATGGCCCATGATAGTAGCTAACTGTACTTACCATTACAAAAGTGGTGCTCAGGAGAGTGTGTGTATGTTTAGAAAATGAAGGATCTGTGGGTTGTAACCAGCCTGTATGCTGTGAGCAATCTATTTTGTTATGAATCATATTTCCATCATTGCAGTGCTAAAATAATCTGGTAAACCATCCAATTTAAACATTTAATAAGTTGACCTATTTATCAGGAGGAATGCTGGTTGGTTTAAAATGCTTTCCCTGCTCCCCAATATTTCAAGTTGTGTTCTTGAATCTTTTCCTAGAGTATGACAATACAGAGGTGAAGCAAACTGGATTATATATTGGGGTACGATCTAGGCATAAGAACAGGCAATCTTATGCATAGAATCACAACTCCTTTCCTTGGCCATACTGGCTAGGCTGGTGGAAGTTTTGGTCGAGCAGATATAGAGGGCACCAGGCCACCCAGTTTTCCCCTGATCTAGGGAATCAACATTTTGAGTAGCATTGTAGTGACTTAATAACCCTAAAATCTGCACTGAAACTCCAACTGTCATTTCCTCACTGCAGCAAGATTAATGTGCAGACCATGTGTACATGTAGAAAAGAATTTCAATGCTGGCCATAAAGTGAGTGTTGTAATTTTAGAAGCCGTTCTTGCATCACAGCCAAGTGAGTTCAGCAGGGGCAACTAAATTGGCAGATGCAGCCAGGCGTATTCGTCGGCAGGCATGTTGCCACTTTGTGCCATACCCATGCCAGTCTGCTTTTTGGAGGAGAAAGAGATATTTGGAGACTTTCCCAAGACTGGTTTGCACAGACAGTGTATCTTAATATTCCTCCCAGGGGGATGCTTTCTGTTGGGAAACCCTGAACCAGCCGGTCTGTGCTTAATCTGCTGATGGGCCAGAGGTCTCTTTCTATCTTTAGCTCACAAAGTGTGATCCCTCCTATCTTTCCCTTTTTACAACTTGTCATATGACTGTCTGCAGATTAGACCCACCTTGGACATATAAAAGGTCACTGCCAAATGGTGATTGGCATCCTCATTAAGGTTGGGGTAGGCAGAGTATTAAATTGTATGACGGCCTAAATTTAGCATCAAGAGGAAGAAAACTCTCCAAATAATGTTTGGTGCAAATCTTGGAGATACTCTATCCATGTGCAGTGTTAAATGTTCTTAATACCAAACATATTACTTTCACTCCTTCAAGCTTCTTTTCTTTAATGGACTTGAAAGCAAAGTTAGGTTTGGGCAGATTCTGTGACTCCCTAGGCAGCTGTTGGGCATTTTTGCTTGGTACCTTAGGAATTTAACTGAGAGATTAGTCACTCATAGCCTCTTGCTATGTGGAGATCAGCAGGGAGACCTGCTGTGAGGAGCCATTTGGTCTTTGCTGGGTGTATTTCACCCTGGACAAATTTCCTAATGTTTATGCAAAACAGGTGATAAAGCAGGTGTCGACTAAGTCACGTTATTGCTGTCTCCAGCTCTCTCATTTGCTTGGGTAGGCCCGAAAGCTCAAGATACTGTTTCCTGCTAAGAGGAATGTTAAGGGTGAGGTTTCCTTATTTATTAACAGCCTGACCTTGCCATCTCTTAATCTGTTCTGCAAAGATACACTCTGCTCCCAAAAATCTAGTTTGCCCCAGCATCTTGCACAAGGACATAACTGCAGGGTGACCAAACC
This sequence comes from Cyclura pinguis, assembly GCA_030412105.1. Classification (NCBI taxonomy): domain Eukaryota; kingdom Metazoa; phylum Chordata; class Lepidosauria; order Squamata; family Iguanidae; genus Cyclura; species Cyclura pinguis. Next base: position 2,983,086 of record CM059613.1, read on the forward strand.
AGTTCATGCTGGTATTGGAGCTGCTTTTATCTCTTAAATATTCTTCCTTATGTTAGCTTGGAGCTTAGTAGCAATACTCAGTCCCCCTGCCCCAGAAAATTATCCATCTCTCTTTTTTAATTGAAAAACAACATTCTGCCCTTCAGGGGAATGCTAAAAGATGTACATGATGAACTTGGGCTACAATATTTGACTGCCTTTGGAATTTCTCTCCAGGACAAGTATCTGTATCACTGGCATCTCTGTGTGACAGAGGAACATGAGCTCATATCCACTCATTTTGCTGCATAATCAGTCATTAGTCTAATCTTTGCCAAGGCTCTGCTGATTCAGAGGCAAAGCCTTTCTTCACTGCCAGGAAAGGCAATTTCTTTTCCGAAGCCCACAGAGAGATTTGTATGGAGGAAAAAGAGGCCAACAGTTAGTGAGAACATTGCTGCCACCCCTTCCCCTCCACTCCGTGACTAATCCTGAATCCCAGAGTGAGATGAAGCCTGGCAACACTTTAGAGATACATTCCATTGCCAACAGCTTAAACCTTTGTTCAGTAGCGAAGCAGTAAGATAGGAGATTTCCACCCCCCCGGCTGGTTCTGAGATTTTTACTTCCGGTTCCCAGTGGTTAATCATATCTTTGAACTCTTGCAGGGGAAGATCTGAGAAGCCAATGATTTGACTGACTGATGTTGTTGTTGTTGTGGTTCACCTTGTGTGTTCCTGGGCACAATTGTAGAAAAGCAGATGTTACATCCACTAAGGCTCATTTTTCTGTCCCTTTCCTGCAGAAAATCGTGAAAGCTGGAGATAAAGACCTGGATGGCCAACTGGATTTTGAGGAGTTTGTTCACTATCTCCAAGACCACGAGAAGAAGCTGAGGCTGGTTTTCAAGAGCTTAGACAAGAAGAACGATGGTGAGCACGGGTGGGTTATTGGAGAGGTCCCACTGCTTTATCTTGTTTGTCGAGTTTTGTAGCTGACTTGCCATACCCTCTCTTGCAGGCTGCATCGATGCCCAGGAGATCGTTCAGTCCCTTCGCGATCTGGGCGTCAAGATCTCCGAGCAGCAGGCAGAGAAAATTCTCAAGAGGTGAGTGAGGCAGTTGGGGCCGGTGTTTCCACTCTGGAAAACACTGTGCAAGGCATATTTACCTTCACCTTCCTTCTCTCTTCTTTCCCTCTCTCTTGTGTTCTGTAAAACTCCTCCTGTGAAGCCTCTTTGCCTCTTTTCTCTACCACAACTCTGCTAGAACACCCATCACAAGTGAGAAACCGCTCCTCATCTCGTCCTGGAACTGTAGGGACAGTTGGAAGCTAGGCCACAGTTCAGCCAGACTGCCTGAGAGCATGTGACTCTAAAAGCAAACAGAATCTGGCTTCATGAGATGGCCGCCCTTGTTTCATTGGAGTGGCTTCTCAGCTTTTTTTTTCTTTTTGTCCTTTTTTTTCCTGCAAGGCGGGGTTTGCAGTGGTAACTTTCCATCCTGTAGAGCCGACTAAGAGAATATTTACCTGTGTGCTGCTTGACTGCGAGACAGGCAAGTGACACGCAGGTGGGCAGCCTCTTGCTCGCAGTCTGTTAGGCGAGAGGTACAATTACATTACCACTCTGTTGTCACTGTCTTTTGGGTTTGTGGCGGGGGAGTTGTTCTTCTTGTTGTTGGCGGTGGTGGTGGTAGAGATGGCCTTAAATTAATAGTGCTCTTAAAGCACGTTCTCTCCACTTTCATGTGTTTGTGCAACTTAACACACTAAAATTGCTTTCTGCTATGTGTGCAGGGCACTGACTTTTCAACAATCACTTACTTGTCCCTTTCTCCCTCTTTGCATCTTCCCCTCTGCCTGCCTGTCTGTCTGTCTGTCAGAATAAGGAAGGGGCACTTCTGGGGTCCTGTCACCTAGTAAGTACCACAGTGCATGTCCTTGTCTGGCTTCTGTCTCCCTGTGCAAGAGTCGTTCCTCACCTGGGAGGGTAGGGTGTAGCACATGCAGTGGCACAGTGGAGGGGTGGTAAATGCAGGGGTGGGATGTTTTTGGGTGATGTCTAGTCTGCTTTTCAGCCAACGCTTCCAAAGCCCTGTAAATTAGACCGCCATAAAAATACTTCTGACACTTCAGGACAAATGACGCAAAGCTATAGCTACATAATACATACAGCCCTCATAAAACCATCAAGCAGTAGGAAGAACAGAATAAAATAGAATGAGGGATAATTGCTGAAAGCATGGCAAAACAACACAGTATTCACTTCTAGAATGTCTTGAGAAGAAAGTAAATGAGCAGCCTGTGGGTGGGCATGCCAGATCTCTGGAGCAGCCACCAGAAAAGCCCTGCTGCTCTGGAACAGTTGGATTCCGAAGCAGAGTCCACTGTCTGATTCTAAACTCCAAGCTGGTGCCTGCCGTGTGAAATTTCTGGTGTCGATTCCTAATGTATGGAAGGCCCTTTCAACACTTACGGTAGCATCAACTGTGATTTCCCATCCTGTTTTTCATATTAGAGGTTGGAGGCAAAGTCTGAGCTATAGCGGTAGGGAAGCCAGTTAGCAGCAGGGGGGGATTTCAGTTCTGTGTTGGAACCGGCGCTGTTGTGTCTTGTGATGGGAATCCTTTCTGAGCTGATAAGAATTGGCAAGGGTGGAAATAAGTCCCAGGTTCAGTATTTGTCTCTTCGGGTGAATCTGCACAGTCCGCCTCATCAACAGGGAGCAAGGCCAGATGATCAGGTGGCAAGAGGCTTAAGAGTGTGTTAGCAGAGGGGCATCAGTACCTACGCCCGTGCCCACAATGGTTTGTCTGTCAGAGGACAGATTCTTTGCCTGGCTCCAGATTTTTTCATTAATTAACCCGTGACCAAAAACCTGTTGACAGAAATTTGTGTCTGTTTCTGTATGGGGGTTATATATCAGATCTGGAAGATTCAGTTGAAAGTGGAAGAGTTGATCCTTTGCTCCCTGTTTGCAGATGTTGCTTTAAAGCCATTTCATGTGTCTTGTGGGTGGTCTGGGCTTTTTTGGAAAATGGATGAGCCGGTCCCAATGTCCTCCTTAATCTTCCCTTCTTGCTTGATTCTTGCAGCATGGATAAAAATGGAACGATGACAATAGACTGGAACGAATGGCGTGATTACCACCTATTGCACCCTGTGGAGAACATTCCAGAGATTATCCTGTACTGGAAACACTCGACGGTAATTTAGGTTATTTAAAAAAATTAAGGCCCCTTACGCACAGTGGGTGTGAAACATTTGGCTGGGGCTGCCCCCCCCCCCCCGGTCTTCATTGAGATTACCTGCTGGCTTACTCTGGTTGCTTCCTGCTTCTGTACTCATTTTATGAGGGGCGGGGGGAAGGCATCTGAAACAGAAGTTCCCAGGGAAGGGAAAGGAGGTAAATGGTTTTACGGGTTTGCAGTGTGCCTGAGTGACTGGCTCTTGCTAGTTCGCAGCCTGTCAGCTCTGGAAGCAACCTGCCGTGCCAGAGGCTGATAAGAGTCCTTTTGGCATCACTCCTATATAATAAGATCAGACCAGCCTATAAACTCCAGAACAATTCTAGATCTTTCTCCTTGTCCTGTTCCCCTTGGCTAGTCATTTTGAACACCAGCAGATTGCAGCGTTGGCAGATGACCAGCTTTCTGAATAGTTACCGTGTTGATGTGGAGGGCTTCCATGAAATGCTTGTACTTTGTTCCTGCTGGCAAAAATTGGTATTAGCCATGACCTCGTGCAGTGATTTATGTTCCGTAAACGTGGTTTACCTCTTAGAAAACACTAAACTTGAGTTAATGGGTTCCCTGTGTAAGCTGTTTGTCTCAGAGCGTGTTAAATGGTGGCCAGACTAATAAGGAAGTCCCAGAAACCTTCTAATAGCTGCTGAAGAAAACTGCTCATGTTTTGCTTGGTTGCGTTGCAGATTTTTGACGTGGGGGAGAACCTGACAGTGCCTGATGAGTTCACAGTGGAAGAGAGGCAGACTGGGATGTGGTGGCGACACCTGGTTGCTGGTGGAGGTGCTGGGGCGGTGTCAAGAACATGCACTGCTCCCTTGGACCGCCTGAAAGTCCTCATGCAGGTAGGGTGGGAGCTCCAAGGAAGGGTCTTCTGTGCTGCATTGCTCAGTTAGTTTGATTCTCACAAGGCTTGCATGTTTCCTCTAGAAATACAAGAGAATTTAGTATGTCTGTTTTATAGGTCTCATTAAGTATATCTGCCAGTTTGAATCCTGGTGCCATATGTAACTTGCAGTCACAGTGTCCTCCTGAACAGGTCTTCCTCCCATGTCCCTCCTCATGAAACGCCCATGAGTCTTTTGGTCATTGGGCAGGACAGGTCATGGTGAACAGCTCAGGGCCTTGGACCGGGCGGCCTAGGCAGACATGTGTTCCTTTATTGCTAGGAGCAGTCATGAGGATGCGAGGCAACCTTTGACTTGTTGGCAGTGCTTTGTGTTCTGGGCTGAAAGGGCAGTGAGGCACAGTTGCTGTCCAAAAGGTTTGTTGAGAAATGGGGAATTTGGACTTTGCACAGTTGTAGTTGAGACTAACCAAATGTTTCATCACCCCTCTGTGTGCATGTGTGTGTAAGCCAAAGTCCGTTTTTCATTGCCTCTCCTTCCGCTTCTTGTTACTCCAGCAGCAACTGAATAGGATAACATTGAGCTTAGGAGTATTGATGTTTGATGAAGACATCCTTCTTTTCATGGCAAGCAACTGTGTTAGACTTGCACGTGGATGAGGAATGCTGTTTGTGGGAGAAGATGAGTAATCACTGGATCTGCATCCAATCTGAGGTGCCTTCCTTTCTTTTCAGGTGCATGCTTCTCGCAGTAACAACATGTGCATCGTTGGAGGCTTTACGCAGATGATCAGAGAAGGCGGCACACGGTCGCTTTGGCGAGGGAACGGCATCAACGTCTTGAAAATTGCTCCCGAATCTGCCATCAAGTTCATGGCCTATGAGCAGGTAGAGCATTGGAGCATGGACCTAGGGCATGCCTGGTTGGGAGAAGGATATGAATGGTCTGGACAAACAAGTCTAATGGCATGTTATCTCCTCTCAATAGATCAAGCGCTTCATTGGCACAGACCAGGAAGTGCTGAGGATTCATGAGAGGCTGGTCGCAGGTTCATTGGCAGGAGCCATTGCTCAGAGCAGCATCTATCCCATGGAGGTGAGTTCTGAATATGGCTATTGTCAGTGTTTTCCCTTTTCTGTATAGTTTCAACTTATTTGGAGGCATTTCTCCCACAGTGTTGACTTTGGCTGATGATACCTTAGGTGGAGATCTTAGCCCTTCTCTAGCAAAGTACTTTATTGCTCTTATCTAGGCGTGGGCTTTCTTTGTAGCGGCTCAGGGAAAATCTTTTTTTTCTCTGCCTGCTTCACTGTCTTCCTAATACGCCTTTTCTTCTGGCATTCTAGGTCCTGAAGACACGGATGGCCCTGCGCAAAACGGGCCAATACCAAGGGATGCTGGATTGCGCCAAAAACATCCTTGCCAAAGAAGGCATGAGTGCTTTCTACAAAGGCTACATCCCCAATATGTTGGGGATCATTCCCTACGCTGGAATCGATCTGGCCGTATATGAGGTGAGAGGCTTGGTGGCTGCCTTCTGCAATATTGGAAGGTATAAATGTTATTGAGGAGCATACCAAGAGAGGGTGGGGAAGTGTGGTCCACAGGCTGTATGTAATTCCCCAAGGCAATTTCTGAGGCCCCTAAAGCCTTCCCCCATTGTTTTTCGGAAATATTTTAGCTAATACGCTTTCCACCCCTCAAGCTGTTTCAGGCCTGTAGGGATGTAAAACCAGAAATAATTGGGTTTACTTCCCTGGCCTCTTGTTAGGCCCAAAACAGCCTGTGTTTGGGTCAAAAACAGGGCAAAATTCCTCCTCTTAGGCCCTGAGGGTGTAGGGGCATGGTTGTATGTTCCCAGATCTTGGATAGTTATCTACTCAGTATAAAGGAAAAGTAAATTCTGGAAGCATTCAGATACATAGCTGTGTTAGTCTGTATCAGTATATGAAGAGTTCTTGTAGCTTCCTTGAGATGTAACTGAGGGAAAGAAGTTCACAGCATAAGTTTTGTAGACTGAACCTGTTTCATCAGATGGCCATCTGATGAAGTAGACTAAATCTATAAACCTTAAATTGTAGCAACTTCAATATTAGAAGGTTTGGTCATATTTCAACACCACCACCCCCATGATGGTAGATCTAAGGGCTGACAGTATTTCTCTTCCTGCTAATTCCTGATTTGTGTGTGACCTTCCCTTAGACGTTAAAGAACAGCTGGCTGCAACGTTATGCTGTGAACAGTGCTGACCCTGGCGTCTTTGTTCTGTTGGCCTGCGGTACCATCTCTAGCACCTGTGGGCAGTTGGCCAGTTACCCTCTTGCCCTGGTACGGACACGGATGCAAGCTCAAGGTAAGAGCACTTCAGAGGTCCCTGAATTCAGCAGGAAAGTTTGCGCCCATTGGCACATGCTTCCCAAGCCCTAAGAGTGAGAATGCCTCGTAGTTTTATGTGTTACCTTCATGTAGCAGCTCATCTCATGTGTAATTCAGCTGAACCCCTGTAGGCAGGAATGAGGCTGTGGTTATTTTTGGTAGTCTTGGGCTCTTAACGTGACTCCAAGCCTAGAACAAAGTTTAGAAAAATCAACTGAGCAGCTGTCCCTTGGCATCCATTTCAGGTCAGATCATAGTTGAGTAGTTACAGAGATGTACTCACAGGCTCTTTAAACTTGCACACCAATGCAAAGTGTGCCTTGTGCAGAGCTTGGAAAAGTTACTTTTTTGAAGTACAGTTCCCAGAATCCCCATTGGCCATACTTTGCTGAAAAGTAACTGTCCTGAGCTGCAGTCTTGAGCTAATACATTCTGCAATCCACAGTTCATTTTCCTGGGTGCTTGACATTTCTCAAACTACTTCTCTTCCAGCTTCAGTCGAAGGTGCACCGGAGGTCACCATGACAGGCCTCTTCAAGCATATCTTGAAGACAGAGGGTGCCTTTGGCCTCTACAGGGGCCTGGCCCCCAATTTCATGAAGGTCATCCCAGCCGTGAGCATCAGCTACGTGGTCTATGAGAACTTGAAGATGACTCTGGGTGTGCAGTCTCGGTGACCTCGCAAGGAGCAGGACCGCATTGGACTGTTTAACAAAATCTTGGGGCCACAATCCCAAGGTGTTGGGCCATTTTCATTCTGTGAATGTGTTGATTGACACTAAGCTGCTCAAGCCAAGCTGTGAAAAATCCCAGGCGGTGTGCATTGTGGGATATGGTGCAGGAAGCCTTGGGCCTTTATGCTTTTTTTTGACATGTTGCGATGTTACATCAAAAGCGCTAATGTCTCAACAATCACCGGGCAGCCCTCCCTGCATGAAAGGGACCAATCTGGGAGTTCAAGGGAAACATCTTGAGCTGGCGGTGGTGGCCTGGCTCCTAGCACAGCTGAGGGAAGGGTCAGTGTGACCCTCCTCTTCCGAGTCTTTTGGGCGGATTCAGAGCTGGAGAATGTATCACCTTCCAACTGGCTTGATGGAGCTCCTTTCTGTTAAGTTAGGTTAATTCCTCTTACCCGTGGCTTTAAATCTCCAAAAGACCTGCCTTGGGTAGGAATGGCTGTTGGGCCAAAAACACGTTGCTGTTTACATGCATTCCTTTGGGTAGGAGCAATTTATGTTCGACTTCACAATCCTGACACTGCAATGTACCTTTTAAAAACTAAGACTGGAGGGCAAAACTGACTTCAGGCTCACCCAGGCAGAGCTGGCAGCCTTTGTTGTTTAAATTTTTTCGTAGGTGTGATTGAGAGTGTGTCCCTCTAAAATTGCTGATAAGATGCACTTATTAGCAGCAGCAGCCACCTAGAGCATGCATGTCTGTCTTGGCATGTCAGAGAGGCTTGCCTCTTCGGTGAGGAGAAGCCAGGGAAGACTTTGGGCAACCGTGGCACCTTGGGTCAGCTTCACAGAAGTCCCAGAGAGCTGTTTCAGCTCTTGGACCCATCATTGCATCCGGGTCTGGCATGTGTACGATGGCGGCAACAGCAGCTGACGGAGGCCATCGTAGCTCCTTCTGTAGCATTTTGGGGTGGGGGGAGGGTTTTTTCTTTTTGCATGGTGCTTTGAATATGGACCTGCCAGGTGCCAGGGGGATGGGTTCCCGCTCCCTGAACCTCTGAACTGTGGCTGCTGTATCATTTCTCTTTTGATCTTTACAGGTGGATGCTAGAGTTTGCAGGTAGAGTGGGGTGATGGACCTAGATGTGAGAGGTAGGAAGTAGTTTCGCCTGTGGGAAGTGGACGGGCTTAAGTGATGGTGAGAAAGCTATGGCCTTGGTTTGGGGACCGGAAGGTGGGGTTGAGGTGGGGAAGTTACTTTCTTTCCTCCCTTCCCCCTCTTGCCAGGTGCTTTTCTTAGGGGAGAAGGGAAGGTTGTAGCTGTCATCTCTCCAACTGTATCAAGGGCTTCTGGAGTCCGTCTGCTCAGACTTCCTGGGGGCCTACGGGAACCCTCGTCTGACTTTGGGGGGAGCCAGCATTGCATTCCGTTGTTGTTTTTACTGCTTAAAGCATATTTATTTTGTATTTATTTGATGGCAAGAGTGATGCTCAAAACTTATTTTTATAGTTCTTGTTTAAATAATAGTCACTGTGTCCTTGGCATTCTGTATTTTTGTAGAAGTTCTATATTTATGTTGGTTTTTTTTTTTAAAAAATCATTTTGCACGTTTTAAATATTGCCTCATTGAATCATCTGTGGAGGACGACCCCACTCCACCACCCTCCACAAACTCTGCCACCTGTCTTGCATCTGGGGTTGACAGGGAGCTCTGTCAATTGAGAGAGAAGTCCTTGTTGGGGGAATTGGGGAATGGGTGGGGTGGGAATCTCGAGTTGATATTTGGGAGCTCGTTTGGGCTGGAAGGAGAATCCGTTGTTTTCGAGGCTTGCCTTACTGTGGAATTGCCTCACGTTTTGGCTTCCTTAGTTGGATGGGAGCTGATGGATGAACCACAAGTTGGACTTTTTTTATTATTATTATTATTTCAATTTTATTCCAGTGGTGAAATGATGAGAAGGGCTGATTGGACATGAGAGGGAAAATAATAATAAAAAAAAAACTCAGGGAGACACAGATCACAAGATGCCAGTTTTCCTGATGCCTGGAAGGGAATTTGCACTTGGAGTAGAGCCGTTGCGGTTTTCTGGGCAGGTGGCCATCCTGCCAAATGGGCTGGGTGCATTAAAAGAAATGTGATGGAGGAAAATCTGTCAGCCTGCAGAGCAGCAGCGGCACTCTGGCTGCTCCGTGCGTTGAGAGACTTGGGTGGTGCAGGGCGGCTTGGTCTTCTCCTCCTCCTCTCCATTGGGCATTCTGCCTTTCGCTGGGGCCGTCCGTCCGCTGCTGCTTGGAAAACAACTGCATGCTTGTCTTGAGTTCCTGCTTGGATCAGCAATGCGATTTTCCCCCCCACTCCTCGCCCCTTCTGTGAGTCACTGTACTCTTGGTGGCGGCGGCGGCACCTCCTTTCTACCATTTGTGGCCTGAAGAGGGTGTTCAGAACAGATAAATCAATGCAAATTAACTGTCTTCGTAGCTGTAACCCGGACTTATGAAGAGTGAATCTAACAAAACAAAGCACCCTGGATGGTAGGGAACAGTTTGCTAATAAAGGTTTATCATGCTGACCTTCCTGGGTTTTTCTTGTGCTTTGTAGACTGTTAGAATGATGTCTGTAGGGGTGTGTGTGTGTGTGTGTGTGTGTGTGTGTGTTTATGTGTGTTCCTTTCCACCCATGATATCTTGCATTTCCTCAAGGATGCAAGGATGGAGGTGAACTAGAAACCAGAAACTGGTTTGTGTTCCTCTTAAAACTCATCTTCCTTGTAAAGATTTCCCTCTCCTGAAGCAACAGGGTGCTTTACCTCATAATAAAATGAAGATTACATCAGCCATGATAGGAGCTCCCCAAGAAAGTCTCCTGTGGCGAGAGGGAAGGCTAACAAGCCATTGCGTATTGAAAGTTTCACACAATTTCCTCTTGTTCTGAGTGAAAGTGAAAAGGTGTATGTATGGGTTGTGAAGGAGATTTATCACTGGTTTTTCAGGAATGATAGGCGAAGACCATATATGTTAGAATCTGGAGCTCCAGGGCATCAAACTTGTCCCCAAACCTTTCTCGTTGGATCTTTGGCATAAATGCACACCCCAAGGCTTTGAATTAGTTTACTTCACTAGTATCCTGCTTTTCGCTCGGAGATGGGATGCCATGCAACTTCCAACATAATTTAAAAATTTCCGGTAAAAACAAATTGAATTGCACATACCAGAATACACATTAAATTGTATGCCACCTAGGATGTAAAGCAGAGGAAATTTGTGGCCCCTACAAGGTTTTTTGGACTTCAACTCCCATATTCCCTCATCTTCAATTATGCTGCCTTTCAGCCTGGTGAAATTTGAACGGGAAAACCCCATTCCTTATATGTAAGGTTTCTCCCTCACACTTTGCATATCCCCCGACATTTCACAGATGGAAACCAGGACACGTGTGGCCAGGCCACATCAGCGTGTGGTCAAGACAGCAAAAATTATGAATGAAGACAACAATGTCTGGAAAAATCAGAGGTTCCTCATCCCTGCTGTGAACAGAAAACTGGCACAGCAGGCTGAAACTAGAAACACCCCCTCCATTGTTGTTTGTTGTGTGCCTTCAAGTCATTTCCGACTTACCGCAACCCAAAGGTGAACCTATCTTGGGGTTTTCTGGGGCTGAGAGGGTGTGACACGCCCAAGGTTGAGCAGTGACTCGAACCCTGGTCTCCAGGGCCATAGTGCAATGCTCAGACTGCTAATAATAATAATAATAATAATAAATAGTAATAATAAAATTTATTTCTATCCTGCCTCTCCACAAGGATGGAGGCGGCGAACAACATAAAATACATTAATACATTAAAAGAGATTAAAAACATACCCAATCCTCACCATCCACCAACCCACCTAAACCAACCCCTTAAAACACACAACAATTAACAAGCAGTTGACTATTAACGAAACAAGAAGACAATTGATGGGAGGCGATGAAAACGCTAGTCTTGGACGGCCTGTCGGAAGAGATCAGTCTTGACCGCTTCTTTAAAGCGGTCCAGGCTGGCAATACGCCGGGTCTCCTCCGGCAGGCCATTCCGTAACTTGGGAGCGATAGAAGAAAAGGTCCTCTGGGTAACCGCAGCCAACCTAGTTCCAATTGGCTGCAGTAAATTCCTCCCAGAGGACCTTAATGTGCGGGGCGGATTATATGGGAGAAGGCGATCCCGCAGGTAGGCTGGCCCCAAGCCATGAAGGGCTTTAAAGGTAATAACCAACACCTCGTACTGTGCCTGGAAACTAATAGGCACTAAACCGTGCTGTCTCTCTCTTGCTGGGGTGTCGTCGCTCTGTTTCCAAGAGAATGAGTGTCATTTAACGGGTGTCGTTTTTTAAAAGATGGGTAGATTGCTAAAAAGTATGCCCTCCGCTTCCTGCTAGGAGAGCGTCGGCTCTGCTGCCTCCTCCTGCGGCGTGCTGGGACCGGTCCGGTTATCGTACGGCCCCCCCGGCTTCCTGTCTAGCCGTGACGCCAAACGGGTCATTCCAGCCATAATAAGGGTCAGTGCTCGAGCCAGCGCTCTGCCAAACGCAGGGCTGGAGCACCCTCTGCTGTCCCAGCAAGTGGCTGACATTTCCAGAGCATCCCCCGTACTAACATTATGTTCGAGGGCGGAACAGCAAAAGAAAGGACGCCCAGCGAGGCGGCAGAGCGGTTCAAGTCGGCAGTCCCAAACACGCCCGGGAGGAGGCCTCGCTGGGTGCAGTAGCACGTATCACGGTGTGAAGGTACAAAGGTCAGCCAGGATGCCGGAGCGGTCTGAGCGTGGGACCAGGGCTCTGTGAGACCAGGGTTCGAATTCCCACTCGGCCGTGGAAGCCCAACGGGTGACCTTGCGCGGCTCGCGCTCTCTCGGCCTCAGAGGGCAGCCAAGGCAGACCTCCCTTGACAAAGGGCCTTTCTGCACTGCACGGTTACAGTGCTATTAGTCCACTTTCAACTCCCTCTGGAATCCTGGGGTTTGCAGTTTAGGGAGGGACATTGAGAATTCTCAGCCAGAGAAATCTTTGGCATCATTAAACTGCAAACCCCAGAATTCCACAGGATATTGAAAGTGGGATAATAGCACTATAACAGGGTAGTGTGGAAATGGCCTAAATCTTGCCAAGAAAGCGCTAGGATAGGTTTCCTTGAGGGTGGCCATAAGTCTGAAATTATTTGAAAGCATACCGCCATAAATTTAAAGGAAGAAATAAAGTTTACAGTAGGCAGGGCTGGCCATCTTATTCTCACTATGAATTAAGTTTTGTTTCTGTCATTGATTCCCCCTCGATGCTTTGGTTTTGTTCTTTGTATTTCATGTGTCTAACAAAATAAAACGATAAAAATATTAATAAATATTATAGTATTTATAATTTTATGATATTATAAATATTATGAGAGTATAATTATATTAATATCTCATAATATAATAATTTCATTTATTATAATAATAAACATTTAAAAAGCTAATAATAACCTGAACTGGACCTCCCATTACTCAAAGTGAGGCAAGTGTCTCAGGCAGCAGATGTTCATGAGCAACAGTTCTTTTTTTCATTTTTATTATTTATTTATGCACATCAATACAACAAATAGAAGCTTAGAAATACACTGACTCTTTAAGCAGCTTGTAAAAAAAAAGTGAAGTTAATTAATTTTCTAACTTCAATAAGCTTATATGTATATAGTTGAAAATAATAAATGGATATGTATACATGAAATAAATGTATATGTACACATGAAAACAGTAATATAAATGCATATTTATACATAAATGTATACATACATGTAAATATATAAATGTACATACTTTTAAATGTATATAAATGTGTATGTAAATATATATATCCACATAAATGTAAAAATATGAATATAAATATACATGTATACATGAAAAGAATAATATAAATGCATATTTATACATAAATGTCCACATACATGTAAACATATAAATGTACATACTTTTAAATGTATATAAATGTGTATGTAAATGTATATATCCACATAAATGTAAAAATATGAATATAAATATACATGTATACATGAAAAGAATAATATAAATGCATATTTATACATAAATGTCTACATACATGTAAACATATAAATGTACATACTTTTAAATGTATATAAATGTATATGTAAATGTATATATCCACATAAATGTAAAAATATGAATATAAATATACATGTATACATGAAAAGAATAATATAAATGCATATTTATACATAAATGTCCACATACATGTAAACATATAAATGTACATACTTTTAAATGTATATAAATGTGTATGTAAATGTATATATCCACATAAATGTAAAAATATGAATATAAATATACATGTATACATGAAAAGAATAATATAAATGCATATTTATACATAAATGTCTACATACATGTAAACATATAAATGTGCATACTTTTAAATGTATATAAATGTGTATGTATATGTAAATGTATATATCCACATAAATGTAAAAATATGAATATAAATATACATGTGTACGTGAAAAGAATAATATAAATGCATATTTATACATAAATGTCTACATACATGTAAACATATAAATGTACATACTTTTAAATGTATATAAATGTGTATGTATATGTATATATCCACATAAATGTAAAAATATGAATATAAATATACATGTGTACGTGAAAAGAATAATATAAATGCCTATTTATACATAAATGTATATGGACACGTAAGCATCAGCGTATGCATATAAATGGTCACTTAAACGTATAACAATGTACATGTGTACGTAAATACAAATGTATACACATGGATAAATGTGTCACGATAAATGTACAGGCGCACATGAAAAGAGTAATTCTAAAGGGGAATGTCAGCCTCGTGGGAGAGACGACGGGGCCCCGCCGCCGGAGGGAAAACCCTTGTGTGGAGAAAGAAACTTCTGCGGGTGTTTCGCATCAGGCAACCGGCCAACGAGCCGGAAAGGCTGAACTTTCCCTCCTTTTCCCTCCTTTTGCCCGGCTGCCGAAGACCCGGGAACCGCTGTCGTTCCAGCAGCCTTGTGGAGCCCCACGCGTCCCGCTACGTTGCGATCCCACAAACACCGTCGGAGAACAACGAGCAGCTTTCTCCCCGGGTCTCCCGGAGGAGCCTGCGGCGTCAGGGGTGACGGAGGCCGCCCTCCCGAGGCCTCTGTTCAGCCGCCGGCCCGCCCGGCTTCTGCGTGGAGACGGCCGTTTCCTTTCCCCCGGCGGGCAGATTGTTCCTCCCCGAAGAACTCCGTGGTAGTCCAGCGTCTCCGTCCCGATTTGCATCCCAGCTCCGCTAAACATGCGGGGTGTGTTAGTCTCAATTAAAAAACAGCCCCGACAGAAGAAAGGTGGAAGGCCCTGAGGGAGGAGCCGCCATTTTCTTTGCTGTGGTGGGCCTTGTCAAAGCTGGGGATGCAACCTAATTTTAACCTGCCGAAGGGGCATATGCAGCTGAGGTGAATTTTTCAAGCACTTTTCTTTATTGTCATACACGTTGCTGTAGTTTTTTTCCACACAACTCCTTTTTTTCCTCTCAGCTGGGACTAAGAAGCAAGGAAGTCAGGGCAAATCTTCCAGAACAAGTGGGTCTGAGGGAAAGATAGGATGAGGCAGAAAGGGGGAAAGATGATATCATTATTAATTATCATTATCATCATCATCATCATCGTCATCATCATCTTTATTTATATTCCACTTTTTCCCTGGTGAGGACTCAAGATATGGAAATAATCTGTCTCTTGCCTCTGGTGGTGTCTTCCTTGACTTTTAAAATTCACTTTCCCTGCTTTATCAGTGTAACTGAGGCAGGTAGAATATTTACTGAAGCACAATATAATGTTACTCCTTTCTGCTGTGCATGAACAAAATTCCTCATGAAAGTCATATTTGCCCATGTGGAGATGGATTAGGATGGATTAGGAGAGTGCCCACCTCATGTGGTTTTCCTTCTGTATTATTATTATGGAGATAAGCAAATAAGACATCTTATACCTCTCTTGTGTACATTTCCTGAAAAGACTTGACTGGTAGTTGGTTTATAAATATGTAAGGGAAAGTGTTGCAAAGTTTCTTTTCTTTGCTACTAAGATTTGTAACAAATATTATTCAGTCGTGTAAGTAATATCTGGTAATTTCCCTCCTCTCCGTTTTTAAATTTAACTATGTTTATTATGATTGAAGGGTTTAAGTAGCTGCTGAACTACTAATTGCTTTGGTTTTTTAATTTTTTACTTTTTGTATTGTGTTTTGGAGGAGGGATGTCTTGTGTACTGCTACTTATTTTGGGTTTTATTTTTTTTTAACTTTTTGTCTTGTCTTTTGAAGGATGGATGTCTTGTGTATTGCTGCTTGTTTTTTCTTTTCTTTTTCTTTTTGTATTGTCCTTTGAAAGATAGATGTCTTGTGTACTGTTATTTGTTTTGGGTTTTAATTTTTAATTTTTTAAAATTCTTTACCTTTTGTATTGTCTTTTGAAGGATGGATGCCTTGTGTACTTCTACTTGTTTTGGGTTTTAATTTTTAATTTTTGAAATTCTTTACTTTTTGTATTGTCTTTTGAAGGCTGGATGTCTTGTGTACTGCTACTTGTTTTGGGTTTTAATTTTTAATTTTTTTAATTCTTTACTTTTTGTATTGTCTTTTGAAGGATGGATACCTTGTATTCTGCTACTTGTTTTGGTTCTTTAAAGTTTTACTTTTTGTATTGTGTTTTCCGTAATAGATGTCTTAACACAAGACATCCCACATTCAAAATGCAATACAAAAAGTTAACATTTTTTTAAAAAAACAAAACAAGTGGCAGTTCAGCAGCTACTTAAACCCTTAAATCATAATAAACATTGATGGTCTGTGATTCACAATAAATACATTGTATGTTTTTTTTCAAAAAATTGTTTTAAAAGGGCTGCCACCAATTTTGGCAAGGTTTTAAGTAGGGATTTCAAGATCCCGGTGTTCTGCGTGCAACTCAGTGGTCCTTGGGATGCATGGAAGGGGTTCAATGTGTGGTTGTGAGTATATCACTGTGGTGGAGCTGGACCTTTTGTGTCTCTCCAGCTGTTGGACTGCAGCTCCCATCATCCTTCAGCACTAGAGAAGCTGAGGAGGAATGATGGGGGTTGCAGTCCAACAGAGCTGGAATCAGAGCTTGCAAAAAGTAATTTTTGAGGACCACAAGTCTCAGACCTTCCTTGCAGTGAGCGCCAAAACAAAACAAATCCTGAAGGAATAATTGCAAACGATAAACGAACGAGACAACCTCTGGCTGCCTTATAATTTAAGTATCTGCTTTTTCGGGTGTGTGTGTGTTTGTGTGTAACCTTAGATGGAAGCCAAGGAAACCCCCCAAAATGATGGGGTTAATCTAAACTGTCATATCATGGTACATCGGCCAAGTGCTGTGAACAAAACTTCTTTATTACACTTCTACCCTGCCTTTCCTTTAAGGGGTGTGAGGCACTGATAAAATAATTTTGGCACATGGATAAGGTGAATAAATATTCAGAAGAATTTATATTAATTGATTTTCTTAGGGAAAGAAGATTAAAATATACAGTTAAAGAAAGAGACCATGGAGCATGACATTTGGGGAAATTTTGCTGGAAAAAATTAAAGAGGAAAAGAGGTATGTATACAGAAGTCAATAATGGAATTAAACCCATGACCCAAGATGTTTTTTGATTGCAGAAGGTATATTTTTGACCCCTGATAAGCCATTGAGGTGGAGTGGAGGAGGGAGGGTAGTCAGGAGTGAAAAATTGAGTCACATTATGCAGTATTATATATTAAAGTGTTAAGGCAATTTTAAAAAGCATTAAAAAAAAGGGAATTCAAGAAGCTATGTACCTTTCCAACTTTTCACAGATGAAAACACCAGAGGTGCAGTCAAGATGGCAAAAGTTTTTAACAATGGAGAACATCCAGGTTAGGAGAGACTGCAGCAGTTTTCTTTTGCCTGATCCTACAGGGAAAGGGAAGGCTTCACTCTCTCCTCTCCCCACTGTTGACTTAACAGAGAGCAAAACTACTTTTGCACTTTAAACTGAGTTAGCGGCAGTTGAAGTAAGCCAAGGAGGAAAGTGGGAGGAGGAGAGAAAAACTGGGATCTTTTAAAAACAGCTGGAAAAGTGGGAGAACAGAGGACTAGTCACTGTTAATTAGGACAGTTGGCATGCATAGCGTTGTAAATGGCTCTTCTCCCATTCCTATCCTCCCCATTTTTATCTTTGCAACAATTTTGTGAGGTAGGTTAGTCTCAGAGACAGTGACTGGCTCGGGGACACCCAGTGAGTTGCATGGCCATTTGAACTCAGGCCCTCCCCTTTCCTTTCATATGCCATAACCACCACACATATTGTCTCTCCACATATATTGGAGCTGCAACCCCAGGGCTTTGTATGTGGTTGATAGTGGAATGCATTTTAATTCAGGAAATATGCACATGCTTTGTCCAGCAGGGGGAGCCCCTTGCATACATTTACTCAACTGCGTAGCTACCCTTCTTGAGAATAAAATTGGAGTGAACAGTATAGTAAACCTTTTGACTAAAACATCCAGTGGAAAAATCACTGTCAAGAAATACAAGTGGGAAGATGAGGACTCGGAAGGGCAGCTATGAAGGAACTAAACAGGATCCTGAAGTGTTAAGATATACTGTGTTGTTGTAAACTAAAGTTAGGATTAGCCCATGCGATGGTATTTCCAGTTTCTATGGACGGTTGTAAAAGCTGGACAGTGAAGAAAGCCGATAGGAAGAAAATCAATTCATTTGAAATGTGGTACTAGAGAACAGTTCTACAGATATCCTGGACTGCCAAAAAGACAGATGCATGGGTCCTAGAGCAAACCAAGCCTGAACTCTCCCTAGAAGCCAAGATGACTAAACTGAGGCTGTCGTACTTTAGCCATATAATGAGTAGATATGACTCACTACAAAAGACGATAATGCTTGCTAACAGATTACACTGATAGAGACTGGGTACCCAAAAAGGTATAGGTTTTAAGCAGTGGTCCTGAGCTAGCAACCCCATCAGACCCCTTTGGTTGACCCCTTTGAGTGCCCCATTTCAGCCTTTATGGGGATCATGGGAAGCCCCAAAAGTTTCAGACTGCAGCTCCCAGCATCCACTACCATGGTCTATGCTACCCAGGGCTTCTGGGAGTTGTACTCCAACATCTGACAAGCTTCATGATTTCAATCGCTGCCATATGGGATTATTTTCGAATGTACCCACAACGGGACTCTTCTTGTGGTGAAAACCATGATATGTTTCCTTTCCTTTTTAGACCCAGTGCATTGCGGGGGTGGGTTCAGGGAGAAAAATGCCTCAAAGGAGGAGTTCTAAATCTTTCATAATCCTGTGCAGTGGTCCCAAACCAAACCAGACCCAGGAACAATGGCTAGGAAAACAGTTGAGGTTCATTGGCAAATTATCTGTTTCATGTAATCTGTACTTCTAGTCCTGAATCTGTTCTTGATTTTTTTTAAAACCACCTATACTTGTTACTATATCATTTTTCCTTGCTCTTCTCCCCCCACTATTTTTTAAAAAAACTCTGGTTTTAATTAGTCTTTAATTTGTTTTTAAATGGGGTGCTATTTTTACATAAAAGCGCGTGCCTGTGGATGTTGATGTGGATGTGGGGGAATACCGTATAAATAGCGTCATTATGGAAAACTGGAATTCCTCTCAACCAATTCCAGAGTGTTAGATAACAGCCAGAGTTTTCTTTTCAAAGCCCATTAAATGCAATCAATTAAAAATCCTGGCAAAAAGCCAAGCAGCGGGGTATTATTACTGCTTTCTAGTATAGCTGTGATAGAAAAGGGTTTTGTTTTTGGATTGCCTCTGTTTCTACAGATCAAGCTCTCCCACCCTGATGCCTTTCAGGTCACTGCTGGCATGTTTTCTAGGAGTTATAGGAGGTGCAATCCAACATATCTGGAGGGCAGGAGACTGGAAAAAGATGCTGGAGATGACCTCCTCAGAGCAAGTTTTTCTTGTAGAACACTGAGTTTCTGATGTCTAATGTCACCACAATCCTGTAGGCCAGTGCTACACAAAGATGGGTACCAGTCCTTGAACCATCAGATGCGGTGAGTTTCCAAGAATTAAAAACAATTGTGGAGTATAGGTGCCCCCACCATTTATCTGAAAGGTTAGAGACCAGAGCACTCTCAGGAAGTGGAATTGGTCAAAAAGCAAAACCCTGTCTTCTTCCTGTAGGGAACATGACAGAATTACAGAGGTTCACTTGGGACTGTGGCCATTTCTGCACTACACTGTTATAGTCCTATTATTCCACTTTCAACCTCCTGTGGAATTCTGGGGTTTGTAGTTTACTGAGGCCAAAGCGCCCTCTGGCTGAGAATTCTAGGGAGAGAATGCCCTCTCCCTAAAATACAAACCCGAGGATTCCACAGGATGTTGAAAGTGGAATAATAGCACTATAAAAGTGTAGTGCAGAAATAGCCTGTGTGTGTGTTGCTTGTAAAGTCTCTCTGTCAGCTTGACACTCCTTTCAGCTCACTTTGCAAGCAGCATAGGCGTGCAGCCCAAAGCAAGTTGAGAGGGGAAAAAAGGGAGCCAAGCCAACTGAGAAACTTACGTATGTACTTACTTACTTACTTACTGTATTTATTTATTTATATTTGTATGCTACTTTTCTCCCAGCATGGGACCCAAGGTGGCTTGCATCAACGAATGAAAACAGCAAAACATTTAAAAAAATTAAAAAAAGTTAAAAACATATAAAAGCATAAAAACTTGAAACAATATTCTGTTTATACTTTGCAAGCAGTGTGCATGCGTGCTCCCCAGCAAGCCTCTGTAATTCCTCAGAAGGCAAGAGGAGAAGAAATGACAGAAGAGTAGACCCCACGTCGAAAGAATGGTACGTGTCTAATTTACAACGGTCGAAAGAGTGGAACATTGAAAAATGAGTCATCAGAAAGCAGGGGTTGCCTGTCTTGGCACAAATATAGTGCTGGTCCCTGACGAGCTAGCATAGTGTAATGGTTTGAGCATTGGTCTACAACTCTGGGAGACCTGAGTTCGAATTACCACTCAACCATGGGTGACCTTGGGAAAGTCCTACTCTCTTAGCTTCAAGTAAGGTGATGGCAACCCTCCTCTGGACAAACTTGCCAAGAAAACCCTATGATACATTCACCTTAGAGTGACGATAAGTTGGAAAAAACTTCAAGCAACAACAACCCTGGCCGGCTGCTGGTCGTTGTCATCAGGTAGCTTAAGAAGGCCATCATAGGGAAACTGTGGCCATCCAGCTGTTTTTGGATTGTAACTCCCCTCAGCCTCAGCTGACAAGGATAGGGACGGAAATTGTGAAAGTTGTAGTCTGGGACTGGAATTATCTTCTAAATGTTATTGGATTGCACCTCACAGACCTAAGAAATGCATGCAGGGTGGAGCAGGGTAGGAAAATTTGGCAAAAAGGGCATGGAATAGGTTATCTTGGAAGAGGGCATGGCAGGCTGTTTGGCTGGAACTGTGATCAGAAGCAATCTGTGCTGCAACAGCCCACAGTTAGTTTGCTTAGGTTTCCAACTGGCAATATCAGATGCATTTTCACAATGATAAGGGTTAGGAACCCGATTCTTACACACACACATACATGCATGCACGCACAGAAAGACGAATCTACATTATTTTGAGTCAGATGTGTAATTCTGGGTTTAGAGGCGACGATCTGTTTCGTTGATTCTTAGTCTGCAGAGTATTAGAGGAGCTGGTGTGCAAATATTTGGCTCTGAAGAGCAGCAATTTCCCTCAGGTGAACTTCTTATGAATGAGCTTCAGTGTATTTAAAACTGGGGGCAGGAGAAGAGTGGTAGGCACCAAACTTCCAGCCAAAGCCTGAAGGTCTTGAGGCTTGAGAGGGCAACAGAAGAACCTCAGTTGAGAGGAGAAGCTTGCAGGAGGCTGCCTTTCTGAAAGGCAGGCTCTATCTTTTTACCTGCCCTTCAAGGAAGGCTCGTCTGAAGCACCTGAACCTATCTAAAATATGATAACCTTAGTTTTAATAATTTTGGCTTCCTAGGAGAATTCAGGCTTCATTTGCTCTTGGATTCGTTTATAGGTCTTTTTGGAAGTCCAGGGTACCAGAACTCTCCTCCAGCACCACATTTCAAATTTGTTACTTCTCTTCTTGTCAGCTTTCTTCACTGTCCAGTTTTCACAACCATACATTCAAAGTAGAAATACTATGGCATGGACAGTCATGCAACATGTTATTTAATGATATATTTCCCCCCTCAACATCCTATCCAGTTCCTTCATAGCTTCTGAGTTCTGTTTTTCTTCCAGTTTCTTGACTACAATTTCCATTTTGGTTTATGATTGGGCTAAGGTATAGAAAATCAATGTCTTCATCTTCTGCTTTAAAGAACTAATCTATTCGCTGCAATCATGTCTGTCTTTTTCCTGCAGCTGAATTCCTGCCTTAATAAAGGGAATCATATCCATACTCGACAGCACCACGTTGGGTGAATGGAAGACCACGCCACATTGCTGTTCACTATAGCAGGAATCAAGACACCTTTCCCCTTGTGCAGTCTATTAAAAAAGCAACGACAGATGGAGTTCTGCAGATAAACAAAGAGCCTTAAATTCATAAAACTCCAGAGAGCTCCGGATGATCAAGGTATGGCTGATTTGTGTTTAGTGAGTCTGATCTCTTTTAAGAACATACTTTTGTGTACCAGTCTCCAAACCATATAGTGCAAGAACCCCAGCAACTATCTGGGAGTAGATGGTCCACCAGAAATTGTCCCATGGTTTACTGCTAGATGAAATCTCTACCTACTCTCCATCGTGCTGTACAATACCTGGGATACTGTTAACCTATTGTCCACATCTATAAACTGCTGATAACAGTAAGCCTTACAGAATAATGAGAATCCATCCTCTTTTTCTTTTTTTTTAAAAGTATTAAAATACCATTTCTTTAGACTTTTCAAGCTAGGCATGCAACCAATGATCATTATTGGATGATTTGATATGGTTCCTTTCTAATTTTTTTAAAATTCCCTAAAGAATTTTTTCAGAATCTATTTCTTATTTCTGCTCAATGCTGGGGGAAAGCCACATTTCTGGATCACAACTTGCAGACTGCCCCCTGTATGCTCAGACGGAATTGTAGGAACTGTAAAAAAAGTAACATTTCCAAAGCTTGCTTCTTTTTTTTACCACCAGTGTTAGGTTCTCTACAAGTTTCATTCCCCCATTCCCTTTCCCCAAGGAACCAACATGCCCCAGACATTACCAGCTCTACTAGGAGAATGTTCTCTGTTTGTGGACAAAATAATCCAGTGACATAATTTCCTCATATTTTTCTTTTTCTTTTTCCACTTCTTTTTTAAAACTTCACCCTTCCTGCGGACCATGTTATTTATTAGCTGTGACATAAATCCCTACCAGGCCAAATGGAGAAGAACCTCAGGGCTTTTGAATTGCTACTATTTCTGACGGATCCATATTCTCCATGGCTATTAATCATTGTGTAGGTGGTTTAAAGCCACCAGTGTCTTAAGATTCAAATAAAACAAACAGAACATTGCATGAGCCAAATTGTGGGGCCTCAGTGAGTTGTCAGCAAAAGGAATTAAAAACCCGATCCATCATCCCAGCTGTGGAGGCCTGTGGGACCAGCATGTACCAATGATTTCAAGTTTCATGAGCTTGAGTAACTTTTGCTGGCATTTTCTCTGCTTTCTGGCACACCCTATAAACAATGACTTGACACATCAGCCAAGGTTTTGTTAGGTATGTACTTAGCATGCAATGGCTCGGCTCTTATTGCCTGACCCAGGTAGAGGAGTCCCACTGAATCAAAGGGATTTTCTTCTGTGTTGACTCACCATTCAACAATTGATTCAGCATATCTACTGTATTAATGACTAACTCATAGGATTCAAGCCAAAGTGTATAACTGGGGGGAGCAGGAGACAAGATCTTGTTGAGGGCTGGCAAAGCAGAAAGCTGCACTGGTGCAACTCCAAAGCATTAGCAAAGGTACACATGTGGGAAACTGTGTCCATGTATCTTTATGGGACCTAGTTGCAGCCAGTGACTTCCATGTAATTCTGCTCCACCGTTTATTCCAGACTTAAAGAGAGTTATCTTATTGTTGTCGTCACCATCATCATCATCAATTTATCATTTAAAGTGTTATCTAAGGAGATAAACTTTCAGTGGTTCAGATAACTCCTTCCAAGTTTGGAATAAAGCCTAGAATAAAAGCACTGCACTCTGATTCACTGGCTACCATTGCTGAGAGAAAGACAGACTGTTGAGCAATTCAGAAAAACACTTGCATAAGAAAGTCTTCAAGACCGCCTTACACAAGCCAGTAAAAAGTCCAACTTATGCAAGTGAAGGTCAGTAACAGGATTCTAGCTGAACTGTGCCATTGGATACAGTATGTACAGTTGGGGAAAAATTGTGCGGGTGGAAATCTGATACATGTGCAGTTGGAAAATCTGAAGATCCATTATTTC
This sequence comes from Cyclura pinguis, assembly GCA_030412105.1. Classification (NCBI taxonomy): domain Eukaryota; kingdom Metazoa; phylum Chordata; class Lepidosauria; order Squamata; family Iguanidae; genus Cyclura; species Cyclura pinguis. The sequence goes on from CM059613.1 coordinate 3,006,754, forward strand.
CTTGGTGGAAATAGCCCTGGCACTAATGCAGATTGTGAGAATTCCACAACATCAATGGCTGGAATTCTATTGGTAACTTACGCCTGTGCACATTCCCCTATGGAAGCAATTGGACATTTTTGTCCCATGTGGGGTGTCTGCATTCAGTTCAAGTTTGCAAAAGCAGAGCTGTGCATGTGGTACCATTACATGCGCCTGCACATGTGTGTTGCACATTGCACATCTGCATTTGATTCCTCATTTGGTTGTGCAACACTGTAGCTCACTACCAAGGCAGAATTGTGTAACTCTGTGAGTACAAAATTTTGCTCCATCTCTTCGATGTAGCATTTCAGTTATTGTGTTCATAGTGGCTTGCCTATGGGCAACTGTTCACTGGATGACCAGTCTTCTTGTGACAATCCTTTCTGTACTTATCCAGGTTGGTCCTTGGATGGCAGACACACAGTCCACCAAACCTGCAGTCTTACCTGTTTGGTGGAACCTGCCAGAGGCCTGTGCTCCACAGCAATAGGTTTGGAGGGCTGAGGGTCTCCTCTGTGCCACAGTGGGGCAGCAGAGTAGGACTTTGTGGAGAGCAGCTGGAAAAATGGCAGGGAAATTAGAACTCTGTATGTTATGCATTGGGGACAGGACATTGGGCATTGTATTTGTTCTGTGTGATTGGTTAACAGCATATAATGAAGCCAGTTCATGGTATTCATCCACCTAAGTTTCCACAGTAAGATAAAATAAGGCAAATACAGGACACTCTAGACAAGAAAGTGAGGAACTGAAAAAATAAGATACCCTGTTTTGCCTGCCAACTTTGTGATGCACCAAATGAGAGAGATTCCTATGACTTTTGCATTTGGCTGTGAAAGAAAAGGGACAACTTAATACCCAGAAATCTGAATGAGATACTAAATTACTTGCTCAATGCTGAGATATATGTTTAATGGAACCTGAGGCTTAGCTGTTCAGGAAACTCATCCGTTGCTTTGGAGAAGGTTTGTAATCTTTTGGCTTAGAGTACTCCATGTATGTGCAGTGTGTCACCTACAGAGGGCCCTTGAAAGATCATAGAATTGCAAGATTGGAAGGGATCCCAGAGGTCATCTAGTTTAACTGCTGGGTAGTACAAGAATCTTCAGCTAATAATCAAATGTATCTAGTCCTAACTAACATCTACCTAGATCAGGGCTGACCAAGACATTTTACTGCCTGAGGGAAAGGGCAAGATGGCACTCTTCCCATTCTATACATACACAAGAGCTGACCAGCTTGGCACGTGGATCTTTTCTCTCCAGCACACAGAATCATACAGTGTTAGAGCTGGGACTGCAAGGGTCATGTAGTCCAACCCCCTGCCATGTAGGAAGTCCCAGGAGGCCTTGAGGTTTAGTGGCTTTGAAATAGTAAATGTCCCACTTTAAACTACACTTCCCAGGATGACAGAGGATGCAGCTATGATGGTTAAAATCAAATCATAATGCTAGAACTGTGTAGTGTGAAAGGCCCTATGTCTTGTTTGCTGGGAAAATATAGAGTTTGGCCCAGAAAACTGGGTTTGACTTGACAGAGCGGCGGTCTGACTTAGCAAATTCTTATTTTAGATGCCCAGAACTGATTGGCCCCCCCTTAGCTCTTCCTCCCAAGATCAACAGCACTTGTGAGCTGGCATCTACAAGTTGCCATTTCCCCCTGCTCCTGCCCAAGCAAACTTGAAAACTGGGAGTCCAAGTCTGAGGTGGGAGATCATGAAGTTAATCAAAGCATGTTCACTTTTTCTTTTCTTCTCCTCTTTCCTTTCAAAAGAGTTTCCCCAACCTTGTTCCAAAGAATTGCTTCTGTTATCGTGTTCTTAGCTATGTAAAAAGATAGAGCTTGTCAGATACTGGCTTCTTGCTTGTAAAAAAGACATCTAGGACACAGTGATCTCTTGTGAAATGATCTGAACAGACAAAGCAGGGAGACAAACTGAGTTTCAGAGAAAAGGAAAAGAGCCAGATTCTTCCTAGTGATAGTGTCTGCTGAGCTTGGAAACACTGATTTTTAGACTACAACTCCCAGATTCCAGGCGGGCGTACTGGCAGGGGGTTCCTATGCATCAGTGGCAGCTGAGCTGCATGTGCCTGTGGGTTTGCAGAGGGGATATTTCCATTTCTCAGCTCTGGTTCTATGTGCCCCAAGCCAGTGTTTCTCAAACTATGGTCCTCTTCCAGAAGTTTTGGATTCCAGCTCCCAGAATTCCTGACCATTGACCACACTGACCAAAGCTTCTGCAAACTGAAGTCCAAAACTTCTGGAAGAGGACCTGCTGCTGGAGTTGTTAAAAAAGAGTTGAGGGAGAGGGTAAAGTTTCCAGGTTTGGGGTTTTCTTTGTCAGCTAGAAGCAGGTCAGGACTATCACAGGCCTGAAATTTCAGCACCAAAACCTGAAACCTAGAAATAATTCCTTGCGATGGGACAGGAGGTAGGCCCTGGCAAGGTCGTGACATCGCCCTGTGATGTCATTAAGCATGGTTCATGAAGGGTCAAAGATAAATAAAAAATAGAGTAGGCCCATGTTTAATGCAAGTTTGTTTTAAGTGGTTTCCATTCTATGCTAGCTCCCAGGACTGCGTGCGCTGCTTGTGGTATCTGGGTGCTGCTACCTCATGCTCCAAGCAATTCTTGAAGTATCTGGTACTCCCGGATGCTGCTGCCTTATGCTGGTGAAGTGGTCTTGCTATTGAAATCAGTGTAACTGATGAAGTTTTCTCTTCTGATACATCAGAAGGTTAATACTAACGGTTTTTGGCAGCCTTCCTAATGGGTAAGAAACAAAGGGCTTCCACATTATACACGAATATCACATAACGTGCTGGGTCCTAGAACACATCCCTCATGTTATTTGTGAGGCCTAGAGTGCCAAGTCCAGTAGATGAGGAAAATAATATATGCAATACACACATCTTTCAAGGCACAGGGCTCTTGGCCTTCCTTCACCTTGAGGACTGGAGAAGAAAGTCTTGGTCCTGAGACAACCCTAGCTAAAAGGGAGGTGACACAGAATGCTTTTCCTCCATTCATTCACCGCTTTCCTTCTCTTCAAACAAACCCTCTGCCCTGATTTTGCCTGGTTCAAAGCCTTGCTTTGATCAAAGAATGGGTGGCTTGCCAATTATGACCTTTTCACCAGGCCCAGAAAGTGCCAGCAGAGTGTTGTTTGCATGTGAGATCTATCAGGCCCGTGCAATTCTTCCGAGGTCTTCCGCTGGGCTGTACCGCTGTGTGTTTCGTGGAGGACATGCTTCCATCAAGAGATGAATTAATTCCCATTTTGAAATAGCATGGTACGGACTTAGAAAGTTTTCCTTACTTCAAACAGAAGGGGATCGGAGGGGAGAGAGGAGAAAAAGATTTCTCCAAATAAAATTTCTTTCTGCCCCCCACTACCACATAAAAATGTCTTTTCAAAGCCCTCTAGCTCTGGCTGTTTTCATTGACTCACATCCCTGACTTGTGTATACAGATATCTTTCACCTCTGGGTAAGAAAACAACATGGCAGAAACAGGATGGCCTTATCTTAACCTTTGCTCCTCCACTCCTCACAACAGTTGGCCATGTGTGTGCGAGTGTGTGTGTGTGAGAGAGAGGCCTCAATCTAACATCCCCTTAACATAACATAAATACTTGCTTGCAAACACGTGCCGCAGGAGCACTATTCAACCCTCATGCGGAATATGAGTGTTCGGGAAACATATCAATGCATAACATACAGTGCCCAACTGCATTTCAAAGTATAGGGCACACAATCACAATGTATGACCTTTCAGGTTTTGGCCCTGACATCTCAGGGCCTGGGATTCTCCTGACCCGGCAACCCTATGCTCTCATTCTATTCAAACAGTGGTTGGTCAGGTGCCTCTGGGAAGCTGATAGGCAGAACTGTCTCTTTGGCAGACAGTAAAGACAGCATTCTGGCAACTGAGCTAGGGGTTGGACTGGATCACCTCTAAGGTAATCCTCCAGAGCTTAGAAAAGTTCCTTATTTGGATTACAGTTCCCAGAATTGCTGGCTTTTCTTGCTGAAGGGTTCTGGGAGCTGCAAATCCCCCAAAGAGAAATGTTTCTAAAGTTCTGGTCCTTTGTAATCCTTTGGTTAGAAAAACAAACAAAAAAATGGTCATACAAAACAATATAAACATAAAACACCCTGCTTCAGAGGGCTTGAGTTCTCTGGATCAGGACCTTTTAGCCATGCATTCCTCTTCCCTGTCTTTCTCTGGCCCTTTTCCTATTTCGAGAATGGAAGACTTAATCTCTTCTAAGTATCAGAAAGACAACACTGTTTCTTACAGTCTCCATCACCACAAGGTCTTCAGTTAAAAACAACAACCCTTCCCTCTGCCCCCCGCAACCTCCCTGCCCCATTTGCTGTTTTGGGTGGTGGCAGAGGGAGTAAATATGTGCATTTTTCAAACGTTTTTCTGTGTGGAGATTCTGTTTGGATTTGCACAGGAAGCTGGGGAGAGAAGGCGTATAGGTAGAAATATTAATGAAGGGGTTTTCGTTCTGTTCTAAAAGGCTCCATTCAAAGGATTTCAAAGGAGGAGAGGGGAAAAAAATGACTCTAATGGGACCCAGAGTTTATCTGCCAAATCCAAGGATCTGGTATGAATTTTCTGTATAGAGTCTGTAACGAGAGGGAGAAGCTGAGGTGGCAAAAGAGGGCTTGAACGAAACCCCTTCTGAACGGGCATGGCTCTGTCCATTTAAGCCTGAGTTATTACTATCTTAAAGAAGAAAGTTCAAAGGTGTCAAGAGCAAGGCTCCAAATTTAAGAGGATATAATTCTTTGCTAATTTTCTTCTCCAAGGAAGCAATGAGTAATTTCAGCAGTTTTCTTCTAGCTCTAAAAAAGCCTTCAAAACTGTGCAGTTTTCAAAGATTATGTTTGCACTTTGGGACTTAATCTATGCAAAATTTGTCTGTGGTATTTTTTGGGGAGAGGCAGAAAAATGCTCTCTTCAGTGCAGGTGACAGCATTCTGTGTGCAGAAAATTGTATTTCTGCACAGAAGATTATATTTCTGCACAGGAGTATTATTTTCTGTGCAGAAAATGCTGCTTTCTGCACCAGACAACCACATACAAATAAGTCCCAAACTGGAAAGTTTTTAATTGGCTGAAGACTTTTCTTATTAGGGCTTCCCAATACCCTAGAAATATGTTTCTCAACCATTTTGCAAATATTTTTGCATATCTCTGCTGTCCTTACCCTTCTTTTAACAATGGCCCCTGGTAGGCTTACCAGTAAGGCTGGCCTTCTGAAGCAAAAAACCAAGATGGTGCTACCTTCAGCCCTCACTTGCAATAGCTTTGAGTCCCTTTTGGGAGAAAGGCAGAATATAAATTAATCAAATAAATAAAGTAGTCTGACAGTCGAATATTTCTTCAACATTGGCAACAGAGCAGCGCTCTCCTCCCTACCTTAAGGCAGCAGGATAGCTTAAGTGGACTGGGGCAGGTTGTGTGCATCACACACAGCCAAGGTGTTAGTTAGTAGAGAGTGAGATGGTAAAAACAGTTCACACTTCAGAGGTTCTTCTATTTGCTGTGTTTCTCTTCCCTTGGTAACTCTGCCTGTCCTTTTTCTTTGGATGCCTAAACTGTATTTCCACATGTTCAGCTGAAGTTCTATATTACTGCAGTGTTACAAATTTGGGGACTGAAGGAAAACTTCATCTGGAGAAGGCAGAATTCTTATGGGGGGCAATGCTACACCTCCTGTTCTTTCTCTTTAAAGCCAACCTCAGACTTTCCAACAGAGTACTGGAAACTGAGATCTGTCCATCCACCAAATCAGGGTATTTCCTTTCATGCCACCGATAACAGTAAAATGGTTCCCCTGGGGAAGAAGACACAGATCCCATTCCAATTTTCCAACATTTTAGGAAGTTCATTACAACTTTCCTCTTGTGCTGCAGCTTTTCAAAACCGATTAACTGCTTTATTGTTCTTTATTATGTTATATTTGCCATGGTTTTGTTTTTAACAATGACTTTTGAAGATGGGTCACAGTTGTTTATGTTCCAGGAGGGCTTTATAGGTGTGGTTGGCTCAATCAAGTGGTTTTTTTTTTAACTGCTACCATTTTGCTGGGTGAGGTTTGGTTGTGATGTTGGTTGGGGCACAGGAAGCTGTACCATACACTGCTGGTCCATCTTGATCAATATTATTCGCATGCACTCTACAGGTGTTGCAGGAAGTTGTCCTTCCCAGTCCTACCTGGAAATGCCAGGGTTTGGACTTGGGATTGTCTGCATGAAGAACAGGAGCTATACCACTCAGCTTCAGCTCCCCTCCTTAAATGATGCTGTTTTTTAAAAATGTGTTTCTTTAAAGAAGTGTTTCATGGATCCTTTCTAAAAGAAAACAGTATGAGACAGCATGATGTAGTGGTTTGAGAGTTGGACTGTGTTTTATTCCCTGTTTGGCCATGGAAACCCATTTGGTGACCCCAGCCATGTCGGACTCTCTTAGCTCCAGAAAACCTCATGATAGGTTTGCCTTTGGGTTGCCATAAGTTGGAAACAGCTTGAAGGCACACAAAAACAGCAAAAACAAAAGAAAAGTTAGAGGCCCTTCTCAGTCAGACAGCTGGTCTGAAAGGCTAGAATCCTGTTGGTGACATATACCAGCACAACGTTTACACCTGCAGTTGCACTTCCTAGGTTGTTGCTGAAGGGAATCATTAGGTGTAATGCGTTATTTCAAAGCTGTGGTGAATGCAGGGTGAAGAGGTTGGGGGTGTCTGCAGATGAGGCTTTTTCTAACCCTGCTGAGTCCCAAAATGGCAGCCCACAAGTGCCTAATGCTGCATTTCCCCAAGATTCTTTGCAAGAGAGAAGCCATGACAGCAAACCAGCTTCAGTTCAAACAGAAGAATTTTTGTCCTTTGGCAACACTAGCCAGGAATCTTGAGTCAGAGGCCTGGCCCACCTTCAGCACACAGTTCTTTCTTCTCACAACACTCTTGTTCATCAGGTAGGGGAAAGATTTGACAGCCAGATGCTATTTGCTGAAGAAAAATAACAAGAGGGGAAGCTGCTGTCCTGACACTTCCTTTGCAAAGCTGGTCCAAGGGACTTGAGCGAAATAGAAGCTAAAAATAGCCGATAAAACTATCAAGGAGGCAGCTGATTCGTGAGACTGAGGGCTTCTTCTTCTCTTTCTCAAAAGAGAAAACTTGAAAAAGTTGACTTTAGAAACCGGGAAGAATTTTAGTTTTAATGTTTTTTTTTCCACATAGCAAATAAAAGCCAGATAAAAATGGCCACCCTTGTCAAGCTAACTAAATTTTTGCTGACACACCTCACAGAGGTGGATGTTTTGGCTTGCTTATAACAAATGCTTCTTAGCATGACTAGCAATTTTTAAACATCCTCTGGGAGTGTAAATCTGCTGTTATTCATTCCGGAATTTTTTTGAGTGGGAGGAGTAGCATCTCGCCAGGCAAATATTCCCCAATTTTAGATTAATAAGAGGAAGAAAGGGGGTCATACAAGGAAAACGAAGCAATATTTCTGTTGCAGCTGTGCTGTTGATACTTGCCTCTCTGACTTATGGCAACCTTATCATTGGGTTTTCTTGGCAAGGGCATGCCTTTGCCTTCCTCAGAGGCTGAGAGAGTGTAATGTGCTCAAGGTCACTTGATGGGTTTCCAAGGCTGAGCGGGGATTTGAACCCTGCTTTCCCAGAGTCCTAGTCCAACATTCAAACTGCTACACTGCATTGGTTTGTCTTCACAGTTACCAAAACAACCTGGCCCATCATTGTTTGAAGGGAAAATTGCCAGGGGGTTGGTGGAAGAGGAGAGGCAGCACAGTGAAGTGATTTGGAGGAACAAGGTTCAATTTCCTCCTCAGGCACAGAAGCCCACTCAGTGACCTTGGTCACATCACACACTCTCAGCCCCAGAAAACCCTGTGATAGGTTCGCCTTAGGGTCTCCATGAATTGGAAATGACTTGAAAGCACACAGCAACAATAACATCGATATGCACCTGTGAAATGAAACAATCAGGTCATGGAAGTGACCAAAAGTGTTTGAACTGTTACAGAGTTCAGCTCAAGACTTCTTCCAAAATGTACCCAAGGATGACTTTTCCTTTCACCACACTTCTCCTTTCTTATGATTTCTATTTTTATGGTTAAACTTACTGATCTATGCTTTTTTTCTAATATGCTGGGAGGAACAGATGAGGGAAGCTTATCTGCCTTCTCCTTTTCTCTGGGTTTTGCTATTCACACATGCTCTGTGAGGTTTTTTGGAGACCGCTGCTGTTCACCTTGCCTGTTCTAGGCAGGAATACACAGCTACAGTAGGATCATCTGGAATCCCATTCTTTCCCAGCTCAGACTTTATTCATTGTCCTGCTCACTCCAGATATCTACTGCAACCAGACATGGAAGTCTGTGTTTCTCCAGACCTCCTTCACCATCCTCACAATGCTGATTCTGCTAAAAAAAGAAACCCTGCCAGGTAGACAAAGAATGTAGAAGCAAATGGGGATTAGATGGGCATAGAACGACTCTGTAAAAAGGAGTTTCTTTGTCAGAGAGTTTGTTAACTCAAGTATGCCTGTAATTGCATCAGTTCCTAAAAACACAGATGTTAGTGCTTCTTGAACTGTATTATCCTTCCTCTGTGTTTCTTCTGTGCTCAAGATGATTTTGGAACTCTAGCAGTGGCTCATGGTGTCCTTGTGAGTGGAACCGAGAATTCCATTCTGCCTTTTAATCTGCATGGGAAGGGAGCTATCCTGGTGCTAAAACTGACACCTCCCCCCCCCAAGTGGATTCAGCTCCTTTTTAAAGCTAGTACTAAAAGCTGGAATGAATTCACTGCCCCACTGACATGGGAGCAACCAGCCATTGCTGGAAAGACCCAATATTCTGTATTTATAGCCTCTAATTCTGTTTGAGACCCAAGTGCATTCCTCAAAATTTACAAGGATAACTTGGAGAGCTCAGTGGTACTCTGGCAGTGAGGAGTAGTGGAGGGGGGAAAGGAAGATAGGTCATTTTTATATTCCAGAGAGAATTCACATGAGCAGAGTTGATAGCTTTGGATATGGAGACTAATTTTCTTCCCCCCACCCTCTTAAGAACTTGCAAGTCTCTCCAGAGTGCACATTTATTACAAGAGCAGCATCAGCTGTGTTTCCAACAGCTTCTTTCCCCCTTGCCTCTTGAACAATTGCCAGGACCCTGCTGTTGAAACAAAAAAAGGCAGAAATTGTTTTGAAAGAGCATCTCACTGGCATACAAATGAGGTCTTCACAAGGCCCACAGTCTTGAAAACCAGATGTTGGCCTCATTCATCCTCATTCATCTTCCCGGTGGTCAACTCATGCTAAGGCTGTACCACTTCAGAACACAGGGGGAGTTAGGAATTGCAGGATTGAAATGCTCTTCCAAACAACTGACCAATCCATGCTTGTAGAAACCTAGTGCATCAGGGAGGGGAAGTATTGATTGATTGCTTGATTGAATTTATACCCTGCCTTTCTCTCAATTTGGGACCCAAGATGGCTCGTGATATATGTTCAGACAAAATAAGGTTTAAAAATGGATAGCGCAAAAATTTAAAAAATCAAATACAACATCATAGTAAAAACATTAATTTAAAACAGTTGAAAAGGCAGATAAAATATAATAATAATGAGAAAAATGCCCCACACTGTTTTAAAAGAACTCCTGTAACAACCGCTTAACATTAAAAGACCCTGGTAAATGTGGACTTTTTTTTAAAGTGCTTCAAGCCCAGCAGTATTCCTGACAGTCGAGCTTTCTATGTGCATGGACTCTATTTTTCTTTTTTTTAAAAATTAAGACCAATAAACATTCAGTCATGTAAGCTGACAATCATAGCTAGAAGCATTATAATACAGGTAGATATGACCACACACCCCTTCATACAAAAATAAAGATAAAAACAATACCTCCCCGACAGTGTTCCGCAGCATGTACCAGCTTGTCTCTTGCTCATCTTCTTCCAATCTGGTTATGCTCCAGAGATGTTGGACTACTCAGCCCATCATCCCCAGGATGCCTGTCCACACAGAATACCCAGTATGGACTGGGGATAACAAGCAAGTTAGTAGCCCAACATATCTGAGGGACAGCCATTTGGGAGAGGCTGCTCTGGAAGGAGAATCTGGACAACCACCACTGGGAGAGTGTGTAGACTGGTATAGGAATCGTGTGGCATTTCAGATGTTGTTGTACTGCATCTCCCAGCATTCCTCACCATCAGCTGTGCTGGCTAGAGGTTGCTGGGAGTTACAGCGCAACAAGAGCTAGAAGGCTGCATGATTCCCCCTCCCTTCCATGTAAAAAGAGTAGTAAAGGAATGATGTATTAATTTCAGTTAGAGGGCACTGATCTCACAATGCTTGGATTTCATTTCACAGTCCTTGGATTTTGGGAGTTATTATTTGAAAATCCTCTGCTTTTTTTCCTGGTTTCCCCCCATGACATTTCATTGTCCTGGGGCACATTGCAAGCTGGCAAAAGGGGGCTTGGCTCAAAAAATGTGGGGTGCCATTTGCACATAGAGGCTGAGAGAGCTCCTTTTCTTGAAAACGAATTCTTATTTCAGGCTGCTAAAAGATCCCAACCAACCAACCCAGTGGCATCTGGCCAAGCCAAACTTTTGGGCCCGTATTGGGTTCATTCGCACTGCAATGCATTTAAAGAATCTTTCTATTCCCCCCCACGCCCCGGGCTCTTTTTAGTTTAATGTGTTAATTTGGCACATAAGAGCCAAAAGCCCATGATATCCTGTTGCCGAGGAAAGAACGCCAGACAAGCACACTGTAGCCTTACTGTTCCAACCTGGGACTGACTTGCTTTAATTAAAAAGCTTGCTTGTTTCATGCTCCGATTAATTGGGTGAAGCTGCACCTATTGAAAAGCAGTGAAAGAACGTACTGTGATGGATGAAACAGGGGGGAAAAGGGAGAAGGATAAAAGGTGAAAGATAATACAAGCTTCCAGCACATTAATGATGTTGGGGCTCATCAGCGTGACTCTGTTTTTATAAATCCGAACGGGGGTGGGGGTGGGGGAATGTTACTGCCCCAGAAATCTGCAACCTCAGATTTGACTGTTAATCCAGAACTGGTATGGAAAAATCTAGTCACTTGGAGTGCCATAATTCAGTTCTCCCAATTTGGGGAGTGGAATCATTCTAATTATGCCAATTTTGCTTTGATTATTTATGAGGAGAATGTGTTGACCATGTTTTTTAAAGTTGTTTTTTTAAACAACCATTAGAGCATTTAAAAATGCAAATTCCCACATGCAACTGAGTGCTGGATTTTGAGTAATTTCTTTCTTTCTTTCTTTCTTTCTTTCTTTTTTTCTTTCTTTCTTGAATTTGTTTTCATTCTTGAATGGGATGTTGCATTTGGTTGTTTCATTCTTGAATGGGACACTTATGGTTTCCATTTCGATAACCAAACTTATAGATCAATGCTTTTTTTTTTAACATGCTGCCCATAATAAGGCAGGCATATCTGCTTTCTCCTTTTCTCTCAGTTTTGCTGTTCAGTAACGGATTCTAGAGGCATTAGATTTTTTTACCTATTAAATATCATTTTGTAGCATCTTGTCACAAATTTCTCCTCCCCCACAGGGCCTGTTTTGTTTGCATTTTGTTTTCCCAGAATCCAAAGCAGTGTCACCTATGCCTCTAAGCTGCAATGGGGGACTACATTCCAGGGTTGTCATAAGCCTCTTTCTCATATCTGTAACTTCTCTCCCCATCTGTATACCTGGAACACATGGCTCATGGATGGCCATTGGCAGAAAAACTGTTAGAGGTCTTAAAAGTGTGTGTGTTTGGGGGGAGAAACAGAAAAACTGCATTTTTTTTTGATGTAAAATAAGAACTAAGTTAGAAAGAGCTTAAATGATGGAACAGATCCTTGGCATGGGGAGCATGGGTTGCTGCACATATAGCTCTGTGGTAAGAGCAGTTGGCAAACACCAGTGGTTGAAAGCTGAACTAGTTTTTGTGTTTCATGAAGGTCCTTTTTATGCTGCTATGCCTGGGTTGGGCAGCTGGTGGGCACCAAAGGCTTGGAAGCCAAAACCAGCCTGGGGTGAAGCTAAGCCCCACCTGAGGTCAACTCTGAACATACACAGTTTGAGCTGGCAGAGGTGAAGCTCCAAAATCCACGCAGTCAGGCAATACCTTTTTTTAGAACCAATCAAAATGCCACCAAATAGCAAGCAAACTTTCATGAGGCTGTTTCTGGCTTTTACTTGGGTGAATAAAATTATCTCTGTCCATATAAAGAGGGAGGGAATATACCCTTTAAGAAATAAGGCTAGAATTACAACGTAATTCCATCCTTTTGTTCATGATGGTGCACAAACATATGCATATGAATATATCTTGATTCTATACCTTCCAACTGCAGAAATACATAAGGCAGAAATAACTTAAAAAGAAGAGAGATAAGTTTCTACATCACAAAAAGGAAGAGTAGCTTAATGTGTTTCTGCAAACCTTTTTGTTCAAACCTAGCAATATGCACATGTGAAATAAAACAACCAGGTCAGGTGCTCCTTGCATAAATAAACAAAAATATTTTGAATGTCCTAGAGATTGTCTGAAGGCTTCGTCCAAAATACATCCAGGGATGTATTCACTGCCCTCCATTTTTCTTACAGTTTCCATTTTGAAGGTCAGACTTATAGGTTGATGATTTTCTAATGTGTTGGGGTTAACTGACAAAGAAGGCTTGTGTCTGCTTTTCTCTCTGTTTTGCTGTTCTTGCATACTCATTGAGGGTTTCTGGAGGCAGCTGCTGTTAACCTTGCCTGTTGTAGGCAAGTGCACACCGCTACAGCAGGATCCCATTCCTTCTCCACTCAAGCTTCATTGCATAAGTTTCCTGTAGACACTATGCTGCAACCAGGCACTGAAAATTTGTATTTTCCCAGTCCTTCTTCACTATTCTCTCCATGCTGATGCTAGTGAAAAAACTTCCAGCTAGACAGGGCACAAAGAAGAAAAAGGAGGGCTGGCTAATGTAAAAAGATGTTTCTTTGTTAAAGACTTTGTTAACTGGGGTATTACTATGTTGCTCAGAGAATGGAATGGATATATGAATATGAAGAACCTGGGCCTCAGTCCAGCTGCAGTTAGCAGTGACTGTCTGTGCAGTCCAGTGTGTGCGTAAAACTGGGAAGTCAGTTGTATTGGGAATAACAGGGTTGTCTTCTGAGTAAACCTGCACTTAAATTGCGTCCTAAGCCCCTTTTTGAATGTAACAGGGATGCAATTATTTTTATCTGTTTTCAATTTAGGACTGATTTTAGCTGGATTGTGGCTCTGGTATTAGGCAGGAAAGTAAAGGATGCTTTGCAAACCATATTATATTATATTATATTATATTATATTATATTATTTATTATATTATTATAAAAGGGATGGAAACATAAGTATGTAACTGTTGAGCTCCTGAGAATATGGCATGATACCAAAGGAATCCAGCCAATTACTAGTAGCTTCTATTATTCGTAACGGATCTTAATCGCAAATAAGAGTCAGGAAGATTTGAGTCACCAAAACCCTGTGGCAGCTGTTGGTAATGACTGAATATAAAATAACTCACTGCTTTGAATGCACGGAGATGCCTTTTGCTGACTCAACCCACCGAGCCATCGATTCTCTACTTTTGGGGCTTTAAAAAGCAAAACAAAACTAATAAGTGGGGCTTAGATGGCTCCAAAGAGGAAGTTCTTGGGCTTTGCAACTGTGGTCTCTGTGGATCTGCACGGTTCCTACCCCTGTTTAAAATGGAGGAACCGAGGACTAAACGTGTCTGCTTTTGCCTTTATATCTCATATTTTTATGGAATGCTCCCCCACCCTTGAAGGCCCGATTGGTGCAAACATTATTTCCTTTTTAGGTGCCAAGTTTTAAAGCATGGCTTTTTATGAAAGACTTTGGGACCCAAGCTTTTTCCTGAATCTCTCGTGTAGGGAAATATGGCCCTGGTCCAGGTTAATAGAAGGACACTGTATGAGGTATCTCCCCATATGAGTCTGTCTGAGGTCTAAGGTTTTTGGGAGAAGCTATCCTCTCTGTCTCACTATCTTTCTGGATATATTTGGTAAGATGGAGGGAGAGGGCCTTCTTGGTGGCTGCTCCAAGAATTTGGAATTCCCTCTCTACGAAGGCCAGGACAACCGTCTTCTTGCTTGCTTTCCTTCCATCAGCAAGTGAAAGCTTTCCTATCTGGTCAGGCTTTTAGGATGGACTGTGAGGGGCTTTTGAGGGCATGCTGGGGTTTTTTTTTGTTATTTTCTCTCTTTTAATGAATTTTAAATAGTTTTAATTCCATAAATAGTTTAATTGGTTTTTTTAAAAATAATACACACGTGTTCTTTTACTGATGTTTTTGAATGTTTTAAATCTGTCATAAGCCATCTTGAATTCCAGTAGTGGGGAAAAGATGGAATGCATTGAGCCCTCTGTATAAACCAGGGGTTCCGTTCCAGGAACCCCAAGAAATGGTGAAATTTGCACATGCTCAGGTCCTATTACATTCAGTGATGGTGATGTGTGTGTGATGCTTTCAGCACATGAGTGTGTGCATTGCTGCCATTTTAGGTAGAGGACACAATGCAGTCATGGACATTCAAATTTGCATCTCCTGAGACTGTTGGGTTAGGATGGTGCACTGTATAAATAAGATGAAATATGTTTTTACTGTTTACTGTAAAGCTTTTAACAGTATCCTTTTAGGTTATTGTAAGCTGCTTTGGATCCCATTCAGGAGAAAGGCAGGATATAAATTCAATAAACAAACAAACAAACAAATAAACAAATAAATAAGATAATCGTAATGATGATGATAATGATATTTTAAAACGTACCTGTACATAGCCTTTTCTTCTGTTTTAACTCGGTGATCCATTTAATGTAACTTTTTCTCCATCCTTGAATCGAGAAACTAAACTGAGAATTAAGAACTGAAACTGGCCCATGCATGCAGGCAATTAT
Source organism: Cyclura pinguis (assembly GCA_030412105.1). Taxonomy (NCBI): domain Eukaryota; kingdom Metazoa; phylum Chordata; class Lepidosauria; order Squamata; family Iguanidae; genus Cyclura; species Cyclura pinguis. The sequence goes on from CM059613.1 coordinate 3,021,808, forward strand.
GGGCTTATTTTAGAAGGTGTGTTAAGGATTGAATCCTAAGGGAGATTACAGACTTTAAGAAAATAATCATAGTTGACGGGGTTTCCTTTAAAAGAAAAAATCCAAACCCTCATGTCTTCATCAGATGAATGAAATATTGCTGAGTTTTCCGTTCAAGATGGAACCAAGTGAAACCATCTGTGACAAAGAGAAGGGTTCTGGTTAGGCATTGTGGGAGTGGTGGGGAGCTTCGGGGACCACTAAAGTGGGGGTTCAGGGACTATATGGGCTATGCAAGAAAGAAATGGCAAACCTTCTCTGAAAAAAATCTTGCCAAGAAAACTCTAGGATAGAGATGCCAGAAATCAGAGTTGACCTGAAGGCAGGTAATCGTACCCTCCAGCATTTCACAGATGAAAACCAGTACATGTATGGCCAACCAAGCTAAGAGTGTCAAAATTAATAAGAAAGAGCACACAAGTTAGGAGAGGCTGCTGAAGTTTGCTTTTGCCTGAGCCTTCTGGGAAGGGCAAGATTGTGTGCCATCCTGTCCTGTCCTCTCTTGTTTAGTTAACTGAATGCAAACTATGTTCGGACTTTGAACTCATTTTGCAGCAACAGAAGTAAGCTGAGGAAAAAGGGGGAAAGTGAAAGGAGGAGCGAGAAACAGGGACATTTTAAAAGAAGCTGAAAAAGAGGGATAACAGAGGATTAATTGAAACTGTCCTTGCCATTTGGAGGGTATGTATGTCAACAGCAGCTCTTGATAGAAATGGTGTAATGCTAAAAATTTCCTATAAAATCTTTGCATCCCTTTTGGCAGTAGAAAATGGCCCAAAAGGTCTCCCATCCTTGCTCTGTTTGATTGAGCCACTATCCAGTTTAAAGATAAAGAAGAACCCAGAGGCTTTGGACTTGCTCATCCACAGTAGTGGCTGGACAGCAGATTAAAGCCTCAATTCCACTGCTGGCCCCAAGTATAATGGATGCACGGAATTAATTGATAAATAGTGAATCAACGCTTACATAAATTCCACTGGTTCAATGGACCTACTCTAGTTGGGGCTAATAACTGGCCTGAGCAGAAGGTGTGCAGGTCTTCTGTGGTCAGAGTCTTCCTCCCAGTGGGGAAGCCTACTGTATTTCTATTTTACAATACAATTATTATTTCTAAATTAGCATCTTCTTCTTCTTTAGTGATGCATTTCCTCCCCTCTTTTTTGGCAATGCAAAATTGGCCACCCGATTTGGACCGTTCTCCTCTGAAAAGAATGCCGTAAACTGATCTGAGATTTACTAAACGGCATCAAAGTTCTGAGTTGTAAAGCCATGGCACGGATCAGCCATTCCTTCCTTGAAATGGTGGCCAAAGAGCTTTTTGGAAGCTGGCTGAAACGTCAACATGAACGGGACACATCTGTCTCAGGCAATCATCAACAATCAGAAGCTCTGGGAGGAAACAGACCCCTCTCATTAACTGTACAGAAGCTAGATACAATCTGGATGTTAATCTGTATCAGGGCTTTCCTGTGATCTGAGTAGCTGCTGACACTGTTTGTTTTTTGCATGCATCAATATTTAGAATAAGTTTTCTTTGAAGTCTATGTTGGTTAAGAATACAAGATGGCTCAAGCTGGAACAGACCAAAGATCTTTCTAGCTCAACTTCCTGTTTTCCACAGTGGTCAGTCAGATTCCTCTTGCAAGCCTGCAAGTGGGATATGAGTGCTGTAACAACTTCCTGCTCGTGTTCCCCAGCAGCTAGTATTCATAGGTATATGGCCTCTGATCCAGGAGGTGGATATATCTAGTTACCTATTACTCATGACCAGTAGTCACTGGTTCCTTTAGTCTCCATGAGTTTCTCCAGTTCCCTTTTGAAACTGTCCAACTTGGTGGCCATCACAACATCTTTGGTAGAAAACTCCTTAGCTTTAACTTTGTGAAAAGGAATCACAGAGTTGGAGGGAACCTCCTGGGTCATCTACCCCAGCTTCCTGCCTGAGCAAGAATCCATAGTTAAACTGTCTGTGAGAGATTGCCACCAACCTTTCCTTAAAAACATCAAATGAAGAAGAGATCACCATCTTAAGAAAGAGTCCATTCCATGTCATACAGCAATTATCCTCACAAGTTCTTCATGTTGAGTCAGAATCTCCTTTCTTGTAATTTGATTCCACTGGTTTGAGTCTTCTCTTCTGGAGCAACAGCAAAGAAGTTCATTTCATCTTCCAAGATCAAGAAGGCTTTTAGATCACCTTTCAGTCCTCTCTAGTCTAAACAGACCCAGTGTTGTAACTCACCCCTTGGAGGACTCAGGTGAAGAGGAGAAGGCAGATTGTCAGGGGGCTGCTGCTTTTTCTGCATTGGAGGATTTGGGGGCTCCTGTTCTCCAGCAAAATGCTACAGGTGCTGAAGATGATGCGCACCCCATCCTTCACTGAGAGATGGAGGGAAAGCCGCAAACAGCTGATCTCATTACACTAATGAGACACCTGTAGATTTGACAGAGTTGGTCACAAATATGGTACCATTTCTTCTCAGCCTTAGTGCTGACAACCATCTTATTTGGTTACCTAGCATTATTCTCTCCCATTCCTGTTTTGACCTTGGATTGTGTTTTGGATTATTCTGCTTACTCTTTGCTGGCTGACCTTGCTGGTCGTCTGACCTGCCAGTACAACTCTGGAACAGGTGCTTCTCCCTGCAGCTTACTGAGATAACTAGTAACTGACCCAGAATGGACTGACTACTCCACCACTCCTACATTCCAACCTGCTGCCATAGGCGTTTACTACTTGTGCACAGGACATCCAGACTGTTCATCATAGGGCTTCATCTCCAGATCCTTTTAAGATCTTGGTTCCCTTTCTTTGGACATGTTTAGGGAAGGCCACTTAGAATTCTCTGCCAGAGAGTCTTGATTTCCTCCACAGACTACAAACCCAAAGATTCTACAGGATGGAGCCATGGAAGTAATTATAGCACCATTATTGTGTAGTGTAAAAGTTCTGGCCATCCAGAATCATAGTACCATTACTGTCTAGGGTAAAAGATCTGGCGGTCTACTTTAACTGTCTTTGTGGCATGTTAGCTCTCTGCATGTGGGAATGGTATTTATTTGTGTATTTGTTTTGCTTGAATTTTGTACTCTTTTGTTTATTTTTGCATAGTTTTTCCCCCCAGTCATGTGGGCCTCCAACAGCTCTCTGAAGGGGGTACAGGACCAATCCTGTTTTATTACTCTGCAGCTGAGCACTAGGCCCAAGAGAAAATGATCCTGGGTAACTCATCTCCCTCGGTTTGGGTTCCAGCTGAGTTTGTCCAACTTGTTTAAAATTTTCTTCAGAACAAATCAAGAACAAAAAGAATTTGGGTTTCGGCTGCAGTGAGAGCCACTGTTTTAATAACAAAGTCTCTCTCTCTCTCTCTCTCTCTCTCTCTCTCTCTCTCTCTCTGTGTCACTCTGACTTCTGTCCTAGAAATAGCATACTGTGATTAATCTATTCTTGGCTTTGTTCTCTCCATGACAAGAGGAGTCTGTCTGCAGAGCTGTTTGTTTTCCTGCCTTCGGAAGAGGCTCCTGCAGCCAGTAAAACAAAAGCCACACAAAGAGCTCCTGATGGTGGAGAGATCTGGCTGATAGCTCCTTTGCCCAAGTGGGATGCCAATGTCGTTCATGGTAGCAGCAGCCAACCCCAAACGAGTATGCTAACATCTTCAGCACATTCTGAAACTCTCATGCCAGTGTGTGTTCTTCTGCCCAGTCACGGATCTGCATTTTGCCACGGAGGAAGAAGTTTTGATGCAACATTAGAGATCACAGGCTTCATCTTCTCTCCCAGTCTCTCTCCTCTCCCATCCTATTGATGTGACAACATAGGATTAATTCCAGCTGATGTGGTTAGACGTGGCGTTGGATGGCCACCATAACTCATTTTTTAAAGGTATGGCTGAACTGATACAATAAGCGTGGCAGCTGGCAAGCACTAGACTTGGGGTCCACTGAAGTCATGTCTGCTAACAGCTTCCTTAACAAAGTATTTGTCTTAATTTTCAAACAGATAAATATGTTGGAATCATAGAATTGTAGAGCTGGAAGAGACCACAAAGGCCAACTTCCAACTCTGGAGTCCTCTGTTTCCAAACTGCCCTGTTTTAAATGTAAGCTAGGCTTGGTTCGATTTGGGGAAGCTTTATTTCATGTGCCACTGCCTTTAGGCAGGGATGGCATGCAGCTAAAGCCCATTTCCATCAAAGCGTCATTTTAAAACACCAGGCCTGCAAAGAAATGGTTGCTTGTCTTCCACTGCGTGCCATGCCATGGGCAGCCAGGGTGGGTCTTCCCGCCCTGGTGTTTAATGAGCACCTCGAAGTTTCTGGTTTGTTTAATCTTGGCTTTGCTGCTACCTTTACTTTGCCTGGTTATTTCTGGTGAAAACGAAGGAGGTGAAAACTTTGTGCAGGAGCTTGGTGTGTCTCGATAACTATAATTAAGCTTTCTGCGGTTCCTCGCTTGCTTGGCGATATGTAATTTTTGGCTGACCCCCACCCACCCAACTTTGTCTCTCTTGGGATGACTAGAAGGTGTTCCTTGTGAAGATGCAAAAGTCAATTCATTCAGTGCTAAGTTGGGGAACGCCAGAATGGATCCATCAGGGCTGGACTGCTAGGCCTCGCCTTTAACTTTGCATTTCATGATGCCCAAATTCTAATGCCAAACCTGGACCCTCCTTCCCCTCCGCAGCTCCCCACAAGTTTCCATGATTAAAACAACTCAGGTTGGAGTGGGGTGGGGAGGGCAGGGAGGTGGGAGAGAAGCATGGACAAGAAGCTGTTTATTATTTTCTTCTCATCAGTGGCAGAAGTTGGGGGCAGGCAGAAAACAGTTGTTGTTTGCATTCCATGTGGTGGAGATTTAAACACACATGTACACATGCACCTTGGAAATTTACAGAAAATGGGGGGGCTATTTAGAGCGGCCATATGCAGCTAGGAATAAGGATCCGCCTACTGCTTAAAGCAGGGCCAGGCAAAGTGCAGCCAAGATGGCCATGAGCGGCCCACAGGCTGTTTTGTGGTCCTCGACCCTTCCAAACTCCCCGGATATTTCTGCACCCTCTGCTAGGCTGAAATGTCTCTCTTGGAAGCCCCCAGAAGCAACACTTCTGAACCCTCTAGCTGTCCCAGTTTGGCAGGGACAGTCCTGATTGACCTTATGCCCCACTTTTCCACCTGCTTTTAAAACATCCCAGTCTCTCTCCTTTTTCCACTTTCTCTCTTTCTCCTCAACTTACTTCCATTGCTGCAAAGTGAGTCCAAAGTGCAAGAGTGGTTTACACTCAATTCACCCAACAGAGGGGAGAGGACAGGAGGGTGGGGTGGAATTTTGTCCTTCCTCGTAGGCTCAAGCCAAAGCAAACTGCTGCAGGCTTTCCTAGCTTTTGCCGTCTTGACCACACTCTGATGTTGCTTGGCTATACATCTTTGTGGTTTTCAACTGTGAAATGTTGGAGGGTATATGTGGGATCTTGGAGATCAATTTTCCCAGATTATTTTGGGACGCGGAGGCTTGGTCCTTCCTAGCCTAGTCTTAAAAGGGGCCCAAGCCCCCTTTCCACCATAGGGTCTATGCTGATGGAAGCTGTAGCCCCATAGCATCTGGAGGACTACTGGTCATCTCCTTGCCATTGTGGTCAGTATGAGGCTGGACAGACCATACTATTGTCTGTTTTACCCATCCTCTGTGAGAAAAAAAACAACATAAACATTCTAATGAGTGGTGAGGATGAAGCAAACAGCTCATCTGGTAGCCTAAACAAGTAAACAAACGATAGATGCAGAAGGAGATAAAATGGCATGTCTGTAAATAATGTAGATGGGATGGAACAATGCAAGGGAATGACTCTGTTGTCTTAGCTGGACTGAAAAACCACAATCAACTTTCATTCTGCTCCTTTTTTTACCCCATGAGAAATCTCTGCCTTCAGGCTACTGCCCACAATAGGGTTCTTTTTCTGCCTCTTTTAAATATTTTCCTAGAATCTTCTGGCACCTTAAAGATGATGGGATTGGTTGTGGAGCAGGCCAACATGTAGGACAGACATCACTAGAACAGCAAGAAGTTTTGTCCACACTGTTGCTCATTAACTGGGGATATGTCATGTCCAAGGTAGAAAAAAGTATATATTTTTTGGAATCACAACTCCCAGAATCCCCAGCCAGCATGGACAGTTGCACTCCAGCAACATCTGGAGGGTCACATATTTCTTCTACCTCATGTACGACAACTACAACAATGTGAGAGATTAAAATGGTTGCCAGCGATGGAAAAATGCCCCTCAGTGCAGTCCGCCTGAAATTCTACTGAATTTTAGAGTGATAGTTTTTTCACACAACACAGTTATGGCACTGTGATTCCACTTTAACTGCCATGGCAACATCCTAGGAAATCTTGGGATTTGCAGTTTGGGGAGCTACTAGAGCTCTCTGGCTGGGAGTTCTGAGGGTCCTTCCCTAAACTGCAAATGCCAGGATTCTATAGGATGTTGCCAAGACTATTAAAATAGAATCATAGCACTATAATTGTTTAGTGTGAAGGTCCCCAGAATTATACACAGTATGCCAAGTGTGGTTTCATAAACAGACATGTGTAAAAGCATTAAGGTATTCACAATACCCTCCAACATTTCACAGATGAAAACCAGGACGCAAGTGGCCAAACAACATCAGAATGTAATCAAAATGGTAGCAGTTATTAATAAGGAAGAACACAAAAGTTAGAAAGGCAGTTTGCTTTTGCCTGAGCCTTCTAAGAAGGACAAAATTCTGCTTCTCCTCTCCTCTCCTCTCCCTGCTGCTGAATTAATTGAGAGCAACTACTTTTGCAGTTTGATCTGAGTTTGCAGCAATTGAAGGAAACTGAGGGCAAAAAGGGAAGGTGGGAGAAGAGAGAAACTGGGACACTTGGTTTGAGCATCGGCGGAAAGATGGGATTGGTGGCTGTGGTGAATCTAGTCCTTTAAAGGAGAGATCCAAAATGCTAAATCTATTTGGGAGACTACATTTCAGCACCACGGACAGATTCTTCAGATCAAATGAAAACCTAAAGCAGCTCCACTGTCCCAGTGAGATGCAAGCTACCAGCTGGAGACATGAGGATATGGAAATGAGAGCCTGTTAAAGTCTCAGAGGTATTGGCAATGGCAGTTCAATTTTCCTTCTCCTTATAAAGATGTCCATATGAAAATGAACCTCCATGGGCAACCTTAAAATTGAAACATTTCATGGTTGTCTTTGAAGGACTCATAAATTTCTAGTCCTTGCCTTTATGGGGGAGAGGGAGGCTTAATTTGCACAGAGAATGTTAAGATGCTTTCTTTCATTTTGCCTTGCCAGTTCAAGGGTGGCCCACGGAGCACATGTGCCTTCCCATGGATAAAAAAATTGTTGCTGGGGGTGCAGGTCTCGGGGGTGTGCTACAGCAGCCCCCCATCTCCTCACTGTTGCCTACTCTGTTCTGTTTCCAAGGATGGGCTCCGCAAGTATTTTTCCAAACAGAAAATTCCACGAATGATTTTTGCTTTTCAGCAATTACCCCCAAATTAGAAGATACTGACACACAGCCATGCCTCCTTCGGAGTGGATTCTCTCCACAGGCCATGACTGGTCCTTTCTGTTCAGCCAGCCCAGCGAAACCAAAGAGCAATAAACGTTTGTTCATTCAAGACACCTCTGGCTGTGAGGTCACTTCCCCTCCATGCCTGCCTGTCATGCCATATGATTCTGCCAGGGTATATGTATTATATATAGCTTCTTTAATGTCTGCCTCAATCACTGGCTTTTATTTTGCTGTCCTCGGGGGAGGAAAGGTTGCTTTCACTCTCGGGTATCTAAATATTGACTTAATGTTTGGCTATCAAAGAAAGAAGAAATATTCTTCACCCCCCCCAATCCAAACACTCATAAAATACCTTCTCCCCACCCTGATATCTTTAAAGCAGTGACCCCTAATTCATGCAACCCTGTGGGGAAATACACGTTTGTTCTCCCCCTTCTCCACTTTCACAAGTGGCAAGAAATTCCAAAAAAATGCTACAGAATTTAAACCAATAGGAAGACCATTTTTTGAGCCTGAGGGCTGAATTCAATTTCACAATTCAATATGATTGTTATGGCATAGAAAGCACAATATGGCTTAGGTCTAGACTATCTGAATGATTGTATCTCCCTATGTAAACCCTCTTCGTCTCACCACTTTTATAGGTTTGCGTGGTGAGGGCATAGAAGAAGGCCTTTTTGGTGGCTGCCCCAAGGCTGTGGAATTCCCTTCCATGGGTTGCTAAGCTGGGCCCCACTCTGCTGTCCTTTCTTTGGCCAACAAAGACCTTTTTAACCAATCAAACAGGCCCTTAATGGTAGGAGGGAGTCTTTTTATGGAGTATGTGTGTGTCTATGTGCTACATTTTTAACTGTATTGTTGTGTTCTAATTGTTGTGCTTTAATGATTTCATACTTTTTTGAAAAATTCATGGTGCTCTAATGTGATGGTTTGTTTAACTTTTAATTTTTTTACCCTTAGGTTTTCAAGATGGGAGTTATTTCTGAAGTTTTCTAGCTTTGCAGAGAGTGAGACATCGAAAATTGTTTGCACCGAGTACTCTTCTCTCTGCTGTTTGTGCCTTCCTTCGGTAACGCTGCCTCCTCCTTTGCCTTGGGTTCCTATGTTTTAACTTGTTGCAATTCTAGAAATTTGAGAACTGAAGGGAAAATTCATTTTGGAAGGACAGAATTATTATTTAGCAGAGGCTGTGTCCTCATTTTGTCCACCCTGTCACCCCATTGCTATTTTCCTGCTCTTTCTACACCAGGGAAAGACCCAGTTTGACCTGGAAGCCTCTTATGTTTCTTCCTGGGAGGAGCCAATGACCTGCCTGTGCGGGTGGGATCATTCCACATCCCACAGGCTCTTTGCTTCCAGGGTGGACTTCTGCCTTCCGTGCCAGTGGGTCACCACATGAGGCAGCAGTAGAGTGGCCTGTACGTTCTGGGTTTGGATCTAGCTGCTCACGAGAAATAGGATGAAATGATTTCATCAGTACTTTTTCTGATTGGTCAACCACTTGTCTGCCATGCGTGCATTCGGTTCCTATTACGGAATGAAATAAAACTTTATATCAGGCAAATCTTGGGTTCACAATGCCAGGTTGAGCAATCGCCTTTTATGGCTTCTGGTATCTCCATGCGACTGTTGCCAGTGATATGAATCAAAATGGTGACAGTTTCATGGACACACATTACTTTTGTCCTTTTGGTGGAGCAAAATTTTATGGAGATTTATGTAGGTCATGCTTTCTGAGCAGATGCATTTTCAAAGAGAGAAGCTCCGACCTAAAGACGAAAAATATGAACACAAAAGAAAAATGCGGAAATTAACTTCTATCTTTCATTGTTTTTAACCCATCCTTCCCCCCCTCCTTTGAGATTCCTGAGGTAGCTTACACAGTTCTTCTCACCCTGCCTTGTTTATCTCAACAACAGCCCCGGGAGGTAGGTTAGCCTAAGAGATAGCAACAACAACAAGGCAACCCTATCATGAGGCTTTCCTGGGAAGAATTCTTCAGAAGAGATTTGCCACTGCGTTTCTTGGGGCTGAGAGAGTGTGACCTGCCCAAGGGCACCCAGTGGGTTTCTCTGACCAAACAGGCATTCAGAGTCTGGTCTCCAGAGCCCTAGTGCAACACTCAAACCACTACACAACACTACCTACGTTCTCCATATCTGCAGTTCCCATTCACCTTATGCAGTGCAGCCAGAGGTGTCTCTACAGAGTAGGGGGGAAATGAAGTTATTGGCCAGAGATTCTGCCTCCCCCCAAATGAAATTCTTCTCACATTTCTAGCACTGGAGAGAGAGAGAGAGACATTAAAAATCATTCACATTCAGAACTTTTCAGTTTCCTGTGTACGTAATTCCCTTGGTAGAGTCACTTGCCCATTTTCTCTGGATGCCCAAACTCTATTTCTAAATGCTCACCTGGGCTTTTAAGTTCCTGCAATGCTAGAGATGTGAAGAATGAAGGAAAATTTCATGGTGGGAGGCAGAATTCTTATTAGGGAGAGCAATGCCTTCATTTTACCCCCTTCCATTTAGCTATACTCCTGAGTGTATCCATGTCGTGAGGCATGATAGGAGCTGGGGGATTGTAAGAGCTGTAGTCCTCAAAAATGGAACTCCCCCAATTTCTAGATCAAACAGACAGCTCCCTACTCTTTCTACCAAAGCGGGGAAACATTATTTTATCCCTCTCCAAATCTACGTAGCTTTAACTGATGAAAGGGCTGACAAAATGACCAAAGCTTGTAGACTGATGGCAGTGATGATGGAGGAGAACGGGGCGAGGGCTGGTCAATCATTAACTGTTATTCCTGATTACCCAAGCGAACCGTGTCCTCCAGCCCTGGCGCCCTTGGAGAGGAGTCCAAAAGCATCTCCATTCCCCACATTTGCCATCCATGGTACCCCCTCACACTGCTCTTCCCCCGGTGCAGGGAGGGATGGTCAAAGAACAATGGTCCCAAGTGTTTCGGGGGGGAAGTATGTCAAACATCCAACATCAAAGGGTGGCAGGAGTTTAAACATGTCCCCGCTGCCCCAGCGAGGAAAAAAATCGGTTGTACAATTTGTCAAAAGCCTGTTGAAGTTTTCAGAGGTGGCTGGCAGCAGGCAGGAGAGAGAGGAAGAGAAGGAAGAATTGAAGCAGAAGTCGGTAGCTTTCTGATCCTCCAGGGCCCAATTCTCCAACATTTCACAGATGAAAACTAGGACGCAGGGAGGACTAGCAACATCACAGTATGGTCAAGATGGCAATTTTTTTTTTTCAAATGAGGAAGAATACTCAAGCAAGGAGAGACTGCAGCAGTTTGCTTTTGCCTGAACCTCTTGGGAAGGGCAGGATTCTGCTTCCTCCTTTCTCCCTTAACTGGGTTAGCTGGGTACAAAATTCTGTTTGCAGCAACAGAAGTCAGCTGAGGACAAAGGAGGAAACGGGAGAAGGGAAAGAGAAAGCAGGGCATTTTAAAAGCTGCTGAAAAAGTGGGAAGACAGAGGTTTAATCTGGGTTGTTCCTGCCAAAGCTGGACATTTGGAAGATATGCATCTCCTCCAGGTAGCTTACTCTATACTGGGTTAGGCTCCCACACACTCTTTTTGCAGCTCTTGACTTCTCCAGAATCCCTGAATTGTCTTTTTTTCTGACTGTCCCCAGGCACAGATTTCCTTTTAAACAAATTGCAGGTCCTTATAATGGTATTTAAACATCAAACAATACCCTTAAAAACAACAATAGACATGCACTTCTGGCCAGCTGTTTTAGGCCCCCATTTTTTTTAAATTTTTTTTTTTTTTGGCAGTTCGTGCTGCCCCCAGAGGGTTCCAGAAGAAGAAAGTTGGCCCCTGGGCCGGCTGGAGTTGCCCACCCCTGCTCTGTAGCATGGATTGTTCACTGGGAAGAGATGTGAAGTCGGACTTGGGGGTGTTCCAGTTTCAGACATGGCCCTGGGAAGGAATGAAATGGTTTGTTTGATTCTTTATTTATCTCTTTAAAAGGAACAAAACAAAAAGAGAATCAAAGTAGCCACTGCTGGTCATGCTTGAAGAGGCATTGCATCCATGGCAATTGGACAGCTCATAGAAAATCAGGAATTTCGGGGGAAGAAGCAAAGCCCTTCTGCCGTGAAATACTAGAATTGTGACCCCAGTTTTAGTCTTTGGGCTCTGGATATGGCTGGCAGAAGGGAGGCTGATTTTAGACCACATTCTAGTCTGAACTTTAAAGGAGCTACCCAAAGTGCTGAACCTAATCTGGAGATAGGGTCCCGTACCAGATGAAGACATGGAATGGATTATCTGCACCATTGACATGGGAGCCAACAGCAGCAAGGCATCTGATGTGCTCTCTAGTCTGTGAGGAGCAACTGTAAAACTGAGAGTAGATCCGTCTTTCTTGCAGTAACAGCTCCACTGGCTGCCTCTAGTTCCAACCAGAGGGAAGAGATGTGGGGTTGGCCTCACTCTGCCTAATGGTAGAGCTGGCCTTGGACTGCGCAGGCTCACTGGTTGCCTTGGCCTCCATCTTTTTTCACACCGCTACAAGATGTACTGCATTTTTAGATCTCCCACAGCAGTTTTTTCCCCTAGATTTGCATTTACACAGCAATGAAAATATGTATTCTTTCTGCTGGTCTCTGTCCTCTTTTTGTCTTCCAGCAATCTTGCAGTCTCTTAGATGTCTTCTTACTGAAATGAAAAGTTCCCTATCCACAAAGAAATTTAGATTTTTGGAGCAGTTACTCTGATAACCATTACCCTCCTCCTCCTCCACCACCAGTGGACCCTTTCTGCCCTTTCTTCCATCTCAGAATTCTCTGTCCCAAGATGTCAATCCATGTGCTTGTACTGCATGTTTACTTTTTTCAAAAAAGTGTGTTTTTATAGCAAGGCCACACGGATTCCCTGAAAACAAGCTCCCCCAACACTCGAACAGCCTGGATTGAGCTGGAAGCCTCACCCAAGAAGTGGTCGTGAAAGGACTCCTTTCGCCCTGAGCCTCTGGCCGCCTCCCTGTGGTTGGAGCCCACGCCCTCTGTGGTCGGCCTTTCCTGGACTCCGGGTCTCCAGGCTGGGCGCTGCTGAGGCTACCCCAAAAGAGATCTGAATGGGGCACTTCTCCCAATTAAACCAGACCATGCTTTGCATACTTTGGAAGGTTTAGGGAGCCCTGAAGGGCGTCCCAGCTCTCGGAGCTTGCAAAGAGAGTTCTTCAGAGAAGATGCTCTTGTGAAAGCCACGGGAAGCAAGAGGCTAGATTTAGTGTCCGATTTTTGCTCCCTTTCTTTCTTTCAGAGGTTGAGGCACTGGTGTGAGGAAGGGGAGGCCTCCTGGTTCCCCTTGGGATCTTCTCTCCCTACGTCTTCTGAAAGGAACAGGCAAGGGATGGAAACGTGCTCTCAAAGCTCTCTCTAGATACTGAGCAGGTAAGTCCACATCATTCCTCTCCAAAGCATCAAATGCTGAGAGAGAGAGAATGCCAGGCCTTTCTTCTGGGAAGGCAACTTTTTAAATTCTATACCAGGGATGGGCAAGGTGCAGTGCTGCCCTCAACACCCAGGCTGGCCTTTTCTTGGACCTTTTCTGTATTACACTGTTATAGTGCTATTGTTCCACTTTCAACATCCTGTGGAATCCTGGAGTTTGCAGTTTAGGGAGGGGCATTTAGAATTCTCAGCCAGAGAACTCTTTGTAAACTACAAACCCCAGAATTCCACAGGAGATTGAAAGTGAAATAATAGCATTATAACAGTATAGTGTGGAAATGGCCCATGAAAGGTACAGGAGCCACCTCCAGTTTTCATTCTGGCAATCCTATATCTTAATACTCCACACAGAGCCCTCTTTTAGACCCCTCATGAAGAACTGGGAAAGCAACTTCTGGGGATTGCATCTCAGCAGTGGCCACAGTGGCAAGGGGATTCCGGGAGCTGTGATCCAAAACAGTCCCAGCTGTGCTCAAATGCCATCTCTTTCACTCTCAAGGATGTGTGGAGGGATGAATGAAGAGATGCCAAGGCTCCAGGTTGGGATGTTCCACAGTGGGACTAAACAATTTTCATGTTATGCGTTATGCAGATACTTAGATATGTATACACTCATACTCCAGATATCCATCATAATCTGAGAGCCAGTGTCGTCTGGGGATTTGTGTGTTGGACTCCAGGAGAGCAGGGTTTAAATCCTCGCTCAACCATGGAAACCTACTAGGTGACCTTGGGCAAATCACACTGTCTCAGCCTCAGAGGACGGCCAGGGCAAATCCTCCTCTGAATAGATCTCGCCAAGAAAACTATTATAAGGCTGCCACAGACCAGTTTGAAGGCACCTAACAACAACAGAGTAGCATGCTGAGTGTTGGATTACGACCCTGGAGATCAGGACTCAGTTCCCTGTTCGGCAGTGGAAACCCACTGGGCGGCCATGGATATGTCACACACTCTCAGCCCCAGAAAACCCCATGGTAGTTTCACCTGAGGGTTGCCATAGGTCAGAAATGACTTGAAGGCACACAACAACAATAATCTTTGACCCCATACAGCAGCTTCCTTAGATTGCAGGTAAATCCAGCTCTGCTAGGGTTGTAAGTAAGGGGCACAGAGAGAAGAGCAGTCCCTGCCTTGTCCTTGTATGCCTTGTTGTGCTTTTTTTTTTTAAACACAGCAGCCCTCCTGGAGGCTGGACTGCTTGCTCATTAGCTAGAGAGCTGAAACCAGACACCTGGCTCCATCCAGTCCCCCAAAGCCCAAGTCCTTGCTGCTCTTTAAAAGGACAAGGGGAGGCTTGTGAGGGACACACCTCTTCGTACCATCAGTCCCTGAATTCCCCTCCCTTTTGGGTGCATCCCATCTCACTCCAAACATCTGGGTCACCTAGTCTATTTCCCCATGGGCTGGCCCATTCCAGCATTATTTCAGAGACAGAAAAAGATAGAGAGAGAAGGCACCTGCCTTGTGCAAACCAGAAGCAAGAGTTGCTCATGATGGGCCAAGGAAGGTTTTGAGGGGAGATCTGGATATCTCAAAGGCACATGGTAACAGCCCTGTAGCTCCAGAATCTGACTGAATCTGTGGGAAAAGGAAACAGATCTGCAGCAGATCAGATTGGGAAAACACAAGTGTGTACACATACACCGGATGAAACCAATGGCTGCTCATTTAATTCATCCAGCTGCAAAGTAAGTGTACCAAATTGTGTGTGTGCATTTGTGTGTGTGTGTGTGTGATGGGTGAAATGAAAGTATAATGTTGAGGAGAAAAGATTCCTGATGTCTTTAAAATGCCTGGTCTGTCATTACAGATTAACCTCAAAACACTCTGTGTGTGTGTGTGTGTGTGTGTGTGTGTATTTTCTTTTTTAATCTTTGTGGATAAAACCCCAACTCCTTCATTGATGATTATCATGTCCTTCTCCTTTTTCCAAGGTATACCTATGGTGATGGTGGTAGAAATCCAAATTAAGGGCATTGCTTCCCCATTTTCCTTAAATCCCCACATTTCTAGCATTGCACTAACTTAAAACTTCAGCTGAGCATTTAGAAATACAGTTGAGGCCTCCACAGAAAACAGCCGGGCAAAGTTCCCAAGGGGATGTGAACACAGCAAATAGAAGACTACTTGGCCAATTGATTTTCAGTGTCTCTCCCTCTCTGTGATGCTAAAAATTTGGGATCTGAAGAAAATTTCATGGGGTCAGGGTATGAATTCTTATTGGGATGATGAAGTCCTT
Organism: Cyclura pinguis; assembly: GCA_030412105.1. Taxonomy (NCBI): domain Eukaryota; kingdom Metazoa; phylum Chordata; class Lepidosauria; order Squamata; family Iguanidae; genus Cyclura; species Cyclura pinguis. The sequence goes on from CM059613.1 coordinate 3,037,122, forward strand.
GTTTTTGCTCCCCAATAGCTACGCCCCTGGTATGTGTGTGCGTACATGTGTGCGTGTGTTTTAAAGCACAGATGTGGTCATTTCTACAGGTGACTGGGGCAGCCATTATGAGGGCAAGTTAAGTCCTGCAAGTGGGAATCCACATGCACAAAGAGGATTTGGAATCCTAAAACTGAAGGATATGCACATTTCTAGGCAGGTTGATTTAGATGTGAGACTTACTGAGGACTAGTGGCTTTAAAGAGCCATTTCCCTGCACTATTTTAAAATCCAGTGTTTATTCTCAGCCTCCAGTGCAGTGGGTTGCAGCCCACAAAAGCTTACGCTAAATAAAATGAGTTAGTTTATAAGATATTGGTAGAATTTTGGATGCCAGAGTGAAAAATTTAAATGGCTTCTGTACCTTTGTTAGAAAAGGGAATTTCAGCAGACATTTCTTGTTACCTGGTTGCAGGGAAAGCTGAAAATTCCCTCTTCTACCCAACTATCCAAGGTACAGGAGCTGTCTCCAGTTTGCAGTCTGTCAGTTTGAGCTTTTATTTCTTCTCTGAGTGGTAATGGGTGGAGTTTGATTTAATGCATCTGGAAGTTCAGAAGACGGATTAGACTGGGATGCAGCATTCTTCCAGTAAACCTTTTATAACCAGTGGGGCTCAAGCTAATCACAACCACTTGATTCCCATCGATTTCAATGGGTGTCCTCTTAAGCATGTCCAGTTGTGATCCAAACCAGTGCTCCCCTTTCTCTACCTGCATAGCAGGGGGGTTGGACTCGATGGCCCCTGTGGTCTCTTCCAGCTTCATGATTCTGTACCTCAGCTTTCTACCAAATTTCTCTTCTCCACATCACCTGTTTGATAGGCTTCTGAAAGAGAGAGAGAGCATTCTCTATGTGTATGCCAGTGTATGAGAGAAAATCCTACCACTCCTATTCTGCCCACCAAAATTCAAGGAGCAAAACTGGTGAAAAGTTTGGACTTCAGTGCCTGGAATCTCTCACCTACCATGGGGGATTATGGAGTTGTAGTCCAAAATAGTCTACTTAGAACTTCGTCCAGTTAAAAGCTTGAAAAAGTTATTTTTTTTTTTTTAGGGAGGGACTACACCTCCCAGAAGTCCCACGTTGACTGAGGGATTATGGGAGCTGTAGTCCACAAAGTAACTTTCCCAAGCTCTGGCCCTATTCAGCTGCAACGGGGCTTACTCACTCGTAACAGCGTACCTAAGGTCGTAACGCGGGTTTTAGGGCTTCCTTCTTCCGACTCCCAACTTTTTCTTCTTTTTCAAATCTTTGTAGCAAAAAATGACCCCTTAAATTTCCACTTTCTAAGCCGTTTTGAATGCTCTGCCTTTATTTCTGCACCAGAGGGCAGCAAAGAGCAGCGGCGGAGGGGAGCATCTATTTTTTTTCTCCCAAAGTTTAACCTCCGTTCCACATTTCTCCGAAGCCTTCTCTCTCTCCTTTCCTTTTTCCTCTGCAAAAAGTCCAGAGGCGGTTTTTCTACTGGAGGAACAAGCAGCATTTGTGTGGTTTTGCAAATGCAGAATCTAAAAATAATGAGAATAAAAAAACCTCATTTCTGCCAGCGAGGAAAAGAATCCAATAAAGGCTAAGCAAATTTTCAAAACCACCACCAAAATATCCCTCTCCGCAGCAGAGATCCGTAGATACGGGTGGGAAAACCCACCAACGAGAAAGCCAAGCTCGTTTTGATTTTTCTTTTTTTCCAAGAGGGACCGTTTGAGAGAGCAGCGATGAGCCGTTCTTAGGGAGTGGATCCTAATAAGGAGGGAGGGGGGAAAGGACCGCTAATAAAAGGAGGCTGGGGAGGAATAAGGGGGGAAAAGGTCCAGGATGAAGAGGGGTCTTTTCCCACCGTCTCCGTCCTCTCCTTCCGCCCCTCGCTCTTCCCCCAGGCGATCGCGATCGGAGACTTAGATGGGATTAAAACCTTTCCGGCCAGCCGCGGAGAAAAGGGACGCTGGCGGGAAGGCAGACGGCGGCGACGAGGGAAGAAGGGAAGAACCAGGAGGAGGAGGAGGAGGAGGAGGAGAAAGAGAAAGAGAGGAGCGGAGCAGCGGCAAAAGCGGCAACCGCCCCGGCAGCAGCCGGCTCGCGCTCTCCTCGGGCCCCCCAGGACTGCGAAGCTGAACCCAGCTTTGCCTTGTTTTTTATTTTCACTGTTATTTTTTTTGGAAGGGGCTGCGGGCAGGAAGGATGCGCCCCCGCCACGCAAGCTTTCTGAGGGATCACGGCGAAACCATGCACTAAGACAACGGGATGAAGGAGGCGTTGGGACCCGGCTCAAGACTCAAAGCGGCGGCGGCGGCGGCGGCGGCGGCAAGGGGGTGAGTGCAAAGTCCGAGCTGACCCACGTGTGTGTATGGGGTGGGCGTCGATCTGTTCGAGGGACAGGCAGGAGGAGGGGTGTATGTGTGTGTGTAAGATCTGCCCCCCCACCCCAGTCTGGGGGGAAAGGGGCCTTTCCAGGACTCCGGCTGCCAGAATCCACCCCGGCTAGGGGATTATGGGAGCTGTAGTCTCCAGAGGTCACCCATGCTCAGATCAGGAGGAGACGAAGGAAGGGAAAGAAAAAGCGTCTTGAATTGAACTTGGATGGCTGGGGGAAAAATAAAACTTTCTTTTGGCTGAAGGCAACTGCTCTTCTATGGCTGACTGGGCTTCTGAGGGAGGAGAAGAAGAGGGGAAGAGGGGTGTGTATTGTACACTGTGGTGGGGGAATATTGCTGGTGCCTACGTGCCTTCAAGTCGCCTGTCTACTTATGGTGACCTCATGAATTTCATATGGCTTTCTTAGGCACGGAATACTGAGCCGTAGTTTTGCTAGTTTCTTCCTCTGATTTACAGCCTATAGCATCAGGGATTTGTTGGCAGTCTCCCATCCAAGTACTAACCAGGGATGACGCTGCATAGCTTCCAAGATCAGAAGGGATCCGGTGCCTTTAAGAGTGGTGTGTTGCTCTTAGGCTGAATAGATTTCGAATGGACTTTTGGAGGAGGTGAGCAGGGGCTCACACTGGGCACTTTGGAGGAAAGCAGCAGACCCAATAATTTGAAAGGAGTCAATATTGGTAGAGAGTCAGTGGGAAGAGGGGAGACTGTACACTTTAGGGGATGGAGGGAGGGGTGGGAGAAGGTACAGTAATCTTGGCTGGCTGGCTGTGGAAAGGAGAGGGGACCTTGAGACTCTGGCAGCCTTTTCCGGTCTGTGGGATGACAGGGGAGGAGAAGGAAACGAGTCCAGATTGCAGAGAGGGGACTGGGTAGAGGGCGAGAGGATGTGGAGATGATGTCCTTCTTCCTTTTGGCCAGCGATGGGGGCAGCCACTTGGAGAAATGTCCTCATCTTTTCTCTCTTCGCCACTGAACAGAAAGGAAACACAAGGGCTGGTGATGGCGATGAGTTCCATTTTTTTTTAAGAGAAAGCAAGCATCAGCAGCAACAGAAGTGATGATAATAAAGTATTACTTCCCATGGCCTCTGGGTAAAGAAAACAACTGCGGTTGTGATAGGTGCTTTAGGAGTAATTCCAAGCATACTGACCAAGACCGTAGCTTAATAGAGAGCATCACAAGAGCACACTTTGAAAAAGGGGCACTACTTGGAACAGGCCACATTATCTGCTGACATTTTTCAGTGACTCCTAGACTCCTGGGCAGAATCTCAGTCATCCAGGGTCCAAAATTCCAGTCACCAACAATATGGTGTAGTGGTTTGAGCCTTTGACTATGGGCCCAGGAAACCAGGGTTTGATTCCCCAGCTCAGCCATGGAAATCCACTGGGTGACCTTGGGCATGTCAAGGTAACATACTCTCAGCCCCAGAAAACGCCAGCAGAGGGTCACCGTAAGTCAGAAATGGTAGGAAGGCACACAACAACACTTGATAGACTGTGAAACCAGAGATAATGAGGATGATGATGATGATGAAAGTTTTCAAGGAATATGGTGCCACAGGTAGTGGTTATTATTATCAGCTATAACAGTAATGTAATAACAACAACCACTGATGCTAATACTTTAGTGGAAAATCTTTTGTCTCCTCCCCATGGTCTTTCATCTGCCATTCCTAGGAAGGAACGGCAGCCAGAAAAGGGTTAAGTCCGCCTGGCTTTGCATTACCAGTGGGGATAGTGATTTGTAGATGCTCCCTTGACTGAAGAGGAGCTTTGGGAGTCATTCTTTTTATTTTTTTTGGCTGAAGGGGTTGGGGAGAGGGAGGAAGAGAGGCACCCCTGTCACTAAGGCAGCAGACCTGAGCATGCATGTTGGTGTATTAAAGCATCAGTGCTCAGACAAACTGGGGGTGTGCAAAGTGTGGCTCTTGAGCAGTGGAAGGGTTAGGGTTAGGCATGCAGAAAGAGCCTAGCCTTCGGGGTCTAAAATCCTTCCCAAGCGAGCAAGGCCTCCTGGACCATGATTAGTTTGGAAGAGGAACAGTCCCACACAGAAAGCCCAAGATTACATTCCTGTTTTTAAAAAAGATCTCTGATAGCCAGTGGGTTATAGGTTGCCAAAAAATGCATCACTGGAAATAAAAAAAGAAAGGGAACAGGAGTTTGCACAAAACTTTGTAAACTCTGGTCCAGAGACATACGTGCAAACTTAAAAGAAACGGCTATGCTTTAAATCAAGGATGAGGATTCTGCAGTCCTCCATGTGTGATTAAGTTACATCCAGCACACTCAGTGGTGAGGAATGCTAGGAGTTGCAGTCCAACAAAATCTGGAGGATCACAGGAATCCTCTTTCAGAGCAGACCTGGAAAAGGCCTATTCCAGAGTCTGCAGACCTGTGTGTGGCTCTCTAAATGAGTGATGCTTTGTGCTCGATAGATGACCTTGGCAGAATAGAGGGATGAACCTGACTTTGAATGCAAAAGGCTCCAGCTTCAGCCTTCTGCGAGGCCCATTCACACTCCAGAATTATAGCACTATTAATCCACTTTAACTGCTTTAACCCACTTTGAATGTTCTGAGGTTGAGTAGGTTCCATTTACATTTGCAGTTAGAAAGAAAAGGAAACGAACAGCACGCTTGATGTGCTGAGCCAGGCTGCTTATGGCTGGCTCTGCAGAAAGGTGTGAGTGCACATGTGTTTGCTTCAGAAAAAAAAAATTCTGCCAAAACATTTCCGCTTTGCCCAGACTTGGCTTCGGCATGTCTGGAAGTCTTGGTAATTACCTATCCCTCCTTTTGTTACCTTCCCTGCTGGAGAAGAGCTGGGTGTCTTTGCCCTTTGGAGGGGAAACACCTGTCTGAGGCTTAAGCAGGGAGAGGCCAGCAGGCAGGCAGGCAGGCAGACAGCAGCTGTCAAGAGAGCCAGAGCGTGAAGCCGGAAGAGGACAGAGCAGGGAGGAAGTACTGAGAGTCATCAGTGAAAGCAAATAGGAAAGAGCAGGGAGACCCATAGAGAGAAGCACATGGCTGGCTTTCTGGGAGTGTGTACCTAGAATGCAAAGGGGGTGATGGCAGAATTCCAGGAAACTACAAGACCTGCTCTCTTTTGCTGCTGTTATGTGCCTTCAGATCAAGTTCAATTTATGGCAAACCATAAGCTCAAAACCCCAAAACCATGGGGTTTTCTTGGCAACAACTGTTCGGAATGGATTCGCCATTGCTTTCCTTCAACCCTGAGAGACTGTGACCTGCCCAGTGGATTTATGTGGCTGAGCAGGGGTTTGAACCCTGAACTCCCAAAGTCCTAGGTCAGCATTCAGAGCACTACCCCACTCTAGCTCTCTGTCTCTTTCCTGCTTCCTTAGAAGGCTAGAGAGGCATTAAGACACTTCACTGGAGGATTATTTTAAATTGATGGTTAATACTCACAATGGGTACCAGCCATGAGGGCTACATGAAACCTCCAGGTTTTTCCCATGATGTACAATGTAGAGCTACTTGGAATAAGTGATCTGTGAGCCACTGGGGCTGGTCCTCACTAAGTTTCCAGGAAACTGTGGGATATTAATGGATTGTACAATTATATATCCACTGGGAAGCCTGGATCCTAACCAGCTAATGGATAGATTAGGTAAGACAGTAGCTTCATTCTTAACTCACCATTTTCTTGGTGGAGATGCAAAGCATGGTCAGAGAGAAGGAGGTAGAAACAAAGATGGTGAGGGAGAGAGGGGTCTGAGAAGTGGGGTCTTTGATAAGGCCAATAATCCAAGTTTCATGTAAAAAATTACTGGTTTGTTGAATCATCCTTCCAAACTCAGCACCCTGGACCACCACACTTCAAGATACTAGACTAGCTGAGGTGATCCAGTGTAGCCTATGGGGTATACTGTTCTCTCACTCCAACGATCTACTGCCACACCTTCCAACATTTCTTATGTGAGAAAATTATCACCAAGCCCCCAAACCCTAACCCTTTCTCAAAATAGGTTCAGGACCCTGGATAACTCCTTTTAAAGCAAGGGTGGGCAAATTACATACTGCAGCTCCTGGACCCCACTTTTATGGCCCCTGAATCCCTCCACCAGTTCTCCAAAGTCCACCAACCACCACATTTAAAAAAAATCAGTGCAATTTTGGGGGCTTTTTTCACCTCAAAGCAACATAACCCCCCAGTATTTAAGAACATGCAGAAAATACCCTCACCATCATCCCAGAACCTTACACCATCCCCAAAGAAAGGTGGCATCCCTTCCTGTCACCATTTTGAGCAGAATTGCAGAGCAAAGCTAAGTATTTGTGTAGTGCTGGCAGAGGGAGCCTGTGGGGTAGGTGGGGTAAAACTGAGTCCCATGCAGTTGCTCACCCTGTCTGGAATAAAGCCCAGAATGGAGTCATTGCTCAAGTGATGTAGAAGCTTCTGGTTGTCCATAACCATCCCCAGCCCTTGTCGTCTCTCTCTCTCTCTCTCTCTCCATATGTGCCTTCGAGTCTCATGTGGACTTATGGTGACCTCCTTAATTTCATAGGTTTTCCTTAGGCAAGGAGAACTTAGGGGTGGTTTTGCCAGTTCCTTCCTCTGAACTATAGCCTACAACACCTGGGATTCATTGGTGGTCTCCCATCCAAGAACTAACTGAGCCTTACCCTTCTTAGCTTCCAAGATCAGACAGGGATCTGATGCCTTTAGGGTAGTTAGGCCCTGTGTCTGCAGACCTGATAACTAGATGCTGTGTTTTGTTTATCCATGAAGGTGGGATTTTGTGCATGTTGTATTCCATTCCTTTTCTCTAGTGTTTTCTGGCGCTCCTCTCTGTTTTAGTGCTGGCCGTCCACAAAAGCTGCAATAGGAAAACCTGGTGCCAGTTGGAACCTCTTTGTGAGTCTCTGTGTCTTGAGTTCCTGCTTAGTTTCAGCAGAACTTGAGTCATGTTGAAATTTCCCCGAAGTGTGTTCTGCTGGAGAATGGGAATTTGGGAAGCAGCCCATATGGAGTCATCATTACTCCTACCCTGTTGTGTTAATGGACACATAACCACATAGAGAGAGACACAGGCAGACAGACAGACACACACATGTATGCACATGCTGAATTATGTCAGGTTTGGCTTGGTTACAGGGTGGGAAAATTGGCTGGATGCTTTGTCATATAGCCATGCAGATATGAACTGAACAGCACCGAAGTTTCATTTATGTAGTGGTTAGAGACCAGGAAGAAGAAAAGTATTGTGTCTGAGCTAACAGAAAGTTGTACATGCTGTTCGTGGGTTTCCAGGTCACTCCTTGGTTTGCCATGCTTTACACTGCTTCACATTTCTTATCTGCTATCATGGATCTGAGATAAGAGCAGAAGAAGACTGAAGGCCAAACAGAGAAGGCTTGCAGGCAGCACTTACCCTGTGTGTTGCTCTACACATGTGAACAGGCTCAATGAGTGCATCATGTTATCTGATTCTTTAAGTGAGGAAGGGGACTGTAGCGAGGGAGGCGGCAGACAGAAAAAAAGTAGGCTGGAGGAATGGAAGGCATTGATGACTGGAGCCCTGGACAGGAACACCATGCTGAAACATTTTGTTGCAGGTCTTACTTGGCAGAGGTGTGCTATGGTGGTAGTTGCACTTTATTTGCAGGGTCGTGCAGGGGTGGTGAGGAGAGGCAGACAAAATATGAGAGCTCTGAATAGACCTTTTCTCTGAACCCTTGCTTCCTTCACTAGTGTAGTGCCCATGGGCTTTTTCCTCCTCCTGCCACTGCCTATGTTGGTCAGGTGGGCCAGTGCAGGGTACCAAAAGAACTGGGCGATGTTGGCAAGCTACTTTGGATGCTTAAAAGTGCTCTACGAACATTGGATTGTTCTTAAGGTTTATGAACCTTTTGATCATAGGTCATATCTTCCTTTTCTTGAACAGGTGGCTTGCTCTCTTAAATTTCTGTTTTACGTGTTTTGAAATTGAAGCAGTAAACTACTAATAGTTTTAAATATTATCTTTCTTTCAGGGGATTCCCTCAACTCTGGACAATTTTCTGTTTTACCTGTTTCCTTGGATCGACACGGGGAGATTCTGAAGGTAAATTTCATCCGTTAGGCCTCCCTCCCTTCATGACAGAAGAGTGGACATTGGGCAATGGGGAAAGCAAAACCTACTTCAATCTATTTAACATTAATTTGTAACATTAACTGTGAGTCAGCTTTCTGCCAAAAGCAATTGAAGTAATGCCCAAAGCTATAAAGTGAAGTCAGAAGATCAAGGAGGGATAGTGAGTAAACATACAGACACACACACACCTTTTTCTTTGCACTACACACTACACGTTTTATCTACAATCACTGATCTGAGATGAGAGCAAAGATAACAATAGAAGGAGACTATGGGCCAAATGGGGCAGGAGCAGCCTGCAGGCTTTTCCCACTTGGCCCTCGTCTACTTCTATTGTTATTCTACAGCACCACAGAAACACAAATATGTTTCAAAAGAACTGGAAGCCTACCGTTACATCAGTTTCATCCCACTTGAAGTGTTGTGGGTGAGGTAGTTAGAGTTCTCTGTTCCTCATGCTACAGATTCCAGGATTGCATAGGAAGAAGCCATGACAGTTAAAGTGACGTCAAACTGATATAACCACATAATGCAGCATGGTTTTTACTTTGTACGTAAGTGCTGACAGTCATGGCTAGCCTTCCCATTGGACAGAGTGAGGCAATTATCTCAGATGCTGGGAGGCAGCAGCAAGTAGTTTTAGGAGAAAGCCAAGTTTCACTTTGTCCTGTGCTTCAGGCAGCAAAATGTCTTGGGCTAGGCCTCTGTCGGAATGGCTTTGTCATTCAGTACTTTCCCTTCTGTACGGGATGGCTCGCTTTAGGAGCACGTGCTCAGCTTCTACCGTGTTCTCTTCTCTACACCTGCTTGGAGAAATCTTCTGGGCTCCTTGTCCTTTTTACGATGATGGTATACAGCACATTTGATTCTGCCGCCAGCCTAGCAATCTGTAATGGGTTTCATCTGTTGGTTCATTTCCCTCTGGGCCATTTTTTTCTTTTTCTTTGCTGGTGAATGCTTGGCAACTGTGCCTCTCAGAAGGTCATTTCTGGTCCTAATTTAAATAAAACAAAACGCTCCACTGACACACATTGGCCAACTTCATTTGGCTTATTACATTTTTCCTGGGAAAACATGGTACAAAAGTGTCAGAGGGTGGCGTCATCAGAGTTTGGCAAAGTGACTTCTGGGCTACAGCTCTCAGAATCCCTTGGCCAGTATCAGCTGAAGAATTATACTTCTGATCTGCAAGAGTAATTTCTGAAGACTATCCTAAAGTCACCCAGAGAAGGCCTGAGAATATATTATAGGCTGAAATGCAGAAGGTTTTTTAAAATAAATAAACATGCTATATAATTTTCAACATTCTGAGGCATGGACTCTATCTGTACCATGTATTTATGGGTGTATCTACACTGTACAATTATAGCAGTTTGATACCACTCTAACTGGCATGTCTCTTTACTGTGAAGTCCTGGAATTGTAGTTTAGTGAGCACTTAGGATTCTCTAATACGCTCCCTTCAACTGCAACACTAGAGTTCTCTGGCAGAGAATTCTCACCAAAGTATAAATCCTCCAGTCCCATAGCATACAGCCGTGGTAGTTAATCAAAGTGCTATAACTGTGTTGTCTGGACACATCCTGTAGCACTTTGATTTTTCACTTCGTTTGGTATAGTTCTATCCTATAGAGCCCTGGGACCTATAGTGCTTAGAATTCTCAGCTAGAAAGATCTTTTGTCTCTTCCATGAACTGCACTTCCTGGAATTCTGAGTGCCCCAAATCCAGACAGTGAATAAAGATTGATTCATACAGGGTTGTACCTCAGTCAGGTTACTCAGAATTGCATGGCTTTAAGCTGAGTGGCTGGTGAGAGGTGATGTGACTCTGTGATGCACTCTTTCCATAATATGTATCCTTCCTAGATGTAGTTGCTGAGCAGTGTACTTGTCTGTCTGGACACTGCACAGTTACAGCAGTTTCATACCACTAACTGCAGTGGGTCCATCCTATGGAATTCTGGGATTTGTAGTTTTTGGAACTCAGAGTTCTCTGCTGGAGAAGTCTCATTCTGTAGTCCAGGGCAGTTAAAAGCTCTGTAGCATGGAATTCTGTGTACCTCACCATATTTGTTGTTGTGTGCCTTCAACTCATTTCTCACTGATGGTGACCCTAAGGTGAACCTATCATGGAGTTTTCAAGGGCTAAGAGTGTGTTATTTTCCCCAAATCAACCAATGGGTTTTAATGGCTCAGTGGAGAATCAAACCCTGGTCTCCAGGGTTCATAGTCCAGTGCTCAGACCGCTGCAACACACTGGCTCTCTCACCAGATTACAATCACAGGATTCCATAGGATGGAGCGATGGAAGTTACAGCAATATGAAACCGATATAACCGTGCTGTGTGGATACACCCTCCATCTCTGTGAATTCTTTTATTGAACCAATCAGTTGTGTGTAGGTCTCTGGTGAATAAACAGGGCATGCTTTCTGTTGGTTTGTTCCAACTAAAGTAGACCCAGTGTATCAATTTTTGCAAGGTGACTCAGCACTTGTGTAAATCACATTAATTCACTGGGTCTACTCTAGTCCAGGACCTGAACAAGACTTCAGGGAGAAACGATGATCAGAGAATTAACTGCTGAGGAATTCCCTGTTCCAGAGCTCAGAAATGTTAATTTTTGGACTACCAACTCTCAGAAACCCCCAGCCAGCATGGTCGTGGGACTGTGGCCGGTTTGGCTAGGGAATTTTGTGGGTTGCAGTCCAAAATGGTTACACTTTGAATGCAGTGCCTCACTTTTTAAAGAATAGCTCTGTTGTTGCCCCAGCTGCCAGGTTGGAATGTGAAACTCTCTGGGACATCTGCTTGTTGGCAAACTATCTATTTTCTCCTAAAATAGCAAAAACCTTCCCTCCTGGATTTGCTCAAGGTTTTGACAGGGCCTGAATAACTTCCTCGACCATCAGTAGGACTGAGAGCTGAGGGTAGGCTTCAAGGGTCTGTTGCCTTGGAGGGATGCTAGGGGTGAGCCTCTGACCACTGTACCACATCGCCCCATTTCTTTCAGGCTCTTTTTTCCTTCTCCCTTCTTTCCTATCAAATGTGGTGTCTGTCTTGGAGAGTCTTCGTTGCTCCTTATCTCCTTGGGGTTACAGCATGATTGGAGTTCTCCTGTTGCTGCTTCAAAACAATAAGGAGCAGAGGGGGAAAACACATGTGGGAAGAACCAAACTGAGAAAATTTCTGGGAGTTCAGGCTGCTTCTTGGTTATTGCAGAATAATATTAAAAATGAAAGGGGAGAGAGGGAAAAATGGAACCTGTGACATGCGGCAAATGTTAATTTTTTTCCCTATTCTCCCTCAGTCCGATTTATTACTTCCTCATGTAAGAGGTGAACATCTGGTGGAATCACTTAAACAAACATTTTTCAGTCTGAGTTGTATGCTAAGTCTGAAAAAAGGAGTAACAAATATTTAGCTCTCTCTTTCTCTCATATTACTCTGGGATAGCCATTTTAATTTGCGATAAATTTCAACGATGCTTTTCCCTTCCCAGTGGAGCTGTAGAATACTGGAATGTTTTTGGCTTGGCAGTGCATGCTCTTGAAACAAACGCTCAGTCCAAACATAAATATTTTTACTGTTATTAGTAGATATATTTGAATTTCACTGTTCCGCTTGTGGTGTAGCTAGAGCAGTATATGTCACTGAAAAAAAAAGACACAACAGTTTTAACAATAAAATGCTAAAATGTGGCCAATTCACACAATAGACCCCTATGAGTGCACTCAATAAAAGTTCCATTAGTATTTTTAAGCACCACACACACATCATAACCACTGTTATTACTACATTTGTTTATATCCTGCCTTTCTCCCTGTCCAGGACTCAAGGCAGCTTACAAAAACTAGGACAGATACAGGCTTATCTGACAGGTTAGGGACTGGAGCACTATTGGAAAACAGAATTGATTGAAAAGTGGAACCCATGTGCTGTATTGTAGGGAGCATGAAGGACTTAATGGAGGCTCACTTGGGACTGACTGTGTACATGCGACTTGCAAAGTCTCTCAGCTGGCTTGGCATCTTTTCCCTCACCTCTCAGCTCACTCTGTAAGCAGTATGTGCATGCAGGTGGTCCCAGACCAGCCTCCACAGGCAAGAAGAACTGAGAGAACCTCTGTTGAATGAATGGAACTTGACATTCATTTGGAAGTGTCAGAAGAGCAAATCATCAGATAATGGTACACTGAAAGGCAGAGGCTTCCTGTAGACTGTCGCATATAATTGACTATAAGTCGATCTTGTGGGCAAGCCGAGAGGGATCATAGGCCTAGAGAATTTGCTATGAGCTGTGGATAAGTTGAGGATAAAACATATTCCATATCAATAGTGAGGGGCGTGTTCTTAATCCCACACTTGGTCTCCTACCCCACACATTGGGCATCCATGTTTTCGGTCCCCCCTCACCTATCCAGCCTTTAAGGTATATGCAAACAGTTACATGTGCTGGAATTTTTAAGTTCTTTGGCTAGAGGTGCTCTGAAGCAGGCTGTAGGGTGTTTTTGGCAGCCTTGGCATTCTCCTTCCTTCTCCACTGAGCTGGGCAGGCTGGCTGGCCTTGACTCTTATGGAAAGCAGCATTGACCTGTGGATAAGTCAATCCAGATTTCCAGGGTAAATATGTAGACTAATATTTCTAGACTTTGAGTGAAGTATACACAGAAAAAAAACACATCACAACAAAAATTAAAAATAAAAGCCTGCTAAATGTGCCTGTTAAAAGCACATTAAAAGCCTGTTGAAATAATAATGATAATGTTTTTAGTTTCTGTATAAAACTGAAAGATGATAATGCCACAACTTAACAAAGAAGACATTCTAAAGATATGAAGCTACCACAAAGAAGGCCACAGTTCTTTTGTGTACATTGGGGTGGACACCTGGAGTACATCTGTGGACTGGGACCATCAGAAATCTGTGGACTGGGACCATCTGTACTTTTATAGTAGTCTAATAACAGTAGTCCTTTTATGGTAGTCTAACAACATCTGGAAGGTTACAAGTTTCACCCTCCTCAAATGAGCTCCTTGAAGGGCAGAGGGTGCTTCTTCCTATGTTAGTATCCCAAGCCATCTTCTACCATGTGCTGGGAACTGTGCAGCATTCCACATTTTGGATTGCAACACCCATCGTCTCCTATCTAGTATAGCCAATAGTGAGGGATGCTGAGAGTTGCAGTACCGCAATATCTAGCATGCTGCACAGTTTCAACTTCTCTGGCCTGCCAGATGCTATGGGGAACAGGGAATGGAAGTCACTTGTCATATCCTGGTGTGTATTGGTAGACAGGTATCTCTGAGGTCAGTTTGGGCAAGCAGGGCTACTGTTAGGTGCTCAGAAAAGTGACTTGGGGGCTATAACTCCCAGAACCCCCACCTAGCCAGTATGGTCTGTGGATTCTGTGAATTGTAGTTTGAAAGAGTAGCTTTGCAAAACTGTGATGCTTTTTGACAGAAATTTCTGCTGCACAGCCTCTTTTGGTTCTGTTATTTTTGAAAAACTAGTAGATCCAGACCGTATTTTATGGAAGGAGGAATTCTCAAGAAGAGCTTTGTTTTTTTTTCCCAGGAGCAAACACAGATATTACTAAATTATGCTTGCAGTAGCAATCAATCAAATATACTCTTCATCCCAAGAGGTAGAGGAGGGAAGCTTTCCATGTTCCTTCCACTTGACCCTGAAACATATCTGCTGTTTTCTCTTCAGTGGGGCCTGGAAGGAGAAGAAGGCTTGCAGATACCCAGTGATTCCCCTGCCCTTTTCTTTCAGCAGGAGATATTGGGCAACAGTCATGGTAGCTTCATAGCCTGTCAGTTTTATGAAGATTTTGGCCAAAATTAGGGATTAACATTCTTTTCTCCCTTTAATACCGCCTCTGTGGTCTGGGATCATGGTGGACGTCAATTTGACAGAAGTTGGATGGCCTTCTTATTTGTTCTTGTTTTTTTTTTTTAACATTCATTTTTGCTGGCTGCAGAGATATGCAGAAATTAATGGAATATGCAATTGTGAAGAGAAAAAAAAGCCCGGGTGGGTTAGAACGCCTTTAAAATAAAAAGGCCTTAAAATAGCCTTTGATATTTTAATTTCCTCTCCCTTCACTTTCATCAGGGCAGGCCTATAAATTAGCCACTTAGTAGGTCTAGCAAATCATATATAACTGAAGGCCAAATTACACATGTCACTTGAATGGCAAAGAACCTGTTTCATGGAAAACAAATGAACCAGAGAAGCAGTTGAATCTCTCCTTTATGTAGATGGTGGGAAGAGTTGCTCACTACAAATGAAGGCAGTAGCCAAATTTAGTGGGGAAAGGGCAGGCTGTGTTTGGAACACAGCTCTGTCCTCCACCATCTTGCTGTGCTTTCACTGCTTGGCACTTGCCACCTGCCACCTGAGCTTCCTATCCACTCTGCCAAATAGTAGAGCTGTTCTTGCAGAGCAACAAAGCAGTGAGAACCTAGGGGTTGTACCTTTTGATCTCATGTCATTTCCCCTTACTAACACTCACCTTGGAGCTGATTTTTGCTTTGAAATAAAATATAAGCAGCTGTTTCTTTTCCCTTGTGGAACAACAAACTACTGAGATGGGAGTTTTAAAACAAAGTAGAAAAAACATCATGAAAGGAAAGACTTAAGACTTTCTCTGTTTATGGAGGTGGAGGATAGGATTATGAGTGATTATTGGTTTTATTGGTTATTTCCTGTCGTTAGAAATTATGGGTTATTTGCTGGTTATTATTAGTTATTTGCCGTTGTTAGGGTAACAGCAAAAAACAAACCTTATTCTTAGGAGTCAGCAACTTTGAAAGTCTAAAGGAGGCAATTTTCTGCTTTGGAGACCACAAGTGGTCAATGCCCCACATCTTATCCATGGCTGTTCATATTGTTGAGTTCTGAAGCACTGGACTTCTGCTGTTTAACTGGGGAGAGGAGAAACAGTCTGCAAAGAGGAGCAAGTTAGTTAAATCAGCTTTAACAGTTGATCATGGTATCTCAAAAGGAGTGAAGTTATCCCTCACTGTGTTACAGTTCTAATGCAACTTCCTACAATTACAGCGACTGAAAAAAAAAAGATAAGACATGGAATATAGTGCATCATTTTCAACTCATTACAAATTATTTGTAGCTTCCAAGTTACAAAGTATTTGTAATTTCTAAGCTCTTGTTCAATGCTTGGGGGCAGTTTTGAGATCACCTGACTAGGGTGGCCAGATATCAAAGTCGCAGCCTGAGGCCAAGGGAGAGCCTCTAGTGATGCTACAGGGGGTGGGACCTAATGGTGTGATTAAGTGTGAGACACTAAGCATCAATCACAGTTTCTGAGAGTATGCCACTCAACTAATTAAAAAAAAGAATTAACATAGGGGAATGTAAAAAAAACACACAGAAAGACTTTCCAAGGCAGTGCTCTTGCCCTGAGATTCCTCCCCCTCACTCCAGACTCTGAGATCTGGAAATGTTGCATCTGGCTGATCCTGTGTTTCTCCCCTCCCTGTTTGTGTTTCAGATGTGGATGTTCTTCAGCGGTTGGGCCTGGCGGGTCCTTTGGGTGCATCCTCACGCGCCGTTCCTCAGGGAGTCATCCCCTTCAAGTTGGGGGTCATCTTTACCCAGCGTGCACGCATCGAAGTGCCCGTTAGCACAGTCATTCCCTCCGCTTTTGGCACAGACTTGGCTTTGGTGCTGAGCCTGTGCTCACACCGGGTCAACAGTGCTTTTCTGTTCACCGTCAAGAGCAAGAAGAAGAAGCTCCAGCTAGGGGTGCAGTTCATTCCTGGCAAAATCATTGTCTACGTGGGCCACAAGCGCTCTGTCTATTTCGATTATGATGTACATGACGGGCGATGGCACAACCTGGCCATCGACATCCGAGGTCAGGCCGTCACCCTGTTTACTTCCTGCGGGAAGCAAAGGGTGCATGCGGATTTGCACCACAAGAAAAATGAGATGTTGGATCCCGGCGGGTCTTTCCTCTTAGGGAAACTCAACCAGCACTCGGTGCAATTTGAAGGTGCTCTATGCCAGTTTGATATTTATCCTTCTGCCAAGGCAGCTCATAATTATTGCAAGTTCCTGAAAAAACAGTGCAGGCAGGCAGACACATATCGGCCGCATCTTCCACCTCTCGTCCCACTACTGCTCAAAGATCCAAGTGCATCTGAAATGACGCCACTGTCACCACCAGCACGGACAGACCTTTTCCTCCCTGGTTTGACTAACCTGACCACTGTGATGCCTCCATCCTCTGTCTCCAAGGCCACCACTTCTCAGAGGAACAGGGGACCAGTGGTGGCGTCCACCACCATTGCTCCGTCAAAGCTGCCACCTCTTCAGCTGATGACCAAGGCTGCAAAGACCATGGCGGCGTCTTCTCCAAACCTGCCAAATGCTGAAGCCCAGCTCCACCGGACAGCCACGGTAGACCATCTGACTTCCAAAGCAGCTCCCCGGACGACCACCGTAGCAGCCTTTGGGAAATCTCGCTCCACCTCCAAGGCAAGTTTGGAAAAACCTCATTCGTCCATGAACAAAAACCTTCCTGCGGCTTTCCCAAATTCAACTATGACCCTTACAGCAGCTGTCAATAAGAAAGAGGTGGCAAAAGTAACCAAAGCCCCATCCAACCAAAGCCAAACCACCAAGACCTCTTCAATGTCTAGCACCACGAAGCCACTGATGAAGAAGACAGAGAATTCCTCCAGCAGTCCAGCGACCCTAAAACCCAAGACGCAGGGAGTGACCAAGGGCCCCATACCAAAGAAGCCAATTACTACGCCAGCACTGAAGAAACCAGATCCTACCATTGCTGCTGTCCTGTATACCAAACCGATGCTTGGAGCTGTTTACCCTATCCTCAGAACGAATGTGCAGGGTCTGAATCTAACAACGCCACCTGCCACAGATGGATATCAGATGTTCGACCCATTTGGGCCCACTCTCTTTCCCTTTGTCATAGGGCTTCCTGGACTGAAAGGAGACCGAGGCCCCCCGGTAAGTGACAGGTTTTCCTAATCTACTTTGTTTCGTTGGCAGGAGCTAGAATCGTGCCTTTTGGTCATCCCTGCTGTTAAGCTGATGACTTGTTTCCATCTCTAAAATGGGCATAAAGACTCTCAGCACTCTGACCCTGCATGGCCCTTCTTCATACTTCTCTGAATGTGGGCCTGATGGATGCAGGGACTTCCCTGGGATCACGTGTGTGATTGTGACCTTTGACATCACAGTTATCCCAGCTGCAGCGCAGATTGGGGGTTCCTGGTGGTAACTGCAGTTGTGGGGGAATATGAAGAGTAAAGCTGGCTTCTGATCTAACAAACTGGCTGATGGATCATCCCTGTGGGCAGTACAGGCATACCTCACTGTCAGCCCTCTGTCAGCTGCTTTTTACAAAGTCTTTTTACATTTGTCCAGCTCCTGGTAAACAAGGATTGGGTGGCCATTTTTGAGGAGTACTTTAACTGTGTGTTTCTGCATGGCAGGGGGTTGGGCTCAATAGCCCTTGCGCTCCCTTCCTTCTCTATGATTCTGCGATCTAGCTGTCTGCCAGCTGGGTCCTTCTGGCCCCAGCATTATTTTCCAACACATAGTCCCTGTCCACCCGTAATCTGAAGTGGAGCCATGTGCAAACATTTCTAGTACATGGTCCGACGTTTGGGTAGGCTGGCTCTTTGACCTCTGGCCTTCCAAATGTCTATGTTACTTCTTTTAAAGCTTCAGTCCATTCATCTGCTGGTTTGGGGGTGGCTGGGTAATGGCCCATGATATGGTCTCAGCTGCGATGCTCTCGACGGTGCATACGGTGTTTCGTTAAACGTGTGTGTACACTCCAAACTAGCAATGACGAGGGAGAATTTTATCGAGTCAACATTTTTAAGCAAACTGACCTCATTTGCACTTCCTGAATTAATACGTGGAATGGAATGTAGCTATCCTATGGAGGGCGCACCTCTTTGAAATCTGCAGGCATCGTTTCTAAGTTCTGAGTGCATAAATTTACATATTAGGAAAGGCACTTAAAAGAATGTGTATGCCGGGGAAAACTGTGTATGAAAATAAGTATGGTTTTCTTTCTTTTTTTTAAAATGGAGACTGAAATGGAAATGAGACAGAATGAACGTTGTGAATGAATACGTGCCAGACTGGCTCGCATCAGAAGGAATCCATCCATTTGCCCCTCTCTGCCAGAGACTGACTGTATCAATTCTGTTTGCGGAGTCTGAACTTCTAGAGCAATGGTTTCAGAGGCTGCTGGAGGCATCTGTGGCCATACAGTGGAGAAACCATGCCTCGTTTTAGTCTGAACTTTAAAAGAGTTACCCAGCACTTCTGAAACCTGCTTACAAAATAGTTCCTTTAGAGATGAGGCTAAGACCTGGAGGAAATTCATTGCTTCACTTGGCATGGAAACTACTAGGAGTCAGAGTGATCCTCTACCACTGAAGTTCTAGGTGTTGTTGGACTTCACTTCCCAGAATCCCTTCCCATTGGCCATGCTGGCTAGGGCTTCTGGGAGCTGAAGTCCAGCAAATACCTGGAGCCACTCCACCACCCTGATCGAGAACAATTGTTCCTAGAGCCTTGAACTGGAATGCAAATACTGACATCCTTCTCATATGTTGTTCCTTAAAATGAACAGAAAACGAGGAACAATGATTTACCTGAATTAACTACCCTGCTCAAGTCTTGCAGATTCAGGGGCGTTTTTCCCCTGATTGAGTCTATCCATCTATAATGCAGTCTTCCCCTCTTTTCCTACTGCCTTCCACCTTACTAAGCATTGTTGTCCTTACACTCTGCTGACTAAGCTGTAGCTTTCTATGGATTAGGCAGGGGGTCTTTCCCAGCCCCATTCTGAAACACTGAGGATTGAACCTGGGACATGTGGCACGCAAAGACTGGTCTTTCCCATTGAGCTGTTGCCCTTTAGATAGAAATGAAATAAGATTCATAGGTCCTCATGATCCTGGATAAAGGGCTGAATCAGATAGAAACATAGTAAGCTGTCAGCCCACCATTTAAGTCAGTAAGGTTTTATACTGATTGGCAGCTTCAAAGAGGGTTTTTTTTTTAAACCATTCCTAGCTAGGCATGTTGATGATTGAACCTGGACCTCTGGCACACAGCCCTTTGTTCTTGCAGTGAGTTTCACCTTTTCCCTTAAGTCCCTTAAGGGCATGAATTAAGTGAGTGAGAGGTCTGTCGATATGGCCAGCTCTTAGCAAAAGCTTTCCTAACTTCTTTATAAAGCCCCATATCCACTAAAAAGGTAGAGGTAGTGCCTTCCCATAGCATTATTCCTTTTCCTTTTCTTTTGCTGAGGAATGGTTCTTCCATGTGTCTTCCTTCTGAGCTCTGCAAAGTGAATCATGCTTCTGTTTCAGCATCTAATGGCTCATAAAATGCCCTTTAAATAACCATAGTTCTGGGGGAAATCTCATGGCACTCTGGGTTTTATTGGGGCAGAATGCATGGCTTTGTCAAAACCTTCCAAGTTGTCTGAAATCACACAAGCAACAAGGTTCAGTCAAAGAGAAGTGCTTTCGGAGTGCCACTGAGAATCAGTGTAGGCAGAACTGGAGCAGAGGAGGATGAGAGTATAGTTTTGGAGGGCAAGAGGCAAAATCAGGGCATTGCTCCTACCGAATAAGAATTCTGCCCTCTCAAATGACATTTTCCGTCTGTCTCCAAATTTGTAGCGTTGAAGTAACTTACAGCCTCAACTGAGCATTAGAAATGCAATTTAAGCATCCAAAGCAAAGAGGCAAACCAGGTGACCAAAGAAATTGTCATTGTCGTGTGCCCTCAAGTTGTTTCCAACTTATGGTGACCCTAAGGCAAACCTATCACAGGGTTTTCTGGGGCTGAGAGTGTGTGATGCGCCCAAAGTCACCCAGCTGGTTTCCATGGCCAAGTGCGGAATCAAACTCTGGTCTCCAAGGTCGTAGTCCAGTGCTCAGATTACTACATCACGCTGGCTCTGATCAAAGGAAAACAAACATATAATATAAGATTTATACAAAATTATCTATCCCAGTTTGGCAGGAACAGTTCCTATTAGTTCTCTGTTGTTTCAATTTTTCAGCTCCTGAAATGTCCCGGTTTCTCTCTCCTCCTCTTTCTTCCCTTTATTCTAAGCTGACTTCAATTTCTATTATTGGAATTCAAAGTACAAAAGTGCACTCCATTAACTCAGCAGAGGGCAGAGTCTTGCCCCTTCCCATCAGCTCAGGCAAAGCAAACTGCTGCAGTCTCTCCTAGTTTGCATGTTCTTCCTGATTAATAACGTGTTGCTTGGCTGCATGTGTCCCAGTTTTCCTCTGTGAAACGATGGAGGGTATGGAATCAGGGGTGGATTTTTGGGGACGTGAAACAATGATTTCTCCACAGTTTGCAGAAAGTTCAGGCTTCCAATCTATTCTGGAAAGAGTGAGCAAGTTAGCCTCTGACTCTCTTTGACCTCCCAGATACTCTGTATCAATGCAGTAGTGAGGGAAAGATTACAGCTTGTGTTCAGATTGGCTTCTTTGGCTTTTTTGGTGACTCATTTTTCTAAGCATTGTTCTCTCTCAGTCTCTCTCTCTCTCTCTGTCTGTAATACTTTGTTGGATGTGCTGAGATGGCAGAGCCAGATGACATCTTGAGAAATGTTACTTTTTAACATTTATGCAGCCAGACAAATGCGTCTTCAGAATGCAGATGCTGATAATAAATAGCTCTCCGGTTGAGTAACCGCTCTGGCGTTGCTTTCATGCTTTCGGGCAGGCATTTCTGATGAGGTCAGGCCTGCAGCCGAAGACTTTCCCAATCTGGCATGTTCTGTTTCATCTCTGTGCCCATCCAGCTTTGATCGGGCAAATTGCAGGCCGAAGATTGCAAATTGATCCTTGTGCTGCTGGGACTTCCCACATGTTGCTTGGTTTATCTGGGAGAAAAAAAGTGAGCAGCCCACTGTGGTTAGCCAAACAAAAGGCTGGGGAGGAGAAAACATGGTGGAGATGACTGTGACTTGGCTTAGGAAAACTTTTCCTTAGAAAGGGTAGCTGAACATGCCAAAGGATGGTGTAGTTTACAGATGGTTTACCACAGGCTGAGAAGAAGAGGTGTACTTGCTCGCACCAAATGCCTGCCTGCACTAGTATCCTGTTCACACTTTGGCCAGCCAGGTGTCCCAAAGGGAAGCGGTGAAAGTATACCTTCCAACCTTTCACAGGTGACAACCAAGATGTGTGCGGCTGAGCAACTCTAGAGTGTGGTCAAGATGGCAAAAGTTATGAATGAGGAAGAACAGGCAAGTGAGGAGAGGCTGTAGCAGTTTGGTTTTGCCTGAACCTCTTGGGAAGGGCAAGATTCCACCCCACCTTCTCCTTTCCTCCCGGCTGAATTAACCGAACACAAACGACTTTTGCCCTGTGAGCTTGATTTGCAGCAACTGAAGTGAGATGTTTCCCTGCATAATATTTGTCATAACCTGTTGTATCTGAGGAATCTGATGCAGAGAAATCAGATCACAAGAGGCCTATAAATTGATAGCCTTACCACACTACACTGTTATAGTACTATTATTCCACTTTAACTGCCATGACAACATCCTGTGGAATCATGCAATTTGCAGTTTAGAGAGGGGCATTTAGAATTCCCAGCCAGAGAGCAATTGGGCTTCACTAAACTACAAACCCCAGAATTCCACAGGAAGTTACCATGGAAATTAAACTGAATGTAGCACTATAACAGTGTAGTGTGATAAGGCTCCAGGTCATTGAGAAAGTGACTGAGGGGACTGGGCTTGTCAAAGGGATATTTCTGGATATGAGGGAAGAAGAGGAAAGGGACGGTATTAATGGAATGTAGACGTAATTGTTTGATCATGGTGGCCAAGGCTCCCTCATGAGTGGGATGGTGTATCCACTTTGGGTTTCACACTGATATTTTCAGGAGCTATCCAAAGTGCTGAACCTATTTAGGAGAATAGGATCCAACACCTTGGATAGCTCATTTAAAGTTCAGATTAAATCTTAAAGTGAATTCACATATCTCTCACTTACCAACCACCAACCAATACTGAAATTGTATTTACTTAAATTAAGTGTAAAGAAACAAAGAATAAACAGTGGTTTATTCAGCTACTGTTGCTATATGAACTGATCTGCCCTCATTTATTGTCTGTATTTTTCTTTTTCTTTTTCCTTTCTTTTTCTTTATTTATGGCCTTTTGTAAATATTCGCCTGCTGTTCTGAATTAGTAACATTTTTGGGAAGTTGGGAGTCTGCTACAATATCTATACCCCCTTTGTGTCCTCTTCATATACAACTGTCTCCTGCTTTCCCTCTGGCAGCAAGATCCCTTTTTGCAGTTCAGGCTTCTGTTTAAGCCCTTCAGAAAATACAGCAAGGGAAAATATACAACATACAGCCCTATGACTATATCTGGTGTTGAGGGAGCTCTTGGAAATATATACAGTTCCCAACCTGAGAATTTCTGCTGTATACACAGGGAAGGGATTTCTTCTGGGGAGGGGTGGATGCATGCATCACCATCCAGCTTTCTTTCAGAAGGTCTTACTCAGTTGCAGAGGGAGAAAAATTCACTTACGTTGCAAGTAAAGCCACAAGATGGTTGGGAGAAGCAGTCATCCATGTGGATATCTCTGTGTATTGTCAGTGAGAAAGAGAGAGGGAATTATTTAAACAGGAGACACTGATAAGATCTTACTAACTAGATCAGGTTCCCCTGCTACAGAACACTCATTTCTGGAGGCTATTTTAAACCAGGGATGGTGAAGAATGTGGCTTGGAAGCCCCTTGTGGCCCCAGGGCCATTTTTGTGGCCTCCAGCATCACCTAGGTTCCATTTTAAAAAAAGAAGTTCTGGGTCATTTCCTGGGCCTAAAATTGGAAAATGGCCCAAGAGCCCCACCCAGAACTTGGTGAAATTGACCCCCCACAGCCCCTAGAGGTTGCTTGGGGGCATTTGGAGGGGGAAAATAATTTTTTTTATGGAGTTGATGTGTGCAGCCCTCTGAGGGTTCCTGGGGGTCAATGGGGCCCCCTAGCCCCAGACAGTTGCCTATCGCAGTTTTAAATAAAGAAGCCATTCTGTGACATAGGAGGCGAATGAGAGAGAGAGAAGGGCGTGTCAGAAATAGAAAGGAAGGCAGGAGATGGGGTGATAGGAAGGAAGTGGTAGCCCCCCCCATTTTTATCTCTGGCCCCAACCACCACTGGTCTGTCCACATCTATTGTCAGCACGTTGCCCCTGGCAGATTACCCCCAAAGGAGCAAGGGCTTTTCAGGGGGAAAAAAGTTGCCCATCCATCTTTTAGGGATCTTGAGTTCCATTTCTGTAAAAAAGTGAAGCAAAGGAACGACCTTCTGAAGAGGGGAACCTCCAAGGTTTACCTCTGTTCTAAACAGTCCACAGGGGTTTACATTCCTGCCATGATCAGTTCAAGGCATCTTTAAGCTCTTCAGCTTCTTCTTGTTACTGAAAAGGTCAGTGGGATATGGAGCTGCTTCCCATATCCTACAGAAGGGAGAGTGGATTTTTAAATTGCGTCAGAGTCTCAATGGGTAGCAAATTGAGCAGCTGGGACCGAAAGAACCTGGAAGAGAAGTGTTTCTTGAACATGTTGGATCGCAGCAGACCCCAGACTCCCTCCTGTGCTCTACTTTCCAAATCAAGACAGACAGCCTTCCCTTCTATTCTTTTGTTCTCTGACAGAATAGTGAAAATGCACAGCTTGGGAGAGCAGAAGAATATTTCTGAGGGATTCTGGGAGGAACTACCTGTTCTGAACTTTGGTTGTAAGTTGCTCAGTGGAATAGAATTTCCTTAACGAAGGAAGAGAGCTAGTGTGGTGTAGTGGTTTGACTCTGGGAAATCAGAGTTAGAATCCCCTCCCAACCATGGAAAACCACTGGGTGACCTTGGACAAATCACATTCTCTCAGCCTCAGACGAAGGCTGTGAGGGAAAATCCTCTTTGAACAAATCTTGTCAAGAAAACCACACAATCATTTTCCCTTGGGGTTGCTGTAACTCTGAACAACTGTAAGGCATACAGCAACAAAGAAGGCATTAAGTTCTCTTTCCCAGAATGGGAAGTAATCCTTTGAGAATAGATGAATCAATCTATTTCTTGTCCATATCAGTTTTACTTCTGTGCACTCTGTTCTGGGTTGTTTCTACATTATTTTGGAAATTGCAAAACAGGAAGATTGATGGTTTTGTACAAATTTCCCAAAAAAATTCATTAAAATCCTCCACAGAGTGATACATAAACAGCACAGGCTAAACCTGTGAGTGAACAAATGAAACTACCATGGAACTGATGAGAACAGGAACCAGTGTGGTGTAATGGATTTAATGTTGAGCCGCTGCTTGGACATTGAAACCCGCTAAGTGACCTTGGCTAAATTGAACTTTAGAGGAAGGCAATTAGCAAATCCTTTCTGAACAAAACTTGCCAAGGAAACCACACAAGAAGTTTCTCCTTGGGGCTCCATGAGTCTGAAATAACTTGAAGGCAGAGCCAGTGTGTGATCTAGTTGTAGAAAGGTGGAGTGACAGTGGGGACTGCTCTGTCCATTTGGGACAGCAGAAGGGGTGCGGTTGGCCATTCCTCCAGTCTACAACCCTGTTTGCTAATTTTTGCTGCATTTACACCTGCTGCCTTGTGGAGGCTGCCGCCAGTTCCAAGGTCTACTTTTGGTAAAAGCCCTGAGTTTCCCAGACTGGCTCTTGAGAAATTCAGGCTGCCTTCCAAGCATTCTTGTGTCTTCTGCTCTCTCTCATTCCCTCTCCCCTCATACAGAAGGGGGGAAAAACATCACTCATAATGAGCTACTTGATTGTAAATCTTCCAGGAGGCACATTGGTTTATTCTGAGCCTTCATGTGCCTGCCAAAGAGTGTGTGTGTGGAGGGAGGAGAATGCAAGAAGATAATGAAGAGCTCCAGTAGTTTTTCTGGACAATTGGACAAGCTGGTCCAGCTGGAAACTCTGAATCTGAAGAATGTAACTGTTTGACCTCGACATCCTTTAACCCTCAGAAGTGTAAATTTTTAAACTATCCTTGAAGTGTTCTCTTCTCTGCCCTCCAACCCCATCTAAATAAATAGGCAAGAGATCACATCATGTAGTCATGGTTTATTGTCTAGCAAGTAAAACTGCAGGAAAAGCATTTCCACTCTTGCATTGCTTTGCATGTTTTTAAAAGATATTGGCTCGCACTCCACTGGGGATGCTCATAAATTGACTTACACGTGCAGAAAACTGAGTTGAGTAGTTTTGAAACATCCATACTCACCTAGGGGCTGTTGTGATGTTACAATGTACAGGCATCTGTTGCACAATGGTGGAGTGATTGATGAGCTACGGTCCAATGTGTGATGCATACTGACGCGCATCAGGGCACTCCTTGATGTGCATTTGGGCACAGGCTAGGTAGGAAGTGCTGGCACACATCGGGGCTTCCCGATGTGCATTAGAAGTGCTCAGTGAACATTGGAGCACTCTTCCCAGGGCCTGGTTGGACATCTTCAGAATTCACTAATAAGGTTTCATTGAGTTTCTGCAACATTGTTATGGATTTGTAAAGTTATGAAATGTAGACTGTGGTGTAGGATCTCAGCTGTAGTTTGGAATCAGGGATAAGTCATGTAACTAGGATGTCCAAACTGGAATGGGTGCCCAATTTGTACCAGCAGAATTACAGAGCTGGGAGGAATACTAAAGATTATTTAGTCCATTCCATTGCCAATGTAGGAAATCCACAGCTTAAAGCGTCTCTGACAGGTGGTCATCCAACCAATGTTTATAAACCTCCAGTGAAAGTGAGTTCATCACCTTAGTCAGAATGTCCTTGTAATTTGAATCTATTGGTGTGGGTTTTATTCTCTGAAGCAGCAGAAAACACATTAACTACACCTGCTGACATTTCCTTTTCTGTGCAACAACTTTCAAGAGGCATGTCAATTCCCTTATTTTGCCTTACCGTTAGCTGCATCGTGGTGCCTCACCTAATTCCAAATCCCAGGATTCCATAGGATGCAACCATGTCATTGGAGGTGGGATCAAACTGCCAGCATTTCATGGTGTGAAAGAGAGCTTCTCTGATTCAGCAGAGCTAATCTCTGGTTGACTGCATCTCACTTGCCTTCCTGCCCCAGAGGTCATCTGCTCATGGATATATGGTGGAACTCTAAGCTCACCGCCTGTGTTCTTTCTTTCTTTTCCAGGGCTCCCCAGGTCTGCCCGGTTTACCAGGACCACCTGGCAAGCGAGGTCCACGGGTACGTAAGGGGTCATGCAGAGGCGGGGAGGGTTAGTCAGTAAGGCAGAAAAGGAAAAAGAAAAGAATAAAAGGAAGGAAGGAAGGAAGGAAGGAAGGAAGGAAGGAAGGAAGGAAGGAAGGAAGGAAGGAAGGAAGGAAGGAGATGCAACTTGTGAATAGAATTAAACATTTATTGCTAATTTTTGCAGGAGTATGATTTTTTCATCTAATTCTGGTTCCTTATCTCTTCTGCTGCCATCAACAGGAAGCCAGCAAGTCTTGGATACCATGCATGAAATGGGCAGAAGCAGGGCTGACGCAAGGCATTTTGTTACCTGGGGCAAAGGACATAGATGCCAACACCTGCCTGTTCTGTTAGCTTTTGTACACAGACTGGGTTATGGAGGGGTGTGTGCTCTCTTGTTCTTTGCCTGAAGCAAAAAAGTGTCATGAGCTTCTGTGTCTTTTCAAAAGGAAACGCACCTTGTCTGAAGATGAGGGATGTTGTTTTTTGCTAAAATTACACATTGCTTCTTTTGAGAATGAAATTAGCAGCTTTCTTCCTGCTGGAAGAAAACCTGTGAAAACTGCATTGTTTCTGAAGATTATTCACAATACAGGATTTATTTTGTGAAAATTCAGAAATAATATTTCTGCACAGAAAACACTGTAGTTGGAGATTTATTTTGTGCAAAATTTGCAGGTGTTTTCTTCTGCTCGGAAAACAGCATTTTTTAAGCAGTAAACAGCTTTTTGTGTGTGCAGAATAACACTTTATGTACTAAAATACCATATGCAAATTTTGTGCAGAATAAGCCCCAAACTACAAAAATTCTTACTAGTACAGGATTCTCCTTGCCAGGGTTGTCTGACTCTGAAGAAACATTTTTTAAAACTATTTTCTGGGGTTGGGGGAAGATTTTCAAAAATTCCTTTCATCTCTTCTGAAGGTTTGACTGTGTGAGATGGAAGACAGAAGACTGTCCCCCTTCCACTTTTTTTCTGACCAGGAAACCTTTAGACTCTTGAAGTCTTTGTGAGGTAACAGGAGAAAAGAAAGGAAGACAAACAGAAAGGAAGAAAGACAGACAGACAGAAAGGGAGGAAGAAAAAGAGAGTAATAGAAGCATTTTGAAGAAACTGTTTGTTTGGCTTGGCTTCAACTATGTTCCTCCATCTCTGCCAAGGTCAGGGGAGAATCTATAGGTCAAGAAGAGAAAAGCTGCCATTCATTTCACCACTGATTTCCCCCCACTTCCCACCCCATCTGACCCCTCAAATCTCCCAAACATGAGTTATAAGTAAATATCTGGACAATTTCTGACTCTGGAATCAGCCTGAGCTTGGAGGGGGGAGCAGGGTAGAGGTAGAGGCAAATTGAATACACATACAGCATTATTCCTTGTTAGTTTTTGGAGGCCCTGAATCAACACATAGTCTGTTTTTTTTTAAAAGAAAGGGGGAAAAGGAAGAGGGAACGTCAGAGTGGAAAGGAGGGTTCTTGCATTTCCTGGTGTTGTGACGGCCTCTCTCTTGTTGGCTGGGGCTCTCTCCAGTTTTCCAAAGAAGTGACTCCTCTCCGCCTCCTTCCTTTGCTTCACGGGAATGGCATTCCACCCAGATTACATCCCCCCACCACCTTTGGGAACTCCCTTCTTTCTCTCCTCCCCACTCCCACCTCCCCAAGTTTTAGAGAACACATTGCAGGATTGTTCTCTGCCATTTACTGCTGTTGGTCCTTGTTTAGCTGTTCAGCATCTTGAGATAAAACTTTCCATGGAATTTGAGAGGAGGCATGAATGGGCCTGGCTTGTTCTGTTCAAGCAGGGAGGCAGGGGTGTAACTGTGGGGAGAGGCAAAATGAGGGTTGTGCCCCCCCCAATAAGACTTCTGCCCCTCCATGAAATTTTCTTTCAGTCCTCAAATTTCTAGCATTGCAGAGAGTGACAGGCTGAAAATTGTTCATACCTAGAGTTCTTATATTCACTGTGTTCGCAATACTCTTTTCTTTAGATTCCTAAACTGATATTTCAAAATGCTCAAGTTTTAAGTTACTGGCAGTGTTAGAAATTTGGGGGCTGCAGGAAAATTTCATTTGAGGCTGCAGAATTCTTATTTGGGGAGCAGTGGCTGCATTTTCATTCCCCTTTCTGTAGTTACAAGAGTAGTGGTTTGAGTATTGGACTACAACCGAGGAGACCTGGGTTCGATTCCTTGCTTGGCCAGGGAAACCCAGTGGGAGACCTTAGGCAAGCACATACTCTCAGCCCCTCACCTTAGGGCCACCATGAGTCAGAAACGACTTGAAGGCATACAACAACAATTCTATTTGCATCATCCTCATCTTCATCACCATCATTATCTTTGAACTGCCTTCAAGAGGACAATGCTGGTTGGTCTGCCTCTATTGCAAAGTATCTTGAGTTGACTTTACTTCCGATTGTCCAGCTGCCAGTGTGGAAGATTCAGCTTCCAGTCTGGTTGGCTTCTGGATGTGGAAATGGAATTGAGGCAAGTGAAGGGAGGGAATATCTTGCCGTTCACCTCATACAGCAAAGCTTTTTGGCCCACATGGAGATAAAAGCACAGGTTACACTGTAACATTCATGTGGCAAGCTGAAAAACAGAAAAGCTGTGTGTAGGGCCAATTTTGACCTTGACTTCATGGATCTTGATTTTATTTAGATACGGGCAGTGTTTGACTTTGAATTTGTTACCCTTGACTTTCTTGTATATGATGGGCCGGTTTTGACCTTGGCCTTGTTGACCTCAACTTACTTGTATACGGAGGGCCAGTTTTCACATTAACTTCATTGATTTTGACTTTGCTATAGAAGGGGCCAATGTTGATCTTGACTTTCTCGTCTGTGCAGGACCACTGTTGACCTTCAGTTTGTTGGCCTTGTATATTCAGGGCCAATTTTCACCTTGACTTCATTGATCTTGATTTTGTTGTGTCTATAGAGATTATTTTCACCTTGACTTTCTTCCATATTTAGAACAATTGTTGACCTTGATTTGATTGACCTAGGCTTTATTGTGTCTGTAGGGCCGGTTTTGATCTTGACTTTTTTTTTTCCTTGTAGGGTCCTCCTGGTCCCCATGGGAATCCTGGCCGGCCTGGCCCACCTGGTTCTAAGGTAAGGAAGAGGTCCTTATGTTTACAGTAGACCATTGTATGTCTGCTGGAGATGAAAGAAGAGCAATTGCTTTGTTCTTTGGCCACAGGATACTGGGAATTTCAACTGGGGCAGCTTTGGTGACCTGGTGGCTTGCTTCCCTGGTCTTTGTCAGGTGCAAGGGCTATTTTTCTTCCCCTAGAATCCTCTAAGGTCTGTATGAACTGGTTGAAATATCAAAAAAATAGGAGCAGGAACCAAAAGTGGTCTGAAATCTATTTCTTGTTTGAGAACAAGATGATCTTTGGCATTAAAGAAGGCCTTCCAAGCTGTGTAAAAGGTGAATCGTCACTCAAGGGCAAGGCAATTCACAATGCAGTGTTTTTAGGAACAGAAAAAGGGTGGTCTGTGGAACCTGGAAGGGCTGATAGCTGCAAATATAGCCATCCTTTGTCCTCTTGTTCTAGAATCACAGAGTTGGAAGAGACCCCAGGGCCCTCCAATCCACCCCCGTGCCATGCGGGAACACACATCAAAGCACTCCCTTTGACAGATGGCCATCCAGCCTCTGCTTAAAAACCTCCAAAGAAGGAGACTCCACCACACTCCACTGAGGCAGCAGCATATTCCACTGCCGGACAGCCCTGACTGTCAGGAAGTTCTTCCTGAGGTTCAGGTGGAATCTCCTTTCCTGCAGCTTGAATCCATTGCTCCTTGTCCTAGTTTCTGGAGCAGCAGAAAACAAGCCCGCTCCCTCTTTGAAATGACATCCCTTCAAATATTTAGGTGTTGTTGCTGTTGTTGTTGTTGTTGTTGTTGTTGTGTGCCTTCAAGTCATTTCTGACTTATGGTGATCCTAAGGCACACCTATCACAGAGTTTTCTGGGGCTGAGAGTATATATGGCTTAGTGTGTAGTATATGGCAGATTAAAGCAGAATTAAAGGGACCATCCTATTTAGAAACAATTTAGGAACAGTTTTAAGAAAATATGAGAAAAGTAACTTCCTTCCTTGGATGCAATTTTTTTCCCTTCCTGCATCCAATCCAGCAGTGTCTGTAAAACCCTTGATATTCTCAAACGGGGCAAAAAAATTACAAAACTGGCCAATTGCCTCAGTCTGATTAAGAATTAGGCACTGGAGACGTGTTGGCGGACAACAGCTGTTCTGAATTTAAAAGCACTGTTATAGTCTGGAAAAAAAAAGCAAAGTCATAAAAAAACGCAACCTCCACAAACCCACTTACATTACAGCCTTTTGTATATAGGTTCTTGCGGATGACTTCCAGATCGTGCTTCTTTGTGCATTTTTTTAAACCCTCTGTTTTATAAGTTGCTGTCAAAAGCCATAAGCATTTGCTGCTGGCCGTCCAAAGTCCACCTGCGATCCCTCAAAAATCAAGATGTTTCTCTGAGTATGTGTTAACTAGCTTGCTGTGGGTAATTATTCCCCGTTCTGAGAAGGCTAACATAGGAAAGCATCTTCTTCTCTCAGGTGTGGTATTGCCCAGGTGTGATATTAGTCAGCATCCAAAGCTGGCCTTCTCATTGGGCATGATGAGATGCTGACCTCAGGTAACAGAGGCGCAAGGGTTGGCAAGTCTGCAATGCCCTTTTTTTCCTCTGCACATCACTCAAGATGAGGGCAAGACAAGGTTTGCACCCAGTTTATGGACCTCTGGACCCGCTAGAGTTTCATGGACCATGGGTTAAGGACCCCTTCTTTGGACCATTCATGAGCTGGATGAGGCCCACAGGCTGAAGATTTCCTTCCACTAGTTTGGGGAGTAATAGCTCTAAAGGATAAGTCACACTCTCAGCAAGGGATAGAGCCGCTCTGACTTCTCTTAGGAATTCCACAAGTAAGGTGCCACTACCAAGAAAGCCCTGTCGTGTGCCCTCACCAACCAAGCTTCCCAAGGTGATGAGGTACCAAATAGGGCTTGTGTTGAAGATCTCAAATTCAGCAGGCTCATAGAAGAGTGTGTGTGTGTCTTTCAGATAATTCTGGCTCTGAGTTGTTCAGAGCTTTGTAGGTCTAGCATTTTTTATGGTATTATGTCTGACTGTTGGCCTACTGCATCTTCTGCACTGTTATGCCCTCTGATGGTTTGGGCTTCTACAAGTCTTTTGAGTGGAGATGCTGGGAAGGAGGAGATAGTGGTAATGGCAGTGATTTTTACCCTGCTTTTCAGCCAAGAAAAGTCTCCCAGTATAACTTACAGAGATGAGTAAGCATACCTTCTAACTGTTTCAGTTTGGCAGTGACATTTCAACTGCTTGTAAAATGTCCCAGTTTCCCACTCCTCCTTCCACTTCCCCTCTTTATCTTCAATTTACTTCAATTGCTGCAAACTTGAGTTCAAAATGCAAAAGTAGTTTATACTCAACTCATCAGGGAAAGAGGAGAGGAAGGGGCAAAACCTCACCCTTCCCGGTGTGTGTGCATATGCCTTCAAGTCCCATGTTGTCTTATGGTGACCCCATGAATTTCCAAGGGTTTTCCTAGGCAAGGGATACTCAGAGGTGGTTTGGCCAGGTCCTTCCTACAGCACCCGGTATTCATTGGTGGTCTCCCATCCAAGTACCAGGGCTAACCCTGCTGAGCTTCCAAGATCGGACAAGATCTGATACCTTTAGGACTCAGTAGGCTCAGGCAAAAACAAACTGCTGCATCCTCTCCTATCTTCTGTGTTCTTCATCATTAATAACTTTTGCCATCTTGACCACACTCTGATGTCCTTTGGCCACGCATGTCCCAGTTTTCATCTGTGAAATGTTGGGGGTTATGTTCATAAAACAATCCCTGCTGTATAAGATCTGTCCTTTAAAAAAAATGCACATACGGTCATGCTTGAACCCAGAGCCACGTTATCCTTTAGGCATCTTACCCAGGGTATACAAAAATTTTAGGGACTATGAAAACAGGATTTTAAGGCCTACAAAACATCCCAAGTGATATGGCGAGGTGAGGTGGGGAGGCTAACATAAGAGTGCCTAGGGCCTATGAAAACCTTAACCTGGCCCTGCTTGAACCAGATAGTGTGAAAAAAGTGAATGGCATACATTAATTTTTCATCACGCGAGGAGGCAAGATGGACAGGTGATGAGGAATTATGCTTGCAATCTGCTGATTTAGCAATCTGTTGATAGAAGCAGGATGCTTCGGCGGCTAGGCAAAAACCTGTGTTTAATTAGGTTTGACAGAAAGTGAGGGGTGTGGTGGCCACCAGATGTTTGCTTCCAGGTTGAGGTTCTCCAGAAGGGCAAATCAACAGGGAGTGTTGTGACTTAACATGCATTTGAGGCCACATGTGGAACACTTGTTGCAGGCCACAGCTTTTGGGATGGCTTTTTTTTTCTTCTGGAGTGGTGGAAATTCTCATACTTGAACTCTTTGTGTGGGTTCAGCCCCTGCTTCAGTCATCTTGGACCTCTTGCTTGTGTGCCTACCAGGTATTGCTTGTTCCCCTGTCACCAACTGCCCAGCTGCTGGATTGGTTTTGACTTCACATCTGCTTGATGAAGCTTTTCTGACTGTTATCAGGCAGTCTCTTAATTTGACAGCACCATTTGTTTGGATTGGAGGTAGACTTCCTGCCTCATTAGCTGGCCAAAGAGGGGAAGATTCTCCTTCCAGATGACCTCTATGGGAGCCTAGAGGCTGGCTGCGGGGGTGGGGCTTGGCCAGGTGTGCGGAGGTCTCTCCGATGGCAGGAGTGAAGCCTATGACCCTCCTGCGGACTGACATGTTTAAATGTTTCCTGCAGTTCTGGGTTGGCCTGCATTTTTGATAGTGATAGAGAGAGGTTTTGCTTCCATTGGGATCCTGGACTCTGGCAGCTGGAGGTTTTGATGAAGGCGAATGCTGTTTTAGCTTCCCTTAATAGGAGTGTTATTTTCCAAGTCAAGGGAAGTAATAGTTCCATTATATTCTGCACTGGTCAGGCCTCATCTCAAGCACTGTGTTCAGTTCTGGGAACTTCATTTTAAGAAGGATTTAGACAGGCTGGAGCAGGATCAAAGAAGGGCAATGAGGATGATAAGAGGTATGGAGAATAGAACATAGGAGGAGAGGTTGAAGGAGCTGGGCCTGTTCTCCTTGGTGAAGAGAAGGCTGAGGGGTGATGAGATTGCACTATTTAAATACCTCAAAGGCTGTCACAGAGAGGATGGAGAAGGCCAGTTCTCTGCTACTCAAGAGGGTAGGAATGGGTCTAATGCTCCGAAGTTTAAGACTGAACATAAGAAGGAACTTCTTGACAAAAAGAGCGATTCAGTAATGGAACCCATGGCCTAGAGAGGTGGTGGGGTCTCCGTCTCTGGACAGCCTGAAAAAGAGGCTGGACAGCTACATGCTGGGGATGCTTTAGTTGGAGATCCTTCATTGAGCAAAGAGATGGACTTCGTGGGCCATGAGGCCCCCTCCAACTCTGTGGGTCTATGGTTCTGTGTTTTAAACCTGGCTCAGAGTTGGGATGACATGGGATGACACACAAGATGAGATGAGACAATTACAATTGCTTCTCTACCCTCTTTTTCTTTACAAAATGCATCAAAGCCATTCTTGGAGTAAAACATTTATTCATTTATGGAATTTATTTATTGTCTCTCAACTGCCAGGGCCCCCCAGGTGATGCACAATGCGTAAAAACACCTCAACAAACATTGTTAAGTTTTGGAGAAACAAAACCTGTTCACCCTTAATCAGGATTTTTATTTCCCTGGAAGGGAAAGGGCAATCAAGGGCTGATTATCCGGGTTGCTTTTGCACGATAAATCCTCCATCCTTCCCCAGAAGCCCCTGAGTTTCAGGTCATTTCCTTACCATTCCCTGTACTGAAGAACGAGCTGGCAATTTGCTCCCGGGGCCTGAACCAAAGATGCCACATAAAGGAACTCCAGCTATGATAACAGCTGCATGCAAAGAGGAATTATCTGCATGGTTTCATTTACTGCTTGGCAAAGCCGGTCGATCTTCATTCAGAATTTGGGCAGTGACATCTGTACTGAATCAGCGGCAGTCTTCTCTGCAGTCTTGCTCCAAAAAATTCTCCCCAGATCTCCTCTTGGCCCAGATTGGTGTGTGTGTGTGAGTGTGTATGCGTGTGTTATGGGGGCAGGGGAGTATGTACTGAGAGGAAAAAAAAAATAGGAGAGATTGTGGGAATTGGAAGGAAGTTGAAAACAAAAGTGATACCGTACCGAAACTAATAGGAACTGCTGCTCATCCAGCTGTGCTAACCCCATTACTGGGAAAGCATTGATTATCTTGAAAAGTAAAAGAGAACGCTTTCTGATCTACGTGATGGCAATTTTTAAATGAGGATCTTCCAGGAGCTCTGTAACCACTTCATTTTGTCCCATATGATTAGGCAGCTTAGGATAAAATTCAGTGCCCTATTGACATGGAAGCCACAAGCCACTCCTGACCAGAATGGGATAAGCCTGGCAGTGAAAAAAAAAAGAGTAACTGAGAGCTTGACGTAGTCACCCATATCTTATGTAAACCACCTATAATGCTTCTAATGCTGCAAGTGTACTTGTATTGTTGTCCTTTCGTTTGACTGATAGAGTAATACTATCCACAATTTACAGAGCTGGGACCCTTTCACAAAAACACAATTATAGCTCTGTGATTCCACTTTAATCACCATGGCAGGATCCTGTGGAATCCTGGAGTTTGCAGTTTAGGGAGCAATAAAGAGCCAGAGTGGTGCAGTGGTTTGAGCATTAGGCCATGACTCAGGGGAGCAGGGTTCAATTCTCTGCTCAGCCATGGGTGATCTTGGGCATATCACATACTCTCAACCCCAGAAAACCCTGTGATAGGTTTGTCTTAGGGTCACTGTAAGTTGGAAATGACTTGAAATCACACCACCACCACCACCACCACAATGAAAACTCTGAAATTCATGAGGTCACCAGAAGTTGACAGGTGACTTGAAGACACACACACATGCACACAGAGCTGTAATTCTCAGCCAAAGAACAATAGTGCCACCCCAAACTACAAATCCCAGGATGTTTCCAAGGCAATCAAGGTGGAATCATAGTGCTATAGTTGTGGAGTGTGAAAGGGCCAAGGAGGAAGGCAAAGAACGTGGGAGGGGATGCCTTAGAAAGTGGAAGCCGCAGCTGTGCATTTTCAAACTTGAGCAAAGCAGACAGGAAATGGGAAGGAGATCTTGAGGGGAAATAGAGAAGAATTTGAAACAAGCTCTCCAGAGCAGAGGGACTCTTCCACTTGGATGGCTGGTCAGCTCTTAGTGCTGGGGCTATAAATTATGATTTACAATTACAGATGTTCTCAAACCAAGAGTTTAAAAACCCAGGCAGCCCACCCTCTGGAGACCTTCAGATGCAGCTTTTATAACTGCGGCCTCTCTGTAAGAAGGGACCAGAGCCAAAGAGAAGGGGGACATTCCCACTTCCTGGTTGCTTTTTATATGTCTGGAGTATGTTTTGAGCTTTTCTGTCTGGGCAGGAACCACATTGTGTGCTCTGCTCTGTGAAGCACACTGTGGGATGAAGTGGAGACTTCTCCAGGGCTGTCTGTATAGTGCAGTGGGTAGGAATGAGAGCATTGCCCCCAATGAAACTTCCCTGCACTTTCTAAATCTTGACTATTGCAGAGAGCAAGAGTGAAAACTCTTAATTTTGTGCTGTTTGTTGTGTTTGCATTACTTCTGTTTGTTGTGTTCACGTTCTGTTGGTATCTTTGCCTGCCTCTTTCCTTTCGATGTATAAACTGCATTTTTAAAATGTTCAACTCAGGTTTAATTGAGAGCCAGTGGCCAGACAGTACATCTAGGATGAGGAAAGGCTATAAGGGCAAATAGCACTGTGTCTCTGTGCAGAACTGGGTACTATCATGACCTCCAACTGTCCTGATTTAGCAAGGACAGTCCAGATTGATCAAAGTCTTTCCACTCTTTTACTGCACTTAAAATGTCCCAGTCAGAACAATGGAGTTGAAAATGGCCTCATGGACTATTGATTCCAAAACCTTGCTCAACTCAGGATCTCCAGCTAAAGCGCCCCCAGAAGGCAGCTGCCCACCCTCTTATTGAAGATGTCCAGAGAAGCAGAACCCTCCTTTAGGGCTGCATAAATTCAAGTTTAGATTTCTTTTTGGCCTGTGAAGCCCCTTGAAGCAGTAAGGGAGGCTGGTCACTGTTATCAGCACCATGGAAAGCTCCCAGTGAGCCCAGCTGGGTGTAGCTCTCCCTTTATGCCAAGGGTGGGCAACTTTGATGGAGGACTAGGGGGTTGCATTCGCCCCCCAAGAGACCTTTGAGAGCCACATTCCCAATGCACCTCTTACTGATGTCTACTCAATGGTTTCGTTGAAAAATGTACTAAGCTGTGTTCTGTGTTTCAGGGCCAAAAAGGTGATCCTGGGTTATCGCGTGGAAAAGCATGGAATGGACAGAAGGTAAGCCTGCATTTGTTGTTGCTTAAATACCAGTGGCTTCTACCCATCTGCACCCCAGCTTGCCAGGGGCAAGTAGAGCAAACACCTCTGGCGTGCAGGTCCTCTGCTCGTTAAGTCATAGAAGCATACAGTTGGAAGGGGTTTCATGGGCCATTAAGTCCAACTCCTTGCTCAGGGGCAGGATCTCCATCTAAAGCATCCCCAGCAGGTAGCTGTCCAGCCTCTTTTTGAAGATGCCCAGAGAAGGTGATCCGACCACCTCTTTGGCCAATGGGTTCCATTGCTCACTTTCCTCACAAGTTTGCAAAGAATCAGACAGAAGATCAGAAATGTTATCCAAACTTTAAGGCAAATGAAAGAAGACGGGTGATCTTCTGGGCCCTCTAAACAAGCTGGAGACTTGGAAGGGTGGTGGTCACAAATTGTGGCTGGCTGGTACACCCTTCTAACATTTATTGGTCCTACTTAAACAGTTTCAGGGATATGAACCGGAGAAGAATTCTTGCTGAGTTTCGCTGTTTCAGTTGAACAGGAAAATTAGCTTCATGTACAGAAATTTTCCATTCCCACTCTATCACTGCAATCCCGCTCTATCACTATTATTTTCCCAACCATGAGAGGTAGAAACTTGCATTTTTAAAACAAAAATAATGAAAACTAAGGTTCTATGGACCTAGAAGGCAAGACCATTAAAAAAAATTCTTTTTGCTTCTGGTTACAGGGCAATGTGGGTTTACCTGGGTTGACTGGGCTTCCTGGACCATCTGGTAGGAAAGTAAGTGTGTTTCATGCTTGAAGTTGGCCATCATCTCAAAAATAAATGGGATGTATAAATATGGGAGCTTCTTATTAGATAAACTTGTGGAGAGCGCAATAGTGTTTCTGCAGTAGTCCTGACTATAATTAGCTGAGATGTTAATCCAAGAAGAGGCTCCAGGAAAGCAATAATTAGTAATGATCCAATTTCTTTTTCTATGGTTTAGCTGAACAGGGAGAGCTGGTGGCAAATGGTCAAATAGGATGAGGGCTGGGCATTGGCAGCTTTGATGTAAATGAACTGGTGAATCCACACTGAACTTTAGTCCAAACTGGTAAAGGAGCTACCCAAGCCACCAAGCCTATTTTGGAGATATGGTTCAGCAGCTTGAATAGCTCCTTTGAAGTTCAGACTAAAACCTGGAGCCAATTCACGAACCCATTGAAATGAAAGCTACCAGTTATGACTGGAGTTGAGGGAACACTCTGGAATTTGTACACACAATGGTCATGGTGGTCTTATTCCATCTCCTCTATGTGTGTCTTGAAGCCATTTTTGCCAAGAAGGGCTTCAGTACCTTCTAAATGTGTTCCACACTAAAGCTGTACAGATGCTGGTCATGTAAATGTTTGGGAATGCTTAAGAATATCAGAGCTTGGGACTTACTCTATGCAAATTTGTACCAGGTTTTTTTTGTGTGCAGAAAACAATTTTTATGCACAGAAAAAGTATGTACTGTCTGTACAGAAATTGCTGTTTCCTGCTCAGAAAGTGCTGTTTTCTATGCCAAAAAACCATGTGTGAATTTTGTGCAGAGTAAATCTTGAGCTGTCCATAGTCTGCAAAGTGCAGTTTTTGAAGAATTCCTCACAGCAAAAAAGAAAACGGTTAAAATTATTTGTTGTTTACTTTGAGAAGCAACTTAGTTAAACTATTGTGTCCGTGCTATTGCCATTCCTCGTACAAAAGCTGGCAGGACCAGCAGTTAAACAATGCAACAACAGGCATCAAACGGGGTTGTCCTCCACTGTATCTGAAGACAACAGGCTAAAGTAGGAGGCTCTCTCCTTTCATAGTTTGTTGCTACCCCCCAGCATCTGCTGCCCAAGGCAAATCACTCATTCTGCATACTGTTAACATTGGCTCTGTTTACACCCCACCAAGCTTAGAATCTCATTCAGATAATTAAAAAAAAAGGGTTTGAGAGGAAAGAGAGAGAAATTACCAAACATTTTGATGGAAGCTATATTTTATAAGGCTTCTAAATTAAAAAAAGAGAGAGAGAGAGAGAGAGAGAGAGAGAGAGAGAGCTGTTGGAAAAATATTTTTTTGAGGAAAAAAGATCCTCTGTTGGCATATTCCCATTGAAAACACCTTGAGCTGAAGACAAGCTGCTCTGTTTGCCTGCATGTTTTTAGGATAACGGCCAATATTCTGGAAACCAGTTGACTGAAAGCAAGGCAAAATTAGAAAAATTAATTTGTCAAAAAAGGCAAAAAATGGACTTAATGTCTGATAGTCAAGTTCTGAGAGAGCTATTATGAAGTAAAATGGTCACAGGGGAAGTTTGGGGAGAAACGTGGGGATTAAACTGGTCAATAGAGCAAGCAGAGGGGGAAATATCATGAGGTAAAGCAGTAAGATGGCAACTTTTGGAAGAAACATTGTGAGTGGGTGTGGAAAGAATATTAAAGAATATTCAAAAATGGTTGAAAAATGGGCTTCTTGAGTATTGGGGGACCCTGATGCAGAGAGTCTTTGAGACAGATGAGAATCTTCACAGCTTGGGACTTGTTGTATTCAAAAAAGGCATGTGGCTAATTTTGCACATAAATATGGCATTTTTTTCCACAGAGAACAACATTTCAGCACAGAAAGCAAAACATTCTGCACAGAAAATGCTGTTTCCTGCACAGGAAACTTGCTTTCTGTGCAGAAAGTGCCATTTCCTATGCAACCCCCCCACCTGCATTCTTTTTTCACACAGAATAAATCCCAAATTGTGAATAGTTATTGGAAAGAGTGGAGTTTGGGTACCTTTCTTACAAGTGAGGAATAAAAATGTTAAAAGAATTCTGTGAGAATGAAATTTATGGAGGTTTACGTCACTAACTCTGAGGTAAAATAACAGCAGGGCAGGTTTTGGGGTGAAGAGCCAGCTTGAGCGTTGGACTATGAGTCTGGAGATGAGGGTTCAGATACCTGCTTGACCATGGAAACCCACTGGTTGATCTTGGGCAGGTTGCACTCTCTCAGCCTCTTCAGTACAAATCTTGCCAAGAAAACTCTGTGACAAGGTTTGCCTTGGGGTTGCCATAAGCCAGAAATGGGTTCACTGAGGGATCCTCCAAAATGTGGGGCTTGCACTTGATAGCTGTGCAAGAGAGATGTGAACATGAATCGTGACATCTAGCTAGGCTGTGTCCGTATCCCCAGTTGCTTCCAGTGTTTTGGGAAAATAACCGTTCCAAAGAGACCCTAAATGTGTTTGAAATTAATATCATGTGGCGAGAAGAGAAGTGAACCGTGCAGAAATGTCACACTGGCTAGACGCTACTGCCATGAGGTAAACCAATTGTCAAGCAAATGGCCACAAATGTATGAACCGAAGTCTTCTGGTGTATGTGTGTGTGGTGAAACTTGTGCCACGTTGTTCTCAGAGCCCATGTAAGTTATATTCTTTTTTACTACCTCAGAGATGTTTTCCTTAAATTTTTCAATTCTTCATTTTTATGAGTTAGAGCAATTTAAAAAAAAAGGGGGAGGAGAAGAAGCCACATGCTCTTTTTCTGTGCCATAGTTCACACCGAAAGGTATGTCTGCCTCATGATTTCTCAGGGCATCGGTTCCACTGGTGGTTTGGCCGTCCCCGCTCTGGCTTGCCCACAACCCTCTTCTGCCCACTTACAAAGTATATAAAACAGCTGACCAAACAAGCAGGAAGACCTTTTCTTTTCTTTTCCCCAGATGGGGAGGGCGATTGTTGGTTTTGCTGAGTGGCAGTTCTCAATATGGATGGCAGACCAAAGTTTTCCAGAATGTTCTTCCCATGTGATTCTAGCAGGCCCAAACTTTGGCGGTTTGGGTTTTGTGTGTGTGTGTCTTTGAATGAATCAGCACATGAACCATCTTTTGAATGTCTTAAGGTAAAAAACCCAACATGGATGTTCCTTGTGGTAAAAATGAATCACAGCTTCTGTAGCTCATGGCATACAAGCTCAGCAAAAATGACTTTACCCTGCACAAGATTTGGCACAATGGACAAGATGCAGATCCCTGGAAGTGGCCTCCTGAGGTGTTGAACTACATCTTCCATCATCCCCAGCAGCATAGACTTCCAGTGTGTACCCTGAAGAAGTACATATAACTATCATGAAAGCAACCCATTTGCTTATGGGTCAGGACCTAACTGGTTTGGAGCACTGTCATCATTTAGTGCTGGACTGGCTCTGTTTCCACAGAACGTAGCCGCCGCCTGGTTACATAAAACAAAGAACAGACAGCGGGGAAAGAAAGACAGATCAACGGTTTCGCTGAAGAGGAGCAAGGAAGGCACGGCATACATTGAGCTGCTGGCCAAGCCGAAGGCAGCGCCGAGGAGCCAGTTGTGGTTGAGAGAATGGCACAGC
Organism: Cyclura pinguis; assembly: GCA_030412105.1. Classification (NCBI taxonomy): domain Eukaryota; kingdom Metazoa; phylum Chordata; class Lepidosauria; order Squamata; family Iguanidae; genus Cyclura; species Cyclura pinguis. Next base: position 3,078,864 of record CM059613.1, read on the forward strand.
TGGCCATAGTTCTGCAGCTTCGTGGGCCTCCTTGGATGTCTCTGGCAACTTCTCTTAGACCCGAAGAACCCAGATTGTCTTCCTGAAGGGCTGCTGACATCCGATACTCCCTGCTGGCTGAAGCACGCAGTAGGCGCGTATCTGGCTTTTGCCTCTGGTTCCCATTGCTGTGCCGTCAGAAATGTAAAGTACTTTTTTGGATCTCAGACAGGAGCTGGAAGGCTTTCAGCTCCCCATTAAAGGAGGCTGCATTTGGGGGGTTGTCTTTCATGCTTGGCAAGCCCACTCTCAGCAGCCTTCGTCACCATTGCATTCTCTTTTTCCATGCGCTCTTGCAAAACATGCCAACCCGTCACTTTGACTCTAGAGGGCTGAATTAGGATAGCCTACTGTCTTTATATACTGGGGGGTGAGTGGACAAAGAGTGAAGCCAAGGCTGTATGTGGCCCTCCAAGGATGTTTTTGTGGCCCTTGACATTCCTGTCTCTTCAAATTGCCTTTTCTCTTGCCAAGAAGAAGGAGAAGGAAGAAGAGGATGGAGGAAGGAAGGAAGATTAATTGCACCATCAACCATTTTTGTATGATTTTATTGTTGTGCTGCCTTCAGGTTGTTTCTGACTTATGGTGACCCTAAGGCGAACCAATAACAGAGGTTTTCTGGGGCTGAGAGTGTGTGACACATCCAAATTCACCCAGTGTGTTTCCATGGCTGGATGGGAAATTAAACCCTGGCCTTCAGGGTTGTAGCCCAACACTCAGACCACTACAACATGCTGGCTCAATTACTATGCTGTAATGATTCAACTCAAGAAGGATACCGGCAAGCTGGAGCATGTCCAGAGGAGGGCGACCAACGTGGTGAAGGGTCAGGAAGCCACGAAGCCCTATGAGGAGCGGCTTAGGTTGCTGGGGATTTTTAGTCTGCAGAAGAGAAGGTTGAGAAGGGACATGATAGCCATGTTTAAGTATTTGAAGGGATGTCATGTTGAGGAGGGAGCAGCCTTGTTTTCCGCTGCTCCAGAGACTAGGACAAGGAGCAATGGGTTCAAGCTGCAGGAAAGGAGATTCCACCTGAACCTTAGGAAGAACTTCCTGATGGTTAGAGTGGTCCGACAGTGGAGTATGCTGCCTGGGAGTGTGGTGGCGTCTCCTCCTCCTTAGGAGGTTTTTAAGCAGAGGCTGAATGGCCATCTGTCAAAGGGAGTGCTTTGGCGTGTGCTCCTGCATGGCAGGGGGTTGGACTGGATGGCCCCTGTGGTCTCTTCCAACTCTTCTATGATTCTATGATTACTATAAGGATTACTGGGCTGTAATCAGTTTAACGCGTAAGCTGCCTTGAGTCCAAGTCTGGTGGAAAAAGCAGGGCAAAAAAGAATGATGATGATGATAGTAAGGTTAGGAAACCTCATTCAGGCCAAGGGATAAATTCAGTTTCAAAGGGGGTCTACATGGGCCACAGCAGAAAGGGGTGGGACCAAAGTTACCAACATATTTTTGCCTACAGCTGTTACTCCAGTTGCTAAGCTTTAGGAGAGGTATCTGTACCTGTTAGGATGGGGATGAGGAATATTGTACAAAAGCTGAGACAGTCCTACACAATGGTGTCGTTGTGGGAAAGAGGTGTGGCTACCCAGGGAATCCCAGCATACCTGAGATCTCCAGAAATCTACATTTGGCTTTCAAGTCCAAAATTCCCAATTCCTGCAATTTAGCAAGCTATTATATTCTCCTCGTGAGCTCCGTGGTATGTCTGCTTGGGAATGTTGCTTTGTCTGTGTGTGACAGTTTTTTCCTAGTGTTCTGAAAACACCTTAACAACAACAGCAATAACAACTTTTAAACCAACATTTTGATTGTTTCGAACAGGGACAGAAAGGATATCCAGGCCCATCCGGTCATCCCGGAGACCAGGTGAGATTTTGTTCTGTTGTGTCCTTTTCCGAGAATGCCTCTTGGCTAAGGATGGAAAAAATTAGTCAAAATATTCAAAAATTGATCAAAAATATATTTCTTGAGAGTCAGAAGCCCTGAATTTTTCTTTTGTACGGAGAACAGCATTCCTTGTGCGAGAGACAGCATTTTCTGCACAGAAGATTATGTTTCTGGAGGAAATATTTTCTGCAAGGAGAGGGCTGTTTTATTTCTGTAGAAAATGCTGTTTTCTGCACAGAAAACATGTGTAAATTTTTCACAGAATGGGTATCAAATTTTCCAGCATCCACTTAAATCAGCTTCCTCAGTCTGCCTAATGGTAGAGCCAGCTCTTTCAGTTCCTATATGTGCTGTCTTTTTTATTCATTTAAATCAAGAAGGCAGCTCAATAAACACAAAACAAACCCAGATACTAAATTCTCTAGCTCTGTTGAAGTGACATGGCAGGGAGACTTTAGGGTCTCTGCTAGGACTTGCCAGAAATTAAAAAAAGGATTTCTCATTCCTGAAAGAAGGAAATACAGAATATGGAAATGAGTCTACACAACTTGCGCTTCCCACTGAAAAATGAAAAATGTACGTGCTTTGTCTCTAGGGAGCAGAGCTGGGAGTTATAGTTAAAAAATGCAGCTTTGTTCTGGCTCTGGGGATAAGTCACAGCAGCTTCTCATTGAAGTAATATGATTTTAAATAGCCTTATGCCGGATTCTGTGTATATTTATGACATAGTCACTCAAACGGTTTCACTACCACACAGCTGCCAGTCTCTGGTGGGTGAAGCACAGGGAGACTTGCCTCTTGCTTTTAAATGCTTGCTGATTTTTAATTTGATGATAGGGAAACAGCTGTAAGTTTACATTAGCTACCCAACCCTCTGCCTGCACCAGTATATTAACATTTTGGCTGGAGTGGGCTGAAGAACCAGAGTGTAATTTAATTTTCTCCTATGCTCTCCCAACCACTTTTCTGTTTTGAGGAGTGTAATGTTTATAGTCTTTTTTTTTTTTAAGAAACGCCTTATGAATGACAGAGTTTGTTAAGACTGATGTGAAAGAATATTATACATAAATTCATTTAAGATCAAGTATATCAAATACTGCTGCTGGGAATTTGAAGTCTGTTTACTTGGGGCTTGAACAAGGCCTTTGTTTACCTTTATTTATTTTATTTATTTATTTACATGAATCTCCTGCCTTTCCTCCGTGGAAGTCAAGTATGCAGGGCTCTCCCCATAATTTCTCCCCATAATCTTTTTATCTTTTTATATACTACTAATGAACAAGATCTTCTGAATGTGGATCCATTTACAGCCAAAATGGCACCATCCACATACAAGAGAACAAGTTATCAACAGGTGTGGAGGAAATTCCAAGGTCTGCAAAAGTTTTTACAAAAACTTTAAGGTGGAGGAAAGAAAAAACCCCACAAGGAAGTAGAAAGACTCCCCAAGTTGTCCAATTAAAACTGAGCGTGCTCATAAAATGCTCTCTGAGTGGCTGGAGTCCACTGCATTACTTTGTTGCAGTGCCTACTTTAATTTCGTAAGTGGATCGATTAACGGCATCACACTGTGTGATGTGAATCCTTTGGCTGCATTATCATCTAGAGAAATTAATGAAACGTTATCGTTACAATGGCTTGTTTGTGAAATCAAACTAAATGCTTCCTATTCTGTCTCTCTTCCCCCCCCGACCCCCCCTTTTTTTTTGGGCAGGGTGAACGAGGACCTGATGGAAACCCAGGTGCCAAAGGTTATCCTGGCAGGCAGGTGCAGTAAATCTTACCGTGCTGTGCACAGCATAGGGATGGGGCGGGAAGAGTGCAGGTAGATGACAACAGCAGTGCCCCACAGCTACAGGGGGGCCAGGTTCAGTCTTAATGGGTTTACATCACTTTAATTCTCTGCACCAAGAAAACCAAGCCTGTCAGGAAAATGGGTTTTAGCCTCTCTTCTCTTCTGTATGTATGGTACAGACAATGGTGTAACAGTAAATGTTGAGAGACAGAGGTGCCCTTTGCAAAAAGTCCTGTAGATGGACCGTAAGGGATGTTTAAAGAAAGAGACAGAGATGCATGTGTCTATGTTGGTCAGTTAAAAAAACAACAACCCCAAAAAAGCATTCCTAGCAGTTTTCATCTCTCAGAAGAGCAGGCTTTTTGCAAAACATATAGATCTTAATGTCCAGTCCAAAAATCAAAGCCAGAATTTGAAAAAGCTACTTTGGGGTGTTTTTTGTTTTTTTTAAGATTTTAATGATTTGATTGACTTCTGAAAATTATAGTTTACCTTAACAGTGTATTACATAACTACTGTCTCATCTGAACAACCTACTTCATAATAGACCTTACATTAAATATTCTTTTGATAAAAGTGTCGTGCCAAAAAGTCTTGTCTGTTAATGATGGGCCTTGACCCACTGTTAAGTCCAAAGCCTGGGATATAAAAACAGATTCCACAAAACTGTCTTTTAACTATTCCTCTTCTTGCCGCTTGAGCTTTCTTGGTCAGTTTCCCAGATAGAGCTCTAGCTGAAGACTACTTTTGTGGGATGACTATCACCAAAATCTCCCAGCTAGTATAGACAGAGGCCATGTTGACTGGAGAATTCTGGGATGTTAAGCTTTCTAAAGAGAGCAATGTGATGTAGTGGTCTGAGCACTGAACTATGACCCTGGAGACGAGGACTTAATTCCCTGCTCAGCCATGAAAACTCACTGGCTGACCTTGGGCAGATCACACACTCTCAGCCCCAGAGAACCTCAGCTTAAGGTTGTCATAAGTCAGCAAAAACCTGAATGGATACAACAGCAACAAGCTTTATAAAGAGTAAGGTTCTCCATTTTTCCATTTTGTTTGATGAACTCCAAGGTTTAGAGACTTCTTTCGCTGATAGAAGAAGTTGGATGAAGGGGAGGGGGCGAGAATCAGCTCTGTTTTTCTTAAATCTCTTGGGGCCAACACAACACAGCTGTCTATACCAAATTCTCCAGGCTTTGGTATGTTTACTTTCCTGACTTGGTTTTTTACTACTTGTTACTTCTCTCAGCTGGTGTTGGCTTTTGCAGCGCTATGGAAAAGATGGAGGCGTTGGCTTCTTTTTGGCTCATGGATCGGAGGCAAAGGTATTAACTTTGGCCTGATGGGATTGGAAACAAACAAACAAACAATGATGCCTGAGCCAAAAAGAGCACAAGCTGACACTGGGGTCCTAGGGTGGTTTTGCAAAACTTCCTGAAGGGGTAAGGTGTGTGTGGGAGGTGTCGGAGACAAACTATTCCATTTCAATTATGAAACAGACAAATTCAGTCTGGCATCTGGCAAAAAGGAAATAACCGCAGAAGTCTACTGCTTTAAAAAAAAAATGAGAATGGAGAATGGATAATTTTAAATCTGCCAGACTTATAGCCTTTGAGCTTAACTCATCTTTGCAATTGCCTTCCCTTGCCCCTATTCCTACTCTGCCGTATCCAGAAACTGAAGAAAAGATGCGAAGTTCTCATAACTTTCTAGGCCTTATAGACTCTGTTAGAAGTTACTTCCTAGAGCAGGGGTGAAAAGACACAACAGAGGCCAGTGTTCACCACATGTGGTCCTGTACCAGGCCGTATCACAATATTTCCTTTGAGAACTGACTGAAAATGTGACCAGAAAAAACTCAGTGGGTGACTTTGGGTGCATCACACAGTCTCAGCCCCAGAAAACTCCACGATAGGTTCACTTTAGGGTTGCCATAAGTCAGAAATGACTTGAAGGCACACAACAACAGCAACATGCATGTGAGAGACTACTTTTCCAGAGTCTGGAAAAATGATGTTTTGGACTACGGCTCCCAGATTCCCCCAGCCAGCATGGGAGATTCTGGGAGTTGTAGTAACCTCCCCCACCTGCATTTTTTAAGTTTCCACTCATTAACAGTGTGATGTCTGTCCTTTCTGATTTGACATGCTGTTTCCTCTGCGTTGGCTCAGCTGTTCTGGAATGAGTTTGAAAGAAACTCCTCTGTTTGAAATCCAGATTTCTGCTGAGTCACCTTCCTGCAACGACTCGGCAATTTGTTTTTTTCAACGTTTGTTGTTGTTATCATCATCACCACCACCACCACCACCACCACCATCATTATCATTGTTGTTGTTATTACTTCTTAAGTTCCTTCCTAGCTATTTCTTGGACTAGCTCCCAACTGAGAGAGCGAGAGTGAGAGAGCAGCCCCAATTTGGCACAAGCCTGCAAAAGAGAGAAACATTTATAACATCTCCACATTTATCTGTCTTTTGTTTTGTTTTTGTTTCTCTCATCTTTGTGTTTCAGGGTTTACCTGGACCCGTAGGGGAACCTGGTCCAAAAGGCAGCCGGGTAAGTGAGAGGTGGTTCTTTGTCTTGCCAGGTTTGCCATTGACCGGTATGGGGGTTCTTCTTGACTCCAGGGGCCTGAATGCACACCACATGCAATAGTGTGTAAGGGAGCCCAGGCAGCAGCGGCAGGTCCTGCAGTTTCCAACAGAAAAAGCACCCCGGGGAAGAGACAGTCCCAAGTTGCTTGGACAAGAGAGGAGCGGCAGGGGAGAGGTGCTTAATTTTTTTTCCTGGTGGACATTTTTCTGGTCCAAACCGCTTCCCCCCTCCAGCCTGCTTTTTACCTGAGGCACCTGCTTCATCCTTGTGCACACTGAAGGATTTATGTGTGTGTTGGTGTGATATGATGCAGAGAAAAGGGTGGGAGTGGAAAGGTTGAAGCCCCTCTTGCTTTCTTGTGTTAACTTAGTTCCAGATTTCCTTTTCTGTACAAGAAATCACCTATGTATACACGTCACTGGCTTCTTGAAATTATCCTGTGATGATTGGGGCATATGAGCACACATGTTCATTTTTGTAACAGCAGCGAGTTTCTAGACCTCATGGAAGGAGAGAGAAGTTTTAAAAGGGCAGAAGTGGTTTATGAGAAATTCACAAGCTATTTCTATGTGGGTTTATTACCCTAAAACAACAACAACACTCAAACCTTCAAAGAATTGGAAGCAGCTTACATCCTGGTTCCTATTATCCTCACAGTGACCCTGTGAGGTAGGCTAGGGGTTGTGTCTGTGTGGGGCTGGGGTGCCTCAGCAAGATTTTTGCCTGAGTAGAGTTCTAAACCCAGGTTTAGCTATCCATGGTTCAGTATTCCAACCACTACTCCATCAAAGCGCGTCTGGGAAGAAGGACTGCACTCTGCAGAGCCGGGGTTGCCTCCTCAGCCCTGCTCAATGATCCAGAGTGAGGAACAGCTGGAAGTAATCTGCCTTGTCCTTTCCTCGGCCTGCCACCAGCTGTTGCAGAAGGAAGCAGCCGAAAGCTCTTGGCCAGTTCCGTGCAGGGTAATCTTTCTCAGTATCAAGGGCAAGTCAGAGGAGGAGGTTTGATTTCTCCATATCATGTACAGCTGAGAGCCTCATCTTTTTGTACTGAATACTGGGTCAAGAGCTAGCCACACATGTCCTGACTGGGCCCTTACTGTCAATTGTTCAGGGAGCACGAAGAAGAAGAAGGAGGCTGGAAAAGCACCGGAATTTCTCTGCCAGAAAGCTGGTTCATCCTAAATCCTGAGACTAAATGCATGTTTAGAAAGGATGGTTGCTCATTGCTGATTGTAGTAACAGACCACGAATAAAACCTGTGAAGAAGATGGATACCACAGTTTAGAGGGCTTCTGTGCCAATTGCTTAGGAATCCTCAGTTTTGGGTGCTTGGGTTACCATGTTTGTTCCATGCTTTTTATAATTTTTTTGCTTTTGCAGTTTAAATATAACACCCTTTTGGCAAGGCACTCCGAAGCAGTGCAGAATAAAAATATCAAAGAGTAATTTTAAGAGGCTGCTATAACAATAAAAGTATCAAATACAACGGGATGAGCAGCAGAAGGGCCAAAGTACCAAACACTCCTGTGTTAGTTAGCAAGGGAAAATACCTCCGAAAGAAAACCAAAAACTGAAAAAGTGTGTGTTTTGTTACCATCTAGAAAAGCAAAACCTTGAAGTACCTCCAGAGATACAAGTCTAGCTTTGGTAATTTGAGGCTATCCCAAGACATTCTTCTGCCTAGCCAAAAGAAGATGGCACCTCTTTCCTTTTTATGTACACAAGGCAACTGGATGGACACAGACAATGGGACAGCTTGCTCCACCACATATGAAGGAAGCAAGATGGGTAGGGAAGGGGACAAAAGGGCCTTAGATTGCACAGAAAACAAAAATTAGGCAAATGTGTGGAAGATAAATCTCTACCAAAACAGCCAAGTGGAATTTCCATTATGCTGAGACAGTGTACTTTTGAATGCCAGTTACCAAGGGCAAACAGCAATGAAGAGAACCATTGTACTCACACCTTGCTTTGGGGCTTCCCATAGTTGCCATGGTAACTACTGTTAGACCCAGGAATGATCAATGGTTTCCACGTCAGCAAATCACTCCATCCCTTGCAGCCTTTATCCCAGACTTTAAAGGAGCTCTCCACGGTGTCGAATCCAGTAATCAGAACAGATCCAGCACTTCGGATAGCTCCAAGCCCAGCTAAAACTTGGAGTGGATTTGCAGGTCCCACTGGCATAGGAGCCACCAAATGCCACAGACTGGACCTTAAGTTTGTTCCTTCAGATCTCTTCCAAAGACAACTTTGAGTTTATGATGAAGGGTTTTTTTTTTTCCAAAAATAGAGGACCAAATTTTTTGGCCTTCCTTGCTCCTCATACATCTAAGGACTATTGTAGGCATAGCCCTTTCTCACCATTAGATAATCTCCTCTGCAGGCCCTTCCTCCTCTGTTGCATTTCAAAAGCAACATGCAGGTTGCATGACTTTAAAGTCAAGCCCACCCCTTTCCCCTTCCTACTTTTTAATGACATCTTTCCTGATGAAGAGACATGGAGATCTGAAAAGCTTCCACACATTGTTTGTTAGCCTATTAACAGTATTATCTCAAAGTATGAGTTTTGGAATTAGTCTTGGTTTTGTTTGGAGATCTCCAGATTGGCCTGCATCTTAAAATCATATACAGAAGAATGAATGTGAACCTCTTTTGCACTCTTGCTTGGGTTTCCTGTCTAGCGGAGGTTTCTAAAGGCTGCTGCTTGTCCTCCACCCTTTGCGTGTGTGTGTGTGTGTGTGTGTGTGTGTGTGTGATAGAAGCAGAGCTTCAGTTAACGGCCTCCTACTCTGCGACTGCAATTATAAATCACAGTGACGCTCGGAGCCAATAAATCTGCCTCCCTCTGTCATGTGCTTGCCTTTTCCTTCTGAGCCATAACTGCTACCAGCTGGCTCTCTTCACCAGGAAAATTGCAAGCGATAAACAAAAGTTGACCCCCATCAGCAGTTTTCATTCTTGAATGCAAAAGAGACTGAGAGATAGAAGAGGAAGGAGGTAGGGGGAAGGGTGCTAATCAGCTGTCTAATACCCTAAAAATGACCATTCCCTATGGGGTAAGGGAGGCTGTGCTCTCAGATGTACATTTTTTTTTGGACACCAGAGGACAAAGGCATTCCTACGCAGAGGAGTGAGGGTAAATCATTGTTCCGGCAATCACAAGGTTTCCTCTGGCTTTTGGATTTCATTAGCTGACTGATTTGCCAAATGACAGTTTTGTTTGTTGTACGACGATTTGGCCCACAAGCTCGGCCATTAGCACAGCGGCAAAAAGTTTTATCCCAGCTGCCAAGAGGGAAAAACCAGTAACATTTTTGCTAAAGACGCTAATCAGCAGGCTGACCTCTGTGCTAGTTTCTAAAATGAAAGACAGGATTAATGTGTTAACACCAACTAGAGCAGTGCTTTTCAAGGTGGTGGTCCATGGGCTGGAGCTGCTGGTCCAAGATGAGTTTCCAGGAAAGAGAGAAACAGTTGTATCCAGTAGGCACGAATATGGTGTTGGTCTCTGACCCATATCAGATAGCTTAAAAATCACTGGACTAGAGGACTGCTTATGTCCTGCATTAGCTGAAGTTTCTGAAGCATCTTCTAGGGGCAACCTCATACACGGCTCATGGCGGAAGCCTAATCTGGATGTGTTTTCGTGGCATTATCTTCTGGAGTATCATGCCCTTGCTTACACTGAGCTTCATGCTCCAAAGAACTGAGTGGATCTCCCTCATGCACATACTAGAGGACTGATATTCCGAGTTGGTCTATGGGGATGTGAGCAAGGTACAAAGTTGGAAGTCAGCTGAAAAACATGTGGCCCAAAGGGGAAGATCTGGAAGAGGGGAAAAACACTAAGACTGGAGCGCCCAGTGGGAATTCAAAACACAGCAGGACAATTGGGTTTGGAAGAATCATGTAACTGGTGGGGTGTGGGGTGGGGAGGCAAAATGAAGGCATTGTCTTTCCAAATAAGAGTTCTCCCTCCGCCCCCGTTGTCCTTCAGCCTCTGGACTTTTAGTGTTGCAGAAAGTGAGGCACTGAAAAACTGCTCATGCTTAGAACTCTTCTGTCTGCTACATTTGCACTCCCTGGGCCACTTTGCCTACCCATTCTCTTTGGATGCCTAAGAAGTATTCTAAATGCTCAACTGAAGTTTTAAGTTACTGCAGTGCTAGAAATTGGAGGACTGGAGAAAGATTTCATTTGGAGGGGCAGAATTTGTAGGGGAGTAATTGTTCTAACTTTGCTCACCCTCTCCATCGCTCCTCCTCTGGTGGGGTAGGAGTCAGCCTGCAACGGGATATGGAAAGATGATTAGGGACAGGTATGAAAGGTCTTCGGATTCCAGCTTCCTATTTGTGGTTATGGGATATGGACTTGACCTGCAAAGCTAAAAAGACCGCTGTTGATTCACACCAGCCTTTACCAACTAACCTCGTTCCAGAAGTGCTGGCCTACAAATGGGCCCCTGAATTTGGGGCACTACGGCTTACAGAATCCCCCAGCCAGCATGGCTAATAGCAGGCTGGGGGCTTCTGGGAACTGTAGTTCAAAAGGCCATTTCGCCTGAACTCTGATCACAACTCCCACAACTCTGATCACTTCAAGTATGCTGGTCAGGACTAATGGGAGCTGTAGCCTGAGACACCTGGCGTGTGTCCAGGTTGTAGCTGCTAGTCTTCCTTGGCTCCTTCAGGTCTTTGGGGAATTGGAATTATTTCTTTCTTATCTGGTGACGTTGTCAAACCAATCCTACCAAGTGTTAACATTTTTTAAAAGAAAATGAATTGTTGTTAACTTGGACCCAAGCTCCGTTTCCTCTCAGGTGTGCTTCCGAACCAGCCAAAGGTAAGCCCCCTTTCCTCCCTCCCTCCCTCCCTCCGGCTGGCTGGCACCTTCTTTCCCGGAGTCCTCACGATCCCTGGCGTGGGGGTATGTGCCCTTGGACTACATCGTGGGAGCCAGCACCATGCAGTCCATGGGCATATACACTTGCCTCAAGGTTTATTTCGTCACGGCTGCCACCTTGCCCGGACCCAGTGCTGGAGGACGCTCTACTTGAACCTGAGGGACAGCTATGCCACTATTCAAACTTATGTCACCCTCTCCTCATCTCTTCAGAGAAGACAAAACCCTATTTGTTTGTTCCTCCCTCCACTTCCACAGGGATACATTGGTCCACCAGGATTGTTTGGGCTGCCCGGTACTGATGGAGAACGAGTGAGTATTTTTTGAAGATCAATGCAATTATCTATTGCCTTTGTTTCTTTTCTCTGTCTTTTCAGGGCTCTTGGTCTTCCTCTTCCTTGGCTCCCATGTCAGTGGGGCAGGGCAGTGAGACTGCTCCTGCTGTTGGGTAACTCTAAAGAAGCTGTCCAAGTCCTGAACCTGGTTGGCAGCTCAGGTTCAGCACTTTGGAGAGTTCCCTCAAAGCTGATGTTAAGATGTGGAACGGATTCATTGCTCCACTGACACAGGAACCAGCCACTGCCGCTGTCTTTGATAAGTGTGTGCTTTTTGCCTTATGTTTTGCCTTGCCTCAGTATTTTCTCCTCTGCTTCCTTTGCTATAAAGAGGAGGTAGAGCTAATAGTCCATTTTCATTTCTTTCTGAATTCTTAAAAAAAAAGAGAGAGAGAAAGAGAAAGGTGGTGGTGGTAGCGGTGCTGGTGATGACAGTGTGAGTGCTAAACTAAGGGATCAAGCCAAAGGAAAGTCCACTCTTGGTGACACAAAACAGTAAGTCTTTATTGCCCTTCCTGTTGAAGCCAGACTGACCTGCCTCACAGGGTTGTTGTGGTGAGGGGGAGAGACACAGGTGCCACCTTGATCACTTTGGAGGAAAGGCTGGACAGAAATGTAACTGGTGAAACAATGAACAAAATAAAATTCCAGCTGCACAAGATAATGTTGACATTTCCAAACAAGGTCTCTTCCACTCAGTGCCACAGGCAACTCATAGACTTCAGCAAGGATAGAGGCATAGCTGCTGTTGGCCGGGAGGGCTTTGCTCCTCGATCTTCCCCGCCTGAAATCCCTGTCCTGCCAGCCACAATGGCGGCAATTGCACTCAGGAAGGGCTCTCTTATATTTCTTGGTTCCAGGACTCTGAGCCCAAAGCTGTGCACCTGAGCAGATATCCCTTGCTGTGTGTATATGTGTGTGTGTGGGCGGGCAGGAGGAATCTGCCAATGCTTTAGAGTGGCTGATTTAATGCTTGTGTAACCAAACAAGAAACATAAACAGAAGGTTCTCAAGAGAGAGCGTCTTGGCTTTGGCCTACATTTGGTTCCAGACCAGTAGCTTAATTATTCCTCCTGTTAAGCTCAGTCTCTACTTCCTGGCCAGGGTCAGGGGACACCTGTGTGTGTGTGGTTGTCTGTGTGCATGACTGTTCCTCAATTTAGGCAGGAAAGGGTAGCTTTAGAAGGCTAAACTCAACTTCTTTCCCATTGTTCCCTAAGGAAGCCATTTACATTTTGGCTTGCAACAGTCATGCAAAATCCCCCTTTCTGTTTTTATTTAGATTCTTCCTCCTCCTCCTCCTCTTCTGTTACTATTATTATTTATTTATTTATTCATCTATATTCCACCTCTCTCCTATTGTAATTATTGCTGCTGCTGCTGCTGCTAAAACTATTACTACTAAAATTGTTTCCTGCCTTCTTCCCAGTTTGGGACTCAAGATAGCTTTACAAGAGATAAAAAACAGATGGTTAAAAATTCACAAAGTGCAAAAGTTAAAAGGTGATTAAACTATCAAAAAATATAAAACCAATTAAAAACATAAAGCAACCCATACATGCCATTCTAACCTCCCTGGGGAGGGAGTTCCAGAGCCAGGGGCAGCCACTGAGAAGGCCCTTTCCCGCGTTCCCATCACATGTACTTTGGGGGTTGTGGGACAGAGCATCTCAAAACACAGGGCAGTCCTTCAGATAACCTGGACCTGAGCCATGTAGGTTTAGTTGAGCCCGGAAACAGACAATGTTGGGCCTCTAGGTTGTCTTGCCAAACACAAATACAGATTGAAAGTGTGTAAAAACATCAGCAAGACCTTCTTCTCTTTCTTCTCCAGCAGACTTTTTGATGTTTTCCCCCTCTCTTTCTGTTTGTTTTTCAGGGGATCCCCGGAGTTCCCGGGAAGAGGGGCAAGATGGGTAGGCCGGTAAAGTTTTTCCTCGTCTATTATGCAGACTTTTGCTCAACATAAATTTTAAAGAAATGGATGAGGGCGTGGCAGCAGTGGTGGTGGGAGTCAGGAAGGTGGCTGGAAGGATGTGCATGGTTGGAGGAACGTGAACTGCTTATAGTTATGGGTTCGTCTTTGTATTGTGTTTGGCAAAGGGAAAGGTATATGAAGTAAACCAATTTATACATGGTGTGCCCATAGTTGCCAGTGATTTGTGTCACTTCCTGTTACTGTTTTGAAGGGGAAATGAAGGGAAAAGGAAATATTTGTGGTGATTTATGAAGGGTTATTGGGGGTTGGGGAAAGTTTTTGTGTCTTTGCCTGATTTGGGGGGACTTGGGTACAATTTTTGGGGTTATATTTGTCCAAAGCTGCACAAAAAACCCTTGAGGGATTCATCCTAATTTATCCTAATTTCTGGCTTTGGTGCTCTTGAGAATGTGTCAGGGTAAGGTATGTTTGTGTTGAAGTTCATGTGTGCAGGAGGAAATGTACATCCTGCCCGTACTTCTATGTATAATTTTTCTCTTTCTCCCCACCTATTGCAATGGTTTTCTGCTCCTACAGAGCATCTTCCACTGCAAAATGCCCACATACTGAGCAATGTACCTTTGTCTCCCTTTTCCTCTCCCATCCATTCCCCATTTTGTTCTATCGCTTCACCCTGACAGCAGTTTTCTTGTGGTCTTTCTCACAATAAACAGCATGTGAGAGTAACTGTTTCCCCCCTTTACTTATTAGACTATGGGATGAAAAAGACATGTGGGCAGGGCGGGGGAGAGTGAGCAGAGAAACAGTTATATCTGCCAGAGATAGTGACTGAGCGGTCATACTTGAGGCATCTTGAGCTCATTGCTGTAAAACTGTTTTTTTTTTTTTTAATGATTGGAGAAAATCTCTGACTCTAACGTAAACTAAACAAGGCAACGGTTGTTAGGTATGGAGGTCTGGTCAGGGTTTTTGACATGATTTCACATACATTGCGCCTGAGTGCTCAATGTTTTCCAGCTGTTGTTTTGGCTTTTGCAATACTCCATTCAGAAACCTCTTCTCTGCGCTCACTCCATGCTATACAATACTGTCATTTTTGTTTTTATTTTTTTAAACAAATGGACTTCTCCCCTTCCCCACTCTGCTGCTACCCTTGGGGAATGGTGGGGATTCGATTTTTGCAAATATGTCTTGCTTAATTCGGGATCTTTCTTTCTTTCCTTTTTTTTAAAAAAATCTATTTATAAAAACATGTGTAACTAGAATGCCAAGCTGCAATGTGCAATTAAAGTAATCTAAAACACATATTTTAAAACTGATCTCTACATCAGTGGCAGCATTGTTGTTGCTGTTATGTGTCCTCAAGTCGTTTCTGACTTATGGCAACCCTAAGACAGGGTTTTCACAGGGTTTTCTAGGGCTGTTTTCCATGTCCAAGCAGGGAATCGAAGCCTGGTTTTCAAGGTCTGTAGTCCAAAGCTCAGTTCCTTACGCCATGCTGGCTCTCCAATGGATTCTGTATTAGTGGTGGTGGTGGTGAATCCATGTTATATTTTAGTCTGAATTTTAAGGTGCTAAACCAGGTGTGGGTAAAGTGCAGCTTACAGGCCTCATGAGGGCCATTTGTGTGCCTCCTGGGATCAAATATTTTTTTGAAAAAAAAAAAATCCTGGCCTTTTTGTTTGTTTTTCTCCCAAATGACCCAAAATAACTTCTGGGGGTGTGGAAGGTACTTTCACCATGTTTGGAGTCCCCCAGGCCCCAGAGAGGTCAAGACAAAGTTTTGCAGTTTTTTTCTCTTTCTGCAATCCCATTCTTTGCTTTGAGGAGAGATGCAACAGGCAGCCCTCTTGACATTTGTTACATGGAGTGTGAAAGAGGTGCCATCTTGTTGTTTGCCTCTGGCAGCAAAATATCTTGGTCTGGTGCTGTTAGTATTGTTTGTTTTATATGCTGCCTTCCTCCTAGAGTGAGACCCAAAGTGTTTCCAGAAAAGTTAAAAACATTAATAAAACATTTAAAACAATTGAAAACATTAGAAAAACATATACCATTCTAAGAACCTTAAAAATTTTTTTAAAAACATCTTGATAAATTCAACAGCCCATCTCTTTACAGACTAAAAGCCGGCTTAAATAAAAATGTTTTTGCCTGCTGGTGAAAAGGGGAGATAGTGTCCTCTGTCTTGCATTCTGGGGTGACATATATCCATTTAGCCCCCTGGTCAAGGGCTGATTTCTTCTGTGTTTGTGTAAGCAGCGTCCCTTCCCAGGGACAGATTTTTTGAAATGCTTTTGAGCATCTTTCTCCCTCCCGGCTGGACTGCTTTGCTCTATAAGCGGACCAACGTATACACACCAGTGAAGGGGAGGCTCTGCAGCCAGATGTTTACATGTCCCTTGCTCTGATTGCTACAAAGCCTCAATAGATGGAGCAGTTGGGAATCTGCCGTTTGCTACATTGTGTGGGCCTCTTGGAATGATGTAAGGATGTGAAGAGAGAGAGAGAGAGAGATTAAAATAGACGGCACTGGACGTGAGTCAGAGCTTGAAATCTTTCCAAAGGGAGTTCAGCTCAGCGGGACGTGAAAGGAGCATGATGACTCGGTCTTGGAAGGAAGAATTTGACAAGGCTTCCCCCCTGCCACCACCAACGCCATCTCTTACTCCATTTTTACTACTTTCTCAGTCCACCAGGAAGGCAAGTCTGAGTGAGAGCTCAGTGGTTTCCTTGCATGGTGGTAGTCAAAGGGAATATTATTTCTCTCACGCCATCTATGAGCAATGGGGAAATCCTGGCTAATCTTTACCCATTTCCTTTGGGTAAACTAGATTCACACAGTGTTATTTATAAGAACTCAAATTAACTCCCGTCTCCTCTCTCTCCAACAAGAAACAGACCATTTTTAAAAATTCCCAGTACAAAAGTACAAGCAGTGCTGGAACCTGGAAAAATTACTATTTTGGGTGACTGCATTCAGCATTTCCCAGTCAGCATGGCCAGGGGAGGTAGAATTGTTGTTAATTGCGAACAAGTTCACTTTGATTTATATTAACACTATGGATGAGAGACCTTGGTCACCCTATCCTCAGCTGCCCTGCTCAGGTCTTGCAGATTCAGAGACGTGTCTTCCCTGATTGAGTCTATCCATCTTTTCCTACTACCTTTCACCTTCCCAAACGTTATTGCCTTTTCTAGTGAGCCACGTCTTCTCATGATACGTCCAAAATATGACAGCCTCAGTTTAGTTATTTTGGCTTCTACTGAGAGTTCAGGAAGTCTCTTGTTCATAGGGCTGGCATAAATTGAAGCTGACTTGATGGCAATTAAGAATAACAAGCAAACGTAAAGGTAACTATGAACTAGGACGCTTTGGACTGATAGTTCCTCAGGAAGTTCAACGACACAGAAGTCTTGGTGCTCCTGGTTCTTGCTGTCTGATCTTTTTTTGGTGGGGCTCAGTGTCCCTGGCCTACATTACAGGGGCTCAAACCCTGTGCCCTGAGGTCCTTGGATCATTTCATCTTGACACTGTCCCTGTTCAATCTGGCAAGGGGGAAAAGATTTCTATTCACAGAACAGCTTCTTTGTTACTGCTGACATAAACTTTGAGGTGGATGGGTTGTTTTCTTTTATTCCTTTTCCCTATTTTCTCTCTATATTAAATTAATCCTGAACTTGATTCCCCACCACCACATGTTCTTCCTCTCCTCTCTACTTGCTTCTTTTCCCCCCCTTCCTCTTAAAAATAGTTTGATTTGCAAATTCCATGCCTGTGGGGAGCGTCCATTGGGCACTGACTCACCTGGCTGGAGCCAACTGGCAAGTGTCGCCTTTCTCAGACAAGACCAGAGGGTTGGGTGGCTCACACAGTGTCCATACTGAGCCAACAGGAAAATAAAAATCCCATTTTTGAAGAATGAGCCAATTGGCTGGAAAGACTTGCCAGGATTGTTGGAGATTTCTGTCAGATAACCTCCTTTTACTCTAGCAAAGGGGAAGAGTTTTCATCAGAACTGGATGGTTGGTGCTCTTCGTGAATGATTGGAACCCATTTTAATTGCTGTTCACCTAATTGTTTTGGATTGGTCATCTGTGGTCTATACCACCAATAGCCAGAGCTTGAGGGAAAAAGGGATTTTGAGAATTGTAGTGATATTAAATTTCAGAGTTTTACAAAATTACACTTCTTTTTTACCTTTCTTTTTAAAGCAAAAAAGGAAGAACTGCCTCTCTTGGAATCATTCGGGAGTGGCAATTCATCTTCAAAATAGATTTTTTTAGTGGGGCTGGGTGGGTGTTGCACTGTTTAAAATTAAAAAAGATCCATGTTATTCAAAATCCAGAACCAGACTTTTGATTTTGTTTCTCCCACCCTGTATTTTATTTTATTTTATTTTGGTTTGGTTTGGTTTTCCTTACCTGTTTTTGGCATTTTTGGTAATCCATGGAGCCCACAGGCAAGAAAATGCCAGCAAATGCAAGGAAGTTGCCAGTCTATAGTCTTAAGAGAAAATAGAAGTCAAGGATGAAACACCAGGCCAAGAACCAAGAACAGTCAAGGATGTAATAACAGACTAAAACCTGGAAGTCATTGGTGGAATGAACTGGAGCAGGAAATCCATTTGTATTTCCTCCTTTCCAGTAGGATCCAATGAGAAGCCAGTCCAGGACCTAACAGCACTTTATTGACAAGCTGTTATTGGCAATTCAGTCGCTGACAACTACGAGGCAGTCTCTCATGGACCCTGGGATATCCTGAGAGCAAGGATCCATGTGATGGTAGCACTGGCCCCCAATTTTCCATCTGTGGAACTTAAAATCCAAAAATGCTGAATGTCTAAAAAATAATCCCACAAATATTCTACATTCTGAAGAGAAAGGGATTCAGAATTTAGAGACAAGACTGTGGGATGAGAATGCAAAGTTCTTGCAGCAGCCCAGATTTGAGCTTCATTCCTTCCTTCTCTCTTTCTTTCTTTCCCTCTTTGGATTACGATTACAAGAAAAGGGATTCCATCTAAGGATTCGGAAGAACTTAACTGGTAGAGGTTGTTGAACAGTGGAATAATCTGCCTCAGAGGTTGGTGGATCTCCTTCTTTGGAGGTCTTCAAGCAGAGGCTGCATGGCCATCCTTTGGAATTAGATTTGCCTAAGTGGAAACTATACATGATTCTTGTGCCATTAGCGGTTGTGTAGAAGAGGGAATTTCGGCAGGTGTTACTTGTTACCTGGTTTCATGAGAAGCGATGCCTGATGATATTCCCTCTTCCACCCAACCATTGCAGGTATAGGACCTGTTTTTAGTTTTCAGTGTGGCAACCCTATTTGGGGGTGCTTCAGTTATGTATGACAGGGGTTAGATTGCTGTTGTAGTTCCTTCCAATTCTGTGATTCTTTCTTTCTTTCTGTCTTTCTTTCTGTCTGTCTGTCTGTCTTTCTTTCTTTCTTTCTTTCTTTCTTTCTTTCTTTCTTTCTTTCTTTCTTTCTTTCTTTCTTTTTCTTCAGTAGACATTTTTTGTTTTCTTCCTCAGTTACCCATCCCGTTCCTTCTCCAATACTTCAGCCTTTGTAGTAGAAAGAGGAGGGTGAATAGCTTATCTGTGTACTGATGGCAGTGACTAGCTTGTAACCATCACTCCTTGCACCTCCTTGGCCACGGCAGGCTTGGAACCCAGCTGTGCCCAGTTGGGAAGCTGCATAACTTTCCTGTTTGTAAAGAATGCCCAGAAATTCAGAGCAGCCAAATACAAAAGAGCAACACCACTGTCCTCTTGCTAGCATGTGTTGCACGCTGCAGGAGAAGGGCAAACGCCACTAAGCTGAAATGCTCGGAATGCGAGCTGTGTGTTGATCATGCGATTGGGGAAAGGTGGACCAAAAGCACAGTGGACAAATAAAGAAGGAGTCTGTGTTGGTGGGTGGAACTCCTTTGTAAATAGCAACGCTTTTTCATTGCTCAAAGTGGGATGTGTCTGGCCATCAGGGTTAGGTTGCTGCCTTAGGTCAGGTCTGATTATTTGTCAGGTCTGTGCGTTTTGAGGGCAAGAGAACTCCAGAGTCTCAGATGAAGGTTGTCTTTGCCGTCACAGGATCATTTTAGATGAGGTCACAAGGAACTGAGCCAGTGGCCTTCTGTATTCAGTACAGAGGAACATAAGATGCTGCCTTATAGTGAATCAAACTGCTGGTCCATCAGGCCCAGCAGTTTCAGTTTTATTATGAATTTACAGGTTTTCCGGGAGGATTTTTTCCAGAGTGCAGATTATACACACTGCCACTGAGCCATTGATTGATTTGTTTGATCTGATCATTATATATTGCCTTTTGCTTGGAACTCAGACTCAAGGTAGCCCACAAGAAGTTTTAACTAGAAGAGAGGTACTGATAAAAACAGCACCTCCAATTGGACACCTCATCCTAGCTTTCGGACAGTTGGTGGAGGCAAATGGATACATACAATATAATCTGTGAACCAACAACATGGATTCAGATTGGAAGCTATGCCAACTAAGACAGTAATGCAGAGGGATCTCGTAGCACCTTTGAGACTAACTTCATCACATGCTGTCCATCACCTAATTCTCTTTTGTAAATCCAGTCCGTGAAAGCTTGTGCTACAAATGTCTTTCTCTCAGGGCCCATTCACACTGCACAATTATAGTGCTATCATTCCACTTTAAATGCCATGCTTTTGTTCTATGGAATCCTGGGATTAGCAGTTTAGGGAGGGGCATTTAGGATTCTCAGCCAGAACACTGCAGTGCCTCATCAAACTACAAACCCCAGGATTCCACAGGACAGAACTATGGTAGTTAAAATGGAATCATAGTGCTATAATTGTGTGGTGTGAATGGGCCCTTAGTCTCAAAAGTGCTACAGTTATATCTGCATGCTGATACAGACTAGTATGGCTCTGTCTTTGAATAAGATAGTAATGTGTATAAAATGTATTTGCAACTCTGTACTTAAAAACTCTGGTTTGTTTGTTTGTTTAAATCATTTTTAGTTAAATGTAAATATGAGGCTTGTATGTGGCTGAAAAGTTTCCATTCGTGAACTGTTTGAATTAAACAATGGATGCTCAGTAATAGTTTCTTAAAAATGATGTGGCTTCTCATAACCTTTTTTTTTTTTAAAGGAAGTGGAAGGTTTAATTGGCTTTTTAGCAAGGATGGTAACCCATTTGAACAAAGTGGATTCACTGAGGGTGGTGAAACTTTTTGATGCTATGTAAGTCTTACTACTAAAATCCTAGCAACCTGAGTTAGAAGTGTTGTTACAGCCATTTACAAGAGTGGAGATTGAACCTGGTCTGAAAGCTCGAAGCACATCCTTTTGATTGACATTGCAGGTAGCTTATATGCCAAATATCTGCTTGGTAAATGGAAGGACTGTGCTCTGCAAATGATAGTTATCTTCGAGGAATAAACAGAATTCAGATCAGTTCCCTCTTGCCCTGAAAATGGATAATATGCTGACTCTTGCCCATCTGATTAACCAATATGGAAAAAGCTGAAAGAAAAGATCATTTGTATCCATGCCTGTGTTGACTTGAAGGCTGCCTTTGATTCTATAGAATGAGGGTGGGGTAGGGGGGATAAGTTATGTGCAGAACTTGGAAGAACTAATCTCCAGCTTGATCATAGGTTTTGGCATTGTAACTCTGTGCATAGACCCTCTTTTTGAAAGCTGAAACTGCCTTCCGTGGTCAATTGCTAAATAATATCCATGCAGAAGAAGAGAGAGCATAGTTGACCCCTTTCTCTTTAATTTTTACATTATAATAATGAGAGGAAGGAGAAGAGGAGCAGTAGCAGCAGCTTGGATTATAGATATGGAAATGCCAGGGGACAGAAGAATTGAAGACAAATAGAGGAGAAAGAAGATGAAATATCGAGACCTACAACTGGAGATTTTCTGCCACTGGGAAAAGAAAACAACTGTGGCAGTTCCAGTGGTGATAGGGGCTCTGGGAGCTGTTCCAAATGGACAGACCAAAAAAATCTGAATGCAATGACCTTAGATAGGATCCCAACAGGACAATTACAAAAAGTGACATTGCTTGGAATGGGCTGCATTATTGGATGATACCCTTACAGGGTAAAAAGATTGAGAAAGGCTGTGGTAGACTGTGAAATGTGATGATGATGATGAAGTCATGATAGTAGTTGTAAAAATTCTGTCTCTATCTGTTTCTATCAGTGAAAGAAACTTTATTTCTTGCGAAACATGTTACAGAGCTAAGCTGCCACATCCTGGTGCTGAGGGTTATGATGGCACAGATACATCCGTCTATACTGGTGGAGAGGACGTTTGCCAGTGGTAATGTTGTCGTTGTTGTTATTGGTAGCAACACGTCTTCCCTAACTGGAGCCTCAGAAACCCTTCTTGGAGACAGACTTCTTGAGACCTCAAGGATTATACCAACTATTTTATGTATATGTATATTCCTTCAGGTTGCCTGTTGACTAATGGTGATCCCATGAATTTCCTAGGATTTCCTTAGGCAAGGAATATTCAGAGGTGGTTTTGCCATTTCCTCCATCTGAAATCTAGCCTATAACACCTGGTATTTATTTGCAGTCTCCTATCCACCTACTAGCCAGGGCTGACTCTGCTTATCTTCCAAGATCAGATAGGATCTGGTACCTTTAGGGCATTTAGGCCAACATAGCAACTGTGGGGAGAGCCAGCATGATGTAGTGGTTTGAGCATTTGACTATGACCCTGAAGACCAGTGTTTGATTCCCCGCTCAGTCATGGAAACCCACAGGATGACCCTGGGCCCATCACAGCCGCAGAAGAGTCCATGATGGTTTCATCTTATGGTCACCATAAGCTGGAAGCAGCTGGAACAACAATAACTATTGGCTACTTACAGAGATCCTCTAGCTGGACAAGGGGCTCAGGTGGTTTGGTTGCCTTGCAGGTAAGCAGGTGCCTTGAAGCCCCCTCTCACATTGTCAGCCCGCATACAGGGGCTGCCAGGTTATGCCAGCCAGCCTGAGCCCTGCAGATGAGACACAGCTTCAGTCTTGCTGCTAACACAAGTGGGGAGGAAACAGTGGTCTGAATCTTTACTTATTTCAATCTTGGATGCAACAGCAAATCATTCCAAAGGTTTTCTCCCTGCGGGATGAGATATCTAGAGTTTTTGTGCATTGATGATATTCTTTTGGTGGGAAAAAAAACCATTTCTGCAAAAAATGTACACAGCTTCCAAACATGAGGCTGGCGTAAGGAGTGAGTGGTTTATACATCATCAGGGATATGGCTATCAGCGCATGCTTTCGGTACAGGTGTTTGTCATGGTGTGTTTGTACTTTGTTGAGGGTGGCACTGCTGTTGCCCTATCTCGGGGTGGTATTTATTTTTTGTCAGAGCAATGTGGGTGACTGGGTCCTTTCACTTAACCTATATGTTTAAATCAATCTAGATTAGAGTGGTTAGAAAACAGAGCTATTTAAATGTTGTGCCAAGATATTTCAGTTTTTTGTCTTCTTCAGTTGCTCAAAATAAAAGGGGCGACTGCGGCTGAAGAAGGCAGAAGCTGAAATATCTTGCTACAACATTTAAACAGTTCTCTTGGTTAATCACTTCATAAATACAGGTTGTAAATGATTAACTGCATCTTTCTCGACTTGTCAGAAGTTGTTTTTAAACCATCTGCACATGTTGGATTGATTTACACTTTGAATATTGAGCTTGAAGGAAAGCTGAAATAACAACTCAGTTAACAGATAATCAGCAACAATTGGCAAACAAGACTGTTCCTCTTGTCACCTTTTTTTTTTTTACTTCACATGCTGAGTAAGAAAAGAGGCAAAAACTTTTAATGTCTTGTACTTACCTCCTTCATTACCATATACTGTTCTGCTTTGTAACCAAGAGGTTTTCTACCCTCTCTCTCCTCTTTTCAGGGCTTTCCTGGAGATTTTGGGGAACGTGGCCCTCCGGGCATTGATGGCAACCCAGTAAGTTGGCAATAATTCAGTTCTGATGTCTCTCTGTTAGAGTTTGTGAGGGGGTCATCTCTTGGCCAATTGACGTAAGACCCCTTTGAAGCAGCCACCCATCTCTGTTGTCGCGTTATGTTCCCTCTTGAAATTTTTTCCTTCTTTTATACAAAGTGCTAAACATCTAACAAGCATGAGGTCAATGAGGTTCAATTCCCCATTCTCCTTATATCTTCTCTTCTGTTGCACTCCTGCTGTGGACTTCATCAGCTGGGAAGAATGACAATCCAAAGCCAACGACAATAAGGCTGACTTTGTTTTCTGATTTAAAAATCCCCAATGCTCCCTTCCACTTCGTTCTTACGGCACTTGGTGTAATTCTGTCCTGCCTTCGCTTGGCACTGAATTCATGCAGGGAACAGCTAATTACATTTATGGCCACCCCGAGGCATTTTGCTCCCAGAAGCAACATAATGAGTGCATAATGTTGAGAAAGTAGACAGAGAAGCTCTGGAGTGCAGCAGGCACCTGGCCCCACAGACCAGTGGTGACCACAGCCAGGTCACTGGGCTTCAGCACCAGCATACAGCCAGAGATGTGGTGCCCCTCTCAAACTCTGAAACGCTTGGGCATAGCTCAGCTTCAGTGGCTCCTAACCCTGGTGTGGCCTGAGTACCAACACCTTCCCCCAGCATGGGATCTTGGGGAACTGGAGGTGTCCCTTTAAGATGACCCACTTGGTGAGAAGGGGCAGAGTCTGAGAGGAAGCATAAAAGCCTTCAGCACAATCTCAGCCCTCCTTGGAACACGTTGGTCTCTGGGAGCTCTCCTAGGTGCTGTAAGGTCTGTCCTAAATTTGCTGCCTCTCTGGGCTTTTGGAGGTTGCATATTCCAACCCTCTTAATTGTACAGAGTAATTAGGATGAACCTAAATGGTAGGAGATTTGGGACCACAAAGTTAACAACAATGATTTTAATTATTCTAAGAGGTGTTATATCAGTATTTTAAAATAAATATACTACAGTGATTACCTACATGTGCTTACAAAAAAATGTCATGATATTGGCAAAGGAGTTTGAAACACCATAATTTGTTCTGTATAGAACAGAGATGCGAAAAATCTTCCAGTCTAGATTTTGTTCTGTTCTTCAAGATCCCAACTGCCTTTTCGTCCTGTCCTTGTTTCATTGAAAGACTTTTTAATTTTTCCTGCATGGAAATTCATGTATGTCTTGTGCATACCCCCTTTTCTTGATGCATGTGCTTTGTAATTTTTTTAACTGGATGCCTTAAAAAGTGTGCATTTTTGTACAAATTTTCTGACTTATGGTGGAGGGCCAAATGATTCTCACCCATGGACTAAAGCTTGCTTGTGTGCATTCTTCAAAGATACACTTTTTTGTTGTTATTGCGGACATCTATTTGTACATAATTTGAAAATAAAAACCAAATAATCTGCTGTTTGCATGTTCCCCCTAATGATTGAAAATGTAAGAAGTGCACTCACTTCTGCTAAGAGTCTTGTTGTTGTGTGCCTTCGACTCATTTCTGACTTATGATGACCCTAAGGTGAACCTCTCATGGGGTTTCCTGAGGCTGAGAGAGTGTTATTTGCCCAAGATCACCCAGTGGGTTTTCATGGCTGAGTGGAGATTCAAACCTTTTTCTCCCAGTGTCCTAGTCTAACACTCAAAGCAGTACACTACACTGGTTCCCTGCAAGGCATATATATTTATTTAAATATTGACATACTTAATTATTGCTAAAATTAGGCAATTTAGTAGAGCAGGCCCCCTGAGTCATTGAGATGGACCTAAGTGTTGGTTTACCATTCCATAGTTGAATTTAGTGCTGCGTTGAAGCCATAAATCCTAACTTAAAACAATTAAGGAGCCCTCCCCAAAAAAGTGCCCCCACTTGATAGCAAGCTATATCCTCAGCAGCCAGTTAACTGATAAAGACTTTAACACCTGTTGTGTGTTATCACCATTTCGAAAGCATCTCGGAATACTTGGCACCGGACCTTAGCCCCAAGCCCCGTCCTCTACTTTCTGGGTATTTGGCGTATTTTTATGTGGGGTGAAGGTTAAGAGCTGTTCCGTTCTCCAGTCCTGTACACAAGCACACATGCACATTCCTCTAGCTAAGTTAACTTTTAGATTTTTTTTGGCAGACCGAGTGGTGAGTCAGACCTGAATCCAAGAGACCTGGGCTCAGGTTCTGCTTTTGAACCAAACTTTCTGCCAGTCTTCCTCGCTCAGCCTCAGTTCCCCCATCTTTAAAGTGGGAGTAGTAGTGAGTGTTGTAAGATGAACAAGACACACACTCATGCAGTTAAAATAGGCATTCTTTAAGACTGGGAAAAAAGAAAAGTCACAGGGCTTCTTTCTCTCTCTCTCTCTCTCTCTCTCTCTCACTCTCTCCTGTCTCCAACCTTCCTCCTGCTTCCCCTCCCCACTCAAAACTGCACAGTGAAATCCTCTCCTGGCCATTTCTGGGAGGAGGAAACTGCTCTCGCTCACACTTAAACTGCAAGAGGAGAACAAGCAGGCCTTGTGTCTGGAAGGAACCACTGCCCCCTTTTCATTAACATGCCTGCTGAAGATGGAAGTGCAAGATTGCCCAGGCAAAGGAGGGGGCAGCTCTCTCTTTCTCACACACACACACACACACACCGTTCCCTTAAGCTCTTGCCACACTGAGGCACTTTTGAGTCTCCGTTTTGTCGACAAAGAGAGGGCCATAACTGTGCTGAACTTTTTCTTTTAGGGAGACGTGGGAGTCCTAGGCCCTCCTGGAGTTCACGGACTCATTGTAAGTATGGAGAAGACAGGAGGGTTCCCCCCACCCTTTTTCCTTCCATCCTGGGACTGGAGTTGGATGGGGGGGGGTGCGTTGCATTCTCTTGGAGACTCTTTCCATGACATGCAATTAGAGCCACACAGGAATTGCACGCTGTTTATTTTGTTTGGGATGGAACAGAGGACGGGTACGGGAGGATGAAAGTCCAGCGCTTCCAGAAATGGCAAAAGCAACTGTGGAAAATTACCTTTCTGGGGAGGAAGGTGTGTTTTGATAGATTAGGAGGGAGCTGTGACTGTAACTGAGAAGAGGGCCTTCTCCCCAGAGGGCTTGGCCCTATCTGCCTCTGCCCAACAGGGACAGGCCAGCACATTTCCCTGCCTGAATAGACAAGGGTGGCTAGACTTTGTGGAACAAATGGTCAGACTCATTATAAGGTAGTTTCAGGAACTTCCTATGATGGGACCATACCTGCCATTAAGTAGAATGAGTCAGTGGCCTCAGGCAGCACATACCTTGATGCAGCAGCAAGGTTCTGGAGGAAAGTGGGGACTTGCTAAACTAGCCTGCCCCCTCCAGAGGTGGTGGAAGGTGCTCATACTCTTACCAGTGAGGAAAGAAGATTCAATTGCTAGTTCTGATGGCTTTTTATACATGCCATGGGAATGGGTGGGTCGCCATCTTGTTCTTTGACTCAGGCAGTGAAATATATTGGCTTGGCACAGGGCTTTCTATGGAGGGGAGGTTTATCTAGGGATAGGAAGTCATTTACTGTATATAATTTTATATATTTATTTATTTGTTTGTTTATTATATTTATATGCTGCCTTTCTCCTAGAGTGGGACCTAAGACTTATTCTCTTGTATAAGTTGACCTCACTTATAAGTCAAGGGCAGGTTTTGGGGCCAGCATAATGGGTTTTGATATAATCACGGATAGTGGATATGGATAGGTCAAGAGTCTTTCTGTGGGGAGGAGAAAGTTCTAGTAGATCCTCAGGGGGCCAGTCACCCCAGACACCACCAACATTTTCCCATGTAGGCATTCAGAAAGGCCGTTTACCACTCTACGCAGAGAAGGAGACGGTTCTTTTTTTTCAATAAAAATTAAGGTACAGTATTAATTCTTATACACAGACACACACACAAAAGGAATAACCCCCTTCTTTGAGTAGAGTGGTGAAAGATCAGGGCTTAGTCCATCCCAGGAGAACCTAAAAGAAACACTGACCCCACCTCTGCTCCTTCTGCTGTAGTGGGGCTTCTGGCTTCTTTGAATGCCTGGGTGGGAAAATGGCACTTCCTCTCAAAAGAGCACTGAGAGAAAGTGGCTAGGCCCTTGGATAGCCCCTCTAAAGTTCGTGTTAAGATATGGCATGGAATCACTGCCCTACTGCCATGGGAGCTGCCGGCCAACTCTGTTGTGAACTTGACAACAAGCGAAGCTGCTGCTGCTGCTAAGAACTGGCTGTTAGATGGCTAGAAGCTCCTTTCAAGTAGTAGAGGACTACTCAAGGCAGGACTTTGGGGGTTGGACACGCTCTGCTCCGTTCAGCAGAAACAAATAAGGGTCTCCTATTGCTGTTTGAGGCAGAAAATCCAACAGGTGCCTCTTTCCATATCTAGCAGTAAAAATATAATGGTAACAAAATAAGTAAGGACTAGTTTGGTGACCTTACTGGAGGAGACCTCCCTCACTTTGCGTAATGATAAGGTTGGCCTTAACTCTTCAGTCCCATTTAAATACCACCAAGATTTGTGGCCATTACAGGTTGGTGAATTCTGCCGATTAATTGTGCACTGTCTGAGGAAGCCTTTCCTTTAGTCTGTCCTGATTTTTATCTGGCATTCAACTCCATCAGATATAAGCCCAAGTTCTAGTTATCCTGAGGGATTCAGGAAACATCTCCTTGTCCGTTTTCCCTATATAATGCATGATTTCATAAAACCTCTACTGTGCTTGGCCTGCCTCATCTTAGTCTTCTGTTGCCCCTCAAACTAAAATCCTCAAATGTTGTAGCCTTCCTCCTATAGGAGTATTGCTCCAACCCTTTTTCTATTGAGTTTTGCAATTCTGCAACATCCTGTTTAAAAGAAGGCTGTATCTTTTTCCCCCCCCAAAAGGTGCTGTTAACATGGATGTTCCATTTATATCTCTTTGTGTGCGCAGGTCTCTCCCTTACAGCTGTTATTTAACCCAGTTTGAAAGATATTGCTGCTAATCCTGGTCTCTTTCATACTGCATTTTTGTAGCACTTTGATTCCACTTTTAACTTCTGTTAACTCCATTGTATGGAATCCTGGACTCTGTAGTTTTGTAACGCATTAGAGATTCTTTGGCAGAAGGGGTTAGTGCCTCACCAAACTATAAATCCCAGGGTTCTGTTGGATTGATCCATGACAGTGATACCAAATGGTTATTGTTACTCAGTGTGAAGGAGACTGCTCAGAATGCACACTTTATTAGATCATCACTACCGCTACTACCATTACTCTTACATTTATAGTCCCTCTATGGGTTTAAGGCGTCATCCCTCTCTACTTTATTCTCACAACAACCATGTTAGGTAGGACAAGCTGACAGAAGGCATGACTAGCCCATGGTTACTGAGTACATTTCTGTGGCTTCTTTGGGGATTGGAACCTGGGATCTCTCCAGATTTACTCCACCACTCTAATCATTACACTGGGCTGCCTCTTGCCAGTTTTGCTACTTTTGCCCATCTCCTCCTCTTGAATCTGGGTACCCTGAGGACCACAGTTCCTGGCTGTCTCTGTCTACACTGGCATTGGGCGTTTGCCCACCAATGGCCAGAACTAGATCAATGAGCTAGCTGGGTTCGTGCAAGCTGGCTGATCCCGGCCAGTTTCATGAAGCGAGCCCTTTCTCCCACAGCATGAAGAAGGGATCTGTTCTTCCTACAAAGCCGCAGCTTGGTGCTGCCCACCGGGTGCCTTTGGCCTCATGAGCCACCCGTTAGAGAAATATACCTTTAGCAAAACCAGCCAGTCTCCTGCTTGTTTATCCAAGACAGTTGAGAACTCAAGGCCAGCATGGAGATAACTCGCTCCCTTCTGGAGTCAGGGAAGGATGAAAACCATACAGAGATTGTTTCCCTATCAGCGTTAATCTGTTAAAGGCATTTAAGCTGTTGAATTCTAGTACCTTTCTTGGGCAGTTCACAAAATCGTAGGGAGAAGAGATTAGGGATGTAACACTCTGTCTGTTTGGCATTGTCCCCTGCTGCAGTTTGTTTTTCAAAATCTTAAAGATCTTTCCTCCCCATTTTATTGGGCAGGGGAGAGACTGTGTTTGCTGGTAAAATCTATTCGAAAGCTAGATCCTGCAAGCATCCTGGGGAAGGATAAATACCTCAGCTTTGCTTTCTCCTAATTTCTGTTTGTTTGGTGACCTTTCACCCTACATGATTATAGCAAAGTGATTCCACTCTAATGCCATGACTGCATCATAGAATCCTGGAGTTTATAGTTTGGTGAGACCGAGCATGGTGTAATTGTTTGAATGTTGCACTATGACTCTGGAGACCATGGTGTGATCCTCTGCTTGGTTGTGGAAATCCACTGGGTGACCTTGGGTGTATCACGTACTCTCAGCCCCAGAAACCCCCATGATAGATTTGCCTTGGGGTTGCTATTAGTCGGGAATAACTTAGCAACAACACCTAGCAACAACAAGGCACTAGGGTTGTCTCAATGAGAATTCTAAATTCTCCTTTCTAAACTACAAATCCCAAGATTCCGTGGGATGTAGGCATGGCAGTTGCAGGGGAATAAAAGTGTTAAATTTATGGACTGTGAAAGAGCCCTTTGTTTCTATACTCTCACTTTTTTCCCATTACATTTGTGATGGAATGCGCAGCTTTTAATGAGCACTAATCTTGAACAAACCTAGCAAAAATCTTCCCACATCTAGTGCTGGCCAGATTCAAATGTGTGGCTATTTCCAAGGACCATACTCTGCCTACTTGCCATGTAGCTGTTAAGAGATGAGAAGTCTACCAGAAAGAAAAAAGGTAGTGACTCCACTTTAGTACCACAAACATGTTTGCATACACATCGGGAGTTAAAGGCAGATGTCTGAAAACTAAGCGCACAAAGCCCTCTACCGTCTATTTTGTGAACAAGATAGAATGTCTTCATTTTATGCCTTGTTTTATGTTGTATTGTTCAAAGCTTAGCTACATATTGCTTTGTATTGTATTGATTACAGTGGACCCTCAGTATCTGTTAGGGTTTGGTTCCAGGACACCCCCCCCCCCAGGAATACCAAAATTTGTGGATGCTGGAGTCCCACTACGTACAATGGTGTAGTAAAATGGCGCCCCTTACATAAAAGGGAAAAATCAAAGTTTGCTATTTGGATTTTTAAAAAATATTTTCAAGCTGTGGTGGATACAGAATCCATGGATATAACTGGCCAACTGTAGTGTTGTTGTATAACACTTTGAAATCTTCATATGGACATGGTTTATAAATGCTCACAAGCAAATGAACAAGAGCCAAGACAGTGTAATGGTTTGTGTGGTAGCTGAGGTTCAAATCCCTGCTCACTTGTGAAAAAAGTGGCAAACTCCATCTGAACTTATCTTGCCAGGGTTCTAACAGCAGGCTTGGTTCTCACAGCAGGCTGCATTGGAGGCAGGAGGGCTTGGTTGTTCACCAGAGTTCCTAAGCTTGACTTCTTCCTCTTCTTCTCTCAATCTAACCAGGGCGACATGGGTGTTGTTGGACCTATGGGCTTTCCAGGGCCGAAAGGATTAAAGGTGAGTGATTTCTAGACTGCAGTGATTAAAAACTAGATACACCTAAATCCCCATCAGGTTATAGTCAGAATACAAATTATGATATGAAAACAGCAACTCAGGTGAAACATCAACCGGCCAATCAATCTACCCTTGTAGCTGGTAATGGCCAATATTTTCGTCATATGTGCTCTTGTGTCTCAGTTTCCAGCCTAAATGGCAGAGGCATATCTAGTGTAAACAGAGCCTAGGGCAAGCATGGAAGTTGTGCCTCTTCCACTGCTATATCTTTGGCTTTTTTGCACCCTCTGGCATTGGTGCCCAGGGCAAGTACTCTACCTACCCCACCCTAGATATCTCTCTGCCAAATATGCTCCTTGTTTGGATAGCTGGGAAGGCTCTTCCTTAGTTGTTAGAAAGTTCCAAGCTCAACCCCCTTTCCTGCTGTGTAGCTAGAGATTACAATAACTGGAAGGAATATGACACTGGCTTTCTCTCTCCTTTTTTCTAAACTAGGGACTGATGGGAAATCCCGGAGAACACGGACTGAAAGGTGATAAGGTGATCTGAATATTCCCTTATTGCACTGTTGTTATTTCTTTGCATGTGATTCCCATTTTCTTCACACCCTGTGCTGTGTCCCTCATTACTGCTTCTGTTGTTTTATCTTCTTCCTTTCCCTATCCCTATCTTTGCCCTGTTAAACCACCTCCATTTTCCTTGATCTTTTTGTCCCCTTCCGAAACAGAGGTTAGAAATCTTACCTTTTTGGGGCTACAGCTCTCTGGTTCTCCCTGTTTTTCAGGGGAATTCTGGGAGCTGCAGTCCAAATAAATAAACTTTCCAAGTTCTGTGTAACCAAAACACATTGATTATCTCGATCTCAAAGACTTACACTCGAAAGACTGTCCCATCTTGCTTCTCTGAGAAGGGGAAGGATCTGTAATATTTGTACAGTCTAATACAGTCTGGGCTGCTTGATAGTCTGGTGGCAAAAGCGTAAGCACAGCCTAGACAAGGTGTTCTGTCTGAATCACTAGATACCTGTGAGGTCAGTCCCTGCTATCTGCTTTCTTTCATTCTGTACATTTTACAGTACTCTGTAAGAAAAAAGGCTGATTCCCAGTAATGCTCAGGTTGACCTCTTCCCCCTAAGCTGGCCAATGGCCTTCAGGTATGTGGGTTGATGTCCTCTTATCACAAGAATTGCAGAGAGAATCCACTGCCAGTCCAGTTGGCCTTTTTTTTTTTTGCATAGAATGAGATTACAGTGACTGGGATGGTGCCATCTTTTTTACCCACCAGAGGTGGCAAAATATCTTGGGGCATCCTTGGCTGCAGTGCTGGTTCAATGGGAGCAGTGGCACAGTGATCCGACTCTTCTCTGTCTCTCTGCTTGCTGGGAGTCAGCAACCCTTTCCGAATTATTAATTCAAATCAGATGAGAGCAGCGCCACTGGACCTAACTTATTCCATCTGCTGCTTCTTGCTGACTTGCAAAGGTCTGAGAGAGAGAAAGAGAGAGAAAAGGAATTCTAGGTTTTCAGGGCATCCCACATCCTGCTTGGCACAGGCAGATGTCTCTCTCCTCCTCTTGGAGGGCAAGAGAGCTTTGCCTTTGGTGTGCTTGTGCTGAGATCTGCAGGCAGGGAATCTCCCCTTTGTGTGCATCTTCCGCTCTTTTCAGTTGGCTGTGCTCAGGGGAAGACTCCTGGTAGATTGAGCTGGGCAGCTTAGAACAGGCACCTTATAGGCAAGCCTGGATCAAGGTGTTTGGAGGCTGTGAAGTAATTCCAAAAATAGCCCTCCCCCTCTGTACCCATGTGAGCTATTCTGTAAGTAGTAGCACAGGAACTAAATGCATAAATAAAATGAAAACTATATAATTCAGGCACGTGAAACTACTTTCAGCAACTTCAGTGAGATTAACACTCTGTATTTTATGACTCAGATAGCAAGCAATGGCTGGCAGCCTGTTAATAACATAGGCAAACATAAGTCTACCTTATACCTCTGTGTGTGTCCATTTTGGGTTGTTGCAGAGGCTGGTATTCTCTTCCAACCTCTGCAATGATCAAACCATGCTCCACCCTCCAGGACTCATGGTTTTGCTACGACAGCCCTCCTGAATAGCCATTCCCTGGCCGCTGAACAGTGTGAGGGATCCGGACATGCTCCAGTTGGTAGACATGCTGCCATTGTGAAGTTTTGAACTATGCAAGTCTATTTGCACACCAGTGGGTCCACTGGGCACTTTTGTTATCAAAAACCCCATGTGGGCAGGAGATGATGGTGGGTCATCTTTTGGTTGGCCAGAGCAAAATCATTGACAGGTATGAAGTTTCAGTGCATGTTTCATTGTATTTTAATGGCTAGTTTATGAGGTCATCAAAAGCTTAATTCTTCCTGCATCGCAGGATTGTGGTGGCCTAGAAAACCTCATAAACGCAGTACATGGTCATTAGTGTAGCTGTCTCCTTGAGCTGTTTATATTTTTGAGAATAAATCCTTTTGAGAACATTGCCTAATTCCTTCCAAATGCCCAACCAACTTTTCCTTCCTTTTTTCTTCCTTTTCATCTTCTTGTCACCCAAAAACCCTCCCATCTTCTTTCCTACTGTGGCCACCAAGAGCAGAACAGAAGCTTTCGTTTCTTCTGTTCTTGATTAATTGTGGCTTTTTATGTCATAGGGACCTGAGAAACTTTGGCTATTCTTACCTGTTGTTTGAAGCAAGGTAATTTTTTAAACTGCAAATTCAAGCCTGGATAGCCAGGCTACATGCAAGAAAACTACATCTTTGTGGTGCAACTCCTTAAATTGCATCCTGGAGGATTCCAGAAGATTTAGTCCAAAAAGTAACTTTTCTAACCTCTGGTCCAGATATAACCAATTTATCCCATCAGCACAGTCCTGAATAAATCCATATTTTATTTCTGCTATTCCTTCCTTTTTTCCATTTAAGATGTTAGAAGTAACTCACTACCCTAGTAGGGTTGTTGGTTTTTGCCAGTTTTCATTCTTTGGTGAGAGAACTGGGAGAAGTTTTGTGAATTTTTGAGATATGCCAAAAAAAAAAAAGAAAAAGAAAAAAAAGAAAAGCATTTGGACAAAAAGAAGCCTTGGCTGGACCAAAAAATATAATTGCTTTTCTGCACAAAATTGGGGGTGGGGCCACAAAAACTACTGGTAGTTTTTTGTGTAAATGAATTTTTCACCAAAAAGGTTCTGATATGTGAAAAAGTACAGAATTAATTTCATATTTATTTTATTTCTCTATTTATTTTGGTAAAATGTTTTTCTCTTAGCCTATAGCACAATATCTCAAGGCAACATACAATATAAACAGGTTACAACAAGTTAAACAGTATCAATAATCTATATAGACTAAAAAAAGCTTTGTAAACTATTTAACAAGTTGAAGTAGGTTTAACAGTTTAGAACTGTGTGCAAAGCATTTTGAAGCAAACCGGTTTACTTTTGAGTTCCACTTCACTGTATCTTTGGTTTACTTGTGAGGAAGACAAACCAACATCCTTATCTCATTCAGATCCCTGTTCCGATCTTTTGCTACCAGTTCTGTCTTGAAAACAGCCGAGAGAGAGAGAAAAAAGGACATTTCCTCTGTGTAGTCAAACTGAATAATTTCCATTAACCTGGGCATAGGTTTTTGCCCTTCATAGGATGCCAGTTGTAACTTTGTTTGGTGATGTGTATTCAGGGTGATCAGGGAGTGCCGGGTATTCCAGGAGATGTCGGATTCCAAGGAGACAAGGTACATGATCTTTTTTATCCCTCTTTGTTAACTACTACTCCAATTGACTTTGATTTATGGGAACACTATAAATGAGAGACACCTAAGTCACCCACTGATCAACAACTCTGCGCAGGTCCTGCAGGGCATGACTTCCTTAGTGGAGTCTATCCATCTGAATCAAACTGAATTTATCCCTCCTATATTTGTATAGAAAGCCAGTGTGCTGTAATGGTTTGAGCTTTGGACTATGCAATGGAGACCAGGGTTTGATTCTTCATTTGGTTGTGAAAACCCACAGGGTGTCCTTGGGTGTGAAACACGTTATTAGCCCCAGGAAACCACATGATAGATTCACCTTAGGGTTGTCATAAGTCAGAAATAATCTGAAAGAATACAACAACAACTTTTGTATAAAGATTGACCCACAACAATCTCTCCCTCCCTCCCTCCCACCAGTAGTTGCTGTGAGGATTACAACTATAAGCTCACAGAAAAGAGGGTGATGAGGGAGGTTGGCAGAAGAAGTTGTTGTCTCTGCTAATCGAAAAGTGTTCATGGTTCAGCCCTGTGAGCCCTGGAGAGATGCAAGTCTTCAGCCTTTGGTTCACTTACTTAGGAATGTAAGAAACTGCCTTATATCACCTCAGACTGTTGTCCATGTACCAGAACGTGGGAAAGTGGCTACGCTTGCTATTGGATGCTGGAAGTTGCAGTCCAAAGTAATTTCCTCTCAGCCTCTGTTAGGAAGAGCTCTCCAAGGTCTCACAGAGAGAGAGAGGTCTTCCCTGTCAGCTACACTCTGATCTTTTTTAGTTGGAGATGCCAGCCGTTAAACCTGGGACAATTTGCATGCAAAGAACATGTGTGGTCACTAAGCTATTTGCCTTTCCTCAAATAGAAGTCAGTGGGGCTTCCTTCTAAGTCAGTGCCAATCAGAACTTCATGACAATAGCTGCTGGTGGCTTCTGTGTCAGCGGGCTGGGGAATCCATTCCAGGTTCTAGACTAAAATTCCAAGGAGCTATCCAAAGTGCTGAACCTATAGGGTGCTACTGTATTCTAGTGTCACTGAAACTGGTGGTCCACGGACCAGTTCTGGTCCATGCACCGTTGGCTACTGGTCCACAGCGAGTTTCCAAGAAAGAGAGAAACAACTATAGCCACTGTGTACAAATATTGTACTAGTCCCTGGCACATGAGAAAAAAGAAATAGCTGCCCCCATATTGGATGGTCTGAGAAGCACTGGATTAGGAGACAGTGCCTTGGATGGCCCCTTTTGAAATTTGGACTAAGAGCAGAAGTAGATTCATTGTCCTACTGACATGGAAGCCACTAGCCACGGCCACTGCATTCTTGTTTTATAAGAATGTTTTTTTTATAAACCAGTGTTGCTATTATTTGTTTTCAGACAGAAAATTAATAGGGAGTGCAGAGCCTGGAAGAGTCAGGGGGCTTTTGGACTGCTACTTCCAGCGGCAATGCTGCCTGTGGGATTTTGGAGTTTATGGGAGGCAGTACCTGCTTGACAATATAATCTGTGATTTTGAGTGTATCCATACTGCACATTTGCATCAGTTTCATACCACTTCAATTGTCCTTGCTTCATGCTATGGAATCCTAGGAATTGTAGTTTTGTGAGACTTTTGGAATTCTCTATGTTGGACCTCTAATATTATAGGTTAGAGGAGTGCACTACTGAATTCTAAGTCTCTCATCAGATTACAAATCGTGGATTCTGTGGCGGTTAAAGTGGAATCAAAATGCTATCTTTGGGCTGTGTAGATGTATCCAGCGTTAGTCTCCCCAGATCCACCTTTCCATCTGCTAGATTAGCATCCAAATGTCCAGACTAAGTCTGTCCTCTGACCACTTCTGTCCTGTCTTTCAGGGTAGCCAAGGTTTGCCTGGGATGCCGGGTGCCCGCGGGAAACCGGGCCCTTCTGTAAGTAACTTGCTTCCTCTTTCTACCTTATAAAGACTTCTGGCAAAGTTACTGTTCTGAACCAGTGCATCATGGTGGCTACTGCAGCTGTAAGCAGCCTATGGCCCTCCAGATGTTGTTGGATTCTAGTGCCTATCAGCCATAGCCAGCATGGCCAAGAATGCATGATGGTGGGATTTTTGTCCAACATGTCTCAAGCTGCAGATCACACACCCCTTGGAATTGAGTATCAGACTGGCTTTGTGAAGGCCCAGGGTCCAATCCATACACCCAGTGGGCCTGGCATTAACTTTCAGCCTCACCCTTCTCACAGGGTTGTTGTAAAGTTGAAATGGTGGTGTGGAGAGAACAGCTAAGGGATTCTCAGCTTCTGGGGTGAAAGTGGGGATAAAAAATAAAGATAAAAATCAGTGCCATCAATGCATGGAAAGAAGGGAGAGGGAGTCAGGGCTGAAGAGGAAGGCTTCCATCTGTGAATTCAGCACACTCACTGCTCCCTGTGTGCATGCCGGCTTTTGTATGTGATCTGTGCCCTGCAAAAATGCCATTGGTTGCACATGAAGCTTCATGTGCATGAAATTGTCAGCATGGGGGCCTACCACATCTCACCACACACTGCAGGTATGTTTGAGGAATGCTGTGTTTGTGATATTTTTGATACAGAGTAGCTTGATCTATACCTCCTCAACCTCTGTGCCCATTAGAATCCAACTATCTAGACTTCTGCATTGCCCAAAAGTTCTAAAGAAGCCCTTGACCATTAAAGCCAGAGCTTGAAAAACTTACCTTTTTTAGACCACAGCTCCCAGAAACTGTGTTGGTGTCAAAAACAAACTTTTGAAGTTCACAAGTTCTGGTGAGATGCTAAGACTGTCTTGGGAATTCTGGGCATATAACTTAAGACAGACTGATGTATTTATCATGTGTTGATTGCATCATGTTTTAGAAAATCTGAGACAAAAGAAGGATTTGCTGAAAAATAATGGCCCATGGCAATGATCTAGACACCATGCATTGTTGTTCTTCTCTGTGAAGTGGCCAAGTTCTATCCTAAGCCATTCAACTTCAGATGGCAGGCTGGGGCTCATATAACAAATGTGCTCATGAAAAAAAACCCTCATATGTAAAAATGTAGCAACTCAGGTGAAAGCTATTATTCCTGAAGCATTTGATTTCTTGGTTCAGGGACCTCTTCTATTTTTACAGAGAACAGATTTCAGTCCAGGAAAGCCCTGCCTGCTGCCTTATGTCATGCAGGCCACACACAGATTGACCTCCTTAGTGCTAAAGGGCCATCTCATGCTTCTTTTGTTTATTTGGTTTTCTGCAGGGGAATGTCGGTGACAAAGGTGCTGTTGGAATTCCAGGACCACCTGGCCCTGAGGTACATTCCGGACAAAACACTGCTTGATTTGTTTTTAAGTTCCCTTCTGCCCTGAGCTGATCTTTCTGCTTTACCTTCAGAGTAAAAAAAAGAAAATTGCTTGCAAAAAAAGTGGTTCATTTAGAAAATTCCAACCTATTCTTTGAAGCCCAGCCTTTTAAAAGAAGGTTAAAAAGTGAAGTTTAATTTAGCAAACATCTGAAACAACCTGCCGAAGACGTAAGGTTGTCACCTTGCTGGCTTGTTGAGACTTTTAAAAGCATGGAACATTTTGGAATTCAACAAGTGGAATTCAACTTTTCCTATCAAAAAGTTGTGGGGAGTGGACTGATTGGGTTTCTGCCTGACGCAAGCCTCTTAAAAAGGCACAGAACTCCCCTTGACCTGAAGCTGTACCTTTAAGAATATAATTTTTGGCTCCTGGAAGGTTCAAAGGCAGTATGTGGATGACAGTTTTGGCAGAGTTAGGTGGGGAAAATGGTCCACTTATCTCTATGTCCTGCTTGTGGTCCTCCCAGTAACATGTCTTTGGGTGCCAGAGGTGGAAAGCAAGATGTTGGACAAGAGACGATGTTCTCAATTTTTGGTCCTCCAACAATTCACAGATCAAAACTAGGGCATATGTGACCAAGCAACATTAGAGTGTGGTCAATATGGACAAAAGCTGTTAATGAGGAAGAACAGACAAGCTAGGAGAGACTGAGGCAATGTGCTTTTGCCTGAGTCTGCTGGGAAAGACAGGACTGTGCCCCTCCTCTCCTCCCTGCTGGGTTGAATAAGAACTACTTTTGCACTTTGAACTCTGTTTGCAGCAGTTGAAGTTAGCTGAGGACGAAGGAGGAAAGTGGGAGGAACAGACAGAAACTGGGACATTTTAAAAGCGGCTGAGAACGTGGGACAGCACAGGATTAATCAGGACTGTTTCTGCCCAGTTGGGACAGTTGGAGGGTATGGTACAAGTATTTTGGACTTTACCTCCCAGAATCGCAAACCGTTGACCATACTAGCTTGAGCAGCTGGGAGTCCGAAGTCCCAGAGATCTGGGGGACTATAGGTTGAGAGCAGTGGACCAGGGGAAACTTTGGTCTGATGCAGTAATGCTTATTGTACGTTGTTAAAAAAGAAAAAAGAAAAGAAAGATGCATACTTGGAGAACGGCTTGCATGATTGGCTGACACAGTCTTTTCCCCTTCTCATCAGAGTTCTGGCATTTTGCTGGGTCTGGAACGGCTCTCGGTTGAGTTGTATGGCTTAGTAATCTTTCTTCTTTGTTAACTTTGGACTGCACTGTGACTTTCTTTGTTAGCTGAATGGATGGTGGGCGGAAAAGCGTTGGCGTTGCACGTCAAGCCGCCTCCGGCTAATGAGCATGTCGTCACCTTTCCTTTCGGTCACGCCAAGTCCCATTTCCCTTTTGTCAAGCTCGGCAATATCTTGATTTATTTCTTCGAGCGTACGCGGCCGTGCTAATGCTGCTGACTCAAAATTCAAGAAGGATTGAACAGGGGCTTTCTTATGAGCTGTGTAGTGGCAGGGAAATATTTGCTGACATAAGAGCATCCTCTGGCTTAGAGGAAAAGGGATATGAAGTCCTGGAGTGACAGAGAGCAGGCTTAATACACCCTTCGTGCCCCTTGTATCTGGGGCTGCCCCCAGAGTGCCTCTGTGTGACTACCTCTTTTGGCTTCCATTTCAAAACCCGCCTCTGCTGGGTGGCTACATGTGGCCCTCAGGCTTGTGTTCATGGCCTCTGGAGACTTCCCGGTCCCCCTCCAGCCAGTTTTTTCTGCTTCTGGAGGGACAATTTTGCCTTGAAATAAGGGGCAGGCTTGTCCGCATCTTGTTTTGACCATCTTTATTTTTTTTCTTTAAATAAAAACAAAAACGGTCTTCTGGACAATTCCAGTTTTATTTTTGGGAGGTAGTACATCCCTTGGTGGGTTCTAGGGGGCCAAAATCTTGCAGCTTGCCCAACCATGCATTAAAATTACCTCTCTAATCCAAATCGAGAGCCAGCATGGTGCAGTGCTTTGAGTATTAGACTCCGACCATGGAGACCAGGGTTTGATTCCCTACGGGACCATGACAACTCATTGGGTGATCTTGGGTGTATCACATACCCTCAGCCCCAGAAAACCCTGTGATAGATTCGCCTTAAAGTCACCATAAATCAGAAACAATCTGAAGGCACACAATGCTGACAAAAGTCCAAATTACATGTAATTGCAATAGTCACATATTCCTCTCCTGCGAAGGGAATGAATGGCAGAGTTAATGTCTAGGAGATGAGACAAAAGAGAAGGGATCCCAGAGCCAAGAAAAGTAGTCTAGAAGAGCAAGGTGGACCTCAATTGATTACTTGGATCTGTAAGGGCTGAATCAGACCTGGGAACTGGGAAGACCAAAGAAGTGGTAGAAGCACAAGGGAAATTATAGGTGAAGGACAGTCAATGGAAACCCCTGTAAGATGCATCTGAAATAACCTTTGTTCAACTTCAACTTTAGGAACATTTCAGGTTCATAGTAGGTTTGGGTCAAAAGTTATCCTTGCTTAATATGGAATTAAAATTGGCTTGAAGCTTAGCCTTAATGCTAGTTAAAACCTGGTGGTTTTTTAAAAAAAAAACTCTCAAGAACTACCTACAGATGTTTTGCTGTAGGCTGGCAACAATCCATCTCTCCAATGGCCTGGCATATGAAACTTTGACTTGAGGACTTTGTCGCTTGACATCTTTTCTGTTTGATGCTCTCTAGGGCTTTCCAGGAGACATTGGCCCACCAGGACAAAATGGCCCCGAAGGCATTAAGGTGAGCGATGCTGAAAAACCAGACTTTGTGCTGAGTTGGCGAGAGCCAAAGAAAACAAAAGAACCAAAGAAAGGAGAAAGAGAGAGAGAAAGAGAAATCCTGGAGATCCCTGTGGATAGTTCTGGCCAAAGCTTTGGTTTTTAGGACTTGTTTGTATTGAGATGCCTCCAAGAACTGGAGTAGATTTTCTTTTCCTCTCCAACAGCATCCCCCCCTCTGCTGTCCGTTTCTGCAACAAAATTGACTTTGGATGCCGTCCCGTGGCAGCATGCGCTGGCAAGCGACTTCCACTCTGTGTTTCAGTGGGCTCTCAATAGATGGTGTGCTACTCCATTTGCTGAGCCTTTCTCCTTCTCATCTCTTTCAGGGAAAACCAGGGGCACAAGGAGTACCTGGCCCCCCAGGACGACCTGGCCAAGAGGTAGGAATCAAGCATAAGACACTAAATTCTTGCTTTTTGGGTCTAGTTTCAAACAAGCCCCTTTAATTCCATATTATTATTGAGATGGAAATGGTCTTGTACTTCATGGGTGGGCAATTGTAGCTCTCCAGATGTTGCTGGACTTCAGCTCCCATGAGATTTCAATATTTGGTTGTGGTGGCTAGGGTTGCTGGGAGCTGCAGCCCAACATCATCTGTAGCGGGCTTCCTATGTTGTCAGCCACGTATTGCAATTCCTTCCTCATTGCAGGAAATCCAGAGACAAGAGCATCACTGCCGAAGACTGTCCAGCTTCTCCTTAAGGACCTCCCATAAAGGAGAGCCTACCAGCTCCCTAAGAAATTTTGTTCCATTTTCAAACTCTTTTTACTGTCACAGAACTTCTCAAAACATTTGGCTGAAATTTATTGGGTTTACTGAGAAATTTAATGGGTTTAGTCATGCTTTCTCAGACTGCAAGGAACTAGTCTTGAATCTCTCCTGCATGACCGCTTTTTGAGTAGTGCCATCGTGTTCCTCTTCAGTCTTGTCTTCTCCAACCTAGTGACAAGAGCGAAATGGACACTTTTGCTTGCCTTCACTCAGCCTCCAGCAAGGTGTTTCTGGTGACAGTGCATACCCTCCAAACAGTCCCAATTTTGCAAAAGCAGTTCCAATTGATCCTCTTTTGTCTCACTTTCCCCCCTGCTTTTAAAATGTCCTGGCTTCTCTCTCTGTTCCTCCCACTTTGACCTCAGCCTACATCAACTGCTACAAGCTGAATTCAAAATGCAAAATTAATTTGCACTCAACTGTCTCATCTTGCAAGGAGAGGAGAAGAGGGGTCACAGCCCTGCCTTTCCCTGTAGACTCAGGCAAAGCAGATGGTTGCAGCGTCTCCTTGCTTGTCCTTTCTTCCTCATGAGTAGCTTTTACCACCTTCACTACACTCTGATGTCATTTCGCAGTGTGTGTCTCTGATCTGCAAAATGTTGGGAGGGAAGGTACATCATTGTGCAAAACTGCAGGTTCTCCTTACCTCAAAAGGAATCAGTTGGTCGAGTTGTCACAAACAGAAAGCCATTCCAGAAAAAAGAGAAAGCTTTGCAAAAACTGTAAGTGACAAGCACAGTCTAAAAAAAAACACATTCCTTCTCTTCTGTCTAACAGAGAAATTCTTCTGCTAAAAGGATACTTGCTGAACATGCATCATTGGTAGTTGTTGCTCTCTGTTGCTTTTCTCGCTATTGTTGTTAACAACTATTTTTGTTGCACTTCTCCTTTGCACGAATCCTGAAGTGGCTGAAAAAACAGACACCCCCATTTCTGCACCATTGGTCGATTCACTTGGAACTTAAATCTATCAATGAATTCATTAAAACTCATGTTGTAATTTAACTTAAATATTTCCGATCATGAGACAGCACTGGCTCTGAAGGGCTTCCCTTATTCTATTTATTTATTTAGGGTATTTGTAGCTATTTACTACTTTTGTGTGCTCTTATAGGGTGATGACGGGCCAGTGGGACCACATGGCATTCCAGGAGCAGAGGTAAGAAAAGTGGAGGGAGTTGTGGTTGTTTTGATTGTTTATGTGTGTGTCTTGGGGAGAGGGGCTTCTCCCTCCCTCCCTTCCTGTGATCAGAACCGAAGATGAACCAGGGGGCCCTGTGGCAGGGCACCCAGGATTGTTTTGAGTGCCAGAGCTCAGAACATGTGGAGTGGCAAAGAAAAAGACCACCCTGAGCATGTATGGAGTGCTTTTACTTCACCAGTACACCAAATAGATTTGAGCCTCTCCCATTTTTTTTTTTGTCTTTCAAGTAGAAGAGACCTATCTAATGA
The DNA here is from genome assembly GCA_030412105.1 of Cyclura pinguis. NCBI lineage: Eukaryota > Metazoa > Chordata > Lepidosauria > Squamata > Iguanidae > Cyclura > Cyclura pinguis. Next base: position 3,122,051 of record CM059613.1, read on the forward strand.
CCTGTTGCTTATTCCTGAATGGCATGGAGTTGGACTCGATAGCCGTTGTGGTCTCTTCCAACTCTGTGGCCATTTCTGCACTACACATTTATAGTGCTGTGATTCCACTTTCAACCTCCTACGGAATCCTGAGGTTTGCAGTTTAGGGAGGAGCATTTAGAATTCTCAGCTGGAGAGCTCTTGGACCCTAGGAAACTACAAACCCCAGAATTCTGCAGGAGGTTGAAAGTGGAATAATAGCACTATAACAGTGAAGTGCAGAAATGGCCTAAGATTCTAGATTATATTTCTTTTCATCTGGCCGGTGAATTGGGATTTTGCCTACTGAGATCCCCCACTATTTGATCAGTCTGAGCCACAAAGGAAAACCTGTGAACGCTGGGCCTTTGCCCTTCTCCTAACCCTTGACTTCACACTGTGCCTTTGTGTGAGGTTGGCCGTAGTCCACTCCTTGCTGCCCAGCTCCAGACTGGGAGCTGAAGTGGGTGGAGAGGGGGATTGTCCATGCTGGTGCAGATGGCCAAGGCAACAGCTTATGAGTCACCATTCCCGTCTCAACCTGGTTGGGGAGGACTGAATGCTTTCAGAGTGTTTTGGCGGCTCTGGCTTCGCTCCCTACATAAAGAGGACACCTGAGTTTGTTTTAGTGCAGGACTGTGAGTCACACCAAATACCTTCCCTAGTAGGGCCATAGACATGTTGGACTACGTAGGTGCTGGATGCCCTGCCCACTTGAGTTGCTAGATCTCTTTTTTTGAAAAGAATAATTTTTATTAAGAAATTGTTTCAAAAATACATTAAGAATTACAGAGATATCTTTTTTAAATAGATACGGAGATATCTTTTAAAGATACAGAGATATCTTTTAAAAAAGATAGAAAACTGAGATACAATAAGGCAGCTATGATCATTCTACTCCTGGCAGAACAACTTTGTTCTGATTGATTTCTGCACTTTCTTTTTAGATTCATCTGATTTTCCAGCTAGGACAAGGTTTTCTGAACTTATGTCTATCTGTGTCTGTGTTTCAGGGTCCAATTGGCAGGAAAGGATTTCCAGGAAAACCAGGTCCTGATGGCTTAAAGGTAAAAAAAGAAAAAGCCTTGTTATAACCCGACAAAGGGCAAAAGCTCCAGGGAATCCCATTGTTTCATTTTTAACATTCAGAGGTTCTCCCTTTTCTCTGCTAACCATTTTTAGCTCTCTCTCTCTCTCTTTTTTGGCTTTCTTCTGGAAATTCCAACTCATTGTGGTTTCTGTGGCAGAAAGAATGATGGTGCATATTTTTGGAAACCGCAGTGTTTTATTATTAAACAGCACAGTCTTCTTTTGAAATACCCCTCTTTCTTTCTTTCTTTCTTTCTTTCTTTCTTTCTTTCTTTCTTTCTTTCTGTCTGTCTGTCTGTCTGTCTGTCTGTCTGTCTGTCTGTCTGTCTGTCTTTCTGCCTTTCTGCCTGCCTGCCTGCCTGCCTGCCTACCTGCCTTCTTTCTACAACCCTCTCTCTGTATTTCAGTCCAAAAATGTCATTGGTTGACCATCCATTTTTCTTTCTCTCTTTCTTTCTCTTTTCTCTGCTCTCTTAATTGGCCACAGAAGAGTTGCAGGGCACATGGCTTCTCTCCGCATGCCTCCTCCAACCTCTTCCTAGAAATAAAATGTAACTCTTTGATCTGTTGAAAGTCAGCCTCTCTGTACATTTGCGTTACAAGGCGTCTGAGAAAACTCAATGGCTGTTGCCCCAAGACTTTTTCCTTGCTCTTCTCCATGCCAGATATCCTGCGTAGGAAGCTGTCCTAATTGGATACTTTTCCATGGTTGGAGCTTCTGTGTCTCTTGCTCTTTTCTCTGCTTGCTTGTGGCTTGCTTCTGTTTCTCCTCCTTTTTAAGGTTTCACTAAGTTTAAACTGGTTTCGGTAAGTTTAAACAGGATATGTCTTGTATACATACCCTCCAACTTTTCACAGATGAAAAGCAAGAAAGGTGTGTCCAAGCAACATCAGAGGATGGTCACAATGGCAAAAGTTCTTAAAGTGGAAGATGCACACAAAATACTCACAAATTTGGAAAAGACAATTTCTTGTGTGACTGAGGACCCAGCGTTGTTTAATGGTTTGAATCCTGGACTAGGACTCTAGGAGACAAGGATTCAAATCTCCACTTGGCCATGAAAACCCACTGGATGACTTTGGGCAAGTCACTGTGTCTCAGCTGCAGAAGAAGGCAGTGGCAAACCCTTTCTGAACAAATTTTGCCAAGAAACCACTGTGATAGGTTTTCCATAGCATTGTCATAGGTTGGAAATTACTTGACTACAACAACCACTGTGAAGAACTGGGAGACGGTGAACCTGGTGGCATTAAAAAACAGGAACCTCAAAGAAATTGAGCTTGACAAATTGGTCCATCCCATGCAGTGAAAACTGTAATGTTTAAAGAGAAGAACATGTCCCCTCCCCATGACACTGCATGGTAGAGATCCACCAGGCCTGTGGGATTAGCTGTGGTCCGTTGGCACATGGCCACCACAGCTTTGCAAAGGCATGAGTTCTTTTTTAGCATTAGTTACGCTGTGCCGACAGACAGTAAAGATGGAGGAAACCCATCTGGCTGGAAGAGTGAAGCGGCCTCAGTCAACACTGTCTGGAAAAGCTGAGACCTTGATAAAACAACCGTGGGAAGAGCTTCATGGGCAGCTGAAGATGATTTAGTTGCTCCAATTAGTGATTGTTCTGCTGTCTGCAGGCTGTCGGGGGGGATTGTCTGAGGTTAATCCTTTATGAACAGACTGGAGATAGTTTTGGTTTGGTAGCTATTGCTGTTGATCATAGAATCATAGAACTTTAGAGTTGGAAGCGGCCACAAGGACCTTCTAGTCCAACCCCATTTTGCCATGCAGAAATATACTGCTAAAGCAGTCCTCAAAGATGACCATCCAATTTCTGTTTAGAGACCTCTAACGAAGGAGACTTTACCACACTCCAAGGCAGTGATATTTCACTATCAAACCATTTTTACGGTAAAGAAGTTCTTCTTGACATTGGAATCTCTGTTGTTGAATTTTGAATCCATTGGGTCATGTTCTAGTCTCTGGAGCAGCAGAAGACAAGCTTGCTCCATCTTCTACATGACATCCCTTCAGATTTTTGAAGATGGGTGAACTTAGGCAAGTCACACTCTCTCAGCCTCAGAGGAAGACAAGAGTAAACCCCCTCTGAACAAATTCTATCAAGAAACCCTGTGATAGGCTTGTCTTAGGGTCTCCGTAAGTCAGAAATGGCTTGAAGGCACACAGCAACAAAACAATGAGTATCCTATCTATCTATCTATCTATCTATCTATCTATCTATCTATTTATTTGCATATCTCTTTCTGTATCTACATTTCTTTGCCTGCCTGCCTACCTTACCTGTCTAATTATCTCCTTCATATATGGTGCTTTATATGAGAACTTCCAGAGCTAAAACCCCCTTCACACAGGGAAAAGGTGACAGATTAATTAGCTTCTCATTTGAGTGTGAGGTTACCCAATTTGCACGTCCTGTAGGCAAATGCAGGCCCAGTTAATGATCAGAGAGTCAGATATTTCTGTGATGTGATTTGCAATTTTTAAAAAGGTACACAGGGAAAAGGAATTCATTTGAAAAAGGCACAAACATGCTCTAAGTGAAAGGGGAAGTGTGTACGAAAATGTGCCCATTTGGGGGAAAATATGCACTCACAAAAATGTGTCTGTTTTTTAAAATGTGCAAAGGAACAGGTGTGAATTTCAGTGTTTGTGTGTGTGAGAGAGATGGATAACAATCCAGCGCAGACCCAGGTTGAAATAAACTTAGTGTTAGAATTAGAAAAATCTCAATGAGATCAAAGCTTGACAGATTTCCACACCACTGTCCAAATACTTTGGGCCACAGCTTCTATAATTACTAATCGTTGGTCATGTTAGCTGGGACTGATGGGAGTTGCAGTGTGTAACATTTGGAGGACACTTTAATGGAAGACAACTGAAGAAGGGATAAGAATCAGAGGATATGAGAAGTTGGGTCTGATGAGTAAAGAAATCTTCCTTGAGTGACTTCATGGCATGTCCATAGAGTCTTGAACAAGACATTATTTCACAACCTTCAGTGTCCCATCTGTAAAATGGGGATAATAGCAACCTGTCCCAGAAGAAATCTAATGAATTCTTTGTTAAAGTTTTTAAAAGTTGCAAAAATCAAGTGCTTGTTAATGGAAAGTTGCAAGACTATTCTAGTACTTCTGTCTATCTTGATTCAGGGTGAACCAGGGAATCCAGGCCGGCCGGGAAAAGTTGGTGATCAGGTAAATGCCTTCTATTCCTTTTTGCTCACACCTGTGTCTCTTATATGTGATGCTTGTGGTCTCATATTTTTCTAGATGTTTGACCAAGATAGTTTTCATGGGTATAACTGTGGCTGTCTTAGCCTATCATCTCTTTTTTGAATTTGAAACAACACACCTGAAGGACAAATTGTTTAGCTGCCTTTAAAGACTACAAAACACATGAAGCAGTGTAAGCACAACTGAAGGAAATGCATAAAGTTACCAAGAAGCATTAGAGAAGAACTGAAAACACTGAAAGACCAGTAGTACCAGATAAAATCTGAACGGGTAGATCTTCTGGACCTTTCTCTAGACTGGGGCTCAAAAACTGGAACTCATTCTGTCAGGTCTGTGCACCAGTAGTTATAAGCCCAGGAACTGTTTTAATATATATGGCTTTAAAAATTAGCCTATGTGACGGTTGGAAAAATCTCATCTAGCCAGTGCTAAATAATCATCAGCAGAAAATACCAGTGCATCAGAATTTCCACTGTAGCTCCTCAGTTCAAAAATTCTGCTTGAAAACCTAAGAAAAGAGATGTCCTCTCTTCTTTCTTATGTTATGTGATGTATTTATTTTGTATATCTGTATGCCATTTTCTTACTTACTGAAAGTCAAGTTTGGAAAGAAAAACATGGCAAAGCCTGCAGTAATCCCATTTGCAGAGCTTTGTCCTCAGAATCCATCATAGAAAGTGCCAAGAGATGAATTAAATAAGGCCAACAGCTGTGGCTTCCTTCCCCCAATGGAAATAAAAGAGGTAGCTCAGAGTATTTCCCAGACAAATTCAGGTTGCGCTGATGTGCAGCTGTGCCGCGGAGAATGTAAATGTCTTTCCATGCCAGTGTGCCCAGATGGATTCGTTAAGTGTCCGCGTACAAAGCTCCCACAATGACTTTTTTGGAATCACTGTCCTGACTTCCGCTGGAGGGTAATGCCATGCAATGTTCTGACCAAGAATTATGAAGGAGTAGAGGAAAGCTTACTTTCTTAACAGGCCTGAGGGTGAACCACGGAAAGACACAGGAGAACAAGCTCATGGTCTCTTCCTGCACTTCTGGAACCATCAGACTGACCACGTGCTGTGTAACCTCAGAGCCTCTGACATGTGCGTCGCATTCCCAAGTTGACCACACGGAATAGCCTGCAGTGGCTTTGGCGAGACTGACTGCGGGCTACCCAACTCTTGTCTGAGGCTCTGTGGCTTGTCCTGGCAGTCTTTTTTTTTTTTAGTGGTACAACTCAGGTTCTATTGGCTTGTGCGTTCTTAAAGCAGTCTTATTGTCAAGAGCTGTGTGCAAGTGGACTCTCAAAACCCTTCACCATAACCTTGGCTAACGAAATTAGGAGAAACTTTTTAAGGAATGTCTCCAGGGGAAGGAGAAAGCCTCCAATGCAAGGGTTGGCAACCATGTGGCAGCCAAGGGCCAATTTCCTTCTAAACCCACCTTTGGGCCACCATTCAAAGAGGAGACAGAATCTTACCCTTGGTCCCAGTAGACTGAGGCAAAAGCAAATTGTTGTGGCATCTCCTAGAACTTTATCATATGAGACAGATAGATAGCAATGGTAGCAGGAAAACAGCCTCTTTGGCTGGGGCTTATCACATGACATCATTTCTCTTCTGTTGTTCTCCTGGTGGGAGACTATTTGACTATTTTTTATTAAACACAAACTGTTAATGACCTCCTCTGTAAAAGAAATGCTTTCCAAATGGTCTTCTGATGGGAGAAAAAAAACAAGAGGAGCAAAGCATTGCGATAAGTCTCGGCCAAAGATGCTAATATCCTGCTGTAATTGCTATTTACTTGCCTCATGTGATAAAGCCCCTAGTTTGTATGTTCCTCCTCGTTTGCCCTCTTGAACACATTCAGATGTGTCACTTGCATCCCAATTTTCATTTTTGAAATGTTGGAGGATATGCGTGGTCGGGTGGGACGTACACAGCCTAGTTGGAAAGCACCACCCCTGCTGAAGACAGGGTGCCACAGAGGATAAAATACCACTTGTGACTGTTACATTTTCAAGCTGCTCCAGAAATTTGCTTTGAGCAAGAAATATGGGTCCCGTTTTGTCCTTAACAAAACACAGCTGGCCTTCACCAACTGCCACTGGTCCCAGAGTATGAGAGCCAGGCAGTATTATTATTATTATTATTTTTACTCTGCGTCTGTCTAGAAATATCACTGTGGAAAATTTCCATTTCCTTACCAATTAGATCATTCGAAAAAGGAATGTTGTACCATTTGACAAGTCAATATGCCTTCTCCCCCTCTTCTCTCCCTGCAACTCCTCCACTGCAATATTGTTTGCCAGCATTGTGCTTGTTTTAACCATCCTGTGGAGCTTTGGAAACAGAATAACCCATAAAAATAAATAAACAGAAGGATATTGGAATACAGCAACCTGCATTATTTTTGAAACACTGCTTGCTTTGTTGGGACTTGGGATCATTGCTGCAAGGCGTGGAGGTGGATATTTTTATTGACTTTTTTCAATAAAATAATGACCACAATTATATTTGACTCTCCATTTTGTCCTCGTAGGAATTCTGTTAGGGTCAGGCTGAAGAGGGGCTGGTCCAAAATCATCAAGCAAGTTTCATGGCTAATTTGGGAGCAGAACCTGTGTCTCTTACTGCGTGCCCACTGGCTGTTGACTTTAGAGGAAGCATTTAGGAAAATTTTTGGAGAAGGGAGAGGTCTTTGTTAAACAGCAAAGTGGTTCTTCCAGCTGCAGAGGCAGTATATTGCCTTGATATCTTATATGGTGTGGAATGAGTATTTTGATACAGGCTTCCCCACTTATCTGACAGGTTAGGGACAGGCGCACTGTCAGAAAATTGGAGTTGGTTGAAAAATGGAACACATGCACTGTCCAGTAGGGAACATGAAGGACTTACAGAGGCTCACTTGGGACTGACAGCATGAGCGCACTGCTTGCAAAGTCCTCTGAACTGATAAAAACCAGTTCTCTGTCAGAGAAGGCAAGGATAAGCGAAGTGCAGCTATGGTTCACATGTGGCTTTATGGGCCATGGAAACCCACGGAGTGACCTTGGGTACCTCACACACTCCCAGCCCCAGAAAACTCTGGTAATAGGTTTGCCTTATGGTTGCCATAAGTCAGAAATGACTTGAAGGCACACAACAACAACAACAACAACAACAACAACAGCTAAAAAATGCACACTTTTGGTAAACAAGCACAAATATGCTTTTGTCAATGGGGAAATGCACATGCTAAGAAAAATGCATTAAGGTACATAAGTTAGGAAACATGCATACCCAAACATGCATAGATATCAGTGCAGAAAGAAGAAACAGAATCTTGCAGCCGATATCACCAGGACACACACACACATACACAGAAAAAGCTGGTGAGAATCGGAGATAGGCAGTGCATTTGAGAGATTTTCATAGCTGTCCTTATACCACAGCAACCTTCAGCTGAAATGCAACAGAAGGAACATGAAGCAGAGGGAATGCATAAGCACGGCCTTTTCTCTGTGTCCTCTAGCTGTGGCACGGTCTGTTATTGGTTCCTTCTTGGTGGTGTGTGTGTGTGTGTGTGTGTGTGTGTCTTGTGGCTCTCACAGGCGTCTGAGCTTCAAAGGCCCAACTGTGGTTTCTGAGGCAGGACCAGCTGGCTGGCTTGCAAAAAGTCCACCGCCTGGGACCAATTGTGTCCTTGCTGGTAGCCAGTAAGAAGTTCTGGACCGTTTGCAAAGGATGCTGGGTTAATTAATCAAGCAAGGAGAGATCCTTTCTGTTTGTTGTTCTGAAGTAAATAAACCAGAAAATCAATTCTGCTTTTGTTTTCTCTCTCTGTTTCTCTTTCTCTTCAGGGTCTGATGGGCTTCATTGGTCCGGTAGGGGAACCTGGAATAGTCGGGGAGAAGGTAAGAACAGCTTGCTAATCAGATCAGCTGCACGACTCTGCAGGAGTCCAGTTCTGTGTGTGTGTGTTTCAAGGCGCACTACATAATTGAATAAATCTCGGCGTTGAAATGAAAGGGAAATTTGGCATGCAGTTTTGAAGCGCTGGCTCCAGATTTGAGGGTGAGAGTAGGGGCTTTCAGACCAAGATCTCCTCGGTGAGTTCAGCTCCTCCTTGCTCTGGTCACCATCAGTTGCCACTCATTCTCAGAGTTTAGAAGTAACATGTGTCAATTCCATATATTTGTAATATGTTACTTTTGATAACAAGGGGATACTGGTAATCACTTTTTAAAAATAGTGTAATGACAGACGATATGGTTCCCTTTTAAAATGTGAGTTATGTTTCCATGTTACTCCTAGAACATTGACTTTGGGATCGGGTGTAGCCATTTTTTTTAGGTGAATGATTAACTTTTTAAAAAATTTCCCAAACAAAGCGAATAGTTAATTCTTTTTTTTTTAATTTCCTGAACATTAAGCCTGAGACATAAAGCAGTGTAACATTGTCAGAGTATGTCATTCAAAAATAAATGAGGAAAATCCACATATAAATGCAGAAAATCCACATATACATACACACTTTACAAGGCAGCACTCTCACCCTAAGAGTCCTCCACCTCACCCTGAGCATTGGAGAAAAGGGTCCAGTCCATGTGGCTTGGAGCCAGGCCCTGAGATCTGGGAATTCTAGGCCTGGGGGACAGTAAGGCTTACCCCTCCTCTGTCTGACTTGTTGTGTTGTTTTGTTAACAGAACCTACTCACTCTGGCTTCTTCATTCCATTATTTCCCTTAGGGGGACCGAGGTATGGTAGGACCTCCAGGACCACCAGGTGCCAAGGGGTCGATGGTAAGGAGTAAGTCTGCATTCTCTCGCTCCTTCTCTCCCTGGGAAAACAATAGCCCTCCTCTCTCTCAGTCTTTCTCTCTCTCCCTCTGTGGGTTTTGCATTCCCTCTGTGACCTGAGCCGTGCATTCTTTGTCCCGCCCCCACACTTTGGGGTCAGGGAGGGTGCTTAACCTCAGTCAAGTTATAGTATCTTAGCACTCATGTGCCCGAGCATGGGATTAAGTGTGCCGGCCACCCAGAATCCTTGTCCTCCTCCATATCCACCCCCTCCAAGCCTGAGAAAAAAGAAACAGTTCCCTCTTCAATTTACCAAGTGGGCCTTCGAGATTCTGTCCCAGCAAAGAGGACAGTCTGGGGCCGTTTAAGGTCATCAACCATTTCGAGGGACATACAGAGCCAGCATGGTGTAGTACTTTTGACAGTGGGACTATGACCCTGGAGAAAGTTTGAGATTTATTCAGCACAAAATTTGCACATTTTTATTTTGCATAGACAGTAGCATCTTCTGCACAGTAATGTAATTTCCTATGCAAGAAACAGCACTTTCCGCACAGCAACACTATTTTCTGCCTAGAAAGTTCGGTTTCCTGCACAAAAAATGCTGTTTTCTGTGCAAATTTTGCACAGGATAGGTCCTGAGCTGTCAAGATTCTTATTAATCCATGGCTCCTGTTGTTAGGGTTTATTGACACACAAGGAACATGTTACTTGGCTAGTTTTAAAATATTTTTGAATAAAAAACGTCAAAAAGCAAAGCAATCCCTCAGGCTAGAAGGCTATCCAACTCTTACTGCCTCAAGGCTCATTTTAAACTCCAATTGCCTGAAAGGTCTTGCTGAAAAGAGCTGCCGTTTATCCCAGACCACATGAGCCTGCCCCCAAATGCATTTAGCATTCAGGGTGTTCCTTGAAGTGTCTTCCTGGTTTTATGAACTGTGTGTTTCCTTTGCAATCTATGCAGCCAAGGACGTGAACTCTGCTTGGCTGTTGACTTGTATTTTGCCTACATGCATCCCAGAAACACTGAGAAATGGGATGTTTATTTATCTATTGGTTTTAGATTCTACCTTTTTCTCCAGAATGAGGCTTAAGCTATCTCACAGCAATGTTGATTAAAAGAATATCACTGAAATACAAAGCAATGCTTTCCGGAGCTTGGGAGCAGCCACTGGGAAAGACCTAATTCCCAAAATTCCCTTCTGTTCTTTGGCCAGCAGGCTGAGACCTTTTTATTTGGCAGTTGGCCAGCAGTTGAGGATAAGGACGGTTGGGTGCTGTACTTTTTCTTACTGACATGTTTTGAATTATGCTTTTAATTTAATTCTGTTTTAATAGCAGATCATGTTTTGTTGTTTTCATTGTGTTTGCTGTGATGGTCTGCCACATGTGAGCAAGCTTGTCGCTATGTAAAGCAGCATTGTGACAGCTAAATTGCAGATGGATAAGAAACTGCCACATTTTTCCAGGATTTCATACTCTTCTTTGCTCTGTAGGGTCATCCAGGAATGCCAGGTGGAATTGGTGAACCGGGACCCCCGGGACCACCGGTAGGTAATGGTCTCTTTTCCTTGCAACTGCCACATGGTCTCCTACTGTGTCTTTTATGTCCCCACAAATTCTTATTTAAAGGGAAATGAAATGGTCTTCCAGTTAACACTGCAGCTGAACTGCCAATGGTTAACGGTGTGAGCCCTGTGCTGTGGATTCTGAGATTGCAGGCAAAATTTATCATTAAGGAAGAGGAGGACAATGTCAAAACGATATTGGAAAAATATAATTTTCTAAAACATGCAGAACACCTGATGCATTTCTATGAAACCTTCTTTTTTTGTATTATCTTCTAGGGTCCAGCTGGAATTCGTGGTTCCCCCGGTGTCAGAGGCTCAAAAGGTCGCCGGGTAAGTAATGGCTAAAATGTTCAAAATTTCCTGTGGAGAATATGTCCCATTAGCCTTCCAGGCAAGAACTGGAAAACCTGTAGGATTAAAAAAGAAGGTTTAATTTTCCCCACCAGAAATTCATCTCTATGGGGTCAATAGGCTGGTTTTGTGATGAAGTCACAGACTTTGGGGCTGTATTAAAGAAGTCTGGGTTAAACAGCAATGGGATATGAGTGGAGATCAGCCAGGATTATTCCAAGACATTTTTGCTGTCTGAGGCAAGGCATGGGTGGCCATGTTTCTTAGTCCATAAGACATATATTCCTCTCTCTCTTCAGAACCGTTCTTAAAATAAAATTTAAAAAAATCACGCTGAGACCTAGTGCATAAACATAAACTGCATAGTGCTCAAACATAAACTTTCACTGTGGTTTTTGGGAGAGTGTGGTGGCTTTGCTTTTCTTCTCCCTCCCTCTGTCTCTCTTTTTTGAGTGGATGGAAGTTATTTTGGTCCTCAGGGGGAAATCCCACCAGCTCCTTCCTTTGCTACTAGAGCAGTCAAAGAATAACTAAGCCTGAACTAAGCTTTTTCCCACATCTTCTTTTTTCTCACAGCCAATCAGGGAGGAAAACAGGTTAGGCGAGAACCTGCAGTGGGCAATCAAGACATCCTCTTGGAAAGTCAGATGATTTCTCAGCTGTGTTTAGGAAGTGAATTTTTGTTGACTAATATCTTAGGAAGAATAGGTACCTTTGCAGATGTCTTCTTGTTGAATGCCATCAGCTTGACCTCAATCTACGGTGAACCTATGGGTGAGAGACCATAGAATCTACCATGGACAAAGCACAAGGGCAATTGCTAAAGCACAAGTGTCCAGACTCCAGGCACTCATAACTTCCCAGCATCCAGAAATTACATTGTGAACAGAACAGGAAAATTTAGCTAGTTGCATTAGGGACTTGCATTTTTTTAAACCTCTGGCTGAAAGGAACTAAGCTTGTTTGTAAATTTTTAACTGTTGAAGGAAGATGCCTTCGTGAATGATATACCTCTTTTGCCAAAGTAGATTGCTTGCTCAGAATAAAAGCTTTTCCTTTTAAAGGTCTCCTCTGTCCATGCTGTCTTCATGTGTCTTTTGCTCAGCACCCCTGGTAGATCTGTTAGCACAAGGACACAGCTGGTGTGCTTTCCAGCCATATTTCAGGTGATTGGGAAGACAACAACCTTTTTTGCACAAGAGATAGCCAGCACTGATGAGTGGAGATGAGCAGAAAATAGTTCCAGAACAGCTTCCTCTGGGCCAGAACTAGTCTCCACTCATTGGTGTATAAGTCTCCAGTGTTCCCTTGCCACACAGGAGCAGTGAAACCATATGGAAATGTCTCACTGGCTCTTTCTTTCAGCATCCTGTTCTGGAACAGCAGTCTCTTCTTTCTGTCTCTCTCATTTTTAAAAATTATTTTTTCTTCCCTTTTTTTTCTTTGGAGCCAAGTTTGTATTTCCAGCAGCCAGTTCCCTGTGAGTGTGGTATTTGGCTACGGCTTTGCCAAGGGCTCTGGATTACACAGGTTTCCCTCCTTCATCTTCCATTCTGGCTGAGTCCTGGGCAAAGCAGGCGACCAGAAAAGAATGGCGCCGGTGGCGAAGGCTTCCGGCCACCCTCACTCTGAAGCTGTCAGAGCCACTTAATTTTGGAAAGCTGCTCTCCAAAAATGCTATTTTAATGAGGTGGAAATAAGGCAGTTAAGGACTTTAGAAAGGCCAGCAGGAGTTTTCACTTTAGCACAGCAAAAAGCTGGATCCTAAACTATGTCCAGCTCTTTTATAGCCTGGGTGGCCAGGACTGGAGAGTTCCTGGAGGCTCTGCAAGCTAAATTAGGGTTACTGTGGATCATTCTGTTTATGAAAATCAAGTCCAAACAATGCAGTAAAGGTCAAACTACAGATTGCGTTATTCCCTTGTTTAAACAAGGGTGTTTAATAACTGCTTTGAGGCCACATTCTAACACACTCTGACATTTCACAGAAGAAAACGGGGACTCATATGGCCAGGCGCCATCAGGGTGTGGCCAAGATGGCAGAAGTCATTAATGAGGAAGAACACACAAAGTATGGGAGGCTGCAGCACTTTGCTTTTGCCTGAGCCTCCTGGGAAGGGCAAGGTTTGCTTCTCTCCCCGCTGCTGAATTAACTGAGTGCAGACTACTCATGCATTTTGACCTCAGTTTGCAGCAATTGAAGTAAGCTGAGGGCACAGAGGGAAAGTGGGAGGAGGAGAGAGAAACTGGGACATTTTAAAGGCAACTGAAAAAGTGGGATGGGAGAGGATTAATCAGGACTGTCTGTGCCAAGTCAGGAGAGTTGAATGGCATGCATTCACTGTTTTCAGTCGCTTTCTTTATGATCCTGAACGTGGAAATTTCCTTTATATGCATACATATAATGAATGAGAGACACAGTGTGGTATTAGTGGCTCGAGCGTTTACGTAGCATCCCAGGATACCAGGGTTTGAATTCCATTCAGCCATGGAAACCCAGTGGGTGACCCTGGGCAAGTCACACTCTTTCAGCCTTAAAGGAGGGCAATGGCAAAGCCTCTTCTGAGTAAATTTCACCAAGGAACCTTTAGGATTAAGTTTGGGATAAGCTCACTTAGCTCTCAGGAATCTGCTGCCTGAGACCATCAGCTTAGTGTCTAGTGCAAAGGTGGAGCTCTGGAGGTCTGAAGGCCACTTTTCTTCTCCCAGAGAGACTGCCAAAAAAAGACCAACACCATTATAGTAGCTGGAAGTCCATTTCTTGTATTTCTGTGCATTTTGAAATGTTCAGTGGTGCATTGGCCCTCCTGAGGGATTCTGAGAGAGGTAATTAATCTTTTTGGAGGCCAAAAAAAAGGGGGGGCAGTTCAGAGTTTTCTCAAGAAACAGAGGCCCCACACATTACATATCTCCCAACTATCCCAATTTGGCAGGGGCAGTCCTGATTAATCCTCACTCATCCCACTTTTTGGCTCCATTTGAAATGTCTCAGTTTCCCTCTTCTTCTCCCACTTTCCCCCTTCAGCCTTAGTGTGCTTCAGTTGCTGCAAACTCATGTCAAAGTGCAGAAGTGGTTTGCGTTCAGCTGGCTCAGTGATGGGGAGACGGTGAGGAGCGGGTGGCGTCTTGCCCTTCTCTGTAGACCCAGGCAAAAGCAAACTGCTGCAGTTTTCATCTGGGAAATGATGGGCGGTATGACATTGCCCACTCCTGGACTCATGGTAGTGCTGGCCGTAGCACAACAGTGCTGCCACATCAGCTGAGACATTCTTATGGTCTCAGCCACATGCGCTGAACACCCAAGCAGCTCTGTTCTCTCCACCCTCACTCTTAATTATCTCTTGCGAACAAGCAAACAAGCTGTTGGGTTTTTGTTACGTTGCTGAGGAGTGGAAATGAGCCCCTAGCCGTAAGTTCAGTTTCTGCCCTTCTCCACCCGCCCTGTGTTTCTGATCCCACATCCAAGAACATAATTCAGATCAGAGGGGAAAGACATGAATGCCGCCTTTTTTGTCAGATGCTTGTGGATTCTGCTGTGATCCTTTAGAGCCTTTATTAGTCATTTCAGTTTTTGAAGGCGAACAAGTGGCTAATCTGGTTTTGATTGGGAAGAACAATAGAGATTGATGTGTGGCGGGGGAAGGGATCCATTTTAGAGATTGCAGCTCTCAGATGTCAACTTCTGTGGGGCAGTAATATGAAACCCCAAACAGACCTTTAATGATGAATATTTCTTCTGTTACAAGAATGCAACTTTGGTTCCCATTTAGCAGGGTCTTTCCTCTCCCTGCAACCCCCCTTTGACGTTTAGGATGCCAGTTCTGTACCATTCTCCACAAAGACATTTCTTTTTCAATGAGTCCTAGATTTCCAGCTAAACAATTTAATCCTAAGGATTAATTTTAAACACATGCCCCAAACCGCTCGTGTTCAACATAGCCTTTTTACTCATGCACCAAAGCCTCAGTGGAATTAAGTCCATGTGGTTGAAAAATGTCACCAGCCCTGCTGGAGGCAACGTGGGTTTGCAAAATGAGGTTTCCCCAGCTGAGGTAAAAAATCTGGACCAGTTTAGGGTCTAGGTGACGCTGTGAGAGATGAGATGGTTCCATTGTTGCAGCAGAATCCTCACACGCCACATCCTGGAAATCAAATGGATTTAATTCCCAAATAACATTTCCCAAATCTAGTTCATCGTGATTTTAAAAGCCAGCTTATGGTCATCAAATGCCATGTAAACTTTGGAGTTCCCCAGAACTACTGCTACTATTAATAACAATAGTAACAATGAACTCTGTGGAACTCTCTTCCGTGGGAAGCTAGACTGGCCTGCTCCCCACTTTCCTTTTGCTAGCAGACAAAAGCACTGCTTTTCAAGCAGACTTTTTTTTTTAATAATTTTATTAAGTTTCACAAATAAAAAAAATCATCTCAAATTGTACTTTTACATGTAATGTTTTTGTTCTTCCACTCTGATCTAGTTTTCATTTGCTAGATATCTACTCACATATAAAAAATTATGCCTCACAATCCCATGTTCATCTTATGTGTTTGATCTTGCATTTCTCGGATCAACTCCTGTTATGTTACAGTTATTCCCCTTTAATTTCAACCATAATTCAGACATTTTCACTTGGCAGTTCCCGGCAATTACCCATTACAATTTGCCATTCTGCTTTTATCTGATTGTCCGATTTCCCCTTTAATCTTTGTGAAACAATATTCGCATTTCTATTCTCAATAAATGCCCCCCACCATTGTTCGATTGTGGGTATTTGCTGAGACTTCCACAATTTGGCATATTCAGTTCGCGCTGTTGTTATCATGTACAATATTAATCTCCAGTGCCTCTTAATATTAATATTCTCAAGAACATTTGTCATGTTTAACAAATAAAATTCAGGTTTTTTTACAAATTGAATCTTCAATGTTTCACACATCTTTTTATGTATTTCACTCCAATATTTCTCAAGCAGACTTTTAATGTGTGTGCAGGTTACCTTTTTATTTGTTTATTAAGGTTTTTTTTTTAAATGCTGCAAGTTTTTATGATTTTTTTTTATGTTTTTAATGTTTTCTAACTTTTTTTTTGGAAGCTGCCTTGGCTCCCACTCTGGAAGAAAAGACAGCATAGAAACACAAGAAATAAATAATAAAATAAATTTCTTTGTTGTTGTTGCGAGCCTTCAAGCTAGTTATGACTTATGACAACTCTAAAGTGACCCTGTCACAGGGTTTTATGGGAGCTGAGAGTGTGTGACATGCCCAAGGTCACCCAGTGGATTTCCATGGCCCAGCCAGGAATTGAATCCTGGTCTCTAGGGTCACAGTCCAGTGCTCAAACCACTATACTACACTGGTTCTTTATTTATACCCCACTTTTCCCTCAAAACTGGCACCCAGGTTTGCTTACAAAATAAAACAAGTACAGTGTAGTTAAAATATGACACCTAAAACAGCCTTAAAAATGAAATTAAACTATTAAAAACATTAAAAGCAGTTTAAAACATGCAATTCAAATGGCTGAAAAGCTGTCAACATCAATTCAGTTAAAGCAGCATCCTCTTTAAAACCCTTTCTTTAAACACCTTTAGTCTAAAAGCATGTCAGAATTTTGAAAACAGGCTTTGCCTGTCAGTGCAAGAAAGGGGCCATTCTAATCTCCCTCCGGAGGGAGTTCCAGAATGTGGGGCAGCCACCGAGAAGGCCCTATTCTGTGTCACCACCAACTGTACCTGTGAAAGTGTGGGGACCGAGAGGGGGGCCTTTTCTTTGGACCTCAGGGTTCAGGAAGGCTCATACAAGGAGATAACAGTCTGCCAGGTAGTCTGGACCTGAGGTGTGCAGCAAAATGCTATATAACTAAACCAAAAAAAGGAGGAGCGGAGTATGAAGGAAAAAAAGTATGGCTGGCACAGAATCTGCCTGAAATGTGAACCCCTTCTTCCTGAATGTGTGTCCCAGAATCCGGGGGTCTTATCCCTTCCCAGTTCTGTATTATGTTGTGAGATTTCCTTCTCACATGGGGATTGGTATGTATTTCTGCATGCCTCTTTTCAAAATACCTACATATTTGTATATATGTTGCTACAAGATACATGCACTGTTCCTTTGACTGAAGTGTGCTTGTGTGCTTTAAAAAGAAGTGTGCCTTTTCAGCCATCTATGTTTTGAAATGGTTTGGTGCAATCCCCCCAACCCCCTAACCCTGCTTTGAAATGTATCTCCAGGCTCAGAAATGTACAGATTTCCAAAGCAAGATGTATTCCATTACATTGCCAGTCTCTGGAGATGGGAAAGGCAAACCAAATAAATTTCTTTTCCACCACTAGTGCAGAGATGGTTTCAGATTTCTTCTGGGATAGGTTTGAATCGTTTGTGGAATTCCCTCCCCTGAGAACTTTGCTTGCAATCTCTTGCGGCCTTTAAGAGAAACCTAACGACTTTGTTTTCAATTACTCTTCCAAGCTCTTTATTGATTATGGGTTGCCTCCAGAAAGGGCTCAGGAGAAGGTAGGGTGATTGTGGTCCTAAACAGCCTAAGCTGCCCTGCACTTGAGGGGTGGAGTGGAAGAAGTACAGGGGGTTACAGTGGAGGAAGGGGAAAGATAAAATCTGCCAGTTCCAGGTGCCTTCCACTTTCACATCTATTAGATATGACTTCATGTTGCTTTCTTCCCACACTTAATATTATCCGACCCCTATCTTTATGTCTGGCTGTTTCTTATATTATTATGTTCCTTTCTGAGCACCTACAAAGAAAAAAGAAGGGATGAGATAGGGCTGTTGTTAGATGAATGGACTAAAAGGTTGTTATTATTGTTGTTGTTAACTTGCCATCAAGTCAACTTTGACTTATGCTGACCCTATGAATGAGAGAACTTGAAGTCACCCTAACCTCAGCTGCCCTGCTCAGGTCTTGCAGATTCAGGGATGTGTCTCTCTTGGTTGAATCTATCCACTTGTAATGGAGGTCTTCATCTTTTCCTACCACCTTCTATTTTACCACGCATTATTGTCTTTTCTAGGGAGTCATGTCTACTCATGATATGGCCAAAGTACGACAGCCTCAGTTTAGTCTTCTTGGCTTCTGGGGAGAGTTCAGGCTTGGTTTGCTCTGGGACCCGTTCACTGTCTTTCTAGCAGTCCAGGATATCTGCAGAACTCTCCTCCAACACATTTCAAATGTGTTGATTTTCTTCCTATCAGCTTTCTTCACTGTCCAGCTTTCACAACTATACGTAGAAATGGGAAATATGATGTCATGGTTAGATGGCTATTCTAACTTTAGCATTCAGTGATATATCTTCACACTTCAGGTTCTTGTCTAGTTCCTTCATAGCTGGGTTAAAAGGATGTCAGCTAGTAGCGGCTGTTGGCTGACTCCCATGTCAGACTGAGTTTTAGCCTGAAATTAAAAGGAGATATCCTTCAGCACCTTAAACTATGGAGTTTGCTATCATTAAAAGGGGATTGGGCAAATAAGTAAGGGATGAGGTTATCCAGTCACAATGGCTGTGTATTCTCTCCAGTGCCAAAGACAGGATGTCTCTCTATGTCAGTTGCTGGGAAGCATGAACAGGTTGCAGTGGTGCAGCTGACCTCAACAGGACCTGCTTGTGGGTTTTTTTGTAGGCGACTAGCTTGCAAAATTCTGGGACTGTTGGCCTTTGGCTTTGTCTAACACAACTTGTCTTTGGTTCTTGGCAGACATGAATAGATGTTGGACAAAAATGGGTTTTCTGACTGCTGGGATTCCCTGCTGGGGAAATCTAGATAGCGCAGGATTTTGAGCTGTTAAGGATTTTTCTGCACAAAATCCAATCATCTCTAAAAGTGCAGGTTTTTTTTTAATGCAGAAAAGCTTATTTTTATGTGTAGAAGATGTGGTTTTTTTTTTCTGCTCAGGAATGTTTTTGCAGAAAGTCAAGCTTTGTATGCAGGAAACCTGCTTCTTATGCAGAAAATCACAAACCGCAAATAGACCTCAAAAATGGCACGGTTTCTGTGGACTTTCTTTGCAGTGGGGAGAAGAGAGATTAAAACTGTTAGCTCTTGCCTATGAGAGTGAAATTAATGAAGATTTGCATGGCTCTTCTTGAGATCTCTCTTTTGCTCTGAAGCAGCTGCAGATGATTCATTGGACCCAACTGCCAACAAATGAATGAATACGGAGATTTTTTTTTTCACTTTTACAACTCCCTCCTGCCCATCAGCGTGGGGCCTGCAAGTTTTCCCTTCTTTGGGCTCCTGCTGTGATCTGCCACCACTGGTTGGCCAAGCACAGCGACAGTTCCTGCTGAATATTTTAAACTTTCACTGGGTTTTGCTTGCTTTAGCAGTTTGGCTATCTCTCCCCTCCTCCACCTTACACATATACATCTCCTGAAATTACACTGTGGCTCTATGTAATCCGCCCTCTCTCTTCTGCTCTCACACTGTAGTCACTTTGGCCAGTTGTTGGCTCTTTGCCCCTTTGGCCTCAAGTCTGCATCTTGATTATCTAGTTTGGCTCTCTCTCTCTTACTCCTTTCTCCTCTCCCACCCTCTCCGTTTCCTTACTGGCCCAACTTCCCATTTTCTTCCCCTCTGTTTCTGACCAGGCCCTGATCTGTCTGTTTAAAAATTTGCACAAGCCGTCTACTTGCATGAGCAGTGAAGGAAAATGGAGTAACGGGTTCGTTGGGAGCTGAAATTTTTGTTCTCGAGAGCTCTGAGCCCACTCTTCACAGCAGGGGTGGGGAACTTTAGGGCCTTAGGCCAAATTTGGACCATTTGGCTTTTCCAGTCTGGCCATCTGGTCTTCCCCAGTTGGCCATGGCCTTTCCCCTGTCACACCATTGTTTGGTTGTTACCCAGTTGTTGTATGGGCTCCTTTACCCGTTCTAAAAGACTTAAATGCCTCTGCTAAAACTTTGATACTGGCAGTAAGGAGCTAACATATCCTTTTGCATGTGACTTCAGCCAGCCCCTGAGAACTTCTCTGACATTGAATCTGAACCTTGGCTTGAAAGAGGTCCGGTACCCTTGCAGGGTGGTTTGAGTGTTGGACTACAGACCCTGGAGACCAGGCTTCAATTCCCTGCTCGTGGAAACCCTGATGTTCTGTTATACCTGCATATGGCACTATCTTGTGATTGAATCAGCCTGATAGTGACTTTCTCTGTGTGTGTGAGAGAGAAGGAAGGAAGGAAGGAAAGAGGGATAGAGAGAGAGAGCGAGAGAGAGAGAATCTATCTACTAGATTGTGGCAAAGATCTATGAGGAATCTCCCTGGTGTGGTGTGTGTGTGTGTGTGTAATGTCGATAATATCCCAGCAATATAATATGAAATTAATAATATCACATGCCATGTACCACCCAGAGGCAAATAAAGCCTTTACTTGTCTGCAAAAAGGAAGTAGGGACTTGCCTAGGGAGGGAGTTCCAGAGCCTGGGAGCAGTCACTGAAAAGGCCCTCTCTTGTGTTTCTCTTAAATGCACCTGTGAAGGTGGTGGGGCAGGAAGAAGGGCCTCCCCAGCAGAACTCAAAGCACGGACTGGTTCATAAGGGAGAATACGGTTCTTCCAATAACCTGGACATGAGCTGTGTAGGTCTTTAAAGGTCATAACCAGCACTTTGAATGGTGTAATGAAGTTGAGTGTCATCCACATACTGATGGCAGCAAACTCCAAAATGCCCACGATGGGATCTGAAGTTCATTAACATCTGGAGGGCTATGCATTGGCCACCTCTGTGTTCAAAGATTCTTCCAAAGAATAACATTGAATGCTCTGAAGCACTTTTCTCCTTTGAAATGCCACATCCTAGGATTAGAGGGTCTCCATCATCTGCAGAATGAGAGAGACACCTGCTGTTCGTTCCACTTGGACGACTTTACGCTTTCTCCCTCCCTTTTTAATTTTACAGTTGTTTGTGGGGGGCAGTGTACTTCTCTATGTTCACACATATGTGTTTTTCCCCCAGGGGGCCCGAGGTCCTGATGGATTAGTAGGTGAACCAGGATCACGAGGTACCAAGGTAAGCTCGCCCCCAACTGCCTTCAGAGAAGGTCCACTGTGGCAAGATTGTTCTTGGACCTACAGCACCTGACTTCGGCATCAACTTGTCCAGTTACACCGTGGGAAAATGGGAGCCAGCTTTTCTTCCCTAAGGGGGCTAGCATGGTGAAGACAAGTGGCTGTCTGGAAATGTGTGGTCTTTGCAGAAACCCCCACAATTCTCACACATGTATCTTCTTTGCCAAATAATTTCTGCAAACGCTTCAGGATGTGTGAACAACAGGCAAAAACTGGGTAAAATTTTCCCCACTTTATTATTCTTCCCAACTGAGAGGCCCAAATATTAGGAAACCTGTTTTTCAGCTAGGAAGCTTACAGGAGTGAGTACATTCAGCCCCCCACATTCAGTGGGATTAGGGGTTTAGGACCCCTGCAAAAGTGGGGAAAAAAACTTTAAATATCAAAATGTGTGTGTGTGTGTGTGTGTGTGTGTGTGCGCGCGCGCATCTTTGGGAAGGGGACTGACGCACGGTGGGGAGAGTGGGCACCCAGGGTCCACACCAGGTCAGGGAAAGGAGAGGGAAAGGTGGTGGGGAAGCATGGTGGCCCTATACTTCCTCTCTCTAGCACATCTCCTTGCTTGGGTGTGAGGTGGCATAGGAAGAGAGTTTGTGGTGTTGAGAAATCAGGCTGCAAGTCTTTCTTAGCTGGCTAGGCAGTGGCTGGAGGAGGGGAGGAAGAACCAGGGGTGGGTTTGTAAAGGGCTGGGTGACTTGATCAGAGCCACCAAGAGGGAAGGTTCCCACAGAAAAGAGGTGGCTTGAGATGGGGGGCAAGGCTCGGAGAACCTTTCAAATAATCAAATCCATGAATGTTAAACCTGCAAATGTGGAGGGCCGACTATATTCTTTCCACTGCTATAGGTAATTGAACATTCCAGAGCTTTTCATGCAGCATTGTGAAGCTTGGCACCTCTTCTGACAAACATTACTCTCTTTGATGGTCAACAGATTGCTATATCTGAACCATCCCACCAGTGTGGAAAAGTATAAATAGCTGGATTGGGGCAAAAGTGAGTGGGAAGGGAGATGGTGCTAGCATTTCTATTAGTTTCTTCTCTTTTCCAAGTCTCATGCTCTCCCAGATCATTCTGGGTTGTTCTTTCTTTTTTTTTCCTCCTAAGACTGCTTGGCAGTATTTAGGAAGATTTGAGGACAAGCTTCTGTGCACCTCACAGATCTGACAGCTATAAATTCACTCCAGATGAATGAAAGTTCTGAACTGAGTTGAAGGCCACTTCTGTGACAGGAATGGAATGAGAGGCTGGAGGATGAATGTGATTTAAGCCTAGTTTCCAGACACAGGAGGAGAGAAGTGGAAATTCTGTTTTGGGCAGAGCTTGGGAGGGTTGCTTTTTTGCATTACCATCCCCAGAATTCCTTGCCCAGCATGGCCAGTGGATTAATGGTAGACTTGGAGGATGACAGTTTTTCCTTTCCTGATCTGAGAGGAAGCAGGCAAGCAAACTAAACCTATCTTGTTTTTATACATTTCTCTTTTTTCTTTCTGGCTCACAGGGCCTTCTAGGGAATTCAGGCAAAGATGGACTTGATGGGCAACAGGTATGTCAGTTATGTTTTAAGTATACTGAAAGAGATACACTCAACTGGTACCCTTTAATGTTTTTCTGAAGTCATCATGGTGCGGTGGTTTCATTATCAAATTAGGACTCCTGGAGACCTGGGTTAGAATCCTGGCTTGGGCGTGGAAATCCACTGGGTGACCTTGGGCAAGTCACCCTCTCACAGACTCAGCAGAGGGCAACAGCAAACCCCTCTGAAGAAATCTTGCCAAGAAACTCTATGATAGCTTGTCATAAGTCAGAGTGAAATTGAAGGCACATAATTACAACAAAAGAGTTTTTTGTGAAACCGACATTTGTGCTTTTTGCAAAGTCTTTATTTAACTAAGGCTTAATGTAGTCTAACTATGACTGTCTTCCAAACCATCAGGAGGTTGAGCATAGACCTGGACCCTTTGTCCAGATTCCTTACTTCTCCTTTCATGAGCCTTCTAGGACAGGAGTGGGAATCATCTAGATTTTGTTGGACTGTAGGTCTCAGCTGCCATAATCTGCATAGCCAATGGTGAGCAATGCTAGGTGCTGCAGTGTGGTACTATATCGAGGATGACACTGTTCCACTCCCTGTTCTAGGGAAACTGTAGCATCAAATGTACTTGAGGGGAAAAAAATCACTGGTTTTCTTACTGTTGGGGAGATTCTGTGAGAGACAGCTGGATTCTCCTTGTGGGCGGTTGCATTCATACTAGCCATCTCTTTTGGCTTTGCAGCATATTGGGACATGCTTCCACTTGGATTTTAACTCATGACTGTAACTGTGTATTTGCAGGGAAAGATGGGAGAGATGGGAGAGATGGGACCTCGTGGCTTCCCTGTAAGTTAAAACCGCAGCTTGCTTTATAGTAAAGTTTGTATTTGTTTCTTATGTTGGGCAGATCAATCAAAGACGGGGTGGGGGGGAAATTCCTTGGCAGATAAATAGCCACTACCTCATGCCATGCTGGGATCCCACTCACACAGGGAGTTGGCACCTGCAGAGAGGGGGGCCTGAATGCTAAGGACCCCCAGATACCCTCCCAGGGAACAGAGGATTGTGGTCTTCAGCTCTCTGTCGGCTCCCCCAGCTTGATCTAAATAAGAGTGAGCTCTCACAATAGAACTTATTCGGTTTTGTTGTCATGTCTTCATCCCCTCCTTCCATGCAGTGAAAATGTTGATTATCTAGTTGGTTGGTTACAGCTTACCTTGTTCACATCTAGGCTATATCTGTCTTTGTGGAAGGAATAGGGAAAAGACACATCAAAGCAAAGCAGGGGGTTACCAAAGTTCGACCTTGCTTGTCCTTTCCAGTTTTGGTTTTACACAAATTCAGTTGGCCTCCGCATCTCTCCTGTTTGCCACATCTATCTGATGTTAACAAGGTTAGCTGTTGCCATATCCCTCTGACTTGGCCATTCCTAAGTTCAGGGATTGAAGGCGTGTGCTCCATGCCCCAGCTGTTGTTGAGATGTAGCTCCCCAAGGTCCAGTTGCTCCAATCCTGGAAGAGAATCCCTGGGGCACTTTTAGTTCCTAATTGCCTTTCTTCTCCTTTATAAAGTGTTTACAAGGTGCTGAAGATGCCTCTTAAAATGTGTGAAAAATAGCACTCTGGCCTGGAGCTCTGACTCTTCATTGTCTTGTTTTATGACAGGGTATTCAAGGACCTTCTGGACCTCAAGGAGCAAAAGGGCCTCCAGGAGACCCGGCAAGTACCTGATGTAGTCCATTGTCTTAGTCCCTAGTCTCTGTTGGCTGTGTTTCAGAGGAAGGTACTGGCAAAACCATCTCTGAGGATTCCTTGCCTTTTAAAACCCAATGAAATTCATGGGGTCACCATAAGTCAACAGGCAACTTGAAAACACACACACACACACACTCACACTCACAGTCTTCCTTTCTGGGCATCTCTTGGAAAGGGGCTGTAATTTGCCTTGGACCAAATCAAGCCATTAGGCCATCTGGTAAAAGAAAGAGAATCCATGGAATTGGGATATATTCCCAAATTCCACAGAGGTGTGAACAGAGTTCATGGTTTCTAGGCACACTGCGTATATTAATGTATACGTCGTTACAACTACGCATATAACAAAGGAATTCCTCCTGAAAAAGTTAACTGACTTCAGGGGAACTGACTCTGGGTTAACAGATTTATTGCTTTTGCACTTCAAGATTACTACCAGCCTGAGAGACATGCATGATCTCCCACTGCCCTTTGAAGGTTTATAGCCAGAGCTATGGTTTGCATCTTTCTGCATCCAATTACACACTGATCCCACCCTCATAACCATGTAATTGCTACACACTTTAATGTTAACATTGTCAGTGTCTCTGAGAAAGTGGGTTGGATTCCATGAAAGCTCCCACTAAAATAAACCATATTTAAGGGCATCCTTTTTGGCCATGCAGCAAAATACAACAACATGCAAAATCCAGGAAAAGACTGATGCTTTTGTTGGCCAACCAAAAGCACAAAATGCATCATGCAAACCGTTACACCATGGTGACTCAAATGTGTATGTGCCATGTTTCTAGTGGTAGCGAGGGACATACATACATATACATGTAGAAGTTCCAGTGACTGCCAGAAACATACCTGTATGTCTAGAGTTTCCCCTGGCAGCCGGGAACATATCTACCTTTGTGAAATTTCCTATGACAATGAGCAAGATATAGCCACATATGTATTTTATTCTATTTAATTGTATGCATGTGCTTCTAAATGTATGGAACAAAAGAAATAGACTGAAGTGCCATGAATACCAACAATTCAACAACATACCAGCAATTCAACAAAAGTCTGTCTAAACCACAAAGAAATCTCCTGCAAGGGGGATTGTATTGAGAGGCTCTGATACATCTTTTGGAGAGAGTTTCACAACAGGGATGCAGCACTCTGCAATCTACCTCCAAATGCATTGTGCTGCAGGTATGGAGAAGGGGCAATGGAAGAAGGCAGAGGCGTCTGTTTTGTATGTGTGTGCTTAATATTGTGCGCTTGTCTTTCAGGGACCTCACGGAGTACAAGGTCCACCAGGACCTTTGGGAGAAATTGGACATAAGGTACAGCATCCATCCTTGCATCCGTTGCTTGATTTATACCTTGCCTTATCGCCATTTTCTGAAACTCAAGGTAGCTTGTGAAACAGAGAGGATTACAGTAAAAGGAACGGATCTTTTGCAAAGCTAATGAATGTTAATTGCACATTCAAGGCCACACCTCTCCCACAAGACTTTCCTTAATGACAGCTTACAACAATGCAGTACATTGTTGTTGGGAGGACCTACTGCTTTCTCAGCACTGTGCATTTTGCTCCTGATCTCATAGAGGACTGGCAGTCTGAGAGGGGTGGCAGATGATCTTGGTGTCCCCTAAATGCCAGTGGCAGGGAGCAAAAGTCATGTAGCCATTACCTGGGAAGAGAGAGAGACCAGAGGATTCAAATGGACATTAATATTCTGCTGAATGTGTCCAGAGAAGAAAGGGGATGGAAAACATACAAGAGGGATGAAAGACCTGCTCTTTTAGCTCTGTTTGTGTTAAAGCCAATTAAGGGGAGGTAATTACATCATCCTTCTTCTCTCCCCCAACTATTCTGCTATAGAGGCTCCCGCTTTGATCTTGCACTCTCTATTTCATTAACAGTTTCTTTCTTTCTTTCTTTTCCTCAGGGACCACCTGGCTCTGTAGGACGACGTGGCCTTCCAGGTGAACCAGGCATAAAGGTAAAAAGAGGGAAAGAAAGAATCCATGCACCCGCTCTTCCTGCAACTTCAGATTGGAAAGATAATGGAGCCTTTTGTTTCTGCCTCAGAAAGGCATCCTTGCATGAAGGCAGGTGAAGGGAGAAACAGTAGGCAGCAAAGGCTGAGCTGCCCAAGATTTGATTTTGGGCAGTTCCAATTGAAGCCTGACCTGGCTCCATGGGAAGAGTCCATTCGCTGATGTGGAACCATGAGAGAATGAAAAATAATTCCTCGAAAATACTTTTTTTGTCAAATGCCTAGGCTTCAAACTTTTAGATTAGGGATGGGAATATCAGTTAGTTTTCTCCTGAATTATAACTTCTGAAATATCAGGCTCCCTCCACCCCAAGGAAATTTACTTAATTTCCCCTCAAAAACAGAGACATTAGCTACCATTTGTTTCTTTCTTGGAAACTTTTCAACAACCAGCAGCTGATGGCTTGTGGACCACTACTGGTCCATGTACCACCATTTTGAGTGGAACTGCTCCACAGGATTTTCATGGCTTAACTCAGCATGCTGGCAGGGAGCATTCTGGGAGCTGTAGTCTAAATCTAGTAATTTTCCCCAAGCTCTGGCTTAATTTCCCTTCCTCCCTTCCTGAGCTTTTAGAAGAGTGGGTGTTTCTTTCTTTCTCAAGCTGACTATACTTTCTGCCCTCTTTCTTTTACTTCTCCCTCTTCCTTGGTCTTTTTCTCTTCTCTGTCTTTTCCTTTTTCCCTTTTAGTAAAGAGCTGCTACAGCATATCTGTTGAATAATGTATTTGAAGATTAAATTCAGTTTCCGTTTTGTTCCTTTCCCCCCTTTCCCCCTTCACCGTGGGCCTGTTTGCCTTGGCAAGCCTTCCAACACTTCTCTGGAGCTACTGCATCTTCAAACTCCTGGTGTCCCTCTAAGATTTCACCTCCCCTCATTTGTGCCTGCTGTTTGGCAACTTTCTTAACTAACTCCTGGAACAAAATCCCCATTTATTTGCTTAGCCTGCCTGCCCTTCCCATCAGCTGGATATACCAGGAGCAAAGCCCTCTCCCAAGCAGGAAGGAGGGATGGATTATTATTGATTTTTTTTTAGTCTGTTGGAAATGACTCTTTGATCACACAGTTGACATTGCTGTGTCATGTGTGTGGTTATTTTTGTTTCTTCAAGGAAAATTTTGCCCTTAGGAGCTCATTCCACCGTTATGTTTATTAAAGAGGGCATTAAAGCTGTTGAGTATCTTCCCATCTTTCGAGGTGTGATGTCCCTTAATGACAATGGTTTTGGTAACCTCAGGAAAACATACACCCTCCATTTCCTTCCAATGCTTACTGAATTTGCATTCGTTGGGTGACACCTTCAGCTCTTATAGTCTGAGAGATGCCTTAATTTCTCTTGATCTGCTTTGGTTGCTTTGCACCTGACAACATAGGCTCCCTGTGCCCTCTGGGGCCTAAATCCAGCTGTTGTCCCAACTTGAGTAAACCCATTAAATCATCAGTGAGAACTTAGAAAGTCAATACTTACCCAAATTCTATTGATTCAATGGGTGTGCTTCAGTTTGGGGGTTATTATATTATTTGTTGCTTTAGAAATTTGCAAATGTTGGAGGTGATGCATTCTTACACCTTTTTATTTATACATTTTTTCATTTTTATTTTTTATACATTTTTATTTATACATCTTTAAAATTTCCATTAATGCCACACATAACCTAAAAAAAGGTCATCCTATTTGAAATAACAAGTAAGCAATACTTTTTGTATCAGACTCGTAACATGTTAATATTAGTGTTAAAATGCCAAACTTGTTATGCCCTCAGCATCACAACAATGTGATGCATCTCAGGTAATATTGCTATAATGCATGACTTTGAAACTTTCCTTATTAACTGGTGTCTGAAGCTAACTGAAAAAAGTCATCTCTCTCTTTTTCTATTGATAGGGTGATGTTGGACCACTTGGGGTTCCAGGAGAACAAGGCCTTATTGGTCAACGTGTGAGTTGGAACACCTTCTCTCTGGCTGCTTAACATGGAAGATGGTATATTGTCCAAAAAGTCCCTCATCTTGAATTGAGGGCCAATAGAAGTGCTTCACCCCCTATTTTGCAATCATGTTAACGGGCCTGGAAAGGGATGGAATCTTTTCTTGCTTTTGCATTTCAAGAACTTGGATTAACCTAAAACTCTCCCTCAGTAGCTGACATGTTTGTTTTCCCAGAATACCCTGGATGAATGCTAATTCCTGACATTAGCATGATTCTGGGAAAGGCATGCAGGGAGGGAACTGTGACTTCTATGACAATGAATGCAACACAGTGTGTTTAATGGGAACAAAAATGGTGGCTGGCTGAACCAGAAAAACTTGGTGAGCTCTAGCACATCCACTCTGCTTTCAGAATTTGCTGTCAAATTCCCTGGTTTCAACCTGCTAGCACCATACATGTTTGGACTGGCGAGTGAGAACCCCTGCGACCACGGCTTCATAGCCCTAGATAAGCCAGGTTTGGCTTCTGAGGGTCAGCTGATTGTTACTGCAACCCAAATAAGTTTCTTGCCCTGGGTAAGGAGGAGCGCAAGACATAATGCACCAGTTTGTGACTGCTGAGTGTCTTGAGAGCTGAGCTCCACCCTCTACTCCGGTGCCTTATAGAGCGTCTACCCATTGTCAGGAATCTCTCCCTGCCAACCGGAGCCAGCGTGGGAGGAGAGAGGTCAGGAACACTTGGGGAGTCCAAATATACCAAACACCAGGAAAACACAAGCTGAGCCAGGTCAAGGGCCAGTCCAAAGATTCAGGAGGCAGAGATCCATCCGGAAGGTTTCAGGGAGCAGGAGACACAGAAGTTGTGAGGGCTTGCTAATAATTTGCTGCAACCAAGGAGCAGCCACGCCGGCAGACTTAAATAGCCCCTGTGATCAGGTGCTGCTCATTATTTCTTTCCCAGTCTAGTCTAAGCAGCCTCCCTCTCAGCAGCCCGTGTCAGCCTTCTGTGTGATTGAGGGCTGATGGGCACAGGGGGCTGCCACTCCTCTGCATCACTGCTGGTTCCCTCTCCCTCATGAGCTGGCTGGGGCAACTCAGTCTCTGCTTGACCTTCCAGTGCAGGGGATGTCTGCAGGCTGACTTCATCACTCCCTGGCTCGGCCCCCTGCACAATCAGCTGCTCCTCAATCACAGCATCATCATCTATCACACCTGTGGTCCTAGGAGACCCCAGGACTCAAGTTCAAGTCTTGCTCTAGGAGATGGCAGGGAGCACCAACAGTCTTCCTCTGTTTCTTGTAGGGTGATCCAGGTCTTGAAGGTGACAGTGGCCCAGCAGGACCGGATGGGCTGAAGGTAAAAAACACAACTCTTTCTCCGTAATTTTGAACACAAGAAGTGTCCAACTTAGATGAATCTCACTTCTCCCCAAATCTTCTTTCTTTGGAAGGAGTCTGAGAGCATTCTCTTCTTATAAGCAGGGCCCATCAAGAATGAATTTTCCCTTACCATGTATCATTTCTTTCTCAGCTAGATTCCATGATCATATAAGCCAAGTACTTCTCTTCCAGGAAAACAGTCTCTTGAAATTCCTGCCAGATGAAACTTTGTTCTGTCAGTCCAGCTATATAATTTACTGCCCTTCTCTGTGGCAATCTATCATCATATGTCAGAGCTGGGCAAGTCGCTCCTCACAAGATAATTCCTTTTTTAAAAAATTATCTTGATATAGTTGTTTTTTTTTTTTTAAATTCTTGCTGTCATTACTGAATGGCTCCTTTCTTGCCCGCCATCCAATACTCTCTCCTTCTCAAAGGTTTTACCTCATTTGCACAGGTAATAGACTGTGGCAACAGAATCCTGAGGTGCTGGAGAGGGCAGTATTATTTCAGACACAAGACGGAAGGGATGGGGAAACCTCATGTGAATTTTACCCCCAAGTTGAAAGTAAACATCTCAAGGGGGGAAAGAGGGAAAGAAAGACAGACAAGGAGAGAGAGAGAGAATCTAGCCATACCGCATTATTATTCTGCCTAATGGGAGCTTTTGTATTTGTATTTTCTTTTGCTTTTGTATTGAACTACTTCATTTTGCTGCATCTATAGATCAGCCCAATAAATGGGTCACAGAGTCTGGTCCTGGAAGCTAGGCAGGGTGAAGCTTGGCTAATCCTTGGATGGGAGAGTGCTAATGAAGACTAGGTGCTGTAGGCTATATTTCAGAGAAAGGAAGTGGTAAAACCACCTCTAAGTATTCCTTGCCTAAGAAAGCCCCATTAAATTCAAGGAGTTTCCACAAGTCCACAAGTTAAGGCACAGACACACAGAGCAAATTGAGCCTGAACTCTCCCTAGAAGCCAAATGACCAAACTGAGGCTATTGTACTTTCACCATATCATGAGATGACATGGCTCATTGGCACTTGGGGAAAGGGAAAGGCAATAGGAAGAGAGGAAGACTGCATTAGATGTGGATTCAGTCAAAGAAGCCATAGCTTTGAGTATGCAAGACCCGAAGAAGGCTGTTGATAGCAGAGTGTCTTGAAGTTTTCTCATTTGTAGGGTCACCGTAAGTTGAAGCCGACTTGACAACGATTGGCAACAATAGATCAGACAGTGATGGGGACCCTATCACACTACGGTGTTACAACACTATTATTCCACTTTAACTTCTATGGGAACATCATATGGAATTGTGGGATTTGCAGCTTGTGGGAGAGGCATTTAGAATTCTCAGCCAGAGAGTTCTTGGGCCTCAGTAAATTACAAACCCCAGAATTCCACAAAAATGTTGTCATGGAAGTTAAAGTGGAATAATAGCATTATAAGAGTGCAGTGTGATAGATCCAGCACCTTGGAAAGCTCCTAAAAGCCAGAGTGGATTTGCTCCTCTGCTGACATCAGAGCTGCAATCTGCCACTGCTTCTTAGCTGACATCTGGGCTTTGCAGTGAGGACTGCCCCTTTAGGTCCCTGCTTCCCCTCTCCATCCTACCAGCCCAAGTACTTTGCCCATCTCTCTCTTTCTCTCTCTCTGTATGTAAGAGTAGTTGAACAAGATACCTGGGGATGCCTCTTGGTTCCCTGCTGGTCTCCTTCTGCCATAGATTTGTACCATTTGCCTATCTTTCCTGTGAAATGTGGAAGAACTGGTTGCTGCTGCTGCTTGGGGTTACAGGGCAAACAGAAAACCTGTTTACCCTATTTTGCTTTTTCCAGGGTGACAAGGGAGAACCTGGCCCAGAAGGAGAAAGAGGTGATAAGGGGCAGGAAGGCATTAAAGGGAAAGAAGGGCCTCCTGGATATCCTGGAGTGACAGGCATCCGTGTGAGTTTCCACAGTCCCTTGCCATTTTCACTGCATAGTTTTACTTTGCTGCTTAACCTTGCTGGCATCTGTCTGGGCTTGGTTGTGTTCCTTCTGATCTGCAACGTTGCGGTACTTTCTTGGGTCCTAAAGCAACGAGTGATAACCCTGCCCTTCTCCACTACCTTGCAGCCTAATTCAGATGCTGCTGAAATTCTCCTAATTCAAGTTTCTGCCCAGGTGTTAGACTTCCTAATTACTTGTTAACTACTTGTTAATAAGTATTTCTATAAATGTGTGTAAACAAAATATATTGTGATTGTGTGTGGCATATTGCAGTTGCATAGTGTGCATTGTGTGTTGCGGTTGTGCGCTATATGTTGTGCATGGCAGTTGTACATTGTATGTTGTGTTAATTTCACAGTGCCACCTAGCCATTGACATGTATCCTGCAATGCTGCTGTTCTATGTGGCAGTTGGGTAATGCTTGTGTAGTCTATTCACATAGGGAGATACTTATGCTACACGGAGAGGGTGTTGGGTTGCAGCCTCCAAGACCGTTTAGTGAGCAAACTTCTCTATCACTAACAGTTACAGTTGGCTCTCCTGATCCACAGGATAAACATTTGTGGATTTGATTATTTACAGATTATTTGCTGCCATCTGCACTGTTGCAATACACCATTTTAAATAGGGACTTATAAGTCTTGCCTCACCTTTGCAGACTCTCTGCACGTTTGCAAGACTGAGAGAGACTGCAAATGTGAGGCAAGGCTTGTAAGTTCCTATTAAAAATGGCATAGGGCAGCAATGGAGGTGGCAGTAAGCCTGCCCGTTTCTGCCTTGCAAAGCAACCCCACCACCTCAGAAGCAAAACTGGGCAGCTGGCATGCTCCCCACTGCAGCCTAGAGGCATTTACCATTTTTCCACTTTTGCGGGGGTCCTGTACCTCTAATTCCCCGTAAATGCGGAGGCAATGACTGTATATACTAACTGTAAAATTTAGCTTTTACAGTTACATGCTTCCCTGGTGCAGGATTTCTCTTGCTTTTGTTTGGCGCAAAGGCTACACATAATCCTGACTGCCACTTCCCAGAGTCTAATTTGGAGAGTGGAAAGTGCTGAGACCAGGCATGTGACTGCAGAAGAGTGGAGTCTAGCCGAAAAGAAATTTCTAAAGCAGAAAAAAAAAACCCCAGCCATTTCACAAGAACAGTTGTGAGCGATGCTTTAAAACAACAAAACCGTCCTTTTCTCATAATCAGTATATCAAGTTATATAGCTCTGATCAGTAGGCAAGACCAGAGTCTGGGGCGTCCTTGTGCCAAATTGAACGCAGGGATTGCATGCTTTTTAAAAGCCCTTCTCTTTAAAAAAAAGTAATATAACGGAGCCAATACGGTTTTGCCTGCTTGTAATCACTTTCCCCTGTTATTCTTTATTGTGGTGTTATGGTACCGTCTCATATTTTTAGTGCACATTTTATATAAAAGATTATTTTTTAAAAGCCCATACACAGTAACTGACTAAACAGCGGCCCATACAGGGTATGTAATAGCTCGATGGAAAAGGAGGTTGCTTCTTCTCACAGATGATATTTGGAAACTTATCTGCCTGCTTTGATGATCTGTCTCACCCAGGCCTCTTTCCCTCCCCTCCTCCGTGCTCCCCTCATCCCACAACTCCCCAGTTGGTCCCTCTTGCTGGCTGTTTTCATACGGTGCTGTTGTGATTCAGGATAGCTAGTGGAGAGCCAGCGTGGTACAGTAGTTTGAATGCTGGCCTACAGCTCTGGAGATCAGGGTTGGCCAACCCTGCTGGATCTATGGAAACCCACTGGGTGACCCTGGACAAGTCACACTCGCTCAGCATCAGAGGAGGGCAAGAACAAACTCCCTCTGAACAAATTCTGCCAAGAAACCCTGAGACAGGCCCATCTTAAGGTCGCCATAAGTCACAAAGTGGAGAAAGGAGGCTTTGTTTGTTTTGCCATGTATGACAAGCTGTGTATGACATTTTTAAATGCCAGAACAACAACACATAAAGCAAAGCAACAGACAACATTACCCAAACAACCCAGATGTGACTTAAGGCTATAAGTCCCTGCAAATTTACTTGGGATGAATACAGTAAACATGCATAGGTTTGTGCCGCGTATGAACTGAATGTCTGTTGTGGGGTGGGCATTGTGTAGCTTGTGCGTGCAACCCCTAGACCCCACTTTTCTCCCCCCATGTGGCTCCTTTTCATGTGTCTTTTCACGTGGCTCCTTGGGGGAAAGGGGCATAGCTCAGTAGTGGAGTATATATCTTTCAGATGAAAAGTCCTGCTCCGTCCCTGGCATTTCCAAGTAGGACTGGGAAAGAACCCTGTCTGAAACCATAGAGAGTTGCTGCCAGTCCAGATAGGTAATATTGAGCTACGTGGACCAAAGGACTAACTTAGTTTCTTAGATTTATCCCAGTTCCTAAATTTAGCCCAAGGTTGGAAATTATGCATCCCTCCGGACGCTGTTGAACTGCCACTCTTAGGAAGCCCCAGCCGTGATAGGCAGTGGTGAGGAGCGGCCGACATTGTGGTTAAATATCTGGATGACTGTACGTTTTCCACCTCTGCCCTAGGGCCTTGCAGTGAAGGTGTCCAAATCAGGCCTTTATTGGCTGGCTGCTGTTGCACAGACTCTAGTTTCCATGGAGTCTTTGGTTCCTCCTGTTTCTTCCCAAAATGTAGTTTTCCAATCAAGGTTATTGCTAGAAGGGGACAGCAAATCGGACCAGAGGGTTAGCCCTGTGTGACTCAAATGCTGGCTGACAGTCTTGACCTGAACGAGTTGGGTCTAGAGCGCTGAACAAATGTTTGGTCGAGTTAACAGTCCCAGTTAAAAAGAAGGAAGAGGAAAGGAAGGAAGCAATCCAGCTGAGGTATGCTAGGGAGATGGAGCGTTATAGGAAGAGGTGAAAAGGATTCTGATTATCCAAGAAGGGGCAAAATAGATATTTCCTGGGTGTTGGCAGGAACAAACTTGGGGATAGATCTGTGCTCGTCCTGCACGATCTTGGTCCCGTTCACAGGAATGCCCTAAAACTCTCCAAGCCTCGGTTAGCACACTGTCTGATTCACTACTGCTCATTCAGTCAGGCTTCTGTGGTCAGAGTGAACCAAAGGTTCCATTATATAACCATCAGCACCTCGTCAGCAGATGGATACAAACGGCCAGAAGCTGAATGTAGCCCATCCCATCCAGAAAAGGCTACTGAATACATGGTCCTCTATAAAAATCTCTTCTCTCTCTCTCCCTCTTCTACTGCAAGGCACCAAGTGTTTCTTTTCCCTCCTTCGTAGTACAGTCAATGAGCCAGAAGCCACACGAAGAGTATGCCAACTGGCAGGGGCCAGGCTGATGGGTTTTCAGTTGCTTGCCGTTGCCGAGTGCTGCGGCTTTTCATAAATACGCTGCCCTTTGTATCCTGTGAATATGAAAGTAGCCAAAGTTTTTACAGTTCCAGGAAAGTAATTGCTGAGTCCGTAGGTAATGAAATCCAACATGTTTAGGAGAACAAGAAAATCCCTATTTTTACAGCAAAGCGGGGAGCTCAGTTCTTCATTTTTTAGATTACTTCTGTATGCTTTTAATCTACCATTTGCCACAAGGACGTGCAAACAGTCATCATATGGACTTCTTCTGTAGTAAAACAGTTCTAACTTTTTCAGAGCAATCATGGGGGCTAGAAGTTAAGGAAGTTTAGCCGTGGTTTGGAAGGCATTCTCATTTGGGAAGGTCCATGCCTTGTGGATGCTAGCGAACCAGGATCAGGGGTTGACAAATGGGTTGACAAACCATGGCTTTTCCTGGCTGTGGTTTGGTGTGAAGAATGAATGAACAAGCCATTGCTAACACTCTTGCTCTGCCTCCAGAGATCACTGCATTATGCAGACGAGACCTAATCTATGAAACCTGTATCTGCAAGAATAGAGACTGGGAATCAGCTCTGAAGCATAGTTTGCCTGTTTCGTGTCTGGTTTGGAGCATAGTGCAAAGTATGGTTTGGTATGTCAGAATTGGAACAGAGTTGTGGTGCCCCCTTTGTCTCTGATCTAATGAATATGGTGAGGATTCTTTTCAGACTAGTTGCTAACCTCTGTGCCTCCTGGCTCT
This sequence comes from Cyclura pinguis, assembly GCA_030412105.1. Classification (NCBI taxonomy): domain Eukaryota; kingdom Metazoa; phylum Chordata; class Lepidosauria; order Squamata; family Iguanidae; genus Cyclura; species Cyclura pinguis. Next base: position 3,157,895 of record CM059613.1, read on the forward strand.
GGGATCAGAGGCTCTGAAGGATGGCAATGGCTTTGGCAAGGCACCCTTCCCCACCACTCCAGGAAGATCCACAGACACTCCTTCCTGCACCCTCTGGGCTCAATGGCCTGGTTTTCCTCCAGCCCCAACCTCTAACCGTGACTTCCCCAAATCCCCCACAAAGGAGCTTGGGCTGGCCAGAGGTGGAGTTTCTGAGGTTCAGAGTTGTCTGGCCTACTTAAGCCCTCCGTCCTGGCTGTCGCTTGATGAGACAATGCCTCTTCTCTGAGAACCGTCTCCAGCCAAGCAGCGCCTGCCAAGCGCTGTCCCAGGTACTGAAAGTTGACTGCTTGCTCTGCCATGTACTTGCTTCACCTGCCTGGTGTGTGTCTCAATTTCAAGTCACCTGTTGGCTTATGGATGCCAAGTGTCCCTTCTTGCTCATTTCTTGTTTCAGAAAAAGGCCTCTCGTGGGCCTAAGATGTTGCAGGGGATGAAGAACTTAGCAAAAATGTCCGTGCATTCACTAGAGAGCATTTAGGAGCAACACATTGTTTGAAAAGATATGATTTTTGTTTTGTTTTGTTTTACCCCTTGGGGATGGCCATGAAGGGCCAGATGCCCCCCAGATGCACCTTTGCCCACTCTTGCTGCACTTGGACTCCCAGTGCCTGGCTTTAGAATCATAGAATCATAGAGCTGGAAGAGACTACAAGGGTCATCCAGTCCAACCCCGTTCTGCCATGTAGAAATACACAATAACACACTCCCAACAAAGGGCCACACGGCCTGTGATTAAAAACCTCCAGGGAAGGAGACTCCACCACACTCTCAGGCAGCATATTCCATTGTTTAACAGCTTTTACCATACAGGAAGTTCTTCCTAATGTTTAAATGCAATCTCTTTTCTTATTGTTTGAGGCCATTGCTCCATGTCCTAATCTCAGGAGCAGCAGAAAACAGGTTTGCTCCATTCTTCATGTGACATCCTTTCAAATATCTGTTTTGCTTAACGGATGCCTGTAGCTCTGTTCTGACATGACCTGAAGATGTTGTGTCTTCTTCCTTGTGGTCCTGATAGTCTCCAGTGATGTTGTTCTATTGGTGGGTTAACTGCAGTGATTGAGGAAAGAGAGACCACCCTTGGGAATCATCCTGCTCAAGGAAGAGGTTTGGAAGCAAATTTATTTTCTCAGCTAGAACAATTACCCAAAACACACGCTGAGAAAATACACAAGGCATCTCAAAGAATTAGACGTATCAAAGGACTACAAAGCTGCAGAGCTCCTTTTTCTTGGCCGACTGATTTAGATCCAAGTTTAAGAAATGAACTGTGGAAATGAATTATTCTTATTCAAAGAGTGCCCATCACAGCAGGGGTGTTGCTGGAAAGGACATAAGCTAAGAAAACTCAAAGCAATGAACTTTGAGGAGGGTTGTCCCCCCCCCCCCCCGATTCAAGACTGGACTGTTCTGCAAACTGAGATGGCTTTCTTCCTCCTTTTGCCAGGATAACCATCCCAAACTTTAGAAAACTATTTTTTCATGAAGTGTGCTTGCTGCAATTTCTGAGGGTTGCATGAGGTGGAATCCTGTAGATGCCGTTATCCTAGCAGATGCACTTTTGCCAGGGCTGCAGAGTAGTAGTAAGAGAAAGCAGACAGAAGCTGATTTCCCCAATGTCTTACTTCATAAAAAAAGCCAATGTGATTTTGGGCTGCATCAATAAGAGTATAGTGTCTAAGTCAAGGGAAGTGGTAGTCCGACTCTATTCTTCTTTGGTCAGACCCCACCTGGAATCCTGTGTCCAGTTCTGGGCCACAGTTCAGGAAGGATATGGACAAGCTGGAATATGTCCAGATGAAGGTGGCCAACTTAGTAGAAGGCATGGAAACCATGAAGCCCTGGGAGGAGAAGCTTAGGGAGCTGGGGATGTTTAGCTTGGAGAAGAGAAGATTAAGAGGCAACATGATAGCCATCTTTAAATATTTGAAGGGATGTCATGTTGAAGATAGAGCAAGCTTGTTTTCTGCTGTTCTGGAGACTAGGACATGGAGCAATGGCTTCAAAGTTCAGGAAAAGAGATTCCATCTAAACATTAAGAAGAACTTCCTGACAGCAAGAGCAGTTCGACACTGGATTACGTTGTTGCCTCAGAGTGTGGTGGTGTCTCCGTCTTTGGAGGTTTTTAAACAGAGGCTGGACGGCCATCTGTTGGAATGTTTTGGTTGTGTAATCATGATGGCAGAATGGGATTGTGGTCTCTTCTGGCTCTATGATTCTATGATTTCACAATGGCAACTGCAATTATGCAATTTTTTCCCCTGTTCCACCACCACCTAGTCTAGTCACACCAGCAGGATTGTACCCTAGTGCCTACTTTTCATGACATGGATTGAAATTTTGTCCAGTCACTGAACACAAATTATCATTAGATCAAGTGACTTCACTCATGAGGCAGACAATCTGCATGCAGCAGATGCTTCTGACATTCTACTCAGTTTTGCAGTTCACCACTTGTTACTGTCTAGCCCATCAGTCTACCTACCTCACCCAAATCCCAGGAAGATGGGACGGAGGCTCGGCAACAGTTAAAGTGGTATCAGGCTGCTACAGTTGTATAATGTGTGGCTTCACTTAGTGAAGTGGGACAAAAAAGTTTCCATGGAAAAAAAACTCCAATTTTTAATTTTTCTGCATGATAACATTTTCTAATTATATGGCAAAAGGTTGTTTCATAACAGTCATTAGTAACACTGAAGGGGTGCCAAGTTGCCTCAGTCCAAAACTAAACTAAACCGTGCCAGTGCTTCTCCAGACAACGATACAGCAACTAGGTGTCCCAGCGGAAGAAAGCTGGAAATAGGTCGTGTGGACAGTGTTGTGTTAAAACTGACATGTCAACAGTTTTCAATAGATTTCCTTCTGAAATGTAAACAAAGTAAAGAAAGTGCCTGTTATAAAAAGGCAAATATTTCTAAAAAAATGATCTCCCACATCACATGTTGAATTTTTGAATATACAGTCAGCCTTCCACATTTGCTAGGGTTAGGGGCACAGGACCTCTGCAAATGTGGAAAAAATTGAAATATCAAAATGTGTGTGTGTGTGTGTGCGTGTGTGTGTGGGAAGGGCATCAAGGCATGGTTGGGAGAGTAGACACCCAGGGTCCAAACCAGGTCAGGGAAAGGAAAGGGAAGGGGGTGAGTTGGCATGGTGGCCCTATGTTTCTTCCCTCTCACCCGTCTCCTGCCTTGGGTGTGTGTGTGAGGGCAGGAGGAGAGGGTCTGTGGTGCTGAGAAACCAGGCTGTGATCCATCCTTGGCTGGCCAGGCAGCAACTGATAGAGGAGGAAGGGCACCAGAGGCGGGTTTTTAAAGGGCTTTGTGACCTGATTGGAGCCACCAGGAAGGAAGGTTGCCCTGGAAAAGACATGCCTGAGGTGGGGGGGAGGCATTGAAGAAATTCGTAAATAGGCAGATCTGCAAAAATTAAACCTGCAAATGTGGAAGGCCAACTATAATATTTAAATCACTATGAGTATTTTATTGTTATTCCCCCCCCCCCCGCCTTTTAGTTCAAGTCCTGCATTGACCACTGGGATATTAAAACATTTTGTTCAGTGAAAATATAAAAATAAGTCAGAATCAGATCAAGCTGTGTTTAGGAAAGTACAAAATTTTCTGTAAAATTTTCCAGCTCAGCACAAAAGATTCTGGACAAGCCACACCAGTGTTCCTAATTAGATAAGCCTTTGGACCATGCTAGGCTTTTCCTTAGAACTAGGGCTCTGGCTTTAGCTTTCTTGGACTTATTGTTTTGTGTGCAGCTGCTGAGCAGCTGAACTGTGGCAGAAGTAACATATTGCTTGGTTTCTTACTTCTGTCCTGTATCTAAATGTCAATGATTCCAGTGGTATTTAAACCTTCTTCAGCACCACTCCAAAATTTTGTGCACCTTAGATTGTACCAGCGATTGCTCCAAGCTGCCATTATCTTAACCCACCTGTCATGACCCCAGAATTGATCAATCAATCAATCTATAAATGTTTGTTATGCTCAGTGACCAGCCTTACAAAAGAAAAATCATGCGATGACATTAATTGTAATTAATGGCTGAGACAGGAATAAACGCAGATTGAACTTCCCAGTGGAGGTGGGGCGGATGACTTGTACACAGGCTTGTTGAGTTGTGTGTGCACGCACACACACTGTATTTGGCAGCTATCTCCACACAAACCCAACAACAAACAACAGCAATGCATACCTATATCAGAAAACTCTGAAACTTACATTACAATCAATATTCTAATAATGAAGTAATGCTATGCATACTATAAAATTACAGCTTGATGAAACTATGTACACATTTCCTGTTGTATGAAATCATACTGGAACTGCAGGGACACTTTTTCGTTCCAGACATCAAGGACCTAAATCAGTTCAGAACCAAATTAGGTTATGGGTGTATGCATTAAGCCAGAATATTATTTGGCTTCCCTGGTGTGAGTATTGCTTGTGATTTAAAACTGAATGTGTTCAGAGGCAGGCTTAATGCAATATGATCAAGCAGCAGAGAAAACCCTGTTGAAAACTGGAGTTTTTCATCCTTACTGCCAAAATGCTGTACAAGCTCATTCTTTCATTTGTTCTCCAGCAGCTGTTCCATTCTGTACCACCAATTCCCTGGCCTTCCGCCCAAGGGCTGCAGGAGTCATCATAATACAGAGTCCCTCGGCTTCCATGTTCCAAGTGATGAAACAGAGATGAGTCATCTCACATCCCTGGGAAAAAAATACCTAACAGCCTCTCTCCTGCCCATCCTCTCCCGACACACCCCTCCATTTCTTCTTCTTCTTCTTCTTTTTACTTCTTCCTTGCTTGATGGCTTTCATACAACAGGTGCATCCAAGTAAAGGAAATGTGCCCTGACATCCTTGGGGAGCTGTTGTACAATGGAGTAAAAATCCTTTCTCAATCTCTCTCTCTCTCTCTCTCTGCTTTCCACAGGGACCGGAAGGAAAACCAGGCCGACAAGGGGAAAAGGGGAAGACTGGACCAAAGGTACCATTGGCTCTGTTCGTTTTATTCCTGTGGATGTTCCTGAACTCTTCATTTTAACTTTCATTTTTGATGCACAGATGTATATCAGGGAAACAAATCTCTGAAAGTATTGAGAGTTTTCAGTTCTTTTGTACAGTAGTTCTCCCTTTATCCACGAGGGATGCGTTCCAAGACCTGCAGTGAATACCGCGAAACCTTGGATAGTACCAATCCCTAAATATACTATGTTTTTTTTCTTTTGCATACATACCTATGACAAAGTTTTTGTGCTTTTGAGCCATTATTATGTAAAATAAGGGTTAACACATTTCCCCCAATTATCTGACAGCTTAGAGACTGGAGAACTGTCAGAAAATGGAGTTGATTGAAAAACAGAACCCATGTACTGTACTACAGGGAGCGTAAAAGACTTACTGACATTTAGATTTGCCTCCACAGGGCAGCAAAGGCCACCAGGGCCAACTTGGGGAGAGTGGCCCACCTGGGAAGATGGGGTCAAAGGGGACTCAAGGCCCAAAAGGATCCAGAGGTACCCTAGGAGCTATGGTGAGAACAGAGAGCTAGTTCCTTGTATTTAATGCTAAAGGCAGGATTTTCCTACTGTTGCCTTTAATGGTTTATCTGTTAACTGTACAGGTAAGTGTCTGTCCAAGGGACTCCCCTCACCTGCTAAAGCCTCTTCTCTCCTGCAGCCGGCTAAACTACTGGATCCTTTCTAAGCCTGAAGACTCCAAAGCAACACATAGTTAATGTGCAAGTTTAAGGCTTTATTATAGGGAAAGAGTTTTTCATGGGTGGTGTATGTTCCCTAAACCTCACCTTTGCACCTGCCGAAGTCCTCCACCAGTCCTCCAAGCCCCCTGAAAGTTGCCCCCAAAAAGTCCTCCCAAAGTGTATATGCACACAGACCCCTCAGAAGCCCCGCTGGCAAGTTGTCATGGGATAGACAATTGAACTGGGAGGTCCACATTTAAGTCTCTGCTGAGCCATGAGATTCACTGGGTGACTTCAGACCACTCATTCTCTCCCTGTCTCAAGCTGACCTACCTCACGGGGTTGTTGGGAGAATAAAGTGGTGAGAGAGGGAGCCTTGAAAGATGAGAGATGAATGTAACTGTACAATAAATAATGAATAAAGTGGGCTTGAGAGAAAGCTAAGGGGGCTCCATTTTAGAGTATCTTTGAGATCAAGTAAAATTCTTTCTGAGCAATTTTGCATGTATTGTTTCATGTTGCTCTTCTTGCTATTTTGTTTTTTACTTTTTAACAGATTTTTATTTTTGCTACTGTATCTGATATGTCTTACTCATTTTGTTAAGTGTGCATATGTGACTCTGGATATATTTGTAGTAAAATATCTGCATCTCTCTCTACATATATTAGTGTATAAGTTAAATTATATATAAGTAATATGTAAGTAAATAATATGTTCTGATTACCTTAGCATGGCTTTATTTGTTAATTTGTTTTTAGTGATGTTCAAGCACTGTTTTGTTTCTAGTTGAAAGCTGGGATAAAGGTGATGATGATGGTACCAAAAGCCACAGAAATTTGATAAAGCTAGCCAATGGAGTCCCATGGGGACTTGGAAAGCCCCACCCAGGGGGTAGTAGGAAAAAATAGGAAAAAAATGGGGTGTTTACCCATCAGAAACACTAAATGAGCTCACTGGCTGATAGAAAAGCGAAAGAGCTGCGTAAAGCCAGAGCTGGCCTTACTTTCTCTCTGCAGGGTGCTCCTGGTCGAATGGGTGTCCAAGGGGAACCTGGCTTAAAGGGCTACCAGGTAAGCCATTCTTTCTGTCTGTTTGTCTATTGCTGCCCTTAATTTTGGTAGCTGAGATTTCCCTTCAGATTTTGCTTCAGGCTGGCCCTTCATGTTATCACGTTGAGATTGCCAGTAGCTTGAGAAGGTTCCCAGAACTGTTGGCCCTGTGGCTGAGATTCACCCTCAAAGCTCTAGCAGATACGGAGGCAATTTTGCCATAACTTTAGGCCCTCTAAGCTCTTATAAGGCCACCTTTTTGACTTAGAAATGGAGTGATGTCTGGTCACTTCTTGTTTTGGAAAAAAGGCCTTTCCCAGGCCCAAAACAGCTTGCTGGGAACTTGGTAAAACTGCTTCTCCCCATATCCGCTTGAGGATATGGTGTATCTTTTTATGTAAAAACAACTGGTAAGATGTCAGGGCAACATGCGTGCATTGAATGTCTGACTCTGGATGGTGTACAACCCCTAGACTTCTGGAAGTCACCTGCTGCTAGACTATACATATTGTGCAGCTGTTGCCTTGCCAGCCAGTCCCCTCCTAATAGGTCCATAGTTCAAGCAGGAATCAGCTGGAAATCAATTGCTGGTGTCCCAAACCAAGACATGGAAAGAGAAGGATATTCCTGAAAGGAGAATTCATGGAGACTTCCAGGAGATTTTCTATGGCGGGAGGTGTGTGGATTTCTAATGGGGCCAGGGCTCTGGGCGCTCAAAAAAAATTGGGCAGGAGACTGTATGTAGCTAAATCCTGACTACGGGGTTATCCGGACAGAAAAAAAAAAGTCTTTTTGTTTTGATTTTAGCTGCATGTTCATGGTTTTGCATCCAAACTCTTTCTTGAAATATCCTGGGGTTTCCTTCCTTTCCCTTCTCTTCTGTTCTTCCCCTCGTGCTGATCACGCGCCATATCAAGACTCAGGCAACATTTAAAAAATTGCTTTTCACCAATTTCCACTGATGAAGTAGACCTAAGTCTACAAAAGCTTATGCTGCCAACTTCTTTTTCTCAGTTGGTCTCAAAGGTGCTACAATATCCTTTTGCATGCTGATCCAAACTAACACAGTTTTGTCTTTGAATTCAATTTCCACTGAGACCTTTTTAATTAACATTCAGGAGTTACAGACAAAGTGTTAGACTGCTTTAGCAATATTACGCTAGTAAAGCATTAGGATAATTTTCTTTTATTGCTAGCTTTCCTCTTTCCCTTGCTTGTTCTCTGTTCAGTCTGCAGTCCTGGGAACAGTTGCTATGTTTCTTGGCGGTAGCCATCTTAGCTATTTCTAGACTAGCTATGACAGAGGTGCATTTCATTTTGGGAAATACTGGTTTAAAATAAATCAGTCCTGAGAGGTGATTTTAAAAGTCTCTGATGATACCAAGACTGACCAAAAATATTTGTCGTATAGATCTACAAAATGAAACAGACAGGAACAAAATCAGAGTTTGGGGGGATTTTTCCATCAATGTGGACGAGTTCTTAGACAAATAGTTTAGCCTACCAGAAGGCAGATTCGTACCTATCCATTTCAGTGCCTCCATTCCAATGCACTGTCTTTCTCTCTCTTGTAGGGGCACACAGGACCACCAGGCCCAATGGGGCCACCTGGGCCCAAAGGCGAAAAGGTAAGCAGACAGATGCTATGCAGCTTAATAGAGCTTGTGAAAAGGAAAAGGTACTGACTAGGAACTTTAGGGTAATGCACTCTCCAAGATTTCACAGATGAAAACTGGGATGCGTGTGACCAAGCATGGTCAAGAGGGCAAAAGTTATTAATGAGGAACAATGCACACATTAGGAGACGCTTCAGCAGTTTGCTTTTGCCTGAGCCTACTGGAAAAGACAAGATTTCTCCTCCTCCTCTCCCCCTACTAAGTTAATAGAGGTCAGTTGTGCATTTTGGACTCAGGTTGCACAGACTGAAGTAACATGAGGATGAAGGGGGAAAGAGGGAGGATGAGAGAGAAACTGGGATGTTCTAAAAGCAGTTGGAAAAGTGGATGAACAGAGGACTGATCATGACTGTCCCTGCCATGCTGGGATGGTTGGAGGATATGGGGTAGACCTCTCAGTGAGGCCAAATGTGTGGTTTCACATGTATCAGATTTCAGAAGCTAAGCAGGCATGGATCTGGTTAGTGTTTAGATGGGAGACCATCAACAGTGTCCAGGTAGGACTGGGAAAGGATCTTGCCTACAGCCCTAGGGAGCTGCTGCCAGTGAAAGATGACAATATGGGGGTCTATGAGCCAATGGTCTGACCCACTGTAAGGAGGCTTCCTGTTTTCGAGAGTGCCTGATCTAAGGCCCCCAGTGAGGTCATGAGTAAGTGACAACTGGAACCTGGGCCTCCCCAGTTCTAATCCAGCATGCTAAGCAGTGGGAGCCAGTGTGATGTGGTGGTTTGAGTGTTGTTGTCCCACTCTTAGCACTAAATTCAGAGAGGCCAGAGTTCAGAAGCCGTAGCAACAACAGGTATCCAGCAACAAGTATCAAACTGTCCAGGGTCAAGAAGCTTATAAAGTGGAACAGAATCCAAGCGGTCGAGGTAGAAGAGTCAGTAAACAGTCCAAAAGTCATAAATCCAGTACTTACAATAGCCCAGTCAGGTCGTCAAGAGGTGAGCTGAAAGTTTGCTTCCAGTGGTTTGACTGAAGGAAACTCCCTGCTTATAAAGTCAGCTAGCACAGCCAACACCCACATTCCTGATAGTATTTGAGGAGCGCGTTTCACAGGAGCCTTTCGCTGTGTTGGCGGGGACGGTCTGTGCCAGATACTGAAGCCTTTGCCTCTCCCGGGGACTGGGAGGTCTTACCTTCAGCTCCTCTTCTTGCTGAACTGGAGGGGGTTTCACCTGGTTACCAGCGTCTTCTCCAGCTGTGGTACATCTGCCTTGTCTTCTGAGGAAGATGAACTTTCAGAGTTGGGGGGCATGACACTTGTACTAAAACTCTGGAGATGAGTTCGAATCTCTGCTCAGCCACAGAAACCCACTAGGTCACCATGGGCAAGTCATGCTGTCTCATCCTCAAAGGAAGGTAAAGGCAAATCCCGTCTGGACAAACCTTGCCAAGAAAACCCCATGATAGGCTCACATTAGGGTCACCCTCTGTCAGAAATGACTTGACGGCTTCCAACAACAACAGCTCTATCAAGTACATTGCAGCTTCTCTCGGATCTAGAGAGCACAACCACCTTCTGTTTTGCCTTTAATCCAAAGGGTATTCTTAATGTGACTAAGACATGCACTGCATCAGGCTTTGATTATGTCTAATATTCCACACAAGCATATGTGATTACGACCTGCACTCCACTAATTCGCAACTTGGAATGTTCATTCCAAGATTTGAAATGTAATCTGGTCTTATTATCCAAACTCAGCAGGCTTTGTACAGCACGGTCCTTGACCATCTGTTAAAGATCTCGATTTGTTCATAAGAGGCATTGCCATCTGAGTATAATTCCATAGATTATTAGTTCAGTCTGGGAGTCTGATGCTTAGTTAGCCTGGTTTTCCCACCCCCAAGAAGGGGTTCTTAATGTGAATTTGGCAGGGAGAGGCAGTGTGTGTAGATAGATGATACTCTTTTTAAAAGTTAGTGGGAGATATAGTGAGGCATTTTATAGAGAGCGCTAGGGAGGCCTTTCGCCCTTGGCTTGTGTACAGCTCAGCCATGGATTCCCTGAACTTCCAAAAGGGTTCTGGGGTGTGGCATCAAAGCAGAAATACAGAGAAGCACTTCACACTTCTCATCAATCAATTTGGCACCACCCACCAGGAGTGATTAGCCCCAGAGCTTATTCAGAGCTTGGAAAGGTTAACCTGAGGACTACAGCACTAGATCTGTGGGGCCAGAAAAAAAGCAGGGACTCCTTTTGGTACGACATCAGGGGCATCCAAGTGCAAAGAAGAAACAGAATTAAGTGTGAAGCATCCCAGCTTTCTGCTCCGTTGGCTTCTCTGCTCCACTAGGTTATCCTCAGGCTTTTGGCATCCTCCTCGAAGTTCTGCGTCCTTCTCTTTCCGAGCTTCTACCAGAATGATTTTAGCACTCATTGATGTCTGGAAATTTGCACAGACCCACTTCTGCAGACAGGGAGCGTAGCATTTTGTGCCAGAAAAGGCTTTGCTTGTCATCTGGGGTGACATAAATCTTGCAGTGAGCCTGTTTTGTCCTAGCTGGTGCCCTGGTTTCCTTCCCAACGGTGATATATCCTTTCTCTTGCAACTCTCCCCTCTGCTTACAAATCTTCCCACCCCACACCTGGGCTGCTGTGACTCAACTGTAATTCCGCTGCTCTGTCTTTTCTCCCCCCCACCAGCAACTCTTCTCATCTCCCCCTCCTCCCCAGCCCAAAGTTTTGTGCTTAGTCAGCTTAACAATAACCAGCTCAGGCTAGAGAAAATGACTCATGTTTTGTTAATGGCATGCCATTCAGAGGCCCCAGGAGGTGGGGGAGTGGGGGTGTCATTCCCAGCTGCCTTTTCCTTTTCACTCATGCTTTTTGATGAAGCCGCTCATGTGAGCAAAGGTATCTACAGCAGTTCCCTTACAGTCTTGCCCAAGAGTGGAAAAAAAGAAAAAGAAAAAAGAAAACAAACATTTTGAAGAAAATAAGACCCTCCCATCTCCGTCACATCTTCCAGCTTTACCGATTTGTCAGGAACAGTGCATTTAATCCTCTGTCACCCCACTTGTTCGTCTGCTTTTAAAATGTCCCTGTTTTTCTCTCTTTTTCTCACTTCCACACACTTTGTCCTCGGGTCCCTTCTGTTGCTTGAAACTGAGTTCAAAGTACAAAAGTATTTTGTATTCAAAGGCTTTCATGCCTGGAATCCATAGGTTGTTGTGGGTTTTCCGGATTTTGAGGCCGTGTTCTATTAGTATTTTCTCCTGACGTTTCGCCTGCATCTGTGGCTGGCATCTTCAGAGGATCTGTGCCAGCCACAGATGCAGGGGAAATGTCAGGAGAAAATACTAATAGAACACGGCCTCAAAATCTGGAAAACCCACAACAACCTATTTTGTATTCAGTTAACTTAGCAGAGGGGAGAGGAGAACAGAACAGAATCTTACCCTTCCCAGTCGACTCAGGCAAAAGCAAACTGCTGCAGCCTCTCTTACTTTGTTGTCCTTCCTTATTAATAACTTTTACCATTTTGACCACTTCTGATGTTGCTTGGTCAGACATGTCCCAGTTTTCATCTGTGAAATGCTGGAAGGTATGAGGTACACATAAATATACTCTTGGATGGGAATTAGAAGAAGCCTCTTCTCGGTGTTGGAGAGAACTGGGTTAAAAAACCAAGCCAACCTCTGGTGCTTTGGCAAATTCACTCCCTGGTGGATCCCAGTCAATTCCCCTTCTCCATTTAGTACATTTCCAGCTTTCCATAACGGCCTTTCTGAGACAAGGGCTGTCCAACTGGAAGACTTTTTAACATTACGAACTGATGCTTTTCTTGCCCTGGGAAGGTAGCCAAGAATGAGAAGCTTTCTTTCGGCCCGGCATTTTTCCATTTGTAGTTGCAGCATGTTTACTTTCTATGGCTTTTCTTTTTTTTTACTCTTTAGATTTTTATTTTGAAATGTTACCTTTAGACTAGCATGGAACTGGCATGAAGAGGGTGTGGGTGCTGATAACTTATGGGCTCCAGGTTAGAAATGTCCAAAATAAAGCCTCACAGTGAACTGAAAAGGGTAGATTTCCCCACCCTATGAACCTCAGTTTTATCATCTAAATTGTGCATTTGCATTTCCTCTGACATTTCACACACAGAAACTGGGATGTGTGCAGCCAGGCAACATCAGAATGTGGTCAAGATGGAAAAAGTAATTAATAAGTAAGAGTACACAAGCTAGGAGAGGTGGCAGCAGCAGTTTGCTTTTGCCTGAGCCTCCTGGGAAGGTCAAAATTCTGCTGTCTCCACTACTCAGGCCCTGTGGAGTTAACTGAGTGCAAATTCCTTTTGCACTTTGTACTCAGTTTGCAGCACTGGAAGTAAGCTGAGGATGAAGGGGAGAAGTGGCAGGAGGAAAGAGAAACTGGGACATTGTGAACGTGGCTGAAAAAGTGGGATTAATCAGCACTGTCCCTGACAAATCGGGACATTTGGAGGGCATTCACTTGGATTAAAAATGAACTTTAGGAGGAACGCTTCTCCAGACACCGGCTCTACCTCCTGTGCTTTTGTATACCACTCTCTTTTGTTGTGTGCAGAAAAAGATGTCTTTTCTGGAAGTAATGGGAGTAGTAGCAAACAAGTAACTTTTATATGTTCCAGCACAAATATAACAAAAGTCTAGAAAGTTAGTTAAAAACAATTTGTTACAATTCAAACCCTCTCAAAGTACTTAATTGTTGTTACAATAGCCATTTCTTTTAAAAAAAAACATCTTTACTTGCTTGTTTTTCCAAAGTTACTAAAACAGCTACTTTTATGTCCTTAAAAAGAAAACTGTCAGAATGCTACAAGCTGCTTGCTTGTGGTACAAAACACACAGAAGCTTCCTTCTCCCATTTATAAAAGTAACAAAGAACAGTTAAATTGCTCAGTTGCAACAGTTACAGCTGTTCTCTGTACAACAGAGAAAAGGGAGTGCTGTTATCCCTTCTTCAGTTACAACTGAAATTGTATCTAAAGGGTCAAACTGGATATTAACGGGATTGCGTATTTTTCACAGTTAGCCTCCTTTCGCCACCCATAGTGGAATTTCTTCAGAAATATGTATGTCAGCAACTAGATTTGCAAATTAAATCTCTGTTTTATCTTTTGATAACCTGATCATGCTAAATGCAAAATATGTAGATGAAGACAATCACAGATGTGTTTCACCGTTAAGGAGAACTCTGGGGAAAAAAAGGCAATAAATGTACCTTTGCCTTGATATTCAATTATGGCTTAATTATTGCAAAAAAGAGTTAATTACGCCTAACTTTAATCCTGCTGCTTATTTTCCAGGGAGAACAAGGTGATGATGGGAAGATAGAAGGCCCTCCTGGACCACCTGGAGACAGAGTAAACTATCTATTTTACCCAGTACTAATTTACAAAATGAGATGTCGCATAGGTCATGCTAAGCTCTGTGTCCTAGATTGGGTCTGCACCACAGCAGACTGAGGGCTGTAGATTTATTGACATGGACTGTACCACTGCAAATGCTCATAGAACATCACGTCTTTGAAATCTCCCCATAAATAAACCCCCCTGTAAGCGGAAAGCCAGCTCAGCAAGGAGAGGTAGAGACTAGAACTTTTCTCTCTGGCTTGCCCTTTTGCACCTTAAAAACCAATACCCTAAAGACTTGCTCTAGCCACCTGGGGCATTTTTAGGGATATACAGTTGGTTGCAGATGGGAAGGGAGTACCACTGATTCTGGTGGGATGATTGAGCCACAGTTGCAGAATTTCATGGGATCCTGGCTGTTAAGAAACATTATTGTGACACAGAGCCAGTTTTGATCTATACTTTTCCCCACTTTTTCCTTGGAAGGGGGAGCACTTTTAACCATGTGTTGGAAAAAGTACCTTCTCTGAGAGGGATTTCTATGATCAGAGGCCTTCACTGAAAAAGCCCTGCATTCGAGTAACAGCTATAAACCAGATTCTATCACAGGCAGAACACAAAACAGGGATTGGGATGGTGAGGGTGAGGTTGCTTTTCGTGTCTCCCTTGCATTTTTCTGCTGCTCTCTTTTTAGGGTCCAACTGGGGACAGAGGCGATCGCGGAGAGTCCGGAGACCCTGGTTATCCTGTGAGTCCTTCTCCAAATACCTGGTTAGGAAATTAACCATCTTGGGAAAAGTTGTCTGTGATGTGCTGTGACAATGAGTGATGAAGACCTACTGATCTTTAAAACAGGGTTTCTCCATCTTTGGTCTTCCATATTAACTTCAGGTCTCAGGAGGCCCTAGCCACTGTGGTTAAACCTTGGAAAGTTATTTTTTAAAAGCCATTCATCCTCCATTACTCATTAAAGTGGTCAGAAAGTACATTGTTGTTGTCACTTATTATTGGTTGGGTATCCCTTATCTGATATGAGTTTTGTATTCTGGATTCTTTTGGATTTTGGAATACCTATATTTATTTCTGGGAACTGAAGTTCAACCTTCTGGCAGGCCAAAGATGGAGAATCCAGTGCTTTAAATCAGGCTGTGTGACATGACTGATAAGCTTGTCCTAGAATTTGGGGATATAGAGTTTGATGTTGATTTCAGGGACAGTACCAGCAATGGTACCCAATTTATGCCTGGTATCAAGGGGAGATTCCTAGGCAAGATGCTGACAAACTGGCTGAAAAAGGAGAGAGCCCATTAATGCAAAAAGGTTTTTTTTAAAAAAAACAAATAAAAAAACCATCTTTTGAGCATCTTGAACCATGTCTCTAGTTTTGTCTGTGGACTCCACTGGAGGCTCCCCTGCTTTTCCTATCTTTGCCTTTAATTCTTCCCTTTTTAAAAGAAGGCAGACCTAAAGTCCCAACTTGATGGGCTGCCAGTTTTTGGAAAGAGGCTGGAAACTTAAGTAGGAGTTTCCTATGAAGCAAGGAATTGCTTTGGTCTCATGGGGCTGACTCACTCCTAAGACCAGTCAAGCAGTTTGGAAACTGAAAGGTACCCTGGAGCTCTACCCCTGATGCTGGCGTTCTTCCTTTCTAAGCTCCTCCTCCTTCCTTGATGTCATCTAGCCCTACCTCTAGCACCTGACCAAGTGGCACATGAAGAAAATTCCTGCATTATACCTGATTAGTGATCAGTATATTACAATAAAGAATCCTGTGGCAACTTCAAGACTATACAAATTATTTGACATAAGTGTCTGTGGACTTCAACCCACTTCATGAAGTGTAGTTGCAACATAATTTTTTGTAAAATGTTACAGAGCTTCTAATTAATCTGGAACAGAATTGGAGACCCTGATGGTTTCTTCATTTGATGTATTTATTGCATTTTAATCAGTCTTCTGCCTGTTCTTTGTTCCCCATCTTGAGCATGCAACTAGTGACAGGAAGTAAAGAGAGTGGAGTTCGTTGGGCCCTCAGTATCTGCTAGGATTTGGTTCCAGGACCCACTTAGGATACCAAAATTTGTGGATGCGCAAGTCCTATTGTGTACAATGGTGTAGCAAAATGGCATCCTTTATATAAAATGTCAAAATCAAAGTTTACTTTTTTGGATTTTTACAAAATATTTTCAAGACATGGTTGGTTGATTTGCTGGATACAGAATCCATGGATATGGAGGGATGATTATAATATTCTTTACTTCCATGGCACTTTCCTTTGGAGGGAGGAGGGCAGAGACAGTAGAGAGGGTGGCAGGCAAGGGGCGAGCCCTTTAAGGAGGGGCATACTGAGAATATTTGGACCAAGGGTGCCCCCAAATTTGGCATCTGCACAGGCTGGTTTAAGCACTTCTGGAAGTTTGATTCTGAAAGGAGTTCTCATGTTGGTAGTTCATGGCTTCCTGCTTAAGTTTCTTCAACTTATACAGCATTTTGCCTTTGGTCAGTGAGCATCTCAGGTGACAGAGTAACTTGGATGCTCTCTCTTGCTTCCTTTCAGGGCCAAGAAGGTCTTGATGGAGAAAGAGGAAAACCTGGACAGCAAGGCTTACCTGTAAGAAATCTTCGTTGCTGTTGCATTCAAAGAGAGATTTTAGTCTGTTTTAGCATAAGAACACATAAAGGAGTCCATGAACACTTTGAGACTCAATGGGAAGAAGAGATTTCTAGCATAAGCTTTCATGGACTCAGCCTGTGCATCTGATGAAGAGGACTGGAGTCCTAGGAATTTCTTCTTCCCAGTTAGTCTGTAAGGTGTTCCAGGATTCCTTTACACCTGTGTTGTTGTTACTTTTGGAGGTTGTATCCTATAATTGGATGTGGAGCATGTGATTGTGGATGTGTATATGAAGCAGGAGAGAGGGAGGGAGAGAGACAGAGAGATGTGCAGAAGTGTGTCATCAGATGGGAATACAATAAGTGTGTCCTCTGCCCATCAAGTTTGACGTGAGAGGCACATTTCTCTGCATTTTTGTTTGGAAGTACATCTCATGGTCTTTGATGAGATTTGCTCTGTGGCTGAGTTAGGCAGGAGGACATGGTCTATAAGGCTTCAGCAACAGACCTGGGTCTTGCCCCAATGTGCCAATTGCTCTTCTGGCTGCAGCAGGACCAGGGGAGACTGTGGTTGGCCTCCTCTTTCTTTACTCCATCCCAGATCTTTCGTCTCGGCCTCAGCTGGTGAAGCAAAAGCTGCTTCCTCTAAGTCAACAGTGAGCAACTGCAGAGGGAAGGAAGGTGATTTCCCCCACTCTGTGTCTACCTGGCAGGCCACACCTTCACATTTCAGTGTGCTGGAAGTGATGTAACATCACTTCTGGCTGCCATTTTGGCTGAGTTTGGGGGCAATTTTTTGTTTTGTTTTAGGGTTTTGGGGTGGGAAGATGTTGGAGTTATCTACAGAGCTGGAGGAAGCAAACTGCTGTGTTTGCAAGTGGTTTGGGGGATTTGGGCTGGATTGGGGGCAAAAAACATCTGCCAGAGTAAAACTTTAAAAGTGTTTTTTTAAAAAATGTTATCTCCTTTCCTTCTTTTAGGGACACCCAGGACCACCAGGCCGATCAGGGCTGAAAGGATCCAAAGGCAGTATAGTAAGTTTGGAAGGGCAATGTGGCTTGTAGTGCCACAGGCCTGAGCAATAACCAGGAAATGTTAAATCCTAAGTTGGAAAAGATAAGATTCAGGTTTAGTTCTCCAAGATGGTGACTTCAGGCTACACCAAACCATAGATGGTGATTTACATGACTGAATTCCACTTAGTGATTTTAAAAAGTAGGCCCTCCATTTTCTCAGGTTCAGCATTCACAGGTTTCATTATTTGTGAGTTATTTTATATTAGTATATTTGCCCCTGTCATGGAAAAAAATGTGTTCTTTCTAGAACGCTGTAGGTATTCCAGTCCACTTCTGCCAGAAGTGGACCATAGAGTCACATTGGAGAACTTAGAGACTCCTAGAGAGAACACTTCTCTAGGCATTGCTTGGTCTTCCAGTGTGACTCTATAGCCCACTTCTGCCAGAAGTTGACCATAGAATCGTGCTCAAAGACCGAGAGGTTCCTAGAGAAGTGTTCTCAGGTTTAAAAAAAAGAAAGAAAAGAAAAAAAAAGTAAGCACTGTGTTAGTTATCCATATACAAATGGTCTTTAATTGCATAGAAGAGCATCCAGACTGTAGTGGTGCAGCCAAATACATAGTGACCACTTTAGTAAATAGTTGATGATAGTGATCATAGAATCATAGAATCATAGAAATGTAGAGTTGGAAGAGACCACACGGGCTATCCAGTCCAACCCCCTGCCATGCAGGAATATCCTCAAAGCACTCCCGACAGATGGCCATCCAGCCTCTGCTTAAAAACCTCCAAGGAAGGATGATGTCTCTCATCGCTGAAGATGTATGCAACAAATCTGGACAAACCAGCAGAGCTCAAAGGCTCCATGTCGGTGGTTTTCCCTTGAGAAACAGTCACTGGTGGGTAGAGTGATGACTTCTCAGGTGGGGTCCAAGTATTAAAACAGTATTATCTAAGAATTAAACCAAATCCACCTTAACACTCCTGATCTGTCTCATGTCCCTTCCAGCCAATACCAGATGATTTCTTTTTCAAAAATTCAGCCACTAAGGCCAAGTCATATGTCTACTGATGTCCTTCATATGCCCCATCTTTGTCTGACCCCAAGGCATGTGCATTTTGTAGTCACAAGGCATTGTGCCAAAACATCAAGGGAGAAATACTCCCTCACCCCACAAGTACTTCTTCTCCCTCCCTCCCTCCCTCCCTCCCTCCCTCCCTCCCTCCCTCTCTCTCTCTTTTTTTCTCTTTCTCTGTCCCAGCCAGTTTGGCTGTGACAACAAGTCAGAATCCTCAGTTAGGAATGCAGAATTCTCCAGCAGGAATGAGCGTGTGGGCTGGCACACACCACTAGCTTAACTCCAGCTTTGCTGCTCCTGTCAGCAGAAGTAGCTAATCCAACTGGTCAGCCTCCATCCATCATTTGTGCACTGTTTTGTCCGGACTAGAATCCCTGATTTGTTAGGAGAGAAGCAAACCAGGGATCTCACATTGGAAACAACCGTGATTGGCTTAGCTATTCTTCCTGGCAGAAGGTGCCAAGTGAGAATGACGCATGAGCATGGATTAGCACATTTGCTCACTGTAGGTGTATGTAAACACTGTACTCCCTGTAAGCTCTGGATTGGCTTGAACTTCTACTCTTCTCCCTCCCTCCCTCCCTCCCCAAATTCAATAGCCATTCCAAATTTTCCCATGTCACCAAAGGCTGCATTCCTTGAGCCTAATTTTAATCCAGGGTGGAATTCAGTGCTCACTAATAGCATTTCATTCCACCCTGAATAAAATTGTGGTGGAATCCTCTTTGACTTGTAGCTTCCTCCCACTTACACTTTTCAGCACTAGAGGTCCATTTTCTCAAAGATTCTCACATACCTCCTCCTCCTCTCCCTGCTTCCCAGGTTATTCTTGACTGTTCCTGTTATGCAGAGGTGAGAGGAATGAGAAAGAAACTAGCACCCCCTCATTCTTCACCCCATTTAATGAGCATAGACAATACACGTGCATACATCTCCAGCTCTTGTTTCACAAACTTGCATGCTCAGACAGATAAATTGTCCCTATTATGACAGTGATCTTTATCCATACGGTTTGGGGATATTCCTCCAGATAGCATAGTATTATAGAAATTAATAATGTAGAAAACACTGAATATTTGCAGAGGGAGAAATGATTAAAAATATACATAAATCCTATTTCTAGGCAAAAAATCCAACACGGGATTGCTGAGACCGCGCCTCCCTGCAGTTTTATTGTGTCTGAGGCCTTCTATGTCATTGCAGCGTAAATCTACTGCAGTTTTCATTCTAAATGTAGAAGGAACTGTCCAAGGTGCTGAACACCATTATCAAAAGAGGGCTAGCACCTTGGAGAGCTCCTTTAATGTCGGGTCTAAAACCTGGAGTAGATTCACCACCCCACTGATGTGGAAGCCTCCAGCCACTTCTGCACCAAATCCCAGAGTCAGCTCCTAGCAAGAATTCCAAAATGTGAAAAAAAGATCCTGCATGTAGATGCCTGGTTGGGCTTGGTATTCTTCTAATCAGCCATTGTCTTCAGCATAGCTAAAAGCATAAGTGACGTTAGTCTTGCTGTTTCTTTCTCTCTTTTTTCCTTTTAAGGGTCAAAAAGGCAAGCAAGGGAGGAAGGGTGCCACCGGCAGTAGAGGCTCACCGGTAGGTGATAAAGCACTCATGCTACATGGTTCCTCCTGTGCACCCCTCCGCTGCTCTGCTAAGTGATGTCTCTGTAGGAAGATGTGCCCGAACAGCATAAATGCAGCCCTCTTGAACTCTCCCCACGGACTTTCCTCTTGAACCCTTCCAGGCTGTGCTGTGTGGCTTGGTTGGACCAATGTCACAGCTTTGGTGTCCATGCAGGCTTTGAAAAACTCAGTTTCCATCTGGTCTGCTAGCTAGTGTACTTGCTGTACCTTCTCACATGTATCTCCAAGGTACGTGGTCACAAATGCTTTCCTTTATCTCTTTGTAGGGTCTTGTTGGGTTGCCAGGGCCTAGAGGAGTGGTCGGAAGGCAGGGTCAAGAGGGCGCCCCTGGAGCCGATGGGATTCCTGGGAAAGATGGCAGCGCTGGACAAAAGGTAAGCATGAAAGTTTGCAGCGGAGCCCCTGTAAGGTCACCATTCCTTGGGGAGAGAATCTGTTAAAAGGGACAAAAAGAATATTCATAATTATTTGTTCCTTGGTTGCTGGCAGATGCAGCATTCCCACTCGTTCATTCCAGTATTCCAAAACCTGGAAAAAAGAAATCTGAAATCTGAAACACTGCTGGGCCCAAGCATTTCGGATAAGGGATACTCAACCTGTACTTGAAAGTTACTTCTAGAAAGAATTAATATGATGACACATTGAGCCCACCCATCCGAAAGGAGTCATAGGGTGACACTCTGTGTCCCACCAGTGGTGGTGGGGCTATATGATGGGATGCATACATATGAACTATATCGATAGCAGCAACACTACAAGTAGCAATAGTCATATGAACAGCACCATTACTAGTGGATTAATAGTATTACCAGTAAAGGATTACCACTACCATAGTAGTAATGGGAGAAGTGCTTCTGATACATCTGTTGGTGCACCAGAACGGTGGCTACACCTTTTCCAGGATTACACAGCAGTGGCAAGGCACAAGGCAGTCAAAAATCAGCTGGCTCCACGCCTTGTGCTTTGCCACTGCTGTGTAATCCTGGAAAAGGTGTAGCCACTGTTCTGGTGCACCAACAGATGTATCAGAAGCACTTCTCCCATTATTACTATGGTAGTGGTAATCCTTTACTGGTAATTACTGGTAATTACCTTTACCTTTTACCTTTACTTTTTACTTTACTTTTTACTTTACTGGACAATTACCTTTACCTTTACTGGTAATTACCTTTACTGGTAATTTACTGGCCTTGCATCTCATTAATGTATGAGACATGAGGCTGAAGTGAGGCTGAGGATCTGAGAGACAAACAAGAACGAGGCCTGTGGCTGCTGTCTCAAAGGTAGAAGCAGGCAGCTGGCGACAAAAAAATTTGGTTTTGGGAGGCTTTTGGTTTTTGGAGTGCTGGATAAGGGATACTCAGCCTCTATGTACCTCTATCTGCTTGTGCAATATATTGTTTCTCCGGGCTTCTGGTCCTTAATTTGTGTTACCAAGATATTCAGACCCAGCCTGAACTGAGCATTCTTTCTCTTCTCACCCTCAACAAGGGAGAACAAGGAGAGGATGGGGAAGAAGGCGTCCCAGGAATGTTGGGGAAACAAGGGAACCCCGGTGTCCTTGGTCTTCCAGGAGCTCAGGGCCCCCCAGGATTCAAGGTTGGTTCCCCTCCTGCTGCTTTTCCTGCCACAGAGTTGCTTTACAACCCTGGCAAACTCATGGGCTTTGGAACAGCACCAGAGTCCTGTCACGTGGGCAAAAGGGCACCTCTGTCTGATACTCTTAAGGCTTTATTTGTGTTGTTTTTGGAAAGCTTTCTTAAATGGAATTTAGGAAGGCAGTGCTGTGGTCCAAAAATGAAAGAAAGACCCATCAATCCGTTTTCGGCCTGTGTCAGATCTGCATGTGTCTATTCATAGATCGGCTCTGTTCTGTTTCCCCATAATTTGCAAGTTTTTTTTTTAAAAGTATAGAAATTTGAGTCGTTTTTGAACATATTTGTGCACAAAATATGCACTTTATAGGCTTTTTATCCTCCAATATACATTTTATATGCGTTTTTTACTAGGCCTGCAAGAGTGAAAACTGGAGGGGGCTGCCATATCTTTCAAGGTTGTGTAGAAGAAGGGATTTCATCAAATATTGCTTGTCACACAACCAAGTAACAAGCAACACTTGCTGTAATCTCCTCTTCTATACAACCATGAAAGATATGACAGCCCTCTCCAAAATACTAAGGCCACAAAAATCAGAGAAGCTCTCCTGCCACATCCAACATTTTATATTGCCTCTTTCGTTCCTCTGATAGGAATGTAGGGAGCTATCTTATCACTCAGTCAACTTACTACATCTACCCAGCTCTCTGTGGTCTTACACCAGCCTTCACGCATTAGGATTATAACTCCTATCAGCCTCAACTGTGTGTCATATTGACCAGGGATGGTGCTTTACCATCAAGTTACTAACTTTCCCCTACAACATGCTGTCTTACTCTGCCCTGAAAACTAGTGTTTTCCAGGTTTGCAGCCTTAATGCACATACCCTGTGATAGAGGCTGGTTCTTTACGGTTGGTTGTTTCCTCTTGTGTATGTTTTAAACTACCTTTAAAAATTAGACTCTGAAAAGGCTGGTTTTGGAGAGACGGAGTGAACGTGGATTCAATTATTCATTGCTGCCCCCTAATGACCACAAAGAGCGTAACAGACCAGCAGTCAAAAGCAAGGCATCTCTGATTGATTGCTAGGGCTTTGATACCACTGGTTTTCTGGTGCATGTTGGGAGTAAGACCCATTAGAGGTACATGGGTCAAGAGTATAGCAAGAACAGAGAGGTGCCAGTTTTTTTTTTTAATTTGTTCTTTGGTTGGGAAGTGAGTATTGCTCCTGCTGCGTATATGCCTGAGTGCTTTCAAGGTGCCTGTTGACTTCTGTAACCCCATGAATTTCATAGGGTTTCCTTAGCCAAGGAATACTCAGAGGTGGTTTTGCCAGTTCCTTCCTCCAAAATACAGCCTACAGCACTTGGTATTTGTTGGTGGTCTCTCATCCAGGTACTAACCAGGGCTGACTCTGCTTAGCTTCTGACAAGATCTGGAGCCTTCAGGGTATTTAGCTCCCGTGCTCCTAGTCACTGTCTGTTACACAGGTACACATACATTTTCAAGCTATCTCTCTCATCCTGAGTTTCCTCCCTTTACCTTGAGACTTGGGGCCAGATCTGAAAACCCCAGTAGGATTGATAACTAGTAACTGTAACTATTATCAACCTCACTAGGATTTTTTAGATCTGGCCTGGAGTTTCAAGGTAATGGGAGGAATCTCAGGCTGAGAGAGGTAACTTGAAAATGTGTATGTATTCCTCATTTGTTAGACTTGATGTGTTTTATTTGAATGGAATTCTCTGTAGGCTGTGCTTAATACTTAAAGTATCATGGCTAGTGACGCCACTGAGGGCTGCCACATATAACGTTACCCCTGTAACAGCACCAGGCCCTTCCCCATGCGACATCACAAGGGGTTGTCAGGGCCTAAGATACTCCTTTTTTTTTTTGTAAAAAATATTTTATTAAAAGCAATTTTAAAATATGTATATAAAATGATATATAATGGGAAAAATACTCAAAAACACCTAATCAAAACAGAACAAAACAAAAACGAAACAACCTAGCAAACTAAAAGAGTAGAAAGGGCACACCCATGACTTCCAACTCCCCAGGGAACAGTTATTGATGATTACTTAATATACTTCTCCAAAGTTAAATGAAATAACCATGACTTATTCCTAATCTACAAAACTGGTTGTATAAAATTTAACTAGGATACTTCTGACCTGGTAACCCTAGACCCCATAGCATCCTTCCAGCAACTCATAGAACATTCCCCTGAAATCTCTGTATACCTTCTGAGCCTGGACATGGATTTCTATCTGTCAGATTTAACATTGTACCACCGGAACAGGAGTCAAATGGCTGTGTGGCATTCTCTTCAGTTTTCCTTTGAATTATATTCATGTTCCTTTCTCCCTACCCTTGGTTTCTTTTTAGGGAGAAATGGGATTGCCTGGACAGGCCGGCCCCTCAGGGAAAAGAGGCCCCCCAGGTGGAATGGGGCTCCCTGGAACTCCCGGAGATCCAGGACCCAAAGGGCAGCCGGTAAGTAGATGGGTAGCTAGTTGGGTTTTTTGTTTACGTCCCACTTTTTTGCCAGTCTTGGACTCAGCACAGCTTATGGAGATTTGAACAGATACAGCTAAAAAAAGTTGACTTCACACAAAAAAGTTAAAAATATAATTGATCTAACAATAGAATGAAAGTTAGTCAAAAATATTCAGAGGAAAACAACAGATATAGGCAACTGAGCACATTCTGAAAGGCCCTTCTTCCCTCCTGAGCAGTCAGCTCTCAAAGGCATGCAGAAACAAAATGGTCTTCAACTGCCTAAGGAAGCGTAGCAACGAGGGTGCTGGTTGAGCCTATCTGGGAAGGGAATTCCAGAACTGGAGAGCAGCACGGAGGTGGCCAACCCCGTGTGGATGGTGGGATAGAAAAAGGGTTTTGAGATTGCCCTAGGGTCAAGGAAAGACGAGCTATAATTGAGAACACTAGCGCACTAGCACTCTCTGACAAGAGGATGCTAAATACTTCACAGAAGTACACATCCAACAGTTCCAAAGGAGAGAGCCCTGGCACTTAGAGTGGTATTAAAGGGCTTTCTTGTTGGGTGCCTTCCAGTCGTTTCTGACTTATGGCGAACATAAGGTGAACTTCTCATGGGGTTTTCTTGGCAAGATTTGTTCAGAGGGAGGTTGCCGTTACCTTTTCTGAGGCTGAAAGACTGTGTATGAAAACCTATCCCATAAACAGTTTGCTAGTTTTAACAGTGTATACAAAATGCCTTTTTTTTTTGATGCAACAAACC
Source organism: Cyclura pinguis (assembly GCA_030412105.1). NCBI lineage: Eukaryota > Metazoa > Chordata > Lepidosauria > Squamata > Iguanidae > Cyclura > Cyclura pinguis. Next base: position 3,182,924 of record CM059613.1, read on the forward strand.
AGCATAGCAGTTACCGTATTTGCTGGGGTATAAGCTGTGTACAAGACGCACCCCATTTATACACTGGGCAAATACTATTTGCCTGTGTATAAGCACACTGGCGTATAAGACGCATCTCATTTTCAAACAGTATTTTTTGGGAAAAAAGTGAGTCTTATACGCCAGCAAATACAGTATTTTCTTTCCATAGCATTCTCTCTCTCTTTCTCTCTTTTTCCCAAAGCAAGCAAGCGGCTTTAAAAAGCTTTCCTTTTTTTTTTCCTCATTTTTTTTCAATGTTGCTTCAGTTTTTCTCATGTATTGGTCTTTGGAAAGTCACTTGCAACATCTTAAGCTTCCAAACAGGTCTGGCTGTTGCCAAAGTGTGTCTCATGAACAGGGCAGGAAAAGTTTCCTGAGTGCCAAAGGATGTTAGGACTCTGGAAAAGGCCTTGCAACAGAAGTGGTGGAAAACCCCGGGTCTTTTGAGTCATTTACAACCGAGCTGAACAAGCCCCTTTGGACCATGCTGCAAAGTGCAGCTGAGCCTGAAGGCTACACAAGCCATAAAACGTCTCTCTCTCTCTCTTTTTTTTCCCCATTGATGAGATTTCTGTGACCCATTGAGGGTCCTTTTCCCCCCTCAAAATGTTCCAGCAGGCTTTCCCCATTTTCTTGTTCAAAGGTCAGGAGATGTAAAAGCCTGTCCTGTGGATATGGAATGCAGGGTGTGTTTGGCTCAGAAAAATTTGGCATGTCCATCTTTAAATGTCCCCTCCTGGCATCACGCTCTCTTGCATTACCAACTTTCTGAGCACTGGCTCAGAAGAAGTTCCTTCCATTGGCCCCGTTGGCTGGACAATTCTGGGAGTTGTAGCCCCAAACTTTTCCAAGCTCTGGTTGATTCAAAATCCAGAAGGGTGAGAATCTTCCCCTGGAATTGTTGATTTATTCTTCCGCTGTGGTCAGAAGGTAATCAAATACAACTAGGTAACAAGGGATGTTTATAACTGGCAGTTCTCTGGACCTGATGCTGGATTTGGGTCCCATTTTGCTTGTATTTGGGGCCTTGTTTCATGTACTGAACTTTGATTGCAGAGTCAGAGTAGAAGCAGGAATGTAGCTATGAGGAAAGGGCAGATTGAGAGCTTTCCCCCTCTCCATAAGAATTCTGTCCTTCCAAAATAAACTCACCTGCCCTCCCCATTTTTCTAGAGTTGCAATACCTTAAAACTTCAGTTGAGCATTTAGAAATACAGTCAGCCCTCCACATTTGCAGATTTTACTTTCACAGATTTGATTATTTGCAATTTTCTTCAACTCCTGCATCCCTACCTGGGGCACTTCTTTTCAGGGGTAACTTTCCCTCCCAGGGACTTTGATCAAATACATGCAGCCCTTTGAAAAACCACCCCTAGTTCTCCTCCTCTCCCACCAGCTGTTGCCTGGCCAGTTAAGGATAGATTGCACCCTGATTTCTTAGCACCACAAACCCTCTTGTAATGCCCCGCCACACCTAAGGAAGGAGATGGGCAAGAGAGAGGAAGTATAGGGCCACCGTGCCGACCCACCCTCTCTTCTCTCTCTTTTCGCTGACCTGGTTGGGACTCTGCGTACCCACCCTCCCCACCGTGCCTTGTCTGATCTGCCTTATTAATAACTTTTGCCATCTTGTTGCCTGGCTACAACTTTTTGACCACTTCTCATGTGGCTCAGCCACAGGTGTCTCAGTTCATCTGTCAAATGTTGGAGGGTATGGCATGGCCATTGGTAAAAGATGTGAGAGCTGTCATCTGAAACACTGGAGGGAGGACCTAAGAGTTCCTCAGCCCTGCTTCTAGAATGGTACAAGGAGAGCTAGCCCTCAGGAAAGGAGATTTGCTGATGTTACTGCTGCTAGAAAACGTAGAAAGGAACTACTTCCACTTTTAACAGTAACCGTTCTCTGAACCTAATGATGAATCTTGCTGTCCCCCACTCAAATTGGCAAGATTTTTTTTTCTTACGTTCTCAAATGCCTCCATAAAGCTGGGCTGTGCCAAAATGCTAGTGCTGGCCTTTCCTCGTCACCTCTTGCTAAGAAGAGATCTTTGGGGCCAAAGAACAGATGGCTTTCGACTCTCTTTACAAAATCATTTCCTCCCCCATTCAACATAGCTTGGCTCAGAGATGTTCTCGTTGTTGCCTTTCCAGCTTATGAACCATAATGAGTTCTGCAGCCCTGAGCCATTTAAACTGAACATTTCCTTTCATTTGTGTTCTTTTCTTTATTTTTTTTTTTAAACTTCTAGGGAGATTTTGGTGAATCAGGATTTCCAGGGATCGCCGGTCTGTTTGGGCCAAAGGTGAGATCACAGCTCATGTATAAATAACTGTTGTTGCTGAAGCCGCCTCTTTCGCCAAGGGCTCTTTAAATGTTACTGTCGCCCTATAGGGCTGTTTTCGGCAAGCAGATGCTACACAGCTGGGGGAACCCTTGACAAAACACAGCCAACTGGGTGCAGACCAGACAGACACAGACCCTAAGACAGGACTGCCACCCTACTACGGCAGGAAGATGTTGATTCTGTGGGAAAGAGCCTCCTCTCCTGTCCATTTGACTGACTCATTTCAACATTTCCAAACTTGTGTGGGAGTTGCTCATAGAAAAATGTTTAAAAGTCCCCTTAGATAGTTTTTAAAAGTCCCCATAAAGGCAAGTTACCAGGAAGGCAAAGAGCTTTTGGCATTCTTGCAAGAGCATTGTTTTATTTTTTTAAAAAAGTGTTCTGAACTTGGTGGATACTGACAGGTTCCGGAAAAGACCCAAGTTGCTTGTGACTGACTGGGGAACGTGATAGAATGTGACTCCCCTTGTACACGGCATATATATCTCCCTCAGTGCATTCTAAGTCTGGTTTACAACCAATTAGTGCATTTGCCATTTAAATTTCTCATTGCACGTGTTCCTAGTTTTATAGAGGAGGACTGGTGGGAGGAAAGATCAGTCACTAAACACCCAAATAAAGTTAAAACATATTGGGCTACCCAGTCACCTTGGCCCAGTCATCCCAGGATAGTTGTCCTCACAGATGTTTTCCAGACGTTCTGTCAGGTTTCCAATCAGTCTTGTACAACAAAATCCAAAATCCACAAGCAGCAATATGTTTACTGGGCCAGCTCCAAAGTGTGAAATACTGCACACAAGCTTTCAAAACACCACTGGCTTTTTCATCCTTTCTTAGGCAGATAATATTGCATTTCTCAGAGCGTCTGTGCTGTTACATCTCAAAAAACTTTTAGATGTTGTATGGGTAAAACTTGCCAAATTGTGGTCCGAAATTGTAGTCCAGTGAAAGGATTTTACCTTTGTTAGAGGTAGAAAACCTTAAAGAGTTAAGTCCCAGTCCTTTGTTTTTTGTGATTTGATGGGTCTGCTGGATTTAGACAATAAAATGTATTTACTGAAGACTCTCATAGAAGTTTCTTCTCCACATGATAGAATTTACATTGTTATATGGGAAAGAAGAAAGAGTTTTGGGTCTTGGATTTTCTTAAAAAGAATAGTATGAGGATCTCCCTAACCTGTAAAATAAATGATGAGGCTGTATCTCTAGTGTTGAAAAGAATAATGATGTTTGTGGAATTTACACTCAGTCCTTATCTCTTTAGGGACCTCCTGGAGATCTCGGGTTCAAAGGTATCCAGGGGCCCAAGGGTCCACAGGGCTTGATGGTGAGTTTGTGAAGTCCTTTCACAGTCACTTGCACCCTCTGTCTCACCAGTCTTTTGGATGGGTAGTTCTTCTAGCAGCAAGTAACTACAATTGGCATTGATATTGATGTATCTGTACTGGATTAACTGTTGCTATACGGAAGTTATGGAGTGGGCTACAGAGCTACAGAGTACATTTCCCTTTGACAAAAATATTTGGCCTCATCTTTGTAGCTGAATTCTTCTGAGATGCTCAGCTGCTTGGAAGACAATGGTTGTTCTGTAATGATAAAGCAGGTGGTTTGTCCTTGAGGGAGCCAAAAGCAGCCATTGTGCTTTCTTGAGTTGCCCAGATATCCATCTTCCCAGCACTGGTAGCTCCATGGAGGTGAAAGTCCAAAGAGCTCCAGTTTCTCCCATTGCTAAATCAGAGCTGTCTTGTGCAAGCATCACTTCTATTCCAAGTGGAGCCACCCCTTGCAAGAGGCTGGAGGTGGATCTAAAGACATCACTTCCCTGTAATTTGTCATGCATGTGGTTCCTTTGGCAAGTTTAGAATTGCTGTTACATACTATCAGAATATTTCCTAAGTTCCTGAGGTAAAATAAGGGAACGGGTGGGCAACTGTGGCTTAGGAGAGTTGCAGTCCAGAAACATCTGGAGATCAGTAGGGAGAAAGTATGCCATATTATCAGTTAACATCCTAGTGTAGCCTAATGATTAGAGCACTGGACTAGGAATTTGGAGATCAATTTGGAGTCTTCACTAGATGCCCATGGGCTGGTTATTCTTTCTCAGCCAGACCTACTTCGCAAGGTTGTTGGGAGGGTAAAATAAGGAGGAGGGGAACAGCCATAGATATAACCTTGAATTCATTGCAGACAAAGTGGAAATCAATCTAACCAACTAATAGTTCTCCAGAGGTGCAGCTTTATGTAGCTCAGACTGCGCCTTCCATGCGCAAGAGGGATTTATCAATTAGCTGGAGGAAATCTCAAGTTCTGTAGAAGTGGAAGACTTAATATGTGTGTGGGGAAATTAAGAAGAGGGAAAACGTCAAAACAGCCTGATGAAGACCTAGTATGTTGAACAGATGTGAAATAAGTGAGCTGACTTACTGTTAATATTAAAAAAAAATGGAAACCTGAAATGGGGGAGTAGGGATGGGAATGGAATGCAGTATTTTAGAAGAGGGCATTGTGGTAGCTGGTTGGCTATTTGGAATCCAGAAGAAGAGCACTCCACAGTACAATATTATATTGTAAGTCCTAATTCATTGTTATGCCTAAGTACTTGTTTGGAGTTGCTGTAGTAGGAGATTGTTTCTAGGGTACTTCCAAAATCTCAGTGTTCTGCAAGTGGAGAGATTGGGCCCCATGGTGAAACTGGGGGGAATGCCAGTGAGTATTGTGGAGGGGAGAGAAGACTGCAGCTACTAGGAACTCAAAAGGAGCAGTGAGCAATCAGAACCTTAGGAAAACTAGAGGGCATAAAGGAGAAAGGGGAACATGTCCTATCATGGAAGTTTGCAAGTAGGATAAATTTCCAAGAGAAGGAGGGAGACATTTGGATGGAAGAGAGTTGGGATGACAAGGAGAGAAGACTTGGACCTTATAAAGATTTCAGTGTTTGGGGGACAGGAGATGGTTTTGGAGAGGAATGCCTTTGGATTAGAGAAAGGATGTAAAAGTGTTTAGCATAAAAAATAGGAATTCAAAACAAATAAAGAGTACTAATTTGTTGTGATGAGAGATACAGAGAAATTTGTGCCAAAGTGTTTCTCTTAGAGCCATGAGCACATGATCGTAAATAGTTGACAGATGAGACCAGCCAAAGAATGCAAAGAAGCCAGGACAAAGCAGAAAGCAGGGAAATGATGTGAAAATAGTGCCTACATGATCCAAAGAATGGGAGACAGGGACAGAGGACACGAACCAAGCAAAGCAGGATGGGAAGGCCTCGCTTTGAAGAGGGTGAAGTTAGCGAAGGAAATGGAGAAAAGACGGACCAGGCACAAGAGAAGAGTGAAAGTAGATGAAAAAGAGGGAAATGTAAAATAGTCCAATAAAGAAAAAAAAAGAAGGGAAGAGAAGGTTAGGGGTATGGGCAGAGGTATTGAATTCAGTTCCCCAGGGAATTTTTAGATACTGCTAACCTGGGCAAGTAGACTGGGTAGGATATCAGGCGGACGGACGGGGCAGGTTGGTCATGACACTGTCTGGTTGGGTCACTGGCGTCTTTGCTGCCTCCTGGCTAGTTGTGCATTTCATATCCTCAAGGTTGCTGGGGACGCAACTCCTACAATATCAGGTTTGACTGAATGTGATTTTTGGATGGCAAGGCAGTCTTCATGTTCTTTAAGGTGCCTACGTAGGGCAGTCTGCTTCCAATGGCATAGCTACTACTGGACTGGAAGGGGCATGCAGCACTACCTTGCCTCACCCAGAATCTCTAGCCAAACAGACAAGATGGTGGCAGTGGTTGAACTTAGATTCTGTGTGGGGCATTTTTACTTCCTTCCCCTGGGCACCAGGCAAAGCTATGTACCAGTCAGTTTGCAGCAGCCCTGGTTGCCCCTCCCCAGTTCTTCCAGCTCTTTGCTCTGCAGTCTTGCTGAGCAGCAGTCCCACCATGCCTACCACCAAACATTCTGACATTCTGCCTCAGCTTCAGCTTCTGTAAAATGGGGATAAAAAAACAGAGAACTATATCCAGAGGACTGTTGTTTGGAAGTGAAGAGAGAGAGAGCTTGTTTTCAGGATTCGGCTATAGGAACTGTTGGGAGTTTAAACAACTGACTAACCTCCTGTTCTCTGTAGGGGAAAGAAGGAGTCATTGGCCCACTTGGAATTCCAGGTCCAATGGGAAGCCCAGTAAGTGTTGTTATTACTGTTATTGTTTCTTGTGGCATTATTACAGTTGGCCCTCTGTACCTATGGATTCTGCATCCACAGATTCAACCAACCACCACTTGAAGACAGACAGACAGACAGACAGACATAAAAAATCCAAAAAGGAAACCTTTGAGATGTTCACCTTTTTAAATAAGGGACACCATGTTACTACACCATTGTATGTAATGGGACTTGAGCATCCATAGATTTTGGTACCCATGGGGGGTCTCAGAACCAAACTCTAGCAGATGCTGAGGACCCTTTGAACTCCACTCTCTTCACTGCTTGTCACTAGTTGCATGTACACCCAGACAAAATACATACTGTATTTCTTTCTTTCTATCCACCCAGGGCCCCAAAGGAGACAAAGGCAGCCAAGGAGAAACAGTGAGTGATCTTATGCCATTTTAGGATTATATTCTGAACCAGGTGATCAGGAACGCTGGTGACGTGACGCCCACCAGTCTGTTCCCAGCTGCACTGTCTGGGGGTTTGGGGCTGGGACGATGCTGAGGGAGGCCTCCCCATTCCTCCTGCCCCCTGTATACACTCCTGACCCAGTCCTCCTCTCTTCCTCTCAATATTCTGCAGCAGATATTTTGCTTTTAAGTTGGGGAGAAAACCCTCAGTACTGCCTGTAAGGAATGGGAAGAAACCTATACAATATATGAGAACCTGCCAAACTGTTGTTGCGTCCCCCTCTGAGACAGCAGCTGTGCAAGAGTGTTTTTTTTGAGGGGGGAGTCAGCACTCCTGCAGCTCAGTGGTGCTTCCCAAGCAGTTCTTGCCAAAGACAAGGCAGGTGGCAGATGCTCGTCAGCTGCTGAGGTTTCTCACCTCTGTTATATACACGCACAGTGTATGACTGGGAATGTCAGAAACTCTGTGAATGTTGACATTCACTAATAACTCTTAAAATACTTGGCATCTGGGAAACATAGCAGATAATTCTGAAAGGAAATTTTATAGCTAACTGGTAAATGGTGATGTTTCAGTGGAAAATATTATCAACCACTATGTTTCAACACTTAACAGTCACCTTGAATAAATGTATTTTCACCTTCTTTCTCTGTTTTTCCCCCCACCACCACAGGGATTGCAAGGTCCAAAGGTGAGTCTATCACAGCATTGCTAACAAAGTGGTTCTTTCCATACAGATCTCTCTGGAACAAAAAAACAGATAGTTGAAATGCAAACCAAAGCAAGCAAATATGATGTAATTTAGATATAAGGTACTAGTGTATGATCTCAGTGACACTGGGCTACAGTAGATGGGAGTCTGATAGAAGCCAAGTGAGTTAAAAGGCTAAGCAAACTGAAAAAGGCTCACCCAAGAAAGAGCCAACGTACACAGTGAAGTAGAAAAAGATGGTGCATGGAAACCGGAGGTATTGCTAAGATTATATCAATAGCAGACATCAACAGACTTTACAAAGGAAGAGGAGGAACGTCTCGGCATGCTAAAAAGATGGCCTTAATTTGCCAAAAACCTTTTCAGCAAATAAAGACCATCCTTTTAGCATTCTGAGTTGGGTGTGCTTTTTTCTTTGCCAATTCCATTGCGAGGTTTCCAGTTTTTGCTGCTTATTATCTAGAAACAAACCTCCACACTGCCCACCATGTGTTGAGATTGCAGCTCCCTTCATCTCCAGCCAGCATTTGGGTTTTTATTTTTGCAAGGGCTTTTAGATCTTTACAGTGGTCAGTTATTGTTGATGTGTGAAAGCAAACCTGGAATGAGAAACAGCTGAGCTGAATTATATTCACAAAGTCCAATCTATTAGCAGAGGTATGATGGTACCTCATGGTACACGACATATATTAATTCAAGGGCCTTTCCACACTACACTGTTATAGTGCTATTATTCCACTTTCAACATCCTATGGAACCTTAGAGTTTTGGAGATTAGGGAGGGGCCTCTAGAATTCTCATCCAGAGAGCTCTTTGGCCTCAGTAAACTACAAACCCCAGAATTCCACAGGAGGTTGAAAGGAGAATAATAGCACTATAACAGTTTAGGGTGGAAAGGCCGCAAGACTCCTCACTCCTGCATGTATAACAAAAGGATTTCTCTCAGAGAGAGTTTTAAACCGAGGAAAACTGGTTTATTGCTTTCACACAGGTTTATTGCTTTCACACATCAACACTAAGCGACTGCTGTAGAAATTTGAAAGACCTGTATCACCTCTCTCTGCCCTTTGAAAATTTAGGGAAAGGGACATGATTTGCATCTTTCTGGATCTTATCCCTCTTTCTTAACCTCCCTGACTTTTCTCTTCCCAGGGTCCCCCAGGGCCTCGCGGACCTACAGGGCCACCGGTATGTAGTTTTTAAAAAGTGTTCAGACTGTGTTATGTATTTTCATGCAATGAAATGGAAGACAAAGGAGGTGGAGGAAAAGTCTAGCTCATTGAAGAAGAGGTAGAGACAAAAATATGTTTGAGGAGATGAAGGGCTGAGAGGCTTTTAGGGAGAGAGAGATGCACAATGAAAGCAGCAGAGTGAGAAGAGAACTGAGAGGACTAGGATCTTGAGAAACTGGTGCAGAGAATTCACCAGCTATTATGTGCCTACACTTCCCCCTCTTATTTGTAGTTCAAATTCTACAAGATCCCAGATACGGGATGTGCACAACAGACTCAACAATGCCACACACACCCCACCACAAAAATCATCCAAGGGAATTGAACAAAATGGCAAAAGTGTATTCCAGTCTGCAGTGGGAGAGATGCTACTGTGGAATTTGGGGTCATGGGGGGAGCAGAATGAGGGTATTACTCCTTCAGTAAGAATTCTGGCCCTCAAAACTTGCCTTCAGTCTCCAAATTTCTAACATTCTAGCGAGTGAGACATTGAAAAACGTTCACACATAGAGCTCTTATATTTGCTGTGTTTGCATTCCCTTGGAAGTTGCCAGCCTTGTTTCCTTTGGGTGTCTAAACCTCACTTCTAAAGGTTCAGCTGAAGGTTTAAGTTAATGCAATGCTATACATTTGGGGACTGAAGGAAAATTTCTCTTCCTGCCCCCCCATAGCTATACCCTTAAACTGACCTCATGTGGTGTACTAAATGACTTTTTAAAAAAGAAATCAGAGCTAAGTCCCAAAAGGTTTACTTGATATACCTTACACCTTGTCTCTTGGCTTTCTAGGGTCTACCAGGAATCTCAGCTATATTTGTAAGTTCTTAAGGATTTCATTCTGTTTGTAATTTTGCATGTTTTGGAGCACCACCAAGGGAAAGCATGTCTATCTGCCTCTCTGATATCCTATGACTGGCTTTTCAGATTATTTTAAAGTATTGCCCCATATTGTAGACCTTGGGTAGAGGTTCTCAACCTAGAGTCACCCAGTCTTGTTGAACTTCCAGAAGTCCATGCCACCATGGCTAACTTAGGATCTCTGGGAGGCTCGGGCCATTGTTAAGTGTATTGTTTAAATTATTTTAATATTACTTGTTTCTGTTTTAAGCCGGGGAATCAGAGAGGCATTTCTGGTAAATATGCTGCTTTACCATATTTGTTTGTTTTCTCTTCGATCAGCAACAAGATGGCTTTGGTGCATCTTTCCAAGCAGTGAGGCAGGCCAGCACTGTCTTCAAGTCTGAGGTATATCATGCGTAGCCCATAAATCTTGTAAAGAAAGACTTATTCAGAATTCTCCAGTCTGCTGCCCAGACTCCAGCTTGCAGGAGAATGGTGGGAGAATGGTGTCCGTTGCTTATCCCATCTTTTCTCCTCTCTCCTCTTTCTTCGGGGCAGCCCTACCACCATCCAGAGCTTCCAGTGCTGGACCAGGGAGGGGAGATCTTTAAGACTCTGCACTACCTCAGCACTCTCATCCAGAGCATCAAGAGACCCCTTGGGACAAAGGACAACCCTGCTCGGATCTGTAGAGACCTCATGAACTGTGAACAGAAGATGCAGGATGGTAGGTATTAGTTGGGCCCAGAATGATAACAGGCACACAGATGGACCATGACGTATCACTGGGGCAGGAAAGTTGGGGTTTTGGAATCCTCTTAATAATTTACCCTACTTCTCTCTCAAACACACCACGTGCCTTCTTTCTTTCAGGTACCTACTGGATCGACCCTAATCTTGGGTGTTCTTCAGACAGCATTCAAGTGATGTGTAACTTCACTCAAGGAGGACAGACATGCCTCAGCCCAATTGTGGTCTCAAAGGTAGGTACATCTAGACACAGGAGGGAGCAGGGGGTTGTGAACCAAATCTATCTGATGTGGTGCCATCCAGAGGACTATTCTGAGCAAGGGCAAGTACAAAACGACAAAGCACCATAGTCATATGGTATTTACCTTCCCTCAGAAGAGTCCTCGTGGTTGCATCACTTCAGTCAGATGTGATTTATGGTGTAACGTCTCACAGTTCAGCTAATCGATACCACAATGCTGTTATTGTCGTGTGCCTTCACATACCATTTCTGACTTATGGTGACCTTAAGGAGAACCTATCATGGGGTTTTCTGGGGCTGAGACTGTGTGGCACACCCAGTCACCCAGTGGGTTTCCATGGCCAAGCAGGGAATTGAACCCTGATCTCCAGAGTTGTAGTCCAGTGCTCAAACCACAACAGGTGAATATTTTTGCCTTCTTTCATAACCCCTATGCTTTGAAACTTGCCAAAATAGGAGGGAAAAGAAGTTCAGAAAGAGAAGAACTTGCACTCACTCATTCTTAATTTCTCTCTCTCCCTCTCATACACACACACTTCAGTTTCCCCACATTAATGCTTCACTTGCAGTCACACTGCAGCATGGGCTTTAGGCAGCATGTTTGGTTCATGTGGAAGACATGCTTGCTGCCTTGTGTTGCATCTGCCTGCGTTTACTCTATTTGGAGGTGAGCTGCTGGGGAATATCACTCAGCCACCAAAAATGGCAACACATTGCTCTGCCCACATGGAAGGCAGAGACTGGATGCCCAGTTGTGGTCCCCACTGTGGATTTCCATCTCTCCCCGCTCCCACCCAGGTGGACTTTGACATCGGAAGAGTGCAAATGAATTTTCTCAACCTCCTGAGCTCCGAGGTGGTGCAGAACATCACAGTCCACTGCTTGAACACGCCTGTGTGGCAGGAGGGTCGCTCAGAGACATCCGTGCGGTTCAAGGCCTGGAATGGACAGATCTTCGAAGCTGGTGGGCAGCTCAGACCTGATGTAGTGGCCAACGATTGTAAGGTAGAGGAATTCTCCAAAAACAGCTAATGAGGCATCTTGGGGGGAAGTGGGAGGGCGGGCTGCAGGAAAACACAGTTGTCTCTATGTTCTCTCTATTTATTCAGGGTCCCTCTTTCTTATTTTACTCATTTTCTGTTGTGGCATCTTTGTTGACTCTAGTTTGGAAAAGACTCTTTTCTCTCTAAAGCCACAGTACCATCTGCTGCCGGTGTGAATGAACTGCAGGCTGCCTGAATAAATCTGAAAAGGGCAACGATGCAAGAATGTGTTTGGCTCTTCAGTTTGGCCTTTGTGTTGTTGTTGTTGTTGTTATTGTTATTGTTGTCGTCATCATCATCATCATTATCATCTTTATTTATATCCCACTTTTTTCCTCGAAAGGACTCGAAGCAGCTTACAGTTGTTAAAAAAGAAAACTTAGTTAAAACTGTAACATAATAAAAGCTAAAACACACATTAAACAAACGATAGTAATAAAAGCAATGTTAAAATACATATTAAAAGCAATAAATAAATCACAATTAAAATAACCAGCACCTTTCTTCTTTAAGTGTTAGAAACACTTAAAACATATTTTAAAAAATATAGCACATGACTTTATACACACACACTTTGTTCTTGTGTCCCTTCAAGTTGTTTCTGACTTATGGTGACCCTAGGGTGAACCTATCATGGGGTTTTCTGGGGCTGAGAGAGTGTGATATGCTCAAGGTCACCCAGTGGGTTTCCATGGCCAAATGGGGAACTGAATCCTGGTCTCTAGGGTTATAGTCCAACGCTCAAACCACTACACTGCTCTACACACACACTACTGCTTCGTAATTAAAATTCAAAGGCCTGCCTGAATAAAAATGTCTTCACCTGCCAACAGAAAGAGAGCAAGGAGGGAGCTGACTGGACCTCCTATGGAAGGGAGTTCCACAGGTTAGAGAAGGATCTCTCCTGAGTCTTCACCAATTTGCCTGCAAATCACAGCACTGTAATTGTGTAGTGGGAAGGGGCCCTTAGCTTTCTTCTTTGTCTCTTTCCTTCTTTCTTCTGCCTCCCTTTACCTTCAGATTCAGGATGGACAGTGGCGCCGGGCACTCTTTACATTCCGGACGCAGGACCTGCACCAGTTGCCCATCGTCAGCGTCTACAACCTTCCGCCTCCTGAGTCTGGGAAGCAGTATCGCCTTGAAGTTGGGCCTGTGTGTTTTCTCTAAAGGGTAATCTCCATCATCCTTCAAGCCTAGGCATTCTGTGCTTCGAAGATGGTGCATCGGTGAGGAAAGGGCTCATCTGCTGCCAGACCTCCACGAGCCTCTAGAGGAATGGCCCTTTAATGTTTGGACCATGCAAAATCATCAGGAATCCTCAATCCATCAGACTCTTGTTTCTTCCAACATGGAGAAAGCAGGGGGAACATTGGTTTTCGCAGGAAGATGACATTAATTAGGAAGCTGAAGTGGAGGCTGGTTGAACTGAGCAGATCCTACACCCAAAGAAATATCTTCCTTCAGCCAAAGAAGATGTTCTATAAGATCTCGCAGAAAAATCCTGTCTGGTCATTTTTTATACCAAATGTGTTTTTCTAGGGATGGTGGATGCTAAACGGGGGCAGGATTTGCGGAAAAAATCTCGGAAAAGAATGTTTCTCAGAAAGACAGCTTTGTAAACTCGTTTCATCTTGCTTGTTGTTCTGGAACAGGAAGCATTTTGATGTGCAATATTAGAGAGAAAGAAAAGGAAGTATAAATATATATATTATATATATTATTTAAGGCAAAAATAAAAACCAAGTGAGATCCTTCTTCCTTTCAGGGGAAAACAAAATCCCTTTTCATATGTCTATGAGAAGGGAATACCCAAAACAGGAAAGAAGTGATTGGTGCTAAATAGAAAAAAGTAGAAGAAGAAGAAGAAGAAAAAAACAGAGAGATCATGAAAGAGAGGGGATGGGTTTGTTTCATTTGATTCTACCTCTCACTGTGAAATATCTGGTGCTTTTTTTATTTTTTAAACAAGAAGTGTGTTATTTTATATATGACTAAAACTATTTAAGGTTCTAAGAGGTGCTACAGCGTCTCATCGCAGACTCCTCCACTGAATCCTCAACTTTGGAAGAGAGCTGAGGAAAAATAATTTGCGTGGAGGGGAAGAGAAAGATCGATGGGGCATTGTGATCTTCAGCGCAACAACTACAAATCGATTTTTAACTTAAAAGTGCATTAAATATTTTATGGGGTCTTTTTTTATATGTTCTTTGGAATCCAGGTTTTCTGTTAACGAGTCGTTTTATTTTTGTCATGGGTGTGTAAAAAAAAAAAGTAAAAGCACAGCTTATTTAGAGAATGGGTTTTCTTAGAGCATGAGCTGAGCTTGTAAAAAACACGTGTTTCTGCTGTTCTGTGTGTATGTATGTATGTTTGTGTACCTGTGTGTTTACTTGTGCAACTTACTAAAACATTAGGCTGCAAGACAAACAGTAAGGCAAGAGAGAGAGGGAGTGGAAACAGGAAAATGAAAGGAATTTAACCCATGTTAGCTTTGCTTCTATAAATAATTCAGCTATTCTGTCTCTCTGTTGACTCTGGGTTTATTGTCCATGCAAGCTCTTCTGTCTCTTCAGCAAGTCTTGCTTCTGAGCGCCCGTGCCTCTAGCTTAAACAGTGGGGATAGAAATACCTTCTTATTGGGGTCTGTGTCTGTCACCTCAGAGGTACCTTGGTAACTTCTCTAACCCATCAGTCTTGGATGGGTTCTTCATGTTTTGTTTTGGTTTTTTTGTTCCGTTTTGTAGAAACCTAGACTCTATATGTAAATTTGGAGTTTAAAAAAAATGAGAGAAAGAAAGAAAGAGGAGGATTAATATTATGGTAATCGTTTTTATTCTATATAAGGAATGTAATATTAATGTAATCGGGGCCGTACTGTATTTTGAATGGCTTTGGTGCTTGTTCTTTTTGGATCTCTGTGTTTCGTAAAATATACGTGAGTCTTAATCTATGTGTATTCTTTTGAAGAAGAAAACAGACTGTCTTTGGCTTGCCTTTAACAGAATTTGAAAAACCTTCCCTCTGCCTCCACACTGCTGTGCCTCTTCCCCTCTGTAGCTCATCCTTCCCTCCTGGTCTTGGTGTTTTGTCCCTGGAATACCTCAGCCAAAGAGAAGGGCATTTTTCACTAAAACCAGCTTTCTCCCACCTGGTGCTCTCTTGATGGGTTTGGGTTACATATCCTGTCATTCCCGTCTATGTATTGGATTTGTAGTCCCAAGAGAGGGTGCCATGTTGACGGTAAACAAGCAGATCTCAAACCAAAATCCATCCCAAAATTCCTTTTGGGTGAAATGATGGTCACAGGCCCCTTCTCTTGTTCATTTCTCTTTTTGTCATGCTGGGTCCATCTTCAACCCCATTTTCCCCTTTATTTCTTCCTTATTCTCTCTTCAAGTGGATTCTCATACCTTCATAAGATGAGTGTTCTTATTTTCCCCCATTCACATTAACCACCTTCCTCCCTTTCCCTTTTATATCCTTTAAAAAAAGAAAAAAAACAAGCAAATGCTAAAATAAATATTTAAAATTGAGGCAGTGAAACCAAGATTTTGTGGCATGTTTTCTTTCTTGATATAAGAGCCTACAAAAAAAAATCAGAAGGAGCAAAAATCCAGTCCTTTCATCGTTGGTCTAGAAAGTGCTCTTCCCAAGATTACCAAAAAGACCGTGGAAAAGTGAATAAGCATCACATGAGATCTTCACTCTCCTTGTTGTGTGCCTTCAAGTTGTTGCCAACTTATGGTGACCCTAAGGTGACCCTATCATGGGCTTTTCTGAGGCTGAGAGTGTGTGATTACCCAGTGGGTTTCCATGGCCAAGTGGAGAATCAAATCCCGGTCTCCAGGATTGTAGTCAAACTCTCAAACCACTACACCATGCTGGCTCTCACTCTCCTTATATCCAGAATTTGATTCCCCAAATGAGAAATATTCTCAGGGTGGCAGGGTCGCCAGGTGAAAAAAAAAGACAGAGTTGCTGTACCTTTAATGGTTACTTAAAAGAGGGGATTTTATAAAGTAAGGCTCGCAAGACAAAGCAACACTTGCTGGAAGTCAGGTTTTACCATTCTATCACTTTCCAAACACGTTGGATGACAGCTTCTCCAGCCAGCATGGTCTGGATCCAGAAGTGGGGCGGAATGCTGCTCTTGTTGGTCTACAGGATTAAAATCCTCAAAAATGTGCTCCCACTGGCTCCTATAAGACAGCCTTCCTCAACCCATTATCTTCAAAGACCTTGGGCTACCTGTCTATTCTACTTTGGTCAGACCTCACCTGGAATCCTGTGTCCAGTTCTGGGCACCCGAGATCAAGAAGGATATTGATAAGCTGGAACGTGCCCAGAGGAGGGCAACCAAAATGGTGGAAAGCCTGGAAACCATGAAACCCTATGAGGAGCATCTTAGGGATCTGGGTATGTTTAGCCTGGAGAAGAGAAGATTAAGAAGTGACATGATAGCCATGTTTAAATACTTGAAAGGATGTCATATGGAAGATGGAGCCAGCTTGTTTTCTGCTGCTTTAGAGACTAGGACACAGAGCAAGGGCTTCAAACTTCAGGAAAAGAGGTTCCATCTAAACATGAAGAAGAACTGCCTGAAGGTAAGAACAGCTTGACAGTGGGATATGCTGCCTTGGAGTGTGATGGAGTCTCCTCCTTTGGAGGTTTTTAAACAGGTGGCTGTCTGTTGGGAATGCTTTGATGGTGTCTTCCTGCATGGCAGAAGAGGGTTGGACTCAGAGGCCCTTGTGGTCTCTTCCAGCTTTATGATTCCACAGTTCCTAACATCCCCACCCGGCAGGCTGGCTAGAGGTGATGGGAAGCGTCCAGTCCAGATTGTCAGGAAGCAGAGAATGTCGTTGCTCCTAAATACTTGGTACAAAGTTTCCATGTGCCTTCATTGTCTGCCCGTCTGTGTCTGGAACTCAGCCCTTGTTTTGTGGAGTAAGCGAGCCTTTAGATGTTGAATGGTGCTTTAGCATCATGAACAGAGACCATAAAACATCTGGGATGAATTACCAGGAACAGGGGAAGGTTTTTCACTGGCAAAACCAGACTTGCACAAGGAAATCGCTTGTGGCAGCCACATGATCCAGCTTGTTCCCGTGGTAGACACACACCATCGTACTGGGTGGCATATCTGGGGTACCGTGTGGGTGAGGCCGGGGTTGTGAGGATCTGCAGCACCCGCTAACATTTCACAGATGGAAACCACAATGCCAAAACCAAGCCACATCAGAGTGTTGTCAGAAGGGTGTAGCCAGGCAACAAGAGGCAAAATGTTATTAATGAGGAAGAACATGCAAAACCACTAATTTAAACAGAGGAACTCTGGAATTTATATGCACCGAGTTTAGGAAAGACTCCATCCATTTCTTTCCTTTCTCTGTCTCTGTTCTGTTGAGTTAATTGGGTGCAAATTACTTTTGAACTTTTCCAACAATTCGAGTAAGAGGAAGATGAGGAGAGGAGAAGTGAGAGGAGGAGAGAGAAACCGGGACATTTTAGAAGCAACTGAGAAAGTGGGAGGGCAGGAGATTAACCGAGGCTGTCGCTGCCAAACCAGGACACAAGAAGGGGTGGAGGATGGGGGCGGCTTTTGCCTCCACGCAACGGGGAGGGTCAGGTTAGATATTTTGCTACCCTGAGGCGGAGCGGCGAGTGGTAGCCCTTGTGCCAGCTCACGCTGACGTGCGTCATAGCCAGCGCCGGGGTGCGGAAACGTGACGCGCGTACGCTCACGCACGGAGTTGTTTGTTTCTTTGTGGCAGAGGTGTGTCTCCTCTCAGCCTGCCAGGGCTGCCAAGAAAATGCACTGTCCATTAAAGACATTTAAAAGAATACATGGGGGAAAACGTTTTAAAACCAACCAAAAATACGCCTTAAAACCGATTTTAAAGCAAGTTGTTTAAGCAGCTAGAGCAGCCCGAAGGACCTAAGGCCAGCTCGTGGTTGCCTGCCAGGGGCGACTAGCCACTCTGCCACACGGGCTGTATCCTCCACGACATCTTAGGCCATTTCTGTTATAGCACCGTTACTCCACTTTCAACCTCCTGTGGAATCCTGGGGTTTGTAGTTCCCTGAGGCCAGAGAGAATTCTCAGTGCCCCTGCCTAAACTGCAAACCCCAGGACTCCACAGGAGGTTGAAAGTGGAACAGTAGCACCATAACAGAGGAAACTTGCGCAAGGCCCTTTTTCTCAAAGCTGCAGTTGCCCCAACCCAGCAGCTGGCGCGCACGCTGGTTACAGCGGCTGGAGGGTTCTGGTAACTCGCGGGAGCTGTGGCTGAGGGGATGGGGGGCCTTCGGGCCGAAAGGGGGCGCAGAGGAGAAGCCGGAGCGCTCCCGGGCGCGCCCTGTCTCGTCGCCGGGGGACAGCGAGGGGAGAAGCCGCACCTGGCGCCGCTGCCCCTCCTCGCGCGGTCCGGAGAGCTCTCCCTCTCGCTCGCCGCGAGGGACGGAGGGAGGGAGGGAAACCCGTGTAGCTTTGTTTGCCCTGTTCTGGGGGGCCTTCTAGTGCCGGTCTTACCTTCTCAAAAAAAAAACACCGTTTTTAAAAAAATGTGTCAGAAGGACCAGCCCCCAAGGCTGTTAAATGAGGAGGGGCTGGAAGGTTTGCGACGCCGGGGTCCCTCAGGCAGCCCGTTTCCCTCCCCTTCCCCCGGGGGGGCGGCCGGAGTCGTTCCGGTTTGGCCGGGTCCGACGTGCACGGGGCCGGGGGGCGAGGACGGGGCCGCAGGACCCTCCACGGCCTCCCCCTGCCCACGGGTGGGGCGGCGTTGCTTTTCTCCCCCCTCCTTTTCGGGCACGGTTCTCGAACGTGCAGAGTCCGTCCCCCGGCAAGAAGCAGCCGTGAAAGAGAGGCCCGCCTCAGCCCGCCCGAGCCCGCCCTGGAATCCCGACCCGGCTCAGGAACCGGGAAGAAGGCGCTTCCACGGCCGGCCCCTAATTCCCGGTCCTGCCGGAGCGCTTGCGGGTGAACGACGCGCAGAGGTGCCGCTTTTAAAACAGCGCTGCGGTCGGCGCTAATCGTTTACGATCAAAACCGGCCTCCGTGTGGTTTTTGAGGCAATACAAATGTTGTCCTTTTGAAACCGAATATTTTTTGTATGCGTGTGCACACCCGTGTGAATAACTGTTGTGGTTCTATTTCGGCCGAGTGTCCGCAAGTGTGGATTGTCTCCACAGTCACAAGCAAAGCCTGGGTTTATTACTAGCGTTTAACCGGCCTTTCTGAGGTGATTTGTGATGTTTTTGGATCTGTTCATGTTGTATTCTTGGTATTAACCCTTTGGTACAATACATACTTGTTTACAAATAGTTGTTATTCATGTTAATATCATGCTGAGTATTTACAAGTTATAATTTTATAACTTTATAATTTAAATTTTATCAATTTAAAATATTAACAAAAAATAGAAGAACAAACAAGAAATAAACAAAAAGTACAACAGGACAACATGGTAAATGAAGGCTTTTCTTTGGCAAAAAAGGGGTGACGGTGAATTCCCCCCACCAAAAAAATAAAAATAAAAATGGCTGGCATGGAATGACATTCTTTGGGATTTTTAGCTCTGTCAGGTCAAACAGGTTTGTTTTAGTTAGGTAGAGAGATGATTCTGCTGAGTCTACTGAGTCACACTGCGTAACTGTAATGCTACAATTCCGTTTCGGCTACTGTGGTGCCATCCTATGGGACCCTGGGATTCACAGTTCAGGGAGAGGCATTTAGAATTCTCGGCCAGAGAGCTCTAGGGCCTCATCAGACTACAAATCCCAGGATTCCACAGGAGGGGACGATGGATGTTAATGTAGAATCATAGAGCTGTGATTGTATACCGTCCCAGTTTTCATCTGGGAAATGTTCATAGAATAATAGAATCTCAGAGTTGGAAGAGACCATCCAACCCAACCCTATTCTGCTACGCAGGAATACGCAGCCAAAGCACTCCCAATAGATGGCCGCCCAGCCTCTGTTTAACAACGTCCAAAGAAGGAGGCTTCACCACACTCCGAGGCAGCATATTCCACTGTAAAAAAGCTCTTACCTTCAAGAAGTTCTTCCTAATGTTTAGGTGAAAACTCTTTTCCTGTAGTGCCCTGCGTCCTGGTCTCTGGAGTAGCAGAAAACAAGCTTGCCCCATCTTCAATATGAGATCCTTTCAAATATTTAAACGTGGTTATGATGTCACCTCTTAACCTTCTCTTCTCCAGGCTAAACATACTGAGCTCCCTAAGCCGTTCTTCATAGGACTTCATGGTTTCCAGGCCTTCTGCCATTTTGGTCACCTTCCTCTGGAAACATTCCAGTTTGCAATATCCCTCTTCTATTGAGGTGACCAGAACTGGACACAGGATTTCAGGTAAGGTCTAACCAAAGTAAAATAGAGTGGTACTATTACTTCCCTTGACATTATGCCCCTGTTGATACACCCTGGAATCGCATTGGCTTTTTTAGCTGCCGCATCACACCTCTGACTGATGTTCTGCTAAGACTCCTAGATCTCTTTCACATGTACTGTGGTCAAGACATGTTGGAGGGTATGGTATTGAGAGAGGAGGAAAGAAACCACACATTCCCAAAGAAAAAAAGAAAGCACACATGGGATTTGAGAACAAAGCAATCTTCACATTCCCCCTGCCCCCAAAAGGACTAAAACCTCTATTTTCTTTCTCCATTCTTTGTTCCTTTCCCCTCTTGATATACCCCAAAATCCTCACCAGGTGGCAGCACAAGCCTGGCCGGCTGGCTCTCCAAACCTGGAAATATCTTTCTCTGAAGTGCCCTTTTCCACCCGAGGTTTACCGTTTCCTTCTTCGCTCTCTTCTGTTAGATGTCCATATTTTAAACTATGAATTGGACACCCTTCTGCATTGCTACCAGGAGGGGAAGGGCAAGATTCTGCCCTGTCCTCTCCTCTTCCCCCAGCTGAGATAGGGAACCTGAAAGGAAAGGAGGAACGTGGGAAGAGGAGAGAAAAACTGGAGCATTCTGAAAGCAGTACAAAAAATGGGAGAAAATAGGATTTATCAGCACTGCCCTGGCCAAACCGGGACAGTTGGAAGCTATGATGTAACATCCAAACCTCATACTATGGAGGCAACGGCAACAGATCAGCAGCTGCAAAGGCCATTTCCGCACAACTGTTATAGTGCTATTATTCCACTTTCAACATCCTATGGAATCCTGGGGTTTGCAGTTTAGAGAGGGGCCTCAAAGGCAAACCCCAGGATTCCATAGGATGTTGAAAGTGGAATAATAGCACTATAACAGTCTAGTGCAGAAATGGCCAAGGACTACCCCTCCAATCTGGAAGCAGCAGGAAGGCCACTTCTGTTTTTTTAAAGGGTATTTCTGATGCCAAACAGTACTGAGGAGACCTTTCGCCTATTCACCTAGCTAAAGATGAATTTCCAGTCCTGGAAGGAGAGATTAATTCATCCTTGGTGGGAGGACTTGGGGATTGTAATAAACCACCTTCAGGTCTGCATCTAGCCCCAGCGCTGAACTTTGCATGCATTAAACTTTTTAAAAAAATTTTTCCATATACAAAGTCAACATTTAAAAAACCATCATTCAACACATTTCCTTTCATTACTTAATATACATGTTGACTTCGCCCTGACAGTCTCTGGTTGATAAATCACCTTAAAAATAAAGTAGAGCTTTCTCAGTAGTTGAAACATGTCTGATTCTAACCTATTTGAAATTAAGTTTTATAAGGTATTGAGATTTATAATACATTTTACTTGAATTATTACATCTGAGGTCTTATTGGGAGATTTGAATTTGATAAAATGCAATCTCGATTTAACAAGCCAGCTACTACTAGGTCACTCCATGTGCTTCATGAATTAAACCTTTAACGTGATACTAAACAGCCCTAGTGAAACAGAGGTGGTTCATGATAACACTTGCCCTAGCCAATTAATACTGAGCTCCACCCTTGGAGGGAATGGAGAAAGAGAGAGAAAGATATATATATATATAGAGAGAGAGAGAGAGAGAGAGACATACACACAAAGAGAAAAAAAATATTAATTCAAATTAATTGATTTACCTCAGTGCACTTTCAGAGTGAGTCCTCTCCCACCCAGACGATGCTGAAATAATCTTGCATTTGTATGTACTCTTAATTAGATCCTGTTCCAACGGTAGCAGCACACTGCTGAGGAAATCATTATGAAACATTTTGCTGGACTCCTAAGTGACAGCTGTTTGTCAATAATGGGAATGAGGAAACCGCTCTTCTTCGTGGCTTCTGTGTTCATTTCAGTTTCTCTTCTCATTGCGAGAGCAGCTGGAAACCACAGATCTCTATGTTTTGGTCTGTTGGACCTGAATTCTGCAAAACTGCAAGGAAGAGACCCAGATACCTTTAGCTAACTTATTACTGTTTTATTGAAAAACACCCACACGCATATACACATACCTACTCATCTGTTTGGGCATTCAGGGGTTGCTGCTGTTAACAGTGGAAACTTCCTGCTAGAGAGAGAGAGGGAGATCCGTTTCGCAAGAAGCTGTATTATGTTACATACCAGGCTTTTGCACAAGCAAATATGACTGAATATGAAACTCTGTAAACCCACACATGCCAAAACTTAGCAGTGCAACACAACTTCTTCCTTCTCAACAGCCTAATGAAGCACTCAAATTATGCAAGGGGAAAGACTGGCTGGGACTTAAGAGAATAATCTCCCTTTTTTCTTAGGATGAACATTTCTTTTTGACACCTCGTGGTTAATCCTTATTGGCCCTCTGAGGCCTGAATTCACATTTAGTCCTGACTAGATTCACGAGAGACAGTGCAGTGCAGTGGTTTGAGCACGGGCTAAGATGCTGGGAGACCAGGATTCAAGTCCCTGCTCACGTATGGAAACCTACCTGATACCCTTGGGCAAATCACATTCTCTCAGCTTCGGAGGAAGGCAAGGGCAAGCCCGTTTGAACAAGCCCTGCCAAGAAAACCATGTAATAGGTTTGCTTTAGGATCACCATAAATCTGAAACTACTCGAAAGCACACAACCACCACCTGACTAGATCCTTGTTGTTGTGGGTCTTCAAGTTGGTTTTGTCAGTGAACAGCCTTCCCCTGCTCCTGTGAATTCATCCCAGATGCTTTATGGTCCGTGTTCACAATGCTCAAAGCACAATTCAATATTTAGAGGCTCACTTACTCCACGAAACGAGGGCTGGGTGCCAAACATGGAAGAGCAGACAACAGGGATGTTGTAACTTTGTATGGTGTGGCCAAGTACTTAGGAAAAACCTCCCTGCTTCCAGACACTTGGAGGTGTTTGGTTCCCATCACCTCTAGCCAGCCTACTGGGTGGAGATGTTAGGAACTGTAGAATCATACAGCTGGAGGAGACCACAAAGGCCATCCAGCCCAACCCCATTCTGCCATGCCAGAAGACACCATCAAAATATTCCCAACAAATGGCCATCTGCTGAAAAACCTCCAAAGGAGGAGACTCTACCACACCCAGGCAGCAGCATCTTCCACTGTCAAATTGCTCTTACCATCAGGAAGTTCTTCCTAATGTTTAGGTGGAATCTCTTTTCCTCAAGTTTGAAGCCACTGCTCCATGTCCGAGTCTCTGGAGCCTTCAAACACTGTCATCATTTCCGATGAGCCGTATTGTCTCACGTATGATAACCTCATTTTAGTCATATCGGTTTCAGAGGAAACCAGCCTTGGATTCCC
Source organism: Cyclura pinguis (assembly GCA_030412105.1). Classification (NCBI taxonomy): domain Eukaryota; kingdom Metazoa; phylum Chordata; class Lepidosauria; order Squamata; family Iguanidae; genus Cyclura; species Cyclura pinguis. The sequence goes on from CM059613.1 coordinate 3,206,442, forward strand.
TCTAGGGAGAAAAGCAGAATATACATTCAGTAAGTACTAAAGTAACAAAATAAACAAAGAAGCCTGAGAACGATGGCAGCAGCTGAGGCCATTTGGTCTGCAAATCCACAAAGTACCCATGCTTTGATTGTGTAAGTCTTAGGCCCATCATTTTCGTTATATTGGCTTATACCCACCTTTTCTCCAAAACTGGGACTTTTAAGGCAGCTACACTTCTTACTGCGTGTTTAGCAATTGCAACCAACACAGAACTCTAAGACTGTCCAGTGGAACAGCACAAAGACCTCCGTCCGAGAGAGAGACCCCCCTGAAATTGCTTCAGAATCACTCAGAAAGCCCTTTCTTGACACAATGGATTTATTACTCCATGATTTTTGTTTTTTTGGTGGGGGTGGTCCAGCATTCTCAGGATATTTCTGCTTTCCTAAATGTCAGCCTTAGCTCCCTTATTGGCTGAAGGCCAACGGGAGCTTTCAGCACAATGCCGAGGCCAACACTGTGCGTCTGAGAATGGGGCTCTCCAAATCACACTTACTCTCTTTTCTTTTTGAATTTAACACACATTGGATGAACAACTGCACTGGGCACCGCAGATAGTTTTTCTCTAAAAATATTTCAGAGTAAAGAACTGGTAAAACTATCTCTAAATATTCCTTGCCTATGAAAACCCTGTGAAATTCATGGAGCTGCTATAGGTCAACAGGCAGCTTGAAAGGTACACGCGTAATGACCTAAGAATAATTGCCAGTCCCACCTAGAGTAATCCTATTGAACCCAAGGAGTTTATGTACGTGTTGACTTACCACGAGCAGCTGATTAAATGCATCTACTCTAGCTGGGACTATAAATTTGATTTAAGATGATTGATATCTGGAATGAGCTTATTTCTCAGGAACCCTTTGGACAGAACAATACCTGTGCATTTTTCTGTTTGTTTCCCAGTTTTTATTTTATCATAGATTTCTTTTGTTAGAAATTCTTGGAAACAATAGCACCATTTTTGGTCAGATACAAAATAGAATAATCAGATTCCCCCATTCTGTGAATTTAATGCCTATGCATTTTGAACTGTTTCCTCATTCTCCAAATTGTCTCTCTTTTTTTCATACACACATAGAAAACTGGAATCTAGGTCACCTATGGGCACCAGCTGGCATGACAAATGTCCAGTTAATCTTAGCCTGGACAAAGCAATATGGCAACCCTACGTAATAGATGTGGGCTGGAATCCCACATTGCTCAGCAAGGCATACGTTATGCATTTGGATCTATGCTTTGAAGCTGGCTATTCAACACTCTCCTGGACCTAGTGTTGGGCCGCTACAACCCCCCACTCCGTGGCCATTCTGTGGCTGGTGGAGCGGTGGAAGGGGTGGAAAAAAGCCTGCTATGTCCCTGCAGCCAGGTGCAAAATTATTGCCTTGCCCGCTAAGTTCTCCTGAGATCTTCTTGAAGGACTGTCTCCTGAAGCAGTTCATGGGCATTTCCAGATGGGACACGTGTGTCAAGAAATTCTAATATTTCTTGCCATAGTTCTCAGGTTTTTAATCCAAATGATGTTTATCTTGTTCTGGATTATTTTCTGGGAGTTCTGGGCACCATCTGCAACATTTAATTCCCACCCTCTGGCAGGTTTCTTTTTAATTACTAAAACACAAAAGAACTGTGACTTCTCCCACACAAACTGTAATGGAAAGGAAAAATCAGTTAAGATCCCATGTCTTTTTCTACTGTTACAGATCTATATCTATTCACCTTACTAGAATTACTAATAATCATAATCACAGATTATTACATCATTAGATTTCCTGTTGCTTGAAAAATCCATAAAGAGTTTCCAGTCTTAAAAGAAGAAAACTTCAATTGCCCTGTCTTTAAAAATCCACATCAATTTTGCAACTTGGGCAAGATCCACAACTTTAGCAACCTGTTCCTTTTGGAGACCGTTTTGGAAGAACCCTGCTTTGCTACCTTTGACCTCCTGTAGGCTGGCAGATGTCTTTGCCAAATAACAACATCTAGCCATGCCTAAAAACTCCTTTAAACCTTGCTCTTCCAAACTGCAAAGGATGTTTCACTTTGGTTTGAACTCTGTCCAGGTTTTGCGTATCTAGACAGCACAAAGTCACCCGGGCACACCCTGGCATGCTGGCCACGTGCCTCGCTGCTTATCACAGCAATGTTTTCTTAATTAGTGTGCCAAAGAAGAGGGAGGAGGAAGCTGTGGGTGTTTCCATAACCCTTTCCTGCTTGTGCCAGTGTCACCATTATGTAACCAAAAGGCTTCAAAAGGACGTTTCAGAGTGAAATTACTGAGTGAGATTTCATCAGCAAATTTGAAACTGTTTTATTTGGACTTAATCAGAACTAGGGGTTCCCCACTTCAAAGGTGTTAAATTAGCGTAGGATTATGAGACAGGTAAAAGTGTTCACCAGCAAGTCCTGTGTTGCTTCCACACGAGCATATTGTTGTAAGATCTGTATTTTTAATTCATTCTTCAGGGATATACCCTCAACAGCCAAGAAGAAAGGCAGGAAAGAAAGATGAAAATTAGCAAGCATCCAGCCGAGGGCACATAGAAGGTGGCTGGGAAACTGCTTTTGGGCACTCAAATTTAATGCTTCTCTCAAATTAAGGGAAACTCTCCAAGACTTAACTTGATACAAGATTAATGATGTACAGAAGTCAGAGATCACAAGGTCAAGTCTTTAAAACTTCCTCTTTCCTCTGTGATTATTTGCCATAAGCTGAAGGGTACAGGGAGCTGAATGAATTTTCCCAGCCGTGGTGTCTTTTTTGTGAGCTGCCTCGATGGCAATGCAAAACATTCAGCTTATTCTTGAATGGGCACTCAGGAGACATAAGCTTTACAAAAGTCCCAACTCTGGTGGAGATGAAAACTGCTGCCGCTGTTTCGTTCCCACGCATCAACAGCATTGCCTCCAATTCTCCTTGAGAAGTTTGGTCTGGCCAGAGCTTTCTGAAATTTTCATTTTGGTGACACACCGTTTAGACATGCATCGTTTCGTGACACAGCAATTCAGTTTTACTAGCAAAGTGGAGGTTAAATTAACCCCTTGTAAGAGATATGGACACATACATAAATTATAATAATGAAATTACAAGAAACAAAATTCTTAATTAGAAACTTATCCATTTTAGGGGTAATTCAACTGCAATTTAAGTAACTAAACAGGAAAATAACAGCACCAGCACTCCACTCCCACAGTGGGTCTTTCTTGGCTGGGGACAGTGGCAACACATCTACACACTGCAGCTGACACACTAATGTGTTGTGACACACAGTTTGGAAACACAGCGGTGGTAGGTGACTCCCACATTGGTGGGGCAATGAATCTGCTTTGGTTTCTAGTCTGAACTTTTCCGGAGCTGGCCATGGGGCTGAAGCCCATTCAGATTCAGACACTTGGCTAGTTTTTAGATGGTGCCAGCGATGATGATTTTAAAGTTCAGTTTAATACCCAAAGGAGATTCACCGCCTGCACTCACACTCTGGGGCCACCGGCCGTTCTCCAAATGTCTTCTGCCCCTCGCATTTTCTCCCTTAATTCTTCTCATTCCATCTTTGAAGCCTAAACCAGCAAAGTCTTAACACGTCTTGTGTAGGCTTTGCCCTGTTATCTTTTCAAAGGCTCAGCCCACACAATCTGCACAACAGGAACCGATAATGACACATTTCTGGCTCTGCACACCCTGGAACATTCCACTAATTGATCCAAGTAATTACCACCCCTGCTTTGGAGCTCACAGATTCCAAAGTTCTTGTTTTGAGGATAAGTCGTGCAATAGAAAAGGTCAAAACCGGGGAAAACCTCATCGTCACCTGTCGGACAGTTGTATCATTAAATATAGTTTATTTATTTCGAAACTAAACAAATCTATTTGATTGATTAAATGTATATGTGTCAGGCATCTAGAATTATAAATAAATAATTTATAGAATATAATATACACAATCTATCTATCTCGATAAATAGAAACTGTAGATGGAATTTATACTGAATAAAGGATTTCCAAATTTGCTTTGTAGATGTAGAAATAGATGTGAATTCTATGCCAATCCGTGGCCCTTCCCTTCCCTTCGGTCCTCTTCTCGTGATGCATTTCCTCTGTTTTTTGGACAATGCATAAAAGGCTATCTCATCACCTGGACCCAAGTGGGCTTTGGGAAAGGGAGTTTCCCCTTGGTCTCCTTGGGGAAAACTCTGTTTCCCAAGGGCTCCTTTGTCAGCAGAGGGAGGAGCAGAGAACTCCATTTTTAGCTCTTTCCTCCAGCCGGGCCAGATGAAGGCAACGCGCTTATCATTGTAAAGAGCCTTGGGTGGAGAGGCAGGAAGCCCCAGCACCAAATTCTTCTTTGTCCAATCCTTTCGCAGGGTGGCCTGAGGGTGCTGGTCTTGTGACATACTCTGGCATTTTTTGGAGAGTCCCTTTCCCTTTTCCGCACCTGGTACTTTGGGGGCAGGTCACTGGATAGACCGGATTTAAATAGGCCCCGTATTGCCCCGTTGGGACTAAACCCGCTGTAAAGTATTTGCAAAGAATCACTTGTTGTTCTTGTGTGCCTTCGGGTTGTTTCCAACTCAGGGCAGCCCTCAGACGGACCTGTTGGGGGTTTCCCGGGGGCTGAGAGTGTGTGATGTACCCAAGGTCATCTAGGGGGTTTCCATGGCCGAGCGGGGAACTGAATCCTGGTCTCCAGGGTCATATTCCAGTAGTCAAACCACTCCACCACACTGGCGGTCCTATTTGAAGTTTATGGAGAGGCATTTAGAATTCTCTGCGAGAACACTCTGGCACCCCACCAAACTACAAATCCCAGGATTTCATACAGATGCTCTCAAGGTCGTTAAAGTGGGATCATAGTGCTATAATGTATAGTGTGGATCTCCCAAGCATAATGAGAGAGACAACCCTAGATGACGTAACCCAGTTCCGTTCTCACTTACTGTACCGTTAACAGGCGTTCTTGGTGGCTGCTCCCAGGCTCTTGAACTCCATACCCAGGAAAGCCAGGCAGATTCCCTCCCAGCTCTCTTCTGCAGGTAGGCAAATATATCTATATCTATCTCTATATCTATCTCTATATCTATCTCTATATCTTTAATTCAAGTTGGCCTCTGGAAACTGATCTCACTTGCCACGAATGGGGCTTCTAACAAGGCAGGAGCTGTATTCTCTTTGAGTATTGTGTTTTGTTTAAAACGTGCTTTAAATTCTTTAGCTATTTTATAACGATGTTGGTTTGTTTTGACTGTAAGTTCTGTTGAGAAAGGAGAGCTATCAAGGGTGTAAATAAGCAGAGAACGTGGCTGGGGCTCCCAGCGGATCCGCGGCCGACGGGGACGGTGAATCTACTCTCGGATTTATGGCTGAGCCTCCTGCAGCCGGTCCGAGCCGCCCCGGATCTCTCCCGGTACCGAAACTGTTGGGAACGGGGCCCAGCATAAAGGCGGTCTGGTCCCTCCCGAGGCAGCGGCGTGGTCCAGGTTTTCAGCCAGGCTCTCAACGGTGCTCTCCGAGGTGCTGAATCCCATTCCCGGTTAGGCCCAGGACTTTGGGGGCCCCCTTTAAAGGCGGCCCAGACCTGGCGCGCAGGCCCCGCGCCGCAAAAACGAGAGGCGCCGGTCCCCGCCGGTCCAGCGTCTGAGGCAAACCCATCGCGGTTTTTCTTTTCCGGGGCCGGGAGCGTGCGCGGCGCCCCAGGCCGACCGGGGGGCTCCTACGGCCGCGCAGGGGGCAGGCCCCGCTCCGGGGCGAGGGCTCCCGCAGGGGCGCCCGTGCAGCGATCCCGCTTGGGGGTCGCCCGCTTCCCAGGCCAAAATACCGTGGCCATCGTGGGCGTGGCGAGGGCCCCGTCTCCTGGCGGGCGCCAGCCGGCCGCAGATCCCGGCCCCGCAGAGGACGCAGGTGCCGGGCGGCCGGAGCCCGGCCGGGCGACTCCTTTCTCCGTCCCACAACGCCTGGGCTCGTTCAGGGGGCGTTGTGGCTGCCGCGGCAACAGGCAAACCTGGCGCCCCCCGGGAGACGCGCCCCCCGCCCCCCGCCCCTCCTCTGCACACGCGCAGAGTGCCTTTCCTCAGGCCGGGCATTGGAGTTCCCCTCCAGGGCCACGGCGAGGCGCGCGCCTTGTTATCCCCCCGATCCGCCCCGCACACGGATGTATCGTCTCGAAGGCGACCCCGTTTCCTGCACGGGCGGGCCGGGACGGGGCCAGCGGCGGGCCGGGTCCTTTGTTCGCCGCCGCGGGAGCCGAGCCCGACCCGCGCGCAGCCCTCCCCGCGGAGGGACGCGAAGCGGGCGCCCCGCGCCGGGGAACCGAGGCCGAGGAGGGGCCGGGCGCGGGCACCCCGCTCCCGCCTCCCCATTGGCTGGAAGGGGCACAAAGGGGAGCCCGTTCGGCCGGGCCACGTGGCCCCCGCCGGGCCGCCCATTGGCTGGGGCGCGCGTCGCTCTCCTCTCCCCCCCCTTTCTCCCCTCCCTCTTCCTTTCTTCCTCCCCTCCCTCTCGCCGGTGGGGCTGCCGATAGACGGGAGGCGGCGGCGGAGGGCGGGGAGGAGAAGCCGAGCCCCGGAGGGAGGAAGAGGGGCTCCCTCGAAGGCGGGCCCCTCCTGCCGCCGCCCGATGGCCGGGGAGGTGCCGTGGTCCCTCGCGCAGGGCGCCGCTCGACCGGGAGCCGGCGCTGCGCCCCCGCCGCCCGCCCTCCGCGCGTAGAGGAGCGGAGGCGGGGGAGCGGCGCGCCTTTCAGCACCAGCCCGGGCGGCGGCGGCGGCGGCGGCGGCGGGTGGCGCGCAGCCCGGCTGGACGGGTGGATGACTGCTAGACCCATGGGCGGCGGCGGGCGGCGGCGGCGGCGGCGGGGGCGGGAGTGGACGGGGGAACTCGCTTGTCGCCTCCCCGTTGGGGCCGCCTCACCATGAGCACCGGCGGCGGCGGCGGCGGCGGGGAGCTCCTCGCCCTGCTCCTGCTCCTCCTCCTCTGGCCGCTCCGGCTCGGCGCCCTCGAGGGCGCGCCGGCGGAGGTCTCCTCGCGGGGCAACGCCACCGACGCCGCCGCCTTCGGGGCGGCGCGGCCGAGGGGAGCGGCGCCCCGGGCGGGCGGGACAGCCGCCTCTGCCTCCCCGCCTCCCGTCCCCTCTCCTTCGCCCGCTGCGTTTCGCCCTCCGCGGCAGCCCTCGCCGCCCCCCGCGCGCGAGCCGACGCCGGCCGGGGGGAAGAGCGGCGAGCTCCGTAGCGCCTGGGCGGCTTCTCCGGCGGCGGCGGCGAGCGACGCGGCCCGGGGCTCCCCCGCCGTCCTCCGCTTTCCCGCCGAGGATGCTCGGGCGAGCGCGTCGCCGGGGCCCGCGAGGTCGGGGGCCACCGAGAGCGGCGAGGTCTCCGCGGCGGCGGCGGCGGCAGCGGCAGCAGCGGGAGCAGCCGCGACCCCGGAGCCCCCTTCGCTTCCTCCCTGGGCCCCGCAAGAGCCCCCCGTCGGCGCCAGCGGCCTCCCTCCGGTGGTCCCCGCCTCGCCGGAGGAAGAGGAAGAAGACCCGGTGGTCCACAGCGGCGCAGGTGAGCAGGGCCCCCGGGGCGCGCCTTCCCCCGCCCCGAGCCCCGGCGCGCGCTTTCTGCTCGCCCTGCCCGCCTCCAGCCTCGAAGCTAGGGCAGGGCGTAGAAACAGGGGTCGGGGTCTTTTGTTTCCGCGTGAGCGCCGTACCCCACCTTTTTCCCCCCAAGACGGGGTGTCGGGCTCTCCTCCTCCCTTTAGCCTCACCCTGTGAGGAAGATCGGGCTGAGGAGAGAAGGGCTGGTAGAACGGTTTAAGGTCACCCAGTGAATCTGGCGTGTCACGGTGCGGACTTCAACCCAGATTTCCCAAGTCCCAATCCGGTTCTCTAAGCGCTACACAGCACTGCCGAAGGCTGCCCTAAGTGCTATGGGAAGCTTCCACCAAGAGGAAGAGAGGGGGTGGAGGTAGGAAGACCACCCCTTTCTAGCATTTGTGAGGGTATCACAGTCCTTGCAGATATTTGAATATTTAGACTGGTGATTGCTCGTATTCACATTTGCATTAGGAAATTTGGGGTTGATTCCTTTTCTTACTCCTTTTCTCTTGGTTTGTGCTGTTAACACTGACTCCGCTAGGTCTTTCTCATCAATACGGGCTGGAGATGAATTGCACCTGCTATTTATTCTTATTACTACTTATTGATTGTCATTGTCTTTTATTTGTGGATTTGTTGTTGGCTGAACCAGGCTTGGGAATCTCTTTTGCCTTTTTTTTTTCCCTCGTGAAGGGGCCTTGTTCCTAAAAAAAATAGTGAATTGTGGATGCTCAGAATGACAGCAGCATGCTTCTGAAATCCATTTAATGTATGAATTTTTTTTTTAATAAGAATTGAAACTGGCTTTAAAAGTAACACCAGTCTTTTTGTGAGATAGTGTCGGATACCCCAAAAGGCACCAGATCCTCTCTCATCTTGGAAGCTAAGCAGGGTCAGCCCTGGTTAGTAGTTGGAGAGGAGACAGCCAACAAATACCACGTGCTGTAGGCTACATTTCAGAGGAAGGAAATGGCTAAATCACCTCCGAGTGTTCCTTGCCTAAGAAAACCCTATGAAATTAACGGGTTGCCATAAGACCCCAAAGTGTGGCCCTGACGCATCATCAGATTCTCCCACAAAAAAATTAATGTTTTTCAGACCCAACCCCCCCCAAATCCACCTACAAAGGTGGTAGTTTACTTCCCCCAGCCCCTCCCAGAGCATCCCAGATTTGCACCGATACCCCTCCAAAAGAAGAAACTGGCCAAAAATCAGAAAAAATGCCTCCCCATCCTCCTCTCTGTTGCTGTAACAATACAGATAACAATGACTCTAAAAGCTTTGCTTGGGCGAGGATGACATGTTGTCAATAACACTCAGGCTCAGCATCTAAACCCAATTGTCGAAATGCATTTTAAATTATGGGAATTATGACAGCTCTTTGATCTATGGGGGCCTTTGGAAAGAATAAATATGAATGAGCGTGTAAAGATCTGGCAGTGAGTATTTCTGGTCAGGGTAGTAAATTGAGTGAGAACCAGGTGCATTATATGGATGGAAGGGTATTCTTCTTTTGGCTTTCTTTTCCATAGAGCATCAGTGAAAATATCCATGTGGAAATGGCGTGCTAATTCCAACTGCTTTCTTTTCCCCTAATCTCTCCATATTCTTCTTGCCTTTTTATTTCTTTTGCCTGTAACTGAATAATTTGTATTGTTGGTGGCGTAGGTGTTGTATAATGAGGCTATGACTAGTCCCTTCGAAACAGTCCCTTCCGTATTGGAGCGATTTATTTGGAATACAGGTCCATACATCACTGGATGTTAACAGAAGGGTGGAGAACCTTAGACCCTCCAGGAGTTTGGGACTTCAGCTCCCAGAATTCCCTGTCAGCATGGTAAGCAGTAGGGGAGTGTGGGAGATGTCATCCAAAACATCTGAAGGACATAACTTTCCCATCCCTGCTTTTGAAAATGTTGAGGACTTTGTGAATTTTTTTCTCTCCTACGGCTTCAATGATGATGATAAAATTTGGGCTTTACGTGCTTCCGTGTTTTCTTTCTGGATCTCCACGGTGAGTTGTTGTTAACTGGTGTCAAATTGACCTCAGCTCGTGGCCATCCTATGGATGAGAGAGTCACCCTATCCTCAGTCGCCCTGCTCAGGTTTTGCAGATTCAGGGACATGTCTTCCTTGACTGAGTCTATCCGTCTGAAATGCAGTCTTCCTCTTTTCCTACTGCCTTCTACCTTCTCAAGCATTATTATCTTTTCCAGTGAGCCGTGTCTTCTCACGACGTGGCCAACGTAGGAGAGCCTCTGTTTAGTCATCTTGGGTTCAAGGAAGATGGGTACCCATAGAAATTTGACCATGGTAGGACGAACTTCCCCAGGTGTTGCAATGACATTTGATACCTAAGGTGACTGGATAACTTTGCCAAGTAGTAGAGCTGGCCCTGGAAGCAACTAGGTTTGTTTTCTAGTATATGTGTAAGTCTCCTGTTGGCTTATGGCGACCTCAGGGATTTCATTGGGTTTTCTTAGTCAAGCAATATTCAGAGGTAGCTTTGCAAATTCCTTCCTCTGAAATCTAGCCTAGAGTACCAGGTATTCATTGGCAGTCCTCCATCTAAGTACTAACTGATCCTGTTTAGTTTCCAAGATCAGATGGGATCTTTTAGGGTATTTAAGCCAACTTTCCCAATAGCTTCCTGGAAAACAGCCCGGTGAAGTAGGACAGGTTGAGAAAGAATGACCAGCTTGAGGTTACCTGATGTGTTTCATGACTCAGTGTTGACTAAAATCTCTGCCTTCCAAGTCTCAGTCCAGGGCTCTAACCATTATACCATGCTAGTACTTCTAGTTCTTAATGTTTTTATATCTTGTGCTTTGTCCTTGGGTGTGCGCATGAAGGAATGACATCTGTTTCCGACAGCCTCGGAGATGAGTGCGTAAAGGAAATTCTGGCTTGTCATAGTTCAAGAGGTTTGCCCTTGAAGTTAAAGGACCCAGCAGGTGTTTAGATACCGGCTAATGTCAGCAAAGCTACCTGTGTAGCGATAGGTATTCTAACCCAGCAGAGGCCAAGGTTATGCTCACAGAGCCAGCGGCTAGGCTAATTAAAGCAAACAGAACTGCTCCCGAGTATGTGAACTGCAACTCTCCGTGGAAGAAATAGAACCGCATTTTTGTTTTAAATAAAAAAAAGGAGAGAATGCTATGAATTTTGAAAATAATTATTTGTTAAACTCATTTGCTACTTAAATGGTGTGGGGCTTATAAGCAACTTGACCTCCCAGGAAGCTGAGCGGGTTGTGTGTCTTCTTATAATCTCCAGCAGTATTGCTGTGAGGTTGGTTGTTCCCAAATCACTCATTGCACCCAAGATGCAGGGGTTGGTGAGTCCCACGTCAGATGGGAGGGGGAGTAGTAAACTGCTTTGGGTTTTAGTCTGACCAAGATGCTGAACCAGTTTTGGGGACAGCACCTTGGGTGGCACCTTTGTCCGTAGGCGTATGGTCCTGGGGTTCCATAACCCAAGGTTAGAAAAGGTGCCTCTTGTGTTATTGTTGGGTTGATCAAATCATTTCTGACTTATAGTGACGTTAAGGGTTTTCTTGCCAAGATATTTTCAGAAGAGGTTTGCCATTGCCTTCCTGTGAGGTTGAGAGAGTGTGACTTTCCCAAGGTCAGCCAGTGGGTTTCCATGGCTGAGCAGGGAATTGAATCCTGGCCTCTCAGTGTCCAACCCCTATGCCACATTGGCTCTCCTCTTTGCACTACTAAAGGATGATAGGTGTTCATACTGGCTAGTGTGTTGGGAAGAATTTTTTAAAAAAGCAATGCTTTCAGTCTCTGTGGCCATATCAGGGTTGATGCAATTGCATTATGACTCTCCAAAAAAGGTGTCAGCTTAGTCAATCATCCATCAGTGTCCCACCTTTCTCCCAATGTTGGACCCAAGGTGTCTCATGATGTTCATCTCTCCTGGTTAAGGAAGAAGAAAAAGATTGGGTGTGTGTTTTTAAAGGAAAACAAATTAAGTCTCTGACTTAATCCAAGCAATAGGTAGCAACAGAGAATACGTTTCACCTTCTGTGAGCCCTTTTGGGATATCTGGCCCACTTACAAGGGGCCATATGGGTAGAAGAACATCTTAACTTTTGTTCAGAAGCCTCGGAGATGGCAGGTTATATATATAGGGCGAGAGCCATATGGTGGTAGGCGTTCCTCAAAAAGGGGAGAACAGGGAAACTGCCAGAGAGTTTGGATGTCTCTTTGCTCAAGAGACCATATGGCTGGTGGCTGATCAAACACAATGCACTCGTACGTTGGGCTAAACCAGGGATGAGAAGACTTCTGAGGTCTTCCTTTCTTTGTTTCTTGCCACTCTTTCACACTAAACAATTATATGTTCCCACTTTAATTGCCGTGGCTGCATCCTGTGGAATTGTAAGGTTTACAGTTTAAGGAGAGGCATGTTGGAGCAGAATCGTAGATGTGGAAGAGACGCCAAGAATCAGCAAGTCCAACCCCTACCATGAAGAAAGACACAATTGGAGCACTCCTGACGGATAGCCATCCAGTGTCTGTTTGAAAAGGAGATCTGTGGATACCATGGACAGCTGAAAAGAGAAAAAGAATGGGTCTTAGAGCAAATCAGTTCTGAACCCTTCCTAGAAGTGAAGATTGATGATACTTTGGATGTATCATGAGACACTGTGACTCACCAGAAAAGACAATAACACTTGGTAAAGTGAGAGGCAGTAGGAAAAAAGGGAAGACACACTACAGAAAGCTCTTGGACATGTCTTATTCATGTGTGTGTGTGTGCTTGTAATTTATAGGGATAGTAGCCTGTAATTCATAGGGGCACCATAAGTCAAAGTCACCTTGATAGCAAATAACAACAAATTCAAAGTTCTCGCCAGAGAGCCTGCACCGCTTGAAAACTGCGAGTCCCAAGATTCCACAGCGTGCGGCCATGACAGTTAAAGTGGAATCAAAGCACCGTGACAAGTGTAAAAGAGTTACAAGATCTAGTAACATACTGAGATCCACTAGCTATTGTTGATAGGTGCCTTCAAGTCATTTCTGTCTTGTGGCAATCCTAAGGTGAACTTATCGTGGGGTTTTCTGGGGCTGAGAGTGTGTGACACATCCAAGATCAGCCAGTGGGTTTCCATGGCAGAGTGGTCTCCGGGTCGTAGCCCAGCGCTCAAACCACTACACTGCCAGCCACAGGCTGCTCAAAAAGACCTAAACCCAATTGCCAGTCCCAGCTAGGAAAAGACCTGTTGAATAAATTTGGAAATTAGTAATTACTGGAGACTGGTAATTACATAAGCTCCACTGATTCAGTGGCTCTGGTTGGGACTAGCAGCTGAAATTAGGTCTATAACTCATCGGCTTTTATTTGTTTTGAACTATGTGCTTGTTTTAATTTTGTTGTGAGTTGCCTTGAGCCCCAGTTCTGGCAGAGATAAGCATATAGCTACCGTGGGAGAGCTCAAAATGAAGGCATTTCCGTGTCCCCATAAGAATTGTGCCCTCCCATGAAGTCCTTAAAATTTCTACCCTTGCAAGAGAGAGAGTCACTGAAAACCATTCACATCAAGAACAGCTTCCATTTCCTGTGTTCGTATTCCCTTGGGAACTCTGCCTCCTGCTTATCTTTGGTGCCTTGACTGCATTTCTAAAGGCGCAGCTGAAGTTTTAAATTACTGCAATGCTAGAAATTTAGAGACTAAAGGAATATTTCATGGGCAGGTTAGATTTCTTGCTGGGGAGGGGAGTGCCCTCCTTTTGCATCCTTTGTAGCTGTGCCCCGATAGAAATGAAATAAATAAAATAGTATGTAATAGATAAATAGTAAGAGACAATGCTCCTCCTTTTGTCTGCCTCTAACTGTGCATAATATTACAAATTATACCAGATTTGGACTCACACATTTATTCTAATTGAGACTAACAATTGGATTGAAGACAGAGGTTTGTCAGCGTAGGGATTTGTTCTGGTTATCACAACAGAACTGAGCTCACAGCTCTCCACACACACAAATCCACACCCAGTTCCCTCCCAGCTTTCTTCATTTTGAACAACACAATTTAGGGTGGAGTGGGTGTGAGTCGTTTTGTTGTTGCTATTATGAAGTCATTGAGCATCGGAAATCCCGACTGATTATGCAGAAATGTGTGACTGTGTTCCTATTTAGCTCCCTCTGCACTCCTAGACTTAACTGTGGTTTACCATTAGAAGCAAAAACAAATCTTGGATTCACATGGAGGGGCCTGGAGGTTTTCATACCTGTTTTGGGTCAACCACACCTTGTTGTGCTGGCTTAACTCCTTGAATCCACTTTTTATTGAGCATTTTAGTTTTACATTCCTTCACACATATCGATATTCATGGTACGGATACACTGCATTATACACAATAAATAAATAATACAAATAACATACTTAAATATTCAACAGATGAAATAACTGAGTTCTTTATCTAATATACGTTTAGCTTTATAAATCTCAAATATATTGGTAAAATCTCAGATATGGTTAATATGCATTCTGTTGCTGGCACTTAAATAATAGGTTCATTTATCTTATGAAAGAGTGTGTTTAGTCTCTATTTTGATACCTATTCTAAATTATATCTAAGTTTGTATTTGTATAATCCAGAATTTTTATATTTGGGCCTTGGCCTTATCTACTCATTGTTCCTCTAAATCTTGTGCAGCCACTTTTCCTTATTTCCTCTCCCGCGCTTGTCTAACTTCTGCTTCTCAGCTGTTGAAAAGATCCTTCCTCCAGGAATTTGTTGAGATTTTGTCTTTGATGGGGATGTTGCATGGATACAGTTCCCTTTTGCCCCTTGCCATTGGCCAGGAGATGATGGGAGCCAGATGCCAAAAATATATGGAGATCCACAAGATGGGATTGTTCGTGGTCTAGAATTCGGAAGAGTCCTTTTGCATTGCATTGCGGCATTCAGACACTATTGGCTTAACTCTGTAGCGTGGCCCTCTGGATATCACTGTACTATAACTCCCATGAGCGTTAGCCAGAGGTCCCGGAGAACTGCGGTCCCGTCAGAAATCGTCTGGAGGGCCACAGCTCTCCCAATATTTGTCTTAAGTGTTGGAACACTCTGTCCGGGCGGGTTGTGTCTCTCCCTGCACGGCGAACTGTGATTCACTCAAGTGGGTGAAGAAGGACCTGGCGACTGAAGTGATGAGCCTGCAAGAAATCCCCACCCCAGACTCTGTTGATATCGGGCCACAGCAATATTTAATGACCTTGGATGCTCCCAGTCACATCACCATCATGGTCCCTAGCTTCGAGTCTTTTCGGCAAGGCAAACCAGCCGTTATATAAATCAAATAAAATTGAATGCTCCCAAGTGGATTTAATCAAACCTATAAATTTGTGTGCTGCTTATAAAAGGTGTTGCTCCTTTGAAGCCTCGGAAATCTTCCTATTCTCTAGCCAGTTACTTCCCTGCTTTTCCTGATTCCAAGTTCCCACCTCACCTTATCACAATGTTCTCTCCCCGCCGCCCGCCGAGGTTTCTGTGTTTTTGCTTCTTTCTCCTTTAAGAGGATTCCTTGTCACACTGGGTGAAGCTCTTTGAAGTTTGGAAATGCTAATTATAACGATTAATGCCCCCTCAGCCCGTTGATCTCTGTTAACTCAGCTTTGCTGCCTTTCCGAAGGCTAGGACGTGAGGAGCACGTGCAAATTTTCCAGATGGCCAGCTTTCTGGAGCTCTAGCTTTGCCTTGGGTCGGAGGACAGGAAGGGTGGACAGCCACTGAGACAGGGAGGCTTTTGGAAGTTTCTCATCTGGGTTTTCTTCCTGGATTTGGGGAGTTGTGGTTCTGAAGTCTAGTTATGCTCCTGAATCAGTGTAACTGTGCTGTTCACATACCCTCCAAGTGTCATTGAAAGATGCTGCTAGATTCTTCCTTTCTTCCTCTCCTTTTTTGCTTTCAGATACGGTGGCTAATCTGGTCAGCCTGGGATAGGAACCAAGAACCCCTCGCCAAAGCCTTCAGACCTCCTCAAATAATTAAAGTCAGTTTTGGGGTGATTTTTCACCCCCATCTCACACTCCAGATGGCCTAAAACAGAATGCTGCAGTTTTATCCTCTCAGCCCCCCACTAAATACCTTAAAAAGGAACTAAACCTTGCCGGAAATTGGCTGAAAGCAAAACCAAAATTGATGTGACTTCACTTCTGGCCACCTTGGGTGCACTGCCATGGCTTTCTGGGGCCCGTGGTTACTGACCATTGCTCTTTAATTCCTCTCCTTTGGCATCTTTAGGTGGACACAGAACTTAGAAAAATTTTTTTCCCCCCAGATGACTACTGGTTCTGAGAATTCTGACATTTGTAATTATTATTATTTTTTTAAAAGGTAACTTGTCCAAGGTCTGGGTCCAGGTTTCGTCTGAAGGGCTGGCTAAGACTTTGACCTGTGGCACATTTACATTTTAGTTGCCCTCCAGGTCGATCTAGTTGGTGTGTGGCAGGTGAAGTCCTCTGACTGAAGGAACGCCAACAGTCCTGTTCCGCTTGTGAAAGCTGGCTCTTGTGGAATGCAGGCCGTTTGGTTTGTGTAATAGGTGCCGTTTCTGTTTGTATCTGGGTTTTTGCTGTGCTGGAATGCATGGAGCTGTCTTCACAATCCCTTGCTAATGAACCATAAATATTTCTGCGGCTGAATCGGGATTCAAACTTTGGTCTCCGGAGTTGTAGTTCGATGCTCTAACCAATATACTGTGCTGGCTCTCGGTAAATGTATATAACGTGTTGTTGTTGTGTGCCTTCAAGTTGTTTCTGAATTATGGGGACTCTAAGGCGAACCTATCACAGGACTTTCTTGGGCCGAGAGTGTGTGATACACCCAAGGTCATGCAGTGGGTTTCTATGGCCAATCCTGGAACTGAACGCTGGTCTGTATAGAAAATGGTTGAAAACAATCAAGGAAGCTGTCCTGTCAAAATGAGGACTAATTTAAAGCAGCTTAAAAGTATTGATAACGATGAAAATAAAGGAGCATCGTCCTCATTAAAAGAAAGTCAGCATGATGTAGCAATTTGAGCATTGAACTAAGTCCCTAGAGACCAGAGTTCGATTCCTCACTTGGCCGTAGAAACCTACTGGGTGGCTTTGGTCACATCACACACTCTCAGCCCCAGAAAACCCCGTGATAAGGTCTTCTTAGGGTTGCTGTAAGTCAGAAACAATTTGAGGACACACAATGACAACAATAATAACGTTAATTAACAGACTCTTCTGCAGCAACCAGTTAATAGCCAAAAGTCTGTCTATGTATAAGAGGCTTTGCTTTCTGGTGAAAGGAGGAAAGAGATGAAGCCAGGCTGGCCTCCAAGGGAAGGGATTCCAGATAAAAACCCTCTCTTCTGTCCTCGCCACACATGCCTGTGATGTTCAGAACTTTGGATAGCTTCTTTAAAGTTCAGACTAAAAACCAGAATGGATTTGCCACCCTCCTGGCATGGAAGCCACCTGCTTTTGGTAATCATTCCTTGTGCCCTAGAAGAAAATTAGAGTGGCAGAAAGAGGTGGAAGGAAACTTGCAAATGTCGGTTGGTTACAACAGTGCCTTGGAACAGAAATTGCAAAAGGTCCTTCCTACATTGCTGCTATTCTTTTTTTTTTTTAAGTTAATTTGTTTTTGCTTCTATTGAATTATTGTAGCATTTGAGAGTTTCATACTCTTCTTCATTTTACAAGTGAAAACAGACATCAGGCACTGAGCAAGGTGACAGAAATTACAAGTGATGAAGAACACACAAGCTAGGAGAGGTTGCAGCAGTTTGTTTTTGCCTGAGCCTACTGGGAAGGGCAAGATTTTGCCCCCTCTTCTCCTCCCCTCACTCACAGTTAATGGAGTGTAAACTCCTTTCGCAGTTTGTACTTAGTTTGCAGCAGTTTGAAGTGGGGAAGGTGAGGGGAGGAGAAAGAAACTGGGACATTTTATAAGTAGCTGAAAAAGTGGGATAGCGGAGGATTAATCAGGACTGTTTCTGCCAACCTTATACTGGTCATTGACCGAAATGTATGTATGTATGTATGTGCATGTATGTATATGCGTGTGTGTGTGTGTGCGTGTGCGCGCCAACCTGGGACAATTGGAAGGTATGAGTATGTGAGTGGAGATTGGAAAATCCCAGGTTGAGATCTCTATTATGCCCAGAACGTGTCAACGGGTGTGGGTTGTGCCGCTAAGCATCACCAGTCGTGGCCTGCCTTACAAGGCTGTCATAAAGATCACTGAGATAACATCTGTAAAGGAAGCACATTAAAAAAAATATTGCAGGGAGGGCATTCCAGATGCTTCGCTTATAAAGACAAGACTGTTCTTTCTGACTTAACGTGTATGAAGGCATTCAGCATTTTGCTTCTCTTAACTCCCCAGAACCTTCCCAGCCCTCCAAGACCAGCAGAAACTTGGCCAAAATGGCAGCCAGGAACGATGCCGTGTCACTCTGGGCACACCAGAACATGCTGGTGTGGCCTGTTGAGTAGGCACAGGGAGGGAAAATGCCCGTTTCCCCCTGTGAAGCTGCCCACCCTCCGGTATAGAGCCAGCATGAAACTAGATATTTATTTTCTTTGCTGTACAGCAAATCTTTACTGGTTTCTACGTCTCTTGTCTGAATGTTTTAATTTAGTAATTGAACAAGGAAGACGGATCATGCTTTACCAAATTGAACCCAGTAACCAATGCAAACCGTTTGTCCAGTTGTGGTCTAAGTACCAGATCCTGGGGGTGGGGGGCGATTTTGGGGGTCAGAGGTCAAGCTGATGAACAGGAATCCAGGGTTTGGTACTATTAGGCCAACCTGGAAAAGAGGTTCCATCAAAGTTGTTGGTATGTAACTTCTACCTGTTTAACTGGCTGGGCTTCTTTTAACTAGCTTCTCTTTCTATATACCTTTGCTTTCAGTTGAGGCAGATTTTCTGTGCTTTGACGACAGCTTGCCTTAACGTTAATTGATAACACCGCTGTGCATTTCCATCCTGTATTATTTATGGAAATGATGGCATGTAATGCTGCATAGCTGATTAATGCCACATGCATTTTTAATATCCTCATTTTTTAAGTTGTGTGATCTTGCTAAGTAAGTGCACTGTATGTTTTGTCGCCACTGATGTTCCCAGCTTAACGTGTGTCTTAATTTGTTCTCTCTCCTTCCAGCTTTGCCGTACCCCTTTCCATCTGCAGAACCTCATCCGTCTTCTTTCAACGTTCTGACGTCCCTCTTTGATTTAGCTATTTTTAGTTTTTGGTACTGTGTGTGTTTTAAAAAAATTTGCACCATAAGAAGGATGTGGTTGGTAATATTCCACAGGCCATGACTTTGTAAAAGAGATCTATTAAAGAGAGTTAATGATATTGTCAAAACCTAGCCATTTATTTGGCCTGGTGCCACATTTCTCCAACCCGGAAAATGTTCAGCTGTATAGAGGACTGAGCACCCCTTCTTACAGAAATTCCTTTCTGAATCCAAATGTCAAATAACGGTCCGTTTAATACGAATGTGTGTCTGTAGAGAAGCAGCTGGGTAGGAAAGGAACTGAGTGAGAATGACCTAAAGAGACGAAAATACCACAAATTGCGGTGCTGATTCCAGAATTAATTTTTGAAATTAGCCTCCATGCACTAGGTTAAAAAAAAAACTTGTATGAGTTATGAAAATGCTTATGTATTGTGGGTGTAAGTTAGGGTCAGGATTTAATGTATACTGCTTATTTGTTGTTAAGTGCCTTCACGCCAATTCCAACTCATGGTGAAACTCTCTTAGGATTTCTCAGCAAGATTTGTCATTGACCTTCCTCTGAGGCTGAGAGAGTGCGATTTCACCAAGACCACCCAGTGGGTTTCCATGGCTGGGTTGGGATTTAAACCCTGGCCTCCCTTAGGAGGCAATGGTCTCTCCTTTATTGGAGTTGTTTAGACAGAGGTTGGGATGATCACTCCTCAAGAATGCTGTAGCTGTGAATTTTTGCAGTGGGAGAGGGTGAGACTAGATTGCCTCTGGGTTTCCTTCCAACTCTCTGAGGGGCCAGGAGAAATGCATCCATTCTGAGGCAAACAGAACTATTTTGTCAAAAGGCCGGACAGAAAGTGGTGTATCCCCTGTTCTCTTTAGTCGGAGACAATAAGGCGCTTTCAGGCTCAGAAAATTCCACGATAGGTTTGCCTTAGGGTTGCCATAAGTTGGAAACAACTCAAAGTCACACATCAACAATATCAATAGGCTCCAGATCCCATCTGGTCTTGGAAGTTAAGCAGGGTCATCCCTGGTTAGGACTTGGGTGGGAAACTGCCAACGAATTGCAGGTGCTGCAGGCTGTATTTCAGAGGAAGGAACCAGCAAAAGCATCTCTGAGCATTCCTTGCCTAAAAAAAGCCTCTGACATTAAAGAGTTTGCCATATGTTGGCAGGTAACTCGAAGGTAAATGCACACATGTAATCTCGGAAGCTAAGCAGTGTCAGCCATGGTTAGTACTTGGATGGGAGACTGCTGTGAATCCCAGGTGCTGTATTTCAAGTGAAAGAACTGGCAAAACCATCTCTCAGTATTCCTTGCCTGAGAAAAACCTGTGAAATTCATGGGATCACCAGAAGTCAACAGACTACTTAAAGGCACATACAAACACACATCCGAAGCAGACGATAACTACCTCTTGTTGCTAGAAGACATTTTCCCATTTTTTCCGTGGAATTGCAACATACCAGCAGGCTCAGCCATGTTACGCGGCCTCAGGTTGGGTCACCCCAGTGGCCTGCTTTAGGCAGCGTGCTGGTGGAGGGGCTGCACATTAGCAAGGGGTCAGGACTGGACGTGTGGTCTGCAGCCAGCTCCAAGGTCTGGACACGGGGCCAGCCAGAAAAGCAAGGTCTGAAGGCAGCCTAGATGGAGGCAGATGAGTGCAAATGCTAGTTTTGTAGTCAACCCTGGTGACTTTTAGCCAGTATCTCAGTGGGGAAGTGAATCCATTTTTCAGTCTCAGTCTCAAGTTTAAAGTACAGTGGGCCCTCTTTATCCATGGGTTCCGTACCCATTGATTCAACCAGATTTAAAAATACTTGCAAAAAAGGGTTCCAAAAAGCAGAACTTGATTCTTCTGTGCTCTCATGTGTATGGCCTCCCACCATTTCACAGATCCTCAGGCTCTTTCTAGCGCTCGTTTGAGCTCTTTGCCATTTTACGATTGGGTCCAGCCTGTTCCCCTATCCAGCTCCTTAAGCTGGTTCTCGTAAGCCATTTCCGCACCAGACTGTTATAGCGCTGGCCCCTCCCGAAACTGCAAACCCCAAGATTCCATAGGATGTTGAAAGTGGAATTATAGCGCTATAACAGTCTAGTGCGGAAATGGCCGTAATGCTTAGCCTCCAGACCTTTGGTCACTTTGACCACCTTTCTCTGAACACGTTCCAGCTTGTCAATCTCCTTCTTGAACTATAGCGCTCAAAAATGGACACAAGATTGCAAGTGAGGTTTGGCTTTTCCAGCTGCCGGATTTCCTTGCTGCATTCTGTAGGGTAATATTTGGTGGTCCAACTTAATGGGAACTCTTCCTTTGGTGGAGGAACACGATGCCCAGTGAAGTGCGTTCTTGCACAAATTAATGAGGGACTTGTACCACGGCTGACTTCCTTAAAATGAGATTCATCCTTCGTCTCCATTGACAGCCAGGGTGGTGTGAGTGGACTCCGGCTGGAGAGACCCGGGTTCAACTCTTCATTTATTCACAAAGTCTGTGGGTGAATCAGACCACCATCTGTCAGCCTGACCTTCTTCCGTTTGCTCCTGAACGTTGCAGCTCTGTTTGTTTTGCTTTTCAGTTTGTCATCCCAATAATTTAATGTCAGTTGGTTTTATCACTGACTTTGCTTCCTTAATACAGTTTGATGAACAAACAAACAAAAAAAACCAAACTTCTGAGTGCATGAAATGGTCATAAACATTCCATGACATCTGTCAGTTAGGCAATGGATGGATCTCGTTTCAATATGCTGAAAACATCTCTTAGAGCCAATAAATAAGGCTTCAGAAGGACAGAAAGCAGCTGAGGTTTCTGTGTTTTTTCCTTCCCCTTTTGTTGATTTTTTTTTTTTTGCATTGGGGAAGACTGTAAATGCCACTTATTTTTGGCTCAAATCTATTTGCTCTCGCCTTTAGTTCACTGGGCTAAGATTTGTCTGTCTGTGTCTATACTAAGCACCCTAGCAGATTATCCAAAGCTGGTTTTGCCTTTGCAAATAGATAGTAAATTAGCGAGGAGGTTTATGCTTATAATGTTCTGGCAGAACAAGATTTGCTATGGCTTTTTCTGTATGCAGTGGTACTTTGGAGTTGATTTAAACTGTCACCCGTTTTAGATGAGCTGTTTCTGACCTCTCATGCAACTCCTTGTCTTTTAAGGCATGCAGCTTCAGACCTAACCTGTTTTGTAAACAGTAGCTGGAGATTTATGATGTTTTCTCTAGCTACACAGACCACTGTTCTGGAAGATGGAGCTCTGGATTAGGGATGGGTAAGCATTTCATTTTGGTAGGGTTTTTTTGACAAGAAATGCAACACAATTCTCAAATTTCTTCATATTTGGGCTGGAAAGAACTTGAGATTTCTTTTATAATGAATGCAAATAAACCAAAACTGACAGATTTATCCATCCAAGGCTTAACTTTTCGGAGGCCTGGCTTTGAATCCCTGTGTTTTCAACCCTTTTTTGTGCTGAATTCGGATTACTTGTTCTTCTTTTGCTGCCGACATGCTTCTGGTAGGCCTTGTTTGTTGCTGTGTCTCTTCAACTTGTTTCTGACTTGTCATAACCCTACCGTGAATCTAATGTGGGGTTTTCTGGGCAAGATTTGTTAAAGGGGGGGGGGTTACCTTTGCCTTTGTCTGAGGCTGAGAGAGTGTGACTTTGCTGAAGGTCACCCATGGGGTTTCCATAGCTGAGCGGGGATTTGAAGCCTGGTTTTCCAGAGTCCTAAATGAGCATTTAAACCACTATATCATGGTGGCTCTAAGGCCCCATTTACACTACACAGTTATAGTGCTGTGATTCCACTTTAACTGACTTGGCACCATCCTATAGAATCCTGGGGCTTGAAGTTTGGTTAGGGGCACTAGAGCTCTCCAACTGAGAGTTCTAAGTACTCCTCCCTGAACTACAAATTCCAGTATTCCATGGGATGGGGCAACGTCAGTTAAGCGGAGCGCTATAATTGGGTAAAATGAATGGGCCTGAGTCTTTAACACCTATGTGGGAGGCAAGAACAGCACAGTCGTCTTTCTCCATACTGGACAAAGCTGGATGGATTTGCAACTGACTGGAATAGGGGGCAGATTTGTTTTTTGGTTGATCTGATTTTGAAGAGTTGGCCATTATCGTATTCATCAACTTTGGGATGGAGAGACCATGACTCTTAAACAGATTTGGATGTGGAAGAAAACAAAAACAGATTATCCCAACCTGAATTTTGGATCTTCTTTCTCTCTCTCTTCTGTCTCCCTACCATGCCCTCCAGTGATGAAAACTGGGACCCGTGTGGCTAAAAAACATCTGAGTGTGGCAAAAGTTATTGCAGGGAAGAGCAAGATTCCCGTTTGCTCCTTTTCCCCCTTGCTGAGTTAACTGAGTCCAAAGCTACTTTTGCGCTTTTTGAACTCAAGTTTCTGCAGTTGAAGCGAGCTGAGGAGAAAGGGGTAAATGAGGTAAGAGGAGGAGAAAGAAGCTGGGACATTTGAAAAGTGGTTGAAAAGTGGGATGATAAGGGGATTAGTCAGGACTCTCCCTGCCAGATTGGGATACTTGGAGGGTATGTAACTATTGGCAATAGCACAAATTATTTATTTGTACAGTTAGCATAATAAAATTTGTTAGTCTTATAAGGCACCATGTTTTGCATCAGCATAGCACAGCTATCCTTCCATTCTGGAAATTTTAGGTTTATAAATGCTCGCATTTTCTTCTGTCTCTATAGTTCTTTTTATTAATTCTCATTGTTTTTCATCATTTCAAAACAGAGCTAGTCATGGGAAGTGGTGATTAAATAATACTAATGAATTACAAAAACGGTGGCCCCAAGATACGTCTGAGCCGACTCCAGATTGAGGACCGGAGATACTTCTGCAGCATCGTTGCTGTTAGGGAAGAAAAAAAAACCCAAGAAAGTATTTGATGGCACTTTTGGGGGGTTGGAAATGTTTGCTATAAATAGAAGGGAAGGACTCCAGGGAAGAAAGAGGAGGCGTTAGAACAAAGAAGGAAAGAAACCAGAACTGACAAGAGCCAACAGGTCTGTTCTGTTTGATTAATTTGGGGGGAACTTTGTTTACCAGAAGACTGAAATTAGAATCATTTCTCTTTTTCTTGAGCCTGGAGTCATAAGATTAAATCAAATACATTTTGGGTTTTTTTTTCACTGAGTCTAAACATTTTGGAATGAAACTGAGGAACGGAAAGACGGGGACGTGTGGGGTGGTGGGAATCAGCAGGAGGTGACCCAGGCTGTTCCGTGTTCTGCGTTTGGCCCTGTGTTACGCAACACACACTGGCCTGTTTTTTGCAAGTTGCGATGGGGTGGTGGCAGGTCTGGAAATACGTGCGCTTGAGGAAAAACAAAGGAGGAGATGGAGAGGAACAACCCATGAGCTAATTACTCATGTCTTGGAAAAACACATCTTGCTTCTGTCCAACAGTTGTCAAATTGAGCCTCTCTCTCTCTGGGTCCTTTCGCACTACATAATTATAACATTATCGTTCCAGTATAAAGCTGTCATGGCTGCATCCTATAGAATCCTGGGATTTGCAGTTGAGGGAGGGGCACCTAAAATTCTCAACCGGTGCCTCACCAGACTACAAACCCAAGGGTTCCATAGGAGGCAGCCATGGGAGGCCATTTCCACGCTGCATTTTTATAGTGCTATTATTCCACTTTCAATGCCCTGTGGAATCCTGGGATTTGCAGTTTAGGGAGGGGCCTTTAGAATTCTCAGCCGGAGAGCTCTTGGGCCTCAGGAAAGTACAAACCCCAGAATTCCACAGGACGTTGAAAATGGAATAATCGCACTATAACAGTGTAGCGTGGAAATGGCCAAAGATAAAAGTGAAATCATAGCACTATAATTTTGTAGTGTGGAAGGACACATGGTGAGTGGACATCAGTGAAGAAAGCAGAAGAACCTGGAAGCAAAGAACTGCAAGTGAGTTAGTTGCCTGCAGTTACTTACTTTCGTGGTGGGGAAGTTGTAATGAAGTTATATTTCAAAAAGTTGCATTGGGGGTGGCGTTCCTCTATGCGTACAAGGAGTAACACTGTGCTCCTCTAAGCAAGGCCGACGTGTCAGGAGGTTGTGGCATTCCTTGCTGATGACCATTCCCAAAATAATGAAACGTACTGGTCCCGTACCCGTATATTATACCCAGTTTATGGAACGGGAAGGCTCTGTCCAAAGGGCACGCCTTGTGAGCAAGTAATTCCTTTAAGCAATCTCATAAGTGTAGGAAATACCGGTGATTATTCAGTGGTGAGAATACACACACACACAGAAGCTTTGAGCTAGAACACAGTGACATAGAATTTATCTTACATGAGGTCAGATAATTAATCCGTCTAGCTTCCTCTTGCCACCTGTGGCTGGCAGTGGCTTGCCAGATATGTGGTCTATACCGGGGGTGGGCAACTGCCCGGGGACGGGGCTCAGTTTTTCTGCGAAGCCCTCTGCAGGCTGCAGTCCACTCGTGTGACAAAATGCCTCAATTTTCCTCCAGAGTCTCTCTTGAAATGACCGGAAGTGACATTGCATCACTTCTGGGTGCCATTTTGTGAAGGACTGAAGGAAAGTGGAGGGTTTTTTTTGGCACACGGAAGATGGCCGGGTCTGGGGTGTGTGCGAATAATTGGGTAGTGTCTGGAGCCATTTCTGTCTGTTTTCCTGTGTTTGAAGGACTTTTTCTGTGATATTTGGGCAAAAAGCACCCAAAAATTGCACTGAAGATTTGTTTGGGGACTGGGGGCTCTGAAGGACTCTCAGGGGCTGCAAAAGTGGGGTCGTGGCCCCCGTGAAATATCTTTCCCCACCCATGGCCTGCACAGTGGTGTTTCTCATCAACTGGTACCTCATACTTTTCAC
Source organism: Cyclura pinguis (assembly GCA_030412105.1). Lineage (NCBI taxonomy): Eukaryota > Metazoa > Chordata > Lepidosauria > Squamata > Iguanidae > Cyclura > Cyclura pinguis. The sequence continues at coordinate 3,232,167 of CM059613.1, forward strand.
TGGAAATAACAGTGAAAAAAATTTATAGATTGTCCCATTCTGTGTCTCCTAGCACTGAGCCATAATTATTTCTGGAAATTATTTTCTGCTGAAACCTGTCCTTTTTTGGCAGTGGCGCCCATACCCTTCTACTCATCCCAGTTTGGCAGGGACAGTCCAGATTAATCCTCTGCAACTTTTGCCTTGGTAACGTCCCAGTCTCTTTCTCCTCATCTGGCTTTCCTTCTTTGTCCCTGTCTTCTGTTAGATGCTGCGAACTGAGTTGGAAGTGCAAAAGTCCTTTGCACTAAATTGATTCAGCACGGAAAAAGGAGAGGATGGGGGAAGAAATCTTTCCCAGTAGACTTGGGCAAAAGCAAACTGCCCTCTCTTGTGTGTTCTTCCTTTTCGGTTACTTTTAATAACAACATCTTGGCCACATTTCTGATGTTAACTTGGCCACGTATGTCTCTCTTTTTTTTTCATCTGTGAAATGTTGGGAGGGGTGGGAGTCTACAGCTGGCGTTCAACTTCTGATGACTCCAGTGAAAGGACAATAATGACGCCTTCTCGTTGTGATATCTTTCCATGCTGCAGGCAGCAAACAGGGACAGATAACCTGCACACTATTTCCCTCCAGGTGCCTTCGTGACAGCAAGGAGTTCATGACTGGAATATTACCTTTGCTGCTTTTTCTGAGTAGCTTGCAAAACTAACTTCTCCTGGCTGCGTAGACCAAAGTATGGACTGTCGGCTATGTTTGGCCCCCCGGGCTCCCCACGAGTCAGTATGTATATGCCCCCTCAAGTGCCTTGGGGGGTGTGAGGGGGATTTCTTGCCCATTCTTGTGACCTCTTGACTATTTTAGGCCCGGGAGAAGCCTTTCTTAATTTTTTAAAAAAACGTGGAGTGACTGAGTCACTTCTTGATGGAAGAAAGCTTCGAATAGGCCTAAAATTACCCACGGGGATAAGTTACGCTCTCTCTCAGCCTCAGAGAAAGGCAGACGTAACCCCCCTCTGAACAAATCCTGCCAAGAAAATCCCTGTGATCGTTCGCTTTGGGGGTGCCGCGAACTGGTAACAACTTGAAGGCACACAAGAACAAGCTTCTGATATTTGTTCGCCCCTGTTGTAGAGCAAGGATGGAAATCCTTTTTTCAGCTGGAAGGCTAAACTCAATTCATCTCAGTTCAAATACTTGCAGCCTGAGGAGGGGTTTTCCTTAGGACCACAAGAAGGGACGAGGGGGTTAAAACCACCCTCACCGCCGCCTGCTTATGTGCACCCCACAGTTGATGCGATTTGCAGAAAACAGAACCTTGCATCTTAGATCGTTCTTTTCTCTAGGAGTGTTACCGGGAGGGCGGGGTGTTGCCTCCCAATAAGAGTTCTTCCCCCACCCATGAAATTTTCCTCCACTCACAAATTTCTAGAACTCTGGTAATTTAAAACTTCAGCCGAGCGTTTAGAAATAGAATTTAGGCATTCTAGAAAATGATGAGTCAGAGCTACGAAGGGGTTGCGGATACGGCAAATGTAAGAATTTTAAGTGTGAATAACTTTCTGTTCCTCGCTCTTTGCTGTGCTTACGAATTTGGGGAGTGAAGGAAAATTTAACGGCAGGGGGAGAATTCTTGAATTTTGCTCCGCCTTGGCTGTTTTTCTGCTCCGTACCTAGTTGCAAGGAGCCGGCGCCAACACGCGACAGCTCCCAGGGTTTCAGATCTCGGCAAGCAGCTTGGCTGTAACGCCGTGCGGGGACAGGCCCCCTCGCAGGGCGGCTGGGTGAGACCACCGTAAAATATGTTGAGACAGGACTGTCTGCTGTGCTTGCCTGTCCTTTCCTGCCCTCGATCGGAGCAGCCGGAGCTGGGAAACTTAATCAGACCCGGAAGCCCTGCGTGCCTGGCCTCACCCATCGGTAGCAGCTGTTTCGGCAACCGCAGTGACCCAATCTGGTGGGGGGGAGCCAGGAAAAGTCACTTTATCGGAGCATACCTCCCAGAATCATCCCGGCCGGTATTATTATTAGTGTCCTGCCTTTCTCCCAAAATTGGGACTCAGCAGACAACACACAAAAAAGGAACATTAAAATGGAATTAAGCTAATTGCAGTGTTTAAAACTGCATCCGATGAAAGAGACTTAGGGCTTTTCTGCACTCCACTGATATAGTGCTATTATTCCACTTTCGACCTCCTGTGGAGTCCTGGGGTTTGCAGTTTAGGAGGGTCATTGAGAATTCCCAGCCAGAGAGCTCTGTGGCCTCAGGAAACCACAAACCCCAGAATTCCCCAGGAGGTTGAAAGTGGAATAATAGCACTACAACAGTGGAGTGCAGAAATGGCCCTTAATCTATAAAAGCTCCTGCTATCAACTTCTCTCTCGGTTAATCTTGAACTCCTTCTAGAGCTTACGAACATACTTTTTAATAAAAGTAATAAGTGTTTGTTAATTGCTGTAGTCTTTAAAAAGGGATTTGCTTTGCTGTTGTTGTCATTGTGATTTGTTGCAAGGGTTGAAAAAGGAACTTTTGGCCTTTTTGTTACTTTAAAAAACAAACAGGCTTAGTATTAACAAGAGTATGGTTCTGTTGCTTTTGAAATGTGACTTTGTATCACACTGGGTGCTTAAAAGGAGTAACTTGTCATAGGTAACCATGTAGTTTTAGAAAGAGAAGTGGTTTTGCATACTTTGGTGCTTTTATGTTGTGCTTCGTTACTTAAGAAAGAAACAAATGTTAGGGTTGGTAAAGTAACTGGCATCAAACCTGAAATATCAAGATGCCTCGAAAGATGATCCATTTAAAACAGTATCTTGGCTCTGGATTCCTCCAGGTTCTTGTAAAAAGTGGGACTTCTTGTGATGAGAGTGGAGCTGGGTTTTGCTAGACAGAAGAAGAGTAGGAGAGTTGGGCTGGGAAGGCACAAAACACTACACGCGTATCGTTCTGTGATTTCACCCTTAACTGCCGTGGGGGCCTCCTGTGGAAACTCGGGATTTGCAGTTTGCAGGAGACACTAGAACTCCCTGCCTGAGAACTCTTAAGTGCCCTTCCCTAAACTGCAGATCTCGGGATTCCATAGGATGTTGCCACGGCAGTTAAAGTGGAATCATAGTGCCGTAACTCTGCTGTGTGAAAGGGCCCCAACTTTTCGGCAAGCATTCGGATCGCTGCCTCTCACCATCTATGTCGAGGAGATCTGAAATTGGCCTGAAAAAACCCTTGGACGTACGTGAAGCACACAAAAAAGGGGGAAAATACCCTCCCTCCATGAGGGAGGGTATTTCCCACCCCTCAGGAAAGAAAGGAGAAGTTTTCCAAGTAGACACCCCACGAGTCTGGCACTCTAGGCTTTAGGAAACGAAGATTTGGCAATTCAGAAGCAGTCAGACAAGCTCGGTTCTTGCCTCTGGGCTGCCGTCGCCCGTCAAGGACGACTGGGACGCTCAAGGCGCTGCTGGCTGAGTCCCGTAAGATTTTGGCTCCCTGAGGCTGTTGAGAAATCTCAGACTGGCTCCAGATAATGACAAGCTCTTATTGTTATTTTTTGGGGTCTGGCTGTTTTCTGTGCAATATTTGTCCGTTTCTCTCTTCTGACTTCCTGGAAGTTTTCCACTGCTTGAATAAGGAATGCCTTTTGACATTCTGTGCATCCCCTTTCGGGTCTGTCTGACACCAGACGTTCCTGTTTGTACCAAGAGCAAAATCTGAAATGAACTCACTCTAAACAAGGAAGCAGCCGGGCTATTCTGGCAGGGTGATGATGATGATAGGGATCTGGAGCGTGCAGTTACTTCTTCTTGTTTGCCTTCAAGTCATTTCTGACTTACAGTGACCCTAAGATGAAGAGGTTTTCTGGGGCTGAGAGGGTGTGACTCACCCAAGGTCACCCAGTGGGTTTCCACGGCCGAGTGGAGAATCGAACCCGGGTCTTCAAGATCGCAGTCCAATGCCCAAACCATTAGACTGCGCTGGTTCTTGCAACTACTTACTCATAGCTAAAAATGGCTATGGATTCTCCTTCAACTGCAACGGTTCCATCCAGTGTAATTGTGGGATTTGCAGTTTGGTGAGGCACTAGAACTCTCTGGTTGAGAATTCTAAGTAGGGCTCCCCAAACTGCAAGTCCCAGGATCCCTGAGGATGTTACCATGGCAATTAAAGTGGAATCATAGAGCTGTAACGGGGTAGCATGAAAGGACACCAGTTCAACCATCCAAAGGATAAAAACACACATCTAAGTACATATCTATCAGTGGGGGGAAAAAAGAAAAAAGAAAGAAAGCAGAACTGATACGGTAGAAGGCAAAGCTTTGCAAAATTACTTTTTTTTCTGAACTACAACTCTCAGAATCCCTTAATCAGCATGGCCACTGCAGAATTCTGGGAGCTGTGGCTCAAAACGAATAAAAATGATAAACTTCTAGTTAAAAGTTGCTTCTGCGGCATGTAAGGTCAGTTGGGAAAGGCTGGTCTGAACAGAAGGGTCTTTCTCTGCCAACAGAAAAAGAGAAGAAGTTAGGAGCCAGGCTAACCACCTCAATAGGGGCTTCCAGAACCATTTAAGCAAAGTCCACAATATCATATGAAAGCTAGAATTTAGCAGCCAAGGAACCTCTACCACCTCCTCCTCTTCATTCTTCTTTTTAATTGTAAGTGAACTGTGTTGCATAATTTATACAGGCTGCCAGAACTCAGTGTTTTTCTGGCACACAATTCAGGTTGTTGGTACAGGGGAAAAAAAAATATTTCTGTTTTCTGGTTGCTGGACTCAGCCCAACCTTTCAGTCCTAGGTGTTCAGGGTCCTTGAAGTGAGTTCCACAGAGGCACAGATACGAGGCATTGTGTAAGGCGTAGGGCCACCAAAATAATTTTGCCCCAGCAAAAATTTCCCTTCAGTTCTCCAAATTCCTAACATTGCAGAAATTTAAAATCTCAGTCGAGCCTTTAGAAATAGAATTTAGGCATCTGAAAGAAAGGGAAAGGCAAAGTGACAAAGGGAATGCGAAGACAGCAAATAGAAGAGTTCTAGGCGTGAATAAATTTTTGAATTTCTAATGCAATGGAGACTGGAGGAGAATTTCATGGAGCAGGGGAGCAGAATTCCTGTCGGGAGGAGGCGCCTTCTTTTTGAACCCCCATAGCCCTTCAGAGCTTAAAAAATGCAGTTATAGCCGTTTCCGCGAGTGCTGTCATGCCTTTTCCCATGAGGTTTGCAAAGCGTGGTGGTGGGGGTACAGAGTGTGGAGAGAGACATTGTCCCCAGAGCGTTCTTTCCTCCTCTGCCAAGTCTGCTGTTTATTGCACAGAACAGTCCTGGCTCTTTCTCTTCGTCTTTGGCACGGGCGTTTGCTCGAGTGGTGACGCAGCGAAAAAGCAAGCAGAGTGCATTGCAGCAGAGCAAACCGGAGCAGCTTTTGTCACCAGGCCAACCGCTGACGTGAGTGAGGCAGGGGTGGCACGAAACACACAATTACCGAGCGGATGCCCAATAAACCACCTGTGCGTAACTCTCCCAACACGTGGATTGACCGGCAGTGAGCGGTGTTTAATGGGTGGGGGAATCAAAGCAGCCAAAGCCAGTGCTAAGCTGGATTGACTGGTGTTTTTCCTCACTTGGTTCATGCATTTCATCAGTGAGAATTGGGACGTGTGCGGTCAAGCTATATCACAGCGTGTTCAAGATAGCAGAAGTCATTAGTGAGGAAGAAGACAAGGCTGCGGAAGTTTGCTTTTGCCTGAGTCTACTGGGCGGAGTGAGAATTGTTCCCCTCTTGCTGTAGAAAACAAAGAAAACGTACGGCAGCCAATCCTGGAATGTCTCTTGGCCTGAGCTTTCTGCTTGGGTCTCACAGAGGATAGGTGCAGAATTTGAAAATGTTAGTTTTTGGACCCGGAATGTCTCAACCAGCTAAGTTAGTTTTGGGAACTGTGAGTTCCTGAGAACCTCTTGGGCTGTAGCCATGGGGGCTGGGGGTTTCCGGTCGCACAACTTTTCTAAGCTGTGCATAAACGGGGCAGAGTTTTTTCCCCCTTCCTCTCTAGTTCAGCTTCTGGGCAGACTGTCTCCTTGTCTTGTCCTGTCTTGTTTCTTGTTTTCTTCAAGCTTTATTAATGTACATGATCTCTGGCTTCTTTTTCTCATTCTGTTGTTTATGCTCGACTTCCTTTCTCTCCCTGAGCATCTTTGAGTTCTAGAATATCTTCCTTATTCCTCTCCCCAGCCTTATTTAAAACTACTGCCTTAGGGTCTACATACCCTTATGGTACCAGATCTTGTCGGATTTTGGAAGCTAAGAAGGTCTGGTTAGTATTTCGAGTGAGAACTACCAAGAATTACCAGGCTGTATGTCAGAAGTAGACAATGGGAAGCTACCTTGCCCAAGTAAACCTTATGAAATCCTTGGGGTCACCATGAATGGACAGGTGAACAGTAGCCAATCTGTGTCATCACTTTTGATGACATTTCAAGACAATGTAGATTTCTTATGGTTGTTTCAAGCCATTTTTTATTTTTTCACACTGCTGTGAACTTTTCAGAGATGGTCAAGAGAGAGGAGAGTATTATGTTCTCACAGACCTCGAACGAAATCTGGAGTCTCACTTCCCCCTCTAAGTAGGTCGTATGACTCATGGTCCTTATCACCTCTGTTGCCCTGCGGCAGAATAAGAGTGCTTTGGAAAGTTGTCTTGTTGAACAATAAAGAAAAAAGAGCTTTATGAACTTGGGGTGCTAAAGCCCTCTCAAGACAAGGAATGGAACAGCGGAGGATCAAAGAAATCATTCATTTGATGTCATTTCTTTTCTCCAGGCAGGAAAATGTGTTCCTAAAAGACGGACAGATGGAGCTAAAATTGGATTATTCTGTACCCTTTTTTTTGCAGAGGGCATTCAAAAATAAATTCTAGATTTGATAGAGTGATTGTTATTAAGGCTATCTGTTACCAGGAATATCCTAATCCAGTGGTTCTCAAACCTCTGTGGCCCCCTTTATATCTAAATGCAGATAGATGTTATGTCCCGCTCGCTCAGTGTCACGTCCCCCATGTCCTGTAGAACATATTATTTATTTGATACCCCAGTTTTTTTTTAATTTGAGCCAATGTGGTTTAGCAGTCTGAGCATTGGACTATGGTCCTGGAGACCAGAGTTCGATTCCTTGCTCAGCCGTGGAAACTCACTGGGGAGCCTTGGGGGAACCACACACTCTCAGCCTCAGAGAACGCTGTAATAGGTTTGCCGTAGGGTTGCCATAAGCTAGAAATGGCTTAAGGCACACAACAACAACAGCAACCCAGAGAAGGATTAAGAAGTGGCATCTTGCGCTCTCCTTTCAGTACTGTACTTCCTTCTACCACTTTCTTCTCCTCTGTTTCAACCTGTCTTGGTTTCTCATCTGTAAAATGGGAGTAATCATAACACAGAGTGGCTGAACAAGGTTGTAAGGAAAAAAATGAGCTAATGTCCGGAAGCCTATTTATGCAATATACTAACCGCTGTACTGTTTCTGGGTGGCACAGCAGTGGAAAGGGAAGGCAGGCAAAATCTTGCTCTGAGTATTTCTCCAGTGGCTCACTTCTTTCTTGGACACTGGACCCATGGACTTGCTCCTCCTGCTATACCAGCTTCGGCGGCAGCTGGCAGTTCCCATGCCAGTGGGGCGACAAATCCAGTCTGGGTTTTGGATAGTGTCGAAGGATCTGCCCAAAGTGCTGAACTCTAATCCCTACGGCTTCGGCACCCTGGATAATTCGTTGAACGCTATCCAAAACCTAGACTGGATTCATCGATGCTCCAGTGACGTGAGAGCCGTCAGGTGCCACTGTCCATCTTAGTTACATCGGCGTGGTGTAATAGTTGGAGTGACGGAGTCTGGGAGACTAGGAGTCAAGCCCTTACTCAGCCGTGGAAACCCACTGGATGAACTTGGGCAAGTCACTCTCTCTTAAGGCAAGCCTGTGAACAAATCTTGCCAAGAGAACTCTGCAATAGGTTCACTTTAAGGTCACCGTAAGTCGGAGATGACTTTAAGGCACACGACAACAAAGGCCCACAAAGGCCCACTTTCCCCTGCCCCCTGATTCTGCCCCGAAGGAGCACCTTCAATATGCCACCCACAAAGTCGACCTCTCATTCTGCACCCCAGATGAAGCTAGGCAGCTGCTGGAGACGACTTCGTACAAAAGGTGCTTGCTTTGCATATGCGTTTGCAATTTGCATGTTTTATGCTGAGCTGGCAGCTTGAGTTGAATTCTTAGATTATTGTTGGCTTTTGGGGAAAAAAAAGGAGGGGGGGAGAGAACAGGGTACAGATTTGCATAGGTTTGCTGTAGAATTGCTTGTCAGCATATGGAGATGTAGTGAGAAGGATGAGGCCAGGGGGAGAAATCTTAATTTTCCTTTCTGTGCAGAGCTGGGAATTTTACTTTTGAGCAGAACGAATAGAAGGGTGGTGTAGCCTGGGTCAAAATGTAGCGTTTGGTACTGTCTGCCTTTTTTGCTATCTACATTAAGTCTGGGAAACGTATCCCCAATGGATATGTGGGAACCTAGTGTCACATGCAATCAAAAAAATAAAGAAACAGAAAGAGGAAGAAAAAGAGGTCTCTTGTGGAGTTTGCAGATTTAGGGAATGTCTCCTTTCAGTTTTACACAGTGCTTTGAAGGTTTCACTTTGATCAGCCTTTATGGAGGAGCTTGTAGGCTGGTTGGAAGACAAGCTGATGCCTTGTTCTGTGCAAATGGGGAGTGGGCGGGGAAGGGGTTTCTGCTCACCAGTCAGAAGCTGCGTTGTATACACAGCAGTTGGGAATTGGGGAAGTTAAATCTGGCAAGGCTGGGAGGAACCCAAGGCTTGTCCTATGGGCACGGTCAAGCAACGGCTATTCCATTAACAGCACTATTAGTTCTTTCATAGGAAATCACAAAGAAGAGATCTGCTTTTGCTTTGCCTCTCATTTTTGGGGCATTTTTGGCAATTCAGTGGTTTTGACTAGGACTTTGGAAGACCTTGCTCAGTCACGAAGACCCGTTGGGTGACTCTAGGCAAGTCACGCTCTTCTCATTCTCGGAGGAGGGAAATGGCGAACCCGCTCTGAAAATTCCTTGCCAAGAAAATGCAAAGAGAGAGGAATGAATAAGTATGGCCTATGCTGAGAGCCAGTGTGGCGCAGAGGGATTTAAGTGCTAGAATGCGGGCTCAGCCACATGGAGCCCCGCTGGGTACTACGGGCAAGCCACACTCTCTCAGCCTCAGAGGAAGGCAGTGGCAAACTGCCTCTGAATAAATCTTACAAGAAAACCCTTGTGATAAGTTCACCCTAGGACTACTGTAAGTGAAATGACTTTTAAGGCATTGTAAACCCTGTATGGTGTAATGGTTTGAGTGTTGTACTGAGACTTGGGAGACCAGAGTTTGAATCCCTGCTCAGCCATAGAATCCCACTGAGCGGCTTTGGGCAAGTTGCACTCTCTCAGCCTCAGAGGCAGACAATGGCAATCCCCTGCTGAACAAATCTTGCCCCATGATAGGTTCACCTTAGGTTGCCTGAAGGTAGAAATGACTTGAAGACACATAACAACAACAACTATGCTGGAGTTGACTAGAAAGCACATAAAAATGACAAAGATGTCTACGTCTGATCTTTTGGTAACCCTTCAAGGGTTCAGTAGCTGGTTCTCTCCCCCGCCTGCCGTTCTTTCTTTCTTTCTTTCGCATGTTTTAGCTTTTTGTCATGCAGGTTAAAACGTCAAGAATGGTTCTCATGGTTACAGAGAGAGATCTAATAAGCCTTTTATTGTTTTTTTTTTCCTCTAAAAAAGAACCACTTAAGATTCAAAACAGTAAAAGGAAGTTGAGTACTAAAATGGCCAGATTTAATAATACAGTCTGCCTTCCACATTTGCTCGGGTTAGAAGCTCAGGGCCCGCACAAAAGTGGAAAAATGCAAATATCAAAATGGGTGTGTGTGTCTGTGGGAAGGGGGCCAAGGCTTGGTGGGCAGAGCGGGCACCCGTGGCCCAGACAAAGGAAAGAACAAGGAAAGGGGTGGTTGGCACGGTGGCCCCAGACTTCCTCCCTCTCGCCCATCTCCTTCCTTGGGTGTGGGGTGGCACTGGGAGAGGGTTTGGGCTGGGAGGCATCCTCAGCTGGCCAGGCAGTGGCTGGTGGAGGAAGAGGAGAACCAGAGGTGGGTTTTTAAAGGGCTGCAGCGCCTGATTGGAGCCACTGAGAGGGAGGGTCCCCCCCGCCGGAAAAGAAGTGCTTGAGGTGGGGGGGGGGCAGGGGTTGGAAAAATGCACAAATAACCAAATCCATGAAAGTGAAACCCACACACGGAGAGGGTCGACGTTATATTCCTTTCCTCCTCCACTTCAACGTTTCTGTGCCTTTATGAAGATTTTGGAGTGCTTCCTGCCTCCGATTGCAGCCGTCTCTGAATAAGAATATGAAGAATAGGAACAGCTGTGCTGTGGCATTCATTTCTTTCTCTGTTTGCATGTGATTAATGCTAAGGCACATTTGCCAACTGATAAAATTGGTTTTAGGGTGCAAGTGTGTTCCCGTCTCCCTGCTGAGGCTTGTTCAGCTCCGCAGGATGGTGTGTTTTAGGAGTAGTTTCTTAAGCAAAATCATGTATATGTGTATATGTCTTTGTCATTCGTCACGTCTCTTTTGTATCAAGGTACACCTTGCAGTTTTAGATCCTCGTTGAATGTGCCTCTTGGTTAAACATTAAACAAGACTGTAACTGAAGAAAATACCTGAAGCAAATAATTAAAACGATAGTTAGCGTATTATATAAATGGTACTTTGGAAAATAATAGCACGGTGTGGTAACTTTAGCCACCAGGGTAGGCATTTTGTTGCTGTTACAGATTCCTAGCTTAGAGTTAAGAATTTTTAACTGCACCATATTCAGTCATATACGTTAGTGCACTATTGCTGTGATTGTAAATGCCCCCCCCCCAGCCCACCTTAAAAACCAGCAGCTGCATAGAGTGATGGAGGTCTGTTCATCTGGCAACCGGGATACAGGAGGATGATGTTTCCTGCCTCCTCCTTCTAGCAAGCAGGGCTGCGGCAAGCAGAAGCCGGGTCTCATTGCAGTTCCTCATTGCAGCCTTGCTAGCTGGTGGGAGAGGACTGAGAACGTCATCCACCAGCAGCAGAATGGACCACCTTCTCTGGATGCGGTTGCTGGCTGCTAAGGTAGGTTTGAGGGGGTTAGACCAGGCCCTTTATCATTAAAGGGCCACAGAAGATAATAGAATGATAGAATCCTAGAGCTGGAAGGGACAACCGTCATGGTCCGGTGGTCTGAGCATTGGAGACCAGGGTTCAGTTCCCTGCTTGACTGTGGAAACCCACTGGGTGGCCTTGAGGTACAGCACACTCTTTCAGCCCCAGAAAATCCTGTGATAGAATCATACACCTGGAAGATACCCCAAGGGCCATCCAGTCCAACCCCATTCTGCCATGCAGGAATTCACCATCAGAGCACCTCCAGCCAATGGCCATCCAGCCTCTGCTTAAAAACCTCCAAAGAAGGAGACTCGACCACACTCCCAGGCAGTGCATTCAGCTGTGAATAGATTTCCCTTTGGGTCGTCCTAAGTTGGAAATGACTTGAAGGCACACAACAACAACAACGACAGCAAGGGGGCTGGGAGAGACCACAAGGGCCCTCTGGTTCCAACTTCCTGCCCTGATATCGTTGTGTGCCTTCAAGTCATTTCTGACTGATGGCAACCCTAAGGTGGACCTATCGTGCGGTTTTCTGGGGCTGAGAGTGTGTGATGTGCCCAAAGTCACCCAGCAGGTCTCCATGGTCAAGCAGGGAATCAAACCCTGGTCTCCAGGGTTGTAGCCCAGTTCTCATACCACTAAAGCACTCCTGGGAGATGGCCATCCAGTCTATGTTTAAGGATACCCAAAGAAAGAGGCAGTCTTTTTTTTTTGCTGCTGAACGGCTCTTATGGTAAAGAAGTTCTTCCTGGTGGTTTAGGTGGAGTCCCTTTTCTTATACAAGAGATATGCATAGGAGCTAGGCGTATACATAGATGTAAGCTGACCGTTTGCCCCAACATGCATTTGAAGTGGATGCCTGTAAAGTGTACATTTTGTAATACTGGTTTATAAGCGATCCTCTTTTTGATGATTGCTCTGCATTAATTCCAGTCTTCTTTTTAACCTTCTCCTTGCAGACTTCTTCTGTAACTGCAGTTATGTTGGGAGCAGGGGCCTGAGTGACTGCAATGCGACGACCGGGCAGTGCGAATGCCATGCGGGGTACACAGGCCAGTTGTGCGACAGATGCGAAGAGGGTTACTACCTGGACCAGAGCAGCCGGCACTGCCTTGCTTGCGACTGCCACCCGGAGGACTCCGTTTCCTTCTCCTGCCTCAGGTAAGGGGTGTGTGGGTCCTCACCACAGCTACCATCTTTGTCCTCAGGCTGTGTTTTGATGTGTGTGTGTGGGGCGTTACTGACAAGAACAAAAGAGAGGAAGTGGCTTTATTTAAGGCTCCCATCTAAAGAGAAATGAAAAAGAGCAGTCTAAGGGTAAGCCCTGCCGACTCCAAGAAGTAAGGCTGGGGAGGGGAAAGTCTAGCATGAGGGGGCACATATGGCTTCCTTAACCACCCATTTTTATATATACATATGTGTGTGTGTGTATGTGTGTGTAAATAAAAACCCTAAATCTGCATTATTTGCAGGCTATTTTCCACCCTTAACTGGGACAGACCATATGAAACTGCATACAAGCATACTGGTTGTCCCTCTCCACCTCTGGAAAAAATAGTTTTTTTTTCTTTTGGTCTAATTCATCCAGTGTGGTCCCTGGCGTATGTGAGGGGATGGACTCACCCCCATTCGCAGGCTTATTCAAGTACCCACAGATGCCATCTATCTTTCCGTCTGTCTTCCTTCCTTCCTTCCTTCCTTCCTTCCTTCCTTCCTTCCTTCCTTCCTTCCTTCCTTCTTCCTTCCTTCCTTCCTTCCTTCCTTCCTTCCTTCCTTCTTTCTTTCTTTCCTTCTTTCTTTCTTTCTTTCTTTCTTTCTTTCTTTCTTTCTTTCTTTCTTTCTTTCTTTCTTTCCAGTCCCTCTAAAGGGATTTTTATGAAATAGATTTAAAATGAAGAGTCCAGCCAGGGATGACTTCCATGTCAGTAGGGTGATGAATCCACTTTATGTTTTAGCCCAAGCTTTGAAGCAGCTATCCATGGTGCTGAACCATACTCCTAAAATAGGTTCAGCACCTTGGACACCTCCTTTAAAGCCTAAAACAAAATTGGGAGTGGATTCATTGCACCACTGACATGGAAGCAACTGTCGAAAATGTTCCTTTAATGAATATAGCACCCCCTGCCCCGCTGCCTTTAATTACACACTCTTGACCAAACGGTCTGTCACCCACACCATCTTGACAGTCTAATTATTAGCAAAGTTGCCCTGACAGGGCACATGGCGTGGGGAAACCTGATCCCTTCCTCAAGCGTTGGGCTCATTTCCGAAATGAACATTGACCTGACAGGCTGTTGCCATGGATGGATGCTGACATGGCCGTAATCAAAGGCCGTTTTGCACAGAATAATTACTGAGGGAAGTGCATTAATGTGTATTTGTGCGTATGTGTTGCATCTCCTTTTGAATGGAGGCATTTTCATACCATTCACCAAACAGGTTTCAGTTCAGCACCTTTTGCCAGCTCTACTCTGTTTTATTCTTCCTACACACAGAGAGACAGACACACACACACACACACACACTAGAGCAATGTGTTTGCTTCCCCCCTTCCATCTTATCAGCAGCCCTGCGAGATTGTCAGGGCAAGATAGAGAAGAAACATATGTTCATAGGTGAGCACACCCAAACTCAGCTTCAAAGCAAAAATGTGGGATTTTAGCACTTCTCCCTGGTTACAGAGAGGCACTTCATGGCTCTCCAGATAATGTTGGATTGTAGCTCTGATCAGCCCTACTCAACATGGGGATACTGGGGAAGGCAGTCCAAATAATACCTGGTGGGTCACAAGATGTCCCTTCTGGTCCAAACAGAACTTCTTTTCCTGCTCCTAGATTGAACAGGATGCATACCCATAATTGTGACTACCAGATATGTCTTGGTTCTCCTGACCTTCATATGCATGCTGCCATTGCAACAATTCATTTTAATCAGGGATAGAGAACTGTGTGTTCCTCCAGATGCTGACTGAACTCCAGTTCCATTGGCTACACTGGCTTGGGTTGAGAGGTTGCAGTCCGTCAATATCTGGAAGGCTTCATCTTCTCTTCTTGCAGTTGAAATGGACTTTCAGATTGACTTCAGTTTAAGATGACCCTCCTCTGGGTTTTTCTGGGCAAGATTGATGCAGATCAGCTTTGCCATAGCCTTCCTCTTAGGTCAGGGTGGGAAACTGGGGGGAGGCAAGAGGTCAGTTCCACCCTGACCCACCCTGCAGGTTGAAGTCCACCCCTAGAAAGCCCAGGTATCTTCGTTTCCTTCTGTGGCCCCTCTCAAAATGGAGATAGGAAACAACATTGCATCACTTCCTGTCACCCTTTTGAGAGGGGCTGCAGAGAGAAATTTGGGGAGGGTTCTAAGGTGCTTTAAGATGTGGGGTACTTTCATATTTTCTTTCATTGGGGGGCTTTCTGTGTGATTTTGGGACAAAAATTGCTGAAAATTGTGCCATTTTTTAAAAACTGGGAAGTTGGGGGGCTTTGGCAGACTGGTAAGGAGCTTCAGGGGGCAGAAGAGTGGGGTATAGTCTGTGGGCCTCACTATGCCCAACCAGTCTTAAGCTGAAAGAGTGTGACTTGCCCCAGATCACTCAGGGGTTTCCATAGCGGAGTGGAGATTTGAACCTTGGCCTCTGGGAGTCCTACTCCGGCAATGTCTCCTTGATTTAAATTCCAAGGGAGGAAGGGTCACTGATTTGAATTATTGATTTTAATCAGGCTCATCTTCTTAAAATGCATACATTTCCTGCAAAACGTGAAGACTGGTTGCTGTAACAAAAAGTGTCTGGAGCGGAAAGCTTTTGCATAACGAGAGCGAGCATTTTTACATAACCGTGTTGGAGCATTATCCGGAACTCTTTGATCAAGCAGCCCGTGCCTCTACGGTGCAATTATTAACTGCTTAGTGACAGGAAGAGCCATTGGGAGATGGATGGGCTTGCTATTTACTTCTCTTTGTACCTTAAGAAATGCCCATCAAGTCCAGAGGTTAAAGGAGAAGATAGAAAGTTGCTTTGACGCTTTGGCCCATTCCTTCTTCCTTGCTCAGTGTGGGTTGAATCCCAAGTCCTTGTTTCCTCAAAACAGACACTCCATAGAATGAGATCAAAACAAAAAAAAAGCACTGTTGAATTTTTAAAATGTTGGCTGAGAGTCTGTATTGCAGACTGCATTTCATAACTTCATGGATTTGTAACTACGTTGCAGAAATGCAGCAAAACCCTATTAGTGATTTTTGAAGATGCACGACCCAGGAAGTGGCAAGAATGCTCCAATGTGCATCAGGCATTTCTGGCATTTCCTGCTGGTGTTCAGCTGCACATTGGTGCATGCCACGGTGTGCATGAGTGACCACTGCACATCAAGCCATGGGACATCAGTCATTGCACCATTGTGCGGCAAATGCCTTAGGTTGTAATTTCATAAGAATTTGAGGTGATTGTGGGTTTGCAAAACTACTCTATTCAGTTTTGCACAAATGTTAAGGCCATTTAGAAAGATTTTTGTCCCCAGAAGCATGCCGGCCACCATTTTTGAAGCTTCATTCCAAATCAATATAGAATGGAACATTCACGCCTCTTCATCCTGTATTAAATCAATACTGTCTCTGCACACATGGAAACATGCGGGTCATTCTAGAGAATAACAGAGAACTCATTTTTAGACAGTGGGCCTTTGTGTAGCCAAGAAGGCAACATGCATGGGAGATGTTGGAAAGCACAGGGAAAATGAATAGAAGAAATCCCAGTCCCCCAACTTCCTGAATGGAAGAATTTGACACTGCAATATTTTCATGATTTATTTTATTCTTGGCATTTATGTGCTGAAAACACAGGCTTTCCGGTGAACAGCCTGAGGCAGAGCGGGCTACTAAATCTGAAAAGTGTCATTGAAGAGTTTGTGCAATGCAGTCCAGCAAACGGTCTTCTCCCCTGCAACATATTTGCCCGTCCAGTCTTGGTGGGCACAGAACTCCTTGGTTAGAACAGGAAAAAAATGTAGTGGGCAGCAAGTATATGCGTTTGTCCAAAGTATGGCTGCAGTGTGTTCGTCAAGTGATGAATTAGGTTAATTATTTTTCATTTTGGTTAAAAAACTGTTCCCGATTAGCTGGACAGAGGTTTGTAAAACAACAATAGTAGCAAAAGATTTTAAACTGGAGTCTTTGCCAAAACTGCAGATGACAAATACTGTCCCTAAAAGAGACATTCTCCCTTTTCCATCTCTGTTAGTTGGACTCTGCAGAAGAATTACATCCTCTTTTGGGATAGATTTCCACATTTTGGATAGTTCCTTCAGAGTTCAGATGATGATGATTAATTTATATCCCATTCCCCTATCCTAAATCCCCAGAATTTTCCAGATGAAACACCCAAAGCAGATTTATCAGTCCACTGAAATGAAAGCATCTAACCACCACAGACTATGGGCCATAGACCCAGATGTTAGCCTGTGGCCGGCTAACAAACCATGGCTTGTTCGGGCAGGTTTGCATGTGAGAGCATCCGGGTTTCACTTAACCATATCAAGGCTTGCTATGCTGTGTGAACATGGTTGTTGTGAGATCACCACATTTGGTGACAAAGAAGCAAATGGGTAGTTTTTTTCATCGTTAATTCTTACTGGAAAAAATGTGTCCTGCAGTCCTCGTGGCCATTTGGGGGCAGCTTCCCTCTTGGTCCAAGAAGCTTTTGTGCGTGTGTGTGTGTGTGTGTGTGTGTGTGTAAACTGGGGCCAGAGTGGTAAGCCAGGACTGTGCAGGCGTTGTGGTGCTAAGCAGGCACGCTTGGCATTTTGACATTTCAGGGGGAGCAGAGGGGTGAAGCCCTTTGCCTCTTCAGACATGTCGAGTGTTTCGGCTCCTTCGATAGATTTCACGCAGATGGATTCCATTCGGAGGCCGAAAGCGAGGAATGTTGTCTGTACAATGCCACAGTGTTTTCCGGGAATAAAGCTGCCCTTCTTCCCCCTCCTCCCCCTGTCCCTCCACCACCCCCACCACGCACAAAAAAGGAACTTTGCAGGCATTGCATAATGTTGGGGGCGGAGGGTGGCAGGGGCCCAGACGTGTGGGGTGGTGGGACTTCCATGGAACACAGAAGGTGCTATTAAATTCTGACGAAGTTTCAAATAGCCAGGAAGGAGCGAAATGCAATTGGGAGGGAGGGGTGGGAGCCCGCACCGTTTTGCTAATGGGTGTTTCTGCCATCTCGATTTCCTAACGCCCAGATTAATTGAGCTGAAAATCAACATATAGGTTATGATGTTTCCATGAAAGCTCAGTTTAAAGGCTGGCAAACATAGATAGCGATACCTCCCCACGGAACTGTTGTCCACAGTCGCTTCTCTGTGGGTCTGTTTAACTTTCTTCTTGGGCTGCAAACAGACCTGGAAAAAAAATTATTTCAGACATTAAATCTTATTGAGCTAGCTTTTAAAAAGCCCCTAGGAGAACAATAATAGCACTCTTCTTTCTTTCCTTCTTTCTTTCTTTCCTTCTTTCTGTCTGTCTGTCTGTCTGTCTGTCTGTCTCTCTCTCTCTCTCTCTCTCTCTCTCTCTTTCTTTCTTTCTTTCTTTCTCTCTCTCTTTCTTTCTGCAACCAATGATTTGGATTGAGACTTAGATTCAGTGGATACTGTTGGCCCCCATATCATGGGGGAATCAAAGCTGCTTTGGGTTTTAGTGAGAACTCTAAAGGAGCTCTTTAAGGTGCTGAACACCATTTACAAAATAGGTTCAGCACCTTGGATACGTCCTATGAAGTTCAGACTTAAGCTCACTTTTGTCACTCTGTGACCCTGATGCCGACAGCTACCGCTGCTTAAAATAGACCAATTGAAACCAATGGGACTTCAGTTACTTGGGACAACTTAAAAATCTAGTGTGTTTCAATGGGTGTACTCTAAATATGATTAAGTCTTGATCTAAACCAGGGCTGGATCTCATGCAGCCTTCAGGTTTTGGACCTGAGTTCCCATCATCCCCAGGCAACATAGCCAGTGGAGAGCTACAAAGTTCCACATCTGTTCTAACCCATCCGACTAGATCATTTTTGTCTGTTCCGATTGGCAGCCGCTCTGTGGACCCCAGGCAGAGAAAAGTCATTCCCAACAGCTTCTGCCTGATTTGTTTCTCTGTTTTCTTAACCTGGAAATGTCGGGGCTTGAACCTGCAGCCTTTGGCATGCGGAGTGGGTGCTTTTGTGGCGTCAGTCCCTCTTCTGTTGCACCCAGAGCAATGGCGTCCTTGTGGGTCCTTTCGCACCACACAGTTGTAATGCTATCATTCCACTTTAATCTCCACGGGTCCCACCCCGGGGAATGTTGGGACAGGAAGTCTGGTGAGGTGTGGAATTTTCTGGCTGAGGATTCTAAATGCCCCTCCCTGGACTTCATTTCCCAGCATTCCATAGGGTGATGGGACCATGGCAGTTAAAGTGGGATGACTGCATTATAACTGCGTGGTGTGAATGGACCCTGTCAGTCATTTTATGCTCCTTTTCAGATCTGCCTGTTAACCCAAAGGCTCTGTTGCTGAGTCGGCTGAAGACAGGCCACGGGGAGTTCAGTGATTATGACAAGAGTAAATCGGACAGCGTTAAGCCTCCAGCCGCACAAAATCAGAAGGGAACGAGGGCAGCGGAGGGCGGGTGGGCCGGCCGGGCGCTGGGAGGGAAGGAGGGAGGGAGAGGACCCCGGCCTTGATCTTCGGTCTGGGAACGGCGTTGGAGGGCGTCGGGAGGCTCAAGAGCACGATTGATAAATGTGTGCACCCTGGTCGCGTCTAGGACTTCCACGTTGCCCCGATTCAGAGGGAAGCGCTGTGATGCCGAGGTGTCGCAAGCTCGGAAAAGTTACTTTCACTGTACGGTTTCGGGCCCAGGCGGTTTGACGAACACGGTCTCCTTTTGTGAGCACATTAGCCTTCTAAGATCTTCTGGAGGCCCTCTTGCTGCTCCACCACCACCGCAAGCCGCTCTGGTGGGAGCAAAGAAAAGAGTCTCCCGAGAGGCCGATCCCAGATTTTGGAATTCCCTCCTTAAGGAGGCCAGGGTGGCTTCGCCCTTGCCTTTCTCCTGCCAGCGAGTTAAAACGTTCTTACGCGGTCCTGCATTTTGACACTTACGGATGAGCAGTTAGAAAATAGGTACAGAAGATTTTTTAAAAAAACATGTATGACGACAGCAGCGATATTGATATGTGTGCAGAAGTGGAAAAATTCAGCATTATCCTCTAGGGAGGAAGGGTGGCTGAAATGGATAGACTTGGAAGAAATGGACAAATTAACTTGTCTGATCAAAGAAAAACGATTAAGGACATTGTTAAAAGATTAGAAAGCCTTTGAGATCTTTTTGCTTGAAAGTGTTTTGGTAACTTTGGGTTTTTCATAATTATTAAGGATTTGATATGCAGAAGAGGTGTAATATATAACCGTAATGAAAGAAGTTTGATTATGTTGTGATGGAGTATAACCAATGGGAAGAAAGTTGGAAGTCACCTTTCATTTTTTTCTTGCTGTTCTGTATATTTTTTCTGTACAGCGTGCCCTCTGTGTATACAGAGGTTCCATTCCAGGAATGCCTGTGAACGACAAAATTTGCAAATGCTGGCGTCTCATTTTAATCGGTGGTGTTGACCTGTATGTGTATGCTTCGGATTGCGTGTGTGTTGCTGCTATTTTGAGTATGGGGCATGACGTGGGCACGGACACCCAAATTTGCTTGTCGGGAGACCATGGATAAGGAGAGTGCACTGCATTTCTATGTATTTTATCTTTTTCTTTCTGTTCTTCTTTTCCCCCTTTTATTTGCCTGTGTAATTTTCAGTGTATCTGGAAAAACTGCTAATCAGAATTATATACTTCTATAAAAAAAAGTGCCCAGAAATGAATAGGTAGCTAGTGGAGATGTTGGAAAAGAGGGTTAAATGCTTCCTCTGTAGTCCTGAATATTCATATAAAATTGCAGAAAGAGGGTGCTTACAATAAAGTAAAATAAAATGAAAGGGGCACCTTTGGTTTGTACTTGGACTGTGGGTTCGGTTTTTAGTTTTCAAGAAAAATTTGTTGGCAACTTCTGATTCTTATTGTTCTTAAAAAAAAAACAACACACACCACAGTTGGCCTATTAGTAGCAGTGTGTGCGCGTATGTGTGTGGTTGGAGTTCATTTTAATTGTTGACCTTTCCTTGCAAAAGCATTCGGGGGTCTTGACGGTGCCGACGCTATGAAAGGGGGTGTTGTAACCGGCCTTATTCTATAGCTGCATTGAGCAGAGGGAAGGGTTTTCTGCTGTGGCTGAAAGATTTAATTCTTGTGTATACCCAGACCGTGGCTCCCAGCCATCTGTATCAAATTGAACATCCTGCCAGAGAGGCCTTAAATCTGAACTTTCCGGAACCTGTCCCCCTTTTTAAAAGTTTAATAACTTCCTCTCCTGCTGTACATCAGCTGAAAAAAATTAAATTGAGGGGCACAAAGACCAACGGGTGGCCTAAGAAGGGGAAAGAAGTTTCCAAATTCAGAAAACCTGAAACTCCGCAGAAAGGAGTCCTTTAGGGTGCAATTCTGTGCTGACTTACTTGGGAGTAAGCCCCGTGGAGCCCAGTGGGACTTCCTTTTGAGTAGATATGCGTGGGGAGATGTGCCTTAAACTGTTTGAACTCTGAACCTTCTCTCCTACTGTTTCCTTCAGCTTCATGTACTGGAAGAGGATTTTTTTTGGAGAGAGCTTTCATGATGCCTCCCTCTTCACCTCTGGTTTGATTTTGTTTTCTTGCTTCTTTCTCTGAACAGCTCCGGAAGATGCCAGTGTAAAACTGGAGCTACAGGCCTGAAATGTGACCAGTGCCAGGAGGGGTACTCCAAGTTCAACGGGACGACCTGCGAACCTTGCCGGTGCAATAACCATTCCATGAAATGTGACCCTTGGACAGGTAGATGGGGACCCTGTTGGGGTTTTTTTTTGGGGGGGGGGCAGTGCATAAGCCTGGTGAGACTTTGGCTGAGGTTGCCCGTGAGTGAGAAAAAAAAGATGGCACAACCCAGCACAGGGTTGGACTTATCATTAGGCAGAGGAGGCTGTTTCCTTGAGGCTTTGGTTGTCATTAAAGGGGAGCAGATGATCATAGAATCATGGAATTGTAAAATGATACAGCCGGAAAGGGAACACAAGGACTTTCTAGTCCATAACAAAATCCACTTTCTCCACCTCTGTATTAAAAAATTGTTCCTCTCAAGACATGGCAAAATGGAGGCAAATGTTTAAAACAAGAATGACAGCCATGGCACTCTCACAATAAAGGCAGCTCTTCAAGTCTTTCCAAAGACCTGAACACCAGTTGGAACAGAAATCTGAGATCTTATGAGTTAGACATAAAGAGCCAGCTTCGTGTAGTGGTTTGAGCGTTGGTTTGCGCGTACGACCCTAGAGTTCGTTTCCTAGCTCAGCCGCTGAAACCCACTGGATGACCTTGGGCATGTCACACACTCTCAGCCCCAGAAAACCCTGTGATAGGTTCACCTTGGGGTCACCATAAGTCGAAAATGACTTGAACGACAAGGTGTCGATGGCACTCACACCTGAATGCCAGAACTAGATCATCTCCTTTTCTTGTTGGTAAACAGAAAATTGTCTCAGAGACTGGAAAAACTGGAAAGAGAAAGAGCAGAATTGGAAGATATCCACAGTCCATCGAGAGTGGGTTGAACAGAGACAATGGTTTCTTGTCACACTTCAGATATTGTAACACCCCAGCCTTGTTGAGGGCTCCCTTGGCCTGGTTATTGCATCTCCTTTATGGTTCCCAGCCAGCATCGCACTATATTCCAACAACCCCCTCCACCATTCAGATGGTTATCTACTCAGCTTGGCTTTAGGCAATATTTTTCATCCTGCCTTTGTCCCCCAATGGCCATCATTAAGACTGAACTTGTCACCTCATCACCACACCTGCAGGTTTTGCATTTCCGTTGCTAATTAAACACATTTGGCCTGCTCATTCATAGCTGGAAAGGCCTGTTCCTAGGAACTTCACTCCATGCATCAGATGAAGTAGACTTAAGTCCAGGAAAGCTCCGAGAGGTGCTGCAAGGTTCCTTTGCACACCGATCCAAACAATGGCCTTGAATTGTCTCAGAGATGGGAGCCGGGTGCCCTCTGGCGGCCGAGAGGCAATACGGCCTCTGCCTCCGCTGAGATCTCTCCAGACCAACAGAACTACGACAGAAACAACGTCGGATACAAAATTTAGGCCTGTGACTCTAGCAACATCTCTTTTCTTCTCCTGTATGACTTTTTTTTTTAAAAAAAACATTTTTTGCCCTGGTGAATAAGCTAGTGGTGCTTTGAAAGTTTGCATGAAATATTTTGTGCATATTGGTATCGCCCTTTTGCGGCTTTTATCTCATCATAATGGTTCTCATTTTCCGCTTGTTTCATAGGCATTTGTTTGGACTGTCAAGGAAACGCAGAAGGCGCCCACTGTGAGAAATGCAAAGGGCAGTTCTACCAAAATAACTCACAGCCGCACGAGTGTCTCCTTTGCCCGTGCTCCACCGTGACTTCCACCGGGAGCTGCCGGATACGTAAGACAGTCTCCTGAATGGTGATATGGTGTCCAAGAAAGTTCTCATTCGTGGTGGCTGATGCCTTCCGTGTCAGTGGGGGAATGAATCTGCTCCAACTTTAAAAGAAATATCCAATTTGCTAAACCTGTTTTGGGAGGATAGAGTTGAGTACCTTGGATAACTCAGAGACTCACTGCCCCATTGAAATTGAAGCTGTCCACCACCAGACTAAATGTGGCAGTGGGCAAATATTTTCCAATCAACTATGTTGAGATGTATAACCCTCTCAATTAAATCATCTAGTTAAAAACAGTCCTGCAACAAGGAAGGCTTAGAGTTTCATGGTGGGATACGCCGTATCCACAAGTTTCCTGAAAGCGTCCAAAGTGAAGTTGAGAACGCAGACTGTTGATGATTCTGTATGGTTTTTACAGTATTGCTGTTTTGATATGGAGTTTATTTAATTGGTTTTAAAAGTTTTTTATGATTAGATTTTAATTCAAGTTCCTTGTTTTAATCATGTTGTGCCTTGGGTCCCATTCAGGTAGGGGAAAAAGTTAAATTAAATGAATAGTTTTGTTTTCTTTAGAACAAAGCTAAGTAAACAACCAATCATGAACAGGATCCAGGAAATCAAGGTGAGAACAAGGAACAAGCAGGTGACAAGGGCAATGGCAGCTTCTGAGTTCCAGGTCAGCAGCTCAGTGAATCCCCTCCAGGTTTTGGATCATTTAAATGAGCTATCCAAGGTGCTCCTCCAAAAAGATTCAGCACCTTGGATATGTCCTTTAAAACTCTCCAAATAACTGGGGTGGATTCAACACTCCACTGACATGGAAACCATTGGTCGCCGTTGCCTCTTGGTACTTCCCTGGGAGGTCTCTTGCCTCTGTTAAAGAACTGAAGCACACTTAGACAGTAAGATCCAATGTCAAACAGTGGGACCTAATACCCTAAAGGCACCAGATTGCTTCCGATATTGATATCTGAGCAGGGTCAGCCCTGGCTAGTATTTGGATGGGAGACTGCCAATGAATACCAGGTTCTGCAGGCTATATTTCAGTGGAGGGAACTGGCAAAACCACCTCTGAGTGCTCCTTGACTAAGAAAACTCTACAAAATTCATGGGGGTCACTGACAGGTGACTTGAAATCACACGTATTCGATGTCAGGCGGCTGAATAAGAGCACTTGAGTTGCTCTTACTGTGTCCACAGCTCCCTCTTCTGGGCATTTGCTTTGGTTTCACCGGAGAGCCCTAGGTTGTTATCTTGATGGAGCTAAGATTGCGTGTATATATAAAACCATTCAGCTCGGGCTTGCAGGGAATAACGATGCAGAGCTTGGCGGATGATTTCTGCTCCTTTCCTAAGATGTACCTCTAAAAATCTGACAGCCTCAGCAGCCCCCGAGTCAGTTCCTGAGCACGTAGACTTGAGCGTGGTGCAACGTGTCATGCGTGTTGAATTCAAACAGCAAGGAAACAGAACCAGGAAATAAACAAATAAGTAAATTAATAAATAAAGCCACCTCCCTGGGAATTTCAGAGCCTAGGGGCAGCCACCAAGAAGCCCCTGTCCGTGTCTTCATCTGGGCATGAAACTGGCAAATAGCAGCAAATGAAGTGACCGGTGTTCTATCTTCACATGTACAGAGCTCGGCCACCGCACACCAACCTGTGACAAGTGCCGACCCGGCTACACGGGACCCCTCTGTAACCAGTGCGCCAACGGCTACTACAGCTCTGACAGCATCTGCGTCAGATGTCACTGCAATGGGAACGTCGACCCGGCCCGGACACCAAGGGTCTGCAAGCTAGAGACGGGAGAATGCCTCGGCTGCCTCTATCACACGGCCGGGCCTCACTGCGAAAAGTGTCAGGAAGGTTACGCCAGGGCCTCGGAAGGAGGGAACTGCACCAAGAAAGGTAACTTTTTGCCTCCTTTGCTTGACGTTGGCGTAAAATGTCTAGGCAAGGTTCCTGTAGTTCTGCATGGGTGGAGTTATACGCTCCGTAACGCTTTGGCTGAATGGACGTCTTGCAACAAGTGAATCCATAGCTGTAGCCGGTTTTGTCGTTCAGCTGGTTTGCGTGGCTTCACCCAAACCAGCTGTGAAAATTGTTTTAAGAGAGTGAGGCTAAGGAGGTTAAAGGGGGAGGTGGGAGTAGCAAAGAGAAGGAGGAGAAAGAGACTGGAGAGGACAAACAGGACAGAGAGGGGAAGGGGAAGGGAAAGGCTGGATCCTCTAGAACCACGAGAGAAGGCTGTGAATTTGCATGTGCTGAGCATCCCACCATTGAGAGCGGCTGCTGACGAAGAGGATGATGCCTGTTATCTAGACCCGTGATTCCCAAACCAGATATGTCGTGCCCCTGCCCCAGGATCCAGACGGGACCCTCCCCAAGAGCCACACTCCAGAGATATGAGAGGATCAGTACTTATGGCAACCAATACAGGTGGAAAAGGGAGAGCCCAGGAGTCCGGCAGTGTTTATATAATAGAGATCCATTAATTAGACCCACAGACTCTGAGCCTATATAACAAGAGACCAGAATGGGAGGGAACTGTTGTAGCCGACCGATCCTACCAGTGGTAGCAGCCCAGATTACTCCTGAATTTCTTGCTTGCGCTCCTAGAACCCTTAACCTTTGCCGTTGGACTCTCTCTCTTTCGCTGGACTTATGGTAAACTAACTCTGTCTCTCTGAACTTTCTAAGAATTTGGACCGCAGTACAACTAAGACAAACTTTGCTTGCTAGTTCTGGTTAGGCTGATTAGACAGACGGAGGCCTTGTTTGGCTGCCAGCACAGGACAGGGGAATGAATCAGGGCATTTTGAGGTGCATGAAAAAAAAATGATATTGGGAAAAGGCATATATGTCAACAGTGTAAGACAAGATACAAGTCAGAAGTTGTCAGATTAATTGAGCGTTATGATGAGTGGTGGAGTCGCTTTCCTTTGTTACTTAACCTCGAGAAAGGTCCCGTTCCCTTGCTTTGTTATTTTGGCGAATGGTGGGGAGGCCCTCCTTAAACAGTGTGCTGTGAGCACATGCAAGCACATACGTTGCACATGCTTGGTGGCACACCCTTCACAGGCTCAGTGTTCTTGTGTGTGTTTGCGTATGTATATGTGTACATGTATACGTAAGCAGCCATCTCAGTCAATCCTATGAGCAATGTTAGCGAGTGAGTTCTTCTGCATCTTCTCTCTGTCTCCTCTTTTTGTCATCAGTTTAAGTTTTAAATTAGCGTTTTCAATTCGTGTATTATCAGATATGGACCAGTGGTTGAAAACCAGCACTGTAAAAGAGGTGAAACAGAATACGGATAGTGACCAGTCACCAACTATATTAATTACAAACACAATATGAAAGGCACAATTTATGGAAGTAGCTTGCTGAGTGGTATGAAAGAGAGAAAAGGTAGAGAACCTCTAATTTAGACCATTGCATCTCAGGTTATCTGAGGTCGGAGACCACGATCTTATTCTCCAGTGCGCCAGGGTACAGTACTGTATTTGTGCCCATTTACTAAGAAAATACCTTTTTCCTCCATGGAAACATGTTGGGGCCACATGGACAGCCACACTGAATAGTTCTGATTCCAAACTGGAATACCCACCTGGAGTTTGCACTCTTTTTTCCTTCTCAGTTTATCTCAAGATATTTATTTGTTTATTTTAACACAAACATTAGAAAATCATTGACGAAAATTATGTTAAACACAGGAGGCTACACAAAATACCATATGCAGATGAAAAGTTGGGAGGCAGTACCCATTTTTTTAAAAAAATCATATTTATTAATTTTAATGCAAACGAGTAAATTTGCAACAGTATAGAAAAAGAAAAGGAGAAAACGTATACATGCATAACTAAAATGGAATTAGGCTAAAAAGGGAGTACTCATGATATGGTAAAATGCTGTCAGAAAGAGACAGTCCTGCATTTTTATTTGTTTCTGAATTGGTGACTGTTTTCCAATTATGAGGAGGAGAAGACTTGCGCATCTGTAAATACTGGAGATAACTTTGGTTACATTTAGTAAACTTCGTGTAGCAACAGTACTGATAGTAAGGGTCCAGAGCTCTAGTCAGAACATCTCATAAACCATCAAACCAACTATGTCTTGATAATAACATAATATACTTTACCGTGTTTGCATTTTTCTTAAAAAAAAAAATGTAGAATACAGCCCTGGCCCAGCAAACAGAGGGTTCGTCCCTTCAGCGCCAAACATTAGCACTTCGGCATCTTTCTCCACGGCGGCCACCAACACCACGTTGGCACAGACTACGGTCCAAACCGTTTTCCCCATCAGCTCCTCCGACAATAGCACCTCCACTTTAGCCGACGTCTCATGGACTCAGTTCAACATCATCATCCTCACCGTCATCATCATCCTGGTGGTTCTGCTGATGGGCTTCGTGGGAGCCGTCTATATGTATCGCGAATATCAGAACAGGAAGCTGAACGCCCCCTTCTGGACCATTGAGCTCAAGGAGGACAACATCAGCTTTAGTAGCTACCATGACAGCATTCCCAACGCAGATGTCTCGGGCTTGTTGGAGGACGATGCGAACGAGGTGGCCCCCAATGGACAGTTGACGTTGGCAACTCCCATGCACAACTTCAAAGCTTGAGAAAAACTTAGCGGACAGTTTTAATGGAAGGGCTCTGTTGGGCAAAGCAATGGAGGGCTCCTTGGCGGAAGAACTGGTCAACGAGACCGGTATCCCATCTGGAGGAACTTCGTATTTTCTTGTGATGGTCATGGGACCAACTTTCGAGGTCAAGAAAAAAAATGAGCACTGGACGTTGGCCACGAGAAAGGAATTTCAGGTAAAGTTCTAGGTTGCATTGAGTTCATCGTTCACCATCAAAATCCATACGGGGTGCCATGGATGGTAACTTGCATTTGAGGAAATAAAACGGAGTTGCTTCGAAATATATTTTTGTATGAAATGATGGAGTCATACCAAGGGAGTCATCTCATAGCAAGTCAAAAACTGTGTTGATACTGGAACTTAATTTTTTTTTTTAAGATCCTGTTTCAAAAAGTAGCCAGTGAGGACAAACCTGTAGGAAATGGATCTTTGACGAACTTATAAGAAATGGAGCTTTGTTTTGCAAAGGGGGAGGGGGAGATGAAAACTTGGTTTCATGCCTTTAGAAAGTTTTGCTATTTAAAAAAAAAAATTAAATGAAAATATATGTTTTCCAGAATGGCTAGAGACTTACTGTTGCAAACCAACAGCAATCAAAGTTTTGACTCTGGGTACAAAAAAGAAATCACTTTCTCTCTCTTTTTTTGGAGAAATAGGTGTTGGTGACCTTCCCTCTTCATTTTTTTCTGAGAACTTCCTTCCAAGGTGATAATGCTATTTAAAATGCAGGAATCCGTTTATTTTCTTAGCTTTATTGAACCTGGATTCTCCCAAAGGATGTGAGGGGAGACATGGTGGCTCATCTTTCAAGAGTCTCCTATCCGAAATGGAAAACACGTGTCTTCAGAATGTAACAGAGATTCCTTGGCATTGTATTTGTAACTATTTGTACGAAAGTATCGCAGGTCATATTTTATCTGTACAGTGGTTCATGATGTTGTAAAAAAACAAAAAAAACCACAAAAAAACGAAACCAACAAGGAGAGTAAGTATTGTATTAAAGTCCTGTAAATTTAGGTGGCAGTACTGTTGGAGCTGGGTCTCCGGCAAAGGTTAGTTGCTAACCTTTTTTTTCTCTCTCTTCTGATAATATGAGTGAACTTGTGTCTTAATCTGAGCATCTCCCTTGCTTGCTTTGTTCGAATCTCTACAGACTTTCCCCCCCTTTCCCCATCCGCACCCCAAAGGAATCAGTCATCCCAGGTCATGCAGATTTCTGGAAATCGGCTTTGAGGGCTCAGATCATTTTGGGTTCACAGTTACACAAAATGTTGGAATGCTCCTCTGAACTGAAAGAAAAGCTAGAGAACCCATCAGTAATCATGGGTGTTTTCTCTCTCATCACAGTTTTTACTTTCCAAAGCTGGGCTCCTTAAACTGTTGAGTTGCTACAGCTTTCTCATATCGTGGTCCCCATCTTTCGAGTCCCCAGTTGTTGTCGTGTGCCGTCAAGTCACTCCTAACATATTGCAGGGCCAAGATGAACCTGTCATGTGCTTCTCCTGGCGAGATCTGCTCAGAGGAGGGCTTTGCCTTTGCCTTCCTGTGAGCCTGACGGAGAGAGTGTGGCTTGGCCAGGGTCACCCAGTGGGTTTCCATGGCTGAGTGGAGATTCGAACCTTGGTCTCCAGAGTCACAGCACATTGCTCAAACCACCACACCACACCAGTTCTCTCTAGGCAACTCTTGAAATGTGAGTCTTTTGCTTAGCTCATGAAAAGAGCGTTTGCAGAAGATCTCCATCATTCCCCTTTGAAGGTGTCTGTGCTTCCACGTTGGTGTTTCCTTTGGAGCTGCAATGCTTTATCCAGTTTTGCATTTTTTAAAAAATTGGGCATTTGCATTACGTCATCATCAGCTTGTTGTGTCCCTATGTTTTCTTGTTTCTTTGAGGAGATCACAAAATCCAGGCTTCTGGGGAAAGAGCAGAACAGAATCTTTCACAGTTACGCTGCATGCACCTGAGCCCGTGTGTCTTGTTATCTCTGCACAGACTGTTGTTAAAAGTTCAGCCTTTTGATGCAGATAAGAATGGCAAAGCTGGCCACAGCCTGGTTGTTCGTGTCTGCAGTGTGATCTGGCTTACAAATCTCACACCGCCAGCTCCTTCCTCCGTCAATGGAGCGTCTGAACCGATGTCGATAACTTTTGCCCCGGGGGAAAATCTCCACACTATGTACATACATTGTTTTCAAAGAGGAAGCAACAGAAACCCCAAAGAAATAAAATGCGATTTTTTTTGCTTAGAGAGATGTGTGTAAAAAAAAAAAAGGATTTAAAGTGACATTCTCAGTTAGGAAAGAATGCGTTGCTCGAGAGCAAGGAGGGGCAAAGTGTGGTCTGTGGTCTGCATACATCTCCTGAACATCATTTTTGTATCTCTAAAAGTTCCCGACTAGTGCTGTGGAGCCAAGTTTTGTTTTAAATGTTTCTGGGCTTTTTTCACCAGCAGGCTGAACAGAAGCCCCCCCCCGCCCAAACTTTCAAAAACACCCACAGATTCCAGTGCCCCAAATACCTCTATTTTTGTCAATGTCGTTCTCAAAATGGTGACAGGAAATAATGCATCATCACTTCTGGTTGCCATTTTGGGAAGGACTGCAATGAAGATAAATGTATTTGGGAGCGCTGTGGCTTGCAGGGGGCCGGAGGACAGAAAATTGGCCCAGCTCCCCACACAGTTGTCCATCCCTACTCTAGAGTAACGGCCCGATGGGTACAGGCTGTGGACGAATGGCTAGGCTTGCTGCCGACTTTCTTCCAGTGGCCACTCTGGAACTGCAAAAGCGTCCCGCGTTCAGCAGTTCGTGTCTTTCCCATTGATAACTGCAGAAATCCAGTCCAACTTAACTGCCCCCATTGTGTTATTATGCTGAAGGAAATGTGTTAGGGGTCCCACGTTCACAGCCAACCAGTTCTCTTCCTCTTGATGTGAAATCCAGGTAAGGGTGCAGTTTACTTGAAATCTAGTTTCTTGGAATTTAGTGCTCACAGCAACGTTAAACGCATCGACTTTCAATTGAATTTACATTTCAAAAATAGAAATTTAACTGCATCTTCCCGTCCTCATTCTCAATATTTTAGCCCTCGTTGTAGGATATAATTCTGCTGTAGTATACCCCAGCGGTGGCTGATGACTTTGAAGTGGGTCCGTTCCATGTGTTAGTCCAAATTTTAAAGGCTTTATCCAATGTGCTCAACTTATTTTGGGTACAGGTGAGGGATTATGGCTGTTATAGTCTAAAATATCTGGCATACCCGTGGCTGGTGGCGTGCCCATTGGGCAGTAAATTGTTCCAACTTGGGCCCCCCGGAGGTACTTTTTTTTTTTTTTGCAATTTTTTTAAAACATACTTTGCACCAAAATGTCTTTTAGGAGGTGAGGGGGCCATTTTCATCATTTTGAACCTCCCCAGATTATTTTAGGCCCATGAAAGGTCTTTTCTGAAACAGGAACTAAACAGGAAGTTACTTCTCTTGGGCATAAATTGAAATGGCCCAGCAAGACCTCCAAACATGGTGAAAATACCTCCCACATCCCCTAGAGGGTACTGGGGAGCAAAAAAAAATCTTGATTTTTTTTTTTGGTGGAAGGGTGCAGCCCTGTAAAGTCCCTGGAGGTACTAATGCAGCCCCAAATTGTGCACAGGTACCCAGCCCATGCTAGATGAAGGAAGGGATGAGGTTACCAATGAGTGCATGAAGAAGAATTGACGTAACCCCAAGGCTTATCCATGGTGGCCAGTAGACCTTGCTTTGGCTATGATTTTTAATCCACGGGGTGGATTTTGAGCCACATCAATCCATAACCCAGCTGGTTTGGATGAAGGCAAGTGTACTCTGGATGTAGCATCAGAATTAGACATCCGATGGTGAGTTTTGCCTCTAGAAAAGTATTTTTTTTAACAGGAAAGCCATGCCGTTTTATGACTTTTAGAAACGGGCTCCCTTTGTCGTGAGTTGGTGATGCAATTCCATAAAAACACAAGGAGAAATCGCTCGTGCCCAAAGATTAACAGCAAAGCAGGGGGGTATATATTTTTTTTTAAATTAAACTTAAATCTAGTGAACGACTCTAGCTAGAAATAACTGCATGACCTTTTTTTAATAGTAGAGAGACCGCATGAATCGTTTAGTGAAGTAGGCACTGCATTAGATCAGGCCAAATACTTTTACCAAATAGGTGAGGAAAATACAGTAACTTGAGCATCCCAGGTTCACCCGGTCCTTTAAATTCCCGCATCTTTCTCTCACCTTTACACAATCAAGGAACAGCATGCATAACAAGACGTCATCCAAAATAAAAAGGTAGAGAACACAAAGACGGGGGCCTGGGGAAGAAACTTCTGTCTAATGCAGCATTCTGAATTTCTGAAGCACTCGATTTATTTATTCCTTTAACTCACGTAACAAGATATTTGGGTTTCCTGTTGGAATACAAGTTGCACTCACCCTTCCAAATACAACCCATCAGCTATATTTTATCCCCCTCCTCGTGTCCCGAGCATATGTTGAGCTAATGAAAAATAGTTATTTGATGAAGAAAAAATGGGAGGGGCTGCAGGAATGGGGAAGGGTTGGGGGAAGTGAATGGTCAGAATATATGTTGGAATTTATACTGAAGAATGTTATTTAAAACAAATTAAAATAAAATGTATATAATTTGTATCTACTCCCCGTTGGCTTTTGCATTTTTTAAAATGAGTCTTCCTACATATCATCCAAACTGGCAGGGATACATTTATCTTCTGCTGTTCCACTTTTTCTAGCTGCTATTAACGTGTCCCAGGAGATAGATAATTTATTTATGGTCATAGACCAGCATAAGAGCAATAAAGTCCAAATAAAAATACATATAAATATGCAAAAGGATGCAAATACAGTTAGGTATTAATCTGTCAGATAACAGAACCCAACCAGTCCTAACAGAGCCCAACTAGGCAATCACTATACTAATGTGTGGTGCAAATCATCCCCGAAAAATTTTAATTGCTGCTGCACAAAATTTGGCCACTTTATAGGTTAAAATAGATTGGCATCTGAGGGCAGCAAAGAAACGTATAACTGTGTTCTGAGTGTCCTGGATGTTTGTGGAGTCTTGGCAAAATAAGATCGGTACGTAGGTCTCTGTCGTATAAATACCGAAAAAGCACATGTTCCGCTGTTCCTATTTGACCAGAATCGCAGGGGCAGTGTCTCTTTAAATATGCCAACTTCTATAGCATCTTTCAAGAACAGCTGAAGGAAAAACACAACAACGTTTCCTAGTTTTCATCTGTTGTCTGTTCTTCCTCACAGGATTTCTCTCTACAGGTTTCAAAGTGGCTTGCTGTCATTTAAAACAAAGTACAACTAAAAAACCCCACTTACATACGGGTTAAAAGCCCCACACAATTCTGCTTAAAAAACACAAATTAAAAACAGTTCTGAATGTTGTTTCTGTTGGACTGCAAGTCCCAGCAGGCGTAGCCAGTGGTGAAGAATTCTGGGAACCACAGTACAGTAACAGCTGGATGGCTCCGCTTTGTCCATCCCTCGTTTAAAACCATTTATTCCCTTCCAAATTCGGTCGTTCCACTTCAGAAAGTAGAATTAATGAGTGATTGATGTGTTATAGTCAAACAGACCTAGGAGGGGAACTGCCTGATGCAAGAATACAGAAAAGGGGGATCACGGTGACCCCCAACTCTTTCTCCCTGCCCCCCGACTTAAAAAGCTTGGATTTTTCAAGAACAGCTCCAGCTCTGTTTTACCAGCTTCCAGACAGCATCTGCTCGTATCTGCAATGCACCAGAGAGCCTGCACTAATCCTAATCCCAAAAGCATGCTTTCCTAGCTCAAAACTTGTTCGATTTGCATATCATCCTACCCGCAGATGCTGGCCTTTCGTGGCCGAACCTCCGTCTTTAAAGCAAACAACAGTCGCCCGCTGCCCAGACGTTGAACTTTTGCTGTTGGCTGCAATAAGGCTGACAGCAGTTTGCTGGTTTTAAGAGCGGCTTAATCGCCTGAAATGGACAACTCATTAAGATAAGGCCAAACAGCCCTAATCTGATTAGCATCAGGCAAGTCTTTAACTGCTTCAAAATGATACCTTTTAAACTCACCATCATACCCGCTCTTTCATGGCTCGGTGATGCTGCAGGAGAGGTAAAATATGTAATAATCTTATTTATAAGTAAGCCACGGCCCTGGATTTGCAAGACCTGAGCGAGGCTATTGGTAGCAGAATCACAGAGCTCGAGAAATCCATAAACAGTTTTTAATTCTACAAAAAATCTTCAGTTGGTTTATCTTTTAAAAACCAGGTTGATTTAGCCTTTTGGAATAGTTCAGCAACCTTAACAACCCAGTCCTCTATTGGCAGTTCTTCGGCTTGCTTCCAGGTTTGCACAAAACATTATTCTTGTAGCTGTTGTCACAGAACGAAGAAAGAGGCAATCCAGATCCTTAATCAGGATATTCAACAAAAATATTTTTGGAATGTCACCAATATATCAATGAGGGGAATCAGCTTTGAAGAAAGCAAGGGTGTGCATTAATAAAACTAAAACAGGTCTACTGAAGAGGAGTCAGATGAGCCAGTCCACAGGCTGCAGGAAAAAAAAAAAGGATGCTCACCTGGAGAAATAGACCCAGGTATGAAAACAGGAAAGTTCTTGTGGATTTGTAGTACCTATCCCGTTTGGACAGGTGGATAGAAAGGGTTGAGAAGCAACAGATTGGTGGTATGAATCTGTATTCATGCATGCATGCTAAAATCCAGAAATTTTTGCCCAGAAATTTCACTTCTAGAGACACAAGGTGGCAGGCAACTCCTATAACACATGTACAAGCAGGGCTTGCAACAATATGCTGCAGCATGGAAGCATCCTTCTTCCATTCCGCTGTTAGGGTTACCCCCGAGCCCTCAAAATTGTTAGGGTTACCCCTGAACCCTAAAAAAAAACAAACACATGGGACCAGACCTAAAATGTTAGGTCCACGTGGCCTACCCTGAGTAGCCTCTGCGACGGCAGGTGATCTCTGGATCGGCGTGGAAACATTCCCAGTTTTGGCCAAAGGGACTTCTTCCCAGCTCAGGAGGAATGCGGTCAAAACTCCTTTTTACGTGAGCGATGAGAAAGACCCTGTGTTGTGAAAAGGAGGGTCTTCGTAGACTGACATGACAGTGGTCTCATAAAGCATGCAGTGCATGTGCCAGAATATTTCCTTTCCCAGGACTAAAATTCTGACACATGGCTGCTAATCGAGTAACTTCTGGTTAGCAGTCAACGGTGAACCCTGAATCGCGCATGCATGCTCTCAGCCGTGTGCGAAACATCGTTGCAGAGAGCGCCGGGAAGCCAGGCGTTGACTTTGCCAATTAGGGTCGGCATAATTTTAAGGAGGACGAAGGACTAACAAGAGGAACAACCTTTAAAGTCGCCTGGAATTCAGAATGGAGGAACTTGAGTTAGGCAAATGCTGAGAGGCAGAGAGAGACAGAGAGGGGGGGGGTCCCCCTAGCTCGGACATTTAAGCAGGCAAGGCGCCCTCCGTGAACTGAACTGTCCAGGGTGCTGAACCTCTAGCAGTCCTGCAGAGTAGACCCAAGAAAAGCTGGGAGGAATGATCTATTTTGTCTCTGTTGTTTTGCTGCTTACAGAAGCATCTCTCCAACTGATAGCTATATATCCTGTTTGGACGGCCGGATGCAGAGTGTCGAGAAGCGACAGACTGGTGGCACGTGCCTGTGTTCGTTCATGCATGCTAAAATCCGGAAATGTTTGCCCAGAAATTTCCTTTCTAGAGACACAAGGTGGCAGACAACGCCCAGTATATGTTGTACACAACAGGAGCTGCAACAAAATGTTGCAGCATGGAAGCATCCTTCTTCCATTCCACCTCTTTTTGGTTTTCTCCTTTTTTCCAACCTTAATTTCTTCCCTGTCTGAAATTTTCTGTAGACTTCAGGGTTTTCTTGAACGCTTCTCATCCTCTTTTTTGGGTATGATACTGTAAGCATTTATAGCTGAAAAACTGGAATAGAAGGAAAAAGTGGGACCTCATAGAGAGAGGTGGGTAGGTGGAATGAAGCACTTGGTGCATTGTTCCACGAAATGCCCAAAATAGCAAAAGAATAATATACTGTAATATAATGTAATAATATACTGTATTTGGAACATTTTTTTAATGGCCCTATAGATGTTGAACTGTAACTCCTTTTCTGTAGGCTGTGTTGGCTAGGATTCGGGCAGATTTGAAGTTCAGTATTAATTGCCCATCCTTTTTAGCCAAGGAGATGTAGTGGCGTTTGGAACTTTGAACTATTTTCTCTCTTATTTCAACCTGTTCAGACCCCATGCCCTTAGTCAAAATGGCTCCTTCTATAGTCTGCGTCCCATAATGAATATGGAGCCGGGTACACAGGCCTTCGCGACCTTTTACTGCGCAGGCGCGCCCGTAGTTAAAATGGGGCCCTTGCGCCACCTCCCTCTTTCTTCCGTCCCGTCGATTAAATGCCACATCTGTTCCCTCAACAAAGATGGCACCGAAACCACCCTCAAAGGGCATTTCCCTTGAGGGAAAGCATCGGCGAGGCCTTAACATGACTGCGGCTGCCCTTCCAAGGGCGGCTTCGTTGGCTTCAGGAAGATGGCGGCCGGGCCGGGAGAGGCCCTCTGTGGCCGTTTGAATTCCGAGCCAGCCGCCAAACGCGGGACAATAACAGCCAGAGTCACCGGCGGAGGAGCCGCAGCCGGCCGGGTCGCCGCCTTCCACGTCTCCCCCTCTCGCCATGGACTCCCTGCCGGGCGAAGACCCTTCCTTGCCCCTGGGGCTCAACGGCAGGTACCCCCTGAGGGGGCGGGGACGGTTAAAAACCGTTAGGAGGAGGAGGAGGGGGGGAGGGGTTAACCCCTTCCTGCCCGGGGGGGGGGTTCCTCTCAGCCAACAAAGGACGGGGGAGCGGGGGGGAGGTTTCTCGTGTGTTTTCGCTTTTCTGGGGGGCGACCCGGGGTGGTCGTCGAAGGAGGCGAGCGGAAAGAGCACGGCGCGGCGGCTGCGGGTCGAAGGTGTGCCCCTGAATTAAATTAGGGCCCCCAAACTTAGACGCAGTCTGCCTGCAAGTGTAATTGGCTGGGGGCGGGGTGGGAGGGCAACGCTGAAGGGTGCCTTGGGCTCCGCTTGGGTTCGGGACCGCCTTTTGGAAGCGTCCTGCCGGGCTGGGCATCCTCCAGATGTTGTTGTCGGGCTGTGCAGCTCCCGTCACCCCCCACCATTGGTTTTCCCTGCTCGGGATGACTGGACTTGTGGTTCTGCACTATCTGGGAGCCCCAAGTCTCTCTCCCCTGTCCTAGAGCGTCCCTAGCTCGAGTGCGCGTGTGTGTGTCCCCGATGAAGAATCCAGATGTTGCACAGGCACTGCAACTCCCAGCTTCCTTTTGTCGTTAGCTGGGAGGCACCGTTGAAGGATGCTTTGGGATGAGGGGGCAACACTGAGGGGTGCCTTGGGCTCTGTTTGGATTCAGGACCGCTTTTTGGAAGCATCATGCAGGGCTGGGCATTTTCTGGTCCTCTAGTTGGACTGTGCAGCTCCCATCATCCCCCACCATTGGTTTCTCCTGCTCAGGCTGAGTGGACTTGTGGTTCTACAATATCTGGGAGCCCCAAGTCCCTCTCCCTTGTCCTACAGCATCCCTTAGATGTGTGTGTGTGCATGTCCCCTATAAACAAAGAATCCAGATGTTACACAGGCACTGCAACTCCCACCGGCCTTTGTTAGCTATGTTGTCAAGGGCTGATGGGATCTGCACCCCCCCCCGAAAAACATTTGAAGAACTTCAGGTTGCCTGTTGCAGAGATTGTGGAGATGCCCGTGACTTCCAAAAGCCTTCCATGAATTGCTTGTCTTGTTTCTTTCTAGTGTCAATTTTTCCCAACTTCCAGATGTCTCGGGAGACGAGATTCGCATCCGTCTGGGAGGTGGTGGAGGTAAAGCTTTGCATCCCTGGTGCTTACCCCTATTAAAAAGTAAAATGCAGAGTGGGAGAGCAATACGTTCCAGTTCCAGTTGTAGATTTTCATGCATCTGAGTTCTTGCTTGCGTGCAATTGCCAGGTCTGATTGGGAGAGAAAAAAAAAAGCTAGGGGTTTGAGAGCATGCAATCGTGTAACCTCCTTTGGTGTAAATTCTTGATCAGGATAACATTAAGAAATTGTGTGGATCTTCATACAGGTGTGTTTTTTCACGTTTTGCCATTTGTTTGCTTTGTAGTCCACCACATAAGTAGGTAACTTTGGCCAAGATTT
Organism: Cyclura pinguis; assembly: GCA_030412105.1. NCBI lineage: Eukaryota > Metazoa > Chordata > Lepidosauria > Squamata > Iguanidae > Cyclura > Cyclura pinguis. The sequence continues at coordinate 3,269,927 of CM059613.1, forward strand.
GGAACCAGGGGTGTAGCTGTGACAGGGAGAACAAAATGGGGGAGTTGCTCTCCCAGTAAGAATTTTGCTACCCCATTGCACTAAACGTTAGAAATAGAGCTTAGGCATCCAAAGAAAAAGGGCAGGCGAAGTTACCAAGGGAATGTGAAGACAGCAAATAGAAGAATTCCAGATGTGAAAAGTTCCTACTCTGCAATGCTAGGAATTTGGGATTGCCTGGAAATTTCATTTTGGGGGCCAGATTCTTATGGGGAGGGTCAAGGCTCTCAATTTGCCCCTGTGTTTTCTCTGCGCGTCCCCTAAAGATGTGGTGGCAACGAGCGCTGGAAACATAGAAGACATAGTTTCATGGAATTGGAAGGTACTCCAGGGACCATCTTGTCCAACTTCCTGCCAGTGCAGAAATCTAACTGAAGCACCCCAGGCCATCCAGCCTCTGTTTAAAAATCTTTGACAAAAGAGAGACCATGGTCCTCCCAGCCATCTGTGGGGGAAACACAGGGAAAAACACACAAGAGGATTCCATGTTCCTGCCATGTAGAAAGCGCCACTCCCCTGGGGCTCAGGCTCTGCCCACTGCTCACAGACCCGATGGAACCCATTCTCTTCACCCTTGCCCTGGACTGAATGTAGTCTTGATGGGGGTGGGGTTCCCTCCTTGCTAAAATTCCCACATTTTCTAAAATTAGAAAGTGTTGCTCTCAGCAACCTACTTGGGCGGATATCAAAGTCACGGCCTGACTCACTTTCAATTGTCTCCTCCAACATGTAGGGTTACCAGATGTGGCGGAAGACACTGTGTCACCGACCAGAGCACGGACGATGAAGGACTTTGAAAACGTAAGTGCCTGTGTTGCGCCTGCGTGGCTGGTAATCCAAATTGTTAAGTGTGCTGTGGACTGAGGTAGGCCGTTCCTGGTACACGACACAGCAGGAAGGGTAGGGGGAGGAATCTATAAATATGCAATCATCGTCATCATCTATTTGTATAGGGCCACCTATGTAAAACAGCCCAAAACAGTGGGTCCTGCTAAAGGTGTACAATCTAAAACAGATGTGTATATACACAAAAACACAGAGCGAAGGGGGGAAATAATAAAACTATACCATATAATAGTAAAACAAGTTATCCAGATCAAATACAAAAAAAAAATCTAAAGCAGACTAACAAGTAAATGTAATCAAACCACACAATAATAGTAATAGTAACAATAATAAGATTCTTTGTAGTAATTTGGTGAAAACATATTGATTTCTCTATTTCAAGATTTGTGTCCTGCCCTCTACCGAAAGAGCACAGGATGGCATACAGTAAAACCGATCTGAAAAATTTAAAGTAGTGTAAGTAACAAGAATGGTTTTAGAAGCTAAAGATGTATTCAACAGTTTGGCAAGTTAGAAACTAAACTAAAACTGGCTAAAATAGTTCAAAACAGTTAAAAGCCACAAAAGTGGCAAGGGTTTGTGTGAAACCAGTTAGGTTCCCAAAACTTTTGTGAGCCACCGTGTTTTCACTTGGCTCTGGAATGACGAAATCACTGTAGCCGGTTGGGCCTCCAAGGGGAGGGTGTTTTGTAGCTGGCGTGCCACGGCAAAGAAGGCCCTCTCCTGCATTCCCCCCAGCCCACTGCTTAATGCACTGTCTGATGGAACACAGAAGAGCCCCCTCCTTTAGCAGAAATGAATTGGGCAAAAATGATTTCAATTCTGTGAAGCTGCAGCTCATTCTTAGAGAAGGTAGTGATTATTAAGCAAAGACTGGGCATGTGGAACAATAGCATGGTCGTCTGTATTGAGACTTTGGAATAGCATCTGTTTGGGTCTGTAGCAGGGCTGTGAAAACATGTGGCCCTCTGGGAGGTTTGGACTACAGCTTCTAGCATTCTCCCCTGCTGACTGTGTTGGCAAAGATGTCTTGGCCTTTGAGCCCAGCATCTGGAAAGTTGCATTGATCCCCATTGCTGGTTGATAGAAATGGCATTCCTGAGGAGGGAAAAGTCTCTTTTTTAACTTTAATCCAGGATGGTACACTTCTGTATAAATTAAGTTATTTATATCCCAGCCTCTCATAACACAAATCGGTGTAATAAATGTTAAAAGATTTGGAAACCATTCAGTCGAACAGCAGTTCTGCAGAAGAGATAGCTGAAAGCAATTCAGAATAAAATGAAGTGGTGTTGTCTTGAGCCTATTTGCCACACCTGCTGGTCTTGGGATGTTTTAAATGTTGAACAGTGCAGGGGAGGGGACTGCAACCTATTTGAAAGGAGAATTGACCCTTCTGGAAGCTTTCGTGAGAGGCAATTTACCTTTTTATGTTTTTTTTTGGACCAGATTTAATATTTATTAATCTTAGTTCAGAGTTACAAACAGACTGATTTACGACTTTCACAACTACAGAGGGGGAAAAAGGGGGGAGAAAAGAAAGCAAACTATACATAAACAATATACTTGTAAAACTAACACTAAATTACAGTAAAATTAGGACATAATAACAAAATCTGTTACTAAAAGACTAATCCGTTACACTAAACACATTTTGGCTACATAAAACAGAAAGGGATTTTGTTTTGGCTACATCAAGGAGGAGGAAAGAGTGTTCCTGGGGCCTCATGTGGCCCTTCCAGGCTATTTCTGAAGCTCTCACCCCCCACCCAAGTTACCCACACTGCTCTGTTTCTGATCAACAAAAAAAAAATGAAAAAGATTGACAATTTTTTGAAAGTCTGGAAACTGTTTATGGATTTTTTGAGCAATAAGAAAACTAATGATATAACAATCTGTGATTATGATTATTAATACTTCCAGTAAGCTCAGCACATACAGTCAGCTCTCCGTATCTGCGGATTCTGTATTCATGAATTCAACCAACTAGCCACGGTTTAAAAATATTTAAGAAAAAAATCCAAAAAGCAAACTTTTATTTTGACATTTTGTATAAGGGTCACCGTTTACTATATCATAGTGGGGCTTGTGGATCCATGAATTTTGGTATCCACGGCAGAGGGTGGAGGTCTTGGAAGCAAACCCTAGTAGATACCGAGGGCCCACTGTATATCTCTCTTTTTCTTCCAAAATTGCCTCTCAAAGCAGCTCGCAATTAGAAATGTTGCAAACAAAAACATACAGAGTGCATATTAAAATAGAATTAAACTGTTTACAGTATTAAAACCACAAGAGTAAAGAATAAAAATGCAATTTAAAAAAAAAAAAGATAAAAAGCTTTTAAAAAGAACAATTAAAAGAATTCCTTTGGTCATATTTACACGGCGGCGACTCTGAATTCAGTGTGCTCCTGAAGTCCACGTGCCCAAGATCTCAACACTGGACATCACAAGAGCTGTGCTGGATCAGACCAAGGGCCTTGTCTGGTATTCTGTTTCTTCCAGCAGGCAGGTTGAGGCCTCTGGGAAATTCACAAGGACATCCCCTTCTTGTGTCCCCCAGTGAGTGGTATTTGATGAGGTTTACTCCTAGCTGAGGCCTGCAGCTCAGTGACAGAGTGCCTGGTTTGCTCGAAGAAGGCCCCAGCTCAATCCCAGGCATCTTCAGGTTGAGAAGGACACCTGCTTAAAATTTTGGAGAGCTGTTGCCGCAAGGGGTCGTAGGCAGAACTCACCTCGGTGGACCAAGGGAGCTTCCTGTGTTTCCTTTTAATCTATCCCTTAAATTCATAACCCTGAGGACTAGAGCCTTACTTTATTTTTAGCTGAAGAACAAAACTTGTTGGCAATTCAGGGCCGCCCCAATCAAGCGAGGCCGTGTGTAATTCGAATATCTGCTCTAACCCTTTTATTAGACACAGGCGCAAGCATCAATATTTTATTTGCAGCATATTAGATTTCTCAGCCCAGGAAGCATCTGGCACACTGCGGGCAGGGTAGCGGTGTTGGGGGCTGGTACAGTTGCTTTATTTGAATGAATCTTTCATCCTCGGTGCTCTTAAAAAATTCAAGAGGTTTTCCTTTTCCTTTAATGCAATTCTCTGGTGTTTTATCCTCTTCCTGGGGGAAGGTTAAGTCTCCTGCAATGAAGGACAATTGGACAGGAAGTCCTCCTTGGGGCGCAGTGTGGCCTTTTTCTGCAAGTGGCTGATGCTGAAAATCTTCAAAGCTGGGAAGATCAATTCACTCACTGGTGGTTGTTTCTCTGGTTGTCCTCCTCTGCCGTGTGCAGAAGTGGTTTTGTTGGCTTCCTGCTGCAGTCTCTCCTTGCCTCTTTTCTTTTAACACTTTGTAGGGCGGGCAAGATCTGTTACCCACTTGTTTGGGTTTCTTTGTTTGGAAGCCTTTAAAAAAACCGAATAACTTCGAACACCTGTGATGGGTGAGATGCTCCCATGTCTGTCTCTGAGGCTGACCTATGGCTTTACTCAAGTTTGATTGCAGTAAAGGAAGGAGATGGGCTTGGAGATCAGCATAGAGAGGTTAACTCTTCCTTCCACGTTTTGATGCTCCTTAAAAATTGCTCCCTTCTGTATGACAATTAGCTTCAGAATCGAAAACCTCCCACTAGCTGCAGTGGGAGGCTTGAAAAAAAATAAAACCTCCAAAATATCCTAAAAGCACCAGATCTCATCATATCTTGGAAGTTAAACAAGGTCAGCTCTGGTTAATATTTGGATGGGAGACCACCAATGAATACCAATTGCTGGAGGCTGGATTTCAGAGGAAGGAACTGGCAAAACCACCTCTGAGTATTCCTGACTTGAGAAAAGCCTGTGAAATTCATGGGGTTGCCATAAATTTACAGGTGACTTGAAGGGATGTACACATACATTGGCTTCTGTGGGAGGTTTGGGAAAAAACCTCCCCTTGGCTTTGGTGGGACATTTGGGGAAAGCTTCCTCTTGGCTATAATGGGCGGCCTTTTTTTTCAAGGCCAAGTGCTCTCTGTGTGGAGAAGTGTTACTCTTGGGCAAAGCTGTAGTTTTAAATTAAATTAAAAAAATGGCTTTTAACTTTTGAATATGTTAATATTAGAAGAAAAGAGTTTAACAAATGGAGTACATAAATTAATTGGAGGGTCAGGTCCTTTTTGAACAACAGGAAACAAGCAGAGATCATTTCCTGCTCACTTCCTACTTTTTTTTAAAAAAGCCTCTTTTGGGCCTAAATTGGCTGAGAGGGGTGGGGGGCAAAATAGAGTGGAAATGTCCCCCTCGCCCACTAATGGACATTTTGGGTTTTGGGGGGCACATAAAAGAATTGTAAGCATGATGGAAATGCCCTACACACCCTCTAGAGTGCATTTGGGGGCATTCTGGAACAGAAGATCCTTCCATTATTTGACCCCAGGGGACCTGGGGGCCACAAGAGGCCTATGGGCTGCATTTTCCCCCATTCCTGCCCTAGAGCAGCATGTGGCCCCTGGATTTCTTTATGTGACCCTCGATCCCCCCAGACTTCCTGAACTGCCTTTTTTCTGGACCCCTGAAAAGCAGGTTTTCTCTCCTCAGTATATCTAGGAGCTGAAATTTGCCATTTGGGTACAAAGGAAATTGCATTTTTTTCCCCACAATCAGAAGTGGAGTTTTGCCCACTTCCACTTTTCTTGGTTTGTGTGCTTTGACATTTTTTGGCATGCAGTGTGGCCTCCGCAGCGTTCCAGGACAGAAAATTGGACCCTGGATCCACTGTAGTTACCCAGTTACCCTGTAGAGTGTTCTCAGCCAAAAGTGTTTCTCCTGCAATAAGCATTGTCCAGAGAAGCTGAAGTGAGACACAGTTCCCGTCTTGTGAATCTGATGTGGCTGCAAATGTGTCGTAGTGATCCTTGTGGAGCATCTGTATCACGTGGTCTTTCTCCGCTCTCGTAGCAAATCACCGAGCTGCGAAAAGAGAACTTCAACCTTAAGCTGCGCATATATTTCCTGGAAGAACGCATACAGCAGAAATTTGACGGTCCCAATGAAGACATCTATCGCATTGTAAGTACTTTGAGATTGTTGCGTCTTGCTGGCATGGTTTGGCGGTTGTGGAAGATGGACATGCTCCCTCCTCTCTTTGCATGTTTCTTTTTTCTGATTTTGGCTTGGAGGCAACCTCAAGCCAGGCAGAGTCCCAGAACTGGGGAAAAGGCATGTTATTAATAGTCACATGGCTTCGTGGCTGGGATGTTATGAACCAAGAAGGCAGGGATGGAATTATCGTGAAGATGCAGAAAAGACAAATTAAGAGTCATTCTTGGATCAGATTTGGGGTCCCTACCATTAGAGCAGCTGTTGCTTCAGCCCCAGATGTTGGGAGATGGCGCCCTTCAAATATGTTGAATTCAGAGCTCTTAGGAAGGGGCAGGCTGTCTGGGGATGAGGGGATATGTTGTCCCCATAGGCTGCATTTTTGCCGCAGGCGCACCAAATGATTCTGTTTTCCCTTTATCTTCCAAAATCCTGACTGGAAGTATTCCTGAGTCACTTCCTGTTACCATTTGGGAGGGAAATGGAGGTATTCCAGCGCTCCAGGGAGGCATTTGAGGAGGGTGTGTGAGGGGATGGGGACTTATGGAAGGCCTTTTTGTGCATTTTGTGCATTTGGGGGGGCTTCTCATCTGTGTTTTTGGGTGGAAATTGCTTGAAAATTGTGCTGAAAAATATTCTAACCTTTGGGTGGGTTTGGGGGGGCTTCCGGGGCAGCAAAGGTGGTATCACACTCTCACCATGCCTACCCTAACTGTTATTGTATTTCTGACTAAATTGGAATCCCTGACTCAAGCGGATTTACCTGTTGATCGATTTGCCATGCTGTGATTGATGTAATGGGTCTGCTGCAGGTAGGATTTGCTCCTTGCTAACGTTGACAAAGGCTGGCAACCCCAGTTGGGATTTTCTCCTGAGCAGCCCTATGTAGGAGTGCCCTCTGGGGGGTTTCCTTCACCTGCCAGTTCTTCTTTTCCTCTTTCTCCTGGATGTGCGTGAACGTAATCTCGGGGTTTTGAAAAGTTTCACTGACGCCGCCTTCATTAGAATTCAACTCCGCGACGGGCAGTAATGAGGGAGTTTGTGTGACCTTTGTGTGATGTGTAGGATTACTTCTTAAATGATGCTGTTTCAGTGCTAAAATAAAACAATTGCATTAGTAGGAGTCCTAATCAAAGAACTTCCTTCCCACTTAATCTAAATTGCTTGTTCGGTCTGACTCTCTTATCAGTAAAACAAAAGCTTTCTGAAATTACATTATAATCCTCCCACATCAAACTAACTCTGGCAGAAAGATGATTCACGTTAATAGAAGCTGTCTGCTTCTCTTACAGGCGTATCTTTTTTGGTCTTTGTTCTGCAAGGCTGTACAAAGGGGTGATCAAATGAAAGCAGGAGATAGTCTTAGTTTTTTCCCCCCTTTTACTGTACATCCGGCTCTGGATTCCGCAAAAGGAGTATATGTGATATAGCTGTTAATGCATAACTTAAACCAGGGATGGAGAACTATTATCACTCAATATTTGCACTACAGCTCCCATAGTTTCTTACGTTTGGCTGTACTGATAGCAGCTTCTGGGACCCAAAGATTCAGACAGCTCATGGGCCACGTTCCTGCAGCTGGCTTGAAGCAACTGCTTCCTCTTTTCTGATAAAATGCTTTTTATTCATTCAGGCATTGCACCAAACTATGATTTGAACAGGCCATGGTGCATCGTCAAAATCATGTTCTCAGTTGCCTAACGTGAAACTGGGAAACCCCTGGTTATGCACATTTGCTGCTTTATTTTTCATTTCCCTGGGAGCTCTGGCTCCATTGATTGTCACACATTTCTCTTCTCAAACTAAACATAGCCAGCTCCCTAAGTGTTTCTTTGTAAGGCTTGGTTTTCAGACCTATATCATCTTAGTCACCCTCCTCAGGACCTGTTCAGTGTCCCTTCTTGAACTGTTTTGCCCAGTTCTGGGCACAGTATTCCAGGTGAGAATCTGACCAAAGCAGAAGACCAGTGGCACTGCTATCTGGAAGTAGTACAGATCACCTCTTGGTAATGCATATGCATTTCAAAATGGAACAGTGGCTGTTGGCACTGAGAACAAACTTTGGCTTGCAAGCGGGCTGCTCAAACGTTTTCATTTGTGCCAGTGACGGACAGTGGCGTGTTGTCTCGGGCAGGAGATCTCACACCTGAGATCTTATGTTGTTCGCATTTTTGGACTATTTCCTGCATTGCAACCTCATCTCCCAGAGTGAACTTTTCTCTGAAAGCTGCCTGTTTTAGGATCTTTTGATAGCATCCAGTTTGGGGTTGGAGGAGAAGTTTTCTAGATATTAAAACATCCATGCGATTGTTGTCTGTGTCTTCATGACATGTCATTAAGTATAGAAGGCACTGGAAAGGAGATGGCAACCAAGATGACAAGCAAATAGTCTCAAGAGACTGGAACAGAGATAATGGAATTGATGTGGGTCGTGATTTATGAACAGTAGATTAAGATTTCAATCTTTCCCACTTTGATTGAGAACTGTTTTAAAATATGGTGTAGATTCTATCTTCTGGCACCTAGAAGGCAGTGGGGAAAATGAGGTTTAAAGAGGCAGATGTGATTGGGATATGGAAGTGGTAATAATGAGGACAACCTCCAGATATGGTGGAGATGTCCAATCACAGAGAAATGGATAGATTCCTGATAGGTAATGGGGATGTCACTTAATTGAAGTTGCTTCTGAAACGCCTAACTTATTTACTGGGACTCTTGAGAGGGACTTAAGACAACAACACAACAGAGCTTAGAGAGTTACATTTAGGAAGAAAAAATATAGTGATGCTAAAGCCATCCGTAACTGAGGAGTGATGGGTGATGTTCAGGGACTCAGATCATGTTCCTGCCCCTGTTCAGCTATGGCTGGCTTCCATGTGTCACTTGGTTTATTCTTCTAAAAAAGTAACTTCTGCTCACAAGGGCAATGGAAAGCAGTAGCGAAATAAGTGGCTACAACCAGAATGGAAGTGGGCACATGGATGGATTATAGACTGAAAATTGGTTGGAACGGATGTAGAGTATACTGAGTTACTTTTTGGACTGCTGTTCCCAGAATCCTGCCAGCTATGCTGGCTGGAGACTCTGGTAGTCCAAAAAAATAACATTTCCAAGTTCTGATTTTTAGTGACCACGGAAGAATTGGACTTCATTGTAGAAACATGTCTAAATGTGCACCCTCCCCCAAGCTTGGGGAGTCAGGAATGTGGCCCTGCAGAGGTTGTTGTACTGCAACTCCCATCAGCCCAAGCCACCACAGCATGTGGTGAAGTATGATTATGGGAGCTGTCGTAGTTTTTCTTTCCCATCCTTTTCAGTTTTTTGAAGGCAAAAAGTCTTCTGAATCCCTGAACAAAGGGATAATCCGTTTGCAATCTTCCTGTTTTGGTGGTTGGGACCTTGAGCCGAGCCAGCTGGCTGATCTGCGTTCCCTATTTTCTTGCCTTAGAACATTGAACTGAAAGTTGAACTGGAAAGCCTGAAACAAGAACTGCAGGAGCGGGAACGGTTGCTCATCAAGGCATCGTACGTATATCGTCTCCTTTGGGGTGGGTTTTGCTTCTCTCCCTTGGAAGGCGTGATGTTGTTCCCCCACGTCTGTGTCTGGGGATTAGTCTTTGCAGGCTGTATTCCAGATGGTGTCTATTAAGGCTCCGTTTCTGGGTTTGTTTGCGGGCTGTGGGAGGGGAAGTCCCTATCTTCCTCAAGAGGGATACACTTCTCTCTTTGTAAGGTCTTTCCAAGCAAACTGGAAGCTTTTTTTGAGCAAAGTAGTATTGCCTCTTTGGCAAGTCTGTTCCCACACTTATCTGTGTGCAGTAGGATGCCCCTACAGGTGACGAGGACCCTGAGATAGGTTGGCATAAGTGGAGCCTCCTTGAATTTCTCAGGCTCAGAGTCCCACATTGCAGAGGTGAAGCCACCATTAGTGCCTCTTTGATTCACTTAGCAGAGGAGTAGGCAGCTGTCAAGTCTTAATTCCCCTCATTTTCCCCCCTAAATCCTCCTCCAAACATAGCTTAGGTGTTGTAGGGGGCAGATCTGTTTCATTTTGGGCCTGTCTTGGGCTGTTTTAGACCTGGTAAAGCCTTTGTTCCTCAGGAAGTGACCCACACCAGGCCAACCTCCTCCCCCTGAATTCCAGGGATGAGAACCGGGAGATCCACCTGATCCACTTCTTCCATGTGCTGTTCAAAACAACTTTCAGGGCAAGTCACCAGGTTTCCCTTCTTTCCTCCTTAGCCAGTAGGTGAAGTCAAAGGACCATTTTCTCTGCTTGAGAGGACTCTGTGTTTTGTCTTTGCAGCAAAGCTGTGGAGAGCTTGGCTCAAGGTGGCGATGCCGAGATCCAGCGTCTGAAGGAGGAAGCTCACAAGAAAGTCCAGGAAGTGGAAGAGAACTTGACCAGCAGGATCAGCCTTTTGGAGGAGGTGTGTCTGTAGATCTTGTTAAGTTCTTAGCTTCTTCTGTGGTAGTTTTCCCCGGAGAGCTAACTCCCATCAGCTCCAGCCAGAATAGCAAATTGTTGGAGAAGTTGTATGCTCAAAAATTTGAAGGATACCAGATTCCCTATAAAACACTATGTGAGCTGGGTGCTTTTTAAACTTCCTTGGCGATCCTTGTCTCCCTCCTGTCTTGCTGCATTCTCCTTGCTGAAGTGAGGTCCTGTGAGCTACATTTCTGCACTTATACACCCTTCTGTTTACTGGAGAACTTGGCTCACACACTACTTTGGTACCTACCACCGGAGAACATGATTCAGAACACCACTTTGGTGACTATCACTCAAGAACTGGCTCACACACTACTTTGGTAGCTGTCAGTGCAGAACTTGGCTCACACACTACTTTAGTAGGTACCACTGTAGAATTTTGTTCAGATGCTGCTTTGGTAGCTACCATTGAAGAACTTGGTTTATACAACTCCTGCCTATAAAGTTGGTCCTTCCTGGATAAAGGCCTAATGTCTTTATGAAAGCAGCATTCCAGTTCTTCCTAACCTCAACATTTCATCGTTTATCTTTCATGTTGCGGGTGCAGAATCTCAAAATGGCCCACGAGGAAGCAGAGAAAGCCTTTGCGATGACAGAGCGGGAACGAGTCCTGAGGTTGGCTGCCGAGCAGCAACTGTCTTTGATTACAAATATGCAGCCGAGGGATCTGGATGTGATGACAGCGCTCGAAGAGAAGGACAGGTGAGAGACCCACATTTCTGGTGAGCTCAGTGTAATCCTGATTTTCTAGGTTGTCCTATTCTGCAACCCTGTCCAGAACTAACAAGAATCTCTGGTTTCTCACTGTGAGAATGAGCAGTGACAAAGCCAAGGTTGATATACAACTTGACCCATCTTCTTTTCCTTCCTAAAGGAAAGGAACAGAAATTTCCATTTCTGTTTGTTCACACATCACAATTTCCTTTAATATTCAGACTTGGGGATTTTGTGTGTATGTGTGTGCATGATTTTGTATTCCTGTGGCTGCTCTGTGGAGAGTCCAGCAAAGGGATGCGATTGAGGTTGGCTTTTGTATCCCTGAGACTAGCCAGCTGTTCTTTTTCCATGTCTCTCAGTTCCCAGCCATCACTTCCCTCGGCTGGACGTGTGGCAGGCCTGCAAGAGGAAAGATGCCTGTCCATTAGGCGTACCTCTTGCTCCCCGCTGCTCTGCCTGCATTGTAATATCTCAGCATTGACCTTTGTAGACGTATAGAGCAACTGAGCCTGTCGCTGAAGAATCAAGAAGCTCTGATCCAAAGCTTGGAAGAGGCCAGGTCCCAGAGGCGATCTGCGGAGGAGGGCTTGTCGGCAGAAAAAATCCAAGAACGTACGCTGGCTTTGATGCGAGAGAAAGAGCAGGAGCTAGAGGTGAGGAGAGTGTCGGAAGAGCAGAGGTTAGTTCCAAAATGGTGGCGTGCCCTCTCTGAAGACAGCTGCTTGTACCTTTTCTCTGTTCTTCTTTTGATGGGTAGCCAAGACTTGGCGATTGCAGTGGGCATTTGGGCTGAACTGGCCTTGAGCCGTACCTTTATTATTCATCCTTGAAAAATAGTTTCTGTAATGGTCATAGGGTGCCTTTAGTGACTTGGAATGTAGGTTGAAATTGAAAAACAGATAATTAAACATACCTGTTACTGTTGGTTAATATAAACCTGATTTTTTTTTAGCTCCTGCAAAAGTGCCATTAAGTGATTTAAATGCAGAAAGAAAATTAAAACATGGAATAATATCAATCTTTTCAACATTTCTCAGGTTTTCTGCAAAGCTAGTCTGTTTGTTGTTAGTATCTTGACTCCCCTTTCACCCCACCTTTTAGAGTTTTGGGGATGTTGTGGGGTAAGACATAGCTCAAAATCTTTGGTCCCAGGGCTTACATGTTAAAATTCTAGTCATCATGACAGTCTTTTGCTGTGCTGCGGATTGGAAGTGTAAGAATCCACTCTGTGATCTGTCATTCATGATTTGGGCTGGAGGTAAAACGTGGCTGTTCTGTTCTTGTAGGCTCTCAGAACAGAATTCAGCAATGAGAAAGGCGACTTTGAAAAAAGGATTCAGGTATGTTCTGACACCCTTCCCTTGGCTGACATTTGCTTCTTCCCTTCTTGTGTGTTTTGGAGGGGGAATAAGTCAGAATTCAGTGGGTGATGGTGATGATGGTTATTACTATCCTGCCTTTTTTCCAATTTTGGGTCTCAAGGCCCCTCAGAAAAATTAGAACAGATACAGCAAAAAATTTACATGATACAAAAGTTAAAAAGGAGATAAACTGACAACAGAGTGAAAAGTTATTAGAAGCATGATCATTAAAAAGAAAGATAAGAACTAAACAGTACAGTTCATTCTGAAAGACCCTTTCCCCTTGGATCAATCAGCCCTCAAAGGCCTTGACCAGGAGAACTTCAACCTAGATCTTAGCAAGAGGAGATACGGCAGCCAGTCTGCGTTTGGGCTGAGTAATTTGAGGCTGTAGGTTGGGACTCAGTGTGTCTGTAATCTGCTGTATTATACACAAGAGTCCCCAAGCTTAGAAAAAATAGCATGTCAACTGGTGGAATGGGGTTCTAATTTAGTCTTTTTCTTTACACACTAGCTTTCTGTGTACAGGATTTTATTTTTGAGGGCTGGGAAGAAACTCTGGAAGACCCCCTCCCGAAGGCCCAGATGTAGTCTAACATGTACTCTGTGTGGGGTGTGTTTTTAAAATGGGTTGATGTAATACTCTTCTTTCAAATCTTTCAGTCACTCCAGGAGGAGCTTCATGAACGAGAGACGGAGCTTTCTGTCGAAAAGAGAAACGCTCTGAAACGAGACAAAACTATCCAGGGATTAACCCTTGCTTTGAAAACCAAAGAAAATGAGGTATGTGGATTAGATGCGCCTTCTGAAATACTTAAGCCGTCTGCCCTACAAATAGACTGAAGGAAGTGAAAGGAAGATACGCAATGGAGCCTGGGGAGTTAAGGATATATAAAGATGAAAGAAAGAGACTTGTGATGCAGCTCCAAGGCTTGTCATCTCTTCCATCCCCAGTGGGTAACCACTGGACCAAATGGGAACATCCACAACCCAGTTGTGAAATGTGCCCATCTTTTCCTGTTGTTGCATTCTGGTATTCAGTATATTCACACATAACCATAGTGTTGTGGCTATGCTTTTATCTGTCCATCTGACCCCCCAAACCCACCTTAAAAGCCAGTCAGCTGGCTGTAGTGTGGACCTTTGTGCTTCTGGTGAGTAGGGTGCTGCAGGAGGACATGAACAGCCTCCTACTGCCAGCAAGCGATGCTGCATGAAACAGATGTGGGGATGCTTGTATGGTCATGTCACAAGACTTCATCTAAGCATTGTTCGCTGGTGGGGCTGTTCTCATTGTCCTGAAGCTTCCCACTCTCCAGCACACCTTCATTTTTCTGGCTGGCTGAAATAAGTCATCTCTGAGTTATGGCTCCCTGAGGCCAACCTATCATGTGGTCTTCGGGGGCTGAGAGTGTCCTAACTTGCCCAAGGTCACCCGGTGGGTTTCCGTAGCCAAGTGGGGATTTCAACCCCGGTCTCTAGAATTGTAGTTGAACACTCAAACCACTGCACCACAATGGTATAAGAGCAGAAGCACCATTCTTCAAGACCAGCCTGCTCTTGGCGTCTTCCCAATGCCTTGGACTTAAAGCCCCCTTCGTCCCCAGTTTGAAAGTTGTAACCCCCACAGACTGACAGGCACAGGCAGATATTCCTGTGTTTGGCAAGAGATGGGGGTCGTGAGGAGTCCTGCTGGTCAACTGGAAGCTCTGTGGGGCAAGGAAAAAAGAAAATCTAGCTCCTATTGAACCTCAGTTCCTCTTCCCCTAGTTGAAATCTGAACCCTTCATTCATTGCTGAATTCTTCCATGGATTCCTTCTGAATAGAACTGAAGCTTTATATTCTTTCTCATTTGTCTTTTCCTCTCCTTGTTACTTAATTAAACTGGCTACAGTTTGCCTTTTTTTCTAGCACTGGCGGCCCTCTCAGAGTCACAGAATCATAGAATCATAGAAATGTAGAGCTGGAAGAGACCCCACGGGCCATCCAGTCCAACCCCATCCTGCCATGCAGGAACACCCTCAAAGCACTCCCGACAGATGGCCATCCAGCCTCTGCTTAAACACCTCCAAGGAAGGAGACTCCACTACACTCTGAGGCAGCAGATTCCATTGCCGGACAGCCCTGACCGTCGGGAAGTTCTTCCTGAGGTTCAGGTGGAATCTCCTTTCCTGCAGCTTGAATCCACTGCTCCTTGTCCTGGTCTCTGGAGCGGCAGAAAACAAGCCCTCTCCCTCCTCTACATGGTATCCCTTCAAATATTTAAATATAGCTATCATGTCCCCTCTTAACCTTCTCTTCTGCAGACTGAACATACCCAGCTCTCTAAGTCTATCCTCATAGGGCTTGCTTCCAGGCCCTTCACCATTTTGGTTGCCCTCCTCTCGGATGTCCTCATGCCTCTTCTTTTCCATCACTCCCTTCCCTCCAGCGTTATTTTTCCCTTAATTTGTAGTATGGCTAGAACGGGCTGCTGCCTTAATGCTGAGCCCATTTTGGCCAGTATTCTGACTGGCAGCGCCTCTCCCTGGTTTCAGACAGATTCTTTCCTAGCATTAATTGGAGATCCCTGCTATTCACTGGTGGTCCTCCATCCAAGTAATAACCAGGCCCATCCTTTTCTAGCTTTCAAAATGAGGTGTGTTCCAGGTGATATGGCGGAGTTGTTTTGGACTCCCTGTTACTGTGGGAAGAACAAAGTAGGTGGGTAATTGTCAATGTTCCTTTTTGCCTCTTCTCCTTGCCTCATGAGTTTGCTTTATTTTTTCTTTTGCTTCTTTCCTCCCCAAAGAATGAAGAACTTAGTTCTGAAATTGAAGGTTTAGCTGAATCGTTGGCCAAGGCCAGAGAGGCCACCCATAAAGTTCAGATGCAGAAATTCAAGGTAAGATGCTAAGGATTATTATTATGATTGCTCTGTGGAATATTTGCGGGCAGAAATATGCGCTTTTGGCTGGCTGGCTCTTGGAATGAGAGATGTTAGTTAATGAAGCTGTTAAATACTGTGGCTCAGAAGGCCTGGTCGGGGCTCTGCCTTTGCTTCCCCCTCCAGATAATGTGCTTATCTTTGACGCACTGGCTGCAGCCTCTCTCTCCTTTGGGATGGCCCTCTCTGGACCAGTTTTGAGCCTCTCTGGCAGGGTGATTTGGTAAGCTTCTCAGGTCAGCTGTGCCCATCCTTAGGGCATCTAACAGTGCTTTCGTGCATGGTAAGGAGAAAATTTTCCTGCACATGCATTTCACTTATGTGTCTAACCTGTCTGTCGGCTGTACAGATGAGAAGGGGAGGGACCTTCTGAGGGGGATACTCCAGATAAAAATATAGATTCCCGGCATTTAGAAAGCTAGCATGTCAGGAGGGATGCTAAGCTGTAGCTGTTCCCAGGTATACAAGTTTTTTACAAGCATTGATGCTTCCTGTGTGTATTTGTATTTGTTACTTTCTTACTATCTACACTGTGCGCTGTCTAGTAGCTGAATCTCTGTAGAGCACTGTTTTTGTTCAGCGCTGGTACGGCCCAGATTCAGGGTTGGCCACCTGAGTGGGAATGCTGCCTGTGTTGGGTGATTTGAAAGTCTCTATTTCTTAGCACACCCTGTACAGCCAAGGCGGGCAGGAGCTGGAATGACAGGTGCCCTTAATTCTAAAACTGCTTCTGTTTCTGGACCAGAGTAGTCACAGCTCCTTCTTTCTCTTAAGGAGCTTGCAGGGCTAGATGTGAATAAGCAGAAAGACCACTTGCTTCTAAAGCTGCCTTCTGGAGTCCCCTAGGTGAGTGGCTTGCCTCTTCTGCAAGCTTGAGTTGGCTAATTTTGCGGCTTGAGTTTTCCGCAAACAGCCCTG
Organism: Cyclura pinguis; assembly: GCA_030412105.1. NCBI lineage: Eukaryota > Metazoa > Chordata > Lepidosauria > Squamata > Iguanidae > Cyclura > Cyclura pinguis. Next base: position 3,286,301 of record CM059613.1, read on the forward strand.
CCTTCTAGAGTTCTAAGTTACTAGATTGTCTTTTCTGTAAGCTCGGTTTGGATAATATTTTTGGGGCTTGGCTCTTCTGCAAACCACAATTTGGATAACTGGGGCCTGGCTGTGTGAAAATTATATGTCACTGGAAAGCTGTGAAAGGTAGGGAAGAAAGAAATGTATATATTGGAAGGACTTCTAAGTTGTGTGAGTTGCCCTGATGATCAAAGAAGTCCTTACTTTCTTCTAGGGTGCTGAAGATTCTCAAGTGCTCTTGCTGGAGAAAGAGAGCCTTCTGGCAGACTTGCGATCCGAAAACCTGACCAAAGACACCGAGAACCGCAAACTCCAAAGGCGAGTGAAGAGGGCTGAGCAAGAGCTGTGCGATCTGCGTCTTGAGAGGGAGAAGTTGATGAAGGAGCTAGAGGAAGCCCAGCTGCAGAAAAGCAGAAGTGACAAAACCATTAACGTGAGCGTTCCTTTTTTCTTCTCTGTTGAAGAAAGTGATTTCAGAGTGGTATGTCTATCTTCCCCCGGGTGAATAAGAATGGGAATGAGTAGATGCTTTTCGGTTCTTTTTCTGAAACCCTCTTGATGCTGGGTGTAAAGTAAAGCACCACCAGTGTACTTACTCGGGAGATCCAGTTTGGAATGGCGGAGGCGTGAGAGAGTGGCACTTGCACGAAGGTTGACGGGCACGGGTCTTTTCCAGTGCCCCACTTCGCAGCCAACCAGCGTCCATTTATTTCAGGGTTGCAGTGGGGTGTGTGTCTGGCTGCCATTGTGCAGCTGGGAAGAAATTGTTGTGTAATGAAGGACCGGATGCTTCCTTTTGCAACAGTGTTACGTAGGAATAAATCAGCGAGGAGAGTCTAGGGAAAGGATTGGCTCCGGTTTTGATTACGCTTAAAGGAGAACCATTGAAATCAGTTCTGTTGACTAATTACGTGGGAATCTAGGTACGGGATTACTCCAGGCTCCCTTTTTGGATAGTGCTTCCTGATCCCCTCTTCTGAGTAGCTGAACGACTGGCTTCCATGCGCACAAGTCCCTTTTCAGACAGGGCTCTGCGATCCCCGCTGCTGGAAAGGCAAGCGCAAGAGGGTCTAGCTGCCGCCAGCGGGCCCTTCCTTGGCCGCTGCAAAGATCTCCTTCGGGGTCATTGGGGTAAGGGGGCGGAGGGGAGGAGGCTTGCAGACTGGCGAAGGGAACAGGTGGTGGGGCAGTGGGGGGACGGCAGCGGCAGGAGGAGGAGGTGGAAGAGGGTGGAGGCCGACCCACTGGCCTCGGGGAGCTGCTCCCCCTCGTTACAGTGTTGCTGCAAATTCACGAATAATCGAACTCATAAAAGTTGAGGGCTTGCTGCAATTTTTGAATCTGAGAAAGTTGAAAATGTCAGTTGTGTGTGCAGTTGGCCTTCCATATCTGTGGATTCTGTGCCCACGATTCAGCCAAGCGTGACTTGAAAATATTTAAAAAAAAATCCAAAAAGCAAACTTTGATTTTGCCATTTTAGATTAGGGGTGCCGTTTTACTAAGCCACGGTACATAACAGGACTTGAGAATGCGTGAATGCATTGAGAATGCATTGGTATCCGTGGGGAGCGGGATCTTGGAACCACACCCTAGCAAAAACCATGGGCCCGTGTTATTGCAATGCCCTCCTTAGGTACATCTTCCTTTTGGTAGACTGAGCAGAAACACATTGTGAGGAGGCGGGCAGTGATAGCCTCAGCTATCCGTACCGGGCTTATGAAAGATGGAATTTGGACCATGGAGAAAGTGGAAGTCAGACGTGTGGGGGTTCAGCTCGCTTCATTTCTCCTTTTGTGGGAAAATTAGAGACCCTGCCTCAGCTTTATACGCAAACAGAGAGATATTTGCAGTCTTGCTTCAAGCCACCAGAGGGATGTCTTGGTCCACCGTCAGCAGCCAAGCCCTCTTCCTCCTCCTCCCCCCCACCTCTTCCTCTGCATAATCCACTTATGTCTGACCGAATAACAGATGCGGTCTCTCGTCCCTGCTGGTTCTCTGAATTTCTTTCCTGCAGGATGAACCTCCGAGAAACTGTACAGACAGCTTCCGCCGTTCCGGCGGGTGTGGACGTCTGAGAAAAGCGTCTTGTGGCCTGGAGCTTGTTTTGGGGTTGTCTGTAATTACCGTAGTTGGTGTGTGTGTGGTTTCTCAGCATCCCGGGCACCAGACTGCCTCGCCGGGCGGGGGGGGGGGAGATGTTAATACAAATCCACTCTCCCTCTGGCACTGTTCTTTTCATTGTGTGGGAGCTGCGAGCTGCCCTTTTGTCTGTCAACTGGAAAAATCATGATATACGTGGATGTAGTCGTAACAACTCTATATTTGTTTGCAAGATTAGAGTTGGATAGTAGAGCATGACAATCTGGGGCTGAGGGGTGTGCAGCTCCCACTGATGTTGTTGCACTACAACTCCCAGCAGCCCTAGCCAGCATGGGTAAGGGTGATGGGAGCTGTAATCTAGCCGTATCGTTTCCCCGTCTCTGCACTAAGCTAGAATTCTCCAATCTTGGCTTTTGTTCAGGAGCAAGTATTTTTTTAGTTTGATTTCATTTCAGTTATTTCAAGATATTTATATTGTGCCCTGTAACTTATGGTCTCATTCAGTAAAATAAATTTAAAACAGTAAAAACAAACAAACCCAAAACATCCAGGTTAGTCCCAATGGAGCACCTGCTCAACTGATTCTAGACTGCTAAAGCCAAGATCTTCAGAACAGGGATGGACACGTTTTGGTGGATCCAGGGGTCTTTTTTCTTTTAGCTTTTGGGGAGCATATGGACTGTTGAAAGTGCCCAGAGACAGCGGGAAAGAAAATAAAAAGCAAAAGCAAATCCAGAAATGGCTAGAAGTTATTCTGTTTTTTTTTTTTTTAATGATAAACAGGATGGCAGGAATCTACCTGAAATATGGTTTGCTGCTCCTAGAGACTCCCATGAGAGGCTGTTTACGTCTTTTTCTTTTTGGCCAGAAAAAAAAAGAAGTTATTCTGAGTGACTTGGGGGGCCACAGAACAAGTCTTGGTGGTCCAAATTCAGACCCAGTTTTGTGGGCCAAATGATTCACCAGCTATGGCTCACCAAGATCCCCGAGCCCCCTAGAAGAAAGACTGCAGCACAATTCTGGATGCTTGAAAGTGTCCTCTCTCTATTCTTAGGCCTAGTACTGGCATTTTATTATTTTTTTCTCTTTACATTGATTGGAAAGGTTGTACTTAAGGGATGGGAGACATGCCAGGAGGAAAGTCTTAAAGAGCACTTCAGTGAGAGGGTTTGGCGGTGGCACGAAACTATGTACGTCTCATTCAGGGCTATGGATTTTTTTGTGGTTGCCTCTTTTGCGGCATTAAAGCAGTCGCATCTGAAGTTCAATTTAAAAATAGCTCAAATGCCATCTGATTGAGCTAAGCTTGCTGAAGTGAAGATTACTTGGTAGCATTATGTGTTTAAATTGACAGAAGCGTGTGGTCGCTCTCTCTCAGAGGTGTCTCTTCTCTCCTCCCTGGAGTGGGGGAGCACAATCTCAATGCAGCGCTCTGCCCGATCCCCTGAAGGGACTGAAATGTCTTGGTTGAAAAGAGTGGCCCCCATGGCAAACGGTTGCTTAAAGTACTGAAACAAGAGAATAAGTAGTATGACGCACGAGTGGGGCAACTTTAGATGATCTGGACCCTCTGTCTTGTACAAACTGGAAAAGGATGGACATCCACACCCATTTTTCAAAATTTTTTTTGTTTAAAACCCTGGCCCAATCCTGTTGTTAGTCTTGAATACAGAAGACCCACTGAAACAGTTGGATTTATGTCTGTGTTGACCTAGTATTTTTAGGTGGTTTCAAATTTCTGGAAAAGTTTGCGAGGAATGATAGGAATGTACACGCTAAAGGAATGCGTAACGAAGTAATGGCCTCTACTAGTTGATCAAGTGGGCCTCTAGCAAATAATGTGACTCAGTCATTTGGTTGTTGAGTCTCCTTCTCAGCGTTGGAAACCCACCGGATGACCTTCAGCGAGCCCCAGTCTCTTGGCCTTAGAGGAAGGCAATGGCAAATTCTTGCTGAGAAAATCCTAAGAGGGGACTGCCATAAATCAAAGCCTAGTTGGAAGACGGGCAGTGTGGGGCAGTGGTTTGACAGCTGGACGGGAACTCTGGGAGACCAGGGTTTGAATTGTCACTCAGCTGTGGAAACCCACTGCGTATCCTTGGGCAAGTCATATTCTCTCATAGAATCATAGAACTGTAGAGTTGGAAGAGACCACAAGGGCTGTCAAGTTCAACCCCTGACATAGAGGAATACACCACCAAAGCATTCGCAAGAGATGGCCATCCAGCCTTTGTTTAAAAACCTCCAAAGAAGGAGACTCCAACACGCTCAGAGGCAGCAGCATATTCTTCCTCACGTTTAGGTAGAATATCTTTTTGAGCGTGTGTTCCTGCATGGCAGTGGGTTGGACGCAAAGGCCGTCGTGGTCTCTTCCAACTCTACGATTTTATGATTCTGTGAGCCTGGGTGTGTCGGAATAGGGTGGGCACAACCTCAGCCCTGAGGATATTTACCTGGCTACCGTTCGATTTGTTGCTTGGCCGGTTAGCCCTCCCCAGAGATGTTTGCCCAGAGGACCCGAGGCCTTGCTTAATGGAGCGCGGTGTTTTCAGAATTGGAACCTCTTGCTGCTTATTATATCGGTCTGTGAACTGCTGTCGTTGCCTGGGACTGGAGACATTTCACCGGCACCCCCGGGTGCCTTGTTTGCCCATCGAGGCAGCAGATGAGAAAGAAGTAGAATGGGAAGAATGCACAACCCTATTTTCTTCTTCAACAAGCAGGGACCCATTTGGAGGCTGCCGTGCAAGATCTTTGTGAGCAAACGCAGCCGCCCCACACTCTATTAGCACGGGCCGGGAGGCGGCAGCTCTGCTGCGTTGCCAGTCCATAAAGCTAACAGAATTGAGCTGCGCTAATTTTTTTCTTCATCTTTACATCTCATTCTGAAGATTGAGGGATAATCACAGCTACTGACTGGGAAATGAAATGATCTCTGAAACAGAAACATTGTCAAGGCGGGTAGCTTCTTCATAGATTTGGGCAAAGGGGAAGGCTGAGGCAAGGGAATGCCGGAGATGGTGACACCACCGGTTGCTTATTCATGGGGAAGCAAGTGTGAGGGGATCACGTCCAGTGCAGTTGTGTGCTCTTTCCGCTCCTTTCTCTCACTTCCCTTCCTTCAGGCCTGAGCTAGATGTTATAGGCTGGTCGTGCCTTGCTTTCTTTTGTTGCTTCACTCTCATCCCCTTGCGTTTTTAAAAAACTTGGATTGAATGATTTGTGAGCTCATTTCTGACTGCAACGAAAATTTCAATGCATTGAGAGTTAGGGTTGAATTAGCGCAGCTGTAGGCAGCTGCTTGGGGTTGGAAGTTTCTCACCCAGACCCCCTCCCATGAGCTGTATTCGCCCCCAGCAGGCCCACATACCTTTGTTTTCCTCTGCACTTCCTCTCAAAATGGTGACAGGAAGTGATGCAATGTCATTTCCTATTGCCATTTTGAGAGGGAGTGCAGAAGAAAAGGGAGATATTTGGGGGTAGTGCAGCGTTCTTGGCTACTCGAGGCAGTATATTTATGTGCTTTCATAGGTTTGAGTGGCTCTGTGTGTGATTTGGGGCAACAGTTGGCCAGAAATCATACCAAAACCTTTTTAAACTTCTTTTTTGGGGCTGATGGGCTTTAGGGGATTGGTGAAGGGGTTCAGGGATGTCGAAAGTGGGATCCAGGAGCCTTGTGTTGTCCATAGTTTGTACTGTGCCCACCGCTGTGTGAGGGTATAACAAGCTAGAGAGTACGCTTGTATCCTGTGAAAATTCCCGTGACCCTTTAAAATGGGGGCCAGCCTTGCTTAGTTTTCAAAATCAGACAAGATGGGATGTTATTTAATTAATCAATTAAACTATTTTTACTTGAGGTCAACAAATTTGGTTCTGGCTGCATTCTGAGAGGTTGACCCAGTAGTGAATCTCCTTAGCGCTATATCTGTGCAATGCATTCAAAATTTCTGTCTCCCTCCCCCCCGCCTCAGAGCTTTAATGTTTTACAGCTTTGGCTGGATTTCACACATATTATGAAATCCCCTGAGACTGCCGAACAAAACACAGCCTTGCTGAGGAGAGAAAACTCCTCTGACAAAGTATTAAAAAGAACTGAGCAGATAACAAGGAGAGGACCTTTTGGGTCCGGGGAGCAGAGCTTTAGCTTTTCGTAGACAAATCCCCAAATTCAAGCATTCTTTCCAGGCTACCCAGCTTGGAACACTTTTGCCGGCTATTTTACCTTGACCTAAATACAGCTGATTTAATAGGGCCCGTCTATCAGGGACCATTGCATTTGATTAACTGGTTGGGAATAGACGGGGTTGGTTTTCTATAATCTCCTATTGTCCTGATTAACCCCTTGCCATTCTGCTTTTTCAGCTGCTTTTAAAATGTCCCAGTTTCTCTCCCCTCATCCCATTTCCCCCTTTGTCCTTAGCTTACTTTTATTGCTGCCAGTTGAGTTCAAAATGCAGAAGTAATTTGCACTTAATAACTCAGCAAGGGGGCGAGGGGAAAGAAGGGGGCAGAATCTTGCCCTTCTCAGTTGGTTCAGGCAAAACCAAACTGCTGCAGCCTCTCACAGCTTGTCTGTTCTCCCCCATTAATAACTTCTGCCCTCTTGGCCATGTGTCCCAGTTTTCACATGTGAAGTGCTGGAGGGTATGGTTTTATTTTGCAGTTGCTTTCTCCCGCCTCCCAATTTGAACTGAAATAAAGGATTGTGTGCTTTGTGTTTTAATTATTCATCCCTCCTGCTCCCAGTATTTAAATTTGGCCAAGCGGGGAGGGCCGTAGATCTGACCTTCATCATGCATCTGTTAAGTGCTGGGTTTCCCATTCATTTACTAAGTTCAACAGTTATTAATCGCCAAGCGGTCTCGGGAGACGGCTGGGCTTTGGCGGAAAGCATCTCCGAGCTGGAGTGTTCTTTTAGCTGATGTGTAGAAACCCACTGACTTTCTCCTAAGTGTTCTCGTGGTGGATGGTTTTGGTGGCTGTACAGAAACGTAGTCTATGAAAATACAATACAAATAAAATTTTGGCTAAGGTTGAAGACCTGAGGTCTTGGTTGTAAAGACTATGGTATCGTTGCCGTGGTATAACTGGAACGGGTTCATTTTGTTTCTTTCTTGGCTTCGTGTCCTGGGTGTACGCTTTCAGGTAGTAAGGGTAAAGAAAGCCTTTTAATTGTGTGCTGTGCTGTTTTTATTTTTTCCCTTTTTAATGGGAATGTTTTATTGTTAACGTGCTTTAGAATCAGAGCCTGATTCTGACTTACCTGTGGTTTACTTGGTAAGAGGAGGGTTAGCTCTTGCCTTCCTCTGAAGCTGAGAAAGCGTGACTTCTCCAATGGCATCTAGCTTGGCTGATCCAGGATTTGAATCCTGCTATCCCAGAGTCCTAATGCAGTGCCATCACGTTGTTTGGATACATTTTAATTTGGGGACAGTTTGTTGTTGATGATGTGTGCCTTCAAGTCATTTCATACTTATAGTGAACCAAATTTGAACCTATTGTGGAGTTTTCTGCGGGCTGAGAGTGTGTGATGCACCCAGGGTTACCCTGTTGGTTTCCATGGCTGAGTGGGGAATCGAACCCCAGTCTCTGGAATCATAGTCCAGTGTTCAAACCATGACACCATGGTGGCTGTCATGGATAATTTAGTTATATGTGAAAAATAATTTTTAATATATTTTTAATCAGATGTGTTTATCCATATAGTTTTTTTTAAGCTGCTTTGAGTCCTAGTTCTGGGAGAAGGGCAGGGTATTAATATTAATATTAACAGTAGTAGTAGCAGGTGAGATATGAACCAAGAGTGTTTTGATTTGTAGCTCAGTCTTTGCCTCTGTGCTAGCTCAAGCTTGCTTATAGAGATGCAAAGAAAAACAGAGAATTCTGCAGAAGTAGAATGCTATCGTTTCATCTGCTATGAAATAATGCAGCATAATGGTTTTAAACATCTGAGGGCAGTTTTATTTATGCTGTGGCTGCCCTGAAAACAACGCTTATCCACCCTGTAAGGCTGTCTGGCTTCAAAGAAGTAACAATAAATTCTGGCCGTGGATTCGTCTGAGCTGTTGCTAGCCAGCGATGCTTACTTCCATGTTTTCTGCATGCCAGATGGGTTTGCGTCCCAATAAACAGGGTTAGCGGAAAGAGCATCAACTTCATTTCTTTATCTGGAAAGTGGATCTACTGGATAAATTCTACCAAATGACTGGCTGAGCTGAGGGTGAAAAGCATAGTGGAACTGAATGCAAAATCTGACTGGAGAAAGAAGGCATTTAACAGATCCAGCACAGTGTAGCGGTGAAAATGGTGATATGCTACGTCCTGGATAACTTGTGCTCAGAAACTTCACACAAAGTTTCAAACAGAAATGTTTATTTGGAGCAAAGCAAGCAATACAGTAACTTTCCTAAATGTTGCTGAGATTACCACATATTGGATGGTTACAGGTTTTATACCTTGTTGTACAAATTTAGGTGTGCACATCAATGATTAATGAAAGTCATAAATGTCACATCACCCTGCCAGCATAGGCATTTTCTCAGCCCTTCTGTTATCTACATATCTTTCATCCTGGGAGCGAGGACAAGTTCCTGTCACCTTAACTTTGCATTGCCTGTTCCCATAACACCTTCCTGCTACTTTCTCATCCCCCCTTCAGATCTTCTTCCCTCTTGCCCGGATACAAAGTGACACTGACTAATACAGCAATTAACCATTTGGTGCCTTGGAATACTTTACAAGTTCCAACCATCTACATTGTTGCAGGTAGCAATTAACAACTGATACATAATAGTGCTTCAGCAAACTATAGCCCTATTTAATGTAGCAAAGCTATTCTGTTTCATATACTAATACATTTCAGCATAGCTATGACAGGAGCCATGCATCCTGACGTGAAGTAGGGTTAGTGAGATTTAAACTGAGCCATGAAAATTCATGGGGTGGCTTTGGACTGGTCACTGTCTCAGCCTAACCTACCTCATGGGGCTGTTGGGAGCATCAGCTGGGTGGGCAAGGGCCACACACACCACCTTAAGCTAGTCAGACGAAGGTGGGACAGAAATTGAACCAAGAATTGAAAATGAATTCACCTCCTGTATGTGTCTGCTCAGAAGTTAAGCCCCACTGGATTATTCCTGAGTACATGTGTTTGGCTTATTCCTAGTCATGGCTTATTCCCAGGCTTATACCTGTGTGAGACGTCTTCCTGAGTAAGCGTTTGGCTTATCATTTATTCCCAGGTAAGTGTGTTTAGGATCATACCCCACGGCTTTCTGAAGGTAAGCGTTTAAAAGCTTTCCTGCAACCTCCCAGGAGCACAGAAGCAGTGAAAAGTTAGCCATAGCACGAACTCTTGCTTGGAAGGATTTCTAGAACTTTGTTTTAACCACAAGTTATATTATATGGTATTTTTTTCTTCTTTTTTACTTGCCTTGCTAACATCTCCCCCTCTCCTGCCCTTGTTTCCTTTGGCCAGGATCTTAGAAACCAGTTGGAGAAAACTCACGACGAAATGATTGAAAAAGAGAAGGCAATGGAGCATTATTACAGTGTCCTCTTGAGCGAAGGCAATCAGAAATTGCAGAGCCAGGAATTGGTCATCACACGCCTCACAGACAGCGTCGCCCAGAAAGATGAGTTGCTCCAGGTAGCTAAAGTGAAAGATGGGATGTTTTAATGGTTGTTGTTGCAGGATAGAGAGACAGATAAACTCTTTTTCTCTCTCTGCCTATGTGTATGTGTGTAATTTTTTTTATATACACACATGCTGTATATGTACACACACTTCTGAAACAGAACTTAGAAATATATATCAAGAGCAAAACATTTTAGCTTTTGCATTCTTCAGTTACCAAAGATGAAACACACACACACACTCTTACTTCATTGTCTTTACTATTCTCACTTTCTATAATCGTCTGTTACTTTAGATCAAGGTGGGCAAACGTATTGGAGTCAGGGGTCATTTTTTCCCCAGGTTGATTCACTTGGCTCATTTTAGATGCTGCTGCTTTTAATATCTTGGTATGTTTCTCATGCTTGGTTTGATTTGTTATAAGCCATTCTGAGAACTCGTTTAAAGGGATGAGTAGAAATTTGTATTACAGGGTTGGGTTATAAAGGAAACTGTATTACAGAACTTCTGTTCCATTGAGAACCGTCCTGGTGTTTAAACAGCCTCTTATCTTTGATCAGAAATGATCAGAGACAAGAGCAGAGGAAGGTCTGCAGGCTGGATGGGAACCTCTGCAGGTCTAGTCAGGCCTATGGACTGGAGTTACCTGACCCTGGTCTATAATACATAAAAATAAGCCTCGCATTTCTTTCCTTTTTGAAAAGAAACTTGATGGAGTGGTTAAAGAGAAAGACGCAGAGCTTCAGGAGTGGGTTATGAAGTTCCAAACCCTTTCAAAGGATCAGGAAGTTCTCCAGAAGCAGAATGAAGACTTGATCAGAGAAAAGTCTGCTGCCTTGGCTCAGCAGCCAGTCATCACAATGTACGAAGAGTTGGAGGTAGGTTAACGTAAATAGAATTCTGAAGTTGTATTTGTACTTAATCATGAGAATGGCATAGAGGAGGGGGGTCCATTTTCCATGCTGCATCTGCCTGGTATATTTTGGCATGCCCGAAGTGATCCAATATTGCTTCCAGCTGCCATTGTGGCCAATTTTGGGCTGGTTATTTTAACTTTGGGGGGTAATTTTGGGAGAGGGGGTTAGGGGAACTGAACCACTGTGTTTTCAGGTAGTTTTGGATAGTTTTGACTGGATTTTGGGGCAAAATAATAGCCCTCAAATCCCCTGTTTTTAGGGTTTTTGGGGGCTTTGGTGGGTTTTTGGGGCACACTTTAGGGTCCCAAGGGCTGTATGTGGCCCATGAGTGCACTTTGCCCGCCCCTTGGTGAAGAGCGTTAGGATGCAGTGCGGAAACTCACTTCCAGTACCCACCCTGAACTCTGAAACTCACGGGGGAGACCTTGGACCATGGAGTCCCTCCCAGCCTAACCTGCCTCACAGAGTGGTTGCAAGGCCAAAACATGGAAGAGAGACATGTGTATTGACTTGGGCCTGTTTGCAGAGAAACAGGACATGTAACTGATCAATGAAGAGTCAAAGAGAAGATGCTTGGTGGGGCTCTTTTGTTTTTGCAAGTCTACTGGACAGAGGTGTCTTCAGTCTCAGGAGGAGGTGACAGGAGATAGGAAAGTCTTGTGTTTAATGCATCCCTGGCATGTTTGGTCCTGGAGAAGAAATCCAGAATGCGCCGAGTTCTAATAAGAAGAGGCTCCTTCTAAACTCTCATCCTGGGCTGAGGCGAGAGATGAGGAACGCCGACAGAGGTGGCAAATCACGGCACTCCTTTCATAGCAGCTGCCCTTGTTTCCTAATCATGAGCAATTGTCTCATATACTATACACCCCGTGCAGTTGGAGACAAAGAGGCTAATCACAGCTCATTCTCCTGGGCACAACTAGTGTGTAAGATCTCATCCCTTAATGACCTACGGTGGCATAAGAATGTGTGCCTCCCAACTTGCACCCACTATCGGCTTTTCAATCAGTTGAATTGGACCGCAAGATATCCTTATAGTAGGATCAGCTCTCAGGAGCTGTGTGACCACAGCCTGCTCCCTGAACGGGCTCTTTTCCACTGAGTCAGACCAGTAGTTTGTATCAGCGGTGGGCAAGTGTTGACTTAACCCCAAGAGACTTTGGAGGGCCTCTCCCTGCAAAAAGGAAAGGAAAACAGGTCAGGTAAACCACTTCTCCATCTCAGGCCACACAGTAGATAATTTGGGAGTTGGGGACTCATAGAGGAGTTCCGAGGTCCTTTAGTATCCTGATATCATTGGTGCTCTTTTTGTGTTCTGTTGTTGTTTGAATGAAGCATGGAGCCAGTTCTGCCCAATGCACAGTGCTGGGGTGTCTGTGTGAATCCGCTCTGAGATTTAGTGCAAATTTTAAGAGAGCTATCCCAAGATCCTACTTTGGGGATGGGTCCTAGCCCCTTGGGGAGCACCTTTAAAGTCTGATGAAAACCCAGAGCGGATTGGCTGCCCCTCTGCCCCTCCCAACTTGGAAACCATCAGCTTTTGCTGGCAATGCTGGGAAGAGTCACAAATCTCAAGCAAGGCTGGGCGGCTGAATCTGCTGCCATTGAAGATTGATTGGTGATAAGCCAGAGTGTATTGATGTGGTGAGAGTGGATGTGTCCCGGGGTTGAGAATTGATGCTGCAGTTATCTGTGCGGTGCCGCAGATGCGCTGGCACGGGTGAAATGGATGCAGCTCGTCACTGGTTGTGCTGAGTCATCTTGGCTGTTCGAACGGATCCGCTGCTCCTCCCGCATCCCTTTCTGAGCACTCTACCGTCTCCTTTCCAATTGCCTTCAGCGTGTTGCCAGCGGCCTCTCAAAGCTGATGGATGACATGGGATGGACTTGTCAGGCAAGGCAAGCCTATTGGTGAAAATGAGATTGGCACAGTGTGGGGATCAGGATGCAGACTGATGGTGACCTTTCTGTGATGTGTTGAGCACTCTGCAAAATCAAAGGTAGGCAAAGTGTGGCCTTAGGGGCCCAAGGAGTCAAAAATGCCCTGAACTGTGCCCCCCCAGGGAATATTCATGGGGTCGCCATAGGTTGAAGATGACTTGATGGCAGATGCCAACAGCAATTGGTGTACTCACCTGGGAGCTTACCATTCTTGAACTGGGTAGTAAAAGCCAGGGCTAGCACCTTCAGTTGAGCATGGAAGTGGTGCAGATGCTGATATTGTCAATGCGAGGATGAGTTCTTGATGAAAACAGCCAAAGAGGAGATTCATGGAAGAATTCCGGGCAGTTTGTGTGAAGGAAAGGCAAGCAAAGAGGAAGTTAATAGCAATCTCAGTGGGAGAGTCAACCTCAGCATGATAGACTCCTGCAAAGTGAGCATTGCCTGCAGCTTCAGAAGCAGATGAGGAATTAATTGTGCCGCCCGCAGCGAGGATGAGGCATGCAGACAAAATGCCAGCCAGTTCCCAGTTTGGTGCTCTTTGGCAAGCAGTGTTTGTGGTCTGACCAAAGTAATTCCCACTGTGGAGGTTATATGGTACTTCTTTGTCGTAATCTGAAACATGCCAAACACATCTCACAATTGTTTTCTCCTGCCTGATGACTGGGGTGAGCAAGGGGAAGGGAGGAACCTGCAGTGTTATCTCCAGTACTGGAGGTGGTACTGGCCTTGATGGAGACATCTCACGTATACCTTTCCAGAGGTGGCAGCATCATCAGCCACAAAGGAGTCTCTACCAGCATTTCTCCGGGAGACTAGAATGTCCAAGGCCCTGACCAGATTGTAATGGTACATTCATTTCCTTCAGCAACAACCAAGAGCCCACAGCAACCCAGGGACATTGACAAAGCCAATTGGAGCACAGAAGTCACCAGTGCTTTCTTGCTCCAAACATTCTCCAAAAGAGCAAAGCCTTAACCTTTCGGGATTGCCAGAGACAGGGTGACCAGCAGTGAAGGGAATGGTCTGCTTTTTTCTTCATCTGTCAGTGTAAAAACGCAGGAAGGACATACTGCTGAAGGAGAGATACGTTATTCCCAAGCCATGTTACCTCCCATGCTTTGGATCGTACCAAAGACAATTTTGTCCGGCATCCTGTATGCTTCAGTGGACAGCTGGACGCCCTGCCAGCAGAATGTAATTGCTCCCCCTTTTGTTGTTGCTTTCCAGCAATTGCTCCATAAGAGCATAAGGAAAGCCCTTTGGATCAAACTCATGGCCCCTGTTTATACTTGTCTTTCCCCAGTGCCAGAAGAGTGTACAATCACTGTCTCAAAGTCTTCTGTAAATCACTGGAAGAAACCAGCCCACGATAAAACTGATGCAGGCGTTTGGCAGCAAAGATCCATCATCTTTCCACAAGCATCCCTGCTAGGTCACATTAACCCTGCAGAAAGAAGTCCTCCAGTTGAGCTTCCCAAAGCTTGCTTTAATCCAGGTGTTGGGGAGATTTTGGGTCTTCTAGGTGTTTTGACCTACAACTTCCATCAACCCCGTGTAGTAAAGGTGGCCCTGGCCATTAGGTAGATGGGTATTAGAGTCCTTGTTAGCCTCATAGCCAAGCGTAAACAGCTGTCCAGTAACGTAGAAAGGGTCAATTTGGATTTGGTTAAAAGTATTAATTTGTTAGATGCTGATTGATAATTTTTTTGCTTTAGCTTGGCAGTTTAAGGCTTTAAGGGAAGATAACCAGCTGGGAACAGAATGGGGAAGTAAACATTCCTGGAATGGCAGCCAGTTCCAGCTCAAAACCACCCATCCAGCAAGGTTGGGGTTGTGGGAATTGTAGACCAAAATGTCTACAAGGCCCAAGTATAAAAAGGAGGGAGGAGAGGAATCTAGCAGTGCCGTTAAAACTAACTGATCTCTTTTAACATGGGCTTTTTTGGATATCAGTCAAATTCTTCAAGAACCTTTAGAGGGTGATATTAAAACCACAAGTTTTTAAGGATGGTTGCATAGTTATAGGAGTGGGGTGGAGCTGTATAGGTTGCACAAAGAGGCAAGTTATGACCCTAGCCATACATCTTCAAAAAGCTGTGTGAGATGATACTGGTCTTTCCAGGTTTCCTGTCTCAGTGGGATATTTCCCAAATCATAGGAACTAGGCTTCCTGGTGCACTTCCTCTGGGCTCTTGGTGGGGGTGGGGTTTCTGGTAAGATCAGGTCTTCTGATTTCGCCAAAATCCCAATTCTGTTGTAGGTGGGAGAAAGGAAACCAGAAAGTGGAGTAGATGGCATCTGTTGTTTCTCATCTGGATCTTTTCTACTTCTTGTAACTCTTCCATCTTTCCTTAGAGAAAGTGGCCAACATTGCTTGGTTTGCTTTTAATTTTGGAAACGAGCAGTCTCCTGAGACACGTTCCTTTACTGTACATTTTGTTTTCCAATCTAGAAAACAAAGGAATCTGAATTCGCTGACATGCTTGAAGCCCTCCGGAAAGAGCGTGACATTTTTTCAACTCTGATCAAGTCCCTGAAGGAGGCTGATGGGTGAGCGTCAAATTTGTTTTTTTGTATGTGTGTCTGTGCCTAAATGAAAAGGGGAAAAAAAATGTCTGGAAGTGTGGTCACCCGATCAATGGGATGTCCTCTGTTTCAGGCTTTGACAAGCCTTTTGATGCGGCAAGTGGCGTGCAAATTGGGTAAACGAGTAGAACATGCAGCCAGGCTTAATTGCAGGGCGGGATGAAATGCTCTGGTTTTCTGGGTCATCTGTGAAGGCACAGAAGGCCTCCGGAGGCCTAAATACTCTGTAGCCAGAAATTGGATGGCTTCAGTGAAAAAAATTAGTCTGTTGCCTTTGCTGACATCAGGGGCGGGCAACTGTAGCGGTTTTGGGAGGTCAAATTATCTGCCCTCATCTCCCCTACCTTGGTGGTGTATGAACTGCAAAAAATGCACAAAAACCGACCAACCAACAAACCTGGAAGTGTGAGGGTGTTACGGTATCGCTTTTTACTCCTTTATCAGACAAGGAATGTCGTGTAATTTAGGGATGGATCTCAACAGCCATTCATTTGTCCACTGAATGGGTTAGCCCACAGGAAATGGTGGAGGCATCCATCTTCATTTTTTCCTGGTTAGATGCCCCTATCAATTGATTCACTCTTACCTTCAACTTGCGTTTTTCTGGTTCTCCATCTTGTCAGTAGCAGGGTCCTCAAGGCACCATGCTTAATCAAGCAATGACCTTCATTAAGGAAATGGAGTTTTAGGCAAGAGAAGTGGCCTGTTTGTTTTATTGCCCTTTTAGTACGTCTTTGCCCCCACCGCCAAAGGTTGCTTTATTTTGGAATCCATAATGATTTCTACTGTGTCCCGTCCCAGGCTTCTCCTTTGTGGATGCAAGCACCCAGGCGTCTCTTAAACCGAACAGCATGAGATCTGTGTCTTTCACTTCTAGAAAGAGTTCCGTTTGAAGCTAGGCGGGGTTGCGTTGGAGTTCTGAGCAGCACATGCCGCCATTCGCTTTGCTTTTTTAAATGTCTTTCTAGGAGGTTCTCTTTTGGTTTGTTTGTCAGAGCTGAGCATTTAGTAGGACAGAATAAGTCTTTTTCTTCCTTGAAGGTTTTTTTTTGTTTGTTTAAAGTTGATCATTTCCCAAGTGGAGACTTGTTTTTAAAAAGCTGTCCCAGCAATACCATTGGGAGACGCAGATCTTGCTTTCTGTTGGTGTAGATACTTAGAACTTTCTGTCTCAGAAATACTTTATGGAGTACTTTATGAGCCATTGTGGTGGAGTGATTTGTCTGGGGGACTTAGATGGGGCCAGAGTGGGATTTGAATCCCCTCCCAACCATGGGTCACCATCGGTTGGAGTTGGCTTGAATGGGGACATGTGAGAATTAATTTCCATTTCCCTCTTATGTAAAGATTTGTTTGTGCCATACCTCCAAGATGAGAGGGTCACAGGATTTAAAGAGTGTTTAGTACTCACTCTCTCTCCCTGCCTTTGGAGCGAATTCTTTTATGCGAGCCTTGATGTATAAAATATGCCAGAGGTTCACGGCAAAACGTTCTCTAGTATTTGATGAGCCCTGAGCTATATCTCCTTACATAACTTGCAGCTTAACTGATATATAATTTTTTTTTCTTTATGTACATATATATGTTTTCCTTTTAGCATAAATAACCTGCAAGAGGAGATGAACACCGTCCTCCTCTTGCAAAAGCAGCTGGAAGAGGACATTTTGGCTACCTGGAATTTACGGAAGGCCCTGGAGGATCAAATCAAGGCGAACAGGAGGGAAGGTGAGAGGGATGTGGGGAAAAATATCTCTTAATAAAAATATCTCTTAAAAAATACAAATTAGAATTAATTCATTAATTAAAATTAGAAATTACAAAAACGTAACAGGTCAAAACTAGAAAGGATGAGTCGTGTCTTGCCGAACTCGGTAGAACAACCTGTTGTTATTATATGCCTTCAGGTTGTTTCTGACGTAGGGCAATCCTAAGGTGAACCTATCACAACTTTTTCTGGGGCCAAGAGTGTGTGACGCATCCAAGGTCATCCGGTGCGTTTCCATGGCCGAATGGGGAATCGAACTGGTCTCCAGGGTTGTAGTCCAGCGCTCAAACCAATATACTATGCTGGCTCTCAGAACAACTTAGTCCCTGCTTGTGAAAAAGGTCCGTCTGTCCTTTGGACTTTGCCGGACTTCACCTCCTAATCAGCCCTTGCCAGAATGGCCTATGAGGATGGACAACGGGAGTTATAGTCCAGCAAGTTCCAGAGGTCACAGGTTCTTCATCCCTGCAAGACTAGTAGCCTGCTTCGTAGAGTAGAAGGCAGGAGATTACTGTGTAACGTGTTTATCCCATCTAATGGGTCTCCAGAGGCAGACTTCCTGACTTATCTTGGAACTAGGCATAGTTTCAGGCCTCTCCGAAGGTTCTTTTGATACCAGGCACACAGACGTGTTACTGCTATAGAATAAGCTTTATTTTGAGAATGTTCAGCGGCCTCTGTGGGGTGGGTGGGTAAATGAAAATTAGGCCAAGATTTGTTTTAAACTGGGGAACTGGGAATGTTGAGGATCTCTAGAGGAACTGGGGGTCATAAAGGGGGTTTGTTGGCCGTAGGCAGCCCGTGGGCTCTAGGCAGGGCTGTCTTATCCTTTAGCCACTTCCGGCACAGTGCTCGGGGGCCTATGACTATGGGATTAATGAAGGGAAAACAAAATTTCAGAGTAAAGGTATTTTCATCCACAAAAATTTTAAATAGACTTACTTTTTTTTAAAAAAAAGAGATAGGTTTATTAAACAACAGTTCTTAAAGACATAAACTATCATGAATCACATGCATGAATCAAATAGAAGAGTGTCCAGCGAGGACTTACAAAAACCTTAGCAGAGCCCTGGCTCTAGGAGGTGTTGGGGGGAATTTTTTGTAAAGAAAAGAAGGTGTTTTGGGAGTTAAGGAAGTTCTAGGGTCCTCAAACGTTAACTCTAGGGGCCAGGTGTATGAATCCCAACAATATCTGGAAGGCTGTGGTTTTCTACCTTGCTGCATAATGTCATTTTTTGAAATGAGAGTGAAGTATAGTTAACTAGCCTGGCCTTGCTCACCACCCATTGAGCTGCTCAGCACACCCCTCCCTCCCTGTGCCTTTGCCTGCGGAGCGGTCTGGATTTGGAGTAAGCCGATTGCAACAGGTTTCCCTCCCCCAAATTGCCCGGCCGAGCCACGCGAGCCACTTCATTCCCATTCACCTGCTGCTGTCTGTTGCGCCAGTGGCTAAAATAAAAATTCTGTCCTGTTATTTAACCTGGCTTTATTTTCCCCCGAGACTTCAGGTTCGCTTTCTCTTTCTGTCTCTCTCACACACACACTTGAATTCTAACTACCGCAGAATAATTCATGTCTCCCTTTTTTCATCCCCCCACCCTTCTCCTTTGTGCCTGCCCGAAATTATTTCAAAATTCAATGCTTAAAGATGGAAATTATGATTCTGCGTTAGAGTCACAATGCAAGCTGATCGCTAGCGAGGGGGGGAAAGATTCCCATATGTCTAAGATGTCAGAAAGGCACAAAAGACTCCGAGGGGAGGAGGATTTTTTTCCCCTTCTTCCAACCGAAGGGAACAGGTTGCGTGGGATGAAAAAGGTTGCTGCAGTTTTAACACTTCAGTACTTTCTCATAAACATATTTTGCATTATTGCTAATTATTATTATTAATGCTGATGATTAATTGTATCACTTTACTAGGCACTTTGGAAGAGATTAGGAAGTTGCCGCCCCCCACCCCATGTGGCTTAGAATTTTTAACTCCCTTTCCCTGAACGGGCTTCCTCCTGAATGGAGGGATGGTAAATAACCATTTTCCCCAGCCGACAAGATCTGTGGTGCCTGCGGATGATGGGAGCTGTAATCTATCATGTCTCAAGGATGCTGTGTTGGGGGAGATAAAGAAGTGTGTTGTATTAGAGAATTACACCCTCCACAGAGAACTTTATAATAATGGCCTCTTTGCTTGAACTAGGGAGATGTTATAATCCTGAAGGTGGGAGAAGGAGCCTGTGCCATTTTACGGGTGCAAGAGAGGAAGTATAGGTCCATTATGCCACCTTTTATTTCCTTGACCTCATTTGGACCCTGGGTGCCCAATCTGCCCACCACGCCTGGGCCACCTCCCACTCCTTCACATTTTGCAGTTTTCCCACTTGTGTGACGGTCCTGCATCCCTAACCCTAGCGACTGTGAAGGGCTAAATGTAATTTTTTGTTAAGACTTGGCAAGCAGAATGCCTGTTGCAGGTATTCAGGACCCTGGACAGTTCCTTGTAGAACTAAGATTAGGGGCTGGATTCGGAGCAACTCAGAGCAACAAACTTGGGCTCTTGAGCTTGTCCACAGGTCCCACTTTAAAATTCTGTGTGCATTTTATGCACACATGCACACACACACACACACAGTATATAGGCCTGGCAGTAGAAAGAAGGCAAAGCAAACTGCAAATCATAGTACGTTTAAAATGCTTAGTTGAGGATGGAGTGGAAATGTACACATTGGGTGTTTTTATGGAGAGGGGAGGCTTTTCCCATTCAGGTACAGAGATCCTGAAATAATTTTTGTGTGGTTTTCTTCTGGTTGGCAGAGGAAACCTTGTCGTGTTGGAGTGACCAGACGTCTTACATGAGCATTTGCTTCAGAGGACGGGACCATTTGGATTTGCAGATCGACCACCTCTCTGTGGAGGAGCTGAAGAGAAAGGTGGTTCTCTTGATATATACATATATCTATATGTATAGCAATTCAGGCTGTAAGCTTGTAACACTGTGCATGAACAGGTTCTAAGGATCTGAAGGCCAATTTGGGCCTACAAAAACTTTTCCCAAAGATGTTTGTTTGTTGGAGTGTAACGTGTGTGTTTTTGCATTGTTGCAAAATTATAACTCACTTCCTTTCTTGTCTTGTAAAAAATTGCGAGAAATGTTGAGCTGTTCTGCTAAACTAAGGCATGAAGAAATGTTGACTGGGAAGCAGGACTGTGGAATCAGTAAACCCAGCTTTTGGCACCAGTGCCAATTCTGACACTGATTCCTTCATAAATGGCAAATATATATTAATTTATAAAAGCAAATGTAATGTTGTGAAATGGTGGCTGAAGGCATTTCTTCCCCATTGTGTGAATCGTTAGGCTTATTAGATTGATAGAGCATAAAATATATTTATTTAAGTATAAAATACAAGTATGAAAGGATATTATTCAAAGGGCCATATCTCCCTTTATGAGCCTCTTTGAGCTCTAAGATTGTCTGGAGAGTTCCTTCTGTCTGTCTCATCATCCTCTCATGCTCATTTGGTGGAACAAAAGAGAGGGCCTTTTCCATGGCTGCTCCCAGACTTCGGAAATCTCTCCCCAGGGAGGCCCAGATGGCCAGCAAGTCAAAACATTTTTATACAGTGAAGTTTTTATAAACTGAGTAGGGTTGCGCTTTTAATGCTATGCAGCTTGTATATAGTCTTTTAATATTTTAATATTTTAATGTTTTTAATATTTTAATTTTAATATTTTTAATGCTTGATGTTTTAACTTTATAAATTGTTTAGTTGTTTTTTGAATCTTATATTTACACTTTGATTAAAGCTTTTGTATAGGGTTTAGTTTGTTTTGTTTTAAATATGTTGTTAGCTGGGTTGAGTCCCATTATTGAGAGAAAGGCAGGATATACATTAAAATAATAGTAATGATAATGATAATAGTAATAATGTGTTTCTCATATATTGTTATGATATCATAATTTTGTATTTTGAAACCAGAGTGAGTACCTTTCTACCAATTCTGGCTCCACTCCAAATTGCTTCCAGCTCTGACCCCGCAGCTCTGACTTCACAGCCCTGTTGGAAGTCGTGGTTGCCATGAGTTTCTCCGCGTGGGTTTTTGCTATGGGCGGGAGGGCTTGATGGGCCTGCCCCAGAAGGTGGCAGGCAGTGTGCATTTGCGATACATTCCCAGTTGTGACAGGAAATTGGTCGTTGAACCTCTGAAGGTTTCTTCTCTGCTATTTCAGATTGTTGAACTCTTTACAGTCGTAAAGGAGCTGCATTTGGAGAACCAAGATCTCAGAAGGAGGCAGCTCGACTTCTCCACGTCAGATTCTCTGGCAAAGGAGAGTCAGAAGGTGTTAGACAACAGTGAGGTGAGGGTTTGTTTCTCATTTGTGTCCAAACTGCCTTGGTGCAACTCTGCTTTTCTCATGGGGTTTGTCTGTATGCAGAAGATGTGGGGGGCGGATGTCTGTGGTTAAACGCGGGGTGGGCAACTGTGTTGGGGAGTTTCCTCCTCAGCCCCCCTCTGGGTCTCAGCCACCTCCCACGGAAAGCCTAAATGCTTCCATTTTGCTCTGTCGACCCTCTCAAAATGGTGACAGGGAGTGACTTGCTACCCCTTCCCACTGCCATTTTGAGAGGGATTGGAGAGGACACCAAAAGGGTTCCAGCCCCTTAGTTCTGGCTCTTCTCCTGTGTTGGAGGGGGAAATGGACACGTCAATTTGTTGTCCTGCTCTCCCCCACCTCCTCCTCGTCGTTCGTCAATGTCCGTATTTACCCACCTGGTTCAGTTGCATTCCTTGATGCTACTGATTACCATTCTTTCTTCAGGGACAATTTCCAGACTCTTTGCTTTCCGCCTTTAATTTCTCCTGCCTTCTTTGGTACCTATACAGTCATCACCAGAATAAAAGGCCAGCAAACAGCCCTGCTGACTGACAGTTTCTATCTTGAGTGCTTAAATTGGGCTTCTGCCTCATAGAGCCGGAAAATGGAATGTTTGAAGAACTTGATTTTTGTCTGTTTCTAGCGGATTTGCAGCTGTGGGAGCAAATCTTATATTTACCTGGGTTTGATGGCCCTGCACTCGATTAAGGGACAGCCTTGCTGAATGTCCTTGTACTCAGGCATTAAGTAGGCCATTAGCTAATGGGGAAGGCCTTTCCTCCTTGATGGGTATTTCTTTTGCAGTTATCCTGGAGTTTTTGGGTGGCCTGCTGTTTCAGAATCACTGAGGTTAAAGCCAGCACAACAGATCTGGCAGTGGTAATGCTTTAGGATGCTTTAGGTAATGCTTTTGCCTCTTAGGGGCAAAATGTGAGTAGCTGAAGAGTATATGTTTGCAAGGCCAGTAGAAGTTTTTTTGGCAGGGGGGCATTTTAATAGGGAATGCCCCTGGGTGTAGGGCAAGGATTTGGATCAGCACTGCATTCAAAGCTCTCTCTCCCAACCTAATTGGCCCTCCATTTTGTAAAGTGTCATGCATGTCTCTTAAAATGGCCACTGAATTTAAGATCTTGGTAATGGCGCTTTGGGTTGTATTTCAGTTCTGTTGCTTTCTGTTTTGACTCCACTCTGTGCTGGGGTTTCTTTTGTTTCCGTCAGCCAAACTCAGAACACTATTGAAAAATAAAGGGAAGGATGGATGATGGGAGATATTACTATTTTGCTACGACGGTTGTCTGAGGCAGGACTTTCTGCTCATTTAAATACATCGAATCATCTCTCTCTCTCTCTTTCTCTGTTCCTCTTTCTCCTTCTTTTTCCACAAAGAGACCAAACATGCAAATCCAGTTCAGCCTCCATCACAATTCCTTCCTAAGTTGTGTCTCCCCTTGGACTGGCAGCTCAGAGCAGGCTGAGGTTGCTTTGGGCTCCAGAAGAAAAATAAAGAAGAAAGCCTGTATGCTTTCTCTCTTTCTCCCCGCTGCCTCCACTCTCCTCTGAACATCTGCTTTCAGACAGAGAAGCCCTTGTGCTGAGTCCTGCCTCTCAGCCTCCTGGGAGCTTTGCAAGCCAAGCGTATCAGCAATTCATTTAGGGAAAAAACCCCACATTTCTCAAGGTTTTTGGTGGCCATGGGGAGATTTGCAAGAGGCAGCTTTTATCCTCTGTAGACCTTTCCTTGGCCTTCAGCCATGTAATTTTGCATATCGTGTATTTTTTTTTCTTTCTGGTCAGACATTAAAGTTTCTTCCCTGGGGGTCCCTTGGTGGGGAGCTAACACCCAGCGTCTTATCTGTGGCTGCCTGCGTCAGCTTCTCTTTCTTTGGCTTCTTTTTTTAGCCGTTGGCATTTAGGTCAAATAAGGCTTTTAGAGAACCCAGGACTGACATGGAAGAAAGGAAAAAAGAAAGAAAGCGCGGTTGAGTACGTGTGGGAAGGCCTCGTATGGGAAGTGCAGAAGGTGGGCCCCTCAGGCAGCATCTGGACTTGGCCATCCTTGTGAGCCCCCAGCTCCCACATTTGTTAATGAAGAAGAATCAGATTTTGGCCCCAAATATCTCCAGAGAGTACGGGAACACTTTTGACATATTTGCTGCTTCGGCCTGTTGAAATTGGGGTCATTTCCTTTTGGAATAAAAATCTCCCTTGAGCCTAGAAGAACCCACACAGGGCCAAAAATTACCCAGAATTACCCATTGGGGCATTGGAGGCTAAAAAAATTCAATTTTTGGGAGGGGGGAAGCGGTCCCTCAGTGTCCCCAGTGTGGCCCCTACCAGACGCAACATCTGTTTTATACCAGGGACTGTCGGTCTGTCTAGCCACTTGCATTTTTATTCCACCTTTCCTCCAGTAAGTTGGAGGCAGCTTAATTGGCTGTCCTGCTCCTCCCTCCTTTATCCTCATAACAGCCCTGAGGAGTAGGTAGGGATACAAAGAACACCCATAAATGTTCCTGGCTTGGCTGAGAAGGAGCTAGGTTATCCTAGTGAGAAAAATGATAATCTACCATCAAGGTTTTTTTTTTAACATTTTGAAACTTTGCGAAAAATGTGCTTGTTTGTGTCTCAAGCAGGCTTATGCAGAAATAATGGAGTGTTTTGCTCAGAATAGGCAGTTTTCTGCACAGAAATTCTTTTTACACAAAACCCAGGCTGTCTGCACAAAAGTTTTTTTTCTGCATAAATGATTTTGTGTAAAAACAAAAGTGTGAAAAGTAATAAAAAATGTCCAAAACTTCTCTCTCTTGGGCCTAGTGGAGAGAGGACTTCTGAAATTATTCTTTCTTCCTCACAAGAATGAAATAAGCAAAAATTTACATCCCTCAAGGCAAGAAGTTACCTGGCCCAATGTCACCAGTGAGTTTCGTGGCTCAGTGAGGACCACAAGCTGGATCCAGCAAGTTGTCAGTCTTGTGCTCTGGCTGCTATACTGTGCTGTCTTTTGTACATCCAGCCCAGAGTTGTCTATTTTTGGTATCTCTCCACAATCCCCAGCATAAATCTGTCCCATCATCCATTGTCATTGCCGCCAAAAGGGTCGACCTGT
Source organism: Cyclura pinguis (assembly GCA_030412105.1). Lineage (NCBI taxonomy): Eukaryota > Metazoa > Chordata > Lepidosauria > Squamata > Iguanidae > Cyclura > Cyclura pinguis. Next base: position 3,310,748 of record CM059613.1, read on the forward strand.
CTCTTAACTTCCAAGAAATATTTCTCTCCAACCTTCACCTCCCGCAGCACCACTTTCAGCCTAAAAATCCGGACGAGAGAATGTTTGGGTCTGCCTGCTGACTTTACCTGCCTGCCTGGTAAGACGTGATCCAAGAGGATGGAAGAATGAGGCTGCCCGAAGGGAGATGGACTCGCGCTCTCATGACCTCCTCTATGTCGCTGCCAAGAGGAGTGTGAAATCGGCAAAGTATCTTGGGCGCAAGATAGCTGTAAAAAGCAGAGGCTGGAAGTAGAAATGTCACTGATCTAAACAGGCTGAATTGTTGTGTCAGCTGAGACACAGTTGAAGAATTTGAGGCAAAGCTGACATTTTATTATTATTTTTGTTGAAAAAAAAGATTATTGGCAAGTGAACTGAGGACAAGTCTGAGCCAAGTTTATCTCCACGCTGAGTCTCAGGAGTTGCTTTTTGACTCCTCTTTTGCCATCTGCGTGACTACAGTGGGTGATTCTGAAGATATTTGAGCCCATGCTCCCCCCAGCTGCTAGAAACTAGATCTTAGAGCTGCCTGCCCCAAGCTGGTGCCCTCCAGATGTTACAGACTTCACTTTCCATCTGTTCCATCATGGCCAATGGTTAAGGACAGTAGAAACTGGTCCAAAACATCTGGGACACACCAAGTTGGGGAAGAGAGGCTTACCAGAGATCTCGATAGCACTGAGAACTTCCTGGTGGATTGTAACACTTGCCTTTATATCTAAAGCAGAATGTTTTTCAGGCAAGCTTTTGGAGAAGATCCGATTCCATTTTTATTGGAATGTCATTAAGGAAATGGGAAGATGAGGCTCTGGAGAATCAGTGAAGCGTAAGCAGCAATTGGCAAAGTCTGTTGTAGTCCGTGAGCTTTACAGGATATTGAACCAATTCCATGTTGGAACAAGCAGGGGAAAAAAAGGTGTTGTCTGACATCTTAAAGATGAACAGATTTATTGTAGGATCTGATTGGCCGAAGAGGGCTATAGCCCATAAGAACTTGAGCTGTAAAAACTTTGTTAGTCTTTGAGAATTTAATAGAATTAGGAGTGATGGTGGTTGCAGATTCATACTCCTCTAAGCTGAATACGGTTCTCCTTGTGTCTTCTCTGTAACAAAGGAGAGGAAAATAGGAACTTGTGTGTAGCCAAAGATGTGGCTATTGACCTCCTCCTCATCTGTATACTGCTCGTTCTCAAACTGGGATTCAAGGCAGCTTACAATTTAACCCAAGAACAATATAGAAAAGAAATACAAAGGTCAACATTAAAATCAAGTTAAACTAATAGAGTTAAACAATTTAGTAGAAGCAACATAGGCAAGACATCACTCTCTAAAGTGCTTTCTTTAAAAGCACAGATGATCCTGACTCCTGTATTCTTCTGTAAACCTTTACACTTAAGGATCTTACCTCATTCTTTCATAGCTGCCTTTCCAAGTCCTAGTCTTCATTTGTTTTCTTGACTTACAGCCTCCATTTTGATTTATGACTGAGCTAGGGCATACAGAATCTTTGATCGTTTCCATGTCTTCATTATTGACTTGAAAGCTATATAAATCATCTGTGGTCATTATGTTTTTGTTTTCTTAATATTCAAGTATATAACCCAGCTTTTGCAGTTTCTTCCTTGACTTCCTCAAGGGCTTGTTCCAGGGCTTGGCTGTTTTCTGCTAGGGGTGTGGTGTCATCTGCATATCCTAAACTGTTTACATTCCTTCTTCGAATTTTCTTGCCTCCTTCCTCCAAGTCTAATCCACCTGTGTGAATGATACATTTGGCAAATAAATTAAACAGATGGGGTGATAAAATGCAGACTTGTGTGTCCTCACTCTCGTCAATGGGAAATCATCCCGTTCCTCGATATTCCGTTCTGATAGTGGCTTCTGGTCATAAGTATAGGTTAAGCATCAGGACAATCAAATGTAGCCTGGTGGCACCGATGAAACCTAGATTTGCCATGTCTACCTTTGCCTAGCTAGGAGACTAGATGGTGGAATAGGGTAAGAACTGTCTTACCATCTCCCATCATCTCAGTTTCCTGCTTAGTGGAGCAACAACAAACACTGATAGGTATATGAATGGGAATATAGGGGAGAGAATGGAGAGGCTGGGAGGGGGCACTGGGATCAGGCCCTGCCAGGTCCTCGATTTCAGACGTAGCGGATCCCAGATTCAGATCCGCTTCCCAAAGCCTTGTTTTTATTGAAATGGGAATAATTCTGCTTACTACCATTGGCCATCCACATTTGTGGGTTTGATTTTCACAGACTTGATTATTTGTGAGTTTCTTCAATCCACCCCACCTACCTCAGGCACATCTTTTCCAGGGCAACCTTCCCTCTTGGTGGCTCCAATCAGGCTATGCAGCCCTTTAAAAACCCACCTCTGGTCCTTTTCCTTCTCTACCAGTTGCTGCCTGGCCAACTAAGGATGGATCACAGCCTGGTTTCTCAGCACCACAGACCCTCTCCTGATGCCTCTGCCTCTCTCTCTCTCTCTCTCTCTCTCACACACACTCTCTCTCTCTCTCTCTCTCTCTCTCTCTCTCACACACACACACACACACACACACACACGGAAGGAGGTGGGCAAGAGAGAGGCAGTATAAGGCCACCAAGCCGACTTGCCCTTCTTCCTTCTCCTTTCCCTGACCTGATTTGGAACCTGAGTTCTCCCCACCATGCCTCGGCCTCCTTTCTACAGACGCACACACACACGTTTTGATATTTGTTATTTTCCCACTTCTGCGAGGGTCCTGCACGAACCCTGACTGTACAACCAATCCAGTTCAGGTCCCAGAAGGCTGTCCGCTTAATAGAAGTGTCAGAATTCTCTGTTGCTGGAAAGCCAGCACAAACAGTCCTTGAACTGAAATCAATTCCTTTTCTTTTGAGTTATCTTCGTAGAGCCTCTAAATGCCATCTAATCCAATGTCTGTTACTCTGTTGCAGGCTCCTTTTTTTAATTTTCTTTTTTTTTTAAAGACATGACTTATTTGTACATGTTTCATATCATCTGCTTTTCTTTTGCCCGTGCTGCATTGTTCATATCATTCCATACTTTTGCATAGTTTCTGGAAAGCCCTGAAGCCAGCCGGACCCTGACGGAAGGTTTCGACGATGAGACAAGCATGCCGAGTTGTCAAGGTCCAGAGATGGCCAGTGAGGTGGGATTTTGTCACTATTTGTTATTGAGGGTTTTATTGTTTCTGAGTTTGGCATATCGAGGCCTGAACTTCATCTTGAATCAGTGAAATTGTCCCTGGTGCGTTTGTGTGAAACTGGTTGCTACCTGGGTGGAGCAAGGTTTCTGGTCCTAGTTGCCAAGCATTTCATTTAGATGAGCTTTGACCATTAACTGGTTGGTAGCGACGGGTCTTTTGATGGTGGGTGCTGCTTTCCTGCTTTTTGTTATATTTTAAATGCTTTTAGATTATTTAGATTAATTTCTCAGATTATTTAAATTAGCTATTAGATTAGCTTTTGCTGTCCTTGGGACCCCTAAGTGCCTCTCTTGAAGCCTCCAGAAGCCCCTAAGAGACCTCAGACTGCCCCAAATATGCCCAAACCACATTGTTTTTCTTTCCTCGACCTTCCAAAGTTCCCCAAACCTCCCCAAGATGCATTGCACACAGACACACAAACAAAGAAATTTAAGGAATCTGTTCTGATGCAACCCATCTAAAAGGTGAGTTCTGACTCCTGGAGGTTTCCAGGGAGGACATTCACTTTTTTTGAGTGGGCTGGAAAAATGGCAGTTGCTGGAATTTGTAAGGATTGAGGGCCATAAAGATGGTCTGAGGGCCACATATAGCCCCAGGGCTGCTTTTTGCCCAGTGTGGCCTGTGGGACTACATTCAAGGAAACCTTGTTCTTATTAACTGCACGCCTCTTTTCCTTTTTTTGAAAATGTCTCTTTCGGGAACGCAATAACCATAACCAAATTGGTGTTCATCAGCCTCGGTAATAATGAATAGTATGGTGGGATATGATTACAGAGGCTATCTTTATCATGTAGATTAAACATTTCCCAAATGATAAAAGTCTTATTATACAAAAGATCACGGCTCTCAAAGTAAGAGAACGTTGCTGTGCGTGTCTCTAGGGTGGTTTTCTCTCTTTCTTTTTCATATGGTAACAACACATTTTTCTTCCACAGGTAATTCCTTCTGATTACTCAGACAGACGATGTAGGAATCTAAATAAGCCCGGTCTTGAAGATGAGCTGGCTGTTGGTGCGGGCTTCCCTGGGAGCGTGGTGGGCGAAGAATGCGACGCTCAAGAGGGGCGTTCGGATGTGTCTCTTTTCAGCGACAATGGAAGGGCGGTCCTCGACTCGAGGTGAGCGGGGGCTGGCTTGGAAGCAGCACTTTTGACAGTTCTTCTCTTGGAAGAAAGCTGTTTGCGACACAAAGCGGATTTAGATAATGGCAGCACTCTTAATTTCAGCGGGGAGATTGGCAAGCCTCCTTCGGAACTGTTTCAGCCCACTGTGCAATTAAGTAATTAGGAGAGGCAAAGCTGAGCGAGAGACAGCGCGTGGCGGTGGAGTGACAGATAAGGAGCAGGTCTCTTTAGGAAGGCAAAGATAACCGTGCAAAATGATAAACTGCAAAAGGACCTCCAAAATATTCCTCAGGGAAATGAAAAGGTTACACAAAAAAAGGGAGTTAGGAATACCATGAGTTGGGAAGGCAGGTGATAGGAAAACAACCACCACCACCACCACACAAGATACGCATTTTTGGTTCCTGTAGTTTTACTGCAGAGCATATATTTTGGCTTTTGTAGTTGTACTGCGGAGAGCCAGTGTGGTGTAGCAGTTTGAGAGCAGGACTATGACTGTGGAGGCCAGGCTTCAATTCACTGCTTGGCCATGGAAATCCACTGGGTGACCTTGGGTGTGTCACAACTTCTCATCCCCAGAAAACCCCATGCTGGCTTTCCCTTGGAGTCCCCATAAGTTGGAAATGACTTAAAAGCACACAACATAGTCCACTTTCCTTCCTTTCCCCCAGTACCTTCAAAATCCCTTTGTTTTCATCTGTATCTGCTTCCCAAAAGTCAGTGATGTCATATTAATTCTGGCTGCCATTTTGGCAGGAGCAGAGAGGAAAATTGGGCTATTTAAAGTGTTTAAAATATTTGAAAGTACAGGTTGAGTAACCCTTATCTGAAAAGCCGTTGTGCTCCAAAACCTAAAACTTTTGAAAAGCGGAACACAGTCTTCTCCTCGTAGGGAATACGGAGGAATTCTGGAGGCTCCAAAGGCCTGCTAGTGAAAAGAGATGGAAGAAGGATCATCCCCTTACCCGCTGGGGGATGCTCTAGTCAGATTTCCTACATTGAGCAGGGGGTTGAACTGGAACACCCATAAGACCCCATCCAACTCTTTGATTCTGTGAGTGGGCCAACCTACGCCTTTTGTGCCAGGGAGCTCAACTGTGTGGGAGAAGCCGCTAAGACTCTCCCCCCTTCTTCACCAACTGTACCTGTGGTGATGATGTAGCAGAGAGAAAGCTCTCCCAGTCCGGTCCACTGTCCTGGTGTATAAATTTTCTTGTGAATCAGCAGCTGGAGCCCATACTTGTTCGGTCAGATCTTGCTGTATTCATTTGCATCATATTGGGGGTGGTTTGGGAGCTGAGAAGATGTGATGTGGCAGGAGGCAGGCTTTAATCTTTTAGGAAATGTTCCTTCTTGATCTGTTTGCGGGTAGTAAAAATCAACATGGCAGCACTTCGCCCGTGGGCTCTGGTAGAGTCGCCACCATCCATGCCCAGTTGTGTGGCTCACTGGAACGCTGACAAGCTGTTCTCTCATATTGGGGGCTCAATGTTGGAGCAGAGATGGAGAAGAGGACCGGTAGACCTTAAAAGAAAATCCTGGCGATATCTGGTATCTTTCTGAACATACAAATTGTTCTTCCTCCTTCATCATTATTCAGCCAGCCAAGCCACACAAATGAATGCCAGTCACCCATATAATGTAGAGGGGCATGGATGAGGAGTAATCTTAAAACACAAATCTCCAATATTGCCTCATTTCTCTGACTTGCCTAAAAGTTTGCTAACAAGCATTTCCACTCCCCTACTCCCCATTTTCTCTCTCTCTCCCCTAGCCATGTGGTTTTTAGTGCTCCGATGCACAGTCCTTCCTAATGCCTTGCTGTAAATTCTCCCAGCTTGGTTGATGCCAAGACAATAGGACCGGGGTAACTTTAATTCTCACAAATGGCATTAGATGCCGGCGCAGAGGCATTAAAAACATACTTAGCATTCTCTCGTTCAAAGGCCGCTGTTCTCGGCAGCCGGTTGTATTTCAAATGGCACGAAACAGTTCTGTATGGACATACATGAAATTAAGGACGGGATTTGTTTTGCGTGTCTAAATGTCCTTTATTTAGATGTTGTCGGATTGCAAAATGGCTTGTCCAAACAGTGGTCTGTGAGCCGTTAGCAGCGTTTACTCCCTTGGCTGGCCGTTTTCAAAGTTGGAAGATGACTGCAGTATGTTCCCAGACTTGAAAGGCAGCTCTGAGTAGGATTGGGTTTTCAAGGAAGATTTGACCACTCTCTGAATTGAGTTGAGGGTTGTCCATGCAGCTGTGCTCTCATTCATTTATTTGTCTCAGACACAGGCTCTTTAGCAGAGAGGAGCAATTTTTTTTTTGGCCATTGCTGCCCTCTAGCATCTGCTGCCTGAGGCAGTGTTCTCAGGCCTACCTAGCAGGAGGGCCAGTTTGGCTTTCTGTGGGTCAGATTTATTTAGCTGTCAATATATGTGATTATTAAATTATACCTTGAACAGAACAATCACTAATACATAATGACAGTTCTGGAGAATATTTCTCAGAGTGTAATCTTGTTTACTTAGGAATGCTGTTTTTTAAATATTTTTCTTTTCTCTTTTAAACTGGGTAAAAGCCGACAGGAACAAATGAAAATTGCAAATAAGTCGTTAGATCATGTGAATGCATCTGAGCGGGACGATTCAAGCGATGAACTCAAGGATAAAGATGAGAAAGATCTTAAGCAGTTGATTATTCAGCTGAGAGCCGAACTCAGAGAGCTTGCCCAAGTAAATAAATCCCAAAATCAGCAAATTGAATTGCAATCCACTGTGGCTGAAAGAGAAGGGCTTGATCCTGAACCAGTGCCGCAGATTAGTACAGATATTGAATTGTCAAAGGTGGAAGTGAAAGATACAGCTACACAAACAGCAACAGCAAACGGAAGTGTTGGGAGGCTAAAACATGAAGGCAAAATTGCAACCTGGGAAGACAAGACAAAGTCTTCTAGATTAAATGAAGAACGCCAGCAGAAGAGGAGCTCCACCAAGAGCAAACAGCAGGAGAGCCCTCTGCGTACGAGTAAAATGAACAAAGTGAGTTGACTTAAGATACTCAAGCTGGTATTTGGAAAGATGAAAGATGAGTTCATTTCTGATAGTGGCTGCATTGTTTTGGGGCAAAAAACCCCACCAGAATCCGTGGATGCCAAAGATATCTAAGAGACCTGATGCATACAAATGTCTAGCTGGAAAGGTCATTTAGGCCCACCCCTGAAACAGGAAATATGGAACGTGAAATGTTCAGCCAGTTTCAAGCTGCCTTGTATTGCTTGCATTTATATCTGGCTTGGCTTGTTCTTTGTTCTTTGCAGAGCGCTCTCTTTGCTTACATTCCAAACCCTCTATATGGAGAGTGCTTAAAATGCTTGTGAATTAAAAAGCATTCCCCTTTCCAGCTTCTATTAAACTTGCAAAGAGGAAGATGTAAGGGGAACAAAGAGGTTTACATCCCAGAGTTTGAAGTTGTTCTCTCTGCGCTGTCTGGTGGAAAACATTGAAGTGCACAAACTCATTGTAACAGTCGCCATAGTCATTTCCCCAAGGAGAGTCCAAAAACAGAGATGGCTGGCTGACTCATATTGACAAACTGGCCCTGAGGCTTTCCATCTGTGACAAGAGCAGGTCTTTTGTAAGGTTAATGGTTCTTAATTGCCAAATGATCCCCTACCACAAATGGTTTGTATCACAACAGGGGTCAGCACAGTACAGCCCTACGGTTGCTTTGTGGTCCTTGAACCCTCCAGCTCCCCTTTGATATCAGTTTTGGGCCTGCTCTACATTGGTTAACATACCCAAAAAATCTTTATCAAAACCTGATGTGAACTCTGACTACTTCCCTCAGTTCCCAAATTTCTAGCATTGAAGTAACTTAAAAGTTCACCAGAGTATTTAGAGATATAGTGGGCCCTCAGTATTCCCCCATGGATACCAAAATGTGTGGATCCTCAAGTCCTGTTAAAATGGTATAGTATAGTAAAATGGTATGCCATATATAAAATGGCAAACAATTCAAACACAAAGTGCTGGAGAGAGTTTGAGAGTACAGTAGGATGTGCCTACACATCAGTGTAGTGTTCAGCGTGTAGCAATAACACAATTTGCTTTTTGCAATATTTTTTCCAAATATTTTTGAGACTGTGGTTGGTTGAATCTGTGGGTGCAGAACTCATTGGTACAGAAAGCTGGTTGTACTGTTTAGACATCCAAAGAAAAGGGGAGGTCAAAGTGATCAAGGGAAGGTGCGAACAGCAAATAGAAAAGTTCTAGGTGTGAATTATTTTCAGTGTCTTAGTCTTTAAGAAATTTGGAGACTGCAGGAAAATTTCATGGGGTGTATGTGGCAAAATTCTTATTTGGGGGCAAATGCTTTCATCCCCCATCCTGTCCCATAGCTTTTATGGCTAATAAGTCACAAGTAAACTAATCTCTGTGATTATGCTTAGCTTTTTTTTTAAAACGAACTGTGTTACCAGCTATTACAACATTCGGTGACAATTTCATAAGTTAATGATGCTTTGCATGAAGAGCTACTTCCTTTTCTTTTTATCTGTATGGGAACTTTGCAGGGTTTCCGGAAGGATAAAATTGGATAAGAATTACTCTTTAAAATCTATAGAAATCTAATTTGTTAAGCCTACTTTTCAAAGCCTCAGTGTAACAATGGTGAAGATTTTTATAACAATCTAAGCTGTATCTCCTTTGAGTGGTCTTGGAAGCTTTTTTTTTTTTGCTCCCTGAGGTTGTTACAGATCTCGCCAACAAATAGGGATGAACCAGATGTTCATGGGGACTTCCTTTGGACATGAAAACCGTGGCCAAAATGTTCTTTAAACAAGACTTACTTCATTTTAGTTGATTCCATTGCATTTCTGGACAGGAGTCTTCTTTTTCTCTAAATGATCCATCCATAAAACCAGCACAATGACATTGTGGTAACATGGTGCCCATCATATTTGGCTATACAAAGCCAGATCAGAGTGAGGGCAATGTTTCCTGCTCTTACTCTGAATGGGCATTTGTCTTGTTTCATAGTCTCTTACCCTGAATTATTGCTGCACCCTGACTGGGGAAGTGTGGGGAGATTTTTCAGGAGTTGCATTCCCTCCTCATTTGATACTCTCATGTTTGTGGATGCCCTGTTACTGACTCACACACACTTGGTTGTGTCTCACCCAGAGCGATCCTTGCCACCCATTCAAGAAATCGCGTTTGCCTGTTCCTCTAAAACCCTCGAAGTCCCTGGGCAGCGTTTCCTCCGGTTCCTTCCCTCACAAGCCAGATTTTCATCTTCAGCATCGCATGTTCAACCTGGATGAGGATCTGAAAGGAAGCTGCAGGCAGTGGCCCCAGCCACTTAATGAATTACACCCAAGCAAAGCTGAAAGCAGAGCAGGATCTGGTCACGATCGGATATTGGTAGGAGGTAGGTAAGCAGATACAGGCAAAAACCACACCGAATGCATTTATCAGTGTTAATATATATTGTATTTATATCCTGTTCTTCAGCCACAAAATCTCTCAGAGTAGCCTGAAATCGTTGATTTGACAGTTCCCTACCATCAGGCTTGCAATCTAAATAAGGTGCAGCACACAAGGAAAAGGGAATGGCAGTGGGGGTGGGTTAAATCCGGCAGAAACTGCTGGTTCTCTCCTTTTCTCTCTTAGCTGTTGGGAAGGCCTGTCCTCTGCTTCTGGGCCTAGGCAGGATGGAGCTGTGCCAGCCTCTTCTTCTTCTCTCCCTCTGCGGCGAGGGTAGTGGCAGCTGCAGTGGAAAGAATGCCTTTCTTTCACACTTTTCCCTTTAATGTCCACAAATCACTTTGCAGAACTGCTGGGTTAGAGCATCTGTCTAGGATTTTAGTTGAGCTCCCCTCAAGGCTGTAGGCTGCAGATATGTACAAACCTGCTCTTATGTAATGCCCAACACTCATAGAATCATAGAGTTGGAAGAGACCCCAGGGGCCCTCCAACCCAACCCCCTGCCATGCAGGAACACACATCAAAGCACTCCCTTTGACAGATGGCCATCCAGCCTCTGCTTAAAAGTCTCCAAAGAAGGAGACTCCACCACACTCCATTGAGCCAGCATCTTCCACTGCCAGACAGCTCTGACCATCAAGAAGTTCTTCCTAAGGTTCAGGTGGAATCTCCTTTGCTGCAGCTTGAACCCATTGCTCCTTGTCCTAGTCTCTGGAGCGGTGGAAAACAAGGCCGCTCCCTCCTCGACATGACATCCCTTCAAATGTTTAAACATGGCTATCATGTCCCCTCTTAAGCTTCTGTTCTGCAGGCTAAACATCCCCAGCTCCCTAAGCTGTTCCTCATAGGGCATGGCTTCCAGACACGTCACCATTTTGGTCACCATCGTCTGGACACTCCAGCTTGTCAATATCCTTCTTGAAATGAGGTGCCTAGAACTGGACACAGTATTATTCTAGATGAGGTCTAACTAAAGCAGAATAGAGTGGTACCATTACCCCCCTTGATCTAGACACCACACTCCTGTTGATGCAGCCAAGAATCGCGTTGGCTTTCTTGGCTGCTGCGTCACATTGCTGACTCATGTTCAGCTTGTGGACCACCCAGACTCCTAGATCCCGTTCACATCTACTGTTATCCAGCCATGTTCCCCCATCCTATATTTGTGCGTTCTATTTTTTTCTGCCCAAATGCAGGACTTTACATTTCTCTCTGTTGAAATTCATTTTGTTAGCTTTGGCCCAGCTCTCCAATCTGTTAAAGTCATTTTGAATTTTGATCCGTTTTGAATTTTGATCCACTCTGCATGTGTAGCACAGTGTATGCCTGTGTGTGTCACTTTAACAGGATGGCAGCCATGGATTGCAATTACAAAATTTTTGTGGGATTCTTATCAAATTTCTGTCCATAGGACTGTTTTTGGGTGAAGCCTTACACTCTGCAAAAGAATGTGAATGTATCTACTCTTATATGAGGAGATAAATGCCTCATGCCACAATATATAACAGATGCTGCAATATATTGCAGTGCCTGTGTGCTTCATCCTTAGATGATGTAAGATGTGCGATTCCTTATACGTAGTGGAAAGTCAGTGTATAAACTATGTGCCTAAATAGTGAGAAGTCTGTGTTTGTCTCCAAGGGGAGTAATATAGGTGTGTGTGTGTGTGTGTGTGTGTGTGTGTGTGTGTATGTATTAGCCCATTTCAATAAAATAGCCCAAGATATCATTTACCTGCCAGCTCATTCTCCCATGTTAAAAAAAAGAATCCTTAGATTCCATTTGTGCTTAAATCGAGTAAATCTAATGGAGTAAAGCTAAATCTGCCTGTTTGGACTATATGGTTGGTTACAAATTGGGAGCCTAGTTAATTAGAAAGTATGACAGGGACTTCCAGACAGATACAGATTACCTGATAAATGGTGAAGTACTCTCCGTCCTCCAAGTCTTAAGCAAATAGGGGTGGGGATCCATGCCTGTTTCAACAGCAGGGAAGGATGTAGGACTGGCTTTTGGCTCCGTGGAAGACGAAGAGGCACATTGGTTCCATCAGGCATTAAAAAACAAACAAACTGTGCCTTAGGAACTGCGGATGATGACCTCTGTGAGACCAGGCTGGTTGTTTATTTTGTCTAGTACGGCGCTCTCCAGGTGTTGTGGGCTGCCAGTCCAGGAAGCCCTGGCCAACAAGGCCGTTGGTTGGGCATTCTGGCGGTTGGAGCTCTAAACCCTTTGAGGACACCAGGTTGCACCTGTTTACTCCTCTCCTCTGACTGGCAGCACCTCTGCAGGATTTTGGCAAAAGGTCTTTCCTGTCACCTGCTACCCAGCTCTACCAACGGGAGACTGAAAATGGCCCAGGGTATGAGAAGGAGACACACGCTGCCACTTTGATTAAAATCCGAGAGCACTTCAGCTGCTTTAAAAGATTTTCTTTTTCAAAAAAAAAAAAAGGGGAGCATTCCAGTTCTAGTTCTCCTTTACTGCATCTGTTTGGGGCCGTCTGTTGCCTGCAGGGCAGTTCATTCTCAATGTCGCTGGATCAGCCTGCCCTGTCCAAACCCAATGTCACAAGGAAAAGACTAGATGCCAAGGCAGTGGGAGACTGGTGGAGCAGGAGTATTTATGTCCTTGGCCTGTTGCTTCATTTTGCTGCCAGTTGCCTGCCTCTGTCTGGAAAAAAAAAATTGGTTGGAATTTGGAATGGGACTTACATTTTTGTAAGTGAACTTAATTATGTCGAATCGAATCTCATACGGTAAGTCCTCTGCTTAGGGGGATAAGATCCCTGCAAAACTGGAAAAAAATGCAAATAAAAATAAAGTCCTTTAAGTCCTCCAGTGCAACACTATGGTCCACTTCTGGTGGAGGTAGACCATGGAATCACTGGAGGACCTAGAGATTCCTAGAGAGAATGTATTTTTTCCCATGGCAGGGGCAAATAGAGTAAGAGTCATTTTTAATAAATAAATAAATAAAATGAATGAAATAAAATCTCCCACAATTAAATCCATGAGTGCTGAACCTGTGAAAGTGGAGGACCCACCGCAGTTTTGTGACATCTGTATTTGCCCAGGGCCTGCTGTGATTTAGCACAGTACGGGCACCCCTTACAGAGTGGTAGCTAGTGGGTCGACTGATACGCCATGGCCCTCATGTACAGTGAGCACATGCATGTGTTCTGACCCTCCTGAGACACATCCGGATACTAGCTAGGAAGTGCTGGAGTGCTCGATCCACAACGGAAATGCCCGGTGCACACCAGAAGTACCCAGTGTGCCTCAGAAGTGCCTATCTGAACGCTCTCTCCAGTGCCCTGAAGCACATCTTCACAACTGACAAGTCGGGTTTCCTTGTATTTCTGCAACGTAGCTAAGGATTTAAAGCGTAGACCATAATGTAGACTGCTCAACTGTTAAAGGAGGTGGGTTCTTAGTTGCCTTTGAGGCAGGGCTAGAAAAGAAGAAGGAAATGCCACCAGTGGAAGACTGGCATGAGAAATCACTGCAGCAAACCATGAGTTAAGGAGGACTAGCACTTGTGCTCCCCTCACATTATCCAGAATATGTCCTTGTGCGCAACAGCTGCATTTCTTCCAGCAGCACCAGACATTAAATCCTTTTCCCTGTCCACAGTGTTAAAATGATCTACTTTATCTGTCTCCAAGCAAACAAGTGTCTTCATAAAATTTTTTAGTGTTCTGCAACCATTTTATTTATTAGACTTATTCTCTTATGTACCACTTTATCCAAGAGGAAAGCGCATTGGGGGACCTGAGATAATGTGCATAATAAATAAGATGCAATCATTAACATTTTCTTTTTTCTCTCCCCCTCTCTCACACACATGTGCTGCTGCTACAAAACAGCAAGGGAGATCAGCAAGAGCAGAGAGCTGTCAGTAGAGGGTGTAAGTGCAGAGGGGAGCAGAAAGGCTTGGCTTGTTATTCACTTCTTTATTATTTCCATTTATCTAAGAAGAACCTTGTAGGAGCAAACCAAAGACTGACCCAGTACACCCTCCTGTTTCCTACAGTGACTAGCTAGAAGCCTCTAGGAAATTGAAAATGTCATGTCCTGGATAACTTGCTCTCAAAAAACTTTGCTCAGAGTTTCAAAAGGAAGCATTTATTAAGAAAAGCAAGCAGCTTTTCCAAAAGTTGCTGGGACTAAGGCAGCTAAGATGGTTACAGGTTTTATACCTTGTTGTACAAATTTAGGCATGCACACCAAGGATTGGTTAAAAGTCATAAATGTCAAGTCACCCCAAGAATGTAAGCATTTTTCCATGTCTTCCATTATTTACCTATCTTTCATCCTGGGAGCAAGGGCAAGTTCCTGTCTCCTTATCTTGGCATGGTCTGGGTCTCATAATACCTTCTCACTAATCTGCTATTTCCCACCCCCACAAGATTAACTCAAGACTGAAATATCTAAATTTAGATTTAAATATTCAAATATTTATTTATTTATTAAAGGCTTCTGGAGACTAGAATTCAAATCCCTGCTGAGACATTGGGTCCCTGTTGCTGCTGGAGCTGTTGGTGTCCAGCAGCAGGGCTTTCCAAGACTCCCTGTGAGAGGGGCCCCGTGGAGCCTCAGGGGTCCACAGATCCCAGGTTAAGAAACACTGGCCCAGACAATAGGATTGGCATTCAAAATGACCTCGACAGAGGATCAGGTGTTCTAATGTGCTCTTCAGATTGCTCCACATGAAGGTCAGCTGTGCTCCCAGATCACTGAGATCCTTCGTTCTTTCTGTTTTCTTAGTCTCTTCAATATTTATCATCTTCTCCCCCCCCCCGTCTTTTTCCTAGCTGAGTCGTTGATCAAACTGGATAGATCTGAAGTGGATATTAGCTTCGTCAGTGTTGAGAGCAAAGGCAAAATGTCCACGAAGGATCAAAGCACCTGCCAAGGTACCCGAGAGAGACCCACAGTGATATCAAGTGGGGGAGGAAAGTTTACTTGGCAAATAATTTGGCCCCTTTGTTGCTTGTATATGTAATTGCCCGTAACAACTCATTTGCCAGAGTTAATTACTCCCTGTTTTATTTATTTATGTAATACCCCACCTTGGAAGTAGAATAATAGCACTATAACAGTGTAGTGCAGAAATGGCCACAGACTTGATTTTCCTGGTCTCTTTGATGTGTTATTATCTTCTGTCTTTCCACTTGTTTCCCAGCTGAGTCTTTGGTCCAACTGAACACCTCTGACATAGATGTCAGCTTGGTCAGTGTTGGAAGCCAAGAGGGAATGTCTAGCAAGTATCAGAGCACAAGCCAAGGTATGAGTTGATACCCAGGGTTATGCCGGGAAGGGGAGGGAGCAGGGATAAACTTGGCCCAGAAGCTTCTTGGTGACTTATGTTGACGTAACCCCAGTTGCACCAGCGTAAGTACTTTTTTGGACATTGAGTAGGAAGGGATTTGGTGCCTCCTCGTGTAATGCTTATGCAAGGGTATGGGGAAGAGAAGGTGAAGAGGGGACGTGATAGCTACGTTTAGATATTTGAAGAGATATCATATGGAGGATGGAGCAAGCCTGTTTCCTACTGCTCCAGAGACTAAGATACAGAGCAATGGCTTCAAACTTTGGGAAAAGAGATTTCACTGAAATATTAAGAAGAAGTTCTTGATGGTAAGAACAGTTTCACAGTGGAATACACACTGCCTCAGGGTATGGTGGAGTCTCCTTCTTTGAAGGTTTTTAAACAGGTGCTGGATGGCCATCTGTCAGGAATACTTTGATGATGTATTCCTGCATGGCAGAATGGGGTTGGAATGGAGGGCCCTTGGGGCCTCTTCTGGCTCTTTGACTCTACCCACCCTAGTCTGCAGCTGGACAGTGACTTCTCTTGTGCTATCTGGGCACTCTTTAGCTATAGGGTTCACCATTGCTTGTCTGAGGAAAAGGAGCATATTTGGTTCTTTTGGATGTCAGGCATAAGCATATGATCTGGGCCTGGACCTACGTCGTAAACCATTCCTTTGCTTACTGTTCCTTTGTGGAAGTTAATTGCCCTCCCCTTCACCACTGTTCATAGCTTTTCAGCATTATGTACCTAATTACCAAATGACAACGGTCTCTGAGATTCCCACCACGGCCTCACAAAGAGCTGGACTTTTTTGGAAGAGTCACTGGGATTTATGAGAACTGTTTCCAATAAGAATAATGAGATGTGTACCCAACTCCCGATGCACCCAGTGCTACAGCATTTCTCTGATCCTGCCTGTGAATTAGGAAAAAGAAAAGAGTAGTTGATGAATACATTTTGAAATGCTTAAAGCTTTCCCACTATAGCCTTTTTCCCCCTCTCCCCCACTGTGTGAATTTCTTGAAATGTAACCGAATCGCTTATTGCAGGTTGTAAGTCAGCCTAATTGCGTTGCGAGTCTGGTATGAAGGCTTCTGTTTCTCGAGACCAGAGAAGCTTCCAACGTTTCACTTGCCACCAGGGATATCTTCCCCTCTTGAAATGGAATCATGAATAGAAATTTGGGAAGAACACTTGTGGCTTGTGAATGTGCTGCCGAAGAAATCCGGCTTAGTTAGCAAGGAAATCCCAGCGGAATTATGGATGGGCCCAGGGCAGGGGAGATACTTGGATTGGAGGTTATGAGAAAAGAGTGTTAGATGGAGGTGTGATGGAATAGGGTGTAAGGTGCAGAACGCAAGTGTAAAATTTTCCATGCTTGCAGACTTTGCGTGCAAAAGGCCCCACATCCAGTCCATGGGGGCCAGGGGGTAGCCCCCCACCGTGGGCTGGAGCTCCTCAGCATCAATTCCAAACGTCTCCATTTTCCTCTGCAGTACCTATGAAATGGAGGTATTTGGGGGGTAGCATGGAGTTCTAGGGGTGTTGTGGGTATTTTTCTGTGTTTTCATGTGTCAGGGGAATTCTGCATGATTTGGGGGCAAAATTGTGCAGTTTTTTTTTTAAATTGAGATGAGAGCTTTGGAGTACTGGTGGAAGGGTCCAAGGGCCACAAAAGCAGCTTTGTGGGGTGCTGTGCAGCTGTGGGCCGCACCGTGTCCGCCCCTCACGTTGGCCTAGGTAGGGGGTTGGGCTAAAGGGCCCTTCTGGTCTTTTCCAGTTCTGATTCTATGATCTTTGTCAAAACCTGGTGTGTGCTGTTGTAAGCTGCCACGTGTCCTGAACCAGAAAAAAAGGTTGTGTGGTGGTGATGATAAGGGTGATAACCAGAACAATAATGATGATGCCAGTTAGTGTATACCAGAGGTGGGCAGCCTGCTGCCTTTTTGAAATTTTGCACTATAATCCAGGCATTGTGGGGACACAGAAAATGTGTGCAATGGGGAAGCCTGGAGAGACAGGGCTGCAAAAACAGCCTTAAGTGCCACATATGGCCTGATAGCACATGTTGACTTCCCTGTGAGCTAGATACCAGCTGCCTGACCAGCTACAAGCAAATTTCCTAGATGCCTGATTTTACCATTTAGAGAATTCTGGTGGCAGAACAGTGCTCTCTTATTCTGTCTCATTTTGCTTTCAGAAACAGAAACGAATAAAGCAGAAGCAGAAGCACCAACTTCGAAAGGGCTTGATCAAGAGTTCAGTCTCCCGGATAAGCAGGACATAGATGCGACTACCATGGCGAGTGTGCTCTCTCTGAAGCCGAGCGGCACAAGCCTCGAGGCGTTTGACTGTGACGCTGTTGATGATGTCAAGGAGCTGAGACAAAGAATTAAGGATCTGATGTCCAAGCTGGCAAAATATCATCTGCTGATGACCCGCTTTTCCATGCCTCCTGAGCAACTGCCTCCCAGCATTCATCTGAGTGTTGCCCATAGCAATGAGGGCCTGCCAGTGGGTGGTCACTGTTCTCCAGAACCAGCGGGCGAGAAACACGAGTCACAGACCTTGTCGGAGGCACCCCAGCAAGTGGACTACGGCGTCCAGGTGGACGATCTCTCTTCTTCCCTCTTGGAGGAACAGAACGAAGCGATGGTGGAGAAGCTCAGGGAACTGCTTTTGGAGAACGAGGCAGAGCTTGAGAAAGAGCAGATTGCTAACATGCATCTCCTGGACAAAGTGTGCCGCTTGCAAAAGAAGCTGAAGGGAGTTTCCCTGGAAGGGTGAGTAGCTATTTTCGATTAAAAGAAAACATCCAAGGAAAGGATTTGGAAATGAGTGGCATGGATGAGCAAAGGCACACATATTTCATGAAGAAAATTGTCTGTGGGGCTTTGAGCTTATGCATTCATTTATTCATTTATATCCTTTGTTTTCACCCAAAACTGAGAGACCACTCAAAATTGTGACTTCTGTAAGGTGGCTAAACTGAGGCTGTCATACTTTGGCCATAGGATGAGAAGACCCAACACTCTAGAAAAGATAACAGTGCTTGGTAAGGTAGAAGGTAGTAGCAGGGCAGTAACAAGGGGACGGCAGTTCTCTCATCCATGGGGTCACCTTCAGTTGAAGTCGACTTGATGGCAGGTAACAACAACGTTTTATAAGTCATAACTTTAGGCTTGGGGGAATTACATTTTTTATCAGTACATTTCAGGTTCACAGTACATGATAAGATGATGGAAGAGGAGGGTTCCCTTCTGCCACCTTTCTATAACTGATAGCAAAATTGTACAAATAGATACTGTAATGAAAAATACTTCACAGAATGCAGGGCAGACCCTTCCTCTGTTTGTTTCTCTGTTAAAACAGGGGAAACAGTAAACAGAAATTTGATTGGCTTCACTTCAAGATAGTTGCTTTGGGAAGTTAAATTGGTTCTAAATTTCACCACCGCTTCATATCCGTAAAAGTTGCCCAGCTCCTGACTTTCCCACAGCTCTGAATAATCAAGGCAGAAAGAAAAATATCCCAAGCAATCATTGGTATTATCAACAAATATTGTTAATCCAAAAATCTATGTCTACGCTGGCAGTACAGTCGAAACAAAACTTAATAATGCTTCAGCAAAAGAAATCTAAATTTTATTTTCACTGCAAACTGTGGCCACATCACATGGTGCATAATATGTTGTTGAATCAAATTTTCCTGGGTGAGCAGCCTGCTGCTTTGCAGATGCTTTAGACTATGGCTCTCACTATCCCATGCAGCCAGTGATCAGGAATTTTGGGAGTTATAGTCCAGCACATCTTGAGGACACAGCGACTGGAATCCTGTTAATTAGTCCCAGCTAGAGGAATCTCATCAAAAGGACTGTTGAACGCACGGGTAAGTCCTATTGAGTTAATGGAGCTCCAGTAGTCAGGACAAGCAATAGGATCAAGGCCACGTTTTCCTGTCCCTCAACTAGTTCTTTTGAATTATTTGTTTTTTTTTTTAAACATGTGAATAATTATCGCCTGGTCAGGCTGACATCAATACCAGGAAAGATCCTAGAACAGATCATTAAACAGTCAGTTTGTGATTACTTAGAACGCAGTGCCGTAATCACTAAAAGTCAACATGGATTTCTCAGAAATAAGTCATGCCAGACTAATCTTATCTCCTTTTAGGATAGGGTTACAAGCTTGATAGATGAAGGAAATGCTGTAGATGTAGCATATCTTGATTTCAGTAAGGCCTTTGACAAAGTTCCCCATGACATTCTTGCAAAGAAGCTAGTAAAGTGCGGGCTGGGCAGGGCTACTGTTAGATGGATTTGTAATTGGTTGACCGACTGAACCCAAAGGGTGCTCACCAATGACTGCTTTTCATCCTGGAGAGAAGTGAATAGTGGGGTGCCGCAGTGTTCTGTCCTGGGTCCACTGCTATTCCACATCTTCATCGATGACTTGGATGAAGGAGTAGAGGGCATGCTGATCAAATTTGCGGATGACACCAAATTGGGAGGGGTTGCTAATACTCCAGAGGACAAGATCAACATTCAAAATGACCTGGACAGATTGGAGAGCTGGGCCAAAGCTAACAAAATGAATTTCAACAGAGAGAAATGTAAAGTCCTACACTTAGGCAGAAAAAGTGGAATGCACAAATATAGGAGAGGGGATGTGTGACTGGATAGCAGTACGTGTGAAAGGGATCTAGGAGTCTTGGTAGATCACAAGCTGAACATGAGTCAGCAGTGTGATGCAGCAGGCAAGAAAGCCAACACGGTTCTTGGTTGCATCAATAGGAGTATGGTGTCTAAATAGAGGGAGGTAGTGGTACCACTCTATTCTGCATTGGTTAGGCCTCATTTGGAATACCGTGTCCAGTTCTGGGCACCTCAATTCAAGAAGGATATCGACAAGCTGGAACGTGTCCAGAGGAGGGCAACCAAAATGGTGAAGGGTCTGGAAGCCATGAAGCCCTATGAAAAACGGCTTAGGGAGCTGGGTATGTTTAGTCTACAGAAGAGAAGGTTAAGAGGGGACATGATAGCCATGTTTAAATATCTGAAGGGATGTCATGTTGAGGAGGGAGCGGCCTTGTTCTCTGCTGTTCCAGAAATTAGGACAAGGAGCAATGGATTCAAGCTGCCGGAGAAGAGATTCCACCTTAACCTCAGGAAGAACTTCCCGACGGTCAGAGCTGTCTGGCAGTGGAATATGCTGCCTGGGAGTGTGGTGGAGTCTCCTTCTTTGGAGGTTTTTAAGCAGAGGCTGGATGGCTAGCTGTCGGGAATGCTTTGATGTGTGTTTCTGCATAGCAGGGGGTTGGACTGGATGGCCTTGTGGTCTCTTCCAACTCTGTGATTCTGTGAACATTTTGGCTGTTTTAGTAGTAAGTGGAGAAAAATTGTTATTGTTGTGTGCATTCAAGTTGTTTCCAACTTACGGTTGGAAACAAGGCAAACCTGTTACAGGCTTTTCTGGGCTTGAGAGCATGTGGTGCACCCAAGGTCACCCGGTAGATTTCCGTGGCCAAGCAGGGAATCGAACGCTGGTCTCCTGGATTATTGGCAGGTGCTCAAACCACTATACCACACTGACTTGTCGGTTCTGAAGACCACTCCGCAAATAGTTTCAGGCACCTTGGGTATCTCCTCAGTCCTTTTCATCTCCTTTTTTGCTGTCTCCACAGGCTCAGACTGGTGGCCTATGTTTGCAACGTGATTTTTTTCCTCCCTTTTGCAGGCCCGACTCCCCGCTCTACTCGCCAGCGCCCGAGGATTCCTGCCAGCGCCAGAAAATCCAAGAGAGCCACCGCATCTGTGCGGCCTACCACCAGCACTTGACCAACCTGATCAGGGCGTTCGAGGAGCTCCTGCAGGCCAGCGAGGTGGACTATTACGTGGCTGAGGGCTTCCGGGAGCAGCTCAACCAAAGTGCCCGGCTGTTTGAGAGGCTGGAACAGCAATGTCTGTATGGTGGGTGGTTCCAACGCCTTGCGAGTAACGATGCGCAACAGGGAGGGGACAAAGCACATCCCATGAGATGATATTGAGCTGTAGTTCCCAGGCTTCCTCACCACTGGCTGTGCAGTTAGGTCCTGTTTAGCACTTGTGTTGTGTAAATTGTGCCATGACCCAGTGAACGGCTGGAACAGCCATGCATCGGGGGCGCAGCTGTGGACAGGGGGCAAAAATGAAGGCATTCTGTTAGTCCCTCCCAAATAATTTTGCTCCTCAGTGAATTTTTCCTCCACTTCCCAAGTTTCTAGCATTGTAGTAATGGAAAATGTCAGACAGTCGGCCCTCCAGATTTGTGGGTTTAACTTTCACGGATTTGATTATTTGCAAGTTTCTTCGACCCCTGTCCCCCGAAGTACAGTCAGACTTTCACATATTCAGGTTTGACTTGCGGGTTCTTCCTCCTCCTCCAGGCACTGTCTGGCCAGCTCAGGACAGCTCACAACTTGATTTCTCAGCAGCACAAGCACTCTCCTGAGGTTCTCCCACACCCAAGGAAGGAGATGGTTGAGAGAGAGGAAGTATAGGGACCCACCCCTTTCCCTCTCCTTTTGCTGACCTGGTTTGGACCCTGGGTGCCTACCATGCCTCAGACCCCCTTCCAACACACACACATTTTGATATTTGCAGTTTCTCCACTTTTGTGGGGGGTCCTGTGCCCCAGTCCTAGCAAATGTGAAAGGCTGATTGTATAGTTTAGGCGTTGAAAAACAAGGGACAGGCAAAATGACCAAGGGAATATGATTCACAGCAAATAGAAAAGTTCTAGGGGTGAATGATTTTCAGAAATGCAGCTGCCTGCATAATGGCATTTATGCCAAAAGCCATAAGAGAGTTCCTGCCAACTTTTGGAGGGCCATACTTTGCCCATTCTTATCCGCAGTCACACATCTCAGTTGTGAAGGAACACGAACTAGCTCATCATTTCCTGTTGTTTTGTCTGCGCCCCAGAAGGTATAGCAATGCTTGATGGTTTGGCAGACTGTCTCTAAAGGCAGTGGACTCTCTCCTTCATTAGATTTTTTTTGCAAGAGGCTGTCTAGAGATATGGGCTAGAATCACATCAGTATGCAGATAATACCCCACCTCATATCTATTGCTTCCAGCTTTTGAGCCTGGTGGACATAGTAAGCTCTGTCTGGCAGCTGTTTGGAACTGGATGAAGCTGAAGAAAATTCAGATTAATCAAGATGCGATAGAAATGCTGTTGGTTGGTGGGGCATAAGGGTCCTGGATTAGTTGTTCAGCCCATTAAAAATATTTGTAAACGAACAGAGGCCAAGATTGTATTGGGAGAGTGTAAAGTTCTGCCAGCTGAGTTATGCAAGAGGTCCAAAGAAGGAGGAATGTAGGAAGGAGAGGATGGCCCAGTGGCATTCTCCCTGGTGTATGCCCTAACCAATCAGAGGCTTTTGGGGTCAGGGCAAAGCCACTCCCAGCATTGTCCAGCTGCTGTTGTGCAGCCTGGGGCAGCCGTTGTACAAAAAGATGCTGGATACCCCCTTGTGCAACATCTGAGAAAGCAAAACCCCAATTCAGCTGGGTACCAGTATCAGCAGAGGGCTGAGAATATGCCCCCTGGACTCATCAGAAATGTAGCTTTGCAGACGTGGACACCAGTCGGGCCAACGCTTCAAGCTCTGAGGTCATTTTGTTTGTGGGTGGGAAGAGATTTTCCTTTGAGCCACAGTGTTACGGCTTGCATATCTTTGCAATATCCTCGAAAGACTGAGTGTATTCAATTACCATATATCAAATTCTTTGCATTGGAAATAAGTTTCTCCTGCGAATAAACATTAAAATGCCTTTCCGTTCAAATCAGCAGATGGTATCATATATACTAATGAAGTTGCTGACAACTGAGACAATTCAATATATCTTTGCACAACAGGGTAGCATTGAATCACAAGTTTAAAAATAAAACGGAGGGCTACGGCAGAATGTTCAAGCCTGCTGAGAATCGGAACGTACAGCGGCAGTCGGGGCCGACTGCAGTGCTGGGGAACAGAGGGCTCTCTGGATGTTCTTGGGATTGCATGTCCCATTGTCTCTGACCTGAGGGCTAATGGGTGTCACATTCCACCAACATTTAGAGGGCTGCAGGTTGCCCAACCCTGGTCTACCATTTCTTTGAGAACTGTTTCATGGGGAATGGATTTGAGGTCTTCTCTTTGGTGTTTGTTGTGAATGTTTTTCAAACCAAATAACTGAGAGAAAAAAATCCTCTTGGTGTAGTTTTGAAGACTCTCTTTTTGTCCCTCTTCCCCTTTGCAGGAGAGTCAATAGAGGATGAAATGGCTCAACTTGGTGGCCTTGCGAAAAGGTAAACGCAGCATTGGTGTTTGCTCACTGTTATTTTCCCTGGGACCTCGCAAGATTTCTTTGAATTCAAAACAGAGTGCTAGCATTTTGGGGTCTAAAAATTACATCCAGACAAGTGCTGGGAGTCCAGCTGGATCATGTCATACACCTTCCCTGAATGTTCTTTGTCGTTCCTTCCTTTGAGGGAATCAAGGAACTAATAACATGGACAAAATCAAGGCCAAACAAGGGATGTGCTCACTTCTTTGTGCTCTCTGTGATTCGTGTTGTTGTTGTGTGCCTTCAAGTCGTTTCTGACTTACGGTGATCCTCAGGTGAACCTATCATGGTTTTTTTGGGGCTGAGAGTATGTTACACACCAAGGTCACCCAGTAGGTTTCCATGGCCAAGTGGAGAATCAACCACGGGTGACTCTGAAGTTTTTCAGCTTAATGACTTCAGAAACTTCTGGGGCGGCTGATGGCCAATGCAGGAACATTCAAGTGGGTGGAGAGAAAATCCTTGAGAGGGACAGACACTCCCAGTGTTTGTTGTGTTTGGAGGAGGAACAGGGTTCTGCTTGAGGAGGGAAAGATCCTGTAAGAGTATGTGTGCATGACTCCAAGTCGCTGGTTGACTTAGTGCAACCCCATGAATTTCATAGGGTTTTCTTAGGCAAGGAGTACTCAGTGGTGGTTTGGCACTGCCTTCTGCAACCCAGCCTTCAAGCACTTGGTATTCTTTGGTGGTCCCTCATCCAAGTGTTAAGCAAGCCTGACCTGGCTTAGCTTCCAAGATCAGATGGGATCTGGTGCCTTGAATGTATCTTTTAGAAGCTCCTGTCCAAAACTTGACCATCCCTCTTGTTCTAAATGCTTTCCCAAAAGAAACGGTCCCTTGACATGATCCAGAACTAGTGATTGGCTATCTGACCTCCTCCTTTTTTCCCCTCCCCGTAGATTATCTGAGATGTCACAAAAATCATCCTGTTTAGAATCATCCAGGCACAAAGAAGAAGCAGCAACAGCAGAGGTGGAGGGGGAAAACTTGGCTGTTGAGCCCAGCAAATTTCACCCAGGTAAACTCCCACCTAGCAGAGCTGGTTTTCCGGCATCAGTAGTGAACTGAACTCATTGACCGCTGAGATCTCCTCCGACTCTGTCATGCTAGATTTCTCGTACTACGCGCTTACTAGGTGTAGAGCAGCGGCACAGCCTGAGGGGTTGGTTAGATGCAGCTGTCTGACATCTGGTACATGCTCCCCATGGATACCTCAGCAATTCCCTGCCACTACCACAGCTGAATTTGTCCCCCAGCACATCTTGCTGATTTCATCCAGATTGCTGTTTCCCATGCTGGTGCTGAGAGAGAGACCCTTCCCTTGACTGCTGCTGTTAGGGGGCTTCGGGTCAGTTTTGACTTAAGGGGACCCTATCGTGGGTAGATAATAGATGTTTGTTCTTTGCTGGCCAAGGGAATAGAACCAGGCCTAATGTTAAGTTACAGGAGAGTAGATTTCAGTTGAAGATTAGAAGAAACTTCTTGTTGGTAAGAGTGAGTTGGTAGTGGAACCTGTTGCCTAGAGAGGTGGTGGCGTCTCTTTTTCTGTGCATCCTCAGAAAGAGTGGACTTCCATCTGCGGAAGATGCACTAGTTGGAGATCCTGTGTTGAGCAGGGGGTCAGGCTCGATGGCCTGGAGGGGCCCTTCTGACTCTGTGATTCTAGGATTCTGTGATTTATCCCTTCCCAGCTGCCATCTCCTTTTCCTTGTCTTTTGTGCCTTTTTCAGTTGTAAACCTGAGAGCAGGGAGTTGTCAAACAAATGATTTGTAAACCACTCTGAGAGCCTTTCTGGGGAAAGAGTGGGATATAAATGCTCTGAGGAAATAAATATCCAGAGAAGCTTTGCCATTGCCTTCCTCTAGGGCTGAGAGAGTGTGACTTGCCCCAGGTCACCCACTGGCTGAGTGGGGATGCAAACCCTGGTCTCCCAGGATCCTAGCCTGACACTCAAAATGCTACAACATGGTGGCTCTTCTTCTCTGCTTGGCCAGTAAGGAAAGAGGATTGGTGGTGTGTGTAGGGGTGTGTGTATCAGAGACAGAAAATATGCACACCCATGCATGTGACTCCAGACGCCAAAGCCAGCGTCCCTTGGTGTCCTGGGGGGCAAGGTGCAGGGGATCTCCCTCCCACCCGGTGTTTCGTCTTCTCTGTTTGTCTTTTTTTTTCAGTCTCTGTTTCAGTTCCACCGCACCGCTGCCTCATGGGTATTTTTTTTTCTTTTTTGGTAGTCCTTCAAAGAAAGAAACTAGGGTCTGACAGTTGATGATTAAATTATGTGGTTTCCAGCTCTATAAAAGCCGGGGTTGTGTTTCCTTGGGATTAGAGCACGCTACATAATTGATAGGGGGAGTGTGGGTTGACCTGGAAATTTACACCCGGTGCAATCGATGCTCGCCAGGCCGCTCTGCTAGAGGCTGAGTTGAAAGCAGGCGCCGCTCAGGAAAGGCTCGGGTAAAATAAAGCGGCGGGGTTGGTCCTTTTTCCCTTTCCCTTTTCTTTTTTAATCGGCCGAGCAAGCCACGTGAAACGGGTAAAGAATAGATGGATTTGTGACCAGGGTGGAAATGTACGGCCGTTGGAGGGAAACCTGTTTCTCTACACGCCTGTCCATCAAAGGTACTTTGTTGAATCTGGAAACATTGCAGACTTCTGGTATCTATTACAACCTGTTGTGTGAATCGGACATGTATTGTCTACCTATTTTTTTTTTATATGGAGTCTTCTAGCCACATAGTGCCTTATAAGGTAATGTGGGAGAAATTGACGGGTCCCTGCCCCAGTGAATTTGCCATCTCCATTTCATCTCCAGAGGGTGGGGAGGCAAAGTCACAGGACCGGGAATGCTGGAGGGATGGAGAAGACAGGCGCTTCGAGGGACGAGGGGATTCCTTGCTGTGCTTGCAGCTTTCATTTCAATCCAGGACAGCAGGAAATGGAGAGGTCTTTCCAACATGGCTGCGGTGGTCGGCTTAAATCTTTCTCTAGGACGCATGCCTTTAGAGATTAAGCTAGTAGCTCCAGTTTTGGAGTTTCTTTAAATCTCTTTGTCCGGCACCCTCATGATGGTCTTTAAGTGCCAGACCCAGCAGAGTTTGCATTATTGAGGCTGGAGAGTGTTGGCGATAGGAGAGACCTGGGCCCTGGGAGCCTTCTGCTGGCTTTTCCCACTCCCTTCCCCAAATAATTCAGTCACAGGCTGTTTTCTTTACCTGGCTTTAGTTTGCAAGGAGCTGTCCTCCTTCTCACTTCCGGACTGACACGGCCACTCCTCTGACTTTTCTTTAGAGCTGTTAATGGAGCATCTCCAGGAGATCCGCATGCTGAGGCACCAGCTCGAGGAATCCATTAAAACCAATGACCGTTTGAGGAAACAGCTTGAGCAACAGGTGTCAGATTCTGTGCAAGACCAAGGTAATGTGTAAAAGGTTGTGTTTTGTTCTGGTTTTGGCAGAGGGAATGTTTTGGAACAAGACTCTTCTGAGAAGAGAGAATTGTATTTTCCTCCCGAAGAAGGAAATTTCTACCCCCCCCGCCATCTTGTGGTGATCTGTGATCTGGTTTTGCCTTGCATTGCTGAGCCCTCCTGCTCAGTTTGTTGTGAACAGAATCATTTCTGGTCAACCCCACCTTACCCCCAAGATCCTCAAGTCATGTTGGGGAAGGAAACAGCAGAGGAAGAACAGATGGTGGGTGCTCTCAACCCCCTAAATAGATATCCATCTCCTCCCCTAGGTCTGGGATTGCAAGTCCCAGAATCCCTACAACCCCGAGAAATCTTTTGAGACTGCAACTCCCAGAATGCTCTTCCAAGCCCTGCTTGTTATGATCTGGTATAGCATAGTGGTCAAGAGGCTGGGCTGAGACTTGGTTTAAGTCCCCACTTCAGATCTCACCTCTGGCTTGTTCATGCTGCGTATCTATTTTAGACTTTAAAGGGGTTGTCCAAGGTGCTGGATTCTTTAGGCTGTTCCTCTTTTTCCGAGGAATGACTGAGAGGTGACCCTTCCCTCAAGGACACAGGAATGAGCCAGCTTCTTCCTCCTTTAATCCGACCATTCAGAAAGCTGGCAACCCGTCTGCACCATCCGACCATCCATTTTGTTGCCTAAAAGGGGTGCTATTGGGGAAATGGCAGCTACTCTCGGGAGTAATTTACGCTGATGGAAAAGTACCCATAAATGCCCCTGATTTTGTTCATGAAGTATTTACACGCAGCTGGAAAGACATCCCGTTCCTCGCGAAATGGCCACACCTGAAACCGTTCCAGCACTTTTATGGCTTCATAAAGATGTGGCGGGGCGGGGTGGGGTGGGGGGGAGACATCTGTTAATGCAGGAGGTGTATATTATCTCAGCACCTCTCCCATCCGTCTTTCTGTTACTTTTACCAAATGTATTTCTTCCTCATGGAGGGGAGGGGGGTTGGAAAGCAGAAGAAAAAAGAAAATGTGGGCTATTTACTGTGAGTATGATGGATCCTTCCCAGTTCTCTGTATTTTAGTCACGACAGCAAGAGCTGTAGGGCTGGAAGTGCTGCAGTTTGGGAAGTTCAAAAGCAAATGGTTAACCACTGTGTGGCCACCGGGAGAACACAACTCCCTTATTGCAGTGGCGCCACTGACTTCCAGTTCATTTGCAGGTGCATTTCAAAGTGGTGGTTATGGCCTATAAGGCCCTACGTGGCCCAGGGTTTTTGAAGGGATGTCTGTCCCTCTGTTAGCTTGCTAGCATGCCATGGGGTCTGTTGGGGAGGCCCTTCTTTAAACCCTGCCACCCTTACAGGTGCATCTAATGGGAATAGAGGGGTTCTTCTTGGTGGCTGATCCCAGGCTATGGAACTCCCTTCGTAGAGATGCTAAACCAGTGCCTTCCTTGCTGTCCTTTCGTTGGCAAGTGAACCATCATCTTAGAGTGGGAAGAGACCACAAGGGTGATCTAGTCCAACATCCTGCCTTCTGTACAACTGGAGTACTCCCGAAAGGTGCCCATCCAACCTCTATTTAAAAAAGGAGAGTTCTTCCCCTTCCATTTTGATGTTGCACAACTGTTACAGAAGTGGTTCCCAAACTTTGGGCCTTCAGGTGTTTTGGGTTCCAGACTTTTGGCCAAGTTGGCTGGAGCTTTTGGGAGCTGAAGTCCAAACTCCTGGAGGACCAAAGCTTGGGAACCACTGTCTTACCCTGAAGAATTTCTTCCTAACATTTAGAGTGGAATCTCTTATCTTTTGAACCCAAGACCTTTTTGTTTTTGGCAGGAACTTGACGGCTGATGGCTTAGTGGAGAAAGGGCCTTTCAGAAAATGCTGTAGTGTTTATTTGTTGCTGTTCTTTTCAGTGCTTTCCCTTTTAATTGTATTGTTAGTTTAACTGTATTTTTAATTTTTGCATGATGTTCTTTCTCCAGAGCTGCTCTTTCTCTCTTTCTCTCAGTCTGGGTGTGTGTGTTGTGTGTGCAAGCTAAGGAAAGCCATGCTTGGTCATGTAATTGTTCAGCGGAGGTTGTGCCAAGAAATCCTCCTTTTAGCATTCAGCAAATGGGTCCACCCACTGTGTTTTTTCCAGGTGTCTGTCTGCTTCCCGTGTAGTCATCTAGGGCAGCGATTCTCCACTGTCGGCCCTCTGGACTTCAGTTCGCAGAAGCCCCTGACAGTGTGGCCAAGGATCAGGGATTCTGGGAGTTCAAGTCCAAAGTGTCTGGGAAGATGGAAAGTTGAGAACGCCACTGCTCTAGAGGGCTTCACACAGAGGAGCGGACCTGGCATTGCTTGTATGCAGAGCTTTGGCTCATCACGGGGATGGGTGGATCGGTGAAAGAAAGCCATTGATTTCTTGGCATGTGGTTCCTGTAAAACTGGGCATGCTGCCCTTCTACATCACTGCAAGCCGGAGCGTGCCGTTGGGGAAGCTTGGGTGGATACAGCTGTAGAACTGACAGTGTGCTTGATCAACGTTGCTGTGATCACAATGGCTCTTGTTTACTGCTTTCCAGATGTTGTTTCTGTGCTTCTGGTCCCATCTGGTGCTTAAAACGAGCAGCTAGGAGCCCACATAGAAGGTCTTGTCAAGGGACTGGACACCACCCTGTTACCTTTGTACCCGTGTTATCTTTTCTGATGGAGAGAGAGGGCTTGGCTCCTTTGTTGTGGCTGCTGGTGTGGTTTTATTTTATTCCCTGCCTTTTCCCCAAAACTGGGACTCGAAGGAGGCTTACGACCTAAAACAAAGTTTAAAAATACAAGAGGCCTGCGTTCAAATAGAATAACACTGTTGGCAGCACTGAAAACAGTTTACAGCGTACGGTTAAAACAATATAATGTGACTATTAAAAGCCTTTCCTTGAAGAACCTTCAGTTCCCAAAAACCTGTTGTAATGAAAAAGACTTTGCTTGCTGACAGATGGGGGAATATTAACCCCCCTTAGGAAGGGTGTTCCAGAGTCTTGGGGCAGCCACTGAGAAGGCCCTGTCACGTGTCCTCACTAATTGTGCCTGCAGAGGTGGAAAGAATGAAAGGAAGGCCCTTCATCTGAGGATCTCAGGGCAGGCTTATATGGGGTAGATAGGACCTGTCAGGTGGGCTGGATCTTTAACCATGTAAGGCATTATAGAGCATAACCATCCCTGGTTCCAGGCCTGGAAACAGACTGACAGCCAGTGGAGCTGTTTTAGCAAGGGATATTCTCCTTCTTTCTAAGCTGATCTTCTCCCAGATAGCAGTGCCTGAAAATCCTTCTTTTCCTTGTGTCTGCTGGTCTGCTCCTGGTTTATGGAAATGAAAAAGAGACGGTCTCCTCCTTGCTCTACTGGGAGCCAAGGTGCAACTGCTTGGTGGTGGAGAAGCCACACCTGGGGAGGCACCAACTGATCTCAGGTCCACCAAAATTCTCCATCTTGCAAGTCCTTGGTGGTCTTCCATAAGAATGAGAGGATGGAAGGGTTATACGACAGCCATGTTGTTTTACAAGCCTGCTCTCACACTGAGGGGGAATTGCTGGTGATTAGAGGATCTCATAAACTCTTTCAATGGGTAACTTTTAGCCCTCCTGAGCTTTTGGATTCCAAACTCTCACAACCCCAAAAGGTACGAGAGAGGGGTTGTTTGAAACACCCAGAGGGTCATAGCTTCCCTGCTCCTCCCTTGCAAAGTCTATCTGCTGAGTGCCTGTCCGGCCTGATATAATTCCATCCGAGTGAAGAGATCCCCAGCAGAAAACAAATCTCCGTCTTTGAAAAGTGCTAATTTACTGGGGTGTTGAAAATGACTGCAAATCTGTCTCCGCACAATCTCTGGCTGGAGGCCCAAGATAAGTGCGGGCACCTGGCCGCCATTATCTGCCCAGGATAATTTGCAATTTTGCTGATATTGGCCCGGCGTCACAAGTGTTGTTGGGACAGCTTGCTCAGAGTCCACCTGAATTACCTTGCACTCCGGTTGTGATGATAACCTTCAGAATATATAAGGGATAAATAGCTTTTGTAGCCTGTTTGTTCCTCCTCACCTGCTCCGCCTGCATTGTTTAAATTGTTCTTGTCTGGAAAAGTTTAATCTTTCCTGACCTAGAGATGGCTCATAAATCATTTTTATGTATATATTTATAGGTTCTGCAAACGTTTGTATCTGTAGCTCGGAGCAGCATAATTCCCTGACTTCTGAAATTCATTTCCTGAGAGAACAAAATCAAGTTCTCAATATGATGCTGGCAAAAGGATCTCGAGGTAAGATAAACGTGATGTAAGAGAGAAGGACAATTTCTTTTTGAGTTGTCCTAGTCCTTTTAAAGTATTTTCTACCATACTTGGTTGATATTTGTTATGAGCCTGCATCACACATGGAAGACAATATCACATCCATGCCGGTTGATCATTAGGCTGTGTTTTAGGTTTGGCTTGTTTCAAACAATTCCTTTTTTTTTTAAAGTGAGCTTTTTGGGAAAAAGATAAGTAAATGGTTCTCATTATTTTGATTAATTAGTTCAATACAATGGCCGGAATCCTGTTTTTGGCTCCAACTAGAGGAGACACACTGAATCAAAGGGTTTTACCTTTGTAGACTCACCACTGAGTAGTTGAATCCATAGGTCATGAGCTGAGATCAACCAATAGGCCAGTGTTTCTTGACTGTGAGTTACAGTTTACGGACAGTAATAAAAACGGTAACAAGAAATACTCAACGTTTTAGAGAGGCTTGTGCTGCCACATCATGGCGGCCGTGACAGGTCCAGAGTTCTCTAAATAGCCAAAATGGGGATTGGGAGTGATGCAGTGTCTTCTTTGGCTATCCAAAATGGCACCTGCGACTACTCCAAAGTAACAGAGGAGCCCAAAATGGGTTGGTTTGGCCCTCTGGCTTCCAGAATGTGCCCACCTTGCTTCAAGGCTGTAAACCTTTGCCGTGTCTTGAGCAGTGGTTCTTGTCTCTCCTGAATTTACTACCACCAGTTTCATTGGATGACCTCTAAGTAAGGATGGTGAGGCACAGGCCCTGGGGCTAAATGTGCCCTCCAGATTTCCCACACACGTGCAAGACAGTTGTGAACTAGCAAAAGAGGCTCATCCGACCATCCCCCCTAACAAGTTTCAGCAATACGGAAGGGGCATAACACCTTCTCCTCGTCTACATTCTTCCTACTTATAATTTTATAGAACTGACTTACTGTAGGGGTTAAGTTTTTCCCCCCTATTTTTCTCCGATAACTTTTCTCTTCCAGCACAGCTGAAGAAAATTGGAATGCTAATGTTAGAGGAGCATCTCATTTTGGTTATTACTTCTCTGGGATATGGATGTGTGTGTGTTTAATTATTTTTTATTTTTGAAAAATGTAAGTCTTGAATTCCCTAGGCCCAAGGTGAATGGTAGGTGTTATTAAAAAGAAGAAGTAGAAGAAGAAAAACTTTAAAAAATTGAACGACATCCACAAAGCCTTTATTGGACCAACAAAAAAGCACAAAATACATTGTGTGAATTTTTGAAGCTTCATTGGTTTCTTCATCAGGCAAAGATACTCAAAATCATGCAGGAGAAGAAGAGTGACCTTGTTAGAGTCATAAGCCTATGTTTTGTCTTAGATGTTACTTCTGTTGTCAGTTAAGATGGTCTAAAGGGATATTACCGCAGGCAGAATCCATTCGCCTTTTTGGCCATGTGTTGTTGTTGTACCTTCAGGTTGTTTCTGGCTTAAGGCAACCCTAAGGCAAACCCGGGGCTGAGAGTCTGTGATACACCCAAGGTCGCCCAGTGGGGCCCTAGACTCCAGGATTGTAGTTCAGCGTTCAAACCACTACACTGTACTGGCTCTCTGGCAGTAAAAGGCAGGCAATATAATTTCAGATCCATCAGCAGCGGCTAATTAAAATAATGGAAGCTCTTCTCCTCATAGACAAGCAGGAAGAAAATGAAAAGTTGCGCGAGTCTCTGTCGAAGCAACACTTGGCTGTGGAGCAGCTTCATGCGGACTGCGAGCACCTCAAGAAGGAGAACGGGAAGCTTCAAAAACAAGCTAGGAAGCAGGAGGAGGAAAATGGCCGCCTGACGGACGAGATTTACAGCATTCGGAATGAATTGAATCGGTATTCATCTATGACCTTATTTCAGCTGCTGAAGCTAAAACAAAGGCTGGGGAGAGAAGGGAGGATCTGTGAAATAGCAGGATCCCAAGCAAGTGCTTGGTGTGAATCCATGCCTCTCGTTGTTTCACAGATCCTCGCGTCTCTCTCCAGCCTTGCATCTCTTTCCAGCCTGGCATCTTGTTTGTTTGCTACTTGTGTACGAGAAGCAAGGCTGGAGAAAGACTGAGGATATAAGGGACCTGATACCTGTATTTTTTAAAGAAAAGATCTCCTATACAGTATTGTCTTTTATGTATGTGCAAATGCAACTATTCTAAAATCTGGAAAAAAAATTCAAAGTAGGAAACATTTCTGGTTCCAAGAATTTTGGATAAGGGATTCTCAGCCTGTAACGAGAAAGGGATTCTCATGTTGGCTAGCGATGCCAGAGTGTTTTAGTAACTCCTGGGGTGTTGGCCGGGTGTGTGTGTGTGTGCATCAGCTACATTTCTGTCACTCTCTGTCCTGCAGGGGGTTCCGTGTGGTCTAGCTTGGCTTCTTCTCCTTGTGGATCCAGGTGATGAGCTCGTTGATGTGGGACTGATTAACATCAAAGACTCTCCCCCAGGGTTGTTATTGCAGTGGTATCCTGGTCCCTTCCAGTCCTCTGGTCCTAAATTTTCCTGGGCAACATGGGCTTTTTGGAATGATGCGAAATGACATTGGGGCAGTCAGTGCCTGTATTTAAAGATCTCCCACTGATCGGGCTGATGGGGCTTGTTTCAGGTTGCAGATGGAGCTAAACGCCAAGCAGCGTCAGCTGTCGGAGAATGACGATCTGCTGCATTCGCTACGGCTGGAGCTCAGGGTCTATGAGAAGCTGGACGACGCAATCAGAAGTCAAAAAGGTACAGAGCGAGGCAGACTAGTCTTGTTGTTTCCCTCACAGCGCCAACCTGCAGGAGATCAGTGGTGTTCGGGGGTGTAGCTAAGGGGGCCAAAATGAGGGCATTGACCCCTCCCCCCCCAAATAAAAATTGTTCCCAGAATTTCTAGCATTGCACTAACTTAAAACTTTGGTTGAACATTTAGAAGTACAGTCCAGGTCTCCAAAGAAAAGGGGCAGGCAAAGGGACCCATGTGATTGAGGACACAGCAAGTGGAAGAAGTCTAGAAGTGAGACGGGCCCTCATTTTGGCTTCCCCTCTAGCTACGCCCGCTGGGGGAGGGTGGGAAGCATGTTTATTTTTGAAAAATTGACATTGGAGACCTCAATCTGGAAGAAAGCGGGAAGGAACAGATGGAAGATGGCAAAATTCTCTTCCTCTTCCTCCTCTCAAAGCAGAATTCAAAGGGCTGGTTATAGCCTTTAAAAAGCCCTACGTGGCTTCAATCCAGACTATTCGAAAAATCTTATTGCCCCTGAATGACCCTGGAGCCACCATGGATAATAATAATTTTTGGTTCTTTATTAAATCTTTGGAGAGTAAAAGCAATTAAAGCTTGGAGGCCTCTGTTTTTTTTTCCCCCTCCCTCCCCCCCACTCCCTTTCCTGAAAGGATTATCTAACTCCTGTTTGTCATTTGCTCTCAATATCTGGCTTGAAAGTACTCATTCAGCATTTTGATAATGGCGGTTTTAATTGTTCACAATAGTAATTAAAAAGAAAAAACTCTGAATCTCCCTAGATTGCGGCCACGATAGAGTCGACGAATGCCGGAAAGACCAGGACTACCCACTTGACTTGCACGAACTGTTGACCGAAATACAGAATTTGAGAGTACAGCTTGAAGTAAGCATCAAGGCAAACAAGATATTGCACGAAAAGCTAGAAGAGCAGTTTTCAAGTGGAAAGAGGGAGATTGGCAGCTCGGGATCAACCGTGAACATCAGCTACCTTTTCAAGCAGGGATCGCAGCACTATGCTGGAATAAATGGTAAGGGGTGCGGAACGGTCAGGCTTCCATATCTGGGAGTTCAGAGAGGTCTCCGCAGATCCGGTCTGCCAGAAACAGAGGTGGGTTGGAGGCACAGCCGCAGGTGTATCACTTCAGAGGTCTTGACCCGCTCTGGCCCATGCCAAATTCCTTTCAATGGCACACTGAAGTAAAATGAAGCCCCCACTGATACAAAACCACTGATTTATTGATTACAAGTAGATGAGCAGTGGAAATAGAAGCAGAGAAAGTTCTCTCATGTCCCTTCAAGGCAAAAGCAGGCCCGACTGGTGTGTATCTGGTGCAGTATTTTTGTCCCTGGGGGGGGGTCATAAAAATAGCCCTGGGAGTGCTGCATGAGCGTGTGGTCCACATTTTATCCACCCCTGCCCTAGAACAAAGGAGGAAGGGTATTCAGGGGTTGTGAAAAAATCAGATGATCGGTTTCATCTTGGTCTGTGTGTGGGGGGATGCAGCAGTCATACTCCAGATCAGGAAACTGGTCTGTTGAGAGCAACATCTTGTTCATCGTGGGGACCCTGATGGAGAGCAGTTGCGATGAAGGACTGCTTCGATCGACGGAGGGAGGTGAGCTACCCTTGCCATTGCCTTGGGTTTTATTGCTGCATCTCGCTTAATCTCTCATGTAATCAATAAACCCTTCTTTTGGTGCACCTGTGACTACATATCATTTTGACAGACCCTTGAGCTTGTGTTGGCTTGGAAACTGAGTGTCTCGGGGTCCTGGACTTGTTAACATTTGGTTTTTGGAGGTACACAGAAAAACTTACACTCCTGGACTCACCAAATCTCCTAGGTGAGAAGCTGGTTCTTCTCTCTCTAAGACTAAGAGAAAGAGATACTCTAGTGGATGTAGTTTGTAGGTCCCACTGAGGTTTGCCTTCTAGAAGCAGCAGCGATGCTTACAGGTTGGAGGAGGGAGCTTTCGCCCTTCCCTGGGACACTTGGGACGGGCAGAAGGGAAGATGCCTGTTAACAGGGGAGACAGGTCCTGACCAGGAGGACGGCTGGCATGAGGAAGCCCCAGCTGCAAAGATGTTTAGGTTATACTGTCTCTACCTTGCCTGGTTTGCCTTGGGGTCGTCCTAATGGGTTGCAAGAAACTCAGGCCGGGAGAAAGAGGCCTGACGATCTTAACCTCTAGAGGCCTCTAAACACCTTAAAGGGTATGTATATAGTCAGGCAAAATATGTAAGAAATAAAACATAGAAGAGAAAGAAAAAACCTTGGACTCACAGGCCTAAATTTTGTATCAGATGTTGTCTCTGTTGTAGGTCACTTGATTTGGGGAGACTGCAGTGCAGGCAAGATGACTGTTCTCTCTTGGCCATGTGGAGACTGAGATAAAGAACAGCAAAAATATAAAGTTCATTAGCAGCGGTAAAGTAACTCTTCTTGGGATCCAGGATGTCTCTGGAGCTCCCTTGCTGCTTAATTTTTGCCATCCTTTGTCTCAGTTCCTCCATGGCCAAGAGGGATGTGGCCCCTGCCTGCACTGAGATCCTGCTAAACCAACTGGACTACAACAGATGGGTATCACTCTTTTGTGGATTTAGGATTTGTGGGTTGTTTTTTTTGTATTATTATTATTATTATTATTATTATTATTATTATTATTATTATTTAAATTAGGGTGGGTGGCTTGGACTTCAAGGGAGGCATGGAGCATTCAAGAACTGCATGGGAAATCACCACGGCCCTCGTGTGGCCCATGGAACACACTGTTTGCACCCTTGCTTGAGTCTGACTAGGTGTGATGGCCACTGGATTAGGTTAAATTTCCGTACAACTTTGCTTACCCAAATAGTTTGTCAGATGCGGCCGTGCTCGCTACAGGCAGCTGCACTTTGCTCAGGAGCGATCAATATGTGCTTTAGATGGCTTGTGAATATATCAGTGGAATAAATTCAGTGCCCTAGAGGAATACTTTCCCCCTTCTCCATTTGCATTGCTCTTAAATGAAGGCCTCCAGCAGTTGAGAGCCTGAAGGGTGCGGGGAGGCAGATATGTCCGCACGCCATGCAGAGCGAACATCCAGAGCCTTGCAGCACTACAAAGCAAACAGCGAGTGGCCCTTAGCAAAAAATACGGCAGGATGAACAGACCGTTCTGTTGAGTTCAAACTTGTACTTTTAACCTTGTTGAGCAACGCTGAGGCAAACACAGACAGACTGCACTGGGCTAATACGTGTAAGAACGAAGAAACATGAAGCTTGGCATTTATTGCAGATTTGGAGTGGTAAGGGTTACCATTCCTTTGCAATAAGAAATGGGCAGTGCCAACCACTGAAAACCCATTTTTGTTTGCTTGAGAATGTTTGAAGTATCTTTTCTTGAAGGCTAGCTTATTTACTTATTTCTGCATTATGTCCCATTGCGGAATAATTCACTTGTTGGCTGTGAATGTTTTTCACAGTTGATTTGTCTCCTTTGTGTATTTCTGTTGGTTGCTTTAGGTTTCCCTTTTGGGGCAGGCAGGCTGCAAGTCACTAAGATGATGAAAGTAGAAGAGGAAGAGAAGTTTCTTTGAGGCACTGGGTTAAGCCACAAAGTCACCGGCTGCCATTTTGCAAAATCCTGTTGATGACTTCCATTTTCGCGTGGCTCACGCTAGCCTTAAGGGCCAGGGATCTTGAATGTTGTCACACAAAATCCAATTACAGAGGCTTGTATCTGTTGCAGATTGCTGAATACTCCCTTTAAAACTTTACAGGATTTAAAGTAACCAGATTTGACTGGAACCTGCCCAGTGTGGCTGTTTTTTCTTTCTCTGTGGGCCACCAGATGTCAAAATGACCACTGATTTGCCTGTCCCTTTGGAAGAGAAGCGCTACGCACGGTGTCATCTTAAAGATGTCTCAGGACATCCTCCAGATGTTTTTGAGCTGTTATTTTTATAATCCCTCACCGTTGGCCAGTATAAACTCAGGCTGATGGGAACTGGAGTCCTGAGGCATCTAGAAGACCACAGTTGCTGATGGATGCTAGGAACTTTTTTCTAAATGGAAAGCAGGGAAATGAATGATCGGTGTCAGATAATTAAATCTTGGCCTTTGCAGCAAAATTGGCTAAGTGTAGGAGGCATTCCACAGACAAAAAAGCTTCTCTCTTTCTCCTCTTCTTTCAATCTGTAGAATTCAAGTTCCCCAGCACAGACAGCAACATTCTTGAATTGCAGCAGAGGTACTGGGGATCCAAAGCACCATTCCATGCAGGTATGGCAAATATTTGGTATGGGAACTTAGTTTATGTTCCAATACTCCTTCTAGAGCAGGAGTGGGCACCCAAGAGAGGGTGACATGCCCAAGGTCACTGGGGGTGGGGTTCCAGGGCTGAGTGGAGATTCGAACCCTGATCTCCTAGAGTCTTACTTTACTGCTCAAGCCACCATACTGCACTGGATGTAACATAGTGTATAATGTAGTATACGTCTCTTTGGAGTCATACATAAAGAACAAAGTAGTAGAGAAGGCATGACCTGGCTGAAAGTCATGGGGCAGAAAGGCGAGTGGTGAAGACGTATGGGAGGACTGGGGACGTACGGAGGAGCCAGCTGGATGATACGGGAAAGAGGGTTGATGCTGTAGGTAAATGTGGCTCAGATTTGTGGAAGGTGACTGATCGCTCTGCTCTCCTGATTCTCAGATACGGAGCTGGCTCTGGATGGTTCGGACGGCTCCTCCCGCTGCAGCTCGTCCGCCAGCAAGTCCCGCGACCCGTCCCCTTTCCCTCGCCACTGCGTGTGGGCGGACAAAAACGGCCGCCACATCCTGGGCTTGGTCGAAGATTACAACTCCTTGTGGAAGCAGATTTCGGAAGGCCGGAAGCTACTGACGGAGCTGGAGCTCCCTCTGAAAGAGGCCTTGCTTCAGGAGCCGGGAATGACGGTAAATGGCATAGCCACCACGTCCCTGCTAGGAACCACGTCAAGCTTACAGTCTAAAGACGTGACACACACGAAAAGGGGAGACAGTGGGCAGGGAGATTAAGTCCAGCAGAACCTGCCTCTCCTTCTGTCCCTCCATGGCAGGGGCACTGGTGGTCATACTCTCTCAGCCTCAGAAGGCCACGCAAACCCGCTTTGAACAAATCTTGCCCAGAAAACCCTATGATGGGGTTGCTGGAAGTTGGAGTCACCTTGAAGGCACATAACAACAAGATGTGTGATAGCAATGTAAATGTTTCAGTTTGTACCCTGCACCTTCGTTTTGGGGAGGAACAGGGCGTTTCTACCTACAGTGAGAGCTGGCCTGCCTTCCACCTGCCCTGCCTCCAACCCTCCTCAACCTCCCTTCATTCCACTCCTTGTTCTCTCCCTTTTTTTGCGGCCTCCCCATTCCTCAGGTTGGCAGCTGCTTCTGTTTGTTTTCTTGTCCGTCTGTGGAAGAAAACATTTTGCCTTGGCCCCTGATAGTTAGCTTGTATTAAACAGAGCTGTTTTAAAGGGCCTGCAAAGGGGAGAAACATCTATATTGCCTAAATTAATGTCGGAAGTCATTTGACTTTCAAATTGCAGGCCGCAGAATGCAAATCAGCAAAGGGAACAGTCTTTTCCAAGTGGCCCGGCTAGTGCCATAAACGTAGCCCGTTATTAATTACTGTTATTGATTAGGCTCCGTCCCCATTTCCATGCTTGAATAATACATAATTCAGCTGCCTTTTTAACCTAACAAATTAAGTTTGCCAGACACACAATACACTCGCTCATCAACCTGGAACTTGAATTCGTCGCAAATTGGATTTATGTCATTAATTAAAGCTTATTTTTTAAAAATAATCTTTTATGGATAAACTACCAAACTCTTTTCTTCCCAGTGTGTGCTGTTGTCTTGTAAAAATCCTGCCATGTTTTGGTTCCGTACCAGGCCTCCCTGGGCAGGATTTCCGCTGCCCTCTGCACAGTCCGGCATAACCTGGGGGAAGCATCCCGCCTCCTGAAGCTCCTTTGGAGAGTCTCCCTGCCGATGAAGGTCGTCCACAGTGCTGCTTATTCACTTCAGGTACGTCCGGGGAAGAGGGTGCCCCTGTAGAATCTATAGCAATGTCCAGTGAGTGGAAAGCAGCCAGGAAAAGGTTAGAGCCTCCGATCTAGTCTGATGAATTAACCATTCTAGGCCGCCCAGAAGGAGAAGATGGCAAGCCACAGTCACATCCTTGTCCTCATTTTTGTGGTCTCAGCCACTCAGCCAGACACGAATGACCAGGGAGAATCCAGAGGGCCCCTGTTTTCAGCTCCCACGGAAGGTGACACCGCATCATTTTTTTACCAAACTGGGAGTCACTTCCAGATTGCCAGCTTTGTTGTCTGGGGCCTGCAGCCTACATTGGCCCATAGTGGGCCCTAAATGCCCCCCCACACTACCTAGAGGGTGTAAACATGGTGTAAATGTGGACGTGGGTGGACATGGCATTACCTGGGTTGACAACGGGTTTACCTGGGTGGACACGGGTTGACCCGGGTGGACACGGGTTGACCTGGGTGGACATGGCATAACCCGGGTGGACACACCCTCTGCACCCTTAGAGGGTTTGAAGGGACTGTTCCTTAAATGAGCAGGGCTGTCACATTAGGGGTGGGAGAGGGTCTTCTCTGTGGCTGCTCCTAGGCTCTACAGCTCCCTACACGTATTGGCTATATTACTTCCTCCTGCCCCTGTTCGGCCAGGCCTTGGCAGACAAGATTCATAAAACTTTCAACAACAGATCATTTTCAGCAGACAGGACTTTATGTAAAGCAATAGTAGTTATTCCTTCATGGAGTTGGCGGTGGATAGCCTGCTTTCTAGATGCTGAGTGGAGATAACAACCTACATTTTTTTTTAAAAAAAGGCAGATTGCTGATGTCTAAAAACACAAAGGTCTTATTTGTTATCTCAAAGAGAGTAGACTCATTTAGTTAATAGTATTTACATAGGTGTTGACTCACGATCCCATAGTTGTTAGTCTGTTCTAGCTGGGAACTAACCAATTAGATTCAAGAAAATGTTTGCTGAACAGGGGCCATGTTTTATCTCTTTTAAATTTAATTATGTTTTAATATTTGAGCTGCTTCGTTTCTTATCCTCTTCCCCTCCTTTTGCTCTTCCACACTGTAAGCTGTCCTGACTCCTGTTTTTCTGTGGAAGGCATGATACAAATCCAATGTGAAACTCACAGCAATCAGGCAGCACACAGCAGTGCCTTGGCTGTTGACAGCTCATCCGCATAAACGGTTTCCTCTCCCCGCGCTGCAGGATGAAGCCATGCGAGCCGAGCTACACAAACTCCGTCGGAAGCTGGCCGAGCAGGAAAAGAAGCTGCACAGCACTGTCAAGCGCTTGCACTCCACCAACCAACTGAAAGAAAACATGGAGAGGGTGATCATTGATCAGTGTGAGTAAGCTTCACTTCGTTCTCTTTTCCCTTTTATATTCTGGCGTTAAGTATACTTCTGCAACAGGCACATCTGTGAGCCTCTGTCATGCTGTGGAAACTGATTGGATGTGTTGGGCCTATATCTGCCAGGCCTCATTTAAAGCCTGGAGCCTTTCTTTTATGCTGTAGTTTAGACCCGCAGTTCCTCCACTCAACTACACTTCTGTTTACCCATCGTTTCGCTCAGCGCTCCTTAAACTGATGTCACGAACTGGGTTTCTTTCCCCCTTTGCCCAGGACCGGCACCGTATTTGTGCTCCCTGATGGCCCTTGTGTCTTTCTTTCCTGGAAGTTTGCTGCAGATCAGCATCCAACAGCTCGTGGATTGGTGCCAGTCCGCAGAGCACTGCTTTGAGTAGCAATGGTCTGCTGCAGAAGGTTGAGACTTGCTTGGACAGAGGTAGCTTGCCCGTGGTTCTCCATCAAGTGATTATTCCTGTGCTTGACTGCTACTGTTTGTTACCTCCATCCGGTCCAGCATTTTGTTCCGAGCAGTGGCCAAACCCATACAGTCTAGGAAACTCCTCTCCCCTTTACAGCAGAGGGCGAAGGCAGTGGATTGTTCAGATTTACCCTTTTCAATGATCTCTCTGTCCCAAGGTCTGGGTTTGCTTGGCACTGTGGAGCTGAACATCTGTCTATTTAGTCCTTAGCATTTCCTGATGGGCGGGAGGACAGGGCTGGTACCTGTATGGTGCAGAAGCAAGAGTTGCCCATGGGAAGCATATCTGAATGGGAATCCCTCTCTCTTTCCCTTTTTGGAAAGTGAAAAGATATTTCGGTCCTTCCTTGGTTAGGAAGAGACTTCCTTCTTGACGAAGGGCTACGCTAGCTCAGTGAGCTGGTCCAGTGGGCAGTTACATGCTAAGGATAGTAATTAATCTGGCACTGAAAATGCCAGATTAACTCCCTTCCCCACCCGCCTTTGCTCCGGAAGATGCAGGAAATGGACCCGCGTAAATGTCACAGGTTGCTCACGCCACCCGAGTGAAGCACGCTGTTGCTTTTGATTTCAATTATTAGATCCTGGGCCCTCTCAAGTACACATTTTTAAAAGGTTAACGTGCATCTTTTCATCCCCCACCGCTACCGGCTCATCGTTTAGAGCTTATGTTTTAAAGAACAACTGCTTCCCCCTTGACAAATGACACCAAAAGTATGTCGCTGGCTAGGTCTGTCCTTACAGAGCTGTTGCAAAGACGTTCCATACCGCCCTTCCTAAAGTTCAGTTTTCCATGTACAAGAGCGTGGTGCTCCCCCGCCCCCCAGACCGTATCCAGCTGCTTTCCCATAGTTTTGTAATTCCATAGCTGGTTTGGTCAGTTATAAGAACTCCTTGTATTGCTGATCACCCATATAACGTAGAATACGGCAGTCCCCTCTTATCCATGGGGAACACGTCCCAAGCCCTCCCCCCGGTGGATACCTGAAGCCACAGATTGTACCAAACCCTCTCGCTTTTCTGGAATCATAGAGATGCTTCATAATATGAAGTATGATAGTATGAAGATTCTCTGGGATCCTTGTAAAGCTAGAGTTCTGCTTCTGGTAATGGTAGGGATGTTTCCTGTGATGATTTTGGTGGAAGAGCAGTTAAAATGTGGGCCCGGCTGGCAGGCCAGCAAGGTGTAGGTGGTAGGACGCAGAGCAGGCCTCGTTGATGCCTTCTCCTGAATGCCAGGGGACGGCCTGGGGCCCAGGGCGGGCGGGAGGAAGGTGAGTCCATGCGAGAAGAGATTGATAGAGGGGTAAGAGAGGATTACTGTCATTCATCTATGCACCAAGCACATGCCAAGTGACTGCAGATTCTGTGGGCCTTTTCGCACCACACAATCATAGCGCCTTGTTTCCACTTCAGTTGCCATGGCTCTGCTCTGTGGAATGATGGGATTTGGAGTTTGGGGAGGGGGCTTTTAGAATTCTCAGCCAGAGAGAGCTCTAATTTGCCTCACCAAACTACAGACCCCAGAATTCCAAGATGATGCATCCATGGCAGTTAAAGCGAAACCACAGTGCCATCATTGTGTAGTGTGGAAGGACCCCTAGGGTGTGCAGTTTAGAGAGGGGTACTCAGAATTCTCAGCCAAAGAGCCCCAGTGCCACACCAGACTACAAACCCCAGGATTCCATAGGAGGGAACCCTGTCAGCAACAGCGGAATGATAGCACTGCGATTGTGTAGTATGAAACAGCCTCTAGAGCAAAGGATCCTGAAATTGCCATCCTGCGGCCACTTCTCACATTTCCTCATGGATCTCCCTAACTTCCGAATCTTCCTTTCTCTACTAAGCATGTTCTGGAGGCTTCACTCAAATGTCAAATCAACGTAGCAAGCAGAACATAATCCTCTCTGCGTTAGCTTTTAATATTTCTGAATAAGTGGGGCGAGATAGGAGAAGAAAATGAATTTATCAACAGTGGCATTTATTAGCTGAGTGCACCCACCTACACAGAACGCCCCCGATGTAATTTGCTCTAAAGTCTCATTTGATTATGGGGATTACAGATGTCACTACCTTTTAGCTTTTAGAGCTACTTTGGGTTGGGGGGAGTTGAAAGTGCAAATCACACTGTGTCACAGTCACCTTAGTCTTGGTAGAAAGCACGTGAGTGCCGGGAGAGAGAACTCTGCAAACAAGATCCTGTATAAGGTTGACATAGCAAAGGTGCATTTTACTTACACAGATGTAGGCTGTTCTGGCCACGGAGATGGTGGTGGTAGAACTCTGTCCAGGCACCGTTGAGCTGTGGGCAAACAGAGAATGAGGTTACGTAAAGAAGTATTCGGTATCACCTTACGGAAGTTTCTTAGTAGTACAGCCACTGAAGCGATTGAGAGTTAGGGGTATTTTTCTTATG
The DNA here is from genome assembly GCA_030412105.1 of Cyclura pinguis. NCBI lineage: Eukaryota > Metazoa > Chordata > Lepidosauria > Squamata > Iguanidae > Cyclura > Cyclura pinguis. The sequence continues at coordinate 3,355,064 of CM059613.1, forward strand.
TCAAAATGAGAAAATCGAATCCAATCGAACCTCGGTCTCCAGGGTCATAGTCCAGTGTACAAACCACTATGCCGTGCTGGGTTTTGCTTTAAGTTCACCTATGTGGGATTAAACCTTGCCGAGTTTGATGGAACTTCACATCCAGCAGCCATTTATCGGATACACAACATAGAAAATGGAGCACAGAATCTCCCATGTTGGGGATGAGGCTGTGCTTATGACAAGCCTTTGCCGCACACGAGAGCCCATTGAAAAGAAGAACTCCTGCGTGCCGGCTCAACACTCCCCAACGTATTTTCTCTTTTGCAGTGGCTTTAACTCACGATGTTTTAAAGAAGGCACGAGGAAACTTGGAAGTAAGTAAAAAACCACCATGTCCATTAATTAGCCCTCGTTATCCTGCTCCCTTTCCCTTCTGCCTGCTCCTGGTTCATTTATACGAGAAACATAAATTGCCTTGTTAATGATATACTTGTGTGCGTTTCACAACCTGTAGCTCCGTTTCCCACCCGGTTTAACCCGCTGTGCCTTGATATTTAATGTCGGCACGGCACGTTCTGGTTGGGTCATAATGCTGACGGCAAGATAAACTAGCTTAGGCTTTAATTTTTGTAGGTTGTGATGAACCCTTCTATGCATGTTTCATTAGAGTGGGGAGATAGAAGGAAGCAGAGGTCCTTCTAGATGAGTTCAGCTCCAATTTGTCAAGTTGTTTCTCTTCCATATTATGGATGCTTGTACCTGTCTCACATCAGAGGACACTGTTGGTCCTTCAGCCACAGTTATGGCCCCCTGTGACAGGCTGCAGATCCCCAGAATCTTTGGTAGAGACCAGAGAATATTTTTTTTAATGAAGATGGAGGCTAATATTCTACTGGATAGTGGTTGAGTATTAAGGTTCCCCATCCATCCGTTGGATGGTGGTGGCTGCTGAACCGCCGTGGCTAATCAGTAGTAATTTGGGGAGGGGGACAGAGCTGTGCCCGAGCACCCTGTGGCTGCTGTTACACAGCTGGAGGAAAGGCACTGCGTAAGGAGGTACCACGTACCTCCTCGTGCAATGCCCAAGAAAGTTCCTACACTGGCACAGTAGGGATTGCAACCCGCTAGTCACCAAGAGGATTCAGGCCTGGATCTGGGACTCTCTTTACATCCAAGGCAGGTACTCTTCCCCTGAACAATAGTATCTCCTGCTATGATTTACTGGCTGCTGTGCCCAGAACCAGTTTTTGCCTCCTTACCAGTTTTGATTTCACTCCTAGTTTTCATTTACTGCTTCATTTTGCAATGGCTTGTGTAACTTGGAGGTGTTTTTGGGGTGTGTGTGGAGGCCCTGGCAGATCTTTAGTGGGCCACAGAAAGGACTTGGGAGCTGCCCTTTTCCTGCCCCGCCTTGATTTAAAGTCTACTAATGTGAGTCTTTGGTAGTAGGGGGTCATTCCTCTTAACTTCATATGTTGCTTTCTTCTCCAGCTCCAGCCGGCTGAAAACAAACCGGCGGCCTTCAGCCTCAGCAAGACGCGGGTCCTGTGAAAGCCACGCCTCCCCCCAATAAAGGCCTTTTCTTTCCTGGCGAGCCTACACTTCCGACTGGTTCTTTCCTCTCAAAAGCCTTAAATGTTTCTTGTTGTTGCAGACTGGCCGTGTCCAAACAGCTTCTCCTAGGTCTCTCAAGAGCATCCTAGAGGTGGTGGACAACCGCTCCCGTCATCCCCACCCAACACCAGCCGCCTTTTGGGACGATGGGAGCTGTAGTCCAACATGCCAGGATGGGCACGCCTGCTGTACAGCATTGTTTGGCTCAAAAAAAAGGGGAGAGCAAGAAAGAGCCTTAGAAAACAGCAGAAAACGCATTATTTTTAATATGTTGATGGTTTGATATTGATGATATCACAAGCTAGACTTAATGACCTTGTAGATTTCACCTTTATGATTGTGGCTGCATTTGTCGTGATTGCAAATACCGCCTAAAACCCACCTTAAAAGCCTGGAGCTACAGCACAGCCGAAACCAAGGGAGTTCTGTGGCACGGGTGAGCAAGGTGCAGAAGGGCTGATGTGTCGCGTCCCGTCCCCTCCTGCCAGCCGGCCGCGGTGTCACAAGCGGTTGCAACAGGAGCCTCTGGGGGTCGCTCTCGCTGCTTACTGCACTGCGGCTCACTGGCAGGAAGGGGCTGGACGCGTCGTCCGTCAGGTCCCCGGCTCCACAGAACCTCTTTGGTTGGGCTGCCTGCCTTGGCTTTTAAGGTGGGCTTTAGGGGCTGGCCTGGGAGAAGGATTGTAATTAAGTCTCCGTGGCTACGTCTCCCATGCGGGACCTCACCTGTTGTACTGACTTGGGCTTTGTCTTGATCCAAATCAAGGTTAACGTGATTCTTCTCAAGTTGCGTCGTTCCCCTTTCTGTAAAAACAAAGCGTCCAAAACATTTTTGTTTGTTTGTTCGTTCAGTTGGTCGGATATTTAATTGCGGTACGACATTGACTAACGGTAGAAATCCAGAGCTCAGGAAAAAATCACTGGAGTGGACTACAGCAGTGCTGACTGGGGGATTCTGGGATTTGTAGCCCACAAAATAAATGTAGAAGGATGGGAAAAAATGGAGAAGGAAAAAGAAATCCGCCATCAATGCTACATGACGGCAGCAACGGTTGGTGGAAGCAATTTAATTTTAGGTACCTGGCGCCTGATTGAGGTTGTTTTGGAATGTAGCAAAATGTTGAATAATAATATATTTTTTAGAGAAGTGTTGTCATTATTTGCTTCAAAGGTTTATCTGCCATCTCCCCGCTTACAGCATGCAAGTTTCTAATCCAGGTCATCACAGCAATCTGATAGCAGGCTTGGGAAATGTTAAATTGAATCAAAATGTTGTTGATTTTTTTTTTTTTGGCAAGACAGCTGCCAGCTTCCTCCCCCCCAATGTGTCAGTCTTGCTGCCGAATTGTTGCCTCTTTTCCTACAGAGCAGTAAACTCAAACGCTGTAAAATTTCTTCGGGAATGAGTCAGGTCAGTGTGCCCTCGGCTGGCCCAAAAGGAGGGCTGTTGAGCAGGGATGTTTCTTTGGGGGAGTCCTTAATCCTTCCTTGTGCACGTGGAATGTGCACTGGGGTGCTTGCTGGTTGACACAGTTCTGTGTGCACGGCAACAGTGCTGCTTCCCAATTTAAGCAAATGAAGGGGGTTGGCCTTACCTCTGAACCCTTCAGAGGCCAGACCAACCTTAAAGTTTGGCCTCTCTGGAGAGGAAAATAAAAAGCTGTTGTATTCGTTCTCTGACGAGCTCCCCCTTCTTTCTTATGCTCTGGAGCAGAAGTCCCCAAACTTGGGTCCCCCGAGCGTTTTGGACTTCAGCTCCCAGGAGCCTCGGCCGGCTTGGCCAACAGCCAGGAATTCTGGGAGTTGAAGTCCAAATCGTCTGTAGCACCCAAGCTTGGGAATCACTGGTCTAGCGCAAGAGTGGGTGTAGTGTGGCCCGGGGTTGCATATGGCTTCCCCTGGACCCCCGCTTCTGTGGCTTCTGAAGCACCGCACCCAAAGACCCCCCCGCTTTTTTAAAAAAACATGGTTTTAGAGTGGTTTTGTTGCAGTGCATACAGAGCTTTGTGGGCCAGGAATGAGTTTTGGCCCCCAATCGCATGGAATCCCACCATTCATAAAACCACATGAAAATACCCCCACCTCACAAGCGTTCCAGAACATTGTACGACTCCACAAATGCTTCCGTTTTCCTCTTCAGTCCCTCTCAAAATGGCGACAGGAGGTGACAGGGCTTCACTCCCCGTTGCCGTTTTGTGAATGACTGTGGAGGAAACTGAGGTATTTGAACTTGCCGTTGGTGGAATGTGGCCCTTTGGAAGGGGAAAATTGGCCCCTGGCTCCCAGATAGTTGCCCATCCCTGGTCTAGAGGAATTGCCCTGGATGTGGATGAAGCACGTTCCGCTGGATACGTGAGATGCCATTCTTCTAAGACATTCCTTCTCAGCCATTCGTTCCTTGTAGAGGACGGAAGGGAGCGGGATGCCCTTTCGAGACTAATACGGATGCACAACCGACATTTCTAAGCACAACGGATGTCTTCCTGCAACCCCGCGGAGCATCCAACAGAATCAGGCTTAGCTTCCCACGCTTACCTGTCTTCAGGGCGTGGTTGTGTGGCCGTATCTGAGGCTTCCCACTCTCTTCCGAGCTCAGCTTTGCTTCCGACATCCGGCTCCTGACGTTCTTCGTGGGGCTGGAGTCTACGGTACGTCGGTTGCTGCGGAAGCGGAGAAAATCCACAAACGGGTTGCTGCGTCTCCTTTGAACGTTAAACGTGGGAATTGATGGTCAAGTCAAAGTGGCCTAGAAGCAGTGTGTGACGTTGAGCATAGGATGTATGACTTGACGGTGCTGAGAGACCATTTGTTTCTGATTCAAATGACTGTTTTCAATAAATGGATCTCTTTATTAAAAAAAAGTGTGTTTTGTTCCTAAATCCTTTCCTCCACTTTGACCTTCTCCACTTAACCTTTGCTAGATGGCACCTCCACCTCCTCTCCTTTGATTTTTGAAATTCAGCCTCCTCACGGTAGAGCAAACCATCGCGCCCAAACATTTGTGCCCTTAAATTTCCAACTGTATGACAGTGAGTGCCACGTGCCGTTCTTTGCTGGAGACTTTTAGAACCTTCCAGAAAGGTCCTGCTCTGGAAGAGATGGGCGTTCAGGCTCATCGGGAAGGGGCTCCCCTTTCTTTTCGGCACTCCTTTGCACAGGTAGGCGCTGGGTTACGTCTTGTCCTTGGCACAGGAGACAGTTGCCCAAGGTGGGCAAAGTACAGCCCTCCGGATGGTGTTGCACTGCAACACCAATCATCCTTCTAGGACAGATGGGAGTTGTAGTTTGATATCATCTCTCCCCACGTGTGCATTTAATGTGCAAAACAGTTCATCTGGGGGTGAACCGCACGCATTTCGTTTCCTATATTCGAAGCTGCAGAAGAGACGACAGAAGAACCACCGTGGGGTGGGGGTGGGGGTGGGGTGAAGCCAAAGGGCATTTAAAAAATAAACCTCAGCAAAATGAAGTTTAATTTTAGATGTGAGCTAATCAAAGGGAAAAGTTGTTGGCATCATGTTCTGAATTCCTCGCACATTGTCTTCCCATCTTGCAAGAAACGTCAAGTTAATTTTACTAAGTAGCTAAATTACAGATACTCAGAGGTAATCAAAAATGATGCAAATTTCCAACTTTCAGAATTAATCACATTCTGGCTTGGGGTGGGGGTGGGATTGTGTGTTTTTTTTTGGAGGGGGAGGTGGTTCACAACACCTGAAAGAAACAGCTGGATGGCTATATATAGAACACCAATCTCGTGCGGTCTTTCTGCATCCTTTATTTGCACCATCTGTACTTCCTTGCACGCCACGGCGTTCGGGCGGCTTGGTTGTATTTTTCCACTCCTGTCCCTTTCCCAAAGCCTTTCCAAAACGGACGGCCTAGCCCGCGGGCGAGAGCGAGAGGGATACGCGCCTGCAGTCGGGTCAGCGAGAGAGAGAGGGAGCTCTGTTCTCTTGAGCTTATCTCATTTTGAAGAAAAAAAAAAGAACCAAGGAAAAAGGAAAAAAAACCTCTTCAAGAAGAAATTGTTAATGAACCGAACCTGTTTCAGTGCACGACAAATGAGAAACACGCCTAGCAGACGGAAGAGCTGGCCCGAAATACTCCCCCCACCTTGCCTGCCCCCGCTTGCAAAACTTTGATCTAATTAATCTAAACAGAGCTTTTAACAAAAACACAATTAGAACACCGGGGCAAAAGCAAAGCTTCGCAATGGAGGAACGTACGTTTAACGAGCGCTAACCTAGAATCGTTTGATGTCTGGAGAACGCAGCGGTACGATCGTCTGGCGGGTCAGGTTGATCTGGGGCCGGGGGCTGGATGGTGGCATTTGGGGGGGGGGCTGAGAGAGCCCAGGGCGCCCTCTCTTCTCAGAACCAGCTCCGTGCCCGTCTCAGACGCTAAAAGAAAGTGAGCCGAAGCTGGATTGTCCCTGCGCCGGTTTTCTTTCGTGGCTCTGTTTGAACCGTGGGTTCGGAAGAGGCCAAAAAGAACGTCCTGTCAAACCCGCTACCGTGGAGGAATGAATTCAGAATGAACGCATTCCGGGGAGACGGCCACCCAACCTCTGCCTGGAGACCGCGTGGAGGGAGTCCACCCGGTCTCTGCCACCGTTGTACATCCGGAAGTTCTTCCTAGTGTGTAGGTGGAATCTCTTGTAATTCGAATCCGTAGCTTCATGTCCGTCATCTTGGCTTTGAGAACCGCCAAAAGGTACAGACGGGGAATGTGTTCCTGCAGATGTTGGGCTGCGTCTCCCATCATCCTTCAAATGGGGCAACATTTTGTATGCCTCAGAGCTGCAGCGGTTTGGAGATTGCTCAGTTATCTGTGTATTTATTTGAGACAAGAAATCTACATACAGGTTCCAGATCCCTTTTCAAAAGTAGAAAGCCCTGGGTGCTGTACCTTTTCTTAAAACTACGAAAACTAAAACATTATCGCAACCCACCGATGCCGTTAAAATTCCAGATAAATTCATAAGCAAAACTCACCGATTCCAGTAGCTCAAATAGCTTCCGTGCTCTGGAAGAGATGGGAGTTCAAGCTCATTGGGAAGGGGTTCCCCTTTCTTTTTGGCACTCCTTTCTCGCCTGTGTGGAGTGGAGGACGTCTTCCAAAATGATTGCCTGCTCCAGTAGAGTCTGCAGTTAAAAACAAGGGAATGCACCAAATGCATTAGACAAAAAAGGACTACTGTGATGTTTAACCCAACTTTCATAAAATATCCATCTTATAATGGAAGATGGAGCAAGCCTATTTTCTGCTGCTGCAGAGACTAGGACACGGACCAATGGCTTCAAACTACAGGAAAAGAGATTCCATGTAAACCTTAGGAAGAACTTAATGGTAAGAGCAGTTGGACAGTGGAATACACTGCCTGGGAGTGTGTTGGAGATTTTTAAACAGAGGTTGGATGGCCAACTGTCAGGAACGCTTCGATGGTGTACCCCTGTGTGTCAGGGGGTTGGACTCGATGGCCCTTGTGGTCTTTTCCAGCTCTATGAGTCTATGATCGATATGTCTGTTTGCCTATTGTAGAAAGGCGGGCCTAGGCACGTCTGCACTAGATTGCTATAGTGCTATTATTCTACTTTCAACATCCTGTGGAATCCTAGGGTTTGCAGTTTAGAGAGGGGACTTTGAGGGCACTCCCTAAACTGCAAATCCTAGGATCCCATAGGATGTTAAAAGTGGAATAACAGCACCCCAACAATCCAGCGTGGAAACGGCCCGAGTGTTTGAAAACTGAGCGATGTGGATTGTTGGGTCCCCCAAATTTACATTTCCCCATTTAGCCATTAGATGGCACTCAGACGCCGAAGTTTTCTTTACCGAAACGTGTCGCCAACTTCAGCTTTCTGCGCGTCTTTCATCCTGCATTTCTGCTTGTCAAGTCTGCTGCTCTTTCTCTCTCCCCTCCAAAAGCTGCCTATTTTTAAACCCTCTGAGGCTACGAGGCGGCCCCAGCAGCGTGGGACGCGACTGACTTGGGCCAAAGCGAGCAAGCGGGGCGGGCAGGGTGGGCCACACTCGGTCCACCGCCTGCTAGAAGTGATTCGCGTCAAAAGGAAGCAAACGAGGGAAAACCGCGTCGCTGGTGCCATCTCTCTCTGCATGCGGTGCTCGATTTTGGAAAGAGAGTAAGGCTCCCCCCGCGCAAGAAAACCAGCCGGCTCCGTCCTTCGCAAGCAGAGCTGACAGGGAATCAAGACAGGGTCTGCTCGGTGGGGGCCCTGGTTTCCCAAAATCCCCTCCCGGGAAGGACTGTTTGGCCCCCTTCTTCGCCGTCCGTCCCTCGGCAAAGTTTATTTTTATTTTGACAGGTTTTTGAGAACTGAAGGGTTTTGATGGAAGGACTTGAAGATCTATTTTAACTGTTTAAATTGCTTTTTGTCATTATTTTTAGCCTGCATTTTTTTTTATTATCAGTTTTCAACAACAAAATGATTTACATAAGCGTGGAGAATTAAACAAAATCGTACAGTTATAACATCTAATGCAAAGCAACAATAGTGGCAAAATAGGTTCCCATACTTTTTCTTACAGTGTTTAAGTTTACATATATCTGACATACTAATATATTTTATTCTCTCAAAGCAATAACTGAATGTCCCCCCCCCCATTTTTTCTCTAGGTGATTAAACTGTCCCAGTCTTTCTGAAGTTGGTAAGAGGAGAGAAACTGGGACATTTTAAAAGCAGATGGGAAAGTGGGCTGACAAGGGATTAATCGGGACTGTCGCCACCAAATTGGGGGGGTTAGAGAGCGTGCACCCCGGGTTAAGTCTTGACCCAACATATAATGGCAGTTTGTGGAAAGCACACCCTCTGCCTAGGCACATGCTGGACCCAAGCGACTCAGAACTCCCGCCGCTAGGAACAAATCCCCCACAAACTCGGCTTGAAAAAATTTCAAATTGCTACCTGAAGAGATTAGGTATTAAAATACCCGACAATTTTACGCAACCAGCTAAATTAAATCCAGATCCCCGTTATTAATCAAATAACAGCCGACTTGGAAAGCACCTCTGGTGAGCCTATAAAGGAAAATTAATATCCTAAAAATGACCACCCAACATCTCATCTCGTCCGCGTTCTCTGGCCTTTAAGTGCACGTTGCATTGAAAGTGCCACTCGCAGCCACAAAAGATTTAAGAAAAAAAACAATACCAAGTGTGGGGGATAGTTTAATCTGGATTGTAGTCCACAAAGTGAGGAGGTGTAAACCTTCCCTTCTGCCATCCAAAAAAAATAGAAGCTCCCCGCTGCCCAAATCTGGTTGCAAAACAGAAGTGGCAACCACGTCTCCCATCGACGCCAAAAGGAGTCGTCATCATCAGACGACGCTGTAGTTAAAGTTCTTAGAGGACATCTGGTGACAATTTGCCAGAAGTACTTGGATAAGATTAATCAACCATTTCACAGCTTCTTATGAACAACTGAACATCTCTGTCTTTCTTTTCCTATTTTTTTTAAAGACAAAGCTGTTTACGTGCACAAAAGGAAAACAAGCTCAACTTCCTTGATCTTGAAATAAAGCAGGAAGGGAAAGTTACATCTTAAAAAATGATATTAATTACAGATCCAAGTCTTCTCTTCCCCTACAGTGGTTGGCATTAGAGTTATACCAAAAACAAACCAACCTAGGCAGTCTGGCGATATGTTAAAGACTAACAAACTTTATTTAGCGGTTTGTTCCTTTTCCTCCTCCTCTCCTTCGTTCCTCTCTTTTATTTGTTTTTCTTCTTCCTCTTCCTTCCTCTTCTTCCCCTTCCTTGTCCTCCCTTTCATATGTTCTTCTTCCTCTTCCTTCTTGCTTTCTTGCTCCACTTCCTCTTCTTCTTCCAATTCCTCTCTCCTCCTTCATTTTCTTTTTCCTCTTTTTCCTTTTCCACCACGTCCTCCTCTCCTTCCTCTATCTCTTCCTTCTCCTCCTCTTCCTCCTTATTTATTCTTCCTTTCTTTTTCTGTTTCCTCTCTCCTCCTCCTCCTCCTCCTCCCTTTTCTTGCTCTTTCTTCCTCTCCCTTCTTCCTTTCCACCTTCCCTCTTCCTCTTCTTCCTTCTTTCTTTGTTATTCTTCTTGTCTTCAACCAAGAAAGACACGTCCCTGAGTCTGCAAGGCCTGAGCAGGGCAGCTGAGCTTAGGGTGGCTTGCTCTCCTCCATAAGGGTCACCCTAAGTCAAAGCTGATTTGATGGCACTGAAGAATGAGAAGATCTAGTTGGAACTAACCGTAGAATTAAAGCTCATGGGGCTTATCCACTGGTTCACTCCTGAGCCAAATAGCAAAGCGTGGGAGACGTTGTTCCTTACAGAGGCACCTGCAAAATCTTGCTAGTCCTCCGGCAGGCCAGCGCTGCAGGTACAACTAGACAAACCGAAACTTGGGCCGCCTTTCGGGTCAGACCCCCTGCCGGCCCCGCTTTGGGACGTAACGGCGGAGAGCTGCCGCAATAACAGGACGGGTGCCTCGGTTCCCATCTGGAGGCATTTGAAAACACAATAATGCCGGAATCATAGAGCGGCAATCTTTAAATTATATTCCCAAAAAGATGTTCTGAGCATATATCATTGCATTATAAAGAGCTTTGGCAGCTTTATTGATGATGTTGAATCTGGCTGACAGATGCATTTACACCAGATAAGCATTGGAAATGCTGGCGTAATTGCTTATTAGTCTAGTCGCGAGGCAAAACAGCAGATTGGAATGAATAGGAGCGCGCACGAACACAGAATTTCGCTGCCTTTGTTTTTTTCCTACCCCCTCCCTCTGCAAGCTCGCCATCTGCTAAGCATCTGGGAATTTTTTTTTTTTTAAAAAATCAAAATCCACATCATGCACAGGTGGGAATTATGGGCGACACACAGACCAAGAAATCCAAAACTTCAGCCACAACGTGATGGAGACTTTAGTGCTGTTATAACTCTATATTGGATTGGACTGGGTTTCGGAAATATAGGGCCAAAATCCTGCTGGTGTTTGGTACACCCAGAAGTTCCCATATGGAAGCAGTTGGATATTTTTGTCCAATGTGGAAGGTCCCCGCCCCATTCAAAGGGGAGGTATTAGAGTGGCACATGGTGCATAGTTGTGCAATGTGCATTGCACACAGACATTTGTCCATGTTATGCACAATGCGTGGGTATATATTATCTCCATGTTGCCCAATGTCACAATTTACTCATGAGGGGGCATTGCAGAACAGTTAGCCTCCATTGTCACGACTCCCCCTCTGGAGCTGGAAAATTCAGTCGCAGAACTGGGGTCCCCGGCATGCAAGGAATTTACAACTCCTGTCATTGGAGGTCTCTCTGAGTCAGAAGTGACAGCGGCTGAGGATAATGGGTGCCCTACTCCCCAGGAGGAGCTTGAAGAGACGGTGCGGCCATCTTCCAAGTGTAGGAGGGATAAAGAGAAGTTACATGTGTCCCAGAGACTCTTAAGAAGGAAATGCTGACTGGTTAAGCACCTGGTACCTTGATACACTTGGCTATAAATACTCTAGCAGTTCTCTGAAGGCTCCATTGCTTACAACCATCCACCTTGGTCACTGATCACTTTTTGCCATTTTTCCTGGACGTTGGACTGGTCACTGTTTATGACTGTTTGGCTGGCTTTGTTTATTTGGGTTACTGACTTGCTGCGTGACTTCTGGATCGGCTTATGACCATGCTCTTGCTTCTTCCTTTCATCCTGCCAAATAACCCATGAGTGACCTGAAAAGGCTTAACTACCTGACTGCTCTTGCACTCCAACTTCCTTCCTGGGACACTTACTGACTGGAGTCCCCTACCCCCCCAAAAACACCCCATACCACACCCAAATACAGCATTTTCCCTCCGCAGTTCCACTCAAAATGCCGGCAGGAAGTACTGCGATGTCAGTTCCTGTCATTATTTTGAGTGGGACTGCAGAGGAAAACTCTGCATTTGGTATCTGGGCTTGCCATGGGGTTGGGGATCAGGGGGAAATTGGCCCCAAGTCCCCACACAATTGCACACTCCTGTTCTGGAACAATTTCAACATGCCACCCCTTTCCTGCAAAGCCAAGAAGTGGGTACTTTGCACAACGAATTTATTCAGAGGTCAACTGTGTCCCAAATGCACCGGGAAGAGACAAAAACACACACTGTTGTGAGGTCAGGTGCATTTTTCTCTCTGACATGATATGGGATATCATTTTATAGGATATGGGCATAGCCATAAAGACTAAAATTACATTTAGCCCTGGGAAGGCTGTAGTTTGCATGATATGTTTATTCAGAAATGGGCCAAGCTTGAAATATTATGGGAAACATAGCGATGAGGTAATGTTCTAGGCACTCGTGTTATGATAGTCAAAATAGTTTATTTTGCAAAAACAATAATATTTGTACAGCATTTTTAAAAGGCTGTTCTGTTTATTAATCTGGTTGTTTGTTTTTCATTTTTGTTGCCATTATGTACTTATAATACATTCGTGCTTGCCGCTGTGTGTTTTATATAATAACCTGGGAAGGTGGTTAAATTTTTCCGTGTTTTGTCTGAAAATTGCTTTATTAAATATGCACGCATGGACACTTCTCCTGAGCTGAACCACAAAAACACGGTATCAAATCCCACTTTTGGGTGAAGTTCAATTATTACTATCAGATGAGTCACCATTCCAGTGGTTAGCACGAACGCAGTGGAAATGTTGTCAATTCTGTGTGTTTAGCCAATGATTCTATGATCTTTTAGGATGTGATGGAATAATTTTGCAGTAATTTTACAAGTACAGACTTCTATCATGGATTGCTAATGTAGAAATATAGCACATTCTTTAACATCAAGTCTTGAGGTGTGAATTATGAAATAAAACTGGAAACAGTTCTGTGCTAACAACATGCTTTGTCTGTCCGCCTGTCCAATTACAAATCCATCCATCCGTCCATCCACGTTTGCCTTAAATTGATTTTAGAGTTGTTTAGACAAACAAAGAGATAAAAAGATGCAAATAAAAATTTACACACATTTTGTTGGCTGTCAAGTTGACTTCAACCTATGGTGAACGGAGAGAAAGAAGTTTATAGCATGGGCTTTCGTAGACCCAATCTGTTTCATCAGACGAAGGAGAGAAGCACCCATGGACAGGCATTTATAACAATGGATAGGTGGTGTGTGTGTGTGTGTGTGTGTGTGTGTGTGAATACTAACACAAATGCAAAACACGTAGGCATGACAATAAGGCAACAAGCCTAGTTTCAACAATGGTTATAAAAAGTAGTTAGTGGATAAAGGTGAGAGACAGAATCTACATAAAGCCAAGATATAAACATATAAATCAGAGAATAGCCCTCCAGATGTTGCGGACTGTAATTTCCATCATCCCTCACCACTGGCTGGCTGGCTGGCTGGCTCTCTCCCTCTCCCTCTCCCTCTCCCTCTCTCTCTCTTTCTTTCTTTCGTTCCCCTTTCCACTGTCTCCCAGCACAAGTTGCAAACATTTGTAGATCATTGCCAAGAAGAGCACGCCAAAAAAAGCCCCTTTGAACAAATGTTCAACCCAAACTTTGGCTGGGGATGGTGGGTGTTGCAGTAGAGGCCCACCTGGCTGGCTGGTCCTCTGCATTAGCCTCGTAGGAAGAATTTTATCTGGACTTTAAGGGAAGTCGCGGCCCTCGAACAATGGGACGCTGGGTCTATCAGCAAGTACGCAAATCGGAAGGTCTCTTAGCAACAGGAAATATCACGTCTCCTATCTGCTTAAATGCAAAGGTTCCTATATCATAGTGGCATGTTTTATGAATTGCCCGTGCCTTTTAGCTGCAAGTTTTTTCTCCTTCTTTCCCCTTTTTTATTTTTATTTTATTTTTTTTCGGTCCCAGTGTTGTCGTCAATAGGGATCTCTCACAAGAAGGCAGGGTAATTGCTACTAGAAAAGTTCAGTGTTTGAAGATGGTTTGATTAGGGAACTGTACAAATTCAATTTCTCCCAACCAGATTCAATTCTAATCTAATCTAAAGAGAGAAAACTCCAGTGTAATCATGACACACACACACACACACACACACACACACACACACACACACACGGATGACGGAACAGACTATTTAAATGTGGTTTTTTTCCCGCTCTCCCTTGTTGTTGAAGAGAAAAGAATATGCCGGTTTTGGATTTAGAGACACTGGCGACCTCAATCTCACAGTGGCGTTCGGTATGCGCGAGTGCACCTGCGTGGCTGGTTAAATAACCCAAGATCCCACATAGGGACGAAAGTGTGTGCATGCACAGAAGACCAAATCTGGCCACGTTCTACCTCCAAACACCTGGGATCTTCACCGTAAGCCAGTATCCTCTACCACTGGGGAGGAAAAGGAATGAGGTAACGCCCCAGCCAAAGATGCTGTTATCCTGACGTAATTGTGATTTGCTCGCCTCGTACGATAAAGCCCAAAGTATAGGTCTCATGTGAGAGCCGGCACTGTGTAGAACACCGGACTGTGACCCTCAAGACCAGGGTTTGATTTTATAAGGGTCGAGGTCTGTGGCTAAGTCTTTGCAGGATTCCGCCCTCAAGGATGTTGGCCTTGACTCCAGTCTTTGCAGAATCCTGCCCAGGCCCTCAGGCCCGGCTGGCTGCTCGGATGCAGGGCAGCTGGAGCAGCCAGGAGCCAGCTATATAAGGGCTGGGTGGTCTCTGCAATTTTTGTCACAGCAATGTGGTCTTCTGTGCTGTCTGTAGCCTCCTTGGATGCCTCAGTGGGCCTGACCTTGCTGACCCCTGGACTCTGACCTCTGGTCCTTTGGACTCTGGACACCAGGTAGGCTCTGTTGCCCTGGACTTGCTGGACTCTGATCTCTGGCCTATTTTCCTGGACTTTCCTCTGGCCCCTTGGACTCTTGATATCAGGTCAAACCTCTGTGGCTGTGGGCTCTTGCTGGACGCTGACCCTTGGGCTCCTGACCCAGTGCCTGTTCCAGCCCCAGCCCCTGCATCTGGTAAGCCTTGCTGCCCACACCCTGGACCTTGACAGATTCCCTGACTGACCATGGAAACCCACTGGCTGACCGTGGGCATGTCACACACACTCAGCCCCAGGAAGCCCTGTGATGGGTTGGCCTTAGGATCACTGTAAGTTGGAAATGACTTGAACGCTTGCAATAACTACATTCTGTACTGGCTACTTAGTTAAGCAACTACCTATAGGAGCCTGCCCATACTCTAAGGTCTGGAGAGGAAGGGCTTTTTTGTTACCACCCCTATCCCAGGTATGTTTGGTGAGGACATAAAAAAGAGGGAACTTGTGGAACTCCTCGTCAGGTGTCTAGACCCCTGTCATGCTATTGGAGAAAACAGATTTGCTATCTGAGAAAATAGATTTAGCTCAAAAGGGATTAGGGATCGCTAGCACTACAGTGTTATCTTTTGTTAATTGCCACTCACTGCAATGCATTCATTGCTAAATTGCCCTTTGCAGCAACGTACCACATACCAGTTGCTGTTTTTGGTTCATGTTTGGGTGTGGAGTCAAAGGACTTAAGGCATACAAGGAAACGATCTGGCAATACTTGGTGCCCAGGGCATCTGGCACCAAAGGAGAGAGGATCAGACAGGGGGAATATGATACCAGCAGGAAAGTGTTATGAGAACAACCAGACCACCAAGATAAGAGCACAGGCACTGCCCAAGTTCCCAAGATGAAAGTATGTAAATGGGGAGAGCTGAGAAACTCAGGGATCTGGTGAGGTAACATTTATGACCTTCCTCAGTTAATGCTATTATGCCAAAAATTGGATGTCGCTAAAACCTGTTGCCCTACAACACATGCCAGTCTTAGCAACTTTTGGAAGTTGCTATGTTGCATGCCAAATTCTAACAAATACTGCTGCCAGGAGTCTTTGAGTGTTTCTTTGAAAAGCAAGTCAGCTAGCCCATGGCACCCCCCTCCCCAGGAGGTCCATTTGGCCTCCTCTTTCTGCCGGCAGGTAAAGACTTCTTCATTCAAGGAAGCCTTTGGTTTTTAGTGATTGCGGCAGATGGGGCTTGTAATGGGGGTGAGTGGGTGTAGTGTTCTTACTATGTTTTAAGCATCTTTTTCATGTTATTTGTAACTTGTTTTTTAAAACTTGTTTTCAACTTATGTTTGTTTAAATAAACATCCAGTTTAATTGTGTTAACTTTTGCATTAAGAGGTGTTTTTTTTAAAAAAGATAAATTGTATTGCACTTTTAAAACATGCTGCCTTGGATACCGTGCTGGGAGAAAGGTGGGATAGAAAAATACATATATACATAAATGCATAAGTAATCTTAAATAGCAAATCGTAACTATTTAAGTGTTTAAGATTACTGAAGACTCCCTTCCACCTCCAAACCAATGGAAATAGCATTCACTTGTGCTCTGCTCAATGGACCTCTTTCTCCCTGTGCAGTTGATGCTTGGTAAAATAGGTTGGGAGGTGGAATAAGGATTGTTGCAGTAGTGTCACAATCATGACTGAACAGCAATTGTGGATACTGTCTATAAACCAATTAACTCTTCTGTATTCATGATTGCTACTTAGGCCATTTCCACACTACACTGTTACAGTGCTATTATTCCACTTTCAACATCTGAGAGAATGCTGGGGTTTGCAGTTTAGGGAGCGTTCTCAGCCAGAGAGCTCTTCGCCCCAGTAAACTACAAATGCCAGAATTCCACAGGATGCTGGAAGTGGAATAATAGCACTGTAAGAGTCTAGTGTGGACATGGCCTTAGGCATTAATGTGGCACTACTGGCAGGACCGTAACTTGCTCCCCACTACCTACTTTACCTGGCATCGGTTGCATGGGGACCAGAAGATCCATTCCACCAACTGAGCAGTTGATACAGAATGCTAGCCATATTTTTTTAAACCAGCATCATCAATCCAAGAATGCAGGCTCAACCCCACTCCAAATTTGCACCCCACTAGATTACTTTTGCTTCTTTCTTTCCCTCAGTTAAAGGAGATCCTCCCTAAAGAAACTATGAACAGGGTCCTTGTAGTTGCATTGTTGCTGTGTGCCTTCCAGTTGTTTCTGACTTCTGGCAACCCTAAGGTGAAGCCACGGTGGGCTCTTCTTAGCAAGATTTGTTCAGAGGAGGGTTTGCCTTTGCCTTCCTCTGAGGCTGAGAGAATGTGGCTTGCCCGAGGTCACCCAGTGGGTTTTCAGGGCCGAGCCGTAGCCTCTGGAGTCATAGTCCAATGCTCAAACCACGTCATCATTCTGGGTCTCTGTTAGCTGCGTACTCAAGCACAACCCATCCCTAAGTGTGTGCGTGTCTTTCTTTGGTCATTGCAAAGGTTGATATTCTTCCCAGGACTCACTGCGTTGCTGCAAGATTCACCGCCGCCATGGCCGTTTTAAGGCAGGCCGCGTCCTTTCTCGCACTTTTGCTGCTGCCATTTCAGTTTGCAACACTCGAAAGGCTGAAATGGCTCAGCTTCCAGCTCCCTCTCTTTAAGGGCTACGTGTGACGGTCCGGGCTCTGCTTCCAAAGCAGGGCTACTGGCCTCTTTTGGTGTTCCCTAGGGCCTACGATAAGGGCACAATTCTTCCTCTTTCTTGTCTGAGGAGGATTCCTCCAGGTCAGACATCACACACCGGCTTCCAAAATAATCGCTAATAATTGTTGTTCTGCAATGGCAGAACACAGAGGCATGACGCCTATCACGTTCTGTAAAGCAATCTTGTCCTGTCACATAACTGCGCTTGCATAATTTTACATTACACAGCTGGTGAACGAGATAAAAGAATAATAAATTATTGAATACCGAAACTATAAATAACAGCCTGATTCCTATTGTTTAATCCCAAGTAGAGTAGACCCGTTAAGTCAGTAGAACTTACCTACAGGTTGATTCACCATTCAACAACGGATTCCATGGGTTTACTCTAGCTGGAAGTCAGGTTCTTAAAACTGCAACACAGAGATACAACAGATTGTGTTGAGGCCATGGGGACTTATGGAGGGGTTTCATCTGGAATTATTCTCTGGCTTGGATTTGAATGGAGGAATTTAGAGGCTTGCAAATGTCAACCCTTCCTGATATCTCTGGTGCTGCCTTGGTTGCTCAGAGAGCTCACAGAAAAGCTCCTGCTGTGATTTGTGGCCCTTTTCTGCACTAGACTGTTATAGTGCTATTGTTCCACTTTCAACCTCCTATGGAATCCTGGGGTTTGCAGTTTAGGGAGGGGCCTTTGAGGAGAGGAGGAAGCGGAAGTCTTTGAGGACCCTCCCAAAACTGCAAACCTCAGGATTCCACAGGAGGTTGAAAGTGGAATAATAGCACTATAACAGTCTAGTGCGGAAATGGCCCGTGTTAGCAAAATGTATCTGAAGATATGAGGTTGGATCCCATCCAGCAAGGACTTCAGGTCCCTGTGCTAATGCATGACAAATTGGCCACCAACGTAAATGAATTCTCCAAAAGAGAGCAAGCGAGCAATTCCTGGGCAGGTGAGGAGAAAAAAAAAACCCCTTTCTGTCTCTTCGATCAGCCAATTTAAAAATGAATAAGTGTTAATGTGGCCTAATGGCAGCAGAGGAGTGATGGAAAAGGAAGAAGAACTAGCACCCACAATATATATATATGTATCTAATGGGCAAGAGATGGAGTATAATAACTGACCCCGTTAGAAAGTCTGGGCAGGGTCTTCTGAGCGCTGGAGGCGCTTCCGTGCCGGGGCATTGGCAAGCGATGCCTCCTGCTTTAGAGAAGACTGTCTTCACTCCTAGGAAGCATCTTGTATATTCAGGGTGACAATTTGCGTGGGCCAGAGGTCTTGTGGGACACACTCTCGGCCCCTTCCGGATCCCCAGAGATTTTAAAATGGAGAATTTCACCTCTAGGGAGATGACTCCCAGTTTAAATATTATTTCCTGCCCCTCACAAGCCTTTTGGGCACAGAAGCATCTATGCCTCATTTTGCGATAATGTCTTTCATCTTAAGTGGACAATTAATACCCGTTTGCTTTAGAGAGCTAGCATGGTGTCAGGATCCGAGCTCGGATGAGCAGAGTTTGATTCCCTGCTCAGCCTGACCCTGGGCACATCACACACTCTCAGCCCCAGAAAACCCTGTGAGGGTTGCCATAAGTTGGAAATGACTTGAAGGCACACAGCAACAAGAAGCAGCTTTACAAAAGTCTCACTCTTGGGACAGATGAGAACCACTAGCACTGGTTTATTGGCATGAACCTCTGGCTATCAGAATGCAATCCTGAGCTTCCAGATTTATCATTTCACCACTGGATGAGCTGTGGATGAAGGGGAGGGTGACGTACTTCCATTTTACATGTAGCAAACACATGCACACATGCAATCTGAGGGTTGAATGAGATGTTAAGGGAAATTATACATTCCCTGCCATTAGCCGCTTTTGCCAACAATAGGATTTCTTCCAAAAGATGTGCCTCAGTGACCTAGTTTAAAAAAGTGAGCCTCTGTTTCTCCTGACCAATGACAAAACAGAGGATGGTAAAATGCGAGATACATTAGTAAGGGAAAATCATGTGTTGCTATAACAGACATCTTTCACCACTAGAGGGTGCAACTCAGTAAAGACCATGCTAAATATATCACCAAGGTTGACCCTGCTTGACTTTGTCCTCTGACTTGACCCGCTGTTGGATGGCTAGGCTCGCTGTCATACGGAAAGGAGTGTGGTTTGCTGGATGTGTACTTAATCACTGCATAGAGATTACTGTGCATGTCTGTTAGATATTGGTCGTTACTGTCACAAAACATCCATTGCTAAATGCTTACTGCTAGAACATATCCAGAATGGTGAGAAGGGGAAGAACAGGTAAGAGTGAAAACAAAAGTACAGACTAGACAGATGCGTTGTTTTGAGAACCTGGAGCTTGTGAGATTAGAGCGGGAAATACGTGATCAAGGTTGGTGGGCAAATGTGGCAGGCCTGGGGAAAATGGTGGGGAGGTGGATTTACGGCTCTCACCAATCACCGCTTTGCATGCCTTAATTTGTAATGTGAACCTATGAAGGCTGTAAGCTTTGTGTATACTTTAATCGCAGCAACGTCTGCAGAAGCGTGCTGCGTTGGTCGTGCTTATCCATTGGATAAGCTACTGTCTGCCTCGCAGTGGATTTTGTGGAGGGTGGGTTGTCCAGTACATGACACCTGTGCAATGCAAAAGTCTGCAGAGGGAAGTGAGTTGCTGATGGGAGGAATATCCACGCACACAGAAGAGGAGTGGGCACCTCTTCTTTCTCCTCCTCCTCAAATCCCAAGCAAAGGCAGCCGGTTGCAGCGAGCCAACGTGGAACGCGAGACGGGACGTGTACACACGGAAGCTGTTTGTGAGACATGGGGTGAATCCCCTCCTCATTTGCATATTGATTTCTCCTTTTAGTAATTATCTGTAGAAAGTCAAATATTTGCTTTATCTTATAATTCAATTTCAGAAATGCCTCTGGGATTCAAATTAACTCTCTTGTAATATCTTCATTGAGAAAGAAGATTAATTATGCTTACAAGGAACCTAATTTAACTTATCAGACCTTTAATGTTTTCAGGGATCAGTAATGCATTTAAAATTTAGGATTAGAAGGGCGATCGGGTTCCATTAGCCGGGCGACTTTAATATTGGCCATTATTTTTATGCGTGGGGGAGCCTTGCAACTTCCCCCCGTCTCCCTATCCCTCCTGCAATTCTCTTCCAAGAAAAATTAAAATATCAATTATGAAGATAATAAACATTATATATTGACATTAGTTATTATGCTTCTGGTGTTTTAAGAGTGCATTAAAAGGCCTTCGTGAATGGTGCAGGAAAAAAAAAAATCAGAATTATTAATACTGGATGAGCTTGAAGTGACTCTAGCTGCCAAATAATCTCTCCCCCCGCCTTTCTCTAATGTCTGTACATACAGTGAGAACATCCAGCCCCAAAGAAGAAATGCTCCTCACCCTAATTTTCACACCTGCCAGAAGCTGTACTTGTAGCCTGTCCTTCTATCCCAGAGGTAGGAATTGCACCGCTCTCCAAATGTTGCGGGACTGCCAATCCCAGCAGCCCTTGCCAGCATAAGCAAAAATTTGGAATTCTAGAAGTGGACGTCCAGCGATGTCTTTAGGGCTCTGTGATTCCTAGCATAAAGCATCCCTGGTTAAACTGCAACAAAGCCCTCAGTGAAAACCGGTGGGGGCAAGCTGAATGTCACACCCTCCAACATTTCAAAGGTGGAAGCCAAGACATGTGGCCAAGCGACAAGCCATGTTGTGGCTAACTGGCTCTCAAAAACATCACTCAGGGTTTTAAACAGAAGCATTTAAGAAAAGCAAGCAATACTGCAACTTTTCCCCATTGCTGAGACTGGAGCATCTAAGTTGGTTATAGGTTTTATACCTTGTCATACAATGTTTTAGTGTGACATATCAATGACTAAAGTCATAAATGTCAAGTCACCTCCACCAGCACAGGCATTTTCCCAAACTTACAGTTATTTACATATCTTTATCCTGGGAGCAAACCCAACTTTCAGTTTCCTTATCTGTACATAGCCTATTCCCATAACACCTTCCTGCTATTTTGCCGTTTGCCGTTCCCCCCTTTTGCTCTTCTTCCCTCTTGCTCAGATGCAAAGTGCCATTGCATATTACAGTAATTAACTATTTGGAGCCTTGGGATACTTTAAGAGTTTCAACTGGATTCATAGTTGCAGGTAGCAATTAGCAATGGATACATGACAGCATTTCAGCAAGCAATGCTTGATTTGATCTAATGCAGCTATGCTAAGACATATACTCATGCATGCATATGATATATTGAGTGCCAAGAGATTCCATCTAAATATTAGGAAGAACTTCCTGATGGTAAGAACAGTTCTTCTTTGGAGGTTATTAAACAGAGGCTGGATGGCCGTCTGTTGGGAATGCTTTGACTGTGTATTCCTGCGTGGCAGAATGGGGTTGGATGCGATGGCCCTTGTGGTCTCTTCCAGCAATAGGATTCCACTAAAGTAATCTTGGGGCCAGTGTGACACACCTCTTTTGGAGGCTCTGCTCTCGCCCTGAGATTCCTTCCCCCACCCTGTGGTCTGGAAAAGGGAGGTCACGCCCTGAGGTCTGGGAACTCTAGTGCTCAAAAATGGTGGCCCAAGAGGAACCAAATCCTAGACCTATAATTCTCTAGCGTGAATGTACCCAAAGCAAGAAGAGCAACTTCACACCCTGCCCAGAACTGGGGGCTTAAGATGGAAACTGCTTTTGTGAGATTCAGTGTGGTGTAGTGGTCTGAGTGCACATTATGACTCTGGAGGTCAGTTTTCAAAACCCTGTTCAGTCACGGAAACCCACTCAGTGATCTTTGGCAAGTTACACTCTCTCAGCCTCGGGGGAAGGCAAAGGCAAACCCCCTCTGCACAAATCTTGCCAAGAAAAGCTTGCGATAAGTTCACCTTGGGGTCCCAATAAGACAGAAACGACTTGATGGCCCCCAACACTAACCTCTTTGGTGGTGGACATTCAACTACAAGGCTTCCTAATCGATGATGATTCTCCGAAGGTATCAAGCCTGACCGCAGCACTTTTAGCGCATCCCGCAGACAGGCCACTGTGGTTTCCTCTTCCATTTGGCGACGTTTGCCAACTCAGCAGCAAAGCCAGATGACGCGCCATCTGCATTTCCTCTCATTAGCTCCCTTTTCTACCCTCCCTCATTTCTCTGCTCTGGCCCTTCAGAACGCCATCCCATTGAAACGGGGAAAAAAGGGCCGCCGATGGTGCTGGCACGGGGGAGAGTCAAGGAGGGCTGTTTGAAAATTACAAGTTAGGAGCAGCAGATGGGAAACCGAGAGCGCCTGACGAACACTCTCTGTTCTTCTGAAGGGGGCTCATTAGCACGATGTACTCCGTGCCAGGGAAGCCGGGACCTGGAAAGTTATCGGTGAGATTTTGCTGAAGTAGTTCTGGAAAGGGCAACCGATAGAACACCTTCCCGTGGAGGTATATGCACTAATTAAAGCAGATCCCGGAGGTCAGATCCCTATCTCTTTGCCATTGCCGCACTAGCCTGTTATAGTGCTATTATTCCACTTTCAACATCCTACGGAATCCTGGGGTTTGCGGTTGAGGGAGGGGCCTCGAAGGCACCCCCGAAAGCACGCCCGAAAAATGCCCATCCAACCTCTGCGTAAAGACTTCTGATGTGTCAGGTTGCATGTTTGCCGGATGCGTATTAGAGTAGATTGGGTAGCTAGTTTAGGCAATTGCTAGAATCAACCAGAGCCCTACAAAACATCGCATGCCAATTATTAATTGCAACTAGATATCTGTTTCTGTATCCACTCCTGACAGATGGCTGTCCAGGCCTCTGTTTAACTTTTTTTAGAAGTACAGTATATTTATTTTTTTTAAAAAAAGACACAGAAGGAAAGAAAACAATTATGCAGTTCTAAGTTGAAAAACACCAAACTACTGAAAAAAAGAGCACAAAAGAAATTCAAAGAATACGAAAACAAATGAATGCATGTACAAATACAAAAAAAAAAAGAGGAATATATAGATAGGTATAGATAGACAGACAGACAGACAAATAGGACTTCCCCACCTGGTGAGAGTACATTAAGAAATCTGAATTAATACCTTTTTCTGAAAAAGGAGAAAACTAAATAAAGATGTAATCTAATAATTCTCAACTCGGTCCCTTTAACCTAAGTATACCATTCGAGCTGAACAACATGAAAAGTATACACAGGTCTTTACATCTTTCCAGGAACAAAGCAACAAAATACAACGTGATGAGATTAAATACGCAAGCTCTGTTAATAACCCAGAAAAAAAGAAAAAGAGAGAGAGGGAAAGAATTTGTCAGAGGTCTCTGTTTGCCAAGAACAACTTTCTATAAAGACCATCTCTGCCAGGCCTCTGTTTAAAAAACCCCAAAGTGTGTCTTTAAATCATCTCCACCTAATGTAACCCTATGGTGAACTTCTCATGGGTTTTCCTGGGGCTGAGAGTGTGTGACATGCCCAAGGTCTCCCACTGTCTTCCCACGGCCAAGCAGGGAATCGAACTCTGGTCTGTAGGGTCGCCGTCCGTTGCTCAAACCGCTGGTTCTCTTACCTTCAGGAAGTTCTTCCTCATGTTTAGCGGGAATCTCCTTTCTTGTACTCTGAAGCCACTGCTCTGTGATTTTTATCACTCTAAATTATGTCAAGATATCAAACTGATTTTATTGCCTGCTGCCCCGATACTGTTGGATAGAGGATGGGATATAAATATTTTCACAAACATTGTGATAAAATACATAAATCTTATTATAAGGAAATAAGGATGGATGTCCGATTCAATTCTGGCTTGTCCAAGCAAGACAAGATGAAACCACAGATTCATTGACGAGTATCAGTCCCAAAAGCATTACACTTTCCAGCCTATTGCCAACAGGAACAGTCACGCAAACCAGGGGCAGGACTGACAAATTAAGTACTTAACACTGTAATTGAGAGTAAAAGCTGCCAACATTAGCATGAAGACCTTATCTCCATCCCATAATTAAATAAGACCCCGGCCTTTAGAGCAACCACCATCAAAGAAGCCTTCACGCAAATGTGCCTAGAACGCAAAACAATCTGGATTTTCTAAATGCTGCAAAATGAGTCTCTGACATTAAACTTAGGATATATTCTTTTTAAAATATCCATGTTGGAAGAGGCCTAAAACAGCATCAGATTCTGTGATATCCATTGGGATGAGTGGGCAGGCATAGTGGTTGCTGATACAACTATGGAAACGGAAAAGACAATGTACCTTTAATTGCTGATATTATTGTGTATATATATATATATCTGCATATAAGCCAACTTCATGTATAAGTTGAGGGTAGGTTTTGGGGCCAAAATTATGGATTTGGATATGAGCTGTGGATAAGTTGAGGATCTTTCCACAGAGAGGGGAAGGTGCAATGCCAGTCCAGTGCTCAAACCACTGTATAAGGCTGGCTCTCAAGCCTGTATTTGGAGAGATTCGTCGTATAGCTTTTGGCGCTTTAACATGTGCGCGCGCGTGTGTATTGTGTGTATCTATATAGGAGAGCCAGGGTGGTGTAGTGGTTTGAGCATTGGACAATGACTGTGGAGACCAGAGTTCGATTCCTTGCTCGGCCACGGAATCCTACTGGGTGATCTGGGTGTGTCACACTCTCTCAGCCCCAGAAAACCCTGTGATAGGCTTGTCTTAGGGTCATCATAGTCAGAAATGACTAGAAGGCACACATAAATGACACCTTAGTTAAAGAGAGCCAGTTTGGTATAGTGGGCTGTGTTGGACCACAACAATTATGTACTATACAGCTACAGAACAACTATAGGGGTGTGCGTGTATGTATGTGTGTACACACACACACACACACACACGCACGCACGCACACACACATATATATATATATGGAGAGAGAGAGAAGCAATTTCACAGGTTTCATTTATGTTTGTATTTGGAGAGATTAAATTAACCCTGTGCAATCACTCCACTTTTTATTTATTTATATATATATATAAAAAAACAAAACACAATGTTAATATGGGAAAAATGATAAGAGCACCCAAAGCTGTACAATTTTTTCCCCCTCTCCCGTTCCTTTATTGCTGGAATGCTTCTTTCCAGTTTGTTGCTTCTGTGGGTTTTATTAGCACATTTTGCTGGAGTAGATTTGCTCTGAAGTGATAAAAAGCCGACTATAATCAGAAAGCTTTTGTTATCGGGCGGCAACCACTGGTAAATGCCACCTCAGAAGGGGCTCCGTTCAATGCCTTTATTACGGTGATTAGTCTGAGGCGCTGTTAAGATCGCAACAAACTTCAAGCTCGACTGATAAGACGTGGTGGAGAAGGAGATGGAAGGAATGGAATTGGTGAGGGGGAGAAGGCTTTGCACAGTTCCTGATTTCATGGAGAAGGGGGTGATTTCAGGCACACGTGAAATGTTCTGCAATCCTCTGGTGGAACATCAGGAAGGATTTATGGATCTGTCTCACGAATCTGATGAGCAATGCATGAATGAGGCGCAAATACAAAATGAGAACTAGCATGGTGTAGCGGTTAGAACATTTGACTATATCTCTGGAGACCAGGGTTCGATTCCCCACCTGGCCACAGAAACTCACCTTGGAAGCATCACATACTTTCACCTCCTAGAAAACCCCACGGTAGAATGCAGCCGTAAGTTGGAAATGACTTGAAGGCAAACAATAACAACAACAACACCTTTGAGCTTTCCTTGACAAAGAAAACCCTATGAAATGCATGAGGTCAGCATAGGTCAACGGGTGACTTGAAGGTACATGGCCACGGCAGTGCTCAGAGTACACGGGCAACATGACTCATGCCTGAATAGGGTATCTGTCTAGGAGTAAGGGATGCGTTATACTTCACGAGGAAACATCCAAACTGTTGAGGCTCGCATCTGGCTCCACCCATTTTACGCTGGCCACACGTCTCGTCCTTCTTCCCATCCTTATGCTCTTAGCTCTGCTCCCAATGCCAGAATGTGGCCCCTGAGATCCTTTCCCAGTTGGTGTAAGGGTTTGGGTCCTTGACGAAATCTTTGCAGAATCCTGCCCTCAAGGATGTTGGCCTTGACTCCGGTCCTTGCAGAATCCTGCCCTGGGCCTCAGGCCCAACTGGCTGCCCAGATGCAGGGCGGCTGGAGCGGCCAGGAGCCAGCTACATAAGGGTTGGGTTCTCTCTCTGCAATCATTGCCACAGCAATATGGTCTTCTGTGTTGCCTGTAGCCTCTCTTGATGCTTCAGTGTTCCTGGCTTTGCTGACTTCTGACCTTTGGCCTGTTTCCTGGACCTGCCTCTTGCCTCCGGCCCCTTGGACTCTTGGTACCTGGTCATACCTTTGTTGCCTTGGACTTTTACTGGACTCTGGACACTGGCCTCCTGATCCGGTGCCTGTTTTCTGCCCCAGCCCTGGTGCCTGCATCTGATAAGCCTCACTGCTCATGCCCTGGACCCTGATCTGCACTCCCTGCTTCCCATCCAAGGGGTAAGCGCCACTGAAGACAGGGGAACTTGCTGTGCTTGTTTTGTGCCTTCACGTCACTTCTGACACGTGGTGACCCTATCGCAGGGTTTTCTGGGTGCTGAGAGTGTGTGACGTGCCCAAGGTCACCCGGTAGGTTTCAATATCTGAGCAGGGTCATAGTTCATAGTTCAATGCTCAAACCACTACACTTAATTGTTAGCTAATGTCACGGGATCTGTGTTGGGAAGGTGCTTCCGTTGTAGAGTAAAGATAATGGCACATAATGAACAGAATGGGTATTTTCAAACTAATCTGACGGCTTAAGTTCTCCCTAGCCACAGTTTGGAAAAGTCATAATCTAATAAAGGAAGTGGCTAACACTAAAAAGGTCAAAGTCAGAACATGAAGTCCTCATTAAGCAAATCTATGGCTTCCACGGGAAGGCATAAAAGATCGAGTAATGAGAAATACCTGTCAGATGCAGCCCTATAAAGGAAAAAGAGGAGGGTGTGTGTGGAATCAAATGAATATGGCACCAGAATCTGGGCTGAGAAACCACTCGGAACTTGACAAGAGAATAGAAGAAGCCGCCTTCTGTAATGAAATGTTAGGTTATTGCAACAATACTACAAATTTGAAGGCCGAAGAAAAATTTCAATGGGGGGTAGAACTCTTTATTTGGAAGATTCGGGGTCATCCCATCCCAATATACCCATATCCTGTTGAACTCAGTCATCTTCCAAGGCTCCATATCTAGGCCGGCACTTGTTAAGCAGACAAGTACATTAGAATAAGGCACATCAATGGTTATACCCAAGAGTTAAACTAAGAGTTCACACTAATATGATGTTAAAAAAGTAGAGTCTTGCAGTTTTAACAGTCATATAGCAGGGGACTTATTTTGAGAAGACATCCCAAACAAGTACACAAAAATGTGAAAGAGAAAGGAAGATGTTCCTCTGCTGCCTGTGCCCGTTCTAGTAGAAGAGCATGAATTCAGTTGCGTTGGCACTCCTAGGATGCCCAATGGCGTTCTAGCCAGCTGTCACCAATTCCCACTTCATGCAACTATGGTGATAACCATGGCCTTTAATAATAATGTGAATCTCGGTCTCTCTAGTGCAATATTGTCAGTGGTTGCCAGAACCTTGTGTCACCATCTATGGGATGTAAAACTCAGCTGTGTAGCGGAGATGCTAAGAAACCCAGCTACTGAATTGTGAAGATGTGTAACAGGATGCTGGCAAGGGTACCCGATAAACATTGGTGCCTGATACACACCAAGACCGAAGCAATGTGCATCAGGACTGATGTACTACATATCCCATTGTGCATCAGCCGCATTCCACAACCGTCCCTTTGCTGGCTTCCCTGCGCAGCTAACGTAACAGCAGCCCTCTACTGGATGCCAAGATTACGGAGCTCTCCAACTGTAATTCCCAGAGGTGTAAACCCACTTATGAAGACCTAACTCCCCAATGGAGTTCCGGCCAATGGCTGCATTCAGAATAGCGTGAATATCCATGCATGGAGATATGCTTTGCAAGTGTTATGCAAACCCTATGCAGAATACCAACACGGCGCAACACATGTCAGTGAGGAAGCTGTTGTGAAACTACTCAGTTAAATTTTGCACGCACATAATGTCGTCTATAGAGCCAGCGTGGTGTAGCGGTTTGAACTTCGGACTATGACCCTTGAGTCCAGGGTTCAGTTCCCTGCTCAGGTGACCTCTGAGTGTGTTACACACTCTCAGCCCCAGAAAACCTCATCATAGGTTCACCTTAGGGTCACCATAAGTTGGAAATGACTTGAAGCCAAACAAAATCGACATGAAAGCTATTTATAAAGACCTAACACCTAAGTTTCAGGCAGCCAAGCTGCCCAGTATCATAAAATCTTTCTGCCAATAATGAAGGCATAGCTACAAGCACGTAGTGATTATAAAACTCTGAGGAATAACTTCAGTGTGATGTCCTGGGTAACGCAGTTACATTTATGTTTCAGTTACTGCTGTCCTCATGGTGGGTGCTTTATTTTAGAATTGTAGCATGTGTTTTATACCATGTGGCCTCACTACTTAGGGCAGGGGTGGGTATAGTGTGTCCTTCTAGATATTGTTGGATTGCAATTCCCAACAGCCCCTCATCAGCACAGACAATGACGAAGAATGTCGGAACTTGCAGTTCAACAAAATCTGGAGAGTCATTAAGTTTCCCACCCTTGCCAAGCACTACACAATACAAAATTTATACCAGGCCAGTGGCTTGTGGCAGTCTGACAGTTCCCAAAATGAAATTAAAGAGTGATTACTAATTTTAATTTTAATTAATGTTTGTTTTGATTTAGTTACTTTTGCATAATGAGAAAGCAACTCACTTTTTTAAAAAAAATACAATTATAAAAGCTACCAATTAGTCTGTATGATAATGGCGATGAATTATTTGAACAAGGAGTTTTATGAGCACTGAAGGTTTTTTGAATCTGAAAGCAAACATGGTGTAGGGGCTGGAGTCTTGGACTAGGACTCAAGGAGATCAGGGTTCAGCCGTGCAAACGCACTGGGTGCCCTTGGGCAGGTCACACTCTCTGGCTTGCATCCCGTTGGTGACGCACAGAGGAGTAAGTCCACCTCAAACCTGCAGATGTCTTTTGGAAACCGTTGCAGAGGTTGGTATTCTTTTCCACCCCCTACAATGAGCAAAGCCCCCCAGAAGACTCACTCTTTGGCTCCTGCAGGATCTCCTCAATGCCCATTTAGTCACTGGTGGAGTTTGGAGGGGGTGATTGAAGAAGCGTATGACTATGTCCCAGCAGCCAGATGCAGAATGATTCCATCACCCACTGAAAGCTCTGGAGGACACCTGGTGGATCTCATAGAATCATAGAAGAGCTGGAAGAGAGCCCAGAGGCCATTGAGTCCAACCCCCTGCTATGCAGGAACACCCATCAAAGCATTCCCAACAGATGGCCACCCAGCCTCTGCTTAAAACCTCCAAAGAAGGAGAAGACTCCACCACACTCCATTCAGGCAGCAGCATATTCCACTCCTGGACAGCTCTGATCATCGGAAAGTTATTCCTGAGGTTCAGGTGGAATCTCCTTTCCTGCAGCTTGAATCTATTGCTCCTTGTCCTAGTCTCTGGAGCAGCAGAAAACAAGCCCGCTCCTTCCTCGACATGACATCCCTTCAAATATTTAAACATGGCTATCATGTCCCCTCCTCACCTTCTCTTCTGCAGACTAAACATCCCCAGCAACCTAAGCCGCTCCTCATGGGACTTCATGGCTTCCAGACCCTTCACTATGTTGGTCGCCCTCCTCTGGACACGCTCCCGCTTGTTGATATCCTTCGTATCTCAGAAGACCATGTCACTGGTCGGCCTCTGGCTATGGGGACATAGCCAGACACTTCTCTAACCCCTCTCCATTCTCCACCAGCCAATGAATGGACACGAAGCCGGGGGAGGCTGCAGCAATTAAACAGTAAGTTTGTTGGGTGTTGAGAGGAGAGATGTAGCACAGTTCCACCTGCAGAAATACCATGCTATGCTGTTCCTTACAAGATCTTCGGCAATGAGTCTGAGAGGAAGGAAATCGCAAACTTCCTCTGACTAAATCTTCCCAAGAAAATCTTGTGACAGGGTTGCCATGAGCTGGGCTCCACTTGAAAGGACATAACAACAAGAACAAGATGGGGAGGGGAAGTTCTGTCAGATTTCTCTGATGGAAAAAGGAAAGATGTAGTACCTGGACCAGGATTACTCTTATTTGACTCTATGGATTGCCTTCCCACACTGGCGGAGCTGCCTAAGACAACATCACTGAATGGCCTGGCGGCCGAAGAGAACGGTACCCAGCGAAGGACTTCCCCAGTTAGGCTTACAAAAGTCCTCCCCTAAATTATACTCGTTCAGCCCAGTGAGCCTGTAAAAGGAAATCAAAACTCGGGAAGGTCTCTCTTCCGAGAGATGGGAGATTTACTGCACCACTAGCACCCTGCAAAAACTTCAGTTCACTGGGATTAGCAGCTACATACATACACACATATGCATGCAAACACATGCACACAAATTCAGTCTGGCATGGAGATTTAAAGGTCTAAAAATGCATTGCAAGTCCCGACTAGAGCAGAGCCAGTGAGCTGATGGGATTTATGTGATTGGCACATGAAACTACCATCTGGGAATGGATTCCATGAGTCTCCTGCAACTGGGATCAACAAATGGACTGAAGCTTAAGGTTTTATGGTTGCCTTTCTTTTGAAAGGATGGGACTCAACGATTCAAAAGGCAGTGTAGGTGTCTGTGCTTGTACAAATAGGGAAGTGGCTTCCTTAGTCCTTAAGAGCACAACAAAATCCAAAATCCTCTTTTGGTTTTAACCCCCCCCCCTTTGCTGAGTCATGAGGTTCTCTAGGCTTCCTCTTCTCCTCCTCCGGCTGACCTTGCAAGATCAAACATCTGCCTCGGAGAGGAGCCGCTGCCTGGCCGTTGGTAAGCAAGGCCTTTTCTATCACCATCTCTCTGGTGCACGGGAAGGATTGGAGCGAGCTTATGAAATACCAAAACAAATGCAGAATTGGAGAGTTGATGGCGGGGAGGAGGAGATTGGAGGGAGGTGGAACTTCTGTGGAGCCACAGAAACAAAACCTTGCAGATTTATTTCTTCAGTTTCCACTGGAGGTCAGTGCAACATTACAAGTTGGGCGGGGCTTTGTATGGTGTGCGCGCATATGTTCCTGAAATACTGTTGCTTCTTCATTTGGAACTAGCATAAACACCAGCTACGACTCCCTCATTCCTAGATGCCAGTCTGCCTTATCGAGTCGCTGCATAAACTATAAATAAAACTATATTTGGATCTTAATAAACAGGGACTTCAGAACAGAGCTCTGGGGCTACATTTGTCACTGCCTGAGTCAGGCCGAGAAAGGGTAGGAGCGCTTGGGTGTTCGTTCAACTCTATCTCACTTTGCTCTGCTAGGGGTGGTAGGAAAATGGCATTTAGCCTTTTCCTCCCTTCCCAGCGTCTCCACTCCCTCTCCACCTGGAGACAAATGTTCCATCTACCCAACAAATGGGTCTGGAGTCGGTGACTCAGCTACGTGGGATTGATGGTGGGAGGACTCAGTGACTAATGACAGTCACTCTATCCAGCACCTTTTAAAATAGCAACAGAGCTATTTTCCAGGAACAGCCCATGCTTCCCTTGCAAACATGTCCATGGTCAACACAGGCCCTGGAGAATGCTGTCCACCTTGCTGACCCTGGTTAGGTGTCCCCCCGTTACCAGCACTTCAGCATCACTTTTCTCCTTTCTCCTCCTTTTGGGAGGACTTAATTATGTAGCCATCAGTTCAGATGTTGAGATTATGGCAATGAGGGTAAACAAAGACAGTTCCGAGGAAGGGTGACGCCTTCTGCATCTCGCTGCCCGGTGGGTTTTCATGCAGGGAGAAAGAAAGCTGAATTCCTGCTTCCCCACCTCTTCAAAGAGAGGTTGAAGAATAACAGGGACAAACGCTGTAAAAGGAGCCCATAAAATTTCAATTCTCCATAGCAGCTATAAAGTCTCTTCCCTTGAAATCAGTTCTGACCTTGCTCAGTGAAGGCAAAAAAAAATCCCCTATTCTGACAGAGTTCAGTGATCTTCCTAGGAAGATCTTGCAAGGCCTGGGCTGGAGATAAATTTAGGTATGACAGGCAGAAGCCATTTGGATCACTTTACTTTGTTCTTGAAAATCAAGTCTGTACGGAATTACAAACAGCCCATTTTCTTCAGCTTAACATTTCCCTGCTTGTGACCAGATTCTTGTTCTCATGGTGGTGAGCTTTCAAGTCATTTCCAACCTTAAAGTGAACCTATTACGGAGGTTTTCTTGGCAAGATTTTTCAGAGGGAGGCTTGCCTTTGCCTTCCTCAGAGGCTGAGAGAGTGTGCCCAAGGTTCCCCCAGTGGGTTTCTACGTCGTAGTGGAGATTCAAGGCCCGGTTTTCAGAGTTGCAGTCCAAGGCTCAAACCATGCTGGCTCACCATTAAAGACTACTTAATGTTTTTTAACTTTTTGGAAGCTGCCTTGGGTTCCATCTTGGGAGAAAAGGTGACATAGACATTCAAAAAAGTAAATAAAAATAAATAAATACTTTGTATAAAATCAAGTATGTGAGAGAGAGAGAGAGAGAGAGAGAAAGAGAGGATTGAAGGAGAGAGAGAGAGACAAGGGGAGCAAAGGAAATTTCTTGCTCTATAGATCAATTAGGAAGGAGTAACCATGTTGTCGTGCATCCCTGTTGTGTTTTGTTTAATGGGCAACATGACTACTGCTTGGCAACTGGGGTCTACCAGGTCAATGGGGTGGAGAATCCATTCTGGGCTTTAAAGGATCTCTCCAAGGTGCTGAACCCAATTCCCAAACGGATTCCAAATCTTGGACAGCGTCTTTGACGCTATCCAAAACCTGGAGCAGAATTACTGCTCTGCTAACATGGTAGCTCTCAGTCCTCACTGTGCCAGAAACGGATTAAGAAAATTTATGCAGAGCAGGGCCCTTCCTTCAAACCTCCTAGAAAACAGTTAGGGGAAAATACTGCTAAAATCATGCCAGTTACACAGTATTGCTTGTAGGGAATAGCAAAGGCTATTGGAACGATTACTGATGAAAGTTAAGGAAGAAAGTGCACAAGCAGTGTGATAGTTGAATGTCGGGAAGGCAAGAATAA
Source organism: Cyclura pinguis (assembly GCA_030412105.1). Classification (NCBI taxonomy): domain Eukaryota; kingdom Metazoa; phylum Chordata; class Lepidosauria; order Squamata; family Iguanidae; genus Cyclura; species Cyclura pinguis. The sequence continues at coordinate 3,388,365 of CM059613.1, forward strand.
TGGCCACAAATGACATACATGGCAGGTGATGCAGACACTGAAATAGTTAAAGATCTCATACACTGGCTAAATCATTAAGCAAAATGGAGACTGCAGTCAAGAAACTGGAAGAGAACGAAAACTTGGAAGGGCAGCCATGAAGGAACCTCAAGGCTTATTGTTAAATACCAAAGTCAGATTGATACAGGCTGTAGTAGTTCCAATTTCTGTGTTCGGTTGTGAAAGCAAGACAGTGAAAAAAGATAACGGGAAGAGAATCAATTCATCTGAAATGTGACGCCAGAGGAGCGTTCTAGAGATACCATGGGGCTGCTAAAAAGAGAAATGACTGGTCTTAGAGCAAGTCAAACCCAAACTCTCCCTAGAAGCTGAGATGACTAAGCTGAGATTTTCGTATCCTGGACTCCCTGGAAAAGACTCAATCAAGGAAGTCACAGTCTTGACTTTGCCAGACCTGAGCAGAACATTTGATGACCCTGGAGTTCTCTCTTTCACGGGGTCACCATCAGTTGAAGTTGGCAAACACAAACAACACAATGCCACCCAAGAGAAAAATGGAAAACAAAGTAAACTTTGGATTTCTGTTACTACCAATGCAATCCATCGTGGGGAATTTTCTTTTTTAACTTGGCATGTTTTTCTTTCAGCTGGCTTTTTGGAATGAGCAATATCTTTCTCCACACAACCATCTCTGGCATTATTTACCTTTGGTTTCACATGTGTCTCTCTTTCCTTTTTAAAATGTTTGTTTCAGTGTTAATGGTCCCCCAAAGTTCCTTTAATTGGATTCTCTTTGTGAGGCCGGGGGAAGGGGGATTCTTGAAAGTTAATTAAAAGTTATCCGCCTTTAATTGTGCAAAAAAGCAGACTTTCTGCTCTGAAAATTAACTTCCATAATTAAAATCCCATATCTGTTTCCTGGTATAAATGGAGTATTTGTTACTCATTCATTATTATTGGTGACGGCAGTGAAATTTACAAGAGAGACAGAAATATTCCCCCCCCCCCCGCTGTTCTGCAGTGGCTACGTCACAAGGTTTATATTCCTTCTCTGACCTGAACTGAATGTTATTATTCTTGTTGGTCAAAATCCTGCATCACAGATGTAGTTACAAATGTGTAATAACATATTATCTCCTGTCCCAGCTCCTCAAACCCACCTTAACAGCCAGCAGCTGCTCTGAGTCAGTCATGTGCCGGTTAACTGGCTTCCCAAACAGCCACTGAGATGCATCAGCTGTATTTTTACTGAGGTAGCTCATGCAAATCGGTAAAATGGGCATTGTGCATTGGGCATACCGCCTCCGTGCACTGCACAATTTTTTTCTACTGCAAGGGTATTCAGTCAGAGGACTGGATAGTGCATATGTCTCCCAAGGAATAGTTATATTATGCTGAGATGGTGTAGCATCTTGGTTGGAAAATCCCCCAGCCTCCATGGCTGCCTGATGAGAGACTTTCAAAATGTTTGTCCAAAAAGGAAGTTTCCCAGTCCTCCCTGGCATCTTTCCTAAGTTTATTGCAAGGTACGTGTGCACTATCTCCTCTAAGTTTCTTCGGAGAGGCTGGCCAATGTGTTTCCTCCTTATATTTCTCAGGAAATCCACCCCCTGGGAAACACCACACGCTGCGCAGCAGCCGGATCCCTGATATTAACTTAGCCGTTCCTTCGGTGTGCTCACAGGACGGGCGGCGGATTTGGAAGCTGTCTGTATCAATCCCCTTTCTGCCAGCGAGGCTCTGCAAAGCTATCGTGGCTCATATTTATTCAAAGCCCAGATAATTGGGAGGGAGTCCAGGATGGCAACAGAAGCGAACTTCTCCCATGGGAGGGATGGTGCTGGTATGTGCGGGGGAAGCTGAATTTCTGGCTAGATACGTGGCTCGCTTTAGGCCACAAGATGGTTTATCAAGTCCAGCTCATACGAGGACACCTTCCCAAAAGTATCATTTCCAAGCTACATTGGTTGGAGGAATTATGGGAGCTGTAGCCCTATAAGTATAATTTCTAAGCCATGATGGACAGCAGAATTTTGATACCAGTAGTCTGAAAATATCATTTCCAAGCACTTTGGGATTCCAGAAGTTGTAGCCCAGAAATATCATTTCCAGTCCAGTCCAGATGTCGGACTGCAGGATTCTGGGAGTTGCAGTCCCAAAGTACCACTCCCAAGTCCTGCTAAACTAAGGGATTATCATTTTGAAGCCATGCTGTCTTGAGGATTCTGGGAGTTGTAGCCCCGAAGTACCATTCCCAAGCCCTGCTGGACTGCAGCGTCATCATTTTGAAGCCCTGCTGGCTTGAGAATTCTGAGAGTTGCAGTCCCAAAGTACCATTCCCAAGCCCTGCTGGACTGTGGGATTATCATTTTGAACCCATGCTGCCTTGAGGATTCTGGGAGTTGTAGTGCAAAATCATTACTAAGCCATGCTAGACTTCAGGACTCCTTAATCCAAAAAAAAAATCACTTTCACAAACTTCCTGTTCAGAACAGACAACTCTGTCCTGCAAAAGAGACGAATTTCTTTGAGGGTTCAAGAAGAATCTGTGCGTGTGTATGCCGCCCCCTAGCATTTGCTGCCTGAAGACAGTTGCCACTTTGCCTAACAGTAGGGCCGGTACAGCCTCTTAGTCTAAATTTATGCCGCATAATGGAACTGCTACCTCTGTGTCACGCAGGGAGCAGATGGTAGCAGGAGCCGGATAATAATTACACTTCTGATATTATCCAGGTAAATAATTCATTTTCTTTTCCTTTTTTTTCCTCTTTAAAAAAAAAAAAGAGAAAAGAAAATAACACTTGGGAAAGAAGATCTGCTTCTTATTCAAACATTTACTGAATAAACAGATTGCGCATTTCCTATCTCGCTGAGTCCTCATCCTTCAAGGCTGCAATAAGTGACCTTTTAATCCCAGGCAACACACTGCGGGAGCAGCTGGAATGGAAAACTGAAAGTGTTATTTTTATTCCTCCGCCACTTCACTAGCCCAATATCCACTTAATTTCAAGCAGGAGAGAGAGAGAGAGAAAAGTAAGCAGGAGAGAGAGAGAGGAAAAGTAAGTTTTTAAAAAATCCCCATCACTGTCAAATTGGACGATGTGTTTGACTCATCAGCCATTAAGATAACACTTTCCTTTTGCTCTCTCTCAGCCTCTTTCTCTCTTACACATGCCACACACACACTTGATTTCACACAAAGTAGGTTTTAAAGGAGAGCCAGTGGAGTGGATTGGTTCGAGCGCTGGACTACAATCCCGGAGACTAGGATTCATTTCCCCGCCCAACTGTGGAAGCCCATTGGGCGACCGTGGTCACACCACATACTCTCAGCCCTAGAAAACCCCATGATAGATTCACCTTAAGGTCACTATAAGTTGGAACCAACTTGAAGGCATGCAACAACAACAGTGTAGGTGCTGTAGGCTCTATTTCAGAGGAAGGAACTGGCAAAACCACCTCTGAGCACCCCTTGCCTAAGAAGACCCTATGAAATTTATAGGGTCACCATAAATCAACAGGCAACTTGAAGGCACATAGAACCATAGAGTTGGAAGAGACCCCAGGGGCCATCCAGTCCAGCAGATATGTACAAACCTGCTCTTATGTAATGCCCAACACTCATAGAATCATAGAGTTGGAAGAGACCCCAGGGGCCCTCCAACCCAACCCCCTGCCATGCAGGAACCCACATCAAAGCACTCCTGACAGATGGCCGTCCAGCCTCTGCTTAAAAACCTCCAGAGAAGGAGACTCCACCACACTCCATGGAGGCAGCAGCAGATTCCACTGCCAGACAGCTCTGTCAGGAAGTTCTTCCTGAGGTTCAGGTGGAATCTCCTTTCCTGCAGCTTGAATCCATTGCTCCATGTCCTAGTCTCTGGAGCAGTGGAAAAATGAGCCCGCTCTCTCCTCGACATGACATTCCTTCAAATATTTAAACATGGCTATCATGTCCTCTCTTAATCTCCTCTTCTGCAGACTAAACATGCCCAGCTCCCTAAGCCGCTCCTCAGAGGGCTTCATGGCTTCCAGACCCTTCACCATTTTGGTTTCTCTCCTCTGGACACGCTCCACCTTGTCAATATCCTTCTTGAAATGAGGTGCCCAGAACTGGACACAGTATTCCAAATGAGGCCTAACCAATGCAGAATAGAGTGGTACCATTACCTCCCTTGATGTAGACACCATACTCCTATTGATGCAACCAAGAATCGTGTTGGCTTTCTTGGCTGCCACATCACACTGCTGACTCATGTTCAGCTTGTGGTCCACCAAGACTCCTAGATGCCTTTCCTAATTATGGAGTGCATTGAGAACATGCATGTGGATGCTGGAGAGACTCTCTGGGATCTTGCCACAACTGCTGCATCCCATGGCCAGGAGAGTGCTCCAGATGTCATTTCCCTTTCTGCAGTACCTTGGAAACCCTTTGGTTGGGGTGCTGCCAGGCTTAAAAGGCAGGATTTTTTTGGGGGTCACATTTGCTCATTGGCAACCCTAAACATGAATCTCAAAAGTTATGAGAGCATAAGTCCATTTTAGGATCTTGTAACTGATGAACCAGTTGCCAGCCGTTCAGTTCAAGATGATGGAAGTGGAGCTGCACGGGCAATGCCAGCGCACTCATGGGTGCGTAGCTAGTTGTGCACTGCACTGCAGATTTGCTTATGCATTCAGCTGCACATTCATTTGCACATTAACTTGAACATTTCATTGTGGCACGACGCCCTTCAGCACATAACTCCGCACGTGGCGATTTTAGCCCGTGCAACCCTGATGCAAGAACTTGGCTGATCTCCACAACACCATATGTGCAACCTGATATCTTTCCCTCTTCCTTTATTAGTTTTTTCTCTGTTTTAAGTCTCTCTTTGTTTGGGAAAATCAGAAAAGGACTTGACCTTGGTGGAGCCAAGCAGTGATAAGTCTGCGTCTTCCTCGCCCCCCTCCTTGCCCTGCTGGTTATATATCTCCAATCGAAATGATCCCACTCTTAAAAGTACTTATCCCAATAATTTCTTGGCGTGATGGACAGACTCAGCAATAACCTGATCCTACAATACACTGAATAAACACTTTAGCATTTAGTGCGCACACGCTAATGTGCCTTGAAGTAATTGCTTAGAGAGAATCCCAGCTCTGGGAGAATAACGTGGAGCTTGCACATAGAGGCTGCACAAAGAAGGGAAGGGGAAAATTTGGCTAGTGAGCAAAATTTTTCAAGTCTCTCTTCTTTCCCTTGCTCTGTACACTTTATGCACAAATATACTTCAATTACAATACTGGGCACCTGCGAACAAACTTTGAAAGCCCTGGAAGGCCGATCGCTCAAGGGGAAAGAGCCTTTGCGTAACGGGCTTGGTTTTCTCCATTTTCAGTGATTTATGTTTTTTTTTTTAATTCAAAACAGTAGAAAAACCACAAAGACAAATTAAAGAGAATAGCCGCAGACCTACGTGCCCATCTTTACCATTACAAAATGCAAAACAATTTAATGCACTTCCCACACCTTTTCATTGGATTTTTTTTATAATTTGATGATTTAAAGAATCTTCTATTTCTGTTTCATACTTTTATATTATCTGCTTGTATTCCTCTATTTAACTCTTTCCTACAAAAGATAACATAAGTGAAAGGAGAAAAGATTAATAAAAGAAAATTAAAAAGTAAACTGAGTTCATGTTTACAGTCATACCTCTATTTTATATTGTAATTGTTTTTCCCTCTACCCTGTATTTGAAGGTGTGTGTGTGCGTGTATAAACACACACACACACACATATGTGTACACACACACTCACACACACACACACACACACACACATGCACATATACATATACATAAAAATAAATGATGAAGAATGAGACCTAATAATGAAATTTATGGAGAGGAGATTTGAGAATGTCAAGATTATTAACTGAGGGTTTAAAATAGATACAACTTTCACTATAAGGAAATCAGAGATAGACAGACAGACAGACAGACAGACATCTGATTTCCTTATAGTGAAAGTTGTATCTATTTTAAACCCTCAGTTAATAATCTTAACATTCTCAAATCTGCTCTCCATAAATTTCATTATTAGGTCTCATTCTTCATCATTTATTTTTCCCAGATCTTATCATTGATCAGGACAGTTAATTTATCTAATTCTTTCACTTTGAAGAACTTTATCAGTCTTTAAACTTCGAACTTTATTGGCTGATGACAACAACAACAGCAACACACCGTGTTGGCTCTCTTAAAGATTTTAGGGGCCACAGAAACCACCCTGGGGCCGTATAAGGCCCAGAATACACTATGCTCAGCTCACATTTTGAAGGGAAAAAGCAACCCTTTCCAACAAAGGATGAGCACCGGTCCCTTGAAAAGACCCCCGATGTTACAATTAATAACGTGGCAAATCAATGACTGCACTGTAAAACTTAATCAGACAGATGAAATGACAGATCAATACATATATAGGGGCGTTGATGGGGGTTTGGATAATCGTGTATCTATAGCAGGCCAAGTTGTAGGTAAGAGGGAGTCAAATAGAGAAAGAAAGTGCATTTATATTGTGATATATACAGTGAGAAGCTTTACTAGGCACCAAGAAATAATTGATTGTAATTAACATCTTACATATCCCTGTGTTGGTAAATGCACAAGTGAAATTGCTTAAATTATTTTTTAAAAAACATTTTGTTTAGGTATTCTAGTTGTATAAAGAAATAAATTCTGTCTGTCCGTCCGTCCATCCATCTCTAAAGAAAAGACCTCCAATGCATAACACAGTCCTCCCATTTGTGGGGGAGAGTCATTCATGTTTTTTTTTACTTTTGCACTTGCACCTGAAACGCTTGCAAAAGTCCAGGGGTCACCATACTTCCATCTTATCTGGCCCGAGTTTCATTTTATTGGCTTTATGGGTCCTTTAGTATTCTGCCCGATACGCCATAGGGCTTTTGATAATACCTTTCCCTACAATCCAAAATCCCTGCAACACACCAGAGCACAATAAAAAGTCTAAAGCATTTTTTCCCATTCCAAATACACTACAAATTACATGCAATTAGTTCGACTTAAATATTTAGCAGTACGAAACGACGGCATTTTCACTTATGCAAAGAGCCGCTCTAGCTTTCACCCAGAGTGCTTTGCTCCTTTTAATGGCATTTATTAATTAGAGACGGCAATATATTTAAATGAAAGACTAATTTGGCTATTTTCCTCATTATTAATTGAAAAAAAAAAGAGAGAGTTTCTGCCTGAGATATTCAGAGCTTGGGTGTAATTGAGAAAAGTTTTGTCGATTCTCCACCCCCGTCCTTATAGAACAAACAAATCTTGCAGGCAATTAAAGCCATATTAGTCTTTACAGAAGAGTGATGTTGTCAGTTGCATTAATAAAAAAAAAAGGAGGGGGTTGGTGGGAGAAGAAAACAAGATGCAAAACCTTCTGCGTCTGAGGAGAAAAATAAAATGAAAAGACCAGTGTAGCCAATGTATTATTAATACCAATAAATGGGAGAGGGTGAATTTAAAAGCTAGGACGTAATGTGTTCTCCAGGAGCTCTGAGCCTTTAAACAAGTTGCAGTTATTGAAAATGTGTAGTAAAAAAAACGAGCAAAAAGAAATATCTTTTTTTTCCTCCAAAGGTGGGATAATAAAACACTGGGTATGTTAACATAGTCTAGATAGAAGGCATATCTAGGAAAGCGTACCTAGGTTTAATGGACTTGACTCCAGAAAGTAGGCCAGAGGCCAATGGAAGTAAGTCCTATACAAATGCAAGCCACAGGGGAATGTTGCAGTAAATTCCTATATCCCAGAATAGGGGTGAGGAATACGGGGTCTCGAGGTAGTTTTGGAGGGGCCCGAGGCACCACGGCGCCTTACGATTCACGTATCTGGAGGCCACAGAAAGTAACAGCTGAGATGCTGCACCAAGATACATAGAAACAACGTGGGGGCTATGATCTGTTTTTGGAGATGACCCCCAAATTGTTGTCGTTGCATGCCTTCAAGTCACGTCCAACTTACAGTGAACCTACCATGGGGGTTTTGGGGTCTGGGAGTGTGTGATGCACCCAAGGTCACCCCGTGGGTTTCCATGGCTGAGTGGAGAAAGGAACCCTCATCCACAACCGTGGAGACCAGGGCTGGATTCTCTGCTTGGCCATGGAATCCCAGTGGGTGACCTTGGGTGCGTCATGCACTCCCAGACCCAGAAAACCCCACGGTAGGTTCACCTTAGGGTTGCCGTAAGTTGGAAACGACTTGAAGGCATGCAACAGCAACAGCAAGCCAGTCGCTATATCTACAAGCGGGAGCCACGGTAGAATGTGGCAGTAGATTTTCATTTCCTGGGACATGGGTCAGGAAAAGTGTGGAGCACTGAAGGCTACCACTGCATTCCTTCCCCGTTATTTATTTTTTTAAAAGTAAAAATAAATTTGCCATGTTTTTGAGACCACCCCCCAATGAATTCTCTGAAGCCCAAAGGAGACCATTTTTCAACCAGGAAGGACAGTGGAAGCTTTCTGATTTTTAAAGGCACTTTCCAAGCGCCGAATCTGTTTTGGGGCAGGCTTCAGCACCTTGGAGAGATCCCCTAAAGTTCTAAAACAGGGGTGCCCAGACGCTATTCCTCCGGGTGCTCTGGGCTGGTCAGCGGGCCACCGCTGCTCCTCTGCCAGGCTAGCCATGCTTAGTTTAGTGGCACCGTAGCTGTACTGCCGTGGTCTCTTTGATATTTGGGAAACAGGATGGGGGGGGGCCTGGTTGGAGCCCGGGAACCGAGGCCATTCTTACAGACTGGTATGATCTGGTGCTGCGTGAGAATGGAAGGAGTTAAGAGAGGTGTGAAGGGGTTCTTAAGATCAAAAGTTGTATGGTATCTTCAGTTCTGGCAAGGACACTGTCTGTGTGCTGAGCCTAATCTAATATATAAAAATCAAAGTTTGTCTGTTTGTCTGTGTCAGGAGAAGACCTCATATGATTGGCTGCCTAAGAAGATTCTACGGAATCCTGGAGTTTTCAGTTTAGGGAGGAGCCTTTAGAATTCTCGGCCAGAAAACTCTTGGGCCTGGCTGGTTGCTATGGAGATGAGGCCTAGCAGCAAGGAGGAGGGCAGTATATTCCCTCAGGAACCCAACCTGTTTACATTAATAACTCTTAATACAGATTGGATTGGGACATATGGGGAAAAGTTACAGGTAACGGACAAGACAGTTTGGGGAACTAGAGACACGATATCTCAAATCTTTCTAAGAAGTATTACCTATGAGAAAATAAAATCCCGGGTGACGCCAGGTGGATACGCTTGTCCTTTCTGGATCTATCCATGCAGACCGATTATCGAGTTAGGACAAGACAAGACATTGCGGGACTTCAACTTCCAGAAGCCTCGGCTGTCTTGGCCAACGACCAGTGATTTTGGGAGCTTAAGTCTGAAACACCTGGAAGACCAGAGTCTGGGAAACACTGTTCTAAAACTTGGGGCAGAAATTGCTCTCTCCCTGATATGGAGGCCAGCAAGCCACCACTGTATGAATACATCTAGTAAATAACGAAAAGAATAAATGATGCCAATTCGGCATTTAGCAAATTGTTTTTGGCATCTTTGGTTTCATCTGCTATGTGGGAGCCACAGCAGAAGGAGAGTTTAAATCTCACACTGGCTTCATGGCAGAATCTACGGTTGGGTGAACAATACGGGAGACAGAATTATCCACGGTAATGCTAGATTGATGAGCGCCAAGCTACGCTGACTAATTGATCCATCACCTATCAACACAGCGCAAGGCAAGAATTAGTCATCAAAATGAGTCAAATAATCTTTGTTAAAGCACACAGTTTTAATAACAAATGCAGCACCTTCTTCTTTTTCCCTTAAAGTTACCATCTGCTTTGTGGGCAGTTTGTGAACAAAAAATGCAGGAGTCTTGACTGGAAGATGTGATTTGTTATGAATTATTTGCCTGGCTGTCAGCAATAATATTTTGATCTCCTCTTTCATCAAGCGGGCCTTGAGTTTGGGGAATGTGTTGCTGGTTTTCTACAACCGTGGTCTCTACAACTGCTGTTCGAGCGGAAAAGAATTCAGACGGAGAGTGCCAATGTAACTTCCCTCACACTTCCATCAACATAAGAGGTCCTCTTTTTAGGAGACCACCATAGCTAAGTGGTAGGGCCACCGGTTCCCAAACTCCGGTCCTCCAAGTGTTTTGGACTTCAGTTCCCACAGTCCCTGACCATTGACCAAGGTGGCTGAAGGATCTGGAAGCTGAAGTCCAAAACACCTGGAGAACCAGGATCTGGGAACCACTGGGTAGAACAGAAGGTCCCAAGGTCCTCAATATCTGCAGCTAGGGCTGGTGGAACAAGCCTGTTGGTCGTTGGTGAGGTTGGACTTCTCTATGGGACCCCACAAAGACCTAACTACCTTCAACCTACATTTTAAGCTTCTGCAGCCAATCCCTAACATGGCTATTGACTGACCCATGCAGAGGAAGGGGAGGTTGTGGAAGAAGATGCCTGTCACTGTGCATCTAATTGTAGGAATACAGCTATAGGAATGTAGCTGGATGCTTTTTTCGCTTCCCCTGCTCCACTATTGGGTGGGGGGATTGACAGCTTAAAAGGTTGGTTTTTTAGCCGGGGGAGGGATGAGAAGTAGATTAGAGATGGAAAGGATATTTAAAAATATCTGAAAAATGGTTGGAAAACATGTTTCCCAAGTGAGAATCTTTGGCTGATAAGAATTTTTCAGTTCAGGATTTATTCTGCACAAAATCTGCGCATGGTCATTTTGCATGGAATTTTTCTATGTGGATGATGAGATTTCTGTGCAGAAATATTATTATTTTTTTCCTGAAAAACAAAACCTTTGCAAGCAGGGCATGGTTGGTTGGTCCCAAGTGAGCCTCCATAAGACCTTTGCCCTTCCTATAGTGTAGTACATGGGTTCTGCTTTTCAATCAATTCCATTTTCTGATGGTATTCCAATCCCTAAATGGGAGAAGCACGCATGACCATTAAGTACTACAAAGTGCCGTAACTATGGTGCTACATAGTGAATTCCAGCTGGACCCCCTCACACCCCACTGCAAGTCCAATATTCCATTAGTCGTTGCAATGCCAAGCTGTGCTGTTGTCTTTTTGATGATCCTGAATAAAGCTTTTGAAGCCTCTAAGCACAGTTCCTTGAATTTGGGGGCATCCTGTACATCACAATGCCTGCCCAACCCTAAAACAGGGATGCCGCTCCTCCCTCAGAGCTGAGCCTGTGGATCCATTGGATCCCTTCAAAGAAAGGGAGAAAGAGGTATTGGCTTCAAAGAAGGTGAATGTATTTGTGTATGCCAAGTTCTCCTTCCCATCTGTTCAGCCTCCAGAGTGACATTTCAAAGAACTGAGTTCTTCAGTGCCAGAGGCAACCAAGTCGCTGGAATCAGTAGATCAAATTCCAGACTAGTGAAAGGCAGCCTCCAGCTCTCAACTCCTCTTCATTTATTTGCTTCACTGTATCAGAGGTGCTTCCATCGCAGAAACACCTACTGGCATCTATCTCTTTTTTCATGCAATTTTCCCCTCCCAATGGATTACCCTGGACAAAGGGGAGTTTCTAACCCTGATCTCCCAGAGGCCAAGTCTGATACTCAAACCACCAGACCATCCTGGCCTGTTTCAAACCTTCGACTCCCAAGCATCCAAGTCCGATACTCAAACCACCAGACCATCCTGGCCTGTTTCAAACCTTCGACTCCCAAGCATCCAAGTCCGATACTCAAACCACCAGACCATCCTGGCCTGTTTCAAACCTTCGACTCCCAAGCATCCAAGTCCGATACTCAAACCAACCAGACCATGCTGGCCTGTTTCAAACCTTCGACTCCCAAGCATCCAAGTCTGATACTCAAACCACCAGACCATCCTGGCCTGTTTCAAACCTTCGACTCCCAAGCATCCAAGTCTGATACTCAAACCAACCAGACCATGCTGGCCTGTTTCAAACCTTCGACTCCCAAGCATCCAAGTCTGATACTCAAACCAACCAGACCATGCTGGCCTGTTTCAAACCTTCGACTCCCAAGCATCCAAGTCTGATACTCAAACCACCAGACCATGCTGGCTTGTTTCAAACCTTGATCTCTGAGAGACCTAGCTTGAAATTCAAACCACTACACCATGCTGACTTAAACCTACTGAATCAATTGTTGGATGGTGACTCAGCATAGAGGGAAATTTTTTTTAATGCCATAGGGTCTGCTCTGGTTGAGACGAAAAGTTGAATACACTATGGCAATTGGAAGCAGGATCTCTGCCCCAACTTGCACTGGGGATTGCTGGTGGGAGGAGAGTGGAAGCGTAATTCCCAATCAACAGGACAGCAGATGTCTGCTACTCACAGGGATTGGGTAAGGTAGCATTGGGGGACTTTTATGGTCCCGCCATATTTCCTACACTATTGACTGTGTAAGGATCATGAGTATGAATCAGTTATGGATGCATAATTCTAAGTTACACATTCTGATTGTGACTGTGGATTCCAGCCAAGATTTAGAGAGCTTGTGGTCAAGTTAGATTCTGTTTTGTTCATTTAAGGTTGTTTTTGGTGGTTTGTGTAGCACCTCTCCATGTGAGTCAATGCATGGATAAATCCATTGATTCAATGGGTCTACTCCAGTTGGGTTTAAGAGTAGGATTCAAGCCATAATTTTAAAAATGCTGAAAAGCAAACATTGCTTCCTTTGCAAGAGGCAGCTCAGACTGAATAAAACTGGGGAGAGGAGACTATTATGGTTCCCTCCTTCTGGTTTGCCAAGATACACAGTACCTGAAATTAGGCAATGTGTTTCGCATACTGACCTCTCTCCTCCTCCTTCCTTCACATTCAAAACCAGAAATAGATCTGAAGACTGATGGACAGAAGTTGTTTTCCCCCCCTTCAAGTCTCACATTTTGCAAGCACAATAACCTTGTTGGTACCTGCCCTGGGTTGTTGACGTTAACATACTCAGCGCCTGAATTTTTCATGAACAAAATGTTCTTATGCAGTTTGGAAGCTCTGGGTTCCTCCATCCATTAAAACAAAAGAAAAAAAAAGAACAAAACAAAAAGAAAACTCCAAGGAGATTGCATCTACCGACAGCACAAATGGGAGATGTTTCTATCTCCCTAGGTCAACATACACAGGAGTGTTGCTGTCTCTTGTAATATACCATGGTTACTGTAAGATTTGGTGAAAACATGTTAGTTTGGTTCTTTTCTCTATTCTGACAGTTCCATAAAATCCTCAAGCTGGAGGAGGAGGTGGGGCTTGTAGACCACCTAGTCCAGCTACCTGTTCAGTTTAGGAAATCCAGACTTGGGGTATCCCGAACATATGGGTGTCCAGCCCAGGGGGGCAATGAATCCACTCCGTGTTTGAATTTGGATTCTATAGGAACTCTCCAAGGTGCTGAACCAACTTCAGGGATCGGTTTTTGGACAATTCTTCTAAAGTTCAGAATGTGGAACAGATCCACTGCTCTACTGGCACGGAAATCACTAACTGCCACTCATGGACATTCAGTGAAAGAGGGTATTATTTTCAAAAGCCATTTAGATCCACTTAAAGCCACAAGTGATCCAGGTGGAGTTCTCAGGGGAGGAAATTCTATGAACAAGGAGCTACCACTTAAAAGGCCTTGGTGCTTCTACCTACCAACCTTATTCCTTTAGATTTGATAGTGCATGTCAATCATATCACTGCCTTCCTATTGCTTGCTAGCGTAATGACTACTGGACAACCTACTCTTTTCCAGTCGACTCTGGATCAGACGTATTTGATCATTAAATCCATTTCCTCCAATTCCAATCGGTCTGCAATATACGATGGCAAAGCATAACAAAAAACGCACAACATACAGTGCCGAAGCATGATGCAAAATAGACAATTTGCAACTGCAATGTGCTATCCATGGGTCACAACCCCAATCCACAATGTGCAATTGCAAAGCACAATCTACAATTACCACTGCAGCACACAATAAACAATGCACAACTGCAACAGGCAGTGCCCAGGGTGCAATTGCAATATGCAAAGAGAAGACACAGAAGAGCATGCCGTGCCTGCACAACTCCACTTCTGCTGCAGTTGGCCAGATACATCCGTTGGGCATGGTGGCATTTTGTCCCTGCATGAGTGGCATGGCACTGCCATGTTTACGTCTAACTGTTAGTGGCATATGAAAGTGTAAGGTGTGCAGAGTGATATTTTTTGACAATCTGTAATGGCCACATCAAAAAATTGCATACACGGGGCCACTGTGCACACGAATATCCACAAAGCATCAGGCAACTGTAACTCAGCACCACAAATATTGGCTGATTAGGGTGGTCAAGATAGCATCTTTTTAAGCCTTATAGTTTGTTTAATTTACTGCTTGCTTTTACTGCTTCCCTTCTTGTTTGCTGGCTTTAGTTGTTTTTATGGTTTTAATCATTTAATTATTTTTTAAATTGCATGATAAAGCTGAGCACTTAATGACCGACTACTAAGTTGTTCTTCCTTTGTGAGTCCCGGACTTTTCGACTTTCAGTTGGAATATTTCAGCTATCAAATGGAAGAGTAAGGATGGAAGAGTAAAGGACCCTAGCCTTCCAATATTTTATTTTATTAGTTTTATTTCCTCTTGGCAGAGGGGAAAGAAAGAGGATATTCAAACTGGAGGCAGGAGATGTTTGTGCTTTGTTTTGTGACTGTTTGCTTTTGTTGTGGGACCAGTGGTTATGTTCTGGGCCAGCTTAAAGTTGTTCCGTTGGCTGGAACAATTTTTTTAAAAAAATTATTAAAGAAAAACAACACAATCCAAACATACCAAACAGGACAAGAACAAAGAAAACAACTATACAAACATTGTCAGACATCTACACATAATTGAAACAAAAACTAACAAAATCTTAACCGTTCCTGCCCTTGTTGCAACCAGCTCATACTACTCAAAAACATTTACACCTATTAAATCATACATTTTATTCCATGATTATTAAATGTTGCTTATCACTTAGCATTTTAATTACTTAATTTCTCAAGTTCATAGCTAACTGTTCACTTATTCCAGACTACTTTATATTTATGCTCAATCAATCATCAATATAAAAACATCATTTTCAAATGATTAAAATGTTGGGATTTTTTTGGGAGGCAGCTGGGGAAGAGCTGCAACTGATATGCTATGATTTTTATTTTACCATTATTGACTTTCTATAATTATTTTCATCAGCGTTGCACTACTGACTTCTCTTTTGTTTTATTTTTTGTCTCTTTGGGGGAGAGACCTGGGCATTTTTAGACTGCAGGATATTTGTGAGATGGGAGTTAATGAGGACTTAGTTTCTAGTTCAGAAAAGATTGTAGGTTTTTAACTTTAATTGCTGCAGAAGTAATTACGAAGGGCAGAAAAAGAGGCATAATTCCTTTAGTGATCCAGGCCAAGACTCTACATAACAGTCTATATTTCGTATGTTTATAAATCCGTAGCTGCATTGCAGAAATGCTACAAAACATTTAATTGTTAGTGTATTGTGAATATATGCCTCTGAGCAGCAGCCAGAGCGCGCACCCAGCCATGGTGCATCAATCACTCCACCACTGCACAACAGATGACCGTACTTTGCAAAGTCATGGCAGCTGCAGGTGAATATGGACACTGCAAAACTACACAACACAATTTCGTGCACACATAAAGCCACTTACAGACTCAAGTCACACGCAGAACACCAGCCTCTGTCTTAGAATATAAAGCACCCTGTGAATGAGCATTGCCTCTACGCTCTGCCTTTGCACGTTGCACATTGCAGCTTGTACCACGGGTTGCCATAGACTTTTGAACCACATGCATGGTACTTAAGGGCAGGTTGCCTATCTCAACCCCATCATGGGATATTGACACTATGCTGATGCGATGTAGGTTGTATGTTCCACCAAAGCTCAGAAAAATCCTAGGAATCTATCTTTCCTTTCAACCTGTTCTCCCTCCCCCTTTCTTTCTCTTTCTCCCTCATGTCTCAGAAGTGTTTCTTCAAAGAACCTCTTTGAAAATGTATCAGCTTGGAGAAGGAAAGTGTCCAGAGGTAGCGATAATCCTCCAACACATATTGGGGTGTGTGTGTGTGTGTGTGTGTGTGTATTCACGAGATCAAATTGATAAAACCGGTTCCTTCATGCTTCCTGATTTATCTGAGCCACGGTTATCGGCTGCATATGTGCCGCCTTACTATAACTGTCATGGATGATACAGGGATAAGACGAATAACCTCTACAGATTTCAGGTACAAGTAGGAAAATGTAATCATAACTCACTTTAGAAGCAAGTGATACATATTTATACTTTGCCTATCAGAGCTTTGCAAGCTTTGGGCTCTTTATTTTTGCATTCAGGGACCTCCGGTGCCAATCCATCATGTTTTCTCTTGGTTAATACTCTTGTCAGTCAAGTGAAATTTATAGGGGGATAACTTACGACCAACCAAAAGGCAGTTGGGAGGCCAGAGCACGCTCTTAATTTAGGGAATTGGGTCTTCTTTCTCTCAACATTCATATTGGTGAGAATCCTATGGGTCAGCCCTGGCTAGAGTAGACAGAGGGACCCAACTGTTGAATGGTGAGTCAAGTTGCCACTGATTCAAAAGGTCTACTGCGGTTGAGACTAACATTAGAATTCAAGCCACACCATAAAATAAAACTCCATTATTAATAAGGGAAAAATATTTGCCGAAAACTAGGGCTTGTCAAGAGAGCCAGCATGCTGCAGTGCTTTGAGTGTTGGACTGCTACCCTAGAGACCTGGGTTTGATTCCCTCCTCGGCCATGGAAATCCATTGGGTGGCCTTGGGACAATTACACATTTTCAGCCTCCAGAAAACCCCGTGATAGGGTTGCTATAAGTTGGAAACGACTTGAAGACACACAACAACAACAGCACACAACAACACCTCCGAGTATACCTTGACTAAGAAAACCCTATGAAATTCATGGGGTCACCATAAGTTCAAGGTACATACACACGAGTAATGATGTGTTTGTGCTTGGTGAGAGATTCTTGAACATGGGATAAGCACCCAAATAAGACCTGAATTGGGTATAAATACAGAAGTAACAACAAAATGGGGTATACACAAAGAGAGATGAACCCCAGAAAACCCCATGACAGGTTCACCTTAGGGTTGCCATAAGTTGGAAACGACACACAGCAACAATGACAACACATGGTTGGTGGGTACAACTATAGTCTTCTCCATGCTGGAAGGAGCACTACCAGATGGGGGAGAACTGGGGGTTCTCCAGTTGGTCAAAAAGAACACCTATCCTTTGCAAATTCATTCATAAGCGTGATGGAAAGAACTAGATTTTTTTTAAAGGGTGAATGCAGATTGCAATATGCACAGATCTGTCCATCTCTAGTTTCCGGCATGTTGCTAAATATTGTGTAAAAGCTACTTTTTTGGACTCCAGCTCCCAGAATCCCTCAGCCAGCATGGGATTCTGGAGAGCCGGGGTCCAAGCAAAGTAACTGTTCCACACTCTGGCTTCACGGTGGCTGAGGCCCCCAAAAAGTGACTATTTCATACGCTGGCTGCAATTCCAGACTCCCAGCTTCCTCTCCACAGTAACAATTTTTGTCTCACCCTGGTGGGGTGGGAGCAGGCAATGGAAAAATCCGTATGGCTTTCTCTGCTCCTGGAGCTGATTTGCCCTCCCAGGTATATTTGTATGAGAACGTCTCCTGTGTTAATTAAGGAAGGGAGAAGGAGCAGAGCAGGGTAATTGTGTGCCTCGGACGCTCCTGCAGAGAAATATCCATTTCCTTGATCAGACTTTTACCTATAGATTTATACAACTCGCAGACCTCGAGTTCCTGCGTGTAATCGCTTTGGCATTTTCGAACTCGTCTGCCACGTTTCATGTGAAATAATGGAATTTATTGATAGAGACGCCGGCACGGCAATTTTATTCTTGTTTAGAAAAATTGCCCATCAATGAAATGTCAGTGTGGGGGGGAGATAAGGAGCGTGAGAGAAGAGATGGAAGAGTACAAGTAACTACCTCCAAACCCCTGTTGAACAAATTACTGGAGGACAGAAGGCAAAGAGAAGGTGGGGCTGTCTTTCCAAAAAGCCAGATTATCCGCAGGGGTAGACAAATCCCTCTGGCAGAGATACCACGTTGTTTTGGCATAGTGTAAATGTCCAGTGGTCTGAGCATTAGACAATGATCCTGGAGACCAGGGTTAAATTCCCTGCTCAGCCATGGAAACCCACTGGGTGACCTTGGGTGAAAGTCACACACTCTCAGCCCCAGAAAAGCCCACGATAGGTTTACCTTAGAGACACCATAAGTTGGAAAGAACTTGAAGGCACATGACAAAAACTAAATATCTATTTGAGAGCCAGTGGTTTTGAGTGCTGAACTAGGACACTGGGAAACTAATGGGTGGCCTTGGGCCAGTCACACTCTCTCAGCCTCAGAGGAAGGCAAAAAGCAACCCCTCATTTGAAGAAATTCTGCCAAGAAAACCCTGTGATATGTTTGACTTAGGGCCGCCATAAATCAGAAATGAACTGAAGGCACACAACAACAACTACAGCGACAACAGCCGCCAATTGATAGAGTAATGCTAAACTGGCACTGTACAACCTCTACACTGAATACAGATTAACAAAGTAGATGTGTTCATGGACATTGGCTCTTTAACAGGAAATTTGATGTTAGAGGCAGAAAGAACATGGAACCAAGAGGGATGTGTTCCTACACCATGGAAAAGGAGAGCAGGTCAACATACGTCAGCAGACCTTTTATCCAAGACTGACAATAGGCACGTGTGAGATGAAACAACCAGGACAGGTTTCTGAGTCTTCCAGAGACCACGTGCTTCCAAGATTCATTCATTTTCCTCTTACTGGCCTCCAATTTTTCTTACGACAGAAGTCCCAAACAGCTGGTGGACCAACCTTTGAGAACCACAGCTTCAGAAGATGCCGTCCAAGGTGCTGAAAGAATTTAAAGTTCAGCACCATGGAGAGATCCCATCGGCCTGAATTGGCCATTTTGGATTCAGCACCATGGAGAGATCCCATTGGTCTGAATTGGTGAATTCCAATTAAAGTAGACATTGTTGCATGGTGGGTGGGCCAACACAAAGACGAATCCCATGGATTCAATGGGTCTCCTCAGTTTGGAACTAACAATTGGATCCAGTCCATTGACATCCAAGGCACCAGCCTTTACAAAATATCTTTCTTACATCAAAATGGAGACTGTTGTACCCGTGTACCTGTAATGTGGTCTTCCTCTTTTCCTACTGCCTTACCAAGCCTTATTGTATTTTGTAATGAGCCATGTCTTCTCATTATATGTCCAGAAGGGCAGGCCTCTTTACAGGTGGATAGATTCAGTCAAGGAAGCAATGGCTCTGAATCTTCAAGGGACGAGCAGGGCTGTTGATAACAGGGTGACTTCACAGTCTTTCATTCATAGGGGTCTCCATAAGTCAAAGTTGACCTGACAGCAATTAACAACTCTCTCTCTCTTTCTCCCTTTCCTTCTTTTTATGCACTCAGCATATCATTTCCTTTGGTGTCAACAACAGTCCATATTAATTCTGTTATCAACTATCTGTCCAGCTTGTCTCATTTTTTTGGATCTAGGCAGGCACTTAAAAGGATTTATACCTCTCCTAATGTGGCTTAGTTGCCGGTTTGTTTTTAATCCATTCTGCTCTGTGTCTGCAATTACCATCCAGGTCTGTCCATCACTGAGGGTTGGAGAGCCGTAAACACTGAAGGACGTCCAAACACTGTCTCCCTGCTCCCTGCAAATTGGGGTCGGGGCATGCTCCGAAGAGGGGGAGAAAGAACAAAATACCCAAGCCGTTTGACGATTGCTGGTTCTGTGATGGAGCAGACGCTCTCAATCTGGAAAAGTGCTTCCAGGCAGGAATATTATTCACAAAGTGTAAAGCTCTCTTTCGACCTAATTTGTAGGTTTGCAACGGAGAGAGGCACACTGCTAATTCACTCTTGATGGCTTTATTCTGCAATCAATGGCTTGGCCCGGGTAATGAAAGAATGGGGCTCAGAGATCACTCTCATTTTTTTTTAAAAAAAGAGTATAGATGAAAAGGCATTAGGGTTTTTAATTTTCCTGTAAAATGCAAAAGCTGGCCAACAAAGGTACCAGTGCAAACAATGGGCTTGATAAGAGTGATGCCTGCCTCTGAACCAACTTGGATTCATCGTGGGGGGGCAACAGCATCACCTCCCTGGGCCTCAGGGCTGCCCAAGACACTTTGCCACCTGAGACTGAGCAGCAAATGGTGCTCCTCTCAGCCCAGCTCCCATCAACTCGGACACTGTCAGTTTACACAGGTGGCACCTTCTGAGTCGTACGTTCTTGCTGTGTGCCTTCAAGTCCTTTCCGGCCCTAAGGTGAACCTATCATGGGGTTTTCTGGGGCTGAGAGTGTGTGACAAAATCACCCAGTGGGTACCACGGCTGAGCGGGGAATTGGACGCCCCCAGCTCTTCAGGCTTGTAGCCCATGTTCAAGCCACTAAACCACGCTAGCTCTCCATGAATGGCATCGTATACATATCTATATATAGTACTCGGATGGAAGACTATCAATTAACACCAAATGCTGTAGGCTATATTCAGAGGAAGGAACTGGCAAAACCCACATTCCTTGCCTAAGAAAACCCTATGGAATTCATTGGGTCAACAGGCAACCTGAAGGCACATACACATGTTCTAGTTAGGACTAAAATTGGATATAGCTTTCTGGTAATCATCTATCACATCATTCTGGGCAGCGTTGGGTAATGGCCCTGGTTTGCCCAGTTAAAAGTGAAATTTTGCAGCCCCTTAGATGTTGCTCATCTCATCTTCTTTGCCAAAGAGATAAAAATGTTTTATATTTTCCACCATCTCTCAATCCAGCAGCTCATCTTTAAAACATCTGAATCTGAAGAGTAAGAACTCAGCAAACTTCCCTCAGTCTCGTCTGAGCAGTCCCAGCTTCTGCCTTCCAGAGCTCTGCCTTTCTTAAATTAAACAACAGACACATGCTAATGCCATTCCCTTTCAAGCGATCAGCTGTTTGACTTCCACTCTGAATATTGTGGCACCGCGACGGTGAGAATCATAGTTTCCCTTACAAGAGAGGAGGTGGACCTGAATAGAGCTGGGGTGCTAAAAACCAAGGGATGAAACAGACTTATGGTTCTGTTGTACAGCCACCGTTTGGAGAAAGCACAGTTCTCTCCTTCATGTCGTCCACCATATTTATGGAGCTCCGTGCTTGAATGTGGAGCTCCATATTTCTTTGACTGAAAATCTGCTTCAAGTATGGAGCACTGAAAATCTCCTTCAGGTATACAACTCCATACCTGAATGTGGAGCTCCATTTTAATACCACTGAAAACCTTCTTCACCATTTTTCTTTCACTGAAAGTCTGCTCCAGGGACGGAGCTCCATACTTGAATATGGAGCTCTGTTTTTCCATCACTGAAAATCTGCTTCTGGGTCAGGGTTGGCCCAAAGGTTAGGCCACTTGTGGGCAATTGCAGTGGATCAGGGCAACAGTTTTGCCCATTAGCTGAAATCTATCATGAGCTAGACTGCCTTCAAAAATGACACCTTTTTCATAACTGGAAATGACTGAAAGCTCACTCCAAGCTTTGGAAAACCAAACAGGCAGCCATCTCGTGCGCATAGCACTGCATGCTCACACATGGAGCTGAACTAGATGAGCCACATACAACCCCTGACTTACTGAAGACCTCCTGAAGCCCCCTAAGGAGCCATTCTGTGCTTCGTGGAGAGAGGGTACGGCTGTAGAAACACCTGGCTTTGTCTTAGAATCCTAGAGTTGGAAGAGGCTATAACAGCCATTGAGTCCAATCCCACTTCACCATGCAGCCCCAGCAAAGGGCCATCCAGCTTCTGCTTAAAAACCTCCAAAGGAGGAGACTCCACCGCACTCCCAGGCAGGAGCGTATTCCCCTGTCAAACGGGTCTGGCTGTCAGGAAATTCTTCCTTCCTTCCTTCCATTCCTTGCTATCAGCTCTCCTACTCAGCTCTTGCAAATTCGGGGCCATTGATTCCCTGACCGACTCAATCCTCCAGTAATGCAATCTCTTGTTTTCCTACTGTCTTCCTCTTTACTGAGTATTATTGGCAGGATTCTCAAGTCTTTATTTATCTATTAAAAAATATTTCTTACATGTCCATTCATCAGCACATTTATTTACTGATTTTCTACTCACCAGGGTGCTGAGGAAACATGTAAGAGAATAGTTGAACCATTTTTTAAAAAATAACAGATTTAAAAATAATGTCCGTAGAATCGGCGAGCTGGAAGAGACTCCAAGGGCCATCCAGTCCAACCTCACTTTGCCATGGAGGAACACACCACCAAAGCATTCCCAACAGATGGTCATTTGTTTAAAAACCTCCAAGGAAGGAGACTCCACCACACTCTGGGGCAGCAAAATATTCCACTGTTGAACAGCTCTGACCATCAGAAAGTTGTTGCTAATGTTTACATGGAATCTCTTTTCCTATGGTTTGAATCCACACCAATTTTCCCCTGTAGTTTAAAACACATAGTTTTAGAAACCAACTTTCTTTAAAAAACAGATTCCTTGTTTCTGTACGGAATGTATATCTGAGGATGCTGAATCAAGTGATATACAATTGTGGAAAAGGAGTAAGAGTTCTGTTAGTACTTTTGTTAACTTGCAGAGGACACGATTCTGTCTTTGGACAATTGAAATGAAATGCGTCCATTCACTTGATCAATAGAGGAATGTAGATTAAAAGTATAGTTCTTTCTGTAAAAAAAGTGCAGTTCTTTCTTTTTCTCCTCCTTCTTCTTTAAACTGTGTTTTCAAGAAATGCATTTTGTGGGAAGGAAGGCAATTCAGTCCCTGGCATCCAAGGCCATGGAGAAAACAAGGTCACATGTCTAATTAGAAATGTTGGCCGAAAGGATTGAAAATCCATGCTACTGAAAGGTTGTGCATTGATTCCTCAGAGAAAGCTTTCATGCAAAATATTTAGGACAACCACTAATGCACAGACCAAGGGATGGGACCATGGCTCAGCAGCATGCAGAAGGTTGCCAGTTCAATCTCCAACATTTTCAATCAGAGGATCAGAAAGACAGTGATGGGAAGGATCTTCCCTTCCTCGAAATCCTTGGTCTGTCTGGAAGCATCAACAATGACTGGATTATCCTGTCTTACACATGTGTAAGTTCCCCTATGGAGGTGGCCAGATATTTTTGTCTTTTGCAAAATAGCTTCAGCCAAGGTTGCAAAAGTACGGCACCATCTCCATTCATCGCACATTAGACTGCTCAGTGTCACAGCTCACTAAAAAAGCACCATTACACAACCATAACACCACACTCCGCCTCCTTGATGTAGGAGTCCCCAGACTGCCCCCAAGTCACACCCTCTCAGCCTGAGAGGAAGGCAGTGGCAAACTCCCCTAGAATAAGTCTTGCAGAGGAAACTCTGCAATAGTTTTGCCTCTGTGATTTTAAGGGAATGCTTTGACTGTGTATTCCAGCATGGCAGAATGGGGTTGGACTCAATGGCCCTTGTGTTTTTTCCAGGTTTATGATTATATTAGGATCGCCATAGGCTGGAAATATCTTGAAGCCACACAGCAAGAAATGGAAAGCTAGGGAACCAAGATATGTGCAGAAATTCCAGGATACAGCTGTTATACTCCCTTTCCCCTCTTTGCACCATCCTTTTGCCTAATGCTGACATTTCCAGTGTGTGCTTTCAACAGAGCCGCATCAGAATCCCGGGAGCTGAGACAGAGATCAAGGATATGAGCAGTGAATTAAGGGTGAGGGGGAAGGAGAGATTCTGATGGAAACTTTGCACTCAGCTCATTAACAAAAGTGGAAGTCTGTCTCTCAGGGACTCAATGAAACTCATGTTATGAGGTCTAATGGGACTTCTGCTGCTGTCGTCTCGCCTGCCGCTCAACGTCTAGCCCTGCTAATCGGAACAGGAGCGGCCGCCCTTTGCTAAGTAAAGGAGAGGCCCATTAAGGCGAATTTTTCAGAAAGGCCGATCGGTAAACATGAAAGAGGCAGGCGTCTTTCATGATCAAGGAAGGAGCAAGGGCTCTAGGCCTGTTAAATTTTCTAGAATCATCGAATGGCAGGCTGGGATACCACTGGTGTCTTAACACAAGCATGAATTTCCCAATGGAAACAACTGTACATTTTTTCCCTCCAATGCTGAATGTCTGCATTGCGCTCACGGCTGCAGAAGGACTGGAACGCACAGGAAAACACAACAACAGGGGCTTCAAGAGACCAGTGGTGGGATCCTAGCTCAGCTCCGGAAAGCTACTTGGGCAAGTCACATTCTCTCAGCCTCAGAGATGGCCAGTGGCATACCTTCCCTGAACAAAGCTTGCCAAGAAAACCCTGTGATAGGGTTGTCATAAAAGAGAGTCGATTTGAAGCCACAGAAAAACAGCAACACCCAATGTAGGATCTCAGTCATCGAATGCCAACAGCTATTTGTCCAACTCCCTGTTAGCCCTAGGAATCCACCGCTACAGCAACCCAGAAAGGTGGCCACGCCCAACCTCTTCTTCCATTCCACCACCAAACACCTCTTCACTGCCAAGAAGCCCTTCCTGATATTTAGCTGAAACATCCTTCTCTGTAATTTGAATCCATCTGTTCATGTCCCAATGCCTTGTTGTTCCATGTTTCACTTTGTATGGAATATCTCAGAAGATCAGGGCCAGAATCCTACCAGTTAGCCCCAAACAGAGTAGACCCATTGAGCTGGCTGTTGAACGATGGGTCAACACACAGGCAAATTTCACCGATTCAACCGGCCTGCTCTAGTCGAGACTAGCAATAAGATCCAAACCCCGTTAGTAATAGACAGTCCTTCATTTTCGAGATCTGTCTCTTCCATGTTTGGGGTTCACACTGTTAGGTTCCATCATGAGGCTCCCCCCCCCCCGCAGTCTTCAGCATCTGAGTTTATCAAATCAAAGCCTGAAGTCTTTTATATCTGCATCTCCGTGAAGTTTCTGCTTGTCTAACTTGCTTCTTTTTTTTCCTGGGTATTGATTGCATAGCGTCTTCTTAGAGTCTCTTGCATCCACCCCTTTCTCGAGCACGTAACGCTCGCTCAACAGCTAAACTGTCAGTGCTCCATTTTTTTTTAAAAAAAATCTCCTAGTAAAATTTCTTGGGTCTTTGTTTATTTCTTTCCCAGATAAAATTAGCAGCTCTGATATTGATATCTCCCTGTTTACCCTGGGGGAAATATATATATATATTGGAAGAGTGAAAAGAGAGTAGATAAAACATTATGGAGCCTAGGTTGAGATAAAAAGGTTGGTGGTCTATAAATGCACAGATCTTCAGAACAAGGAAAGTGCACGTAATTTCCTGGCATTGACTCCCACCCCACTCAGTGGCAGAGTCCTATCTGTGATGAAAATCTCCAGGAACTGACATAGCACCAGGGGTTTTTTCCCCCCAGACAAACCCTTTGCTCTGTCTCCGGTAAGGATGAAATCGGCCCGTGGTTATTTACTTAGCTATCGACATTGCAGAAGTTTCTAGAACTCCTCACCCCACATTCTGGCTGCATTAAGCCTGGCAAAGGGCTGGTGCAGACTTTTTAGAGAACCATTCCCGCCAAGGGTGAAGCCGGGGGCCAGAAAGCTTCAGAGAACCGTGGAGGAGAGCAGTTGGTTTAAGCGATCTTTGATCAATAGCCATTTCTGCAATTGCTGGATTTTGTTTATCCCAGATTCCAGCAGGTGTTTTACCACTTCAGTGGCTTCCAAATGGAAGGGGGAGGGAAAGAGAAACAATCCAATAATCCATTGAGAGCTGCAGATATGGTTGGGGGCAGAGGCACTGTTTAAAGACAGAGTGCTGGGCTTCACTGGAGAAAACCGCTGGGAAACAAACCCTATAGTAGATCTGGAAATGCTGCACAAAAACACTAGGGGTTCAATACAATTTAAGTATTGAAAAGGGGCAAGAAGAGCCAACCAGGTTTGTAACGATGGGCAGCAAAATAAGTGCATTGCCCTCTCAACACAGAATTCTGCTCCTGAATATATTTTCTTGTTGTAAGTACAACAATGCCTAGGGCTGAAGAGTGCAAATTCCAGCTCAGCTGTGGAAACCCCCTGGGTGATCCTTGGGCAAGTCACATTCTCTCAGCCTCACAGAAGGAAATGGCAAACCTCTCTGAACACATCTTGCCGAGAAAACCCTATAGGAAGAGAACCTCAAGTTGGAGCTAAGAGCCTGTGGAGGTTGGAGAGATGGAGTAGGACCCCTGGAGACCACAGTACAAATCTCTGCCCAGCCATAGAAAACCACTGGGTGGCCTTGGGCGAGCGATGGAATCATAGATCTGGAAGAGACCCCAAGGGCTATCCAGTCCAACCCCATTCTGCCATGCAGGAATACATCATCAGAGCATTCCTGACACACGGCCACCCGGCCTCTGTTTAAAAACTTCCAGAAGAGGAGACTCCACCACATTCCTAGGCAGTATATTCTACTATTGACCTGTTCTTACCATCAGGAAGTTCTTCCTAATGTTTAGACGGAATCTTTTTTCCTGAAGTTTGAAGCCATTGCTCTGTGTCCTAGTCTCTGGAGCAGCAGAAAAGAGGCTTGTTCCATCCTCCATATGACATCCCTTCAAATATTTAAACATAACTATCATGCCTCCTCTTAACCTTCTCTTCTCCAGCTCCCTAAGCTGCTCCTCATGGGCCTTCATGGTTTCCAGGTCCGACCCTCTAGTCTCAGAGGAGGGCCATGGCAATCTCCCCCTGAATAATTCTCACCAAGAAAATCTCATCATAGGTTTGTCTTAGAGTTGCCAAAGTCTGAAATGATTTGAAAGCTTTGCAGAACCAGAACCTAGTGTTGGACTAGGACTTCCGAAAACCAGGGTTTGAATCAGCTGTGGAAACCCACAGGGTCAAGCCACACTCTCTCAGCTTTAGAGGAAGGTCATGGCAAAACTTCTCTGGGTAAATCTCCCCCCAAAAACCCAGTTGGAGTCAACTTGAAGGCACAAAAGAGCTACAAGAAATTCAAGCAAGGGTTAAGATCCAAACAATGGTCTCCTTACTCGTGACTTTGTCCTAATTTTCCTGTGTCCTACATTTTCTTCCTGGTAGAAGTCACACATTCCAAATTCTATTGCCTTGTGATTTTTGCACCATTTTAAGATGCGTGTGGTTCTGTTGGTTGCTAAATTTCCTCCCAGCAGAGGGGGGAAAAAAAACCCCCAGCCCAAAATGTAATTCCTTGTACACATCATCAAGAAACTTAATTGAGGGCCTGAATCACAAGAGCAATTGAAGGATTTATTTATCAAACCTTACAGCACACCCTGTATGTGTCAACAGCGAGATTTAAAAATAGGCTTTGGAGAATATCAGAGAGAAATGAAAACATACCAGGTAGGAACTGTCTGTCACCTGGCTAGCAGGAAGCAGAAATGCAATCTACAGCTACAACAAGTCTGATCCCATTTTTCTTTTTTTGTTGGTTCGGTGCAAAGAGTATTTGCTCCAAGGGGAAAAACTGTATATGCAACTGTGTGGCAATGGGAGGGAGCAAGGGTTTATAAGATAACCGGGTTGGAATCAAATCTCGGAAATAATGCAGTACAAGTAAAGTGGTTACATGTACCTGTCTTTGGAAATAAAGCAGGATGTGTTACGAAGTTACAAGTAACAGACCTTGGAAACAAGGTCCTTCAAGTAATGACGTTATTTGTAACAGACCTTGGAAATAAAATAGCACAAGTACAGCTGTTGCACATAGTAAATCTTGGAAGCATTGTGGTTCAGGTAATGCAGTTATTTGTAACAGTCCTTGGAAATAACATAGCAGAGGTAGAGCTGTTACAGGTAACAGACTTGGAAACAGTGTAGTTCGGGTAATGCAGTTACTTGTAATGGACCTTGGAAATAACAAACCACACATAGAGCTGTTAAGTACAACAGACTTTGGAAATAAAGTGGTCCAAGTAACCCTTAATAGACAGAGGTTGAGATTCCACACAGTCACGGTAATACACTATATATATTATAATTATAGTAATTTGTAAGATTAGACTTTTAATATTAAACACTATTAGCTAATAATATATATTAGATTGCTATAAAAATGGTTACTAGGATTTTGCTAAAAGCTGTTACTACAGGAGTGGGATCTTCTTTTTAATTTAGTGTCAGTCTAGTTTGTTTAGTTTTGTGGCTAGTTAATTTATAGTTAGTTAGTCCTTTGTTTTGTCTATGGTGTATTGTATTGTATACTGTGTAGTGTGTGTTTTGGACATTTTGTGCCTTTTTATATTCTGTGTAGTTATGTGTAATAAAATAAAATTAAAAATAAAATAATAATAATAATAATATAAAAAAAGAGATTCTACATTGCCCAGCACAATGTAAGGGTTCTGTAGGTGGATTTCCACTATGGCTTCCCCCTCTCAACCCCCAGGACTCTTGGCCGTAGCCTCCCTGCGTGGTCGTTCCGTGGCTGGCGAAGAGCGTCCGTGGGAGAAATGGAGAAGCGTCTGGCTGAGCCCGACAACCAGAGGCAAACCCATCGCTGCTTCTCCTTCTGAGGTTGGCCAGGGAATCCACATGGAACCAGGCATGAGGCTTTCTCTTAAAAGGTTGGGTAGCTTTGCTCATTTGCCTCTTAAAACTGATGCCCTGTTGATTTTGCTATCAAAATATGTACACACAGACATAACCCAACAGTAAAGCTAAAAACATCTCGATATATCAAAAAGAAGATAAATATAAAAACCGCTCACATGTTAGTAAGGAGGATTAAAAATAATTTCAGTAATATGGATATGATCCAACTCCAAGATGATAAAATGCACACATCCATTAAAATCCTGATTAAGAGAATTCAGCAGATACTTCCAGGGTTAAACACCGCATGGATTGCTTGCTTGCTTCCTCCCCTCCCCTCCTTCCTCTCCTTCTCTTCCCATAGGACCACTACTGTAGGGAGACAAGATCAGAACAGGAAAAAATGATGGTACTAAAAAGTGTTTGGTGAACTCAAAGTGTCTAGAGATAAGGGGCAGGAAATATGTTCCTCCCCCAAGGATGACAGAAGGGTAAACAATGGCCAGTCTGGGGAATGTCTAAAGATGCAGGGTGGTGTTAAATTTACGGTCCCTCTCGAATCACAGCTTTGGACACCTAAAATTTGTACATGTAGGTATAAAACCTGAGAACTCCACGTATGCTTCAGTCTCAGCAACTTTGGAAGAAGTGCATTGCGTTGCTTGCTTTGCAGCAAATAAACACTACTGTCTACCTCAGAGTGGAGTTTGTGGATCGTGCATTATCCAGGGCGTGATGCTGATGCGCATTAGAGCATTCTTGTCAGTGACCAGATGTGCATCTTCTAACAGTCTTTCATTGCATTTCTGGGACATAATTACATATTTGTAAAGTCCGGAAATGTACACTGTGATGTACAATTCTGGATGTAGTTATTACTAGTAAATATAGTTTGACTAATTTGTTCACTTGTATCTGTCTTATTTGAGCACGGTTCTTGAGATGAACCATAGTCCCTGTTTACAGATGCTAACACACCTCTATTACAGAAATTCCTGACCCAGTTGTGGTTGTTTTAGCAGCAAGATTAAATCTTGAACAAAAGTGCAGCAGTAAAAATGATCCGTCAACTTTACTACAGAGGGACAAATTGTGGTCTATTGAACTTGTGGAAAAAACTTGCTTTATATACACATTCTTTAAGAAATGATGGCAAAGCAATACATGTTTTGCTTTACACAATTAGGCACCCATTTACCTCTTATGCTGATAGGAATATAGATGAGTTCAGTAAACTAAACTTCAGGAAAGATCTAGCAGAGTAACAGCTAATCCTTTGCCCCCCCAAACCCTGTCGTATAAATTCATTCCAAGAAATTTCACCACCTGAAGTGAATGGCAAGATGGTGTCCACTTATTCCATCCACGGAAGTCCACAGATCCAGACAACGAATCTAACGTCAATACTGGTGATGGATCCATTCTTTCTAGCATAAGTTGGGGCTAGCTGAGTAGTCATGCTGCATGGCACGTATAAGTGGCAAATGGTTGCTGTTTGTGTCAGTGGGGTGGAGAAACCACCCTGGATTTTGATTTAGGCCTATGTTTGGTGGACACCATGATGCTCTGGTAGGAAATTCCACATGTTGTTGGCCAAGATTCTAGATCAGCTACTTAGTTAAATACACTTGGCTATGGAGTGTCTCCTGGCCCAACCCCATCAGTCCTGACTTGCTGGACATTGCCACCGGGAGCTATGGGGGCCTGTTCTGTCAATCAGGGTGCAATAGACTGTGACAATCAGAAGAAGGATCTTCTTCCAGAGATTGCTGGAAGGAGGGGACTGGAAAAATCAGTCTGCTGTGTCCTGATTGATAGGAGAACAGAATTCCATCACTGCTGCCCAGTAAAGCAGGACTGGGGGACTTTCACGATCCCTGTGTTTTCCCGGCACCATTGCATACCTAAGGATCATGAATAGGTGTCAGTTATGGATGCATGACTCTGAGTTATGCATTTGTAAATGCAATCACGAATTCCAGCCCTTATCTATTTATTGCTTAGCTTTTTCCCACTTCGGGACTCAAGGTAGCTTAGAACAGTTAGAACAAATGCAGATAAAAATTAACAGCACGCAAAAGTTAAAAAAAGCATCAAACCATCGTAAAATTTGGAATGAGTTAAAACAACAAACAGCACATTCCGAAAGGTCTGTTTCCCCCAAGTGCCAGTTCTCAAAGGCCTAGGGTTAAACAATGCATTCTGGGATGAAGTTACTTCTGGGTCTAAGTGTTGGACTAAGACTCTGGGAGGCTTGAATCCCTGCTTGGCGACATTGAGCAAGTCACACTTTGCCTCAGAGAAAGGCAAAGGCATTGGTACACCCCCTCCAAAAAAATCTGGCCAAGAACACCCCATGATAGGTTCACCTTAGGGTTGCTATAAGCCAGAAATGACTTGTAGGGACACAACCACAACAAATGGCATCTACGCACAAATCTTGTAGGAACGGAGGAGCCCTTGCTTGGCACTTCCATCTTTAGCACTCCGTGACATAATGTGGAATAGTGCTTCACCTAATTTTGCAATTCTTTATCTGTCTGGCACAGACAGGTGACCTAGAATTATTAGCCCCTTTCTATATCGTTAAGCACAAGGTGTTTTTGTTAAAAAAAAAAACCTATATAAGCACACTTTCCCCACATGTGGCATTCAGATCTCTGGACATAATCCCTCGCCTTGTTAATCAAGTCCCTCTGATGTTCTGATCTCTTACTCTGGCTAATCTAGTAGGATTTATTAAGAGTTCAGGTAGCTGCTTCTTAGCACTGCTCTACCGTTTAATCTGTGTGGAAAGTATGTGCGTATGTATGGGGGGAGGCATGAAAAACAGTTTCGCACAGAGAAGGAAGGAAGGTATATCAGCCAGACTGAGCCATGGGGAGTATTTGTGAGATGGTACGGAAAGATAGTGTAGTTCAGTGGTTTGAGCATTGGGCTACGACCCTGGAGACCGGGGTTCGATTCCCCACGTGGCCACAGAAGCCCCCTGGGTGCCCTTGGGTGCATCATGTACCCTCACTCTCTGAAAACTCTGTGATAGGTTTGCCTTAGGATTGCTGTGAGTTGGAAGTGACTTGCAGGCACAACAATGACACAAACAAATCTATAGCATGGACTGAGAACATTAAATGTGGTTCTACTTGGGCACATCATACATTCCAGCCCCAGGAAACCCCATGACAGGTTTGCCTTAGAGTTGCTGTATGTCAGAAACTACTTTTCACCCTTCAATCTCAGTTTGCAGCAATTGAACTTAGTCAAGAGCAAAGCGGAGGAGGAGAGAGAAACCAGGACACTTTAAAAACAGCTGAGAAAGTGGAGAGGCAGAGGATTAACCAGGACTGGGTCTGCCAAATCGGGACAGCAGGATGGTACAAGCTACATATATAAGGAGTTGAGCCAGGGCTGCTACTGGATCCCACCTCAACTGCAGCGGAGTGGCACATTTCTTCCGAAAACACAATAACTTTGTGGCTTTCAGTTTTCTGCCAGAGATAGGTGCTCACTGGAGATGGAGAGAGAATTTGCCCCCCTTTCTCCTTCCTCGTCTCTCCAATTTTAAATAAATAAAAATGCATCTTTTTGCCGCAGGCAAGTTTCTGCCGGCTGCTTGGCAGTCTTGCTCGTTGTGATTCACTTAGCTGTTATGAACGTATTTAACAAAAGAAGGAAGGGGTGGGAAGAAATCCCAGTGACTCAAAAGGAAACGGCGCCGTGTTTTGTGGAAGCCTCTGAGTGGATCTGAAGTAAATCTGGGAGGGAAGCTGTCAGGTACAATTCCGAAGTGCCCTCATAAATAGGCTAGGTTTTGCTTGTGAAAAATAATAATAATAATAATAAAAAGAAGAAGAATTGAACTGACAGGTGTGAAAGTACTGAAGAATTTAGTGAGTCAACATTTTTATTTTATTTTCCTTTCTGCTTTCAGAGCGGAAACATGCAAGTTGGGCCTTAACCCTCATCCAGTTGGGCTGGGTATTTGAGTTCCCCGGAGTTAACATTTCGTTGCAGAACTCAAAACAAAACTATAGCTACAAGGTACACATTTTACTGCATTCTCACCAGAGGCAACACTGGGTAAAATCGCGGGGCTTCCTTTGATAAATCTCCAAACCACCCAAAGACAGGTCAGAGTCACTATCCCCATATTACAGATAGGAATACCGAGGCCAGTAATCCATGACTTGCCCAAGGCCAGCTTCTGAACACAACTGCTCACTCCTGCTCTTGAGTAGGAGAAGGGACCTCTGAAGATCACCTAGCTGCAACCATCCATTGATTTAAGCCCCACAATTCTGTAGCTCAGTGGGAACTTGCTGGGGAATTTAACTGTCTCCATCTCTGACTCTGCAGAGACTTAACCTTCCTTCTCCCCATGGATGATGGGAATCCTATATATGCACACATGCCCATACACCGAACAAAAGAGTGTGAAAAGAGGAGGTCTTTAAAAGTAAAGCTTCTACTCTAAGCAAGCAATCCACATTAGCAAAAGGGTATCTTACATACGAAGGCATCTTCCTTCAGGTATCACTTGCAAAATTACAGACACAGACTAAATCATATTCAGCCATGGTTAAAAAGAGCCCTCACCCTAACGCGATTAACTAAACATTCCTGTTCTGCTCACGATAAAGAGGAAATTTTGGGTCTGGATGTTGGTGTGAAGCGGAGAGCGTGCAGCCCCTTGGTCCAACCTATGGCTAAGCTTCCTAGGTGAGGCACGCAGCATCTCCTGCTTCATCAGTCTCTCTCTCTCTCAGCCCCGTGGCCCCTGAGGCTTCATGACCTCTCACTTGGAAGCATCTCAAAGCTTTGACAAACTTCTCCCCAAACTCTTGTTCCCCACAACTGTCTCTCATGATCTCTGTTGCTCCTTTGTGACACTGACCCCAATAAATGTAGACTCATAGAGTTGGAAGAGACAACAAAACCCATCAAGTCCAACCCCATTCTGCCACGTAGGCAGACACCATCAAAGCGTTCCCAAGGGAAAACCATCCAGCCTCTGTTTAAAAACCTTCAAAGAAGGAGACTCCAACACACTCTCAAGAAACAAATTCCATTGCCAATCTGCTCTTACCAGCAGGAAGTTCTTCCTGCATGTTTAGATGGAATCTCCTTTCCTCAAGTTTTAGAGGTTCCACCTAAACTTACGAAGAACTTTCTGACGGTAAGAGCAGTTTGACAGCAGCAGAGAAAAAAGGGATGTCTTTGCCAGTGTAAAATCATAGAGCTGGAGGAGACCACAAGGCCCATTGAGTCCAACACCATTCTCCCAAGCAGGAATATACCATCAAAATATTCCCAACAGAGGGCCATCCAACTTCTGTTTAAAAACTTCCAAAGAAGGAGACTCCAACACATGCTCCCAGGCAACATATTCCACTAAACTTAAACCCAAGACATCATTAACTCTCTGTTCACCCCGTGAGGGGACTATAACCCTCAGCTATGTTGCTCAGATAAAGGGAGAGCCCGTGATCACAACAGCAGTGTGAAGATCTGAGTTAGCAATTCCCTCAGCCGTACTTCAACCTCTGCTTCTATAAGATACCAGTCAGCACTCAACTGTGAGTTTCCTCTTGAAAGAAGCACTCCCTTTCTGAGCCCCATATCTTTTGCGCGTGTTTTGGATGTGGTCTCGAATCCTACCCTGCCAAGTAAGCCTAGCAAACAGCTGTTCTTTCATGGCATTCATCGTGCTGTAGTATTATCAGTTCTGGAAATGGCTGTTTGCTCATCCACAGATCCACCTTGCTATTTATCGCATTGTGTTGGGAGAGAAAGAGACAGAGAGCCTGAGAAAGAGAGGGAGAGAGAGAGAGAGAAAGCTCCGTCTCATGCCCCGATTCAAACAGGCTCTGCAATTCGAGTCTATGTTCTGAGTGGCTTACCGTTGTCGACATACTCCGTCAAGCTGCAAGCGCTCGGATCTGGCAGAATGCATTTCATCCCTTGTCAAGCGGAGGTTCTGACACCTTTCCTCCTCTTTGCGTCTTGCAACAAGGCTGAAAAACAGACGAATGAAGAGCAGTGAATACATCCCAGGGAATACATCCCTGCTCAGTCGATTCTCCCTGCCTCTCTGCCTGCCATCTTATTTTCATGAGTATTTCTGAGACCCACTGTGCTGTAGTGGTTTGAGCACTGGACTAAGACCATGGAGAGCAGGGCTTGATTCCCTGCCATTCTGCATCAGAGAAAATTTTTCCAGATGCTTCCAGCTTGCATAAGTCACCATAAGTCACCAACAAGGTTTCAGGCCCAGTAGCGGGGGAAATTTACAAGCAGCGATTTGCACCCAGAGTGGTACAGTGGTTTGAGCACTGGCCTACGAGCCTGGAGACTAGAGTTCGATTCCCTGCTCCACCATGGAAACACACTGGGTGACTTTGGGTGTATCACACTCTCTCAGCCCCATAAAATTCTGTGATAGGTTCGCTATAAGTTCAAAATGACTTGACGGCACACAGCTTAAAAAAAGCCATTGATAAAAAAGTTAAAAACCAATTAAACCGTAATTCTGTTTTTTTCAAAAAAACCATAGGTTAAAAACTCCATAAGTTAAAAACAGTCTGAGTTTTTAAACTAGGTTCTTTCCATCCCAGGTCTGAAGAAATGTGTCTAGAGGAGGATGACCAAAATGGTAGGAGGCCTGGAAACCACGAAGCCCTATGAGGAGCGGCTTGGGGAGCTGGGTATGTTTAACCTGGAGAAGGGAAGGTTAAGAGGCTATGTGATAGCTATGTTTAAATATTTGAAGGGATGTCATATGGAGGATGGAACAAGCCTGTTTTCTGCTGCTCCAGAGACTAGGACATGGAGCAATGGAGTCAAATTTTAGGAAAAGAGAGTCCATCTAAACATTAGGAAGAACTTCCTGATAGTAAGCGCCATTCAACAGTGGGATATGCTGCCTTGGAATCTCCTCCTTTGGAGGTTTTTAAACAGAGGCTGGATGGCCGTCTGTTGGGAATTCTCTGGTTGTTTGTTCCTGTACGGCAGGGGGTTGGACTGGATGGCCCTTGTGGCCTCTTCCAATTCTAGGATTCTATGCTACAATTTTCTGTTTTCTGTTGACCAAGTAGGAAAGCCACTGCAGATACACCCCAGACAAAGAGATTAGATACAGAGTAGCTGATCTGTGAGCGAAAGTGCTGAAGCTGGAGTAGAGCAGAGAGAACGAATTAAAGACCTATTTAAATTCTCCAAAATGGGCTCACGATAGCAACTTGGCCGTGTTTTATTTACCTTCCTATGGATGTGAATGTTGAGAGGAAAAAAGTTGGACCTAACATATTGGAGAAGGGGCTACTTGTTGTCATGGGGATGATCAAAAAAGACCACTATTCCTTCTCATGCTTTTGGGGTGTTTAAAGAAGAAATTAAGACAGGAACAAGTTGCATGCTTATTCCTTTCTGTTCAGTTACTTTTAATACGCTAACTTGCTTAATAATATTTTACGATTATAACTCATTATAATTTATTTTTATTATTATAACTTTTCTTATTATAACTTATTGTCTTTTTAAGATGCATTCATTATCTAATTTGCTGTGAGCTCCCTTAGACCCCAATATTGGGAGAAAGATGGAATATATAACACCACAAGAGAGTGTTTGCAGAACTGCGCCAACTGTAACTCAATCCAGCATTCATGCTAGACGCCTCAACAATTTGACAATGTTTTTGGTTGTCATCCAAGTTGTGGTGCCATGTTTCAGGCTGAAATTACAAACGGAGGGGTTTGCTAGAAGGAAAAAGGGGAAATGCCCAGAACTCACCAGGAACTCAAGGAGGACACCTCAACGTCTGACAAGAGTGTTTTTGATTGTCATACAAGCCATAGGGCCCACTGTCAAGTTGAAACGCTGACATTCCAAAGAGGGCTTTCTGTAAACCGGCGATTCTTAACCCGGGGCCCAGGGACCCCTGAGGGTCTCTGGAGCCCTCACAGGGGGTCTGCAAAGCTCTCCTGCAGCAGCAATAAGGACATGGCAGGAGGAGGGGGTTGCAGGTGCTGAAACTGCTCCCTCATTTGCAAAATGCAAATGAGGGAGCAATTTGTGCTTCGATTCCACTTTAACCCTCATGGTTACATTCTATGGACTTCTGAGGTTCAGTGAGGCACTAGATCTCTTTGGCTGAGAATTCTAAGTACACCTTCCTAAACTGCAAATCCCAGCATTCTAGAGGATGCTGCCGTGGCAGTTAAAGTGGAATCGTAGTGCTATAATAGTGCATCCAAGCTCTGAAAAACCTGCAGCTTTCACCATGGCCTCCCGATGCCCATTATGTTTCTGCATTTGGAGTTATTTTAAAAATAAATAAGCCGAAATGGTTCAAATGCTATTTCTTGTCCGTTGCCAAGTGCCACTAATTTTTTTAAAGGGAGATTGTGATTGCAACACTAAACCCACAGTCTCCTAGAAAGCGGAGCTTCTTCCAAGTTTTTCCAGTTGCTGAGAAGTCCCTGGGGGTGGGAACGGTTCCACCCGTCAAAACTCGCCTGCAACTTCGTGTCGCCCAATTATAGCAAAAGGCACCAGCGATCCAGGTTGGCTTTGATGGACAGAATACCCCAAACTAAGCTTTTCACCATCTGTTCATCCGTGAGTTTTGCAAGCAAAAAAGAGCCTATTTCACCACAACGTCAAGGGGAAGTAAGATAAATGCTATTTTAATGCATGGGCAGCATATGTTCTCTCTCCTGTGACACATTTCAATGGCAGTTCTCTCTCTCTTCTCTTGCACCCCCGGAAATGGAAATGAGTGGGACCCCATCCCAAATATTCTTCCGTATTGCAGGAACAAATGGGCACAAACTATTCTGAGCAGTGCGCCAGTGAAAGTTGTGGGAGTTTTTGCCTGTCTATATATCCCTCCACGCAAGTACACACAGTTCTTTCCTTACCCCCTGTGAAGTGCATCCACACTGCACAGCAATAGCACTTCGATTCCACTTTAACTGCCATGGCTTCACCCTCTGGAAACCTGGGGACTGTCATCTGGTGAAAGACTTAGGGCCTTTCTGCACTATGTAACTATTGCAGCATGATTCCACTTTAATTGCCATAGTTCTGTTCTATGGAATCATGGGATTTGCAGTTTAGGGAGCGATATTTAGAATTCTCAGCCAGAGAGCTCCAGTACTTCCCATTCCATAGGGGGGCAGCCATGGTACTTAAAGTAGAATCATAGTGCAACAGTGTCGTAGAGCGGAAAGGCCCTTAGCAATCTCTAGCACACCCCTTCGAATTCCTCCGCCAGGACTCTAAGTCTACGAATCCCAAATTCCACAGATAGAACCAGGACAAGTAAAGTGGTATGAAACCAACATAACTGTGCATGTGGCTACACTCTGGTTTCCAAGAAAATAGTCCCAGTCCTGTCAACCACCAACGCACAGCCTTTTTTCATTCCCGGTACCTGGCTTTTTGGGGACAAGGTAGTTAGTTTGCCCAGGTCCCCTCTGACCCGCCTGGCTCCCCTTCCTTGCGGTGGAAACACTTTCTCCCCTGCAAGGTCTCACCTCAGGTATAGAGAGAAGGTCTGGCGGGGTCTTCCTGGCTGCTGGCCTCGAGATTTCTCCACTTCCAGTCAGAGCCGCTTTGGAAGAAGCCTGTTGTTTACTTGCAGAGCCCTATGGCTCTCCCTCCGAGGGCTCCCCCCCCCAGGCCTTTTGCTTCCTCCTCCTCCTCCTCCTCCTCGCTTCAGCAGCTGCACCTGAGGACCGGGGCTGCTGCCAATCAACCAGCCACCTGAGTCTCCTGCTGGAGGCCTCTCGGCCTTTAAAGGGACCACAGCACCTGGGGGGCTCGCCTGGCTCTGGCTACGTTTAAATCCTGCTCTTTGGCCATTTCCACACCACGCTGTTGCAGTGCTATTGTTCCGCTCTCAGCATCCTGTGGAATTCTGGGGTTTGTAGTTTACTGAGGCCAAAGAGCTCTCCGGCTGAGACTTCTGAATGCCCTCAACTGCAAACCCCAGCATTCAAAAGTGGAATGATAGCACCGTTAACAGTGTGGTGTGGAAATGGCCTCAGTCCAGCACTCAGACCAGAAAAGTTTGGGAAATTTGCCTTATCGGAGGTAACAGCTTGTACCGTGCTTAGCTATATGCCGAGAAAGTTTAGATATAGCATTAAACATATGACAGTAGCAATTAATCACCAGCGTATGCCTGTATACTACTGTGCTATAAATTGTACTCAGTGTCCAATTAACGGGGTTCAGATGGGCTGATTCTTCCGAGCAGGCCATCTGGATGTCTGATCCTGTTTCTCGTGGAAAAGGCCTATATGTGCTCTAAGCTGTCTCAAATAAGGATGTTTTCCGCCTGCTGCAGTACCATTAAGGCACCAGATCCTGTCCTCTGCTTTTGCATATTTGAACATATTGGACAAGATCCTCTACAATCCGACTGGACTGTTCTTCTGGTCTTGAAGGCAGGCAGCATCCACAATGTAGAGGTATTCTTCTATGCAAGAGCCAGTTAAGCCTGTGGGTCCATTATTCCACAAATAAAACACCATTTATTTATTTATATTATTGCTTTACTTTTGTTAGTATGGTTCATCATGTTGAACATGAGCCAGGAGGGTGATGCTGCAGCAAAGAAGGCGGATGCTATTTCAGACTGCATTAACAGAATTATAGAATCATAGAGTTGGAAGAGACCACAATGGCCCTAGAGTCCAACCCCCTACCATGCAGGAACAAACACTCAAAGTACCCCCAGCAAATGGCCATCCAGCCCCTGCTTAAAAACTTTCAAAGAAGGTGACCCCACCACACTCCAAGGGGGCATATTCCACTGTTGAATGGCATGGTTTATAAGTTGAGGGAAGTAATAGTCCCTTTAATGGGTGAGCTGGAGACCTTTTACTTATTTATTAGCTGTTCTTAAAAATCTATCATAAATTTTATAATTTTCTGTGTCTTCCAATGTTTTAATTGTTTATATGCTTTTAATTTATTTTTTTTAAATGTTTGGGAAGCCACCCTGGGTCCTACCTTGGGAGGAAAGATGGCATATAAATTCAATACATAAATAAAATAAAAGGAGATGCGGATACTTTTGGAAGGTTGCAAGGCCACACTGCATCTTCCAAGGGCCACGTGCAACCCATGGGTTACATGATTCAACCTCCTGTTGAAAATAAAGCAAGAAAATTAGAGACACAGAGGGAGTATGAAGAAGAGAGACTGAGAAGAAGAGTGATATGGAGGAGGTACCAGTAATCACATGAGACATATATAGTTTCCCACCCTATGATTAAAGCTATAGGTCCCTTCCATCAACTGTCAGCAATCTGGGGGAACCGATATGTGTGGTTAGCAGGTACAGTCAGAACTGTGTTGTGTGAAGGAGCACTTCGTCCTAAATTTAACGCCTCTCTTTTCTTAGCCAATCACTTTGTGAGCCAACTGTGGGATCAAAAATTCCTCTGCTTGTTCTCTCCACGCTCTGCTTTGTTGCTGAAACCTCCACCAATTGTCTCTCCCCCTCCCGCCTTTTAGTCATTTCTTTCCCAAATTAAGAAACCCCACACAACAGTTGTGTGGGTCCTCCACGATTGCACCCTGCCGCGCCAGGATGAATAAGAACCGTGGCAGGCACAGGCCCTGGATCAGGAGATGCAGTGTGAAGTTCTGCATAGGTGGAACTGAGACTCATTTCTCCCTCAACTTCCAGCATACCTTTTAAGCTGCTTCAGTTCCTCTACCCCACAAATGGAAATTTATTGGCCACTGGAATGCAGGTGGGTTAGCAGACAGGCATCCTTTGGGATATCCCAGGATCCTCTGGGAGTGTGATGTCACTGCTGTGCTGGAGCATGATGTCATTGTTGTGCATCCAGCCACAGGAACGTAGCTAGAGACAGTTCCTCCACCGCCACCCCCCTCTCCATTGGCCAGTTAGTGGCCATACTGGGGCCAGGGCTGCAGCAGCTTCAACTATGGGTTTGAAGGAAGGTAGTTTTGGTTGTTAACACAGTCTGTAGAGAATGTCAACCTGTGCAACTACCAAGGCACTCAGTTATGCAAGTGTAGGTTGGATCTGAGTCTTGGACTACGGCCCTGGAGACCAGAGTTCGATTCTGGGTTCGGCCGTGGAAACCCACTGGACGATCTTGGCTGCATCATGCACTTTCAGCCTCTAGAAAACCCCATGATAGGTTTGCCTTAGGGCCACCCTAAATCAGAAATAACTTGAAGGCAAACAGCAAGTCTTTAATGTTTTAAGGCACGATTCAAAGTGCTGGTGAAGACGGCCCAGGCCCAAGTTACTGAATGACCGTATTCTCAAGAACAAGCCTGCTGCCCGTGTTTTGAGATCTTCTAGGGAGTCTCTTCTCTCCTTCCCACCACCATCACAAGTACATTTGGTAGTGGTTTGAGTGTGGGACTTGCACTTTGGGAGACCAGTATTTGAACTCCCATCTTGTCCTGGGAACCCACTGGAAAAGTCTCCACTGTCCCAATCGTGGGGGAAGACAGACCACCTCTGAGTGAATCGTGCCAAGAAAACCCCATGATAGCTTCACTTTAGGGTTGTCATAACAACAAATACATGAGTAGCTGTATATATAGCTATATATGTTTATGTGTTTTTCTTTAAATAAACAATCCGTAGAGTTAAAAGCATTTAAAATTCAGGAAAATACAGACTACAGGAAGAAAATAAATTTGAGTTCTGGTGCTGGAGGAGAGTTCTGCGGATACCATGCGCTGCTAAAATGGTCTCTAAATGGGTCCTGGAGCAAATGAAGAATGAAATCCTGTTAGAGGTCAAAACGAGCAACCTGAAGCTCTCATACATTGGGCATGTCATGAGAGGATGGGACTCCCCAGAAAAGGTGATAGAGAGGAAGGCAGTAGGAAAAGAAGAGGAGAACGTTACAGGTGGGCAACCTTAATCAAAGAATCACAGCTCTGAGTCTACAAGACCTGAGCGTGGCTGTTAATAATTGGGTATAGAATCACAGAACCAAAGAATCACAGAGTTGGAAGAGACCACAAGGACCACTGAGTCCAACCCCCTTCTGCCACGGAGGAAGACACCATCAAAACATTCCCAGCAGATGGCCATCCAGCCTCTGTTTGAAAACCTCCAAAGGAGGAGACTCCACCCTACTTCGAAGAAGTGTATTCCATTGTCAAACTGCTCCTACCATCAGGAAGTTCTTCCTAATGTTTAGATGGAATCTCTTCACCTGAAGTCTGAAGCCATTGCTCCATGTCCTAGTCTCCGGAGCAGTGATATCTTTGAGAACTCTCATTCACAAGGTCCCTGTAAGTCCAAGGCCAGCTTGGTGGGACATAACAACAACAAATCTTGGTTACCTTCTTTCAAGTTCACACTGAAATCTGGAACAGATTCACAGTGCTTCTGACCTCAAAGCCACTAGCCACATCTGGGTTCAACTACTTGTGTGGAAGAACTGGTCTTGCTAGTGCTGGTAGGAGCCCGACACACTCAGAAATAAAGGGAGAGAGAGCAGAATTCCCGGGCGACACCACAAATGTGAGTGGAAAGGCCCGTGTGTCAAAGCAGGATGGAAGCAGGACTCTTGGAAATTTCTCACTCGTAGGATCATCGTAAGTCAAAGCTGACCCAATGACAACTTGCAACAACAACAGCTGCAACTGCCCTCCCCACAAAGTAATAGATTGCAATAGAAAACAGTCATAATCTAACGTTTAGGATGGGAGATGTGGCAAGCTGGCTTGATCATTTTGGTTGCCTCTTTCAGGCCCGTTTCTAGTTCAAACTTATCCTGCTGGCGCCTGAACAAGTAAAACTGGACAGAGTCCTAGTATGCAACTTCTTGAAAAAAAACCCAAAAAGTACCACTGGGAAATAATGCTAATTGTGTGTCCTTTGGCAAAACAGTTTCATTTTCTTCCAGGAACGGATCTCAAGAGGGGGAGAGAGAGAGATTCAGAGGCTCTAGTTTTTTAATAGCTATATGTACCTCTTTTTTTTTTGTAATTTTTTTTTCTTTTTTTGGGGGAAATGTTCCCCTTAATCATATCTTGAATTAATGTGGGGCTTGTTCATTCGGAGCTCTCATTACCCTCTTAATTAACTGTGCACAGATGGAAAAAGTCGAAATTGCTTCACTCGAGTTGTTCTGCTAGTTTTCAAATGAGATGGCAGATGGAGGACAAGGCAGAGAAGGGGGAGAAAAAAAATAAATAAAAGGACTCCGCTCAGAGGCAGGTTACAAGTTTTCAAGCTGTCACCGAAACGTCAACAAACACTCCATCTGCTTAGGAGAAGTACCAGGCAGGGGTGGGTTTTGGATGATATGCTGTGAACATGGGTTCAAAGAATTCCAAACAATAGCAAGAGATGGGAAACTTTAACCCGCTCAAGCCAGGCAGAGTAGGTATGGGAAAATCCACTTGTTTTGATTTCTGTTCCCTCTGAATTGGTTAAAACTCAAATTCGTTCCATTCCCAATGTGGGGAAATGTGTGGATCTGGGTAAATCATTGCAAAATGAATGGAAATGAACTTCTTTCCCTATTTGCTTTGGCTGAACTCATGTTGCATCAAC
Organism: Cyclura pinguis; assembly: GCA_030412105.1. NCBI lineage: Eukaryota > Metazoa > Chordata > Lepidosauria > Squamata > Iguanidae > Cyclura > Cyclura pinguis. Next base: position 3,431,658 of record CM059613.1, read on the forward strand.
CTGCTATGTGCAGATGTCCAGAGCCAGAAAAAAAATCATTTTTCTAAGGAATTACTTGGACAAGTAGTTACTGCAAAAAGCTAACTAGGTGTCACAGTGAATCCTTAGAAAAATGAGTTACTCTCTCACTCTGCACATCTACATCTGGCAGGCAGGTATGGAATGACCTGGAAACGAATTTCCCTTTTTTGGCCAGTGAAGACCACAGCTGTAATTCATGACTTTTGGTGGAATAGGAATGGGTTTTCACCCTATTAATCATTACTTTGAGTGTGGGTTAATTCAGTGTGAAGAATGACAGGGGCAGGAAGAAGGATTGTGTGGGTGATTGCCCCATGAGACACCTGAGAAGGATTGCTTTGCAATGTCTTTGATATTCCCCCCCCATAATTCTTAAGGTGCAATTACTGAATTGGTCACTTGGGGGAACCAGAGAGCATCTTTTTGCATTTTCCAAATGGCACAATAATGACAGTAACGGCAACTTGTTACTGACTTCAATGAATTACCTTTCTGGACTTGAGGAACAGTAACAAGCAATGACTTATTAGGTGACCAGAGTAAGTGAATAAAGTAACTAGTATTTCTTAAAAAGGTACCATTCCACAATCTGTACGTGTTAAATATGAGAAGCATATCAAGAACAAATTGTTGGCATTTCCAATTCAGCATCACGAATATAGGTGAATGCACAGGGACTTTAAGCTCACTGCTCCCTGAATTTCATGCCCCCCCTTGAGCATTCATCTTCCATGTGAAGCATTTGGCTTCACATTTGATGCCTTTGGTTGCATATCACAATCAGTGCATCACTCTGTGTGCAAAAATCTAGACTACACAACCTCAATGCTGGTTCTTGATCACCTTTTGGTTCCATTTGGTTGAAGGCAAACGTTTCCCTTTTAGGCTTTCTCTCTCTCTCTCCCTACCCTCCACAACCCCGATGTTTAAAAATCATCCCTGTGAAAAATAAGCATGTTTGCTGACCCAGTCTCAAGCCAATTTCTTAAGTCCCCAGTATCAACCTTCCTCTCCCCCTCCACCATCCTTTCATCTCTGGCTTGGCTTGGCTAGTGCGGCACCTTAAATAGAAACTGCTGTCTTGGCTAAACGTTGCATTTCAGTGATTACAATGAATGTCTGTCAGTGGGAAAAAATGAGGGAGAAAAAAGAGGTAGGGAGAGAGAGAGTGATCTTTTTTGTCACTTGGTAAGTGGGAAAAAAATGGCAGGCAGGTTGGGCTTTCCTCCCCCTCTCGAAACATTTCCTTTTCTGTTTGTGTAAATTGCTGTGAATTTTTCCTTGTTCTTAGGCCTTTTCTAAACTCCACCCTTATAGTGCTATTATTCCACTTGGAATATCCTATGGGATCCTGGGGTTTGCAGTTTAGGGAAGGGCCTTTAGGATTCTCAGCCAGAGTGCCCTTTGGCCTTAGCAAACTACAAACTAAGGCCCCCAAGGATGTTGAAAGTGGATTGATAGCACTGTAACAGTGTAGTGCAGAAATGGCCTTTGTTTTCTCCTGTATGGTAGGGATTCGCTTGGACGATCCTTGTGGTCTCTCCTGATTCTGACTCTATGATTCTATAAGGAGACCTAGCTAGGTATCTTCATCATTAGGCAGAATGAAACAAGCTTGCTGCAGGCACTGTTTCTAGAGGTGTTGTGACAGGGTAGCAAGGGCTTAGTTACATCCATTTTTATGATACTCTGCTAGAGATGGTGAGAATGCTTGGGGAATATGACAGAACACCCCAGCTAGCTTTGGGTAAAATGTGCCTTAACTTAGATAGCCTGGGAGGCATTTTTTCTCTCCTTCAGGCAACACAATATTCTGGTATGACCCTAAATGTTTTCTCTTTCTGCCCTAGGTAGGTTCATGGACCTTCTTGATTTGTCAGCTACAGTTGGCCCTCCAAATTTGTGAGGGTTAGAGGCTCAGGAGCCCGGCAAAAGTGGGAAAATTGCAAATATCAAAGTGTGTGTGTGTGTCCGTGGGAAGGGGGCCAAGGCATGGTGGAGAGAATGGGCACGCAGGGTCCATATCGGGTCAGAGAAAGCAGAGGGAAAGAGGGTGGATTGGAATGGTGGCCCAAAATTTCCTCTCTCTGGCCTGTCTCCTTCCCTGGGTGTGGGGAGGCATTGGGAAAGGGTTTGCGGTGCTGAGCAATCGGGCTGTGACCCATCCTTAGCTGGCCAGACAGTGGCTGTAGAAGAGGAGGACAGCCAAAGGTGGGCTTTTAAAGGCCTGCACAGTCTGGTCAAAGCTGCTGAGAAGGAGGGTCTCCCTGGAAGAGAAGCACCTGAGGTGGGGGCCAGGGGTTGGAGAAACTTGCAAATAATCAAATCCATGGAAGTCAAATTTGCAAATATGGAGGGCCAACTGTGGTTGTTTTCTATCTTGGTTGTAAAGAATCTTACGGGAACCTCCTCTGGTAGACTCCCTTGACCAGAAGAGGGCCTTTCTGCCTTCTAGGAGGACTAACTTTATAGTCCATGTCCTAGACCTCTGGTCCTCCAGCTTGTTAATGATCCTTAGCAAAAGTGTTGGGCAGCTGGTGACCTGGTGTGATTCACATAGGTAGAAAAGACCAATTCTAGTCATGACAAGGCACAGTTACCTGTTCCTAAGTCATTATATTCCCCCCCATCTCTTGCCTCAGGCTGTTTCAATCTTTAAATGGCAGAGGCTAATTTAATTAGCACCTGAAAACTGGAGAAATTAGGTCACTCCTTCCCAAGCGAAGCTTTGTGCCAAGATGGGTAGATGTCTCCCCCTCCTTTCCTCTATGTTTTCTAATTGGGTAAATATTAATTAGTTGGAATTTCATGTGGAAGATGAAGACATTAAACTGTCATTAACAAACGGGTCTCTTCCTCTTCATCCCCCAAAACACCTTGCATCCACCGCACTAAGTTAGCAAAGCGCTGCAAGAGAAGGAATAAAAAAATAAAATAAAAACCTCCCGTGATTTATGTCAGCTTCCGATGGAAAAGTAAAAGCAATGAATCTCCCTTATCAGCTAATTATCTTCCGAATGATACATGGAATTCTCTCCAGGCTGAGGTAGGGAAAAAATGCCCCCAGAGCAGTTGGGAATGAATAACTATTTGAACATCAGCATTTGCAGGTTTTGAACACAGCCTTGTGCTAAACTGAGAGCCAGCATGGTGTAGTGACTTGAACATATTATCATAAGCCACAGTTCGGTTTCCCACCCGGCCATGGAAACTCCCTTTGCTGACCCTATGCACATCACACACTCTCAGCCCCCAGAAAACCCCATGATAGATTCACTGTAGGGTTGCCATAACTTGGAAATGACTTGAAGTGTACAAGAACAGTAGAGTCTGGCAAAAGCAAATGGCTATAGCCTTCCCAGAAATCCCACTTAGAGTCACCATAAGTTGGAAGCGACTGGAAGGCACACAACACCAACAACAGCTAATTGGTCTTCCCAGCTAGAGTAGACCCATGGAATTGGTGGGGAGTTAGTCAACACTTAGGCAAGCGGCACTGATTTAATGAGTATGCTAAGGTTCGGACTAGCCAGTAGTTTAAAAGTCCTTGGGGAATCCCATACCTTCCAACATCCTGCAGATCAAAACAGGGATCTGTATCGCTAAGCACCATCACAGTGCGCTCAAGATGGAAAAAGTTACGAACAGCAAAGAGCATACAAGCCAGGAGAGGCTCATTAGTTTGTTTTTGCCTGAGCCTACTGGGAAGTCAAGATTGTGTCCCCTCCTCTCTGTAAAAGTGCGAACTTTGAACTCAGGTCCTTTCCATACCTTACTGGCATCCCACATCATCCCGTCACACTGCCAAAATGGAAGCAGGAACCGAACACTCTCCTCCACACCCGTCCGGCTGCCTGTGGACGGGTAGCATGAAGGACACACTCCTTCCACACTCCTTCCAGCCACTTTCTGTGCTGCACTGGGGAAGGAAGTGCTTGATCACGCGTCCACCCTTTCTGCATAGTCACCAGCGATGGGAGTGTTGCACGATCAGACGCCATTACCAGTTTTTTTCTGGTAATGGTATACCACAGGATTGCAACAGCGTTGTGTGAAAGCATGACTCACATACCGGCAGCAATGTCTCCCCGTGCCGAGACAGTGTCGTTGTGTGGAAATGGCCTCAGTTTGCAGCAACTGGAGAAAGCTGAGCACCAAGGGAGAAAGTGGGGAGAAGAGAGAGAAACTGGGACATTTTAAGAGCAGATGAAAAAGTGGGATGGCAGAGGATTAGCAGGGACTTTCCCTGCCAAATCAGGACGGTTGTGGAAGGCATGAAATCTTACAGTTTGTGGAAGAGCCAAAGTATTTAGTTTTACTCTTGTGCTTGAATAGAGGACAATCTAAAACATTTACGGAGGATGCTGACTCAGAATAGAACAGCAATGGAAGGAAATGGAGTATCCAGAAAAAGGACATGACTAGTTGGTTGGAACCCTAAATGCTGCAGAATTTTGTTGCCGATTTTCTCTTTTTCATTTTAGATATCAGCTATTCCCATTTTAGGTAGACAGCAGAAACCCAAGGAGAGGGGGAGCCAGTAGCAAAACATACCTGCCCTAAGTCTCCAATTGTTATTTATTTGTCTGCCAAAGGTTTGTTTTACGTTTCGGTAACTTTCTCATTCTAACCCAAATAGGCCCTAAATGGGGAAACCTTATTTTGTATCTCAAGATAAACATTGCATTAAGGGAGGTGGGGAGGGAAAAAAAAATCCAATATCATTTGGCGGCAGTAGAGGGGGGAAGAGAAGGTCTCCAGCCCAGCAAAGGAAGACGGAGAAGTGAAACTGAAAGTGACAGCAAAGTTACCCAGACTGGAGAGGAACAAAAAAATCCAGAGAGGGGCTTAAATCACTTTTGTATCAGCAGCAATTCAATCAGCTGACAAAGTGGAAGAGTTTGAGATCTGGAAATTGAGTAAAAACATCCATAAAAGCAACGCTCCCACCCACCCCCAAAGCACTGCTACCTTTGCAAAGCAGGCTCGGTTGGAAAGGAGCATGGAGTGGATCGAAAGGAACAAAAAACCCAGCCAAGAACTGGAGGTGTGAAACACACAAGCCAGGTTTGCTTTGGTCTGAGCCTCCTGGAGGAAAGGGGGTTAAGACTGTTCCCCTTCCTCTGCAAAAGTAGGAACTGCTTTAACACTTTGAGCTCCCTTTGCAACAGCTGAAGAAAGCTGAGGGCCAAGAGGGAATGCTGGGAAGAAGAGAGAGAAACTGGGACATTTTAAGAGCAGATGAAAATGTGGGACAGTTGAGGATTAATCAGGATGGGGTGTCACACCCCCGTCCAAGGACCCAGGCAGGACCCTTCCCAGCAGCTGCACCCCAGAGACATGGGAAGGACAATGTTTACAGCAACCAGTGTAGGTGGAAAAAGGAGAGCCCATGCCTCTCAGAGCCTTTATATAATAAGGACTCATTAATTAGGCAAACAGTTGTGGAAGACACTGAGCCTATATAAAGAGATACCAGAATGGGAGGAAGCTGTTACAGCCAACTGGTCCTATCAGTGGAAGCAGCCCAGCTTACATTGAGATTCCTTGCTTGTGCTCCTAGAACCCTTAACTTTTGCCTCATCTACAGATTTTGCTACTGGACTGTGTCTCTAGATTTACTGTGAACTGGGATTGCAAAGCGACTGGGAATTTGCTTACAGACTTTGCTCATTAACTACTTATAAATAGTCTAATTAGGCAGCTGTAAGCCTTGGTTGGCTGCCAGCACAGGACAGTGTCCCTGCCAAATTGGGACATAGAATCATAGAGCTAGAAGAGACCACAAGGGACATTGAGTCCAACCCCATTCTGCCATGCAGGAAGAGAGGCTGTCAGGTTCCAGCTAGGAGAGGTTATTTAGTTCAGTGTACTTAACGAAGTAGCGATTGAGAATATTGATCTTAAAGACCAACTCCTTTTTAAGTGCCAATTTAAGGAAGATTCCAATTTAAGTGCCATTTGATTGAAAAAAAATTAGACCAATGGGAAGATTTGCCTCTTCTTAGATAATCAAGTCTTCCAGTTGCCAGATAAATAGGCGCAGGGCATTTTGGGCAAGCCCCCAATCCTTTCATTCAGAAACCAGAAGAAATCAATAAAAGATCAGCTGTCTTTAAAGCAGCAAAGCAACCTGGTGGAACCATGGGGTATCCTAGTCATTGAAAAGGCTTTTTCTCCCATTAGGTCTGAAGTTAAGAAGACTTAAAGGAGAGTGTCACTCCATCAGTGAAAGTTTGGTTCAGTATTATGTGGGAGAAATGAGACTTTCAATGACCAAAGTTAAGACATTCCAAGTTTTAAAGGTCAACATAAAGAAGTTTAGATTGTGCAGGTATTGTCCAAGGACTGGTGAGAGATGGTCACTCTGCAGCTGGTCCCAGTAGATGTGACTGTTAAAGATGAATGTTGAGCGTGTTTTTATCTGGGCAAGACTTTCAATATAGTCACACCTTCTGTCTTTTTTCATGGCAACATAGATACTGTAGAGATTCTATATTGGGGTTGTTGCTGTCGTTCTTTGTGCCTTCAAGTCATTACTGACCTATAGAGATGCTAAGGCAAACCTATCACAGGATTTTCTGGCGCTGAGAGCGCGTGATGTGCTCATGCCCATAAATCTTGTGCTTACACCAGGTGTGCCTTCTGCAAAGCTTTAGCATGTTCAAGAATGGGAGTGTTGCTCCCTTTGGAGCAAACCTTCCCTGTCTTCTGCATGACAGCCCTTCAGATAGCAAGACCGCTATTTGGTCTCTCCTTAATGTTGTCTTCTCCAGGTCAGACATACCCAAATCTTACAGCTACCTTTCTCTGGATTTCCATCCACTTTCCTCTAACCACCCTGTCAGCATCATAGAATCATAGAGTTGGAAGAGACCATAGGGGCCATCCAGTCCAACTCCCTGTCATGCAGGAACACCCTCAAAGCACTCCCAACAGATGGCCATCCAGCTTCTGCTTAAAAACCTCCAAAGAAGGAGACTCCACCACACTCCCAGGCAGCATATTCCACTGTCAAATGGCTCTGACTGTTAGGAAGTTCTTCCTGAGGTTCAGGCAGAATCTCCTTTCCTGCAGCTTGAATCCCTTGCTCCTTGGCCTAGTCTCTAGAGCAGAGGAAAACAAGCCCGCTCCCTCCTCGACATGACATCCCTTCAAATATTTAAACATGGCTATCATGTCCTCTCTTAACCTTTTCTTCTGCAGACTAAACATCCCCAGCTGCCTAAGCTGTTCCTCATAGGGCGTCATGGCTTCCAGACCCTTTACCATGTTGGTCGCCCTCCTCTGGACATGCTCCAGCTTGTTGATATCCTTCTTGAATTGAGGTGCCCAGAACTGGACACAGTATTTCAAATGAGGCCTAACCAATGCAGAATAGAGTGGTATCATTACCTCCCTCAATCTAGATACCATACTCCTATTGATGCAACCAAGAATCGCATTGGCTTTCTTGGCTGCCTCATCACACTGCTGACTCATGTTCAGCCTGTGATCTACCAAGACTCCTAGATCCCTTTCACACGTACCAAGAACATGATTCTGGATATTAATGTGGTTATTCCTTTGAAAATGGATGCAAATGGACATCTAAATCCCTTTGCTAGTCCCAAATAGATTAGGAATCTAGTTGGGGCTAGATTTTGTAATGCGGAAGAGCACTATACACTGAGCCAGAATCTATCTCCTCTTTAATCCCAGTGTAGGGATGGATAAATCTTCCTGTTTCACTTTCTTCACAATTGATTTCTCTTTTTAAAGACCCTAGTTTCCTTTCATCAAATTTATGAAGTCTTCTGTGCATTTTGGAAGGAGGGTCTCTAAACAGCACACAGTTGTCACAAATGACAACTGCAGACATTAGTGCTGAGAATGCTAATCCCATTTCTCTTTCTGAAAGTTTTATTGGTGTTTGGTTCTGCCAAGGAGAGCACATAATGTTCTGTGTGAAACATCTGCTGGCACCATTCGGAAAGGAAAACATCTGGCACTCTGATCACATACCTGGGCTTTTGCGATCTTGTCTATTTGCTTCTGGGGAAATCTGGGAAGTGTATTATTTTTGCAAAGTTGGTTTATGAGCCCATCACGCTTAAGAGTTTAGAGTCAGCAGAAGTCTTTGTACAACATGCGGTATTGACTTCACTGAGATGTTGTCCTCCTTGAATTGAGGGTATCTCTTTCTGCATGGCATGAAAGGAAGGAATGGAGCAGAAGCAAGACCTCATGGCATCCCAGCTTGCAGTCCAATGTTGTGGAAGTGGAGTTGAGTATGTGGGGTGCCCTTGTGTGTCGATTCCCATGTGCCATGTATGTGGTTGTACATGAAGGCACATGCTCATTACCCATTGAGGTACATTGTACATTGTGCATGGATGCTCATATGCCTTTGGTGATGCAACACCACAATTCTAGTTCAGTTTATTGAGCCTATAGACCCAACAGTACAATCAGAACCTGAGAAAATGAAATTTGAAATGTTGAAAGGTGTTTTTGGTGGCTAATTGGCTTGGAGATGTTTGCTTAGGAACATTGTAAGATCTCAAGAAAGAGCCAGCTGTGTTCCATGCTCAGTCCCCGTGGTGACTGAAAAGAAGAAAAGGTCTGTTTTCCCAGCACCATTAAGTATCCGTTCTGGCTCTAATTCAAGCAAAAGAAGGAAAAGAACTCATCTCCTGCAGGTAAGAACAGTTTGATAAGCTCCAAACAAGGCAAGACAGAAAAGCATGTTGCTCCACAGACTTAGAATCATAGAATTGGAAGACAGCACAATAGCCATGGAGTCCAACCCCTTGCCATGCAGGAACAAACACTCAAAGCACCCCCAGGAAATGGCCATCCAGCCTCTGTTTAAAAATCTCCAAAGAAGGTGACTCCACCACACTCCCAGGCAGCATATTCCACTGTTGAATGGCTCTCACCATCAGGAAGTTCTTCTTGATGTTTAAGTGAAATCTCTTTCCCTGTAGTTTGAATCCATTGCTCCATGTCCTAGTCTCTGGGGCAGCAGAAAACAAGCTTGCTCCATCTTTAACATGACATTCTTTCAAATATTTAAACATGGCTATCATGTCACCTCGTAACCTTCTTCTCCTGTGTCTGAGATAGCCGCACTGAATAGGTTTGCACCTCTGAAGGAGAGAGAAGGCGAAGAGGAGGCAGTGCAAATCATGTTGGGAGATAAATTACTGGAAGACATAGCTGTAGTTCCAGTGGAAACTTCTCCATCATCTGAATTCTATATAATGTTACATTTCACTAACATGATGGAGTTATCCACAAGGCTGCATAACTCCATGAGTAAAAGGTTGGAACCAGAGGTCAATAAAGCTAGATTTTTGCCAGGGTCCCAAGAAGGCCCATTGTCTACAGCAGAAACAGGAATGATAGAATTACACTCCATCTCCCTGAGGCAGGATTGGTTTGTCTGAGGAGTTCCTTGTGTCAGTCCTTTGTGGGCATTCTCAGGTGGTACAACTCTAGCCAATAACACAATCTTAGTTTTCTGGAGTGCAGTTCCAGCGACATTCCATCAGTGGGACAATCAGGTTATGCGAAGAGAGGCATGGCTGAAGTGGGGAAGATGGGCACCTGAGAGGAATGGGTATTTCACCTTTTACCTGAAGGACTTGGGATGAGTTACTAGCCACCAACTAATGAAAAAAGGGGGGAAAAGTGAAAGATGGAGGTTTTTAAAAAAGTAGAAATCCTAGCGCTACTGCTTAACAAAGAGAAATGAGACTCTGAAGCCTTAAATTTGTCCCAGTGTCTAATTCTAGAAGAAAACAGATGACACCTATCCTGGAATCAGTGTTTGGAAATCTACAACAAAAGGAGAAAGCTTTATTAACACTGGAAATGTACTCTAAAGCGTAGATTTCTTTTTTTCAACATCCAGCTTGTTCATATCACAGCTCAGTGAACTGTTAACATCACATATTTCTTCTATTTCAGCAGCAAGTCCACTTTCCGTCTGTGCTTCTCTTTTGCTTTTTTTTTCTTCCCCCGGACTACAGAAAGACGAACACCGTCTTTCCTAGAGAGCAAGAGCGGCTGAAGAAGGAAGATGGATGAATCGATGCCCAGGACCAAGGGGGGAAAAAGCAGTGGGTTGCAGGGCTGCACTGGTAGAAGGTATTTGTCTTGAAGTTGGTAGGTCCATCATGTTTGCATCTGCAGTGACTGTAGCCGGCCACTCATGGTATCAGGCTTAGAATGTTAAGAACTGGTAGGGGATGGAAGCTAAGCCTTATGAGGAATGACTTAGAGAGCCAGGCATGTTTAGCTTGGAGTGGAGAGGACTGGGGGGTGACATGATAGCCATCTTTAAATGTCTGAAGGGGTGTCACGTAGATGATGGAGTGAGGTTGTCTTCTGCTGCTTCAGCATCTAGCAGGAGAACTCACGGACTCAAATGACAAGACAAGAGAACCCATTAGGAAGAACTTCTTGACCAAAAGAACTGTTTGATGGTGAAATAGACAACTTTGGGCAGGAGTGGTCTCTCTTTCTTTGGAGATCTTTCAACAGATGTTGGATGGGCAACTTTCAAGAATTCTGAAGTTGTGTATTCTTGGGCCAGATGGTCCTTGTGATCCCTTCCAACACTAAGTTTCTGAGAGCCAAAATCCAAGAACAGTTCTGCCACAGCAGACTTCTTGAGCTTTCCTAACATCCCTTCTAATAGCTCACAGATGAAAAGAGAGGAATGCTGCTACATGGTTCCACCTGTACCAAGGATGCTGAGGCCTGAATCTTATGAAAGCAGACTTAATAAATCAATGGAATTGATTTAAGTGTTGACTGTCCATTCAATCATTGATTGAGTCTGCTGGAGCTGGGATTACCAAATGGTTCCAAGCCTTTGTCTGTTGTATGCTGTAATCACACATTCGCTAGTCTTCTGTTGGCTTCAAAGAGATGAGAGGGTTTGTTCTTTGGGTTATGGATACAGTAGAGAAACACAGTTTTCTTAATATTTCTCTCCCACCCCCGAAAACCAGGATTGCATCAGTGCACCTCATCTTTGGGCAACTGTTAGGCATCCCAAAATAACCCATTATGCCTGATTCCCTGTCCCAAGGAAGATTGGATTCTATTGGCCGTGGTTTGGTTGGTGGCTGCCATTTTGTTTTGGTTTTCCTGGTGCCCCAGACATTGGCCATTTCCACACTACACTGTTATAGTGCTATCATTCCACTTTCAATCCTGTGAAATTCTGGAGTTTGTAGTTTATTGAGGTCCAAGATCTCTCTGGCTTGGAATTCTGCAAGCCCCAGGATTCCATAGGATGTTGAAAGTGGAATAATAGCTCTATAACAGTGTAGTGCGGAAATGGCCATTGTGCCTGTCCACTAATGGAATGGCCAAAGGACTTTGTTGCTCCTTTCAGTATCTTTTCTTCTGCTATGACATATCCAGCTGAGATACAGGATATCTGAAGGACCACTTCTCCCTGTCCAAGCTCTGAGATCTTTGGGGAAAGATCTCAGTCTCACCACCTTCGCAGGCGTGTTTGGGAGGTGCCAGTGAGAAAGTCCCTCTTGGTAGCTGCTCCTATGTTTTGGAATTCCCTCCCTAAGGATGCTTAGATGTCTGACTCCTTGCTGTCTTTCTGCTAGTAAGTGAAAATTTTCCTATCCACACAGGCTGTTTTTGGAAATTCATTGCTATGGGCTTTTAATGGTGTGCTGATTTTTATATCTTGTCTTTTTAACAATTCTTTTTTTAAAAATGGTTTTAATTCTATCGATTCTTCAGTGGCTGCCAAAAATAGCTTTTATATATGTTTTACTGATGCTTTTGTCTGTTTATAACCTGCTCTGGTTTTAATACCCTGTAAGCTGCCCAGAGGAGAGCCAGCGTGGTGTAGAAGTTTGAGCTATGACCTAAAGCTCTGGAGACTGGGGTTCAGATCCTTGTTCACTCATGGAAACCCACCGGAGGACCTTGGGCAAGTCACACTCTCTCATCCTCAGAGGAAGGCAAAGGCAAACTCCCTCTGAATAAACTCCACAATAGGTTTACCTTTGGGTCATCATAAGACTTGAAGGCACACAACAACAGCAAGAAGCTGCCTAGAAACACAATAGTGGGAAAACTTTGAGATATAAATGAACACAACAAGAACTTTCCCCCCAGAAGCTAGAGGATCTCCCCAAATAGGGAGGCCAATTTGCTGCAAACCCCCTCTTTCAAGTACACCTTGTCTATGGGTCAGATAATAGAGGGCCAGTGTTGTGGCATGTGGTGATGGGATTAGGCTGGGTTGGAGGCTTGGGTTTGAATCTCATCTGAGCCATGAAACACGCTGGAGATCAGTGGTCTAATCTCGGTCTTACCTCCCAGGGTGGTCATGCAAATAAAATAGAGAACCGTGTGGGCCACCTAAAGGTCAGTGGTGGAAAGGCAGGTTGCAAATGGTTTTCCCCAACACAGCCAATGATGAGGCTGGGTTGCTGGTAAACCACATCGTTTCTTCCCTCCTCAAATATAAAGAGCGTGCATTCATCCCTTCTGAGATTTTTGCCGTTCTTCAAGAAAAGCCTTGGCGGCTCAGCTCGACAACTGAGTCGGGCATTACAGAACCAGATGGAGTGCAAGCACCAGCATCAATAACTCATGAGGAGACTGGAGACCAAATTCCAGCTGGTACCCTCTTGATCTTCAATTTGCACACTCAGTTATTAATTAGAGGCCTCTCAGATTGGGGTTGTGGAGACTCCCCAACCATATGGTGTTGGGTGACTTCACTCCCCCTGATGGGATTACTTTCCTTTTTCTAGTTATAATAATCCACCACTAAAGAGTACTGGGGGGGGCGGGGGAGTGTTGGTACACTGGGGTCCATTCACATGGTATAAATAAAGTGCTACAATTGCACTTTAACTGCCATGGCAACGTCCTATGGGAACATGGGTCTTGTAATCTGGTGAGGCACTAGAGCTTTCTGGCTGAGAATTTGAGATACTGCTTCCTAAACTATAAATCCCGAGATCCCATAGGATGTTGCTTGGGCAGTTAAAGTGGAATCGTAGCACTATATTCGTGTAATTTGAATTGGCCCCACAAAAATGCTCTGATCCAGATGTACGACCCCAGGAACAGAGAAACCAGAAGGTCCAAGTGGAATCCATAGAATGGATACTGTCTCTTGTGATAGTTTGAGGCCCTTCTTCTTTAACATCTTCTCAAGAGGAAGAAGGCAGAATCACAGAATCATAAAATGGAAAGGTGCAACAAGGGAATCTAACCCATCCTTCTGCCATGCAGGAATACACAGTTAAAGCACTGCCAAGAGATGGCCATCTAACTCCTGCTGAAAGATCTCCAATGAGATCTGATGATGAGGTCTATTCTTGTGCTGAATAGCTCAGGAAGCTTTTTCTAATGTGTATATGGAATCTGTTTTTTTTTTCCTTTGTAATCTGAATCTCTGGTTCATGTGCTAGTCTCTGGAGCAGCAGAAAACCAGCTTATTCCATCTTCTACATGACAGCCCTTTGGATATTTAAAGATAGCAATCTTATCATCCGTCAATCTTCTCTTCTCCAGGGGAAACAAGAACCAAGTACATCGGGGCCCAAAGTCACTCCAAGAAGGAGTCAGATGAAAGGGGCAACTGTGAAACTCTTCAGTTGGTACCTAGACTACAAGCTGATGCAATGGTGCATCCAATTCTGCTTCCTGAAATCTGTTGGACAGCTCCCTGGCTTTGCAGAAAATCTGTCTGACCTGTCAGATATTTCCTCAGCCTGGTTAGTAAGAGGAGGCTCTAACTTGCACAAAAGTGATAGCAGGAAGGGGACGCTGCAGTAGGAAGAGCTGGAAACAGTGTCTCTTTAAGGCTGTCGGCTGAAGCCAGTGTTCTGAAGAGAACTCTTTTATTCTTTTGAAATGCATTACACCTGCAGATTACGGACGGGCAAGACAGAAGTTTGACAGCGGAGAGTTGAAAGAAAGGATTAGAGTTGGCGAGAGCGACTTCAAGCTGCGACAGTCTTTGAGGTCAACTCAAGGATGCCCATCCTTCTGTCTTTAGAAATGCAAGTAATTTGAAAAAAGCACTCGGCAATTTTGAAGTTTTCTTAATCAGACTTTAGTATGTAAGCCTAGTGACTAGCGGTCTGGACTGTCAAAGAAACTCTTCTTCAAATGCCTTCTTTGTCACCAAGTGTATCGGCCAAACACCATTTGTCAGCTGTTATCTACCTTGCTGGGTTATTGTGAGAATTAAGAGAGGAACCATAGATGTAGCCATGAGCTGTTTGAGTGTTGGACTACAACCCAGAAGACGAGGGTTCAATTCCCTGCTCAGCCATGGAAATCCACTGGGTGACCTTGGGTGCATCATACACTCTCAGCCTCAGAAAGCCTCTCGTAGGTTTGCCTTAGGATCGCCATAAGTCGGAAAGACTTGAAGGCACACAACCACAAGTACCGTATCATCTCCCAGTCTTCTTTAAGCTAGGCATTCCCAGCTCCCTGAGTCATTCCTCATAAAAGGTTGGTTTCCAGATCTTTGATTGTCTTGGTTGTCCTTCTCTGAACACACACTCCAGCTTGTCAATATCCTTCTTGAACTGTGGTGCCTAGAACCACACAAGGTATTCCAGGTGAGCTTTGACCGAAGATGAATAGAATGGCACTATTACTTCCTTTCTTCTGGACACCATACACCTGCTGATGCAGCCCAGAATTGCATTGGCTGTTTTGCCCACTGCATCATACTGCAGAGTCAAGTTTAGCTTCTGGTTTATTAAGACCCCTAGATTCCTTTTCATGTGTACTGCTTTCAAGCCAAGTGTCACCCATTTTACATTTGTGCCTTTCATTTTTCCTGCCTAGATGTAATACAGTCCTCCCTCCACATTCTCAAGTTTGACTTTTGCAAATTTGATTATTTGAGAGACACGTGCTTGCCTCTCCCCCTATTCTCCTTGCTTGCATTCCTCACCCCAGGATTGTGAGGCTTGTGTTTAAAATGGACTTTTTTTCCTTTAGGGTGAGCAAAGCGCCCCAATTGCTGGAGATGTGTCCTCTCTGCCACATGGCTGACCATTCTGCTGGTAATGGCTGCTGATTGGTCAGGTGCTCTTTTTGCTCCTACTCCTCATCTCTGGGAGGAATCTCCTTTTTCAAGATGGCAACTGGAAGTAGCTAGAACACCAGAACTCAATGCTCCACTCTTCTCTGTCTGAGGGGAAAGTACCGGTGAGCCCTTTATCTGGTCTTTTTTCTCCCCCCGGGAGTGCCGGAGCCAGAGGCAAGAGAATGGGAGGCCCCGAGGGGAACAGGAGGGAGATCACATGAGAGGGAGTTATTTGTGATTTTTCCACTTTTATGAGGGTCCTCTGCCCCAAATCCTCATGAATTTGGAGGGGCCACTGTACTTATCCCCGTTGAAATTCATTTAGTTTTGATCCAGCTGTCCAATCTGTCAAAGGCCATTTTGAATTCTGATTGTGTCCTCTTGAGTATTAGCTATATCTTTGGATAGCTTATTTGAAGCTCACACTAAAACCTGGAGCAGATTACCTACCCCACTGACATGGAAGCCACCAGCCGCCTCTGATTATAGTTGTCCACATCCTTGGGAATTTTGTACTGTGTCTGCAAAGCTCTTCCTGTTACTCATTCTTTGTGTTCCGGTGCCATCCAAGGCTTACCGGGCCTTTGTATCTTTAGCTTTGCTTTCCAGAGCCCTCCCAAGCGATTAGAAGCCATTGCAGGCTAACCAACCAAGAAATTTAAACATAAAGGTGGCTGAAGTCTCTCCTTGAAGTCCATTAAATACATATTTCTCTTTTATTGCCTTGCTATTTACAGCTTTGCATTTTTTTAAAATAAAGGAATACAATGAGCCGTATCCTTTGGTGGGTATAAAATATCCTCATGATGCAAATTCCAGGCGAACATCAGATCCTGTGTGTTTTATGATCTTTCCTTTTCTTGGCAATATAATTACGTCCTCAGACCTGAAATGGAAGACTGGGACATGCTAAGCTGACTTCATGCTGACCTCTTAAGTACCTGAGGGAGGATTCAGAATACCCTGAGGTGTGACATAATGCTATGATTGCTTTTAAGTTTGCAAAATGATGGGCCCATGGTAGGTAAACTCCTCAATGGAGGAGGTGCTCCCACTAGCAATTTAACCTACCCAGACTCCTTCCAGCATGACTAAGTATAAATCAAACTCTTAAGAGCAATTTGGACAGAAAGTTTTCACCCTGTACTGTGGAAGAGTTCCCGCTCCCTGGCTTCAGGAGGGAAAGAGAACCAGCTGCCAGTCTCAGTTAAAGCCTTGCAGTGGGGTTTGCCAAGGAGGACAACAAAAGAGCACTGAATAGCTCTGAGGAGAAGGAACTGGATGGTTGCAAGACAGGAGAAGGGTTGCAAATGTCTCCTTTAGACCTAAGTTCCAGAGGAGGGAGGAGTGCTGGAAAAAGACCTCAGCAACAGCTGGACTGAGACCTTCCTTGGTTGCCTGACTTAAAGGACATCCAAGAGAGTTAGAAGTGCAGGGAGACTTGGAGGGAGCCAGGAACAAGCCCTTCTACAAACAGAAAAACCAAACAAAGTGGCCAGTGAATGGTGGACTTTGATAGCTGATGTGAATCCCTCTTTGTGTCTTAGCAGGTAGAGACCTGTTATTGGTTTGTTTGTGGCTTTGCCCACTCCTTGAGTCTCCAAGACACCCAGCCTATCCCTGCTTGGGCTTCTCATCCTAGAACTGTAGAGCTGAAAGAGGCCCCAAGGGATCACAGAGAATCACAGAGCTGGAAGAGACCGCAAAGATCATACAGGCCAATCCCATTCATCCACGCAGGAAGACACCATCAAAGCACTCCTGACAAATGGCCATCCAACCTCTATTTAAGATGTCCAAAGAAGGTGACTCCACCACACTCCGCTGAGGCAGCGTATTCTACTGTTGAACAGCTCTTACCGTCAAGAAATTAACCCTAGTCTCCAGGGTTGTGGTCTGATGTTCAAACCACTACACCATGCTAAAATCCAAGGTGGATTTGCCATCCCAATGATCAGGGGTGTTCAGCTGCTACAGCACCAACATATGGACCAGATGTTTAGCTGTAGGTATAAATGACTTGGGCTATTTCTGCAGGTTACCTTATCCCATAGTCTTCCACTCACAATCCTGGCTGCACCTCTGCCACGGTGGGATTGTGTTCGCAACTCTCCCCTCCACACTGGACCAGCCCCCTGTGGAAGGGACCACAGTGGACACACGTCCTCCTTCAGCAGCACAGCCGGGCTCTTTCTCATGCCGTGCTGGGGCAGGAATTGCCTTCACTGCACTTCCAGGCCGGGGCAGGTAAGTGTGAGATGGTCACACGATTGGGAAATCCCATCAATGGCTGACTTAATGATTGTGCCAGCTGGTGACAGGAGAAGGATGGGACTGCGATGGCATCTTGCAGAAGTCTCATTGTGGTCGTGCTATCGTGTGTCCCCATGCTGGGACTCAGTCCTCAAGCAGAAAGGGACTTGGTTGGAGCGTAGCAGGGGGGATAGTCTGGCATTTTGGTTCCCCTTCACCTCTATTTGTAGTCTTCTGAGAAAGCCATGGTAGAAGTGTATGTATTCCATTATCTGAAAGAACGAACTTCTCCTGGAAGTTAGAAATGGAGGCAGCGTGCTAATCGCTTACAAGCCGCCTAAAATCCAATGTGTTCATTTAAATGGGTTTCTCAGCCCTCTCCGCTGAAGTGTTCTGCATCCAGGTGATCTTTCTGATAATCCTTTTTAGATTAGTGTCAGGCCTTCCAATGAAAGGCGCTCTCCATTCTTCTGCCATGTTTACCAGGCTGATATCCAAACACTGTTTCATATGGATTAGGCAGAGAGCAACGACATACTGCTCATATGTTTCTCTCCCCCGTCCCCATCTTCCTCTCGGTGCATCTCAGCACCTCATGAAATTACATTATAGATTCATTGGATAAATAGAAGATGGAACGCAATTATGGGCTGAAAACCCCCGCCCATACTCTCTTGCAACTCAAGCGAAATCTGGCAAGGTGAAAGTCGATGCGACCAAACAGAGGCTGTGTGCAAACTACTCATCCTAAATTGCTCACACGTTTTATCTATTTATTACGGCTGTGAGATTTAATCGGTGGAATCATCATCCACGGCAACACAAGATTGTGTGTTGGGGACGAATCTGAAGCAGCTGGGATGGAGAGTTAACTTTCTGCAGATCATTCTTTCTTTTGGGGTGTGAAATACTCAGGAGGGACAGTGAGAAGCTTTGGATGTTGGAGAATCTAGAACCCGACTCCCTAGCTGACTTCATGGTTGAGTTGTGCGATAAATAAATAAAATCAACTTTGTCTCCAAGTGTTCTCTACTGGGTGTGAGGGCATTCTTGCCATGTTTTGGGGTCCCCCTGACTCATTTTAAGACCATGAGAGACTTCTTTTACCAACAGGAGGTGACCCAGATTTGCTTCCACCTCACTTTCCATTTTTAGAAAATGGCCTCTCTTGAGCCCGGGAGGCACAGACATGGCAAAAAATACTCCCACACCTCCCATGAGGGCATTCGAGAGCATTTTGGGGGCAAAGAAAATTTTTGAAAACTTTTTTTAATTTCATTTTTCGAAACTAGCGGCCCCAATAGCCTCAAAATTGGCCCTGGGGGCCACATGGGGCCTGATGTTGCCATTTTGCCAGCCAAATGGAGGTACATCTGTGAAGCTTAACTGCTGTTGTCACATAATTTCGAGACACAAAGGGGCTTTCCACCCTTCGCTGTTATAATGCTATTATTCCACTTCCAACATCCTATGGAATCCTGGGGTTTGCAGTTTAGGGACGGGCATTTAGGATTCTCAGCCAGAGAGATCTTTGGCCTCAGTAAACGGCAAACTCCAGAATTCCACAGAATGTCGAAAGTGGAATAATAGCAATATTATAGTGCAGGGCAGAAAGGTCCAAAGGAAGGAAGCACGTGGTTGTTTTCTGTTGATATTCTGGATTAGAGTATCTGCTCATTCTGCTCCTGGTGATGTCATAGCTACAACAAAAGCCCCAGTCCTCACACTAGGGTTACGTTTAAAACCATTTATTTTCATTAAAAACATAAAATGATTTTTTCCCCTTCTATTGGAGTCCATTCTGTATCTGCCTTGGGGGAGTTTGCTCATTCTTGTGTAACAGAGAATGAACAAAAAATCATGAAAGCTGGCTTTTGCTTCTATTACTCAGCGATAACTTTGTTTCAAAGTCTTTATTTAATTTTCTTGCCAGTGAAACAAACATTGTCTTTAAATCCAGAGGGTAAAAATAAGAGCAACTAATCAAAAATGGTGGGGAAAAAGGTACGCCGTTGCTTACCAAATCAGAGCTCAAGGACAAATTCCTATACATTAGTTGACTGGGAAGAAATCCCCACACAGGTTAACAGGACTGACTCATAGGCAATTGTGGGTTTATTTGGTTGTTGTGTGCCCTTAAGTCAGCTCTAACCTATGGAGAGCATGTCATAGGGTTTTCCTGAAAGGATTTATTCAGAGAAGAATTTCGTTGTCATTGTGCGTTCTGCATTCATTCACACATATTTGCCTAAGAGGGTAACTGGCCCTGGAGTGAGCAGCAGGAGGATATATAAATAAATAAAATAGCTAGCTTCCTGTTAGTGAATTATGATGGTGTAAATCACGCTTACATCATTAGAACTCCTTTTTTTTTTTTAATGATCGATACAATTTCTCTTATAACTATGCACCAGGCAATGACATCATCCACAAGGCCTCACCACGGCTGGCTCAGAGCATCCCTGACCCTATGCCTCCAGCTATAGCAGTGAGTCCCAAAGTCCCGTCCTCCAGGTGTTTTGGACTTCAACTCCCAGAAGTCCCAGCTGCCTTGGGTGATGATCAGGGATTCTGGGAGCTGAAGTCCAAAACACCTGGAAGACCAGGCTTTGAGAAGCACTATAGTGTTGATAGTCGTCTGCCGCTCCCTTGACCCTTTGGCTGACTCGGTTTGGGGGCTGCAGCTGAGAAGGAGTGGGGCTTTGGGAAGGCTGGATGGGAGACTATCATAGGCTTGCAGCCAATATTTGGCTGTGTGTTTGACATATTTGTATCAAGCTGGAGTATTGCACAGCAAAACTCCTGACCGGTGGAAGACCATGGCTTTAATCACCTCTGACCTGCCCATGTTGCCTGGGCTTCCGAGGACTGAATGAATAAGAAACTGAAGACTTGCAGAGGCACACAGCGGTCTGCTTAAAGACGGGAACGGAGCTGCTGAAGACGTTACGAATAAATGCATACTTGGTCCCTTCCCTCCTCCCCGCCCCTCATTTTTATTTGCGCTGGAAATGGAGTCGAGTCACTCTCTCTGTCAGAAAGCCTAACGCGGGAGACATGATGAATAAGGTTTACATTCAAAATACCCCTTGTCAGTTACCATCCCTGTAGCTTTAAGAATAATGGCCTGTTATTTCTTATTAAGTCAACGGCAATTCATTCACCTGCAGGGCCAGGCAGAAGCTCTATCTGCCTCTCTCTACCCAGGGAGGAGCAGAAGCTATCAACAGCAAGTCTTCCGCCTGCCCGGTAGCGCAACGGGCTGCTTAGCCCCCACCTTGAAGGATGGGCCAAAACAAGTCTTCAGTCCTGGCAGAACTAGGCTATGGCTGGAACCCTGATCGTAGCTATGAATGTGCAACCCAGGGCAGCCATTCTCAGTGGGGTCCGTGGCACGTGTGAAGGTGGGGTCACAGACTGAAAACTGTGAGAAGGGGAGCCCCAAGGTTTTATGGGGGCCCTGGTAACCGAACCAATGCAATGCCCAAGTAGCAACCTTAATCTGATCCATAGCTTCCGTCCCATTTATAAAATCTTTCCAACACACTGCTAGAATTAGGCACGCTTGGTACGGGGATGGGAACTGACAAGGGGTATTTTGAATGTAAACCTTATTCATCATGTCTCCTGCGTTAGGCTTTCTGACAGAGAGAGTGACTCGACATTGGTAAAGGTCCTCCCACATCTCAGTTTAAGAGCTAAAATCCACAAAAGTCCATAAAATCCATAATAGCCACGCAAGGTCTCTCACACACAGCCTCACTCCAAGTTTTTAAGTTTTTGTCCAGTATGCTGGCATGCCCAAGCTTTCTTGGCGTTTCCTAATAAATGATTTTCCATCTGTTTGTTTGTGTGGTATCCCCGCTTGACAGAAGAGCAAAGGAACCTGAGAAGAGCTCCTAAGGAGGCTGTGGCCAAAAAGGAGCTGAGAATGGCTGTCCACAACTGGGGAGGAATGGCCAGATTTTGCATCCCCTTCTAAAATCATGGTCTATGTGTTGGAGAAACTTCTCTGAAAAGCCGCTGCCCGCAGTTCTCCAGCTCACCGCAGGGGGAAGCACGGACTGTGAGCATCTCCTGGCATCGGTCCTCTCTTGAATTGCTCACAGGCAGAGTCGCTGTATTTGCACAGTGGGCTAGAGATGGGTGGAAAGAATGGACCTCTTCCGCTATCCATTCATGTTATCAGCTAGACAAGGGTTTGTTCATGCATCTGCTCAACAGCCTCTTTTCCTCCTCTTTCCCCTTAATTTATATTTATGTTACTATCCTGCCCAACTCCAGATGCCTAGGGCCATCAATGGGATTCTGTGGATAGCAAAATTTGGGAATGGCAGGAAACGGGAAGCAGTGCTTTCTAGTTAACTGGTGATGAGTTTTCTTTCTTTTTTTGTTCCTTAGTTGTATGCATACATTGAATACATACGTTACATGCAATAAATTGCACCCAAAGCAATGTCGTGGAATTAATTGGCTTAGCTTAGCTTAACACTAGCTTTGATGGCTTTAAAAGGGGATTAGTGAGTTTCCCAGAAAATAAATCTATCAGTGGCTATTAGCCATGATGGCTATACGGACTCCTACCAGAAACCACCCCCCCAGCTTCCAATTTTAGCGGCAATATGAATATGTGCTACTCGGAGCTGGAGAAGGAAGAGTGAGACAGAACCACCGTTTCCACATCCCTCCTTGTGAGACTTCTGGATGCTTCTTGTTCTGCCAGGGCTTTGGGAGAATTGCTTGTTCGGACTAAACCTCCTAGAATCTCCCGCCTGGCATGTTCATTGGTCCATTTAGTGGACAAGAGGCAACTTTAATTGGCCATATTTAGCTCAAAGTTGCAAAAGCAGAATTGCACAAGCAGTGGGTTGTGCATAGATGCACATGTATGATGCACACTGCATGTGGGTACACAGGTACATCCATGTGCAATGCACAGTACACAAGCAAATGCCCAGGTGTGTTCTTATGTGTGCCTTCAAGTCATTTCCAACATATGGAGAACCTCTCATGTCATTTTCTTGGCAAGATTCATTCAGAGGGGCTTTGTGGTTGAGAGAGTGTGACTTGCCCAAGCTAAGTCAGTGAGTTTTCATAACTGAGGAGGGGATTTCAACCCTAGCCTGCTCAAGCATTTAACCACTACGTGTCATCCTGGCTCTCCTGCCCAAATTTGGTTGCACAGTGTCGCAATGAGGCAATGTTGCACAATTGTCAAATCACTCCTTGAGTGTGATGTTATGTTGTGTGGCCCCTGTCTGGGATTCTGGCTTCAGTGGGTGTCTATCTGTCATGTTCCCCAAAGCCCCATGGCTGACGGACAGACCAGAAGGGCCTTTTGTGATGTTCTGGTGAAGTTTCCAATGAACTAAGAAGGGGGAAAAACACAACTACACACTCTTTCTTTCTTTCCAATGAACTAAGGGGAAAAAAACCCCACAACAACACGTATTTTCTTTCTTTCCAACAGTTACTTTGGCCTGAAAATCAGCACCACTCACTACTGCTTATAAAAGGACATAATGCTTTTTCCCCAAGCATCATTTTCCAGAGAAAAGCACCCTTCTTAAATGTAGTGGATAGCAAGAAAGGAAGGAAAGAAGAAGGGGAGAGAAAAATTACAAAGCACAGGGCCCCTTGGATGCATTTTGCTTTGGCATTTTGCACAAGGCAGCACGGCCAATTCGCGGCCAAGGTAATTCTGGATAAATGCTGAGAAAAAAAATATACGTGCCACTCAGAGGTCCCCGAGATGCTAAAAATTTCACTGTCTGGCAATCATGGGAGAACAGCACGAGCCTTTTCTCCCAAGTAATACTGTCGGTGTGTGGTAATGAATTTATTGATTTTGCCATTTTTTTTTCAAAGCACAACAGTTATTTCAGAGATAAATGCCTCTCATTTGCAGTCATTAAATCTGCCATATCGAGGACAGCTGGGCAAGTAATAGTCCAGCATTGGAAAAGTGGGGCTGCTGGGTGAGGGAGGGTGGAGGACAAAACAGAAACACGGTGCTACCTCCTTCTCATTTTCCTTTCCTTTTTTTCTTTTTTTTTAAAAAAGGGGAGACGGATTTAATCAGCAGCCAGAGGTTTTGGGGGCAAGGAGAGGAGTTGGAGAGGTAGTCACTTTGCTGTGTTTTGAGTGGGATTTTTTTGGTGATGGGTGGGAAGGGAGAGGGTCTTCTTAGCCCTTGGATGGAATCCCCTGCTGGATGCAAGAGCGAGAGCATCCCTGAAGAGCAACTACTTAACAGTGATGGTTCTGAGATCCCAAAAAGTAGTTAGCATAAATTGCCGTTACGCTTGCTGTGTGCCTCCAACTCATTTCTGACTTCCAGCAGCCCTAAGGCAACCTTATTATGGGGCTTTCTTTGCAGAGAGGGTTTGCCGTGGCCTTTTGCAGAGGCTGAGAGAGAGTGTGGCTTGCCCAAGGCCACCCAGTGGGGATTTGAACCCTGGTCAGCCTGGTGTACTGGTCTGAATGCCAAACTATGACCCTGGAGACCTATAATTATTTATATTTATGTTAGTTTTATTTGTCTTTTTTTGTAATGCTCTTAACTCTATAATAAAAAGATTTATATAAAAAACAAAGCCCACTGGGTGACCTTGGGCGTGTCATACACTCTCGGCCCCAGAAAACCCCATGATGGGTTTGCTTTAGGGTTGCCACTGTCTTCTGAGAGAGTGTGGCTTGCTCAGGGTCACCCATTGGGTTTCTGTGCTGAATCCAAAATCCACAGGAGAGTGATACTGTTACTGGCCAATCAAAAGGCACAAAGCACATCCTGCAAACTTTCAGAGCTCCACTGGTTTCTTCATCAGGCAAAAGAGGTTAAAAGAAAATCAAACAGGAGAAGAAAACCCCCCCCAAAGGTGTTGGAATCACAGGTCTGCAGTTTGCATCTGATGTTGTTTTGTTTTTGTTCAGTCGGTTTGAGGGGATCTCAAAGCAGACAGGGACCACTCCCCTCTTGGCCGTGTGAGGACCAAGACGAAGGACAGTAAAATTTAAACTCTGTTAGCAGAGCACTCATTGACAGGCAACTTGGAGGTCTCACTTTCCCAGCGTTGCCGTATGTCGAAGTTGATTTGTTGGCAATGAACAAGACCAAGTAATGAATAAAATTAATTAACAACCCACCCCCCAATAAAGATGCTGGAAGAGCCTACTCTGGCAATATTCCTTCCTTCCTTCTTGCCCTCCCAGTCAGGAAAATGTTGATGTCGTTCATCCTTGATGTCGGTGTCACGCATCCAGTGGCTTATGGCCAGCCTTTGGCTGGGAGGCAGAGATAGCTGGGTGTCGGAAAATTTCTCCCCGGTGTGCTCTCTCCCCAGTCAAATTCACTTCGGGAACCGAGGGGAGGAGAGGAAGAGGGTAGGAAGAAAAGCTGTTTGTTTGCCAAACAACTGTGACATATATGGAACGCTGGAGCATGAAGCCGCTGTTGTTTCCGAATGAGCTACGGTTCGAGATAGTTAACCTCCCGCTATTGTGGAGCCGTTAGGAGGAACGGAGACAAATTAAAATGGATTTTCACAAATAGCCAGAACAGCCCTTTATCTCTTCATGGTTCTGTTTTCTTTCAATGGAGAGCCTTGTCATTCTTAATTCACTTCTGACTTGGAGCAAAATGGACGTTTGGCTGCCTGCCCAAAGGGCGCAAGGCTTGTGAGGAGCACAGAAAGACTTCCCTTCATCCACTTTGACCATTGGGGGAGAGGAGAAGAAGCGTTTTGAGACGGCTTGCGCTCCTCTTTCCCCTTTCTCTTCCAAAGCTGTGAATAAAAACAAGGGCCGAGGTCCTATACCGAAGGGACAGAGCGTACATTTATGAACTTCTAGTGATGCTGAGGTTGTGCAACATGCCTCAATGGTGAATTGTGACACTGCTGTACCAAGTACGCCATGAAATGTGCATGCGCTTCTGTGTGTGATGCACAGCAGTGGCCCCAATCCTACACCCCCTCAGCTTACTGTAAATGTCCACGTGTGGACCTGCTCTAGGTTGAGCCATGCCCCCTTCCACCAGCTTATTGAGAAACCCCCGAGGCTACCCTGCATGACCATTCTGTGCTTTCCGGTGAGCAGGCGGGCTCTGAGAAACGTCTAGAAACATCTAACAACAACAAGCAAGTCCTGACAGAGTGTGAAGAAATTATTTCTGTGAACTATTGCTCCCAAAATCTCCTACCCAGTAGGCAGCCATGGTGGGATTCCAGATATTGCAGTCCAAAAAAGGCTGACTTCTAAGATCTTGTAAGACAGAAGACTAGAGCGTTTCCAGGAGTTACACTCCAAAGAGTAACTTTTCCAAACTCTGGTCTTTTGTAGGGCAGAACTGATGGCTGCGTATTCCTAAGAATTGTGATAGTAACTTTTCAAAGCTGAGGAGTTCCATGGCAAAAGACAGAGCAAACTCGGTTGTGTTATCCAGCAATTCATAGTGGCTAACCTAGAAGTTTTCTTGCCACGTCCTGCCAAGAATAGGCAAATCTGTTTAGCAAGAGCAATCTGTCTATCTGGGCACAACACTCTCACTCAGATTTCTGAACCTTCACCTCATTTCGAATCAATCTGACTCATCTTAATTTTTTTAAATCTCTAGCCAAGACGGTTTCAACGCGTCGAACAAGAGCACCTGGGCAACAGCAGAGTAACGCACCGTGCCGTCCCAATATCCCTGCCATCGTAAAAGGGGCAACCATACCCTTTGACAACCCCAACAAATAAAGCAGTTCAACACAACAACAATGCTGCTTGGCATTCCTTGAAGTTCAACAACGTTTGTGTATATCTGCACAACCAGAACCAAAAAAAAAGAAAAAAAAAAAAAAAGAGAGAGAATATTGATGGCAGAGCAAGTGAAATTCTGCATATTCATCCCCCTGTTTCCTTTATCACTTATTCTGTAACAGCTGTTTAATTAATTGCTTGAGCGCCTTCTTAATACATCTTATTTACATACAAAATTACAGAATAATGGTTTGCCTTTGAGTTGAGTGAGGATTTAATGCCTGCTTGCCATGCTTCACAGGATATGACTACTCAAGAAGAAATAAAAGTTCTGGTTGGTTTCGACTGTCACGGTTACCTCTCTCCTCCTCTATCCCCTCCCAGCTTAATTATTGGAGCTTCTTTTCCCCAGGTTTTGTCAGACTCGGTTTTTTTAACAGGTATTACAAGATGATGTTGGAATGATAACAGTGAGAAAGGATGTTTCCTTTCAGAGATGAGTCTGGGATTTGTATTCGTGTTGAAAATAACCCTAGGTAGGCACGCAAGAAATAAGTGAGTACTCATTTCCCTTTAGGTCCCCAATGATTTAACCCTCCCCTGTGAAAACAAGGGAGCAACGGTGAGGATTCTTTGCATTTCGCAGATCTTTGGGATAACTTTTTATATGCAAAAAGGCACACGGCTTTTCTGCGTGCACACCCCAAAACACCATTTTTTGCATAGAAAAACATGGGTTTTTTTTTTGTACAGGGCTGGCATTCTACTTGGTGCCCTTGAGAATCAGCACAGTATAGTGGTTTGAGCATTGATCTACAACTCTGGAGACCAGCATTTGATTCCCTGCTCTGCCATGGAAATCCAGTAGGTGACCTTGAGCATCTCACACACTCTCAGCCCCAGAAAACTCCATGATAGGTTTGCCTTTGGGTCGGCATAAGTCAGAAACAACTGGAAGGCACATAACAACAATATTGTGAGAACAGAGCCAGCAGAACCTTGGCTTATTTCCAAGATCAGACATAATCTGGTGCTTTTTGGGGTATTTAGGCCATAAATTCTTTCATCGGTAAATTTTCCGTGACCATAACTGCTCCCCATCTACTTTACCAGGTGTCAGTTACATAGGAAGATGGGAGGCCCATTTTGTTGGGGATTAGAACATGGGCTTTTTTGTGTGTGGGGGGAGAGCATTTCAGGCTTGTTTTAGATTTGCCTTAGTGTTGCCATAAGTTGGAAATGACTTCAAGGCACACAACAACGAACATCCCAACACGGGTGCAAAACTGAACAGATCCATATTTACCTTGGGACTGCTATGATGTTGCAACATATTGAAATACATTGAACAATGGTGGGATGAATGACGAGCTTTGCCTCAATGTACATCAAAGAAGCCCCCGATGCATGTTCAGACCTTGGTTAGGAAATTGTACATCTGGACACTGGCTACAAATTCTCAGAGCACAACAGGACTGCCCACATTAGACCACTTTTGTCAGTCCCTGGCTGCACACCTTCACGCTTTACTAACAGGATTTCATTCGTTGCAATTCTGCAATGTAGCTACAGATGTGTAAAGTTGCAAAACAAGACTGTGATGTAGGATGTAAGCCCATGTTTCCTGTGTGGGAAAAAGTAGTCTGAATCCTATTGGTTTAATCTTAGGTATGAAAAGAATACTCAAAAATATTCAATGGTTGGAAAAATGTGTTTCCTCTAGTGTCAAGAAACCGCGACAAGAAGGATCTGGACTAATGAGGATCTTCATAGTTCAAGACTTATTCTGCAAAAAATTTACACATGGTTACTTTGCATAAGAAAGAGCATTTTCTTCATTGAATAAAACATTTCTGAGAATATTGAAAATCCTAGAATATAAGTTTCTGGCACAAAATGCTGTTTTCTACACTTTCTGTATAACTTCTGTTCAGAGCAAGCCCTGCACTGCAAATAGTTTTCAAAAACTGTTGAATTTCCAAAGCCTTTTTGTGCAAAAGGAAGAAAATTTCACAAATTACACATTGCTCCTTTGAGAAGAAAATTAGCAAAGGGTGACTTCCTTTGTTAGTCCCAAATAGAGGAGACCGATTAGACCAATAGGTAAATGATGAGTCGACATGTAAATAAATCTCATCAATTCAATGGGATTACTCTATTGGAGACTGAACAATAGGATTCAGAGCGGTGCCTTTTGTGCAGAAAACACTCTTTCCTGTGCAAAAACTGCATTTATTTCTGC
Source organism: Cyclura pinguis (assembly GCA_030412105.1). Classification (NCBI taxonomy): domain Eukaryota; kingdom Metazoa; phylum Chordata; class Lepidosauria; order Squamata; family Iguanidae; genus Cyclura; species Cyclura pinguis. Next base: position 3,460,007 of record CM059613.1, read on the forward strand.
AGAGGATCATTCCCCCAGGGCCTTTGCAAAAGTACAACTACCAGTAGAATATTGCACAAAGAACTTTGTATTCTCTTGCAGCAAGGAGAAAAAAATATGGAAACTATTCATCCTTGCCTGCAAGGAATACAAAGACTTGCATTCCTAACTCTGTGCAACAGGGGAATAAATAAAGAAAATATTTGCATTATGAAAGGGAGGGAGGGAGGGAAGAAAGACTATGACGTTATCTTTTCAGTTCAGAATGATGTCCCACGCTTGGTGGAGTTTGTCTAAACACAAAATGGGCTTGCGGAGCCAGAAATGGCTCAGTGTTGGCAATCTGTTTTGCAACTGGACACCCCTTGTCATACATTACCCCTTTCCTTCTTTTAGACATGGAGGATTTCCCCCCCAGTTCATTATACCAATGCCGCAGATTAAGATAAGGTCATGTCAACTGTGGTTTCTCCCCAGCCCACCAACCTGATTATTCTGTCAGCATCCACGCTTGTAGCGACAGCCTCACAAACTCACCAGCACAGCAGCATAAAATGGAAAAGCTGCCAAATCCATTTCTTTAAAAGACAGACAACAGGTGTCATTTTCGGCAACATTTTCTGCTTCTCCCCAATCTGGGATAAAGGGTGTTTAATGTCCCTAAAAAAAGAGGAACTGGAATTCAAGGTATGAACACCCTTCTCCCTGAACCCCAATCTTTGCCCTCCCAAACCTGGAGAAGTTACATCTTAACAATTAGCTATGGTTACAGTTCCAGGGTCTGGATTCAAACTATAGGGTGAGAGATCCCACCTGAACATTTGGAAGAACTTCCAGATGATAAGAGCAGGCCAACAGTGGAATACTCTGTCTCCTTGGAATGTGGTGGATTCTCCTTCTGTCTTTGGAGGTTTTTAAGCAGAGGCTAGATGGCCATCTGCTGGAGTATTTTGACTGCGTATTCCTGCGTGGCTGGATGAGGGTTGGCCTGGATGGGCCTTGAGGCCTCTTCCAGCTCTGTAATTCTATGAATAAGTAGTCAGTTACTGGTCTTGTTCTGAAAAAGTAACTCTTTACTGTCTTTCCTATTCTTTCCTATTATGTTTTTATTTTTACTAAAAATGCAGCTGATGTAGATATTTTGGCTCAAGGGTGGGAATCTTGCGGCTCTCCAGATGTTATTGGTGTAAAATCCCAGCACTGTACACAATTGGCTGTACTGGCTAGAGCATTTGGGAGTTGTAGTCTAACAATGGCTGGCTTCCAGTTAGGGCATTATGCCTGTGGAAGTTGCATGTTGTCCCACTCAAGTCACCATCGCGCAATGGACCATTGCACAGAGGGCAACGTTGCACAATCAGTAACCTGGTGATAATGGCGGAAGTGGAATTCCTCGGATAACATGTCCTAGTTTCTGGAGCAGCAGAAAACAAGCTTGCTCCATCTTCCATGGGACATCCCTTCAAATGTTTAAACATGGCTATGATGTCACCTCTTAACCTTCTTTTTTCCAGACTAAACACACCCAGCTCCCTAATCCCCTCCTCATAGGGTATAGTTTGCAGGCCTTCTCTCTATCTCCAGGGTGGAGAAACATCTAAAAGCTACCCAGCTGAGCTGCCTCACCCATTGCTTCCTTTTAAGTAAAAATTAAAACACCTAAGAGTCCCAGTCATGGGCCTTCTGCATCTTGCCAGCATTGTCCCTTAAATCTATTTGTTCATTTAATCCATTTATATACCCTTTACCATATCTGAAATGACATCTCCAAGTGGCAATATCTCAAAGCTGTTATTTGGTATGATTTCAGCGATACCTCTCCCAGCTTTGAAGGAAGGGGCTTGTCTCATAAATCCACATTTGGGGAAATATCTCGTAGTTTTTTCAAAGAATATAGAAAGGTTGGAAGGGAGGAAAGAACAGTTTTGATTAATGTAGTGTATATTTTTTCAAAAAAAAAAAAGCAAATTTTATTCGCTTGTCTCCTGCTATGTATTCCAACCATCTCTAGGGGGTTATAAGCAGGGAAAAGGCAACGTTTTCAGCACCATCTCCTTTTGTTAGGAATAATGAAAAGGAAGCAACAATCATTCTAGCTTTCAAACACACTTTGGCTGCTCCTTATGGGTAGTTTTATGACAAGTGCACAACTTAAAAGTAATTTCTATCTATGTAGTGGGTTGCATTTTGAGAAGATGAGTGAGGAACGCAATAGCTGGACTTCTAATTTGTCCTTTATCATTGTTAAAATGCATTGTTATGTCTGTATCTATAGCTATATAGATTAGATATAGATAGATCTACGTGTATTCTGGGCTTCTTATAGCCTTCTCCAAGTCAGTGCAGCAGATGTCTTTCTCCCCAAGTGAGAATGATTTCTGAAAGATATTATCCATGTGCTTTTGGATTGTTTTGGCTGTAATGACCTTAGAAATAAATACATCAAGCCACTGTTAAAACTGAGAGCCAGCACGGGCGTTGGAAGAGGATTCCACGGACCTGAGTTCTAATCCCTGCTCAGACATGGAATCTGTCATGCCCCAGGTCCCAGGACTCAGGTGCAAACACGGATAGGACCCTCCTCGACAGGGACAGCGACACAGGGACATGAACAGGACAATACGTACTGCAACCCCATGTAGATCAAAAAGGGAGAGCCCAGAAGACTCAGAGCGTTTATGTAGAGAAGATGCATTACTTAGGCAAACAGCTGGGGGAGGCTGTTGACCCCATATGCATACAGGGGAGTGGATGGGGAGAAAGCTGTTACAGGCAACTGCTTTTGCCAATAAAAGCCATTCAGATCCCTGGCTCGTGTTCTTGGAAACCTTGACTCTCACCTTGTGTGCTGATTTTATTGCTGGATACTCCCTTTGGACTGTCACTCAGAATTTACTACTGATTCAGACTGCAGAAACAACAAGTGGTACTGGCTGGTGAACTGTGTTTGTGTCTGCTGCCATAGACTCTGTTGGAGAGCTGTGAACCTTGCTTGGCTGTCGGCACAGGACGGAAACTCACTGAGTGACCGTGGGCTAGTCACACACTCTCAGCCTCAGAGAAAGCCCATGGCAAACCTTTTCTGATTAAATCTTGCCAAGAAAACCCCATGATAGGGTCTCCTTTGGGTTGCTGTAGGTCAAAAGCAACTTGAAGGCCCACAATGACAGCTGTTAAACTCACTGACACAAAGGTTATGCTCTGTAAGAGTTCGGGTTTTATGATTTTTTTTTTAATGTTGACAAATATGTAACTTTGAAATAAGCCAAATTTTGGGCCAGTGTTTTGTCTCTGCATAAAGCAAGGCTCAAAGGCTTGCGCACAAAACTATCCAACATCTTATGGTACGTGGGAAAAGTTTGAAACTGTAATACCACAATGACCCATTTGTTGAGATTGAACTCTGTAATGGCAAATTGCTACATTACAACAAATGACCCAACATCTAATGGTACATGGGAAGAGTTTTAAATTGTGTAACAGTACAGTGACCCATTTTTTGAGTGTGAAATGCGTATAATGGCAAATGGCTAAATTATAACAAACATCTTGCTTGCTTTCTCCTTGCCTGAATTTCTCATCACCCCTTAGCAAGGCCCTTGAGACAAGACATAGGAGGCTTATTTTGACAAGCCCCATTTCTTGAATGTGGAGTCAGTGGGTGTGGGCATTCGACTGCTTTTGCCATGCCTTACCCAGAAGAAGCCTTCCAGGGTGAAGAAGGAGAAGTGAGCCAGGAGTATGAATGCTCTTTTTATCCACTGGGTGCCTCTCTAATATTAAGGCTGCAATTGATTTGCTGTGCCTAAAAGGAAGAATTCTTTCGTGAATGTACTCTGTAGACTCGTATACAAGTCTAAAAAAATTTAGTCAAAAAATTGACCCACCCAAAAGACCTGTCTCAACTTATCTATGGGTCAGTATAGGTACTGTACTTTGACTCTTATCAAAAAAGGAACCACCCCCTTCCCTGAGTAAAGTGGCCAAAGGCAAGAGCTTAGTCCATCCCAGGAGAACCTAAAAGAATTATTCTCACAGCTGTTCAGTTGTGCTAGATTGCAGCATTGCACAAGCAGTTATGCAACAGAAGGTGATCATACCCTATGAGGACCAGCTTAGGGACCTGGGTATGTTTGGCCTGGAGAAGACAAGGTTAAGAGGTGACATGATAGCTATGTTTAGGGATGTCACATGGAGGATGGAGAAAGCCTGCTTTCTGCTGCTTCAGAGACTAGGACACAGAGCAATGGGTTCAAACCTCAGGAAAAGAGATCCTACCTAAACATTAGGAAGAACTTCCTGATGGTAAGAGCATTTCAACAGTGGAATATACTGCTTGGGAAAGTGGTGGAGTCTCTTTCTTTGGAGGTTTTTAAACAGAGACTGTTAAATCAGGAATGCTTTGATTGTGGTCCTTGCGGTTTCTCCTAACTCTAAGATTCTATCATATCTCAAACAGGAAATTGTACCACAGTACAACTACCCATAGCAGGGATGGTGAACTGTGAAGGGCGGAGAGCCCTTTCACCTTAAAGCACAATCTCTCTGGGCACAGCCATGACGAAAAGTTTGCATCCAGCACCTGTTTCCAAGATAGATCATTTCGACCTGTTGGGGTCCTTCTGCAATGCTAGGGTGGCCATTTAGGTGTCTGTTTATGATGCACTTGATACACTTCACTGATACTTGAGGCTTTCTCAGAAGTCATTGATCATTCACAAAACCTCATGCATGATTCAGGCATCCTCTTCAGGTTCTCCTGCCAGCTATTGATTCTGTTGGCATTGCTAAACAGTCACAAAAGGTTTATTCCATGCAAGGTTCCCTGAAAAGAAAAGTCTGAATTTTTTAATTTTTGCAACATGGTTTATGGGGAGGCCAATGTGGGCTATATGAAAAATTGAATTTGTGTGGAAGAGGGACTGATGAACCTCAACGAATAAGGACAGACCAGAGAGTATGTAAAAGGCTGGTGAGAAGCTGGTTTTTCTTGGTGTCCTAGCCAGAGAAGATGTTTCCCAAGTTTCACCTAAAAGGAGCTATCTGGAGAAACACGGGTACATGTGAACTGGAATGGACCAACTAGAAGCCAAAGTTGCCATCTTGTTGATGCTTTATGCACCTATAAGTACCCTAAAGGCAGCAGAACTCCTGTGATTTTGCAAGCTAGGCAGGGTCAGCCCTGGGTAGTACTTGAATGGGAGACCGCCAGGGAATACAAGGTGCTTTAGGCTGTATTTCAGAGGAAGGAACTGGTAAAACCACCTCTGAGGATTTCTTGGCCAGGCAGAGCCTATGAAATTCATGGGGTCACCATAAGTCAACAGGCAACTTGAAGGCAGATACACACACAAGTTCACCCACATATGTAGGCAAACCCAAGTGGCAGATAGAAAAGCAATCCCGAAAGGAATCGTATTTACCCAACATCTGTGTTTTATTAGTGCATGAATCCGCAAGGTATACGTGTGCTGACTGGTAGACAGAAGGTTCAGCTGAACGGAAAACCAAAGTTAGTTGTGCATTCTCCACCCCCCGCACAAAGCTCTATGTCATTTTTGGAGACAAGCAAATAGAATAAATGCATCCATTGCATTTTTGAAACAGAACAAGGAGCCTCAGAACTCCATAAATCCAGGGGTGACTCCAAATAGAGAAGAAATTTGGAATCTGAGGCCTTACAGAACCAGTTGTTTCTCTAGGAAAAGCATTCATAACATAAATGCTTTTCGAAGCCGCAGAAGCAGCTGCGTTTGATATGAGAAGGAGGGCATGTCATTCAGAGAATTATTACAACCCGAACAATTGTAATGCACCAGGTAGTGACAATCCCTCAACGCCTGCTTTCCCAGGTTTGCATCGTTAATTGACATCTCATTAAAAGATCATTAGGAAGCTGAAAATGAGCTGACACACACACACGGAGCAAAAGATGACAAAAAAAGGGGGAGGGCTGGAGTTTTCTTAATTAGAGTTAAATGCAGAAGGCAAAGTGATGAAATAATTAAGGAAAGGTGAATGAGCATCTGCAAATATAAATACATATCCGTGGAAGACAGAAAGTATATTTACCTATATGCAACCACTTGCAAACAGGTATGTGGATGGTTGAATTAAAGCTGGCAATCAAGGCACGAGTCTTTTGAACAGACGATATGATAGGAGTGTATGCTGAAATTGTAGGGCTTAGTTAAAGGTAGGGGTAGAAAGAATATTCAGTACTATTGGCTTTTTTGCAGGAAAAAAATGTGGATTACCCACCGTTCAAGATAACCTTCCAAAAGAGCAGAGGCAAAGAGGGTTTTTTGCAACTTTGCAAAAGTCTTTTTGTGGAATTTTCTACAAGAAAATATACATGGCTTTTTTCTTCGCAAAACCAAACTGAAAAACCATAGGCTTTGTGCAGAATACCCTTTTTCCTACAGAAAAAAGTTCTTGCATTGGAGAGACTGGCAAACCTACCTAGAGCAGAGACATTGAATCCATGGAATTTTACAGAAGTATTGACTTACCGACTCAGTGTGTCTATCATTACTTGGGTCTATCCAATTAGAGTCAGGCCAGTGTGCTTTGTGCAGAACGCAGCATTACCTGAAGGGAAAAAAAAGTGCAAATACTTCTCAAAAACTGGGCAAAAAATCATAGTTTTCCTCCTATAGCAGGAAGAATATTATGGGGACTATTTATCCTTGCACGGGAGGATGAAGGACGCAAAAATTTTCATCCCTAGTCTAAAAGTGCTGTGTGTTTTGCAAAGAGGTAAACCCACTTCTAATGATTGTTCCAAAAGTTTTCTAAAACTGTAGTTCCTGATTGCCCAGAATTGTCCTTCACATGAGGTCCTCTCCGTCTGGCACACAGATCTCAAATTCTTCCCAGTCCCTGAAAACAAATGAGAGACCTGCCCCTAGGACACATTGCCTCCCAATGCCATCATGAATTTGAAGGCACAGCAGCAGAGCTTGGAGTGTGTAGAGGGGGGGTGGCGGGAAGGCATGGCTGCGCGCATGGGGGGCGTGGCCACAAGCTGGGATGCCCCTAAAATATTGCCGCCTGGGGCAAGCTGCCCCCATCGTCCCCCGCCGTCCCTACGCGACTGTGAAGGAACTATTTTGACTCAGGACGATAAATGGGAGATTTTTCTTTGGAGCCAGAATTTCTTCTGGTTGGTGTGACTAGGCCATCTTCTCAGATTGGCACCTTGATTGTGAGCCTAAGCGGTGCACACAGTGTGAGAGCGAAGCTGACTTCTGGAACCTCACAGCACCCGAGGCAAACTTCCCCTTCTTCCTTCTCCCTTGTGTTTTGTGTACGTTTAAATGAGCTTTCAATGGCTTTGATAGCTAGGTATTAGCTAGGTATTCGGCTATGTAATTATACCGCAATTAAATTTAATAGCTTTGCTAACAGCTCAATAGTAGGAGAGTTTATCTAAGATGTGGGTTTTTGTGGGTTTTTTTTTTTGGGCTATGGGCTTATTAACCTTTTAATATGCTGCCCATATATTTTTTGTTTTATATGCGTTTCTGTTGTACACACAAAACCATAATCACCTAAAAGGAAGAGCCATTACTCACCATTATAAAATGCAAAATATGCATTTGTGCCTTACTTGTAAGCATTTTTGACTAGCCTACTATCATTACGGTTTAACATTTCTCTGGCCGTTGTGTTTGGGGAACTTGGCTGTGGCAGGTTTGTTTGAGTTGTTCTCAGTTACCTAAGCTTCCCAGCTGTACAATGGAAGTGATTGTGACCTGCCACACAACCCTGTAATGATCAAGGCAACTGGTCCTGTTGAGAAAGCCAGCCACAGCTCCCAGTCTTTAAACACTTTCTATAGCAGCAGCTCTATTTTAAGGTTTACAGAAACTTAGCAGTCAGTTACCGTTCTTGTTTCACCAATCCAGGTCAGCAGTAAATTCAGAGTGTCAGTTCAAGGGAATATCTACCAACATAGTCAGCACCCAAAGCAAGAATCAAGGTTTTCCAGGAAAATAAGCCACAGATCAAAAGAAGAACATGTTGCTTCCACCAGATATACCGGTTATCTGCAACAGACTTCTCCCTGCCCTGCCTCTGATATTTATTGGCCAGCCACCTCCCCCAGGTATTTGCCTGATTAATGAGACTTCTCTACATAAGTGCCTTGAGCTCTGTGGGCTCTCCCTTTCTTGTCTATGCTGCAGTAAGTATTGTCCTGCTCATCTCTGCACGTTTTGGCTGTTGGGAAAGATCCTGCCTGTGTTTGCACCTGGGACTGGGGCATGACACCACTGAAACGATTATACAAAAAAAGGACTGAAGTTGTCTCATCTCACAATGCAGTCAAAATCTAGCTTGCTTGTCCTTTTGTTGTTAAAAAAAGGAATTAATCAGAAGCAACACCAGTATTGTCTAGGGACTTGAATGTTGGACCAGGATTCTGAGAGACCGGGCTTCGAATCCCCGCTCAACCACAGAAACCCATTGGGTGACCTTGGGCAAGGTATACTCTCTCAGCTTCAAAGGCAAACAATGACTGAACAAAACATGCCAAGAAAACCCCAGGGTAGTTTCACCTTGGGGTTACCATAAGCCAGAAATGACTTGAAGGCATACAGCAACAACAGTGATGTATCTAGGCTTGAATCCTATTGACTACCTCAACTAAAGTTGAATAAGTTGGATGTGCATAGGGACTGATTCACCATTTGGTAATTGATTTGGTCGGTGTCCTTTAGATCGGTTCTTCTTAAGCTATCTGATGTAAGGGAAAGGCTGGATTCCCCCCCCTCCAATATGCATGGGATGGGTGTTATCTTTGTGCCCTTGACTACAATGACTTCTTTCTTTCCGGGAAACTCATGATGGACCAGCAGCCAACGGCTGGTCGGCCAGCACTGCTTGTGGACCATCATTTTGAATATTATGGACCACCATTGTGAGTATGATTGCTCCAGATGGAACTACTAATAGGACTGGAGCTGTAGTTAGTTACTTGGTTGGTGCATTTTTTTTTTGCAATAAATAGCTTCTGTTTTTTTTTGGTTTTCTTAGGATCTGGAATAGGGATCACGATGATAAGACTATTTGCTTCCCTTACTGAAATTAGCTTTTCCATCAAATGCCAGACCTGCCCACTGAGAAATGCCTCAGCTGCCAATCTGAGTCATGGAGTTATGGTACGTGGAGTATTTGGACATCTTTCGTGAGTCAGGCATCACAAAGCTGAAAGAACTGACCGGCTTTTTGATGATCCTTCCTGAAATAACTAGCTGGCTTTATGTAATTCCCAAGTAAGAAAATGAATCATATTCTCCCTCCCTTCCTACTCTACTTAAGGGATTTGGACTTGAGCTGACAATATGTTCAAATCTGGCCAAAGCTTTTTCTGCTCAAATATGTTGCAATAACCCAACATTACCTTCCTAAAGAGTTTTTTCCCCCAAAATTCAAGATTTCCAGCTTGGTGGCACCGGAGGCAGAGGAAAAGATCAAACTTTTGTTCTGGTGGAAATTTCAGTGAGCTTTTCATTCAGGCAGAACCATATGGCTACAAGAGAAGCATCTCTTTTTTTTTTTTAAAAAATATTTTTGTTAAAATATTTTTTAAGAAATATAAAACAATATAATTGAAGAGAAACATCTCAAAATACTCAAAAGAAGGTTCCTTTATTAGTAGGAATATCTGATGTGTTTTGGCCTCTGTGTCCTTTTAAGGTTTTTCTCGGTGTGCTATATGAAGTCATAAAAAGGACAATTAACAAATATCTAATGGATGGAACACCATATGAATGGGCATATGTTGTTGTTGTGTGCCTTCAGGTTGTTTCTGACTTATGGTGACCCCAAGGCAACCCTAGAATGGGATTTTCTGGGGTTGAGAGTGTGTGACACACCCACACATTTGTATAGAGTATGGCCCTTCTCGCACGGCATTTTCCATGCAAAAGAGGGCCTGGAGCATTGCACGATTGTGAGGAGCAATCTGCACGATGCACTCATAATCGCCCAATGCTCCAGGGGCCGGCAGGCACTGATTGTGCACCTTTTCATTTTCGGCTGGAAGCCGAAAATAGTGCATGATCGCTTATTGCTCCCAGGCCCCGCGCGCACTTACCTGGTGTGCGGAGCCTCTGCAGCCGCGCCGGTCGCGCTTCCTGCCCCAGCGCAGCCTGGGAAACTCCCAGTTCAATTCTCCACTCAGCTATGGAAACCCACTGGGTGACCTTGGGTGCTACCAAGCACCACCCAAAGCCAAGGGCCAAATTCCCCACAGTACAGGGCCAGGGAGGGGGAAAAGCCCCTGGGAACAGGAAGGAAAATTCCTACCCAACCCCAAAGGGACCATCTAATGCTTACACTGCACAAGAAGGCTGGAGGGTAGACTGACAGGAAGGCAGAAAGGAGAAGTTGCAGGAGCAGTTGTGACCTTTAAACCCCCTCTGCTCCATAGCTGTGACCTCATGCCATGGCTGAATTCACTGCAACACCCTGTGTGTGTTTCTAGCCTTGATTCCTTTCAGGGCCAGCAAAGATGTCCCCTCCTCAAAGCTGTATAATAACTGTGGAGGAATGGGAATGGATTAAGCCCCCCTCCTCTCCAATGAATGGGAGTAAGATTATCAGGTGATGAAAAAGTTTTCTGAACTGATGAATCCAAATGAGTTCTCAGAGCGCTCCTGCACCTGCCTTCTTCCCAGAAATGCAGAAGTCTTATTATGGGTCATCTCTGGGTTGAGAACTCTGAAAAAAGGAATTCTTAACATCTTGCTGGTTTGAGGGCATCTTGGGATGGAATGAGACATGACTCAAAGGGAATGGTTGACCTTTCGCTGAACTCTGCAGGAGCTTATTTGGCTGACTCTCAGAAAAGACTTGCAATGCAATCCTAACTTTGTGAGTGGGCTAGAGCCACCTGACCAATATCAGGCCAGCTGAAGCTGCGCTCTATCCAAACCTTGGTCCTTCCAGGATAGGTGTGGCTCTGGCTGAGAGACTGGAATGCAGGAATTTTAATTTCAGAGGCAGTGGCGGAGCTTGCAGTGTGTGGAGAGGGGGTGGGGCTGTGGCATGAGGGGCTTGGCCACTGTGTGTGGGGTGTGGCCGTGGTGTGTGGGGGCATGGCCAGGGTGCATGGGGAACTGGCTATGGGCCAGGACGCCCCAGAAACATTGCCACCTGGGCAAATCACCCCCCCCACTCCCATGTTCCTACGCTACTGTTCAGAGGAGTGACCATTGGTTTCCACTCGTTGGATGTAACTTAAGCCAACTCTAACCTTAAGCCTACTGAGGCCCAAGAGCTCTCTGGCTGAGAATCCTAAATGTACCTCCCTAAACTGCAAACCTCAGGATTCCACAGGAGTTGAAAGTGGAATAATAGCACTGTAACAGTATAGTGCAGAAATGGCCTGAGAGTTGGCACTGCAGGGCCAATCTGGGGAAAGGATCCATCCCACCAGTGTTCTCTAGTTCCCACTCAGTAGAAACTAAGTCTATCATTGCTGCTCTCCCTGGAGTTGCACAGTGATCAAGAACTGGGGTATACGCAGTGACACAAATGGGAAGTGCTCCTGATGCAAAGGGCTGTCGTTTGCCGGAGTATTCACAAACGCTGGCCTTGGTTTCCTGTGTGGCTCCGGTCTAATTGGAATCACAAAGGAGTCTCATGACAGCATCGTTTCCCAGGCTCAAAAGAAAATCCATTCTTAGTACCATGGAGAAATGCATTTTTAGAAATGCAGAAAAAGGAGCAAATTAGAAGAGAAAGATAGGGGAGAGGATGCCAGGTACAAGCGGTGAAGCAAATAATAAGAGTTAGTTCAAGAGGCGAGCTAATAATATGTTTTGAATGGAAACTGGGACAAAAGAGAAGGAGAGCTTTTTGGCTTGCAAAAGAAAAACTCAAAAGCTTTTTATTCTCTGATTCTCAGTGTATAGAGCATTAATAATTTTTAGCATTTATATGGCACCTTTTTTTTCTTTCTCTCATTTTGCATGGTTGCAACAAGCAATTAGACGAAAGACCAAAAATTAATAGTAATAATTTTTTTTCCTACACCAGTTTAGTTAAAATAAGTTGGTCTACAGCACTCTTTATCTGAGCTGTTTGCTGAATTCTGGCTTTCTTGTTGTGGAAGAACCCATCCTTATGTACAAAACCTGTTTTATCATTTAGTCACCAACTACAGTTAGAAGGTATGGTTTGTTATCTGAAATGTGGCTTCTTTAAACCATGGTTTGTTGTTATGTTAAGATCCAGAACTGTAGTTTTACCTTGGTTTGTTTCCCTAGGTGCCATCCTGAAAGAGGAATGGGCCAAAGAGGTAGGAGACACATACAGCAGGAAACATTTTGTGGTTTGGTTGGTTGTCTTTCATGAATAAAGCAATGAACATTGCCAGCACAAACCATGGTTTAGTGTGAAGGCCAAACACAGCCATATATTTCAGCGGACATGGATGTGCACTGGGCAATTCCTTCATGGATGAGCCCTCTTTATACGTTGTATAAAATGGTTAACTAAGCATGCAGGAAGGAAATTCTGCTAGCTGAGCACCATTGCTGTTGCTTTGATAATATGTAAACTGACAAGTTAAATGAATTTTGACAGGGATAAATGCAAACTGGTACATCTGGGCAGGAGAAATGGAATGTGCAAATGTAGGATGGGCAACGTCTGGCTTAAAAACAGGACATGTGACAAGGATCTTGGGATCTTAGCAGACCGCAAACTAAGCGTAAGTCAACAGTATATGATGTGACTGCAGAAAGCCAATGCAATTTTGGGCTGTATCAACAGGGACATAGTGTTCAGACCAAGGAAAGTAGTAATGCCACTCTATTCTGCTTTAGTCAGACCTTACCTGGAATCTGTCTCTAGTTCTGGGCACCACAGTTCAGGAAGGATATTGACAAGCTGGAAGGTGTCCAGAGGAGACTGACAAAAATGATAGAAGGCCTGGAAACCATGAAGCCCTATGAAGAACGGCTTAGAGAGTTGGGTATGTTTAGCCTGGAGAAGAGAAAATAGAGAGATGACATTTTAGCCGTCTTCAAATACTTTCAGACCATCATCTAGAAGAAGTGAGCTTGTTTTCTGCTGCTCCAGAGACTAGAACATGAACCAATAGATCCAAATGATGAGAAAAGAGATTCTACCTGAACACTAGGAAGAACTTCTTTACTGTAAAAGTTATTTGACAATGGAATGTGCTTCCTCACAAAGTGGTTGAGTGAGCAGCAGGATGCCAACTGGAATATGACTCCCTTGGATGGCATTTCTGCATGTAAAAGCAAGCCACGTTGCATTTGTTATTTCACTAATCCTTCAAAGAAATCAGCACGATTGATACCTTGCCTTACAATTAAAAGGAATGAGGAGGGGAAACATGCCAACCTTGCTGTGGATAATAGAAAGCAACCCAAATTAACAGCATTCAAAATGTCAAGGTATCTGATGATTATATAAAAGCTGGGGTGGGGGAGAGTATTAGAAATATACATACAAAATATAAAGTAAACCAACCAAATCCGAAGCAGCAAACAAGCAGAAGAACCTTAGTAATAGCATTAGAAAATGATGACTCACACATGAAAAGCCTGTACCAATTTTCCTTATGCCACCCAAGTGTTTAGGACTATAACGCCCAGAATTCCTGACCATTGGCCAGGCATAACTGGAAGTTTAGGGAGCTTCAGCCTGTCTGGACTGGAAAGAGATAATGTCTTCTCCTGGGGCAAAGACTTGATCAATAGGGTAATGGGCAATAGTATTTCAGAAGACCTAAACCAGGGTGAGGAACCTCAAGTCTTAGAGCCAAATCTCTTCTCCTGGAGACCCATTCCAGATGGCCATACCCTTTCACCCATGGCATCATCAGCTGATGGTATAGCAGATTTTGTACAGCATCCTCCCTCCCGTTATTGAAGTTCTTAGTGCTTTTGCCAGAGTTTGGTTGTTGTTACTTGTTGTCAGGTTGATCTTGACTTATGGTGACCCTGTGGGTGAAAGAGCTCCAGGCCATTCAACCACATTACTCAGGTCTTGCAACTTCAGGGATGTATCTTCTTTGATTGCGTCGATCCATCTGTAATGCAGTCTTTCTCTTTTAATGCCGCCTTCCACCTTCCTAAGTATCATTGCCTTTTCTAGGGAGCCATGTCTTCTCATGATACGGCCAAAGTACGACAGCCTCAGTTTAGTCGTCTTGGTTTCCCAGGGTTTAGCTCCTGGTAATATGATGCTTTATGCTCAAGTTTGGCTGGTATTTTCAGACCTACTCATTTTGTCTTTGGCCCTACCCACCACTGAGAATGTCACTACAATTAAATTAGTCCCTGGGGGTGAAAGAGACCTGTCACCTCTCATTTAATCTCAGATGATCAAGGCACCCCAGCAGTCATCACGATAACAGACCATTTCCACACTGCACTGTTATAGTGCTATTATTCCACTTTCAACACTCTGTGGAATTCTGGGGTCCTGAGGCCAAAGAGCTCTTTGGCTAAGAATTCTAAATGCCCCTCCCTAAACTACAAATCCCAGTATTCTATAGCATGCTCAAAATGGAGTAATAGCAATATAGCAGTGTAGTACTGAAGTGGCCACTGTCTTATAGCAAGGTACTGTTTAATTCCCAGCTCGGGAGACACCTGCATATAATGCACCATTACTGTTTTTTTTAAAAGAAATTCCTGTTTCCTTGTTTGCTGCAGACATGTCCCTAACTTACTCTGAGACAAAGCAGCCCAGGAGAGTTTGAATGGGGTAGTGATGCAGAAAGACACTCCACAGAATGGACTGGCATCTGGAGGAATGATTTAATTGCGGAAGGCATGCTGAGAAATACAATTTCCATAAAAAGAATCTATAAAAAGAGTCTGGGGAAAAATATATCAGAACTAAACTGTTTGATCCTTCACAGCAAAGAGGTGGCAAGCCGAAGGAATTATTTAAGGGGATATAAATACGGCAGCTTCCCGAAAAAGAGATGGGCTCTGCAGAGAGTAAACTCAGCATGGGGTTCCATCCGATGCTTGTCTACTCTGAAGTAGGGCTGGGAAAGAAATTCATTCCTATCACATATTTATGGGAAGCTATCAAATTTGCACTTCTCAAGCCGGTACACAAACTAAAACAGAATTCTCCTTTGATATTTACCATTCCCCCCCTCCTCTTTCAATTTTATGATGTAGCTCTCCAGTCCAAAAAATTGCACTGTTTAGAGGAAAGGTAAGGCAAAAAGTAATTGCTGCTAACTTCTGTGAAGTTGATTTCAAGTTGGGGCAACCTAACAGCCCCACCTAACCGCCCCATTCAGACCTTGCAAACTCAGGATTGTGGATTCCTCAAATTGAGTCCATCCTTCTGTAATATGTTCTTTCTCTCTTCCTCCCAGCTTCTACCTTACCAAGCATTACTGGTTTCTTTAGTGAGTCATGTTGTCCGTGATATGTCCGAAGTACGATAGTCTCAGCTGATGTTACGTTTCAGTACTCTGTTACTTTCAGGAAGACACACAGGTATTTTCCATGGTGATTAATAAGGCACAGGATGCTTAGTTTACAACAGTTACTGCAGTAAACAATTTACAACGCACCCTCATTTATATAGGGGCACACACTTCTACGCATGCATGATGCCCACTGGTAGATTCTCCAGGTTTATGCCGATTCCAAAGTTCCAGTTTTTCCCAAGGCACTAACTTCACATACTTAAACCCAAAGCATTTCTGCCTCTCCTGTGTCATCCTTATTTTGGTTTCTCTGACATAGTACAGGCACCTTTAAGCTATTCTTCCCTGCTCCCTGTTGTCTTTGACACCTCTTCAGTAGGTTGAGATCCCAGGCCTTTCCCTTTGATATGCTACCCATTGTTATCTGTAGTCCTAAACCTGGTAATCTAAAGCCCCTATATAGTAAATCACTTGTTGATTGTTATCACTTCTAAGAAAACAAAGCCTTGCCTGGCCAGTCTGGCTAAATACCCATTTACAGCTACCCTTTACCCTTTTCCTTTATTAGTAGGAATAATAATGTTCCAACATCAACCATTTGGACACTAGTAACACATTATGTCCATACAAACCTTACGTTACATCATTAGCCTATTCCACAGACGTGCATGACTGTAGATTGGCCACCCCGTTCCCATGGTATGGAGCACACCAGACATGATATTTGAGTTGTCTTGGCTTCTAGGGAGAGTTCAGGCTTGATTTGCTCTAGGATGTATTTATTTGTCTTGTGGGCAGTCTGTGCTAGCCACAGAACTCTCCTCCAGCACCATATTTCAAATGAGTTGATTTTCCTCCTATCAAGACAGAAACAGTTGTGTTTTGAGACCCTTGGAGGGGGCTTTTTCTCAGGCTTACCACCCTCTCTAGTATGCTTGCTAAGGGCACAAGGAACAGGGACTTGTTGGTGGCTGCTCCCAGTTATTTCCCCCTGGGAGACGAAGCTGTCCCATCCCTGCTCTCCTTCTGCTGGCAGACACAGACCTTTTTTTGTTTGAACAGCCACTTGTTCACATTAAGGGGCTATCTAGAAAAGTCTTTTGATGGGAGTTGAGTGCTGTGCTGTTACTGTTATTTAAACATGATTTTACATTGTTGTGGAGCACCCATGTTTTGGTAGGGCAGTTTATCAACTGGTTCTTATTAAAAGTGTCTCTTTTTTAAGATGACTTTGTTTTAATTCAAGAAGTCAGCTGTCTTGCATGGGACGAAATTGGGATGCAATTTTTAAAAAAATACTTATTATGAAAATTAAAAAAAAAGTATTTCCGTTGAAGGATAGGAAACTTTTTCAACCTGTTTTTAAAATCCGTTTTAATTGGACAAAGTGTTTAATATGTTTTTAGTCCACCTCCTAACATATATTGTTGTTGTTGTGCTCCTTTGTTTCTAATTTACGGCAACTGTAAGGTGAACTTGTCGTGGGGGCTGAGAGTGTGTGACGTGCCAAAGGTCACCCAACGGGTTTCCACGGCCAAGAGGGGAATCAATCCCTGACTCTCAGAACAACTATACTACACTGGCCAGAAACAATACAAACAATACCTGTTGCAAAAACTTTAACAAGGTATTTCAATTGGAGGGCATGAAAGTGTTCTAACCTGCTTTTTAGCCTGTTTTGATTTGATAAAGTGTTTAATATCTTTTCTGACCACCTCCTATTATTATATGGGCCTTCCCAAAATCTAAGATCATTGTCAGAGGCCCTGTTACGTATCCCCCAACTTTGTGGGACTAGGTTGGTGGAAACACATGACATAGCTTTCTCTATAGCAGAAACCCGGCCGTGGATTTTTCTCCCGAGGGACGTTGGTCCCTCTCTCCATCTTTTCCAATGGGAGGTGAAGACTATGACCATTTCCGCACGAGACTGTTATAGCGCTTTGATTCCACTTTCGACATCCTATGGAATCCTGGGGTTTGCGGTTTCGGGAGGGGCCGGCCGGCCCCTCCCGGAACCGCAAACCCGAGGATTCCATAGGATGTCGAAAGTGGAATCAAAGCGCTATAACAGCCTCATGCGGAAATGGCCTATACTGTTTCTCATGGCCCTTAGCTCTTACAGTCGGGGTGGGAGGGAATCTATTCTAGCTCTTATTAAAAACTCCTTGCCTCTTTGTTTAAAAAAATAGGAGTTTGGGCTGTTTTTAATTGGTTTTTAGTTATTTATTTAATGCTTTTAAAGTGTTTTTATCGGCTGTGCTTCGCCTCGGGGCCCTGGTGAATTGAGCAGTGATAAATAAAAGACGCGAACCAACGAAGAAAGAAACAAATAATGTGTTTATATTGATCTTACTGTCTGCTGCTTGAGATCTCATGATATTTGGTAAGATAGAAATATTCTAACAATGATGAGAAGGAAGAAGAGGAGAAGGAGTAAATCCTACTGATTGAATGGATCTGCTCTAGTTGGGAAGAGCCAGCATAACCTACTGGCTTGAGTATTGGACCAGGATTCCAGGAGACCGGTGGAAATCTACTGGGAGAGTATGACTGAGTCACACTATCTCAGCCTCAGACCAAGGCCATGGCAAACCACCTCTGAACAAATTTTGGCTAGAAACCTTCTTGATAGGTTCTTCTTGGGGTTGCCACCAACCAGAACTGACTCAGAGGAGTACATGTACATGCATATACACAAACCATTTGGGGGTACCAATAGGATTTAGGTCTAGTTTTTCCTCACATTGAACAGTTCAGGGAGCCCTGCAACCTACTGAAAAGGTGAGTTGCCAGTTCTGGGGGCTTCCGGGATGGATTGTCCACCATTTTGGCAGAGAAAGAGCAGTCTGGTGGAGTCTAGTGGGCCCATGGACCAAGATAAGGTGGGAAATACAACCAGCCTGAGAACCTCGCTTTGTGTGCCCCAGGTCAACCAGAAAGAGAGAAGGGGCCCATTCACATCGCACAACGAGAGTGCCAAATTTTTTTCCGGGCAAAATACAAGGTGTTGGTTATCACCTTGAAAGCCCCACATGGTTTGGGTCCAAGTTACCTGCGGGACCACCTCTTCCCATACAATCTGCCCTGTACGCTTAGTTCCTCTGAGGGACGTTTACTTCAACCAGCCAGGACTAGACTGGCAGTGGCCACCCAGATGACCTTCTTGTCGGACGCCCCTAGCCTATGGAATGACCGGCCGGAAGAGATCTGACAGCCAAATATACTGTCTGAATTTTTTAAAAAAGTGCTAAGGACCTATCTCTTCCAGCAAGCCTACACAGTCAATTTTTTAAACAGGTTTGGTGTATTTTATATGGTTTTATATGTTTTTTGTCATATTTTAATCTACGTTGTACCCCAGCTTGGGGACAGACAGGAAAAAATTAAAAGTATGTATTGTTATTGTTATCATATCTGTTTTCAACAGCCATGGCAACACCCCATGGAATTCTGGGTCTTGTAGTTTAGGGAGACCTAGAGTTCTATGGCCGAGGATGCTAAACGGCCCCTTCCCTACACTTCCAATTCCGGGAATCCACGGGACGTTGCCATGACACTCAATGCCGCGCTATCCTTGTGCGGGGCGAATGGGCCCCCAGATAGACCTTCTCTTGCTCAGCTTTGCCGCGCGGCGTGGCTTCAGGATCTTTGAACAATAGCCGCCCTTCGCCATCACCAGGCGAGCCTCCCGCGTGCCGCAATACCTAGTCACAACGGAGCAATTAAAGGCAATTACGGTGCGCTTTATGGAATGGGACAAAATGGCTTGCAGCATTAAAGTCTTTGAAAATCTCCCATGAAAAGCCGTAATAATGTATTAATGTATTAATCCCCTTAATCCTGTCAAACTTCCAAAGTATTGCTGTTTTAAAGAAAAGAAAAGAGGAGGGAAAAGAAGAGAGAGAACACAGGCTGACAGGAACTCTCAATGCTAACCAAAGCAATGGCAAATCTAGCAACGAGAGCTGGCTCTCTCTTTCGACACACACACACATGAATGAGATATCTGTCAGTGTTAGACCTTGATGTTTATCTCTGTTTTTCAGGGACACTCAGAAGAAGCAAAGGGAATAGAAGGAGGCCTTTTGGAGAGGCGCTAATGTCTTTTTTGAAAGCCTGACTCCATTCCCCTTTTCTGCTATTTGCTTTGCATTTGAAGCTGGCATCATGTTGGTTTCCCATGCATTAGAATTCTCCCCGTCCTTGACTAAAATAGGGGAGAAAAGGGTTGCATATTTTATACATCTGTGAAGATTGTCATGCTGTGTACCCTGAAGTTGCTTCTGACTTAAGGCAAACTATCGTGGGGCTTTCTCAGCAAGATTTGTTCAGTGGGTTGTTTTTTTCCCTTTTTGTCTTCCTTTGAGGCTGAGAGAGTAGGACCTGCCCAAGGCCACCCAGTGGGCTTCCATGGCCGTGTGGGGATTTGAACACAGGACTCTTTAAGTCCTAATCTAACATTCAAGCGAAGTTATTTCTTTTTTACATTTATATGCTGCCTTGTTCCCGTAAAGGGACCCAAGGCAGCTTCCAAAAAAGTAAAAAAAATAAAAAAAACTTTAAAACAATTAAAAATATACCAAAAAAACCTACAAAATTTAAAAAATCTTGATGAATTAAAAAACTCCCAGCTTACTTACATATTAAAAGGCTGCTTAAATGAGAATGTTTTTGCCTGCTGGAGAAAGGAAGCAAGAAAGGGGCCCGCCTAGCCTCCTGTGGAAGGGAGTTCCAGAGGTTAAGAGCAGTCACTGGGAAGGCTCAGTCCTCTGTCCTCCACTGGTGATCCTGGGATGGTAGCAGGCTGAGACGAAGGCCATTTCCGCACGGGGAGAGGGAATTGCCCCGTGCCGGTACTTACCGGACTTCTTGGCTCCACGCTTGGGTCCAGGCTGGTCCGGAGCAGTGCGTGGCCGCCGCTCCGCACTGCTCCGGGGACGAAAATGGCGGCTTCCGGTTGGTCGAGGCTCTCCCCCAACCGCTGAAGCTCGCCAGCCTAAAGCCGGCCCCCGGCAGATCTCAGGCTCGCACTGGTACGAGCCCGCAAATCTGCACCGGAGCGCGGGCACGGAGTGGCGTGCTCCGTGCTTTTGAAAGACCTGTTTCAAGCGGTCTTTCAAAAGCACACTGGACGACCACTTCGGGTCGTTCCGGAGAGGGCTGAGGTGCGGAACTACTCTAAGTAGGTCCGACCCAGTCCTCTCCCAGGTGCAGACATCCTCCCTGGAGGACGCTCTGCACCGTTTCTTTAAGCCCGGCGGAAATGGCCAGAATTTTTCCTTTGGATCTTGGAGTTGCTTGCCTTTCTCCTCAGGCCTTGCCCTCACTCGATATTTTGGAGCAGGGTAGCAGATCTGGGTCGCTGCTGCATGTACCCAACATTGGGTGCCAGCAAGGTGAAAAAGCAGCCTCAAGAACTACGTGTTGGAGGGACAGCAGCAAAAACGTTGGTTATTCTGTCTGAGATTCCCCCTGTGTTTCTCTATGTTGAAAGTCAGGAAAGTGTATGCTGCAGAAATGAAGAAAGTTTTAATTTGCTGACTTTTTTTCCCCCAAAAACAAAATTGTCAAGCCTTTTAGATTAACGCTGACACTTCTTAAGTCCTCTGTGGTCTTTTATGCTGCCTTTGATCCAATATTATTTTAATGTCAGGTATGGTTTTGTTTTAAATAAAAGCTCACTAAGCCACTTTGGGACTTGGTAATGGAAGAGCTGGTTAAATAAAGACAGTTAAATAAATAAAAAGTCAGCTCAGCGTTAGCTTCATTTGTTTTTCCACTTCTTCCCTTAGCTGCCAATTTGGACATGTTATTTTTTTCCCTAGCAAGTTTCTGATGTCAGAATCAAGGATACAGACAAACTTGCTAAAAAATGAATCACTTCCCCTCCCCAGTCTCTGTTGATTCCCCATGTCAGCATGGTTGTGAATCTACTCCAAGTTGCAATCCAAATGTTAAAGGATTCATCAAAGGATAGTTTAAAAAAAGATGAGAGGGAGAAAGAACAGTAAGTCACTTGAAATGAGAAGGTAAAGACCAGGGCTGCTTGGGGTTTACATCTTCACAAACGGCCTTACATGTTTATGACATTGAATGGAGTACTTTTGCAATGTCCACATTCGTTTAGGGTCTGCTGTGACATTACAACATACGGGCATCCCTTGCGCACTGGTGGAGGGACAGATGTCCCATTGCCTGAAGTGCATCAAGATGCCCCTGATGCATGTTCAGATACCAGCTAGGAAGTGCAGGAGCGCGACAAGAATGTCCAATGGGCACCAGAACTTCTGATGTGCATCAGAAGGTGATAGATCATGGAATCGGAAGAGGTCGAAAGGGCCAACCCCATTCTGCCATGCAGAAATACACCATCAAAGCATTCCCAACAGACAGCCATCCAGCCTCTGCTCAAAAACATCTGAAGAAGGAGACTCCACCACACTCCCAGGCAGCATATTCCACTGTTGTGCTGCTCTCACCATCAGGAAGTTCTTCCTAATGTTAAGTGGAATCTCTTTTCCTGTAGTTTGAAGCCATTGCTCCATGTCCTAGTCTCCGGAGCAGCAGAAAACAGGTGTGCTCCATCCTTCATATGACATCCATTCAAATATTTAAATGTAGCTATCATGTCACCTCTTAACCTTCTCTTCGTCAGGCAAAACATCCCCAGCTCCCTAGCCACTTCTCATAGGGCTTCACGGTTTCCAGGCCTTCCACTATTGCGGTCGCCCTTCTCTGGAGACGTATCAGCTTGTAAATAAGCTTCTTGAACTGTGATGCCCAGAAGTGGACACAGTGTTCCACGTGGGGTCTGACTAAAGCAGAATAGAGTGGTATTGTCACTTCCCTTGACGTAGACACTGTGCTCCCGTTGATGCAGCCCAGAATCACATTGGCTTTTTTAGCTGCCACGTCACACTGCTGATTTGTGTTTATCTGCTTGTCTACTAAAACTCTTAGATTCTTTTCACATGTCCTGTGCATCAAAAGTGGTAGATGTACTTTAGAAGTGCCTGATGCTCATTGGTACGTGCTTACCGGTGCCTAGATGTGCATCTTTTCAACCCACTGAGAGGTTTTTGTTGCCTTTCTGTGACGTAGCTGCAGATTTGTAAAGTTCCAAAACAACTGCGATGTAGGATCGTGGCCCTTTGTATTCATCAGGCCTCAGTGTTCCAACTGATTGAGGCAGAAAGATGTCCATGGCGTATGCCTTTTTTTTTTTAAATCGTAAAATGTTTTAAATGTGTTTTTGTAATTGCTTCACATTAATGTTTTATTTGGATTGGTTGTTTAATGCCTCTTTAACTTCTGTACTACATGTTGTTTTAGCTAGTTTGTTTTAATCAACATTCTAAGTAGCTTTCACTCACGTATCAGGAGAAAGGAGGAAGTACGAATGGATGGATAGACAGATAGGCCATTTTTGCACTCCACTGTTATAGTGCTATTATTATTCCACTTTCAATGTCCTGTGGAATTCTGGGGTTTGTAGTTTCTTGAGGCCCAAGAGCTCTCTGGCTGAGAATCCTAAATGCCCCTCCCTAAACTGCAAACCCCAGGATTCTATAGGATGTCGAAATTGGAGTAATAGCACTATGACAGTGGAGTGCAGAAAGGTCCTTAGATAAGATAAGATAGAAATATAATGCTAGAGGAAGGTATTATGGATACCATGGACAAATAAATGGGTATTTGAGTAAATCAAGAGTGAATAACCCTTCACAGAGAAAATAGTTGAACCGGAGCTATCATACATTGGACTTGCAACCCACTGGAAGAAGACAAGACTGCAAAATGGATGACAGTAGGAAAAAAAGGAAGACCACATTACAGATGGGTTGAGTCAGTGATGGAAGCCATAGTTGTCCTGCTTTTGCAAGACCAGAGAAACACTATTAATAGCTAGGCCCCTTGGAGATCTTTTATTCGTAAATGAAGGCTGAGTCAATGGTAAACAACAAGTACAACAACAACAACAGAAACTTGGATATCTCCTTTAAAACCTGGAGCTCAGGCTAAAATTTGGAGTAAATTCACTTTCCCTCTGGTGTTGCCCTTTTCTGTTCTACACCACGCAGGGTTGTTTAGTTTTATAATATATATAAAAACATACGAAGATCTTATCTGGATCAGAACAAATGCCTCTCTTGTTGTTGTGTACCTCCAAGTCATTTCAAAGTTATGGTGACCCTAAGGTGAACCTATCATGGGGTCTTCTGGGGGCTGAGAGTGTGTGACCCACCCAAGGTCAACTAGTAGGTTTCCATGGCCGAATGGGGAATTGAAGCCTGGTCCCCAGGATTGTAATCCAATGCTCAAAACACTACACCACACTGAAAGCCACTCCAGTCCAGCATACTGTTTCTGCACTGGCTGAACAGATGTCCTAATGGGAAGCCCACTGACAGACCATGAGAGAGGAATTGTACCCTCTTTCTTGCATTCTTCAGGGGCTTGCTCTACGGATACATCTTGCTAACAGCACCAAACTCTATGGCTGAAGTCCTGTTGGTGACTTTTGTGTTCCCCTATGGAACTGACTGAACATGTTTGGATGATGCAGAATGTCCGCATTCCATCCAAGGTTGCAGAAGTGGAGTTCACCATGCAATGCCTTTGTATGAGTTGTGAAGGGGGTGTACATCCAGCTGTCCATTGGGTTACCCATTTGGGTCTGCATTTAGTTGTACAACCTTGTCATTCATTGCAAAGGTTGCGTAGTACAATCCTATATGTGAAGGTTGGTGCTGTACATTCTTGACGGAGGACCTAAGCCATTGCAGGTAGGCATCAAGACTCATGAACATGGATATAATCTTGGAATCCATGAACAAACAAACGAGGTTACTAATTGCTGTGACTTTTTTCAGTTGGTGTATTAACGTTTGCCTCTTTTTTCCCCTCCTCTTTTTTTTAAGCAGGACAAATAGATCACAACGTGGTGACTTTGAAAATCCCCCGTGAAAGCGGTAATAATGCTTTAATGTATTAATCCCCCTTAATTCTGTCAGACATCCAAAGAATTTCTGCGGAGGCTGACAGGAAATCTCAGCCCTAGCAGCTGAAGCTTTCAAGGAGCAGGCATGTTTTCTTGCTTATTTTATTGAGTTGTAATAATTCCACCCCCCCCACACCTGTATCTCAATATGCATATCATGGAGGAGGCAGCAATTAATGATTGGGATGGGACTTTGGAAAACATTTTCACCTTAATTTTAGGAGAAAGTGTACAGGATTACTTGCAAAGAGTATAAGGGCTATGAAGATTAGGGCTGCCTGGAGGTCCTAACAAAGCCAAAGTTCAGCTCGGGAGACTCATTGGCTGTGTCTGGACTTGTAGCATAATCATGATTTCTCAGTCCTGCCTCAGTCCAGGCCTGTGTGTGTGTGTGTGTGTGTGTGTGTGTGTGCGCGCGCGCCTTTAAGTATCCTGTCAACTCATGGTGACCTCATTTGAAAGGGTTCTCCTAGTCAAGGAGCACTCATAGGTGATTTTGGCCAATCCTTCCTCTGTATTCTAGCCTATAGCACCTGGAGTTCTCCCATCCAAGTACTAACCAGGGCTGACCCTGGTTAGCTTCCAAGTCCATGAGATCTAGTGCCTTTAGGTTATTCAGGAACCTTGCAAGAACCAAACTAACTTCCCACCTCCTTCCAGGCCTGTGAGCATCCTTCTTTGTGTTGCAGTTTCTGTTTTCCTTTTGGATGAGAACCATTGGTCCATGGATCATCTGTGGCCTGAAATGTTATTTTGCAGGCCCCAAGTCCTCCAGGATCCTTCAAAGACCCCAAACTATGTCCAAAACCCTAAATGGCCTCTAATAGCCCAAACCATCACCAAAACATTGTGGCTTGTCTTTAACCCCTCCCCGCCATAAGGGTAGAACAAAACTGGAAGTTCCTGGAAGTCACTTCTGATTTGACTTCTAGTTTTGATCAGCTGGTGAGACCTCTGGAGGACCCAAGTGGAGCTCAGTGGCTGATTGTTGCTTCATCTCTGGCTATGTGGACATAGCAAGATGCTTTTACAACTTCCCCAAGCATGAAATGGCCTTAGTGAGGGAGTCAGTGGCCCTAAGTCAGTCCTAGTGGTGGAAATGCTTTGCTACAGCCTATTTCCACGTGGAAGCTGCTGTTCTACATTGAGCCACGTGGGACTGCAGCCCGAATTTCCTATCTTCACAGCTCTTGGTGAAGCTATGACACCCCTTCCCTATCGCTTTGTGTTTTGCATATTAGCCATTTCTTGATAGTTTTCCATCCGTTTGATTTCTCAAACCCAGGTTACTTTGTTCCTTTGCTTCATCCCTTGGTGACCGTAGCTTCCCCTCATCCTATTTTCCTAATTCTCTTTTTCTGGCTTAGGTTGCTATGTCAAAAGAGAAGAAAAGGGAGACCACCCAAGAGGGGGAGAGAGAGAAAAAAAAACAAGCCCACTTTTTTTTAAAAAAATGTACATTTGGGAAGGATTTGCAAGATAGCAGAGCAATACCCTTCCATTTAGCCAAAGGAGAAGAGAAATCATTCCGCATTGTGCAACGGGGCTTAGAGAGGATGTGACCTTAAACTTTTTATTTTTTAAGTTTCGGTTCCTGTTACATTTCCAATGTTAGCAGTCCTTTTGGAAGTCTCTGCCATGGGAAACAAAAAATCAATAATAATCTATGCACCCACGGCTCCCCATCAGCTTGCTCGGGACACAAGTTATTTTTTCCTTTTTTTATATTAACGGAACTGAAAATTGGAAAGTTGTTTTTGTCACAGAGGAGGGAGAACCACTTCGAACATTGCTTTCACACACATTGAGCAACACCTCTGCAGAGGTGCAGAGACTTGAAATTGCAACCTGATGGAGGTAGTTTTTTTTGTTTATTTCTTTACTCCTGGTTGGTTGGGTCCGGGAAACTCATAACTCCCTTCCTAGGGAGAGTTGGATGACCTGCTCCTGACTTTCCTTCTGTCAGTGGTGGAAAAACTGTTTTGAAAAAACCCAACAGGCTTTTGAAGTTTTTCAGGGTTTTTAAGAGGCTGCTGTGCTGCTTTAATTGCACTGTTATTTTAAACAGCTTTTTATAATTTAAATTGTATATATTAATTGTTGTTTCTGAAAGGCTGTGGATAGTTTATTTTCATTTTAAAGTCCTCCCCGTATTTAACTGCTTGGGATGCCATTCCTTTTTTTTTTTAATTAAATATTTTACGATACCCAACATATCTTATATTTTATATATAGCAAATATGCAATTTTATATACAATTAAAACCCATATTTTTCCCATACAACTTCATAGATATTTATCTCATTTGATTGTTCTTTATAAACATTATTTCACCCTAGCCGACGTAGACAGTGCATAGCAATAGAACTGTAATCTTAATCTAGGAATTTATTTCTTTCTGCTTCAATTTCTTGCCATGCCAATATAGCAAATACTGAAATATCCACTCCCCCTATAATCTTAACTGTTTTGTGTTTTAATTTGTAAGCCTCCTTAGGTCCTGGACTTGGGGAAAAGGCAGAGTATAAATAAAAGTAACAATAATGAAAATGATATCATTATAATTGTATTATTTATTAAAGTGTTCGTGTTGACGTTGTGTGCCTTTAAGTCATTTCTGACTTATGATGACCCTCCGGTGAAACTATCATGGGGTTTTCTTGGCAAAATTTGTTCAGAAGTGGTTTACATTTGTCTTCCTCTGAGGCTGAGAGAGAGTGACTTGTCCAAGGTCACCCAGAGGGTTTCTATGGCCGCTGTTTCTCAGTATTTACATTTTATTTACATCCTGCCCTATATACGGAAATGTCAGGCCAACTTGAAATAGAATCAATTTAAAGCAATAAATAACAAACACTTTGAAAGAATAAAATGATATTAAATAGTTTCTCGGTTACAAACCGGCCAATTTAAAACTGGTTAAAACATTTTTAAATAGTGTAACTGTGGCACATGTGTAGCTGGGGTAAAATCAGTGAGGCCCGAAGGATTTAATAAAAAGCCAGGTTTTGACTTGGCACTGAAACGATCCACATTGGAGCTAATCAGGCTTCCATCCTCGTCATCCTCATCCTCATCAATCATCATCATCTAGCATCTTGTTCAATATTCGTCATCATCATCTGGCATCCTATTCAATAAGATGGACTTACGGCCTCAAAGTTTTGTTACTTTCCCCATCTCTCCTCCCTCCACACACATACGCTCTACCCCCAACCTGAGACTTGATTATTACTTTTTCTTCCTTTCGGCCCTCATAAAGTGTAATCTCATTTCTGATGCATTTCTACTAAAGTCTCATTTCCATTTTGGTGTCCGGCAGAGAAAAGCTGGGGCTCTCGGGACTCCCGAGAAAAGCAAAAGGTATGACGTGCCTTTTCCCTATTCTGAGAGCAACTAATCAATTTCCAGCCAGAAATCTGCACTAATATCCATGTTGACTGAAGTGCATGTATAATGAAGACAAATTCCTCGTTGGGTGAAGATCAATAATTCAAGGGTGGGTGTTAAAGACAGGAGGAGAGGAGAGTAAGGGAAGGCTCAGTGTCCCGACAGAACTCTTTCCACCTGCAGTCAACATTAAAGAATGCCATAGAATGGCACAAACTCACTTCCATCAAGAATAATTTGTTTGAGATTTGGTAGCATTGCTCTGCAATGCAGGAAGCTCAGCAATCAACTTCCTGTCTGTTCTGGGACAGCAAGTGTCCGCATGAGTACAGCTGAGAAGTGGGGCAAAATGAGGCCATAGCCCCCCTCAAAAAGAAAGAAATTTTCCTCCATCCCCCAAATTTCTAGCATTGCTGTTAACTTGAGCATTCAGAAATACAGTTAAGGCAGGAAAAGAGTCAAAGAAAAAGACCAAGGGAATGCAAACACAGCAAACCAGAGGAATTCCTGGTGTGAATGATTTCAATGTCTTCCTCTATGCAAGGCTAGAAATTTGGGAACTGAAAGAAGATTTCATGGGGGGCAGAATTCGTATTTGAGGGGGCAACACTTTCCTTTTGTTCCCCCCAGCTACATCCCCAGTCCAGCTCAAGTACAGCAGAACAGCCAAGTTGTTCCAGGGATCACACACAGAGAATCAGCAAGAACAGAAGCACAGTCAGGGCAGTTCAGATATGATGCTTGAGGGCAGTCTGAGAGGAACCAAAGTTCAATGCCAGTTGGGAGATGCCAGAAGAGAATATTCCAGGGGCAAGCCAAAGCCCAGGAAGCAATAGAAACATAAAAAGATGCTGCATGGAGATTTTGGAGTGGCTGTGTGCAACTAAAGAATAGTCCTGGCCACCCTAATTATCTCTGTGTGTTCCTCTTAAGGCTGGGCAAGGCTTTTCCTCCCCTTTTGCAGCTGTTCTTTTAATCTATGGGGCTCAGAGGAATGAAGCAATCCAGCATCTGACTCTTGGTCTTCAGGAGTTGTATGTGATGATCTGCATTCTGCTTCTGGTAGTTCTAGGGCAGGACTGACAGCCTCCTTTCTCTCTGAGCCTCTTGTCTTGGTTCTCCCTCTTCCTCATCTGAGGAGACCCCCTGAAGCTACAGCATGACACCATCCTTTCGTTTGGAAGGGCCCTAGAAGAGTGTTCGGTCATAACTGACAGTAAACCTGAATGTCTGAAGACCATAAGTTGATCTCACAGTCTCATAACCATTGAATAGGACGCTAGTCTGTGCGTAAGTTGTTGTTGTTGCTGTTTTCTTTGAAGTCATTTTCAACTTATGGCAACCCTACAGCAAACAGAGAGTTTTCTTGGTAAGATTTGTTCAGATGGGATTTGCCGTTGCCTTCCTCTGAGGCCAAGAGAGTGTGACTTGCCCAGGGTCACCTAGTGGGTTTCCATGGCTGAGGTGGGGGATTCGAATCCTGGTCTTTTGGAGTCCTCATCCAAATCACGACACTGTGATGGCTTTTTATGTATAAACTAGACATGCCTTTCAACTTGACAATTCCTATCCCAGCATCCTGAATAAAACTAGGTTAACAGGCAAGCATCAACACTAGATGGAATGGGTCCTATCTTGGGAGAAAGGCAGCATATAAATGCAACAAATAAATAAATATGAACAAATAAAATATGGCTACTGCACTCTTGTCAGACCTTAGTGACTTGGAGGGAGAGGCACTGAAAGGGTTATGAGGTTTTTTTGTCCTAACTCTCTGATCCTGTTTCGCTGAGATGGGAGAATAGACGAGCGCATTGATTTGAATGCAGCACGCTCTGTGTTTTGCTTATGTCTGGAAAAAAATGATTACATATTCCACATATTTGTGCTCTTTACAACTTAGCCGCCCAAGCAAATCCTTCAGCCACCTGCTCTGGGGGAAATGGGGGCCTGGAAAAAAAAATGACTGCAAGGATTTTTCTACAGGTAAAAGAAAAACGGGGCGAGGGCGAGAAAACCATTTTTGCCTTTATTGCTGAAAGAAGCATCTTAATGGAGGACTTGATGTCAGTGCAAAAAATAAAGAAGATGGGGGAATTTGATCTCTGGGCCATCCCCAGTGTTTTCCTGCCTGAGGCAAGGGAAATGATTCTCCTTTTCTGGGGGAGTCTATGCACTGGCAATCTTGTATTCGAGTTTTGGATTTGCGACCTACACTTACAGATCCAGAACTGCTTCATGTTCAGTTACTCTATGATTGTGTCACCATTGCCATGATTGTAAATACATCCCCATACCTTAACCTTATCTGCCAGTAGCTGCATCGAGCAACAGAGATCTCAACTCCCGGCAATCTGGGTGCGGCAGGATGATGTTT
The DNA here is from genome assembly GCA_030412105.1 of Cyclura pinguis. Taxonomy (NCBI): domain Eukaryota; kingdom Metazoa; phylum Chordata; class Lepidosauria; order Squamata; family Iguanidae; genus Cyclura; species Cyclura pinguis. The sequence goes on from CM059613.1 coordinate 3,490,199, forward strand.
CCAGACCCCTCTCATGGCTTGCAGTGTGAATGCAAAAATTCTCCCTTTTGTCTAAAATTCCAGAAGGACATGGCACCTCAGTACCAAACAAGGACCAACCAGAGAGGCTGTGATATTCTGAATTAAATGCCTCCCCCCTGGTTGCTCCATTACATGTCACCTAATGACAAATATAATAGAAAAATTTTAATCAAATCACAAACCTTCACCCCATTTTCCTGTCTCATTCCCATTTCAAATCATGCTATTCTTCTAAAAATGTCAGAGGAACACTATGTCTTAGGCCCTTTCGATAGTTCAATCTCCTAATTCATTATAAATTACTCACCAGTTTATCAGCTGGAGTATTATTTCACACTGAGCAGAGCATTATGTCCCTCTTTCCACTACGACGTCCACACTTTCATGATGCCCAGTTTTATATTTACATATTTTTGTCCTCTATTATTCAGTTTATTTAATAGATATCTGCTGTCCCATAAATGCAAAAAATTACCAAAAAGCTTTGTAAACATATACAAGGAATCAAGTGGCTCTCTAACAGATCTCAACTGCTGGTTAGAGGCATAATTCATGCAGTATTAGAGTGTATGTGGGACTTCTCATAATTCATTGCAAGCCTCTGACTTCCATAATAGAGCTCCAATAGCTCCAGACAGTCCAGGCATTCCAGCTTATATCAACTCATGAATTAGGCCAGCAATTGGCATGCTTGCATCCCTAAATATTTTTGAACCCATAGGATTCTTGCTAATTGATCATGCCAGCTGAAAGAAAGAGAAAGAGAAAGAGAAAGAGAAAGAGAAAGAGAAAGAGAAAGAATGGTGGTAGTGATATCTGGTGACTTCCATTTCTGGACAGGTGGATCTGCCATTGGTTTCATTCTGAACTTTGAAGGAACCTCCAGGGTTCTTGATCCCGGAACCAAAATAGGTCCAGAACACTTGTTAGCTCCTTTAAACTTCATACTTAGACCTAGAGTGGGTTTGTCATGCCAGCTATATAGAAGCCACTTAGCACCCTTTCGGCTTTGGTTTTGCCTATCTTGGGCCTCAAGCCCTCCTACCACCAATATGTGGGCCCTGACAGATTTCTTATAAGGTCCTTAACAGAAAGAAGAAATGTTATTCACCTCTTGCCTAGCACATATTTCCGTTTTGGAATCAATTCCTGGGGTAGAAGATGGAATGTACGAAAATGCATTAAATCAGGGGAGATTGCTTCCAAAAATGCATACTTGTTAAAATTCTATATGAAGATGCATACATAGGAACAAATTTATGTAACAATGCCCTGTTTTCTTTGCTGATGTTTGATATGTTGTCAGAAAGTGGGAAAGTGGCATATAAATAAACAATAACAAGCAGGACTCTTTGAAAAAATCACACCTAACATGGAAATAAAAGCGGAGACTGGAAGAATGGGTAACGGAAGAGAGAAACTAAACCTGATGGATCTATCTACCAGATATTCCCAGGTAAGCAATTGTACAACTGCAGGTTTAGAAATCAACTGACTGGCACCGGGGGATCTTTATGGACCCCTATTAATGCTGTTCTCCTACTCCATGGTTCTTCCAAGCATTTAATTTGTTCCTTTTAAATCACAACTAAATTTGCTCAAACGGTGATTCGGGAGGCATCAGATGGGAGATATTTCCTGAGCCTCAAGCCGTTGGAGTCTCCAAAAAGCAAACCGAAGCAAACGATGCCTGCCAAGTCATTCCAAAAGCATGCTGGGGAGAGCAGGAGAACATTAATTCTGTAATGCTCCTTGGTGTTGGAAAGGAAGCATGTAACATTTATGAATGAGGCTCCATCTCATTCCTCTTTAATACAACAATCTTTCCCTCCCCCACCTCGTTTTACCGAGCGAAGCAAGAATGTGAGGCCAGCATCCCATCTGCTCCCTTTGAACATTAAGCTGAGGCATGCAAAATGGGAGATCACTTGAAGCCCAGTAGATTTGCCCAGCGACAAGGAAAAGAGTACATGTGCCACAAAATTCGAGCGTCATTTTGCTGCTACATGTAAAACACCATCTGTGGGTATCAAGACCTTTTTGATAGGATGGTCTGTCGTGAACCTTGCAAATTGTCACCTGTAGTGCTGTAAAGTTCCATATTCATACCTTCCTTATGGTATTGTTGGAGAAGACACAGGTGTCCATGGACACATCTAAATTGCAATGCAGCATTAAGGGTTTCAATCTGTTGATTGATTTGGAACTGTTTGGCTAATTGAACCCCTTTGGGATGCATTCTGAATGATGTGCACATATACCATTTTGCATTACTGGTCTAGCTTGCAAAATGGGAACTGGCACATTTTCACCTGTAGAGATGCCATCACAAATCAGAATGGAGACTGTAGTCAAGAAATCAGAAGAAGACAAGGACTTTGGATGGGCAATGATGAAGGAACTAGAGAAGATTCTCAAGTTTCAAGATACATCAAAGTTGGGATATTCCAGGCCATTTTATTTCTGATTTCCTGGTGAAATCTGGATAATGAAGGAAGCTGACAGGAAGAAAATCAACTCATTTGAAATGTGGTGCTGGAGGAGAAATCTGTGGATACCATGAACTGCCAAAAAAGATACATAAAGGGGTTCAAGTGCCTAACAAGCCTGAACGCTCCCTAGAAGTAGAGATGACTAAGCTGTTGGGAGATATGAGGAGAAGACATGACTTACTGTTGTGTGCCTTCAAGTTGTTTCTGACTTATGGAAGCCTTAAGGTGAACCTATCATGGAGTTTTCGGAGAGTGTATGATGCACCCAAGGTCACCTAGGGGTCTCCATGGCCGAGTGGGGAATTGAACCCCGGTCTCTAGGGTTGTAGTCCAAACCACTACACCACTCTGGCTCTTCATGACTCTTTAGAAAAGGCAAATTGTTGATGTTTATTGCCATCAGGTCAACTTCAACTTATGGCAACCCTAGGAAGGAGAGACCTCCAACCTGTTATCAACAGCCTTGTTCAGGTCTTCCAGGCTCTGGTCTTTGACTTCCTTGATGGAGTCAATCCACTCTTTTCCTGCTGTCTTCTCTTTTTCCTGCTGCAGTCTCTCTCTTTTCCCACTGTCTTCTGCCTTACCAAATACAATTGCTTTTTCTAATGACTCAAAACAATAATCTTTGATAAGGTAGAAAGCAGTAGGAATAGAGTGGATTGGCTCCATCCAGGAAACTACAGCCCTGAGCTTGGAAGACCTGAGTAGGACTGATGATAACAGAACAACTTGGAGATCTCTCATTCGTAGGGTGACCATGAGCTGAAGAGGACTTGACGATGATGACTAATAGCAACAATAGGAAGAGATGTGACACCTCCTTTTCCACAATTATGGGGCCAAGCATGTTCTATGCAGTTGATATTTCTATATAGAAAATACCGTTTCCTGTGTAGAAAAATACTGTAGTTGGAGACTTATTCTGTGCAAAATTCACATATGGGATTTTATGTTGAAAGCAGTATTTTTTCCATGCAGTAAACAATATTTCTGTACAGAAATCCTGCAGAAAGTACTGTTTCTTACAGAAGAAATGCTGTTTTCTGCACACAAAAAATACCCCAAACAGATTTTATGTGGAATGAGCCTCAAACTGAAAAGATTCTCATCAGCCCAGCTTTCTCCTCATCAGGGTTTCTCAGCTCTCAAGAAATATGTTTTTGACTGATTTTGAATATTCTACCACTACTGCATCTGAAGGCTGGCTGATACTCAGGACTGGGGCTACAAAACTACAGAGGATCATGGTGGGGATGGCTCCTTGCAACCTAGAACAAGTTTAAGTTCAGCAGGGAGTCATTTTTTCCCTCTCTGCTGAATATAAACCAGGACAAACCAGAGCTTAGCTGCTGAACCTTTTTCCAAAGCTGGAGCTTTGTCTGGTAATAAGAGAAATAGGCACTAAAGGGAAGGATGCCTTTAAAGATATGCCATTGAGTACCTTTTGCATGCTGTTGAATAACTAATACTGTTCCCTGCAGCAAATTATGAGCTAAGTCCTTCTAAATCAGAGGATGAAACTTCCAGACAGCCTTGATCTGCATTTGATGCTCTTTGCAGAAGGCAGGCAGGCAGGAACTGTGTTTTCCCCCAAATGCTGCATTGTGCAAATGCAAGACCGGCTTGCAGTATTTTAGTCGCTCCACCAGGTGGACTCTTTTCCGACCATGGAAGAGGATGGCAGCTGGTAATTGGCAGTAGAGGGCCTCTCCATTTGCCAGCAGGTGGGCCCATGCCAAACGAGCAGCTCATTAGCAATTTCAACAGCAGCAGGGAACTCATCGTTTCTCTGCTCCTCGCCTATGGAATGGGCTCACGGCTAAGACTCTGTCCTAATAAAAGCAGCTGGAATCCCAGGATGTAGCCAAGATGGGCAAGCACATCTTGGCCTTTGCAGGGCAGTCTTGGCGGGGAGAAATACCTGTGCTGGCAGTTCGGCTGCTCTTGCACAATAAGGAGAGCAGAGGTTCTTGGGGCAGGATCCCTGAGAGGGAGAGGATTGGCACTTTGCACAGGGAATTGTGGATGTCTGCCAGGTATGGGCCAGCTGTAAGACAACATGGGGCAGACCCCTAGGCCAGAAAACTCATGGCTACATCATTTGCTGCTGCTCTTCCTCCTCCTCCTCTTCTATCTTCTTCTTTCTCTTCCTCCCCTCCTCTTCCTCCTTCTCTTTTTCCTTCCTCCTCCTCCTCCTGGTATCATTTGCATGCTAGACACATGCTCTACCAACCGAGCTGCAGCCCTTCTCCAAATTTATTTTGCAGAATGGTAGTTAATAGGCCAGAATGGCCTGCTGAAGGAAGCTAATGGCCCACAGCTTTTCAACTTATGGTTTGCCACTTTCTGCCTTACAAATTTCAATTCAAAATGCATTCTTCACAATTCAACAGAGTTGTTGGGTTGCAGGTATGTCTGTCTTTGTTTGGTGTGGACATTCGATTTTGCAAAAAACTAAATGGTGCCTTTCTATTTCTTACACACACAGTTACAAAAGCCTGCAGGTGAGACGGTTGCCTGAAAGACCCCTTGAGTAAGCCCCTCCTGTTTCATTGGATCCTGGCAGGAAGGGGTGCCATTTAAATTCCCCACAATGCCCACCCAAATGTTGCGATGGTAAGAGCAGTTCAACAGTGGAATATGCTGCCTTGGAGTGTGGTAGCATCTCCTTCTTTGGAGGTTTTCCGTCCTGAGCAACCCATCCGTACCCTTCTGCAGGATGAAGCTGTGAGTACCACATAACCTGGACTGTACTTCCTAAACTAACTTGCTTCCTTTGGGAGTGGTGAAGAATTCTCTTACACAGCCAGTTCTGAACAGATTGATGGGAGAGGGCACCATCTTGTCCTTTACTTGAGGCAGCAAAATGCCCCAGACCAGCCCTGGAGGGAAGCGATCCAAGTAGCAGGCTTGTGCCTGAATCCCTTGATGTTCAAAGGACGACATGAGAGGCAGTGGAGACTTGCAGCTGTGATATCAGTAGGATGGTGAATCCGTGCTTGGTTTGATAATGACATTGAGAGGAACTATCCAAGGTGCTGAGACCCCATCTTCAAACTAGGTTTAGTACCTCAGACAGCTCCTTCAAAAGTTCAACAGCTCCTTTTAGTTGGTCCAGCCCCTCAGAGGCTGAGACTGATACCACCAACATCCACAGATAACAGGTACTGGCATTTCAGGTGGGATCTCCTTCGGATGGGAGAAACTCTGCAAGCGTTCCTTCCCTTGGTAGCTCCCCACTTCTTATTTCTGAACATGCCTGTTAAAGGGGCTTATGGATCAGGCTGTGCTTGTGGCTTCTTTGTCCCTAATCCTTGCCTCATTAGTTGTACAGTAATCTCCTCAGGACAAGAGAATGTACTTATCTCTGTGTTTTTTGCAGCATGGATGATTCCATCAGAGCTTAACCGATGCTCACAAAATGTTGGCAAACTGTAAACAGGATCAATTTGTTCTTTTACAAGACATGGCTGCGTCGGGCCCAGAGGGTAACAAGCTGAAAATTGCTCAACGGAATTCGGTTTTGCAAAAAAAAAAAAAAAAAAAAAAACCAGAGGAGATGAAGGTGCTGTATATGTAAACCATGTTAGTCACTTATATTTCCGTAGTAACTAAAGGGCAAGGACCTACAACTCTAACTAGTCTTGCTGCCTGCTGTGTGTAATTCTTATCATCTTCTTAGGCTTCTAGAGCCAGTGAAGGGATCAGAAAGAAATACTTTGCCTCAATGTGGCAGTGTTGGTAAAGGCTAGTGTCAGAAATGGAGGTGGGTGTATTGCAGGGGTGTGAGGATGGTAGATTTGCATCTACTAGTCGAACTCTACAGCCAAGATCCTACAACAAGTTTGTATAGCACAAATGTATACATTTAAGGCTGCAATCCCTCATCACAGGGATAAATATCTGCATGCAGAGATACCCTATACCAGCACTATACAACCTCCCGTGCACAATAGCAACGTTGCACAACACATGTCCATGTGCAATACACAATGCGTAATGTGCCATCCACAGTATGGAACCACAAGCCCTAATGAAACACCACAATGTGCAACATTGCTGTATATGCAACTCTACTTCCACAGCTGTCAGCAGAACCCATCTGCTACTTTATGGTGAATAGTTCACCCTGCATGCATAGGGAGACTGATGTATGCCTGTGTCACCAATGGGATGCCAGCCTAAATGTGCGGAATGGCAGTGGTGAGCAACCACACCCAGACATCAAAATGTGACACTGCATGTAAACCAAATGCTCATGTGCATGCATGTAGGCATGCACAACTCCTTTCCACAACCTTGAACTGGATGAGGGCATTGTGGCTTGGGCAAAAATGTCCAACCCCTTCTGCAGGAGAACTTGTGCATGAGTAAGACACCAACAGGGGTCTGCTCTTAAGTGATTTAGCATAGATCTGAAAATGTTTCTGATTTCTAATGGGTTAACAAAGGCAGCAACAAAACCACTGACCCCATCATCCTACATGGTACTGCTGAAGTGAGTAAGGATTACACCCTGGGGAGAAGGAGGATTTATGCCCAAGATCCTGTTGACCCACTGGTGTTCAGGGGATGATGGGTTATTCTTGTTTGAGTGACAGGTGTCTCAGGATATCAGGTTGTGATCTTTCAACCAGAACATGTGAGAGGGCCTTCTTGGTAGTGGCTCCCAGGCTGTTGAATCCCTCCCTGCTGTCATCTTGTTGGCCACTGAAAGGCCTACTGGGTCTTCTCTAATTGATGATACTGATAGGATTTAGACCTTTCTCCTCCTCTTCATCCTTTCCAACTATTCCTTCTCACTCTTCCTTCTCCTTGTTGTTGTCCTCTTCTTCTTCCAAATTTCTATTAATGTCTTCTCCATGCTGTTTCACAGTTTGGTGACAATGAGGCAGAATGAAGCCTTAAAGAGCATGAGCAAAGCAGTTCACTGATTGTTTTTTTTTTCAATTCAGGAAAAATATGAACATTAAGGCCAAAATACTACATCAGGGAGGTGGTGTGTAACTTTAGACTTATGGGCAGGGTCCTTACATTATGTTAGTACAATGTAAATATCCTTCAGTGGAGTTGTGTTACTCAGCTCCCTATGCTGGTGTTAGTTGGTGTCAAATTGACTTTGACTTATGACCTATGGATGACTATGAATGACCTATGAATGACTTTTGACCTATGAATGAGTATACTTGGGTCTTGCAAACTGAGGGTTGTGGCTTTCTTGATGGAGTCAATCTACTCTTTCCCTGCCGCCTTCTCTTTTACTACTGCAGTCTCTTTTCTTGCTTCCTTCTACTTTACTAAACCCATTGCCTTTTCTACAAGTGTCTATCCACCTCTAATGCAATCTTCCTCTTTTCCTACTGCCTTCTGTCTTATCAAGCATTATTGTCTTCTCATGTCTGACAGTCTAAGTTTAGTCATCTTGGTTTCTAGGTAGAGTTCAGCCTTGATTTCCTCCTGTCCTGTTTATTTGTCTTTTGGGTAGTCCGTGAGAAGAAGAACCTCATCCAGCACCACATTTCAAATGAATTAACTCTCTTCCTATAAGCTTTCCCAGCCATTCATAAATATTGGAAATATGATGGTATGACCAATCCTGACTTTAGCATTCAATGATATATCTTGAGGCTTAAAGCGCTTTTCTATTTCCTTCCTAGCTAACTTTCCAAGTCCTAGTCTTCTTCTGATTTCTTGACTATTCTCTCCAACTTGCTAAACTGAATTCCAATGTAGTGCAACATATTCGGATCAAGGTTCAAGGTGCATGGCTGACTCCAGCTCTCTGATTCTATGATTCTATAATTCTGTGATTTTATACCTGTTGTGTCATTGCAATGTACAATGTGCAAAGGCAATGCATAGAGATAATGTTCTTCCACATGCTCCTCTCATGTGGCCCCTGAAATCAGCCTATCTCTGATTTCTCCCACAGACTCTTGATTTCCACCTTTACATTCATGCACAGCGAAGATGCAGTTGAGACATGGTATTTAGAGAGATGACAGAGATGAGAGATTTCCTTCTGGACCATCATCCCATTTCCCCTGTTGGCCAACCAGATGTTTCTGAGAAGCCCACAAGCAGAGCCTGAAGGCAACGATGTTTCCCTGTGGTGTGGAGGCCGAAAGCAACTGGCTTGGAGAGACCTGAATCCAGAAGTGCCCTTTGTAACTTTCCTTCTTGAGCCATTGAACCACAAGAAGAAGGAGGTCACAGAAGACAAAGAGTGGGAGTCTGTGCGTGTGCATGCTTTTATTGTGAAGGACGTATAGCCTTGCTTACATCTTTTTGTAACCTCCCAGGGTACTTCGAGACCTTGATATGAAAGGACATCTACAATGGAGATGTCCTTCCTCTTTGTTTCTGCTTGATTTGCTTGCCCTACTTTCTAACTTAAAATCACTTGTGAAGTTCAGGCATTTCGAGAGAAAAAAAGTGGGGGAGAGGAAGAGGAGTAAGAAGAAGAGGAAGAGGAGGAAGAGGAAGATGAAGAGGAAGAAGAAGGAAAGAGAGGGAGGAAGATACATTTCATAATCATTTCTCAACTGTTCAATACTTCAGGAGTTAAGAGTGTTGTTCCTAGGCATGGAGTTCTTCTCCAATTTTCTTCTCCAAGGAAACAATGGGTAATTTGATCAATTTTCTTCTTGTTGAAAGGAAGTGAAATATTTTCAGTTTGAGACTTGGGCCATTTCCGCACTCGACTTTTATGGTGCGATTATTTTATTCCACTTTCAACATCCTATGGAATCCTGGGGTTTGCAGTTTGGGAGGGGCTGGCAATGTTATAGCTGGTGCTATAACAGTCTAGTGTGGAAATGGCCTTGCTCCACACAAAAATATTGTCTGGGGGTTATTGACACAGAAAACCATATTTCCTGCACAGGAAGCTCTGTAGAAATTGCAGAAATTGGCCGTATATTCTGTGCAGAACAGAATGCAAAGAAAAAAAATTCTGTGCAGAAACTTTTTTCTGTGCACAAAAATGCTATTTTCTTCACAAACCAAACTTGTGTGAATTTCACATAAAATAAGTCTCGAACTGCAGAGCTTCTCGTCAGTCCAGAGTTCTTCTCATTGGGATTTTCCAATCCTTAAGACATATATTTTTGACTGTTTTTTTAAAAATATTTTGGAATAGTTCTCTTATCCTCACGTTTTCCTGTCAGAGAGCTGAGATACCTGTTCCTTGGCCTGTCAGACAGATTTCGTACTTTCTTACTCAACTGGTAATCCAACAGAGATCCAGGACAGATGGAAATGGGGAGGATGATTAACTTCTTCTCTCGGTAAATAAAGCAGAGAGAGAATGCCTTCATCTGTCTCTACTCCAAGACCCCCCTCCCAAGTGCTTTAAGGTTTCTTGGCCTACAGCGAAAATCAATAAACTGATTTGACAAAAAGCATATGATTTTGATCTGGATTTGACAAAAGTAATGTGGATTCCTGTCAGTCTGCCTTCTCTATCAGAAAACATCTTGCGCTTGAGGGGAATTGAAGCGATCAACCCGAATGCCTGTGCCATTAGTATTCTCTTTATTGTTTAAGTAATCACATATGAACCATAGAAGAGGCTAGTCAGATAAGCAGAAATTTAATGCAATAACTCTCCCCATTGTCTATCTCAGTAGCTGGTATTCAGTGGTGTTGTGAGGGCTGGCCCTGCTATTAGGCAGAGGGTGGTGGATGGGAGTGGCCGGATGGGGGAATTTTGTGCTAAGCACACTGTCATTTACTCCCACAGTTATCCTGCTGCCTTCTGGTAGGATGGAAGATGGTTTTCATTGCCAGAGCATTGTCAGCTACCTGTCCAGTTTGCTTTTGCATAGGGGTGACTGGGGATGCAATTTTGTTTTCTTCCTATATTTCTTACGGTACGCTGTGTGATGTTTTGGACTAGACTTGGGCCTAGTGCCTCTGAACAACGATAGAATCGCAGAGCTGGGAGAGACCCCAAGGGCCTTCTAGTCCAACCCCATTCTGCCATGCACGAACACACAATCAAAGCATCATGTCCTTTTCCCCAGCAGCAAATATCTTGAACAGCCCCTGTTTTCGTCACAGGCAAAATGCCAACCTACCCCTACATCCAATACTCATCCTGAAACAATGTCAGACATGGTCAGTGGCTCCCCTTTTCCCATATGAAACGAAACTTCTCTTCTTCATCGTGGCCCTTGGAAAAGAAAAAGCTGTGTTTTTCTTCCTCTGTCTGCTTCCATGAGACGTCCCGACGGCTTCTACATTTTCATTGCACAAAGCTAATTTGTTTCCGACTGTCCCTATCGGAGCAGAGCCCTCCCTCCAGCCTCGGTTCCTGCTGGGTTCTTTCATTTCGTGTGTTTAAAAATGGCACTTTTTTCTTCCCCTTGAGCTGTTGATGTGTCAGAGAGGAGTTTATTATCGCCTGTAGATGCGGCATCTGGAACAGCAGGCAGTGGTATATATATTTTTTGTAAATAATGTGACACAGGTAGGACAAGACTTGTCCAAGGTGTTGAAAGGTGACTTTCCTTCCTTCCTTCTTTCCTTCCTTCCTCCCTCCCTCCCTCCCTCCCTCCCTCCCTGTCTCCCAACTGGCCATAGTTTATTTTGCAATTTTGGGAGGACTGAAGGGGGTATAATACATCTTGGGAATATAAGACTGAAGGGGAAATAATGCATCTTGGGAATACCAATGTCTGAATTGTGTTGTTAGTCCCAACTAGAGTAGGCCAACTGAATTGTTTGGATTTACCTGTGTGTTCAAGTATTGATTGAATGGGTCTACTTCAGCTGGGATTAACAGAGTGCCTTGAGGTTCTGTCCAGGCCCGATGTCGTTCAATACTTTTATGAATGACTTAGATGATGGAATGGAAGACATGCTTACAAATTTGCAGATAATGTCAAATGGAGGGGAGTGTTAGCTAATATCTCAGAGCAGTGGATCTTAATCTGGGGGTCTGAATATAGGGACAATCTCAGAAAATAGGACATGTTACTTCCACCCCTGACACCAGTTGTCTGCAGCAGTTTTCTCCCTATTCTGTCCCCCATATTTATACTGAAAACCTCCCCTGCTGTTTCCTTAATTACGGCATCTTCTCTATATAAACACTCTGCATCTTGTGGGTTCATCTGCTCTGGGCTGCAGTAAGTATTGTCCTGTTCATATCTCTGTGTTTTGGCTGTTGGGGAGGGTCTTGTTTGTGTTTGCACCTGAGTCCTGCAACTGGGGAATGACAGCCTTGCTGGATCAGACCAAAATCCAATCCAGTCTAATATGTTGGTTATTGTAGTGACCAATTATCTGACCATATGGGAAACCCAAAACAGGGTGGGTCATATACATATGTATATGTAACTTGTACTTAGAGGTTTTCTGCTGCAGATACTGGCATTTTCCTTCTGAATTGTATTAGCTCTGAAGAAAACACAGGCAGAGATATGCTCAAGCAGATCAAAGGTCTCTCTTGTCTAGCATTCTGTTCTCAGAGAGGCCAACTACATATCAGTCTTCAAATACTACCTGCGTTATGGGGAAATTATAGGTTGTGTTGGCTTCTTTTCTGCATTCCCATAGATTTGGTGTGCCTATGTTTAGGAGTGGGTGGCACCTTGGTGCAAAGTGGCATAGTGGTTTGAGTGTCAGGCTGTGGGAAACCAGGGTATCAATCCCTATTAGCCAAAGAAAGCTACTGGGTGACCTTAAGAAAGCCACACTCTCTCAACCTTACAGGAGGGTCATGGGAATCTCACCCAGAAAACCTTAAGATAGAGTTATCCATAATTTGGAGTCAGCTTGAAGGCACATCACAGCAATGAATTGTCTCTTCGTTATGATTTCCAGAGAGTGGGTGAGTTATTTAGTACCAACAAAGCTCCAGGGATATTTTCTGCTTTCTAAATGCTACTTTGTCCTCAAAATAATTGAAAAAAGTTCTTCTCCAAAGAAGAAAGCAACCTTATTACTCTTTAAAAGAATAATGAAAGATCTGCTTATTACCTTCCCATTTCCTTTGCCTGGTTTTAACTTCCATCTATTAGTATTTTTTTTTAAAAGAAGTATATATCTCTCTTTCTCTGCTAGATTAAAGAACTCTTCTGCACGCCATTCATCCTCCACATATAGGTACTTATGCAACTGCAATCAAGTCACCTTTTAACCTCCCTTTTGATAAGCTAGCTTTCATGCTGCTACGGCGCATATTATCTCCGAAATGAAACACGAAGAGCTTGCAAATATAGTTAAATACAGATTTGCTTTTCGAATATAAACAAATATTTGCCAACAAGTCTCCACTTCCCCCTGCCTCAACCAGGCATTCATTTCGCTCTTGTTACAGTGGTGAATTAGGAGAATGGTAGCAAGACTCAAGGGCAGTGGTGTTGTTTTGTCAGCAAAGCAAACCACAGATCAAGAATTGTCTACCTTGGTTGCGACTGTAATGACACTAAATCAAGGGGAGCTATAGATGTGAGAAGCCAACCAACCAACCAACCAACCAAGAATTTATTTAGTGTTGTTATTACATACCTACAAGTTCAAATTCACAAGGATGATCTAATTCAACGTCCTACCATGCAGGAACAGACAACTGAAGCACTCCTGAGAAATGCCCATCCAACCTCTGTTTAAAGACTTCCAAAGAAGGAGACTCCACCAACCTCCAAGACAGTTCATTTCACTGTTACATTAACAAAGTTCTTCCTAATGTTTAGATAGAATCTCTTGTAATTTGAACCCCTTAGTTCTTCTTCTAGTCTCTAGAGTAGCAAAAAAACATGCTTACTCCTTGCATCACATTGCATGGTATATCTTGTCTGATTCTGAAATCTCTGGTGGGTTCCAGGCAGCTGAAATGAGCTCTTGGACCTAGCAAGGCTACCAATTCAAATATATGTTCACCTCAGTATCTACATTCTGTCCTTATCATTGGCAGATTGGTTCTGTCCTCAGTGACTAAATGTTTAATGAGACCTACAAAATCAATCAAGAGACATCCTCTCTCAAATTAACTCCTAGAGGAGGAAAAAACAACAGAACTCCATCTTTCTTCACCCATCCATCCATCCATCCATTTTATTGAGCTGGAAATAGCTGCATTTCCAAGCTTCCCCAACACTTCATTTTGTGCTAAACCTGATATGCCTGCTTGCTATAGAATAAGTGTTACTGGTGGGAAAATGGACTCAGCAGGTGGACAAAAGGAAAGTAAGCATCACAGCCCTTTAGTGGAGGGAGTTGTGCCTTACTTGGAGGAGGCCTTCTTGGATGAAGAAGGAGAAGGAGAGCACCAGGAGGATAAGCCCCAGCCAGAACCAGAAAAGGCTGGCAGCCCTGTTGTGACAGAAGTAGAGCCTGGTCCATCTCAGGTGACACCTTTGGATGTGAAAGAGGAAATGGAATCTCTGCACCCTGTCATGTGTCCGCAGTTCAAATGCCAAGAACAGAAACACCAGGAAAGCTTTCCTCCATCTTAAGCAAGCTACACCAAGTTGATGGGGCAGCTGCCCTAATTTGCTTGCTGGCTGTATGTTAGCTCTGCCAAGGCCTTTTGTTTGGTGCTGGTGAGCCAGTGTAGTGTAATGGTTTGGGTGCTGAACCATGATGCTTGGAGACCAGGATTTAAATCCCCATTTGGCCATGGAAACCTACTGGGTGATCCTGGGCAGGTCACACTTCCTCAGCCTCAAAGGAGGGCAAGGACAACCTCCACCTTCCTCCTCCTCTTTCTCCTCCTCCTTCTTCCTTGTGGTTTATTGTCAAGTCAATTTCAACGTATGGTGAGAGACTTCCAAGATCTTGGGTCATGAAAACTCAGGCCCATGGCCTTCTTGATTGAATCAAATCACTTATAATGCTCTTTTCCTCTTTTTCTACTGCCTTCCACCTTACCAAGTCAGGTCTTCTCATGATATGCCCAAAGTACAACAGCCTTAGCTCAGTCATCTTGGCTTCTAGAGAGGGTTCAGGGGTGATTTGCTTTAGGACCCATTCATTTGTCTTGTTAGCTGTCCAGGGTATCTCTTCTCCAGCATCACATTTCAAATAAGTTGCTTTTCTTCCTATCAGCTTTATCCTCTGCTCAGCTTGACAGCCATACATAGAAATTGAAAATACAATGGCCTGAATGATTCTGACTTTAGTAAGTAATGACGTATCTTTAGATTCTTTAGATGGCTCCTACTCACAACTGTTTTCCGAAGGGTTCCATATGACCTACATCGCTGAATTTGCTAAGAATAATCCTCCTCGCTAAAGCAAGTCTGAGGCAGATAGCAAGCCATTCCCAAACGTTTTACAAAGAGAAAAGGCTGGTAAGTTCATTATCTTGATTATTTATTATGACTCCCCCCTGTCCGCCCTTTATAATATTCTACTTGGTGGGAAGTCGCAAACAAATAACACACAAGTGTCACCAGGAGGCATCTCCGATTTCCCCCCCTTCCACTTCCCAGGCCAACATTTCCTCCTGAGATTGTCAAAACACAAAATATCTTATTGCATTTCATATTAATAGCAGCATGGTGTTGGGCTATTGAAAATCCATACGACTGTAATATTTACAGTGATGACACTGTAATGTGTCAAGAAGGCAACCCTGCTGTTGTGAGTTTCCAGCCAGAGGTTTTGGGTAGAAGGAAAGCATGATTACAGACTGAGAAAGGAGGGCACTGTTGGAAAAAAAATAAAAATAAAACAGAACTTGAGACAGATGGCTGTGAGTTGTAAATTTATTAGTCATTCATTTGTCTGTTTAGATCTGTGACCTGCTTCATCCTACTAGAGAATTAGGACAGGGAATACCTACTGTGCCTGTTCATTCTGTCATCTTTGTTGCTCTCCCCCAACATTTCCCAAGTGTTTTTGCACACAAAATGGGGATGGGAAAATTGTGGCCCATACACCCCACAAGTTGTTCTTGTGTGCCTTCAAGTCATTTTTGACTTATGGTGACCCCAAGGCAAAACTATCATGCGTTTTTCTGGGGCTGAGAGTGTGTGATGAGCCCAAAATTGATAAATTTGGAGACCAAAGGCAAATTTCATTGGGAAGGCATGATTCTTATTCAGAGGCAATGCCCTTGTTTTCCTCTTCCCCATAGAGATACCCCTGGCTTATGAAATCAGTCAGTGAACCTAAATAAGAAGCCATGGCATGAAGTGGGGCTGCAGGCAATGGTTTGAACCAACTATAGCTTGGGGTTATCTCTGAAATAACAAACTGCACTTGCTTTCAGAGGTCACTACACCATGGGAATAGCAGTCAACCTATGAAGTAGTTGTTGTTGTTGTTTGTGTTGTTGTTGTTGTGTGCCTTCAAGCCATTTCTGACTTATGGTGACCCTAAGGTGAACCTATCACAGAGTGTTCTGGGGCTGAGAGTATGTGACACGCGCAAGGTCAGCCAGTGGGTTTCTATGGCCAAGCAAGGAACTGAACTCTGGTCTCCAGGGTTGTAATCTAACTCTCAAACCACTACATCATGTTGGTTTAATTTAGTTCTTATTAATTCACTGGGGCTTTACCTCTGAGTGAAAACACAGGCTGCCTGCTCATTAAAACCAAATGCAGAAGTTCTTCTTTGTATTTTGGCTATGATACAGCCAGATTGGGTTAGGGCAAGAAAGAAGACCTTCTTGGTGGTTGCCCCAATATTGTAGAAGATGACGCCATCAGCTACCAGTCAACAGAGAGTTTCCACGAAAGAAAGAAACAGTTGTTTCCAATGGCCACAACTAGAATTGCCAGTCTCCTACATCACATAGCTTGAGAAGTACCACTTTAGACTGTGTATCAGCTT
Organism: Cyclura pinguis; assembly: GCA_030412105.1. NCBI lineage: Eukaryota > Metazoa > Chordata > Lepidosauria > Squamata > Iguanidae > Cyclura > Cyclura pinguis. The sequence goes on from CM059613.1 coordinate 3,506,500, forward strand.
GCATGAGGCCTTCAGAGAAATGGAAACAAACCCCTTACTCAAACTCTTCCAAGAGTTACTGGAACTACAAAAGTTTCTACTGAATATAGCCATCTGATTTTGGGGCTGGTGGGAGGGAGTGAGGAAGGAAAAGAAGAAGTGTGTAGTAACGAGATTGCTTCTTCCTCTGGGGCGCGGTGGCCTTTTCCAGAGGACAGTTTAATCTTTTTAGAGACAGATGAATATGAGACTCAATAATCCGGTAATGCCAACGGAAGGCGAGGGGAGATGGGGAGAATTTCAATAGAGGACAGAAAGTAGGAGTGGAATCCCAAGGTGCAGCAGTATCTGTTTGCTTGTAATAATTCCAGAATTTCATGCTGAGATATTCAGGCAAGGTAGTTACCAGTGCTGACCGCACTTCCCTCGCTTGACCTAGATTTCTCTGTGCAGTCCTTTCGGCCCAAGACTTGAAGAAAGCACTGGACTCTTAGCCTGCGTGCACACAAGTGCAGGATATGGGATCTCCTCCATGCCTTTCTTGCCCCATCTCTGACTGTGATGAATACTCTGAGAATATACAAAGGAACAAGTCTCCCACTCACTGTATCCAATGCAGGCAGTTCTATTGACCCATGTGAACAAACCAGTCTGAGCAGCCCTGATGTCCATTCAAGGCAAGTCTTTTGTGAAACAAATGGATCTTAGTTGCCTGAACAAGACCAAGACATTTCATGACTAGGGGGAGAATTCATGACAATGTTTCTGTGAAAATCCATTTTCCAGGTGACTTATGGCTAAATTCAGAGGGATGTTTGGGGACAAGGAAATATGTGGAAAGTGGCAGAGGATATCTTCGTAATCGCTGATTAAAAAGTCCTGGCACTTTGATCCTGTGAGCCCAGGTTCTACTACAACACTTCTTTCTTTCTTTTTTATTTTTTTGAGAAGGTAATGGATGATTGATGATCCAGCCAATCATTGTCAATGAGTTCAGAGCAGACCAGAAGTGTTCTACCAAGGGTGAACATTTCTTCTTTTTCCATTAGTCCAACAGAAGTGACATTTGTGCTGCTAAATTGTCCACAGTAGCATGGAAAAAGTACTTGAAAATATCTGGAAAATGATAGTTAAAAAGAAGATTTTGTCTATTGAGAAACCCTGACAAGATGCTTCTAGGACTGATGAGAATGTTCCAGTTTAGGACTTATTCTGCACAAAATTCACCTGTGGTAGTTTTGTGTAGAAAACAGACTTTTCTTTGTAGGAGTTGCATACAACTCCTACAAAGAAGTTGGCATTTTTGGTGCAGAAAGCAATGTTTCTATGCAGAAACATTACTTTCTGCACAGAAGAAGCTGTTTCCTGTTGAGAAAATGCCATAATTAGGAACTTGTTCAGCACAAAATCTGCATGTGTGTGGAGAGAAGGAGGAGCTTTGAACATGTTCCACTCTGTCCATATTCTCCTTGAACTGTGGTGCCCAGAACTGGACATGGCACTCCAAGTGGGGACTGAATCCTTATGCAAGTATGTAAAAGAAAAATACCCAAGTTCCAGGATAACCATTGAGTTATGCCAGTGTAACACGCAATATGACTCTAACTGTAACCCATTGACTTATACCAGTGTAACACCCCAATACGACTCCAACTATAAAACGCCGAATGACACCCATATTCCATTCTAGATAGAATTCCATGGCCACACCACAAGTAACCTTGGTATTCAGTAATTTTTTAAAAAAGTATCTAATCATTCTGACATAGAAAATTCAATCAGTGCAAAATACCGCTTAGATGCATCGGAACCTATAACCCCTGTAGTGGAGCTGGACTTCTCTTGCTGTTTCCATTCCAGTAGAAATATCAGGTTCGGCATTTTTTTCCCTGTGATTAAGTCCAGCAATCATCCCTTGCTCTTATACATCCGTGTGCGCGAGCATTAAAAATATAGAATATGAACCCTGACTGATTAACAAAATGCACTTTGCCCCCAGGTTAATAGCAGATTTCGCAGCCTTGCTATGGAGTAATCATTACTTAAGGAGTCCTCCCGGCAGGGTGTGTGTGAGTGTGTGTCGTGTGTGTGTGTAACTTTCCAGCCAGCTGGGATCCATTTGAATTAAAGCCAAGATAGAAATATTTTCTTGATGTGGATTTCAATATTTAAAATTCCGATTCCCCCACCTACATGTGATTCCCAGAACTGACAATGTGAAGGAGAAGTCTCTCTGCTTTGACCCCAAATTCATGATGGCCCCAGTAATATGGATACTGGACCCAATCCAATGGAGCTCCCATGACTGAACTTTAAAAGGGTTCAGTCTCATGGATGGACTTTGGAAAACAAGCCAGGTGACTGGGACACAGCATGATGATGTTTTCAGAAACCTCCTGCCAGCATACCTTCAGCAAGCATGAAATATGGGACTATTTACTATGGGTGATACAGCAGAAAACTGTGAGAGGGGATCCTCATGAATCTAGAATTTCTCCTTACCTTCAAAGACCAGCAACACCATGTACAGCAATACAACAACCAGGCTCTTTGTGGAATTTAACGTTCAGGAGGTTTAGCCAGTCACCAACAATCTGGATAGATGATGAGGCTTTGTCGTCCTGAAAAAGAGGAAATCAATAGCTTACCCTCTCCTATCACACTGCTACAACAGCTGCTGCACAAAGCAAGCAAACAAAAATAAGTTACAATGATATTTTTAATTCACAAATCATGTAGCCACCAAAGAATGTGTGACTCCTGGACTGCCCCAAACAAAGCCACCATCTAGAAAATCATCCTCTGTAAGCCGGCCTTCCCCAGCTGTTTGGCTAACTAATGAGTCCTTACTGTATAAGTGCTCCAAGACTCCTGGACTCTCCTGTTCCACCTACACTGACTACCGTAAGTATTGTCCCTTTCATGTCTCTATGCTGTGGCTGTTGGAAGGGTCTTGTCTGGGTCCTGGACAGGGGCATGACTGGTGCCTTCAGGTAGCCTGGATCTAAGCCTCATACGGCTTCATGGGTCATAACCAGCATTTCGAATTGTACGGGTAGCTGGCACATCTGTTTCCTCAAGCGGGCGACAAGTTCCCTTGTGCAAATTGTTTTTAACTACAGGGATTTCTCTTTGCTCTTAAGGGTCTTGAATCCCTTGGCACAGTTTTTAGTGCTGCTGTGTGAGCTTGGTTAAATTACTGCAGCTTTAATGGACTTATTTTGTGTTGATTTGTATCACATTTTGGAAACTGCCATGGGCATTTAAAAAAAAAAAACGCACACACAGAAAAACAAAATTGATGTGTACATTAAAAACATAACAAATCATTCCAATATCCAAAGTAGCACGAGAAAGCAAGGAGTTATATCGTACTGAGATGCTATACTTAGTTGGGATCTAAAAATCTCTCCCTTGCATTTTCATTGCTTTTCTCTAAATTCTACCGTTCCCATCTTTTGTTTTGTATTGTGTTGCAAGACTTTGTTTCTTCTTCTTCTTGTGCATGGAGATTTGAACCTGTTTTTCATGTAGTTCCCTCAAATATATGCTTTTCTTTTTATGTTTTGCCTAATGTCCTTGTCCCTTCTCCCACTGAGTAAAACACATTCCTGTGTGCTTCTTTTCCCAATGGTGCACATTTTGACCTGTTTTAGTGACATCTTATTTCTCAGCCCCTTACCAGAACACCTTGCAAAATTCATTCAGAAATGGAGAAAATCTGGACCTGAAGGCTACATGGGACCTCTGAAATCTGCTTTTGTGGCCCTGGAAGGACCTCCTCAGTACTCCCCGCAGCCCTCTAAGTCCAGCCCCCTTAAAATTAGCATGATTTTTGCAGGCAGATAATATTCCAAATAGATGAAAGCAGGTGAGTACACCCCCTACAACCCCCTAAATGTCTTATTACTCCAAATCCCTCGTACACACAACACCCCACAGCTCTCCACTACTCCAAATGTTTCAATTTTTCTTTGGTCAATCCCTCTCCAAAATCACAACAGGAAGTGATGTAATCATGGCAATGCCAGTCACCATTTTGAGATGGACTATAGAGGAGTGTGGAGGATATCTGTGCTCATGGTGGGGAAGTGAAACTTTGCGGGAGGTTGGAGAAGAAAAATTGGCCTCTCTTCTCCATAATCTAGGTTATCTCCACCTTAATTTACATAGACTGAACATCAACAGGAGAACACAAGTCCTCTACCATAAAATAGATTGTCCAATAGCAATAGCATGTATATTTCTATACCGCTTCTATACTGCTTATCAGCTAAGTGTTCTCTAAGCGGTTTACAATGTGTTAGCTAATTGCCTCCAACAAAATGGGTACTCATTTTACTGACCTACAGAAGGATGGAAGGCTAGATTATGTCCACCATAATCTAGAATGAACATCAACAGGAGAACGCAATTCCCACCAAAATCTAGATTGTCCTCCATAATCTAGAATGAACATCAACAGGAGAACACAATGTCCACCCTTGTTAAAAGACATGAAGACATCCTGTAGGTCTACACCAGAAGTGAGCATCATGAGGATCTCTAGATATTGTCAAACTACAACTCCCTACATTTCTTGTTGTTGCCTGAGCTGGCTAGTGTGGCTAGGATCTGCAACCTAACAACAGCTGGAGGGCCTCTTGGTTCAAACCTTTGTCCTAAATCCAATTGGTAGTCAGCCAGAGTTGATCCATCAACTCTGTGGGATTTGTTTAAGTGTTGACTTATTCATTTAATGAACCCATGGGTCTACTCCAGTTAGGACTACTGACCACATGTTGGCCACTGATTTTCTTCCCCCAAGGTGGATCCATCTGGCAGGGATGAGATGAATTTTAGCTGCTAATGTGTACCTAAAAATAGGGCAGCAGGGGGAGGGAAAGAGAGAACTGGTCCCCATAACATTTATCATCATTTCTGCCTCTGGGCTAATGAGTGCCTAAAGTGATTTTCTATTGCTTGTAATTCACCCAAAATTGTTCTAAATGATAGGAGTGGGCAAATTGACAGGTTAATATCACCTCTTGCTTCCTGGCTTGTTGAAAGGGAGGAGGGGGGTGAGCAATTGTGGCTCCTGTGGCCGGCCGAGGGCCTTCAGAATTCAGATAGCATTATCTCTCTATTAAATCAGCCCTTGGAAATGTTGAAAACAAAAGAGGCAAGGGTGGAAAAGAGGTGAGGGAAGCAATCACCCGATGAGGTGCTCGAAATCTAAAATAGGTCAGGGCTTAATGGCAGCTTGCCTATGGCGAAATGACCTCTCCTTGCCCAAGGTGGGATGTGGAACTTGAAGCAGCTGCATGCCGGGTAGAAATTCAAAAGGTGAAGTGTTCCCCATCATGACAACTGAGCGCTTCTGTTGCACTTAATGACACACGGTGAGCCACTTTGAATACAAATTAGGTCAGGGGGCAGATAAATGAAAATCGAATCAAAATGTGTGTATAGCCAATTTATGCAACCATAATGACCAAGTGTGGGGAGTGTGTCGGCAAGTCAGGGTAGACCTGCTGAAATCAATGGTGGATACCTAACAGGGGAATGACAAGTCTCATTCATTTTGGTGGCCTTACTCTAGTTGGAGACCCAGCATGATGCAGTGTTTTGTGTGTTGGACCACAATCCTGCTGGGCCATGGAAACCCACCAGGTGACCTTGGACACATCACACACTCTCAGCCCCAGAAAACCTGTGATAGGTTCACCTTAGGATCACCATAAGTCAGAAAAACTTGAAGGCACACAACAACAACTCTAGTTGGATTATACCTGGGATTCCTTTCTACGACCTGTCTCCCAGATATCCTTAAACTCTAAGTCCCATTAGCTTTTGACACATTGGCTAATAGTGAAGCATGATGAGAATAGAAGTGCCTTAATATGTAGGCCACCAAAAGTGAACCAAAAATTCACTTAGAGGGCAGTGTTGTGCAACTCCTCATAACTTGTGGTGTAAAAATTACATTCTGTCTCCTCAATGGAGGATCTTGTCCTCTGGCCCAGATGTTCAGTGGCTTCCCTGTTGATAATTGCCTAGAAAAACCAAAGCCAGGACAAAGAGGCCTGGTAGCTCCCCATAGTGTGTCCCCCCTCCCAACTGAGGTTGATTCACTTTGTAGACTCTTCCCTTAACCCAGAAATGAGACATTAATTCACCAAAGTTTCAATAATTCTTACTGTATCTCCAAGGAGATGTGCACCATATGGAGTTAATTAGTAGCACAACAAAACAATCAATTAGTCCCTTAATTAGTTTTTTTCCCGGGGAAATGATAACAAACACAAACAATGCAGTCAAACAAATGTCCAATCCGCATTGATGGTTTAGTGGCCCCATGAAAGAGGCGTCACGCTGAGTCCTCTTAGCAGGCTTCGATTTATTCCAGACACATTGAGAGTAAACTTCAGCTTCTGTCCAGCCTCTGCCTTTAATCCCGAAGATCAATTATTTACCATATCTAAAGACAATGGAAGGGAAGATAGTGGGGGGAACTTCTCATGAAAGAAAGGGAGGAAAAGAGAGGAGAGCAGCAAATCCCTTCAGCAAGAAGATCACGGGAAGCCAAGTTGCTACAGAGCAGCAATTTGTGAGAATGAAAACAAACAAGCAGTAGTGGAATTGATAGAGTTTTCTACACATTATCACAGCGCTTGAGGATCACGTACAATAGCTGGACCTTCATTACTCACACAGATTAAGAAGATCAATAGCAGTTGTCTCGTCCATTAATTTAAGAGCTAACAGCTTGGTGCAAGGAATGGAACTCGCCCAACAGACGGCATAGATGGAGGCTTGCTTGGGAGATGTTGCCGCATCAGTGGTATGCAATCAGTAGTAATATGAAGACACACAAGAACCTCAGTCCTGTTGGTAGTCCCAGTTCTAGTAGAACTATTGAACCCTATTGGGTTTACCTATGTGTTGACTTACCAAATGATTCAGTAGGTCTGCTCTGGTCCAATAAGATTCAGATTCTTGTGTGTTTGCATGGCACACTTATACAAATTTCATACCACATTCATTGTCAGGGATCCATCTTCTGGAATTCTGGGATTTGTAGTTTGGTGAGGAACCTAAATTACAAGAGGGTAGATTTGAGTGGTCGCTGCTGGCTTTGATGTCAGTGGTGCAGTAAACCCACTGTGGGTTTTAGTCTGGAATTTTTTGGAGTTGCCCAAGATTGGGAATACAACTCCTCAAAGCATTTGTTAATTTATTCCATTTATTTATATCCCATCTCTTCCCTAACTCTGGGATGCAGGACCTTGTATAGCTTCTTTGCAATTCAGACCAAAACCTGGAGCAGATTCAATGACCTGCTGGCATGGAAGCTACTTGCTGCACCTGAAAGAAAGACCTTTTGAAAAAACAGGATTCAGATGGCAAAGGGAAATGATTTCACCTAATTATTATTATTATTATTATTATTTTTAAAGGCTGTATGAGCTGTTTGACAGGGGTATAAGCTGCGTTGGAGATTGGTGGACCTCTTTGGAGATCTTTAAGGGGAAGTTGGATGAGCGTTTTCCAAGAGTGCTTTAGTTCTCTATTCCTGCATAGCAAGGGGTTGGACTAGCTGGCCCCTTCCAGCTCTTAAGACCTGAAGAAATCTCCCCAAACCCTAAAGCAAAACTATCATTTTTTTTTTTGTGGGGCTGAGAGTATGTGATGCATACAAGGTCACCCAGTGGGTTTCCATGACTCAATAAAGAATCAACCCCTGGTCTCCAGGGACACAGTCTAATGCTCAAATCCCTACGGCATGCTGAAATCTTCTGTTTCTTGGCCTTCCTCTTCTCCAGATGAAATGAAATGGTAGCAATTCTTGTCCAACGAAGCTCATTCCCTGGAGGGTTCCCTTTGTGCAGAAGGACAGCTTTTCACAGGATGGGGGAAAGGAGGGTAGTCGAAGCCTTCCCGTGCCAACTTTATGCAATGTCAAAAAATAAATGTGTGAATTGTGCCCGAAAGCCATGTTCAATCTTGGGAGCGCTCTCTCTAAAAGGCAGCTTCTCGCCGACAGCCTTCTGGTTAGAATGCAAATATATGAGCTTCGGCGAAGTGACCTACGCTAAGTGGTTTAATGCAAGAGGCTGCGAGCAGCTCATGAATTCTGTATTAAGGCACTGGAGTTCCATGATGTTGCAAGCAACTTCCTAATCTTGAAACCGCCCCGTATTTATCACCGTCTCTCAAGGCACAGAGTATCAATATTTTTCAAATGTGGGGGTGCACGGGACGCAAGAAGGAGGAAAGGAAATTAACCGGTCGCTTTCTCCAGAGATCTTTTGTATTTGTCCCTTCTGCCATTTGAAACAGCCTCGGTCATCTTCATACGCACATATATGGATTAATACATGGAGGAGAGTGAACTGGTGGTAATTTACAGCAAATTTATTATATTTTTTCCCCTTCATTGGCAAGGCATAAAAGGGAACATAAAAAGAACTCTCAGCACTTTATAGATCTTTCTAACTCGGCAGGATCTTTATTTATTTTTTTTAAAGGTATATAGCAAAATTATTTTGCCAGCCACTCAATAGCTGTTCACTTTAGGCCAAGCTGTATGTTACACTAGAGCGCCTTGGTTGGAGTGTGCAGCCTTCTTTGTTTTGCCTGTAAAAGCAACTACCTCGAATCCATTTTAATTCACAAGCCAACTCGTGGGGCCCTCCTTGCTAGCTTTTCATGGGCAGGCAAAGACCTTTTAAGCTTTGCCAGGCCTTTGAGAGTTGACTGCCCCTGGGGAAAGGGCCTTTTATTTGCTGTGCTGTTAAATTTCCTGTTCTTTTTTTGAATTGTTTGTCTTGAACTACTTTTTGATTTTATGGTGAGCTTAATTCTATATTTAACTTTTAATTTAAAAGCTGTGTCTGTTTTAACTTTTGTTAAGTTGTCTTGATTCCCAATAAAAGTTCCCTCCACTTATCTGAACGGTTAGGGACCAGAGCTCTGTTAGAAAATGGAATTGGTTGAAAAGCGGAACCCACGTACTGTATGGCAGGGAGCATAAAGGACTAATGGAGGCTCATTTGGGAACAACTGCACCCATGCCACTTGCAAAGTCTCTCAGCTGGCTTGGTGCTTTTTCCCTTGCCTCTCAGCTCGCTTATTAAGTAGCATGTACATGCTAGCAGTCCCAAGCCAGCCTCCATAGGCTCTATTCTGGAAACAGAGAGCCAGCATGGCTAATTTAGTTAAATTTATTTAAATTAAATTTATTAATTTAAATAATAAATGCAAATTTAGCATTAGGCTACAACTCTGGAGACCAGGATTCGTTTCCCTACTTGGCCATGGAAATCTACTGGATGGCCTTGGGTGCATTACACACTCTCAGCCCCCAAAAAACCCATGATAGATTCACCATGGGGTCACCATAAATTGGAAATGACTTGAAGGCACACAACAACAATGTTGAAAACAAAGAGAAAGAAAAGATGCTGTTCATAAATTTAATAAAAGCCGGCTGAATGTCTAAATAGAAGTCCATTTGCGAGTTGTGACAATATACCACTTTTTCAAATGTTGCAAGGTTCCTTAGGTCTTCTGTGCATTGAATTATGAGATGGAGCAGCATTAATCTTCCAATACTGGATATTCAGTCTTTTGACAGTCAAGAGGGTGCAAAAAATCAATTTCCGTTGACTGTGCATTAACTTCCAAGACACAGGGAAATAAATTTAGGAAAGTATGTACATTGCTAAATATCAAAGAGCTTTCTAATACCAAATTCATATGTGTAATGAGTTCTACCAAAAATGAGGCTACTATGCGACACATACACAAAAATCCCTTAATTGTCCTTTCTTTGGTAGCATAGAGTGGAAAAGTGGAGTGCAGAAGGTCAACACGCTGAAAGCTGAGACAGCAGGGGGAGAAGGAGGAAATGTCAGCCTTGGCTTTTATTGTTTTTATGATGCTACTTAAAACCAATAAAATGTGTCAATTTTAGATGTAAACAATCAGAAGGTGGTCCAGTATGTGCCAATGACATTACAGAAAAGTGGAGCTCACCAGTGGGTTGCATTTCTGGCTGGTATTTAACTCACTGATGGGTTTGAAGGTCTCCTGATTCATTTTATGACCCAGTTCTCCAGGAACACCTTTGGTGAGGATCCAGCTGTTGTTTCTCTTTTGTTTTTTTCCCTCTGTCCCTCTGCTGCTAGGGGCTGCTCCAGATGTTATATCTCCATCCACCTCGATGCTTCACACATACCAATGTTGCCGTTTCTTGAGATGCTGTGCATAGTGGAGAATGCACATTGGCTGTTTCTGCAATCCCAGTGAATCAAGGCGCACATTGAAAGCATTGACTAGAAGTTCCACAGTATCCAAGAATGGGCAACTTGTATGGCTAGAATCTCTGTTGGTTAGCCTCAACTAGAACAGATCTATTCATAGTCTTGAAACATTGAAATCCGCAATATGATATAACATTCCATGAGGCAGTGCAAGTGTGAGAAAAACCCATGGTGTGAGTGAAACACTTGCATTTCTTAAGTTAAACCATGGCTTATTTTTCCACTGCAGGTGCTAAAGTAGAATGATAAAGCTAGGAAGATTGCAATGTCCTCCATTATGAGTACTAGTGTGGCTTGTTCCTGAGCATGTTTTATCTGTAGCTCTTTGAGCATGGCATAGCATTCTCAGATCTATCATATCTCTTGCTTACATAGTTCGTTCCTCTCCCCTCTCTATACCAGTTCCTTCTGAAAAACTTTGGTTTGACTCCAATGTAAGAGGCCGATGTTGTGGTTCCAGGGACTGCAAGAAAGAACCAGTTAGTAGAGTATGGCTTTCCTTTGCCTCCTGGTGCTTCAGGTGCTTCATCCACAAGTAAAGTGAACTGAGCCCAAACTTTTGTGTGCTATTGTTCTCAGAGCTTCTTGATCTTTTTCTCTAGGGACTTTGGGCCCCAGTGACGACAATCCTCCCCATTCAGGAAGATTGATTTCTTGTCACATAAGTTCAGCGGTTAAGAAAAAAGGTGCCTGTCCCGTTTTCCACACCTGTCATGTTGACTTCTATAATGAACCCGTTACACAGACCTCAGAAATGGATGGAAACCTTTTCTGACAGCCCTTGTCAAATGAAGAGGCAGGGAGCTGGGGGGGAACAATGTATTCAAGGCAGTGAACTTTCAGCACTTTTGTGGACAATGACAAGGAACTCAGGCTCAATCTTCACACCAGAGTAGGAGAGAAGGGAAGGGATGGGAAAAAAAATTGTGCTTATTTATTTGTATGGGGAATTTTTTTTGGCATGCGAAGCATATGTGTTTGCAAAGATAGAGAAGTGTAGCCTCATTTGATTGATGGCCCATTGGGACAATTTGCATCCCACCTTTTCCTTTGAATAAAATCACACAAGAAACCTTGTGCCATATTACTAAAAAGAAAATAAATTTTGCTGCTAGTCCCAAAAGCTGGTGTTCCCATGTCAGTGGGGCCAGTGAATCCACTCCAGATTTTAATGCAGGCTTTAAAGGAATTATCCAAGGTGCTGAACCCTCTGCCCAAAATAGGTTCGGCACCTAGGAGAGCTCCTTTAAAGCTATCCTGCAACCCAGAGTCAGTGCTCCATTGACAAGGGAAACATTAGCTACTCCTGAGTTGCAGCAACAGTATGTCCGTTGGATCAACATTCAAAAATTAATTCAGTATGTCTCCCCTACTGGGATAGGATTTTATCTGGTCATTGAAAAAAAAAACAGGTTTGGGATAATATGGAATTTTTGCTTGGATTTGGAGGATGGAATGGGATAGAAGATCAGAAGCACTGTGCACATTCCTAGAACGTGTACCACCGTTCTATTCTGGCCACACTCAGTCTAGACCGATTTTGTAAGTAAGTAGGGTCAGGCAAAGATTTTCTGGCTCCAGATAACTCCCTCCCTAAATCCAAGAACATGGTGGCTGAAGCAACTGAGGTGCTTCCTCCTTGGCAGGACTTGCCAGACACTGAAGAGACCGTTCCTCTGCCCTTTCAGTTCCAGCGAAGACAGAAGGAGAAATTCCATAGGAACTTGCTGTTATATAGAAGACACTGAATAATCAAGTATCTGACACCCAGTGACAGCCACCTACAAATCTCCCAGCAGTTGCTGGGAATCCTTGTTGTTCTTAACTGCTCTTGGGCTCCTCTGTTTCTCAGAACTCTTGGTTCCCGGATTGGCTACATTTAATGATTTCTTGTCTCATCCCTTTTTTGCTTTGGATACGTGGACTTTGTGGAATGATCTCTGAACTGGCTGAGGCCTTGTTCCTTTTTCCCCTTTTATCTTCATGGTTTACCTGAGCTTGAGCTGGACTGAATAGACTTCCCTGAAGCTTCTTTCTTTCAGTGATTCTGTGTCTCTGAACTTGTCATCTGCAGGGCATAGGACAGATAGTTCTTTTCAAGTTTAGACTAGAAACCAGAGTAGTTGCACTGTCCCACTGGTGTGGAAGTCACTGGTGGTCAACTGGCTGAATTTGACCAGAGATAAATGATGCAGCAACAAGTACCCTGGGCTCTTAGTTGATAGGAAAGGTTACTGCGACTTGGACATAAAAGCCAAAGTGCTTCTCAGCAGTCTTTTTAAAGAGCCTTGAAGAGAAACATATTTATTCCCCCTCTCTGGGGGGGGGGAGCAAACAAAACCCTCAAGCATTTTTAAGAGTAAAGCATTTGTTTGGGTAAAATTGTGAATATCGTCCAATGGAGCATTTGGGAATAGCAGTAGGATTAGCTTACACCTGGTGTCGATTACGATACCCCTTTTTGAAATAAATCAAATATCTGTTCTGTCTCTCACTTCCCCTTTGCTTTCATGTCTGGCTCTGCCAACACCGGCACTGTAAAATTTAAAGAGCTTTGGAATGGGCAATAAAGAGACATTACCCCACAATTGCACTGTTGTTTTTCATTTTGCAGGGGAGGCTGGTGGAATAAGTGAGTCTGATAGGGGCTGACCTTGGTGCTGACGTTAATAGGGCAGGAAGTGATCATGAAATATGCTCAGACCGCTGTAAGACAATTGAAAAGGCTTGTGGCTGGTTCTTTATGCCCTCTGTCTCCAAGGATGCTAGCTAGCATGCGTCCGCACTCAATAGTGGTAGCAGGTTGATGCCTCTTTAGCTGCTGTGGGAACCTTGAGACTTGTAGTTTTGTGAGATAGCTAGACTTGTGTCTGCTAGAGGGTTCCCATCCATTCCTTGAACTGTAGCACCAGAGCTTACAAGTGGAGAATCCCTAAATCCTTCATCACACTGAAAGTCCTGGGGTTCCATAGTATAGAGCCATGATAATTAAAGTGATATCAGGTATGTTAATTCTTGGATAATTTCCCCCCCCAAAGGAAACAGTGGTTATTTGCAGTTTGGGAATTTTTCTGTGCAAAATTCACACATGGTATTTTTGTGCAGAAAAAGCTGTTTCCTGTGCCAAGGCAACCACATCCAAATTTTGTATAGAATAAGTTCAGAGCTGCAACCATTCTCATCAGTCCAGGATTTTTCTCATCTGGCTTTCTTTACATTCAAGAAACTTCTTTAAAAAATAATTTTTTCAAATATTTTGAAAATTTCGAATATTGTTTCCATCCCTTGTTCAGATATCTAGCTGATGATACCTAGTAGGTTGTGAAACTGAGGCCATTTCTGCACTACACTGTTACAGTGCTATTATCCCACTTTCACCATCCTAAGGGATCTTGGGGTTTGCAGTTTAGGTTGGGACCTTTAGAATTCTCAGCCAGAGAGCTCTTTGGCCTTTGCTGCAAATTTCCTCCCCCAGAGAATAATCAGCAAGAGGGTAGCCCTGTGTCTAGGATCCTGGAAGCCATTTGTGCGCTGTATTATCTGAGATGCTTCTTTGACTCACGATGCCATGAATGTCCTCAGACTCTTCTCTGTTTTTGCAGGAGACATGAGGAATGGCACCCTGTCAACCCATCTCATGCCATTCTGAGCTCTCATTGCGTTTCTCCACTGATGCATTTCCTTCAGCGCTGCTCCATCCATCAGACAAAACATTTTGAGACAAGGGAACAAAACCTACAAAGCAAAACTTACGCTAGACCACGGCTGGGTGTGTTCTTTCAAGTACAGAAGATCATCCTCCATTTTAAGACCTGAAATGTGTTTCTGCTTTAAAATGCACACAGTGTTACAGCTAGAAAAACCCTCACTGTTCTGAGGTGAGGAGTGCGAGCTGCCCAGCAGCAACGAGGAGATAATTTGTCTGAAGCTGTGCTATACTATAGCACAAGCAACCTACCTGCAGCTGTTTAGACGTTTTGAATGACAACTGACACAAATCCCAATTGTCATGGTAGCAGATTGTCGTCCAAAACATCTGGTGGGGAGGTTGCCTACCTTCCACTAACAGATTGTGTGTGTTGTGTGCCTTCCAGTCATTTCCTACTGATGGCGACTCTAAGAGGAACCTATCACAGGGTTTTCTGGGGCTGAGAGTGTGTGATGCACCCAAGGTCAACCGGTGGGTTTTCATGGCTGAGCAGGGAATCGAATCCTGGTCTCCAGGGTTGTAGTCCAACGTTCGAATCACTATACCATGGTGGGTGCAAATAGTTGCTTTAAAAATTCCACCCTACTGTTAGGTAGGTAGAGAGTGGAGACCTGTTGGTGACTGATGCATGTGTACATATCGCTGTAGAAGCAGTTGGAAAATTTTCTCTGATGCAGAATGGCCATATTCAGCTCAAGGTTGTGACAACGGTGTGCATGCATTGCCCATTGAACATGGATGCACATTACATATTCAGCCGTCAGTCACATGTTTCGTATCTTGATTCAGTAGCATAACTTTGCCATCCAACACAAGAGTTGCGTAGCACGATTAATATGTAACCCTGCATGTGGAGGTTTATCCTATGCAACTCCATTGTGGGATCTTGGATGAAGAAAGAGGGAACTATTCCACCGATTTTTTCCAGTGAGATGAGGTCTCTAGAAGTTCCTTAGGGCAGAGACTCACTAGCTGTCAGAAACAAAGCCTCTTCCACCTTTTGCAGTAAATGGCAACCACAGCAGAAAATATTGATCTATTTGTCTCAATAGTTTCCTTTGTTTTGTACAAATTTTGCACAGTGTAACTCCTGATCTGCAAAGATTCTCATCAGTCAGAGATTCTTTTGAATGGAGTTTCTCAGTACTTGAAAAACATGTTCTTCAACATTTATTAACACTTTGAATGTTGTTTTCCATCCGTATAAACAAGCAAACTAAACTGAAATTCTCCATTCCTACAACACAGCATTGTTGAAGCTGTTCCAGGTTCTGAAATACCGTCTTCAGATGCTCCATTGACTGCTGCTCATAGTCATGGTAGGTCCTCTGTCTGTCTGTCTGTCTGTCTGTCTGTCTGTCTGTCTGTCTGTCTATCTATCTATCTATCTATCATCTATCTATCATGCAGCACCTAGAACCATGGTACCTGATGGCTGAGCCAACAAAGGGGTGGCGAATCCACTGAAGGCTTTAGTATGAGTGTTAAAAGAGATATCCAAGGTCAGCACCTTGGATAGTTCCTTTCAAGCTCAGACCAAAACCCATGGTGGATTCACTGCCCAGTGATATGGAAGTCACTATCTGCCACTGATATAAAAATGAATGGTTGGAAAATTTAGACTAAATCCTATGGTTATTCCCACTAGAAAATGCCCATTGAATCATTTGTCACTTGGTAAATCAAGTTTTTGAGAGCCAGAGTGGTGTAGTGACTCTGAAGACCAATGTTTTAACAGTTGCTCAGCCATGGAAACCCTCTGTGTGACCTTGGGCAAGTTACACTATCTCAACCTCAGAGGAAGGCAAAGACAACCCTCCCTTCTAAACAAATCTTGCCAAGAAAACCTTGTGATAGGTTCACCTTTGGGTCAGAAAGGACTTGGAGACACACAGCAACAGCAGCAACAAACCAACTTTTGTGCAGGTTCCACTGATTTAATAGATCTACTCTAACTGGGAGTAGAACAGCCTGTAAATTTACAGTGGGATGTGAACCTCGTTCATATTCTGAGCATGTTGTTGCAGCCAATATGTGAGAAAGAGACCGGCTGGAAGAGGGAAAGAGATAGGGGAAGAAGAGAATGTATGCAAATGTATTTGATGATAATACCCCAGGCCTTCTCTCCTTTCAAGACTACTTCCAACCACGGAAAACTCAACAGGACATATTCCAAGAAACAGATGCCTGCATAATTTTTCTCCAGATTTAAAGCCCATAAGGTAAACCTGGAAATGTGACTAAGTGCTCGGCTTGCCAATTGCTTTATTTCTACTAGATTCCGAAGGCTTTAATTTCCCATCACTCCAATCCATATTCAAGAGGATAAAACATCTGGAAGCATACATTTCCACTGGGTCAGAGAAACTAAGAAACAACCTGGGCAGTTTTCTGTACAGATTGCAGTTCTGAGTTTGAGTTATGGAGGGAGAGAGAAAGGGAATCTGGCTATGATTGTGTGTTATGATCCAAGTCATTTGTTGACTTATGATCATCTATCACAAGGCTTGTGACTTATGGTGACCCCACGAATTTCACAATGTTTTCTTAGGCAAAGAATACTCAGAGGTAGTTTTACCATTTCCTTCCTCTGAAATATAGCTTCCAGTATCTGGTATTCATTGGTGGTTTCCCATCCAAGTACTAACCAAGGCTGATCCTGCTTAGCTTCTAAGATCATAGAGGATTTGGTGCCTTCAGGATATTTAGTCACCTAGATGTGATTAAGATAGAAAAAAGCAATGTACACACACCCACATCCCTATTGGTACCAGAAGGGAGGTATGGAAGATTCCCAGTGCCTTACTTCCAGTTTGGGAACACAACCAAGCAGCGAAGAATGCCTGAATCCCACAGGCATTTGAGACTGAAGCAGTTCTGTTCACTAGGATCAATTTATACATTCGGGTCCAAAACATTAAGGGCAAGAGGGCTATGAGGTTGTATGAACCAACCCTTAATGACATAAGAACACTAGAATTCCAAATGTTTGCTCAAATATAACTTTCTGCATCTGGAGACTTCACCTTCGAATCTCCTCCTTTTCTTACTTTTTTTTATAACCTTGCTATATTTATTTATTTATTTATTTAAAAAAATGCCTTGACAAGAGTAAGTTTTGTTTTACCTAGTGAACAGCCTCAGGCTATAAGCGAAGAAGCTGGGATTTCACAGAGATAAAAAAACAAAAGCTAAACAGATGAAAATAGGTGGGAAAAAAATATGCCAGTGACAAGGTTTCTGGCTGGTAGCACAAACAAAAATCCCAGGTCAGTGTTCTCTGGCCAGTTGCAAAGAACAGGAAATGTTCTGGTGACAGCCACAGCAATATGCAATGGGAGCAAAATCGTACTATCGGTGTTGCGCCTTCTCACGCTGCATTGCTCCTCGCGTCTTCTCCTCTGCCATGATGGGGATGAGCTGCAGGCAGCTGTCAAGAGGGGAGCAAAGGGCTTTGCCAGAAAAGTCAAAGCTGAGCAATGTCCAGAAACTTGCCAAGAGAATACCATAGTGTTGAAGTGAGTCCTTATCTCGGACAGGAAGTAGCTTGTACTGCTTCCTGTCCAGAAAGGCCTAACTTGTTGCAAACAGACTTGTACTCTGGGGTTGAAATTGAGTCCCTCACCATACATGTTTCAATGGTCAGATGATCATATTGCTTTGGCTATGCATTAACGTATATTTCAGCCAAAATTCTAGACAATTATACTTAGTTAAGTAAGCTTAATTAAGTAGTGGCTTCTGGCCCAACCACCCCAATCCTGAACTAAACGGGGGGAAGCTGCCGTGAGCAGCAGAGGTCTGTTCTCCTCCTGGTTGGGACACAGTAGACTGACATTTGCACCCCTTTCCTTCCAGGGATCTCGGGTGTGACAATCAGAAGCAGGATGTCTGTCTCATTTCCTGCTTGAACCAGAGATTGCTGGTAAGAGTGGGACAGGGACATCAGTTTACTGTATGCTGATTAACAGGAGAGCAGAGCCCCGTAGCCCAAAGTGGCTGCTCCCCTGTGAGTTAGGGTTGGGGGACCTTTACAATCCCTATGTCTTCCCTACACTATTGCTATGATTGCGTCTAATAGGGATTGTGAATATGAATCAGTTATGGACATACAACTCTAAGGCCATTTCTGCAGAATCCTGGGGTTTGCCATTTAGGAAGGGGCATTTAGAAATCCCAGCCAGAAAGCTCTTTGGCCTCAGGAAACTACAAACCCCAGAATTCCACAGGAGGTTGAAAATGGAATAATAGCACTTTAACAGTGTCGTGCAGAAATGGCCTAAGTTACTCATTTGTAACTGTGATTGTGAATTCCAACCATCAACTTCAAGGAAACATCTTTTTAGGAAACATATTCAGCTATATTAATGTACATGCCTGGAATGTGTTAATCTCCTCTGTTATTTCCCTTACCTCTCTTTTTATTTTTTTCCTCCTATTCTTTCCTCCCCCCCCCACTTTGTAACCATGTTTTAAGAATTCATTTCTTTGCTATAAAAAGGTGTGAACCCCAGTGGGCTTGCCTGTGCCCCATAATAGCAGGCACCACTGTGGTGAGACAACCTCCAGGAATGGGAGCTGCACCTTCTCCAGGTGTTCTACTTCTTCTTTGAGGTCTTTAGGAGGAGAGCTGACAGACAACATGGTCTAGTAGTCTGAGTATTGGATGAGGATTCCAGGAGCCCAGTGATTTGAATCCCTGGTCCACTGTGGAAACCCACCGGGTGATGTTGGGCAGATCCCGCTCTCTTAACTTCAGAAGAAGACAATGAAGAACTCTTGCCAAGAAAACTCTAGTAGAGAGTTGGAGTCAACTTGAAAGCACATAACAATGACCACAAGAAGGAAGACAGCTACTTCATTTTGTTTAGGCACCGGGACTTCTTCTCCTTCCGTACCTTTGGAGACCACCTCTCATCAGATGGAATGTGAGATGAGGTCCAGAGTCTTCACCCCTGACAACAATGTCCTGAGCGATGTGTTGCCACAGTTAACAGCTCTCTGTCTCTTACGGCTGCTGTGTTGCTGAATTATTTAAGTCCCGGCGGTAGCCAATTATGCAAATCCGATTATCTGTTCAGGGAAGCTTAGCTGGAACAGCTTGTAGCTGTAATGCTTCATATTCCCCACCATACCCACCACCCCACCCCAGCCAAGCCCAACAAATTACAGTTGAAAGGGACTTGTTCAGATCGCGAACACACCCATGTCAGTTAACATGTCAGCTAGCAAGCTTTGGGATCATTTAACAATCGCTCTTTCATCTGCATTGTGTCTCAGAACAAACGCGTCACACCTTCAGGTTGAGGGCAGGCAGGGATCTTGGAAGGCCTAGGGGAAAGCTGGCGAGGGGAGATAGACTGGAAGGGGAAATAAGAGGGTACCCCAGGGGGTGGATAATTTTCAGCCTCTCTCAATTTACCAAGCTTATGTTTAGTTTGTCCTGAATGCAGAGGCTGAGATCCCGCACTGGGCATAATTTTATGCTCAGGGAGTCAGGGGGAAGATTATGACATTGTACGAGCAAATATGAAAGCCATTTCTGACATATGGCAACCCTAAAGTGAATCTTAGGGTTGCCATAAGTCAGAAATGATATAAAAGCACATAACAAGAATCAATAGGAATCAGACAAAAATCTTAACAGATACAGAAGCAAAGCTTGTCCAAGCTAGCCTTCTCTCTAGTGAGATAGATTTCTGTGTGAAAGGTCTATATCATTTTCTGCATGGATGAGAATTCAGTTGTTTCAAATCCAACCTAAAGTCTGAAGTGGTACAACCTGCACCCAGGTTGACCTTCTTAGTGTGAACCAAGCCTGTAAGAGTCCATTGTACAACAAATATGACCAGGGGAAATGGTTTTTCTAACCTTGCTCAATCTCACCAAGAAAACCCTGTGATAGGTTTTCCTTAGGGTCACCGTAGGTTGGAAATGACTTCAAGGCTCACAAAAGCAGCACCAAAAATTATTTTTAAGGGTTTTGAGAGAAGCAGCTGATCACAGGTCAACAGCTCCCAGGTTTTCTGTCCAAGTCCATGGCCTGCTTCATTCTTATATGAGCAGTAGTTATGAGCATCACGTGCATCCAATAGCAAGCACCTAGCTAACCTTGAGAAGAATGACTGGTGTGGGACCCCAGTTGAACTGTGGGTCATAGAATCATAGAGCTGGAAGGGGACCCATAGAGCACAGTGCAACCCCCGCGCAGTGCAAGAAACCCTGCCCAACCTGTTTTAAAAGATGTCCAAAGAAAAATGTCCATTATGATGCCCCTAAGGACCCCAAAGCCAGAGTTAGCCCTGGCTTTCTTTCTTGAGGACCATAGCTCTCCTGTGATCTTCTTCTCCCATATTTAAAGCTAACAGATCTAGCCATCTATATAAGCAAGAGAAGCAAGACAGCGCTTGGCAAATTCTCCTGCAGTGCCACTGAGAGCACAAAAAGCATTCCTCTCAAGTGCACTTTGAAGCCAGACTTCTTTCCTTCCTAACTAGCCTGGCACATCCCATTGAGAACGGGGAGACTGCAAATACGTGGGCATTGATGGTGCTTCTAATTGCTCTCCTCATTCTCTCTGATTTGTCTAACAGGAGGGACCGTCTAGGGTTTCAGTCTCTGCGAAACAAGCCAAGTTGCTTGAGATTTCCTGCTTTGTGTGTCTGCTGTTATCTCTTCCCCCTTGTTACATGTTTAATTGATCTCTTCTTCCTCCCCCTTCCATCAGCTCAAATGACTGCTCTTAGGAACTAGTCAGCAATCAGGCGAGTCTGTTCTTTCATGTGCCAACCCTCCCGGGAACTGTAGGAAACACTGACTGCTCATTGCAGGAAATAGAGGGAAAGGTCTATTCTGGCTCAGCAAATAGTACCAAATGTCCAGCTTGAAGGTATGCGAACAGAAAACACGCAAGAAGCTATTCTGTCCTGAAGTTGAGGCAAGGAAGTTCCTAAGGTCCAAAGGCCACTTTCTCGTCCCAGGACCTGCCAGGGATCCCAACACCTGACCTGTTGAGAAAAACCTGCAATCTTGAAAGTGGCTGCAGGACCACCTCTGACATTCTGAACGTGGATTCTAAAAACTTTCTAAAAAGGTGTGCACATGGCTGGGGGTGGAATTCTTCACTAAGGCCATTTCTGCCCTACATTGTTATAGTGCCATTATTCCACTTTCAACATCCTGCAGAATTCTGGGTTTTGTAGTTTACTGAGGCCAAAGAGCTCTCTGGCTGACAATCCTAAATACCCCTCCCTAAACTGCAAACCCCAGGATTCCATAGGATGTTGAAAGTGAAATAATAGCACTATAACAGTTTAGTGTGGAAATGGCCTAAGTTAACCACAGACATAGCGAGCATAGCCACGTAGTGTGGAATGCTGGAAAGGAGGATCCCATTGATTCACACCACTGTTCTAACTCAGCCTCCTAGGAACAGAGCAAAAGCAATCTTCAACAGACCTTGAGGAGGTAAGCAATCCAAACCCTGCGCCTGAATGTGTAATCATGTCAGGTCTGCGTTTGCCTCCGTTCTCCATCTTTAAATTTCAAGTGCTTTCCATCAGATTTATAATGAACTTCGTGAAGTTTTGGAAGTCCTGATTCTTTTTTAAAATGAGCCAAATAAAATTCTTACCTGTTTTTGCCAAAGAAAAGGAATAAAGTCCTTTCAGCCTTAAAATCTTCTTCCTTCTTCTCCGCCTTCTTCTTCTGTCCCCCTGTAGAAAGAAGAGATGAAACGTTGGTGCCCGTTAGCCCAAAGACTCTTGGAATTTGTCCATGTCTTGCTGGATCAGTTTCCAAATGAATCTCTCTACTGTCTCATTGAGGTTTCTCAGAGGAAGTCGTTTGAACTGTATTCATCTTCCTACCTGCTGTAGGCTTTGGCTAAGAAGTCTTTTTATAAAACCTGAGGCTCAAGCAGAATATGTTTTCTTCCCTCTGAACCCCAGAAGAGGCCTGTTTTTACTGTGAAAAAGCCAATGTACCCATATGGAAGAGGTTGCCTGAAGCTTGTAAGTAAACACTGATGAAATGAGGGAAGGATTCCCCTTGCATTTAGCAGAGGAGGCTTGTATTTATTCCTTAATGTTCTGACCAAGAATCGCAAGAACTCTATGGCATCCTTTCCCAACTGGGGCAAGTTGTTGGACTGTCATTCTCATTATCCACAGTCAGTATGGCCAGCACTTACAGGGTGATGGGATTTATAGCACAACAACCTTCTGCAAGAAAATAACTGAGGAAGGACTAAGGCCATTTCTGCACTAGAGTGTTATAATGCTATTATTCCACTTTCAACATCTCTTGGACTCCTCAAAGGCCCCTCCTTAAACTGCAAACCCCAGGATTCCATAGGATGTTGAAAGTGGAATAATAGCACTACAACAATCTAGTGTGGAAACTGCCTAAGTCCACATGTAGATTACTCTACGAGGGATTTTGCTGGGATTTCAGGGGAGGGAAAAAAATACAAGTTTTGATTGTTTGGAATAAGTGTCAAATCGTCACTGCATTGTGGGTACAGTGGTGGCTCTAGGTAGATTTAAGATCAGAGAGGCATTCAATCTGCTCTGCTCTTATACTATTTTTTTTTAAAAATCAGAGTGGTCCAAGCTGCCCTGAAATAGGTTCAGCACCTTGGACAGCCCCTTTAAAGTTCAAATGGGAGCCCAGTTCTGATTTAACACAGCCATGGCACCCCAGCTGTGGAATGCCTGACTCTCTACACTGTTATGCTGGTATTATTCTGCTTTCAACATCCTGTGGAATTCTGGGATTTGTAGTTTCCCTGAGGCCAAAGAGCTCCCTGGCTGAGAATTCTAAATGCCCCTCCCTAATCTGCAAACCCCAGGA
The DNA here is from genome assembly GCA_030412105.1 of Cyclura pinguis. NCBI lineage: Eukaryota > Metazoa > Chordata > Lepidosauria > Squamata > Iguanidae > Cyclura > Cyclura pinguis. Next base: position 3,529,348 of record CM059613.1, read on the forward strand.
TTTCATAGGAGGTTGAAAGTGAAATAAAAGCACTGTAACAGAGTAGTGCAGTAAGGTCCCAAGTCAGGTTGGATTTTCCTTCATGCCTTCTTATGCTAAAACAGACTAAGGCAGCCCTCTCCTTTTGGGCTTCTTTTTGCAAAGGTTACAGAACTGGGATTTTTGAGAAATGTGCTCAAAAGAAAAGGTATGTGTGTGGGGGGAAAGCAGCCACACCAGTTAGCAGGGTAAGGTGTAGGAGTGACCTTCAGCCACACAGACTTTGCTCCTTCCTTGTCCCTCAGCCTTGTCCCCATTTTATTTGAACAGATTTTATTTGAAAATAATAATAATAATAATAATAATAATAATAATAATAATAATATATTATTGAACAGATTTTGTTTGAACAGATCCAAAAACATCACAAATCACGTAAGAAAGGCCAGTTAAATACTAGTAATAAACCCAGGCTTTGCTTGTGACTGTGGAGACAATCCACACTTGCGGACACTCGGCCAAAATAGAAGCATAACAGTTATTCACACGGGTGTGCACATGCATGCAAAAAATATTCAGTTTCAAAAGGACAACATTTATATTGCCTCAAAAACCACACGGAGGCCGGTTTTGATTGTAAACGATTAGTGCCGACCGCAGCGATGTTTTAAAAGCGGCACATTTGCATGTCGTTCACCTGCAAGTGGTCCTGCAGGACCGGGAATTAGAGGCTGGCCGTGGAAGCGCCTTCTTCCCAGTTTCTGAGCTGGGTTGGGATTTCAGTGCAGGCTCAGGCGGACTGAGGCGGGCCTCTCTTTCAAGGCTTCTTCTTGCAAGGGGACAGAATTTGGACTTTCAAGAACCGTGCTCGAAAAGGAGGGGGGAGAAAAACAACGCCGCCCCACCCGTTGGCAGGGGGAGGCCGTGGAGCGTCCTCCGGCCCCCTGGACGCGGTCCCTTCCTCGCCCCTCGGCCCCGTGCCCGTCGTACCCGGCCAAACCGGAACGACTCCGGCAGCCCCCCGGGGGAAGGTGAGGGAAACGGGCTGCCTGAGGGACCCCGGCGTTGCAAACCTTCTAGCCCCTCCTCATTTAACAGCCTTGGGGGCTGGTCCTTCTGACACATTTTTTAAAAACTGGGGTTTTTTTTGAGAAGGTAAGACCGGCACTAGAAGGCCCCCCAGAACAGGGCAAATAAAGCTACACGGGTTTCCCTCCCTGCCTCGCGGCGAGCGAGAGGGAGAGCTCTCCGGACCGCGCGATGAGGGGCAGCGGGGCCAGGTGCGGCTTCTCCCCTCGCTGTCCCCCGGCGACGAGACAAGGCGTGCCCGGGAGCGCTCCGGCTTCTCCTCTGCGCCCCCTTTCGGCCCGAAGGCCTCCCATCCCCTCAGCCACAGCTCCCGCGAGTTACTTTTTCACGCAACAGTTACCAGAACCCTCCAGCCGCTGTAACCAGCGTGCACGCCAGCTGCTGGGTTGGGGGAACTGCAGCTTTGAGAAAAAGGGCCTTGCGCAAGTTTCCTCTGACATTAAGGCCATTTCTGCCCTACACTGTTATAGTGCAATTATTCCACTTCCAATATCCTGTGGAATTTTTGGGTTTGTAGTTTCCTGAGGCCAAAGAGAATCCTAAAGGACCTTCCCTAAGCTGCAAATCCAGGATTTCACTGCATGTTGAGAGTGGAATAATAGCACTATAACAGGGTAGTGTGGAAATGGCCTGAGGCAGCCCCGTCATCCCTCACTAGCATAACCAGTTGTGGTGGATGGTGAGATTTATAGTCCAACATCTGGAGGGCGGCATATTTCCTATCCTTCTCGCAAAGGTCCATCTGTGTATCAGTGGTTCGTTGAGAATGACCAAACGAGAAGCGTGGATTAGGGACCGGGGGGGGGGGGGAATCGTAACTTTTGTAGCCTTTGCATAGAGAGATCAATCAGTTATTAAAACTAGGAAATCTCTTTCAACTCTGATGGATGTTCCCCCCTCCCCACAAAGCAGCCGCCTAGCTTACAAAAGGAAATTGTTTTTTCCCTTTCATCCAATGTAGTTTAAATAAATAGGGAGCACTAATAAAATTGCCTGGGACTTATTTTTTTTTAAGGAGTGCATTCTCTCTTTCTCTCTCTCTCTCTCTCTCTGATTCCACTAAGCTCATATTTCACAGACGTCATTATAATGCTGATACCGGCAATATAAACCTAAGCTAATAGACAAGAAATTGTATAATAGCAGGGGAAACAAAAAGGAACCAATCATTATAGCAAAAGGTTGTCAGCCAAGCCAGCGGTAAAATAAAAGGTTTGGGCATCTGGCATATTCTCAAGAGGTGACGGTGTTTTTCCACTGATGTATGAATCAAGCAATTGAATGTAATGTTACTCTGGGTGAAAAAGGAACAGTGTGTTTTTAATTTTTTTTTTTTTTGTAAACATCCAAATAGTGTAAATGGATGACTAAATAACAGAGAATACCGCTGTGTTCTTCTTAGGGGGGAAAAATAATCTCATAAAAAATAAAATGGAAAGGAACATCTTTTTGTTTTCAAGAGCACTGAATGGTGTCTGCGCTGCTAAACTCCAAGATCACACTAAGCCAGGGCATGATTTAGAATCCAAACCACGGTTTGAGCTTCCTAAACAAACCATTGTTTGAAGCTAGTACTGTCAATCTCATTTCTCTTTTTGTTTTTTTCCTTATTTCTTTATCGTATGCAAGAGGAAAGGACTGCAGCAGTTTTTGCAGAGAGTTTGGCCACATTTTTCATTTTCATATTGTGGTGAAAAATTCTTTTGCAGAACCCACCCCCCTTTTTTTTTGGCACAGAAAATAATGCATTGCATGCAAAATGTGCTGTTTTCTGCACAAAAACACAGGACTGAACTCTATCGGTAATTCCAACTAGAACAGACCTGCAGAATCACTAGGATTTATATAAGCTTTTTCATTTTGGATTAAAATGTTGTATTTCGCATTAAAAATTATTTCTGAAATTTTTGCAAAAATATCCTGAAATTAAAAAAAAAAGTGAGGGGGATAGGACATACAGATGCACAAAAATTCTTGGATTCTTCCCCCAGTGAGGAGAATACTTATGAAAATTTTCATTCTCCCATGCAAGAACAATGGCAACCTTATGGGGAGCAGGGGCCCTTTCTCCCTCCAAAGTCTTCCATGGGCCATTCCAACAACAGAAAGCCCAAATCCCTTATTGTCTCTCTCCAGCCCCTCCCAAAATGGCAGCAGGAAGTGACCTTGTGGCACTCCCAGTTGCCATTTTGAGAGGGGCTCCAGAGGATAATGGAAACATTTGGGGAAGTGCAGGAATTTGTGGTCGAGGTTAAGGTTTGGGTATAAGTATGTGTTTTCATGGAGTTGGGGGGGACTGTCTGTGTTGATTTGGAGTGAAATTTGCTTGAAATTCTTACTGATAATTTGTTTATTTGGGGGGAATTGGAGGGCTTTGAAGGCCTGGGGGGTTCAGGGCCCATGAAATTGGGCTCCAGGGCCTATGGGGTACACTATGCCCACTCCAATATAAGCAGAATAGCACATCCCTGTTAGAAATATTCTGATTGCAAGCCATGACTGAATACTAAGGTCCTTCCTTTCCAGCGCAAAATGTCAAGAGACTTTCCTTGCCAACGGGAGATGTCTGAGCTTCTGGATTTGCTCTCTCCAACCATGGCAGAAGGGTTTAGACAAGTGGATTTAGTCTATTAAAGAGGCATGTTCTGGGTGTTGCTATGAGCAGCCTTTCAGTTTTCTGCTTTCTCATACCAATCCCGCCGGAGCCAAGATCTCGCTGCCAGTATCTTCAGACAGCAGAAACTTGAGAAGCAGATTTTACTAGAAATGCCCTCTTTGGAAGGACCGTATGGGACGAGGGCCAGAGTCCAGCTGGTGTGCTAGGCTAGGGTGAAGAGCCTGTCAAGCTGTCTGTTAAGGCAATTTTGGGAACTGTGTTAGCGGCAGCAGTGGGGATGCTAGAGAAAGCAATCCTTATCGTCTGCATCTCAGCCTCCTGTCAGAGATGGCTTTTGTTCTTCTTTTCTGCCCCTGCTCATTACTGCACCCATAACCATTCTGCCATGCTAGTAATGCAGCTTCCACTACCTGTGCTGGGGTTGGGTTGCCAGGCTGAAACTGGAGAGGGCTTCCGTAATCACTCCCTGTTGCAATGAAGGGCCTCTCCTGGGCCTAAATTGGCCTGAGAAATACTCCTGGCATCTCCTAGAAGGCCTTTTGGGATGGATATATCTCTATCTACCTACCTACTTACCTACCTACCTATCTATCTATCTATCTTGCTATCTATCTATCTATCACAAACATTTTGTTTAACCCCTGGGTGCAAATGCCCTCCACACCCACTGGAAAGTATTTGGGGCCATTTTGGTGTGATTTTTGACCCCTGGGGCTGCAGAAAGGGTCCTGAAGCCCACATGTGGCCCATGGGCCAAACTTTGCCAACCCTGCTTTAATGGCTGTGTAGATGAGGGAACGTCCACAGAGGTTGCTTGTCGTGCAACCAGACAGCAAGCAACACCTGCTGAAATTCCTTTTTCTGTCATTGTGTGCCTTCAAGCTGGTTGTGACTTACAAAGACCCTAAGGTGGACCTGTCATGGCAAGCTTTGTTCAGGAGGAATCTGCTGTTGCTTCCCTCTGAGGTTGAGAGCGTGTGGCAAGGACAACATCTCATTATACAGTAGTACCTAGATAATATGGACGCTCAGTTCTTGTGTTTCTTTTCTCCCCAGCACATGGAATGAAGTTCTCATCTCCAGGAACTTCCACAGTTAGATTTCTTATCAGTATGTGCAGGTCTTAAGCAGCATACAAAGACTAAAATGATATGCATTATGGTGCATTATGTATTTATTATTATAGAATTATGCGTTGTCTCTTTCATTTTAAACTTACATTTATTCATGTGTAGCCCCAAAAGGAGGCCATTGCATTATATGTAGGCTGGGATACGTAGGGCTCTTTTCGAAAATAAAAACCACCATCCACTGAGCGCTTGGAGACAAGTCTCTCTTTTTTTAACTGTACATACCCAGTTGTTCCAACCTCCTGTTGGTAGACTTGACACTAAGACCTTTTGAAAAAAACGGATGGGGAAGAGAAAAGGAGAAAAGGAGGAGGAGGAAGTAGTGTTGGGTTTGCACCGAAGCAACTGAGTATTAATTATAAATAAAAAAGAAACTGTGAAGCTTGTCAGAACTGACCCCTTCCCACTTTCAAGGAGATCTGAAACTTTCTTTATCGATCGTGCTGAAACTTTCTCTCATGTCCTCCCTGCTTCTGCTCTACCTTCCAAGAGAGATCACAACACCGGGCCGGCTTGGCAACTGAAGAGGCCTTCCCGCCTCCTTGGCACGTCTGAGGAAAAAAGGAAGCGTCCAGCCACCAAATCAAACCCCTTCTGCCGCTTGGTCTTCACCTTGGTTTCCATGGCACTGGCGATGATTAAGGGGTGTTGAAACAGCGGGGGCCGGGAAGACAAAATTTAAGCAGCACCTTTCATCCCTTCTCTCGCCCCCCCACTTTCACATTTTGCACGTGCAAGGAAAGTGTGGTCGGTTTCAGTCAAAAGAGGAATATAACCTGTGGCCCAATTCCAAATCAGGTGGAACGTGGGAAGACACACACACACACACACACACACACACACCCCAACCTTGCTGGGTTCTTTATGCATGTGTAATTATTGTGGCCAGAGATTAGAAAGTTAGAATAAAGTTAGCATAAAGGGATTCTTTGTGTTTGTTGTTGTTATACGAAAAGCAAAGAGGTCTAGGAACAGCCAACAGAGGCAATCTAGAAAAGGGACAAACGTCTCAGGATGTTGGAAAGAGAGAGAATTTTATTCTTGAAAACATTGCAATGCATTCCAGCCTAGAAATTTTTTTGTGGCCTTCTTCGGAGGATGTTAAATTATGTATTTTAACAGTCTTCTAATTCTTTTCTATTGTTTAATTATGTTTCAACTTTTGCGTTAGGTGGGTTTTAATTGGAAGCTGCTTTCAGTCCCAAACTGGGAAAAAAGTGGGATATAAATAAAGATGATGATGATGATGATGATGATGATGATGATGATGATGATAGTAATAGAAAAAAGGACCCTTGGATTGGTGCTTGAGGTATCTGCTAAGAGATATGGAAAAAAAGGTAACAGAAGAGGTTGCAAAGTTCATCTTTTCTGCTATCAAAACTTGTAGGACTCTATTACAATTCAAAATATGACTGGGAGTAGATAATGGAAAAATAACATAGAATAAATTAAAATTAAATTAAAACTAAATTTAAAATAAATAAATAAATACATGGTGGAATAAAGAGAAGTTTATATTGGTTATGCTTTAGTGGAATATTTCTGTTTTTTGTTCCCCAAACAGCTATGTGCATAAAAAAAACACACATGTGCCTGTCTGTTTTTTTTTTAAATTTATTTTTGTGTGTGTGCAATTCTCTCTAACACACACAACTCACAGGGGGATGTAAGAATATTGGGCAAGAACTGCACAGAAATATTGGTTTTTTCAGCAGCAGCAGGAAAACTGAAAATTATTTGTCCCCACTGGCAAGGATGAAACAGTCAAATATTAGCATTCCTACATTCCAACAGGAGAGCAATGTTGCTGAGATGAAGCACAGACGGTAGAAACCATCTCCAAGTGCATCACTTACAGACATCTGCCTGTCGCCTGGCTAATGGAGAGGCTTTAACACATGGAAGAAGGGAACGGAGAGATGCTACGCAGAGCCAAGATGTATGAGATGGGGTCTACATGGTGCCGGTTGAGTGAGAGGGAATCCAGTCGTCATTAGATTCCTATTGCAAGAATTCATCTTGTTTTCTCTCCTTTTTCCTGTGGCCAATATATATTTGAGAGCCTATCAATAGTACTTGGACAGGGTCTATTGTAGTGTCGGGTGGTGTGATATTAAATTACAGCTTTATCGCTGAAGTCAGCAGTTTCTTGGGTCAGGAGGGAGAGAGAAAGAGAGAATAAGAAGCAAGGTGGAGAAGCAGGGATGTCATGACTGGGGCATACGTTGTTCAATGTGTCAAATATCCAATGAGAATAGAAGACCACCAATAATAGTACAGTAATGTTAAAAAAAAGATAAGTCACATATGAGAACCAGCATGGTGTAATGGTTTGAGCACTGAACTATGACCCTGGAGACCTGGGTTTGATTCCCTGCTCAACCATGGAAACCACCAGGTGAACTTGGGTATGTCACATACTCTCAGCCCCAAAAAACCCTGCAATATATTCACCTTAGAGTTACTGTAAGTCAGAACCAGCTTGAAGGCACATAACAACAAATATTTCATTAATGAATACCAACTAGGGCCTGAATCTATAGTTAACTCCAACCAGAGTATACTCCCCTGAATCAATGGAATTTATGGAAGTCAGTGGTTATGAAACTTTGGTTCTCCAGCTGTTTTGGACTTTGACTCCCAGAATCCCTAGCCAGCTTGGCCAACAATCAGGAATTCTGGGAGCTGAAGTCCAAAACACCTGGAAGCTTGGGAACCACTGATGTAAGTATCATCTTACTGAGCTGCCATTGATTCAAGGAGTCAAGTCTACTTGGGATTGACAATGGCCTTTAGAACCAGAATTTGGAAAAGGGTATGGAACTGGTGAAGAAATTATATTCAGAGCACTCAACATGCCCAAACAGACAACTAAGTGAGTAAAACCAGAACCCTCCAGATGTATCTGCCCTCCTAAATTTGCCATTGATGCCCATCTAGGACTGGGGTAGCAATTTTAAAGTTCTCCAGATGTTGGTGATTTACAGGTCCAGCATTCCTTACCATTGACTCTACCTGCTAAACTTGCAGTCGTATACCATCTGGAGGCCTGCATGACTCTCACCTCTGATGGAGGGGGGGACTCCTGTGTCATCTCAAACCTGGTGCCTCAAAACTCCAAGAAGATGAAGAAAGTAGGTTCCAAAGGTAGCTCCCTATGCCGTTCATTGGTCTTGAAGTCCTGAGTTTGGGAATCATCAAGCATCTCAAGTGTGTGGTTGAGTGATTATTAAGTATGTGAAGAATGCTTATTCATATTTTTATGCTTGATAAGAAGGATGTCTTTGCATTTGGGGCAAACTATAGAAGAAAAGGAGGACAAACATGAGGTCCTCCACTTTTTAGGGGTTCATTTGAGAAGAGGAAGGAACTTCAAAATTTGTTGTTTTTGCTGTGAGGTCAACTTTGTCTTATGGAAACCCTATGAAGGAGAGACCTCCAACAGCCTTCGACATCAGCAGGAGTGGTAGACTCAGAGTTGTGGCTTCCTTGATTGACTCAGATCCATCTGTAAAGCGGTTGTCTTCTTTTCCTACTGCCTCTCCCCTCCACTGAGCATTATTGTCTTTTCCAAGGAAAACACATCATCTCAGGATACATCCAAAGTACGATAGCCTCAATTTACTCATTTTGGTTTCTAGGGAGAGTTGAGGATTTATTTGCTCTTAGACCCATTTAGTTGTCGTTTTGGTAGTCCATAGTATCTGTAGACATCTCCTTCAGCACCACATTTCAAATGAATTGATGTCTTTCTACCACTTTCTTCACTCTTCTGAAAATTCAGATTTTTTTTCTGTGCCGGATGTTGGATCTGTTTTCCACTGAGTGTTGAGTGAAGATGACAATATCATCATGTACTCTAAAGCAGTTCTTCTGTGGCCTCTTGGTTGAAAGAGACACATCTTTCTTACAATTTAGAGCTGATATTAAATAGGTTGGTAAAACGCGATGTTTCATTGAATGGCCATGATGTCTGGTGGTCCCTCCTCTTCCTCCTCCTCTTTCTTCTTCTGTTAATCACAATTCAAGCCCCTCTAATATAGAGAAATAAATAGACAGGTAGATAATTTTCCTAGATTGGATCTCAATAATATTTCATTCCTACTGCTTGCCCTTAAAAAAAAAAAATTAAAAAAATAGATTTTTTCCTCTCCCAGCTCAGTGGGTGATTTGTTTTGCGTTAATGCCTTTCATAACTCATACGTCGCGCCATTAAAAATTAATGCTCAACCCTGACATAAACAAATGAAATTTGTATTATTAATGTTTTACATAGGTAAGACTTTGTAATAACAGATTCATCAAAACAGACTGTTTTAATTAAAAGACTCCCTCCTTCCCTAAACTGATTTCAGACATTTATTTAGGGTGATGGTTAAAAAAAAATAATATGACAGAAGAGTGAGTGAAAGATGGGTCAGGAATAGAAATCCTGTTCTTTTTTCAGTTGGATGTGTGAATTGTTGCTGGGAATATTTAACTCCCAAACCCTCAATGAGTGCAGCTGAAGCTGCTGAAATCTGGGACAACAATGCTCACAGTCCTGTTAGCGGCTTTATGTGCATAAATCTCTTTTTTGGACTGGGCACTGGGGGATTTTGAATGGCCCAGGGATGGGCTTAACACAGCCTGTGGACTACATGTGGCCCTTGCGACCTACTTTTGTGGGCTGCAAAACCCCCACATCAATCCCCAAGTTTCCCAACCTGCAATTATTTTTAAAAAGGTGGTGGAGTTTTCAGAGAATTTCTCTCCAAAACCACACAGAAAGCCCTCAAATGAAGAAAAACATGCATAGTTAGCCCACTCAATACAACCTCACACTACCCTTAAACACCTTTGTTTTCCTCTGCAGTCCCTCTCAAAATGGTGACAGGAAGTGACACAGTGTCACTTCCTGTCACCATTTTGAGAGGGACTGCAGAGGAAAATGGAGACTTTTAACCTTGTTATTGTTGGAAAATTCTAGCATTGTCTCTCTCCCCATCTTTTTGTTCTAGGACAAATGGGGCTTAGCTATCTTAGAGTTTCTTTTTCCTTTGCATGTCAAAGCCCTTTGCCTTCCCACCTAAAGCCTCAACTCTTGCTTTTTGTGCTATTTAAATGCCTGGCTATGGTATTTGGGTGACCAAACCATGTGACTCAGGATGGACCCTGGGGTCATCAGCCTTATATAAAAGACCACGCTTCTCTATTTTTTTTCCAGTGTGGCCTATGTGACGGTGTGGCCTGGAGAGGTACATGGGGTAAGATGTCCAGATGTCCAGCAACCACAAGATGCTCCCTGGGATTTTTTGGTGGTTCTCCATCCAAGCACTTAGCACCATGATTAGCTTTCAAAAATTGAATGAAATCTTGTACATTCAGGGGAGAATGGAGAATCACACTTTCTTGCAAAGGATTCTGGGAATTCTGCCTGGCCTTCTTTTCTTATCTATCAGATCTAACCATTAAACCCTTCTAGCCATGTCTGGTTCATTTCTAATGAGACTTTCACAGACACACAGCAAATAGTTTGCACAAACATGTGACAAAAAGATATTTGAAAGAAAATAAAACTCATCTCCATCCGCTGCTGCAGTGAAAATATCTCTGGAGAGGATGAACACAACATCTGTTTGGGCTAAAGCAGAACAGCTCCACTCCAAGAGTTCAGCGACTAGATTATAATGAAATTGTAAAACTTTTATGCCAGGATGATGCATCAAGATTATCTATAATCCCATACCAAAGGTTTTCTGAGAGGGTTGTAATATGGGGTGGATAAAGATGGGCGGTGGGAGACTTGATCTAGTTCCAAGGCAGCTTATGATCTGATTGTGTTTGGCCTTTAATAATATTTCTTAGTTCAGCCTCCCTGCCGTGCCCAGGGAAATCTGGGTTGCTTAGTCTGCAGGAGGGCCCAACCTTGATGCCAAGGAATCCATTCTAAGTGTGTGGACAATGGTCCCTGCAAGGGTGGCTGGGGAGTATTGGGAGTTGTAGTACAAGAAAGTAACCTCGTCAAGATCTACTCCTTCCTTCCCAGGTCATGACAGGGCAGCATTGCTCAAGTAGTGCTTTCTACCCTGGTTGAATCAGATAAACCTGTTGGCAAATGAGCACAGAAAGAAAATAATATGGAAACAGAGAATGATACACCATTTTGAGAGGGTCTACAGAGGAAATGAAAGGTATTGGGGTTTATGGTGGTGGGTCCAGCCCACTGGGGAGGGCCTGGGCATGGATAATTGGCCCTCTCTCTCATGCAATTGCCCACTGATGCTATGCACGATGCAAAGCCAACAACTATGATGATTTACCCTGAACTGCCACTGAAAACAGGCCACGCTGGCCGGTTCTGCGATCGTCTCCTCCACCATTCCAGGAAAGCTGTTTCATTCTGATCCCAAACAAATAGAAGGCTTGACAAAGGCATCGGGCCAAACATAGATGCACTGACCTCAGCTGTGTTTTGCAACAGGACTTTGAGGGCAAGAGTTGGGATGGCGCTGGGGGTGAGAGACAGAACAAGAGCATTTGGCTACTGTTGCACCCAGAAGGGGCACTGGCAAAGCAGGAACATTTGCTCAAGGTGAAGGATAGATATTGAAACCCGGGGCAAACAAGAGGAGGCTGTCCAAGTGCTGTAGGCATGCCAAAGTTTCTCCCAACCCTCCTTTGACTTTCACATAAAAACATGGCCTCCTTTCAGGCTCCAGATCGGATTGTCAGAACTGATGCCTTCACAAGCTGTCAATTGTGTTAACATCAACACTGACGGGGGAACGGTTGGCAGATAAGGAAGAGAAATATACGAAGGGAGGAAATGAGATGCCAACTCTGAGTGTCATCCTCTATGATTTGGACAAGCCAACTGATGGTGCTTTTAAAGCAAGGGTGGGCAATGGGTCAGGAGGCAATTTTTTGTCCTCACAACTCTCCCACCAGTGCACCTGGGCCTGCAGGAAGTGATGTCACATCATCTCCACTCACTATTTTTGGCCAAAGTTATAGTCTTATTTTGGTGGCTTGGGGGATTCTGGTGAGTAGAGGAAGGCAAACAAGAATGTTCACAAATGGTATCAGTAGTTTGACATAGTTTTGGATAAGAAATGCACAAGAGCTCAATGGCTTTGGGGAACTGCCAGGGATCTTCAGGGGCCACAGGAGCAGAGTTTAGGGGACACAGTTCCCCATCCATCTTTTAAATGGACTCCATTCCTTTCATCAGTTTCAGTGAAGGAGCAGGAAATTTGTTGTGCCAGTAGGAGGATCACAGGATGGCAGAAAGCACACACACACACACACACAATCACACACACAAAGTCAAATGGGATCAATGACTGAAAAATTACTCAGCCAGGGAAAATAGATCAAAGTCACTTAATTCAAACAAACCATTGACATTTGTTTTCACAATGTACAAAGCTTATTGTGATCATCAATTGAAAGGCTGTGCCAGTGGTTTTGTGTAAGTGTGTGTGTGTGTGTGTGTGTGTGCTAACTCTACATGAGAAGTCAAAAGACCAAATCTATACTCGCCAGCTGATAGAACCTGTTCCCCAGTGGTACATGGAATTAAACTGGATTATGATACTAGGTGTTTCATGTCTCTCAAGAATGCACAAGCTTGTGGAATATTAAAATTTGCGAGGTTTCCATGTTACCTACATCAATGCTTGAGAATTTTTTTTTTTGAGAATTCAATTTCAGTATAAATTGGGAGTCGTTTAAAACTCTGGATTAGGTACATGTATCCTTTAATTTGCGTTGTTTAAATATTGCATTGTTTAAATATTGTATACAGGATGTCCCCACCTTTCAAAGTCCCATCATCTATGATCTGTCTGTCTGTCTATCTATCTATCTATCTATCTATCTATCTATCTATCTATCTATCTATCTATCATCTGTTTATCTAATTTATCTGTATAAACAGACAGACAGACAGACAGACAGACAGACAGACAGACAGACAGACAGACAGATAGCAGCCAGCCAACCAGACAGAGACAGATATGTAGATAGAATAGGAAAATAGATGATAGAGATAGAAAGATAGACAGAAATATAGATGGATGGATGGATAGATAGATAGATAGAATAGGTAAATAAATGACAGAGATAGATAGATAGATAGATAGACAGACAGACAGACAGACAGATAGACAGATAGATTTCAGAATGATGAAGAGTAGATTGACTAATCGACTGACACATGAGAACAGAGAGCACTCAACAGTAGTTAATATCATTGTGAGGGTTGCAGTACTGCAAAATCAAAGATGCCGAGAAGCTGAACCCAACATTGTGGTTTTTATAGGGACAGGGTGCTACCCAAACATTGCTGTCTTATTGACTTGGCAAGCCCCCGTGAATGTTCATTTCCCTAATGCTCCATCAATAATTGATCAGACTCAAAAATCCAGAATTATGAGCTGCCAGAGCAGCTTCCAGTGCTGACGGCTAGACCTCTGCCAAGCGACTTCTGGATGGATGTGTTTTAAGCAGAGAGAAGTGTAGAGAGATTCTCCCTTCGTCTTCTCTGCACTGCCCCGTCAATCACCTCTTGTTTCTCCTTCACTTTCCTTTTCCCCCTGGCAACAATGAAATCTGTTTGACAGCAGGAAGCATATGATATCATACACTGAATGGAAAGAAATATATAGACCTCTGTCTGTAACCAGATATGGGGTAAGTGGAGGGATTTTTTTTTTTTAAAGTGAGTTATAAGAGAAACAAAACATGGCCATTATTGTTTTTTTTCACCTCTGCAGGAAAGAATGGAGCCGTTGGAAAAGAAAGTTCCTCCAAGTCCCACCACAGAATGGAGGCCCAGATGGATACCATGGCTGATGATATCAAAAGATGCTGAGAGGTCCAGCAGAACCAACAGAGGTCCAGTAGAATCAACAGGGACCTATTGCCCCTGTTTAGTTCTTGACATAGGCCATCCATCAAGCCAACCCAAGCTGTCTCTGCCCCATAACAAGACCTGAAACCAGATTGATATAGATCATCTGGAAATGGCAATGTGCTGTTGAGGTATGGCGTGGTAAGGGCCTTGGATGTGAGTCAGGAATGATGTAATGGCATAGCAATAAAGGATATGGGTGTACCAGCCTTGCAGAGAAGTTACAAAGATCAGTAGGAGGTAATGAAGGCAGCTGAACACCTTCTCTTCATCCTGCACTACCCCAAAACTTCAGAGAGCAGCTGTTTTGCAAGATTAATGCTGGATGTTCACAAGGGCTTTTCTTCTGCTGAAAGAAAAAAAACAAGCCATTCTCACCAGGGTCTCTTTGACTGGGTGGCTTTCTCCTCTTTTCCTGCAAGAACAACTGCACTTTTCTGTCTCTCCCAGGTAGTATTAAAGGGTACCCCGCTAACAACAAAAACTTCTTTGTTTTCCCTCTTAGTATCTCTAGCAGACTGTCAGAAGCATCTTCTTCCAACAAGTATTCACCATTTTGTGGAATTAAATAGCACCCCCTCCTTGCTAAAAAGCTAACTTTGAAGAAAGCAATATATTCACAGGCTCTGGATAGCTGTTTACACCTTTCTGCAGAAAAACTTTGTGAGTATGTATGTGTTTGGTGATGAAAGGTCTAAGGATTTTGTGTCCAGACTTCAGAGAAACATATTTTAACCTCTCATAAAGCAGTGAGCAATGTGCATTTGGGAAGAGGGCAATTAGAGAAGAAAAGGATGTTTCCCCAAAACAGCTCCATTGTATTGCAGAAAGCAAGGCAGGCTGTGTGATTAAAATGAAATATGTTGCACACAAACATCACACACACTTTTTTTAAAAAAGAAAATCCTTCTGGTTGAGGCATATAGAAAGAAGACCCACTATGACATAATCTAGCAAAACTCTTCTTCTGTTTTTAATTCTCCTCCTCTCCCCCCTCCTCCCCCTTGCCCTCATCCTCGTCTTCCTCCTGCTCCTCTTCTGGTATTAATGCCTGGAATTTTGGACTACCAGCAATTTGGATTCTATCCAAGAGTCTAAGATTCCTTTAGGTATCATTGGATAATGTGGCTCATTCCAAGCAGTGTTGCTTTTTGCAATTGTGCTAGTGTGATCCTATCTTTGGGGATTTCTGTGTTCCATCAATACACTTGGAATTGCTTCCAGAGTGCCTATCACCACTGGAACCACAGTTCTTTACTTTTCCCTGAAAGACCTCAACTCCTTTTGTAGGTCTTTGATTTCTTAGCCTTTTCCCTTCTTTTTGTCTTTGATTCTGCCATCCCCTAGGACCACCAGATCTATAATTCAAGTAGTAATAGTAGTAGTAGTGGAAACGGATAATGTATATCTGCAGTTGGCCCTCCACGTTCACCAGGGTTAGGGGTGGGAGGACCCTCACAAAAGTAGAAAACTTGCAAATATCAACATGTAAGTGATGGCCCTCTATATTTCAGGTTTTGCTAAGGAACGCTGTTAAGTTGTAAATTTCATTTTGTTCTGTTGAATTTTACAAAGTTACATTGGTTTCAATAAAAATCAAAAAAGAAAACAGAAGGAATTACTTCAGGCATAGCATGAGCAAGAGGTTGTGCCATTCTGTTGACCTCAGCATGGCATTTCAGTAGATAGATGAGGCCAAGGCTTTCCTGTGAGAAGCTGGGAGTGATATTTTTCCCCCAGTGCTTTTGGATGGAGGGAAAGTGAGAAATTCTCTTTTGCACAGTAGAGATTTCTTAGTGTAAATCTTCTTATACAAAGCTCTTGTCTGAGATCACATCTCTGGTTGCACTCTAGGGGAGGGAGAAGATGCTAGCTGCCGAAAGAAGATTTAGGAGCCACGTGGCAACATTTGGGGCCGTCTTGGGGTCCCAGAGCACTTCTGGCTGCAAGGAGTGTCGGCTTCCATTAGTCAAAAGACATATATGAGCTTCTTTCTTCTGTGAAACACCTGGTGTGTCCATTTCACACCAATTAAATGTTCCCTTCAGAGACTTATGCTAGTCTGGATAATATATGAACCTCTTAAAATGTCCTCCAGCGGCTCAAGTCCTAGCTCAGAAAAAAAATACTTGTTGCTGAGGAGCTGGAGTGGAAGGTGTGAGTGAACTCATGTCCTAGTTGTGGGCAACAGGTTGGTCACTGTGAGGACGGAATGGTGAACTAGATAGGCCTTTGGGTTGATGCATCACAGCTCTTGTTGTAGGCTCTGTTGTTTTGATGGACGCATCTTCTCAGGAAGACAGAGTGTATTCAAGTTCAGAAGATCAAAACTTTAGGAATGCTGAGTCCATCTATACTACAGTGCTTTGGAAGACATAATTCCTCTGTTTTCTTTGAAACCAGGAGCTGGTCTCATTTGTGTCTCCATAATACCATCAATAATTCAACCACATCAATAATTCAAAGACAAATAATTATGATATAATGGACTCTTTGGGCAGCACATAACCCAAGGTTGAAACTCACAGCAATCCTTTTATTGTTTTCCCTTTCCTCAGGCACATGCCACAAGACAACCTTTCTCTTTGACCAGCTTTTGACCAAGGTCTTTGACCACTTTTGTTATATGTATAGGCTTAAGATTATCACAGAATCGCAGTAATGGAAGGAAAGTATGTAGGAATACACGTCTACTGCACTCCCATCCAACCTCTGTTTAAAGAGTCCATCATCTTCTAAGACCATTTTTTACATTGTTCAACAACTTCAAAAAAAAGTTTTTCCTAATGTTTAGGTGGGATCTCTTTTCTTGTAATTTAAATCCATTGGTTCATGTTTTAGCCTCTTTGGAGCAGCAGAAAACAAGCTCACTCTATCTTCTATATCAGCAGTTCTTCACCTTTTCTTTATCATAGATCACCTTTAAATATCTTTGCTTGCTGCAGACCACCAAGACTTAACTCAAGACTGAAAACTCTAAAGTGCATCGAATATTTATGGAAAGTTGTTCATTATGGATCTCCACACTTGGAAAGAAGGAAGAAATAAGTCAATGCACACACTCCTATTACAATTTTTTTGTTGGAATGATTCCATAGAACTTTCTTTCTTTCTTTCTTTCTTTCTTTCACTATAAAAGCTAATAATATTTCTTCAAGCCTTTGTGGATCCCCTGTGAGGAGATCACAGATTCTGACCAAAGTAGTATACTGTGGCAATAATTCTTCCCTTGCTATGGATACTCTATTCTGGTTGATGCAATCCAGAACTTCATTTGCTTTTTTGGAAATGCATCAAAGCACGTTTTAGCCAATGAGAGTTGGAGAAGTTGTGTAAGGTAGGAAAAATGACACTAGTAGATGTGCAAATTAAGGAAAAATACATTAAAACTGCTCCTATAATCCCTCAATGGGCATTCTGTCTCAGGAGGTAACTTTCTGGGAGTTCTGCAATAAAGGAACTTTTCCAAGTTCTAGTCTAGAACAGTTTATTCATTCTGGCCTTAAACCAATTGTTATTCCCAAACAAGTAGACCTAGTGACTCAACACCAACTCAGTAGGCCAACACTTACTTAAGTTCCTTTGACCCAGTGGGTTTATGGTAGTCAGAGACTTACACTGGCTTTCGGCCCCAGTGTGTTTCCACTGTATGGATTGTTTTTCTTTGTAAGCATCTGTCCTGAATATGCCAAAAATCAAAAACTCCGATGCTGCCATTGCTTTAAAACCAGACATCACAGGGTGAAAAGAAATCATCAAGCAGAAAAAAAATGACAAAGGGCTGGAAAACATAAAGGAGATGAATACAATCTCTCCTTCTGAAACTGCAAAGAAAAAATATCTGAGAGAGAGAGGAGAGAGAGAGAGAAGTTTTCAAACAGACCTATTTCCAGTCGACCGGAGATATAATCCTCACAGTAATTTTCTGTGCCTGCACATTTCTTACCACCTCCTTTCCTCTGGTTCCTTTCTTCCTTCTTTGAAACAGGATGGCTTTTTTATTCTCAGCATATAATAAGGTGAACCTAATGACAATGCTCCCATGTAAATGAATTTCTCTTCCAACTGGCTTGTGATAGACGGGGAGGGAAAGGGACACTCCGAGAAAAATTGTTTCTCTCAAGGAACTTTTGTACCAGAAACATAGGGGTTTAGGTTGACGGGGAAAAAAAAAATCCAAGAAAAGAGACTTGGAGTGGTGGAAGTGATGGGAAGGAATTAATTTCAGTTGATTTAATTTCCCTTGGGGTAAAGGTGTTTTCTTCCTCCTCATTATCACTACCACCATTTTACCTTGAGTAATTAGTTGTCTTACTTCGTCTGCTTATCCTACCTTAGAAAGTTACAAATATCCTACATTGCCTAATTAGTTACAAATATGTAACTTGGTAACAAATACATAACTACCCCCCCAGAAGTGGAGAGACTGTGAATACAAATAAAAATTGTGAAAGTGGTTTTTTAATATCTGAAAGAACACTTCTGTAGGAATTCTCAAAGGAGCAATGGATTCAAACTGCAGGAAAGGAGATTCCACCTGAACCTCAGGAAGAACTTCCTGATGGTCAGAGTTGTCTGGCAGTGGAATCTGCTGCCTCCACGGAGTGTGGTGGAGTCTCCTTCTTTGGAGGTTTTTAAGCAGAGGCTGGACGGCCATCTGCTGGGAATGTTTTGATGTGTGTTCTTGCATGGCAGAAAGCGGTTGGACAGGATGGCCCCTGTGGTCTCTTCCAACACTATGATTCTATGATTCTAATTTCTAGGTCCTCCAGTGTGACTCTATGGTCAACTACCATAAGAAGTTGACCATAGAACTGAACCAGAAGAAGCTGACCATAGAATTGCACCAGAAGAAGTTGACCATGGAATCATGCCCGAAGAAATTAACCATAGAATCACACCAGAAAAAGTTGACCATAGGATTGCACCAGAAGAAGCTGACCATAGCATTGCACTAGAAGTTGACCACAGAATCATGCCAGAAAGAAACTGACCATAGAATCGTGTTAGAAGAAGTTGACCATAGAATCATGCTGGAAGAATTGACCATAGAACTGCAGCAAAAGAAGTTGACGATAGAGCTGCACCAGAAGAAGCTGACTATAGAATCATACTGGAGGACCTAGAAATTCCTAGAGAGAACAAGTCCACGAATCACCAAATCCATGAAAGGGAAACCAGTGAAGGTGGAGTGCTGACTGCTGTGTCCTCCCAAAAGACAATTAATGAAGAATCACACCCCTAACCCATCTAGTTCTGTGGTGCACAACTCTAATCCATATGGTGGGCAGTATGTCTGCATTTTCCAGAAGCGGCATCACAACACTTCTGATTTCACATGGGGATAGTTCTGGCCCTGAGATGTGCTTAAGGGACTGGAGGCCAGGGGGAGCTAAATCACCGCATTTTTCAAGTTGGTTGAGGCCATTTTGATCAATTTTTGGATAAAAAAAATTACCTGCTTTAAAAATAGGAATCAAAGGACACTGGGGTCATAAAACCAAGCAAACCCATGGGTTATATTTTCTCCACTTCTGGTGCAAGCTAAAGAGGGAATTATGTGGCCTAAAATGTTGAGAGAACTGACTTTTTTGAACAACAGTTTCCAGAATTCCTCCAGCTGGCATGGGGATTCTGGGAATTGTAGCCTCCTAAAAGTTACTTTCCCCCCCCTCAAACTCTGGATGTGACTAAATTTGAATCTGGTAGCACCAGGGCTTGGTGTTCGCAAGAAAAAGAAATACCGGGTTGAGACCCTGCTTTATGTTCCACTTATTTCTACTCAATATCTCAAATTTTGCAAATGTATCAGAAGAAGGATTTATATACAAAAAAAATAGAGAAGAGGGGAGTAAAAAAAAGAAAGAAAACAATGCAATGTAAATGGGAGGCAATTGTGCACTGAAAAGTAGAAATGCCCATTTCATGTCCATCAGCTGTGTGGCTGAAATGAAATCCTGACCTTTGGGGATGGTCTAGCCATGTGGCAGGAAAAAAAGAGAGAAGTAAACAGCAAATGATTCCTCTCTCTCTCGCTCTCTCAATCTTATTTTTTTTAAAGAAAACTTCTTTTTTTTTTTATTACTCTTTTGTAGCCTTAAGTGGTTTCAATCAAACCGGCAGGCACACCGTTCAATTTTTCCCTGCCTTCCCATCGACTGTTGAGCATGTCCAACAATTCGGCATGTCAGCAGTCTGAAAATAAGATCATTTGCATTACAAGAAAGCAAAGCATTTGTCATTGCAAAGGGAAGGGCGGGAGGGAGAGAGAAAACTTTAAAAAGAAAAACACTCCTCCTGTCCCGTCCTATAGTGTTGCTTGTGGCCCAAGGCTCTGGTATTAACATGTGGGGTGGGTTACCACAAATTTGGTTATGTACCCTTTCATTGTACATAAACACAGCACTGTGATTCCCCTTTAACATGGTTCCGTCCTGTGGAATTCTGGGGTTGGGAGTGGAGGGAAGGGCATTTAAAATGTTCAGCCAGGGATTTCTAGTGCCTCACTAAAATACAAGATCTCCCCTGGAATACTATGTCCAGATATGGGCACCACAAGTCCAGAAGGATATTGACAAGATGGAAAGTGTCCATAGAAGGACAACCAAGATGGCCGAAGATTTGGAAACCAAGTCTTATAAGGAGTCGTTTAGGGAGCTGAATGTATTTAGCTTGTAGAAGAGAAGTTTAAGAAGGGACATGATAGCCATGTTTAAATATTCAAAAGGATGGAAGATGGGGTAAGCTTGCTTTCTGCTGCTCCAGAGGCTGGGGCACAGAGCAATGGCTGAAAACTACAGGAAAAGAAATTCCATCTAAACATAGGGACAGCGGCAGAAGTGGAGTTATGTCTGTCAACCTTGCTTGTTGTGGCTGCCCACTGCAGATTGTGGTTGCACGTTGCAGTTGGACTCTGCACACAGTGCCATTGAACAATGGCAGTCAGTTATTGACATGTGTTGCACCATGATTCTATGCTTGATGAGGGTTAAATAGTGAGGGGGCAGCATATCTCCATGTGCAAATATTTATGCTACACTGAAGAGAGGCTGCATGACAGCCCGCAAAGCCCACCCTGTGCATACAACCCTGAATCCTATTATTTTATCATTGACTACTTAAGTTAGGATTGTCCATGCCATTGTATTTCCTATTTTTATGTTTGGTTGTGAAAGGTGAACAGTGAAGAAAGCTGATAGGAAGAAAATCAACTCATCTGAAATGGAGAAAAGTTCTACAGATAGCCTGGACTGCTAAAAAGACAAATGAATGGGTCCTAGAGCAAACCAACCTGAACTCTCCCTAGAAGACAAGATGAATAAGCTGAGGCTGTCATGCTTTGGCCATATCATGAGAAGACAGGACTCACTAGGGAAGACAATAATGCTTGGTAAGGTAGAAGGCAGTAGGGGAAGAGGAAGACCACATTATAGATGGATAGATTCAGTCGAGTTAGCCATGGCCCTGAATCAACAAGGGTGATGGTCGAGTAGGGTAGTCGGTGATAAGATGACCTTGAGGCTTCTCATCCGCATGGTTGCCATAACTTGATATTGATTTGATGGCAATTAATAACAACAATGATTTTTAACTGCTTGTCTCCAAGGTCTGGATTTAGGGGGAAGAGCACCAGATACAAGGTCATGACTTTCATTTGGCTTTGACTTTTGGTATCTCCATTTCCCTAGATATTGAATATTCTGACTCCCAAGTAGACTGCAGCTGTACATGTGCCAAAAATGGGGTGGAACTGATGAATATGTGGGACTGCTTCTCAGCAAATGGGGCTTTCATTCTGTATTATGAATGATCCACACTCTTCTGCCAACTTCTTAAAAATTCTGAGCAGGCTGGTATCAACCCCAGCTTCAGGTGTGGAGCTCTTACTAGGACAGGACTGTGGATTGGATGATGACCAGTGTAATCTGCATGTTTAAAAGAAATGCATGAGGGAGGGAGAAGACTGTGCTCTCCCACACCGCCAATCTCCAAAACAAAAGGTCTTGCCAGGTCATGCTTATTTAGGAATATTTTAAAATTAACCCATAAGGAAGCATTAATAAATCATAAGAGCTGAATGATTTATGGGAAAATCAATGGCCCTGTAATCTTGGAATTGGCTCCATCTCGATGCTTGTCAGACCAGTACACTTTCAAAGAGGCCAATCTTCCCTTCCAGCTGTCGGTTGTATCCCGTTATCCCCAGCCAGATCGGCTGCCATGTCAGTGGATGATGGGAGTGGTACACCAACAGGTCTCTAGGGTCCTCCATTGAGCAAGGTTGGAAAAGCCATTTCCCCTGGGAATTATATGTGTTGCATGTTTAGTTCAAAGTGACATGGTGGGTCCAGATTCTACCACATCAGATTTTAGGTAGGGTTCACACAACTGAAATTCTCATCCATCCAGAAAATGATATCGACCTTTCACATAGAAATCTATCACATCAGGGAGAAGGCTAGCCACACATCAGAAATGACATGAAGACACACAGCAACAATCAATAGGAATCAGGCCAAAATCTTAAGCTAGAGTCAATATGGTGACTGTTGGACCACAGACCTTGGAGACCACAGTTCAATTCCCCGCTCACCCATAGAAACCAACAGGGTGGCCTTGGGCACGGCACACACTCTCAGCCCAAGAAAACTCCATGATAGGTTTGCCTTAAGGTTTCTGTCAGTCAGAAATGACTTGAAGCTACACAATAACAAGGTGAACCTATCATAGGCAAGATTTGTTCAGTGTGTGTGTGTGTGTGGGGTAGCATTGCCTTCTTCTAATGCTGAGAAAGTGGGACACAGGAAAGATCACTTAGTGGGTTTCCACGGTCAAGCAGAGATTAGAAACCTGGTCTCCAAAATGCAGTCCATTTCCCAAACCACTACTGTATATTGGTTCTGATTTCTAATGAGAGTCCTATCGAAAGTAGAACCATTGTCTTTAGGCAGAGTGATAAACCAACACAAAACTTTTTTGTTGCCTAGAATTCCTTTGGTAGCTCTGCCTGCCCCCTTTCTTTGGATGCCTGGACTCTCTTTCTAAATGTTCAACAAAATGTTTTAAGTTAGTACATAGCCTTTTCCTAACTTTTTTTTACTAAGGTAAATTCAAGAGCTCTACATCCAGCTGAGGTGGATTTCACCATCATTTTTTTCTCCTTTGAATGTTCCACTCTTCCAAAGCAATTTCTTTCCTATCAATACCACACGAGAACGGTTGTTTAAAATGAAATGCAGAATATATTTCCAACGTAGCAGCGGTGCTTATAATTCTAAGCAGCAAAGGAAGCATTCTGTTCATATTGGAAAGGTGTTCTGCTCATACTCAGAGGCCCTTTTAAAAAAGTGTTTCTTCCTCAAGGGAAAAGAACTCTGCACATGCTTGGATTGCACTTTTGCAAAAACAAAAAATGGTGGAACTTCAGTGAGGGCAGCTGCAACTGAAAAGAGTCAGTAACAGCTGAATACCCTCCCCTCCCTCCTTTCAGCTCACAGCCACCTGTTTCACTCTGGGGGGAAAAAAATAAAGTAATTTTAAACAATCCTTGGAAACATTTCAAACGAGGTTGACACCATTAGCGACAGTATTAGTGGGGGAGCAAACTGAAACAAACAAACATTGCCCAGGTGATTGGTTTTCTTTTCAGGGAACTTGGCGAAGACGGAGCGCTAACGATGAGTTTTTTTTTTTTTTAAAAATTCAAATTACTGTCGAGTGAAGAAGAAAAATGGTTGGCAGGATCGGTCGCCCCTCTTATAGCAATTCCCTGCAAATTGTGATGCAATTACCTGCAGGAGGTCAGAAAGTAATTAACATGGAACCTGCACTCTCCTGCTCACAGGCTATAATACATGGTGGAAGGAAGCCATATCCTGCTTTTTGAAGAGAATTGGCTATGCCCTCCACTTGTAATATTGCCATGTGTTTTCCCTAGGAATGACCAGCTGTGATCACATTAGAAGGGCATGCTGAGGGAGGTACTTAGGTCTACGTAGAGAAGGAAGAGCCGAGACCAGCATCACAGCCTGCATTCCCCTCTTTCTTCCTACCTCCCATGAACTCCACCATGAAACTGATATACTCAGTAGAAATTTTTGCAGGTTACTGAGTTCCAGTAGCCCTGTGATGAGGGGATAGAGGACTTCGAGTAACAGGCTTTCTCCTTTTTCGCTTACGTTCCATGCAAGCTGACACACCATCGAAAGCAGTGCTTCTCATGCTGAGAAGGGGTGGAGTAGCAATTCCAGTGCCATTTTTACGTCCCTTGCCTACAATTGCTTCTTTCTTTTTTGGCAGCTGCTGGCTTGCACGCCAGTACTCTTCCACAGACCAGCGCTTTGACTAGCACTGATCTAAAGCTCTTGCAAAGTTCACCATGAAATGCTCAATCTACATTTTTTTGGCTGAGATCCCACATCACAGTCTATGTTTCCTCGCTTTACAAATTTGTAGCTGCATTGCCGAAATGCCAATAAAATCTTGATAGTGAATAGCACTGGAAAGAATGTTATGATGTTCATTGGACATGTCTGGTGCACATAAAAGTGTTTCAGAGAAGGGCAAGATCCTGTCCTCTCCTCTCATTTCCCTCCTAGCTGAGTTTATTGGCTGCAAACTACTTTTGACTTTTTGCTCAGGTTGCAGTAATTGAAGTAAGGTGAGGACAAAGGGAGGAGGAAAGAGAAACTGGGACAGTTCAAAAGCAGTGGAAAAAGTGGGACAACAGAGGATTAGTTGGGAGCATCTCTGCTAAAATGGGGAAGTTGCAAGGCATTCTGGAGCTGGGTTTGCGGAGAGAGCAATATGGATCTGTGAGCACAGAGCATCACCCTTGTTTCCTATGATGCAGGAGCTCAGCCAGCATATGAAACATTATTTTTGAGCATGAGGTTTCATCTCAAGATTCTGGTCATTTATCACCCAAATCTCCTAAACCAGGAGACTGAAGAGAAAATCCCCAAGAAAACAACAGGAAATAGGTCCTTCTGTCAGGAGGAAAACCGTGGGGCAGACAGCGTGTTCCGTAAAAAGTAATACGCTTGAAATCTTGGCACTGCCTTTGTCAAAGAGGTGGTTTTGCTCATTGGAGGCTCCCACCACATCTCCTGCATAAGATCGCTAAAAGCATCTGTGATAGCATTTTTTACTCCCCCCATCTGCAGTTGTCCAGAAAGACAGAGGGAGAGAGAGGGAGAGATGTCAGACTTATTAATGTGCTTGGTTTGTCAAAGCGGCTTTTAGCTTCTTATCGCTCCACGTCCCTTAGCAGAGACACAAGCTGAATTTGAAAAAGACCAAGAAGGTTGGCAATGGAGGGAACCAATATCTTAAAGCTACAGGAAAATCTGGTCAGAAAGAACTTGCTTAGTAACTCGTCTGTGGAGGTGCAGGAAATTGTCATGGGTTAAAGTGTGTACAGAGGGGAAGAAAGAGATATGGATGGTTGTCATTGTGCTGTTGTGTGCCTTCAAGTTGTTTGTGGCTTATGGGGACCATAAGGCAGCCCTATCACAAGGTTTTCTGGGAGGATAGGAGTGTGTGATGCTCCCAAGGTCACCCAGTGGGTTTTCATGGCCAAGTGGGGAATCAAACCCTCATCTCTAGGGTCATGGTCCAACACTCAAACTACTATATCATGCTGGAGGGTTGCTGGCAGACAAAACATAAAGAAGAAGAACCTACTCCAAGGTGTCCCTCATTAGGAAGCGCTTCCCAATAGAAAGAGCTGTGAAAGAGACTGTGGAGTAGACCAGTGATTTTTCAATCTTTGGTCCTTGAGATATTTTGGAGTTCAGATACCACGATCTTTGATCATTGGTCAAGCTGCCTCGGACTTCTAGAATTTGAAGTCCCAAATATTTGGGAGACCAAACTGTGAGAGCTACTAGAAGATACTACTTGAGAGTGTGGTGGACTTCCCTCTTCTGGAGATTTTTCAATAGAACTTGATGGCCACCAGTCAAGGACGCTTTAGCTTTAGCCTTGGCAGCCAGCAGGACGTAGTAGTTTAAGCACTGGACTACAACCCTGGAAACCAGGGTTTGGTTCCCTGCTCAGCCATAGAAATCCACTGGGTGACCTTGGGTGCATCACAGACTCTTAGCTTTAGAAAACTCTGTGGTAGGTTCACCTTAGGACTACCATAAGTTGGAAATGCATACGAAAACAACACATAGCAGGGGGCTGGATGAGAAGATCCTTGGGGTACCTTTCAATTCTACAATTCTATGAGTCTCATCAAGTTGTACAAATCTATCTTGAACTTCGCTGAGGTGGCTAAAGGGGGATCTCCTCCTCCTCCTCCTCCTCCTCCTCCTCCTCCTCCTCCTCCTCCTCCTCCTCCTCCTCCTCCAAGTGCTGGTCCTGTTTGGAAAGAATTGCAGTGTTCTACAAACATTTGGAAGTTATAAACTACAGGGCTCTGGTGAGGATTTGAGAAATCTTTCTGGAACTCATGTTTGTGATATCAGGTAAATGCATCAGGTCTAAATGCTTGTATGAACTTAGCAAATTCAGAAATGCAAGATCTTGTAAGCAAACTGGATCATACTTATATCCTGGAATACACATGTTTTACAACCCTATGGCCTGGTCCACAAGCCCCAGCTTAAACATGCACAAGAAGATATACAGTGCATTAGGAGAAAGTATGTATACGCACAGAAAAGCACCTATTTTCGTTGAAAAGCACACATTGAAAAAAGCCTTCATAAAAAAGCATATATTAGGAAAAGGTGGACAACAGTCATAAATAATTTCCCACAGCCTCTGTTTTGATGAATTTTACAAACTGCTGTCAGAAAAGTCCAAAACAAATTCACAGCTGAGGAAATAAGAAACAGAACAAAATTGAAATGCATAGACCCACACTCAGTGTAACCTTAGTGGGGAAAAAAAAGTGGGTTGGTTGAATTCAGGTGGGTTTATCACTTAAGCAAGTGATAGAACACATCTTCTTGTGATCCCTTTTAAGCAACTGGTTGTGGAACTGGGAACAGTGGTGCCTGCCTTCCAATACTTCACAGATGAAAACTGGGACACATGTGGTCAGGTAATGTCAGAATGTGGTCAAGATGGCAAGTTATTCATGAGGTTGAACACTCAAGAAGCCGTTGAAAGGCCCTCCCTTCACCCAACGGCCACTGCCCTAGCCTCAGAGGGAAGGAAGAAGAGGTAGGCATGGCTCCGTCATGCTTTGGCCCAGGAGCAGGCGAAAGGCCTTTCCTCTATCCCAACAGCCACTGCCCTGGTCTCAGAGGGAGAGAAGAAGAGGCTTGGACAGGTCCATCATGCCTAGGCCCAGAAGCAGATAAAAGGCTCTCCCTCCATCCCAACTGGCCTCAGAGGGAGAGAAGAAGAGGCAGTATCTGCTGGACTTAATACCCTCCCATACTACCGTTCCCGTTTCCTTTTGTGCCATGTCTTAATTAGATTGTAAGTCTGAGGGCAGGGAGCTGTTTTGTGAGTCTTTTGCTTGTAATGCGTCTTGTGCATTGATGATTATATGTATATATCATCATCATCAACAGCAGCAGTAACAATAGAGATTTTGCCCCAAAAGGACCCTCCAAGCTTGCTCCCATATTTCCAAAAGCAGCACGGAGATGTGTAGGAACGTTCTTTCATCTACAGCAAGAAAGTCTAGAGAAAAACCGGGCAGTGGAAGAACCTACAGGGGGCACTGTAGCTTCTTCAATCATCCCACCCTCCCTTCCCTGCTGCCTTTCTTTTCCGAAAAGCAAGATGCCTGATCTCATCTCCTCATTCATATTTCCCTAGAGTGGCCCCAACTGTATTTCAATATAAGTGCAATGTTGTTAATTGAAATCAGTAATTTCAGTGCTCATTAATAACAAATCTCTAGGAAGGAATAACACCACAGCAGTTAATGATCAGGAAGGGGGGAAAAAAGTCCGAGGCCTCTGCAGCTTGCCTGCAATCTCTGGGTTCATTTTATAGTTGATTAGAGCACGTTAAACTTTGGCCCCTGCTTCGTAGCATTATATATTTAATGTCTAGGGCTGGCAACCTGGGGAAGTTATCAAAATTTCACAGGTGTTCCAGAGGGAGGTCAGCCAACATCGTCTCATGCCAAATCGCATCTCAGCCATGTGGAAACAACCGGTGGCGACAGGGAACAGGGGAATAGTCTCATGTTCTCCTCAAAGTGGGTAAATTGATTTGGATGCGCTCTGATGGCTATATCTGTCTCCCAAACCCAGTGAGAATTTTGCCTGGTTCCTTTTCAATCAGAGTTTACCCAAATCAACTTCCTTCCTTCCTTCTGTCCTTCCTCTCTATTGCCTTTTGTCTCTTCCTCTCATCTCCTCTCCTTCCTTCTCTACTCCTCACTATTTTCCTCCCTCCCTTCCTCTCTTCTTCCTTTTGTCTCTTCCTCTCCCCTCTTCTCCTTCCTTCCTTCCTTCCTTCCTTCCTTCCTTCCTTCCTTCCTTCCTTCCTTCCTTCCTTCCTTCCTTCCTTCCTTCCTTCCTTCCTTCCCTCCTTCTCCCCTTCATTTAACTCCCTCCCTCCTTCCTTGAGTTACATTTGGGAGAGTTACATTTATGGATACTGAGAGGTGATCTGATAGCCATCAACAGTTGGTTCAATGGCTTTACGTTAGTTGGCAATATCCATGAAGATTGTGGCCATTGGCTAAACATGCAGAAGAACTTCTTGTCTATAAGAACTGTAGAACAGACTTCATTGCAATAGAGTCTCCTTTATTGAAAGTTTTTAAACTGTGGGTTGATGCCCATTTCTTAGAAGTACTTTAGCAATGGATTTCAGCACTGGCTGGGAGTCAAACTAGAAAGCCTTTGGAGTCCCTGTCAGCTTTTTGGTTCTAAGGCACTAGTATTGCATGGAGACATTTGGGGGCAAATTTTCCCATCTTCTGTTGCTCCGGAGACCAGGACATCAACCAATGGATTAAACTTACACGAAAAGAGAGTCCACATAAACATTAGGAAGAACTTCCTGATGGTAAAAGCTGTTTGACAGTGGAATTGATCACCCCCAAAAGAAGGCAGAATTTCTTTTGTTGATGGGTTTTAGAGAGAGGTTGGATGTCCACCACTCAGAGATGCTTTAGCAGAAGATTCCCTGCTTGTCAGAGAGTTGGACGATGTGTATCTTGGTTTCTCTTTCAACTCTAGTGCATGGTTCTGGGATTCTTGTGGAGGTGTGGGTATATTTTATGCGCTTGAGATATCTTCTTCATGATGCCCCCAAATCACACCATTTTTTAAAAAATAGGGGGTCGTTGGGGAGATTGGAGTGACTGATGGGTGCTTCAGGGGCCACTAAAGTAGGGGCCCACAAGCCAACTGTGCCTACCCATGTTGTACAAAGCAGGAAGGCAAACCTGTATTAAAATGCAAACTGAGCATATTCTCCTGAAGCAAAATATCAGGAGGCACGACTTGTCATGCTCACATTAAGGTGGCCCACGAAATCCAGGGCTGCAAAGGCAGTTCCCATGCCCCTGTGCTTTCTCTTCTAGTTGACAACCCATTAAAACCAACAGCTCACCAAATTGTTTTTCTGTGTGTCAAGACATAAATGGCTAGCGTGATTCCTTCTGGTCAAGAGGAAGTCAATGAATGCTTAGAGGAACAGAGATGCACACCGCGGAGTGAATGCAAAATGCAACAAATGAGGACAGGGGATGTTGGCAGGACACTGAGATGACAGGAGTGCTGATGGTGGAAAAGACCAATTGTGAATTGATGCTGTGATGCAAATGAACACTTTGGAGAAAAAGGAAGTGGAACTCTTTACCACTCATCTCCTAAACTGAAGCAAAAGAATGGGGGAAAGCAAGCAAGAATTATGTTCCCAAAGAAGACAACCAAGAAGTGACTAAATCAACTCAGCAGGCATGTGTCCAGTTGGTTTGGGGAAAAAAACTCATTAGCATGGCCGAGTTAAGATGTTCTTTATAAAAGTGTCTGCTGGGTTTTGTTGTCTCAAATGGATTTATGGGACAGGATGGGAGGGAATGGGTCCAGAGTAAACAGCATTAAAAAGCTCAGCCCTTGTTCTGCCAAAGAGTTCTTGTTCCCCAGAGTGGTAAGTGAGATATTTTAAAGAGGTCTTTTTCTAATAGATTATATTGGTAAGATGACCCACTCTGGCTCAGTGTCAGTCTCTGTTGTCACTTCTTCATTGTATCAGTGCAAACAGCCTTCCCAGGAAGGGACTGAAAATGCTAAGGACTTGGAAAAGTTACTTTTTTTGGACAACTCTGGGTTTTAGGCCAAAGTGTAGATATACTCTCCATGGTGCTGAATGCCAACTGTCAAAATTCATTCAGCACCTTGGTCAGCACCAGTCAGGCTAAAACCTAGAATGGAGCAGGAGAGGCAGCTGGTGGTAAATTTGGAACCATGGACGGGGGGGGGGGGGATGAATCCACTTCATCCATTCATTCATTCTGTAAGTAAGGCCATTTCCGCACTACAGTGTTATAGTGCTACTATTCCCCTTTCAACACCCTGTGGAATTCTGGGGTTTGTAGTTTACTGAGGCCAAAGAGCTCACTGGCTGAGAATTCTAAATGCCCCTCCCTAAACTGCAAGGTCCAGGATTCTATAGGATGTTGAAAGTGGAATGATACCACTAGAACAGTGTAGTGCAGAAGTGCCCTAAGTTTCCTGCCTTTCTCCAAGCATGGGATGGAAGGCAGTTTACAAAAATGCTAAAACAAGAAAAAGACTTTTTTTAAAAAATCAAATCCTGATACTAAAATGATACAATTAAATGAGTTATTGTGACAAATGATATTAGTTTTTTTTAAGAGTGCCAGATCATTTAAAAGCATAACAAGTTAAAAATACAGCACAAGTCCCCAGCTGCAAGAAATGATGCTTTAGTTATTAAATGGCCTTGAATCTTTGCCTGCTGGTGGAAGGAGAACAAAGAGAGAGCCCGGCAGGCCTTCTGCAGGAAGGACTTAGACAGCAGGAAAGCAGGCACTGAGAAGCCATTCTCTGACATCCTCACCAGCCCATTTACTAGGGGGAAGGGTGCAGGCTCTTCCACAGTCTAGGGGCAGCCGACGAAAAGGGCCTCTGGATGACCGTTGCTAGTCTAGTCCTGGCTGGTTTGAGCAAATGGCTCCCGGATCACCTGACGGTGTGGGTTGGATTGTATGCAAGGAGGCAATCCTGTAGGTAACTATAAGTCTGAGTTGATTTGACAGCAAATGACATAAAGCTACCAACAGGATTCCAGCTGCTGAGCTGGAACAAGAACCATCTCATCCCTTCGCAGTGCAGAAATCCACAGCTAAAGCATCCCTGAAAAGTGGCTATCCAATCTTTGTGTAATAGCCTCCAACACAATTGTATTTATGACGACCAAAACTGGAAAGCTATTTCCTTTCAACTGTCTCTTTTGAGCTACAGGTCAGCTCTAGCAGGGAGCATAAATACCCGTGCGTCATTCCACACCATGCTTGTTGAACATTAGGCAGAATTCTAATCATTCAAACATAGTTTTCATTAAAAAATTGTGTCAGCAAAGGAGGAATCAGTTCCTAAACAAAATGAGTTTGGGTTTTTAATTCCTCCCCAACCCCTCCCTGCTCTTCCTCATTTGCTCTCCGGTGCCAAAGAGATTATATGTTTTCAAAAGACACACTCGCTAATCCATATCTCCATCCATTAGGGGCATTTCTCCCCCCCTCCATTTTGTTTGAGACAAACAAAATATTGAGCCCAGTGTGGAATCATCACCCCTGCTGAAGCACAAAAAAATCTGGGGGAAAAAAAAAAAGAAAAAGCAAAGAATAAAACCTGTCATAATAATACAGCTACCATGCACCAAAAAAAGCAGGGGGAAAATGAGAATGTTCAAATAATTAAAACAGGAAACAAGCAGCATTCTTGGTCTGATTTCAATTTTGCTGGTGCCCCAGGGGAAAGGAAGGGCGACCATTTCTCACTGAAACGTTGTTTGATAGAGTGTGATAAGGATGAAAAAGGGGAGGGAAAGAGCAGATTAGATTGAAATAAAAGCATTGGATGTTTGCATTCCGAAAGCTATTAGGAATGGTTGAACTGAACAGCAAAGAACTTTTTCTTTTGCATGTGCAAATGCCCCATTTGGAGAGGAGCTTCAAAAATGATGTTGGGAAGGTCACAAGGAGAATTTCCTCAATCGCACTAACTTTTTAAGTAGCAAGACAAAGGATGTGGAGCAAGAGTTGTTGGAAGGTCATGGTCAGGTATGATAGCCTTTTGCCTCTTTTGGGGGAGGTATTGAAGTGACCTCTGGAGTTGGGTTGCCAACATCTGTTGTGCAATGACCAAAATGGGTCAACCATGTGTACAAAGGAACTGACACATGGGTGTGACACCTATAGGATTCTGGCCCAGGTGTTGGTTTTGCCAAGTGCACATCAACATTAAGGATTTCAGAGTTGGGATGCTTGGGGTAGTGGTCTCCATTTCAGATATGGCTGCCCTCAAGCCTACATATGACACTCTTCTGAGCATCCCTAAAGAGCATCACAGGAAGGACAAAGGCCTTGACCCTTTCTCTTTTCCTTCCTTCCTTCCTTCCTTCCTTCCTTCCTTCCTTCCTTCCTTCCTTCCTTCCTTCCTTCCTTCCTTCCTTCCTTCCTTCCTTCCTTCCCTCCTTCCTTCCTTCCTTCCTTCCTTCCTTCCTTTCATCACACCATCATTCATCTTCTCCTCTGTGCCCACTTCACTCATTCCCCAATGCTGGTTGTCCCC
Organism: Cyclura pinguis; assembly: GCA_030412105.1. Lineage (NCBI taxonomy): Eukaryota > Metazoa > Chordata > Lepidosauria > Squamata > Iguanidae > Cyclura > Cyclura pinguis. The sequence goes on from CM059613.1 coordinate 3,561,808, forward strand.
TAATGTGAGAAATCACAGCCAAAATATACATCCTGGTGGGAAGAGGACACTCTCACATTCCTATTAACTAGGCTCCCTGTGATCCTTTGAGCTTAATCTTTACTTTTTCATCTCTGCCCCTTGTTCTTCAATCTCTTTTTTTATTTCTGCCTTCTCTTCTCTTCTCTTCTCTTCTCTTCTCTTCTCTTCTCTTCTCTTCTCTTCTCTTCTCTTCTCTTCTCTTCTCTTCTCTTTGCTCCTCCACATCCCAGCATGTGAAACCCAAAGAGCTGGATGGGATCTAAAGGATCATCTAGTCCAATCCATTGGCAGTGCAGGAATCCACAGCTGATCCATCCCTCTAAAGTTGTAGCTGCAACTAAACATCACCTCCACCAGAGGCACCTCCTTCAGAAATAATGTCAGTGGCCTTCTTGGTTGGAGGGGTTCTAAGAGTCCCAAAATAGAACTTTTCCAAGATCTGGTCCAGCTGGGTCTAACTTCCACCTGTCTCACTGGGCATCATGAAATCTGGAGGAATGCAGGTTTGGAGAGGGATAACTGTGCTCCCATCTACTTGAAAATGGACTCCATTTTCAGTTTGCTTGAACATGTGGTCTAAGCAAAGTTCACCAGCCTTCCTAGTTGTGGGGAGAAATTCATCACTCAAGAAGATCAAACCCATATCTGTTCTGATAGTGTGAAAACTTCTCAGGGCTCTCCAGGACTTTGATGTATTCTGAGGTCACCATTGCATCTTGCACGAGGACGGCGCTGAACGCTTCCCCCACACTGTGAGTCAGCGTGCAACCACCGTGCCATCTGAGCCATCTGGAAAGAGTGGGAAGAGGGAAGAGTTTGTGTAGGCATGCTTTCTCAGCCCACCGTGACTAATATCAAGTGCACACAGTGCCATGGACTGTGACTCCACAGTGCTTCAGAGGCTTTGAAGGGTGTTGCAAGTGATTAGTCAGCTGTGGAGTGAGACTGATTTAACCAGAAGAGCTATCCCCCCCCCCAATTATTTATTTGTTGATTTCAACACATACACACACAATCTAATTCATAATCAAAGCAGTACACATTTGAAAAAAGAAAAAGGAAAAGTGGTAAGAAGGAAAGAAAGAAAACAACAAGGCAACAAGGGTGGCCACCAATTTTTAGTTATTTTTAGTCTTTTTTTAGTTGTAGTTTTGTAGTTGTGTTATGTATTGTTTGTTTTCTCATTTATATGGTTTTTTAAAGTTTGATGCATTATGTAGTGTCGCTTTTTTCATTTAATAAATTTTTATAATAAAAAAATAGAAAAAGATTTGGCACCTCAGGTGACTCTTTTAAAGTTCAGACTAAAATCCAGCATGGACTCATCACTCCAGTGACGCGGGAGACCCCGGCCACTGCTACCTCAATCAGTTTTCCAGAAATTGTCTAGAAATCCTTACAGCCTTCAACACACACTTTGGAGCAGTGTCAGTTATATGTTATGCACCCACAAGGAGTGTAAGCTGCTCCGAAGACCTTGAGAAGGGAGCAAAGGGGAAAATAACCTGGTTCTTTGTCCTCTCTGTCTCTCAGGAAAAAAAATTCATAACTGTGTAGTACATTGTAACACATGTAGGAAGGTAGCTAAGTCTTCACAACCACCTCAGCACACTGGATTCACCCGTAGAATGCCATTAAATGTCATGTTCAAAAGAACCAGGTAGAAATCCTAAAGCAACTGCAGGGCGACGTGTTGTGACAGCTCAAAGCCGTTCCCAGTGTAGCCTGTCAATCCTCTTGACACACAAAGGCTCAGAAGTCTTCTCTAGAGGAAGGTTTGGTAATATACCAGCGCCACTGTGCTTCAGTCACAGGTTGGACTCTTTGGTTCTCTCCAAATATTAAGCAAGATTCAACACATGCTTAACAGTCAAATGGAACTGGAAGCATGGTACTGTTTCCTGAGCCTCAGACCCAGCTTGTAGTACCGAGGAAGCTTTTTAAAATGGTGGGCCTTGGTAGAACAGAGAGCTGTAGACTGCTGGTTAGACAGGCAGACTGAGAGCTGGAAGATCTGGGTTCAAGACCCCAATGAACAATGAAAGCTCATTAGGTGACCTTTGGGGCCCGCTTTCTTTTCCTTTTAGCATGACTTACTGTGGAGGTTTGCTGTGAAGATAAAGGTGGTTGCTTCCATGTTGAGGTGGTGGTGAATCCATTCGAGGCTTTATTGCAGACTTTAAAGGTGCTATTCAAAGTACTGATTCAAATCTGGGGATAGATTTTGAACCCTGGGTATAAATGTACCTTTATGTTAAGTTCCATTGACTCAACGAGCCTACTCTAGCTAGGACTAAAAATTGAAATTATGCCAGAGTGTTTACAATGAGGAATGATGAAAAAAAATGGATTCTTGACCTCTGGAATGGTTATTGTTCTACAACACTTTCTCTTGTGGGTTTTATTGTTGTGACTACTAGTTTCACAGAAAAGGAAAGGAATCAAAATTGCCATCTAGTCCAAATTGCAGCCATGGACAAATATACAACTAAAAAACTGAAAAGCTGTCCATCTAGCTTCTGTTTAAAGGAGAATCCACCACTCTCTGAGACAGCTTATTCCATGTCAAATAGTTTTCATCCTCCTGAACAAGTTGACGTGTAGGTCCATGGGCCTAAAGCTGCTGTGTCTTCTCTTCCAACAGAGAAATCAGTTTGCATCTGCTGAAAATATAGCATGGTACATTCTCTGCTGAGAAAACCAATATGGCACAGATGTTGGAGGTTACTGCAACCGAGTTCATTGTCCTATATGTGCAGTGGCACGCTGCCTGCCCTTTCTCCTCAAAGTCTCCCATGGAATGCCCACAAAAATGCTTGTTTTCCTGTTTGCTGAGCTCCAGAGCCTGAAGCAGCAGCTACAGAGAGTTGGAAGGTGCTAGCTCCAGCCCCAACCAAGTTAATGGCTCAGTAGAAACGTCACTCGCTTGTGCGATGTGCCCAAGGAGAGCACAGCTACTCCCAAAAAACCCCACCCGCACAAACCTGCCTCCCTTGGTGGCACTTGCTGCCTTTAGGCATGGGATTGACAATTACATGACAATTCATGCTGTTTAGAGGATTCTGGGAGCTGTAGTCCATTTTCTTAAGGCTCTGGATCTGGAAACATTTCACCTTTCCAAGTACCAATTTCATACAGGATTTTTGCCCCCCCTCTGGCAGATATTCAGGCCAGCCTGGGTGTGACTGAGGAACATTTTCAGTGATGAGAAGCTGGGCAGGCAGCAGGGGAGTGTTTGTGTCCTTCTCTTGACTAACAAAAATGGAATAAATTATAGGTTAAAAAAAATAAGTATCTATATGCAAATGTGCTTATTTTACATAATGTACCCAGGTTGCAAAATTAAACTTTTTCTTGGCGGAGATTGAAAATGGGTCTATCAGTGGTGAATTGGGAAGCTGTTAGGGAAAGATTATCCAGCGTCCTGTTGATAGGTCACAAAACACCTTGGCACGATTTTGTACATGGGAGGTGGAAAGAAAGCCGGCACACAGACCCAGCACTGGCATTTAAGGTGCTCTTTGCATTACACACCTGTAGAGTTCCCTGCACTGTTTCCGCTACGGCCATTGGCATTCACTTGGTGCTGTTATCACAAACTCTGTCGGGAACACAAATTTGTTTGCCTTTAAGAAGAAGAAGGGGAAAAAATGAATACCGGATGTCGTACGAACGCAACGTGGGAGTCACTAGGTGTTTGGCACCTCTTTCTCTCCACTCTTGTTTGTGCGTGAGCAACCAATGGAAATTGCCCCCTTGCCCCCTCCCTCTCTCTCTTTTTTGTCCTGATAAGAATCCAATCACAGACGTTGATTGAAACCGCTTTGAGCTTTTCACTTGCACTTACACTCTCTGGCCAACTTGAATTGTTTAATCTGCAGTTAGTTTAGAGATGCCCAGCGACCGTTTTGATGCACCGTGAGATCTAGCGGGGTGGCTGCAGGTTGTTGATTTTTTTTTTTTAAAAAGAGTCACACCTTGTTTTTTTCCTCTTAAAGTTATCTCTAGAATGCAGTACATAAATCACGCGCCACAAAATCTCTCGTTGTCTTTAGGCAATGTCGTAGAAAATCCATCTGTTCATGAAGTCAAGAAATCCCGAAAAGAGTGGGAAAGAAATATTTGTTGGGTTCCAGGTGTGGGGAATGAGCCCTTTCTCAAACATCCCAAGGGGTATAAGGTTGTGACCGGTGGAAGGCCTTTTGAAAGGCCCCGGGGAAGGTTTCGAAGGGGCCTTGGTGAGATTTCCCTGGAGCTCCCCGGAAAGATGTATCAGCTCCTGCAAGAATGCCAATAGAAGCATAGGGCAAAACCTGTAGAGATTCTTGTGGTGTGGAAACCAGTGACTGCATTCTTCTGCTAAGAATATGTTTCCATTTCCTGTGCAACTCCAAGGTGATGATGCTTGAATTCACCCCTGCAGCCAATCCATGCCAGTGGAGACAGAAGGATCTGCTCATCTCTAGCTGGGACAAAAAGAAGAGTCGCTATCCTCCAAGCACTCTAGTGTCCACTCTGAACGTCCATAGAGGACGTCACCTTTGTTTTGGATGCAAAACTGTGCCCTCGATTATGCTGGTGATCTCCCATTCCTTATTGGCTGCCAATGGACAATGAGGGCAGACCGGCTGGGGTTATATATGAGACAATCATTGCACAAAGGGGTCTTAGATACCTCCTTCCACAATGACTTTAAAAGGATGTAGAGGAAGATGTGCTAACAAGTCTCCCCAATAATATGCTGGCCTTAGGATACATTGGACCACTCCTCCCATGGGTGGAGAGTGCAATGGAGAGTGTGGTCCAGTGCCTGAAAACTCCCTAGAATTACCTTTTAATGGAAAGCTCAGGGAATAGGAATTCATTTTTTCAAATGCATAGTACCCCTGCCAATATTATTTAACATGAAAACTATACTTGGGTTTCAAAGCCAAGAGCAGACTTTGGCCTAATTGCAGCTTTGTTTTTCTTTGCAGGGGACATATTTGGTGGTCCGTGTGGCCTTTGAATGATCTTAGGAGCATCACATGGGACCCTGGACCCATCAAAGGTGTCTCCCCCTGCATCATACACTTCCTTTATTTCTTTCTTTCTGCAAATCCTCCTCTCCTGGGCTTTGTAATACTGAGATATAGGGACACAGAAAGAGTCTTGCTAGATCAGAGCACAGGCCCACCTAAATCCATGATTGTCTTCATACAGTGGTCGACCAGTGGCTTCTAGGAAGACCACAAAGAACGTGTGGGTGTAACTGTGCTACCTCTTTTCAATTCCCTGAAAGAGAGTCATTCTGTCCCTATGGAGTCATACTGTTTCTAATATTAGTGGAGACAGTCAGTCTGATTATTAGTCCAAATTTCTTTCTAATTCCCTTTATCCACTGGCTGCCATCACTGCATCTTGTGGCAGTGAGTTCCACAGTTTCACTATGTGCTGTGAAAGGAAGCACTTCTAATCCGTCTATAAGTCCCTGCTCTTTCAAAAACGAAAAACAAAAGTCTTGTGTCCTCACTACTCACATGAATGCTTTCTAAAGTTCGACCACCTCCCCGGAAGCCTTTGCTTCTGATCTTGTCACTCTTAAATGGTTCAAAACTCTCTACTTAACTAAGAGCGGCCATCTTCCAGAGCTCTTCAGCTCCCCTATCTTCCCCAGTTTTACTGTATCCATATTTATTTAGGAGAAGAATCTGGTTTAATGCAAACATCATTCTGCAGTAATCACATTTGCAAAGCCCCTCTTGTGGTTTCTGAAGATCCTCCTGCACATGTGTGTGTGTGTGTGTGAGTGGGTGGCTTCTGCCTTGTGTTTGTCTAATGTGGTCTCAAGGACCTTTGGAGCTTGCTTCAGTCTCTGCTACTGGTGTGTGTGTATGTGTGTGTTTGTGTGTGAGCAGCTCTCCCACTGAATCCTGCCTTCCAGTAAAATGTCATTAGCATCACTTTGCTAAATTAAATGGAATTAAAGTTGGAACTGCAGCTGGTGCACCGAGCACTGAAAACATATCGGTGTCTGCTTTAAACATAGCAAGTAGGTGGCTTGTTATTAACTGCACTGACAGGAAAGAGTGCATTTTCATCTCTCGGCTTCAGTCATGGGTGGTAGCTTTCAAGGAGAGTAGATTAGGAAGGGTTAGAAAAACAGTGGGGCACTGGGATATAGCATCATAGAGTTGGAAGAGACCACAAGGACCATTGAGTCCAACCCCCTGCCATGCAGGAACACACCATCAAAGCACTCCCAACAAATGGTCATCCAACCTCTGTTCAAAACCTCCAAAGAAGAAGACTCCACCACATGCCCAGGCAGCATATTCCATTGTTGAACTGTTCTTACTATCAGGAAATTCTTCTTAATGTTTAGATAGAATCTCTTATCCTAAAGTTTTAAGCCATTGCTCTGTGTCCTAGTCTCTGAAGCAGCAGAAAACAGGCTTGCTCCATTTTCCATATGATATTTTCATATTACACATAGCTATTATGTTGCCTCTTAACCTTCTCTTCTCCAGGCTAAACATGCCCAACTCCCTAAGCCGCTCCTCATAGTGCTTTATGATTTCCGTGCCTTCTATCAGTTTGGTTACCCTCCTCTCAACATGTTCCAGCTTGTCAATATCCTTCCTGAACCGTGCTGCCTAGAACTGGACATAGTATTCCAGGTGGAGGCTGACCAAAGCAGAATAGAGTGGTACCATCACTTCCCTTGACGTAGACACTATGCTTCTATTGATGCAGCCCAGAATCTTATTGGCTTTTTTAGCTGCTGCATCACACTTCTGACTTATGTCCAGTTTGTGGTCTACTAAGACTCCTAGCTCTTTTTCACATGGACTGTGTTCTTTTTTCCCATGTACTGTGGTGTATTTTGAAGGACTGGTACTGATCACTACTGTTCATACAGCTATGGCTGCATCGAGAGTCCGAAACATCCAGACAGCTATGTTGATCTGTATCAACCAATCGAATCCAACAGGAGCAAGTTTCCTAAAGGTAGCAAGGAACACATACAGCTTCCTTGTTGAAAGAGCTTCATTAGCTACTGGTTTGTTTCAGGTACCATTCAAAGAACTTGTTGTGACCTATGAAGCCTTGAGGTGATGGATGGGAACCTGGGAATACATGGGTAATGATCTGTGATAAGAACAAACAGACATGGCTGCAAGGTCAAACTGTTGTCAGGATGAATGGGGATATAGACAAGTGGACAGACAATCTGGGAAAAGCTTTGTTTTAATTTGATAACAGATAGGACAGCAGCCTGCACTGATTTTGAGGTGTGGTGGCTTGCATAGTACTGCAAATCCAGTGTTGTTACTCTTGACTTTTGCCAAGGTGTGCTATTGTTTCTTTGATGTTCTTTTTTGTGACCTCTAAGCCTATTGTCTGAACATGGAGCTAGCCTGTACATCACAGATGGACGTCTTTCATGAGTGCTTTAGTTGCATATTCCTGCATGGCAGCAAGTTGGGCTAGATGAGATTTCTGGTTCCTCCCAACTCTGAGATTCTATGAGTCTTATCCTTCTAAAACACTCTTCCTAAGATCTAGCCCTTAGAGGAGGAGAGAAAGATGACAGTGGCCATAGCCACATCCATCCAAACATTATTATTCAAAAAATAACAAAAGAAACTGAAGTCTCACCTTTCTTGACTTTGTCCCACCATGAAACCTCCTATATTGCGGATGACCCAAGATGGGCTTTTTTAAACTGAGAGGATCTGTTGCTTTTGGTTTGTCTGGGTTCTTTTTTCAGAGGTTATTGAAACCAAAATTCCAGCTTTCTTGGTTAATACTACTTGATCCTGATGTAAGATGAATATTAACAGTTCAGTGCATCGCAGAACTTCCTTGGGGCTTAACTTTCTCTTGTGAATACATAAGTATGTTCTAGCATAAGATCTTTGCATGAGGGTCGAAAAGAAAAGGAAGCCAAGCCATGCATTAACTAGGCTCAGGGCACAAAATAAGATAGGGGAGTGAATCTTCCAGGAAAAAGAAGTATATTATTCTTGGTTTTCAGGGAAGGGAGGTGAATTGCGGTGCATTGCTTTAGAGGCTGACTTTCTCTTTAGGGTGTACCTAAAGAGAATTCTTTATTCTCTAAGATTTTCTTTGTTTTTTTTTATTGGCTATAATCCTACCTCACAGATGTAGTAACGAAGACTTCACTATGTTATCAGCTCCTGACCTGACTTCTCAAACTTACCTTAACAGGCAGTAGATGCATCAAGTGACAGAGGTTTGTTCTGCTGGTGATCAAGGTGCACAATAGGAGGCCATCAAGCTACAACAGGATTGTCAGGTTTTGAATATTCCTCATCCTGACCCAAAAGGATGATTTTATCAATACAGTGAAGAGACAAAAGAAAGTGTCAGGAATATGGATATGGCAAAGTCTAGAATTAGTTTCATGGAAACCTGTCACCTCTCCTCCTTAAGGCTGAGCACCTTAGACAGGTCCTTTGATGTTCAGGCTAGAGTCATAGACTCATAGCATCATAGAGCTAGAGGAGATCACAAGGGCCATCCAATGCAACCCCATGCTGCCATGCAGGAATGTACAATCAAATTATTCCCGACAGATGGCCATCCAGCTTCTGTTTAAAAATCTCCAAAGAAGGAGGAGACTCCACCACACTCCCTGGCAGCGTATTCCACTATCAAACTGTTCATACCATCAGGAGGTTCTTCCTGATGTTTAGGAGGAGTGTCTTGTTATTTAAATCAATGGCTCTGCGTCCTTATCCTAGATGTGGCTGAAGGAGAATCCACCACATTCCAAGGCTCCCACGGGAAGTTGACTTCCCGGTCTCTCCTGAACGGAAAATGGTCTCACGTGGACACAAAATGGGGACAATTTTCCTTCTTGCCTTCTAGAGGGTTCAGGGAGACTTAAAATTAGGGGGTGAGGCCCTCTATTGTCCACTGAGGGGCATGTTCCCTTCCAATAATCAACTTTTGCTCATCCCTGGTTTACTTCAATTGCCTCCTTGAGGAAGTGGGGAAAAATATTAGGGTCTGCAGGACTAACCCAGCATCTTCTACTTGCCAAAAAGCTGTCTTTCCAAGCTAGATTCTGGAAGGTTAAAAAACAAGCAATCCTCAAGAAGCAGCCATATGTGAATCTAGTGGCATTAGACCTTAAGTCACTCATTTTTTTTTCTCTTTCTCTCTCACACAGATACACAGACCAGACATCAATATTGATGCATAATGAATGCAAGGTCTTATCTAAGGTGGACGAGAGCAGGAGGGAGTGTTTCCAAAAAAATCAATGTTCTACCTGAATTACAAACACTACAAATTGAAACTGACAAAGAGGGGGGAATAATCTCACAAGAAGAAAGAGAGGAGAAATATCTTAATTAGGCAAGCAAACCAGTCCAGAATTCTTCCATTCCATGAGTTTTAGATCATGCTTATTTGATGTTGAAAGTGGAATAATAGCATTATAACAGCGTAGCGCAGAAAGGCCCTGAGACTACAGCAATGACTTGCAACAGGGGTTATACTTTTGACATTGTAGCCCCATTCAGTGGCATGAATGGGTTGGAAATGCCATCCTCCTTCAACCTGTCTCCTACCTGCCCCTAATCTGGCTGCTGGCTCTTTAGGTGGACTGGGATGGTCAGGCCAGAAGAAATCTTGCATGCAAAACTAAGTAGCTAATGTAGAATATCAGTCTTTTTTTTTTAAAAAAGAAACACACACACGGGGGCAAATTTTATCAGGGCTTGGGAGAATGACAAAATGACAAAACTTGCCTCCCAGCTGTTCCCGACTTTTATGTATGGCTCCTGAAAGTTCAGATACACAGTTCATGCTATGCTTTTGGCAGTCAGAACATGATCATGCTTTCATGCTTACCAGGGGCACCTGCTACTGAAGGCATCGTAGGGTTCCTTTGAACATCCCATGAACTTCAGATTTCCAGAAATGCACTCTGCTGCTAATGACACTGACCTTCCTCAGAGGGTGCTGCTGGGCTGAGTTAATTAACTTTTTAAAAAGTGCTTTGATTTTACATTTGGGGAAAAAAATAATCCTAGAACAAATGCAAAGTGTGACAAGGGAGATATTCAGTGGGAAAAGGCTTACTCTTGGGGGAAAAAAGATTCGGTTGAATTCTAGGTTGGAAGTTGGCTTTCCTGGTCTACTATTTATTACATGTGGCTTTCAGAGTCTAGAAAGTTAGTTTTAGGAGGAATGGGTGCAAGGAAGTGCTGAAGTTATCCATAATTGGGTAGGGGTAGGCAGATACATCCATCCGCACTACTCACTTATCAGATGGCTTCTCAACATGTCATAGGATGATGGTCTGCATCCCAGGGTGCCATCCTGCCATTGCTCAGGTATGGATGACTTCTCAAGATATCATAGGATGATGCCCTGGGTCCCAGGGCATCATCCTATCACTGTTTAGTCTTGGATGTCTTCTCAACATATCAAAGGATGATGCTGGGAGCTTCAGGGCATTGTCCTGTCACTGCTCAGCTATGGATGGTTGCTCCAAGCTGTTTTAGATCTAGAAGAGGGGTCTTTTCTTCCAACAGGAAGTGATACAGTAGTTCACATCTGGGTCACTTCCTGTCAGAAAAAAAGTCCTCACCTGGGTGTAAAATGGCCCAAAGACATCCAAAAGAATGGGAAAATCCTATCATTGCTCAATTACAGAGGACTTCTCAATAAATCACAAGTTGCATATGGGGTGGGGGGGCATTTAAGACAAAGCAATCATTTTTGGATGTCCCTGGGAAGGCGGCTTCCAATGCACCCCCTATCCCCCCCAAATTGCCCACCCCTGAGGAAACTTCCCCATGCAGCCCCAGCATCATATCCAAACTGGATTGCTCTGAATTACTAACATGACAGGGTTCATTATCATCCAACCGAGAGATACGTTAGCATGCTAACTATGAGTCCCTCTGCAAGCCCATATACATGCAAAGATCCGTTCCTGCTTGCAGTGCACAGTGGAATGCCAAAGAGGAAAACACACAGAGAGGCAGAAGGCTTGGAAGTGTTTACCGGCTCGGTAATTATGCCCAGACTTTCATTCCAAAAGCCTTTCTTTGCAGGAGAGGAAGGGAAAGGCTGAGAAGTGTCAAGATTACAAATCTATCCAACTATATAATATATATTTTAATATCCATAAAGGCGCCATTTCTACAAAAGTCCTCTTTCCGACTTTCATTACTGGGGATTTTATAGCCCGCCTGAATGTGACACATCTGCAAAAACTCTGGCGCTTCACCGGCACTCCAGATGTTCCACGGAGCACCTCTGGTGCACGCTCTTCCCCATAAACATTTGTTGTAAACACCCAAAGCTGTTTGTTTGTTTTAATCTTCCACTGCATCTCATTACCCCAGGAAGGTGAACAAGCGGCGCTCGCCTCCGCCTTGCCAGGAGATTTGTCTTTTTTCTCCCTTCATCAATCTTTAGGAGATTAGAATGCAAGGGGAATCGTGTTCAACCCTCCCTTTATTGTACTTCTGCCTTGCCTGTGAGCTCCTCTGAGGAACAGGCTGCAAGATGGAACCAATGTTCTCTCCTACAATCAAATGCAGAACCAAAGGATGTGGGTGAAAGCTAGAGGAGAACCTGGCCTTTGCCCAAAGATTCTACCCCTTTCCCTGATTTATTTTTAAATGAGGATGTCATCTCGTTGGCCTTTTATGCACATGTAAGAAGACGCAGTGGCAAACCTCTTCCAAATAAATCTTGCAAAGAAAACCCTAGGATGAGGTCACCATAAGCTGGAGGTGGTGGAAGCCATGAAGAATGATAGAGATGGAAGGACCCCATAGACCATCAGGTCTAAGCCCCTGTTGAATGCAGGAACTCCAGAAGGTAGCTGTCCAGCTTCTTTTTGGCAACCTCCAGAGAAAGAGACCCTACCACTTCTCTAGGCAATAGGTTCCATTGCCAAACTGCGCTCACTGTCAAGAAGTTCCTGCTAATGTTCAATCAAAATTTGTCCTCCTGTAGCTTAAAACCATTTGACCTGGACATACCGTCTGGGGCAGCGAAGAACAAATCTTCACCCTCCAAATCTGACCCTCAGATGCGAAACGGATGCTTTTCCATTCCATCCCTAATGTAGAGTATGGTACAATAATCCCAAGAGGATGCAGTCAAGGCATTTGTCCCTGTTGACTGATCTAACATCTCCAGGAACATCCCTGCTGTTTGGTAACAAGGCAATTTGTGATGAGAAACAAATATTTATTTAATTTTGGATGTATTTACCAGATCTGGAATTCTGCTTGGGGCTGACATCTTTGTAAATGGCCTTATACATGTAGAACGTGGAACTGAGTAGTTTCATAAAGTCTGTGTTCATCTGGGGCTGCCATGATGTCATAAGGTATGGGTGCACATTGCACAATGGTGGGATGGCTGATGTGCCATAGTCCAACATAGGGAGGACACTGAGGCACATTGGGGTGCTCCCCAGTGCATGTCTGGACACCAGGTAGAAAGTGTTAAAGCACAACAGTCCCAGATTCATATCAGAGTTGGTGAAGGTACATTCAGACTAGGAGACGGGTCTTTGTGATTCACAAACAGGGTTTTGTTACCTTTCCGCAATGTAGCTATAGTCTCATAAAATTACAAAACGCAGAGCATGATGTCAGATTTTGGTTTATAACCTGCCTTTCTGCTCAAATCACTCTCCAGGTGATGAACAATAATAAGAGACAGAACAGGTAAAATTAGAATTAAGAAGTAAAAACAAATCAATTAAAAGTCCTGGGGCGGGGGGAGAAGACCTGAACTGGGAACAGTTATTTGACAAAATCTACCCAGCGGGAAAGCTATTCTGAGAGATCTTGGGAATATTTCAAAATGATTCTCATCATTTGAGGCTAGAGGGTAGGGTGGGAGATTGGGAGAAAATTAGGGAGGGGGGAAGTAATCACAAATCAAAAGTAGAGTGAAGCTGCCCTGCTTATTTTGCTCCTGTCTTAATGGATAAAAGCTCTGAAGACTGGAGGGGATTAATGGATAATGGGATTTGTCTTCTCATTCTGTCAAACATGGGAGGTTCCCTTTTTAAGCAGGAAGCCCATAAGGTAGAAGGATGGAGTCTGAGCAAGCCAGAGCAAATGTAGGAATAGAAGAAGCTGCCTTCTGTGGAGTCAGAACTTTGGCCCATCTTGGCTAGTGTTTAAAATTCTGACTGCCAGCAAGTTGCTCTCCAGGCTTCCAGGCAAGACTATTTCTTGGTCCTACCTGAAGACCCTCACTATCCTAGAATCATAGATACAGAAGAAACCAGAAGGGCCTTTAGTATCTTGGTTGTCGGAGACACTCTGTTGGTAGTTAGAGTTTCCCGGTGTGTGAGCCCTTTGGGGAAATTTTATGAAAGCTACAGCTTAGCAGAGTTTCAGAAAAAGCATGTCTCAATCTCTGTGCGGCTTCCTCAATCTCAGACTGACTTGGAAAGCAAAACAAGGCAGGCAGTTTCAGGTTCCAAACTTAGAAGACTTACTAATAAACCTTATAATTACGTATGCATTGGAGAAACTAGATCTTAATTAACTAACAAAAGGATTAGGGAAGACAGTAGCTTCATTCTTAACTCACCAACTTCTTGATGGAGAGGCTAGCACAGCAGAGAGAAGGTGCTAGAAGCAAGCTTGCAAAGGCCAAGAAAGAGAGGCCTTCCATGGTCTTCCATGTAAGGCCAGTGACTGACTCCAGGGTGTGTTCTGGTTCACATGATCTGGATACCATAGCCAATCATTTTTAATAACACAGAGTAATAGTTGAGACTTTAGGTGAGAGGCCAGAGGGTTGTTGCATGCAAAGGAAAATTAACCCTATGCTAGCTAATCTCCATTTGTCCTAGAACGGGGGCAGGGGGAGAATGCTAGAATTTACCAGCACACCCAAATCTGAATGGAGATACTGATGGGGAGAAAAGAGGCCCCAAGCCTGCTTCTATCCTTTTCAATATTGTTTGGATCGGTTTTGCCTTGTTCCCCCACTCTCCGATCTCAGGCTGCTTAATATGTATCGCAGTTCCTTGAGCTGATGGAGCATTTTGTTTGAACTCCAGAGCTGGAGTGGCGTAGGATTTTGTTACCTGTTTCACTGATCTGAAGGGGTTCGCAAGAGATTAACACTCCACACATTCTCTCTCTCTCTCTCTCTCTCTGTGCCTGCTGAGTGCCTGCAAGACAGAACATAATTGGACTGCAAACTTTGAACTGGCTCGTACACCCCACCCCTCACAGCCACCCACCATCTCTTGTTTCTTTTCATTTTCTTTCTTTTCTTCTTTTCTTTTTTTCTTTCTGCCTGAATTGAGAACAATGATTTTAGTCATTGATTTGCCTGTTTTTTTTGCCCGCTTAGCTTTGTTGGATAAGTTATGTCTTCATTGGTTCTCCAGTGGTGGCAGATGCGAACAGGAGGACATAAGAAGACCATATTGGATCAGACCAAAGGCCATTCTAGTCTGCAGTTCTCTTTCCCTAGTGGTCAGCCAGTGACTCTGGGAAGTTTGTAAATAAGACATGAAGGTACGCTCGCACTTCACAACAACTGGTATTCAAGACATTCTGCCTTTATTCTTGAAGATAGTAGACTAGCCATGGATAGCCTAACCACCATGAGTTTGTTTCATCCCCTTCTAAAGTGGTCCAAGAATCTATATCAGGTTGGACAATTGTAGAGGGGCTAGGGGCCGTTGGAGAGCTAATGTGGTATAGTGGACTGGCCTGGTGTCAGGTTGGCTGAGCTCTCCCTGCCATGGTTTTAGGTAGACAGCTTTGTTATAGTGACTGTGTGTTTTGTGATGTAGGCAGAGATGATGGGATGCATCCATAGCTGGGCCAACCGGGAACACATAAATGTTTTTGTACAACCTGTGATAAGAGAGTAAACAGGCATGGCTGCAAGGCTGGACTGCTGGCAAGCTGAGCAGGAAAATGGCAGGGGAACGGAAAGATAAACCATCAAATGGAATGCTAGCTATTTTGAAGACTAACGCTAAATATAGCACTGCAGATCCAATATGCCTTTAGTCTTGGCAACCCCAAGGTGTGTAGTTGTTTCTTTGATGTTCCTGAATAAAGCTTTTGGAACCTCTAAGCTCAATTCCTTGAACTCAGAGCTATCGTGGGCATCACACCTGGAGACCAGGGTTTGATTCCTACTTGGCCATGGAAACCCACCTTGGGTACGTTACACATTCTCAGGCCCAGAAAACTCCATGATAGGTTCACCTTAGGGTCACCATAAATTGGAAACAACTTGTAGGCACACAACAACAACAGCAATAGTCAATAAATAATTAAATCCACTGCCGAAAATCTCTCCAAAGCCCCTCATTTGGGCATCGAGGAATGGAGTAACCAAGATGGTGATGATGGCAGATTGCAGTCTTTCCTTTACCCTATGACTCATTCTGGTTATTTCTGAATATTAATTTAGAAGTGATTATGTGGATTTTTTTCTTCTGGCTTCTTTTAATTCCAATAGCCTAAGAGCTGGATATTTCGAGTAGCTCTCCACTCGGTTGACATTCTCCCAGTTGTACAAACAAATTTCCCCCCTACATGTTCTCCCCACCAGGAGCTGTGAGATCTCAAAATCATCACAGAAAAGTTGGTGACATTTCCCTCTTCACAGCATTGAAGGATAAAAATGGGAGGGATGTAAATAAATAAATAATAATTGGCAGGGTTAGGAGAGGATCAGCTCCAAATAATGGAAGCAATTTAAAATTCAAGCTATTTTTGTAAAATAAAAAGCAGACTAAATTAGACCCAGAATAGACTTGTGGGCCTTCAAGCCATTTCTGACTTATGATGACCCTAAGGTGAACCTATCACAGGGTTTTCTGGGGCTGAGAGTGTGTTTCCATGGCTGAGTTGGAGACTGAACCCTAGTCTCCAGCATTCCAACATTCAAACTGCTACCCCATGCTGGCTAGCTATGCTTGTATCACAATTTCATCCCATGAAAGCAAGGTCTGGTCTGTCCTGTCCTCCCAAGGAAAATAGTTCCAAAATATGGGAGCAACCAGCAAGAGGGCCCTCTTCCTTGTTCCTATCAAATGAGCCTGAGAAGATTGAAGAACATATCCGTGGAAGTGATCATGCAGGAACTGAAAAGGGAGGAACTGTAGCTTCTTTCTTCCCTGCTTCTTATGGGATAGACACTTGTTTAAAATGTGAACTGTATGGTTTCTAGGATGCTAAATCTGTTGCAGTTCTGGTGCTTCTTTAATGCTTTTAGATTGGGCTAAAGTAGAGATTAATTAGAGATGCATGTCTCCTATGATCCATCCATGGTTCTTCTCCAAATGTGGTCTCCTAAGAGCTACATGTCTGCACAGACTTGTAAATTAAGCACCTCTTTATGATTATCCCATTTTTCACTCTCACAACATGAATTCTGCAGAGGTACATATCTGTGCAGTCAGACTTCAAAGTAAGCCCCAGTGCACTTACCAATGATCAATCACAAAATAAAGCATGCTAAATGCAAGATACACCAGTGAGGAGAATCACATGCTGTGACAAACAGCAGTGTTTCTTCACAAGAGGAGCACCTTTTGGGGGAAAAGACTGATAGATCATCTGTTTGTATCCACAAATACAGTACACACCATCCTGCCTCTGACTGTACTTTACTGAAAGGACAAGTGTTTTAAGGAAAGACCTATTTTTTTGTTCAAAAAACCAAATTGGGCTGAGATATCAAAATATCCATCTAGAAACAAGATCTATTTTGTCTGCATATTCTTAGAAAATTGCTTTAAGGAAAATGGGACAGTTATGACCTTGTAAGGTCAACCCCATTTCCAAATTTGTTAAAGTAACGTCTTAGTAGGACAATATTAAAACAACTAACAAACAAACATTAGAAACAATAAAAAACTAACGTCCTTAATAACTGCGACTCCTTTACAATTATGCAGTGTACCAATCTGAACCCCAAAGGCTTGTCTCTGAGGAAGAACCTTTATTGGCTTGATTGCTTCTGTTCCGTTAATTCTGCCTAATTACTATTTTCTTCCTATTAGATCCTAATTATATACACTATTTTCATTATAAAGTGTAATGTCTCCCCGAGAACCATGTCAATTGCCAAGGCGATATTACCGCAGGTCTCGTTTACTTCGTTAAACCAGGGATCAACAGTGGTGCATCTCATTAGATTGAAAAGACACCCAACTCTGGATAGACATTTGCAAAACAAGCAGAAAGCCAGTTTCTGTTCTACTGGAAGGGGTTCACATTTGGGTGCTATTCAGGGATGCAACTTTGCAGGGGGGAATAAAAAAGAGGTCACTGTGTCCCTCAACTAAGAATTCTGCTGCCTAAATTAAGTTTTCTTTCATATCTCAAATTTCTAGTCTTGCATTAACTTAAAACTTTGGTTGAGCACTTAGACATCCAGGCCAGGATGTGACATCACAGTCTATGTTTCGTCACTTTATGAAGTTGCAGCTACCTTGCAGAAATGCAACAAAACCCTCTTAGTGGATTGTGAAGATGTACCTGCAGGCCCTGGCAAGAGGGCTTCAATGCGTCCAGAGGAGGGCAACCAAAATTGCAGAAGGCCTGGAAATCATGAAGCCCTGTAAGGATGGGCTTAGGGAGCTGGGTACGTTTGGCCTAGAGAAGAGAAGGTTAAGAGGGGACATGATAGCCGTGTTTAAACATTTGAAGGGATGTCATGTTGAAGATGGAGCAAGCTTATTTTCTGCTGCTCCAGAGACTAGGGCCCTTTTCGCATGCCGTTTCTAAAGCGAAAGGGCCCCCTGAACGTCGCGTAAATGGGAGGAGCGGTCCATACGAAGCACTCCCATTTACGCGATGCTCAAGAGCCTAAAGCGGACTGCACACGCACCTTTTCAGCTTCGGCTTCAAGCCGAAAATGGTGCGCGGTTGCGCAATGCTCCTGAGGCCCGCGTGCACTTACCTGGTGTGCTGTGTGTCGGGAGCCGGGCCGGTTGCGCTTCCTGCCTCAGCGTCTGCCTGCAATTCCCAGGTTGCGCTGCAGTAGAAAGGGGCGGGAAGTTTGTGCGGCGCTCGTGCGACCGGCAAGCCAGCTGCGGTAAGGAAGGAGAAGCGAAGTGAGCACCTTGCGCAAGAGGCTGCTCGTGCGAGCGCCGCCCCCCACCTCTGCAAACAGGTAAGGTGCGGAAAGGGCCTACGACATGGAGCAATGGCATCAAACTACAGGAAAAAAGATTCCACCTAAACATTAAGAACTTTCTGATGATAGGAGAGTTAGACAGTGGAATGTGCTGGCTGGGAGTCTGGTGGAGTCTCCTTCTTTGGAGGTTTTTAAACAGAAGTTGGATGGCCATCTGTTGGGAATGCTCTGAAGGAGTATTCATGCACGGCAGAAAAGGGTTGGCCTGGATGGCCCTTGGTGTCTCTTCTAACTCTCAGTCTAGGCTTCTATGTCCACCAGGCACTTCTAATCCACATTGGACACTCCTGTTGTGCTCCAGCGCTTCCTAGATTTGTATCAAGGGATGCACCAATGAACATTGGTGCCAGCTACCCATTGGCCCATGGCGTTTCTGTCCCTCCACTGGCTTCCATAATACAATACAGATGCATACATTGGAACATCACATCAGCCACTAGGTAAATATGGACATTGTGAGATGGCTCAATTCAATTTTGTGAACACTTAAGTCCATTTACTATGGTGCAAGTCTCAAGCAAAATGCCAGCAACAAAGAAAAGGGGCAGGCGGGCCAAACAACCAAGCGAGTGCAAGAGTTCTAGGCCTTCACCATTTTCAGTCTCTTCCTCTCTGTGGAGGTTGGTATTCCCTTCTTTTCTCTCTGTAATGGCCAAAGTAACCCCCAAGATTCACTCTGTCACAGACAGAGCTCCTCCTCAGGTCATTCCACAGGGGAATGGAGAAGCGTCTGTCTCTGTTCCCATAATGAGACACAAACTGATGAGATCATTTCCTGACAGCTCAGGAAGAAGCCCTTGGAGCTTGGTGGAAGACATCCCCAATCTGCACCTGGCTACAGGAACATAGCTGGATACTTCAGTTGCCCCACTCTTTGCTGGCTGTGGGATGGCCATTGGAGAGCGGCTATCACAGCAACGTGGTGAGTTTTTGGGCTGGTGATAGCGGAGCTCTTGCAGAGTTCCGCATGTTATGCAGAAGATCTCGATCTATGTGTGTTCTGTGTGATGTCTATTTTTTTTCTTTCATGGACGAGCAGATAAAATTCTACACAATGCAAAATTCTGCAGAGAGTATTCCTGACCGCACACGTTCCCTCTTCTCTGTGTTGCGTATTCTAATTCGTTTCTCCATGCCTGTGATTTAATGCTACAGTTAATGCTTTTGGTGTCAGCCTAAGTGAGATAGAAAAAGTTTAAAAATTCATCGCTGACCTTTCTCTGACACATTTGGCTTTGGTGAGGAGGAGCACGACTCAGGAGCGAAGCAGACAGCATGGGCCCTCATGTTTTCTGGCTCACCCTTTTCCTTGCAAACAAGAGGAGAAAGGTATACTTTAATGGGCAAGGAGATAAGGAACTGGGGGTGTGATGCACAAGAAAGGGAACCCAGAAGCAGAGGCGGAAGGAGCTTATGAAAAATAGATATACCTCTCTGGAAAGCAGACAGAATACAAATTGGATTCTTTTTTTAAAAGTTTTTTTTTTTAAGCTGATGCCTTTAAAACAGAGGATTTTAGGGAGAAATGGAGGAGGGGGATAAGAGTGAGAGGGGAAAGCAGACAAGAAGAAAATATGTCTCTTAAAAGTCTTTGGAGCCATTTCTCCTCCTCCCAACAGCCCTCAGAGCTGGGTTTGTTTATTAGAAGATAAGATAGTGAAAAATGTATTTTGCAGAAAGGAAATAGTAAAGCAGCTTCCCAGGCAGATAAGAAAGCCAAATTTCTATTTTATGCTCAATTGAAGGATTCGGTTACATTATCTGAGGAACGGCGGGGAAATCACACCCTTTGGAGACGAGGCGCTGAGGACAAGCAAGCAAGTTCAGCCTTGGGGAGGGAGGAAATATTGGAACTCTTCATTTCATGGTGGGGGGGGTTAGATCAATACACAGAGAGATTGAGGAGCATGGAGAAAGGCAGGAAAAAGATTATTAAAATGGCAAAGGGGCCAGTCCCTTCTCTAGGAGACCACCTGTTCATTTCAGGGCATGGCTGGTCAGGACCCATAAAGCTCAACATAGTTTAGGTCCAGATTATTTGAAAGACTGTATCTTCCTATATGAACTTGCCAGAGCCCTAAGATGCCCATCCAGCCTCTGTTTAGAAACCTCCAAAGAAGGAGACTCCACCATACTCCAAGGCAGCGTGTTCCACTGTCAAACTGCTCTTACCTTCAGGTAGTTCTTCCTAATGTTCAGATGGAATCTCTTTTCCTCAAGTTTGAAGCCACTGCTCTGGGTCCTAATCTCCCAAACAGCAGAAAACAGGCTTGTTCCATCCTCCATATGACATCCCCTCAAATATTCAAACATGGCTATTATGTCACCTCTTAACCTTCTCTTCTCCAGGCTAAACATACCCACCTCCCTAAGTTGCTCCAAGCATTCTGTTCCAAGCATTCTGCCATTTTGGTCGCCCTCCTCTGGACCCATTCCAGCTTGTCGATATCCTTCCTGAACTGTGGTGCCCGCCACTGGACACCGTCTTCCAGGTGGGAGTCTGACCCAAGCAGAATAGAGTGGTACCATTAGTTCCCTTGACCTAGACATTAAACTCCTATTGATGCAGCCTAGAATTGCATGGGCTTTCCCCTACAGCTGCCAGGCTATATCTCATCCATTCCTGCTTTATTCTAAGGAGAAGGGAAGCTTTTTAGTGACATTCTAGAGCCCTTGATAAAAGTATCTAAAGGAAAGGCAGAGACCTTAATGGTCCTCCCGGGGCTTTGCTTGCTTTTCTAAAGAGCTTTGAATAAATATTTACTTTCCCTTCACTGCAGCACTTTAATATCATTAAGAAAATAAATAAACAAAGTATTACTTTTCTCCCCCATTTTATCCCTGCCGGCTAGGTTTTCAGCAAAACCTCCTTTCAATGAGGTGAGTAGATCCCCTAGGAAGGAGGAAGATTGGAAATTAAAGAATCCATTTGCAGCCCAGCAACAGGCCGATGAATGGCAAAGGCCCGGAGTGTCACAAGGCTGAGAACCGTGTCCCCCAGAGGTCCAATTTGCACGTACGCACATGGCGTGTGGCTTCTGTTGCAAAAAACCCTTTCGCCTAATCAAGTCCTTTCAGCAGCGGATTGAAATGCCGGTCAACCAGAGGGTAGGGTAGAGTTTGGAAACCAAGGACTGAGAATTCTGACTGAGGTGGCTGAAGTTCTGTTTGGAAGCCGTGCTGTCATCTGGTCATCGGGTTTCCTTCAGAGGTGCCTTTATTGCTTGCAAAAGAACCTTCTGTTTTAATATATCTAGTGTATGTTTAACCAGAATTCTCACACTTTGCATACCTTGCAACTGTCCCAGTTTGGCAGAGAAAACCCCAAGTAATCCTGTGTCATCCTGCTTTTTCAGCTACTTTTAAAATCTCCCAGTTTCTCTCTCCTCCTCCCCGTTTCCTAAATTGTATTTTCAAAGGCTCAGCTGAAGTTACTGTGGTACTAAAAGTTTGCAGGCTGAAGGTAAACACCATTGGAGGACAGAATTCTCATTTAGCCTTCCCCTCCATAGCTCCTCCCCTGAATAGGGCTGAACCCTGTTCAGGCATCTATTTGAGTACAAGTAGAACTAAAGCAAGGAACAGAGATGTGGTTCTTGTGAATAACCCCTCCCAATGGAACTGAACCCGAAATGTGGAAACCCTGGAAACTATGTCCTATGAGAAGCAGCTTAGAGAGCTAGGCATGTTTAGCCTGATGAAAAGAAGATTAAGATGTGACATGACAGCCACATTTAAATATTTGAAGGGATGTCATGTTGAAGATGGAGCAACCTTGTTTTCTGCTGCTCCAGAGACTAGGACATGGAGCAATGGACTCAAATTACAGGAAAAGAGATTTCACCTAAACATTAGGAAGAACTTCCTGACAGTAAAAGCCACTTGATAGTGGAATCTGCTGCCTCAGAGTGTGATGGAGTCTCCTTTGGAAGTTTTTAAGCAGAGGCTGGATGGCCATTTGCTGGGTGTGCTTTGGGTGTGTGTTCCTGCATGGGGTCAGATTTGATGGCCGTTGCGGTCTTTTCCAACTCTATGATTCTATGTAAATTAGGGGCAGAATGATCCTATTGGACCGTTCAACCTAAAACTGATCCACTGACTTGATAATTGAATTGGAATGAACATATAGGTAAATCTGACAAGCTCAATAGCTCTATTCTCATTTGGGGCTAACAATAGGATTCAAGCCATTATCTTAATGTGTTGAGCGGGATGGTCTGGAAAAGGCCTTGAAATATCCCCAACAGGAACTGCTTAATCCTTCCACCCCAACAAGCAACCTGGTGGGCTTCGAGCGTTTGATTGGCACATAGAAGCTGAGTGAAGCACCGCGGCCGGCTTTGCCTGCTCCTTTTTGCATTATGGGAGCTGGCAGAGGCTTCCAGCCTTCAGAATTGTCAATACTGTCCCCTTTCATCACCGTTAAGTTATCTTTTAAAAAAGACAAAAGAAACCCTCAAACGTCTTCTAACTCAATAAAGAGAAGGGCCTTGGGGGCAAAGGAGCACTATTCCAAGGCACTTTTTTTTCCGGTCCTCATTTATCGCTTGTCTCCAACACGACGAGAGAGCAAACAGGGAAGACAAATCCTTCCTTTCAGGTACGCGGACGCTACAAAACTGTTATCAACATGGGTGGCTGAAAGACTTTGACATGGGCATCGTTCAAGTCATGACGGTGAAAAAAAAAAGAAGAGGTGAAGGACAGCCAAGATAGAGAGAAAGCTGCAAAATCTTTCAAGAATTTTGCCCTGCGTGGTACACATGCAATTTTATATAATTGCTCAATTATTCATCTCTCTAACTCGTTTTTTTATTCTATAGGCCTCCTTTCTCCTAACCTGGAAAACCAAAATCTAAAAACTTCATAATAAAACAATGTGAAGTGTTGAATCGTATGAAAACATAGTTTAATAAATTCTCATATTAAACACTATCACATTTTAAAAATCATGTTAAAACAATGAAGAAGTTAAAAAAAAATACAACACGCCCTTCATAAAAAGACTTCCTGGCATCAATTTAATCATTACATTCATATAATTATATGAATGAATGAGAAGGTCTTTGCCTTCTGGTGGAAGGACAGGAGAAAGGGGGCTAGGTGAGCCTCCAGTGGAAAGGAATCCAGGATCTCTTCTTCTTTCTTTTCACCAGACTGTGCTGTGATGGTGTTGAGATAAAAAAAAAAAGGCCTTCTCAAGGATCTGAAGACTCTGAAAGGTTTATATTTTTATTCACTTTGTCTTAATATGGACTATTCTCTTCCTGATAAGCGGTCATAAATAATAACCACATATGATTTACATAATCTTAAAGCAGACAAGGAAGATGGTGAAACAGTTCAGGATTTTCCATACCTTGGCTCAGACATTAATCAGAAATAAAGACTGCAGTCAAGAAATCAGAAGACTAGGACTTGGAAGGGCAGCTATGAAGGAACAAGACAAGATCCTCAAGATAAAGCATTGGATACTAAAGTTAAGATTGTCCATGCCATTGCATTTCCAATTTCTATGTGTTTTTATGAAAGCTGGACAGTGAAGAAAGCTGATAGGAAGAAAATCAACTCCTTTGAAATGTGGTGCTGGAGGAGTGTCCGACGGATACCCTGGACTGCTAAAAAGACAGATGAAAGGGTAGTAGGGCAAATCGAGCCTGAACTCTCCCTAGAAGCCAAGATGTTGTTGTACTTTGGATGTAAGACATGATTCCCTAGAAAAGACAATAATCCTCGGTAAGGTAGAAGGCAGTAGGAAAAGAGGAAGACCCTCATTACAGATGGATAGACTCAATCAAGGAAGTCAAGGTCCTAAATTTGCAAGACCTGAGTGGGTCTGTTGTAAACTAAGTGACTTGAATAACACTTTTCAGGGGCAAGAAATCAGGCATTAATAATACTAATAGCATCTCTCTCCCTCTGTTTATACCAATGTACAAGTGGTGCAGGAAAATATGCATTATTTTTTACCCCAAAATCTGCTAGCATGAAAAAAACTTGCAGAAACAGCATTCTGCACATAACAGAGTGGACCAGAACATCTGACCTGCTGCCATATGTATGGGGTGAATTATGTTCCCTTTGTACTTCACTAGTGAGCAACCCATTCAACCTGAGTCCAACGCATTTCTCCAGCCCCTCACTCCCTATCTCAAGCCATTCTCCTGCCTTAAAAGCCCCTGTACATTACAGAAGGCAGTATTTATGAGCTCCTAATAACCAGCAAGCCAGTAAATTCCCTTTATTCGCCACCGTTACCTCCTGAACACAGCGTTTTTAAAAAGTTATCTAAGCAGGTTTATGAGAGGAATAATAGATGTTCCCATTATCATTTTCAGCATTCATGGGAAGTGTGTCTATAATTCTGTATAATTATGTAGACTTAGCAGTGATGAAGGATGACAACACCAAAGAGCACAGGCTTCTATAAATCCATACAGCCAGTTTTTAAAAAAAAAGGGGGGGGGGAGAAACAAGAAAAACATCAGTAACAGCTATCTAGGCTGTGTCTCCTTCTTTCCTTCCTTCCTTCCTTCCTTCCTTCCTTCCTTCCTTCCTTCCTTCCTTCTCCCCTTCCTTTTGACTAAGATACTTAAAACCTCAGAATTAACCAACCCAGCATTATCTCCATTCTGCTCCGGACTTACATTTCACAACTGCCCTTACATGTGCACAAAATTGAATTGAATAGTTTCACAACCTCTATATTCACCCAAGGTCTGCCATGATGTTACTGTTGTACAATGATAGCTGGTGTGTGTGTGTGTGTGTGTGTACCACAGCCTGATGATGTGCAACAGGGACTCATATGAATTGGGGCTGCTGTGATGTACAGATTTGAGTTCATGGAATTAGTCTCACAGATTTCAAAAGCTTTATCCATGAACATCAAGGACACAACAGCACACCTTGGCATTCCCAGGCTAAAGAAGCATTGGATTTGCTGAGCCATATAAGTTGTAACTTTTCAATTAAGCATGCATTAACATCCCGTTTGATGGGTAACTGTAACAACTCCTTTCCCAGGCTATTCAGTCCCTATTTCATTTTCTCATTCACCTTGCCAACAGTTCGACCTTGCAGCCAAGTCTGTCCACTTGTATCTGTCCTCTTATCACAGTTTGTTACAATAACATTCCCAGGTTCCAAGCTCTCTACTCACCAGCTGATCCCATCATCCTCTCATAGCACAGTAAAGCCCACAAAGCATCAAAACAAAGCAGCTACTTAAAAAGATGACAGGGAAAGAAAAACTGACCTGATAGCTTTCACATCTGTACACCAGCCAGGAAGTGCCAAAGCAGAACAAGAGCAACCAAAGCACATCAGAAGTACCCAATGCTCTTCAGAAATGCCCAATGCACATTGGAATTCTTGCTGATGCCCAGATGCACATCTTCATAATTCACTAATAGGGTTATGTTGCAGAAACATAACATATCTACAGATTCATCAAGTTACAAAATGTAGCCTGAGATGCGGGATTTCAGCCTATATTGTGCCATTCTATAGGCAGCACATAGAACAGACTTAAGCTGAGTCAAGCCATTGTTTTACCCAGAGCAGAGGTGGGAATCATGCAATCTGTGGGACAGGAAAAGCGTTGAGACCCTAGAGCCCAACAAATGAGATCATAAATTGTGGTTCTGCATCTATATTATTGTGATTAAACATTGTGATTGTGCATCCGACATTTTGTTTTGTGCTCTCACATTCCAGTTGTGCGTTCTCCACTTTCCATCGTGATCATGCATTGTGGTTCTGTCTACTATGCTTTCCACTGGAGCTGTGCATCCTATACTTTCTTTTCTGGGTGTGCATTGTATATTTGTGCAGTGCAGAATGGCACACAGTCATTGACATGTGTGGTGCAATGTTGCTATTCTTCATGGGGATTGCATAGCACTTCTGTACATCCACATGTGGGTATTCATGCAGCACCAAGGGAATTTCGGATTGAGGCCACAGCCTTTCAGATAATCTTGACCTAAGCCTGTGGGAAACTCATACTTGTGAAGTTGGGGTGTTTATGGAAGAAGGGAACCTGTTTCCCATCCTCCCATTTCTGCATACAAAATTCACCCCAACCACTTTTCCCTCCTAGCCAATATGCAATATTCATTCTTAAAAAGCAGTCCATGATGTGGAGGTTACCATCCCATACCCACATGTCTGGGAGTAGACCCTATGAAATGAGACATACTTTTGAGTACGCTTAGAAAGGCTTACATTGTGAATCTTTATTGCACAGGGATGGCACAACTTTAAACATCTGTAACCTCAAGGCATTAGCAGGGGAACAGGTGGGTAGATATATTGATGCAAAGACTGCTGGAACAACTCAAAACTCACACGGACTCGGGGTCAGGTTTAATGTTCCTCCGCAAGGCCTTTTGTTTCTTTAAACAAAGAATTGCATAAACCTCCCCTTTCCCTCCTGAACGGGCTTTTGCGAGGATGTGGGGATGCATGAGAACATATTTAATTGCCATAGGCTGTGACATTTTAATGGTATTAATGTATTCCATGCAACCTACCCATGGAGCATAGAGTGCTTGTCAAGGTCGGTAGGTATTTTGTTAAGAGCCCAGATACTCTGTGTAAATAAACAGCTTTCGGGGAAGGGGGAGGAAGTATGATAGATGCCCGAGTTCATTCCAAGTCTTTCAGCTGGAAATACAGAAAGCATGCGCTCCCAGCAGGCACCAAGAGAGCTTCTTTAGAATTAACAGCTGATTTAGCTGACATTAATCTTGGACAAACCTTCTCCCAAAGAGAAAGGAGATTGTTATTGTTTTCCAGGGCTGGCAAAGTATTGTCCAATCATGGATAATGCTGAAGCCTCTTGCATGGTCTCTCTCTTATTGATGACTAACATTACATATTAATAAGAAGACTAGAGTCCTAATATGATGATGCAATATGACACAGGAGAGGTAAAAGTAAGCCGGATGTCAACAGAGAGCATACTATGAGAAATAAGTAACAGTATTTGTGCATAAAGAAATGTTTACTGGTGGATCTGTTGCCACGGGAATGGTGAATCTACTCTTGGTTTTACATTATTTCTCCCACAGTTGGGAAAGATCCTTTTCTGGAACTCTGAAGAGCCAACACTAGTGAGGTGCTGAGCTATCTGGATTAAGAATTTAAAGCAGAATAAGGTAATATCTAATTTTCTGGTGAGTTGGAGGTAAACGAACATCCGGGCAGGCAAGAGATCAAGTTCAAGAAGGCAGCAGATATATATGAGGTGTTGATGGTCTTCTCTGGGGTGATGACTTGCTGAAGGTGCTGAGTATGTCCTGGTCTTCATGGGGCTTAGTGGAATAGGACTGGTCTCTAACGTCAGCAGCAGAGGGCTCATTGAGACATTAGAACTAGAGTTTGTATAGTAGAGTCTATGGATGATTCCTGAATACCACCCTCACAAGTCCATTTGGTGGGAACAGTGACGTTCTTTTAACTCCAAGTCTTAAGTCAAGTTTCAAGTCTCCACCTTCAAGTTTCATGTCAAGTCTCAAGTCCTTGCAAGACACTTTCGAGTCAAATCTCAAGTCTGGGAGTCAGTTTCTGAAGTGAGGAATAGGATCCTTCTTACTTCTCATTTCAAAAATTTGAGGCTATTTTTGGAAGTGGGGAAGAGGATCCTTTTTCTCTTCATTACTGAAGTTTCACAGCTTTAGAAGGAAGGATCCTTCCCTGTGCTCTGTGGGTGAGTCTTGCTTTCTGCTGCTAAGAAAACTTTAGCAGGCTCCTTCAATACGCAGTGGGGACAGGCTGCCAAACAGACCTCAACTCTACCACAAGCTTGTTGCCTAACCTGTTTGCTATTCCCCTCTGAGGAATGCACCCATGCTCTGGGCTTAAGAAATATCGTCCTGCGACCAGTAGGCAAAAAGAGATGAAAGCACTGTTCAAAGTTGTAAGGTCTCTGGTTGAATGTGTCATATTCCTGAACTGAGGGCAGCAAGCCAGTCACTAAAAATATACAAGTCGTGAGTTGAGTCAGTGCATCATTTATGGTTGAGTTGAGTCCAAGTTGAGTCATTTGAGTTTGACTTGAGTCCAAGACAATTGACTCGAGTCTACAATAGTGGTGGGAACATAAGAGAGGCCTTCTTAGTGGCAGCTCCCAGGTTCTGGAGCTCCCTTCCCAGAGAAGTCAGACTGGAACCCTCCTTAATATCTTTCCCCAAGCAGGGAAATGTGGGAAACTGAATAAATGAAATAATCAATAAAGATTACCCAGATGTTATTTAAAGAATTAGGGAGGGCTGGGGGTTTTGGCATGCCAGTGCAGCTTGCTGAGGGCAGTAAGAGGAGAAAATCGTCCCCTGTATTCTCTGCAATCACCCACCCCTGAACTACATGCTGTGATAGAAAACATGATGGTTAAATGCGCCCTTCCCTTCCTTTCCCTTCATGCCCTAACTTCCTTTCCATCCTCCTTTAAAGATTTTATTTAGGTAAGGAAGACAGAATTTGCTCTGAATTTTAAATAAGGACCGCTTCCAAAATGTTGCCCTTAGCAGCAGCGACAGAAAGCAAAGCTTGGTCTTTTTGAACTGAGGAAAAGAGGCAAAGTTCAACCTCCAGATTTTTTTTTCTTCCTCAAGAAAAGCCCACGTACAGAAACCTAAGGTATTGTCGGACTATTCTCTTGGAAATACCTTGAAAAGGGCAGGATATTGGAATTTGAGACAATAGGGAGACCAAAAATGATCTAGCAAGGAAGTCTTGCTGGCATTATAATTAGAAAAGGTTATTCTGGGGGAACAAGGAACTTGCATTAAGTAGAGTCAAGTCATCTTCAGTCTGCTTTGTGCAAGTATTGTGCTGAACACCTGCCTGATGGTGGTGATGTCTGGTAGCTTCCATGTCAGGGGGAAGGCAGAATCCATTCAATGTTTCAATGATCCATACTGGATGCTGAACTTATTTGTGGATGGATTGTTACCCCAAAATGTAGGTGCCACAAGGACCACCCCACGATGCCAGATACCTCTTGCAAAAGTGGGGAATGAATTAGCTCAAAGAGGAGGCTTGCGGGGGGGGGTAGTAACTTCATGAGACCTTTTCTACCAGTGTTTATGAGCTCACGTAGGAGAAGAACCAGCCGCAGATTCAAAAATTAACTAAAAATGTGTTGTATTGAGGGGAATTCACTCATGCATACACACAAAATACAAACAGTCAAACATTCACACAAGAGCTAACTGAAGGAGAAAGGGAGAAAAAAAAATATATAGAGTAGCTGAGGGTTTTTTGGGGTTTATAATTACCAGTCTAGAATAACAGTGAAGAACAGAAATGTGGTTTGCTTAGGTAGAACCTCAGGACAGTTCTCGTTCAGGAGCCAGATGGACAGAGTGATGGGTGGACCTTTGAGAGATTGCACTGGGCATCCTGAAATCCAGGGTATTTGTACCCCAAAAATAGCCTGTGGCAGTGGAAGGTATGTGCAGTTTGGGGTGTGGAACAATGAGAGTTGCAACAGGGACAATGGACTATCAACCCACTAATGTTCGCAGTGTTTGGATTACAAAGACATGATGACTGTTGTAATAGCTCTGTATTATGGGTGCTATGAGGCAAGAGGAAGGAGTCCAGGTGCACAGGGGATGGGTATCTGTCAATCAGTGTACTGGTGGGCTTTTCCCAGTTGTGTTCCCTGGAAAGACATTCCGCTTCTACTTAAGCCAGTCATCCACAGGAACAACAGCTACTGCCTGGCAAATGACCTACTCTCACCTGGAGGGTGTTTAGGTTGACTAACCTCTCTTTCTCACATTTACAATCAGATTTCTTCCCTCACTCGGTTTGACCTCTTAGTCACCTCTCAGGCCTGAATTTGATATTAGCCCCAATTAAAGTGTGTTGCCAATTAAATAAGATGCCAATTAGATATGGTGCCCATCCAAACCATACTGATATCGGGGACCCCCAAAGCGGGGCCTTATGGGATAGATGGTCTGACTGGATGGTTTTCTGTAATCCAGATGTGGGAATTGTAGCTCTCCAAATGTTGGTGAACGTCTACTTCTATGTTTTCAACAGGGAGGAGGTTGGCTGGCATCTCATTCTCATTCTTCACCTCAGTTTGGAAAACACCTCAGATTGGCCTTGGTCTCCTGTAATCCAGATGTGGGGATCTGTAGCCCTCCAGACATTGACAATAGTTTCTCAGCATTGGACTTAGCGGGTGGACTTGGTGATAAAAACATCTGGAAAGACACAAGTTCATCCAGCCTTGCTCTGACCCCGAAAGGAAATCTACCAACAAATAGATTGTTTACACAACTCCTCTGCTAACACTTGCTTTAGATTAGTCACCATTGCAGAGAGGAAAGAGTGGAATGACAGAAGGCAGCTGCAAATGAGCCCCCATTAGCTTCTGCTGTCTATCTAGGTAGCCGAGGCCTGGTAAACAGCAAGCACTTATCTCTCTGGCTCAGCATTTAGATGATTTCCATAATGGGCTCCATTGAACTGAGAGGTCTAGAGGTGTTTCCAGGCTTGGAGGAGATGCAACGTGTTCTCCCAATCTGATGTCTGTAAAGGTGACGGCAACGGTTGTTAACAAAAGAGGGGAACGCGATCAACACGCTGTCTGCGGCGGCTGGAGAAGCAGGCGCATCGAAGTCTTCCCTTCCATAGGTTTTGACAGCCATGGGCTACAGGGTCTGGAGGAAGCAAGGGAAGCTTTAGGGGAAAAAGAAGATTGCCCGGGGAATCAGGCTTTGAAGTGTGTGTGTGTGTGTGTGTGTGTGTGTGTGTGTAGCAGTGTTTAAACGAGCTATAGTTCACACTGATAAGAAATCCATTAATGCAATGGTAGGGAAAGTGAAGCCTTGATGGCCCCAAATGTGTTTCCACAGATGATGATGATGATGATGATGATGTGGAAGCTACCATCATCATCGTCATCATCATCATCATCATCATCACCATCCAATCTTTTCCCCAACAAGTCAGCTTGTTGTTGCTATGTGCTTTCAAGCCTTTTCTGACTTATGGCAACTCTAAGGAGAACCTATCACGAGGTTTTCTGGGGCTGAGAGTGAGTGATGCACCCATGGTCACTCAGCGGGTTTCCATGGCTGAGCGGGGAACTTACGGGAAAAGCTTCTGGAAACTCAGTGAGCACTAGGGATGAAAAGAACATTCCAAAATATTTGAAAAAATGGTGGGAAAGTGATTGTCAAGAAGCATTGATGGGATGAACCCTGTTTTGACAAGAATCTTCACAATTCCAGATGTATTATGTGCAAAATTTGTGGGGAAGCAGCCACCTGGGGCCCCACTCTGGGGGAAAGGTAGCATACGAATGCAATAAAGAAATTCACTCTGTGGAAAATAATGTTTCAGTGCATAAAGATTATTTCTTGTGCAGAAGATGCTATAATTCATTCTGGTTAAAATTTGCACATCTTTGATTTGCCTAGAAAACACCATTTTTTATGCTAAATTAATATTTCTGAGATTAAATATTATTTTCCACACAGGAAATGCTGTTTTCCATGTGGGAAATGATGCTTTCTGCTCAAAACAATCCTATGTGAATTTTGCAAAAAATAAGTGCTGAATTGTGAATGGCCTTCTAAAAGTGTTTGGGTTTTTTAAAGACTTGCTTGCAGATGGAAGAACCTTTCTGAAATTACCTTTGAGAAGATACTTAGTAGAAAATCACAGCCTTAGCCTGCATCTTATGAAGGAATCTGAGTTTATAAAGTTTGTGCAACAAACTTCTTTCTCCTAGTTGGTCCTGAAGATTCCTTTCTTCTGCTAAATATTAAAGAAGCAAGACTATAATAACTTGCTGAAGCCATCTATAATTGAGGAGTGATAAGATGATACTCTGGGACCTCTGGCTTGACCTTACCATGGCTCAGTTTTGGGCGGCTTCCGCATGTCATCACATTCATTCTTCTCAAAGGCAATTTTCCTTCCTCTGCAAATATTCATCAAAGAAGAGATATAGGACTGCATATGAATTAACCAGGAATAAATTATGGTCACTGAGGAATTCTTCCTTTAGACATTTTAGTAGCATGAGTGTCCTTTCCATATCTATATATTTGTATCCTTGATCAGACTCCTGTTGGTTAGTTCCAACTAGATTAGATCTGTTGGATCAATTGTTGAATGATGAGTCAATACTGAGGTACATCTCACTGATCCCTCATGTCTACTGCAGCTGGGACTGACAATAGGATTTGGTCCGTATCTTTGAGAAATTGAGAGTGTTTGCCGTAATAAAAAAGGAATAAATTGAGTTACAATAGCCAAAAAAAGAAAAAAAATTAAAAAATCAATCAAATAATAAACAAGGATAAAAATATAACAGAAAAAGGAAAAAAAAATAGGTGAGATTTGCTAGTTTATCAATCAGCTAAATTTCTGGGCAAATACATGAGACTTCCATTGATGGTGGAAATGCTCCAGTTGGTTGGAAACCCGTAAGATGTCAATGATGGAGGTGAGTCATATGATAGGTGTCACAGCAAAGAAGCCCTTCCACTGTAGTGTAGTCAAATGAGTTTCACGAAGCCTAACCTTGACCCTGACCCCTCACCCCTAACCTCTAATCTTGTCCCTATCCCTAACCTAATGAGACAGAGAACAGAAAATGCAATTCCGGAAAATTCAACTCAAGGTTGTGGAAGTGGAGCTGTGCAGGTGGTGCCCATGGATATAATTGCACATTGTAAATGGTGTTCATGCATTTGAAGGTGTTTGCACATGGGGATACATGCAAATTGCAAATGGTTGCACATTGTTGCATGCGCTTTGTTTTACATTTGATTCCACCATGCCACAGTTTACTAACAAGGCAGCCTTGCATAAATGCTACATAACTCCCAGAGAGTAAGATTATGTTCGATCTCCTCCATATAGGATCTTGACCATGGTTTAGTGTTTAATGTTGGTTCTCAAAGTGCATGTCATGCACCGTAGCAACTTTGTTCTCTCCCTCCCTGGCTCCTGGCCAAGTAGCATTCAGCGCAAATGTATTTCTGGACTCAAATCACAAGGTCCAATGATGTCTGATGATAATCATAGGTTTCTAAACAACAGAAAACGGTGCCGGGGAGGATGATAAAGGTTTAGGATGGGTGCTTTGTTTACACTCCTAGTGTTTGTTGCATATTGAGTCTCGTTGAGTAGAATAGCTGGGGATGGATGTGTACAGGCGATGCTGAAATATGATAATTGAATATAAACCAGGCCAGCACTGATTTCATCTCTGCAGACACAAACAGGCAAAAATGGTTGCTTCCATTCAGGAAGTAAACATAAATTCCACAGCTGTTCATGCATTGCATTTTCATCCATGTTTATCTGAAGGGTTGGTCCACAAATGATGGATGTCGCCCTGATGTCAGTATGGCATGGATCATCTCTGGGAGCTCCTGAAGGTGCTGAACCCCCGAATAGGTTAATATCCTTGGACAGCATCTTATGCCTCGAAGTAGCAAGTGCCAACACAGGCAGGTGATAGGGAAGGGAAGTGGTTACCAGTGAGTCAAGTCAGCCAATTTACACACAGGTAATCAAAGGATTTTGCTGAAAATGGAGGAGAAATGCAGAAGCAAGATTTCAGCCATTGCAGAATCCAAGACTAGAAGCCAACAGCCACACTGTCCAAAGCAGAAAGCTGGGAAAACATAGTTGTAAAGCTTATGCCAGTCCAGAGTTTGAAAAGCCAAATAAATACACAAGCTTGTTGAGCACTGAAAGACAGGCAAAACAGACCATAGAATAATAGAGTTGGAAGATACCACAAAGGCCATCCAGCCCAACCCCCTGCCATGACACATCAAAGCACTCCCAACAGACAGCCATCCAGCCTCTGCCTAAAACCTCCAAAGAAGGAGATTCCATCACACTTGGAGACAGCATATTCCACTGCTGGACAGCTCTGACCATAAGGAAGTTCTTCCTGAGGTTTGGGTAGAATCTCTTTTCCTGTAGTTTGAATCCATTGCTCCTTGTCCTAGTCTCCAGAGCAGGAGAAAACAACCTTGTTCCCTCATTGATATGACACCCTTTCAAATACTTAAGCATGGCTCCCATGTCCCCTCTTAACCTTATCTTCTTCAGGCTAAACATCCCCTGCTACCTAAGCCGCTCCTCATAGGGCATGGCTTCTAGACCGTTCACCATTTTGGTCGCCCTTCTCTGGAGACGCTCCAGCTTGTGTACAAGAGATCTTGGCAGCTTCTAGGCAATTTATAGCCACCTGATCTTGATAGGTCAGGTAGTTAATTGGTCAGTGTTTCCCATTTAAATTTCTGTAAGAGATACTATTTTTGGATGCTGCTCTTTCTCCTCTTGACACACCACAAATGACGGGAGTGTCTCCTTGGTGTCTGTCCTTTCAGAATGAGATGGGACCCCACATGGGAATGAGATGATCATCAGCTGTATCTACTTCTTGCTGAGGGAGTCATCATCAGGAGTCAGAGGCCTTTCCACATCTGACTCCTCCATTGTTCAAATTTCACAGCATGAATTATGACAAATAACTTTTTTAAATACCAGAAGAAAGCCCACTGTGGAATTGCTGCCCCAAAGATATGGGACCCACATGTCATTGATGCCTGATCCCAGTTTCTTCATTGCCTAACAGGCCCGGAAATTCAGAGGAAAGTACATCCAGTTTGAAGAAGTTGTGGCTGTATTGATTTAGGTATACCTTGGCAAAGTTACTTTTTTTTTAGTCCATAGCTTCCAGAACACTCCAGCTGGTATGAACTTTGTTGCAGAAGAAACCTATAGAGGAGATGTTTTCAAGTTCTATTTAAATGGCCATGCTCATCTCCCCGGTAGGGGAAGACATCTAGCCATTTCTTGTCCAAAACAAGTGCATGTGAATTTTGTGCAGAAAGAGTCCTGGATTGCGAATAAGCTTGGAAGACTGTTTCGTTTTTGAAGCCATCCTTGCAGCAGGAAGAAAATTGTTGAAATTATCCATTGTTTCCTTTCCGGAAGAAACTTGGTGAAGAATTATGTCCCTAAATTGGAGTCAACCAGCTTGTCAAATACGAAAAGGGGCACTTCTTTAGAAACAAGACTGGAGGCGAGGGTTCCATTTCTCTTGCCCTGTGCCATTCCAGGCCATTCTTTCATTAGCGGGAGGTCTGCAAGGAATTGCTCCCATTACCAGAGTCCATTAAACAAAATGCATGTGGGAAAAATCATCGTTTGATTTAGTCGAGCAACATGGAGATATTGGCAAGATAATCACATAAAAGTGACACCGTTTATGGAGGAGCTGTTTGATTTTATGTCAGAGTGTTTCAATTTCACACATTTTTACGATCATATATAGGTCTAATGTATGCATTAACCAGCGTAAAGGTTAGATAGATTGTTTTAGCATTTCAGCACAAAGATCGGCACGGAACGCACTGAATCTGAAGAATTGTAATGAGAATGCAAAGTGGAGGTTGCGTCTCCGACAAGATGCGCGTGGATGTGTTTTCTCACTCGCGTTCAAATTACCTGCAACAATGTGATTTGCCAAAGAACAAAGGGAACAACTTGCCTCTCATTCAGAATCCCAAGGAACAGCTGGAGCAGGTTATGGAATGTTAAGAAACACACATTTTTCACTTATAGATGCATAAAGGCTGCCGTGATAGAAACCATGCATATCCAAT
Source organism: Cyclura pinguis (assembly GCA_030412105.1). Taxonomy (NCBI): domain Eukaryota; kingdom Metazoa; phylum Chordata; class Lepidosauria; order Squamata; family Iguanidae; genus Cyclura; species Cyclura pinguis. Next base: position 3,597,681 of record CM059613.1, read on the forward strand.
CCTTCAGAATCCCAGATGGCTTGTGCGTTCCAGCCCCGAAAGAAATTGAATCAAAGTCTTCCCCAAGCGTTTACCGTCTTATCATGTAGCTTCAAAAAAAAGACAAAGAACAATATGATGTGGGAGACCCTTTACAAATTCTGGTGGTCAGCACATAGGTCTCGTTAAGTAGCCAACCCACTTTCCTTCATTTCTTGCTCAGAACTTGTATTTTTGCCTCGTCTGTGTAAATCCTATTGATTCAATGGGTCTACTCTATATGGGACTAAGGGACTTTCTGCACTACACTGTTATAGTGCTATTATTTCACTTTCAACATCCTGTGAAATTCTGGGGTTTACAGTTTAGGGAGGGGCATTTGGACTTCTCAGCCAGAGAGCTCTTTGGCCTCAGTCAACTACAAACCTTGGAATTCCACAGGATGTTGAAAGTGGAATAATAGCACTATAACAGTGTAGGGTAGAAAGGTCCCTAGTCCAGCAGTCAGATCACTACACTGGCTCCCACTACATCAAAAACCAAGTACATTTTTTTGCACAGAATAAGTGGGATTTCCTCAGAGATGCATGCCACAGAATTCAAACTTGAAAATTAAGGCTGTACCTTCCAATGGCCAATCATAAAAGTATGCTATAAATAAAATAAAAAAAGAAATTGCAAAGCCCAACTTGACAGACAATTCAGGCAAGTGGTCCACATTTTTAGTACTTAGGTGGGAATTCCTTGAGTGTCTCAAACAGCAAGGGCAATGTTCAAGGACAACCCCTGAATCTTATTTTTTTTTTCATATTTTGTTCGATTTATTTTTGGAAATCTCACAGGGAGCTTGTAATTCTGTACCTTTATTTTGTGGGAGCTGTCAATAGCCTGATCCATCAGATTCTGACTCGGTGGCCATGAATGTAGAAGACATTGATCAGCCTAGAGATCTAATAGATGCTGACAGCTAGCAGAAGATTACCACTGGCTTGCTTGTTTCAGTTCTGATATGGACAGATGTTACTTAGAGAAGTTAAAAAGTACAAGCCTAAAAGCAGATGCCAGTCTCTTGAAAGGCTCTCTCGTAGCTTAAGGGCTTAAGAGCAGAAGGTCATGAGGAAAAGCTTCTATCAGCTATCGCAACTCTGCAAGATGGGTTTCAGCCATTTGTGGCCCTCCAGCTGTTGCTGGACTGCAATCCCTGTCTGGAAAAACCAACAATGAGGCCATTTCCGCACTACACTGTTATAGCGCTATTATTCCACTTTCAACATCTTGTGGAATCCTGGGGTTTGTAGTTTACTGAGGCCAAAGAGCTCCCTGACTGAGAATTCTAAAGGCCCCTCCCGAAACTGCAAACTTCAGGATTCCACAGGATGTTGGAAGTGGAATAATAGCACTATAACAGTGTAGTGCAGAAATGGCCCTTGTGTGGTAGCTGTTTATGGATTTTCGGCTGTGGCTGTCTAGCATAGCACTCCCCTACCCCCCCCCCCAATTCCTGTCTGTTAGGAATTGGAAAAAGTGAAACAGCTCCTCCAAGGATAAGAGCTGGCCTCCTGAATTACCATACCAAGGGCAAGATTTCAAAGTCCTATTTCCCTCCACTTAGGTCACTGAAGTCCTTCATTTATCTTCTCAAATATTTCTTACAATCCTCTTTTTTTTCTCTTTGCATAAGTTTCTGAGAAGCTTTTGAAAGACTAATATTATACAGAATGTAATTGCTGTTTTATTTTATTAAAAAATAAAACTCCCTTTTTGGAGATAGTTTTTTTTTCCCGCCCTCTCTGAGTCTGAAGAGATTACTCTTCTCTTTCATTAAAGGAATTCAAGATGGCCCTTTAAATCTCTTTCTCCCTCCTGCTCCCACGACACCTCTTTGTCTTTTCATTTCACCACATTTAAATATGCAGCCCAATTTCAAAGCTTAATAATGATGAATAAGACAGAGATTAGGGCATAAGGAAGCATGTTAGGAAAAGATTTTTCATCCTGATTTCTGTTGGTGTCGTGGTTGAAATGATCTGGCGCCCAGCCAGAGAGTTGGCTCTGAAGATCTTTCCCCAGGGTTCTTCAAGGTTGGTTTTTTCCCCCCTCCAAAAGCATAAAATGCATCTAAACCATTTAGATATAGCAGTTTCATATCATTTTGACTGCGATAGAGGCAGCTAGAGAAGGTTTTGCTTGCATCTGACCACCTTCTCATGCTGAACTGGTGAGGACACAGGAGAGGTCCTTCTTGGTGGCTACTCCAAGGCTCTGGAATTCCCTCCCATGTAATGTAGTCATGAATCCTTAACACCAGGAGAAGAGCAAGAAGCATGACTGTTCCTCAAAGTGGGTTAGGAGTGTAATTGTTTTTTTTTTCCTTGAAGGACTCAACAAGTAATTTTACAATTTTCTTCTTAATGTGGGGAAGTCTTTGAAAAGAGGCCCGAAAGATTTTTCGCAATTTGGGACTTATTCTGTGCAAAATTCACATGTGGCATTTTTGTACAGGAAATAGCTTCTTTGGTCCAGGAAATAATATTTCTGAGCAGAAAATGTAGTCTCTTATGCATAACAACAATGAGATGAGAATGCAGTGTAGAATAAGTCTCAAACTCTGAACATTTGACCAGGATTCCTCTCAGTGGGGTTTGCTGACACTCAAAAAATGCTTATTTTTTTTGCCAGTTTTTGTAGCATTTTCAAATATTCTTCCCATTCATCAAGTGATTTTGCCTACTGTGAGAAGGAACAAGAAGGCTCCACTTCAAAGACTGCAAATCCACACATGAGCCACCTGCTCCATCAAAGGTGGTCAACAAGAGTCTTGCTTTTGGCAGGAGCATGGAGAGCTCTGGAAGGGAGCCACACAAACACATGGGCAACCTCCGCAACCAGTGGCCAAGTTCCTTTGTTTCCAGTCATGCCAAATGATGTGAATTTAATTTACCAACTGCATGCCGCGCAGGAGGGAGCCATCAAATTAGTCCTGGTTCCAACAACTCAATCAGCAACAAACTTCAATGACTACACAGGGTATTCATGGAAGAACAGCTGACCCGTCCCCTTTGTTTCCTCGAACCATCTTCATGTGGTGAGATTTTTAGGACTATTTTTTCATTATTAGAAAAGGGAGGAAAATGATGTCCCAGTTTTAGATGTCTTCATTTTTGGTTGGCTAAGGATTTGGAGTTTCTCTTAATTCCTCCCCCCCAAGGCCACATAAAGTTGTTGAAAGTAACAATTTGAATATGAAACACCCTGGTGAGTAATTATCTCCTAATTCTTCTATCAGACTAGAACACAAACACAAATAGCAATAGCGTGTACATTTCTATACTGCTTCTCCGTGCAATCACTCTCTAAGCAGTTTATAAAGTGTAAACTAATTGCCCACAACAAGCTGGGTACTCATTTTACTGACCTATGGAAGGCTGGAAGACTGAGTCAACCTGGAGCCCTGCAGGATTGAACTCACAGTGTTGTGGCTGCAGTACTGGCATTTAACCACTACACCAACAGGGCAGTGGTTAAATGGATATCTAAGGTATAGAAAACATTAGTGAAGGAGGGAATGAATCTCAGGTCCTGAGAGTCAGGAGACAAAGAAGTTTTATCATCAGTGCTTTTAGTTATTGTGTTTCTGGACTGTTGTAGAAGTAGAGGAAGACAAGGACCTTATAATCCAGAACCAGTATGGAGAGCCAGTGTTGTGTAGTGGTTTGAGCAGTGAGCATCAACATTTGCTGTTGCAAAACAGGATAATGATGTAGACTATTTCATATATATAATCAGTCACAGAACACCAGGAGTGAACATTGGGCCCCAGACTGTGGATAGTTAACCAACCCTTTCTTGTTATGTACCTTCAAGTTGGCTCCAACTTATGGTGAGCCTCTCCTAGGATTGTCTTGACCAGTTTTTTTTCCAGAAGAGGTTTGCCATTGCTGTCCTGAGACCACATGATGTTCACGGGGCCCTTCTGATGCACTTCTGTTGCGTTCTGTCATTTCCTAGCTGGAATCCAGATGTTCATTAGGAGCAGCCCAATACACATCTGGGCCCATGGCACATCAGTGCCATAGCAAACTAGCAACATTGGTCATCATTTTGCAAAGGACGTCTATCTGTTGTAACGTCATGGTAGCTCCAGGAGAATAAGAGCATACCAAAACTACTCATTTCTATTTCTTGCACAGATAAGTCTACTAATAAAGATGAAAGCCCTGTGCTGAATTCCAGTCACAATATTTTTTTTTATTAGGAAATTCTTTTTTGCATCATCTTCACATGTCTCTGGTACATTTGCTTGTCTCTCGACACACTTTCTGCCATGCCTCTTGGCTCCTGCTTCTAAACATCCCTCTCTAGAAAGGGATGCACATCTGTGTGCTTGTTTATTTGCTCACTTCCTTATTCATTTTTCTCCAAGGGGGAAAAAATAATAATTGGGAGACTCAGTGCTTAAAAAACTGGGAGGGTAGATGGGTTTGTTGTCGATAATTATTACTTTGTTGATTTCCCTCCCTCACCCCCCCAAAAATCTTTTAGAGATTAAGTTCAATTAGGGAAGCAGATGGCACCTGAACATCATCAAACATTTTGGACAGGCAGCAAATTACGGGATTAATTATGTAAATAATTAAAATTTATATTTACACCTGATCATCCAAACAAGGGTGAAAGAACTGATTTCAGGGTTTGTTATTGAGCCGTGGCAAGGCGTCAACCTGAGATGGCTTCTTTTTGCTATGTCTTACTTTCGGATGTCACTTCTGTAGCTGAGAAGAGTTGCAGAATTCCAAAGCAGGCAATGGAGAGGGAGATCTTAGAGTTTCAAATTCTTTTATGTCAGGACACAGTAGGAGCTAAGCCAGAGCTGAGCCAAAAGTTATGCTTCAAAGGTTTGCCCTCCCTCCCAGTTCTTATGGGAGGGAGGGGGAGATCTTATGAAACCATTATCACATTTGCCTTTTCAATCACCACTTCTTTGTGGCCTGGTCACCAGTGAGGGGTCATATATGTGGGAGCACCAGCTAGGGGCAGATCCCCTAATTTTTAAGCCTAAGGAGTCCAGACAAGGGACAGGAAGCATGCTACAAGATTTCTGTTCCTCACTCTAGGATCTTAATGTTTTTTTTCCCAAATATACCCACTTGCAAGTGGGAGTACTACTGTTTGCACTGTTGTGTTCTCCCTGGGTTTTCTACTTTTTTATACTTATTGTTGGTGTGTGCCATCAAGTTGTTTCCGATTTACAGCCATCCTTAGGTGAACCTATCATGGGGTTTTCTGGGGCTGAGAGTGTGTGATGCACCCAAGCTCACCCTGTGGGTTTCCATGGTCAAGCGGGGAATTGAACCCTGGTTTCCAGGGTCAAACACTCAAACCACTATACCACACTGACTCCCTTCACCACTTTTATACTTATCCATCTCTAATCACCTATTTTACCAGTGGAGAACCATTTTTTTTTTGGCCTTGTGTAAAGTTTCAAAAGCACCCCCCCTGCGCACAGTCCTATGTTTGTATTCTGCTGTTTGTGACCTATGCATGCACACGATGCTCTATGCACGTGAGGCAAAACCATAGTGCGATGACAGTGGTAGCAGTGGAGTGAAGCATACTTCAACTTTGCTTATTGTAGTAGTGGTTCTATCAGTTGTCCCTCCTTTCTGCCTATGCAAAAAGAACATTGGGATTTGTAGTCCTTGAAAGACTCATTTTATGGTCTAAAGAAAGGAACTTAACCAGAAAGAACTTGCTTTTACTCATTCTTTGGTTACGCTGCTTTTGATTGGCTTGGGAGAATTTTGTCAACTTTGGACAAGAGTTTTGGTTCCAGAAATCAGTACCTGCTCATGGCCTTCATGTTGGTAGAGAAGAAAATCTACTCTGAGTTTTGGCCTGAACTTTAAAAGAAATATCCAGGATGTTGAATCTTTTCTTCAAAATAGGTCAAGTACTCTGTAAATACCTGGGATAAATTTTGGACTAAAACCTCAGAATGGATTCTTAGCCTTCTGATGTGGGAGACACCAGGGGACAAATGCTTTGATCCAGAATTTATCTCATTTTTCATTTTCCTAGTAACCACTGGACTTTCAATATGGGTTGGAGACCCACTTGATTTTCAAATCCTACCCTTTCCATACTTGGATCCTCCCCTCCCTACTCCATTATCAAATCACAGAGAGCGACAACCATTTCGTGTTTCAAGCCGAGCATTTATCCAAACAAAGAACCACAAAATTAAATGGGATGCAAGACGGTGTCTAACATTTTGTTGCTGATTTTTTTTCAGAAAAAAAGCAGCAACAAAGGAATTTGCATTGGAAGCTACTCTTCTGTCACTTTGAAATCTCCATCTGAAAGCTGCTGTTGCTGCTTTCAAGGAAGCAACTTGCAATGCGTATGTGTCAATTGTTTTCTCTCCACTCAAAACTCAGCATTGAAATGTGTGAACCAAGAAACCACAGAAGAAACATTGTGCTTGTGCTGATGTCAAGACAAAGAGAGAGCATTGTTTTTTGTGCATGATGGCTTAGTCACACATACCATCCTAAGAACATTAGTACACTGCCCCCAAATGTCTTGTCCAAGGAAGATCAAAGCTGGAAAACTTCGGGTAATGACAGTGGAAGATTGATCAATGCCTAAATTGCTGCTGTTATCTTTGTATATATATGTATGTACCAACTTTTTCCCCAAGACTGAGAGTCAAGGCGGTTTACACATGGAAACAACATAGTTTTCAAAGACCTTCTTACAGTGGTGGTGGTGATGGAGAAGGAAGTGGATAGAGGAGGAGATGAGCAGGGAGGAAAGGAAGAGGAAAGTTTGGTGCTCAGAAATTGCTGTATTATGTGCAGAAGACACTGCTTTTTTAAAGGAACAGCATTTTGCACAAAGCTTTGCCTGTTTTGCACAAAACATGACATTTTTGGAGCAAATAAAATTTTCACATTGAAAAAAAAACATACAAAAAGCAAAAATCATTAAAACATGTATACAACACACATCATCTTTTACCACAGGGGATAAAAGATGTGAAATGTTGCTCTCTTGCTCATGAGAATGGAATAAACAAAGACTGATATTCCTAGAGATAGCTTGTACCTATGAGCAGTTGGGCCATTTATAGTTTCCCTCAATGCTGGGACTCGAGAGAGTTTTACAAAAGTGAAAACACAGCTACAGCACTTGGACAGCCAGAAATAAAACATGCAAAAGGTCATGATTTAAAATATAATTAAGCTATCCATCAACATTAAAAACAATTAAAACAGAGCCATTTAGATCAGCAAAATGGCTTGCTATTAAAAGCCCCAGAGGTCCATTTCTAGAAGCCAGCTGGAACGGAAAAGTTTTAACTTGCTGGCAGAAAGGCAGCAAGGAAATAGTTAGTGATGTCTCCTTAGAGAAGACGTTCCAAAGGCTGGGAATGGCCCCTGAGAAGGCCCTCTTTCACGTTCCCACCAAGCAAGCCTGGAAAGGTGGTTGGACTGAGATAAGGCCCTCTCTTGAAGAGCCTAGAACTTGGGTAGGCTTAAATTGGAAGATACAGTCTTTCAGACAGCCAGAATCCAAATTGTGTAGGTTCTACTGGTCATAGCTAGCCTTTTGAATTGTGCCTAGAACTGGACCAGCAGTCAGCAGAGCCGGAGGTACATTGATGGGAATATCAATCTTGGCCTCTTCCTAGTGATGGTGTGGGCTGCAGATAAGCTCAGAGGGAGCAGGGAAGTCTAAGGGAGGGGGCAAATAACACCATCATCATTCCTGTTAGTTGAAATGTTCTGGGTTTTTTTTGGCCCCAGAAGGTCTGGTTCCACTACCAGTGAGAGGCCCTTAGCAGGGCTTCTTCAAAAGCAAGAATAGGCTGAATCCTATTGAGTAGCCTCAACTAAAGCAAATATATTGAAACAACCATTAACACCTCGGCAACCCCCATTAATTCAATAGGTCTAATCTAGTTGAGAGTCAGAGTTAGACAATTATTATATGTGCCCCAATTTCCAATGGCAAAAGTGCTGAAGATAGTGACTTCCAAGTCAGTAGGTTGGGGAATCCCTTCCAGATTTTAATGCAGACTTTAAAGGAGTTCTTGAAGGTGCTGAACCTTATTCTCAAGCAAGTTCAGCACCTTGGATAGCTACTTTAAATCAATTCAAAACATGGACTGGATTCAATACCCCACTGACATGGGAGCTGCAGCCACCAGTGTTTTGGAAGCCAACACAACTGGTCTTCTACATGTCTCATTGCCATCTCTCAATGCACATGCATCCTAAAAGTTGTCAGATGGGTTATATACATTGGAGATCAGATCTTTCTTTCTATCTATCTCCCCCCCTCTCTCTCTCATTTTTGCTCTACTAAATTAACTGCCGTGTAGGCGACATGTTCCTTTCATTCCCGATAAGTGATCACATCCCTTTATAGAAAGGAAGAGCTGATGAAATCAAAACAACTCTGAGCTGTTTCTAGCTCCAAGGTTACTTTATTTTTATATTATTTATTTTATTTTTTCTTTTGCTCACAAAGAAAGCTGCTTTCGCTCCTATCAGCCAAATGGAAAGAAAAGCTTCTTTTTGATTAAAAGGGATTTTGGGGTTGAGCTGTTTGTCACTGACCTCTGCACCAAACATACACCAAGCGGTGAAGAAGGGGAAAAAAGAAGTCTGTTATTTTACAGAAAACAGTTTTTAAACATTTGATTATGATTGCATGATTCTTGGTCAGGGTGGGCGACTATAGAAAGCTAGGGGGCTACATTAGACTTCTGAGGGCCACAAATTCCGCACCGCCATCTCTAGAGAGTGGGGGGCATTTTTGACATGTTTTTAGGTCCATTTGGGGCATTTTAGTCCCAGGAAAAGCTTTTAATAGCAACAGAAAGTGATCAGAAATCAGTTGTGCTGCTTCCTACCTCTGGGGATGGCAAAGCTCAATTAGAAGAAATCCAATCATATAAAATAATGCAGGAAAAAAAATGCACCAGGACCAAAACAAAAAGGCATCCAAAGAACGGTTAAGCAAGCAAATCCTGGTAGAATGAACAAATCTTCCAGGGGAGGGAACTTTTTAATCAAGAATGGCATTAACAACACAGACACAACATTCTTCCTCGCCTCTAGGGTTGATACACACTCACACAGAGCGAAGGACAAATTGCTCTTGCTAAGCTACTTTTCCTTCTAAGCCATGGCTCCAAGCTTGCAAAAGTGCAGGCAGAATCACTGTTGCACACACGGAATGCTATGAGGGGGCCCAAATTGCGAGCAGTTTTTCCTCTGCTCTAAAGAGGGGAGTCATCTTGCATTCATGAGCCAGTTTTAGAAAATCATTGCCATTACGGTCTTCACAGCAAAGACCAGGATATTGTTACGAAACACAAAAGACGAATTCTGCTTCTAAGAAGGGACACTGCCAATATTTTCTGTATCTGTATTTCTCCTCAGATTCCAGAGTGGCAACCTGGTCTCCTTGTCTGATATGGGTGCCGTGCAGGAGGCATTTTCCAGTACTCCATTAAAAGTGATAAATACATCTGCATCTTGTACAGAGCATTACAAATAGTTTACTTCCTTGTATTCTATGTGTGAGTGCCAGCCTGGTATAGTGGGTTGAGCACTGAATTACAACTCTGGAGATCAGGGCTTGATCAGCCATGGAAACCCACTGATTGACCTTGGGTATGTCATACACTCTCAGCCCCTGAAAACCCCATAATAGCTTCACATAAAGGGCACCATAGGACTTGAAGGCACACAACAACAACAAAATATTGATGTCTTTCGCACAATATCAAACCAAATCCTATGTGATTTGAGGCTCCTTTTAGCCCTTCTAGGCTTTTCCTTCGGTTTATGTGGCCCTAATTTCAAAACACGGTAACAACATAGTGGTGTTCAATACATTAATATGGATGAAAACATCAAGATGCCTGTAGATCACCATGATTCACGGGAGGACAATGCAGCCTCCCAGCCCCTTGCTAGTTGTCTGGTCCTGATTTAAGTCTGACTCTGTAAGCATGGAGTTTTCCCCTACTGGTGTATGGTCCCATCTTTGGAGGCCAACTTCCATTCCCAGATATGACTGCACTCAAAACAGCAGAGATTTAAACCACTAACACATTGTTACTAAATAAAAGTTTAAAATCTTAATGAAGGCAATAAATAAAAGCACATCGTGTTAATGCGTTATTTGCGGCTTCATTTAATTTTCAGTCCTTGGATTACAGATGGCTTAACCATCCCAAGCAGTCGATATCATTCTTACTAACAGGTGCTAAAATATGTATTTATAAAAACTAATCCATATCCCAAGATGCCTAGGATGTGCGTAGATGGGGAAGGGAGAACCTTGAAAAGCGGGATTTCCATCAGATGCAGGGATAAAAATGTTCCAGCTGTAAATCCATTGCCTTAAATCACTCATAATATAGAGATTAATGCATTTATCATTGTAAAACTTATGTTCGATCAGCCTCTGTGTTTCAGCATCCTCACTCCATTTTTGTTTCTGTTTTTCCTTACAAGTTGGAGAATGGTTTCCCAACATTTAGGACAGAATCTCATTGGGAGGACTACGCTAGTGCAAAAATCGTAGCCCAAGCAGTTGCACTTTCTCAGGATTTGAGTCTCTGCGGTGTCAAGTGTGGCCAATTGTTCTTCACAAGGACACACACTTTTGGATTGGGGAGTGGGGAGTACATTGACTGCTCTACACCAAGTTTGCTCAAGGACTTGACAACTTTTGTGTAAAGGATATGCAGCTGTAGCATCCAAGGCTTGGGTCCAAGCTATCTATATGAGCCTGCTCAAGCTTTGAGATCTTTTGAGGTGGACTTAGAGTCCCACCACCAACACAGGCAAGTTGGGTGAGGAGACAGAAGACAGCTTTCTCTGTGGTTGCTCCAAAGCTATGGAACCCCTTCCCTTACTTGGGAGGCCCAGTTGGCCCCCTCTTTGCTGTTTTTCTAGTGGCAAGTAAAGACCTTATTTAGGGAAGCATTTGGGTTTTAATATATGGCAGCAGATGGAGCTTTTAATTGTGTGTGTGTGTTGTGTTTCTGTTTCATTGTGTTTTAAATGTGTTTTTGAACTGCTTTGAACTTGTGCTTTGAAGTTGTGTTTTAATTGTGTTCTAACTCTTGTCTTAATAGTTACTTTAGTTGTATTCTTTTTAAATTGTTCTAAGATGCCTTGGATCTTGTGCTGGGAGAAAGGTAGGATATTAAATAAATAATTAATTAAAATCCAACATTATCTAAGCTGATGGATATTCATACTGTGTATATAGGAAACTGGCCATATTTTAACTAAGGCTGTTGTGCTTCGGCCATATCATGAGAAAGCCTGATTCATTAGAAAATACAATAATGCTTGGAAAGGTAGAAGGCAGTAGAGAAAAAGGAAGACCGCCTTACAGATGGATACACGCAAGGAAGACACATTCCTGAATCTCCAAGACATATGATCAGCAAGTTCTTCTTAATGTTTTAACAGAACCTCTTTTCCTAAAGCTTGAAGCCATTGCTCTGTGTCCCAGCCCTAGATGTAGCTGAACCCCATATATGCTCTAATTAACAACAGCTTTCTAGTGTCTGAGAAAGGAATCTTCAACAGCCCAGCCTGAAACTGCCAAGGATTGATTATGGGAATTCTGCAGCTAAAACATGTGCTTTACTACTGAGCCACTTATATCTTCATAGTAAAGCATCAATAATTCAACAGGCCAACTTTCTTCTATGAGGGAACTTGATAAAGCATAGATAAGATTCCTAGGTAGACATACCTTCCTAGATAAGTAAAAGCTGGTTAGTTTCCTCTGTCTTGTGCAAGTTAGCAAACCCAACTGGGCAATGTGGAGGGGAGAGTACTTTGGAACCTCCATCTTGCACAGAGATGGGAAAGCGAATGTTGGCAAATCCAGGTTCATCATGTCAAGATGGTTGGAGTTGAGGCAAACCTTGGTACCAGTGAGTTCTGTTCAATTCTCAAGTATTCCCAGCCCTACTTAACCTTGGCAAAGTCTTCATTTGGAAACACGATTATTAAAACTAACACATTAACATTAATTCAACTTGTAATTTATGGACATTGGACATTTTAGTCAATATTACAAAAATTAATTTCTTATGCTGATCGTTAATAACATTTAAATGATGTGTTACATTCAAATTGAAAAAAAAATTAGTTAAAATTAATAAAAATGGCTCCCAGTGGGGGAAAATAAACTCTGAAATTACCTCCAAAAGTCTAATTGTGAAACACTGGTCCTTACTGAGATGTGGATGAAGTAAAACTTATTAAAATAATAACTTGAAAATCATTGTTAAGCACTCATAAAGGATTACAGACGTGGATTAACTTTTAACAAATCAAGTTGAAGGTCAAGGTTGTTGTGTTCTGTGCTTTCTGACTGTATCTCAAAGTTTTGGAGAACTTAGGCGTTTGACACAACTGTCTGTCTGTCTATCTATCTATCTATCTATCTATCTATCTATCTATCTATCTATCTATCTATCTTTACATCCACATGTATATCTTTTCCTCTCTCTATCCTAATCAGTGTGCAAGTAAAACTAAAGAGAGAATAAAAATAGTGTAGTGGTTTGAGTGTTGGACTAGAAATCTGAAAGAACAGGGTTTGAATCTCTTCTCAGCAATGGAAACCCACTTTGGTGACTTTGGACAGGTCATACTCTCTCAGCCTCAGACAAATAATTTAATACAACTCCAGAACTTGTTGTTGTTATGGCATGCTTTCAAGTCTTTTACAACTTATGGCTATCCTAAGATGAACCTACCATGGGGTTTTCCAGGGCTGAGAGTGTGTGACATGCCCAAAGTCACCCAGTGGGTTTCCATGGCCTGGGGAGAATCGAACCCTAGTCTCCAGGGTTGTAGTTTAATGATCAAATTACTACACCACACTTACCAGACTACGAGTCCCAGAATTCCATAGGAAGCAGGCATCTCAGTTAGAGTCAAACCAGAGCTCTACACTTGTGTGGCATCAAAGGGCCTCCTGTTGAAAAAAAAAAGTTAATACATAAATGATATGCAGGGAATGTTAATTAGGGGAGATTATTTTTCTTCCAGATTTGTTTCATCTCCAGTCAGATTCATTAATTTAGACACACACATCACTTCCCTTGCAACTCAAAGGAACTACGTTCATTCCTCTATGCCGTCACTGATCAAAACATCAATTGCGAATCAATGACCGGTGGTGATCGTTCTACATTCTCGAGCTGTGTACGTGAACTCGCATCAACAAAACTCCCTTTTTATTCATTCTTCCCCTGCACAGTTCCTGCACACCATATGGCATGTTCTCCATCTTCCCGACCCCCATCATCCACAAATGCAATTTATATTTCTTTGCGCCTTCCCTGGAGAGATTCATCTTATGCTGTAATGATAGTGTGAAGCTGGAGTGGAGACCTTATATGAAACTTTATTATTGTTACAATAACGTAGCTTTCCCTTTGCTAATTTCCACTCTCAGCATGTGGTTCGGCTTCAGTAAATCTAACACTGACAGAAGGTTTAACCCCATAGGTAACAGTGATGGGGAAAGTCAGCTCTTGGCAAGGTTTCCACATGGTCTTGTTCTCCCAGGACAACTGTGGACCATGTACACTATATATATTTCAAGTGTACATGATAGAGATTGTATACTATTCATATCAAATGTTATGTGTGTGTGTATGTATGTGTGTGTGTGTGTGTGTATGTATATATATATACACACACACACACATACATACACAGAGAGAGAGAGAGAGAGAACGAGAGGGAGAGATTGAATATGAGTAATCTTACTTAGATGGAATGTGTACAGGCAGCCCTCCACTGGGTTTGACTTTCACAGAATGGATTATTTGCAAGTTTATCCAGCTCTTGTCCCTCCATCTTAAGTGTTTCTTTTCTGGGGGGACCTTCCCTCTCAGCAGCTCTGATCAGGCCATGCAGCCCTTTTAAAACCTTCCTCTGGTCTTCCTCTTCCTCCACCAGCCGCTGCCTGGCCAGCTAAGGACAGCTCAAAAACCAGTTTCTCAGCACCATAAGCCCTCTTCTGATGTTCTTTCACACCCAAGGTGGAGACGGTTGAGAGAGAGGAAGCATATGGCCACCATGCCAACCCACCTCCTTTCCCTCTCCTTTCTCTGACCTGGTTTGGACCCTGGGTGCCCACTCTCCCCATCATGACTTGGCCCCCTTCCCACAGACAGACACACACGCACATTTTGATATTTGCATTTTCGCACTTTTGCGGGGGTCCTGCGTCCCTAACCCTAGTGAATGTGGAGGGACAACAGTAAAACCTTTCCTCCTCCCACTGTTTCTCTTCCTTTCAGGCAGTGTGATGTGGGGTGGGTAAAGTGTCATTTGGAGACCGTGCTCTGATTCCCTGTTCAGCCATGGAAACCTACTGGGTGGCCTTGGGTGTGTAACACACTCTCAGCCCGAGAAAACCCACAATAAGTTTGTCTTAAGGTCACCATAAGTCAGAAATGACTTGGAGGCACACAACAACATATACATATACATACATGCACATCTATCTATCTATCTATCTATCTATCTATCTATCTATCTATCTCTCTCTCTCTCTCTCTCTATATATATCTCTTGTGTGTATGTGTGCGTGTAGATATAGATATACATATACATTTTCCAGCTTGCCCAAATTATAGGTAGTTCTCCCTTCCTGATCCATTTCATAGTCTTTTATCTGTCTGCTTGAGTGTCTCTCTGTCAATTTCACCCTGTCACAATCCATCTCAAACTCTTCTCATTCCCTTCTGCTTCTCTTCCAAGGCAATGCTCTGCATTTTGATACCTTAAATTCCCCTGCAGCCTCCGTTCACAGCTGCTCTGAGCTATGTTTGGTTGCCTGCCTGCCTGCCTGCCAGTCGGCCTCCTTCACAAAGAGGTGTGGCACATGCAGTGCATGTGGAGGTACATTGTACATGGGCATGGGTGCCCACGCACATTTGATGGTGCATTCAGCTATATGCTTTGCATCTCAGTTGAGTTGTGCAGCACCACCATTCACCCCAATGGTTTCAGGGCACAATTAATCCATAACTCTGCATGTTGGTATTTATGCTGCATAACACCGATGTAAAAATCTTGGCCTAAGAGTCTCCCACATGACTTGGTCCTATTCGAGCTGCAAGGCATCCTGGGAGAGTGAGATCCAAGATGGCTGCATCACTGGAGATCCAAGGCTATATGTTCTAACACCCTGTTTCTCTACTGAGGATTTTCTCAACAGATTGATCTGAGATATTAAAGCCATAATATTGGCATAACTGGTTCCTTTCCTCAAAGCGGTAAGTAGAAGAGAGGCGAATACCATCAAACAGAGCCTCTAGGAGTCCAAAAATCTCTGAATAACATGTCGGTGGGCAAGGAGAAACGCTGTCTGTTTAATCTTCTCACCCCTTCTTGCATCTGAAGGGGTTTTGCATCTGATTATTATCATTACTACCTCCAACCAGCTTTGTGTCTGAGGAAGGTTATTTCTCTCTCGTTCTCGTTTCCTCCCCATCATCTCCCTTTGCTTCTCTTTTTGTTTTTAAGCTTCCGCTTAGCGGATGCATAATGTGTAGCACAGCATTCAAAACCTACCCCCCTCCCGATTTCTGTTATCTGATTTGGAGTTTAATGTCTAAAAGTCTTCAAGCTGCTTTATCTAAAGATCGTGCCTGTATAATTGTGTACTTAGAATTCAGCAGCTGGCCTGTAAGAGACGAAGCAAGCGGGCGGCAGTGCAGAGTGTGGAGCATCTCCATGTTCTATCGGGAATCCCAGGGGGGGGGAATGGACCGCTAAGAGACAGACAGGGAAGGGAGAGGGGAGCAAGCCATCTAAGTGATCCAAGTGTTCATTTTGGCTGGCTTCAACCCCCCAGTGGGGCTGGAGAGAAGGAAAGAAATAAAAAAGAAGAAAAATCCAGATTCTACCTTTCATACGGGATCTTGCAAACGTGAGAAAGTGCACAGCAAGGACAACTGAAGCAATCAAGGGATTGGGGCCTCTCCTTTCTGCAGAAAGTCTAAGGCCATTTCTGCATGGCGTCACCATTCTGTGATGGGGATGCGCTGGCAGCAATCTATGGGTCATGCTTTTGCACATCATCGTAGTCCCACTGTGAAAGCGTTCCCACCTGTCACAATTGTGGGATATGCCATCAATGAAAAAAATCTGTTAATGACACATGATTACACGATACTCCCATCACTGCCAGACACGTGGAATGGGAGGAAGTGCAATGTAGGCGCTTCCTTCCCCAGTGCAGCATGGGAAAGAGGCTGGCTGTGCTGTGGAAAGAAGGCACGTGTTGCTTACACTCCCGTCCACAGGGAGCTGGCCAGGTGTGGAGGAGAGCATTTGTGTTGTGCTCCCATCCCAGTAAAGGCACTACTGGTATCATGACAGGATGACAATGGGAACCGTTAAGGTGTGGAGATGGCTTAACATTGAACACTAGCTAATTCACCTCTCCTCCCACCCCCAGTTCTTCTCTCTCATTCTCAGAGCTTGGAAAAATCACATTTAACTATGTAATTAGTTACTTTTCAAAGGCTGCTAAAAGCTGTTAGTTTCTCTGAACACTGCATTTGCTTTTTCATTTAAAAAGGAGTGTTTCTTTTCCCATTTTCCAAAACGGTTATAACAATTTAGGCTGCATCTCATTGTCATGTGCCTTTAAGTTGTTTTCTAACTTATGGTGACCTTAAGGGAAACCTATTATGGGTTTTTCCTGGTAAGGTGTATTCAGAGGATGTTTGCTATAGCCACCTTCTAAGGCTGAGAGAATGTGACTTGCCCAAGGTCACCTAGTGGGTTACCATGATGGAGTGTGAATTTGAACTCTCGTCTTCCAGAATTCTAGTTTACACTCAAACTGCTATACCATGCTGGCTCCAATATGATGACTGTTTCCTGGGATTGTCTTGGCAAGCTTATGCCTTCCTTGGACCCTGAGAAACTGTGGCTTCCTCAAGGTCACCAGGTGGGTTTCAATGACTGAGTGGGAATTTGTTCCAATTCATTGTTTCTTAATAAGAATTTTCCAATGTTAGAAAATTAATTCACATTCAAGGTAGAAATGACATGAGGATTTTGTCTGAAGTGTGAAAAGACCAAAACTGGCATGTTCATCCAGAAGAAGAAGAAGAAGAAAAGGAGGAGGAGGAAGAGGAAGAAGATGAAGAAGAAGAGGAAGGAGAAGAAGACAAGGGGGAGAAACACCTTGGACAACATGTCTTGAATAGCATCAGCTTAGCTTGAGTTTCACACTGATATTTCCACAAAATGAAGCTCAGTCCAGGACTTGCCATCACAGTGCTATAATAGCTGTGTCAGCTTTGCAAGTTTGCAAAGAAACCAATTATACTATGAAATCTCCTTCGTCTCCTCTCCCCGGTATTCTCACCTCCAAAGGGAAATCACTTTGCACAGTCTATACTCTGAACTTTCTCACAATCCTAGAAAAGTAGAGCAGAAAACAGCATGGAAGCTTGCCCAGAATGGAGGGATCTCACAGGCCAGTCGTCGAGGTGGCTTCAGCTGGGTTGGGGAGTTGTAATTTTCAGGTTCTCCCCTTCCTTTTTGGGGTGTCCAGGGGGTGGAGTGAAATTCCACGAGGAGGGACTGAAATGAAAGTGGGAAGAGAGGTCATTTTTCTGGTTGATCTGAATGCATTTGCTATTCAACCCATGTTCATCACTGGTAGATGTTCCCATTACACGCCAAGAAATGGAGTGGCAACACTGTGACTGCAGAGTTAACTCTGTGAATTTGTGATATTAGATTTGATTCTATTTTGTTCCTTCCATCTCATTTCCACAGTGGATTGTTCATAGTTTTTTCTTTAAAGAATAAATGTGAATTGTTATCCATGTTTTTCAAAAACACTTTTTGCTCACAATTTTTATGCACACAAATTTCTGTGCCCATCTCACTGAACTACAGATCCCAGGATTCCTTAGGATGGAAAAACTGCAAATGAATGGCTGAAGTATTCCATAACACTTGCATAGTATAAACATACACACATGTAGTAAAGTGGTAGTTGTGCTATTCTACCCTTCCTCCAAATGCCAAAGCTGAGCAACCAATTATGTATCTGCTAATCTATCTGCATATTCTTCTACTGTGAAATGGGGAACGTGCTGTGGGTATCTTTGCAGTCCCAGTGAATCAAGTGGTACATTAAAAACACCAATGAGTAGTTGCTCACTGTCTAAGAATGCGCAGCTCCATGTGCAGCAGTTACAGCAAGAAGAATCCCAGAAAGACAGGAACATTCACAGTTTGAGACCTAGGGCCTTTCTGCACTAGACTGTTATAGTGCTATTATTCCACTTTCAACATCCTCTGGAATCCTAGGGTTTGCAGTTTAGGGAGAGGCATTTAGACTTCTCAGCCAGAGAGCTCTTCAGCCTCAGTAAACTACAAACCCCAGAATTCCATAGGATGTTGAAGGTGGAATAATAGCACTATAACAATGTAGTGCGGAAAGGCCCCTAGTCCAACAGTCAAACCACTACACTGGCTCCCACAACACCAAACAACCAAGTACATTTTTTTGCACAGAGTTAAGTGTCGAATTGTGACTAGTCCTTGAAACCTTCACAGTTTTCAAAGACATTTTCACAGAGAGGATATAATTGCTAAAATGACTTTTTCCTTCCTTCAGAGAGAAACGTCAGTGAATTATCCTAGACTAGAAATGCATGCAGAAGCAGACTTAGGTGCGCAAACAACACCAACAGGACGCCAGCTTATTGTTCATCCCAAAAAATCTTCTGCACCACCAGCCTACCTTGGGCAGATGGTTGTTCCATACTGGGCCCAACATATGTCCTCCATATGCATGCCATCACTTTTGCAGCAATCACACTGCCGTGTCGTGCCCCTTACTTCTGGAGGTAATTAGGTTTTCTGTTTTTCCATTGTGATTTCCACCGTCCTCCACTGCAATCAGACAACCTGTGCATTTGCATCGAATGAAAGCCTTTTAAGAACTGCTTGGGCTGTGATCTTTCTGCCCAGAGCCAAAGGTCGTCTGACTTTTGAATTGGCTGTCTGCATGATTCTCAAAGGTTCTTGATTAGTGGTCAGGAATGAGGCAAAAGGTTTGCTGAATATGTATTCAAGAGCTTTGGAAAATCTGGGCAATCTTTTAACCTTTGTCCCCAATAAATATTCCAAATCCTTGAAACTGATTGATAAATATTTTATCCCTCCTCTTTCCGGGCAACAGATATTGCTTGGGGAAAAAAAGTCCAACCATTTCTGAGGAAAAGGTAACTTTAAAGGAGAAAGGAACGGAAAGCAGGGTACAACGTTGCCTCTCTTTTTTATGTATTCAACACTAACCAGAATACAAACACAAGATTCTGCCACTGGGTCAAACAGAAGGTACGTCTGCAATACAGTTGTCGCACTTTGACACACTTTAACTGTATTGGGTCCATCCCATGGAATCCTGGGGTGTGTAGTTTGGGGAGTTCTCTTCCATTTTTTGTGCAGAAACGAAATAATATTTCTGCCCTAGCAATGCTATTTTCTGAACAAAACAACTACAAGCAAATATAGGCATGGAATAGTTCTTGAACTGCAAAGATTATTGTCTATCCAGTATTACTATTGTCAGAGTTTCTCGGCATCCAAGGTCAAGAAATTTTTGACCATTTTTTGAATGTTTCCTAACCACCCCTGTAACAATGTATGAGTCATAGGTGCAATCTTGTAAGGTAACGTAAGAACTATGTTTAAATATTTGAAAGGATGTCATATGGAGCAAGCCTGTTTTCTGCTGCTCCAGAGACTAGGACACAGAACAATGGCTTCAAACTACAGGAAAAGAGATTCCACCTAAATATTAGGAAGAACTTCCTGACAGTAAGAGCTCATAGAATCATAGAATTGGAAGAGACCCCAGGGGCGATCCAGTCCAACCCCCTGCTATGCAGGAACACCCATCAAAGCATTCCCAATAGATGGCCATCCAGCCTCTGCTTAAAAACCTCCAAAGAAGGAGACTCCACCACATTCCATTGAGGCAGCAGCATATTCCACTGCCGGACAGCTCTGACCGTCAGGAAGTTCTTCCTGAGGTTCAGGTGGAATCTCCTTTCCTGCAGCTTGAATCCATTGCTCCTTGTCCTGGTCTCTGGAGCGGTAGAGAACAAGCCTGCTCCCTCCTCAACATGACACCCCTTCAAATATTTAAACATGGCTATCATGTCCCCTCTTAACTTTTTCTTCTGCAGACTAAACATCCCCAGCTGCCTAAGCTGCTCCTCATAGGGTTTCATGGCTTCCAGACCCTTCACCATTTTGGTTGCTCTCCTCTGGACACGTTCCAGCTTGTCGATATCCTTCTTGAATTGAGGTGCCCAGAACTGGACAACTATTGTCAAACAGCTACTCAAACATAACATTGTCAAACAGCTACTCAAAGCTGTTTGACAATGGAATATGATGCTACCTGGGCATGTGGTGGACTCTCCTTCTTTGGAGATTTTTAAACAGAGCCTGGATGGCCATCTGTTGGGAATGCTTTGATGGCATATTCCTGCATGGCAGAAGGGGATTGGACTGGATGGTCCATGTGGTCTCTTCCAACTCTATGATTCTATGACCCCAGTTTTGAACCCTTGCTCTGACTCCTAAACCTGACCAGAAATAGATGAGTTTCCTTCCTGCATTTCTTGTGAACTGAACCTTTGTGCATTCATGTGAAAAAGTCAGACTCTTCTGTCCTTCTGAATCTAATGACGCTTCCTTTCCCATGACTGGTAGTTATTGAACTGGACAGCAATGTAATCTTTGAGGGCTGTCAAAATGGCACCAAACATTCATGGGTGATTTACCATAGAGACCATAATTAAACCTTGAGTTTCTCTCTTCTCTTGGTCCAGCTGCAGTTCCCGGCTGCTAGCTGGGATGGAAAAATTGTCATCACCTTAATGTCCACTTCTGTTGTGGTTGTGTGGATTTATTTCTCACACTTCACATTGCGGGAATGAGTGGCGTTATTTATGGCTCGTCGGCAAAACACTTTACATTTATGGGGGGCTATGAATTTCCCTAATGGCTTTTTTGTGGCAATTTAATCAGCCGCCACTATGAGCCATTTTACAATGACAATTAAATTATTATTTTTTATTATTATTATTGCCTACCCAAAAAAAAAAAAAAAAAAAATCAGAGACGAAAAGAAGAAGAAAATAAACACCTAATAATGTTCTTTAATATTTATCAACATATCAAATGTTTCTCTGTGTTGCCTCTCTGGCCATAAATATTCCCCCTGCCGTTCAACAAATCTTTCCAATAAACTCTCAACATTCTTAATTAACTTCTACTGTAAATTTAGGAGGCAAGCCCTGGTAGACATTCCAGCTGCTGTCCGCACATCCTAGCCCCTTGTAGGGATGTCAGTCCTTGCCTATTTCATCTTGCGTGTAAGGACAAATAACCACACTCATTTTTTCCCCTGTTGTGGAAGGAAATGCATACTCCTTTACGTCCTCCGCCAAACTCAAATGTCCCACAGTGCCTTTTTCCCACCAAGGGACTAGGAATGTAATTTGTCATTAATTTTCTGCTGGAAGGAAGCAGCAAATAATTTTAGCAAATTTTCTTGCAGCTGTGAGGAAGATTTTGGAAACTGTCCAGTTTTCGAAGCCAATTCACAATTTTGCACAAAATTCACATTCCCCCCACTCCATGGAAAGTAAGCCTGAATACATAGCGGCCCCCACCACATGTCAGGGAAGTTTAGTGACCTGACACCTGAGAACAAATAATAATATATTTTTCCCCTCTCCCTGACAGTTCGGGGAAAAAAATGACATTTGAAGAGCGAGGTTTCTTGCATGCAAATTCTTACCAGGAGCTTAATATTTGCGGAATCTTAAACATGATGCAGGACACTGGAAATTCCAGAAATTAAGATAAGTAGAAAGCTGTTACCATGCAGGGGGCACCAAGTTGCAACTTTCTAATGTCCCAACCTCGTAAGGGGGTGAACTTTTCATTTTCTGTTGGTCAGCAGCTCGAGGGGAAAAGCCATGATTGAAAAAATGTCAAGTGTGCTAATTTACACACCATTAAATTAATTTTAATGCAGGCCTGCTGAGGAGCTAATTTCCAAAGCAAAATATCTTGGCTGTTTCGAAACACTTCTTTATCAAAATACCCAATGGGTGGCCTTGCCTTGGATTGCTCCCCCTGCCATTTATCATGGAAAGAAGAAAATTTTCAACCCCGTCCAAATGATGTTTACTGTGGGTTTTAAATCAACTAGATGCAGTTCTCTCCGCTTTGCATGTGACAGCTCCCAAGTACCTTCTAAAATGGCTAAATATGCCTTATTGCTGTTGACATTTTCAGCTGCTTTTCTCCTGTGTTGTGCTGTGTAGACAACAATCTTTTGAAAACATGGTTCTTGTAAGACCTAGTAGCCTAGGTCCTACAAGAGTCCGGTAACCTCAGCTGGAATTCTGATGGCGTTTTATACATGTGTGGATTTCCCTACAGAAACATTTGGGCCTTTCTGGTCGTTGCAGAATAGCTGTATTGGGTTCAAGAAGCAGGTTTGTCCATGTGGCACAAAAATGTCTTAGCCTGTCATTGGAAGGAAAGCAAGGACGGGGCCATTTGGGCCTCTCTAGGGAGGGAGTTCCAAAATCTGGGAGCAGCCACCCAAAAGGCCCTTTCCCTTGCTTCCACCAAGCACACTTAAAATGGTGGTGAAACAGGGGGAAGGGCCCCTCCAGATGATCTTGAAGTTCTAACGGTTTCTTATGCTCTTGTGTTGATTTTTTAAGTATAGTCTTTAGTTGTTACCGTTATTTGTGTATGTCAAGTCATGTCCGCCTTTTGGCAACCCTAAAGTGAACTGGTTATGGCGTTTTCTAGGCAAGATTTGTCCAGAGGGAGTTGCCATGATTTTCCTGTGAGGCTGAGAGAGTGTGACCCAGTGGATTTCCATGGCTGAATGGGAGTTTGAACCCATGTCTCCTGGATTCTAATCCAACACTCAAACCAATACCTCATAGTGGTCTTTCGATGGATTTTAATGATTTTAACTTTACAACTTGTTAATCTTTTAAAAAATAACTGTTATATTTATAGTTTTTATGGATGCTTTACTATACAGGCCAATGCAACTTTAAATAGGTTAGGGCAAATAAAGTGGCCCTTATTTAACCCAATTTTCTTTGTCTGGTCTGACTGATCATCAGTGAAGAAACAATTGCAACAGTGAAGTGAAAATAGGCCTATGGATTTTTTTGCAAGTTGCCGGCGGTTGGCGGCAGAAGCTGAATGAAGCTTCAGCAAGCCACGGGGGCTCTTACAATGGGGCATGAACAGTTAAGCCACCTAATCATCTTGTCTATTGAGTGTGACCTTGCAGGAGAGAGTGACCTTGGGGGACTAATTCATGGTTTTGCTATGAAAAAAGGACAGAAAAATAAAGCTTTCCAGCTAATTGGCCTAATGTTTGCAGCCACGTTTGTCCATTAGAATCTTGAAAAAAAAATCATAACATTGACAAGATAATCTTTTTATTAATGATCAAAAAGCTACAAAATAATTAGCAGATTTTTAGGATACTCAGGCTGAGTGTTCTTCTTAAATTAAAATAGCAAAGGCAGCTGTCCTTCAGAACTATAGAGTTCAGAATGGAAACCAACTTTTTCATGGCTGGTGTGATTGTAGGGATGAAGAATTGTGAGGCTGATGTGGAAAGTGTGTCCATGTTATAGGTTCAGACCAAAATGATGCTTAAACTCTGGATTTCTTTTCCTTCCTCTCAAGGCAGAGACTGGCGATTCGAAATAAAAGAATATTTAAAGACTTGGAACCTCTGAAATCAGCACTGGGTTCCAGACCTGGGGAGGCTTGGCATGGAAGAGGAAAAATCATAGAATTGTAGAGTTGGAAGCAACCCCATTGGCCATCTATCCCAACTGTCTACCAGTAGGAGAATCCACAGCTAAAGCATCCCTGATAGGTGATTATCCAACCTGTATTTATCTCCAATGAAAGAGTCCACTGCCTTCTGGGGCAGTATATTCCAGTCTTACCACCAGTAAGTTCATTCTAAATTTAGATATCTTTGGAGACCATAAAACAGAGGTCATATGGGTACCTTAAGTATGTATTCCTGTATGGCAGGGGGATGGACTTCAAGACCCAACTCTAAGATTCTATGATTCAACTGAAATATCTTAATTTGAGCCTATTTGTTCAAATGTTATCCTTTGGACCAAAAAACAAAATTGTTTGATGTTCTACATGGCACCCCTTTAGATATTTAAAGTTGGGTACCGTACTACCTGAGCTAGAGTGGTATAGTGGTCTGAGCATTAGAGTATGACTCTAGAGATCAGGTTTCAATTTCCTGCTCAACCATGGAAACAAACTTGGTCACCCTTGGCGTGTCACACACTCTCAGCCCCAGAAAACCCTGTGGTGGGTTCATGGAACTCAGAAATTACTTAGAGGTGCACAACAATAGCAAACCATACTACCTCTCAATTGTCTCTTCTCCAGGGTAAATGTACTCAGCTCCTTCAAAGGTTCCTCACATTCTTGTTTTCCAGACTCTTTACGACCTAGTCAGCTTCTCTGGATGCATTTCTGCTCATTGATATCCTTCTGGTTTGCAGACTGAGAAGGCCCCACACGGAAGTTCTGATCTGCAGTCTTGGGAGGCTGTAGCTGTAGCTGTAGAGTGTTGCAATGGTGAGAACTGGTAAGATTTACCTCTGATCCTACTCATTGTTTTGTTTTACCCCAACCTCCATACCTCTTAGTCTCACACATATCTGCATCTGATCCCTGAGACCCTTTAATTTGGCCCCTGGTCAAAAAACAATACCCATCCTCCACTTCAGAATCTGCAACAAACCTCAGATATCTTGCATTGTCTCTCCATGTGCATCCTGAAACAGCTACGAGACGTAAAATATAAAGTTTATGAGGGCCATTATGTTTTAGTGGCTGGAATTGGACTAGGACTTAGGGAGATTTCAGCCTCAAATCTCCAGTTGACCTTGAAACCCCCCATCTTGAAACTCCCCTCTCAGCCTTAAGCTATCAAGCAAAGCAGTTCCGAGGACGGAACAAATGCCGCTATTTTATCACTTTTATCTTTTTATTGTATCCATGTTTATTTGTCTTATCATCAAATAAGAACAGACAAACATGAGAATATGCAAAGAGCCATGCTAGATCAGACAAAGGCCTATCTGGGGCAAGCACAGCTCAGAAGCCGCCCTCCGTCCACCCCAACGGCTAATGCCACGGCCTTGGAGGGACAGAAGAAGAGGCAGCGCCTGCTGGACACACTGCCATTCCCATTTCCTTTTGTGTCGGGTCTTACTTAGATTGTAAGCCTGACGTTTCGTGGGTCTTTGACTTGCCTTCTCGTCCCATCCCTCTTCTCCTTGAGGCCTTGGCCTTCCGAGGCCTCTTTCCCTCACAGCTGCACCTGAGGCCTGGAGGGGTTGCTAGGCAACCAGCTACCTGAGGGCCCGCCTGTGGGCATCTCTGCAATCAAAGGGCCTGGAGCACCTGGGGTGACCTGTCCCACCCTCTTTCGTCTCTTCCCCAACTAAGCCTGCTTATTTTTTTCCCTCCTAAACTAAACATGGACGCCCAGATTTGAGCTCTGTAGCTTAAACCTCCCACAGGTGGAGTTAGTTAGACATTTCTTGGGTTGAAAGCCAGCACCACACAACTAGCCCAAGCCACCGCACGAGGAACTGAACGTGCAAACCGAAAGCAAAGGTAAATAAATAAATAAATAAATTAATTAAAGAAAATAAAAAGTAACAAATAAAAAAAATCTGCAGTTCCTCACACACATCCTGAAGGTGACGGGGGCTATTCCACGTTCGACAAATGAAAAATAAAAAATAATCTGGCTTGTTCACTTCTAGGACAACGGATGGATTTCTGCCTCACAGGATGTTCAAAGCAGTTAAGTACTGTTATTCGGCTTTCTTATGAGTAGAACATGTTAAAGTTTTATATCATGCAAAGAAAGAACATTATATAAACTTTCTTTTTTTCTTGGTGGCTACATTATAATTAGTTTACGCTTAACATTTGTATAGTTCATACTTCAGCTATTAAATAGACGCATATAAACATATCTATATATATCTCAAGAATATACTTTCACCTATTAAATAATTTTTACTATAAAAATATGACTAATGAGTAAATGTCAATTTGAGTTACATTAACTTTATTACGCCAGTGCTTGCATAATTCACCATTAGTAGTCGATGGTTGGGGTGGAAACCACTTTTTAACTGTGTGTTATTGCTTATATTTTGAGTCCATTGTTTATTTAGATTAGATGGGTTTGGTAGTTATTGTTTAGGTAGCGAAAGTTAGAGACTTTAATTTAGATTTTTTTTTTAACGTGCATTGTTTGTCTATTGTCTGTTTTCTTATGTTCTGTTCTTGTCATTTTTATATATATTCAATAAAGCTTAAAAACAAACAAACAAAGCAGTGAAACACAATACAAATGCAGTGAAACACAACGACAAAAGTGAAAACAAGATACTTTTTTTTAAAAAAGTACAAGATACTTTTTAAAAAAAAGAAAGAGGAAGAAAGGAAGGAACTCGTGGAAGTGAGGAATTCCGAACCATGCATGCTCTCCATTTCTGTTTTCAAGACATGAGAGATATTAGTTTAATTAACCATAACAAATGGCAGATTTTAGACTCACAAAAAAAAAAAAATTACTCACAAAATAAAAGCAAATTGCCCTTCAAGCATCCACTTTGTCTCTTCAGTGGGGACAAGAACTCTACATTTTCACAGGGATATAAATAAGGGATGGAAAGAATATTTGAAAACATTCAAAAACTCGTTGGGAAAGAAAGTGTTCTTTAAGTGCTGAGAAACTTTGGTGAGAAGAATACCGGACTGAGGAGAATCTGGACACTTTGTGAATTATTCTGTGCAAAATTTGCATGGGGTTGTTTTGCACAGAAAACAACAAAATGCTGTTTCCTGCACAGAAAAATACTGTTTTCTCTGAGAATTTTGCACACTGCACATCCTGAATTGCAAAAAGGCTTGGAAAATTCTGTCGTTTCTAAAGACGTTCTCACAGTGGGACTAAAATGGTTAAAATGACTTGTTGCTTCCCTTGAGAAAAAACTGGTGAAGGATTGCATCCTTATTACTGATCAGTCCAAGGTACCTAGTATTATTAAACATATATATTTAAAAGTATTCCTCCATTTCAAAACCTGGAAAAGTTTTTAATCATTATTGTGTTCAGGACAACTCCCCAAATGCTTCCAGGCAGCATGACTGGAAGATCTATTTTGAGATCTGTAGTCCAAAAACTAGCTTTCCCAAGTTCTCCTTAATTATATAGTTTTATCAAGGCATCGATATTGATGTCACCTGAAGCAGACACAAAACCTAGGAATGAAAATAATTGCTACCATTCCCCGCTTTATAAGGGTGAGAAAAAAAAATCCAATCAAAGCCCATGTAACAGTAATCTGAGATCTAAAACAATGCCGCCCTTGTTTATAAGGACTTTCTTTTCAACCAAAAAAAGCACCCTTCGTAGGCTTTGTTCGCTTTCAATTGCAACTTTCGTCAACCTTCACAAGGGTGAAAATTACCAGAAGAAGACCTCCACCCTCAGACTGAATCATCAGATGAACTCCTCGGAAAAGAGCCTCTGTGGTTTTTGCTAGCCAGAGATTTTGATGTCTGAGAAACTGAAGAGCAACTCCATGGAACCTGGAATGAAAAGAAGACCTTGGGTTGAGAACATTTTCATA
Source organism: Cyclura pinguis (assembly GCA_030412105.1). Taxonomy (NCBI): domain Eukaryota; kingdom Metazoa; phylum Chordata; class Lepidosauria; order Squamata; family Iguanidae; genus Cyclura; species Cyclura pinguis. The sequence goes on from CM059613.1 coordinate 3,625,534, forward strand.
TGAAATAGTTGATAGAGTATGTATATAGATAATTAGAACTCTTTCTCCATTTTTCCCTTTTTCTCTTTCTCTCTCCCCCCTCTTTTTGTATTAAATAATTTAATATTTGCATTAAAATTCAATAATAATAATAATAATAATTTAATATTTAATAATTTTGTATTAAATACGAAGGTCTCTAGATCACCATACTGTTCACCATAGGCCAACAATATAATCAGTTTAATGGGCCTGCAAGGAATGAAAACCACTGCAGACCAAAAGCATTCAATAAGCTAAAATCTTGTACACTTACTCTAAGAGTAAAGTTCCCTTGAGTTCAGTGGGACTGACTTCTGATTATAGAATCATAGAGTTGGAAGAGACCTCAAAGGTCATCCATTCCAACCCCCTCTTAACGTTCTCTTCTCCAGGCTAAACACACCCAACTCCCTAAGCCTCTTTTCTCATAGTGCTTCATGGTTTCCAGGCCTTCCACCATTTTGGTCACCTTCCTCTGGACACATTCCAACCCTTCAGCTACTCCTGTTAGGTTTAACATGACCCCATTATCATACAACTGATGGGAAATCCAGGATTCATAGTGGTTTGAATGTTGGACTGTGCCTCAGGGATTAGGGTTCTATTCCCCACTCAGCCATAAAAACCTACCTTGGGCAAATCCCACTCTCTCAGCCTCAGAGAAAGGCAAAGGGAAACTCCCCCTGAACAAATCTTGCCAAGAAAACCCTGGGATTGGTTCACTTTAGGGTGAGATGGACCTTGTACACTTGGTCCTCAAAGACCTTTCAAAGCAGAAAGGTCTCCAAAAGGAGTTGGGAGGGTGCCAGTCTTATGTCTCCAGGTCTGGTTCTACTTGAGTTTGGAATGACCAACAGGATGCCAGTGATTATGTGATAGATTTGAAAGGTTCATTCTAAAGTTACTTTTTCCCTCACCTCTGTCTTGTTCATGGAAAACTCTTGCAAAACTGTAAGAGTGCAGCCAGAGCTACTTAGAAAGTGATCCAGTATTGTAGGTGAAAGGAGGTGGAACGGAGGCCTAGTGGGTGGGAAGAGACAGTTCGTAAGAACTTAATTGTGTCAGACAGCAACATCTGCGTTAAACATACTGAAGGGATAAGCAATGCAGCTGTTAGAGAGTTCCTACCAACAAGCAAAGGGGCTGCCCATCTGCAATAATGCATTACCTGTGCTTAATTGGGTAAGATCCTCAATGTATTTCAAGAAGAGAAAGAAAAAAAATATAACAATCAGCAAAGAGCCCCAATCAGTTTGGCTATCCCTAAGTCATCCATCAGTCTTACTTCTGCCTCCATGAGCTTCTGATCAGCTTGTTTTAGCTCTCCAGAGTCCTGTTAAAAATGAGCACATATGGTCCAGTTATGGTATCTTAGATATTTAGCTCATAGAGCAAATGTAGAAATACACTGTGTGTGTCAGTCAGGTACCTCCAATCTAGATCTTTGGAGAGACAGAGGCAAGGCGCACTTGGAAGTGGTTTTTTGAGACACTTGCAAGCAAGGCCTCAAACCTGTTACTAGTGCAGCTAGTGTAGACTTTTATAGTGGCCTAGTGTATCCACCTGGCATTGCCCAGGATTTGATTTTCTTATAGGTAATACTTGTTAGAAATATCTGAAGTCCTGTTCTCTAATTCCTCAAACTATTCTGTCCAGTACCTTTAACTTTTCCCCATACTCCCCAATCTAATCTGCATTCAGAATTATTGACATACAGAGGTTGGGATCCTGAAGGAATATACTGCCCTCCTCCTTGCTGCTAGGCCTCATCTCCTCAGCCTATCCAAGAGCTCTCTGGCTGGAATTCTAAAGGCCCCTCTCTAAACTGAACACCCCAAGATTCCATAGAATCATCTTAGGCAGCCCATCATAGGAGGTCTTTGCCTGACACAGACAAACTTTTTGTATATTAGAAGGAAATTTGATAAGTTCTCTTGATCATTTCTGATCCTCTCTACATTCTGAATCCACGGAATTTACTTAAGTGTCAACTCTCACACAACAATTGATTCCAATATATATATATAACATATTTTACCTTTAGAACTTTTTATTATCCATTGCTTTAACTGTATTTGATTTTAACTAACTTTTTTGCCAAGATGTGTTTGGGGGGAGAGGTTGGCTTTCTTTGAGGCAGAGAGTGTGTGATGTGCCCAAGGTCACCCAGTTGGGTTTCCAGGCTTGAACGGGGATTTGAACCCTGGTGTGCAGAATTATAGTCCAAAGCTCAAACCACCACGCCATGACGATTCTCTTTTGTTAGCCATATAGTCAAAATGTTTGGAAAAATAGATGCTCAGATATTCCCTTTTGGGACTGGAGTCTCTCATTTCAAAACCCTACTTTTTCTATTTGCCCATCCTAAATTTTATTTAAAGAAGATACTCATCCTCGACCCCTTTGATATGAACACAACCACCAGGAAAGCTTGGCCAGTCCTGCTTCTGAAGGTAGAAGAGGAACTGATAATGATTACAGCCAACACAAGGCACGATGGAGAAGGGACAGTATTTGGGATGGGCTCCCCTGCTTTGACAGCCAATTACCGCCTGAACCTACCATGTTGCACTCCTCACAGCATTTAACAAACACAGCAGGGGCTAACCTTCCAGAGTCAGCAGCCTCCCTCCCACGGACATGAAATAAAAACAAAAGAGATTCCTCATTAACAAGTGGGAAAGCAAGACAGGCCTTGGAAAATAAGTCAATTTCATTCATATATATATATGTCTGTTCAGAATAATAAGATTACATGTTAGCAATGGAAAGGCTTGTCTTTTTTTAAAAGTTCTTTTAAAAGAAAATGTCAGATACAACCCCCTGCGAATGCAATTTGAACTGCAGAAGAGGAAGGTAAAAGGAATCAATATTGGATTGCAAAACAAATGCTGTTATATATCATCATCATTTTTTAGGAGGGTGACCACTTCTGCATGGTCCCCAAAGATATGTGTACATCACCAGAAAAGACAGGACATAAGGGCCCAAATCCTGTTCATTCTGGCTACAGAAGACATATTAAATGTATGGGAGAATCTTGAACCATGTGTCCTTATAAACCAGCTCTACAGGTTCTTAACACCACCTTTAAGACCAAGGCCACTTCCGCAATCTTTGTTTTGAACTAGAGATAGCCCATAATAGGGATTGCCAGTGGGGAAAGAGAACAGAGCTCCTGCACCTTTAATGGTTGCACGGAGGAGTAGATGTTCACCAGATGTTTCTTGTCATGCAAGCAGGACCTACTGAACTTCCCTGTAAGGGTTGTATAGAAGAGTGGAATTTCAGCAGGTATTGCTTGTTATACATGTGGGTTTTGAACACCTGTTGAACTTCCCTCTTCTACACAACTATTGAAGGTACAAGAGGCCTACTGGCCTGTTTCAGATCCACCTCTAGTTCAAGGAAATTAACAGTGGAGAAACAAAGGCAGTCTGGGGTTATAGACAAAGGGTCCCTGACAGCAGATGAGTGGCTGAAACAGTCAGGTGTCTAAGCACAAAATGCAGTCCAAGCAGTGTCAAATACCAGTCAGTGGTTCCCAAAGCAAAAAGCCCAAAAAGTGAGCCAAGGGGAGGAAACTAATCAACATGGACTCTCACATCACCAAATGGAGGTAGTGGGGCTGTTGTTTTGCAGCAGAGGGACAGGCTTGCCTATGGGAATTTAGAGCCAGCTGTCACTCAACCCAGCTGGCCCAATTATTCTAGGATTTGCCTTTTAAGGCAAGCCACACTCTTTCCTGTGCTTTTGCTGCAGCTCTTTTATTCTGTGATGCTCTGAAGTATGATGTGATGTCAACTTTCTCTCTTCAAGGTCTACATGTGATGATCAGAGCCGTGCTTCCAAGACCAGAGGTGTCCACTACCAGCTTCCTTTGATTGGTACCTGTTATCTGGGTTCACCTCTTCCCCTTTCTCATCTGAGGGGGACTCCTCCGGGTGGGACATAGCATGTAATCTGCATTTTACCTGGTAACCTGGTGCATAAGTATGTATTACTAGCATATATACCTGGTGTTTTGCCTGGGATTTTATTTTCTCCTAGGTGATACTTGTTAGAAAGATTTGAGATCCTGTGTCTCAAATTCCCTAAATGTCTTGTTTAGAACCAGTAATTTTTCTCCATATTCTCCAATCTAATCTGTAATCAGAGTCATTAACATACAGAGGTTGGGTTCCTGAGGGGAATACACTGCCCTCCTCCTTGCTTCTAGGCCTTGTCTCCATAGCAGCTGGCCTATTCAAGACAGGACCAGTTGACTGAGGCCCAAGAGCTCTCTGGCTGAGAATTCTAAAGGCCCCTCCCTAAACTGCAAACCCAAGGATTCCATAGAATCTTCTTAGGCAGCCAATCATATGAGGTCTTCTCACCTCACACAGCCAATCAAAAGTTTGTTTGTCTGTGTCTTTGCCTGACACAGACAAACAAACTTTTGACTTTTATGTATTAGATTACTAAGAAAAACCTGTCACCCCCTTCAAGTTACTTTGAGGACTGCAGCTAAGCTTAGAGGGAAAGGGGAAACCTGGGAGAGGTGTGATGTAGTCCATCCTGCTAACCGAAATGTCTCTCCAAGATCTTTTGGTTCCTAACTTTGTTGCAATGTCAGTTCACACGAATCATTCATCTGTTTGTACAGCATCCCAACACTTTGCATTACTAATGTCACTGAAATCCAGAATACTCACCTGTAGTATTATGATGTAAAGAAGGGTTTCCCTCAAAGTTAATCTCTATCTTAGAATGAATGTATGGAACAGATCAAGGGTCCAAATCCATGATGAGATGATGATTCTGGATCATCATCATTTGTTTATTCACACATTCCTTAAAATAGTTGAGATACTTAGATGTAAACTATCCCATTCTGTATCTAAATATGTTAAACTTTACCTTTATTATTCTATATAGTCTGATTATTGTGTTGTATTTATCTTTCTCATACGACTTCTAAGTTAAACATAAACTTAGTAAGTGAGAAAAAGAACTGCTTGATCACTTGATACTGCTTTATACTATTTTTAAAAATATATATTTCTGCCATAAATATCTATACTGAATCTATTATTGAATGGTGAGCCAACACATAGGTGCATCCCCTACATTCAGTGGGTCTACTAAGCAGATTTGGGCCATTAAGTCATATTACAATCTTCCTGTCTTACTTTTCAGGGAGAAAAAGAAAACCCACATATCTTCCAAAGCAGGTCATATCAATACAAAATGAAACCAAAAAAATCTGACAGTAGCCAGTGTGTCTAAATGGCAGTGAAACTCAGGCACTCCTGCCCTCCGGCAAAGATGTGAAACAGGCAAGTTTATGGGCAGAAGAGAATTTTTGTTAAGGTTGGCATTTTTTAAAGCAAACTGACCTAATTTGCAGTTCCAGACTAAGGTGTGGTTAGCGGTGCAATTGTCCTTCTGATTTTAGACTTCTCTGAATTTTTTGAGGCACTCCTAGGCCCAAAGAGGTCATGCACCAAAATGGATATATTAGGGGAAACTGGGCTGCATTCTGATGGCGATGTGGATGTGTTTACATTTGGTTTATGTGGTTTTGTGGATGGAGTGCAAGATGCTATTCTGCAGCCCCTTTGTACAGTGTCTAACCCTCCTGTTGTGTCTCCCTCTGAGACAGCAGCCAAGCAAGAGTGTTTGGAGAGGGACTGGGCACCCCTGAAGCTTAGTTGGCACTGCCCCAGCCATTCTCGCCCAAAGACCAGTATCCCTGGATAAGGCAAGCTCATCAGCTGCTGGAGGCAACTTCTGTCTCCCACTTTGTAGGAAAGACACCCAGCCAGCTTGGGGACTCTGCCTTGCTTTCTGAACCCTTGGAACTGGACCCTGACTATTCTTCTATGTGCCTCTCTGCCTGTCTTGGTTTTCTTTCTACTGACTTATCTCTCAGCTTCTTGACTTCTGCGCTTCTTTCCTCTCATGCGTTCTTTCCTCTCCCAATGAATACCAACACTCCATTCCTCCCGCCACAAACCCTTCCTTGCCTCTCATTCTTTCCATTTTTTAAGACAGTTTTGTTTTCCCCTGCCCCATCTCTTTGGCTGTTCATCACTCAGTGGAAAGCCTTTTCCGAAGCCAGTGGGAAGCCTCTAACCTTATTCAATTTGATGCTGAATAATGCAAATATTAACGCAGAGACATTCTTGCCAGCTGGAAGACTTTTCCAAGCCCAGACAAGGAAGAAATTATGGAGACAGTTAATATCCACTCCATTGGAATGCTTTGTCTCTGCCTTGCTAGGTTTGCATTCACATGCCGTGAACATTTCTCTTTTTTTTCCCAAAGAGCAGCATGATGTTTACCCTTCACCCGCTGCTACAGAAATGCCCAGTTGGTCTCCAGTAGTTTATTACAATCTCCTTCCTTCCCTCACCCTTATCATCCCATGTCTTTGTTCTCAAAACTCCAGGAAAACAATTATTCCAAGGCGGCAGGAAGGTTCATTAAGAGATCTTTTGACTGAATTGCAACAAATAGAGAAAGCTAGTGTTTTCTGTATTGGCGCTGTGGAAGAAATGGAAGGCATGCAAATTTGGAGAAACGAATTCCTCTGGAGCCACACTCCAGTTGTTAATTTCTTTGCTTCCAGAGGTGTAGCTATCAGGGTCGCAAATAAAGCATACTGCCCTCCTCACTTGAATGAAGTGCCTCTGGTGTGAACTGTGTCCAGTTTTTGGCACTGGAGTTCAAGGAGGATATTGCAATGTGGTCTAGAGAGAAGTGAACAAGATGATCAAAAGGTCAGGAAACCAAGCCTGGTGAGGAATGAGTGAAGGAATATTTAGCTTGGAGAAGACCAAGGGCCTTTCTGCACTACATTGTTATAGTGCTATTATTCCACTTTCAATATCCTGTGGAATTCTGGGGTTTGTAGTTTACTGGGGCCAAAGAGCTCTCTGGCTGAGAATTTAAATGCCCCTCCCTAAACTGCAAACCCCAAGATTCCATATGACGCTAAAACTGAAATAATAGCGGTGTAGAGTGGAAAGGCCCTAAGAGACAACGTAATAGTCATCTTTAAATATCTGGAGGGATATTTGTGCTGTGTCACAACATTGGGTCATGGCTTAGGTCCTGACTATCTGGAAGACTGTATCTCCTGGTATGTGCCTGCCTGTGTTATAAGATCCTTGAGCGTGTTCTCTTGGCCTCACCACCAAGAGAAACATGTTTGGTGAGACCATAGGTGAGGCCCTTCTTGGTGGTTCTTCCCAGATGGTGTAATTCTATCCTAAAGGAAGCTAGGTTGGCTCCTTCTCTGTTCTCTTTCCATTGGCAGGCAAAGGGCAACTGAGATGTTCAAAGGTCTGGCCTTATGAGGAACAACTGAGGGGAGTGCGTGGACTTAGCTTGGAAAAGGTAAGACAGAGAGGTGACATTAGAGCTTTCTCTAAATATGTGAAGGGATGGAAGATGAAGTGAGCTTGTTTCCTGCTGTACCAGAGACTGGAAACCAAACCAATAAATTCAAATTACAAGGAAAGGGATTCCATCGAAATATTAGGAAGAGCTTCTTGAATGTCAGGACCGCTCAACAATGGAATAGACTGCCTTGTAGAGTGGTGGATTCTCTGCTTTTGGAGGTCTTTAAAAAGAAGTTGGACTGGCATCTTTCAGGCCCTTGTGGCCCATTCAAACTTTATGATTCTGTGATTCAAACTGAAATCTCTCTGAGCCTGCTGGTTCAGGTGATATCTTCTGGAGCAGAAAACAAGAGCACTTGATGTTCAACCAAGCAACCCTTTGGATGTTTGAAACTGGCTACCGTATTATCCCTCAGTCTTCTCTTCTCCAGAGTAACCGTGCTCAAGTCCCTCAAATGTTCCTCACAGGTATTCTTTTCCGGATCCTTTATGATTCTGGTCAGCCTCTGCTGGATGTATTTCTGCTTGGTGATACTCTTGATTTTCAGACTGAGAAGGCTTCACATGGAATAGAAGTTCTGATTTGCAGATGTGGGAAAACTGTAGACATAGATGTAGAGTGTTGCAATGGCAAGAACCTCTAATTCTACTCATTTTTCGCTTTGCCCTCACCTCCATACCACTTAGTCTCACACATGGCTGAGTCTTCGGTCCCCAAATTTCCAGCATTGTAGTAACCTTACTCTTTGGTTAAGCCTTTAGAGATGCAATTTAGGCACCCAAAGTAAAAGGGCAGGCAAAGTTAAGAAACAGGAAACTATTATTCCAAGGCAATAAAGCTCTCATCAGAATGGATGTCTTAATGTATTAAGAAAGCCAATTTTAATTCTGAAGTTTGTAGTCTTTTCTCACGTGTGTGTGTGTGTGTGTGTGAGACAGAGCACACACATGCTTGCAAAGTACAGGGTCCTTTTAATTTAAGAAGAGACCCACAATGTCTCACTTTTCAAAGCTAATTGGGAAATCTTGATGCATTTGCAATTTGAAAACCATCTGCTCTGCCATAAATATAGCCTAAACAACTATAGATTTCCATTCTATTTCAATGTTTTAATCTTCACTAGACCAAAAATGACATACTGCACAAATTCATCAGAATTTCAGATTCCAAGATGCACCTTCTGCATCTCAAAAGAGTTCCATTTCCACCCCCATCTTATATTCAAATTGAAGTTTGGCCTTGCAGGGGTAGCTGTGAAAATGGAGACGAGGGAGGGAGCTCAAAATGGCATCTGGCTGGTAACATAGGAACTTTGATTCTGTGGCATCCACACATCTCATCTCTTGTCTTGCTCCAATGTGCAATGAATAGTCCAAAGGATATGGTAGAAAGGATTGGCCCTTCCATTAGACTGGGGTAGCCAAGAGCATGGGGGCGTGGAGTCAATTTTCCCTAGACCTTCCATGCGCTACACACCTCTCCTTATAGGGTTGCCAGGCTGAAAACTGGAGAAGGCTCCTGCACCTTAATGGGTGTATAGAAGAGGGGATTTTGGCAGCTGTTGCTTGACATGCACCACCTGCTGAAATTCCTTCTTCTACACAACTCTTCAAGGTATAGGGTCCTTCTCCAATGTTCACTATGGCAATCCTGCCCTCCCAATCAAGCCTCAATACTTCCATTTTCTTCTACAGTCTCTCTCTCAAAATGGTGACAGGAAGTGATGCCCTGTCACTTCCTGTCACCATTTTGAGAGGGACCGGAGAGGAAAACGGTGGCATTTTGGTGGGGAATGTAGGGTTCTGGGGTACTTTGGGGAAAAGTTTGCCCTAAAATTCTCTTCTACCTTTTTCAGGGAAAAAAAACCCAGGGACATGGGAGGGAAGTGTGAGGGATTCAGAGGCCATAAAAGTGGCATCCAGGGTCTGTATGTGGCCCACAGGCTAGATTTTGCTCACCCCTGCATTAGACAGAGGAGGTGAGTCACCTCAGGCGGCACATGCGGAGTGGTGGGAGGAAATTGGTAGAGCAGAATGCCCTGTGTCTTTGGTGTGAGGGGAAAGCTATCCAACCACCAGTATCAGAAAGTCAGCTGGGGCCTAACTAATACCAGTGGTGATGTCATTCTTGCACTGAGTCAAAGCATAGCTTTTCATTAAAGCCTTTTGGTCCTAAATGATTTCATCCAATTTGTGCATGGATTTTGGTTTGCATCATTTAAAGTAGCTTACTGAAGTGTAGCTGTTCCTGCCTAGAATCTTGTTGGTGTACTTGTTAACTTAGGGCCTTTCCATTCTACACTGTTGTAGTGCTATTATTCCACTTTCAACATCCTGTGGAATTCTGGGGTTTGTAGTTTACTGAGGCCAAAGAGCTCTCTGGCAGAGAATTCTAAAGGCCCCTCCCTACACTGCAAACCCCAGGATTCCATAGGATGCTGAAAGTGGAATAATAGCAATATAACAGTCTAGTGTGGAAAGGCCTATAGTCACTCAAATGTAGCTGTTTCAGCTCATCACCCTACTGGCATAGATACTCAAATGTAGCTGCATTGGCCCCTAATTCTGTTTGTGCACAATGGTGAGGTAATTACTCAGGTGTGGTTGTTGCTAGCCTCACATGCTGTTGCTGCACTAGTCTGGCAGACTTACTAAAATGTAGGTGTTCCAGGTTGGACTCCTGTTGGTGCATTACTCTAGATTAGTTGCTCCAGTGCAGCTGACTGCCAGCCCAGACTCTTGCAGAGTGACTCTCAAAGGTTATGATATACACACAGTGCATTGGCAGGATTCTAGGCTGAAACAGCTATGCTCATGTGATGTGGGGGAAGAAAAAGGGACAGAGGTCTGTCACCATCCAATTTTACATCTTGACTTCCAGAGCTGCCTCTTCTTGGCTTCTCATCTGCACAGAATGTTAAAACTCCTACTGGAAAGCTCTCTATCTCTCCCTTTCTCTGTTTCTTTCTCCTGATGTCATGCCAAATATGGAAATGAGCATGCGCTCAGTCCCTTTCTCTCTCTCTCTCTCACACACAAACAATGCTTTTGCCCTGGCTGTGCTGCATGAATATTTACGAAGACACTAAATGGAGGGTGCTGGCCAACATTAGCAGCTGAAGGAGGTTTCATTTGGTGCCAGAACTCTGGTGGTTTTGAGCATCCAAGCTGAGCTGTTGGGTGGACAACAGCCAGATGCTGGGTTTATAGGAAAATGCAGATTGTAGCCCACCACCCCAATTCCATCCCTCTCCTCACTGGCGTTCGTTTGCACTGAACTGCTGATTAATTTCAGTCCATAGTGTCTCTAGATCTAGAAGAGCCCTGGAGATCCTGGGTGGGGTAATAACAATATAATAAAAATTTTTTATTTCTTACCTGCTCTCCCCAAGTGTAGGGTTCTAGATAGAGATCTACCCTATGCAGTTGTCATTATGATATCTTATAAAGACGTAGAGATGGAAAGAATTTTTCAACTATTCATTGCTGGGTCAAAAAAAATGACCCTGGAGACCAGGGTTTGATTCCCTGTTTGGCCATGGAAACCCACTGGCTGACCTTGGGTGTATCACACACTTTCAGCCCAACAAAACTCCATAATTGGTTCACCTTAGGTTTACCTGAGTGTTGCCATAAGTCAGAAATGACTTAAAAGGCTTAAAAGTCTCTTAAAAGGCTTAGAAGTTGGAAATGCCTCCCTTTGAGGAGAGATCACTGCTAGATTGGAGGATGTTTCCTTCTGCCTTTCCTTAACATTCTTATTTTGCTGTGATTTCCTTCCATACCCTTCTCCTCGTCTGGCTGTTGAACTGGGATTTTTCATGTTTAAACAGCTGGTTGCAAAGCCATTAATTAATTATTTTGAAAATTGATGCTCGCTCTGTTCTGTTGTTCTTGTCCTTACAACTGTTGCTTTATTAACTTGTCATGCCACTGATGTTTGCTTTGTGATGGGTATGGCTATTGATGCTTTATTTATTTGTCGCCCTGCTGTTCTGTTTTCTCCTCACAAATGGATATCCTCTTATTGTTCTCTCTGGCTTTGTTGCAAGCCACTTTGTGTTTATGGAAAGGCAGTGTATCCATAAAGTGACTGACTGATTGATTGATTGATCGATGAGTGAGAGAAAGAAAACTGTGTAGACTGCCTTTAGCTCACTGGAGGAGAGTTGGGCTATGGATGCAATTATCAGCTGATAATTGCAAATATCTACTGCCAACTACTGTGGACAGTACTACCCTAGATGGATGAACAGGCTAGTTGAGTCTAAGAAGTTTTCTATGTTCTTGGAAATTTATATTGGTCTAGCACATGGGTTTGCAACCTCTACAAGCTGAGTGCTGTTTCTCCCAGGAGTTCTTCTTCAGTTCAGAGTGTAAAACAGGAGCTGAGTGGAATTTATTCATGGCTCGCTAGTCACACATGTTGTTTGTTTGCTTGTTTGCAAGGGAGCAACGATGACTGAAGTGTGATTCTGGGTCTTCAGATGGCCCCCAAGTTTTGTTCTGTGGCTCTTCATCCCTCCAGATTTTCCAAAACACCTCTTTATTGGATTAAAAAAAAGAGTGACTTTTGTCTCCTAGAAGGATTTGATTTTTTTTAAACCTTACTTTCCTTGCATTGCAAATATGTGGTGATATAAGAAGTTTAATTCTTCAAACCCGACCCCCCAGTAGGATTCTTTCCAATTTACACTAGTCGCATTCAGTGGCTTTGTCCCAGCATGGAAGGGACTGTGCTTGCTATTCAGAATCAAAGAATTGGAGAGCTGGAAGGTCAATCCACCTGCAATTGTAGTCTTCTTTTTTTTACCACATTCCACTTTCCCCAGTATTATTGTCTCTCCCAGTGTGTCATCTCATCTCATGGGATATCAACATCTAACAGCCTCAGTTTAATCATGTTGGCTTCTAGCAAGAGTTCAGATCTCATTTGCTCTTGGATCCATTTATTTGTCTTTTTGGCAGTCCATGGTATATATACAACTTGACTCCAGTGTGGTGGTGTTAGGGTGATGTACCTTCAAGTTGCTTATGGTGACCCTTTCACGTGGTTTCCTTGGCCATATTTGGTCAGGAGCATTTAACTTTGCCTTCTTCTGAGGCTGAGAGAGAGGAGCTTGCCAGAGGTCACCCAGCAGGTTTCCATGGTCAAGCGAGGATATGAACCCTGGTGTCCAAATGCTTAGTCCAAAGCTCAAATCACTATACAACACTGGCTCTTCTACTCTAGTACCACACTTCAAACATATTGATTCCTCTCCTACCTCGTGGGTTCATTGCTTACCTTTTGCATCCAAACATTGAAACTGGAAATATACTGGTGCAGATGATTCTAACTTTGGTATACCTTGACACTTGAGGGTCTTAGTTCCTTCTTAGTTGACCTCCCAAATCTTAGTCTTCTCTTGATTTCTTGACCACTGTCAACCTTCACCTGCAAACCCTAGAAAGCTTTTCGTGGCAAAATAGATCTCCTCTAAGAGGAAATGAAGATGGGATCCCTATCTTTTACAGGAGGGGGTGAGGAGGGAGGAAACAAATGGAGAGCAAAGGCAGTTGAAGTGTCTCGCCTGGGAATGAATTTTATTGATTTGTATCACCCTCCATGACTCCATGTCCAACAAGCTCAGAAGCCTTTTGGATTCCAATCTGATTTGGTAAGTGGAGGGAAGCATCGGGTTTTTTTATAGCCTGGGTGAACATAAAAATTGATTTTTTGAAGCCTAATCATCAGCCAGAGCTGAAACCAATCCAAGGTTCCTTTTTTAGCTCATTTTATTATTATTATTATTTTTTAAAGGGCCGTCAGTTGAAGGACAGAGTGAGTATGAAACAGAAAGGATGGTGGGGGAGGAGGAGAAACAAAAGTGTTGCTGGTTAGAGTTTTGCAATGAGTGACAATTTTTGAAGTTGCACAGAGCTGGCTTCTGATAGATGGTTGAGGAACCCAGTGTTTGCAAATTCCATTATTAGCTGACCTGATCCCAGATGCAGGGCTAAGGCGCAGACGACGAATGAGTTATTCAGTAGTTTTCTTGCTTTCAGGGTGGTGCAGTTTGGGCTCTGGGTGGGAAAAACTGTATCAAACTACTTAGAATATATGGCCAATATTCTTGAGAGCCTGAGTGGATTTGCTAGTCTACTTGATGGGAGAACCACCTCTGTTATTTGTTTTCTTTTACTAGCCAGGTGCCCCCAAAGTGCTCAGCTTATAAAGAATTACAAAGAACTTTATGCAGGAAGAAAATAGGAAGCAATTCAGATTCTTTTTTTCTCTCTCTCTGGATGTCAAAACACTACTCCATCCACGAGGAGAACTCAGATGACAAGTTTACAAATACAGCTCATAACATATGGATCAACTCAGAATAAGAGACACAGCCAGTCTTGGCTATTAGAAAGCACTTTATAGTTGGGTGTAGATTAATGCACTCTTCTTTGTGATGAGAAATAGAGATGATAGCTAGCCTTCTCCAAGTCTCTCAGAAGTTGTCAGCTTGATCATAATTGCTGTCTGTCTTCTCTATTCTTTTGTTCTTCGAAATGATTCTTTAAGCCTGTTTTTATTTCTTCAAACAACCGCTGGCATCTTGCCGCTTTTCCAGCTCTGTTGCAAATCGGCCACACTTGGCAAAACAGAAGTGCCTGACAGCCTCTATTGTGACGTGTCCCCCACTCCCCCAAGTGGTGGGAAAGTCCTGATCTAGTTTCTTTGGAGATTAGAGAGACACCTGGAGAGAATGACAGTGACTACACAATTTTTGCTTATGAGTAAAGAGACCAGTGGGGGCTGGTTGGCTCCATGTCAGTGGGATGGTGAATCTGCTTCAGGCTTTAAACCATTCTTCTCCAAGGTGCTAAACACATCTTGGGTCATCTCTTTAAAGCCTGGGGTGGAACCTAGAGAAGATGTGCTGTCTTGGCAATGTGTAAACCACCTGGAACAAGCAAACACATACCACTCCCCTATTCTCTCTATGTCCTATGCGTAGGGGCAGCAACTGCTAGGACAGGCAGCCTATAGGGTGAGAAAGCAATTATAACTGAGTAAAGCCAGGCCAGGTCATGCATAAACAATGTAGAAAGTTCACCAAAGATGTAGAAAAGCACAGGAACAAGATCTCAGTCATTTCAGGTTGCAAGAAGCCAGTGGATCTGATAACCAAAGCCAAAATGGAAAGACGTAGGCCAACTTGGGTTGTAGGTCTTTGTAAATGCCCTTACATGGCCACAAAATGGGAACTGAGTAGTTTCACAACACTCACATTTGTGTAGGGGCTGCCATGATGTTACAACATATGGGCATCCATTGTGCAGTGATAGAGTTACTGATGTGCCATGGCCCAATGCGCACCAGTGAGAATTGGGACATTTTCCAGTGGATGCCAAGGGTGAGGAGGACCAGCTGCAGCCACCCTGATGAGCAGAAGGAGAAGAGAGGAAGGCAGAGCCAATAACCTGGCAGCTTCTTGCTGTCATTACAGTTCAGTGCCTACACCTATGGCTGCATTGCAAGTTAAGTAGAGCAGCTACAAACTCCCAAATAATCATATCCAAGTTGAGAACCAACTGTTGTGCCAAGAGAGATGGAGAGTGTAGCTCCCAAAAGAACTGAAGATTATCTTAAGTGCCAATTTGGACTGTGAGGACATCAAGCCAGGTAAAGCTCTGTGCCTGCCTTTAACTTTCACGGTGACCTGAAAAATGGTTAGCTTTTATTTTGCCGACTGCAAGAAGAATCAACACATCTTCCCTTGCAGCCCTACTGGTTAATTAGCTTTGTTTGATTCTATTTCTTTTTCTATTCCTGAAGGATCATTTGGGTTTGAATTATGGTTTAGGCAACTGTAGCACTTTCTTTAAATAATAATTTAAAAAAAAAAAGAAAAGAAAAAGAAACCACACAGATGGTAAGAAGTTCCACCGACATAGGAAACAAGTCATAATTTATATCGCAAACAATAAATAAGGATAAAACAATTGCTGACAGTGTAACACGGGCTCCTGTTTTTCTCCTGTTTTTTATTTTGCAGCACAGCTAATAAAGGGGAATGAAAATCTCAGCTAAAATATTTAGCCTTAATTAGTGGTGATAATTTTGTTTCCTTTTTGAAAAAAAAAAATACTCATAAAGAAAGGTAGGGCATTGCCTTTGTTCATTGACGCTTGAGAGAGGTGAGATTTCGACCTGTAAATGTAAGAGATGGGAAAAGTTACTCCTTTATTAACATGTATTTAATATATAGAACAACATAATAGGCATTTACAAAGACAAACAGTAAGCAGACAAAGAAACTCTAACATCTAACCTAATACTAAATTAAACTAGACTATATCTAAATTAAAAAGAGGCCAAAAATACATATAAATGGCTTCTAACTCACCAGGTTTGGTTCTAAGATAATCTGAGAATTATACTTTTTCTAGTGCCTCTGTCATTATCACACTATTGCCTAGCTATAAGCTTAACCTCCAAAAACAGTAACAATTCCCATTCCTATTGCTGGCTGTTGTGACTAGTAATTGGATTTAGGTCACTCACTGCAAGTAACTTTGTATTTGCAACTGCTCCAAGCTCTGATGAAGTGGTCTTATGCTTTGTCAGTCTATTGGTTTATCTAGCCCATATAATGTTTCTCTTGAATTGGTAGGAGCTCCTCATGTTCTTCTTGTTTCTAATCGGTTCCCCTGAGATACTTTCAGGTATTGATGTTAGAGAATGAATTGGAGAGATTCTGTCTCTAAAGACCAATAATTTCCTAGGGCTGGAGGGCATCCTGAAAGCTGTCTAGAACAGTCAGATATTGAATGCAGGAATGCTGGAGGTGGAACATCCGCAACCTCATAAGAAAATAGGAAGAGTTGTGTTTGACTAGCAGAAAGACTTATCTTTGGCCTAGAGCTTGCCCATGCTTGGCCTGTCTCTTGCCCAGCCTGGCATTTCCTTACAGATAGCAGAAGTAGCAAGAGGCAGAGATGAGAGGTGACAACAGTGGCTGGAATCATGTTGCTGTCTCACACATGTCTAAGTCTCTCCATGGAAGTGCTCAGACATTTTTGTCTGCTGTGGGATGACCACATTCAGTTCAAGGATGTAGTGGCAGAGTTGCATGTGAAGTACCATTTATGCATAGGTAAAAATTGCACATGGATGGTCATGCACCACCCACATGGATCTGTATGGCACATTATGGTGGAGTGCACATGGTGTACTGTGCATTTGGTTGTGCTTTTGGCTCCACGTTTGGTTTGGAGCCAAATGCTACCATTCAACACAAACGGTTCTGAAGACTATTGATGTGGAACTCTACATCCTTAAAATTTACAGTACTCAACCCTGATGTTGCATCTCATCCAATGGCTTCTCCAGGGGCCAGGGCGTTGAACTTTGCCCTTGGTTCCGGTTACTTATATTCGGCTAACTGCCTTGTTTACACAAAATGGGACAAATGCAAATCAAGCTGAAGACGTTCTGGACCCAGTGAGGTGTGTAGCTGTAACAAGCTCCTGGGATTGGTTTTCGTAATGGAGTGTTAACAGAGCTACACATGACTACACATACTTTTTGTAAACATGCAAGAAACGTGCGCGCTCTCTTTCTCTCTGGACAAGCAGGACAAGAAGAGATGTATGATTATCCAGACAGTCACAGACTGTGTCCTTGGCACATGAGTTGAGGTAGGAATGATTCATCCATCAGCAGTCAGAAACTGTATGAAAACCAGGGTCTATTTCTCTCCAAATTCCAATGTAAGTTAAATGAGCGAACAAAGCCAACACATATTAAAAATAATCAGTTCATACTTCAGACTCATAATGTATAAATCATCTGACTCAGCCTGCCAGAATACCATTGTTTTGAACTCTCCTCTAGCTGGTCATTCCGGGGGTAGCTGGAGAAAATGTTCTCAGGGTGACAGTTGTTAGCCTGCCTTTGGCTGACTGTAGTAAATATCCCCTGGGGGAATCTGAATGTACAGGACAGATTATGCAAGAGAGGATGATCCTGGAGGTAACTTGGACCCAAACCATGTAAACTTAAAGGTAACAACCAGAACTTTGTACATTTAGTATAGAAAGAACTTGAAATATAAAAACGTGGAATGTTGGGTGAAACTGGAACAGACAGATTTGTCCATGCATAACGGAGGGCTGTGGGTTCTTAATTCTTACATGTCTCGGTTCTCTGCGTATTCCATTATGCTAGTCCAGAATTAGGGTCAGCATTTCTTTTCTGAGAGACTCCTCATGCGTAACACCTCTATGGCATGACAACGTGTTGCTCTCAAGGCTGGGAACAGTTGTACCGAGCTGGTGCAGACAGAGCGAATTGCATTGGAGTTCATTTTTAGAGATGGCCACCAAAGTTCATGTAGTTTATCATATTTCAAATGGAAATAACTTGCAGAGTTTTTCTTTTTTTTTTAATGCAATGGGAGGAAGCAACATTGACAACTTCATGTTTCCATTTAAAAAACAACACCAACAACTTCTTAGTCAGGTTAAGAAGACTCTGGGGTCTCTTCCAACTGATTCTAAGTATGCAGCCAGCGTGGCATACTGGTTTGAATATTGACCTCGGACTCTGGACAGCATGGTTCATATCCTTCTTGGCTATGGAAACATTCTGGATGACCTTGGGCAAGTCACACTCTCTCAGTCTCAGAAGCCAGTGGAAACCCGCTGTGAGCAAACTCTACAAGAAAACCCTGTGATAGTTTCACATGAGTGTCTCCATAAGTCAGAAACAACTTGAAGGTGCACAACAACAAAGGTGAAGTGTAGACAGAAAATCCAAGTTGGTTTTGCTTTGGAACCCCCTCAGAGGTACTTGGAAATTTCCAGCAGCATTCATACCACAAATCCCTGAACAAGGTCATTTCTCTTCTGTTGAGGTCTAAAGGTAGCAGTGTAATAACACTTAGGACCTCTCGGTGCAAGTCTTTTGCAACTCTCTTAGAATTTCAATAGCTTTTCCATTTGCAAAACTACATTTAAAAATACCTTATTAAAACAGATCCTTGCTAGTTTATGGTAATTAAAAGCAATAAATATCTGCACACACAATGCTGTGGACCTTGAATAGCCAATGGGTCAATAACGCCTTCCTGGTGAAGTTTGATCATAAATCGTGATTCCTTCCTAAATGAAAATAGAAGTTCTCTCTCTCCCCCTCCTTTCCTCCCAACCTCCTCCTCTCTCTACACTCTTCATTTAATGAATTTGGTGACTCTGTGGATGGTCATTTTCCTGATGAAACCTTGTCTTTACTGGACACACAATCTAATCAAAAGGAAAAGAGTGTTTAATACAGCCATTTGCTGCTGTAGGTTCAACTGTTTTCTTTTTGAAACATCTTCAAGTAGTTTATGCAGTGAAGCTGGATTTCTGGCTGAGATCCTACGCATGCACATAGCTTGGCACATGCAAGTTTATATTCTCCTGTCTTCTGGCAGCTGTCAAGCCCCAGGAGGTCTTCCCGCTGTTGCTTACTGGTGGGGAAGGTTGGGAGTGGGGCAGTGATTTAGTCTGGAGAGGCACAACTGGTATCAGCTGAGTCAAGGTGGGGGAGAGAAATGACAATGCCCTTTCAAATGGAGAAAACCCATTTTCCCTTCCCCTAGGAGCCCAGACCAACCACATCTTCTTCATCTGAATCACTTTCCTTCTAGTAAAAAGGAACAACAGCAGCCCTTCCTGGGACTCAACTGGTGTCAGCTATGGGAGGTGTTTGGATGGAGCATGAAGGCAAAAGAATAGTCCTTTACGTCCCAGGGCAAAAAAATGGACTTAGGCATGTGGAAGGTAAATTTATGCATAATTTTGTCACTAACAGGATGACAGCTCATGGTAGCCATGGATTCTTCTGAGATGGTTTTGAAGTCAAGTTTGGGAGTCTGTTGAAGAGGGCAAATGGAAAAAAATGGCTCCTGGTGATGTCTCTGACACCACCTTAAGATGTTTCTGTCCTAGAGATGGGAAGAACATGTATTGTTGATGTGTGCCTACAAGTCATTTTCAATTACGGTGACCCTATGGCTAAGTTATCACAGGGTGTTCTTGGGAAGTTTCTTTCCTGTGGATCCTAACTCTGGCAGGTTTGTACAGAGGTTCATATAGTCTTTCAAATAGGTATGGCAGTGGCCAATAGCTTTGATGTCTTTTGTGGAGAATTAGATGCATTCATGGAAATTAAAGATGACAGCCATCATACCTAAATGGAACTGGAATGGTGAATGAATACCTAGCTCTGTGTACCAGATTTTGGAGACCCAGTTGGTATAGTGTGGTTCGAGCACTGGACCAAGATCCTGGAGACAAGTGTTTGATTCCTCACATGGTCATGGGAACCCACTGAGTGACCTTGAGGTGTCACATAACCTGAGCCCCAGAAAACCCCATGATAGGTTCACTTTAGGCTCACCATAAGTTAGAAATGACTTGAAGGAACATAAGAAGAAGAAGAAGTAAACGTGGGCTGTGGACCTCATGAGCATCTCATGGGCTTCTTATAGCCTTAGTTGGCCAACTCTGTAAGCTTTATAAACAGAACACAAGCATTAGATGACCAGCAGGGTTCCTCTTAGTCTCATATGTTCAAGATGGCTCTCTCTTGCCACTCCCAGCTTCCTCACATCTGAGGCATCAAGCCATGGCCTCCTGTCAGACCCAAGGCAGTGAAATACTTCTCTCACTGATGAGGACATGGCCCCTGGTCAAGCTGGAATTTCTCCCCCCTGCAAACCCAGAACACAGCAGCAGTACTCTGCAAAATTAATCTGAGTTCTTTTAATTATAATTTCCATCTTTCATACGCAAAACACCTTCATATACACATTCGCCAGCTGTCCAGAAAAAAAAAGCGCTCTAGGTTGGTTTCCACTTAAGATTAATTAAAGTCAGAAAGTCATTCAGCAATTATCAATTGGCCACTCTAGGCTCGGAGGGGTTGAGAAATTAGATTTCCAGGAAATGACAGCTTGTGGGCCCAAACATATGGTTGTCCAATAAAAATGGCAACATTCTTTAAACCACGGCATGCTGTCAGCTTTGTAGTTTTCCCTCCTCTAGTGGCTTATAACATGGCGTGAATTATTTCATTTTTTTGCTGCCTCCTTTAATCACAGAATTCTTTACATTGAGAGAGTCAAGAGGGAAAACTATTTTGGCGGGAAACAGTGGATGCAGAAGCAAAATCAGGAGCATTGGGTAGAAGCCTAGCAGGTAAAACAAGAGGACGAGAATAACAGGATTAAGCAGGAAGAGAGGGGAACCACATTTGCTACGGATATGAAAAGAAATAATTGCTTTTTAAAAGTGCAAGGCTGGAAATTTTGACCAAGGATGAAGAAGAAACTTTTGAAGCTGAGCCAAGCTAAAAAAGAAGCAAAAGTTGCATCTCATTCGGGCCTGGAACTTCTTGTAATTGCAATTAGAGTCATTGAAACAATGGTATTTGCCTATTATTGACTTACTCTTAAAGTATTGATTCAGTGGGTCTATTCTTATTGAAACTAATCAAAGGGATTCAAGTTTCTTAAAGCAGAAAGACTGGGGGATAATTTCAGAGACTGGAATCCTTACTTGTGGTGGCCTAAATCCTATTGTTAGATCCAGCTAGAGTAAACTCATTGGATCGAAGACAGCTTGGCCAATGAACACATGTATGTTTTCCATTATGAAAAGGAAAGAAGGGGAGGAGGAATGTAGAAGTATTTTTAAGATTAACTTATTTGCTTCTGTATGAGCTTTCATGGATTTCAATCCATGAAATGCATTGACGGAGTTAATATCAATTTTGCTGATGGTACTGTAAATCTCCAAGTTGTTTTGGACTTATGGCAACTCTGAGGCAAACCGGTCAAGTGGCTTCCTTGAAAGATTGATTCAGAGGAGGGTTGCTGCTGCCTTCCTCTGAGGCTGAGAGAGTGTGATGCACCTAAGGTCACCCAGTGGTTTTCCATGGCTGAGCATGAAATTAGACCCTGGTCTCCAGGATTGCAGCCCAAAGCTTAAACTACTATACCACCGGGGAGACATTATGCATGCATAAAAACCTCACCAGAATTCTGGCCGCAGTCTCTGAAGAATGTCTTCAGAGAAATTTCCCCCAGCTGTAACATTTCCCTCATCTCCTTCAGTCTGAATGAATTATCTTTTTCTTCCATATTCTCTGCTGGCGGTGGTGAAAATGGGAAAAGCAGGGTGCCTATACAGTGCGTGCTCTATTCTGAAGTGTCCTGCTTTGCCCGGAGTCCCTGCTGGGGGAACTATCAAGTTCCCTGCAGTTTCGATGAAGGAAGTTCTATTTGCTGTGGCTTCTTCTCACCATGGTTGTGTGTTAACAGGATGACTCCTTACCCAAAGAACTTTTCACTTCATTTTTTATCATCGTCTGAAACTAACCAGGGAACTAACTAAACTGAAGTGTTTTTTTTTTAAGTGAAGGCTTATAATAATAATCTATCTATCTACAGCGATTTGCGTGCCACAGAGAGAGATATGGCTAAATAAATGTTAAGATTACAGACGTCAGCCAGTCCCAAGCAAGTCTGGAAAATGTTCTCCAGAGAACTATTAAAGTTGTCATCAAGAAGAGTAGAGGGCAACATGATCTGATTAGTTAAGGTAGGTAATGCAATCTGTCCACTGGTTCTGAGTAGACCTCGCAAGGTCTCCCTCTGAATGTAATTGTGGTGAAGAACGTCTCATGTAGCTTCTCTATCTAATCTAGTTTATCCCTGTCACGCCCAGGATCTAGTTTTCTGGTCATTGGCAAGAGTACTCCAAAGCCCACCAGGTACTTCTGGTGCAGACAGGGCACCTTCTGATTCACATCAGGAGTTCTTGTTGTGCTCTGGCACCTCCAACCCAATATCTGGATGGACATTGGAGAGCTACCCAATATGCATCATTACTCACTGAGCATGGAGCCATGGCTCACCAATCAATGGATACCCATGCGCTATAACGTCATAGCAGCCTCTAAGTGAATATGGATGTTGTGAAACTATGCAGCTCAATTATGCACACACATAAAGACCATGCGTCAAGATTTAAGTCCCCATAAGAATGCCGTATTGTTTTAATTGCAATGTGCTCTGAGATGACATGATAGAAGTAGGATAGAAATATTTTTAAGTTTGTATACCATACTGTCCTTGGAATTAAAAGATTCCAGCTCAAGTTACATATTGTTGAAATGAGTTCCCTTTAGTTGGGATTTAATGTTCATATTGATGAAACAAGTCTTCATTAGCTGGAATTTAAAGTATGATTTAGGTCTGAGAGATTGCATGCATTCCAACCAAACTACAACAGTATATGAAGGGCCACAAGTTCCCCTTTCCAAAAGGCTGAGTGGCCTTTGGTTGGAAATACACTGTTTATTAGCTTTTTGCACTCATCAAAAAGCAAGGCTAGATGTCCAAGAAGCCTTCATTTCCATGATTATGTACCATTCCAAGGGCTTTTGGTAGTGTGCAACCTCAATGGACAAATGGGTAGGGACAAAAGACTTGGAGAACATGGACAAGCTGTGGAGGCCTGTCTCCATCTTGTGTCCAGATCCTAATGTTACTTTCAACTGGTGTAGACCCACCCAATCAGTGGGATTTACCTATGTGTTAACTCACTTTTCAATAATTGTCTCAAAAATAGGCCTTCTTGAGTTTGGACTAACCTTTAAGTTTTAGATCCTTGTATTCTTCAGGTCAGCTTGACCATTTTGTGCACATATAATTAACATTGTTTCGCTCCTGAAGTTGATTTTCCTCGGTCTTTAGAGCTATTTCATTTTCTTTCACCTTGGGAAAAAAAATCAGTTCCAGAAGTAAGTATTGCTGATCTCTGTTTCTGCAAACCATGTTTGTAGAAAGATGTTTTTGAGGGAGGGAAGTCTTCTTTTTAAATAAGTTCTTCGCTGTTTTCTCTTTAAAAAACATCAGATAAATTTATCTCATCTCCATCAACATCTGTAATCCTCCATTTCTACCAACCTCCCAAGGAACACAACTGTCTATCATCAATCTGGGATCATACGGTCTGCATCATTGCGAATCCCATCATTGTATCACCTGTATTTATCTAAGGGAAAACTGTCACCATCAAAAGCGGAATGACTGGCAAAACCTATTACGTTAAACAGAATATCACCCGCAGGTCCAGCAAAGCAATATATATTCCAGGAAGCAAACGCCCTGGAGGCCGTATGAAGTATGTTAGGAAAACAACAGCTACCAACCTTTGTACTCGATTGCTGAAATCGTAAGCCGGTAATCACAACAGCCGAAAGCTTCTGCAACCTGTTGTGGGGCATTTTAATTTAGATAAGGTGCAACCTTTCAAAGGGGAAATAGTTCCAAAAGACAACATCAACACACACACAAACACAGAGTAACTTTCCAAATCTGGGCCATTGTGGGACAGCAAAGATGTGTATCCATTCTAGGTATGTAGACAGAACACCTCAAACATTATGTGGCCTTAATACAGAGAAAAATACTCATAACCAGAGGTGGACAATAATTTTGTCTCAACAATACTAGTATTTTTGTGCTTCCAATAGTTTCTGCAGGAAGATACCTACCACATGTCTTATTTACACTCGTCTGCAAAGCTTCCAGGCTGTTTCCGAGAAACAGAATGAACCTGAGACAATGCACATTTTTTAAAAATGCGGGTAAAGTGGACATAACTGCAATTAAAAACAAATCGCTAACGTGTTTCAGCTGGTGAGGGAAATTTGCATGGAAGAACATCGAGGGGGTCCTCAGCCTAGTCCTACTTTGCAGGGCCATTGTGAAGATAAAGGAGAAGGAACAGAGGTGGCTTACACCAAATTGAAAACAAAGTCCAGCTAAAATTTGTTGGATACGAACGTCTTAAACAAAGCTTCAAATGAACAATTCTGTTAAAACAATTCTGTTAAAACAGGTACTTAAAACATGGTTGAAAAGGATGAAAGCATAACACAGCCATTAGAAAGAATATTCTGCCACAGTAAGTTAAGAGCCAAGGGACAAAGTCAAAGTTTGTCTGCCTGTGTCAGGCGAAGACCTCATATGATTGGCCACCTAAGAAGATTCTAGGGAACCCTGGGGTTTGCAGTTTAGGGAGCGGCCTTTAGATTTATCGGTCAGAGAGCTTCTCGGCCTCAGTCAACTGTGTCTGTCTTAAATAGGCTGATTACTATGGAGATGAGACCTAGCAGCAAGGAGGAGGGCAGCGTATTCCCTCAGGACCCCAACCTCTCTATGTTAACAACTCTGAATACAGATTGGATTGGGGAATATGGGGAAAAGTTACAGGTACTGGACAAGACAGTTTGGGGAATTGGAGACACGGGATCTCAAATCTTTCTAACCAGAATTACCTACGAGAAAATAAAATCCTGGGCAACACCAGGTATATAAGCTAGTAAATAAATAAATGATCTGGTGGAAAGAGAGAGAAGAGGATGCCAATAGAGCCATCCCAGAGAGGGGGTGCCACAGCTTAGGAACAACCACCAAGAAGGGTCCATCACTCATGTTGGCACCAAATCCACCTGTGAAGATGGCAGGGCGGAGAGAAAGCCCACCCCAAAGATCTTTAAAATAGGCAGGTTCGTAGAAGCTTAATTTCAAAATGCAATGGTCAGAAACCAGAGGGAGAGGGAGAGAAGGAACTGCACGATCAGGAATGCTCTTTGAGGAAGAAATAAGAGACTGAGCAGGCGAGCTTTTTGAAAATATCCCTTAGTGACGAATAGCAACCACACCATTCTACTGCAATTCTTGTCATTTGCCTGGGCGTCTCCAGAGGGAACCATGAAAGCAAGCCAACCTCTGTTGCTCTTTTGCTCACTGTGCTGTTAAGTCCACCATAAATCCTATCATTTAAAAAAAAAGAAAAGAAAGAAAAACCTTTATATAGAGTCCACCTGTCCATGTGGAATAAATCAATTGCTCTAAATTACATTCCACAAGACCTGGCCTGGTGGTGCTGCATTTCTGGCATTTGGATTTATTCAAGAGATGAGAAAACAGTAATTTCTAAAGTCAACTTCCTGACCCCGGCTTGATCCGTCCCGTGAATCATGATAAATCTAATTGTCTGTCTGCTTGGACCAAAGAGTTGCTCCTCCTGGAAACAGTCATGCCGAGAACATCCCAGAGAAGAAGGAAGAATAAAAGGGACAGAATTAAACCAAGACACGTCCAGATCAGGTTAATTTGCAATCATATAATGAGCAGATTTCAACAGAGGGCTGTCATTATTGGGGGAGAAATTACATTTCCATAGATGTTCATCCCATTGAAAGTAAGGTTGAAGCCATACATTTTATGGACGGTTTTGTCTTCATTGAAACGGTTATGACTAAATGTTTCAAATTACAGGAAGAGAGATTTCATTTGAATGTTCGGAAGCACTTCTTTGCTGTACTAGCTGTTCAGTGGTAGAAGGGACTTCTTTAGAAGTCTTTAAACAACTTTCAAGAGTGTTTTAGCTGCACGGTAGAGGCTTGGGCAAGATGGCCCTTGTGACTCTGTGATTTCATGAGACTATAAATCTATTATTCTGCTTTCCTTTGACAATTTACTTTTAATGGGAAGGTGGATGCAGAAGTGTTCACTTATTACAGTAATCTCTGATTGGCTACGTCCAGACATGGAATCATAGAGTTGGAAGAGACCACAAGGGGCATCAATTCCAGCCCATTCTGCCATTCAGAAACACACACTCAAAACACTCCCAATAGATGGCCACCCAGCCTCTGTTTAAAATCCTCCAAAGAAGGAGACTCCACCACCCTCCCAGGCAGCATAGCCCTTTGTTGAACGTCTCTTACCCTCCGGAACTTCTTCCTGATGTTTAGGTGGAATCTCTTTTCCTGTATATGGAAGCCGCCAGCTGCCACTCGCTGGGTCTTTAGATTGGAAAGATTTCTGGGTGATTGAAATTTTTTTATTAAAGGAAATTCCACGGTTCAACCCTGGATTAAAATTAATCTCATCAGAGACAAATTCTCCCCAGAACTGTACTGAAATAGGTTGATTGCAGGACATCTTCAGATACCCTTTCTGTGTGTGTATGTGTTTGAAAGAGAGAGAGAGAGACTATATTAAACCCTAAAGTAAATGAAACTTGTAATAATGTTGGTTGAAACTGGCAAGAGAACAGTGTGTGTATTATGCAGAACAGGGAAGTGCTTAACTCCTTTGGATTTCAAAGTAGAACCCCTGTAAATTTGCTTGCTGGCAGCCGCAAGACGTTGCATACCGCGGCTGCCAAGAGCATAACCCGTTATGAGTTTAGACTGTCTCCTGCCTGCTAATGCCACTTGGGATCAGTAGCTTTGTGTCTGGCAAGAGCCACACTTCATTTTGTCACACGGATTACTCGGAGGAGGTTGTTTGCACAAATACAGAGACCGAGCAAGTCCCAGCTTGCTTGGACTGCTCACTTAAAGCCTCTTTACTCCCATCTAGTCAGTCAAAAATCTTTGTCTCATCCTGTTGCACTTATTTCCCCCAATTTGAGAGTGCAGGGGAATCTGTTTCTTCCTCAGCTTGACCTGCCTTGCAGGGTTGTTGTGAAGACAAAATGGGAACGGAAGATGTAAATAAGGGTGCATATTTTTCCTTATTTCATTATTGAATGCAGGAATGAATTACTGCAGAAGTTTTCTTTCTGTTGGCTAACATGGTTGTTTGTTTTTTTTGGACTTATGGTTTCCAAAAACTTGACACACTTCTAGCCTTTTTTTGTGCAAAATTCATTTGTTCAAAGACACTGCCTTTTAGCACAAAATCAAACAGTTTTGCACAGAAAGCAATGACCTGAACCTTATTGCTTAGTCTTATTTAGAGCAGACCTATTGAATTGCATGTTGGATAGTGAGTCAACATGTAGGTAAATCCCATTGACTTAATGGATCTACTCTAGTCAGGACTAGGAACAGGGATAAGGCCAACCTATTTTTGTGCAAAAAGAAAAAAAACCCATTGTTTTCTAAGCAAAAATGCTGGGGTTTTGTACATCAGCAAATTTTTCACTCCAAACATTCTGAATCACAACGTTGTACAACTTGAACCAAGACATCAAATGTGCAATTGAATACACAGCCTGATGGGTATGCACAGCCATCTTCCAGGTGCATTCATGTGCAATGCACAGGTCTGCTTAATGCACCTCCATGCGCGGTGGTGTTGTTATGTACAAATCTGCTTCCGCAACATTGAACTGAATGCTGCATTGGTCAAAAAAAGGCCCAAGCTCTTTCAAAGAGGAACTTAGGCATGCATGAAACACTAACAGGATTTCAGCCCTTATTTACATCCCTGGAGGGAGTCAATCCACCATCCTAGATTACTTGGAGAGACAGGGCGGCTTTAAAAAAAAAAATGAATCCGGAAAATATCACCCTGGGCTCCTTGTAGGATGGGTGGAGTCCAGATGTAATAAATAAAAACCTTCATTACAACCTTTCCCTGTTTGCCTTCCAGTGTCTGAGTAATTAAGGAGTGAAGGTTAAAAAGCCTGTTGTAAAATGAATAAGTTCCAAACCCAATTTCATTAGGATGCTGAGGCATCATTGAGTTGGGCAGGCTCAGCTTGTGGAAGATGGGAAATGACACAATTAAATTCAGCTCACTCAAGAGGCAGGGGGCTCGCCTCCCCGACCTGGGCTGCACCTTGCTGCGGCTGCCATGTTGAGCCAAAGAGCGAAGCCGATGCATTTCGTTAGAGAGCGCGAAAGAAAAAAAAAAGCATTACAATGACAATATCGCTTTTATTTATCTGGCTTCTCTTCCAAGTCTTCCCATCAAATCTGTTGAAGAATTCTCAAGGGGTATTTGGAACGCGGCATTACCTTCTCTTGAAAATATAGTGTGCATTGAAGAGGACAACCATTGTGAGGCCACACTTGTCTGCATTTCACCTCCAGATCCAGAATGGCCAAAACACTCCCCTCCCCTCCCCTCCTTTTTGTTTTTCAAAACTAGAAGTCACCTTCCATTGGGAGGGGGATTAGAAAAGAAATATTTCCGGCCTGAAACAAGCGCCTCAAAGGAGGACAGGAATAGACTTGAAATGGTCAGTTGCAGTCCATGGGGGCTTCTGCAGACACTAAGGATGGGAAAAAAAATATGTTAAAAAAATGTTTGGGAAAGAAATGATTGAAAAACCTGGTTTTGGAGCATTGAGAAAGCCTGATGAAAAGGATCCAGCATGCAGTTGTTTTACATTGAAAACAGCATTTTCTGCACAGAAAATAATGGTTGAGCTTTAGGGTTTGTTTGTTTTTTTTGGTGCAGGAAATAATCTCTCTCTACAAAAAAAACTGTTTCTTGCCCAGAAAATTCTGCAGTTGGAGAATTTCATGCAAAATTTACAAGTCATTGATTTGCCCTGATTTTTTTTTCCTGTGCAAGAAATAGCCTTTTCCACATAGAAAATAATATTTCTATGCAGACTTTATCTGTGTAAAATTTTCATGTGGTTGTTTTACACAGAAGACAGGATTTCCTACAATGAAAGTAATAGAAATATTATTACTAATATTTCTACAACATAATATTTTGACATAGAAATAATATTCTATATAATATGAGATAGAAATATTATTTTCATTGGAGGAAATCCTGCTTTCTGTGCAACGCAACCGCATGAAATAGTTTGCACAGAATAAGCCCCATGACTAAGCTTCGAAACACTGCGGTTTTCAACATCTTTCTTTCAGTGGAAAGGAAATTGCTAAAATTAATTACTGCTTCCTTCAAGAAGAAACTTAGTGAAGAATTACATCACTAGTAGATATAGTCTGCCATGAGTAGACTGAAATTTTGGGGGCCATTGGGTTGGGGTGCTCAAAAGTGGTATTGGGAGGGTGCTTTGTATGTTATGTTTTCCAGAACTAGCTTTGTATGGACTCTGAGCTAGCTGTTGCTAGTTAGGAGCTTCCCATAATGCAAAGACTGGCGATTTGGAGCTGGTGATTCCTTTGCATCTCACCCCTGTTTGTGTCTTCCTTCCCAGGAGATAAGGACAGTCATAGTACCTCCTGCTAATTGGCCATCAGGACCACAGCAAAGAGAATTAGTCTTTGGTGTCACCTCCTTTGAAGCCTGGGAAATTGATCCCACCTGACTATTTGGGATCTGTGGACAGCAAATGGTCCCAGTGATGTCAATTATCCTTGACCAATGGGCTCAGGAGACTCATTGCAAAGACACCCCTGGCTCCCCAAACTGAACCACCTCCTCCCAGTTCTGGAACACAGGAGGGCAATTAGCAACTTGGACAGGCAGCTTGAGCAAATAAACTCCAACAATCAACCATAAAATGGAGTCCGTAGGTAAGTGAGGCATGGAGGGGGAGTTCGTTTGAAACAGAACTGGTATGTCACCAGCCAGAGGAAGCAATTATCTGACCTAGTTAAGTGGTTTCTTAGAAGCTGATGGCCACAGCTTCCCACTCCTGGCTAGAGCTCAGATGAGTTATTTTGGGGGACCACAGTGCTCAAAATCTACTAGCCACAATGAACAGTGGTGATGTTAGCTAAGGAATTCTGAGAAGTGTAACCCCCAAATTATGGTGGGAATCCTGTTGATATTGAATGCACACTTAAGTTCCCATTTTTAAAACATATTTTTGAACATTCTTTCCATCCATCCTGTGCATAGAACATTCCTCACATGGGGCAGAGCTGTGCTAGGCTATAGAGATTTTGTTATTCTTCTGGTTGCAAGTGAAGATCTTGAAAAGCTGGTTAGGTATGACCAGTGTACCAGGTCAAGGTCCCAGGTACTGATGGAACCACGGGGCTCCAAGTAAGCTAGAGTTGCTGAATTGTCTTGAAAGTCAACCTCACGGAGAATGCATTGCAAAGATCTGACTGTGATGTGTACGATTTCTTTCCTGTCCCCACTGAAAATGGATAGGAGCGCTGATATAATATTGCAACTGAAAAATCCACAGAATCATTCCCTAAATGTGTCCCCAAGCTTTCATTTAATGTTCAAGGGAAATATCGCATGATGATATGACTTAGCCCCTTTGCTGTTTTTCCTTGATACACAGTTTATAAACCACACTGCAGGGACCTTAGCAAGGGACATCGTCTTTTATTACCTAGAAAACATGCGTTTGTTTTCACCTTTATACAAGAGCGAGGAGATGAACTGAGACTCTCAGATCTGGCATTAGCAATCGGTAGGGCTTTCTTTTCTTTTTTAAAATAAAAAGTAATTTCATCTAATTGGTCTCCTAATTATTAAATTAGCGAGTCACAAAATGTAGCTAGAATTGCACGTAAGTTGCACAGGGGTTCAGGCATAATTCAATAAAGTTGTATGTTCTTCCAGTTGATATTTACTTAACTAGGACTGACCAAAGATTTGGAAGGTGGACAGTGAGGAAAACTGATAGGAATACAGTCAACTCATTTGGAATATGGTGCTGAAAGAGAGTTCTACAGATACTTCTTGAAGTTCAAAAGTGGAATATGCTCCTCAGAGTGTGGTGGAGGATTTTGAACAGAGGCTGGATGGCCATTTCTTGGGAGTGTTTTGGCTATGTATTCCTTGAAGGCAGCATGGGGTTGGACTGTATGGCCCCCTTGTGGTCTCTCCCAGCTCTAGGATTCCATGAGATACCATGACCCACCAAAAAAGACAAATGAATGTATCCTAAGGCAAATCAAACTATCGTAATTTTGACATATCATGAAATAGCATGAATGGTTGAAAAAGATGGTAATTCTGAGCAAAGGGGGAGGCACCAGGGAAAGAGGGAGACCACGTGACTGGTGGATTGACACAAAGCAAACAAGACCCAGCTGCCCTTAGTTTGCAAAATGTGGGCAGGGCTGTGAATAGGAGGACTCTCCTGGAGTTTCTTCATTCAACGGACCTTTCTAGACTGCACTGTTATAGTGCTATTATTATTCCACTTTCAACCTCCTGTGGAATTCTGGGGTTTGTAGTTTACAGAGGGCAAAGAGCTCCCTGGCTGAGAATTCTTAATGCCCCTCCCTAATCTTAAGTGTATTGAGAAGTCATTTTCTGCCCCCTTGCCTGAAAATGCCATGCATTTTCATATCTTCCTTTCTCTAGCTCCCACGCTTACCTTTCCTCTGGTTCCTCTGGCAGAAGAAAAGTGTCCCTCTTTACCACCATCACACTCCTGGGCTGAATCAAATGTGACTTCCCCTCATGAATCATTTACAGCCTCTCTTCCCCTTGGAAGTGTCGGCTTCATCCAAAAAATGACATTTTATAGCCCTTTAATGCTCTGATGAAATATCCATCCATTCATAATTTAGGCTGTGGCAGCTGGTAGGTGGAAGAGAGGTGTACCACTGGCACCGGTGACTGAATCCCTGGGCATCCGTTTCCATTCTAGGCCCCGAGAGGAAAGGACTCAAAGTAGATTTTCAGGATGAAAACCAAACTGCCTGAGGCTCTTCCAAAAATGGCAGATGGAAGCAGTGGGACCCTAGATGGCATGCAACTGCAGGGGGTGCCATGACACTCTCTCTGTCCCAGAAATAGTGTTTCCATCATGAAGACTGAGAACAGAAGCCTGAAGGAAGACACGTGCACTGCCAGTCCTAAAAAAAGTCCAGTCTTCTAGCTAGGGTTTCTGAGTCAGTATGGTTTGATTGTGTTCTTACAATACTTTAGAAATGTCTGTACTTACATCTTTGTAAATGTTTTAAATATTTTCTTTTACTTTTTGTAAGCAGCTTTGCATTTGTGAGGAAAAGGTGGTATATAAATGCTGAATGGCAACAGCAACAATAGCATATAAATGCTATTTCAGGAAAACTGTGAGTCCTTGGTGGCCTTGGCCATTACAAAGGGAGGAAAGGAATACTAACCTTTGCAATCACTGTATAGTATCGTAGAATTATGAGTCTGAGAGACCATAATGACCTTTGAGTCCAGCCCCCTGCCATGCAGGAAGGCACCATCAAAGCATTCCCAGCAAATAGCCATCCAGGCTCTGTTTAGAAACCTCCAAAGAAGGGGATTCCATCACACTCCATTGAGGCAGCATATTCCACTGTTGAATGGCTCTTACCACCAGGAAGTTCTTCGTGATGTTGAGGTGAAATCTCTTTTCCTGTAGTTTGAATCCATTGCTCTGTGTCCTAGTCTCTGGAGCAGCAGAAAACAGACTTGCCCTGTCTTCAACAAGGCATCCCTTCAGATATTTAAACATGGCTCTCATGTCACCTCTTAACCTTCTTTTCATCAGGCTGAACATCGCCAGCTCCCTAAGCTGCTCCTCATAGGGCATGACTTCCAAACCCTTCACCATTTTGGTTGCCTTTGTCTGGACTTGTTTTAGCTTGTCAATATCCTTCTTGAAATTGTGGCGCCCAGAACTGGACACAGTAATGCAGGTGAGGTCAAACCAAAGCAGAATAGAGCGATATTGTTACTTCCCTTGATCTCAACACTATAGTCCTATTGAAGCAGCCTAGAATTCCATTGGCTTTTTTAGCTGCCATGTCACACTGCACAGAGAAAAGGTGGAGTTATAGTTTTGCACATCGTTAACAGTTAGTAATGTATTCTACACTAAGAGGTACAGAACACAACACTAACATGTGTTCTACACCTCTTACATGGGATGCCACCACTGTGCAACTAAATTAAGAGACCA
This sequence comes from Cyclura pinguis, assembly GCA_030412105.1. Classification (NCBI taxonomy): domain Eukaryota; kingdom Metazoa; phylum Chordata; class Lepidosauria; order Squamata; family Iguanidae; genus Cyclura; species Cyclura pinguis. Next base: position 3,658,605 of record CM059613.1, read on the forward strand.
AATGCAGAACTCAGTACATAGCCAGATATGTGTGATATATTAATAGCCACCTATTAATGTGCAATGTGCTCCCATACACAAACTGCTATTCATGCACAGTGGTTGCACATGCATCACTTCCCTTCTTCCTGCAGTTTTGAATTGAATGCAGTCATAGTCCATTGGACAAATACTTCCAAACCCTTCTGTAGGAGAATGTATTCATGGGTAAGACACCAATAAGATTCGTGTCGAATTCTTTTCCAGGCTGAAGACATCAAACTGTTTCAGCTTTTCTTTATGGGATTTTAACTTTTTCCCCAGAAATGCTCAACTGGTCAGGCTCCACAAGATGGCCTTCCATTCAGCTTTCTCTGAGTAGGAGATCATCTAGAACATCTTTGCTTCTGGCTACAAACGTTTTCATGGATATTTCATTAGTGGTTTGAAGACGGCGCTCAAATTTGCTAATGACGCCTTAACATTTAATAAACACAGCCCAAGAGTTTTACAACCTGTTGGCTCACGAGTGGCGGTAATTAAGCACAAAAATGATAAATAATTAAGGACTAATTACGTGATATTGGTAATTTCATTTTCTAGGAGAGCTCTCTCCATTCGGTTTGCTCTGCTATTGGAGGGCCCATCTATATGCAGAAACATTTACCTCACTGGTAGGTGAATGGCAAGCCTGGATCTTTACTGCTTTGTAAGGGAGTAAAACCAACGGAAAGTGCTCCCTTATGTCAGGAATTGTTCATTTGCTTTCAGAAGACAAGTACCATGAAGGCTATTGTTATGCATGAGCTTGCTGAAGGAGAAAACAGAAACTTGAGTTGTAAATGAGTTTTACCTCCTTATGTAGCCAGAAAACTTGGGAACACAAAAGCATGAACTTGGAGGCACCGCTCCGCATTTCAGACCTGGAAAAAAAAACTTAGCTTCTGATAAGTTCTGAAAGCCCTCAGTGCAAGGGGAAGATAAGAAGATGAAAATGATTGGGAGACAAGGGGAAAAAAGCTCTCTGTCCAACTGATCTTATTTCTTGATTTATAAGAATATTTATATCCTGCCGAGTGTCCCAACACATCTGGGTGACACGCAATAAAAGCAACCAAAACGGTTCAAAACAGCAAGAATAGTGTAAACAGGCTAAGAGTGTACTGAACCATGTGACAAGTGAAAACAAGGCAGTATATAAACAGCAAAAACAGATTAGGTCCTTTGAAGACCATGCACATGTGTAGATCTGGGTGAAATCCAGCTCTACTTCCACCCATTATGGCTCTATGAACTCCTGACTTGGGAATGCTGGGAAGACTCTATGTGCCAAGACATTTGTCTCATGGCACAGTCAACACGAGGGGTGGAACCACGAGGAGCACATAGCTCTGGCTCCCCCTGTTGGGCACAAAAACATTTTAAAGCATTTAGTCTTTTATTTCTGAGTTCCTAAGAGCCATTCTGCAGCAGCTATTCTGTGGGTTAAAGATTTCCAAGTCTATTTTGAGTCTGTCTTACTGGCCTCTTGTAAACTGCTACCTGCAAGAACTGTGTTTAGAATCAATGTTGAGATAAGGTAGCAAGTAGTTTGTACTGTCTCAGCAGGAGGAAAAGGAAGGGTGGAGGTGGAATATCGTATCTGTATGTGATGTTGAAGCCATCCATGATTGAGCAGGGGTAGGAGGATGCCCTGGAACCCAGGGGATCATCCTAGCACTAGTCAGATTATGGATAGCTTTGTCATGACATCGTGTTGACTATTCTTTAGAAAAAGAGTTTCCAAGTTTTGGCTGTAGGAGATGCTCTGAAACCCCCAATGACTGTTCAGCTGTTTGCAAACAGCATCTCAAAATTCTCTCCTCTATTTGTCAGCAGAGAAATTGAAGGGACCATTTTTTCTCCTCCCTAATTGATATCTTGGTGTGTGCTTTGCTCACGTACCCTACATTTTGGGGCCATTTCCTGTGGAATCCTAACCCTCCTCCCTCACTTATAGGACAAAACTGTGCACAGGGAAAATATCTACCCTTTGCTAGAAATTGAAATGTTCCATTTTTTTTAAAGAATACGAGGACAGTTGTGCATGAGCTGCCTCTTTACACAATGTTGATGGCCTGAAAGGTAATTGATTTACTGTAGTATTTAAAAAGGAACCTCAGTGGGAGTTGCGTGGATGAGAAAGAGCGTTGACAAATAGGTAAGAAATAAATCCAACGCATTGGCCTAAAATCTGTTGGTTAGTCTCAACTAGAGTAGATCCACTGAGATAACTGTTCAATGATGGGTCAATGCACAGCTAGATCCAGTGGATTCAATTTGTCTGTTCTAGATGGTAACAGATAGATCAGTTTATTGAATTAGTTGGTGGGGGTTGGAGAAGTACATGTTGCAGCCACGCCGTGTGTATTACTACATAGGATGGCTTTGAAAAGTACACACATTCTTCATAGGAAAATGATTTTATGGGTGGAAAAAATATTTGAAATGCATGTTTCTTGACTGCCAGGAGAAACCTAGATTGGTGAAAATCTTGACAATTTGGGACTTACTTTATGTGCAATTTACCCCCCTCTCTCTTTTTTTTTTTTACACAGAAAGCAGCATTTTCTGAAAAGAAAAGAACATTTTCTGTGCTGGCACATGTCATTTGTATATGCATTCAGTGGAGCAACGTTGCAATTCACAGACATGGTAGCATTGTACAACCACAGTGTCACTCAATGAGTGTAAATTTATACACCATCTTCTTGATGTGGGAACCTCACCCACTTTGTACATGGTCAGGGAGACATCCAACCAATGCAACAAGTGGATATAAAGTACATTCCCTCCCTCCCTCCCTCCCTCCCTCCTTCCTTCCTTCCTTCCTTCCTTCCTTCCTTCTGCATGTCTTATTTCCTCCAGGAAATGTTGCTCACACCTACCCCCTAGTGTTTCATCTCTGCAAAACCTGCTCATATATTTGCTAGATTGTTGTTTTTTTTTAAATTGAACCTGAATTTAACATGTCTAAAAGCCCTAATTGCATCAGGTTTCATTGTACCATGAGCCACTTGGGAAACAAAATAACAGATGCACCCCTTCCATGATTGGTCAGCGCACAAAGCTTTGGACTGCAACAGTCCCATTACGAGCTGCTCCTTCCACGAGCAGAACAAAAGGGCAGGCTGAGAGGTGGTACATTAAAAGACAGCAACGAGGTCTCTGTGAAGTCATTAGCTGTCTATTGTGTCAGCTTGGCAGCCGCTTTGTATCTTCGCTCTATAAATATCCCCTTGTCAGAATGATTATGTTCAATATTCGACATAAGCAGCAGCTACGCCTCCTGGTTCCTCAGTATCACTGGGAAGGGGGCTGTGGATGATGGTGGTTGAGATTACTGGTATTAGAATTTTGATACAAATTGATCTGATTGCTCACAACCATCACACAAGCCACAAAGTAGAGTCTTGGACTTATCACATCCGTTTCTCATTTATGTACACAACTTAGTGGACTTCTCATTGGTAGTTTTGACTAGAGTAGACCCATTCAATCAAATTGATTTCCCCACTTATTGGCTTGCAATTCAACAACGCCTCTAGTTGAGATTAGGATGCCAACCCTTGCCTTTCCTCTAATGAGATCAAAAGTGGCATGCCTGGGCTCATGACAGCAAGGGATGGTTACCAAAGAGGTAGATACCATCTAATATTTCTTTGATCCTCTTCTTTGGCTTTTATATATTTATCAGACTGTTGTTGTTGTGTGCCTTCAAGTTATTTCTGATTTGTGGTGACCCTAAGGTGAATCTATCATGGGGTTTTCTGGAGGCTGAGTGTGTGTGATGCACCCAAGTTCACCCAGTCAGTTTCCATGACCAAGTGGGGATTCAAACCTTGCTCTTCTAAGGCCGTTTCCGCACTACACTGTTACAGTGCTATTATTCCACTTTCAAAAGCATTTGGGATCCTGGGGTTTACAGTTAAAGGGGGGCCTTTAGAATTCTCAACTACAGAGCTCTTTGGCCTCAGGAAACTACAAACTCCAGAATTCCACAGAGTTTGAGAGTGGAATAATGGCACTATAACAATATAGGGTGGAAAGGCTCTTAGTCTAACACACAAACTACCACACCATTGTAACCTTGTGCTAGGATTTTCCTGGCCAGATTTCTTTGGAGGAGGCTTACTTTTGTCCTTCTACAAGGCTGAGAGTATGTGTGATCTGTCTGTGGTCACCTAATGGGTTTCCATAGCTAACTGGGGTTTTGAATCCTATTCTCCCAGAATCCTACTCTTCCAATTACATCGTAGTGGCACAACATCTGTAGGTCCATACAATTTATTTTTGCCATCCAGTGTGAACCTGATAACTGGGTGGCTTATACAATATTTAAAAAAGAGCAAATCAGTATGACCACCAGTAAATGTCCAATAAAGGGAAGTAAATGAAATACAGTTACAGGCCCAACAAGACTGTAGGATCAAAGAACAACAAACCTATTGAATTAAACATATTGAAAACAGAGTGCTAAGGTTTGTCTTCCAACCCATCCTTTGCTGCTTTTTTTAAACTGTGATTTCTCTTTTACATTCAGTTTGAATTTATCAGCCACTTTGAACTTTTGAGGACACACACACACACACTGTTGTATATTAAATCACCCCTGAGTGTGTTAAGACCTGTCACTGAGATGTACTCAAGTATTTCAATTAGAGAGACAAAGTTTGTGTTAATTAGGGCTCGGCCGATTAAAGAGTTTTAGCTGATTAATGACCTGGTACTCAGATCACCAAAACCTCTACACTGCTGTTCTCTTAAGGCTGTTACAGGGAAAGTATTGTTTCTCTCAAGTTGGAGATGTTATAAATCCAGGTGGGACTTAATTTGCAAATAGAAAACTAGTGGCATTGCATGTGCAGCTCCACACTGGCAACGTTGAATTGAATGTGGCTGTTCCACACTGGAGAGGAAAAATACCCCACTGCTTCAATAAGGGAACTTATCCATGAGTAAGATGTGAACAGATTCTGGCCAATGTGTGTCTCCAAGTCTTTGCCACCATTCTGGCTTTGGACAGAACTAGAGAGGTTGTGCTGCTGGACCTAGGCAGAATGGAGCCGTGCCTGCCTCTTCTTCTGTCCTTCCATGGCCAGGGCAGTGGCGGTTGGGAGGGAGGGAGAGCCTTTCCTCTGCTTCTTGGCATGGTAGACCTGTGGCTGCCTCTTCTCTCCCTCCATGGCCAGGGCAGTGGCAGCTGGGATGGACGCTAGTGGCTGGAATGCCGGACAAGAGCAGTTAATACTGCACTATTCTCCCCCTCCAAAAAACAAAACCTTTGTCTGTCTGTCTGTCTGTCTGTCCATCCATCTATCCGTCCGTCCGTCCATCCACCCATCCATCCATCCATTTGATGCTATCTAGCCATCTAAACAAAAAGGAGGAGCAATTTTTATCTAGTGAAGGTTGGTTAAGAAGAGAGTGCACTGTGTGTAGTGAAAGTCATTTGATACAATTTACCAGGGAAAAGAGGGAATTAGAAACTCATTTACAGGCAATTGAAATATATTCTTAGCCTTCTGGGATAGAAGATTTGGATAAAATGTACCTAGCAAAATGATACTGTATTGATTTTGTCAAGGGATGGACTTTATTAACAGTATCTATTATATATATATACCCAATACTCATGTGCACATATATATGTGTGTATAGCTTGTGTCTGTAAAAATTTTTTTGGTCCTATAAATATATAGATTTTAAATAAATGAACTAGATGGCCAGAAATTTATTACTTGAAATCCAAGGGGCTGTTTCCTACAATGCATACTACAGTGGCCATTTCCTCCAGAAACTCATCTGGACAGCAATTCTATCTAGGATTACTCAGGAGTAATCCTCATTTAACTCAGTGGGTCTTACTTTTGAATAAAGATGCATTGGTTATAAATCCATTACTCAAAAGGCTTTTAGAGAAATCACACAACTTCTATCTATCTTTGCATTTTTTGGCACTGCATTTCTAGGACACAAAGCACTTCACATTCTGTGATTGTCACTATTATCATAGTCTATAAGATAAGAGGATAGGCTATTCTATAAGATGTGAAAGGAAAGGGGCCAGGAAGACTTTGGAAGAAAGAGCCAAATATTTGTTTGTTTGTTTATTTATTTATTTATTGCAAGTTCAATAGGCACAGCTGTCCAATGATGGAGAAGGTGTTGTATCCACCAGTCAGGGAAGGTATTAAAAATAAAGAGCCTCTTAAGAGAAAAAGAAAAAGGTGCTCATCCAGCACCACAAACTTGGTTGCACACAGAGGGATTCAAAGCTGGACTTTGAAGTTAGACTTAAAAGTCCTGGGTCTGCATGGATGAATCCGACAGTTTTGGTTTTGCCCGTATCCAGGTTGCTTTTAATCTCAAGTTCTTTCTATCCTGTCTATGAAGAAAACTTATATTTTTGTACATTTTGATCAATCATGAACTGGAACAAAATGCTTTCCCATCTGTCTTCGCAGCAGGAGACCTCCATTTTCAATGGGCCTGTTCGAGGGAAGGAAGAAGCAACTTCCATGTCTGATTGAAAACTTGGACTTGAGCAGCTCCAAAGGGAGATACAGCAATCAGGCCTTCTTTGAAAATCATCGGTCCATATCTACTTAATGCTGGTGTAATTCATCTATAAGTAAGGAGAATTGGAAGTCTCTCACCCATAAGGTCACCATAAGTCAAAGTCAACTTTAACACAACAACAATGGTCTAATGCTTTTTAAACTTTTGCGTCCATATTGTTTTAGATGTCCTGTTTTATGTTCTAAGCTGCTTTGAGTCCCATTTGAGAGAAAAAAAGTGGGATATAAATCAAACAAACAAATTAACTGGTTTTGCAGATAGTGTTCAGCACCTTGGATAGTTGCGTTGAAGTACAAAAGAAGCTCGTGACTGGATTCACCACCCGCACTGACATCAGACAAAGCAAAATCCACTGAGAAAGGTTGTTATAAACTTAGGAAACCCAAGGTAATTACGTGTCAAACTGTGGAAAGGTAATTCTAACAAAGATTGTCATTTCGTAGCAGTTTTTAATGCAACTCCAAGCAAAAGGATATCCTTTGGCAAGCAGGTACACAGGGAAAGCCACCGAAAGGGAAGGTTCACATGGATGGTTCTGTAGATTTGCTTTTCTGCCCATCAGAGTCTCCTAATTTTGATAACTATGGGGGGCCTCCCTTTATGACTCCCGGAAGGAAGCAAAACTCTTCTGCCTTCAGAATGAGCAGAAGCCTTGACGAGTCTCTCCTTAATTAGCCTAATGAGCCTTTTGGCTTCTACACGACGACAAGCAAATGAATGTGCCCTTTCCCCGACAAGTTCTTATGGGAATGATCTGAAGAGTTTTTTTTCTTCCCGCAACAATGTATCAAAAGCACAAAGTCATTAAAATCAGTTGCCCAACTATGAAATTAGATATTGATTAATATTGCACCCACCCAGCCATATTGTTTATTCCAATCGCAATGAGAAAATGGCCCCACCATAGATATTTCACAGTATGTGGAAGCAACTTTAGGCTAAAGCTCTGCTCCCTTCCCAAAGGTTTCTCTTTTGGTGGGAATAGAACTCCAGAATGTGGAATAGCACACCCAGAGCTGAACTTGCGAAATGCCATTTGGAAGATGGCATTTCCACGTTGCTTGAGAGAGCTGGATTAGAACTGATGGGTTGGTATGGCAAGGAAGTGGCCCTCTGAACCTCTCAAAGGTTTTCCAAATATTTACAGCCAATTTCTTGGCCCCTAAATGGCACAGTGCCCCTCCTTGAGACATCATGGTATGCTACCAGCAATATTCCAGGTCTCCCTCTCCCTATTCATCCTCTCTACCACCCTAGTGGCCCAAAATCAGCAAAAAACAAAATCAGGTGTGAATTGGCATCACTTCTGGTGACACCAGGAACACCAGTGTACCCCCTCAAAGGTTGGGGGGGGGATAGATTTGGCCTCTGTCCCCTTTGTAGTTGCCCAGCCCACGTTTTAACCATCTCTTGAAGATGTTGCCCCATTCCTTCTTCAAGTCGTTCTCTGTAGCTACACTTCCAGAGAAGACATGAAATGGATTTGCTCCTCAAGCACTATACATGCTGGTATCGTTGTGTGTCTTCAAATCATTTCCAGCTTATGGCAACTCTAAGGCAAATCTGTCATGGAGTCTTGTGGGGCTGAGACTGTGTGATGTGCCTAAGGTCACCCAGTGGATTTCCATGACCTAGCCGGGAATTGAACGCTGGTCTCCAGGGTCATAGTCTGACATTCAGACTATGCTGGCTCTCGCTGGGTGCTGTACTAAATGCAAAATAGTAGCAACTAAGCAATCTAACACAATCTCCCCCTGACCCTCCAAAAAAAATTAATACATGGTGCTTGATGATAGCAGGAAACTGCCTGCTAGAAATTTACCTTATGATCTGGAAGGGATTGGCTTGTCTCATTAAGAGTAGTCCATTTTTATGAAGCCGAAACCTCGCTTGACTGCTCAAGGATAAAGATGCTTTATTTTATTTTACTATTTTTTTTTACAAAAAACCAAAAAGAACATATTAATGAGAATTTCAGACTGTATGTTGGGTACAATTAAGTTAATAATGCATGGGAGGCTATCAGTATTCAAAGTTCAGCCAAAAAAGCTTGAAGGCAAGAGATATTTTATACCAGAGAAAGAAGTTGAAAAAAAAGTTGTCTAACTAGGAATGGTTGGTGGGGTTATCACAGAAACTGAACTTTCTATCTTGGCTGCATTCATCCAGAAGGCTGGTCCAGAATTAACATAGTGGGAGTTGAGGAAGATCTGGGAGAAAGATCTGATTGGCTGTGTAATGATGCAATGCCTGTAGGTTTCCTAATTGGCTAGCAGGGCATCAGAAACAGGAAGAACTCCTGTTCCAAACCAATGATACCCAAGCTATTAATCTAATGAAGAATTCCTTCCATGCATGCAGTGAGGTTAGCATGGAGGTATCATTATTTTTCTTGCAGCCTATACAACTCTATTCAGCCAAGATCCAATAGCAAAGATATTGTTGTTTAGAATTTGGTAAATCCATTGGTGGATATCCATCCAAATAGCTTTCTATGGAACTTTTGTGGTCAAATAAAGATTTTTGTAGGATATAAATTTCACACCCCCGCTCATCTTTGCTGATTGCTCATCTGTTGTTTTCTGCAATTGCTTCTCTTCCTGACCTGCAACATGGATGCCCTTAAAATGCTCGTTTATCAGGAGCTAATTCTGGAGGTGATCATAGACAGTGAGGAATTCTGGAGCTGACATCATCACCTAGCCAAGCATTTTGCTTGGAGAACTTAAGACACCAAAACATTTATTAACAACCAGCCCCCCAAAGTCATGGAGACCAATGTCATTCATGATGGCCACTGAAAAATATACTTCCAGGCACAGAAAAAAGAGCTAGAAGATGATATTTAGAGCTTCTGTGCACCTGGAGATTGGAAATCCATTCTTAAGGAAGGATTTTCCTTCTGCAGTGTAGAACTTAATAAAACAATTGTAAGTCTCTCTGAAATCTTGGATTGGGACGAATAAAATTTAAATGTCTCATTAATCAACTAATAGGAGCTAAAGTTCATTAACAGAAATAATAATAATAATAATAATAATAATAATAATAATAATAATAATAATATATTTTCCTCTGTCCATGAAATTACTTCCATATTAACAGGATTTTCCAGACATTTAATGGATAGATTTCTGTGTAATTGTCAGTCTATTAATTCATCCCAATTACCTCTAAGTAAAATTTAAATTAAGCTAAATGGGAGAAATTGAAAATATTTGAAAGCGCTTTGCCTGGCAGCCTCAAGGCATCGTAATGTTGTCGTTTCTCATCTTCCGCTCCATTTATACAAAGGCCTTAAAAAAAGGAAAAGCAGCCCCATCAGCAACTCTTCTGCTGAGATTCCTCAGCAGATTTTAAAGCTGCGCTTTTCAAAGCTGCAAACAGCGACTACCCCTCACCATCCTCTCACCCTCCCCTTTCCTCTCTAAAAAGTATAAAATAAGGGATTCTTTGGAAGCTCAACTGTGCAAGTTAGAGATACTGGGAAATGGATATTTGACTAGCTGAGAGAAGGGAGGTCGTTCCAGTGGCCACTGGTCTTTCTCAAGTTAGCAATGAGGTAGATCTTCTCCAAGTTTCAGACTTGAGGTCTAACCTAAACCCCAAAGTGGATTCACTGCCCCATTGTAATGGAAGCCACCAACTGGTAATGGGTGGTCCCTCCACATTTGTGAGGGTTCAGGGTGAAGAACCCTTGTAAAACTAGAAAAACCATGAATAACTCCCCCATGATCTCCCTCTCATTCCCCTCCGGAGCCCACCTCCCATTCTCTTGCCTCTGCCCCTGGCACTACCAGAGAGGGGAGAAAAAGGACAAGGCAAAGGGCTTACTGACATTTTCCCCTGAGATGGAGAAGAGCAGAGTGCTGAGTTCTGGTGTTCTAGCTACCTCTGGTCACCATGTTGAGAAAGGAGATTCCTCCCGGAGGGGAAAGGTAGGAGCAAAGAGAGCACCTGACCAATCAGTGACCATTACACAGCAGAATGCGCAACCAGTGGCAGAGAAGACAAGTCTCCAGCAATAATCAATTTATTATTTTCTACTCCTCCTCCTATTATTCTCCCCCCTCTGTTAGGTATTGCCTGTTTTCTGCTTCATCTCATTCAAGGGCAAAGTCAACTTTGATTTGCAAAGCTAAAGCCTGATTATTAAAAACAAACTCTTCAGACATGGAAGATTTTTTTTTTAAAAAAACCCTGCTTTTCAGGATTTTTTTGAGTTATTTTTTCCCCACTGAGTGAAAGTAGATTTAATATGTGACAATTCCACCTACACAGCAACTCTGCCAGAAGCAAAGAAGTTTTCCTCTGCTTTTTGTTTTTATTTTTTATTTTGAGATTGTGTATACACACTCTCTCTCTTTCTCTCTCTGTGTGTGTATACACACACACACACACACACATATACATACACACACTCACACACACACACACACACACACAGAAAGAAGAAAGCAAATGCAGAAATGACTTTGAAGCCATTGACCTGAGGAGAAGAAATTGGTGCAGGGACTAGAAGCTAACCCATCAAGTCAACCAACCCTTAGGCGTGTTCTTTTATTCACACATAACTAGCAAAGAACATAGATGAAATTATAATAAACACAAGGACAGATCATGGAAACTTCTAAGGAAACTACTAACGAAAATTCTGGGAACCCTGTAACTCATCTCTTGCTATTCCGAGACCAGCGACCATGACAAATGCCGCCTTTGCCTAAGAATGCATGGCGGAGGAACCTTGGAACCCTCCAAGCTTGCTGGTTGGGATGGGAAAATTATTTAAAAATATTGGGGGAAAATGGTTGAAAAATGTGTGTGTGTGTAGGGGGTGAGTCTCAAAAAACCATGAGTAGAAGAATCCTGAGCTGGCGATAAACTTTGCAGTTCAGGGTTGATTCTGTGCAAAATTTGCAAGCAGCTGTGTTGTGCGGAGAACAGCTTTTTCTGCACATGAAATAACATTCTTGTTTCACACAGGGATGGCCCATAATTTTTGGCAGACAAAATGGTGAAGGATGGAAAGCTTCCTAAGAATGTGATTGTTGTGCGCCTTCAAGCTGTTTCCAACTTATGGTGATCCAAAGGTGAACCTATCACAGGATTTTCTGGGGCTGAGAGTGAGTGATACACCCATTTTCACTCAGTAAGTTTCTGTAGCCAAGTGAGGAATTGAACCCTGCTCTCCTAGGTTGTAGTCCAATGTTCGAACCACCATTCTTTAATTTTTTTTTTTGTTACTATGTGCAATTTCTGACTTATGATAACTTACGATAACCTTAAGGCAAACCTATAATGGGGTTTTCTGGGGCTGGGAGTGCCTGATGCGCCCAAGGTCACCCAGTGGGCTTCTGTGGCCGAGCCTCCGCTGAATTGAAACCTGATTTCCAAGGTTGTAGTCCAAAGTTCAAACTGCTATTTAGATAAAAAAGTAGGAATAGGAGTTGACCACTTTGCGCTCATTCTTTCGCTGTGTTTTCTGGAACCGGTGCCTTCGGGAAAATTCCCCCTCCTCCTCCTTGTCCTTCTCTCAACCCTCGGAATTCCAGAATCTCAGAATGCATAGTATACAACTCTCAGAATTCCAGGCTTCATCTAGAACAGTGTTAGAAGTTGAGTGGCAAAGTTTTGGAACTTGAAAGGAGCACTGTCTGTCTCTCAGTGTGTGTGTGTGAAAGACTTTCCCACCGCCATATTTTTTAAAAAATTGCGTCTATTTCTCATCTGTTTGTAAGGAGAGGAGGGCAGGAGCAGTCATATCTCAACTGAGTGGCATTTCATTTGACCCACAGGAAATGCTAAAAGCCACCTTTGCCCTCACTCTGCGCTGGCTTCATAAGGAGGCAGTATAACCAATGGAGCATTGCATTTGAAGCCAAAGCAGAATGAAGGCAATGTTTCTTAACCACACTCCGGAATCTCGTGGGTTCAAAATATGGGGAGTGGGATCATGAGAGGGAAGTCGGTGGTTCTGTTTTTCAGCCTCAGCCCTCTTGGAAAAAAAAAAAAACCCTGAGAAAAGAGAGGGATGTATTTGCAGCCAACTAGAACTGCAAGAAATTTGGAAACCCCCTCAAATTTCAGCTCCACCTTATCTGTCTAGGGACGTGTTGTGCACTGTTGTTTAATCTGCATTAATGGTAGTATTAGCCACAGTGGAGGCGGAGTTACATTTTATTTTTTAGCAAAGAACATGAGAAAGCTTTTTGGGGGGCGGGGTGTTGGAGGGGAGGAGAAATCTCTTCAACCGTTCTCCGTACTGGATTTCCTCCTAACGTAACTAGAGACTTAAATACGATTGAGTTTATCTTGGAGGAAAATAGAAAATACTGCAACAATAAAAAGCCATAACATGGATACAAATGAGAACTACGGCTCCCTCCTGCATTCTAAATTCCAAGGATAATTCTATGGAGCTTCATTACTGGAGCATAATTGTGTTATAGAACGCTAAATCACCCCGCTACACTTAACTGGCAATAACATTACGATAGCACAGATATTCATTTTAATTAAAACATAGCCCCAGACTATTTCTTTGTTTTAAGAGGCAGAAACTAAAAGAGAGAGAGAGCAAGAAACAAAACAAAATCCAAACAATCTAACACTGGAAGATTTCATTTTTTACTGGAGTCGCTATGGGCACTTGTCCATTAAAAGGAAATGATATTAGGTCTGCATTTGATGCCAGCAGGTTGCCTATTGGAATTGTTTTTTTGTGTGTCCAGATGACGGTTTGGACAAAGAATGGGCTACGGCCATTGTATTGGAACTGATTGCCTATACATAAAGAGATCAACAGAACAATGCTCCATATTGTACTGGAGTGAATGCAGAAATGAACGTTGTCATTCTTCCTAAGAAGGACCTGAACACTACTGTAAATCCCAACCAGAGCAGACCCATAGAATCAATGAGATTGACCTACAGGGTGAGACATGCTTCAACAGTTGAGTCAATGAGTCTGGTTTAGCTAAGGCCATTTCCACACTACTCTGTTATGGTGCTATCATTCTACTTTCAGCATCCTATGGAATGCTGCCATTTGCAGTTTAGGAAGGCCCTTTAGAAGCATCAGCCAGTGAGCTTTTTGGCCTCAGGAAACTACAAACCCCAGAATTCCACAGGATGCTTAAAGCGGAGTAACAACACGATAACAGTGAAGGGGAGAAATGACCTAAGTAATAGAATGCAGCCAGACTTGTCATCAGAAAAGAAGCCCCAGTGCATTTGGTGGGGTATACACAACCCAGTTTCATACTCATATCATTCACTGAAATGCACTCACATTCCACATGGTCTTAAGGTAAACATTTGAAGCCAGCTCAGCCATTTCCGACATCCAACAACTGAATCGTTTTAATTTTTGCAAAAAATATTTCTGCAAAAAATGGCCATATGACCTTTTCTCCCCACAGAGTAAATCTCAAAATGCAATAATCCTTTTCTTGGATTGTCCTCATCAGGATTTCTTGACACCCAAGAAACTAATCCATTTTTCAAATGTTTTCAAATATCATTCCTATTCCTACATGCAATATCCACCACACATCAAAGCAATTATTTGGGTAATTGTGAAATATCATTGATATAATGTAAATGTAATTAATATATATTCTCATTCAAAATAAGGAAAGAAAGCATGGTTCTCATTTGATCTGGTATTCTATTTTCGGTCCCTGAAGAAAACTGGTTGGCTATATAACATGTTAGCACTGAGATCCCTGATTAGCCATACCATACCACCAATAGGAAAAGAATCTCTCACTGTCTTTCTGTCTTGTGCAAAAATAGAATAGATGGAGCTATTTAGATGCAAAAGACAGTGCAACTTTTGGTTTGGTTTGGTTTGGTTTGGTTTGGTTTGCCCAGGTCATTTTGAAATCCCCCTTTCCTACCAAAATGGTTCATCCCTCTCTTCCTAAATTCAAGCTCAGCCTTAGAACACATGTGTTCTGCAATGAAAAGAAAGGAAAGAGGTAGGGGAAGAGATCTATAGCTTTCTGTCCCAGTAGCTCAGACCTTGCTTTGCAAAATCCTCTTTCAGCCAATTCGCTTCCAGTGACCTAAATCTACTGAGCTCAGTGTATGGATTTACCACGGGAGTTGAAAGGTTAAGATTTTTTGTTTGGCTTTGGCTGCTTCTTTTATGCTTCTCTCTCTCTCTTTCCTCCTCCCCAAAGGGTCTGGCAGGCCAGAGGTGTTAAGTTAATAGCATGATGGATTAATGGCTCTTTGATTGACTTTTCTGTTGTTTGATGTGCTCCGATAGTCTGCTGCCTTGTCTCCAATGTCTTTATCTTTGCTTTGCAGTCACAAAGTTAGTCTCTGGTGCCTTCTGTTCCACTCATCAGAGAGACATTGAAGTAACACATCCAAGGAATCAGGGCAGCTTCTGGTCTTACAACCAAAACCCTGCCAGTTGATGGCAGAAGAGACAAAGCAGGTGTCTGGAAACACTTATCTCTAATGGCAGGATCTGCCCATGGTTATTGAGTAGACAATTTGCCCATAACCATTTCATGCAGAGGGTTAATACTTGGGAGGGGAGTGAGGCCATGCCTCCAGGCTGTTCCCACATCCTCACTGCACCTTCTGGCACTACTGCCTGGTCCAGCTGAGCTTCTCTAATGTCCACGTATTTGGGATTGATCTGAAGGGAAAGCCAACTGTATTCATGTCAGATCCTCCATCTGTTCAGAACCCTAGGTTTCTCTTCACCATGAAATGTGGAGTATTTTTGGACCAAACTCACAGATATTTTGAATAATGTGCAAAATGAGGGAGAGGAGGCAGGACTCATATTCAGCAAAGGTTTGAAGAAATGTGCTGATATCACTAGTGTTGCAGATATCAGGGCTTAATCTAGGGTTGGCCAACATGTGGTCCATGGACCATATGCCATGTGGTGTGTTGGGGATGCAAAGAACATTTGAAACTATTCAGATGAGCAAAGAAAAATACCACCTATTGGTGGATGGTTCATCAGTTCACTCCATGGTTGGTTCCACCACCTCACATTTGTCCCCTTGGCCCTGCACAACCTATCATGGTGATAAGCAAAACCAAAGTCCTCTCACACCAGCTGCCAGCTTCGGATGCAAACATGACCAAGTCCATAAAGCATGAACTATGCAAAGTCATCATTGCACACATGTGCCTTCAGGTGGGAGGAGAGAAGTCACTTTGCTAGTTACATTTTACAATCCAGAGGTGATGAGAACAATTAACAAAGATGCTTCTGGTCAATTCATGAAGAAAGAGGAGAAGGAGGAGGAGGTGCTCCTGACCTTTTCATTCCACCTTCTGCCTACTCTCAAGTACACCCGTAACCTTTCTCTGATTGAATGGAAAGTTCAATTAATTTTTTTTTATTGGCTCAAAAACTTGTCTGTGTTCCAGAGAGCAGATAAGGCACTCTGGGACTGCAATTATTCATCTGGTACTTCTTCAGTGGCAATATGTGTATATATAGACACACTGGTAGATATGGGACATCTTCTACCCTTTTCTGAGCTTGTGGACAAAGTGGTATACCTTGACCCCTTCTTCTTTCATGATCCCAAAATCCAAGATTATCTAAAGAAATTAACAGTAGATATTGGCTGGCATGCCATTAGTGAATTATGAAGGTGTAAGTCAAACTTGAGACCCAGCATGGCGTAGCGGTTTGAATGTTGGACTACAATCCTTATTTAACCCAGTTTTCTGCATCTCATCATGTTATTTCATAGTTGGACATCTAATGAAACATTCCAAAAAATGTATTAAGCAGATGAACAATTTAAAAAGTCTGAAGAGTTTAAAACCACAAGCTGCACCTCTTTTACTCCTGACTAGAGTAGACTCATTAAAACCCTGTGATGTGTTGACTCCCCATTGATTCCACAAGTTGACTCTAGTTGAGGCTAACCAACAAGATTCAAGCCCTGGTTTGCATGTAGATTTGGATAAAATCAAGAGTTCCCAAAGGCTTTTTCAAAATTTATAGATTTCATCATATTGAAGACGGAAAAAGAAAACAAACTTTAGGCATTCTTTTTAAGGAAAAAAAAAAAGAACACAGGAGAAAGTGAAACTGACAGATCTCCCCATCCTTACTTTCTGTCTATGGTGATAAATTCTCGCCTTTCCATCTGCAGTGATAAACTCTACCCTTTGAGTGAAGGTCAAAAGAGGATATTGTTGATGGCTCTACTTCCAACCCCAATCCAGGAGAATGATAGCAGCCTTTGCACATCTTGGGCACACAGAAAGCTTGTCAGGGCGAAGGATGGTTTCTCATGGTACCTTTAATGGTCTTCATCTGTGTCCCTGCACTGATTTATAGCTACACCCTTCCTGCATTCTAAGGAGGAGGAGCAGTACCTCTTGTAAATAACTCAAGCTCTGTCAAGCAGTAGCTTGCTTCTCTCTTTCTCTTTCTCTGACTTTTTTTTTTTTGAGGGGTTAAAATTATTGTTAATTTACCTGAGGACAAGTTGTGTGAAGCCCCGGCAAATAATTCATGCAATTACAGCAAAGACTGGGCAACTGACAAGGACAAAGAGCATCAATCATTCGGGTGGATCGATAATACCTGTGGAACATGCAATCAAACCTAATCAGCCTCGCATAGCCCTGTGATTAAAGAACATCTTGATCCACCGCTATCAGGAGAAATGTCATAACGGTAAGAGACAGGCTAACATGAGTGAAATCTGATCTTTGTACCTGGCTGTTTATGGTTGAGAGTCTGGGTTCTGCTTGCGTACACTCACATATTGCTCCAATAGTTGGGCTACCTCACTCTTCTGATGAATATCAGCATTGGGCAACAGACTGCACATTTCTCATCATGCTTGCTTATTGTCCCTTTGTCCAGTGGGCAAGCACCCAGTAGAGTACACTTCCAGTGCACAGAGGCTGACTAGGAAAATCTAGTCCAGTCCCAAGGTCGTACCAATGTCTGTAAAAGCTCAAATGTAATCTAGACCATCCAACGTCAAACAAAGCAAACAGTCTTGAACCAAGTCCAAAACTGAGAAGAGAGCAGCCAGAGAGAGTAGTCCAGTTTCAGGCTAAAGATCAGAGATAAGTGAAATGGAGGATATCAGCCAAGGTTACCAAGAAGTGCTGTATCTGTTGCCCAGAATATCAGAATACTCTTGACTGACCTAATTTATAGCCCTTGGGAAATTAGTCCAGCTTGGCTCACTAACTTGGCATAGTTCCCTTAAGGTGGAAAAGAGTGTCTCTGGTGTTTCTGTTTCTTGCAGTTGAGCTGTGGATGCATGACAGGGTGCAGAGATCTTGTCTTCTCCTCTTCCAAACCAGCAAATGCCACCTGGAATGGACCTGGTTCCTCTTCTGTTACACCAGGGCTGGTTCTGACTAGTGATCTTCATCTTGCCCTCTTCTCCTCCTTCTTCATCTGAGGAGGCCTCGTCCAGCTCAGGCATGACAGTCCACTGGGGGAATGCATGGAAGTAGTTGTGTGTTAATTATACGGCTCAACCTTTGTGTTGTATAGCAATGTTACACAACTGGAGCAAGGTATGAAAATGGAACCAAGATAATTATTAAAGCGGCATGTGTATCCATGGACAATGCTCACCCTTGAGTGATTTTCATGCACTTCCGTGCACACTGTGCACTCATGCACAGAGCATCACATGCACAGAGCCACTTCTGCAACCTCGAACTGTGTGGAGCTATTCTGGACTGGACAAAGACATCCAACCACTTGCATAGGGAAACCTACACATGGTTGACATCACTACAGCCATGCTCTTAAAAATGTGCACACCCTCTCATCGCACTACCTTACCAGTAAGAATGAATATTTTGAGATGCTCCATTACTGAATGCAAGAATGATGGAAGTGAGGGCTCGTTTTTCTTCTTTGGCTTTTCCTCTATTAACTTTCTTTAAATTAAATTTGGCTGGGGGGAAAAAAAGTTTTCCCACCATTGTCTTGAGATTTCCCCAAAATATGAACAAAGCTTTCTTTTTGGCCCAGCTTTCTCTTTAAAATTAAGCAGCCCAGGGCTACTCAAGTTTACTGTTGCTATGTGTACAGGAGCGTGCTCTCCTGGAACGAAAGAAGAGAAAAACTGGGCCCTGTGTTTGAATTCCAAAGAAAGCTTTTCGGTGTAGCATTTCTTCTAGTCGTAATGTTTTCCCTCTACTCCCTCTGCAAAGAACATTTGGTAGTTGACTCTCTTAGCAGGCTGCTTCTCCCCTGTTGCTTTCTGCATGGGGCCTCATTACCACTCCCCCCCCCACCCTTCATTCTGAGAGCTGGGACTTTGGCAGCAAGGTGTAAACAGTCAACTTAATTGGGCACTTAGAACAAAAAGAAGTGACAGAAGCCCTGTCGCTCCAGAGTTTTGAAAAGGTACAGTCGGAAATGGATGCTTCAACAGCCTTTCTTCACCTCTGTGCTGATTTTAAATTTTTAAAAAGGGATTTTTAAAAAAGCCTACCTATACCACTTGACTGGTATCACTGTTAACACAGCAGGATGACAAACACAGGGGTCTGTTTCCACTCCCTGCTTGTAGGGATATGAAATTCATTCTGTTTTGTATTTTAATGTGAACTTGCCTCATCTGCACTTCCCAAATTGGTACGCAGAGTGAAAGGCAAAGTTGCTGTCAGAGTAGCAAAAGTTTCCCAAATTGCACTATGCTGTCCTACTATGCTGTCCTACTGGTATTCCCTTCAGCCTTCAAGGAATGGATGTTGCTTGAATATGTGAGACTTTTGGAACTTGAAGACCATAATTTGAGATATGGTTGGCAGGGTTCTTTCTGCCATGACAAAATCAAGGTACAGGCTGAATTTACAAACCATTGTACATCACTTTCTTCTTGTTTTCCTTGGGTTTTCATTCTCTGTCTAAAAGCCCTAGGGAAAGCCTTTTGCAACTCAACATCTCATTTTCTTTTTACCAAAGTCAACAATCGGCCTTTCTGCACTACACTGTAATTATATAGGGCGGAAATGGCCTAAATCTAGCATAGATGCTCAGTACTCTGGGTCACACCTAGAAATTAAAATGGGGGAAAATAGGTTGAACAGCTAAAATAAAAAAAGAAATTGGAGCATGCTGAATTCTATGGGCATTTATCACACTGAGCTCCACAACAATGGCAACCACCATGCGTGTATGCCCATTGCAAGTGTGGCGTGAACACCAGCATTTTTTTCCAGGAAAGCAAAGCTCTTGTTGCTACAAGAAACCCCTATGCACCTAGACTGCTGAATTTAGGATTGGGCTAATTGGGTATTATTGTGTCCAGAAAATCTATGTTATTGATCAGTGGTTTCCTAAGCTCAGGGACGGGGAAGGTGGGCAGGAGGGAGGTTGGCTTCATGATGTCTCTCTTTGTGACATTAGTTAGTGGATATTCTCTCCCTACCAAGGCAGCCATACAGTCTCTACTGATGTTGTTTTCCATCTCCCCCTGCACAATATCAATAAAATGTAAATAAAAAAAAATACATAACAACTCTGACTTCTGCATGCATTTATGGAGCAACAAATATCGACTCGTGAGTGCGTTGCTTGGATACGCATGTCGGTGGACCGTCTGGTCCCTTTATGTTTATTTAAAATCACATTCAATGAAAAGGGACTCATCCGTGAGGGCTGGAAGTGCGAGTTCAGAAGGCCATTGATTTTGCCACCTGGCTCCTTCTGGCTTTAATCTCAGGTGGGCTTTCTTAGCGGAGAGGAAAACACAAAAGCTGGGGCCCATGAGTGGTAGCCTCCCTGTCAGATATAGAGAAACAAGATTTATTTGCCAAAGTTGGCATTCAGCCCCAAGGGGGAGGAAGCCCCTCTGTAGACAAACTCATCTCAACTAGGTGTCTGTACTGTTTGTTTTGTACTTGTCTGTTTCTACCTTTGCGCCATAATTATTGAAAGGGAAAGCAGTTAAGAAGCTGTGAAGATGGCCTTCATCTTTTAGATCATTGTTCAACATTTACTTACCCAGACCTGTACAGCCATAGTCGTTGCTGGAAAGGGTAAAAATCTGGTGGTTTCCATGGAAGAGACCAGGGTATGGCTGTGATTGGAATGTGGCATGATATCATGACATGAGGGGCTGGAATTAATCATAGAATCATAGAGTTGGAAGAGACCACAGGGATCATCCAGTCCAACCCCCTGCCCTGCAGGAACACCCATCAAAGGACTACCAAGAGATGGCCATCCAGCCTCTGCTTAAAAATCCCCAAAGAAGGAGACTCCACTACACTCCGAGGCAGCATATTCCACTGCAAAACAGCTCTGACCATCAGGAAGTTCTTCCTGAGGTTTAGGTGGAATCTCTTTTTTAAGTAGCATGTGCTCTTTGTGCTATTTGCAGCTGCTCTTGTCTGATGATTAACTCACCCTCATTACAGTATGAGTTTATCTGGTTGCTTTGGAGCCATATAAGACTTTTTCCCCCTTTTGCAGGTATTTTTTTTCCTATCCCATACTGTAGTTGATGGTGCTGGGACAATTGGCTTGGGGTGGTGTCTTAAATATTTTTTCCTTTGGCAGGTAGTGAGAGGCGAATAAGACTTCTGTGTTCACCTCTTGACACCTCTGTGGTATAGGGAAGGGCTCTGGACTCCTGTTTTCCTCCAGAACTTCCTAGCCAGTGTTGGGATGTGTATCCAAGAGTCTCCTCAATGCACATTGATGTCCATCATATATTGGGTTGTGGAGCATCGGTCCTTCCAGCACTGCACAATGAATGCCTGTACGCTGAAATGCCATAGCAACTGCTGGGTGAGCATGGATGTTGTGAAACTGCTCCCTTTGATTTTGCACACCTGTAAGGCCGTTTAGGAAGATGTATGTTCCTGAGTGGAATGCCAACCTGAGTCTGCACAGAAAGAGCAGCAAAAAGACACAATTGGAAACAACAGCAGCTAAGCTGATGTTGTTATGTGCCTTCAGGTTAACTCCAGCTTAATGCCAATCCTCTCAGTGACTGAGAAGGGATCCAAACCCTGACCTCTCAGAGCCCTAGTCCAATGTGCAAACCATTATACTGTGCCAGCTCTCAGGAGGTAAATATCAAGCAAAAATGTGCATATTTACCTTCCAAGTTTTGAATAGCAAATTAGTTTATTACGGCTTAAGAAAGTCATCCTTCCCCCTAACCAAAAAAGTCTTCTTCTTCCTCTCCTGTTTCTTTACAGTAATAACGTTAATTGTAAGTTGTTTGATGCCAACTATCCACTTAATATATTTCCCATCTTTCACTGCAGTTTGATATTGCCTTGTTGTGTATATTGTTAGATTGTTTGGGTTGGTTTTATTTAAATATGTATACTGCCCAGGTATTGTATGATGAAGGATGCTATAAAAACGTTTTTAGCAAATATATAAGTAATTCAATGCAATGATGGCTCTTACCATTAGGCAGCAAAGTCCCGTCCTCATATCATTGTACCAGGAGTTGTGGGGGTGACAGTCTGAATTTTCCAGAATGCTGGTATCAACAGAGGAACTCTGCCATGAAATGAAACATGGAGAGCCTGTTTTAAAACAGTGGAAGTTCATAGTTGGAAAGTACGCTACAAATTCTCTTCCTCTTCTATTTTTTTTCTTCCAAAGTGAGCAGCTAAGCTTAGCCCTGGGCATGGAACTTTATTTCTTTACTCCTGGAATACGAATGTCCCTGTTGATAATGTTCTGCCGATCTGCCAGCATTCCCCTCCGAGGGAAAGCTATGTGAATTGAAGGTTCATTCAATCCCTCATTGCAAATCAGAGCTCTGAAAATGGCATGGGTTTTTGGCCACAGTGCACTGGAGTTAATCTTGCCAAGGGCCAAGCGAGACGCGAAGTTTAATTCACAGATTGGATAGTTACTTTTCGAAAAAGTAGCTCATCTCTGTTCCTCATTACCATGTGTGATGGATACCATCTTCAGGTTGGCCCTGTAGTTCACAACCTTGGCTGTCACTTCCCTTGCCCTTTTACCTCCAGTATATCTCCTTGGATCTGGTGTATACGTCATGCTCTGCTTTCAGGATGTAGACATGAACTCTGACTCAAGACTGAAACAGCAGAACCTATTGAATAAGAGCAGACAGTACCAACCACCCCAGAGACAGAACAGGGGGTGGGGCAGAACCCTGCTCCTTCTGACATGGAAGATGCCTATACCCACCTTTGCCAAGTGTAGACACCAAAAGGAAAATGTAAGCAGATTTCAATGAATCTACAGACAACATTTAATTAAGCACCAGCTGCATTGATCTGTGAACTTATAAAAGCTGAGCCATTCCCCTTCAGAACTTGTTGGTGATTAGGTGACCATTTCTCCTACCATGTCTCTGACCTCTGACTTAGGATTGTATTGACTGTGCTTTGATTTATAAATATTGCTAGGGATGTTGTTATGCTTTGTATTTGTTTCAAGTCT
This sequence comes from Cyclura pinguis, assembly GCA_030412105.1. Lineage (NCBI taxonomy): Eukaryota > Metazoa > Chordata > Lepidosauria > Squamata > Iguanidae > Cyclura > Cyclura pinguis. The sequence goes on from CM059613.1 coordinate 3,681,625, forward strand.
GTATTCCTACTAGATTAAAATAGGGAATCACACTGTGGAACTGTTGCTTGCTGCCGGCCCTTATCAACTGTTTGTTGGCTGACTGCCCAGACAGAGAGTGGACCGTACATGACCACTATAATGGACAGGTGGATGTGTTGATCAGTGTGTTCAGTTTGTCAAAGTGTAACCAGTTCCCCCTTTCACTCCCTTGCATCTGGGTCCTTGGACTGGGGCACGACAAAAACTTCTCCACAGGCTACCTGACTGTGCTGAAATAAACAGCCTTACTTGTTGAGAATGGGAAGCAGTATGGCTATTCCTCATCTCTTTCTGAGAAAGCAAGAGAGGCTAGCTGTGGGAACCTCGCTGGAAGGAGGAGACTTATAGCCAGAGATGGGGAGGAGCTCAGCTCTCCTTCAAGTGGATTGGCTAATGCTGGTAGTGTGGAATGTGTGACAGAAAGCCCTATTCCTCCCATCTCATCCACAAGCTACCTCGTCCGCCTCAGTACCTCAGAATGCGGTGACTGGAACTGCCAGATCGGTATGGCTGGAGGTAATGCAGCCCTAAATAGATAGCCCGGGGATTCTTTTTCTATATTAAACTATTGATTTTTCATAAACTAAGAGCACAAAAGGCCACGGAAAACAATTGAATCCCAGTATAGGAAGCTGAAAAATTAGACGCTGCCTCGTGCCCTAGTGACTGCGCTTCACGCTGAGACTTTTCAGTTACAAAAAGAGCTTTATTTACGGCTATGAACCTCGGAAGGTTCAGGAGGGCAGCAGGCAGAAGCAATAGTCAAAAAGTCTTGGCTTTTTTTTAGTTTGCAACAACTTTTCAGGGCCAGCAGGGAAAAGGGAGGCTTGGGAGTAGAGTCAAATCTAAATTCTAAACCCCAGTCTTTGCAATTCACTAAGAGGGTTTCACTGCAAGTTCAATGCAGTTATGGATTCATAAAGGTTCTCAGCTATTATTCTTTTACTGTGACCTCATGGATTGGTGCCTTTGGGGTGGTTTTTTGCACATGCACGGGCAATCACAGCTCCTGGTGTCACTGGGGAGGTGAATCCTTTCTGGGTTTTAGTAGGCCCTGCTCTTCTGCTACTGGCAGGTCATGATCCTTTTATCTGAACCAGCATTTGGTGACTAACAGGCTGTGCAGAAAGGTTCTTTAATGGGACGTGAGCGCTGTTCTTTTATTGCTGTTTGCCAGAATCCTATATTAGGATCTGCTTCCAGGAAAGGGCTGTTAGTCTCATCTGGCTTCCAGTCTCCTCTGGATCTGACTGGATCCTATGACCTGGGCTCATTTTTTCTTCTCTCTTGTTTGAGGAGGTCTGCTCCCAAGAGGACACAGCACCCTGAACAGTGCATGACTCCAGGGCTATCATACTCCTTATTACCCTATGAGGAAGATTTGGTGGGAAACAAGAAGAGGGTCTTCTCTCTGGCTGCTCCCAGACTTTGGAACTCACTCCCTGGAGAGGGCAGGCTGGCTCTGTCCTTGCTCTCCTTCCTACGACAGGCTAAGGGATTTTTGTTCCATCTGGCTTTTATAAAATGCCCAGGTGAGTGTTTTTGATGGTGTGCAGGTTTCTCTTAAGGCTGGTATAGTTTTTAATGCATTTTAATATATTTAATATTTCAATTAATATTTAATTAATATGATTAACATGTAATGTTGTAATGTTATAAATAGCTTAACTGTTTTTTTTTTTTAGAAAACTTTAAAATTGATACTTTTATGGATTTTTTTATCTTTTCTGTTTTATGGTTGTTAGCTACCCTGAATCCCACTGTTGAGAGAAAGGTGGGATCTAAATAAACACAACAACAACAATAGTCTCTCTTTCTCTCACAGGGTTGGTGTGATATTTATCATATTCCACATATATAATGGTCTGGGTTCTGTTTCCAGCGGAAGGCTGCTGTCTACTCCTGGCTCCATCTGGAACCTGTTGTCTAGGCTCACATCTTCACCATCTTCATCTGGAGAACTTCATTGACTGACCTGGAAGCCACCAGCCTCACTGATTCAGACAGAAGTCAGATTTCAAGCATATCCACCGGAGTTAGAAGGGGACTTTTCCCACGTTTTGCCATTGCATCAAGTATTTCCAGAAGTAAAGGACTGTCTCCAGTTTGGCTGCCTTCACCAGCTTGTTTTTGAAGCTGGCTAGCAGGAAGACCAGCAAAGTAGCTCATCAAGCAGTCTCTCTGGCTAGAGGGTCTATTTTTGGCCTGATAGGAAGCAACGACCATGTGAGTCAGTCCTCAGCAAAATGCCAACTCAGTCAAAGGGAGACCAGGCGTATCTGTAACCTCCTCCGCTGAGGTAAAAATAAACCTTTAATAAAGCCTGTGTGCAAAGTTAATGGAAAGAGGAAGTGCAATGGCACAGCCCCTGGATTGGGATCCGAAGATACAGAGGGCTGAGAAACATTTTGAACATGATCTTCCTTCTGGTTTCCTTCTTTCAAGCTTGGGCTGCCCTTGTTTACAGCTCTTGATTGTAGGAGATGAAGTTGTCAATGTGTGACCTTGACGTGTGGTTCCATGCCAAAACCATTGAGGAAGAAATGTCACACACATAAACAGAACCTGAGGTTCCACTCAGATGTGGAATCAGACACCAACCTTCCTTCTGCCTTGCACTGATTTAGTTGAAAGAAAACATTTCATACACCTCTTGGTGAGATTCCTATGCGTCTGGAAGTTGAAATCCTGTTGTCCATGATTAAGTACCCCAATAAAGATACTGATGGCTGTGGCATAAGAAGCGGTGGGTGCCATGGCAATTGTCATAGGTGCTGTAGTGACGGCTTTCGGTGTCATGGTAATGAGGGGTGTTATAGGATGCCATTAGTGACAACAGATTTGTCCTATGGAGACACTTTCTGCCTTGACCACTGCTTTCCTCCAATGCACTTATTCAGCTGGGAAGGTGAATTAGGTTAGGTTGCTTTTAAAACCAGCAACCTAGAAGCAAACCACAATTCCTAAGGGAGAGAATTTCATAATCTGAACTTACTTGCTGAGTCCATTTCCAATATTGGATTGGAACTGGTAGGGCATTGTCTCCTCAGGGAGAAAATGATGGAGGAGGAGGAGGAGGAGGAGGGAGGCAATGAGAAAGAGAAGACAATGACTTTTCAGAATTTTTCATGGGAAGTAAAAGGTTTTCTCTGCATTTTTTAAAAGGAATTCATTTGTGAAAAAAACAGCCCTGTATGAAAAATCACCCAAAAGGGGCAATAATGTTCAAAGTCTCAGCCAGTAAGAGACAACTTTTGACCTATTTTTTTCTTACATGCAATAACGGTAAGATTTACATTACTATTCTAGCTTTGTTCAGCATGCAAGCTTAGAAACATTTGTTGATTGCACTGCAAGATTGGAAAGGAACTACCCTTTCAGTGGGACCAACCTTCAATTAAAGGGAAAAAGAAGTTACGAACAAAAGCAAAGAACGTTGTAGCTATCCATATCCTAGAATGCTGCACTGATCCTAGTGCTACACCCTCGCAATTAGTTCTAATTGACAAATAGGTTCCGTGCCAGCTGCATCTCCAATGAACCCCAGAACTTCTATCTCAGTAGACTGGATTTCTCTACAGTTGTTCCATTGACGTCCAGCCATGCTCACACCACCTTGCACTTCAGTCTCAATGAGGATCATAATTCTTGGGGCTTAATTAAGCATCAAATGCCCTTTTCCTGGTGATTACCCTAGATTAATCCTTTGCATAAGAAATTGGCATAACCCAGACAGGGATTTGGACAGTGGACGTTGCCGTGGTCAATCTGTTACCTCCAATTGTTTTGGACCAGGACTGAGATGTGCTATCATTTGGGAACAGAAAAACAACAACACCAGACTGTCCTAGACATTAAGACAGATTCATCTGCAATATAAGAATGGTTTGTGGAGAGGAAAAAGAAAAAGTCTCATGGAAAAACTTCTAGTCAAGAATGGCTATTTTGGGAAAATGGGGTAGCTTCTTAAGGATTCTCCACATATTCTCTCCAACAGACCTAATCTATTTTATTTATTCATAGAATCATAGAATCATAGAAATGTAGAGTTGGAAGAGACCACAGGGGCCATCCAGTCCAACCCCCTGCCATGCAGGAACACCCTCAAAGCACTCCCGACAGTTGGCCATCCAGCCTCTGCTTAAAAACCTCCAAAGAAGGAGACTCCACCAGACTCCGGGGCAGCATATTCCACTGCCGGACAGCCCTGACTGTCAGGAAGTTCTTCCCGAGGTTCAGGTGGAATCTCCTTTCCTGCAGCTTGAATCCATTGCTCCTTGTCCTGGTCTCTGGAGCAGCAGAAAACAAGCCCTCTCCTTCCTCTACATGGCATCCCTTCAAATATTTAAACATGGCTATCATGTCCCCTCTTAACCTTCTCTTCTGCAGACTGAACATACCCAGCTCTCTAAGTCTATCCTCATAGGGCATGGCTTCCAGGCCTCTCACCATTTTGGTTGCCCTCCTCTGGACCTGCTCCAGCCTGACCATGTCCTTCTTGAATTGGGGTGCCCAGAACTGGACACAGTATTCAGGATGAGGTCTAACCAAAGCAGAGTAGAGTGGTACTAATACCTCCTCCGATCTAGACACCATACTCCTATTGACGCAGCCGAGAATTGCGTTGGCTTTCTTGGCTGCCGCATCACACTGCTGACTCATGTTCAGCTTGTGGTCTATTAAGACTCCTAGATCCCTTTCACACGTACTGCTATCCAGCCATGTGTCCCCCATCCTATATTTCTGTATTCCATTTTTTCTACCTAAGTGTAGGACCTTACACTTCTCTCTGTTGAATTTCATTTTGTTAGCTTTGGCCCAGCTCTCCAATCTATCCAGGTCATTTTGAATTTTGATCCTGTCCTCTGGCGTATTAGCAACCCCTCCCAATCTGGTGTCATCTGCAAATTTGATGAGCATGCCCTCTATTCCTTCATCTGTCGTTGATGAAGATATTGAACAGCACTGGGCCCAAGACAGAACCCTGTGGCACCCCGCTAGTCACTTCTCGCCAGGATGAAAAGCAGCCATTCGTGATCACCCTTTGGGTTTGGTTGGTCAACCAATTACAAATCCAACTAACAGTAGGCCTGTCCATCCCGTATTTTACTAGCTTCTTTGCAAGAATGTCATGTGGAACTTTGTCAAAGGCCTTACTGAAATCGAGAAATGCTACATCCATAGCATTCCCTTCATCTATCAAGCTAGTAACTCTATCATAAAAAGAGATAAGATTACTCTGGCATGACTTATTTTTGAGAAATCCATGTTGACTTTACCGCATTGCTTTCTAAGTGATTAGAAACTGACTGCTTAATGATCTGCTCCAGAATCTTTCCGGGTACTGATGTCAGGCTGACTGGGCGATAATTATTTGGGTACTCTTTTTTTCCCTTCTTGAAGATGGGGACAACATTTGCCCTCTTCCAGTCTGCTGGAACTTCTCCCGTCCTCCAAGAGTTCTCAAAGATTATAGCAAGCGGTTCTGAAATGACCTCTGCCAGTTCTTTTAATATCCTAGGATGCAATTCATCTGGCCCTGGAGACTTGAATTCATCCAGTGTGGCCAGGTATTCTTGTACCACCTCTCTACCTATTATGTGCCTCATTTCCCCTGCTTCCTTCCCTGCTCCCCAACCGCCAGGTTGAGTGCTTGTATCCTTCTGGGAAAAAACTGAGGCAAAGAAGGTGTTAAGTAGTTCTGCCTTTTCTCTTCCTCCTGTTAGTAATTCTCCATCTTCTCTGCGCAGCGACCCTATCGCCTCTTTCTTTTTCCTTTTGCTGCAGACATATTTAAAAAAACCCTTTTTATTGTTTTTAATGTCTCTGGCCAGCCTAAGGTCGTTCTGTGCTTTAGCCTTTCTGACCTTCTCCCTACATCTCCTGGCTACTTGCTTAAATTCTTCTTTGCTGGTTTCCCCCCTCTTCCATTTCCTGTACATGTTTCTCTTAACACTTAGCTCAATTTTATTTAATAATTTAAAGAGACTAGACACTAGAACAAACCAGAGTTCCCAGTATTATTGATATCACTAGTCCTTATATTGTTATTATAATGATTACTATTAGGTGATGATTTTCTCTTCGTCATCATCAGAAGGACTGAGGCAGCAGACAGATGCAGCCAACTCTCTTTCTAAGAAGGGACCGTTATCTTAATTGTAAATTGATTGGCATTTGGACAATTGGCAATGATATTATTGGTGAAACATCCGGGAAGTTGTAGAAACTTAACAGAGAAGGAAATTAAACAACATAAAAAGGGAAGTCAAGGATAATAGTGTGAAGTCCTGAACTGAAGTGGGGGCAGGATCAGCTTTTAGAATTTCAGTCTCTTCCTTTTTATTCTTTCCCCCTCCTGCTTTTTTTTTTTTTTTGGCTTTGTAAAAGTCATCGCTATTCCTGTGGTTTGATTAAAATGTATTCCGTTCCAGATGAATGATACAAGAACATCAGGAGATACTTGGTGGGTTGGCTGAAGCCCAGCATACTCTTTCCAAAGGTGCTCAGAAATGCAATTTCAGGAAACTCAAGCAGCAGGACTACCGTGACTGGACCACCGGCCCTAGGATTGGGGCCCCAAAGCCAGGAATGGCCACAGGTGACCCATATCACACCATCTGTTAACAGCTCAGGAGTGTAGCTACAAGGAAAATACGTGCAGGAAAATATGTCCATATTTCATAAGTTAGTCATGATTGTTGCTGTGTTACTTCAAGTGATTTCTAACTCATGGTGACCCTAAGGCAAACTATCATGAGGTTTTCTTGGTCTGAGAGTGTGTGATGCACCCGGGGTCACTCAGTGGGTTTCCATGGCCAAGCAAGGAATTGAACCTCGGCCTCCAGGGTTGTCATCCAATGCTCAAACCACCACTCCATGCTAGCCCTTTCTTCATGATTAGGATCACAGAATGTTAGAGTTGGGAGGGCCATGTAGTCCAACCTACTGCCACAAAGGAGTATACAACTGAAGCCCTCCTCAAATATGCCCATCCAACCTTTGTTTAAAGATTTCCAAAGAAGGAAAGTCAACCCCACTCTATGGGGCTCTTAAAATAAAGAAGTTCCTCCTAACGTTTAGGTAGAATCTCTTTTCTTATAATTGGAAATTAGTTGATTCATCTTCTGGTATCTGGAGCAGCAAAAAACAAGCTTGATTCATCTTCTTCCTGACATCCCTTCAGATAAGTAAGGATCTCATGTTGCCCTTTAGTCTTTTCTCCCCACAAAACAACTACATGTGAACATTATGCAGAATTAGTCCCAAACAGTAAAGATCCCCATCAGGATTCATTTCAATAGGGTTTGTCAGCATTTGAAAAACATGCTTTTTGACTCTCTTGCAAATATTTTTGGATTTTTTTTTGCATCCCTGGTCAGGAGAGGATTTTGGAAAGGAGACTCCAGCCCCCAACTGATATCCTTCAGTGTTTCCACGCAGCACTAACAGCCATGCCTAGCAATGAACCACATTGGCTTACTGGTGTTCCTACCTCATAGAGCTTCATTGAGTTGGTGAAAGATTTCTGGCTCAAAGGAAAGGTCACTCACAAGTAAATGAAAAACCAAGTCCATTCAAGAGATGCCAAGTGGTCACCCTGCAGTCTACAAAAGCAAAAAGGTCCTGGAAAAAAAGAAAGAGATGATTGTTTAAAGTTCACTAGTAATTTATTCAATATATACATTCATGCAGAGAGAGAGAGAGAGAGAGAGAGAGGGAGAGAGAGAGAAATACTGTCCTTGTTTAATTAAAACTATGGCCAGGGGAGAAGGGGGAGGAGTAAAAGACAGAGCAGGCAACAAACACAGGCTGACAGTTTCAATTTTCACTTACAGCTCACTTTCCCCAGATTGATATCCTTCTCCGTTCTGCTGAAGAGACCGCCTTTGCAGCCATAAATCAGTCCTGCACTGAGTTGGCAAAGCTCACTGCCTTACCCCTTATGGAGGCAGGAGTTTGGGTTCGACTGCACATCAAGAGACAGCCGCTCCAGTGAAGTAGGCAAGCCTGTAGACTGATCCACTGGATTGGATGATGGATGGATGGATGGATGAATGGATATAGATAGATAGATATGATAGATAGATAGATAGATGGAGATACATAGATAGATAGATAGATAGATAGATAGATAGATAGATAGATAGATATAGAGAGAGATAGACAGATAGGATAGACAGATAGGAAAGACTGGAGAGAGAAAGAGAGAGATGATAGATGGAGGGATAGATAGATAGATAGATAGATAGATAGATAGATAGATAGATAGAAGAGAGAGAGAGAAAGAGAGAGAGAGAGAGTGATAGATAGATAGATAGACAGACAGACAAACAGACAGATAGGATAGACAGAAAGGATAGACAGGAGAGAGAGAGAGATGAAAGATGGATGGATAGGTAGGCAGGTAGATAGATAGATCTTTGAAAAACACCTACCTGTCTGAATGGGATAAGCCCCTTTGAAATCCCTGAGCATGAAGGGTCTGGTTGTCCTTAGCACCAGGATCCAGTGAAGGAAGAGGAGGAGTTGGGGGGAGGAGAGAAAGGAGAATTGGGGTACAATGACAATTTGGGGATGGTAAAGGTAAGACAAGACACACAGAATTTAATATTCTTTCTCAGGTGGTCAAAGACACGTGAAGATCTATCAGAGAATGAACAAAATGCTATTTGTGGAGTTTTGATTTAATTAAGGATAATAACCATGGATTCATTAAAGGAAGCTGGGACAAGGAGATGAGTACACAATGGCTTGAGGGAGAAATGGATGGGAAGAGTTGATGACAAGCAAAGCCACTGTTCACATAGGCTTTGTGAGAGCACCAAAGAGTTGACCCCATGTGAATTCTTTTTTGCATAATTGCTCATGTTGCTAAGTCCAGAATGTGGTATAGAAGGAAGTGTGGATGGGGCTAAGCAATGTGGGAGGAAGGTGACACTCGAGTTTTGTTTTTAAGCAAGGGATTAATGTTATGCTTAAAGATACTCATGATGCTGATGGTGATGGTCTTCTCCTTGTCTTTCATTCAGGCCATTTCCTGTTAATTTCCCTAGCCCATAGCCTTTGACTTGGCCTTTTTCTGTATGGGGTGGAGTGCCGTTTTGGGCACATGTGTGATGGCACTCACCCATGGAACATCAAAAACATACAGAACAGTAGGAGCTCGACTGCATCCTTCTTTTCTGCAGAATATGCCTTCTTCTAAGAGAAAGAGCAGGCAGCATAGTTTCAGCTCTGAAGCAAAGGCCTGGAGGGATGGAGCTTTATTTCATTCTCTTTCAGAAGGATTTGTGACAAAGCAGTCATGACTCAGACACTTCCAATGCCGCTGGCTGCACTGCACAAGAGAAACCATTTCCTCCAAGAAAAAAGAAAATTAAAATGTGACCCCAGAAGGTAGATACCTGTGAAGAGACCAGAAAGCACAATACTAGTGACAAGGGCCATGGAGGTATTTTTTTTAATTTTAATTAAAAATAAAAAAAACATATTCTTGCTATTCACATATGATCATCTGATGGTACAAAATGAAGAAAAACCAGCAAGTGGAAAATAGTAAGATATGAGTGATTTTAGGGCTTCCCCTACTTCTTGTTTCCAAAGAGGGGAGAATGGTTTCCCTTAGGGTGGGTATCATTAGAAAGATGGGGACATAGATATATTTCTTACAACTTGAATTTGTGACCCACATTGACTGGCATGATGCAATGGAAGTAAGCAGCGGCAATGAATTGATTTTCAAACTTTTAATAAGCAACAGGAACAAATTACTTAAAAAAAAAACTTTCCAAGCTTTGCAAGTAGTTGATATCTTCTTTTCTTTTCTTTTCTCTCTTTCATTTTTTTTTGTAGACTAGAAAAAAATCCTTCTTCTTTTTTAAATGTCCCCAATTGCCACGATGTCAAACTTCCTGTGACCGGCTCCCAGTGCCAACCAACCTTCCCATGGGATGAAGCTACGGCTGTTGCTGGTAGGCAGGAGATACTCACGGACTCCAATCACATCAATATTTCAAGGTGACGTTGAGACTCTTGAAACATCTGTCAAAAGTGATTGTTTTGAAGTGGTGAGTTGACCTCTTCCTACTGCTCACCATTTCCAACCCCCTTTTGTTTCCTGTCCTTGCTGGTGCAGTGTCAGATTTGGGGGCTGGACCCCTGAACTTCCAAAACACCCCATCATCAAACATTTTCCCTCCCTCTGAAACGGACTCCACATTCAGACTGTGAGTGTTTCAATATTTCTCTGTGTGTAAAGAGAGAGAGAGAGAAAGAGAAAGAGAAAGAGAGAGAGCCTGCATGGTGTGGTAAGGTTGGGGAGTGTTGGACTGAGGCCATTTCCACACTAGCCTGTTATAGTGCTGTTACTCCACTTTCAACATCCTATGGAATCCTGAGGTTTGCAGTTTAGGGACGGGCCAATGTGTCCTACCAGTTTCCCTTCAGCTGGGGACATTGGCTGCCTCTTTTCTGGGTTTCTAGAAGCTGGTGATGTTGCCTTCTACAGCTTCATGGCTGGCTGGTGTCTTCTCCAGCCCCTCAGCAATGGCCCACATCTGGAACTATCTTGCAAAATGCATCAAAATCTTATTAGTGTGAATTTTTTTTTCCCAACTAGAAATGACTTCTTTTTATATTTTGAATTTTGTAAAATATATTTTAACCACAGTTACAAGTTTTTCAATAAGGTTACAGAAATGTTACAATATATATCCCCTAATATATTCATATATTCCATAATATAATCAATTATTTAATTTAGCTGTAATGCCTCAAATATTTCCCCCTTTTTCTTCTTCTTTTTATAAATTATTATCCCCTCCTTCCCCCCCCTGCCCCCCCAGGAATGGTCTATTTATTTATTATTGTTCTCATTTACCTTTCATGTGGGATAGCGCCTTAATTATCTTATTTATATCCTCGTACCCCCTTCTCTGTTTTATATTCTCAATCAGTATTCTCCAAATTTTGAACCAAGACTCCTCCTTCAATTGCCCCGTACAGATCCCTCTTTATCAAACAAATAAGCAAACATCATATATTCTGATACATAATATTTTGTGAAATGTGAAGATGCACATCTGGCCCTGGGCAAGAGTGCAGCAGTGTGGGCAAGGCACTTCTAATGATCATTGGGTACTTCTGTTGCACACTGGGGTCTTCAGATGAGCTCAAGTATTTTGTAGCCAGTGTCCAGATGTGCAGAGTGGAGCACATCTGGTATCAATGCTCCTCGCCTATTAAGTCATGGTCTATCAACCACTCTACCATTGCACAATGCATACCTGTATATTGTAATATCATGACAACACCTAGGTGCACATGGACATTGTGGAGCTGCTCAGTTTGATTTTGTACCCATGTAAGGCCACTTACAAAGCTGTAAGTCCCAAGCAGCCAGAAGCTCTAGGTGCTGGGAATGAAAGAGGTGTCTGGAATATTGAACCCTGTGTTGCAGTATTTTGTTGCAAGTCCTCACCTGTGCTACCATACTTCCCAAACCATAGAGAACAGCTCCAGAGAGGATGCTTGGACTCAATGCTCTGAGTTTCTGCCCCCCACTCCACTCTCCTTTTAAAGGGAGAATAAATTTAAGAGTTTATCTCTAATTTTCTCCACTGGACAACGAAGACATGGCAGGCAGATTCTCTCCATTGTATAAATCAATACCTTTTTATCTCAAGCTTGGGCCTTCTGGTAATGAACTACGGAAAAGATGTGGCTTCCCACATGGATGCAATCAGCAAAGAGGTGAACACAACAGCTTCACTCATCCTGATGGCACCGAAAAGGAGGACGCGGAGAGGAGAAAATAGAGACAGTTAATTTGACCCAGGGTGTACAGATTTAGTGTTCCCTCTGCAATGGGTCTGTTTCCGCAGTTATCTCTCCGGGTCCAGCATCCACATCGGTTTCTGGCCTTATTTCCAATCCAGACAAGTCTGTGGGAAACCATTTCCATATTTATAAAGCTACCTGGATGTGCAGAACATGCATGAGGAGATCCGAAAAGCCTATCTGGTTTGCCAGCTGTTCATTCATCATTCCAAAACAGGTGGGGGAAGAGGTAGGAGGAGGTTTCACTGTAGACGTCCTCTTTGGTGAAATTTGCATAATTTTAAAGGGAAATGAGCATTCAAAAAGATGACCCTATATGCAAATCCAGGTGCAAATTTCAAAGAATGAGCAACCATCAAGGAATGAAGAAAGGTGGCAGGACAAACTCACGGTGGAAAGACACATACCGAAGGGACACAGGCAGTTGGTGTTTCCTATATCAGTGGAACGGTGCATCCACTCCAGGGAGAATTCCTTTTTTAAAAAATATTTGTAATTATTTTTATTATAAGAACAGTAAGATAAATAAGTTAAATATATTCACATAGAATCATTTCCTTCTTTTAAACAAAAATCACAAATAAATACACTTTTAATTAAAAAGAAATCTCCCTCTTTTTCCTTCCATCGTCTTGTGATTAAAAAGAATAACAGTAATGAAACCCTCCCTCTCAAAATTTTTCCAGTCTGAACTGAAAAGTCTCGAGATATCTGTTTCCTAGAAGCCAGAGGGTCACAAGGACTAGATTATGAGCCTTGGCTCCCTCCTGTGTTTTAACCTGCAGGTGAGAAAAAGGAACATCTTCCTTGATTTGCAACTGTTAATTACATTCCTTGTTTAAGGTAACAGACACTCTGAAGCAAGCTAACACCTAAGTTCCTGTTGGATTATCACATCCTCTCTGAAAATGATAAACAGATTGGGAAGTTTAATGTTGACTGGGACAGTTTAATGTTGATAGATGCCAGACAGAGAGGTTGTGCTTTGAACTAAGTGTTAATTGTTTTCTGAATGTTTACATGAGGACACCCACCTGTTTAGTGCATATAAGGTGGGCGTGGGGAAACGTGTCTTCTTTCACTTTGGACCTCTACAAGATGTTGACCTATTTCTGCTGCAGAAATAAACCTTGCCCAAACTCCTTGCTCATGTTGCTTTGCTAATCTGCACTCTGTCTGAGCAATGAATCTCACTCTTGTGACAGTCTGAAGTAAAACCTGGAATGGATTCAGGATCCCACTGACATGGAAGCCACCAGCAGCTGCTGATGCATGCTTTGCAAAGCTTCCCCTGGACGCTCTCAAAGCTGGGATTCCCCAACAGGGTATTGATGTACTACAAACTCTTGAGACAATGTCATGCCTGTAGAAAGAGCGTGCCAATTTGTTACAGACATGGCAGTTTAAACTTTGGGTCCAAATGAATCACTATGGCAATGGATACAGCCAGAATCATCTCTGGCCCAGAAATATATTTGGACAAAAAGGATAAAACACACGACTTTGGACTAGAATGCCAGCTGCCTTAGGCAGCTGCTGGGATTGGCATGGAGGATTACAGAACAGAAAGAAAATGGATGCTTACAATGTGTGTCCCAGTTTAGGCAGCAAAGCAGACAGATCCAACTTATGAGTGTGCCAGACATCTGATATTTATGACCCATGTAGCTTCAGCTTCCTGTAGTCCTCCCATTTCCTTTCTTATTTAGCCTTAAAACCAAACTTTGAGGTAGATCTTTGTGACTTGTAGAAGACGGCTGACTTCTAGGGCTACCCAGATTTTGCAAGACATTTAGACGAAAGATTCTTGGTGGTTCCAGTGATCTCTAATGGCTCCTAGGTCAGTGGGACAATGCATTCCCTCTGGGTTTTAGAAGGAACTTAAAGAACCTTTCCAAGGTGTTGAACTTATTGCCATGTCCTACCTGGAGGAGGCCTTCACTAATGGCAAAGGGAAAGAGGAGAGCCCAGATAGTAGTCACCAGTCAGACTCAGAAGAGGTTGGCAGATCTGCTCTGGGAGCAGAGCCTGGGTCATCTCAAGTGGATCCTGAAGAGCAGCAGTCAGAGATACAGCATTCTTCTGAATGAGGAATATTAAAGTGGCAGCGACAAAAGACCAGGATATGCCTTGGTATGTTTTAAATAGGAAATGCTGGGATAATTAGGCCAGCTGTGCTGATTTATAGCAAACTATAAATACAGTCAGCCAAAAAACCATCTCTTTGCCGCAAGACAACTTCTCCCTCATCTCTGTCCTACTTTGGCTATATTTCTTGCTCTCCCATTTCTTGGTCTTCACCTTGCCCCTTGGACTGTTCTCTCCAGTGACTTCCTTCCTGGTTTTGGACCCTTCTCTGACTACTTTTGATGCTCAGTCCCTAGAATGTGTTCACCATATTTCTGCTCTTATGGTTCTTCTGGTTTTGACCCTGTTCTGACATGACTTCTCCATTTTTTTGTTCTATTGAATGACAGGTTCCATCTCCAGAACCCACACCACATTGAAATGGGGTACACATCTGGTGGAATAAGGTTCAGAACCTTGGATAGTTTCATTAAATTTCAGACTAAAAGCCAGAGAGGATACACTACCCCACTGACATAGAAGCCACCAGCTGCTGGTAGTGAAGCACTCCACCTGTCCAGTTCTTTGTAACCAGAACTTGGTTGAAGTTCTGCTCATTCAATAGACATGTCCCTGGTTCTTCTCTGCTTAAGGAGCATTCTCTTCCTTTTCTCAAGGCAGTTCCTAACATGATTCCATGCTTGGGAGAGACCATCCCTCTGCTGTAGGCCTCTCCCTTTGCATTTTGAAGGTTCCCGGTTGAATCCACAGCACTAACACTATCTCGGATTGCCTGTGATGGATGGAGAGCACTTCCAGGTCAGAGGGCACCTCTGTCAGCTGAAGCCTGAGCCCAGTCCCTGTCTCTTTGCAAATTAAGCGCTACCAGTATTGCTTCCCACATGCCAGACAAGAAGAAATAGTGACCCAGAGTCCCAGACTGTATGATCTACAAGACTGCCGCTTCTCTTAATAGCAATTTACGGCCCCTGATGCTTAATAAATCAGAATGTGAAAGCTCTCCTGTTCGCTTATCAGGAGGCTACACTTACTGTACAAGCATGCATGGAGCCAACTGGCAGTAGGGTAGTCATTCATTCCCTCCAAGCGAGAAGGAGCTGCTTTAAAAGGAAAGGGCAGGTTTCAACAGCCAAGGCTGCCAAATTAAGTATGTAAGGAGAGCGGGAGGTGCTCCCAATGCTCAATATTTTCAAAACCCTCTATGCAGTAACACTGAGTTTGAGCCACTATAAATAATCTACTCGTGGACTGAAACTGGTGATGTTGGGCAGCTCTGATACCGCTGGAACCATTCTGGGTTTTAGTCAGAACTGTAATGGAATATCCAAGGTGCTGAGACTCGCTTGGTGGGGCAGAGTTCAGTGTCATTATTGTGGGTCTGTTGTTGTTAGGTACTGTCAAGTTGACTCTACCTCGTCTTTTTTTTAGTGAAAATATTTCCCCAGGGTAGGTTTGCCATTGCCTTCCTCTGAGGCAGAGAGTGTGTGTCCTACCCTGGGTTATCCAAGGGATTTCCAATCTCCCAAAGTCTCCCAGAGCCCTACCCCAAGCCAAGAGTCTATTTGAAAAGGAGAGGCAGTGTATTGTAGTGGTTTGGGTATTGGGACCCTGAGAGACCAGAGTTTGAATCTCTGCTCAGCCATGGAAACCCATGGGATGACCTTGGGCAAGCCTGTCTCTCTCTCTCTCTCTCTCTCAATCTCTCTTCCAGCCTGAGCAAAGGACCTTGGCAAATCTCTTCTGAAGAAATCCCACCAAGGAAACCCTATGTTGTCGTAAGTCAGGGTCTACTTGAAGACCAGAGGCAGTGTGATGAAGTTCTTTGAGTGTTAGATTAGAACCCCAGGAGACCAGGTTTTGAATTCTCCTTCTCAGCTGTGGAAATGCACTGAGCAACCTTGGGCAAGTCACACACTCTCTCAGCCTCACAGGAACACCATGGCAAACCTCCTCTGAATACATCTTGCCAAGAAAGCCTCATGACAGGGGTTGCCATGACTCAGGGTTGACTCAGTGACAGGAAACAAACAAGAAATCAAATCAAGAAAGAAACAGAGGATCAAAATTTGGGGAAAAAATCCTTTTAATGATGTAAATTTAATGAGTGAAGTAATGGCAGAGAATTACAGGGAACCTGTGGCAGAATGTGGCCTCCATGTTGAGGCCAGCAGCAAGTCCCTTCTGGGTTTCAGTACAAACTTTAAAAGGTGTCTCCATGATGCTGAACTCTCTCTTCCAAAATAAGTTCAGTGATTTGGAAAGCACCTTCAAAATGTGAGTTAAAATCTAGAGGAGATTTGTCACCTCAGTGACAGAGAAGCCATGGAACCAGCCTTGCTTTGGAGGTTGTGACCTCTTTTTAGCTGGAGGTCTTTCAGCAACGTCTGGATGGAAATCCATCAAGGGAGGTTCACTTTCATCCTGCATCATAAATCATGCATCAAGCAGGTGGTTGGACCTTTCCAGTGTGAATCTTTTGTTACTCCGTGACCTATTCTATTGCATGTTTCCCACCCCCTTCGGTGTGAATGATAATCTCTGGAACAGTGGTTACTTACTGTGAATGATCTGTGAGCACGTGCTGTCGTGTTCTTCTGAATAGATGTGACATTAAAGATCGTCATTATTAGTCATCGATCACCATTTGTTGCCGGGCTCCCCTCGCGAGGATGCGGCCGGTGCCACACTCAAAAAATGATGGATGTGGCATTTTCTAAGAGCCTGAAAATGTTAACATTTGAAAATGCATAATGTGAGCGGGTGAGACATCTTCGCTCAGATGTGGGGAAATACAAACAGTGATTTAAGCCTTCAGGGAAAGAGAGTTTGGAACACCTCATCGTTTTACAGTTTTTTCCCCCTTTTAATATGCTCTTTCAGAAGCTGAGAACTCCTTCTTGGTTCAACATAAGTAGATTTCTATATCATCTCTGTGCCTAAACCAAGTAGACATTTTAATAGATTTTGGGAAGTTACCTTTAAGGGGAATTAATATAACAGAGTCTAATATTCTATGTCAGAGAGCCAGCACAGTGTAGTGGTCTGAACGTTGGACTACGATCCCAGAGATCAGGGTTCAGTTTCCTGTTCAGCCATGGAAACCCCCTGGTAGACCTTGGGTGCATGACACACTCTCAGCTCCCAGAAAAACCCATGCTAAGTTCACCTTAGGGTTGTCATAAATGACTTGAAGGTGTACAATAACAACTTAACCAACTAAACTTTTCTGACTCGACCCCCCCTCAATTCTGACAGAAATATCATTCAACAATGCTCCAGACACCAGCAGAGTGGGTCTCCTTCTCCCAACGCAGGTCATGCCAGGTGAAGTGGTGAGGATGGGGAGTTACTGTCATGGTGACTGTGTCACACTGACAATTAAATAGCCATTGTGAATCCACAACTGATGGAGTATAGTGCTTCTAAATAAATAAATAAACACTCAGTACTGATTCCAGTAACGAGAGGTGCTCTTGGAGCTATTCCAAACTGACAAAATACATTACTGACTTTACCATAAGTAAGATCCCTATAGTGGAATTACAAAAAGTGGCAGTGCTTGGAACATGACACATTATCCAACTATACCTTATTGATTCCTGGATTTTTGGACAGAACGTGATTACTGATGGTCCAAAGGTCCAGTCAGTAACACCTGGTAGATTGAGACTGAGATTGTGATGATGATGGTGATGATGAAGTCAGTAACAACACCAGGGACAGCAAGAAGGTATTATTAGATCTTTTTGTGCCACCCCACGGTCCCAGTGCTACTAGTAGTTCCAACACGAGCAGGTCCATTAAAACAATGTGACTGAACACACAAGTAAATCCAGTTGACTTGTTGGGTCTGGTCTAGTTGAGTATGTTGCCATAGTAAAGATAACTGAACATCAAGTGTCCAATTGGCCAGTGTGGGGGAACACCATTCTGGAAAGGATGAATTGTCCATTAAAGTGACCAGTCATAGCTCTTCTAAATAATGATAATGAGGAGGAGGGGAAAGAAGAGGAGGAGGAGGAGGAAGGAGAAGGAGAAGGAGAAAAAACAATTAGTTTTCTCCCCCATGAGAGGGGAAAAAAACGAGTCTTCCTATCCAGCATTCTCTCTATATTTGAATGTCCCAAAGGTAGTCTGGGAATCATTCCATGGAGCTACATTGAAGAATCATTCCATGGAGCTACGTAGCTACATTGAAGAAATGCAATGAAACCTTGCACTTGTGTTGTGAAGATGAGCATCTGGGGCATTTCTGACATGCACTGGGCATTCCGTTGTGTTCCGGATGCATGCTGTCAAGGGGAGGGTCTGGACGCACACTGGGGAGTACATTGGACCATGATGTGTCTGCCACCCCAGTGGTGGTTGCCGAGCAATGGATGCCTGTACATTGTAACACTGCGGTCAGCTCCTTGGGGAACCAGATGTGACAAAACTACTCAGTTCAATTCTGCACATTTATGAAGGTGTTGAGTGCCCAGCAGAATGCAAACCTTGAGAGAGAGATGGATGGAGGGATGACGATGAAGCACCAGCTACGCAGGCATCCAAGTGAAACTTGAACAAATTAAGCCCTTCCCTTTCCATCCGTTCGCGGCTCTGGCGAATTGGTTTTCTCCTTGCCTACCTTTTGATCCCGCCTGTTTGAAGGTGTCCAGAGGTATATTTAAACAGCACCACCGACAACAACTCTGCCAGTTGCTTCTAATAAAAACAGTTCTGTTGGAATAATGCAGTCTCTGGGAGACAGGGTGTAATATGGTTAAATGCTTTTACAATCCGCCATTAAAGTAAGTGGATGGAAATTCATAAAATATTTATAGAGATTGGAGGAGAGAGGGAGAGAGGGAAGGAAGGAGAGAGAGAGAGAGAGAGAGGGAGAGAGAGAGCGGGGGCACATCTGAAAGGCTTGTTCATGTTGCTGCTCAGAATGCCAAACAGCTAATGGGAGAGATGGATCTGATACAAAGGAGCACCCGGCGCCGAATACGCGGCTCTGGCTGCAAAGAGAGTCTGGATGTCTTGCATAATCCTCTTGACTCGGATCAGGACTTGGTATGTGTCTTGTGCCTGTAACTCCCACAAGAGCTGCCTTGGAAAGTCAACGTCTTCTCAATTGCTTGCTAGACCTCAGAATCCAAAATGCCCTCAGCCATGTTGTAGGTGATTCTACATCTTCTCATGCAACACAGAAGAAGCTTGTGGTTTTTGATTTGTTTGTTTTGGCTGCCCCAGAGACTAGAACATGAATGGGTTCAAATTACAAGAAAAGAAAATTCACCTAAACATTAGGAAGAAGGTTTTTTAAAAAAATTTAAGAGCTTTTTGACAAGGGAATAGACTGACTTAGGGGACTTTACTTCTTCTGAGGTCTTTAAACAGAAGTTGGATGAGCATTTCTCAGGAGTGCTTTAGTTGTGTATTCCTCCTCAGCACGGGTTTTGGATTTGGTGGCCCCATGATTCCATGCTTCTAAGGTCCTACACTGAGCTTGTGTGATATAATGAAATGTGCTACACAACTCTTGCACTGAATGACAATGTGACACAACTGAAGACATCAAATGCACAACTAAAAGTGCAGATGCATCCAAAGGTACAATCGCACAATTCTGCTTCCACAGTCCGGAAATAACGCATATCTTTTGCATTGAATAAAAAAGTCCAACCACTTATGGAGGGAGACTTACACAACAGGATTCCAGCTCTAATCTTATCTCTGGATCCCAATATTGTGATTGTTGTTGTCTTCTCCTCCTCCTCCTAACTCAGGGCAGCTGGTTTAGAATAGCTGCAACAAATATAGCTAAAAATTCACAGCTTACCACAGTTAAAAATGTGGCTAAACTATCAAAGAACTAAAGCCTGTTAACCTCTTCCCTACAAGTCATTAGAAAGAAAGGAGCAAATAGCAAATCCAGCACATTATGCAAAGCCCTTTTCCTCTTGTGCAATCAATCTTCCAAGGCCTGCCAAAACAGAACAAAACAAAGTCTTCACCTGCCTATGAAAGGCTAAGCAAGTGGATGCCAGGTAGGCAGGTAGGGAGTTCCAGAACCTGGGAGCAGCCACTGAGAAGGCCTTCTTCCATGTTCTCACCAGAGGTACTTGTGCGGGTGGTGGGACACGGAGAAGGCCTACTGCAGAAGATCTAAAAACCCAGGCAAGATCTCAAAACATGGATTTAAGCCATCTAGAGCTTTATACGTTGTTCTATAGGGCTGTTGCAAGGATAAAGCAGGGGAACCAAGCATGTTCCTCTGAATCTTCTTGAGGAAATGTAGAGTAATGAGTTGAAATAATTCCTTCTGTGAGTCTGGGCATGGTGGAGTAAAAGCTAGAAGCAGCATGGTGTCCTCTCCATATTTCTTCCCAGTAGAAACTGCCTCTCTTCAAACAGTGCAGAAAGAGTGAAACAGCTCAGTGAAGTCGGTGCCGGCAATTCTTCATACTCCCCTGAGGCTTTCTTGCTCACACCCCTGGGGGAAAGGGGCAGCCTGGCAGTTTGAGAGACACTGTTCTAATCCATCCTTTCAACCCCCATGCGAGGAATAAAACTGCTCATCCCCCCCAGAGCTGTAACTACCAGGGTCGGGAGATAATCGTTCCTGCTGTGTAACTGAGTTTCCCTTCCCCGGATAAGATGACAGAGCCCAGAAAGCTGAGACCAACCTCTTGGCTCCATCCCGGCGTGTCACGCCATAATTAGACTCAAATGCGCTGTTGGTCTCGTGACGAGCTGCCCTGTGTTTTTGTGAGTGCTTCAGTGAAAATTCAAGAAGTGCAAAAACAAAAAAATAAAAAATAAAAATGGAACAAATCACAGCTTGGAAGGTGCCAGAGAGCGCTGGGTGTGAGCCAAGAGAGCTACTTGCAAAGAACAAGGCAAACAGTAATAATCCCAAGACAAAAATACATGCCGTACTATATATAGGACAATGTCAATTGCCTTCTATTTTTAGCCCATGATGCCAAAATACTTGTTTTAGCATTAAAGCAGGGGACCGATTGGCCACATTATGAGTTCTGTGTTCTCCTACGCAACCCAGCATTCTTACTGTGCCCTTAATACCAGTTCAGTGCATATAAGGTGCAAAGGGAGCAGCCTTGGAAGTCCTGCACCAGGGAACCTGGTAGTTAAGCCCTTATGTCTAACTTTTGGAGCTGCTGGGTGTCTATTTCCAACTGTTTAACTGGAAGTGAAGACCCATGGATGCCATCTGTGCTACAGTACCAAGCCACCTGGTCCCTGACTCATCTGACTGTCCAAAGATGCCAAGCTCAGCTGAAGACATTCTGAGGTGCTAAAATAGATCTACCTTAGACAGAGCGCAAGGGCTGGAAGAGACAACGAGGACTGTCGAGTCCAACCCCATTCTGCCATGCAGGAAGACATATCAAAGCATTCCCAAAAGATGGCCATCCAGCCTCCATTTAAAAACCTCCAAAGAAAGAGACTCTATCATTGCATTGTTGTTGCTGTTGTGTGCTTTCAAGTCTCTTATGGAGACCCTACAGCGAACCTATTATGGGGTTTTCTGAAGGCCAAGAGTATATGTACCCAAGATCACCCACTGGATTTCCATGGCCAAGCAGGGAATGAAACCTTGGTCTCCAGGGTCCAGTGCTCAACAACTGCACCATCCTGACTCTTGATCCTGACATGAACCACTTCAAATGTTTTAGTCCAACACCCTTACAATTATTATATTGATAGCAGTAATTAGGTTCCAGGGGTGTATTTGATCTGGGCAGTTTCCTCAACTTATATGTCAAGGCCTTGTCCTCGGCTGTTTACCTTCCTCCTTAACACAACCGTGGAGATTACTTGTGACCGAGGAATGAATCCAAGTGTCAATCCCAATCAATCTCCTGAAATGGCCTTTGTGTGTGTGTGTGTGTGTGTATGTGTGTGTGTGTGTGTGTGAGGACTTCTACTGGTCTGCAATTTCTCATCCAAGACAGTAAACATTTCAACACCTGACAGTTTCCTGTCGATCTGAACAGCTCCGTGTCTTGTTTCTGGAATGTCAACCTATCTGGAGTGGCAGAGAGAGAGAGAGAGAGAGAGAGAGAGAGAGAGAGAGAGAGAGAGAGAGATGTGTGTTTCTTTTACCTCATGCTCAGAACTCAAATAACAAGGCTAGGAAGGGAGGAAGAGGTAGATGCCTCCGTAATATCTTTCTCCAGAGCAATGTCAGGAGTGTAGTTATGGGGGCAGAATGCAAGTATTTTCCCCCACATAAGAATTCTATTACTCTGTGGAATTTCCCCTCAAATTTCTAGCCCTGCAGTAAGAGAAACACTTGAAATTATGGATTTTTTCCGCTCAGAATCCCCAAATTTCTCCAAAGGGTCTCCAAGTTTCTAGAACTGCAAGGAGGGAAATATTTATCCTATTCCGCCATGGAATTTTCCTCCCCAAGTCCCCAAATTTCCCCAAAGGCTCTCTAAATTTCTAGCACTACAATGAGGGAAACACTGGAATTTATTCATACCTAGAATTCTTCTTCTTGATGACAGGTTTTTATTTTTAATTTCTTCTATCCTCTCTTTTTCCTAAAATTGTGAGTCAAAGTGGCTTACAATTTAAACACGGAACATAGACAGAGACCTACAAGGAAATGAAGATCAAAATAGTGAGATTTCAAAAGGTAAGACACGCCATGCGTATTAGCGCCAGCACTATGTTTTGACATGTGCTCATCTCTGAGAGTTTAAATCTGATATTCTCAAGCCAGTTGAAATGGCTATGACTTTTCCAAGGCTCTCCCCTCCAAGCCGGGCAAATTCCGATCCTGAGTCGTGAAGGGAAATAGCTCTATTTATACTCAAAATGCCACTTCTGAATGATCACAAACAGCAGGTAGGTCATCACTTCATTTAGGAATCGCAGTCCGGCTCCAATTATGCCATTGGAGGATGTGATTCAGTGCTGGGGACTTCATCTAATCAAACAAAAGAGAGAGAGAAAGGTAGGATGGGGCAGAGGAGTGAAGGGAGACCATGTTTTCTTAGCTGGTGGCATGCTTCATTTGGGCTTCATTTCAAAAGAACCCATCTTCTGTATACATGCAAGATGATCAAAGGTCAGGAAACCAAGCCTGATGAGAGGAATGACTTAGGGGGCTGGGTATATTTAGCTGGGAGAAGGGAAGACAGAGAGGTGCCATGATAGCTATGTACTCAATGACCCATGAGTCGCCTTTCAACTCTAAGATTCTATGTTTCTATGAAATATCTGAAGAGACGTTGAAGATGGAGCAGGCTTGTATTCTGCTGCCCCAGAGATTAGAACATGAAGGAGTAGATTCAAATGCGAAGGAAAGAGATTCTTTCTAAACATTAGGAAGAACTTCTTTACTGTATGAGCTTTTTGAGAGTGGAATAGGCTTGCTTGTAGGGTGGTAAGTCTCCATCTTTGGAGGTCTTCAAAAAGATCTTGGATGACCACCTTTCAGGAGTGCTTCATCTGTGTATACCTGAATGGCAGAAGGCAGTTGGTCTAGATGTCCCTTGAGTCTCCTTCTAATTCTAAGAATCTATGATTCTACAGATTCATTTCTTACCATGTGATGTATTTCTATTGACTGCATTGTGTGGCTTCTTGAGTCCTGTTTAAATCCAACAAGGGTCTAGTAAGTGCACCTACAGTCCACAGGAATGGACAGAAGGAAAACCAGACCATACAGGGCTTCTATGGAAGTAGAGTGTGGTCCAGGATGTCCAAAGTTTGAAGGGACTTTCACACCGCAGGAAGAAAATTACTAGAATTACCTGTTCCTTTGGGAATTAAATCAGTGAGGAATTACATCTCTATTCCTGACTCATAGAAACAAACGATAATGGGACATATCTACAACCTCTTATTAGAACACCTCAGTTCCATATTCATAGCTCCATCCATCCTACAGGATCTTGGGATTTGTGAACTGGCCTGGGTGTTGCGACTCTCAGCTAGAGACCTCTAGTGGACGTCACTTTGAACTGCAGCAGTGGAAATTTATACCAGAGATTTCTAAGTACCTTCCTAAACTACAAATCCCAAGATTCAATAGGACTGAGCCATGTCCATTCAAATAGTACAAAATGCTGTGATAGAACCAGACACACTTTACCATGTTGAATCTTTTGAGCAGTTTAGACAAAGGGTAGGAGGGGCAAACCAGATTTATTTCAGTCACATCCAGTTCTCTCATTTCTCTGCTACTAGGACTTCACATGCAGGTCACACAAGAGAGTTCTGAAGCCCGTGGGTGTCACTTAACACAACTGCCATGCTTCACATTCTGATCCCAGAAGTGTCAAGACGTCTCCTTGCTGGATGCTACCCTTCACTTTGCAGATGATGGAATGGCTGGTGTCCATGAACTCCGCACAGACTTTGGTGCACTGACCCAGGGATCCAGTCTGGTCCAGCTGTTTGGTGGCTCAGGCAGCCTGATGGCTACATGTGGCTCATGTCCATGGTAGAACAGTGAAGGAGAGGCCAGTATAGAGGTCATCTTGAGGCCTACAGGCGAGATTCATGGACAGATTCTGAGGTGCAAGGTGAGTGACCGGATCCCCAGAGTTGGAACTGTGAGGCCAGTTTGGTGAAGAGAACCATCACAGTGGGACACGGAGCACAAAAACAAACAAACAAACAAACCCTATGGATAGAAAACATGAGCAATTTTTGAATGCTGTACAAAATCTGGAACTCAAGGAATGGAATGAGAGCAACTTCTTTAATCCATTAGTTGCACTACTGGAAAAAGATGGATAATTCAGAGCTCCAACATGTGAGGAGAAATCCACTTGAGTCTGAAATATTCCTCGCTTACACATCTGCGTCAACTTGGACATTAAGTATTCCATCCCTGCTCAGGGGGAGAGAGTGTTTGCCATCTACAATTCTATGCACTCAAGTTTCTATGTGAAAGTGGGTCTCCGTTGCTTTGTTTGAGCCTGGGGACTCTGTTTGAGAACACGAGCTCCCCTACTCCATTTCCCGGTCCCTGAAGCTGAAGCTGGCTCACTCTCTTATCCATATGAGAAACACCACTTGCACAACATCGGGTTGTAAAACCTGCAGCGTTGGAAGGCTTCCCAAATCAAGGGCGTTCAGAGAGTAGAAAGTTTGGGATAACGCTGCCCGAACATTTGCTGAACTTTTTAAATGCAGATGCAGTCCTAGGCATGCTACCCGCATTGTTTTAGTGTGCACTGGTGTGCGGCAAATGGCTGAAAGAGTTCCTTTTCTCTCCTTGTAATCGGCACAGTTTCCTGCATTCGTTAGCATCCGTAACTACACTTCTGAATATATATGTACGGATTTCTCTATTTGTTTTGCAAGCCTTTGGGGCATGGTTTCCCTGACGCCACCCAAATTGGATCCCGTGGGGGTTTCTGTACCATGCAAATCACTCATTCTGGTCTGCTTTGGAAAGCAGATCAACTCCTAACAGATATGGGTGTTGGCACCACTGGGTAGCAATCCATTGCAGTGTTCTCCATTTTGAATACCATTGTGCACTTTTTTTTTGGTAATGTGAGCAGAGACATCTCTCTCTCTCTCAATCTCTCTCTTCTGTTTCAGGCGACTTCCAGTTACCGGCATTAATGAGCACAGCTGATGGGCGCTTATCCAGGGAAATTGAAATAAAAATTTGAACAAATCTACACTAAGAAAATGTTACATTTATCCAACGGTATATTACCAGCTGGTATGGAGATTTATTAATATCTCGCCGTATTAAGGTCATAAATCAAAAAATCCAAGACCTCATTGCTGGCCCAGAGAAAATTGCTTTCCTGTGACATATGGTGCAACCTTCAAACTTCTAAATTAATAAAATTCTTGCCAATGTGCCCCCCCAACCCCCACGAGAAAGAGAGGAAGGTAGGAGGGAGAAGAAGAAAGAAATCAAGGGGTTATTTTTTTTTTTAAAAACCTCATGCATTACTTTTATGGAGGTGGTTAAGTACTCACAACCTTGGGGTCAGAGGCACAAGCTAAAAGTTTATGGCAAAATTTAAAGGGAATTAGTGTCAGGTTTTTAATATCCCAGAGTGCAAACTGATCCAGGAAGAGAGCAAGTTGTGCTCGATCTATCAAGGCGTGCCATCAAAACAACACTTTTACAATGCATATGAGAGACAAAAAGTAGTTGCATTTAAATTTTCTTTTTATTCTGTGCTGTAATCCCTGCCAAAGTCTTTCTTTGTGTGTTTTGCAGCACAACGTGTGCCCCTCGCCAAGACTGGTCACAAATTTCCTGTCCTGCTTCTTGTTCCCAAACTTTTTCACTTGCCTTTGATTCTGCATGACCTTAGCTCGAAGTTCAGCATATCTGGACAACTGGCCCTTTATTTGAGGGAATGTCTTCTTTGGGAAAAGATGGGGACCAACTTGGGAGGACATACACTTCTCTTTGCCTGATATGCTAGTTTTCAACAAACACATATTTAGCCACATATATAAAAAATATCACTATCACATTATGCTTTTCCACCATTGTAGGTACAAATCTGGCCAGAATACGAAGCCATGGCTGGCCTCTAATACATTTTGCTCCTTGCTATTAATCTTACCAAAGGGAACAAATGGTGATACCAGCCTAAACTCTATTGATAGTCGTGGGTAGACCTGTTGAATCAATGGGATTTACCCATGGGTTGACTCACCATTCAACAATGGATTCAATGGGTCTACTTTAATTAAAAATAATCAACTGAAGTCTGGTTGTGGAGTTGGATCTAGGTTTAAATCTAAATTTAATTGCAAGTTTCACTGCTCATAGAATTGTAGAGTTGGAAGAGACCACAAAGGCCATACAGTCGAACCCCATTCTGCCATGCAGGAGCACATCATTGAAGCATTTCTGACAGATGCCCATCCGACTTCTGTTTAAAAACCTCCAAAGAGGGAGAAACCACCACACTCCAAGGCAGAGTATTCCACTGTCAAACTGCTCTTGCCACCATGAAATTCTTCCTAATGTTTAGGTGTAATCTCAGCCCGAACTTTGAAGCCCCTGCCCCATGTCCTAGTCTCTGGAGCAGCAGAAAACAGGCTTGCTTCATCCTCCATATGACATCCCTTCAAATACTTAAACATGGCTATCATGTTGCCCCTTAATCTTCTCTAGGCTAAACATACCCAGCTCCCTCAGCCACTCCTCAAAGGGCTTCATGGTTTCCAGGCCTTCTACCATGTTGGTTGCCCTCCTCTGGACCCATTCCAGCTTGTCAATATCCTTCCTGAACTGTGGTTCCCAGAACTGGACACAGGATTCCAGGTGGAGCCTGACCAAAGCAGAATAGAGTGGTAGGAACACTTCCCTTGACCTAGACACTATGCTTCTATTGATGCAGACCAGAATTTGGAACCAATGTAACTTCGCTGTTCCTTCACCCACTCTTTCTCTATTGGCCCATTTGTTGGTTCAGTTGACCACCTTACTTAATTAGGAATGTGGTCATTACTGTTGGCATTTTTCAACTGTGGTCTGGAGGAGGCAGAAGTTGCTCCTTCTTTCCAATGGAACAGCTGGGCATACTCCTTTAGTCAGTCAGTGATGGTAGTGTATGAAGCTGCATGCAAGAAATGTACCTGGCTTCCCTTTGTATGGTTGGAAAAAAGTGTTGCAAAAGGAGGCATTGGTTGCCTTCTTGTGCAGTACTTGAGAATGGACTTCCTTGCACTCGCAGAGCTACAACAAGTGCTAACTCCCCAAGAAAATTCTGCTCTGTGAGTCCTTGTTGTCAGAAAGTATCCTGATTTTGAATCCCTGGCAGAGGCTAAAATTACACTCCTGTACACTATTACCTGGGAGAAGGGGTGAGGCAGAATTTAATTCAGCCTATATATTTTAAGCACAGTGACCTAATTAGCACATCCCAGCCTAACATTGAAACTGGAATGCTGCTCTCCTTTAGTTTTTACCTGTCTTTACATCTCAGGTTAGAAATGCCTGAGGGAGAGAATGGCATGTAATAATATGCATTTTAGGGAAAATTGCATACAAAAACATATATTTTAGGGACAGCTGAATATAGAAATAAATGTGATTTTGTGCCTTTTTTTCCTTAAATCTCAGACTGATGCAGAAATGAGATTAAGTTGACATATGACTGAACACATGTGAAACCAACATGGATAAGAAATTGACTAATTGATTTCTCTCTCCTTGGGATGAAATCCCATTGAACCAGAAAGAACTTACCCCTAAGTAGGTATGTATGGGAGGAGCTCAATGTATGTAAATCACTTAGATTCAAATATCTGTTACATATAGGCGGCCTGGCTTCCTCTGAACAAGAGAGGTAAGTGAGAAGGAGACCATGGAAGGAATGAGTTGCAAGTAATGTCCTTGTTCTTGTTATGTACTTTGAGTCATTTCTGATTTATGGTGACCTTAGGGCAACCCTATCATGGGATTTTCTGGGGCTGAGAGCGTGTGACTCACCCAAGCTCACCCAATGGGTTTCAATGGCCAAGCAGGGAATCAAACGCTGGTGTCTAGGCTTGTGGTCCAACGCTCAAGTCACTACACCGATCTGAAAACTATATAGAATCATAAAGTTGTATATTTATGCTATTACAATGCTTATATTGAATGTAGTAAATATAAGCTTCTGCTATGTTATGTCTAACCAATACTATCCAAATCCCACTGTTGAAAATCTCCGCCAACTGCTTCTCAAATACTTTATAACCTTGTCCGATTATCTCTTAAACTTGCCCAAGTGGCTCTGTGGAATCTTAAGGGGCACTGAGATCGATGATGTATCTCTTTGATAGGAACCATCAATTGTGAGTCCCAAATAGAGTATCCCTATTCAGTCCACGACAATTACTTATTCATTGACTTACCTCATTAGTGGTTAGTAAGGCTCTTCCCTGTTCAGGCCTTGAAATGGAGAGTTAGGCTCATTCTGCAACATAGAAACCTGTTATTTTTTAATAGCTTGTGGGGAAGGGAGAAATAATTTTTTAAATCCTCTGTTTAAAAAAAAAAAAGGCGAGATCTGTAAGCCGAGGGGAGGCCTCTTTTTCTGCGATTGATTCCAGATGTCAAGAATCGTTAGCCATTTGGGTTCTTACGGAAGTGTCAAGCGGGGGACCCAGGGTGGATAATCCCTCAACCCCTAAATCATTTCCCCAGCAAACGTAATCTCTGAGTAGCAAAGTCATTCTTGGAAGCCTGCCAGCGTCTTGGGCTGAAGCCTGTCAAAGGAAGGCACCCCTCCCTCATCTTCTGATGCAAATTGCTTGGCACAGCTGAAGACGGCTGGCTGGTGGTTTTGGAAAAGGTGCCGAGTCGGCATCTTTTCAAATGTATCAGTGTGTGGGTTGAAAAAGAGGTACCCTAAGTGTGATGAAGCAATTCAGTACTCCCAAGGGAAATCTGTTGAGCAACCAGTGCTTCAAGGAAGACATGCTCAATGTTCTCTAGTTTCAGTTTTAGAGTGAATGTAGGTCTTTAGGGCCTGGATTTTGGTGACATTCTCAACTTGAGCAGTTCCATGGAATCAGTGGTGGACCACTAGTAGACCAATGTAATCTATATTGTTGTGTACCTTCAAGTTGCTTCCAACTTCCAGAGAATCATAGAGCTGGAAGAGACCACAAGGACCATCGAGAAGATACCACAAAGGTCATAAAGTCCAACCCCATTCTGCCATGCAGGAAGACACCATCAAAGCAATCCCAATAGATGGCCATCCAGGCTCGGTTTGAAAACACCCAAAGAAAGAGACTCCATCACTATCCAAGGCAGCATCTCCAACAAAGGCAAACCCTAGAGCCATAAGTTTGGTGCAGCAGTCTGAATGTGGAGCTACAACCCTGGAGACCAGGGTTTGTGAATAATAGTGAATAACAGCGAATCATAGACTCATAGAGTTGAAAGTGCCATCTTGTCCAGTCCCCTGCCGTGCAGGAATACGTAGTGAAAGCACTTCTGAGAGGTGGAATATTCTTTCTGTCCCAGCCACACAGGTAAGTTCCACTCTCCTTGCTGTGATAATCTCCATTTTGTTTTGTTTTTTCTTTTTCTCCCTGGAGAACTCAGGCAGGCCATTTCCGCTTAGCCATAAGCAAAACAAGAGCAAAAATTATAAACGCAGAACGTAAGGTAAAAGCGTGCCTTACCCATAAATGAAGTGAGCAGGCCTGGAAAGGCAATGATCAGCAAATCCTAGTAATAACAGTTAGCTATGCCACATTAGCTATTCTTGCAAATTTCTTTTTTCTAAAAAATGCGGCTGATCTACCATCGCTTTGTTTTTCCCTAGTCTTTCCTGAGTGACTCCTTTGATTTTTTCCTCCTAATTCTCTCCTAGGGTGTAGCAAATGGGGGGCATTTTGCCCCCATACGAATTTGCACCCCAATGAAATTTTCTTTCAGCCTCCAAATTTCTAACGTTGTAGTAATTTAAAACTTCAGTTGGTCCATCCACAGAAAAAGGGACAGGGTAAGTAATCAATAGGCAGCCTGATGTAGTGGTTTGAGTATTAGGCTACGACTATGGAGACCAGAGTTTGGCCTTGGAAAGCCATTGGGTGACCTTGGGCACCTCAACCCCAGAAAATCCTGTGATAGATTTGCATTAAGATCATCATCATTAAGAAATGACTGGAAGGCACACAACACCAACACCAACAAAGACGGTGTTTAAAAAGTGGCAAAATGCCTCCCCCTACAGTCCTTAGAGGGTATTGGAGGACATTGAAGGCCTTCTCCTGTATTCCCACCAGATGTGTGTACCTGTAAGGGTTGTGGGCAGAGAAAAGGACCTTCCCAAGTGATCCCAAGACATAGACAGGTTCATACGATAATGGTGATGATTAAGGTTTATTTATAAGATCCACAGTGTTATTTTTGAGAGCCATATTCTCTTGATTACTTGTTTTTGTGAGCCTCCCCTTTATTTCCTGCTTATGGTGACCTTAAGGCAAACCTATCATGGGGCTTTCTGAAGCTGAGAGTGTGTGACACACCCAAGGTCATCCAGTGGGTTTCCATGGCTGAGAGGTGAATCAAACCCTGGTCTCCAGGGTCTGTAGTCTAATGCTCAAATCAGATAGATACTCCAGGGATCTGTTGCTCTGGAACAAGCAAACACACTTCAGATGGAAGTCCTTTGAGATGGAGGGGTATTCTTCCTGTATCTCTGGTGGAACTGCAGCTCTCAGTAACTCAGTAAAATCACCTCTAAGCCAGTGCATTAAAAAAAAATCTATCCAATATAATAAACCAGTTGGTGCTCCATCTTTCTGTCTGCATTGGCCTTTCTAAGAAAGAACCAATTAGGATTTGATTTGCCATTTTGCAGGACGTGCGTGGATGTCAATGGTAGCTTCGGGGCTTTGCCATTTTCTCGCAGCAGAGGTGAATACCAAGGCCTGGCTTCCTTTTCTCTCCCCAGCCACCCTTGTTCTGTCCGTCCATCTTCTTCCAAGCTGGTCGGAAGAGGATGCTCCACCATTTCAGTGAGCCGTTCAAAGTCTGTCAGCTCCCTCCAGTAATTACGAGCGGAGCCTTCTCTTGTCAAAGCTCTTAAGGTGGACTCACGCTGGGTTAAATAAGCAGCTTAGCGGCATGGAAAGAAATGGTATTTAAACTTTTAATATCTTTTTTTCCCCCATCTCCTTCTCAGAAGCGTGCTTTTCCCCCTGCTTTGTGCATGTGTGTGATCTCATCAGGGAAAGTGACGCACGGCTTGTCTCTTTCATTTCTCTCTGGGATAAGGTGAGAAGCAAACAATGCACGCAGCAGACTGATGTCACCCCTCCGTGTTGCCGCTTTCCATAATTACAAAACAAGGGATGCAACAAATTGTTGTTGCTATGTGCCTTCGCATTAACTCTGACTTATGGCAACTCTATCCTGGGGGTTTCAAGGCAAGATTTTTTCCGAGGAAGTTTAGCGTGGCTTTGCTTCTGAGGCTGAGAGAGGGAGAATTGCTCACATTAACCCAGTGGGTTTCTGTGGCTGAGTAGGGATTTGAACTCTGGTCTCCTAGCTCCAAATTCAAACCATCACACCACGCTGACATGGGGTTTTCTGGACAAGAGGAGTTGGGCCGTTGCCTTCTTCTGAGGTTGAGAGACCATGACTTGTCCAATGTCACGCTGCAGGTTTCCATGGCTGAATGGGAGTTTGAAGCCTAGTGTCTATGACAGAGCAGGACTTTCTAGAGTCCATATTTTGCACAGAAGCAATGTAGCAAAATACAGTGTGTCTGAGCAAAATGTTTAAAAAAAAAAGAAAAAAGAAAAAAAAAGATTACATTATTGTGTGATGGTTAGAGTTTTGGATAGGAGACCAGGAGTTGAAATTGAACTCTGGGCCATTTCTGCACTACACAGTTATAGGGCTATTATCCCACTTTCAACCTCCTATGGAATCCTCAGGTTTGCAGTTGAGAGAGGGGCACTTAGACTTCTTAGCCAGAGAGTTCTTGGGCCTCAGTAAACTACAAACCCCAGAATTCCACAGAATGTTGAAAGTAGAATCATAGCACCATAAAAGTGCAGGGCAGAAATTGCCCTGATCCCCAGAGTCATAGTCCAATGCTCAAACCACTATGCTGCACTGCCTCTGGGTGTAGATACAATAAAGTAACTTACTGTTTTTTTTAAGAATCATCACATGTATGATGATGAAAGGCTTTGCCCATTTCATGTGAAAGGGGAACTTTGTGTATGGTACAACATTCGCTTGTATGGACTCCCAAACATCAGCTGCACACAAGCTTACTACCTTGAGGAGAACCTAGTTTTAAGCTTTCTTTTCCCAGAAGTGGACCGTGGAGACTGAGATGTGCTTCTTTCAGCTGCGCCAGGAGAATTCACACACCTCCAGAAGGAAAACGGGCTGGCAGACTCCAGCCGAGCACTCTGAATTCAAAGCCCCATGCCTCAGGTTGCCAGCAACATGCAAACTGTTCTGGAGGCTTGTAAAGCTTTTGAGTAACAATTTATAACAACAAAAGCTTCATTTAAGACAGGGACCCCTGTGGGAATGTTCCTATTCATTCCTTTCTTCTGCG
The DNA here is from genome assembly GCA_030412105.1 of Cyclura pinguis. Lineage (NCBI taxonomy): Eukaryota > Metazoa > Chordata > Lepidosauria > Squamata > Iguanidae > Cyclura > Cyclura pinguis. The sequence goes on from CM059613.1 coordinate 3,714,618, forward strand.
GGTAATTGTGGGAGGATGACATTTAAGTTGTTTTACAAAAAAGGAGGCTAGGAAAATAAAATAATATATAAACAGATGGTGCTGCAGCCTCTGCTTAGGCGCAGGTGGGGGAGAGATCACTTATGGGGCTGGGGAGAGACATTGGTTACTTGTTTTGTGGGTGGAAATCTACAGATGTTACATCCCCACCAAAAATCTTCTTCCTGGGATAGTTGCTATCCTCAGGTCAGTATATCTGGGCAAAAAACACTGGGAAATTGGGCTGAAACCAATAGAATGAAATCCAACAAAGAAAAATGCAAAATTCTTCATTCAGATGACAGGGCCTCTTCTCCATTCCACTTCTGCTCTGTGGCCTCTGAGGGAGAGAAGGGGAGGCCACATAGTTCCATTGTAAGCCCTGGGCCCATAACTTTCCTTCTTGGTGGCTCCGATCGGGCCACACAGCCCTTGAAAAAAGTCAATTTTGGTCCTCCTCCTCCTTCTCCACAGCCACTGCCTGGCCAGCTAAGGATGGATCACCGCTTGATTTCTCAGCACAACAAATCCTCTCCAGATGGCCCTTCCCACACCCAAGGAAGAAGATGGGCCAGAGACAGGAAGCACAGGGCCACCATGTCAGCTGACCCCCTTTCCTTCTCCTTTTCCTGACCTAGTTTGGACCCTGGGTGCCTGTTCTCCCCACCAGGCCTCGGTCCCCTTCCCACAGACACATACACACACATTTTGATATTTGCTAATTTCCCACTTTTGGGGGTTACTGCACCCCTGGCCCTAGATAATGTGGAGAGCTGATTGGAATTGAGGCATTCTCCAGGTTCTCCTGGGGGGCTTCTGAGGTTCTAGAGGATTATCTTAATGATCTGTGCCTGGTTATAGCAACATAGCTAGACACTGATTCCTCCACTGGCCAATAAATTGGTATGAAGGGCTGCAGCAGCCAAAAGGTGGGTTGTAGGGGGTTTCGCCTAAATATTTGGAATCACTTCTTGAGAGAAAGAGCTCTTGGCAATGCCTTAGAGTTTGGTAGACTGCCCCTTTTTGGAGTTTGGATTTCAGGAGTGCTTTAGTTGTACATGTCTGTGTAGGGGGTGGTTAGATTGGATGTCACTTGTGGTCTGTTCTAACTCTATTTGTTCCTACTTCTTGCTGCATGGAAGCTTGCGATACAGTTCTTGGTCCAGGATCTCAGCCATTCTTTCCACCTGGATTATACACACAGTTGTCTGTGAGCAGGGTTGAAGTTCTTTAATACCTTTCCCCAATGACACTCGGTGAGCTTTCAAAATTCTTAGCCTACAAATGCAGTCATCCCTATCCATCGGTCATCCTATCTGGGACCTATAGGAATCCAAAATTCCTAGTCTGCCTTGCCTTGCTGTTGCCAGAGAGTTTTAAAGACAGCTTCTGTGTGTGTGTGTGTGTGTGTGTGTGTGTGTGCGCGCGCGCGTGTGTGTTTGACAGAATTACACAAGTTTCAAAGCCATTTTGTGCACAATGATGCTAAACAATTAGGGGCGAAGGTTAGAGTTGAGGTCCTTGTTCCTGTGATTCGGAGATAATTGGGCCCTCGGCGGTGATGGCAATGTGACAGTCAGCCTGGAACAGAGTGAGCAAGGGAAGGGAAAAAAAATGACACACTGACACATCTTGCCAATGCCATGGCATGACACTTCCTAGGCATACAAATGATCACCAACCTTCTGTTGACATTTCAAAGGCTTAATTGGAGATAATGTCCAGCAGCTGTGGGGGAGAGACTGAACGAAGACAGAAGTGCTCAATCCGCACATTTTCGCTCATCTCCCATCATTTTGACATAATCAGGGATGGGCAAAGTTGAAGCACTGGAGCCATTATTTTCAATCATCAACATTTGTAAGCAGGGCTGGCCCTACCATTGGATGAGGTGAGGAGGCTGTTTTGGGAAGCAGATAAAGTAGAAATCCTGGTCTTTCTGCATGAGTGGAGATTGGTGGGGCACTGAATCCATTCCAGCTTAAAGGAGTTATCTGAGCTGATGAATCCTACCCTCTCAAATAGATCTAGCACTCTGAAGAGCTCGCCTAAAGTTTCAGTTGAAACCCAGAGTGGAATAACTGCCCCACTATTATTGGAGTCACCAATCTCCGGTGTTCCCAGCCTTTTAATGCTTTTTTTACACCAAAGTGTGGCCCAAGAGTTACATGTGGCACACCAGGGCTCCATTTATGGCCACCAGGGCCACCAAATGTTGTAGATCTTTTAATTGTTTGCTTCCGAATGCTTCCCTAGACTGTGGGGGGAAAGAATTTTGCCAAATTTTGGCTCCCCCAGGCCATTTTAGACCCAAGAGAGGTCTAATTATTCCAGTAGGAAGGATGCCAGAAGTTGATTTTCAGGTGACTTTATCTTTGGGGAGGGGAGGGAAAGCCTGCCTGGACCTAAAATGGCCCAAAATCATGGCTCAGGAGTAGTTCTTAACTCTGATTCCTTGTCCTTGGTGTCAGATGAAACCATACCCAAGCAAACTCTCTTTTCCTTTCCAGGGCATCCAAAGGTTTCGGGGAATAACAAACAAATTGTACATTTTACATCCAAGTGGGGGAAAAAAAGAGGAAACATAACACCGAGAGGCATGTGTCTGTTTTCTCATCCCATGGGGTATGCTCGTGAGAGAATCTTCTCTTCGGTTCACAGGGAAATTGTCCAGGCTGAGAAGAGTAGTGCGGTCAGGGTCACATTCGCTACATTAGACAGCCTTGTCACACAAGTTGCATCTTACAATTGCATCTCTTCGGACCAACTAAACATGGAAAGGAGCGTGTATAGCCCCGAGGCTCTGAAATGAAATAGTTGGTGACACAGCATTGAGAATGTGGCAGGTCCAGCAAGGATCACAGTGGAGAGGGGAGGATGCAATTGGACGAAAACATGCCAATCAGCAGGACCAAATCCAATGGGAAGCTCAGGATTTTCAATTCCTCTCTCCCTCTCTTTCTCACAAGGAGGGGCCTTTCTCTCAACTGGGGACCAATTTTCCCTCCCAAGGGCCACCTGAGCCCCACAGCAAGCCCAAATACTTCCTTCCTTCTCTGCAGTCTTTCTCAAAATGGTAACAGGAAGTGATGTCATGTCACTTCCTATTGTTATTTTTTAAAGGGATTCCAAAAAAAAAAACACCAGCTATTTGAGGGTAGTTGTGGGTCCTGGGGTGCTTATGGGGATGGGATGAGTGTACTTTTGCTTGTTTTCATGCATAGAGTGGATTTCTGCATGGGTTGGATGCAAAAGTTGCCTGGAAATTGCACCAAAAAGCCGGTATTAAAAAACTAATTGTTGATTGTGGGGCTTTGGGGAACTGTTGCGGGGGTCTTCAGAGACCACAAAAGTGGGGTTCAAGTACCTCGTGTTGCCCACAGGCTGAAATTTTCCCAACCCCAATCTACAGTGACACAGTTTCACAGAACCTCTAGTGTCCCTCATAATTCAGAAGGAGAGGATCATGCAGACGAATGAGCTGTGGTGACTTCTTTTCCCACAGAGCTGAGACAAATTGGGATACTGTGAACAAAAATGCAAAATCAAGTTGGAGCTTTCATTTCCTTTGATGAATCCATAGCTTTGCTTCTTGTTCTGCAACTGCTTTGACAATTTCAAATGAATAAACGTGCTTTGAGAACTTCAGTGAAAACCAAAGGAGACGTTTTTGTCTCTCCCATGTTCCACATCAGTGGAAGGCACCCGCCAAGTACCTCCTGCAAAAACAAGTTACATAATCCTAAGTCTACCACGTGCTGAGATGTGCTGAAGTTATAACTGCTGCACACACATATCTGGGCACTCCAGATGTTCACAAGCACACATAGAGGACCAATACAAGAGTCATATATTTGCGATGCTCATAGGATTGTATGGGTGACACAGAGATCCACCAAACAGCCTCCATGGTGGAGATCCACCAGGTGGCCTCCATGGACATCTTTCATGATTGTAGGCTGAAGCATCAACTGAGATCTTTCCTGGGCCAAGAATGTTTGACAACAGCTTTTCCCCACTCTGATTTTGTCTACAGATTGAACGAATAATGGTCAGCTAGACTGAGATGGGCTTTGATTCAGGGGCTTGGGATCTTAAAGTCTTCAAGATGTCATGAGGCTGCGACTTCCACCAACCCAAGCTTGGATAACAATTGATGAGGAACACTGGGAGATGCAGTCCAACAACAACTCGAAGGCACACAACAACAACAAGCAGGCAGTTCAAGGACCACGAACATGGGATATGAGGGTCACATGTGTCCCTTGGACCACTCTTCCCCCAGTTCCTGCTGCTGTCCCTCCAGATTGGTTAACAAAGCCATGCCTCTGCTCTCACCCACCACGTGCTTTGTCCTCATCTACAGCGGCCATTCAAAGGGAAGCAATGCAAGTGTCAGTACCAATTGATTTCCACGTTAGCCACCAGCCCTGAGTGCCCCTCTCATTAGAAACAATTTACATGCCGCACATCAGTATGACAGCTCCAGCGAGGGATTTGTTTAGCTAATTTAGAGTAATGGAGAAGAGAAATTAATCACGTTAACACTGATGTTCCCTGGCATGGCAAGGCGAAGGCTACACATCATGGGGCACACCTGTCATTTCTGACTCTTACCCCTTCCCTGCCCAGATCTTTCTCTCTCTCCCCCTCCTCTTCCTTCTCCTCCTCCTCTCTGCCCCTGAGCAAGGAGTTCAATCTTATAATCACAGGCTTGGAAAATCTGGACAAGGGCCATCAATGGGGGAAAAAAGACAAAGAACAGAAGCCTTCACAGCAAGGTTAAAGCACATGAGACAATCGGTATGAAGTTCTCCAGAGTGCTGAACTGAAGTAGGAAATGGAAAACATGAGCATTGGGGCAACCAGGAGAGAGCACATTAATTGGCTCTTGGACCATGTTTTGTCCCAGAAAGGAAAACTACAGCTTTTTGTAACTTGGTCACAGGTTATGATTCCAATTAGTGATTCATTGGCCAATATCATGCTTCCATAATGTACATCTACCCTACTGTAGTTGTGAAGTACACCACTCTCTTGCTGAGTACCAACGCTGTGCAATACATGCCCGGAAGGGTCATCCACTTGTCCCACCACCACCGCTGAATGTGAGAACCTTCACCTGTCCCACCATTATGACATCCAATTTGAGGACCTCCACCTGTCCCACCATGACAGCATCCAATGTGAGGACCTCCATCTGTCCCACCATTATGAAATCCAATGTGAAGACCCCCACCTGCCCACCATCATGGCATGAAATGTAAAGATCTCCACTTAGCCCACCATGATGGTCTCAAATTTGAGGCCTTTCACCTGCCCCACCTTTTTGGCATCAAACTTGAGGATCTTCTGGACACCGTCATGGTTCCTGTATGAAGACTTTATCCATATAATCCCACTACTGGATCTCACCACCCTTAAATAACTGCTGCCATCACAGGCACCCGGTGCATGAACTCAAGCATTCCAATAACTCGTATATAGTGTTCTCAGAGGCACAAGTGTACAATACCAAAAAAATTAAAAAATATATTAAAGAGAAGGTCAACATATATTTAAAAAATTACTTATTTAAAACATCTAAAACCTGACGGACCCTACATAATTCCAACCTGTATCTCTCATTCATATTCCTAACACTGACGCTCATCTTTTTCATTCTCTCTCTAACTCATATCTCTCACTCTCTGACACTGACATCTACCTAGCCATTTTTCTAATGTCGTCCAGAATTCTGTATCAGCTACTTAGTTAAGTTTGCTAAGGAAGTGCTTCTATTAGGAATGGGGACAATATTCAAAAATATTTGAAAAAAGAAAGATCAAAATTAACATGTTTCTCAAGTAATGAGAAACCCCACCGAGAAGGATCCTGGACTGATGATAATCTTCACAGTTTGAGACTTATTCCATGCCATAGTTGGATGCGGTTGTTTTGTGCAGAAAATGTTACTGTTATTTATATAAATATTAATAAGGGCCACGCTCTTGCATCACAGTCTACACTGTGTGATTTAGGATTCTGTTGCTAAGTTGTAGAAATGCAATGAAGCCTTTCTAGAGAATTGTGAAGATGCACATCTGGGCACCAGCAAGAGGGCTCCAATGTACATCTGGTACACATCTGGCTCTTCTGATGCACCTCTGGACCTTATGATCATAGAATCATAGAATTGTAGAGTTGGAAGACACTGTGAGGCCATCAAGTCCAACCCCTTTCCATCCTGGAATATGCCATCAAAGCATTCCTGACAGATGACCATCCAGCCTATGTTTAAAAACCTTAAAGAAGGTGACTTTACCACACTCCCAGGCAGCGTATTCCACTGTTGAACTGCTCTTACTATCAGGAAGGTCTTCCTAATGTTTAGGTGGAATCTCATTTCCTCAAGTCACCATTGCTCCATGCCCTAGTCTCTGGAGCAGGAGAAAACAGGCTTGCTCCATCCTCCATATGACACCCCTTCAAATGTTCAAACATGGCTGTCATATCACCTCTTAATCTTCTCTTCTCCAGGTTAAACATACCCAGCTACTTAAACCAGTCCTCATAGGGCTTCTTCCATTTTGGTCACCCTCCTTTGGACATGTTCCAGCTTGTCAACATCCTTCCTGAACTGTGGTGCCCAGATCTGGACACAGGATTCTAGATGGGCTTTGACCAAAGCAGAATAGAGTGATACTATCACCTCCCTTGGCCCAGTGTTGATACATTATGGAGACCCAGTGTGGTGTAGTGTTTTGAGCAGGACTCTGAAAGATCAGGGTTCAAATCCTAGCTCAGCCATGGAAGCCCACTGGATGTCCTTGGGCAAGTCACACTCTCATCCTTAGAGGAAGGCAACAGCAAACCCCCTCTGAATAGATCTTGCTATGAAAACCCTGTAAAAGAGTCACCTTAGGGGTGCCATATGTTGGAAAAGACATGAAGGCTCACAACCACAACAAACTGCATAATTATCTCATGCCCATTCTACAAAGCAAAGCTCCACTGCCAACATCAGTGATGGTGGTGTTTTTTATGGGATAGTTCAGGGTGTTGAGTCCCACGTCAGTGGATCAGTGAGCCTGTTCTGGCTTTAAGTTTGAATTTTAAAGGCGCTGTTCTGGATAAGGAACCTACGTGAGGGGCTAGGATCCAGGATCTTGCATTAGTCTTTTAAAGTTCGTACTGAAACACAGTGTGGATTCATCACTGTGCTGATACGGAAGCCACCATTTCCTGCTGTGGGAGCATCTGCAAAGCAAGCATGCCTTCCAAAATATAGAAATATGGCATCCTTGATTTAAAAGTAGGTTTGTGTGTGTGTGTGTGTGTGTGTGTATCATCTCACAGGGTGAAATTTCTCTGACATTTCCCCAAACATTTGGAATGAAAGTATCCTGGTTAAGGCTGATACCTTAACCCAATTAAGCTGCCGCAAAGATCCGCAGTGCTTTTACTAGGCTTTGGATGGGACTTTATTGGGATTTTCAAAATTCATTATTTTTGGTCTGGCCAGGTTTGCCGAGCAATGAATGAGCGTGCAGCGCAGTCAATGTGAATATACAGCCGAACGTTCCGAATCAGCCAGCAGAGACTGAACATCGACAAGAAATTGGGAAGCGAGGCCTGGGGGTGGTTTCTATGGGTGTGTTTCTCCTTTGGAAAGAGATTATTTAACAAGGCTTTCCAGGAGGACAAAAAGTTCTGGAGGTTCAGACTCTAAGCCCTGAGTAAGGTAAAGTCATGCCGAAGAATAAAACAAAAGCTGCCTAGACATTTAAAACAAAATGTTGGAAGCTGTTATTTATTTATTTAGGACATTTCTATATTGCCTCCCAGCTCACAAGAAATCTGAGTCAATGAACAAATAAAACCAATTAAAACAGTACAAAGCTCTTCATGGTTGGGGTCCAAGTTACGTGCAAGATCACCTCCTCATGTGTAATCCATCCCATACACTCTGGTCCTCTGGGGGCCATTTACTTAAACCAGCCAATGGCAAGCTTAAACATTCCACCCTATTGGCCATTATAACAAGTGTAAACTTCACTTTCTTTTATTTGTCCTCCTCCCTCCTCCTCCCTTGTTCCTTGCGTGTTGTTTCTCAAGTTTGGATTGGAAACCTAAGAGCAAGGACTGTCTGCTTAGCTTTTTAAGTTACTTTGGGACCCTTTGGGGCTAAAATTGCTGGTATAAATGCATTAAATTTTTTAAAAAAATGTCTAGCCCATGAGTCACCCATTGCCTCTCTGGCTTTCACTTACAGGCTAAACAGAGGAGGTAACTTGCTTAGACATGAGAAGACGCCAGGCATTGCAAAAGGCTCTCCATTAGCATATTTTGATCATTCCTCATTCATTTTTGCAGACATTCAAATGAAATACTCTCCAAAAAAAAAAAAAGTATTAAAACATTGCATGCAAATGAGAACAACTTTCCCTTTTTTTCCTTAACAACAATTCATTATCTCTTGATAATATTTGTAAGCAGATTCCTCTCAGAAAAAGAAAACAAGAGCAACAACCCTACCGCACACGCACACAAGCAAACTTCACAGGCATTAATTCACAAGGAGGTTAATTTCCCCCAAGGGAATAACCCCAGGGAGCTATCAAAGCGAGAATGCATTAATACACTCCTTTAGCCTACATTTTGGGGGTCTTTTCCCCAGTCGCTGTCAGGGAGAAGGATTTCGTTCACACAAACGGTGCCAGTCTAACAGAAGGCATATTAAGAAGAAAGACTGGGGAATTACATGGAACAAAATCGACAATTACCAGAGGTTTGTTCTAGCAACCGTCGCATTAGAAATCAAAAGAGCACTTCTGGGGAATATACGTGTGTTGACTCACATGGTTTAACCCAGTGGTTTTCAGACTGTGGGGTGAGACCCAAAGGGGTGTGTGATTGCTCATGGGGGGACAAAAAAAGGCAGTCTGCAAGTACAGCAGATGTGAAAAGGAAGGACGAGCGTCTCTCTGTGTGTGTTGTGTGTGCAACATTGAGGATTTACTGGTCTCTGCAAAGAGGCATGCAAAGTGTCTTCCCCCCATCATGCTTTAATCCAACCCCAAACAAAGCAAAAACTAGCTTCCCTTTTCAAATGTTTTTCCTACTTGGCTTCTCCAAATGTTCCGTTGTTAGTTCAGGAGGTCCATGATGCTTGATGACCACAAAGCAGTTTCTTGGGTGGGGAGGGAATAAAGAGATGAGGCAGAGAACATGAGAGATTAGTGTTAAGATGATGGGAGGTGGCCTTTGATAGAGAGAGAGAGGTGTAGGAGGCCATGATGGTGGTGGTGGGGCATCTGCATGTTGAACCAAAGGGGATCACAGGATGTAAAGTTTAAGAACCACTCCTATAACTCTTTTCTTCCTAGGGATGGAAAAGGTGGGGAAGCTATTTCAAATCATGGGTTGGGTCCACATCTAGGCATCAGGCACTGGGATCAGTGGTTGGACTGGTGGATGGATCATCGAGCAGCTCCTTCAGACCACCTGGAAATGCTACGTGGACAGTGACATGCAAAACTGGGGTTGCATCAGGTAAATCTCTGCATGAAGAGTTAGGTATGGAGCATGCTACACAGCCTTTGTGCTGAATGGCAAAATTGCATGACTGAAGCAAGATGTCAAACAGGGAGCTGAATGCAAAACTTTATCTGTATGCACTTCCATGGGCGAGGGGAAATGCACAATGCAATCCCACACGCGCAGTTACACTTCCGCAACCTTGAACTGCATGTGGCTGTTCCACAGCAGACAAAAATGTCCCCTTCCATAGAGGAACTTTTATATGCACAAGGCAGCCTATGAATTCTAGTCAATGTTGGCCCTTGACTAAGCACATGTTCATCTCACTATGAACCCTCACGTTGAATGTGATGTAGTGTAACAGAACCCAAGCACCAAATGTGGAACTGAATGCATGCACACCCATATACAATGCATAATTCATCTCCAAGGTCAACATGCATCTGCAGGAACAACGCTGCTGTGCAAACAACACTACTTCTGCAACCTTGAACATGGGCGTTCCACAAATGTCCAACTTCTGGAGGGGAACTGACACATGGGCAAAACACCAACAGGATTCTAGCCAGAGGTTCAAAGGAGGCTGGTGGACTGGGTAAGCTGTGACAGGGAGGAGAGAAGGAAAGGGAGGAATCCCTGTAACTTGAACAGAAAATCCTCCCACAAGCCAAATCTTTTCACCAGTGCAGGTTTGGGAACGGGGCCTCCTGAGAGTTTTCTCCTGACATTATTTATAAGTGCAACATCTGTCTGGTCAATAAGCAAGGGGATAGAACCACAGGGTGAAGACAGTCATCAGGGTAGGAATTTTGCAGACTAGAAATCTGCATGTTAGCAGATGATTCTGTTAAAAAACACAAAAATATGATGGGAAAGCAACGCACACTATTCTTTTCTTTCTTTCTCTTTTTTAAAAGGCAGAATAAACAGCATACGAAAGAAGGGGAGAGAAATGAGTGAGGCGGAGAATTCACAGCACAGGGGGAGAGCAGGAGGCTGAAGCCAAACCATGAAACATGATCTAAGTCCCTTTCAGCCGCTGTACAATTTTCTCTTAACAGTCGCAACATTGCCTCTGGCTGTGGAATCTGCCTCCATGAAGTCCTGGAGCAAACCCTCCAGCAGTGCTCCTTGATCTGGCCCGCCGCTGCCAACCTGATTTTGTCCCAGGCTGGAACGCCCCGGCATGTGGGTGAACGAGCAAGCAGAGGCCAGATTTAATGAACTGACAGTAGGGGCGTTGGAAAGTTTTCGTGGTATCAAAACTTTCCCAGAAGCATTCTTGACACGTCCTGGATATATCTTGGTGGCAGAAAACAAAATAGGTCTTCTCTCCAAAGGAAGAGGTGGCGGCAAAAGCATTTCTTTTTTTAATGGAACATATTACTGCTATTTTATCTACACAGTGAGGAACACTTTTTCTAGGGGTATTTCTGAATTCCAATGCAAACTGGCCTAGGGATTAAAAAACCCCCAAAAACATTCAGTCCCCATTTTATTGCATGGTTTTTTAGCTCTAAATTCTACTTACCTTTTCTTTGCATTCTTTTTTTCATGTCAGATAATATATATTTATATTTTTTCATCTTGCACCGAAATAGCCATTTTCCTCTAATTTGGACATTTAGACATTGATGGCTTCCATGTGAGTGGGAGCACTGATACAACTCCAGGCTTGAATCCAGGTCTCAAAAGAGATCTCCAAGGTGCAAAACCCTATTCTTAATTAAGTCTGGCATCTTGATTCAGTGACTTAAAGCTTCTGAAAACTTGGAATGGATTCATTGCCCCACTGGCATTGGAGTCATTACATTCATCTTTACAGCTTAACTGATTTGTTCTCTTTCCTATTAACTGTGTGTTTCTTTGCATTTTTCCCAGTTATGTACATCTTAGACATTCACATTTTAAAAAGACAAAGCTTGTTTTCTGCATGTTTTCTAAAAAAGCAAAAACAAAACACACTATGAACTTCACAAACACATAAATGTCCAAACTGAGCCATGCTTTCTCTTCCAACATGCCTTAGGTGATGAAAAAGAAAAGAACACTGCTTCCATCAAGAGTTCCAAGTCCAAAATACCATTCCCGCCATCCTTAAAATGAGCTGATCCACCATACCCATTTAACCTATGACCCAAAGCTAATTCACACTTTCTGAATGCAGCAGTTATTGGTCACCTCCAGGTCATTGGAGCAGCGAAGCTACTGCAGGTTTTAGCCTAGACTCAAAAAAAACCTGTCCAAGGTGCTGAAACCTTTCCTGAAAGTAATTTCAGTACCTTGGATAGCTCATAAATGATTTCTCTAGACTTCAAGGCCATTCTGCCTGCAATAATTAGGCACTCTTAGTATGTTTGATGCCTTACCACTGAAATACAGTGCTTGAATCAGTGTGACTATGTATGCAACCACCTTCCCTCATGTCTCTCAATATTTTCTCTGGTTATTCTTGAGAAATGTTCATAGAATCATAGAATCTTAGGACTGGAAGGCCCATGAGGGTGATATAATTTCACCCCTGGCTGTGCAGGAATATACCAACTGGGGAACTCCTGAAAATTCCCTACCACTACACCCTGCTAAGCCCTAGATATAGTGCCCTATATTTATCTCTGTTGGAACTGATATCGTTAATTCTGTTCCACCTCTCCAATCTGTCAAGGTCATTTTGAATTCTGTTCCTGTGTTCTGGGATATTAGCTACCCCCCTCCTTTCAGTATCATCAGAAAATTTGGAAAGCTTGCCTTCTATTCCATCATCTAAGTCATTTATGAAGATATTGAACAGCTCCAGGCCCAGGACAGAACCCTGAGGCCTCCGGCTAATGCTCTCCAGGATGAAGGACAATAGCTAGAAAATGCTCTCTGGGTTCAATCTGTCCACCAGTTCCAGATTTTGTTATCTGAGTTGCTGCACCTGTGATGCTATCATGAAGATCTGAACAAAACCACAGTGAGGCATCCGTGATTCATCTTGTATGAATAATTCTACAAGATAAACAATCGCTAACTCTTGCAGAAGTTTAGGAAGGCCATCTTTCCCTCAACCCAAATAAATATCCCTAACTTGCTTGGCCAGCTTCTTGGAGGAGAAAGTCTCCCCCTTCGCTATCCTTTCTGTTGACCTTTTCCTCTCCCTTTGCGTCTGCTGAATTTCCCCAAAATGTACAATTTCATGTGAGTTGGAGAGGATCTAAGAAGAGTATAATTGCAATATAATTAATGAATTAGAAGAATGAGATGCTCTAAGTGCCTTCAATATCCCACTCCCTATAATTATCTGCAGGAAACGCATTCGTTAACAGTCTCTGAGTGCATATGCAGTTCGTTGGTAATGGGAGATTCCTCCTCAGAAGGGTAGGGATAACTGGAGGAAAGACTGGTAGCTCCAGATGGCTTGTTTGCTTCCTGGATTGGAAGAATCCAGTGGCAGCTCCTGGCTTCACCCTCCAAGGAGATGGTGGATCTCTTGTGGTTTTGGTTTTGGTTCCTTATGTCAGTTATCCAGAAGAGAAGGAGCTATCCATGGTACTGAAACTATTTGGTGAGCAAGGTTCAGCAATTTGAGGAATACCCTATAGTTTGGACTTAATCCCAGAGTTAACATCCTATAGTTTGGACTTAAATCCCAAAGTGGATCAGTTACATTGGAACCACTTGCAGCTGGAGGATTCCTTTCCCAAAGCCGGTTATCCAGGAACCATTTTCATCTTGTCCTCTTTTAAGATTAGAAAAAGAATTGCATCTGCTAGACTAGTATGTCATCTTGCTTAACTGTAATGATAGGATTTGCCTTGAGACCCTGATTATCTTTATTAGAGTTATAACTATCCTGTGTGCCCTGGATTTGGTTGTGTTGTTTCTTTTTTGTTAATTATTTTTTTCCCTGTTGAATGCACCTTTAACGCCCTACATGGCTCAGGTCCAAGTTATCTGAAGGACCATATTCTCCCTTATGAACCAGCCCAGGCTTTGAGATCTGCTGGATAGTCCCTTCTCTCTGTCTCACCACCTTCACAGATGCATGTGGGGGGAACATGGGAGACAGGGCCTTCTCAGTGTCTGTCCCCAGGCTCTATCGTCCTCCTAACTTTCTTTCGCAGTCAAGCAAAGACATTTTTATTCTGAGAGTCATTTGATGTATCATCATGGCCTGTCTGATAAAAAGTGCTGGATTTTACTAACTGTGCAGAATTTTTCAAGGTCAGAGTTTTAGTTATGTATTTAACTTTGTTTTAATCTTATTTGCTTGTTTGATTTGTATTTTAACCTTTGTATTGTGTGATTTTCAATTATGTTTTAATTATATGTGTGTGTGTGTGTGTGTGTGTGTGTATACATATATATATATATTACATGAATAATATATATGATGATGACATCATGACCTGTAGAGACTCTAAGATAGTGATGATGATGATGACAATATCATCATCATCATCACTATCTTAGAGTCTCTACAGGTACATTTTCCCTTGATATTTCATGACTTGTGGTTGCAATAATACATCTATTATTCCAGTCATTTCCAAGTAACATAAACTCCAACCTTGTCTAGGACCATGGGTCTCAGTCTTTGGTCTTCCAGATATTTGGGGCTTCAGCCCCTACAATTCCTTACCATTGACCATGCTGCATGGGACTCCTGAGTCCAAAACATCTGCAGAACCAAAGTTTGAGGACCACTGGTCTAGGAGCCACTAGTCATTCTATGGAAATGTAGCAAAAGTTAGTTTACAGTATTAATGTTCTCCAGAACCTTCTCCCTTTTTGTTGTTTCCCAAGTCCATGAAAAGCCAGCCAGATATACATACTTAGAGATCGGGCCCTTGCATGGAAAATGTAGCTATGAATACGTATCCATGAACTATCTCCCAATCTGAGCCTCCCTCCAAAACTCCACCTTAATAGCCAAGTTGCCCCACCAAATAAAGGAGTTCTGGGTTGGTGATGAGTGGGTGACTGATGGATGATGTATCAACTGAACTTGCCAACAAGGAGTGGTGTGACGAGTAAAGGCCCTTGTTCCTCCTGTCACAACGCTCTGTCACATTATAGTTCAATGGTAGGAAAAGGCTGGATGTATTGTCCTTCAGCACCCTACTCATCAACACTGCAAGACGCCTTCACTTGGTACAGTTGCCTGGCTTTTAAGGTGGGTTGGGAGGCCATTTGTGGTCACGGCAATGGTGCCACAATTGTAAATATGGATGAAAAAAAAAAATCAAAGTCATACATCTAGCTTACAACATTGTAACTGCTGGACAGGATGCCAGCCAGAGAGAGAGAGGAAAAGACAGAAAGAGATATAAATAAGTTCATCCCCACTGCTAAGCCTTAACCACATCAGTCTGGCAGGTGGGACCACTCAAACTCATCTTGGCTGTCATGCTTCTTGACTGCTCCCCCTGTTCCGAAGGAGCATTCAGATGGCCACATCAGTAACTTCTTTTTTTTCCAGGCAGTGAATGGTGACAAATGAATATGCTATGGCCAGGGGTCCTTACAAGTATTGACAGGGCACTGAAGTGAAGAAAAGGCACAGTTGGTGCAAGAAGAGGTTGGTTGGTATTCTTCAGTCAGCCAAGTGAGGAAGCTGTCACTGTTAAAAGATTCCAGCTGTTTCTAACAAGGCATGGTGGAGAGACTGTCTTTACGTCTTGAAATTCCTTCTGCCTTCCATGGGTATAAATCAAGAATAAGGGGGTGAAATGATTGTTATTAATTGGAAAGGGGCATTTGTTCTTTTGTGTGGATTCTTCCTGTTTTCTCTTCTGCGGGAAGGCTTAGATGTGAGAATTGCATGCATAGAAAAACACAATGAAATAACTCTTACTTAAATTGATTATCTATAGTGGCTTAAAGGAGAGCCAGGAGCCAAGACGAAGTAGTGGTTTGAGTGCTGGACCATGGTCATTTCTGCACTACACTGTTATAGTGCTATTATTCCACTTTCAACCTCCTGTGGAATTCTGGGGTTTGTACTTTCCTGAGGCCAAACAGCTCTTGGGCTGAGAATCCTAAAGGCCCCTCCCTCAACTTCAAACCCCAGGATTCCATAGGAGGGTGAAAGTGGAATAATAGCACTGTAACAGTGTAGTGCGGAAATGGTCTCCCAGAGTCCTCGCCCAGCCCTCAAATCACTACACCACACTGGTTCTGTTGAGTGGAGGAGCAGGCCTTCCTCCATTGAACAGCATAAATGAAGCCTTTGAAGAGAAGCTGATTCCTCTTGTCTCCATTTTTCTGTTACTCTGATAATTCCTTGGCATTTGTGCTTATATTGGAAGAAGCCACGTCTTCTTCGACCTCTCCAGCCCTTTGCAAAGTTTTGCTTTTAAGACTGCTCTCGTCTTGTGCATGTATATGCATGGTGTCAAAGTCAAGGCCAAAGTCACATTGTTCTGGTTTCCACTTGAAAGTCTATTAACGGATAGCATCCCGTTTCTCCTGCCTTGAGATGGCGGTCCCTGGATCTTGCAACATGGGTCTCCTCAGCAATGGTTCCTCCAGTGAAAACTTGGAAGGAATGATCCTGTGGTGTCTGAGGATATTATTTTATATTATTTTGGTGAGTTGAAAGCATGAGGCTTTGAGCTTGCTCTTTCCTCCCCATTCCAGCTCTGAGCTGCCTTTCAAAGATCCACTCCGCTCGCTCGGCATCTCTTTGGTGCTTTTTATGTCAATGTCTTTGTTGTTGTTTTTTCTCCAGCCTCTGCCCAGCAGCAGTGTTCTCCTTGCCTCCATTCTGCCAACAAGTCGGCCAGCTGTGCTCCATCCTTATGCAGCATAACGACGTGGGTAAGGAAAAGATGAAGAGAATTTCTGGAGGATTCCTATACAGAGTCCCCCATGACATGGCTTGGTGTGATTGGAATCCCCCATCCTCAGCCTATTTCCTTTGGTTCCCCTTTGGTTTCCAGAACCTAATGAAGGCATCAGGAGAAAACGCTGCCCTCATCAATTGCTACAACTGCTGGAGAAGCATCAGCAGGAGAGAGAGAAGGAAGAAGCAAGGAGAGACAATGCTGGGACAGAGCCCATTGTAACTACAGTCTGAACTTTGGCAAAAGTATTGCCTTGACTCTTAATGAGCTTGAATGTTCTGAACTGTGGAATATCCCATTCTGAACTCACCCATTCCTAGATTCCTTAGAGAGAAGCAAATCCTCATCTGTACATTATTACATTAATCAATCATAAAACTTAATTATTTAATTAATATCCTGCCATTCTCCTTGTACAGGAAAGACAAGACAACAATCAATTGATCAATCAATCAATTAACTGTTAAAATTAATATTTTGATTCATATCCTGCCTTTTTCCTTGTACAGGAAAGACAAGACATTGATTGATCGATTGATCAATTGATTAGTATTAATTAATTATTTAGTATCCTGCTGTTCTCCTTGTACAGGATCCAAGGGAGCTTATATTAATTAATTAGATAAGCTACATATTTCCGATGCCAAACTTTGGCCCTTTATGTTCTTTGGTTCCTGGGGGAAAAAAAGAGAGAGAGAGAGAGAGAGAGAGAGAGAGAGAGAGAGAGAGAGAGAATAGAAATTCATTAAACAAACAAACCACACCAACCATTTCAAAGCATTGAACTTTTTCTTCATGTTCTTTTTCTCCATGTTCCTTTAGAAGCCTCTCAGCGTCTTTTGGTCAGCCTCTCCCTTGAGCTTGCCAGGTTCGTGCCGATGCGCATGAGGTCACCCACATCTCCAATCCAGCCACCCACTCATGATGGACGCCAGGCTCCCGAGCTCCCAGGAAATAATGAAGCATCTCCCAAGTAATTGAATCATGCGAGAGCCTTCTACTTCCTGCCTCCTCTGCTCGATTCATTCTCAAAGCAAGGTTCAATCTGCCTTCATTAGCCGTACTGCCCTTGAAACAAGGTGGCTGGGGAAAGCAAGTGGCGGCAAAGGGCTCTTAGCAATCTGATTAAATCTTCCCAGTGCAAATAGCCTTATCACGCTGTAATTTGGCGCATCTGGGAACGTGATATTTTCATATTCTTCCCCTGATGACGGCGTGCATGTTCAACGGGTCTGCTTGGTTTTGTGAGATTTCTAAGAAGAGTCGAATGGATAGAGTGACACGAAGTGTCATGGTATCGCATTTCTCTGGGATGACAGAGAGTTGTGCTCCTCTCAAAGTTCTCATCCTTTTTTTGTGGAAATGGGGGCAGTCTGAGATTTCATCTTTTCTCCAGGGAGAGGAGAGATTCTTCAAACATTTCCTGAAGGTCAGGTCACCACTGTGGTTCTTTCTAAGGAACATCAAGTCAACTTCAAAATGTGGTGACCATCTGAATGAGGCACCACCTTCGACAGCCTTGTTACCAACAGCCCTGCTTCCTTCTTGCAAAGTCAGGACAGTGGTGGCTTCCTTGATTGAGGACATCCAACACAGCACTACTTTTCTGTGATGGTGAGATTGTGAGCTCTTATAGGGCAAGAGGCTACATTGATGGCAGCACTGCTCTTGGTTGGGTCTCTCACATGAGACAAAATTTTGTTGAAGACTAAATTAGTCAAATATCTACCGTGCAGCACCAGCAGTGGGGAACGACACTGGTGGAGGATCTTTCAGAGACACTACTATAGCTAACACTTGTTAGTACTGCACAGAAAGGGTCACCAGTATACCATTTCTGAAAGTCTCCTACCATGAAAATCCTATGAAGATGCAACCTCACGATTGTTCTTGTTGATGTGTGCCTCCAAGTCATTTCCATCATGGGGTTTTCTGGGGCTGAGAATATATCATGCAGCTAAGGTCATCCAGTGAGTTTCCATGGCCGAGCAGGAACTCAAACCCTGGTCTCCAGGGTCATAGACCAATGCTCAAACCACTACACACCACATCACACTGGCTCTCTGACTTCACCATTAGCAGTGTCTATATCATAGCTTCTTTCTTTGTTTTTTTTTCTTTCTCCATGTCCTTGGAAGTGACATTGGTGGTAAATCCTGCTGGTTATTCTTGGCTAGAGGAGATCCAATGGAATCAGTGGTTGAATGGTGAGTCAACTAGGGATGGAACAAGAATTCATTAGTTTCTGAACTTGGGTCAAAGTTGGAGTTCTTGACCCCTCTCAAGTTTCCAGTTTCCACAAACCTAGGACCAAGGCACAACTCATAAGGACAGAAAACCAATATATTTCTTGTGGCTTGAATGTTGGATTATGATTCTGAGAAACCAGAGCTTGAATCCTTGCTCAGTTATAGAAACCCAAGGGGTGCTCTTGGGCAGGTCACACTCTCTCATCCCAAAAGAAAAGCAACCGCAAGCCTCTTTGGAAGAAATCTTGCTGTGAAAACCCTCAAATAGTGCAGCCATAAGATGGAGACGACTCAATGGCACATAACAACAAAATTAACGATATTCCCATTTCCCCTAAAAAAGGCAAAATGTACCAATACTATGAGAAATCTCTCTCTCTCTTCCTCCCTCTCTCTTTCTCTTTCATTCTCTCCATCTCCTTTGCAGGGCTCCGAAAGTAATGAGGGAAATGAGGAGAGAAGCAAAGCACATGTGGTGAGGCTTCTCCACAACCCAATAGTAACTAATCAGATGTCGCCTCTGCCTGCCTGCCTCCTCCTGGTGATTATGAAGATTTGATGGCCATTGTTAGGGAGTCTCATCACATCTCCACGCAAATAAATCTGCCCTCCAGAGAAGCTCTTCTTGCTGATGGCCAAGAATGCCACATCTTTCAACGCCGTGGGTCACCCGCCTTTTGACAGCGGCACTCTCGCTTTGAGCTGCTGTGTCTTTTTCCTGCCTTGCCACCTCCACCGAAAGCTGGAGAGGTCACAGTCTGGATTTGCAAAACAACCTCTCCCCTCCCTTCCACTCCCACCAAAAGAAACCCTGGCTTCTTCACAACGCTGGAGCAAGTGCTGAGATTTTAATGAACTGTTTCACTCACTTGCAACTGGTTTTTTCCCCCCCTTCTATTGAGACTTCAAAACCTTTAACATAGGAACTCTCTCTTGCTGTTCATTTTAGCCTTTGTAGGAGTAGGTGGGGGGATGCCAGACATAATTCTTAGTACCCCTTCTAGGGCCTTGCATTGCTTGGACTGATTAGACCCACACGATTGACACCGGTGGCTCTCGCTTGGACATATTCTCAACCACCGTAGAATGAGGATGCTTGGTTAACCCTGCGGAGGCTTCAGCAGCTGGAAAATCCACTCAGACTTTTTCAAAGGGCCAAAGGAGACCACCTAGCTAAATAACAAGAATCTTTTCCTCCACAGCATGGACTGGAGAGATGGAGGGTGGAATCGGCACTCAGAGCAAGAGAGAGAGAAAGAGTGAAATTCACCATGCCAGCCACTGAACTCCAAAGGATACTTGAAATGTTCCTGCTGAGTGAACTTCAGCATTCTTGGTTCATTTAAAAGTCATTCTGACTCTCCCTGTCTTGCTGCCATCCTTGCCTTATTGGCTTTGAAACCTGACTATTGCGATGCTCTCTGCATGGGGGTTGCCCTTGGAAATGGTGCTGAGGCCAAAAACCAGTCTACGATGTAACAGCCAGTCTTCTACTGAGGGGGGATGTCTGAAAGCAGGGTGACCCATTGCCAAAGGGCCCCCACTGGTTGCCTGGAGCTTTTCATGACTTGAGCCAGAGTTATTGTCCATGTAAGGAATTGGAAAGCAAGAGTGGGCTCTCTCAGGCCGCTGGGGCCCAGGTATGATAGCGCTGGTTCTGGCTGCTCTTCTCTCCCTAACTGGCCTCAGCAGTGCGATTTGGAGGATGGAGGGGACACCAAACAAACAAATACATAAATAGTAGGATCTCAGATTACTTACATCAAAAGAAGTGCATGTATGAATGCACACATTTTGGAAAACTAATACCTTAAACAGATCCATTAAATGAATATGTTAAGGAAAACGTCCAGTCTGGAAGAATAGAAGCACAGTCTTACCACCCGATAGGATGGGAAGGAAACTCAGATGGAATATGGAGAAAATCAAGACAGAGAGTCTAATCATTACAAATGGTAAATGGAAGAGGAATTGACGGAACAACAGGAACAGAAAGGGCCTTTCCGCACTCCACTGTTATAGTGCTATTATTCCACTTTCAACATCCTGTGGAATCCTGGACTTTGCAGTTTAGGGAGGGGCATGTTAGAATTCTCTTTGGCCTCAGTAAACTACAAACCCCAGAATTCCACAGGAGGTTGAAAGTGGAATAATAGCACTATAATAGTGTAGTGCAGATATGGATGAAGTTACCATTCTCTGTTTCTCTCACATTCATTTTTTTTTAAAGAAATCAATTTCTGTCAGCTTGAAAATGAAGGCATTTGTGAATTTTGAAACAGACATTTTTAAAAAAAATTGAACCAAAATGAAATTCTCTCCATCCCCAACCTGCAGGGAGCCAAATTCTCAGCGAGTACAAAGAAGCATCATTTGTACCTACTGTCTGTGGAGGCCACTTCCAGAAAACTGCTGCATAGTCATCCAGGCCAGCCCTATCAATAGGCAGAGGGAGGCATTCATCATTCATCAGGAGACGCTTAGTAGCAAGGAGTGAGCCTAGCTAGATATTGGCCTCTGCTGGAAGATGGAATTGTTCATTCCAGGCAGCAAGCAATAAAGTCCCTGAGCTATTTGTTTCCCTTGGGAAATGTGCTGGGTGCCCTGAGCCTGGAAAGTTGCCTTTCAACAGCAGTTTGTTATGGAAGTAATTACGAAAACCACAAAACATAATGTGTTGCCATTAACTTTTGTTTTCTTTGCCTTTTTCTTTTGGTCTCATTACATTGTTTTTGCTGTTATGTGCCTTCAAGTTGTTTCTGACTTATGGCAACCCCATGGTGACTCTTTCACAGGGTTTTCTGGGGTTGGGGCTCATCTGCATATTTTAAATATCGCTCCCATAAATCCAGAGTTTGGGGGGGGGGAAATGCCTCTGGGGAGATCTGTTGTTGCTGTATGCCTTCAGGTTGTCTCCAACATCTGTCAAACCTATGGTGAACCTATCATGGAGTTTTCTCGGTGTGCTTAGTTCAAGGGAAGGTTGCTATTGCCTTCCTCTGAGGCTGGAGAGTGTGACTTGCCCAAAGTCACCCAATGGGTTTCCGTGGCTGAGCAGGGAATCAGACCCTGGTTGCCAGGATCATAATCCAACATTCAAATTGCTACACCACACCGGCTGTCCTCATTTCATGATTCATGACCATCTCATGACATTTGAGTTCCTTCTTGGGGGAAAAAAAAAAATCCATCCAACAAGGAAGAGAACTGCTTTTTTTTTTCTTGGCAGGGAGGGATTCCCTTACAATTTCTTGAAATGTATTCATGTCTACTACACGTTAAAGAGAAAAAGTACCATTTTGGAAACCAATGTGGTGCAGTGGTTTGAACGTTCATCCAAGGCTCCAGGAGACCTGCATTCAAATCCCTGTTCAGATACGGAAATTCAGTAGGTGAACTTGGATGAGCCACATTGTTGCAGCCTCAGAGGAAAGCAATGGTAAACTTCCTCTGAATATAAATGGGAAGAATATTTTTAAAAAATTTGGAAAAAGCTAGTCAAAACCATCTTTCGCTGGTGTCAGAAGACCTTGACACAAAGAACCCTGGAGTGATGAGAATGTTCATGACTTGGGAATCATTCTGCACAAAGTTTGCACGTGGTTGTTTTGCACGGAAAATAGCACTGTCTGCTCAGGACACCACATTTTCTGTGGAAAACAAAAACTGTACAGAAATGTAATTTTTTCAGTCCAGAAAATTCTGCAAATGCATTTGCAGAAAACATTGCAGGTGTGTGCACGTGGGTTATGCTATGCAAAGTCCACATGGTCCTTTTGCAGAGAAAAACAATGTTTTTGTTTTCCGCCCAGAAAATACTATTTCTGCATAGAAGTTTGACTGTCTTTACAGGAAATGCTGTTTTCGGTGCTAAACAACCACTTGCGATTTTTTTGCAGAATAAGTTCTAAATTGCAGGTGGGGCGAGTCTTTGAAAACTGTGCAGTTTTTGAAGACTTTTGCAGCAGGATAAAATGTGCTAAATTACTCATTACTTCCTTTGAGAAGAAAGTTAGGGAAGAATGATATTTTTGCTTCTGCATAAATATTGCCAACAAAATGTTAGCATAGGGTCACCACAACTTGGAGTTGCCTTCAAGGCACATCACAACCACGACACCACCTTGTCCACTGCAGGCAGCAAAAATGTCTTTATTTGTTCCTGCAGAGATTACTTTGATTTTCTCCTCTCAGCAGAGAAGTAAACCAACAGGAGAGGTGTTTTGTTATTGTTGTCATTGACGAATCCCACAATGACCAATCCCAGCATGAGATTCTTTAGGCTCGGTGCTCAAGGAAACGCCCCAAGCACACAAAGCAGATGACTGATTGCCTCTGCAGGTGAGGTACCAAGTCAGAACTGCAACAGACAATCCAACTTTTACGAGGAAACCATCCATGCTATATTTCAAAGGGCCGGTGTTTATATGCTTCCATCGGAGAATTCAAAACCGCTTTCCAAAAGAAAGCATTTCTTTGTCAGAATTTCAGAAAAAGGCGAAGTCTCGGATATCAAAGCAGCCATTAAGCCTGCACATTCAACAGCAGATGAATCTAAGAATGGCTCCAAAGGATCCATTATGGTGTAAACATTAGGAAGCCAAAATCCTCCCCAGACCAAATGATACAGTGGCTATTATCCATCCTATGTGCATAATAAGTTGCACGGCACTGATATAAATATTAGAGCAGTAATGTGCACAGAAATTATAACTACAACAACACTCCCAAGTTCTCTTGAGAATTTATTGGAATGCTAACACTTAAAAAGAAAAGGGGGAAAAAATCCATCACAGCAGTGTATCTGGATAAGCTAAATACTGATGTCCAGGTCAGGCTTGGGTGGGGCTTTGGTTCAACTAAACGGGTTAAAGGACAGGATGCAGAAGGGATTTTGTTTAAGGTTCATGGGAACCCAAGCAAACAGGGCTCACTCCACTAACAGATTTAGGCTGAGACTCTGTATTCTGCATGCGGAGCATAATGTACCATGCTTGCAGCTCTGGATCTCTCCTCTCATTCACAGAGAAGGTATAGGGGCATTTCTATGACTGTTAAATGGCTGTGGAGCAGGAGACGGGGGGGCAGAGAGAGACAAGCAAGCAGCAAAGATGGCCTCCCCTCTCCACTGCAATTCTTCAGTCCTAACACAAGGTAAGCACCTTGGAGAGGATGGGACACCATTCCCCCCATCTGCTCAGTATGTTTCCCCGCCGTTCTACAAAATGTTCAAAATTTCCTCTCATAATTCAACCCTAGCATGTGCTCCCTTGTCATATTTTCACATCGCAACCAGTAGCCATGGCCTTTTGAAAAATGGGAAGCAATAAAGCTGTCAAGCTTTGAAGACATCTGCCCACAAAGAGGAGTTGTTGAAAAATGGAACCTTTCGTTGGGAAAGATTGCTGCTGAAACCTTTGGTGAACCCAGACACAGTTCTCCCATTGCTCAATTAACACCATTTGGGAAGGTTCTATGGACAGAGAGATAGATATAGATAAAGATATATAAATATACAAAGGGAAAATCACTTTGGGCACCTGTCTTGCTCTCATGCAGTGCAAAAGAGCTAAATTCTTACACATGCTGGTGATGGATGGATTTGATAATCAAAACCCCCGAGAGCGCCCACGCTGTTATGTCGCTGCTAGACATGTATGTCATGTGAGTTTATTAAGGGAAAGACCTGGAAAGCAATATTCATTTTGCTCTCGGGCAGAGAGGTCAGCCACCCACGTTCAGCTTGTAAAACCAACAGCATTCCAGTGGGTGAGGAATGTTCCTCTGTATCCGAATGGAAGATGTTGCTCTAACCAAAGCGTCTTCCCAAATGGGGTCATTTCTGTTTCTGATTCCTTTGTCGTCCTTGTCATGCTTCAATCCCAGGACCCAGGTGCAGGCACTGATGCAGACAAAGATCTTTTCTAATGGCCACAACACAGAGACATGGATGGGACAATACCTACTGCAGCCCAGCATAGATAAGAAAATCAGAGTCTACAAGGTGCTCAGAGCACTTATATAGGAAAGACTCATCAATCAGGCAACAACTGAGGGAGGCTGCTGGCCCATAAATATCATAGACTTGGTGGGAGAAGTCTGTTGTGGACAACTGCTTTTTTTCTGGTGGAAACAATGTGTTTGTCTTTTGATCCCTGGCTCACTTTCCTGAGGGACCTTGAACCTCGCTTTGTGTGCTGCCCATGCTACTAGATCCCACCTTCAATTCACACCCTGGATTTATTGCTGATATTGACTGCTGGAATGAGAACGATGATTGTCTGACTGACAAGATTCTGTAAACCTGACTTTGACTGCTACTATAGACTCTGTGGTAGTTGGCAGACTCTCCATCTTTGGAAATCTTTAAAGAAAGGTTGGAGGGCTACCTCTCAGGAAAGCTTTGGTTGGGGATTCCTGCACCTGCAGGGCGATGTGTCGGATTTCCCTTGAGGTCCCTTCCAACCCCGTGATTCTATGGTTTCTAAAGGACACTGTGCAAGCCTTTCTCTCCCTTTTGAATTTGCAAATGAGGAGCCATTCAACAGGATTCCAGCCATTCCCTGAAGTTGTTCTTCCAGGTCTGACTACCCACGGAAGTGGAAGACCTACAGATCAGTACCAGTCACGGACATTTGCTGTTGCAACGTAATTGCTGTCCTAAGCAGCTGCCTTGGGGTCACGGATTGCCAAATCTGGCATATAGAAGACTGATAGAAGACCTGACCCTCATTTCCCTCTGCTCCATCTGGGGAGTTCAGATACTGGGGCTTGGCCCTCCTTCCTACTGCCATGACAATTACCTTATTAAATTTTTAAATAACCTGGTGTGGGCTAGAATATTTTAGAAGCTTCACGTACACACATTCTGTCACACATAGGAAGAAATAGTTTGGGCAAGACTACTGAGTGGGTTAACTTTCTCTCTCTCCCCTTCTCTGTGTATATTTTTTAAATTAAATACCCTGGCCTGAGGAGAAATGGGAAAAGGCCTCTGATTTCCAATTGACACCCAAGTCTCCATATTTGAAATGCATTTATAAAATGGTGACTGGACAGGATTGGATGCTGGTGGTAGAAAATGAGCCCTCTTTTTCTGCAGATTCTCAAGCACAAATTGCTGCTAGAATCATTCGGAATAGAGTGGGAGGGATGGATCTAAAATCCAGCTATAATCAGTGAACTGTATTTGGGAGTCACATCGCTTCTGACTTCCTTGCTTTTTGTCTTTCTCCTCCTCTGTCTTTTCCATTATGCAACAGTTTGACCTGGGAAGAGATGTTGCTTGCGATAGATGCAGAGCTCTAGAGAGAGAGAGAGAAAAAAAAGAAAGAGGATTTAAACCTAAGCTGAAAACTCTGTCTAAGCCTGAAGGCTGTCTATCCATCCGGGCTGCTAACCGGTTGCATTGAGAAATTACTAGGGAAATGTTTGCCATTAAATGCTGCAGTGGGAGTGTCGGAGGCAGGCAAGAGGAGGACAAAACAGGCTGAACTTTGCGCCTGGCCACCAAAGAACCCAAAAGGTTCTGCTCATTAGCTGTGTGAGCCAAAGGGGAAAACTTCATCACAGAGCTGAAATTGCAGCAAAAAATGGACAGGAACATGTGACAATGGTAGTATCTTCATGTGTGACCTCTAATGTGTCAGGTTAAGGATGTGACTGTAAGGAAGACCTTGAAGACACCTGGGCAGGCAGGCTATGAGCCAAATAGGGTCAATAGAGGGTCAACCAGTCCCTTTTGAAGGATAAATGATGTGCATGGTTGACATGAGCTGTAAAGGCATCCAAGAGGTATTTTTGATGTACATCGGGTGCTCCTGTTATGCTTCCTAGCTGGAGACTAGCTGTGTGTCTAGACGCACATTGGTGCCCATGCACAACAGGCCATGGTGAATCAGTCACTCAACCATTACACAATGATACTTGTACATTGTAACACCATGGTAGCCCCGAAACAACCATGAACCTTTGTGAAATTACTCAATTCAGTTGTGTGCACCTGTAAGGCCATTTATGAAGACATAAGTCCTAAATCAGTTGCTATCACCACCATCATCAGTCCTCTTCCTTCTCCTCCTTTTCTTCCCAATGGAAATGAAAAGCCAGTGAATTCCTTTTCCATCCCAGTTTTTCAGCTGAACACAGCTGGTGTCTATGTCAGTGGAACAGTCAATCTGCCTAGATTTTTAGTCTGAAACCTAATGAAACCTAAGCTAGCCAGGGTGCCCAAAGCGATCCGTTTGGCAACTTGGATAGCTCCTTCAGACTAAAAGCTGGAATGGATGAACCACTCCACTCACAGGGGGAATCCCCACCCATTAAGGGATTGACCAGTACAAATGTATTAACACAAGCACATTCTTCATCTTTGCACATATCAGGTGCAGTTTCTGCAACAACTATAGCGGGCGGCACAAATGGACCCAGCATGTGCCTCCTCCTCTTATTTCTGATATAAATCTCCTACAATACAGAATCGTCAATAAAATAATCCCATCAAACCTGACCCGAAGCATCACGGGGCCATCAATACGAGTAATAACTCATTACAAGTGCATTTAATATTAAATACTAGTTGATATTTTGTTTGGGATCCAATCTATAAATACAGACCATATTTCACTATAATTCCTTACCCCTTACTCTCCTCTTCCCCATGCTATCAATTTGTTTCTCACCAGCTCAGCAACTGTGTAAACCGCATATAAACTTTGTGAGTATTTATATCCGCCCACATCCTCCTCTTTATAAGCACTGCAACAAAGGCTCTCTGGGTACTTATCAGAAAGTCTCACTGGAGAACTCTTCTAGGACCATAACTGAAGTGATGGCCAATCAATATCAATCTGCTGTTTTTCTTACTATGCCCCATCACTACGAAGGGACGAGTAATCTGTTGGCTTTGCATTCAGTTGTGAATTCGGTGGGTTTCTTGCTTTTGAACAAAAAGGCAACCCAGAATTTGGTCATCCTTCAAAATTCAGAGGAACCTGAATTTTTCAGCGGAATTTGCAAATTGAAACAATGAATGAATTAGCACCTTCATCTCTACCCTCCCATAGTTGCACAATGAGAATGGGCCCAATCTGATGTGCTGGACCACCCGACACCTATCAATATTTCCAGTCAAGATGGTAATGTTGGCTGGGGAGGTAGAAGTGGCCTAACAGAACTGGAGGGCATCAGTTTGGGGGAGGCATTGCCATACCTATGTTCCTTCTGTTGGACTGAAACATTCACCACCCCACTCTATTTCCCACAAACCTTGGCCAGTCTGGCCTGTGGGGAGCATTATATGTGATGGGAATTATAGTTCATCCACAGCTGGAGAGACCCAGAGTCCCCACGTTTGCCTTAGAGCAAGGGTGAGGAACCTCCTCCAGCTTGTGGATCTAATTCAGTTTCAGAGAAGATGTGAAGGACTCCATTCCACTGCTGGATGGGGCCAAAAATGAAACGGGGGGGGGGGAGTGGTAGCCGAAATATCTCACAACCAGTAATTGAGATTAGGAGATTCATCCCAATCTTTTTTGAATGGGACTACCGCCTATACAAAAACTGGGGAGCCACTAGGCTACAGAATTAAGGAGAAAATAACAAGACCATTCCTCTAACCCCTAGATTCCCCCCCCTCCAACAAAATAGAATCAGCTGAAAATGAACCAAAATGATGGATGGAAGCAATGTCACCTCTCTTTGGGCATACAGAAATACACTCTTTTGGCGGTCACCAAACAGAGTGGGGGGTATGCATCCCAGCCTTTGCACACTTGTCCTCCCTTGCTTAAAGCAGGGGTTCCCAAATTTTGGTCCTCTGAGTGTTTTGGACTTCAAGAATTCCTTACCATTGGACAAGCCAGCTGGGATTTCTGGGAGCAGAAGTCTAAAACATTTGGAGGACCAAAGTTTGAAAACCACTGCTTTGAAGGAACGCTCAAAGGTGCCGAATCTGTCTTTGGGGTAGAGTTCAACACCTTGGATAGATCCTGTACGTCTCATGAAGCCCCAGAAAGGGCTGCCTGCCCAACTGACCGGGAACTCACTAGCTGCCTCACCTTGCTTCTTTCTCTTTGTTTCTTTTTCTTGAAGGGAGAGGGAGTGGCGTTTTGAAAAGACAAATGGGAGGGTCGGAAAGGGTTAAGCAACTCGTCCCCACCTCAAAGGGCATGCCCAAGCCTTCTTTTCATTCCCAGGGTTGTTGTTTTGTGCGCAAGAACCTCAAGAGGCTGATCAGACACAACAGTCACGTAATGTCTCATTTGGCCCTTAATTCTCCAATTCCCTCCTTCATTTCCAGATGGCATCAGGCTACCAGTAGCACAGAGGAATTTTCTGCCCGCAGCTCATGCACGGCGACAATAATAAGAGCCTTTTTAATGAAGGTTGAGTCAACACAAGCATGCTTTCCCCTCCAATGAATAAACACTTTAATTTTCTCTAGGTGATCTCTCCGGTCCGTGCCGAATTCTGTTTGTGCAGGAACGTGCCAGATGACACCGTCCCTGGAGACCAAAGGGTGGGGGGGAAAAGAGACTCCCATAGATTGGGAAGTGATCTGGTTCTGCTCCAGCAAGCCACCGAATCATGGCTTGCAGTCATCCAAGTGGAAAAATGGAAATGCCTTCTGCAGGTTACCCTGTAGCCCTCCTCGCTAATTTGTCTTCTTTGAGACTACTGGGAATGAAGCACTAATGCCACCTGCAAATAAGCAAACAAAAAAAGGCCCATTGTAAAGTGCTCCTGTTCGGGATGTTGGCCAGCCCATTACACCCTATCCACGGCAACTCCATTCCATCCTTGCTTCTCATTTTCTATCCCCCCCTTGCAACAATTTGCCAACATTCCATAGCTGCAAAGCATGTTTACTCCCCACCAGACACTTGGAAGTCCGGGAATATTTTTCTTTGCTGAGAGGGGGCAGTCTAAATGTAATGGTTTTGTGTAAGATTTTGCCTGTTTCTAATAATTTTGGGAGTAGCCCATTCTGCTGAGATCACTTTCTTGTGTCTGTAAGTTGCTTCTTTGGCCCCTTAAAGATCAGCACGTGGAGAAGTAACTAAAGACTGATTGATAGCATTAAGCCAATGCTAGCATAGCACAGTAGTTTGAGTCTTGAACTAGGTTTATGGGAGATCAGGTTCAAATCCTGCTCTTCCATGGAAACTCATCTCAGAGAATCCCCCTTCCAACGGACAATACAGCACATAGTAAACACACTAAGTATAAATATAGAAGGAAAAGATCTCCCTCTCTCAAGCAATCAGCTCTCCAAGGGCTAATGAAACAAAAGGAATTTCATCTGCCTATGGAAGGATAGCAAGGATGAAGCTGGTCTTGGAAGAGAGTTCCAGGGCCTGGGAGTAGCCACCAAGAATGTCCTCTCTGGTTTTCTCACCAGATCCCCCAGTGAGGGTGGTGGGACAGAAAGAAGGGTCTCCCCAGAAGATATGAAAAACCAGGCAGACTCTTGTTAGTGGATACAGTTCTTCAGACTTTGGTCTTCCTTGAGGACTGAGTAGCAGGACCTCAATTCCACCCAAAATATCTTCCATCCCTTGGCACAAAACATCCCAACAGCTGCCAAGGGACTGTTGAATAATTCTTGAACAGACAGCGCTTTATTTGTCCGCATCCATCAATCTAGTTCTTTTCTATTTCTCTTCCTTGTGATCTTGTGTATTACTCCCCCCCAAGAAAAAAAAAAATCCTCAGGCGTCCTGTGGGCACGAACTTCTTTGAAAATTATCTCCAGTTCTCCTCTTGAATACAAACAATGGGGAACTTGGATGTCTTTATCAGGCAGTCAGATCTTGTAATTATCTTTTCTAAGTCTCCACATTTCAGGCCTGCATTGAAGGGCCTTTGGTGAGGATGGTGGGGGAAACCAAAGCGTTTGTTTTGTCTGGAAGACAGAGAATCCTCCCTCAGGCACTATGGGGGAGGAAAAAAAGGCTGATCAGAAGCCGAGATGATGACAACGATCTCAAATCCCCTTGAATCTGAATATTTCATCTTCATAAAATAAACATAGAGCCTCTACCCATGAAAAATACATAAAAAATGTTTAAACGTGTTAATTATTAAACCAATATTGATTCATATTGGATGACACTCTTCAGAGGAGGGGGGTGGAAGGGGAGGATTGGAAATTGTCTAAAGTATTTAATAGCAGCCCCACCGTTGTGTTGTATCAATATTCATCAAATCCCAACCACCAATAATCGTAAAAAATGACAGGGTGTATTTACGAGCGTCAGTCAATGGAGAGGGAGCTGGCGAGCAGGATCAAAGCAAAGAAGTAGCAAGAGGGAAGCGCAGGGTTTATTTTGTTCAATTTTCATCACCATTTGAGAATTAAATCAAGGGAACAGAACACAGAATTTTAGTAAAATTCTTAGGGAAGTGCACACGGGTCAAGGCAACCCAGCACCCTTCAGATGTTGGGTATTAGAGAAGTAAATCCTCAACTATTTCATCCTTGCATGTGCAAAGAAATAATCTTTATAGTTTTCTCCCCACTACAGGAGAAAATACAAATTTCTGTCATCCCTGTATTTGAACATCTCAACGTGTTCCAGGGAAATAATTTTGTGGTTCACATTCATGCCTGTTGCTCAACCACAACAGCGAACGATGAGAGAGGATGAAAGCTGACGTCCAATGATGTCCCAAATTCCAGGCATCACTCATCTTTGATCTCATAGAATGGTTACCAAAGCTTCCAGGTTCTTCCAAAATAATGGCACTCTTAGGACAGTGGTGGACGGTGACTCCAATATGAGTAGGGGCAGGAATCAACCCTAAGTTTTAGTCCAAATTTAAGAGTAGCTAATTAAGGTATTGAACCTATCTTAGTGTGCGATAGAGTTCAGTGTCTTGAATTACACCTTTAAAGTTTGTACTCAACCCCAGAGAGGAGTTACCAGTCCAGAGACATGGAATCTACCAGTTGCATCATTGTGTTAAGAGCATTATTTAAGAAGGAGGGAGACAGAGAAGACATAAACCTTTTGACTCCGAGCATCACAATGATGCAGTAAGCCGCGTATGTAATTTTCCTCTTAATATGAGATTTCGAAGTGTACATTAAATGGGACTTTGGTCATTAAAAACGTATTTGGGGGGACTTCTTGAAATCCCTCTGCCAGTGATACATAACCAGTCGGCTGTCATTAAATCTCAGCATACGAAATGGCAATAATCATCAGTGTCGGGCCGTTGGTTAATTTGATGCTGACGTTTGTGGGAAATGAAAGCAAGGTTCTATCTCCCTTCTTCTCTCTCGGGCTGAAAGCTGGAAGGCTTCGCTTCACCTCCTGAACTCCCAGCTTGCGTGTTTACAATTCAGGAGGGATTCATCTCAGCGCAGAGAAAGAACTGTGGCTTCGAGGCCTCTTGAGACATCGTGCTCTGTGGTAAGGTCTTCCCTTCTCCGCCCAATGATAGCCATACATTAAGGTTGTTTCAAATCTCTTTGGACTTCCTTTCTTTCCTGGATGGTTAATGTTTATATCAGGAAGCAATAGAGGAGTTCACGAAAAGATCAGACTCCAAGAAGGGAAAAGAGAAACAGTTGTGTTGGCATTTCCCTACAAAAATGGGAACTATTTTCTTCCTGTTGTTGTGTTGTTGTATGCCTTCAAATTATTTCTGACTTACGGTAACCCTAAGGCAAGCTTATCATGGTTTTTTGGGGGGCTGAGAGTATGTGATGTGCCCAAGGTCACTCAGTGGGTTCCCATGGCTGAGTGAGGAACCGAAATCTGAACTCTAGGGTTGTAGTCAAACAACGACACCACTCTGGATCCCAACATGGTGCATACCTTGCAACATTTCATAAGTGAAAACCTGGACATGTATGGCCAAGTTACATCAGAGTGTGGTCAAGATGGAAGAAGTTATGAATGAGGAAGAAGAGAGAACGCAAAACTTTGCTCTGCCTGAACTGACTGGGAAGGGTAAGATTCTGCCCTCTCCTCCAGTCTACTTCCCCCACTTCTGAGTGCAACCTGCCATGGCACATTAAACTCCATTTGTAGCAATGGAAGTAAGCTGAGGACAAAGGTGGAAAGTGGGGTGGGAAAGAGAGAAACTGAGACAAGTCATTCAAGTCATTTCTAACTTAGGTGAACCTGTCATTGGGTTCTTTGGAGCTGAGAGTGTGATATCCCCAAGGTCATCCAGTGGAGTTCCACAGCCAAGGAGGGAATTGAATGCTGGTCTCCAAGTGGAGAGGAGGGATATTTATACTTTCTAGGTAGTCCATAAACTAGGAGCTATGTAGGGATCGCAAATACATAACAGTCATGAGAGCGTAGCTGAAGGTTATGCATTCATAACTGCCATACAGGATTCTGTCTATCATTCTTAAAGGGATTGGAAGTGGAGCCAGGCTTGAGTGGTCTCTCTTTTGACATTCCAGGCCTCACTAATAGGGTTGTCCTGATGATGTTGGCCAAGCTAACATCCCAGAACAATCGTCGAGAGTGTGGCACATTCGTATGCTTCCTTTCGCAAAGGATTCTTAGCCTTCTTCTCTCTCCTGCCCATCATTTCCTGGTGACGTCAATTCCCCACCTCACAAAGGCACGCATATTGCATGCTCCTCCACCGAAGGCTTTTTGAAGCTGCTTTTAGACATCGTCGCAAGGCAACACTTAATCGGTGGGCTTCTTGAGAGCCTTTGCTTTGGCAATCAGGTGCACAAGAGGGTGCAGGCTCTATTCAGCCCTTCCGCACTGCCTAGCTCACTAAATGATGCCCCGATGCTGAAATATTGTACTAGACTCCGCTACCACCACCTTTTAAACATAGCTTTCGGCCGTCACTTTCCTTAGCAACCATCTAATTTTAAGGTAGCACTTTGAGATTTCAATGAGGGAATTACAGGCTCACCCAGCAGGTCTTCAGTCTCTTGATGTTTATCTCATCAGCCCCATCTCTGGTGAGCCTTCATCCTACCATGTTTGTCTATTAAATTAAGAGAGTATTTCAGAAAAGGAGAAGCCATTTGGAAGCAGTAAATCACACGACAACGCCACTCTCTTAACTCTCTTACCGATACATCTCTTGCTGTATTATTCACTGACAGAGGCACTCAGTAGATATCTTGGGTTTTTATCTTCTTTCCCATTTAGATCAAGGTTAGCCAGCACTTTATTTAAGAAGGGGAGAGCGAGTTATCTAATTACTCCAAAGTGAAGTCTCTGCATCTAAATCTAACCGTCTACTTTATTTTACCACAATGTATTTACCGATGTCCTTGTGAAAATCAAAGAGGGATCCATGTTCTCTGCTTCTCCTGCCATCTAATTCCAAAAGAAGCAGTGCTGTTCCACCAGAAGAAGTTGCTAGTTTTCTGTGTCAAATGCGTAACTAGATAGCTCTGTGTGATTTTACTGAGACACATGGATGGGCTGGTGGGCTGGATCAGAAAGTCGTGTGCCACTCTTCCTATTATTATTATACCATGATGGAAGATATTTAATTCCTCCAAGCTTGAGAGAACACAAACAGGGAACCTATGGGTCTCTAGATGCTCTTCTGGTCAAGCATGGCCAATGGTCATGGATCATATAATCAAAGAATCATAGAACTGGAAGGACCACCTATTTCAAGCACTACCGATACAAGAGTCAATAACTAAAGCATCCCTGACAGA
Organism: Cyclura pinguis; assembly: GCA_030412105.1. NCBI lineage: Eukaryota > Metazoa > Chordata > Lepidosauria > Squamata > Iguanidae > Cyclura > Cyclura pinguis. Next base: position 3,748,901 of record CM059613.1, read on the forward strand.
TGGCCATCTACATATTTCCAATGAAGGCAAATCTATCATCTTCTGACGTAATCTGTTCTTCTGTGGAACAGCTGTTATCTTCAGGGTGTTCTTCTTCATGCTTAGCTTACATCTCCTTTCTTCTAATTTGACTCCTTTGGTTTGGTCCTACCTTCCTGGGCAGCAATGAAGAAGCTCACTCCATCTTCTGCATTACATCCTTTGAGGCAGTTAAAGATGGCAATCAAATCCCTTCTCAGACTTATCTTTTCCAGGCTAAACATACCCACTACCATCAAGCCCTCCTGATAGGGTTCGATTTAGGGGCCCTTAGTCCCATTTTGTACCCCTCCCAAACCTGCTTTTATCTTCTGGTGTGTTCAACCATATCTGAATAAAGCTTGCTGCCTATCAAATCTGGCCAGTGCATAACAGGGACAATTTTGTTCTCATCATTGTTTATAGTGACCAAGATCCTACACGGGGGTTTCCTAACCAATATGAAGCATTTTATTGCATTTAAGAATAGACCATTGCAAAAACAGCAGAGGGCAATGGAGCAGAATTATACATCAATTGTGCTACACAACCCATGAATTAAATTGCAACATTGAGCAACTGGAGCAAGACACCAAATGGTCAACTGAAGGCACATTCAGATGAACAATGGGCCCCTACAAGCAGTGCACAATCTACATACAATCCAATGTGCATGCAATACATGGAGGCACATACACAACTCCACTTCCACAACCTTGAACTGAATATGGCCATTCTTCATCTGACTAAAAGGGCTCGATCTACTCTGAGCAGAATTTACACATGCAAAAGACACCAATAAGACCCTGGCCAAGAATGGATCTCTCTCCCCTTCCCCATATCTGAATAAATTCAATGGAAACTATTTAAGGTTGGGGAAGGATGAAGGTGAGAGAAAGGAAAACCAGCAGATCCATCTGCTGCTAAGCTCTGTTCTTGCACTGCCTCCTGCTGGTCATACCCATCTTCACAGTTTCCAACTGTGGGTCAGCCTCCATGCCAGGGCATCCACCGCACGTGGTTCTTGGAGAAAACGATTCCAACAAGCGGCCTTCCTCCACCACCGCTCTGATTAACCTGGGACCGCCGAACCATCTGCGTACAAAGGGCCAAAGGACTCTCCGATCCTGCTGCTAACCAGATCATTAAAAACAAACACGGCAATTACACGAACCTTTTGCATCCGAGAGACTGAGGTGGGGTTTTAATTAAGGTAATTATGCTCAGCAGGAAAGGCAATTTGCGGAGACATTTAATGGCTCGATGCTGACATGCTACCTTTTACAAAAGGTGATGCTGACAACACAAGGGCTGGGAGAGATACCCAGGATGGGAGAATGTTCCCCACTGGCTGGGCTTTGTCTCGGTTTCCTCTCTTTCTCAGCAATCACCCCAAAAGCTCAAGGAGACCCTCTTGTGTTCCTCCAGCTTCCTAAGTGGTTTAATCTGCAGGACAGAGCACAAAGTAGGTGTGCGCAGCTTCGTATGTGTGTGTATTTGTCTCTTTGTGTATAACTGTAGCAATAGATGTAGACCCTCGATTTGGGGGTAGAAGGCCTCAAGTTATCTCCAAATACTGGGCTTTGGGGGTCTGAGGCCACTGAAATAATCTGGCAAAATTGGACCTCCAGGAATCCGATGTACTGGAGCCCCTTTATGAATTGTCAATCAGAAGTGTGCTAAATTATCAAGCACTATGGGATATTAAGACAGCAATGGTCATAACTCCATTGCCTGCCTGCAATCTATTCCGTGCACTTCTTCCTCGGGAGTAAGCTCCCATGAACAGTTGGAGAGGACTTCTAAGAAGACATTAGGTTTTAAAAAGTTTTCATATTTAAGAATGCTTCAGGGATAATGGATGGGGAAAATCATGTGCTCTCTGCTTGCAATAACAACCTGGATTGATATTCCACACCAGCTATTTAGTTACCTACATATAACTAAGTTACATCTGAGACCCGGAGTGGTACAGTGGTTTGAGCATTGAGCATTGGACCTCAGAGACCACGGTTCGATTCCCTGCTCGGTCACGGAAACCCACTATGTTCGGACTAAAACCCAGGGCACAATCAACTCCAACATGAGAGACACCCATGTCTGTGTTTGTAGACCAGGGCTTCAGCTACGATCACATTTATTCCCCTTTTCTCCCCTGCTCTTTTGTTCCTAGTTTTAATATCACTCTTTATGATGATGATAATATTCTAATGGTAGCTGTTTATTAACGACCGCTACCATGCCTACGTTTTAATTGCTAGCAAATGGCACCAGGCCAATCAATAGTGTCTCCCCCCACTTTTTTTGTGTGTGGGGTTGTCATTTGTGGTTAGAGTTGCTTGTTTACTCAGGAGAAAAAAAAATATCTACCTCTAATCATAGTATTCCTTTCTAAGCCTGCCTCCCACACTGGGTAAGGTGTCCTAAATTCAACTGCCTCTTCTTCCTTCCCCACAAAAGGGCACACCCAGCACATTGTTGAGTTCCAAGAGCACTATTATTTCTTTTTTATTTATTTTTTTCAGGGTCACAGGAGGGGGAGGCATGTGGGCAATTTAATTAGAATGGTACTGAAGAGGTTTCTGAATTTTCCTACCAATTAGTGTTTCATTAAGGCAGCGAAATTGCATTTACTGGAGATGGGGCACATCCATCTCAAGAGCGCCTTCATTTTTGGATCATGCCCCAGCTCCTGTTTTGAAAGCTCAAATATCATATATGAAATCTGGGACTGGGTGATTCATTGGTTACTCATTGCAGAGATGCCAGTTAGATGGGATGACAACTTTTTTTGAAAATGATTTTTTTTCCCCTAGCAAATTAAAGCCCACAATGTCTATCCTATCCACTCATGCTAGGTTGAGAATAGGTCAATCCATCCCTTTTCTTTTCTCCAGGATTCAAATCTTTTAGATATCCATGTTCTTTTTCTCCATTTCATGAAGAAAGTGGCAATGTTGTTTAAGTTTTTTTTTCTGTTAACAAGTTGCTACAGTTAGTTATCATGACAAGCTACACTCAATAATATTCACTCTTCAACACAGGGATTAAAGTTGCCAGAGTTATTGCTTTCTTTTGCATCTGACCACCTTGAGAGAAACACAGGTGCTGTTGAAAGTGGATCCAAGTCACCTTCCCAGAGATGGTGAATCCATTCTGGGCTTTACACTGGACTTCAAAAGGGTTTTCCAAGATTCTGAACCTCTTTTGTTGAGCACTTTGGATATCACTTTCAAAGTTTGGGCTAAACTCTGGAGTTGATTCACTGTTCCACTTGTCTAGAAGCCACTGGCTGCCACTGGTAAGATAAGAAAACTTTAAGAACATACTACACCACACTGCTTTTTCTTTTGCGATGCTTCCTGGACATCTTACACCACTTTGGTTTGATTCAAACTGTTCAGGGAAAAGGATTACTCAATTGTCTTCCCCTGTTCTGCTGCTAGTAGCATCTCTTCCTTGTTTTCAAGGTCATCATTGATCAGTTTCCGAGAGACGTTTACGGCAGTAGCCTTGGACAGGCAGAAAAAGGGTATTGATCGCAGTCAATTCTGCAGCAGATTGAAAGGCATCGACTTACTCCCTGTGTATAAAGTCTAGTTTGGCTACCCTTTAATTACTGTGGCTATCAAATTCTCTAGTAAGGGAATACAAGGAGGCAGTAAAGATGCTGAAGGGACTCAAAAGTGGATGGATGGATGGATGGATGGGATTAGACAGATGGATGGATGGATGGATGGATGGATGGACAGACGGACAGACAAACAAACAGATAGACATACAGATAGATAGAAGATGTATTGATAGATGGATGGATGGATGGATAGATAGACAGACAGACAGATGGATAGACAGACAGACAGACAGATGGATGGATTAGATAGACAGACAGACAGATGGATCAGACAGATGGATGGACGGACGGACGGGTGGACAGACAGACAGACAAATGGACAGTGGATAGACAGACAGATATATAGATAAGTAGGTAGGTGGATAGATAGATTAAATAGACTGATGGACGGACAGACAGAGAGAGATAGACAGACAGATGTATGGATGGATAGACAGACAGATAGGTATATAGGTAGATTAGAGAGAGGGAGAGGGAGAGAGAGAGATGCCAAAGCTAATGCCCATGTTTGCATATGGGCACCTTAAGAGAAACACACTTGAATCTGGATCATAGTCAAGTTTCATCAGTATCTTTACGTAGCTGAAGAGGGAAGACTAGCCATTTGGATAAAGTACATAGAGGATAGATAGACAGATCAGTGAGAACAAATATCTTCCATGTCAGCGCAGGTACTGAATCCTAACGCGAAAATCCAGTATTGGTTTTAGTCCAGGCTTGCAGGAGCTATGCAAAGGTCTGGACCTATTTTGGGGCCAGATGAGAGGCTGTTGGATAGCTCCTTGAAACTTTGGACTAAGTTCCAGAGCACATTTGCCACCGTTCTCAGAATATAGTCACCAACTGGCCAGTAGAGAGGGCCCTCTCTACTCAATCTCTCTCTCTTTTTTCTCATCCAGCCACCCATTCATCCGGAGATTGGAAATATCATGTTAAACAGGAACATTATTACTGTAATGAGCTCCGTTTTTGGGCAAATGAGGAGGCAAGGAGCTCTTATTCAAAAGTAAGAAAACGAGTGGGAAGGAAGCCACTCATGGTGTAACAAGCCCTGATTTCCAGTTATAGTTTAAATTTACTTTTAAGGACATTTTTTGATGTTTTTGGAGAGGGATTTTTATGCCCATTTCATTAGCATTGTTAAGTACCAGTAGGCAGTTATCCAAGTGTCTGGCGGGGGGCGGGAGACACTATTCCTCTACAGCAGGATGAATAACCCTCCCCTTCTGAAGACGAGCTACTTAAGAAGAGAACAGTTTTTCAAAACTTTTCAAAAATACCAATACCAGTGAATTACTCCTAAAACACTCTAAGGAGACATATGACCTGCAGTTGCTGCTGGGGCCCATGTCAGAGGAGCAGTGAATCCATTTCATGCTTTAGTTCATACTTTAAAGGACCTATCCAAGGTGCTTAAGGCTATTTTGGGGTGATGGTACAGCCCCTTCTTGTTTATTGCTGTCAAGTCAGCTTCAACTTATGGTGGTCCCATGAATGAGAGCTCTGAGTCATGCTGTGATTATGCTCAGGCCTTGCAAATTTAGAGATGTGTCTTCCTTGATTTGAATCTGTCTGTCTGTAACGGGGTCTTCCTCTTTTCCAACTTGCCTTCCACCTTATCAAGCATTATGTCTTTTCTACTGATTCTTACCTTCTCATGATACGGCCAAAGGGCAACAGCCTCAGCTTAGTCATCTTGGCATGTTGAAGATGGAGCAAGCTGGTTTTCTGCTGCTCCAGAGACTAGGGCACAGAACAATGGATTCAAACCACAGGAAAAGAGATTCCACCTAAACATCAGGAAGAACTTTCTGATAGTAAGAGCCATTCAACAGTGGAACATGCTGCCTCAAAGTGTGGTGGCATCACCTTCTTTGGAGATTTTTAAATAGACCCTGAACGGACATTTACTGGGGATGTTTCGAGAGTGCGTTCCCGCATGACATGGGTCGGACTCAATGGTCCTTGTGGTCTCTTCCAGTTCTATGATTCCATCGACCACTTGCTGTGAAAAGATGCTGAAACCCATCAAATAATGGGTGTTGTGGTCTCTTCCAACTCTATGATTCTATGATTCCAAGGAGAATTCAGGCTTGATGTGCTGTAAGACCCATTCATTTGCCTTTTTAGCAGCTTGGACTCAAACCCATCGCAAATTCACTGCTCCATCAACACAGGGGTAGGTGAGGGAGCAGCAACAGGGATTTCTGGGCCTTCCACATGAAGGTGGTTCTCCCTATAACAGGCAGAAATCCCAGCTAGAGGTACCTTGACTCTACCGTCCTTCTGATCTCCTCTCCTTTCTTCCCCAGCAACAGGGAAGAAGCCCAAGAGCTCTCTGTCTGAGTGCATCAGAGAAAAGGCAAAACTTCTGCAGAGATCTCTGTCCCCTCCCCATTTTGAGCTATTAAAACAGATTCTTCCCGTGTTACGAAGAGAGCCGGAGGCTGGTGGCGAACAGGTGCTCACTTGACCTCAAAGTCACCTGTCTCTAATATATCACGTCAGCCCTCGAGGGGTTTCAGAGGCAGCTGGTGTGTCTCCTGAACCTCTTTAGAAGAAGCAAAAAGTGAGAGCGATCCCCTGCACTCCATGGAAGAACATGAAATGGGAAGACAGGTTCTTGCGCCTGGCAAAAATCTGATTTATCACGCTGGGATTTTTAAACTTTACTTTTATTCTTTTCCCCTTCTATACCCCAATCGACTCTGCTGCAACTCACCTGCCTCGAAAAGCAAGAACGTTTTCCAATATCCACTGAGTGGTGTGACAATGACCTGGGTGAATCTCAATGTACTTTTAACCTTGCAGGCTCCTCTGCCCAGCAGATGAGCTGTAACTCACATCCTAAGATCACCAACAGGAATGTAATTTTATTTTGTTTGCTAATTTCCCTCTTGAAGGAGGCATCAAAGCCAGTTTAGCAATTTTCTTCCTGCTTTGAAAAACTGTGTAGTTTTTGATGACAAATCCGTTGGTGGGTTTGTTTTTTTTTTAAATTGCACATGGTTGTTTTGTGCAAAAAACAAAATAGGCAGAAAGACATTGTTTCCTTTGCAGAAAATAACCTTTCTGCACAGAAACACTGTTTTCTGCTCAGAAAAAAAAAGTCTGTTTTCTGCACAAAACAATGCTGTGTAAATTTTGTGTAGAATAAGTCTTTTGTAGGATAAGTCTAAGGCCATGTCTGCACTACACTGTTATAGTGTTATAATTCCCCTTTCAACAGCCTGTGGAATTCTGGGACTTGTACTGAGGCCCAAGAGCTCCCTGGCTGAGAATTCTAAATATCTCTCCCTAAATTGCAAACCTTAGGATTCCATAGGATGATGAAAGTGGAATAATAGCACCATAACAGTGTAGTGTGGAAATGGCCTCTGTTTTAATAGCAGTGAGAAACACATGAGATTTCTTCACATTCCCAGAAGAGAAGCACTCCACATCATTGTTGCGGGTCCCATTCACTTGCTCCAAAGTCGAGGGAGCAAAATGGCTGTCCACCCCTTTTGGAGGATGAAGAGGGTGGCCTTGGGAAATCCTGTCTTCCTCTAGTTATCAAGGCACCCATAAAGCTTGGATCCTTCCCCCACCCTGTTCCCCCTTCTGCTCCCAGTGATTGTGATTCTTGGTCAACTCTCTAACATTGCATTATCCGTTCCTCCTCCTTCTATTGTGGCTCGAGCTGCAGAAATGATAAATGTCCACATTATTTATTTCCCTTTCCAGTGTAGCCAATTAAGCACACGTCAAATCCATTTGTAAACAGTGATGCTCCGGTAGAGCAAAGGGATGGGGAGTGGAGGTGGGTAGAAACATAGCGGCAGAGGCTTTTGACTCACGGTTGGGTGGAATAAGCAAAGGGTGAAGGTCAGTGAAGACACATCACACTGTACTGATTAAAATGTTGACAGGCATTCATTTAGTTTTATGAAATTGTCAATTGATCTGTGATTGCAGACTCCAATCAATGCTCCGAAACTAAACGATGCAGAAAATCGGACAGCCTTAGAATACCCTGGAAGAGAAGAGGAAGGAGGCATCCGAGAAGCAATTAATTCCTCCAGGGGAAGGAACTAAACCACCTCCTAGGACAGGGATGGTCAGAAGATTGACCTGGATCTACCGGGAAAACTCCAGGAGATCAGAAGGAGAATGGGAACTGTTTTTGACTCCCAAATGGTTAAGAATGGGACAGCAAAATGAATTAAGGGATTTAGGAAAGTTTGGAGGTGCTAGGAGGAGTAACTTGTGTACATATAGAGACTAGTGGGGTACCATTCAGCACTCATGCTCCATAGTGTAGTGGTACCAGGCTTCACAGGGTCCAAGTGGACTTCTCATAAATGAGCAGGAATTATGATATCATCTATCCCCACAAGACTTTCATGTTCCTTGTGAGTTTATCCGGAAAGACCCACCACCACCACATTTTCTCATCAACAAATTATTGCTATGAGCTATTCCTGTGATAAAGCCAACCCTAAGTGCTTTGGATTATAAAGGCCTTGATCTTGGTGAAGATGACAACATCTGAGCGGTTTTGAATGCCAATGCATTTGGACTCTCTGTAGGGGATTGGTAAGTATCCTGGTTAAGGCTTCCATGGCAAAATTTACTACTATATCACTATTCAAATTCCATGCCATTATCATGAGACATGAGAGCTAGCATGGTATAGTGGTCTGAGCATTGCACTATGACCCCGGAGGCCAGGGTTCGATTTCCTGCTTGGCCATGGAGACCCACTGGGTGATCTTGGTGCATCACACTCTCTCATCCCCCAGAAAACCCCATGATAGGTTCACCTTAGGGTTGCCATGAGTCAAAAGTTACTTGAAGGCCCACAACAATCATGAGACATGCCAATAAAGTTCCACCAGTGATGACATTCAAAGCCTTAAATGGCTCAGGACCTCAGTACTTGAAAGAGGGCCTCTCCCTGAGTATACCTAACCAAAGACAGAAAACTGCAGGAGAAGACCTTCTCTGCGTCTCACCAGAGAGGACAAAACACTATGGGAGAACATGGGAGAAGACCTTCTCTGTTGTGACTTCCTGGCTGTAGAAAATCCTCCCTTAGAGACCTGATTAGTGCCAATGGTGTTGCCATTCTGGTTGCATAAAACCAACGGCCTTAAATCCTTTGGGCTCAATTGATTCCATCCAACCTTGCACACCTCCTAGGCATTAAATGGTTTTCAACTGTTATAACCAAATGTCCATTTGTTTCTTTCAAGTTGCCAAATTCTTAAACACACATTTGCTCTGTTGACTTATTTCTTACTATACGGGTGTGTGCTTTGTATTGTTCAAATTGGTTAAACTGATTTATTGTGTGTCGTCCCGAAAGCGTATGATATAGGGCAGAGAATAAATATTTAGATGATAGACAGATAGGCAGGCAGGCAGACAGACAGGCATATGATAGATAGAAAGATTGATATGGTAAGCAAACCTAGAAATATAACAACCAGAAAATCCTAACAATAACCGTTAGCTACACAGGGAATTGCTGTATGATTACGTTAGATCTTTCAGATGGAGAAGAATTTTGTCTGTTTGTTCTAGAAAAAATTCAGCAAAATTTACACATTTCTTCATCTTCAAGGCAGAAAGAACCTTTAAAAAAAGTAACATGGGAGAGACGGAAAGTTGCAGATTTCCTTGTTTCTAATTCTAGAACACCTGAAGTAAAATCGCAAAGGGAGCAAATCTCTGAGCATGTGCATCTCTGAGACCATGCAGAGTGGTCTCTCCATTGAAGAGCAGCCACAACCGCACAGCCATTCCTTACAACTCTGGAGCAAAGGAACGGGGTCTTTCTAGCCAGAGGTGCTCCCAATAGGTCCAAATCCTACCAACGTGCCAACTTAGCAATGAAATATAACTCACCTCCAGCACCTTCAGCCTTTCTGCAAGCTTTCTTAGAAAGGTTAACGTTCCTTAGGAGACAGATCACCATCACACATCCCCTGGAGAGATAAGCAAGACTGGGGAGGCTGACATCATAAAAAGAGGAGTCGTTGTCAGGCAGACGCGAGGAATGCCGTTGTCAGTTGTTCAAAGAGCTGCTGCCGAGATGTTTATCCAGAGCCACAAGGAGGACTCCACACCCATTTATCAAGGGTCCCGTCCCTCCCGCTCCTGAGCAAGATCTAACAAGACCATCCATAACCCTGCAGGGGGAACAAAGCTGCCTCCACCTATATCTGCTCCCCGGCAATGCATAGGGAATGCACCAAGGGGAGGTCAGCCAAGGGTCTCGAGGTATCTCACCTGCAACACACTTTGCTCTACCTTTGGCACATCAGCCAGCTGAAGAACGCTCTAGTCCCACTCTCTTCCTTCTGTTCGTATTGATTGAATTGTCTTGTGGCTTTGCACAAAGCATTAGGCCTAAATCAGAGTGGCAGACATGCAGCCTTACGGACGGTCTTGGACAGCAAATCTCAGCAGCTCTAGCTGAGACAGCCTATGGTGGGGAATATTGAGATTTCCAATCCAACACCACCAGGAGGGTCTTGTGATTCCACCTTGACTTAAATTCAACATCTTGTCCCAACTAGAGTAGACTCATTGGATCAATGGGGACTCGGTAAACCAGTATTTCTATCAATGCCAATCATTCTATAGCGCTAGGAGGTTACAAAAGAGCCAGCGTGGTGAGTGTTGGACTAAGAATTTGAAGACCAGCGTTTGAATCCCTGCTTGGCCAGGGCAACCCAGCGGGTGATCTTGGGCCAGTCACACACTCTCAGCCTCAGAGGAAGGCAAAGGCAAACACCCTCTGAACAAATCTTGCCAAGAAAACATGAGAAAATGAGGAACATTCAGGCTTCGTAGGATTGGAAGCAAAACATACAGGTTTCACATGCCTCTTTCCCCACAACAATATTGTTTGTTTTTCCTATCTGTCCAGTTTCACATTTCTAATACAAAATACACTTGTGTACACACACATACACCTTTCATAATATTACTGTGATACTTCTTTTATCCTTCCCATTCCTTTCAGCAAAAGATAAAGCTGAATAGACATCCTTCAGCACTCAGGTTCCTACCTCCACGGCTGCCTGGTGAAATGAAGATCTAGTTTAAGAACAAACCTTTATATTTTTTTTTAATTCCAAAAGACTAAACACAGTACAATCAGGTTTTCGCCAGTGCTACCGATGCTTCTCTGCACCACCGAGAAAAGAATTTAAGCCTCCTTGAGAAAGAGAAAGAGAGAGAGAGAGAGACTCATTAAAAGGAGTTACAACAAATCGGTTATCAGACGTTTAAAGAATAACCCTTTTCAAATAAACCTGTTAAATAAATCCACAGTAAAGATAATTAGGTCGGTGTTATACCCGCACAATGTGTGTTGATCCATCCAGGAGGCTTTAATGGTGGCATAAGCCTGTTAAAGGCATAACAGACAGTACACCGAATTAGTCGGTCATTAAAAGGAGACACTGGTGTACCTTTTCCTTTGACAAATCCAGCCAGGCACTCTCAGCTTTGTGTGGTGAAGGCTCCATGCCCTGTAAGGTGACATTCGGTGTTGGTCAGGCCTGATCTGGACTCCTGTGTTCAGTTCTGGCCACCTCAGAAGGATCTAGAGAAGTTGGTGATGGGCAACAGGAATGATGTGAGGTATGGAGAACAAAATATATATGGATGAGGTGAAGAAGTTGGGCATGGGTAGCTTGATGAAGAGAAGACTGAGGGTGACATCATTGTTTTCTTTAAATATCTAAAAGGTTGCCACAGAGAAAAGGAGGAAGGTTTGCTCCAATCAATTTTGATTGGACATTAGAAGGTCCCTTCCAACTCTAATATTCTGTGAATCCAACCTCCTGGTCAATGCAGGAACTCCAGCTAGAGCAGCCAGAGTACATAGCTGTCCAGCTTCTTTTCAAAGATGCCCAGAGGAGACCTCATCACCTCAAGGTTTGGCAACAGAAACAATTGCCTAGAAAGGTGGTGGGGGTCTCCTTTTCTGGGTGTTTATCTAGAGTTCCCTCACTGAGCACTGGGTGTAATTCATAGAATCTTAAAGCTGGAATAGACCACCAGGGCCATCTAGTCTATACAGGAATATACAAGGGAAGGATTCCTGAAAGATACCCATCTGACCTCTGTTCAAAGAACTCTAAAAATGGACAGTCCAATCTATTCCACTGTCAACTTGATGGCCTGTGGGGCTCCTTCCAGCTCTGTGATACAGCAGTTCCTAGATTGAAATGCATGCTGGGCAGGTGCTGGATGGTGGAATACAATTCCCATTACTCATAACCTTCCCCTGCAGTTTCTCAGACCATCTTGTCTTGTCTCTGAAATGATGTCTAAGGACCTCCTGCATGTCACAGTCAGGATGGCAAACAAAGCCTGGGCTTCTTCTGCAGCTGCCCTAATAATGTGGGACAGTTTGACTCATCTAGAATTCCAACCTAGCTCTCCTTCTGTTTTTTAAAGGAAGAGCTTTTAAGAATGTGCTGTATTGTTTCAACTGTGCTGCTTTCAATATATTCATTGTAAAGGATAGCTCAATTAAAGTTCAGATAAAAATTTGGATTGTCTACCTTAGTGACATCAGAGCTCTGAGCCTCCACTGTTTTATTATTTTATATCATGAAATTGCTCTTGGCGGCTGGCTTTACAAGTTTCACCAATCCTATTCACTTTCACCAATCCTATTCACTTTCACTGTTAACGGCAATTAAGTCAACATTCATTTATGAATGAGAGGTCTTACAAATGATGGACGTCAAATGTTCCAGCCATTGTAGTTCTAATTCTTATGTAAGGCTTGAAAGCTGGACAGAGAAGCAGATAGGAAGAGAATCAACTCGTTTGAGGTGTTGTCCTCAAGGAGAATTCTGTGTGGCTACCTTGGACTGCAAAACAAGACAAGGAAAGGGAACAAATCAAGCCTGAACTGTCCCTAGAAGCCAAGATGATCAACACTGGGAAAGCCAATAATGCTTGGCAAGGTGGAAGACAGTAGGAAAAGAAGAAGACCACATTACAGGTTGGTAGACTCAATCAAGGAAGCAACAGCTTCAAACTTCAGGAAAAGAGATTCTACCTAAACATTAAGAAGAACTTCTTGACGGTAACAGCACTCAGACAGTGGAATACACTGCCTTGGAGTGTGGTGGCGTCTCCTTCTTTGGAGGTTTTTAAACAAAGATTTGATGGCCATCTGTCAGGAATGCTTTGATGGTATATTCCTGCATGGTAGAATGAGGTTGGACATGATGGACCTTGTGGTCACCTATGAGTCTAAGGAAGTCACAGCCCTCTCATTCATAGGGTCACCACGAGTTGAAGACAACTTGATGACAGTCAACAGCAACATGAACAAACTACTAAAGGCAAGGTGGTCCCTCAGGTAAGATCTTCATGGGTTTATGGCAGAGTCTGGAAATAACAGCCCTGCATCTTATGGGTTAATTCCAACTAGACCAGACTCATTGACTCCATTGTTGAATGGTGGGTCGAGACATAAGTAAATCCAATTGACTGAACTGACTCTAGAAACCTCCAGTGCATAAAATCTTGCCAAGAAAACCCTAGGATAGTTTGGAGACAACCTGAAGGCAAATAACCATAGCAAAAAGAATTCAAAATACAGCCAAGCCATAGCCCAACTGCTAGAGAAGCCAACCTACCAAACCATGTATGTATCAGACTTTGGGGGATGTGTCTCCTTTCCCTGGCTGTATGTGAATAAAGGATGCTGCAACACACTGTCCGCATTGTGCATTCATGACCCGCAGCACTATTTCGTCAGCTGACTGTGCCTTGGGTGTGTGCCAGTTTGTCCAGAAGCAATGGAGTCGTGCTCAGGTTGGAACAGCAGCAAGCACACAGCAAGCTTGCACATGTACACACTGTCAACATTTCAGGCATCTAGGATAGTGTGTGAGGGCTTTCTGTTGTTGCTGTTTTAAACCATTCTTTCATTTTAGAACTTGAAGCTACGGTACACATCATCTGTAGGAAACTGCGCAGAACTCCAGAAGACAGACAGCCTTTTGATTGGATGGTTGATGGCATCACCATGGGTCATGAGGCAGCAGTAAATAACAGCCAGGCACACAACAGCACACAGTTCAACTAAGTTCTGCAGGAAACAACACAAGCATGTTGTAAAAACTAGGCATGTTTCAAGGTTAGAAAGGGACAACTTGAATTTTAGGCTTTGGGTTAGAAGCAGGGGGAAAAAAAGCAGAGCTGTGTAGAGATTATAGCCTTCCTCTAGGAAACCAGGGTCTGAATCCTTGCTCAGCCAGAGAAAACTAGGTCATCTTTGCCAAGTCACATCCTCTCAGCCTTAGAGGAAGGCAATGGTACGCACCCCCTCTGAAGAAATCTTGCCAAGAAAACCGTAGTATAGAGCAACCATCTGTCAAAGGGAGTGCTTTGATGGGGTCTTCCTGTGTGGCAGAATGAGATTGGACAAGATGGTCCTTGTGGTCTCTCTCAGCTCTATGATTCTAATATCCTTGTCTTAATAGGGATTCTGGCATTTCCCTAAGTTAATCATTATTACACTCTGCCATGATGTTTCATTGAGGCAAGGCATGAAGGGAGTCCATGGGAAGAGGTGACCCAGAAGTATTCAACATTGCTGTGAACCAGAGATGGGAATTGTGCATCCCTACAACTTTTGGACTATAACTCCCAGCAGCCCCTAACTAGCATGGCCTATGGTAAGGAATCTTGGGAAGAACTGTCCAACTACATCTTCCCACCCCTGTCCTACAGGATATAAAACAATTCATGAAGCCATATTCTCTCAAGCTGCCCTGCTGGATCTGTCCGAGGTGCTGAAAGGCATTGTCAATATGCAAACCTCCCTACCACTCACAGTTCTTAGACCTCAACTCTCAAAAATATTCAGAGTTTCATGGACTCTTCTTTGCATAGCCATAGATCCCCTGACCATTTATTTGGCTCAATGACTGAGCCAGGCCAGAGAGTAGACATTTGTGGCAAGACACCTAAGAAAACAGCTATCTATATATCCAGCTACCAACAAACACCTTCCTTCAGGTATGCTTAGAGCATGTAGCTTTTACATGGAAGGATGGTGAACCTCAAAAAATACATTCAAGGCCAATTCTACATTTTTAAGGGACAGAGTGAGAAAGGACCTTGAGAAAACAGAAGCGTAGCAATGGTTTGCCTTGGCATCCACAACTATTTTGGTAAAGTTTCTTGAGTTTCACAGGACTGTTCTTTAGGTAGTTATGGATCACATGACCATTAATGTAGCTTTATAGTTCACCTTGTCTAAAAGTCTTGGGGTGGCCATAGCAAAGCCATATCATGAAGTATTTGTTCAACTTTTTATCCCACAATTTGTTGTAGCTAATTGACTTCAACTTATGTGACCCTATGTGTGAGAGACCTCCAGATCACCTTCTTACCAACAGCCTTACCTAGGTCTTCCAGACTCTGGGCTGTGACTTCCTTGATTGAGTCTATCTGCTTGTAATGGAGTCTTCTTCTTTTCCTATGACCTTCTGCCTTGCCAGGCATCTCTATCTTTTCTAGCGATCATGTCTTCTCAAGATATGTCCAACAGTTTCAGTGTAGCCATCTTACCTTCTAGAGAGAGTTCAGGCCTGATTTGCTTCAGGACCCATTTGTTTGTTTTGCTTTAAGTCTGTTGTTACCTGAAGAACTCCCCTCCAGTATCACATTTCAAACCTGGCTATATCTTGACCGAAATCCAACCATCAGTCCTACTAAGAGTAGATCCAATGAATCAATAGGATTTGCCCATGTGTTGACTCCCCACTCAGCAACTGATTCAGTGGTGCTACTCAAGTTGGGACAAAATGACTAGGATCCTGACCATTGCATTTGGAGAAACCAAGGCTCTGAGGGCACCTCCGCTCCAAAGGGGGAAAAAGTGACATCATAAAAATGAAATAACATATATGAAGATTCTGTATATGTAAATGTACCTTTTTATGGATTATTCTAAATATTTCTGTCCTGCTTTTCTGTGCTGTAGAGATCCACAACACAGCTAATGATGGCAGGAGGCAGGCTATCAAAAAGGAATAAAACAACTATGGAACATTCATTGAGGACAATCAGCAATAAACAATAAAACCACAAATAATATAACAAAACCACAAGAGGCAGTGGAATGAGCAAGACAAGCAGCCAAAGATGAGCATAACTTTCCTCCCTCAGTTCATCCATTCACTTACTGGTCTTCTTCTTCCCTCCTTTGGATTCTGGTTTTTCCAGGAAGAATTCTGAAACTGATTCCAAAATTGCCCTCTACACCACTAGTGTAGCACTTTCGATGCACCCACCCATGATGTTGTTCTTCCTCAAACTTGCAAGAACAAGGAGATGGAACAGGTGGCCTTCCAGAGGTTGTTGAACTGAAACTCCCATCATCCAGAGGAGCCAAGGTTGAGGGATGATGGGATCTGCGGGCCAACAGTATTCTTAGGACCACACATTCCCATCCTTGCTCTAGAAAACAATCTTGATATCATGGTATAGACAAAAATTGGAATCCCCTTGGTGCCTTGCCCTATGGAAGCATTTTGGCAGCTCTGATAGCTGTCTCAAAGTTCAGACTAAACCCAAGAGTGGATTCATCGGCCCCCTGACTTGGAGCTCTGCAGATGCCATCCTGTGGATATTTTGTTCCCCTTGAAGTCCTCAAAGACCAACCAGAAAAGAAAAGCAGCAGAGACCAAATCTGCCTACTCCTCTCCCAGCAGGAAGGTGAAGATGCCTTTTAAGTAGCATCCAGTTGCCTCTCTACCCCAAAACATCCTGTAAGGAGGATGCTGAGACACCTCCAATGGAGACTGAATGGAAGGGCACTCAGGGGTTGGCTGGCAGGAGGGAATCTGGAGGCATCTAGAAGCAGAAAAAGGGGGAGGAAGAAGGTGGCTTTCTATGAGGAGCTTAGGGACAGGACAGGCTTGAATGGGTCTGAGAACCCAAACTGAGAACAGAAGAGGGGATCTCTGATCATAAGCAAAGAGCAAGAGGGAGAGAGCTGCAGGAGAGGAGGAGGGGAAGGTTGCATAGTAAGAGAAGGGGAGAGAAACGGGGAGGAGTGGGTGTGTCTGCTGGCGCCAGGTGGGGAGAGAGAAAATTGTGAGCTTTCGCGCATCTCTGCGCGCGAGAGGAAGGAAGCCGCGCACGCGCGCAGGAAAGGGAGAGAGCTGTGCGCGCGACACACACGCGCGCGCACACACGCACACACACGGAGTTTTAACTCGCGTACAGCTATTCTGTGCGTACGAGGTCGCGACGGGGCCGTGTGTGGGAGAGAGAGTTTGCAACACGCAGCTTTAACTTGGGCACGAGAGAGGGTGGCCGCGGGTGGCGGAAAGAGGGACGCGGCGTGGGAGCCCCCTCCCCCGGGAGATTGCGCTTTAACGCGTGTTCGTCCCTGGGCGTCGGAGAGACTGTGGTGTTATGGCGTGTGCGGGCGTGGAAGAGAAGTTACAGCGAGGGTGGTGGCGCCTGGCCGAGCGCCCGAGCGCGCGTGTGCTCGCGAGGGCGGGATCGTTGTAGGTCACTTCTGCACGAGCCTGTTACAATGCTATGATTCCACTTTCAACGTCCTATGGAATCCTGGAGTTTGCAGTTTAGGGAGGGGCCTCAAAGCCCAGGATTCCATAGGATGCTGAAAGTGGAACAATAGCCCCATAACCGGTTAGTGCGGAAACGGCCGTAGTGTGCGTATTGCGGTGCTGCTACCTCCCCCGTCCTCCCTCCACGAACTCCTTTTGCTTCCCTTCTGCTCCCCCCTCACCTCCTAAAACCCACCCCTTTCACCACAAGGACGCCTATTTCACGCTCTTCCCCCCAACAGGCGCCCCGACTCTTGGAGACCCCAAGACACACACACGCCGCCTCCCTCCCTCCCGGATCACCCCTTCCTTACCTCCCAGGCTGTCTGGGGGGGTCCACATCCCCCCAACCTGCCCCCCCATCAGTCTTTTCCAACCAAATTCCCCCCTCCCTTGGTTCCAACGATCCCTTTTTTAAAAAATACCCCCCTCCGCCTTCCCTTTACGTCTAGTTTCTCAGGATCGGGCCCTCCCTGCCCGCTTTGGCCCCGCCCCTCACCTTCCCCCTCCCTCCCACCCCCAGGCCCCGCCCCTTCTCCCCGACAGGCCCCGCCCCCTCTCTTGCTGTCCGCCAAGCCCCGCCCCCTGGCGGCTCTTCTAGTCCAGCCTGGGCTGCTCGCGAGCTTCGCCTCCTTCCTGCTCAGCCTCTCTCTCTCTTTTTTCCTCTCCCCCCTCCCTCTCTTCTCTCTCTCTCTCTGCCCCCCAACCTTTCTCTCCCCGGCTTCTCCCGTCCTGCTTGGCCGCTTTCCCTCTCGCCTCCGAAGGCTGCCGGCTGAATCCATCCGAGGAAGGGAAGGCGAGGCGAGGGGTTGCCGATGGATGCGAATTAGGGAATTAAAGGGGGAAAAAAGAATCCACCGAGCTGGAGGCAGGAGGGCGCGAGAAGGAGAGGCGAGCAAGGGAGCCGGGAAGGAGACGCCAAGGAGGCAGAGCAGCCGGATTTGGAGACCCCGAGACCCGCATCGCTCCTTTTCCCCCGAATCTGTCTCTCTCTTTTTCTTGGACCGGGGAGGTTTTGTGCTTCTGGATGCCCGGGCTGACGAGGGATTTTCCGTCTGAGTATGAAAAGGACTGCTAGAGACCCAGCCGCCGTCTCCGCCTCGGTCTCCTTCGCCCTCCGCTCGCCGTCTCCGCCGCCGCCGCCGCCCCCCCAGCCCGGCGCCCACTATGCGCTCCGGAGCCCGGCCAGCCCCCGCCGCCCGTGCCCCCGCCTGCCCAGCCGAATGAGGAGAAGCCCCGGCCGACGCCTTCGCCCCCGCCGCCACCGTCACCAGCAGCCGCCGCTCGCCCCCCGAGAGGAGCAGTAACAGCCGGTAAGCGAAGGCGAAGAGGCGGGGGAGGCGCGTTGCGGGTGCGGAGGATGTGGGGTCCCCGGGGGGTCCCCCGGGCGCCCCCTAAAGCGTCCCGCAGGGACTGTCGGAGACCTGGCCGTCTCATCCCTCCATCCTCTCCTTTACCCCGGTCCGGAAAACTCTTCATTTCCCCCCTCCGTCCCACCCGGCCCCAAATCCCACCTTCCCGAAAGTCACCTCTCCAACCTTCCAAGCCTGGAGCTTGTCTTTCCTTTTCCGCCCCCCCCCCCAAAAAAAGAGGTAGGGGGCATCGACTCCCAGCCACGTTGCTTTGCAGTCTCCCCCCTCTCCTTAGTGAGCAAAGGGTTAAGTCCTGCGTGTGTGTGTGTGTGTGTGTGTGTGTGTGTGTGTGTGTGGACAGAGTCACACTCAAACTATGCGCAACTGCAGCCCGGGCGAGAGCTGCGCGCGGACGCGTGGTGGGGGGACCCTCTGATGGGCAGATAAAAAACCCCCCTGGGGTTGGGTGTGTGTTGGGGGGTGCACGCAGGCACCCAGCCCGGAAACGAGAAGGTTGGGGTGTGTGCATGTGTCTATCTGGGTGCACCGTCGCATACGGGGAGTGCGTGTAACCGCGACACAGGCTCCATCTCCTCTTTCTCGGCGTCTTTTCCGAGGGAGAACCTTGCCCAGGCGATGGGAGAGTACATGCGCCTTCCTCACCTCACGCACCAAGCATTTGTGTGTGTGTGTGTGTGTGTGTCCCCAAGTCTTCCACTCTGTCTGGAGACTGCCCATGTGTGTGTACGCACATACACAAACAGCTTGTGTGTTGAATTCCGCGTGCTTGCGTTTGCGCGGCCACTCTGTTGATGGGAATGAGTGGAAAGGCTGGGGTGTAGCTTTGCTGTGTGTGTGTGTGTGTGTGTGTGTGTGTGGATAAGGGGAGCTCTTTCCCACCCTCCAAACTGCATGGCAAGCTGCAGCATCTCTACATAGCCCCCCCCAGGAAGGCATCCATCCACCCCAGCCCCCCTCAGCGGACATGTGTGTGCCAATGTTGTATTGATCAAGCCCGAGTCTAATAGAGTCCGGGAGGCAGAGCGAGCGGAGTCCCCAAGGAGAGGGTCTCCTCTGTGCTTCAGGCATCCACTCTGTTCTGGGTTTGCAGAGCGACAACCCAGAAACCAGTCCTTTGAAATGCCGGGCTCGGAGGGCCACTTCTCCCCCCCCCCACAACCCCCATGGAGAGAAAGCATCAGAGCCCAGAATTGTCCTAGAAGGCAAGGGAGAGCTCTGTTTTGGGGTCAGTCGGATGAGATGTTGTGGCACATGAATGCAGAGGAACATCGATCAGGACTGGGGGTGGATGCAGGGGAAGAAGCTCAACTTTATTTTGCTTGTCCTTTCAATGCTTATTTTTGCGAAGTGGGCAGTGTGTATGTGGGGGAAGGATGTACTGTTTTACCCTTCTCTGGGGTTCTGAGAAGGTGAGACATGGCGTGGGGAGGGAGCTGGCATGTATGTGTGAGAGAGTGATATGGGAAGGTGGGCTTGATCCTAGCGTGGGCGCCTAAAGCACAGGGGAGCAGGAAGGCTCTTGGTCCTAAATGGAAGGATCTGCCCCCCCGCCGGTTGGAAGGGGAAGGCTGGGGCTCCATCCCGTCCAGAGACGCGGGTGGGCTTTCTGATTAGGTGTTGCACTGATTTTGGGGAAGAGTTCAGAGGCACGGGTGAGAGATGCAAAGGAAGGGAGATTCACACAGGCACTAGAGATTGTGTAGTAGGAAGCCGGCAGAGAGATTCAGGCAACCAGCTGTGGGGAGTCTTGGATCTGCACGCACGCACACACACTCTGTGTCTTTCTTTCACATGCAACTCTCACATGCTCAGACAGGCATGCAGTCCCACCGATGAACACATACCACTGCTGAGTGGATGGATGTTCACCTATCTGACGCTGTGGCTCGTGCACAAAACACCCAGAGTTTCATCCCAGATGTCCTTCCTCTTTGGGTCTCGCACAGTGTGGCTTTTGTAACACCAGTCAGTGTCTCTTTCTTCTGCTCTCTGATTTACACAGCCACGCACAACGGGGATGCCTGTTCTGGTGTACACACACACACACATGCATACTCACGCACACACGCTGTTTGTTTCTCTCTCCCACAGATAATTCCTTGCATTTTAGCTTATCTGGTCCTTCACTTGGCTGGTCTTTAGCCCATGGGCACCCACATTCCCATAGAAGCTGAGGTTTTGGAGAGAGTTTGCACAGAGAAATCCCCCATGTTCCTTCTCTCTTGCAAACATATATAAACCGCCACCTGGGGTTTCCGTTTTTTCCCATGATCATTCCTTGGACCTATACCCAGTTCAACTGAGTTTCCTTACATGTTTTCCTCACGTCCCACAAACACTCTCCCACCCCATTGCCCGACATTTCCCTCCTGTGCACTTACACACAGAGGTTTCACCTGTAATTCTCCCCCTCCTCTCGTGCACACACAACCAAATCACGCACACCCTGACCCTCCTCATATTACGCTTTGTTCAGTCCACATGAGCTTCTCTTCTGACTGTTGCATCAAGCAATTGAACCCTGAGGTGAAACTCCTTTCCAAAGCAGTGCAGTTTCTTTCTTTCTTTTTTTTATCCTCGTGGGAACAGAGACCCACTTCCACGTATACCAGATGCACACAGACACACATCTACATATGTATGATTCCCTGAGAGTTTACAGTCGGATCAGACTCTTTCTTCCAAGCTCGCCACATCCTGCGTAGTCATTCAGTTGCGTGTGTATATCTACACACACATACGTGTATACCACTTCACGGCCAGCTTGAGCGCTTCGTCTCGGAAACAGACCGATTGGCTTTTGCCTCTCCAGCTCTGTTTCCTCCCTAGCGGTGTGCCTGGTTTGCTGTTTTCCTCCAGCTTTTGGTGTGGGGGCTGTCTCTTTGGGGAGCTCTTTAGCACTCAGCAGAAAAATGCTTTGCACACTCCGTTCCCCTCCTCCCCCCTCCCCTTTTGCTGCACTTTCCATGTACTCTGAACTCCAGGGAGGGCAGGAAAAGAGAGGGAAGTGGTGCTGCAGGAAGGGAGACAGGAAGGAAGGGTGGAGGGGTGCAGAGTCCACCTGGCTTTGCGTTGGTGCAGGGACTGGGAGGTATACCTTGGAAAATAGCTCTGGGGTGACTTGGGGGTTCATCTATAGGGGGAAGAGAGAGTGAAAGAGAGGCTCTCATGCATGATCTTGGGAACATAGCAGGACCATGTTGGGATATGCAAGAGAGGCATGTCGTATGTGAGCGAGCTGTGTCTGCCCCGTGGGGGAGCTGGGTCGGTGTGTCTGTGTGGTCAGCTGTGTCCATCCGTCTGTGCAATTTTGCCTCAGTGAGCCCCAGGCGATGATGAGAGTTTTGTCTGGATTTTGGTCCCTCCAAGAAAGAAGGTGGCCATGGTAGCATGGCCAGAAAGAGAGAGCCAATGGAGCAAGCCTTTTGCATGAAGGCGGGGTGGGCAGGCAGGCTTAATGTGGCGACATGTGTACGAGGATGGAAACAGGAATTTCTGTGCGTCCAGGAGGGGCGACGGAGGCAGTGCGGAGGTGCCCACTTCGGTGTTTGTGTCCCTGAGGTTTGTGTGTGCTTCCATGCTGGGGAATCTCTCCTTTCTAGGGTGGGGTGTGTCATACCTTGCATCTACGTGCATTTGGCCGTGTGCACGAATACCAACCCTTACAGTTGTACCCGAGTCCTGCCGTTGTGCGTGTTCATGGACCATACTGTGTTGAGAATAGCAAGACACATCCTTCTCCCTGTCTTATCTTTTTGGGGTCATGAGGGTGGGGGGAGCGGTTTTGGAAACTGCATAATCCCCTTAAGGCAGGAATTCAAATTCAAAAGGGAGCCCCAATTTTATCTTTCAGAGCCATAGGTAGCTGTGGGTGAGACTTGCCCTGTCTCCTTCCATGAGAAAATTTCATTGCATGGTCTTTCTTTGCTTCAACCCTCTCCCCTGTGGCTGGTTTCCCACACCCACTTTTCCATATTTCCTCTCGTAGAAATCCTCAGGGAACTGGTGGAGTTGGAGTCTTTTTTTTTTTTTGGTGAATGCAAAGCACATTTGACAATGTTTTGGATTAGCCTTGGGAACTGAGATGAGCAGCAGGAGGAAAAAAAAAACTTCTGTTTGGGCTAAGTTGGAGGGCTGCCTCTGAATTACAGAGATGGCGCTTCCCCAGAGAACACTCTGCACATGCCCAGGAGTCTGTCCTACTTGCAGTGTACCACTTGCAGTGTGGTCTGGTTAGATCTGGCTGTTATAATACCAAGTCTGGGGTGTGGGGGGAGGAAATAATATTGCAATATATTGAGAGATGAGGATGGGGACAGGAGATGATTTGAGAAAAGGCAAAACAGGCAGCAAGGTTGTGGGGTGAAAACATTAAATGGGATCTTTTTAGTATGAAGAGGGTGCCAGGCTTAGAGAGGCATGTAAAATCTCCCTAAGAGTAAACATGAACAAAATGTGCATGCATTTCTGTCTAATTTGGGAAGGGGGGTGGGTGGCATCAAATGGTCCCAAAGGGGTCTTCTACTTGTCTAGCAGAGTGCTTCTCCTAAAAAAAGGCACCGTGTCTCCCAGAAGGGGGAGCTCCAGTTCTGTTAGTGGGGTTCGGAGAAAGATTTGCCAACGCCAGCTGTATGCCAAAGCAATTCCAATTCCCGTTTGTTTTAGACCTCTCTCTCTCTCCCCCCTCCATTTTTTTCTTTTAAAAGGAGGTATAGTGGGCATCCAGCAAAGACTTTGGCCAATCTGCTTCCCCCTCTCCTTTCACAGGAAGGGGAGGGAGATGGTGTCAGGCTGTGCAGGAAAAAAATCAACACAAATCATATATATGTATGTATGTATGTATGTATGTATGTATATGCATGCTTGTAGCTGGGAGCTATTTATTTTCCCCTTTAACAAAAAAGAGAATGTGAGCCAGCAGTGTGGGAGAGAGACAAGGATCAGGGTTACCGATAATGTCTTTTGGTCCCAATGCCTTTTTGTGGCTAGAACTGAGATGGAAACATGAGGCCGGTCCTATCGTTAGGGAGAAGGAGGCAGCTGCCTCAGGCGGCAGATGCCAAGGGGTGGGCAGCAGATGGGGAAGACTGCCAAGCACTTGTAAGTGGTGTGTGTGTGTGTCGCTTGTCCTTTGCCCAGTTGTTTGCTGCCCTGTCCCCACATGGAATCTCCCAGTCTATGCCACTCTCTCCTGAACGGGGCTCAGTTGGATTTCTCTCTGTTTTCTCAATCACACCACCTTCCGGGTATTTCATAAGTGGGTGCAAGACAGGACCTTCTTGGTTGCCACACCTTCCCTGGGAGGCCAAAATGGCCCCTCTTCATGCCGTCCTTCTGTCAGCAGGCAAATACTTTATCTTTCTCATAGGTTTTTAGAAGTAAAGGTTCTTAAAATGGCTGTGCTTTTTCTTTTTTTAAAAAAATACCTTTTATTTTTTATATATATGGTGTGTTTTAAACTGTAATTTGATCCTGCGTATGTTTTTGGCTGTATTGTGCTCATTTTAATCAGTGAGCTGCCTTGCATCCCCATTTTGAGAAAAAGGTATTGTTGATGATGATGATGATGATGATGATGATGATTTAATGATGATTGGGATGATAGTTCTTATAGGCAGTAAGAGCTTTAAGCTAAAATCTGCTGGTATCTCCTTTAAATGGTCAGCCCTCCACTTTCGTGGGTTCAGTGCTGATGGATTTGATTATGCATGGGTTATTTATTTATTTATTAAAAAAATCTCACCTTAGTTGCCCAACATGGGGAAAAAGTATGTTCTCCTTAGGTATCTCTAAGTCCTCCGGCGCGATTCTGTGGTCTACTTTGGCTGGAAGTGGACCATAGAGTTGCACTGGAAGACCTGGAGATTCATAGAGAAGACATTTCTCTAGGTGTTGCAGGTCTTCCAGCATAACTCTGTGGCCCACTTCCACCACAAATTCACCATAGAGTTGCTCTCGAGATTCCTAGAGAAGTGTGCTCAGGTTAAAAAAAAAATAGCATTCATCATTTTTATTTTTATTTGAGTTTTTTTCCACCTTCACGGGGGTCTTGCATCCCTAGCTCTGTGAAAGTGGAAGACTCACCACATTACTACCATTGAAGTATCAGGTACGGGTATTCCCCGGGCCATTTCCACCTTACACTGTTATAGTGCTATTATTCTACTTTCCACATCCTGTGGAGTCCTGGGATTTGTAGTTTCCTGAGGCCAAAGAGCTCTCTGGCTGAGAATTCTAAAGGCCCATCCCTAAACTACAAACCCCAGAATTCCACAGGAGGTTGAAAGTGGAATAATAGCACTATAGCAGTGTAGTGCAGAAATGGCCTCAGATGTGTTCCTAGGCCTCACTCTTTTAACAGAAAATTT
The DNA here is from genome assembly GCA_030412105.1 of Cyclura pinguis. Taxonomy (NCBI): domain Eukaryota; kingdom Metazoa; phylum Chordata; class Lepidosauria; order Squamata; family Iguanidae; genus Cyclura; species Cyclura pinguis. The sequence continues at coordinate 3,773,907 of CM059613.1, forward strand.
GGTACCAGAGGCAGAAATGACTTGGTAAAAATAGGTCCCACTATCATAAAAAAAGAGCTGTTCGACATGGTTCAGCAAAATGTTTGTTTAAAACTAGTGATTCAAATGCATAAACATGAATAAGTGAAAACAAACATATTTTGAACCTTCCAGAGACTGCTTGAAGGGTACTTTTGAAGTGTAGTCAGTTCTTAGAATTTCTATGTTTGTGGTTAAATGTCTTGATTTATTTTTTTAATTGTTGTTTTTTATTTTTGGCATCCTAAGGGTAGCTGGTGAGGCAAGCTTATCTGCTGCCTTCCTTTCTGTCTGTTTTCCCGTTCACACATGCTCAGTAAGGGATTCTGGAGGCCGCTGCTGTTTACCTTGCCTGTTGTAGGCAGTCACACACAGCTAGAGTAGTATTGGCAACCATAAAATCTCATTCATTTCCCAGCTCAAGCTTTATTACCTTGTTTTCTGCAGGCTGCTCAACCTGATGCCAAAGGGCTGGACTTCTCCAGCCCTCTTTCAGCATCTTCCTTGTGCTAATGCTGCTTAAAAAAGCTCAGCTAGAGAAGGAGAAGGAGGAAAAGTGAGGGTGGGTAGGGGTGTAAGAAGATTTTTTTTGGGGAAAAAAACCAGCTTCGTTGTGAGGGCGTTCAAGGAAAGCTTGTAATGACAAGGCCTGTGAAATATGGGAGAAAATAGCAAAGACTTGGAATGACTATGGAGGAAGTTCAAGGAAGAAAGTGAAAAGGCAAGTAAAATGTTAAGAAATGTTATGAAAAAATATAATAGTCACAGATTATTTGTGTTGCTCTGGGCCTTCTAGTTGACTCCAGCTTACGACAATCCTATCATAGAGTTTTCCCAGCAAGATTTATTTAGAGGTGTACCAGCCTCTCTGAGGCTGAGAGAGTGTGACTTCCCCCAGTTTGCTCGGGGGGTTTCCTTTGCTGTTTGGGATTTGGTACCCTTGTCTCCCAGGGTGCTAGTTTGACATTCGAACCACTACTCCATGCTGTTTTTCAATTTGTCTACTAGCCACTAGTAAGTATGTAACAGAAATTGTTGCAAAGTTTCTTTCCTCTGCTGCTACATCTTGTAAAGTTATTTATTCAGACACATATGCAGCGTCTGGGAGGTTCCTCCTCTTTTTAATCACATTATGTTTATTGTATATTGTATCTTAAATAATTATTGATTTTTTTTTATTTGGTCTGTTTAATTTTTGCATTATATTTGGAAATCTTGGAATAAACCCCTTTGTACAAATCTTGCCAAGAAAACCCTGCCTTAGGGTTGCATAAGTTTTAATTTTAATGGTCTGTGACAGCATAATACATACACATAATACACACAGAGACACACACAAAGAAAAAGCAATTGTGAAAGGCATCTCCTTTTCGAAATCTTGCATCTGACCGTTTCTGTTTCGTTCCTTGGGTATCTGGACAAATTCTGGCATGCAAGAATGAAATAGGTGTATAGCTTGGGAAGGGTGTGATAGATCTTTCCGTATCGGTATGTAATCGCTGACCTATTTATTATCTGGCTGCAATCTTTTGTCTGCTATAAGAATGCAAATCCTTAACTATTTTATCTTTGCATAGAAGGATGAATAATTAGCTTTCTCCCGGTATTTGAACATCCCTGAATTTAAATGGCAAGAAGAGTTGTTTTTTGCACAGAACGGGGAAAAAAAAAGGTTTCTGTGCAGGAAACAGTATTTTTTTTCTTTTTTTTAAAAAAAGTTTTGGAGTTTATTGAGGCCAAAGAGCTCACTGGCAGAGAATCCTCAAGGCCCCTCCCTAAACTGCAGACCCCAGGATTCCATAGGAGGTTGAAAGTGGAATAATAGCACTGTAACAGTGTAGTGTGGAAATGGCCCAGGCTGGGATGCAGTTCCTCCTCCTCCTCCTTTTTAAGTGCGTGTGCTTTATTAAGAGTACACAACACATACAAAGATAAACATTCAACTACACACATAGAAAAAAGAAAGAAAATACAGAAGATTTATACAGTTGTGCAGGGACGTGGAGGCAGGGGGGGCAATTTGCCCTTGGCCACGCCCCATGGCCATGCCCCCATGCCCTGGCCACACCCTCATGTGTCCTGGCCACACCCCTACACATCATAGCCCCGCCTCCCACACAGGGGCCCTGCTCCTCATGCTGTAGCCCCGCCCCTTCCCCCCGTCCATACACTCCAAGCTCCACCACTGGATTTACACCACTTTAAGGTAGACAATGAAGATGTTCAAATAGCTCAAGATTTTCCCCACCTTGGCTCAGCCATTAATTAGAATGAGAAGAAGGCTGGGACTTGGAAGGGCAGCTAGGCCTTGAAGTGCAAAGATATATCACTGGATACTGAAGCAAGGATGTCCATGCCATCGGAACTCTCCCTAGAAGCCAAGATGGCTAAACTGAGGCTGTGGTACTTTGGACGCATCCTGAGAAGATGTGACTCAGTAGAAAAGACAATAATGCTTGGTGAAGTCGATGCAGAAGGAAAAGTGGAAGACCCCGTTACAAACGGATGGACTCAATCAATCTGAATCTGCCAGACCTGAGCAGGGTGGTTGAGGTTGAACAGGGTGATTTGGAGATCTCTAACTCATAGGGTCACCATAAGTTGAAGTCAGCTTGATGGCAGTTGACGGCAATGGCTGGCAGGGATGGACTTCATTGCATTGTAGAGTTTCCTCACAGGTGCACCAGAGCCTTTATGGTGTATACACCGTTGCGTTCCATGGCAGCACAGCAATTCTACCTGATCTTAACCCATCAGAAGCTCTTTGTACATTTAGCTCAATTTGGCACATCGGTAAGAGAGGTTAGATTGGCGGGCATGGAGAGCAAGGCCTTTTTAGTGGTGGCTCCATCAGGGCAGAATTACAAAAATGTTTGTACACTTCCATCATTGGCAGGTTTTTTTTTTTAAAAAAGGCTTCTGTTTTAAAATTTCAATCTGTGTTTTTAGTATTTTTCCCCCTATGGATTTTTTTTTAAATTGCTGTTTCTTTTAGAGGTGTCTGTTTTGATTTTAAGAGCCGAAATCATTGCACCGTTATCTTATGATAATTTAGTCATTGCTTAGGGCTTTAAGTCCAGAAGGGTGCTTTACATGAATAAGTCACCAGACTCAGCCAGCCTTCAGTATGTGTTAAGATCAGAGTTTAGTTCACCTCATTTTTTTTTCCTCTTAAGGACTTTCCAAAATGTTGCAGATGCCTCCATAGACTCAATGAGAAGAACCTGAGATCTTCATAATGGGAAAAGGCGTACCTGCTGAATTTGGCCTGTGCAGTTGAGTGTTAATGTTTGTTCAGCTTGCTTTTGAGAATAGCTTATCAACACTTGCAAATTTCTTGAGGAAATCAGATGAAACGAAAAGGAAGGGGGCAGCAAGTGAAGCTGCCCAGTTTGCCCCTTATTGGTTTATGTGCTCCATTTATATCCCAGCTTTCTCCCAATCAGCTCATGGCGACGTGCATAGCTCTACTTCTCTCTTCTTTATCCTCCCAACAACGCTGTGAGGTAGGTCAGCCTGAGAGACAAAGGTCACCCAGTGAGTTTCCCGGCTCAATGGGAACTTTGAACTTCAGTCTTCCAAAACCTAGTCCAGCAACCTAACCCCACAGTTGAGACTTGCCCTCTTGGCTCCCCTGTTACGTTGGCTCCTGATTGGAATCGACTGCCAGCCAATTTTGCAGCGTGACCCCACGGATTCTAGCGGGATGGGAGCGTGCGTGTCCAAGCAGCAAGCTGCGATCGCAGCAACGTGCAGCTCCTACAGAGCCGTTCACCTCCCGGATGCACGCGACGCTTCGGCGTAGCACCGGCTCCCTCCCCATCTCTTGAAGGTCACCAAATCAATTTGTGGTGCGGTGGGAAGAGGGGTAGGGATGGAAGGAGGAAGAGAGGAGATTGTAGCAGCTGTTAAATAGCATCTGGAGAGCAAGAGAGAGAGAGAATGAATGAGAAAGGAGCCTGATGCCAAAATCAGACTGTAGAGATATGGAGAGGGGAGGAGAGAGGCAGAGAGGCCCATTAATACTCAAGTGCAGTCTTTGCATCTGTTCGTCTGTCCGTCCATCCGTGCATGCATCCATCCATTTATTTATCTCTTTGTCCATCCATTTCTCTCTCTCTCTCTCTCTGTCTTTCTCTCGTCTTTGTTAATCACTTCTCCAAACACAGGACTCTGAAAGTATTTTACAATTTTTTAAAAAGAGATAAAACAATTACCAAAAAAAAAAAAGCAGTAATAAATAGAGCACAGAGCATTAAAAACCTTGTAGAATGTTGACCTTCTAAATGTGGACTATGTCTCTGATAGCTTTTCAAGTCTATGGAATAAAGGAACATATCTCCAATGTTTCCTATACCATTTACGTGGGAAATCCTGTCCAATCAGGGATCACAGCTTGCTAGCAAAGTATGCATACTGGTACAAGAATGACTCTGATATGGCCAGTTAAAAGGAGAGCCAGAAAATTAGAAGTCATTATTTTTAGCTAAATTTTCACCCCGTCAGCAATTAGTAATCTACCATTATTTTAAAAAAGAAACTTTCTAGAAATGTGATTAAACAGTAACTTTGTAATTATGGGGGGGAGGGAACATCCAAATGCTACGGGTTATTGTTCTGTGGTGTAGAACACACTGTCTACCTCTTTGTTGATTCAGTATCCATACAAGGGTAAACACATGCGCCAGCACTTGAACCGTGTGGTATTCCTCCTCCACCATTCAATGTAGCCACACTTCCAGAGCTGTAGGTGTTGCCTTTAGAGCTATAGTTATGCCAATCAATCAATCAATCAGGATTATTCTTTCAATTGCAATTGTAATGTGGTATAGTCTTTCCTTTGTTACTGGTGGCCAGTGAATTAATAAGAAATAACTAGTTGTTTCAATGGACTTCCAAGCTTTTTTTTTCCTCCTGAGACCCTGGAGACTGTGGCTAGAATCCTGCTGGTGCATTTTGCTAATGGTTCCATTTGTTTCTGGGTTGCACAGTGGCAGTGAGCGAAGGCAGACAAAATCCGCTGGCTCTGAACAGCCAATGGTCTCCAACACCTTCCTTCTTCCATGGCTGATATTTCCATGGCCTTTCTCTTCCTGCTATACTGATATACTATCGCCAGACTTTTACATCAACCGAATTCTGCGCTGGGAGTCTAACCTCGTGCAAAGCAGCTTTTTATGAGGACGAAACCGAAGCTCACCCCCATATTTATCACCGATGAGAGAGAGTGAGAGAAACCTAGGTGAAATGCCACCTCCAGCTTACGCATGGTGCTCACGTCTCCGTGTCCTGTGATGAACTTCTCTGTTTCCTGCTCAGCCCCTTGAGACGTTCCCCTTGATTGTTCTTTCCCCCACTTGCCTTGATTGGTTTTGTCTCACTCGCCTTGATTGGTTTCCTGGCAAATGATAGCGTGACATCTCGCGACCTTAACATTCATCTTTCTGCCTTTCCTTGCTTTTTTTGTTCATTTACCCGGGGTTTGAGAAGCGGGGAAGGAAGCAAGGTGTCCAGCTTTTCTGGCCTTTTCTGAAAGGCTATTCAAGATTCACTTGCACAGCTCTCCTGTGAGCTGGTTGCTCAGCCCTTTGATGGGTGCCAGCTTTGTAGGGGCTCCTGAATTATTGGCACCCAGGCAGCTTCTAGCGTCTTGGATGCCAAGTGGCATTAATTATGCTGCTCCTAGGGAGACGGAAATCACAGCAGCTAGCTAAAGAGGTCATAGCGGTGTCTTGCTTTTCTTCACATATATTAAGGTGAGAAAAATAACAGTCTAGCAAAGATCATAGAGTTGGAGATGGTCTTGTTCGTAGAATCATAGAGTTGGAAGAGACCACAATGGCCGTCCAGTCCAACCCTCTGCTATGCGGGAACACACATCAAAGCACTCCAGACAGATACCCATCCAGCCTCTGCTTAAAAACCTCCAAAGAAGAGGACTCCACCACACTCCAAGACAGCAGATTCCACTGCTGAACGGCTGTGACTGTCAGGAAGTTCTTCCTGAGGTTTAGGTGGAATCTCTTTTCCTGTAGCTTGAATCCATTGCTCCTTGTCCTAGGCCATTTCCGCATGACACTCTTATAGCGGGGCGATTCCACTTTCAATCTTCTGCAAACCCCAGGATTCCATAGGAGGTTGAAAGTGGAATCATCCCGCTATAAGAGTGTCGTGCGGAAATGTTCCTAGTCTCTGGACCAGTGGAAAACAAGACTCCTCTCTCTTCAATATATAACAACCTTTCAAATATTTAAACATGGCTATTGTGTCCCTTCTTAACCTTCTGTTCTGCAGGCTGAAGGCTATAGGCTGGAGCATTGTGTAGAAAAGAATATTCTTTGGAATATGCCTTTGTTCCTTGTCTTAATCACTGTCTTGGCTCTTAAGTCAACCAAGAAGAAGACATTGCAAGCTTAGTTCCCAAGAGCTCCAGCCAGGTGGGTAGAGGAGAAGACAAAGGGACTATCTTTGACCCTTCACATGTTGTTGGAGTGAACCTTCCATCAGTGCTTGCCATTGGCTTCCATGTCTAAGGCTGATAGGAGCTAAGCAACATCTGGAGGGCCACAAATTGCCCACCCCTCAGGCAGGACTTCCTGCAAGGTGGAATGGTGGAGTTGTGGAGAGCTCTCTCATAATGATCCCTGATGAGAGAGTGTACAAGTATTCTTCTAGAACAGTGGTTCTCACGCTTTGGTCTTCCAGATGTTTTGGACTTCATCTCCCAGAATTCCTCATTGTTGGTCAAGCTAGCTGAGATTTTTCGGACTTGAAGTGCAGAACACCTGAAGAACCAAATTCTGAGAAGCATTGTCCCAGAGTAATATAACCAATGGGGGACCTGGGGGACATTTTCACCCATGTTTCAGGGTCTTCTTGAACAACACAGGAAGTGAGCAGAAACCACTTCATGCTCAGTTCCTTTTTCCAAAAAAGCCCTCTCCTCACCCAACCCTCTTTCCCTAATGTGGTGGAAATGCTCTACACGTCTGCTAGGGGTCATTTGGAAGCATTTTTAACCCTGCTGGGGGCAGAAAAATAGTCCTGCATTTTGTATACTCTTGGCTTAGTTAAAATGGATTTTCATTTCATGCTGTGTTAGCTTTGTCTTGTTAGTGTTGTTGTTTTTTTTAATAAGCTACTATCTCAGAGGCTGGCAAATGATGGGATGGAATGATTTGGAGGGCAGGATTGTGTGTATTTTGGCCTATCCTGCACCTCCTGGAAAGGCAGTCCTGTAATGAACGGCAAGGTCTTATTGCCAATGTCAACCTAATCGGCTTAATGAGGAAAGTCAATGCTTTTGATTCAGGTAGTACAACATTTTGAGCTGGCTGCCAGCACTGGGTTCCCCTATCAGAGGCGCGGTGAATCCCCCTGCAGTTTAGCCCCAGGAGTGACCTAACATACTGAATTTTGAGGAGTGGTGAATCTTCTCAGGGCTTTAGTCCAAACTTATCAAGGAGCTACCTAAGGGGCTGAACCTGTTTTTTTGGGGGAATAGGAAATAGTATCTTACCTAGCTCCTTTTTAAAGTTCAGAGTAAAACCCAGAATGGCTTCGCCCCTTGCCAGCAGTCCTCACCGATGTGTCCTGTTGGTTCCCTTAGCTGATCGGCGGATAAATGCAGTGTCGTCGGTTACTGGAAGCATTTTAAAAAAGAAGAGAGACATTGTAATTCCATTATCCTAATGTGACATTGCTGTGGAAATGCAAATTAAATGAGTTTTTTTTTTAAAAAAATACACAAAGAGTAGGAGGAAAATATATTGTTATTTAGCCTAAAGGGCACACATGCATGTGTGTGTATGGAGGGGGGTGGAATTGTAAGGAGAGAAAATTCTTTGCGGGCAAGATGGAAGGAAGCCAAGTGCACTTCAAAATGGGACACCAAAAAACCTTTTCAAGAGTGAGGCAGGGGGAAAGAGCTGGCGTCTTGAGAGGGAGCCAAATTCCCAGCCTTGGGAGATCGTAAAAGCGCCACCGAAGTGAAGCCCATAAAAGTGCAGGGACTTGATGCCAGTTAATTCTGCTCAGTGCTCTGTAATTAAGGACAGGGCGGTTGTATGACAGGATGGAAGAGCATCCCTTTCTGGAAATGCTTGGGACCTTGCTGCCAAAATAACGACCTTACTGCCAAAACTTCATGCACTGGATGGAAATCTGAAAATGGCAGGTTGTGGTGCCAGTGCCCTTCCTCCCATAAGATTCTGGAAGGTGTCAGTAAGATTTTGGGGGAGGAGGAGACAATGCACCGTGTGGCCTGCTTTCCACCCCCTGAATAGCCGGCTGCTTCGGGAGAGCCCTGACTCCTCCTCCTCGCCTTCTTCCTCCTTCTTGGCTGTGATTCTGCTTGGGATTTACACCTTTGTTAACAGCCTTCAGTGTGTACAAAATAAAACTGAGTAGTGACATTCATACTCACCTTGAGGTACGATGAAATTACAATGTATGGGCATCTGTGGAGTAGTAGTGGCAAGACCATTGTGAAACAGTACTAGTAGAGACACAGAAGTATGATAACAATAATGGAGAGGTTGATGTACAATAGCAATAGTGGAGAGACAGTGTAAAATAGCAATAGTGCAGAGACCAATGTACAATAGCAATAGTGGAGGGACCAGTGTACAATAGTAATAGAGGAGAGATGGAACTGCAATAGCAGAAGAGGAGAGACCAATGTGAAATAGCAATAGAGGAGAGACTGAGGTGAAATAGAGACAGAGGAGAGGCTGATGTCAAATAGCAATAGTGGAGAGATCAATGCATAATAGCTATAGAGGAGAAAGCAATGTGAAATAGCAATAGAGGATAGACCGAGATGCAATAGTGATAGAGGAAAGGCTGATGGAAAGATCCATGTGCAATAGTGGAGAGACCAATGTGCCATGGCCTGATCGCAATGGGCACTGTTCCCATTGGGGTTCTCCCTGATGCACATCTGGACACCTGCTAGGAAGTGGCAGAGCACTGCAGGAATGCACAATAACCATCAGATATGCCTGGTGCACATTGGAGCACTCTTGCTGGTCCCCAGTTGGTCATCTTTACAATTCACCAACATGGTCTCATGGTATATTTGCAATGCAGCTACAGATTTGTAATGTTATGAAGTGTAGAGTGTGATACAGGATTTTGACCATCATCTCCATCACCATTTATGTCTTGCTGTTCCCCCCCAGATTTGGGAATATAGTTTAAAACATACAGAAAGTTAAGATAACCAGACACTTCTCAAATAGCCTCTGTTCTCTACTAGCAATGGGGGTGGGGGGAGCTATCCCAATACAACTTTGATCCCTGGAGAACTTTGGACATTGCAGAGGAAGGAAGGGAATACCAACCACTGCGACAAACAAAACAAGAAACACAAGCTTAAAGTGGATTGGCACTTGTCTATGCCACTAAGAGACTGATAGTGAGTGAATCAGTGGCAGAGATGAACCTCAAAGGCAAATTTCTTGGACATGGGTTCATTTTGGTAGCCCCTGAATCACAAGCTTCTGGCTTGTGGTTGGAGCGAAAGCCAACAAGCTGTTCATCTCTTTGTGATTGTTGACTTGCCACCGATATAAATTTCCCATTGCCCAGTGTCAGCGGAAACAAAATACTTTCGGTAGAAATAATTCAACTGAGAATCATGCAATAATTTGCTAGGAACAGTGTGTGCTGCCCTAGTTTTTAAGCGTCAGTGTAAATCAGGTGTGGCTTATTTATCTTTTTTTGGATGTCTGGCGAGCTCTTCTAAAAGACTGTCACTCATGGGTGGGGTGCCTGTTTTCCATGCAGATGGTTGCAGGTTGAATTGGGGACCTCCAGTTAAAAGCAGCAGATCAGAAGAGATGGGAAAGACCTCAGCTGAGACCCCGGGGAGGTGCTGAGCCTCGGAAGAGACAGCCTTGGTTTACTTTAGATGGGTGGTGCTCAAATCTCCAGATGTTTGGGACTTCAACTGCTTGCACCCCAAGCCAACATTGCAAAGGGCAGAGATTCTGAGAGGCAAAATTCAAAACACTGGGATGACCAACGGTTCTCAAAGAACCACCGCTTTAGATAGAGCTGGGCACCTTTCCAGATGTTGTCAGACTGCAACTCACACCATCCCTGGCTTATATGGTCTATGGTAAGGGGTCATGGGATCTGCAGGCCAGCAACATCCGAAATGGCCCTCTAGATGGGTAACAGAACTACAACTCCCGTCACTCCTGAACACTGGTCAGGCTGGCTGTGGCAGAATGGGAGCTGGATGCCCACAACATCTGGGGTGCCACCAGAACCTGTGATAGCCTCCTCCATACCTCTACGTACCTCATCCAATTGAATAATTCCATACTCTCCAACTGATCTGGAAGGGACAATCCTGATTAAGCATCCCAGTTTTTTCATTTGTGCTTCGAACATCCCTGTCTTTCTCCTCACCCCATTTTCCCTTGCTGTACTCAGCTTGCTTCAGTTTCTGCAAACTGTGTCCGGAGTGCACAAGCAGGTTGCAGTGGGGGAAGGAGAAGAGGGCACAGAATCTAGCCCTTTCCAGTAGGTTCAGACAAAAGCAAACTGCTGCAGCCCGTCCTCATTCATCTGTTGTTCCTCATTCATCACTTTTGTGTCCTGGTTTCTATCTCTGGAATGTTGAAAGGCATGTAATTCATGAGTGATAACGGCTCCCAGCCATGACATTTGCTTGCACGTTCAGAGTTTTGAGGCTGGAGGGCAGGTAGGTGGCTATTGATTTGCGACTTGTTTAATTTAGCGAAAGGCCTCCTGCCCTGCTCTTTAACCGGAGGGGCTCCCTGATTGGTTGAAAGATTAATGCAAACAAGAAAGCCCTTGCCCTCGGGCCTTCCAATCAAAAGGAGACGTGAGGCAGGAAGGGGAAGGGTAATTGAAGGTTCTTGCTGAATTAGTAGCTAGGATGTTGAAAGCGTCTGTAGTTGGAAGGAAGGCTGCCCCCTACTGTGTTCTTCCCAGGAACAGATCTCTTTAGAAAACATCAACAGCCACAAACCTCATCCAGCATCGTTGCTGTTACGTGCCTTCAAGTCGTTTCTGACTTATGGTGACCCGAAGGTGTTTTCTGGGGCTGAGAGTGTGTGACAGCCCAAGGTCACCCAGTGTGTTTCCATGTCCAAGTGGGGATTCAAACCGTTGCCTCCAAAAAAAAAAAAAAGACTTTTGTGTGGTCTGGGGAGGGGGTTGTGTACCCCCCAAGTTCTCCTGAGGGGCTAACGCTGTCCTCCCAGGCTTGGCTACTTCTGCCCTAAATTAAATGGAGAGGTATCCTATGAGAGTGGGAAGATGAGGAGAGCAGGTGTCTGTTATTCAGCCTTGAGTCCAAGTCCTAACTGCGGAGGGCCACCTTAAAGCCCCAATTCTATGTTATTTCAGGACTTTTCTCTTTATGCAAGAGGAGGACAGATGGGCCTTTCAAAGAGTCCAACAGCATCTACCAACACAGGGGTCACCTTCGAACGGAGCGAGGAGAGACAACCTGTGGACCTCCAGAGGTTCTTTGGCTGCAGGTCTCATGAGTGGGGATTCAAACCCTTGTACCTCCCCTGGGGAGAAATGATGACAGCTGCATCTTAAAGGCCACCTTTTGCCTTGGGAGAGAGTCTGTGCCCCGCGAAGTAGGACACACAGCCATTTTGGCAGGAAAATAAGGTAGCAACCACCATCCCAAAGCTGATCTGATCGTGATCTTAGCAAGATCTTGCTGCAAAATGGTGCCTTTTTCTTTCGTCTATCTCAAGTGTAAATTCCACACTCTGTTTTGCTGCCTGTCTGCCTCTCCGGATGGTGGGGGCGTGTGTAAGGTCTCTCCCTCCCCCTGCATGTTAAAAGATGAACCGAGAAGAGGAGACTGAGGTGGTGTCCATGCGTGCCTATGAAAGAGCTCCCAAAATTGCGTGATTCATTCTTTTTTTTTTTTTGGCATGTCTTCGCTTTGGATCCGGGCTCAAAGGTGAACCTGCGACAGGAAGCAAAGTTAGCCAGAGCGATCGCTGACGGGAGGCCTCTGAAAGTGAAGTGAGCGTCGAGTTTCTGTTCTGAGCAGATGGGGAAGGATGAAAGCGAGACGGCTGCAGGGAAGGCAAGAGCTGGGAATGGAATAATCGGATGGCGAGGAAGTGAGATCGGGGCTGGGGGAGTCGGAAGCAGCGGGGTAGCCACTGTCGGGTGGGAGCACGGCCCACCATTGACAAGACAGGTGTAAATGCAGAGATAAGAGGCCATTTAAAGAATGAAGGAGTGTTTCGCTCGCAGGGCATGGAATCGGGGGAGACGTAACAGGCAGGTGGGAGGCAGCGATAAGGGTCCGTACAGGTGTGAATTGCTGGTTATTTGCAGGGGTCGGACAGATGGGGGGAAGACGGCAAGGGGAGAGGGGGAAGAGGAGGCAGATGAGAAGGAAAGACGCGGCTCTGCATCCATAATTCATCTGTGGAGCGAGGCAAGACGAGGAAGCCCAGAGAGAAAGAGCGAAGATGCCGTACGTGCTGTATACTGTACCGGAGGCTTCTTCCGGCACAGGGAGAGATCGGGCAGGAAATTGGAGGAGCTGCTGCGTGGTGGCTTCAGTTTAACATGCAACTGATACCTTGCAAGGGGAGGGGACCCAGGGCTTGTTGGTGTCAGAAGGGAGTGGGAGAAGAAGAAGCACCTTCGGAGGGGCCGGAGGGGTGGTGGTTTCTGTCTATGGAACCTGCTGGGGACCAGGTGGGTTGCCAAAAATCCAAATGAGGAAACAAAATCCGCAGGAAGTGGCCGGAATTCTAAACGCCCTCCCTAAACTGCAAACCCCAGAATTCCATAGGATATTGAAAGTGGAATTATAGCACTATAACAGTGCAGTGCAGAAACGGCCTCTGTTTCACGTCCTCACCAACCGTGCCTCTGCAGGTGGTGGGATTGAGAGAAAACCCTCTTCTGAAAATCTTAAAGCTTGGGCCGGCTTATATGGGGAGATGCGATCTTTCTTCATCCGGCCCTCCACATTTTTTGGCGTAACGTCTGCTCGTCTTAAACCGAGGGTGACAGGTTGAAAAGGAATCTACCCTCTATTGTCATTGCAGAAGCAGCCCCATTGCTTCAAGGGCATTGTCGCTCCCTTTCTGTGAACTGGAAGACAAAGGGGTTGATATTTTTTGACAATTCCATGTCAGAAATCTAGAATGGGAAGAGGCTTAACTGGCCTGGAAGGGGGGTTCCTTCATCTGGATCGGTCTCTGCATTGGGACGTCTCGAGTAAAATCAGAGGCGAGTCAGAGTATTCAGTGAGACAGGGGTTGCAGGTGCTCACAGCAAACCGAGCCTCACACGCTGGCAGGGAATACGCTGCCATCTGGTTTGTCGTGCGATGCCCATCAAAGGATGAATGCCCAGGGTCCAAAACACTGCTGGAATTACCTGTCCGCTTTCAGCAGGAAAAGATGTTACCTAGGCAAAAGGTAGGTAAGAAGAAAAGAAATCCAAGGAAGATTTATTTTCCCCAGCAAAGACCTTGTGGTCTACCTTAATGCTAAGCAGGGATGTGATAACTTCTTAGCCTTGATTTGCTCAAATTTTGTTGAGTTTCAACTGCGTTTTCTACTTTTTCGTTCTCCCATTGGGATGTCTGTCTTCTTGCTGTGCTGAGGTTCTCATGCAATTTTCCTAATCTGCTTATTTTGTCTGCATAGCAATTTGCATGACTTTTCACTGTGGGCTAAAGTGTATTTCTGTGTATCCCCCTACCCCCACATTTTAGAACACGTGTAGCATTTTAAGAGCCGACATGATGTAGCAATTTGAGTATTGGACTAGAGCTCCAAAAGGGAAGGATTTGAAATCTTGTCTTGGCTATTGAAACACGCCAGGGCAAGTCACACTTTCTCAGCCCCAAAGGACAGCAGTGGCAAACTCCATCTGAGCAAATGCTATCGTGAAAACCCCATGATAGTTTGATAAAAATGGCTTGAAGGCACACAATGAAAACAACCACAGCAACAACAACGCAACTAGAAGAAGTGTTGTTTTGTGTGACTTTTGGCCATTTCTGCACTGTTATAGTGCTATTATTCCACCTTCAACCTCCTATGGAATCCTGGGCTTTGCAGTTTAGGGAGGGGCCTTTGGAATTCCCAGCCAGAGAGCTCTTTGGTCTTAGAAAACTACAAACCTCAGCATTCCACAGGAGGTTGAAACTAGTATAATAGTACTATAATAGTGTAGTGCAGAAATGGCCTCTATGTGCAAATACTCAAGGGAAAGTATACCTTTTCTTTTTTAAAAATATTTTTATTTGGACAATTTTCAAATACAGTGCACCCTACCACAGAGGTAATCCAAACTAACAAATAAAGACATAAGAAAACACAATTACCTACTCACTACAGAGCCTAACTACCAACAAACTACTAACTATAACCGAAATTGTACACACATTTTTTTTCACGTAGTTCTCAACACAAACTCCTCAGAAGATGGCCCTAACTGCGGACTATTAACCTACCTCCAATTTTTTTTGAAAAACCTATTATTTAATACCGTTATTAACAGAGCAGGCTGGTGACTCAAAAGGCAGTGGGGGACACTCTGCAGAGGCTTGGTTAACTGATTCCTTTATACTGTTCTAGGCTACTCTAAGTCCCATCACTCTCAGGTCTCCAGGCTTCTGTATCCGTAGGCTGGGAAAGGTTCGTCACACTACTGCCCTCAGTGGTCAGCCGTGGCTCTTCTAGACCTCCATGTCTACTGGTGGAGCTTTGCTCTCCTCCTCCTTTAAACAGTGAACACACTTGGAGAATCGAGGATCCCCTGTACCTCTTCCTCCATTATCCTCTTCCTCCTGGCACAGCTATACGCATGCTTCTGTTCAAGCAACTCCCATTGCATCCAAAGGAACTGTACATCTTATGGGATGCAAACCTAGCTTTCTCCCTGGACCTTGAAGCTAGAAGCTGAAGGCCACCCATCTCCTCTGCATTACTGGACTCGTTCTATCTAGGCCAAAGACACAATGCCGGTATTGTTTAGCTCTCCATGTTTCACTGTCTCCCCCTTTTTATGGGACATGTTGCATGGTCCGTTTCAGTTTGAAACAGCTTTGCCGGCCTCTGTGCTATTTTGAGCTTTGCTTGCCAGCTCCAGCAGAGTTAGGGAGCATTGATCACAGCTGAATTGACCCTGACACCCTCGGTCTTTCCCTGAACTGCAGCCGACCCATCCAGGCTGTTTGGAAGGCTGCGCTTGCCTGTGAAGGCGAGGAATGAGTACGACCTGTGTCCTTCCCACCTCTGCAGCCCTGCCTCCCCTTCCATTGTGCCCAGGCCTGTGGAGAGTCCCAGTTTTCTGCTTGTAATGGAAAGGAAACAAATGTATTGACCTCTGGATTGAAGCAAGAGAAAAGAGAAGAGATGGGCGCCTGAGAGACATCGATCTCTCTCAGAAACACATTCTGCTGTTGGTATGTAAGCCCAAATCTGAAGCAGGAAAGCCGAAGTCAGATTTCCCCTCTGTGCGTGCATATATAGATACATAGATAAATGATTCAAAGAATTAAAAGCATTGGTTTATAGCTAGGTAGTATTTTCGGGTGTATGGAGAGGGGATCATCAGTGGGTGGTTGAGCCCCCAGGTTGAATGCAGAATGTTCCATGTTGAGTTTCTGGCCATTTCTGCACTACACTGTTATAGTGCTATTATCCCACTTTCAACACCCTATGGAATCCTGGGGATTGCAGTTTAGGGAGGGGCATTTAGGATTCTCAGCCAGAGAGCTCTTTGGCCTCAGGATGAGGGACATTCAATCCAGTCTATGTGCTTCTAGCCAGAAGGTGGATCCAAAGCAGAGTGGAGGGTGAGCCCTGGCACGACAAGCACTGGGAGGGAAAGAGGAAGCTACTGTAACTAAGCAAATACACAGAAGCCCCAGGAGAGTCTTTGCGGTGGATCCACTGAGCCTTGCAAATGGTGCCTGCAGTAGAGCCTGCCGCTCTACTACCTGAGTGGAAGATTTGCACTCAGTCCTTTCCTCGTGCCCTGAGCTGAGCCCACCCAAACTAAAGAATTTGCACTCTTGTCTCCTACCTAGAGATGGCCTAGGAAAACAAGAGACTCAGGACTAGCCCTGAGGTCTGGGGACCCTAGTTTGGACCCCCTCCTGTTTTGTATTATTTTCTGAGTGGGACCCTGGATGTCCACCCCCAAGTCCTGCCTAGTGGTGCCATTTCTTGCAATAAGAATTGAACTGTGCGGGGGAGATATTCATGCCTTTTTTCTAGACCATTTTGTACTCAGCAAATGCCAGTCCTTTAGCTGACTCATTCCTTTCTGTGCCCTTCAGGATGTTATCCAGCCCCACTTTCTCTCTCTCCCTTTTTCAATCTCTCCCATTCCCCATCTCCCCGGAGGCAGGTTGTACAGCTGCAGCAAAGCAAAGTACTCACAGCAATTTGCTTGCCTTCTTTCTTCCATTAAAACCACACTGTAAGCAACAACTTGAGTTGATTTTTTAACTTTTCCTGTTTTCGGTCTCGGAAGCGAAATGTGGGTCGTGGAAATGCCAGCGACCAAACACGCCGAGCTAATTGTGTGTGAATTTCAAGTGAGAGGCAGCAGCTTTTCTGTTTTCCTACCTTCATTATCAAGTTTTAGTAATTTTGGGGATGACAACAACGATCATGACGATTTGCCCCCGGGTCTTAATGGAAACAAGGGACACGACGCCAGGGAAGTGAGAGAACATCTTGTCTACAAGGGAGCAAAGCTTTCAGTCAGGTGTGAGGAGCATTGGAGGAGTCTGAAGTCACAGACAACAGCTTAAAGGAAGGAGGACAAGATTTTGTTCAGGTTTTTAAACAGGGGCTGGATGGCCACCTGTCGAGAGTGCGTTGATTGTGTCTTCCTTCATGGCAGAAAGGGGTTGGACTGGATGGCCCTTGGAGTCTCTTCCAGCTCTATGACGCTATGATAAAAGACGTTTGTTTGGAGCTTTGGTGTTTTGAAAGCCTAAGGACACAGGGTAAATAGATAAAGCCTTCTTCAACAAATAAAGCCTTCAGATGGCTGCTCCGAGGCTGTGGAACTCCCTCCCACTGGAAGTTGACGTGGTCCCCTTTCTGCTGTCTTTCCATTGGCAAGCAAAGCCCCTTTTATTTAGGGTCTTTGGCTGTGAACTTAGAAGGGTGTTTTGAATGTGGCATGCTGGGCTTTTATCATTTTGATTATTCTTTTCCAGTTTTTTTTTTAATCCTTCCTCCTGTTTCCAAAACTCCCCTAAGAGGAAACAGGAATAAGCATATATGTTTTCTTAAATGCACATTGTCCTTTTCTTGTCTTTTTCAATATTATCTGCTTTGGTCAAACCCCACCTGAAATAAAATTGTGTCCAGTCCTGGGCACCACATTTTAGGGAGGAACATATCCAGAGGAGGGTGACCAAAATGGTAGCAAGCCTGGGAACCATGAAGCCCTATGAGGAGCAGCTTAAGGAGTTGGGGATGTTTAGCTTGCAGAAGAGAAGGTTAAGGGGTGACATGAGAGCTATGTTTAAATACTTGAAGAGATACCATATGGAGGATGGAGCAAGCCTGGTTGCTGCTGCTCCAGAGACTAGGGCACTGAGAACTGGCTTCAAACTTCAGGAAAAGAGATTCCATCTAAACATGAGGAAGAATTTCCTGATGGTAAGAGCCATTTGACAGTGGAATATGCTGCCTCAGAGTGCGGTGGAGGCTCCTCCTTTGGAGATTTTTAATCAAAGGCTGGATGGCCATCTGTTGGGAGTGCTTTGAGTGTGTGGCAGACTGGGGTAGGACTGGATGGTCCTTGTGGTCTCTTCCAACACTATGATACTATGATTCTATGGACCACTTGCTGTGGAAAGGATGCTGAAACACTTCAGCTAATGGGCTGTCGTTCTCCTGCTATCTACCATCTGCTTCATCGTTTGCCACCAATAGCCCTCATCTTATAGCAGTGGTGTGTGTTAGCTTTCACTACCGGAGGAGGTCCTGGGGAAGCCCAGTACAGTGTCCAGTTCCAGCTCAGCAACCTTCTACTGCCACTGAATATTTAACTGAATTTGCAGAACAGGCAGAAAGTTCATAATGGGTATATCCATCAGTCAAGACCCATGAATTCTTTGCCAGCTCTGAGAATGAGACATCTGATGACAAAAAACGAAGCATGATGTTCAGTGTATAATGGAGGCCAGCTTTCTAGCAAGGAACCGTCCAAGTCCCATTCTCCATTACCGTTATTTTTATGACAAAATCCATTTGTGTGGATGACATAGTCCGCAAATCACATACCTAATTACTCGACGTGTTTACCTAATCATTTCTGACGATGCTTAATTGCCTTTTGTCTCTTAATTGCTCGACGCGGGGCTAGCTTACAGTGAGCGAGTGCATTGGCTCCCCGGGCAGATGGATTTCCAATTTCTCCATCAGCTTCTGCTGTCGCCATGTAAACTTGCATCAAGCTCTTTCTGTGCTTCTTGACTTTGGAGACCATTGCCAGATTCAAGGCAAAGAACTGTGTGTGTCATACAACCAGCTCTGCCCACCCTAAACAAGCTTTCTGCTCTAAGTACGGCGGAGAGCTCTCCTCGGTCGCTGGCGTTGGACTGTTAGCTTTTGTACCTCAAGGGCACCATCTTGTCCTTTGCCTCAGGCGGCTGAATGGCTCTGGACAGTTCAGTCTCTCAGTGATCATATGTTCTGTGATCTGTCTCTGTTTCCACCGCTTTACTGTACTCCTCGAGCCCCCAGTTCTCTAATTTGTTTCTTGTTTTCCTTTGTGCCTCTTTTATCGATCTTTGTGTCCATTTTCATGATCCATCAGTCTTCCGAACGGCCATTTTATTTTCATTTCATTAAACCACGCGCCCGTTTCCATCAACACAAACATGCCATTTCCTTTCTCCCAAGTCGACATGAGCGATTATGTCTTTTACTCTCAATGTGTTAGCTTGGGTCTCAAACTTTGGGGAGAGTTCATCAGAGGTTGTGTTGAAATATAGTTGTGTTGTCGTGATGTGTGTCACAGAATAGCACATTCAGTGTGGCTGGAACTGTGGCTGCGATGCAGTTTGGAGTGGGGGAGAAGAACAAGGCAAAGGAAAACAAAGAAGCAAAATATGGAGAGAAAGCAATCCATTATGAGAAACAAATAGGCAACCTTTGGCTGCCCAAATATCCTGAAACAGGTCAAGAATCTCTCTGATTGTGGGTCACGCTGGATATAGCTAATGAGAGTAGGTTAAAATACTGAGACAGACATGTTTTATGGGTGGAACAATGGGTGAGAGCCAGTGTGGTGTGGTGGTTTGAGCACTGGGCTATAGCTCTGGAGACCAGGATTTAAATCCGTGCACTGGAGAGGGTGAGAGAATGGACCGTTGCAAGTGGGTGGCGATTGCTGGAATGTCTGAGGGGACTTGATACTTGGGGTATCACTCAATACCGTACCAATGGGTCTCGCTCAGTACCATAGGATAGCTCTTATTAGAACAAGATTTGAGCAGTTAGATCCTGTGGCTCAATAAAGGTGATTTCACCAAGGGCCATGCTTCAAGAGAATGTGTGTTTGTCTCACATCCATGCCACCAGATCCTCCGAAGATGCCAGCCACAGGTGCAGGCGAAACGTCAGGAGAAAATACTAATAGAACATGGCCTCAAAGCCCGAAAAACCCACAGCAACCTATGGATTCTGGCCGTGAAAGCCTTCAACTTTACAACTTACCATTTTTGTATTTTAGTATTTTTCGTCTGATCATAAGATAAGATGATACGTTGGAGATATTGGTATTACCTTGTAATCTTGTATCTTATTCTTTTATTTTATCTTATCCTTATCGCATCCAGTCCTAAGATTATCGTATCTTACCTTATTTTAACCCATTTTATATTATTTTACTATACTTTACCTATCCCATTTAATTGTGTTTTACAATGCTTGATGCTGTTTGCTTTGATGTGGTCAACTGACTAATCAATAAAGGGATACCTACTCGCCTTACTGGGGGGAATTTGAAAACACTTGGGTAGGAGAGTTTGTGTGGAGGTGAGAATCTTAAGCCTGTGAAGATTAGGAATTAGTAGGTTTAGGAGTTCGAGTGCTTAAGAGAGTTAGAATCAGGGACCGAGTTAGCTAGGAGAGGAGCATGCGATTCAGATGCATTAGGCAGTTAATCTATGACATTATGTTCAAATTTGGCTTAATAGATTATTTTTGTAAAATATGCTTTTGCCTCTGGAAACACAACATATTGGAAAGTTGGGTTCAGACACAACGTCTGTGGTGATAGAAGTTAGTAGAGAGTGGGGGTGTCTAGTGGGGATAGAAACTAAAGAAAAACCTCAAACAGGAACCATGAGAGGATCTAAGCTGTTGCTGCTATTGTTGTGGGCCTTCAACTCACTGAAAATGAGTCAGAAGTAGAAAAGAATCATGTCAAATCATGTGCTCACTCAGCAACGGTAGCATGACTTGGGTGGTGAGGTGGAAGGGGACTTTCGGATGAGTTCGATCGTGGATTACTTTTGGCAAGGAACTTTCCAGGCTCTGACATTTCTGAGCAGTAGGTAGGGACATCTTTCCTGTAGATGAGATGCGATTAAATGCACGGGCATTTAGGCTCCTGTAGTTCACAGTCTGTCGTTCCACATGCTCCAACTGCTGAGGCTCATTCTTTGCACTGTCAATATAATGTCATAGGGCAATTATGGTCCCCTCCCCACAAAAGAGAAATATCTTGAGCTGCAAGAACAAATTTTCCTAATGAACACAGACTAATGAAAACAGAAGAGACGGGCATAGAGGAATTGTATAGCGGAGTGTGAACCAAGGGGTTGCATGGAATGGGTTGGGTCAAACAATGATTTTTAGGATGAGAATCAGTTTGTCATGAGAGAAGCGGCATTTGAATATGGGGCAAGGACTCTGTGAGGCCAGGGGGTCAAATCCACACTCAGGCATGGAAACCCATTGGGTGACCTTGGGCAAGTCATGCTCTCTCAGCCTCAGAGGAAGGAAAGAGCACACTGCCCCTGGACAAATCCTGCCAAGAAGACCCAGTGTTATGGTTGTCATAAGTCAGAAGTGACTTGAAGGCACAAAGCACCAAAACCAACATGGCTGTTATGAGAGTACCTCTATTTTGAGTTGCGATATATGAGAGAATATTAAGGGCTGAATCTGAAGTCAGAGCTGGAAGGATGAGGGTTTTCACACGCACCCCCGTATGGACATTACATTCCTAGTGTCCAGACCTCTTGTATGTATATAAACGGACTTTTCTTAGTACTGCTTATGGAAGACAAGAACCCTTTGCTTTTAACAGCTGGTACTATCCCATAATTTTTTTTAAACCCTTCTTGTGTTATGGATTTAAAGTAACAGTATTTTCTGATCACTGTTGGGATTATAAGTGAATCAAGATGGAGCTTTAGATCAGATGTGGAGAGCTTCTTCCTTTGCAACGAAACTGTTCCCCGCCCCCATAGTTCATGTTTACTTCTGAATTAATTCTCCTTTGTTTTTCTGTCTTCTTCTCTTTCCTTCCCTCTCTCCTCCCTCCATCCCTTCCCTTCCTGCACAGGACTCCAGAGAATGGAGCAAGAATGAGAGGAAAAAGGCAGACAGAAAAGCATGAACTGGAGGCTTATTGAGTTCCTCTACTTCCTCTTTATATGGGACCATATCACAATTCAGCCTTCCTCCCAGGAACCCACTGTGACCAACCAACATGTCTCCAAGGAATTTGATTGGCTTATTTCAGACAGGGGGCCTTTCCACCACTCGCGGAGCTACTTATCCTTTGTGGAAAGACATCGTCAAGGATTTACGACCCGATATAAAATATACAGGTAGGATAGTGGCTTTTCCGTGGTTCTTGTTTTCTCTGCTTTAGTAGCCCTTTACTAACCTTTTTCTTGGGACACAGAATGGGCAGATCACTCTGGTCTACAGCAATGATGGAAAAAAAATTGAAAATATTTGATTTTTTTTTAAAAATGTTTTTCTGTTGAGAAACCCTGAAGAGATGAATCTTGGACTGGAGCTCATTCTGTGCAAAATTGCCAGGTGGTTTTATGCAGAAAACACTGTTTTTTTCCTGTGCAGGAAACAACTTTTTCTGCACAGAAAATATTTCTGCTCAACAGCCACGTGCAAATTTCGCCCAGGATGGCTCCTGAATTGCAAATAGGTTTTGAAAATGATGTTGTTTTTGGAGACTTTCTCACAGCAGGAAGGAAATGGTTGAAGTGACTTGTTCCTACTTTCAGGGAAAAATTAGTGAAGAATTACATCCCTGGTCTACAGCTGTGCTTCTCAGACTGTCTGATGTAGGAGAGCGGCAATGATGATGTTGTTGTTGTTGATGATGATGATGATGATGATGATGATGATTCCCTTGGTCTGCTAGGGACCAGCAATCAAATCAATTTTTGCCCATTGGATAACAATTCTGTCTTTCTTCCCTGGAATGATAGAGGTTCCTGGGCCAGCATCGGTCCAAGAACTAACACTTCATGTAGCCCTGGTTGACACAATGGGGTAAAACAGCTCGCCAGCTTTATGTGTGGGAAAGGATCGTGAGCATGAGTCTGAGGTGTGACCAAGCTCAGACCAAAATCCCCCAAGGCTTATGTGTTTCAGCGGAAAAGAAGCAATGAAACATCTAGAACTATTCAGACCCTGTATGGACATAGATGCTTTGTGGCTATACGTTCCTTGATGATGAGGCAATGGGAAGACCCACGTAAACCCAAGTTTGCAAAGAGGAGATGTGTATAATATATAGATATGTAGAGAGGAGCTTGGGATGTGTGTTATTCTCAGCCAGAAGGGATTTCTATTTTTCTGAATTGATTCAGGAAGATTGTTGAGGATGTTTTGTCATATGCTGAACTGGTGTGTGCGAGAGGTTGCAATCACATGTAGGCCTGAATTCTTTTGCTAGTTCCATGTAGGGTAGACCCTATTAATGGGACTTACCAATTTGTTGACTCACCATTTTACAATTGATTCAATGGGTCAACTCTACTTTGGGCTAACTGATAAGATCCAAGCCTCTTTGTTCTATAGATGAGGGTATTTGAATCCTTACCACGGTTGGTGAGGGGAAGGGAGCTTGGATTAGCTAAGCCTTGCAAGAAGCCCGCCCAGTTCTATTACGTTTGCAGAGGTAGTTTGGTGGGGCTGATGACTATGGGGCGGTAAACATGCTCTGGGTTTTAGTCTGAACTTTAAAGGAACTGTCTGGTGTGATGACACATTTTGTGGGGAAATCAGGTTCAGCACGTGGGACAGTTCCTTTGAAGTTCAGACTAACACCCAGAGCAGATTCTGGGCCCTTTTGGTGTTGGTGCTGCTATTGGCTACTCTGTGTTTTTGCATCTACATCTTATAGCTACTTGGGTGTTTCAAGGCTGATTTAGGACAGGAGTGGAAGCTATGTGATCCACAGGCCATATGCAGAGTGACTACTGTAGTCCACTCTCCTGAAGGGCTGCACTAGAGCTCTCTAGCAGAGAATTCTAAGAACTCCATGAAGCTACCCATCTCTGGATTTTGTGGGATGGAGGTTACAGCTGATAAAGTGGCATCAACACATTGAGTGTGAATTCACCCCTGGTTCATCGTTATCAGCTAAATAATCATAAAATATATTCTTCGTGAAAAAAGAAGGCAAGGATTTTTCTTTTCTTCTTGTCAGTCTCAGAGAAGAAAAAAGATCTGCATTTTTTAGTGTGATCTCTGCAAAATTTAAAACAATGATCACAAGCATCTTGCTGCAGAGATTATTAAAAAGGAGGAACATTGGGTTGGCTGCTTATGTCTTACTGAATAATCAGCTTGGCTTTTTGTTTGCTTCCTGTGTGTGTGTGTGTGTGTGTGTGTGTGTGTGTGTGTTATGTGTGTGCGAAAGGAAAAAGGTCTTAGAAATATTTTTGTACCCATTGTGCAATTCATGATGGGAAAGAACAGCTTTTGATGTTTCGGTCTATTGACGGAAGTGAGATCTCTCAGCGAGACTTGAGACTCCTTGAAGGGCTCTTTCACTGTGCTGAGACAACCCATAAATGAGATATTAGCAAAATTTCTTTACAGACATTAGAGATGAATAGCTGATGCAGACAAGAATGAGAGGTCAGGATGCTACAGTGGTGTTCGATAGCATAAGCCCCTCCACAAAGAATTAAATAGTGACTAGGATCCTGTAGTGAGGAGATGGACCCTAATGTTACAATCATGGAATAAATCGACAGCTGTTGAACACTGCCATGTGAACAAATTGCAGTGCTGTGAAGCTGCGTTTGCATACATATATAACATGAAGCCATGGGCAATGGTGCCAATGCACAGCTCCACTTCTGCACACCTTGAACTGAATATGGCTGTCCCACATCAGATGTCCGTCTGGTTTATAGGAGAACTTGCACATGGGTAAGACAGCTTGATGTAGTGGTTTGAACACTGGACTATGACACTGGAGACCAGAGTTCAATTCTCTGCTCAGCCGTGAAAACCCACTGTGTGACTTTGGGTGCATCACACACTCTCAGCCCTAGAAAACCCCACGATAGGTTTGCCATAGGGGTGCCACAAGTGACTTGAAGGCATGCAATAACAACGACAAAAAAAAAAAAAAAGACAACAACAGGATCTCAGCTATGAATTGTGCCACACAAAGCTCATGCTGAACAGCAAATCATGCAAAGTAAACAAGGCACCAAATGTGGAACTGAATGCCCATCCCGAGGTGTGTGGCTATCCATGTGCAGTATGTCATAAGCGTCTGTCTGTGTTTTGTATCCATGTGCAGCATGTGCAATACAAATTCCCCAGCCTTGAACTGAATGAGACTGTTCCACATCAGACAAAAATGTCCAACTGGTTTCATAGGGAAACTTGTTGAAAGCAAAGAGGCATCAATGTTTGTATAGAGTGATTAGTAAAATGGAGTTCTAGAGAGCATGTTCACCCTTTTGTTTCACTTCTCTTGTTTCTGTGATCTATATTCTCAAACCTTTTGGCTCCTGGCCTCCCTGAAGAGACCCTTTTCCCCTTCTTTCAAAAGTTAGTTACGCCTTTGTCTTCCTTTGTCTGGAAACAGAGCATCCATGATGTGCTACTGCTTCAGGATGCCTTACACTCACTCATGAGAGCCAGCTTTTAGGGGCTTCTCTACAGACATTTAGGTAATGTTGTCTATCTCCTTTCCTATCCAAGATGGATTGCTTGAAACAATACATGTGTTTTCCTCTTTTTTTTTTACCTTACAAGAGCATCTTGAATATTCTTCTCCTGTTTCCTACCAGAAGCTCATACAGTTGTCCCTCTGTATCCAAGGATTCTATATCCACATATTCAGCCATTCACAGCTTGAAAATATTTTTTAAAAAATAAATTCCAAAAAGCAAAGCTGGATTTTGCAATTTGCTATAAGGAATGCCATTTTATTATGCTACTGTATGTAATGTGACTTAAGCATCCACAGATTTTGGTATCCAAGGTGGTCTTGGAAACAAACCCTAGCAGATACCAAGGGCCCACTGTAAGACTACGTTACACTCTGCTTGACATAAATACCAAATACTCCTACAGAACTTGTATATCCAGAAGCTACCAATAGGATTCTAGCCCTCGAAATCTTTTTCAGAACCTCAGAGTCCCCCAGGGGAGATTTGCCTGGTCCCACCTTTCCGCTTTAACAAGGTGCTCGAAAATGCTCAACCTGGGTTGCTATGTCAAAGACACCCCCCCCCCAAAAAAACACCCTCAAACAAACAAAGTTTCTGATCCTATTTGTTTTCGCTCCTGCTGCTGATTTGGTTTTTATGGTACTCTTTTATGGCTGTGTTTTACAATGCTGTTTTTACTGCTGTTTGTTTATGTTTGCTTTTATGGCGGTTTTATGGTTAGGATTGCTTTTAATTTTGTCAGGAGACAATGTGGTGCATATATATGTGTGTGCATGTCCACATGCATGTGTGTATTCCGCCTTGAGTTTGATAAGGATGGGAGAGTCTGTCTATTTAACTTTCTTCAAGGTTGGAAATTTGTCCAATATCCTCCACCCTCCCTTGCATTTACGTTGCTTTGCAAAGGATTCTTAAGTGAACACAGAAGTTGGGATGTGTTGTGTCTCTGTTCTTTTGGCCTTGTCATCTGATCGGATGTATTGGGAAAAGGTGGCAGGGAAATTTTGGCCTACCTTGCACTGCTGTCCTATGGGATCTGTAGGGATGATGATGATCTTATTTGTATCTTTCTGTTGTCCTGGGAAGGACTCAGAGTGGCTTACTTTAAAAAAAAAATTACTAAAAAATCATGACATACGAAAGTTAAAACGCAAATTAAACAGTCAAGTTATAATTAAAACAAAGTGAAACTACATATTAAAAACGACAAATAAATCACAATTGCTACACATTTTGTGTGCATATTGTAAGCATAAAGATCGTACAGATTTTCCATAGGCATTTTTGGCAATCTCTTTTCCCTCTTCTGTACATTTTTAATGTCTCTGGAATGGTACAATATAGTAAAAAAAAAAAAAAAAATCCAAAAAGGTCAAAAACTAAAGGAAGACTACATTCTAGTTCATGTTTCAGTTCAGGAGGAGTGAATTAGGTCAATGCATATTAAAATGTGAACTAAACAAAAATTTCTCACCCGTCCCTCAAGTTTACAGGGGATAGCTGTCCAAAGAGATTAATTTCATCCAACTGTGTTGACTCTAATGCAAAGGACAGACATTCTATAAATGGGCGTTAGAGATGGACAAGACAAAGACAGCCTCAATGTTTCATCAGATGGAAAATGTATTTTATGGAATACTCTGGGCCTTGAATCTGGAGGTGACATGGATGGTTTTCAGGAGAGAGAGAAGTTCTATCTATCTATCTATGAAACTTTTAGATACACAAAAAAGGAAAGCAAAAAAGAGAACAAAAAAGATCAAAAGAAATAACAGAGAGCAGGAAAAAAGGAAAGAAAAAGGATTACACTGCCTTCCCCCTTTCCTAACAAAGTAACTTCTCTGACTATGATCGATTCATGTACTTAATCTACTTAATTGTATCTATTTATTATTAAAAGAGAGCCAGCATGTTGTAGTGGTTGGAGGACAAAGCTGGGGATCAGGTTTCAACTCCCCACTCGGCCATGCAATCCTCCTGGGTGACCTTGGGCAAGTCGCACACTGTCAGCCCCAGAAAGCCCCATGATGGGATTGCCTTAAGGTTGCCATAAGTCAGTGATTCCCTAGGTAACCCCGACCCAAACCGTATAGGGCTTTAAAGGTAGTAATTAACACTTTGTCCTTTGCCCAGACGCTAATTAGCAGCCAGTGGAGTGAATTTTATGTTGGTGTGATAGGCTGACTCCCACATATACCAGTAACCAATTTGGCTGCCATATTTTGAATCTATTGAAGTTTCCAAACTTTGTACAGAGGCAGCCTAATGTGTAGCACATTGCAAAAGTCCAACCTTGAGGCTGGATTTGTAGAATTTAGACTAGGTTCTCCACCAGATCAAATTTGACGATGATGAAACATCTCAACTTGTATGAGAACACAGTTTATGTGTTTTAGTGAATAAATGTCCTTGGAGGATCATTGAATTTCCTTCTTTGGGGCTTCTTTATGACTGGAGGACCATATCTCTGGAGTGGTCTAATTGGCAGTTGGACTAGATAGCGCTTGGAGTCCCTTCCAAGCTATGTTTCTGTGATTTGTAGAGCCAAGAAGATTCCTCCCCTTTCCTTTGCTGTCACTGGGGGACTAAATTGCTGTCAGTTACTGGGATGTTTAATTATAATTATAAAAGATGAGGAACATGTTTTTTTCCTCCTCTTCATGGTTTTAAATTATTTCAAGTTTTAAAAGAGCCATTTCATGCCACATTGACTAAAAAAAAGGAGGGGGCATGTATGTTTTGTGGATAAATAGCAGACATTTATTAATATCAGAAGACAGTCTCATCACATTAAGACATATATTTTCTAGTATGGGATGCTAACACACTCAGTTGACCTGCTTTGCAAGTTACACATGCAACATTGTTGCTTATAGAGCATTGCTTCCAGGTTTGGTTTTCTGCACCAAGGCAACTTTTTCTGAGTAGAGATATTCTGCTTAGCGATCATCGGTAATAACAATGATATCCTCCATGGAATCTGCTGGCCTGCATTTTAAGTATTTGCATCTCACTGTTTTGTGCAAATGCAGCTTGGGGTACCTTACAATGGAGCTCGGTCAGTGCCTATTAAAAACAGAGTACAGAACAACAGCATGGAGCCAGTAAAATGCTAAATCAATGTTGATGTTGCTTGCTAGCAAGTTACTTTTGACTCGTGGCAAGTCTATGAATAAGAGTCTTTCAGGAGGTCTGGTCGTAAACGGCCCTGCTTCGGTTTGGCAATCTCAGGATAGCTGTGGCTTTCTCGATTCAATCTATCCACCCCTAGTTCAATTTTCCTCTTTTCCTACTGCTTTCCACTTTACCCAGCATTATCATCTTTTCCTGTGACTCCTGGTGCCCTGTGATAGGTCCAAAGTACAGCAACCTCAGCTTATCTTGGCTTCTACACGGAGTTCAAGCTTGATTTGCTAAAACTCATTGATCCGTCTTATTGGCAGTTCATGATATACACACAACTCTTCTCCAGCACAACCTTTCAGATGAGCTGACTTTCCTCCCATTGGTTTTCACCGCTATTCAGCTTTCACAACCATAGAGAGAAATTGGAAATATTGTGTCCTGGATGACTCTGATTTTGATTTTTAATGATGTATCAATAGATCACGTATCAATAAATCACTTTAAGAGAGTAATTCAGGTAATCAAAATAGGCCCACCGGCATAGACTCAATTAAAATTGATAGCCAGCAGTGGCTGCCATGTTAGTGGGACTGCTTCAGTTTCTAGTCTATACTTCGAAGGAGCTAGGCAAGGTACTGAAACATATCTCCCAAAAGGGAGCTCTCCAAGGTATTGAACTCTATTGCTCTAAGATAGGCTGCACAGCTTTCTGTAGCTCCTTTGTAGTCCAGATTAGATGGATCAGATCCATCACCACGATGACATGGAAGCCACCAGGCGATACTGCCCTTTCTCACAACACAGTTATACCACAGAGGTGACACTTGGCTGCACTCCATGGAATCCTTCGGTTTGTAGTTTGCTAAGAGGAACATGCCCTCAGCCTTAGAGGAAGGCAAAGGCAAACCCTCTTTGAACAAACCTTGCCAAGAAAACCCTGTGATAGGGTCGCCTTGGTATCATAAATGATTTTAAGGCACACAACAACAACAAAGAGGCACTCAATTCTACAGTTCTAAAAACCACAAGATCCAGGATTCCATGGCATGTTGCCATGGCAAGAGGAACATAGGACTGTAATTGTGTTGTGTGAAAAGACCCAGAGCTGATATTGTTGTGGTGAGCCTAAATTGGCAAGAGGACAAAAAAAGACAGAAACAAGATCGTCCCACATTTGTGATTCCTCGTCTGTCCAATTTCACCCTCCTTTGTTGTTCTTCTAAGCCCTACCACAGACCTTTCTTTCTTCCTCTTTCTCTCTCCCTTCTGTTCTCTGTTGGTTTGGGCTCAACTATTCTTCTCTGTCCCATGGCTGCTGGCTGCATCTGGTCACTAATTGCTTTACCATACCTGGCTTAGTCATGATTTCGCTCGAGCGTAGTGTGAGGGAACGGGGACAGGGCACGTTGGAAATATGTCTTTTATACTACCAGCCCTCTGAGATCTGTGCCAGTCTTGCTGTGATGTGACTGGTATAAGCCGAGTGAGGGATTTTGCTACGCTTTGGAAGTAGAGTTTGCAAAGCTGGTGGAAAGTCACAGCAGCTTTTGTTCTAATTGGCAGTTCTGTTTCAAATGGATTTGGAGGTGATTTCTTAAAGGTGGAAGAGTTCTTGACCCATGGCTTACCTGGATTACCAGAAATCCTTTCTGAAAGTGAAGCAGATGCATACAGAATCACCTATAGTTTTTGGGTTTTTTTAAACACACACACACACATTCACATGCACACATAAAGGGTAGTGAGGTGCCATTGCCTTCAGGCATTTTGGACAAAAGGGAGAATTTCTGGATTCAGAGACAAAAGACTTCTAACCTCACATGGCCTCAACCTAGAGGATAGTACCATTATCCGCTGAAGAATGTTGAAAATTGTGTGTTCAAGACGGACGCTTTGGACTGGTTCTAGCTCAGTTTCATCTTTAGCAGTTGAAGAAGGTGGACACTGAAATGTTCTGCTCATTTTGTATTTTTTTGTTCTGTTTGTTAGTAACTTTGTGTGTTGTTGTCTTGTTGTGTGCTTTCAAGTCGTTCGTGACTTATGGAAGCCCTCAGATGAACCTGTTGTGCTTTTCTTCTTCTTGACAAGACACTTTTGGAGGGGGTTTGCCTTTGCTTTCTTCTGAGGCTGAGAGAATGTGACTTGCCCAAGGTCACCCAGTGGGTTTCCATGGCTGAGCGGGGATTCCAACCATAGTCTCCAGAGCTGTAGTTCAGTGCTCAAACCACCGCATCATGCTGGCTCTCATAAATATATATACACGTGCACACACACACACACAAATATATATGCACACACCCATGCATGTATACATACACATACATACTTATACATATAATGCACACAGGCACACACATACACATGTACTGCCTGTTTATCTCTCCATATGCTGGACAAAGTGAAGTGTGTAAGACATTGTCCACATTCTGCAGCACCTTTGTGCTCACATTACCAATGTGTTCATTGATAAAACGCTGCAGAGAGAGTGAGACCGAGCAAGAAATCTTTTAATATTCTTCTGAAAGCGGGCTTTTGTGTTTCCAATTGTGTCAGGAAATGCATTTGAGTGCCAGTGTTCTCTTGTGCTTAGTCTCTGGGCAACCCACAGAAGAACTTCCAAAGATGTACCAAGAAGAGGCCTTCTTAGACATCAGACTTTCCAGGCAAGTTGACCTCGCTTCAGTGGCCTGCTGGTTGAGGAAGAAATGCAGGAGCTCAGAATGCTGATGTCGCAAAACTCTTTTGGAATCCAAGTTTCTTTCATTTACTTCTATGGGCTATTTGGAGCCAGAACAAAGGGAAACAAAGCAGAAGAACCAGGAGTGTAGATTTTATATCTTACCTCTTCAAGCTCAGATTGTTGTAGGTTTTTTTTTAACTCCTCTTCTCATGGCTCAGCTTACCCTGCAAGATGTAGCCTATGGAGAGGTGGAGTCGCTGGTCAAGACCCTGCTTGCATAACCTAAATTTGCACTCACGTAGTTAAGTGGTGGTTGTGCTCTGTCAACTTTCTGATGCACAATATTGTCCAACTGGTTGTGGATCTGCTAATGTACCTGTTTATTGTTCCATTGTGCGATGGAGAAGGCAGCCTTTCCCACAATCCCAGTGAATCCAGTGTTACATTTAGGGCCCTGATAAATACTTGTGCACTGGCTGCATGTGCAATGTCACACTTAGAAACTGTGAACTGAATGTGGATTTGGATATGCCCCTGGTGTGTGTTGGGAGTTTGCCCAGTCCACTATCCAGCTGTGAAAGATTACATGCACAGTTCCACAGTGAGCAAGGGGTTAACGTTAAAGCATTTTGACCTTCAAAACCAATGGCTTTGGGCTGCTGAATGCTCATAACCTGTGCCCAAGTTTTCATTTAATAGAAGCATTCTGGAAAAAAATAACACTTAGTTGATGTAGCTGGATGCATTTGTATGTCAAACAAGGCGTTTTCAGACTTCTAAGTGGAGGTGCTTTCCTTACAACCGCAGGGAAACTCTGCCTACGCATTTCCTCTCTCTGCTGCCTCTGCGGCAAATGCGGAGAAAGAGGGGGGATCTTCCATTTCCTTCTCTCCTCCCTACTGATGCTTTTCCACCTCTGTCGGGCTTCTCCAGACTGTCCCAGATGTGTCTCTCCAAGCGCCCGAGGCTGGAACTGCTCTGCAATTTGGGAGATGTTTTAGAATCTCAGTGCCATAAATCTGCTGGTTCACTCTCGGAAGCTGGGACGGGCTCTGGGGAATGTATTTTAAGGTTCTAACAAGCCAAGCAGAAACTATTACTCAATTTTAATTTTATTCTGCTTTTCTCCAAACGGGGCGGCTCGCTGCTGGAGCAGTTATGTAAAGAATAGAAGCCATTGTGTTTGATGTTAGGAATTAACTTTTAGCTGGAGCACAAGAAGTTCTGGTTCCAACCTATTAAAGTATTTTCTATTTTGGGTAACTCTGTAATTTCCCCTGCTCCTTCTCTCTCTCAACTCACTTCCCTCCTGTCCTTGTTCTCTTGCTATTTATGAAGACCAAGAACCACCCACTTGCCTCTAGAAGGAGAACTGGCTCTCATACAGGAGAACAACATGGGTCAAACCTCGACGTTTCACAAAAACAGTGCTGTAACCAGAGCTCTGAATGTACATATGGGGAGGGAGTATCAGTAATAGCTGGTGTCTCTCATGTGAGTAGCGTAGTGAACCTGCTTCAGGGTGTACTCTGAACTTTAAGGGTGGTCTCCAAGGGATGGAAGGTATTCTTACTGATATGGAATCTGCTGGTTCCCATAAGATGTGAGCCTGGAGATTTTAAGGTGGGGTAGGTATCACTGCCCTAATTACCCCATCACTAATTTCATTCTCATTGGGTGGAATGACTTTGTCACCCTATATAATTGTGTTAAAGTCAACCTCATGTATAAGTCAAGGACAGATGTTGTGGCCAAAATTATGGATTTGGAGATGAATTATGGATTTGGAGAGTGGAAAACAGAGTAAGATGTGTTTTCTTATGAATTTTAAAGGTGCAATCCCAGGTGTTGAATCTCTTTTGGAAATGCAGTTCAGGACCTTAGATAGTTCAGAGTAAAACCCAAAGGAAAATGACCAGCCCAGTGACTTCAGGGCTCCTGCTTGTGACTGTTGTGACTGCACTTCTCTCCTAATTTCATATGCATCACATTTATGCCTTTGTTAGCTGTCTCTGTGATGGAGAAGGGGGATAAATATTTTAAATGAATATGTCATATAAAACAATGTGCCTGCAGTCTAAGGCAAGCAGTATTTGGTGCTCTCGGAGAAGTTATACATCAGCATGTTTGGGCTTTTAAGCAATGCATTGGGTTTTTCTTCCCCCTCCCCCTGTGGTGCTCCAAAGCCATTTCACATATATCTCGCTTCACAGAGCTTCGCTCTGACACAGTCATTTGCAATAAAATATTGACAGAAAACTGCAATGAGGCCAACTTCACAAGGGAGTCATTCGTGCTGCTTGGATAAATCCCTTCAGGATCAGAAACTGAAGAGTAGGGACAGAGCATGTGGGAGCCAAGAGATCAGAATGCATTTAGATTCCCGGAGTCAGCCTACTATTGATATAGTGCATCCTGCCATCAATTGAAAGTGCAGCCATGGTGAGACGGAATTTACTCAAACACTCCAACTGCTCAAGGAGAGAAGGTGTCAGAACATTTGGAGCCCAGCTTCTGAGAGGAAAGGGAAAGCTCTCAGTTTGACTAGGGTTGAAATATCATGTAAGAACTAAGGATGTCAGTGGGACTGGCTGCAAGTCAAGATGACGAGGCAGCAGGAAAGCTAAGAGCTGTGGTGGTTGTGATGAAAGAGATTAAGAAAGGTATTGTCTAGGGGATGGAAAACTGACCTAGTAATAGGTAAGCAGTTTGAGGGTAAGCGGACTGGGAAGAAAAGAGGGGAACTGGTGATGTATGCCATGAATGATGGTGGAGATGGGAGTGCTTGGGAAACCGGCCAGGCAAGAGGGCCAAAAGGAGCCGCAAGATAGTATAGTGGCCCCTTCTCATTCATGAAGGTTCAGGGCACAGAACCCTCATAAAAGTGGAAAAACTGGAAATAACTTCCCCCTGTGATCCCCATCCCATTGCCCTTCGGAGACCCCCCTCCCATTCCCTTGCCTCTGGCCCCGGTGTTCCCAGAGGGAAGAAAAAAGACAAGGTAAAGGGCTTACTGGTACTTTCCCCTCAAATGTAGAAGGGCAGAGCACTGAGTTCTGGCTTTCTAGCTACTTCCAGTTGCCATCTTGAGAAAGGAGATTCCTCCCAGAGGGGAGGGGTAGGAACAAAGAGAGCACCTGATCAATCAGCAGCCATTACACAGCAGAATGTGCAGCCAGTGGCAGAGAGGACATGCTTCCAGCAAAAAAAAATCCATTTTAAACACAAGCCTTACAAGCCTGGGGTAAAGAATGCATAGGAATGGGAGAAGGAAAATGGGAGTGGAGGGGAAGGCAAGCATGTACCTTGCAAATAATCAAATTCACGAAAGTCAAACCTGCAAACATGGAGGGAGGACTGTAGACTGAAAATCTGAAAAAGCAAACAAACGATGACTAGGCTCAAGGAAGAGGAAAACAAAATCCCAGGCAGAGTGGGGAACACACACCTATGGAAAAGACGAGATGTACATTATTAATATCAGAACTGGTACCAGGCCAGAATTGTATTGTCCTAACTAGAAGGGTATATCTTCCTGGTCAGTGGCCAGAACTGGAGGACACATCATCCCAGAAAGCAATCCAGCAGAGAAAGCAATCTAACAGAGTTATAGCTTCTTTTCCCATCGAGATGCCTAGATTGATGCCTAGATTCCAAGGTTTCAAAAAAGACGGGTCACAGTAGCCTAGGCCAGATGGGCTCTGGGAACGATTATAAGCTACATCCTCACTGCCTGAGGATGCAATTCTTGCTTTGGGTGCTAGAGGTTCTGGCTATAGTTCCCAGATAGGGGCAGAGCTTCATATATAATGTTCTTAGGGACAAGACTAAATAACTCAACTATTTTTTCTCCTTCTGGTTATGAGGAAGTCCTCAAATTTGTAGATTTCAAGGGCTAGTCACAGTTTGGTGTTTGTTCTGTGGGGAAAAAAATTCTGCAGAAAACAGCATCTGATGTGTGGAAATGTTCTTTCCAGCACAGCAAATCATGTTTTCTTTTCAGGAAATTTGCTTTCTCTGCAGAAGATGAGATTCCTGTCTGCTTGTTACAGTGATGAAAGCCAGAGAAAGCCCTCTCCTGAGCATCTTAAAACTGAGAGAGGCTCCAGCAGTGCAGTTTCAATAGGCAAAGGACAAGATCCTCTATACCGGGGTGGGCCGTAGTGTGACTTGCAGGGTGCATAGTGTCCATCAAGTCCATTTTTATGGTCTCCGAACCCTGGCCCAATCCTTCAAAGTTCCTCCACAAGGATCCCCCCAAATGCATGAAAACATGGAAAATTACTCCCACAGAATCCCATACAACTCCAAAATAGCTTTGTTTTCTCTGCCAGAGAGGGATGTAACATCACTTCCTGTCATCCTTTGAAGGGGTACTGTGGAGAAGAGCAGAGGGTTCGGAGCTTGCTGTTGGCGTGTGTGGGGTTTTCTGGGGGCTGAATGTGGCTTGCAGGGGTAAGGATGGGGAGATTCTCCCCTGGACCCCATGCGGTAGCTTAGTCCTGTGATACAGTTTTGGTGTGGTGTAGACATACAGTAGCATAATTATGTGGGATCCCACAGTTTCACATCCAGGAGCGCAACAAGCAAGCAGTGGTCAAATAGCTCCTGAACCACCACTGCAAAGGAAGAGAGAGGGCTGTGAGTCTGCTTGGAGCATGATTCGGAGCACCAGAGGCTCTACTCATGCAGAGAGCCCGGCTGCTTGAGTAATCGCCTGGTCCTTCATCGTTCTTTGGCTCCTGGATGCTGCGTCTTTTAATTTCTTCCCAAGAGACGGAGGAGGATAGAGAAATAAAGGATTGGGTAGCGCGTCTGTCATTCAGCCTCTGTGGATTCCCCCGAGTACCCGGGAAGAGATCCTTCTCTGCGTGTGACATCTTTTATTCGATTTTAAAGGCCTCCACATTTTTCAGTTAGGAAGGAATGTTGGAGCCACTTCCAAGGTGCAATCCATCAGACCGCATTTGTCATAAAAAGGTGTGTGTGTGTGTGTGCTCGTGTGTGTATTATCTCTGGCTCTGCTGCCTTCCTTGCAGACATGCTTCCACTTACGAATGGGGAAGAAAAGCAAAAAAGCTGAAGCCTTGCCTTCTAAGTGCTGGTATATAGGATTGGACTCAAAATTGCAGATGTGTTTGCCAGCAGCTAGTGGCTCCCATCTCAGAGAGGCCACTCCATGTTCTAGCTGAAACCAAAGAGCTATCCAATGTGCTGAATCCAATTCCCAAATTATATTGAGGACCTGAATAGCTCCTTCAAATTCAAAATAAAACCAAGTGTAGATTGACCACTTCACACGTCTCCATTGGTCAAAATTTGTCCTGTGTGTGTAATGTGGAGTTTTCAAAGAGTTTCTTGCAGCAAGAAGAAAATCACTAAAACGACTCCTGGCTTCCTTCAAGGAAGGAAAAGAGCAAAGAATTACAGCCCTGATGGCAACAGAGCTAAAATTGGGCTACAGTGTCCCTGAAATTGCTCCCATTTCTCCCTCCCCGTCCTCATTCTGTATAAATATGTATCACTCAAATTGCCTCTGGAACAATATTCAAACATGCTTTGAAGTTGGTTTAGACTCCTGGCTTCTTCTGCAGCTCTCAACCACAATCTCAGCAAAGTACAAAATTACCTTTGCCTCGTACAAGGACAGAAGAAAGGAGATACCTACCTTGTCAAAAAGCATGTGCATTATTGCTTGGTAGGTACTTGAAAATATCAGTTTTACTTTCATAAGTAGGCGCTCAGTATCAGCTAGGGTTCAGTTGCAGACTTCCCTGGGGATACCGAAATGTGTTGGATGCTCAAGTCCCATTGTGTACAATGGTGTAGCAAGATGACATCTGTGATACAAAATGGCAAAAATCAGGGTTTGCTTTTTAGATTGTTTTATTATTTATTTTCAAGCTGTGGTTGGCTGAATCCATGGATATAGAATTTGTGGATATGGAAGGCCAGATGTCTGCATGTGTGTGTGTGTGTGTGTGTGTGTTTAAAATAGGAACTTGTGAAATTTTCTAAAACAAGACCAAAAAGAAAACAAAGTCTCCCATGTTTTCCTACGTGGCAAAAAACTCAGTTCCTGCTTAGCGAATCTTGTTTTAGGGTTGTTTTTTTTTAAATAATAGTTTTGTATGCTTTTAATGATTTTAATTGTTTTGAAATATTTTGATGTGTTAATTTGTTGTTGGAAGCCGCCTTGGGTCCCATGTTCGGAGAAAAGCGGCATACAAATCTAATTAATAGATAGATAGATAGAGAGAGAGAGACATGGAGATGGCTGGTATATTTTCTGTCACTAGGGCAGTAAGTCTATTCCAGGATTTAACCATGATTTTGAAAGGGCCTGTCTAAGGTGCTGAACCAACCCCCAAAATAGGTCTAGCACTTTGGATACCTCTTTTAAAACATGGAGTGGATTCACTGCCCTGCTGACATGGAATTCACCAGCTAGCGCTGTTCCTTGTTGGCAAAGCAACATAACCAATACCAGTACTCTATTATCCTTTGAAAAATCAGTTACTGCCTCCATATGGGAGTGGTTTTTCATAGCATTTTATGAGTGCCAAACATCGTCTCCATCCCCACTTTTTTTTTTTATTATTGTTATTAGAAAAGGCAATGTGGAATTAACCAGCGCCTTCCCCACTCAATAAAAAATGATTATAACCCCATAAATTCTGGCACATCAGCAGCTTGTTATAGAGAGAGAGCAGGGAAAAGGTCATTGGGGAAGAAGTAAGGAGGAATGAGGAAGAGTTGTCATACTGTCAGAAATTCTGGCTCAAATATGTACGGGGAGAGACAGCTCCAGGGAGAATATCTTGGGGAAGCATCTGTTGATAAAAGCTCATAATGGGAAAATGTGCCTGCAATCCAGAGCTTGTTTCTTCAGATAAATATTTAATATAGATCGCTGGCGATGAAGCAAATATGGAGGGGAATGAAGTTGCCTGTCCCACGGAAGATGCGGGTGTGTGTGTGTGAGAGAAATCAACCCTAGCTTTGTTTTCTATTGCTTTTAACGTCCAAGAGTAGAAGAGGAGAATTTGGAGAGAAAGGGAGTCATGCTGGATCCCTAAGGTTGAGTTCTTGTTTTTTCCATCCATTTTGGCTCAATGCATGCACAGTACAAGACCACACTACAGGTTAACCGGTCCTGTGACCATATCAATGCTGAAGACCAAGAACTTCCCCCCCTATCTGTATGTTTTCCTGATTGTCTTGGGTTGCAGGTAATTCTTGTGTCCCAATTTTGTCCTTTCTAACTGCTCTGTATGAACATCGTTGAGATGGAACTTGTCCCTCCATCACCTTAACCGCTATAAACAGGCACACTATTGGTGTATACATCTGTCCATCTGTCCATGAAGGCTTCAACCCAGGCATCTGATGGAGTGAACCACAATCCACAAAACCTTGTGCTAGAAATGACTGTTAGGGTGAGTAAACAAACCACACCTCATTGTATCCCCAGGTGGACAGGGAGCTGAATTGAACCCCTGAACACAAGGTAGGAGGTAAGAAAGGAAAGAAAAACAAAGAAAACACACACACACAAAGCAACTTTGGCCAAAGGATCCCTCCAAGTATCAAAGCTGAGTTCAGTATAGCCTACTAACAGTAGTGATAAGGAAAGGTGGTTTTATTCGTTCAAGCTTCCCTTCTTCTACCATTTTCATGCTTACATAAAAGAAAATTTGTGCATCAGCATTAGCAGAGTCACAGCTTGTACTCGAGTTATGTTCTACCTGACCCTTAACATTCCCAAATCTGTGTCTTCCAGTCAACATCCTGGGTCATTCCCAAAGACATCTTTGATGTTAGCAGTGTCCTTTCCTTTGCACAAACATGAGCAAAGCAGAACAAGCAATTCTGATTCAAAGGTTGTGAGAAATGCTCACCAGCACAGAGCTATAGACTGAACTCTGAGTGTCCAAAATACTAATCAATACCCTAGTAAATGATTATCAAGTGTTAATTCTATAGCAAGTTACAGAGCACCAAATTTCAAGCCTAACATGACTTTTTCTCCGTTAGTTTCAAAGGTATGGTAGGACTCCATTCTATCTTTTTATGCTAAAACTGATGGACATGGCCACATCTTTGGATACCACTTCATGAGAACCATTATTTAGCTAATCAAGGTCAGCCCTGGCTTGTACACCTTTCCTAAGAGAACCCTGTGAAATTAATGGGGTCTCCATAAGTTGACAGACAACTCGAAGGCACATACACAACCATATTTGGGAAGAGTCTTACATGTTCTGAGAAACACTGGTGTAGAAAAAAATGGTAGGTCTTTCCTTCAGGGAGACAGAGTAAAACTTAACAGAGAAGAAAGTGAAGAGAGAGGAGAGAACCAGGGGAAGGAAGAAATCTGGAGAAAGTGCATGTCATTGGAGACCTCGCATCCAGTTTCAGGCAAAACAGGAATTTAGCGTGCCTGAGGGGAGACAAGTTTTCAATGCAGCGAGAAACAACAAAGTGCCATGTCTTTGGTCATGCTGGGATGGAGACACGGAGATTCCACCTCATTTGCTTTCACGTCTTTCAAACACGCCACTGTATTCTCCCCAATGCTTTGCAAAGTTAAATTGAGCAAAGGCCTGAGATAAATCATAAATAATAGTAGAGAGGGATAGGGAGGGCAGGGAGATCCTGGGCTGGAGGAATGAGAAAATGAAGTGGAAAAGAACAACATGCAAACAAATGGGGGAAAAGCTGCAGAGGAGCAACGTCTGAGCCTGGAACGTGGAACATCAGAACATATGCAGAGTACATTTCATTCCCTGTGAAAATAACCACAGCTCATGGAGGCATTCAGGGTAAGGTCGCGTTGGTAGGGCTGGTGGGTCTTTAACAGCTGTGTAGAAGAGGGAATTTTTTGAGGGACTTCTTCTCCTTTCTCTAAGTCACCCACATCTTGGGATAACAGGAACAGGCAAAATCACCTGAGTATTCCTTGCCTAAGAAAACCCATGGGGCAACCATAGGTCAACAGGTGACATATGTCCACCTTCTTTTTATTTCCTTATCTTCCTGAGTTCTAAGATTTTGGATCATTAGCTGATAATTTGACTGGCCTTGCTCTCCCTAGAGGATGCTCTTCTCCTCAAAGACCTGTACCATTCTTGCCTATTAGGGTGAGAGGAAAGTGAAACGAAAGTATGTTCGTCTTTCACTTCTGGAAATGATTGTGGCAGAAGTAGGACCAACATTTCTTTTGTTCCTTGGCACATAAAAAATGCTCTGAAACACTTTGAGACACTTGAATGCTGAGAGAAAATGTGTGAAAGTTTCATTGCTCTATTAGTCTAACCAGCGTGGTTTCCTGGTTGTTGGGAAACCCATTTTTCAGCTGGGAAACAAATATAGAACATCCTTTCCATTTCTTGTCTTGGACAAGGAACTTTGGATGGAAATGAAGTAGCAACAAACATCACCTGTTTCCAAAAGAAAAAAAGGGCATGAAAAGCCTACGGAATGGAGTGATGGCATGAACAACCCTTTAGAAATGAAGGTCAGGATCACAGAATTATTTTATAATTTTACAAGTCTGTAGGTATTGCAGAAATGCAGTGAAATCCTGTTAGTGAACAGTGAAGGTGCATTTCTGGACACGGCAAGATTGCTCCCATGGGCATTGGGCACTTCTAGTGTGTATTGGGCACTTCTGATGCCCATTGAGCCCTCCTATTGTGCTCTAGCATTTCTTAGCTGAAGCACCATGATGGGCACTGATGCCCATTGTACATTGAGCCGTGGTCCATTAGTTGCTCCATGGTTGCACAATGAATTCTCATATGTTATAACATTACAGCGGCCCCTGGGTGAATATGGATACTGTGAAACTACTCAGTGCCATTTCGTGCGCGCGTAACACTGTTTACGACGATGGAAGCCCCAAGCAGAATGCCAGCCGAAGTTGGGAGATTCTTTAGCACCTCAAGGGCAAGGTATTATATTCCAAAATTACTACCTTAAACTACCAACTATGGAGGGCAATAGATTACTGAAATTGTGCTTGCCAGTAGAGTCAGTTAAAAGATATAGCTCATTTAAAGCCTCCTGTTTGTAATAAACTATGCTTTTCGTTACGGGTTTGCAGGGTTAAGCAAACGAAGAGACCTCATTCACTATCCCTGTATCTTATCTTTACTGCACATTTTAATACCGTGTCGGAGCTGCCCCTCATCCTCCACAGAAAGGTAACATCCGCCAAGGAGTAAATAAGTTACCTGTTGCATCCATCGGAACATAACTGTGTCCTGGAAATTTCATTTTGGGGGTGGTTCCAGGTTGATCTTTTCATTTTGGATTCCAGCTAATATTTCAGGAAATAGGCAAGGAGATTTGTAGATGATGTCTACATCACAGTGAGCCAACTGCAGGCAGATAAGATTTCTTCCTTAAATTTAGGTCTGGATTGAACACAGAAGTTGTTTAGCATCTCTATGAGGAATGGCTAAAATTTTTGACAGTTCCTCTCCTCCTCCTTGCTTCCTTCTCTGTTCCCTGTCTGTCTTCTTCCATCCTTCCTTTGGTTGGACTCAGTGGCCATTATGATGTCTTCCAACTCTATGATTCCTTCCTTCCTTCCTTCCTTCCTTCCTTCCTTCCTTCCTTCCTTCCTTCCTTCCTTCCTTCCTTCCTTCCTTCCTTGTCCCTATAACCATCACCTTAAAGTCAACTAACAGTGAATAAATTACAGACATTTATCCAGTCATATCTGGGATGGAGAAAGGGAAGAGCATCTCATTATGGTAGAAGTCAAGTTCAGCCAATGAAACCAATGGTCCACTTGTAGTTAATCACTGATTTACAATCGTGATTGCAAATGTGTGTTTGGGAGAGAGCAAACCAGACAGAGAGGGGACAAAGATTTAAGTCCCCCAGCATACCCACTCCTTTTAAACTGAGTCCAGCACATTCATTCTGCAGTGAAACATAACCTAAAGATAAAGCTGCTAGCTACGTCTCTTAAAATCTGGTGGATTTGGCCCTTACACTCAGGTAAGGGCACCTAGGTTTGCTTCCGCGATGATTCATTGCTGCTTTGGAGGTCTCGGTTGCTTCCCTTGGCTGCTGTTGTGATTTTTCTCATTATTTGTGGCTTTATTGGCTTCTATTTATTATTTTTTATATGAGCGGCTGTGTCGTCGATGGATTGTGTTTTAAAATTGTTTTATATTGATGCTAGGCCATCTTGTGGGCCCCGGTGGTGGGGAAGGGGGTATAGAAATGACTCAACAATAAAAGAAATAATAAATAAATTGGATTGCGGGGGGAGAAGGGAGGGTTGTGTAATCTTTGCTATAAAGCCGAGCTTGATATGAACGCAGAACCGAGCGTGCGCTGGTCACTGGAGCATGCTGAATGCATTGCCCAGGTATGCTCCCGTAACGCACAATGTCTGGGTTAAATTCAAAAGCGTTGCCAGCCCTAGAATGATAGAATGGTTAGCTCATAGAACTGAAAGTGGTCTGGAAAGTAATGTTTTGTTGATTACTTTTTTAATATCCTGCCTTTTAATGAATTTTAAATGAACAGTATGGGTTAATTGTTTTTAAATAACCCTAGCCAAGGTCTCGCATTTGAATCTATGTTTGTAATGTTATGGATCCATAACTACACAGCAGAAATGCAATTAAACACTGTTACTGTTTGTGAAGGTGTGCATTTGTGCATTGGCCGGATTGCTTCAATGTGAGTCATTTATTACCAAGGCCATTTCCG
Source organism: Cyclura pinguis (assembly GCA_030412105.1). Lineage (NCBI taxonomy): Eukaryota > Metazoa > Chordata > Lepidosauria > Squamata > Iguanidae > Cyclura > Cyclura pinguis. The sequence continues at coordinate 3,816,665 of CM059613.1, forward strand.
CATTACGCTGTTATAGTACTATTATTCCACTTCCTATGGAATCCTGGGGTTTGCAGTTTAGGGAGGGGCATTTACAATTCTCAGCCAGAGAGCTATTTGGCCTCAGGAAACTACAAACCCCAGAATCCACAGGATGTTGAAAGTGGAATGATCACACTATAACAGTGTAGGGCAGAAATGGCCCCAGTTGAGTCACTGAAGCAACTTAAGTCTGACTTGAGTCCGAGTCAATCGACTCAAGTCGACATCACTGGTAGATAGTTTAGGGAAAAAGGGAGAGTGCCCCAAATCCTGTTGGTGTTTTATCCATGTGGAAGTTCCCTCATGGAAGTAGTTGGACATTTGTATTGGATGGGGAACATCCCCAATCCTTTCAAGGTTGCAGGGCTGGAGCTGGGTATGAAGTGCCATTGCATGGACAGGTCCAGTTGCAGAGGAGACATGCCATGAAACAGACGCGCACATGAGATAGCCACATTGGCCCTTTTCGCATGGCATTTGCCATGTGAAAGGGCCTCTGGAGCGTCGTGCGACCGCAAGGAGCAGTCCACATGATGCACTTGCAGTCGCGTGACGCTCCAGGGGCTGACAGGCGCCGACTGCGCACTGTTTGATTTTCGGCTGTGAGCTGAAAATGGTGTGCGATCGTGCATTGCTCTGGGGCCCTGCACGCACTTGCTGTGTGTGTGGAGCTCCGGGGCCACGGCACTTGCGCTTCCTGTCCCAGCACAGCCTGGGAAAATCCCAGGCTGCAGTGCGGAAGGAAGAGGAGGGACATTCGCGCGAGCAGGCAGTAGCTGCGGAGCTGAAGGAACCGGGACGTGAGAGCCTCTCGGAAGAGGCTGCTCACGCGATCCCCGCACCCCAGCTCCGCAAAAAGGTGAGTTGCAGAAAGGGCCTCAGTTATGCGTTGAATTGCGCACAAGGCTTGCTTAGCACTATCAAATCATAGTTCTGCCTGTAGAGATTTCCTGCATGTGTTCCCCATGTAGAATCTCAGCCAACATCTATAGGACTTGGTAAGCCATCCATGATGAATTCGGGGCCCTTCTGTGTTCATTTTGTTGGGCAGAACCCCAGACCTCTGTCCCAAAGTCCTGCCCCGGGGGCACCAGGAATATAAATAAAGGTTATGTCTTAGCTTTGCAGTGTTGGATTCCATTTTGGCCCCGGGCCATCTTCTTGACAGGTGATTCCTTCTGCCTTCCTTTACTTGTACAATAAAATCATCTCAGCACCAAATAATTAGGTCTGACTCATAAAAGGAGGCCAGGCTGTCTGAGCAGACAGCGCTGGAGTCAATGTCATGCTTGTTTGATTGCAATTTTTTTTTGTTCCTTCCTCCCTCACTCTCCCCTCCTGTGATTTCTTTCCTTTTTTTTTTTTTTTTTTTTTAATGCGGTGCTGGAACAATCCACTTAACTAAGAGCGAACTCAAGGTCGTGCCAAATTGTTTGCTTCCTCTTCAGAGCCATTACGTTACCATCAGCCTTTCCCAAAACTTCCATCACGTTGGCCGGCTCCTCTCTTCTCTTGGGATTGTCTCCATCTTCATCCCTCCTCCCTGCCCAGCTGAACCTGCATCAGTGCAGTTCAGCACCCAATCTGCCTGCTCAGGTTTCTAGCCAGCCAGCCGTGCCCTCTTGCAAGACACTCCATTATGTCCCGAGTACCGCAGAATGCAACATAATACAGGACAGTCGGCGTTCCATGTTTATGGGCTTGCTTTTCATAGATTTGATTATTGGTGAGTTTCTCCAACCTTTGCCTTCCCACCTCAAGTGCTTCTTTTCTGGGTGAACCTTCCCTCTTGGTGGCTCCAATCAGACCGTGCAGCCCTTTAAAAACCCACCTCTGGTCCTCCTCCTCCTCGACTAGCCACTGTCTGGCCAGCTAAGGAAAGCTCACAGCCCAATTTCTCAGCAACCACAAACACTCTTCCAATGTGCCACATGCAGCCAAGGGAAGAAACAAGGCTCCATCATTGTAAAGTTATACATCTTAGCCTAAGATGCAGGATCTTGGAACATTATTATTATTACCATTATTACTATTACTATTATTATTATTGATAATAATGATAATTTTCCAATAATAATAATATTCTACTAATATATAAAAGTCAAAGTTTGTTTGTCTGTGTCAGGCAAGAAGATCTCATATGATTGGCTGCTTATGAAGACTTGATGGAATCCTGGGATTGGCAGTTCAGGGAGGGTCCTTTAGACTTCTCAGCCAGAGAGCTCTTGTGCCTGGCTGGTTGCTATGGAGATGAGGCCTAGCAGCAAGGAGGCGGGCAGTATATTCCCTCAGGAATCCAACCTTTGTATTTTAATAACTCTGAATACAGATTAGATTGGGGAATATGGGGAACAGTTACAGGTACTGGACAAGACAGTTTGGGGAATTAGAGGCACAGAATCTGATATATGCGTATTTCAACTGCATCTAATTCCTAAGGTAAGGTAAGGTAATTCTTAAGGTATTTCTAGCAAATGTTACCAATGAGAAAATAAAATCCAGGGCAATGTGCTAGTAATATACGCTAGTAATCATCATCATCATCACCATCATCATCATCATGGTAACAGTTACAACAGCAATAATACAGCCACAACGATACTGTAATTTTTGGCACCAAAGATTCCCCAACATTGTTCCTGAAATAATCAGAGAGAGCGAGCTCCATCAATGCGTCAAAACTAACAGGTTTGCTTTGATCACAACATATTTGTTTATTGTTTGTTTTATTATTTAGAACACATTTTCAGGAGGGAGGTTTTTTTTTTTCATCTAAAAAACGGCTTCCCAAGATGGCTCCTGCAACGTACTATAAATCCAATGTTTCTGCTGAACACTTTGAAAGTCTTGCAGATCTTCTGCTGATGCTCAGCATACTTTTCCCCCCCACTCCCTTGATTTATCATCCTTGGGTATTTCTCCCTTTAGTAATGCTGCTGAAAGGGAGCCTTGTTTATTTCCAGAGAGAGAGAGAGCAAGAGAGAGAGAGATTCCTGAAGACAAACAGAAATACCTATTGGGTGGTAGAAGCCTGCAACAAATTGCATCTGCTCCAACTGTGTGGATTTGGCTGGGACAGTCCCAAAGGGATGAAACATGGTCCAGGGGGATTATATTTGAAGGGATGCCATGTTGAAGATGGAGTAAGCTTGTTTTGTGCTGCTCTGGACACTAGGACAAGGAGCAAACTACAGGAAAAGAGATTCTACCTAAACATCAGGAAGAACTTCCTGACAGTAAGAGCTGTTTGATGGTGGAATCTGCTACCTTGGAGTGTGGTGGAGTCTCCTTCTTTGGAGGTTTTTAAGCAGAGGCTGGGTGGCCATTTGCTGGGGGTACTTTGAGTGTGTGTTCCTGCATGGCAAGGGTTGGACTCAATGACCGTTGTGGTCTTTTCGAACTATGATTCTGTGATTCTATGTGTCTTGTTTTAAAGCAGGGCTGGCTAAAGTGGGGTGCTTTTGACAAAGGTGCCCCCTCCCGGGAGACATTAATAGCCCTCAGTCCTTCCAGACTCCATCCATTTTTTTTTCTTCCCAAACGAACACAGGAATAGCTTCTTCTGGAAACATCTTGGGGCAACAGTTTTGTAGGTTTTAGGGAGCTCCCTGAAATTTTTAAGTGAACTTTCCTTTTTTCAAAAATATGTTTTTGACTTCTGGCCGTTTCCATTTTCCTGTTTGTTTGTCTGATTTTGGCAATTTTGGAAGCTCACAAGAGGTCCTGAAGGACAGAAAATCCACCCTCCCCCCCGACCCGAACAAAGCTGTCCACTTTCTTTGAAAGGATGGTGGTGTTTCTGGAAGCTTCCGGGAATGGCAGCTCTCAGAGACTCTGTAGCAGGGGGCCTTTCCACACTACACTGTTATAGTGCTATTATTCCACTTTCAATATCCTGTGGAATCCCAGGGTTTGCAGTTTAGGGAGGGGAATTTGGAATTCTCAGCCAGAGAGCTCTTTGGCCTCAGTAAACTACAACCCCCAGAATTTTGCACGAGGTTGAAAGTGGAATAATAGCACAGCGTAGTGCGGAAAGGCCCAGAGTCTCAAAGGTGCAAAAACACACTGGAGGCCAGATGATCCTCATCTCCAGACCAGGGGTTTCAAAGAAAGCATTGCCTTCTTGTTGGCCTTTCAAACAGGACTGCCCTTTCTCAAACTGAACACCTGACCTTGAGGAAGGCTGGAAAAGAGAAAGGCTCCACTGCAGTTGTGGGGCCTGGCTCTGTCCCGTGCTGAGCCGGCCCCAGTGGAAACGAAACGGCCCAGCCACGGGAGTGTTAAATGCAGCAAATCATGCAAATAGGAGAGGCTGACCCAGCAGCAAAGAAGAGATGCTAGGAATAGAAAAACGCTGACGTGTGCATGTGCGGAAAAAGCCACCGGCTGATGGATCAGGCTGTGGGTGGCACAGAGCAGATGGTTCCTCTCGGGGGATGCCGGAAAAGCTGAATAATAAACAAGGAAGAGGGAGCAAGGGCAAGCTCAAAATGGTGGTCGCAATCTAAGGCTGCTCCTCCTCCTAGTGGATGCAGCCCGAAAGCAAAAGACAACTGGTCAGGTCATGCAGAAAAACCCAGAAACAAAGTACTAGTTGAGTTCCCAAACCACTACACCATGGTGGTTCTCAAATCGCTTTTGTTCATGTGCCTTCAAGTCATATCTGACTTATGGTGACCCTTTGACAAACCTGTCGTGGTGTTTTCTGGGGGTTGAGAGTGTGTGAGACACACCCACGCTCACTCAGTGGGTTTCCATGGCTGAGTGGGGAATTGAGCCCTGATCTCCAGGATCTCACTCAAACCATAATGGCTGGGCGTGCAGAAACCACAAACAGGACTCTGTGCTGTGTTTAATTTTTCTCCTCTCTCCCTTTGGTATCGAGTGAAAGCCCTCAGGCTTGTGCACAGAACTTGTTCTTTTCTTCTGCTGCCCTCTGGCCTCCATGGCAGCTCGAAGGTGGAGGGTTTAATCCGGTCCGACGGCCCGGACCCTTCTCTCCGGCTAGAGATGTGCCTGCCCTTGGGTCAACCCTTCCCAGGCAGGAGAAATCCTTGTCCCCATTCGCTGAACCTTATCTTTCCTCTTCAGCATTTTCCCCCCAACGTCTCCATCCCCTCGAGGCGGTGCACTGCTAATGAGCATTCTGACAGTCTCGGGCAATGCCCACCATTTTATTTTATCTCACTTTGTTGAGTAACAGCGCAACCTTTCTTGTGGGCTCATTAGTCAAGCATTGCCTCGGGGACGAAAACAGATATTGCCTTTTGCCACATCCAGATGACCTTCTTTCTCCTTCAGCTTCTGGACGGTCCCATGGGGTGCCTGATGCAACTGTCCTTCTCCCCTCTTTAAAAAAATAAATCAAAAGAATTGTCACCTTTAAAAAAAAAAATAGCTCATGGGACCAATCTGTGGATCACTGCATCTCTTTTCTGTCTACCATCTTCATAGGAAGAGAGCCGGTGTAATGGTATGAAAGCTGGATTAGGACTCCAACTTTCAGATCTCTGCTCAGCTATGGAAACCCAGGCCCAAGTCATACTCTCTCAGCTTCAGAAGGCAGCCATGGTGGCAGACTTCCTGTGAACAAAGCTTGCCAAGGAAGCCTTATATATACTTATATATTTTGCGGTTGCGGTGTGTTGTAGTTTAGCTTAGTTGGTTAGTTTGTAGTCTGTTTGTTGAGGGATGTGTTTTTGTTATTTTAATTTGTCTGTTAAATGCCATTTTCAAACTTTTCAATTTCTTCTCATATTGCTGATGGAGGGTTAAATGGAACTATTAGACAGCAAGCTGGTGCTTCATTAGTAGGGGGAGTCCATATATGTATAATTTTGTCAAAAAAGAGTTCTTTTACAGATATGTTGATGTCTTCCCCTCTCCTTCAGAAGATCTAGGGAAGTGTGGAATTCATGAAATCCTTCATAAATCTGTGGGACTCACTCTTACAAGATAAAGATGCTGGGATCGATATTACTTTTGTGCCCTGTTTGTGGATCTCCTTATGACTTCTGTTAGTCTTCCCATTGCCAGTAGTCATGTCCTTGTGATTTGTAATTATTTGTCTCCGGATACAAATGTACTGTAATTCTTCCTTTTTGAAGGATGAATGAGTAATTTGAGTGATGTTTTCCTCCTCAAGAGAAATTCTATAAGAATGGTGCAGTTTCCAATGAATATTTGCAGTTTGGGCTTTATTCTGTGCAAACTTTTCACGTCGTTATTTTGTGCAAAAAAAAAAAGGCATTTCCTCTGCAGAAAACAGAGAATAGTATGTCTGTGCAGGATTTTTCTGCACAAAAAAAATTCTCTTTCCTGTGTGGAAAATACTGTTTTCTGTGCCAAACAGCCATGAGCAAGTTTTGTGTAGAATAAATCCTGAACTGTAAAGACTCTCGTCGGTCCAGGATTCATGTCAGGGTTATCAACACTGGAGGAACATATTTATTGACTAAAAAAAAAAATAGCCAAAAATCATGCCAAAATTTTGTTTGATTTTTGGAGAGGGTTTGGGGTCTTTGGAAGACTGGTGGTTGTGACGTTCAGGGGCCTCAAAAGTGGGCTGCACTTTTCCCATGCCTGTTGTGTACTACACACAAATATATACACTTGCAAACGTTTAATGTTACCCATCTGTACTTCGGTTACATGCTGTGCTATGAATGGCTTCCTTCCAATCTAGATCAAGCCTGTTGCTTTGCTATGAATCACTGTATACTGAAATAATATCTTTCCTTCCCCTCTTCCCCTTCCTTTCTTTTGCTCTCCTTCCTCCCTCCCCGAAGCTGTTAGCTCTAGCCCTGGAAATGTGCCCGTGTCTCTCTGTGGGGGTATTGCACAATTTTTTCTCCTCTGTTTCCTTCCACCCTCACCCCTTCCCCTGGTCTTCTGCCTTTCCTGCCTGGGTCTGGAACCTCACCTGCGTTGTGTTCCTGTGTTGTCGCTTAGGGAGTTTGCCCGTTGGAAGGTGAGGAACACAGCCATCGAGCGGAGAGATCTGCTCCGTAACCCCGTCCCGCTGATGCCTGAGTTCCAGAGGAGCATCCGCCTGCTGGGCAGGAGGCCCACGACGCAGCAGTTCATAGATACCATCATCAAAAAGTACGGCACCCACATACTCATCTCTGCCACCTTGGGAGGTAGGTGGCAGCCGGGTCTGCACCTTTTGTTGGCAAAGCTTGGGGGGCTGGGGTGGCAGAGCGGGGAGACGGACAATGGACTGTATCAGCTCTGAAGCTTGGGAAGCCCCTTTTGGTTCCCATCTTGCAAATGTCCATTGCCTCAATGAAAGGACAGGCTCAATTAGTCCTGTCCTGTCCCACTCTTTCATTTGCGTTTATAATGCCCCAGGTAGTCCCTTCTCCCAGTTTCCCCCTTTGTCCTCAGCTTATTTCAAATTGCTGAAAACTGAGGGCCTTTCCACACTACATAACTATTACACTGTGATTCCACTTTAACTGCCATGGTTCTGTTCCATGGAATCATGGGTTTTGCAGTTTAGGGAGGGATATTTAGCAGTCTCAACCAGAGAGCTCCAGTACCTCTGGAGACTACAAACGCAAGATTCGACAGGAGGCAGCCATGGTAGTTAAGGTGGAAACATACTGCAATAGTTATGTAGTATGGAAAGGCCCTGAATTTAAAGTAGAAAAAGTAGTTTGCACTCAACTCAGCAAGGAGGAGAGAGGCCAGCATCTTGCTCTTCCCAGTAGCCTCAGGCAAAAGGACACTGCCGCAGCCTCTCCTGGCTTCTCCGATCTTCTTCGTGAGTATCTTTGGCCATCTCAGATGCTTCTGGGCTCTATATTTCCTGGGTTTTATTCATGAAATGATGGAGGACATGTGAATCCTATTGGTAGCCCTGGGGGAGAAGCTCAGAAAGAAATGTAGGGCCATGTGGAATTAAAAGTATCCTCAATTACAAAATCATATTTTAGGAACATCAGAGTTGTTAAGCTCTTAGGGATCTAGGGAAAATCAGATTAAGCACACTGGCCCTACCATTGACTAAGTGGGACATTCTACCAATGGCATATCTTGCTAACAACAATGATCTGGAAGATAAGGGAAAAATTCCTTGTAGCTAGTTCTCATTTAGTGCTTGTGTAGCAATTTTCAATGATGGTTTAATGACTTCTGTTTAGTTATTGGCTAATATATATGCTGTATCTTCTGATGATTTGTTGCATTGTGTTGCATGGTATTGCTGGGCAAACTTTCAAAAACGGCTATAAATGGCAAAGTGTCTGATTGCTCTGGGGCCGGATTTCGCAGCTTGGTTGCTGACATCTAGCCTGGCGTGTCTTTAAATCAAAGACTGGAAAAGACCCTACAGTCTGTGTTTCTTAACTTCGTGAACTGGTGGCTGTGTGTTGCAGAAATACTTGGATCTATTCAGTTGTTGTATGTTTGGGGTCTGCTTCGTTAAAGGGAAAGACACTGATTTTATGCCTGTACGTGGCCCTAAACCACTGTGAAGTCATGGGATGTTCACAAATATTAATATCTCAGGAGAGGTGAAGTGAAAGGGAGCTAGACCATTCCAGGTTCTTGATGTTTCGAAGCTGAATTGCTAGTCTCTTTTGTGTGCATCATTCAGCTTAAAAATAGTCCCCGCGGTCCATATGTTTTTGTGTGCTTACACACAAATGTTATGGGATGTTCGGTCAGGAATTCTCAGTCAGAAGCATAGCTTCATTCTTATGGAAATGATATTTTTTTCAATCTTCCCCTCCCTCTGCCAGGACGAGGCATGATGGACCATGTGCCTCCGTTATTGCCTCTCCAAGGGCTCCCAGTGGAGATGTGAGTTTTCTTTGTGGCTTTTATTTCCTTTATACAGTCAGCCCTCCACATTTGTGGGTTTCACTTTTGCAGATTTGATTATTCACAGATTATTTGCTGTCCCCTCTGCTGCCTCCCTGTGCCGTTTTTAATAGGGACCGCAAGCCTCATGAGACTCAGAAACTGCGAATGAGGCTTGTAAATTCCTCTTAAAAATGGTGAGGGGCAGTCGTGGAGGTGGCAGTAAGCCCCACCAGCTCCCCATTTCTGTCTTGTGAAGGAACCCTGATGCCTCAAAGGAATCCACGGTGGGTTGAATATGGTGATCGTACTTTTTTTCTGTGTTAAATATGGTTTAGGAGGGCCTAGAGTTATTCATGGTTTTTCCACTTTCATGGGGGTCCTGTGCCCCTAACCCTAGCAAATGTGGAGGGATGACTGTATATGAGAATTGTCTTTATAACATCTAGAATATAGGACCAGTTTTTCTAATATCTAAAGATCTTGTCTGCTAAGTTAATCAAACTGTTGAACCTTTCTCCCACTGGTGTGTTTGTTGTCTCATATCCAAAAGGACTCCTTGCCACCAGGCAAAGATCTTGCCATTCCTCACAAGGGTTGCATAACTCCATATGTGGTGATTTACATAAAAGGGACCCCATTGTAAGATCTTGACTAATAGGGCAAACCGACCTAGGATCACACTGTGGGGTTCCATTTTCTGTGCTGTGAGGACCCCATTCAGGTTTACATCTTCTCACCTCAGTGACCTCGTGCTGACCAGATCCTTTCTTCCTTGTCTCCTTCGAAATCCGGCGCAAGGCAGAACGTTTGGTGGTGAAATATATTTTTAATTTTGCCCAGGCGCGTCGACGGTGAATTATTCACCGTGGCTTGTTCGCGCTCCTGTTTTTACGACACAACACTTTAAAATATGCACGGGCTCTGTAACGAGAGCTGGCGATGGACAGCGGCATTAAGTGTTCCATCAGCCCCCGGTGCAGAAAATGCGGGGAGGGGGAGCCGCCAGGGGAACTGTACGAGAGGAATGAAAGATTCGTCTTGACGGCAGTAAAGAGGAAGAGGATGCAAATCAGCCCTCCTGGGAGCATGCATTGTTCATGAGCAGAAGTATTTGCCTGTTTGGAGACTGCAGGCTCGCTGTACCCCAACCCACCCAGAATATGCAACCCATCATCCCTTGACAGCCCATAGCTTCTCCGTTTCATGAGAATAATCCCCAAATTATCCCCAAAGAGTTGTAAAACCTAGTAGGTGCCTTAGTGGCTGCCTATCCGCATGTGCGTGGATGCTTCAGCCCATCTGCGTGCACCTCAATGCCATTTTAGGTCTAGGAGGAGACACTCTGTGAGCACTTAAATTCCTAGATGTGGAGGTTGCTTATAGTGAAGTTTCCTTTCCATCTTGTGGCCATCTGGGTGATGTGACCAAGTAGCCACTTCTGCAAGGTCTGTACCACTTCAGGCTGCAGGTGGGAATGCAAATCTTCATAAATGTTATTCCTGCAGGAAAGAAAAAGAATAGCAATTCTAACTTTTCTTTTTTTTCTCCTCTGCGCAATAAACTTTTCAAAAACTGTGCTTTGCAGTTGTGTATTGCACACTGCACAACCGCACCCACTCATTGACATAGGTTGAACTATTCTGCAGGGGGGTTGTCTAGTGCTGGCTTAGCGTAGCTTTGCACGTGGATGTTTACACTGCATTGAAGGGATGTTGGATTGCGGTGTCTGTTGATTGATTATTGTACATGACTGACAGAAGCAGAGTGTGATCAATGCATGTAAAAGAGCACTTCTGCAGACATATGCCTGAGCTGATGGGAAGCTGAAATTTCCCCACAGTTGTTTGTAGAACTTCTGCCCCAGGGTGCCATGAGATGTCGCTCCATTAGCCATCTGGGTAAATAACAAGCTTCCTCTCCATTGCATGTAGTGAAACAGGTGTGTGTGTGTGTGTGTGTGTGTGCGTGCACCCTCAAGCTACCTGTTGACTGATGGTGACCCCATGAATTTCAAAGGGTTTTCTTAGGCAAGGAATACCTAGAGGTGGTTTTGCCACCTTCTTCCAATGAAATATAGCCTAGAACACCTGGTATTTGTTGGTGGTCTCCCTCCTAAGCAGTAACCAGGGCTGACCCTGCTTAGCTTCCAAATTCATGTGTGTGCGTCTGTGCCTTCAGTGTTGACTTATGGTGACCCCATGAATTTCAAAGGGTTTTCTTTGGCAAGGAATACTCAGAGGTGGTTTTGCCTATTCCTTCCTCTGAAATGTTGCCTACAGCATCTGGGATTTGTTGGCAGTCTCCCATCCAAGCACTAATTGGCGCTGACGCTGCTTAGCTTCCAAGATCAGACATGATCTGGTATCTGTGAAAATTTCACATACCTAAGTCTTTCAACTCCCAAAGCTTTCACAGGGAAATCAATGGCTTTTTTATTAGAATATAGGCAGTCTGAGGAATTGGCAAGCGTCAAGGGCCACAAAACAGCTTTGGGGCCACATTCCTACCCCCCACCCCAGTTTAGAAGTTCCTGTTGGTCCCCTCGGAGGACTCTCAGGAATGGGAAGCACCTTTCGTAATAGTTCTGGAAGTCCGTCTTCTTGCTCCATTTCTATTCCTTCCAGCTTCATCCCAACCCACACCCATGTCCTCTTCGCATGAACCCAAGGCAAGAGCCTGCCCGTCTCCTGTTTGAGCTTCCGGGGGTGGGGGGTGGGGAGCCAGCACTGGATGATTTCTGGGAATGTGTCTGCTCAAGGATGGAGTGGGCAGAGCTGAGAGCTAATTTGCAGGGAATACCCTGAAGGGAAGATGGCTTTGAACATTGTGCCCACTTAATAAATGAGAAATTAGGACTTAATAATGCAGCAAAAATCTATTAACCCTCCTTGATTGCTGATGCTGGCTTTTTCATCGGTGACAGGCTGTTCTTTTTCCCCTTCCAGATCTATATCCACCAACGTTCTAGCAAGTGAAGATGGGGCCACGCTCATCACATTCTCCTACCAATCATTGTTGCCCAACACACACCTCACAATTACACATTCCAAGTGCTCTGTTCATCCATTTTCCACTGCACCCATTGAATGCCATATATGAAAAATTCAAAATAAATCTCAACAGGTTGTGCCTCACAGCTGTGCTTCTTAGCCTATGTGATATGCAATCTTTTTTCCACCCTTGTATTCCAGATACTGTGTGTCCCTTTGGCTACCACTGTTTCTTTTCTTCTTTTTTTCTCCTACAAATTTTCTGTGGACGGTCTGCCTATGTGGAATATTTTCAAGAAATGAGATTTACAGTAAAGCATGTTTGCAATCACATATGGAAAAAGTATGGAATGTAGTTAGAATTTGGAGAAACAAAATATTGAGGCCGAGATTTTTTTTCCCCACAAGTCAGAGCCCTAGGAAAGTCTGATGTGAGCATATTGTTCATCTCTCTGGAGACCTTGTCCCAACATGGAGATGTTTGTGTACAACTCCTGTGATGTTCTTTGAATTCCTCCTGAGGATGTTTTGTGCCTTGATTAGAAATCGAAGTCCCTATCTATTTTCTGTTCTTTATCCCTGCCAAATCTGTTGCTGTTTTTCCAACAGCCTGGTTCACTTTATTTTTTAATGTTGGTGCCGCAATTTTCTGTTCTTCTAGGTCAATAGAAACAAACTCTCTTGAGCTGTGTGTGTTTGTGTGGTGGAGAGGACTTACAGGCACATTTTGACCCTAAACCATAACACAGGGACATGGAGGTCTAAAATTCTACTGGGACTCTGAAATAGAATAGACATGTTGAACCAGTGGTATTTGCAGAAGTGTGGACACTCCATTCAACAATTGATTTAATATATCTCTTCAAGTTGAGAATACCAATAGGATTCAAGCCAAAGGTAGGATCATAGAGTTGGAAGGGATTACAAGGGTCATCCACAACCTGGTATCTGTACTCCTGAAAGATGGCCACCCAACCCTTGTTTGAAGACCTCCAAAGATGGAGGTCCATCACAATGAGAATGAGAATCTCCTCCTCCTTCCAGTTCCTACTCCTCTTCACCATGGATCTGTTTCTTGTATGTTTTTAACAAAAGAAAGAAGCATCTTCTTGGTCTTTAAAACTGTTCATGGTAGGCTAGGGGAAAATGAGTAGGCCATGCCATGGTCTCACAGGGCTTCTTTGTCAGGGTTGGATCTACTACAGGATTCATGGAGGAGGCTGCTTTGAGTAACACACGCCTGAATGGAAAGCCCACAGGATATGTCCCATACTCTCTATCCTACTCTACTGTAGAACATGGATTTATTTTATTTTCCACCAAAGAGCAGGAAAGTGGAAGTTGGTAAGCAAACTATTTGTGTTGGAAGGTAACTGGGGAATGGAGGAGAGCACCAAGATAAAGCTCTTGACCCTAATCTGTGGATTATTTTATGGGCATTGCACCAGCATTGTCAAGCGTGTGCCAGGAGTGGAAGCTTTTCTTTTAAAATGCAAGTGAAGCTATTCAAAATTCCACACTGTTGGGCAGGTTTTGCAGCGTATTATGCGTTTATGCCATAAGTCTCAATTTCTCCTGATCTTCAAATTAACAGATCCTTCTGTTGTGTTTAAAATGCCATTGGCTGATATGATGTAAAAGGGCAGATTTGCACCCAGGTTTGAACTTCAAGGTTTTCCACCCTCTCTCCCCTACCCACTGTCCTTAGTCATTTTTTCACACTTTGGGTGTGAGCAATTATGACAAAAGGTGACATCTCCTCTTTCCCTCTTTACTACCTTTTCTTTTCCATCCTAGGAGAGGAAGCGTTGACCATGTACATGGACAAAAGCCGGCTTGACCGAAAGTCAGGCAACGCAACCCAAAGCGTTGAGTCCCTTCACCAGCTTGCCTCCTCCTATTTTGTGGACCGGGATGGAACCATGAGACGTCTCCATGAGATCCAGATCTCTACTGGAGCGATCAAGGTATGCCATGGATTGCATGCATTTGCTTGTATCTTAGGAAAGTAGCCTTGGAATGGGATGGTGGTGGTGGTGGTGGTGGTGATGATGATTTTGTATCTTGCCTTTGCCCCAGTCCTTAGAATCAAGGCAGCTTGCAGAAATTAAATCAGTTGTTCTCAATAAAGCATACAAGAACTTGGAACATAATTAACTCTCAATAGAATTAAATACAGTTCTAAATATTTACCCATTAAAATATTGGTGTTGAGATATTCAAGAGCCAGTGTGGAGTAGTGGTTTGAGCATCGCCCTACGACCCTGAACACCAAGGGTCGATTTCCTCCTCAGCCACGGATATCCACTGGGTGACCTTGGGGGGGTGTCACAGACTTTCAGCCCCAGAACCCCCATGATAGGTTTACATAGAATCGTAGAATAATAGAGTTGGAAGAGATCACAACGGTCAATGAGTCCAACCTGCTTCTGCCATGCCGGAGTTCACCGTGAAAGCATCCCCAGCAAATGGCCATCCACTCTCTGTTTGAAAATCTCCAAAGAAGGAGACTCCACCACACTTTGAGGCAGCACATTCCACTGTTGAATGACTCTTACCATCAAGAAGTAATGGCTCTTACTGTCACCTTTGATGTAAACAGATGTTGGAGCAGAGATAGTTTGAACCTCACACATGCTTGCTGTTGTTGTATGCTTTCAAGTCATGCCTTCATGGCAATCCTAAGGCAAATCTATCATGGGGTTTTCTGGACCTGAAAGTATGTGACGCAGCCAGGGCTACCCAGTGGATTTTTATGGCCGAGCAGGGAATTGAACTCTGGTCTCTAGAGTTGTAGTCCAAAGCTCAAACCACTATACCCTGCCAGCTCTCTCACACCTGCTTGCCAATCCCAATTCAGCGCTGTGCCGTGGGGGGTGGAGAGGCAAATGGTCCCAAGAGCCATGGCAGTAACTGAAGTGATGCAGAGGTGGGGACGATCATCCTTGTCCCTGTCTTTGTTGAATGACATCGGTTGTTCCCATTCAGCCTTTTGTGAGCGAAGCTCTATTTATCCAGTGTATGAGCAACACGAGGCTACAATACCGCCGGACAAAAGGCTTTGAGATTTGAAGTGGTCAGGGATGCAGAGCGAGGCACAGGAGAGCTTCTGGGGAGGGCGCACAAAGGAAACAAGAATGAACCTTCAGACAAAAAGAGAGAGAAAGAGACTGTTTCTCTTCTTGAGGAGCAATCTTCTGGTGTGGCTGAAAGAGGGGGGGAATTCATATTCCCTCTGCAATTGACCGATGAAGCTGTCACAGGGAGCAATTTCCGAAAAGGTTTGGCCTCCATCATCATGCTGGATGTCAACAGGGCAGGTCCCTCTTTCTTTGTACTGTTGAAGACTGAAAAGGCTGGGAGCTTCCTGATAATCCAAAACCTTCTAGTGTTTGCCTGGAAGGGGTGAGGGGGATACTTTGACTGTGTTAGAGAAGAAGGGCTTGAGAGTGGGAGAGTGAAGCAGGTGATGGCACTGATACAGTGGCATGCCCAGTCAAAGAAAATGTGAATTCTTGGCAATATGTATAAACAGAGATAGATGGATAGATAGATAGTTGGATGGATGGATGGATGGATGGATGGATGGATGGATGGATAGGTAGATCCTTATCACACTACACTGTTATAGTGCTATTTTTCCACTTTAACTGCCCTGGCTGTAGCCTATGGAATTCTGGGGTTTGGAGTGTGGTGAGGCACTGGAGTTCTCTGGCTGAGAATTCAACGTGCCTGTTCCTAAACCGCAAATCCCATGATTCCATGCAATATTGCCCTGGCAGTTAAAGTGGAATAACAGTGCTGTAATAGTCTAGTGTGATAAGGCCCATAGACATACACATAAGTGCGCATACGCAGGTATACACATAGACTTCTCTAAACTCCAAATTTCATTGTGATGTTTGCAAAGTATGTAGGCCAAAGAAAGGCCAAAGTATGTAGGCTAGAAAAGGGCCAAATGTGGTCCCCAGGCTTTTCCCCTTCTGGCCCACAGAGGTCTCTGAGGAGCTGTGATTAACTTTGCCATTGTAAATTTGAGTCAGGGCTTAGAATCATAGAATCATAGAAATGTAGAGTTGGAAGAGACCACAGGGGCCATCCAGTCCAACCCCCTGCCATGCAGAAACACCATCAAAGCACTCCCGACAGATGGCCATCCAGCCTCTGCTTAAAAACCTCCAAGGAAGGAGACTCCACCACACTCCATGGAGGCAGCATATTCCACTGCCGGACAGCCCTGACCATCAGGAAGTTCTTCCTGAGGTTCAGGTGGTTCAGGCTTTGATGATACACTTAAGATAGTGTTCTTAGTCAAATAGGATGAGGAAAGAGGCCTCTCTTGAACAGGCTGGGCCAAAGTGATCTGACAATCTGTAGATCGTCACTGCCATCTTTGTACAGAGGCTGTAAGATAGGGGCGGACAAGTGTACTGAGACTGGGGGGTAATTTTCACCCCATTTCTCCCAGGTGGAGCCAGCCAATGGAAATCAGCCCAAAATGAAGACAAATCAAAACTGGAAGTGATTGACATTTTTAAAATTTACCTCTGTATTTATATTTTTATACATATATTTATTTACCTTTATATTATATTTTCTCTGTTCTACCATCTGCTTCTCAAAAGATAGGGCCTTACCACCCTGGAAAACAAGATTGCTTTGGGATGACCTTCTTCTGATCATTCCCAATCCACCCTGTTCCTATGAGCTGGTACAGATGCCTTG
This sequence comes from Cyclura pinguis, assembly GCA_030412105.1. Lineage (NCBI taxonomy): Eukaryota > Metazoa > Chordata > Lepidosauria > Squamata > Iguanidae > Cyclura > Cyclura pinguis. The sequence continues at coordinate 3,833,212 of CM059613.1, forward strand.
TTTCTTTGTTGTCTCCAGATATCCCTGGCAAAGGGAATGATTTTGGCTTTTCTTCACTTCCCGCCTCTCTAGGTAACCGAAACACGGACAGGCCCATTGGGTTGTAACAGTTATGACAATCTGGACTCTGTGAGTTCCGTCCTTCTGCAAAGCACTGAAAGCAAACTCCACCTTCAAGGTAAGATGCAAAGGACGGCTCTGCTTCATTACCAAAGGACAAAGGACAAAGTTGTTTCTATTGTTTCATTTTCTATTTCTCTCTTGTAGCTTCTTACCTGTCTCCACTCTTGGGTATCTTTATCATTTCCGTATGATTTTCAAGTCATTGCCATGGACTTAACACAAGGGGAGGCAGTATTGTGGGTGTGTTTGTATGTGTCTATATGTGGGGTGATATGAACTTCTAGAGTATTCTGGGATTTCTTTCCCCTGAATTTTCATAAACTCAAATGGAAGAGAAACAATCTTCCCAATGGAACCTATGATAGCTGTTGGGTGTCTTAGGCATGGATAGATTCCTCTGCAGAAATGGTGTGACATTTTCGTCAGTTCAGTATAAATGGACTTGTGCATGTGGTAGCATCGTGGGGCAGGAGGGGGTGCATCTTGATGCACAAGTACATGCCAGTGTTCATGGACATATGCCTTTGGGTTGTGCATTTCAATGTGCATTCAGTTCTGCAGTGATACCATTCAACACAATGGTAATCTAGCATAGTCCATGAGGAGATTTATGCTGCCCAGACCTAATGAAGGATCTTGGACTACAGTTGCCTTGCCAGGATTGGATCCCACCTCAGTAAATCCTCCCCAAAGGATCTCAGAGCAGAAGATTCACTCCATCAGCTTCCTCCCTCTTCTTTCCTCCAGTGTTCCAATCTTCTTTCCAAAGCCTGCCTGAAGCTAGGCAATCTACCCAGCATTACTGTTGCATTATCCAGGTGAATCTTCCTGTATCTACCACCATGGTGTACTAGTTGGCATGCAGAAGACTCCAAGCTCAATACCAGCCTGAAGTGTTATCTCAGGTAGCATTGGTGAGAAGGACCACTTCCCAAGCTCTTGGAAGGCTGCCACCATTGAGAAGAGAACAGAGGAGTCTTAGATGGATAGATGGAACGCCATTCTGGTTTTGATGGTGCCACCACTGTTGCCAATTTCCTTCTTCTGGCTCCGTCCTTCCAGACTCTTGCTAGCTGAGCTGAGCCAAAGCTGGTGAAACCAGTGTTTGAGGAATGTTGCTCTTTTCTCCAAACTGGCCTCTGGGCAAGAGCGGATTGCCAATTCCTGACAGCAGTTTGCATGTGGCTGCTGATCAGATCGGAGGAGACAAAGTCATGATCCATTACCTGCGGCCCTGTGAACAATTCTTAATGAGGCCTTGCAAAGCAGCTGGAGAGGAAAGGCAAAGATCTGAGCTAATTATTCTAAGAACCGCCTTCTAGATTGCAGCAGGGGGAAGGAAGGATGAGACACAGCTTTAAAGATCAGGGCTTATTTAAGAAAGCTACTCTTTCTCCTTAGATGAGTAACTTTTGTGACTTCTGCCTACAACAGGCTGCTTGATGCCAAGTCAGAGTATTTGGTCCATCTAGGCTAGAATTGGCAGCATCACCTTACCATGACCTTTCCCAGGCTAATCTCTCCGAGATCCTTGAATTCAGGTTGGAGAACGTTGTTCAACTATAGGGCAACACGTTTCCATTGTTTTAACTCAAGGGTGGGCAACTGTTGAGGGTTAGGGACTTTGTCCATGTTGGTCCTTGTGAAAAACCTGGAGGCCCCCCTCCAAACAAATATCATGCATACTTCACAGCTGATTACATTAATCCAATGGCCTCCAATTTTCCCACGTATTTGGAACTTCTGGGGCATTTTAACCACAGGAAGTGATGCTGAAGTCATTTCCAAATCACTTTCTGTTTTTGAAAATGGCCTCCCCTGGGCCCAAAACAGCTTGGAGGGAAAAATGCCTCCATGCCTCCTAGAGGGCATTGGGTGGAGAAGTCATTTGGAGGGTTTTTTTTTTCCAAACAAAAACATTTTGTTGACTTTGAGAGGCCATGAGGCCACAAGTATTTTGCCCACCCCTGCTTTAATTTGAGGCTGAGCCTGCAGCCTTCTGTATGTGCTTGATCAATGATCTGTGAGCTATCGTCCACAGTAAGGTCTTTTTCAGTTGACAGGGGAAACTCAAGATTTCAGGCCATGTCTTGTCCCAATCCAGGGCTTGGGGCTACAAGTTTATTTTCCTCGAAAAAAACCATCACAGTTCCGCTTCCACAGCCACGCTTCCTCTTTCCTTTCTTCTCTGTCCCCCAATATTTGCTTTGACTGCAGTGCCATAGCTGTTCTTCCTGACAGCTCCCACTCCTCCCCTCTCGCTTGAGAACTAGGTCAGAAAAAACTGGGTGATGCACAGCCAACGGGCAGAGAGTTTTAAGCTGGACTGGAGGTCCAGAAGAGAACAGTCTGTTTTGTGCCTGTCTGTCTGCATTTAAAAAAAAAAAAGACTCAAACCACTATTAGTGTTATCAGCATTGGGACAGGCAAGCAAAGGCTGCAGTTTCTCCTCACCTCTGAACAAGGATGCTGCAGTTTCTAAGCTGCCAGACAACTGTATTCTACAGCATTGAACTCCAATCTATAATCATGGGCAAATGGATATGAAATGTATAAACCTGAGAGCCAATGTGGTTTGAGCAATGGACTGCCACCTGGAGACCAGAGTTTGATTCCCTGCTCAGCCCTGAAAACCCACTAGGTGACCTTGGGTGTGTCACACACTCTCAGCCCCAGAAAACTCCATGATAGGTTTGTCATAGAGTCACTATAAGTCGGAAATGACTGGAGGGCACCTAACAGCAACAATGTAGAGATCTAGACGAACCTTAGAAACATTCTTTTTGGGACTATAATTCCCAGAATATCTTAGCCAACATGGCCATTGTGTTTTGGGAGTTGTCAGACAAAGAAGTAGTACAAAGTAGTAACACTTTGGGCTGATTTGCTTGGAAATGTTACTGATTTTGAACTACTGTTCTCAGAAAGAGAGAGAGGTCATGCTGGCTCAGCTCTGGGGAGCAGAGGTCTTTATTCACCTCTAGGATACCGCAATAGATACAAATTACAAGGGGAAGAAAAAAGGCTCTGCCTGAACATTAGGAAGAACTTCCTCATGGTGACATCTGTTCAACAATGGAATGGGCTGTCTTGGAAAATGGTGGACTCTCCTTTGGAGATCTTTAAACAGAGGATGGAGGGTCATCTTTTGGGAGTGTTTTAGTTGTACATCCCTGCATGGTGGGAGGATGGACTAAAGCATCCCTGAGATCCTTTCCAACTCTATGATTCTATTTTTCTAAAGGGACCCAGGGCTTGCCCTGCCATAAAGTAACTGCCTCAGGTGGACGATGATGGGATGGCAGCAAGAGCAGGTCAACAGGAGTTTGGAGGACCAAATTATATAGATCATAAGGCCTGACTTGATATCCCACCTCTGAAAAGCCAAACTGTTGTTTCAGGTGTGGTGGAAGACACTTTCTATCACAGCTGATGATGAAAGTGAGATTCAATTGCCAGTTGAGTTAATTTCTGTATGTAAAATACATTGGGTAGGTGCAACGGGTTTTAGACCTCAAGGAGAAAAATGTCTTCGGCTAGTCTTGAGATTACGTTTAATACCTCACCTCCCTGACATATGCCATCCAGTAACAGTATCTGGATGATACCACAGCTGTCCGCTTCTGTCTTCCTGCCTTGGTCCCTGTGGATTCTTCTTTCCTTTTTTCCCTTCCACTCCAGCGAGCTGTCACCATGAGATAAGCACAGTCCAGAACCACGGCAGCACAAACAGATGGGCAATTGACCTGCCCGCTTTTGTTAGGCCATTTTTCAACAGAACCGCTGGAGCTTTGGGCTCCTTTGTCTGCCAGTCTGAAATCCCCAATCTCGACAGCGCGGCCAGACAAAAGTGGGTTAGGGGTTCTCGGCGAGGAACTCCGTTCCGTTGCTCCTTGCCACAGCCATCCGCGTGCGCACTGGAAACTGAATCTGACAGGCAGAACTTATCAGGTACAATGAAACAGCTGTGAATACTTCATGGGCCTGGGGCTCTCTGATGCAAATCCGCAGACTTGGGTAGAAAAGCAAGGGATTGGAAAAGAAAAAAAATGCAGATTGCTGTGCGTTTGTGTGTCTGAGCGTTGTCTCTGGCGTCTGCTCACCCACTGGAAAAGAAAGACTGAGTCTCCTCTTGTTCACCTTGGACACCCCACCTTCTCCACTGCTTCTCAACCCGTGATGCAAGTGAAACTGACAAAACCAGGGCAGCTGTGTTCCCTTTTGCAGTCATTCAGATCTCATTGCATGCTGTGAAAGCCCCTTGGCTGCCCATGTTTTCCTCACAGCGGTGGAGAACAAGATTCTCTTCTTGGCATGGTTTGATCCCAGCCTTTCCCATCGTGTGTGTGGCACCTCACCATTCTGTTTTATCATCAGAACTATCCTGCAAAGTTGGCTAAGCTGAGAAAGAAGGTCACGTGCCAATGAGGTACCCCATGAAGCTTCCGAACCCATTGTCTCCCTCGTCATTCTTTGCGTTTGATAGGCTATCTTGAGACCCAAATGGAGGAAAAAGGTGGGAAATGATGATGATGGTGGTAGTGGTGATGATGATGATGATGATGCTGTAATAGAAGAGCAGGGAGAGGGACACAGAGGAACTTTTCACCAAAGGGCAAGATGCGTATATGTATATATGCAGGTATGGCTCTTGGTTCCTTACTTGATCCCTTTGGGCTGAACACATCAGACATCTCTGTTCTGAACTAGACCTGGTACCCTCAAGCCACATCCTTAGATTAATTAGTAGGTTGACACCACTGCAGCATCTATGCCACACAACACTTGGTCGCTCATGCCTTCAGTTTCTTGCTTTTGCTTTCCAGAAAAAAAAAATCTCGCAGCAAGATTTTCATGCCCTGCTTCCTTTCACCGAGTTACTAATGAAGCCATGCAATTAAAAATAGTACTAATAAAATCGAGGTGGAGAGATTGAATTTGTGCGTCATTCCCTCTAAAAGCAACCGCAGGTGAATGAGGGCCAATCAGTTACAACGGTGGCTTCCATATCAATGGGCCAGTGAGTCCATTTGGGGTTTTATCCCAGACTTTGAAGGAGATATTCAAGTTTAGGAAGACTATTCCCCAAATTTTGTCCAGCATTTTGGTTAGGTTCAGGTTCAAACTGAGACCCAGAGTCAATTTCCTACTGAGACAAGGCTGGCCAGAGAGCAACCCAACAAGTAGGGTTCCACTTTGGGGCTCAAGTGGTCACCCAGGGGAAGCTGAGGATGAGGTCTGGAGGAGACCACTTGGCTTAGACCTCCCACACTAGGTTGCTCTCCCCTTTTGCACATCTCAGGGGATAACCCTAAATAGGAATAGCTTAACTAAAGTGGCTCATATTTCAACCCCGTCTCCTGTATGTGGACTCATTATTTCATGGGTTGGTTGGCAATAATTCATCACTTCTGATATCTCCTTTAAAGTTCAGACTAAACCCGAGAATGGATTCACCACTCTGTTGACATGGAACACACCAGCCACTGCTAAATACACTGCAGGTCTCCCTTGTATTCTTTATTTCCATTGTCTCCTTCTCTCTCTTTCTTGTCATTAGGTCTCCAGGTCATCTTCCCTCAGTACTTACAAGAGAAATTTGTGCAGTCAGCCTTGAGTTACATCATGTGCAACGGAGAGGGAGAATATGTTTGCCGTGACAGCCAATGTGGTTGCCAGTGTGCGGAAGAATTCCCGCAATGTAATTGTCCCATCACCGACATTCAGATCATGGAGTACACGTTGGCCAACATGGCGAAATCTTGGACAGAGGCTTACAAAGATCTAGAAAACTCAGGTAATGGTGGGAGAAGGAGGGACAGATTTTTCTCTAACAATTCCAGTATGGTCTACCCCAAAAGATGGACATCATGCAACCCTCCAGATGTTGTTGGACTGCAAGTCCCAGAAGATTTAGCCAGGATGACCAGTTCTGAGGAATTCTGGGAGATGTAGTTCAACAGCCTCCAGAGAGCTGCATGATGCCTACCTCCAGTCTACCTGGACTACCAGCAGGTCTCGGGTAGAGGTCCCATCCATTGTAAACTGACCTGTTTAACTGGACATGTCTAAGATTAAACCTTGGAGCTTTCACAGCAATTGTGGGCCCTCTTGAAGTTTTTCTGCGTAGGACTCCCTGAGCCAATGTATGCCAATACTGAAGGATTATGGGAATTTCTCTCTAAAGACAGCTGGAGGGTCATGGGTGACTACCCAGTTCAACATGTAAAGCAGATGTTCTGTTGTGAAGCTGTGGTTGAGGTTGGCCCAAAATATATTTTGCCTGAAGCAAAGGACAGGCTGTCCTCAACTCCTATGACAAGTACAGAAGCCAAGTGGACTGGCAGTTGAATCTTACTTCAATATTAATAAAGTAATGATGAAGTGTAGAATGAGCCATGTGGCACACACAGCTTTGTTCTCCAACAGAAGAGAGTGGCCAAGGGCCTTAGAAAGAATGGCCCAGGAGGCTATCACTTTTGCCTTCTCAACATCTGCTATTTGAGGTAATTTCTCCAACCTACCTAACAGTAGGGCCTGTCACCAACAAAATTAAACAAGCACTAGCAAGGAAAGAATACATATTGCCCTCCTCTCCCCACGAAATAATCTCCACTTGATATACGTGTATATTTTTGTTTTCCCAGATGAATTTAAATCTTTCATGAAGAGGCTACCTAGCAACCATTTCCTGACCATTGGGAGCATCCACCAGCACTGGGGAAACGATTGGGACCTTCAGAACCGGTACAAACTCCTACAGAGTTCCATGGAGATCCAGCGCCAAAAGATCCAACGCACTGCCCGCAAACTTTTTGGCCTCAGCATCCGCTGTCGGCACAATCCTAACCACCAGCTGCCTCGAGAAAGGTACCGGCGTCCTCATTTAGCTGTTGCCGTGTGAGTCTGTGTAGAGAATTGCAGTGATGGTGGTGATGGTAATGATGAAGATAATCCATAAGCCAGTGGAGGCTGGTGACTTCCATGTCAGTGCAATGCTGAGACCACTCTGTTTCATCCTAGGTGGTTCTCCATGGTGCTGAACATAGTTGGAGTTCAGCACCTTGGAAAGTTCCTTTACAGTCTAGAACAGATCAAAGAGAATCCACCCCGTTGCTGAGATATAGAAGCCATCAGCTACCATTGTAGAAAGCGATTTTCTTTACCATTTTATCTGCTCCAAACATCAGCTAGCACAAACTGTGGTGTAACAGAGATTCAAAGCACCGAAACTCTTTGATAAGGAATGATGGCAACATCATCTGTCACATTCCCTCTGGCTTCTCTGTCACTTCTGAGCATTGCTGAACGTAGCCATGGGGGGAAGGATCAGAAATAATTTATTATTCTAAATTATCAGTTTTTGTATGGAGATGGTTGGTCTGTAATGAACAACTGAGACCCATTATCTTTGCAAAAGACTTACTCCCAGTGGAGACACAGATCTGGAATCCTATTGTTAGTCCCAACTGGAATAGTCTTATCTAATCCATGGTTTAATGTTTATGTAGCTCCCACTGGTACAATGGATCTAATGCTAATGCTAGATCTAATAATAGGATCCAAGCCTAGAAGTGATAGAACTGATTTGTGGATATAGTTTCGGGTGGGAAGGTAGTGGAGTGTATTTTTGATACCTGCAGGAACCCAGGGGCCTCACTAGCATGACTGAGACAATGGGAAAGTTACACTACATCACTTCTGACTCTATTTTCAGCTGATTTGGAGGTGTTGGGGTAGGTCGTGGAGAGCCATTTATATTCAATAATGCTCATTTGAAGGTAGACTGTTGCAGTCCACAGAAGCTCCCTAAGTTTCTTCCTTCCTTCTTAGCTTAGCTGTCATCTTCACAGCATCTGTGTTGGGAGGAGATCTTCTCAGTAACAGTACAGTGGTCCCCTCTTATTCAGGAGGGATATATTCCAAGACCCCTGTGGATGCCTGAAACAGCAGATAGTCTGCCTGCTCCAACTCTGGTGCCACGATAAGTAGACCTCTAGCTTTGCAGGGACTGCAAGAGAGGTGCAAAAGACTCCTACTATAGTATGAGTCTTTTCTCCTCTCTTGCTAGAGTAGACCCACTCAGTCAATGGGATTTACCTATGTGCTGACAGTTGATCCAATGAGTCTGTTCTCAAAGATTCTATCCCTTGGGTTGAAGTTGCTCTAAACTGGGTGAGGTCAAAACATAAACCTTCAGATGTTGTTGGATTGCAATTCCCAGCAGAGGAGCTAAGGCAGATGAAAGTTGTAGTCCAACACTGTTTGGGGTCTACACTTTGCCCACTCTTGCTGTAAATAAATCTGGGTCTTGTGAGGGCAGGGGGGGCTATGCTGGGAAGAGACAATTGGGAGGAAGCAGAAATCATACATACATTATTTTTGATTCATCAGCTTAGAAATAAGAGCTTTTGGAAGAGGCACCTAGCATCTCTCCAGTCAAGCGTACTCCAAAGCTTTTAGATAAATATGTCTTTAGCATTTCACTTCTATTTGAGGAAAGGAAGTGGAGGGGAGGGCGGGAAGCCAGTGAGGCAGAAAGACAGTCTCCAGCGAATGCTATCAAATCTGGGTGAGATGGGACAAAATGCATGATGGCAGCTGAGTTTTTAAATGAGTGATGTGCCTGAACTGTTTAAGTCAACACCACCAGGCATATTAGCATTTTTCCCTCGTGTTTGTCATTCTGTATTTCTAGCAAATTGGGTGGAGGGAGGGCATCAGCTGGGGAGAGAATGAGAGAGAGAGAGAAAAAAAAGAAAGTGATTCTACTTTGGCCTAGAAAACCCTTCTTAGCTAGAGATCTGGCTTTTTTGAGCGAGAGAGAATGCCTCCTTTCTAAGATCCAGCCATAACCGTTGTTAAAGAAGATAGAGACAAGAAACAGGACTCGTTCTATATGGAACCTCTCTGTGACATCACAGCAGCTCAGCCAATGGCAGCCAACGAAGACCATTTTCAAAGGGAGCCTAGTGGAGACAAACTGAAAAGTGGAGTGGAGGGTTGGTGGTACAGCATCTATGTACTGTCCAGAAGTACAAGACTTTGTGCAGGCACCTCTGGGAAGGGCTGTGAAAGACCGCTTCTTAAAATTTGGGACAGCCGGGCAATATAAACTACAGTTTCTATTGGCGTGGCAATTACTTAGCCTCCCCCTGACATATCTAGACTACAGCTCCCAGCATTCTTCAAAATTGACTTTGCTGTCCAGGAGCTAAAGTTCCACAGCGTCTGGAGGGCTGCAGTGCTCCCACCCCTGTCCTAAATCCAGTTGTTAGCCACTGACTTGATTCACTCAGATATTGGAATTTAGTTAACTTTCCACTTCTCCATTGATTCAATAGGTCTACCCTAGCACAATTGGATTTAGGCCAGCGGCTAGGCAAAGCTACTGCCCTTCACATGTTCTGGGTTGTCCTTCCATTGGGTGTGTTGGTTGGGCCTACATGGAGGTATAGTCCAAAATAACTTGCTGGCTACTAGAAGAGGTGTGCTAGATGCTAGATGGTGTGCTTCAGTATAACACTGGATGCTAGATGGTCTTCTTCAGAGTAACATTAGATGCTAGATGATCTGTTTCAATGTAACCATGTTTCCTAGTCCTAGACAGAGGAATTCTCTGACTTCTTAACCATTCAGGACAAAGTGAGCAGAACAATCCATGGTCTGAACTTTGTTGGTTAGTCCCAGGTAGAGCAGACCCACTACTCAATGCGTTAGTAAGTCAACATTTATGTGCTTTAGCTGGGACTGAGCAATAGGTTTGTGGTTTTCATCCCAGATACAATAGGCCTAAGTTAAGGATGGAGTACTAACAGACAGCAGCTAAATAGTGAATGTCACGATGGTTTCTCCTGCAGGAATCCGGAGCAAACTTCATTTCCTGCTCCAGTATCTGCCACACGTCCGATATGAGTTTACCGACTATCCCTTGCAAGAAATTAGACCCAGAATGACCCCATACTGGGGCAATTTTGACTTTGTGAAAGCCCCGACAGAGACAGCAGCACTTAATATGTGCTACTGGCTTTGAAAAGATGGAGTGGTTATATTAGCAGCAGGAGACTCTCTGTCCCGTTCACAAAAGGTCTAATAGAAATAGTACGTTTGGTATTCAATTATAGCCTGAAGGAGCGCACTGACACTCGGCTGCCCTTCTGGAAATGGAGCCGAATCGAGCTGAATGCAGAAAGTTGCGCTCAGCCAGTGCGAGGGGCTCAGAAAGGTGGGAATCCATATACATACATACATACATACATACATACATACATACATACATACATAGAGAGAGAGAGAGAGAGAGAGAGAGAGAGAGAGAGAGAGAGAGAGAGAGAGAGTGCTTTCTTCCTTTTTTGATTGTTCTTGCTCATGCTCCTCTAGATTTTGTTTTCAAAACAAGTAGGCACATGAACCTAGTTACAAGTAGAAGGAGAGGTGATTCAAAAAGCAGTGGGATCCAATATCAAATCCATTCCATCCTTCTTTCCCTTCCCCTTCTCCTTCTTCCTCTTCTTCCTCCTCCTCCTCCTCCTCTTCTTCTTCCTGGGTGGTGATATATTGTTTGCCTGGGGTGGGCTACTAAGCTTCAGAGAATGATAGATTTAAGACCTTTGAGCTGGCAGAGCGATTTACGGGATGGCAGTGGTAGGGTGATTGTTCCTGCCAAAAATGTGGGGGCAGCTAATGAAAATAGATGAGAAAATGGCAAACGGCAGCATGAGTCAAGTCAGATCCAATTTTCCAAACAACTAGGATCAAAATAGTTGCTGCATTCAGCTAGGACTTAACATCGCTGGGACCTACATGCTAAGGCTGTCCAGCACTTTCCTTTACTTCTCTTTCGACTACTGCGTTGAGAACGTTGCTCCTACTACATCCAGAAGGAGGATCTATAGGGTAGCATGCTGTAGGTGTCTTATGAGTCTCCCTATGAAAGCGGTTGGACATTTTTGTCCGATTCATAATGTCCTCATTCAAGTTCAAGCTTGCAGAAGCAGCATTATGCTTGTGGTACTGTTATAGATGCAGATGTACATTGGCTTGTGTGTTCATTTGCTCATTCAGTTGTGCTTCATTGCCATTGAACAGAACTGTTGTGTAGTGCAATGAATACTTAACTCCACATGTGAACATTTACACTATGCAATCTTAATGTAGCCATCTTGCCCAAGGAACGAGACCTTATTCAGTTGCTAGCAGAGTGTAGAGCTCCAAGTTGCAAAGTTTTGGATGTTTCTTTCCAATGTCTGTTCCTGGTTGAGGAGATAACAAAATTATGCTTGCCCACAGGCCAACCTATAAGCCATCCTCTTGCTCTTTGCTTGAGTAAAGGGGTGCCGAATGCAAAATAGTCATCTGCCAATGAAACAGCAAGATTTGGTTGGGGTGGGTTGCCTTTGTCTTCCATGGAGGCTGAGAGAGTGTGACTTGCCCAAGACTCTGGTCTCTAGAGTCATAGCCCCAACACTCAAACCATTTCACCATGCTGAAAGGGGCTACTCTGTCCCATTCCTCCTCCCCCAGACTTTGGGGATTCTTTCTCAGGGAAGAAGCATTCTATTCTGTCAGATTAGCTTTCCCCCCTCCGATATACCACAAGAGAGACGGAGAGAGAGAGAGCCTGTGAAATACTCCCATTGCCTTCAGCAAAATGTGCACTAGTAAACTGTTCTTGGCAGAGCAGGGGCGGTGGAATCTGCAGTGTTAGCCATTGTTGATATAGCTTTGTTGCTGGGCTTGTTCTCCTAAACAGTATTTATAGATTTCAGTGTCTTTTTATTCCCCCCTCCTTCTCCTGCACCCCCTCCCAGGTTCTGTCTGGCTTCCTTTTTATTTGCAGGAGAGGGAGAAGGAGCGCGCGAGACACTCACAGCTTCAGAATGAGCAAGACATGTGCTAATAGCCCTTTCGCACTTCCAAAACTATTGCAAGCACGTAACTGCTGATTTGTTTTCTTCCCTTTTTTTCACCTGATTTATTGTTTTTTTTTTCTTCCCCCTTTTTTCTTTTAATCTTTCTTGAACTCCTTCTGAGCAGTGTTGGACATTATGGAGGGCAAGCTGGAAGAACTGTGGGAATTGCCCCATATTTCCTGTGATGTGTACCTCTCCTCTCCATGTCATTGAAGGCGTACCATTTCTGCACACGACGAAAGGCAGAAAAGTTCTCAGTTAGTTGTCGGTGCATGCTGGGGGAATAAACACACTGCACTAAAGTGTCAGCTCTAAATGATGGGCTGAAGGTCTAACTCAAATGTGAATTATAAGGGGCACCAATAGCTTTGCTGTTGAGGAAGCTGGTAGACATTTTTCTGGATCTGACCTTAAAGAAGAGGGACGTAAGATTCGTGACAGAGGACCATCCAACCTCTGAATAGGGTTGGACTAGATGGCCCATGGGGTCTCTTCCAGCTCTACAATGCCATGTTTCTAAGTCAAAGTTTAAGGGCTTCAGAGAAAACTGGGGGACAAAGAGTAGGAGTGAGAATACCTCTTAATTGTCCCATCCTTTCTTAACATTGGGCAGCCACTTGGATGTAGCTCAGAAGCAGGGTCTCATCTTTGGGTTGCCAGACCCGATACTGTGCTGCTCCAGCAGGTATTACATTTAGACCGCTCTTTCCTGAACCTGACACTACCCAGATGTGTTCAATCTCAGAAGTGTGCCATGATGAGAGAGGCTGTTTTTCAGGGGGTATGAAACATAGGGCCTTCTAGATGTGTGGAGCTGCAGCTGTTACATTCTCTTACAGCTGACAGTGTTGGCTTGGAGATTCTGAGAGTTGGAAGACCAAAACATCTGGAGGGTCCAAGCTTCCACACCACGACTGGTTTGTATGGTAGGGAAGGAAACAAAGAACAGGGAGCTTTTCATGACACTTACATCTGAAACCTATGGATAATCTGAACTAGAAGGGACCAGCTGAAGCAGTGGGATTGACTGAGATGTTGACTTGCTGTTGAACAATTCATTCAGTGGGTCTAATATTGTTGAGACTAAGCAGTAGGACTTGGGTCACTGTTTCTATTCCCAGTTCTTTTTTCCACCTGTGCTCCTAGATATATTGGCCAAGATCCTAGACCGTGTAAATCTACCCTCCCATAGTTAAACAGTGGCTGTGCTATATCAGCCTTTTGCTGCATACCAGTGTTATGCAACTGAATACATATCCACCATTGTGCTTGGCTAATGTGCTATCATTACCTTGGGGCTCTTTCCACCGTCCTAGTGAATCCAAGGGTAACCTGAGACACAGATGAGTATTTATGCACCGGAACTCCACTTGCAGAACTATGAAATGAACATATTGGCCATTGTCCCTCTGGCTCTGCCTGTCTCTCTGGCTCTGTCTGTCTGTCTACACACACACACACACACACACACACACACACACACACACACACACAGTCCACTCTGTTCCTTCTCCCTCAATCCTCCTCCTTCCCATCTCTGCTTCTTTCCCTCCCTCTCCTTCTCCCTCTTTTTATCTCAGTTTTTTCCCCCTTGTTCGTCCATGCTATTGTGTCATTTTTAATTCTGCCTTTGATCCAGCGCACAACCTAATGATTATTCAGAGGTCAAGGCAGACGGGTGCTGCAAATTTCACTAATCCGACTCCGGGAGCCTCTCTGCCTGTAATCACTCCCTCCCATCTACAGGGATGGCATCCTAATTTCTCATTAGCAAATGCCATTGCTGCAAAACTCGGAGCGCTCTCTGCCTTTGGGGAACAAGGGAGGATTTCATAATTCAGGCAGAGGAAAGGGAAGCAAGGGAAAGAGGTCTAGGGGAGGCAAGGAACATTGTGGAGTATCTGGAATGTTGTATACGGTGGTTCTGTTGTTAGGCTTGCAACAACAGCCCCACATTTGGAAAAAGTGGACTACGTTCAGCCTTCAGTAGCACGTCCAATCACAACAGCGCCACATTCAGAAATAGCATGAAGAACATCTGAATGCTGTGGATGGCCCAGAGAGCATGATTCTTTGGTTAGAACCCAGCAACAGCAGCACATTCAGGAAAAGGGATGTTTCAAAGGGTTCAGAAAGTGGAAACCGGAAGTCAAGCCAAGCAAAATTGTTCAAGAGCTCTCCAGATTGGTCCAGCCATAAATAGGACTGTTGGCTAGTGATGGGGTGGGATGAATTGCTCTGTTATTTTCCAGGCTAGTCAGGGTGGAGTGGTAGCAAAATCTCCCACCTCTCCATTTCAAGGGTGGGCAGTTGTGGCCATGATTTGGGGAAAAGTGGGGTTTATATTAAATAGGGCAGGGGGCACTGCCTATTGAAAAAGTGAATTGCCACTTCTGAAGGCTTCCAGAAGAGGCTATTCACACTTTGGAGGGGACAGAAATGGGGATTTTGTAGCTATTAAAAACAGGCTTGGGATCCCACTCTAGGTTTAGACTAATATCCCAAAGCAGAGGTGGATATCATGCAGCCCTCCAGATGGTGTTGGACTACAAGTTCCAGCAACCCTAGCTAATGGAAAGGAATGTTGGGGATAGCAGCCCAACCACATCTCGGGGGTGGGGCTCATGATTCTCAACCCTGTTCTAGAGTCTAGCCTTTTAGACTGTTGATCTGATGATCCTTGTTTTCTTGTTTTCAGAACAATACAGCAGTGGCTGTCCAGGGTCCAGTCTCTCCTCTATTGTAATGAGAACGGGTTCTGGGGCACCTTCCTGGAAAGCCAACGGAGCTGTGTCTGCCATGGAAGCACCAGCTTGTGCCAGCGTCCCATCCCTTGCATCATCGGAGGCAACAACAGCTGCGCCATGTGCAGCCTGGCCAACATCTCCCTCTGTGGCTCATGCAACAAGGGCTACCGTCTCTCCCGGGGCCGCTGCGAGCCCCAGAACGTGGACTCTGAGCGGAGCGAGCAGTTCATCAGCTTTGAGACAGACTTGGACTTCCAGGACTTGGAGCTGAAGTACCTGCTGCAGAAGATGGACTCTCGCTTGTACGTACACACCACTTTCATCAGCAACGAGATCCGCCTGGACACCTTCTTTGACCCCAGGTGGCGTAAGCGCATGTCCCTCACCTTGAAGAGCAACAAGAACCGGATGGACTTCATCCATATGGTGATCGGCATCTCCATGCGCATCTGCCAAGCGCGCAACACCAGCCTGGATCCCCTCTTCTACGTCTATGTCAACCCTTTCAGTGGGAGCCACTCCGAAGGTTGGAACATGCCCTTTGGGGAGTTTGGCTACCCCCGCTGGGAGAAAATTCGCCTGCAGAACAGTCAGTGCTATAACTGGACACTTCTGCTGGGAAACCGGTGGAAAACCTTTTTTGAGACTGTCCACATCTACCTACGCAGCCGGAGTCGGATCTCCTCCTTGACGCGCAATGAGACCGGCCAAGGACCTGTAGATCTGTCCGACCCCAACAAGCGCCTCTTCTACATCAAGATCTCTGACATCCAGGTGTTTGGATACAGCTTGCGTTTCAACGCCGACCTGTTGCGCAGTGCCGTGCAGCAAGTCAACCAGTCCTACACGCAAGGAGGCCAGTTCTACTCCTCATCCTCTGTCATGCTACTGCTGTTGGATATAAGGGACCGAATCAATAGACTGGCACCTCCGGTAGCGCCAGGAAAACCCCAACTGGATCTGTTCTCCTGTATGCTGAAGCATCGCCTGAAACTGACCAACAGCGAGATTATCCGAGTGAATCACGCGCTGGATCTCTACAACACCGAAATCCTCAAACAGTCTGACCAAATGACAGCCAAACTCTGCTAACCTAGACTTTTATGTACTTTATGTTCTACTGGACTCACCTTTTTGCTGTAAAAAAACAAAACAAAAGAACACAACAAACACACACACACACACACACACACAAAACCACAAACCAACATTTTAAAAAAAGATGAAGATGAAAGAAAAGAGATTTAAAACAAATATGAAAAAAATGTAAAATATAATTAATGTACAAAAAGGGATGGGAGGAAGAGGAAAGTGTTTGTTGGAAAAATGGAAAGAAAACCATTCAATGAGCCACATCAAACTGCTGGGCATGTTCTTTTATTCGTCCAAAGGGTTGTAACACACGACTCCTTCGGGTAGGATCCAGAAATAGCCAAGATGGGTGGGTGGGGGACATTTCAGAAAGATGCAGAAATAGTTGTTTTTTGAAATTTCCTGTATTTAATTGTAAAGATTTCAGCTATGCAGGTGCCAAAAAGAGAGAGGAAGGAATGGAGAGAGAGAAGAGAAAGAATTCTGTGTACAGGTACAAAGAGTTGCCATTTCTCCTAGGGGGAGCTAATGGCCAAAGATAAAAGATATTTCTTTTGTGAAGCGTCATAGCAGATTTATTCTGAATCATTTCCCTCGCCCTGGGATGAACTTGGTCGTTTGAAAGGAAGGGGCCAGTAATTATCTGGCTCAGAATATGGGTTTGCCCAGCTTGCATTAGTTGGATGTCGAATGCTGTTTCCTTGAGAAGTCTTTCTACAACTTGAAACTGATGGATGTAGATTCATTTTTAAAATCCAGTCCTGTATAGTGGGGATGGTGATGGAACCATGAGGGAGTTATCCAGTGTGCTGAACACTATCTCAAAATGACTTCAGCACCTTGGAAAGCTCATCCATGATTTTAGTCTCATCCATGGTGGAACCATCCAAGGTGCTGAACTTATTTGGGGCATAGACTTCAGCAACTTGAATAGCAGCTTTAAAGCTGGGACTCAAACCTGCAGCAAAGTCACGGTGCCCCTGACAAGTCAACCCCCAGCCACCACCAACTGTCCGTGTGTATTCTGTAAATTTCATGCTGTGGGCTGGTGCCCAGGATGGAAACCTAACAGAGTGTTCTACTGATGGTTTCTCAGAAGCAACTCTTCAAGGTGCCTTATGCCCAGGTAACATGGCAGCCATGTGCAGGAGCTGTGGTGGAGGATTCTTGTCCTTATGTGCCCACTGTAATTTGTTAAATGAGCAAAGAGACAGGCTCATATGTACCTTCCTTGATTTCTGGAAGGACCACCTCAGTTTGATCCTAGTGCATCCACTAGTTTTATGCAGGAGGGGTGGGTCCTGGTGGACAAAACAACAGGCAGGATGACAATTTCCCGTGGAAAATTGACATGAGAAGAAATGATATCCTAGGCCCAATCCAGATTCCACTCATCTTTACCATGTTACCATGGCCTAAATCAACTGCAGAAAGATCAGGGACCATTTTCATCTCTGGTGTCTAAGGAGTTAGGGAAAATGAACTGCCACATTTTCAGGGTTTTTTTGGGGTAGGGAGCTTTCAGCTGCTATGAGGGAGAAAAAAAACAGCTCAACTTTAAGGAAGCCTGGGGTCTTGGTAGAATTCTGGGGGACTTCATGGAGCACACTTTGGGGGTCCTTGCATCCACATGTGGCCCACAGACTGCCTTTTGCCACCTGTGGCCTAAATCCTATTGTTATTCCTAACAGGACTAGGACTACTGAATTGTTGGAACTTATCTCCATGTTGAACTTACCTTCCAACCATTTTTTTTTCAAGCAGTCTACTCTAGTTGGGTAGAATGAGTAACAATCAGGCCCATGAATGCTGGACTTTTCCATACACACATACTTTTTGAAGAAAGAAGAATTCCTTCCCGGTGGCATTTAATAATGTGGCCATCATGGGGGTCCAGTTTCAGTTGTTGCTGTTGCCAAAACAGCCAAGCCCCTTCTGAGAAATGGTTCGAAAAAGGGCATTGTGATGAAGAATTATGAGAGGTCCTCACGGGGTACACTGCTCCACTCAAGTTCACCAAGTGGACCCTGAAGAGGGCTGTTCATACCATCTGGTAGCGTGCTGCTCACCAGCAGAATGGACCTCCCTCACTCCAGATGGCCGATTGGTTTTTAAGGTGGACTTCAGGGTCCTTTGTGGTTATGGCAATAACAACACAATTTTAGATGACAACACAATGTAGTTACAAAGTCTAATTTAGGGCATGGTAACTAGCTAACGGAGCCGGCATGGTATAGTGGTTTGAGTGTTGATCTATGACCCTGGAGACTCAGCCTGCTTGGGCACGGAAACCCACTGGGTGACCTTGAGTGCATCACACACTCTCAGCCCGAGAGAACCCCATGATAGGTTCACCTTGGGGTCACCATAAGTTGGAAAGTTGAGGGCACACAACAATTAACAACAAGCAGGCTAACTCCTGAAGAAAACAAGCACAAACACCCTGTAGTTTCAGCTAAGTAAATTCTCGTGAGTACAATAATTCCCTAGAAGACTTCTCAAAGTGTGAATATTGGGAAAATGCTGTCCTTCAAGAGATCTTGGTATTCTGCAGGAAGCAGTATACAATCCACACTATTTTTTCCTTGCATATGAGACTTTACGTCCCTAAGGAAAAGTCTGGAGAATTACAACTTGAACATGTAGCTCAGTAACCCCTCACTCAAATTTGGCTTCTCAGGTGTTGTGGACTTCAGTTGCCAGAGGCCCCAGCCGGCAGGGCCAACGGTCAGGCATCTCTGGTATCAGCGGTTCAGCAACATTGGGTGACTCCAAACTGGGAACCATTGATAAGGCTGATTTGCTTTTAAGGGCTTGGGTTACAGCAGTTTCCATCAGGGGCGTAAATCCTTACCTCACACGTGGGGATAAATAATTCTGGCATTTTTTTCTCTCCACTGCAGGAGAAAATGAAGATTCCTCTGTAATCTTCTGGCTGTATTCCAACATCCCAAAATGTGGCTAAAGAATGGTTCTGCTTTAAAAAGCTTGTATATTTTTTCCCCGGGGAAAAAATGTGCAGAAAAAAAAAAGGTGGTTGTGCAAAAAACAATGTGTGTGGGGGGGGTGCAGAGTGTCTTTTGCAATGACAAGTTTTTGTGAAAAAACCCCCGAAACCTATATTTTGCTATGGAAAATCATTCCTCCATCACACTTTGGGATGTTTGAGTATGGAGAAACAATTGCACAAGGTTATTATTGGTTTATTATTCTTTCCCAAGGGGTGTCTCAACTTTAAGGAACCTTCTTTTTTTGACTGGGGAATTCTCATCCTTAGCATCTATTGACTCAGCTTGGAGCAGTGATGTGTATGCAGCCCTGTGGGGAACATTGAAATGCAACCCCAGTCACCTCTCACCATGGGCTGTGCTGGCTGTGTTTGATGGGAACTGTAGTCCAAGAGCATGAGGGGATCACGTATTCCCCACTCCTGCTTTTGAGAGCCCTCTGCAAGAAGCTTTGGCCCTATGAGTTCTCCAACAGCATCCAGAGCAAGACCTCATCTTGCCCTCCCCAGCTCTCCACATCTCTCTGGTACTGCCTTTTCCCATTTAACAGGGCATTACCATAAATAGCCCCAAAGGGATAAAGTAAGAGAAAAATAAATTCTCCACAGAAGAACAGCCTGCAAGATCCGGTTTCTCTCCTGCTTCAGGCATTTGGAGGACGTGTCTGGGGAACGCGACTCCCCTATGAAGCCGAGAGAGGAACAGAACATGCTGGGAGGCTGCTTAGATCTTCTCAGCCCACCCCCATCACACCCCGATCTTCTGCTCAACGTTTTTTTTAATTCAATTACTCTCTTGCCGGCCCAGTGTGGGAGCAGGCGTATTGAGTCAGCTTGTCTTATTAATAATATGTTGATGCTAATGCCACGGAAGCTATGGAAGGCCCGCTTGGGGGAAAGGCCTGAGAGCAAAGCCTGAGGTTGCCGTGGAAACGTGGCAGCCATTAATTGGATGTTGCTTGAAACCCTTGGGAAGAGCCTTGGCCTCTTGGCTTTTCTCTACCCTCTGGGAGGCAACCACAGCCCCCTTCTAACTGGTTTCTTCTTGAACTTCATCTTTGCCAAAAACAAATCATTTTGGATTTGGAGGTTTTTAAACCAAGGCTAGATGGCCATCTGTTGAGAATGCTTTGATGGTGCATTCCTGCATGGCAGCACGGGGTTGGAATCAGTGGCCCTTGTGGTCTCTTCCGGCTCTGTGATTCTCTGATTCTATGCTTAACCACTGAGCAGCAGCCCAGAACCTCCCAGGAGGACCGGGCAGAATTGAGGTTAAGGAGGTGGCGGTGGTGGGGAGAGCATCAGTGTCAAGATGTGTCCTGAGGCCAGGCCTGACCAAACAGAAGTACGATGAGCATTTTCTCCAAAATCATTCTCTCGAGTTTCCAGCTCTTTGGTTCTCCAGAGGCGTCAAAACACTCTTTAGCTGAGCTTGCCTTGATTTTAATTTGAAGAAAGAAGTCTTTCAAAAGTGTCCTAGGGCAAGAGATATACACTCCAACTGAAGCTTCCAGCAGTAATTACAATTCTCTGTGCGTAAGATTTTTTTTTTTTAATGTTTCTCCTTTCTTCCTTCCTTGCCTTTCTCCCTCCTTCCTTCCCTCCCTTGTAATTTTTTTTTTTCTAGCTAACAATCCAATGCAAGGGGTGAGCAGACATTGGAGCGGATCTTATTGTTTGGTCATGTGCAAGAGGTCAAGATCCTGCATTATAGAGATGGAATGGAGCAACAGTCAGAAGCAGGATTCATGTCACAATTCCTTCTCACACCAGAAATCACTCATGGAAGGGCTAGAAAAGTCAACCTGCCATATTCTAATCAGCAGGAGAACATGCAGTAAGAGCATTCTGACAGTGAAATACACTGCCTTGGGGTGTGGTGGAGTCTTTCTTTGGAGATTGTCAAACAGAAGCTGGATGGTCATCTGTCAGGAGTGTTGTGATTGTGTGTTCCTACATGGCTGAATGAGGTTGGACTGGATGGTCCTTGGAGGTTCTTCTAGCTCTGTGATCCTATGAGTTGTAAAGGCAGCTGCCTGGTATGTCAGGTAGATTTTTACATATTCCATTCACTATTAAATGCACAGAGAATGTGAACACAAAACATTTATGAATGTCTAACTCTAGGTTGTGCATTTGTAACTGTGACCATGGATTCCAGCCAACAACATTCAGTTCTGTCATTATATCTGCCCTTTGTCATATCAAGAACCCAGGCTTCCGTACGAATGGAGCAGTGGACCCATTCTAGGTTTAAGACAGAAAGGAGATCTTCAAGTTGCTGAACCTATTTTGGGGATAATCTTTATCATCTGAAGTCAGAATGGATTCACTGCCCCAATGACATCAAGGCCACCAGCTTTTTGGAAAGTTGATCAACTACAACATGTTGGAGAACAGACACTTTTATGCACTTCCCACTGATTTCCTTCACCTTCCAGCTGGAAATATTATGGCCAAAATTCTATTGGTAAACCCAACTAGAGTAGACTCATAGATTCATTCAAATTTACTTGTGCGTTTTTTCACCATTCAACAATCAGTAGCTGTTCCAGCTGGGATTAAGCAGTCTGATCCCCTGGACTATCCAACTAACAGAAAGTACCACCACACTCGGATAAAAACTCAGTGAACCAGGCTATCCGGCTGACCCCTTCGCAAAGTTCCTGGATGTTCTTATGTGAGACGCAACTCAATTTCCTTTGCCTTTTGTGCCACATCCCTCAATCTACCTCTTCCATTGGAGGCCCTGACCTAAATCTGTCACCACAGGATAAATACATTTGAGCACACAAGGTTTTACTGCATGATAACTTCATTATTATACCAGGAAGCGTATAATAAGCTGCTTATGTAATGCACATGAAAACTTAATGTACTCTTCCGACATCAGATAAGTTGAGGGGAGTGGGAAGAGAAAGTTGGAACATCACGCAAGACGTGTGCCAAAAAGGAATCAACCTCTCTAAATGGCAACAAAGGCTCTGTGGCTGTTTTACTGGGTAACATGAACTTTATCCCTAATGGCTCAAGGTCAGTTTTGAGTATGTCATCCCACCAAGCACCCACACAGAGATGCTGCCAAAAGAATTAATTGGGTAAATTCCACATGGAATATTATACCTGACACCAAAGAGATGGAATGTAATTTTATGGAGCTGTACCTTGGTTCCACAACACAACTTCCCTGGTGAATTGTGATATTGCACAACCAAATGTGCAATCCTTGCACTTTCTGCATGCACAGAGCATAGTGTGTTAATTTGTTCAGTGCACAGTGTTATGATTATGAGAAGAATGAACGTTTCAGGGTCCCACCTTGGTAGGAAATACCTGCACTGAAGAGCTGGAGTTGCTTCAGTGAGTAACTTGGGTACACATCAGTTACATGGCCAGGATTATGTTTGGATCTTACTCAAAGATCCATTCCTCTATAGAAGGAGCTGGGCATTGTTCTTGGATGTCGAACATCAGTAATCAGTTCAAGGTTGCAGAAGCAGAGCTGTGAATGCGGTGCCATTATGCATGAATGTGGATACATATTTAGCACTGCCTTCATTTCCACATGGTTAAGTTGTGCAACCTTGCAATTGAGCACAGGGACTGCGCAATGCAATTTGCATGCAATTTCACATGTGCAGATTCATGCTACGCAATTCCTTCCTTCCTTCCCCATACACACATTATACATAACCACACAAACACACCAAAGATATTCCACAAAACTATCCTTCTAATTTTGTCATTCACATATGGGGAAAATGGAAGGGGAAAAATTATTGTTTTCAAAATGAATGCACAGAGCCCCATATGTGCATTCTGTCATAGTTTCTTTCTCTTGTAACTCCTCCACCATAGATTACCATGTGCAAGTGAACACTGATAATGCCATGGCAACAACAGCAGTAAGATTCTGACATGCACTCTACTTTTTCTGAGTTCCCATACATGCACTTCTTTGTGATATATCCACAAGCCCTGGGACCTCCCCCAGTCTGCTAGTAACTCACCTTTTGTGCCTTGGTGGTGTACTTCAGACTATATAATCAGTGTCCCTCACATCAGAAATAGAAGATAATAATAGTTGATCTTATGCTGGTGAAAGACTTGTCATGGAGTGGGAAGCTCCAAAGAGTCTGGGTTCTGTTCCTTATAATTTTAACTTCCCTCTCCAACTCCACTTTCCCATTTTTGCAAAATCAGAACCAAACAAAATATGATTTTTTTTAAAAAAAACATTGCTGTTTGGGGTCATTTTGAGATGTTTGGATGGACCATAGCAGCAATTAAATGGAAGATTGTGCAATTAAATGGAGGATCATGCAATTAAATGGAAGACTGTGCAATTAAATGGAAGATCATGCAAAAACATGGCCATGTGGTGTAAAGGAGGAATCTATAAAAGGTCTCCTACCAGATGTACTATTCTCATTCCTGCACTACAAGCACCATTAAAAGTAACTTTTAAAAAACAATCATTCTAAAGTTGGCTTCCCAGAGAGACCTGCAATTAAGGCGAGTGATCTAAGAGGAATGTTATCAGCATAAATAGAAACTGTGCCCCATGGAGGACTGGATACAAAAGGAAGGTTTTTTTTTTTTGGAAAGTTTGCTCAGATCAATTTCTTCGAGGGGGGAGTGCAATTTATTTTGTACAGGCTGTAAAGTGAGCACACATTGAGTGATTTCCCTCAGGCCCGCCTACTGATTCTATCGCCTCGTGAAACCCACATCGCTACACAATACGTTCTTACTGGTATCTTTATGGCAGAAGTTGTAGATTCAGACCAATAATACCTCGAGGGTATCATTTTCTTCTGTTGCAATTTATGGTATTCTTCCTCCGAGGCAAAATAGGAAGAGGGAAAAATCAAATATGTACCCATTAAGTATCTTGCTTGGATTCTTCAGCTGGAATCCTGTCGGAACATGAGGCTACAATAAAAAATCATTGTGCGGGCAGTGGTGCCTTCTCAGATATTGTGGTTATGGGGTTCCTTATGTGGCCAATTGTTCTACAAGGACATTCCCAGCTCTCTCACACATGTTTGATTTTATGGGATGGGATCTAGCCAACCGTTGCCCAACAAGTCAACTCAAAGCCATGACTTTGTCCCATTGATTGCACAGCTATGGGATGCAGCACAACTACGCTACTGTGTATTTTGTTCTTGTTAACTGTCATCAAGTCGAGTTCAACTTATAGCAGCCCTATGAATGCAGCCCATGGCTGTGCAACCAACGGAACCAAGTCACCCTAATCTCAACCGCCCTGCTCAGGTCTTGAAGATTCAGGGATGCGTCTTCCTTGATTGAGTCTACTATCTGGAATGCAGTCTTCCCGAAGAGTTGGAAGAGACCACAAGGGCCATCAAGGCCAATCCCTTTCTGCCATGCAGGAAGACACCATCAAAGCATTCCCAACAGATGTCCATCCCAGCCTGTTTAAACACCTTCAAAGAAGGAGACTCCACCACACTCCAAGGCAGTGTATTCCACCGTTGAACAGCTCCTACCATCAGGAAATCCATTCCAATGTTTAGGTAGAATCTTTTTCTGAAGATTGAAGCCATTGCTCCATGTCCTAGTCTCTGGAGCAGCAGAAAACTGGCTTGCTCCATCCTCCAGAGGACCTTGCTTCAAAAGAACCTGAAGGAACACAACAACAACAACAACAGCAGCAGCAGCTTGCAAGGATGTTCCAGTCCACATCAGGCACTTCTGATACAGATCATTAATGCCTGATGCACAACAGACACATTGGGGCCCAAAGCAGATTGGGCCAACATGCGGGCGTTCCCCTACTGCTGCAAAACAGATGGCCATATGCTGTAATATCTGCTTCAGCCCCTGGGTAAATGTGTTCGTTGCAAAAGAGTCTCCATTCAATTTTGTGCACCCAGAAGGCCATTTACAAAGATACAAGACCCAAGCAGAATACCCACCTAAGTTTTCCAATGCTTAAAAAAATGCTACATCCAGAGGACGAAAAGGAATCTTTCGTTGCCTGTAAAATAAGTGCTGTAACTTTCCTCTGGAGACTTCAGTTGCTTTTTAACTGCTGAAGTCTGTTTGTCAGCTTTTCACAGTCTCAGCATTAAGAAAAAAAAATGAAACTTCAGTGCCTTCAAAATAAAATAATCAAGATTAGGATTTAGTAACAGCTTTCCATTTGGCATGGATCATGCTGTCATAAAGACTGGAAAATGATGCTAAAGTGTAACCAAGAATGATAGCTCTCTCTTTTTTGGGGGCATGGAAGATTAGCTAAATGAGCAAAAAAATAAGCAATCGTTCTAGGTTTATAACCCAGATTTTTTTTTCAAAAAAAAAGATGCATTTTGGAGAAATTGGAATATAATTTAGAGGGTGATTTCTAATTTATCCAAGCAAAACATATCCAGCTCCCTAAGTCATTAAAAAAAAAAGATGTTCTCAAGAAGTTTCACTAGTGCAGGGATAAGAATCATGCTGTTCTCCAGATGTTGCTGGACTATAACTCTCAGCATTCCTCACCATCAGCTATCCTGGCTAGGGCTTCTGGGAGTTGCAGTCCAACAACATTCCACACCATGCTGCCTCTACACTAGAGGAATACCTCCTGTACTTAAAATGTTCTCCGTGTGGCACCATAAAACAAACAAGAGACTTCCCATGAATGCAATATATGTGCCTTTTAGACTCATCCACCTTTGTTCTTCTCATTTGTACTTAAAAAATAAATAAATGAACGAATTGCAAACTTGGAGGAAGCTGTCTCTTGTTCTCTGGAACTTCAGCAGAAGGACGCTTAATATTGAAGGTCAAACAAGAGACATTAAGAATTTTATTTCATTTTTTTAATTATGCACGTTAATTACTATTTTATGTCCCCAGATGGGAAGAAGGAGGAAGAAGCCAAAGGGGTGGATGAGGGGTGCACATAAAAGCAATCAGACGGATTTAGCAGTCTGTGCTTCAAGGACAGCAATCATTGTTTAAAAATATGAAGCCCACCATGATAGAGACAAAAGGGCCATTTTTGCTGAGAAATGCATCCATGTGCTTTCTGGCCTGCTGTTATCTCATTTATCATTCAAATTAAAGTCATAAACATGGGAGTATTATTCTTCCTAAACAAAAAATCATGGTGCCGTTAATCATTCAAACTTGCTAGGAAAACCTTGTATCCCAAGTAGACCACTGCTGTGTCTACCACTGGTACGCATGGTTGGGATGCTGAAGAAATCTGAAGGTACTGCTAGTTAAGAACTACTGATACAATGCCAAAAAATGGATGTTTGGAAGAAACCCCAGATGTAAAGGTCAGAATCGTGTTGGTTAGTCCCACTGAATGGTGAATCAACACATGCGGACATTAAATGACCCAACATGTCCACTGTGGGTTGAGACCTACAGCAGGACCCAAGCTGACAACAGCACCTAATAATCCTTGATTTCTCCCTTCTCTTATTTCCTCTGTTTTCATTCCTTTTTCCTTGCTCTTCTGAATCATGTCACATGCCATTAGTTTCCCCCTCTGGCTGGAGGAACAGCTCTTGTCCTGTGCAACCTCCAACCTCTGAAATATTAATCCTTGTCCTCTTTCAACGAATTCCTGCCTGAGGAGATCCCAGCCTCTCTCAGCACTGGTGGAAAGCAGGGTGAAAATCCCTCAAGAAAGCAGGGAGGAGAATAAGATCAAGACTTCTCCTTTTAGATCTTCTGTTTCACATTATGCTGAGAAATGCGGCCAAGCCTGGTGTAGGTGGGAGGGAGAAGCTGAGTTTGGAAAGCTTACTTTTGGTCCACGGTTGCTATAATACTGACGTCTGACTATGCTGTGGGGAATTCTGGGAACTGTAGCCTGAAAAAGGAACTTAGATGACAGCTGATGGCTTTGAGGTCAGTGGGGTGGTGAATCTCTTCCATGTTTTAGTATAGACTTTATAGGAGCTATCAAAAGTGCTGAACTTTATACCCAAGATAAGTTCAGTACCTTCGGTAGCTCCTGAGCCCAAAATGTGGAATGGATTGACAGTTCCAGTGATATCAAATTCACCGATCACTACCGCTCAAGACAGAAGAGATGGTAAGAATGAAGGCAGAGTGGACTTCCTGTGGAAAATCACATGGGAGAAGGCAACTCAACTGTGCAATTCTAAGAATATGCACTCAGGGGTTCTATGGAGGTATGTTGGACTCAGGGCATAGTGGAAAGGAAATGCTGGGCAGTACAGTTTCAAAACCAATTCTGCCATGTCCGGAGCAAAGATATCACAGGATCCCAAGCACATTCATTGTCAAGGCCCTTTCTTGGACCATTCTGAAAGTTGTGAAGGTGTTCATTCTTTCCCTTCAAGAAAAGAATACCATGGCCCCGTGATGTGCTATTTACAAAGTTCAGACTAGTCATTGCCAGCAGATAAAATGCCAAACTTTGTATTATAGAGTTCTTTATCATGATTCATGTTTGCATCCCAACTTCCTTCCACAGAGGACAAGGAGGAAGAGGCAGAGAGAGAATGAGAAGTCAGGAGAGAAGAGAAAAAAGAGGGCACTACCAGAAAGACAGGAGAGAAAGAGGAGTGCAAGTATTTTCTGAATCCCACCATTGTCCAACTGACTACATGATGTGTAAGAATATCTCACTTGTTGTCTTGAGGGTTACACTACTCGTGCAACTCAGATTACAAGATCTAATATATTACCCCTGACGAACAGTTTTTTTTAAAATAGTAACTGCAAAATTACGTGTAACAGACAGCACAAATGTGTCTTGGATCCCAGTTGCTTGTGGTAGTCCAGTATGTTGGGTGGACACTATGGTGGGTACCTTTGTACTCCTAGATCAGTGATGGGAACTACGGATGCAATCCATCATGGTTCAGCATAGCTCAGTATCAGAACCATTCATTCTCATCTCTTGGATCTACTCTATTGCCACTGAAGCCTTTCATCCAAGACATTTCATGCCTGAAGGAGAGCTCATGGGGGACTGCAGAAGCATCTAGCTATGTCCCTGTAGCTCAATGTGAAGTGACCCACGGAAGACCACCAGGGTCCTCTGGATGTCCATGAGGGACTTTGGTAATTTTATGACAAGTCTGGGAAGGGGGCTTTGGTCAGTTAAAGTTGAAGGAAAGGGATAGCAACTCTGCAGGAATCAAAAATAGTATAAAGTTAACTTAACTGACTGAACAATCAGGTTGCTAGCCTAAGTGGCCCTCCAGATATAATTGGATTGCAACTCCCAGCATTCTTTATTACTGTCTGTCCTATTACATGGTTATAGGCCACACTGCTTAATGGAGAACTGCTCTCCAATCTCAGATAGCCTTATTATTGCATAGGTAGTTAGCCTTTTTTCCCTCCCCAGCTAAACATTGGATAATGGATTCTACCTTTCCCCCTCCACTCACCAGGGGAAAAGGGAGAAGAAAAGGAGGAGAGGCAGAGTTTTTCCAGGATGAACTGTTCTATTCACTCACAGGGGAAAAAAAAGATGAAGAAGAACCGAAGAAGAAGACAACGGTGGTACAAGCTTTCCTTGCCTCTTGCTAGTTATCCTGGGCGGCAAGGCTCCAATTTTCAGCCATATGACACAGCGAGATAAGCAGCAACAATAGAAAGCCAAACAATGCAGTGCCTGCCTCTGGATGTCTGGAAGTCATGATCCCAATGTATTTGCAACTTTGCTGCCAACTTCAGGGAGCGAAAGTGAATCTCATCTTCCCCAAGGCAAAAAAAAAAAAAAAAAAGGCACGCTGCCTGGAGCTACAGAAAGCTCCCTGCCTCTCAACCCCGCAGGCACCCAGCTTCCACCTCGAAAGGGATGGCCTAGCGATGGGAACCAGGCGATCTGAACCAGAAGATTACAAGCTTTGCATTGGCCTCTGGGCCTTAGCATGACTACCTCTGTGTAACCACCCGCTGGGACTGGGCTTGTGTTGAATGCTTTCTTTTTATAACCTACCTAGATCAGATCTGCTCTTTTCAATTCTTTGGGTAAGAGAAGGCAGATTTATCTTATTATTGTCGGCCACATTCTGCCTTTGTTTGGGAGTTAACATGTGTACAAAACTGAGTGGAGGAGAGCCAGTGTGGTGTAGCATTTGACTGTGGCTCTGGAGAGCAGGGCTTGCATCCCTGCTCAGCCATGGAATCCCACCTTGGGCAAGTCATACTCAGCCTCAGAGGAAGGCAATGGCAATCCTACCTCTGAATAAATCTGATCCCACCTGGAATACTGTGTCCAGTCCTGGGCATCACAGTTCAAGAAGGATATTGACAAACTGGAATGGTTCTGGAGGAGGGCAACCAAAATGGTTGATGGCCTGGAAACCATGAAGCCCCATGAGGAGCAGCTTAGGGAGCTGGGTATGTTTAACCTGGAGAGGAGAAGGTTAAGAGGTGACATGACAGCCATGTTTAAATATATGAAGGGATCTCATATGGAGGATGGAGCAAGCCTGTTTTCTGATGCCTCAGAGACTAGGACATGGAGCAAAGCTTTAAACATCAGAAGAGATTCCACATTAACATTAGGAAGAACTTCCTGATGGTAAGAGCAGTCTGACAGTGGAATGCACACCTGGGAATGTGGCAGAGTCTCTTTCTTAGGAAGTTTTTGAGCAGAGGTTGGATGGTCATCTGTCAGGAGTGCTTTGATGGGGTATTCCTGCATGGCAGAATGGATTTGGACTAGATGGCCCTTGGGATCTCTTCCAACTCTATGATTCTATGACTCTACAAAATCTTCCCTGGAAAACCCCATAATAAGTTTGCCTTAGTGTCACAATAAGTTGGAAATGTCTTCATTTTGTTATTCCTCTGCCATGTTTACAGCCCTTCATGATTGCCACCAAATGCCAGTGGCATCTCCTATGGCAATGAGGGAACCTGGTGGCTACTACCATATCATTGTGGCATCTATGGATCTGCAGCCACAGTGTGGCCTCTGATGGATATGGGGAGTTCTTTGCAATCTCTCTTGACACAGGAAGGCATCCTCTATATGTGAGATAGGACTTGATTGTCCTGAGAACAAGGGGAAAAATAAAGAAAAGCCAGCCCAGAAAAACTCTATATAGATAACCAGAGATAGCTCCACACAGCTTTCAAAGCATGCCAAGCAGCAGAGAACACCTTTAGCAACAAATGCACTAAGCCAGTAACACTCACCCAGTCAGCTTGTAATCTTCCAATGTGGAGGCTCTTTATTCTTTGTTACAAAATATATACAATATTTACAAAGTCCAGAGGGCAATCCAGCATATCTAGCTTGTTCTTTCCCACAAAGCCTCTGGCAACATGTGCACTTGTTGGCTGGGATTGTGCTACCTTTATACAGACACCTAGCCAATCCCGGCCAACCCTTGCATTGTCTGCAGCTGGGGCTCATCAGCATGACTCAGCACAAGCTAGTTCAAGTCACGTTCCTTTCCACAGGTGCACTTAACAATTAAAGCAATTAAAGCAACATGACATTTACACTTACATCACAAAGTATTTTTCTTGAGGTTTGGTCCAACCTTTTCTGACATTGACATGAAATAATTCCTTTGTAGTTTGGACTAAAATCCCAGCCCACTGTCATGGAACCCACCAAAGTAACTGTCCCATATCTTCATCCAGGAGAAATAAAAATAGCTGAGGTAGTTTGGTGTAGAGGAACAAAAGAGCAGCTAGTTGGATGAAGGGTAGTTCAAAGAAAAAAAAAAACCCAAGATGGTACCAACTCCATCTCATGTAGAGAAGAAGACTGCATTGGCAGTTGGATATTCCTTGAGCACTGGTGATAGGTCAATGTTCAGAGGGCAGTGGGACAGCCCAAGAGACATGAATAAGCCCTAAGACATGGCACAGGGCCATGTTGTCCAACAACTTGCCTCAACTCTCAGCCTCCATCTTGCTGCCTGAGGCAGCTGCCTCACCCTGCCTCATGACAGAGCTGGCCCAGTGACACCTTCTGCCCAGGGAGTAGACACTCACTATTCAACTTTGAAGGGAGGGAAAAAACATATATAACTGGTAGATCCAGACATAATAGATTGTTGCATCACCATTGGTTGTAGGTGACCAGCTGCAGTTGTATTTGAAATCCTGAATGTCAGATGGTGCTTTAAAAGGCATTAAAATGGATGAATTAACAAGAGAAGAAGGAACTCAGTACTCTTGTTCTGTAATTTTTTATAGCAGGAACTGGAAGTAAGAAATGGAAAAGGTGTGTTTTTGACATTAAATTAAAAAAAAAATCTAGGGAAATAGGTTTTTCTCCTGAAATTACCTCCATGTTCTATTAGCAAATATGAGACTCCAGAAGTAATTTCTTCTCTCTTCTCGCTGTTTTTTTTTAAAAAAACCTCTTTTTCCTGTGCATGCCCTGAAAGTCTGCAATTAAGATAACACATGATAAAAATCAGCCATGCATTTGGGAAGGGGAGGGTGAGAGAGCATCATGACTTGTGCTTGGGTTTTTTTTTTTTTTTGGCATAAACCTCACTGAGATTGTGCCTTTGAGGTCAAGCCATGGCTTCACTGGCGGAATGGAAGAAAATGCTGTGCTGATAATGCTCTATAATGAGATGAAACATAGGCTGGATCCAAAATCCCACGAACAGAAAAGAAGGCAAGGGAGGTGAGGAGGTCTGGTAAAAAGGAACCAATGAAAAAATTATTGCAAGGCCTCATGGGAAATTCCTAAAGATCCAATGCCATTACTGTTTCTCAGTAAGGCAAGGCAACTTATAAGATATCCTCTAGGCGCTGCAAAAATTCCATGGCCAAGTTCCCACATTGTGATTGTGAAGAAAACATCTCTGTGCACTCTGATTTTTCAGGGCTACTTGTAATGTTCTGTCTCAATCTAACTCAACAACCAGGCTTTGTGGATGAATCCAGAAAGGTTTTTAATGAAGCGCGGAGACGCTACTTTTGCCAGAACTGAAAATGCAGTACATGTTTTGGTTTAAAGAACTCACTGCTCTCCCTTCCAGAGTTTTGCATTCTTTCTAACACAATATATCACCAAGATGTAGCCGCTGACCTCGGTTCCCAAGGTCTGCTACTCCTCCGAATGCCCAGAAGGCAGCAAAGCTATGAGCAATTCAGCACCAGAAAGAGGTAGAACAAGGAACAGCTCATAACACTGGGGGATTTATCTTCTTGCTTACCTTTAGTTTGTTCCAGGTATTTTCCGCAATTTGCAATGCTGGGCCTAGGCCTGATAGACCTGTCCCTGCTGGTTCTTCTTCCCCACCTTTCGCTCTTGACTGTTCCTGCTCTTCCAAAGGACCAACACTCTACAAAGCCTGGAATAGGGATGATGTTTAATGTGATGTTTATCTGCCTTACAACAAAACAAAACCCCCGACTCTAGTCTCAATGCTTGCTTTTATTAGTTAATTTCATGAGAGCAGAAGTCCCCTTCCAAGGCTCTTTTTAATGGCAAGAGTTTTCCTTCACCTTTGCTCCACGTTCCATGGAAACCCTCAATTATTTATCATGCATTACACACTGTTATTTCCCGCGTATGATGTATTTTTTTGTTAAAAGCCAAGGACAGCCTTAGAAACAAAAACTTCAGTTATTTATCGTGTATTATGTACTGTTATTTACCATGTATTATGTGTTTCTTTCTTTTTTTAAAAAAGCCAAGGACACCTCTGAAAACAAGAAACAAATGTGTGTTTTTATTCTGGTTTCTGTTTGTGATTATTCATGGAAAAAAAGCCAAGTGACAAGATAAAAGGAGGAGGGTACAGGTTATTCTCCTGAGAACACTGAAACCTGATTAAGGCTGTGTCCACATCTTAGGGATGTAAATCCCTGACTATTTCATCCCTATAAAAAAATAGCAACAAAAAAAGTTAGTTCTATCCCCCTGCAGGAGAAAACAAACAGTCCTCCGCCATCTAGACCCTGTATTCAAATGGACCCAAATGTTGTGGAGGAAAAATTACATAGAGAAAAACATGTGCACCAATACCCTACATTAGTTACTTAGGGCCTTTCTGCACTACACATTCCACTTTCAACATCCTGTGGAATTCTGGGGTTTGTAGTTTACTGAGGTCAAAGAGCTCTCTGGCTGAGATTTCTAAAGACCCCTCCCTAAACTGCAAATCCCAGGATTCCATTGGATGTTGGAAGTGGAACAATAGTACTCTAACAGTATAGTGTGGAAAGGCCCTTAGTTACATCTGCATAACTGAATGTCTTCTGGACCTACCCACCAAACCCACCTTAATAACCAGCAGCCATGTTGGGTGGAGGAGCTCTGTTCAACTGTCATTGAGGGCACAAGAAGGAAGATGTTTCCAGCCTTATCTCACAAGGGAAAGATGGTCCTGCTTTTGATTGTTGCAGCCTTGCTGACTGGTGGAAGGAGACTGAAAACACAGGTCTCCTCGCACCTCGACTGGCAGCTGAACAGGCCTCCTTCACCCAAAGCTGCTGCTGGCTGTTATGGTGGACTGGGGAGCATTTACAATTCTGGCAATACTTTGTAGAAATTACCCACTACCTGCTTCAGAATCTCTCAGGAGTTAGAAAAAACCCACCCCTTGTCTTGGGTTTTGAAAGTTGTGGTAGGTGCCAGGAATCTACTGACAAAGGAGTGGGATAGAAGGTATGTCATTTGGACATTTCAAAAAGAAAGAAAGAACAGTGCAGGAATGAGGTCCATGAAATCTCAAGTCTTTTGGCCAGTTCGTATGAGCCTAGTCTAACGGATACATTAGGAAAGAAAAATTCCGGTCTCCACTTCAGCTAGCCTGAGAATCATTGATTCGTGTCCACACCTGGATTCCCAAACCAGATGCTCCTAGATGTCGTTCAGCTCCCACAACCCCTTGACCATGTTGACTGGAGGCTATGGAAACTGAAGTCCAGCTACATCTGAAGGGTCCGGTACAGTCAGCACTGCTGAAGACAGAATGGTATGTTGGATAGGCTGTTAACCAGACCAGTCTTGCCTTCTCAAACACAGAGGAAAATGGTGGGAGATTCAGGAAATGCAGAACTGATCATTGTTTCTGAGAGAGAAATGGATGCTGTTGCAGCAGGATTTCACTCATGTCAACAACATGGCTCTTAGACAGACAATTGGAGACAGATTCTTGCCAAGGTCAGTGACCACCTGGGCTTCCGCACAGTAACCTCCTTGGCTTCAGAAAGAGAATGCCATCCTCAGACGTCTCTCCAGGTTTGATCAGCTTCCCAAGAGGGAGTTTTTCAGCCCTGCCATCCATCCATCTTGGAAATGTCAAAAACCGTGAGCTGAGCTGACCCGGTGAGATGGTCAAGGACAGCCATTTCACTTTATAAATTGCTGCCTGCACACGTTCCTGGATTCTAGCTGACAACTCATGGCCAGCCGCAATGAAACATACCTTCTCGGCTTCTTTGTCTTTGCCAAGCCCGCCCTGCCAAAAAGGGTTAAGTCAGCTACCTTGCCTGATAAACGGCACACACCCAGCTTCCTCTGCCTCCTCCCCACAAATTCATTATCCCCTCTTTTCAACTCATCACAACAGAGCACCTTCCCTGCAATTTATCATGTTTGCGCTCATTTGTTTCCCTTCAGAGCCTCTTGGAGACACTATACTCGGTGACCTCTGGCAAGGGAAAAGGGGACAGCGTGCGATTTGAGTCAGGCATTATGCACCGTCAGTGACAAATTGGTTTACTTTTTTGTGAGGTAGAGGGTTTGAAAGGGATGGGGGGAGAAGAAGCGCTGTCATTTCAAAGTTTGGGAAGTCAGAAACTTTTTTTGTTTTGGAAACCTTAAAAAAAAAAATACCCTGGCAATTCTAGCAAAGAATTCCAAGGGCATCCTCATACTGCTAATCCCAAGACTCCATGAGATGGACCCATGACAGTTCAAGTGGTATGAAGGAGCTGTGTAGTGTGGATACACACCTGGGCTCATTCGGACTCACAGATATTTGCACCTTGTTCTTTTGCTGGTCAGCATGGTATTGCAGATACTAAGGGCCTTTCTGCACTACACTATTATAGTTCTATTATTCTACTTTCAAACTCCTATGGAGTCCTGGGGTTTGCAGTTTAGAGAGGGGCATTGGGAATTCTCAGTCAGAGAGTTGTTGGGCTTCAGTGAACTACAAACTCCAGAATTCCACAGGATGCTGAAAGTGGAATAATAGCACTATAACAGTGTAGTGCAGAAAGGCCATAAGTCTCCATCGTAAGCAGCTAACTATCACCGTTTGCCAAAGAATGGCCCAAAACATTTTCTTAATCCCACTTAGAGTAAACTTGTTGTATCGGTTAGATTTACCCATGAGTTGAATTACTCTTCGGCAATTGATTCAATAGGTTGCTGGGACAGAGAGTGACCGGTAGTAATGTTAGTAAGCCAGCAGGCATCCTTAGCACTGGGGTGGGACAGAATTTTGTTCTGATCATAAGTTGGGTACGAATTGGCCCAATCCACTCTCTGAAACAATGCACAAGCACTCTAGACCTGCAATGTTTTTCCTCTACAATTTTAAAATAGCGTTTGGTGTGGTGTTCATTCTATAGACAGTTTACTACTACAGTTGGCCCTCCACATTTGCTAGGATTAGGGCTGTAGGACCCTGGGAAAAGTAGAAAAAAACCACAAATATCAAAATGGGTGTATCTGTGGGAAGAGGGCCGAAGCAAGGTGGGAAGAATGGGCACCCAGGTTCCAAACCGGGTCAGGGGAAGGAGAAGGAAATGGGGTGGGTTGGCACGATGGCCCTATCTTTGCTCTCTCTTGGCCATCTTCTTCCTTGGGTGTGTGTAGGGGCATCAGGAGAGGGTTTGTGGTGCTGAGAAATCAGGCTGTGAGCCTTCCTTAGCTGGGCAGGCAGTGGCTGGTGGAGGAGAAGGAGGAGAACCAGAAGTTCTTGAAGGGCAATGGGGCCTGAGCTGAGCTGCCAAGATGGAAAGTTCCCTGGGAAAAGAAGCACTTGAGGTGGAAGGGTGAGGATAAAGAAACTTGCAAATAATCAAACCAGTGAATATTAAGACTGCAAATGTGGAGGGCTGACTATTTTTGAATCCCAGTGTTTTGCATCTTAACATCTAGATGTAGATTTCCTGGTATGTTTTTTTATTCTGTAAGCCACATTGAATCCCACTCCCCCCCCCCAAGGAAGAGATATAAATAAATTGATGGGTGGGTGGGTTGATTGATTGATTGATTAGGGAGGAATAAAGGATTGCAAGACTACAGAATTACGGGGAACTTATTATAGTAACAGCGACAACAACAACAAATGTGCAAAAATGCATATATTAGGAAGCATGAACATAAAAAGCCAGACAGTTTTTCTCTCTAAAACAAAAGCTGGGAAAAGATCCAGAAGTGAGCTGGGACACACTGAGAGAATAGGAAGTTGATTTGGAAAAGGAGAGATTTGTCCCTCTCTCCTTGGCACCGAGTATAAACATGGTCCTCTAGACCATTTGGGGACTGAACTTCTGGACTGGACCCCTTCTGGGATCTAGCTGGCATGCGTTGCCTGTCTCTCCAGAGACAGGAACTCAGGAAACCCCAGTGATAAGCTGATGACCCACTCCATCTTCTGCCTTTTTCTCATCACCTTGGCGTACATCCCTGGATGAGGCTGAGAGCTCTTTTCAAACCTTTCAGTTGCCTGGTTACCAGGTTGGTATGGATGACAAGCTCTTGGTGACAGACCAGCTGTTTCGCCCAGCTCCGTACAAGTTACGTTCTCCTCCCTTGGTCTCTTGGTCTCTGGCTTCCATATTTTATTTCTGTTCTGCATTCAGCCGTTCATAGCTTCCGTGCTGTGCCTCCTACCTGTGTTTATTCTACAATCTCAGCTCAGAAAATCAGATTCGTTAACCAGAATAAACAAGCCAGTAGTCTGGGTCAGGTGAGATACTCAAACAAGGAAATCTGGCTGATTATATTCAAACTCCATTTGGCATTAGCAGAAACTAGACTGTCATATTCAAGATTGCACTGAGTGTCCTAGGGCCTTTCTGCACTACACTCTTATAGTGCTATTATTCCACTTTCAACATCCTGTGGAATCCTGGGGTTTGGAGTTTGGGGTGGCATTTAGGATTCTCAGCCAGACAGCTCTTTGGCCTCAGTAAACTACAAACCCCAGAATTCCACAGACAGGAAGAAATTGGGATGGAGGTCATTCTTCTAGACTATCTGGTTATTTATCATTAGGGAAAGATTCATCTGTGAAGTTTCCCCTGTACCTTCTTAGCAAAAAAGGAACCCAACCAAATTCTTGGACATCTTCACTGGGGTCAAACATTGTAAGTCTAGCCTTTCATATGGTTCTTCTTATCTTGACCAAATTTGAACAGCTGTTCAGTGGCATGAAAAGGGTTAATTAGTAGCCCCCAGTAGATGGTTTCGTATCAGCAGTTCAAGAGAGCCAGTTTAGTGTGAATGTTGGACCACAGCTCTGGAAACCAGGGTTTGAATCCCTGCTCAGCCATGGAAACTCACTGGGTGATCTGGGGCAAGTCACACTCTCTCAGCCACAGAGGACGACAGAGGCCACCCCACTCTGAACAAATCTTGCAAAGAAAACCCCATGATAAGTTTGCCTTAGGCATGCAATAACAAACAGTGCACACAAGTAGACTAGTTAGTGTATGACAGCCAGTGTGTTATAGGCATTTGAGTGTTGACCTATGACCCTGGAGACCCAGGTTCGATTCTCTGCTGGGCCATGGAAACCCACTGGGTGACCTTAGGCATGCCACACACTCTCAGCCCCAGAAAACTCCATGTCTTAGGGTTGCACACAACTTGAAGGCACACAACGACAACAGTGTTGCATAGCGTAGTGTAGATAGATGGGTGTTTTAGTAATGGGTTGTGTCACTGAGTTTAGTTTGAATGAGTTTAGTTCAGTTTTAGTTCTGATTGTAGGCACGCAATGTTTGTGTGTGTGTGGTTTGTTTCTCTGTTCTTCTTTTCTCTTGCCAGTGCCCATCTGCGAAATTCACTAACAGGTCTTTTATGGTGTTTCTGCAACATTAGATTCATAAAGTTACGACATGTGGACTCTGATACTGGAGCCTGGCCAACATTTGCAAATATTGCAAAGTTCGTTTTTGAAAAAAAGAAATCCTTTTGAATCAAAGGGAATTCTTTCTCGGTGCTCCTCCTTGTTACCAGTCGTAGAACTACAGTCACTGGACAAGCCAACTATGCTGCTGGCAATGACAACTGTATCCCCAGAGAATTAAATTAAGACTCTGCTTCTCGGAGCTGTCTCCTCCACACGGATTCTCTCTAACCCTTTCTGGAGAGGTAGCTAGAAGTGCCACCAAAGCTATAAACCACCCTCCTGCCCAGCTCGAGTGCAGAATCGACTAGAATATATTTCATCCCCCTTCCTGCCAGGGCCTAAAGCGTCCGGATGAATATGTGCTTAACTATTTATAATTGACCTTTGCACAAAAGAACATGAAATTTTTATAGCCCAAAGCTTCATTTATTAACTTTACTGGAGTGTAAAATATTGCTGTTTGCTATAAATTTCGCGCAGGACAAACAATATATATGCTAATTAGCCACGTCACAGCCTTTCGGCGGGTGGATCGGCTCGCCGGCCATTTTTAACAGACCAAAAAGGGGGGAAAAATGCTAAGGGGAGGAAAGGAAGCGAATGTGAACAGAAGAGAACAGCAAAATGACAATTGAGTCGTTTGATACTCTCTGTTCAAACAGGGAAGTCTGAAGTGGTGAATTAATGGGGTTCATTATTCCAAGTCCATTTCCTTTTCATTTCCTTTATAAATTAGCCCAGGTAACATGCTGCGTCCCGGAGAGAGAAGCTCAGAGACAACCTGCTGAGCCGCACCTGCAAAGTACTGAGATTGTTCCAATCTTCCCCCCTCCCCTTTTTAGACTGCTTTTACATTCCATTCCCCTTTCCTCCCCTCCTCCCAGAATATCTTCCTCAGTACTTTTCTTTGTTTTCAGTCTCCTCACATCGTAGGCTTGTCATGTTCGACTTTCTGCCACGAGAAAAGTGTCATTGAACTGTCCCTCTTGCCTACAGAGAATTGCTCTGTGTTGCCGGTGATTCCCCTACACCTTCTGAGTCAGTGGCTGGCCGGTGGGACCCATGTCGGTGGGGCAGTGAATCAACACATTTTAGTTCGGTTTTCAAGTCTCTGGTCACTCCATGGTTAGCTGCACCAGCTCTATGATGAGAGACACCTTTAATAGTATAAGGTAGAATTTGTTTTGCAAACTGGCTGCGAGCAAGGAATGAACAGCATCCTTATTCAGGGAATATTGCCTATAACCTCCTCCTTCCCCCCGCCATATCCGATGTATGTACAGAAGGACCAGATGGCTAATGTTCATGAGAAGCTGGAAGAAGTTTGGTCTATGAAAGCTCCAGGAGACCCAGATGACTCATGAAGAAGTCAGCAATTTTCGGGAGCTCCCAACCTCCATTTCCCTCCGGGAGGAACATTCTTAAACAACTGAACCATGCTCATTGAGAGAGAAGTCTGCCTGGTGTCGTTGTGTGCTGACAGGACCATCTGCATGAATGAGGAGGCATGGAAGAAAAATGCTGGGGAGGCACTCAGAAACAGATCAGGGTATAATCATTTTTCCACCCCCTTTCTTTTCCCATGTGTCAATGAGGGGATATCGCAAGTTCTGCTCCCCTTGGACCTTCTGTCCTTCAACCACCATCCCACATCATTGGCCATACTGGCAGAGGCTGGTGGGAAACGAAGCCCAACGAGAACTGTAGGGCAACAGCTTTCATATCCCTTCTCTGTTCAGTGGAGTTGAATGAAGATGGCTTCCCACAATTCTCCACCTCGTAGATAAGACTGGGCCAAGTCTAATCCTTAGTTGTTGCTGGATTAAAACTCCCACCAAACCTAGTAGCATAACCAAGGGTGAGGAACGCTGGGTATTGCAATTCAGCAACTTCTGGAGGGCCACATTGAGGCGATCTTGGTTAAAAATGCAAAGACAATCCTATACAAAGGGTTAATTATCTCTTTTTAAAAAATGTTCCTCCAAAAGAAACCCCTGAAACTATTTTAGGCAACGAAATGGCAGGCTGTTTTTTTTTTTTTGTTAAATAAAAGGACATGTTCCATTCCTTCCCGCTTCAAATTATTCTCTTGCAAATGCTAAATGCATTTTGCTAAAACCTCCTGCTCCCTTTTTTCTAGAGAATAGTAGCCCCGCTGTGAGCAAGGCCTGGTATATTTTAAATAGAAACAGAAACAATTAACAAAAACAAAACAAAAAAATAGTTAATTGCTTATAAAAGGTAAACTGAAAGTGAGAGAGAGGGACGGAAAGAGAGAAAGAGAGACCCATCAATCTATTAGTGTGTATGCAGCTTCCCTCCCCCACTCCATGCTACAGCAACAACAATAACAACAACAGCAAACAATACCTTGGCTTTAATGATTTTTCTGTCTGTTTGTTTCCATTAATTTTAATCAATCTTCAAAGAACACAAAAGAATCTAGCCGAGTGGCCTTGCAGCACTTTCCAATTTTCTAAAATGTCCCCGCTCAAGAAATTGCAATTTCAGCTTCAGACCCTGGGAAACGTAATGAGAAAGATGGTCTTGATCGTGGAGTGCGTGTGTGTAAGGGAAAGTCATGGAGGGAAGTCAGAAAGATTTGAATTAACTGACGCACTGGCCTGGAACCAGACAAAAGTGTATGTAGTTTTTTGGTGGTGGAAGCAGAATTTTTGAGCTCAGCCCGGCTATCAGGTAGAGTGAGGGAGTTGCCTCGGGTGGCATTTGTTGGCCAAGATCTGACTCAGTGCAAGAGGAAAGTAAAACTCTGCCAGCATACTTATGGAGGTGGAGGCATAAATCATAGAATTATAGAATCATAGAATAGTAAAATTGGAAGAGATCATAAGGGCCATCAAGTCCAACCCCATTCTACCATGCAGGAACACACCAACAAAGCATTCCCGACAGATGGTCATCCACCCTCTCTTTAAAAAGCTCCAAAGAAGGAGACTCCACCACACTTTCAGGTAGTATATTCCATTGCTGAACAACTCTGACCACCAGGAAGTTCTTCCTGAGGTTCAGATGGAATCTCTTTTCCTGCAGTTTGAATCCATTACTCCTTGTCCCAGTCTCTGGAGCAGCGGAAAACAAGCCCACTCCCTCCTCAACACGACATCCCTTCAAATATTTAAACATGGATATCATGTTCCCTCTTAACCTTCTCTTCTGCAGACTAAACATGCCCAGCTCCCTAAAATGCTCCTCA
The DNA here is from genome assembly GCA_030412105.1 of Cyclura pinguis. Taxonomy (NCBI): domain Eukaryota; kingdom Metazoa; phylum Chordata; class Lepidosauria; order Squamata; family Iguanidae; genus Cyclura; species Cyclura pinguis. The sequence goes on from CM059613.1 coordinate 3,874,347, forward strand.
CAGGGCATAGTTTTCAAACCCTTCATCATTTTGGTCGCCCTCCTCTGGACATGCTCCAATTTGTCAATATTCTTCTTGAAACGAGGTGCCCAGAACTGGACACAGGATAATCAAAGCAGAATAGAGTGGTACTATTACTTTTCTTGATCTAGGAAATGGTGGGGTGAAGGGTCAATAGATTCCAAGGCATTCTGCTGGCTTTTGCAGAGAAAGAGAGGAAGCAAAGATACAGACATGGAGACTTGGCTGGACTAGGGCCACAGTTTATGAAATCCAAGCACAACACTCAGCAGAGGGGAACTGAAGTGTGATGGCCACCTACCCCCATGTTAAAGTCCTAAAACCTGTCAGATTAAGGTGACCAGTCCCACTCCATGGAAAGGAATGAAGCAATACATCCATAAAAGTGTGGAGGTTGGTCTTCCAAGAAGTTCCCTCACCTCCTGCCTCCCAGCTCCAAGTGGCTGCTAATGGTTGACCATAAAGATCCAGCTTCATCCTGCATATGGGTTCCGGAGCCCGAGAATGCAGTCTCCGACCCAGCCAGGCTCTGAAAAGGAACCTCAAAACACCTGCACCTGCACAAACACCTGCATGTCATGGCCAAATTGTGATCAATTACCCTATTATCCAATAAAGAAAAACTTAAACCAACCCTTGATTAACCTGAGTGGAGTAGGCATGCCTCCTTTCCATGCAAAAGCACAACTGAACCGAAAATTATTTGCCCCTGTCCAGAACCGGAACTTCACTTGCTATCCACTGTGGGATCATATTCTCCATCACTCCCATTTTATGGCCCTTTCCGCACCTTACCTTTTTCCAGTGCTGGGATGTGGGGATCACATGAGCAGCCTCCAGCGAGAGGCTCTTGTGTCCCTGCTGCTTCAGCTCTGCAAAAGCTGCCTGCTTGCGCGCGAGCCCTGCCTCTTCCTTCCGCAGTGCAGCCTGGGACTTTCCCAGGCTGTGCTGGAGCAGGAAGTGTGACCGGTGCAGCTCCAGAGGCTCCACACACCAGGTAAGTGCGCACAGGGACCGGGAGCAATGCACAATCACGCACCATTTTCAGCTTCTAGCCGAAAATGAAAAGGTGTGCGATCAGCACCTGCCGGCCCCTGGAGCATTGCACGATTGTGAATGTATCGTGCAGATTGCTCCTGACAATCGCGCAACACTCCAGGCGCCCTTTTGCATGGCAAATACCGTGCAGAAAGGGCACATGATATCATAGATAGGTATGGAATGCAGAAACCAGACAAAACAAACTCACTTATAAAAGTGCTGAAGACCCATCGTGGCCTTTGAGCAGCTGGTGGAGGTCCAAAGTGAAGTGAAATAATGGATTGAGATGTATTGACTCCCTTGGAGAGAGTAAGAACAAGCAGACAGAACTAAGACAGAGGAGAAAGGAGATGAAACTGCATGAGAGTTAATAATATTTCCAGCCCACCCTACTAGCAGGCACTCCGAAAGATGTTGAAAATGTTGCATTTGACATTTTGGAAGACATTACATTTTTTTCAGAAACATAATTAGCATTTTGGAAGGAGAACTGCACCCTCCCTTCCAAACTGACATGTTTAAAATGTTAACATTTTGATATATTTTTTTACCACTCCTCACACTGCCTACATCAAATTAGTCATCCTCTTAGCCATAATATTCTACACCCCCCCCCTTTGCCACCTACTTGGTGCTCAGTACCAAAAAATAGCTTTCCACAATAGATGCTTGAGCCATTGAAATGAGGTTTGTTCAGAAGAAAACAGTCAAAATATTTTCAAATGTATGAAAAAGGAATACTTGAGTAACAAACGCAGATTGAGATGTATCAACACACACTCACACTTTTTCTGAAATCAGGACAATGAAATTTGAGAGTGGAACCCAGTACCTAACAAAAGTGATCGGCTTTTCCTGCCTAGAAATCTTCATGCCAGGGTTGGGCAGCCATTTTGGATGGATGCTGTTGATTTCAATTTTCTGAATGCCAAATTAGATCACTGGGTCTCAAAAGCTGACCCTCCCCGTGTTTTGGGCTTCAGCACCCAGGATTCCTGATGACCAGCTATGCTGGTTGAAGCTTCTGGGAGCTCGTCCAAAATATCTGGAGGAGTAAAATATGAGAACAACTGTATTGGATAACTTAGTTGTTAACTAGTTGCCCACCAACTCTTCTGATTCAAGTGGACATCAGATCTTAACTGGCAAATATTCGGTGCTTTTGAAGTGGTGATGTAGACCCCTTTCACTTCCAAGTTTTCAGTTAACAAAAACTGATTTCCCACCACAAAGGCTAAGAATATCTCAAGACCAAAATGAAACTATCTATGTGTCCTGCTGGCAAGGAGGAAAAAAATATGGCCATGAGTCCCTGCTACAGTAGATTTGTTGTATCAGTGGGCTTCACCTACATGTTGACTCTCTGTTTAAACATGGATTCAATGGGTCTACTCTGACTGAGGCTAACCGATAGGTTTCAGACATGGTTTCTTTTCATGCACCATAAAAATACTGCGGACCATTTTCATATGTAGGCTATGGAAGCCACCAGCAGCCCTGGCTGCCCATAGATGCGGGTTCTCTCTGTGCCATCTCAAAACAACTTGGATAGAGAGGTGATTACAAAAGAGAAAAGCTTCTCTTTCAAGCAGACACCACTGGTTTAGAAGGTGGGACAGCAGGTGCAAATCCATATAAAACAGGTACTTCTAACCTGTGTCTAATCCTCTGTGCCATGTTCACAAACATTAGAAACTGATTTAATTTCAGAAGAAAACATCACCTCCAATCTTGTGGAGTTAGTCATTATTTCCTCCACACACCCTCCCCCCCCAGTGTGCTGAGTTTTTGAATGCTTGGAAAATCTTAATAGATCAATGACATTTTGTAACAAGTGTTAATATTACAAAGCAGTGTCAGGACTCTGTTTGAAGAAATGAATACTGATGTGTTGGGTGGGGTAACGGCTTATATCTTCCCTGATTCTTTTTTAATGATTGTTCTGAGCATCTCTCCTTTCACCTTCTTCTCAAGGAGAAAAATACAACTTCCTGGTCATTTCACCAGGTCTCGCTGATTTAACCTTGAAGTTATTTCATCAACGAACCCATGCTGGTGTCATAAGTAAAGGAAGATTAGCAGGCAGATGAAGCATGCTACAGAGATTTACAGAAGGCCTTTGGATTTATGGAGGATTCAGTCTTTCTGGGGACTGATCATATGGAATTAAAAACAGGATTGTTTTTCTCGGTGGAGCACCCGGGGAAAGCTGGACATTTGGAGATCTGGATGTGATACAATTGTAGAGCGACCACATTTCATTTCCTGTTTCTCATGTGATGGAGTCTCCTTCTTTGGAGGCTTTTATACAGAGGCTGGATGGCCATCTCTTGGGATGTGTTCGTGTGTGTTCCTACTTGAAAGAATGGGGTTGGACTGGACGGCTCTTGTGGTCTCTTCCAATTTTATGATTCTATGTCCAATGAAAGAGCAGTCTCAGTGGTATGCAACTAGAAAATTGGATCTCTTTGAGTAGGTCCAAGGGGACACCGAGCATCAACTAAATGAAAGGCTGAGAGCCAGGGATAGGCTACTATGGTGAGTGGTGGTTTCCTAACAGTGGGAAATCCTGTTTTTCAACTAGATAACAAATAATAACAAATATTGGCTGGAATTTTCTATCCTGGTCTATATTATGTCACTTTATGCATCCCTAGCTATGTAGCAGGGGCACCATGAAACCCTGTTAATGAATGGTGAAGATGACTATCAGAGAACGGACAAGAATGTCTCAATGTATATGCATCCTGACTCACATCAGTTGCATTGCACATTCATCATTCCATTGGTTCCTCTATCTAGCAACATCATGCCAGCCCCTCGCTGGAGAATAACACTGTGAAACTGCTTGATACTCTTTCCCACAGGCATAAGTCCATTTACAAAGATGTAAGAACCTTAATGGATTTTGAACATTATTTCTATCCCTAGTGTCCTACCTTCTGAATTTTTGTTTTGTAGTGCTTTGGGGTTGGCATGTGGCTTCATAATTTTGTCCTCTAATGCAACAGCTGAAGACATAGCCTTAATGTGATCATCGTCCTCCCACTCCTCCATTTCTACCCTACCTACTTCTTAATGTTAAACCAGCTGCTCCTCTTGTTCCTTGGTATTAAATTAATTTTTAAAGAAGGAGGGGAGCAATCTGAACTTCTTTTTGTTTTTCAAAACCTCATCCATATTCATGAGCCGCTAATCGTGTTTGATCAATCAAAATTCATTGTGGAACATATTAACCCCTCTTTGTGGCACAGAATTTTAATCTTGGAGAGGAGCAACCATGATAAAATGGGTTAGATTAAGCTGTCTCATGGCAACCCACAGAGTTTGTGGGATATCTCCCCCCCACCCTCCAAGAATATTATCTAAACAGGATCTAAGTAATCATTGAAAGGTATAATTAAGTCTATAGCCCTTATAGTTTCAGAGGTAACCTTCATAAAATATGAACCAAGAACAATGATTGTTGCATGTGACACAGAGGCTGAGTTGCATGTGACACAGAGGCTGAGATCTGATTGGTGGATCGTAACTAGACTGGGCCCTTCAATCATCTTTTGAATGGTAAGTCAACACATAGGTAAATCTATTTGATTCAATGGCTCTACTCTTGTTGTTTTGTTATTTTTGTTGTGTACCTTCAAGTCATTTCCAACTGATGGAACACTAAGGTGAACCTATCATGGGGTTTCCTGGAGTTGAAAGTGCATGATGCACCCAAAGTCACCTAGTGGGCTTCCAAGACTGAGTGGGGAATCGAACTCTGGTCTCCAGGGTCGTAGTTGAACACTCAAACCACTATACATAGTCCTTCTCATGGCACTATTGCTGTGATTATAAAAGTCTCCTAGCCCTGCTTTATTGGGAGGTAGCTGCTGAGAGAGATGGAGGTCTATTCTCCTGTTGCTTGGGGCACAGCATACTGATGTTTCCACCCTCCAGCCAGTGATCGCTGGGGCAAGGAGATGTTGCAATAGGCATCTTACTTCTGATTGTCCCAGTGGAGTTCACTGGAGGAACAAGGTGGAAACATTGGTATGTTGCATCCTGATCAACAGGAGAATAGACCTCTATCTCTTGCAGAGGCTGATACCTGCTAAATGAGGATGGGAAGGGGGCACAGGCCAGGAGATGCTACTTAGTTGAATACATTTAAGTAGGCCTAACTAAGTCACTAATCTAGGATCTTAGCCCATGTTTTTACCCAGTGCCGGAATGATACAAGTGCTGGCAACAACTGGATGTCTGTAGGGACAGTATTTCTCAAGTGAGGTGCCACAGCAAAGAAGACTCTCTCCCCTGCCTTCCTACAGCATCTTACCCCCACTGGTGTACCACAGAACAAATTCCCTTCAGTAGATCTCAGCCCTTAAGCTGTTCTTGCATTGAAAGAGGCTCGCCTTCAAGCATCAAGATCCTAAGCCATTTAGGATCCTGAATATCATCACCCGTATCGCAAATTCAAACCATGCATCGGCAGCTAGAACAAAACAATTCTAGACTTTTTTTCTCTCTACATTAGCAGCAGGGCTTTGGCAAAATCAGTAGGTTTGATTACCCATTCAATCCCTCCCACAAATGCTCTGCCTCATATTGTCAAGAGGAAAACCCACTTCCAACCCACTCCCACCCACAGCTATGAAGTGGGTTATGGCCAAGCTCAGAGGAAACTAGGAAACCTCGGGGCAGCATATCTGTCTGTCTGTCTCTATCTAGATATCTCTTCTGTGCCTCTCTTGTAAGAACCCTAGCTCCATTGTCTGATGTGGAGACAGAAAATGATTGGATTCCTCCACCTTGAACTCCATTTGCAATACCTTCTTCAAAGTTATGCTAATTTCCACTAACTGTGAATTGGAGATTGCACACTGCTCTGTGGAAGCAGTGGGCATATATCCCCTGACACAGTCTAACTTAACACCAAATAATTCAGCAATGAATTATGACCTGGGTTCAGCAGGAGAGATGTGCTTGGCCTATCAGCATGCTCACAGTCCCCTCCGGTTTTTCTTTGCTGCCTTCTTGGATCCCCCTCTCTTTCCCCACCAACCCATTCCCCCAGCCTCCCTTGCTATTTTCTTCGATTGGTCTGATGCATAAATATTCCCTGTTATTATTAACACAAGAGGAGAAAGGTCAATGCAAAAGAGAGAACCATTTTCTCTGCTTTCGCTCTGAGTTTATTGTTTTCGGCTCCCGGGGGTGGGGGTTGTCGTGGACTTCATCACATTTCTTATAGGGACTGTTCTCCCAAGGCTCCAATGAGTTCATTGGCAGAGATGACGAGAATTTGAAGATTTAAATTTATACTTCCTAGTTCCAGCTGTAATTGGGGTTCCCGGGGGAAGCAACCTGGATGAATGACACAAATAAAACTTGCCATCCGCCTTCCAGTCCCGGCACTCTCCCCTCCGTGAAAAAACACCCCATCCTTTTCTTCCAAGATGTGCAGCATCAAAAGCCCCTGGAGAGGTTCTCCAACCCAATTACTCTTGAGCAAAAAGCTGCTGTTGTTGCTAAGGCCTGGAACGGTGAGGAAGCCCATGAGGAGTTTATTGAACACATTTAGATGATTTATTCCTGGCATTTGTCTCCTAACTTTCCCAAAGGCTCTGCGTTGAAACAGAAATCTGGAAGGGGAAGAGCGCAAGATCTTCTTGTAAAAGAAGGGTGGGATGAAAAGGTTTTTGAAGAAGAAAGAAAGAAATTAAAAATGTGTGAAAATGGTCAGCAAAAGCCCTCCCCTTTTCCACAGTCCCAGCTAGGAGCTAGGAGGAACATTTGCATGGTGACCCTAAGGTGACCTTATCACCTGTGGTCTGAGAGTGTGTGATGAGTCAAAGATCACCCAGTGGGCTTCCATGGCTGAATGGGGAATCGAAACCTGGTCTCCAGGGTCATAGTCCAAAGTTCAAACCGCTCCACCGTGCTGGAACTTTCAGCTATAGTCAGCTATATAAAGCAACTATTACCAAGATGTTCTCAGTCTCTGACAAGCCATTGAGGTATAGGAAAGAGGGAAGCAAAGGTGAACCACCTCTGAATCAATCTTGCCATGGAAACCTTAGGATAAAGTCACCAAAAGTTGGGGTTTACTTGAAAGCATACAACACACACATTCATTAATCTGGAATGACTTTTATTCAAAGGGAAATGAAAGTCCAACGGGATGGTTAGTAGGAAGCTCTCTCTCCTTATGTAAGGTGTGCAGGGAAGAGTGGGGAAGGAAGTTTGCTTTTAAAATCAGGAAATCCCTGGCTGCTACTCCGAAGATTCACCTACCTGCTCAAGTTGCTGGAACACACTATTGTTTCTCCACACCTGAGATGTATAAGAAGATGCTGGACAACCATCTCTCAGATATGCAGTAGCTTTGGAATGGACAGAGGAAATGCGGTTGCAGGGTTGGATGTGGGTGAAATGAGATAATCCAAGGATAAGTACAATTCTATTGGTCAGATATATACTTAATACTTCTTAGAGACCCATTGGAATGAAAGTATGGGGCTAAAGGTAACCAGTACTACCTTGTCTCATTGATTTCATTGGGTCTTCCTGCTATGTTTCAATCACTAGCCTTTGTTGGTGTCCCATTTCCTCCTCCTCCTCTAAACTTCTTCTTTGGATCAGGCCCTTTTATATAGGAGATCCATAGCTCCCTTTCAAAGAGACATTGGCTGCCAGTGGTGTGGAGGATTCCAAGGAGAGAAGGTAAAAATGGCTGTTGAACTGCTGCCATCTCCAATGGCACCAGATGCTTCCTTGGATCTTGGTTGAAGCAGAATTGGCTAATTCAGGGCTCTGTGGTTTGAGACAGCCTCCCAATTATTTCCAATTACAACACAGAGATGACAGCTGCCGCTAATGGAAGTTTCCCTGGGCAGATGATGGAGATTTTCTTCTGCAACACTAGCTCCAGAGATAGAAAGCTATGTGGGTTAGAAGGGGACAAAGGTTTCCTTATACATCCGTCTGTATTTTTTAATTCTAAATTTACAGACAGATATGGATATATAACCACCTACCCCAAGAGTTCCCTGAGGTTTGAAATAGATTCACCCAACAGGAAAGAAGGCAGAGGTTCTTTCCAAGCAGTTGTGATTGAAAACTGGTCCATGGTTCTTCTGTTGCCAAGGGTAGCATTTAATTCATTCATTTCTTTATGGATGGTGGAGATTTTGTTTTCAAACGTTGCCTTCAAAGACAAGAAAGCTGTGAAGGTTGGAGGGAGTGGGGTCAATATTTTCCTTACATGCCAAACATATTTTAATAAGATCAAATAAAAAAAGATGTGGGTATATGAGAACTACTGTGGTATGGACATCTGAGCATTGGGAGTAGGATTCTGAGAAACCAGAGTTTTAGATCCCTGCTCATCTATTGGAAGCCCACTTGGACACCTTGGGCAAGGCACACTCTCTCGGTCTCAGAGGAAGGCAATGATAAATGTCTAGAGCCAGCAGGATACAGTGATTTGCGTGTTGAACTAGGACTCTGGGAGACCAGGGCTTAGCTGGCTTAGCACCTTCCCCCCCTTGGCTTTGCAAATAGTGCACACATGTGAGAGGTTGCAAGTGAGCCACAGCAGGCAAGAAGAACTGATGAAAGAGTGGAAGCCCAGTCGAATTAATGGAACTTGTCCTTGACTTGGAAGTGTCAAAAGAGCAAGTTGTCAGAGAATGGGACGTTAAAAAATTGGGGCTTCCTGTAGTAGGTTTGGGGCAGGCTGGGGCAGGAGACCCTACCTAGCTACACAATTAAGGTAGTTCTGTCACTAAGTAGTGCATGCAGGATTCATGACTAAATAAATAAACATCCAAAATGTAGACCCCCTCCCATGACTACAATGCTGTCACTTTGATGCTCTTAATGCTGTTTTATAGTCTTTGTTTGATGAAAAAGCTCGGGTAGCTTTGAAAACAAGCTTGATGTATTTTGCATCCTTTGGTTGGCCCAATTAAGGTAACTCCCCAAGATGGATCTTTTGGGTTGTTTATGGTTAACGCAGCCACCCCAGCAATATTTTCCAACGTGTTAAGAAAGAAGGAACACGGCTCAGTGACTAAGCACATGCTGTACATGGAGATGTGCCCAGGTTGAATCCTCCGCCTCTCCGAGTCAGGCTGAGAAAGACTTTTGCCCCAAACCCCAGAGAGCCACTGCCAGTCAATGCAGACTCTACTTAGCCAGAAGGATCAATAGTTTTATGGGGTAGAAGGCAATCTCCCTCCCTTCCAGCTCATCTGTACTAGTGGGAGGCAGAGACAGAGTGAAGGAAAAACAGATTTAGGGGAAAGGCACAGAGGAAAGCTTATTATGGTGGCTCGGTTTCCGGTGTGCTCTTGCTTGGCGGCAGTCAGCATTGTTTGCTTCTAGAGGCCCTTGGAGGGATTGTAAGAATTAGTGAGGGGTTTTGTTGCTGTTATTTTGGTTAATGGTGTCTTTGTGGTTCTCAGATTCTTAGGTATAATTAAGGGGCAGGGAGAGAAGGACGTTCCTACTTAGCGCCTTCCAAAAAAAATAAATTAAAAGGAGGAGATTAAAAAAGAAGACAGAAAAATGAATAGATGCATTTTATTTTTGAAGTAGAGGCCAAGAAACAGCAACATAATGGAGAAATACAGAATGAGGTGGATGAAAAACAGCCCCGGGACAAAACGCAGGTCCCAAGTTTCTTTTAAAAAGATAGTCTTTTATTCCTGGCTCCCCAAAACAGTGAATTGCCTCTTTGAAGCACACTTCCCCTTTTTAAATAGGGTTCTCTTTCTCCTGTGCTGTTTTAACATCAAAATACTTGCTTTTGAAAACCAGTTTTTCCTCACCCTGATGCTGTATTACAGATAGACTGTCCACAGTGGAATGGAGAGACCAGGGTTCAAATCCTCGCTCAGGTTTGAGACACCAGCAATGAAGCTGGAAAAGTGTGTCTTCCGTCAGGCTGGGTTTGGATACGCCAAACTTCTTCTGATTCCCTGGAACATCTAGGGCAGAAGTGGGTACAACATGGGTCCCGGACTGCCTGCAGTCCCCGAGTGCCAGTTTTGTGGCCCTTGAACCCCATCACCAGTTCTCAAAAGTTCCCCAACACCCCAAAATCATGTAGAATGTTCCCCAAACAGAGAAAAACACTCAAAACATTACCTCACCCTACAGGCACCCAAGAACCTGGTACTATCCCCCCACCTCCATTTTTTGTCTGCAGTTGCTCTCAAAATGCCAACAGGAAGTGACACATCTCCTCTTCTTGTTGCCATTTTGAGAAGGACTGTAGAGGGAAATTTTGGCCTGCTAGAGCATGACACTTTGCAGGTGAAGAGAACAAAACAAAATGCCATTTCTAGATCTCACAAACAAGAATGAGATAACAAAAGATTTGCTTGCCAAGCCAGATTAATCAAACTCACTGGATGCCCTATAGATCTTTAGGTCAAGTCAGCTTCTCAAAAGCTTTTTAAAGGATGAAGATTGCATCTGGAGAAGCTTGCATGTACAGAACCCATCCCACCTCAATGTTCTCCTCTTTCTAACCCAACCATGCCTTTTCTGACTGTAGTTTTCTTAAAGCAGAATGTTTTATTACACAACATATTCCAATTTTAATTTTGTTTACCTTCAGATTTCAGCTGCACAATTACATCTTTGTACTGTTTTAATTGCTTTTATTTGTTCGTTGCCTTGGGAGCCCTTGGTGGCCAGAAGGCAATATAGAAATACCTAAAATCAGTAAAATAAAAGAAATTGCAGCAGTGCACAATTTTCCAATTGTGGAGGGGCTGAGAGAATAGACTTTCTTTTAAAATTTTAGGAGTTCATTTTTCCATGTAACTTTTTGAAAAAAAAAAATCTGAGCTCCAAATGGAAGCATGAACTGCCAGGTTTTGATCTGGAAAGCAAGGCGGAAATATGGGATTTTGGAATCAGCTTTCAACATCCTACTGGAGTCCTGGGGTTTGTAGTTTAGGGAGGGGCCTTTAGAATTCTCATCCAGAGAGCTCTTGGGCCTCAGTAAACTACAAAGCCCAGGATTCCACAGGAGGTTGAAAGTGGAATAATAGCACTATAACAGTATAGGGTGGAAATGGGCTTAGAAGTAGATCAGTGAACAAGAACAGCCCTATAGTGGGCTGTGTCCTATTGCTTAATTCCTAACTAGAGTAGACCCACTGAATCTATAATTGATTGGTGAAGCAATATATAAATAAACCCTTAGTTCAAACTAGGATTTGAGCCACAATTAATAGTGGTCTTTCTTCCTCTCTTTCTGTCACTCCAACAAGAATGAGCTGTTTTTCTCCTCTCAGTCTTGCATTGGAAAGAAAGAAAGACTCTTGCAAATAAATAGATATTTTTAAAGATGTCTGGGGGAAAGGCCAAATCGTATTTGGAAAGCACTTGTCTGGTGCTAAATTTCACACTTAAGAGAGCAGCCAAGAGAACATGGGGATATGCTCTGCAAATCTTTTTTTTTTTTGAAGGCTGAATAAAGCAAAAGATAGCAGGTGCTCTTAAAATTTTCCTGGAAGATGAAAGCAGATTCAATAAATTTGGGAAAGGTGCATCACAACCTCAAGTCTTCCCCTAGAAGTGACTTTGGGAAGGGAGATGGGCTATGGCATTGCGACGCGAAGAGAGGAGGTGTTGTGTGATACCAATCAACAAGTGATTTACTGTGGATGAGCTTTAGAGTGCCTAGGCTAGAATTGCGGGTAACAATGTGTTGTATATCAAAGGAAAGGGTCTGGGCATCTCATCCTAGTGAAGACGGGTCAACAAGAACAGGCTGGGAAAAGCTGGACTCAGGGTGTCCGGCCAGTGTTAAGATAGATACACAAAGAATGGAGATTAAGGGAACCACTGGAAGTTTAGGAGAGAGGAAGAACTGGAGAATCCATCAATGGGAATTGTGCACATGCCAACGTGTGGTCCACTGTACAACCAAGCATGTGTTGTAGGTTGTTAGCTCCAGCAACAGTTGTAAGCTATACCTTCAATAACTCATGAAACACAGTGGAAAAACCCAGTATGTTTTCTTGAGAGTAAAAGAGTCACTAGCACATGACATCCAACCCTTCTGTCTCCATTCTGTGCATTTTTGGTCTTCAGGTTGCTTGAATGTATGCGGCACTACTGGATGAATGCATGCTGGAGTAGGAATGGGGAAAATCAGAAGGGTCTCTTTCTCTCTCTCTCTCTGCAGGCAACCTTGGTGTGGTTTTGCCAGCCTCACACACGCTTTTCGCCTTCGACTCAGACCTATCTTGGGGACAGGTTGAATGTTGGATGATGCCGTTGGCCCCGCTACAAGAGAGAGAAGAGACTCATTTTGGGGTCTTACACACCATTAAGTTCTCCTACAGAAACAGTGGCATATTTTCATCTCACATGGAATGTGTGCATTCAGTTTGAGGTTGTGAGTGTGTGCCATGGTACCATTGTGCATCATATGCATTACGCGTGGAGCAACGGTGGAATGGGAATTTGTCAATTTCCTGACTGGAGTGGAATTTGGAGTTTGGAGAAACTTGCGCAGGGAGAAAAATGGCACATTGAACACGCCTGCAACTTGCTGGAACTTTTTGTTGCTATTGTTCAGAGCATAACAGAAACTCTTGCGGTTTTTGGAAACTCTGCAGGAGTTTGAGAAGCTGCACAACTTTGTTGTAAAAAAAAAATGCTATGTTTGTCTTTTTACTATGCACAGAAAACTCTGCAGCTTTCTGAGGGGGGCAGGAAACACTCGCTTACATTGTTTTTTGCCATGTAATTGCACACACAATGGCAATGCTTAAACAACTCTGTCTCTGCAACCTGGAACTGAATGTGGCCTTTAAAGATGTCCGACCTCTTCTATAGAGGGATATAAGCATGCACAAGATACTAACCGGATTCTGGCCATTGGCCTTTTTTCCACAAAGACATTTGGATACATTTTTAATACATCTGCCCTCACCCCATCTACACATTCTGTTCATGCATTTTCCCATGCTATACATTTCTGCCCATGTGGGAAGTATATTTTTACTGTTTTACAACCATATGCATTGTTGTGTTGTTGCATGCCCTCCAGTTGATTCCGACTTACAGAAACCCTAAGGTAAAACTGTCAAGGGCTTTTCTCAGGCTGAGAATAAGTGATGCTTTAAAGTCACCCAGTGAGTTTCCATGGCCAAGCGGGGACTGAACTCTAGTCTCCAGAATCATACTCCATTGCTCAAATCACTACACTGCACTGGCAATATATGCATTGTACTTGATTTTATTTGTTTAAAAATTTTTTTTATATAATTAATATATATTACATATTGATATTTATTTTAAAATAAGTAAAATCAAATAAAAATAAAGTGAAATATGCATTGTACTTGATTTTATTTTTAGGGATGTGTAGCATGCAACATTTCTTCCAAACAAGCAGCAGGCCTTGGAAATCTATGACTTCTTACTGTGAGGTGTGTTTCATCTCACCAGGGATCTCCAGAAGCAGACAACGGTTCCTTTTTCGTCAAGTCTGTTGGATCCAACAAAATTCTCACCCACCCTGAGTTGGCATGGAAAACTCTGGGAAGGGGACCTTGCCTTGGAAATTTCACCGGAGTCTCAGGAAAGGAAAGGCACCCCTTTCCTCCTGTAAAATGTGGCAAAGTATTTGACTGCCTTGGCATTGTTGAGTCCCAGAATTAGGAGAGAGAGGGAGAGGGAGAGACAGAGACTATGAGCAAGTCAGCACAAGAGAGCATGTGTGTAAGCCGGCAGATAACAGTGACAGGGTGGAAGGAGGGAAAGCGCTTGTCACTTTCCCTCCGTTTCTCAAATCCCCCAGGCATCATAATCATAAACTGCCTCTTCAGAGGAAAAAAAGTGACTATTAGCCTTCTTTCTGTCAAGTTTTTCTCCTTTCCTCACTCCCTTCTGTCCTAACAAGGAGCTGAAGAAAATAAATATTTAATGTCTCTCTTCAATATTTTAATGGAGGATTTCTGGTTCTTAAAAATGCCACAAATCTGCCTAGACAAGGGAGATGAGAGAGCCGAGGGAGGGAGGGAAGGAGGGAGGGAAAAGGAAGGAAGGAAGGAAGGAAGGAAGGAAGGAAGGAAGGAAGGAAGGAAGGAAGGAAGGAAGGGAGGAAGGGAGGGGAAGGGAGGAAGGAAAATGGAAGGAAGGTGGAAGGGAGGAAGGGAGGGACTCTTTGAAATAGCAGCTGAAAACATCTGGAGGTGATTTTGGTGCATGGGTAGAAATCAAGTGACCTCCTGGATGAGCTTTGACTGGTGCTCCTAGAATTCTTGGCACTGGCTACACCAGTGATAGCTACTTAGAACTGCAGTCCAGCAACATTTGGAAGGCATGATTCCCACTGCTTGCATAGTCTTTATAGCAGGGGTGGGAAAAGTGCAGCCCATGGTCCATGTTTAGCCCTCTAGTATCCAATGCACAGCCCCTGAAGCTTCCCAAAGGTGATGGTCATGATGCTGAGAACGATTGTTGAATTCATCCATCTGGTGAAGGAGAGACAGAGCAAGAGCTGGAGAGAGGGAGGGGCAGGGAGGCAAAGAAAGAGGCACAGAGATTTGTCCAAGTTTGTCCAGGAACTTCTTAACTTGGTGACCATTTGAACTCACATCTCTCCAACCACTGCACTATACTAACCCTTCAGGGGAGCATGGCCATTTTCTGGGACCTGTTTTCAAAAGACTACATCTCTTCCCATGGGGGACTCGGAACACCAAGGAGACCCAAACTCTTGGCAAAGCCAAGAAGAGAGAGAGAGAAAAAAAGTGGGACGCAGCTGGACGAGACAAATAGCAAAATGTAAATTCATTTGCCGTCGAGCCGAGAGCGTTCCGCAGAAATCCGTTGGCTGTGCGAATTCACCTGGGGCAGCCCAACAAGCCGATCAGATGCTCGGCGCCTGACTTTGTTCATTTCCACCTGTTGCCATGAGAACCTCTGCGGCTCAGAACGTGTGGGGGAAGATAAACATCATGTGATGCATGCACACATAAGTGACAACACCACATATTGTATTGTTTTCGACATCAACAGTTGGGAGCTGATTGGGGAGGGACAGTCGTATTTTTGCTTTTTGGTGCCTCAAGGATGCTACCCAGCTTTTTTTTTTTTTAATAAAAAGGAACTTTTAGAAAGAAAAAAACAATGTACAACACTCTTTCTTAGTGGTATTCAGATCTCTAACATCCATATTCATAGGAGCTTTTTCCATATTCCCACCTGATCCTTGCCTGGTTACATTCTGTTCTTTTGCATGACGAAATTCACCTCTTATTGTTGTTATTATTTTTAGAAACATCCTGTTTCTGTTGCAGTTCTTCTGTACCTTCAAATTGACTTTGACTTATGGTGACCTTGTCCTTCCTGTAATCATCATCATCATCATCATCATCATCATCATCATCATCATCACCACCACCACCATCACCATCATCTTTATTTATACTCTGCCTTTTTTCCCAGGTTGGGATTCAAAGCAGTTTACAGTGATTAAAAAGACGTAGGTAAAACCCAGGAAATACAGAAGTTAAAACATAATTATGGTCATCCCTCCACATTCGTAGGTTTGGCCTTGATGAATTTGATTATTCACAAACCAAAACCACAAATTAAGAGAGCAGTCACAGACGTAGCCATGAGCCACAGAAATCCACTGGGTGACCTCGGGTGGAACATCCACTCAGTCTCAGAAAGCCCTACATAGGTTTGCCTTAGGATCGCCATAAATTGGAAAGGACTTGTAGGCACACAACCACAAATACCGTATCACCTCTCAGTTTTCTTCAAGGTAAGCGTTCCCAGCTCCCTAAGTCATTCCTCATAAAGGCTTGGTTTCCAGACCTTTGATTGTCTTGGTTGTCCTTCTCTGGACACACACTCCAGCTTGTCAATATCCTTCTTGAACTGTGGTGCCCAGAACCAAACATGGTGTTCCAGATGAGCTCTGACCAAAGACGAATAGAATGCCAGTATTACTTCCCTTATTCTGGACACTATACTCCTGCTGATGCAGCCCAGAATTGCACTGGCTCTTTTGGCCACCACATCATACTGTGCAGTCATGTCTAGCTTCTGGCTCACTAAGACTCCTATCTAGATCCTTTTCATGTGTAATGCTTTCAAGCCCAGTGTCACTACATGTGTGCCTTTCATTTTTCTTGCCTAGATGTAGGACATCCTCCCTCCACATTCATGGGTTTGACTTTCACAAATTTGATTATTTGTGAGGCATATGTTTTACCTCCCTGCATCATTCTCCTCTTCCCATTCTCTGGCATTCCTCACCCTGGGATTGTGAGGCTTGTGTTTAAAATGGATGTTTTTCCTTTTGGGTGAGCAAAGCCTCCCCGCCCCCCACTCGAAGTCTGTTTTCTGTGTCACTGGCTGCATATTCTTCTGTGTAACAGTTGCTGATTGGTCAGGTGCTCTCTTTGCTCATACCCCTCTCCTTTGGGATCAGTCTCCTTTCTCAAGAGGCTGACTGGAAGCAGCTAGAATGCCAGAACTCAATGCTCCACTCTTCTCTGTCTGAGGGGAAAGTACCGGTAAGCCCTTTACTTTGTCTTTCTTTGCAAAGCCTCCACTTCTTTTTGTATTGAATGAATCTACTTCAAATTCCAGGGAAATCTTAGGGTTGTTGTTGGGTTCCTTCAAGTTGTTCTCCAACTTATGGCAACTCTAAAACCTATCACAGGGTTTTCTTGGCAAGAAGAGGTATGCCATGGCTTTCCTCTGAAGCTGAGAGAGTGTGACTTGCCCAGGGTCACTCAGTGGGTTTCTATAGGTGAGCACAGATGAGAACTTTGGTCTCCCAGAGTGCTCTAGTAGCATGTACATAGCCTTACAGTAAAACTGCAGTTTTATTGAATACAGAGCAGGTACAGGTGGATAATTCTAGGTTATGGATCTCTTGCTGCAATGTTGAATGCCAGACTCTGTTTTTAGCTTGTTCTGACTCAGTCTGGATTTCCTCCTCCCTCTACATAGCTCCCATTAATTTTTTTCTCCCCACGGAAGCATTCCATTTGAGGGAAGGGAATAAATACAGACTCGACTGGTGGGCACTTTGCTGGTATAAAATGATGAACAGTAATAGCAGCGAATGGAGAAGCAGGGGGGAAACAGAACAAAAGGAACAATCTATGTTCTCCCCCCGTCATTGCCTCCCTCTGCCGTTATGCCAGGCCCCTCAAAGTTTTGTCGCCTTATCAGCAAGAAAAGCAATATCAGCTCTTGAAAAATTAACATGACATTTTGCTGGCTGCCTGGTTCCTCCTTGGCTTGTCAATAATGCAGTCCTGTTCTGCAAATATTAAATCTCCTTGCCAGAACCCTTAATGTGACAAGAAGCTGATGCCAGGGAGTGCTATTACTTTCAACTCCACATCATATTTAATTTATTACATAACCTGGTGTTATTGCCTTTATTGATGAACTGTACAGTGTAAAATGATTATTTGTTAAAGATCCCGCTGTAGTAAAATATCTTTATGGCTCGGCAAATGTGTTTGTGAGAAAGAGACGGGCACGGGAGTTCCTTATTATGATCATTATTATGATCTGCCTTTCTGGCTCTTCATAGCCTTAATGGCTTGCTTACCTGTGGGCAAAATAGCAGACCCTGGCGCAGGTGCAGAAAAGGTGTTGAAAGAGCACTCGGCTGAAATATCCTATCATAAAAGACCGGATCTTTCCATACAAGCGGGCCTGAGGTCTAAGATCTTCTAGGGAGGGCTTTCTCTCGGTCTCACCACCTTCACCAACATGTCTGGTAGGTACACAAGAGACGGACTTCTCAACATCTTCTCCTAAACTGTGGAACTGCCTCCCACAGGAGGCCCAATTAGTCCCATCCTTGTCCTCCCCCCCCCCACAGAGAAGTTAAGACTTTTTATTTATGCAAGCCTTTTGACTTGAGTTTTCATCCTATGGATTTTTGTTGCTTTCATCTCTGTAGTATTGATGATTGTTGTTTAAAATGACATGCCCGTTCTTTATTCTGAACTTCTTAAATCACAGTCAGACCTCCACATTTGCTAGGGTTAGGGGTGCAGGACCCCTGCAAAAGTGGGAAAATGGTAAGTACCAATGTGTGTGTGTGTGTGTGTGTGTGTGTGTCTGTCTGTCTGTCTGTCTGTGGGAAAGGCGTCAAGGTATGGTGGAGAGGACAGGCACCCAGGATCCAAACCAGGTCAGGGAAAGAAAGGGAGAAGGGAGGTGGGTTGACATGGTAGCCCTATACTTCCTTTCTCTTGCCCATCTCCTTTCCGCATGCGGGGGACGTTGTAGTGCTGAGAAATCAGGCTGCGAGCCATCCTGAGATGATCAGGGAGTAAGTGATGGAAGAAGATGAGGAGGACTGGAGATGGGTATTCCTGATTGGAGATGTTGAGAGATATGAGGTCATTGTCATGCTTCAGCCCCCAAATTTCTATTGCTGCAGAGCACAAGATGGTGGTAATCATGTATGACTAGAACTCTTACATACGCTGAGTTCACCTTCCCTTGGTTGCCTGCCTCTTTTCATTGGATCCCTAAACTATCTTTCCTTTTCCATTTCATTTGCATGGGGCAGAATTCGCGACGGGGAGCCAAAGCTCTCCTTTGGCTGTCCTCCCATGGCTGCCATTTTCTCAACAAGGTATTTCAATATATTGAGACCCCCTACCTACCGTAGGAAGAGAAAAATTGCAAGTGTTGTTTACATTCCTAATGGTGGAGGACATATTGGCTGGATAAAGTGGCACAGGCCTAGAAACAAGATGGATTTTGTTTGGGCTCTAAAACACCAGCCAGCTCATTGAACACCGAGTTCTTCTTCAGCTATGCCCTGCCAGATGAAAACTTCTTTTCAAATAACACTTCCGATATCAGCTGCAGTGCTTTAATATCTCTCTTCCATAATATTTCTCTCGCCTTCATGCATATACGGTGTTCCCTTGGGTAATTTCTTTTTCTAGGCCTGGTTGATTTTTTTTTAAGGAAGAACACACCATCTTCGCTACCCATCAGTTCATCTTGTTGGATTTTTCGGTGTGAAATCATCATTAATAGAAGGTAGGTCTGTCTCACTTCTGATCTCCCTGTTGGCTCTGAGCAAGATTTCGTACTTCTTCTCTCCTGGACTAAATTGCATCTCTGCAGGCGTGAAGCAAAAAACCCAACCTCGGTTGGTATCGTTGCTGCCAACAACAAATCCACAATACTTGAATATGGACTCTAAGAGCACCTGGGAGGCTGATCCTAGGATTATATTTGAAAGGAAAATAAAACATAGGAAAGATACATCGCTAACAGATTTCCAGACACATTCTTTGTTTTCAAGAACCTCTCTGAAACATAAATGGTCAGTTTATTCTTCAACTTAGTTGTGACCATGCTGTGCATCCCAATCTGTGATACAGTATAATTGGCTAGAAGTAAATTGGCATAAAATAAATGTGAATCTTAGGCTTGTGGCTGCAAGCTATGTGAAAAGGAATAGACTCTGGCTGGAAATTTCCAGGCTAAGACAAACAGAACCTCAGCATGGCCAGGTCATAAGTTTAGGTGGATGCATCAGAGATGACTTTTAGATCATAGAATGACTGAATCATACAGTTGGGAGCGAACACAAAGGCCACTGAGTCCAACCCCCTGCCATTCAGAAACACACACTCAGAGCGTCCCCAACAAACGGTCATCCAGCCTCTGTTTAGAAACCTCCAAAGAAGGTGACTCCATCACACTTCAAGGCAGCATATTCTACAGTCAAACGGTTCTTACTGCCAGGAAGTTATTCCTGATGTTTAAATAAAATTTCCTTTCCTGTAGTTTGAATCCATTGCTCTATGTCCTAGTCTCTGGAGCCACAGAAAACAGGCTTGCTCCATCCTCCATATGACATCCCTTCAAATATTTAAACATGGCTATCATGTCACCTCTTAACCTTCTCTTCTCCAGGCTAAACACACCTAGCTCCCTAAACCGCTCCTCATCGGGCATGATTTCCAGGCCTTCTACCATTTCAGCCACCCTCCTTTGGACATGTTCCAGCTTGTGATGATCGGCAGCTTTCTTGGATATCTGAAAGGATGTAGAGTTTCTGTAGATATCCAAGACTATGAGAAATGTGATAGAAACAGGGAGAAGGAGAGAGACACACACATCTTCAATAATCCTGTCAAAACAGCATTTGATGTAAGATACTGAATGATATCAGTGCTTTATTCTTCAATTTCCCCTCCTAATCCTTTGAATTCATAATCTTTACCTCCTCTATCTTATAATTCCCTTTCCCCAATTTCCCCAGTTTCCCCCCTTTTTTTACACTCACTTTGGGACGGTGGTGAAATCCCTCTGTGCCTCTCTGTCGTTTCAAAAACTCAGCTATAATTTTCACGCTTAACGGAAGATGTATTGGCAAGAGTTGACATTAAGTGGAACTAATGACACCGTTAACTGCTAAATAACTAAGGAATAACTACCCGGTAATTTATGACACAGCACGGGGACGTTTTTTGCGTGGCAACTTCCAGAGACTTTCTGTTGCAGGGGGGAGGAAAGGGCTCGGCGACACGTGTAGGCCCCAGAACTTTTCCCCAAGCCGGCGTATTCCAGTCGACGTGAAATTGCTAACTCTGCAGAAGCGTGGAGAAGAATCCCCTGAGCTAAACACAGCACGGAGCTGGCCTGCTATTAGAAGGCTCAACAGTAATGAAAAGGAAAAAAAACCCTCAAAAAAACAAACCCGCTGTTAATAAATTCCTAACAGATCATTAATTCTCATTCCAATTATTGTTTTAAACCCCCAGCTCCGTGCAGAATGACGCATGGGCTCTTTCATTAGAAAGAACTGATGCAGCAAGCTGGGCTGCCAGAATGCCGTCTCTGTCTCAGGGTGCCAGACTTTATCTTCTTCCTTCATGACCCAAGAGTGACATCCTTTGTACAAATAGCAATGCACACACACCACGTCATTCCCAAAGTACCGATCCTTCTGCTGCCAAAACGACACCTTCTATAACAAACAAAAGAGAGAGAGAGAGAGAGAGAGAGAAGAATGAAAAAAGTCTTGGGGACCCTAGATTTTCAGATGCATGCAAAATCTTCAGACAAAGACTTTGGTCCAATCTCCAAATCAAGCCGGTCTCCTGGTATTGCAGAGAGATGGTCTTGCTGTTCAACAAGCCACTGGTGAAAACTGAGACTGTGTAAAACCAAAGTGCAGTTAAGAGGGCAAAAATTATAACACTATGGTGTTCCATCCTACCGAATGCCAGAATTGGTTGCTTAGGGAAGAGCTGTTCATAATTCTTAGGCAGAGAGCTCCAGTGGATCAAAGTTCAAGTCATTTCCAGCTCATGGTGACTCTAAGAGAAACCTATCATAGGGCTTTCTTGGCAAGATGAAAGGGGGTTTGCCATTGTCTTTCTCTGAAAGTGATTTTCAGTGGATTTCCAAGGCCAAGCAAGGATTTGAACCCTGATTTCCCACAGTCTTAGTCCAACACTCAAAACCGCTACACCACCCGGACTCTGAGCCTTTCCGCACTACACTGTTATAGTGCCATTATTGTACATTCAACATCCCATGGGATCCTGGGGTTTGCAGTTTAGGGAGGGGCACATAGAATTCTCAGCCAGAGAGCTCTTTGGCCTCAGTAAACTATAAACCCCAGAATTCCACAGAGCGTTGAAAGTGGAAGGATAGCACTTTAACAGTGTAGTGCAGAAATGGCCTAAGATTCTATGTTTCCATAGTCAACACAAAGAGCCAGCATGGGTAGTGGTTTCAGTATTGGATTATGATTCTTGGGACTATAACAGTGTAGTGCAGAAAGGCCCTCTAACTAGCATCTCACCAAACTGCAAAAGAAGCCACCATGGCAGTTAAAGTGGAATCATAGCATTCTAAATGTGTAGTGTGAACAACCTGCCTTGTGAATCTTCATACTGCTATACCAGGGTTTCTATACTTTTCCGTGAGAGTGACTAGATGCATATTTAGCAGCTTAAAAGTGAGGGAAACCTGACCCAGGAAAGCAATTCACAAGAGAATGGGCTCCACCACGGTGCGTGTTAAGGAAAAGAGACAGAGAGACAAATAGACAGCAGGTAATGAAAAGTCCTACTGACTAGTGAATGACAGAGAATGAAAAAGAGATTGACTGAGATAGGGACAAGAGAAAGAGAGAGAGAGAGAGAGATACAGTGCAAGATGCAATTTAGGATTCTCCTCTGCTTGGCTTGCTCATTCCCTATTCTCACGCGCCAGACCAAACTCATCCCTTTTTGGGGGGGGGGGGACGCAGGGTGGGAAGTGGGGGAGAACGAAACTCTAATAATGTTCCGCAGGTGAAGGAGTTATCTTGGTTTTTCTCCTCTTTCTTTTTTTCCCCTCCCCATCCGAGCTAACACTCAGTACATGAAATAAAGGTTATCTTGAAAAATAGGCACTGTGACTCGCATACAAAGAAGCCCTTTTCCCCCATGACAGAGAGTTTGTCTCTGAAAGGCTCCGATATAGATTTCTTTCTTAAAATGGATGGGGGAGAAAGGGGGCTGTGCATTGGAAGGGAGAGGGAGAGGGAAAAGCGGTTATTTCTTCTGCCTTTCTCCTGTTTTTAAGTGCCTAATAGCTTAAGACGAGATACCGAAGCAAGCCCCATGGAGTTCAGCAGGGCTTACTCTCTGGTAAGTGGGTATAGAATGGAAGGCTAAATTATCTTTGAAAGAAGCACCAGAGAGACTCTTGCTTTGGACAAAAGAGAGCGCTTCCCCTGGAAGATACGTTCTAATGGCAAGGGAGTGGAAACCTCCAGCACACAGAGATCTTCGCTCTGGAGGTTCTCAAATTGCTGTGCCCCTTTGCAGAAGCTAGGCCCACTCTCTGTGAAAATGGGCCAGGAAAATAAAATGGAGATCTTATCTTACCTCTCCCCTCCTACCTTATCTCTCTCTCTTAAAGGAGTAGGAGATTTGGAGAGGGCCAGGGTAACTGGGAAACCGTAGCCGGCACCCTTTTGGTGACGTCTGGGTTATGCATGCGGAGATGTACTTTGAGGATCATGTGCAACTCTTACACCCAGTTAGGAGTAGCAGAAGCTGAGTTCTACATGTAGAATGGTTCAGCATGAGATTCATATGGTGCATTGTTTCACACTGACCTTGTGCTACACTGTTATCCAGTGCAGGGTTCATTTTGTGCCAAATCGAGCTTTTAATGGCTGTGTGTTTATGTCATCGATGACACACATATGACCTGGACCATACTTCTATGCCCCCTGAATCTTTCTACCTGTATATACCAGTACTAACTGTAGAGACAACTCCAGTTAAAAGTTAAAAGGGGTATTTTATTTGAAATTAATACAAAAGAAATCAAGTAATCTCACAAACCGTACAAGGCTATTGAAGGAAAAGGCAAGAAAGGCTGGATAGAGAGAGATTTGGAGTGGAAGGGGTGATGTTTATCATCCCTGGAGCAGAAGATCGAAGAGGAGTGGCTCAAACAAGACTGTGAGGGCAGCATGGAGGAACAAGAGTGTGGGGTGCAGCATGCCACCCAAACTACTAGCCAAATTCTGGGGTCAGAGCTAGGGTTTAAATGTCATTTTTCCAGTCCTGAAGGGGCAAGTGTTAATGGCTGCCTGGCAGAGTAAACAAAAGGGCTGGTTGTCTTACTTTGGGTGACAAAACATTGATGGGAACCCTGACATTCTCTTAATGTCTTAGTTGGGTAAAGTGAATGGGGAAGATCTCTATAGGAAATGCACACAGCAGGGGTGCTTGTGTGTTGTACCTGGGCAGTTACATTGACTGTTGTATTTGGATGCAGCGTGGTTGATAAGATTATTGGAAACCCATTAATGCTGGGTTTTACCACCTAATTCTTCCTGACCTTATGACCTGGCCATGCTGAGGCCATTCTGACCTAGCCCGGTCTTACAGTCAGTGTCCTGCTTACTGCATCTTTCCCAGCCATGTGTCCAGTTTTTATATGAAAACGAGATTTCTTGCCAATTTTGCTGTCCTGCAGGATGGGGTGTGTAAGGGGTGGTAACGTCATGAATGCAGAATGGTCACAAATACTGCGGTCTGGGTAACTGTTCCCCATTCATGACTGATACTTAGGCCATTTCCACACTGAATTGTTATAGTGCTATTATTCTGCTTCCAACCTTCTGTGGAATTCTGGGGTTTGGAGTTTCCTGAGGCCAAAGAGCTCTCTGGCTGAGAATTCTAAAGGCCCCTCCCTAAACTGCAAACCCTAGGATTCCATAGGAGGTTGAAAGTGGAATAAGAGCACTGTAATAGTGAAGTGTGGAAATGGTCTTACTCACAACTGACACTGTTGCCATGCTCATGACTCTCCTTTCCCCAACCTATCTTACCAGACTTCAGCTGCCTGGTAGAACGATGCCCATTCTGCCAGCAATCAAAGCATGGGTGAATCATGTTTCTATCACATTTGGAGGGTTTGAGCCTGGAGAGTTTACTTTATTAAATATACTTAGTAATTGAATACTACAGCCATTGCTCCATACCCCTGTAATAGCTCACATTTTCTTCTCAACAAAGAAGAATTCAGAACAGGTGGAAGGCAGGAGGCGAAGGGACAACATCAGAATGGAAATTCATTCCTCTTTCCTAACCTAGTGGAGAGGTAACCATAGGAGAGCATCCCAAACAGGGCACTAGGGAATACTGCTGCCTTGTCACTCCTCCCTTGGCAAAGGCAGCAAAGAAACACAACAAGCCAAAGAGAACAGTCCTGAAAGAGGAAGAGAAGGTGGAAGGAAATCGAGAGAGGGCATTAAAATAATAATGGAATAGCAGGGGAGAGGAGGAGAGGGAAGAGGTGGCGGAAACCCAACTTCTGATTCTGCTTGTGTGTGTATATGTGTGTGTATTTTTTTTTTTTGAGGTTACGAACCTGCTAAATTGCCTGTTGGGTTATGTAAGAGAAGTCATTGTGTTTTCCGTTGAAAGGGCAGCCTTGTACGAAGAGAGCTCGCCACACTCCTTGAATGATAAGTGGCCAGGCAGCAGGAGCTGGGCGGAGGGACTGGGCCCCGTTCCAAATTGATTAGTTCTGCTGCCTTCTCATTATTGTTCCATGTGAAGTTTGGCATGCAAGCAAGGTCATTCCATGTACCGGGGCTTCTCTGTCCGCACAGCCAATTCCGTTCCAAACTTCGCTTCTGCTTCTCCCCCACCCACCCTATTTTGCTGCAAAATACGTGCGGCAGTGATGGTTGCCATCCGCATGAGAAAGAGAATATAAAAGCCATCAATTTTACATGAGATGCTTGAGAGAGGAGCGAGAAACTAATTTGATGTTGGCTTTTGACAAAGAATGTAACCCTTTCTGGAATGTACAGATGTCCTTCCAGTCTTTGGCACACTCTAGACATGCCTAGTTGTCCACCTTCTGGTGGGATAGAGAAATATTGCTCTTCCAATTTTGCCATTAGTTTACAGTGTAGATCAGTGTAAACAAATTGCACGAAGGCCAGCGGACAATTTCTACCCCCAGACCTTCCCTCCTCCATAAGCTTCACTCCTCCACAGTCAATGTCTCCATTTTCTTTGCAGTCCCTCTCAAAATGGCGACTGGAAGTGACATTTCATCACCTTGTGCTGCCATTTTGAGAGGGACTGTAGAGGAAATTGGAAGTATTGGGGGCTAGAACATGCTTTTGCAAGTGGCTTGTGGGTATACAGCCATGGAAGATATCACAAGGGCCATCTAGTCCAATCCTCTTCTATGGAATAATACACAACTAAGGTACTCCTGAAAGACGCCCATCCAACCTCTGTTTAAAGATCTCTAAAGAAGGAGCATCCACCAATCTCTGAGGAGATCTATTCCACTGTTGAACAGCTTTTAGAGTCAAGAGGTTCTTCCTAATGTTGAGGTGGAATCCCTTTTCTTATCAGTTTAATCCATTGCTCTGTGTTCTGGTTTCTGGAGCAGCAGGAAAGAAGCTTGCGCCATCGAAAGACTATACAAACCACAAAACAGCACAGCACGCAATTAAAAGCCCATTCCGTCTGAGAACCCTGACAGCAGAAAAATATTTTAACTCACTCATGGGAGTAGAACAAAGACGAAGACACCCAAAGTTCCAAAGTCTGGGAGCAGCCTCCAAGAATGCCCTCTCCCTTGTCCCCACCAAATGAGACTGAGAAGGCGCTGGGACAGAGTGATGAGCTTCTCCAGCAGATCTTAGAGCTCTAATGGGCTCATAAAGGAAGGTAGGGTCTTTCAAACAGCCCAGGCCCCAGGTGTTTGAGGTGCTGCTGGTCATCACTAACACTTAGAATTGCACCCAGAAACAGACAGGCAGCCAGTATTGCTGTTGCAGTAAAGAAATGGTGTGCTCCCTGTAGCTAGCCCCAGTTAACAACTTGGCCACAGTTCTTTGGGCCAAATGAAGTCTCTGAGCACTTTCCAAAGGTGGCTTTGCATAGAGTGCACTAGGGTAATCCAAATGGGATGTAGCTAGG
The DNA here is from genome assembly GCA_030412105.1 of Cyclura pinguis. Taxonomy (NCBI): domain Eukaryota; kingdom Metazoa; phylum Chordata; class Lepidosauria; order Squamata; family Iguanidae; genus Cyclura; species Cyclura pinguis. The sequence continues at coordinate 3,900,911 of CM059613.1, forward strand.
GCATGTATTACAGTGGATAGACTCGATTTCTCCAGGAGCTGAGGTGGGGACTGAAGTCCCATGAGCGTTTGCAAGTGAGTGAGGAGCTTTGCATGATGGGGCTCAGGAAGGGACAGGAGAGGCGGTAGCAATGTTTTTTCTCAGGGAATACACCATTGGTTGCAGCAGTCCAACCGCTGACCTGCAGCCCAGTAACTCTGTTGGAGGCTCAGAGTGACTCCTTCTCTTTGCAGCCTCCTGTCATCATAAATCCCACAACAGAGCATACAGGTGATAAAGAATTAATGCACAACGGTGGGGAGAGAGAGAGAGAGAGAATCTATGCTAAATAAACAAAGCCTTTGATTATTTGGCATTTCCAGTTTGCGCACGAACATCTTGGCAATGCTGCATTATTGATGATTGGATGTCTTGTGCCGCCTCAGACCGAAGCTGTGTTGTTGGGTTCGTTCTGCGCTTCTCCCAGAGACTGAATCGTTTAATTAAGATCTGATGTGCAGTATTTACACTCCTATCTGCCACTGATTAGTCATAGGACCCCTGTTCCTGCGAGAAGCGGTTCAGTCTCCAAATCTCATCTAACCCCGAGCAGTCAGTCTGGCTGTTTGGAGGAGACACAAACTGGTCCAAATCCTCACAGGAAAGGGAGCTCCAGCAGCATAAAGCTCAGTGGCAGGGGCTCCCTGATTTGGAAGGACCCGGGCAAGCCTCCTTCCATCTATATAAGAAGCACTAAACTGTTATTTGAGAACTAGAGCAGTGTAGTGCTTTGAGCATTGGGCTACAACCCTGGAGATCAGCATGGTTGCTCACTAAAGCTTACGGGGACTAATTATTTTTGGGACAAAAAATATCCCATGTACATGGTTCCAATTCATTTTAAACTATTTTGACTCTTTTAATTGGTATTATCATTTGCTAATCATACACGCACATGCAAAGTCAGCATATATATGTGGAGAGAGAGAGAGAGATTGTGTGTGTGTGTGTGTGTGTGTGTGTGTATGAGAGAGAGAGAGAGAGACTGATTTTATTGTGCATTGCCCAAAGATCTTAGGACAGAGGGGTGGGATAGAAATATTTTAACACATTAAAATAAAATGCTAGCCACCTTGGCTGGAGTCCTGTTGGTTAACCCATACTCATTGTGTGTGTGTGTGTGTGCGCGCGCGCACACGCACCATCAAGTTGCCTGTTGACGTATGGCAACCCCCTGAATTTCTTAGGGTTTTCTTAGGCAAAGAATACTTAAAGGTGCTTTTCTCAGTTCCTTCCTCTGAAGTCCAGCTCACAGCACCTCATGTTCCCAGTCTCCCACCCAAGTACTAACCAGGGCTGACCCTGCTTAGCTTCCAAGGTCAAATGGAATCTGGTGCCTTTAGGATATTGACTGAATCAACCACTGAGTGGTGATTTTCCTGATGCATTTCCTCTCTCCCTCTCTTTCTGATCCTTAAGAATGCTCTTCAACCACACAGGGTGCAGCCACAGTACAGGATGCAAGTGTGTATGAGAGCCTCTCGGCTCTAGCGTCAATGGAAAGATCTAGCAATTTAGAGAAAAGATAGGTGAGGTTTGGAATAATCAAGATACAGACATCACAAGCTGAGAAACAGAAAGGCCCGCAGTTACGACCCACTCCTCCAAAAGGCAGCACTATGTTAATTTCCCATTTCCCCGCTCAAATGGAGACCAAGGTGTAAGCGACAATGAAGCTCAGTATTAATCGCTTCTTAATTATGCCCATCTAAAAGCAATTACCTGAGTCGGCACAGATACATACAGTCAGGGTTGAAGGGACGGCAAGAGGGGAATCAGGGCAGGAAGTCATCTGTGCAAAAGATGGTCCTCACGAGCCACTGATTTTGAAAAGGGAAACCATTGGATTCACAAGAGTTCAAAGTCAGTCAGGGTCAACCTTCAAGGGCATTGAGAGAAGTTCTTGTCTGAAGAACATGGCCATTCCCATAGATTGGGGTGGGCAGCCTGCAGCTCTCCAGCTGGCTTTGGACTGAAGCTCTCATCAGCCCTCACCTTGGCTCTCTTGTGGGAATTGCAGTCCAAAAAGAACCAAGTCTCCAAAAGTTGGCTTGGTCTGTGTGCTGTGCCCTTGTGGGTGGGATAACCCTTGCTTGCCATGGCAGTGACTGGCTTTTCCTAGACATCAAAGGTGATCCCCAAGGTGCTGACCTCTAGCCCTCAACTATATTCAGCACCTTGGACAACTCATGCAAAAACCCAACATGAATTCACTGCCCTTCTGACATGGAATCTTCTGGTTTTACCTTCCTTGTGTTTAATTTGGCTTTTGGACACAGGAGGCAATTTTCCTATTTATTTTGTTTATTAAAATACTTATATCCTGCTTCATATATCACAGGATGACATATTTACAGTCCTTTTGGTTTTCTCAAAGCATTCCATGGGTCTTATTTTGATGGGGAGATTACCAGAGCCCTCTAAAGGAGGTTTCTCCATCTCTCTGACTGTTTGCTTGCTTGTTCGATTGATGGTTTGCTTGTGGGAATTGTATCTCTCTCTACACCATGTCTGACCTCTGGTCAGGTTACAAGAATCATCATCATCATCTGAGCATCCGCAGCTCATCTTTTTGCGGGTCTTTCTTGGTTGACTTGTTGGTTGGGCTGTTCCTCGACCATTGCACTGACTGGCCATTCAGGTCAAGGTCATGGTACTGTTGTGGTATAACATTCAGCAAAATTATGCCAATGTATATCCACACTACCTTTAAAAGCATTTCAGCCAGAGTGTAAAACCAGATTTTTTTAAACCCTGTAGACTGGTAAGTGGAAGCCATAGCCAAAAACCTTATAAGGGCTTCAAACAGATTTATTTAGTTGGGAGAGACATGTTCTACATCTTAGACACCGAAGAGCATCTCCAGGACATCGATCAGGGTGACAATGGTGGTGACATAGCCATTATTTAATCACATAGTATGTAGTAGTTGAGGTGTTATCAAAGAAAATCCCACTCACCAGACTTGAAATATAGCTGGGTATTGCTATATCTGCACATGCCATGCTATCCAGATTTCTGTATGTTAAGAAAGGAAGGATCGGAATATTTTAGCTCTGTGCTGTTCGTTGCTTTTCCCTATCTTGGATTCATTCCATCAGGCTATGTTTTTGAAACTGTTTTTCCCCCCAACTGTACAAAAATTCACACTAAATAAAAGCACCTGTGACATCCATTTGGAAACATATTTTATGCAAATTTGTCTGATTTTAATCCAATTTTGGCTGTATTTTTACACATTATTTGAGCCGATAAGTGCATTGCAAAATCTGGTGGAGCATGATATTTGGCTGATTGTGCTGCGACACTCTTTGCACTCATCCAGGGATTGTGAATCGGTTCTCTCTGCATAAAAATGCAGGCAGGCCCAAATCCTCCAATAACCGGATTGTACATTTACACGTAATCATGCGCCCGCGAAGCCTTCTGGGCTCAAATTCTGTTAGAGTTTCTATGCATATGCAAATTATCTCTCCCACATGCTTGCACTTTCTTGGCCATTGGGAAATGTCTCTATTCAGTTCACGCTTGTGTAAGCAGTGTTCTCGAAGTACAGATATTTCACATGCATTCGGACATTCCTGAATTGATCAGTGCTTCTAATGTAGGAATGGAAGGAATCTCTAAAAATATTCCAAAAATGATAAAACAACAGCAGCAGCAATAACAACAACATGTTTTCAAGCATTAAGAAACCCTGATGAGAAGCATCCTGGAGGGGTAAGAATCTTTGCAGTTTGGGACTTATTCTGCACAAAATTGACACATAGTTCTATGTTTTGCATAGAAAACAGTCACTTTTTTTTTTGCAGAAGAAACAGCATTGCAAACAAACAGTAAACTGTGTTTCTTGTGCAGAAAACAAAGTAATTGGCAATTTCTTCTGTGCAAAATTTGTACATGGTCTGTTTGCACAGAAAATGGCATTTTATGTGCAGCAAACAGCATTTTCTTGCAGAAAACAATATTTCTGCACACAGATATTCATGCAAAAAATTGTGGTTTCCTATGCAGAAAATACAATTTTCTGTGCAAAACAACCATGTGCAAATTTTGCACAGAATAAACCCCAAATTGTGAATAGGCTTCAGAAACAGTGTGGTAGCAACATGTATTTATTTTTGGTATATATATTTAAGGTCTAACAGGTGTAATTATTTAATTAAAATGAGCTGTTTGCAACAAGGGTGGGAACCAACTTTTAGTTATTTCAAGTCTTTTTTAATTAGTTGCAGTTCTGTTAGATGATTGTAATTTCACTTTCCTTTTTCGTTTGTATTGTACTATTATGTATTTGTAGTTTCATGTATCATTATGTAGTGTTGTTGTTTGTTTGTTGCTTTTATTTCCTGTTTAATAAAAAAAAACGTTTTTTAAAAAAGGAACAGCATTGTTTTCAAAGACTTTCCTACAGCAGGAAGAAAATTGTGAAAGTTAATTCCAGCAACTATTTTAATCTCACCTACGGTATGCCCACTGAATCAATGGATTCAATGGATACCAACTGAATCAATGTGCATATCCATTGATCCACCTACAAACAATTAGGCCCACAGTAGCTGGGGCAAGCCAATAAGGCTCAGGCCATTAACTTCAGAATAAGTGAAAGACAGATTTGTCTATGGGCCTTTCCACACTACACTGTTATAGCGCTATTATTCCACTTTCAACATCCCATGGGATCTTGGGGTTTGCAGTTTAGAAAGGGGTATTTAGAAATTCTCGGTCTTTGGCCTCAGTAAACTACAAACTCCAAAATTGCACAGGAGGTTGAAAGTGGAATAATAGCACTCTAACGGTGCAGTGCGGAAAGGCCCTATCTCTAATACGGTCCTTGAATTTTTGGAGCTGGCCTGTTATTGTTCTGAGAAGAACTGGTGAGCTGTCACAAACAAAAGCAGCAAGCAGTGACTACACATCAAGGCTTTGAGGCGCGTGGCTGCCCTGTCCCTCGGTGGTCTTTTGCTCTTCACTGCACCACTGAATGGGATAATACAATTATTGGATAATTAGAGTAATCAGAAAGCATTCTGCGATGGCAGACTCTTAACTGACTTGCCTATTAATGGATAATGATCGCGTTCCTTCACAGCGCCAGTCTGACCCCTTGGGGGGCCGGGGGTGAACAGGCGGAGGGTTGACCTGAAGAGCTGATAAGGCAGCTGTTGGGAGGGCGACCCAGGAGAAACAAGACTTTTCCGATTGGCCGAGATGAAGGGTAAAAGCTTTTCAGCTGGAGAGAGAGCGTGACCCAGGAGTCTTCTGCTTGTCGGCTGAGGAAATGGGAAGACATCTTACACGCTTCATCTTTTTACCCCCATCTTACAGTCCGTTTAGTCCCCCCCTCAGCCATGTTTGGCGTCAGGGTGTGATTGACAAGAAGATAGCGAATCTGCTTTGGATTTTAGTCTGAACTTTTAACGTTGCTATCCAAGGGGCTGAACCTGTTTTGCTGAACCAAGTTCAAAACCTTCCCTTCAATTTAAGTCTGGGGGTGTCAGGTAGCGTCTGTGTTTGCTTGACCTCAGTGGGCATCCATGGCTCCAATTGTCAATGGGATGGTGAACTTGCTGTGGGTTTTTGTCTAAACTTTAAAGTCCAAACTTTAAACCTCTTCTCTTTCTGCCTAGGAGTGGAGGGATACTTTGCTTTTAAAGAAAAGTTTAAGGTCAACTCCCAGCATTTTTCAGTATTCTTTGAAGATGAATCTCCATATGACAAACGTGATGCTTCTCTTGCACATACAAGTGCAGGCACAGAAACATCTACTGAATGGCTCATCCAGAAAACAGAAAGGCTGAGTGTGAAAGGAAGGGGGAAAGACATATTGCTACACCTAGTAGAGCTTTACAGTGCAGAAGCTAGCTTTTGCTTCCCAAGAAATGTCAGCTCAGCTGAACCAGAGATGGTGTAGTATGCTTATGTCAGGTTGGCTTTGCTCTCCTTGCCATGCAATGCCATGTTACACAATGCAATGCTTTGATGTTTGAATATGGGCTTTATTCTGTTGTAAAGGGATGATGGGATCAGAGGAGAAACAGAGTGCTGGGAAATGAGGGAATGTTATTTTAATGATCCTCGGGAAGGCTGAGCAGGCATAGCTGCAAGGTCAGGCAGTTGGCTGGTGGAACAACAGCCTGGGAAAAGAGTTGTTTTAATTAGCTGTCAAATAGAATGTTTGCGTGCACTAATTTCCATGTTACAGCTTATAATGTGCTGCAAATCCAGTAGTCCTTTAGTCTTGGCAATCGCTAAGTGTGCTGATGTTTTCTTTGCTGTCCTGAATAAAGCGTTTGAACCCATCGAAGCTTCTTCTCTGAAATCAAAGCTTGCTAGTCCATCACAGTTTTGAACCATAGTATATGCCAAACTAGTATTTTCAAGGGAATCCTTCCCAGAGGGGAAGAACATTCTGCAGAGGATTGTTAAAGAAAAGAATAAGTGCTTAAAAAGAGAGAGAGAGATTTGCAGTAAATGAATGCAGCTGACTGAGCTTTCAACAGATAAATTTCAGGACAGAACAATGGACAATACCAGGCAGTGGTTCTACATATGAGAATACCGGGCAAGAGATGTTTCTTCCCATGCGATCATACTCCAGGCCTTCAAGCAAAGCAAGAGTTAAAGCTCGCTATGACTGGGAGAAGAAGAAAGAGGCAGACAAAAGAGGGGGAGAAGGAGAAGAGAGAGGCAGAAGGAGAGAATCTTGCCACTTTTGGCATGTAAATAGCGTTTTTGCAAAAGAGCCATTTATCAGTGAGATTATGGAATCTGTTTGAAGAATTCCCTGGAGGACACGCTGGAGAGGTGGCTTGCATGAAACTTAGCGAGAGGTTCCGCACAACACACACACCGGGGCTCTGTGTAGGCAGGAACGCTTGCCGAGAATTAAATCCACGCTGGAAATGTTAATAGATGCAGACACATGTTCGTGTTTGTTAAGCGCTCCTGGCTTTTATCTGATTCCCTCTCCCCCGCCCCACCCCTTCCCCACTTTCCATGCTCTGGATGCTGTTCTAACGTTTGCCCCCTTTCCCTGTCAAAGCTCCGGAGAGATTTCCACCCCCCGGTTTTGTCTACCCTCCTCAGCTGTGCTCATTTGCATGTCTCACAGCTTGGCACAGGCTTGACAACGCTACTCTCTATACAGTCCAGGTTCTGGGGAAGAAGAATTCACTGAGAAGTCAGTCCTGCCCACTTTCACACAGCAGAGGGCATGAGTCATGCAGGAAAAACAACTGACCAAGCGTGTTGCATTGAAGAATTTGGTCATCTTAGCAAGGCGGGATGGGAAGGAAGTAGAGATGGATGTTAGGGTGGATATAGCCCTACCACCGAGCAGATGGACTCTAGAATCCTCGTTATGGCCAAATGTCAATAGCTGTTCAGTGGAATAAAAAAAGTTCATTTGTGTTGAGTATATTTTATGCCTTCAGGTCATTTCTGACTTACGGTGACCCCAAGGCAAACCTATCACGGAGATTTGTTGGCAAGATTTGTTCAGAGAGGGCAAAGGCTTCCTCTGAAGCTGAGAGAGTGTGACTTGCCCAAGGTGACCCAGTGGATTTCCATGACTGAGGAGGTGATTGAAACCCAGGTCCCAAGAATCATAATCCAATACTGAAACCACTACCCATGCTGGCTCTTTGTGTTGACTATGGAAGCATAGAATCTTAGGCCATTTCTGCACTACACTGTTAAAGTGCTATCCTTCCACTTTCAACACTCTGTGGAATTCTGGGATTTGTAGTTTCCTGAGGCCAAAGACCTCTCTGGCTGAGAATTCTAAAAGTCTCTCCCTGAATCCCATCCAGAGGATGGTGAAAGTGGAATAATTGCACTATAACAGTGTAGTGTGGAAATGGCCTAGGTGATGGAAGAAAAGCAAAGCCAGGGCTGTTCTGGCCTCCCTAGGAGGGAGTTCCAAAGTCTGGGAGCAGCCACCAAGAAGACCTCTTCCTTTGTTCCCACCAAACAAGCCAGGGAACCTAATGCTTGCTAGAATAGCCACTACCAGCCATCTGAAATCTAGTTCTCATATACATTTTTGAGGTCCTGATTGCCCAATTCCTCCCAAGAATTGTAACAGCCAATAGATATGTGCTACTCACTCTAAAGGAGCCAGGTCCCACGTGAGATTTAGGGCTGCATGGTTTTGAGGAGCGTACTGGAGCTTTTTCTGGGTGCCTTGCCAAACTAAAAATCCCAAGATTCCATAGGATGGAGCCCTGAGAGTTAAAGGGGTGTTGCATTGTTATAACTGTGTGGTATAGACAAGCTCAGAACAGTCATGTGTGTGTTCTCTGCAGCATCTTGATAACTCATTCAGTCTCTACACCGGTGTTGTTAACGCAACAGATTTATTAACCAAGGTTATCTACAGCTCTCTGGCAGGCCTCTAAATATACACTTGCAGCAGGGAATTTTTCCTCCTCGAGCAGCTGAAAGGATATTGCCTAGAATGGATCAATAGCAAACCTCTCTATTGTCCAAGAGGGCAGGGCCAGAGCTAAACGTCTTAAATTCAGGGATCCTTGCAGAATTTGATCTTTCTCATGCAAATTTACCTAAATGTCTATTTTGTTGCTGTGTGCCTTCAAGTCGTTTCCATCTTATGCTGGCCCGAAGGCTATCCTATCATGCGGTTTTCATGGCAAGATTTGTTCAGAGTGGGTTTTGTCATTGACTTCCTCTGAGGCTGAGAGAGTGTGCCTTGCCCAAGGTCACCTAGTGAGTTTCCATGTCTGAGCAGGGACTAGAACCCTGCTCCCAAGAATCCTAGTCCAAGACTCAAATCACCACTCCATGCAGGCTCTCAACCATATATTATTTGACCTTAATGATTCTTTCGATTTCAGACTTCTCCAGATGTTGTCATGTCGCTTGTTTTTTATGCTACTCATGTGAGCTCTGGGTTTAAACCACCATCAGATCAAACTTCTTTCTGGAAAAGCATCTTTTTGAATGTTACGAATAATATATAACCCATTTGTCAGTACTCTGAAGATGGGTTAGATTTACTGTGATAGACAGTGACATATATTTGGCTCATTAACTGAGGACTGTGAAGAAAGAAGAGATAAGGAGAGGAAATTCAATGTTATAATGGATCTATAGGATAAGAATTATTTGTAACGGGGCGAACAGAAATAAAATTAAAAGGATTTTAAAAAGATGAAAGTTGCTGTGATAACTGTAGATTGTAGATTGTGTTGCAATTGTGTTGCAATTTTTGTTTTAAACCACTTCATTACAAATTTCATTCCAGGTGCTTATGGTACCGCGGTACAATTTGACAAATTTCAAGAAGTGCATTCAGATTCACTGTGTTTAATTTTTTAATGGTTATAATTACGAATGTGTTCACTTGTGATAAGTAGATAATTATCAAAAGTCTTGCTACATAAAATCTTTTAAGTGTTTTTTCTAAAAAAAACTTCTTCAAATGTTGTGAGGCAGTTAAAAAGGTGCAAAAACAATTGAAAATAGAGCTAAATGTGTTGTAGAAATGTCATTTGGACACTGAAATCAGGGACGGGGAACCTACGATCCTTTCTTAGACTGAAAAAACCCATCATTCTTCACTGATGGGTCTTCTGAAAGGGCTGATGGGAGATACAGTCCTTTGGCCCATGGAGGATCACCTTGACGTAGCTAAAGCATACCCAAAAATATGCATTTCCATGAAAATTGTTCAAAAAGATATTCATATTCTCGTATAAATATATATATTATACACACACACACACACGCGTATATCCCATGCCTAGATTATGGGAATTGTATAAATGCCTTTGAATGCTGTCTGTCTCTCCCATTACAACAAAGATCACCAAAAGAAGTTGGACATCAAAACAGTTGATGCATAGCATCTGTTTTCAATCATTTCATTATGTCTCTTTCAGTTTGATAGCATCCCCTCTGGGATTCTGATTCTGCTTGAAAACGCTGCTACTTGTTGCTTTTGTTCTGTTCTGTTTCATTTTCAACTATTACATGGACCATCCCATCACAAATGATTAGGTTTTGGAGATACACCTTGAATGAAGGTGGACTAAAAGTACATTGAGATGTTCTCACCAGATTGGCTGCTCAGCTGTGGTCATCATTGTCCAAGGTCATTCATTTGCGTATGTGTTGAATGCCCTAATATTCATTTTAAAAAGTTTTTGAAAACTTATTGTGTGTTTGTGGGCTCATACACACATGTATGAGAGCCAACATGGTTTGAGCATTGGATTATGACTCTGCAGACCAGGGTTCTATTCTCTGCTTGGCCACAGAAACCCATTGGCTGAGCTTGGGTGGATCACATATACCTAGCACCAGAAAACCCCATGATAGGTTCAATTTAGGGTCACCACAAATTAGAAATGACCTGAAAGCACACAACAACACGAACACATACTCTGGGCAAACTAGGACCTGCTCCTGCACAGTAAATCCCAGCTCTGTATTCCTACATTGCAGAATGGGGTTGGACTTGATGGTCCTTTTTGGTCTCTTCCAACTCTACAATTCTATGATTTTATGATTTGATTAGTAAGTAAAATAATAATTACTCAATCTGTTGTCTCATCCTTTCCTAGCTGGGAAGCACATAGATTGGACAGAATGGCAGAACAGAAGGCCAAAAGGACTCCATGGAAGAGGAAAAGAAATGGCAGAGGAAGGGAGATCGTTTCATCCTGGCGAGCAAGGAAGACTTCTTGAAAATTCGTCAGCGACACTGAACTTAAATCAGTGTACACTATCTGAATAAATTAGCTTGGTTGGTTCAACAGTAGCTTGTGCCTGTCAGTGATTAATTACAGTTCTACTTCCCCCTGCCTGGTAATACCCTTATCATCCGAGGTCGTATGTTCCCTGTTCTCAGCATGCTCACCTTCCATGCTCAGCCGTCCAACATTTGATGAGCAGGGTCAATTATGCCAGAGCTACGCAGTTAAATCTCTTTTTGCTTTTGCATGTAGTCTATTATCCATACTGTACCCAACCTCTCCCAGCAGCTGTAAGGACTAGACCGGCCTTTCTAAAATCTTCTCACCCTGGAGGAAACCTTGAAATGATATTCAGGGAACCCCTGCATAAAAATTATCATAGCCACAGGTCAAAAAAACAAAAAAATTGGCTGACGTTCTATATCTGCTACTTAGTTTAATTAACTAATTTAACTAAGTAGCATTTCCTTGCCCAACCAACCCCCCTTTTACCAGAATCAAACATAATAATAATAATAATAATAATAATAATAATAATAATAATAGCAACAACAACTATCTGTAATAAGATAGACAGATAATTATTTATAATGATAAGTGATAAGTGATTAATAGCAACGAATAATTATGGTTTTAAGGACGGATTTAATACTTATGCATAAGTGTTTAAGTAATACGGATTGTATGCAATGGGCAGGAACCAACCCTTTTTAGTTATTCATAGTTATGTTACGTTTTCTTAGGTTCATTATTAGTATTGTTAGTTTGTGTTTTAATTTGTCTTTTAATTTTGCTTTAAGTTTGTGTAGATTTTAGGTATTGTTAGGTCCCCCCCCCCCTTATTTTGCTTCGTTTTTGTTATGGTTGTATTTAACACAATAAAATTTTTATTAAAATATAATAATAGTTGTTGTTGCTGTTATTTTTATTTCTTACCTGCCTCTCCCCGAGCCTCCATACACACCTGACCTCCTGTCGATTGGAGCATCGCAAACAGATGTTCCTGCCCACCTCCTACCAGCGATTTCTGCCTGCCAATCAGAAGCAGGATCCCTGTTTCGATTCCTCCTCGCACCAGAGATTGCCTGCAGAAGAGAGACGGAAACATCAGCCTGTCACAGTCTGACAGACAGAAGAACAAACTTCCATCACTCACTGTCTGATGCCAGGCAAAACAAGATTGGGGGACTGTTATGATCTGGGCCATAGTTCCGTGATCAGGAATGCACAGACTGGGTTAATATGAATCAGATACGGATCTGTAACTCTAGTTTATGTATCTGCAACTGCAATGTTGCATTCCAGTTGATTTTTTTTTTTTTTAAAAAAACCCCACAATCTCTCACAAAACTTCTAGTGACCTCTCACGGAAGTCTAGGGCTCCCTCATTGAGACACCCTGGACTAGATGCTTAATTTTCATCGGAAGGGGAATAAAGAGGATGAGAAGGAAAAAACAGGAGGGAGAGTTGTCACCTGTTGTGTTGCGTTCCAGTTTTGATGATGGCGTAGCAATGCCACCAGTCTTAAGGTTTCCTTAATGCCCAGGGCGATTTGCATTCTGTGCCTTCTCTTTCACCATGTGGTCATTTGATTGTGGGTGGGATTAAGTGGGTCCCCTGCCGGCACCTTTCTTCCAATCAACCATTTCCTCCCAATATGCTTCTGGCCAGCTTTCATATCTGCATCACGAACAAATCAACCTTCACACTTCAGCAATCCTCCTGAAAGAGATTTCCTCATTTTCTCTCTACCTGAGAGGGTGCCTGTTGCATATCTAAATTTGGAGACAGAGAGAATACGAAGGAAGCCAAGAGATGTGTGTGTGTGTGAGCTCATCACACTGTTTCCAATGGCTAATCCCCCTCCTACCCAATTGTCCCTTCCATTTTTTGTGCACTTTTCCACTTCAACCTCTGGGAAACAGGCAAAACATAGGCCGTTTTATTTATTTTTTCTTGCCTGCCAGCTCTTTTTTGCTGTTGCCGCTCCTACTTCCTTCGGGCAACAATTGCCAAAGCTTCTGTGAAGTTAGGGAATGCTCATGAATATTTTAACTGCTGGGGGAAAGTGTCACAGCCTATTGCAGAACAGACACTGCCGCCGTCATTTGTATGGTCTTTCCCTGCATTCCAAGAATTTAACAAGCAGTATCTAAAGCCCTTACACACCGAACAATTATAGCCCTGGATTCCAGTTTAATTCCCCTGGCAACATGCTGTGGAACCCTTGGGTGCCTAAGACGGGGAGGCACTATAGCTCTTGGGCTGAGAATTTTGAAATCATTGTTGTTTTGTATCTTCAAGTCTTTTCTGACTTATGGTGGCCCTAAGGCACGCCTATCTGGGGCTGAGAAGGTGTGACACACCCACGGTCACTCAGTGGGTTACTGTGGCTGAGCAGGTACTCGAACCCTGCTCTCTAGGATCATAATCCAATGCTCAAACCACTGCTCCATGAACACTTCCATAAGCTACAAATCTCAGGATTCCAAGGGATGAGGTTAAAGTAGAACATAATGCTAAAATGGTGCAGTGGAAAATGGCCTCTAGTTGTTCTCACAACAACCCTGCAATGCCAGTCAATATTACACTGCCTCTATTGCAGAGGTAGCGGGAAAGGGACTCAGGTTAGGAGAAAGTGGCTTGACCAAGTCCAGGTGCTAATTTCATGGTAAATATGGCATATGAACCAAGGACTTCAGGATTCATAGCCAAACATTGTCTCTCCAAAATGGGGATGGGTGGAAGACTTAGCTCCCGCATCTCTAGCCGCCCACCTGATTTTTGTGTTAAAAAGCTTTGTCAGGTATCACAATGGGATTTTCCCCCCACTGGATGAGAAGTATTTAACATCTACACACAGAGGCACACACACACGTACGCACACACACGTGCACACACAGACATGTTACCACCATTTCTAGCCCGAGATTGTGGGATATTAGATATCATTTGATATCAATAATTTGGCCTTCTTTACCCATTCGTCTCCACGGGCTTGCGAGGCCCCCAGACAAGCGCACCCACAGGCAAGGCTGAAAATAGCCGAACCATTCAAATCCCAATCCAGGCAGGCCGGTCATTGCCGAATGCAGCTTCAGGAGACCTCAAGGCAAGTGCCACATTATGTATGCACGCGACTTACAAAAAATCCCCTGCCCCGTGCAGGCAGCTTGATGAGCGGACTATACAACTCTCAAGCACTCCGCGTTTGCATACTAGCCACTCTATAGACAACTCGGTCATAATTCCATCATGCAAAGTATTGTCCTTTCAGAGGCTTTGTCTCCAGCCCGAAACTCATTGTTATCCCAGAGAACGGACTAGCCTGCGGCCACAATTTTCCCTATAAGAACCCCTGACTTTGAGCGCTTCCTCGGATCGCTCGTGACTTGCCTCCCGACTTGCTGCCGCTCTGTTGGACGAGCCTCCCTTCAGCCTCCACGTGCTGAGATCCACGCTCCCCGGCTTCTTCGCTATTACCGGGCTTCAGGACAGGTGTAGTATTTCCCATACCAAACCTCCTCAAAATCCCTCTATCCAACTCCTACCTTTTATTTCTATAGTTCTTCGTGTGAGTGTGTTGCATACACGTGTTTGACTGCATCTCAATAAAACAATTATCATTATTAACTTCTACTTGATTATTGACTCGGCCTGACCCCGTAGACATAGGGTTCAAGATCTCGCTCCAACGCCCTGCCTCTCACGTTGCTAACTAGTGCTCTTTGCTAATTCACTCCCCACTGTTTGAGCACATTAAGGTGTCCCTCCCGGGATCCCCAGATATCAGGGTAACAAACACACACACACAGATATCCATATATATATGCACATCCATATTCTCTCCGCCATATTGGTACACCACCAGATGGCAATCAAAGCAATGTTGCTCAGTCAGGAATTCTGTTTCACATTGTGCAATATTTTTTCCCCCTGTCGTGTTCCAGAGAATCAAGTGAACCCGCAACTCCTCCCACACCATCTTCTAAAGATAAGGGATTGATTCATCCTAAGGGCAAATGCATCATCCGACCAGCATTTTCCCATCCAGCCTTCTAAGGATATTTCCCAGGTGGGATGAGTCATTCTAAAATACGTTCCAGATTGCATCTGACACCCGCGGTTCTAATTTCTCTCTCTCTTTTCTCCCTACAATCGTAATGGAATCTTGGCAATAAAGATGGGTTTGTTAATTTCCATCTTCTTCTCACTCTTAATTTTAATCGCTGTCATGCATAAATTAAATGTGGCTTTCAAGACAATTCTGCTATTGTCTGATGCACTTAAAGGCCATGCTGGAGGAGAATTCCAAAATCTATTTTTCACATTACTTGCTATTTTTCTCTTTTTCTTTCTCATCATTTCTGTTTCTGTAGTGGGGTATAAGGTTGCTGCATGTTATCTACTGGGAAAAATACATAACAACAAAGATGGCAGGTCATCAGTGGAACATCAACATGGACCTCTTGGAAAAAACAGCCTATCCAACATCCAAATGATTCTGAAAACCACAATCTCTTTTGAATGTCACCATACATAGGAGATTCCAGAAGTCCATTCCAAGCTGGGAAACCGAGCCTACGATTGTTGAGACCGTCTGTCATATATGCTTGAAGCTTTTGACTTGTCAGGTATGCAAATTATTCCATCACGGAAAGAAGGTTAAGAGGTGACATGATAGCCATGTTTAAATATTTGAAAGAATGTCATGTTGAAGATGGAGCAAGCTTCTTTTCTGCTGCTCCAGAGACTAGGACACGGAGTGATGGATTCAAACTACAGGAAAAGAGATTTCACATAAACATCAAGAAGAACCTCCTGATGGTAAGAGCTGTTTGACAGTGGAATACACTGCTGCCTGGGAGTGTGATGGAGTCTCCTTCTTTGGAGGTTTTTAAACAGAGCCTGGATGGTCATTTGCTGGGGGTGCTTTGCTTTGCGTGTGTGTTCCTGTATGGCAGGGGGTTGGGCTCAATGACCATTGTGGTCTCTTCCAACTCTCTATGATTCTATGATTCTATGAACAGCCAAGTTTTCACTTGGGAACTAAATGAAATGACTGTTGGCACCAATTGGGTCTCTGCAGAGAGGGTGTTCTACTATTGGGGTGCCATGGATGAAACTGTGCAACATCAGAATTCATAACAAAGCAAAGCTGCGCAACCAGTGCATAAATCCATTCATGCAGAGTTATACACCTTCTCCTTGATGTAAGACTTTTGGTCATTGTATGACCTGAGGAACTGGGAAACTTGCTTAACTCACTAACTGACCATGGCTGGTCCAAGCTCCACAGCTGAACCCCAGATGGACCTCTGAAATGTCATGAGTGAATTTCAATAGCTTCCTTAATTGGAGATGGCAAAGGCCAGCTCTTTCCTTATCTGTAAAATGGGAATAACCCCTCAAAGCCCAGCTGAGGATATTTTTAATGTATATGTTAAGCATTATGCCGACACAAATCAAACAGACTTTCTTATGGATCTTGGCAGATGTCAAGCTGTTCTTGTGCCCTTCTCCGGAAACAAGGAGAAGGAGAACAGAGTTGTTTAAGTGAATCACAATCAGACAGAGAAGGGGGAGAAAAGGGATCTGGGTGTCAACGCTGCAAGGCCTCTGAAGGATTTAGCAAATCAAAGTATCCACAACATGAGTGTATCACTCCTTATTACTATCAACCAGCATTCTCTTCTGTCATGGCGTTGCTGACGGAAAAGATCTTTGGCTGGATATGCTTGGTTCTACTTGGGGACATCTCATACTAATGTTGTAAGGAAATCAGGTTTGGAAGCTTTCTGAAGTCACAGAGACAATAGCACAGAATAAGTCCTGACCTGCAAAGATTCTCATCTGTCCAGGATTCTTCTCAAGAGGGTTCCTCGCTATTCAAAACTATGTTTGTCAACCATATTTAAAAAAATATTTTCAAATGTTCTTCCCAACTCTATTGTGTAGGAGGTTAGGATTAAGCACAGCTATGTTCTCATAGCAATAATTCCTCTCTGGGGTTTCAAAGTCATGGGAAGTCCTGAAATCTCAGCCAGTTGCAGGTCCTCTCCCTCCTCACCTCACCTGCTTCTGGAAAATTCTGGATGATTTTGCACATTTCTTCTGGATGATTCTCCAAGATTTGATACACTTCTTCTGGAAGGATTTGGACAATCCTGCAGATTTCTTCTGGGCGATTCTCCAAGATTTGATACACATCTTCTGAAAGGATTTTGGACAATCCTGTAGATTTCTTCTGGATGATTCTCCAAGATTTGATACACGTCTTCTGAAAGAATGGGGGCAATCCTGCAGATTTCTTCTGGATGATTCTCCAAGATTTGACACACTTCTTCAGGAAGAATCCAGACAATCCTACGGATTTCTCCTGGATCATTCTGCCAGATTTAAGCCCCTTCTTCTGGATGATTCCAGAAGATTCTACATACTACTCCGCCATGGTGCTGATCTCATGGGCCTTTTCTTCATTTTATTTTAAGAGATACATGTAAACCTTTCCGCCTCCCTCCCTCCTTCCCAGCCAGCCAGCCAAGCTGGCATCTTTTCAAATGAGACTGTCGAATGGCAAACGCAGAGATACACGGGGATAAAATGAGCTCGTCTTATCGATTTTCTAAACCAATATGGCACCGAGGCTGCCTCTCCATGCCATTTGCCTCCTCTGCCAGAAGGCATTTGTGCTCCTTCCATCATTTTAATTAGACATTACACCTGACACAAATGCCGACTTGATTAACCTTAAAGGAGCTGGAAGAGGTCCTTCCGATCATTAACATGCCCCCCCCGATATATTATAACTCACGCTTAACGTGTCCTATTGCACAAACTCCCTGCTTCCTTCCCTCGTTCGCTGCAGCTGCCGTGTGGCTCCTTTTATGAGACGTTGCCTTCCGTAATAAAGCAATAAAGGAGAGATTTAAGAGAGAAATGGCTCTGGACTCTAGCAGATGATGCATTCTGATGTTTACATAAAACATAGCTTTTTTGGAGTTTTTTTTTTTCTTCCCAGAGACAGTATGTTCCTTGGGTGCCAGAGCTTGATCTATATTTTGACTTGATCTCTGTTTCTAAAACAACTTTGGGGGACTGATGGTTCCCAGCCAGAAGCTGAGTTCACCACTTCTCTTCTTGTCTTTTCTTTCCCGGACAGAGGGAGGCTGAATGCAAGGAAGCCAGTTTGTTGTGATTTCATTCAATAAGGACTCTAGATAGTTTGCTGCCTGAGGCACAGGACAGACTGCTGGAATTCTACATCTGCTACTCAGTTATGTAACTATCTTAATTGCAAAGCTATGTAGCATCTCCTGGTCTGACCTCTCCAATCCTGATTTACCGGGCTGCAGCTGCTGTGAGCGACAGGGGTCTGTTCCACTGTCATTCAGGAGGCAGCAGAGAGATATTTCCAGCCGCCTCCCAGAGTGTTTCTTCCCTTTGAAAACCCTATGAAATTCATGAGGTCACCATAAATCTGCAGGCAAACTGAAGGAGCATAGACATACACAAAAACATTCCATATTCATGATGGCTACTTAGTCATGATTATGATGCAATTGCCACGATTATAACTCCCACCCCAACCTGCTTTGCTGGGCACCTGCTACATGGGAAAAAGAAGCGTGGCAATCAAAGCATGGGTGCCTACCGTTTCCATCAGGTTTGGATGGGGTTGGGCCAGGTGGAATTACCTATTTAAGTATACTTCACCAAGTAGTTGATGTACAACCCTGGGCATGTAGTTTAAGGGAACTGCTTTTAAAAACAAATCATATATTAAGGGGATCTGCATACCAAAATGTTTATGAATTTTCATGGGGATGAAAATAGAAACAAACTTTCATTTGGATAATTGTTTGCGATGTGGTGGAAATGAGACAGAACAAAGGCATACTTGGTAAAATGTAGAAGCCACACAAGGCAAAACAGACAGATCCATGCATTGTATCAGGGATGATGATGATGATGATGATGATGAGAGAGCGAGCGAGTGAGCGAAATATGCATTTCTAAATATGCGTAGAAATATGCAAACTAGACCATGATGCAAGGTTCTGGATCATGCTTATAAAGTACATTTTTATGCTTCTGTCTTATTACTGCATCAGAAAATCCTATAATTGCATCCATCAATAAAACACTGCAAAAAAGGGCCAGTTTGGAGTTCTGTTTTGTGCTTGATTGATCTGTACATGTGCTCTCATGCACTGCAAAAATTCCGGCCCGCAAAACAACAATGCTCTGATACCAGGCCATTGTGTTTGAGCACATCAGGGCTGTGGATTTTGAGAGCACCTGTGGAATGGGATCTCTTTTGTACCGGGCATAGTAGCTGCTTCCTGAAATCCCCCCTATGCAAACACACAGACATTCGCCATTGTTCCGCTTTCCATATTGCCAGCTTCATAATTAGAGTCTGAAACCTCTGGGCTTCTCTTCCTCCAAAAGATGAGCTGCTAAAAATACAACCCCTGTGGGTGTCTATTCAACTTCTATTTCTGTATTATTATATTTCCCCCTTTTAGTCTTTTTTATCCACAAAGCGACTGGAGGAGAAAGAGTAGTCGGGAATACTATGATCAAGAAGACTGAACTTGATCGTGTAGTTTCTGGGTTCTTTAATTGCACAAAATTATCAGTCAATTGCTTTGTTAAATTTCTCCTTAGATTTATAATAGCATATTTTCCTGACTCTCCTGATTTGTCAGGGACAGAGAGCATAATGGTTTAGGTGTGGCACTAGGAGCCAAGAGACCAGTGTTCAATTCCTGCTCAGCCATGGAAACCCACTGGATCACTGTGGGCAAGTCACATTCTCTCAGCCTCAGAGGGAGGCAATGGGGACACCCACTCCTGAGTAAACTTTGCCGAGAAAACACTGTGACAGGTTTACCTTAGGCTCCCCATAGGTTGGAAAAAACTTGAAGTCACACAACAGGGGAGAAATACTATCAAAATACACAATGATGGAATTCAGTTCTACACAGTCATAAGTCACTTTTGTGATGACACAACTTCCCAACTGGATGGTAGAATATTTTTTTTTTGGACTTGTGTACAGTGTACATTTTCTAGCAGTATCTGTTTTAACTTTCATAGGCTACCCTTCTTCCCAGATTGGGGAAAAGTTGAAAAATGATATCAATAGCAATCCCAATTTTAAAAGGATGATTCATGGTCCCAGTGAGTGGCTTCAACTCAATATTTTAAAGTGGAGTTTTCTGGTCAGAAGACATCTATACTGGTTTCTTTTTGGGGTGAGGAACAGCATGGTGCCCTTCCTTGCGTTGCCATATTGACCTTGTGGGTGCCTATTATTTTCATGGCGATCGCTTAATACATCTTCCCCTACTTTAGAAGGTTCACGGGGGTGGAACCAGAGAAATCCCATTAAATTGGATTCTCGCTATTAAGCTGAGTTTAATTCTACAGTCCTTCCATATGTGCTAAAGCAGTGGTTCCCAACCTCTGGTCTTCCAAAGCTTTTGGACTTAGAATCAAAGAATCATAGGCTAACCTGGGATTCAGGCTTTCACTTATAATACTGGACCGGACTGGGGATTAATCAATAGCATTTGGATTGCCATTGGGGCTGAGCTGTTTCTCCCATGGTAAGGCTGGGGAGGTAGGCATGGGGTGACCATCTGGCCTCATCCAGATGTACATCAAAGTTGTCCCCCTGCTTGCTCTGTTTCCAGGTCAACGTAACTCAAATAGGTTAGGTCAAATAAAGTGGTTCTTATTTTCTATGTCCGGTCTCATTATTGTATGGTTGATCATCAAAAGAAGTAATGCCTAGGAAGACATCTACCTTCTACATACATGCACCTGCATATACATACATACTTCTGTTATTTAGCCTTCAGAAATGAGTAATCACATGTGAAAAGGAAGATGCAAGCTATCTTTTAACTCCACCCAATTTTTCTTAAGCCTTGTTGCTTCAACCTGACCCTCTTTATAGTTCCATCAGTGGCTGTTGGAATATAGCATTTTCTCTATTTTGCTGTTGGCCACTTGCATCTGGGTGAAAAAAAATCAATCTATCTCTCATCTGTTTGTTTATCTGTCTGTCTGTCATCTCCTTATCTTAAGGGCTTTTCATCCCTTTCGATGAACTACTTCCTCCATCCAGGATATTACTTCACGGAGTGAAAGAGGGAGTCTGTCACGCTTTATGGATTGGAGTGAGAAGCGCTGATCGGATAAAGCCCTTTTCTCTCTGTGGAGACACACATCTGATCCATGTCTCTGTCATGGTCCATCCAGATCTGTGTGGTGGGGATTTACATAACAAAGGTGAAGAACAAATGGATTGGAGATGGTGATTCCGGCTTCACAGCAGAGGGGGCTGGCAGGGAAACCAGAAATACCACCTCACCAAGAAGGGACAGATGAGAGGAAAGAGGGATGTGAATTTGTGACAACCTCTTTTCTCTGCGAATCTGGTTTGCTTGGTTGCTCAAGTGTGTCAATCCCGGATGAGCTTATTGGTGTCAGCAGAGGAAGGCTTTCTGGACCATTGTTACCTGAAGACATGCTCTCCAGCATCCTCATCTTGCTCAACATTGTGGCCAACAGACAGGGCCAACTGGCAAAATGCCATGAAAGGAGACCAAGGCTCACACTGCTCACTGCCCTGTGAAAAAATAAATTTTTCCCCAAATGCCTCTGAATATCTTCTGGAAGGTTCAGGGCATTTTCACTATGTTTTTAGCTCCCGTGCACGAAGAAGCTGATAGGAAGAAAATCAACTCATTCAAAATGGGGTGTTGGAGAAAAGTTCTGCAGATACCCTGCAGACAAATAAATGAGTCCAAGAGCAAACCAAGCCTGAACTTTCTCTAGAAGCCAAGATGACTAAACTGAGGTCGTTGTACTTTGGCCATATCATGAGAAGACATGACTTCCTAGAGAAGTCAATAATGACTGGTAAGGTAGAAGGCAGTAGGAAAAGCAAAAGACCACATTCCAGATGGATAGGCAAAATCAAGGAAGACATGTCCCATAATCTGCAAGACCTGCGCAAGGATGATTTGGAGCTCTCTCATCTGTAGGGTCACCATAAGTCAAAGTCAATTAGACTGCAGTTAATAAAACAACCAGGGTATTTTAGGTTCTCAATTGAATCAGTGGGATTTGTGTAAGTTCTCTGTTCTTGTTAGGACTCACAAACAGATTTATGCCACTGGGACTTCTTTCTAAGCATGGCTATGCTGGACCTTTCTTCTCCTCCTCCTCTTCTTCTCCTGTTTCTTCTTCCTTCTTCCTCCTGTCTCTGTATCATTCTTTCTTCCACTGTACTCTTTTGTGCTGAGATTCTAGGACACAGTGTCACCAACCTTGAAGGTCACACTACAGGATTTGTCAGGGGAAAAAAAAAAGCCAGGTGGAGAAAAAAAAAATCCATAGGGACAAACTTGCTGAGAGATAATTTTGCAGGGCACTTGCTAGGAGAAACAGCCAAGAGCAGGGGAGAGGATATCGAACTTTCTAGGAAAAAATAAAATAAAGTAAAATAAACTGCAATGGATGGAAAATAAATGTGCAGTCTCTCCTGGGACAAATCTTCAGGGCAAACTCCCAGTTGTACCTGAGCAGCCGGTTTTTCTGTGAAAGGCATTCTGACTTTCCTTCTGGGTGCTGAGGAAGCTCGGTTTGACAGATTCCAAATGACAGCTACCTAGAAGGAAAGGGTAGAGATGTTGCAATATCTATTCCTGTAAGCCAGAGAGCAAGCAGTGAAGTCAAATAAAAACCAAAAGCACAAAATGGCTGAAAAGTTTATTCGGAGCTACTGAGAATTCCACAGGATATTGAAAGTGGAATAATAGCACTATAACAGTGTAGGGCCGAAATGGCCATAGACATCACTCCACTAACTACAACTACAGAAAACTGCATCGGGGTAAGCCTCTCAGATGAGGGTTAAAAACCAAACTCCTAATATACTTTTTCAAAACTACTACAGACATGTAACAGAGTTAAAATATAATAGGACTAGGAAGTAGACTTCTGCTAAAGAACTCATTGTCAATATCTGAAGCCTGAGTTTAAAATGCTCTCCCCGACGGTTGGTAAGAAATGTCCTAACTTTTTCCCAATCTTTTCTTTTTTTTTAAAGTTGTTCATAGACACATCTTTCAGCAGTGTAGTTAATTGGTCCACTTCTTATTGATTAGTTTTTCCAACTGTTGGGAAAGTAGCCTTTTTTTTTTGACCTAGAAATGATTAATTGTGAAGATTCTCTCTGTCCCTACCTCGGGCACCAATACATCTGGGACTGGCCGTATTTGAGTCCCTTCCAAAAGTTATCCCCAGTCAGAACTCCTGAAGTGCAACTAATGACACGGCACCCATTCTTCTTTCCCCCCGGCAGCCCCTCCTATTCCCCTGTCCCCTTGACAGCTCGTTATTAGGACAATTCCTGCATATTAGCTAAAATTAAGTTAAACTGTGCCTTGAAAATGGCTCAGTGACTGACAGCTTTCTCAATGCACCTGAACAAATGAGTCCAGGTCTGTCACCGAAAGATCCTTCTTAAGCTGTCATCTCACCCATGCCGTCTGCTCTCTGTGCTGAAGACTGCTTTACCTGGTGAGCTCGGAGATGGAGAAGAAGTCCATCAATGTCGGGCTTTGACATTTCCTCACCTGAAGCAAAAAAAGGGCAATAAAAAAATTATGCCTTTCCTTCCTCTACTGTTTCATGACCTGGACTTCCTCTCCGCCTCCTCCTCCTCCTCCTCCTCCTCCTCCTCCTCCTCCTCCTCCTCTGCTGCCCCTTCCTCTCCTCCTGCTCCTCCTCCTTCTTTGAGTGTCTCCACCAAAGTTGAGGCTGGAGTGAGGACAGACAAGGGCAACTTTTGTCTTGGATCGGCTCCCTTGTGACTCTTCCTCTTGAAAAAAGGAAGTGGTGGAGGAGAAGGAAGAATAAGGGAAGGAGCAGAAGAAGAAAGGAAGAGGGAGAGGAAGAAGAAGAGGAAGTGGGGAGGAGGTGGGAGGGAGAGGAGAGGAGGAAGAGAGGGAGAAGGAGAAGAAAAGGAAGAGGGGGAAGAGAATGACTGTGACCAATTCTGGGCACCACAGTTCAGGAAGGTTATTGAGAAGCTGGAAGGTGTCCAGAGGAGGGTGACTGAAATAGTAGAAGGCCTGGAAACCATGAAGCCCTAGGAGGAGTGGTTGAGGGAGATGAGGATGTTTAGCCTGGAGAAGAGAAGGTTAAGAGGTGACATGATAGCTGTGTTTAAATATTTGAAGGGATGTCATATGGAGAATGGAGCAAGCCTGTTTTCTGTAGAAGAAAACAGAAGTAGGAGAGGCCATCCCTTAAGTTTTGAGGTTGAAGCAAAGTAAGATGTAGTTTGACACTCAATGTTCACGTCTAACTTAACTCTGAAAGAGGGAAGGAGAGAAAATGATCTCAGACTTCAGGAAGCAGCCCAGATATAAATATATCCAGGGTGTCTTCTCCCCTCTCGCTCTCCTCACCTGGTGACTCAGAAAGAAAAAATATCCCAGGTCTCCACCGGGATGTATTACGTCCGGGCCGCCTGAGATCCAGGCAGTAAATTGAAACTCGAAGGCACATATCTCCACCTCATTAAGGAAGGTTAATGTGAAGAGGTAGTCAACACAAGAAGAACCGCATCGGAGAAGAAGTAGAGGGAGAAGACGTTCAAATAGCTGTCATGGCCGGAAAAGAAAATACCTGGGAAGTTAATTCATACTTGTTTGTGATGATGAATGGTGATTTCCAATTAGAGCTTTGCTCATTATTCCTTGTAGCTTCTCTCCTCTTTCCCCTTTCGCTCTTTGTATTAGTCATCGTGATGATTGTATTTCTATATCTGTATGCTGGTGCGAGCTGTCCGAGGCAAAAAGAGGCAGACGTAGAAATCTCTGGACAGTTGATTTGCCTTTGTATCCATTTATCTATCTTTTTTTTGGAGGGGGATCTATAGCATCTATGAAGTTTTTTTCAGCCAGGTAAATTGTGGAAATAAACATGTGGGTCAGGAAAACATGTACAAAAATACAGGAACTTCAGTACAAGAAAGGACAATTCTTGTAATCTGGTACAACATAAGGATACGGAAGGAAAACACAAAGATCTGGAGAAATTCCAGGCGATCAAAGCTGAAAGAAACAACCATACTGATGAGAAGCTTTTTATAGCAAAGGTGAGATTAATTTTCTTGTTTCCTTGAAGGAAAAAAAAAGTGAGATTCTTCCTCCTACTTTTCCCTCAACTTTTCTCAGAAAAAGAAGGTCACATTGGCAGAAGCTCTCCAAATATTATCTATGATATGGTAACAGAGAGAGAGAGAATATGCATCTGTGGTGTGTGTGAAAGAGTGTGTGTTCATGCACCTTCAAGTTGCCTGTTGACTTTTGACAACCCCATGATTTTCATAGGCTATGGTTTTGGAGAACAGGGTTCAAATCCACCACTGGGTAACACTGAGCAACTCACACTCTCTCAGCCTCAGAGGAAGGCAAAGGCAACCCCTTTCAAACAAATCTTGCAAAGAAAATGCCGTGATAGGTTCACCAGAAGGTCACCGTAAGTTGGAAATGACTTGAAGGCACACAACAACAACAACAAAAACAACTATTGGCTTTACTTGTGGAAACGCTGGCTTGATAGGCTAACAAAAACAGAGAGGAATAGTTTGCTATTGCAAAGTTACTGCATAAAGAGGAAAGGGAGGTAACATTATTCTGCAAATTAATGCATGGGAAGAGAAAGTATTTGACGCATTTGTGTGTGCGCGTCCACACACGCACTTGCTTCGAGGCTTCTCTCCGCCAGTGTGTCACGTTAGGAAGAGAGTTAAATGTAGAAAAGAGACATTTCCTCTCATCGATTGCCTGCCTTGGGGTTGAACTCGCAAAGCTCGCTGCTATCTCTGGCAGAAACCCATCTGGTGCTGAGGCAAGCAACGGCACACAGAGAGGCCTTCGGAAGGTCATCCCGGCCCTCTTGAAATTGATTTAATTGATTCTTTTCTGAAAAAGATAGATTCTGCCTATCCGTCACAACACATGTCCACGGCAGCTGAAACAGAGCCAAAGTAACAGAAAAGTGCCAACGTCAACTTGTGCCGTAAGTTGCTGGGGTCCAGGTGATCTGACAGACAACGGCTGCCAACCTCTGAAATATCTACGTCATCATGAACTGACTTACGATCACGGCGAACTGTGATGTTGTGCCATGTTGTAGTCTCTAGGATGGGAGCAGAGATGTCACTATGGGCCTTTCTGCCCTACACTGTTATAGCACTGTTATTCCATTTTCAACATCCTGTGGAGTTCTGGAGTTTGTAGTTTTCTGAGGCCCAAGAGCTCTCTGGCTGAAAATTTCTAAATGCCCCTCCATAAACTGCAAACCCCAGGATTCCATAGGATGTTGGAAGTGGAATAATAGCACTATAACAGTGTAGTGTGGAAATGGCCCTATGTCTCCAGGGCTATTGTGGAAATAATGCCAACAGTGTGACCCTGGTGCAACTGTCTCATTGCACAGGATGTCCTGATGTACAACAGGACCCATCACACCACAGGTCCCGATGAGGAAGTTATTCGTGCTTATTTTTCACACCACCCCTAAAGATTCCTAGAGAGAAACCCGTTGTTAGGTCCTCTAGCATGACTCTTCTTCCAGAGGTTGAGCAAAGAATCATGCTGGAGGACCTAGAGATTCCTAGAGAAGAAGAAAAATGGTGGTCGTGATTTTTATTTAATTTTAGTTTCATTCATGTTTTTTTCCCACTATCACAGAAGTCTTGCACCTCAAACCCCCACAGAGTAGAGGGCTCACTTTAGCAAAAATACCTTAAAACTGTGTGGAAGAAAAATGCAAACTCTCATGACCCCGTAAGAAAGAGGAAAGGACAGTGTGGGAGAAGTGAAACTAAGAAAAAGGAAATTAAGAAATTAATCGAGAAATGAAGAAACTGAATTAAGCAATTAAGGAAAAACAGAAGGACCAGGAAATCACGCACATCTGTACTCACAACATTTTTCCAACTATGAGAATTTTTCAAATATTCCTTTCCTTTGTCACCTCCCCACCTCCAAGCAATTTCTCTCAAACAAATGAGAATGAGGGAGGGAGGAAGAGAGAATTTTCTGCATAGCGCTAGAAAGAAAGAGCTAGGCTGAAAAATTGACAAAGGGTGTTGATAGGGTTTTGCATGTTTGCAAATGCAAAAGAGACACAAATGAAAAGAATCGAACTCTCTTCCTTCCTAAGACCTCTTAGCTTGGTTTAATCACTTAATCCCTTGTGAACTAAAGAGATGTACTCGTGGCCCTTGTTCACGGAAATCTTGTTGTTTTTCCCCAAAGGATTTGCCCAACGCACGCACACTTATACACACACTCACACACGGTGCATGTTTTTTGGTCTTCCATATCAAAGCACTGGAGATGCACCTATTAAAAGTTTTTGCAGACGTAACACTAGAGAAACTCCTTAAAAAATTTGATATTCTTACCCTAAGAAAGAAGCAGTTAGCCTTGCACAGGAAAGGGACAGCCAGATCTAAAGAAAAGTTGCTTTTCTGTTGCTAATGGAGTTGAAATTTTATTACCTGCATTCTCCTGCTCTTTGTCTCTAGACCTTGCATGGCCAGTAAGAGGAATGGCCTCTATACCGAAATCCCTCAATGATCTCTTAATGGACAACATCTCAGACAGAAAGTAGGCCTGTGACTTTCACAACATCCCCGTTTTGATCCTATATGATTTTTAATATCTTTGCCTGACAAAGAATCCAGTGAAGCTTCTGAAGCTTGCAGAATGTATTTTGTTCTTTGGAGAGCTAACACTGCTCGTGGATTTTGGATTTGCTTGTATTTTGATGCATATCCAACACACCTACTCCCAAATATATATATTTTTTTCCTGAAGATTAATGGTTCAGGCAAAACCTTCTGACCACCATTGGTCTTCCACAAGGCCTGCCTCTGATGACCGCAGACCCTCCATCTTTCCAAAGAGCAATGTTGAAGTCAAGCCAAGACCTCATTTTCCCCCTAGAAGAGGCAGAGAGTCAGAGTTAATTAAGATAACGAGAAGCAAAGAGCGACAATAATTAAAAAATGTGGCATTGTCTTCTGAGACGTGCGGGAAGGAGAAAATGAAGAGAAGTGTTGTTGTGGAGGTGGTGATGATAATCCAGCCCTCAGACTTGCTGATCACAGAAAAGAGGAACCAACTTTCCCCAAAATATTAACTGCTCAGTCATTCATCTGCTTCCTCATTTCTTCTGTGGGGTCTTCAAAGGCCTTTGCCTTCCCTTTATAGACTTTTGTTTGCATTAAGTGGACAGATCCATCTGAGGGGGGCATGCAACGTGCTCTCAGTCTCCAGGAATTCCACCTTGAAATCTATTTCCCAGGTAAAAGCATCTCAGTTGCACTGCATCACAGACCTTGTAGTCTTTGAGTATATTCCATGGACTGAGCCACACGAGGGAATGTGCTACTCACTTTTCTCCCTGGAACTCCATCTTAAAAGGCATTTACCTGGTTGAGAGCAACGAACGTCACAGTTGTGCTGTATCATGGATCTTGTAGTCTTTAAGTACATTAAACAGACTGTGCCACAGGAGGGGAATATACAACTCACTTCCCTCCCTGGACTTCATCTTTAAAGCCATCTTCCAAGTTGAAAGCAATGAGCATCACAACTGCACTGCATCATGGATGTTGTAGTCTTAAGGACACGCTCAATTCTTGTGCGTCTTGCTTCAAGAGTGTAGATCATTGCTGTTACGCTAAAACATACTGACACACTTCACCGACGTATAATGCTCAATTATACATTAACAAGGACAAATAATGAAAAGAAGAACAAGGAAGGGAGAAAATCTGGAGCAAATTGATGATTTGAGCTCAATAGGTCTGTTTCAGGAATTTAGATGCGGCTCCGTGTGTCATACCTTACTTGGAAGCTGCATTCTGTGAAGCATTAGTGGTGGCAATCCCGGGGGCCACAAATACAGAGGCAAGGGCCACACGTGTCGCGCAGGCCGCAGACCATGCGTCTCCCATTCATGGTGCAAGACCTTCTTACGTCTCACTGAAACCTTCCAACTTTCCTCCTTTCAACTAGGATGGCATCTTTAATCCCCACCAGAAGCTGCTGCCGACAAATGTTCCCGATTAATTCTCCTCTTCCCTCCTCCTCTTTTTAGAAACTTTTAATTAGGACCCGATACTGTGCCATTATTAGTATTTGTTATTAAGTGTTAATATCTTGCTCGCTCACTCTCTGTCTCTAATACGCCCATGCGCCATCTCCTTCCCTTTCCCTGCTTCCCGGGCTTTGTTTTAATTGTTATATTTTTTCATCAGTGATCAGCCGAGCTTCCCTAATGATCTCAACTCATTTAAAGGGTTTATAACTCCAATGCAGAACTCCAATAAAAAAAAGAGAGAAGCAACAGACTTGCTGGGAATCCCCTAAGGGGATTCAGCATCTAGAACACAATAAACTAATTTACTATTGCTGGCTCTCCCCTATCCCTCCCTATGCCTTCCTAACCCCCACTGCCTATTATATTATTTTGTGCAAATCCAAATCCTATTGGAATAAATAAATAAAAAAAGACACACAGACTCACCCCTCCCCTCCTTCTTCCTCCATTTTGTGAAGACCAAGACGATGCTGAGGGCTTGATTCTATACCATAGAAAGGGAAGTTCCGTAATAAGAAACTATGTTTGTGCAGGGATCCCAACTTGGTGTCAAAAAGTTACGTTTCTTTGGACTACAATACGCACTCCCATACCTTGATATGGTTTAATTGGAGAAATATGATTTAATTGCCAAAAATTGGCTTTAATATGAGTTGTACCCTGATATGACTGAAAGGCTATACTGGGCAAGAAGAGGAAGGTGACCGAACATGGATGCTGCAAATTAGATCAGAAGCCCCCTCTAGATGTAGCCAGGTCATAGTCAGGAAATCACCTGGTATCTAGAGATAATAGGCTGAAGCTAGCCTCAATGTCTCTGCCTTTTAGGACAATAGTGACCACGAGATTCCCACCAAACCATTGATTGTCTTACCTCCCTTTCCTTTGACTTGCAAACTTCCCTATTGTCCTAATCCATTTTTTTTTTTGGCATGTTCTTTCCAATCCTAAAATTTGCGCTTCTTTTAGCAGTTCTGCTCTAAGCAGGACTTGTGATAGGAACTGGGCTTTTGTGTGTATGTGTGGCATGGAAAAAAGGTGGATTTCCTTAACAACATACATTGGCATGGTCTATTCCTTTCATCATCCAAAGCATTTTTGATGGTTTGCTCTTGATTGTCCAATAAAGACCCATTAGCTTTACAAAAGGCCTGCTCTTGGCAAGGAGGAAAGCTGCTAGAAATATCTGGTTGATATGGGTCAACACAGATGTATATATTCTTTGATAGTACATGGAGGCACAGCTGCCAGGACAACCACAATGCTAGTCTGTGCTCAAAGGTGGCTCTTTTGCTTCAGGATGGTGAATTCATGCTGGGTTCTACCAGATCCACTTTGGATTTCATAGGAGCTATCCAAGGTGCTGAACTTATGTTGTGAATAGGTTTCAGCACATTGGCGAGTGCTGTTAGCTCCCATACTAACCAGAATGACTCCCATAAAAGGCCAATTAGATCCATCATCTCAAAGCAACCAACCAGTTACATCTGCCCGCAGCTGTCTGCTCTTCAACATTTTCCACTGCACCGCAGTTGGCAGGATAGCTGCATCTCTTTGAATGAAGTAGCTGATTTCTGGTAGTGAGAGCAAGGGCTAAAACAAGACACGTCAGCAATTTCTGAGGTTGAGAAGGGTTCTGTATTTTTTCCAGCATCGTCCAGAACCTGTAAGCTGCTGTCAATCCCAGATGGTGATGTGATGCTTCCTCAGCCCCCGTGTCACACATTTTGCTGCTGATTTGAAACCCCACGATTCACATTAAATTCGCCCCTTTGTGAAAATACACTTCTAATCGAGCAGACGGTGACCAATTTTGGTGTGAGAAACTGCTCCAAGGAAATTAATTACCTGCTGGGCACAATCTCTTTCTGTTGGCATGAGTGCAAGTGGCGTCCTTGAGAGATGACCTCACTGTGAATTGGAAGGCAGAGCTACAATTCACCTTGAAAGTCATTGGGTAAAATATGCAGTGGGACCAAACAATAATTCACTCAGTGGGGCCACCAGGGCAATTCCATGGGGACAGTGTGAATCCCACTCAATGGAAGGAACAAGGGAACCCTAGAAACCTTGGTACTGGCTTGCCAGATTTCATAAGATCATCGATCACTGTGGAAGTGGCCACAAGGGCTATCATCACACCCACCCTCATTATGTGATTAGGTAATGTTGTGTTGATGACTGGCCTATTTCTTGGATTTGTGATGGTGAGTTCCTTCTTATGGTTGTCCACAGACCTCACTGGATCTCTAGTTGAAATCATGACATAGTGTGTAGGTGCACAATGCTCCTATCCCGTCCAAGCTAAACAGGTTCAGTTCTTGCCAGGTTCACGGAGGGGAGACACTTTGGAAATCTATATATTTCAACTTGAGTTCCCTAAAGGCTGGAAGAAAGGAAAGGAAAACATGGATGGGCATGAATGGACCTATGATCGTCAAAGTGTTATATTGTCAGCTCTTCACAGAATCATAGAATTGGAAGAGACCACAAGGCCCATCAAGGCCAACCCCCTTCTGCCATGCAGGAATACACCATCAAAGCATTCCCAACAGATGGCCATCCAACCTCTGTTTAAACACCTCCAAAGAAGGCGATTCTACCACACTCCCAGACAGTGCATTCCACTGTCAAACTGCTTTTACCATCAGGAAATTCTTCTGAATATTTAAGGGAAATCTCTTTTCCTGAAGTTTGAAGCCACTGCTTCACATCCCAGCCTCTGGAACAGCAGAAAACAGGCTTGGTCCATCCTCCATATGACATCCCTTCAAATATTTAAACATGGCTATCATGTCACCTCTTAACCTTCTCTTCTCCAGGCTAAACATACCCACCTCCCTAAGCCACTCCTCATAGGGCTTCGTGGTTTCCAGCCTTCTACCATCTTGCTTACACTCCTCTGGCCAACTGTACAATACGTTGTAATGTTACACTGCCATGAAATCAGATTAGAACCACCAGGGAGCTTCAGGGAGCTTCTGCCTAAGCATGCAGCACTGTTTAGAAGCTGTGAGGCAACAGTATGCACCATCATGTTTCTCAGGAAAACCAGATCTAAACAATGAATGTGACATGCCCGGTTCCTTCTCCTGGGCTTAGCGCCAGCCTCCCAATTGCTCAGACTTGGCCGTGGGCTGTGCAAATGCCAACTGGAAGAAATACGGCCCCATTATGATGTGGGATCAATAATTCATACATTCGGTCAATGCAATGGAGAGGGAAGGCAGCAAAATCCTTCAAACTGACCATCCTTCAAATAGTTATTTCCATGGCTTGTTCCATGGTGTTCCTTATGATTTCTTCCTCAATGGTACGTGGACTCAAGAGACCAGCAGGGAATGATCAGCATTTTATTTCCTTTCATTTCAGCCACGGGATGATCAGAATTTGCCAGTATCTGTATGTGGGAGAAAGGGAAACACACAGATTTGCCCAATGCTAGTCAGAACAAGGTTTTCCCGTGTGTATTACCTCTAATACTTTGGTGTTTCAATTCAAGGTGCTGGACAATCATGTGAAGTCTCCCCCCCCCCCAAGCAAACCAATCTATCCACACTTCCCAGAGTAATGTGTGAACTGGAATTCAACACTCCTTCATTTGGGCACACCAGGTCCATATTTGGTTTCAGTTTGGGGAAAGTTTTCTCAAGACGGCAACCGAATGAAGATCTCTGCCATTCCACAGCAGCTCATGGCTTCTGAGTCACTGGGGTGATTGTTCCTACTTTGGGCTTTACTTTGAACTGTATATGAGCTGTTCAAAACGCTGAACCTATTTTTTTAGTGGGGAGAATCATAGAATCTTTGACTTGGAAGAGACCACAAAGACCATTGACTCCAACCCTCTGCCATGCAAGAATACACCACCAAAGCTTTCCCTTCAGATGACCACTCAACCTCTATTTAAAACCCTTCAAGGAGACTCCACCACACTCCAGGAAGGCAGTGTATTCCACTGTCAAACTGCTCTTACCATCAGGAAGTTTTTCCTCATGTTTAGATGGAATCTTTTTTCCTTAAGTTAGAGGCCATTGCTCCATATCCTAGCCTCTGGAGCAGCAGAAAACAGGCTTCCTCCATCCTCCATATGACATCCCTTCAATGATTTAAACCGCTATCATGTTGCCTCTTAAACTTCTCTTGTTCAGCATACCCAACTCCCTAAGCTACTCCTCACAGGACTTCGTGGTTTCCAGGCCTTTGGTCACCCTCCTCTGGACACCTTCCATCTTGTCAATATCCTTCCTGAACTGTGTGTCCAGAACTGAACATAGTATTCCAAGTGGGGTCTGGCCAAAGAAGAATACAGAGGTACCGTCACTTTTCTTGACCTAGACACCGTATTCCTATTGATGCAGGCCAGAATTGCGTTGGCTTTCTTAGCTGCTGCATCACACTGCTGACCCATGTTCAGCTTGAGGTCTACTAAGACTCCAAGATCCTTTTCACATGGGGAGAATACCTTGGAAAGCTCTGTTAAACTTCAGACCAAAGAAGTGCTTTCCACCACCTCCCAAGCCATGACTCCATCCAACCAGGTATCTACGGGACAGCTCTTCAAATATTTGAGGATGGCCATTTTTTAAGAAGCCTCTCTCCTTCGAGGAACATCAGAAGAAGATTACCCACCTCTTTTTTAGGTGGAGGAATCATATAACATCGCCAGGTTTCAGAAACTTCACAGGCAGCTATGTCACTGAGGGTTTCTTTTTTGTGCCTTCAACGGTCAGGGAAGAAACAGCCTGCATTTAAATGAGATGAAGGAAAGCTCCTCTTGCAAATGAAGCGATTTCATTTGCCCATTACGCTTCCATCATCCTCCCACCCTTGTGCCTTCTAGCAAAGGCTGTTACACAACCCAGAATGAATAGTCAAGTAGAGCAGCAGAGACACTCGCTGCAACAGGGAGAATCTAGGAAGAGGAAAGTGATGGCAATTGCATGAGGAATGAAATGAAATAATATGTCATTTTCCTAGACATAATGGGTCTATCTGCTTTCATTATGAGTGTATCAGCATGGGGAGGGGAGAATATGCCCTGACATGTGAAGAAATTGTTGGTACTCTTACAAACATTTATATATTCATTTAAGGAAGGTTCAAGGTTGTTTATTGATGTATCCACCGGGCCTATTGGGACATTGTCGTTGGGCCATGGTTCTCTACAAATGGTTTCTCTTATGACTCCAACGTATTGGGTCAGATCCAAACCAGTTAAACTGGGATCCATGGGATGTCTGTTAGATCTAATTTGGCCAAATCAACTTATCTGAAATGAGGTCTTTGAGAAGAATTCTGTGGACTGCTAAAAAGACAAATGAGTGTCTCGTACAGCAAATCAAGTCTAGAAGCCAAAATGACAAAACAGGGACTCTTGTGCTTTGGACATATCATGAAATGGCGTGATTGATTAGGAAAAAAGAACAACAATGCTTAATTAGATGGAAAGCAGTAGGAAAAAAGGGAGACTGCATTACAGGTAGATTGATTCAATCAAAAAAGCCATGGCCCTGAGTTTCCAAGGCCAGAACACAGTTGATGAGAAGGTGTCTTGGAAGTCTCTCATTTATAGGGTCACCATAAGTCAAAGCTGACTTGACGACAATTAACATCAAGACCTTGGCAAAATAGATTTCAACGGATCTATTCTCAGCTGTATGACTGAGGCCATTTCCGGACTACACTGTTATAGTGCAATTATTCCACTTTCAACCTCCTATGGAATCCTGGGCTTTGCAGTTTAGGGAGCGGCATTTAGAATTCTCAGCCAGAGAACACTTTGGCTGCAGTAAACGACGAACCCCAGAATTCCACAGGATGTTGAAAGTGGAATAATTGCACTATAACAGTGTAGTGCGGAAATGTCCTAAGTCTGGATCCTGTACATTTTTTTGATTGTGCAGGAAACATGTCAGAATCAAGTAAGTGAAGCCTGACGTTGACTTAATCACTGGCCAGCTTGGAAACTTTACTGGACTGGACATATCTTTTCAGTCTTGATCTCACTGAGATCATAGATCAGACAGGTTTCTCGGTAAGATTACGGTGTGAGGGTGTCTCAAGAAGTTCACTTTGTAGGAGGAAAGCTGTACACATTTCCCCAAAGTTTAAGTGTGCATTTTCCCCTATTACTTTACATTGCTGTGGTCCAATTTTGTGCTCATTTCCCCCCCAAAATACACCACTGGAACCTTGTTGGTTAGACTCAACTACAGTAGAGCCATTGAAGGGTGAGCAAACACAAGGGGGTAAATTTAATTCATTGAAAGGCTCTATTCTAGGCAGGACTAATAATATTATTGGTTTTGAACCCAATATGCAACCCAAAGCAGCTAGGATTTAGGTTGTTGTGACACTTAACTTTAGCATGCACATTTTGGTGAGCATTTTCCACTAGATGAGGCGCCTCATAACGTGTGCAGAAATGCAGATGTAGGACACAAGTCTATCTCCTCTCGCTTAAGCTTTGGTGGGGTGTAAAGTGGGTCAATCTGTACAAACTGATGGATGAAATCCATTTCTCGTCCACCCCTACAATGGCAAGGGGATAATTCACAGCTCGTGTCTTACCACAGGAGCATAAAGGAAGACATTTAGGAACGTTTCAGGCTTTTTTGTACTCTCGTCGAGTCCATAAAGGTATTTTAATCTGTGTACTTGTGTACTCATGTGCACCCAGACAAACAAATTCCATTAGCCCCATTCCACTTCTGCTCTGAAAGGCGAGGCATTGCTCAATGCCAAAATATGAAGGTCATCGCATGCACAAACCCACACGGATAGATACTGTCTCTCTCTCTCTCTCTCGCACACACACACACACTGTCTGCACATGCAATGCACAGGCGCTCACTCAGCCACAGCACTGTTGTCAACCATGCTCCCCAAATGTGCTGCTAATGGCATCATTACTGCTCGGCTCCAGATTGCAAACAGATGCTCTTGATAAACTTCATAGCAGAGGAAACACTCAAGGAAATGAAGCAGAAATCTTGAAGGGGAAGCGATAGCTGGCAGAGATAAGAGAGTCTGAAACAGTTTTTGGAATGGCCCCAGAACCCTAACTATGGGACAAAGGGTTATGAAGTCGTACTAGAGAAAAAAACAGTGGTTGCCTAATTAAAAACAAAAAAATGAAGCAAAATTAAGCAGCGGCGGAGCTTGGAGTGTGTGGAGGGGGTGCCGGGTGCCGGGCGACTATGGCACGAGGGGCGGGGCCACGGTGCATAGGGCCACGGCCAGGGCATGCGGGGGCATGGCTATGGGTCAGGACACCCCAAAAACATTGCCACTCCGGGGGTGAATTGCCCCCCCCCGCACCCACGTTCCTATGCGACTGAAATTAAATCTCGTAGAGATATATGCATACCACATTAGGAATGTGTCCTGTGATCAATAATACAGTGTAGCTAGGCTCCGCAGCTGGAGTTCTGGGACATTATAACTTAAGATGCAAAGACGCTACAGTAAAATGAGGGGTTTTCTTTTTTTTCTTGAACTCAGAAAACCCTGTTGGGAAGAATAATGCAGCTGCAAGATTTGGGCACAATATTCTTCCTTTCAGTCGCATAGGGACGGGGGGTGATGGGGGTGGTTTGCCCCAGGCTGCAATGTTTTTGGGGTGTCCCGGCCCTGGCCAAGTCCCCACGTGCCCTGGCCACACCCCCACACACTGCGGCCAGGCCCCTCCACACAGCGACCACACTTCTGTGCCGTAACCCCACCCGCATCCCCCTCCACACATCCCAAAATATTTCTGTGGGTTTGTGCTGTGCAGAAGCACCTCTGTTTCTTTTGTACAGATAAACCACGTCTTGCACAGAAAACATGTTTTTTTGGGGGGGAGCAAAATAAAAGTGTATTTTTGGGGAAACCCCCCCAACACAAAACTAAAATCCTAAATTTGGCACTTTTTTTTAATCGCTGCTGTGGGAATGCATGCCTCTCAGAGATAAGAGATGATGCTTACCACAGCATAGCCACCGCCGGTTTGTCAAAGTCAAAGAGACTTTTCCTGAGAAGACAGACTCAACGTGGAAAACAATTACGGGGCAGCAGGAGTAATGGAGTGACGGTTTGACAGTGGCAGAGGCTTTCCTGGAGACAACAGTAGTGGTACGATACCTTACTTTTAGTACCGGGCAGAAGAGGGCAATGGGAAACAAGTCTTGGTTGAGTTTTATCTTGAAAACCCCATGATGGTGAGACAATCCAAAACCAAGTGACAGTGCTGGAAGCCACAGCCTGAATTTTGCAAGACCAGAGCAAGGTTGTTGATGGCCTGGACTCTTAGAGAGCTCTCAATCCAAGGATCACCATAAATAGCAATCGGTCTGATGTCAAATAGCTATGACAACAACCATTTCTTCACAGAATAACTCCCCAGATCACAGATAGGTGATTCTCACAGGCATAGTGTGTAGAAATATTCATTTTCTCCTACAGTAGGGAGCAAACCACTGAAATGATTCATTCTTGAATGTGAGGATCACATCTCTACTCTAGAGACACGCAAACTGCGCTCCACCTCAGATAGCAGGAAGGAAAGTTTTGAAACTTTGACCCATCTCTGTGAACTGAAATAATGACTATTGAACCCAAGGGCACCTTCTCATCCCTGGCTTCCCCCTCTATCCCCAGTCATTTCAAACAAATCCATATATGGCAGCAAAGAGTGCAAAAAATTTGGAAGAAGAGTAGGGAAGGTTGCCTTATGAGGGTTTCCTTCTCTACCGGTGGTGGGTAGTAACTTCCACGTCAATGAAGCAGTCAATCCACTCCCAGTTTTGCATAGCTTTAAAGCAGCTTTCCAAAGTTTCAGCATCATGAAGAGCTCCTTTAAAAGCCGGAGTGGATTCACAGCCTCAGTGGCATGGGGTCTACTAGTTTCCCCCCGCTTTCTTCCTAGTGATAGAAGGAACTGAGCCCTCTTTGCCATTTCTTTCCTATCGAGCATTTTCCATTTCAACATTTCCACAAACTCAATTCTGAGTCAGGCAGCAACTTCACGGCTCAGGAGAGAATGGCAGTGCTATTAGCTATCCAGTGAAGAAAAGAAAAAAAAAGTGGGGAAAGATTTTTTTTCAGTGCCTGTGATTGTGTGTGTGTGTGTGTGTGTGTGTGTGTGTGTGTTGTCAGAATGGCTTGAAGGCCAAGGAGAGAATGGATCAACCTTGAAACAAAGGAGAGAGCAGAGGGTTGAGGACAGAGTGGCAATGTGTAATGGGATGGAAAAGAAAAGAAGAGAGAAAATGAGATGGAAAAATAGAGATGTACGACATGGGAGAATTTCACCAAAATGAGGTTGTCATCAAATCCACTGTAGGCAGAGAACAGGGGAAAAAAATATTCCCTCCTGAAATCATCACCGGGTTCTTCTATTGTTGCTATCTTTTTCGCTTCCTTCTTTCAATCTCCCTTCCTCCTCAGGTCTAGATTACTTCCTTTGTCAAGATTCTTGCTCTGAGGTCTCTGTTTCTACCTTTAATGGGCAAAATCAGATTTACAGAGATAGCCTCTCAGTCCAAATAAAAGAAAATAAAATCCTTCTCCCAGCCAAAAGAAGTACACTTTAACAACAATGCAAAATCATGGTTTAAAGACACAAAGAGATAGCCTCAAATAGTCTCAAGATCAAAATGCAAAGCCAAGAAACAACAGCGTATCTTCAGATAGTCTTGAGATCATAATTCCAAAGGACTAGCCACACTCCTAGCCCCAACTTGTAAAGATAAAGGATGCTATGTCACTTTGGATATTAACCAGTATGGGTTTTTATGGGTGATCATTCCCTTCAGCACAAAAGAGAGGGAGAAGATGGCAACCAAAAAGGTGTAGCTACAGCAGAGAAACCAAATTATTGAGTATTAGAGATCAAACATACAGAAGGAGGGGAGGGCAATTTCTAAGGAGGAACCCCAGAGTCTGTGTGGTGGTCCTCTTCAGGTCTTTGGGGAAGAAAGTACAGCTTTTGCTCAATTATAGAAAAAAGTGCTCTTATTATTATCCTGGTTTCACCGTCTACTAGGTGTCATCCAGATGTTTCTTAAGAAGCTCCTCCAACAGAACAAAGAGGCAATGGCCATCTCCTGTTCCTGTTGCCTGGAGACTAGTGTTCATAGTAAGTATGAACCTTGAGGTGATATGTCGCCATGATGACCAATATCTGTCTACAGCTTTATCTTCCATTTGTCCTCACTTTCCCTGCTGCTCATCCCATCTCTGTTGTCCTCACCAACTTCCCTCCTCTCATTCGTCATAAAAACAGGGCACGGTATCATGCAGACTTTATCGGACTGGTGCTTCCAGTGTCCCTCACTCTTGCCTATGCTGGCTAGCACAGCTGGGATTTGCAGTCCAAGAACATCCGGAAATCTGCATGACTCCCACAAGATTCAGACTTGCACATCAGTGTGTTCCATATTCTCTCACCTCGCCTTTGTCTTTCCTCCGCTTTTCCTAAATCTTTTTCTTCTTCACTCCAAGCTTCATGCAGTATGCTTGATTAGTGTGATTTCTGCTAACTGCTTGGCCAGGGTCAAGCTGTGTTCTCCATTATCTGTCTTATTGCAAAACAGCCTCTGTATATGAGAAGCTCCATTAGTACATATTGATGCAAGGCAGGATTTGGGGGTGTGCATAGATTACCCAGAGGCATCAAACTACAGAAATGACAAACAGCCCACTGAGTACCAAGTCCCGTGTTAATATAAGCGTGTAGATTTGGTAGGAGGGGAAATGAGTGGTGGATACTTTTCTGGATCCTAAGAGACCACAACGGAGGAGAGAGAAAGGGGGATATTAACCCTCTGAATTTGAGGTACCACTTTCAGAACTCCCATAGAGTTGCGCCCATATGTCTCAGCAGATGTTTTTCCTGGGAAATTTTCCAAGATGCTTCTTTTTCTCCTTGAATACAACTCCCCACTGGAAAACACTTTGCAGAATTTTCTCTGAATGTTTAGAGAAACTTTTTGTTTTTAGAATAGAAGGTTTGTAGCCCTCCAGATCTTGATGAACTGCTGTACCCATCATTCATCTTCACTGAACATGAGGCAAGAGCTGATGGGCATTGGAGCCCAGCAACATGGAGTTGTTACAAATCCCCCAACCCCAATGTGGAGACTGCAGCTTAACAGCTTGGAAGAAAGAGGAGAAGTTCATGACCCACCCTCAAACCTAGAGCCGAGGTGGTCGTAAGGTGTCATATGGGAAGGGATCTGTGTTCCTCTGCATCACCATTCTTTTCCTACTACATAAAGTATGACTCACTGGTTTTGTTTCATGTGCAGACAGCATGGATAAACAAAAAGAAATATGTTTTACCTTCTGTTTAGGCCTGAGCATCTTCTCTGAATTCTAATTGGATCCATCACCAAACTTGACAACTATATTTTAAGGTCTGGAAATGCTTCAGTGAAACTGCAGGCAAGCCCTTTTTCTAAGACCCTGGAATCCATGGAGGACAACCCCAGCCCAGTGTCTGTCATGTCAATGGGGTGTTGAGTCTGATCTGAGTCTTAGTCTTGAGCTATCCAAGGCTTGTGAAACCACAAAGAAATAGAACAACAAAAATAGATGGAAAGTAAAATATAGGAGTGGTACTGAGGGGTGGAATACAGAGCAGAGCAAACCCATAGAACAAGAAAAGAGTAGAAGAAGATGAATACAGGAAAAGTGGATCTGGAGAACGGAATGCAAAGCACAGCATGGAACCACAAAGGAATCCGAGAACAGAAATACAAAGAAAGTGGAATATAGAAGCGACGTTGTGGAATGAGGTGCAAAGCAAAGCCATCCTATAAAACAAGCAAGGAACAGAAAGGTAGAAAAAAACGTGGGATGTGGAAGTGGGATTGAGGAAGAGAAGGCAAAGTAAAGCAAGAACAAAAATACAGAAACACAGGCATGGAATGCAAGTTCAAGCATGACATGGGAATGAAAGAAGGATTACAGAAGTGGAAGGCAGAGAAGAGCAACCCTGTGGAACAACAAACATACAGAAGAATAGGTTGCTTCTTCTTAGCTAAAGTTGCAACTCCTTCCTCATCACTGTTTTCGTCAATGCTAAGTGGCCACCGCTATCGCTTCTGGCAAAAGACAGTGATTTCCTCTTGTGCCTGACGAAGAGCTCCTAGACGGAGGAAAGGAGAAAATGGCTTTATTTCCCTATTCCCTTTCATTTTCCTACCCAGAATAGCCCATGGGTTGCTGATCTCCTTATTGCCAGACTTGGCTGTTTCAAAAGGGAATGGGATGACAAGCATACGAGGGAATGAGAAATGAAAAAGCTGCTTTCCCAAGTGCCCAGACTGATCTCTGCTTCATAATTGAAAGATTGGGGTATTCAAGGGACACAGTAGGCCTTCAGGAACAGCACAATCATTTCTGCAAATGGTAATTTCAGCATTCAGTCCATCATATCCATAAACCTAATGTGCCTGAGCTCGACATGACTTATAGTAAATTTCTCCTCCCAGGGGGTTTCATGCCACTTTGATGCAATGCTAGGAAACACAGAGCAGCGGAAATGCGAGGGATTCTTCTGCTCACTCTCTCTGTCATGCTCCGCCGTGAGCTGCTGATGGGGGAAAAAAACCCCAGTCTGATTACGACAGATTTCGAAAGAATTAAATGGAAGAGCCACACTGTCCTGACAAAGACACCATTCCCATTCCAGCAGAGCTCTTCGCTTGCCTTGTACTCACTACTGAACACGGCAAATCTTCTCAGTAAATAAAGACGTGTCACTTCATCTCAACACGTCGCTGCCGTTGGAAGTGCTAATCCCCCAGGAAGTATGCTCCAAATGTTTCCTTTGCATTATAGATGCACTCCTTGGATGCTTCGTCTCATGAACTTGTCAGAAGCAGAGAACGCAAAGAAGGGCTGGTATTCTCTTGGTGGCATACACAGGCGCAAGTCCACCTTAGGCTTTGTTACTGATGTCATTGTTGTGTGCCTTAAAGTTGTTTCCAACTTACAGCAGCCATAAGACCAGCCTATCATGGTGTTTTCTGGAGCTGAACATGTGACTCAGCCAATGTCATCAGGTAGGTTTCCATGGCCGAGCGGGAAATTGAACTCTCATCTCCAGGGTCATGGTCCAATGCTCAAACCACTAACCACACTGGCTCTAACCTTACACTTAGGTATATCTTGTCTTTCATCATTGCCATCAATTGGTATTTTCTTCCATTCTCTGCAGCAACCCAAACTGTCCCCATCAACTCACCATCAAGTCCCCACAGCCTCTTCAGTACCTCCCCATGACTTGTGCAGGGTGTGTGTTTGAGAAGATCAGAGGAGTGTCTGGCTATAGCAGATCTTGGTGGATGATGTAAACATTTTGTGTCTAGCTATAGGGACACAGCCAGGCGATTCTCTGATCCTCTGAACGGGTGTGTAGAAAGGCTTTGGTAGTTCAGTGGTGAGTTGGGGTGGGGTTGAATGAGCTGATGTAGCACAGTTCTGTATGAGGAACTTTTGCAATATGTCAAGGTGGACTACTGGGGGAAGCTGAGAGGCATATTAGCCACCTAGGTGACCTTGAGGCCCCACCACAACTCCCATTATGGAGATCAAAATTATCCACAGGGCTTGATCTTGTATCATAGGAAACTCAATGGAAACTCAACTTGGAACAGGAGCATCATTTAATGAGAGGGCTTATACAAATTATCTTTTCAAACTGTAAGTCTGAGAATCCCACAGTTACAGGTCTGAGTCTTATTGGCAGTTCCAACACAGTAGACCCAGCATACCTTCACATCACTGCGCAGCCATGGGTATGACGTTGCTTGTACAACTCTATGGCTATTCCACATCAATGTCCCACCACTTGCTTAGCAAAACTTGTGTGTGCACAAGGTGCCAGATGAATTCTTGCCAACACCACAGCAGTTAGAAGCCAGCTATGGCCACTTTAGGCAAAGCCGGGGTTGCTTCCTCTTCTGATTTCCCTAGAGTTTATGATTGACTGTGAAACTTTTCCCCTGCCACCCTCAAACTTATCCTTTTTATGTTTCAAGATACGCTCCCTCATACCCCTGCTTCCTCTTGCATGAAAATTTCAGGCATGATCAAAAACTAACGATCTGTGTTGGATGTTGCAGCTGGACCTAGGAACTGAAGGCATTCAAAGTGTCTCTCCGGACAATAGCCAGG
Source organism: Cyclura pinguis (assembly GCA_030412105.1). Classification (NCBI taxonomy): domain Eukaryota; kingdom Metazoa; phylum Chordata; class Lepidosauria; order Squamata; family Iguanidae; genus Cyclura; species Cyclura pinguis. The sequence continues at coordinate 3,944,054 of CM059613.1, forward strand.
AATGCAGAACCTTGTTGGAAGCACTTCCTTTTAGCTCCCACCACCTTGTTGTTCTCTGGAAAGCCTGTCACCTCACCTTTCCACCACTAATTAAATGAACTGGAGTCCACACAGGTTAAGTGCTAGGAATGAACCCATAATTTTCCTTCCGATTATGCCTCCGTGCAGGTTGTCTCTGCTGGGTCACCAGGCATCTTCCCGCATGACCTGCTCCCCCTTCTCTTATCCATCCAGGCATTAGCCAGAAGCAGAGGAGAACCTGGAAGGAAGGAGAGAGGAGAATTAATGTGGCAGGAAACCCATTTGTCAGTGGGTTTTGTGCCATGTGATAGATCTTGTTACTGATTGCAAAGCTAGCACTCCGTGTCAAACAGCCTCTTGAAATCCCATCCCCTCATGTGCGGTCAATAAATTGAAGGGAACGTCTCAGCACATTTTCTCCCAGTGGAGGAGAGAGTATCTCATAGGTTTTCTTTTTTTGGGGGTGCACACCTTTAGCACTGGTACGTAGGATTGCCCAGTTAGTATCATGCAGGTCGTGATATGCCAAGGCCAAACTCAGAGACCAAGGGACAGCCTTAAGCGATCTCACAGGGGAGTGACTTGTGGTGATATCATCAAGCATGACATGTTAAGTATCAGCCAAAATTGCTCAGAATATGCCATTCAGTTTTTATTTTTTTAATAAATGAAATATAATAGAGGAAGCGACGTGCACATGTTTCAATGCAGTGCTTTCACCCTGAGATTCTTCTATGTGATGGTGATATTCTGAGCTAGGTCCTGAGATCTAGGAAATTTAGTGCTACAGCTCCTTCCTTCCTTCCTTCCTTCCTTCCTTCCTTCCTTCCTTCCTTCCTTCCTTCCTTCCTTCCTTCCTTCCTTCCTTCCTTCCTTCCAGATCTTTTTTTTTCTCGGGCAAGGACTGTATGAAATCAGCTACTTTATTTGTAGCTTGTCTACTGTTTTGTATTCTCCAAAACTTTCCTATGTTTTTAGGATGAGTGTTGGTTACCTTAAGGGTAGAAGGATGATTGTGATTGATACCGCTAGTCGTGGCTCACATGTCAGTTGGGCAATGAATCCATCGCCGATTTTAGTCCAAAATTATCCAAGTTGCTGAACCACCATTGCTCCGGCCTCTGAGAGAGAGAAGAGTAACCAGACATTGCTTCATTTTGCTTTGGCTTCAGCAGTTGGATCAGAGACTCTCTCTCCATCTTCCAACCACTGTTGTCCAAGTCCTAGAAGGAGAGAAAGCATCCAGGCCCAGCTCCATCATGCCTGGGTCCCAATGGCTGGCAAGATCCTCTCTGACCATGTTTCAACTGCCATAACTGTGGTCTCTGATAGGGAAAGAGACCAGCCAGGAACTGCTGAACTTAATTCACTACCTCACCGTCACTCCATTTTCCTTATGTGCCATGTCTTAATTAGATTGTGAGACGGAGAGCAGGGAACTGTCAAATTAATGATTTGTAAGCCATCTTAGAAGTATTTTTGACTGCAGGGCAGGATATCAGTATGCTAAATAAACCAATAAATACTTTTCTGGTAGGGCTGAGCGTGCTGGATGATTCCTTTAAAGGTCAGACCAAAGCTCGGAGGAGATATACCACCCTGTATGGTGGCCACAGTTGCCTCTGACCATAACAAAATGGCAGAAAATATTTGATAACAAAATGGTGGTGAGCACATGGAAGAGGTAGAGAAAAAACGTCAGAAAGTTTTTGGGTGCAGGGAACCTTTTTGAGAAATGGCTCTATGCTTTTTCCAGAACCTAGTGGAAGGAACTGGCTAAACAATAACAACAGCAGCAAAGGTAAAGATAAAGTATAAATTTACATCTCATATGCACTCAGCTCTTTAAGACCAGTACCTCCAAAGCATCTGCTAAAAATTAAAATAAACTCAAATGTTTGCATATTAAGATCCACTCATAGCTCATGGCTTCTTCTTTTCTTTCCAAATCCTTGCTGTCGAAGGCAGGGACAACGGGGCAGGGAGGCTGTTCCTTAGAGGAAGGGTGTAGGGCCATGTTGAGGGCACAGAACTCTCACCCCTTGGTCTTTCAAATCTCACACTTCAATGTCACTTCCTTTTCTCCTCCCGGTCACTATAATTGCTTTTGGATTTTTGCTTGACTCTGTGAAATGGTGGGAGGGGGGAAGAAACACTTCCCCTCAAATATGGATCACAAGAAATTCTATAAGGAGAGAAATATAGAGTGAGGGAAGACCCCACTCTACAGAGTGATGTGGGAAGAGCCATTGCACAATCCAAGACCTCTGCAAGTTCATCGTCTCCCAAAGGATGGGACAAAGCAACACAGAGGTGGCAACAAAGGGGGAAACCCTACAAAACTCAAAGATGTACTTTGTGAGAACTCACACTTCTTTAGACTAACCTGGAAGAGACGAGAGAAGCAAAGCTGGAGTCCTTTCCTCCGTCTGCTGGCAATTATGTGATCACTCTGTCTTTTGGGAGTCTACCGTAGCCGCAAAGCTTCTCTTTGGTGTGCTACAGTCTACAAGAAATAGAGTTGCACACAGCCTCGGGGTTCCCTTGCTGAAATTGCTTTCATTTAGGGCGATTTATCAGCGCTTTTGCACCATTTTTCAACAACTCTCCTCAACAGTTCTGTGCTGTGCAAATACCGCCACAGATGGGAAAAGGGCAGAGACTGAGATCATAGCAAAAATAGGATTGAAATATACCAGCCTGGGTCACTCAGGAGTTGTGTTGATCTTTCCTGTTTTAATACACACACACATAGTGTTTTCCTCAGCTAGCAGCCAAGAAGGTAAACTTACTTGGAAGTTGCAAGCAGTAGAAACTATCAATAGTGTGAGCAACTTCTTCTAACTAATTACTTTTTGAGAAACAGATGTACAATGAAGCCATATATCACAAATAACACAGGGGCGGTTGTGGTCTCAGCACTGGACTACAACTCTGGAGACCAGGGTTCAATTCCTCGCTCAGCCATGGAAACCCACTGGGTGACCTTGGGTGTGTCACACACTCTCAGCCCCAGAAAATTCTATGTTTGATTAGCCTTAGGGTCACCATAAATCAGAAATGACTTGAAGGCCCACAACAACTACAACTTCCTCAAACTTCAAATCCTAGGATTCTATAAGGTGAAGCCATGGCAGTTAAAATGGAATTATGATGCTATAACTGTTTAGTGTGAAAAGGTCCCTACTCAGTAGGAACAGCTAGGTAATCTACATTTTATTGGTGGAGAAGAAAAGAAAACAGCAATAAGGATGGAAGGAAAATGTTGTATGCTGACAACCAGACAAGGTTCCCAGTTCTTCCAACAGAGTTTGAGGCAACGGACATGGGCAAAGTTCGCCATAGTTCATCAATCAGCTACCATTTATTGTTTCTGCAGTCTGAGTAATAAAGTCTGAGTGACTGTCCAAAGGGAGTATCCAGCAGCAAATTCAGTACACACGGCAAGGTTTCCAGGAACAGGAGTCAGAGAGCTGGGCACTGGAGGAGTTACTTCTACAAGCAAAAGCAGTTGTCTCCAACAGATTTCTCCCCATGCTATCCTTTGTGTTTATCAGCCAGCAGCCTCCCCTAGCTGTTTGCCTAATTGACACATCTGCTTTATTTAAACGCTCTGAGTCTTGTGGGGTCTCCTTTTCCATCTACGCTGGGCTGCTGTAAGTATAGCCCTATTCATGTCTCTGTGTTGTGGATGTTGGGGAAGGTCCTATCTGTGTTTGCACCTGAGCCCTGGGACTGGAAAATAATATTCTTGCTCCTCATGCATAAAGGGAACGTACTGACTATGTTCTCAGTGTATGATGACATCTGGAAAGAACATTGAGAAGATGGATTGCCTTGGTGATATTACAGCGCTTTAGCTCTCTGCAGAGCTTGAAAAATGCAAGGAATGTCTAATAAAACACACACGGCATTTCACAGACCCATAACACTAATACAACCTTACCCAAAAGTCCCCTCGGGCCATGCATCTGGGCAATAGCTCCTTATCTGTGATCCGGTAACTTTCGGGTGCTTAACCAAGGCTGGAAATCAATGAAAATGTTGTTTAAGTTCCTTGTTTTGGTAAGAACATATACCAGCATTGGTCAGAAACTTAATGGTGAACCCAAATAGAGTAGACCCACTGAGTTACTTGTTGAATAGTGAGTCAGTGGTCTAGATCCTGTTGGTTAGTCCCAACTCCAGCACAGCCAGGGAATCAACTGTTGAATGGTGAAGGCAACATAAAGGAAAGTCTAACTGGTTTAATGGGTCTACTGTAGTCAGGACACACCATTAAGATTTGGGCCCACACTAATTCCAGCCCCCTTCAGTTAATGGGTCTGTTCTAGTAGGAACTACCAGATGGCTTCAGGTCAGTGTCGACATATTTAGAATGGGAAGAACACAAAAGGTGACATTCTGTGCAGAAGTTATGAGATGATAAATCCAGCTTATAAGCTCATAACTGCTGCTTCAAGTTTGTGGCCATTAATGCCCAAAGATGACCCCCCCAGAACTACTTTTCCCATTGGCCATTGCCCCGTCAAAGGGTTTCAGAGATCCTGTAGCCCATCAACAACTGGAGGACTACAAATTCCCCATGTTGCCACACCTGATTCTTCAGAGTTGAAGAACATCTTCACATCTCTTCACATCGCAAAGAACTCCCTAGGAGCTATGGACAGAAATGTTTATGTGTGTGTGTGTGTGTGTGTATGCTTTCCTGATACAAATATTGTTGTTCATTTAGAGAAGTGTGTTAATTACGTATCTGCAAAGAGAATCTTTCGTTCTATGAAAACCCATGTTTTGTAATGACATTGTGGGTGGATGCAAACATATATGCAATATCGATTCAATCTATATTTATGATTCCTCAGACCTTTGAGATATTGATTGTTAAGCTCACTAGGCTTGGCTAAAAAATCAAAGCTCATTCTTGGATCTCTTGAAGATGGTTTCGGCTTGAACTCAGAGGGATCATTTGAAAAAAAGAAGAAAAGAAAAACTTCCAAAGTTGCTAAAGAAAAAAAAAAACACTTAAAAAACACCACCACGACAACTCAATAAAAGGAAAACACATTGACCTTCCAAATGCAGCCTCTTCAAAGAACGTGAAGATTGCGGTGGACATTTTGTCCTGAGGCTGCAGATGCGATGCAACTTGTCAACCAGTGGAATTTTTTTTCAGGACTGCAAACCAATGATCTTTTTGCTGATTAAGCAGATGACTTTTACATAACTGGCTAATTAACTGATTACATTTGCATACGTGCCATATTGGAAGATAAAAGTGTTTTTACGAAGGCCCTGAATGCAGGTACCTGATAAACAGCCTGTTAGTATATATGTTTATGCTAGCAGTTCATTATGTCAAATGTACTAATCTGTGCAGTGGAAGTAAAGAATTTTGAAGCTTTGATGTCGTAATTCCAGCCAAGGCTTGCCTGTCTGTCTGTCTGTCTGCCTGCCCATCTATCCATCCTTCTGTGTGTCTGTCTGTCTATCTATCTATCTATCTGTTGTCCTTCTGGATCAAATCAACTGAAGATGAAGAATCAAGAATAAACATAAAAATGCGATAATGTTAAAACAAAACTTTATTTTAAAAAAATGCAGATGAACTATGGAAAGCATGAGTCAGCCATAACCCCTGCCCCTCAACTTATGTCCAGATTCACAGTGACAAAATAGAAGGAAATTATGGCTGGAAATCATAATTGCAATTACGAATGTATACCTTCATACAGCTTTGCAACTGCCTTGTATTCACAATCTCTATTTATAAAGAAGACAGAGACCCTTTCTGCACTACACTGTTATAGTGCTATGATTCCACTTTCAATCTCCTATGGAATCCTGGGGTTTGCGGTTTAGGGAGGGGCATTGGGAATTCTCAGCCAGAGAGCTCTTTGGCTCAGCAAACTACAAAGCCCAGAATTCCCCAGGAGGTTGGAAGTGTAATAATAGCACTATAACAGTGTAGGGCAGAAATGTCCTAAGCCCACTTCTTTCTCTACTAGACCCTGTTTGGGGACGGTTGGGTGGGGTTGGGGGGATACATATGAGACTGGATGATGGACACGGATATGTGGTGTACTGAGCACATCATCTTGCCAGCGTCTTGATGCACGTCTTTGCGATTCACCAGGAGGGTTCCATGGCGCTTCTGTGACACAGCTAAGTATGCTTAAAGTTACGCGGCATGGACCACAATATAGAATTATGGCTCATCACCATCATCACCATCATCACAATAGTTATAATGCACCCATCTCCATTTTAATTCCCCATACCTCCATCTCAAAGTCATCTTTACCAAGCAGAAAGTTGGGCTGGCCAGTCAGTGATTGTTGCTTCCCCCAAAACTGTTAATTTGCTATTAAATCTCTCCCTAATAGCTTAACGAGTGCATTAAACCATGTGCAAATTAGGGTTCTTTTTTATTATTAATGGATTGCTTAGTTGCGGATTGAAAGGGTATGATGCATCTTCAGCGACTCAGTGAGAATTAATGAGGCATTTGGCCATCCCTTGTCATGGACGCCGGGCTTATGAACGATCCCTACCATTCCAGATGCAAAGTTGGTGTCTGCTCCCCCTCTCACGGTCCTCATATATCTTCCCGACTTCCCGGCTCCCTCCCTCGTTGCTGCTGATGTACGTGAAATAAAAATGTAACTTCCGCATTGGTTTTCTAATGAAAAGTGGCCCATTGGGGAAGACAAATGCTGTTTACAGCTGCAGAAACGAGGGTGGGATGCAGAAGGAATAGATTAGTACAGAAGTAGGTGGCTTTTATATTATTTTGGTTGCTATTTCGGAACTCAAAAAAAGGCATACAACTTCTTTCCCCTTCTTTCTGGCTGAGTAATTGACGCATTAGACCGAGAAGCCATAGGTGGTCCGTGGCACAATAACGAGGCTAAATTAAAGGGTCCTTATGGGAGTTAAATAACAGCTCTCTTAATCTTGGCCAGAGGCAGAGTGTGTTTAGCCATTCCGCATGTTGCTGGATTGCAGCTCCAAGTGGCAAAGGACGATAGAAGTTGCAACCCAACAACCCCCAGGGGCTAAATGCATCCCCTGCTTTCAAACTTTGCCATCATGATCAATGGGAAAAACCAGACCAGGTAAGATATGTGGTGCTGGTACAGTGGAAGACCAGTGGTGACTTGTGACTTCCTTATCACTAGGGTGGTGGACCCATTCCAGGTGCTTGTCCAAGGAGCTGAACTTGTTTTGGCCCAAGGGGCCATTTGCACATGCTGTCCAAGGTGCCGAACAATTCACACCACAGAATTACACTGTACGTTCAACTGTAATGGCGATATCCCATGGAACCCTGGGGTTTGCAGTTAGGGGGGCAGAATTCTCATCTGGATTGCTTTGGAGCCTCATCAAATCCAAGATTCCATGGGATGTTGCCATGGCAGTTAAAGTAGAATGTAATGTTGCAACTGTGTGGTGTGAATAGGCCCATAGTGATACACCAGCAACCTTGGATTTCACCTGTAGACAGCACCTTGAGGAATCTGACTCACAACAGTCAGACCAGAAAGGGTCTCTGACTCCAGAGGATGCCCCCAAGAGCCTGGGTAGCCATAGGAAGATGCAACCGATGAAGACCTTTGGCCTGTTCCTTCCTCACCCAGGACAGAGGGAGGCTGAGAAGATGCTGCCATCATTTGGAGCACAATGAGAAAAAAACAAAAGAAAGAGCCAATATTTCTATGAAAGACTTAAATAGGAGACACCGAACAATTAGTGACTTGGTATGTCAAGGCAAAGCAGCTACAAATCTCCCAGTAGCTGAGGGGAGTTCTTGATGTAGAAAATCATGCAGGAGACTCATGTGTGCATTAGTATGCTCTTGGATTATTTTGAATTCCAGAGCCCTGGACTGGCTTTTGGATGTACATCTTGTCTTTTTTCCTTCTTTGGGCTTTGTTCATCTTGATTGCTTGCTTCCAATGTTTGAGACCTCACTATTACACCTCCCTGAAGTTTTGGATAATCTTCCAAACTACTGTACATGAAAAGCCAGCATGGCATAATGGTTTAAGTGTTGTATTACAATTGTGGGAAAACAGGGTTCAAACCCCCACTCATTGAGTGACCTTTGGCAAGTCTCACTCTCTCAGCCTTACAGGAAGGCAACAGTAAACTTCCCCTCATAAATCTTTCCAGGAAAACCCTACAAGAGGCTCACCAAAGTCAGAGGTGACTTGAAGAAGTATAACAACCAGCCTATGCAATCTGGACTGGCTTGACTGTCCTGTGATTTCTTCATCCTACTGAAGTTTGTATTCCCCGACACTTGCTTCTTCTAGATATAGGACAGACTGAACCTGGAGTGGATTCACTGTCCCACTGACACCGAAGCCACCATTCTCTCACTTGTGGATAGACTCTACTGAATGTCACCCTGAAATGAACCTGTATTTGAGATCACCAGGCCTATAGTTCAGCTTTCAAATTGGATTGAACTCTATTAGAGGTCCTTCACTCCACAAGTTCACGTCTTCATGGAGAATTGTTCCCACGCACTGTACTCGTGCCCTGCCTTAAGGCTTCCTGGAGGCAACCAGTTGGCCTCTGTGTGAACAGAATGTTAGATTAGATAGGACTTCAGTGTGATCCAACAGGGCTTGTCTTATGTTCCTCGCTTTCCAATCAGTCTCTTGACCATGGTGATATATCAACCCCTCCTTCCGTTGAAGATAACCTTTCATGGTATTTTCAGTATCATTGAGTTTCTCCAACTATACCCTATATCTTCTTCTCATCCTTATTTTGTGTCAAGTTGTAGGCCTTTATGTTTTCTTCCCACGCTGAAATTTGCACACATTTCAAAAGCATTTTTCATAATGTGGATATTTATTTGTGCTATTTATTTAAATTGCAAAATGTTTCCTGCATTTGCTAGGACATATTTATGCATATTTTTTTCAATTACGCACATTCAACCATTCATATTTTAAAATATGAATGTTGTTTTGAGCTTACTTTGGCTTAAATTCTATTGTGACTCCAAATCAGAGGAAAGCCATTGATTCAAAGAGATTTGCCTCTATGTTGACTCACTACACAACAATTGATTCAACAGTTTCACTTTGGTTGTGACTAGTCAACGCAATTCTGGCCTTTCCTTCTTGGAAATGCTCTGTAGACATTAGTTGTTGTGTGGCTTCAAGTCATTTCCAACTTGTGGTGACCCTAAGGTGAAGCTATAATGGGTTTTCTGGGGCTGAGAGTGTGTGACACTCTCAAGACCACCGAATAGGTTTCCATGGCCAAGCAGGAAATCGAATCCTGAACTCCAGGGTTATAGTCCAATGCTTAAACCACTACTACAGTGGCTCTTATAAAGACTGGCATTGCAAATGTGTCATTGCTCAAGGAGAAGTGTGCATTTTCTCACAACAAGTCTTGGTAGATTTTTTTTTTTTTAAAAAAGATGCAGATTTCTTCCAAACTGTTGAGCCCTGTGACATTTCTTCTCACCCTTACTCCAATCATCTGACAAACCTAATGGACACTAAAAGCTTTTGGTGTGATATGTTTGTAAGTTGTATGAAGACATGGGTGGGGAAAGTGTAGTCCTTTAGAGAAAATATGGGGCACATCTAGCTGTCCGGATGTTGTTAAAGACTGCAACTCCCATCAGCTCCAGCTGACATAGTGAAGAATGAGAGATGACGGTGGTTCTCATTCCACAACATCTAGAAGGTCACACTTTCCCCAGTCCTGCTGTGGGTGTAGTTCATTTCCAATCCCATCAGCTGAGAGACAGCATGGCTAGTGGTGCAGGATGATGGGAGCTGAAGTCCAGAACCATCGGAAGAACTACAGATTGGCTGTGTTCCCCCTTGTTTTTTCATATTTTCTCTATATGTATGGGAGAGACAGACAGAGAGTGGGGGAAGGAAAAGGGTGGTGAGAAGAGAGAGCTTCAGACTGAGCCAGCTGCCCTCTGAGTGTTCATTTGCTGTAGTGTAAGAAATATTAATGCTAAGCAGATCTGCGTGTAGAGGGGAAGGCAGGAAGAACTGAGCAGATTACTCCAGCTTAGGGATGTCATACCAACTTCAGCTTCCAGAGACAGGAACATTTTGATGGCTTTTGGGAAAGAGGAAAGGGCCCATCTTGCCTTCTGGCAATTGCACAGATTTCTGAGATACACGTTGAACCTGGGCAGAATCCTGTTGGTGTCTTAAGAACGCCTAAGTTCCCCTACGGAAGCACTTGGGCATTTATTCTTTTTCCAAGATGGCAAGTCTGAACTTAGTCCCAGGTTGCAGAAACTGATTTCCACACTCGGCGCTAGTGCGCACGGATGCATTTTGCACATTGATGTGCAGTGTGCCTAACCAATGTGCATCAGAATGAAATGCAGATTGTAATTCACAGCCGTCATGTAACTGTGACAGTAGGATTAAGCCCCATCCCCTCCACATGGGATCTTCTAAGGAAGGGAACATGGGGACAAGTTTGGAAGGTGGAAGGAGTGAAAGGTAGGAGGTAAAACCCACTTCTTGCTGCGTGTGACGGATGCAGCAGTTTTCACCTCCCTCCCTCTCAGTCACTCTCTTTCCTCACTGAGGTCTGAGCCTGTCTTTGGGGGGCAGGGATTCAGTTCCAAGCTTAAGACTTGGCAGGCACTGATGCTCTTTCGGCTGTTGTCTAAAGGGATTACAAGCTTTTGTAAAGCTTGCCGTAATATGCCAGGGAAAGCAGAGTGGCGTGGAGGGGATGTATTTCTAAACAACCTTTCCATAACAGAGGAATGGTAATTGTATTTATACAGCATTCATTCCGCCCAATTGTTGTGAGGAGCACTTGACATGCAAATGTTTCGGCAAAATGCTACAACGCAGCAACTGACACCGGCATCCACTCCATTCCACAAACGCTCTGGATATTGGCAAAGAGGAAAAAAAGTTTGTTTGTTTGCTTTTTCCCTGTATGGTACCCTTCATTTGAGAAAGAGAGAAAATAAGGCTATTTTTATTAGAAACAACCCCCTCACACACATGAACGCCGCACACAACAAATTGTCAATAAGCAATGGGCATCAATTCATTCATATGTGGTGGTCTTTTGTGAAGTCTTTTCAGATCTAGCAAAGCAAAAAACCCCTAAATTTCCTTGGTGAACTCATGAAGCATTTATCGTTTAAACATTCTTCCAAAGTCCAACACGGTGTGATGGTGGTCACAACTATTGCAGTCCTTTGTCTTCATAGTCCATTAATGGTAGTCCTTTATCTATGAAGGTGTTATGGCTAGTTTGGCCTTTGAAGGCTCAAAGGTGCTCTGACAGCTTCTCCATAAATCACATGTCCCAGATTCTTCTACCCCAAATATTCAGGGGTAAATGTCTGCTTTGGTTTGAAAATAGTACGTGTGAAAGGGATCTAGGAGTCTTAATGGACCACAAGTTGAACATGAGTCAACAGTGTGACGCAGCAGCTAAAAAATCCAATGCAATTCTAGGTTTCTTCAATAGGAGTATAGTGTTGAGATCAAGGGAAGTAATAACAACACTCTATTCTGCTTTGGTTAGACTCATCTGGATTACTGTGTCCAGTTCTGGGCACCACAGTTCAAGAAGGATATTGATAAGCTGAAATATGTCCAGAGGAGGGTGACCAAAATGGTGCAGGGTCTGGAAGCCATGCCTTCTGAGGAGCAGTGTAGGGAACTAGGTATGCTTAACCTGAAGAAAAGAAGGTTAAGAGGTGACATGATAGTCGTGTTTAAATATTTGAAGGGATGTCATGTTGAAGATGGAGCAAGCTTGTTTTCTTCTCCTACAGAGATTAGGACAAGGAGCAATGGCTTCAAACTACAGGAAAAGAGATTCCACCTAAACTTCAGGAAGAACTTCCTGACGGTCAGAGCTGTTCGACGGTGGAATATGCTGCCTCCGAGTGTGGTGGAATCACCTTCTTTGGAGGTTTTTAAACAGAAGCTGTTTAGCCATTTGCTGGGGGTGCTTTGAGTGTTTGTTCCTGCATGGCAGGCGGTTGGACTCAATGGCCGTTGTGGTGTCTTCCAACTCTACAATTCTATGATTCCTCCAATTTTTTTTAGCTGTCTCCAGGCAGTGTAGCTTTCAGGCAAAGCATATGCTCTTTGTTTCCCAACCCACCCACTCAACTACCCCTTTGATGAGCATATAGCACATAAGCCTGACGTGCTGACCCTTCCACCTTCCCTTCACCCCCTACCCCTTGTGCCATCCGAACCAATCTAAGAGCCAGCTAGAAGCTTAGGAAAGTTGGAAGAGAGAAGGTTTAGGAGCTAAGCCTTCCGCGCGCCACTCAGATGAGGCCGACGTTGCTCAGACAGCATTAATTTAATTCCACTCAGTTATGCTTTTAGATTTGATTTTGGAGGGAAAGAAGTAATAATATTCTATGGAGAAATGTGGCGAGGCATTCGTAAGTAGTCCGCAAAGAGGCTCACATGCTTTTTGAAAGCTTTGGAATCAAAGAAAGTGGTTCCAAAAATAAACTCGTGTGTGCATTAAGTGAAGACATCTTTGGATACAGGATCAGAGGAAGTTCTAGAATTGATTCTAAAAGTGATTACTTTTAATCTTCACTTCCTTTGGAACTCTGGCTTCCTCTGATCTCCAAATGCATCCATTGTGTCATGTTAGACCCCCAAATGCTCATCCTGGAGTGTTTTCAATATCCTCATCTTTAACTCAAGACTGGAGAGTTGAATCTAGATCTTTTGGACTCTCAACCTGTCCTTGTTCCCCAAGCCAACTGACAATGGCCATTTCTGCACTACACTGTTATAGTGCTATTATTCCACATTCAACCTCCTGTGGAATGCTGGGCTTTGCAGTTTAGGGAGGGGGACCTTTGGCCTCAGTAGACTACAAACCCCAGAATTCCACAGGAGATTGAAAGTAGAATAATAGCACTATAACAGTGTAGTGAGGAAAGGCCCAGTGTCGGACACAGGAATTAGAGGAATAAAGCTAGCTAGATTTTATTAATTTTAGGAACTTGCAATGTGGCAGACAAGGGGATGTTCCAGCACAAATTTGTATGTGGATTTAATCTGGATGTCCCAGCTGGAGACTTCTGGGCTTGAAACCCAGCGTATAGACTCGGAAGTTTGCATACCTGATCTGCCAAGTTTTCTTTGACAACATCAAGTAATTTCCTACTTACGTTGACCATATTATAGCGTTTTCTTGAGGCTGCGAGTATGTGATGCTCCCAAGGTCACCTAGTGGAATGTAAAGCTCAATCAGCGTATTTCCATTGGAAAAAAGGAGGGAAACGGCTGTTCCTTCTTTCCCAGTTGTGCAATGCCATTCAGACTTTGTTAGTCCCCTCTCCGCCACACACACAACTAGGAAACGAAAAACAGGTATTACCATCTCAAATACCAGGAGGAGAAAGGATGTCCCCTCTTTTCCTGGCTGCAACAGAGATGCCAGAGGGTCCCAGAATTAATTCTGCTCCCCCAGCCACCAACGGGCAAGGGACATATCCCAGTGCTCTGCGTCTGCCATTGTGCAGCAGTGGGAAAGATATCGTGTAGTGATGCACTGAATACCTCGTTGCACAACACAGAGGGAAAGAAAAAAATACTTGCAAAAGTCATCAAGAGTATGCCAGTCTCTTTCTGTAGTTGTCTCCTTGACCCTTCTCTGCCTTTGCCCTTAAGGAAAGTTCTGCAGTTTTATTCAAAAGGCTGAATGGAACATTTGAAATTCAATATTCTGTGGCAGAGGAATGATGATTAAAAAAAAAAAGTTCCTGGGTCATTACAAGAGGCTGTAACCCCTGTGCTGATTAATCTACACCCTCCCCCCCCAATTTGAACGTTAAAAGCTTTTCCTTGAATGGGTCATTCAGTGAAGTGACCAAAGAGCTCTCTTTCTACAGGATGAAGTATTTTGCATCTTCTTGACTCTGGACTTCTCCGATTCTTATTCCAGAAGAACGTGATCCATTTAAAGCTGGGGCAGCACTGTTTGGGGGGAGAATAAGGGATTGCCACTCCAAATAAGTATTCCATCCCCTGAATGAATTTCTCTTCCAGTCCTCAAATTTCTAGCCCTGCAGAGAGTGAAATAGTAAAAATCATCCCTAGGAGCCCTCTTACATTTTCTGTGTTTGCATTTCCTTGCTCAGGTTGCTGTCCCTTTTCCTGGGTTGCCTCCTTTGGTTTGCCTAAACTGGTTGCCTAATCCTGTTTCTGAATCCTCAACCAAAGTTGTAAGTACCTGCTGTGCTGCATGTTTGATGAACTACGGAACATTTCGCACACTATTTGGGATGAAGAATGAGATTGTAAAAAGAGGATTAATACAAAGGAGGTGACACAATAGCCATCTTTATATATTTGAATGGATGTCATTGCAATTGTTTGCTGTTCTTGTGTGCCTTCAAGTCATGGTGACCCTAAGGTGAAGCTATCACAGGGTTTCCTGGGGTTGAGAGTGTGTGCCCTACCCAGGGTCACCCATTGGGTTTCCATGGCCAAGCAGGGAATTGAGTGATGGTCTCCAAGGCTGTAATCCAACACTGGCTCTCAAGACCATTGGATTATGACTCTGGAGTCCAGGGTTTCATTCCCTGCTTGGCCATGGAAATTCACTGGGTGACTTGGATAGGGCACAATCTCTCAGCTGCACAAAACCCCATGATAGGTTTCCCTTAGAGTCAACACAACTAGAAGGCTCACAACAACAACAACAACAACAACAAGATCCAATAGCCTTCAACATTATACAGCATGGAGTAGGCAAAAAATGTAGCCCTTCGCTTAGGGGACATGAAGGGAATGTGAAAGCCTCCCAATCTTCACTTATTCAGAAACAGCCTCTCCAGTTGATGGGAATCTGTTCTCCAATTGACCAAGAAGCCAAGAAAACCTGATGATAGGTTCACCTTAGGGCTGACATAAGTCAGAAATGACTTGAAGGCACACACCAACATGTATAAGATGGAGCAAGATTGTTTTCTGCTGCTCCAGAGACTAGAATGTGAACCAAATGGATTGAAATTTCAAACAAAGACATTCCATCTAAACATTAGGAAACATTTTCTTGATTGTAAGAACCACTTGAGAGTGGAATAACTTGCCTCACACGGTGATGGAATCTTCTTCTTTGAAGGCCCTCAAACAGCGGTTGGATGGGCACCTTTCAGGTGTATATTCCTGCGCAACAGAGGGTTGGACTAGATGACCGTTGTGTTCCGTGATTCTATGAATCTCTGGTTCAGGCCTTTGTGTTTTACCACACACCCACACACTGATTCTGGTTTGTCTCCACATTCCATTAAAAGCTGGAGGGTCTCATGGAAAGGGGATGGTGAATATACTTCGGGTTTTCACCTGTCCTTTGAAGGAGCTCTCCAGAGTCCTGAACCTAATTTGGAGGGGAGTAGGGTTCGGCACTGTAAGTAACTCATGCAAAGTTTAGCCTAAAACCTGGGATGGATGTGTGACCCACTGACTCGAAGCCACCAGCCCCCACTGCCTGCCACACCCCTGTGTCAGGAGACTCCACTGCCTCAAAAACACCTTTGAGTAGTGAGTCCTCGCTTGTAATTCAAGAGGCGCACGGCCATTTGGCAATGCAGCAGTAGCCTAGCTGTGGACCGATCAGTATTCTCGGGGCTTGCAGCAACTGGTCACTCAGTATTCTGGTGGGCAAGACAGAATTACTCAGTATTCCAGGGTCGTGCTGTATCCCCGAGCGTACCAACGCTGCTGAAGCTCTGGATTTCACTCAGTATTCTTGGGCTGCACCGGAGGTGTTCAGGGCCGTAGTGTTGGAGATGGACTTTTTTTTTCTTTTGACAAGGATGAGAACGTTTCAATATTTGCATACCTGTCCTTAAGAAAGGGCAGAGCTTATAACATCGGCTCTGAGACAGAAAGAGGGAAAAGGGAAATTATGGAGAAACACAGCAGGAGAAGAACAGCAACAGGAGAAGCAAAAGTAAGAAGCAAGGGCATCCATGAACAAACTTCCAAATTTTGTGCATCCCCTTCCCGCATTGCCGTCATCCACACTACAACTGCCGTATCTCTAATTTCTTTGGAAAAATGCTTTTAAAAAAGAAGAAAGAAAAACCTTGCTTGCCCAACTACCTCCATTTTAACCTTCTCAAAATGGTGACAGGAAGGGACTTCCTACCACTTCCTGTAGTCATTTTGAGAAGGATCACAGAGGAAAACAGGGCAATTTGGGGGGCAGCTTCAGTTGTGTGGGAGTTCTGGGGAGCTTTTGGGTGTATTTTGGCACACTTTCATGCAGCCGGGGGATTTCCGCATGGCCTCGGGACAAAAAAAAATGCTTGAAAATTACATTGGAAAGGTTTGGTGGCTTTTGGGGAGTCTGGAGGGGCCACCAAATTGGGGTCTGGAGGCACATGCATTCCACAGGCTGTATTTCTTCCATCTCTGGTTTAAATAAAGTTACATTTAGGAGACAGCAGACCGACCAGGTGTCTAGGGCTAAAATAGAAGGGTCAAAAAGTATCCACATTCCCATCTCATTACTATTTCCTAACATCTAAACGGGGCTTTCGTTTGGTTCGGAGTCTGAGATTCTCACCGATTTGCAGGGCTGTCAAGGAAATCTTTCTTGTCAAGAAGCCATGCTCAAAATCCTTCTACTCTGCAAGCGAGGACTCCTTCCACCCCCCAACCCTCCGCCTCCTCTGTCAGAAAGGGAGGAGGGTACCCCTCTTGTTAGACCATAAATCATCTCCGTAATTGGTGATCAAAGGCCTGTACAAGTCCGGGCAGATATTCCCAATTGGCAGGTGCCAGTTCTGGCACCATGTAATTGAATAGCGCTCGCTGTGATGTATCGGTGCCCCCAGTCTTTGTGGGGAAAAAAAAAAGAGAGAGATGTAACGGAATCAATGCGAGCTTGAAGCATGCCTCGGAAAGTCGAAAGCCAGGAGGGAGTCACAAAAATTCAGCAGTGGAAGGAGAGCTGTTTTTATTTCCCCCCACCCACATCTTCCTCCAGAGCGCCATTTGGATGACAGCTGAGGCAGCTGGAGCTGAAAGCCGTCTCACGCACATTATTGGGATGGTTATCTGACATCAGAGGAGCTCCAAGTTGAGGTGCCTGTCGTTTCCTCATTTCTGTCAGGGAGGCTGAGGGTTTAGGGGAGGTTCCACAACACAGCCTGAGAAAGAAGGAAGTCGGCACAGAGACATACAAACAAAAATAAGCTCCCAAGTGATGAGCTTTCATAGCAGCATGTCAGGAGGCATCCCCATCACGGGCCATGGAGCTGATACAGGAGTGGATACACATTATTTTGAGGTCTACTCCAGAGCACTGGAGGGATGCAGCCATTATTCTTTTTCTTGCTGTTGTTGTCGTTGGTTGTGTGCATCCTTTTGCAAGGGTACGTTATTGCAAACCAACTTACAATTGCATAAAATTGACTTGTGCTGTTGTGCAATGTTTGTATTCTCAGGAGGAGATCGGAAAGGGAACTGCACCATCAGGAATGTGTGAGCAGAAGGCCTCTCCCACTCTTAGGAAAACATCTCAAGTACATGTCCTCTTCTACATTTACTCTTTTCCTTCTTGGGATTTTGAATGGGGCCAAAACCTTGCATATCACTTTATCGCCTGTCTGGAACTGCACTTATTTTTTCGACCACTGGTCTCACCAAGCATGGAAAAAAGAAGAAGAGTTGCAGCAACTCTACATTAGGTCAGGGAGTTGGTGAATGGTCAGCTGGAACATAGTTCTGCAACAAGAACAACCATGCTATGCTTGACCATATATTGTCCTAACTATTGTAATCCCCAAGCTTGCACTACCAAGAAAAGAAAAACAATATGGCACTCACGTTTAAAAAATTCTACACCTGAAGACTGAGCTAGCCAGTATGACTTGTATCTTGCTTATCTTTAGTATGTCATCAGCTTTGAACAATTAAATTAACCTAATTGCTGCACTTAATAAGATAACTCTGCAGTAAGTGCAACTCCCTCCATTTCCCACAATTTTTTAAAAATCTCAGTTAAGTCTAAATTATCCACTTCAGAACTATCCCTTGGTCATCTTTGTCCTCTTTATTATTTTTATTATTAATAATAATAAATCCCCAAAATATCCTTGGAGGTATAATTAACTTTTCCGTGCGAATTCTGATTTTTTTTCCTCCTGTGCCCGTTTTTTTCCCTGCTGTGCTGCAAAACTATCTATTATGCAAACACCAAGAAGTCAAACTATGAATTATGTACAAATCTATGTGTAGCTTTCACTTAATCACTGCATTTCAGGTCTTTCCTGGTTCAAGGTAACCGAAGTGCCGAGAGAAGTGAATTAGGTGAGTTTTTAATGCTTAGCAACTGGATTTGCTTTTCAGATTTTTTTTTTTTAAAGTCCCCAGCCAAGATGTTTGCAATGTGATTCTATACATTTCTATCCAGAAGCAAGCCCCACTGAATTCAATGGGGCTAACTTCCAGGTTAGCATCCATGGCACTGCAGCTTTACAAATGTTGATTGTTTTAGTCATTCCTTCTTCTTCTCATCCACTTAGGACGTTGCTAATGCCAGTTCATGAGTCAGGGATTGTTCTGTACTGGAGAATTGTGTTTCCAAAAATGGCATTTATTGTTCTAGCAGCTCTCCATGTGTTAGATTTACTTCAGGGAGGCGTGGACTTTTACAGCATCATCCCCATTGTGACTCACTGCGTGTATATGTCACATTTTTAACCAAGAGCTGACGACAAAGTTGTTTGGTTCCCTCTTCATTTTATCCTTACAACAACTCTCTAAGTTAGGTTAGGTTGAATGATAATGCCCAGAATCCTGTTGGATTATCAAAGATGTTTGTTCTCCATGTAGATCTTCATTGTGCTGTATTGGTACCTTTGGCCCAGTAGAACTTCTTCTAACCAGCAATGATTCTCCAACTTCTCCAACAGAAGACTTTCTAGACATCATCTGTCTAACAACCCAAGGAGCTCTAAATTGAAATTTCTGCATGTAAAGTTATTTTGAGTCCACGAAGGAGCGTCTAGAGTTTCATTCCTTTCAGAGTTTGGAGATGATGAAAAAAAAGTCCCCAGAGGTTGTGATAATTTCCAGAGGGAGAGCGAAGGTTAATAAGTTTCAGGGGGTGGGTAGCTTATCTTTCAAGACAAGTCAGCTCTAAAGGTTTGATGCTACTTGAACCAGCAGTGCAGCTGTCTGGCAGCATTAAGTTCGACTTTTCAAAATGCCCCAAATTGGAACAACAATACATCATCGTGTCATAGCATCGTTCCCAGTGGTATTTTTGGAAAAAAAAAAAAAGACGGCTGCTCCAGCGGCTTATCGTCATCCTGGGATGGCTGGTGGTTTCCATGTCAGGAAATTGTAGTCTGAATTCCAGGGAGCTGTCCCTGGTGCTGAACTGAAATATGTTCAGCACCTTGGACAACATCTAAAACCTGGAGATCAAAACCAGCTATGGATTCATCAGCCCACTGACATGGAAACCACCTGTTACCACTCTTTCCTCCTTTTCGTCACCCTCAATACCATGGCACCTAAGTTTGACCTTGGCTACGATGCCTTGATCTTTTATCAGCACCAAGATGATGTTATTCTGCATCTCTGTCCAAATTAGAATCCAATCTTTATTGCTTCCTGTTTGGTTACTATACTTGAGCTTGTTTGGAGGTTCTAGCAGGGGAGCGCAGCTATCATATACCCTTGACCAAAGAATGGTACACCCTTTCTATCTGGGATGGCCATCTTCTTCCACCAAGTGCACAGCTTTGGAAGGGACACACATGGAGCAGTGATGGACGAAAGGGACACCTGTCTAGCCAGCCAGATCAGCTGAACCAACCCTGGCAATGTCACAGCCAGATTGTCCTCACGTTGTTCTCTTTGGTTTACACTGCTGGAGTTGTCAATTTCCTCTTCCTTAGAGGAAGAGAAATGAAAATCACAATGTGGTATTTTTACTTTGTACTTATAATGGGGTGGAGGGGAGGATGTTAACTTGCTCTGATTTCTCACATGGACTGGGAACTCTCAGAAGGGAAGAGAGAAAGAGAGAAAAGGAAGAAAAGAGGAAGAATGGGAACAGGCCTGTTACATTCCCTTGGAGCTCAATTAAGCCTGTTTGGTAAAGCAAAGAGTTGTGCTGGTCCATCTTGGGATTCTGGCCTGTGGTTTTTAAGGAGCAGAAGTCTTCTGGCTGGGGACTCCCAAGTCATCCCCCAGGTCTATGAAAGTTTAGCGAGTTTCCAATCAATTTGGACACAGACATACACACACATATCATAACCGTAGGGATGTCTGCACATCAGATGTTTAAACAAGGAAAAGGGGAACTACAGCAATTCAAGATCCTAAGAAAAGATACTGGAGACTTGATACTCCCAATGGAAAGAGAGGAAGGGGAAAGCTTCAGGAAAGTTTATATACTTCTGTTCTTGAATGCTAGCGTCAAACTTCACAAAGCGAACTTCTAAGTCTAGTTTACAGAGATGTAAATTAAATGTCCCCACAGATTGTACAGTTGCTAGGGTTAAGGGTGCAGAACCCCTGAGAAAGCTGTAAATTGCAAGTATCAAAATGTGAGTCTGTGTCTGTGGGAAAGCGGCCAAGGTATGGAGGGGAGAGGCGGCACCCAGGGTCCAAACCAGGCCAGGGAAAGGAGAGGGAAAGGAGGTGGGTTGACATGGTGGCCTTATACTTCCTCTCTCTTGCTGTCTCCTTCCTTGAGTGTGTGTATGTGGGACATCAGGAGAGGGTTTGTGCTGCTGAGAAATTGGGCTGTGGTCTATCCTTAGGTGGCCAGGCAGGAGCTGGTGGAGCAGGAGGACCAGAGTTGGGTTTTTAAAGGGCTGCGTGACCTAATCAGACCCACCAAGAGGGAAGGTTCCCCCAGAAAAGAAACACCTGAGGTGTGGGGGAGTAGAGGCTGGAGAAGATCACAAATAATCAAATCCCCGTTGAAACCAAACTCACAAATGCACAGGGCTAGACTATAGATTATAGACTATAGAATATCTCCTGCCCCAAAATTCTATGATTCCAGAGATGTAAATAGAGCTAAGATTCAGCCCTGGCGGAACTTCTGTGCAACTCAGAGCAGATGCAGGAATTGTAACAATAAAACCCAGAATATATTTGTTGTTCCTGAGGTGTCAGATCCACCAGCACCCCTGTACAAATTGGTATCACACATGGGTGTGTATGTGTGTGTGTGTGTGCACTCAGTAAGCATGACCTACGCCTCCCGACAGACGTTCCAGAGTCCTTTCTTTAGCATTGTGGTCAAATGTTTTGGGAAAGGGTTAATTAGTATTTTCTGGCCTTGCTAGATAGTTTCCCTTCAGCCTAGGGAAAGTTCTGTGAATGAGAAAAGACTGCGAAAGCAAACTTTCTCATTACCGACCTGTTTGTACTGTTCTCATATCTATTAGGATGGGAGATGAGTCACGCCTGCTCATTTCAGCATCTATTGTTTGATTCTGCTCCGTATAAACCTCGAGAATCCGTCTTCCTGGGAGATGGATTTCCAGGGAAGCCCAGCCCAACGAACCTGATAGCCATGCAAATCATCATGATCTAGCCTATGGATTGCTCCATTTATTGCTGTGCGCCCTCAAGATGTTTTTGACTTACGGTGACCCTACGGTGAACTTACCATGGAGTTTTCCTGGTAAGGTTTGTCCAGAGATAGTTTTCTGCAGCCTTCCTCTGCAGCCGAGAGAGAGTACTCCAGGAGCTAGTCCTCATAGGGGCAATTCACTACCAATTGTATCCCACTAATCAAGACATGGAATTCTTTCTGGCTCGTGGAATGCTTGGCTTTGTACCCAACATCAGGAGATGTTCTCCTAGTATCTCCTAGTACCAAAAATGAGGATACCACACCAGTTTTTTCAGGGAACACCCTCCATAAATGGGGTACGACCCCTGAAAAGTCACTGTCTCTTCAACACATCCACCTCACTTTGGTTCACAATTCTCCCAATAGGCAGAATCACGAACAATAGTGGGCGACCATTAGAACTTTAGTGGGCAATTGTGACCCTCCAGAGAGATTGTTAATCCCAACTAGGATAGAGCCGTTAATTCACTGGGGCTTACTTATGTGTCAATTCAACGTTGGCCAGTTGATTCAATGCCTCTCCACTAGCTGGAACTAATCAAAAGTCGTGATGTATTGGACTGTACCTCCCATAATCCTTCTACATTGTAAAGGGCTGCTAGGAGTTGCAGATCAAACACATCTGATCCTACTTGCTCATCTTGACTTGGAGAACAGCTTACAAGAATTACTGGCGGAGAATTCTCCCCGCTTTTCTGCTTCTTCTTCTTTTTATGTTCACCATTACAGTGCCTGTCTGATGGAGCTGTTCAGATGGCTTCCCTGGTCAGCTCAGAAATTCGCAATCCATCAAGTTGACATTGCACAGATGGATGACAGACTTCTCTATCAAATGATGAGTTAGCTGCACAAGCTTTCCAAGAACTGGAGTCATACACCACAGAAAAGAGAGAAAATAGCACGGAAAAAAACATACATGCACCCCAGTCCACAGAAAGATGGAGCCCACCTGACCTGACCTTCTGCAGATCATCTCACCCAGTTATGGGGACACTGAGAAGAAAGCTAGTACATTGTAGTTCAAAGGCTGATGTACAACAGGGATATGATTGGGGCTGACATTTTGTCTTCTGAGTTCTCATCACATTATTGTTATGAAGTGTGAAACCCCAATCTGCTGGATGCAACCACAGCATGCAATGTGCAACTGCACAGGCTGGGTGCAACCATGATCTGCAATGGGAAGTCTTAGTCTCAGTAGGCCACAAGCTGAACATGAGTCAGCAGTGTGATGCAGCAGCTAAAAAAGCCAATGTGATTCTGGGCTACATCTGTAAGAGTACAGTGTCTAGGTCAAGGGAAGTAATAGTACCACTCTATTCTTCTTTGGCCAGACTGCACCTGGAATACCGTGTCCAGTTCTGGGCATGACAGTTCAAAATGGCAGAAGGCCTGGAAACCATGCCGTATGAGGAACAGCTTAGGGAGCTGGGTATGTTTAACCTGAAGAAGAGATAGTTAAGAGGTAACATGACAGCTATGTTTCAACATTTGAAAGGATGCCATATGGAGGATGGAGCAAGCCTGTTTTCTGCTGCTCCAGAAGCTAGGACATGGAGCAATGGCTTCAACCTTCAGGAAAAGAGATTCCATCTAAACATTAAGAAGAACTTCCTAGTGGTAAGAGAAGTTTGACAGTGTAATACGTTGCCTGGGAGTGTGGTGGAGTCTCCTTCTTTGGAGGTTTTTTAACAGAGGGTGGATGGCCATCTGTCAGGAATGCTTCGAATGTGGGTTCCTGCATGGTAGAAGGGGGTTGGACTGGATGGCCCTTGGGGCCTCTTCCAACTCTACAATTTTGTGATTCTGTTTTAGTGCTCAATGTCCAACGCTGTTGTCGTTACAACTCCACTTATGTCCAAATTGCCGTGACATTTTTTTTTTCCTTGCATGCCTAGCACAACTTTACACATAAGTGTGTCACTAAGAGGATACCAGACCAAAGTGGGTAATGCTGCAATTCACTGTCAGGGTACTGCTGCACAACCACCACAATGAATGTAAAGTTACCCTCTTGTCTCCTTGGACTAATGCCTTGTCATTAGTTTTTACTTGCTGGGAGGAAAATAAAAATAGGTTTTACATTTTTCATTAGCAATATATTGCTGATGCATTACTTTCATTTCTAAAGAAACAAATCCTATTTTTTTTTCTAGGTGACATAAAATGAGAAGAAAACCACCCCCCGCCCAGATCTCTTCTCCCATAAGGGTCCAGGATTTGCAGGAGTGCTCAGTGGATTTCTAAGGCCAGCCTGCTACTCTGTATAATCTTGCTCAAAACTTTGGAAAAAAAGGTCTCCAACAGGGACATGTCTGTAATGTTCTCGTGGGAACCACTGTAATTTTCTGATGCTCCATAGCATGTTTTTTTTTTAAAAAATGTCAGAACCTACTAAGCCAAGACTGAGTTCTGTTGCAAGGCCAGCATCCTCATTTTAGGAAGAATTTCCTTGAATCATCACACTTTATGCCCAGATGTCACCTTCCTATACTCCACACATCTAACAGGGATCTCAACTTCCAAGCAAAATCTCAAGGAGTAAACGCAGAAGAAATCCAGGTTACCTGGGTTCTTCCAGATAGGCCCACCATCTTTAAGTGCCAAGACGTTTTGCAAAACCAGAAGCCAGAAATGACTCTATGTCAACATTTTCTGTGGCTCAAGAGTGACACCCAGTGACTGATTATGTGATTCCCGTGTGGGTATTCCCTACAGATTGGAGCACCACCGTTTGTGCTTCCTGCTGCTCCGAGTCTCTGCATCTCTCAGCTAATCATGTCAGATTGAGAATAGAAAACACATTAATGTACAATTCCCATCTGGATTTGCATAATCACTTAATTGCAGCCTCTGATTTCTCTCCTTTTTGGCACATCAAGCCTGGCAGCCAGGAATGAACCCTGATCTCATACACCTGGAAGATCTTCTGACTTCATGATAGAGAGACCCATTTCTTTTTGGACCAATACTTCATGGTCACTGGTTCTCTATCACTCCCTTGAATGGAACAGGTTTTTTTTTTAAATGCATCTCATTGCAAAAATTGAAACCACTACACTGTCTGGTACAGTTACATTTCCCTTTCTTCAAAGCATGACAATGTGCAAGGCTCACTGAAAGATTCACCAAGATGGATTTGAGTACAAATGCGAAGGGATGGGTGTGGGAGGTTGCACAGGGCAGGAGGATTTAAGGTAAAAGGAAGCATGTTGATATTCCACAGAAGGTCCAAGTAGTGGAGGTTAATATCTTCCATGTCACGTCAAGGGGTTGATAAATCTACTTTGTCTTGCTGTCCAAGGTGCTGAATTCAGTCCTTCACAGTATCTTGGACAGCACCTTTAAAAGCCACACTGAGGGCCTTTCCACACTACACTGTTATAGTGCTATTATTCCACTTTCAACATCCTGTGGAATTTTGGGGTTTGTAGTTTCCTGAGGCCAAAGGGGTCTCTGGCTGAGAATTCTAAATGCCCCTCCCTAAACTACAAACCCCAGGATTCCAT
Organism: Cyclura pinguis; assembly: GCA_030412105.1. Taxonomy (NCBI): domain Eukaryota; kingdom Metazoa; phylum Chordata; class Lepidosauria; order Squamata; family Iguanidae; genus Cyclura; species Cyclura pinguis. The sequence continues at coordinate 3,969,214 of CM059613.1, forward strand.
AGGATGTTGAAGGTGGAATAATAGCACTATAACAGTGTAGTGTGGAAAGGCCCTGAGCCTCATGACATGGGATCTGCCAGTTGCCACTGGGACAAAGAACATCATGAGCTGGATTCTACAAGACTAGACAGCATTTTTTAAATAGACAAGCATTTCAAAATTCTATTTAGATTTATTCAGTGGGTATTTATTTCATTTACACCCCACCTTTCTCCTGCTTCTGTATCCTAGGTGTTTGTTACCATTGTTATTTACCATCAAGTCACCTTCAACTTATAGCAACCCTATGAATGAGAGTTCCTTCTACATATGTTGTACAGCTTTGGACTGTGCCAGTATACCAGTGCTGCTTGGGCTTGTCACTTGCTTGTCCTCAGTAGCTGGTTGAGCGTCTTCCAGCTTGGAAGTCCCATCTTTAGGTGTTTTGTATCATTTTGGATTTTCCCATCCTAGGGGTATTCAAAGTAAAAGGCTTTCAGGAGTCGTTTACCATTTCCTCCTTCTGCATAGCATTAGCTCTTGTAGAGGTAGCTATAGTGCTAATGCGATTGTATCTCAAAGATTGTCCATCAACATCACCACCCCACTACGGCTGCTGTCTTGTAGCCGTTTGGTACATTTAGTCTGCCTCTTCAGCAAAAAAGCCTTTCTGATATGGGGGACCCTACCAATTGTATAAACTACCATCAACTTCGCCTCATGCCTCAACAAGAGCAAACAATTCCACCTCCTAGAAAGGTAGTATTGAGGAAGGGATTTCACCAAATTTCTCAGGAGAAAGATAGTTTCCTAAAAGGAGGATTCATTCATCCTGTTGGTTGGTTGCAATCAGAGGTGTCCCCTTGGATCAATGGTGGAATGGCAAGTCAACTCTTACACTGATCTCATTGATTCACGAGGTCTAGTCAAACTGGGATTAGCAATAAGATACAGGAGGACATTCAGCAGTGTCAGTAACATAGCTCCTTCTATTTTATACCCCTCCCATGATTATTTTGCCATAGTACCTGCGAGTGAGGGTAGCAGCTACTGAGGTGATAATTTTTCTTTCTCCAGAATTCTCTCCATCCTACCACCTTCTCCTTTAATTTTTTCAAGATCAAGAAGCAAAAAGCTCTGATACTCATCCAAGCTGCATTTATGTCTTTACTCTCATGCAGAAAATATCTACAGGCGAGGGCTTAGATCCTATAATGTTGGCATTAATAGCTCATTACAGAGAATTTGCTGCTAAAATTAGGCACTGTGATTGAAGCACCAGGACGGAATTGTGCTGGGGACCTGCACGGGCTTAACCAATGGGATGTTGTGGAAGAAAGTATTTGGCACCCTTTTCTGCAATGCCCCATTGCCCGAGGCAGCTTTTCAATGCCCCCATGGCCATTTAGCAGTCCATGTAGGTCAGGGGCATCTTTGGAAGCATCAGACTGTAGTCCTGCATCTAGGAGAAAAGAGCAGTCATTGCTGATGTCAGAAGAGCAGTGGCTGGAGGGCAACATCTGCTTGTCTTTTCCCAGGTGAGGAACTTCAGCTGGATCTTGCCTTCCAGGTGACATCTGCTCTTCCATCCCAGCAACCTCTTCTCTTTCCTTCCAGCTGCAGAAACTTGACTGAATGCTGTCTGAGCTGAGGCTCCAGTTCTCTTCCAGCCACTGAACGGACATGATGGTCCACACTGATGTTAAGGAACCACATTGGCTGGAATGAAGCAGAGAAGCCTCACAGAAATCTGTTCACAAAATGTTAAGCTCCAAAAACATGCTATGGAATTACAGCCTCCATCGGTCTTGGGCATTTTTGGGTTGTCTCACTGGACTCTACCACAGGGCTGAGGAAGCATTGAGCCTCCAGATGTTTTGGACTTCTACACTTCCTCATTACGGGCCACTCTGGCTATGTCTGATTAGAGCTTTCAGCCAAAACATCTGGAGATGAAAATATTTCCCGTCCCAGCCTGATGGCTCATTGGTTCCTGGACAGCCCTTCCACCTGTTCCCATGGCTCTGAGCTTATCTGAGGGACAACAGATGAGTCTGGGAAGCTGCCCACCATATTCCATTCAGCCCTAAATGTCCCAGAGCTTTCAGTCCATCTGGATCTCTGGCTGGGAGAAATGCAACCTGACTGCTGATTGTTCAGATCCAGATACTGCTGCCAAATGTATCCATTTCAAAGACAGCCACCTTACAGTGTGGGAATAGCCCTTGGATCTGGAGCGATCCATGTGCAAGTGTTAAATAGAGTTACTTATTTCATATCCTCCAACATTTTGCAAAGGAAAATCAGAGCATTCTTATTGGAAAATTCCCCTCCAGAAGAAAGAACAAGGAAGGAAGGAAGGAAATCTGGACCCTCTCACTTTACCATCTGCAAGCAGGAAGGTGCTGTTTGGGAGGCTATTTTCTTGGTGGCTGTTTTTTGGGAGGGCCTTTTCTTTTCTGGAGACCGTTTTTTCTTAACTCTGGATCTTCCATTGCCTGATAGCCTAGTCTTCCTTTTCCCCAAGAGTCCTAGAAGAAGCTAAAGAAACAAGCCAAAGTTAGCTTGCTTCCTTCCTTCCTTGGAGAAACAAAAAGAAATGAGTATTTCTTGGGTACTGTCTAGGAGGGGGGAAAAAAAGAAGAAGCAGTACAGCTCTTTCCAAATGACAAATGTCATCTCTTTTCACTGTCACCCGTTAAAGGTTCAGTCCATCTGCAGTGTCAGCCTGAAGGGACAACTGCATCATGTCTAACCTCTACCACCTTTCTCCTTTTCGAAAAATGAGTCCCTGGAATCTCGACTGTCTCCACCAATTCCGCTGTCGCCAATGGACTGATTTCTTCTCTGTTTCGGCAGCTCAGCCCTATTCACCTCGGCTCTTCTCTCACAGCTCAGTTTTCAAAAAAGCAGATAATGGGCTACCGAAATAAGACTCTCAAACTTCCTTAACCTGAAAAAATAAAAAAAGAGAGAAGGAATGACAGGGTAAGAACTCCTGTTCCATTATTTGGCACTTGTATTCAGAAGACTGGATGCAGACTTGCCCCTTACATTGACATGCATGAAGAGAGGGTGGCTCATATCTTTAGGGTATCTAGTTAAGACTCTCATCCTTGACATTTCTCTAAAAAAACCCAGCATGATCATCACCCAGACTTGTGACGGAGAGAGTGATCCCTTAGCTGTGGAGATTCAATAGCATTCTTCAAATTTGTGAAGGCCTGTCATGCAGAGAAGGGCAGGGACTTGTTTTCTGCAGCCCCTGAAGGTAAGACTAGAACTAATGGGCTAAAATTGAGGGAGGGTTAACTTGGAACTTGGAAGGAACACAATGCAAGTAACGCAGTTAATGGCAGCAAAGTGCTTTTGTTGCCAGCAAGGGTGGAGCAAAGTTGCATTTCCAAAAGAACATGACAGTTTGGAATGGTGTTCCCTGGTTGGTGCAAGGGACGATAACCAGTTATTTCTAAATTGTACTTTATCTAATATATAAAAGTCAAAGTTTGTCAGGCAGAGACGACCTCATGTGATTGGCTGTGTTAGGTGAGAAGACCTCATATGATTGGCTGCCTGAGAAGTTTCTATGGAATCCTGGCGTTTGCAGCTTAGGGAGGGGCCTTTAGAATTCTCAGCCCGAAAGCTCTTGGGCCTGGCTGGCTGCTATGGAGATGAGGCCTGGCAGCAAGGAGGAGGGCAGTGTATTTCCTCAGGAACTCAACTTCTGCATGTTAATAATTCTGAATACAGATTGGATTGGGGAATATGGGGAAAAGTTGCAGGTACTGGACAAGACAATTTGGGGAATTAGAGACACAGGATCACAAATCTTTCTAACCAGTATTACCTATGAGAAAATAAAATCCTGGGCAAAGCCAGCTATATATGCTAGTAAAAGATTTAAAAAAAACCCAGCCATTTTTTGAGGACTTTGGACAGATTTTCTTCTCCTTTCATTTTTATGCCCTCTTATTTGTCAACCACCAAAAAACTGAGAGACAGCAACAAAAAAGAAAAGGTGGAATAATGAATAACACAACAAGTAAAAGACAGAGCAGAGGAAGTGCCAACGGACCTCCTGTGGAAGGGAGTTCCACAGTCTGGCAGCAGCCACCGAGAAGGTTGCATTCCATGCCCAGACCTGACATCGTGGGAAAGTCCTTCACCAAGTTCTCCATGACAGGAGGGAAGAAGAAAGGGACATCCAAGTGGAGCAAAGGAGCCACGGAGGAATCCGTAATCTGCCAGGAAAGTGAGGCAGCAATAAGTTCTCACTGTTAACAAGTATCCTTGAGGCTATGAGAGGCCTGTGCATTAATAACGGCCAGAGTGTGACAAAGGGCCTGCTCACACAGAGACATCCACAAATCTGTTTACCAGCAAGTGCCTTGTGGGACAAGCGCCTCATGCCATCGGATGAGCAAGACATTTGTCACCAAAGTTCCCCGAGGGGGTCCCACTCCTGCCCGCTGAATAGCTCATCATGACATTTCTTTTGTCTTAGCCCCAAACAGAATCCATAACTGTGTTTGCCATGCCCAGAAAAGAGATCTTTCTCTTTCTCATGGCTAGCAGTTCCAAGGTCAGTGGACCAGACAATCCACTATCCATCCATCCGTCCGTCCGTCCGTCCGTCCATCCATCCATCCATCCATCCATCCATCCATCCATCCATCTATCTATCTATCTATCTATCTATCTATCTATCTATCTATCTATCTATCTTTTGGTTGTTTTATCCATGTGACAGGCCCTTACTTCTTCCATACTTCCCTACTTCCTTATGGATAACAAATGAATAGGAACATATATCAAACTAAATGGAATGCCCCGAAATGCCTAATCAAAATGCCAAAATCAAAATACCAGCAGCCACTTCAGAAAATAACGTTAAGAAAACGAGTACAAAATAAGTGAAGTTCATCGCATCCATGAAGTCCATAACAAGATGGCATTTATCATCTTCATGATCTATTTGTAATATTACTTTTGGATTTATTTTTGGACATTTTCTCACTGGTTGTAAGTTGTGCTATTCCTGTTTATTTCTCTATTCATTCTCACTCATTTGTTATGTGTATTGGCAGTAAAGATGATCTTTGCTGTTCTATGCTTTAGTATCTTTCCCTGTGTGTTTGTGATGGCTTTTGTGAGCTTTTTTTAAATTTATTTTTATAAAAAATAAAATCTCTACTGGGATAGGGGTGCAACGTGAATGCACCCTTCTGCACCTGGCCACCTCCCTGTGGAAGCCAGCCTCTTCCCCATGCTGGAAGTTGGTCCCTTCCGCACGGCTGGTGGCGATGTGCAATCATGGGCACTTAATAGGTTTTTTTCCCCATTAAGCAAATATCCCATAATTGTGATGGGTGAGGACGTGCTGGCTGCAGGACCGCAATGACATCATGCGAAAACACGGCTCGCGGGCCTCCGCCAACGCGTCCCCGTCACAGGCCGCTGCCACCGTGCCGAAACGGCCATAGTCTTGGTGTTAGAGCGTAGGAATGGATGACGGTGAGCCCTGTTTGGTTCTGAAGTTTTGTCCAGCTATTTTGTCCCCATGCCGGTTTGGACAACAGCTCCCTTTCGGCTTCCCCTCTCCGCAATCATTTCTGCTTTGTGCAATGCCCTACTTGGTATCGCTCAAGGCCATTAAGCCCTAGACTTCTTCTCTATTTATCTCTCTCTTCCTTTGTTCTCCAGATATTTGGTTGGCCTTAGATCCTACATCAGGGAGGAGGGGGAACAAACAAGCCCTTTCTGAACCATAACAACCAAAACAAGCTCTTATTTTCCCCGAGTTCAAACAATCCAAGACAGCCTTTGTCAGTTTTTCTTCCTCTCTCTCGCTCTCTCTCCCCCCCTTCATAAGATCTCAAACCCATCATGTCAGGTGTTGAATCCCGAAGAAAAACAAGCCATAACATTCCCTACAAACCCCCGGCTCAGCGCACACTCTCCAGAGCCTCGCTTTCTCCCCCTGAAGTCAGTTGGATGCTTTTAGTGCACTTACAACTCTTGAATTATGTTAAAATATACCAAACACACACCGTTGGGCTCTTTGATGAAAACTTTAAATTGCTGTTTCAGGGCACAATTCGGTGTCTGCCTCATTCTGTGATAAAAGGACTTTAAAATGCTGTTTTAGAATGGAATAGGATTGAAAGAGATTTTCTTTTCTTTCTTTTTCTTTTTTTAATAGCATCTTTCATGCTCCAGGTATCCCTAAGGGCCCTGGAAAAGCAATGATTCTGACTCAGGAAATACTTTAAGTATAGACAAATGGAACACCAGCAGGCTCTCTGTGATAGCGAGAGGCCTACCTATATCACAGCTGGGTATCTTGGGGGATTTGTAAGCCGTTGGGGGCGAGGAACGGATGAACGGGGGGTCTAAACAAAACAGGAAGGGAGGAGGCCAGAATCCCATTGGCATCTTATGCCGTTTCCGCACTAGACTGTTATAGTGCCATTATTCCACTTTCAACATCCTATGGAATCCTGGGGTTTGCAGTTTAGGGAGGGGCCTTTGAGGATGGCCTTTGAGGCCGCTCTCGAAACTGCAAACCCCAGGATTCCATAGGATGTTGAAAGTGGAATAATGGCACTCTAACAGTCTAGTGTGGAAATGGCCTTAGGTGCAAGTACATTCTCTGACATTTTTGTCTGTCTCCGAACATCCAAGCTCAGTTCACATTTGTGAAGATAAGGCTGTGTGTGTGTATTGTCCTTGTGCATCTTTGTTGTGTGTTCTCCTTGGTGTGTGCAAGGAGTGGTCCGTTTCAGCATGCATTAGCCTGTGAGTTTGGCTAGGAATTCAATTGTACAACATTGCTGTTTAATGCAAGGCTTGTGTTTACAAAATTAAGGCATGACTCCACATGCAAGGGGTTCTATTAAAGCATATCTTTTCATCAGATTTTCAGGAGTGTGTTTGCAAAGAAAGGAAAAAGGAAGGAGGAGATGAGGCAAAGAGGAAGGGGAAGAGAGAGAGAGAGGGACTGTTTGGGATACAAATGTAGCCTAGGTTGGATCCATTAAAACATGGAGTGGATGCATTACCCCACAGCTATCACCCACCAGTAATCCAACATTGCCAGGAAATTTCAGTGGCGAAAGGCCAGTGGCAGTAAGAAAAGAGGCCATATATAAAATCAAGTTGGAACCTCTGGGGTCCTCCCTCATCTGCAGCCAAGAGTTCCCTTTAAACCACTTTCCTGGCACTTGGGTGTAAATATTGGCTTTTGATATATATTCCCTATAAAGAGAATATTGGAGAATACGTGGGGTGCAGAGAGGGAGAAGGAAAGAGAAGTTAAAAATAAAGCAGAATGGGGGATTGCATTGCAATACCAATGCATGTGCCCGAAGCGAATGTCATGAATGTGTCTTATTTAAGAACGGAGGCATGGCATGGCAGAAAATACATATAAAAAGTGCAGTGTAAATTTCCTGGTGAACTCTCTAAAAATACTGACATGCCAATATGAAGACCAAAGAGGAGCGGGGAACAGAATGGGGCTGGCGAACAGGATATAATGAGAATGCACACTGAAACTGTCATGTTGATGAATATTTGATATTTTATTGGATTAAGTTTATTAGATTTGGGATTTGAATGAAACGGGGACGGTAGGGATATTAGAGCCCAGCCTTGCGAGATGAGACAGAGTTCAGAGGCCACTGATATCAAGAGAGAAGTAGGAGAAGATGGGGAAATAATATAATACAAATGTATTAGGGACAGATATTCCCAAACCTGGAATGCTGGCATCCGAAAGCCATGCATCTTTCAGATACTTCAGTCCAAAGTGGACCTCAAAGTCCCCCTCTTAAGGTAACACGCAAAAGAGAAAATGTGACCAAACTTTCGTAGTTCTCCAAGAACTCTAAATTGATCTGGTTTGCTTAAAAATGTGGACTTCTCAAAAGTCCTAGGCAGCTCTATTCTCAGATAAAATACACATAGAAAACTAGTGTGAACTATTCAGAAAAAGAAGAAAAAGAAGCAAGCCCTTAGCTTTAGCAGGACTTGTGGCAACAATAGTTAAATAGCTGTGTTCCAAGCCTATGTTTTCTCTTTCACTGAGATTCATCTCTGTTCAGAGATTCCATTGTAACTGGACAGAGGCACAGGAAAATTGTATATTTTGACTTCTCAAAGAAGCAGGAACAAGATGAGGAAAACAAACACAAGTGCATGCATGCACGCCCATATAAATAAATAAAGTAACCAAATTCTATAAAGATATCAGAAGTCAATTAAATTCATGAACAACATGTTTTTGCCGCTAACGGAGAAGACAAAGGAAGAGGTCAGGTCCCGCTTTCACGGAAGGGAAGGGAGTGAGAAGGCAAAGCAAACAGAAAAGTCATTATGGAGCATTACGAGGGGAGATGAAAGGAGCCACATCCGAAAAAACAGCAAGGGGTGTGTGTGAAATGTAATTTATTCAGAAGGAGAAGCAAGCAAACACAGAGTTGGTGATGCTTCTGACCTACAAAGACACATGCAGGCGGAGCGTGTACTGTTGGGCCCCATAGGGGATGGTCTACTTTTCTTCTACTGGTTTCAAGCCACCACGCTTTTGTTGGTGGTTTATGTGTTGTGCCAACACTGTGGCTGAGATCTTACATGTCTCCAAATTCAGGTTGAGGTCAACAGTGAGATATACAAGCATAAGTCCACCTTATACTTTTCTATCTCCTTTTTGGGGCTGTTGCAGAGTTGGTATTCTTTTCCAGCCTCTGCAAAGACCAAATCCCTCTCCTGTCCTCAGTGTCATGCCCTCCACCCCAGAATCCAGACAGGACCCTTCCCAATAGCCACAACACAGAGACAAGAATGGGGTAACACTTACTGCAGCTGGTGTAGGTGAAAAAGGGAGAGCCGAGGAGACTGTGGTTGCTATTCCATGGGTGGATGGGAGAGAGCTGTGTCTAAATGCCAACCAGTCTTTAAGCTGGCTTATTACATGCTTTGGTCAGATCCCACCTGGATTACTGTGTCTGGTTCTGGCTACCACACTTCAGGAAGGATATTGACAAGCTGGAACATGTCCAGAGGAGGGTGACCAAAATGGCTGAAGATCTGGAAACCATGCCCTGTGAGGAGAGACGTAGATTGTTGGGAATGTTTAGCCTGGAGAAGAGAAAGTTAAGACAGGACATGATAGCTATGTTTAAATGCTTGAAAGGATGTCATGTGGAGGATGGAACAAGCCTATTTTCTTCTGCTCCAGAGACTGAGGCATCGAGCAATGGCTTCAGGAATTTCAGGAAAAGAGATTCCATCTAAACATTAGGAAGAACTTCCTGATGGTAAGAGCAGTTCAACAGTGAAATGCGCTGACTGGGATTGTGGTGGAGTCTTCCTCTTTGGAGCTGGATGGTCATCCGTTTGGAATGCTTTGATGGCGTATTCCTGCATTTCAGGAGTTGGACTCAGTGACTCTCTTCCAACTTTACGATTCTGTGGCACAAAAGAAAAGCTTACACGTCAGTCCACCCATCTTTTGTAGATGGCGGTGGTAGTGCCATCTTGGAACCAAAATGTCTTGAACTGAGCTTGATTCCAAATCTTAATTATCTGGTTTGCTTGTTCACTTTCATTCCATGACTCTGTATTATGGATCTTTGATCAGTGGAGTTCTGGAACAGAATGTAAGTGGCTTTTCTGTGTACTGGAGAAAGAGAGCAGACAACAAAAGTCGATGTTTTCCTAACCACTGCTGAATAGCTCTTTCTAAAATACAACTCAGGCAACAAAGTGTCAACCAAACCATCACTCTTTCTGATAAGTTTGTCATTTGATAAAAATGTTTTTCACTGCCGGCCATGAACCCCTCACTTCAGAGTGCAATTCCTGGACAGCTGCTGTGTTTCAAACCTACAGTGTCTTGGTTTTTGATTTGCAACGGAGATCTCGATGCCTCCCAGAAAAGTGACAAACCTATGGCTGGTTTGAAACACTTATGCAGTAGTGGTGGTGGAACTCAAGGCTCAGAAGGCTCCCCCATAAACACATAAAATTGCCTTTCCTCTCCTCTCCTTTCATTTCATTTCATTATTAACACGACTGCGGGGTTACACCACCCAAAACTACTTATGTTTGCATTATTTGCTACTGACTGATTTCCACTGATTTGGAGACCTGGTTCTTTTGAACCTAAGTTCACCCAAGCATGAAAGTCAATACTGCTGGACTAGAAAGATCCAGGTTCAATCCTTTGCTGAACCATGAAACTCAGTCCTCGAGGTAGTCACTCTCTCTCAGGCTTGCTGAAGGAAGAGAGGCAAGGATGCAACTCTGGGTTGGAAAGGTGGGGTGTGCACGCCGCTAATAAAACCATGACACTATTGTCTTGCTGTTGAACAATTGGCTGTATTCCAGCTGGGATGAACCAACAGGATTCTGGTCTTCTTTTGGGCAAATTAGAGTGCTGGACTACCATCCTGGAGACCAGGGTCCATTCCCCACTCAGACATGGAAACCCGTTGGACAACTTTGGACAAGTTGCACATTCTCAGCCTGGGAGAAAGGCAATGATGGCAAACCCTCTCTGAACACATCTTTGCCGGGAATATTCCATTATCGGTTCACCTTAGGGTTGGCATAAGTCAGAAATAACTTGAAGGCACACAAGGAACAACAACAACCCATCTGCATTCCCCCACATGCATGGCTAAATGGGAAGGGGCTATTTTTAAGAAGATATTTGGGGAAGGAAATTGGGGCATATGGGCTAAACCAAATACCCTTCCATCAGCCTCCAAAGCAACCCTGAAAGTAACTTTGAAAGCAAACCCCCTCAATCAGAGTGGTGCTACGTCACAGAATAATACAATCATAGAGATGGAAGAGATCACAAGACTCATCTAACCCAAGCCCCCATGATGGTCATCCAACTTCTCCAAAGAAGGAGAATCTTCAAGGCCGTCTGTTCTATTATAGAAGAGACTGAACCGGTACACACGGGTAGGCTTGTGGGCTCCAACATGCGCTGAAAGGTGCTCAGTGAGAGATTATTAGTCACTTCATAAAACTGGGGGAATCATTATTGCTCTTGATTTAGTGAGACATGCCTAATTATGAACTGGGAGGGGAATTTCAAAGCTCGTCTTTAAGTCCAGAGCATTTATTGATTTTTAAAAGAAGGAGCTGGGAGGAAGTGTTAAGCCTTTATATTAATAACCAGAGACCAATTTGTCAGCAAACCCCTTATTAAAAAAATATTAGCAGAAATACCGGGGTGGGGTGAAACCAAAGGAAGGCCTGCTCCCCCTTTTTCTTCCCCTTTGCCATCAATCTTGCATTATCAAAGGCAGAGGAGGGGTGAAAATAGGCTAAGTGGAACTAGAGTCATTTGCGACTTTAAAAAGAAGGAGCTAGAGGTACCTTGCTTATTTTTATTTACTGGAAGTGGGTCAGACGGAAGCGACTGATCAAACAAACCATACTGGGTGATTTTGGCATCAAAGCAATGCTGTTGAGCAGAGCCTGGAACATTACTTTGTGCAAGATTTTGTTTTTGAAACAGCACATTTCATCTTCTCCTTCAAGTAACTCATTCTCCTTAGAACCTTCTGGGTAACTTAAGCTAGTGTAACTGGGAGTTATGCTAGCACAGGGGTGGGCAACTGGGGAAGGGGGCAGCTTTTGCCTTGTGATTCCCCCTTCAGGCTGCACCATCTCTTTAAGGTCACCAAAAGAGACACTGTTTTTCTTCTGGGTGCCAGTTTGGCTGACCGTAGAGGTCTTTCGCTTTGGGAGGAAGTGTTCGAAGTGGTGGTGGTGTGAGCATTGGACTATGGACCCTAGAGACCTGGGTCCAATTTCCCTCTTGGCCATAAAAACCCACTGGGTGACCTTGGGGCATCACACACTCTCAGCCCCAGAAAACCCCATGATACTTTTGCCTTAGTGTCACCATAAATTAGCAATGACCTGAAAGCATACAACAAGTTCTAAGTGCAGGTGAGCCAAAACACCCATTTGTGGGCCATTTTGGCTTTTCGGGAGGTCAAAAGTTACTTGGAAGTTTGCATCCTCCCCCCCTCCTTTGGGCTTGGGGGTCTACATGTGGGGAATGAGACCAAGAGCAGTAAAATGTAAACTCCATTAAAATGTATGCTCCTTTTTACTTTTCTTGGGCCCTTTTCACACAGCATTTTCCATGAAAAAGGACACCTGGAGCATTGTGCAATTGTGAGGAGTGATCTGCACGACTCACTCACACTCATCTGTCGGGAGTGGTTTGAGGGTGTTCCTGCATGGTAGGGGGTTGGACTGGATGGCTCGTGTGGTCTCTTCCAACTCTACATTTCTATGATTCTATGATTCATGCGACACTCCAGGGGCTGGCACGTGCCGACCGTGCACCTTTTCATTTTCAGCTGGAAGCTGAAAATGGTGCATGATCGCACATTGCTCCCAGCCCCGGTGCGCACTTACCTGGTGTGCGGAGCTTCCGGAGCTGCGCCGGTCGCGCTTCCTGCCCCAGTGCAGCCTGGGAAACTCCCAGGCTGTGCTGCGGAAGGAAGATGCTGGGCTTTTGTGCAAACAGGCGGCTCGTGTGGAGCCGAAGAACCCAGATGTGAGAGCCTCTCACCAGAGGCTGCTCACACGATCCCCGCACCCCAGTGCTAGAAAAAGATAAGGTGCGAAAAGGGCCTTAGTCTCAGTCCCCACATGGCCCACAAGGGGAGTGGCTTCAACCATCATTGAGATCCCCCAAACCAGCTCATCTACAACAGAAACAGCATCCGAGACAAAATACAGGCCTGGGATGCTAACATTGTCACTCTTCTTTTCCTGTATGTTTTTTTAAAAAACATCTTTAGACTGATGAGGAAGCCAGTGGAACTTCAAAAGCTTGCATGATGTATTTGCTGCATTTTGCTCTTTTGTGGGTTTTGGGTTTTCTTGTATTTTGCTGCAAGGTTGACACAGCTAGCCCTGAATCTATTTCAGAATAGGTTTCAGCACTTTGGATAGCCACCTCGAGAATCATCCTTGCCCCACTGATACGGCTCTGCCAATTGCCACTATTATATTGTGTCTTTCTCCGGCTATCCTTCTCCATGTAGATCTTTTTATTTTCAAACAAACCTTCCTTGCATTTCCATCCATCTCTCCTTCCCAACTGTCTATGGCTTATTTTAAAATGCATGATCTATCTATCTATCTATCTATCTATCTATCTATCTATCTATCTCCCCAAACAAACAATGTCATCCTTTTCAGGAATATTACATAAAACTGATGCATTCATTTCCATTCCAGTGATGCTTGAACTGAAAAAAAAGGGGGGGAAAAATCAAGGAATGGACCTTGAATGTCAATTAGTATAAAGAGGTCCTCCTTTGTTCCTTTTGGTTACCAAAAAAAAAATCTACTGTATGTCTTTTAATAAGAAGAGTTTGGAAGGAAAATTAGCAAGAAGAGCTATAAATTTCCTTCCTCCATCCAAGAATGGTACTAGCTAATAGAATGCAAATAAGGCAACCATTGTCTATATTTAAATTTCCATATTTGAACATTCTACAAATGTGAGCTGGGTTCCTCCTTCTGCTTTGTAAAAAAAGATTTCTTAAAAAAAATAAAAATATATACTCGGATTTATTCCCAACCTATCCCACGAAGCATGGCACCCAAGGTGGCTAACAATCAACTAAAGCAAACACAATTAAAACAAGGAAAAGGCTAAAAACACAATTAGAAATCCATCAATAAAATAAAGAACAGCATCCAAGCTGTTAAAGCAGACTTCTGCAGCAACCCAGTTTAATTGCTGAAGATGCACCTGCTTTTAACTTTTAGGTCTTTGCCTGCTTCCAGAAGGATAACAGCCAGGGAACCAAGCTAACTTCCCTTGATAGGAAGTTCTACAACCTGGAAGCATCCACCAAGAACATCCTTTCTCTGTGCCCACAAGCATTGTGGGACCAATGACAACCCACATCCTCAATGTTGGATCTTGGTCAATCCTTCCACACTATGTTGGCAAACGAATAATGACTGAGAATCTACACCACACAGGTTATGGCAGCAAACAGCCTATAAGCTGGTATGATAGTGCATAGTGAATTATTCCGTGAAAGCAAACCTCAAAACACTGAATGGCATTAGGATGGCATTAGGATGTTGTGGCAAGAAAAGCAAAGCCGACTGGACACATCTAAAGAGTCCATCTGAGATTTGGAGGGCTTCAAATGTTTTTGAGACCTGTGTCTGGTATTAGACCTGAACCTGGGACAACACACTTGCAACGCACATGCGTTCCCACTGAGCTACAGCCCTTATCCAAGCCAAGAACATGGAGAGCAGCATTCAAGACTGGGCTTCCCCCATTCTGAAACAGAAAGTCAAATGTTTTAGATGCCACATCCCCAGCTGTTACCATACCTTACACCCCCATCCTGTGGGATAGCAAGATTGGTGGGGAATATTATTTTTATATAAATGGAACATATTTATTATAGCTGGGAAACGATCGAGGCCACACGGATCTAAGACATGCCAAAGCTAAGTGGGGAGTTGCCACCAGGTCAGACCAACGTGAGACATGCCCAGGCCATAAAGTTCAAAGGAGATTAGGTGGAAAATGCTTGCATGAAAGGAGTTCAAGCTAATCTCTCTTTTAATCTCAGAGTTTTGCATTTCCAAAACAGGCCTGAATAAGACAATCAGAGACCATCACTCTTGATCTCAGCCAGATACCTTTCCCACACTGCCTACTGATCCAAATTTCAACAGGTTATCATGATTCTCATAGATTTTGTCACTCTTGTGTCAAAGCAAGCACCTATTCTGGAACTCTTTGGTCAGTCCTGTGAGAAAGTTTTAAGCTTTGCCAGAACAGGGTATGGAAAAAGGGTATTTAAACCTTGACTTTTGTCCCAGCAAATTGTAGTATTTTGGACATAATACATGGCACACAGACTGTTAGTCCGTACTACCTTCAGATGCTGTCCGTGTCCCTCTCCTGAATCCCTTTTCTTCAGGACTTGTAATTACTACTCTGTTCATCCCTAATTTCTCTCTATCCAAACTTTCATGCCTTATTCTCCTATATCCTTGCATGGTTCTTGAGATTGTCTGCTTTGTTGCGTGTGTTTGTCATTTCCAATAAAATATTTTGTTTATTTTCAAACTGGAGCCTCTCTTTGTGGTTATTACCGGCAAACATAGGTGAAAGGATCTGGCACTTAGCATCCTCTCACAAGCTACCTTGGAGCTATAATTTCCACAAATTCCAATGAGACACTGGCATTGCAGCTGGGTCCTAAAGTTCCCCGTCTCTTAGGGTAGCATGGCCCTTTCTCCTCCTTCCATCCGGAAAGGCAGGCATGAGCTGCCTTCATCCATCAGGACCAAAGGGAGAAGCCCAGCTGGACCAGCTGTGGATGCAGTACTACCAGTATCATGTCAGAGCAGCATCAGGCAGCCATGAGAAGTGGATACAAGATAGCCAGCCTGGCTTAAGAGACCCATTATGTGTTTGTTTAGCCAACTGCTTTATTAGGAACAATCTGGCTTAATCCTCTTTTAGTATAGCTGTCCAGACATGAGCACCTTTGCCGCCTGTGCAAACCAATTATCTTGAGCTACAAGGAGGGGCCTGCAGCTCTCTCTCTCCCCCTACTACACATTCTCTCTAATTCTCCTTCCTCTCTCTTTCTTCCCCACTCTCTGTCTCTGCCACGAATATAACTGGCAGGGTCTGTAGATCAGTTCAAGCCTGCAGCCAAAACTCATTGTGCCCCCAGCCTACCCATCTGTCATGGAAGGCAGCAAATGAGAATGCCAGGTGAACTGTGCAACATTTGCCGCCATCATTGGCTCAATTTGATTTGACTGGCAGAATGGCTTTCTGGGTGCCTGGCACTCAAGAAGCCAGCCTCAGGCTTCAGATTTACAGATTCCTGTTTCAGAGCAAAAGAGCTGCGGCGAGTGTGTGTGGATGGCAGGACTCTTTTCCTCCATTACTGCTGGCAGAAGTGAGAGAACTGAGGCTACTGTGCAGGAGCAGGCCATTGCAAGATCCTTTTACCTTGCAAGAAAAAGATGAGGGGAAAAACACTGAGCCAGGCCAGGATATTGGGAAGCAACTCCGCCAATGAGACAGAAAATGGATAAGAAAAGGAATACGAAATGGATCCACACCCTCACAAATCTCATTCTTCTACTTTAGAATCAGCAGTGGCTGGTGACTCCCATGTGGAAATGAATCCATTTCAGATTCTAGCCTGAGCTTCAAAGGCTCTGTCCAAGGTGCTGAAGCACTTTGGATAGCTCCATTAAAGCTTGGGATCAAACCTGGGCCATTTCTGCACTAGACTGTTATAATGCTATTATTCCCCTTTCAAGGCTGAGTTATACTAGGTCACCTTAAAACTGATGGTTCTCAACCAAAAGATTCCAGATATCCTTGGATTTGGACTCCCAGAATCCTAAACCTTTGGCCATGCTTTCTTGGGCTTCTGGAGCTTCCCTGATTAAGAATCATACCTCTAGACCCAAACATTGGTCCTCCAGATTTTTTGGATATCAGATTCTAGGACTCCTGACCATCAGCCAATTGGGCTATAGGTTCTGGAAGCAGAGATCCAAAATATCTAGAGAAGCCACGTTTGAGAACCACCATCCTAGGCTACCAGTCTCAACAAAAGCCCAACCTGCTGTAGGCTAACATGGCTGCCTCAAGTGGAATTGAGTGCATTAAGAGTCTTCATGCATCATCTCTTAGGGGAACGATGGCAGGGGGATACTAAATCAGGCCAAGGTTTTCAATGCTAAACACCAAACTTCTGCTTTGGAGGCCTGGATCTGTCTGGATTGTTTGCTCACTGATTATCATAGAAACTCTCCAGCACTTCTGTCTTTCCTCCTGTGATTATCTCCCCCACCCCACTTGAGGTTTAAGCTTAGGCTGGCAAGCAGTTGCATGTGCTTTTAACAAGGATGAGACAGAACCAAAAGCACTTTGGCTCCCCTTCAGAGCGTTCATTCCCGGTGTTCTTGAAATGCTGCCTTTTCCAGCTCTCTCTCCCTCACCCCCTCCCTCTTTTCAGAGTTTGTTCCTGTTGTCTAGACAGTCATTTTCATCAGCGCCTCCCCTTCCCAGTCCTTCAGAGTGGGGAAAACTTTGCTTTCAGAGCTGATGCATCTTTTAACAGGATTTGGTCTACTTTCTTCCAGCCGTCTCAGATTCCCACAATTTCCAAGCCGTATATAAGGGATGAGTTGGGTGTCTTGGAGTCTGACCATAATCCTGTTATGTGGGGCCATAAGCCATTTCAAAAGCAACAGCATTGGCCTAAATCCTATTTTTAGTACCAACTAAATACATCCATTAAATCAATTAAACTTGCTTACGTGGACTGATTCACCATTTGATGATTGAGTTAATGGTTCTACTTTAGCTAGGCCTAAACAATATGATTTTGGTCACTTTGGTATCTAATCATTTCAGCCAATGGTTAGTATATTTAAATATCACCAAATGTTCAGGATTTTTTTTTAAGCTGGAAAAAGTCAAAATGTTAGGCAAGTGGTATCAGATTTAGCCCAAAGTCCACGCTAATTAAATATCCTTTTTACTGGTTCTGATGCTTCCTGAGCTAAAGAAACAGGCAATCACCAGTAACAAAAAGAATTGAATTGGACTTTGCATGTGGTCTCTTTAGACTTTTCTTGCTTTGGCAGTGCAGACAGTATGTAAATAGTGAGTCTTTAGATCTTGTTTCAGTGAAAATGCCAAGGAAAGGAAGATGAGATGAAGCAACTGACAGGTTGGCTTTCTAATCCCAGGGCATATTTCACCAGGGTCTCTTTCTTCTTATTGTACATTGGGGGTTAAATAATGACCCTATTAAACTACAGCTGCTTTCTCTTTCATTTGGGTCTTTACACAGAAAGCTCATAGCAGTAAAATCGACTGTGTAGATTTGGTAGAGCTGCCTGTTCTATTGTTTAATTTCTGTACAGTGCCATGTACATCAATTGAGTAATAACAGCAATAACAATGTACTAATTTCTTTAATTCTTGATTTAATCAGTTTCAAACATCCCTAATCTGTTTCTCAGTTTTGTCTAGTATTTTTTAAAATTCAATTACTTTTCTCTCTGTCTGAAAAAAAAAAGGAGTCTTTCTTCTAGTGGTCCCTACAGTATTTCAATCATGACGTTAAGACGTGGTGCAATCACTTGCATAACATTGTGGTTGGAGGTTTCCACAACAATGTGGTGGTGAATCTCCTCCAGAAACTGTTATGAAGATGGAGCTCAGTAACTTGGACAACTCCTTTCAATTTTGGATTAAAAGCTGTTAAAGATCCAGCATCTCACTAATATGAGAGCCACCAGCCACCATTGCTGGCATCTCCATGTAAGGCTGGAAAGTTTCTTCCTCCTTCTAGTCTTTCTAGACCACAATGACCAATCTATATTTGCTTGTTTCTAACCCATCTGCAAAGTCCTTTGGTTCCACACACTTCCAGGCACAACGATTTATTTCTCAACTTCAGAAAAGAGTATCTCACCTTTCGAAAAAAAGTTCTTCCGGCTTGGAGATAGTGTTGGATGCTTCTCTCCATGTGGCTCCTAAGACTGGAAAAAGAAAGGACAGACTGATCAAAGAGTAGTGAAGTTGTCAAACAGAGCAAAGGTGTTTTTCTTTTTCCCTTTTTTGGGCACTTTAGAAAAGGCTGACAAAGTGTCAAGTCACTTTGGAAAATAGGACTGTAATAGCTCCTGAAGATCTCGCTCCAATTTGACCAAGAGAGACTGGATGGTCTGGACTGACATTTGTGTTCTGACTCTGAACAGTTTCTGAAGGGGGAAAAAATGGCCTCAGGATTATTTCAGAACAGTGTTGAATAAGCAGTGGTTACAGGGCTCCCCACTTCATTTTCTTTTCTTTTCTATCACCAATTTCACAAACTGGGTTTCTTTTCCTTAGGTTACACGTAAGTCCCCCCCCCGCCCCCGCTCCCAAAGGAACTCCCTGAAAAAGGAATTTATGTATAAATTCCATTCATATGAATCTTTTCAGAGCAGAAAATGAGTAGACTTCTGTCACCCACCGAGAGATTGTGTAGTGCAGTCTAAGCGGGCGTCTTCCATATCGTTGAGGCGGTGGATCTGCCAGTGAATTAGTGGCAGAAAAAGACCTTTCTGTTTAAGCAGGTTTTTAAGGTGGAGGCAGGGAGGCCTCTTATCAAAGCTTTATTTATTGTTCAATATTTGCATGCATTTTAAATGATTTTATAATGGTTTACTATAATCATTATTAATTTTTTAAATTTTATTTTTAGGTTTTTAATTAATTCTTTTTGTGAGCCACCTCGGCTCACACTCTGGGAGAAAAGTGGCATACAAATCAAATAATTAAATAAATAGCATTTGCGCTGTGGCAGGATTTTCTTTGGAATGGTCCTGCACATATTTAAATCTGAGACTGGACACAATCTTAGCAAGCATTCATTTTGGATTGCTTTTTTGGATTTGCTGTTCTGTTGAAGAGATTAAGTCTTTAAGGAGGGAAATTTGTATTAGAGCAGTGCTACCTCCCAGGGTCCACTTCAAGAGATTTCCACCTGCTACGGACAGAGCATTTTGCAAGTTCAGAAGAGCTGGCAATTTGCTGTCACAGCCTGCATGATCTACTATGAATAAGTATTTAACAGGTATGAGAGCTTCTAAAAAGCGAGAGCTTATTAAGACATTCTGAGCTGCATTGTCAGATTTCAGCAAAGTTGAATGGGAGTGGAAACATTGCCTCAATTGTTAATATACTTTCCTCTCCTCTCTGCCCCCTCCCTCTTTTCCTTCCTTCCTTCCTTCCTTCCTTCCTTCCTTCCTCCTCCTTGTTTTCTTTTTTCTTCTTCCTCTTCTTCTTCTTCTCTTTCTTTTTTCTCTTTCACTTTCTCTTTCTTTTGCTCTCTTTTAGGATTTTGTTACCATCCTATACACTGGCCAGAAGCCTACAAGTTATTCCCAACTAGAGTAGCCCCATGTAATCCAAGACATAGGCCATTTCCGCACTACACAGTTATAGTGCTATTACTCCACTTTCAACCTCCTATGGAATCCTGGGATCTGAAGTTTAGGGAGGGGCATTTAGAATTTTCAGCGAGAGAGCTCTTTGGCCTCAGGAAACTACAAAGCCCAGAATTCCATAGGAGGTTGAAAGTGGAATAATAGCACTATAACAGTGTGGTGCAGAAATGGCCATAGACAAACCAAAACAATTTGTTTTTTTGTTTTTTTACTAGAACTCTAAGGTTGAATAAATAGAGTCTGGTGCAATATAAATAAACAAATAAAGGGGTATGGCCTAAATCTGGGTTGAAACTAAAGATGCTGAGTCCCAGCAAATTCTGAGCAGTATTGTCAATAGTGAGGAATTCTGGGTGCTGCAGTTCAACAACTTCTGGGGTTCTTCGCAGTCCCCTAGCCTAAGTCTAATTTTTAGTCCCAACTAGAGTGGAGTCAATAAAAAGAATAAAATTAGATCAAGTGTTGACTTAAGAAGTCCTCAATGATTCAGTTGTTCTATTCTGGTTGGTTGCTAGGCCACCCACTTTGAATTAAGGAAGGCTGAATCCATTTTGGGTGCCTTAAACAAAAGGGAGAACTGTGTTGGAAGGAATTGGAAAAGGGGGAATATCAAAGTGTAACTGGCTTCTGTATTCAGTTCGGATGGCTTGTCGGGATATACAGATTAGGTAAATCCACATTAAAATGTAAAATGAATGGATTCCTCTTTCATATTTACTCCAGTTTATCACAGGGAAGTGGAGTGCTTGCAAAGGATCACATCTTGCTTAATCCTCTGGAAAAAAAAATAAAATAAGCCTGTGTCTTTAAGACTGCAAGAAGAGATGTCCTGACTTTTCTCAACAGGCAGATATGTTTCTGACCTCAATTTTCACTCATGGCTTAGTTCCAAAACAGTTCCTGTCAGATCTGAGCAATATTCCCTACCCGCCCCCATCTCAAATTCTAGGCAATTCGACAATATCATTTTCAACAGGCTCGTTCAGATCTAAAAATAAACACTATACAATCACACACACACACACACGTGTGTGTTTGTGTGTGTGTGTGTGTGTGTGTGTGGCATATGTTTATATGTACATGTACGTGTATTTCTGTGTCTGTAACAAAAGAATGAATCAGGTACAACCCACAGACTGTATGCAACTCTGGAGACCCCCAAAGTGCAACACTCAAAGACCATTTCCACCCTACACTGTTACAGTTTTATTATTCCACTTTCAACATCCTGTGGAATTCTGGGATTTGAAGTTTACTGAGGCCATAGAGCTCTCTGGCCAAGAAGTCTAAATGCCCCTCCTTCAACTGCAAACCCCAGTATCCCGTAGGATGTTGTAAGTGGAACAATAGCACCACAATAGTGTAGTGCAGAAAGGCCCTATACGTCATGAAGATGGCATTAGGACATCATGGCAGAGAAAGCAAAGCAGCCTGGCAATAGGCGTGAGTCCCAAATCCTGATCTGAGAACTTCATGTCCTATTCTGCTCCGTGACTTCTGATATGGAGGCAGGAGCTTTCCATGGGGGCAGAAGGGACTAGCTTTGTGAAAAAAACCCACCTACTCCTTTAGGCTCAGTCAGAATCATTGCATCCAGCATGTTTTTTTCTCCTAAGCTGTAAAATATCCCATGCAAATACGTATCTGCCACTGTCTGAAGGCATCTCCTTGCCTTCGGAAGACCGACACCACAAACCAGTTAGCTCTGACGGTCACCTTCGTGCATTCGTCTTTTTCGCTCTGACTCTGGAACCGGATCAGCAGGGAGTAAATCCAATCCCCTGCCAGAACGACCGTGGGCCAGAATGGGCAACGGCTGGGCTTGGAAAGTTATGATCCAGTTAGGAGAGGCACCAAGGCTGGCTTCAACTCTGAATGATAGGATAAACTTTCCCTGGTGCTTCATCTTCACCCAGACACAGCCGTTTCCCAGCCATTAGCCTCCTGCTGGCATCTCTAAACATGGGAGCCAAAACAAACACCCCAGCGCCTCTAATGAGACAGGCCTTGCTATCGCTGACAAATGTCCTCTCCCCGTTCTGGGTCCTTGCCGGTCTCTCTGCCTGGTTTACATACTTTAATGCGCTAGACAACAACGGTGGAAACCTCTGTAAGCCCACGTCTCATCTTGACCTCCGGACTGATGGGAGGGTGATCTGGGGAATGGAACCGTGGCTCTGAAAATAAATAAAAGGGGAAAACAAACAAACAAACAGATGGTTGAGGTGCTAGATTTCAGAAGACGGAGTTTTACAATTTGGCTTCCAAGGTGGGATAAGACACTCGGCTGAACAAGCAAATCAACATGTTTGATTCACTAAGTGCCTATATACAAAAAAGTCAACTTTTGAGAAAGACATATGGGTACTGGGAGAGAGAGTGCTTTTGGACAGAATGAGTTTGGTGGCAGAAAAATGAAGCTCCATCGACATTACTCTGGACAGAATTTCCCATTTGTACTTGTCTCTGTGCTCCATTGCCCCTTTCTCTGTCCCCCAATTCGAGTCTTGGTTCCTCACCCTCCAGTGCGCCCGTAGAGGCACATGCTAGCATTTCTTCCCATCGATTCCTTGAGAGATTTATGGCAAAAGCCAGATCTTGGTGAAGCAGCTAAATCCAATTCGCTAAGGAATTACAAGCATGTCTGATCAATAATCTATTTATCTCCTTCGCTTTGCTATCTTTAAACACTCCGGGACTGCCAAAAGAATCTGAAAGCTTTTTGGAGAACAAAATTATCAAATTTCTGTACGACTTGCAACACATGGGCTCTGATGTCCAGATGGCTTGGTCCCTATCATATTCTGTAGGGGCTAGGGTTATCTGGAATGGGTGTGTCGAAGCCTCTGTGATCAAATTCAGTACAATATGGCATACTTGAGAATCCATACAGAGTTGTTCCACTGGATCAGAACTGCAGAACTAAACTTTTGTGATGGATTCAAAAATAACCATCTTGAAACACTCTTAACATTGAAGATGCTTCGAAAGACTTTCAGCCAGGATGCAGCATTAGTCAAATCCCCACAAGGCCATGGAAACCACTGGCAACAAGTCACACTCTCTCAGCTTCAGAGGAAGGCAATGGTGGCCAGTCCTCTCTGAACAAACCTTGCCAATAAAAACACCAGTATCGGTTGGCCTTAGGGTCAGCATAAGTCAGAAATGATTCAAAGGCAGTCAATAACAACAATTTAGGGTCCTCTCTTTCAAGAAGAATGGTAGACCAGATGCCATTGAAGGTCCACCTAAGAAGACCAACCATGGCCTATTCCTGACACTCCAAAGTGGGTAAGAACCAAGAGAAGGATTTATGGGCCTCTTTTTAGCGTCATTGCAGGAAATGGTTTGTTAAACACTGAGCCATTTGTTTCTTCTTCTATTTATTTTGCCTTTTTTTTTTACCAAGCACATTGGTATGCTTTATGGATATAGCTTCATAAAGTAAATGGCAGCCACTGCCCTGATAAATTAGCGGTGTATTAAAGCGCCGTATTATCTTCTGCCTAGTAATTTAGCCTGATGAGAACATGGGTTGACTTTACGATATTCACGAGCCAACAGATTGTAAATATTCCCCCGACCGGTGACACTGACAAGCCCGGCCCTCGCCATAAAGTGCCCATGTGTCTGTGTGCAACCATTTCCTCTTTGTCTAACCTCAGGGTGTCTGTGTGTGAATGTGTGTGTGTGTGTGTGTAAGAGAGAGTGCCTTTTTAAAAGGGCAAATGAAATACTTGCTCTTTTTGTTGCTCTGGTTGTTGCTTTTCACTTTGCTCGTGCTGAAAGAATATTGATGCGGGAGAGACGGGGGCATTAAACATAGAATTATACCAGAGAATAAAAAGAGGGAAAGCAGCGCATAAATTAGAAGTGTTTTCCTCTCTTGGGGCGTCAAAGAGTTGCCAGGGTGGTTCGTGCATTTCTTCCCTCCCTCTTCTACACAGTATAACTCGCTGGGGATCTGTTGCGGCCCGCGATAGTGCCATCCGTCATAAGAAAACATTTACTGTGACACAAAGACATCACCGAAAAGGCCACAGGAAGACGGATGGATATCCAGCACTGGGCACTGTCCGAAGGAGGCCTATAAACAAAGTATTAGAAGAGACAGGAAGAGCGGCGATGGATAGAACTTGGGTTTCACACGGCAGGGTGGAAAAAGAGACTAACTATAGCAATCTCACAACAACAATTTGTGCCGGAGGGAGGGAGGAGATATGCTACTGCTACCATGATGGGAAAGTCACCACATCATATAATTGCTCAGCCCAGGAGGGACAGGAACCCAGAGAACACAGAAAATGAGAGAACAGTGGTTGAAAACCTACATTGTGCTTGCGTAGGTTGAATCCTGTTGCCTAGTCTCAGCTAGAATAGACACATCCTTGGATAGTGCATTACTACTATTTGTCGGTTCCTTTAATATGTGGTTTCATCGCGCATGGGGTGGCTCCAGGTTTGAACCTGCATTTCCCAAATTTCTCTTAAGCAGACTATTTCTTCCAGAGCTTGAAAAGTTTCTTTATAAAAAGCAACTACTTCCTCTTAGAGCTCCATACCCCAACATAATGGTGGCAGTCCACATTGTTACTCTCTGTTAGTGTAGACCCCTTTGAATCCATGGACTGTATCAATGTGTTGGCTTGCCAGTCAGCAATGTATATTCAATGAGTCTCCTTAAATGAGACTAGCCAACAGGTTCATCTAAGGAAACATCATCTTCACATTCTTGGATGGTGCTTTCAATGTACCACTTGATTCCCTGGGATTTCAGAAATAGCCATTGAACCTTCCCTAGTGCGTGTTAGGACAACAAGCAAGCACGCTAGCAGATATGCAGTTGGTTGCACAGCGTTGGTTTCCCAACAGGAGGTTGCTGTTGCACAGTGGCTCCCAAACTTTTGTCCTCCAGGTGTTTGGGACTTCAACTCCCAGAATCCCTAGCTGGCTTAGCCAACAGTCTGGAATTGTGGGATCTGAAGTCCTAAACACCTGGAGGACCAAGATTTGTGAACTGGTGGTGTAGCATATCCAATGCATAACTATGTGAGTGTAGACTAGTCTTACTTTAAATGTTGAGGGTACTTTCTAAAGCAGCACAGATTACTTTTACTTTTGAAAGTGTGGCGTACGGCAGGGATTCTTAACCTTTGATTCCCCAGATATTTTGCACTTCAGCTCCCAGAAACCCTCACCATGAGCCATGCTGGTTAGTATTTCTAGGAAATGAAGCCTAAGGAAGTTGGAGGACCAAAGGTTGAGAACAACTGGTACAGGATCTTGGCCATGGAAACCCTAGTATTAAATCCCATTGTCTAGTTGCCAAATGATAGGAGATTCATTTAATTGAGGCTTGAATGATGAGCCAACCCATAGAAACACTGCAGGGACTCAGTGGATCTAGTCTAAGTTGAGGAGACTTGGATCCAGGCCTGTAATGAACTATGCCATTCCTATATAGAGCAGTAATTGAAGTTTATTACTTCTCAATGTAACTTTCCAAGCTCAGATAGAGGAAGTCTATTGGAGGACCCTCTCAGGAGCATAGGCTCAAACCTTGATTCAGTAATTATTTTTACAAACAACTCTGGGGCAAGAGGAAGGCAGGTAGAAAAGGGTCTCAGTCCATGTGTAAGGAAGACACCATCCTTCCAGAGCCACAAAAGTTAAGGCACCAAGAAGATCCGGGCTTTATTGCTTTGATCGCCCTCGTCACAGAGCTGTGCTGCTGTCAGAGACCATACGGTTGAAGCTTTCCCCAAATATTAAACCCGTTCTCTTTATTGCCGCCTTTTATGGCTCTGATCTTTTCGACATGCTGTTCCGTTCTATCAGTCGCTTGTGATTAGACGTTTATATTGTATTCAGATTCGGTCTAATTTTCATATGAATGTTTATGTGAACTCATAACACACTTAAGACACATGTTATTGTCAGTTAAATAAAGCACATGTTTGAGCTGCAGTATTTCATTAAAACAGATTGGATAAATTACACCCTTCTTGTCGTAATTATACAGGGTTCACGACAGCTCCAAAGCGCAGAGTGAAAACCCTTCTCCGTGAACTATTTTTATTGCTGGAATCCTATACGTCAGCCTCTTTCAACTTGGTGCCATCCCAGATATATTTCAGCCTACAACTCCCACTGCCATGAATCATCGGGCTCAACCGGCATGGGATGTGAGCAGTGATGGTGGGAGATGATTGTTGGTACCATATTGGTGATGTACAATGCATACAGCAAGATTTGAGATGCCCGTGTAGCACTTGGCCCTATTCTCTTGCACCTTCTATTACCTCCAAAAGATGGCTGTCTCAGGGGCCCGTCCACAATGCCAATGCCTCTGTAGAAAGGTGGGGGATTACAGCTCAAAGGAGGCCTGCGAGAAGGGGGCAACCGTAGGATCTTTTCACCTGTGCAAACTGGTACTAACTGAGACACAGCAGTCGGAGGTCAAAAGAATGTTTTATGGGGGGAAAACCACAAACACACCCAAGATTTAAGCAGGCTCACAACCCTGCAAGGCCAACTGAAGGAAAGGAAGGAAAAATTGGATAGCGAGGAGTTAGAATGAAGTGGGAGATATTTACCAATCCTGAAAAGAAGAAAGTTGAGGCGAAATGGTTCAAACACAAGAGTTTGAGGGCAGCATGGAAGAACAAGAGTCTGAGGTGCAGAGTGACTAGTAAAAAGTCAGGGTCTGAACCAGGATTTAGTAGACAGTTTTCAAGATCCACAATGGAAGTCTCTACATGGGCGAGACTGGAAAGCTTCTCCTTCTGGATTCTCAATCCAGATCCATGATCCAAACATGATCCAAGCTGAGGACAACAGCAGGACAGTTTCCTGGAAGGGAAGGGTTCATGGCTACCATTTTGACCCATCGTCTTCAAGAGGACCCATCATCCCTGGACACATGAGAAAGCTTCATTGATATTACTTAGGGCTTGTCACCCAGAAAAGCAATGAAAACTGCTTGTTACATGTGCTTGGGCATGGCACCGAATTGCCTGCTGAGACATTTGTGAGACTAAATGAACAAACAAATTAAATAGGCATTTGGCTCAGCATCCCCAATATGGCAGCAGCAAAGACTTAGCAATATTAGATTTTTTTTAATTACAGATTTAGTTGGCCTCATTTAGTTTTAAAAAACAAAACAGAAAGTAACAGAAAGGTTGAATGCTACTGGTTGGTCTTGACTGGATTTGAGACCAGTGAATGAATGCACAGGTAAACATAGCTAAATGCATAGGAACATATTGCTCAACAATGATTCAACAGATTGACCCCAGTTGGGACTAACAAGAGGATTCAGACCCATCTCTTTATATTGAGGAGGGAGAGGGGTTGGAGAATGATTCAAGAATAGGTGGAAAGAAAGGGGGAAAGTTCCTGAAGACCACAGGTTCATAGAAGGAGATTGATGTGATGTCTGAAAAGAGATACAGATTGGCTCAAATCAGCTTGGAATACAATTAAATGTTCCTTATGGCAGGGGTGGCTTGACTTCATCTGAGCCAATCTGAGAAGAAGTAGTGATTGGGTAAATAGGAAGCAATTTTTAACTAAGTTTTTTTTCCTCAAAGGAAGCAATGAATGCATTTAAGAATTTCCTTCCCTCTGCAAGAAAGCTTTCTGAAGCCTACTTGCAATTCAGGACTTATAGGACGGGTGAACCCTGGCTTGAAAGCAGTATGTGCTAAAAGAATCCAGGGGTCTTAGTAGATCACAAAGTAAACATGAGCCAGTGGTGTGATGCAGCGGCCAAAAAAGCCAATGCAATCCTGGGCTGTATCAACAAAAATATAGAGTCCAGAATGAGGAAAATAGCAGTGCCGCTCTGTTACCCTGAGGTCAGAACCCCACCTGAAGTAGTGGGTTCAGTTCTGGACATGATAGTTCAAGAGGTATATCAACAAAGAGGGAACATATCTAGAGAGGTGTGACCAAAATGATAAAAAGGTCTGGAAAAGGAGCCTTATGAAGAATGACTGAAGGATCTGAGCATAGGCTGTGGGCATAGATATCATTTAATGGGGCTTGTTTCTATCCCAGGTGAGTGAGCGTAGAATCAGAGGCATGCTTCTGTTACTCCATTGCACTTTCCAACTTTTCCGGCATCCAAGGCTGGATTTTTTGACATTTTGTCACGTATTGACAGAGGACAAGAAGCACAGCTGTGCATGCCACTCACTACAAGCAAGGGAGCTTCCATCCCGCCACTGTTCTAACCATCCAAAATTGCAGATCATTTTCTCCAAAAAGGAACCTTTGCAAGACAAATTCCTGGGGTGGAAAGAGAGAGAAATAAAGTAGGTCATATTAAGACACCACTCTGGAGACGTAGCGTCTGTCTCTTCTTCCTCTTCTGTAATTGTGACTGCTTCCCCCCCTCTTCTCCCCTAATTTAAAGTTCTGGAGGGAGGGAGTTTTTGTGAAGGGGGAAACAGTACCAAATGAGGAAAAAAAGCCTTGCTCTGGTTTGGCAGCTGGAAGAATCGATGCTGCTGCTGAGGTCCTTGGAAAAAAAAAAGACAGCTGCCTGACAGTGGCAAAGGAAGATTCACTGGGAGGAACAAAATTGCTATGGCATTGAACAGC
Source organism: Cyclura pinguis (assembly GCA_030412105.1). Classification (NCBI taxonomy): domain Eukaryota; kingdom Metazoa; phylum Chordata; class Lepidosauria; order Squamata; family Iguanidae; genus Cyclura; species Cyclura pinguis. Next base: position 3,997,867 of record CM059613.1, read on the forward strand.
GGGGCAGAAGCTTTCAATGGGAATTGAGTGTCAGGGCCCTGAAAGAAGCCGGACATTAGCTCGTACAAAATCACAACCCGAAGAAGCTCTGGGCAAAGAACAAAGTGACAAGCAGTGGAGTAACGTCTGCAGTTTCCACCTTCAGCCAAATTACGGTATTGCGGTGACTAGGATCCAATTAATTAATTGATTAATTAAATGCACCCTTTATATTTTGGGAGAAAATATATTATTACAGTAGTCATACCACTATCACCAGGATTCATCCAAACCCTGCCTGGATCATGCTAGCAGCTTGTAAGGTAGAGGTGGGGAACTGCAGCTCATCCAAGGTCCCATTTTTTTGTTCCTGAAATCACCCAAGGGCCACATCTATGGCTGATGTTAACCAGCTTAGGCAACCTATTTAAATAGGTGAATTCTCTCTCCTGGAGGCTTCCAGAGGAGGGCAATCACCCCATCTGGGCAGTCTAGGAGGTCTGGAGGGCTCAAGTGCCATAAAGACATCCCTGGGGAGTTCAGACTTTTCCCACCCTGGTGTAAAGGAAGAAAAGAACATTCCTTTCTCTTGTTGTTGTTGAGCCTCCAAGTCATTTCTGACCTACAGCCACCCTGAGGTGAACCCACCATGGAGTTCTTTTTGCAAGGTTGGTTCAGAGGGGGGTTGCCTTTGCCCTCCCTTGAGGCTGAGAGAGTGTGATTTGCCCAAGGTCACCCAGAGGGTTTCCATGGCTGAGTGGGGTTTTGAACCCTGCCACACCATATAGGCTTTCGTTTACCTTTTTACATGGGCCCATCTCTTTATTTCTTGGTTCTGTGTGCAAGAGCTAGGCTTCGGGATGAAGAATGACAACTGAAAACAACATCAAGTCTGCTTGCAGAAAATATCAACCGAGTGTTGAGTGTGTGGCATGGATCAGAACATGCACATCATGTGTGTTTGCTGTTCAATTGTGTATTCTGTAGTTCACCAGACCAATAAAAGAGAAAGAGCTTGACCCTCCAGATGGAGCTTGGACAAATCCTTCCCCAAACCAACCTTAATCCAAATTGAATGTTTTGAAGGCACTGAGAAACTTCTTTACTTGCTTAAGTGCCCAGGCAGCTTTCCAAAAACCAAAAAGGCAGCCTCTTTCTCAAGTAGTCAATTTAATCCTTTATCTTGAAACCATGCAACCTGTCTGTGTCTCTGAGTGCCCCTTCCCCACTTTATTTCTGAAGTACAAAAGTGGAATTCCAGTTTGTATCTAACTGGTTTCCAGAATCACAGTCCAGCACTCAAAACCACTACACCACACAGGTTCTCAGTTTGGGGTGTAGTATATCACCTAAAATCTATGTTTGGATGAGTAGCAACCTGAAATGCACTGTATGTCAGATACCTCCAAACAATGTCTCAACCAGTTATGTATAGAGTAATTAAAATATTTAGATCCCACCCAATAGCATGGGATTTCAGGATGAGTGCCATAAAATAAATTTAAACAATTTGAAATGATATGAAATACAAAAACAGACTTAAAAATATTTTGACATTTGAGAACTCAATAGCTGGAAATCACTTACGGCAGCTAAGGATGCTTTTAAAACCATGCTTATGCATATCACTGAATGTCAAAGTCAGGATTGCTGATGCCATCGTGTTTCCACTATCTACATACGGTTGTGAAAGCTGGACAGTGAAGAAAACTGACACCTTGGGTTGCCAAAAAGGACAAATAAAGAAGCAAATCAGCCCTGAATTCTCCCTAAAAGACCAAGATGACTAAAATGAGATTATCATACTTTGGACATATGATGAGAAGACAGGACTTACTGGAAAAGGCAACGTGGAAAGCAATAGGAAAAGAGAAAGGAAGGAGAAAGATCTCATTCCAGGTGGATAGATTTGATCAAGGAGGTCACAGCACTGGGTCTGCAAGTCGAAGTCAACTTGACAGCAATTAACAACTTATCCATAGATTTGGATTAAATCGGTTAGGCCCAAAGGTTTTAGGAGAAAGCAGAGCCATTGGACCAACTGGATTACTTAAAATCTGAAGGGATCTATTCTAGGGGGACTAACCAACAGGTGTTTAGCCCGTGTCTTTAACTTGCTACAAGAATGAGACTACCATGATGTCCATCTCTGATCCTCTCTTCTTGCATTTACTCTAATCACTTATATCACACCCAAGGAGGGCTTAAAGTTGTGTCTATATTGCTTGTCCATCTACGGATTTTGTTAATAAAAAAGAGAACACAACAGCAACAAAAACACATCTATGCCGTCAATACTTAATCAGCTTTTCCATCAGGGAGCTGCCAATCCATTTATCCTTGCTCTGAACCCAGATTATCTCCTGACAAATTTCCACGAGTGTCTTGCAGTTTCGGTTATGTCTTTTCCCTGCCAACGGACATTTTTTAAAAAAGTGTTATGTTTCAAAAAGTAGAAAAGAAGAGTCTACGTTGAATTCCTTGGCGGTCTCAAAATGTCGTGTCTTGAGACATGAAAAACGCTCGTCATTGGTGAGTTTTCAGGCTACACTGAACGTCTTGCCAGGGTGAGACACCTTCTTGGGGAGTCTCCAACCCCCTTGAGACATCTTGTCTCCAACAAAAGATGGGGATGCCAATAATAGAAGTTTTTTGGTGGTGTTTTGCTTTTGTGCTTTTTGTTTATTTTGTAATTTGTCCAAAATGTTACATAGAACTCTCTTTGATGGACTCCTTGGAAGGTCATTTTCAATCTTGGTAGAATAGTTCCCCCATGACAGTGACCCATGACTTCATAAGGCTGTCGGATGGCTGCCAAAGAGTTCCTCCAAGTTCTTTTCTTCCCGCAAAGAATAGTTGATATTGAACATGACACCTGGCAGCTTCACGTTATAGACTTTGGTGAAGGAGACAAAAGAGAAAGCTAATTGTTTCCAATGCATTCGCGTTTAATTCAGTGTGTGTTTAATTAGAGCTGTAAATGAGGAAGAGAATCAATCCCTGGTTGCAAAAGCAGACTCTGCAGGATGGTGACATCATGGGGAATTGAAACGCCTGTGGCAGGGCAAGGTTTCTTGAGAAGATCAGGTGGAACGGGCTCAGTCTATTCCACAATGGGCTATTTCAAAGGGTTGGTTTGACAGCAGAAACTTCTTGGCTTTCCTCTCATATTTGATAATTTTTTTAAAAAAAATCTTGAGTTTTTTCTTTTAAGGAATTTTCTGCATTCAAAAATGCATTTACTAAAGTATTTGTTTCTCATCGAACAATCTCAAGGCAACGTACAGATAAAATTGATGCTAACAGATTAAAACAACTTAAAACAATAGAAATAATCCGGCGCTTCTTAACCTATGGTCTAGGGACCCCTGGGGGTCCACGGAGCCCCCACGAAGAGGTCCATGAAGCCCTGCTGCTGGAGACCTACTTGCCCAAAGTCACTTGGTGTCAGAGCAGGGATTTGAATCCAAGTCCCAAGAAACCATAAATAAATAAATATTTGAATATTTTAATCTAAATTTAAATATTGAAATCTTGAGTTAAGTCTTGGGGTTGGTTCCTGGTGACCAATTATATTTATGGGGGACCCTGACAAAGAAAAGGTTAAGAACCACTGGGTTATACTAAAGCTTTGGCTACTCTGCACCGAGCAAGGGGTTGTTCTGAATAGCCCAGATAAATAAATAAATAAATAAATAAATAAATAAATAAATATTTGAATATTTCAAATTCAATAAATATCTATCTAAATAAATAAATGTTTGAATATTTCAATCAATATTTAAATCTTGAGTAAAGTCTTGGAGGTCCCCGGCAACAATTTGTGTCTATGGGGGGATCCCAGTAAAGGGACGATTAAGAACTACTGGATTAGAATAAAGTTTTGGATATCGTACGTTGAGCAGGGGGTTGGTTTGGATAGCCTACAAGGTCTGCTCCAGCCGTGTGAATCCCTGAATGGCGATTCATTTTGCATTTAAACTGAATCGAGAGGAAGATCCATAGGAAAAGATGCTCAGCTTGCAATCCCCCCAGGATGTACTGCAGGCTGGGCCTATTTGTATTCTAAAGACAAGTAATTATTATGAACTTCAGCAACATCACTCAAAAACAGAGGCAGAGTTTTGTATCTCCTTAAAGACGAATGAGCATATTGTGGCACCAGCTTTCACAGACAGGAGCCGACCGCGAGGAGCGGAGGATAGTGAAGATGTGAGATATTTAATTGCATGGGTCCGGCAGGGCGGGGAATCTGTTTTGCAAGGTGGGATTACGAAGATAAAGGGATGCTTCCAGAGAGAAGAGATAATACCACACATGAATCAATCAACGGCAGTTAGCAAGACTGAATCACCGGCAATCATCAAATACAGAGCTTTGCACTGTGCTTTTCAGGGTGGGATTTATGGATGTATAAGAAATTGGCTCCTTCATTTTTTAATGGACTTACCCAGCTCCGCACTTCCCAGGCCAAACATGGAGCTGGATGCAATTTTGCAATGGAGAGCCATATATTTTGGACTTGTCATCCAGCCTGTGGAAGGTGGGGGGAAAAGTATTTCTGACACATGCAACTTTTGAAAAATGCTGCAAACATAGACATTTCTAAAATGAACACAAAACATACTTTTATCAGTGGAGAAGATATCCATTGATGGATCCATTTGAGTATCAATGGATGCCTTCTCCATTGATGGAAGAAGGTTTGTTTGCGATTTAGAAATGTCTGCATTACATGCTACAGAGTCAACATGGCATAGTGTTTTGGACTATGACCCTGGAAAGGAGGGTCTAATTCTCTGCTCAGCCATGGAAATCCACTGGGTGACTTTGAGTACATCACACATTCTCAGCCCAAAAAAACTCCATGAAAAAACTCCACGCCTTAGGGTCGTCATAAGTTGGAAATGACTTGTAGGGACACAACAACGTTAAGAAGTTACCCATGATGCTGAGCCAATTTTGAGTATAGGATCTTCTTATGAATTCCATGTGGATTGTTTTTACTTGCTGTTGTTATGAACAGGATATTTCCAAGAGACTCTGCTATTAACAGCCCTGTTCACGACTTGAGGTCTCAGCCTATGGTTTTCTTAACTGATTCGTATCCACGTGGACTTGAAATGACATTGACCACATGGCAAACACCCCTAGCCAGAAATTAAGATAGGCGTCAAAATCTTTTCTCTTGATGACAGTTTTGGAGACCAGTCAAATGAGCATGAACGATAAAAGTATCCCAAATATGGAAGTATCCCTAATATGGAATCCTTCTGCTCCCCCACATTGAAATATGTTAGGTTCCCTCTTTCCATCGAAAGTCAAAAACTTTTTGTTTGATGTGCTTTTCATGTGTGACACCTAGTTGTATTGTTGCTAGTGATGGATGGTTCTGTCAGTTTTGCTGGCTGTCTCATAGAGATGTAATTCTTCGCAATTTTTTTTTCTTCCCAAAGGAAGCAATTAGAAATTTTAACAATTTCCTTCCCATTGTGAAAAAGTCTTCAAAAGCTGGACAAGTTTTGGAGATTATTTGCAGTTTAGAGTTTACTCTGCACCAGATTTGCACATGGTTCGGATAAATGTTGTGCAGAGTAAGTCCCCAACTACAGGGTTTTCTGTGCATTAAACAGCATAATATTGTTTCTGAAAATAAATAAATAAATAAATAAATAAATAAACAAACAAATAACAATCATGTGGAAAGTTTGCATAGAAGAAGCCGCAAGCTGCAAAGATTCTTGTTGAGTCAGGATTCACCTCGTCAGAGTTTCTGATGAGAGTTTGAAAAACATGTTTTTTTTCAACTATTTTGAAAATATTTTGAGCTATTCTTCTCATTTTTATAAAACACTTAAGCCTTTCAAACCTTTTCCTACAGACTCTGTAGATCTTGGGAAGTTCTTGCAGAAAAGCTGAGCAAAATCCTCACCCATTCCTAACCCTTGCTGGTTTTAAAGTATGAATGAATACTGGGAATGTACATGTAATAAAGCAGTAGTAAAAAAAAAAAAGGAAAGGAAACTAGGCTCCATGTGTTTATGGATGTTCCAAGTTAATAAATTTGGACCCTCCATCCAAGTTAACAAACTTGGACCATAAGCACATGGGGCCTAGTCTCCTGCTTTCTTCTAGTTTTAATATATGACATTCTCTACTCTCACTGCTACCAGGATTATGTTTTCTTTGGTGTTAAGAGTGGACTGTTTTTTGTTATTGCTATCAGAAATGGTCGGTTGTATTGTATTGATTATGTTATGAGGTTTTTATGAGTATGCCATACACTACTCTAGATAGTTCAGTGGAAAAGTGAAATATAACTGAATTATCCCTGTAACATCATTCTCATTTTAGAAGTTTGCATGAAGGGATGACTTGGTCTTGAAACCTATTGATGGTGCCAACTAGAGTAGACTCATTCAGTGAATGGGATTTGTCAACTCACTGTTCAATAAATTGTTTAGTGGGTCTGTCCTGGTTGGCAACTAGCCGACAATACTCAAGTCATGGCCTCTTTGCAAGCCAACCTTCCATTTCTCTTCAAATCATGCATCTCTGGGTCTGAGACTCTGGCTGAAGACAGCAGTGATGGCTGGCCTCCTGTCAGCCATGTTACAGTGTCCCAGACCATCCAAGTGCTTTATAGTTTCATTTGCGATTGTGACACTATTGCCATGACTGCAAACTACCCTGAAACCCACCTTAAAAACCGGTCAGCCACCCGGAGTGATGGAAGTTTGTGCTATTGGCAAGTGGAGCCCTGCAGACTGATGTGACAAGCTCCCTCCCATCAGCAAGTGGGGAGTGAAAGGAGGGACCCCTTTGGAGACCTCTTGCAACTCATCTCATCACAGCTCACTGGAGGAAGGGGAATGGCCCCATCATCCTACAGGGCCCTGTTCGCTGGTAGTCCAGATTCCCATTGCTCTGGACAGCTGTCTGGCTTTTAAGGTGGGTTTCAAGGGTTGGATGGAAGTTAACTGCGTAGCAATGACACTATGGCTCTATGTTTGCTTCAAGATCTTGGCCGTGGTCTTCAGCTCTGCACCACATTCTTTTACGCAGTCTGCCAGTCCAGATCAAGAATGAATGAGAACTGAAATGTTTTGCATTTTTCTGCAGGTACACCAAATCTGCACTACCTAACTGCATATATGAGTCAGCGGAATGCACTTGTCCTTGATACACTAACATCCATGTGTTAGGCAAATTTACGTCACAGTGCCTGCAGCTTGCAGCCCAATTCTATGCAGATTTATTCTAACAACAGTCCTGTTGAGTGCAACATGGACAACTCATATACAACTGCGTGCATGTTTGCAGACATTACCTGCCTTGCTCTTCCTTGGAGAGAGTGTCCTATACACAGGGCCCTGCTTAGAAATGGAGTCGGGTGTCTCTGATGTCAGAGAGGTGGTGAATCCCCCTTGATTTTAGTCTGAACTTTAAGGATCAATGCAAGGAGCATAACTTACTTTGGGTATTGACTTCATTAGCCCACTATTATGCAAGACACCAGCCTCTGCTGTTGACTATCAGAAGACCTGCTCAGCTCTGTTCTGCTATCTGGAATTTCACCTGTAAACAAATTGAAGACTAGTCCCAACCAACAGAAGATTTGGAATGAATTAGGGGTGTGTCTGAAATTCTCTCCATAATAATTTCTCCCTAGATCTGGGGATTTTGAATTACTTAAGTTTTTTTTTTCTGAAGTGGTTTCTTTCTATGCCTTGTCCATGACTACGATTATGGTTTCTAAAATGTTATGTACTGCAAGTCCAGTGCCTTCCCTTTTTAAGTCACATCTGTGCCTTGATAAAACTGGATGATCGGTAGATAGATAGATAGATAGGTAGACAGATAGATAGATAGATAGATAGATAGATAGATAGATAGATAGACAGATAGATAGAGTTGCACATAAAACAGCAGCAATGGTGTTGTTGTCAGTGCTTTAACAATATATGTGTTTCATTTGCAACATAAAAAGAATGTTGATGCAATCATACACAAAAACAAAGATCAAAATTACTTCTTCACCTTTTCTGTTCCTCTTCCTCTTCCTCCTCTTCCTCCTCTCTTCTTGGCAAACTTTTATCAACATGTCCCTGAGCCTCATTAACATAAGGAAGGGAAATTATGCAAACGAACTGATGGAGCTGGAAGACATCATGGAGGAGATATTGTAATCCCAGCTTGAGATGTGATTGCTTAAAAGAGAAACGTCGAGTTATCTTGAAATCTGTACTCAGCCCCAGAATGATGCTCTCGGCGGTGGAAATCACAGAAGACCAACGGGCATGGATTACCGATGAGGGGACTGAAACTTCATTTTTCTTCCTCTTGCCTCATTCCTTCTGTGGAAGTACAGTACAGATAGATAGAGCGGTCTGTCTCCAGTCGGTGTCAGGGTTGCATGTCACAGGTCCCATCCTGTCCCATTTTCTGTGAATTTAATACATAGAGAGGAAAGAGAGAAGGGTGGGGGAGAGATATATTTACTCTAATATAAACATTGCTGTATGCATTTTCTCTTTAAAAAATTCCTTTGTTGTTGTTGTGTGCCTTCATGTCATTTCTGACTTACGATGACCCTAAGATAAGCTTATCATGGGATTTTCTTGGCAAGATTTGTTCATTGCCTTCTGCAGAGGCTGAGAAAGTGTCACTTGCCCAAGGCCACCCAGCAGGTTTCCACAGCTGAGCAGGGACCTGAGGACAAATCTACAGAGTCGTAGTCCAGTGTTCAAGCCGCTGCATCCCTTTATCTATGCATTTCTTTTTTTTTAAAGTGAAGAATATTTTAGAAAGTAAAAAAAAGAAAAGTTAAGAAACTGACGAGAAGAATCTTGGATGGACAGGAATATTTGCAGTTTGAGACTTATTCTATGCAAAATTTGCATGTGGTTGTTTTGCATAGGAAACAGGACTTTTTCTGAAATAATCTTTCCGTGCAGAAATTTTGCTTTCTGTGCTGAAATGTCTGTTTTCCGTGTCTGTTAGTTTCTTTCGGCAAGAACTGGTTAAACCACTTGTTGCTTGCTTCAAGAAGAAAATTAATCCTGAATGGCATTCCTGTTTTGAAAAGGAAAACTCACAGAACTGCGTTTCAACACCTAGGGACTTTCCACGCTGAACAGGAACTGTGTTTCAATTGGTATGCGCCCCGAATTTGGCAAGTTCGCTTTATGCCGCAGACGGAACACAATTTTCAAGCCCTTTCAAAGAAAAGGGCTGTTTATGAAAGGATGAGAAATGCTTCATGAAAGATTTATCGCCTATCTGAACTGCCAAGAGAATAATTACTACCCAGGCATCGCAACTACTTGGCATTCTCCAAACAAATAAATAAGCAAACAAGAAATATACAAATACTCCCAATGGCTCCTAGAGGAAGAATTAATCGGAGGGAAGCGTGAAAGGATTGGGGGGAAGGTGTAGCTTTGAAGGAAGCGGGAGAAGCTCTGTTTGTTGATGGAAATCATTGCATGACTTGCAATTTTTCTTTTTTGCCCTATCATGGTGCATCTTTTCTTAAGAAAATGACATGGCTTAGTTATCACACACAGAATTATAGAACTGAAAGGGGTCTCCTGGTTCCCCTGAGTCTTAGAATTATAGAGTTGGAAGAGACCACAATGGCCATCGAGTCCAACCCCCTGCCATGGAGGAACACATATCAAAGCACTCCCAACAGATGGCCACCCAGCCTTTTTTTAAAAACCTCAAAAGAAGGAGACTCCATCACACTCCCGGGCAGCATATTCCACTGTCAAAGGGCTCTTACCATCAGGAAATTTGTTTAGGTGAAATCTCTTTTCTTGTACTTTGAATCCATTGCTCCATGTCCTAGTCTCTGGAGCAGCAGAAAACAAACTTGCTCCATCTTCAATATGGCATCCCTTCAAATATTTAAACATGGCTAACATGTCACCTCTTAACCTTATTTTTGTCAGGCTAAACATCCCCAGCTCCCTAAGCCACTCATCACAGGGCAAGGCTTCCAGACTCTTTGCCATTTTGATTGCCCTCCTCTGGACATGCTTCAGCTTGTCAATGTCCTTCTTGAACTGTGGTGCCCAGAACTGGACACCCTATTCCAGGTGAGGTCTAACCAAAGCAGAATAGAGATGTATTATTACTTCCCTTGATCTCTACACAATGCTCCTACTGATGCAATCTAGGAATGCATCGGCTTTTTTAGCTGCTGCATCACACTGTTATCACATCACTCTTCTCTCCACTAAGTTCTGTATCAGGCAAAAATTCCACCCCCCGTCTATAGAGGAACTTAGGCATGCATGAGCCACCAACATGATGTCAGCCATTGCATATTCTTCATCAAAGTTGGGGCACTAGGTTGCTGCTTCCTCTACGCTTGGCGACACCCCTCCCTTTGCTTGCTGTCCCACTCTGTGTGCCATCTCTCTTCCTCAACCCTTTCTTACCTTAGCAAATGATTAACTGAAATAAACAGGTATAATTCTCCAGATGAATAATTGATCAGTCCACAAAGCTGCTTGCTTTCCCACTCCCTACACACACACACACACACACACACACACACACACGTTCTCTGGTTCTCCTCTTAATTTACTTGGTTTATACCAACTGATGGCAGAAGCCCATTGTTTTGCTGAAACATTAACTTCACAAAGTCATTCCGCTCCCATCTGCGGCACTAAAATTAATGATTCCCTCTGCAACATCTGTTTAATTAACTATCGGTACCATAGAAGAGGCATCCAAATACCCCTGTGACTAAATCAGGCTCAAATTAGGGAAATACGATGTTAAATTGTATCAGAGAGAAGCAGAGATTATCCTTTTGAGCACTGACATTCATTAGCTCCCAGCCACCCCCATGTATCTTCATAATGAAAAAGTGTCAGATGCTCTTCGCCGTAAAGTTTTCATTTAAGGGCTGCCGGCCTTTCCAGGACGGCAATTGAAAAAAAAGAGGAGGGAGGTGGAGAGGAGATCAGGCACTGGTCAGCTTTCCATCATCTTTTCTGACAGATGTGTTGCTGGGAAGAAGAAGACAGGTAAAGTGCTCTACCAGATGAACTTCAAGACTTCGGGCAAAGCAAATCAAGTCAAATGTTATGCATGCTGAGCCAATGGCCAGTGTGATTGTGGGAAATGCAACACAATGCCCACCAGCAGACATAATCTGGCACAAAAGCTTGCTAAGACCAACACAAAAACAATTGACTTCGAGACTTCAGCTCAAGTGAAGTCAAATTTTATTTGCATCCGGCTGACGGCCATTTCAGTTATAACCAATACGAAACCATACCTACTACAAGACATAATTCGGCAAAATTTTGCTAATAGTAATGCTAAAACAATCTTGCTAGTGGAAGAGCTAAAACATAGCTGAGATGCTAAAGCAAATATAAACAGCATAGCTAAAAGGAGGCAAGACATGAATAAGATTGTTATATTTCATTTTAAAAGTGTGATTGGGTGAAACTGCAGTTTAAAATCAGCTCTTTTCTTTAATCTAGCAACAATGGCTAAAAGCAAGATTGCTTTTTTAATGTGACCATACGATCAGGATCCCCAAGGAGGAAATTTGGATACAACAGTCTTCCTTTGCTAGAACCTCCAAACCAGCTGAAGGTCCAACAGTATGGGAGATGAGTTGCACCAGATGAACGCATAAGATGCTGTCGTCTTGACTTCTGGAGCCAGGCTCCTGCTTTCCCAGTGGTCATCATTTCTCCCATCAAGATGAATAAATGTGTTGCCGGCACGGCTGCCGTGATGAACATCCTGTTGCGGGTGAAAGCCAGTGACAGCTGTTCTCCGGAGACCAGGACGGTGGCGGACATCACTCGGACAAAGTAGACCAGGGGCTTTGGGTCGCCTCTCGAAAGCTCTTGGGAGACTTCTAAGAGTCCATTATGGCTTCAGCTCCTAATGCAGCCCTTGGGTCTGACTCTGTCCAAGCAAAACGCAAACCAAAGAGGCTGATGCTGCCGATTTCCCACTTTGGGGGTCTTTTTTTTTAAGCGTAGCCATGGCAACAAATGCAGTGTGAAATTGCAAGTTTGCAAGATGTATAAAGTCGGCTAGCATCTTATAGCTGAGGGAGAGAAAAGGAACTAGGGAGATGCAGAGGGTAAGTGGGGTGGGATACAAGCACGTCCATGCATCCTAAAAGTCACCTACATCAATGAAAGGCTTAGGGCCTTTCCGCACCACACTATTATAGTGCTATTGTTCCACTTTCAACCTCCTATGGAATCCTGGGGATTGCAGTTTAGGGAGGGGCATTTAGACTTCTCAGCCAGAGAGCTCTTTGGCCTCAGTAATTCCACAGTGGATTGAAAGTGGAATAATAGCACTGTAACAGTGTAGTGCGGAAATGGCCTTAGAGTGGGAAGTAGGGATACTCCCAACATTTTCACTGTACAGATGGGCAAATCAATACATTTCTGGACTGTTCCACTTTTATTTCTTTCCATTCCATCTTAACCATGGCTGGAATTCACGATTACAGTTACAAATGGGTAACCTAGAGTGTATAACGGATTTGTATCCATGATCCCTACGTGCATTCACAATCGTAGCAATGGTGTAGGAATACATAATGTAAGATCTTGGCTTGTAGTTCCACACATTAGAAATTCAAACATGGTGGATACATTGGTACTTTGATAGCGACAAAAAATATGCTAATGCCTGAACAAACCATAGCGTCAGCCAACATCTCTTTCCTAGTTGGAGAAATCCATTTTCTCTTTTTCTTGGATAGGTTGGCACAAACAATTGGCCTGTGTTCCATCTGTTACTGATGTAGACTCATTGTGAAGAAGTTTGACACTCACCGCCTATTGGTTCATCTAACCACAATGGTCCAAAAAAGAAGGGGGAGAAAAAAAAACTCACTGGTATATGAATCACAGCAAAAGACGGACTCATAGATTCCAACTGTTGTTATATTAATAACTACAGGAGACCAGAAATGTCATACCATCTGCCTGAAGCTCTTGAACAATGCAAGTCTGCCTTTTTCCCCAAAGTGGCTTTGAATGCGTTCTAATTTAAAGAAAAGGGTTTTTCAAAGAGGGTAGTTCTTGGTGACCTTGACTATTAAAAGGATCACTTGGTGGTCCATTTTGACCCTGATGGCTCAGTGACTATTATTGGAAGAATACTGGGCTCGGCAGCCAGAAAAGCAAGTTACCTAATGCTTTGATGTCATTTACATGGTAGGATGCAGTTAATTTTTTCCCCATTCTTCCTTCTTTTCAAAGGGGGCATTGATTGTAAGCTCCAACTGACCTTCTCACAAAAGCTTGCTTTCTACTCCCCAAGCCTTCCTTGTTTAAAAGGGGGGAAAAAAATCCTAGCAAAGCACAACCGAGCCTAAGTTAGATATGCTTAAATCCAGTTTATTTTAATGAGAAATTTAAGGATGTGCTTAACTTTGTCTGGATGTTATGCCTTTGGTTAAGCAACCAGGATGAACTGGGATTAATACCTAATGATGTGGAAACTCCTCGTAGCTGAGATTGTGGGAATCCTTGTGAAGTGTTGCAGAGTGAAGGTGAACCCTGCTTTTAAAAAACGTTTGGCAAAAATGGCAAAATATTTTTGTTTTGTCTCTGCATTCCCTCAAAGATGTTAAGGAGTTGCAATAGGGTATGATGGTTAGAGTTGGGTTTGGATTTTGGGAGAATGGGGTTAATTCTCCGCACAGACATGGAAAACCATTGGGTGGTCCTGGGCAAGTCACATGCTCTCAGCCTCAGAGGAAGGCAATGGTATACCCCCCCTTTGAACAATTCTTGCCAAAAAAAACCTGCAATAGGTTCTCATCAGGGTCACCATGAGTTGGAAATGAAAGCACAGAACATGTATACATATAAAGCTCTATGGAACTCCAGATGCTGATGGGATAACCTATCCAGAAACTGGGGACTTTAGTGTTAATACATTAACACCAAATTGTCTAAGGAACTACTGAAGATTCAGAAGCCTCTCCTCTTCAGTTTATGACCATTAAAGTTTGACCCAAAACCTGGAGTAGAGTCACCATCCCTCCTGACATGGGAGCTACCAATCCCTACTGCGGAAAGTTCATAACCCCCTTCACTTCTTCAACAGATCAAAAGCCTGTGAATCTGTTCCATTTTTTTACTTCAAAATTTAGAGCAGCTACTGAAGGGGGAAAACTCAGAAGGTGACCATAAAGCCAGAATGAGGTACAGCCAGGTCAAAGGAAACAGTTTGTTTAGGCATAGAAAATGTTGGAAGCTTCCAGCTAAACATGTATGAAATATTCTGAGCCATGGTCCAAAACATTCTGGTGTATTTTGCCAATACACTAACAGCCAAAACAGCCCTGGAGTGGATTCACGGCCGCATTGATATGGGAGCCATCAGGAGTAAACCCATAAAAAATTCACAAACTGCTCCTTTCTTCTTTGACCAGTTGTGGGTTCTACCTCTCCCGCCTGCTCCATTTATGCTTAAAAAGAAGGCAAGAAAGAAGCGGTACATGATAATCTTGCTGCAGGCAGCTGTGTGCCTTACATGGACACAATGACCCAAATGGTATGGTTGTATTAGCAGATACCATCTCCTCTTTAATGGAACTCAGTTGCTAGGATTAGCTACCTGTAATGTACTTTGAGCTGTCAGGCAATACGGGGAAATGGTGAGCCCATTACAAGTTATAGGCATCAATTCTTTATAAGTGAAAAGGCATTTCAAATTCAAAACACTTCAGATCTAATAATGGGAAATTATCTTGATGGATCCCCTTCACTTCAGAAAAAAAAGGAAAGAGAGAGAGAAAGAGAACTGCAACTGATCAGGAAAGTTGGTGTGTTGGGGGGGAGATCACATCTTTTGAATTTGTCAAGGCGAAATTGAAATAGAAAAGGGGAGGTGTATATATCAGGATGAAAGAGACCAAAAAATTAAGGCAAAAGAGGGGAGAGACTTGAAAACTGTCAAAACACCAATGGGTCTGTCTTCCCATTGTCCAAAGCACTCTTTTGTCTCCCTGAATTAGGCAGTTCCAAAGTGGAATCAATGAAGGAACAATTCTCTGTCATTCCAATTGTATTGCCCATTTTTTTGGTGTAAGGCTCTGCCATTTTCATCCCCTTTCATTTCTCAGTCTTTTCCTAGATTGCAGTGTTACTGATGTGTGGGTATACCAGAGAAAGTGTGCTTCAACGTATCCATAGCTGGGAGACAGGAGCAGGGAGTGTTTCTCCTGTTACACTCATGTCCTGCTTGTGGGCTTCCCATAGGCAATTGGCATAAGCAGAACATTGCAAAGAGGTCGCACAACTCAAGTCATTACGCCTAACCATTTTATACCATAACCATTTTATTGAACTTTGAAGGAGTATCTTGGACCCTTTCCATGCCACCCTACCAACCCACCATAGGGACAGGACCACAATGATAGTTCTGTATGACATCGTCACAGTCCCATCCTTCTGCCATCCCCAGGCAGTGCAATCACAGAGTAAATCAGTGATGGGTTTTCCCCGTCAGTGACCCAAAATTGCACCACCATTGCAGACTTGCCTGGTCTGTGAAGGGTCCAGAAGTACAATGGCTCTGCCCCAGTACAGCCTGGGAAAGTATCTAGCCGGGCTGTGGAAGGAAGAGGAGGCACCATCACACTTTCTTCATCATGGAGGCAGCTGGTGCTGAGGGGAGCACTTCTGTCATCTCCCCTCCCGGTACAGTCACTGCCAGGATCCCCACTGGATGCCACTGGGAAAAGGTAAGGTGCAGAATGGGCCTTAAATAACCATAAATAACTTCTCTGTCATGTACTCATTAACAAACTTTTCAAGAAAACAGAGGGCAACAGCAACGTTATATTGAGGAAAAGTAAGCAACATAGCTTGGTAAAAGTTGCTAAGACTGAAGTACATTGGTTAGTAGCATGGTTTTATACTAGAACATTAAAATTTAGGCACAAATGACAGCGACTGGTGAAGGCCGTAAATGTCACATCACCTCACCAGATCCTGACGGTTTACATACTTCCATCTCGAGAACTTAAATTCTTCCTGTGTTCTTATCTTGGCCCTTTTGGTTGTTCTCACACTGGACATTTCTGCACTACACTGTTATGCTGTTATTATTCCACTTTCAACATCCTGTGGAATTCTGGGGTTTGTAGTTTCCTGAGGCCAAAGAGCTCTCTGGCCGAGAAGTCTCAATACCCCTCTCTAAACTGCAAACCCCAAGATTCCATAGGATGGTGAAAGTGGAATAATAGCACTATAACAGTGTAGTGTGGAAATGCTCACTGTCTTCCCGAGATACAGCACCTTGTTCCTCAGATTTCTCCCACTTCCTTCCCAGATGCCCTCTGGCATTCTTCTGGATACCTTGAAACCTTTAAACCCATGACCAGATATGGACAACAATTGATATTCAATATATTGTTGCTAATCATAATTGGCAATGGTTGCAATGTTGCAATAACAAGAGCAAGCTCTACTCTTTCTTCCAACAAGCTAAGCTAAGCAGGGTTTTCTAATACTAACATGACATGAGCTAAGCTTCCTGACACTCTTTCTGGTGAGACAGAAGTCATGTTGTGTCCCTTTTGCCCCTTTGTTTGTTTGCCAGTTTGCTTAGATAGTTTGCATGTTTGTTTAGATAGTAAACGTTGTGTATTTTTTCCCTTATGCGTGGCTTTATATTTTTTCAAAATTGTTCTTAATAAAAAGTATGTATTCTTAAAAAAGAGATTGCTCACATGAGGGGGCACCATCAGCTGGCTACTTCTTGATCGACAGGGGAACAGACTCCCATTGCTTGCAGCAGCTGCCTCCTAGTAAATGGCAACTGGGGGACTTTCATAGTCCCGTACCTTAGGATTTACATAGAGATCATGAATACTAAACAATCATGAGTGTGCCACTCTAGCGTACGGATTTGTAACCCCCCAGCAGGATTCCAACCATCATGCATTATCAGGAGAAATTTCATACAAAAATAAACCCTGTTATTTTTGTTTAAAGGGCAGATGTGCAAACTGGATGGGAAGGATTTAGGACTGCATATATTTGAAACTGACACAGGCTGGATACAGGATGATTTGTGCAACTCCAGCCAGATTTATCGAGAAAGAAATCTCTTGTCTATCTTCTTGTACATAATAGGAGTGCTTGAGTAGCTTGACCTTTCTTTGAATTCCAGTATGAACCGACTTGAGCCATCTGCACCGTGGACTAATGCACAGATTGGAACTCGCTGATCCCTTTGGCTTTCACACTCCTGGCAATGTTGATCGCAACTCCTGACTCGAAAAGAAGTCAAATGCATGTTTCAAAATAAGTGTTTTGAGAGAGAAAAAGAAAGTATTTCGAAAGCTATACTGAAAGAGAAAAATATGTTCCAAACATACATATTGTATTCACTTTTAAATAGATTTCTTTGCAGAAAAAAAAAGATGAATGGATTTATTATATTTATTAAAGCATTTGTACCCTGTCTCTTGCCTCTAGATTTCATTAGTGCAAAACACAGGAGACGGACTGCGTTTGCAAAAACTGGGATCCTGAATATGGTTGATTAATCCCAATTAGACTAGATCCATTCAACCAATTATTGAACGGTGAGTCAAAACACAAGGAAATGCCACTGAGGGTCTACCCAAGGTGGGACCAACAATAGGATCCAGCCCAGGAAGGCAAAAACAGGTCAGAAGGTCCACTGGGCTGAATGAACAACATGGATCAACACTTAGTTGATTCAACCCTTCCTATATAGGAACACTACATTGACTTTCAGTGAACTACTATAACACACGTAGAGATGCGTACAAAATATCTTCATGGAATCCAATGACAGCATCAGAATTATATTCATTTCTCGAGGTTTGCTGCTGTTCATTGCAATCCAGTTGGCTTCTACCCATGGCAACCCTATGATGGATGGGAGTTTCTTAAAAGCGAGATACTGAAGGCACAATTCAAAACTGTGCCAATAAGGAGGAAAAATGAGAGATATCTAAAGGAACCAGAATGGTTGACTAAAGGTTGACTCTCAGCTGAGCTAAGTGTTAAAAGAAACATGTACAGGAAATGGAAGAATGGCGAAAACACCAAAGACGAATTCAAATAGCCAGAATATGTAGAGAGACCATAGGAAGAACTTTGTTACCCTGTGAACTGGGGGTCCCGGGAGGGACACCAAAATGTGCTCCACTGAAGTTGGGGAAAATTAGCTCAGAGCACTGCTTAGCGTTATGAGAGGCAGGGTAACGTAGCGAGATCTTGAACCCTATGTCTAAGGGGTCGGGTCGAGTCAAGGAGAACACAGAAGTTGAAATAATAAATGATATTTATTAAATACAAGCAAAACAGTGTATGAGACACACTCATACAAGATAACTAAAGAAAATAAAGGTTGGAATGGTACAGAGGGATTTTTAGAGGGATTGCTGGTTTGGGTGATACTTCACCTGTCCTGAAGCCCAGGAAAAATAGAGAGCGAAGCTGGGGTGTGATGTAGCTCAGCACGTGGAGCTGAGGGGAGGCTCGCCAAGCAAAGCGGCAGCAAGGTGGGATGAAACTCAGGAGCGTTCCGAGGAAGGTCTCGGAATCAAGGGTTTTAAGGAGAATTGTGACTGCAAGCTATGCCGTACTTGGGGGAAAACAATAGATTTGGAGTTGGAGACAAAGCCTCCGAAAGGTCAGAATCTGAATGATTGAGTTATCGTAGCAGTTCTCAATAGAGTAGCCAGTATGCAGACGCAAAGTACTCGGGTATTGCATAGTTTACCCGTCAAGCTGCCATCACGGGGCAGAGGCTCTTTTGTAAGTAGCATGCATACTTAATTAGAGTACTTGCCTGGAGGCCTCCTAAAGCAGTGAGTCAGCTATTTCTGGCCTGCCTGTATTGTAGTTCAAATCGTACGACTATTAATGGCCGAGCTTGTTTACGTGCTTCTCCGGCGGCCTCGCAAGCACATGGAAAGGAATAGAGGAATGAAGCCGAATTATGATATCAAGAGGATATCTTTAATATCCCCAAAGCTCAGACTAGCCAGGGCAGTAACAACTTCCTGATGGTCAGAGCTGCTCAACAGTGGAATCTGCTGCCTCCATGGAATGTGGTGGAGTCTCCTCCTTCTTTGGAGGTTTTTGAGCAGAGGCTGGATGGCTATCTGTCAAGAGTGCATTGAGGTGGGTTCCTGCATGGCAGGGGGTTGGACTGGATGACCCCAGAGGTCTCTTCCAACTCTATGATTCTATGAATGAGAGACTTCCCTGTTACCAACAACTCAGCTGAGTTTCCAAAAACTCAAGGGAGCTTTGGCTTCCTTGACTGAGTCAATCCATCGGCAATGCAGTCTCTCTCTTTTCCTACCACCCTTCACTTTTCTAACAAGCCATGTCATTTCATCTGTGGCCAAAGTATGCTGGCCTCAGCTGCTACAGAGAATTTGGGCCTTACCTGCTCTAGGACTCATTCATTTGTTCTTCTAGCAGTTTAGGGTATCCATTCAACTCTTCTCCAGCACCACATTTCAAATGAGTTGATTTTCTTCCCGTGAGTTTTCTTCACCGTCCAGCTTTCACAACCAGAAATCAGAAATGTGAGGTCTCAAGGCTGGAGTGGGGGAACTATATTCCCCCTAGAGCTTGTGGTGTTAACCTCCCTTCTCTGTAAGAGAATGTGACAACAGCTGATGGGAACTGTACGTTTACAGAATATGGAGGACCAAAAAGTATTTCAGCTCTTTCTTAAGCATAAGATCTATTAAGGCATCCATTTTCCTACTTCCACCACACCTTTCATAATGATTGGTTTGTTTGCGAGGGGTTTCTTTCACAGGAAGGACCTTCAGTAGAGAAGTAATTACAAAGAGTGTTTGAATTTGGGAACAGATAGGGCATAGAACGGAGGATACGGGGAGGAGAGTCTCTCCAAATCTCACAATTCGGAACTTCTGGTCCATACAGGCATCATTCTCCAAGGCAAGATGTAAGTATTATCCTCTAGCTGAGCTTCTGAGCTTCTTCTTTTTTTTAAAAGAACAAACACAGCTTGTCAAATTGCTATTATGATTTGAAAAATCTTAACCATTTTGGATGTCCCTTCCCAAGAGAGCTGTTCCGTCTGGTGGTACTGGAGAGTCCCAGGGCTGAGAAGCAGCATCCTTGCAGATGCATTAGATGTCCTAACAATCCATCATGTTAAAAGAGCTTTCCTAAGTGGGATTCTCATTCACTTTTTTTTTTTTTAGCAGGTTGTCAGCCTTAGATATTTTGGACCCTTGAAGGTGGGCTCTCAGGACAGACCTAATGCATCCCAAAACCTCAGAAAGTAGGGCTCTACTCTCAAAGATGACACACTTGGTGATGCTTGAAGTCTTTCACACCAATGGAGCTGAAGAATTCAGCGTTTTGAAAGAAAACATGCCTTTCCTTGCCGTAACCTGTACTGCTGGCAGAGATCAGCCAGAAAGCACAGGGAAAAAAAAAAAGGCTAAGAAGAAATCAAGGATAAGTCAAACAACCTGATTGGGAGTCTTTGCTTTGTGCCACGTATCCTTCTGCTTGAAAACCTGGCTAGTTCTGACTGCATTGGTGGCCCAGTTCAGGACCCCAGGGGGAAAGAGGGCTTCCCCCCACCTGTCAGGAGGGATTTTGAGATGAAATGATGCTTTTGGGGGAAGGTGGAGAAGACGGAAGCATTTGAGACTGGCTCATTAAGCAGGGAGCATTTGCATGCCAACAGCTAAAGGCAAAGCATGACCTTAAGTTGCATTATCATAGGGGACATGTTGTTGTCATTTTTGGGAGCGAGAAAGCAGCAGGAGATTGGATCCTCAGATATTCTGGTGGGAGCTTGGACAGATTCTTGTCGTCAGTGTGGGATAAAGAAGAAAAGGCAATAAAATATCAGGGTAATTGTTTCTATCTGAAAATAGCATGTTGGGAACGTAGAGTTATCTCCTTGGCCACAGCCACCTTTCTCACTGATTCCCACGTCTGTGTATATAATGGATTCCTATGAATTCTTCCACCCTTTGCAACCCAACTATCCCATCAGCAGATGTTGGGGAATATGAGGCACCGAAAAGGACTATCAGGTCCAGTTCCACTCTGAGAATGCAGAGTTTGGACTTAATGTGTGAAAAGGAGCAATATAATTCCACAACAATCTCATTCTTGAAGGAAGCAATGAGTAACTTTAGCAATTTGCATTCTGCTGCAAGGAAGTATTTTTCCTGGGGAAAAAGCATGGTATAAACAAAGATGACGACGACGACGATGATAATGATGATGACAGAATATTGACTATTTGCAGCCAGCGCAATTATTTGCAGCATCAACAGCAGTATAGCATCCAGACCGAGGGAAGAAGTAGTCCCACTCCATTCTACTTCGGTCAGCCCTCACCTGGAATATTATGTCCAGCTCTGGGAACCACAGGAGGTTTTTAAGAAGAGACTGGATGAACATCCTTCAGGCGTGCTGTAGTTGTAACTTCATGCGTGGCAGGGGATTTGACTTACTGCCTCCTGTGGTCCCTTCCAACTTTAATATTTTATGATTCTATGACTTATTCTGTGCACAAATTCATACGTAGTGGGCAGGGTTGCACAGGGCAGAAAAAGATATTTATATATAATACATAATATTCTGTGTGGAGAATAATGTCTTTGGCACAGAAAATATTGTTTTCTGTGTAAAAAAAGCCACATGCAAATTCTGTGCACTATCAAGTCCCGAACTGTGACAGTTCTCCTAAGTTCCAGATTCTTATTGTCAGGGCTTCCAGCACTCAAGAATATATATATATGGTTACTTTTCTAAACAATATTTTTCCATTTGTAGTTAAAGGTAACACTAGGCTTCAGAAAGATAAGGAGCCATGATACTGGACCTCCTTTCCAGCGTTTTAAAAGGAAACAATGTGAACATTTCAAATCTTTGAGCAGTATTTACTCCAGACTTTAAAACATTTTTGGAGCAGCCATTTCGAGGAATTGGGGTCCAATTTTGGGGTCCAATTTTTGTATTTCTAAAGCTCCCATTTTTTTAAAAAAGGAATAAAATAGTAGCAACACTTCAGTAATATAGTAGCAACACTTTAGTAAGGAGTAACATTGCTCATGAGAAACAAGCAACACCAACAAATTACTTTTCCCAGAAAAGAAAAAAAACCCTCTAAGGTTACCATGTCAGCTTCGGAAAACAATGTTTCCTAGCTCTGAGAAAATGTGTTCTAAGCCCTTATTTTCAGTCCATTCCCAAAGGATTTCACCAAAACAGATTCTATTTCAACAGACTAGGAGACTGAGCATACACATCAGTTCTGTCTAAGGATGTTCTCTTATGAGGGCCTACATTCAAAATGAACAGGGTGCAAAGTCTATGCATGTAGATCTTCTTTTGGTCCATTTCCATCTTTAATTTTGGGCTGCTCCGTGATTTTTCACAGCCTAAAACAGCTATCTGATTCTGGTAACTGGTCTGTTTTTCCCCATCTAGAGTCCTTTCTCCCCCCCCCCCCCAGATTGACATTGAATTATCCTTTCTACCATTCACCCCTGTCTCTCACCTTCTCTGTAAATTTAGGGGTCTGTCCCCCAATGAGAGCTCAACTATCCACACCCGGCACAGATGCCTGAATCTTAGATCAGACCCACTGAATCTATAGTAGAATTTTGTCAACACTTTTGCAAATTCCACCCCCACGTCTCTCCTAGTGTCTTGCTCAGATATCTCCACCGCAATGACAACAAGTGCCTAGGTTTTTCAGGCATGGCAAGGTTACTTGTCAGGAGATTCATTTCCTTGGAACCATTACTTGATGGATTATAGCCATTAATAACCTTCATGTTGGAGAAGAATCACTACCCGATCAGCACAGAGAGAGAGAGAGAGAAAGAGAAAGAGACTTGTATGTGTCTGCCTGCATCCCCTAACATGGCTGAATGGAGCATGGATGGGAGAGGCATTTGAAATGGGGGATTGAAAGGCTGGGATCAGTAGCGATTAGCACCAAGCTTCCCGAGTTATCCTCCATTTGTCCCCTGTGCTTCTTCCTATTGGGCCGGAAGACAAGAACCTGGAAAAAGCAAAACACAACCTAATCTCCTTCTCAGTAGCTTGGAAGTGATCTCACTGTTCCCTTTGTCAGACTAGTTTTAGCTTCGTGGTGCAATGTTGCTGTTGTCAGCTAAGGAAAACTAAGGTGAGATTCTATTACCTTGGGAGAGATTGGAACTCCTTGCAGCTCTCCAAGGAAGTCAGTCACTGAAATGCAAGTGGCTGCTTCCTGGTGAAGCAACTTCAGGTCCTGGACTGATTCTGGCTGACATGTATTGCAGTTGCCACGTGCCTTTAGGCAGACTCTGACCTATAGTCACCCTCTCATTGTGTTTTCTTGGTGAAATATAATCATGTTTCTGCTGCTTTTCTCTTAAGTTGACAGAATGCGCCTTCCCAGGGACTCCCAGTGGTTTTCCAGGGCTAAGCAAGTGTTGTTTAAACAACAACACAATGGCCTAAGTCTTATTAGTTAGTCCCAAAAAGAATCAACTGTTGAATGGTAACCCAACACTGGAGACCCACCAAGGTGTAGTGGTCTGAGCACTGGACGACAACCCTGGAGACCAGGTTTTGAGTCCCCACTTGACCATGGAATATTTTCTGTACAGGAAAGGATATTTCCAAATAATAACGGTTGAAATTTTGTACAGCAGCTACAAGTGCATAGTCTCACAACTTCATATTCACAACCCCTGTATAGCCTCTAACTTAGGGGACACGTAGGGACCGTGAAAGTCTCCCAATCTTCATTTACAAGGATTGAACCTCTGCAGTTGATGAGGGTATGCTCTCCTGTTGATCACAAAGCCAAGAAAACACCGTGATAGGTTCACCTTAGGGTCACTATAAGTCAGAAATGACTTACAAGTACACAGAAACAATATTATTTGTGGAGAAAACACTGTTATCTGCATAGGAAAAAATGCTGTTTTCTTCAGCAAAAATCCATGTTGGAATTCTGCACATATAAAAAAATTAGCAAAGAATTAAATTCCTGCTGTATTTCCTATTTGTATTGTTCTGTTTCTTCCTTTATCACCAAGTAAAATGAGGCTTTCATGTTTCAGTTCACTTAGTTTCCTCTAATATGACTTTCTTTCCACTGAATCATGATCTTTTTTTGATGACCCTGAACACCAGCTAGAATACATGCTTTTCTCTCCCACCGAGCCACCACTGCAACAAGGTTAAGTTAGCCCATGACTTGAAGGTCTTCTGTTTTTGATGTATCTCCGGAAGATAATAAATCTCAGATCTTACCCGTTGGAGGGCACTTTTCGTTTACCGCTGGGGAATGACAGATAAAAGTCACATTGGGATGACTGAACCATGTCAAGAAGAAATATTAGAAACAGAGTCTCGAAATAGAGTCATGTGTGTTCATTTTCCTTCACTGATATTTCTAATCGAGTGAACCTCATCAAACCAAAAATACTTGTCTTTGTCAGTGGGGACATGCTGGAACTCATAATTAGTCCATCCACAAGACAAATCTCACCTCTCCATGACTCCCCAAAGTATAGAAGGTTCCAGCTCTGAAATTATAGGATGTTCGCCACGACAAATGAGGTTAATTAAAAGTTCATTTCAACTTGGATTTAAGGGGATGGGGTGAATGGCATAGGATGAACAGCTAGCTCGACTATGCAGTCAAGGTTGGGGGCATATCCACCTGATTTCCACATGTTCATCTGGAGCTTATTTTAAGTCACATTGTCGTAAACTGAACACATGTGAGAAATAATGATATGTCCTTATCAGGAATGACAAGAAGTCTCTCAGTCATAAATATATCATTTTGAGGATTCACCAAGCCCCTAAGAAATTTTGGTGATAGTGGGTAATACAAAGCAAACCAAAGGATGCTCACCAATGGCTCCTCTTCATCCTGGAGAGAAGTGACTAGTGGGGTGCCTCAGGGTTCTGTGCTGGGCCCAGTGCTATTTAAAATCTTCATCAATGACTTGGATGATGGAGTAGAGAACATTCTGATCAAATTTGCAGATGACACCGAATTAGGAGGGATAGCTAATACCCCAGAGGACAGGATCAGAATTCAAAATGACCTTAAAAGATTAGAGAGCTGGGCCAAAACTAACCAAATGAATTTCAACAGGGAGAAGTGTAAGGTACTACACCCGAGCAGATAAAATGAAAGTCAGGGATTTAAAATGGGTGATACCTGGCTTGACCACAGAACCTGTGAAAAGGATCTAGGAGTCTTAGTAGACCACAAGCTGAGCATGAGCCAGCAGTATGATGCAGCAGTTAAGAAAGCCAATGCAATTTTGAGCTGCATCAAGAAGAGTATAGTGCCTAGGTCAAGGGAAGTGATGGTATCATTCTATTCTACTTTGGGCAGACTCCATCTGCAATACTGTGCCCAGTTCTGGGCACCACAATTCAAGAAGGTATGGACAACCTGGAACTATGTCCCATCCAAGAATGCTGCATGGATGGGATATTGTTGGCTAGTCCCAACTACAGTTAACTGTTGTATCAACAGATAGGTAAATCCAGTTGATTTCAAGGTGGCTGAGGTTGAAAATAAAATTAAGGCCACCATCAGGTATATATGTATATCTGTTCCACAGCTATCAGAAGCACAACCACATATGTAGAGAAACTGACACACGTACATAACACCAACAGGATTCAAGTTTTATTCCACCCCCCCCGCCCCCAGAAGGCTCATAGTCACACATGCAAAAGTTGTTGCATTCCTCCACTTCCACAAGCAGGTTAAATGGAGGAGAAAGACTACAAACTGTCAGCAAATCTAAATGAAACTCTCAATGAATCTATTCCCTTCTTTTCAGGGAGACTGTGTCTCCCCTGAAATGCAGAGATCTTGCCAGCAGCCAGAGGGGAGAACACTCTGCCAGGGTCCCGTATTTGAAAATATTGGCAGTGTATCAAAGGCACCTAATTTGTAGAAATGCAAACATAATTGGCAACGGGCAAGGAGTCACAGAAAGCTGGGGAAAGAATAGGCTCGTTCCTCCTGTGGGGGGTTATTAGCCATTTGTAATACCTTCTTGAACAGCTGTATGGCTCTGGGGGCAATACTTTAACACATTGCAAATTTCAGCCCTTGGGGAGAAATAGGAAAATGGTAGGACTCCAGCTATGGTACACCTTGGCCTCTGCTGCGGATCAGACCTTCTGTCCATATCTCCTGCCAAAAAATGTTCTCTCTGTTTATCTCATAATGGCTATTATGCCATCATTGGGATGGAAGCAATGAAGCCATTTGGCTTCCAAATCCACTTTGTCTCCTTATGCCAGGGATGCCGGGGAGTGGGGGGGGGTGTTGAATGAATATGATTATCCTTCAGATCCTTCTGTAGACCATTTGTGTGTGGCTTGTTCTGTGTCATTTGAAGCTAGCTTTATCCACAGCCCAAGCTGGGAAATGGAGGGTGCCTGCAGCCAGCCATGAAGGGACATCGAGGTGAGTTTAGGGGGGAAACATCAACACGAAGGCCGAGATCGTATGTCACAGTCTATTTATCATAACTTTACAAATCCATAGCTATGTTGTAGAAACACAACGAAACCACAGAATCATAGAACTGGAAGAGACCACAAAAGCTATCCAGTCCAACTCCCTACCGTGCAGGAAAGACACAACCAAAGCACCCCCCAAGAGGTGGCCATCCAGCATGTTTAACAACCTCCAAAGAATGAGATGCTACCATACCCCAAGGTAGTATAGCCCACTGTCTAAGTGTTCTTACCCTCTTTCTAATGTTTAGGTGTAATTGCTTCCTGACATTTGCAAGCTATTGTTCCATGTTTTAGTCTCTGGAGCAGCAGAAAACATGGCAAAATCAACTGAATTCAATTCAAGGTTATGGAAGAAGAGTTGCACAGGTGATGCCATTGTGTATATAGATGTACGTATACATGTATATGTACATGCACATTCAGCTGCACCATTTAGACATTCAACACAATGGCTGTGGAGCCCAACCAGTGCAGAACTCCACATAGCACTGATGCTATGATGTCTCACTGCTGAACTCTTCACATTTCCTCTTGGCCCAGATGTGAGTCCCCACCATTTTCTTTATCAATTTAAGAGCTCTCTTGTCTTTGGAGACTTCAAACAACTCCATTGCCTGTCTCTCATAGGAAGCAAGTCACATTCTTCCTGGATCATGTCTGATACAAACTTGGTGTGTTTCGTCAGGCACCCATGGCATCAGTAATAGTGAGGCTTTGACATGTTCTTGGTCACCTTGTGGCCTTTGCTCAAGCCAATGGCCATCAGGTAGCAGATTCTCATGGCTGCAGCTGCTGCAGACGTTTGTCCAATGTCCCTTTCTCTCCACCAGTCACTAAATAAATGGAGGTCCCCACGGGACGAAAGTAAATATTGGGAAGGTTGAGGATCATTGCATGAGGAAGTAGTGAACAAAACACACTCAGGCATGAGCTGGACATTTGCCTGCATATATTGCTAACAAGATGCCAGCCAACCAATCTAAAACCTGGAGCTGATTCAACCCCCTGCTGATATGGTGGCCACTAGCTGATGCTGAGCTTTTCATGAAGGTTTCCAACCCCAGCCCTGTGCATTGTTGGGAGCACTCACTTTCTAGCATGCAGCGCAATCACCAATGCAAATTTGGGCAAATCGTATGAGGAGAGATTCTCATGTGAGGAACAGAGCTGCTAAATCTTTGTCTCTAACAGCATGATCTCTAGAGTTGAGATGGGAGCAGCTGATACGCCTTGTGCTCTTCATTACGCTTTCAACCTCCACCTGTCATTCCACTCTTTCTTCTGTACTTGCTGCCCTCTCTGATTTCTACACCATAATTAAAGTAATGAGATTGGGTGCAAGAGAGCTGCACTGATGCAACCCTTTCGGAGGAAGGCAAGCATTAGAATTGTTTCCTTAATGTCCACTTGTGCTCTATTAACTCCAGAGAAAGTTTAAAGGCCTCTGCTTCATTTACGATTTCCTCGGCAACTCATAAGTTACAATTGCCTCCTTTCCTCCCCTCCCTCCTCTTCTTTTTTGGCCTCCATCTCTTTGCGACCTGACTCCTGGCCAAAATCAATTTGGAAGACAAAATAGGAGCGGATGGCACATTTCAGAATGTGTCTTTGGGTAGACGTTCAAATTTGATCCAGCTTGGACTATGACTCAGAAGGCAAAATGCTGCACTGGTTAATGTGTCAGGCTAGGGCCAGAGAGAAATCACCCCTCAAAGCCCAGCTAACCAAGAATACGAAAGGATACTTGCAAAATATTCTAGTCCTTAATAAGAAAAGTGTAGTAAGAAGATGGATTACAGAAAAATTGTCCAGCACTCTGCTTGGGACTTACATATTTGCAAATGTATTTTTGTTGCTGCTGTGTGCCTTCAAGTTGTTTCTAACTTATGGCAACCCTGAGGTTAACCTATCATAGGGTTTTCTGGGGCTGAGAGCGTGTGATGTGCCCAAGGTCACCTAGTGGGTCTCCCTGGGTGAGCTGGGAATTGAACTCTGGTCTCTGGGGTCATAGTTCAATGCTCAAACTACTACCCCGCGTGTGTGCAGAACTAAATTGAGAACTAAATGTAGAGTGTGATTATTTTTAACAGATTTTTTTCAGTGTTACTTTTATCAGCACAAACTGATTAGATAAAATTAACAATATTAGTTTTACTACAGTTTTGCTTACCATATGGTCACCCTGTTATATTTGTTAGCAATTTAGAGGAAATTTATCAAAATCTTAGCTCCTAAGCATCAACTGAGAGGCTGGGAGTCAACCCAGTCTTAACTCTTATAATGTTGTGTTGCTTTCGTTGTTAAGCATTTACTGTAGTTTAATTTGGTCTTGCTTATGTGTAGTTTTGAATGTTTTTTTCTTTTTGCATGTTGCTTTGTGTGTTATTTGTTGTTTTGTATATTTAAACTGTTATGTTTCCTAAAAATAGTTATTAAAAAATGGATACTGATTCTGACCAGCGCTGTTCCCAATCTGAGCACAAGCCAGAGCAATATGGCAGGAGGAAGCTACGGGCAATGATGTTTTCTTCTTCTTTTTTAACCCTCTGGTCATTACTTTATGAAAAAGATCCTTTTCCAAGAAAAAGGATAAGAAATCTTCCTTCTCTTTGCGACTGCCATAACCCTTGAATGGTAATTGCCAGTCATGCTCCATGGGAGACTGTGAGGGAGGGTCAAAGCCATGCAAGACGCATGAAGAGGAAACAGGAGGGAAAGAGATAGAGATGGGAGGATGTGGGATGGAGAGACGAAACAAGGGCATGGAAGCTAATCAGGAAAAAAAAAAAGGGAATGGGAAACCCAGCAGAATCGACTTTGAGATCCAGAGAGGGTTTCACTAATGGTCCCTGCAAGTCATTATTTCCTTTACACATTCTCCTCGCTCTGACAAAGGGAACACATAAATCTCTTCTCCTTGTCCCAGCTTGACCCTGCAAGATAATGAGGAACACCCCCTAACTCCCCCTCTCTTCCCCACTGTCAAGATTTATATCAAAGGACATTAATTCTCCATGATAACATCTCTATTTATTAAATGCAAATGCCCCCTGATCCAATCCCCGGAACCTGCTCGGTGGGCTGCTTTTGACACTTGCGCCGTCTGAAATTTCTCTCAGAACTCAGCAAAATTGGCTTGCTGGATCTCAGAAGTTGGAGGAGGCTGTGGGGAGTGGAAGCAAATGTCTTCCTCTTGTAAAAGATTTCCCAGCGTGGGCTTTGGATTAGATTGTGGGCAGACTGCAAGTAGCTTTGTGCATGAGCTTCACCAAATGCGTCGGATTTATTTTCCTCA
This sequence comes from Cyclura pinguis, assembly GCA_030412105.1. Classification (NCBI taxonomy): domain Eukaryota; kingdom Metazoa; phylum Chordata; class Lepidosauria; order Squamata; family Iguanidae; genus Cyclura; species Cyclura pinguis. The sequence goes on from CM059613.1 coordinate 4,027,717, forward strand.
TTTCGGAAAGCGGCCTTATCGAGCCACTTGAACTACCGAGCACAGACATGTAATGACTAAGCCAAAGTTTGCAGTCATCTGGTTTGGAACTCCAGCTTAGAATCATAGAGTTGGAAGAAACCCCAAGGGCCATCAAGTCCAACCCAATTCTGCCATGCACTCCAAGCACCCCCAGCAAACGGCCACCCGGTCTCTGTTTCAAAACCTCCATTAGTTCTTCACGTAGTGCCTCTAAATGCTTTGAGCACTGTGACAGCAAAGGCCCTGAGCTCCTTAGGGCACCTAAACTCTTATTCTGGACTTCCAGCACTGAGAGGACAGTACAAACCAGGGTTCTAAGTTCTGACATGTTATCAATTGATGGGGAGCCCACCTTAATTCCAATGGCCACTGCTGTATCCTCCGAGAGGAAGACGAGAAGCCAGGCACAGCTTCATCATGCCTTGGCCCAGTGGCTGGTAAGGGCAAGTGGAATATGCAGAGTCCTAATTCAAATCTGCATCTTTTTGCTCAAAGTTCAGATTATTTATTGAAAGCATGTTCATGCCAGAAAGGGATCCTCGATGGTGGTGGTGAGGCCTTTCAAAACAATTGGCTGCAGTGGGAGAAAGAATGATGCATTTAAATAGGATAAATGGACACAATGTAATGCAGATAATAAAGACAGCCTGCATGGTGCATTAGTTTGATTGTTGGATTACAACCCTGAAGACCAGGCTTCGATTCCCCACTTGGCTATGAAAATCCCCTGGATGATCTTAGCACATCACACACACTCTCAGCCCCAGAAAACATTATGATAGGTTCATCTTAGGGTTTCCATAAATTGGAAATGACTTGGAAGCACACAATAACAACAAGAGAGAGAGGAGTGTTCTTTTCCTCCTTTGTACCGGGGTGGGCAAGTGTGACTCTAGGGGGTTCATGTGACCCCCCCAGGGCTATATTTATGGCCCTTGAGCCCTCCCCAGACCTCCTAGACTGCCCAAATAGGGTGATTCCCCTCCTCTGGAAGCCTCCAGGAGAGAGAAATCCCTTATTTAAATAGGTTGCCTAGGCTGGTTAACATCAACCATAGATGCGGCCCTTGGGTGATTTCAGGATCAGAAAATGGGGTCTTGGACCAGCTGCAGTTCCCCACCCCTACCTTACAAGCTGCTAGCATGATCCTGGCAGGGTTTGGATGAACCCTGGTGATGGTGGTATAACTACTGTAATAGTGTATTTTCTCCCAAAATATTCACTTAGATTGTTCTTTCAGCTCACATTGCAAAGTCCCGGCCCATGCATCAGTCCCGGAAGTGTGAATCGGGTCAGTTTACCCTGTAATTTGCAAAGCTAGGATCCCTCAAGCATCCCTAATTATGACGAGCTGGCTCCTAGGAGAGGAAAACCAAATCGCGGGCTCGCTAATGAATGCTTTGCCCTCTCCTCCATGCATCTCCACCCAGCTGCTCTGCTGGATCTCAAGGTGTTTCTTTTCTAATGAAAACAAGGTCACGCTTGCTCAGCAGCTGATGGACAAGAAAGGGAAGGGTGGAAGCAATGCAATCATGGAGGTTTATATTCTGACATCCTTAATGGAATACAGATTCCCAGTGTTGCTGAAAAGGCTTATGGTTGAATAGCATGGGGAGAATTAGTCCATTGTCAGACACGGCTCAGAAATCAGACATTCAGTGCAAAGATTTTGTTCTCGGTGGAGTAGTGATGAACAAGCAAGTTGCAGGCCCCAGAGAATCCTGAAACATCACATGGAAAATACGGACGACCAGGAATTTCTGTCTCATGTGACAAATACCAATGAAATGGCCACAGAAAATGTCACACAGGGTCACAAACTAATCTTGGTCATGATGATCACCAAGGAGGAGAACTGATGGGCCCATCAACTCATTTCCTTCTTTCAACGCAAGTGTGAACATCTTATTGCTTGACTTATAGCATGACCCTTTTTAACCTTATTCTAGATGTCTTTGGTCTCCTCCTCCTCCTCCTCCTCCTCCATCATCATGATCAGCATCACTCTCTTCCTCCTCTCCTCTTCCTCTCCAACAGCAACACGATCAATGTGTGAGTTCCATGAGAAAAGCGAGACAATGGTACTCACTAAAGCACTACCAAACTAACTTTGGGAATGCCTCACCTCTCGTGGCAGCTTCTTTTCATTGCTTCAGTGAATCATGCGCTGCCTGCTAATGTGGGTAACAGCACACATTAATAAGGCACATGACAAGCTTGGTGAGTCAACCAAAGCGAGTGCATCTGTCACCAAGGGGCTGGTGGCCAGCTTTTCCTCCTCCAGGGAAAGGCAATTGAATACAGTAAAGCCGCTTCCGCTGCGCTTCCTTGCCAAATCCAGTTGGGTCAGGTGAGCTTCGAAGACCGAGATCCAAAACTGTTAAAATGTACAGTTGCCAAACGTACCACTTGAATGCAAATCTCCATTTTGTAAGGGACAGCAGGGAGCCATTAATGGCAAGGCATCTGTCTGTGATGGATGTTAAAACAATACAGAAAGGTATCAGAAGGAGGAACATAGGGCCAGGAGTCTTTGAGTTGCCAGCAAAAGAGCCATGAGCTAGAATGTAGAACTATCTCCAAGCCTGTGGAAAGTTTGGGTGATGGGACAAAGTAGAATGGGAAAAATAATAAACAAGGTAAAATACATCTTCAGGGTTGAGCGGTAACAAATAAATGCATAAATAATCTCTCCTCCACTCTCTCTCTTTCACACACACCATTTTAAGAGCTGCATGCTGATGGAAAGCAATGACTTCCAATCTTATTGTTAATTCTCACTAGAGCAGGCCTATTGAACCAATGGGGCTTACCTTACAAGTTGAATTTCCACTCAACATTTGATCAGATGGGCCACCTCTTGTTGGGACTAACCAATGGGATTGGGGCCATCCCCTTTCGTAGCAGCCAGTTGGCTTTCAGAAATCAAAGGGTTTTTGGAATGATCTACTCTGGTGTCAATGGGATGGTGACTCTCCTCCATGTTTAAACTTGAACACCAAAAGAAGACTCTTCAGGTTTTCAACCTGTGTGGGGCACAGGGTCCAGCAGCTCAGAGAGCTCTTTTGAAGTTTGGACTAAAATCTGGGGTGGATTTATTTATTATTCCTCATCAGGCTTGGTGTCCAGACCTTCAGTCATCTTGGTGACTCTTCTCTGGACATGTTCCAGTTTGTTGATTTCCTTCTTGAGCTGGGGTGCTCAGAACTGCACCCAGTATTCCAGGTGAGCTTTGACCCAGGCAGAACAAAATGGCACTACTGCTTCCCTTGATCTGGGCCCTATGTTATTGCTTGAGGAATTGACATTTCTTGGCTACCACATCACACAGTTGACTTATGTCTAGTCTGTGGTCTAATAAACCCCTAGATCCTTTTTCGCACGTACTGCTTTCAAGCCAGGTGTCATCTGTTCTATATTTGTGGATTTCTTTTTTTCCTGCCTAAAGGCAGTAACTTGCATTTATCTCTGTTGAAATTATGGTCACTGGAGACTGTAATATCTCGATGGACTGAAGTCTTCCCACCTGGACTGTACACAGAGATAGCTTTAGGGTTGTATGGATCTCATGGGCTACTAGTTGCCCACCTATGGCATGTAGGATGGAAATAAAATGAATCAGTTACCAATTGTGTTCTGCATCTAAAAGACAGATGAGGCACGAGCTGGGAATTTGTGAATCTGTTTACAGCACTTTCTTATTATTTTTTTTTTCATCACCTCTAGATAAAACCTTCCCCCAAGGGAAATTTTAAATGGAGAGGGGGAAAAAAAAAAGGCAGATCTGTGTTATGATGTTGTCCTTCCCTCTTTTAACATTTCACCACCCAGAGAGGTGGCAAACACCCTTATCTTTCTTGCACCATCTGTTTCCAAACCTCTCCATGTTGTGCAACCTCCTTTTGAACTATTCTGTATATATTTCACACTCTGGTATGTAGAACTGCTTCTTTCTATTCTATCGTAGCTTGCTTTCTTTTGATGCCTGGCTGATCCCTCTGTTTTGAACAATTCCAGAGGGACATGAGTACAACTTCTAGGAAAAGTCGACGGGGATATGACAGTTGCGTGCGATTTCACAAACCAGCGGAGGAGCCGAGATTAAGACGATGATTTTAATTTTAGAAGGGTTCCTACCAGTAGCTCCTTTGGAGAGCAGAAGGCCTATAAAAGCAACAGAGATGGATTTGCACCCCACCAAAATGACTGAGGAAGCAGCAACGGGTGGTTACCTCCTGCTTCTTTCATATTAAAGCTTGCTTTGCAAGCACCCACCACCAGCAGGGGGGACACAGCTGAGCATCAGCCATTGCAGGCATTTTCCTCCTACCCCCTTCATTGCTTCCATACAATGCTTCTAAGGAAGATCACAGATCTATGTCCCTATGACAGGGGAAAAAACATACAAATAGCACACAGTCATAAGGGAAAGCAATTAACCAGAGAAGAAATAACTGCATAAAACAGTATGAGCAAAAAACTAATCAATGGAGAGAATATTCTATATTGTTCATTCCCACTGTGGAAAAAATGGGTCTCCTGACAGTTAGGAAACCCTGTCAGGAAGAAGAATAGGGTAGGTTTTGGTCCAAATACCTGCTGACCCATAGGGCTTACTGGGAAACTTCACTTACTATCTTTTCGCAAGATCTACCCAACAGCGGGTTGTTGCAAAGATAAAAGGGCAGGGTATGGCACACTCTCTCTAGCTGAAAAAGGAATTCTTTGCCAGAGAGTTGAGAGAGCCACTGTTAATCCAGACCGTACTGTACGGGTAGTGTTGAACTAGCAGTTTAGAGAGGCGGTGAAAACATTCAAAAACGTAAATGGGAGGAATGGAGGAGGACAGTTCAAGGATTTCCAAAGCACTGAATATTTTGGTCCTAGTCCTAATCCCTTCCCAAGGCCATATGTAGAATACATGGCATGTCCTCTTTCGCACAGGCAATCACACATATCGTCAACATGCACAGCTCGCTTCACTGTACATACTGGATCTGCATGTTGTAAACCTTTCCATGGCCGACACGCTGGTCGTAAGAGGCCCGGCCTATGAGGATATGCAGATATACCCGCTTGCTGTATCTGGCCATCTATCTTCATTTAAAGCCATTGGCCCCTGCACTCTCCCACACAAGACTGACTAGGCCTGTCAGATCCACCTGCTGTTTGTGTAAAAACAATAATAATAAAAAAGAAGAGGTTAGGAACAGTTCACTGGCTTCAGTTGCTGATAGCAGCAAGGTAGCTGGTGCCGTAGCAAAGTCAACGAGCCCCATAGCTGGGTGGAATTGTCGGTCTCGTATCAGGTATTCATCTGCTGGCAGGGGTTCATAGCCAGCATTTTCAAAGCAAGAAAAAAGGAGATCAGGTTCAGCACCCATTCCAAGCCACAGCTACAGGGCTAGCTTACTAGTTTTGCCTAGCCCCACATCCCTAACTTCGTAGAACAAAACATGGATGCTAGACTTGGGAAAGAGAGTGCTGACTTTAGGCAGGGAGGGGAAGTACTTGCCCTTGGCAATCGACTAAACTATTCGCTTAGTCCCGGGTTGTGTGGTTGTCTTGTGGTTGCTTAAGGGTCCCTACAGAAGCAGTTGGACATTTTGGTCTGGCACCAAAGATATCACAATCCCAGGAGAAATCCCATTTTGAATGAAAACCAGGAAGGCATACTTCTGCAATCCCGGGGAAAAAAAAGTCCTATTGCAGAAGAAAAGCAAGGGTACAAATTCGATAAATAAATAACAAATTTCACTCACTTTTTCACACACAGAGAGACAGACACTGTAGGCCTTTTGTAAAGCCAATGGGTCTTAATTGCCCATTCAGGTTAACCTGAAACATTTTGCATTACAACAGGGATTGTTCACAGCAATATGATGTTGCTGGACAAAGCTGTTTCTTCCCTGTTGCCTATTGGGGGGACTAGAAGTAGGTCTATGGGTTATTGAGAAGTTTGAGGAGGGCTGTAGATGAAGGCAATGTCTCAGTTAATAATAATAATAATAATAATAATAATAATAATAATAATAATAATAATAATAATAATAAAAAAAATCTGGTGCATTGATTTCTTAAGCCATGGCTGCACCACATCATGGGGAGAAACCTACAGATGTTCCCACGGGCAGCTGGTGGTTCTCCTGGTAGTGATGGGTTGAATTCACCCAGAGTTTCATTCAAGACTTTAAAGGAGCTCTGCAAGGTGCCAAGCCCGTTTTGGAGATGAGGTTCAGGACCCTGGAGAATTCCTTTAAAGTCTCAAATGAAACCTGCAGTGGATGAACTGCTCCATTGACATGGAAGCCCACCACTCTCTTCTTGATGTTCCTAAGCCCACAATGGGAAAGGATACAAATATCATCTTGTTCTTGATCTAATGGAGTTTAGCGCTTTGCTCATGTTTTCACTAAGTGCCGCAGAAGCGTTAATTAATCAAATGTCACACTTCGCCGGCTCGGCTTCTCTGTTGTGCTACCACAGCAGCAGTGACCTGTTAATAAACACTTTATTGCAGCAGGGCCTCACTTTGCATGTTTTCTGATGTGTGTGTGTGTGTGTGTGTGTGTGTGTGTGTGTGCCCGTGTTAATTCATGCATATCTCCAATGTGTATTGATTTCTGACAAGCTCGAGAAAACAAACACTTACTTCACGAAATGATTTTCACACCTGCCACTGTTCTGTCACTTTCCTCATCCAAACATCTCTGTTCTGTTTTCCTCCCAGGTCAAATCATACAGTCTTGGAGACACTGAGGGTTTTCCTGTTTCTCACACACTAGCAGAGTGGCAGAATTTGAAGTGCTGGGGTTCATCGCCATAGTCCTCACAACCATGCATACACACACCAACTCAAGATATTTTCTTGGCATTTCTTGGTTTTCCCTAGAACTGAAGAGAAACACAATAGGTTGTGATCCCTCATCAAGGAGATGGAGTGTAACTTCCCATTAGGAGTGTGCAGAACCACCTCATTGGTGAATGTCTGCATTGGACTGCTGAGTGTGAAGCCAAAAGGGCATGCACAAATCCATAATGAGCAATGCATACCAAATGCACAATGTTTTAATTAGGAATGTACAATGAAAGGTGCAATGTACAATGAATTCCATAGTCTGCAATGCACTTTTTGGCTTCTGCAACCTTGAACTGAATAGGGAGGTTCTACATCCAGTCGCTTCCACAGGCTAATATATGCATGAGTGAGGCACCAGCAGGATTCCAGCCATTAACTATGTGTGTGTGTGTGTGTGTGTGTGTGTGTGGTAGTGGACATTTTCCTCACCCCTGAAATGCAATGGAAACAAAGTTCTCCTCTCATGCATAGTTGGTTTTGTGGGTCAGAAAAATGGCCATGAAGAGACATTGTGGTGTTGTGGTTTGAATCATTACTCTATTACAGAAACCCACTGGTTGACCTTGGACAAATCACACTCTCTCAGCCTCTGAGAGAGGCAATGGAAGCCTTCCTCTGATTAGATCTTTTGTCCCCTCTCAAACCATTGTAAGTTCATCTTCTGGTTGCCATAAAGTCAAAAATGACTTAACATGGAATAAGAACAATAAAGAATGGAAACATCTCACAGTCACTGGCACCCCCAAAACATAAACCCTCAAGTGTCCTCCAGTGTACCACAAAACTCAGCAAATCCATCCAGAGCTCTGAATGGCTGTGTGTTTGGGCTTCTGTGCTTTTTTCTTAAGCAAGCCAAAAAAAAAAAAAAAAATGTAGCATTTTCAGTGGAAACTTCTGTGCTTCATTTGTCATCCCATTGACGTCTCTACAGCCATGCTGAGGCCTCTAAAATGGTACACTCATGGTAGTGAGGTGAACTGGAAGCAGGTTTTTTTTTGTAAATGGAGTTTCTGATTTAATGATCTCTAGATGGTTTCCTTATAGATCCAAAAGGGATTCTAGCCAAACAGTTTGCAATGCAAACACCCTGTTTCCCTCACAAACTGATCCCCACCCCTCTGCCAGACTCCACCGCTGCGGAACTTCCAGTGAACACACAGTCTCCGAGATTGTGCCCAGAAGGTCAATTAGAGCAGGAAGAAAATTCATAGCCTATTAAAATCAATATTAATTGCACTGTATTTAGAAAAGGCAGCATTAAGTAACTGTTGAGGTCTGAAATGAATAGCACTCTCGAGTCGGCGAGTGACTTTAGCACACGCTTCCAACCCTGCTTGTGACCTCCTGGCACGCCAATGCTCTGCAATGGTTTCCTTCCATTTGATTTGGCAACTCGGCTTGCTCATAAGAAAATCCCATTGATGCCCCTGGAACTTACTTCCAAGGAAATGTCGTTAGCATAGCAGCCAACCTCATGTTTGTGTTACAATCTTGTAGTGCTTATTATTTGGCGTTTCGCTTACCTAACCCCAGGATAAATGTAAAACGATCCCAGGAGCATCGGTGCTATTTTGTTCTACAGTTGGAATGATTTCAGGCAATTCTCCTCCTGTGACAAATATTATGCTGTGTGGTTTCGTTCCCCCATAGTGCTATAATTACGCGCATAGCAATCACTTTCCATTTATATTGCTTTCTCCTACCATTGTTCATTCCTTCTGAATTCTAGTTTTAACTGGGACAATGACTAAGGAGTCTGCCCTATGTGCAACCAGATGGCTGGTCCAGCTAACTCACAACTTCTGACGCTATCATAATTCACCCCTTGGAGAACTCAGATAAGGAGGAGAGGGCAGATTGCCAAGAAGCAGCCGACCCCTTAGAGGAGATGGAGCTGAGGGAGTAGAGGAACCTGTTCCCCAGCCAGATGTGTTAGAGGCTACAGATGCTGAAGACGACATGCTCCCGTCCTTCATGGAGAGACAGAGAAACATGGAGTCCAGTGCTGTTTTAGTAACAAACGCTGACCTTACTAGCACTAGGGAGATACCTGTGGCCTTGAAGGAGCTGGTCATAAATATTGTGGCAGTTCCTTCCCAGTCTTAGTGCTGACAACTGTCTTACCTGGTTGACTAGTGGCATTCTCTCCTGTTCCTTGGACTGACTGCATTTTGGACCATTCTGTTTACTTTTTACTACCTCATGTATCTGGATTTTTGACCTGCTGATAATAACTTTTGGATTAAAGACCACCCTTGTGATTCTCCCCGCATCTTGCTCAAATAACCCATGGCCAACCTGGGTTGGATTGACTACTCCACCACTCTTGCATGCCAACCTCCTGCTGTGGGCACTTGCTGAGTTGTGTTCGAGACAGACACCACATGTGAGGAATTCTCAGCCCGTGGAAGCAAGAGGGTTGGAATCCTGTTGAGGAGGTACATCTTTGTAAGAGGACTTACTTCTGTGGGAATTTCTGAAAGTTTCATAACACTCCTATACAGTAGAGGGTTGCTGTTATGTTAGTACGTAACAGAGCTGACAAAGTGGCTCTTGAACAAAGGGAGTGATGCACAACAGGATACCCACTGTGTCAATCCTGATATATATCACATCAGTCTCATTGTGCATTAGGCACCAGTGCATAGGGGGCAATTCAATAACAGTTTTTTTTTTTAGGATCTCCACTACATAGCTAAGTATAAGTAAAGTTATGTAATGGAGAAAATGATGCGAGTCCCTTATCTTACCTCCATTTTTTTTCTTAAGAAAGGTATAGCTTTGCTAAATTTAGGGAGGGTCAACCCCTGAGACTTCTGGTTGCTATAAATTCATCCCCCCCCACCATCACCAACTGCCTGCTCAATTTGACCACTAAGATCTCTTTGACAATACACAAATATAGCACTTTGGTTCCATTTTAGCAGCCATGGTCACATCTTACAGAATGCAGGAATTTGCAGTTTGAGGATGCCCTCAATTTCTCTGGTGGAAAAGTCTAAATAACTTGTGAAACTATAAAGCACCAGATTTCCATGGGGTGGAGCCCTAGTATCAAAGCCTCATTAAAATGCTGTAACGATATGGTGTGAAAGAGACTTAAATCTCTCTGGCTTTGGTCTGTTAATGCAACATCCATGATGGAAGAGTGAACCTTGATCTTAAGCATATCTTGACTAAACATTTAACTATTTCAGAAGTAATTCAGAAACCTGTTTGTTAGCAATGGCTGGGGGAAAAAATAGCAACAGCAGTTCCAAGAATTTGACTCAGGTTGAGGTCAGAGGACAAATTTGAAACGATGAAGAAGAGATAACCCAATAGTTCACAACCTATGGTGACATGAGCTTTTGTGCAAGCAACCAAAGCTATGAGAAAATGCAGAGCCAACAGTTTCTAGAAATAGTACCAGTACAGCAAGAAAGGCAGATTTTTCAGGGAGAATGCTTGTATAGGCTCCTTATTAGTAGCTATCACAGAAGGCATTTTTTCATAAGCACAGAGAGATACCATTTATTGTGATTTTCCCCCCATTCCTTTAAGGGACAATTTACGATCTTTTATCACAGAGGTTGTTCAACCATGGTAGGCTAGAGGGCAATTTCTTGCCTACCAAATATTCCTGGGGCCACAGAGACTGTCAAAATGTAAATAAAAGGGGGGGAGGGGAAACCCACAGAAGTGGACAGAAATCACTTCTAGTTTTGAAAATTTGGCATTTTTAAAGTTTTTATTTCAAAATGCAGAGGGATCCAACAGAGCCAAGGAATACAAATAAATGGATTGTCACAAGTTTTTTCAGCTGAGTAAAAGACGAAACTGTTTTGGACTGCTTCCTTTTGCTCCCGAGCTTGATTCCCAAAATCTTACAGGATGGTTGAGTGAGCAGATCTATAAATATCTTTTGCCTTAGGTAGTTTATTCCATCCCAGGTGCTTCAGTCCTCTGTAGTGTTCACCTCTCCATCTCAAGCCACAAGATGTATGATTCAGCAAGCAAATGAGCTTCTAGCAGCCAAAAGAGAAATTGCCAGTTGCAATCTGCATAATTGCCTAAGTCCAGTGCAGAAAATTACTTTCTTCAGCTGTCCATCTCAAGCTCACAGCTATGCATAAGTTCACACTCTCCATCTCCCAGACGCCATACTCAAACAGGATCTAGAGCAACACCATGGGCAATTCTGTCCATCCAAGATCGTGTAACCCTCTGGTGCTCATCAGAGTGGTGTATTCATTAGAAGTACCTTCTCCCTAGCGTTTGTGGTCCAGTAAAGTAACCTACGGAATGTTGCAACCTTTCTAAACCATCATGGCCTTATAAAAGGGTTGAAAATGGTGATTAGATCAAAAGCCCATGTCAGAATCTCACCATATGTCCCTCAAGATGGTGGCTTTTCCCTTGGAATTCTAAGAACTGAAGAAAACGGTGGCTTTTGAGCTACAATAATATCCACACAGTGCTCTTTGTTTTGTTCCTGGATTGAATTTTTCCCCTTGCTATTGTTGCTTTGTTTTATAGGAAACCATAGAAACAGCTTCATGAAATCCCCTATTTCTTTTATATAAGAAGGAGAAGAAGAAATGGACACACACTGGAAGCTAAGATAGCCTGATAAACAGATAGGTAGGTAGGTAGGTAGGTAGGTAGATAGATGATAGCTGTTTGATAGATAGCTACTTGAATATTATTGGTGAGTCCAAATTAGAGTAGACCCACTGAATCAATTACCGAACACTGAGTAAAACCCATTGTCTCAGTGGATCTCATCCAGTAGGAATGAACAACAGGATCAGGGCCATTGTGGTAAGTTTTTATGCCACCTTTCAAAGTTTTGTGTTTTCCCAATGGACTATGCTTCTGCTCCAATCTGAACAGACACAGCTTTGTTCACCTTCTTCTCTGCCTGCTATGGAGCCAACACTTCTTAGAGTATACCTTAGTTCATGAGATTCCTTCCTGCTTGCCTGTCAGGTCTGGGTCAACAGAGCTTGCAGAGCCTAAAACTCTGACAGATGGATCTCCATGCTGTCCCATCTTTCCACTTTCCTCAATAGCCTGCAGTTGCTATTCCATCCCAAGACAAATGGCCATTCAATGGCCAAGAGAGAAAGAGGTGGACAGATAGCATCTATCTGTGTATCTACAGCTAGATGTACAAGGATGACATCAACTTTTTGGATTCATGTTTCTCCATGCATCCAACTGCTGGAACAGTGTATCTAGCCAATGTGGGATAGAAGGGTCCTAGTTTTAGGATGCTAAGTGAGGAGCACCAGGGAGTTGCTGTGGATGGAGGTGCTGAATGTCTCCGTCTTCAGTGATCAAGAAAACCCACACCCACGTACATCACCAGCAGGATTCCAGTCCAGACACTGGACCACTGAGCCATTTGCAACCACATTTCCTACCTCCATCCCTTTGAATTTTCACTCACTGCATTTAGATGTGGTCCATGCCTGCTCGGGAGAACCGACCCACTTGCCAAAGGCCCTGCTGATCTCTGGCGTCTTCCCGTCACCAGATTCTCTCTCCCAAAGAGAAAATTTGCATGAGAAGAAGAATTGGCTCAGTGCCCAACTTCATTCTCACAATGACCAGTTTGGATATGAAGGGTAGGCTCAAAGGAGACATTCATCGGAGGCATTTAAGAAAGCTGGCAAAGGAAAAGGACTCTCTTTATTTCTTTGTCCCTCTCCTCTATGAAGACTCAAAGAGTGTTGGAGGCTCCCTTCCTTTTCTGCCATTCGCTTTTTGTTTTTTGTATTAAACCCCACTGCAGGAGAAAATGGTGGTAACTGTCATGTTTCTGACTTCTCACTTACTTATCCAACATTTATACTCAGCATATCTTTCCAACGTCCAAATTAGTTTTCCAAGAGGCTGTTTAGAAAGCTGTTGTACCCCCGCAACAGTACTCGAAGGGAGTTAGTTATCTGTGCAATAAAACTCATTTGTTTTTTTGGATCTCTACATGGAGTCCTCCATTTGTTTTCCTCCTTTGGGCCCCTCCTGCCCTCTTTCCCCCAAGGGGGTGTTTGTTTCGCCTGCTTAACACTGTTTTCCTTCCATAGTTGCTGTATCCTCAACGGAGCCGCTCAACCGACGGGGTTGGCACACTTCGACTTTTGTATGCTAATTGATACACTTTTTAATTTTACTTTTGCATATTATTTGAATTTGTAGCATTGTAAATGAGTGCCTAAAGAGCCCCGCTTGACAATTAACGCTTCCCGCCTGATCTAACCAGCGAGGAAAACATCCTTCAGAAGAAATGCTGATGGAATCCAGATTCCATTGTCAGAAACACAGAGGCAACGAAGCAATCCGGCTCTGAAAAGTGGAAGGGGCCAGGTGACCTCAGTAAGAATGCCTAATTCCATCTGACATTAACAGGAGTCTGGAGAGCAATAACACCACCCGGAGGATTATTTTTTTTTTGAAAAAAAATAGAAGATGAAACACATGCACTCATACAACCTTCCACTGATGGTTTCCCTTTCAAATACATTTGCAAGAGGCTGTTTTCTTAATACCTCAAATGAGCTCCGGGGAAGTGATACAAAGAGAAACACATTCTCAATTCCCTCTTTGTCCTTACTGCACGAACTAAGAAAAAACGCCAAAAGGAAGACAGCTTTCTAAATTCAGCAATCAAGTTTGTAGAGGAACGCAAGGGCTGGGTTTCTTACACGTGCGCGCGCACACACACACACACACATTTAGAACATGGCTTGGTGGTTTGACTTTTGGAATAGGACTCTAGGAGATCATTTGAATAAAATTGCAGTGTGCACAGACACATGCAGACAAGCCCCTTTGGAAACAACTGGTTAATTGCAGAACGCCTGTCTAAATAAAAGTGTCTTCACCTAATGCTGGAAAGAGAACTGTCATGGGCCAGGCATCAACTTCTTCAGGTGAACAGCAGCCTCAAAGGAGGGCAGGCAAACACAAATACTCTGGGAGCTAGCCAGACGGGGATAAGAGCCAGCTAGTTCCAGCCTTTCTAAGGAAGGTAAAGGGTGGTGGCTCAATGCCAGAAACAACTCACTGGTTTTCCAACCCTTGCCATTGCATGCTACAGACTCCCTGCTCACTGTCTACCTCGACTCTCTGACCCTCTTGCCCACTGGATTCCTGAACTCTTCGACTGACTCTGGGCTACGCTTCTGCTCCACCCTGAACAGGCAAGCTCTCCTGAACAGCTAAGCTGCCTCAGTTTGCTGAATGGCCTCCTACTTGCCCTGCACTCAATTGCTTGGCAATGGGCAGCCAGCGCCTACAACAAGAACGGAGAAAGGAGCATCTAGCCTCCTGTGTGAGGGAATGCAACAGCCTGGGAGCATCTACCAAGAAGACCCTCTAATGTAACCGCACCAGATGAGGCTGTGAGCATGGTGGCACCAAGGCAGAGTGAATCTCCATTTGTTCAGGGGAAAATACACACACACACACACACACACACACACATATATATACTCTCTCTCTCTTTCTCTCTCTCTCTCTCTCTCTATATATATATTCAATTCCTGCCCAACAGGAAAAACCTTTAGAATTATTTGGGTTTGGGTGTTAGGGAAAGATTTGCAACCCTGGTAAATATGCTGTGTGTTCTCTATTGCCTTGTCTGGGATATTAATGAGACCGCTGAAGGAGAAAGTCACCTTGTAGTGACTTTTCCATTTCAATAAAAGACTTTTTTCATCCAAAAAAATCAGTTGGATGAAATGGTCTACCAGTACAGATAAAAGCTCTTTGGCCTCTTCCCCCCTGCTTTTCTTCCTTGATTTGAATGATGCAGAACTTTGGAAGCCAACTAAGTGCTGTTTGCTTTCCACAAACAGGGTCTTGGCTCCTCTTAACGGACTTATCTGTCATTGCTTTGCCTTAAGCAGCTGGAAGAGGAGACATTCTCTTGGCATCCACTGGGTGAGCTGCCCTTTAAGTGACTCCACCACACTCTGTTGACTATCTCTGTCATGGCCTAAAATTAATAATAACAATAGTAATAATAATAATAATAATAGGAAGAAGAAGAAGAAGAGGAGGAGGAGGAGGAGGAGGAGGAGGAGGAGGAGGAGGAGGAAAGACTTTGGATTTTGTAGCTACTTCCTGCCTCTTTTCTGCAGTCATTTCCTTTTACGTTGCAGTTTTCGCACATTCTACGTAAGGTTATCATTTGGGAAACTGTGTCCACAGTGTTCTTTGTGTGTTTGGTTTTGGCCTAAAAGTTTAATGAGAGCTTGACAATAACTTGGAAACTCAGAGCAAACCTTTTGGTCTTGGAATTGTCTATATCCAAAATAACCTGTTCCACAATCAACCTTATAGCCTAGAGCAGGGCAATCCAGCACAGGGATGGGTGGGAGAGAAAGCAACATATAGGTCACAAGTAGGGATGGATTTTTTTTAAAAAAACTATTGAGTAAACAGTCAAAAATGTGTTTTCTGAGTGCTGAGAAACCCTGAGAAGAATCTTTTTTTTCCCTCAAGAAGTTATGAAAAATTATACACATTTCCCTGTTCATTTCTCCTAAGGCACTTTTCTCATTTCTGCTAAGAACACATTTTGAATGCAATCTTCTTTTCTAAAAAACACATTTTTACATGTGATTCTCCTAAAAGAAGATATTTTAGTTTCATTTTCATGAATAAATGCATTTTTCCTAACGTATCTATCCTGTAGACTTTTTTTTCGTTAAGGAATTTAGTCACAAAATTCAGTGGTCTGATTTTCAGAAGACAACTCCATCTTAATCTGCACATCACTTCAAAAGGGCAAAATTAGGTCAATTCAGATTACAAACCAAATCTTGAAGAGATGTTGTTATTAGGAGCCCTGCTCAGGGCTTGCAGACTCAGGGCTGTGGCTTCCTTGATTGAATCTATCTACCTGTGATGCGATTTTCCTCTTTCCCTACTCCATCCAACTTTATCAAGCATGATAATCTTTTCCAATGAGTCAAAATCCAAAAAAATCTGCTTTTTGAAGACAGAAAAGGGCCTCCATCTACTTCTATTTTTCTCCGGGGGGCTTTTTTTTTTTTTTTGCCAATTCTGGTACTAACGAAATTGCTGAACCCAACTTGATGTACCTGTTCACTGACAGATGGCAACTCCATGAATTTTACAGGGCATCCCTGGTTAGTACTTGGGTGGGAAACCTGTTTTAGATGCCTTTCCTTCCTTTTTTGCCCATTCCCTTTTTGACGGTTTTGCTCTGACCTCCAGTTCCGAGTCAGCTGGACCTTCTCTCCTGCAAATGGTCAAAACACTTAACACAAGCACTCTTTTTCTCCTCCGCCTTCTGCAACAGGGCTGTCACAATTGCTAAATGTGCCTGCAGATTCTCTTTTAGCTGATACCATTGGTCAAGTTCATATTTCAAGATTTCAATCCCTGTGATCATTTTGAGGGTGTTTCAAAGGTTTGTGCATCAGAAACTCCTCCTAGCAAGCTCACAACCCCAGCCTGCGTATTTGTCAAGCACTTGTCACATTTTAGCAAATACAGTGGTTACCTGACAAATCTAACAGAAACGGTGTCACAGACAGAGGTCAAAGACTGGCAACAGGCAAAATGGGCATATGGCTACCAAGGCTGCTTTTGTGGCCCTCGATTCCCCCCAGATTTCCCAGATTGGCCTGGAAATAACGGGTGAATTACCTCTCTTGGAAACCTCTTGGAGAAACAATCTGTCTTTTAAACAGGTTGCGTATCCCTTACATTCTTTAACATAAAGTAATGCATTTTTTAAAAAACGTGGAAATGAACTTCTTGTCTCTCTCATCTTTTTTTAAATGACGCTTTCTTGGCAGTCTGTGTGGCCCCTGAAGGATTCGAGGGGCGGCAAACCACTATGGCCCACACTTGTCATAGAGCATTTACAAAAAGAGGAAAGGGACTCGCCATTGCCAAGAAAGGAGTGCTCCCCAAAGAAAGATGACTAGCAATTCAGGCCTGGCAATAAATAACAAGTGCTGAAAGCCAACTGCTGGCAGGCCCAGGGCGGTAAAGAGAAGCCGAACTTACCTCTTAAACTTGAAAGATAGCAAAAGGATGTGAGACGCCATCAGCAGGCAGTATATTTCTCCCCACTCAGTCCTGACTAGTGCGGTAAGGCTCTTTTATTTACTAGGCCCTCCTGAGTTGTTAAATCCAAAGCAGAAGCTGTCCTCACTCTCAGACAAAAGATGAGGTTGCTTCTTCTATCCTTTCACAGTCAAGGCAGTGGCAGTTGTGATGGATGGAGGACCTTTCATGTGCTTCTGGGTCCAGGCATGATGGAGCTGGGCTGCCTCTTCTTCTCTCCCTCTGAGGCCACGGCAGTGCCGGTTGAGACGGAGAAAGGACCTTTCATCTGCTTCCAGGCCTAAGCATGGTGGAGCTGTGCCTACCTCTTCTTCTTCTATAACAACAACATTATTTAGCATTTAGGAACAAAACCATCATCGTCTGGAGCCCCTAATGCATTGTGTGTGTAAAAATTAGGATTGTCAGGCTGAATAAGGGAAGGGATCCTACACCTTTAACAGCTGTGCAGAAAAGAGTATTTCAACAGATATCATTTGCAAGACAACCAAGACCTTCTTAAATTCCTTCTTCTATGCAACTATCAAGGGTATGGAAACCTGGCTATGCTTGTGTGTGTTTCCATGTATCTCTGTGTGTATTTGCCTAGCCCTTCTATTTTTTACCCCCTTCCTTACCTATGTTTTTTACCCATTCGCTTAAGCTTCTCTGGGAGTAGGTTACTTTTCATGGGATAAACACAAGCCCTTCTATTAATTTCAAATGATGCATTTTCTATACTGGGCTATGAATAAGCCGGATCAATGCCAGTAACATGGTTTATTGGGTCTCCTGTGAAATGAATTTGTAGAGAGAGACAGGCTGCGAGATGGAGTCGACATGCAGATGAGATCAGTAAGTGAAGGGGTATTGATTATTTCCAGCCTGGACCAGGCTGTAATTCCAAGTGACGCCTGCTCTTCTTCTTCTTGCTTCGGTTCATTATTTATGCCATAAAAACACTACCCCGATGATAATAACCGGTTTCATTTCCAATCGCAAGCATAAAGCATCAACAGTTAAGGTTTGGGGAGGTGGACATAAAAATGGCAGGGGAGGAGGAGAGGAGAAGAAGGAGATTTAACAAGTCTTGGAGATGCTCAAAACTGCTGAGGCTGATCTTGTGGCTTTTTATGCCCTCCAAAAGGAAGATTGAAAGCAGGTGTTAGATTACTGGGCTCTTTATTAATAACTCAAGGCTTCTACAAGAGGTGGATTGATGGCACACTCAGTACTTAGCCAGTGAATAAAGCTCCAAGTTCAGCATCTGACTCAACCACTCCACTCTGTCAACCACCTGCCTCTCTTCAACGAAGACGACTCCTCTTGAGGAAGGAGAGGGAATACCTCGTGCTTTCTTCCAAATGAGCACACCCAAAAGAGAAGCCTTCATTTATTTTTTTAAAAACCTTGGAGATGTTATTTCTTAGAGCACAAGGGTTCCTTGGAGATGCTCTTCTTGGAACAGAGAATTCCCTTAGAGAACAAATCGGCTTTCTGGTGTTACACATCACTGCCTTGCTTGGGAGAAAGCCAAAAGTAAGGCTTTTCTACACTACACTGTTACAGTACTATTATTCCACTTTCAACATCCTAGGGAATCCTGGGGTTTGTAGTTCAGGGAGAGGCCTTTAGACTTCTCAGCCAGAGAGCTCTTTGGCCTCAGTAAACTACAAACCCCAGAATTCCACAGGAGGTTGAAAGCACAATAATAGCACAATAACAGTGGAGTGCAGAAAGGCCCTAAGTCTTAGGCATTTCATGAAAAGGGGTAAGAGGAGAAAATGGTAGGGGTGTCATTCGTTCCTTATTTTTGGTCTGGAAGGAAGCAACGAAGAATCTGAGCAAATTTTCTTCCTCCTTCAAGAAAGTCTTCAAAACCTGCAGTTTTCAAAGATGATGTGTAGTTTGGGACTCATTCAGTACAAAATTCACATGTGGTATTTTTAGTTATAAAACAACATTTTCTGCACAGGAGAAAAAAATCAGTAAAGAAAATAATAGCATTTCCTGCACATAAAATCTGTCATCTGCATAAATGTGGGTACTTTCAACAGAACAGAAATGTTTCTTCCCACTGTACAGTGTGCAATTTTGGACTCGACCTGTACAAAATTCACACATAGTTGTTTTCTGCTAAAAGCAGCACTTTCTACGCAAGGAACAGCCTCCTCTGTGGAGAAGATACTATTATTTTCTTTGCAGAAAATGCTGCTTCCTGTTGCTATCTGCGCAAAGCAAACCCATGCAAATTTTCACAGAATAAGTCCTGAACTGTGAAGAGTCTCATAAGTCTGAAATTCTTCCCATGAGAGTTTCTCCATACATACTGATTTCATTCAAACCATTTTTTTCCAAATATTTTTGGCTATTCTTTCCATCACTAGGACTGATCTCATAGTTGTGGAAGAGAATAAAGTCCAATAACACTGTAGCATTATATAGCTGCCCAGGAGCCTTACCAACAAAACTCAGTTATAGCTGTTTTATGATGTGTTCTAGGGTATCTCAAGGATTGAAATACATCCCAGCATCATCCTTATTCAAGGCATCAAGGCAGAAGAATAAAACTTTTCCATCTAACATTTTAAAAGAAAAACATTCAAACCAATTCACCTCTTTCCTTCTGTAAATTGGTTTGTAACCATAATGCTTACCTAAGCTTCCTTGCTGAAGGATTGTCTGAGATGGAGAGGTTGAGAGGGGGCGCCTTGTACCATTAATTCTCACAGTCACTCATTAATAGCTAGGAAATGAACCTGATCATTAATGTTTAAGGGATGTTCACCTCTTTAAAATGCCATAAAAACACACAAAGGCAAGGGACCAGCATAGATGCCTCTAGCTAGCCAACCAAAAGCTTTTCGTTAGCGTGAATCCAAAATACTAAAGGTTCATCCCATTATGGAAATGATGGCAACATCAAAATCGAAGAAGTATTATATATACAGATGTAGAAGATCTCCAAAATGTTCCCAAACCTGCTGCATGTAATGATCCAAGAGCATAGCACTGGACTTAACACAGAGAATCAGATGCTGAAAAACCAGGGAAACCAGCAGCAGGGACAGAAAGTGAAACACCACTTCAACATAAGAGGCATGATGTCCTGAAACCAGAAAAGTCTCATACCTCAGAGCCTAAGACTTCCATGCCTGAGACCTATGAGCCCAGACAAGCACTGGCAGATCCAGCACTCTAGGGGCCACACATCCTGTTCTCCATGATCTTTGAGAGGCCACCATAAACTCGTGCAGAACAGAAGAAATCTTGAGCTTTAGGTCAAAGCCCTGCCCCTTTAAAGCTTTCCCTGTCTGGGAAGGGGTGGAGCCCTAGCCAAGGACTATAAAAGGTCTCAGTTGAGCTCTAGACCTTGTTGGAGCAAGGTGTTTAGTTGGAGTTCTTTTGTGTTGGCTGTGTTATAGTAATGGAATAACCATAACATCCATTCTCAAGCACATTTTTATGGAAGTATCTTTCCTATAAAGGGTATGTGGTACCTCTTGTAGTGAGTGACTGACTTTTGGGTAGGATGCAAGCAGAGCCTGAAATCTGGTGAATTCAGTTTGAAGGTATGGGGAAAGGTAAGACCACTTTTTCTCTTTCTTCCCTTGAGTTAGTGGGAAACTATGTGGATGGGTATAAAATTCACTTGTTGGCCATTTTTAATTCTAAAGGAACATGGGTGAGAAACTCATGCCTCTCCAGATATTGATCAACCAGAATTCCTGTGATTTTTCACTATTGTCCAAGCTGGTTGATGGAAAACTAAGCCCAGTGATCTCTGGGAAGCAACAGGTTTCCTGGCTCTGAACTTGAATTTCATTCTGAGGGTGAGGGAAAGAATGGCCTCTTAAAATGGAGGTTTACCAAACTCTAGAACACAGGAGGGCAAAGCGTGGCTTGTGTGTTGCATAGAACTCCTGCACTCCATGTTTGTGGCTCCTAAATTTCCCCCAAACTCACCAGTCCCCCCAGGGAATTAAGAATTGTGCAGTCCAGGGCCAATTATGCCTCCACTGCAAAGATACCTACACAAGCACCCCAGAACACCTCCAGATACTTCTGTTTCCTTCTGTGGTCCTTCTCAAAATGGTGCCAGGATGTGGCTTTTCCTGACACCATTTTGAGAGGGATGTTGTGGTTATTCCATTTGCAGAGGGACGTGGGGGTATTTGGACTTCAGTGTGTGGATGTGTGTCCTGCAGGAAGGTGTGTGGGGGAGGAGGGGAGAGAAGCTGGTCCCTGGCCTCTGCCCAGTTACCTGCCCCTTCTCCAGAGGCAGGAAAAACCTAGTTTTGGTATTACCAAGTTGCAAGTTTACTGCCTTGAAATGCAAAGATGTGACACATTGCCTTTAAATATCTTAATTGCCCAGGGGAAAAAAAAATGTGGCTGTGTGAAGTGGCTCACAGACAGGTACACCCAAAGAATTAATAAAGAAATTACAGTCTTTTTAACTGAAGGGGTTCTTCTGACCATCCCTCCTCATTTCAGGTCAGCATGGTGTGGTGTGTTCCCTTGGCTGAGTCGCTGATCCACGTGATGACATTAATCCACTGCTCCGCATTTTTCACCATTAAACCTATGTGCGTATTATTATAGCATGTCAGCCAGAAAGCTGCCGCCCCCTCAGCTCCCCTCCCGAAAAAGGCCACTCGCGGCTAACGGTATGAATTATTTGAGAAATTGCGATAGAAAAGGAGCCCTCCCCCCGGCTCCCTTGCTCTCGATGGGTTTATGCAAATCAAGCAAATTAAGCCAGCAGAGTTGACCTTAGTCATAAAATAAATCCACTTGATGTATAAGTAAAGGATGGAGGAGCAGGGTATTGGGGGGGGGGGGAAGAGAAGCAGGAGTTGGTGACATAGAATTTATGCAGAAGGCAAGGCGGGCCCGACTTTGCCACATTTCTATCCCTGTCCATTCCACACTTTTCTGAGTCATTAACCAAACCATTTTGCAGTACGTTTAAACTTTCCTGAACTCAGCTTCAATCGGCGATGAGGGAGAAAAAAGCGACTTAGTGCAAAGGTGTGGAGTCAGCAGAAAAAAAAAGAGAGGGAGGTAGAGGAAGAAAAAGAAACAGCTTGGTTTGTTTATGCAGCTTTTCCAACTAATGGTCATTTTTCCCCCTTGAGTAAGTCAAGAGGTGTTTTCTCTGACCTTTTGTCTCCGCTCGCACACACTAGGGCCAGCCCTACTATTAGGCAGAGCAAAGCCTGAGGCAACTGATCTCAAACGTATTGAAAGGGCAAGCTGTTGTGAACCATTTAATTTATGATTACTGTTTTTCCCCCAGCAAGGAGGAACAAAAGGTCTTCCACATCAACTCCATCCTGGTGCTACACCTGAAGGAATCCAATTATGGCCATTTCCGCACAAGACTGTTATAATGCTATTATTCCGCTTTCAACCTCCTATGGAATCTTAGAGTTTGCAGTTTAGGGAGGGGCATTTGGGATTCTCAGCCGGAGAGCTTTTTGGCCTCAGTAGGCTACCCCCAGAGTTCCACGGGAGGTTGAAAGTGGAATAATAGCATTATAACAGCATAGTGTAGAAATGCTCCAAGACTGTAATTATCCAAGCAGCCATTGGCTCCTCCAGATAAGTCACATATGTCCTGAGGTTGAACTATTTGTTACTGTAGTTCCTCAAGGTTTTTTCATTAAAATATCCAAACTACATTTCTGTGGTCCAAGGATATTTATTTTGGCTTTTCCCAGCACAAGCTGCAATGTTTTATTCCCATCCTCCAATGAGTGTCTCTTTTATTCCAAGATATATTGGAACAAAAACAGTTTCCTTCTTTTCTCATCTCCCTCCTCTCTCAATCTCATTGAAGTACATCAATGAAATGGTGCCGTTACCTTCTTGTGCTATAACTGTGAATAAGAACAGCGAAAATCAAAGGACTAAATTTGCCCTTTAAGCTATCGGACCACCTCAGCAAACCATCACCTGGTGTTAAGTAAAATCCTTGGCAAATCCTAGTGTGCATCTAAGAAATTGCTGCAGATGGCCTCCCAGAAACAACAGAACAAGGGTGGCTGTGAAAGTGGCAACAACTGGCCAAATCCAATAAAATCCAAGAAGCTGCACTATGAGAACTCAAACTTCTTTAGATACCAATCTGGTAGAGCTTTATAGTGCTCTATAGTGCCAAAGCGTGCATGTGAGAGGTTGACTGCCAATTCCACGTGTTCTTGATGGAACTTGGATCTAGTTCAGATCAGGTTTGGGAACTACAAGTGCATTGATCATCTGAGTTTATGACTGTGGAGAGGATGTCTAGCTTGAGGCTGGAAGTCCTCTGTTGCAGTGGATTGGATAGTCAATTCTAGAAAGAGTTATTATCAGACTTTCTCTCCGTGTCAGAGTGGACAACTGTTGGAGGCGAGGGGACCAGATTAGCCCCTCCAGTAGTACCTGCTGCCCCCCAAATTTTCTCCCAAACATCCTCTAGGAGGTGAGGAGAAAGTTCACCATGCTATCTTAGCATGGACTTGGCCCATTTTGGGCCCTGGAGGGGCCTTTTTCATAGAATCATGGAGCTGGAAGACACCTCAAGGGCTATTGAGGCCAACCCTCTGCCATGCAGGAAGGCACCATCAAAGCATTCCCAACAGGTGGCCATCTGGCTTCTCTTTAAAAACCTCCAAAGGAGGAGACTCCATCACACTCAACAAGAGTAAGCAGAACAAGTAAGCAGAAGTCACTTCCTTTCCCATATCCTGGACTGTTGATACTACAAGCTGGTAACTTGTAGCATACGTGTTCTTCTTTTTTCAAAGAAAATAAATTGCTTCTAGTGGAGAAATGACCAGCCTTTTGCACAGTTGCTCACCTTTTGGTGTACCAGACTGAAAACTGAGGACCATTCCAACACCCCTAATATTTGTACAGATGAAGATATTTAGCAGATGTTGCTTGTCGCCTGCTTCTGTGATAAGCAACACCAGCAGAAATTCTCTCTTCTCTACAATAATTAAAGGAGCCTGCTCCAGTTTTGCATTTGGCAACTGTAACTACCTCTGTAATATCGGCTTGAGTGTAGCCAGCATAAGGCAAGGGATAGGTTAACTTCTGACCTTTCAGACATTCTTTGTGGACTACAACTCCCATCATTTATCATTATTTGCCATGCTGTCTGATGGGAATTGCAGTTCCACAACTGCACATTGCCCGTCCTGGCACGTCATGGATGCATAAGCTCCTGTTGATGAATCGGTGTTCCTTGTATCTGTAGCTCTTTTCACGGCATGACCATCGCTTTAAATATTGATAACTAAAAGTCGTCTATCATGGGCATAAGAGAATGGCAGGCTCCATGCCTGATAGCGAGAGCCTTCCACAATAATCAGGTCTTCAATAATTCATGGAAATGTATTCCCCCTCCCAAATTAAATTGGAAGCTATTTTGTGTAATATATTATTTAAAATTCAATATTATAATGCTCATAACTGGGTCTTCCTGCATCAGAGGACCATTTCGAAATGTGATTATGGGCAGGCTCTTTTTAAAAAGTGACATTTTCTTGCTTTTCATTTGTTTAACAGCTTAAATGTAGGAGCTGGAGTGGAACTAAGTTGTCTGACAACAAAACCAAAGGCTGCCGCAAAAGGTTTTGCAGGATTTTTTTAAAAAACATCCTGGATGTGTCTCGATAGACAGGAGCTAGCATAGTGTTGTGGTTTGAATGTTGCACTGCAACTTTCAAGAGACCTGGGTTCAAATCCCTGTTCAGTCATGGAACATCACTGGATGACCTTGGACAAGACACATTCTCTCAGCCTCAGAGGAAGCCAATGGCAAATGTCCGCTGAACAAATCTTGCCTAGGAAACCTTATATCAGGTCATCCTAAGCTGGAAGCCACTTGAAGCCGCACAAGAGTGTCTATATGTTGTTGTTGTGTGCCTTCAAGTCATATTCCAACTTATGGTGACCTTATTATGGGGTTGTCTGGGGCTGAGAGTGAGTGATGAGTCCAAGGTCACCCAGTTTCCATGGCCAAGTGGGGAATCGACCTTGGTTCCAGGGCTGCAATCCAATGCACTATGTTGTATGTATATCTACACCTATAGATAAACTATAGATTCCTGGTGACAGAGACTTGGATTCAAGCAGCTATCCCCTTCGAATGGGGTAAGGTGGCATTTGGCGCATCAGTGGGGTGATGAAGCCAGTCTGGGTTTTAGCAAGAAACTTTAAAGAAGCCATCCAAATAACTTTTTAGTTATCAGTCTGAAGGTCAAATAGTCTTCCTGGAGGTAATATGAATTTCATGCCACGGTGGTGATCACTCACATCAGGGCATCACTGGTGGCTACCATGTCAGTGGGGGGGGATGAAGCCATCCCACATTTTACTCTTTAACTATTGACGAGCGTCCCAAAGTGCTGGCTCTACTTTGGGGATGGGGTTCAGCACCTTTAAATAGAGTGTCCATGTTCAGACTAAAACTGGAAATAGCTCTGCTGTCCTGACTGATATAGAAGTCCAAATGCTACTGAAGCATATGCAGTCTTGTACACAGAGGTTGCATTTGAGGAAATATTTACCAGCAGGGGAAGAGAATGGCATCTAGTTGTATTGCTAGTGGAGAGACCAACATGGTAGAAACTGTTGTAGAATGCTCCCCTCTCTTAAAAAAAAAAAATCAATAAAAAGGAATTATTTCAGCCCACCTATCCCTGACTATAAATCTCCACCAAATAGAACAGGGAATTTCAAGAGCCTATTTGTGCACAGTTCACATTTTAAAGAAAACACAGCCTACTTTCGCCGCCTCAATTTAAGTTGGGCTTTCATACAAAATGAAGTAATGCTTTCCTCAAGGGAGAAAATAAGCTCCATGATAAGCTACACAAACAGCAAGAGGCCAGCGGTAGAACTTTGTATTGCAGGGCAAGTAGGCTCAATTCTAACTAAGTTAAGGGCCACTCTACCTGACTGCAAATGTTACACGGCCAGGTTGTTGCTTGATTTCATCTCTCACCACAATGGGGAGGCTTACCACAGGAGAGGTGTGAGGAGTTTGCTAAAGCAAGGGAAATTTCTCCAACAACCCAAATTTGCAGTTTGGATAACAGGGAGGAATCCTCGTGGGGAAACAGCGGTGAGCCGGAGCAAATGAGAGCGAGAGATTCGATTTTCTTTCCTTCGTCACCACGGCCTGCCGCTCATTGTGGATTCTTCCTGCGTTCCCCCGCATAAGCATTACCGGAATGAAACGACACCAAACAAGCATGTCGGTATTATGCATATATAATATTTAATAGGCTAAGGCCTCACCTAATACCTGAAGGCCTCATTATGTCTTTCCGGTCTGCCGAAGACATTCTAATTTGATGCTCCTGCTAAAATTTGGACAAACAGGAATGGTATGGGGGCTCTTGTTAGACATGCACACATGCACTTGCAAGCCACTTTGGCATTAGCAAGTTTTCTGTCTGCTGTGGTGTGCCAGAAAGCTCCAGAAAGCCAGTGGGGTACAGTGGTTTGAGGACTGAACTAGGACTCCAGGAGACCAAGGTTCGAACACAGAAACCGACTCCGTAGGGGTGTAACTCTTTGCTACCTTCATGTAGGAAGCAACAAGCAAATCTGGCAGTTTCCTTCCACCGTGAGAAAGCCTTTAAAAAGTGCAAAAAACATTTCTGCATCAAATGTGCACCTGGCTATTTTCCACTGGAAGCAGCATTTTCTGTATGGCAAGTAATAATTCTGTCTAGAAATAATATTTTCTGTACTGAAAATGTTTCTTCCTTCACAGAAAATTCTGTTTTCTGCACAAAAAAAAAAAAAAAAAAAAAAAAAAAAAAAGATTGTGGATTTTGCACAAAGTTCTGAATTGCAAACATTCTTGTCAATTCAGGGTTCACCTCAGCAGGGTTTTCCAACGCTATAGAAACATGGGGGCAAACTTTTTAGAAATATGTATATATTTTCAAATATTCTTTCCATTCCTACCATTGCGTGATCCTAAGTGAACCAGAATCCCTTAGCAAACCTCCTCTGAAAAAAATCTTGCCAAGAAAACACTATGAAAGAAAGGCACGTAACAACAAATGGTCTTTACACAACAATTGGCATCGGCCTCCTCCAACCCAGTGTCCCTTTCATGGCTGGAGGCAGGGGGAACTTAGGCTGTTTCCGCACTAGCCTGTTATAGTGCTACGATTCCACTTTCAACATCCTCTGGAATCCTGGGGTTTGCAGTTTAGGGAGGGGCCAGGCGGCCCCTCCCAAAACTGCAAACCCCAGGATTCCAGGGGATGTTGAAAGTGGAATCGTAGCACTATAACAGGCTAGTGTGGAAATGGCCTTAGAATCCAAAACATCAAATGACAGTGGGTAAAATATAACCTGCAAAGCAGACTGCAAAATATCATTCATGTGAGAAGAGCAGAGTGGATGGATTCCTACCATATCCTATAGATTGTAGAGTTGGAAGAGACCACAATGGCCATCGAGTCCAACCCCCTGCTGTGCAGAAATGCACACTCCTCTTTTAGCTCCTTGCCCCTCCAGTCTTACACAGCTCTGATTTCCTAAATCCCTCCTGTTCCCACAGTTAAATGGCCTCTGTGTCCTTAGGACAGTGGTGGTAGATTTGAACTGGGGTGGGGTTCCTGTGACTTGAACTGTGGAGCAAGAGGAGACGCCATGAAGTCCCATCAGAAGGAGTGAAGCTTCCTGACCTTCCTCACTGTGCAAATCCCAACTTTCAGCTATGGCCAATGCTTCCAACAAAACTACTGACTCACCCATGGCATCTGGTGACAAGAACAGAGCTGGATCTTCCTCCTCACACCGCTTCATTCTCCACCAGTTAGTTAATAGCTGTGTTGGGAGAGTATGGCTTGGAAGAGGGAGCAGATGTCTTCATCCTGCTTGAGGGGGCTTTGTTCTCTTTGAGATCTGTTAAGATTAAAATTACAGAAGTCCCACCCCTGATTCAAACTGGCAAACCTATTTTAGGAGAACAACCGTGTCGGTCTCAAAACTCTAGAGCTTTCTCCTCCTCATTTCACATGTTGGTGAATATTCTGTACATGACATTCAAGACGAAACAATGGCTGAATGTTGCAAATATAGAGAGAAACTATTCAAAACAGAGTATCTTTCTTTGAATAAGGTGGGAGATGAATCAATAACCGTGTAAGCCTGTTGGGAAAGCAAAATAACTGAAGCTAATGGGAGAAGGGGATACAGTTCTTTGCTTAGTTTGTTCTTTTATGCCGGTGGAAAGAATTTTAAAAGTTTTTCTCCCCACTGAATGACAGTTTTTCAATTATTTGTCACACTTCGGACTCTTTTTGCAAGATATGCATTTGCTCAAATTGTTGCTTGTTGTGCAGAAACTTCCAGTTGTTGCATGGAAAGTTTTATCTTTCCTGCAGATGGAAAAAAAGAAGTCACAAAATTTGAGAGAGTTTTGATAGGGTGCCTCAACGTCTTGAGACATTTTTTTTCCCCATCATGGATATGAAAATTTGCAAGAATTATCTCCCTAACCAGGACATATGGATGAGTGTGATTAGGACTGGGGCCTTTCGGGCCTCTTCCTTTCCACCCTTCCTCCATCTGCTATGAAATTTTATATTAGAAGGTGATTTTTTTCCCCCAAAGCTCCATGCAAACCGAAGAATGGCACTCAATTATATTAGCAGTGCTCTGCAATTATAGTGCACTGCAGTTGATCAGTGCACTTTGCAAGCATTAACTAATTAAGGGAATTTACTGGAAACGATTGTGCTTTGTTTCTGAAAAAAATAAATAAATATACCGAGTGCATGGAGGGGAGGCCAGGGTGAGTCATTGGAAGAGAGCAGGGAAAATCTTGGAGGTGGATTCGATTTCCAGAGATTCAATAAGGAAGAAAGATTCCAATTGACAAAATGAGATTTGACTGCTCACTAGCCCTTCCAAATGGCCCAGGTTTACCTCACCTCTGAGAACATTTCTTGACTCCAATTTATATGCTTTTAAAAATAAACCAGATAGGCCCACGTTTTCTTTCATTTGAGGTGCCTACCTTCCATTGGAATTTAATTTGCTTTAAAACTGTTTGCTTTCCTGAAACGGACGAATGAATGAAAACTAAGGCTTCCTTTCTTTGCTACCGTTCAGATCACTGAGTTCTGGAAAAGAAAGTAAGAAGCCGGAAGGTGTCTTCAGAGTGGCTTTTTTCTCTTTCCCTGGCTCCACCATGCCAGTTCTTTATGTGCATAGGTACAAGTGCCTTATTGCTTTCACTTGGAACATAAAAAAGCATTCCCAGCAGGTGGCTGTTCAGCCTCTGTTCAACAATCTCCAAAGAAGGAGACTCCACCCTATTCCCAGGCAGCGATGGATTCCACTGTCTAACTGCTCTTACCCTCAGAAAGTCCTTCCTAATGTCTAGATGGAATCTCTTTTCCTGACGTCTGAAGCCATTGCCCCATGTCCAGTCTCTAGAGCAGCAGAAAACAGGTTTGCTCCATCCTCCATATGATATCCCTTTAAAATATTTAAACGGAGCTATCATGTTGCCTCTTAACCTTAGACATGTAAGTCACAAGCAGAATACTTGTCAAGTCCCTCCTCTCCATCTTTTCCCCTCTTCCTTCTTCCCTCTCGCTAGTATATGCAGCACTGGAACACAGGAAATTTGCCAGAGCCCCTGCCAAGAAGTCCCACTGGGAAACAGATATTTCTCCTTTGCCTCCAGGCACCTGATGAGCAAATTCAAGCCCTGGAGAAGTGTGCTCTTAATTTCTGCTTATGAACTCCAGTCTTGGTCTGAATTAAGCCCCAATAATCCACCCCTGCTTATGAGTAAAGATGACATACACGCTGGTATTTGATCGGAAAGGTCCATCTCCTCTTATATAATTAGATAAGGCAACCGGTATCAAGGCATCGGAATAATTATAGGCACTCAATATGATTAGCATTTCTCTTCCGAAAGTCCTGTTGTAATTTCAGTTTCTATCATAATGTCATCCCGATAGCGGGAGAACAAAAAGGCTTGGGTATGGGACTATAGAGCTTGAAGAGCAACCGATTCCATGGCATGGTGCATAACACAGATTTTTAAAGCATTATTAAGAGTGAGGCCATGATCCTGGATCAGGAACTACAGTGTGTAACTTTGTGATGACAGTGCTAGGTCACAACCATGCCAAAAGTTCGTGACAACAGGACACCATGCAAAATATCCTGTTGCACACCATGACATGCTTTTAATCAGGAAATCTTGTGCATTGGCAGTAACCCGGCTGTCCTTGTGCAACGGTGCTGCCGGTGTAGCTATTTCTCTGGTCCTCTCCTGAGAATGCCGATGCTGTGGAACTTTATGCAATTGTTCAGTTTGTTTATGATGATGCAGCTTCCCAACAGAATGCCAGTTTATATGTGTCCCTTTGTTGGGAGTGACTGAAATGTCACTCCACCCTTGTTTCTCAGGTATATAAAAATGCAGCTGAGATAGGGCCCTTCATCGGGAACAATTCATACCCACCTATCAACACAGATACACACAATTACTTTTAGCCAAGGGGGAACATTCTCTCAGCCCTGGCTGTCCATTTTGCTGCAACAGAAGTCTGATCAGAAGGACAAAGCTTTATGGAAACATCAGGGTTTTTTTTTAATAGAGCTTCCAAAGGAAGAGAAGATGTTTACAAGTTGCTTACCATAAACAAAATAGAGAATGGATATTCTAACATTTTTCTGTAAGCAAATGCGTGTTTCTCGGTGAGTCATCTTGTTGACTTTTGACACAGTTCTTTGCAAGAAGACAGAATGGCTTGTTTAGAGTTGCTTAGGAAATCAGAAACAAAAACACTATATCCTTGGGAAACTTTTTATCCTTAACACCTTACAACACCACCAGTAACAACAACAACCAAGGCAGCAACTCTTCTGCTCCATTGCAAGGAAGATATACTCTGTTCTTGGATACCAATCTTGCAAACTGTTTTAGTGGCTCACTGAGGAGGAAATTTAGCTCTGCACATGGTCAGAGGTATTTCTGCATGGCCTGTATATTGGACCATCATGCAGCAAATGATTGCCACAATCTTTTCTAAGTCTAGAGTGTAGAGGCACAACAGATTTCTTCCACAATGAAGTGCTCGTACCAGTCTTTGTTTCAGCCCTTTTCATTCTTTCCTTCACTTGGCTAGAAGGCTAAAAGATGCTTTGCCTGGGACGGGTGCTTAGATTAAATACTTATCAAGGATCATTTCTATTCTTCTATGTGGACAGTGTCAGTTGCTGCTTTGGCCCTTGGAACATGAAACACAGCTTTGGTTGTATTATAGAGTCAGTTATATAGACTCCATATTTCCATTGCAGTAAACAGGCAGCTCTGTCACCGTCAGCCATCCAGTTCGATGGCAGCGGTGAGGCCGAAACTAATTGTAGCATGGAGTATAATGCTAAAGCACCATCGCCTAAAGGACATCTCTGCTAGGAAGATAAATACTTGCTACTTTAGTGGTTGCAATTTCGCAGCATTCTGATGCTTCAGTGAACAGGGCAAGCTCTTAGCACCACACTTTAACTCTTTCAATATTCGCATACACACCGGGAGCTTAGGAATGGCATATACTGGTATTTCCCCCCACTTGCACCTGCATATGCAATTGTGGGGTGACGCAGAATGACAAAGTCACTGAAAATCCATGGCAGCAATATCTGTTCTCTTCTCCTAGCTGGGGAATCGCGGCTGGATGCTGCCTTCCTCCAGCCACTAAATACCCTTAGGAACATACTACAGCGTCTGGAAGTTACCTCCCATGAAGGTGGCAGTGGTAGCCCAGCAGAACTTTATAAGTGGAGCATCACACTTTTCCTGTAAGGTAAGAGCACAGACAACAGGCAAAATCCTATACTGAGGCTGCATAGCTCCCATTTCCACATGCAAAATTGCACATTATTTGTGCGGTTCAATCATTTTATCTATAGCCTGACTTTTTCCAAGGCTGGGACGGAGGGTGGCTTATGGAATGAAAAAGAAATACAAACCAAAATGCCTTGCATATAGCTAAAAAAAACACGTAGTTAAAACTGAAATAATGGTAAGCTGGCTAAAGAATTAACACCACGTAAAGCATTATTTTTAAAACATGTTTTTTTTTTTAAAAAAGGAAAGCATCAAAACAAAAAACCCATTATATAAAAAGGTCATTGTCCAAACACCTGCTGGAATAGAATGGAGGTGAAAGGATAGCAAGGAAGGACCAGGCTAGCTTCATTTTGGAGGGATTTTTGGGAACTAGGGGCACCTCCCCAAACATATCAGCATTTAGGAGGACTCCTATGGGAAGATAAGTCCTTCAGATAATCTAGACCCTGAGCCTATAAGTTTCAAGGTCATAAATGGCACCTTGAATTCTGCCTGGAGATGGATAAGAGGCCAGTAGAACCGGCATAACAAGGGAATCATATAAACTCTGTAACAATCCTGCTGTAACTCTTTGGATCAGCTGAAGTTTCTAAACACCTTCCAAAGGCAACCAAAGTTTAGCTTTTGGCATCCCTAGTCACATGCAGACGAGGGAAATGTTATCCCTATTTAGCAGATATATGTATCTTTCTGGTACACACACACACTCTCCTACCCACACTCCCTAAACCTCATCCAAGGAAAAGTCACCATTTACCCACTCTTGATCTCAGCTGGGAGCCGCCAAGCCTGATTTAAATGATGATATAATTTTGTGTGTTTAAAAAAAAAAAAAAGCTTGAACAATCTTTCTCTTGGAGATACAATCTTATTTCTGAAAGTATCACGTAGCAAGTAATTGAATTCCTCATGCCTGTAAACATCTCGGGCTCACGGGGACCCCTTTGAAAGGTCAGAGAGATTTTCAGAGAACCGTCTTCTCTCCTGGCAGCAGCTTCTTCCCAAAATGAAATACCCAAGTTGGTCCCAAGGTAGAAAAGGATGTTCTGACTGTGTGTCCTGGAAAAGACACACAATATATGACAATACAGATTGTTTTGTTTACTGGAGGGAATGAAAGCGAGTTCAGTTGCCTCCAAAGAAAGTATTGTTGACTGTGTACATCTCACGTGGAATTGATCTTTATCATGGAAGAGAATTGCTGCAGCCTGTGCGTCCCTGTCCTAGGCGGAACTAGAGAAAGTTACTTTTTAGACTACAGTACCCGCAATGCCCCTGGTAGCATAGCAATTTGAGCACCTGTATCTGGAAATAAAAAAGTAACTGTTAGGAATGAAAAGAATATTTATTTTTTTAAAAATGGTTGAAAAAAATTTGATTCATCAAGTGTCAAGAAACCCTGATGAGGAGAATGCTAGATGGGCAGAAACCTTTATAGTCCAGGACTTTATTCTGTGCAAAATATGTGTGTGGTATGATTTTACAAATGCAGAAAATAGCTTTCTTGCACAGAAAACATTTTCTGTGCAGAACAAAAGCAATACTTCTGCAAAGAAATTGGCGTTTTCTGAACAAAAATGATGCATTTTGCATTATTGAACTGGGAACACTCTTCAGGAACAGTCCAGGTTTTGACGATTTTCTCCCAGAAAAATGGTAGACTTCTTTGGTTCTTGACCCAAACGTTTCTTCATTGACACAGCCCACCACTGAGAAGGCATCCCCTAAGAAAGTTCTGTGAAACTCAGCTAGACTTTTGGGTTCCAGGAACTTCCTTATTCAGGATGAGGAACAAGCCTTGGGGACACAGCGGTGGATAATTATGGATTCTCGTTTGTCACTTGTATCTTTCTGAAGGGTTGAGGAACCAAGTGGATTGAACTACAAGCAGGATCTCATGTGGTTGGGATGGGAAAGGGTCTGGAAACCGTACCTTATGAGGAGTGACCTAGGGAACGAAGTATGCTTAGCCTGGAGAAAAGAAGGTAAAGAGGTCACATGATAGCCATGTTTAAATATTTGAAGAGATGCCATGTGGAAGATGGAGCAAGCTTGTTTTCTCCTGCTTCGGAGACTAGGACACAATGGAGCAATAGCTTCAAACTTCAGGAAAAGAGATTCCATCTAAATGTCAGGAAGAACTTCCTGATGGTAAGAATCAGTCGACAGTGCAATATGCTGCCGCCGAGTGTGGGTGGAGTCTCCTTCTTTGGAGAAAAGGCTGAATGGGCATTTGCTGGGAGTGCTCTGAGTGTGTGTTCTTGCATGGCAGGGGGATGGATTCAATGGCTGTTGCGGTCTCTTCTGATTTTATGATTCTGTAAGAAATGCGCTCCCTCCTCCATCTTCAAAAAGAACCGGGGTAATCCTGCAGTGCCTCTTCCCCATTCAGGCTTTGGGTTCCATCTTGCCGTCTGCATCACCTCATTGATATTGGTGCAAAAGGAACAGGAAGTGCATGTTCCACACATCCTGTGTCTTAGCCTTTCCTTCCTCTCCGTGGATTAGGAATGAAAAAAACACAACCTGCCCTTCCCTTTCCCCAAGAGACCCACCACTAATGAAGTTGAAATAACCCTGAAAGCCGCTGAATGGCATTCCTCATCTTTTGAAGGCCTTACCCATAGTGAGTCAGTACACTGTGTACCCAGAGATAATTAGGGCAACTTATTTAAAACTTACGACCTAATTAGTGGTTTTAATGGTCATTAATTACACAAAGAGCAACAAAAAGCCGTTCCAGCTTCTAAGCGGTCTCCTTCCAAGGCGAGGCTCAGGTATTTATCTGGGCCCGTAAAAAGAGAGAGGCTAGCTAGCTTAACATCTAATTAAAGCAAATTGTCCCCAGTAATTATAAGCAATGTGATTTTATTTATCGGGTTTAATTACTGGGGCCTTTACACAGTCTTTGACCTGGCACAGTAGCAGAGAGGACAGAGGGGAGATTAAAACGCCATCCATCATTGCAGGGAGAGAGGTAGAATTATATGTCCCGGTGCCAAGAGGTGACAAAAGCCGGGGAGGTGAATGGAAAGGGAAGAATGTTGGAAGAACAGTACAGAATATTTCTCCAAGAGGTAGCATGGGAAAAAAATGTCGTATGAAGGGTTGAATAAGCCCTGGATTCTGGCCATCTTGCACAATTACAACCGTTTGATAGCAGTTTCACTGCCATGACTCCATCGCACAGCAGTGGCTTCTGCGGAACACTGGCAGAGATATTCCACCACCATCTACATTTTGTTGCTGTACAAATCTGTGGCTAGATTCATAGATACACAACAAAAAAACTGTTAGTGAATTTGGATCCTTGCCAATGCCAAGTAGCATGGTGGAGGGAAAGCATACTTTGCTGTCCTTCAATGGAAGGAATCCATGGTAATCTACATCCCAGGGCTATTCTCCATGAGCCTGAATGCGTGGGGCCAGAGAATAAGCTTATTCAGGCTTTTGCCACCCTTAGCCTCTCTTTCTGGCTTTTTGTTTTTATTTTTTTTGGTCATCCCACCCTCCCGCCTTTGACACATTGTAAGCTTGCTGGTCTCTTCAGGACTGGGTAGGAGTTTTTCCCCCTTTCCATGTTTTTTCCTACCCCTGCACTGTTGACTGGGGAGCTGGTGGTCTGGCACAGGGTGGTGTCTTAAATAACTGTAACTAACAAAGATGCTGTGTGGCTAATATGCTGTGTAACTAATTATCCTATCACACTTCACTGTTATAGCACTATTCTTCCACTTTAACTGCCATGGCAACATTCTGTGGAATTCTGGGGTTTGTAGTTTCCTGAGGCCCAAGAGCTCTCTGGCTGAGAATTCTCGAAGCCCCTCTCTAAACTGCAAATCCCAGGATTCCATAGGAGGTTGGCATGGCAGTTAAAGTGGAAGAATAGTGCTCTAACAGTGTACGGGACTTTCTGCACTATGTTGTTATAGTGCTATTATTCCACTCTCAACATCCAGACCTAGCTGTGGGTGTTGGGAATGAACCAGAAGTCTTTAGCACTGGAAGCTGGCAACTTCTGCCTCTGAGCTACCCACTCTCTGTCTACCATTTGGCAGCAAATCAATGAGTGAAAAGTCTTCACCGGATGAGCGACAGAGGAGAGAGAATGTGCCGGACCTTTTTGTGCACACCAGTTCTAAAATGATCTCTTCTGCATTGCTAATTGTTGCTCTCATTGTTAGGGTTTTGATCTTCCTGCTCAGCCACCACTGTCCTCAATGAAGTTAAATTTCACCAATGAGAGGAAGTAACCTTGGCAAACTCCCCAAGGGACAATGAATCAGTCCATTGTCACTAACTGCATTCTCCTCGTCACTTGTTGCGTTCCCTTTTTCCCCCCATCCAGAGGGTCTGTGTCACATTGAAAAATGGTCCACCCAGGTCCCATTGTACTTTATCATCAGCAGACTTGCATGATTGACTGACTTAATCCAGGGCTTTTTAAATAGTCTCTGAAAGCAGTGCTGGCAAAGAATATTAAACGCAATTATTTTCCTTGTAGTTCTGTGCAACTTCCCAAGTCTCAAGGTCCATTTTAGCCAAGCTACATGGTAGGTTTACAATGAGACAAGTAGAAACCAAGATCAGAGCTGGGGTGTGTGTGAGAGAATTTTGTTTAAATTTCTTCTGATACAAATTTATCGACACTCAAAAATTTGTTCATGTTTGATGGAGAATTTAATTTTAAGAAAAAAGAAACAATTTTTGAAAGCTATTTACAAATCAGGACTTATTCTGTGCAAAATTCGCATATGGTTGCTTTCTGTGCAGGAAACAAGAATTTCTTGTACAAAAATATTATTTGGAAGAAAGTAAAACTAGTGTGTTCTCTAATCTGTACCATTGGCTTTGGCCTACACAGAGAAAAGTCCATGGAGGGAATTAGGTGACAAAATGCTGAAACAAGAAGGCTATAGCTCTTCAACAATGGGGAAAAAATCATGTTTTGGAATGCATGCAACATTGAAAGAAGCAAAACTCCCCCACAAGTTAAACATTAAAATGAAAATGTGTATAGGAACGAGTACAAAAGAATTGAACCTTTCTCCTTTTCCTTAAGCTTGCTTGGTTTTCACTTGAAGTGATGATGATGATGGTGGTGGTGAGGGTGAGACTGGATTTGTATAAAACTGACTGCTTCCTTTACAAAAATGTTGCTTTGGGGGAATAAAAACCCCACATGTTTTATCATGCAACACGTTTTCCAAAATAAAACTCCTGAAGGATGCATAATCTTGTAAACAACATATTTTCTCGGCATGTCATCTCAACATGTCGAGACATCCTTTTGTTGCTGAAAATAACCAAAGATAAGAAAATACTCCTAATATGGAATGTTTACTACACGCTCTCCAAAACTTCATTTTCCTGGCAAGTCATCTCACTGTGTTGACAGATTTTTTTTTTTTGGTGGAGATTTGTGTACATTCTTTTCATCCCTGATCTCTACCACCTATAGCTTTTGACTGATCTTCCTCGTAACAACCTCATCAGTGCAGCGGATGTTGCGGAAGTCACCTTTCTTTTGTTACGGATCACAGTACGGTTTGGTGGCCACCATCTGGGAGATCTGTTTCTTTGTCACCATTATCATGATAGCCACCATAGCTCCTTTTTTCCTCTTGACACAACAGCTGGGATGCTGGTAAATCTGCACTGCCATTGCTTGGAGAAAGGTCAGTTGACCCCCCCTTCTGGAGGAGAGTGATGGAGAGGACTTCGTCTCATTCAGTCCAGCCGCCATTCCCTCTTGTTATGGGGAGATTGCTCGGGACTGAGTCAATGCCGTTTTTATGGTTCAGTACCACAAAGCAATTAACGGCGGGTGCGAGCGAGCTTTCCCAACCTTTACTAAAAGCTGCGGCTGTTTATCAATGTGTCAGGCCGTTGGCAGATTCAAGAAATCTAAATTTAACAGGTGACTGGTTTTGTCACGCCTGACTGCAGCCAATGGATCTTCCGGATATAGAGTCCCAACTGGAAGATCAGAGCCAATGGAACAAGCTGTTGTGGAGAGAAAGGGAATGAATGGGGTTAGCCAAGGAGTCTGCCACATACTTCCTCTAAACATATTTATGTATTCACCATAGACGCTTAATGGCTTTTGCAATTGATTTTAGCAGCGGTGTTTTCAGATTACAGAGTCTGATTCTGCTGCTGGGCAGAAAAATAGCCAATGTGAAATTATAATCAGAGAACACACACAAACTCCTATTAGCTAAGCCCAGCTAGAGGAGGCCCACTGAATTAGTGGGGCTTACTGATGAGTTAAGTCATCATTCCACAATGGATTCAGTGAATCTCCTTTATTTGGGACCCACTCATAGGATTCAGAGCATGATGTAATGATTTGAGTGTAGGACTAGGGCCATTTCTGCTCTAGACTGTTACAGTGCTATTATTCCGTTTTCAATATCCTATGGAATTCTGGGGTTTGCAGTTTAGGGAGGGGCCTGCAAACCCCAGGATTCCATAGGATGTTGAAAGTGGAGTAATAGCACTATAACAGTCTAGTGCAGAAATGGCCTAGGACTCTGGGAGACCCTAAGGTGAACCCATCATGGGGCTTTCTTTGCAAGATTTCATCAAAGGTTGTTTGCTTTTGTCTTTCTCTGAGAATGAGAGAGTGACTTGCCCCAAGGTGATCCAATAGCATGGGAGAGTGGATCAGCTGGTGACACAGAGGGAAGATTCTGAGATTGGACAGGTGTATAAGTCTCTGGCTTCGCTTATTCCTCTCTGCATCTGGTTTCATGCATCAGGGTGCAGTCATAACCCCCTTGCTCCTTTCTGGTCTCTGTACATCTGTGCCTGTGCAAAGCTCTGCCCTCTCCACAGCTGTGATTTACTCTGCAGGTTCAGGGAGGTATTGCCACCATTGGCTCTGCTAGCTATGGATGCTAGGAGCTGCAGTCCAACAATATCTGGAGGGCCACAGGGTTCCCAGTCCTACTTTATAAGGAAGTTTGAGGGACCTCTTTCAAAGGCCACAGTGAATCCCAAAGAAGTCCTCAGGGGCCATATTTTAAAGGGGTTAAGGGCAAAAGAGAGGGACATGGAATACCGAGGTCTGGGACACTGTGATAGAAACAAAATGGTGATCAGACTGTGTGTGTGTGTGTGTGTGTGTGTGTGTGTGTGTGTGTGTGTATTTGTGTGTGTTCACCTGTTGACTTATGGTGATGCCATAATTTTCACAGGGTCTTCTTGGACAGGGAATACTCAG
This sequence comes from Cyclura pinguis, assembly GCA_030412105.1. Classification (NCBI taxonomy): domain Eukaryota; kingdom Metazoa; phylum Chordata; class Lepidosauria; order Squamata; family Iguanidae; genus Cyclura; species Cyclura pinguis. Next base: position 4,066,798 of record CM059613.1, read on the forward strand.
AGGTAGTTTTACCAGCTTCTTCCTCTGAAATACAGCCTACAGCTCCTGGGATTTGTTAACGGGCTCCCATTCAAGTACTAACCAAGGCCACCCTGCTGAGCTTCCAAGATCAGATGCCTTTAGGCAGAATGATATCACCATTATTGATGGGGCCACTGTTGCAGAGACACTGGGAGGTGCTAAAGGTAAGACCGCCCAATAAGAAAGACGATAAAGAATTATCTTCCACCACTCCATAATAATTCCCTATTCCACAATACTTCTGGTCACAAATAGGGTGTTGAATTTGAAGGACCTGGTTGTACATAGCTTTTTAAAAAAAAGATGACATGCAAAGGCTCTGCACCAGCCTGAATAACACTCCATTGATCTAGGTTGCATGGACAGGATATGGCCTAAAAGCTACCCCTGATTTCCAGAAGGCAAGATAAACGCACAAACACACTTGCTGGGGAGGGAGAGGTAACCCTGCCAGTTTGTGCACAGCCAGGCACCAAATTTATGCCTTTGTTGCTTTTTAACTTCAGCTCATTCTTGCCATTGACCTGTCCCATGGTTTCAAACCAGCTGCAAAACCCAGCTGTCATCCTCTGTTATTTTGCCAGCGATATTCTTAAGGCAGTCGTCAGAGTCAGGTGGCGACTGAAGGCAATTCAATTAAGTATGACGGTCAAACAGAAATGGGGGCTGGGGACGGGGGTGGCCTGCTGAAGTCTCTCCTATCCAGTTTCTCAGGATAAGTTGTGACAGGTGGGAAAGGGAGGCAGAAAAGCCCTCGATTTTGGCACGCGCCTGAAAGAGGAGGCATTTTTGATTTCCAAGGGCGCATCAAGGAAAAAGAAAAGATACATCTGGACAATGCGGGGAACCTCTCTCTGCTTCGCCAACCATCCCGTTCCCTCTTGAAGCCCTACAGAGAGCCGCTACAAATGGCTCTCCGCTCTGTTCCTCCAATATGTTCCCACTAAAAGTAATAGTTGTAATTAATGCTCTTTTAGCTTTAGTGCTCCATCTGCTCTGCCGTGGCTAACCATGGCAGCCACGGAGAGGAGGGAGGTTATTCGCCTGGTGGATGCATTCCATACTCTGAAGAAAAGAAGATGAGGAATTGGGAAGAGAGAGGAGGAGACACCCAGAGCTGGAATGAGGTCTGGGGTACTTGCAGCTTTTCTTTCCCTTTCCCTCCGTTTCCTCCTGCACCTTGCGAGTGTGCAAACAATTGCAAAAATAAAGGTCAGCGAGATAATCTTGATAAATATTTAATAGCTGCTGGGGTTTTTTTTCCAGCTCTCTCTCTCTTTTTAATATCTCCCTCATTGTTACAGATTGAATGTCTAACAGTGGTGACATCTGGCACACAAGGAGCTGAAAGCAATTACATGAAATCTCGAACTGAACAGGAGAGAAAGTTGAGAGGAGAAGGCGAGAGGGGAGGAAGAAGGACTTCTCAAGGGAGGGGAAGGGAGCAGACCTTCCAGGAACCTCAGACCTCGGCTTGGTTCAAGTTCAAAGGTTGGGGTGCACAATCAAGGAGGTGTTTTCTTTTGACAGGCATCTCTTCAGTTCACCCAGGAAAAGAAATGTAGTCAGACTTCCATATTTGGTAGGGACTTCAACCTCCTATGGAATCCTGGGGTTTGCAGTTCAGTAAGGGACCTTTAGACTTCTCAACCAGAGAGCTCTTTGGCCTCAGTAAACTACAAACCCCAGAATTCCACAGGAGGTTGAAAGTAGAATAATAGCACTATAACAGTGTAGGGTGGAAATGGTCTAAATTAAATAACTACTCTTAAATGACTATCTGACATAGGTGACGTAGAATACTAGCCCATGTTTTGGATATGATTACTCAAATTTATTGTATGTTGGCTTTTGTATCATCCACGGTTTTTGTTGCATTTTGCTTGAACTCATATTACGTGCTACACCTTAGCTCCCATAAGAAGAGAAAAATGGGGTGTAAAATAAATATGTTTTTGTGTGTGGTGGTGGGATGGTTGCCATTTGCAAATATGCAGATTTCTGATTGTGGCTGGTATATTCTTCTGCAGGATGTGTAAACTCAGTAAGTCCAACATGAGAAGAAGGCATTTCTACAGTCAATCTCTCACATGTCCCTACAGGTGGTTAGGGAAAACCATTCTGTCCCTATTTGGTGAGGTATTTTGCCTTGCCTTCAACACATTTACAATCAAATTGTGCACTTTTACTCAGAGAGAATCTCTCCTGTGGACTAGAGAGGAAACTTATGTTGGGAGAAAAGTGGCTGTGTATGATGGCTGTTTGGCTTGACATTGCAAATGTTTAAAGGAACAAAAATCCATAGCAGGCTGGGTAGCTATTCTGAGAGCAGATGTTTGCATGCCCAAATGGCTTCCTAGCAGTTCTAAAAGCCGTGGTTTGCACTCCCTCCCTGTCAAATCAGTCAAATGGCCCATCATGGTGACACAACAAATCTACAAAACAAACTGACGAAAGCCCAGGTGAACTCTAGAAACATGCCTTTCCTTCCTAGCGCTTGGTTAGGGTGTGGTTTTAATGAGCCAGGCAGATTGCAGAAAGAAAATCCCGCTTCCTTTTTTCCCCAAAGAAGCATCACCGAGGTGAGGGGTGAGGGTGATGGCAAGACTGAGGCCGAATCTTCGTCTCTCCCCCATCCCTGAGCATGCTAGCTCTTCACTTATTGAATTAGGATAAATTGGGACTTTCATAAATGGTGATATAAATCATTATCTCAAGTTAGCAGATGCAGTCTCACCAGGGTAGAGCTCTGTTAATAACTCTGCCGGATTAGGAGTGATTGGTACAATTTCAACCTTGTTTCTCTCAGCTTGATCAGCCTCGTTGCAACGGTGGCAATTATCCCATTTCGCTTTGAATGGCTCGGCGCATAGAAGCTGCCACCTCCCATCCATCCATCTTAATGAAGCCACCTCCGAACCGACTGCCATCCTGGGCCAAACGTATCTCCCCAGCCCACTTTCCCCACCCGAGTTGAAGCCCACCACCTCCTGGATGATGATTTCTTTTTCTTTTTTAAACCAATCCTGGACCCAACTTTCTGCTCTGATGTTGTCGAAAGCCTTCATCTGTATGGCCACCACCCTGCCAACACCTTCCCATTCCCCTCTCCTCCTGTTTAATAGCATCATTTACCATTTTTGGCAGGCTTCCTGTTGAGGAAATTAGATGAGAAAACAGAAATAAGTCCAAGCACTAGAGTTCATTGAGCAGAATTTGATGAATGTATTACTCAGGTTGCTTTGAGTAATATACTCCATGATTTTTATTATCATGATTTTTTTTTTCAGGAGACGGTCATGACGCCTCTGATTAATTCAGCAAAGGTCTCGGGCATCATAGAATGTACTCTGTGCAAGCTGCTGGCTCTTTCCATGTCAAAACTGATCTTTCCTTGCACTTGCGCTCTCTGTGCAGCCATTGTTTAGGTTATATATAAATGAAGCTCTGAGAGTTTCATTCTCTAATATCTCCAGAGAAAAAGGAGTGAGGGGAACAAGTAGAGATGGAAAGATTGTTTCAAAATATTTGAAAAATGGTCAAAAAATGTCGTTTTTGAGTGTTGAGAAACCCTGGCAGAAAACATCCTGGACTAATGGGAATCTTCATAGTTCAGGACTTATTCTTTACAAAATTCACACCCGGTTGTTTTGAGCGGAAGACTATTTCTTGAGCAGAAAATACTCTAAACAGAGACATAGACCATTTTTACACTGGATTGTTATAGAGTTATGATTCCACTTTCAACCTCCTGTGGAATTCTGGGGTTTGTAGTTTACTGCAGCCAAAGAGCTCTCTGGCTGAGAATTCTAAAGGCCCCTCCCTCAACTGCAAACCCCAGGATTCCATAGAAGCTTGTAAGCGGAATAATAACACTATAACAGAGTAGTGCAGAAATGACCATATTCTGTTGAAAACTTGAACATGGTTGATTTGCAAAAATAATAGCATTTTCTGTGCAGTTAACAGCCTGCAGTGCAAGAAACAGCAGAGAAGGACAATTTTTTTCTGTACAGAAAATTATGCCTGACAGCCTGCATCACAGTCAGTGTTTCATTACTTTAGGGATCTGTAGCTACACAACAAAACCCTATGCAAAGGGATCTTGCAGCACCTTTGAGGCTAAGGTGCCAGCAGATCCAAACTAACACAGCTATGTCTTCGAATTCTATAATAAAACATGATTCTGGTCTAGTCTAGTCTAGAATGTTCTTGTCTTTAGTGAGAAACATGAGACACAATGAGACACCCTGTTAAGATGAAAGTTCATGTACCATGATATCTAGCTATCTACGGCCCTTTCCGCACAGCATTTTCCATGTGAAAGAGGGCCTGGAGCGTCGTGCGATTGCGAGGAGTGATCTGCATGATACACTCACAATCGCGCAATGCTCCTGGGGCCAACAGGTGCCAATCGTGCACCTTTTCATTTTCGGCTAGAAGCTAAAAATGGTGCATGATCGTGCATTGCTCCCAGGGCCCGCGCACACTTACCTGGCTTGTGGAGCCTCCGGAGCCATGCTGGTCGCACTTCCTGCCTCAGCGCAGCTTGGGAAACTCCCAGGCTGTGCTGCGGAAGGAAGAGGTGGCGCTCTCGCGTGAGCAGGCAGCTCGTGCAGAGCTGAAGGACCCTGGATGTGAGAACCTCTCGCGGGGGGCTGCTCACGCGATCCCCGCACCCCAGTGCTAGAAAAAGGTAAGGTGCAGAAAGTGTGTGTACATATGTATATGTGCGTATATATATGTATTCCCTTTCTCTGAATGCCTTCAGAAAGAGCCCAGGAATGCTCTAGCTGGAGTTCCTGCTTTGAGAAGTGGGGGTAGACTTAGCGGACCTTTCCAATTCTATGGTTCCACGATACTCTGGTCTCTTTCCTAGCAGATGTTTGGGCCAGAAAGAAACAGGGTAAGGTGGTGGAAGAAGAGGAGCTGGTCACACTCTCCACCCCAGTCCAGATGTTGCCTCTGCTGCTTCTATTGTGCATCTGGTTTTCCCTTGGAACAGCACCACCTGCAAGGCAGCCTCTTCTTTAGTCTCTTTAGCAGGTTTGGAAAACAGAGCAAGGGAGGAACGTATTGTGTTGAACAAACACCGCCACAAAAGGCCTCTGTCATAACACGTCACCTGCTGTTTTCCATGCCATGCAAACCAGAGCTTCTTCTGTCCTTTCTGCTCATCGCTTCCCCTCACGTGTGCCATTTGTGCTCCCGTTAGAAAATGAAAGGGCACCTCACATTGGCAGGGAAAGGGGGAACACATCCCTCCCAATGTCCAAAAATGTGCTGTGGTGAGAGGAACAATAACAGGGCTTTGTGCCAGTTCCAGTTTTGAGCAAGTTTTAGATGCGGGAGACAGGATGATTTAGCAGGCAGGTGGGCTATAAAAAGGGGAAAACACGTCTGTTTCTTTCTTTGTTTTCCACCCTCCCTTTAATAGCCTTTCTGCTAAGGATCTTTCTTGGTTTTCCTGATTCCTTCAACACACAGCGATGCAACTACCTGCCTGCTTGTGCGCTATGCAAGAATGGAGCTGTCATATCAGCCAGCCATAGTTATCTCTTGCTGCTGAATGACACTTCAGAAGGGGGACTGCTGTTCCCAGCCATGCCTTCCATTATGCCACTCTCAGAGATGTAGGTTTTGATTATGGCAAAGAGGGAAAGAGGGTTTTGGAGAGACAGAGTGAGAGAGAGAGGGAGGAGAGGGGAGGGGAGGGAAGTGAAGAGAAGAATGGAGGCAGCTTGATTTCCAGCGGCAGATGTTTCTAAAGAAACGCAGCACATCCACACCACTATCTGCTTGCTTCCTGCAGAGCAAAGAGAGGCAAAAGAACCAAGGCAAGACAGAACCTCTTCTCATGCTAGTTACCTAGATTGACTCACTTGTAACTGCTCTGTATTCACAGCTGCTACTGAGTCATGATTGTGGTACAACTGCTACAATCTTATCTCCCCTCTCAAGCTGGTTTACTGGGTATCAGATGCAAGGAGGTCCATTCTGATGAAGTGTGGGAGAATGATGTTTCTATCAGGCCTGGGGTGTGGGTGTGGGTGTGGGTGGCCAGACTAGGAAAGATAACTAAGTTAAGTATGTCTAAATAAGAAGCCGATATGGAATACTAGCAATCACTTTTCTAGCTTCGCTTAGTTTCAGACTAAGCCAGTTTTCCCTCCCTCCCTTCCTCATCCAGAAGGAACCCTTGAAATGTCTTTCAGGTTTCAGGGAACCTCTGTATAATAATTATTATATCTACAGCTCAAAAACTGTTGTTTTTTCCATTCCAGTCACAATCTTTTGTGGAACCTCTAGTGATCTTTTGTGGAAACCTAGGCTTCCAGGGAACTATGGTTGAGAAACCCTAACCTATGCTTTGAATTGCCTTCAGACCCAGGTTGGAAGAAAAGTGGAATATAAATTAAATAAATAGTACATAGGGTGTGTGTGTGTGTATAATTTTTGCTTTCCCCCTTGTGATAAATGGTAGCTATTTGGTATGAACTTCGGCATTTATCCTGTTCCACAAATTCAGTGCCAGGAAGAGGCCAACACCATGAAATGCATTGGAATCGTAGAAAAATAGAATCATATAATCAACAGATTGAACATAGATACTCCAAAACTTAATAATACCTGTTAGATCATGAAACCAACCCTCCTCCTAGCATCCTATATTGCTGTTTTGTATCAATAACTGCTCCGTATTCAGTAAATCTACATATTTACCATCATGATACTCCTGCTACAATTGGAAATACCCCTCAAACCCTGCCTTAAATTCCAGGGAGCTGCTTTGAACAATGAAGTTCTGTTCTGCTGGTGATCAGGGCATAGCAAGACGATGTCTGCCAAAGAATAAAGATATAGCAATCAGAAGCAAGGCTCCCACTGCTATTCCTTGTTGCTCTGGGAATCATTGGTTACATGGGGCCAGAATCTTCATGTAGTTCCCCTACTTTTGCAAGCAGAACAAACCTCCTTTACTTATTATGGCTGCTGGCTATTAAGGCAGTTTGGGGGGAGTTCGAGCCAGGAGATGATACTTAGTTATGCGTTTGTAACTAAGCTATGAAGGATAATAACAGATTCTGGTTGGCCGTTTTGGGAATCAGGTTGCTGCACGGAAACAGCTTGTGCTTCGTTCCAGCAAGGTTATTGTGTTTTTGTTGTCTGAGGACAGGGATTTGGAAGAAGAAAAAGAGGAGGGAAAAATATATCACATGAGTCCTTCTTCAGCTTGGCCAGCAAAGGATGCAGCTACTCTCTGATCCAGTGGAAGCAACTTGAGAGTATCTAAAGAGGGTTTCATCTCTGTTTGTTTTACTCAATTAAAAACCTGCCGACAGAGCTCGGCTCCCCGCTGCTCAGTGGAGGAAAATTTCCTATAACGCGGCAATGATTTACGATCGAGGAGACAGTGTTTAACAGAACAGTCATCCCCAAGCTGGAAGGCAGCTTATCAAGGGATTGGTCACTCGTGTTAATGAAAAATGGGTCCCCAATGACAGTCTGTTGCACGGTTATATTTGGATAACAAATGACACGGCAGGACCAGAGGCCTGGCAATTAATACTGCGGTAGGAGAAGGTATGCAACAAGAAAGAGAGAGGGAGGAGGGGAGAATCCAGATCAATACAACCTGCTGCTTCATGCATCGTTTTCTTCCCAGAGCTCTGACAATCTTGGCTAGATGCAATCCAGGTGACTGAGGCCATTTCCGCACTACACTGTTATAGTGCTTTTATTCCACTTTCAATAGCCTACGGAATTCTGGGGTTTGCAATTTACTGAGGCCAAAGAGCTCTCTGACTGAGAATTCTAAATGCCCCTCCGTCAACTGCAAACCCCAGGATTCCATAGGATGTTGAAAGTGGAATAATAGCACTATAACAGAGTAGTGCGGATATGGCCTGAGTGGAGAAAAGCATAAAGGAATATCCATCTCCTATTTACACAAGAAAACACACACACAAATCCCATCCCAGTTTCCAAAAGGATTTTCCCATTTGTTAGTGGATGGCCATTAATCTCTGCACATGCGACTAAGCACGGACTGGGCTATGCAACCTTTGTGTTGAATGGCAACCTGCACCACTCAGTGTGCATTATAGTAGTTAGGTGAAAAGCAGAAAGGGGCCCCTGTACTGTTAACAGTTATGAGTGCCTTTATTTGCAAGCATATTTCCATCCCATCCCTCCTTGCACATAGCTTTTCCAGACCCTCCACTGTCATTTTTTCCCCCCTAACTTGGTTCTTCCATAGTTTGCTTCTTTGCAGCAATGGGATGTCTATTCCTTCTTCACCCTCTAGTCTTTCAGGAACAAGGATGTACGCTGAGGTAGCAACAGCAAGGGAAATTCTGTTCCATTTGCTGCTACGGCATTAAGCAAACAGAACACCCCCCACGCACCGCCGTCCTTCCGCTAAAATGAAATTGAATTTCTGTAATAGAAAAGGGACAAAAGGCTAATCAACTTTCTAGTTGTTTTGCAGAGAGGGGAGGGAGAAGAAAATCCATTTCTGAGGTAGATTTTTTTGTTGCTGCCTAGATTGTCTCTGAAAGAGCAAGGCAAGTTGTCTTTGCCCACATGAGCTGGAGGAAGATGAAACCCATCCATCCTATTGATGAGGGAGGTAGAGAACAGACTCAGTTCTCCTAATTCGGTAGAACAGTTCTGTCTGTTTGGAGTGATCAATTCTGGTCTGCCTGTGGCCAAACCTTAGAAATGGCCCACAAATCAGAGCAAAACTAAAATGGATTGGATCCTGCATAGAGTTTGGCAGGACTAACTCCCATTGAACCCAACTGGGCTCACTCCTTATGTATGTCTCAGACACCATGGAGATCCAACTAGAGGAGACTCAACTCATCAGTTGGTGAGTAAGCCCATAGGTCAATCCCAGCACGGCTCTAGGGATAGGGACAGAAAGAATATTGAAAATATTACAAAAATTATCCAAAAAAAAAAAAAAAAACAAAAAAAAAAACACCCTATGCTTTTTGGGTGTTGAGAAACTCTGACAAGCACAATCCTGGACTCACACAGATTTTAATAGTTTGGGCTGTATTCTGCGCAAGCTTTGCACATGGTTGTTTTGTGCAGAAATCAGCCTTTTCTGAGCAGCAAGCAGCATTTTTCTGCACAGAAAAGAATATGTCTACACAAAAATATTATTACCTATACATGAAATGTTATTTCCTGCATGGAAAATGCTATGACAGTGGCTTAATTCCGCCTGTGATTGATTTGTATAGAAAACACTATTTTCCTGTGCCAGAAACAGAAAATGTAGATTCCTATGCAGAGAATGATGCTTTCTGCGTAAAATAACCATGAGCGAATTTTGTACAGAATAAGCTCCAGATTGCAAATAGCCACAGAAAATTACATGGTTTGCGAAGACCTTCTCACAGAAGGAAGAAAATTGCTAAAATTACTCACTTCTTCCTTTGAGAAGAAATTGAGTGAAGAATTACATCTCTATGTGGGGCAACTTTAGTTAGAACTAGTAACAGGACTAAGGCCTTCATATCATTCTTCAGGCTCCCAATGATGCTCGCACACACACACACACACACATCTCTGAGGTCTACATACACATATTGCCTTTTAAATAAATTCATATCACTTTCTGCTCTTATTTTCTTTTCTTTTCCCGTTCTGCTCTTTTCCTCTTTCAGCTCCATCCTGAGAGATATCTGTTCTTGCAGTACGTGATCTTTCAGGGCTAAAATGGGATTAAGCCGTTCGAAGAGAGATCTTTGTTTGGATCAGCTGCTGAACTCATGAGAGGCCTGTTAAAGGGCCATTAAAAGTCCCTCTAATGCTTTGGAGGGCAAGCTGTGAATCCTAGCTCATCTTCAGGAAGGAGGTTTTTCAAGCTTCTGTCAGGAAGCTTGCCCCAAACAAGATATTTGCTTATTTATTTATTTCCATGAAGAGAAAAACATTGGTTCATGGTGTCATGAGACAGGAAGGGGAAAGGAGGCCAGATTTAATATTTCAACAGCAAAGTCACTTATTTTCTTAACTAAAATAGAAAAACTCCTAGGGAACACAGATAGGAGAGAGCGCGGAAGAGAACACTTGTATGCAGCATATCAGATATATTGGGATATATTCTTGAGATATAATGGAAGCAAGTTTGTGAGGAAATTAGAGGAGAGCAAAGTGGAAAGGAGGTGGTGGAGAAGGAGATGGCCACGGTTGTGGTGCTTTCATGTCCAACATCACTGGCGCGAGTGGCATGTGAACCTCAACAGAAATGCTATAGACTTGGCCTAATTCATGCAATCAGCTCAGAATCTCCTTTGCCTAGCAATTGAGCTGGGGAAGAAATGGAAATTGCTCTCAGCGGGGGCTCATCTCTCTCATGCCACTCATCCTATTTCCTAATTCTCTCCAATTGAGAAATGCCACCAGAAGATATATGTGCTACGTGCATTTTTGCCCTCTTTTGCAAAGTTATATTGGTTCTTTTGAAGAGTTTTGCCGACACATGCTGCACCCAAAAGAAAGGTATGGGCTGTGATATGAGTCTTGTTAGCTACACCCAAGGGCTTAGGGAGGTAAAACTAGGTCAAAAATGGAGTGCCACATTTGGGTCAGGTCCAAGCATAGGATGGATGGATGGATAGATCGACGGACAGATGGACAGACGGACAGACAGACAGACCAGATTACTGAGGAAGTCCCAAACAGTGTCACTCAAGCATAGCTAAAACATGGAGCAGATCTCTACAGTGAGGAGAGAGAACATAATTAAAAAGGAGATATATGGAAGAAGCCTCTTTCATGTTCCAGAGTCTAGGACACAGAACAATGGCTTGAAGCTACAGGAAAAGAGATTCCACCTAAACATTAGGAAAGACTTCCTGATGGTAAGAACAATTTGACAGTAGAATACACTGCTGCCTCCAAGTGTGGTGGAATCTCCTTTTTTGGAGATTTTTAAACAGAGGCTGGATGGCCATCTGTCAGGAGTGGCACAGCCATCTTCTAGTATGGTATTATTTCAGCAACTTGGACAGATATCCTGGTCATCTGAATCATCCTATTACATTTCCAAAGGGGTTGGTGTGCTAGTCTGTTGCACAATAACAACAACAGAGCTGTATGGCAATCTGAAAAACCAAATGCTTCCACAGTTCCATCCCTTGGAGATGTGTCCTGTTTACCTGCCCTTCATTCCGGACAACATGCTGCAGAAGTGTCCACAAAAGCTCATGCTGTAAGAAATGGGTTAATTGTCACCATGCCACAGGAGGTAGAGACAGGATATTTGTAAGTTCCGTATTCTCAAGTGAGATCATCCATTATCAGTTTCAAATAAAGGGAGCGATGAACATTCAGGTGGAATTGGGTGAAACACAACAAAATTGCAAGTGAGGGCTTTTGACTTCCTTTTGCAAGACTCTGCTATTTTTCCATGTGAAGGTCATCTTTACATGGCCATTCCTCCTTCTCCCCCTTGCCCCAACAGTGGCATTCTGGCTCAACATACATCCCTTTCCAAATGTAGCCCCGTTCAATTGGCAAAGTGTCATAGCCAACAGTACTCTTGGCCCTTTCCTGTCTCATCTGATCAATTCAATTGACCATGAGTGAGATAAGGCTGTAAGGTTTTTGCCAGCGGTAAAGGTTTCCTTGCCAAGAACTGTGTGCAGGGCCAAGATTTTTGAGAGTGGGTCTTTTTGCGTGGCTGTTATCAGGCGGCTGCATGAAGTTCCAAGCAAGCGACGGACAATGGATGCCGGCTGATGGTAGCTTTAAGTGCTACCAAATGAGTTCTAATCTTCTATTGCTGATCCCATGTAGCCCTATCCAAAAATCCAAAAAATCGTATATGATCCACATCTGTGAAAGAACTACTCAAGATATAAATTTAGGAGTATGGATTCCATGAGTTTATCCAGTTGTGCTTTTTGCCTACTACAAGGTCTGTTGAACCAGTACTTGCACCCCTGAGGATTGAGCGAAAAAGTGCTACCCAAAATGTTTTTGTTGTTGTGCAAGAGCTTATACAAAGCATTTGTGCAACCAACTGTGCAGAAGACCACACTGCCTCTTGGGCAACAGGTCACATGACCTGTTCCCCAGCTAGCTACACCACTTCTTACACCACCACTTTACCACAACCTCTTGCACAAAAGCTATAATCAAGTCCAAAATCTGAACCAGTGGAGATTTTCACTCTACGAAGGTTGAATTGGATCTGGGCCGTTGATTTTGTGACTCTCTCTGCATCGAAAGGTAAGTGTAAATTTCACCCTTTAGAGGTTATCCGTAGTATATCCCTCCTTAGTTAAAATGAAATCATAAATTAAAATCATGTGGGTTCTACTAAGAGTGACATAAAGTTTATTCCTAGAAGTATTCACTCAACAGTGAGTCATACTAGTAGAAATTCAACCACCTTAATTAATATCACCTTAATTCTGAACCCATCTGTTCCCTAGCTCATCCAAAAAGTAATTTGGAGGTTTACTCATTTAAAGGGAGTAAAATATGCAGGCCGGAACTGTGGGGAAAGGAATCACACTTGTAGCCCCGTCCTCATAGAAGCATTGGTCCTCCAGGTTCTCCTCCTACTGCCTCCACGTTCATGAAGATAGATGGGGAAGACTTCCTATGGAAGACGGTGAGACCATTATAGAGGCTTCTCTGTATTTGTGATCCTGCTGATGCTGCAGAACTGACCTTCACTGGAGATAGTCAAGTGGGATCTGGATGGATGGATAGCTGTCAGTAATGCTAGAGGTACGTTCTGTATTAAGCAGGTGTTGTTGTCCAGCATCATTTCCAACTCTATTTGATCAGATGACAACAGTATAGGCATATTTGTACCTGGCTACTATTATATCTCAGTTGCAGTGTTCCATGGACTTGGCACAATGTAACACCAAGTCTTTTTGCAATGCTCCACCAAGCATACCTTCATCTTCTTTCCAAACAACTGACTTGTTTGAGTCTGGATCACATCACAAAGGCTGGTCAGTGGCTAGGGAAGGTCACAGGTGCCCAGGCAGAGTCTGGCTGTGTTTCACCAGCCAGGAGCATAGAGATAACATCACCCTCCAAATCTTCAATGAAAATGCCTCCTGCGTGTCCACCATCCTCCCCTTAACCGACTGTAGGGGCATGCTCCAGCATCAAACAGGTAAGTTGTATACGTGGGGGAGAGGTGATAGCAAAAAGTGGTAATGAATTCTTCCTTTTGCAATGGCATTTAAAAAGAACATATGGGAATACATGGGGAAATTGGAATATATGCTTAGATTCTAGCCCTTGAGAAAAAGAGTTTGATATCCCAGAACAACAAGGACAGAGGCAAATCTCCTCTGTGTTCTTTTGACAACAGGAAGCCTAGCCTTTGATTCATTTTTTTCCATGAATGACTATCCCTCCCGGGCATCACGTGAGCACACACCTGCCAAAACCCCGTCATTCAACTGGAATTTAGGTTTCACCCATGGCCCGGTCTGACACGTGCATGATGCGCCTCTCAGTGTGCCATTTCTCCTGGCTTTAGAAGCACACAGCACAATGCAATTTCCTTCAGCAGGGCCATGCCCACGAGGAGGCTCACCTCTGACTGATGTGTACAGAAAAGGATAGACAGAGCGGCCGTTCCCTGGATTGACAGGGAAAGGCAACGGAGGGTGCAGAGCAACCTCCATCCAACAGGGCTGGAGCTCTTCCTCCAGGCCACCTGCCTATCTGAGTGACATAATAGATGACAGAGGCAGAACTGAAAATTACTGCTGACACATCCCTGCTGATTCTCTCCCTCTTTCCCTCCTTCTTTTCCCTCCCTCCCCTCCTCTGTTAGGCAGAGGATACAAGGAAATCTGGCTTTGAAAGCAGCCGTCACGGATGGCTTGTCTCGCCGGATTGAAGTCTTAAAACTCCAAAGTGCATAGAGGGAACATGCAGCAGGGAAGGAGTTCAGAACTCGATTAAGTCCCAAGAGTGCAAGAAGGAGGGATGGTGAAAGTTGTGTGGCTTTGCAGGCAACCAGCTCTTCCCTTCTTTTTTTCCTTTTCATCCCTGTCGCTCAAGAGTCACAACTGGAGCCAGAGCTAGGGACAATTTTTTTGCAGAAATTGTTCCTGGTTAGGCTGAACTACTACAACTGTTTTAGCTGAAAATCAGCTGTAGACACAACCCAGAAGTGAATGGGGACCATTTGTGGTCTGTGTCTAGTTGCTGGTTTTGGGAGCTGGTTTGGGGTCAATTTTTGTCATTTTTGGGTATGTATCGGTGTTGGAGCCATCATGGTGTAGTGGTTTGAGTTTTGGACTATAACCAGGGTTTAATTTCCACCTGTATCCCACCTGTATCCAGTTCTGGGCATCATAACTCAAGAAGAAAATTGATAACCTGGAATGAGTCCAGAGGAGAGCAACCAAGATGGTAAAAGGCCTGGAAACCATGCCCTAGGAGAAGCAGCTTAGGAAGCTAAGTATGTTTAGCCTGGAGAGGGGAAAGTTAGGAGGTGAGATGATGGCTATGTTTAAATATTTGAAAGGATGGTAAATAAGATGGAACAAGCTTGTCCAGAGGCTAGGACACAGAGCAATGGCTTCAAACTTCAGAAGAAGAGATTCTATCTAAACATTACGAAGAACTTCCTGATGGTAAGAGCAGTTAGACAGTGGAATACACTGCCTCAGAGTGTGGTGGAGTTGCCTTCTTTGGAGGTTTTTAAACAGAGGCTGGAGGACCATCTGTTGGGAGAGCTTTGATTGTGTCTATCTGCATGTCAGGAGGTTGGACTTGATGTCTCTCCTGGTCTCTTCCAGCTCTATGATTCTAGGGCTTCATTGTGTTTCTGCAATCTAGCTATGGATTTGTAAAGTTATGATAAATAGACTGTGATGTAGAATCTCAGCTCTCATATCTTGTTCATGTTTTCCCTCTAAACTCACCTTGATGCCTTTTACTGGCTGGCTGCAGGGCACCTTCCATTTCCAAGCTTCCATTTGGGTTGTGGGTAAGCTAGCTTCAAATGACACTGAACAAGCCACACATGAATGGTTTATGGCAGGATCTGAAGGATAACAATATCCATTTGACACCCCTTCCACTCTATGATTTTATGTCACCTCTTAGTCTTCTCTTCTTCAAGCTAAAGGTACCCCACTCCCTAAGTTGTTCCTCACAGAAAACAACTTAAGGTCCTTGGGCATACTATGAAGTTTCCCCAGCTATTGCAAAGACTGCTGAGTTGGTTTCCTACAGTTTCCTAGCTCCAATTATAGCTGGTCCTCATTGGTTACCCTTTCCAACCTTCTCTTGTGTGCATAATCCGATCTCATCATGAGCACAAGTTTAGGCAACGTTTTCATGAAGTCCAGTATCTTGTCAAACATTTGGGAGCCCATTATTGCAAAACCCTGAACAAACCGTGGCAATAAAGAAATGACAAAGTTCTCCCCCGCTAATCCATCATTCCCCCTAATTAGTATCATTAACTCAGTCTTGGGCATATTTGGTTTGTTCCACCAGACCTTTCGAGGCTGATGCATGTTAGGAAATGCAGGCTCCCTACAGAAGACAAGTCATTGATTTCTATAAATGTCACAGTTTAGTGTTTCCTTTCTTCCTTCCCAACCTTGACTCCTTTATAAAGTAGGATGTTTTATTCTGTCTTTTTTGACAACCTGTGCTTGTTGGGAAAATGTCTCCACATTTTTTTTTTAAAAAATGCCCCCTTCTTCTTCTCCCTTTTTTTCCCCTGCTCTCCCCATCATCTCCCCACCAACACGTATCTTAAAAGGTTACATCTAATTTAGGACTTGCCATTTTGGTTCTTTCTCTACAGTTCTGTTCTCTACAGCTTTATCGAAGCCTTGCTCATTTCCATCCCCGGCTTTTCCCCCAAATGCCCACAGTTCTTTATGCCTCTGAGTTAACTTCAAACGATGTTGGACAAAGGTTGGCATCCCATAGTTTGCTCCCAACCAGCCATTCCAGTGAATAAATAGATAGACAGATACTTGGCTATTGGCGTTCCCCTTTCTTTATTATCCTTTTACTAACTCTCAATGCTGGGAGTGAGAAATTTATCCTTGCTTTGTCATTCCTGCAATATAATAGGATTTTTTTTTTGTTTCATTTTGATTTCATCTAGAAAAGATGTCACCTCTTGCCCTAGGACAACCTTCCAGGCTCCTCCTAATAGGTCCTTGTGAGGCACTTTATCTAAAGCCGATTGAAAGGAAATCTAAATAAATTGCATCTAGTGGTCCACCATTCTCTCTCTCTCTCTCTCTCTCTCTCTCTCTGTGTGTGTGTGTGTGTGTGTGATTGTGTGTGAACACATTTAGAACAGTTACCCAATGTCGGAAGCCTAGCGTTTTACCATGAGAGACGTCCTGCTGGTTTGGCCTGTACGTCGGAGGGCAAGGCAACTCAATGGCTCCAACCCTTTCCCTGTAATCTTTCACACAATTGAAGCTAAGCTTTTTCAGCCAATCTAATTTCTTGATCATTTGCTGCAGCTTCTCTTTAAAGACGGAATCAGGCCTGCTGACCACTCTCCAGCTTCCCGCAATCAAAGTAGGTTTTAATGAATATCTCTTCCCTTTGTTGGCCGATCTACTTTGTCCTGTCATCCCTGTTGAGCTGTTCCACTCTCAGGAACTGATGGTATTCTCCTATGGACATTTGATGCAGAAATAGGGCTGGTCTCCTCATTAGTTTCAAAGGAAAATGCTTATGTCGCAGCATCCCATCGCAATAAGACCTATCACTTGCATTGTCTGAAATACAATTGGGTTTGTTTCACCTTGCCCCATGTCTGAGGAGCAGTCTTCTGTGAGCTGCACAATCCAAGGAATATTTTATTTGTTACATTTATGCTTTCTCTTTTTCTCAAATGAAAGGGGAATACATACACACATGCACACATATGTTCCACTCATATGTATGTGATACACCCCCCCACCCATCCACACACATATATATTTCCTTGATCTTTTTGGTGTCTCAGCTTGTCTCAACTTGGAGGTGGTTGGGCAGTTTTGTCTGATACGGCATTCAGTTCAAGTTTGCAGAAGCAGAGAGGTGCTCATGACATGCTATTGTACCTGCTAATGGACTTGCACATGAGACATGCATGAGAAGCACATGCACAAGACACAAGCATGTATATCCATGTGACACATGGATATACACACAGCTCATGGATGAAATCAGGGGGCTTCCCAAAAAATTATATACCGTTAGCAGCTTATAGTTGTGGAATACACACACACACACACACACACACACACACACACACACTCATACACATGTCTACACAAATACACACATGCATACCTTTTGCAATTCTTTTCAAATAATGTATGCACCCTTAACAGGATCAAAAATTCCAATAGCAGAGAATCGTTGCAAAATTGCAACTTTAAGTGGGGGTTGCAGCTCTGTGCTTCGACAATGTGAGCAGCACATTGCTGCGCAGGGACGGCAATTTGAACCCCTTACATCAAGTTGTAATTTAAGATGGAATGGGCTACTCTGATTAAACCATTATTGTAACATTTGTTCTTCAACATAAATGCATTTACTTAGCCTTCACATAATCGCCATAGCTACTACTAGCTGTTAAAGGATTATACTTTGTTTTGCGAGGGAGGGCACCCTGTGTAAGCCTTGCTTATGGCCATACATGTGCATTTGTTTGTCATGCAATGGTTCAGTTGCAAAATGTTGACATTCAATGCAGTAGAATTAATGGGGAACTCCACCTGCAGACTATGCAAACTCATGGTAGAATCTCATCTACTTCCATTCAGCAAGATCATTGCCATGTTTTTTCCCCCCCTCTCTTTCCAGGTGAGGAACGGAAAAAAGCATGACTCCATGTGGACTCCCACGATCACTGTATCCTCAAAATATATTCAGGACCTTGGATAGCAACTTTGGCAAGCAGCAGCAGCAGCAAAATTGGTGAAGAGGTAAGCTCTTCTACTATGAGTCTAAAGAAGGTATCCATGGCCTTCCCAAATAGTCTATGCAGGCATTGATCATCTTACAGACCAGATGAGCTTGAGCAACATTTTAGCATCATGGAGAGCCAACGTGGCATCTCGATTTGAATGTTGGGCTAGGACCAGGTTGTTTCAGGGTGAAGGCAGCACACTGCTTTTAAAACACGGTTGGCATAACGGCAAATTGTATTTTGGTTGTCTCTGTTGTTACCGTAAAAGGTGCGGGACTTGGGACTCCTTGGAACTTGGGGAATTATAGCTCAAAGAAGGCCTACAAGAGGAAGGTAACGGCAGGAACTATTCACTCATGTATACCAGTACTAACTGTAGAGAGGACTGCATTTAAAAGTTCTTTGATTCTTTGTAATATTTACATATACCATTATCTTAATCAATTCACCCTTCATTATTGCTATCATTATATTTCC
The DNA here is from genome assembly GCA_030412105.1 of Cyclura pinguis. Classification (NCBI taxonomy): domain Eukaryota; kingdom Metazoa; phylum Chordata; class Lepidosauria; order Squamata; family Iguanidae; genus Cyclura; species Cyclura pinguis. The sequence continues at coordinate 4,085,243 of CM059613.1, forward strand.
TCAAGTGTTCTTAAGATAAGATATTACCATGTCTCATTCATTTATAACTTTTTTCTAGTACTCCTCTTAATGATACTGTAAGTTCATCCATGTAAACCATTTCTATTAATTTCAGATACCAATCTTTTTTTCCTGTGGCAAGTATTTTTTGCTTTCAGTTTTGAGGAAATATAACTAAAAAAATTGCAGTTTTGAAGACTTTTTGCAGGGAAGCAAATTGCTAACATTACTTTTTACTTCCTTTGAGAAGAAATTTAGTGAAGCATTGCCTCTCTAATTAAAATACATACCACAAAAAGGATTTCTCACCCCCCCCTTTTTTTTGTAAATAGATTGAGATACTTCTTCTGAGATTGTGTCTCGGGCAGATGAGTGGTTCATCGCAAAACATAGAGAATATGTCTCCACCTCCACAATGCACATATATTTTTCTCATACGCAGTTTTAACATATTAAATATAGCCTGATGCTTTATAAAGCATGGTTATCTGTAAATGTGTGACAGCCTATGTAATTACAGTTTTTAGCCTCAGAACCCTAGGGTTGGATTCAGACCAAAGAATCCACACTTTGCTCCCTCTAAGATCAAGAAGACAGTTTGATCCTGGTTAAAGCCCACTGATTCCAGTGGGACCTTAAATCCCATTGATTCCAGGGGGGACTGAAGCATGCATACCTGACTCTGGACCCAAATGATTGTTACTCCACTTGTGGAAATGGGTAGAAGTTTGAATCAGCTAGTGAACTGACACACAAGCCTATGATTTCTTAAACCAGAAGAGGGTATCTCTAAAGATCGCAATCTGAATGGTGAGCCACATCATGGGGATTCATCCATTCTGAGGTTTCCTAGGCAACTGGAGAACCAAGCAGTGAGAACTGGGGAGGAGAAGTTCACAGCTGAAGTTGCCTAGCTGTATTTGTACATGTTTTCACATAAAGAAAGGGAGCAGTGGCTCACAGCTTCCATTTCAGTGGGGTAGGAAATACACTCCAGGTTTTAACACTGAAGGAAAAAGCCCAGATTCTGAAGACTATCTCCCAAAATAGTTTCACTTTGGGAAGTTTCTTGGAAGTCCTAGCTAAGACCTAGAATGACTTCGCTGCTCTAATGCCGTGGAAGCTCCACCAGATGTTCCAAAAGAAAGAAGGTCAGACAACCAAACTTCATGAAGGTCAAAATTGGTCAATAGGATTCTGGACAAGGTGGATTACCTTCAGTACTCAGCATTTCCAGATAGGGTAGGTAGAGACCACTGTCTGAAACCTGGAGAGCCACTGCTGGTCACTGTAGAATGGGGGTTTGTGTGTGTGGGGGTGGAGTACAGACTATGGGTTTCATGAAGCACCCAATACTGTTTTGTGACAAAACCCTGGCCAACCCATGAAATAACAACACGTGGTGACATGTCATATCTGCTGCCTGAGATGACCACCTTATGGTAGGGCCACCCCAGCTGAAATGATGTAGAGGGCTAACCAAGGTGCTACGAATCTCTCTAATTTCCCTATTCTGGGTGAATGGATACACATGTACCATCCTCTTCTAGTCCTTGTCTGGGTGTCTCCACACAGTGGCTAAGTTCTTTTCAGCATCTCCTCCTAGTTTGTCAGCAGCTGGTGCCTTCCTCATGAGGGTGGTGGCTCCAAAAATTTCATAGGTGCTTCAGCCTCTTCAGTTGCCCATCCAGCTTTAAAGTTTAAAAACCAACATTTTGAATTGGAAAACGATAATCAGTCAGGGAAGGTCTTTCAGTGTCAGAATCCTATACTATAGATCTCATGAGTTTGAGCTCTACTTCTTCCCATAGATCTGCATCTTGTCCCATCACTAATATAACATCAAGCTACTCATCCAGTCTTCTTCTCTCTGTTAAATTCCTTTGTGGGGAAGGGGGAAGCAACTTGTCCTTTGCTTCAGGCCACAAAAGAGCTTTCGCCAGCTGTATCTAAAGTGGTTTCATTTGCCAGCTACACTGTGAAGCCGATACACACCTGGGTTCACACCTAGACCAAGATCCAACATGAAAGAGACATAGTGAGCACAGAGTGAAACAGTGGTTGTGCGATGCCACCCTGCTGGTGAATTGCAACCCTGTACAACCAAATATATCTCTGGACCTGCAGGTAAATGCATATAGGTGTACGACACCTCTGCAACTTTGTGCAATGGCACCATATAAACAACTCCTTCTCTGCAACCTTGGATCATGCATGGCTGTTGTGCATCGGGCAAAACTGTCCAACCATGTTCATAGGGGAACTTACACCTCTGCAAGACAACCACAGAATTCCAGTCATCTGCCCAGGCAAATTCATTGTGATCTGATGAATACAGGCGATTCATATTTGCATTAATTTTTTTAAGGGGGGAAGAAGTGTTACCCCTCCCCTTGAGGAACTTAAATTTGTTCTGACATTTGCTTTTCACCCCCTGCCCCCTTTCTGTCCCAAGTCCTCGGAGAATACCAGTTTATCAGCTCAGCAGAAATCGGTTGTGACACTGACACAATCGCCCTGGTTGGGAGAATGGGGGGCGGGGGAAGAGCTTTGCACGATGGAATTGTGATTTTTTTTTTCTGGTGTGGGGAGAAAACAAAGCAGTGGGAGAGTCAAAGAGATGTTCTGATGCCATCTAGTGGTGAGAGACGGTGATTTCAATCCTCCTAAGAGGCCTCCCTATGAAAAAAGACTTCTCTTCATCTGCATTTAAAGATGGGAAAGAAATTTGCACAAGGCTCTACTTTTTAAACACATCTAGTGGCCTGGGAGACTAATAACAAAAGCACTTGTGCTTCTTTCAGCTTCTTGCTCTCAGGAAGAAGTTGCCAATATCACATTCTCCCCCACCCCCTTTTCCCTTTGGAATTATACGGCATTAAATATGTACTAGACTAAAATAATAATTACAAAATGCATGTTTGAAAAATGGGTAGAGATGCATTTTGGTCAACGTCAAAAATATATAAAAATGCATATATTACGAAACAAGCACCAGCATTCTGCTTTGGGCTTACGTCTTTGTAAACGGGGCTTTTGTGTGCGTAAAACTGAATTGTGAAGCTTTGCAATGATGCTAGCCACCTAGGGGCATCCATGATATGGCAACGTCCATTGTGCCTTGGTAGGATGACTACACAATGAGCATTGATGCACACTGGTGTGCTCCTTTGGGTCTCCTGTTACTAGCTAGGAAGTGCAGAGCACAAGAGCATCCAATGGACATCAGAAATGCCCAGTGAGCATCACAAGTGTTTAAGGCACATTGCAGCACCATTGCAAAAGTCCAGATGCAGTTCACTAAGAGGTTTTGCTGTGTTTCTCCAACATAGTCATGGAACAATAAACTTATGAAACATGGATTGTAATATAGGATCTTGATCATGTATTTTTTTAATGTACCTATTAGGAAACAACAAGTGCATTAAAATATGCTTGGATTTTCACATGGAAGTGGACAAGAAAAACCTGAAGTCTTGTAACATGATCTGAGACCAAGATGCAAAGAAGTTGCAAGTATGATCTGGAGAGGTGCATCTGAGCTGAGCTGAGTTTTTCATACCCTGCCTTGATGGAAAACACATTTTCTTGGAGGGGATGGGAGATCGTTTTCCTCTGGGAATGCAATTTCACAGGGTCTTCAAAGATCAGGAGAACAAACACAGAAACGAACACACCCCATTAAAAGAGGTGATCTGAACATCGCTTTAGCTGAAGTGGGAAATATCGCCTTTTGTGCTTTGATGCATGGGGAGTCCAGGTCAACAAAGAGCTGGTGGAGGAACAGAGGAACAGCCTTGTGCTCTGAAAATCGAACAGAGATCATAAGAATGGCTTCTTTCTTTGTGTGTCATTTGGACTCTATGAAAGACAGAAAAGGAGGCCTAATGAATCAGAACAAAAGTCTATCTGCTCCAGTATCTTGCTCTATATAGAAGATGCCTCAATTGCCTCAAGGAAGTCCATGGACAGAGCATAGTTAGCACCCTGGACCGCCTCAAGGCACGTTACTACTTGAGACAAAGGTCAAGGTGGCACCAAATGGTTCTGTGAGGCAAGAATTGTCACTATTATCTTCTAGGTACTGCCATTTGAAACAGACAAAATGGAGGTGTATGGACAAGATGGAAGCTGTCAGAGTTTCAAGGTCTTGGTAGCAAAGGGCTTAATAATTTGATATGAGACCACATTCATGAGCGTTCAGAGTGCAGAACCCTCATGAAAGTGGAAAAACTGTGAATAACTCCTTCCCCCCACAATCTCCCTCCCATTCCCCTCCACAGCTTCTGTCCTCCCAGTCCTTTACTCCTGGCACTGGCCTTTGGGGGGGGGAGGGAGAGAAAAAATATGAGGCAGAGGGCTTATCAGTCCTTTCTCCTCAGTCAGAGAAGAGTGGAGTTCTGGTATTCTAGCTACTTCTGGTCACCATCTTGAAAAAGGAAGGGTAAGAGAGAAGAGAGCATCTGACCAATCAGCAGCCATTACACAGCAGAATGTGCAGTCACACAGCAGAGAGGACACACCTCCAGCAGTGGGAAAGCACTTTGCTCACCCAAAAGAAAAAGACATCCATTTTAAACACAAACCTCACACGCTTGGAGTGAGGAATGTAAGGGAATGGGATGAAGAAAATGGGATAGGGGAGGCAAGCATGTGGCTTGTGAACAATCAAATTCTCAAAGGTCAAATGGAGGGACGACTGCATTGGAACTACTGGACCAGGGTAGCTGGTGAGCCCCAGATCAAGGGGACAGTAAACCTACTCCCAGTCTGAGTAGGAATTTTGAAAGAGACCTTCAGTGTTCTTGGCCTATTTAGGAATGTAATACTTTGGATAGCCCCAGAAAAAAAGGTCATATTATATCCCAGGAAAAGAAAGTTTGCAAAAACTTCCTGAACATTTAGTGGACCCCCATATTGGATTTCATCATACTATTGTATGAATCTTTTGATAGGGTGGGTGGGGAGATATCTCAGTAGGGAATTGTCCTCCCTACCTCATCCCCCCAGTTCTGAAATACAATGAAAATAAAAATATGTGAGTGGAGAAAAAGTAGAGTGAGCAAGAAACACTATTCTCTGCACTGCATAAAAATGCCCACACATATTGGTCTTCTGTGCTGTCACGTCGTTGCTAAATAAAACTGGTTTGTTTAGGATGATTGATTATGGGAGTGTGGCTCATACATCCCAAACGCGGCACTTTAAAAAAAAAATCACATCTCCTTTTTATTTGTATGGACTGAAAGGATTTTCATATCTTTGCTTCCCTCGTGATTCATCATCCCTAGAAATTGAGTCAGTTCTCCGCACAAAGTTGATCTATAGTGCCTACAGCTGATAGCACGCTGTCCTGGTTTATTAAAAGTCAGGTGTTGCTCAAGTCCTCCACTGCAAAGAATAGCCAAGACTGACTCAGATGCTGAAGTAGTTGATGATGACAAAGGAGAAAAAAGAGCAATGGAGGAAGCCTTTTTAGTCTTGGGTGAGTGAATGGGACCTTACAGCCATCTGCTACTGTAGAAGTTAGGGCCAGCCCTATCATTAAGTGAAGTGGGACAACTGGCTTAGTGACAGTTGCAGGGAGGTGGTGGAAGAAATCTCTGGGGCATATATCTGGCCATGCCTTCTCCAAGATGGCTTGCAGCCTTCAGGAGAAGTGGAGATGCTGTCCCATCATCCATGATCTACAACTTGGGTCCCATAAAAGACTGTTCCAGCTTTGAGATCTGCAGGACAGGACCTTCTTCTGGTCCCACCACCATGAAAGGTGCCTTTAGTGCAGACACAAGACTTTATCGGTAGCAGCTCCCAAACTATGAAACCCTCTTCCAAGACAGGTTAAGCTGGTCCCCTCCATGCTATCAGCAAAGGTCTTTTTATTCAGACAGCAACTGTGTGCCTGTTGTAGCCAGAGAATACACAATTGTTAGGCTGGACTTTTTTTTTTTAAAAAAAGTTGCATTGCTTTAATATTAGTGTGGCATTTTAAAATTCGTTCAACTGGTGTTTGAATGCTACAATTAATTGAGTTTGTATTTGAACATGTATAATTTGTTGTTTTATTTAGACCTCTTTTAATCAGCGCAGTTGCACTCTTGTTGTGTTATCACATTTTCTTACCATCCTACAGAACAATGGAAATTGTAGTTACACTTAGAATCCTCTTCTAGAGAGTTCTACTGCATTTCCATGGAAGATACAGCTCTCTCGCTGACTTAAAAAACAAACACCAGAACACAAATCGCAGGATTCCATAGGGTGTTGAAGTGAGATCGAACTGTTATAACCATGAAGTGCAGACATGCTCTACATAGCCAAGTGGATGTGAGAAAGTTGTGTGACAAAAAAATAGTATAAAAGATTCTTTCTTTCTTTCTTTCTTTCTTTCTTTCTTTCTTTCTTTCTTTCTTTCTTTCTTTCTTTCCCAAAGGGCCAAATGAGAGTTGGATTAGGAAGTCAGTGGAAATCAGTCAGTTAGATAATCCATCAATAACAATTTAGAATTGTAATCATTTGCTAATTTCCTTGTCGATGAAAGCAGCGAGTAGTTTTAGCCATTTTCTTTCCACTGAAAGTCTTTGAAAACTGCACCAATTTGACTGTGGAAGCAAACAACCACAACTTCATTGTCATTACAGCTGTATACATTGGCTTGGTGTGGAGTATAGATCCAATCCTAGACTTAACCTGTGCAAAATTCACACACAGTTTGTTCTGTGCAGAAAGCAGGATTTCCTGCCCAGGAGACAGGCATTTGCCCTCACGTGGCCTCCTGACCCAAAGCAGGTGTTGAAGGGGATGCAGGGTGAGAAAGCCATGTGGGAGCACCATCACTATGTGGTTTTTACCACCTGGGTGTGGGGGATGTCCCAGCCCCAAGCCCCATTATTTTGAATGTCTTGCCCTTGTTGTTGTTCACTGTCATCAAGTTGATCTTGACTTACGGTGATCCAAGGCCCTCTGTCCTCAACCACCCTGCTCAGGTCTTGCAGATTCAGGAGCATGTCTTCCTTGATTGAATCCATCCATCTGTAATGCGGTCTTCCTCTTTTCCTCTTGCCTCCTACCTTCCCAAGCATTATTGTCTTTGCTAACGAATCATATCTGCTCATGATGTGGCCAAAGTATGACAGCCTCAGTTTAGTCATGTTGGTTTCTAGGGAGAGCTCAGGCTTCTATTGCTCTGGGAACCATTCATGTGTCTTTTTAGCAATCCAGGGTATCTGTAGCACTCTTCTCCAGCACCAAAATTTCACATGAGTCTATTTTCTTCCTATCAGCTTTCACACCCATAGCTATAAATTGGAAATTGGACAATTTTAGCCTTCCATGATATATCTTTGCACTTTAGGACAGAGCTTTCCAAACTGTGTACCACAACACATTGGTGTGTCACACAAATATAATGGGTGGAGGAGTTGCCTCTGCTTCCGTCAACGCCATCCCGGGCCAAGGACAACCCTGGTGAAGGCGGCGGGCAGCAGTGGGCCAAGTCCAAGTGGAAGAGCTGCCTCTCCTGCTTTCGCCACTGCCACCCCGGACCAAGGAAGATCCCAGTGAGGGCAGCAGTGGGCCGGTCTTGGGTGAAGGGGCTGCCTCCACTGCCTGAATTACTTACGAATTACTGTGTTGCAAAATGATACATGTCTAAAAAGGGTGTCACCAACATGAGAAGTCTGGCAAGCTCTGCTTTAGGATCTCAGGATCTCACCCTAAGTGACCTTTAATGGGATTCATGGGGAGTGCTTTGTTTGAAGTCCAATTTCTCTGTAAACTGGGTCTTGCCTTATGCTGCACTAAGAAAATGTTGACAGTAGATTAGAAATCAGCCTTCCATCCTGAAAGGAGGTGTGATCATCACATCATTAAGGCAGTCAAAGCCAGAATCCCCAGTTGAATGGAGCTCAACTGAGCCTATACATCCCAGGAGGACGTGACTGAAGCCTGAGACGGAAATATCAGGTTTCTGGGGAGCACCTTCTCTCACTGGTTGTTTCTTCCTGGGCCACCAAAATGTCACAAAAGACCCTTTGCTAAAGGAGCAAAGGGCAACTCTGTTGACCTAACGCTGCTTCCACAGCCTACAAATTGGTCCAATAGGTCTTCAACCTTCACTTTCAAATGCATGGATATCTTCTCTCTCTCTCTCTCTCTCTCTCTTCTCTCTCTTTCTCTCACACACATACCAGTGCCTCATTTTACCTGGTACAGGCTGTAGGACAGCACATCCTGATTTTGACAGGGAACAGCGAACAAAAAAATTGCAATCACACCTAAGATGCCAACAGCTTTTTTAAAATATATTAAAGAACCCAGAGCATGGAAGGGTTGTTTATGTGTCTCGGTGTATGTGTTGTCAGTAGTTAAATCTCTCCTCTAGGCCAAAAAAGAAGGAGACATGGCTAATACCCAGCGCAGGGACTGTGGCTGGTTAATAAAGATAACTTTGTTACTTACAAGCAAAATATATGTAAAGGGGGAAGCAAAATTGTCTGATGGGCACATTTTTTTTTTCATCTGATGGGCTTGTTTTTGAGACAGAGAAGAATTTGTGTTTGATCCACATTTTTAAGTGAACTGACCCAATTTCAATTTCCCATACGAATATGTAGATCAGACACAATTATCCTTTGGAATGCGTGCTTAGGAGAATTTTGCAAAGCAATTGTTGGTTCCCAAATTAGGTACAAAAACATGCACATTATGGAAAGATGTCTGTGCTATAGAAAATTGCTTGCAGAATGTGTATGTTGGAGGAAACCTCCTGCATTGGCAGACAATGTACAGGTTTGAGGGGAGACAGAGAAATGACAATACTTCTGCTTTTTAAAAGAAAAATTAAAATAAACAAATACAATTTTTTAAAAAATAAATGGTAGATTTGGAAACTGGACAGAGGAGATTTATGGCTGTGCAAAACTGAAAGGGGCCATAAATAGATTGATTGATCAATTCATCCCTAATTGATTGTATTCAGAATTACAGTTAGCCCTCCACGTTTGCAAGGGTTAGGGGATCAGGACCCCCACAGAAGTGGAAAAACTACAAATGTCAAATTGCGGGAATGAAAGTTAGGAAGCTCTACTCTCTCGAATGATGTTATAGCGAAATATATCAGCTGATTTTCATGGACTCTGTTGTAGTTCAGTACTAAATGACTTTCCTCTTTCAAGCCATTTTATCACTGAAACAGAGGAAAGGGAATTAGAGCAGTTGCCCATGTTCGTAATCACCTGGTTCAGAAAATGAAATTTGTCCTGCTCATAATGTTCTAATGTATTATGAATTGAGCATCGTTTCTCTGAGATGTTCCCCTTATGTCCAGAATAATTGCATCACACATTGAAAACCCCTGACGACACCAATGTCAATATCATTGGATGATATCAACTATGACCAGGTACGGGGACACAACCGGACACTTTTCCAATCTTCCCACTCTCCACCAGCTATTGAATGCCCATGAGGGGGTGACAGCCGCTAAACAGTGAGTCTGAAGTGTGAAATGGTAATTGAACGTTTATGCTAAGACCTGTATTACAGAATTTGGACAATATCTACTCATGGAAAAGCACGGAAACAGGAAGGCCATTTCCGCCCTACACTGTTATAGTGCCATTATTCCACTTTCAACCCCCTGTGGAATTCTGAAGTTTGTAGTTTCCTGAGGCCAAAGAGCTCTCTGGCTGAGAATTCTCCCTCAACTGCAAAGCCCAGGATTCCATAGGATGCTGAAAGTGGAATAATAGCACTATAACAGTGTAGTGCGGAAAGGGCCAAAGTCACCCAGGGTGAGCAGGGACCAGAACAAGGGGTGGCCCAATGCACCGTGTGTATGCCTTCAGGGTCATTTTGTGGACCCCCAGGGCTGCAGAAAAAAACACACCCTCCCGAAACTGCAAAGCCCAGGATTCCACAGGATATTTAAAGTGGAATAATAGCACTGTAACAGTGCAGGGAGGAAATGGCCAAAGTATAAGGGACATGTACTTCCTGTTTTTTTCCGCCTTTACGGCCGTGATCATCTTCTTCATAGAAATTAAGGGGAAAGTGAAGGTAGATTTTTTAAAAAAACAAACTCTTAATACACATTGAACGGTATTTTCTTTTTCATAAAACACTCACCCCCTCCTAAGTCCTACTACTTCTTGGCTTCATACCCTGGCACAGACCGAAATTGGGGAGCAGGAAGATCAAAGAATTCTGCATGTGAAAGATTAACCCGCTGAAAAGACCATACTTGAAAAAACAGGGAAGGGAGGGTTGGGGGAGAGAGAACAATCTCAAGTCAGATCAAGAATAAAGCTGGACTCCCTGTAGTATTTTGTTTAATGTTTTTCCAATTTTAATCCATTTATTTGGCAAACGGCTGGCGCGCGCCATGAATTAAAGCACGGAGTGCATGATGCCCAGCGTTTGAAGATTCTGGAGTGCCACACGGGAAACAGAGAGCGCATCTGAGAGAAAGGTGTGGGCTCCCCGAGGTTTGGGAGAAGGACATTGCTACTTCCCAAGATGTTTCCCTTTTTTTTTTTAAGCATCGCTCTCTGTTATTTCCTCTCCAATACATATATTCATGGAGTTTGGGGAATACAATTGAGGTGAGAGATGCTAGGGGTTTATAAAATTATTCATGACATGGAGGAAGTAATGATCTTTCTCTCCTGATGCTAGGATTCGATGGAGGCATTTAAGCAGAGGAGAGGCGGCATAGTGTAGTGGTTTGAACACTGGACTATAATCCTGGAGACCGGGTTCAAATCCCTGCTCAGCCATGGAAACCCACTGGGTGACCCTGGCCAAGTCACACTCTCTCAGCCTTAGAGGAAGGCAAGGGAAAACCTCTTCTGAAGAAATCTTGCCAAGAAAATCCTAGGATAGGATCACCATAAATCAGAATTCATTTGAAAGCAAAGAACAAGAGCAACAATGGCCTTTACCTAAAGCATGTTGATATTTTGGGTTCTAACCTCGTGCCTTTGCCTCCACTCACAACTGGGATCTAGCCCATAACCAATTCCCCTTCAATAGAATTTGATCCTCAGCTTAAAAAGAGTTCCCCACCCCAAGGCAATAAGGGCCTAATTTTTAACCTAACTAAATTTTTAGGCTGTTGATGGACTGATATTAGGTGAAAGACAGATAGATGTATAGACAGTAACATGCAGTGAGTAGCTTAGTATCCAATGATGTATTTCTGCTTGATACTGCTGTTTCTACACATATCGGCAACCCATCTCCTTCTAATGTGTCCCTTCTCAATAACCTAAAAACATATACCGTCAGGTTGGGAATCCCTCTAGGTCAGGTTTTTTGTCCCAGTAAAGAGGGAGAAAATTTGGATTCCACTGCTGTTGGATGCTGAAACACACCATTGTGTCTTGGGAATTAACCCATCATTGTGGGAGAATAAACTTCAATTGGGAAGAAGTATGACATTTTTAAGGTCACCTCCAGTCAGAGAGTTCTTGACCTGGAAGCCGATTAATTCTATCCATAAACAACTTCCCACATGAAGAGCCCCTAACTTTTCTGTGGGTTGAGCAGATGGCATTCCCACACAGCTGCAAAAGGGGAGCGTACAACTTTGCTGAAGAATTGAAGTTAAGAAGTTTGCTGCCCCAGCCTGGGAAGCTTTGTAGCTTGAGCGAGTGGCTAATGCAATAATAATTTCCATGAGGACGTGCGGAAGAGGAGCGACGGGAGCAGGTTATAGACGGGGGCTGCTATGTTGGCAACGGAAGAGGACAAGGCTTGTCAGAGACAGCAGATAGCCTGAGGGGGAAAGCTGACAGATTTGGGAGAACGCGAAGCAGTAAAGAGACATATCCAGGAGGTTTATTTTTATGGCTTTTGTGAAAAGGGACATCGCATCAGCAACCGGGAGATGGGGCGGATGTGTCAATTGCAGGGCAGACAGAATTATGTCAAAGCAGCCTTCTTATTTTGGCAACAACCACAAGGGTATCAGTGTGGGCAAGCTTATTTTCCTTGCCTTCTTCCCTGGGTCTTCTTTTGTAAAGATTTTGGAAAGGTCAGGTACCCTAGTAACAGGAACTTTGGTACTCTTTAATTACAACAGCTTCATTGGTCACCACTGTGTTTCTGTTGAGAGCCCTGAATTCCTTGCATCCGGACTGACCAAAAGACAATAGTTAGCCATTTGTTTTTTTCCTGAGCCAACTGGGAAGGGCAAGATTCTGCCCCCTCCTTGCCTCCAAAGTAAATTGAGTGGAAACTACTTTTGCACCTCGAACGCACATTGTAACACTTGAATAAAGTTCGAGACAAAGGAGGGAAGTGAGAGGAGCAGAAAGAAACCAGGACATTTTGAAAACAGCTAAAAAAGGGGAATGACAGAGGATTCATTGGGATTACCCATGTCAAATTGGGACACTTGGAGCATGTGGTCAAATTCAACATGGCCAAATTTGAGTTCAGGCTCCAAATCATTCTCAGTGAATGAATGAAACTCTGAAAGGAAGAGATTTTTGTCTTAAGAAATGCTCAGCATGGTGCAGCAGTTGGGCATTTACAACACTAGAGACCAGGGTTTGATTCTTCTTTTGTAGGTTTTTTAAAATAAATGCATATCCTTTTTCTCTTTCCAAAGTTGATACGGTTATTCTGGTTTAGAAAAAAAATACATCCTGTATTTTCCCTGTTTTCCTTTTTCCCCCTTTAGTCATTTATGCACAGTTGATTAAATTTATAAAAGTTGCTCACTTTTAAAGAGAATAAATTAAGTTATTGGTTTAACCTACATTGTTAGCTGCCTTGGGCTTGTTCAGGAAAGGTAAGCTATAAATATTTGCAATAGATAAGAAGTATATTATATACGGGTAGAGTGGTCTGAGTGTTGGAACTTAACTTGGGAGACCAGATTTCAAATCCCTGCTCAGCCATGGAAATCTGCTGGGTGACCTTGGGTGAGTCACACTCTCTAAGCGTCAGACAAAAGCAAAGGCAAACTCTTTGGTAGGTTTGTATTAAGTTCGTCCTAAGTAGGAAACAACTTGAAGGTACATAACAACATATTGTCCATACACTTCAGCTCATTCCTTCCTTCCCCATATGTGTGTCGATAAAACCTAGAAGTGTGTTGAATTTCCTTTGGAACTGGAGGTGCGGAGTGAGATTTGCTAAAAATGAAAATGTTCCAGATATAAGAAATAGGGTAGGGAAAATATCTGAGACCCTGAAGACATCGATTCTGTTCTAGACACATCGCCAGGTCATTCAGAATGGCAAAAAAGTTGTTGCTTTTGATTACCACCAAGTTGACTTCAATTTAGGGAGACCCCGTAAATGAGAGTCCCCTTGTTATCAAGAGCTCCACTCCTATCTGGCAAACTCAGACCAACCGTGGCTTCCTTGGCCAAATCTTTCCACCTCTCATGGGGGTCTTCTCATTTTCCTGCTGTCTTCTTCCTTACCAAGCATCATTCTCTTTTCTCGCAAATCATGTCTTCTCATGATATGGCTAAAGTATGACAGCCTTAGTTTACAGAGGGCTGAAAAAGTCATCCTTTTGCACCCTGATTTCCAGTTGAACCAACCTACTACACCTGATGTGGTGACCACCTATAAAATAGGCTTGGGTCAGAAAATGCTACTTAGTTACCCATGCAAAATTCAACAGGTGATGTACAATTCTGACCGTCTTCCAAGCGGGTTTACCATTGCCTTCCTCTGGGGCTAAGGTCCAATGCATTTCTATGCCCAAGCAGGGATCTGAATTTTGGTCTCTGGGAGCCTACGTCCAGCACTCAAACCACTCCATGACACTGAGATATACTCGCACCAAATTAAGAAAAGAAAGACGGCATTACTATAGGCAGGGGGGTTTCTGCTCTTCCACCTACTCCTCTACTGCCATCGCCACTCCCGAGTGAGGTGTACGGCTGCTCTCCGTTGCCCGGTGCATTATACGTGTCTAGTCCCTGGTGCAGAAATGCCTCCTGACTCTCTCCAGCAACCTAATTAGGTCATTTATTCTTAAATTAGAAACTCTGGCGCTGAGGCCTTTATAATGCAATCCTGCTTAGTGCAGAGGAGAGGAAGGAAAGCAGGTTTGGTGGATGGATGACAAGCCCTTTCGCTCATTAGCCGCCTGCGCGTTAAAACCTACAATCTCTCTCCCGTGCCTTCCATGGTCGACTAACACATGCCTCTCCCTGGGACCGTTCTTCACCAATAGCCACCTGCGTCATAGGATTTCCCTGCCCCAACTTTTTTGGTTTTGCTTTCCTTCCATCCCCAGCTCATGCTGTGCAATCATCTGAAGTGAACCTTCCAAACAGGGAAGGAGCAAACCGATTCTCAATTCCACTGGCACCATTCCAAGTCTGTGCAAACGTGTCCTCTGAAGCCAACAGGCTCCCCTTTCTCCAGGTACTCAGTTGTGATTCTTTCTTTCTTTCCCTCATTTTTTTTTATAGCAAGAAGAGAAAAAGAGGGTTCAAGGGCTTCTTGGGGGGAAAAAATCACTATTCACTAGGAGGAAGCACGACGCCGTCGCCATGGCGATCAAGGCTTTTTGGGCATAGCAAACATTGCTACCAAATGGAACCCTTTTGTGTCTCATTCTATGTGTGCTTTTTGCGGGGGGATGGAAGGAGATCGGCTCAATTTGCAGAAAGTAACAATAGGTGTATCGGTGCCACTTCTGTGTACCACACCCTCGCACACAGTAAGGAACCAAAGTGAAAGCCGTGCCAATAAAAAAAAAAAAAGGCTTGCAAAGCAGACATGAAAAAAAAAAAAGAATTCCCCAGCATGAAGATGGTTCCTATTGTTCTCTTGGCAACTGGAGTAGTTCTCTAAATTGGTGGAGGAGAAAACATACATTTACCCACCTTCGGTATCTTTTTATCCACATCTAAATGGCCATTCTGCATCAGATGGACCACATGGGGATAAGGGGTCTAAAACTGCCAAAAAATGACCTGTTGATTTTTTATATTCTATCAATGAATTTTTATTTTTTGAAAAAACTAGTTAACTACATGCATACACAAACACACACACACACACACACCCCACATATATATAGCTAACCAACAGCACTTCAGCCAAGGGCACAGCTAATCTGTTTTCTTTATGTCTATCTCTAGTGAAGTGATTACACCCAGTGATGTAATGGTTTGCTAGCTGGATGACAACCCTGGAGACCAGGATTCGATTCCTCACTCAGACATGGAAACCTACTGGGTGACCTTGGGCACGTCACACTCAGCTCCAGAAAACCCCTTGATAAGTTCACCTTAGGGTCGCCGTAAGTCGGACATGGCTTGAAGGCACACAACAACAGCAACTGAAGTGACTAACAAACGCACACACACACGTGGATATAAAATGAGCAAAACATTTTGTCTTCCATCTTCTTTGACCGCTAAAAGATGCGACGGAGCTGAATCCATCCAAGGTGGCAGCTTAGAACAGCCCGTTTTCAGCGTTCTTAATGGGTGGTGGTATTATCTTCTGGGTTGAGATCATGTGGTATTGGGGTCTTCGGTCTCTGAACCAACAAATTTTGGACAAAAGGGAGAATTTAATCGTTATCATGTGGGTTTTATCTTATGGTGACCTTATGAAGTAGTAGTAGTAGTACTACTACAAGGAGTAGCAAAAGTGCTGGGGAAGATCTCTAACTATAGAGTTGCTGCCAATGATAAACCAAATGGGCCATTGATTGGCGTTTTGATTCGATGTCTAATTTGTACCCTGTGAATGCAAGCCTTTTGGACCAGAAGGTTCCTGACTCAGGACTGAGGGAATTTGCCAAGGGCAAATGAAATGCTCCTCAAACTCTGTTTTCCATCTTCAGTCTCAAAAGCGCCCCACTGATGTTGGCTTCCCTTAACAAAGGCAGCAGTCCAACGGCCCATAAGGATGAAGGCTTCACCCTCTGCCAGTTTCCCGATTTGTTCTTTCATTGTTGCCTCGCTTCCTCTTCAAGTCGAGAGGCCGAGAAGCTCCTTGCTGTTTCCGCTTGCATAAAACATGACGGTGTGCCCTGAACAATGCAGGAATACATTACATAAATTTCCCTTTGATATCTCACATGTTTCCTGCTTATATAATGGAATGTGAACAGAAATGCCACCCTTCCCTCCCTGATGAGGAAGATAACTCACTCTAGCCTTCCTCAATTAGGATACGTGTACGAGGCTTTTGAAAAGAGTTCGTTGTCGGAAGAAGAAAGAGGGGAAGGGGTAAACAATCTTTTCCTAATTTTCTTTACAGAAAAAGGCATCAAGATCCCAAATCTGAAGGCAACCTCAATTGGACCACCTGAACCTGGATGGAATGTGGGTAAGATCTTCTGGCTGACTGAGACAAAAAGGTGACAGGTAAGCTTTGCAAGAAATCACCTGCACGTTCAGCAGGAAAGACATTTACAGACAGAGCACACAACGGCGTAGGGCCAGATTATCTGAAAGACCACATCTCCCCATGTGGACCAGCCTGTCCTGCTTAGAAAGTCAGCCACAGTTTGCAGTCCTTAAACGGAGTCTATAGGAACAGCCACAATCAAGGTTTACAGGAACTTAGCAGTCAGTTACCACTCTTGTTTCAGCAGTCTAGATCGGCAATAAATTCAGAGTGTCCATTCAAGGGAAGATCCAGCAATGCAGTCAGCACATAAAGCAAGAGTCAAGGTTTTTCAGGAATATGAGCAAAGGATCAAAAGAACAACATGTTGCTTCCACCAGAATTGATAGTTGTCTGCAACAGTCTTCTCCCTGCCCTGCCTCTGATATTTATTGGCCAGCCGCCTCCCCCAGGTATTTGCCTGATTAATGAGACTTCTCTACATAAGTACCTTGAGCTCTGTGGGCTCTCCCTTTCTCATCAGTGCTGGGCTGTAATAAGTATTGTTTGTTCATGTTTGTGCATTTTGGCTGTTGGGGAGGATCGTCCCTGTGTTTGCACCTCAGGCTTGATAAGAATTTAATTTGTACCTGTGAAGGACAGGATATAACTTGTGTGGTACCTTGGATCATCCTTTGGTGCAACATAAAAACAACAACAACAACACCTTAGTCTTTATTCCATTCCATCAGGTGATGCAAAGCCATCAGCTATGGCATCTGGGGGCACAGATACCAAAGGGTGCCGCATTCGCTCTGGGGTTTAGTCTGAACTTTAAAGGAGCAACCCAAGTTGCTGAAACCTCTTTCCAAAGAAGTTTGAAGCTGGGAATAGTGCCTAAATTTCACACTAAAAGCTGGAGCAGATTCACTGCCCATTGATATGTGAGCTACCATTATCTGTTCAGATTATAATCTAGAGTTGATCCACCATTCCACCACCAAGACAGCCACTGGCTGACATGACGCTGTTAGAGGCTACAAGTACATGCCAGGGTCACAGTTTTAGACAAATATGATCAGCTTGCTGTGTTCTGAATAACTGCACTCTGATATGTGTGTGTCTGTGTGGTTAAATGTGTTTATAAAGCAAGAGAAGTTGATTCGTCAGCCCTCAAAGAGCCTAATCAATATATTCCAATTTGATCTCAGAGTCTTTTTGCCTCTGGGAAGTTTAATTTATTTCAACTCATGACTGTGAGTGGTGGGAGAACAGCTGAAGTGAACAGAAAGGTAGGCAAGGAATGACAACATTGTGCAACTGAACCAAGGCAGCACATGTGCTACTTCAAGCGCAACCAAACCTACATGTATCTCTGCATGCAATACACATCCCAGGTAGTCTCTCCATTGTAGATCCATGTCCCATGTCACCATAGGGCTGCTTTGGATTCCACGTCAGGAGAAAGGTGGGATAGGAATCCATCAAAGAAAGTAAGAATCACTCTATGTCTACAACCTGGAACTGAATGCCACCATTATAGACTGGGCCAAAATGTCCAGCTGGTTCTTTAGGGGAACTTCCAAATGCATAAGATGTCATAAGGTGTGATGTGGTAGCGTAACCACCTCCAACAATGTCTTACCTTAACATAATTTCCAGGCATGCATCATTGTGGAAGTGCCCAATATGTCATGGAGCACAGTTGACACAACGTGTAGTTTGAGCATTGGACTTTGACTCTGGAGACCAGGGTTCGAATCACAACTCAGCCATGGAAACCCACTAGGTGACCTTGGACAAGTCATCCTCTCTCAGCCTCAGAAGAAGGCAAAGACACACCCCTCGGAACAAATCTTGCCAAGAAAGCCCAGTGATAGGGTCATCATAAGTCAGAAATGATTTGAAGGCACACAACAAGAGCAAGGGTGTGGTTAAGTGGAAGGTTGTAGGAAAAGGAAGAGATTTCACTAGATGTGGATTGTTTCAATCAAAGAAGTCACTGCTCCCTAAGTTTGCAAGACCTGAGTTGGTTACTGGGGTTCTTAGAAGTCTCTCATCTGTAGAGTTGCAACAAGGTGAAGCTGACTTGACAACAAATAACAACTACAACAACGCCATGCGCTTAGCCTCTTGGAACAAGGCCAAGCGATGTGCAACTCCAGAATATGGGGGGAAATTCAGATAAAAAGGATTTCCCTTCCACACACTGCAGCCTGGATGTGACAACACTTGCCAAATTGTTTCACAAAAGGAGCTCTGTGTCTCTTGTTAGGCTGGGGCAGATGGAACCCAAAACACACTGCAAAATTTATTTAACTAAACTGCCTTGTAAGACTAACGAAGCATGCTTCTAACTAACCCACTCTGGGATCTCACCAACTGCTCTCTTTTCAAGTCCCTTTCTGTCAATGGTCTTTAAAAGCAAACAATTACCTGTCTCGAATGAGATCTCGATCAAAGCAGGAGAGAGAAACAGAGGATGCCGAATTGTCATACAGATGAAGGGACCCAAAGGACGGCACAAACCATTCTCTCCCTGGCACACTGCTCTAAACTGGCAAGTAATTGCTCATCTACTCTTTTGCTAGAGAAGACATCCTAGATCTTTTTATGCAGTGGCAGCTGGTGGCCTCCAAGACAGTGAGGCCATGAATCGCTGTGGATTTTACTCTGAACTTTAAAAGGTCTATTCAAGGTGATAAACCTATTTGCGGAGAATGTTCACCACCTTAGGTCAATCCTTTGAAGTTCAGACTAAAACTTACACTTAACCTAGAATGAAGCCTAGTACTTAGGATCTTGGGTAGTTCTTTCCAAGCTTGAAGTAAAACCTGGATTAGATTCACTGTCCAATGGATGTTGGACTCACCAGCTGCCATCCATCTTGTGGCATCCATTTAGAAGACCTTGGTGGCTTCCATGGAATAACCACTCTCCCAGTCAGCTTTAACTTCAACAGGACTGTTATACCATATACCTCACATACACACAGGTGCACTGACTGGAAAAAAAATGCAAATATGTAGGACGTTGTAGGCAGAGACCCAGATATGAACGGAACAAAGGTTAAAAGTGGATATCGCCAGTGCTTACGAGTTTGGGGTTTATACTTTGGGGATTTAATGCACAGAGCATTGGCCAGAGGACTGGTAGCATCATTTCCTTTTCTTGGATTGGCTTGCTTTCCTGGAGTTTCCTTCTCTGCTCTGTCTGCTGACTGTCAGAAAGTTGAGGTGGAATTCTTTTCCTGAAGTTTGAAGTCATTTCTCTGTGTCCTAGTCTCTGGAGCAGCAGAAAACAGGCTTGCTCCGTCTCCCATATAGCACTCCTTCAAATATTTAAACATAGTTTTCATGTCACCTCCTAAGCTTCTCTTCTCCAGGCTGAACATGCCTCTAAGCCTCTCCTCATAGGGCGTGGTTTCCAGAACTTCAACCATTTTGTTCACCCTCCTCTGGACATGCTCCAGCTTGTCAATATCCCTCCTAAACTGTGATGTCCAGAACTGGACACAGTATTCCAGGTGGGGTCTGACCAAAGCAGAATAGAGTGGCACTATCACTTCTCTTGACCGAGACACTATATTTCAAGCCTCAAAGAGAATGCATGCAGGAGCCAAAAGGGCCATTAATACTAGTTAACTCTTCCACACCACTGGAAACTGTCAAGGCTTGACCATGATGCCAACAAGGACTTTGAAACTCATCTGCCTGGTGATAGAGGTCCAGCTCACTAGCCACGCCAGTATTCCAACACATTGCCGTTATTTGCCGTACTCCTGCTCATTGGCCAGCCGAGGCTACCACCATAGTCTACTTCCTGGAAAAGCCAGCTCTGATCAAAGACCGTATCAGAGAGCCATTTCTAAGTATTTCATTCTCTGACTTCCACTCGTTCCTCCAGAAGGCCATATCTGCCCCTGCTTCCTCACACCTCCCGGTAAGATCTTGGATGTAATCGGTGTGCTAATGGGAAACAGAGCACCGAGGGAATGGAGCTGTCCCAGGCAAGCTTCAAATGTGCCATGCTTTCCTCACAAAGACCTTCCAAAGGAGTTGTGGGGGAGGTAGTTGCTTCATGCCAATTTGCAAAGTCACAAATCCATCACCCAAAGCACAGGCAAATTGCTTGTTTAGATCAACACTAGGAAATGTGGAAAATCAGAAACAGAATGTGTTGATTCTCCTCTCCTACCACCACATTTCATCCTAATGCTTTCCGCTTTGATGCTTCTTCTTCCAGTCCTGTTTGCTATGTCAAGGGGACCAATCCCTCTCCCTTTTTCTCTCTCGATCCTCCCCGTGTCAGACATTCGCTCGAAAAAACCTCTGCTACTTGTCAAAAATTTGGAGGGGATGTGTTTTTAAGCATTCAGCTGGCATTCTGCTGTAAAGAAGAAAAAAAGCCCCACTCTTTCTAATGAGCACCGGAGAGTGTGGCGTGGAGCAGAAACTGTTTTCTAAGATCTGTCACAAATGATTTAGTTTCATTAGTTTTAATAGCCTTTAGCTACAGGCGAGCCATATAAGTGAAAATTAAGATATTTTTCACGCAACGAAAATGGGGCTTCGGTCAGAGGGAAAGAAAGGGAGATGGTGGTCTCTCTCTCTCCCCCCCACCCGCCTTTCTCCTCTCTCTCTTCTTTCTCTTTATCTGGCTTGGTTTTGCGCTTTCTCCCCACCCTCCTTTTCTTGGTTTTGCTCTTAATGACAGATCATCCTTGCGGGAGAAAATTGCCCTGTGATGTTATATGGAGAAGGCATCTCATTTTTGCAAAGCATCAGCAGCCATTTTCAATACAGCACATACCGTTTTGGTGACATCAGCATCACCCAGTTCAAAAAGGGCCCGTGGATGTTTTACAGGACTTTGGTCAGAGGGACAGACAACACTCACGTGCTCATATTCCTAATGAAATGTTTGTCTCCCCTGGGAAGGAACAAACTCCCCCAAAATACCCCTTCCTAAAGCTTATTTGCTGTTGTTGGATTGCTGTGTGCCTTTAAGTTGTTTCCGACATATGGGGACCCTAAGATGAACCTATAATGGGGTTTTCTGGGGCTGAGAGTGTGTGACACAGTCGAGGTCACCCAGTGGGTTTCCACAGCTGAGAGAGGAATCGAACGATGGTCTCCAGGGTTATAATCCAACAGTCCAACCACGACATCATCTTAAGGCTTATTAGCTCCTGCTTATCAGCCTCTCTTCTGAGCAGATATACATAGATGTTCTCTGCTGCTCTGTTTTCTCACGCAGTCTTCTGGTAGCAGGGCTAAATAAATCTTATTGCACTCTAGCACAGCTTGGGAAGTTACTTTTTGAGAAAAGCAATCAGTTAGATGTACCACGCCAAGCCACTCTTCAATTAGTTACCATGGCAAATGAAATTTAGAGACGCTCTCTGCTGTCTCTAGTTCTAAACTAACTGAACAAAAGTTATGCTCAGTTACGGAAAGAAAGAAAGAAAGAAAGAAAGAAAGAGAGAGAGAGAGAGAGAAATCTGTACGTGATGAGCTACTGGCTTGTGGGACAAACCACATTTAGCTAACTATAAACCTAGAAACAGTTCAAGTTACATTGCAAAAGGGCTGGTTCTGTGCCCCAAGGTAGTAAAATCATAATATGGTTCACTCATGCTCCCTGCCCGCAGAAATTACTTCCAACTGCAGGGGTATTGTTGGAGGGAGGGGCAAAATGTGGGCGTTATCCCTCCCTATGAATTCTACTCCCCCAGTTAAATTTTCCTCCAGCCCCCAGATTTTCTGACATTCCAGTCATTCAAAACTACAGCTGAACATTTAGTAAGAATGTCTGTTTTTCTGCATCAGACACATAGCCATGTTGTGATGGCTACAAGCAGTCTCCCAGTCCAAACCCCCCTTAACATCCAGGCAGAGGGACAAAGTTTGCTTGTACCAGCAGGCAGAGCATTGAAGGAGTCAGGATTCTGTCACATAACTCCTTCTTTGCCCCACCGCTCACTGGTGGCAGGGGGATGGAAGTGCCCTTACTTATTTTTATTTGTATCAATTTTCATTAAAGTTTATAAAACTAGAGAGTAAAAATAAAGGAAGCCTCAGCAAATATATGTATACAGAAACATCCATCCATCCAATCTATGAACCTTCTCACTAACAATCAATTTCCCAATCTTCACCATCCTCACATGACTTCCCCACCGGATTGCCCTTGCGTTGATTTAGCGCAGATACAAATGAGGATCTTTTTTCACCAGTGTTTACACAACAGGGCTCTCCTAACAGAAACAAAAATAGATTCCTACTTACTTCATGCACCCTTTATATCAGAAACAGCATTTATAGATGTCATTTTCCACTAACTCATGAATTTTAGAAAATAAAGAGAAAATAAATTCTCGTATTGAGTATATACAATCATAGAATCATAGAGTTGGAAGAGACCCCAGGGGCCATCCAGTCCAACCCCCTGCCGTGCAGGAACACCCATCAAAGCACTCCAGACAGATGGCCATCCAGCCTCTGCTTCAAAACCTCCAAGGAAGGAAGAGACTCCACCACACTCCATGCAGGCAGCTTATTCCACTGCTGGACAGCTCTGACCGTCAGGAAGTCCTTCCTGAGGTTCAGGTGGAATCTCCTTTCCTGCAGCTTGAATCCACTGCTCCTTGTCCTAGTCTCTGGAGCAGGTAAGATGAGCATATATTAAGATAAGTTTTCATCATGACTTAATCTTCACTCTGCAAAACTTACTATCGTCAAATCCCTCCATTTGCTTCTAAAACAGGATAATACTGGCCCTTCCTTCAACATCCTGTTCACCAAAATCATGTATCTCCATAGGCTGCCTGGATTTTCAGCTTGGTGGGGGCATTTATGGTTGGGATAATAGTGTCATAATCATCAATATGAACACCAAGGAATTATGAGGTTTGAAGCCCAACAGGCCAGAAGATAGTCATCCACAGAATTGGGGCAGGCAAATCTACCCAGGGAATGTAATGAATATAAGAGTTCCATGCACAAACCATTTTCAGTGTCTCATAATGCTCAGAATTTGGGGTCTGAAGAAAGACTTCATTTGCAGAGGAGATTTCTTATTTGGGGACCAATGTCCTCCTTTTGTCCCCTAGTTACACTCCTGCAAATGCATTATTTAAGATGTAGCTATTTACTTTGGAGCTCTGCATTTCAGTCTGGGGAAACACGGCTTAAAAATGAAGTTTGAAATGTGAGATGAGCAAAGCCAAGCGAAGCGCAAATGGAGTCCCCAAATTATCCATCCCATTTGCAGGTGACATATGTTACTCCTATATTTCATGCATGAGCAGGTCACACTGCAAGAACTGATTGAAGACGTGTCTGATGGAGTCACTTTCCTCCAGAAGTCAGGCAATCAGACTTTTATACAGTTCGATATACAAAACCCATTAGTTTCGGGGGGGGAGGGACGAAGTGAGCCTTACAGCTTCATATCAGAGGTGGATAATGCTGGTAGAATTAGGAGCCAAAATGGAGACTGCAGTCAACAAATCTGGATAGAACTTGAAAGGGTAGTGGTGAAAGAATTGGATAAAATCCTCAAGTGTAAAGATTTTCCCCATCGTCAAACCACATCAGGCTTTGCCAGGACTGAAATCTGGGGAGGGGGATAGGGAAAGTCAAATTAAAATGAGAAGTGACTGGACGTCGACTTCCACTTTTGGGGCTTTGAGGTTCAATGTTTGGAAGGTTCTGAGGTTTGCTCTCCTTTGACATGCCCACATCTCAAACTACTGATCTTGGAGACCTTCAGGAATGGCAAAACACCCCCCCCTTCACTGCCCATGTTTCTTTCAGTGCTGGAGGACATCAGAAGGACTCCAAGTAGCCATGTTTATGTCTTCAAGTTATCTGTCAATTTAGGGAGACATCATGAATTTCTTAGGCAAGGAATGCTCAGAGGTGGTTTTGCCCGTCACTTCCTCTGAAGTACAGTTGGTGCTCAAATTTTGGGGTTTGACTTTCATGGAGATGATTATTTGCAGGTTTCTTCAACTCCTTCCCCCCTATCCTCAGGTGCTTCTTTCCTGGTGGAACCTTCCATCTTGGTGGCTCCAATCAGCCCTCTAAAAACCCACTTCTGGTCTTCCTCCTCCTCCACCACCAGCCATTGCCTGGCCAGCTAAGGATGGATCATAATCCAGCTTCTCAGCAACATAAACACTCTCTTTATGCTCCCGCCCACATCCAAAGAAGGAGATGAGCAAGAGAGAAGGATAGGAGCCCCATGCTGACCCATCCCTTCTCCCTCTCCTTTCCCTGACCTGGTTTGGACACTGAGTGCCCATTCTCCCCAACAGGCCCCTTCCCGCAGGCACATTTTGATATTTGCAATTTGTCCCTTTTTGTGGGGATCCTGGGCCTCTAAACCTAGTGAATTTGGAGGACTAACTGTTATTGATGTTCTTGAATTCCCACTCCTATCATCCCTCACCGTATTTATGATTGCTAGATCTGATGGGAATTGCAGTCCAGCAACTTCTGCATGGAGGTACCTAAATGGTAGCTGCATCTTCAGGGGAGGGGCACCACTAAATACTGAATACTAGGGACTGAGAGTTGGGGCAAAGAGAACAGAGGTTCCTGCCTAGTTTGTGAGTGCTGGCAGGCGCTTGGCTAACTCTTTCTGGAATAGAAGACTGGACTAAATGCACCTTAATCTGATTCAGCAAAGTAATTGATTTGTTCAGCTTTACACCGGCTTAGAAGCTCCAATTTTGCTTCTTTTATTTATCGTAAGCAACATTTTATTATTTTTTTCCCCCACAGTCTTTATTTGGAAACTTCTAATAGAATCGGGCTCCCTCTTATATATCACCCTTGGCAATAAAGATTCGGCAATTAGGAGCTAATTGACGGGTTTATTGATGACGCAGAAGGCAGCGTTCTCCCCCACCCATCTCCCCAGCCACCCACCCCCCAACTTAATCTGCTGCATTTCAGGCAGGAAAAAAAAGGTGTTAACTATTTCTGTCCCTACACTTAACTGTTTCCAGCGATGTAGATTCGAGTCAATTGACTCAGACTCAAGTCATTTCAGTGGCTTGATTTGGCAATAAATGATGCACTGACTTGACTCATGATTTGTATATTTTTAGTGACTTACTTGCTGCCCTTGGTTCAGTAACATAACACGTTCATCTGGAAACCTTACAACTTTGAAGAATGCTTCCATCTCTTTTTTACCTACAGGTTGTGTGACCATCTGTCTCAAGTCCAAAGCGAGGGCAGTTTCTCAGAGAGGAACAGCAAATGCGTTAGGAAACCGGCTTGAGGTGGGGGTTGAGGTCTGCTTGACAGCCTGTTCCTGCTACACATTGGAGGATCCTTCTGAAAATTTTCCTAACAGCAGAAAGGCAAAACTCAACCCCAGAGCACAGGGAAAGATCCTTCCTTCTAAAGTTTTTGAAGCTTCAATAATGGGAAGTAAGAAGGATCCTATTCCCCACTTGAGAAACTGCTTCCCAGACTTGGGCTTGAAAGTAACTTGCAAGGACTTGAGACTGGACATGAGACTTGAAGATAAAGACTTGAGACTTGTCTTGAGACGTGGAGTAAAAGACTTAAATACATCACTGACTCTTTCTTTCTCTACACCATAAGAAATTGCAGGAGAAACTCATGGGAGAATGGGCAGCATTTTCACTTGGCTTCAACTTAACAAATATGAATTGAGAGTATACCCACTGACCCAATGAAGACTGGATTTACATTAAGAGGTACATATAAGAATTCCAGCCACTTTGCTATGCCATGATAGTTCTTGCGTATGGTGGATGTTACTTTGACTATATAAAGATCAGCACTCAGATAATGGAGTATTCTACTCGTGAGCGCTGCCTAGGACTATCTCACAGAATAAAAAGACTGTACGATATTACCAAGACAATAATTATGTGGTATTTTCCTTGAATGTTCTCCACAGTTTGGTGGTGGCAGCCATCGTACTCCTCTCTTTCTTTTTCTCTCTCTCTCTCTCTGTCTCTCTCTCTCTCTCTCACTCTCACACACACACACGTGCGTGTGCGCACACACAGGTGGGAAGATGTGATTTTTTTCAGAAGGGAAGGCCTGCATGATGTAGTTGGACTATGAACCTGGAGATCATGGTTCATTTCCTTGCTCAGCCATGGAAACCCACTTTCAGCCCCAGAAATCCCTGTGATAGATCATCTTAGGGTCAACCTAAGTTGGAAATAATTTGAAGGCATACAACAAAAAGGAGAAGTCTAAAAAGTATACTTCATAAACTCTGTGGGGATGGTGAGATGGTCTTTCTCATGTCTCTGCCCTTGATGGAGAACTTCAAGAGACCTTTGATGCCCATCTGTACGTAGTGGCTTCAGAACTGCAGTTTATTCATGAAGCATAACGGATGTGAATACATTGGATGTGGCCCTCTGGAGCTGAAGAGGTCCCAAAAGTACAGAGATAGTTCTTAGACCTCATCTCCTATTAGTGAAATATACAAGTGTTGAAGACAGTGTGATGAGTGAGCTCTCCCATGGCCAAGGTTGAAGCTGGGAGATAATTAGCTCTCTCAAGGATTGTCGAGATGCTAAATTGGCTCTGAGAGGTCTTATCAATAAGAATGTTCCACAGACATTTTTTAGAGTGAGAGCCAGTATGGTAGAAGTGTTAGACTGTTGGACTGGCAAACTGGGAGATTTAGGTTAAAAGCCCAACTAAGCCATGAATCTCACTGGAGGACCATGGACAAGCCATTCTCTCCTGCAAAATAAATTGAAGAAGTTCCTTCTTTAGACTAAAGTTCCCAGAAAGTCCTAAATGAAAGACCATGCTAGCCAGGAGATTCTAGGTACTGTAATTTTTGAAAAAGTAACTGTTCCAAACTTTGCCCTCACCTGCATCAGGACAGCAGAGAGCAATATAAGGAATCTTCAACTCATTGGAGGAAAGATAAAATGCGGTTACTGTTACATAGCAAAAGAGAAGTGGCCAGCTGTTTCTATAATAGTGGGAGAGCAAATTCGTTCCAGTTTTTAGTCCAAACTTTGAGGGAACAATTCAGCAAGCAGGACTCCATCTCAAAACAGGTGTAGCACGTTTGATAGCTCCCTTAAAGTTCCTGCTAAAACCGGGAGCTGATATGCCAGACCAATGCCGTGGAATCCACCAGCCACCTGAGTAGCAAGAAGCTGGGCAAATCTGGTCAGAGAAGGCCAATCTCAGCTCATGAAATACAGTGAGGTAGGACCTATGGCCAGGGGAGGGATGTAACCAAGAGGCATATCTGTTAAAGAAACAGAGACAGGGCCAGCTAGGAAGAAGGGGATAAAGGAGATCTGAATTGAGTCTGATGAGGGCTATGCATGTGGAGATAGTTCAGGGAAAACTGTTACTTCTTCTGAAAACTGAGGGGTTATTGTGCATGCCTTGATATCAAGGAAAACTTAGAATCATCGAGTTGGAAGAGACCATAAGGGCCATAGTCCAACCTCATTCTGCCTTTCAGGAATGCACACTCAAAGCTCCCCCAGCAGATGGCCACCCAACCTCTGTTTAGAAACCTCCACACTTCCACCACACTCCCAGGCAGCATACTCCACTGCAGAACAGCTCTTACCATCAGTAAGTTCTTCCTAATGTTTAGATGGAATTTCTTTTCCTTAAGTTGGAAGCCATTGCTCAACGTCCTAGTCTCTGCAGCAGCAGAAATCAGGCTTGCTCCATCCTCCATATGACATCCCTTCAAATATTTAAGCATAGCTATCATGTCACTGCTTAACCTTCTCTTCTCCAAACTAAATATACCCAGCTCCCTAATCTGCTCCTCATGGAGCTTTATGGTTTCCAGGCCTTCTACCAGTTTGGCCGCCCTCCTCTGGACACATTCAGCTTGTCACTATCCTTCCTGAACTGTGCTGCCCAGAACTGGACACAATATTCCAGGTGGAGTCTGACCAAAGCAGACTAGATGGTGTCCTAACTTCCCTTGACCTAGACACTATACTCCTATTGATACAACCCAGAATTCCGCTGGTCTTTTTTCAGTTGCCACATCACACTCTTGACTTATGTTCAGCTTGTGGCCTACTAAGACTCCTAGATCCTTTTCACATGTACTGTAGTCAAGCCAGGTATCATTCATCTTATATCTGGGCATTTCACCTTTTTTTTTTTTTGCCCAAGTATAATACCTTACATTTCTCCCTGTTGAGATTCATTTGTTAATTTTGGCCCAGCTTTGTAACCTCTAACCTGCAGATTAGTTACTTACATGCCAAACACATTGGGGTGGTTTGGTACTCATACTAAGACATTTTTTACCATTTCTTCCCTGGGATGAGGAGGGGGAAGAACAAGCAGAAACATTTACCTGACATGGAGAATCAGGAAATTTGGAGCATGAGCTATCAGTAATAAAATAAAATGATGTTCACAGTCATACAGTGTTTGGAAAGACAACAGAGACTGTTGATGCTGTGATAGCAAAAGTAATTGCATTAAGCTGACCTTCACAAACAGAGTGTGAAGTTTTATTTTGTCTCATCGGAAAGCCAACATTAGCAGTTTGTGGCACCTCGTATTTCATTGTTTGCTGGGCTTTCGCTCGATTGCCGTGATTCACTGCCTTTAACATTAATGATTATGCTCCCATGCAAATGCGCAATGCAGTGGACATTTATGATATCGCTCACATGCCTTGCATGGAGAGGAGGGAAGTCTCGCATAACATAAAACAAAGATAGCTACAAGTTGGAATTCCGTTTTTGTACTTTGAAAAAAGAGCATGGTAGGGGCGCTCAGAGACACAGATAGGTGGGATTAAACAAGACTCTCTAAATTGGCCACTTGAGAAAGAAGGTTGCCTGTTTTGGCTGGTTTTAGAAGTCTGTCTGGGCACTTGAGGAAGGAAAATAAGTTTTTCAGTGCCTTTGAAACGTTTGATTTGGATTAAGGTTGAATTGGATTGGAAGGATTTGTCTGAGCATCAAATGGAGGAACAGACTTTCTCTTTTATTGGTCTGGTGAACTATAGAATGCACAACCAAAAGTGAACTCACATCGTGCACATGTTCAGCTGGTATTTTCTGTAGGTAGACTTGATATTGCCTTTAGCCATTGTTTGTCAACCAGAAACCTACTTCTTGCAAAGAGAAGAAATAAATAAAGAGACGAATCCATGTAAATGGGGAAATTAGAGCCAGCATGTTGTAGCGATTGGATCAGGATTTGATTCCCTACCCAGCCATGGAAATCCACTTGGTGACCTTGGGCAAATCATAGTCTCTCAGCCTCAGAGGAAGGCAAAGGCAAAGCCCCTCAGATTGATTCTGGTTGTTGCTGTGTGCCTTCAAGTCGTTTCCAACTTATGGCAACCCTAAAGTGAACCTACCATGAGGTTTTTTGGGAGGCTGAGTACGGGTGCCCAAAATCACCCAGTAGGTTTCTATGGCTTAGTGGGGAATCAGTTCCCCAGATCCCCCAGTCGGAACAGGAGAAATTTAATATCCAGAGAAGGAATGGCAACTGTGTAGGAAGTGGGGGAAAGTGTTCATTGCCCCTCTCCCCAGCTGAATCCTGATACTCAAACCACTACACCATACTGGCTCTCTTCTACCCAGATATCTAGAAGCCAAGCTAGTTCCAGGAGTAATCTCAAATTGTGAGCCTGTTTAATTCAAGGGACCTGTTGCTTAGGTGAATCTCTACTTTTGGACGGGGCCCTTTCTGAACCAAGAACCCATTGATCTGATCTAGATTCGGCTTCTCACTATGATAAAATAATTCCCTGCTGCTACCTCCCCTTGTTTCTCTAGGGTACCACCATACCATCCTGAAAACATCCAATCTTGTCTGATTTCAGAAGTGAATCAGACTCCGTTACAGTTAGAATCTGAACAAGAGACGAAGAAATACCATAGTTCTCTAGGTAAGATATGGAAATAACAAAGCTACCTGAAACATCAGGGAGCAGCTGGAGAGAATTGTGTTCTGTTTTCTTTTGTGTCCTTGCTTTCTCCCACTATGGGATACAATGCAAAAACGCAATAAAACTTTAAAACTATTAATACTAAAGTTAAAACATGATTATGCCAGATGTGTATTTTTTTTTTAAAAAAAGCATAGTTTAACAACACAAGTTAAAAGCAATTTTAAAAATCGCAGGTAAAACATAATAAAACAGAAACAAAATGCATACAGACTCCATTAAAAGCTCCGTCTGCCACAATGCGTTAAAAGCCAAATGTCTTTATCTACTGACGCATACAAACCAAGTGGATCTCCTGAGGAAGGGAGTTCCACAGCTTAGAAGCAGCCACCGAGAAGGCATTCTCCCTCTCAATTCCTCCCCAAATTTGCCTGTGATGG
Source organism: Cyclura pinguis (assembly GCA_030412105.1). NCBI lineage: Eukaryota > Metazoa > Chordata > Lepidosauria > Squamata > Iguanidae > Cyclura > Cyclura pinguis. The sequence goes on from CM059613.1 coordinate 4,115,923, forward strand.
TGGTGAGACCAAGAGAAAGACCCCCACTGAAGATCTTAATGCTCTGGCAGAGACATATATTGTCAGAGTTGACAATGTTGGGACTATATGGGCTAAGGCCATGGTTTCCAAACTTTGGTTTGCCAAGTGTTTTGCACTTCCACACCCAGAAGCCCCAGCCACCTTGGCCAACAGTCAGAAATTCTGGGAAGTGAAGTCCAAAGCAATCTGACGGATCAAAGTCTGGGAGCCACTAGGCTAAGCGTTTGATTCAGTATAAGTCAACTCCCTGCCTTTTCAACCGGCGAGAAAACATCACACGCTAGGAAAGTAAATTGGGAATTCTTCCTTTGTGATTCAATTCTGCTTTTCTGTCTTTGCACCTTCTCTCTCTCTGTGTGTTATTTTGGCTTCATTTGACTAAAAATCCCAAAGAGACAAATTAGGAGCAAGAGAGAGACGAAAACCCCTGCCAGAATGCATGCCTTAGATTGGCACTAATAACTTTCTTTTCAGGCTCCACGCGTGGCGTCTGACATCACAGTTCAAGCTTGTCCGAGCGCTAATTATTCTTCCTGTTATGAAACAAAGGTTGAGGATCAAACTCTCATAATATGACATGGTGCTTACGACAGATGCACCAATTTGCAAAATAAATCAGCGGTGTCGAGGGAGGGCATTGCAGAAGAAAATGGCAACAAATGGCAGACAGGCGAGCAATGAATAGCTTGCATACAACTTTGGGCTAGATCAAGTTGGCATGCTTCTTAGGGAGAACTCATAAAAGAAAGTCCAATTTCTTTGGGCCACACAAGACAACAGAGGTAGACATAAAAAGCTGCCTTACTGATCCATCCCACAATGGCCTAAATCCCATATTTAGTTCCAATAATATTATTCCATTCATCCCCATCGTTACCACCACCATCATCACTTATATCTCATCTTTCTTCCAATAATGAGACTCAAGGCACCTAACAAAGTACTTAAAAACAATGAAAAAACCACAAAAACTTCTAGGAGTATGGTGTCTAGGTCAAGAAAAGTGGTGGTACCTCTCTATTCTGCTTTGGTTGGACCCCACCTGGAAAACTGTGTCCAGTTCTGGGCACCACAGTTCAGGAAGGATATTGACAAGCTGGAATGTGTTCAGAGGAGGGCCCCCAAAGTAGTAGAAGGCCTGGAAACCATGAAGCCTTACAAAGAGTGGCTTTGGAAGATCTGTATGTTTGGCCTGGAGAAGAAAAGGTTAAGAGGGGATATGATAGTTATGTTTAAATATCTGAAGCTCTCAGGGCTATCTTTGTGGGATCCCAAGGCCTTCCAAAGGTCAGTTATTTAGTTTTCGCTCCAAAAATATAGTTTTGCCACCGAATACTCACAAAGAGATGGGGTGGACATTTTTGCCATATTATTTTCCTGGTGCCATTTCAGTTCCAGGAGTGGCCTTTAAAAAAATCTAAGTTGTTTGGCATACGGCAATGTCTCTTTTCTTCTTCTCTCAATGTATATTGTTTATTATATACTGTACACTGTAAAATTTGTTTATGCTGTAGAATATGTTATGTATTATGTTATACCTGTAAAGGCACTTAGGTAAATATTTTAAGATCCGACCTTCAATAAAAATAACTTTAAAAAATCTGAACAGAAAGTGACTTCTACTCATTTCCTGGTTGGTTTGTTTTTTTAAAGACCTGTTCCAGGACCTAAAATGAACTGGGAGGCCTAAAACATGGTAAAATGCTCCCTACATCCCCTAGAAGGTATTTTGGGGCATATGGGCAGTGATATATTTTTGGAGAGGGGATCAGTGGAGATACAGCTCTCCAAGTTTTCTAAGGGGCTGATAAACTCACCTCCTCCAGCATTTCATAGTTGCCCAAAACTGCCTTATATCAAAACTCACTATGGATCCGCTGAGCTTGATAGCGCGTACACTGACCGGCAGCATCTGTCCATAATCATGGGCAGGTATCCATCCCAGGTTTATCTGATGCAGCCCAAGGGACCCATGTAGTTAGGATGCTGGGATGATATCCGGGTTCTACTTCCCGCTGAATTGTGAAACTCCCTGACTCTTCTTTTATTTTTATTATTATTTTTTAATCTTCCACCCAGTAGGTGTGTTATTTCTCCTCGGTTTGAAGGGAACTGTAAGTAATAATGCTCCAAGGTTGGCAACAGGTAATTAAAACCCACTTTGTTCCCAGCTATGGATCTCCTCGCCTTCATCTCCTTTCTCTTTATGATCGCTGAGTCGCTGTTGCGGTTGTTGTTTTAATTCCTTGCACTTTTGGCCTCTCGTCTTCTTCTCCTTAATTTGTTTTCTCAGTTCCCGGCTTTTATCTCCTTACCTCCAAGTCTAGATCGGTCCCTTAATTTCTGCAGAGGGCTAGTTTGAACTCAAACTGTTCAGTCCTTGTTTCCATACTATTATGGGCTATTTGCTCTATATCGTGCCCTCCCTTTTCCACAACGCCAGCCGGCACATTCTCCCCCCACTTTTCATTCCCCGTGTTTGTTTCTTCAGGTTCTTTATCTGCAAGTCCTTTTGGTGGCTAACAAATGAACCTGTTCCCAATGCTGGCTTTTTTATTATTCCGGTCTCATTCCCTTTATTGAGCTATTTTCTTTGCCGCAATCAGTCTCTAAATACAAGCCGGTAAAGATACGGCAATGATTTTTGACAAGCTGACCTTTTTCGGCTTTCTTATACTTGTTTAATTAGGTCTCACGCGCAGCCGTGGCTAGTGCGTTACCGTTTTTCACTCTGCCTACTGCTTGCCTGCTGGTGCAAAAATAAAATGAAAGCGGCATTTTTAAAAATAATAATAAAAATAATAATAATAATAAAGTGAAATAGCAAATTGATGTCAAAAGAAGGTCATTGCTGGAAGACTTAGCTGACAGCTTTTGAAGCTGACATTGGAAGACTGGCAAGTTCCAGGGGCCAAAGGATGCTCAGTTAATTGCAACATTAAATAGCAAGTTTTAGCTTGAAAATCCACAAAGGAGGTCTTGCAAAAGACTTGTTAATAGCTGCCAAGGTGATAAACACTAATGAATGAGTTTTCTAAGGGGCATTCAGATTCTTTCCCAGTTTTATCCAAAAGACTTGGGGCATGAGATCTTGGCCGAATTTGTCTGAGAGCCTGTTGAAATTTGATGTAGCATAAAGACTTTGCTATCATAACGTCCTGGCAATAAGAGCAGTTCGACAGTGGAATCTGCTACCTCCACGGAGTGTGGTGGAGTCTCCTTCTTTGGGGGTTTCTAAACATAGGTTGGATGGCCATCTGTCGGGAATGCTTTGATTGCATATTCCTGCATAGCAGAATGGGTGTCATGTGCCAGCTACTCTTTTACTCTCAAGAAAACACACAGGGTTTTCCCACTGTACTCAATGAGGTATTGGAGGCCTAGCTTACAACTGTTGCTGGAGCTAATGATCTATGACACAACTTGGTTATATAGTGATACACACTTTAACACACACATAATTCCCATTGGTAGATTCTCTGGTTCTTCCCCTCTCCCAAGCTTCCCGCGGTTCCCATACTTTCCATACTTTGTTCTAACACATCTCCAGAGTTATTTTTTATCTCTGCTCTTTGTGTATCTACCCTAACCCTGGCCAAATGCCTTGAGGCTGGCTTTTCCCAGCCGTTTCTCTTTGAACCCTTTTCACTAGGAAGAAATGCTTAGACCCTTTCCTTTGATATACGGTACATTGTTACTCACAGTTCTAGCTCAGGTACTCTAAAGCTCATCCGTAGTAAATCACTTATTGATTGCTATCACCTTTAAGTAAACAGAGCTATGCCCTCGTGGCATGGCTGAATACTCTCTTACAACTTTGGTTAGACCTTATCTGGTGTACTGTGCCCGGTTCTGGGCACCTCATTTCAAGAAGGATATCGACAAGCTGGAGCATGTCCAGAGGAGGGCAACCAAAATGGTGAAGGGTCTGGAAGCTATGAAGCCCTCTGAGGAGCAGCTTAGGGAGCTGGGGATGTTTAGTCTACAGAAGAGAAGGTTACGAGGGGACATGGTAGCCCTGTTTAAATATTTGAAGGGATGTCGTGTCGAGGAGGGAACGGGCTTATTTTCTGCTGCTCCAGAGATCAGGACAAGGAGCAATGGATTCAAGCTGCAGGAAAGGAGATTTCACCTCAACTTCAGGAAGAACTTCCTGATAGAGCTGTCTGGCAGTGGAAGATGCTGCTTCAATGGAGTGTGGTGGACTCTCCTTCTTTGGAGGTTTTTAAGCAGAGGCTGGATGGCCGTCTGTCAGGAATGCTTTGATGGGTGTTCCTGCATGGCCGGGCATTGGACTGGAGGCACGCTGTGCTCTCTTCCAACTCTATGATTCTAGGACTATGAATCTGTAACTAACATTCAGATTTTAACCGATGTTAAATATAGAACCATAGTGACTTGTAGCACCTGATACTCACTCAGGACTTATTTTACATCAAGAGCATAAGTTACTACAACAGTGTTTCATACAAATGTAATCCACAGGTGTGCATTATTATGCATGAGCCACACTATCAATTATGTCATGGGGCACAGCTGACATGACAACGGGGTTGGAGTTGATGGCTCTTGTGGTCTCTTCCAACTCTATGATTCTACAATGCTGGTTTGTTTGCTTGTTTGTTTTGTTTTGTTTTGCCCCTGGACACACCACGAGTTGAATATATTGCTAAACGATAAAACTAGAACTCATCTTGAAAGCCAAGTCTACAATTGCTTCAACACACTGACCCAAAAAGGTGGAATCCACAGCTATCTGCCGCGTGTGTCCTTCATCGCCACAGCCCGGAAGAAGTAGCACATCCCAATCAGTGATGCTGATAAAAAATGGATTTCTTGCATAAAACATCTCACAGCGCAGAGGTAATTTTGCTCCTCCTTCAACCCTCGCCCCCTCAACACTGCACCAACTTTTCTCGTTGTTTGAAGGAATACAAAATACCCATTTACACCCGAGTGACTGTATTACTCATGCTCCGTTATGGGTATTATTTAAGCAGAGGGACATGACAAAGTGCTGGGCCGACTTGATTAATGCGTGCCCTGAGGGAAAAACCAGGCATGAGGTGAAGTTAAATACCTTCAACGCGCATTAATCAACACCACGACGCCCGCCAAAATGGTCTCATTGTGGGTAAAAAATGGATTTCCTGTTTCAAAGTAGCATTTTTAATGTTTCACATTAATTTTTTTTTACAGTATGTCGTCATACCACAAGGGGTTACGTCTCCCTCCCTCTGTCCTGGAGAGAGTCATATCATCCCCTCAAAACATTCATCTTCCAGCATCCTGAGGGAAGCGGCTGAACTTTCAGTGGGGTGACGAATGTGGCTAGAGGTGTGACGTCTTCTGAGGTTGCGTCTGGAGCATTTCTGTCCCTGTTTTTTGAAAATAAGTAGGAGGTCCAAGAAGGGGTCAACTTAGTGGCCTCTTGTAAGATACTTCTTAAAGAAGCAATATAAAAGAATAGAAGGAAATAAACTAAGGATCCTTTTCACGGAACTGTGATTTCTTTGCTTCCAAGGAATGTATAAGTCCTGTTGTTGTTGTGTCACCTCAAGACATTTCTGACTTATGGTGCCCCAAGGTGACCCTATGATGGGGTCTTTGAGGCTGAGAGTATGTGATGTGCCCAAAGGTACCTAGTGGGTTTCCGTGGCCAAGCATAGAACTGAACCCTGGTCTTCAGAATTAAAGTCCTACTCTCAAATTACTATATCATGCTGGCTCACTTAAATCCTACTAAATCACTAATCCAGATTGTAGACAGCCAGTGTGATTTGATTGGATTATGAACCTGAAGACCAGGGTTCAGTTTCCCACTCAGCCATGGAAACTCTCTGGGTGACCTTGGGAATGTCACACACTCTCAGCCCCCAGAAAACCCCATGGTAGGTTCACCTTAGGGTCATAATAAGTCAAAAAGGACTTGAAGACACACAACAGAATGAGAGCCAGTGATTTGGGTGTTGGACTATGACCCTGGAGATCAGGGTTGAATCCCTGCTCAGCCATGGAAACCCACTGGGTGAGCTTGGGGGGGTCACATTCTCTCAGCCTCAGAGGAAGGCTGTGGCAAGCCCCTTCTAAAGAAAACCCCATGATAGGTACATCTTAGATTTGCCATAAGTCAGAAATTACTTCGAGGCAAACAGCATCACTAATAAATAGGATGCTGGCTTTTCTGTGTTAGGAAAAGAGCTGGAAATGGCCAGCTAGGTGACATGCGATTGTTGCATTTGTACTGAGGTGAGAACAGCTTGTGGAGTTTTCTGTCTCGTGTGCCAAAATAAAGTGTCCAGCTTTTACTACTACAGTACATTGCTTGACTTGGGGAGGTAGAAGCACCATTTGCTCTTTGCCTTCCGGCCTCTAAAGGTGTCTTAAGCTGATACTGATATACATATATCACTTTGCCATGTATGGATTCAGAGGAGAATTTCGCAAGTTGTCTTGTTCTTCGTGGTGATAAATCCTGACTTGATTCCTTCTGGCATGGTAAAACAAGAAAATGAAACAAAAACATTTCCTTACTGCAAAGCAGTGAGATTTTTCTTGGAGAGGTTCTTGGTTTTGGAGAGAGCTCGTCCATTTGCAAGACCTATTTCTGCAAATTTCTGTGAATATGCAAATTGAATGACTTTAATAAATGTTGCCCTCTTGCATGGGCCATCAAAATGTAGCAGCAGCGGATGGGCTACTGGCATCTTTTGAAGCTGTGAGCCCGTCCATTTGGGGTCATGCTGGAGAGGGCAAGGGTCTACTTTGGCACAGAAAGAGAAAATACATTTCTTCTGAGCTGGGACATTTTGCCCAATTTATAGAAAGCACAATTGTGGGGGGAACTCATTTAAGGTCTCAGTCTTCTGCTGGAGGTTAGACATCTCCTAGGGTGTGGTAGATCTTCAACATGCTTTCATGGCATGTTAAGAGTGCCTCTCTCCAGCTAACTAGCTGTGAACATTTTCCACCTCTTACACTGTTGCAGAGTGCATTAAACCTCTTGTCATGAACCCTGGTAGTAGTGAAATTTCAACACACACACACTTATCAGTACTCTATCCCTAACATGCAAACATGCAAATATGACTTGGGTCATTTCTGCACTACACTGTTATAGTGTTATTATTCCACTTTCACCTTCCTATGGAACCCTGGAGTTTGCAGTTTAGGGAGGAGCATTCAGAATTCTCAGCCAGAGAGCTCTTTGGCCCCAGGAAGCTACAAACCACAGAATTCCACGGGAGGTTGAAAGTGGAATAATAGCGCTATAACAGTGCAGTGTGGAAATGGCTTTGGTAAGGGGAGAAAAGGACCCATCTATCTCTAACATTGCCCTCTTCCAGAAACCATTAGCTGTCTCAATGCAGGATAGTTCAGCTCAATAACTTCTGACATTGCTTCTCCTGAGTTCAAAACTGGCTTAAAAATACACACAGCAGTCGAGTACTTAGCTGTACCAAATTCAATATCTGCATAATAATGAGGAAAAGAATAATAATAGAAAAAAGTCCCATGAAGCTTTGTTAGACAAATGGCACCAAAGTAACAGGCCATCTTTCTTCTCCTTCTAATTTTATTTTTATGAAGATTTATGGAGGCTCAAAAGATCAAAGATTTAATACATAGAAATAAAACAACCTCCCGAGTGGTTGTTTTCTCAGCAGATGCCAGATATGACTATCGTCCCATTCATTCTCTCTGCGTGGAGATCCATACATCGATAACAAGCAGCAGAGCCATTCATAACAGCTTGGTCCTCCAAAGACCGGTGGAGATAAATATAAGGAGCAACCATTTTCAAAAGGAAATGTCTCCTTTTGAAATTTATCCCCTGTGAAAATACTCAGAGACGGCAAAGCAGCAACACTTTCCCCATTAAGGAAATGAAATTGAATTACAGACGCAGGAACAAAAGCATGTCATAAGTGCTGAAGTTGGTTCCGTCATGAAAGCAAGGGTCCCGATGGGTCTCCGGACCCCAACCAGCGGGGGGCTTGGAGTGCAATGAAAGGCGGCTTGGAAAAAGAGTGTCAGAAATAGGTTCAAACTAGAAAATGAAGGATGACACCCAGAGCGGAAAAGGACAGTCTAAGCAAACAGGGGAGAATGACTTTGATTCGTTGATGGCCTATATCCATCTCTTCTCTTCTTGACAGATGATGAGATAATTGGCATGGCAAGGTCATGGTGGCCAAGAACTAAACTGAAATGCTGAGTCAACACATAGGTAAATCTCACTGATTAAATGAGTCTACTTTAGTTGAGACTAATAATAGATTCAGGCTGTAGCCAGGCTTTGGTTTGAGAGCAAGAAACACGGTTTAGTAGTTTGTGTGTTTTTAAGTGTGTGCGCGCGTGAACTTGTGTTCGATATAACGCTAACCATGGATTATCAGGGCGTTAAACTGTATGGGGAGACTACTCAAATACAAAACAAACCCTGATACAGGTCCTTTCTGCACGATGGCACCAACCTGGCAAAGGGGATGTATTGCTGCCAATCTGCGATGCATGCCATCACACGACATCATTGTAGTCCCATCCCGTCACATCCCCAGCCATCGTGACCCCAGGTTTTGTTTGGTTTTGCTTTGTTTTAGGGTGAATGTCTGAATAGGAATCAGAGAAATTTCTAAAACTGTCCGGATCTGTTGACGACTGCCGCACATGGCGAGTTGTGTTACCACCAGTTGTCAGTAAACAACTTTCCAGACTGTCAGTTCTTAGACTGGGCTCTTCCTGGGCAGGAAAGCATACGAGATGGCTTCCTGTGTCCGTGGAGCAACACACATCTACCTTAGCCGAGGTGTGTTATGCTTTTCTGCTCTCATCTTTCCAACTCTTGCTGGTTGCTCACCCCTTACAACCTTAATATTTGGTTTAGCTTCTGATCCTGACAGCTTCATGACATCTGGCTTGTTCTTGAGTCCTTTCTTAAGCTATCTCCAGTTACACATTTGGTGGTTTGATCCCAACTTATGGCTTTCGGGTCCTGGGCTGTTCTATAGCAGACAACACTCAATGCAAACATGTACAAAGTTTGCCGCACCCCCCTGGATTCCTTCAGTTCATTTGCATTCCCTGTCTTAACAAAATGTGTGTCTTCATTGATCATGGCTCCACTGAAGAATGTGCACATCAATAAACTACGGCTGAAAATCAATGATGATGTGATTATAGGGAGGATTATATTGAGATTCTGTGTGTCTCTCTGTGTGTGCGTAAAGTATGCCACATATATGCACATGTCCTTCCCTGTGCAAGAATAAAACTTTGCACAAGAAGAATTTTGGCACTACTACAAATACAAAGCCACCAAGGAGTGTGCGCTTCTCCCCACATGTGCTTTATCAGAGCTTGGAAAGCTACGTTTAAAAAGTAATATATTCTCCTTGCTCATTGCAATGTCTAAAAAAAAAGGTGCTGCCATTACTCATTGCAATATTCTAAAAAAACAACTTATTGTCTTACTCATTGCATTGATTATTACTCTTTTATTGCTTTTTGATGCTTTTCCCTGGAGGGAGTGAAACCTTAGGCTTGGTAAGCAGAATCTTAGACTTCAACAATTCCAGTCAAAAGGTCTCCAAAAATACCCAAAAAGGCTCTTTAAAAAGCAACTTTGAAAGCAACTGGAAAATGTTCAGGAGTTTAAGGAGGAACCTTTACAATTCGCAACCGGGAAGCTCTTTGGCCTCAGTCAACCACAAATCCCAGAATTCCACAGGAGGTTGAAAGTGGAATAATAGCACTATAACAGTATGGTACAGAAATGGCCATAATCTAAGGCCACTAACCAGTGAGATTAAAAACATGTGTGTTTAATGCTACACCTCCCAGTAAGCTCCCAGAAACCAGCAGCCAGCTCAGGTACTGAGTATGCCTCTGCGATCAGTGTAAAAGTAACTTTTTGCAAGTTTTGAAAGAAACCCCAGTTTAGTGAGCCGAGTCAAGTTAAGCCAAACAAGCCATGCCTGCCATGAAATTGTAGGAAAGGGTGAATTAGCGACCAGTTCCCCCATCAGATCACAACACCTTTCTTCATTTGATCGTCTGCAATCCACGTTCTCCATTGAGAACTCCATCAGTTTTGGACAGAGGTTTCCACTTCGCTGGCATGAGCATCACTAATCCTGTAGCTCTCCTGGATTGCCATTGAATGCTCACAGGCAGGTCTTCAAGGTCTACCGGCACCGGGGTGACAGGTCTGAAAATGATGAAGTTAACTCTGGTAATTATGAAATTGGATAGCGCTCGGGTCTGTTCTGCTCTTTATTACATACTATGATTCACCATTTATAGGGCCATAAATCCGTTTGGAAAAGATGTGGTGGCTCCCTGCGGGGGACAGTCTGTGACCATTTGGAAATGAAGCCCAACCTTAAAGGTCTCGTGCTTCTTGTGGGTGAGGGAAGGGAGGAGAGGGGAGAGGTTGCCCCTTGACCTGTTGATGAGGGCTGGCAATTTTTAATGAAGCTCTGAGGATTGGAAGAGGGGGTGCCAAAGCCGGCAAATGCACTTTTGCAGGAGAGAGACATTCAGCAAAGAAAAAGCAAAAAAAAAAAAAAAAAGCAAATAGCTTCTGCACAAAGCCAGGTCTGACATTTAGAAGGGACCGCGGTGCAACAGCAGCATGCAGCCAAAGAGAAAAGCTTGGAACATCTTAGCAAAAGCAGTGGTTAGTCAAAATACATACCCTGTTTTACCATCCTGTCCATATAGGCAGCAAATAGAGGGTGAGAGACCCCAAAGATTTTGAAAATATAAATGGAGTTGACTTGTGGGGTGAGCTTAGTGCCTTTCCACCCTACACTCTTATAGTGCTATTATTCTACCTTCAACATCCAGTGGAATTCTGGGTTTTGTAGTTTACTGAGGCCAAAGAGCTCTCTGGTTGAGAATCCTAAAGGCCCCTCCGTAAACTGCAAAGCCCAGGATTCCACAGGAGGTTGGAAGTGCAATAATAGCACTATAACAGTGTAGTGTGGAATTGGCCAATGTCTTTTAAACTGTAAGCTTTGCAATTGAAAGTCTTTGCAAACCACAGCTTTCAAAGCTGATACATAGTTTGGGAGTTGCTCTGTGCAAGGTTGTTTTGCACAGAGAACAGCATTTTCTCCTCAGGCAAGAGCCTTGCCTTCTCAGAAAATCCTTATTTTTGCAAATCTTGTTTTCTGCCCAGAAAATGCTGAGTCTTGTGTAGACAAATATTGTTTTCTTTGCATAAAAAAAAGGACACAAATTTTGAACAGAAAAATATCCCAAACTGCAAAGATTATCTCCAGCCCAGGATTCTTATCGTTAGAGTTTCCGAACACTTTAGAAACAGCAAAGTCAATTTTTTTTCAATCTTTTTTTTTTAATTTTTTTAAAAAAATCTTTCACTCTCTAACATCAGCTATAGAGCTTGAAGGCGCAAAAGGTCAGTTGCACGGCTCCATTTTAGAGTTTTATGGCTTCATTTGGAACATTTTTCCTCTCCTTCTGAGTGCGGTGTATTATTTGGAACGCCGCTGCAATCCCAGCTGAAAGCCACCCAGAAAAAAAGGGGGGAAAAAAGGCATAAAATTTATAAAAAGCCACTTTCAAAAGAAAGCAATTTACCTTTCAGTGCTAGCATATAGATTAGTGTCTGGTTATTATGCCCATATTTTAAAATCTCTTTCTGCGCCCAGGTCGGGTCCACCACAATGATGCGGTTAAAGTTCTCCTGAGTCATCCTTTTAAGCTTTTCCCCTTCTCTTTGCTGCCACCTGTTCGCGGTTCCCCCGGCCCGCCAGCTCCATCCTCCCTTTAATTGAACAAAGTGGACTTAATTTGAATTAAACTGTCAAGAAATCTTCCACTTAAATTGATTTATCTGCTTCTTCGGCTGAAATGGATTCATTTCTGCACAATGTATAAGAAGCGTCTGTTGATGGATTGCATCTCGTGGAATGGAAACATTTTTTAATGCAACTCCATTAAATTCTACTCAGGTATGAAGTTGGGGTGGGGGAGAAGAAAGCGAAGAGATGAGAACGGAGGGAACAGAACATTTTGGGGGCGGCAGTAGAACGGCGGCAGATGAGGAACCTTCAGACATAGATTCTGGCTGTCAAAAGGGGGAAAAAGTCATTTTTAGAGTAGAGCAAATCGAAGACATATGGAGCGACTGTGAATTTCTCTCTCTCTTTCTTAATTTCCAGCATGACTCACTTTGCTGCGTGTAAAACATGCTGCTCATTTTGACCCTCTGTGTCATCCTTCCTAAAATTTCCCTTTCTAGGGCTGGTTAGGTCAACGTGAAAGAGGCCTCGTTTTAAAAACAAGCAATGGAGACAGGCCATGTCCACACTTACGCTGTGATAGTGCTATTATTCCACTTTCAACTTCCAATGGAATCCTGGGGTTTGCAGTTTAGGGAGGGACACTGAGAATTCTCAGCTGGAGAGCTCTTTGGCCTCAGTAAACTGCAAATCCCAGAATTCCATAAGATGTTGAAAGTGGAATAATAGCACTATAACAGTGTAGTGCGGAAATGTTCTTAGAAGCTCTCTGTATGTTGCCGTGGCTGTCCCATTGCTGGAGTGGGGAGGGAAGGGGAAAGTGACCAGGAATTACCCATGCACAGTTGTTGTTGTTGTTATCATCATCATCATTTTTATTTTTACCCTGCCTTTTTTCCCAGCTTGGGACTCAAAGTGGCCTACATTTCAAAAGTTAAAACTCACAGAATACAAAAGTTAAAATGTAATTGAACAATGTTAAAATGCATAATACATAATAAAATGCATAATACATAATATAGGGTTCGATTTCCCTGCTTGACCATGGAAACCCATTGGGTGACCTCGGGTGCATCACACACTCTCAGCCCCGAGAAAACCCCATGTTAGCTTAGTCTTAGGATCACCATAAGTCAGAAACGACACGAAGGCACACAACAGAACATATCCCACACTCAACAGGGATGGGAGCGTCCTTAATCCTGAGTCTGATCACCTACCCCGCACATTGCACAGCCAAAATTTAGTTCCCTCCTCATCCATCCAGTCTTTGTGATGCCTGCTTTAATTCTTAAGTTCTTTGGCTGGAAGAACACAAAGGCACCATCTAGGGTCTTTCTGGCAACCTTGGCTTCCTTGTTCTTTCTCCCTCAAGCTGGGCAGGTCAGCCTCAACCCCTTTGGAAACCAGCATCAACCCATGGATAAGTTGACCCAGGTTTCCAGGGTGAATTTTTAGACTAAAATTTCTAGACTTATAGTCGAGTATATATAGTACATTAAGATTCTTTTGCAGGAGAGGGTTCACGTCTTCTCTCTTATTAGATTTTGACTTGTTTTATTGGCTCTGTTGTTTTGGTCCTCTTTTTCAGAACGATTACTTATTTCTCACTTATTTTATTTGAAACTGACAGAACTCCTTGGAATGTTTCCTTCCCCCTCCCCTCTTTAAATTCACATTTATTATTCAGTACCGTTACTATTAACATCATGCATAAAAATTTTTAATTTTGTAATTTGGAATGCATAATACTGAATGTCAAGGTGCTTAGGAAATGCTAGGCATCTGGATGGCGGTTGTTTATTCCAATCTCCCAGGTGCACAGTGTATGGCTTTGAATGATCTATAAATATTTTCCTTTTGGTACTAATCAATTGGCGGGGAGGATTGGGTGGGAGAGTTTTTTCACAAGATCCTACACCACAGTCTATGTTTTGTAACTTTATGAATCTGTAGCTGCAGTTGGCTGTCCATATTTGCAGGTTTAACTTATACGGATTTGATTATTTGTGAGTTTCTCCAACGCCCTGCTCCCCGACTTCAAGAGCTTCTTTTTTGGAGAAACTTTCCCTCTTGGTATCTCTGATCAGCCATGAACCCCATTAAAAACCAATCTCTGGTCCTCCTCCTTCTCCACGAGTTGCTGCCTGACCAGCTAAGGATGTCTCACAGCATGATTTCTCAGCACCACAAACCCTCTTCAGATGCCCCTTACATCCAAAGAACGAGATGGGAGAGAGAGAGAAGTCTAGGGCCATCATGCCAACCCACCCCCTTTCCTTTGCCTTCCTCTGAGATGGTTTGGACCCTAGGTGCCTGCTTTCCCCACCATGCCTCAGCCTTCTCTCTGTGTGTTTATGTCCCCAAGAGAATTCCTGCCAGAAATTTAAGCTACACTGAGGACATGTTGGACTGAAGTCAGTGACTGTGGCAGCTTGCAGTTTCCATGCCAAGGGTAATAATGAGTCCACTCTGGCTTCTATTTTGGAGATCCGATTCAGCACCCTGGAGAGCTCCTTCAAAGTTCAGGCTAGAACTCAGAGCCAATTCCTTATCCGACTGACCTAAGAGCCATCAGCAGCCACTTCCTTGCAAGCTAGACAAAGCCACAAGTACGGTAAAACAGTTTCTTTGCTTATGGAAAATTGGGCAGGCATCAGAAGAAGAAAAAACTCTGCTGTGTTTCTCCATTCATTTTCATTCTGAACATTTCATTTTCCTTGTTTCCTGTTCATTTGAGGAGTGTTCATTTCATTTTATGTTCATTGGAATGTATGATCCGGGCGGTCTATGGAACAAAAAAGGAGGAAATATGTATACTGCCGCTCTCAGAAAGCTTCTCTTCCAAAGTACAAACATTGATTACGGGGCTGGAGAATGTGACTGTTTGGAGCGAGTGGTGTCCTTTTGGAGAAATCTGATGCCAGATATCAGCAAGTCACTGCCCGATTGGGGCAGACACCCCATTTTGCCTTTATCAGGGGAAATGCTTTCCTTAGCATGCCTCCATAATGAGATTTTCTGAGCCAAGCAAGAGAAACAGATGAAAAGATTAAACAACCATATTTGTATAGCCTGACACCGATGGTTGGCAGTAAACAAAAAAACAGAATGGGGAGATCACAGTAGACTTTGAAGATTTTTTTCCCCCTTACCATCACAAGCAAAATTATTATAAGAACCAGGGGGTTCATACCTGGAATGCTAACATAAAAACACATCAAGCTGTGACTCAGTAACCAGAACTCAGAATGCATTGTGGAAGCTTATAATCTATGGCTGAGATCAAGGATTCCGTTGCTGCCTGGATTTCATAACTGTATGAATCTTTAAATTGTGGTTGTTGTGTGTTCCTTCAAGTTGTTTCTGACAACTAAGGTGAACCTCTCAAGGGGTTATCTGTGGTTGAGATTGTCTGACACACTTAAGGCAGGTTTCCATGACTGAGCAGGGAATCTCCAAGGTTATGGTCCAAGGCTCAAAACCACTACACCATGTTGGATCCAATCCATAAATATACTGAAGAAATGCAATAAAGCCGTGGTAGTGAATTGTCAAGAGGTGCATCTGGACCCCAAAGAGAAGTCCCATTGGGCACTTCTCATGGTCATCAGGCATTTCTGATGTGCACTGAACATTTCTGATGAGCATCCAATGTGCCTCTTGTGCTCTGGCATTACCTAACTGGTGTCTGGAAGAATATTAGGGAGGGCCTAAATGAGAACCTGCACCCATTGTGCACTGGGCCAGAGCATGCCCAGTACTGCACCATTGCCCCAAGGATGCCCATACGTAGCAATATCACAGCATGTCCTAGAAGAACATGGATCTTGCAAAGATTTGCTAGTGCCAGGTGTCTGGCATCCCCAGTGTAGGTGGGACAGCTGTCCAAGGTATGTATCCTGTCCAGAAAGCCATCCACAGTTTACAGTCCTCCAACAGAATCTATAATAGCAGCCACAGACAGAGGTTACGAAACTTATCAATCAGTGGAACCAGCTGCAGATCTCAGGAATGCCAGCTTATTGTTTCATTGTGCACCATGGAAAGTGCACCAAGGCTGTTCCTGCAATTCCAGAGAATTAAGTGGCACATTGAATGTACTGGCTGATATTTGCACACCATCCAAGGATCCAGATCCATGTAAAACAGTTAGACTTGCAGAAGTCCCCTTGTAAAACTGAATACACAATGATCAACAAGGTACAACTGCAAGCACATAAGTGAACTTCATGTGTGTGTATGACAACAAGAGGATTCCAACTTTTGTCATCTTCAGTTACATTTCCTTTTGTCTTTTCTCTTCCAGGAATCAGCCGTCCGCTCATTCCTGAATGTTTATTCAGTAATCTTCCCTGATAACTAATGTGCCCTAATGCAGAGCTGTTCTGTTTTATTGGCGTGATAGCATTAGGAGTGGAGGTGAAATTCATTTGGTTTGCATGCTAATAGGAACTGACCTAATTCCCACTTGCAAAAGTAATACATAAACAGGAACTCATTCTTTGCACTTCCCCAACATTTACCAGGCAGCTGTTCTCTAGTACAACAAATGTGTAGAAAACTGTAGGTATTATTAGAAATGGCAGACAAAAACCCACGCAAATGACATAAAACACAGAATCTATTAGAGTAAACTGCTCACCCCAAAATGAGTATATTAGGGAAGAAATGCATGCAAAAATGGGTATGAATTTTCATGTGCTCTAAAATATGTACATGTTTGGGGGAATGAAATTCTACTTTGAGACAGGAATTGGATGGAATGGGTTTGTTCTTACAAAAAAAAATGTAGAAAGTGAAATAGATTTAACTGTCACTTGTTATGATACAATGAAGCTGCAAAGGCAGGAGAAATAACATTGCTTGTTTCCTCTTCAAAATGCGATTAGTATGTCCTTTTGAAGGAGGTTCCTACTTGAAGGTATCTACCAATACTTTGCATATCCTGTTGTAATTGTCCTAATTTGTTAGGGAGGGTCCCAATAAATCCCTTGTCATCCCACTTTTTCACTGCTTTTAAAATGTCTCTGTTTCTTTCAGGTTCTCCCACTTTCCCCCTTTGGCCCCAGCTTGCTTCAGTTGCTGTAAACTGAGATGCCAGCCATTATTTTTTATCTCCTCTGTTAAATATTAATGGTGTTCTGGATTTTTTTTTTAATACAAAGGTGCATTTTATTTGCAAATGTGCTGACCTGGACCATGCTTCTCAGAATTAATTTTGCCTCTTCCCACCCATCCGCACAGAGGACAGCTCGAGACAGATAGCAATGTCCTAACAAAGCACGGTTATCTTTCTCTTCTCCTTGCTAGGCTCCACTCTCTACATCTCTACACCAAAGGCCCTAGATTGTATTTACAGCTTGTACTGAAAGCTTGTTGCATTATTACTGCAATCTTTTTCTTCTTCTTTTTCCCCCTTCTCCCCCCTCCTGCACTCCCCCCCCCCTTTGCTTTGTACAAATAATGTGTCAACCTCCCCACGCATCCCAGGTTGTTGTTAATCCCGTAAAACAAGGTGCTTTAACAAAGGCCCTCGTACGTTCCTGACATTTTGGATATTTGTAATTTTGAGGAAATATTTGCATAGGCGGCTAAAGCAAAGCTTTCATGCTGAATGACAGATCAGAGGTAATTGGAATACATCAGCAAAGCGTGGGTTCTGCCATTTGTTGGCGGGGAGGAACGACCACCGTGGAAGACTTTATACAGCAGCAACAAGAACAACAGACAAAGCTAAGAGTAGAAGGCTTTTTGAAATGGACTCCAGCACAGCAATCATGGATCAGAACCTGGTTTGTTTCCTTGTGTTGCCAAAGCAGCATTGCGGTCTGCTGGGAAACAGCTCAAGGTTGTGGGGAAAGAGTTGCCCAGGTGGTGCCGATGAGCATGGATGTGCACAGCAAGTGATGCATGTCTGTACTTGATAGTGCATTGGAGTCTTGGTTCACCCGTGAAGAGGAATTCCTTTCCCCAACCCCTCCAGGAGGAATAGAAGGCCATGCTGGTAAACCAAGGATCTAGCTTTATTGAGAGAAATGTATTTCTGTCCCACACTCCAAAAGAATTTGAACAGAACAGAGGCCCTGAGCTTAGCCCTCCAACACTCTAATGTAGGATCTTAAAAAGTTCCCAAGTCACTCGTGCACTGCTCATGTGTCAAGGTAACTTCTCATTTAACCAACAGTACCACTGTGGTGTAGGGGTTTGAGCACTGAACTGCAACCTTGGAGACCAGGTTAAATTGCCCACTCAGCCATGGAATCCCACAGGGTGACCTGAGGCATGCCATATACTTTCAACAACAGAAAACCCTGTGATAGGTGTGCCTTAGGGCTGCCGTAAGTTGGAAAGGACTTGAAGACACACAACAACAACAAGTTAGGCGATGTTTAGATTATCTAACAGGCTGGGGGCCACATATGCTTTTCCCATCCCTTTCTTACATGGAAGTAACTTATATGTTACACAGCCGGTTGGGTGGGTGGAGGGAACTTGCTGGTGGAAGGGTTCATCTGTGGCCCCTGGTTTATATCTTGCTTCACACCTCTGAGGAGTCCACTGGCCTGGCTAAAGAGTGGAAGAAGCAAAGCAGAAGAGGTTAGGAGAGAAACATTGGGGAGCAGATGGTCTTATTGTTGAGATTTCTCCATGTTCTGGCTGAAAACGAGTATTTCTCTGTAGCATTCTCCCTACATTTGAACATCCCAAAGTGTTCCAGAGCAATTATTCTACATAGAAAAAGACATTGATTTTGGCACACTAGCATCCTATTTTCTGTTTAGAAAAAAGATCCCATACAGGAAACAATGTTTTCTGTACAGAAAACAAGGCCTCTTGATGAACTGTAATTCTGCACCAGGAGGAAAAAAATGTTTTTCTATTTAGAATAATTTCTCTACAATGCTTTGGAACATTTGAATATGAGGAGGAAATTGTCCAAGATTCTCTCTTGCCTTACTTTTCTTCTCAGCAGAGCTTCCAGACTGTTTCTCAACCTAGGAATGAATAGTAACAAATATTCCTTCCACCCCTACTCCGTATGTGCATTTGCATCCCTCAAATGCAATGCAGGAGCTCAACCATTACTTTAAACTTCTCCAGCTAATTGTTTTAAAATTCTCCTACTGGACTGAGAAGTGGTTGAGATCAGGTATATATTTGTCTATGTATTTTCATGTCTTTTACTGACTTCTGTATCATTTGTATCTGTGCTACTCAAAATGGTGGTCCATGGACCCACATGCCAGTCCATGAACCATCTGCTGATGGTTTGAGTTTCCAGAAAAACATGGAAATATAGTAATAATAGTAATGGAAAGGTAGTAATAATTTGACACATATATGGTACTGGCACCTGGCACACTGGGGGAAAAAAAATTACAGGCCTCCCACATCAGAAAGCTAGAGCAATCTATATCTCTGTCTAGATGTCTGTCTTTCTATCTACCTATCTATCTGCTCAAACACCACAGGAATGAAATAGAATAGACTTTAAAGGAAAGTCAAAAAAAGTGGAATGAATCCCAGATTAGACTCTAAGCTTCTGAACGTAGAGATAATGGCTCTGATTGGATTTGTATGTTTCCGATGCTAAGAGCTCAGAGGCACTAAACTTGACATAGACATATGGACTTGGTGAGTGATTTCTAGATAAGAGTTTGGGATGTTACTTTTAAAAGTAGTTGATTAAAGGGATATGTCCAACCCTTCCTGAAAGAAATACTCAGTTACTATTAGAGTGGCAAGCCTGAAACAAGTTTTTCTTTGCTTGATGCTAGAAGTCAACTCAGTTAGTTATTTGTAAGTTACTTTGAAATATTTCTGAATGCTAGAAGTTCTTGTGGTAGAAACCACATTCTTCTTCCATCCATTCAATGGTTGTCTCAACATCCACAACAGAGCAGGAATCAGCAAAGAGGGAGTGGGGAATTCAGGAAATGAAAATGCTGCTGATCTGGGCTCTGAGACGGAGGAAAAAGAGGGTACACTCAGTCTGAATGCACCCTCATTTCTTCCTCCCTGCAAGCTGAAACTCATTGCTCCTTCCTCCAATTTACCTCCCATTAGTAGCTGTACACCCCCACATTTGATATAAATCATGCACCGCTGTGGCTGAAGGCCACGCTGGATAAGAGGCACGTTGACTGAATAAGCAGGTCAAGACCCCCCCAGACACTGTCAGGTCATAGGCAAGACAGTTATCAAAAGCTTTCAAGGACTAACAAACTTCCAGGTAGCCATCACTGAGACAGAGTCTCCAATGTTCACATGGAGATGTTGATAGGTATATTCCTGTCACCTCTTCCCTTTAACACCTATTCCTGTATCTCCCTTCCTGCCCAAATGGTATAAGGCCATCGAACCAGTTATTAATTCTTTGCCACCTATATGCTAAAACCATCAACTTATTCCGAACACCATTGTATCTGTTGCAAACTCCATTACTCACCCAGCCAGAGATCCATTTACATCCATGCTTTCAAGGCAAAATTGGGTTTAAAAACCCTAATTTTTGAGCAGTTAGATGCAGTATTTTTGCTTGCTGAACATCACTATGTCACTTTGAATCCCGATTGTACTGCCCTTAGATGTAAGTCTAAGTCACGTCGCTGTTTCTCCACTAGATTGATAATTATCATCCAAACCCTGAGACTTCACTATCAACCTGTCCTCTCTTTCCTTCAGCTAGCTCTTGTGTGAGTGTGTGTCTATTTGAATTTTTTGTGCATGATTCAATTCTCCTCAATAAATACTATTTAGTTTATTTTTTGAGTCTCCGGCTAGTTTTTCTGTAATGACGCTGTAAACATTGGTGGAAAGATCTCACCAGGTTACCCTACCTCTTGCAGTCCTCATAATCAGAAGTAATTAATTCCCCATTTTTGCACAGAGGTGCGGGTACCACTGGAGGATCTCAAGGGTTCCCCATCTTTTGGGGTAATACCCCTGTCCTTATTGTTAAGCAGCAACAGTGACCTACTTGGGACTTGTCAGCTGCCCAAGAACTATAACTGCTTGGTGTAGGATCTCAGCCAATATTGGTCAAACAGCTTTGTCTTTGTGGAGAAAGTCTCTCCTCATTCATAAAAGACTGGCCTTGTTTTGGAGATTTTTTTTTTATTCTTTTCTCTGTAGCATTTTGTCAGAAAGAAAAAAAAAAGTGAGCAAAGCATTTGGTTCAAGACTAGGAGTGTTGGAAAGAGCCAGGAAACGGAGATAGCAGGAAAGAGGGATGAGTCCTCCAGGGAGAGCAAAGCCAAACAAAAGGCGTGTCAGCCTTTTGAGCGGCTGCATATGGAATAAGGTGTTATCCAGGAGTACACGGTATCTTTTCCCACGCTTAATTAACCTCTTTCGCCTTTGTGCTGTTTCAGGAACAAGCAGTCCTTGGTGTTGTATCAAGGGCATAATTAGCACAGGCTGAACAAGCCTCGCAAGTTGTACGCTTTCAAGATGGACATGAAGAGGAGCCAGAAATCCAGCCAAGACAATGAGAACCTCTCAGAACTGGGCAGGTTCAGACGGTGTGTTCATAAAACACACAGACACAAAATGGCAACCTGGGCGGCCTCTGCCTTGTTCGTTTCTCCTTTCTGCACATCTTCTCTCATTCACTGTGAAGCATAAATATACATAAATCCACAATCCACTAGAGGATGGAGAGGGAAATCTAAAGTTTTCTCAAAGTTGGGAGAATTTGTGAAAGTTTGAGTGTGTTTTTCAATGCTTTCTGTTAAAGATTTTGAGACTACTTTGAAAAACGCACCAAGAAGGGGTTGCTTTTTTCTGCAAAAGAAAAGAAAACTCTGCAGTTCTGGAGGAAGCAGAGGCAGTGAGAAATAGCTGGGAGTTGCTAGAAGGTCACACACCGTACGGTGTAGGGCTCCTATAAGGTTCTGATGGGAAATGGGGGGATAAGCTGCCTTGTTGAAGTGCCTGCTGTTTTGCATCCACTTAAATGCCACTTGCCATCTTCTGTGAGGCCCGGTTGGCATCTCATTTAAAATGACAGAGAAGATTCAAAAGAGAAGGAGATTATCTTTTCTGTGTGGTCTGTTTACTTGCTGAAAACAACATCTCATGTGAGTCTTTCCCACACAGAGTTCAAGGTGGTTGACTAAAATAATAAGATACAATTAAATAAAACCCAGAGATACATGAAAAAGGACGGGGACCAAGAAACACCAACATGAAAACAATTCAGAGGTTAATCCTATGGTCCCTGGAACTACACATCAGTATGAAATTGTAGGATATAGCCATTTTCCCCTCCATAGTTGAAGAGAAAGGTCTGCGGACAGAGAAACAGCCAGAATGGAAGCCGGTGGTTTCCATGCTGTAGAGTGGAGACTTTAAATACACCATCCAAGGTGATTTTCTTGGCAAATCTTGCCAAGAAAACCCTGAGACAGATTTGCCTTCGGGTGACTGTAAGTCAAAAATGCCTTGAAGGCATGCAACAAAAAGAAAACCCTATGAAAGGCAAAGAGTTGTCACCCATCGACAGGAAACTTTAAAAGAGTAAAGGTAATAGGGTAAAGCTCCATGTGCGCAGTTACACATTAATTGTGCTATGCAGACCTTGTGTTGAATGGCAACCTTTTGCAACCAAACCAAGACATCAAAGGGGTGTGTGTGTGCATGAAAAGAAACTGTACGTGCATATCAGTGGATAGCTACAGGAGGATAAAATGAGCTAATTGCTCCCCCAATACAAATTCTGCTCTCTAGGATGATTTTTTTTTCTCCTCTCCCCAAATGTATAGCATTGCAGAGAGGGAAACACCGCAAATCATTCACACCTAGAGCTCTTATCTATTCTGTGTTTGCATTCCCTTGGTAACTTTACCTACCCTTTTCCTTTGGATGCTGAAACTCCATTGCTGAAGGCTCAGCCTGTCTTTTAAGTCACTGCGATGCCGTACATTTGGGGACTGAAAGAATATTTCATTGATGGGGACAGAATTCTTTTTGGGGAAGGACAGTGCCTTTATTTTTCCCCTTCTAGCTATACCACTGTCAAAAATCCATGTGCCATGTGATTTAATGCATAACGCACACATACACCCATGCATACTGTACATGATGTGCAGTGGTCCTGCATGTGGAGATTCCCTTCTACAACCTTGAACTAAATATGACTCTTCCACTTCTGATAAACATACTCAATCCCTTCCGGGGGAACGTACTTCCGGGTAAGACACCAACAGAATGCTGGACATAGTCGCTGATGTTTAAGATCAGCCATGCTGGCAGAAGCTGGAGAACCACAGTCCAAAACACGTGGAGGGCACTGGACAGCAAAAGACTGATTATATTTGCATCACACACACACACACACACACACACACAGAGTTCTTAAAAGCTTATGTTTCAGAGAAAACGCTGCGGCCATTCCAGATGCAAGCACTAAATCATCCAGTCTCTTTTCCTAGACATGTGCTGAAGAAGGAAAGCCGGTGATGAATGAGTCTGTCTGTATTTACATTGAGAGCGGAACAGCTGTGAGAATCTCCTAGCACCACAAGTATCCCTTGCAAACGCCTCTCTTTCTCTCCTTCTAGGCCGCTGCTTGGTGACAGTGATGGATGGTCTGCGCTTTTACAGAACCACCTAGTGGTGTGAACTTGGTGTGATGAAGAACAAATCTCCCTTCCCCGCAGGCTGTGGCAGAGATAGTGCTCTCTGTCCTGTCTTAGCCAAGCTGCTGTGAGCCATTCAGTCAGAAGGGTGCCAAGATGCAGGACTACTAACAATGGTGCTGTCCCTGATTTTCTGATGTCACAGAAACTAGCCAATCAGTGCTATGCAGTGTGTGACAAATGGGGCGGATCGATTTCCTCTAAAAACCAATGTGGATCTCTCAAGTATTGAAATATGTTGTTGTTGCCATTGTTGCCATTTCTGACTTATTGCAACCCTATATGAACCTATATGGGGGTTTCTGGGGCTGAAAGTGTGTGATGCCCTCGAGGTCCCCCAGTGAGTTTACAAAGCCACGTAAGGAATCAAACCCTGGTCTCCAGGATTGTAGTCCAAAGCTCAAACCATGCTGGAATTATACAAGATGGAAATCAGAGCTAAGCAGGGTTTTTCAGACATCACCTCCACTCCAGTGCAGTTATTTATTGGCTGAAAAATCTAGGGGGAGAATGTTAGAGAATCATCCATCCAAGTCACTATAATTGGATGCACAGCAGTGGATGACATATAGTTCCAAGTGGCAGACATTTTAAAGATAGAGAAGCCCTGTCCCCTATTCAGTCTGGCAACTCTAACGTGTCCTGAGTCTGCAACCTGCAGGCTATTTGCCAAGTGGATGACATTGGTGCTGTGTGTCCAGTTATAGGAACCTAGCTGGACATCTCTCTGCCACCACTGCCCTCTCTCCACCAGCCAGTCAACGCCTATAATTGAAGGGGATGCTGCAGCTGATAGGTGGATTTGGAGAAGACAGATGTGGTATAGACAGTCATTTTGATGTTGGGTTAGTGCTGCACTAGGACTCTAGGATATCGGGGTTCAAATCTCCACTTGGGTATGATTTCAGAAGATCTCAGCCTCAGATCAAGTCAATGGCAAACCCTCTTTGAACAAATCTTGCCAAGAGAATCACATGATAGGTTTGCCTGGGGGTCACCACAAATCAGAAATGACTTGAAGGCACAAAACGCATGCTGTCTGGTAGAACTTCACATCTTCCTGCTCCAGGATCTGTTAGAGACAAAGGATCTCTGTTCTATATTTAACCTGGCAGCCCTATTCTAAGTTAAACCCCCAAGTAATGAAGAAATTGGTGCAGAAATCTAGAGTATGTGCTCCAGGAAGGGAGGGCTCCTCCCCACTTTGAAGCTCCTTTTGTCTGGTCTTTGTTGATGCTTTTAACTCGAGCGGTGCCTTTGAAGCACCTTGTCTGCTTTCTTCCCCAACTGTGTTGACAGCAGAAGAAAACGCACATCAGAAATGAAATTTCTTTATTTCGACATCGGGAGTAAACAAGATGTCAGCGGTTTTGTGAAAGTAAAGGAGAATGGAGACGAGGAGGGGAACAATACGCCAGAGGAGAATGATGAAGGATTGAGGGTGATCGTGTTTTCAAAGAAGAAGTGACGGTGGAAGCCCAGAAGGTTAACTTCTCAAGGCAATGGGAGAAGTCCAAAAGGATGTCAAAAAACATTTCAGATCCCTTGATGATGGTCATAACACCAAGCATGAGACGGTAGACTCAACTTCAAACTTCTCACCTGTTCTTCAGAAGGAAAAGAAATATAGATAGACAGATAGATAGACAGACAGGTAGATAGATAGATAGATAGATAGATAGATAGATAGATAGTTAGATTCAGCTGCAGAAATATATTTGAACCAATTGCTGAGAATTGTATATCTTTCATCAAAAGTGGTTGTCCAAGTTGTGGTGGGTCTTCTCGTGACCTTGGACTACTTTGACCATAACCTGTAGCTCCCAGAAGAGGCAAGATACAGGGATCGTCCTCAAATAAGGATTCTGAATTTTCTGTGGATTTTTCTGCAGTTCCCACACTTCTAGCATTACAGAGATTGAGACACTGACAATCACTCACAACTAGAATTCTCATAGCTCCTGTGTTTTTATTTCCTTTGTGACCAAGAGGAGTCAGGTGAAGACAAAATATTTGTCCATCTCTATTATTGAGTAAGATGGAGTCGATAGTAGAGAAGATAGGGAATATCGGACCATGACCTGAATAAATGGGGAGTGGATCCAATTAGAAAGATGTGGAGATTCACGTTTGGTCCACAGGCCCCATCCGCACAACAGGGAGTTCATATAACCAGGTTTATAAAAGGTGAAGATGGTGGAAATGGTGTAGAAAGGATGCTACTATGACCGCATCGATGGTCAAACAGTTTTCTCTGAAATTACATTGGGATCTATTCCAAGCAGCGAAAGTCCCTTTGAAAACCAAGATGGGAGAGAGTCAAAGCAAATCTGGGAAAAGGAAAAAGCCTCTTTCTCACCAAAGTTTTCTCCTGATTCTGTATTCCTTCTTTCTCTCTGTGAAGTGATCAAGCATCTTCCTTTCTCCTTTCTAGTCACACACACAGCCCCTTTGGTTAATTCTCTCCTTTCTGAGATTGGAGATTAGATACGGGCAGGATTTATGGCAAGTGAAAATTAAAATAAATATATAAATAAATGGGGGAGGAAAAGGAGGGGGAAAAAAGATCCGCTCCTATCGAGGATTCGAATAATGAAATATCCCACCCTGGAAATTCTTTTAATGCCACTTACAGGAGGTACAATCTCACTTACATGCCAAGGCAAGTGACAGCGGTTAGAAAATCAACCTGAGTAATAAGGGTCTGAAGAGGAAAGAAATCAGGTGAGGGTGAAAGGAGCAGCAGGGAAGAGATAGATGGAGAAAACATAGAATAAGAGCCAAAGAAACGAAGTGAAGAGGCAGCTGAGAAAGAGAAGTGAGTTTTCTTCCCATTTACAGTTTTCAAGAGAGCCTCCGTGGAGTAGTGGTTTGAGTGTTGGGTGATGACCCTGGAGACCAGGGTTTGATTCCCTTCTTGGGTAACCTTGGGCATGTCACACATTCTCAGCCCCCAGAAAACCCTACTATATGATCTCCTCAGGGTCACCAGAAGTCAGAAATGACTTGAAGGCACACAACAAACAAACAGTTTTCATGGCTGCTGTAGAGGAACTCCAGGAGAACATCTTTGGGTTGTTGTTTCTCCAGGATGGAAATTCTGAACAAACATAAAGAACAAATAAAGAGTTGGAGGGTGTTACGGTAATTCATTCTAGAGCTGAGGAACCTTGTGTTTTCCCTTTTGATGGCAATAGGGTTCTTACCCTTTAGCAGTGCAGTGGTTTGAGAGTTGGGCGATGACCCTGGAAACCAGCGTTCCATTTCCTTCTTGGCCATGGAAACCCATTGGGTGACCTTGGGCACATCACACACTCTCAGCCCCAGAAAACCCCATGCTTTGTTCTCCTTAAGGTCCCCATAAGTCAGAAATGATCTAGCATTGATCCAGCAATTCATATAAGAGATCTCTGAGGTCCATTCCAACTCATTCATTCTATGATTTCATGATCTTGTTCAAGTGACTTGGTAACAGGATGGCCAAATGAAAGTCAGAGAGCTAGCAAGACATCTTCCTCCCCTAGCTTCATAAAGCCACATTTCCTGCAATCCAAAATCTCTTATGATGCTGCCACACTTGGTAATGGTGCTTATGGATTGTCTCAGTGGCTCTCATTATGCAGTTTGATGCTGCATAAAATTGCCATTGGAAAAGAAGGGAGTGAAGAAAAGCCCCGCAGATGTATAAATAATTCACAGAGGCGAGAGTGGGACAGAACAGAGATCCCATTTCCTCTCTTTCCTCAGCTTTGTTTCCTGCTTGTTAATGTGGGGTGAATTGCAGGGGAAGCCAAAGGCAGCCCATGCCACAATTAAGGTCTGGAGGTGAAGAACAGCTGAGTTTTAGCTCCACCAAGACATCTCGATGGGTGGGAGAAGGGACCTGACAGAAGGGAGAAGCTCACTTTTTCACCTGGCGCACAGCACTCTGCGAAGGCACCTGCCCGAACTCAGTCAAATTGGCCATGAATTATTAATAGCTCATTTGCATACTCTCTTTTTGTCTACTGTGAGTGACTTTCCCCGCTGCAGTGGGAAAAGGCATGGAGTGAAAGGATTTGTGAATGATGTACATGGACAAATGCTGGTACACAATGAATCAGTTGTATCCAGCTGTTGTTATCCAGCTGTAGGATAGGTCGGCTTGAACCCAAACCTTCATAATCTCAGTTACTTGCTGTCAAGATAAATCACACCCTGCATTATGTCGAACATAAGCTTACTAACATTCTTCATGGATGCACTCACAAACCCTTTTCCTTCTTAGTTTCCCTGATCATCTGTCCTGTGATGATCATTTTGGGTGCTACTGATGGTAGAGCACATATTCTTAAGTAATATTCATAATTGGCTGCCTCCATAGCCACATGCCTAAAGAGGGTGGGAGAATGCAGGAAGCTGGTGTGATATATCAACAAAGGTCTCCTAGCTATTTTTGTCTCTAGCAGGAATGTACCTTTTTGTAAAGTTAGAGGGTTTTCATTGCCCAGCCCAGCCCAAGTCAAGCAAAAACATTCCACTCACAATGATATATTGTTGGAGTCTTTTTCAATAAAATGAAAAATGGATGGAGGTGGGGTGAGGAAGGTCCAATCCACTGAGGTCCAGACAGGGTTGGATTATCGGTGGTTCAGCTGGTGCGATTGATCCAGATCTCACATAGAATGGTATTTGTTGCTTCCTGTTCTTCTCCAGTCACTCCCTGAATCTCCTGATGTTTCCACCATCATCAATATTTTGCAAGTCATGTGAATAATTGAGTAAAAATGCACAAGACTGCTAGTCTCACTGAAGTGGTAGGGTTGAAAATAAGTTCACATGCGATTATTTCTTTTTCCTGTTGCCTGTTGTATTTTGTACTCTCTTCATTACCTCTTCATTAATTAACTGAGTTCCGTGTCCCCACATGTCCAGAACAGAACAGACCACAGATTAATAAGCAGGACCCCTGTTTTGAGGATGGCTCCTCAGCCCCAAGTACCTTAATTTGAGTCAAAGAAGGTGTGTGCAGCCTCCAGACCTCTGGAAATTGCTCACCTCAAGTTACTGTGCTTGCAGTTCCCATCTGCACGTCCGTGTGTGCAGCTGTGAAACATGCAATTTTGCAAGTTGTGCAATTGTACAAATGCAAAATTGTAATGTGTGCATGTGGCTGTTTTTTCCCCCCCAGAGAGAGAGAGGAGAGAAGAAAAGAAAAGAGAACCTTGGTTCAGAATAGCAAGGGCATTGCAGTATTCCTAAGACATTCCATGGGAAAACCAAGAGGAAACCTCTGGAGAAATAAAGGAGTAGTTTTAATGTCTGCCTAGCATGCAATGTTGAACACATTCCTCTAACCCAGCACCCTCCAACTACCAGGCTTTATTGTACCTACTGCATTCTCCTCAAAGCCCCACCAGTCTCTCCCTTACTCCTGAGCTTCTCTGCATAATAACAAGAAGCATTGCATAGAAACTGACAGTATCTTTAAAGCCCAAGATCACAGCTTGCTACTAATTATAGGCATAAATAACTGGTGACTTTCCCCATCTGTTCATTATTTGGCAGCATGTTTGCTCCTCTGCAGAATCCATGCCACCTGCGAGTGCCACAAGACCCTCGGAGAATGGGTCACGCTGCCCTCTAAATCGGCAGATGCCGTCGTACAAGAGCCACCTGGAAGAACGGCCCCACGGAGGACCTCGCTGGCCCAGCCCCTCTCGTTTCACTGCCGCCCCCCAATCAGGAAATAATTAATACAGCTGATGGACTTCCATCCATGATGCAGAACAAAGGAAAGAACAGTTAATGGGAAATAGTTGTCCCAGATGACGATCATAAAGATGATGGCAGCGACGATGATTGATATCAATATATTTTATTTATTCTGACTTCTCCCCAGTTTGGTACTCATGGTGCTTTGCAACACTGACAACAGAGTTAAAAATTCACAGCATATAAAATTATATTTAAAAAACCCTATCGTAAAATTAAAAGCAGTTAAAACACATTGAAACAAGAGCAACCGATAAAAATCCAAGCCTATTTTATTTATTCTGACTTCTCCTCAGTTTGGGACTCAAGGTGGTTTGCAGCACTTACAACAAACACTGTGAGAAAGATCTTTAAAAACCACACTGTGTTTGAAGCCTATTTGCAATTCAGGACTTATTCTGCTCAAAAATCATGCGTGGCTGTTTAGCACAGAAAACAGCATTTTTCTGCTTTTCCTGAGCAGAAAAATAATTTGTGCAGAAAATGCTGTTTGCCGCGCAACGCAATCACATGTGAATTTTGCAGAGAATAAATCCTGAATTGCAAAGATGATCAGTCCATGATTCTTCCCATCAGAGTTTCACAATATTTTTAAATAATAATAATAATAATAATAATAATAATAATAATAATAATAATAATCTTTTTAAATATTCTTTCCATGTTTAAGCATAGCACTATAATTCTATAGCATGGATGACCCCTGGACCTTCATGAAGCTATCCAAGGTACTTAACCTATTTGTAGAAACAGGATTCAACACCCCGGACAGATCTTTTAGGTTCATATTAACACCTAAGATGGCATTGTCACTCTCCTTAAATGGAAAGCAGAAGCTACCATTCCTCATACTGACCCTTTTTCCTTCCCCACCAGATTTTCAAACACACCTTGAAGTATTTCCAGTTACACTAGCTATCCAAGTGCAGGGAGAAGTTTGGTTGGTTTATTTGTTTAAATCTGGCGGAACGTTCTTCCATTTAGCCCGTCTTTTTTTTAAAAAAAAACTCTTTTTTTCCTCCGGTTCTTCTTCCATGTTTGCAGAGATGGCGATGAATTTAAAGAAGATTATTAATCCTGCCACCTTGATTTCCAATGCATTTGACTTTTAGCTTAAGCTCAAAAATATTTGGGGTCTTTAGAGCCATAATGAGACTATTTTCTTTAGCCACACACTAAAACGATTTGTACGCACTTGAAATAAATCTCTCCGCGGAAAGGTAGGCAAATATTGAAATACATAATGAAAGGGGAAAGCCAGCAGGCAGAAGGAAACACACACACACACACACACACACACACACCTATTTTAAATCTTTTAAATTACTTCCCTTCTCCCTCTCATTAGTAAATATTTTAGTTAGTTTCCTTGAACAAACCTTCTCCGCTCGAGGTCCTTCTTCCTTTCTCTCCATCTCTGGATACCGTTCCCCTTCATTAGAGTCGCTTCTCTCCTCCTCCTCCTTAACTGGCCATAAATCCAATTTATTTCTTCATCATTTAGTTTAAAACTAGATGGAGACAATAATGAAGAGAGCTCGTTTGAAATAATTTTACACCCAACCACCTGTCTCCCACCTAAGGCAAGACGAGAACTCAAGGAGGAGAGTCTATTCTCCTATTCAGTGCCCCCAGGACAGGCCTTTAGGGGAGAAATGCAAGACCATAATGAAAAGAAGGACACACACACAACTCCATGCAGTTGACCTGATTTATCATGTTGGATGTTACTGAGGTGCTCCTCTCAGAAATGTCTGTTCTGAGCTGGAATTGGCTGCAATTCCAAGGACTTGTTCGTACTGTGCTATGGTTCCAGTTTAATCGCCATCGTTTCCTCCACGAAATCCCAGGATTTACAATTTAAAGGGGAATGTTTTGACTTCTCAGACAGTAAACTCCAGGGCCTCACCAAATGCAAACCCCAGGGTTCCAAATTCACTTGCAGGTGGGCATCTCTTCTCTTTCTTCCTTCCTACCACTGTGTAGGAAGGAAAAGAAGACTTTGTGGGAAAGACAGCAATGGAATAATTTCCCCATGACAGAGGTAATCAGACAGTTTACAGTTTATTTTATTATTTTATTTTATTTTATTTTTGACACTTTCGACAGCTCTCTGAGGCTTGCCTTCTCTTGCAAACAGAAAAGACACTTGTCATTCTGGTGCAAGCAGATAAGGGAAATGCCAGGAGTTATTTGAAATGTAAAATACATTTTTAGCAGCTTCTCTTTTTTTCTTCTTCTTCTTTGATTGCCATGAAAGCAACGAGCTCTGTGAACTCAGATGGGAGGAGGGAGGTGGAAAAAAAATTATAAAAATAAAATACTACACAGTTGCGAAGGTGCACCTCTTAAACGCAAAGCTTGCTATCCTGAGAAGAAAAGCAAAACAGCCTCAGCTTTCCCCCGGCACTTTTTTGCATGATGTTTCTAGTCCTTATGAGAATTTTGTTGTATTGCGGGGAAGTCGGCAGTGTACAAGGCTGAGAGAGAAGCTTAGGCATAAATTGTGTTTAATGACTGTTGTGGTGTGAAAACCTCAACCAGCAAAATTAATGCTGGGTGGCTATAATCTCTATTAGGCAGCTGTGGAAATATGAGAACTTAGCATGCCCTGGGTAACTTGCTCTCAAAAACTTTGCTCAGAGTTTCAAACAGGAGCATCTATTTAGGAACAGCAAACAGCACAACAACATTTTTTCTCACCAGGACGGTGCACCCAGCCCAAAGGAACCACGATCCAGCAACAGCGGTCCGGAGTGTTTGCCCTGGGATATTCTGGGTTGAATTTATTGTTTTGGAGCCAAGTTCTACCATTTACTGTGAGGAGATGCTGGAACTCAGCCACTAAAGGACTGTGACACCTTTGCTTCTGGAGAT
Source organism: Cyclura pinguis (assembly GCA_030412105.1). NCBI lineage: Eukaryota > Metazoa > Chordata > Lepidosauria > Squamata > Iguanidae > Cyclura > Cyclura pinguis. The sequence continues at coordinate 4,147,991 of CM059613.1, forward strand.
CTGCTGCTACTTCATAGTATTTTATAGGCATGATGCACGCCAGGTCTGGGTTAAAAATGAAGTCATGAGGAGGGTTGAAACTGTGGCCATTTTTGGCTGAGATCAGACCATGAATTCAGCTTTGCTGGATAAGGAAGAAGGAGGTGGAGGAGGAGAAGTTGTTGTTGTCACTGAAGTTAGAGGTCAAACAAACATCCATAGAAGAAACATGAAGCAGCAGGGCTGGACTTTTCCAAGCCAATGTAGTGCATTTGCTAGAGTACAAGACTCACTTTTTTTCCTGAAAAATACTGTTTGAAAATGGGGTGCATCTTATAAACTGGTGTGTCTTACATGCCAGCAAATACTATTTGCCAGTGTATAAATGGCGTGCAAGTTCAGGAGGGCTTAATCCCAAGGAGGTGAGCCCCATAATGCAGTCTAACCTCCCTCAAATCCTTCCACGTCCATGGTATGAACCCTCCACGGGTTTCACGCTGGGAGACTTGCCAGTTTGCAATGAGCAGGCAAGATATAGCTTCATTCAGCAATATTTATTTATTGCTCCTCATACCCTGACCTTTTCAAAATAATCTTTCTGTCAAAAGAAGAAAAAAAAAAAACCCAAATCCAGAAATTCTTTCTCTGCTTTCCTGAGATATTCTACAGCTCGTCTTTGAAGGTTTATTGGCTACCCGGATAATCATATCGAGTTTGTATTCTGTACCAGATCGGCAATGAACCATCTCACTGCTGCTGCTGCATTGAACATCTACTAATAGGGTGCAGGCAGGAACATGCTTCATGGGTGCTTTCAGATAACGTAGCCCTGCCAGCCCTGGGGAAGAAGAGCAAAACTCTTCCGGAGAGAAATTATCTTACGTCATTGGATCAAGCTACTTTTCTATGGCTGTCCTATGTCTTCTGTTCTTTCTTCAAATCCCCTCTTGAGGATTGATCAAGAAAGCTACTTTGTACAGCCCCATAACCTTTATAGAATCGTAGAGTTGGAAGAGACCACAGGGGCCACCCAGTCCAATCTCCTACGATGCAGGAACACCTACCAAGGCACTCTCAGCAGTTGCCCATCCAGCCTCTGTTCCAAAGCCTCCAAAGAAGGTGACTCCACCACACTTCCAAGCAGTGTATTCCTTTGTCAGACAGCTCTGACCATCAGGAGGTTCTTCCTGAGGCTCTGACCATCAGGAGGTTCTTCCTGAGGTTTAGGTGGAATCTATTTTCCTGACGTTTGAATACATTCCTTGTCCTAGTCTCTGGAGCAGTGGAAAACAAGTCTGCTCCCTCCTCGACATGACATTCCTTCAAATATTTAAACATGGCTCTCATGTCCCCTCTTAACTTTGTCATGCCCCCTCTTAACATCCCCAGCTCCCTCAACCGCTCCTCATAGGGCTTCATGGCTTCCAGACCCTTCACCATTTTGGCCACCCTCCTGATAGACACTGCATATTCTTCCTCTGTTCCCTCACTCATCTTTCACTTGCCCCTTCTGCATTTATTTATTTCTTCAAGTGATTCAAACAGCAGGTCAGTGATGGTTGCGACCTTTAAGCTTATCTGAAGGACTTTCTCCCATGTGTGCTGACCAAGTTTGGAGATCTTATGTAGGGGAGCTTTCTCTCTGTCCTATTGCTTTCAAAGTCACGTCTGACTCATGTCATCACAAGGGAAAGGGCCTTCGCAGACTTTTTTTTAAATTGAAAGTAACAAGCAGAATTGTACCCACACCCCTTAGAGGACTTTGCAGAACATTCTTGCAAAAAAAAAAAAAAATTGCAAAAATCTGGGTTTTATAGAGTTTTGGGAAGAGGCTTCAAATTGCTTTGTTGACCACATAAAGTTCATGGGCCATACTTTCCCCATGCCTGCTTAAGTTGAAATTCATGCAAGCAGTGAAGGTGATTTGAACATTCCCAAAAGTGAATGTGTTTTCAAAAAAAAATGTGCAAACTAATTTTATCTTGTTTTAAAAAAAGGACAAGAGCAAGCATGGACGAAATATGGAGCTGTGGAAGAGATGCAGTTCACGGCTGCATGTTTGATAGCGATGCCCGTCTTGAAGACCCCTGCATGATGTCTTGTTTACATTTTAGAATTTTTCACATTTTCAGATGGAGCTCAGTACCCGAGGACAGGTTCAATAAGTCCGCCAGCTGTTGCTTGGCATTTGGTGCTTCTCTGCGAGCGATGCTCAGATGAAAGCCACAGAATGCATCACACGCATGCCCTCATGTGCAAATGAGCCGCCACCCTTTGGCAGCTCATAACGCTCCCATGGGTGACACTCAGGGGGTCCTAAAGTAGCTCGTTTTGTAGACTGGGACAAAATGTTGGCTTGGCAACCTTTTGACGACAAAACCAGCTCGTTCCCTCCCCGACCCGCCTGCGTTTGTCAAATGGGAAGCAATCAACAAGCCATTGAACTGCAGAAGGGGAGAGAGAGAGAGAGAGAGAGAGATTCACTGACAGCATGCGTGTTAGTGTGTGCGCGCATGTGTGTGTGTTTAAAATTAGCTTTCCCTTTAAATACATTTTCCAGCAAGCCACATAATTGGATTTTCTTTTGTTAAAAGAAGGGAACATAAATTACTCCTGTTGGGTGCAGATTAGGTTACGGGCTTCCTTTTCTTCTGTCATCTCCGATGCCCCGGTGTCAGAAAGCTTTAATATTTAATGCATTCCTAATTAGTCTCTCTTGGTTTAAGGCACTTAGCAAAACCTGACACTAGCCGTGGAGTCAAGTTCATTTAGGGAAGCAAAATTACCAGACATCATTTCCATATCACAGCCGGCACACCCCCACAAAGGTCTCTCTTGGACGACACATGCGCCTTGCTGCCATGAGTTAATGTTTGTCTTGAAGACAAGCAGGGGGTTGATTTGTACCAACAAGTGGCCCCAAATTCCTTTCCATATTCCGGGCATTGGTGTATCTGAGTTTTCCTTAACAGCTAAGAAAACCCACCCTCTTCCAACCAAGTTTATCAAAAGGAAAGGAAATTGTACCTTGTGTTTTTCATTTCCCGAATGCTAAGGAAATTGGAATCCCTCCCTTTCTCAGAAACTTGAGCTTGGTGGGACAAATTACATGCCCTGAATCTGTACCTGTTAATTGTTGTGTGCCTTCAAATTATTTTATGCTTATGGTGACTCTAAGCTAAACCTATCATTGAGTTTTCTTGGCAAAACTTGTTCAGAGGGGGAATTATCATTGCCTTCCTCTGAGGCCGAGAGAATGTGTCTTTCCCAAGGCCAACTAGTGGGTCCCCATGGATTTGAACCCTGCTCTCCTGGAGCCTTAGAAACAAATCCTCACCCCATTATGATTATGATTATGCACTGCAAATTTTGCAGTACACAGTACTCTGCAATATATCCAACACAATGCTCTACAATACATCTAACACAAAACTACACCAAACTATAACCCTCTTTCCCCCTTTCCCCCGAAAAAAGTTGAGATTAACATATGATTTCTCACCAGTAAAGCTGCAGACTCAACTACAGATAACATTCTCTTCTTATTTTAAGCTTGATCTCTGTTAAGGTCCTAGCAATCTCTCATTTATAGAATATCTAGCATTCAAAAACCATCAACACCCCTATTTTTTTAAATAAAATTTAAAAACAGTTCACAATCTTTTTAAAAATTCATCTATAGACTCTTGTTCAATGTGTCCATCTCAGTCATTTTCAGTATCTTCAAAATCCAGTCCTCCATTGTGGTATCTCCAATTTTTTCTGGTTTCACGCATACAGCGATCTAGCCACTACAATCATATAATGTACCAGTCTATAATTTAATCTCCTAGTACACTCATCAGGTATAAGCAATATAAATAATTCTCGTTTCAACTGTATCCCTGTTCTAAAGATTTCTTGCATTAACCTCTGCATCTCACCCCGATACCTCTTCTCCATCCTGTCTTGATGGGACCTTTTTTAAACAGAGACTGGATTGCCATCTGTTGGAAATGCTTTGATGGGGTCTTCCTGCATGGCAGAATGGGGTTGGACTCCATGGTCCTTACGGTCTCTTCCAACTCTATGATTCTGTGATTCATAGAGTTGGAAAAGACTACAAGGGGGAAAGTCCTCGAAACCAAGGAACACAATTCTAAAGAAAGGCAAGCATATGTCTAAGTTAGCCAAGCAAATCCATATTAGCGTCTCTTTCCCTTTCACTAGTACCTTCCCAGACATCTGCACATGTATTTACTGCTCATGTTTTTCTGAAGTGTCTTTAAGTCAACTCCAGCTTTTGGTGACCCTGATCCTAGGGAGTTTATCATTGTCTTTCTCTAAGGTTGAGAGACTTATGACCTTCCCAAGGTCAACCAATGGGTTTCCCATGGCTGAGCAAAGATTGGAAACCAGGTCTCCCAGATTACTCTCAAATTACTCTCTCAAATTACAGGACAACACTGGCTCTGCCCTTTACTGTTCTGCCCATTGCATGTTCATGTGTCCAGTTCTGGAACTAGCAGCTTGAGCCAGTGGAGGACATTCCCAGAACATGGAATCCTGCAGTACTTTCCAAAACAGACCCTGCCTTTCTGTACACAAAAACAAAAGCATGGGCTGTTGGTTTCCAATTTGAGGCCCTTACATGAGCAATCTTTTCTCATTGGGATGTCACCCTTTGTGATGGGATGGTCAGCAAAGGGTTAACTCTGACTCCTACAATGTGCCCGGAGGGCAATCCGGAAGCTTAAACCACCAACAGTTAATTAAAAATAAACTGACACTTTACATTAAGGATAGTTTTAATAACCATTTATAAATGTTACATTAAAAATTCATGCTCTGTTATCAACCCCTGCTAAGGATTTACAGCACAATGCAAGCGTTATGAATGTTTTATAGACGGTGCAGGAAAAAAAGAAAGGGAGGAAGAGAATGAGAAAGAGAGAGAGAGATCTTTCTGAACAGATATTTTCAAAGGTCTATTTGTCTTCCCTGGGCCACGTTTTAAGTGCCTGAGACAACAGGAGCAAATGCAAACATCTTGCAGGAGGTTCAGAACCTAAATTTAGACTCTCAGTAGAAGGCAACCACACATTTGTGCATCAGTCGGTACACCATAAGCATGTAGTGGAGGCATGCAACTCTCCATAAATTCCAGGCATAATGTGGAAATGTGTCAAGATATTGGCCTGATTCTGATTGTTAGTCCCACCTAGAGGAGACTTATTGAATTGATGGGAGTTACTTTAATCTTGACTTACCATACAACAGTTGCTACTGCAATTGGAACTAATCTGTAGGTTTGGGCCTGAATTATGGCATCCATGAAAGGAAGATCCTAGTTCCAACTTGTAAAATGTAGGGTTGCCTTACTGAAAACTGGAGATGGTTCCTGTACCTTTAAAGGTTGTTTAGAAGCGGGAATTTCTGCAGGCGCTGCTTGTCACACGAACCCATGAGGCTTGGAGTGTTTACATAGCAAAGACTCATCAATTAGGTAAACACCTGGGAGAGGCCCTCAGCCTATATAAACAGGCACAGAAATGAGAGAAGGCTGTTGCAGTCAACCATTCCTCTCAGTGGAAACAACGTGGCTTACAATCAGATTCCTTGCTCATGCTCCTAGAAACCTTGACCTTCACCTTGTGTATGGACTTTGCTACTGGACTGTCATTCTGGATTTACTGTGGACTCGGACTGCAAAACGACGGCTGGTAATTTGTTAACAAACTATTCCAAACTTTGCTCATGGCTGCTGATAAGAGTCTCTCATTGGAGAGCTAGAAGCCTTGGCTGGCTGCAGACACTGGACATACAATTTCAAGACAATGTTGAGTCCATTGGATTTTGTGAAGGGGAGAAGGGAATACCAAACTCCCTAATGTCCCTGCTCCCCAAAATGCATCCCTAAGCATAAGATGGACTTACACGGTGTATGTCACTAACAGGATGTCAGCCTTAATCTGTCAGTTTCAGAAAGGTAAGATAAGGCCAGGTTCATCACTGCCTGTCAGCTTAGCAGCATGATAAGATACACAAAGAAAAAAAATCATAAATAAATACGTAGAAAGTGTCAGCTCATATTAAACTCATTTCAGAGCACAGTTTGTCTCAGTTTGTCTACCTTGTTTTTTTAAAAGTATTTGCTGCAAATAATGGGTTTGGCATCATGTTAGTGACTTAGGGCCTTTCCACACTGCACAGTTATAGTGCTATTATTCCACTTTCAACATCCTGTGGAATTCTGGGGTTTGTAGTTTACTGAGGAAAAAGAGTTCTCTGGCTGAGAATTCTAAATGCCGCTTCCTAAACTGCAAAGCCCAGGATTCCTAGAAGGTTGAAAGTGGAATAACAGCACTATCACAGTGCAGTGCAGAAAGGCCCATAGTCATGTGGGGGTTCCCCCACAAAAACAGTCAGACATTTTTTTGTCCAATGCAGAAGTCTATATTCACTTGACAGTTGAAGATGCAGATCTGGGCCTTTGGTGGCATTGAACTTGTGGTGCTGTTTTTCAAGGTGCATGAAAAGGCACGTTGTGCATTGAACATGAAATGGTGCATTGTGTACTGCAATCCTGTATTTCATATTTGCCTGCCTATTCACTTGCCTAGTGCTGTTATTCTTTTATGCACCAATAACATGTCACTGTTCTGAATGTAGAAATAACACACCGTCTATTTAACATAGGATCTCAGCTGTCAAAGGGTTGAATTTCTTCACCAGATGTGCTTGTAAGAGGCAAAGATGAGCATTTCCAAGGCAATCTATAATGCATTTTACATGGAATAAAGTGGGTTGGGCAACTGCAGCTAAGCTAGAGGCCAGTTTTTATGTCCTGGGACCCTATGGGAGACAAATAAAACCCTAAAAGTTAGGAATTTCTTTACTCTAAGAACTTTATGACAGTGGAACAGATTGCATGAGGGTGTCATGGACTCTTTGGGGGTCTTCAAAGAGAGATTGGATGGATATCTTTCAGGAGTACTTCAATTATGTACTCCTACACAGCAGAGGGTTGGACTAGATGGAGGGTTGGACTAGATTCCTGCATAGGAGAAAGTTGGACTCCCTCCTGACTTGATATTTGGCCATGACTACTTGGTCTCATGTCTTCCAGTGCTTGGCTTTTGGCTTAACACTAGGGTCATTCTTCTTAACAAATGTTGTTGCCTGAGGCAAAGATGATACACCCTCCTCTTCCACATAGAAAAGCCAACTGGACTGGTAGCTTCAACACCCTTGATGGGACAACATCTTCCAATGAATCTGAAGGGAGGATTACCTTTGCTAGAACAGGGCTGCCAACTGGACACCTCTACCTCTTCCCACATCTTGCAGCCTCCAAGCATCTGCCACTTTGGTGAATCCCCTCTTGGGGGGAAAAGGTGGGATAGAAATTCAATCAATCATCAATCAATCAATTGATCGATCAATCAATCAATCACCTCACTCTGCTCTATGGCTGGTTGGCCTCATTTAGCTCAGATTTCTACACACAGGCCAACTCTGAGAAGAAGCTTCTCCCAGCCGTACACTGCCCAAGTTTCTAGCCAATTCCCATGAAATTCACTCTGCGCATATCAAAGCCGACTTAGTGTACCCAAAATTTAGGCAATGCTGTGTGTAAATATAGTATCCCTCGCTCTCATATGCTGCTGTCCCAGTTTCATTGTTTCTCTCCTCTCTGTAAGTGGATTGTTCGTTCACCCAAATCTCCCTGAAGCATTTTTAATCTAATCTTCTCTGTAGCTGGGAGGTGAGGGTCACCTATGAACATTTCTTTTTTCATAAGAAAGAAAGGGGAGGGGAAAAAAAAGAGAGAAAGTTAATAATGCAAACAAACCTAGGAAAATAACCTGTTACTGAAAGTTGCTGGAGAAAGGTGGGAAGAAAATGCTGATATTCTGAGATGATAAGATTGGGGATCTGTCTCCCCCTGCTGAAGACTGTCAGGAAAGCTCTGTAGCTCTTCCTCCGACAAAGCTTAAGATTAAAAACTATTTGCAATACATCTTACCTCCTGCATGGTTTATCTTGCCCTCTGAATTCAACAGGCTGCATTCGAGAGAGAGAGGGACAAGCTGAAGATTATCTGAGGCAAAGGGAAGAGGAAAAAAAATTGTCAGGTGTGTCGTACGTGGAACTCTAGAAAGTGAGCTACGAAATAGATTTTGTCTCAAAATGGATAGATTGTGCTGGAACCTGGGACATAAAATGGAATAGTTCTAGATTTTGCTGGCCTCTGTCTCCTTAACTAAGCAGCTAATCTGGGGTTCCAGCAACTGATTGAACATTCTCCACATCCTAGCATGATGTTGTACCATCATTCCTTAAGCTGGATATACCAGCCAAGATCCAGATCATGTAACATGTTGTAAATCTGCACTCAAGTAGTTACGTAGTGATTGTACTATTTTACCCTTCTGAGGAATACCAACATGGTGCAACTCAATGTGCATTTGTGGCATACTTGCTGTTTCTGCAGCCCCCGTGAATCCAGTGGTACATTGAAGACACCGATGAGTAATTGCACAACATCCAAACAGGCAGAGCTGCATATGCAACAGTTACACTTCCGGAACACCACTCACACATCTCTGAATAAAAAATGAATATTATACCATGGCCAAAAGAAATCACTTGCACATGTGCAAAATACCAACAGTGTGCCTGTTCCCAAGTTTCCTCAACTCCTTGTTCACTCCTCTCAGTGTGAACATAGAGCTGACCATGGCCATTTCTGCACTACACGGTTCTAGTGCTATTATTCCACTTTCAACATCCAGTGGAATCCTGGGGTTTGCAGTCTACAGAGGGGCCTTTAGAATTCTCGGCCAGAGAACTCTTGAGCCTCAGTAAACTACAAACCCCAGAATTCCACAAGAGGTTGAAAGTGGAATAATAGCACTATTACAATGTAGGGTGGAAAAGTTCCATGAGAAAGAGACCACTTGATCTTCTTCCCTATTGCCCCAGAGTGACCCCTAGTGCTCTGACAGGGCGTTTGTACAAGAGCATAGGAAATGACTCTTCCGTCAGAACTGAAATCCACCTGTTCCTCTCCTCAAGGGACCTCCCTCTCTCAGTGCTAATGCTGCCCAGTGTCATTTGTGAGATACACAAGGAGATTATAGCCAGAGGGTCTGTGACAGTGGCTGCTGGCCATGAGCACTCCATTGCCCTCCTTGACTCTAATTCTTGGGTCTTCTCCTCACCAACCCCTTCTCCTTCTCACCCCTTTTCTCTGTCTATGTCTCTCTCTTTAAATTCATGACACATCAGCAGGAAGCTTAAGTGTCAGGCTTAATTTTAACATTTCCTGGCACTCCGCGGCTTGTGCGGCTCACAATCCATGCCTTACTTTGGAGACAATTTGTGTATTTATAATTAATATGGATTAGATATTATTATCCAGGCAATATGGCAGGCAGGCAGTTAGAAGGGATAACAGCTGTTCAATAATGCAAATGATGCACACATAAATTACATTTTAGCAATGGGGTATTATTACCCAGATGGACAAAAGTTCAGGACCCCGGGGCAGTGGAATTAAAAATCGCCAGGGTGTGGAGGTTCACTCCCCGGACAGAAGTTGGAGAGCGACAGGAGCGATATCAGTCTCTCTCTCGGGGGCTTCACCGGTTCATTGGTCAGGAGGACACACAGTGTTGACATTGGAGATCTGGTGTTTGAAAGCAACAGGCAGGGAATAAGAAGTTGGTGTTTTGATAAAGGGCTGCTTTCATGCAATACAGGAATAAGACATAAGCTCTCCATCAACCAATGGCTTTCCAGGATCTAAGCCAGAAGTTGGCCAAGGACAACCTGTGAACAACCTGTGGCACTTGAGACCCAAAAACATGACCTCAGAAGCCCCCAGAAGTCCTACCAATCCTTCACTACACTATTATAGTGCTATTATTCCATTTTCAACATCCTATGGCATCCTGGGGTTTGCAGTTTAGGGAGGGGCCTTTAAGATTCTCAGCCAGAGAGCTCTTCGGCCTCAGAAAACTACAAACGCCAGAATTCCATAGGTTGATGAAAGTGGAATAATGGCACTATCACAGTGCAGTGCAGGAATGGCCTATGTTTCCAGCCTCTTTCCACCGGTGAGCAAAGCTCCCATGAAGAATTATGACAGGGGTCCTGTTTCTGATTGTTGCAGCCCCTCTCATTGGTGGAAGAGGGCTGAAAACATCAATATCTCCCATATATTGGTCTTGGGATGGATAGAATATATTGCTGGGAGCCCTGATTTCTGGGAGAACATGCTAGAGACCACCCAGCAAAAGGGCTGTGATGCCTTCTCTGCTGTAAACCACCGGCTGCATCTATTTACCACCACTGAAGCTCAACCTATGGCAGTGATGCGTATCAGTTTGGGGGATTAAAGGGAAGACCTGGATTTGCAGCTTGTTCCAGCTCGGAGGCGCTGCCATTTCAAGGAACTGGCCCCAAGGAGTCTACCTAAGATTCTTAACCAACCGATTCCTTTCTGGCTCCTTCAGATACATTTGGAAGAAGCCTTCCCCTGCCTCCCACGTGCTGTATTTCTGCCTATGCTGACATGCTGAATGCAGGAGGAGAAGACACAGCTTTTCACGCCTGCAGTAAATAAAGCTGAGATTACCAATGGTGTGCAGTGGGACTGACTATTGCAATATTTAATCTGCTGGGTGGGCCATTCATTAAAACAGATATCCAGGGCTTTAATCATGATGCCAAGCTGCCATCTGCCTCCACTGCGCTCCCGCTTGGCTTAGGCCGGGGCTCAATATACGAGGGGACAGCTTGCGAGAGACGCGACGGTGTCGGCGTCATAATTCATCTTCCAAGCACGGCGGTGCAAGCTGTTTTGCTCCGGCGAATCCCTGCCATCCAAACATGGGCTCCCTATTAAGGCTGCTCCAGCAGGCAATTAGACTTTGGATGCGGTTCGGGGCAGGGTACCACTCTTTGCAGGGTGGATGGAGACTCAAGATGTCCAAAGAGGTTCTAACAGCACCTGGGGAGTAATTTGTCAAACATGCCACTTATTTGTGAAATGACACAACTAGTGCTGCACAGGTATATGTCTTGCTTCCTTTTCCTTTGACATTTCTTTCCCAGAATAAGACAGAGATTTGATTTTTTTAATAGATGGCTTTAGATTTTTTTATATTTATGTATTCATTTTATTTTATTGATATTCCCCCTTTCTCCCAACATAAGACATCATGCAGTTTCAGTAAGGTATAATATATACTTTTTTTAATAAATAAATAAGCAATTGAGTTCAAACCATCAGTTTAAAAGAATTTTAAAAAGAAATCTTTGAAATATAACAGTGAAAATAAAAGTATTGCACATCCCATTAAAAGGCCTTTCTGGAACAGACCTTGAAAAGTGAGTTAAAACAGCCAGAGCTGCCATCCTTGGTTTTAACGGTAGAAGCTCATGTTAAATAACACTGTCTTAACTGCCCAGGTAAATTCAAAGGGGATTGAGCCAACCTGACTCTCTGGAGTTCCAAAAATGGGATACTACTGTGAAGAGAGCCCCATCTCATGTATTCACCTAGCTCTGGAAGGTGGTGAAATGTAGGACTGTGGACCTTGAATTTTAAGCAGGCTGATCAGGCGGATATCTTCTCAGACATCCTGGTTTTAAGACATTTAGAGCTTTATTAAGTCAAAGCCAAAACTGAGCTCAAAAGCAAAGTGGAAGCCAGTGCAGTTCATGCAAAAGCAGTGATATATGGACTTAAAATACTATGGTTGGTCCTGACTTGAACAAACCCTTTGAATTAGCTGATTTTATTAACCAACAGGATTCTAGCCATGGTCTCTAAACCACATGTCCTCTCCTGAAATAGCGAGACCTTGGCTGGAATCCTAGTTGATTAAATTTGGCCCTTCCCTTTGTGGGTTTCACTTCCATGGATTTGATTATTGGCGAGTTTTTCCAACTTCTGCTACCCCCACCCCAAGTCTGGGAAAACATTTCTTCTCGGCACCTTCGATCAAGCCATGGAGTCCTTTAAATCTCCACCTCTGGTCCTCCTTCTACTCCACCAGTCTGGCCAGCTAAGAACAGTTCACAGCCTAATTTCTCAGCATCGCAAACCCTCTCTCGATGCCCCCAAACACACCCAAGGAGGAAGATGGGCGAGAGAGAGGAAGTATAGGGTCACCATGCCAACCCTTCCCCTTTTCCTCTCCTTACCTGGTTTGGACCCTGGACACGAACTCTTTCCACCATGGCTCCATCCCCTTCCCATATACACCCACACTCACATGTTGGCATTTGAGCTTTTTCCACTTTTGTGGGGTTACTGTTCTTCTAACCCTAGCAAATGTGGAGGACCACCTGTGCTCCCAATTAGAGTAAACTCAATGAATTGACTGCCCAATGGCAGGTCAACACGTAGGTAAATCCCATTTATTCAGCTTTTTTACTGGAGTTGGGCATGATAATGGGACTGAACCCCCCTTTTTTATCCTAAACTCACCCCATCACACCAAAGAATACCAAGCTGGCACCCTGCTCAGTATATACTAGGTCACAAACTGGATTTACAACATCATAAATTTTGGAACTCATGTGTATGTTCATTGTACCATTGAAAATACCAAAAAAACTACCTTAGAAGCCAGGCAGCCCACAATCATAGGGACTTCCAAGGTGCCAGGTATGGGGCAGTGAAAAAGAAGCATTCATCCCTCTTCCAGCTACCCTAGGGAGGGAATCTGTGGATGGACCCACACTTTGATGTAGGATGCCAACCTCTCCCTTTCCTCAGTGGTGGATCTCAACCTACATTCCTTAGCCACACTGCAGAGTTGCTTTTCCAGGTCTGAAGCAAAATGTGCCTGAATTCCATCGAAGGGGGTGGAATGGATGAAAAAGATTACCAAATGGAAGCTATTTCCCCCTTCAGATGTTCAAGAAGGGAGCGCACGGCCATATGCTGAGGGGGAGAAAACCCGCAGTGTATAAATATCACACAGTAAGTCTCACACACTTGAGTTCCAGGAAGATTAGCTGAAAAGTGGGGGAGAGGGAAGGGGAGATATCAGAAGAGCTCATGAGAAGAGGGAGCTTAAGCCGGGCTGTTGGCAGAACTAAACCTTCAGTGGTGCCAGAGAGAAGGGAGGGAAAGATGGGCCTTCTTTTTAAAAGCGACTCTTAAGGGGCCAGGGGAAAGGACACACACAAAGGCCATTCCTGCACTCCACTGTCCTAGTGCTATTATTCCACTTTCAACTTCTTGCGGAATGCTGGGATTTGTAGTTTCCTGAGGCCAAAAAGTTCTCTGGCTGAGATTTCTAAATGCCCCTCCCTAAACTACAAACCCCAGGATTCCGCAGGAGGTTCAAAGTGGAATCATAGCACTACAACAGTGTAGTGCGGAAAGGGCCTCAGTGAATCAATGGGATCTACTTGCATATCAATTCCCTATTCAGCCGTTATTCTCCTAGGTCTACTATGTGAATTGTGTGCCTCGAAGTCGTATTTCCAACTTATGGTGCCCCTAAAGCAAGTCTATCACAGGGTTTCCTTGGCCAGATTTGTTCAGAGGGGGTTTGCCTCAGAGGGTGAGAGAGTGTGATTTGCCCAGGGTCACTAGTGGGTTTCCATGGATGAACAAGGGTACAAACTCTGGCCTCCCGGGATCCTAGTCTTGCACTTAAATCCACCATACCAGGCTGGCTCTCCTACGTGCCTATGCTAATAATACGGCAGAAATATGGCATTGGGCCCTGGCACATTGGGGGGAAATAACTGCCGGTCCAACGGATCGTAGAGACGGAGAAGCACTGGTCCACGGCACACAGAGTTTCCCTAGCCCATAGGATGAGCAACAGCATTTGAGCATGACAGATGCAAAGATGAAAGAAACATTTTGGCAACCCAGGCGAGGCTGTTGTCCCAGCGAGAACTCTGCCTTTAAACAGTTGGGGTTTCCAAACTAATTTGTCCAAGACACTGAGGCTTTTTGCAACAGTAAGTGAGTCTTGTTAAATGGAGGTCACAGCGGGGCCCTGGTGTTTTTTACTCCAGACAAGAGCTGAGAGCTGCTGGGTTTCCTCACCCGCCACTCTGCCTTCTCAGCCAATTGCAGCCATTTGAAGGGGATTTAACGAGCTCTTAATTGGAGCTGATGGATTTTCTAGGATGGCAGCAGAGGGATGGGGGAGGCCGAGGGGTTTTCCTGGATGTGGGGGACCGCCATCTCCACATCAGCCATGAGTGACAAAAAGGTTCATTGGGGGCGTTCTCGTGAAACGGCTCTGCATGAGTGATTCAGACATTGCCACAAGCCAGTCTGGCGAAGTTGCAAGGCGAATGAGGTCCCAGTTACTGCCTTGGCTCATCCCCTCCAGAGAAGAAAGAGGTTTTTGATGGCACATGGCGCAACCCAGTCCCATCCTCTGGGACCAAATGCGTGCCTTTGCCTGCTCTAATGGCTGCTCCCATATGGTGCTGGTATGAAAAGTGCTTTCTCCCCACTGCCCCTAAACATCTGCGGAGAGCTGTAATCCCTCCCCGTCTCGGTGTCATTTGATTTGGAACCAAACCTGTGATGCCGAAGAGCTAAAAGACACATATTCTACCAAGGGACAGAATTTGCAAATTGTTTTGTGTAAGGAAACGAGTGTAGCTGGGAGGTGGGGGAAACAAAGCAAGGGAATTGCCTCCCCAAAGTAAGACTGCTGCCCACCAAGTGAAATTTTCTTCCAGTCACCAAGTTTTTAGCATTGGAGTAACTCAACAATGTTGAGCATTTAGGAAAAAGAGTTTAGGAATCCGGCAAAAAAGATGCAGGCAAAGCAACAAGAGTGCAAACACAGCATATAGAAGAAGTCTAGGCGTGAACAATTTCCGTCATCTCCCTGTCTGCAATGCTAGAAATTCGGAGACTGATGGAAAAGTTAACTGGGGAACAGAATTCTCATTCTGTGGGAGCAATGCCCACATGTTCCCCACCCTACGGCTACATGCCTATGAAAAAGCTCTACCTCGCACTTGGTGAAAGCTGCATACACACAGTCTCTTGAAAAAGTCTCCTAATGATATTACTGTGCAGACTAATTGTGGCGGGGAGACCATTTCATTAAAGTATTCCAGAGGCAGACAATCTTCTCCAACCATTTCTGGGAGACCAGGCTTGCCATGAGCAATGGCAGTAGCACGGGTTTTATCCCTTTCTGTGGAGGCTTTGCTGTTGCTGTTTGTTGCCAAGGAACATACCTGGATTAGTACCTGTGTCGGCAGCCAGGAGGCTCTTTTGAATCTTCCACGACCAGGAGCAGCCTGTGCTTTCTGAGTCAGCGATGTGGTGAATCTGTGCTTGGTTTTAGTCTAGACTTCTAGGTGCCAAACCTGCTTGCCAAAATCACTTCAGCACCTTGGATAGATCCTTTAAGCTCAGACTGAAACTCAGAGTGGATTTACCACTTGAGTGGCACTGGGCCCACCAGCTGCCTGGCCCATAATGTCCTCAGACTCAGTATCATTCTGGGTTGCGTGTATGAGCTGGTAACCACTAAACAAAGAAGGACAGTATGAGGTTAAAAGTTTGCAATTTGGCCAAAAGTTTGCAATTTGGCCTCCTTCTTTATCTCTCTTCCCACCCTGAGACCCTGCCATTTTCTCCCACCCCTGGTCTTTCATTTTTTCATCCAGTTTTTCTATCTGTCTCTAACACCCTGTTTCTCTCTTTCATGTCTCGGTCACTCTTTTCTGACATTTCTACCAAAATGGTGGAAGGCCTGGAAACTATGAAGCCCTCTGAGGAGCAGCTTAGGGAACTGGATGGGTTTATCCTGGAGAAGAGAAGGTTAAGAGGTGGCATGATAGCCATGTTTAAATATTTAAAGGGATGTCCTATGGAGGATGGAGCAAGCCTGTTTTCTGCTGCTCCAGAGACTTAGACATGAAGCAATGGCTTCAAGCATCAGGAAAAGAGATTCTATGTAAACATTAGGAAGAACTTCCTGATGGTAAGAGCAGTTTGACACTGGACTCAGCAGCCTTGGAGTGTGATGGAGTCTCCTTTTTGGAGATTTTAAAACAGAGGCTGGATGGCCATCTGTCGGGAATTCTTTGATGGTGTATTCCTGAATGGCAGGATGAAGTTGGACTCGATGGTCCTTGTGGTCTCTTCCAACTCTACAATTCTACAATTCTGCGTCAGATTTGGGTAATTAAATCTGATTGTAAAGAATCTATCCACATCTCTTGTTTTTACTAAGCTTTGGGGCAGGGTATAGCAGAAATAATGACATATAAACTGATAATAGATAAATATGCCTTCCTATAGTTTTGGAGGCTTCCCTTAAAGCACTTTTGAAAAGTTTGACAGGAAGGGGAATGAAGTAGGGAAAAAAAGATGGAGAGAGAGCGAGAGAGAGAGAGAGAGAGAGAGAGAGCAGCTGCTATTCAGCTTAGCAGGAGGGGGGAAGAAACGGACAATTAGAGAGGGATTTAATTGACAATGCTTTAGATAAAGTCAAGAGATGTTTCTATTCCCAGCCCAAGTGGGGATGAAGTAGCAAAAGAGACTAAATGTAGAAATTAAAGGAATAACCATTCAAAGCTTTCACAGAGAAAATCTCTCTCTCTCTTTTTTTTTAAACAGAGAATTGAGAAGAAGAAAAAAAGACCCAGCAGGGGGAATTCTCAAGACAAGCTTGCACTAGGGGCAGTCAGGAAATAATTAACTGGCTTCCTGAGGGGTATATATGTGTGTCTGTGTGTGTGAGAGGGTGTGCAGAAAAGAAGGGCTTGGACGTGTAGAGAAGAAAAGATAAGATGCTAATTCAAGAGAAGTCTGGGGTGTGCTTGCTGATCTGCAATTCGTTTTTTTCCACTACCATGCAACCCCCCTTCTCACTGCCAAAATAAAAAAGATGGGTGCATGCAAGCAGTTCCTTGCAGAGCCATCAACTTTTAAGTAACAAAATGAATTTCAACCGGGAGAGGTGTAAGGTTATCCACTTGGACAGAGAAGTGAAATGCACAGATACAAGATAGGTGACACCTGGCTTGACCACAGTACGTGTGAAAAGGATCTTGGAGTCTTAGGGCATTTCCGCACTCCACTGTTCTAGTGCTATTATTCCACTTTCATCCTCCTGTGGAATTCAGGGTTTTGTAGTTTACTGAGGCCCAAGAGCTCTCTGGCTGAGAATCTTCAAGGCCCCTCCCTAAACTGCAAACCCCAGAATTCCATAGGAGGTTGAAAGTGGAATAATAGCACTATAACAGCGTAATGCAGAAGTGGTCTTAGTAGACAATAAGCTGAATGTAAGTCAGCGGTGTAATGCAGCAGCTGAAAAAGCCAATGCAATTCTGGGCTGCTTCAATGGGAGTATAGTGTCTAGGTCAAGGGAAGTAATGATCCCACTCTATTCTGCTTTGGTCAGGCCCCACCTGGAATACTGTGTCCGGCTGTGGGCACCACAGTTCAGGAAGGATGTTGACAAGCTGGAACATGTCCAGGCTGGGAGAGGATAACCTATCCAGTGTTTTCACTTTTGTACTAAGAGTTTATTAGTTGTACAGTTGACCCTTTGCATTTTCTAGGGTTAGGGGCACGGGGCCCCTGAAAAAGTAGAAAAATTGCAAATATCAAAATGTATGTGTATGTCTTTGTGCGAAGCAGTCCATGGCATGATGGGGACAGCAGGCATCCACGGTCCAAACCAGGTCAGGGAAAGGAGAGGGAAAGGATTAGTGAACCTATACACTCATCACCCTCCTTTCAGGGGGAAAAAAAATGAGAGAAGGAGAGAAATACAGCATATAGAAGCATGAATAACTGTAGGAGACTTCTCTAACACTGGCACCAGCCCTGTCTTTGCAGAGACGGCTAATTTATATTATTTTGTTTAAGTGTCGTCATCATGGCTTGGAAGGTCCCTGGGGATCTTTTTCCCTCTCTCCCCCCAACCATGTTAATATTTTAGTTGCTACCAAAACACTCTAAGGAAAGGGTCTAAGAGGGGTTGCTGCCATTTTGAAAAGAAAAAATTAATTTTAAAGCACGTCAACCGATTTGTCACTTTCATAATGAGAAAATGAGCCACCTCGTGCCCTAATATAAATCATTATCTATACAGGAGGCTTAAAATGGAATACGTAACTCCTTTGCTACCCAATTTTTCATTAACATGCGTGTGTGAGCATGCACACTAGCACACACACAGATGAAAGGCCTCAAAGGAGAGCTTGGGGAATACTTTGAATATAGAAAGTGGGGTTGGAGAGAAGCACGCTCAGGACCCAGGATTTGCACTAATTGCCTCTGTGCTCTGGACGGACAAAAATAGTCACCTAAAAGAGCATTCCTATCAAATCCCTATGTCCCTGAACTTTTTTCAGTATGAATGGGGATCCCCTGGAAGCCTTCTCTTAGGGTTGTGTAGGGGTATGATGAACTCTGCTCCATAGGGCATGTGATAGCTTCTTATTTCTAGGGGTTCCTGGATGAGAAAATTATCTGGATCCATTTCAGTCTGACTTCAGATGCTATGGGACAGAGAAAGATTTGGTTACTTTGGTAGACAATCTAGGCCATTTCCATACTATACTATTATAGTGCTATTATTTCATTTTCAACCTCCTCTGGAATCCTGGGGTTTGCAGTTTAGTGCAGAGAGCTCTTTGCCCTCAGGAACACTACAAATCCCAGAAATTCCACAGGAGGTTGAAAGCGAAATAATAGCGCTATTACAGTGTAGTGCGGAAAGGGCCCTAGACAGGGAACTAGACAAGGGGAATGTGTTCCTGGACCTTTCAGGATCTTTCAATACCATCAACTATAGTATCCTTTGGGGTTGCCTCTTTGGGATAGGACTTGGGGACTCTGTTCTGCAATGGTTCCACTCAAGGCCTAGGTAAATTCCATCAATCTGGAATTTATGCTGTAGGGTGTATGTAGTGTAGTGGTTTGAGCATTGAACTGTGACCTTGGAGACCAGGATTCGTTTCCTTGCTTGGCCATAGAAACCCACTGGGTGACCTTGGGTGGGTCACAGCCCCAGAAAACCCCATAATCTTAAGGTCACCGTAAGTGAAAAAAGCCTTGAAGGCATGAATGTTTTTAGCTTTAATTACGTATTTCAACTTTGTTTTCACTCTTATTTGATTGCTTAATTTGTCTACTAACTTTTGTATTCCTTGATTTTTAACTATGTGGAAAAAAACATATTGTAAGACGCTTCAAGTCCTTACCAGGAAAAAAGTGGGGTATAAGGCACCCAACAACAACGAACTCCAGTTGCAACAAGCAATTGAATTTAGGCTGATGTGCACTAATTTGAACGCAGGAAGAAAAGTGTAACTGCACAATCCTCTTCAATTAGGGGTGGTGGGGAACGATCTGTGATTTTTTTTTTTTAAATCAAGGTGTGAGAAAAGGAGCAGCCAGACCTTCCTGTCCCTCTATATGCTAAAGGCTGTTCTTCTGTGTTGTTGCAAAAAAGGGTGAAAAAGGGTGAATTTGGCCTCTTGCTTGCCCCTATGCTGGTCTGTTTGCATCCTTCACGGTTGGCAATGTGGGAGTCAAAACACCCCTGGGATCCAAACACAGCTAGTGAAAAGGTCATCCTCATCCCCTGGGGATAAGATACAAATGGGAACTACATCTCACACATCACAGGGAGGCCAAGAGAGATCAGGATGGTAATAAAAGCCTAGGAAACTCTCCCCTCTCCAACCCTACCGCATCCCTCTTTGGAGTCGCTTGACACGGGGCAAATTAATGAGAAACTGCAAAGACACCGGATTATTGCCGAAGGTGATGTGTGGAGGAACAGACAATGGGCGGGTTGGCAGGGGAGGGTGCCAGGGTGTTTCGGAAAGCCTTAATCCAGCGGACGTGCGTTGTCAGGGTGGCTCATTGCAACCTGCTCTGTGACACTGCCGATCGTGTTAGACTTTGTGCCGGTTTAATTGGAGCTTTGCTGCTGCACTTGGCCACGGCTAATTGTCTTAATTGAAATACCAGGCTGGCTGGGGTTGAAACTGGGAGTTTGGTGTACTGCCTCCGTTTCCTCTTTCTTCTTCCCTTCAGCCATCGTCTGGTGTGTTTGTGGAGGACGGGAGGCTTCTGATGCTTTCGAGAAAGGGAGGGTGAGAGAGGAAAGGGGCATGCCATGGGCTTGCGTGGAAAAAAAAAGTGTTCTGGGCACCTGCTGGGGAAATTTGGTTGCATCTTTGCAGAGCTGAGAAATGGGAAAAGTTGTTTGTGTGTGTGTGTGTGTGTGTGTGTGCGCGCGCATACGGCAGCAATGGGCTTTCTGTCCCCCTCTATACTGGGATGTTTGGCCATCCTTGATGCTCAGGAGTTGTGGGAATGGTTGATCTGTTAATGCATTGCAGTACAGCTGTATTTATTGTATTCTGCTTTGGTTAGACTTTGTGTCCAATTCTGGGCACCACGAGGATAATGACAAGCTGGAACATGTCTAGAGGAGGGTGGCCAAAATGGTGAAGGGTCTGGAAACCATGAAGTCCTATGAGGAGAGGCTTAGGGAGCTGGGTACGTTTAGCCTGGAGAAGAGAAGGTTACGAGGAGACATGATAGCCACGTTGACATATTTGAAGAGATGTCTTATGGAGGATGAAGCAAGCTTGTTTTCTGCAGCTCCAGAGACTAAGTCGCGGAGCAACTGATTCAAACTACAGGGGAAAAAAAAAAAGATTTCGCTTAAACATCAGGAAGAACTTCTTGATGGTTAGAGCCATTTAAAGGTGGAATATGCTGCCTTGGAGTGTGGTAGGGTCACCTTCTTTGGAGGTTTTGAAACAGAGGCTGGAGGGCCATTTTCTGGGAGTGCTTTGAGTGGGTGTTCCTGCGTGGAAGGGGGTTGGACTGGATGGCCCCTGTGGTCTCTTCCAACTCTATGATTCTAAATTGTAGGAGATTTCCCTTCCTCATCACAAATGCTGCACACCCTTCGGTGATAGCTGTAAAGCAACCAATGGCAATACTTGGTTTCCTTGTCGGTGGGATAGTAAGACTGCCTTGGGGTTTAGTCTGAAAGGCTTGAGTTTTAAATACTCTTTGAAACAGTTGTTGAAGACTTTCTTGCAGCAAGAAGAAAACTGGTACAAATTACTCGTTGGTTCCTTTGAGAAGAACATCAGCAAATAATGACCTCTCTAGTCTACACTTAGGGACAGTAAACCCTTCAGGGTGGCAGAGAACCAAAAGGAGATACCAGGTATTGAACCTATGGCCTTCCAAAAGAAAAATTAAAAGGGTTGTACCATGGAAAACTGGGACCCACAAACCACTGCTTTAGGAGACACACATTAGTTTTGGTGAGGATGGAATCTCTTTGGGGTGGGAAGAAATAGCGTCATAGAGCCGAGCCATGCCTCCAGTTTAATTTCTTGCTCAGAATTGAGGTTTTGGTGGATAAAAGTGGGATCCACTATCTTTAGGGGCCAAGAGTTACACAGACCACCCTGGGCTGTCTATGACCCACGGACCACGGGATTCCCGGCCCTGATATAAGCCAAGTATAAAACAGCCTTGGGGAGCCGGCATGGCATAGTGGTGTGGGACTATGAGCCTGGAGACCGGGATTCAATTCCCTGCTTGGCCATGGAAACCCACTGGGGTGCATCAAACACTCTCAGCCCCCAGAAAACCCCATAATAAGCTCACCTTAGGGTCACCGTAAGTCAGAAATGACTTAAAGGCACACAACAACAAAACAGTCTTATCCCTAGCTTCCATGCTTTTCTCTACCATTCATGCTTTAACCTGTTTATTTATGCACCAATGTATTTCTCATCCGCCAATGACCTTTGCCTGACTTCTAACAACCATCATTAAGAGCTGTGGGTGTCATCTCCTGATAGCTGTTAAAAGGCCTTTAACGACCACGGTTAAGTTCATCACTATGCTGGCACCTTTTGCATTTTCATTTCCTTTCACGTCCCTCAATCCCCACATGTGTTTGTGGTTATCTGTCTACTGCTGACCTTTTTTCATGCCTTCGGAAAAGAGGGCCGCAATCCACGGTAGCTTGCACCGAATAAAACTTGTTAGCTTCTCTGTGCATCACAAGGAGACGTTTTCTTGTTTTAATCCTCAGCCTCACATTTCATGCCATAAAGCCTGCTTCTGTCCACTGCTGGCTGCTTTTGGCCAGCAGTGATGTGGATACAAAAGGATGTGCTGGGAACATTGCGTGGGTCTCATTTTTTTTGCCCCAGTTCTGGTCAAATGGCCAATAAACCCATGAGGCACCCCTGCTCCTTCTTGAAGATATCCACAGCATGCATTTTTTCCTGGCCTGCAAAAGATTTGGCAGCCTCCGGGAGACGCATGGCTTCGAGTTAATTTATAAGATCCCAGACAGCGAGAGAGTTCATTTAATTGAAAGATGTAATTATCAGGTGTTGGAGGCAAAAGGCCTCATTAATTTCACAGACATTCTGTTGACTGAACTGTCCGTGTTTCCATTTTTCACTCCATATGAAGGCTGAAGCTATGCATTGCAGAGAGACCAAAGGGAAACAAGAGATATCTTTGGGTTCCCCCTGAGCAGAGACTGCACAGATCTACAATCCGGTACAAGACCCACATTTCAGGTCAGGTTCCCGGGAGGACTGGGTTCATAACAGACATTTCTGAAAGTGGTAAACACACCTGCTCTGAGGAAGGGAGCTCATATCAGAACATAAGGGCTGAGATACTACACCAGGTTTGGGTAGTGTAAATCTCCTCAGACTGAGTTAGGCATTTATTATAAGACTCAAACCTTGCGTTTGAATGGCAATGCTGCATAACAGAGTCGAGATATTAAATGTGCTACCAAAGGCACACACACACAAAAGTCGGGCTTGCCCAACTGTGTACAGGGAGCACTGTTCACAAAGCACAGTGTGGGTCCATGTGCAATGGTACCACAGGTGCAATTTCACTTGAGGAGAAGGGAAGGTTAAGCTGCAGAAGAGAAGGTGACACGATAGCTATGTTTAAATATTTGAAGAGATGCCATATGGAGGCTGGAGCAAGCCTGTTTTCTGCTCCACTAGAAATTAGGACATGGAACAATGGCTTTAAATTTCAGGAAAAGAAATTCCATCTAAACTTTAGGAAGAACTTCTTGAAGGTTTGACAGTGGAATGTGCTGCCTTGGAGTGTGGCGGAGCCTCCTTCTTTGGAGGTTTTTAAAGAGAAGCTTGGTTACCATTTGCTGGGGATGCTTTGAGTGTGCATTCCTGCATTGCAGGGGGTTGGACTCAATGGCCCTTGGGATCTCTTCCAACTGTACGATTCTATGACCATTTCTGCACTGGACTGTTATAGCGCTTTGATTCCACATTCAACATCCTATGGAATCCTGGGGTTTGCAGTTCTGCAAGGGGACGGGTTTGGGGCAGTGAAAAAGAAGCATTCTCCCCTCTTCTAGCTACCCTGTTGAATGTGGAATCAAAGCGCTATAACAGTCCAGTGCGGAAATGGCCTATGACTTACATAACCTTAAAATGAATGTGGGCCTTCCCCACCGGACAAAATGCATGACCCGTCTAGAGGGTAACTTGTTGTTGTGTGCCTTTAAGTCATTTCTTGTCTTATGGCAACCCTAAAGTAAACCTATTATGGGTTTTTCTGGGGGTCTTGATGTGATGTGATGCACCCAAGTGGGTTTCCATGGCCGAGAAGGGAACGGAACCCTGGTCTTTTTCACAGGCACAGTGACGACCGGCATGTTATTTTCTAATTCCCGATCCATTTGAAATTTAACGTTGCATGAGTTTATTTTTTAATGTCATTATTTTTAACAACCTTTTTAGGCTTATGTTCTTACCTGTGCTTTACAGAGGTCAAATCATATTTTTTGCATAGATCCCAAAGAATCATTGAAATCCCTTTACCACTGTGTTTCTTGTATCTTTGCCCATGTTGTTCCACTGGCGTACTGCGTCGGTGGGAGTTTACCACGGTTTCCCTTTAGCAATCTCCTTCCCTTCCCTGCTTCTCCCCTGTTGCTATCCATCGCTATCCCAAAGCCCCCGTCTCTTCCATTGGTATGCTTTCTGGCGTGCCAACTCACACTTATGATTTATTTAGGACTGGACTGCATTGCATCGCAAGGCCTGCCCTCCCTAATCCGTCACCGTCCCCACCGTGGCCATGCACAAACATTGGCTTTCGCTGCATCAGCATCTTTGGCCGGGGAAGAAAGATGCCCGTTGTTAATCACTATAGCAACCGCAATTTGGTACTTGATAGGGTTGTGTGTGTGAGCTCCCCCCCCCCGTGTGTGTATGTGTTTGGTGCTTTGATTACCAAGTTATCTTTTTTCTTTTAACATTAACACGCCCTTGTTGACTGAAAAGCTCTCACTTTCATCAAGCAAAAGTATTTATAATTTAACAGAATGGTAGTGAAGCCGGCGGTTTGAGCTTGAAATGCATCACAGCCGGAGTTGTTCAGCAGCAGGCACGGGTGTGTGTCTTGAATGAGCAACTAGTGCTCTCCAGCTCTGAACGTACGTAACGCTGATTGCTCCAAGGGCATTGTCTGAAAGCAGCCAAGACAGCCCGCTTGCTGGAGTTAAGTCCGTCTAGCTCTATTCACCATGTGACTGCAGGGACAGCCAATGGATCTAATATTGAGGCTGGTGAACCACTCTGGTTTCTAGTGTGAACTTTAAAGGAGATGTTCGAAGTGCTGAAACTACCCCCCCCCCAAAATAGGCTAATCATGTTGCATAGCTCCTTTAAAGCTATAACCTGGAGTGGCTTCATTGCCTCCCACTGCCATAGATGTCAGCAGGCTTCACTGCCTCCTCAAACTGGGTTCAGCAGCCTGGGCAGTTCAGCTTAAAACCTGGAGCTGATTCACACACACCTGACATGGAAGCCACCTTCCAGTCCCAGAACTCAGGTGCAAGACAAGACCAACCCCATCAGCCACAACACTAAAGCCATTTCTGCACTACACTGTTATACTGCTATTATTCCACCTTCAACATCCTGTGGAATTCTGGGGTTTGTAGTTTACTGAGGCCAAAGAGCTCTCTGGCTGAGAACTCTAAATGCCCATCCCTAAACTGCAAACCCCAGGATTCCACAGGATGTTAAAAGTGGAATAATAGCACTATAACAGACCTAAGATATGAACAGGACAATACTTACTGCAGCCCAGTGTAGGTGAACAAGGCAGAGCCCACAAGGACTTGAGGGTTTATGTAGAGCATATGTATTAATTCAACAAACAGCAGGAGCAGGCTGTCAGCTGGGGCTGGGTGGGGAAAAACTGTTGGAGACAGCTGGTATCACTGGTGAAAGCAACATGCCCTGCTTTTGGATCTCTGATTTGTGTTCCCGGAAACCTTGACCCTTGCCTTGGGTGCTGGATACTCCCTTTGGACTGTCACTCTGAATTTATTACTGACTCGGACTGCTGAAACAACAAACTGAGGTCGGCACATAAACTGTTGTAAACTTTGTCCGTGGTTGCTGACAAAGATTCCAACTGGAGAGCTGTGGCCCTTGGCTGGCTCCCGGCAGAGGACATAATGTGCAACTGAAAGCACATGTCCTTATGCATGTGTTATGTTCAACACTGCACCCTTAATCTGGGTTCTATGTGGGGTTGACAGAGTGAAAACCAGAGAGGACCCCTGTTCCTTTCACAGCTGTGCAGAAGAAGGAATTTCAGCAGGCTTTGCTTCTCCTGCAACCAGAAAACAAGCAATGTTGGCTGATATTTCCTCATCTACACAGTTGTGAAAGGGACAAGAGACCTCACTAGTTTCCATTCTGGCAATCCTACTGTCCTCTCTCTGTCTAATGGGTAGACTCGGCCCTGACTGCTACTGTTTCCAAGCTATAAACAACCTTCTAAAGAGAGCAAGGCGTAGCAGCTGTAAAAGGCAATAGAGAGATACATCTTGATAAATCAGCCTCCTCAGTCATCCGAATATTAAACACACTAGCAAGAATATAGGAAGGGTTTAAGAAGTTTTTAATCTGGTGGTCCTAGTTCCACATGTAATAAATGGGCCATCCAACTCAGGTTGTTTTTTTTTTTTAAATCTCCTGGGCCATAAAACATTAAATGAATTTTAATTGTTGCTGCACAAAATTTAGCCACTTTATAGGTTGTAATAGGGTTGATATCTGAGAGCAGCAAAGAAACATATAACTGTTCTGAACATTTTGGATATTTATGAAATATTGGCAAACTAAGATCAGTATGTAGGTCTCTATAGTATTAAGCCATGAAAAAGCAATTGATCCACTGTTTCTATTTGACCAGAATCGCAAGGGCAGTATTTCTTCAAATATGAGCTCTTCCTATAACATCCTTCAAGAACAGCTGAAGAAAGAACACAACAACCTGCCAAAGGCTTCTCAGCCTTTTGGCTACGATCAAGTGTAGTGTGATAATGGGTTGTTTCACTTCTTAATTTCTTTGTTTCACCTTTCTTCCTCAGCCTTGGTCCTCGTCTGACCATCCCTTGGACCTGTTCTCATACATCTTTCCACCTCTCTGTACAACTCAGCACATGTATTCTTCCTATTAAAAGGAGAGGAGGAAAATTTCCTTCTCCTGAGCCCACCCACAATTTTGCAGCCTCTCTGGCACCCAATGCCTAGCAACCACGTTCTGCTCGATCTTAAGACTCCAAGCGAGCTACTGCACCACTCACTCAACAGACGTGACCCAGAACGCCCACCTCTTTTCAAGTCCCAATGTTGTGGGCAGCCCAAGTGACAATAGACTCCCATACAGCTTCAGAACCTCACTTGGAGCATAGGCTTCGCCTTCCAATAATTGCACTGAATTACAACCGTTATACCAACTGCTATCCACTGGAGGATTGCATGAAGACAGGAATTAGTACAGAAGCTTGTTTAAAGAAGACTTTCAGATCCTATTCCTCTCTCTCTTGGAAAGAAGATGTGCTTCTGATGATGAAAGGTCATTCGTTACATCCGCAGAAGAGCCATCTCAAGCCAATGGTGATGCCATCCAGATGTGCATGTGTAAAGAATTCAAGGGGAGGGGAATAATCCTGCTAGCCCATTGCAGCAAAGCCAACAAGCAGTGTTGCAACACCTTAAAGACAAAGGGCTTTTCCACACTACACTGTTATAATGCTATTATTCCATTTTCAACCTCCTATGGAATCCTGGGGTTTGCAGTTTAGCGAGGGGCATTTATGATTCAGAGCCAGAGAGGTCGTGGGCCTCAGGAAACTACAAAGCCCAGAATTCCACAGGATGTTGAAAGTGGAATAATCACATTAGAACAGTGTAGTGCGGAAATGCCCAGACACACTTCATCTGGAATAAGGTTTCACAGAGCCCTCTTCGTTCCAAAGTCCACTTCCTTCCTTAACATTGGCAAATTTCTTGCAATTTGAATGTATGTCTCCACTTGTGGAACAATACATCAATGGTGATCCTTGTGCTGAATGGCAGCACCACACTTCCAAGACACCAGATCTGCAACTCAGTGCTCATGTGCAGCCATGCATAGCTTACAATGTGCAGCCATGCACACTGCACAGCCAAGTGGAATGGCCCTGTGTGATCCACTCCCACCGCTTTCAGTTGAATATTGATGTTCTGCATTGCATGGAAACACCCTGTCTTTTTTGTACAGGAACTTACACATTCATACAAGACCAAAAGCATCCCAGCCACAAAGGCCTTGCCAGTCAGCTTCCTTATGCATGGTTTCTCCATTATCTACAGTTTCTCCTGTATAAATTCAAGGAGGGGAGTAAAGGTATGTTTTTCCTTCCAAGGTGGCCCTAAAGCCCATTTGATTCCTGTTTTTAAAATGCTTTTTAGCTCAGAAAAGCATTTGCAAAGTATGTACTCTCAAGGTGGAAACAAGAAAGACCCATAGGCATTAATTATATATATATATATACACACACACAGATACAGGCAGAGAGACAGAGAGAGATTTCCTTAAAAAAAAAACTGCAAAAGCAAAGAAGAAAAAAAAATACTACTGCTTAATTATTGTTTGCAAATCTCCAGTATTTAAATTGACTTATTTGCAAATGTCTGTTTAGAAATTGACTTTGTAATTATAAAGTCAGCGCAGGCATATCGCAGACCCTGGAGGGGTCTCTAACGAGGAATGATAATGTACCAAGTGCAAAGCGAACCTCCTGAGTTGCATTCTAATAGCAGAGAAGCCGTGAAGAGCCAAAGGCAAAGGGTCTGGAGGAAATCCCAACACCTAACACAAGGGAGAGTGAGGAAGGGAGGGATATTTGGTCAAAAGATGGAACCCACGGCGAAGGGGAGGCCAACGGAGTGGATGGGAAGGAGGAATCGCTTCTCCGTCTTGCTTCCAGAAACCAGATTGGGTTTGTAATAGCCTGAGGTTGAGCGCAGAATGAGAATGAAGCAAGCTCCTAGCCTGAAGCAGCTGCTCCGTGCTTTGCTGCAAGGAAATACCTGCGCTTGGTATGTACCAGGTGATCCTTCTACACGAGGCGCTTTTCGTCACCAGGGTGCTGATTACAGGGATGTCATTCTTTGCTAATTTTCTTCTCAAAGGAAACAACAAGGAATTTCCACCATTTTCTGCTCACTGCCAGAAGGTCTTTGAAAACCATGCAGTTTTGCAGAGGCTGTGTGCAGTTTGGGACTTATTTTGAACAAAATAAGTCCCCTAATAGCCATTTTTGTGCAGTAAATGCCATTATTTTGCCCAGAAAGTAATATTTCTGCATAGAATCCCAAATTATTAAGATTTTTGTCACTCCAAGATCCTCCTCATCAGAGTTTCTTGACACTTCAGAAACACATTTCTTTAACCATTTGTTGATTATGTTAACATTCTTTTCATCTCTACTTACAACCACTGTACGATGAAGCTCTGCTAACAAGCAGCATTATACATGATCTTGACCACCACGTAAGAATTTCCATGTTCCTCCTCTCTAAATGCCCCCCCCATTCTCTCCATTAACTACAGCTCTGTGGGAGAACTTGTGTATGACAATGAAACAACTGAAGATTTTTCTCAATGGTATGTGTGTGTTTATGTTTGGAATCTGTGGGGAGAATCCAACACATCGTAAGTTTCATGGCTTGGATGCCACCACTCTCTCACCATTTCATGTGGTGGTGGAACATGGAGCATGGCATTGTCTAGATTTGGGCATCAGGCTCCTTTAGATAGCTGGGTCCCCCATTTAGAGCAGGAGCAGGCAAAATCTGGAGCTAGATCTACTGGTGGATCTGTTAGCAATCTGCAGTAGATCACCAAGAAGTCCCCACTAGTAAAGTAAACTTCAGGTTAATAAATATATTAATCTCTGGCATGGTCAACCTTGTCAGAACTTCTGATCTCTCAACAATAGTATTCTTCACCTGTAAAATCTGCACGTCACTGGCTGCCTTTGACCAGATCTTCTCATTTCCTTGATTGCCAGTTTTCAAATTTGACACTAGAACTTTTGAATGTAATAAAACATATAAAACACATCAGATGTAGAGGTCTGCCTTGCCTTGCCTTCTGTATATGTAGGTCATCCCATTGTAAAGCTCGTAAGTCAGATGCTCCCAACTCACATTGTCAGTTCTCTAGAAAGACTGTGTGTCCTGTTGGGGATGTACCTATGGCACTGTAAAGTTATGAATCACAGACTCTGGATCTCAGCCGTTGCTTCCAGCATCCACCCTTCATTTGATTTGGCAGAGGCTATTTTTTAAGCCAGAACAGTTGAGGCAACCTCCATTGAGTGGCAGATATCTTCAGTTGATCCCCGTGCTGGACCACTCCTCTAACACTCTCACACTGTCACCATCTCAGAGAGAGCACAAAAATCTACGTTGCTATAAGAGGGAAGTGTGCCTTCTCTGGAAAAGTTTGGTAGGTCCACCACCAGAAGATCATTTCATGGCCCTCAAGATGGTACTCAAGCACAGATGGGAAATTGAGTGCCAAGTGAACTTCATAGATGCCAAGTGACACTCAAGATAGGGATAAGGATAAGAAAAATGGTCCTTCTTGAACTTTTTCCTTCAGTTGTCTCTTTCCCTGCAGGAGAAAGCCCCTGATGAGATAATGAGACATACAGATAATAACATACTAAAGACTAGATTAAGTATCTTTACTTGGCTAGATTGCTAGGCATGTCCCTCCATGGGTGGCTTGTGGGCAGAGGTTGACAGTATCCTATTTCTTCCTTTTGCACTCTTCAATTTCAAGCAGTTGAGCTAAGACAATAATTGTTTGGAGGAGAAGCCCATTACAGACATATTCGGGCATTAATTAAAGCCATCAAGGAATCTGCAAGTTTGCTATTGATTCATGGACCTACAGATAATTAATGGCTCTCAGTGGTACTTGAGGGAAAGGGGATATCTTCTGGCAGCTCTTCGTGTATGGAGCTTCTCTTCTTACAGTCGGCTTTGACTTTTAAAGACACAGAAAACAAAAGTGGTGCAGAGCA
Source organism: Cyclura pinguis (assembly GCA_030412105.1). Taxonomy (NCBI): domain Eukaryota; kingdom Metazoa; phylum Chordata; class Lepidosauria; order Squamata; family Iguanidae; genus Cyclura; species Cyclura pinguis. Next base: position 4,178,413 of record CM059613.1, read on the forward strand.
TCTGACATTCGCTAAAGCCAAGCTCCTGCATCGTGGAGACACAGTTTATCTTGACACTCCTGGAGTTGTGCCAGAGCTGCACAGTGCAGCTTTGTTAGTAAATTGCAGTATCGCTTAAATGAGTGTGCACGCAAAATGTGCATTGCAATGTGTATGTCCATCAATGCACAAACTTCATGCACAATGGCACTACAGGCACAATACAAAATTCCACTTCCACAACCTTAAACTGAACATGGCTGTTCTGCATTAGATTTGCACATGCATAAGACGCCAGCTTGGAAGCACAACTATAAAGGAACTAGACAAAGAATTCCCCCTTCTGCTCTTCCTATCCATTGTCAGGCATGATTACAAATACCTTTTTAAATACTTGAAAAACAATATCTCTCTATACAAACCTGCTAGAGCCCTAAGATCTGTAGGGGAAGGCTTTCTCTCTGTCCCACCACCATCCCAGGCTTGCGTGGTGAGGACATGGGAGAGACCTTTCTTAGTGGCTGCTCCCACCCTGTCAAACTCTTTTCCAGGGAGACTAGGCTGGCCCCCTCCCTGCTTTCCCTTCCTAGGCAGGCAAAGACATTTCTTTTTAAGCAGGCATTTAATGGGTGAGCAGGGGAGCTTTTATTTAATTATTAGCTATTTTTATAATTTTATATGTTTTTAATGTTTATAATTGTTCAAATGCTTTTAATGAATTTTTAAACTTTCTGTAAGCCACTTTGGGTTCTACTTTGGGAGAAAAGGCAGCATATATATTCAATAAATAAAGCTTTTGTGTATCCAGGTAGCTAGACCATGTGATCCAGGATATTCCCAGGGTCATCCACCACATAAAGAGTCCCCCCTTCTCAGTCTCTGTGCCGGTTTCCATCTTCACTTTCATTGCGCTGCTGCTCATCTTCCTCTCCATCTTCATCTTCCTCCATTTCTGTCTTCACCTTCATCGTCATTCCACTCTTCTTTCTCTCCTCAGCCATGTTTCAGTTCTCCATCAATAAGAAGGTGAGTCAAGAATAGAGCTAAAACCTTTACCTAATCTTTTTTTTAGCTAGTTAAGATGTAGGTTCTCCAGGTATACGTAAATGTAAAAGCCATTAATAAACTTTTTCTAAGTGAGTAACCTGAAACTGCCTACCTTGTTTATTTCTGAGTCTGTTTCACTTCAGGGAAGCGACATGAGGTTGAGGCATGCTTTATCTGCTGCTTTGCTAAAAGAAGGTTGATTCCTAACAGTTTTAGCTTTCATATTTTTCCCCCAAAGGCCTAAGACTCTGCAAAAGTCTCCTTCTCAAGAATGTGTAGACAAGCTTGGGTTACTCTGTTTATTCCTTCTGTGTTGTTTAAACACACACACACACCACACATCCAGATTTATTGCCGTTCCTTATTTTGATTTCCTTCTCATGCTGATTTTAATGACATTCTCCCTTTAATGAGGAAAATAGGACCACTGCTCACCAGCCGTAATTCCTATCCACGTCCTGATTAGACCAGCTTGTCACGGAGTAATAAAAGATGCCAATCACAAATGCACTTTGCTTGGGAATGCAACAGATAGCACAAGTGTGTGCAAGAGAACCAGACAATATGGAAGCAGTCTCTTTTGTTTTATTATTTTTCTTTGTCTCTCTGTGTTGTTGTCATTTCCAACCACAGTATCAGAGGCCATGGTGGGGAGGGAGAGATCTGCTTAGAGCGAGATGAAGAAATTGATGCTTTGGGCCCAGTCCCCTAGCAAAGAAGTTAATCCCTCAATGAAATTAGATAAAAATGCCTAAGGACAAGAGATCAGGATGCGGGTCCGTGCGAGACAGGTCGGCAGTAAAAAAGTTACTGTGACGGCTCATCGGATTCTGCAGACCACTGAAGCCGAAAGCCACTCGGATTGTATTTTCCGGCTGTGTTTGGGAAGAAAGAGGGAACATGGGGGAAAAGAAAAATTGAAGGCAGTGTATATTCATTCCAGTGAGAGAATGCATTAATCACCCTCTCCATGTTCCAGTTCCCCACCCCTGCCGGTGCACACAGGGATACAACCTAATCAGAACACAGAGGAGCAGGCAGAGAGAGGCGGCAAGGTTTGATCATCAGGTATCCTGGGGACTTGGAACGTTGCCTTTTTTGGGGAAAAAAGAGAGCTATTGCTACAATTCCAAGGCTCTCAGAAAGAATCTGTTGCCATTATAGTTGCTACACACACACACACACACACACACATATATCTTAACCATAATGCCTACATGTGTATGAGTGTGCATGCTTGTACATAAGAGAGACTATGGCCATTTCTGCACTACACTGGTATAATGCTATTATTCCACTTTCAACCTCTTTTGGAACCCTGGGGTTTGTAGTTTAAGGAGGGGCATTTAGAATTCTGATCCAGAGTTCTTTGGCCTCAGGAAACTACAAGCCCCACAATTCCCCAGGATTTTGAAAGTGGAATAATAGTACTATCACAGTGTAATGTGGAAATAGGTTGCCTAACACTCAAGCCGTTACACCACTTCAAGATATTTGTACTTCCAGAGATTTGAATTCGGGGAACATATTGCACAGGGAACATTCTTCCACAGGAGGGAGGAAACTCTCGTAATTACTTGTCCTCACATGCAAAGATTAAACAATTGAGGATTTACTTCCTTAGTCTCTGTGGAGTATGCACACAACTCTGATCTTGTCAGTGGTGCCAAGGGAGCGAAGCACCAATGGGACTGTAATTCACTCCAAGGCATCAGCTGCCTCAGCACATCAGTCCTGAGTGATGCCAGGGTGTGAATTGACTCTGAGACAACCTTGACAGAGAACGAAGGGAAAATTTCAAAAGTCCTGCAAGGCGAGAAAGCTTCCTTGGGCCTTTGCCAGGGAGCAAACAAGGCCTTGATGGTCCTTTCCCACTAGTTAGACAGAAAATACAACGATTTCTTCCAACCCTGAGTGTTGTGTGGCATCTATGGAGAGAGGGGTTCACACAGAAGTACTTACCCAAGTGTGAACTTAGACACTGCATGCCTTCCATCACCACCCCTGTCTAGTTCTGGTAAAAGTTGATCCATTGGTGCAGTTCCCCAACAGGGTTCTGGATTATAACTCCCAGAAACCAAATTTGGCCCCAAGGCCTGCATGGAGACCCCAGGTCAGACGTTTCCTATCCCTGCTATACGGGGAAAAGAGTAGAAGTGTGTACAGTCTTGTTATGAAGATACACAGATACAGAAGTTATAGACAAATATATCTCGCAGACCTGTCTGCACTGTGTGAGGAGTCTGACTTCAGTCTTCTGGAGTTTGATGGTTATTTGGAGTGATGTAGCTCCAAGGTGGAAGCTACAAAGGGTTCTGCTCCCGTCTTCTGGGCATTGGGGATGCTCTGGGCCCCAAGAACTGCCACCCTAAAAGTCTGGTTGAAAACAGAAGGGCAGGAGTTCAAGTGAAATCTATTGAGGAGCCCAATCTCCATATCTTTCAAACTCCTCCAGGAGGGGTTGAAAGAGAGAGAAAGAGAGAGAGAGAGAATGCATTGAGCCCAAGAGCCCTTGAAAGCAAAATGAAAATGCAGAGAAGAGGGAAATCAGCCCAAGAGGAGAATGGTTTCAAATAATTATTCTGCAGAAGGATTGCATGAGGGAACAGCAGATGCTGAGGGGAGAGGGGAAAAAAAGAACAATATTCTTCCCACAGGACACTAGTGCTGTATGAAAAGGAAAGCACAGCAGGGAAGGAAGAAAATGAGATGAAATAGTCTGAGAAGCCAGATGGCTCCTTTCAAACCCCTCTCCACTTCCCAGTTTAAATGCTGGATTTCTAGAGCAAGGCAGGAGAACCAGTGACGATCCAGATGTTTTGAGGCTCTGGCACCCATCAACCCCTACTGGAGCAACCAGCGCTGAGGATGAATGGGTGTGATACTTCATCAACAGCTGGCATGGGGCAGGAGAACCTATGGCACTCCAGATGTTGTTGGGTTCTGATCTCCAACAACCATTGCTAGACTAGCCTATGGTAGGGAATAAAAAGTGTGATACATCATTGACATCTGGGCCGAGCTGAAAAGCAGCCATAGGGATGTTCAGTTCCAATCCTCATTGGCCTCTGCCAGACTAGCCAATAGTAAAGGATCAACATCTGAGGCAGGGCAGAACTTGTGACCCTCCAGACTGGTCAGGTAAGGGATAATGGGGACAGGACTTCACTGATATCTTGAAGGCTACTGCTTCCCCAATCTCACACCCTTTCTCTACTGCATTGGTCCTGAAATGTTAGGCTGAGACACACTGCAGTTAGAATGAGAGTCAAGTGGCCTCCTTCCTAATGTTTCCTGCTTCCTTCACATATAGTTATGCTCAGACCCACTGTCTCTTGGTTCTCCAAGGTCCACGGGGCATTCTATCCCCCAACCTCCTTCTTTTCTTTGTCCCTCCTTTCTTGTCCACAACAGGAACTGATCCCAATATTCCACAATGGCAATCCATGCCGCTGAGTAGCTGGAATGCACATGAGCCAACCGACCATTAATTATTTTATAGCTTATTGATTTCAGGATCGTTAAATCTCTTTTCTCTCACACTCACACAACATTCCAATCTTTCCCCGTGAAATTGATGGGACTTGAAAGGTTAAGTTGGATGGTGTCCACTAATCACAAACTTGTTATGAGGCCATGGCAATCCAGCCAAACAGAAAGCCAGAATGAGTGGTGGGTTTCCAGAAGGGTGAAAAAAATATCTCCACGGTTTGCTGTGTGTGGGACAGTAGGTCTTTCCAAAGGCATCGCCTTGCTCATCTCCAACTACGGATTGAAAGAGAGATGGCTGATGGTCTCATTTACAGCCTCTGCAGGGGGAAGGAGCCAAGACGCCAATAAAAGACCACTGATTGGCTCTGAATTTAGTGGTGATTTGGAAAATGAAACAAAGCATCATTCATGTAAGGAATGGACTTACTCTCCTATGGATTTCTAAATAATTAGGATTGCAAAGTCCACAGGATCACAAGTTTCCACTCTTCCTTTTGTTCAAAGAATTGGGGTGGTAAACCACTTTCCATGCTCCGGATGTTCTTGGGCTACCACTCCTAGCATGCCTCACCCTAGGTAATGCTGGGTGTTGTAGTCTAATTGCATATGGAGGGTTTCTGGTGTCAAAGTGTGCATTGCCTGGTGTTGCGTGCCTTTAAGTTCTTTCTGACTTATGGCGATCCTCAGGCAAACCTATCATGGGGTTTTCTGGGCAGAATTTGTCCTGAGGGGTTTTGCCCTGGCCTTCCTCTGAGGCTGAGAGAGCACGACTTGCCCAGGCTCGCCCACTGGGTTTCGATGGTTTCCAGGATCATAGGTCAGTACTAAAGCCAGTAAAGCATGCTGGCTTTCTCTCCCAGAATAAACTGGTCAATATTCCCAGTGAGTATTCTGTGCTTTCTATTTAAAGTAATTTGAGAAAAAAATAATAATACTTCCAACTTCTGTCAGGAACATGGAGAATTTTAGTGGGTGTGGATAGGGTCACATCTCCCCTTCCCCCTCCAGTTCTAGTCATCATGCTGTATCATGATGTATTTGTAATCGTAGGAGAGCTTTCACTCCCAATTTTTTTTAAAATGTAATTCTTCAGCTCCCCCTCTCTGGCACACATAATATAATTTTCTTCTCCCAAGACCCACTTAACTATCTACTTAGAGCAAGCATTTACAGTGACACATTTTCTTCAACTCGTAAAAAATGAAATTACCCCATTTTTTTTTAAAAAAGTCAACACCATACTAAGAAAAAGGAAATTCAGAAGTTTCACCCCTGCTCTTTTTATATTGAAGGCAAGATGTATTTTTAATAATGCAAATATTTTCTCCAGAGTGCTAATAGACCTTACAGGTGACTTGCAGAGCTAAAAGTCTAGCCTCTATGAAAAAAGGCTTGAGTTCTGTCCTAATACCACGGGAACGAGATACAGCATAGACCAAAAGTGACCTCAAGAAATTTCTCTGGCTATTTCTCTGACATCAGCAAAGGCAAGCATTTGCCTTCCAGCCCCTTCTGATTTATGGCAACCCTAAGATGAACCCATCATTTTTAAAAAATATTTGTTCAGAGGAGGTTTGCCTTTGCCTTCCTCCGAGGCTGAGAGAATGTGACTTGCCCAAGGTCACCCAGTGTCTGAATGGGGCTTCGAATCCTAGTCTCCAGAAGGCTTTAATAAAGAAATAAATATTTGGATATTTAACTCTAAATGTAAATATTTAAATCTTTTTGTCTTGGGGGTCTCCAGGAACAGATTTTATTAACAGGGGGCCCCTAGTAAAGAAAAGGTTTAAGAACCACTGCCTTGTCCTATCTACGTGGGTATAAACTCAGTGAGCCTCGGTATTAAGATACTGCTGCTTCACTCTGCCTAATGTTAAAGCCGACCCTGGCTGTAGCTGAAGCTATAATGCAAACTATTTCTGTAGCTAGTTTGTAGATACAAGCTACATAAAGCTCAATACGGAGGTCTAGATCACTACAACAGCTGCTTTGAGACTAACCGAAAGATGCTGGTAGCATATGCTGCCAAAGTCTTTCTCTCTGTCAGCTCTAAGGGGGTTACAAGACCCCTTTGTATCCTGATACAGACTAACATGGTTATTTCTTTGCCTGTGAATGCAAGACTTGCTTAGGGTTGCTAGAGTGAAAAATGGAGAGGGCTTTTTGCTTTCCGTGGTTATTCAGAAGAAGGGACTTCGGCAAGTATTGCTTGTCACCCAACCAGGTATCTGAACCATGCTGAAACTCCTTCTTCCACATCACTGCTGAAAGTACAGAAGACCTCTGAAGTTTTCACTCAGGCAACCTTAGTTGCCTCTTTCTGCCTCCTGGTAGACCCAGCCCTTGACAGCCGCTGTTGTGGAGATATAAACGATCTTCCAAAGAGACCAAGGCGTAACAGCTGTAAAGTGCAGCAGAGAGACAGATCTAGATAGATAAGCCTCTCCCAGTCATCCCAATATTAAATCAAGGATTAGCCAAGAAAGAAGGAGGGAGGGTTTTTCAAAAGCTGAGTCCCCTAGGATAGTGTGCAACAGAAGGAAGCCGGGGGAGAAATAAACAGGCCTCAGAAATAGTGGACAATGGATAAACGGAGATGTCTCAGGCTAAGAAACATCACCAAAAGGTCGCTTTCATTAAATACTCCATCAAGTTTGGTTCTGCACTTCTCCGCAGAGGCCCTCCGCAGTAATGGCCATGGTGGCGCAAGGGCCCAGCACGGCGCTCCCGTTCCTTCCATTGTTCATTTTTATCTGTGAGGGAAATGCATTTTATAACCCTAATGTTATTCCTGTCTCGCCACTCCAGTGATGGACTTTTAATGTCACGGTCTCCAAGGAGCCAAAGAGACGCGGCCGCCTTCCAAACACCAGCCTGCCCGGCCTCCGAACTGTGAGCTGATGGTGGCCATGAGAGGGGAAAAAGGAGGGCTGTGAGAGTATCCGTTGGGCAAGTAAAATGGCTGCTAAGCGGAGCAGCTGAATACACTTATCAACATGAAACAAAATACCATTGGAAATTGAGCCTCTCCTGTTTCCTTAATGGGTGAAAGAAGTTTTCTTTTTTTTTTTTTTAATCACCTCACCCATAAACATAGGATATGTTTGGGGAGTTCATAGTACCATGGCCTTCATGAAAGCACATGGAGCGCAGTTGTTTTCTATTGTCTGGGAATCTGTTGGTTTCTCCTACAGGTACAGTACCGTTCTTTATTGTGGTCCATGTATGATTTCACCCCATTTCTCTTTGTGCTTTAAATTTGTCTTACCCATTGCTTATTTGAAATTGTTGGATCTATGGACAGCAAACAACAACAACAACTATTGCCTCTCACTAAGGCTTGAAGCAGGGTACAACGTAAATTTAAATACAACTAAAAACACAGCATAGACTTCAATACACTAAAAACACATAAAACCATTTAAAATGTCATAGTTAAAAATTGACTCGGTAGGTCTGCCAGAAGAAGTAGGACTTTAGTACTTTTTTAAAAAAATTCAGACAGTGCATTCGGCTGTGGAATCTCTTCTGGCAGGTCATTCCACAGTCCAGGGGTGGCCGACAAGAAGATCTTCTGGGGGAATGATAGCCACGTTTAAATAATTGAAGGGATGCCATGTAGAGGAGGGAGTGGGCTTGTTTTCTGCTGCTCCAGAGACCAGGACAAGGAGCAATGGATTCAAGCTGCAGGAAAGGAGATTCCACTTGAACCTCAGAAAGAACTTCCTGACGGTCAGGGCTGTCCGGCAGCGGAATCTGCTGCCTCGGAGTGTGGTGGAGTCTCCTACTTTGGAAGTTTTTAAGCAGAGGCTGGATGGCCATCTGTCGGAAGTGCTTTGAGGGTATTCCAGCATGGCAGGGGGTTGGATTGGATGGCCCTTGTGGTCTCTTCCAACTCTACATTTCTATGACTCTGTGATCATTGCCAGTCTAGTCCTGGCTGGCTTAAGTAAATGGCCTCCAGAGGACCTGACTATATGGGGCGGATTGTATGGGAGGAGGCGATCCTGCAGGTAATGTGGACCCAAACCATGAAAGGCTTTAAGGGTAATAGCCAACACTTTGTATTTTGTCTGTGGAGTGATTTTAATATTGGTGTGATATCCTTTCTCCTTGCTGTACCTGTAACCAATCTGGCTGCCATATTTTGGATGAGTCGGAGTTTCCAGACTTGGCACAAATGCAACCCAATGTACAATGCGTTGCAGAATCCAACCTTGAGGTTACCAGCATGGTCAATACCATCTTTAGATCTTCCAAGTCTAGGAAGGGATGCAGTTGGCATATCAGCTGAAGCTGATAAAGAACTGTACTGTGCATGTGTGTTTCCCTACTGAAATATCTGGACTATTTGATCTAATGTGATAAATCTGCATTCATTTCTGGATGTGGAAGCAGTGTTTTCATTCTGAAAAACTCTGATGATGGATGATGGATTAAAGAGGTCTACTCTAGCTGTGGTTGACCAACAGGATTCCAGCTAATAATAGTAATAGTAGCAGTAGCAATAACAAATAATAATAATAATAATAATAATAATAATAATAATAATAATAATAATAGATTTGACTATTATAGAAACTGCAAATCTGTCACCCTCTTTTGTACCTTAAATTGACAGACTGAGGTCTCAATCCTATTCATAGTCCCAACCTGAATTGATTTGATGAATCACTTGTTAAATGGTTGGAAAACACTTGTGTAAATCCTATTGATCCAATGAGCCTACTCTAATTGGGGCGAATGGTAGGAGACCAGCTGAGATGGAGTTGGTCAGATCTAGCTAAGAAATCTTCCTCTTTTCTCCCAATGACAGATTCCAGCCTGCCACATGCATTTTCCCCAAGAAATGACTCTAAATGTCCCATAAATAACAGACAAATGATTGCAACATATATTCTAATAACAGCAGCTATAATAACACCCCCTGTGCTCCCCTCCTCTTCTCTCCCAACCACCAGCTATTCCTCTTTCAGGGGTGAGATGCCACAAAGAAGAAGTGAAATTACTGTGTCTGTTCAGCAAATTCCTCCTGACAAAATCTTTAAGAGTTGACAAGTGTAATATACTGAAAATTAGTTTAGAAGTGTTTCAAGTTTCGAGAAATCAATCAAAATCAAATTAAGTTCTGAAGATGCTGTCTGGAGAATTTAAGGACAATAAAATATCTGATCCAGCAACGCCGGGATGTGGACTCGACCCGTTCGAACGAGTGCTGGCAAAGGGTTGCCTCGCCAAAGTAACGGCGGCTCCTCTTTGCAAGCACTGAATGCACAGAGAAATCTTTGAAACTGCTTTTCAGAGTTAGCACGATGACCTCCTGAGCTCAGTCTCACCAAGGCCACAACTAAGATAGGCAAATCTATTAATTCCAGTATTTCTCAGTTCACCAGACTAACCCAACTGGACAACTGGATGTTCTACCATCTAACCAGTGCTTAGAAATAACTTGTTATTTTTATCCCTTCCTTCGACAGTGGCTAAGAAATTGAATGGATGGTTAATGACAGTTGCTGTCAGACCTTGGAAATAATCAGTTAAATTCAGCTAGTATATACTGACTTACACCCCTGTTTTCCCTCAATGTGGCTTCACTAACAGCGCTCACTGTTCCTGATTGCATCTATCACAGGAGACGAAGAGGAAAGTGAAGGCCTTTCTCATGTTGTGGGTGATGTTATTAAGCCCTGGGATGTTGCCACCTGAGTAGATGTGAGTTGGCATCTGGGTTTATGCCTTGTTCTTCCCTTCCCATCCTTGTTATATGTCCTGGGCCATTTCCGCACTACACTGTTATAGTGCAATTATTCCACTTTCAACATCCTGTGGAATTCTGGGGTTTGTAGTTTCCTGAGGCCAAAGAGCTCTCTGGCTGAGCATTCTAAATGCCTCTCCCTAAATTGCAAACCCCAGGATTCCATAGGATGTTGAAAGTGGAATAATACCACTATAACAGTATAGTGTGGAAATGGTCCTAGTGTAGGCAGGTAGCTGTGAGTAGTCTTTGAAAGGGTCGCGTTATTCTCTAGAATTGGTTGTAGCTCATTGATGATGAAGTGCAACCGCAATATTAAGAAATTACCTTGGCAGGAGGACTTGGGACTTTAACTGTAACTAATTGTTTTTCAAGTAACTTTTCAGGCTCTGGTTCAGTCCTTGGCATCTACTGCCAGTCAGCATAAACAATAAGAGGTTAGATGCTGAGCTTGGAACATTAGGTTTAAAAAATGATTCATTAACATCGGTCACTAGAAAGTGGAGGATTAATTCGTGGTTGCTGAGACTTGGAGGACAGAAATTTAATTTGTTGCATTAATCATTAATTGATTCATAAATGAAATCATTTGTTTTTAAGGGATTCAAAGAGAGTGGCGTACTTCGGTGTCACTGTTACCCTGTAATCACACATCTTATTACTGGCATGAATACTCAGAAGGCAATCCTATCGAATGCAATGACCGTTGCTCCCCAGTGTGTATTAGGGTTTCCGCTGAAAGGTTTTAAAAGTTTTGAGATCTAAAACGTAGCAAGATCTCTTGAATTGCAGATCTCTTAGATGCTTATTTGTAATGGCCATTTTGGCTCTCTGTGGTTTTGGAACTATTGTTACAGAGGAGTTTTAGCTTGTTTCAAATGGGTATAGTTTATACTCACTGTTTTAGAGGTTTTAATCCATTATATGTTCTTCATGGAAATAGGATTTTCTGCACAGAAAAAGCTGGTTCCTGCAGAGCAAATGCTGTTTTCCATGAGAAATAACCTCATACGAATTGAAATTGATAAAAATGACCTGTGAGATCCACAATAATTGCCCTGGGAGTCCATTTGGTCCAGAGGCTGTTCTGTGTGTGTCTGTACATGTATGCCTGTGTGTTACACACAGACACATCTCATAAGTATATAGTCCATACAGATTTGTAGCACTGAAGGCAGAAGAAATCTAAAGGTCCATTGAACGCAAATCTTTCCATGGAAGGAAGATTAATGGTCAAAAGTATAAAGAAACCAACACGAGAGCAAAGGCCAGATGATTTTGAACATTGTTGTCTTCATCGTTGGCCAATATTAAAGTCCTTTATGTCTTCTAATTCAGCACACATCAGCACAGAATTCCTCACATTGCAAGAATAGAAGTGACTCTTGCTTTCACCATCAATAATGATTTGTGTAAATCTACTGGGACTTGCTGCCCAACAACCATCTGAATGACCCCGTGATTCCCACCTCTGGACAAGGCCCATGTGGTTAGAACATAAGTCAACTTGAAAAGAAACTCAAGTGCTCCAAGGGAGGAATTGAAACACATACGCACATATTCCACTAGTTATAAATACCTTCTGCAGCAAGCCATTTTTGTTGGCCAAGGCTGCCTGAAGAAAAAGATCTTGGACCGACAACATGGAGGTGGCCAGCCCAGCTTTCCTTAGTAGGGTTGGCAGGTCAGTAATAGTCCAGGCCCTGAGATTTCAGAGCCCAAACTTTGAGATCTAAGGATGGTTGCCAGTGATGTTTGAGGAGGAAGTGAAGGAAAGGGTCAGGTGGACCTGTTAGAGAATCTATAGCAGCCATTCCAAAGCAATCTGCAGCTGGACCAGTAATCTACACAGGCACACACGCACACATTTTGCAAGCTGCTACTTTCACCCTAAGATTCCTCCCCCTAGACCAGAGGGTTGAAGTTTAGGGCCAAAACCAGAGACGCAGGTCAAGGCCTGGAGATTCAGGGCATAGCCCCAAGATCTGGGGATTGTGCTCCTCATCAGCCATCAGAAAAGCCTCACCCCATTGTCTTTCTTCTGAACAAATTTAAATAAATGCTTCCACAGTGAGTCTATCAGAGGACATGGAAGTTCAGAGACCAGCTTCTAATATATTGGGAGACATTATATGTTTGATTACTCCAAAATTCCATCAGACCTTCTTTATGACTTTCCCTGCGGCGTCTGTCTGGCCATGGAAAGACCTCAGAATGCTGAGCTAGATGGATCATTGTCTGGGCCTGGCAGGAGACTTTTAATTTTTGTGTGCCTGTGTGTGTGTGTGTGTGCGCGCGCGCGTGCATGCATGCTCTTTTTTGCTTTCAGCAGAACTTAATAGAAAGGCATGTCCTTGGATTCTGTTCTCCCCATCACCTCCCTCCCCATTTTATCATGTTCAGCATTCTCCGTTCCTCCAGCTCAGCTTTTATCATCAAAAATCACTTTGGCACCTTCAGTGTCAGCAAACAGCTGTTTATCTGCTGTATCTTTCCAAAGCCCAGCTTTGAAATGGCCCCTTTGTATTCGACTGAGGATCATCGGTAAAGCAGAGAAAAAAGCAATGGGAATATGTTTTCCTGTTGTGGATCAATATACATTTAACCTTCTTCCGTTCTCTTGTTCTTCTCCCATCCATCCCATCTGCATGTTTCTTCTCCATTGTCCACAGTAAGATGAAAAGCAGGTTTGCTCGGAAGTAAATCCCACTGAATTCAGGGGGGATGAGGCTCAACCTTGTGACCAAAATCCTATTGTATAGTCCCAATCAGAGTAGACCAATTCAATCAACTGTGAGTCAACTCATAGATAAATCCTTCCGATTCAATGGATTCACTCTGGCTTTGATTAACAACAGAATTTGGACCAGATTACTAACCGAGGCTGGTTAAGGGGACCATACAACTCCCTTACTGCTATTGCTGTACTGTTTAGCCTGTGCTGGTCCTCAGGTCTCACCAGATGTTACTGGATTGTGACGTCCATCAACCCTATCCAACAGAGACAAGAATGGATGACTATGGGAGTTGTAGTCTGGTGACTTGTAGAGGACTAAACATCTTTTTTCTCCCATTTTGAGATTTTCAGTGAGGATCTGGGGAACCATACCTTAAAAATGTTCAAACTCTGGTTTCCCTGACCAAGTGGAAGGGTGCAAGAAATGGTTGGTATGGATTCCTCCAGTTCTAATGCTTTACTTATGGTGAAAACATTTGGCATTAAATAAGCTATCTCCAATTAATCTTACTGTAGGATTTTTTTTTAAAAAAATCTTGTTAATTATACAGTTTCTCTTTTGGCTGAGGGACAGACTGCAGAGAGCAGACTGATTTGCCAACAACACACCCACAATGAATGCAGAAACACTCATTGCCACAATAAGGAGCAGCCTCACCTTTCCCCCATCCAAGATCTACACCAAAGTTAGTGGACTTCACTGAGTTCCAAAAAGGACAGACATCCCTTTCTGTATTTGGCAGGGAAAAGCTTCGCTCATTTGCTGATTTGAGATAAGAGCTTTGTCCTGCAGGAGGAAAAGAGCTGTTGGGCCAAATGGGAAAACTGGCACACCATACACTACCCATGGTCCAGAGATCCCTGTTTTACACACAAAAGCTCCCAAGTTCAACCTCTAGCCTCTCCAAAGCAAAAGAATATATAGCAAGTGATGGAAAAGACTTCCAATTGTCTAAGACTCTGGGCAGTGAGGAACTAGGAATGGTCTCTGCTAAGTCTCTACTAACCTTGTAGACACAGAAGACCAATTGAGTGTGCTTCTCACCGCAGTGGATCCATCTGTCTGAATACCCCTTCCTGCAAGCTGCTGCTATCATAGTCTCTCCCCAGCATAGAAGGAAAACTACAAAAAATAATAAAAATGACACTCAAGACACTACCAAATATATGCATCTCATGGTCTTCTTGGCTTTCTGCATTTACTTCCACAAAACCCAGAAATCCCATTTCACTGTGTTTCCCCTTGGTTTGCTTCAGTATTCCATTATCTTATATTTAATTTCCCAGTGTTCCACACCAACGAATAAATCTCTGCCTTAGCCCACCAAGGCAGTAGTGGGAGACGAACAAAGAAGACTTCCAAAGCACCGGTAAGACAATCATTGATATATCTTGATTCATTCCTCTTCTTTGCCTTCCTGACTATGTGTATGCATGTGTGTATGTGTGTATATGTGCTTCTTCCCCAGGCCAAGGAAAAAAGACAAGAAAGGCTCTTTTCTAACGCAGCTTTTCCAAGTGGCAGATTTACTCCATTCGAGCTTCCTCACAGCTGTTGCAGCTGCCATGTGGAAGAAGGGAGAGCAGAATTCTCAGATTCATTGATTCTGGCTTCATCAACCTGTCCTTCCTCAAGCTACTTGGACCTTTGTGAGAAAGCCTGGAAGACAGAGAAGGTCAAAAGTTTGAGAGGGATGTGCCTGCTGTTGTGTGGGTGACCACACACTCATCTTCCAGCATGTCAGAGATGAGAAAAGGAGCATGTGGGCATTCAGGATATAATTCATTGCCAATTTTCTGCTCAAAGAAAACAAGCAATAATTCTAACAGCAATTATATTCATTCACTTAGCAATTCTTAGAAGCGGAGGAAAGTTTGTCAATGTTTTATCCCAAACACTACATGCCTCTAGGGGACCATAGTGTTGGAAACATATCGCTACGGGCATCCAATGTGTTCTCTTCTTTGCCTTGCCCAATCTGTTCTTTGTTTGCCCAGTCTTGTATCTCTAGATCTTGTATCTAGTCTTGTATCTCTAGATACGACTTCACTTCCTCCTTTCTTGGTTGACTTCCATTTTTCACCCAAGCATACAATTGGCTTATCCGGGGCTATTTTTCTGGATTAATTTCTGCCACCAAAACTGCGGAGTCAAGATGTGCTTTTAGGAATGCTAGACAAGGCAGTACCAACTGTCTCTTCATGCAGTGATTTTCTCCAGGCTCTGAAACAGCAGCCAGATAGGATCAGGCAAAGTTCTACCTCTCTCTTGACCGACACTTCCCTGGTGTTGAGGATCGTGGCCCAAGTTATTTTCCCATCCTTATGGAAGTTCCTTTTCCTTTTCTCCAAACAGTTATTGCAGCTTGATCAAAGCGCCACGCTTTCATGCATATCTCTAAAAGCAACAGACTGCCCTGTACTGGCCTTCCAAAGCAGACGGTGTTAAGTAAATTGACCCTAGCTATATCAGCATGATTGAAGGAAATTCTTGAACGTCTGATCCTTTGCAGAAGATTGAAAGATAGAAAATGTGGATATTTTCAATGTGAGAAGGCTTTTTAGAAAAATACATCTGCAACCATCCAGTGGTGGAGGGTGGATTCCATGATGAGGCATGGATGGTGAAACTGACTTGGGTTTTAGTCTGTCTTCAAAGGGTCCCAGACATTTGAACATTTGGTTCAGAACCTTGGATAGCAGTTTTTAAATTTTGAAGTAAGTTGCTGTTGTTGCATGCCTTCAAGTTGTTTCCAACTTATGTTGACTCTAAGGTGAAATTGTCATGGGGTTCATCTCCCTTTTTGAGTTTTGTGTATTAGGTTAGTATATGTGTCTATATGCTTAGTTTAGTGAATGTAGTGTTATAATTATATCTTTTGTATTTTATTCTCCCGTGTGTGCTGTTTTATATACTCAAAAAGTATAGTTGAATAAAAATATTATTTAAAAAAATTCTAGAATTGCTAATAATCATGACAACAGATCATTACATCATTAGATTTCTTATTGCTTCTATGCTGACATAATTTTCCGTCTCAAAATGTTTTTATCAGGCATTTAAAGCTCCCCCCCATTCATCCCTAGGGGAGCACAAGACGTTATCACAAACAAACAAAAAAAGTTGAAGCTCCTTTCTTTTGATATCTCTTCTATCATCCATTAACGTCTCTCTGATGTCGGTTACTTATTTTGCTAGGTACATCCCATGCCTGTACCAGGAGCTAAATAAAGCTGATGGAACAAGAAAGGTCCGGGCAGTTTACAGTCTTGGTTTTCAAATAATAATAAAAATGCATTTTTCTTTTTTTAAAAAAGAGAGACGCACATCGATGTGTTCTGTTCATGTTCCGTCAAATGCCAGGTGTTGTCAGAGATTAGATGCTTTTTTCAGATCAAAGGCAGTAATAGGCCTGCCAGATAAGGATAATAATAAGCCAAAACTACAAGGGAGAGACGAAGAAGGGGGGAGAGATGTGAATCAACAATGAGTCCTGGGTATCTCCAAATCAATTAGACCACGGCATTCACACAGGGATCTAGGACAGCATGTAGCCCAAATTATGGTTGGCCAATAGAAAATCTAAATGTTCTTCCATGTTCATAAAATGCCCAATTTCATGGGATGGAGGTGCAAGATAAGGATGGAATCATCTGTCACCTTTTACTTGATGTAATTTCACTTGATGTAGCTTAGCTAAGTAGCAGAGGCATGAAGAAAAACCCTGTAAGTGAATTGCAAAGATGGGTATCAGGACATCGACAAGAGACCCTGATGTGCTTTGGGACCAATGCGCATGATGCAAATTGGTGTGCAATGCATTAAGGGTAATTCACAATCCACAAATTCCACTCTGAGGTAGACTGTAGTGTTTATATGTAGCAAAGCAAGCAACAAAGCACGCTACTTCAGAAGTTGCTGAGACTAGAGTGTACATGGAGTTCACAGGTTTTATACCTTCACATACAAATTTAGCCATGATTGGAGAGAATCATGAATTTTGCATCACTCTGCATCTTTAGACATTTCCCAGACTTACAGTTGTTTACCTGTCTTTCATCCTTGGGGCAGAAACATATTTCCTGCCCCTTATCGCTGGACACATCAAGTTCTCATAATATCTTTTGGTGCTTTCACTTTTTCCTGCTCTAATCTTCTCCCTCAACCATCGGATTTATTGTAGCAATGAGCAATAAAGCAATTAACCATTTGATACCCTAGAATACCCAAGCAAGCTTCAGACAGATATAGTGTTGCAATCAACAATTAACATTTAGTACTTCGTAGCACTCTAACTCACTCTAGCAGTTCCCTATACTGACTACCTGACATATTCCAGTACACAACCAGTAGATATATTGAGACTGGGCTACGCCTCCTAAGTTGACATTCTCATAAAGAAGCTTTGGAGAAGAACAGTGAGAACATCTGCAAAGCACAATCAAAGATATTCTAACCCCCACCCCCACCCCAAATCAAGATGGAACAAAGGATGACATGAAGATATGGAGAAGGCCTTACATGTTCAACAACTTGAATTGGGTAGTTTTACAGTGCCTGAGCACTGGCTAGGAAGGGCCGCAGTACTATAGAACCTCCTAATGTACGTCAGAAGTGCCCAACGTACATCAGATATAGCCCTTGCACATTACAGCGCTCTTACTAGCTTCTACATGTGCACCTTCACAATTCACTGACCAGGTTTTGTTGCATTCCTGCAAGGTAGTTACAGATTTAAAAGTCAGGAACTGGTAGACTGGCTCTCAGCTATAGCTTCAGAATTCAGCTATCATCTTGGACAGCTCCAATTCTCTGGCACCATTTTCACCCGCCTATTTTACCCACAGAGAGAAGCAGGGCAAGAGTAGAGTACAGAAGGACGAGGAATGAATCAGAGCATGCCATGTGTTCCTGGAGATAACATGAGCCTAGTTCAAAGGTGACTAATTGGGTTTTTTAGTGTCCCTTTCATATTCACTGGGACTCAAAATAAGATGTACATTTTAAACTCACACCTCAACAGCCTGCCCCCACCTCCTGTCTCCAAAGTCACATGATCTCCCGGCAATCAGAGTGGCTGAAAGCAAAAAGACATGCACTCTTCCATTGGCACACCAATGGCATTGGGGGAAAAAAGAAGAAGGAGAGACTAGAAAAGCCAAAGATCCAAGAACTACCAGCCAATCTTATCAGGATTCAGTTTCAGCTTGATGGCCCTCATCCAGCCCATTACATTTTTATATTCTTCTGATACAGCACAGTAAGATACAGCCACCTGGTTGGAGCCAAATTTGAGAGATGAGAACACATGATCCGCCACAGAACAGAACAGGCTATAAATACAATCCACACATATTAGATTTTCCGGAGGTCTTATCGTCAGGCATCCGTGTTCTTTAGCTTTTAGCTGCTGTGGGCTTTGAATGTCCTCCTTTTCATTTCTTATGTCTCCCTGCACCAAATCATTAATGTGGTACCACACCAGTATTAAAGTTTTTTTTTTCTAAAAACAATTTCACTTATAAAGGCAGCAAGCAGGGAGAATGCTTCTGTGGATGGGAAAGGTTAGCAATTCCACTGCAAAGCACCAAGGTCCCAGCAGTAAAACAGTAACAGTCCAATTCAAGCTTGCAGTACTCTCTCTGTCTTGATCCTGATGGTGATTTATGAGGCTACCCTTCACCGTTTTAGTGGCAGAGGAGTCTTTGGTGGCGCATTCCTTCCGTTACAGGCCAGCTGGTACCGTAATAGAGTTCTAGGACAATATCTCTGGGAGGTAAAGCAGATGAACTTCAAAAGCAGGCTCCCCAAATTGGTCTCAGCAGTCATCCAATAACAGGGTGGTTGTGTGACTCTTTCTCTCTAGTCCTCATAGCTGAGCATTTCAAACACCAACTATGTTTGGAGCAGAGTTGGGAGGTAACTTGTCAGAAATGAAGAGTTATTTCACTTACATTTTTACCAATAATGAAACTATAACTATTATTGTTGTTAAGTTGTCTTCTTCTTCATCATATCATCATCATCACCACCATTATCATCATCTTATTCATTCATATCCCACTTTTTCTTCAATAATGAGATTCAACGTGGTTTGTTGTTGTCGTGAGCCTTGACTTATGGTGATGCTAAGGTGCTTCAGGGGACTGAGATGTGTGATGTGACCAAAGGCATCAACTGGATTTCCATGGATGAGCAGGGAATCAAACCTTGGTCTCCAGGGTCATTGTCCAATGCTCAAACCCTATCCCATGTTGGCTCTCCTAAGCCCTATTAGCTCCTGCTTAGCAGCCTGTCTTCTGAACATATATGCATAATGACTTACAAGAGGCAAATAGATGAGAGCACCCACCAGAATCTCAGAGGGAAAAGGGAGATACATCTCCAAATGCTCAGTGCATGGTGTACACACACACACACACACACACACACACACACACGAACAAGCTTAACGTGTTTCAACCTATGTATATATTTCAATGGCCTCTTACTGCTGGTCCAGCAAATGGAATGAGATTTTTAGGTAATGTGATTCTGGGCTGTATCAACAGGATTATAGTGTCTAGGTCAAGGAAAGTGCTTTGGTCAGGCCCCTCCTGGAATACTGTGTACTTTTCTGGTCACCATAGTTCAGGAAGGATATTGACAAGCTGGAAGGTGTCCAGAGGAGAGCGACCAAAATGGTAGCAGGCCTGGAAATCATGAAGCCCTAGGAGGACTGGCTTAGTTTGATGGGTATGTTTGGCCTGGAGAAGAGAAGTTAAGAGGTGACATGATAGTCATGTTTGAATATCTGAAGGGATGTCATGTTGAAGATGGAGCAAGCTTGTTTTCTGCTGCTCCGGAGACTAGCACACAGAGCAATGGATTCAAGTTACAGGAAAGGAGATTCCATCTAAACATTAGGAAGAACTGCCTGATGGTAAGAGCAGTTCAACAGTGGAATACACTGCCTTGGAGTGTGGTGGAGTTTCCTTCTTTGGAGGTTTTTAAAACAGAGGCTGGATGGACATCTGTCAGGAATGTTTTGATGGTGTATTCCTGCATGGCAGAATGGGGTTGGACTCAATGACCCTTGTGGTCCCCTCCAACTCTACAATTCTAGGATTCTATCTCTATGTAGCCCCTTGTTTAGGGGCTACATAGGGGACATGAAAGTCTCCCAGGCCCGATGTACCACTAAGCAGCTACTAGGATCAATGGAGGTCTATTTCCCTGTAAACCAAGAAGTTGCTACTTGGTGTTCAACTCTTTCTCACTTGAATGATTTCCAGCACAAGGAGCTTTGGGATAAGGTTCCTTTTTCTGCTGTCATGCCAGAGATAGCTCATGAAAGAGAGTGGGGACATCAGACCACCATTTCTCAATCAATAGGGGAGTAGATCCCCTCATTGATCCCAGCTGATAGGTAAGTGGGATTTGGGGGACTCCGACTGGAATCCACTACATAGTACTGGAATTACATGACGTTTGTACAGGACTCTGCCAAATATTTTTTTAAAAAGGCATCAGATCTTAGAAATCAACATGACTGAAAGTGTTGCAGACCAAAAGGTAAAATCTTTGGATCAAAGCCCTTGTAATTTTCTGACTTACTTGATTTATTTTTGGCACCACTATGATTTTCCTTCATTTCAACTTCAATGGAATTCTCTTGGTCTCACGTCCTTTTCTCCCCCTTTTCCCTGTCTTCCTTCACCTGGACACCCGCCCCCAGACATAAATCATTGTTGCTCGGGATAAATGGAGGTCTGTAAGTGCCGCAGACGCTAATGACAACATTCATCAAAAAGCTGAGTGGTTCCATATTGCTGCACTTTGATGGGGCACCCTCAGCCATATGGATGAAGTTCTTTCCCAAACTGTTGCCCTCTCCTACCATTGCCCAAAGCCTTCTGTGCACACCCAATGTTTTTGGCTTTCCTTTCGACTGGAGGAAAATGCCCAGCATTTCAAAAAAGATGGCCTCCTTGGATGGACACTTCTCCTTTAGAAAGTCATGTGCTCCCAATTTTCTGGCACAATTGTTTCCTTCTAGACACAGATACCAGCCTAGAGAGTTAACCTGTAACATCCTCATTTCACAGGTGGGAATACTAAGCCAGGGCTGGGGCTCATTGGACCCTCCTTCAGGTGACCTCGGACTGCAACTCCCAGCTTTCCTCATTCTTGGCTCTGCAAGGAGTTGCAGCCCATCAACAATGGGAGAACTGGAAGATTCAAACCCCCAAACTTGTTGGGAAATGTGATGAACTGTAGGAACTTTTGAATGACCTCTAGGGTGGGAGAAGAGAAAAAAATTCAGTGAAAAAGAGGGCGAAAAGCAGTGAAAGTTAAGAGGAAGAGCAAAGAGAAAAAAAGTAAGAGAACCAAGGAGCAGCTGTGAATTAAAGGCTTTCATGCCCAAACAAAGCTAGTATTATTTCCAACACTGATACAAAATATACAATATATTTTCAGTATTACTATAAATGCTGAAATGCATGTTTCATCGAAGGAATTCAATATTACATTATAGAAAAGCAGTTGATACGCCATGCCTGGTGCTCCGAAAACTCAATAAAGGGTTGCAACTCAACTATACAGAAAGATAATTTGAAAAAGTCATGGAAATGCAGCATCTTGGATTTAGGCAAGGACTCTCAACCATAAGGACTGAGCTGGTTCAGCAGGTTTGATTAAGTCAGAAATGACATGAGGACACACAAGAACAACAACAACAAAAATCCCCAGCGAAAGCCACTGGACTCTTTTTTTCCTGGTATAGAACACCTTCACTCAATTCAAGTTTGCAGAAGCAGAGTGGCACACGCTTGCTCACCGTGCATGAAGGTGCACATTAGGCATGAATGCACAACAGGCAATGTACATGGAGGAATATGCATAGCTGGTCAGACATTCGGTTGCATTTTGAGGTTCTTTGCCACAGAAGACAAGGACTCCATATCACAATTAATGCGTAACTCTCTCTTACTCTGATGTAAGGTATCAGCCAGATCCTGTGAAACAGGTTTCTGGAACAACAATTCAGAAGGAGCCCAGTCATGAGAAACAGTACCACATTTCTTCCATCCCTGCATAAAATAAAATCTCAGCATATTATGTACGGTTCGTTTTATTATTTTATTTTTCTGTATGTGTTACTTTCACGAGCAGGAAGATTCTCTCCCTAAATGGAGATAAATAAAAGTTTATTGAAATATGAAAGCACAAATCGAAATGGCTGTTTGGGGCCCATCGCAGCAATTAAGCAGGAGGTTTTCATTTTGGTGTTTTTATAAGCTGCTAAAAAGATATTTTGGAGTAATGTTGGAATTTATTTACCCTGGGAACGCTCAGCCCAAAATGCGGCATCTGTTTTTCTTACGGAACCCTCGGTGGGAGATTTGGATCACCTGCTTTGCCAGGGAAATGGGATGGATGTGATGCTTTACCTGTTGCAAGAGAACAATCCTTGGACATTTCACATTTCATATAATTTAACCCTGAATATTGCATCTATCTATCTATCTATCTATCTATCTATCTATCTATCTATCTATCTATCTATCTATCCATCCATCCATCTAATGTCCCACATTTCTCATAATATGGGACCCAAAGTAGCTCATAATACAGATTAAAGCAAAAGATAACTTGAAAAATTGTTATAATAAATAGTTTTTTTGTTAAAAATTAACTGTTCTATTAAAAGCAGCCTCAACTGAAAACAATATCAAAGCCCTGAAAACATAACAGTGAGAATAAAATTACAGTGTGCTCCATTAAAGAAGCCTTCTGCAGCAACTTCTTAATAGCTCAGACACAGTTGAAATAAAAAGATCTTTACCTTCCAATAGAAGGAGAACAGAAAGGAGAAAAAAGTGGCCTCTTTCGGGAACAAATTCCACGAGGTGGGAGCAGCCACCAAGCAGGTCCTCTCATATAGCCTTATCAGTCACACCAGTGAGAGTGGGTAGATAGAAGGAAACAGCATTTTCTGTGCAGAAAGATTTCTTTGCGGAAATATCATTCTCTATGCAGGAAATGCTGCTTCCTATGTGAGAAACCCCTGCCACACTAATTTTGCACAGAATAATCCACAATGGCAGCGTTTTCTGAACAGGAACCAGCATTTTGGGCAGAAGAAGACCCAAACTGTGAATTCTCTGTGCAAATGCTACAGTCTTCAAAGATTTTTTTTTTTTTTTGCTAAAATTACTTCTTCCTTCTCTCAAGAACAAAATTAAGAAATGGTTACATCTTTGCCGCAGGTCAACAGCAAATGCACAGAGGAAATTTACTTGCAGGTAAGTAGCTGCTTCCATAGGCTTATAGAAGGGACGATGGGAGTTGCCGTCCAACCAGGAGGTCCAGGAGGACTTCAGGGCAGATTGGTGCACATTCAGTCCAGAGGAGGAGGGTTTGCAGAAAACTCTCAAATGATCTAATTGCCAACAGGCTTGGCTAGGGTGTCCCATCTCATTGTTTTGAATCCTCACCCCAACAGCTCAGCCAAAGGTTACAGACGGTGTTGGTTCCTCTACTGCCTCCTCCTGTCAGTCTCATGTATAAGCCGTATGCTTGAAATAGGGCAGTGGGGAGGAACGTGGCGTCATTGGAGACACCGTGCCTTTGTTCCTTATTTATTTGCTTAATTTTAATACCTCCACCACTCTAAGCAACTTATGAGCCAATAAAACAGCGATACAATGCATCCCCAACCATGTATCACCATTAAAATATCATAAGGAGTAATAAGCCAGGCATAACGCTACGGAGCAGAGACAGGCCCTGAAGAAATCCTGTATGCCAGAGGAAAAGGAATCCTAAATTAGAAGAATTTATTCCAGTTCCTAATATGGGGGAGGGAAGTGTTGAGGGCTCGGTTGAAGTAGTAATTTGAACGGGGGATGAGAATGGGAGAGACTTGGGTTCAAATCTTCACTCAGCCCCAAGTGAGCCTAGGGCTGCCAGGCTCTTCCCGTTTGACCTGCCTCGCAGGAATGCCATTTTGGTGGGCCCACCAGGTTTCTAGGACCTTGCAAACTCCTCCATAATTTCGGTGTGTAGGATTACAGTGAACTCCTTTTCTCATTGTGAATAGGATTTGTTTTGTTTTCCAGTAGTTTCTTGACTACTTATAGGCTAGGAACACGTGGTTCTCCTTTTGTTTTTGGATTGAAGTTCCCATCATGCCTGACCATTGGTTATGCTGACAAGACCTTACCAGAGTCACAGTCCAACAAGATCTGTAGAGCTGCATGATTCCTTCCTAAGACCTACTAGGTTATTTTAAGTCCTGGATCAACAACATGTGTTATTTGCTGTTTTGTTCTGATTTGCTTACTTATGGTTTTCATTAGCACCTCACAGAAGCAGGGCAATGAATCCACTCTGGAGTTTACTCTGTAGCTATCCAGGGTTCTGAAGCTGTTTTCTGGATAGCATTCAGCACATTGGATAGCCCCTTGGAGTCAAAGAGCTGCTGCAGGTGCTGAATCCTATCTCCCAAATAGTTTCAGCACCTTGGACAGGTCCCTTAATACAGTTCCTTTAACAACTGGAACCTGGAGTGGCTTCACTGCTCCAAGGACATAGAAGCCACTGGCTGCCAATCCTTCTTTTATTTTTGCTGTTTTCTCTCTGTTGTCATGTTTTATTGTTGCAGGGTAGGATTAACCTCTTTGGGTGTTTCTGATGGAAAAGCCATATTGTATAACCAGCCAATACAGAACTGCAGCAACGTCCCCAATGGGAAGCTTAGATCCAGGACTGAAGCCAGGCCCCAACAGTCCTCACCTGAAGCGGCACTTGCCCTTCAAGATTCTGTTGCTTCAGGCGACAGCCTTTTCCTACAACAGCTTTATCAACATGCACAGGGAGAAGATGGGGAAGAAAGGAAGGGAGAGGGAAGGAATGCTTAATGTTCCCAGACTGCTTTGCAGTTTCCTTGGCACCTGCATGCATGCGGATAAAGCTCTGATCAACAGATCGATTGGCTATGGTTTTTTTTCTCTCTCTCATTGTTTCAAAGTGCTCAGGTTATTCTAACCTTTCCTGCCTTATTATCTTCCTCACGCAATTATGCTATGAAATGAATGTCAGGATATGGGACAGTCTTTCTCCCTTCCCCCTCCCACCCCTCCATCTTTTTTTCCAGCTCTCTTATTCTCTCCTCGACTCTCTCTCCACATATATATTCTCCTTCCTATCTAGGCACTCTCAGTATAAATTCCAAACAAACAGCCTTTCAAACTCAATAATATTTCAGGGGCCATTAATCACCAGCGCTGCCTTGTTTGCTGAACCAGGTGACTACAAGTTAATAAAGAGGAGGTTGAGGAAGAAGCTTTTGGTGGGGAGGGGGAAGAGCAGGAAGAGTGAAACAAAGTTCTTCTCTCTGATGAGGCCAGAATGACAGTAGGAGGCCATGGGGAGATGTAACCCCGACTGATCAGACATGACCGAAGAGAATCAGATAACCCACCCCTCTTTTAACTGAGAAGTAGCACACTTCCAATTCTGCAGAAATATCTACACTTCCTGGAGATCCAATCTAGGCGTTGGCCTTCCTGGGGTCGTCTGTGCCCCATTCCTTGTGAAGCCATCAGTTGCCTGTTCTCCAGGTTTTGTGTATTTTATTCCCCTTCTGGAAGGTTTCAATGCCTCTCTGAAGGCTCAGTTCTTAGCAGCCAGGGAATGGAATTAAAATATGCTGGTGTTTTTAGGCGCGTTCAGTTGACTTTGGGCACACACCCATCATGGAAAGCAACCTTCATGCATAAATAGATTTCTGACTTTTGCTTTGCTGAAAACGGAAGCAACAGCTCTCGTAAGCTGGAGGAAGCTGCAGGAAGGCTTGTATTCCCTTGTTCCGCTGGAGCTCCTTTATCAGAGTGCATGTCTTACAGGTTGGCCACTGCAGGAAGCAAGATGCTGGATCGCCCAGACTTCAAGTTCTCGTTTCCACCAGGGATCTTCCTGATGTTCTTAGCCTGGAATCCTATTGGTGTCTTATGCATGATGAAGTTTCTTATCAGAAGCAGGTGGGCATTTTTGTCCAATATACAACACCTACATTGAGTTCAAGGTTGTAGAAATAGAGTTGCACATGTGGTGCCACTGTGCGTGTAGATGTGTGTGAGTACTAGATATGTTGGGAGTGCTTTGATGGTATCTTCCTGAATGGCAGAATGGGTTTGGAGTAGATGGCCCTTGGAGTTTCCTCCAACTCTATGATTTATGATTGAAGAGCAATTTGCACCATGCAGTTTCCCCTGCCAAAGCCACAGTCATGCCTAGGCATTGGCACATGGAAGAGTTTCATAAATGTGTCCTGTGTACGACAAAGCTTCTTTACTTGGATAAGCAGCCTCTGTTGAAAAACCTCCAGAGAAGGACACTCGACCATAAACCAAGGCAGTGCATTCCATTGTTGGACTGCTCTTACTGTCAGGAAGTTCTTCCTAACGTTTAGACGGAATCTCTTTTCCTGAAGTCTGAAGCCATTGCTCCAAATCCTAGTCTCTGGAGTAGCAGAAAACAGGCTTGTTCCACTCTCCGTATGACATCCCTTCAAATATTTAAATATAGCTATCATGTCATCTCTTAATCTCCTTTTCCCCAGACTAAACATACCTAGTTCCCTAAGCCTCTCTTCTTAGGTCATGGTTTTTATGCCTTCTACCATTTTGGTCGCCCTCCTCTGGACATGTTCCAGCTTGTCAATATCCTTCCTTCGGAAGGCACTGCTGGAAGGCACAAAAGGGAGGGGTTGCAGCCTTTGGAAGAGGAAAGATTTTAATCTCGTTACCGCATTCAGTTCAGGAGGTTGATACACCCCTGAGGACAGATTGACATTTTGATGCTCCTAGTTAGGGAAAACTCAAACTGCAGAAGCTGCCATTAACAAGCAAATAAATTTATAGTCGGTTGGCACCCAAACGAATTGCCCCGTTTTGTCGAGAGTGCTTTGGCTGTGATCTATAGAAGCAGGCTGAGTTGGTGTTCAAGCACACTCTCTCCCTTCTCCTCCTTTCCGCCGCCCTCCCCAAACCCGAAAAAGAATGCCATTAAAAAAAAAAAGGTACCAGAGGGAGGAGGTGGAAGAGACGCTGGTGGAAATGAGCTCTTGAAAATGCAGAGGCAGTAAAGGGATCAAATGCATGACAGTTGCTGCTGGGATGGAGAGGCAGAGGGGGGAAGAAGGCAGCAGAGGCGTGGATACGGAAAAGCACTGTGGGTGGGCACAAAGAGTGACTCAGCAGCAGCACCCAGGCAGCTGAATATTAGTAGCTCAAAATGCTCCAAGAGAAAACCAAAGCCACTCTGGAGGTGAGACACTTGTGAATTATTATAACACTAGGGTATTTACCCAGTGTTGCCCTGGATTTTATTTTCTCATAGATAATACTTGGTTAGAAAGATTTGAGATCCTGTGTCTCTAATTCCCCAAATTGTCTTGTCCAGTACCTGTAACTTTTCCCCATATTCCCCAATCCAATCTGTATTCAGAGTTATTAACAAACAGGGGTTGGGTCCCTGAGGGAAATACATTGCCCTCCTCCTTGCTGCTAGGCCCCATCTCCATAGCAACTGGCTTATTTACAGTTCTCTGGCTGAGAATTCTAAAGGCCCCTCCCTAAACTGCAAATCCCAGGATTCCATAGGCAGGCAATCATATGAGTTCTTTGCCTGACACAGCCAATCATACGAGGTCTTCGCCTGCAACCAATTATATGAGGTCTTCGTCTGACACAGACAAAAACACACAAACTTTGACTTTTATATATTAGACTGGGGATTGGCTGTTGGCAAGGTGTGGCAAATTCACATCCCTGGGTTGCCAAGTCACTTTTTGCATGGATGATGGAGACAGGTTGGATTTCCTTCTGGGTTTTTCGTGCTGAACTGCCTTGATACCCTAGAGGCTCCAAATCCTGTCTGCTCTTGGAAGCTAAATGGGATCAGGCTAGGTTAATAACTTGGATGGGGGACCACCAAAGAATACTGGGTACTGTAGGCTGTATTCAGAGGAAGACCATGGCAAACCAGCTCTGAGTAATTTTTGCCACAATATTCATAGAGTTGCCATAAGTGGCACACACGCACATACGAGGATAAACTGAATCAAAGAAGACGTGGCCCTGAAGTGTGTGCTCCCATATAAATCAGGGTGTGTTGTAAATTGTTTGCTCCAGCAACCTTTGTAAACTAAGCATCCTGTGCCTCATTATATGCCATGGAAAATACCTGCATGTTTTCTTGAGAATAACAGAGTTGCAAAATACAACGGCAACTATAGTAAAAGGCCCCCTAATGAAAGCATCAGATAGTATGTCGCCCTGAATCAGCTGCAGAGATCTTGGAAACCAAGCCCTCCTGGGAATTGCAGATGAACAAAGTTCCCTGTCCTGTTCAAAAAGTTACGCCTCCACCTGCAGGCAGCTGTGCCCGACCGGTGGATTTGCTTCCTGCTGTGAATGATTATTGCTTTCCTACCAAGGAGTCTCTCTGATAATAATAATTGTGTGTGTGTGCATGTGTGTGTGTGTGTGTGTGTGTGTGTGTGCAGCTGGATGGTATTAAGGAAGAGGCCTTCATTTGCTTGATTTTCAAGGGTCTTCCTATCTCCCGCCGGCAGTCCCTGGGCCTCATGACTCCTTCAAAGAGAGGCTCTCCAGGAAGGCTGAGCCATCCCTTGCTTCCTCCTTATCGGTGTCCCTCAGACAGGTTCATTTGCCTAATGGTGGCTCGGTATCTGACACAAGACGCACGGCACACCTGGGGCGAACAGCCAGGGGTGACCTCTTCCCAAATGGAACTTTGCAGCTTGTTCTTACTCATTTCGGAGTGCTGGAAACTCTTCTGGCAGCCTCGCCTCGCCATTCTTCTCTCTCACCTGAGACGAGTGCACATATTTGTGGGTGTGTGAGTGTGTGTGCGCATGGAGGGATGAGACAGGGACAGGGAGTTTTTTTCTCTTTTCCCAGACGCAGAAAGCAATCATCCATCCAAGCAGCTTGACAGCTTGACACACAAGCCAAAGAAACGTAGAGGATCACCATACAAAACAGGAGCCATTTCCGCTCTTCACTGTTATAGTGCTATGATTCCACTTTCAACATCCTATGGAATCCTGGGTTTGCAGTTTAGGAAGGGGCATTTAGGATTCTCAGCCGCAGAGCTCTTTGGCTTCAGGAAACTACAAACCCCAGAATTCCACAGGATGTTGGAAGTGGAATAAGAGCACTATAACAGTACAGGGTGGAAATGGCCATAGTGTTGGAGGGCAACAACCATTGGATTGGGAGAGGCACAGTGGTAGAGCTAAAGCAGGGGCAAAATGGGTTCCCTTAAATAAAAGGACTTGTCCCTATGAATTTTTCCTTCAATCTCTTAATTTTTAGCATTGCAGTAATGTAAGATTTCATTTCAGCATTTAGAAATACAGCTTAGCCTTCCAGAGGTAAAAGAGGAAGGCAAAGTGACCCAGAGAATGTGAACACAGAAAATAGAAGAGTTCTGGGCAGCAACGGTGTTCAGGATCTTGATCTCTGCAGTATTAAACATTTGGGGGCTGAAGGAAAATTGCTCAGGGTGGGGCAGAATTTTTATTTGGAGGGACAAATTCCTCACTCCCATGGCCACCTACACCCTTGGTAGGCCATGCAGTCAACAGGGGCGTCTGGCCACCACTTCTGTCATTACCAGACCCTGCCCTACAAACAAGATGGCAGCTGCATTTAGGAGGGAGTGTTTGGCCCTCAGACACTAAACAATGCCTTTATTTGTTGTTGTTATTGTCGTTGTGGGGGTGGTAATTTGCTTTCAAGTCATTTCCAACTTGTGACAACCCTAAGGTGAATGCATCACAGGGCTTTCTAGTCACACAGGAGTGTGTGACGTGCCCCAGGTCATGGCTGAGCAGGGGATCAAACCCTGGTCTCCAGGGTCTCCAGGGTAGCTTATAAATACAAAGCCAGGAGTGTCCTGTCTGGGATCAAAAATCCACAGCTGGATGGCTGAAGTGGGTGGAATGGGAGGCGAGAAACTGCAGAATCGCAGAACAGTAATGTTGCAAGGACTCCCCGAAGACCATCTATTCCATCCTCACCTGCCAGTGCAGTAATCTGCTTTTTTGCACCTGCATTTCTCTGACCATGATGTATTCCTTGAAAGGCTGCAATCCCCCCAGGGGCAAGATTCTCTGAGTGCTGAGAAACGTGCTACTGAGCAAAGGAATTCAGTGTTCCACAGTAAAAGCCATTGTGATCACCTGAAAAGATGGCCCTGTCAGATTTTTTAATACATATATGCAAATAGAGTATGCAGCAAAATCTTACTGTAAGGAACACATGCTTTCCAAATAATCTGTTCTATTCTTCCCCGCTTCCAGTCTTCTGCCATAACCAGCACCCCACACTCAGTCAATATTTCATAGTAAGCAATAGGGATGTAATTCGTTGCTCGTTTTCTCCTCAAAGGAAACAATGTGTAATTTCAGCAATTTTCTTCTTGCAGCAAGAAGATCCTGAAAAACTGCAGAGTTTTCAAAGACTGTGCTCTGTTTGAGGTTTATTCTTTGCAACAGAAAAGAAAAAATGTATGTGGTTGGTTTGGTGGAGAGAGAACAGCATTTTCTGTGCAGAAATAGGTTCTATACTCTGCACAGGACAGAATGTGCACAAAAATGCTACTTTCTGCATGGAAATGCTGCTTGCTCTATAGAAAAAGGATGTTTTCTGCACAAAAGAAACCCATACAAATTTCGTTTTGAATAAGTCTCAAGATGGGAAAATTCTTATCAGCACAGGATTCATCTCACCAGGGCTTTCTGACACTCAAGAAGCACATTTTCAACCATTTTTTATAAATATTGTCCATTATTCTTCTCATCCTTAGTAAATGAGCATACTCAGTTTTCATTGGCTGCTTGGGTAACCCTCCCCATCACTGATTTCACTGGTTGCTTGTTCTCCACCACCACCAAATATTATTTGCACCTTTGCAAACCTTAGAGTGATGCTGCACCTGCTGGTACCTCCCTCTTGTGTACGAGTGGTGACTTTTGGATGCACAAACAACGGCATTTCCTTCTGAATATCAGAGGGGAAAAAAGTTGACTGTTTCTGTGTGCCCATGTGTAGGTGCTTGCCAGGGCCCAGGTCCGGATGAGGACTTCCACAAGAGTGGAGCAATGAATTCACTCTGGCGTTCATTCCAATCCTTACACAAACTATCTGAGTTGCTGGGCCTATTTGGGAGAATGGGTTCAGTAGTTTGGATAGAACCTATTTTAATGATGAGTGAAAAGGCCAGCCTACAGAAAGGGTAAACTCAGGGGAACTGGACAAAGAATCATGGGGTAGAGAGACTGGCTTGGCCTTGATACCCTTTAGCCCATGGGAAGCACGGATAGACTTCTGGGGAGAAGAAGGAAGAGATGCCGTGTGGTGTAGGTTTGCAGCTAACTACTCCATGTTAAAGCAAGGAAAGGAATCCAAGGAACGGCTTATAAGGCAACGAGGGACCATTTTGTCAGATATGTTCGGTTTTCAGTTCTTTTGAAAGGGATTGGAGGGCTGGAGAAGGCAGCCTGGAGTTGGAGAAATAATCTTTCTTTTCTTTATGCCTGTGCCTATGGGTTTGGTTCTTCTTCTTGCAACCAAAGGGAGGTACAGAGAAAGCCAGTGTTCTAAGCTAGTGGAGTTGCTTGATACATCTCCTATTAATTCTTAGTTTGTCATAGTCCTTTTTGAAATTATTATTAAAGTGTTGCACTCATAATAAGCCTGCTTTGTTCCTTAAGGGAGAGTGGAAAGCTCTGGTCAGAACGTCTCCATGGTAAAGTCTACCGAGAGCTTAGTAACTTATACTTTTTTCCTCCTCATAAACATAAGAAAGAAGGGGGAGAGTGTTGAGCCATTACATGTCCCAGACTCAGGGAAGGAAAGGAAGATTGGATCTCCCAGAAAGGACTTGGTGCCAGCAAGATCACTTTAAAAAGAGGCATGCCCCATTAAAAGATGCATCTCTTTGCTCAACTTAGGGCATGCCTCTTCTACTGCCAAGCAGTCAGGATCATAGTGTTGCTTTTTCTATTGAATTTGCTTATATGTCAAAGCGATCAATTGCACCGGTTGGCTACTCAGTGAACAGGGAAGTCCTGTACATGACCGCTCAGGAGTGGGGTTTGTCCCCTAGTCAGTGTGCTTGCAATAACTTGTCAAGACTGCTTTGAAGCAGTTGAAAAGAAACTTAGCTATGTGTTTCATGAACAGAACAAAAAAACGGAGTAGGGTATTACCTTGCCTTTATTTTGACACCAAAATAATCATAAAGCAGAATGCAAACGCCTGGTTGTTTCAAGCTGCCTTTAATTAGATGTTGGTCCATATTTTTACACCATGCTTTCTTTTTATTGTTGTGTCTGCTTTGGTGTTCATTGACTTTTATATTTTTATTGTCTTGGTTTTGTACTGTGAGCCGCCCCCGGAAATCTTTGCTTCTCTTTGGGAAGTCTGGAAGTATTTAAAATGAAAACAAATGCAAACCCTTGCTTCAGCAAATCACTGTGCACCTCTTTCCTCTCCCTGCATGCCTACTCAGAATTAAGTCCCATTAGGTTAATGACTCCCAGGGAAGCTTTCAGAAGTTTCCAGCCCCTAGACTGTAAAAAAGAGATATCCAGATTTATATGGAATGGAAAAAAACCAAGAATGAAGTACAAGTGGCTAACTGATACGAGACACCGATGGGGCTTCGCAGTACCGGATTTGGAGCTATATCACGAGGCGGCATGTCTAGCCTGGATGAAACCTTGGATTCTTCTGGACGACAGGAAAATGCTGGCTCTGGATGGGCATGATCTTCATTTCGGTTGGCATGCTTACCTGTGGTATGGGAAAGCTAAAGTCCAAAAGATTTTTCAAAACCACGTGATACGAAATGTCCTTTTAAAGGTATGGGAGAAGAATAAGCATTTTTTTCTGCCCAAAAATACCATCATGGGTCTCACCGATGAAAGCGTTTTTGATTAAAGGTCTGAGAAGACAGGGTAGTTGGCTGACTTACAAAGACATACTGAAACAATGTGGAAAAGAAATTCAAATGAAAGATCAAAGACAACTAAAAGAAGAAGGATTTGATATACAATGGTTTCCCTTTATGCAGTTAAAAGAAAGATTTAAAAAGGATGTACAAGGAGAAGGGTTGGACTTAAGACAAAATGATTTACAAGAACTGATGTTAAAAAGTGATAAAAAGTTACTTTCAAGATTGTATAAAAAATTGTTATCCTTCAAACTAGAGGAAGAGACAGTTAAAGATTGTACGACTAAATGGGCGAGAGATCTTAATCACAATATTCTTTTAGAAGAATGGGAAAATGCTTGGAAAACTAATATGTTATATACCAGATCCGATACTTTACAAGAAAATGTGCTGAAAATGGTATACCATTGGTATCTAATGCCCAGCAAATTAGCAAAAGTGAACAAGAATATGGACGATCAGTGCTGGAAATGTAAAGAACAAGTGGGATCCTTCTACCATATGTGGTGGGGATGTGACAGAGCAAAGAGATTCTGGTACGCCATACGAGCTAATATGCAAAAAAAATTGAAAAGGAAAATTGATTTAGTCCCAGAATTTTTTTTACTAGGAATCTTTGGTGCAGAAAGCTCAATAGATTTTTGTACTAAAAGATTAGCATGGCATTTAATTGTGGCGGCCAGACTCGTTTATGCTAAACACTGGAAATCAACCTACACCCTGACTATGGAAGATTGGATGGAGAAAACCATTGAAATAGCACAAATGGATAAACTGACTTACAGATTAGATAATAAAATGAATAGTTAAGTTTTATAAGGTGTGGGAAGCCTTCACAGAATTTTTGGAAAATAAGGGTATTCTAACTAAGGGTTTCAAATCATGAAGATAAGGAGAAAAGTGATTATTGTTGTAATAATGAGACAAGTTCTAGACATAAATGTGGTGAGAGGTAGAAGTATGAGAAGTTTGAGAAGAGATGTAGATGCAATAGGTTACTAGTTTTTGAAAGAAAAGAAATGTTGAAATAGATAATAGTGTAAGATGGACGAAAATTGTAAATAGAGTTGAAAATAATGAATGGGAAAATGAATAATAGATTCTATTCTGTAAGACATACAGAGGTGTTAAATAATAGATATAAGGCTGTATCTCAGGAAAGTTTGTGAGAATATGTTAGTAAGATGTGTTGGTTGTTATATGTATGTATTGTTTATTTTGTGTATTAGTATTTGTTTATTGTGTAATAATTATGTAATGATATGAATGTGATGTTAGGTGGGACTGTTTTGTTTTTTCATTTTTGTTTTTTATAAAAATAAATAAATAAAAAAGAAGAAGTTTCCAGTCCCTTGATGAGATGATTTGCTTCAGGGCCGTTGTGAGAAATGAGAGGGTCACAGCTTGTGGATGAGGAGTTCCAATACCTCTCAGCCAGCAAAGTATGTGTTGTAGTTTTAAAAAAAGCTTTTCCTGAGAGCCTGATTTTCTTCCCTTCCATTCACATCATTGTTTTAATTCTGGTCCCTCTCTGAAACTCCTGCTACTTCAAAGAGGAAAAACTGGTCAACTTCAATGAATTGACTTATTTGAATCAGACATCTTTTGTCTCTTGTTGTTGTGTGAGTTCAACTTATGGTGGCCCTCAAGATGAACCTATCAGGGGTTTTCTGTCAGGGATTCAGAGCAGGGAACCCTGGGAAAATGTTCAGTCCACTGCAAGACATTGCATCGTGCTCCAGGCGTATGCTCCTGTTTGGAAGAAACTCCTCTGTGTGTGAGTATCCTTACTGGGGAGCAAGGCTGCTGCTGTTGGCTCGCTGAACTCTGGCTTTTCCGCTGCGTTTCCGTGGGGCTGAAACTCCTATCCTTCCCCAACATTTTCTGGCGCTGAGAGTGTGTGATGTACTTAAGATCACCCCATGGGTTCCCATGGCCAAGCGGGGAAGTGAACCCTGGTCTCTAGAGTTGTAGTGCAACACTCAAACCATTACCCATGCTAGGTCCTTTTACCTCTTAGCTGGGTGTTAGACAAATTTATGACGTCAGGACAGGCCCAGGATGACTCAACTGAGACTATCATACTCTGGACATATCGTGAACACACAGGACTCACTAGAAAAGGCAATACTGCTTGGTAAGGTCTCTCATTCATAGGGTTTCCATAAGTTGAAGTTGACCTGACAGTAACTAACAACTATAAATCATCAGGTCTTGCCTGCAAGAATAAGAAAAAACCTACAGATTCAGAGGAGGATGGAAGTCACTCAAGACCAACCTCTAAGGGCAGGTGTGGCTCTATCATTATGCTGGAGTGAACAAAATCTAGCCCTCTAAGGTTGTTTCTGCAGCCCTCAATGCCATGTATGTATGTGGAATGTGGAGAGAGGATGGGTGGAGCAGCCCTTGCAAAGATGCCACAATCTTGCTGGTGGACTTTCCCGCAACTATGTGGTTGGTCACTAGGGGAACCTAGAGAAGACTAGCTTGTGTGGTCTTGCCAGCTGGGGGATTTTTGTGAGTTGTTCAAAAAAGGAACAGTTTTCCTTCTAAACTCAGATTCACACAAAACCCAGGGGTTGGGTACAGTTGCTTTCTTCCTCTTTCGGTACAGCCAGCAGACAAACAATGAATAAATTAGAAGCTCTTATGCGTCTCCTAAAATATCCAGTTCGGATAGGTCTATCCGAATGCATCAGTTGATTATTACCACTTTGGACTACAGCTGCAGTGCTCTTTGCTCACTGGGCTCCTCATGGTGGAGCTTGGATGCCCCCTGCTGTTGGCTGCACACTGAAAACTCAGGAGTTTTGTCAGCAAGAACACAGCAGGGCCTTTTGTTTTTTTTTAGCAGGGCTAGCAGTGGAGAAAGCCAAGCCTGGAGTCCAGCCAGATCCCGTCCCAGGCACTCTGTTGACTTCCCTTTCAGCAGGGATGAAGCCATCTGCTGAACTAAGTGACCAGGAAGGGAAGAAAGGAAAGTGGGGCAGGGGAGTGAATGTAGGAAGGAAAAGAAGAAGGAAGGAAGGTGTAGAAGAGAGACATTCAGGTGAATTGGGGGAGTATTCTTGTTTTGTTTTGTTTTGTTTGAGGGGAGAGGAATCCTGCAAGATACATGGAAGTAGGGCTCATTCCTGATCTGGTGTCCTCATCCAGGAATACTCCAAGTTGGCCCTTGCCAATATTTTAGTGGAGGTTTCTGCCAAATATCTGTGTGTGTGTATGTGTGCGTGTGAATGGATAGATGGATGGATGGATGGATGGATGGATGGATGGATGGATAGATGATAGATAGATAGATAGAGAGATAGATAGATAGATAGATAGATAGACAGACAGACAGACAGACAGGCAGACAGACAGACAGACAGACAGATTTTGACATCTCTCTCTCAGATGGTGCCCAAAGCAGCTTACAATATGAATTAGAACATAACATCAAAAAAGAGGATGGAGTGCACAAGGTTTTTTTTTTAAATTAAACCATACCTCCAATTAAAACACTATTTTAAAGCCATTAACATTAAAACCAATAAACACTTAATATACATATTATACATATTAAACACTTTAAGATACATCTTACATACTGAGAAACAGCACACCTAATTACACATTGAGCTACCTTGCATTAATGGTACTGTCAAATGGGAGGCCAGACCAAGCAAGCCTTCTACAGTCATGGGAATAGCAAAGGAGCGTTGGGAAGTTACTTTTAAAAAAGAATGAATGTAAGAACGATATGTGAAACCATCCATCACTGGGTAGGATGAGGGTGATGTATCACCCAACTGCTGCTTGTTTAGGGGTGGTGTCAGCAAGTCATAGACTGATGCTTCAGCATGTCATCAGAGTCATTCCTCTTGAAGGCAATTTCCCAAACTCTGCTCCATCCATTCCTGCCCCACTATGGATATTTTTTTCTTAGCTTTGTTGTTTTGCTGTGTGCTTGTTTGGTTCCTTGGCATTCAGTGGCCACTGAATATACTGGGTCCTCATTGTGTGTTTTGTGTGTGTTCCTGTAGGAGCTTGTTTTCCTCAGGAATCTTCAACATGGGGCTACTATTGAAAAACCCTGGGATTTCCTTACAATACTGATATCTCCTCTGTCCTTTTGACGTAGAACCTAGAATCCAAGATCACCTATTTCAACTCCATACAGATTTTGCAAATAAAGAATCCCTGAGGTGGCCATCCAACATTTGTTTAAAAAACTCCAGTGAAGGAGAATCTGCCATCTTCTAAGACATTGTCCAACATCTTATATTTCATTGTCCAACATCTCTTGCCATAAGGTCATGCTCTCTAATGGTTAGTTAAATCCCCCCTTTCTGGTGACTGGAATCCTTTGGCATGGCTCCTGCCTTCCTGAGGAGCAGAAAACAAGTTTGTTCCCTTTTCCACCCAGCATCCCTTCAGATGTTTGAAAACAGTGGTCTTACCACCTCTCAATCTTCTCTTCTCCAAGCTAAACATATTCAACACCCTCCATCATTCCTCATAGGGCTTGGTTTCCACACCCTTTACCATCTTGGTTGCCTTCCTCTGCCCACGTTCCAGCTCATTATGAAAAATGAACATTCAAGGTGTCAAGGTGTCAAGGTTTCAAGGTGCTATAAGGTTTCAACTCGCCAACCCATCAAACACACACACGCGCCTGCACTGATGCTGCCCAAACCATACTGAGATGTGTTGCTGCAATTTGAGCTTCAAAGATCTGGGTTCCAATTATGCAAAAGTGAAAAGGCAAAGCATACATTTTCCCTCCACCCCTGATTTTGCTCTGAATATTTCAAATCTCCTTCCATGATCAACGGTGTTTGAAGATCCAAAAGAGACCCCCTGTCCTCCTTGTTCTGTGGTCTATGGTTGACTGCGATTACAAGAAATAAGCAAGCTCTGCAGAAGATATTGGAGCCTGAGTCTTTGCTAAGGACTCAGTAAGGACAGCCACCATTTCCTTCTGTTTTTCATTTTAACATCAGCTCACAATGGGGGACCCCGGGCTTGGTTTATCAGTGTTTTCCCGCCTGCCTTTCTGACTGCATTCCCTTTTGAAAAGAAAACTGCCTCTGATGGATCAGAGGAAATAGTGCTGTTTGAAGAAGTCACAAAAGAAAATAGGTCACGAGGGGGAATTTAAAAGTTTTCTACTCAATTTCTGAGTTCAGTTCTGCCACGGTGGAGGGAGGAGTGAGCATGAGGATGATGGGGATGATGAGGATAATATTATAACCTTCCTTTTTTCCAGTGAAGGACTCATTGCAGCCTACAAAAGTTAAAGCGAATGCAGCTGAATGTTTTTAATGAAAGTTAAAAATACAATTAAACTGTCAATAGATTGGAAAGCAGTTAAAAGCATTACCATTAAAAAGAAGCATGCTCACAAAAAACAGACAATGCGGCACATAGACAATGAATCAAGTATAGATAAAACACTGTGGAAGGCCTTTCCCTCCAAGCAATCAGCTCTCAAAGGACTATTGAAACAATCCTCACCCAACTACAGAAGAAAATCAGGAAGGCCACCTGTTAACTTCTCTAGGAAAGAGGTTCCAGAGCCTGGGAGAAGTTACTGAGAAGACCATTTCCTATGTTCCCACCGGATGGGTACCTATGAGAGTGATGGGACACAGAGGACCTTCCCAGAAGATCTCAAAATGAAGGGAGGCTCATATGGGGCAATATGGTCCTTCAGAGAACCTGAGTCTGACCCATATACAGGAATCTTTGTATAACTGGTATATCACTCTTCCACAAGATGGATCTTCTTAGACGTTGTTTGACTACAATGCCCTTCATTGCCAGCTAGAAATGGCTGAATCTCTGTTTTGTTTTCTCCAACTTCTTTCGATCAAATTTATGTTTGAAAATTTTGGAAAGTTCCTACTGGAAAAGGACTGAATGAAATTCTCAGCCATCTATGCTGGCCAAATTGAAGAGGCACAGCTATTCCCAATGTGGCAATGATCTTGTTACAACCATCTGCCATGCATCTGTTAAAGATGATAAGCCTACGGAAAAGGGAGAGAGAGAGAGAAGTATAAAACCTCATCCAGTACCACAAACCTGGTTGAATACAAAGGAATTTGAATCCAGACCTTTAAAAATGAAGTGTTCCTGGGTATGAATTCTGTTGGATTTCTGAACTAGAGTAAAACCGTTGACTCAATGGGATTTATGGAAGGGTTGACTCACCATTCAACAATCGATTCAATGAATCTAGTCCAGTTGCCACTACAAATAAGATTCAGGGCAAAGACCTCCAGCATGATGTGGAAACTGGAGAATATTGGAAAGTTCTTATCAAAAAGTGATCCAAATAACTTCTTACCTGGCTGTCTTGGCAGCCAGGCAGAAGGGGTAAGGGAGTTGTAGGAATCAACTGGAGAAGCCCAGCTAGGAGGACATTGCAGTAGAGAAAAAGGAGACATAGGATATTCCATTTCCATAAGGAACAGCCCTTACCATTAATGGGGTAGTGTGGTTCAATGGACACAGAGCT
The DNA here is from genome assembly GCA_030412105.1 of Cyclura pinguis. NCBI lineage: Eukaryota > Metazoa > Chordata > Lepidosauria > Squamata > Iguanidae > Cyclura > Cyclura pinguis. The sequence continues at coordinate 4,217,966 of CM059613.1, forward strand.
CTAGGCTTTTGGACAGGTGCCAAGGGACATGGGAAAGGAGAGCAGCACATCAGGGTGTCAGCTTTGACCTCCAAAACGTCCAGGTAGGGTTGCTAAAGACTTCTGTCTGAAACCCTAAGGAACTATTTCCAGTCAGAGCTGTAGACCACTAACAAGCTAGACTGACCACTGGCCTGATTTGATCCAAAGTAGCCATTCTTTATCAACACCTTTAAAGAATTTAATTGAAGTTACTTCCTCATTTTTCTCTCTATTTGTGATAAACAGCCTCTTACCAATGCTTGTTGTTATGGGCCTTCAAGTCAGCTCCAGTTTATGGTGATGACTCCATCATGATCTTTTTGGGGCAAGACTGAAGAAGAAGGGAACAGACATTGATTATCTTGTTTTTCTCCTTAATCACGAGAACAAGCATCTTGCCAATAATTATTGTTATGTATCTTCAAGTCAACTCTCACTTATGGTGACCCTATCATGATATTTTTTTTCTTGATAAGGTTAATCCAGAGGAGATATGCCATGGCCATCCTATAAGGCTGGAAGAGTGTGAAGTACACAAGGTTACCCATTGGCATTATGTGACCAAGCCAGCATTCGAACCCTGGTGTCCTACGTTCTTAGTCCAACACTCAAACCACTACGTGTCACTGGCTCTTAGTAATGGTACTGAAGAATTGAACAGAAGTTAGTGTCCTATTTTTTCTCCTAATCCTGAGATCTAGCACCTTGCTTGTTTTCATAAACATACCAAAAAAAAAAAAACCATTCCCAGTATCCATGGAAGTCAGTTACCTGTCACATATAGCTGGGTCACCAAGCTATTCCACAGGATGAAAACTGTGCCTTTAACCCGCGGTACAGATGATGCCAACACCAGATGTCACAGATTTGCCATGATGAGGCAGATGGGACTGCAAAAGCCGACAGAGTCTCAGGTGGCTGCTTTAGAAGGCGCCAGGAAGTGAGGAACAGAAGTGGTCCCTGGAGAGCAACTCTCAGGCACCGGTACGGCCTGTTCACTTGGTCGCTCCCTCATGCTCCATGCGCTGCTGCTAACCAGCTCTGAAAATTACTTCTGAAACCGGGCTTTGCTCCAGGAGTAAGCAGAGTGTGCGAGGAAATAGATGCAAACAGCAACTGGTTGCAGAGAAACTGGTACAAAGCAATACAGACAGAGAATACCAAGTTAATAGGGAACAGCTTCCAGTTTGTGTAAAAATGAATGATAAATGTTACAAAAGTTGTCTTTGCAAAGGAATGATCCCATTTCAAAGATCTCACTCCTAGGTGAGAGGCGAGCAAAGCGTGGACCTCACGACTATTTTTTTCTGGCCTTGGACTCTGTTTTCTGTCAGTAAACAAAAGGGAGAGGATGAAATTACCCCTGCTACTCTCAGTTGTGAAGGAAGATGTCAATCCATTACCATTATTGAAGTAAGATTCATCCCACTAAGCAGAGAGATTTCTGTCCTTTCTTCTGTTAAATCTGTCCAAAGAACACAAACAACCAGAGACTAGGAATGGTCTTTAGAGGACTTGATTGCCTCTTGACAGCCTTGATAGCCTGTCTTGATAGCCTCACAACACTCACTCCAGCCGAGATTATTAGAGGTGCTAAAACCTGGACAAATAAAGACTTAGGGAGGGAGGCGATAGCAAATTTTGTTGCTGTTCATTGTCATCAAGTCAACTTCAGTGTGTCCAGAGGAGGGCAACAAGATCAGGACAAGGAGCAACGGATTCAAGCTGCAGGAGAGGAGATTCCACCTGAACCTCAGGAAGAACTTCCTGACAGTCAGGGCTGTCCGGCAGTGGAATCTGCTGCCTCCGTGGAGTGTGGTGGAGTCTCCTTCCTTGGAGGTGTTTAAGCAGAGGCTGGATGGCCATCTGTCGGGAGTGCTTTGAGGGTGTTCCTGCAAGGCAGGGGGTTGGACTGGAGGGCCCCTGGGGTCTCTTCCAACTCTACATTTCTATGATTCTATCAGTTCTTCTTGTTTATGGAGGCTTGCTTGGAATTGCTTCATGTGTTTACTGCTTTCAAAGTGAGCCAAGAGTGGAAAAAGGTACCAAGCTGGCTGAGAGGCTTTGCAAACAGTACAAGCACAGTTGGTCACAAGCGTGCCTCTGTAAGTCCTTCATGCTCCCTTTAGTACAGTACATGAGTTCTGCTTTTCAACCAACTCCTTTTCTTGACAGTGCTCCAGTAACATAAATGGGGGAAGCCTGTAGCAACTTGTTAAGTCAATATTTATGTAAGTTCCATTGATTCAATGACTTAGACTGACAATAAGGATTCAGGCTTTAGTCCAGAGATATCAGACAGCCAGGCGTAAGGGTAAAATCCACTTGATAAGTAGGCCTTTGAGCTTTCCTATTCTCACTGAAAGTTCTGAGGAAGTCCAGTCCAAAAGCACTTGCAAGGCTTTACCAAAAAGCCGATAGACATGAGCCAGTTTGGATCAGTTCTGGTTTGGTTGTAGGTGTCCCCATCCGGATTCTCTTAGCTTGGAGTGCCCTCTCTCTCCACACACTGAACTGCCCCAGGCCAATGCTAGAATGGAAATTCATAAAACTGATCCACCACTGAGAGAACGGCACCGGTATTTTGTACAGCCACCTCTCTTAAATTAGGACTCGGCAGGAAACTTGGCTAATAAAAATAATTCTATAGCAACCAGCCATCCTTTTCCACCCTACCAGCCATCCTCTCCCCATCTTCCCAGCATGCTTCACTGTCTGGAAGTTGTAATTGCCTTCAGCAATTCACCGTGGACTAGCTGGCCCAGATCTGTATTCACTCTGCATTCCCCAGTGGATTCTGTGCCTCTGAGGAATTCCTTTTTGGCTTTTCTCCTCAGCAGAAAAACCTATTAAGTCCATCAGCTGTTCCTGTCCTTCTCTTACAATCACATCCCTTAAAAAAAAAATGCCATGAAACCATTTGCAGCAAGGGTAATGGAAACCTTGTGAATGTGCAAACTATTAGTAAAAGGGGGAGAGAATGTGCCTATTTATCTGCTAATACTCTATTTGGGGGGATGTCTCGTTAATTGCATTTGGACTCTATCGCAATGATTTCCTCATCTGAATGCAAAGATGCCGACCAAAGCTTCTGTATCTGAAATAGATTCCCTAGGAAATCTAGCTTGGGATGGCTACAAAACTGCTAAATACTCCATTAATTCACAATATAATTAGAAAAGTGCAGTTATTTTGGACAGGAGAAGCTATGAATACCTGAGAACTGGGGCAACCAGGTGCAATGTGGAAAAAAGAAACTTTAAAATATTCACAAGCTCAAGTTATGGAAGAAAATATTTTTCTGCGGGAAGGTAACCACATTCTGGAAATACTTTGGAATCTCTCATCTGCCCAGAAGTTTAGGGAATGAGGCCAGCCATTGTGAGAAGATGTCGCCATCCAGGGTGCACAAGGCTGGATTATCAAGGATGCAAATGTTGCAGGGCCACTTGGTGTTGTGATGTTGTGACTTAATGCACATATATAGACGCACATGAGCTTATTGTGCTGTGATGTTGCCAAGAGATAGAGGTTCTTGGGGAGAAGGGGGTATATATGTCTCTCTACCTATAGTTTTCTCTTCTTCAAGGTTAAAACATTTCCTACACACCTTGGCCCCATTTTCCACCTTCAGGGTGAGTGAACAGATAGACAGAGTTTCAGGATCAGTGCTTCTAAGATTGTGGTTTTGGGTACCAATTCAGGGTGCTGAACTCTATGCCTCAAATAATTTCAGCACCTTGGATAGTTCAAATTAAAACCAGGAGCGGATGTATGTCCCACTGACATGGAAGCCCCCAGCAGCCCCCAGCTGTAAGGGCCAGCAGCTAAGATGGCTTCAGATAACGAAAGCTGAAATCCTGCATCAAAGAGATGGAGTATAACTTTGTTCTAATGGCATTTTGTAGCTGTTGAACAACCCTGCCTTCTTAGTAATTTGGATTTGGCACACCCTTAGACACAACCAAATGCGCACCCACATCCACATCCATGTTCAACTTCACTGAATCAGTAGGAGTACAGTGCCGAGGGAAGTAATAATATCATTCTATTTTGCTTTGGCCAGATCTCACATGGAATACTGTGTACTGTTCTGGGCACCACCGTTCCAGAAGGATATTGACAAGCTAGAACTTGTCCAGAGGAGGGTAACCAAAATGCTGAAGGTTCTGGAAGCCATGACTTATGAGGAGTGGCTTGGGGAGCTGGGGACATTTAGTCTGCAGAAGAGAAGGTTAAGAGGTGACATGATATCTATGTTTGAATATTTGAAGGGATGCCATGCTGAAGATGGAGTAAACTTGTTTTCTGCTGCTCCAGAGACTAGGACATGGAGCAATGGATTCAAACTACATGAAAAGAGATGTGAGCTAAACATCAGGAAGAATTTCCTGGTGGTAAGGGCCATTCAACAGTGGAATATGCTGCCTCAAAGTGTGATGGGGTCTTCTTTTTGGAGGTTTTTAAGCAGAGGCTGGATCGCCAACAGGATTTTGGCCCAAATCTGTCAAATTCACGGAGAGTGATAGCTCTGTTACAAATCATGAACCAGGTCCAAAGGCACAGCCAGGATGGGCAATCTATAGCACCAAAGAGCACCCAGCAGTCAAGGCAAGATCTAGCCCAGGGAAGAATGAATCACAGCATAATGAAACAATCTGTAGTTCAAGCCCGAAGATCTACTTTCTACTTTCCTCATTTTCATTGAAACTTCTCCCTCATTTGCTTTCTTTCTCTCTTCCCCCACTCATATTCTCTCTCCATCTCCCTCCTCACAGATTGATTCCACATACTTCCACATGAAGCTAGCAGTTGTAGAAATACTTCTACTTCCTCAGGAAGAACAAATGACATTGACCTTTGGAAAGCTTTTAATTTTCACTGCTAAAATGTACTGTACTTCTCAGGTGGAAAAGAAGGAAGGAAAGCTACCTTAATGTGTGGCCAGAAAGCAGAACCTTCAAGGAGAAGTCTTGAGACTCTTTCCCGTTCCCTGCAGAGAAAAAGTGAGGAACAAAGTACGTTACCCCAAAAGATGGGTTACTCAGGGGTCCACCCACAATGCCAATGCCTCTGTGAAACAGTGGAGAATATTAGCTCAAAGGGGAGGCTGTGAGAGAGGGGTAATTTAGCAAGATCTTTTACATCTATGTATACCGGTGCTACTGCAGGAACGCCAGTCGGAGATTCAAAGAATATTTGTTTTATTGGGGGATTTAATAATTGCATGCACACAAAAATCCAAGCAGTCTTGCAATCACACAAGGCTAGCTGAGGGAAAAGGAAGAAAAAGTTTGGATAGTGAGAGTTTAGGGTGATGGGGATGATATTTACCTCTCCAGAAGTGAAGAGAAGTGATATGGCTCCAAAGGTAGCAAAACATGCGAATAGGAACAGCAGAGTGACAGCCAGTATTCCAAAGTACTAAGAGTTTTCTGGCTTGGAGCCAGGGTTTAAATACTCTTTTTCCACCCTAAGGGGTAAGTGTTAATGACTCTCTGGCAGAGTAAAGAATGGGGTCTGGAACAGACTGATGGCCTTAGCATTAGGTGACAAAGGGTTGATGGGAATCATGATAGTTCCTTAATGGCAGGACAGGTGAGAGTACAAAAGGAGAGTTTCGGTGGACAAAGGAAGAAGGTCGAAGACAATCAGTCAATCTGTGGCGGCAGTTTCTGGTGATATTGTTTCTAAAGGTTGAGACATTGAGGGACATCTGCCAGTCCACTATCAACAGAGCTTCATTGACTGTGACCTATCCATGCCCTGAGGTTTCGATCTGACATACTTTCACAACACATGTGTGCAGCCAGTTCCCCTTTGACAACTGCCTTCCCAGCCATAACAGGATATAATTTATATTTCATGCCAATTAAACCATGTCATTGTACGGCCTGGTAACAAGTATATGATTCTGGGACTTCCAGGGCTTTCAAGGTCAAAAGCAGCACATTTGATCCTCGCCGGAAACAAAGAGCATACAGAACACTTAAGGCTCTGAAAATGTTCTGCAAAGAGAGAATGCGGCTCTCTTGTCTGGGTATACAAGCGCTCTGACAGGCAACATTTTCCATTAAGTACCTTCTGCTACCAAATTACCATTGGCCACATATTTAAAAGAGGGTGTTTTTGTCTAGGTGGTAAAAATGTCCACTTTTGTCCGTGTTGTGCTTTTGCCAATTGATTTCCTTTCCCCAATGATTTCACTCCTATTTAAATACATTCTTGAATTTTATGAGACCATCTGTGGGCTACTACCTGCCTCCTCTTCCTCCTCCTCCTTCTTCCCCTTCTCGCTCTTTCTCTTTAGTATCCTTTCTTATTTTTTCTCTCATTAGATAGAGGGATGGAGCGGAGTGGTAAAAAGCCAGTCATTAAAGAAGAAGAAGAAAAAAACAATAACCATCCAATGTGCAAGGTATCGATCGCCGTGAATCGCCACAGGTTTGCAAGTCAAACGAACAAAACGGAGTCTTTAAACCAGCCAAATGGTCGTAAAGAAATTGCCTCCCAAGTCTAGAAAACATGTGTCAAATGGATTTGGGTAGTGACCTTGCCAACTGGACCCTTGTGGCATTCGGCCTCTTTGCAAAGCTGGCAATGCCCCAAGAGACAACCAAAGGCACCCCTCTCCCACCCCTTTGCCCCGTTCATGTACGGTATCTGTCCCACGCTTGTGAAAGTGGCAAGTTATTACTTGCAGGTAAAGCTGTAAATCTTCCCTTTATTACTTTTTATTATGTTGTTTCAACAGACTCTTAAAGCTGGAACAGCAACCGATTGATAGCAGCTTTAAATCTCAGCCCATATTATTTTTTCCCTTCTTGGATGTTCCCCCCTCCTCAATGCTCCCCACGCACGCACATCCACCTTTCCCTTCATGAGACAAATTTTATAGGTCCCTCGCTGAGGGATGCAATAGTGAAGAATCCCTGGAAAGCAGCATGCAAGGGGGATAGAGAAGAAGACAGGGAGACAGAATGAGATGGTGCAAAGATGCTTCTGTTGGCCTTACAGCCAGGCAGTCAAATGCATTTGATCTTCATCCCTGTGCTCCTTTAGCAGAGGGGTGGGTACTGAAAAGCAGGGACGTTTATGAGAATTGTAAACAAGTAAACAAATGAATAGATACTTGAGCCAGAATGTTGCACATCCTTCCAGGCAATGGAAATTTGTGCGCACTTAACTGAGTAGCAGAGGTGCAAAGGAACCAACTTACTGAATTGCAAAGATGTGTGATCAAGGCACATGGAAGTGCCCAGTGCCTTATGATGTATTTAAGGCTTCTACTCCAAGTCTCAAGTCAAGTTTCAAGTCTCTACCTTCAACTCTCAAGTCGAGTCTCAAGTCCTTGCATCTTGCACTTTCAAGTCAAGTCTCGGAGCCAACTTTAACAGAGAAAAAAAAAAGGAGAAGAAGTGGGAAGAAATGGTCATAAAAGAACCTGCAGCTTCAGAAGTGGGGGATAGGATCCTTCTTACTCCCCATTATTGAAGGATATAAGGTGGGATATGAAGACGGTGAGAGGTAGCATGGTAATAGTGATTTGAGTGTTGGACTACAACTCTGGAGACCAGGGTTTAATTCTCTGCTCAGCCATGGAAACCCACTAGGTGACCTTGGGCATGTCACATACTCTCAGCCCCAGAAAACCCCATGACAGGTTTGCCTTAGGGTCTCTGAGTTGGAAATGACTTGAAGGCACACAACAACAACACCTAGGCAGGACTTCGTGGCATTGAAAAGGTTTTCCACCTTTGGAAACCTTCTAATAAATAAGGCAAACAAGAAAATATATTTGCTTATGCACAAAGGTCAATGGAAAATATGTTTCAGTTTAGAGTGCGGTGGAGAGAGGGAGGCCACATTCTGCAGAGTAATGCAAAGCAAGCGGCCATAAAATGTACATCAATGAATGCAACTGACTTGTTTATTTGTTTGTTTATGGAAGCGTCTACCCTGTCCTTCTGCAGTAAAAACAGTGCCCAAGGCAGTTTTCATCATTTAAAAAACAAGAGAGCGGTACATCACGAAACAACTTGAAGAACAATAGAAGAGATAGCTGGAGAAGATAAAAGCCAACTTCAGCCAACAGTGGAATCAGCCATGAGAAAGCCTAACAAGGTAAATTAAAAGCTTGTATATTTTCCAAAGTAGGTTTAACTGTGCAATGGGGGATAGACAGAGTACTTTCCGAGGAAAAACATATCATCACTTTAGAGTGCTGTAAGGACTAGAGCTTTTTAGCAGTGAGGTCCAAGTGCCTTACCAAAATATTAACCCTAGGATTCCATAGAATTCAGCCATGTCAGTTAATGTGATACCAAACTGCTATAAGTGTACAGAGTGGAGATAGTCTTACGTTATATTACATTTTAACTGAATGGGGTAGAAGTTCGTTCCATGTGCAGTGTAACTGTAAGTAGTTTCAAAGCCCCACTAAATGGTGATGGAGGGGGAAGACGACATGGTTCAAGTGCTGGCTCATGCAAAACCTTATGCTGTTGGCTTATGCTTTACTGGGAGCTTCCAGCAATGACAAAGTGAACAGGAGGTGAGTGCGTTTTGTATCACAAGCCACTGGCTACATTCTCAGCGTTTAGATTTTTTTTTTAAAAAAAAAAGTTACAAAAATTGAACTATTTCCATTACTCTGGGAAATGGAGGAGAGAAATGATGCTATTTACAAATGTGCCTATAATGGCAACTAAGTGCTGGAGGGAGCTATAATTTTAATTACTTTTTTAAAAAAGGGAACTTTCAAAGGCCTTATGGACTGAAACATGTTTGTGCACATTCTACTCATCTGTGCAGTGGAGGTTTTATTTGCATTTTGCAAATGGGTGTGTGATGGGTTTGCCTTAGGGTCTCCATACACTGGAAATGGCTTGAAGGCACACAACAGCAACAACAACAATAGGGATCTGGTGTAGGAGTCAAAAGCAGTTGGGGGAGCGACTTTGCCCACCCCTGGCTTAATGGCAGGGCCATAATTAACATTGCAGAAGAGATGAGTTCCGTCAATGAATGAGGGAGGGGAAGAAGGCAGATTCAAAGGAGCAAATGGCACAAAGAAATGGATGCCGGGCCGCAAACAGATGAAGAACCCTGCTGGACGAGACCAAAAGCCCATCTCATCCAGCCCCTGGTTTCTCATAGAGAATGGCCAGTCAATTCTCACAGAAGCCCACGAGAGGGACATGAGGTTGGTAGCTTTCTCCTCCTGTTGTGCCCTCGCAATTGGCATTCAAAAGGATGCTGCCTTTGATCCATTAGGAAGCACGTAGCAATGATGGCTGAACAGCCACTGAGAAGAGGCGGCTTACGAATCAGGGAAGATGCCCACGATGAGCCAGCTCTCCTTCCTAGGGAAGCAACGCTCCCGTTGCCGGTGCTTTTGAAGTTTATCCATCCCCTGCTACTTTGTTTATCCTTCGGCCCGCTTCCGCTGCTGTGGAAGGGTTCCTCCCATTGCTCAGACCTGCGTCAGATTTGCTAAGAAGCTTGTCCAAGCCTCTCTGTTGGCATCTGCATCATGCCTGCACTGCTTTCATTAGAAAGGGTCTCATCTTTGGGGACTCAGAGGGAAGGGAAAAGCAGACACCACCACGGTAGAAATCAGGTTGGCATGAGGCCGGCCTGCTCTATGTTTTTCCTCCGTTAATCTGCACCTGGCTTTAAAAGAAAATAAGAGCAGCAAAGAACTAGCAGGCACTTTGGAAAAGCTTTGGAGATCTAGCTGGCAGAACCAGTTCTATCCCTTGGCTGAACAGTTGGAGTTCAATTATGATTCCCCCCCCTTATCTACAGGTGTTATTTTGTCCTCTCTCCTTTTCCTCTGATATAAGCAAGAGCCAAAATGGTTGTCTATGGCTCAATGTAGCATAGTACTTTGCACACATGCTATTTATTTATTTGTTTATTTAAAGTTGCTGATTTCCTACAAGGTTGACTTTCTACCTGTGTATGCCACTAATGGGATGCTGGACTTTCTACACATAGAATGAAAACATGCAGAGGTGAGAAAATGGAATGGAACAAACTGCTGGAGAGCATGACTGACTGATTTAAAAAGTGGTCAGAAACACTCCACATTGCAACAGTAAGGCTCACTGGTATTTCTAAACAGAGGACAGTTTCCCGGGAAACAAACAATATGTGAATCCTTCAGGATCTCTGGTTTTGACATTTCCCCCCACTATTACATTGAGTTCATCCAAAGGATGAGTTTTCCAGTATTAAGTTCAATTTATCCTAGAACTTGGAACTCTTGTTTTTTTTTAAATGGCTAAGTGAATGTTCTTATATATTGCAGCATGTTTTTCTTCTAGTGTGTGCAATTTGAAAAAAAAAAGGGGTTGCCTTGTATACCCGTATAAGCAAACAGTTTTCCTAATATAATGCTATTTATTGCATGAGTGCTTCTCTTTGCATGAGTGCTTCTCTTAAAACACTTTTTTAAAAATTGGGGAACTTTAAAAATTCTGAGGTGCACACTTTTTTTTTGAAAGAGGATTGAGTTGTAGTTGCTTTATTCCTTCAGAATTGTGACAGTAGTGAAATGCACAGCTAAACACATTTCACTGCCTTCCCTAGCTAGGACGCAGGAGGGAAGTTGGCAAAGGAATTGTAAAGAACGAATCTTAGGAGAGACTTAGGAGAGACTTTCTGCATTGTTAACAAAGACAGTCACATGTGGCAAAACAAACTACCCAGTTTCTAAGCTGGGGGAAAGCAGATTTCCCTTGCCCTCTGGAAGTCTCAGGGTATAGAGATAAATATAATTAAGTCTTTAGTGCCTCCATTTCCAATATATTGTAAGGCCATTTAGCTACATGAATCCCATTAAACTTTGAACGGCCCAATCAAACGTTCACAGTAATGCACCAGGTACTCAAGCACGGAAAACTACTCCTCTTTTCCATACAGATGAGAAGGAACATCTCTGCTGATGGAAAAACACGGCCCTCCAATTGAATTGGAGTCAGCAAAGTACCATTTTCAATATCAGCCAGACATCCTGGGACTCTGAAGGAGAGGATGAAGAACATGAGCAAACAGCTTAACCCAGCATCAGTTTACATTTTCTAGCTCAGGGTGGCCAGATTTTAGGTTCACAAGATCTAATGTTTGCTGGTTTTCCACTAGGGCTTTCAAGTCAACTTACCAGACTCTGGTATATGATAGAATCACAGAATCATGGAGTTGGAAGAGACCCCAGGGGCCATCCAGTCCAACTCCTCCTATGCAGGAACACCCATCAAAGCATTCCCAACAGATGGCCATCCAGCTTCTGATTAAAAACCTCCAAAGAGGGAGACCACACTCCAGGGCAGCATCTCCCACTGCCGGACAGCTCTGACCATCAGGAAGTTCTTCCTGAGGTTCAAGTGGAATCTCCTTTCCTGCAGCTTGAATCCATCGTTCCTTGTCCTAGTCTCTGGAGCAGCAGAGAACAAGCCCGCTCCCTCCTCAACATGACATCCCTTCAAATATTTAAACATGGCTATCATGTCCCCTCTTAATCTTCTCTTTTGCAGACTAAGCATCCCCAGCTGCCTAAGCTGCTCCTCAGAGGGCTTCATGGCTTCCAGACCCTTCACCATCTTGGTTGCCCTCCTCTGGACACGCTCCAGCTTGTCAATATCCTTCTTGAAATGAGGTGCCCAAAACTGGACACAATATTCCAAACGAGGCCTAACCAGTACAGAATAGAGTGGTACTGTTACCTCCCTCGATCTAGACACCATACTCCTGTTGATGCAACCAAGAATCGCACTGGCTTTCTTGGCTGCCGTCTCACACTGCTGACTCATGTTCAGCATGAACATGATTCAGCATGAATCACGACTCAGGCTTTAAAAAAGAATTCTGCAAATTAAAACAAAAATGAGCATAGAAATGTCTTTTCAATCTGCCTTTTAATCCTAGCGTGTTCCAAACTAGCAGTGAAACTGAAGAGAGTCCACAGTCCTTCTGCAGAAAAAAATCCACTCCTGTTACACCCCAGTCACTCTTAATTTCCTCTCCATGAGTTTATTTTCCTCTTCTAGAGTTTAATTGTCCGTACTTCTTTGCTGTAAGGGTGATAACTCAAATCAGAAGGTCATGCCATGGCATGGAGACCCCTTTGCAGTACAAGCGAATACATTTTTCTCTTTGGATCAAAGGATGGTGATAAGGGAGATCATTTCACAGTATCACTAACTATAGTGGCAGCAAGACCCTATGCCTGGCACATAAAGAGGTAATGGAAATACAGCAAGAAGGCTGACTGCTTCATGTCGATGAAAGTGTCTCCTCTTCCCCTTTCCAGACACTCTTTCTTTCTCCCCTTATCTTCACCTGTAGCTAACAGATTAGCATGTGTCTCGAGGAAGATAAATACATCCTTAGATGTTCAGAGAGTGGCACAAGCCTTCCAAAGACTTGCTTGCAAGATCCCTCTCGATCCCCAAGACGGGGTGTTGAGGTGATTTTGTACTCAGTCTTCAAGGTCATAGTGCAGGCAAGGGAGGGAACTCACCATGCCCTGAAAAGCAGAGTTATTAGGGAAGCGAAGGCTGGCTTTAGTTTTAAGGAAGTCCACGGGAAAGTCTCCATTGGCCAGCTCCCCTGGTGGGGTCAACCTTTCCTTGCGAGCAAACCTTAACAGCCAGCAGCTGCATCAAGCAAAGGAGATCTGTTGCACTGCCAGTTCAGTTGCAAAGAGGATGAGGTTTCCAGCCCCATCCCAATTCCAGCAAGGCTCCGGCAATACAAATAGATCCTCTGCCACAATTCCTCATCACAGCCTGACTCACTGGCAGGACTGGGCTGGAAACACCTTCCTCTTCGCACCCTGATCAGCAGCTGAACAGACCTCTTTCGCTTGATGCATCCACTGGCCATTAAAGTGGACTGAGGGGGGCATTTATAATTGTGGGAGTAGTGACATAACCATGGCCATTTCCGCACTAGACTGTTATAGTGCTATTGTTCCACTTTCAACATCCTATGCAATCCTGGGATTTGCAGTTTAGGCCCAAAGGCCCCTCCCTAAACTGCAAACCCCAGGATTCCATAGGATGTTGAAAGTGGAATAATAGCACTATAGCAGTTTAGTGTGGAAATGGCCCATGCTTGCATAGCATTACTGAATACAGAGCAGTTACAGATCTGGAACTCTAGGTTAAGAATCCATAACTTCAGTCCAAGATACAAGGGCTCTTTAGCCTGACAAGGTTATAGAAATTGATGCAGATATGATATAGATTAAAAGAACACTTAAAACATCATCATTAAAATATAATTAAGCTACGAATAACATGAAAAAAATCAAACCCTATTAAAATAAAAATTAGTCTTTTAAAAAAAGCTATACAGCAGGCTATTAAAAGCCTTTTCTATAACCACCAAGCATACCTGTGAAGGTAGTCAAACTGAAAGAATTAGCACCCTGCTTGTGTTTTTGTCCAGAGGAGAATGCCTGTATTCTGTTTGAGACTGCAGGAGAAGAGTTGCACATGCGGTGCCATTCTATGTGGGTGAGCATTGCACAGGGAAAGTGTGTTGTGTGTTATGATCTGATGCACATTGGGCTTGTAAGAGCACATGTCCATTTAGCATTGCAGTCCAGTAGCAAGGTGGCGTTGCATTGGTTCTGTGAGCATAATGCCACATTTTGTGGCATCAGTGCAACAGATGACTCTTGGAGGTGCTACGGGTGCTTCTCTGTACAATAAATATCCCTTATAGCAAAGTGATGTAGTAGTTTGAGCACTAGATTATGGCTCTGGAAATGAGAGTTCAATTCCCTGCTCACCCATGGAAACCCATTGGGTGACCTTGGGCACATCACAGACTCTCAACATGAAGGGATGTCATGATGAGGAGGAAGCAGGCTTGTTTTCCCCTGCTTCAGAGACTAGGACAAGGAGCAACGGATTCAAGCTGCAGGAAAGGAGATTCCACCTGAACCTCAGGAACAAATTCCTGAAGATCAGAGTTGTCCGGCAATGGAATATGCTGCCTCAGTGGAGTGTGGTGGAGTCTCCTCCTTCTTTGGAGGTTTTTAAGCAGAGTCTGGATGGCCATCTGTCAGGAATCCTTTGATGTGTGTTTCTACAGAGGAGGCGGTTGGACTGGATGGCCCCTGGGGTCTCTTCCAACTCTGTGATTCTATGACTCTGTGATTCTAACCCCACAAAAAACCCATGAAAGGTTTACCTTAGGGTCACCATGAGTTGGAAACAACTTGAAGGCACATGACACCTGGAATGCTGTGCCCAGTTCTGGACACCACAATTTCAAGATGGATATTGACAAGTCCAAAGGAGTGTCATGTTGAAGATGAAACAAGCTTGTTTTCTGCTGTTCCAGACACTAGAACGCAGAGCAACGGGTTCAAACTACAGGAAAGTAGATTTCACCTAAATATTAGGAAGCACTTCCTAGTTGTAAGAGCTGTCCAGCTGTGGGATCTGCTGCCTCAGAGTGTGGTGGAGTCTCCTTCTTTGGAGGTTTCTAAGCAGATGCTGGATGACCATCTATTGGGAGTGCTCTGATAGAGTATTCCTGCATGGCAGAATGGGGTTGGACTCCATGCTCATTGTGGTCTCTTCCAACTCTATGATTCCAACAATGGCAAAGTGGGTCAGCAGACAGCTGACACAGAATCATAAAATCATAGAGCTGGAAGAGACCACAAGGGCCATCCAAACCCATAGGATGATCAAGACCCAACTGGTCAATAGGTTCTCATTCTCTCACATGCCCAAGGGTCTGTCATACCAATTCTCTTTATAAGAGTCATCCAAACCTCTCATTTGCCGTCCGCTCTGACTCCCATGGCAATCAGAGGAGTGATGGTTTATGGTCTGCAATCAAAAAATGTGATTAGAAGGTTGGAGAAGGGGTGTGCGTGTGTGTGATCTGGGGTTAAGAGTGTCGCAGCTTTGTCTATACAGAGCTTTTAACTGATAGCTCCAGGGCTGAAAGGAAAAGTAATTGTGTTTGAGCCATTTTGTAGATTTCCTTTCCCTCCTCGCCCTCCCTTTTCTTCCCCCAGCTCATCCCAGTGAATTGGGGGGCCTGAGTGAAGTCATTAAACCCTAATCAAACGCAGCTCATCAGGAATCAGTGGGGGATCTCCCAATTAATCGCAGCTGGAGTTCCAAGGCCACCAAAAAGAAAGGGGGGGGGGCAAATGCTGGAGGCTGGGAGGATAAAAGTAATGAAATTAATGGGGGAATTCAAATGGGAATGGGGTGTGCTGCCATGTAACTCGATCACCTCTTCCACTCTGTGAGTTTCCACTCCTGCAACCCAAGGCTGATTGAAGTGACCCAAGAATTGGGTCTCTCTGTGTAGAACGTTCTGCAGGCAGTAGAGATTCCTAGGCCATTTCCACACTATACTGCTACAGTGCTATCATTCCACTTTCAACCTCCTATGGAATCCTGAGGTTTGGAGTTTAGGGAGCGGCATTTAGGATTCTCAGCCAAAGAGCTCCTTGGCTTCAGGAAACTTCAAAGCCCAGAATTCCACAAGAGGTTGAAGGGGAATAAAACCATTACAACAGGGTAGAACACAACATCATTGCAATCCTACTGCTCTTGCATCTCTAGCCATTGCGATCACACAGTTTACCACTACTGAGAAAAAATCCGGTAATGGCCTCCTGTCACACAACAGGTGCATCATCGGCGGCTGTGCAGGAACATGATCAAGTGCTTCCTTCTTCGGTGTAGCACAGGAAGAGGCCAGCTGGACTGTGGAAGGAAAGAAGGAGCGTGTCCCAAATGCAACCGATCCACCAGCAGCCAGCCAGGTGCGGAGGGGAGCATTCGGGTCCCGCTCCCATCCTGGCAAAGGCACTGCCGGGACAGCAATAGCACGTGTATTTCTATACCGCTTATCAGCTAAGTGCTCCCTAAGCGGTTTACAATGCGTTAGCTAATCGTCCCCAGCAAGCTGGGAACTCATTTTACCGACCTGCAGAAGGATGGAAGACTGCGTCAACCTGGAGCCCGGCAGGATCGAACTCACAGCCTTGTGGCCGCAGTACCGTCATTTAACCACCGCGCCACCCGGGATGACGCTGGGACATCACGGGGTGCAGGCAAGGTGCAGAAAGGACCCGAGATTTTTATCACCACCTCCAGCCAAGATGATTAAGCAGAGACTACTGCACGCTGGAGATATCATGAGATGATGTGACTCTCTGGAAAAGATGGCAGTGCTCAGCCAAGCGGAAGGCACTCACAAAAGAGAAAGTCGGCTTCATATTTCAGTGAGGTTAGTCATAACCTAGAGCAATAGCAGCGGTGACAAATATACCCTCTTCTTAAGGGTTAAAAATGTTTAAGCACATATAAAAGAGATGAAAATGAAAGCGGGGCGGGGGGGAGGGCTTGCAACTGTTTGCCTGAAGAGGCCCTATTTCCCTCGCAAATCACGGGGTCCCAAACAGGAAACAGGTAATAAGAGGAGCATGGCTCTTGGCAAGATTGAATGAGCGTGATTTCTTCTTTTTTCTCCCGCAAATGCTTCAATTAAGGGCTCTGTCCCTTTCAGCTTTTTAAAAAACTGCTCGAGGCCCTACCAAACCATGCTGGGTCAAAAGCAGGGAATCAATGCCGCCGTTCCAATCGGAAAGGTTAGCGCGTGTGTTTCCCCCCTCTCGTTAATATTGCCTTCCCATTAACGAGAATAATAGGGCAAGGCTTCAAAATGTTGCCTCGGTTTAACAAGTAGGAAAGAATAGAAATTGTTTTCCTCTGCATGCGGCACGGTGCCAGGAACCACCTGAAAAATCCAGATAAGGAGGGGAAAGGAAGGGAAGGAGAAGGGAAGGGTAATGGCGATGCATTGGTAGGAAAATTTAGCTCAAGATGCTAGAAAAAGGACGGAACCAGTGAACAATGGTCAGTCTCATCTCAGTGGCACAGAGAATCCATGCTGCTCTTCAGTCAAAAAGAGTGTCCCAAATCTCATCTCCAAAATGGATAATTCACCAGAAGAGGAGAGAAGCCACATGGGTAGTTAGCAGTTCAGAGGCCAACAATCTGAAAGATCAGCTAGTAGCCTGAGAAACTGAGGGCCTTTCTGCACTATACAACTGTTGCACTTTGATTCCACGTTAATTTCCACCATTCTGTTCTATGGAATCATGGAGTTTGCTGTTTGGGGGGGGATATTTAGCATTCTCAGCCAGAGAGCTCCAGTACCTCCCGAGACTACAAACCCCAGGATTCCATAGGTGGCAGCCATGGTAGTTAAAGTGGAATTATAGAATGTAGTGTGGAAAGGTCTAGAGATGTACAGTAGCCAGGGTCTGCCACCCACCTTATGTAAGGAGGTTGATTGGTCAGCGGGAGGGCTGGAGCAGCAACCATTGACCTGCAGATGTGCCGAACGCTCCCCACACACTCTTGTACTGCTGCTGCTGTCCCAGAGGGAAGCATCACATTCAGCCCCTTGCCCTGCTCCTGTAAAGTTCAGACTAAAACCCAGAGAGGATCCACTTCTCCAATGAACTATCAACTGTCACTCCAAGGAGCTACTATTATGATTCTATTTTTTTGACAAGAAAAAACAAGGGGACATGGAAGACCACTTCTGGGTCCTGGCAAAGTCCTGATAAGTGGCATAGAAAAGCACAGCCAAAATAATCATGTATTCAGAGGACTTTTTCCTTACACGGGCACGTGAAAGCATTCAGGGCTTCTCTCGCCCCCTGTTTTTTAACAAAGATAAGGGATAAGGGTGAGGATACAAAATCAGAAAGTTACCTACCTAGTTCTGCTTCCTGTTCCCACAGTGGTCAACCGGAAGGACTAACTGGTAGCCCACGAAGAGGTCACGAAGACAATAGCCCCTCGCCTGCTATTTCCCATCCACCCAAACTTCAAAGTGGCTGACGCATGTACTGCTACAGGAATGGTGGATTTACTCTTGGTTTTAAGGCTGTTTCTCCCACTTCAGGTTCTACAGCAGCATTCCTAGTTCTGAATCTCCATTAGGAATAGGCCCAGCACCTCTACAGCTGCCGTATGACTTGGCACGGCTGTAAAACAAAGAGCAAATTCACCACTCCCAGTAAGGTCCACATGGCCCCTGTGGTGGCATCTTGCCTCGGATCATAAAGACACCAACAGCAATTATGACCAGCCACCAAACTTCCATCTTGGCTTCTCCACCATGGGTACTCCATTCTCCATCTTGTTTTTTTCGGAGAGCTAACTCTGACTTTGGCTTCTCATCTTCTCATCTTCTCTGAGTCCCTGCGGAGGCTTAAACTAGAGTGGTCCAAAGTGTCTTCTCCGTCTCCTTCATATTCTTTAAGCGTCACGCCGTAAAAAACCCGCGGAGACGACCGCCTTTCAAGCATCAGCCTTCAATCTTCCTGCATTGCTCTGTGGCCAAAGGGACTGACATTAGCCTGGAGGTTCTTTCAGGAAATAAAGAAGTGTGTGTGTGTGGTTGTGTTGGGGGAGAAGAGATGATAAAATAGCCTTTATGTTTTTAGGAATTTCTTTAAAAACCCTTTTCCTCTGTTTTCTCTCTTTTTCTTTCTCATTTCTTTTTAAAGCCAGCAAGAAATATATTTTTATAACGCCTTCTCTCAAAGGCACTAGAGAGCCAGGGGAATCTAGGTTTTCAAAGTCCTCTTTTGAAAGGGTCTGGTGGCTTGAAAGCCCATCACAAATGTAATTTGCTACTACGGGGTGGTTACACAATGAGGTGTGTAAATGCAAGGCTCCCTCCAGAGCTTCCTTATGGTGATGTGATGCTTTTTGGGGGGAGAAAACTGGCACAATGTGAAGCGCACTCTCCGAGTCCCAGGTGTCATTTCCACATCAGTGCTAGAAAGGGAGAAAGTAAGACAAATTTGTATCAGATCTTTGAAACTATTCCCCCGCACCCTTTTCTTTTTTGGCTTCCCATTTCTTTTCTTTTCTGTGTCCCCCACCTGCCCC
Organism: Cyclura pinguis; assembly: GCA_030412105.1. Taxonomy (NCBI): domain Eukaryota; kingdom Metazoa; phylum Chordata; class Lepidosauria; order Squamata; family Iguanidae; genus Cyclura; species Cyclura pinguis. Next base: position 4,236,949 of record CM059613.1, read on the forward strand.
TGCCTGTGAAACCTACTGTTATCATGGTTATTATTTTTATTGAATTTTGCTGGGGAAGATTAGAGTGAATCCCACGGCAATTTACAATGCTGATTCGCTGGATAATTGTGAATGGAGGTGAACAGTTTTGTAGATGACTCGCTGAGGAATGACTTATGACATGTTTGCAGATTTGCCCTTCATAAAGTCCTGGAATTTAATCACAAACTTCTCCTTCCTTCCTTCCTTCCTTCCTTCCTTCCTTCCTTCCTTCCTTCCTTCCTTCCTTCCTTCCTTCCTTCCCTCCCTCCCTCCCTCCCTCCCTTCTTTCTTTCTTTCCATGAGCCTGCAAGAGAACTGAGATCCATTTAGTGGAGAAAAATATTCTAAAAGCCACAAATTGTTTTGCAGGGAATCAGAGTTCTCCCAATTCAATTACTTCTAACTGTTCCTCATTCAGAACTGCAGTAAAAGTGAACAAAGGGTTCTTTATTATATTTTATTCATTGGTTACATTTCGATTCTACCTCTCCTGGACTGGAATCCAGACAAGGCATGTGGCTCTCCTCCTGCCCACGGTCATCCAGATAGCAACCCTGAGAGAGGGGGCAAGGTCGAGAGAGAGTGATGGGTCAAAGGTTACCCAATGAGTTTCACACCAGATGGAATCTCCTGTATCCCATTTAGACCCTTTGGCCATTTCCACACTACAGCCCCGTCCTGGCATGGGGACACGTTGAAGCTCGTCCACAAAGCATGAGTCGGAAAGAACAGCACAGAGGTGGAAAAAGTGTAGAACCCAGAAACCAAAATTATCAGCCACCCAAATCCACTCAGTGCCTGCTGTCTCTTGTGCCTGAGTTCAAGTCCTTCCTCATCATTCAGTCTTCTGACCCCTCCGTCACCTCTGTTTATCATCAACCCAATTGTCCCAATGGCTTGGGTAAATACTTCTTGCTTCTTAAGTACTTTTTGCTCTGTTTCCTCCCCTTGCTGTTCAGTGAACTATGCCTTTTAAAAAAAAAATCCTGCTACCTTCTTTCACACCGGCACCCTCCAAGTATTTACAGGCCGTTATTAAATCACCTCTTTAGTCCTTCGTTATCTGAGCTGTACATAATTAGTTCCTTTAATCCTTCCTCATAGGTCAATCCTTCTCTAAACCCTTAATCATCTCTATCTTTCATTCCTGGATCCATTCCAACAAGCTGATTTCTTTTCTCTCCTCTCTCTCTCTGCTCTTCTGCCTATTGCCACCACCACTGCCACTCCTGCAAAAAAGAACCTAGGAGCAAGATCTGCAAAGCAGAAAGTTACAGCACCGTGGATTTGGGTGGAAAAAGTGGGGAACACATTCAGGACATTGAAGAAAAAATTGTTGCAAAGAACCGCAGACAGACTGTGGATAGCACACAATTCCCTTGTTGCAATAACTCTGCTGGCTTCTGGTCTGTTTCCAGTCAGAATTCAAATTGCTGGTTATGAACTATGAAGCCCTATGGCTCAGACCTGGGCATTTGAAGGACTGTATCTTCCCGTAGGAGCCTGCCCGAGGCTCCCCTCTGTCCCACTGCATTGACAGCCTCAGTTAGTACCTTTCTGCACTACACTGTCCTAGTGCTATTATTCCACTTTCAGCATCCTGTGGGATTCTGGGGTTTCTAGTCCACTGAGGCCAAAGAGTTCTCTGGCTGAGGATTCAAAAGGCTCCCCCCTAAATTGCAAGCCCCAGGATTCCATAGGAGGTTGAAAGTGGAATAATAGCACTAGAACAGTGTAGTGTGGAAAGGCCCTTGGTGGGAAACATGGGAGAAGGCCTTCTCCATGACTATTCCCATGCTTTGGAACATCTTCCCTAGAGAAGCTAAGGTGGCTCCTTCTTTGTTTTTCTTTCAGTCACAAGTTACAACCTTTTCTTCCTGGGACACTGTTTTTAACAAATTTTACTGTTATAGTGCTGTATTGTTTTCAGGAGAACCAACATGGTATAGTGATTTGAGTGATGGATTATGACCCAAGTGACCACGTTTCAATTTCCTGCTCGGCCACAGAAACCTAATGGGTAACCTTGGGCATGTCACGTACTCTCAGCCCCAGAAAACCTTGTGATAGAGTCACCTTAGGGTTGCCGTAAGTCAGAAATGGTTTGAAGGCAGAAAACACCACAACTGTTTTTAATCTTTTAATTTAAAGTAATTTTTATTGGTTTTAATGCTGATGTTGTTTAATACTACTTTAATCTTGATTTTGTATGTCTTTAACAGTGTAAATTTAATTGTAATTTTCTTCAGGGTATAAATAAAGGGATGGAAGAAGAGACAGTTGGATGGATAGATGGATGGATGGAAAATGTCTTGGCACATTAAATCTGGAAAGAAAGAAAAAATCTTCCTGATATCAACACCGGAGATAATTTTCTTCCAGAACTCAGAAACGTCCCTCTGGCTGGGGGATTATGGGATTTGTAGTGCTTTAAAAGGGATTATTTTTGAGCTTTTTCTCATTCTCTTTCTCTCTCCTTGATGGGGCGGTAACTCACACAGGGGAAAAACCACACTCTTTTCCAGCTGATTCATTCACATTTTACCCACTCCCTTAAATTAGGTAAAAACACTTTTAGGGCACCTGAAGTATTCAGAGGAAAAGAAAGGGAAGTGGAACAATGTTTTTTGTCACGGAATTGCTAATGCAGAACAAATTGTGGAGAAAGTAAGCTCCCTTTTTATGGAAAGCAAATATTGCAACCCAAGAATATTACCTGTTACTTGAGTATTTTATTACCATAGTTACCGGCCCAGGTGGCTGTCAGTTCCAATACCGTATTAGAAAGACAGCTGAGGGAATGACGGCAGTGGAGAAGCAGGAGGAGAAAGCAACGTGGAAGGCTTGGGACAGGCATTTGATTTCCCCGGGAGCATCCTGCGGGGCAAATCTTCCAGAGACAACTTCCATTAAGCTGCAAAATCTTACAGTTTAGTCTCTTCTAAGAGCAGAAGGAGGAGAGGAGCAAGCTCTCCAAATCTCTCAATTGTGAGAAACGGATTCTCTTGTTAACTCTTGGAGGTCTCCCACCCTGGGGCTGACCTGGCAGAAGAAGAAGATGAATGGGTAGGAAAAGAAAGAAATACCCCTCAAATCCATGTAAAGGGTGAAGCTCTTTAGCCGGCAGGATTAAAACGGGGGCCAGATAACTGGTTGCTCACCTAGATCATCCAGCTTCCATGAAACCAGATGTTGGTTGGTTGTAGTAGTCACCAGGGGGAAGCTGACATGCAATTCCAACCTACCTTGTTTGAAATCTGGGTGGATTCAGGGGTCTAGCTACTGATGAGAGGCCAAATGAGGACATTAGTCCCCACTATGCCCTTATTATTTTTTTCATTGGTTCCCTAATTTCTATCATTGCAGAGAGAGAGAGAGAGAGAGAGAGTCATTTATACCTAGACCTCTTCTGTTTGCATTCTTTTTCATATCCTTTTCTTTAGAGGCCTAAACTGTGAAGCTTATCATCAGTCCATGGTTCTTCTCAGGATTCCTTGATACTCAGAAAAAAAAAATACATTTTTTTGAATATTTTCTAATTCCATCCCTGGCACCATCCCTGGCACCACATAAACTTGATATTGCAAAGAAGACATCCAATAAACTAATCTTTTGTTCCTTTAACCTCCTTTCTCCAGGTGGGATAATTGTGTTGGGATTTTACTGGCATTTGTCTTATTTGTTACTGTACTTCTCAGCTTACCATTAAGAAAAAAAATAGTGTTTTTTAAGACAATTTTCTGGCAATTCCCAGCACCACCTCCAACATTTTATTCCTGCCTTTGACATTTATGACTTTCACCAGTCATTGCAACGTGTGCCTAAACTGGTATGAAAATGTATAGAACTTGCACCATCCAAGATACAATAGTCTCAGTAACTTTTGGGAAAGTTGCTGGGTTGCTTGTTTGCTCCAGATAAATGGTTATCCAGGACATGACAATCAAGGAAATGGAACAAAATAATATCTCTCTTGCTATTATAACAACCTTGAAGTGTGTGTGTGTCCTTTGTAACTATCCATCCATCCATCCATCCATCCATCCATCCATCCATCCATCCATCCTCTATCTATCTATCTATCTATCTATCTATCTATCTATCTATCTATTTTTAAACAATTGCTGTTGATCACCTTCCTTCCCCAATCACTGAACTTGAGAATGATTTGAGAAGCAATTAGCAACTACTACTTGGGAAATAATTCCATTTCAAGCTTTCGTGAATGTCTTTCAACGTTAGGAGCTGACTATTAAGAAGCAGGTAGCAAGTGTTTAACAGCCACTAAAGAGAGGCAGCGGATAGACACACATACACACGCAAACACAAGGATAAAAATAATGACAACTCAAGCTGAAGGTTGAAGCCACCTTGAGTACAAACTTGGCAGAGCTCGAGATGCCGCCGCTCCGTTGCTTCACTCCCCTGCCAGCTCTACTTTACATCAAAATCTGCTTTCAGTGCCACAGACTTATTAAAATTGGGGATTGCAGTGTGTGTGTGTGTGTGTCTGTGTGTATGCATTTACTGAAACTAGGTCAGCAAGGGAAACTCTCTAGATATGGGGAGCGTTTGGTTTTTTTTATCCAAAAATCTGGCTTCAACAAAAACCTCCATAGATGCCTGTCAGGCAATTTTAAAAATTAAACTTTGAGAAGAAGAGGCAGACGGTAACTTTCCTTTTGCCTGGTCCGTGTTGTTTGTTGGCTCCTGAGATGACATCTTCCAGTGGGCCTGGAGAGCAATTATAACATCATACTTGGGGTTCACCTATACGGAGGGGTTGTGGTTATTGTTATCATCCTGTGATCAAATGCATATGTAAAATGCAGATGGGAAAATAATAATAATAATAATGTGCCGGTAGATTATCCAGGTAACTTGTTTGAGCTACAACAGCACCCAAATGAGCTGCTGGTTCACCACTCCAGTGTTCAGCTTGGATCCAACACTAGAAATGCTTTAGAATGTAATAGAACTGTGCGTCTGTGTATATACGTGCCTTCAGGTCATCAGTTGACTTACTGCGACCCCATGAAATTCATAACATTTTCTTAAGCAAGGAATACTCAAGTGGTTTTGCCAGTTCTGTCCTCCGAAACATAGCCTACACAACCTGGTATTCATTGGTGGTGTCCCATCCAAGTATTTAACCATAGCTGACCCTGCTTAGCTTCTAAGAAACCCTACCTTCTTCCCAGCTGAGGTTCAAAGCCAACTACAAATTAAAACAAGTAAAAATAAAGCTAAAATATGCAAGAAGTTAAGATTAGCTTGTAGTTAAACCACCAAGAACATTAGAAGCAATTTAAAACACAACAGCTCGAAATGATTCAAAAAAGCAATTGAAAAGCAGCATGGTTTAAACCATACAGTACTCTGTCCAAAGGCCTTTCTTTAAAGTTCTCAGAAGCCTGACGTAATTAAAAAATTAACTTACCAAAGAGGTACAGAAATGAGAGGGCCATTCTTGATTGTCTAGGATGGGAACTCCAACTGGAATTCTTAGCCAGACAGTTTTCTGGACCCAGTAAACTACAAATCCCAGAATTCTACAGGATGTTGAAAGTGGAATAATAGCACTATAACAGTGAAGGGCAGAAATGACCTTACTTTCCACCTAACATCCTGGTGACTGTGGTCTGAGTGAGAGATGGAACTCTCCTAAAGATTTCAAGGCCTGGGTAAGTTCCTATGGGAAGACACAGGCTGTCAGACAGGCTGGATCTAAGCCATATCTATTTCTCAGGGATGTAATTTCCTAACCCATATCTTCTCTTCCCTTCAACGAGTCTTTGACACTGGTTCCAAGTAGCCAGGTTCCACACAAAGCAAAGATGACTCTGTTCGTCCGTAGCATGCTCTCGATCCCTGAGCTATAAGAGGCAGCTCTTTTAGCCCCACGGTTTATCAAGACACAATTGAGCTCAGCAAAGATTTTTGAAGATTGGCACATCAGAGGACAGTCCGGTCATGCTGGAGGAGACACTGACTGAGGGCCATCGTTATAACATTTCTCCCAGTTGGGTTCCAGAATTTAAACACAGGACTGTCCTTGGTCATCTCCATCTGAGGTTGACAGGAAAGGAGAAATCCACCTGCCATAGCTCGGTGAGATTATCCAACTACTCAAAAATCCACCTGCGTCCCTCCCATCCTAATTGGTACCTGTCCCTTGTCCTTTGGCTAATGTATTCAGCCGTGAGTTTAGAGGATCTCTGAAGGCAGAAGTTGTCAGCTCATCGGAAGGAAGCATTGACAGGGGAATTATGTTTAATCTCCTACATTCAGGGCTGATCATTCCAAAGGACTTAAAGAATGTTTGAAATAAAGGAGGACTTGCTTGCTTCATAAATGCTGGAGACAGAGGGAAAGAGAACGATAGAGAGAGAAAGTATTTGTTTCCTCCTCAGTGGCTGAAAAATGTTCACCTCTCTTATTAAGTAAGCTCCAAAACTTGGTTTGGAGAGCTGTGACCTCTTCTTGTCCACCTTTCTCTGGCCTAATGCATCCTAGCAGACCTGCACAAGTCATGGCCCAGATCCTATTGTTACACCTAATTAAAGTAGACCCATTGAATCAGTGGGATTTACCTATATGTTAACCGATCAGTCAATAATTGGTTCAGTGGGTCTACTCTAGGTAGGGCTAACCAAGAGGATTCAGACTCACTTTTTTATTATGTATATAGTTGGAGTCTTTATATTCTTCCTTGTTGAACATGACATTTCCAAGGATTTTATATCGTACCTGTGTGTATATGTACACAAACACGTATTCATATGCATGTGTACAGCAGAAGTAGAGCTTGAGCCATCCCAAACCGCAGCTGCAGATCAGGAATGCATTTCTTCATTAAGTTTCTCTGTGAAGGAAGCAGAAAGTAATTTTAGACATTTTCTTCCCAAGGCAAGAAGGTCTTACAAAAACAAGACTATTTGAAAAGAGTCATCTTCTTCTGTGCACAAAATGCTATTTTCTATTGCAAAGTGATCATGTGTGAATTTTGCACAGAATAAATCCCCTGTTCCAGCATTTTCTGTGCCCAAAACAGCAGTTTCTGAGCAGGATGTAATATTTTTGCATAGAAATATTATTTTCTGTACAGAAAATCCTGTTCTCCGTGCAAAGCAACCACAAGCAACTTTTGCACAGAATGAGTCCCAAACTGGGTAGATTCTTGACCAGTCTAGCATTCTTCTCATATGGGTTTCTCAACACAAAATAGATAGATAGATAGATAGATAGATAGATAGATAGATAGATACCATTTCTTTCAATATTTTCTGATATTCTTTCCATCCCTACTGCAGTAAGGAGGAGGAGGTAAAGGCACTTCACCCAGCGAAGTGAGGTAAATTAAAGCTCTGGGAGCAAAAAGGCCAGGCAGTGCCTGGCTCCCCTTTAAATACAGGACATTGAGCTAATGAAGGCTCCTTGGCTAATTAACTCCAGGCTATAAACTAGCCCTGCCCAGAGCATTACATTGCTGCAGAACCAATGTTAAACCTCTATGCAACCCTGTCTGACATCTCTAGTTTCTGGACTCTCCACCCTTTGGCATGTGCTTTTGGACTAACCTTTCTGGGAACCTCTCTCTTCACTTGGGACTCTTCTTGGGATTGCTTTTTCCCTTTCGATCTTAAACTACCTGGGCCACACATCCCTGCCAGTTCTTATGGATTATGGGTGTGCTCACCTGAGGGTTCACCAGCTTTAAACAAGACAGCTGATTTTCCCTTGCAGGTTGTTGTGAGGATGATGAGGATGAGCACGATGTTTATGTCTTGCGTTATATTCAACAAACTCCAAGGCTAAAGTGGGGAGAATCTGTACCTTGAGCTCTTTTGGAGAGAAATTGGATACCAATATCTCAACGACATGAAATGATATACGAATAAATGCATTTCGAGGGCCCTTCTCTGCAAGACAGCATTAGTATTACAACAAACAAATAAACAACACAGCAACAAGAGATAAAGCTGAAGATTTCAGGTTTGGATTGAGGCAATGTGTTACCCACAGAGGGAATGTAAATTTCAATTAAAATCTTCTATTTACGGTGTACCCCCCTCTTGTTATTATCATAGATAGACAGATAAATATACCTGCTATTTCAAGCTTCAAGGAACGTGTTACGGAGGGGAAAAAACAGTTGCTGTTCGCGGCTTATCTCCAAACACAGAATATTATCTGTGTTACAATCAGATGTTTCCTTACAAATCAAAGGCTACGGAAGCTAATCAAAATTTCATGTACTTTGAACATAGTGTAGTTTTTTTTTTCACTTGTTTGATGGGGTATTTTTTGGAACTCTTATGTAGAGATGGTGAGTGTTCGCCCAGACATAGACCTTGATAGGATATGAAATTGCTGGGATGGTGAATGATGACAGAGGCACAGCTTCTCATGGGATGGTTAAGTGATGACACACAGACCTTCATGAGATAGTAATGGCACAAGCATAGAATTCCATAGGGGAAATCAGAGACTTCCAATTGTTAACCTATCTAAACCTCTTTCCTTTCTTTTGGGCCTTGGTACTCCCTTATAGACCAATAGAACTGTGGTCAACACAGGATAGAGGAAAAATAATGGTGATTAGTTCATTCATCAGTGATGATATCAAGAGCCATCTGATTTGGCACCAAGCAGAGAGCCAGGAGGACAAGGCATCAGGATTTCGGATGCCAGTTGTGGGCAGCGAGTAAGGAGCCAGAAAGATGAACTGCCAATTTAGCAAATGAACTGGTTAAATCATTTATATATAGCACCTTGCTGCCAAATAACTCAAGGCAGTTGTACAAATTTATAATTGTTGCTTGCAGTCAAAGGGACATGATACAAAGGGGGAAGGAACATAAAGGGAAGAGGGAAAAAGAAGAATCTTCAAGTATCAAATTTCATACTATTTTGGTTTAAAAGGTGGAGTGCAGCAACATCCCAAGAACTGGTGTAGCTAGATATCACAGATATTGTTGGGTACGTTTCCACCGGTCTAAAGTTAGACAAAATTGGGAGATGCTAAATTAACACAAAAGAGCCAGCATGGCATATGGTTTGAATGTTGGACTAATGCCCTGGAAACCAGGGTTCAATTCCTGACTCAGCCATGGAAATCCACTGGGTGACCTTGGGCACATCACATACTCTCAGCCCCAGAAAACCTTGTGATAGGTTTTCCTTAGAGTTACCGTAACTTGGAAACCACTTGAAGGCACACAGTGAGTCAAATTAGGACAACAAAGCTAGGACTTTGGTGTTACCTTTTCACTTATGGCCTTATCGTAGAATCATAGAGCTGAAAGGGGGCCCATAGGTCATAAAGTCCAAATCCCCATTCCACACAGGAATTCCAGCCACAACATCTGCAGCAGTTAGCTCTTCAGCCTCTTCTTGAAGATGTTCAGAGAAGGAGACCCTTCCTCCTCTCTAGACAACTGGTTCTATTGCTGAGTTGCTTTTACTGTTATTGCTTCTATTGTTCAATCGAAATCTACCCACCTGTAACTTAAAACCATATATTAGGTATATTATTTTTCACCCCAAATCAGAGAGTAAGCAAATAAAGTCCCAAAAGACACTCCATGAACAATGAAGTGCATGAGAACACGTGAAAAACATTCACCCTGCCCATTACACCATCCTGACTCTTAATATGGAGGGTAGATTGTGTTTGATTCATGCATCACTAGCTGTATTGGATTGTTGAAGCTAAAACAAAGAGTCATGTACCACTTTCAAGACAAGCAAATTTATTATAACATGAGCTATACTTCAAAAAAGTCTCATCTATGATAAATCTGCTAGCCTGAAAGCTGCCATGTGACTCTTTCTTATTTGCTTATGTCCTTATACAGCAGCGGGAAATGTTTCTCATATTTATTAGTCAGCCCAAATGCTGCAGTTCTCCAAAGACAGTCTGTTAATATGGAAGTGAGCTAAGAAGAGCACGGGACATCTTGGAAGAGCTGTTGTTTCTTTTCACACACTTGACAGCAACAGGATAAGAAATGGGTGTGTCTTCAAATACCTGTTTTCAGTTGTAAGGAAGAGAAGTGGCAAAAGACAAGACTGCAAAAGCTTTATTGGCACTGAATGAGGTCTCCACCAGCTCTAGCAGGTGGTGGCTTCCATATCAGTGGGGCAGTGAATCCACTTTGGATTTTAATTTGAACTTTGAAGAACCATCCAAGGTATTGAAGCCTATCTCCGCAATAGGTTAAGTACCATAGACAGTTTCTTCAAAGTTCAGACACAAATGGATTTGCTGCCTTCTTGATACTGCTTCTGGTATCTAGAATGAGCTGTTAACCCAGAATCTACTTTGCTCACCCCAGTCCACAAACAATGAGGAAAGTATCAGGAAAGAAGCTGGTAAGTCACACTTTGCCCACCCCTGTTCTTCTTGATAGGCTTTCAGATATTTTAAAGAAGCCATTGTATCACCTTGAAATCTTCTTTTCTTCAGGTTGAACATGCCTAGATACCTCTACTGTTCCTCATACATCTTGCTTTCCAGATCAAGGTAGGTCTATAAATTGGATGATGATGATGATGATGATGATGATGATGATGATGATGGAGGAGGAGGAGGAGGAGGAGAAATGCTATCAGAACCATAATGGTAGAAAAATTAGTAAACAATATATTTTTGAAAGACAATAAAGATACAAGGGAAAAAAAACCCTCCCCTGCTTGTTAGCTTATTGCAAGATATCGGGTTCCCACACTATTCCTCCTTCCCACCTTGTGATATGGAGCCGGGCCAAGAAACCTCCGCAGTGAGACTTCCTCTCTGCGTGTAAATCAACCCTTCATTGTATATTCTGTTACCTGATCTGATCCCAAGTGATTTGCCACAGCTCGGTTCTGTATTCAGGCAACATTCACCCTATAAACAACACGTCCGGCCTGTCGTAAACTCTGATTATCATTCCACCAGCTGCTCACAAGCTTTCAGAAACCCATTACTATAATAATATATTTAAAAAACAAAACCACAACAAAAAAGGATCTGAGGGCATGTGATTTGAGGCAGAAATATATTTATATTGAGAATTGTTTGTCAAAGACAGACAAAGAGAGAGAAATGATGCAAGAAGTAAAGGAACAACAGAGGGTGTCCCTGTCATACCCAGGCACCCAAATTCTTGCATTGCACTTTATCTCTTCTCTTCTTCTACCTTCTTTGCTTCTATTCTCTTTCAAAATCCAGACTAATATTGACATGGATTAAGAATACGACCTTGCATCCTGCGAAGCGGTTATGATGCCTTCAGCTAGGTTTACGACCTCATAACTATTTTGCATTCACATTTATGATCATGGAACCATTACCATGATCTTAAATGTCCCTGAAACCCACCTTAAAATCTAGATGGCCATAGCAAGGGACAGAGTTCTCACAGTGCCAGTACACAGGGCACTGAAGGGTGATGTGCTCAGCCTCCTTCCACCAGCAAGCAGTGATATGATGAGGAGTTGCTCCTTGTTACTGCTTGTCACGTTGTGGCTTACTGGTGGAACAGGTCTAGATGCATCATCCTTCAGCATTAGCATCCTTCAGTGCCAGGGAACTTCATCTCTTGGAGCAGCTGCATGGATTTTAAGATGGGTTCCAGGGATCAGATCAGGAGGTGGACCTGTCTGAAGCTGGCTTTCAGACTTTTTCAAGGCTTGGACAAAGCAGGACCTTGAATAAACCCTCATTGTGATTCCTCCTTGTTTATTTCCATTAGTGTTTTAAGCATACCCCAATTCACATTTTTGCAGTAAAGAGCAGACAAATCTCTTTGCTGGGTTTTAGGGATATAGAGAACTTTTCCCACTAAAGGACAAGATAATTAAATGAAATTATTTCCTCATTCAATTATCTACTTGATTGCCTTGCGTATCTTCCTCACTTCATCCTGAGCATTAACATTAAATGTATATTTAATTTGTTGGTGGTATTCTTTTTTTTTTCAAGGAAAAATAAAATGTGTTGCATTGCTTGTTGATTAATCATGTGTTCCCTTCAGAATTTTTTTTAAAAATAACAATTTATAATTATTCACAAGGGCCAAAAAATGACCGACTCTATTTCTCTACTCTCATTAGAAGAGGAAGTGATGAAACTGAGGCTGTCATGCTTTGGACTTATCATGAGACAACAGAACTCATTGGAAAGAGGATAATGCTCAGTAAAGTGGAAGGAATAAAGTGGCCTGCACTACAAGTGGATTAAGTCAACCAAAGGAAGCCACAGTCTTGAGTATGCAGGACCTGAGCTGAGTTGTTGATGACTGTGGATCTTGAAGGTCTTAGTTACTAGCGGTAAGAGCTTTGAGTTAGCATGTGCTGGTATTTCTTTTTTCAACTCTCCCTTTTGCTGTTGACCCTGCCCACCACTTGGATGTGGGCCCCAGGATCTTATCTGAAATTGGATTTGGCCCCCATGTTGAAAGAGGTTCCCTAACGTTGTACCATAGTGGAGGTAATAATCCTGTGACCCCTTCCATTCTTGTTCGATTCTACATCCCAACTGTCCTGAGCAGCATAGACAATGGTGAGGAAGACTGGGAGTTGTAGAACAACAACACTGGGTGGGATACCTGATGCCTGTCCCCTGTCCTGGAAACAGGGCTGAATCATGGAGCAAAAGCAATGTAACATCAACATAAAGGATGGGTGTCCACAAAAGTCAAAAACAGATACAGATACAGAAGACACGGGTCATGAAATATGGTCTCTCAAAGAAGGTTGGGTAAGAATATAAACAGAAATCCTTCCAAACTCAAAGACAACAGCACCTGGAGAATGCCTCTTTTCACTTGACAACATGGCAGGGAAAAAAGAGGGGGCTTAAATCCTATTAGTGGTTCCACCTAGAGTAGACCCATTGAGTCATTTTGATGAGTCAACACTTATGTAAATCCCCCTGGTTCAATAGAATTCCTCTAGTTCAGATCCAAGGTGTAGAATCCTAATTGGTTAGCATTAGCTTCAGCTCTTCTTCAGTCCATGTTTTGCCATCAAGCAAGGCTGATTTCAGCTGCCTGAGGAACACATGTCGATTCAGTTCCCGATCCCGCCACACCAAATAGGTGTTCCTCCGCAAGTAGCGGAATAGCCCCAGCTTTCGCCGCACAGCTACCTTGTCCACTCCTTCTAGAACAATCAAGACCAAGCTGGCCTTACTGTCCAGGAGCTGCCAAGACTGGGCCACCTCAAGCTCAAAGTTACACCAGCGACTCTCAAGAAAGTGAGGAGAGACCACTGCAATGACTTTGCGGCTGTTCTGGAAACCTTCCTTGATAATATTGGTGATGATGGAGACTCCAGGAAGAAAGTCACGGTAGTAGAGACAAAGGCGGAAGCGAGGCACTCCAACTTCTAGTGTCTCCTCCAGCTCCCGCGTCACCCATTCCTGGTCCTCACTGGAGTAGATGACAAAAGCGTCATAAATGTTTTCTTTCTCAACTGAAAGGCGATCTCTACTGAGCAACACCGCCATATAGTACAGGTGGAAATAGTACTTATAAACCAGGACTGCAAATAGAACGAGAACCAAGATCATGGTAACTGAAACAGCTACTGTAGTTTTACTGATTTGACAAGAGGATAGATCAAAACTCATCAGGTGGGAATCTTTTAGGGCTTGCGGGCTATGGCAAACCATGCTTTCAGCATGCTGAAGGAGATCCTCATGCTTCTTTGTCCAGTTCAAGAAAAACAAATAATCACAGGAACAATCAAACAGATTCAAAGAGAGGTCTAGATACTTCAGGCTAGGGGGCAAGTTCTCAAGAGCCTGCTTTGTCAAAGTAGCCAGCTGGTTGCTGTGGAGATCCAGTGTGGTGAGGGCATGAAGGTGCACATAGAGTTTAGGATCAAGGATCAGTAATTTGTTATGGCTAAGATTGAGTTTGCGGAGATCATGGAGGTGAGCTAAGGCAATGGGTGTGATATGCATCAATTGGCAACGGGAAAGGTCCAGGGTCTGTAGCTTGGTGAGGTTCTTGAAGTTGCCTGCCAATTCATTGCCTTCAAAAGTGCTGCCAGACATGTGTAGAACTCTCAGGTTGTCCATGCCACAAAATGCGCACTCTGTTGCAATGTGAACACCAGTACGAGAAATATCAAGGTAGATGAGATTGCCAAGGCACAAGAAAGAGGGCAGAGCTCCTGTATTATGAAGATTGGTTTGTTGCAAATCCAAATATTCGAGTTTGAATACCCCAGAGCATTCTGCAGGTAATTTGATTTTAGAGTTGAAACTAAGGTTCAAATGCTTCAAATTTGGTGCCCCTTCCATGAGGCACAACCAGCATAGGGTGCCCACGAGGCTATTCTCACTGAGATCCAGGGTCTCGAGGTTTTGTAGGCCTTTGAAATCCTCTGGCAATTTAGTAAGATATCTGGAGCTCTTGGTGATGCGGAGTTCTCGTAGCTCCTTTAAGGATGACAGGCTCTCCACAGGCACTTCTTTCAGTTTGCAGCCCTTGAATTCAAGACGGCGGATGCTGGAGTTCTCTGGGAACTGGGACACATGGTCGATGTAGGTGTTCACCAGCCTCACCGAGGAGATATTGTTCAAGCAATCTGAGAGGCTGTCAGTCGTGTCAAGGGCAGACATTTCGATGAGAGTTATCTCTTGCAAGCAAATATGACAGAGTCCATCCAGAAGAGGTTTGTTGAAGTCCTGCAGGCTCCACACGTTCCTGTATTCCCCCAACACTAGTTGGTCAACATGTAATCCAGACAGGTTGTGGAGGCCAGCCTGCATAAGGACACTGTTCCCAAAACAATTCCTTAGGGATAGTTCTCGAAGGTAAAATCCTGAAAAACTGTTTTTTTCAATACATTTAATATTGTTCTTAGAAAGCACTAGAGTAAGGTTCTGGCTGGACAAGGCATCAAAGTCTCCTACAGAAATGGAGGAGATCTTGTTGGATTGGAAACTCAAAAACTCTAGAACTGTTAGATGGGAGAAATACTCTGGGAGTCTCAAGGTATTGATGTGGTTGTTGCTCAGATTTAGCTCTTGGAGTTTAGTCAAGTGTCCAATGGGCAGGCTGTCCAGGCAGGATATGTTGGTTTCTACAACTATCAGTTTTTTCAAGGACAACAGATGATGAAATGCTCTTGGACCCAAGAACTGGAGCGGGTTGGCAGTCAGGATCAAGACAGAAAGGTTGCAGAGACCCATAAAAGCATTGTCTTCAATTTTCCAGATGTGGCATCTAATGAACAAGAAGAGAAAAGGATCTGAAAGAAGAGAATGGGTCTCATAAAGTGACAGAGGGAGTCTTTGTGTTTATAGGCCTTTAATTTGGCTGTCAATTTATGGTGACCCCACAAATTTCATAGTATTTTCTTAGGCAAGGAATATGCAGAGGTAGTTTGGTCAGCTCCTTCCTCTGAAATATAGCCCACAACACCTGGAATTCATTGGTGGTCTCCCCTCCAAGTAGTATCAGGGACTGACCCTGCTTAGCTTCCATGATCCTTACTTCATAGAGAAATGGCTCAAAACTCTGATCAAATCAACTCTGATGGCTCTGAAATTCAGCTATGGATTAATGTTACTGTTAGCTGAAAGAGGGCGCAAAGGAAAGAAGGGTCACTGTCAGCCCTCCTGAGAAGCCAGGTATGTAGGGCTTTTGCCTCTGCCTACCTATTATCCAGCAGCCATTCCACCAGACTGAGGAACCTAATAGTATTAAAAAAAACCTGCGTCTAAATTTTGCTTGCTTTCCTTTGCCCTCCCCATCTCCTTTTTCTTTGGTGCCACATTTTCTTAGATCGTAAAACCAAAGGCAGAGATTGCCTTATCTTTGTTTTATTTATATGCAAGGCACTCCAACAGACTTTCCAGATGTAGAGTATAAATACAATCTCTCTCTCTCTCTGTCTTTCTGCCTGAACAGAGTCCTGAGTGGCTGAACCATCTTAAATGGGACCTAAATAGATTTTTAACAAACCCTGATCCGTTACAGACAAGAGGAAAGACATTAGAAACTATACCCCTTTTTGTACAAAGCCATTTGCATGCAGTAGATATCCATTTTCCCCCAGGATGCCCCACAAAGACCAGGAACATTTTCACTTTGGCTGGCTGGTATAATCAGAAATGAAATCCCATGCCAACTTACCTAGTGAGATCCAGAATTCTCAGTGCAGGGACCACTGAGAAATAATTTGAAGTCAAAATCTTCAGTGGGTTGAAGCTTAGATCTAGGCTTTCTGTGGTGTTGGGCATGTCTGGTGGGATTCCACTGAGGTTCAGCTCCATGCATTTGTAAATGGTACCTGGGCTCACCTGGAATGAGAACATCTTCATGATGTAATTTCTATACAAGGGAGAAGGCATCTCATGGATGTCCAGATGTTCCTGGACTGCTAATCTTATCAGCCCTGTCCAGTCTTGCCAATGGTGAGTGATGATGGGAGTTGCAGTCTCGCATTTTGTTGGAACCTAGCAAGGGGTGTTGTAATCCAATGTCCTGGGCCCGAAAGAAAGTCCAGCTTGGAGAAAAAGCAAGTAGTGCTGAGAAAAAAAAAAAATCTTCTCTTCTCCCCTTGACTGTCAGCCAGTGGGTGCTTCCATGTCAGTGGGGTGGTGAATCCTCTCCAAGTTATAGTCCAACCAACCAACCAACCAACCAACCAACCAACCAACCAATCAATCAATCAAGGATCTGTCCAAGGGACTGAATCTAATCAGTGATGTATTTAGGTCTTTTACTCCAAGTCTCAAGTCAAGTCTCAAGTCCTTGAAGACATTTTTAAGTCAAGTCTCAAGCCTGGGATCCAACTTTATACCTCAACCTGTATTCCAGTTTTTTTGGACAGAGTTGAATAAAGTCAGTTTCAACAAGTTAAGCAGAGTCAGCCCTCCACATCTGTGATTTTGCCATTTGTAGCATCAGACATGGGGAATGGGATTCTTCTTACTTCCCATTTTGGAAGCTGGAGGCTATTTCAGAAATGGAGAAAAGGATCCTTCTTGCTCCCCATTGCTGAAACTTCAAAAGCTTCAAACCCGTTGCTTAACAGATTTGCTGTTCCCCTCTGAGAAATGCTCCCTGTGCTCTGGGGGTGAGTCTTGCCTTCTGCTCTTAGGAAAAGTTTTAGAAGGCTCCTCCTATAGGCAGCAGGGATAGGTTGCTGAGCAGAGCTCAAGCCTGCCTCAGGCCCATTGCCTGACCCATTTGCTGTTCCCTTCTGAGGAATATGCCCACACTTTAGGCTTGAGACAGATATGACCAGTAGGCAAAAAGAGATTGAAGCACTGTTCAAAGTCTTTAAGGTTTCTGGATGAATGTGTTATGTTACTGAACCAGGGGAAACAAGTCAGTCACTAAAAATATACAAGACTTGAGTCGAGTTGAGTCAGTGCATCATTTATTGTCGAGTTGAGTCGAGTCACTGAAACGACTTAAGTCCAACTTGAGTCCGAGTCAGTTGACTTGAGTCTACATCACAAAATCTAATTTCTCCCAAAATAAATAAGTTATGCACCATGCTGATTCTCTTTGTCAAGCTACCTATTTGTAAACTGTTCTGGAAGCCTGTTTGACTAAAGGGTACCACAAATAGATAACATGGATAAAGCAACAATGGACCTGAATCCCATTGGTAAACCCATGGAATTAGAGGGATTTAGCTACAATTTGTTTACACTGATCCACTATTCATTCATTGATTCAACAGATCAACTTTAGTTGAGACTAACCAACAGGACTCAGGCTCTGGAGTGCCACCAGGTACCCATTGCTTAGATTCTGCAGATCCAAAAAATAGACTTATCAAGTGCTATCCAGAGATTTAAAGGCTCAGTTTTATTAAGCAGATCCCTTCGTGATCTGCAGTGGCAGTTAATACAGCATAGACCAGCAGGCCTCAGTGTTTCGGTCAACACTAGGAAATGACTCAATATCTGAAAATATTTGAGAAATGGTCAAAGTGTCAGAAAATCTTTATGAAGATAGTCCTGGATTGAAGAGAATTGTTCCAGTAGTATCTTTGGCACTGAAAATGTGCAGATTTCTTTTTCCCCACACAAAAAAAATGTGAATTTTGCATAGAATAAATCCTCATTTTCCACATATTATATTATATTATATAACAATCCAGGACTGTTCACAGGGGAGAGAATGCTGTTTTCTGCACAAAAACACAAGGTGCAAATTTTGCACCGAACGGCAAATAACCTACAAAAACTATACAGCTTTCAAAAACTTTCTCACAATGGGATGAAAATTGCTAAAATTACTATGTTCTCAGTATTGAATGAGATACCTTTGGAGTTGAGGAAACTATCTAGTTTATTCATAGCTGCCTTTTGAAGCCACAGTCATCTTCTAAGTTTTTTTTGGCTACAGTCTCAGTTGAGACTAATGACTGAGCCAAGGTGTACAAACTCTTAAACTGTCTCTTTGCCTTCATCACTCAGTTTCAAGTTGTGTTAACTATTTGTGATGATCGTTTATATCTTCTTTACCTTCAGCTCTAAAAAGGGATGAGGAAACTCACCAGCTATCAAATTCATTTCAAAGGACAGGGAGATCAAAAGGAAACAAGGAGAGTGTCCAGAGAGGACGGGGAAGCAACGATAACTTCTCATTGACCTACCTCCAAACAGGGGTTGAGGCACTTGATTCTCCATTGGGACCAGAACAGCACCACCAAAGAGAACGGGACAAACATGGGTGGGCAGAATACACCACTCCCAGGCATCTTCAGGCTCTTGCCACAAGGAAGAAAGAAGAGAGAAAGCTGAGAAGTTTGAAATGGAGAGAAAAAAATCCTGCAGAAAAACTGCTGTTTTGTCATGTAAGGCCTGGTAAGAGGGAAAGCGACACACAGCAAGGGAAGGAAGTGAAATTGAAAACAAAGCAACCCAAAGGTCTTCTCTTGTGCAAGATCTATGTCGCTTTCTGGTAAAGGGCAGTGGAGAGACATATGTTGTGGTTGGCAACAGGGCAAGAGGAAGTTCTGCCTTGCTGTGTGATTTCCTCTTTTTGGTCAGACTGTGACTTAAAACCATACATTACATAGAATTCTGTGATTCATTCTTTCTTTCTTTCTTCCTTTCTTTCTTTTTCTCTCTTTCTCTCTCTCTCTCTCTCTCTCCTTCCTTCCCCACTCCATTGGAATGGAAGAGAGGCAAAGGGAGCCTAGCCCAGATCCTATTATTAGTTCTGATGAGAGTAGACCCATCAAATCAATGGGATTTACCCATGTATTGACTCACCATTTATCAGTTTACCCAATGGGGCTATTTGAGTGAACCAACAACACTACAATGCTACATTGGACAAATCACTCTCTCTCAGCCTCAGGGGAAGACAAAGGGGGAAAAAAAATCCTTGGAACAAATGTTGTCAAGAAAGCCCCATGGCAGTGTTGTCATAAGTCAGAAATTATTTGAAGGCATACAGCAACTGCTACTACAATTATAGTTTAGCTCTGTGTCAGCTCAGATAAAAAGTCTCTTTTTGTCCATTTCTAATCCTACAGTTTTGTTTTAATAGATAGACTCAAAATAGTGTGCAATAGGATGATAGGATCTTGGAACACAAAAGCCAACTAGTCCAACCTCCTGACATGAAGGAACATACAACCAAAACACTAAAGGGAAAAGAGAAAATTTCATTTTGACTGTCTTTGCAAGCAGACAGGAACTCCAGAGCAGAACTCCAGGAAATCAATGTCTGAATCCCCACTTGGCCATGGAAACTCACTGGATGACCTTGGGCACTTCACACTCTCAGCTTAAGAGGAAGGCAGTATCAACCCACCTCAGAAGAAATCTTGCTGAGAAACTCCATCACAGTTTGGCCTTGAGGTCTCCGTAAGTCAGCGGCAACTTGAAGACATGCAGCAAGCAAACAAAGCAGCCTGAGTCATTTTTAATGAATTTTTATGTAGATTGGAACACATATTTTGCATTGTCTTTTCTCTCTTTTTTTAATTATGCAGTGATTACATGCAAAACTGTGACTAAGAAAAGCTGCATGCAATAAACAAAGATGTATAATCTGGGGAAGCTGCACACAAACAACACACAGAAAAGCAGAGGTAGAGAAGCTTTGGTCATCCCGATGCTTTGGACTACAGCTCCCACAATTCTTTACCATTGGCTCTCCTGGATAGACTGGTTGGAGCTGCAAGCCAAAAGACAGGGACAAGCAAAGGTTCAACCCTGAAGGCCAGGGGTTCAATTCCCCGCTCGGCCATGGAAACCCACTGAGTGACCTCGGGTGCACCACACAGTCTCAGCCTCAGAGAACCTTGTGATAGGTCCACCTTAAGATAACCATAAGTTAAAAAAGACTTGAAGGCACAAAACAACAACAGAAGTTCCACGTTTGGATCTCTCATTAGGATTTATAGAAGCATTCCTTCCAGTGAAAAAATCCAGCTCAGAGGGGCAGAGGTCCAGAAAGGGTTGCAAGAACTAAATCCCCCCTACGACTTGTCTGAGGGTACTCCTTAATTTGAATCAAACCTCTTATTCCCTCTGTTTGCTTCGTAAAATCCAGTATACCCAATTGCCTTGAGAAACACCTCACCTCCTTTTTAAAGCCTCAAGAACACCAAGAGTCCATTTAAAAAGCCACACGGATGTTTCCCATCAATGAGCAAGCAGAGTTTCCATTAAAAGGAAGACACCCGGCCAAAACAAATGCAGACAATCAGCTACCGGAGATGCTCACAGCAACTCTCCAGAGCATTGGCAGACACTTTGCACTTACAAAGCCGACTGTAGCAACTTTGCGCCACTTTGTCAAAATTGTCACCCCCGCTTCCCATCCCTGAAAGGCTCTTGTACATGCTTGAATGGCCATGTTTCAGGCCTGTCGCCCTGGAGGGACCTTGCAAGTAGCAGGCAGGGTAGCCACGACTTGCTGGGGTACCACCATTCAGATTTTTGTTTGGCTTCTAAATCTCAGGAGGAGGCTCAGAGGAAGCTTTTTTTTTAATTCATATTTTATTAATTGTAACACAGGATAGCCAACATACAGAAAGAAAGAAAAGGAAAAACAATATACATAAACTAGACATAAACAATAGAAATTGTAAAACTAAAGTTAAAGCTGTGCAGAAGAGGTTTAAATACCTCCTTCCCAACAGCCAAAGGGAACTATAGTCTGTTTTTTTCCACAAGAGCCTCTGCTGTTGGGCCAGCTTGTGGGCGGCATGTTTTGGAGACCCGGTTGCCCACAATAAAGGGCAGCTGGCCTCAGCCTCTTTACAACCGCCCTGATCCATTATCTGGGATTAATAAGGGCTCGTTTCATAGCCTCCTGGGGAAGATGAACCACAGAAGAAAGTATGTTTAGCTGGCCTTTGGGAATAATAATAACCTACTAACCAGTGTTCTTGAGGGGACAGTTGAGATAAAAGAGCTCTAAATGCTTTCCATATTTGTTTTGTTTTGTGCATTTATTTCAAGGCTGAACGTGGAGTGACTAATGATAATCTTTGAAATAGCTGCAGCATCCTCATTGATTATTAAAAGAACCACTCTGTGCTAAACAGAACTTCTGCAAAGGGATAGGGAAGTTGTTGAACTTCAAGTCTTGGCAGTCTTGTCTATCTAGGGAAGGATACAGACCACAGGTTCTACACCTCTGCTTCCCACACAGTTCACATGCAGTTTCACACGCAAAGATTTTTGCTACACAACCCTGGTGTATGGATGGAAAGAGTATTTAGAATGATTCCTTTCCAGGTCAAATAAACAAACAAGCAATGGGAATCTGGGAAAAGTGGGAAACACTGTTAGGAAGAATAATAGACCAGTGAGAAATTTGTGATTTTTTTTCTGCCCATAGTTAACTGAACATCCTGAAATGTTGTGGAAGATTTTTTTTTTTCAGAGAAAAACCCATCAGCCAAGATCCTGTGTCACCCATCACTGTAGTTATCTCTGATGAGGGCACCTACCTTCACAACCTGGCAGCACCTCAACTGAACCATTTTTTCAGATGCTGAAGATGCGGGCACCAGGAAATGATATTTACATCACTCTCCTGGTTCTGGGCTGCCTTGAGAACAGATAAGTGGAGTTGCCTTTGAGATCCTACCACAACTACCTGCCCCAGAGTGCCCCACAATTGGGAGACCACTGGAGATGATGGCTTCCCAGTGCTCCAGTCTTCAGTACCTTGGAAGTTTCTTTGGTTTGGCTTTGAAGATAGCAGGGGATTCAAGGCCATTATTCTTGCTGTTGCGTGTCTTCAGTTGTTTCTGACTCATGGCAACCCTAAGGCAACCCTATCACAAGATTTTCTGGGGCTGAGAGAGTGTGACTTGCCCAAGGTCACCCAGTGATTTCCATGGCCAAGCTGGGAATTGAACCTTGGTCTCCAAGGTCGTAGTCCAATGTTCAAACCACACCACCACGCTAGGAAAGACAATTTACAAGCCACTTAAAATTGCAGTGCAATTTTAAAAAAACAACAACTATGAACACCAATGTTACAATACAGTTAAACCCAATTTCCATTTTTTTAAAAAATCTAAAAATAGAACCTAAAAGCCATTCCAAAAAGCACATTATGAACATAATAAAATGGAAACAGAACACACACACACACACACACACACATCTCCATCTGACACAAAATATTAAAAGTCAAATGTCTCCCTAAATAAAAAAGGTCTTTACCTGTGAGCAAAAAGAGAGCAGGGAGTGGGCCAACCAAATCTCCCCACTTGTCAGAGAGTAGGTAGAACCAGGTTCTTTTTAAAAGTAATTTCCCAGGCTCTGGTGTCATCATGCATTCAAAGCTGACCAGCCTTATGTGGCACCCGTTTTCATAGACTAGAACCTACTTCCAGCAGATGCAATGAAATCACATGCTTCCACTGTTCCATAATTGACAAGGCAAGTCCCAGTTTTATGACCTTGGTAGGCCTGGCCTTCCTCTGACCTTATCTTTTGACCTTTTTGGGACTGCGTCACTAACCTTCCTAGCACTGCCGGCATTATTCAAGGTCCATCCCTTCCCCAACTGGAAGCCTCCACCTTCTGTTTTAGACTACAGCTCCTATCATCCTTGAGCCTGCCATATGCTGAGTGGAGATGATGAGAGGTCCTATTTGAAAAGTCCTCCTTGATAAGCACCGGATTCAGAGAAAATATATGCCGTCCTTTTAGATCAGTGTGGAAGGTTCTAATGTCAGTCGAAGGTATGTTTTTCTAGTCCATTTCTTGTGAGCTTTTTGCCTTTATGGAAAGCCTTCCCTGGTCCACTCCCTCATCCTATATGTCTTTGAAACATCTCAAAAATGCTGTGTCATTTTCTGGTCACCGTACACAGGAAACCACAGAGGTTTTTTTTTCTTTGCATGCAACTGCTCTTTCCATTCTAGGCAAGACGTCTCCTCAATCTGTGCAGAAAGATCTCTGCAAGAGATCAGGAACTAACTGCACCCAGTCTGCAATTGGGTCTAGTGACTTGACACACATAGTACAAGAATAGATGGGTGGCTATCAGAAAAAAGGCCATCTGTCTTCCTCATGTGGGTCTTTGTGAAAAGCAATTTGTTTGTTTTCTGGCCCATGCAAGAGATCTAGCAAACTTCTCCTTTTCTACATCAAGCAATATCTCCACGTGAGAAAAGCCACACCCCGTGTTGTTCTATCTCTATCTGATGTCATAGAATTACAGAGCTGGAGGAGACCACAAGGTCTGTCCAGTCCAACCCCATTCTGCCATGTAGGAGGACACAGTCAAAGTATTCCTGACAGGTGGCCATCTGGCCTCTATTCTAAAACCTCCAAAGAAAAGGACTCCACCACACTCCCAGGTAGTGCATTCCAGTGTCAAACAATTGTTACTGTCAGCAGGTTGGACTAGGACTAGGACTCTGGAGACCAGAGTTTGAATCCCCACTTGGCCATGGAAACACGCTGGGTCACCTCAGACAAGTCACTCTCTCTCAGCCTCAGAGGAAGGCAAATGCAAACCCCCTCTAAACAAATCTTCTCAAGAAAAACCCATGATAGGTTTGCCTTAAGGTCTCCATAAGTTGGAAACGACTTGAAGGCACACAGAAGCAATAACAACAAGAAGATTTTTAGATAAATCCCTGACCCTGACTGAGTCCTAAATGAATAGGATGAAACTTGGGATTATACTTTAGGTCAACATATACCCATATGTGTGTCCAACTCAGGATTCCATTTTGTGCATTTGTTTCAATGAGCTCTTGCCTTGCAAGAGGCCATCACGATATCTCTGATAGTTTGTCGTCGCCATCGTCATCATCATCATCATCATTGAATTTTTACTGCAACAGATGAATCTGGTTGCTCCTGTGGAATTAAACTATAAATTGCAAACTAGGGATGAAATTGCAGAGTCCATTTGGCCTCATTCAAGCTTCATTTCTGGAGAATGTTTTTCTTATTATAGGGAACTAAGCGAATTACACACAGTTAAATTTTCTGCAAACACCCAGAATGATACAGATTTGTCTGTTTGTTCAGAGAAACCCACTGTTGCTAACCCCGACAGTTCCTTAATCTGTTACAAGAAGCAGGATGGAAGAGTTTTGATCCAGATTATGGGAGCCCTCTGGTGGCCAACTAGAAGTAGCATTGCCTTGACTTGTAAACCTGGCTGGTCCTCCTGACAGCTGACACTCCAAGGATGCTAGAGCTGTCTGCAAGATGGGAGGCTATGCCAAATAAATGTCACTTTGAGATCTCTTTTTGTAAACACACACAACAAGGTCTATCTACCTACCTACCTATCTATCTATCTGCAAGGTTTAAATGTAGAAGATGGAATGAGCTTCTTTCCTGCTATTGGAAAGAAGAGGACACAGATCTAGCATTCATGAATCAGAACACAGGATACAGAGTGCAAGTCCTAGAAGAAGTGAGAATTTCAAACTTTTAATAAGCAGAGAAGGATATATATACCCAGTGTGCTCCACAGTTGGGTACGGGTGGTTTCCACATCAGTAGTTGGTGAATCTGCTCCTGGTTTTAGTCTGAACTTTAAAGAAAACTGCCCGAGATGCTGACTAAAGAAGTTACCCAAGGTCCTAGAATAAGCTACCTTAGTTGTTTCCCAGATCAGTTCTACAATCTGAATACCTCCTTTAAACTAACACCCAGAATCAAAATTGGTTCATAGGTCTGGAAACTCCTTTTAAGTTCAGATTAAAACCCAGACTGGATTCGCTACCCCACTGGCATGGAGCCTACCACGGCTTGGGCTGTAACTTGACCTATATCCTCCATGATTTCATGGCTGAAGACCAGGACCCATGTGGCCAAGCAGCTTCAGAGTGTGGACAAGATGGCAAAAGTTACTGATAAGGAAAAATAGAGTTCATTTTTGCCTGAACCCACTGGGAAGGGAAGGATTCTGCCCCCTCCATTCTTCTTCCTCTCTTGCTGAGTTAATTGAATGCAAACGACTCTTGCATTTCAAACTCAGTTTGCAGCAATGGAAGCAAGCTGAGGGTGAAGGAGGAAAGTGAGAGGAGGAGAGAGAAACTGGGACATTTCTTAAAAACTGAAACAATGGGACTATGGAGGTTTAATCAGGACTGCTCCTGAGAAATGGGGACCATTGGAGGGTATACATGTCCCCGGTAAATTGTCACCAGTAACTTCCTTTCCTTTCCTTTCCTTTCCTTTCCTTTCCTTTCCTTTCCTTTCCTTTCCTTTCCTTTCCTTTCCTTTCCTTTCCTTTCCTTTCCTCTCCTCTCCTCTCCTCTCCTCTCCTCTCCTCCTCTTTCTTGTTTTCCTTGAATAAGCCACCTAGTTCCTCAAAGATCTGAACAGGAGAGAAAACAATGGCAGAAAGAATACATGACATCTGTCTACACAGTGCAATGAAGCTCTCTGAGCCATCCCAGTGAGCTGCAAAGTATATGGCGTTTAGGTAGCTGGCCCTTGACTGACAGCCTTAATTGTACGGGGACATTGGTGAGACTCAAGCCAGCAAGGCTGGGAACATTAGGACAATCCTCCTCTCTCTAGTTCGGAAAGGAGGATCTCATCTAACCCATCCAAAGGTGATCATCTAATTATTCCCGGAGAGAGAAAGAGAGAGGCTTCCATCAAGCTCAGTGGGGAGAAGCAGAGTCATCTGACAGAGGCTGCAACGAGCTTTCAGAGAGACCTAGAAATCTCAGCCAGCAATGGAAGACTTGGCATCCTTAATGAGCATCTCTGCTATCCCAAAGCTCACCTGAAGGCCTCTTGGCTCTAGGAAGGTTCTTGAACCACTATATCACCGACAGAATGCCAGCCATTGCATGTTGCATCTGGAGGGCTCAACCTCAGTCACATACATGCCACCGGTGGAACTGAGAGATATGTTTTATAATCAATCACAGTATATTGTTCTAATTTGGGGATTCCTTATACTACAGATAATGTGTCCACTAAGTATGCTGGCCACCCTGCATTTTATTTCTTCCTTTTAAAAATTAAGCTGGGAAGCAATTTAGAAAACTCTGCTCTAGCATTCAGTTCTCTCCCCCTTCCCTACGCACACAAACACACAGCCTCCCTCCCTCCCTCTTTCTCTTTCTCTCTTTCATCCCTCCCTTCATGCTGGGAACCAGTCTTGTTTTTCAAGGGAAACTTTTTTTGTGTTAAGTTCCCCCTCTCTTTGCATGATGGGGAACATTCAGCCTCCCTCTCTCCCTGTCTTTAACAAAAATATAATTAAAGTATTTGTCTCCACAGCAGGAAATGTAAACTGTATGACAGCCAATTTCTAGATATTTTTATAAAAGGAAAGAGGAAAAAATGCTTAAGAAAACAATTGTTGTCAGGCATGTTCAGAATCCACCCTCACTGGTCCTGAAGTCCTACTCCATTTTCGGAAGCCACCTTTGTCTGGGCTAAAAACATGCAACACCTTTTACCAAAGGTTTCATAAAAAAACAAACAAACTACAAACTATCTATGGGTATATTATTACTGCCCCTAATTCTATTAATGCCCCAGATATGCTGCTGCTTGGGAGGGTGGTGGGGTCTCCTTCTTTGGAGGTTTTTAAACAGAGGTTGGATGGCCCTCTGTCGGGAATGCCTTGATGGGGTATTCTTGCATGGCAGAATGAGGTTGGACTCTATGGTCCTTGTAGTCTCTTCCAACTCTATGATCCTGTCTGATTTTGGAAGCTAATCAGAGCTAGCTCTGGTTAATATTTGGGAGAAAGACCAGTAATGAATACCAGGTGTTGTAGGCTATATTTCAGAAGATGGAACTGGCAAAACTCCCTGAGGATTCCTTGCTTAAGGAAGCCCTGTGATATTCATGGGTTTGCTATAAGTTGAGAAGGCAACTTGAAGGCACAGACACACAGACACACATGCTGGTTGGGGAACTCCGAACACTGTAATCCCCCCAAGTGAACTTTGTCTGGCTCTCATGGTGGCCATCAAAGGGGCAAGACGACAAAGTCAGTAGCTGCAAGTGTTCCTTTCCATGTTCGTTTTGGTTTTCCTCCACGAAACACGTCCCAGATTTCTTTGAAGCCACCTGATGTCATCTTGCCCTCAAATGCCCTCTTTCTCTGTTTTTGACTCCTTCCTCTGCTTGCCTCTTCTTTGACTCAGAGATGCTGAGAGAGGAAGGGAAAACATGCACGCCCCGCACGTCCGAGAGCAAACAAAACCCAACTTCTTTTTTAAAATACCAGTTCTGCAACGCTGACACCGTGGGACCAGCTAGAAACAAATTAAACCCATGACAATTGCCACCCTCAGCTGGAGTGAGACAGGAATGGTGGAGGACTTGATATGCTCGCTAAGTTTTAAATTTGCTTAAATTACAACAAGAGATGTGTGTGCACGAACCCAGATGCATGCAGAAGATGGGGAGGGGAATCAATCAGGCACAGTGGAAAACAAGCAGGCTCGCCAAAAAGAGATGGTGATGGGGGAAGAGGAAAGAAGTCAAGGAGATGAGAAGCCACCAAAATAATCTCAGGCGTTTCATACTCTCCGACATTGCATGTATGAGAACGTGGACACATGTGGCTAAGCGACATCAGATTGAGGTCAAGATGGCAAAACTGTTAACAAGGAAGAGCACCCAAGCTAGGAAAGGCTGCAATAGTTTGTTTTTGCCTGAGCCTACTGGGAAGGACAAGATTCTGCCTCCTCCTGTCCTCAGCCAAAGGTTGAGTTAACAGAGTCCAAATGACTTTTGCACTTTGAATGCAGTTTGCTGCAACTGAAGGAAGCACAGAACCACAGAAGAAAGAAGAAAGAAGCTAGGAAATTTGAAACAGAGAGAAAAAAATCCAGCAGAAAAATCATTGCTTTGTTATGTAAGACCTGGTAAGAGGGCAGATGGAAAGCGACGCACAGCAGGGGAGGGAAGTGAAACTGAAAACAAAGCGATCCAAAGGTCTTCTCTTGTGCAAGATCTATGTCACCTTCTGGTAAAGGGCACAGAGGAAAGTGGGAGGAAGAGGGGAGAACATGGATATTTTAAAAGCAGCTGAGACAGAACAATGACAGAAGATGAATCTGGGCTGTCCATGCCAAGTTGGGACAGTTGGAGGGCACAGAGAGCCAAAATATCATGTTTTCCTTTCGTTTCCTCTCCAAAATGGCAACAGGAAGTGATGTCATATCACTTCCTGTTGCCATTTGGGAAGGAAAAGTTGGTATATAAGGGGAAAGGGTTCTGGGAATTGGGGAGAAGACCTTTTTTTTATTTGCACACTTGAGCTAATTGGTAGAGGGTTGGGGCATGATTGTATAGATACTTTGTGCCAAAAATACTTAAAATTTGGGGAAATTGAGGAGTGGCAGGGGCCTTTGGTCACAGCAAGAATGAAACCTAAGGGGCACATATGTGGCTCATGGCCTACCCTTTCCCCACAACTTGAAGTCTCATGAGTCTAATTTATCTGAAGTGTACAGTCCACCCTTCTGCAGCCAAACCAGCTCTCAAAAGCCAAAAAGAACCACCTTTTTTAAAAAGAGAAGAATCAATCAAAACTTTAAAACCCATTTTAAAAAAGATATAGTGGCAGCAATAAGAAGAAAACAGCCGTCCATTAAATGCTGGGGGTGGAAATAAAACCATTTCAAACGTTGCCCCGGGAAGATAAAACAGCAAGGATGATAAGAAGGGCTGCCTCTGTCAGAAATCCTTCTCCTGCGCAATGAGATAGGGGTTCGTCAATGAAATGCAATTTGCAGATGTAGAACGTCTTAGCTATTTTCTTTAAACCTGGGTAGTCTAGTTTCAAACCTGTAAATCACCACAAGGAACGGATGAAGAGTTCTGTGTTACTCACACAGCTTGCGTCCACCTTAGACTAACAGAGCCATAGATATAATATAGATATAGCTACAGACATAGATACACCAAAAGAGTGGGGAAACTAATTTGATTTCACTTTGCATCTTCGTGGGAAAGCCAAAGGCAAGCAGAATAGGCTTTTTTTTTTTAATAGCCCTGCATTGCCCCTATGTGGTAGAAGCATGAACAACAGGCAGGAAAAAAATCTCCATTCTTCAGCGAACAGAGATAGAGGAGATGGAAAGACAAAGGGAATTGCGGAACAGTTCTCAGTTACAAACTTGGCCACAGTCCTGTGTCATTTTAGTCAGTAAAGAAAAATCAGGACTTGAATGTATCGTAGCTCCGGATAAAAAAGCAGCCGTGTTCAGCCATGTCTTGGGACAGCCCTGGAGACATATATATCAGATAAAAGATCTGAGCCTCATATCTCAAAAATCTACTGCTTTTTAGGGTTTCTTCTCCTTTAGGTCTTTATTCTCTCTCTCTCTCTCTTTTTTTTAGCCCTATGGCCATTTAAGGTGTTCCTGTTTTGCTTTGCTTTTCAAGTTACCATTTATGTTTACTTGAAAAAAAAGCTCTGGTTGTGCTTAATAGCAAATACCTACATTTCAAAGGCATTAAGCTGCATTTGCCATCTGGAAAAGCAGTTTCAAATGGGATGAGAAAGGAGACAGATATACTCTGGTGAACACTTAAACACTAGCAAAAAAAGAATAAAAGAAATGAAATGAAAACAGGTAATTCAATGAATGTGAAACAAGGTCAGTTGCCCTCCAAATGGAGTCAGTTTGATCCTATGCTATATCTAGATTTCATTTATTTTTTTTCTAGGCTCTGAGGCTTGCCATTCTTTAAAATGCCACTTGTTCACCTAGAACAGGAGTGGGCAAAATGGCCTGGAAACCACATTTATGATATCTCCAAGTTCTCCAACTCCCCCCCCCCTTTAGCATGATTTCTGGACATTTATTTTGTCCAGAAACAGCATGGAGAACCCCCAAAGGGATGCAAAGAAAAACCCCATCCCTAGCAAGTCCTCACTGAGCCCACATATATTTTTGAGTCCTTCTCAAAATGGTAACCAGAAGTGACTCAATATCCTTTCTGGCCACCATTTTGAGAAGAAACCAGATGAAGATAAAAGTACTCGAGAGCACTGTTAGAAGGATGCAACTGCAGTGGGATCTGGTGGGGGAACTGGTCCCTACATAATTTTCTCTCCCCCCCCCCCAATCCTAGAAACTAGCTGTCTAAATGATAACTGGATAAATCTCACCTCAAATGCCTAAGCATGGACCATGAGCTTCTAAAAATCACCCAAGTGGCCATTTTGGCAATACGATTGAGCACTTGGATGTTCCGTTTAAAGTTCAGATTCAAAGCCGGTACAGATTCGTTGATGTGGACATTGCCAGATCCCTTGGGGTGAGACGTCTCAATGCGTTTGGAAAAATAAAACCACGGTTTCCGACAATAGGGAATGAAAAAGAACCCGTAACAATACAACCCGATCACTCATTAAGGAGAAATGCTGATTACAGCCACACGCTTATAGGGCAACGGGCTTTTATGTGGGAGAGAGGGATGAGGGGATGCCTGCCAAGAAGGCAGGATCACTCTTCTTTCAGAAACACACCGGAAGGAAGGCAATCGCCTCGAATTGGAGCTAAATTAGGAAGACGTATTTGAATGTTCCCTCTTCTCTTGGGCTCATTCTCTCTCGGTTCACTAAGGCTCCCCAATTGTTGCTGGTTTAAAGGAGGTAGATGTCCAACATTACTCAAATCATGCATTTTCCTCAGTCCTGAACATATTTTCTTCCCAACTACCAGTGTTTCATTTTTTAAATCCTTTCAGACGGTCTCCTTCATTGACACGCGGTTGGTTGTATTTATTATTTTCCATGTGCTCATCGTTGTTATGTGCCTTCCAGTTACTTCCAACTTATAGAAACAGGAGAATCTGTTGTGGGGTTTTCTGGGGCTGAGAGTGTGTGACACACACCAAGGTCACACAGGAGTGGAGCAAAACAACACACCCATCTCCAAAGGGAAGTGGGACTCACACTCCAATCATGCATGTCTTAAGAATCTATATCAAAATATATCAGATATAAGTCCTACCAAAGGAGGTTGTACAGCAGAGTACAGCCTGAGGTTGGGTAAATAAACTGGTCCCTGTTACGCAAAAGTATATAGCAGGGCTCAGAAAAGGTTCTTTCTTCCTGACTACAGCTCCCAGAATCCCTCAGCCAGGGCAGCTTGTGGCTTGTGGGAGTTGTAGTCCAGGGAAAAAAAGGAATTACTTCCAGCCTTTGCTACGAAGAGGTCCGTTTCTTTCTCCCTTTTTGGCATTGAAACCTCTCTCCAGATTGCATTGTTTTCTGTTTTGTTCTGTTTTCCTCCTTTTATCTTATTTTATTTTTATTTGGTTTCAAGAGCCTTCACAGACTTAAACCACAGACAGCTTGGAGTTGTCAGCCACCCTCCTGTCTCCCAGCCAACGTTCTTACGGCACAGCTCCTTCGGAAAGACGGAGAGGGGGGATAAAGGAGGAGCCGTCACTGCCAGGGCAGATCAGTCTGGAGTCTGTCATCAGCCTCAAGGCCTGTTCTCAGATATTTAATTCCCTGATGATGAATTGGCAGCCTGTCCGGAGGGAAAAAAAGACAACAAGAAAATAAAGGGAGGGGGGCATAGGCATGAGCAGTCTGTTGCATGCCCCCTGCGCCAGAATACCTGAATCAGTTCTGGTCTCTTCCTCTGCCCTTCTGGAAACAGAAAACTTGTGGGTCTCAGACTGGGATAGATGAGAACCAAGTGTATTAACAGAGGCATCGGTAAAATGAGGGGCGTTTGGCCACCCAAGTAAGGCTTCTCCTTCTAATGAAATTTTCCTTCAGTCCTCAAGTTCCCAGCACTGCATAGAATCATAAAGCTAGAAGAGACCTCAAAGGCCATTGAGTCCAACTCCATTCCTTCATAATGGCACATCAGTGACTCAACTTGGACTCGACTTGGCAATAAATGATGCACTGACTCAACTTGTGCCTTGTATATTTTCAGCGACTGACTTGCTGCCCTTCGTTCAGTTAACATAACACATTCATCCAGACACCCATGACTTTGAGCGACACTTCCATCTCTTTTTGCCTACTGATCATAGGACAATCTGTCTCGAGGCCAAAGTGTGGGGGCATTTCTTGGAGGGGAACAGCAAACCCATTAGGCGAGGGGCTTGAGGTCTACTCGGCAGCCTATCCCTGCTGCACATCAGAGAAGCCTTCTAAAGCTTTTCCTAAAAACAGAAGGCAAGACTCACTACTATAATATAGGGCATGTTTCTCAGAGGGGAACAGCAAACGTGTTAGTCAACAGGCTTGAGCAGGAAGGATTCTTCCTTCTAAAGCTTTTGAAGCTTCAGTGATGGGGAGTAAGAAGGATTCTACTCCCCACTTCTGAAAAAGCCTCCAGCTTCAGAAAGGGGAAATGAGAAGGATCCTATTCCCCACTTCCAAAGCTGCAGATGGCAAAATCACAAATTTGGAGGACCAACTCTGTTTAAATTATGAAAACTGACTTTGTTTGACTCTGTCCAGAAATTCCAGAATATAGGTTGGGGTATAAAGTTGGCTCCCAGACTTGAGTTGAAAGTCTCTTGCAAGGACTTGAGACTCGATTTGAGACTTGAAGGTAAAGACGTGAGACCTGAGTTGAGAATTTGAGTGAAAGACTTAAACACATCACTGACAAAAAGTCAAGGTATGCATGCTTCACTCCACCCTGACTCTTAGGAAGATCTCGGGAAACCACTCTGACTGGGGCATTCTGGGATTTGTACTTCAAAAAGTCACTAAGTTTCCCAGCTCTGCACCTAGGGAAGAATTCCAGCTTCAAGGCTGTGGCAGCCATGCTGGGATCTCTCCTCATCCATTATAAATTAACGGCAGGAAGGGTAACTTCTTGTGATCTAGGCTCTCGAGATTCAGGAAGACAGAAAGATGGAAAACTGTAATTTAGCAGATGTAGCTTCCCACTCCACCCTAAACCACCCCCATGGTAGACAGTCCCTCTCTTCTCACCAGCTAGGAGAGAAGATTGGATTTTCACAGACCCCCAAGAAGCCCATATTGCATTCCCAAACACGCAAGTGTGACAAGATTTACTACCTGACGAGGTCTCTTCAATTGGTGGTGGTAACTGGAGAACTATGCTGATAAATATTTGATATGATTTTCAAGGAGGATTGTACATTTTTTTTAACCATCCTGCAGAAAGGAGAAGATGGAACCGCTGAAGGGGAGAATAATGCATGTTGTCTTTGCCTTTCTTTTCTTTGCATGAATTTAAACATTCTCTGGCGAGAGATCAATGTTCCATGGAGATGTTACTTTGGCACTGTGGGCAGCAGAGCATTTCTCAAATCTGTCCTGCTTAGCCATGCAAGAACCATGCTGTATTTGAATGAAAGAGGCAGGCAGAGATGGAGGGTGAAATCCAAATGCTACTTCCAACTAAATTATACTCATTGAAACAACCCCATTGAAACAATTGCAGAACATAATTGTTCAACATCGTGAAAATCCCATTGATTCAATGAGTAGCAGTTAGAATTAGACCAGGAACTTAGTCAAGACATCACGTCAAACCATGGCTTGAGGTTGCTATGAGGTTGTTTATAAGCCAACATCCAAATTAGATGGCCTCCCATATCTGCAGTATTCCAGTTTCTAAGTTTAGAGGCCTCAGAAGACAGAAGGAAGTTTGTAACTACAGGGTTCTTTTCCCCAGTTCAAACATTCTGCCATGTAAAAAGCACAAAGGACATGCAACAGAGAAGACATTGAATGGAAATTGTTGCCTTCCCTTTGGACGAGGGCAAAGCTTGTTCCAGCCTTTTTCTCATTCAGCACAGATGATAACTAGTTGTATTTAGAAAAAATACTATTAAAATCTTAGAATTGTAGAGTTGGAGCCCTCCAGCCGAACGCCATTCTGCCATGCAGGAAGACACAACATCAAAGCATTCCCTTTGACAGATGGCCATCCAGCATCTGTTTAAAAACCTCCAAAGAAGGAGACTCCGCCACATTCCCAGGCTGTGTATTCCACTGTTGAACTGCTCTTACCATCAGGAAGTTCTTCCTAATGTTTAGATGGAATCTCTTTTCCTGATGTTTGACGTCATTGCTCCATGTCCTAGTCTCTGGAGCAGCAGAAAAAAGGCTTGCTCCAACCTCCATATGACATCCCTTCAACCACCAACAACAATCTGTAGCTAAAGTGGACTCATTGACACAATCCAAATTTCATACATGTTGATTCATCACTCAATGAACGATTCAACAGGACTACTCTAGTTGAGGCTAACCAACAGGATCCAAACCCAGATCATTTATTACCAAGTTGAGAGAGAGCACCACTTCTAATACATAGCCTTGGGAGAATGCCACTTAAAATTAAAATTGCCTCTTTGCTCATTTCTTTCTCACCTTCCAAACATTCATATGTGCAGACACAGAACTGAAAGAAGTTCAACATTGCCCTTAGAGTCATGACATTGCCCTTGTTCTCCATTCAGTATAATTTAAAATCAAATTTCTGTTTTACAAAATTCAGAATTAGTTCACCTGTTATGTGTGTGTGGTTGTTTTTAAACACCTTTCTCTGCTCACAGAAAGAAATATCTAACTTGAGGCAGGAAAGTAAGAGTTGATCATTAAATCCTCATCTATATTTTGCACTCAGGTAATTATGATTTCTCAGTTCAACACCTACAGGGCAGGAGCAATTATAGACACACAGAAAAACAATCTGTACACAAACACATCTCATATTCAAGAATAATGTTGTGTCATATTAGAGAAAATTCCAAATAGACGGAACTCCTTGAGGGAAGAATTGCTTGTTGGTACAGAGATTGCTCCAAAACTCCTTCACGTGTTCTTGCTGAAAAGGCAATCTACTTTTCACCAATAGGCAGCTTGCCTCTTTGGCAGTGGAAATACATAGTAGAAACTTTTAAAGAACCCCTTTGCTGTGTGCATGGACAAAAGGGGTACATACCGCTTTTCAGTACAGGCTATAAAGTAAGAATATCTGTCAGGACGCAAATAAAATGCAACCCAAAACAGTAAAGTCCTTGCACTAATTAACCATTATATTTACTTACCCCAGCAATGAAAGAGATATCACTGTCTCACAGCCAGGTGAAAGGAGCAAAACAGAAATTGATTTCAGCTAAGGTTCTGGAGAGGACCTCCTGGTCTCAGCTCCCTCTGCGATGTACTTGGGGGGATGGCCATTGAAAGAGAGAACGCTGGGATGGGAGAAGACCAAAGCCACCAGAACTGATTGCAGAGGGTTTGGCTTCAGATGCAGGTAGGAGAAATATCCAATGGTAAAGGCACAGCCGGTCCCACCCATGCAAGAAAGAGATGGTGTCGTGGCCCTTCCGCTCTCTCTGCTGTAACCAGGTGAAGCGAGAGCTCCTTGCTCTGAAGCACTTAAGATGGTGAATCCACCATAGATGACTTAATTTAAAGGAGTTTTCCAAGGTGCTGAATGAGCCATCAGGCATCACTGGCCAGGCTAAATGCATGTTGGTCTTGGCTAAGTCAAGAAAAGACTCCTCCCTGTCTCACCTCTCCCTTGGAGACAGGGAGTGCACAAAAACCGGGGAGAATGAACAACTGTCAACAGCAAAACTCTCAGAAACAGCAAAACTCCCAGCAGAGGCTGTGTGATTTCTAGCCCCGTGAGCATGAGACACTAAGTTTTTGATTGCTTGTCATTTCTTATTTAAGAGGTATTGACTCCATCGCTGCTGTTTGTTGTCTCGAATAAGTTTTACAAATTATTAGAGGGTCTCCTCAGTGTCCCTCACTCCAGCTGAGGTGGGGCCCCTCTGAGGTGGGGCCCCACCTTATCAGCTCTTTTGGCCACTAGCTGCTCAGATTTGAGAGGAAGACATCATTACAGCCATATCTCACTCCTGTTCATTGAATTCCATAGACTTTATGGAATGTTTTTTGACAGCTTCCATGTCGGTGGGGCAGGAAATCCTCTCCAGGTTTTAGTTTAAAAGAACTATCCGAGAATGCTGAAACATATCCTCGAAATCAGTTCAGCACCTTGAATAGGTCCTCTAAAGCCAAAACCCGGCATGGATTCAGTGCCCCACTGACGAGGGAGCCAGCAGCTGGCACTGTCAAAATGAACGGCAGAAATTTCCATTGGATTACAACGGTTAACTTCCCACCTTTGTTGTAAGAAGGATAAGTTCAATTTTAAGGCCTGGATCCCAGTCAAGAAAGAGTAGCAGGAGGCGGGAAGAACATTAAACTCCTGGGGGGAAAGAGAGGCAGAGAGAGAGAGAGAGGGAAACAGATTTTAACAAACAAAGGCCAACCCCCATGATGGATTCATTCAAACCCACAGTGCCAGAGCCTATTGAAAAATCCAATAAAGCCCTCTTGATCTTTTTCTCCACATGGAGTTGTCACCAGATGCCTTAATTAGATATTGTTATTAACAAGAATGTGGCACACAAATTAAGCCAAGTCGACATTTAATCTTTTGTGGCCAGCCAGCCAATTTTGCCAAAATAAGCTCACGGCAGGGGCAGGAGATCTTTTTTTAGGTGCTTTCTTTTCTTGTTGTTATTATTGTTTTGTTGTGTTTACAACCTTCCCTGTCCACAACATACAAGGCAGAAAGAGGTTTGGTATTTCAAGCTTTGACTTTGCATTTAGAAGTCTCTCCTCCAATCTATGCAGCCGTTTAGATATCTGATGCTGAGGAAGGCTGGGAAAAGGCTTGTCTGATTTTCTGTCTGGGAATGTCTGTATTATAGATCCCAATGAAGGGACAAAGTAGGGAAATATCCATGAAGGCTTGTGGGCAGTGGTCACCCAACAATGCTTTACACTAAGCTCCATCTTCAGTCAATCCTTTTCTGAGCCTGACCAGCAAATGCCACAGCCTACATCCTATTAGTTAATTCCTTCTATAGTAGACTTATTGAATCACTTACTAAATGGTGATTCAATATTAGGAATGGCAATATGGAAAAGATTTTTAAAATATTGAAAAAAAAAAACCCATGGCCTGGAAGCCTGTATGATCTTTCACTTGCTGTAAATTTGCAAGCACTCAACTAAATAGCAGAAGCTCTAAGAAACCTGGTTACTGGAAATTTGGAATTGCAAAGATGTGTAATGGGTCACCAGCATGCCCAAAGTGCATCAGGTGTGCCCAACTGCATTCTGGGCCCAATGTGCTTTGGGGACTATAACTCATCGGTCCCAATTCACTTTGGTCCTGTTGCCCATCGCCCCTCTTCAAAATCATTGTTACCTGTTATATATCATAATTGTCCCAAATATATCACAATTGTCCTAACTCCCCGTAGTGGACACCTGATGTTGCTTGGCCAAATATGCCCCAGTTTTCATCTGTGAAAGGTTGGAGGGTTTCCAACCTGTAAGTAAATCCAGAAGTCTAGTGTAGCTGGGATGGACAAGGGTTTGGTCAACTCCATGAAAGAGAGTATGAGGTCAGGGGCCCTCAGATGTGTGTTTTCGGGGTTCATCCCTGGTGTCCCTTAGGCCCAGATCTACCATTTCTCAGTGGATGAGTGCAGTTGTCCAGTAAGTCAGAGAGATTGCTCATTGGGAACCCTTAAACCTGAAACCGTAGCATGGAGCTTTATCACTAACTTAGGACTGCTGTGATTTTTTTTGCCACCAAGTCAAATGTCATGGCAAAGCAATCTGTTGCCCTCTTGACCAGCTGCCCTTTCTCAACAGCACCCTTTCCATCTGCCCAGCCTTCGCAAAGGTCAGGGTGTCAAAGACCAGTCACGTAAGGCACTGACCTTTTCTTCAGGGATTAAGTTTTGACATCCCAAAGTTTCCTGGCGATCCGTCAGTTCCCGGCTTCCCGAGTGCCACTCTGCATCTGTGTTTGCAACTGGTTCCTTTAGAGCCTCCATAGTCTACATAAATTTTATTTATTTATTACACTTATTAATCGCCTCATAAAGTACATTCTCTAGCCTCCCTGCCCGACTAGAAGACCGACAAATTCAGAGAGAAGGGATTATGGAGAGAACAAATAGCAAGAAATGATTCTCTTGCTGCCATCAAACATCCTGTTGCACTGTGGCCTAGCTTTCAGAACAGCTATAGTGAAGGACTCAATGGGATATAAATCAAGACTCAGTGAACGCAACAACTCCTGTACAACAATTTTCTGCCCACTGGACCCAGCTGGTGCCACACCAGGACTGGAGTTCTTGTTTTTGTTTATACCCCTTCTTCCTCCAGATCAAGAAGCTTGGGAACATTTGAGCCAGTTTAGGGGCACAAAAATCACACAGAAATCAATTCATCCAAAAAAAAAAAAATCTGGGGGCTTTAGGGGGTCTTCTTGGGGTCCCAAGGTATACATAAACTTTGCCTATCCCTGAACTATGATATACTATGAAAAAGTGTGTTAGGCACTAAAACCGTCAGAACTTAGCAACAACCATATCTGGAGAGAGGGACATTCATAACAGAATGTTTGATGTTTAGGTATTTGTTTTTCATTGGACAGATATTGTAGGACTTTTTCCCCTTATGTTTGTGCTTTGTTAATGCTTGAATGTATAGTAGTGTATTGTTTTGTTTCTTTTTTTTTCTTTCTATATTGTTTTATTTCATATGATTTGTGTTTTTTTCTTTGTAGTCTAAATAAAAATTATTATTTAAAAAAAGAAAAAGGGGGTTGGGGTCACATGTGTCTCATGAACCACACTTTCCTACACCGATCTAGATGGACCATTGGCCAGGCTGTATACAGGAGCTTCCTGTGATCCAACCTGGGATGTTGTGCTGTACTCACAACATCAGTTGCTTCTTTGTGAGTGTTTAACTTGATCTTCGTAAAGCTGTGACTCTTCCCTTTAGGGTTTCATTCATTTTCTTCCTAACAGGATTTCCATGGCCACCTACGACGTTTGCCGGTCGGAAAAGATAATCTCAAGCTAGATGGTCCAGTCGTCTGACAGGGTAAGGCAGTTTCACATGTTCATAGCACCTAGGAGTGCTTATCTCATCTCCTCCAGCTAAGTTGTCCCTGAGCCGCACAGCTATCTGAGTTGCTGGAGTGTTTCTGAGTCTGCCTACAGATGTCACGACTCTTGATAAACATGATGCTGTTGCACCTTACAGAATCCATGCCAGAGGCAGACACTGCTACCCAGCCCCTTGCTCGTTCCAAGCCGGTGACTCAATGTGAAAGGAACGCCAAAGAAAGAAGGGGAGGAAAAGAGGTAATAGTGATTTACAGCTAATGCAGAGCTTCAGCGCTTTGCAACCACTCCCTCTAACTTTTCTACTCTTCTTTCCTCCTCATTTAGAACATCCTCAGCAACAATGTGTCAGTCCATGCCCAGACTTGGGAGTAAGAGGTTGCTTTGGAAGCCTCCATCTCAGAACATCACTTGCCTCATGACTTCAGTTAACTCAATATGATTGCCAAGGAATATGATTTTGGAGCAGTGTACCAAAGATCACAACCTCCTCAGCTTCCTTCTCAAAAACCAAGAATCACATTATACTGGCTAGACGCTAATAGTTTGAGTCTAACCAGGCCCAGTTTTAAATTCATACCCTGCTATGAGGCTCACTGGGTGACTTTGAACCAATCCCTGACTGCATTCCAACATTGCCTTAGTGCAGTGTAAATATCCACCTGCAAAGGTATGCTGTGCCGGCCCTGCACAACCCCCATGGAGAATTGCAATCTTGTGCAGCACATTTCAATGACCAGGTGCTGTTGGGCAATGTATAACCACAATGCAGAATGTGCAACTGCAATGTACAAAGTTGCTGTATGTGCAGTTCTGCCATTCTTAGCAAAACCTATCTGTTGTGCTACAGCAAATAATTCATGCTGTATGATGAGAGTTACACCTGTGTACATCACTAAGAGAAGGACAGCCACAATCTCTCCACTGAAATTTCTTCCCCAGGGTTGTTATTAAAACAAAGGTGGTGGGAGAGCCAACTACACATTTTGTACCAATATAAAGGGGATACATAGGCCAAGATCCTACACTGAGGTTGTATAGCATATGTATCCATATGCAGAGTTGCATATTCATTGTGCTACACCACTCTTGTTTTGCGTGACAATGCAATGCAACCAAATGCACAACTGAATGCATAAACGAATGCACAACAGCACAGTATGGGCAAGTCCACTTCCATAACCTTGGACTGAATATGGACATACCACATCAGAGAAAAAGGAGGAAGAAGAACAGACTTGTATAGGTAGGCACACCACAAAAGCCCTCTTTGATGTGTACCTCTGGGAGATACGGAAGGAGACTAAGAGAGAACCACCCAGATCTCTACTGAACAAATTCAAGGCATCTCCTCTCTCCTGTAGAGGGCAAGGAAGAAAATCCACAACACACACAAGACTGAGAGCTGGAAAGGAGAGATGGGGGTAGCAGCAACAGTCTGTCACTTGGTGGGGGGGCACAGAGCACTCAGCTCCTGATGAAGAGAGGCATAACATCCTGTTTTGTTTTGCAAGGAGCTTTTGAAATGTTAAGACTTATTAGCAGCTGTTGTCAAAGTGCTGTTCGCCGAGCTTCCCCGCACCTGAGGAGCCCCTTAATGTTAATTGGACACATTGTCTCTGGTTTTGAGGAGAGTGGCTTGATTAGCTAAAATGGCTGTCAGCCAGACTGGAGGGACGCTGCCCTCACCCTGTGCCAACCAATTCTGAACCATTTATGACAGAGTCGCCCTGCTGATTTCGGCACAGTGCCCTTCATGTCACTCGTCTGTATCTCTCACCTGAATGGCCCGGTGTGCTGAACAGATTCTCCCCTCATGTATCAGGAGAAGGGGCAGGTGGTAGTTACCATGGCAGTGGAGTGGAGAAGCTGCTTCATATTTCCACCTGGACTTTGAAGGATCTATCCATAGTTCTGGACCTGTGCAAAAGACAGAAGTCAGCAATTTGGAAAGCTGGGGCCAGGGTAAATGGTAACAAATTGTGGGGAGGGCTGGGGAAAGAGATGTAGAGCCTCCTTCTTCCTAAGAACATATCCTTTTAGAGTGTCTTAATCCAGAATTGGATGTAATTCCAGGTCTTCCTAAGAGTTCTTCCAGTGCCAAACACTGACACACCTTCCTGATAAGGCATAGGCTTCATGGATGCGGGAGGTGGTACGCAGCAGAGAAGCATTCCAACCCATTCTCTGATGAAGTCCAGCACACTTACACCCAGTGGAAGAATTGGGCCTCCAGACAAGTTCAACCCAGACTGATCCTTTCAACTGGCAATCAAATCAAATCCCTACTGCTGGGCATATAGGGCACCTGGGTTGAGGTTCATTCCCCCCTAGGCCAAGGCAAATGGAAGCTGGATTCCCAAAGTTTTCCTAGTGCAGAAGCAACCAAAGAAAACCAAAGTGCACAAGGCTGACCCATCTCCCCTCTCCACACACACACACACACATACACACACACACACCCCCAGCTATGAGAACCTTAAAAGCAGGTTAGCAAAAGAAGAAAATTTGCTTCCTTAGAAGCTTGCAGTCTCTGCAAAGGAAATGCAAGAAAAGATCCAACAAGATCAGTAACACAAATGAATCATGCTAGTGGACAGCTATTGACATTTCGCCATCATGCTAACAAGGGTTCTCAAAACCAAAACCAGCAGAGGCCCATTTGGCTACAGATAACACCGGACTACAACAAGCGTTTGCATGTTGGGGAGGGGGAGCACCAAAACCAGCACAGGGACTCCAGCTGCAGCGCTGATGACCCAACCTTGACTTGGCCATCTCAGATGTTCCAGGAATGGTTCTTAACCACTGGAAAACCTCCTCAGGCTCAGCTATGGGGATCTCTGGTTCTTATTAAGGTCAGGTTAGGGGAAAACAAGCCCTCTTAATCAGTCAGAATGCGTAGAACACTTTTCTGCAATCCCATCCCGCTATCTCTCTCTCTCCTTCATGATGTGTTCTCATTCCGAGGTCTCTGGTCATTACTCTTTCCACTCCCTCATTACCAGAATGTGCCATTAAAGTTTCGCTCACTTCAAAATGATCTCTTATTATCTCTCCATGGAAATTGCCCTAGCAACAAGCTCCTTCCTTCAATATCTATCAAGCCGAAGAAAGCCATTAGAGAAATTGCAGAGTGCTCGGCATGGACTCCCACCCACCCATTCCTCCTCTTCCTCTCCCCTCCCTTCGCCATCTCGCCTCACAGGTAGAAACAAGACGAGTTATGATGCCACACTAGCTCCATCTAGGGGTCACAGAAGGAAGGTTGGATGGTTTCCTCTTTATCGTCTGGATCATCTTTGAGTGCATGGCTAGAATGTCGAACTTATGAAGCCAGATGAGGCAATACTGAATTAACTGGCTCTCACACCTCCATGCAACCAATTTATTTGTATCTTTGGTTTCTTTGGGGGGAGAATGCATCTTCTTGCTGACTGGCTGAATCTGAGAACATGAAGTAGAATTGCAACTGGTATTTCTGAGTTTTTTCATAGAATCATAGATTTGGAAGAGACCACAGGAGCCATCCAGCCCAACCCCCAGCTATGCAGGAACCCATATCAAAGCACTCCCAACAGATGGCCATCCAGCCTC
This sequence comes from Cyclura pinguis, assembly GCA_030412105.1. Lineage (NCBI taxonomy): Eukaryota > Metazoa > Chordata > Lepidosauria > Squamata > Iguanidae > Cyclura > Cyclura pinguis. The sequence continues at coordinate 4,279,943 of CM059613.1, forward strand.
TTCAAAGAAGGAGACTCCACCACACTCTACTGAGGCAGCATATTTCACTGCCAGACAGCTCTGACCATCAGGACGTTCTTCTAGAGGTGCAGCTGGAATCTCTTTTCCTGCCATTTGAATCCATCACCCCTTGTCCTAGTCTCTGGGGCAGCAGAAAACAAACCTGCTCCCTCCTAGACATGACATCCCTTCAAATATATAAACATGGCTATCATGCCCCCTTCTTAACCTTCTTCCTTCTCAATGAACACACAAGTGATTCAGTTTTTGAAGAACAGAACTGGAGAAGGAATAAGAAGAGGTGACTTATCTAATGTAAACTTTGGACCCCTGTGGGTTATTTGCTGATCCAGTTCAATGATGGTTGCTGGCTTCCATATCCGTGAAGGTGGTGAATGTGCCTTGGGCTTTAGTGTGAATGTTAAAGGAGATGTCCAAGGTTCTAAATTGATTTGAGTGTTGGAGGAAGTGGGATTAAACATCATGAATAACTCATTTAATGTTCAAATTAAAATCTGGCATGGAATGACTGCCCCAATGACATGGGAAGCCACCAGTTGCCAATGACCAGCTTCCATCCTGATTGGCTCTGACCTCAGATGGAGGATAAAGACTCTCTAAAATGGGGTGAGGAGAAGAGAGGCTGGGATCTAACGGGAGATCTCTGGAGTCATCTGCAGATCAACAAGGCAAGACTTTCTGATTCTCATTTGTCTAACAAAACCAACAACAACAACAACAAAACCTAATCAAGATAAAGCCAGGAGTGGAAGGGCATGCAAGCTTGGTTCTGTTCCCAGTCTAGCCCAAAGCATGTGCTCAGAGGCACTCTGTTAATTCTCAGTACATATTTGCCTCCCAGGACCCCGACTGGATCCAGGTTTTGATTTTTTTTTTTTTTTGATTCACCAGGACTCAAAATAATTAGGATTCTGTATCACAAAAATACCAAGATGGGGGCAAAAAGGGGAAGAAGGAGGGAAGATCTTCCCCAAAAAACCCAACCACAGCAACTCTCTAATTCTATGGCTTGATTCAACTCCATCTGTGCATCCTCTCTTTGCCAAGCTGCCTGAGGAAAGAGAGAGCAGAGAATAAGAGTAAAATCATGACAATAATCTCTCAGAGGGATGGGGTTAAGAGAGATCAGGATTAATTGTGGGGTCTTTGTGAGAGGTGATTCTCTACCCCCACACACACATACACACACCCTCTTTCCATACCCCAAACAAAGCACAACCACAAACCTTTTCACTGAGATTAATGGCTCGATATAGCAAAGACAGGCTAAAAGCAATGAACTCAGCCAGCCTAATTCACTCCCACAGGAGATGGCGGTATGATAGACTCCAGCTGGGGGTAAGAAAGGTGCTCTATAATTTTTCAGCCATTAAAGATGTGTCATGTCATTATGTCTTCCGGAGGATGAAGGAGGTGGGAGGCCAGGTGGGTGGAAGTCGTGTCAGATTCTACCATCCTCGTCTGGCTTCTCCAGCTTCCCCAATATGCCTGCAACTCTATTCTGGACCTGCTGTACTTTGAAAAATCCACACCACTCATTGTGACCATTGAAAGTAGGGGTGAAATGCATCCGAGCATTTCCCACCCGGATGAGCTCACACACAACTGGAGCTATTGCCCAAAGCTGATGCAAATCAGAGCTGGCCCAGTACAGAAAGTGATTTTTTCGCACACCTTGACATCTCACACGATGAGACAGAAGCGCTGGTGGATCACCCAAGCCCTGCAGGTAGAAGAGGTGAAAAGTTGAGCAGAAAAAGGAAACAACACAGCATGTTGAGAACAGCAGGTGACAGGTGAACTCACTCATCAATATTTCAAGGGTGACTCCCCAAGAGCCACCGTTTCAATCCAATTCACTGTTTTCTTTTGGTCTCTTCTTCCCCCTCTTCAAGCTGCCTTCTTGTTTATTCTGGTCCTTCACCGACCTGGCCAGGGGAACAGCACATCTCCAAGCTGTTTGATTTTGCTCCCGGCATCCTGGCTGGTGAGAGCCACTTTCTGTCAACTGCTTCAGTGCCTTGGCATCCAAACAAGCCTTCCTTCGGCTTCTCTCATCCGTGGTTGCCAAAACTCTCACCCGACACTGAATGTGGATCCAAGAGCTGGAGGGAAGGAGAATCAGTTGGCCCAGAATCTGTAATGTGCACACTTAATAAAGGGGGAGGAGGAGGAGGAGGAGGAATGGGCAATCAGTGCCCACTGGCCTTGAAATGAATTCAAGATGGAGTTCCCTGAGTCAGCCAAGCTACCAAAGCTAGCGTCCCTAAAGCACCTCTTATGATTACAACAAAGGAGTGGTGGTGGGGGGGGGGGAGAAAAGTTAAGACCTTTTTCTGTAGTTTCCCCTTGGGATTTGTACATCCCAAAGTATTCTGGGAAATTATTCTGGACAAGAATATGTGCGGGATTTCTTATTCTATGCAAAGAAATGGGTTTTGTACTGGAAAAACATCCTTTGTGTTTCCACCTTTCTTTGTAAGCATACTTTTAAAAAAATCCAATCCAAAAAGAAAGATCTCTCACAGTAGCCCTTTATGAGTGGCGTTGCAAAAAAACCAAAAGCTTAGAATCTTGGACAGAGGTAACATCATGGAGGTCAGGGGGCCATCATTCTCCTACAGGCCCCCCCATCAAGACACACAGACACACAAGCAGGAAGCCCGATACTTCTCTTTTTCCTTTGTTGTCCCTCTCAAGATGGTGTTAGGGAATGAAGTTGCATCACTCTCTGCCACCATTTTATGACTCCTGGAGAGCTTTGGGGACCACAGAAGTGACTACATGAGGCCCAGGGGGTGCTCTTTGCCTACCCCAAACTATAGAGTGAAATGACACAAGGTTGAGGGGGCTTTAAAGCAGAGATTGGGTTTGGATGGCCATCTGCTAGGATTGCTTTCATTGTAGATTTTCTTCATTGGCAAGAGCTAGACTAGACCAGTGCAGAGAGCCAGCATGGAGTATGGATTTGAGCATTGGGCTATGACCCTGGAGACTGGGATTCAAGTCCCTGCTCAGCCATGGAAATGCAGTGAGTGACCTTGGGTAAGTCACACACTCTCAGCCCCAGAAGACCCTATGGTAGGTTTGCCTTAGGGTCACCATGAGTTGGAAATGACTGGTAGGCATGCCACAACAAGGCTAGATGACCCTGGCAAAATGTCCTTTCCAACTCTATGATTCTGCAATTCCATGACATCAATTAACATATATAAAATTTTGGTAACATCTGTGTCCTTTTGTCCTCATTATATCTAGTGATGCATTTCATTCTTTTTCCAATCAATAAATAGGTACCCTAACACCAACTTAGGGTATCTTTTTTGAGAAACAGAAGGCATCCATGGCTACTTTTTCAACCTTCTTGTTCTCCAACATTTTTGATACATCTTTAGAGCCTATGAGCTGTTGTCAGTTTTTAGTTCACTCTTATCTGGCTATGTTATTGATTGACCGTGCTCTATCTGCTGCTGCTGCTGTGTTACTCTATTGATTCTTCATTGACAAATAGTACCACTTTTAACCATTTATTATCTCCCTGGATGCAAGCAGTCACATTGAAAGTGGAGGATGTAAATCTCTTGGTAAAATAAAATAGCAATAACCATAATATATTGAGGTCCCCCATGATTATCAGTCAATGGAGGTATCATATCTTAGGAAAAATCATAAACACATCTACAGTACACACTTATAGCAGTCTGATACTGGTTTAACTGCCATGGTTCCAACCTATGAAATTTGGGGATTTAATATATTCTCTGTCTTTTTGTAAGACTCCTTGAGTCCCAGTCTGGGAGAAAGATGGGATATAAATGAAGGGATAGATGAGTGAATGAACAAATAGCAATTTCAAGTGAACTAGGGTCCTTTTACCCAAAGATGCATGTAATATTCCTATCACTCCATCTGTCCTTAGCGATCATTAATGGAAAGCTCCCAAGAATTCTTCTGAGCCTTGAATGTGACTCATACAATTTCGGGACATCTGGCTGCTCATAAACACAAACCCGTGGCTCTTCTTGAACATCTGCAACGGCCTTGCTAAATAAAGAGTATGATGGTACTTAATTATCAGAGCTTCTTTCATTGCGGTTGCTTTTCTTAAAAAAAAAATCCAGTTATGCGGTCAAGGACAGTCTGCAGAGTTGGCATCATGAGACAGATAGTTTGGGAAGACCAAGAGAGACTGCGAACAACATCAACCAAAGTTTCTGGAGCGGTTGCCAAAGAGATTTCATCAAAGTTTCCAAGTTTTAATGTATTCTAAGCAGAAACATTCTTCACAGGGATATGAGATGCAAATATTACAGTTCAAGTCTATTGCTTCATTACAAAGATGCTATTTTGAAGAAGAGGGAAACATATTTTGTCCATTACTATCATGTCATCTTTTTCACTGAGTCTTTGTGCTCTGTCTCCTTTTCAACCATACTAACTCTTAGTCCTTAAAGTTTTTCATCTCAGTCATGAGCAGCATTCCCCAGACACTTCTGCATCCTTAGGATGGCTTTTGGAATAGGTCTTCTGTTGTATTGTTTTTTGTTGTTTCCAGAGCTATGGATAGGACCTTGGCAGAAATGGACTTCTCTCCAAAGGTTATTTGAAGGACCATATCTCCCTTTATGAGTCCAGTAGAACTTTGAGATCCTCCAGAGAGGCCCATTCCTATGTCCCATCACCTTCTCAGGTGTATTTGGTGGGAGAAAAGAAGAGGCTCTTCTCAGTGGCTGCTCCCAGACTTTGGAAATCCCTCCCTAGAGAGGCCCAGATGGCCCTGTCCTAGCTGTCCTTCTGAGAGTAAGCTAAGACATTCTTGATGCCTTGCAGGTTTCTTTGAAGGTTGGCATAGTTTCAATGTATTTTAATATATTTAACAGAGGTAGCTGTGATGAGTCAAAATCAGGGTGTCCCCTCCCAATAAGAATTGAAATTTTACTTCAGTTCCCAACATTTTAGCATTGCTGAGAGAGAGACATTGAAAACCCTTTATACCGAGACCTCGTCTATTTGCTGCATTCACCTTGCCTGCATCTTTTCTTTGAACCCCTAAAGTGTTACTTCTTAAGGTCAATTGATATTTTGCATTACTGCAATGCTGGAAATTTGGGGAGTGAAGGAAAATTTCTTTGGGGAAGGGAGAATTCTTATTTGGGGGCAATGCTCCCCTCTCTACTCTCCTAGGGGTATCTTACATCCCTGGCTGGAACAGACCCATGCCTGAGATTTTAGAAAGCCTCCAACAGGAAGGTATTGGTGGAGTGGCGAATGGTGCTCTCCTTGTCAGTGAGGTGATGAATCTGTTCTGAGTTTTAGTCTGAAATTTAAATTTTAGAATCCTATCCTCCAAAGCACCATTACATTGGGAGGCAGAATTCTTATTGGGGAGATAATGCCCATGACTTTGCCCTCCCCATAATTACATCTGTGATGGAATCTTCTCCCATTCCATCTTTTGGCCACATGTGATGCATCTCCAGTGCTTCAGTAACTCTGTGGCTTAACTCTTAACTTCGAAAGGAAGGGAGAAGCAAGGTGGCAAGGGAAAAGAGGTAGGAGAGCAAGGCTGTTCCTAGCAACGATTTTACAGTATCCACTGACGATCAGAGAAAGAAAGAGACAAAGATGGGTCAGAAATTAGAGACCCATCAGGGATCAGGAGATAGCAGGAAGAAGGAGGGATTGAGTCGTACTTAAGGTTGATAGAGCAATCAGTCCTGAGCTAAAGCAGTTTTAAGAGTAGAGTCTCCTCTGTGGTGAGAAGCAATCTGCTTTGATGAAAGAGTCATAAACCCACCCTTGCTTTTATACAACCTGTCCTTCTACCTTTTCTCTCTCTCATTGCTCCTCCAGCAACCCTGCACTCCACTTTTGCCCCACTTCCTTCATCATCTCACCTCCTGTTCTTCAAGTGCAGTTTTAGCTCCAAACCACATAAACACCTTGTTTAAATTGCTTTCTCTTTCTATTGATCCCAAACAGTTGAGCTGTCAATCAGACCTTTTTCTCTTTGCGCTCTGGGAGATGAGGCCAGAAAGATTAAAACAACAAGCAAACAAGGTGAGGTTGGGGAGCAAAGGGTGAGGATAGGCTTGGAGTTGGAAGGAAGTTCTGAAGGATTTCCAAAAATGGCATGTTGTAGTTAGCATCATCAGCACAGTCTACCAGGTTTTATTATTATTCCTCCTACTCCTTCACCCATAATCCACCTTCACATCCAGGCATTCCAGTGGCCCACAGCATATGCCCTTGGACCCGAAAAGCCACCTGTGATCCTGTAACTCAGTGGAGAGGAAGAACACCTGATAAAATGTGAATCAGGAACACCTGGATACAAGGGTGTGTAGTGACTAATCAAGAGCAGCCAATCCCAGCACAGAGAACTCTGTGAGGGGAGGAAGAGGCTCCAATAAGAGGCAGGAGGAAGTTTAGAAAAAGGAGAGAGAATTCGTTGGATGGGAGGAGTTGGAAACAGACTACTGGAGGAGTCAGTTGAGTTGTCTTTTACAAGTAGTCAATCAAGGCTTATAGCTCCCTAATTAGGGTCTGTTATCAGCAGCCATGAACAAAGTTTTTCACAGTTTGTTAGGCAGTTACTGGTCATGGTTTTGCAGTCTGAGTCCTCAGTAAATCCAGAGTGACAGTCCAGTAGCCAAGTCTGTACATGAGGGGAAGGTCAAGGTTTCTAGTAACACAAGCAAGGAATCCAGTGCAAGTTGTGGTGCTACCACCAATAAAATGCTTGTCTGCAACAGCTCCCTCCTATTCTGTTCCCTCTTTATAGAGACTGAGAGGCTCTTCTAGCTGTTTGCCTAATTGATAAGTCCTCATTATATAAATGCTGCGAGTCTTTTGGGCTCTCCCTTTTCCAGCCTCTCACATCTCTGTGTTGTGGCTGTTGGAAAGAGTCCTCTCTGGGTCCTGGGCCAGGGGCATGACATTACTAAAGCCACCCTACACTGTTACAGTGCCACTATTCCACTTTCAAAATCCTGTGGAATTCTGGGCTTTGTAGTTTCCCAAGGCCAAAGAGCTCTCTGGCTGAGGATTCTAAAGGCCCTTCCCTAAACCACAAGCCCCAGGATTCCATAGAATGTTGAAAGTGGAATGATAGCCCTATAAAAGTGTAGTGTGGAAATGGCCCAAGTATTGGGTGCCTGAGTGATTTAAGGCATTGCTCTGACATAGTTTAAGTGGAATCATGTTAATGGTTTGGAACTAAGAATCGGAACTTAAGAAAGAAGTTATTCTATATATCATTAAATAAAGTTAACCTATCTGTTCTTTTGTACAACTGACATGGGACAGCATTTAACCAAGGGTGGGTCACGCTTACTGAAAAAGAACACAAAAGCTAATACACACAATAGCCCACAGTGAGGGCACCTGAAGGTCTAGAACTCCAGATCCAAGGAGGAATTTTCAAGGTGGACTGGAGGGCAAGGGGGTTAACCAGTTTAGGAACTGTGGACTAGCTGAGAAAGAAATCCGTCATACCGCCCTTTTCGAACAACTGGATTTCTTGCCCTCACCTATCCAAATAATCTGATTTCTGCTCTCTCTCATTTTAAAAAAGTGCATCCAGTTATTAAATCCTGATTTACATGGGAGAACAGCATCTTGCTATCGATTTTCTTTTCTCCTCAGGTTTGATTTGACTCTCCTTCTCTTTTTTTTCATTATTCCAGATAATCCTTTCTTTTTTGTGTTCTCTCCCCACCCCAATTTGCTCTATTACTGTTATATCTTACTGTTTTTGTATCTCTTTATACCAATTAGAAATGTTATTGCTTTCTGTGGATCACTTATGTTCTTAATTTCAAAAGCTGCACTGTGGTGGTCTTATTGAAATTTCTTCAATAAGAACCTATGGTATAAAAGCAAAGGAAAAAAGACCCACCAGGACAAGATGCGTGGGTAGGAGGAGAAAAGAAAGCTGTTTCCCTTGGTGGTCCTTCCAAGCTGGCATTAAACATTTATGTCATCTTGTGAAGAATTAGTGCCTAGATTTGTTTGCTTTCGTGACCCCCCTCCTCCCGCTCCTCATCTCCCTCTCCCCTTTCGTATTTTGGAAATTAGATGGTGTGGCTGCAATCAAAGCTTGTGCAGTTTTAAATTCATTATGAAGTCCCTAGAACAAAAATTAAGAGTAGTCAGAAGAGTAACAGCAGCAGCAATCTTAAATGGAGGTCAGATGATAGTGATGGCGGTGGTGGTGAGCTGCCATCAGGTCAACTTCAACTTATGGTGACCTCACAAATGAGAGACCTCTAAGTCACTTTATCTTTAACCACCCTGGTCAGGTCTTGCTGGATGACACTGAATCCATCATGCATGTATTCATTTGTTGTTAATTGCTGTCAAGTCAACCTTGATCAGTGGTAACCCAATGGATGTTAAAACCTCAAGTCACCCTGTACTCAACCGCCCTGCTCAGGTCTTGCAGATTCAGGGCCGTGTCTTCCTTGATTGAGTCCATCCATTTGGAATGCAGTCTTCCTCTTTTCCTACTGCCTTCCACCTTACTCAAGCAATATTGTCTTTCTGAGTGAGTTGTTTCTTCTCATAATGTGGCCAAAGTACAACAGCTTCAGTTTAGTCTTTTTGGCATCTAGGGAGAGTTCTGGCTTGATTCACTCTGGGACCCATTCACATGTCCTTCTAGCAATTTAGGGTATCCATTCAACTCTTCTCCAGTACCACACTTCTGTTGAGTTGATTTTCTCCCTATCAGCTTTCTTCACTGGCCAGCTTTCACAACCAAACATAGAAATAGGAAAATACAATGGTCTGTATGGCTTCTTAGGAATGTGTTCACCATTTCTTCTCTACAGTACATATCTTACTTCAATACACAGAGCTCAAATACATGAACTGAAGTTTTTGGATTTTTTGATACAGTGATTTACAATTGGAAAGGACTATTAAGTCCTCACTCAGTTGCCTGCTGGTTCTCTCCTCCTTTACATTTCCCCTTAAAGATTCTTTGCCTTTCCCCCCCTCAATCTTGGGGTGATACCAAAACCTCCTAATACCACCATCTTGTGTGTGGGTGGAAAGTAAATGGTAAGAAAGCAGGTCAGAAGGTGTCAAAATTAATCTGTCAATGGCCACCTTGGGAAACTGCTGTTTGAAAGAACAGAAATTCGGTAAATAACTGCTTTTGAAAGAAGGACATATCTCTTCTTCAAAATACTGAGGTCTAACAGTGCTCGGCTTTAGCTGAAACATAATGTATTCCATTTTTTTTTTTTTTACAAAAAATATAAATATTGTTGCATAACAAAAGATTAAAAGGGAGTATTTGGGAAAAACAAGCAACAGCTTTTCTTTTTTCATTACCAAATTACAAAACAAACAATTTCATTTCTTTCAGAGCTTTAGGTCTCAACCTTGCTCACTTTTCATTGTTAACATCCTTTGTTCTTCTGAAACAAAAAGGTATATATATAAAAATATAATAGTCACTGAGTCAAGGTGCTTGTAATTAATTTTCCATTATAACCAGCCTTCATATAGTCTAAATAATCTCAACTGTAAATCTAACCTTCTTTGTCTTCCTTTCTTTTCTTTGCTGCACAAAATGTTTATGTATTTAAGGAGGGTGTTCATTCTGAATAGAACAGAATATATAGGTTATTGTACATATCATACGTAGAATATTCTGAATAGATAATATCTGTTTTTCAGCCATTTCCCAAATAGTTTTGAATATTCTTTCCACCTTTAGAAAAGAGGGTGGCTCTTTCTTCTAGATGGTGAAAACAGACATTCCTTTGGAAACCCCAAGAAAAAGAGCACTAAGCTATGGATCGAAACCAGAGGGCTACAAACACAACATCCTGCTTTCTGTTTTTATTGTATTGTTTTCGTGTACTTTGTTAGCTGTATTTAGATCCAATGAGCTCAAGATAGCTTATAAAGTTTCTGTTATCCTCACTTCATTGCCACAACAACTTTTGGAGGTAAGTCAGCCTTAGCATGAACAACTGGATCAAGGTCACACTATAACATGCAGAGCTCAGCGGAGAGATTTGAATCCAGATCTTTCAAGTCTCAGTCCAGCACTGTAACCGCTGTGCTGTTGTTGTTGTGTGTCTTCAGTCATTTCTGACTTATGGCAACCCTGACATGAACCTCTCACAGGACTTTCTGGAGCTGAGAATGTGTGACACACCCAAGGCCACCCAGTGGGTTTCCATGTCCAAAGCAGGGATGTAACCCTGGTCTCCAGGGTTGTATTCCAGTGCTCAAACCACTATTCCATACTGGCTCTCATGGTACCACACTGCTTTCTTTTTTTCCCTCTGATGGCAGCATGGAATGAACAAGACAAAAAGGCCAGGAAACCTTTTCGAAACCCTCTTATCCAGAGGGATGAAATCTCTGGAGCTTCAGTTGCCTGGATATAAAAAGAGAGCCATCTGTACAAAAGGCAGTCTGGGTGGCAAAGAAGAGGCAGTGAGTCATTATTTTATCATTAGCACTGAGGGATAATGACACCTCCATTGCCACTCGTCGATTCAGAGGTGAGCAGTCAAGGAAAAAAGAAGGAGAAAGGGGGCGAGGTGAACCACATGAGCCCCTCTTACCAAAAAGCTCCAGTTCACAGATCTGATGCTCAGGTTTCTCAGATGTAAGAGGTAGGAGACTTAGCAGCCATCAGAAATAACTGTTGTTTAGATGATTTTTAAAGTCTCTCCCAATGCCAACTCCCTTTCTGGGCTCAGCCACATGGGCTTGGGAACTTTAGGCCTTGGGAGGAGGTCTGGGCCTCCTGGAGAGCCTGTCAGATCCCACCTCAGTTTCCCCAGATAGTTCCACATCCCATCTCTGTGTCACAATTGTTCAGTGGTTTCCTAGATTTTCCTCAGGGTTGCTGCCACTCTGAAACCATTTTTCCTAAGACTCATGCTGTTGTTGTGGTGTGCCTTCAAGTCATTTCCAACTTAGGGTGGCCCTAAGATAAACCTATCATGGGGTTTTCTGGGGCTGAGAGTGTGTGATGCTCCCAAGGTCACCCAGTGAGTTTCCACAGCCAAGCAGGGACTTGAACCCTGCTCTCCAGAGCTGTAGTGCAGTGCTCAAATCTGTACACCGTACTGGCTCTTTCCCAAAAAAAATACTTCTCTAAAATTGAATTTTGCCCCTAGGATGGATGCAATTGCTAAACCTTGCTGTAGAACTAGGGAAGGGCTGAGAAATGTGTTCAGTTCTCATTTCAACAAACCAAATTAGGACTTGCCAAACCAAAGAACAAAGCCTCCGATTTTGTTTTTGAAGGCTGTGATGCAGTTTGCACCCAGAGAGAGAAAGAGAGATAAAAAAACTCAGTGCCATCACTGGCAGAATGTCCTTCCTACTGAGGGAATGTCAAGTGATCAGGGCTCTGCACAGCCTCTGGTGGCTGCCATGTCGGCTGGACAGTGAATCCACTCCAGGGTTTTAGGCAGACTTGAAAGGAATTCTATCCTCTCCAAATAAGCCCCAAATGATCAGCTTTGTATAGTGGTTTGAGCAGTGGACTACAACCCTGGAGCCCAGGATTCAATTCCCCACTCAGCCATGGAAATCTTTGGGTGACCTTGGATGCATAGCATACTCTCAGCCATGGAAAAACCCATGATAGGTTCTCCTTGGAGTCACCATAATTCAGAAATGATTTGAAGGCACACAACAACAACAACAACAACAACTTCAGCATCTCCTTCAGCATCTCCTTCCAACTGTAGATAGAAACCCAGAATGAGAACCTTTATAGCCAAAGGGTACAGTATGAATGCTTTAAATAAATGCCAATAAATAAATTTGTCTACCGCACTAACATGGAAGCCCAACGTCCAGCTCTGAAGACTTCTCTTCCCTCTGGAAGAAACCAGGGAAATGGTCTTGCAAGACCCACAAAGCAAATGTTTGGGCTTGGGAAGATGGAAGCTATGGGCACACATTGGAAAGATGGAGGACAGCTGTCCCACCTTAGTGTCCTTGTCTGTGTTGCTTGATTTTTATTTTTTATTTTTTTTATAGGTCATTATCTTTCCCAAAGTAACTCCTTTTATCCGATCCAATTATGCTTCTTCTCTCACAGTGTGGCCTCCCAGTTTAAAAGGTCTTCACAGTAAAGCTTTTTTTAGCTGGCCAAATATTTGAAAAGATGATCAAAAAAATATATCAGAACCCCATCTGCCCTTTTAAAAGGGGAGGGGGGTACAAACAGTAGGAGATAGTCTCGCACCTGTGTATGTGGAAAGGCCTGAAAAAGAAATAAAATTGGTATAGAGCACTGATTCCTCTTACCAATTTGGGGGATGACGAGAGACTGACAAATCCCACTCAATGAAAGGCGTGGGAGCTGCTTTTGGTTCATTAATGATAATTTCTTTTTAAAAAAGAAAGAAATGAAATGGCCCTATAATCCCTGTGATGAGCTTCTATGTCCCCTGCAACATGTATCATTCCAAATTTCCTGGCTGTTTTTCTTCTTCTTCTTCTTCTTTTTTAAAAAATATTTTAACTCTGGGAGGAAAGAAACTGACATCTTCAGGTTCCTTTTTATCAAGAGAACATAGCCAAAAGGTGACATTTAACACATGTTTGATTTGAAAATTGTTTGTAATCCTTGCACATCAAATGCCAGCCAAAGAAGAGAGAAAATAGGTACTTCTATTGCTGTTCAACATTGGAGTAATAGCCGTGACCCAGGAGCGATTGTGAGCTGTATGCATGGTAACCGTGCAATTACTAAGGGTGGGGAAGCTGTGATATTGCTGCATGCAGGGTTGCGTAGACATCATGGGCTAACAAGTAACAGTTGCTGGGGTGCTTGCTCAGGAGTAGACGGGTCAGCTGGTGATGACTCTGACACAGCTAAAGCGGTGGATCCACTATGAATTCTAGTTTGACATTTCAGGAGCCCTCCCAAAATATTAAGCCCTCTTATCAAAACAGGTTCAGGATGTTGGATAGCTCCCTTAGAACCATAGTCACTCCAGCAAAACCCAACATGTATGCATCATCATCTGCCCAGCATTTAAACCCAGATCTTCCTGGCTAGCTTAAACCACTGTCTCAAACTAACCTGGACTCTGTGATGGTGACTTGTGATAAAATCGAGCCTGACCTTTTCTCACCTCAGCAACTTTCAGATTGCACTTTCTCTTTCCGCCACCCTACTCCGCCATCTAACTTACTGTTTTGCTTTCTCATTAATTCTCATGCTTAGGAGCAGCAAAACCCATAAAAAGCCACGACAGCTGGGCTGAGATGTATCCCAAGCTGGTAAGGTTAAACATCTTGGCCAAGAGAATGAAATAAAGAACAGCAAGGAACAAAATAATAATAATAAAAAAAATCAATAGTTCTGAGCAGAACTCATTTTCAAATGCAAAAGTAGTCGTAATTAGTAATGAGCTCAGCAAAAAGCCATTATTTCTGGCCCCTGTTCTGCACCTTAAATGTCAGCCTGGCACACAAGACAACACAGAAGGACTTGCGGCAGAAAGAAAAACAGGTAGCCCAAAGAAAATTAGAGAGCCAGTGTGGTTTGAATAGTTTGAATGTTGGAATCTAGAGATCAAGGTCTAGATGACTCTAGAGATCAAGGTCTGAATCCCTGCTCAGCCATGAAAGTATACTGGGCGGCCTTGGGCAAGTTATATTCTCTCAGCCTCTGAAAGAAAAAAAAACTCTGAACGAATCTGGCCAAGAAAACCACATGATTGTTTTCCTCAGGAGTCTTAACTCAATGCTCAAACCACTACAACGTGCTGGTTGTCTCTCTCAGCCTTAGAGAAAATCAGTACCAAATCTCCTCTGAACAAATCTTGCCAAGAACACAGTAGGATTGGGTGATCATTAGTCTGAGCTGAGTTGAAGGAATCTAACAACATATTTTAATACAAGAGAAATGAATTCATACTCTAGTCACCATGACCAAGGATCATGGGCCATGGCATGGGTAGCATCATCTAGAGGCCCACACGCTTCTTATCCCTGGCCCTACTGAAGCCCATAACCAGCAACAAAATAACACCTCAAGATGTATATTGTACACAGGTGAGAAACCTTGAGATCTAATGTGCCAGAGCAGTTGGGATGCTCAGTTAGGACTCTGGGGGACCAGGCTTCCATGGAAACCTGCCAGGTGACCTTGGGCACATCACACTCCCTCATCCTCAGAGGAAGACCATGGCAAACCTTCTCTGAATAAATCTTGCTGAGGCACACAAAAACAACAACAAAATAGACAACCCTAAGAGAAGAAGAATAATTATTTGTCAACTGGTATGGAGCTGCTTCCTTGTTTTCTTGCATCACCCCTGGTCCAACCAGCAGTCTTGGGTTTGAGTTGAAGGCCTCTAGCTTTGCTACCATGGCAACTGGAAGAGGCGACATCCAATGCCTCACAACGAAGGAAAATTCCCTCACAGAGCACTCTGTTCCCCCTTGAAGTCTGTCTGTGTTGATTGTTTTTTCCCCCCCTCACCCTTTCTTCTCAAACCAAGCACTTTTGGGGAGAATCTCTGGAGCAGTCGCTCCAAGCTTCCTTGATTGAAAGGCAGAGTTCTTGCCGTTGGCGAAAAAGAGCTCACAGCAGGGCTGGTGGGAGGAAGGAGGCAAAATGCGTGCAAGGTTTTGCCTTGCTGTGGAATCAGCAGCAAATTTTCACAGGCTGGCATCCATACTTGGAGCCACCTGGAGAGGGCCGCTTCCATCAGCATTTCAAGGGTCCCGGCAGAGCGGAAATTGGAAATGAGGAAGGAAACTATAGCCTTGCCAGAGTTTGTTTTCAAAGGATTGTTGTTATGCTGTTAAAAGATTGCTTGTGATACCCTTGCAGACCCGGGTTACTTGGTCTCAGGACATGGATCCTCTTCTCCGATCCTCAGGGCAAGGGGGAGGAATCTCAGGGTGAGAGCACTGATTTCAAAAACATGTATACCCCCCCCCCCCCATTTCTTAGACCTAGGACCCTCTAACAGTTATAACACTACAATTCCACTTTTAACTGCCACGGCAACTTCCTATGGAATTTCAGGTTTTGCAACAGGAGAATCTACCAATGGAAATTGTACACACATAAAAGTGTATCATTTATATAACCAGGTGTATACTGTAGAACATTAGTTTTAGCAACTTCTATAATGCTGTGCTTTGTATGCCTCATTCTGATGAACTCTGAGTGTTCCCTTGAGAGTAAAAGAGTACCCACCACTTGACAATACCTTTCAAACTTATAGCAGCCAAAAAAAGAAAAATAAATGGAGCTGATTCCTATGCCATCATGCCATGTCAGGGGCAAAAAAATTTCATTACGTTAGGAAGTTCCGGAGCTAAAAACTGGCCAGAACTCAACATCAAAAGCAATATAATGAGGGGAAAAAAGCATTAAAGAGCGTCTTCTTTCTCATGCATGATCAGAGCTTTCCATCATGTCCTTCTGAGAAGTAAAGGTTACTCCAGACTCTCTCCAACTAGGTTGAGAAGCAGCTTATCTGTTCGTTAGATTATAATTGCATTGGCTGCAATTATGGTTCTTTGGTTAATCTCCAGCCAGCCAAAAGCACTGAACGCTTTCTCCCTCTTCTCCCGTCTCTCTCACCTCTCTAAATGTTGAATTATTTTACAGTTGATCATCTGCTGGATTCTCCGACCTTTAAAAAGCTGAGCACTCCGTGCCTGTTGAATTTTAATCAATTTATCTCTCTCTTTCTCTCTCTCTCTCTCTGTCTTTCTTTCTTTCTTTCTTTTTTTTCTCCCCTGAAATGGAAATGTCAGACTTCTGGTATGGAATTACTCGATGCCGGATGAAGTGACAAAGACTCAAAAGTTCAGCGTCTGAAGTCATGGAGGAGTATGGGTGCTGCTTGCATTAACAGAGGTAATTTGTGAGATGTGAAAATGAGACGGCACATGGGAGAGACAGCATATATTTTTCATTAGCTTTCATTTAGACGGCTCCAGGACCTTGTGCTTATTTCATCCAGGGACCTCTGCCCTCATTAAAATCTTGTCCAGGGATGATAATGACTAGAAAGAAACAACCGTGGAGGTCATCAGAGCAAGCAGGCTAAGTAAGTTTGTTGGAGAAGCCTACAATGAAAGACTGTGATGTCCAGAGAGCAAGAAGGAGTCACTTTGAAAGGACCACCATGGAACAAGGGTGAGCTATCAAGCTGAGCATGGATGCTTTAGCTCCCCAAATGTCACCAATCCATGGCCCCACCATCCCAAGTACAGCCAATGGTCTATTCATGAGCTCTTGATGAATGAAGCCTTCAGAGGGATATTGCATTGCTTCAGGAAAGGCCACAGAGAAAAGGTAACCCTGGTGATCAAGGGGCAAGAGCAAGGCCACCATGCAGAAAGAAGCTGATATATTTGGAGAGTGAACTTTGCTTCAGAAATGGAGTAAAACAGGGACAGCCCAATTATTAGGCAGAGTGAAGTGACTGCCCCAAGCAGCATAATTGGGCATCATAAAACAGCAGCAAATGTTTAGCAATTTACTATGTGATTTTTACATGGAATCATAGAGTTGGAAGAGACCACAATGGCCATCGAGTCCAACCCCCTGCCATACAAGGACACACACTCAAACCACCCCCAGCAACAGCCTCTCTGTTGACTGCCAAGGAGAGGAGAAGATGCTTGCTGGATTTTCTTTCTTGGACGCCAGCGGCTGGGTTGTATACTGCTGGGCTTGTTTTAGGCAGGCAAGTCTGCTACTTGTTGATCTGACAGGTGGCCAAATGTCTTGGAATATTCCATTAGAGGGAGAGACAAAAATGCATTAGTAGCTTCCCAAGTGAACTGCTGCAGCATGGTCTGTGTGGGGCTGCCCTTGAAGACAACTTGGAAGAGACAGCTAACACAAAAATGCAGCAGTTGGAATTTCACATTGGAAATGTCTAGTATTCCCAAAGCAGTTACATTTCCTGCAAATATACTTCCAGTCTGAATTGAAGGTGCTTACATTGATTTTCAAAGTCACCAATGGTGTGGGATCTTAATACTCATAGGAGCTTCTCACTATATATACCTGCCTGAGGTGTATATCATGAGTCAGTGGGAAGAGGTGGGAGAGAATCTTTTGTGCTGTGGCACCCCACTTGTGCAGTGCCCCCGCCTTCTCACTCATTGGAAGAGTGAGACATCAGATGACAGGATGTCCAAAGGCGGCAGCTTCCTGTATATGGAATGTATTCATATATATGGAATGTATGTGGTTACAGATGCTCAGACATACATACCTAGGCACTCACTTTTACATATTGTCTTGTAATCAAATTGGATAGTCCCAACTAGAGTCAACCCGTTGAACCAACTGTTGAATGGGGAATCAACAAGTCACGAAATCCCAAATGATGCAGTGGCTGTACTCTAGGCAGAGCTAACAATAAGATTTAGGCTGCTCATTTTATTATTTTTACTTTCAAATCTATATTATCCACTTCTGTATGATGAATGGTGCTTATTACCAAGGAAATATGTTTAGTGTCTGGGCAGCAGAAGCAAAATCCATCTTATTCCAAAAGGAAACAGCTGAACAAGGATTCCTCAAGAGCTTTGACTCTATCTTCAGTAGCTTGAAGGCTTTTTTCTTATTTCTAGACTTATGTTAAGCAGCTCATCGGTGCCGGTTTGTCTGCATTGCCAGTCAAGTTTTTCTTCATTTTGTATCCACTGGTTAAGCAGTTAAGCTCTCTAGTTGGGATGAACCAAGACTTTTCATCACTACAGTGTGCTAATCCAACTGCGCTGAGCTCTTTGTGATCTCTCAATGATAGTTCAGTCATCACTGTCAAGATGAGCACTTAGAATCATAGAATCATAGAGTTGGAAGAGACTACAAGGGCCATTGAGTCCAACCCTCATCTGCCATGCAGAAATACACCATCAAAGCATTCCCAACAGATGACCATCTGTTTAAAAAGCTCCCAAGAAGGTGACTCCACCACATTCCATTGGGGCAGTATCTTCCACTGTTGAATGGCTCTTACTATAAGGAAGTTCTTCCTGATGTTAGGTGAAATCTCTTTTCCTGTAGTTTGAATCCATTGCTCTATGTCCTAGTCTCTGGAGCAGCAGAAAACAGGCTTGCTCCATCCTCCATATGGCATCTTTTCAAATATTTAAACATAGCTGTCATGTTGCCTTTTCTCCTGGCTAAAGATCACCAGCAACCTAAGCCTCTCGTCATAGGGCATGGCTTCCAGGCCTTCTACCACTTTGTTGACCTTCCCCTGGACACATTTCAGCTTGTCAATATACTTCTTGAAATGAGATGCCCAGCACTGGACACAGTATTCCAGGTGAGGTCTAACCAAAGCAGAATAGAGTGGTATTATTATTTCCCTTGATATCGACACTATACTGCTATTGATGCAGCCCAGAATTCCATTGGCTTTTTTAGCTGCCACACCACACTGCTGACTCATGTTCAGCTTGTGCTTATAACCAGTTATGGCAACATGAGATTTTCCACTCAGGAGAGTCAAAATACCCTCTTCTGTATCTCAGCCAAAATGGCCACTTATTTTTGCTGGGATCTGGAGGGAAAAGAAGGTTTGTTGTTGTGTTCTTGGGTAGCAAGGCAAGTTCAGAACCAGGTGAGAAATTGGTGCCAGTCACCATACAGTGTCTTTCCCCTGATCTTCTGGTAGTTTTAATTCTTGCCACCCTATCACTCCCTGCTTCCTTTTCTTCTCAATGCATTGCAAACCTTCACGCTCCGCATCAGTCAGCAAGATGTTTGCTACAGCATGCCATCTTTGCATCTTCTCCACCCTAATCATCAATGTTGCATGGAAGCCAAAAGACCCTACATGATGTTGATTATGCAAGAGTGTCTTCTTAACAGGTCTAATAGGCAGATAATCCAATAACGCTCGCAGCTGAGGCACGCTCCCATCTCCTGTTGGCTGAGAGAGGACATGAACAATCGCATCAGCTCTCTCATTATCACCCAGCAGTTGGACAGCAGAGCATCTTGGGAGGAAAAACAGATTCTTCATACCTATTCTTTCCAGTCTTGCATTTCTTTGAGTTATACAAACCAGGGAGTTGGTCCTTGAGCAGTGCTTATTCATTGGTTTGTAACCTGGATTTTCTTCAGTCAACCCAAAATGGCATACATGGCTCTCTTCCTTCCCACTTGTTTTCACAACAGCCCTTTGAGGTAGATCAGGTTGGCAGAGAGTGGTTGGTCCAAGGTCATCCAATGAGTTTTACGGCTCCTTGGAACCCACTTCTTCCAAGTCCCAGTCCAACACCCCAGCCAGTATTCCATATGAAGGTTTGAGCATGAAGGTTTGCAATGCATTGAGAAGAAAAGGAAGCAGGGAGTGATAGGGTGTATCACATAATACATAATACATATTCCATACTGGTTCTCTAACAATGGACAATTGTTGCAAACAGAGGTCTTAGATTCACTTCCTAAGATCTCCAGTTAATACATCAGGTGATGGGAATGGTTTTTCCCTACTTGCCCCACCTGAGAAAGCGTACCAGTCAATGAGCTTGCAGTGGTGGATGAGAAATAAGTGTTGTCTCATCTGATATTAGAAGAGCTTGGAAAAGTTACTCTTTTGGACCACAACTCTCAGAATATCCAGCCATCTTGACTGTGTGATTCTGGTGCTGTAATCCAGAAAAGCAGGGTCCCACCCCCGTCTCTTCATACAGTAAGGTGATATCCTGTGAGCTGAAGAAACATCTGGAATTACCTTTGTTCCCAGCCTCCCGTCAGCCCTTGCAAATAGTAACAAGAAGCAGGAGTTAGCCAGTTGGTCAACAGGTACGGTTGAAAGCAGGGCTGGTCCAAGTCATTTTTTCCCTAAAATTCAATACCAGTGCTGGCTCTCTGTGGTCCTTCAAGTGCTGGAGAACGTGAGAAGAAGAGAGTGTTATTTCACTTATGCTCTCTTTGTTCACTTTGCTGAGACATCTGACTGGCCACTTGTCAATTAGATTCCCCAAAATGGTGGACTGTTCCAACAAAATGGCAGATCAGATAGGCCTCTGGTCCCATCCACTGTGGTTCTGGAGATCTAAATATTTAGAGAGTTGCCTTCTAAATATTCCCTTAATCCTGCTCTACTAGCTACGCACCCATTTGTTGGTCATGCTAGTACCAAACAGATGGAGCCCAATATTTAGAGAATAAGGGAGATTAGAGAGATTACTTTTCATATTTAGATATCCTCCGTTCCATTCGCGTTGCCTAATGTGGGACTTCATTTGTTGGCCACACTGGAGTGTGACCAAAATATGGAACCCAGGAACTGGCTTTTTTGCATATTACTGTTACTGCAGCGCCGTTAGGTTATTAGTCAAAAATGAAACATGGAGTCGCCTGCCCCAAGGGAAATGCCCCAGCTACAAGGGGGAAAAAACATATTCAATCAAATAAATAGACCAAGCAGCACATAGAACACAGGGCAATTTTCCAGACTATGCACAGTGCACTTTAATATCCAAGTTCTTGAAGAAGAGGTGGAAAAAAATCATCCAAGATTCCATTTCTGTAAAACAAGAGTTTAATATTCTCCTGAGTGGAAAGAAGGAAAGAACCAGTGATCATAACAGCAGGTAAGATTTGTGTTTCAGACATGGGAAAAGGCTGTTGTTGTTGCTTTGTTGTTGTTGTTTTGTGGTCTTCGAGGTTGCAAACACTGCATGGCTCAGCCATATACCCTCCTCTACTATACCAATGTAAAAGGGGCCATCTGTGCTGATGGAAAGAAGAATCACCTATATTGAGGAAAATGCAGATCCTTTCTATTCCTTCTGGCTTTGCTACACCGAAGACATTTAAGCATCATCTTTGCCATCTTTGCAGCTGTATCACGTTTTTGGCTTAAAGCAAAATCCTACTAATTGTGTTGGTATTGATTTTTATTTTCTTCTTAAAAAGTATGCTATTTAGAATGGAAACTTTTTATAGAGGATCAGTAAGGCAGGCCATGGCAGCTGACTAAATGATTCCTGACTGGATAATAGGGTTGGGGAGATGCTAATGAAAAAATACAAAACAAAACACGATGCCAACTGATGAGCTACTTTGACCCTGTGGTGAAAAGCAAGGAGAGTGAGTGAGTTTGTTCTGACTTGCAGAGATATTGTTACGGGAAGAGGCTGCCACAGTTGCTGACAAGTCACTTTAGGGATGAAAATTATGCAGTCAAGAAAAACGGGGAAAGCTCTTCAGAGCTCAACACAGCTGTATGCATAATACCCGAAAATCAGACATAAAGAAGTGTGTAGTTCCTTGGCGGCCACTAAAAGGTGCTAGAGTCTTCCTCCCCCAGAAAGCCCTCCTCAACTAAATGCATAGATTCATTAAAATTCATACTACAGCCTGGAACAACTCATCACAGTACTGACAAGGAAAACCTCATCCAGCTTTGGGCTGAATCCTATTGGAAGTGCCAGTTAGAGGAGACTGATCAACTGTTGAACAGTGAGCCAACACTTTTGCAAATCCCATTGTCTCAATGGGTCTACTCTTATCGGGTTGACAAATAGGATACAAGCCTTCACTTCCACCAGTAAGGCGATTTCCCTTGCAATTATGAAAAGGGAGATGCCCAGGAACCTCCAGCTCCCAGCACTGATTTGGGGGAGTGGTTCAGGGCTGCAGAGGGAAGGGGGGACTTTCTCTTTCAGCAGTCTCCATTTCACTGGCCAAAGGGCACCACTGAATCTAGTCCCTTCCCTGGACAAAGAGATTTTCCAGCATGGGTTTCATGACTCTTTTTTATTCCTGGGGATGAGGAACCATCTACAGCCTGGTTCAGAAGAATTTTGCATGCCCCTGTCTTTATGTTTTAGGGATTTACCAAGCAGTGGACTCCAGGTTTCTATTTGCTTGTCATATTGCCATAGCAATGGTGCTAGCTTTTTTCAAACAGCAAAGCCTTCAGAGTAAAGTCCAGCACCTCCTTGGGCCATGTTCACTTTTCCTTTGAAAGAACATCACTAGGCAAGGCCTATCCACACTGGCCTGAGGACCAGTGTCATCTAGTGGCTTCCAGACCTAGAATGACTCCACCCACCTAGGCTGGTCTTTGGATCCTTCTGGACAGGAAGGAGAATCAACAGAACTTTCTCTTCCAGTAGAGTCATAAAGTCCACCCGTATGTTCTAATGTTCTTGGTCATTTAAATCTTGGGTCTTAATTTCTAGTTTCTCCTCTGGTTCATTTGCAGTCTGGATTATTTTAGCTTCTTCTATACCTTGTAGCTTGCCTGAGGCTACTGCCCACAGAAAAGTTGCCAGATAAAGTTGGTTACTCTGACTCATCCTCCTCAGTTGGCTTTCATGTCCAGGAAACATTCTTTGCACTTAGCATGCCCCCTTCTGGCTGGAAGCCACTGAAGTCCTCTGTATCCCCAGAGTCAGAGAAAAGGTCTCTCCATTAAACCAAGTCTTCTGCTCCCTTGGAGAATGATCACTTTCTCAAAACTGCCCTTGGAAAACACCCAGGTCTGATGAATCCATCAGCAGAGGAAGATCATTAGTTCAGGGTGGAACTGGAAGCCATGCTGTGTTCTTTGTGTCATCAAAGCAACTCTGTTGTGATTGCATCATGTACAACTATGTCTTGTGTTTCACTTTGCTCAGAACTTGGGACATTAGTTTTAAAAAGCAACAAGTTGCCATGGTAGGCTGGCATCCCATTCGGTAGATACAAGATTGTAAGCTGGACTTAATGATCTCATACTGCTGGGGATTCATGTTGATAGTAATTAACAACAGCACACAACCCCAACAGCCTACCATTTCAGCCTGGCAATGCTTCAACTGAATGGTTTCTAAGGTGCTGGTGACTGGGGCACTTGCAAATGATGACTGGAATTCAGTATGGGACTTACATCTGTGGGAAATAAAATGAAGCAGCTTTGCTTTGTAGAATCATAGAGTTGGAAGAGACCCCAAGGGCCATCCAGCCCAACCTCCTGCGCCATTCAGGAATAGACAATCAAACCACTCCTGACAGAAGCTCATTCAGCCTCTGTTTAAAAACCTCCAAGGAAGGAGACCCAAACACACTCTGAGGCAGTGTATTCCATTGTTGAACTGCTCTTACTCTCAGGAAGTCCTTCCTAATGTTTAGGTGGACTCTCTTTTCCTGAAATTTGAAGCCATTGCTCCATGTCCCAGGCTCCGAAGCAGCAGAAAACAAGTTGGCTCTGTCCTCCATATGACATTCCTTCAAATATTTGAACATGGCTATCACGTCACTTTCTGTTCTTCAGGCTAAACATACCCAACTCCCTAAGAGGCTGCTCGTAGGGCATGGTTTCCAGACTTTTACCATTTCAGTTGCCATCCTTTGAACCCATTCCACCTTGTCAATATCCTTCTTGAATTGTGGTGCCCAGAACTGGGCACAGGACTCCAGGTGGCGTCTAACCAAAGTTCAAGAATACAGAGGTACTATTACTTGTCTGTATTCTGTGAGGGGTTTTCAAACTGTTACTACATGGGAAGTAGCAGAATTTGACTATTGTGCAATTGGACTCTTGTGCTTTGGGACCACCGAACATCAGGTGCTGGTGTTCATCAAACACCTCAGTCCATGATTTGTCTTCTGTTCTCCAGAACATGTAGTCCAAACCTCTTGGTGTTTGTTTGTTTGTTTCCTTATTGCCAAATTTAACATTTCATTACGTGTTGACACCCCTCAAAATCAATGAATCATACAAAACTGGAAGATTAATAAAAATAATAAAAATGGTTTTTTCTAAGTATATACAAATACATTCATAACAGCCTATTCAGTCATTTCTAATATGCAAATCCATACTAATAAATAGATCAATCCATCTGTATTAAGCAGTATATTAAATGTCAGAACCTTTGATAGTAATCCAAATACTACCAGATCTTATTAAATACTTGTCATAATGTATTTCTCATTTGTGAAAATAAAGAAAAAGGACGGATAATATCCTGAAACTTGTCACTTCAGAATATAACAAAATGACACCCATTTATCAATAAAATGTTTCTCAGGCTTCCAGTTTTCCATGCAAGATGTATAAAAAGTTAATTTTGTCATGATCTCACAAATTCAAAAGAAAAGAAAGGGAAAGGCTTATGGGGGTATTTTTTTCCGCTACATGTTTTAAAGATTTTAACCTCAAGGAGTGAAGTAATAAATTTTCTTGATGATTTTTTCCTAATCTATTTAAGATGCCCCATGTTCCACATCATTTTTTAAAAGTAATCTGTTCAGGCCAAAACATGGAGCATTACTTTTAAAAAGTAATTAGTTATAGTTCTAAAGCCCCTCCGCTGAGTAGTTTGTCACCATTATATGCACCATATGTAAAAGTAAGGTTGGGTTCCTGTTGTACCTCTTAGAAGTAACTAGTTAGAGTTCCAAAGACATCCAAGAGTAATAAGCTACCATCATAATTTGTTGTCATTGTGTGCCTTCAAGTCATTTCCAACTTATGGTGACCACCAGCTGAACCTATCATGGGTTTTTCTGTGGCTGAGAGTATGTGACACACCCAAGGTCACCCAGTGGGTTTCCATGTCTCAGCAGGGAAACAAACCATCATCTCCAAGGTTCAATGCTCAAACCACTACATAACACTGGCTTTCTACCATCACAACTAGCAAGGTTGGAATACCTCCGCGCAGCTGTGGTTAGTGCTTAATGTGTGGTG
Source organism: Cyclura pinguis (assembly GCA_030412105.1). Lineage (NCBI taxonomy): Eukaryota > Metazoa > Chordata > Lepidosauria > Squamata > Iguanidae > Cyclura > Cyclura pinguis. The sequence continues at coordinate 4,304,650 of CM059613.1, forward strand.
CTTAATGATAATACCAAGAGTTGCCCTTGTGATGTCAACCAGTGACATCACAAGGGCCAGTCACATGGCATCACTGTGACCTTATGCTTATTGTAACATCTGGAGAGCCACATATTCATTTTAAAAAGACTTAAAAACACCTCTGTGACCTGCTGTACTTTGCCACAAAATATCCATGCCTGAATTCAGATTCATTCCTTCTTCTCTTCCATTTCTGTAGCGTCTCCTAGACTTTAAGGCTGAGTTGAAATCAGACACTGAGTCAACTGTGCTAGCGCTGGTTGTTATAAACTTCTTTCAGAACCCCTGCAAAGCAAGGGAGGGTGAAAAACTGGCATTAAAAACTTGTAAATAAATAAATAGATATAATGCTTCAGTCCCTAGCATCTCTAGATGGCCAGATGATTGCTAGTATTGGCCAAGAGAAACATCTGGTTTGTGGACCCCTTGGTAACCCTTCACCATACAAAGGGACAATTCTAGGTTAGAGGGTCTCAGCTCTTTATTTTTCCTTTGGTAACCATATTCCTTCTGCTTCATCCACGTAATTACTCCTGAAGTAGAATCACTTCCCATTTGCACCTGCTTCACTTCTCCCTGGCTGCGTTCCAAGAGCTCCGTCTGTCTTTATGAGAAACTTTCAGGGCCATAAACTCACCTCATGAAGGAGTTGAGCATTCTGAGTCACCAAAATCCATTTTTCCATCTCACAGGTCACAAAATTTAGTTATTCCCTCCCTCCTTTCAGTCCTAAAAGAAAGGTGCAATCAGAAATGAAGAGGCAATATTAAGACTCTTTTGTGCCTCCTTACAGACTCTTTATCTGATCAGTAGATGTTCTCCAGGGTCTTTCCGGTCACTGCTGGTCCTTTCAACCAGAGAGACCGAGAACTGGAGTTGTAAATGTCTGCCTTTATAGCATGCATTCTACTAAGTGGAAAAATCCCACGATCCCAACTGAAGAAGATTGGGTATTGAAACTTCTGGACATGGGTAAGATGGAGAAACTGACAACTCAGTTAAGAGAGCATTCTCTTATACAATTTAAAACAAAATGAGAGAAGGCTGCTTTGATTATAAGGGTAGACAAGCAGTAAAAGCATTTGAGTCAAAAGGGAAGGTTAGAGTAATTTGCACAGAACAATTTTTAAGATATGTAAAGATACGATACTTATATAGTAATGTATATTTAGACTGCTTTCAATAATAAACACATTAAAGTTTAGAGTTACAAATTCCAACAAAGTACAATACAGAAGTAGTAATCCATTCTCTAGGGGGAAGGAAGTCAATAATCTTTTTCTTAAATTCGTTGTAACTCTTTAGTAGCTTAGATAGTTGTTTGTGTATTACGTTAGTTTAGTTTGTTTAGTGAGTTCTGCTTTTGTGTTATTGTATTGCTTGTGTTATTTTTCTTTCAATATACAGTTTTATATTAAGTACGAGTATATATCAGTCTCCAAAATTAGCAACCCTTTCTTGCTCCATCTTGCCAGGGTGTCGTCTACCACCACACCCCCATTGTTGCAATGTGTTTCAGAGCTGAGCCTGGCTTCCCACCCCACCTTCTGCCCCCTTCCCCCCTCTGTCATTCCGTGACAGACCAGAATCAAATTAAATCCCCATTTACCAGTTTTTATAGCCTATTATTTATAACACTTCAGCTCCAAAGTGCTGTTTTAAAGAGTGCTTAAGCTGCCATTGTCTGGATAGACTTTGCCATAAATGTCTCCGGGTGTGCCGAACATAATGTCCCAATGTCGCAAAGGAAAAGGCGAGAGATTACTCTCAATTATTTCATATAGTCTGTTTTATTGTCTTTTTTTGCAATAAACTGTCATTCCCCTACAACACTTTGAAATCAATAGTTTGCATTAAAAGTAATGAAAAGTAGTTATTAATCCCACTTAGTGCTGATGCTCTTACGCTCACCGAGACGGCCTTGGAGGCTGAGAAAGGGAGTAATTATTCATTTCCAATCAATAGGAACATTGCCAAATGGCCCTGTGAGTATCACCATTATCACCGCCATGTGAGTTAATGATGGCGAAGAACTCTGGTTCAATGGGACATCTTTCCATGAAGACACCTCATGGAGTGCCCTTGTTCCAGCTCCTAGATGATGGATACTGACCCCAAAGTGATCGTAACAGCAACATAGGAAACCAGACTGCCCCCGAAAGAATAATCTCAGACGGAAGCTTTTGCACTATCTTCACTGGAGGTGAGACACAATGAGGGGGAACAGACAAAAGCCACCAATTCACTTACAGAATGTAGTCTGAGATTGTTCACCCTCTGCTGAGAACTGTCTTGAAGAATATTTGCACCGCAAAGTTAGAGCTGTCTGATGCCACTTCAACTGCCAGGGCGATATCCTAAGAAAAACCCTGGGATCTGTAGTTTTGGTGAAGAAATTCCTGCTAAGGATCTCTATTGTTGAGTTTTAGGGGGGGAAAGTAGAACTCTTAACAGACAAGGCAGCTTTCCAAAGAAAAAACTGTAGCATTTTGATACAGTACTGAGAATCATGACTGCCTCCTACAGAATTCAGGGACTTGTCTTTTTGGCAAAACAACTCTCTGCTAAGGAGATGTGCTGCTGCATTTCAGGAGAGTACAGTAGAACTCCTAGCAGAGCATGGGCATTTTCAGATGAAACGATGGTAGCATTTTGATAACCACTGCTTGTTACGACTGCCTTCTGCAGCATCTTGGGATTTGTAGTCTTGGGAAGGAGTTCTGCTGCTGTGTTTCCCAGGAGTATAGTAGAACTCTTAAAGGAGACTCTCTTAAGGCCCCTTTCAAATGAAACAATTGTGGCATTTTGATCCAGCACTGTCTGTCACGATGGCTTCCTATAGAACGTTGGGATTTGTAGTTTTGGCAAGAGAATTCCCTACTAGCAGGCTGAACATCTCTGCTTCCGGAGAGTCCAAAAACTCAGTCAACAAGCATGGTTATCTGTGCCAAATGGATCCCTTAAAGACACCCCCCCCCCCAAAAAAACAAGAATGACAACAGTGGAGCCATTTCTTGTCTTTAAATGTCTTTTAATCAAATTTCCCGAAGTTTAATCGCTGCCCAGCTGGTTGGATGGATTCACTCTGTCTTTGATACAATGTCACTCTAATGAAAAAGAGCACGGTGGCACATTAATTTGGAGGGATGATAAACATCAGGGCTTGCACGTGCTCCTGATGAACAGGCAGAGAGAAAAGCTGCCGTGATACAAGAGGGGACAATCGCTATAGAGGCAGGTTTCCACGGGGAGAGCGGACTGCAACTTCATTATAACAAGGCACAGAGCAAATAATTGTTACGCAGGATCAAAGATCAAGGGAGACTTTGTTTTCATAAATTCTGCCATGTTTGTTGGAAACGTTCTGGGTTAAACACTGCATGAGCTGTGATCACGTAAAATGGATGTGATTTCAAATCTCCGTAGTGGATTTTGAAAGACTTCTTCGGGGAAATGACTGTCATTATACATTTGAATTACTATAAGTGGGGAGACTGCTTATGGGTAAGAGATTGCGCTCTGAATTGGGAAGCCCCTGGTTGGAACTGGGGACATTGTTGTGAAGAGCTGTGAACATTGTTTAGAAGTGCCAACAGTGGGTAACAATTTTGTCGTATCTTCACACTGGTCGTGGGTTACCTCCTTCAAGCTTAGAGCCGAATTTAATTTCAGAGAAGTCTTTAGGGGCTTCCTTAGATTCCTCCCTCACTTCAAATTTTTGCGCTTCTAAAAACTTAGGATTTGCTCACCACAGCATCCTGAATACCCTAAAAGTACCAGATCCTTTCTCATCTTGAAGCTAAGCATGGTCGTCTCTGGTTAGTACTTGGATGGAAGAAGGTGAGGTAAGGTGAGTCTATGAATGGTTTTGCCTCTCGCTCTCAACAGGTGTTACGATGGAGGCAAACGCATGGATGGCTTTGCCTTGCTGTGGAATCAGCAATGGGCTTTCACAGGCTGGCACTTCCATCAGTGCTTCAAGGATACCAATCAAGAGGAAACTGGAAACCAAGGAAGAAATTGTAGACCCAACCAAGCAGGGCTTGTTTCCAAAGGATTGCTATTTAGCTATTGAAGGCTTGCTTATGATGCTCTTGCAAACTAAGGTTCCCAGGTCTCAAGGCACGGACCTTCTTCTCTGGTCCTCAAGGGGAGAGCAACACCTTTAAAAGAGTGTGTGTTTGTGTGTGTGTGCTCCTCATTTGTTAGTACTGGGACTCTTTCACACCATGCAACTAAAGCTATCATTTCTACTTTAACTGACACGACTGCATCCTATGGAATCCTGCAGTCAGGAGTTAGGTGAGGTATTGGGGTGGAACCATAGTTGTTAAGATGGAATCACAATGATATAATTGCATAGTGTGGATGAGCCTTACCTGAGTTGGCCACTAGACTGAGTAATAATCGAAATCTTACTAGGTCATCTTCTGATTTCCGACCACCAAGAGATAGAGTGGGCTGCATAGAAGAACAGCTGAATCTGTTGGCCAGTTTTCCAGTGAAGTAAACACACCACCAATACATTTGCCAGTGAAAGTGTGGTACACAATAAACTTAAGGCACACATTTTTTTAATCTGCACCTGATTTCAATGTGACCTTTCTCCACTTGCTTAGCAGTGCAAATCTGTCTTCATCCAGCTCTTTTGGACAAGTCCATGACACATTCAGAAGGCAAGATTAAGTGTTGCTGGAACTCTTTTATTTTTGGTACTTAGCAGGCACTAAATCTTTCAGTGGCTTCAGACACTTTCCTCAAACTGTATCTGACATCGCGAAGTCAGAGGGGAAAGAATTGATCTCATTCCCCAAGGTATCCAGCACCCACCTTGCATGACAGAAACCAGGTCACTCTAATTTGGGTGCGTAAATATGGATTTTTAGCAGCGTACCTTGCAGGCAACCTGCTGGTCTGGCTTTGTTGGCAGAGCCAGGAATAGAATGCCGATCAATAGGCCCTTTTTTTGTCTTATCCTCAAGACTAAGGGACCAAGAAAGAGCTAAGTGGGGCAGATGAGCAAGTCCGCAGCAGGGAAAGAGGTAGGCGCCTCAAAAGTTTGGAGAGGTTCATTTGGCAAATTTCGTTGACTGAAACTGCCTGAGATGCTCCATCACAGTCTACTTTGCTATGGAAAGTTATGAATCCATAACTATGTTGCTGAAATGCAATGAAAACCTGCTAGGGAACTGCAAAGATGCACATCTGGATACTTGCAAGAGTGCTCCAACGTATGTTGGGCACTTCAAATATTCATCGGTCACTTCGGATGGGCATTGGGCACTTCTGATGCACATTGGACCTTCCCATGGTATTCAACCACTTCCTAACAAGTGTCGAGATACACATTGGGGGATGTAATGGTGTAATGCCCCTTCACCCAAGAGTAAGGATAGAAATGAATTTGGACTGCGCTGAGATTCTTGCCCAAATGATAATTTCACATTTCCCAAGGCTCACTGTGAGACTAAATGCATCTTTCCCCAGAAATCTGCACCTCAGTGAGGAGCGTGGAACATTGTGGAGAAATAATATGCACACATAATAATACCTACCTTTTCTTTGTTTTGAAAAATAGGAATAGCTAAAATTAGGCATAATTGCAATATAGAACAACAGGCGCTCTCACAAAAATTACCTCAAGATGAGACCGTTGCATCATATTCATCAAAGCAATGACAAACAGCAACAGGGAAACTTTTCCAGCTCACTTCAGAAAGCACTTGAGGTTTTTGTTGCCACAGTTGTTATGAGCCATTTCAGAGAATTCTTAATTTTTTAAAAAAAAATCATTGGTAAACAACTGCATGGGAGAAGAAGGCTCCATTTTCCCCCAGTCATCCTCCAGTGGGACGCACCCACCCAGAGCTAGCCCAAAAATACCTCAGTTTTCTTCTGTGTCCCTTCTCCATATGGCAGCAAGAAGTAACATCCTGTCGTATCCTTTCATTTTTTTGAGAGGGACGGTGGAGGAAAATGGAGGCATTTGTAGTAATTCTCTCTTAGATCAGAACTTCTGGTAAATTTTATGTTTGTATTCCATGTTTTGATCCAGTGTTCCAATTGAAATGTGTGTCCAAGGTTTTCTGCCCAGTCAATCATATGCTTTTTATAGTTTCTGATTCCATGTCTATTTTTAATATAAATTTATGAAGCTTGGTAATCACAGGATTGTCTCCTGAAACTATAATTAGATCAAATTCTGTTTTATTTTTTTTCTAATCCTTTGGAAACGAGATCAGTTTTAAAACTTGTTGATAATTGTATATATTAGCCATGGAACTTCTAACATGAATGGATGCATTTGGAGGCATGGAGTGTTTGGTAGTGAAAGCCAATGTTGCATGGTGACTTGAGTGCTGGACAAAAACATTGGGAAGCCAGGACTCAAATCCCTGTTCAGCCACATAAACCCACTGAGTGACTTCAGGCATGTCATACTATCTCAGCCTCAGAGGAAGGCAATGGACAGCCATTTCTGAAAAAAATCATTAGGAAAACCCCATGACAGGTTCACCACAGAGACACCATAAGTTGGAAACAATTTGAAGACACCCAACAGCATCTGAGTTCTAGAGTTCTTTGGGACGTGGGGGATATTTTGACATGTTTTCATGAAACTGAGAGGCTTTTTGTGTGAGAGGGGAATTGCCAAAAAAATCATGCTGATTTTTACAGGGCTTTGGAGATTGGTTTAGTGGCTTCAGATGCCAGAAAAGTAGGGTCCAAGGGGTGCATGAAGACCACATTCCACATTTGAGGTGCAGAACAGTCGTCCTTCATTCCAAGAAAACTGAGTTGTGCTTAAGTTTTTCCCCCCGACTCGGCTTCTGCTGGATTTGTCTCCATTCCAGAGAAATAAAATATGTGCAATATCATGGAGACACTTTTAAAGTCTGAATGACACACATATAGAACTAAACGATGCACACAAATACATTCCAGTTAACATGGAGAATGAGTTCAGAAATGCTTACTGTTAGCAAAAGTGTATCAATAAATGGGCACATTAGAGCAAATGCTTACAAATTTCTGTGCAGAAATATTTTGTTTTAAACAAAAAGGAAGCTTCGCAACTTGTTATGAACGAAGAATAGAATGGAAATGAAGGTGGGATCTAGAGGAAAGCAACGAAACTGACACCCAAAGTTTTCCACATTGCTACTCAAGTCTTCTCCCCTCCCGCGTTCAGATATGGAGAACAAAGAGGGTGTTATAGGATCAGAAACTTTAAAGCACAAATTTCCCCAGCTCAGAACTGAGGGGCTAACAAGCAGGGATGGAAAGAATATTAGAAAATATTAAACACCTCAGACATCAGGAAAGCACAATGAGAAGAATCCTGGATTAATGAGCATCTTTGCAGTTTGGGATTTACCACGTACAAAGTTCTCATATGGGTGTTTTGCAAAGAAAACACAATTTTCTGCCCCCACCCAATAATGCTGTCTCCTGCACAGAACATCTTGTTGCAAAACAACCAGGTGCAAATTTTGCACAGAATAAGTCCTGAACTCACAGAAAAGGGAAAAAAAATGCTACAATTATCCACTGTTTCCTTCAAGAATGAAATTAGTGAAGGACTACATCCCTACTAAGTTTGCAAATAATTTGATCATGCTAGCAAGCCAAGTGCAAGATTTTCACGCAGCCAGGTTGGAAATTCCTCCATCTTATTCCTAGAAACGGCTCTCATAAGTCCACATAGAGGCCTCTGTCCCTTCGTTGTTGAAATTATCATGACCCTAATAGCAGCAATGGATAAGCTTACACTGTATTCTGGTATAAAGGCCTACTGAAGATGTACCTGTTTGCATGCACCTTTGCTAGGAGGTTGATAACTGCTCTTTTCTATGTTATTGCCGGAATAGTTTTTTCTGAGTGTTTATCATCTCCTCGAATTGGTTTAAAACGATTTTATACTGCTTTTATGCCCTATTATAGGTGTGTTTTGATGTAAACTACTGCAACGTTTTATTATATCAAGCAGTTTACAAATACGATGAAACAATATTTTAGCTTATAAACCATCGACTAAGAAGTTGGAAGTCAAACCAACCTTAGTGCTGTAATGCTGCGTAGTTTTAGATGTTTAGGGTTTAGCATAGCAGGTTTAATTTAGTCTTACTAAACCGTGCAATTTTGAATTATGTCTTTTTCTTTTCTGGGTCATTTGGACCCGAGTTGTATGGAACTTTATGGTTCCTAAGCCTCATTGCAAATAAAATAAGATAATCTCTAGTCATTGGGAGTATTAAGGGGGTGCAGTTTCCATGCAGGACCAAGTCCTTAAAAAGTCTGTTTTAAGACTGTGTGTCACTGGATGAGCCAAGGAGAAAGGAAAGAGGGTTGCTTTCCTGCTCATTGGGATTTCAGTGTGGTGGCCAGGTCTTTACCAGGTATAATAGCCAAGTACGCATGGATGGGAAAAAGACACGAGCTGTAGCAACAGGGAAGAAGATATGGCTTTCTCTACAGACGGCAGACCTCTAATCGGGTGGCGACGTTATCTGAAATTAAAATCAAACCTGGCATAGGGACAGTGGCAGGAATGAATTACACTCAACTGCTGCCGGAGAATCCCTGGCTAATTTTCTGCTTTATTCAGTCGAGGAGGGGTTTAGAAGGGAAAAGGAGATGGGGATTTTTTCCCCTATGCCTTTCCCTCACCCTTCTCTAGTATCAGGTATTCTGAGGTGAAATGAGATGAGCTCCAAAGCATTAGGTAAGAACATGAAGGAACTGGGTGTGAACAGATTACATCAGAGCTTTCCAAACTTTCATGTTGGTGACACACTATTTCCAACGTGCATCATTTTGCGACACAGTAATTCAGCTTTACTAGCAAACCAGAGGTACCCAGAGGTGCATCTAGGGTGGAAAAAGACTGCCACCCCCAATCCTGGCCTGCTGCCCTTGCCCTCACCAGGAAAGGCCCCAGCGAGAGTGATGGCAGTGGGCCAGGCTCAGCAGGATCCTTCTCGGTTGGGGAGGCGACAAGCCAACACACAACAGGTGACACATCATTTGCAAAGCCCTGGATTGCGTCCTTCCAGCATCTGAAGTTTTCAACTTTGCATTCAAAAGGAGAAAGCCATGAAGCCCTATGAGGAGCAGCTTAGGGAGTTGGTGATGTTTAGTCTGCAGAAAAGAAGGTTAAGAGTCATGGACATCTTGGTCTATGAGAATGCCCAATCCTCAGTCATACTAGAAGGATACTGCTAGAGCTTATGTGAACACAACCATGAACAAAGAGAGTACAGGACCCACAGCTTGCAAACAGTGATCAAAGGAACAATTCTATACAGGACAGTGTTGTTCTTATGTGCCTCAGCTCTGATTTGTCAACACTCAGTCCTAGGTTTCTAGCAAGATTTGTCCAGAGGAGGTTTGTCAATGCCTTCTTCTTATACTGGGAGAGTATGAATTGCCCGAGGTCACTCAGTGGGTTTCCATGCTGAGCAGAGATTCAAACCCTGGTCCTCCAGAGTCCTCTCCCAATGCTCCCAAAACACTATATCACACTGTCTCTGTAAGGAAGATAGATGGGTTAAAACTGTGGGGGAAGAATTGCCAAGAGTCTCAAAAGCTTAAAAAATTCCTTTCAGACATGAAATTGTAAATATTTCTTCTTACATGGCTGCCAATAGATTCTTTCAAAAAGCTTGATGCAAGCAAGTTTAACATTGCATGCCTGTATTTTGTGCATTCACACCCACAGCGGGAAAGAGGCTTAGAAATGCTTTTTTTAGCAAAATGTGTGAAATCTTGCTAAGTGAGCCCAGATGACTTGGCAAATGCAGTGGTGGGACGGGATGAAGAATTTGCACAGAACTCTGCAGAACAGGACCTCTGCTGTAGCTGTGTGAGCACAGCAGAAGTTTTCAGACTGGGGTACATGATCCCCAAGGGCTCGGTGAGCTCTGTTCAGGTGACCTACAGCAGTTGTGGTGGAACAGTTGAGAAGATCTGTCTGAAATGAGTTTGAAAAGCTTAACTGTCAGCAGCTCAGACAGGGATTTCAGATTGGAGTTATCTCCATACCCACCTGGAGAATGTACCTGGAGGATCTAGCATGCAAAGTATGGGTTCTGCCATCAAACTGTGGCCCATGTCATTCTTTTGAGCTCTACCTCTTAGTTGTGGGTCTCCTCCTTCCCACTCTCCTCCACCCAGACTCTTTTGCTCTCTAATTCCTGTCACCAGCAAGGGAGGGGGAGAATAGTGGAGGAACCATAGCTCCGCTAAAGCAAACAAACAAAAAAAATGGTGACAGCAGGACTGTCTGCAACACAATTCAATTTCAGTGCCATTCCAGCCAATAATGGAACGACTCTAAACAGAACATAATGAGTAATTCACAGCGTAATGCAATCCTAATTACAATGGAGAAGGGAGTTGAGATGGGTTTTGGAACAGGTTCCATTGCGCTGGATTGGCTGAGGTCACAAAACAGGACGTCCATGTTTGAGTGTCACATAAATCAATTTCTAGCATGCACACACTATTTTTAAATTGAAAAGAAGACAGAAGCTGCTTTCTTCAATCAAGCAGTCTCAGCAACAAAGGACATAAGACTAGCATTATGCACCAGCTCATTAGGTAAGTTTATTTAACTAAGTATACTTTGCTAAGCAGCAACCTTCAATAAAGAAGTGTTACCTGGCTCTGTTGTTGCTCTCCTGTGCTTTCAAGTCATTTCCAAGTAATAGTGACTGGGTGACCTTTGACCCATCACACACTCTCAGCCCCAGAAAACCCCATGATAGGTTTGCCTTAGGGCCACTGTAAGTTGGAAGGCACATAAGCATAATGACAACAAGACCACGATTGCCAAAATTGCCCAGCCAGCATGGGAGCTGCAGTGCCTCCAAAACACTAGCTTTGCAAAGCTCTGAGGTAAGGTAAACAGACAGAAGAATATGGAATTGTTTCAGTTAGTTCTAGAGTTAGTTCAAAGTTGTATTAATATAAGGCAGGAAACCTTGGGGGCTTTGCATCATAGCTAGGCTTCCGAAGAGCTATCCCATGTGTGCAGAAGAGCAGCTTGGTTGCACGCCTATATTTCTGTCCATCACAGTCACCTCCCTTGAGAATCAAGCCATGGGCGTCCTGCCACTCCCATCGCCCCCAAAGCCCCCTCAGATTTCTTCAACTGTCAGCCCCTGTGCAAGCTTCCCCGTTAATCTCTGCCTTCATTTTTCTAGCCCCACCAAAAAAGAGTGGGGGGAAAAATGGCAATAACCTTGGGAGATGGATGACCTTGAGAGATTGCAAACATATTGCCTGTCATCCCTTCCCGAGCTGCCTCTGGTCCACAGCTCCTCTGTGTGTTTGCTTGGCTAAATGCAGGCCCTGGGAATGCTGCAGAGAAATATGACTCATTACGAGGCACATAAGAGAACGGGGTTACGATTCGAGGAGAGGCAGGGTATAATATCAGCACAATGACTCAACAAGGCCTCCAATTTCATTCTTGGCTCTCCTCTCCCTCCCTCCTTTTTCTTTCTTGTTTTTTTTTTCTTTTCCCTTTTTTTGTGCATTTCTTGGAGATTTAAAAGGTCGCCAGGAGCTAATGAACCTCGGATAGCAAAGCTGTCTCCTGTTTGTTTGTCATTTTGAGTTTTTCTGCTTGATTAGAATCCAGCCTGGCGGGAAGGTATGAAATAACAAGCGCCTGGGAGTTAGAGAGGTCACATTTCGTTCCCTGGAAAATGCTGAATTGACTTTTACGAGAGGCTTGGGGGGGGGGGGCCGGTTTGTCCAGAATGCTAAACACGGATGTGGAGGGGAACAGAAAGACAGTTCAAGAAATGAACATGGTTTTCCCCTATGTTCTCCCTTTCAAGACATTTTCTTTTCCCACCTCTTCAATTTTTTAATTGCTGGACTTTTCTTCTTCCTCATTTCAGTGAATCAATCTGTCTTTCATTCCCACCCCCCACCCCCAGTAACAAAACTCTCCAACTTTGTCACCTGAACCAAAGTAAACGGTGCCAGAGAATTCTATTACGTTGTGTTTGCGAGGGACGGTGAATCCACTCTCAGTTATACAGCTGCACCTCCCACAGTTGTTTTGTGTCATACGGGAGCCATCCAAAAGGAGGATCCTATCCTCAACAGAAGAGGAACAGCCATAAAACCAAGAGTAGATTTATAGGCCACCTGTGGCTACGGAGGTCTTTTGGCTCTGTGAAGTTTATTCATTACAGAGAACTCAGTTTTGATCTTCAAGCCCTCATTTGCACACAGAAGCGCACACACACACACACACCAGGTTGAAATTGTCATCCATCCATACACATACTCCTTTAGAACTAGATCAAATGGGCACAAATTACAGGAGGGAGACAGGTTTCATCTGAAGATTAGGAGAAACTATCCTAAAAGGCAAGAGCCAGCATGGTTGGAGCATTGGAATGTGACCCTGAAGACCAGGATTCGATTCCCTGCTCAGCCATGGAATCCCACTGGGTGACCTTGGGCATATCACACACTCTCAACCCCAGAAAACCCTGTGAAAGTTTCACCTTAGGGTTGACGTAAGTTGAAGGCAACAAGATCCTAAAAGGGTGCATTCTGAGCCTCCCATGGGACAGAATTCCATAGGTTAGGAGCAGGCAGCAACAAGGCTCTATCTCAGATCTTTACCTTACTCTATGGAGATGGTGGGACAGCAATAAAGCTCTTGTTCCAGAATTGTTAAGACATGGGAGGGTTAACACTTAGCCCACCTCAAGCATCAAATGAAGATTCAGCCGAGGGTAGAATACGCTGCTTCAGAGTGTGGTGGAATCTCCCTCTTTGGAAGTTTTTAAACAGAGGCTGGGTTGCTTTGGTCAAACTCCACCTGGAAAACTGTGTCCAGTTCTGGGCACCACAGTTCAGGAAGGATAGCGACAAGATGGAACATGTCTAGATGAGACAACCAAAATGGCAGAAGGCCTGGAAACCACGCCCTATGAGGAGCAGCTTAGGGAGCTGGGTATGTTTAGCCTGATGAAAGAAGGTTAAGAGGAGACATGATAGCCATGTTTAAATATATGAAGGGATGCCACGTTGAAGATGGAGCAAGCTTGTTTTCAGAGACTGGGACATGGAGCAATAGCTTCAAACTATAGGGAAAGAGATTTCACCTAAGATTAGGAAGAACTTTCTGGTAGTAAGAGCAGTTTGACAATGGAATATTTTGCAGAAAATGGATGGGCCTTGGGGTATCTTCCAGTTCTATGATTCTATGATTCTGCATGTATTCTATAGCTGTGATCATTAGAGAATCATATTTGTAAATTTGCATGGAAAGCCAAAACCAAATTAAAGTGAGTCACACTTTCATGCTTTCAGACGGTTTTTCTTCTGCTCGTAAATCCAAATCTGTCCACATTCCATCACGCACTGCTAAGGTTTTGCAAGGTCCATAGGTCTGACTTAGCCAGCAGCTCAGGTTTGGCGAAGAGTTTCTTAATTAATGTCAAATGAGCCAGGGTTATTACAGTAGTTCAGGCACTGCATACCATAATTATCTTGCTGTGGAGCTGCATTTGATTTCTGCATGTGAGCCCAGCTGTTGCAAAAACTTACCTTAATTGCCTGCAAAGGCTTCTTTGTTTTTGTTTCCCAGAAATTAAATGAAGGTGAAACTGACCGGAACGTTACAAAGCCCAAAGACCAGCATGAATGCTGGAAACAGTTGGAAAGGAATACTTTCTGCAAATTAAACTTTTAGCTCAGCATGTTTGGTCAGATTTAAGCCAGTGGGACTTAGTTCCAAATAGGTGTTCTATACAATTACGGCTTTAAGCATGTTACTTTCAGAGAAGATCTCTTCTGTGGCTCTATAGCTTGTCTTATTACTGCCTAAACATTACCTTCCTTCTAGTTAATGGTCCACCTTGTGAGATTTGAGATATTCTCCATCACTTTTTGGAAGAAGCATTCATCTCCCAATCCAGCCATTTTTTTTTTTTTTTGCATGGAAAGGAAGCTGGAGTTACTTTATTCTTTGCCTCAGGCAGCCAAATGTCTTGGGACAGCCCTGTTCCCTGGTGCTGGGAAAAGGAATGCCTGAATCATCTTGAATTGGTGCATCAAGGGTATATAGCTACCCAAGAGAGGAGGGTCAAGATGTTTGACATGGTAATATCAGCATACATGGAAATAAATGTTAGCTTCATTAGTTTCTTTCATGGTCATGGAAGGAACTGGCAAAACCAGCTGTCTTTGTCTATGAAAACCCTATGAAATTCATGGGGTTACCATAGATCAACAGGCACCCTGGAGGCGCATTGGCTCACAACGGATTTGCAGCGCTGGTTGTATGCTGGGCAGAGCTGGATTCTCCAATCCTAACAATGTATACCTGTGTCCTCACCATACGCCATTTGCTACACTTGGGCCCTGAATTGCCCTATAACCCAGTCCTGGATTGCTGCCATTGAGGGCAAGAGCATTTGGAGCTTTACAACCACCACCAATTACATAGCTCCTCAGCAACAGTGCTGAAGCTCGCCATGAAGGTTGTGGTATACAATTGCACCCACAAGGGCCGATTTAAGGCAGACAGGTTGCAATTACCCAAATTACAATTTAGCCAGGGCATAAATCTTTCAGTAGTAATAACAACACTTAGCAGAACCACATAGCTTTCCCATGTTCAACGCTGAGGCAGGAATGTGTATGTCAGAATAACAAGGAAGAAAATGGCAGGAAATGCTTTGGCTGGGGAAAATTATTAACGTCAAAAAGGTTGCTCCAGCTGTGAGCACCTCTGGATCCAATTTGCAAAAGTGGTGTAGAAACCTCTACTAAGAACTAGTTTTCTTTGACTAGCCTTTCTTCTACGAACCTGTTATTCTAAGTATGAATTTCCAGATGGCTAGGGGAGAAATACATGAATGATTGCAGTATCAGCTTGCCAGTTTTGAGAGTCTTATGGAGGACTCTGCTAGGTAGGTGTGAACTGTACCATGGCATCCCCATTTCCTCCAGTTCTGGAAACAATGTGGATATTAAATATTCCCTTCCTCACAAAAGGAACAATCTTGAAAGGAATTTTCAGGGCTACAGCTTGGAGAATCTCTGAAGGTAGTAAAATAGGTGGGAAATCTTGGAGCCTCAATCTGCCCCATGGGGGTCCCCATAGGACAACACCCCCTTCCCCAAGATATCATCATGTGGTGGTTTCCCACCTTTTGTGTTCTTCTTTCCCCTCTCATTCCAACATGTTGAAATATTTCTTCTAAAGCTTGGTTATTAGGGTAAGAGTTCTAATCTAAAAAGGGCTGATTTATGACCTAACCATTAGACCAGCAGTTCCCAGACTTTGGTCCTCCAGGTATTTTGGACTTCAGCTCCCAGAAGCCCTAGCTGGCTTGGCCAACAGTCAGGGATTCTGGGAGCTGAAGTCCAAAACACCTGGAGGATCAAAGTTTGGGAATGACTGCACTAGGCTAAACCTAGGATTTGAGGGAGCTTTCTGCAGGTGCTGAGCCTACCTCCCAAATAGGTTCAGGACCTTGAACAGTTCCTTTAAAGCTATTCAAAAACTGAAATGGATTCATCACCCTACTGACATGGAAGCCACCACCCACCACTGAGAAGTAGTGCGATTCAGGAGGTCCACAAGCCACATGTGACCTTTAGGATACATCCACAAACCTCCCGAAAAAATATTTGAGCCACTCTGCCAAAAAAATGCCCGTTGAAGCAAGTGTTTCATATGCCTTAAATGAATAGATGAATATAAGAAAGTATCACTTCCGGCCTGTCAAAATGGCAGCCTTAATGAGGTGCTTTCCCCCTCCTGGAGCTCTGCAGGAGCCCAAAATGGTGGCATGTGGCCCTCTAGAATACAGAGTTTGGTAAAGGGAACAGAGATTCATATTAGCACTCTATATATAAGTATGAATGATCAGGAATACAGTTACAGGGCGGCAAAATGAAGACATTGCTCCCCTCAAATAATATTCTGCCCTCCCAATGAAATTGTCCTTCAGCTCCTAAATTTCTCACACTTCAGAGAGTGAGACACTCGAAATCATTTACATTTCAAACTCTTTCGTTTGCTGCGCTCTCATTCTCTTGTTCCATTAGACTGTTCCTCCCCTTTGGTTGCCTAAGCTCTATTTCTAAAAGATCAACTGAAGTGTTAACTTACAGCCATGTTGGAAATCTGAGGATGGAAGGAAAATTTCATGCAAGGGGATAGAATTCTTACTGGGGGCCAACACTCTCGTTTTGCCCTCCTCCTGTAGCTGCATGCCTGATGACGCTCACATATTGCCCCTGGTGGCTTATCTAAACCTCTCTGGAGGATAAGATGCCATTGAATGAACTTATGGATGGAGAGATCATAATAATCAGCATTGGAGAAACAGAACCTCACTTGCAAACTGCAACAGATGGACAGAGGAGAAAAGAGAGAGAGAGAGATCCATCCATCTTTACATACAGACTGCATTTTCTGCTCTTGACATCCCGTGAAAAGCAACCATGCCCAACACTACCTATTACCCTCCATCACTACACTGAATGGAGTCAGTTCTGTTTAATCGCTTGTGTTGGAAGAATGAGAGGAAAAAGGTAGGAGGGAGGGAGAGGTGATAAAGCCCCTGAGATCTCTGGAGCTTGAATAAGCTTCCCGGGCACAATTAAATGGAACAGGAAGTTCAAATTTACCCTGCAGCAGGGATTCCAATGGGGGAGAAGCATTCTGAACTTACAACGCCTAAGCTTCCCTTCTCTCTTGCTCAGTGCTAGAAGGAAAAGACCAAATCATTTGGTGCTTTTTTCTAACATACTTTTTTTAAAAGCCCCCTCTCTCCCAAACCACCACTATCTGAACTTTAATGGCTTTGTTTCACATAGCTGCAGGCGGCGGTTCATATGCATTCCAAACAGCACTTTGAAAGCAAATGTACCATTCTGGAAGCGATTCCCCCTGAAATGCAATGACTTTCATCTGCTTTCTCCCAATACTGCATCCTCACAGGACCCGGAGAACTCATTGCTCTGTGAAGGTGGGGAGGTTCACACATGCAGGCGAGAGAAGATGGGGCAGTGAGAGCTATGAGGGGGATCAATCACAGCTACACTCTCACTTCCCCTGCTACAACAGACGTCATGGGAGACCCTGGGAAGCAAGGGTTATGAATGGCCCCGGGATGGAAAGCGATTCAGAAGGATGAATTGCAAAGATGTCTGGTCTTTTTTCCCAAGCATTACATGCTCAGGACGGAAAGAACACTCACTGTTATTCATTTCCTGGCCCAAGAAAAGCACTTAGGAAGCATAACACAGAGGTGAGAATGCTGAGTAGTTTTCACCTAGCATTGGCACATCCAAAATTGTTTGGGGACATTGTTCTGCACAGAAACACACACGGGGTTATGCAAAAATTGCAATTTTTGTGTGCAACACAGCACTCTTAATTTCTGCATTCCCCCTCCATGTGTTTCTGGAAAGGGTGGTGGCTTTTTTCACACAAAATTGTATATTTTTGCATGAAAAACACATTTTGTGCAAAACCCAGTTTCCAGAGACACAGCCTTTCATATAATCACCACCACCTCAAATCTGCTCTCCAAAATGAATGTTTCTGGGATCTTTTTTCACATCCAAATCCTGTTTTTCTCTATAAACCAACATAGTTTTCATTTAAGAAAAAAAACTTGTGAAAAATGGATGTTTTGGTAACTCCCACATTGGTGGATCTGCTCCAGGGCTTAATTTGAACCTTCAATGAGCCATTTAAGATTTATGATGTTAGAATTCAGTACCTTGGAGAGCTCATTGGAGGTTCAGACTCAAACCCAGAGCTGTCACTGACATGGAAGCTATCAGCCAACACTGGCGTCATCTCCAGTATTAGAGGCAATGGCTATTGGAGAGAACAAAATTGGGGGTGGTGGTGGTGGTATAGTGGTCTGCTAGTCTCTTGCTGAGTTTCCACTATCTACTGATTAAAATATTTTTATCTTGCCCTTTTATTTTGACATTTCAGGGCAACAGACAGATGGAACACTGTCAGCAATTTAAACAATTGCAGATTAAAATCAATGAATGATTTAAACAGGAGAAAAACATACTAAACAACTTTTTTAAAAAGTTAAAACATCTTTAAAAGAATGTTAAGAGCCTCTACATGCTTAGAAGTATATTAGGCTCCAAGGGCTTTAATAAAAAGTCATGCCTTGATCTGACACCGAAAAAGGAAAACAAGGTTGGCACCAGTCGGGCCTTCGAAAGAAAGGCATCCCACAAGTCAGAAGCCACAGCAAAGAAGGTTCTCCCCTGTGTCTTTCCCTATCATATTGCCCCCATCATATTGCCTCTCCAGAAGATCTCAATCCTCTGGCAAGTATATATAGGTAAAGGTACTTCTTCAGTGAAAGCAAGTGTGGAGTAGAGGTTTGAGTGTTGCACTAGGACTCTGGAGACCAAAATTTGAACCCCTGCTCCATCATGGAAACAACACTAGGCAACTTTGGAAATTCCAACATTCTCAGCCCAAAGGGAAGGCAAAGAAAGAAAATCTTGCCAGGAAAACCCTAGAAGATGCATGTATAAATTGGAATTGACTTGATCGCACATAGCAACAGATTGATATGATATGATATGATATGATATGATATGATATGATATGATATGATATGATATGGGTCACATCCCAGGAGAAAGGTGGTGTCCTGTGCTGGCAGCCAGCCAAGGCTGACAGCTGTCTAATTTGCCTGTTATCAGTAACTGGTGAGCAACGTTTGCTTTAGCTTGCTAGCAAATTACCAGTTGTAGTTACACAATCTGAGTTCCCAGCAAATCCAAAGAGACAGTCCAATGGCAAAATCTGTAGATGAGATGAAGGTCAAGGATTCTAGGAGCACAAGCAAGGAATCTGAATTTAAGCTGGGCTGTTTCCACTGATCCCAATGGTTGGCTGGAACAGCTTCCTCCCATTCTGATCTCTGTTTATATAGACTCAGAGCCTTCCATAGCTGTTGGCCTAATTAATGACTCATTATTATATAAATGCTCCAAGACTCCTGGGCTCTCCCTTTTCCACCTACACTGGCCACTGTAAGTATTGTCCCTCTCATGTCTCTGTGTTGTAGCTATTGGGAAGGGCCCCACTTGGGTCCTGGGACAGGAACATGAAAACTCCTTTGATAGGCAACTGATGGTTCATTGCGTGAAGAGAACAACTGGACTAGATGGGCCTTTGGCCAGACCCAACTTAGCTCCTCTAGGGTTCTGAAAGCATGTGGCTGAAGAAACAAATCTATCAGTTTGGGACTAGTTTTTCTTTTTAAGTAGCTCCTTCTGCCATGAACGTGGAGAAAATGCAAACCTTTGGGGCAACGCTTACCGAAAGTGAAGTGAAATTAAATTCTCACCCCAAGTTCCAGGAACTTTGCCAAGATCCCAGGCAGATACCTTCATCACAGAATGGAAGGACGGGATTGTGGGGGATATCGTTTAGAGAGAACATAGCTTGTCAGCCGCTAAGGACGAGCTGAAAGAGAATGCATGAACAGCAGGTGGAAAGGAGAGCATGGGGAAGGATGGCCAGTCAAAATAGCCAGTCCTTTGAGGGGGGCAAGACTTCAGTTGCATAAACATAATGGCCCCGTGGTGTTGCCCTGGCAACCGTAGCCTCCAAGATGAGGCAATCAAATTTAGGGAAGAATGAGATGAGAAATGACAGAGAGACCAGGGAACCAGGAGCATACTCAGCCGGCCACAAAATGGACCCAGGCTGCGAGACATTATTCCAAGCAATTACACTAAACATCATCTTCCATTTTGCCAGCTAATTACAGAATGTTGTTCTGGAGTCCACGGCCTGTCCGCTCTAGCTACCCTCCCCCCACACCCTGCTTTGTCAAGGTCTCTGAAATGACACTCTCATTAACCTGGCTGTGTTTGATATTTTCCTACACTTCCAGTTGGCATAAAACCGAGCCGGACTGAGCTGGCCCTTTTTTAGACCCAGCAACAACATCTTCCACTGGTTATTCTCCTGCTCCTCATTTAATGTGCGGAAAAAGTGGATTTAATGCTATGGGGAAAGTGAGTCTCTTTGACCTGGAGGGTCTTCCCTTACTTAAAAAAAAAAATTACAGAGTGCTGGGTGGGGCAACCAAAGATGTCCTATTCTGCCCATGTTCATGATGTGCTACTCTACACATGCTGTTCATGTCATCTTCATTCAGGCTGAATTCTAGCATTGGAAACAAGTCTCAAAGTTAGGACTCGACATGTCTAAGTTAAGCCTTGGCTGTTTCAAATTAAGCCTTGACAATTTCTTTACATTGGCAAAGGTTATGAGTGTAATAGCTACATTGTAAATTAAGCCTTTGCTGCTACATTAGCTTGCAGCATGAATGAAATAGCCTCATTTCACATTAAATCTTCCCTGCTACATTAGTGTACAATATGGGTGCAATAGTCATTTTGTGGATTAAGCCTTCCTTGGTACATTAGCTTGTGATATGAACGCAATAGCCACTTGGCAAATTAAACCTCCCCTGCTACGTTAGCTTACAATATGAGTGCAATAGACACGTTTCAAGTTAACCCTAGCCTTTTCTTTTTCTCTGTCTCTGTCAGCATACAATATGAATGAAATAGTCACGTTAAGCCTTTCCTGCAATATCAGCATGCACCAGGAGTGCAATAGCTATGCTTCAAATTAAGCCTTACCTGATTTCCTCCCTAGCAAAATAAATGCTGCCTGTTATCTTAACATACCATATGCCTTAAATATTGACACGTCAAATGAACATATACAGATGAAATGAAGATGAAGAAAGAAGATGAATGAAGATGAATGAAGAGGAAGAGGAGGAGGAAACAGATGAAGACGAAGGAAAACAGATGAAAATGAAGAAAGAAGGATATGGATGAGAAGGAGGGGGAGGAGAAAATGTTAATTTGGCACTAAGATATCTGAATATTTGGCACCAAGATGTCTGAATGCTGAATACCAGATTTCAAAGCCAGATTTCTTAAGTCTAAAGCCCTGGGCCTGGATAGAAAGTTGTGCCTATTTGAATTTCTCCCACATGAAAGAAAGAAAGAAAGAAAGAAAGAAAGAAAGAAAGAAAGAAAGAAAGAAAGAAAGAAAGAAAGTTGCAAATTATTTCTATTTTGAATATGAAAAACTCAAATTTTGGCAAATTCTTATTAAAAAATGAACTACAATGAAATTCTTACCCACCCCAACAGCCACAAATGGCTGAAAATACAGACAAAGTCAGAGAATGGGCATTTTATCTAGAGGGTATTACTACTTTTTGGAACTTAGCAGAGGAAAAGAAATCTCAGGCAATTCTACAGATAAGCTCAAATCCACTCAGCTGAAAGAGTCAAGCGGGATCAGGAGTTCTGCTGGCCACTCCTAAGAAAGCAATGAACCCTTAACTGCTCCAGCCAGAAGATTTGGAATGGGCTTTTACTTCTATCTCCATCATTTTTGATTGTGTGACAATCCTTTATCCCAGGCCATGGGTGCTAATCCCGTTGCCTCCTGCAGCTTCTGAATCATTTTTTCTTTCATCTTTTTCTGCATTGCACAGACCTCTCCTTCTCTCTGTGTGTCAGATTCAAAGGCTAGCTCTCTTGCCACCCACAACCGAGGGAACATCTTGCAGCAAATGAACTGGCCAGGGTGTCTTCAAGACTAGGTGGGGGTGGACATATGGACGAGTAGGGAAAGCCAGGGCAGTATTGCTAGACAAAGGAAGTCAGAGACATCCATGGGAATATCTCTTTTTGCCAGCAGGAGCACAGGGAGCTGATCTTAATTTGAATTGCTTTCAAGCTTAAAAGGACATCTTTGAAAAATCCATCTAATCCAGAAGCAATATTTGAGTCATTAGGACAAAGAAAAGAGCCCCCATATATCCAGCGTACAGAAAATGAAGGTGCTGTAGCTGGAAGAAGCTACCGGGGCTCTAATTTACCTCTTTGATCCTTATCTTTCTCCAAGGTCACCTTGTTGCTCACAAAGTTTGCAAAAGGAAGAGACTGCTTCAACTGGTGTTCTCCACCTTGTGTGACACCTAAGGGCCCTTCCGCATTGCACAGTGATAGCCCTGTGATTCCGCATTAGCTATCATGGCAACAGATGAAAACTGGGACACATGCCAAGCAACATCAAGGTGTGGTCAAGATGGCAAAAGCTATTAATGAAGAGGAACAGACAAGCTAGGAGAGGCTGCCGCAGTCTGGTACTGCCTGAGTCTACAGTGAAGGGCAGGATTCTTCCCCCTCCTATCTTTTCCCCTAGCTAAGTTAACAGAGAACAAACAACTTTGGCACTTTGATCTCAGTTTGCAGCAACTGAAGTAAGCCAAGGACAAAGGGGGAAAGCGGGAGGAGGAGAGAGAAACTGGGATATTTTAAAAGCAGCTGAGAAAATGGGAAAGCAGATGATTAATCATGACTGTCCCTGCCAAATGGAGAAGATTGGGGAGTATACTATAGCTGCACCCTATGGCAGCTGCACCCTATTGATAAGGCAGTGGAGCTCTCTGGCTGAGAACTGTCTCCTACCAAACAGCAAACCCGAGGATGCCATATGGTATTGCAATGGTAGTCAATGTGGAAACATAGCACTATAAATTATGTAGTGTGAAAAGGCTGACTACTTTTGTTTAGACTACTCTTGTTTTTCAAAAAAAAAAGCCTCCACTGGGCCTAAAATGTTTCAAGAAGGTCCAAAAAACATGGTAAAAATGCCCCCCCCCATATCACCTTGAGGGTATTTGGGGGCAGAAAAGGTGTTTTTTGCTGTTGTTGCAGGATTGGGAGTTGCAAGAAAAGCATCCTTCCAAGGTGTCCTGAGGGATTAAGGTAGCCCCCTGGCCTTCTACTGCAGCCTATCCCTGGCCTACACAATGACAGCAACTCTCCAGGATTTCCTGAATACACCAAGGATTACACCTGGAACTATCTTCCTATCCCATCCTATGTTCTGCCTATGCTCTACCATCTTCACATGCTGTCCAGTGTTCTGCCATCTTCATTGCTTCATCGTTTCTGACTTATGGAACCCTAAGTTGAACCATCTCAGGGTTTCCTGGGGCTGAAAGTGTGTGACCTGTCCCAGGCCACCCAGTGGGTTTCCATGGCCAAGTGAGGAATCGAACCCTGGTCTCCAGAGTAGTAGCACAATGCTCAAACCAATACTCCACATTGCCTGTTTCCATCTTCATATCCTGCCCTATACCATCAGATCTCACATGGGCTTGCAATCAAACCCATTTGAGCAATTGAAAATTTAAAAGAAGGGAAGTAAATTAAGCAACCTGGAAACCTATTAAACACTTCAATAGTTTTTAAAATGGAATAATTTAAACAAAAGTTAAAAGTCAAAAAATAGGGTTGTATCTAGAAGCCATTAGGCCCCAATGGCTTCAATAATGTATGAATGTTAAATGAACCTATTAATACATTTTTATCAGGCAAAGTACAAAGTGCTGGGTGTTACTTTTAAAGCCCTACATGTTTGGGGTCCAGGTTACCTACAGAATCAACTTCTCCTGTATAGTCCACCCCTGCTCACTCAAGTCCTCTGAGGGAAGTTTACTTCAGCCAGCCAAAATTATGCTGACAATGGTCACCCAAAGGACATGTTCTTCAACTGGCCCTAGATTGTGGAATGACCAGCTGTAGGAGATACATCAGCTGGATACACTGTCTGAGTTGAAAACAGCAATAAAGCTGTTCTGGCTGATCCAAATGGTTTATAAATTATGAATATTAAGGTATGGATTGATTGCCTTCAATATGCATTGGTTTTATACACTCTTTTGATTGATGCAATGTGTTTTTTGTCCAATCTGTTGCTATTATTTGATCTATTGTTGCTCCCTGCCTCAATCCATATGAAAGGTGGGTAAGGAATTATTTGTACCGGAAGCCTTTGGGCACCCCATTAAATTTTGATGCTTCCAAATTCTGGACAATTTCCATTATTTGATTGGGTTCTGCTCTTTCATCACTATTTCTTGCCTATCAAACCTTGCTTGGGACCGCTTTCATGCATACTGTTTGCAAAGCAAGCAGAAAGGGAAAGGGAAGGAACTAAGCTAACTAAGAGACTTTGTAAGCACACAGGGACATTTTCAATCCCAAGTGAGCCTTCCTAAGTCCTTCCTGCTTCCTACATGGGTTCTGCTTTGCAACCAATTTCATCTTCTGACAGTGCTGCAGTCCCTAACTTGTCAGATAAGTGGAAGAAAGCCTGTGTTCTTATTCTTATGATTAGAAAAGACAAAGAACTGGGAAACAAAACAACATCTCACCAAATCTGATTTCAACCATCCGTTTTCCACCACTACCATCTCTCTCTCACTGTCTCCTGTAATTCCTAAAGCAACCATTTAAATACATTCACCCCCCCTTTTGATAAAATGGTATTTTTACAAAGTAAACAAATCAATAACTCAATTCAGCCAAAGGCCTCTTACGCCAGTTTTGTCCGACCCCTCTGTCTGCCAATGGGGACAGAGAGGGAATGTGATGGCTCCAAAGGGATGCTGTCAGACTACATTTCCCCCCCTTGTTTTTTTCCTTCTTTTCTTTCCCTGCCCCAGCCTTCTTTCCTTTCAGAACCCTTCCGGTATGAAAAATCCCACCATTCGTTTTCCCTATAATACCTTCCATTCATCATCCCAAACAGAAAATCTAATGTCCTGAAACTGTTTTTATTGCTTTCTTGTCAGTTTTTTGTTCCCTTTCATCCATCGTATTTTGTTTAAATAAATACTGTCATGATCCTCTAAAAATAAAATTGAAAAAAAAAACACTCCCCAATTATTGGTGTTTTGAATGGTGTCGGCGTTCCATTCGGAGGGGGGTAATTAATGTGATGAAGTGCGAACTGGCCTCTGGAGTGCCCTCGCAACAAGGTTCTTCATTAAGTCCTCGTTGCTTTTCATAATCATGCAATGGTTGTGTGCATTTTCTCCAAGGCAGGTTAATTAACTTTTTTTTCCACTGCCTCTTCCGTTTCTTCATTTCCACGAGCTGCTCAAGGACCACAATCCTGTGCCAAGGGGAAAGACTCCCTTTCGATTCCTTGGAAACATGGAGACATTGACTCTAAAGGTCATTGAACCTTCACAGCCAGAGCTGGCCCTACTGTTAGCCCCATAGAATCATAGAAACTTGGAGCTGGAAAAGACTACAAGGGCCAACTTGCTGCCATGCAGAGATATACAACTGTAGCACTTCTGAAAGATATGCATCCAATCTCTGTTTAAGGTCTCCAATGATGGAGATGCTTAGGCAACCAAAAAAGTTCTTCCTAATGCTTAGGTGGAATCTCTTTTCTTGAATCCATTGCCTCATGTTATGGTCTCTGGAGTATCAGAAAACAAGCTGGTTCCATCTCTTGAGTGTAGCAGTGGAGGACTCCAAATCCACTGCCAGGCCACAGTCAGGCGGATTGAACTGCCTGGCCAGTTGGCTTCTATGCACAGAATGGAGGCAGGGATGTCATCTTGTTCTTGAGAGCCAGCCTTAACCCCAACAACTCTGTAAGATAGGCTAGGCTAAATTCAAAATTCTGCTCAGGGCACTGGTGCCAAAACTGGTATTCAAATACAAAGGGCCCCTGTAACAGAAGACGAGGATACACCTTACTTTGGCCTGGTGTCTCTCAAAGGTCCACATATCTCAGGTGACCTGAGGGTATCTTTCCCAGCTGCTTGACAGTGGAGTCTGGTGGCTACCATGCCACTGGGACAATAAATCTACTCTGGGTTTTAGTCTGAACGTTAAATAAGCTATCCAAGATGCTGAATATATGTGAGAGAGAAGGCACAGCATCTTTGTTAGCTCCTTTGAAGAGCACACTAAATCCTGGCATGGATTCACCATCCTACTGAGATTGACGCTACCAGCCTTTGTTGCATCTGGAATAACATCCAATCCCATGAAATCCAAGAGCAACCCAACCAACCATCCAAATTTAGAATCACACTGGTCTGTCATTTCTTTATTCAAACTTATTTGCATAGCGTCCTTTACTCAACCAAATGTGTTTACGCACACTTTGTGGTGGAACTGTTCCTCTTCTTAGCACCATCTCTCTTCCTGTATCTTCCTTTTTCTCACAAATGCACACCCCACCCTCCAGGATCTTGCTGGTTCCCACTGAGCTGAAAAGCAATAAAAAGTCAAGAAGAAGTATGGGCTCTCTTCTCCCCTTTTGTCATGTGGATGAATAGCAGTGCACAAAGCACTCAATGCTATCGGTTGAAAGGAAGTTGCTGCCCCAGCAAAAAGTGAATTCCACAGCACTCTTGTGTCACTTGCAACCTGGCCAGAGATCTGCAGGCTGGCAAGGAAAAGGGGTTCTTTTTCCTCCCAAAGAAAGGAAACTTCAGAGAGGGCTCCAAGGGTGTTTGTTCTGGCTTGCTCTTTTTGCTGGTTGGATTTTGCATTCTAAAAAAAAAAATTAAAAAAACCCCCTTGCTTTCAACCAGCCCATGATGGTAAACAGTTCAGATGTTTCATTTCAGCTGGAGACTGGCTTCTTTTTCTTCTTTTTTCTTAATGTTGCAGAAATAAATCCCTCCAAAAAAACGGGTTACTTGAAACCCAGATATCTATGAACATCTTGGAGAATCTGTCACCAAGGCCTCGGTGTGGAGAGCCGTGTTATCTCACCTTCTCAGTCGTGTTTGGATATTCAGCTCTCTCTCTCTTGAATATTCTCCCTCCCTTCCTCCCTCCCTCCTTCCTTGGGCAGGCTGATCAGGTTCTGTGCATGTGTGTGCGAGGCCAGGGAAGCGGCCAGATTCTCAGGCCAGAATCCTGCAGACTCACTAAAACAGAGTAAATGCACCTGTACGGATAGCAGTAGGAGAACTGAAAAAGCCAGGGGTGCAGCAGATGTAAAGGAGGTAAGGCACTGAAAAACCAGGTTGCCGATAATCAGGTAGATTTTCTTTGCTTTCCTTTGTCACTGCTGTTTGGGCCTGGAAAAACAAGCAGCCACTAGCCTAAGGATTCTGGTTTATGCATTGATCCCACTGTATTTGTCTAAGCCTCAAGCTGTTATATGTTCTGACTCTCCCTACAATCATTCCTACATCTCAAGTTTTGGTGCTAAACTTTCAGGGCCTGGGAGAGTCCTGACCTGGCAACTTGACCAATGGGTCAAACCCAATGGGTTTCCATGGCCAAGCAGGGAATCAATCTTTGGTCTCCAGGACTGCAGCTGAACATGCAAACCACTACACTACATTGGCTTTCTGTGCCAGCTATTTCTAATTCTTTGTCTTCAAGTTGTTTCTGACTTAAGGTAACCCTAAGACAAACTTCATCATGGGGCTTTCTGGGGCTGAGAGTGTGTGCGGAACTCAAGACCACCCAGTGGATTTCCATGGCAGAGCAGGGAACTGAATCCAGGTCTCCAGGGTTGTAGTGCAAAATTCAAACCACTACATCATGCTGGCTCTTTTGCCCAAAATCATTGCAAAGTTGTTTGAGAAATTCATTAAGTGCTCGTGACACTACTTGTTGCGGCTTTTTAGTTCCTTTTTCTGTGACTATAAATCCTTACAAAATAGAATATGGGTTGAAATTTGGGGGGAGGGAATCCCACTGGGGGGTTCTGAGATTTTCAGTCACTTTTCCAAGCTCTGCTCCAGTTCTCCCTTTGTAACTGAGAACCTCTGTAGAAACATGGAAGCCTGCTTTGCTCCAAACTTCCCCTTTCCCTCTTGTGATGATACTAATGCAGAACAAAAATACACACTCTACTTCCAAGACAAGCCAAGCAGATGCAAAAAGATGAGGGCTGCCTTTCCCTCCCCTTGGCCACAGTGCCAGAATCTGGCAGGCATCCTAGGACACAGACAATAGACAGCTGATTGTCTGCAAGCTCTTTCCTTTTTTCGCAGAGGCTTTGCCAGAAGCATTTCCTGCTGCCTGGTTCCTGGAGTTGCCACACAAAGTTGAGAATGGGCTGATGGAGTGGGGTGGAGATTGGAAGCAGACAAGGCATGGTGGATAGCTAAGAGAAAGAGGGATGCTTGCAGACTCACACAACTTAAGTCCAGGCTATCTGAAAGACTGTATGTGATAGATCTGTTTTCCTAGCCTGTGTCATACCTCAGTCCCAGGTGCAAACACAGACAGGATCCTCCCCAACAGCCATAACACAGAGAAATGAACAGGACAATACTTATTGCAGTCCAGCATAGACAAGAAAGAGAGATCCCATGAGGCTCAGAGCACTTCCATAGGGGAGTCTCCTTAACCAAGCAAACAGCCGGGGGAGGCTACTGGCCAATAAATACCAGAGGCAGGCAGGGAGAAGTCTGTGGTGTTCACGCATGTGCAGCATGCATTGAGCATGTATGCCCATGTGCACTTGGTTGTATATTCAGCTCCACGTTTGGTGTCTTGGTTCAGCTGTGCAGAGCTGCCACTCAATGGAAGGATTGCAAAACACAGTCAATGGGCATCTCCATGTACAGAGATTTATGCCCTGAAATCCTGGTGGAGGGTTCTGGCCATTATTTTATGTTCCCCCTGCAGGACTATCCCAAGGTCTTTTGCTCCAATGAAGCAAATGATAAAATGGTGTTCAGACCCCTCCATTTCATGTACAGAAGCCAACTGGTTTGGTATTTGAATCTTCCTTCAGCATTACTTTGGGCTCCAATGAAGTTGCATGGCATATACAGCTTACATCAAAGAAGAACTAGCAGAGAATCCAGTAGGAACATCTCCATTTCCCCCAGTGTGCCAAGAACTGATACTACATTTGCGCCCATTGGCTACAAGGTGCTCTTGGAAACTTTCTTGGACCAGTAGCTAGTGGCTTGTGGACTAGCATTGGTCCATGAACCACCACTTCAGATTGGACTGATTTGAGGAGAACCAGGCATGGCTTCTATACTCCACTGACATGGCAGACATCAGCCAGTGTTAGCTGAGAGTGCTTCTGTTTGGTGTGGTTGATATTGCTGATAATGATGACCGTATTGCTGCTACAGTATTTCCTAGTGGCATTTCCTTGCTGACACAGAACAAATATTTGACACTAATGCAGCAGGAGCAGCTCTGAGGTTGGCTTTTTTCCCACTGAGCTCCGAGCTGCTGAAGAAAGCAACTGCTTTGGCCTGCACCTGGGTGACTTCTGACACACCACCTCTTTCAAATGGCATCAGATTGTCTCTCCAGTCTGACAGAGGAGAGTTTTTTTCCCCCCTTTTTCACCTCCTCCCGGCTTTGTCTCAAGCAATCATGTTTGGCTCCCAAAGCTATAAAATATTCATAAGTTCTGTGGCTTTTAGCAATATTTTGGTTGTCTCTCTCTCTCTCTCTTTCTTTCTTTCTGTCTTTTCCTTCCCCTGGAACACAGAGCTGCATGACACAGCTCCCCCCAGTATGGCCTGCCAGAGCAGCGATTTAAGAGAACGGCACAGTATTAAATTTAGCATTCACACAGCACTTCGGAGCATCCAAGGCACTTCAGTTCATGTACGCTATCGGTTTCTGCCGTTGTTTTCATTAATCCTCCAACGGACAGATAGGGACACTGTTTAGAATGGAATTTTTCTTTCTGGAGTGGAAAAGAAATATTTTTTGCTATTTGTAAGAATGGATACACTGCTCTTCCATTTGCACAAAAGTCAAGCACAGAGACTTTTTTTAAAAAAGGCGTAAGAATGACATTATAGGTTTCAGGCAAATGTCTATGGACTTGTTGCTCCTTCTAAGAGTCAGTTAGCTGGTAAGTGCAGACAGTATTACAGCTCAAACAGGGCCACTGAGAAACAAGAGGGAGGCAGCAGAATGCTTGCTAAAATGAATCCTGAGACCGTCACCACGCTATAAATCCCAGGATGGAGCCATGACAGTTACAGTTATATCCACCACCTGTAAGGTATGTGTCATGTAATGCAACCATGCTTAAGTTTGCTAACCTTAGGGAAGAAATCCCGTCTTCACAATAAGTGCAATTTTTAGGTAGCGTTCTATGTGTGCTTTTCCAAAAGGTGCCAACAGAGGGCGTCTGCATCCAGCTCTGAACCAACATCTCAGTAGCTCTCGCAAAATGGTTTATTCTCATTTCATTTTCAACGCTCATGGAGATACAGAGATGGGCTTTTCCTTCTCGTTTTAACCTTTGTGCATCTATTTTCTTCTGCTTCCATTATTTCCCTCCCCTCTGAAGCCTGAAAGGGAATCAGTTCTCTTTCTCTCTCTCTCTCTGGGAAAATTTACCCAGGAGGGGTAGGAAGAAAGTGAGAAGTGATTCTGTGAAAATCCTATGGTCAAAATGTGCCTTTGATAAAAACTGCCTCAAAGACGAGCAAGGAGAGAGGGCAGGAAGTCGCTGGAGCAGAAGATGAACTAGTGCCTCTGATCTGTGCTCCTGTCCACACAGCCAAAAATGCCACCAAGCAAGGCCAATTTTTGGAAAATGCCTCTCTCTTAGATTCCTCTGTCTCCCAGGAGTATTTATGTATATCCATTTATTGGATTGAGATTTAATCCCTAATAGATACTAAGGATCCACTGCATTACCAAAATACAGATGGGAATGCAGCAGGGAAGGAAGGAATTCATATGTCGACAGTAGAATGGCCATCCATATGGCGATGATGGTGGAGAAAAACTACATGCCAATGATCTACCAGCCACCATCACTAAGCATACTGTGGGGAGTGGGGGAAGACTATCTTAAAGGTATGTTCTGCTGTTGGGGACCCATCAAACCTGGAAGCAGGCCTGAAGCCAGCTTCTTCTGGTCCCTGACACTTCAAGGACTAGTTATGCTTCTGCACAACACAACTACAGAACTTTCCTACCACTTGAACTGTTCTGACTCCATCATATGGAATCCTTGGATTTGCAGTTTGGTGAGGAATTTAGGACTACCTGCTTCAGAGCTCTGAGTTGGCGTTTAGGGGAATGGACTAGTAAATCATTCAGTCCCTCAACAAACTACAAATCCCACTGGACCAACCTATGTTTACATCATACTGCTATAACTCTGCAGTATGGCTATATCCCCTCAAAAAAGTATTCTAAAGAGGATGGTAACTGACTATGGCTTCCACCTGGGTGAAGCCTGTTACTCTATGGGCCTGTTCTACTTTAGCAAATGAATATGTATTTAGGACACATGTTTTCTGAGAGAAGTAGCGTCCTGTGGAGAATTCTTTGCAAGAAGATTATGGCACCTTTGGGTGAGCTTGTCTTCTACAGGAGGAGCAGCTATCTGTAACAATTGAGACAATTGAGACAGAGGGGGAAAGTACGTTTTACTCTCCACCCATGTGATTTCACTGGTACATCCAGATTCTGAACATGCAGTGCTGTTGTTACCAACTCAGTTCAAGACAGGGGAGCTAATTCTGCCGGTGGTAAACCGACCAATTCACACACAGTGGTGGCTGTTTCCAACATCAGAGACTTAGTGGTTTAACCTGATCATTTGTGGAGATTTTCAAAGTGCCGAATCTTGTAGTTCCTAGTTCAGCACCTTGGATAGCTCTTTTGTCCAGAAAGTTGGGTAGCATGAAGTAGGTAAGAGTAAAATTCTGCTGTCCATCTCCTTCTGTAGAGGAATGTATACACAAATACGCTACCAATAGGATTTCAGCCAGTTAATGGCATCCGTATCAGTGGTGTAGTATATTTGCTTTGATGGTATAAGTGCTGAACCCAATCCTTCCCCCAACATGGTTCAGAACACCAGATAGCTTCTTTAAAATTCATATTAGGGCTTAAACTGGATTTACCATGCCTCTGACATGTAAACCACAAGCTTCACCTATGCAGATGACATTCAATAACACGTGGTTTTCTTGGCTTACAACTCAAAACGTGAACTGCCCTGCCTTGGAAAATACTTCTTGAGGATAAGACAAAGCAACATGAAAGTCTTCACTTCTGGCAATTGCTCTGCTTCCTTGACAGTTGTTACACACCTAGACATGCCACTACCTGATCTCAGCAAATAAGGATGCTAGAGATCCCAGGTCAGTGGGATGGTGAATCTCCTTTGTTTTAACGCAAGGTTTATAAAGGAGATTTCCAGGGTGCTTAACCTATTTTGGGATAGAGATCAGTACCTAGGAGTGCATCTTTAGACTTCACACTAAAATCTGTGGTTTTACATGGAGTAATATTGTGGCCTCTGAGGGAGGGAAGAACATAGCCAGACATAGATAAATAGTGCCTTAGCCCAGTGGCTGGTAAGAAGCCCTTCCTCCAAATTCCAGATTCCATTGCTCTGGATTCTGAGAAAGAGAGAAAAAGTCAGTATCTTCCGGAGTTAATCTCCACCACAACTGCCATTCCTTATGTGTCATATGTAGTTCGCAAGCCTGGGAGCAGGGAATTGTCAAATTGATGATTTGTAAACTTTAGAAGACTTTTCAGCTAAAGGGTTGGGTACAAATGTCCTAAATAAAAAAAACAATTTACTAGAGAGAGAACAGAGGATAGAAGGATGAATGGACAGACAGACAGATATGGCTCCTATGTCACTGGTACTGTGAATCTACTCAAGGTTTTGCTATGAAGGATCTAGTCAAGGTTCTGGAGCCTAGGCTTGTTCAGGACCTTGGACAGCTTCTTTACCCAGCACTTCAGATAGCACAAAGTAGGGAAAGGCTGAAAAACCCTTCACACATAATGGTTTGAGTGTTGGACTATGATCTTGGTGACCAAGGTTTGATTCTCCACTTGGCCACGTAAACCTGCTGGGTGATCTTGGGCACATCACATACTCTCAGACCCAGACACCCCATGATAGGTTCCCCTTAGGGTCACCATAAATCAGAAATGACTTGAAGGTACACAACAACAAGAACAATGGAAGGTTCAGTGAACCATAATCAAAGACCAGAAGCAGGTAATTGTCATGTCCAGGGCAGGGCATGACAGTAATAGAATCCAGAATATGAGCTCCTTAAAAAAACTATTACATTTGACCTAGATACAGCTTGTTTACCTATTAGCTGAAATAGCCTGCTGTTTTAATAACATCTCTTTCTTGTCACCCCCAGTTCAAACTCACTTATTATTATTATTTTTTAATTACCCACATACACACACACCTGGGCTGGTCCCTGAGCCAAGACCTTGCCTGTCAAAAGTAAGCCCAGAGCAAATTTTTACATCCATGTCATAAAAAAAATCCTCTGAATTAGAGATTGATAATTGAGATTCTGCCTGGTGTGGAGAAGAACAGAGATGCTCTAATTAAATTCTGTGTGGTGGTTATAATTAACCCATTTATTCATTTATTACCCTCCATGCGGATAATGCAGGCAACATTAGTATCGCTCATTTATTAAGATCCTGTCAGTGCTGTGTTTGGCATGGCTTGTGCATTAAGGGTGGAGTCCCTTGGGTGGCCTTCCGTTGATGTGCTGGATGGCAATGTAAACGGGGCCATCCTCTCTCCTTTCAAATTGCAGAGAAATTTCAAAGGACCGAGCCACAAAGCCTACGGCCTTTCTGCACTACACTGTTATAGTGCCACTGTTCCACTTTCAACCTCCCATGGATTTCTAGGGTTTGTAGTTTACTGAGAATTCTAAGTGTGCCTCCCTAAACTGCAAACCTCAGGATCCCAAACAGTACTTTTTCTGTGGATTCTTAATAATGCACTGATTAACCGTTGTGCTTTATTGTGCATTTCTGCATGCTAAGCAGCAGATATTGGGATAAGGAGGAGCCATTGGCTCTCTTGGCGTGATCAGTAAGGATCTGGTGTGTGCATTGCAGCGTCGGCCTCTCCATCTGGACAGACTGTCCTTTTTAAAAAAGATAGACTGCTGGCAGCATCAGCCCTCCATTCTTCCAACCATCCATCTTAGCAGCTAAGCGTGAAAGCAACACAAACTCTGGCTCCCTGAGATCTCTAACTCTCTCCATCTCTCTCTCTCTTTTTCTCCCACTTCTGACAGCTGAATGTTTAATGCCTCAAAGAAGTTTAAGCTTCTAATGCAAATGTTGATTAATAACAAAGAGGTTGAGGACTTCTGCACACTGAAAGTTCCTTTTTATCTCTGGAAGGAAAAAGAGACTTTGGGCAGAGGGAAAAATATATATGTTCTTATCTCTCCAGCTCACAGGCTTCAGAGGGAAGCCTTGGCAAAACAAATGAACTGGATGCAGCTTGAAAGACAAGACAAGAGGTACAATGCTGGGCCCAGTGACAGGTCTACTCAGAAGGCACACAAAATTGTTTGTCCTTGAAGCAAAGCAAAAAAGAACATGAAGACTGCTCTGGAATCTTGAGATGGAGAAGGTTCCAAGCTTCCCAAGGAATTTCTGTGTGTGTAATAAAATGGCAATGGTGAAAAATGCCCCACTCTCCTACATGGCTATTCAGTGGCCGGTGGAGAGCCAGGGGTGTCAGATAAGCATATGGTTATCTCCATGTAGCCAGACAGAGATTAGTATCATCGTCCGTGGGGTCCTCCAGAGGTTTCAGCAGATGATATCACCAGTTTGCATCTGGCTATGGACACATAACCAGAAACTTCTCTGATCCCACACTCCACTCCCCACTACCACCCAATTCAATCTGATTTTGAAAGTAGCGGCCACCACTGGCTGGAAGGTCCATCCCCTTAGCCTGCTGGCCTTCTCTCCATCTCCCATGGTTTAAACAGATCCATCTCCTACCCTCTTATACACTTTCCCAGATACATACACATACCTGTTATCCAGCATTTAGAATCCAAACAACTCAATGGGATTTTGAAGGCAGATTCCAGGCTCAGGGCTGGATCCAGAAGCACGCCTAACCTGCAGACTTGCATCTTCAGGGAGAGTGTGATCCCATTCTGCAGAGGCTGAATCTCTATTGATTGTGTGATAAGTGATGGCCTCTTCCCTGAAAAAAGAAAAAAAAATCATATTGCGTGTGTGGACAGCTGAAGCTGAGGCTAAGTGGCATGTGTTAATGGATTGAGGTTATCTGTTCAGGCTAGTGAGCTTGTGGTTTCAAGGGTTGTCTGAACATGGATGCCCAAGAATGCATGATAATATCACTTTTAAATATAGTTGATCGTGGCAGCCTGGAAAAAGCACAGCGGGGAGTGTACTGACTAGGAAATGCTGGGACCTGTAGTCCAAAACTGTTGCTTCCCTAAACTCTGGACAAGCAACATGTTGATTTATTTTCAGCTATTTCTTTGCCTGCTTCCTTTCACAACTACATACATTTTTACATTTCTTTTAAGAAATGTACCAAACCCCATGTGGATTCAGTATTTAGATTTTTGCCTTTTTTTTTTTAATATATTCTATTAATACCAAGTCAAGCACTGGTCAAGCATTTTTTAAGAAGCAGCTCCTAATTAAATTAGCTTAATACAGTCGTTTCATTTATTCAGTTATTAAAAGAGGTACAAAAAGACTTTTCATCTTGGTATGTATTACATACTTATGGTAATTACAGAAGGAGAAGAAAATGTTAGCAAGTATTTTTTGTGAAACGTTGAAGTCTAATCCCAAACAAACTGTCACCAATTGCTATAACTTAGGGAAGAATATTAAGTGTGCAATTGTGCGTTGTAAGAGCCCATTAGAATCTCACACTTGACTTTTGTTTCAGAAGCTCAAGGTGAACCAGGAAAGGAAAGACACAAGGAAAAGTGGAGATTAAAGATTCTGGAAATCCACTTATGGCATGGCCTTCAACTGTCCCAATATGTCAGGTATTGTCCCAGTTCTTCTGTCCCACTTTCTCAGTTGCTTTTAAAATGTCCCAGACAAAGTAGGTATGTGACTGGGCAGAAAAAGACTTCTTTATTGGAAATATGGCTGTATTCCTTCCAGTTCTGGCATGACTTAAAACTTCTTTCTCTCCTTTCTCTCCCAGCTCCCACAGTCCTTTTTCTGGGATGACTAAACTATTCAAGTTAGTGTTTCAGGACTGGTGAAATCTAACAAGATTGTACTAGTATAACTCCAAGCCATGACTTGATAATATATCTATGCCCATACACCATGCATTAAGGGGCAAAATTAATTCTATGGTATTTTGTGTCAGGCTATGAAAACTTCTATCTGCTCTTTCTTGACAGAGTTATTGATGCTGATGCAGATCTTGAAAGGTGAAATATAAACCCCAGATTACATCAGAGTTGAACTATATGAGTCATTCTTTTATCCTCTTTCCATTCATCGGCGCCGTAATTTGTCAGCTCCATTACGAGAGAGCACAAATCGCTCCATATGTCGTAAATACATATATAGTACACCTCAACGATCGTGGCTGTATATACATATTGTCGGTAATCGGGCCAATTGAAAGCCACTTTGGAAGGAAAAATTCCAAGCCTCTATTGATACTTCTTGCAATAACGACCTCATCTTCTGCACCATTTGAACGAAAAGATACTTTCATGCCAAGCCAACCAAAACCATCACCCTGAAGATTTGTAAACAGTCAAAGTGCCACCTGCTTCCATTTAGACCAAAGTGGCCCTTTTCGCTTTCTCCTTTTTAATTTGGATTGCTGCTTTAAGAATTTCCCAGTGAAGATGCTTGCATCCAGATGCCCAGGGATGCAGTATTGATGTCCCAGCTATAATTAAACACACACACACACACACACACGCACATACTTGAACATGATTTTGGAGTATTGCATTCAGTTCTAGGCATCTCATTTTAAGAAGGATATAGACAAGTTGCAGCAGAGTCAGAGATAAGCAATAACGACGAAAAGCGATATGGAAAACAAAACATATGAGTAATGGTTGAGGAAGCTTGGCATGTTCATCCTGAAGAGGAGAAGACCTTGGAGTGACAGGATTGTACTCTTTAGATATCTAAAGCTCAGAATATAAGGAGAGTGGGGTGCTGGTACCACTGCTGCATCCCAGCACCTGATACCTGAAATCATAGAATCATAGATTTGGAAGAGACCCCAGGGACCATCCAGTCCAACCCCCTGCCATGCAGGAACCCGCCTCAAAGCACTCCCAACAGATGGCCATCCAGCCTCTGCTTAAAAACCTCCAAAGAAGGAGACTCCACCACACTCCATTGAGGCAGCAGCATATTCCACTGCTGGACAGCTCTGACCGTCAAGAAGTTCTTCCTGAGGTTCAGGTGGAATCTGCTTTCCTGCAGCTTGAATCCATTGCTCCTTGTCCTACTCTTTGGAGCAGCAGAAAACAAGCCCGCTCCCTCCTCGACATGGCATCCTTTCAAATATTTAAACATGGCTATCATGCCCCCTCTTAACCTTCTTTTCTGCAGACTGAACATCCCCAGCTTCCTAAGCCGCTCCTGATAGGGCTTCATGGCTTCCAGACCCTTCACTATTTTGGTTACCCTCCTCTGGACACTCCCCAGCTTGTCAATATCCCTCTTGAAATGAGGTGTCCAGAACTGGACAGAGTATTCCAAATGAGGTCTAATCAAAGCAATCAATAGGATTATGGCGTCTAGATCAAGGGAGGTAATGGTACCACTCTATTCTGCTTTGGTGCTTGCCTCACTCTGCCTAACATTAGGACTGACACTGAGCTCTCAAATTTGGTGCAGGAAGGACACTGTCTCATGATGACACACTGAAATAATGTTCAGCTGCTTGGTCTAGTTGCTTCTGTTCCATGAAATGCACTTCTGCTACCAGAGGTGCTTTCCTCAATGTGCCTAATAGTAGGGCTGGCACTGAGCTCCCAAATTTGTTGCAGAAAGGATGCTGTCTCATTATAACACATTGAAATAAAGTTCAGCCATTTGTTCTATCAACAAAATGGGCAGAAGGAACCTTAAAGTCTTCTGCCTCTGGCAGCAAATGTTTGAGAAGAAATGAAAACACAGGAAGGAAGTATCCCACAAACAACAAGGAGAAGCAAAAAAGAGCAATCAGATTGTGCAAAAAGCATGTGAGTTGTAACCAAAAGAGATGACATAGGAACCAAAGGGACAGCATCAAAAATATATGAGCATGCATGAATGGAACAGTACTACGCAGCAAATAATACAAGCGTGTAAAAGCCCTTGGATTTCATTCTGGAAGAGAGGGGAAGAGTCAAGGAGTATGTAAATACAAACAGTCTGATATTGCGAAAAGGTGAATAAACAAAATGAACCAGCTGAATGACATGCTAATACCACAGCACAAGCTATTTCAAAATAATTCTACATGACAGATTGATGTTCAGAAGTGTAAACAGACAATCCAGTTGCACACGACAATAAATAACAATGCATGACAATAAAACAGAATGTTTTTGCCAGCTCTGTATATACAGTTGGCCCTCCACATTTACGAGTTTGACTTTGCCCTTTTCCCCAGGCAATTCTTTTCGAGGGAAATCTTCCCTCTCGGCAGCTCTGATCTGGCTGTTCAGCCCTTTAAAAATCTAACTGTGGTCCATGTCCTACACCACTAGCTCCTGCTTGGCCAGCTAAGGATGGCTCACAACTTCTCAGCGCCATAAGCCCTCTCCTGATGCCCCCAAGGAAGGAGATGGGCAAGAGGGAGGAAGTACAGGGCCACCATGCCAACCTACCCCCTTTCCCCCTCCTTTCCCTGACCTGATTTGGACCCTGGGTGCCTGTTCTCCCCACCGTGGTTCTACCTCCATCCCACAGACACATACACACACTTTGATATCTGTGATTTTTCCACTTTTGCAAGAATCCTTTGCCCCTGACCCCAGTGAATGTGGAAGGCCAATGGTACATAATTGGTGCTACTGATTCATTGCTAAAAACAAACCAAAATCTCTCACAAGCCTGTATTATATAGAGTGTGATTCAAATGCTAGGAAATTTATATTTGGACTTCTACTGCCAGAATCCTACCATGACAAATAGCCATGGTATCTGGGGAATTCTGGGAGTTGTAGTCCAAAAATAACATTTTCAGATTCTGACGCAACTGTTGGGAACATTTAGCTTTGCACTGCCTATTCTGGTTGGCAGAAGCCCTACAGTGCTTTGAGCTGGAATCATGCTGACCTGGTGGCCCAAGGATCTAAGAAGCTATAGAGGTCTTGATTGAACCTGGAAATGAGTGCTTGCAAAGCATGAGCTCTACCACAGAGCTACAGGGCCTTGAGCCTTTGATTTACATTTAACAGGTAGGCCACCACCAAAAGGGGAGGGGAAAAAAATCACTTCCAACGGTTCTGTATTTTTCATCACAGCGTGCTTTCCCATACCAAGAAATAAAAGACAACTTAGTAGATAAGAACTTTGCTCCAGTTCAAGGTAGAACGATGGAAGACAAGCAAAATTTGGCAATGCTTCAAGGCCCCCATTATAGGACATCATACTAGGATGGGACCATGGAGACTGACTAGCCAAAGTGTTTCTCATCTCCCAGAATCCCCATCCAGCATGGTCCATGGGAACTGTAGTCAAACAATATGTAGAGATTCCAAGTTTTGGAGTTATTGATCTCAGCCAACATCTGGCTCAGTGCAGGAATCCAGCAACTCCAGCATCCCTGACAAATGTCTATTCCTCCTCTGCCTCTGCAAACGCAAGGCCAGCACCTCTTGGGGCAATCTCTTCGCTTTGGAATAGCTTTTACTGTCAGCTTTTGCATTCAGCCAAAATCTGCTTCCCTGCTGTTAACCCATTGGTTCTAATCCTGCCCTGTGTTCTACCTTCTGCATGATAGCTCTTCTGATATTAGAAAAAGATGAATATGGAAAAGTGCTTGAAGTGTGGGGCTGCAACATGGATGTTCCAGCTTCGGGTCCCCACAGAACCCTGAAACTCAAGGGGTGGGCTTGGCATAATCATTTCTCTGCCCCTGAGACATCTCATAGGTTCTTACGAGGATTGGGGGAAATGTAGAAACCCGCATACTTTGTTTTGTATTCACTGGAGGGATTGTTGTTCTTGTTTCTGACTTATGGCAACCCTAAGGTGACCCTAACATAGGATTTTCTGGAGTTGAGAATGTGTGATGTGCCCAAGGTCTCCCAAAGGTCCTCCATGGCCAAGTGGGGAATCAAACTTTGGTCCCCAGGATCATAGTCCAGTGCTCAAACCACTCAAGGCAGAAGAACTGTGACTACCATCACAGCCTTGAAGACTGGGTTCCCTGTGGATTAGATAAAAGGTTCCTTATCCGTGGTAGAGGTTGTGTGTGTGTTTGTGTGTGTGTGTGTGAGAGAGAGAGAGTGAGAGAGAGAGAGAGAGAGAGAGAGAGAAATGAGCACACTAGACTCTACAAGTTTAAAGTCTGCCCATTTCCAAGAGCAGATGATAACTGGGCTCAGTGGACAACTTCTCCTGCCCGAAGAAAATGTGCGTCTGAAATTGTGGGTTTGCTTTTGAAGGTGAGAGAAGCAAAGAAAGCTCTTAATTTCCATTTGCATAAATCTTGCATCTTAATTTGCAGGACACATATCTCTTGGGACCTTCGGCCCGTGTCACATAAGTGAATTGAATTATATTTGATAAAGGTTTGGGATTTTAATTTCTTCAAATTCTTTAATTAATTGAATCTACTTCTGAACTGCAGCTAGAAAAAAAATGGGCGAGTGAGAGTGAGGAAGTTCTTCTGAAAGCATGCCAAGCAACTTGAGTATTGTTCTAAAAACAATTCTCCGGTGATAGGGAGCCAAGAGAACTCCACCAGCAGCCATATGGTCTCTAAGTACTGCTAACAGCTCCTTCAATATAAATATGCAATGTAATGCAAAATATATTACCAGATACTTGATAAGCACATGCAGTCATTGCCAAATCTATAAGAGCCCAATCCTTCATGTGCTTGTTGTTGTATGCCTTCAAGTCATTTCTGACTTATGGCAACACTACGAGGTTTTATCTGCCAGATTTGTTCAGAGGAGGTTTGCCTTTGTCCTCCTGTGAGGATGAAAGTGTGTGACTTCCCCAAGGTCCAACCAGCAGCTTCCTCTGGCCAAGTGGGGAACTGAACACTACACTGTGCTGGTTTTCAGAGTCTTGGTCCAACATTCAGACCCCTATGCCAAACTGGCTCATATATGCATCTTTGAAAACAACTTCCACTTAAGGTCTCCTTTACACTGTACAGTTATAGCACTTCGATCCCACTTTAATTGCCATGGCTGCATCCTATGGAATCCTGGGCTTTTGAATTTCAGAGAGCTCCAAACTATAAACCCCAAGGCTGTTCTGTAGCAGGCAACTATGGCAGTTAAATTGGGGTCAAAGGTACTTCTTCCCAAGCATGGGTGACCAGCAATTACTCTTTTTTCCCCAGTATGCTAGTCCTGAAACTATCGTTGTGCCCACTACCTACAGGTGTAGCTTGACAGAGATGGGCAGCCAACCTCTCAGGAGTCAGCAGTTTTTCCTGGACCACCACTTCGAATATTACTGGTGCAAGAGACCTACATTCCACATAATTTCTTTCCCTTTCAGTCCAAGATCAAGATCCAAAGGTACTACCATACCCAATGCCATTGGAATTGGAATTTTCCACTCCTTATCTGCTGCCCCTGTTCTCTGACCTCTAAAAGTCTGATCAAGAAGGTTTCACAGCTTTCCAAAGCAGATTTTTAGGTTGAAGGAGAGGGAGAATCACTGATTTACAAGGCAGCAGCAGGATACAACAGAAAGTACACCTTTGTATCCTCAATCAAGGTATCTTGAACAGGGAGATATACGGAAGTTTCCTCCCTCTTCCACTGCAAAACAGAAAAAGTTTTATATTCAAATAACAGTAGGGCAAAAATATCTGATTGGAGAACCCAAAGGCATGACCTCACATTCGAATGTTCTCCTTCCAACTGCAGGACTTCTCTCAGGTAATAAATATATGCAATGTTTACCCCAATCAGGCTTGGAATTCCATGGAGTGAAAACTTTCATTTGTTTATGTTGGCAAGTATGGGTGAAGAATATGAACAACTTTTCCCCTCTATTAGTTAAAGACACAAATGCTGTTGAGAAGGTAAGAACTGTAAGAAGTAATCAGACAGAGAGACAAGTCTTCTGAAAGAGAAAAAAGTCTCCAGGAAGCATGATTCTCATCTTGGACAAGATACCAGCTTCCAGAGTGCCTTGGTTCAACACAGGAGTGGGAATCATATGACCCTCCAGATGCTGCTGGATTGCAGCTCTCAGCATTCCTTCTAGCAGCTAAGGCTAGAAGTTGCTGGGAGTTGCAATCCAACCAAAGCTGGAGGGTCATGCCTTTCCCAAGAGTGATTTAGCACAGAACTTACTTTTGGCGGGGTGGTGTCATGTTACTGCAGTGGAGTTGCATGATCCCAAACTCGGTGGTGTCTAGGCAGGGTAGTGGAGGATATCCGGAGGGGCATGCATCATCCTCTTGTAGGGATGAAGGGGTGGAGCTGAGGAGAAAGAAAAAAAAAGCCTATTCCGATTGTGCCAGAGGACAAATTGTGGATTAATCGGTCCTTATGTGGTCCTCATGCACATGTTCCCACCACCTTTCCTTTGTGCCTTTCCAGAGCTACAGGAAACTCATGAGTGTTAAAAGGAGTTTTTCAACAAGCCATTATCTCCTTTCAGCCTCAGTACTTCACTGATGCCTTGGAGAAACCAGACAAGGCAAAGCGAAGCAATTGAGCAAATGCCTTTCAGCCGGCGGCTGAAGATCATTTGTTGTGGACAAAGCAAGGGTCGAAGAGCATTTTGGGGATGAAAGGAACTGAAGGAGAACCTGATGAATACCTGTGCTGCTTCCTCCACTGAGGCAATCTAATGAATTGGTTTTTCACCGGTAAACTTTTATTCCTCTTAGAGAAATTGTAGCAAGGTGACCACTAGGGGTATTCTGACATTGCTTATAGCCAATAGCAGTGGGTCTCACGGAAGCCAGACCTATTGATGGTCAGAGCAAGGTGGGCATCAAGAACACCCATTTTCAGTATCAGAGAAGGGCAGCAGATGCCTAGAAGTTTAATATTTTATTGCTGTGCTTTCACTGCCAGGAAAGCAGGGTATTCATCGTAGGGTGGTCAAAGTTGACAGTTAACGACAAAGTAGAGACAGTTAACAACAAAGTAGATCCACCATCCTCCTCCTCCTCAGTACAGAGAGGACTATCTTCTTGTATCTTCTTGTCCTATAGATGTTAAAGCTAGGGATCTTCTACGAGGAAACAGGTAGAACCCTAATTCAGCATTAAAATCTTTGAAAACACAAAATGCTACTCTTAACTTTTATTACTAAATAATAATAGTAATAATAAATAAATAAATAAGTAAGTAAGAAAATAAATTTTAAAAAATTCACAGCCCTTGGCTGGGTGAACTTCACAAGTTCAATTTCTCCCACAATTTTTTTTAAACCTCAAGTTCTTTCCACCCCAAATGTGAAGCAACTGGGAAATTTGGGTAAATGCCTATCAGATCTGAACTGGGGACAAAATTCTCACTCTTGTTCCCACCATTTCTATCTCGCATGGGATGACAAACATAAACCAACAATTAAAAAACTGCTAGCATAAGTGTACGGGAAACTGCTGAAATTCTCACTTCTTCCCCACGTTTCATTTCTTGCCACTGGGGAACAAACCTGTTTATGCCTTAAACTTCCTGGTCAGTTCATTCGAATGGAAGGAACATCGCCTTGAACACCCAGTTGAAGATATCCAGCTGTGATTTTAGCAACTACCAGCTTTCTTTCACATATGTTGCTAAACAGACTATCAAGTAGTAACAGCTCTTTAGCTGCTATTGATCCAAGCTGGATTTGAACTCCAAGGTACGAATCCCCAGAGCCGCGCAGCCTATCCGGCAGCTGATATTTGAAAGGGCAATGAAAAGCTCGGCTGAAAGTATTTCCCCCTCCTTCCTGCAAGGCCTTCTGCTGTCTCACGCTTGCCTGAACTACACTATTCGGCATTGAGGAGATCGGCTGCTTTGGAAACGGCGCATGTATTATAAGCCTATCTACCTATAAAATGGTAATAACCAACCTCAAATCTTGCCTAAAGCACATCACTGTTATTATTACGGAGTTGATAGTCTAACAGGAATGCATAGCCGATGGGTAAAACCAGCAGTGAGCCGGGTAGTATTTCAGAAGTGTGTGCATGTGTGTGCGTGAGTGAGTGAAAGAAAAAAAAAAGGTAGAAGGAAGGATGGGGCTGCACAAATTGCAGACAAGAAGAGAAATTATGCAAAGGGCAGTCAAGCCACTGAAAGGAT
Organism: Cyclura pinguis; assembly: GCA_030412105.1. Taxonomy (NCBI): domain Eukaryota; kingdom Metazoa; phylum Chordata; class Lepidosauria; order Squamata; family Iguanidae; genus Cyclura; species Cyclura pinguis. The sequence continues at coordinate 4,348,815 of CM059613.1, forward strand.
TAATGGCAGATGGGAAAGAGAAGGATCGAAAGAGAGGGAGGCGATGGAAAGAAATACAATGAAAGGATGAAAACAAATAGGCTGCTGATGGGAGAGATATTAATGTCTTGGGAAGGGAGGATTTTGTTAAAGGCAGTGTTAAAAAAAGGAGGTCAGTCCTGATGGAAAGAGAACAGCAGATAGGTCTAAGTGACAAAAAGATGCAAAGAAAAGATCACAAGAAGAGATTGGAAGATTGGTGCAGTTCATCAATGATGAGATCGTTTCTAAGTTTTTTTGGCATTTGCGCCTGGGTGTATATTTTTAAAGATGTGTGTCAGAGATTCCCTTCAAGGCAAAGGGGACAGAGGGTTTCCAACCAAATTAATAATAAAAAGGGGGGGGGTGGTTGTCAGCAAGTGCGACAGAGGAATGATAAAGCTGTCTAAAATAATCTTTAAGAAGGAGTAAGAGTGGGTGAGATTAGCCCAACGTGGGGATGTAGAGGGGTGAAAAGTTACATAACACAGTAAATTGAATAACCGCATTTATCAGGTTGAGTGAAATTGGAGAAGGTGTGCAAAGTGTTCACAAGGAAGGGGAATGTTAAGGAAGGGAAAATAGGCAAAGCAGAGAGGGTTTGTTTAGCTGCGGCAGTTTCAATTCTGTGACACTATTATGGCTTCTAGTGTTATTTCTTTGGAGGGGGAATGGACCAGATAGGAATGCCAAAAAGAACCTTGCTGTATCGGAGGAAAGAGCTCGGCCATTTCCACACTACACTGTTATAGTGCTATTATTCCACCTTCGACGTCCTGTGGAATCCTTGGGTTTGCAATTTAGGGAGGGGCATTGAGAATTCTCAGCCAGAGAGCTCTTGGGCCTCCAAACCCCAGGATTCCACAGGAGACTGAAAGTGGAATAACAGCACCGTAACAGTGTAGTGTGGAAATGACCCCAGTCTTGCATCCTGACTTCCACAGTGGGCTATCAGATAGCCCACTTGGTTCCCAACCACTGATGTTCAGTGGCATGCAGCTTCTAATGGAAAGCATTTGAGACAGGTAAGCATGATAGTGAAAGCACGATACACACACATCCTGTTAAAATATCCTTCTGCAGAACCGGCTAAACGCCAAAAGGCTGTTTAAATGTAAAGGACTCAACCTGCTGGCAGAAGCAGGGCAAGATGCGGGAGGTTAGCCGCCCGTGAAAGAGAATTCTGCAGTCTTGGAGCAACTACCAAGAAGGCCTTCTGCCATGATCTTCACTAGACGACAATGGTGGAACTGAGAGAAAGCCCTTCTCCAAAGATCCCAGACCTTGGGAAAGTTCATGTAGGGGGAGATGGCCTTTCAGAATGGGTTGACCCAAGACATACGACGAGGCATGGGGGAAAACTGCTTCCTTGCTACTTGCCCTGTGGTATCTGCAAGAACCCCAGAACCAAGGCGCCGGTGACGAGGGGACATCGGTGGGCAGGTTATTAATTTTGGTGGGCAGGTTGTTAATTTTGCCTGCTTGTAAAGGGAAGGTAAATTACCTATCCCATCTGTTGACATTGAAACTGAACTCTATTCAGCACAATGGGTACTTAGAATTGCCCTCCACGTTTTCAGTCTAGTTTACTGCCAAGTTAAGTGTCCGTAGGATAGATGGCAGGCAGCCTTTATTATCCCAGGGAGGGCTCAACAGCAACAGCTTTCTTAATTAGTTTGTTTGTTTTGTACCATTTTCACATGTTCTCCATTGCAAATGCATAGTAGTAGCTTCTTCCACACTCACAAGACCCACATCCCAGATTGTGAGTCACTATACAGCTTATAAAATGAGAATTTCACAACTCCAGAGTGGTATATTTTTATTTGACTTGATTTGTATAATTTTCTCTCATAAACTCTGTATCTTGTTGCACTTCTAGAGAAAAAAAAAACATTTGCATATGTTCCATTACAAACCTGAGAACAGCCCTTCAAATTGGGTATTTAGTATACATTTTTCCCAAATTCTTCAAATGTAAAAAAAGGATGTTTGTGTCCATTTCAAAAGTAACAGTACTTTAACACTACATACTGATAATGCTTTTTAGATTTCATCTAATGGATCAACACAGCTATCTGCAGTTTTGGCCTGCTTTGAAGAATTTCCATTTGAGCTTTCCAGCTACATCTTCTCAGAAATCCAGTTATCTCACTAGTGTATGGGGACTTTATTTTTTTTTTTTTTAGCTGACCTATTGCTTTGCATGAATAGTGGATTATTGGGCAGGAATTATAGCCAGACAATCTTTTTCTTGATATGAAAATGAAGTGATAGGGAAAAGAAAGTTGCATTAAATCCATTCTGCAGTTACTGACAAAGAGAGTTTCTTCTTGTTGTTGGGTGCCTTATGACTTCTGGAGACCCTAAGGTGAACCTAACATGGGGTTTTCTGGGGCTGAGAGTGTGTGACACACCCAAGGTCACCCCAGTGGGTTTCCATAGCTGAGCAAGGATTCAAACTCTGGTCCCCAGGATCATAGTCCAATGCTCAAATCTAGTGGTTCTCAGCCCAAACCAATAAATAAAAGCAGGAGCCATAGCCAATAAAACTGGAAGCCATAATCCATGTCTGTCTGTCTGTCTGTCTGTCTGACTATCTATCTATCTATCTATCTATCTATCTATCTATCTATCTATCATCTAGCTAGCTAGTTAGCTGGCTATCTTCCTATTGTGTGTGTGTTTTTGCTTGCAAAAACCTGTTTTTCTCTCTGCGAGGGTAGTCATGAAAGCAAAAAAGTTGTGCATCTGTGCAAATAAAATTTTGAATATTTTAATTGTGTTTTTGTATGTAAAACAAATGTAAAGTACTTTCAATATTTGAAAGCACTACATAAAAATCTAAGAAGACAATGGCAATGATTTAAAAAAAGCAACAGCAAGGACATTTATGCTTCTTTTTCTGAGTGGGATCCTAGCCAGGGAACAGAATGGGAAACCTTTTCAGGAAGCAAAAAATGGTATATAGCTCTCAGCAAGTAATTGCATTATTAATATTTAAATGTTTTGTGTTTTTTTTTCTCTGTTTGTGAAGCAGAAAGGATGTGGGTGGGGAAACAGGCCAGTAAACAGAGATGTAAATATTTGCAGGACTTTTGAGTGTGTTGGGCATAAAAGCTGACTTTTTTACCTGTGTGGGAAAGCAAGCCATTAAAGAAAGTTGGAAACAATTAAAGTGAAAGTACGTTTATTTTTGTCTTTCAGCTGTGGAAATGAGCCAGCACATAAAGTTGGAAACCTATTAAATATGTGCAAGTGTGAGGTGAATATGAATCTATCTCACCACTGTGCAAATCCTTAGTGGCTGTAGTCTACTTATTGAGTTTTCCTTTTGGTACAAGAAACTAAATTTTTATATTGGAAATTTTTTTACGGGTGTACTTGCATAAAAATGCACTTATTTGTTGTTGTTTTTTCCTTTTTTGAGTGGGTGAGTGAGCCAGTTTCCAAAACACAGAAACCTTCAAACGTTTCTCCCTTATGAATGCAACTCTTTTTTTTAAACTGCTCCCAGGCAGGGTGTATGGCTTAATATTAATAATAGTAATTTCAGGGTGGCTGATGATAGGGTGACTTAGAATTCTTGCATTTGTAAGTCAGCAACAAATTGTTATGTATGGCTGAATTTCTCCTTACTGGGAAGAAGGGAAAGCTGTCAATAAAGTTGACGGCCTTTAAAAAGAGGGTGCATATAAAAGCATATTTATTTTTGACTTTTTAAAGTAAGAAAGCAAACTAGGTTATACAGTTAGAAACATTCAAAAGTGTTGGCTTGAGTATTTCTTTTTACCTCTCTGACTCAAGTACCAAATCCCAAATCCTCCTCCTCCTTCTTCGTGTTCTCGATATTATTATTACTATTATTATTATTTAATAATATTGAAGTATCTGGCCCTTGGGAGTAGTGAAAGAGATTCATATTTATCCACAAAGCTTTAAAACTTTCCTCACTTAAGCGTTGGCTCACTCCTTTATGCAAAAGAGAAAAATAAATCTACTTTTAAATATACTCTTCTTTGAAGATTCCTGACTTTAGAGACTGGTTGGTCCAGCTTTCTCCCTGCCCCCACAAAGAGGAAAATGAAAATGAAAATAACAATAACAACAACAATAATGTAATTCAATCCTTACTATCTCAGGTTTTGAAAACAGCAATAATAATAATAATAATAATAATAATAATAATAATAATAATAATTCAATACTTACTAGGTCAGGGTTTTTTATTGTTAAAGATGTCCATGGAGCTTGAGGGAGCTGAAAGAAACTGGTATTTTCACGTTTTATCTCCATTTTTAAAAGTTTTTTAATTTGATATGTTGGCCTACTCCTTGCCTCAAAAGAGAGAAGAAAAAAAAATTAATTACCAGCACTGTTTCAAAATTTCCCAACTTAACCGCCAGGCTCAACAAAGGAGAAAATGAAATATATATCATTATTTTTATTGGTGTTTGTTACTACGTATTGTTATTAGCTACTATTATTGAGAAAGAATAGTAATAATAGTGTCAGTAGTACCAACAACAATAACTTTTTTTAGTTGTCTCTGAGGGGAAAACATTCTCCTTCCCCTCACAGACAAAAGTACATCATTATTTTTATTAGTGTTTGTTATTATTTATTGTTGTTAGCTACAATTATTGAGAAACACTAATACTAGTACTAATAATAGTGTCAGTGGTAGCAACGACAGATGAAAGTACATCATTATTTTTTATTGGTGATTATTATTACCTATCATTAGCTATTAGAACTGCTTTGAGTGATTTCAAGAACAATACCAGCAATGAGTACAACCATTTTCTTTTTCTCTCTCTCTCACTTTGTGAGAGAAGATTTTCTATCACCCTTTGCATGGTGGAAGAATGAAATGCACTTCCTCACTTTTATTGGTGCTTGTTATTACTATTACTACTTATCATTGGCTATTATGGTTTCCAGTCATACATACATATATATATATGCCATTTTCTTTATGTAAGGAGAAATATTTCCTTCCCCTCACAGAGAGGAAAATGAAGCATACACATTTACTTTTACTGGTGCTTATTACTAATGCTGTACTTATTATTAGTTATTATTGTTTCCTGTCAATAACAAGTTTCTGGTCAACAACAACAACAACAACAATGTGTGTATGTATGTGAATATATATGTACACACACACACACACACATAATAAATATATATATAAATAAATAAAATTTTTCTTGGTAAGGGGAGTCATTTCCTTCCCCACCCAGGGAGGAAAAATGAAACACACACATTGACTTGTATTGGTTCTTATTCCTAATGCTAGACTTACTATGGGCTATTATTGTTTCCAGTCAATACTACTACTACTAATAGTGTGTGTGTGTGTGTCTGTGTATATATATATGTTTATAAATAAATAAATAAATAAAAGTTTTCTTGGTAAAGGGAGTCCTTTCTTTCCCATCACAGGGAGGAAGAATGAAAGACACTCATTGACTTTCCTTAGTGCTTATTCCTAATGCTAGACTTATTAAGGGCTATTACAGTTTCCAGTCAATACTAATACTAATAGTAGTAGTAGTAATAATAATAATAATAGTAATAATAATGTGTGTGTGTGTATGTTTATACATACATATACATATACATATAGACACACACACACACACACACACACACACACATACATAAATAAAAGTTTTATTGGTAAAGAGAGTCCTTTCTTTCCCCTCACAGGGAGGAAGAATGAAACACACTCATAGACTTTCCTTGGTGCTTATTCCTAATGCTAGACTTATTAGAGGCTATTATAGTTTCCAGTCACTACTACTACTACTACTACTAATAATGTGTGTGTATGTTTATACGTCCATATCCATGTCCATATATATATATCTATATAAATAAATAAAAGTTTTCTTGGTAAAGGGAGTCCTTTCTTTCTTCTCACAGGGAGGAAAAATGAAACACACTCATTGACTTTCCTCCGTGCTTATTCCTAATGCTAGACTTATTAGGGGCTATTATTGTTTCCAGTCAATACTAATAATAAGAGAGAGAGAGAGAGAGAGAGAGAGAGAGAGAGAGTTTTCCTCTTCCTAAGGTGAGTCCTTCCTTTCCCCTCCCAGGAAAGGGACTACGGGGAGGAAAAAGGAAACGCGCTCTTCCCCTCGTCTTGGCCGTTCTCGTTACTTCGTATCCGTTATCGTTGTGCAAAGGTAACAAGGTATTGATTTGTTCCTCCACCCCGGAAGACAAGCGCGCGGCCGGCCGGGCAGGGAGGCGGCACGTGGGGCTCCTTTCTTCGAAGCCCGCAAAAAAAAGGGCAGACAGAAAACCGTCGGAAAATGTACTCTTATTCCCTTTATTTTAGACCCAGAGCCGCTTTGAGTCTCCTGTTGAGGGAAACGTCCAGCTATATGTCAAATTAAAGTTGTTTTTTTTTTAATTAATTTTTTTTAAAAATAATTTTCCAGCCCCTCAAGTTGGGGCGACCCTCTGAGGAGCTTTGGCACGTGCGAGGGGGAAGAAAGCCCACGTGGACAACTTCAAAGATATATGTGAATATAAAGCACCTGTGGTGCATTTTTCTTTCTGTTAAGCGGGGCATGGAGCCCGCCTTTTTTTTTTTTTTGAGGGACAGAGACAAAGCATGGGATGCCTAGATATTTAAGTATCATTTATTTATGAAGAAAATGATGCTCACGGTTCGTGAAGGGACCCCCCCCCCGTCAAGGCGTTTAAAAACCTGTCTTTTTTTTTTTTTCCTCCTTTTAAACTGTGCGTTTAGTCGCTGGGAGGGATGTAAATTTAAATAAGTTTTTTAGAAGGCAAAGGATGCTCCAGGGGCATGAAGGGGATGGTAGACCGCCCCCGCCTTATCAGGGGGGTTAAAAATTTGTCCTGTGTGTGTGGGTTTTTTCCTCTTCTGAAGTATACATTAAGCCGCCCTTGTTCTGAAGGAGAACTGGGATGGATATGAATTTAAATAAGTTTTTTTAGAAGGCAAAGGCTGCTCCAGGAGGAGGAAGGGGGTGGCAGACTGGGACACCCCCCCTCCATGTCAAGGGGGTGGAAAACCTGTCCCGTGTGTATTTTTGCTTCTAAACTCGGCACCGAGCCGCCCTTTTTCGAAGGCGGAACGGGGACGGAGCCGCCTTCCGAAGGGAAGGGCTGCGCCCGGGGCGGGCGGGAGACCGGGACCCCCCTCGCCCGGACGAGCGCCCGCCGGTTCGGGGCGGGGCCGCCGGGGGGGCGGCGCGAGGGCGGGCGCGGCGGCATCGCGGCTCCTCCCCCGGCGCGCTCGTTCCTCCTCTCTCCGTCGTCCGCCGCCGAGCGAGGCAGAGGACAGCGGGGTCCCGGTCTCCCTCTCCATCCTCCCCGCGCGCGCTTCTCTCCGCTCAGCCTCTCCGCTTCTCCTCCTCCGGCGCCGGGCCGCCGCTCGCTCGCTCGCTCGCTCGCTCGCCCGCTCCCCGGCCATGGCAGCCCCGCGCCCCTCGCTCCTCCGCCGCCGCCGCCTCCTCCTCTTCCTCCCGGCCGCCTGCCCGTCCCCTTCGGCCCCCGCGGCGGCGGCGGCGGCATCCCCGGCGGCGGCGGCGGCGGCGGCGGCATCGCCTTCCTCGCCGTCGGCTTCCTCGCCGCCCCTGCTGCCGCTGCTGCTCCTGCTCGCCAGCGGGCCGGGCCCCTCCAGGGCAGAGCCGGGCGGCGGCGGCGGCGGAGCAGGAGCAGCAGGAGCAGCAGGAGGAGGAGAGGGCGAAGGAGGCGGCGGCGGCGGCGGCGGCGGGAGGAGCTCCGGCGGCGGCGGGAGCGGCGGCGGCGGCGGCGGCGGCCGGAGCAGCCCGTGCCGGGAGAAGACGGTGACGGTGTCGACGCTGCCGGTGCTGCGGGAGAGCGACATCGCCTGGAGCAGCGGCGGAACCGGCAACGCGGGCGGGCACGGCGGGCCCGCCGGGTCCGGGTCCTCCTCGCCGTCCTCCTCCAACGGTGCCGGTGCCGGTCCGGGATCGGGACCCCCCGCGGGCGACTCCCGGCTGCTGCTCTTCGTGCGGAGCGAGCTGCCCGGGCGCGTCGCCGTCCAGGACGACCTCGACAACACCGAGCTCCCCTTCTTCACCCTCGGTGAGTGTCGGGGGGGGGGGGGGAGAGAGGAGAGGAAGGGGGTTATTTGGGGGGGGGGACTTAGGGTTAAGGACACGGAGCTGCCCTTCTGCAAGCTTGGGGGGAGGGAAAAGGCGAGGAAAGGGCTTGTTTGGGGGGGGGGCTTAGGATGAGGGACACGGAGCTGCCCTTCTGCAGGCTTGGAGAGGGGGAAAGGGGGAGGAAGGGGGTTATTTGGGGGGGGATTAGGGTTAGGGACACAGAGCTTCCCTTCCTCACCCTTAGTGAGTGGGGGGAAAGGAGAAGAAGGGCGCTGTTTTTTGGGGGGGGGTAGGGACACGGAGCTCCCTTTTTCACACCCGGTGAGTCGGGGGAAATGGAGAGAAGGGGGTTATTGGGGGGATAGGGTTAGGGATAGGGAGCTGCCCTTCCTCACTCCGGGTGAGGAAAAAAAAAGGAGAGGAAAGGGTTTATTTAACTGCACCCCCATTTTCCTCTTCCATAGAATTTACCTTCTTTTTCTGCCCTCCACGAGATTCCTTCCTCTGTCCCCCCTGCTCCCCTGAACCCCTCTTTTGCGTCTGTGTCTTGGGGATGGAGAGGGAAAGGGCTGGGTATTGCTGTTATTATTACTCTTACTGTAACTATTGTTATTAGTTGTTATTAGTATTATTTCTACTACTATAACTATGACTATTGCTGCCTCACCATTGGTTAGCATTAGTATTCATATCGGTGTCGCTAATGGTGAGCGGGGACTTGGCTCCCGAAATTCCACTTGTGGGTATAGCTGGGGGCACCTGCCCCTCCTGTCTTTCTGGCATGGCAGGGGGGCTAAAACCAGAGAGAAACACAGAGAGAGTGTTAGACTTCTCTGTTGATTCGACTTGGCTTCTTTCTGCCGCCTCTCCCCATTGAGCCTCACTCCAAAGTGTCAGGTCCCCACTTTCGAGGTTGGGTGGACTCCTTTTTTCTGCCCACTCCCCAGTGTTTCAGCCTCCTGGTTTTGATGTGCCCTGGCATCTTTCTCCCCCCTCCCCGTTGACCCCCTCCAAGGGTGTCAGACTGTGACTTTTTATATGCCTTGGGATTGTCCCCCAAGTGTGTCAGCCCCTCACTTTTTACCTACCTTGGCTTCTTTCTCCTCTCTCCCTATTGACCTCCTAGGGTGCCAGACCGTGCCTTTTTTAAAAGGACCTGGACTTTTCCCCCTTCGTTGAACCCCTGAGTGTGCCAGACCCCACTTTTTGTATACCTTGGGATCCCCCCATTGGCTCTCAGTTGTTACAGATTCCTACTTTATAGAGACTTTGGTCTCTCTCTTCCCTTTTCCCAGAAACCCCAAGGGTGGTGGTGGGGAGTCCCAGGTTGCAGGGAAGTCATCCCCCCCAAACCTCACTCACGCAGACACTCAAATTGACTTTGGGTTCTGAGTGGGGAGCAATTTGGTCCCTTGCCTCATTGTGTTGATTTCTGCTGTATTGTTTCCTCTCCACCTCCTACCATAACCTCAAGTGCGTGTGTGGGTGTGTGTGTGTGGAAGGGATTATGAAGGAGTCACCCCATACCCTTCTTGTGTTTGAACAGCAGTGGTCCCTCTGAGGAGAGCTTCTGCAACAGGCGGTCCACTGCTTCCCTTTGCTGCCTCCTCTCCTTGTTCCCACCCCTCTTTCTTCCAAGGAAGGGGAAGGAGGCCCACAAATGTGGCTCACTGTTTTTGTATCCCTGCTATGATCCCATCTGTGTGTGTGCATGGGAGGGGTCATAAAGAACTTGTCTCCATCCCTCGTTCGAGCTGCATCGCAAGTATGTGCCCACCTTGCTTGCAGGGCTAGAAGAAGGAGTCTCTGCTTGTTGTAAGCTCCTCCTCCAGGAACACTGTGTCTTTAGTTCATGTAGGTTGCGAAGAAGTTGCCCCACACCACACGCTTGTGGGCATCAAAGTATAGTTCTGTTTCTTCTGGGAGGCTGTCAAAAGGGGTGGAGGCTAAAAGAGGTAGATACTTTCCACTTGTGGACATAAAGGGGTTAGGCATGAGCTGCACACAGATATACACACGCACAGACACCTTTCCCTGCTGAACGGAACTATAGAATTTGTGTTCCTCTTATGGGTGCAAACAGAGGGAGGTTGCAAAAGTAGGCATGTGTTCCTCCTTTCCTCGTCTCTACAATGAGTTAAAAGCAGTACCTTCTTGCCTGTTGGAAGTAGGTTGAGGTTCCTTTTCTTCTCTCTCAGGAAGGAAAGCATGCAAAGTTTATCTGCTCTCTCTCCTCCTCTTCTAGCTGCATAGGCAGGTGTATATAGGCATATGTTCCCTCCTCACTTCAAGGATGGAGAGAGAGAAGTGATCAGTACAGCCACCACCCTGCTTATGGACTCAACAGTACTGCAAAGGTAGCCATATCTTTATTTATCCTCTCTCAGTTAGCTGGTATCATGCATAAAAACATTGCTTAAACCATGGATTATAAACAGACCTAAACATTGTTTAGAAACAGACCCAAATGAAACAGTTTCAAAACCATACAGAGTGAAAACAGGCTGAGCAGCCACTCCGGTTTGAAGGACTGGAGGCTGCATGAAGAAATGCAGTCTTAGCTGCTCACCTGAAGCCAGAGGGGGATGGAGTCAGGTTGGCATCTTCTGGCCAGCTGTGACAGAGAAATGTGATCTGATCTATGTGTGTGTTTTTCTGGGGGGTAAGGAGAAGGAGGTCCTCTTTGTGCACATAAAGAGGGTGCTGTGAAGTAGATACAATTGGAGGTGGTGGCATGGAGCGGAATCTGTAAGAGACGTGTCCCTCTTTGACTCCAAGGCTGGTGTAAAAAAAAGAGGTTTTTCACTTTGGGATCCAGTTGGGAGGACAAACTGTATCTCATCACTTCTCAGGAGAGAAGAGAGCCCCCGTCCATGGGCATAGGTGGGGGAATGCAGAGTGGGTGTTTGCACCCTTGACCCTGGAAATAGGTTGCCCCTCCCTGTTCTCCAGAACATAGTTTGAAAAACAGGCAGGAAGATGGACATGAGATGTTGTGTGTTCTCTTGTTACTGTTCTTCGTATTCCAGATTGTAGAACTTTTAAGAAAGCACATGGGGTAACAGAATCCACATACCGCAAGGTGATATGGCTTTGGAAGGTTGAAGGTTTAGCATATTGAGATACAAAAGAGAATGTCCACCACCCTGGTGGTGAAAGGAGAAAAGATTGGGAATATTCAGCATATGCTTGCAGTTAGCCATTTGTGTGTGCTTGAAAAACATTACGTAAAGTAAGAACGCAGAGGAAAAGTGACAGTTTGCAGGGTGGATTCCGCCTCTGTTTTGGTGTGTTTATCCTTGCTTATGTGTGCAAGATTCAGCAAAGGGGGCTACATGACAGATGGCTTCCTCCAGTTTGGAAGGAAAGCAGTGGCAAATATAACCAGCCTTCCACATTTGCTAGAGTTAGGGGTGCAGGACTCCCAGGAAAAGCACAAATACCAAAGTGTGTGTGTGTGTGTGTCTGGAGGAAGGGGTCTGAAGCATGGCAGGGAGAGTGGGCACCCAGAGTCCAGGCAAGGTCAGAAAAAGGAGAAGGAAGGAGAGTATGTCAGCATGGTGACCCTGTACTTCCTCTCTTGCCCATTTCCTTCCTTGGGTGTTTGGGGGCCATAGGGAGAGGACTTGTTGTGCTGAGAAATTGGGCTGCAATCCGTTCTTAGCTAAGCAAGCAGCAGCCGGCGGCGGAGGAGGAATATGACCAGAAGTGGATGTTTAAGGGGCTCATGTGGCCTGATTGGAGCCACTGAGAGGGAAGGTTCCCCTGGAAAACAAGCTCCTACAGGGGTTGAAGAAACTTGTAAATTACCAAATCCAAGAAATATCATAAACCCACAAATGTGGAGGGCTGGCTGTATACGGGCAAAAGGGACACATTTAGGGACTTGCAAAAGAATTTTGCACTGTTGAGAGTATCGGAGAAGGACGTGCCTTGAAATGATGTTTTGTAGGAATATGCACATGATGGTAATGGGATTGGAAGGAGGACCACTGGATTTTAAATGTATCAGGAGATGAAGTTGTAGTCTTCCACAGAGGAAAGCTTTCTCTTTATCCTGTAACAGTTCCAGTCTCACCTGGTGAAGACACGGGACAGAGTCTTCTCGGTGGTGGCTCCACTCTCTGGAACTCCCTTCCTCAGGAAGCTAGGCTGGCCCCCTCCTTGCTTTCCTTTCACCTGTAGACAAAAAGATTCTCATCTGAGCAGGCTTTTAATATCTAAGCAGGTGGGCTTCTAATTTATCAAGATGCTTTTTTAAAAATATTTGCAGGGTCTTATAATTTTGTATGTCTTCTAGTGTTTTTAACTGTTTTAAATGCTTTTCAATGTTTTTGACTTTCTGGAAGCAGCCTTGAGTCTCACTCTGGGAGAAAGGTGCATATTAATACAATAAATAAATAGAACTGTTGGGTGGAGGAAAACATGTATGATATAGTAGTATTTTGGAGCGGGATGTTAGATGGTGGTGCCCAGAGAGATCCTTCTCAATGGGGGGCGGATGCATTTTTTTTAAAGGTGTGTCATGTGTTCAGCAGAGGGTTACAGATTCAGAGACTGTCCTAAAGGGAGTGATGAAGAACTAGTTGCATGTAGTAAAAGGGATGCCCTGATAGGAATGAGTAGGTTTGGAGACGTAGTAACAGCCTGTTTGTTGATTTCTTGATCTGGAAGAAGACTGATGAAATGTGTCCTGCACCAGTAAAAGGGGAAATTATGAGATGGTGGTGGATAGGCACTGTGTGCAGAAAGGACTGTGACCCCTTGGGGAGCAATGGGAAGGGAAATGAAGACAGATTATGACGGCTTTGCTGGGTTAGGATGGCAGACATGGAGGCAGCAGTGAGCGAGAACCAATTACAGCTTTAACTAGGAGGCCGTTAAATGCTGCTGAAGAAAGAGGGCACAGCATGGAGGCATACAGAAGTTCAGGGATGCACTTTCTGGGTTAATGAAGTTTGAAAAGCAAGAATGTCACAGAATATGGGACTGAAAGAAATTATCTATCCTGTGCTGGGGGATGGAAAACAGAAATGAAAGGTTCCTTCCCTAGTTGCAATGGTGTCCTTATATATTTCAGAAAGGTAGCAGTGGGCTTCAGTTAGGGAGGGACTAAACCTGACTCCCAGCCTAGCTTTAGAAAGGGAGGATTTCAGTGAAGTCTTGCCCCTACCATGAGCAAAATCAGAGCAGCTGTATAGACGAAGAAGCCGGATGTGTGGGAGGTACTGAAATCCAGAATGATGGCCATTTGGTTCTGTCTGAGGTCCCCACCGGATAGTTTAGTGGGCAATACCTTCAAATGCTCTCTATGCTTACTGAAAGTAAAATCATCAGTGACAGCAGGTTTGTCCCTAGCATAGGAAGGGAGTTCAAAGTACTTGTTTGACCTACATCTGCTCCAGGCAAGAAATGCGAAGTGGGTGTAACTCATGGCAGGGGGCAAAGCTGATCAGCAATTTGTTCTTCATGTTATTATCCTTAGTGTCTGCCTCTCTCTGCACCTTCTTGCTCTGGTTTCTTTGCTAAGTGACACCTTTTCCCCGCTAATGGTATGGCTTGTGCCTTATTTCTGCTTGTCAGCAAGAGAACAGTTGGGCACAAAAGGGTAGCCATTTGGGATTTTTTTTTTTTTTAGTTAATAGGGGTCTCATTTTGGTGCCTGTGGCCTTGTAAAGTAGGCCCATTTAAAGAAATAAAACAGCCCATGAGTGGAATTGTGGTCTCCTTTCAGAGTCCCTTTGCAGTTTGGAACGAACTGTTTGGATTATCTTTCCTATCCCTCAGTAGCGATCACCTTTGTGATTAGAGTGCCAGCCCTTGCAGAAGTTTAAATTTAGGCTGGATTCTTAAAATGGAGAGTTTTTTGCATCCCCAACAAGATGCCAAATGGTTTGATTTAAAAAAAAAAACAACAGCAGAGGAAAAGACATTCTTTACGCTGAGGCAGGAGTCTCTTTAGTACTGCTGTCACATTGCTGTGGCTTGATTCCCTCCTCTTGCAATTGATAGCTTAATTATCTTTCAGCACTCTCTACTTCTCCCACCCCACTGCTTTTTCTTGACATATTCTCTGTCCTCACTCCCCACCTTTCCGCTTGCTTTAAATTCTGTCCGTCTGCTTTTTGGAGCAGGGGTTGCAAGCTTGCCTAGTGTCTCTGCTTTGGAGCAAACTCTGTTTTCTTCCAGAGAGGGGCAGGTGCTGCCTTTAGCATACTCTGCTTTTGAGTCTGAAGGGTGGAATCTTAAGAAGATGCTCAGAGAGGAATGCTTTGTTCTAGTAAGTAGCTTGTATATAAATGTTTTGTCTGGACATATTCTGATTATCCTAGCTGTCAGGCTGTGTTGCTTGAATGCCTGTGTGTGTGTGTACATACACTCCCAAGCTTCTAAGATGTTCTCTACTGGGAAGAAGAGAGAGCAACTGCAGCCTGTCATCTTGTGTACAGTGTTGCTCTTTTGCTCTAACATGGGGCGTTCTTGCCATGTCTTGTCAAGGTTGTCATAGGTATCACAGTTGACTTGTTATCCTTTCAAAAAAAATAGTAAACTGTTTAGAATTCTGCATCCAGAAATAGGCTATCCATTCTGGCAGGAGCTGCAAAGGCAGTCAGTTGATCGCCACACAAGTTCCTCTTTTATCTCCCAACTTCTTCCCTTCCTCTGACATGTTAAAAACCATAATTTGTTGAACTGCTTGGCTTTGTGTTGCTACTGACTGGGACTTGACAGACTGGTAGAGTTTCTCCTACCTTTCTTTCCCCTCCCCTCGTCTTATCACTTGTTATTTTTCCTTGTATGAACCTGGTATGTCAGGCTGTGTGTGCAGATATGTGCCTGGTAAAAAGCAATGGATTGTCTTTGTAGTGTCTGTTCTGCTTGTGCAGCTCTTGCCAACTCCTGCCAGTGTGACTGAGGGCCAAGGTTGTTGAGAACTGTAGGCCAACAGCATTGGGAACATCACAAATTCCTCACCTTTAATTGCATATGCAGCTTCTTCATCAAGAAGACACATGTGCCATTTCCGCACTACACTGTTATAGTGCTATTATTACACTTTCAACATCCTGTGGAATCCTGGGATTGGCAATTTAGGGAGCGGTATTTAGATTTCTCAGCCTGAGAACCCTTTGGCCTCAGTAAACTACAAATCCCAGAATTCCACAGGACGTTGAAAGTGGAATAATAGCAGTGTAGTGTGGAAAGACCCATAGACTCTGCATCCTCTTAATGTAGGATTTTGTATTCTGTTAGAAGCACATGAGCAACTTGGGATCCTCCAAAGGACATTGGACTGTTGACTCCTGTCCTCCTTCATTATTGGCTCTGCTGGCGGCCCAACACCATATATTCTCCATCCCTTACTCTACCTTGGTGCTTTGTTTTCGCAAAAAGAGCCACATGTGGAATTCGTTGTCCTGCCTCAGGCATCCAGGGGAATTCCAGTCTGTGTGTGCACAGCCATGGTAGTTAGGACTAGGGAGATTTGTGAGTTGATTCTCAAGGGAAGCTACTACTTTGCAATGAGAATAAGTAGCAGTATGTGACCTGTTGGCTTTAAGTGTTTCACCTTCTTTGTGGTTGAGCTCATGAAATTTCGATAAGGCAGAGATGGGTTTGACCGTCCAGATGTTACTGGGCTACAGCTCCCAGTGTTCCTTACTAATGGCTCTGCTAGCTAGGACTGGTTGCTGTCCAAGATCTGGAAGGCTGCATGATTCTCACGCTTGCACTAAAGCATGGTGATTTTTGAACCTTGACAATCTAATCAATCCTTTCTTTTAATAATAATTATTATTATAATTACAATAACAACTGTTATATTATTATAAATTATTATTATTATTATTATTATTATTATTATTATTATTATTATTATTGTAATGCTTAAGCATTGTCTGTGTTTTTGAGCTCACTTCCCAGTTCTGTCCAGTCCAGTGTGCTGTCAGTCATATGCATGCCATGCCTTCACCCAAGATCTATCTATTTCTGTGTTGCTTCAGCATACATGTACAATGTATGTTCACTCCTTTGTATGATTGAAAACAAGCCGGAGCAGTTAATCACTAAGAATGTGAATGCATTAATATACTTTGATACTATATCAGCAAATGTATGGAATACTTTTCCTTGGCATGCCATGACACAGAGTAGCTCGTAACTGGGGATATTTCGTTTGATTGGCTATCTGTTTGGGTTCTGATCGGAGGCGTATCTAGGGTGGGGCATGTAGGGTACATGCCCTGGGCATCAGTGTCAGGGGGGCACAAAAAAAGCTGTGCATGCAGAGGTTGGGAGTAAAGGTAAGAAGGTAGGGGCACAACTTTTTGCTTGCCATAGGCACTGTTTACGCCAGACATGCCACTGGTTATGCAAATCTTTCCAATTGCTGCTGTGGTTAGTACGGTAATGCAAGCTCCAGAGCAACCACCAAACTTTTCATCTGTAAGTGCATAGAAGGGCGCTATGTTTTGAAGTCTCTTGAGATTGCTTTGCCACAACTCATAAAAGTAATCAGCGTGTCCTTAGTCTATTGAAGGTAAAAGCTTGTCCTTATCCAAGGACTGCATCGTGAATTGCTTTGGCTGTGCAGGCCTAGATAATTCAAACCAATCCTGCTCTTCCTATTGCTATGAGAGAAGGGATGTCTTTTTACATATGTTAAATCTTTCAATACATTCTAAGACAAGTTTGTTTTAATAATTTGTGGGTGTGATCCAGTGTGTGTTTTTGTTTACAGAGTTTTTACTTTGCTCTTCCAGTGTTTCTTTTGAGCCAGAACATCTTATAAAAATCAATAATTAGACAGTCTCTGCCCTCAGGCTTACAGGCTAAAAGAGACACAAAGGAAGCGATTGGGAAGGAGGAGGAAAAAAACACACACAACTATACCAAGATGCAGATAATTGATTTACTTGCTCAGATAGGTGGAAAGATAGCTATCCTGGATTTGATGATACTCTGGCTTGCATTAAACCTACACTTTTCCTTTCCTGGCATGTTCTTTACTGGTGTCTTCCTCTTCTGTTTCTTATCTGCTGTTTCTAATTTCCTGCTTTCTGCTCATGAGTTCAGCATGAATCTGCTTCTCCTGCTCTCCCTTCAGGGCAAGATGAATCTCAGAAACTTTTCTGGTGGCAATTGATAGAGGGAGAGGCCACCTTGGAGATGGATGGTATCAGCTAATCAAGTTGTGTCTCCTCCTCCTCCATCTTTTTGCATCACACGTTAGATATCTGTTTAAATCCATGCTCATCCATTGACTTTCTAGATGTTGTAGAATCACCGTGGGTCCAATAACTAGGAGCATTTCCTCACTACATTGTTATAGTGCTATTATTCCACTTTCAACCTCCTATGGTATGCTGGGGTTTGCAGTTTATGGAGGGGCCTTTAGAATTCTCAGCCTGGAAGCTCTTTGGCCTCAGGAAACTACAAACCCCAGAATTCCACAGGATGTTGAAAAAGGAATAATAGCACTATAACAGTGTAGTATGGAAGGGCTCTTACTCTGCATTCAAACCACTCTGCTTGTGAGAAGCATCACTGGATACATTTGCTTTACAGGATGTGCACGCAGTAAGGAACGTACTTGTCTGGACAAGAGAATTTGCTCACCTTAGGCTAAGAAATAATGGTATATAGCAAGCCATGTTTCTTAGCACCACGTGGCTTAGATGCTGTCATCCTAGCTGGTACCTGCTCAGAACAAGATTCGGTGATGTCATGTTTTATAAAGGTATTCCTATGTCATCTTTCTTTGCAGTAAAGAGCTGAAATATTCTAACAGCACTGTGGCCAACCAAATACCCATGGGAACGTTTGAAGAAAGACATGAGGGCTGTAACCCTCTGTGAGCTATTCAGATATGTGCTGCCTTATTCTCTGTGAATATTTCTGGTTCCCTTTGCACTCCATGCAGAACGACTTCCTCGTACTTGTCCTTAATTTCGAACCATTGAATTTCATTGCATGACCCTGGAGAGGCAGAGAAAAAAACTTTCATAGTCCAACATTCAAATCATTACAACACGGTGGCTCTTAGCTCAGTCCAGTGGATAAAGGCAGAAGCCACGAGCCACATCTTTCTTTCTTTCTTTCTTTCTTTCTTTCTTTCTTTCTTTCTTTCTTTCTTTCTTTCTTTCCCTTCCTTCCTTCCCTCCTTCCCTCCTTCCTTCCTTCCTTTAATCTCTCTCTCTCTCTCCCCTCCCCGTTCTCTCTCTCCCAGGTTATCATCCAGTGCTCAAATCACTACATTGGCTTAACTATTTAACATAAAATCAAGATTGTCACTTTATTACCCATTCATCCACACTGGATTTTTGAAGCATTTTATTTTCCCAGGCAAATTTGGTTAGAAACTAGCACTTTATTCCCCCCGACACACACCTTTTTTTAAGCTATTGCAGAACTAGCATTTTTTTGCTGTGCAATAATGGAGATGCTTGAGTTGGGATTGTCCTCCTTCCCCTTCGCTCAAGATGGAAATGATTTGTGACATGTGCTCTGTAGGCATCAGTTGAACCTTATCTGGTAGGTGTAACTGTTAAAAAGTTGTGACGGATTTTCCTTCTCATCGCGTTGGTAGAGCATTTTAGCCCACTAGGGGGTGTTGGTGACTGGACGGAGATACCTGTTCACAGCGTTTTCGACAGTGGCTTTGACTCTGTTCGGTGCGTCTTTTCTTTTAAGGCCCCTTTGACTATGGGGCAATAATTCCAACCCTCCTTCCGAGCCTGATAATGGCTTTTGTAGACTTGAATGTATAATTCCTGCCGGGGAATTTCCATCAGAGAACACAGTTCCTGACTTTATTTTTGCAAGTCCCCTGAGAGCTGTTAATATGGGGGTACTCAGCATTCTCCGTCTGTAGAAAGCAGAAGCTTTCTCTGTGCTTCATAAATTGTTCCTTGGTACCACCTAATCTGTTAAGAAACTTCACATTGTAAAATATGTGTCACACTATTCTGTTATTCGGCATTGAGATTTTACATTATAGAAATAGGGGAAATCAGCTTTCTTCTTTGTCTGCTAAATTATGAATTGGTACCAGACTGTATACTTGCTAGAATATACTTATGTGAGTTCCTCCACCACGGATAAATGATCATAGATGTTTCCTGTAGCTTAGGATATGCACTGTGATACCTTGCCATATTTTTCTCAATAACTTGTCATTTTCATCACTGTAAAACATGGCCAACTCTGATCTCTGAACCTTTTTTTATGAGAAAGCCTTTACTCTCCAATATATATCGTAATTTTGTCAGTAACCATAATATTTCTGATATTATGCTGTGTCTGCCTTATGTTCAGTCTAATTTTTCCCCCCAAGAATTGTAGTATGCTAGGCTCACCACGCATAGTAAAAAGTGAATGTATGGGACCACTTGGCTAATGCTGTGTATATTTATCTGTATTTTTTTTTTTTTTTTGGAGAGGGGAGTAGAATTAAAGTTTGTGTAGTCAGTGTTTTTGGTTGTGCTTGAGCTGTGGTGATTTATAGATGGACAAGCCTCTCCCATTTCTTAAGGTTGTTTTTTATCTGATCTAACTTAATTGCTACACAATCTTGTGTAACAGAAAAGACTTCCAGAAAACATGGTGTTGAATGTGCACAGCAGGAGACAAGTAAAATACGTAAGATCCAAATTGGTCATGTATAAGTTAGACTGGTCTCTCATGACTTTGGCCAGGATCCAGGATAAGTCCATTTGTGTGCCCAAAGGGACTTGAGGTGCTCATACTTCTTTAATATCAACTATTGATGTGAATTTTCTAGAGAAGATTGAATTGGATTTTTTTTTTAAAAAAAATGACTATCTGAAATTGATAGAAATCTGATTTACCACATTTGTTTAGCTTTCCTTTAGTAAATGAAACTTTTTTTTTAAAAAAAATCAGTAATATGTATCTAGCATGGTGTAAATGTTCATATAAATTCAAAGCTCTCTAGCAACCTCCAAGATTAGCTTTTAAGGGGGAAAAAGATCCCTAGAGGCTCCAAAAATTGTTAACGTATTCATTTCAGTACTCCGGAAGAGTTATGTGCATAAAATATGTGTTTCATATGAAGAGTCAGCTGAAAAAACTGATTAGTTACAACTTTGCTCTTAGATTTAACTAATACTATATCCACTCCATTCCCTCTAGCTTATACCATATTACTTAGCAAACTACTTTTTAAATTAGGGAGAAAGTATAGCTTGAGGAGGTTTGCAATATAACATGAGTGTTTACTGTCCAAAGGAGGGGAAGATACAGGGCAAAAAGAGATGTCTTAATTAGATCTTGGTCTTTTGTTAGCTTAATTGCAATTTTAATAAAATTCCTCTTGTACACAAAGTAAAGATTCTGACAACCAAGAGGTGGTAGGGACAGGGAGTTTTCTGTAATTCTGTGAGAACTTCTTCATATTTTATTGTTTTCCAACTTGGGAGTCCCCCCTCTCCATTTACTTAGCAGAGTAAACATCATGCATGAGTTCTGCAAACAACTCTGATTTGTGTACAGATCTGTGATATTCCAAGGTTTATAAGCCTAGTTTTCATAGCTCCATCCATGAATCAAGCTAATTTCACTGCATCTTGCAGTTCTGTCTACCTGTGCAAACATAAAAAAATGACCTGCAAAAGTGCAGTTTATATGTCAGCCTTTAATCCCTAGATTGTGCAAGATAAGAAAGGTATGGATGAAAGCTTTCCTAAAGGCAAAGGGTTAAATGCTAGAGCCCAAATTCTGCTGCTTGTTATAACTAGAGTAAATCTATTATTTACATAAGCATTGATCTGCCATTCAGTGGTTGATTTAATGGGTCTACTCTGGGTGGGCTTAGTAATTGGATTATTAAGCCTGCCATGTTCCTTTGAAGCCTTCAGGTCCACCAGGTAGCCAGACAGGAAGAAATATGTCAGTACGGCTCTGACCAGCATCTCTGTTGGAGGTGACTTCCAAGTCATCCCTCCTCTGCCCAGAACTTCCCACAAAGTGGAAACCCATTGACTGACCTTGCATTATCACACATTCTCAGGCCCCAGGAAACCCCATGATAGGTTCACCTTAGGGTTGCCAAAAGATGGAAATAACTTGAAAGCACAAAACAACAAGAACAAGGGGGTCCTATATTTTGCTAACTCACCCATCCGAAGCTACAGATTCTCTTAATATGGGATCATGAGAGAATACAGAGTTGATACCCCAATGAAAGCATCCACTGGTTGGTTAACGTAATTGTTTCAATTAGATGTTACTAAAATAGTCTTTGTCAGGTAGAGTTGCAAGCTTCCAAACTGAAGAGCACTTACCTCCTGCAGAGCAGGAGCAAAGCCTGCTGAGTGAAAGCACTGAAGGGAAAATGTGATGGAAACAAGATGTAGTTTGAGAGTTCCCCGTGGTGGGAACTGAGTGGATGTCTGTGTCAGAAGTTGAGGTGTCTTCTCTTTCGAGGCCACCTGCCAGCATGGAACAGCCACTGTCACCGTGTATCCCTTTGGTCTACTTAGCAGTGCCATAAATGGAGCATTCTAAGACTGTTCAGTCATATTTGCAATGCAGGCTACAGAAAGAAGAAACAACAGAACCTGAGGACAATGGGCTGATGATGGAGGGGTATTGCTTCCACGTAACATACATGCCCACCCTTACATAGTTTTGATTATTATCTCTATATTGTTGTTTCATCTATTATTATTATTATTATTATTATTATTATTATTATTATTATTACCTCCCACCTTTCTCCCAGTCTGGGACTCAAGAGGTCTTAACAACAGTTAAAAGAAACATAGTTGCAAAATACATACCAAATGCAAAAATTAAAACATCATTCAACTTTCATTAGCATTAACATGAGTTTAAGAAGACATAGCTATTAAAAGCAATAAATAAAATACAGATAGATAGGACAGTTCTACAAAGCCCAGTCCCTCTTGAGAAGACAGTCTTCAAAGGCTTGCAATAATAATAATGATAACGATGTCTTAACTTGTCTGTGAAAAGGTAACAAAGTGGATTTGTAAGGTTTTCCAAGCGTTTTTGCAACAACCCTGTGAGGTTGATGACTACTTCCATTTTAGCGATGCTCTGAATAGAAGTGGGAGTTCATACCTGGTCTCCTGTGGCTCAGTGATAGAGCATGGGCTTTTTCTATAGAAGATATCTCCAGGTAGGTCTCATAAAACACACCGTGGAGAGCCTCTGCCAGTCAGTGCTGACAGTACTGAACTAAATGGGTCAGTGGCCTGACTCTTTATAGAGCAGCTTCCTGTCCTTAGGTGGTCAATACTCTTGAAGGCTTCCAAAGTCAGATATTTGGTATGAATATGAGGCAAGAAAACTGGGTCAATGCATAGGAGATGCATTTCTTATTGGAAATCTTTGCCTTTCAAGAGGATCATTTTTAGCACAATGTGCCATTTTTAGCTCAATTCTCTTTAGCTGTCAAGACACCATCCCTTCAGCTAATGATTCTCTTGAAGAGAAATCATATTTTCCCAGCATTCAGAGTACCAATCTTGACATTGGGGAAATGTCGGATTGTATCAGCTATCACATCAACTGCAGTTGTGATGGTGAAGAAATGTAGCTGCACAAGGACTACAAACATCATTTAGATTGTTTGGGCGATGTTTCTGGTGATGACAGAAGTGCGTCTTTCTCTGCAACACTTAGACCATTTTTCGTGTGCGAATGTAACAGTTTATGTGGCAAACTTGACAAGTATTTTTCACAAAGCAGTTCCTGCCATTTCATGGGTGTGATTCTTTGCTCTTTTGTTGAGGTCCTCTCTTCTACTTCTTGACCTCTGGAAAGTACATAACCATTCTTTTTTTTTTTTCATTTTGCCAAATGCTAGGCAGAACTACTGTATATACACCTATATAAGTCTAGAAATTTTAGTCAAAAAATTGACCCCAAAAAACCTGGATCAACTTATCTATGGGTCAAGTTAAGAACCATAATTTACCTGTTATCAAAAAAGGAACACTCTCCTTCTCTGAGTTGGCTGGTGAAAGGTGAGAGTTTAGTCCATCCTTGGAGAACCTAAAAGAAGCAGTGATCCCCCTCCTCACAGTATGGCTTCTATCTTAAAATTGAAAAAAAAAAAGTCCAATGAAAGAGAGTCCCACCAGAGCAAGGAATTGTCAAAACCACCTGTGAATACTCCTTGCTTAAGAAAACCCTATTGTGATAGTTGAGGCTCCTGGTGAAGCTACTGAGGAGGCTGCTGATGACGAGCAACAGCTGTTGGTCCCTGTTGCTCAGGCTGGAGATGAGTCCTGCAGCTCAAGAGCTCCCCCTTCTGCCATGGACCAAGCGAGCTCGGACGTTCCTCTGCCTGCTCCTTTAGAGGAACAGGGATCTGGCAGTGATCCTGAAGGTACTTTTGAGCCTGCTCCAGTAAGCCCACAATCAAGACGGAGACTTAAGAGAGCTGTGCAAAGGGAAGCTTCCTTGATTAAATTTAAGACCTGGTGACAGGCCACACCTGTGCCTTGGGCTATATTACCTGCCTGCTTGGAAGCTTTCCTTTGCTTGGGGCAAACTTTCTACAAGCCCTCTCCTTGCTTCCAGCACTTGATATCTTGGATTGAACTCTCGGCTCCTGAGCCCTGGATTTTGGACTCTGACTTTGGCTTCGCTTGTCGTTCTGGCTTTGGTAAATGGACTTTCTATTGTTAATTCCCTGCTTTGACATGTTCGGGCTTGACTCTGTTATCTCTCTCACTCCCTTCTCCGGGCTGGCTCACTGTCCGAGTCTCTGACCTTGACACCTATGAAATTTCTGAGGTCCTCATAAGTCAACAAGTGACTTGAAGTCACATACACACACTACTGCCAACACTGTTTGAAGCAATCTGTTCTACTGTTGAAGATCTCCTATCATCAGGAGGGTCTTCCTAATGTTTAGTTAAAACCTACCTTCTTGTATTTTGAAGCTTGGGCTCAGGGAGAAGTTTACTCCCTCAGTGTGGCAGCCCATCAGATCTTTGCTGTGGTAGCTTGGGCTGCTTTCGCACAAAGCATTTCATTTAAAAATAGTTCCTTTAAAAAAAAAACACATGCATTGCTCAGAAGCAGGGTGGCTTTTTCTGGTATGAATAATGGCAGTTTGCCAACAGGATAGGGCATAGTCTCTTAAGTATTATTATAGTTAGCTGCTTAAATATTATGCAACTGGAGACAATAACAGCTTTTTAAAACTAGAGATGTTAGGTGCAAAACCTACCGTTCATATATTCCAAACAAATGAACAACGACAAAGAACAGTGTTTTTTCCAAGAATGCCTGCGCTGATCAGCCAGCAGATGCAGGTGATTAACCACAGAAAAAGCACTTGCAATCTCCATTGATAACAACAGGCAGTAGGAAGAAAAACCATCAGAGGACTCTGCAGTCAAGAGGAGAGCTAAGAAATGGCATACTGAGAAGATTAATTGTTTCTTTCAAAATAACGGGTATGAATTGAAAATGGGAGTTCATGCCATGAATTGCCTCTGGTAGATTGTGAAATTGGGAGGCTACGAAGTTCATTTTTCCCCCGAGGCTTTGTCGGAAGGGGAGTGGAAGCGCACAGAAGTGGGAAACCCTTATGAGACTTAATGTGCTCATGCTGCTGAAAGGCTTCTCTTCTTGAGACTGTAAATAGATTTCTCCCAGAGGTCGGTGGACTGACCTTCTGGAGTCCTGGCTTGATTGAAAGCCCATGAGTCAAATGCACTTGCCACATTTAGGGTCTAGCAAATTTTTTTGGCAAGTTTAGACCTCTTTGGGGAATGGAGGGGAAAAGGCTATTGTTCCACATGACTGGCTAAGCTTCATGTGTCTGACATGTGGAAAATAGATGCAGCAAGTCCTTTACCTCTGGATTTTTTTTTGGTCCACTTAAAAAGCAGGATGCTTTCCACAGGGATGGGATGACTATATTGACTGACGGATTGTGTCTTTATGTCCCTTTCGCTTATTCCGCCTCCCTTTGTGAAGTGCTTACTCCTTTTCTTGACCTCCTTTCTTCCAAACCCAAACTGTGGTGAAATTCAAAGTCAAAGGCAGATTTTAAAAATATGCATACAAAGTTGAAGAAGAGAGCTAGTGTTGTGTAGTGGTTTGAGCATTGGACTATGACCCTGGAGGCCAGGGTTCGATTCCCCACTCAGCCATGGAAGCCCACTGGGTGACCTTGGTTAAGTCACACACTCTCAGCCCCCAGAAGACCCCATGATAGGTTCAACTCGTGGGTCACCATAAGTTGGAAATGACTTCAAGGTACACAACAATAACCAACTTGAGGAAGAATGCCCTAACATTCTTTTAGGCCATTTCCACACTCCCTAAACTGCAATCCCCAGGATACCATAGGATGTTGAAAGTGGAATAATAGCACTATAACTGTCTGGTGTGGAAATGACCTTAGTTACTTCTCATTGAATTTGAAAGCCCTGAATGCTGTAGATGAGGCTTTGAAAACTTTCCTATTAGAGGCCAACGAACATGTCTGCTTTGTTCCTACCACGTGATAGGAAAGGTAAGATACCCCTGCAGAATATGTGAAAGCCTCAAGGATGAATTTTGCTTGAACTTGCTCTTAGACCAACCTTCTTTCTGTTGGCTGCCTCCCGCCAGTCTGAAATACAGACTTCCTTACCCTCCGATGTGGACAGCTCCTTCTTGTCTTTGCTAGAACAGCATTGTATTTCAGTCAGGTGCGTTTCTTCTGGTGTGCATTTACAGCCAGGCTGTTATAAGCTGCTTTTCATTATCTTTTCAGCTAGATTTCTAGTTTGTCTATTTCTTTTTTTTTAAAAGCACAAATTCATTGCGGCTGTTGAAAGCAAGGCTGGTTCTTTATCCAGCAGGGAATAGGAAGATTTTTCCCCCCCGTTAGCTAAAAAGAGATCGGCAGCTGCTTGCAAACTGCCCATTTTAGGAAGATTATTGATAGCTGGGCTCTCTCTTCCTAGGAATGTGTGAGGCAGCAATCTGGATTTGAAGAAAGGGTGGTGTAGGGTTGTAGTTCTATGGTCTTTAGAGACCGATCACCCTGGGTTTTGTTTGTGATCTTGATAAGAACGTGGTTCTGAATATATCTCCTTCATATTGAGAAATGAAAGGTGCTTGAACTACTCCTTCAGTGGCAGTGTACCCCATTAAAGCCACCTCGCATAAATAAGATGTAATCATTGTATTCTTGGAGGGGTTGCAGATCCTGGCGTGATGCGAATGTGAATCTGTCATGCAGTTTTAGCAAGAAGCCTTCTATAATATCTCAGACTTTTCTCAGTCAGGGAGCAGAATTCTGACTCTGCATTACAGTGTCTGGATTTCTTTGATTCTGTTCTCTACAAGTATTGTTTGTATTTTTGCTGGTGGCAGCTTGCACAATTGTAGTCAGTCAGTAGAAATTGCAGGACTTTCTTGCTTGCTTGCTTGTTTCCCTTCCCTTCCTTTTTACTTCATTCATTATATTTGTATACCACCCAATGGGTTACTTAAATGTCCTCACTGAAATAATAACTGAAACAGGAGACTCAGAACATTTATACAGCAAGGATGCATCAATTAGGCAAACAACTGGGAGAGCCTGTCAGCCCATAAAAACAGGGGAAGAGATGGGAAGAAACCGTTGCAGACGACCGATTTTATCAGTGGAAGCAATGCGTTTCACATTAGAATCCCTTGCTTGTGTTCTGGGAAACCTTGACCCTCACCTTGCTACTGGACTGTTGCTCTGAATTTACTGCAGACTGCAAAGACAACAACCGATAACTGGTTAACAAACTGTTTTAAACTTTGTTCAAGGCTGCTGATAAAAGACTGTTAATTGGAGAGCTGTGAACCTTGGCTGCTTGCCGGCAGAGGACAAGCTATCCCAGCACTGTCCTCTTCTATACCTCCACTCCAAATGTAGCATACTTATAAAAATATATATTCTTTGGTGTGAATGGAACTTTACTTATCTATGAGATCAAGTGAATCTTGACAGTTATAGAGCAACAACTACTTGGAACGTGCTTAACCAAAGAATATAAGCAAGCTTCCATCCAGTCAGTTCCTATCTTGAGTTCTAAGAAACCTCAAAGGACATGGGAGATTGCAGACAGGTAGGTGCCCCTTATTAAACCTGCTTTTCTTCATAACCAGACAAGCTTCCAAAGGACCCAGTGATATGCCCATTGTGTGTCTCCTAACCGCTTGCACATTATTTTCAATAACGGTTCTTCAGGTAGCTGAGGGGAAGCCCTTGGGGAATGTGGCCCGTCTTCCCAGTTATTCTTTTGCTGGAGGCAGACCCTGTAAGCTGCTGCTCAGAAAGAATGGGAACCTTTTAAAATATATTTAAGAATACGCTCAAACTCTTGCCCCTCTAGCCTGCTGAGGAAACCTTTTATTTCCTCTCTCTCCAGAAACATGCTTATTAATGTCAGTTCTGGACTTTGCTCTGCTTGCTTGCAGGTTCTTTTTAGAAACCATTAATGCTCATGTCTTGGGAGATTGTTAGGTTTTTGTTTTTTTTTAAAGAGTCTAAGGAGGAATGTGGTAACATACAACCTATAGTTAAAAAACTGAATTAAGTCATGGAGACCTTTGGATATCTCCTGGCAATATCAAGGAAGTTTTTCCTTTGCAGTTCATAAGCATCCACTCCTGTTGGAAACATCAATAAATTTTCTTTTTTATTGCCTTTGCATCTGGGGGTCATAAACAGCGACATGCTTTTGTCTACTTCTGAAAAGTCAGGAAGCAAAAA
The DNA here is from genome assembly GCA_030412105.1 of Cyclura pinguis. Lineage (NCBI taxonomy): Eukaryota > Metazoa > Chordata > Lepidosauria > Squamata > Iguanidae > Cyclura > Cyclura pinguis. Next base: position 4,376,697 of record CM059613.1, read on the forward strand.
TAAAGTCAAGTATATCTGTTTCACATACTCTCAGCCTCAGAAGACCCTGTAGTATGTTTGCCTTATGATCGCTATAAGTTAGAAATGACTTGGGGGCACGCAACAACAATAGCATCTGTTTGGACAGACAAGTTCTGTGTGTGTAGGGTTGCAGTCCTTTAGCCATTGGACTGGAAGTCAGCCCTACCAAACTCAGTGAGGCTTGCTTGTGAGTAGATACACCCACAAGATTGCCTTTCAAAATGATTTTCAAATTCCAGGTGAGTAGCTTGCTTAGTTTGCCAAGCAAAGCTAGTCTTGAGACACCTTAAAGACTAATAGTTGTGACCTGGCATAAGCTTTCATGCACTGCAGCCTGCTTTATAAGACACAAATGTCAGCTTTGTTCACCAGCAGATTATATGAACCTGAAACATCCTGTGAGGTCCCACAAGAGCTTTTGCTTTCTTTCTGCAACACACTTGAGGTGGCTGTCCCTTTGGAAAGAGAATGCTTGAATACTCGGGTAGTGGTACTAGAAGTAGCAGTAGTGTGCTGTTGCTAATCACAGCAGGTATTCTTCATAACACAAGCACAAGACAATACGGAACATTTCCAGTAATGGCAACATGAAATATCAGCTTTGTGGAATATTATTATATTGACAAAGGATGCTACTTCTGGAGAGCTATAGACAGTTGAATGCAAAATGCTTTGTGGGATGTGAAAAGTCACTGTTCAAAACACAAAGCTATAGTTGCTTACAAGAAGCTGTGCCTGATAGCTTTGAGATCTGAGTGCTTTTCTTTTCTGACTCTTGAAATCTTCTGTACCAAAGCTTTAAAACTGTATGTACAGCTTGAAACCTTGTCTGTATGTTAAGATGACTTTCCTCTTCCAATAGGAATGGTGTTGAGAATCGGTACTCAGACCTTAGCGAACATATACTTCTCAAAAACAAAACTTCTCCATCCTGAATTTTCAGCACGGTAGATGTATATAACTTGAAAGCCTCTTTCAGTGCTTGAAACATTTGAGCCAAATAAAAAGTATTCTCTGTTTGTGTTTCAAAAGCTTATGTGTTCCAAGAGCAACAGGAGAAAGAAAGAAAAAAAGTGCAGTCCTTTCATCTGCCTTGTGTTTCTTTATCTCTGGGACCAACAGGGCTGCTATGATCTGGATCAATCAGTTGGAGACAACAGAAATCTGATTCTGCTAGGACCTTTTGTGCCCTCTCAGCAAGCTTTTAAAATACTTAAAATATGGCAGTAGGTGCAGAAAAGGAGGTCCCCCAACCATGGAAGATTGGGGTTAAAGAAGAAATGAAGACTAACCCTGAAACCTCACAACGTGTTGGAGAGCTGCCGCTACATCTGATGTGAAATTCATCTCTGATTTGAAACCTTTTTATAAAATAACTTTCCTCTTTAGGGGTGGTTTAGACCTTGAAATGCCATTGGCAAAGCAGTTGTGGAATGCCAAGACAATGTGACACCATGTCCAGAATCCTAACACAGTAAAAGTGAATTTAAGGAAATTAGAGTCTCCCATAGTCCTCCTTCTATTAGGTTGCATGCATTTGCTGAGAGCCAGGATGGGATAGTGTTGGGCTATGACCTTGGAATCCTGGGTTTGATTCCTCATTCAGCCGTAGAAACCCGTTGGGTGACTTTGGATGTGTCACACACTCTCTGCCCCCCCCCCAAAATTCTGTGATAGCTTCCTCTTAGGGTCACCATAAGTTGACAACAACTGGAAGGCACACAGTAACAACAACACCTTCTCCAGGGATTACTGTTTTACTTTTTTGTTGTCATCTAGCACACTGATGACACTATATGAATAAGTATTACTAATATATATAGAATTTCCATTGCATTAAAGAGGAAGAAAAAGAAACTTGTGAGCCTCATCTGTTGTTGCTTTGCCCCATTGCTTGTCTTTTCTCTTGGCATCTAGCTCACCCTTTTGGACTTACATTGCTTGAGTTTTCTTTGACCTACAGTTGTATCTTCCATTTCAATCACAAGACTAGCTTACTGGAAAAGACCTGGCTCTGTGAAAATCTGTGCCTGTCTTCTTCCAATTCCCCTAAAAATTCATTAAAAAAAAAAAGCAGAAAAATAAGTTCTTTGCTCAGTGTCAGTTCCATGTATGTTTTTTTTTCTCATTCTTTTTCAGTATTAAATTGTGAATTTTTTTTACATTTAAAACTTTTTAAGTTCTTTTTCACAAGGTGCACATCTCTACATACATTCTTTTCTAAAGTATGCGTTGTTATGCTTTTTTAAGCCAAAAACTTCATTCCAAAATTTGATGACATGAAAAAATCTGAAGGATAGCTATTTCCGGTCTATACGTTGGGCCTAGAGTTATGGGTCAAATTGGACAGGATGAAATCCTCTCTTTCTTTTTTTTTTTTAAGTCAAGACAGAACATCTAGAAGAGGAAAGTTACTAAGACAGATGAATACTTAATACCCTTTTTTTTCTTTAAAGTTTCTTGAAAGCACTTTGCAGAGGTGGAGTTTCTAACATAAACTGACCACCTAAATTGTAGATGTGCTAATTTGAACTGAGATTAAATCACCAGAATAACATAATCCACTTGATGAGTTTGCAATATCAACTCAATGTTTGCAAACTTCCTTATTATGTTTGAAAGAACAGGTGTTTCATTCAACACCTCTTTTGTGTTGGGAGAGAAATGCTTACTTTCCACTTCCAGTCTGGCCTTTCCCTCCCACTATGATTTTACACGAGGTGAAGAAGATTTTTCTGTTCCCTTGAATGTATATTTGTAGGCAGTTTGATACAAAATTTACCATATTCGGTTCCCTTAGGAGCATAGGAGGTTGGAAGAGCAAAGCGGCTTGAATGTTTCTTTAAACACTTTGCTGAATATTTCAAACACTAAGGCATCCTCTTACTTGGCAGCAGAAGAAAAAGGAGTCATGCGCGTCTGTTGGATATACTTAAAAGTTTGGTAATATTTTGATGTGCAGGGACTGAGCTTGCCAATTCTTCGCTTTGACCAGGAGGAAAATGAAAATCATGCAAAATGTATGGCTGCATTGCATTTAGAAAGAGAGCCATCTTAGTTGCTCATTTAGAAACCATGATATAGTGTACGAGGTTTGAAAAATAATATCTCTCTATTAATGATCCAAGATATTCACTAATAGTGTGGCACAGAGACAGAGAAACAGCTTTTATAGGTGTATGAGGCTGCTCTCAATTGAAATGGTATGTAAAGGAGATCTAAATCTGAGGATGGGTTTTGAAGGACAATGTGTTGAGTCCAAAATTAATCTTGTACATTGCAACTGGAGTGAGTCATGACTCACTTGTCCCATTGACTTTAGTAAGTCCACTGTACGTATGACCAAATCTGGATCCAACTTTGTATCTCTGGAATGGCGTTCCTTAAAGCATGAAGTGGGCCTCCTAAGGTGAGGCATAGGTAAAATTATGGGATAAGCATGCATATATATTGATCTTTCCACAGGAGAACTTGGATTCAGTTAGGTAAGAGTATCAGCTCCATGTCACAGTAGCCAAACAGATAAGGCATTGGCTTCCTAAGCCAGGGAGTGTGTGTTGGTGTCCCATCTGGAGTGAGCTTTGTTAGAGAGCCATTGCGGTGTAGTGGTTTGAGCATTGTACTATGACCCTGGAGACCAGGATTACATTTCTTGCTCAGCCATGGAAATCCAATGGATGTGTCACATAGTCTCAGCCCCAGAAAGCTCCATGATAAGTTCACCTGATAGTCACTGTAAGTTGGAAGCAACTTGAAGACACACAGTAACAACAATAAACCCATGATTATATCAGTTTTAGGAAGCTGAGTGTGTGTTTGCTTTTCATTTTGCTCATATCCCATGCTGGTTCAAGAAGGAAAGTCCAAGTGTAAATCTGAAGCCACTGATTTTGTTAGAGCTGAGGTCCTCAAGCACTTGCCTACCTCTTTGTGATGTTACTGCCTTTATTGTTTGTTCACTCTCTTAGTAAATGTCTGCAACTAGATTTTTCTTTTCCAAGGGGGAGGCACCAGTAATCCGTTTCAGCACAGTGAAACCGTAATTTGGAAACAACTCGGAAGCACACAAGAACAACGAAGCCATAATTATATCAGTTCATTTTCTTTTGATTTTGCCCATACCCCTTGCTAGTCCAAGAAAGAAAGAAAAAAACATTGGATTAGCCACTCCAGGAACAGAATGAGGGACCAGATAGGTTTTTGGCCTAATCCAGCACAATTTTCATGTTCTCAGGCAGAGGATGGGAGAACATTTTCCCATTCCTTGCACAACCCAGCTCTCTACAGATTATCTCAAAATAAGAAAAGCAATTTCCACCAGGATTTACAACCAATCGACCAATATATTATGTACACCTCTACCCCATTCCTACTCCCCTTCATATATAAACCTTCTTTGTCAATCCTTTCTAGAGGAGAACTTTTCTGAGCTTATTGCTTGCTTCCTAGCTGAGGTGAACATTATGAATTAATAAGGTTTGCATTCTGAGAAAAAGACACATAACCTTTTCTTTATATGTCAAGTCTACAGTGTCAGAAATATCTTTGAAATGTGGTCAGATTTTAAACACAGCTTGGTAGCTGGCTTTTCTCCTCCCACTTTCTGGGTTGGTTTTATAATATGCAGCTTTTAGTGTCTTACCAATGAAATAGATGTCTCATTCCTCCCCTGTAGAGCTTAAAGAGCGATTGATTTAGAAAAAGGGACTTTGACACCTTCTCTCTCGTCACAGAAAGCTGCTGAAGTTGCAGCTTGGCAGAGTGCTCCACCTTCTAGTCCATCCATACAATTCTGTCTGGTGTGTGTGTGTGGTGTTGTTGTTTCCGTGTGTCAAATATTGCCTTTTTAAGAAGCTTCAGAAGAGCTTTTGGGAAAATGCCTCCTGCCAAAAAAAACAAAAAACAAAAAACACCCCCTTAGGATTCTGTTTGTAAACTCCAAGGTGGACTTTGCCACATGGAGAACTGTCCACTGTACAATCCAGGAGGTGCAAACCTTAGGCTGACACCTGATTTTTGTTTTTGTTTTGTTTTGTTGGCAGGGTTCCCTGCGACAGCTTTACGGTTATGCCGAAAAGCCATTCAAAAAATTTTTTAGGATGTCTCGCCCCATAAAATCTTCCTTCAGTGGGAACGGATGAAAATTTGTTTTCGAATTATCTGGCGCAGGCTTTCTAAATTGCTTTGCCTCCCCCCTTCCTGAGTTTCCCTTGGGATGTCTAGGGTTGATCGATCGCTCAGCGTAGCAAGACCTTTTCGAGCTGGATGGTTGGGGTGGGGCAGCGCTCAGACCTCTGCTAATTGGGAATGTCTAACAAGAGAAGAGTAGGTGGCGTTTGGAATGTAAAGTTAAAAGCCTGGCTCTTGTATTTTAAAAAGGACAAGGAATATTTTAAACCTGGAGCGGCCTTTTTATTCATTCTGTGTCTGTTTCTAGCGCGTGTGTGTCCAACTAATCTAAAGGGGAGATGAAAAAAAAAAGGTGTATTTTTATACCAGCCTCCTTGAGAAAAAAAGGATGTTGGATTGATTGAAGAAAGCCTGTGTTTTCTGGAAGGGGAATCCTTGCACCCTCCCAGAGGACCTACAAGAGCTGATTGATAGCAAAAGCTGTTTGCTTTACAGAAGTCTCTTTGGGCAGTTTACACTAGAAGCCATAGCTGAAAGAATTTGACCCTCCTTAGTGATGATCTTGTACAACAGACTTTCTGTCTTGGTGGTGATGGGTAAAGGTCCAAATTAAATTTAAGGAAGCTTGGAGATATGGATATCGTCTGCCCTGAAAGCTAAGGGCTGGGCTGGGGGAGCTGACAGAGTGCATTGTATTTAATTTAATTTTGTTTTTTTAAAAAAAACCTCAGAAGACGATGTTTGAGAAAGGCCTTACCATTCAGGAGGAGTACTTGCCTGAATAATTTGATGTGGCACTGTGCCTCGATCTTGGCAGATGCCGCTGTAGATGTAAATCTTATCTAGTGTATTGATGAACTTCACTATTGGTTGTATAAAACATCCAATCTTCCTGATAGACTTGGCTGGGAGTAATTTCTGTCCTGCCTCCCACTGTAAAAGCTTGGCAGTGGCATTAATGTGTTGCTTCAGTGCTGTATTTCTTTTTCTTTTTTTTGCATCAGATGTGGAAGCAATGCATTTGCGCGTGCACGTGCATGCACCCACACAGAGCAGGGAACATTTTTTCCCCTGCATACCTTTCTACATACCTGAGAAATATGATTAAGCCATGTTTCTGAGGGCCAAAGTACCCTATGATTGAATAACTTGTGTTTTCTGTTAGTTTAAGTCAAAAAGCATCTAGGGAGGCATGGATTTCATTAGTGCTGTGCCATGAGGATGTAAGAGACTAATTCTTAACCCTTTCATACTATTTTCCCAGTAAAAATGAGACCCCCTTCCTCTAAGCTGTTGTTCCTCAGGTGGAAAAAAAAAAGGCCAGTCCATTAAAGGTAGTATTTTCTCCTACCTCCACTGGCTGTGTGGTTAATGGAAGCACTGTGGGAGGGTTATATAGTCTGAGGAAGAAAAAAAATATGTTGAGGGGGAGGGATTAAACACAGTTCCTCTCAAGGCCAATTTATCCCTTTCAACAGCTTTTGTTAGGTTATCTAGTTTCTGGATCTTCCTCTATGGTGTGTTCTTCATAAACTGAAAAAGACATAAGTTCTTCTTCCACAAGTCCATTTCTGCACTATACTATTATAGTGCTGCTATTCCACTTTCAACATCCTGTGGAATTCTGGGGTTTGTAGTTTCCTGAGGCCCAAGAGCTCTCTGGCTGAGAAGTCTAAAGGCCCCTCCCTAAACTGCAAACCCCAGGATTCCATAGGGTGCTGAAAGTGGAATCATAGCACTGTAACAGTGTAGTGCGGAAATGGCCATAGACTCATATCCTTGAAACAGACCACAAAGACTATCATGTCCAATGCCCTGTTGTGGAGGAATATGCAATCAAAGCACTCCTGGCAGATGGCCGTCCAGCTTGACATGTTTGTTGTGGAAACTACTGCTGCAGATTTCGCTGTGCGTAATTGTAGATTGTGTTGGGATGTTATATCATCTGGTGTGCCATCAAGTTATTTCCGACATATGGTGAGCCCAAGGTGAACCTATCACTGGGTTTTCCAGGGCTGAAAAGGTGTGATGTCCCTGAGATCATCTTGTGGATTTTCATGGCCAAGCAAGGACTCCAGGATTATAGTCCAATGCTCACACCACTTGTCCCCTTTTCTGCCTTCATTGCGTTTGTTATGAGCTGAAAGTCAGCTTCAACTTAGATGGCAAACCTATGAATGAAGCCCTCATTCAACTTGTTATGGGCAGCCCTGTTGAGGTCTTGCAAATCCAGGTCTGGGGGTTCCTTGATTGAATCAATCCATCTGTAACACAGTTTTCCTCTTTTCCATAAATTTCCTTTAAACTAGGAAAAATAAAAAATAAGCACTGGCTTCTTAGACCCGCAGTGATCTTCTCAGGAGCTGACACCACGAACCCTCTGCTGTTTGTTTTTCTCTTCTGAGTAAAGGCCATTTTCTTTCCCTCTTTATCTTCTCCCAAAGTCTTAGCTTTTCTAGTGGGCTGGCACATTTCTTTCCCCTACTGTCTTAGTCTGCTGATGTTTGGCTTTTCTGTGCTTCTGGAGCCATATTTCACAGATTTCAAAGTAGTTTGATTCTGCTTGTAGTTTGCAGGAGGGAGGGGGATTTTCTCCCCTCTTTTCACTTTGGTACGTGCCTACAGGACTTTGGCTATTTGTGCCGTATAATTAAAAACAATCTATTACTGCAACTGAAGCATTGCAGTAATGGACTTGCATGTCCAGCAGTCTCTCCTCCCTCGATTGCAGCAGACAAGTCACTGTTGTGATTTAATTTTTTTAATCCTTCCCTTCCTCTCCCCCCTCCTCGTTTTTTGCAATTTTAGCATAATAGCATTTTATTTTCTAACTGGGAAGAGGGAGTGCTATGCCATGCCTTTTAGTAGATGCCATATAAAATCGGTGTTAATATGCCTTTAATATGTCTTTAACAGCTCAGGGTAGGAGGTAACCACATTTTAAGAATAGTTAAGAAAAAAACAGTCTTACACATAAAATATATTCCTGAATATAAGCTGGCCCAACATGATAGCTTTGATTATCCCCACTAGTTAAATGTTCTTTTGTTTTAAATTCTGGGGATGGGGAGCATGTGATCCTCCAAATATAATTACTGTCATCTCTTATCTTTGAACTATAGTTTGCATAATTCTTTACCTTTGAACTACGGTTCCCATCATCCCTCACCTTTGCTGACCAATGGAAGCTGAGCTGCAGTCTGACTCCATCTGAAGAGTTTCCCGAGTCCATAATTTATGCAGTGTTGTTGCCATTTTGTTGTGTGCCTTCAAGTCATTTCTGACTTACGGTGACCCTAAGGTGAACCTATCGTGGGATTTTCTGGGGCTGAGAGTATGTGACAAAGCCAAGGTCACCCAGTGGGATTCCGTGGCTGAGCAGGAAATTGAACTCGGGTCTCCAGGGTCACAGTCCAATGCTTTTCCCTTTTATTCTTGTTCCCTTTATTTTAAGCATTTATACATCACCCTTTACCTCTCATTCATTGGGGTGCTGTAAGTCAGAGTCAACCTGATGGCTTGTAGCAACAGCAACAAACCAGTGGCTTCATGGAAGCTTAGACAGATGAAAATAATAGTGCTTGTGTTTGCATTGTATGTTTATCTGTATTTGTTTTGCTACTTTTGGAACTCTATTTTTAGGAAAAGGGAAATATTTATAAATATATAAATGATAGTTATGCATCAGTACAAGTTGAGCATCCCTTATCCAGAAATCCAAAATCTGAAATACTCCAAAATTGCCCATGTATGTGGCCAATATGGTGACACCTTTGTACAGTCTAAAGTGTACATAAACTTTGTTCCATGAACAATTTTTTTTTAAAAAATATTGTATAAAACTTCCTCCAGGCTATGTGTATAAGGTGTAGAATCATGGAAACATAGAGTTAGAAAACATCACAAGGGCCATCCAGTCCAACCCTTTTCTGCCATGCAGGAATATACAATCAAAGCATTCTTGACAGATGGCCATCCAGCCTCTGTTTAAAAACCTCCAAAGAAGGAAGCTCCCCCACACTCCACTGAGGCAGCATATTTCATTGTCAAACTGTGTATGAAACTTAAAAGAATTTCATATGTTAACTTGGGTCTCATTGCCAAGATACCTTAGTATGTACGTATATGCAAATACAGGCATTCCAAAATCTGGAGAAAAAAAATCCAAAATTCAAAACACTTCTGGTAACAAGCATTTTGGATGAGGGATGCTCAGCCTGGACAAACAGTGTGCAGAACCACTTGGACCACCCAATGCCCTCTTTTGCCATGCCGGCTTCTGTGCCGTTCCACTGGGACGAGATGTCCTGCAAAGGAGGCTCTTTATTCAACCCCTCTGGGTGTGGGGGTAGCTCATTTCCTTCCTCCCATCTTCCATCCATACAAAATGCCCATAACTTTTGGAAGAAATGTCTTCCATTGTTTGGTGCCTTTTCCTACTGATCTTGGCCAGAGAGCGACAGCTTCCCTAATTAGGCAAATGCAAGGTAACCTTAGCAACTCCTTCGCAGGTGACAAGGAGATTTCTCTAAGCTGCCCTTGGAGACAGCATGTTGAGCACTGAAGTTGAGGGCTGGCAGAACTCCTGCTGCTTCCTGCAACCCCTGACACGGGGTTAATACAGATGTGGCATCTTCTTGACGAATAGCAAGAACTCTTAATTGCTGAACCCATGTGTCCATCCCCAAGCCTCCAGATTCTAGATTGGCAGGTGCTAGATTGGCAGAGAGGGAAAATATCTCCAGAAGACACACATAGATGAGTGTGTGTAGGAGGGAACGTAATGCTGGAACTATCCCTGCTTATACCAAGAAGGTGCTTATTTTTGGTTTACGAGTTCACATCGCAGGCTTTTATAGCTTCAGCTTCTCTCACTGTATTCCCAGGGGGTTCACAGAACTCCTAACTTTAATCCCTTTCATATGGCAAGTTGCGTTAAAATAGGAAAAAAGGTAGTGATATTTTCCTTTCCAGGTGTGGTTTACCGTTTCTAAAGAGCTTTCGTTGCTGAAACAGGAGAGATGACTTTATAGTTGTTGCTGAATCCAAGTGAAAAAAGGAGCTAGGGGTTAAAAACTTCCTTTTGTTGGCCATTCATGGTTCAGCTTATGCTATGAGTCCTGAACAAGGGAGGTAGGAAGAAAATAGCCAGAGAAAATAAGGTTTTGGCGTTTGGGGGAATGAGGGAAACCAAGCTGTTTAGCTAAGAGAAAAATGAGGGAAACCATGCCTATTTAGCTAAGTGAAAATGTCTTGTGTGCTTGAACTATGAACCAGCATGCTGTAGTGGTCTGAGCATTGGAGACCAGCGTTCGATTCCCCGCTCAGCCATGGAAACCCACTGCATGTCCTTGGGCATGTCACCCACTCTCAGCCCCAGAAAACCCAGTGATAGGTTCACCTTAGGGTCACCATAAGTCAGAAGCGATTTCGAAGGCACACAACAACGATTGCACCTAAATATCTCAAGTCCAGACTTATTAGACCAATTCCTCACCGAGAAAAAACAAAAGTTGTGAAGGCTTTTTAGTTTTAGAAAAACAGAATCAAGGGCAAAGCTGATAGAGATGTATAAAAATAACTATGTTGAAAAGCAGTCTGTGTGTGTGTGTGTGTCTGTGTGTGAGAGAGAGAGAGGGAGAGAAAGAGAAAGTGAGGGGGAGAGACAGAATGAGAGAGAGTTTTCTTCCCGCTCATAGTGTTAAAATCCAGGATCATACAATGAAACTGATGGCAAAGACGCAGGGCTGGCCGAGCCATTAATTAGGGAGAGGCATTTGCCTCAGGCAGCAGATTTTGGATGTCAAGAAAGGGCAGCGAACTGTGAGTTATTTAATTTGCTATTATAATTTTATTGCTAGAGATGGGGAGAGATGCTTGAGAGATGTTAAGATTCATATTATAAAATAACATGGTTGCTTTTTGGGTATTATGCCCCTTAATTTGCCTCAGGAGCACCATTTATCTTGGGACTTAATACCACCAGATACCTGGATCCAAAGAAGAAACAATGGGAGAGAACCACTACACTCATGTCTTGTTGAAGAATTTCCCAGAATTGTCTCAGAGTTTGGGGAAACTGGATTCTGGACCAGTTCAGACTTTAGTATGATCTGCCAGTCCTGCTGCTACATTAGGGATTGGAACCAGGTGGCCCTCCAGATGTTCTTGGACTGCATCTTCCATTCGTCCTCACAATTCCCACTGTCATCAAGGAGTACTGGGAGCCTCAGTCCAACATGGGAAAGGCAGAACCATTCCCACTTCTATCTTATACTGAATATTGATCTCTGTATGAGTTTGCAAAATGTAGTGCAGGGATACAGGTTCAGGTTGATCCTCCAAATGTTCTGGACTTCATCTCCCACCAGCCTCATCCAGTAGGGTCAGCAGTAGGGAATTATTGGGAACTGAAATAAACAATAACAGGAAGTCCAAAGGCTCGTCACGCATGGTTTCACAACTGGACTAGGATTTGGATTCAGATCTAAAACCACCTATGAAATTCTGTAGGGGATCTTCATCCAGAGTTACTGTCTCTCAGCCTAACCTTCCCTACAGAGCTATTGAGAAGCTAAAATGTGTGCCCAGGAAGAGACCAGTACTATGCTCTGAGTTCCTTGGAGAGAAGGAAGAATATATATAAAAGAACCTTAGGCAGAGGTGCAGGCTTTCTTCCAATTGCCCAGTATACATGTTCCCATTTATTTACATCCAAGAATACAGGAGTTTTGTACAACTTGACAAAACTGCCACTCAACCAGTGGTGTCAAAAGTTCTTTTGCAATGAGAAGACTAACACGTTTCTTCTTCCCTTCCGTGTCTTTTGGTTACCAGACCAATGCTACCTGCATGGCTACAGTACATCATTCTTGCAGGTTGTGGTTTTCTAGCTTCAGATCCCACACCCTTCTGAGGTTTCCGAATGCCGTGAGGCTCTGCCATTCCAATGACAGCATCCCTAGTCAGTCATTCAGCCTGTGAGTCAGTCCGTCAGTCAGTTTCCCTCTCTCTCTTAATAGCAGCTGGGAGTGAGCCAGGGTGAAAATGAGTTGAGGACGCTTGAAGAGAGATAAGCTTAGACGTAAACTGTGATTTTCTGCCCTGTGAGCCCTATGCATGGATTTCATCTTTTAATGGAAGTGCAGTAAATAAAAGCCATTTTCACAATAAGCCGAGCAACAGGTCATAAGCGCCTGAGCCACCAAAATTGATAGAAGTGAACTAAGCGTAACAAATCTCCCAAAATTGCACCAGGCTCCACGTATCCGGCTCCTTTCCTACATCTCGCCAATTACAGCCGGGGACAATTATTTCTGAGCTAGAGGTTTTTCTGGTTTAAAACCATGCATAGCCTGGAGATGTTTTATCTTTACTTCTCTCTCCTTTTTCTAAATAGATTTGTATTGGAAGTGTTGTCGGGAGGGGAGAGAGATGGGAGAATGCAGTGAGTAGAAGATCCTGTTTAAAGGGGCTTTCCTGCTTTCAGCCAAGGGGGAAACTGCTCGTTGTAGTTTTTTTGAAAAAAATGATGTATTTGGCTGAATAAGTAGTGCGCTATTCTTATGCTACCTTCCTATACACACAAAACATATGTAGGCCATTTCTGCACTACCCTGTTATAGTGCTATTATCCCACTTTCAACCTCCTGTGGAATCCTGGGGTTTGCAGTTTAGGGAGGGGCCTTTAGAATGCTCAGCCAGGGAGCTCTTTGGCCTCAGGAAACTACAAATCCCAGAATTCCACAGGATGTTGAAAGTGGAACAATAGCACTATAACAATGTAGTGCGGAAATGGGCATAATGTGTGGATATGTGGACAGGCATCACAGGCCTCTTGTGTGTCTGATTGTGGTTGTGTAGCTTCATGTAGTTTCCAACTTATGGTGACCCCAAGAGAAATTTATCGCAGAATTTTCTTGCCAAGATTTGTTCAGAGGTTTTCCTTTGACTTCCTCTGAGGCGGAGAGAGTGTGACTTTCCCAAGGTTACCCACTGGGTTTCCATGGTCAAAAAGGGATCTGGTCTTCAGAACCATCATGGTGTAATGGTTTGAACATTGGACTATGAACCTGGAGACCAGGGTTCAGTTCCTCATTCAGCCCTGGAGAAACTCACTGGGTGATCTTGGGTATGTCACACACACTCTCTCACACAAAACCCCATGATAGGTTTGCCTTAGGAAACAACTTGAAGGCACACAAGAACAGCAGCAACAACAACACACTGATATCACTGTTCTCTCTTCAAGTGGGAAGCTCACAAACAGGACATGAGTGAAATTGCCCCCATCATTTTGCATTCCCCCAAGGCACGCAAACAACAATTACTACACCATGCTGGCTCTCTTTGTCTGAATCCTCCTACCAAAAAGCCTCCATTTTCCATCATTCTGTACATCCTGTGTGTTTCTCACTGCCCTGTGTCCCCAGGCATCTGTGCTGATGAAAAGCCCTGCATTTGTACTTCATCTCCAACGTTGCCTTGGCTGCGTAGCAGACAGTGAGAGTTGAGAGGTCTCGGAAAGCCTGCCAGATACATCCCCACAAAGTGTGTCTGTGCATCTGCTGTAACTGGTGAAGAGACCAGGGCAATCCGGTTGGCTAATTATTATTTCACCTCATCTTTCCCTTGTAAGAGCTGAAAAGGCTGTGGCACAGCTCCGATTTGCAATACAGAGAATCTCTCTTTCTTTGGAACGCTATTGCGGGTGAATGCATTTCTTAGCCAGCAATCCCCATTTACATGCTCTCCTAAGTGGCTGCTATTATAGACATTTATTGTTCATGTCTGATGGAGCACAGTATGCAATCTTTCTGAACAGAGCTGGTTGGGCTTCAGATGTTCCTCAACTTTGGTTCTCATCATAGGATCATAGAAACATAGAGCTGGAAGACACCACAATGGCCATCGAGTCCAACCCCCTGCCATGCAGCAACAAATATTCAAAGTACTCCCAGCAAATGGCCATCCGGATTCTACTTAAAAACCTCCAAAGAAGGTGACTCCACAACATTCCAAGGCAGCGTATTCAATTGTACTGTCAGCTCCACAAGAAGAGCCATGTTGGATCATACTGAAGGCTTGTCTGGTCCAACATTACCTTCTCACAGTGGCCAATCAGTTGACTATGGGAGATCCATCCTTAGGGCATGAGTTCAACTCCACTTTTAATTTCAAGTTGCTTTGCAGTAGTTCAAAAGCATCTGGAGACCCACAGGTTTCTCACCTTTCTTTCAGAGCTATGCCAGAAGAACATTTTGGCACAGAGTCCCAAGTCTACTTGTGAGGGCACATGTTGATGCTTTCCTGCCCAATTCCTTTAAGATCATGGCAGTGACATAGAATCATAGAGCTGGAAGAGAACTCAATGGCCATCGAGTCCAACCCCCTGCCATGCAGGAACAAATGCTCAAAGCACCCCCAGCAAATGGCCATCCGGTCTCTGCTTAAAAACATCCAAAAAAAGTGACTCCACCGTACTCTTGAGGCAGCGTATTCCACTGTCGAACAGCTCTGACTGTCAGGAAGTTCTTCCTAATGTTTAGGTGAAATCTCTTATCCTGTAGTTTGAATCCATTGCTCTGTGTCCTAGTTTCTGGAGCAGCAGAAAACAAGCTTGCTCCATTTTCAACATGGCATTCCCTCTGGACACGTTCCAGCTTGTCAATATCTTTCATAAACTGTGGTGCCCAGAAGTGGACACAGGATTCCAGGTGAGGTCTGACCAAAGCAGAATAAAGTGGTATTATTACTCCCCTTGATCTCGACACTATACACCTGTTGATGCAGCCCAGAATTCTGTAAGACATATGAAACATTCTCCTGTTTATAAGGCATTTGAGGTAGACCTGCATTTGTGCTTTCCATAAATTTTATTTCCTACCATGCTTTTTTCCCAAAAATAATATTCTTTCCAATTTTCCTTTGGAATATTTGTTTTAGTGTAGTTACTATGATCTTTCTACCATATGTGCATGATGCATTTAGCATTTTTTTTAAAAAAAATATACTGTAGCTATGGGGGTAAACTTCCCATCAGTTTGTGTTTTTAATGGGTTAATACATACAGATTATTCCGATATCCAATCCTTGATGCTTACGGCTGAAAAATATGCAAGACCTCAAAATATTGTGCTTGTTTTAATTTGTAAGCCTCCTTGAATCCTAGTCCTGGTAGAAAAGGTAAGATATAAATAAAATAATAACAATACTAAAAAAAATAAATATCTTTATAGAATGTGAAATGCTTGATATATGCTGTTGAAATGCTTCATGAGGAGCAGTCATCCTATTAAAGTAGCGCATAACTTGGTTTGCAGCCCTTTTCCCCCCTTTTTTTCTTTTTCTTTTGGTCCTTAGGAAAAATAAATCTTTCTGTGAAATAACAAGATCTGTTTTGAAAACTCACACCTTTGCTATTTTGGTGCGAGTCTGCGTGTGGAATCTTTCTCCCTGTGGAATCATTGTTTTTTTAATGCTCCTTGAGTCACTTTTGAGAAAGTTAAGTTGATATTGAACTAGAATTCTCTAAGAACATTGAGAAGGGATGGTGGGACATTATGTGAATATCCTGAGAAATTTAAATCACTCTCTGCCTTTCTTAGAACTGAGTGGAAAACCTGTAACATGCTAATTTTTTTCCTTCATTTTTGTCCCCCATGAGGTGTTTGTGTGTGTTTGTGTAAGACTTGATATATGGAACAGCTATGTTTTTTGGTCTTCAAGAGATGGAATCTTGTGGTGGAACGCTGGACTAAACCATGTTGAGTTGAATTGGGGGAGCATATCAATTTTTCACCTCCTTTTTGGCATACTATCACATAAACTGTTGAATAAAAAATGCTAGCAGCCCAGGCTTTTCCAATTCTGTTCACTTTCTGATTGCACACAAGTTTTTAATCAGGGGGATATCTAAAACATGTGATTTCTCCTATACGCTGTCAGAAATGGTAGAACCCATTCTGCCAACTTACT
Source organism: Cyclura pinguis (assembly GCA_030412105.1). Classification (NCBI taxonomy): domain Eukaryota; kingdom Metazoa; phylum Chordata; class Lepidosauria; order Squamata; family Iguanidae; genus Cyclura; species Cyclura pinguis. The sequence goes on from CM059613.1 coordinate 4,392,825, forward strand.
GTATTCAACTTTTGGACAAGTGACCACATTTTCAAATCTGACTTTAGATGGCTATAAAAGGAAAGCAAACAAGTTAATGGAAATAAAGAAGTCTATCAACAAGTGTTGTCTACAATAGCTAAGTGGAACAACCATCTTTAATCGCAGTGTATCATTAAATATCATTTTCTTAATGGGTGGGACAGCAGTGGTGGTGGTGGTGGTGGTGGTGGTGGTGGGTCTGTTGGGTTTTTGGGTTGTTGAATAGCTGTGCAGAAGTATCTGCCTGACTGTTATGGAAAACAGGATTAAATTAGATAGATTGTGGGTTTCAGCCATCAGGATTCTCAGGGTTAAGCAAATGGAAGGGAACCTAATGAGCTGCAGATCTATAGATGCATTCAGATTTTCTCAGCCCTTGAAAACTTTGCACTTGGAGAATATGGGATAAGAGAAACCCCATGAATTTGGTCTCATTTTTAAAGAAATTATCATCATATTTCTGACATTCCACTATTATTACTTTTGATTCCCACATTTTTAAGCTCATGAAGGCCGGAGAAATTAAATTGACTCTTCTAGCAATAGCTCAGAAGGTTGTACAATCTGCACTCTATTTCTTACCCCTTTCCCAGCTCAGTAGCTGATTTTCAGCACTAAATCTATTCAAGGACATATTGTTCTTTTTCCCCCTCAGAAAAAAGAAGAAGAAAAAGCTGCAGGGTGTACTTGCAGTATATTCTTGCAGCAAGTAAAACCGGTTGAGAACTTAGTGCTAAAAACAGCCTCTGTGTGAAGCCACCTGATCAAAAATTATGCAGATTAAATACATATGCATGAAACTCTGTAGTTTGCATAATGTATTTGTATAACCAAACTTCATTGTTTAAAACAGAATTTTCAGTTTTGAGGCTTGCAGGAAGGCAATGAGAACAATGACAGCTTCTTAGATAAGATGGTTATAATAAGCAAATGTATAAAATGGTCTTTTTTTTTAAGTGTAACTATTATGCTTCGGGGTGCTATTCTAGATACCAGGGTTCTTACCTTCTAGAAATTGTTAAACTGAATTCCCATCTTTCACAGCTTTGATAACTATGATAGTTATGGGTTATGGAAGTTGCAATCCAACAAAATACAAAGAGTCACAAGTTGTCCACCCCTTCTGTATAGACATCTGGAAGTCTCACTGAAAAATGGAGCTTACCATCTGAATAGGTACAGGTTGAATTAAGTAGTTTGGAAACTCCAGTATGCAAAGAAATTGTGGACACTGAAAACCAGTTTTGGGTGCTTTGTGTTCTTCCAGTGCGTGTTCTGCACAATTACTGTGAGAATAACAAAATGAAAATAACCATCTTAGTTTTTAGTGATATGTCTTGTATGTGTGAAACATCTGTGGTGGAACCTGACTTGATCCAGTCTCTCTGTTTGTGTATCTGTATATGTGAGAAAATCTCCAATTCCCCAAAACACAATGGTTTTATTCTTTATTTTCTTAGCGTTAATAAAAATCACTGAACCAACCTTGTTTAAATTGAATTTGCCTGCATGAGCTGTCGAGCCAATAACAACAACAGAATTAAATATTTGTCCAAAGGCAGCCAGGACTGTATGTGGATGGGCTGTAGGAGATGAGCCATTACACGCAGAGTGGATAGTAACATGCTCCAGGAGAAATCCATGCTACCTCTTTTGTGGGAAATGATACAAAACATAGCTTGGCTTGGCGTACAATTGTTCTGCCCTTTGGAAAGCTGGAGATGTTTTGCTGCTATACAAGCTGCCATTGCATGTAGACAATATCTTCTCAAGTTCCCTAGGTACTTAATAGAAGTTCATGTTGAAGGAGATATCTCAGGGAACATGTTCTTAACATCTAGATACTGTTATAGAATCATAAAATCATAGAGTTGGAAGAGAGCCCAGGGGCCCTCCAGTCCAACCCCCTGCCATGCAGGAACACTCATCAAAGCATTCCCAACAAAGGCTATCCAGCCTCTGCTTAAAAACCTCCAAAGAAGGAGACTCCACCACACTCCATGGAGGCAGCATCTTCCACTGCCAGACAGCTCTGACCATCAGGAAGTTCTTCCTGAGGTTCAGGTGGAATCTCCTTTCCTGCAGCTTGAACCCATTGCTCCTTGTCCTAGCCTCTGGAGCAGCAGAAAGCAAACCCACTCCCTCCCTGACATGACATCCCTTCAAATACTTAAACATGGCTATCATGTCCCCTCTCAGCCTTCTCTTCTGAAGACTAAATATCCCCAACCCCTAAGCTGCTTCTCATAGGGCATGGCTGTAACCATCCAGATAATGTTGGTCTCCAGTTCCTTTTAGCCCTAGTTGCCAGCTAGGAAAGGAGTTGTAGTCTTACAACTCAGGAGAAGAACACCTTGTCTATCCTAGATGTTCCATCAGTGGTCTAGAGCTGTATATTCATTGCAGAACATGCAACATCCTTGTGGGTAGATTTGTTCATCTGTTTGAACAGGACTTTGCCCATTAAAACAACAACAACCATGTGTATTGGCTCTGTTCTAACATTTGCTGCATTGAGTTTTTGTACTGCATAATTTTAACATTGTAAATCACCTTGGTGGCCCTATTAGGTTGGACACAATTTTTATACTGAGATAAAAACAAATCGTTTGCTCAGACCATCTTTATTTAGGCATATGTCTATTCTTCTGTGAAGAATGGTACTCAAAGTGTCCAACAACAACAGTTACAAGGAAAAATTATGATAGTTCAAATAAAAAGGAAATACAATTAAAACGTAAAACCCAGATTAGAGACACAATAAAAATGCATCTATAAAAAGTAACAGCAGCATCCAGTCAGTTAAAATCCTTCTAACATCAAAGGTCTCTCTGGATAAAGGTGTTTTTGCTTGTTGATGAAATGTCAACAGAGGATAGGAAGCCAGCTGCGCTTCTCATGGGATGGAATTCCAGAGCCTGACTGCTGCCACCAGAAAGGTCCTCTCCAGCATTCCTGTCAAGTTTACCACTGGGGCAAAACTAAAAGAAGGACCTTACCTGGAGATTGTAAAATCTGGCAGATTTGTATGGTAGGGTTGTTCTTGTTAACTGCTGCCAAGTTGACTTCAACTTATGGTGACCCTATGGAGAGAGACCTCCATGTCAGCCTATCATCAACCAACCTGCTCAGGTCTTGCAGACTCAGGGATGTGTCTTCCTTGATTGAGTTTATCCATCTCTAATGCGGTCTTCCTCTTTTCCTGCTTTCTTCTACCTTACCAAACATTATCGTCTTTTCTAATGAGCCATGTCTTCTCATGATATGGCCAAAGTAGGACAGCCTCAATGTAGTCCATCTTGTATTCTAGGTGGAGTTCAGGCTTGATTTGCTCTAGGACCCGTTCATTTGTCTTTTTGTCAGTGTCTGTAGAACTCTTCTCCAGCACCACATTTTGAATGACTTGATAGTCTTCTTCTTATCAGCTTTCTTCACTGTCCAGCTTTCACAATCATATATAGAAACTGGAAATATGATACCAGGGGCAATCCTAACTTTAATATTCAAGGATATATCTCTACATTTCAGGACCTTTCAAATAGCCCTTTCCCAAGTCTTGCAGGACTTTAAACCTTGTACCCAGCACTTTGAACAATCAGCACTCCCCTTTGTGAAAAGAACCAACCAGAATTCTACTTGATGATTCTGGGAAAGGATCTGTGTTGGCCAATGTTGCTTCTTGAAAATTAAGTACTCTGTCACAGGTTCATTTTAAGTGATGAAATTCTGGCACTTGAGGTAATTGAACTGGTTTGGTCTTGAATGCTGGATTATGTCCAGAATAATTTGGAAGATCTTGTTAGCATGGTCTCTAGTGTGAAAAGTTTAAATTAACCAGGATGGAGCAAATTCTGCTTATCCATACTAGACTTTGCTATCTAGCTTTTACCCAATAAATCCGTCTGGCTGGTCTTCCAATGCTGCAGTAGAAATGATGAGTTCAATTCAAAGTATTGCATGGGAAAAAAAGATTTCCATCATCTCTGTGAAATCTTCATGATGAAGTAAAATGGAATTCTGTGGGGTAAGCCAACCATCCTCTTTCTAGCATAAAGATTGTTCTTGTCTTAAGTCTGTTGTTGCTGCTGCTGTTGTTTTCATATAGGTGTTGTATATTAGTGTTGGAGAACTAGAGGCCCTCCAGATTTGAATGAACTCATCATGAGAGAATCATAGAATCATACAGCTATGACTCTATGGCCATTTCCATATTACACTGCTATAGTGCTATTATTCCACTTTCAAACTCCTGTGGAATTCTGGGGTTTGTAGTTTCCTGAGGCCAAAGAGCTCTCAGGCTGAGAATTTTAAATGCCCCTCCCTAAACTGCAAAGGATGTTGAAAGTGGAATAATAGCACTGTAACAGTATATTGCAGAAATGGCCCATGACTCTAGGGCCATTGAGTTGTCCATTACCATCAATTGCCATTGAGTCATACATTATGATTATCTAGGTTGTCAAAGGCTGCTGGGAATCTGAATCCAACACCATCTCAAAAGCTGCAAATTCCCCGGCCTTGCTTTAGATGAACCACCTAATAAATTGTGAATGCTAATGCCAATTGAAAGTATCCAACAGGATGAAATGCATTGGAAGTAGAGTCAGGATGGGCCAAAGAAAGGACTTCTTCTCGAAATGTTTACTTAATTTATGGCTTTGGCTGCCACAGAATGTGGATAATGACCACTGGGTTAGGTGGCTGTAACAAGGGATTAGAGAAATGCATGCCAAATAGTTCTCTGTTATTGACTATGAGCCGTGCTAGCACTCAGACGTGGGAAGGCACTGTTGGGTTCAATAGTATAAAAAGACTACGTGCCTCTGGGTTGATAGATATTTGATTTCTTTAATCTGTTAAATGGCACTTTATTATAAGCACTCTAAAAAAAAATCTGCCTGAATTAAAGCATCTAGGTCACCTTTCTCTGTAACTTTCATTTACTATTTCTTTCAAATAACTAACAGTTTAGTGGCCTGAACACATCCTTCCCCCTACCTTTTCGTTATCCTTTTAACCTAATCAGATTATATTAACCAAAATGCTTTGCTGTCCTGATCCTCAATCTATAACATTGCACCAATCTTGCAGTAACAGTCTGCAATGCCTGGTACATTTTTAAAGGGAAAGCCTTTCTCTTTTGTTTTATGGAGGTTTAATATTAAGTTTCCAATGTTTATTGCAGTTAGTCAAAAGTCGGTACAATCAATGTTAGCAAAAGTAACCCACAAGATAAAATGAAAGGCGCTCTACTTTTGAACCATTCCGAAATGGTTCAGCAAACCGCTCATGTAACAGGTACATCGACAATGCTTAAAATTAATGATCATGAACTTTGAAAACCGCTAATCCAAATGTGTAATTTCCTGGCAGCTACAGCAAAGAATGCTACCATATAGGTGATATAAGGTTGATTATCTTCCAATAATTGCTCCATAACTGGGGAGGTAGCTACTGTTAGTCTCTCGTATCCTTCCCGTGATGGTCTAATATTAGCGGATGTATGTCTTAATGCGCTTTACTGGAGGAGCTTACCGCTGAAGACTTCACCTTTTCCCAGTGGTAGTTTGTTTCTGAGCATCCTTTGGGAACTGAGCATTAAGAATTGCTTTTATCTTTCTTGGCAGAAATATTTAGAGTGACTTCATCTGCGGTGCTTTTATGCTGCTAGGGAGCATGAGACAACAATTTCTAGTGTCAAGAAGAAAGGAAAGAGGGGGGAGTCTCCTGCAAAAATAAAGGCAAATATTTGGCATTGGGAGGATGTGTTGTCTGGAAGTAAACAATGAACGTGCGAGCAAAAAGGGATGGAAGAAACTCCAGATGCTGAGAAAAAGAGAATCAAATTATTGTAAGCCCGGCGCCTTTCAGATAACACTCTTCCTTGGGGGCACTGTATTAAACAATAAATATGTAAAGAGAGAAAAGAATAAAATAACAAATAGCTTACATTAATCAACATTTGAAACCATTGTGGAAAATAACCAGATATGATTGTGGACAATCTCGGAAGTCGAGGGAAAGAATCAGGGTGTCACAGCATTCTCCAGCGTGGGGAATGAATCTTACTCTTGTAACACTATCTCAGCTTTTTTTCTCCCAGAGCCTTTAGCCTGGGTTAAGCAGCTTGTGTAGTTTTATATGTTTTTGTTTCTTGCAGCCTGATGCAGGGGGGACTACCGGTTTGCTGCTTTTCCCTCTCCCAAGTTCAGTAGTAGTGCAGGATGGTTGCAGAGTTATGGAAGAGAAATGGCATAGGCCAGGGGCGGTCTCAGCTCTGCTGAAAGGAGGGAAGGATGGCAGAGACTTGAAAGAGATGAAATGGACAAGTGCCAGGGATAAGGGACAAGGAGTTGCCTCCTGCAGAGCAATCCAGGGTATTTCTGTTGCTGTGTGTTGCAGTATTGTTTCTGTCATGTCATACCTTTGTGAAGAAGTTGCTTTGTATCCTGTTGGATGCTTTATAGATCTATGGGAGACTTGAAGTTTTCATTTGTCTTCTTAATCCTGTATTAAATGTTCCCTGGTTATTTTTTTAAAAAAAGGTTGAAGGCAAGCTTTGGAGCTAAATTTATGGATTTTGATAAGACCCATGGAGAAGTTTAGGGCCATTTTGTGGAGAGGAGAAAGTACAGGGGAAAGCCAACCATCCCTGGCCACAAGCACCTCCATTCCACCCCCTGCTCCAGGCATTTAAAAAGTCCTTTTGCCTCTTTACTCAGAGAAGACGATGGTTCTGATTTTCATAAAAATTGAGGTACAATATAAACTCCTATTTAAAAAAAGGAACCATCCCTTTCTCTGAGTAGAATGACGGAAGTCAGGAACTGTCCTGGGAGAGTCTAAAAGAGGCACCAGTCTCCTCTACTCTCTCAAGCGCTGCTTTGAGGGAAGTGCCAAAGAACTGCCACCCCACCGCCATTTTCCTGCCCAGTCCATTCAAAAGGACCAGAAGCAGTTCCGCAGCAGAGAGAATATCGGGGTCCAGTGCTTCTTTTAGGTTCTCCCAGGATGGACTGAGCTCTCACTTTGCTCCACTCAGAGGAGGAGATGGTTTCTTTTTTGATGAGTTAAGGTACCGTACTTACATTGACCTATGGATAAATTGACCCAGGTTTTTTGGGTTGATTTTTTTTGACTAAAATTTCTGCGCTGATACATGACTATATACAGTATCTGAGAAGTGAAATGAATAAAATAACAAATAGCTTACATTAATCAACATTTGAAATCAGTGCACTGGAGAAATAAATTATGGGAAATTATCTGTCATACCAAAAAGCGTTTGGCATGCTGTTGTGTGAACCAGTTCAGCAAACATGCTTTGAAAGGATCTTTTCATAGAAAGGTGTGAACATAGCCGTGCCATATGGTATTAGCTTAAAGTGCTTTACATGTCTTGCAAAATTAGCCAATGGTTTAATGCACTTCTCATATCCATCATTTCCATTTCATCTGCACACTGTTAAGCCTCCAGTTTTACAGGTTGGTGTTGGCTTTAACTCAGTGGACAGCCACTTGCTACTTGAAAATAGGGCTGCTTCACACATAGCAATTTTCAGTGTACCTTTGAGATGCACATGTGCATCCTAAACTACATGAATGTTAGCAAACATGTTTGTAAATACATAGATTATATGACTTGGAAGGTTGGAAGAAATAGCCTTTGCTGCCTTTATGGAAACATAGTAAAAGAGGGATCACTTTGAGCCTTTCGAGTTAGTTCTTGTATATTGGATCATAGAATCATCGAACTGGAAGAGACCTCAAGGGTCACTGCATACAACCCCCCGCCATGCGGGAATATACAGTTAAAGCATTCCCAAGAGATGTCCAGCAAGCCTCTGTTTAAAAACTTCCAAAGAAGGAGACTCCACCACACTCCCAGGCAGCAGTGCATTCCACCGTTAAACTGCTCTTACCATCAGGAAGTTCTTCCTAATGTTTAAGTGGAGTGTGTGTGTGTGTGTCCCACTTTTGTATTAACACATTTTTTTTTTAAAAAAATGCACAGATTCAGATTTAAAGGCACATTTTTGGAGTGTATTTTAAACTGGGAACTGCATTGCAATGTTGGGAGAATCAACGTGCAAATCCCAGTGGGTGGCTCCATTCCATTCTGCACGCTGGGTTCATGTCTGTGCTAGAATTTGCAAATACTGAATTCCTTGAGCCTTCATCAGTGAAAGCCTTATTCCGTGACCACAGTTATTTCTGTCTCTCTCTCTCTCTCTCCCCTTCCCACCGCCAGTTGGTGGGTATTTTATGGTCACTAAGTATGCCCAGTCCTTACTGGATTCTGCCTTGGATTGTTGATATAGTTGTTGTTGTTCCTTCTGTTTTCTTCTTAAGATTTCTCCTACTTTAGTAAATGTAGAAATTCCTCAGAAGATGCTGATATTTCTAGTTTCTAAGTGACCCCGTTTTGGCTCTATTTCTATCACAACTCAGCACCTGAGTTTGCTATTCTGTTCAAAATCTGTATCAGGTTGCTTCGTATGCTCATCCACCAGAAAGTTTTGCCGAAGTGGCTATTCTTTTCATTGTCTTTTTAAGAGGAAGTGATAGAATGGGTGGGAGGATTCTCTTGAGACTCCAGATTTTAGATAATACATAATATATTCCAAGTACTTCCATGTCTTGAATTAATACCATCAGGTAGCAGGCTTTTAAGTCACATAGCTCTTTGGGCAGGCCCTTTGCCTGAAGAAGTCTTCTTACAGTTCAAAAGCAACCTGACCCACTAAAATGTATTATTTGAACAACTGAACTGTTCACAGTTCTATAGCTTATTCTTATTCTTGTAGAACAGTAAAGGCCTTTCCGCACTACACTGTTCTAGTGCTATTATTCCCCTTTCAACCTCCTGTGGGATTTGTAGTTTCCTGAGGCCCAAGAGCTCTCTGACTGAAAATCCTAAATGCCCCTCCTTAAACTGCAAAACCCAGGGTTCCATAAGATGTTGAAAGTGGGATAAGAGCATTACAACAGTGTAGTGCGGAAAGGCTCTGAATGTCACAATAAGGCATGGTTTAGAGAAGACATAATTTGCAAAACAACTGACTTTGGCTTTAGGATGTGGTTTGTGGCTTGTCAACAAACCATAGTTTGTTGATATGTCTTATATAGCCTAGGTCCAGATTATTTGAAAAACCTTATCTCCCCATATAAACCTGCAAGAGTTTTAAGATTTGCAGGGAAAGATTTTCTCTTGGTCCCACTACCGTCCAAGAATTGCTTGGTGAGGACATGAGAGAGGCCTTCTGACTGCTTTCCTTTCCCCGGCAGGCAAAAAACATTCGTATTCAAGCAGGCTTTTAATGTGTGAGCAGGTGAGCTTTTATTTTATTGGGATTTCTTTTAATAAAACGTTTGTATGTTTTATAATAGTTTTTAAACTGTTTCATAAGGTTATTTTAATTGTTTTAAATTATACTTTAAATGTTTTTAACTTTTATGGAAACCACTTTGGGTTCCATTCTGGGAGAAAGATGGCATATAAATCAGTGAAAGAAATAAATATCACAACAAACCAGGTTTCTGCAAATGCCATCATGACTTCTTGTGATATGAAAATATGGCCATTCCAAGTCTTTGCGAGGATGATTTCTTGGCTACCTTGTAAAAGTGCGAATTTTTAGAATTCATGAGTGGCATTCTACAGTCTGACAAGCCAGTTACAACCCTTCCTCATTCATTGTGCCATTAGAATGGATGTATTGATTCTTGGAGACTGGGAATGTACTGAGGACATCACTTTATTTATTTGCAAAACTGTTTTAAATAAAACCATTCCTAGGAAAGGTTTATTGTCACTGTAGAAGTCTTAATTCTAAATTAAGAATAAATAGCTGTTGGCTAAGGAGATGGCTATAAAAGCAAAGAACAAAGCATGATTCTGTTCGAAGTGGGGGAAAATGTTTGGCACAACTGCTCTTTCACTCTGGACTTCACTTGGCTATATATCAGATGGACAATAAAAGAGGGGGGGAAAAGCCCTAAAGTTATTTCCTCCGCACAGAGCTATAACAACAAATAGGCTGCAACAGACGTGCTTTTTTCAAGTGAGATTTTTGAACTGAAAGAATAGAAAAAACAATTATGGAGGAAGTCGAGGGACTTTCTTTCTTTTGTTTGAGTTCCCACCTCATTGGGTCTTATCATTTGGGTCTCTGCAGATTTCCTCTCTGCATCAATTCCATTGTCAATAGTATGAGATGACTCCTGCTTGTTTGTTTTTTGGGGTGACAAAAGTGCTAGGTGTTGTACAAAAATTAAAAGTAAAGCAGGTCCCCAACTGGGAACTAAATGCAAGGTATGTGAGAGAGGATGGAAAGGAGTCAGTGAAAGGTGAGGAAGTCCAGGGAAAAGCCTGGATGGACAGATGAAGAGAATATTTGAGTGATATTGAGGATCACAGGGGGGGAAAAAGGGAAAGTAGTTGGGGATGGTGAGGGAAATGTTGAAAGTTCTTAAATGCAAGGTAGTGTAGCGTGTTGTAGTGGTTTCAGTTTCGGACTACAACCCCAGAGACTGGGGTTCGATTCCCTGCTCGGCCATGGGAACTCACTGGGTCACCTTGGTTGCATACCAAAATGAGACAAGCTTGTGTGTTAATAAATATAAAGTGAAATTGAATGATACGTATTCTAATATTAACGATATTAATAGAAATATTTTTACTCTACTATTACAACAATACTGTACAACTACTAACAACTGTCAACCCTAAAGGCACTGAATAAGCCGTACAAAGATTTACAATAACATTATCAAGAGCAGAAACGATGGTACAAAGGCTTGTTAGTATCAAAAGGCAGTGTGAACAAAACTGTTAAGAATGCAAGATCCAATGTGTTCCGGGAAAGGCTTACAAGAAATGTATCAAATACTAAAACTCATGCACAATTGTCCATAACCTTGCAGTGGTAGATGGAAATTCTTGGATTGCTGATTTTGGGAAGTATTTGGTCCAAATGTATTCATACAGTATATATCTGGCGACAAACAGAGATTCTTAAACTGTTAGTAGCTTGAGACTCCACCCAAATGTAACAGCAACAGGATTGATTACAGGATTCTTTCACAGAAGGATGAAAAGCCCTCTCTCCCTCTCCCACTGCTTCCTCCCTCCCTCTGCCTTGCTCACCCTCTCACACGCAAGAAGATAAATGCAGAATAACAAGGCCATGTACAGGTAAGTGCAGAAAGGGAAGCTAGAGGAGAGAACACCACAAAAGAATAATAGGATCTTTATGGCAAGCAGAAAGTATCAAAAGAGCAGTAGCATTTAGGAGAGCTGAAGAGGCTTAGCGAAGCATTCTTTTTAGTGTTCTTCTACACTGAGCTTTTCCAAGAAAATATTTCTGAAAGGGCAAGAGGACTTTGTTTAGCCCTGTTGGAGGCTTCCTCCATGCTGATGGGGATAACCCATCTATATGTGGTTGATTCAAGGGTTTTGAGGCAGGGTGTTCTGTGGGTACATTTTTGCTTGATGAAGATTTTGAGTGAAACTCTACGTCTTTAGGAAACTTTTGGCTAAGTCTGCTGAGAGTTACCTTAGAAAGTGGGCCAAAGTCACATTTAGGGTCCTGAATTAGTTGGATTGTAAAGAACAGTAGGACTTCTGCTTGGCCGTTCTGGTCACAGTGAAATTAGGTTCCTAGAGACTTGCTTTGCCAGTGCCAGCTGCAAAGGATCAGAAAAGGACTACAGTCAGCCCTACACATTTGCGGGTTTCACTTTTGCGGATTTGATTATTCACAGATTATTTGCTGTCACCTCTTCTGCCTCCCTGTGCCATTTTTAATGCGGACTGCAAGCCTCATGAGACTGAGAAACTGCAAATGAGGTTTGTAAGTCCCTATCAGGAATGTTGTGGGCAGCAGTGGAGGTGACCGTAAGCCTCACCAGCCACCCACTTCTGCCTTGTGAAGGAAACCTGATGCCTCAAAGGAATCCATGGTGGGTTGAATATGATGATCATACTTTTTTGTGTGTTAAATATGGTTTAGGAGGGCCTAGAGTTATTCACGGTTTTTCCACTTTCACGGGGGCCCTGTGCCCCTAACCCTAGCGAACGTGGAGGGAAATGTATAACTGTGGTTCTTGGACTTGGAAGGAAAAGATAAAGCAGAAAGATATGCCATGTCTAACCTTAGTAGCGGTGTTGTTGTTAACTGCTGGTAGAGTCAACTTCAACTTATGGTGATCCTATTGATGAGGGACCCCAAACCACCTTATGCTGTTCAGATCTTGCAGATTCAGGGACGTGTCTTCCTTGATTGAATCTATCCATCTGTAATGTGGTCTTCCTCTTTTCCTACTGCCTTCTACCTCACCAAGCATTGTGGTCTCTTGTAGTGAGTCATGTCTTCTCATGATATGTCCAAAGTACAACAGCCTCAGTTTAGTACTTTGGCTTAATATGGTAATAAATCAACATAGATTTTTGGAGTGTTACTATATCTAAGCACCTGCTTTGGCTTTTCACATTCCACATGGTATATGTGCTGGTCAGATAGAGCAAAATGAACCATCTAAGGTGATGCTGGTTGTAAATGGGGAGAAACCTTACGTGGGATTCTACCCGATGTGTCTTTTGTATCATATTGGGAAAGAGTTTGATCTCTTGAACTGCTGCATGTTGCTTGAACAAGGCCAACTCCAAGACTCTTTTAAGTACACCCAGGTTTGGATTAATAGGACCTTTTATGAGAAAGGAGGAAAGGGGGAAAAACTGTTGGTAAATGAGGCTTTGTCTATGCCAATAAAGGTGGTTTTTTCCCCCCCTTCCATTTGGGGACATTTTTTCTCAAGTTTGGCTCAACAAACAAAACAGAAACAGCAGCTTTTGAGCTATTTGAGACCTTGCTGATTTCTGCCGGGTGCTTTTAACCGAGCTTTTTTTGGAGTAGGGGCAGTGCTTTCTGCATGCTCCTGACATTCCCTGTGTTTCTAATTGGCTACACTGATGCCAAGACGATGAGGGCAGAACCAGGACAGCTGCAGGCTCCTGCTGCTCCACTCAGACAAAATCTGTCACCGTTGCTACTGCCAGCCAGGACTGGAAGCCATTTCAGCTGTTTGCATCCTACACAGAGATTCTGATGATGCTTTTCTCCTCGTTCCCCGAAGTGAACAGTTTCTCTTTGCTTTAAGCAATGAGCATTCTGCCAGAGCCAGAGCCAGTCCTGCTCAGATGCAGATGGTACTTGATGGCGGTCATGGATTTAAGCTGAAAATGTAGTGTTTCTTCTATTTCTGCCTTTTCAGCAATGGGAACTAAGCAGATTCACAATTTGTATTGGGCCAAAGTCTGGTGGCACTCAGAGGATGGAAACTGGAGGTCTTTTGAGCAGAAATTTTTCCAATGAAAACACCTGATGTGCTAAGACAATAATTTATCAGTTGATCTCCTTGTGTTGGAGTGGAAGCCAAGGTGTCTTCTCTAATGGTATGCTGAACTAGAGGACTTCTTTTTAAGATTTATGGGGAAGAGATACTTTTGGTTTCAAGGAAGGACTACTCCAAAAACTGGGCTGGCAAGACTACCTCTGAGTATTTCTTGCCTTAAAAATACCCTATGAAATTCATGGGGTTGCCATAAGTCAGAGGGCAGCTTGAAGATGACACATAGGATGGGTGTTCTTTGTAAAGCTGGATTTCTTTGCACATCAGCAACTGTAGCACCAAATTACATGCTTAGGAAGAGAATTTGTAATCAGAAAATATAGTCTCATCCAGTGATAGGTACTACAGCAGACAGTCTCAGGTTATTCCAAGAATCTTCTCTGTTCAGATAATTCCTGTGTTTAAATTAATATCAGTAATCATTCTCGGGAAACTCAGTTGGTGTAGTGGTTTGGGCATCAGACCATGACCTTGGAGAGCAGGGTTTAATTCCCCCTTGGTCATGGAAACCTACTGGGTGTCTTTGGGCACATCACACACTCTCAGCCCCAGATGGGGTCACCTTAGGGTCACCATAAGTTGGAAGCAACTTGAAGGCACACAACAACAAGAACAATTCTTGATGAATTCCAGGAAAGCTTTTTCCCTAGTTTAAGGTTGTGCAATTTACGGCTCTCTGGGTGTTGCTGGACTGCAGCTTCCATTAACTTTAATCAACATAGGCAATGGTGAGAGATGATGGGAAATGTAGTCCATCAACATCTGGAGGTCCACAATTGCCCACTCATGTACTAGTTAAATGGGATTTGAAACTAGAGCTGGAAGAATCTCAAATATGAACCAATGTTCACCAGAGCATAGCTTATGATAGCTGCCTTACCGTTCTTTCCCATAGTAACTTCTCTCTGAGTTATCAGCACTCTCTAAATTACTCTGTAAAAATTTTGTTTTATCTCCTCACCCCAGGGAAGCTTTACCTTGGGATAACTACTTTTGTCCTTACTGCTACTGTCTTTCTTGTCTATATTTATATACAGAATAAAATATAGTTTATTGTTTGTATGATGTATGGGTGTGCTGAAAGAATTCCCCATGATCCTTTGCAAAACAGAAATAAAATGTTGTCACTTTGGAGGACAGAAACTGACTAGGAAAAAAAGGCAAGCCAAAGAGTGTGTTCAAGGCATTGCGCTATAGCAACAAGAACCATAAATAAATAATCAATATATATTCAATAAATAAAGGGAGCTCACCAATATTGTTGGTTTGTCAATGTCATTTCCAAATAACACCTAATTACATGGAATGATGGGTTCACATGGAACCTTTTTGTGTTTGAAAGTCTCTTTTCAGAATTCTGCACCTTACACAACAGTATGTCTGAGCCAATTTCAACCAAATCAAAAAGCACACTCAGGATGTAATTTTAATATATAACAGAATCATTTTTTCTTTTTTAGAAGAAGAGAGGAGATATGCCATATATAATTTGTCAAAATCCAAGACCGATCAAGAAGAAGTCAACACATGTGTTTGGGGATGAAATGAGGTTAATTGGTACAATTGAATGTATGTTGATGTTGCTTTGTTTTAATTTGCATAGTTAAATTTTACAAATAGAAAAATTAAAAGACCCATATATTTTGCACAGATAGGAACTTATTAATTGATCTCATACTTTTCAATAATGTGAATATTTCTTTCCTCTGTTCTAATCAGCCATAATGCCCCCTCTCATAAACTTTCTTATTTTCTTTTTGTTATCATTGCTCCTATATATTTGTGTTTTCACTTGGCTGAAAAGATGAAGAGATAATGTGCATGTTGCCATTCTACTTTTGGTTTTCCAGCCAATTTCCACAGTTACCCTTGCATTAATTACTCCCTCCAGAACTCTGTGACTTCTCCATCCTAAGCCCTTTTGAAATTAAATTGGGTTTGGAGTTTCTCTAGCACAGTAGGGGGATTACATTTAGTGTGGACAAACCTGAACCATTTTACATGTCTTGTTCTAATCTGGTTGAACAGGAATGTTAAATTACAGGGTTGGAGTGCACTATAACATTCTGTCCTAGGCCCAAATCGTATTGCGGAAACTTGATTTCCTTACCAGAGATTAAAGCTACAGATTTAATTATAGCCTGCCATCATCTAAAGAGTTTCTCCACGGTGACTAGTGTGATTCCTTGCACTTCACCTTGGATGATCACAGCAGGTAGAGTGGCTTGATTGCCAACAGACAGGAAAGTGCATGGCACAGTTGAATTTGTTCCTTTGCAGCAAGTTGGCCCCTTTTGGAAGCATAAATCCTATGGCCATTATTTTGCCTCTGCATTGTATTCCCTGGGTGACTCTGGGGAGATTTCTCTCTGCCTTTGTCCAGCAGCGAAATCTCTGCAATGCCATCTGGCAACTTCTGCCTCACCATGGCTCTAGTTTAATCTCAAGAGCGACAATTTATGATAGAATCAGTCACAATTCAAGATTGATTATTTCATTTATTTCCCTTTATCTTTATCCCAAACTTGGATTTTGGTTGTTTCACAACCAAATTAACTAGAGAGGTACTAATAGACAAAAAAAACCCCATGATTTTGCAGTCTTCACCTTTCAGTCTGGGAGCTGGTGTGGTATAGTGGTTTGAACACTGGGCTATGACCAATTTTGATTCCCCATTTAGACATGGAAACCCACTGGGTGATGTGTCACTCATTCTCAGCCCCAGAAAACCTTATGAAAGGTTTGCATTAGGGTCACTGTAAGGTAGAAATGATTTCAGATGTACAACAACAACTGTGCAATTTTGAGCCACCTTGGTGTAGTGGCTTGAGAATTGACGTTGGAGACCAGAGTTCAATTCCCTTCTTGGCCATGGAAATCTACTGGGTGACCTTGAATGCATCACAGAAAACCCCATGATAGATTCACCTTAGGGTCACCATAAGTGGGAAACAACTTGAAGGCACACGAGATCATCAATAACAATGTCATTAAACCAATTATAAAGGAAGACACAATCCCTCTTTTCTTGGTAGGACCTGGCAGGCAGCTCCAAACATGGACCAAGCTCAAGCTATCAATCTTGACAAGGATAACATCGATTACAATGATGACATTGCCACGGTTCTCTTTTCTCTTTCAAATATTACTCCATGTTGTATTTAATTTCAGATTTTGAAGCTGGAAGCATCTGTTAGGAAGATTTATGGCCTGATATAAAATCCTCAATTTCTAAAAGCCACACTATAGCCAAAGCAAGAGAAAGGAGTAGTAACGACAGTCTTCTATGTGCATTGCAGTAATAGTCTTGGTCAAAGTTTCCTTCATCCGATTCTTTAGGTGAGATAAAAATTTGAACAGTACTCTTATATAGTTTTGTGAGGTTGGTGCCTAAACAGGAAATCATTTACTCTGATCAATAATTGCTTACTTATTTTATTTATAATAAACTCTCTCCTGACATGGGGCCCACTGTGGTTTACAACAAGGCCAAGAAAGATAAAGCTGCAAACCTGATAATCAAAAAAGCGCTGAAATAGAATTAAACAATTTATCATATTAGGTCAGGACTGTATATATGTCATGGAAGCCAGTAGGAAGATCTTGCCATTCGTTTTCATACCCTATGTGAAGAAATTACCATATGAAAGCCCAAGTTAATACACTAGTTAATATTACGTTAATAATTGAGAAGTTCATCTTTGTTCTGCAGTGTAGTTATTTTTTATGAATAGTTCATCTTAGGTTGGTGCAGGTCTCCTTGAACACTGTGTTGAGAGAAGGTTGTATAAATTCTTAAAACAGCTGTACCTCAGTTAATGAAGCAGATGTCTTCTTCAGCGTTACGTCTTTACCAGAAAATTTTGTACCGGAGACAGAAATAGCAGAGAAAGAATAGAGATAAGTTGTTGTTGTGTCGCTTCGAGTCGTTTCTGACTTATGGCAGCTCTAAAGCAAACCCGCCATTGGGTTTCCTGGGGCTGAGAGTTTGTGACACACCCGAGGTCACCCAGCGAGTTTCCATGGCCAAGGAGGGAACCCGGTTTCCAGGATTGCAGTCCAATGAGCAAATCACTATTCCACACTGACTACGCATTTTAAAACCTCTCTTTTCTCTCTCTCTCTCTCCTGTACACATGCATGCACACACACAATCACACATGCATATTATGCAGAGAGGCTTAACTTGTTGATGGTCAAGCTAGAAATAAATTAATCATATTTGTCCTTTGCTATCCTGGAAACATTTGGAAGTGAGTTAAAAAAAATGTTTTTCCAAACCGTCTGAGCACGGCTTACTGAATTACTGGAGGGTCTAGGATGGTCAATATGTTTACACAGCCATCAGAATAGAACTGTTCCCAAGGCTCAGCAAGGAAGCTAATACCTGGATCAGCTTTTGGAAGAGCTGCCATACCTTAGTGGGAAAGTATGTTTTGGAAAGCAGAAAGTCACTAGTTCAATCCTGGACGTCTCCACTAAGGGCAGAGTTAAACGACAACCCTGCTGTGCTTAAGACCTGATGAGCCTCGCTTAGTCAGTGCCAACAACACAGGGCTCGACAGAGCAGATTCCTGGGTTTCTTTGCATGGAATGATGCTGGGGGCATTGCTTTCTCTAGCACTGAGCTTTAGCATGGGCTGTAACTCTGCGGTGAGCTACGATTTATAGCTAAAAGCAAGATTTGCAATGTGACAGCAAGGAATTTTGGCTTGCCTGTTGCCTGATGCAATCGTGTTCCAGGCAGGCTGCAAAAGTGGGTCAGGAAGATGTTACAAAGGCTATCAGGCACAAAGGTACACAGCTGACTCTATGGGATGTGACTTTTTTTGAACCTGGTCTTAGATGGTTTTTGATCTGGCCTGCTTCCCTAGCTGTTGACTTTAAAGCTGTGTTTGATGTCCTTTCCTGTTAGTTTATGCTCCCTTTAGATTGTTTCTTTTTTGAGGGGTAGAAGTACATTTTATAGCTTTGGTATGTGGCCTAAATGCTAAAGAATCTAATTTAAACCCTTGCTCAGCTGTGGACATGCTGGTTGTATGAGCCTCAGAGACCTACTTGTCATTGCAGATTATCTTGTTTCCTCTAAAATTGGGACATAAAGCATATACAGATGTGCTCATTTACTCACATCTATATGAGAATATAGTGCTTGTAGTGAAGATAAGTTGCAAATGCCATTCCTGCTTTTCAGCTTTTGTTTGAGAGCTCTGTTTCTGGCAGTAAATTTTAGTTTTTTTGTTTTTGCTTCTTTTCCAGCTGCTAAAGAAACTCTGCTGAGTAGCCTAGGGAAGTGTCCCTTCTTTTAAATTAGAAGATCAAGACTAATCTTGCCAGTGGGAGACTTTTATCTTCGGGGTAATGGTTTATTGGCAAATGCTAAAGAAATTCTGCTACCACCTCTTCCTCTCTCATGCATCTGTTTGGTACATACCGAAACATGGCAGAACTGTTGAAATGCATCTGAAATCTAGGGGCAAGTCTGAATTGGCATGGTTAGATTTATTTTTCATCGAGAGGGTAAGGCTTAAAAAAAAAAAGGCAGTGAAATGATTCTTTCTGAATCTTCTGTGCCACTATGCTAATGCAAATTATTTTTTCCCCCTGACTGTTGAACACTGGCATTCAGTTTTCTCTTAAGCTGTATGCTGTCTACTGCTTTAAGGCCAATTTTCTGATTCTTTTCTGTTTCCTTCTTTGGTACTGGATTTCATATGTTGGCTATCCTTTCCAACTCCTTTTCCCCTTCCAGCCCTCTTTTATCATAGTTGCCTTGGCTTGCTTGGTGTGGTAGGAGATTTCCTTCTACACTGCTTCTTGGGCTTGCAGTTAAAGCTGCAGTGAACTCCATCACTTCCCACCTTCTAGACTTTTAATGTTACAGTGGCTATTTAATGGGTGTGGATAGAAAGCAGATATACTGGTAGATGTTTGCCCAGTTCTGGCCTCCAGTTCTATAACAGCAGCAACATAAAGACTTCTCTTTCCTGCCCGAAATTATACAGTTGAAATGAAGAAAGTTTGGGATGACCAGGAATTGATTTTTGTGCAGAAGGACTACGAATTACAGTCAGTTTTGAAATTTAACATGGTGCCCAACAAAGTTATTCCAAGTGGTAAGGAGGTTATTAGAATTATAGAATCATAGAATTGGAAGAGACCACAAGGGGCAGTGAGTCCAACCCCATTCTACCATGCAGGAATACACCATCAAAGCATTCCTAACAGATGGCCATCCAACCTCTGTTTAAAAACCTTCAAATAAGGAGACTCCACCACATTCCCAGGCAGTGTATTCCACTGTCAGACTGCTCTGACCATCAAGAAGTTCTTCCTTATGTTTAGGTGGAATCTCTTTTCCTGAACTTTGAACCCATTGCTCTGTGTCCTGGCTTCTAGAGCAGCAGACAACAAGCTTGCTCTATCCTCCTTATGACATCCCTTCAAATATTTAAACATAGCTGTCATGTCACCTCCTGACTTCCTCTCCACGGTAAACATTCCCAGCTCCCTAACGCTCTCCTCATGTGGCATGGTCTCCAGGCCTTCTACCATTTTGCTTGCCCTCCTCTGGATGTGTTCTGGCTTGTCAACATCCTTCTTGAACTATGGTGCCCAGAACTGGACACAGTATCACAGGTAGGGTCAGACCAAAGCAGAATAGAGTGGTACCATCACTTCTGTTGACCTAGACAATATATTCCTATGGACGCAGCCCAGAATCACAATGGGTTTTTTAGCTGCCACATCACACTGCTAACTTATGCTCAGCTTGTGCTTTACTAGGGGTCCTAGATCCCTTTCACGTCTACTGTGGTCAAGTGTTTGTTCAAACCCTGTCTTCTAAGGCAGCAAAGAAGTACCATTTGCTGCCTCCTGTGTGACAACCCTTACTGTCTACCCAGCCTTGTTTTTGCTGCCAATGTTCAGCTAACAGTTGTTGCTGTGATCAAGTGATATGGAAAGTGCTGCAATTCAGGAGGTTGTATTGCTGGACAGCTCCTATCGGTGCCAGGGGTTTTCAGTGGAGAGGTCTGTCTTCGTGCTGTCCATTGCTCCTCTGCTTATAGAACTCTCAACTTGCCTTAGCTGCTAATTGTATTTCTTTCTTCTTCTCTCCACACTTAACTAAGATTTGCCAGTACAGTTGGCCCTCCACATCTTCAAGTTTGATTTTCACAGATTTTATAATTAGCAAGTTTCTCCAATGTCTGTCCTTCACATCAGGTGTTTTTTCCCCAGGGGAAGTTTCCCTCTCAGTGGGTGCAATCAGGCCGTGCAACCCTTAAAAAACACACCCCAGTCCTCCTCTTCATCTACCAGCTGCTGCCTGGCCAGCTAAGGACAGCTCTCAGCCCAATTTCTGAGCACCTTGAATCCTTTCCTGATGCTTCCCCCACACTCAAGAAGGAGATGGGCCAGGGAGAAGAAGTATGGGGCCACCATGCTGAACGACCCCATTCCCTCTCCTTTCCCTGACCTGCTTTGAAGACTGCGTGCTCATTTTCCCCATTGTGCTTCAGCCCCCTTCCCACAGGCACACACACACACACACATTTTGATACTTGCAGTTTTTCCACTTTTGCAAGGGTCCCGCGCCCCTAACCCTAGTGAATGTGGAGGGCTGATTGTACATCTGGGTCTTACACCATTGAGTTTTGACTGCCTCCCACACCAGTCTATTTTGTTCTTTACCTTACGGTATCAATGACATCCCAGAATCTGTTTTTCCCGCCCTTCCGCTGCCTGATCTCACTGCCTTTCGGAGGGCTCGAAATGCCACAGTGCAGAGATGAAGATTTCTGAAGGCTTAGACACATAATAGGAGGAGTGCAGTGTCAGGTCCTTTTGCTGAAACTACCGGAAGTCTCACTCAGCGAACAATTCCTTGCTTGGCTAGACGATTGGCCTCTTTCCGATGCAAGCGGCAGGCCAGGGGATCCGTGCTCTGAACTTCGGAAGCACATCACGTAGTTCCCAAGCGCAGGGCAGTAATGGCCGACCTTCTCCCCATCTCGTAGCCTAGTCTGTAAACAAATGGCCCTCGCTTCTGCTTAAAATTTGTGTCCTCGCGTCTGCTTGGGTAGAAAAGCTCATCTGTTCTCGTTTCCCTAAATGAAGGATGCACTCAAGCAATTGAAAACAACTTCTGGGACAATCTCGTTCCATTATGTCTAATGGAATTGAGTCCGTGTGGTGTGCACTGTGTGTTGATATCTTGGAGAAACAAAGAGGGATTCTCCCATTATTCAGAGAATGGATGAGACGTGAAATGAACTCCTCAGAGGCGTTTTCAGTTTGTCACAAGAGAGCAAAGTGAGTCACAATCAGGGGACTGGGAACAAAATGCCTCCCCGCTTTTTCTGCTCATGTGTGTTTTCCCTCCTTTTGCTTGCTAATAAATCTGGCAGCAAAAGCCAAAACCGAAGGCTCGTTCACTCAGTGTCTTAAAGAGTTGTCACTGCTGTTTGGAATACAAAAAGCCTCATTTGTGTGTGGTATTGGCTTCCTCCTGATTGCAAAGGATTGTTCAGAGAGGCTGCATTTTGTTGGTAAATGGGAATGAAAAGTTGCTGTCCGAAGTCTCTGTGTTGTCGCACGCAGAAGTGTTTTGGCAGCCGGTTCATTTGGCTGTGAATCGTTGTGTTAGGATATGCTGTTCAGGATGATAGTGTGTTCGAATCCTCCCTGACTGACATGTTTGAAGATGTAGGCACAGTATCTTCGGCTAGCTTGCTTTTGGATTTTAAAGATCTTAGATAAAATCAGCCCTCTATGACACAGGAAAAAAAAAGCAGTCTAATTTGCCCTTTGCTGATCCTAATGAATGCTTTGAATAATTCTAGAGAAGATGCCAGCTCTTGCATACCTTTTAAAATGGCACCGTTAGCATGCACAGCATCTGCCACGGACTAAATCGTTGTCATTTACACTTAAGGTGAGTGAAGATAAAGCCAGCATTCTGGATTTCCAAAGACAGACCTGATATTACTTTCTCAAATTGAATCCCATCTAAGTAACATTATGTTCTGCTTCACCCTTGTAATTTGGGCTTGTGTGTCTGGCAAAGGCCATATGATCTGTAGAAAATCTGGTTGTTTGCTTCTCTCTACTTATGGCATGCTTTTTATATACCTTCTCTAAGGCAGTGAGATAAGTTTGCTGCCTCCACCTTTGGGAACTGGTGAAAGACTGATGTTACAACCAGGCATGAAAAAAGGCAGGAGAGCTCTAAATGAAGCCTGTGGGTAAAAGCTTCTTTCCAGAATGTTCCTGAATTTCTGAACATTATGTTTTACAAAGTGCAAAGCCCAATGCCTTGTTATAAGTTTGGGACACTGATTGGTCATTTCTGTCAAATGCAGTCATTTTTTAAAAAAACATTAAGGAGTGCCTGTATATGGATGGCAGCCTACATTTTAAAATGTTTCATGGCCTATAGTTGAGTAAGAAATTGAGTCTAGGTCAGCTTCACTCTCAACCAGCTTCCCCCAATATAGTACCTTCTACTTATGCTAGATTGCAGCTCCTATCATCCTCAGCCAACAAGGTAGTCCAATATTTCTGGAGAGCAGAATGTTGCTCTTACTACTACCCCTGCCCTGCCTTTCTAGTTGGTGTGTGTCTCTATCTCTGCTTTTTTATCTCTAAATTTGTTGTCATAATGCCCTTAGTGCTTGACCACTATCTAACCCAACTAAGAGGACTTGAATGTTTTAATACTTTCCTGTTAATGTGGCATCCACATAAAACAGGTCATCAAATAGCCCTCCCTTTGCAAGAAAGCACAAGAAGTGCTCAAACAGGAAAGAAAAAAGGGTAAAAAAAAAAATCAAGCAGCAATGTGTTTATGGAGACATTACTTTATCACTCATGTGAAATGCTATGGCTTCATTTTCCATTAAACAATGGCACTCAATTTCCCCTCAATAAAAGAAGGGCTTCTGCAGAGTAAATCTATTGTGTGAGTATTAAATTGAGGAACCATACATGTGTGCATTTAAATGTGTTCATTAGCCTTGAAAGCTTATGCCTCTAAGCCAGTGGTTCTTAAACTTTTTCTTTACCAGGGACCCTACGTAAATATAATATGTTGGCGGGGTCTCCCAAGACTTAACTCAACAGTTCAATATTCAAATTTAGATTTAAATATTCGAAGAGGTATTTAAATATTCAAATATTTATTTATTAAAGGCTTCTAGAGACTAAGATTCAAATCCCCACTCCAGACACTAGGTGACTTTGGGCAAGTCACATTCTCTCAGCTTCAGAAGAAGGCAAAGGCAAACCCCTTCTGAACAAATCTTGCAAAAAAACAAAACAAAACCCTGAGATAGGTTCACCTGAGGTTTGCCATAAGTTAGAAGTGTCTGGAAGGCACACAACAACAAAATGCAACTGACACGGGGAGGTTCTTTCTAGCCATCATGTCTCTCCCCTTTGAAAACTGAGTTATGGTGACCCTAAGGTGAACCTATCATGGAGGTTTTCTTGGAAAGATTTGTTGCCTTTGTTTCTCTCCGAGCTTGAGAGAATGTGACTTGCCTGAGGTCACCCACTAGGTTTCCATGACCAAGTGGAGATTCAGACCCTGGTTTCCAGAGTCATAGGCCATTTCCTCACTACACTGTTATAGTGCTATTATTCCACTTTCAACCTCCTGTGGAATTCTGCCACTATGTCCCTCGGCGCCCACCCTCTATCCTGCCGTGTCCCTGGTGAAAAAGGACATGGTTGCAGGCAAAGGTGTGTGATCAAGCTGTTTCCTTATTTGCAAACACGGGGGCAGTTTTGGCAGCCACCCACCACACCTCTGCCGTCACATCCCTTTTGCAGCAGCAGGGCTTTGCTGAGCTCGGGTTCAGAACCACTTTCCCAAGCTTTACAGAGTCTTCTTTCTATGCTGCTATTGTGATGTTCTGAAAGATCCACAAAGGTGTGGAGCACCAGCTACTTCCACATCCATGTTTTCCATTCACTCCGTCTCTTTTGGATGATGCAGTGTAAAGGCGCAAGGAGAAGGCTGAGGGCCTGTCTCCAGTTCCTTGTGCAGGCTTATTATATCAGAACCCACACAGCTCATTCTGAGATTATGCTAATAGCTAAGACGCTTCTCTGTGTGTTCCTTGAGCATAAATTTGAGAGAAATTTCTGCTCCTCTAAAGTGGTTCTTATCTGTCTCATCAGCTCTGCTGATCAAGAGATGATGGGCCCCTCTGCAGACATCTTGATTTCCTTTTTAAAAAGGTTTTGTTTCCAGATTTAACAGAAGAGTGCATTAAAATCCATAAAGATTTAATCAGTGGATTGTCCTTGGGGAGGCTGCCGCAATTACATTGGATTCAGTGTGTGTTTTGTATTCTTCTCCCCCCTCTCCCTTATGTTCTGAAATACTTCTATAATCTTTTTACTAATGAACTCAATATTAATGTGTGCACTTTTTTGGGTGATGTCAGGTTCTATTAGAAAAAGGAATGGCAACTGATGTTTCCAATCCATGGAAATGCATGAGACTGCTTTGGCTGGAAGGAGAAAAGGGAGGAGTTGAGTTCTGTATGGAAGTAGTCTGTAATATGTGGCCACCAATAGATGTAGAATAAAGCTCTATCCTTTTCTTATTGGTTGCCCACAACAGTTAATCTGTTTTTTGGATCCTGCAACTTGCCTTTAAAGAGCCAGCAGGTTGGGGTGGTATGACCAGAAGAAATTAACATACATTACTCTGAATCAGATGATAGGTCTGTCTAGCTAGTGTTGCTTACACCTGGAATAGGAAACCTGTGATCTATATGAACTGTATTCAACGGTGATGGGAGTTGTAACCCTGTAACATCTGGATGGTAGTCCTCACCCATGCCCTACAGTGACTAGCAGTGACTATCCAAAGTTTGGGAATGGAGTCTTTTAAAAACTGTAACTGGAGAAACCAAGCATTGAAGCTGAGATCTCTTATCTGCAAAGCATGTGGTCTGTAACTCCGTGCTACAGCCCATAAATACATTTTTTAAAAAATCAGGAGAATGGCTCTTAGCTATGCTATGGATGTAACTGGAATTAAGAAGGAATTTTAAGAAGTAATTTTCTCTAGAGAGCCAGCGTGGTGTGGTAGTTTGAATAGTGGACTACAGTCCTGGAGACCAGGGTCTGATTCCCTGCTTAGCCATGGGCGCATCAAATATTATTAGCCCCAGGAAAGCTAGTAATAGGTCTGCCTTAGGGTTGCCATAAGTTGGAAATGACTTCAAAGCACACAACAGCAATAACAACAACAGGAACAAGAATATAGTGTCTAGGAAATGATGGTATCACTCTATTTTGCTTTGGTCAGACCCCTGCCTGGAATTCTGTGTCCGGTTCTGGGCACCACAGTTCAAGAAGGATACTGACAAGCTGGGATGGGTCCAGAGGAAGGTGACCAAAATGGTAGAAGGCCTGAAAACCGTGAAGCCCTATGGGGAGAGGCTCGTGTTGCTGGCTATGTTTAGCCTGGAGAAGAGAAGGTTAAGAAGGGACATGATAGCCATGTTTAAATATTTGAAGGGATGTCATATGGAGGATGGAGCAAGCCTGATTTCTGCTGCTCCAGAAACTGCAGGAAAAGAGATTCCACCTAAACATTAGGAAGACCCTCCTGGCTGTAAGAGAGGTCTGACATTGGAATATGCAGCCTCAGAGTGTGGTGGAGTCTTATCCTTTGAAAGTTTTTAAACAGAGACTGGATGGTCATCTGTCAGGAATGCTTTGATGGTGTATTCCTGCGTGACAAGGCATTGGATTGGATGGCCCTTGCAGTCTCTTCCAGCTCTATGATTCAATTATTCTAACAACAATTTTCTCTGGGGTTACATAATTGTTGACCAGCAAATGCTGATCCTTTGACTATCTCTATGGCATGTGGATTGACATACTTGTTTCATCATCTAGACTATTTAAGTTTTGATATTACGGTCTTCCTTTTCCTTCCAATTTGTATGATCCTGTTTGACGGTGGGGAAAAAATGGGTTATATCCAGACATACTTGTACCCATAGTATTGACATCAACAGGAAAAGTTCGTCCTGCTTTCTTTGCTAACAGGAAA
The DNA here is from genome assembly GCA_030412105.1 of Cyclura pinguis. NCBI lineage: Eukaryota > Metazoa > Chordata > Lepidosauria > Squamata > Iguanidae > Cyclura > Cyclura pinguis. The sequence continues at coordinate 4,419,340 of CM059613.1, forward strand.
TATTTCAGAAAATCCAAGCCAGTCTGCTAATGAATAACTTGAGAATCTCAGATAGCAAAGCAGGTACGGACATGTTGGTGACAGCTAACTTGTACTGCCGCCGTTTCACTAGCTCTACTCTTAATATGATTAAGTTTGGATTAATTCCTATGTGTACAGCCTGAATTTACAAAGAACATCGAGTGGTCTCTCACTCCAGATGGTGTAAACATGCTCACACCTGCAGAGCTATAGTGCCTAGGATTCTCAGGCTATTCCTTTGGATGGGCTGTTTTTAGCAAAAACAAGCAAACAAACAAAACTACCTGTTTCTTTTAGCAGCATGTTTTTTGAGAGGTAGACAATTGAGGCCATTTGAAATGTGGTGCTGGATGAGAATTCTATGGATATTGTCATGGATAACTTGCTCTCAAAAAACTTTGCTTTGAGTTTCAAAACATAAGAGTTTAAGAAAAGCAAGCAACACAGCAACTTTCCCAAAAGTTGCTGAAACTAGAGCATCTAAGTTGGTTATGGGTTTTATAGCTTGTCAAACAAATTTTGGCACATGTATCAATGACTGGTTAAAGAAGTAAATCTCAAGTCACCCCACCAGTACAGGGATTTTCCCAATCTTACAGTTATTTCCATTTACAGTTATTTGCATTTCTTTTAATCATGGGAGTGACAGCAATCACCTGTATTTTTATTTAATGCATAGCCAATTCCCATAACACCTTCCCACTACTTTGTTGGTTTCTTCCCTTAATCTTCTTACCTCTTGCCAGCTGCAAAGTGACATTGTATATTAGAGCAAATAACCATTTGGAGCATTGGGGTTCTTTAGCATTCCAACCTGATATATTGTTGCAGGCAGCAATTAGCAATGGATACGTGATAGCACCTGAGCAAGCAATGCCCTGTTTGATCTATGCAGCTATACTATTACATATACGAATATGGCAGGAGCCACACGTGATAGATATCATGGACTGCTACAAAGACAAATGAATGGGTCTTAGAGCTGGTAAAGTCTGAGCGCTTACTAGAAGTGAAGGTGACTCCACCAAGAATGTTGTCCTTTAATCATATCATGAGATCATGTGACTTATTAGAAAAGATGATCATGTTTGGCAAAGCGGAAGGGAGTAGGAAAAGAGGAAGGCCATTTCTACCCTGTACTGTTATAGTGCTATTATTCCACTTTCAACATCCTATGGAATCCTGGGGTTTGCAGTTTAGGGAGGCGCATTTGGAGTCTCAGCCAGGGAGCTCTTTGGCCTAAGTAAACTGCAAACCTCGGAATTCCACAGGAAGTTGAAAGTGGAATAATAGCACTATAACAGTGTAGTGCGGAAAAAGCTGAAGACCGCACTACAGGTGGATTGACTCAGTCAAGGAAGCCATAGCTTGGAGTCTGCAAGACCTTATAGCTAGGCTGTTGATAACAGGGTGTCATGGAGGTGTCTTATTGATATGAGCATCATATGTTGAAGCTGACTTCAACAACAAAAGGACCGCAGGTAGGCCATGCACTGTTTACCCTCCACGAAGGGACTTGGGCTTGCATTTCATGAATTACTTACCGTTGGCAGTGAGAACATGACCTACTGATATTTTTTTAGAGGATCAAAATTGATGTCAAGGACTGTGTATGCTCCAAAGGTAGGAAGAGGACAGCTGTACCAATGGGTTGTTGGTTGAACAGACTTCTATCCACCACAAAACCAGAATCTCTCCTTCTGTACCAAAGTTTTAGCAAAACTGAAGCTGTTTACACTGTATACTGTATTATTGTTTACACTGTATGTTGATTTCCCAAGCAATCTTCTTCTCATCTCCTTTGAAACGGAAGTAGGTGTGTATGTGTGTGTGAACACTTGCACAAGCTCGGTGAGGTACTGGTAATTTGGAAGAATAGTCAGAATGATAATAGCAGACACATGTGGGCTGGAGGTAAACCTTTTCTATGAACAGAGTGGGTTTCTTTGTTAAGAGGCACTTCCTACCTGTGCCTATGCATAGATTTACAGTTTTGATTCTGTAACTTCAGCTTTGCAAAGGGAAATAATTCCAACAAAAGAGACAAATCAAACTGTCAAGAATTACCTCTCCATTTGCAATTGCCTGTGACTGGAGTCTGAGATATAATTGCAGGCAGTTGTGTCTTGAAATCCTGGATTCTAGACATTTCATGCTAGCTATAGAATTTTTTTCCCCTAGCACCTAGGAATTTGAGATACTACACTCTTCTGTTGAGTGGCTCTTAAAAACCTGAGAATCTGTCTTTTGTAGCAGGTCACACTGTCTATTTTGTCCAGCATTTTTTGGCCTGACCGCCATTGTTTCTCCAGGGTTGCAACAGAGGTCTTTTCTGTCACTTGCTACCTGATCCTTTAAACTAAAAATACCAAGGATTGACCTTAGGACCTTTTGTGCAAAGCCTCTGCCTCTGAATTACAGTTCTTTCCCATAAACTGAGCTGCCGAGAGCGGGTATTTGTGTTTCCACTAATGATGTTTCACTAAGTCTGCTTTGACAATAGGCAGACTTTCTAGCTAGGTTTGGCAATTTGCCCTCCTAATCAGGTGTGTGTTCCAGGCGTGCCATCAGAGAAAACTATGCTATGTCAACAGAGAAGCAGGCGCCCCTGTAATAGCCACACCAGTTCCTCATGATCGCCATGTGGAGATGACAGGAAGTGCTAACTTCTGAATTTCCCCTCACAGTGAGCTCAAATGAAGAGTTGCATTTTGCTGGTACAGTGGTTAAGTTCAACTACCTTTTTATTTTGATGAAGGAACATCAAAACTCAGAGGGCCATTTCTGCACTACACTGTTATAGCGCTATTATTCCATTTTCAACCTCCAGTGGAATTCTGGGGTTTGTAGTTTACGGAGGCCCAAGAGCTCTCTGGCTGAGAATTCTTCAAGGCTTCTCCCTAAACTGCAAACCCCAGGATTCCACAGGATGCTGAAAGTAGAATAATAGCACTATAACAGTGTAGTGTGGAAAGGCCCAGAGTTTGTATGCTCCTGCAAATGGGCATAGCTGGTCCAAGAAAACAGTAGCTTCTTTTGATTAATTTGTCTCATAGGGGTTCACATGCTATCCTGGAACTGGGGTTTGATGTCATGTGTATGAGCCTGTGGTGAGCTTTGGAGATATTGTTCCTTCTTTCCTTTGTGAATAGTGACTCCCCATCTTGTCTGCTTCCAGACTCTACTCTTGAGTGTTTTGTTCCAACGGGCAGACTGTGGTCCACGTCTGTCCTGAAAAAAATCAAGATTGTAAGTCAGATCAAAGGAATCGAGCAAAGAAGGATGGGAATTTCTGTATATGAGAGGAGGAGGGCAACTGGTTACATTATTTGATGTTGCATCCAAATTACCATGGGGAAAACTCAGATTAAAACCCAGAGACTAGGACATGGAGCAATGGCTTCGAACTTCTGGAAAGGAGGTTCCACTTGAACCTCAGGAAGAATTTCCTGATGGTCAGAGCTGTCCAGCAGTGGAATCTGCTGCCTCAGTGGAGTGTGGTGGAGATATCTAAATCTAGTTTGGTCACCAGCTTGCCCCCCCTTGCAAAGTTTAACTACATCCTGTATTCCCCTGCTGGTTGGCATGGTTGTTGGGAGTTAGGTAGGCAATGCACAATCTTCCCAAGCAATGAGACCACCCCACCTAGAAGGTCTTGTAGATATGTTTACATATGTTTGGCAGGCTTGTTTTCTGCTGCTCCAGAGACTAGGACAAGAAGAATGGATTCAAACTACAGAAAAAGAGATTCCACCTACACCTCAGGAAGAACTTCCTGATGGTCAGAGCTGTCCAGCAGTGGAATCTGCTGCCTCAGCGGAGTGTGGTGGAGTCTCCTCCTTCTTTGGAGATTTTTAAGGAGAGGCTGGATGGCCATCTGTCAGGAATCCTTTGATGTGTGTTCCTGCATAGCAGTGGGTTAGACTGGATGGCCCCTGTGGTCTCTTCCAGCTCTATGATTCTATGATTCTAAAATGAATGGCTTGTTCCAAGAAGCATTATATAAGATTGGGGTGTGATAATTTAATTCTGTCTTTAATGCTCACTTTTTGTATGCTTTTCATTGCATTGTTCTTCTAAATTGTGAGCCTCTTCGAGTCCCAATTTGGGGGGGAAAGTTGTGTACAAATAATAATTACAATAACAGCAACAACAACAACAACACCACTGCACACAAAATTAAACAAAACAAAAACTTGGCCTGATAAGATTTAGCGTGGGACTTTATCCAGAATGCATCCTCTTGTTGCTTTTGGTTGTTTTGTGGAATGAATGCAGCCATCTTCCCTTCTACGCTCTTTTCTATACTTCACAATGATAGCACTCTGATAACACTTTAATTGCCTTGGCTTCATCCTATGAATTCCTGGGATTTGTAGTTCTTTGTATTATTGTGAATTCTTTGCCAGACATCTCCGGCATCTCACTGAGCTGCAAATCCCGGGATTCTGTAGGGTGCGGCCACGGCTGTTAAAGTGGTCTCAAAGTGCTATAATTGTGTAGTGCCAAAAAGATCTAGGTTATTTAGGTTTCTTACCAGTAACAATAATCAGATTTTAGCAGGAATGTTTTGTAAAGTAAGCAGCCACGTCGGTGATGGGAAAGAAATGGCCCTGAGCTCTGTGGTCTTTTTCTTTTCTTGTTGGCGGCAGAATGACTTATGGCTGCTTTATGCCACACACTTGGTGTTTGTATTTTTCTGTTGTTTGTTATGAAGATTTCTGGGGCTGTTTGCCTGAGTTATGGAAACAGACAGGCCTTGGAACAGCTGTGTTGGTAATAATAATAGGGGCTTGGCTAAGCTGGCGACAGTCTGTTCCTTTCTCTTGCTCACTGGGTGGCTGTAATTTCTGCCATATCTCATTCACTTTATTTTCCCTGCAACATTCACATGTTTTATAACCTTGCCTTTCCCTGTGCTTTGTTCACCTTTAGATCCTTGCCGTTTGTTTTCTTCCCTGAAAATTATATCACAAATTTAGGATCTGGTGGAAGGAAATGGCGTGTGTTGCATGTAGGAGGCTCTGCAGAGAAACTCACACGTGGGTGCTTGCTGTAGTGTGTTTTGCCTCCCATGTCCTGATTTAGCAGCCCACTGACCTTGTTTCAGAGAGCTCCCTTGGGAATTTGGTAGCTATTTGGAGATTTGACTCCTGTGCTCAAATAGCTGTCAGCCTTTATTTAAGGATTCTCTCGTGGACTTCTCACCCCTCCCTTTTTTTCCTGAGTGTAGAAAAAATCATATTAGCTTTCTGTTTGTTAGTGGGCATTCCCTCTCCCACCTGAAGCTCCAGTGGGTTTTTGTTTGCTTGCTTGCTTGCTTTGCTAAAATAGTAAGTAGGAAATCTTTTGCTACTTGAGAGATACTGTCAAGGTGCTTTTATCAATTCCTTTTTTCTGTCTCTTTGTAAATCCATTTGTGGCTACCCCTAAATACCTGATCCTAACAGATCCCAACTGATCTTGTAAGCAAAGCAGGATCAGTTCTGCTTAGTACTTGGATGGGAGACTACCAATAAATACCAGGCACCGTAGCCCGGTAGTTCTTAGCCTTTTCTTTAGTACAGACCCCTTTTAAATATTTTTGGTTGCACATAGAGTTAAGCAACTTGGCTCTCTTGTTTAAGGCCATTTCTGTACTACACTGTTAAAGTGCTATTATTCCACTTTCAACATCCTGTAGAATTCTGGGGTTTGTAGTTTTTTGAGGCCAAAGAGCTTTCTGTCTGAAAATTCTAAAGGGCTGTCCCTAAACTGCAAACCTGCTGAGATCTCGTGCTGTCTGCGTCCTCTCTTCACTTCCCTCTGCCAACCTGAGAAATTGCCTCATGGTCACTAGGGGACATGTACCTGCTGCACCAATGATGGAATATGTGGAGAACCTAAATGAGATAAGCATGGAAAAAAGGAAGCTGATTTTTGCTAAGTCCAAGGAAGGCAAAACAGGGAAAGACACTTTACATCACTATTTTGCACGCACATGCGCGTGCGCGCGCACACACACACACACAGCAGCTTGGCCTTCCTTTTCATATTTGCTGTACTTGTGGGGTGACTTGCTCCCCGCTATTGTGCCCCCCTTAGGATCTCACCCCACAGGTTGAGAATGACAGCATTAGACAAACCAAGAGGACCAACTAAGCAGAGAGAAGGGAGCAGATGGTTTTACTTTGCTAAGGGAAAAAGATTTTGCATTTACCTTTTGTGGAAATCAGGGCTAGACCATTGACAAAACTCTGCATCTATTCACCAAGAGTGCATCTATTCACCAAGAATGGATTCTGAAGTATTCTGAAAGCCCAGAGGACCTTTGACTGTTCTGTAAAATGGGAGCTGAGGCACACATGGGAATACTGGTGGAAATTGGAATCAATGTAAGTGAAACCACACCTCCCTGACGTTGTCCTTTGTACAGCAGAGAGGAGAAATTTTCTGACAGCTTTCCCCCCTTTGACTTGCGTTCTGTTCTGCGAAGAACTGGGCTGATTCACAGGATCATTGTGTACAAGGCCTTATTGTCACCGCTATTGTTCGATTATTATTAACCTGAAAATAGATTTGTCTAGACATTGTAATGCTAAAGTAATGACATCATAAATACAGCAAGATCGTAATGAAATCTAGCTTGGCATAAAATGGGAGAAGATGTATGCTGAGACGTTGTGATAAAATACAATATAAATTTCAAAATTAAAATCACTTCTGGTGTCTTTTCTTGACAGAGGAACATTTTTTTTTAAAAAAAAATACAGGTCCTTTGGTTCAGGAGGCTCTATTGATTGTTTCAGTCAGGGTTTCTTCCTCAGGTTTACAACAGTGGGTCCTATCCAAGCTGAATCTCTTTCAAAGCAAGGTTACATCACAGTCTTTTGCCAGTCCCTGGCCTTTCTTCCTCCCAAAGCAGAGAATCTCTGATGTCAAACCTTTCCTTGAGGCTCCAAAGTTCCTGGTCTCAGATACAGATTCCTTCGGTGGTGGACCAAGCCTGTTATTTCAAGGTTCACTGGGTACATTTATGACTCCTGACTCCTGATGGCACAATGGTTAAATGCCGGTAGTGCAGCCACAACGTTGTGAGTTCAATTCTGCAAGGCTCCAGGTTGACTCAGCCTTCCATCCTTCTGTAGCTCGGTAAAATGAGTACCCAGCTTGTTGGGTGCAATTAGCTAAAAACATTGTAGACTGCTTAGGGAGTGCTTAGCACTGATAAGTGCTATAGAAATGTACCTGCTATTGCTATATTGCTACTCTGTTGTCTGTCTGTCTGCCAAACTTCCTGAAGCTGCTTCTGGCTCAGTGGTCACAGGAAGGGTTAATGGGCCAAGGGTCTCACAAGCTGGCCAGTTTGCTTGCAAAACCAAGTTGGCTCCTTCTCTCTCGTCTGCCTGTTTCTCCCTCCCTTTTAACTTATCCTCCTGGCCCATCTTTCTAAGGTAACCTGCTACAGCCACACTCTTTCCTAGCTGTTCTTATCTCTCTGGTTTCCCTTGTGTGACCATCCAGCTCTGCCCTGGTGAGTCTCTTCTGCTTCTTTTAGCACTATATACAAAGGACAACTACTGTTGATTGAGATCCAGTATGGTGCAGTGGTTTGACCTTGGATGCCCCGCTCAGCCATGGGAACCCACTGGATGCATCACACGCTCTCAGCCCCAGAAAACCCTATGATAGGTTCATCTTCATGTTGCCATAAGTCAGAATTGACTTGAAGGCACACAACAATGACTGTTGATTACAAGTGCTAGATTCTGGTATCGAAGTACTAGATTTTAAATACTAATATATATATATATATATATATATATATATATATATATATATTTAAAATGCCAAGAATAGAAATGTCTTTGCTTTGTGCTGAAAAGATCATAATCTGGATGTCAGATATTTCCCCCCACTCCCCTTTCTAGATTTGTGTTGTTTTCTTTGGATTGTTCAAAAGGCTCCAAGCAAACCTGGCACTGGTGACAAAAGATCCTAATTTTGTTTGTATGTGGATTCACAGACAAATTGAATAATTCCAGTGTTGAGTGAGAGAGCAACCACAGTTATTATGGCATTCAAGTTAGTGCTTCTTGTGGAGGAGAAGGAAGTGGGAGTGTGTAGAGAGATAAATGCCTGATTTGGCTATAGCTAAAAGTTGAGGTAATAAGGAGGGGTGGAAAGTAATTTGGACCATTAATCTCAAATACTTTTTTAAACATTGCAACCATTCTATCTTCAACAAGAGGGACTGTTCTCCATTCTCTCATTCTAGTTCACGATGGTTTAGAATAACTGGTTTTCCCTTTTCCAGGATTTTTAAAAATTGTATACTACCTATATGACCTCGAGTGCATCTATACTTGTATTTGTTGTACCTTCAAGTTGACTCTGACTGACAGCAACACAGTTTTAAGGTTTTCTGGGCAAATTCTGTTCAGAGGAGGTCTAGTATGGCCTTTTTGTACGGCAGGGAGTGTCACTTGTCCAATATCACCTGGTGGCTGAGTCAGGATTTGAACCCTGGTCACTCAGAGTCCGGATCTGGCTCACATTTAACCCCTTACACTACACTGGCTCTTGTTGTTGTGTGTCTTCAAGTCCTTTCTGACTTATGGCGACCCTAAGGTGACCCCATCATGGGGTTTTCTGGGGCTGAGAGTATGTGATATGTCCAAGGTCACCGAGTGGATTTCCATGGCTGAGTGGGGATCCAAATCCTGGGCTCCAGGGTTGCAGTCCAAAGCTTAAATCCCAACATCACACTGGCTCAAAATTGCACAGTTGTTGTTGTGTGTCTCCAAGTCATTTCCAACTTATGGTGACCCTAAGGCAAAGCTGTCACAGGGTTTTCTGGGGCTGAGAGTCTGTAATGCATTCAGGGTGACCTAGTGAGTTTCCATGGCCAAATAGAGAATCAAACCCTTATCTCCAGGGTTGTAGCCCAACCACTACAGCACTATGACTCTCTAACACAGCTATATTTAGCTATATTTATGTACCTCTATTGAAATTATAGTAATACTTGTCACTGCAAAATTAAGACTGAAATGCAAATAAAACCAACCGTTTATATATAGGTTACAACAAAAGCAGAGTGAACTCAGCAGGTCTGTGTAAAATATTTAGCCATCATAAAGCAGCGTGAACATGACAGAGCCTAGCTTGGCACTCGAGGTTGCGGATTGCTGGTGAGTTAACCTTGAGGGTTCCACAACAGATGAGCAACCATACAAATGGTAGCTTCATAACAATGCTGATGACATTGCCGAGTGATTGTATGACACTTCATTTAGAAAGCATTTTGCAAACTTAATTAGAGTTTTTTCTCCCCCTATTTGACAGATGGGAAAGCAGAGCTGAGATGTAGTTTGGATCATGGGCAAAATGAGCGTGTTTCTCTTTAGAACACTCCCTTCCTGAATTACAGTGACTCCAATAAATGCTTCATAAAGAAGACAAAACCATTCCAGACTGTCACTGTTAATCTGTAGTCTGCCAGCCTTAAATACTGAAAGAGTAATTTGTTCCAACCTCCCAGCTTCCCTGGGGCTGGAAAATGTGGAGATTGTCCAATCTGTTCTGCAGCAGTATCCTCCACCTCCTGCAATCGTCTCTTGAACGGGGAGTTTACCAACATGGAGTGATTTTTGTGTCCATCCTTTATCAGTCATTTGCCTCTGGTATCACCATTTGGCACCTTTTTGGTATAGGGTAGGGTTCTATAACCTTCTTTAGGGCCCTGTGTCCCAAGAGGTGGAGAAGAAAGTTGCCCTTGAGGCTAGCCTGGGATTCAAGCTCTCATTGTCCTCATTTATGCCAATTATGCCAGGCCAGAGAGTAACCAAATAGCATTTTCATTGTCTTCAGGACTTTTTTTCAGTGTCATCAGGACATTTTCATTGTCCTCCAGACCCTTGAGGCTAACCTGGGATTCAGGCTCTCACTTACAGAGTTCTGCAACTTGGGTGAAAGAAACATTCCAATTATGCCAAGTGGGGAGCAACCAAATAGCATTTTCATTGTCCTCAGGACTGAGGTGTTTCGCCCAAGGGCAAGCTGAGGAGGTTATCAAAGGGGACTGCCTTGCCTCAGCTAGACCCACACCAGATGGCTTCCCTCTCTTGCTCTGTTTCCAGCCCAACACAACTTAAATGAACATGAGTCAGCAATGTGATGTGGCAATCAAGAAAGCCAACGCGATTCTTGGTTGCATCAATAGGAGTATGGTGTCTAGATCAAGGGAGATAATTGTACCGCTCTATTCTGCATTGGTTAGACCTCATTTGGAATCCTGTGTCCAGTTCTGGGCACCTCAATTCAAGAAGGGTATTGACAAGGTGGAGCGTGTCCAGAGGAGGGCAACCAAAATTGTGAAAGGTCTGGAAGCCATGAAGCCCTATGAGAAGCGGCTTAGGGAGCTGGGTATGTTTAGTCTGCAGAAGAGAAGGTTAAGAGGGGACATGATAGCCATGTTTAGATATCTGAAGGGATGTCATGTCAAGGAGGGAATGGGCTTGTTTTCGGCTGCTCCAGAGACTAGGACAAGGAGGAATGGATTCAAGCTTCAGAAAATGAGATGCCACCTCAACCTCAGGAAGAACTTCCTGACAGTCATAGCTGTCCAGCAGTGGAATATACTGCCTTCATGGAATGTAGTGGAGTCTCTTCCTTCTTTGGAGGTTTTTAAGCGGAGGCTGGATGGCCATCTGCTGGGAGAGCTTTGATGGGTGTTCCTGCATAGTAGGGGGTTGGACTGGATGGTCCCTGTGCTCTCTTCCAGCCCTATGGTTCTATGAAACAGATTAGGTCAAATAAACTGGCCCACCTTTAACCCAGTTTTCTGTGTCTGGTCTCATGGTTGATCATCAAAGGTATGAAGTTCGTCCATATGATTTGAGTACAGTAGAAAATCTTCTACTCCAGCTCTGCTAGTAGAGAATGACTCCTTGCAGAATTCAGGAGTCCTGAGCATTATGCTAATGTGTTATGAGACATTGCACCTCATAAACTGCTGTGTTTCCTTGCAGGTTGCCACGCTCTGAGCAATGGGACAGGGGGGAAGATCCCAAGCCTGCTTGTATTTTCAGTCACAGTTCAGTAGTCCCTATTGTTTGTTTTGAAAGGCACCGCCTTGGCGAAGGTTAGCCTGCGCTGGTTAATTTCATGCTTGCTGTGCAAAGATCAATGGCTCCTTTCTTTCTCAGGCCCAGTTAAATGCTCTTGAATTTCTAAAACTAACCACAGTCTGCCCAATAAATAAAGAGGGGAAAAAAAAACCTTTTCACACAGAGGAGGGAAGCCTTGCTTTGCCTAGATAAATGCTGTATACTGTTTTATAATTATATTTTTTTTCCTCTTTGCAACCCCACATCTCTTTATTGGACCCCGTTTCTACAGGTTGATTTATTAATGGCTGGTTTTAGATTCATTTGTGATGTCAAAATGATGGAGGTGCAGAGATTTAAGTGTTTGAAAATGAGCAGTTATCCATGTCCACTCTTGGCAAAGGCCGTAAAGTCATTAGCCTCTGAAATATTCTTTTTCACCTCTGGTAAATGGGAGGAATTGCTCTCTTTAGCAGGCTTCCCTGGTTATTTTGGAATGGAGGTGAGAATATGGATGGTGGAGGGACACGGTGGAATGATTTTGCTTCCTGTGTTCAGTCAACCACACATTATGTTGCTTCTCGGTTTCTACCACTGCAGAAGTACTGTACATTTCTTCTTCACCAGCTTCTTGACAAAAATGAGATTTAATTGCCTCTTGCTTTGACTTGTTCAATCTGCTGTTTTCTCATTTCCTACCATTTTGCACCAGCCCCCTCAGTTCTTTTTAGAACTTTTCTGCTAACATATTTTTTAAAATTTCTTTACTAAAATAAGTTTACTAAATGCATAAATAAATCTTTTATGCATAACATAAAACCATGAACAGAAGATAATATCTATATATAAAAACACAGAAAAATACTGGGAATTTCATGTATTCTAAAACTCCAGTAAATATGTGTAGTCACTAAAGATGCCATTCTTATTGTCATTGCCTGGGAAAATAAAATGTTGTTTGAGCGTGTATGTGTCTTCAAGTCATCTGTCAAATCATGGTGACCCCATGAACTTCATAAGGTCTTCTTAGGCAAGGGATACTCAGAGATGGTTTTGCCAGTTCCTTCCTCTGAAATAGCCTACAGCATCTGGTATTTGCTGGTGGTTTCTCATCCAAGCAGTAACCAGAGCTGACCCTACTTAGCTTCCAAGATCAGATGGGATCTGGTGCCTTTAGGATATTTAGTTCAGTTTGTTGATGTTTGTGTGCCTTCAGGCCATTTGTGACTTATGGTGACCCCAGGGTGAACTTATCACAGAGTTCTCTGGGGCTGAGAGTATTTGATGCACCCAAGGTCATGCCATGGGTTTTGATAGCTGTGTGGGGAATCAACCCTAGTCAGTTTACCTGGTGCTAAAACACACAATCAAACACACAAGCAATGTTGGTGCCAGGGGACCCATTTTAAGGAGAGCATTCCTTAACTGTTATGTCACTGGAAAGGCCTTGTTCCCAGCAACCACCAATTTGTTGGTACCAGTTATACTTGATTTTACAGAAGCTACTTGCACAAAGGCCTTCTGGTGCTCGTAGGTCATCCTAGGCATTGGGTCTTGTTTCTTAGACTTCACAACACCTCATCTTAAATCCCCATCTGGTTTTCAGAATCTAACAGAAATTCCTTCTCTATCTTATTTTCCTGCTCTATTACTTCTCTTACCTGTGGCATTTCTTCTTCCAACTCCTGAATCTGTCTGAAGGTCTCCTGGTCCCTTAAAAAGCTCTGCTTTTTCTCACCTCTTCCCCCTCAAGCTTGGGTAAATCTGCTCAGATATAGAACAGAACACTGGACCGAAGGGGATCAGAGGTCATTGCTGGATGTCTTGTGCAATTTTTTGCCTTGTTCTTGGACCATTGTTCCTCTATGTCTGTATAATCCAGTGCCCAATGAAACCAGATCTCTTTTGAAGAATAAAAGAAATGGAGCAAGCCCATATTATAGATCAGTGGTTCTCACTTTTCTTTACTCTTTTAAAAATCTTTTGTGCCTGTGGACCACCAAGATTTAACTCAGCTGTAAAGACGGCTTCTGGTGGTATGGACAGTAGCAAGAAATGTCACGTGCTTGCTCAGCCATTCTGTGTCATTTATTTGCATGTTCTCATTTCCACATTCTCACTTCCATGCACAGAAGTAGAAAGTGCTGAGTACATTCTTTTGCTATCGAGCACTTTTGAATGGTGTCCGATATTGTAATCAAACTTTGTCAAATGATATGTATCACTGATAAAGAGAGATCAATGAATGACTGTCCATCTGTCTGTCCATCTTCCTTCCTTCCTTCCTTCCTTCCTTCCTTCCTTCCTTCCTTCCTTCCTTCCTTCCTTCCTTCCTTCCTTCCATTTTAATTGCAAAAGGTCATAACATTCCTTCCACTCTTTGCAGACCCCCTATGAGGGCATTTCAGCCCTCCAGGGCTCTGTAGACCACAGCTTAAGAATTTCTATGATGGATCATTCCACCCTCAGCCTATGGCACAAAAGTGACTCTTTTGTCCGTGATAGCTTTGCAGTTGAGAATGAATGACCATGGTAATCTTTGCGCTGTGCTTTGGTTTACAAGATGTCATGCTCAAGGAGGCAGAATGTCAAAATTTGTCCAAGCATGGGAGGGTGCAACAGTGCCTTCACCCTGGTAACTTGTGCATTCCCTAGTATGTGTATGTTTTTTTTCCCTGAGTCAGTACATAATTAATAGCATCATTGTTTATAGTTGAGGCAAAATCTTTAGTGCTTGATAGATTAGGATAAATTAGATGCATAAGAGAGAAGATGGAAAAGGGTTAGGTGCTTTGATGAGTAATCAAATTTAAAACAGAATAGTAGAAAGAAGTGGAGAGAAGGTAAAAGCTCAGCAGTATATCCTAGTAGTCCAAAGCAAGTTAGAGAAATAGTTGTCTTGTACTTTTTGTAACAGTCAAGGGTATGTATATTACAATAGCTTTTCCTGCACTTTAAGCATGAAGGACATACACGCCCCATTCATAACCCTGATATGCTGGAGAACTATGAAGCTACATGATACACAAAAGGGTATTGAAAGATCCACCACCTGTCATTCACACTTCACTTGTTTGTGAAGCAAGCACAACTGTCATACAAAATGTGGAACCAGTTTGGGGTAAATCAGCATGCTAGCAATTGTAAGCTGATGTGACAGTTGGCTTGTGGGAAGATTCTTCTAGCGTGAAATAGGAATGGCCTCGTGCGGCAAAAATCATAGTGAGCAATGCTAGAATATGTAGAGAGCAGAACGAGGCATGCCGTCATTGTTTCTAACTTATGATGATCCTACAGTCACAGGGCTTTCTGGAGCTGAGAGTGTTTGATGAGCCCAAGGTAACCTTACCAAGCATTATTGTCTTTTCCAGTGAGTTGTGTCTTCTCATGATATGGCCAAAATACAACAGCCTCAGTTCAGTCATCTTGGCTTCTATGGAGAGTTCAGGCTTGATTTGCTCCGAGACCACGTCGTTTGTCTTTTTAGCAGTCCAGGGTATCTGTAGAAGTCAATCCCCACCACAGTATTTCCATAGAGAGCAACACATTTCAAATGAGTTGATTTTCCTTCTATGTTCTTTCTTCACTGTCCAGCTTTCACAGTCATACATATGACGGCATGGACAATCCTAACTTTAATATTCAACAGTATATCTTTACACTTGAGGATCTTGTCTAGTTACTTCATAGCTGCCCTTTCCAAGTCCTAGGCTTCTTCTGATTTTTTGACTGTATTCTCTGTTCTGATTAAAGAATCAAGCCATTGTCTGCATTAAAGTTATGTACATCATCAGTGGTCATCCATATTTTGATATCATGGCCAGTACCCCCTTCTTCCAGGATCTACAACATAATTTAAATCTCTTGTTTGGTTCAGTTTGGGTGCCCCACCCTCCGTTGGTCACGCCATCCCTTGAAAGCAATCTTTTAATTACTTGGATGGACACAATATGGGAACTGGAGTTTCAATTTCAGTTTTCATTGGGGGCAGAATTTGCGGGGGGTGCTCTTTTCTTTTTGAATTTTGTTTTTAGTGCAAAGTCTCCTGAGTCCCAAATTCAGGTAGATTCATTAAAGGTTTGTTTCCTGGGCCTTTCCAATTTCTTCCTGTTTGAGAGGAACAGCCCCTGTTGATTTCTCTTCAGCTGCTGCTGACTGTTTGTTTCACCTTAATTACCACAGTATGAGCAAAATGCCATTTTCTTTTCCCAGTCTGTTTTCATTTCAGTAAGCAGCTGGCAATTTCAAAGCCCACCAGATTTTGCAAGACCAATATGTGACCTTGAAATGATTTTTTTTCCTTGGCAATACCTATAGAAAATTAAAATTAACTAGGCTGGGTTGGTAGTCCTAAAGGTAAGAATGAACTGTAATAAAAGGATATACGGTGGTAAAACTTACAGGCTAGAAGCTTGGTTCTTCTCTTCCCTTTTTTCACCAGAAGATAGCTACAATATCCTTTGTCTGAAAATCAAGTGTAGAATAGAATTGTATTCATATCTTATCTTTCCATAAAGCTATTCACTTTTTCTTCCTCACCTTGTCCAACCGTTTTTCTTGAGTCTGTTAGAACTTATTATAATGGCCCACAGATAGTGTTTTTGTACAGAAAAACACTGATGCTTTTGAATGCCAGGGAAATCTGACAGTATAGATGCGCGAAGTTTCCCCTTTCACCCAATCTTTCCAACAGAGACTCTGGGTTCAGGGACACTGCTGTTGAATCTCCCTGCAAGTAAAAGCTAGATGCACAAGTGCACAAAGAAGTGCATTTGCTGGAGTGGTAGGAATTGTGGCATTCTGGAAAGAGCCAAGCAGAATGTCTTTCAAGCTTGTTTGGGGGAGCAATGGTGTTGATGGAGGTAATGAAGAGAGGCATAAAACTAGCTATGCCCCTTGGCTCAGAATAACTAGTTTCTTCTGCTACATTATCAATCTATTGCTGTAGACCACTGAAAGTAATCAGTAGGTATTCAGAGCCTGTGATAATGAGAGGAGGGCTTAAGGGGTCCAGACACTGATCCCAAAACCTAAACAATGCAGACTATTGTGAGTGATGGCAGTTTAAGCACAATGAAAGAGACAGTGTGTGACAGCTGAAGCTCCTGGCGAAGCTGCTGCTGATGAGCAACAGCTGTTGGTCCCTGTTGCTCAGGCTGGAGATGAGTCCTGCAGCTCAAGAGCTCCCCCTTCTGCCATGGACCAAGCAAGCTTGGATGTTCCTCTGCCCGCTCCTTTAGAGGAACAGGGACCTGGACGTGATCCCAAAGATACTTTTGAGCCTGCTCCAGTTAGCCCACAAGCAAGGTAGAGAGCTGAGCAAAAGGAGGCTTCCTTAAGTTTAAGATGTGGTGACTGGCCACACCTGTGCCTTGAGCTATATTACCTGCCTGCTTGGAAGCTTTCCTTTGCTTGTGGCAAACCTTCTACAAGCTCTCTCCTTGCTCGTTCCTTGCTTCTAGCACCCGGCTCCTGATATGTTGGATTGATCTCTCAGCTCCTGACCCCTGGATTTTGGACTCTGACTTCGGCTTTGCTTGTCGTTCTGGCTTTGGTAAAAGAACTTTCTCTGGTTAATTCCCTGCTTTGACACGTTCCAGCTTGACTCTGCTATCTCTCTCACTTCCTTCTCCGGGCTGGCTCATCGCCCGGGTCCCTGACCTTGACACAGTGTAGTATCGTGGTTAGGACGTTGGACTGGGTGTTATAAGATCTAGGTTCAGTTTTCCATTCAGCCATGAAACTCCCCGGGTGACCTTTAAACAGATGTCTTTCCCTCATTCTGGAGAAGAATAGCATAATGTACACTGATGGGAGCTCATTGGGGAAAAGGTAGCATGAAAATGAAAATAATAAATGGAATTCAATAACACTGGCAGTCTCAAACATCTAATTCTTGGGCAAGGTTCAAGACCAAGTAGTGGCTTCCCAGTTCCTGGATCAAACAGATTTTCTGAATCCACTTCAGTTTGGATTTAGGCCTGATTATGGGATGGAGACAGCTTTGGTCACCTTGCTAAATGGTCTGTGCTAGGAAATGGACAGGAAGAGTGTGTCTCTGTTGGTTCTACTGGACCTCTTGGCATCTTTTGATACCATCAGCTATGGAATTCTTCTCGGTTGTGTTTCTGGGATGGGGTTTGGAGGACTGTTTTATCATAATTCTGATTCTCCTTGAAAGAGAAACTGAGAAGTTGATGCTTAGGTGTTCCTGTTCAACACCCTGATCGTTAGACTGTGGAGAGCCCCAAGGCTGAGTTGCACTTGCCGTGCTGTTTGCTATATATAAGACACAATGAGGAGAAGTTATCAGAGTTCTGGGGTTTGGTGTCACCAGTATGTGGACAATACCCAGCTCTATTTCTCCTTTCCAGGGAAGCTGTTTTGAGACTAAACTAGTATCTGCTGTCAGGAATGAGCTGGATAAAGGTGACCAAATTGAAGCTTAAGCCACACAAGACAGAAGTTCACCCTTGCAGTAGTTGGGTTGGGGTGGTGTTACATTTGTCTCTGATCTTGCAGTCATGATGAAAAACCACTCCTTTGAAGTTGCTAATTTTGCACAGTGAGGAAGTTAATGGTGTCGTAAATACCAGCGGATTAAATGCCATTTCCTTGCTTCCGTTGATCTCAGTAATGATCACGAACTCCTCCCTCCAACTGCTGTTCTTTACATTATTAAAAAGAAGCACTCTAAATGCAGAGATACGTTTAGTACTACATCTGGTTTGGCCCTCACTGGGCGACATCAAAGGCTGCCAGACAAGATGGCTATATATCACCTCCAGTATCAGAGCCAGCAAGGTGTGGTGGTTAGACTAGCATTCTGGGAGAACTGGGCTAGCGTTGCTGCTCAGGCATGGAAACCCTCTAGGTGACCTTGGACAAGCCACACTCTCAGCTTCAGAGGAAGGCAAGGGCAAACCCCCTCTGAGCTAATTCTGCCAGGAAAACCGGATAGGTTACCCTAAGGGTTGCTATAAGTCAGAAACAACTTGAAGGCATACAACAACAATCAGAGGCATGATGCCACTGCATTCCAGTTTTTGGGAGGAATGTAAGATGAGAGCAATTCACTCATGTCCTGCTTGTGAGCTTCCCACCTGAAGTCAGAACAGTGACATCAGTGTATTGGTGTTGTTGTGTGCCCTCAAATCATTTCTGACTTATGGCAACCCTAAGAGGAACCGATCACAGGGTTTTCAGGGGCTGAGAGGGTGTGGGATTCCCACAGTCACCCAGTGGGTTTCCATGACTGAGTGGAAAATCAAAACCTGCTCTCCAGGGTTGTAGTCCAAAGCTCAAAACACTGCACCATGCTGGGTCTAGGTAAGTGTATTATTAACAACAGATTAGAGATTCTTGGCTGATTGGGCAGGTGCGTTGAAATAAGCTGGTGAATTCTGCTCCTTTCCCAATTAGAACAGTTGTAAAGTTTTTAATGGAACCAATAGCAAAGAAAAACCCAATAGGTTGTGTCCACACCACTTGCACCCATGGAATCCCACACATGTACTACAGAGATAAACTACACCTTTTTTTGCACGGCATCATAGGTTTGTTGGTTTGGGCTTACTGTGGTCCCTGGCATCCTGTCCTGATTGACAGGTAACAGCAGCTAAGCAGGCATCAGTGAGTAGCTTGTCTTGTTTCCTCCCTGCCTGAGTTATTCGTTGTGAGGCGAGCTGGCTTAGGAAGGGCATACCGGTTGTCGTTCTGCATACACAGCGCCGGCCGCTCGGGGGACCATAACCTTCCAAGGATCTGTATTTCTATTCCATCATCCTCTTGCTAAATGAAAGAGACAGTTTCCCCGTTCAATAATTCATAACCTTGTGAAGTCTCTGCCGTAAAGAGGAAAAGCAAAGGGGGTAAGAAAAAGTTCTTCCTCCCAGGCTTCTGGTGGTGTTGGTGGTGGGATTATGACTATACACAAGACTTGAGGTAGACATTTTGTCTCTGTCCTCTTCAGTGTCATCTTTTTCTTTCCTTCTCTCTTTCTGTTAAACAAGCACTCCAAATAGACTTAATTAAACCAAACTTCCATTTGAAAAAAAAGAAGAAGATGCGAACATGCCAGCTTCTAATTAAATAATAATCTAGTGGAATGCATTGAAGGAGATAAAACTCTGTGTTCAAAGCAGTTCCTTCCTGCTGGTTACAGTGACAGAGTCCTTCAAAGAGTCCTTTGCTATTTGCCTAAAGGCATTGCTCCCGTAAATGTGCGGTGGGCCCTGCCTAGCAAATTCCTTCCTGCAGGCCTCACAGAAATGAACCGGGGGCTGTGGAAGGGACTGTGTATTCTTCTGAGACAGCTTCCATTCAATCCAGAGCCTTTCTAAGACAGAATATCTAACAACGATCTTCAAAACACTATCAGAAAATGGACCCAAATGATCACCTTCTTATTAACCATCAATGGATTCTAAGGAGCAAGATAAATATGTCTTAACTGTTCTCTGAAAGGCAATCAGCACGTTTGTTTTTGCTAGGGTTAGGGGTGCAGGGCTGCCATAAAAGTGGAAAAACCACAAATATCAAAATATGTGTGTGTGTCTGTGAGAAGGGGGCTGAGGTATGGTGGGGAGAGCTGGCACCCAGGGGCCAAACCAATTCAGGGAAAAGAGAGAGAAAAGGAGTGTGTTGGCATGGTGGCCCTATACTACTTCCCTCTTGACCATCTTCTTCCTTGGTGGGTGGGTTTGTGGTGTTGAGAGATCAGGCTGCAATCCATCCTTAGCTGGTCAGGCAACAGATGGTGGAAAATTAGGAGGACCAGAGGCAGGTTTTTAAAGGGTTGTGTGGCCTGATTGGAGCTGCTGAGAGGGAAGGTTCCCCCAAGAAAAGAAGCACTTGAGGTAGGAGGGCAGGTGTTGGAGAAACTCACAAATAATCAAATCTCTGAAAGTGAAACCCACAAATGTGGGGGGCATTTTTACCCTTACAGACACCCCCTAGAGTATTATTCCCTCCACAGAGGAAGTTCCAAATAGGAAGTGCTTTCATAGAAAAGTCCCTGCCCTGAGTTCCTACCAATATGACCTCACAGGATTGTGAGGCCTCAACTGACAACCATACACTATGGGCAGGGTCATACAAAAGGATGTGGTCTTTCTGCTACTGTGATCCCAAATCATTTAGGGGTTCATAGATAAGAACAAGCTCTCTGAGTGAGCCTGAAAACAGGCTGGAAATCAGAGGAACTGCTGTTAAGTCAGGTTTAATATGTAACACACATCAGACAACCATCTGGCTTTGTCATTTTGAACATGATAGAGAGCTTAAGTGGTTCTGTGGCCAGAACTTGGCATAAGGATATGAAAAACTCTCTGTCTTGATTTCCCCCTTGCATTCTTGTCTCATCCTTTGTTTGTATCAAGTTGCTGGTCTTTGTTTTTAATCCCCAGGTGGAATTGGTACGCATTTTCTGTAAATGCAATGGGAAACACTAACCTAATGGTAAACACGTTTGTGAAAGTTTCCTCCATTGACTGATGCATACTGTTCTGTATTTTAAAGTTATACACATTTATCAGTTAGTCACATTTTCAAAATGTACACAATTCTATGCATAAATATACTGCAGGCCTCATGAAGGTGTGAATTTCTGAGATGAGCTGTTCCTTGCCTCACCACAAATTTCAGGAGGTATGAAATAGATAATTCTGGAAATTACAAATCCTGAGTCCACTGAAATTTTCTTTCATCCCTTGTTGTTGCTGTTGACTGCCGTGAAGTTGACTTTGACTTTTGGTGACCTCAAAGTCATCCTATTCTCAACCGCCCTGCTCAGGTCTTGCAGATTCAGGGATGTATCTTCCTTCATTGAGTCCTTCCTTGAGTCTATCCATCTGTAATATGGTCTTCTTCTTTTCCTACTGCCTTCTACCTTACCAAGCATTCTTGTCTTTTCTAGTGAGTCATGTCTTCTCATGATATGGCCAAAGTATGACAGCCTCAGTGTAGTCATCTTGGCTTTCTAG
This sequence comes from Cyclura pinguis, assembly GCA_030412105.1. Classification (NCBI taxonomy): domain Eukaryota; kingdom Metazoa; phylum Chordata; class Lepidosauria; order Squamata; family Iguanidae; genus Cyclura; species Cyclura pinguis. The sequence goes on from CM059613.1 coordinate 4,440,434, forward strand.
GGAGAGTTCAGGCTTTATTTGCTCTTGGACCCACTCCTTTGTCTTTTTAGCAATCCAGGGTGTGCATACAACTCTTCTCTAGCACCACATTTCCAATAAGTTGATTTTTTTTCCTATCAGCTTTCTTCACTATCTAGCTTTCACAACCATACATAGAAATTTGAAGTTAAATACCCCAAAGGCACCAGGTCCTGTCTGATCTGGTACTTGGATGGGAGACCACCACCAAATATCAGGTGCTGTAGGCTATATTTCAGAAGAAGAAACTAGCAAAAACCACTTTGGAGTACTCCTTGCCTAAGAATACTGTATGAAATTGATGAGGTTACTGGAAGTCAACAGTCAACTTGAAAGCACATAAGCACACAGTATGAGTTGAACCTTAAACATTTTGTTTGTACGCAGCAAAAAAAGGAAAACATGGAGAAGTCTGTAGAACAAAGAGGAATTGATTGAGTTTCTGTGCTTTATCGGCTGTGCTCAAGTTTCTAAAAGAAACTGCCCCCGAGGTCTCTCCCCTCTCCCCTGCATTTCGGTGTGGAATGAAAAGATGCATGCGTATAGAGACTCTCAAAAGTCTTATTTAATGTGTTTCTTCTTTGTGTTACAAAATTCTTGTCACCTAGGAGCATAGCTGAGAGGAACTCAAAGGTTAAACTTACCCACTTCTCAAAGGGAGGGTGTCATGCATCTAAAAAAAAACATGATTGAAAGAAGTTTGCCCCAATCTCTTCTTGGAAACCATGGGGAAAAGGAGATTCAAGCTGCTTGAGAAAGCTATATCCTTAGGTAGCACGTTCAGCTGCTGGTTTACCATGTTGCAATGTGTTATTCTGAATTCTACATTTCCTAGTTTTGCATTCAAAGCTTTTTATTTGTTTTGGTCATATTATTGTTTTGGGAAGGCTTTGAGTAAGCCATTATTTTCTTGAGATCACTATTGCTAACATGCTCTTGCTTATCTACCATCTATTGACCTTTGGCCTAAATCCAGTTTCTAGTCCCAACTACAGTAGACCCATTAAAGCAGTGTGGATTACAAAAGGTATTGACTCACTCTTCAGCCCTTGATTGTGGTTTTCTATAGCTGGAGCTAACAAATTGGATTTTCTACTCAAGGAACTTTCTACTCAAGGAAACATATGCTGTGTGCTTTGTCTTGCTGTGGAATGTGATAGATCCAGGGTGATTCTTTGCCTTACCTCCAAAAGCACTGCTGCTGTAGTTCTTGCCATTGTCTTTTTCTTCTTCCCTTCTTTTTCTTCCTACACTGAACTATTTTTACAGAATAAAACTAGTTAACAGAAGACCCAGCTATCAAACTTTCCCCCCGACTCAACCCTTACCATAAGAAGTCTTCCAAATTCTTCTCTTGGCCTTGAGCCCCCTGTTCTCCTGGTATGGTCAGTATTCCAAGTCCATCTCTTTTCTTTCTGTTTATTTTCTTTTTCTTTTTCTTTTTTTGGTTTCTGGCTGGCTCTGAAATTGCATCCTGTGCCTTGGAGCAAATTCAGCTCATGGAGAAGTGCCAGATTGTGGTAGTTAATTGAATAGAGGCTGAAAACATCACAGACCTACTGCTCTAGTAGCAGTAGCCCCAGTATCTCAAAGCTCCGCTAGAGGTGTGTATTCAGAGAACACTTTGGATATCATCAAAAATAAAAGAAGAGGGCTCCCCAGAAACAGGAGTAATAAATAGATTGGAATCTGTTTTTGGTGGGCCTGAAGCACAGCTTCTAATCCCATGATCCTCCTCTAGACATATAGTTGCAAGCTGCCATGGGAGAGGGATAGATTCTGCTGTCAGGCACAGTGCTGTTTTATTGAGCTGGAAAATGAGAGTTTTGAAGGCATTGACGAAATATTTACTGTTGGGGAAACAAAGAGAAGGGTGTCTACATGTAGTGGAAGGATGGCAATGTCTTGAGGTGGCCAAAGAGTGGCCTGCAGTCCAGATGGAGCCGCCCACAGCCATTTTTGTTGCCCCCAGGTGCTCCCAGAGGTCAACCTTTTTTGCTACCCAAAAAAAGATATATAGGGAGTGTGGACGACATTTCCCTCACATTTACAGTCCCCGTGAACCCCTCCCCAGCAGTCAAAACTTTTTCTTGCAAAATTCTTCAGGAATATATATATATATGTTTTTGTCTCAAAATGGCCCCAAATGCCCTCTAGGGATTGGAGGGGGGGTCCCAAAACCAGGTGGGAATGCCCCTATGTCATTTAGAGGGCATTTTAAGGCATTTTTGTTTTTGTAAGAGTGAGTGCAATGGGTGATATGACCCTCCAAGGTCTCCTAAGGTGCTAATATGGCCCCTTAACCATCCAGAGTTGCCCACCCTTGGGTTAATGCTTAGTAATGAGTCTTTATTGTTTTGCTTTGCTTTGGTTCTCCTGACGGTAGTCTCTTTTTCCAAGAGCACAGTAGTCTTGTGCTGTCTTGATTTGGTAGAGAAAGAAATAGTAAACTGGTTTGCAGGTGTTGACATCTGAGCAAGGTAAAGCACTCTGTTGAAATGGTCACCAGAGGGCCTATAAGCCCTGGAAGGTTTGTTCCAAAATGCACCGTGTTCAGGTTTAAAGCATCGTTCTAATCTTACCTGCATGAAACAGCTATTGCTATCCACTTGTCTTTGGAAGTTAATGTTTGCAGTTTTCTTTTGAAGTCATTTTGATGGAGCAGGGAAATAAAATTGCTCAGATTTGAAGAGGGGAAGCAATTTTCTTATCCGGTAGAGTCCTGATCTCAACAGTTACTTTTTTAACAAGATAATGAGGTTTGGTCTTATTCTTCGTGCCATGATACCTAGGTGGAGATAAAACATGACATTGGCTTGAATATGTCTCCTGCCAAACCTCTTGCTGAATTAGAATTCAAGCCCAGATCTTCTAAAATCCTGAGTTTCAGTGTCTGTTACACAATACTTTCCCATGAAAACATACTGGTTATGTCAAAGGAAATAAATAGTCAATGTGTATGCCTATTGCTTGGGGATTGTGGATTTTTCTTTGGGGGTCTTAGGCCATTTCCACACTGTACCGTTACAGTCCTATTATTCCACTTTCAACCTCCTGTGGAATCCTGGGATTTGCAATATAGGGAGGGGCATTTAGAGTTCTCAGCCAGATAGCTCTTTGGCCTCAGTAAATTACAAACTCCAGAATTCCACAGGAGGTTTAAAGTGGAGTAATAGCACTGTAACATTGTAGTGTGGAAATGGCCTAACACTCAACAGGGTGGCTGTGGCAGGTGTGCGATTGAGGATTCAGAGGCAATCTTCAGAAACATGTTTGCATGTTCCCATAGGAGGCTGGGCATTAAATCATTGCCTCTTAGCCTGCATGCAGATTTGTCTAAGGGTGCCTTAGTTAATCATAGAATAAATTTAGAAATCAATTACTATTTGCCGAAGTAGTTTTCCTCGCTTTCTTTAATGAGGAGGCTGAAGGGATTAATTCAGTCTTTCTCCTCCCCTTCTCCTTCCCCAAACTCCTGGTATGTTATGGGTGGAAGACTAGAATCTGTAATTGTGCCTTTTCCTTGTATATCCACTTGACCCTTTGGAAAACAACAGTCTTGAGATACCAGCAAATGGACCTGCAGAGAAATGGTCACCCTTTTCAGAGTCCAGATGTGAGAGGGAATGAAAGAAGAGATGAGCCCCACGAGACTCAAATGAGGGGTGTTTCAACCACAGGTTCACCCAGTGCAACCCCTCTTGTCTGTGGATGGAAGCTAGACTTCAGTGGGCGACTAAAACTTTCTTCTAGCAGCAAAAACGAGTTCTTCCCTAACAGGTTAAATAGTGGACTCTGGCCATTTCCACCCTGTACTGTTATAGTGCTATTGTTCTACTTTCAACATCCTGTGGAATTTGAGGATTTGTAGTTTACTGAGGCCCAAGAGATCTCTGGCTGAGAAGTCCAAATGCCCCTCCCTAAACTGCAAACCCCAGGATTCCTTAGGACGTTGAAAGTGGAATAATAGCACTATAACACTGTAGTGAGGAAATGGCCTCTGTCCTTTCTCCCTGTGTGGAAAGGACCTGATTGTTCTGTGAAGTGCCTTCCATATAGTGATGATGGAATGAGCACTGGAACATAAATGTGTTTAAAAGCAGCAGCAGCAGAACAATTCTCCCCAACGTAACAGCTAGAAGATCATTTATTGGCAGCCTCTCGATGGAAGGGTTTTCTAATCAGTCCACATATAACAGCTTGGTCAATCCACACTATCAATAGAAGCTTTGAAAACAGCTGGGGGACTACACTTCCTTTTCATTCTTTGCAGGCCTGAATTTCAATGAGAGCAGGTTAGAAGCCAAGCAAATGCCACTGTTTTGGCTCCTGAATGCTAACCTCTGCTTTTCTTTTTCCAGAGGTGCTAGTGAACTGTGATAAGCAGCAGACCAAGAGTGTGGTCTCTTAGCTGCTAACGGCATTATTGGTTTTTTTGCATATGGTTTTGTTTTAAATCTCCATTAAGCACTGCAGTCAAACACACTTTGAATGTGCTTTCTCCCAACCCATTGGCACAGATTCCTTAAGCTCTTCCTATTGTGCATGCTGAGAAAAACAAAGAGTACCTGGCAACCCTATTGTTGCATATAGAAGACTCCAATCCACTTTATTTTATCTGTTCTTTTTGGGTCTTATATGTATAAAAAAATCAGTCTCTCTGTCTCCTCATTTTGCAGGTGGAGAGCAAAGACCAAAGTTATGCCTTGCCCAAAATATCCACTGTATGTGGGTCAGAAGTTGGCTTTTGATGCACCATTTCTGGCTTTACTTTCCATGTGGGTAGGCCTGTTCTTTGTGATGAATAAAAAGAGCTTGATATTTGTGTTTATTCCACTTTTGTGGAGTCTTGTGCCCCTAACGCTAGCAAATGTGGAGGGCTGATTATATATATAAAACCACCAGTTCTTGCATCGGCAACATGAAATACATAGATTATATGTAGCACGTATTAGTTTGACTGTTGCAAAAAGTGGTACCCAATTCCAGAGCAAAGGTTTGCAAATGTTCTCTTGAGATCTAAAGGTTTTTACAGGTTCATATTGGGGCTCAGCTGTGGCAAATCTTACAATTTTGGAAACAGAGTGTTTCAACTCCTCCCCATTGTGTTTGTTAGTGTTTTTCCCCAGCCATCACCAGCTGCCAAGCAGATGTGTTATTTATGAAGCTTCTTGGTGAGGAAGGATCCCCTGAGCCTTGAACATCTGTGGTGATGAAAAGTGCTTGGTTAAGGTTGCCAAAGCTACTTTTTGTCTGCCAATTCGGATGCTCATAGCACATTGACTGTGATGCATGATGCATGCATACCACTAGGTTGCATATATAATAAGTGATAGCTGCAAGGGGAATGGGCTTGGAGAGGAATGGGCACAGCTTTAAGAACTGAAGTAGGAAGAAGTTTTGAAGCTTGAACCAGGCTCAGTAATTCATTTTAGGAAAGTAGGAAGAGGGTAGAGAGCCAGCATGGTATAGCAGTTTGAGTGATCACCTTAGGGTCACCATAAGTCAGATATGATTTTGTTGGGAGTGGCTGAAATATCACTCCACCCCTTGTTTCCCAGGTGTATAAACACGGAACTGAAATTGGGCCCTGAATCTTGTTGGGAAGGAATCACACACACCCACAGACACAATTTCCTCTTAGTCGAGAGGGAACATCTTCACAGCCTCTACTGTCAGCTTGGCTGCAACAGTAGTCTGATCAGATGGACAAAGCTTTGTTGAAACATCAGGATTTTTATAGAGCTTCCAAAGGAAGAGAAAATGCACACAATCATAAATGTTATCATAAACAAGAGGAACAGAGCGCAGATGATTCTAACATTTTTTTGTAAACAAATATGTGTTCTCAGTGAGTTATCTTGTTGACATTTGACACAGTTCTTGCAAGAAGACAGAATGGCTTGTTTAGAATTGCTTTGGAAATCAAAAACAAAACACTAAATGCTTGAAAACTTTTTACCCCTGACTTGAAAGCCCAGAATAACAAGGAAGAGGGTAGGCCAGTTCTTAACGTGTTTCCAAAGACTCTTCTGGGTCAGATTGAAATGTGAAATAAGCTAGCTCATTTCTAGCTCCCCCATTAATGTTCCCATCTCATGTTTTCACCTAATCACCGTCCCCTTTTGAAATGCCGGGCTAAAAAAGCTTGGTGACTCATGTGGGAATTCTGAGTGCAAGGAGTTTGATTCTACATCTTCCCTGCATTCCAAAATTCATTGCCGCTGTTACTTAAAAACAAAGAAAAAGGAAAAACAGAAACAGGATTCACTGTCTTGTGGTTCCTCAGGGCTACAAGGAACTGCCTGAGTTGGAGATAATACATTGCTACATAAAGCCAGTGGCTTTATGTGGCAAAAGCTTCATCTTGGATGTCGCCATACATATTCATAGAACTGTAGTTTGGTAGTATTAGAATGGTCCACTTGCTGGAATCAGGAGTAGCTTCCATCATTCATGTTTGTTTTATTGGCATCTTGTTATCTGATTAATAGGAGATGGTGTACAAAAGCACCTACCTTCTAGTTATTTTTTGTTGTTATTAATCTTGTCTCTGTGGAACTATATGAAAATCTCATTCCATTTATTGCAGTATTTTAGAATGCAATTAAAACCCCATTTTTTTTTTAAAAAAATGTGTGGTTAATGAATTGATTTATCTCAGTAAATACACAGTGATTTTCATCCTTACCCTTTCAGCAGTCAATTTTGGCTTTGCCAGGAGCACAGTACCACCGTCACCACCATTCTGGACCTGCCAGGAAGGACAACATGGGAAGGCTGAAAGAGCCAAAATGTGTGATTTGTCACGAGGAGGGGATATTTTCCTGAGGGACTGTCTGAAGAGTCTAGAGAGGGAGAGAAATAGATTTCAGTCGTAACCTCTTAACTACTTCTGTTTTAAGCTTTGTACTTCTCATCTCTGTTGTCTGCGACTAGCAAATGCTGTAGAAGAAATCTTAGAACTTGAGAAGAAATCTGCAGGTGATTTCTAGCTGTCCCAAGGCAGAATGATCTTATATCTCAACACATTGCTAATTTAGGTTAGGAAAGTTTTCAGTAAATATTTCTGTGCACATCTCTCTCTCCTTCCCTTACCACCTACAGTAAGCATCTCAATTGACCATCAAGTGGTCCTGCTTACTCCATAATTGTCTCCAGCATGACATTTTTTATGGATTTTAACAAAGAGAGAAGGATGTCCTGTATCAGAAGTGTTCACCCAGGGTGCTTCCAACATCAGTAAACTAAGTGAACCTACAACAAGTTCCCTAGCAATTTGAGCCTCACCCCGGATCCTTAATCCATACTAATAGTTCCATTTTCTGTTGGGATTGGTGGTAGAAAATAATCTAAGCTTAGAATATAAATTCAGATGTAGAAAACTAGCAAAGCCACTTGGTGATGTTTTTTGTTTGTGTTCTGTCTGAAAACCAATATAATCTTATCTTATACACAAACATTTTGGTCATTCTAAACATTGTTTCCAGTGTCTGTAGGTGAATGTTAATGATGCTATCCTAGAGGTGGGCAGATTTAAGGCTCACAAGATCTCCTTTTTTTAAAAAAAGCGATAAAGCTAAAGCCCATCAACTGGAGTATTGGGCAAAAGATGTGCACTTAGGATGAAATCTTCTGAGCTTTGGAGAGAGACAGGCTGAGTTTCAGAAATGAACAGAGCTCATAATCCACCCACGTTTGGTTGCCCCAGCTTTGATTATTTTGGCTGTATAATTTACAGGGTAGTGGATAGGGAGAAAATAGTTTTGGTGATACTATTCTTAAATAATTGAGAGTCAGGGATGCTTGGAGATCTTCTGCCAATCTCATAGAGATTGGAGTTCCAGACCTACCTTTCCATCAACTAATAGTCTACTTTTTATGGGCTTGTATACCTAGCAAGTTTGCACAATAATGGGCAAGTATTGGTCTTTACTGAATTTCTGCACTACCTTTTTTGTACATAAAGCAGCTTACAAATGACCACCATTAAACTTCCCCCATTAGCACAAATTTCATTACAAAACCTTCTGTTGCAATCATAATAAAGTTCCATAAAAAAAAAAAAACTTAGAAAAACATTGCTAACTGAACAAGAATGGATGCACTTACAAAATATCCAATTAACTTTAAAAACAACATTGTTTTAAAAACTTAGCTAAAAGGCAATAGACACACAAGTGGAACCCTATTCCCTCTCCCTCTCCTGGTTCGTTTTATGATGTTTTTTTTTTTTATCCCTGATGCTATAATCCTGTTGTGAGATGATGGGTAATGGAAGGTCTAATGTGATTTGATTTGACTTTCTGGCTTGTCAGCGCCCATCTGCTTGTAAAACGGTGAATCTTAAGCAAATAGATGCTGTATTGCAGATGCATACTGAATGAGCATGCCTGGTTTGGGGAAATAAATAAATGTACTCAGCAAATTAAATCAATATTATAATATTATGATCCTTTTATTGTGGTATTAACCTCCATACCTTGTAATCCTACCTATTGGGCCCTCTCTGTCTACTTTTCTCTTTCTCTGTGACCTTCTTGTGTCTGGTTTGGCATTCTTGTTGTCTTTACCTTTTATTTTTATCTTGCTATCATTTTGAATCTATTGCATTTTTGTGCTGCTTGTTTTCCAAAGACTTTGGTGACTATGTGTTCTTTTCATCCTCTTATTTTCACAACAATCTTGTCATGTTGACCATTCAGAGACTAGCCTGAGCTCAGGCATTACATTTTGCGGCTGAGTAGAGATGTTAAAGCTAGTGTTAAGCCAATGCTCTAAAAAGACCACACTGCATAGTAGCTTTCTAGTATATGGTGAGATTTCTCTTGGAGAAATTGATGGCCTCACAGTGACCTGTTCTCCCTCCATAGTGTGCTCTTAGACCTTTCAGAGGAGGCTTAGAAAGTCGTCTGTCATATCCCTTCCTCTGAACCACCATCTCACATTGCAAGTGATTTTGTTAACGGTTGTCTTTTCTTAAAATGTTCAACTGCAGCGCCTTCTACTGTTTTTTCTGCTAGGCTTTGCACTGGATGAAAGTCTCTGGTCAATGAGAACCTTTGCAGATAAATAAAAATGGGATTGGATGGCTTGGAAATTGAAAGTCAAAAGGGCCCTGTAAATAATTTTAGAGTGCCTCCGGCAACCTGCTCTAACACTGGCATTATAAATAAGGGTAATGTACTAGAGACTGAATTACAATCAAGGAAGCCGTAAGAATGGGGAACGGGGGCCCGACGTATTTGAAGTATATAGAGCCGGATTATGATCTGGAGGCAGTGTAGCGTGAGAAATCAATAACCACTCACTCAAGCCGGGGCCAAGGAGATGGTGATTATAAAAGTGGGGGGTGCGATGGAGGGACTTAGAATTGTAAATGTCGGTTTATGCGGATGGTGGGTTGGTAGCATGAAACTTACTAGCAGAATCACACCTCTGGTCTGTTGGCCTGCAGGCTGCTCCTTTTTTGTGTGTTATAGAGGAAAAACAAACATTTCAGTGCCTTGTGATTGCAAAGCACAAGTTTGCCATTGTAACGGACCCCCCCACCCTCTTTTTTGCCAGTGTTTGGTGGCTGATTTGCATCGTGATACCTCTGATCTAAAGATGCTAACATAGCCAATGGAGTGTTGTATTTTAAAGAAAACCTGCTCTGAGATGTTTTAAACAATATTAAAATGAAGAGGCAGTACCCACCATATGAAGCAGACGTAGAATCATAGAGTTGGAAGACACCTCAGGAGTCATCTAGTCCAACCCCCTGCCATGCAGGCAGACACATCAAAGCACTCCCGAAAGATGCCCATCTAGCCCCTGCTTAAAAACATCCAAGGAAGGAAACTCCACCACACTCCATTGAGGCAGCATATTCTACTGCTGGACAGCTCTGACCATCAGGAACTTCTTCCTGAGGTGTAGGTGGAATCTCTTTTTCTGTAGTTTGAATCCATTCTTCTCGTTCTAGTCTCTGGAGCAGCAGAAAACAAGCCTGCTAAACATATGTAAACATATCTACAAGACCTTCTAGGTGGGGTGGTCTCATTGCCTGGGAAGACTGAGCACTGCTTACCTAACTCCCAACAACCATGCCAACCAGCAGGGGAATACAGGATGTAGTTAAACTTTGCAAGGGGGGGCAAGCTGATGACCAAACTAGATTTAGATATCTCTGCCCCTGATCACCCTTCCGCAAAGTCTCTGATGACCCTGGTCTGTGCTCATGAACTTCAGTAGGCAGCAGCCGCCTCTTCCCCCCACACATACACAGTTCTTCTCTCTGCACCTTCCTTGTCCTCATATCTTCATAAGATCAAATGGTCACCTCCTGGATTAAATCCAAGCTCCGGCAACTGTTTGCCCAAGGGCCAGTCAGCTCCCCAAGAAAGCACCCAAACAGGATGTGAAGGCAATGGAGATTTAGTGGAATCCTAACTTAAAACATGGAGGTTTCAATTAGCCATCATGAATAGTCTCAACAGATACATAGGCTAGCCACTGTGATGTAGAATTGTCCTCTAAAGGAATTATGATGATAAAATTGTCTCAGCTTTGTCTTTTCATCTGTTCTCAGTGGTCTTCCTCCATCATTTTTCAGAGGGGTATCCACGTTAATCTCTAGTAATGAAAACGGCAGAGTTTTGTGGCACCATAAAGACTTAACACATGTACTAAACCGTGAACTTGCGTTAACTAAAGCCCACTCCATGAAAGCCATGCCACTAGGATTTCTGGTATATCTTCTCTTCCCCTCTGCTGCCATATAGCTGTCAGTCCCTGCCGAACTTCCTTTCCCATTACCTCTCTAGAGTCCAATGCTTTGTTGGAAATGAAGAGACTGGGTAGTATAGTTTTTTTTTTCCCAAAGAAATTCAGGTAAATTGCAGGATAATGCAGTCTTGTGACTAAGCCTGCAAAAGTTATTAGATTAAGTAATTCATTGGTTTTTGTTTTTATTAGCTTTCAATGGGTCTTGTAGTTTGCATGTCCATGCTGGGAGACTTCCATTCCTATGCAGACAGTTTGCCAGCAAAGAAGCTCTCATTGTCTGTGGTAGCTGGCCAAGTTCCTAACTATAAAGCTGCAATGCTAATTTAGGATGAGGGGGTTGCTTCTGTGTGTATGTGTGTGTGAAAGAGAGAGGAAGGAAGAAAGAGAAAAGAGAAAACTCATTATAGAGCAATTGCCTGCTCTAGGCTACTTGCAATATCAGTTTTTTATTCATGAGCATTATAAAAAATATATGCTCACAAGCTTCATGCACAATTGCACTTAGAGAGGGGGAAAGCAATACATTGTCTAGGTGAGAGGTGTGGAAAACCTTCCAGGCTTCAGGGAAGGGATGATGAGTGAGGTGCTGGGATAGTGCTGTTACCTGTACATTAACACTTCTCCCCACACTTTCTCAAACTCCACCCCTCCATTTATGTTGCTTGCATTTGTATAATGCAGAATCCACCCTGCTGCTGCCACCATCTCGCTTAGGAAAGCTTGGTAATCTTGTGGGGAAAGAGAGAGTAGCAAGGGAGGAGAGCCTGAGGTGTGCTCGGTTATTTGCATGGGGGAGGAATTACGGAGGAGGAGTGCCATGAGCAGAATCTCTTGTTTTAATAATGACCTTGAGGAATTAAATAACAATGCAATAAGCGTGGTAGATTAGAAAGAACAAGCCAATTAAAAACAAAATATGCTCTGTAAAAACTCCATGCCCGACAGATAAGGATGGCCTGCAACCTTGACAACAATAGAAGAATACTAACAGGAGTTTTTGGCAAGGGCCACACAGATTGTAGGTTTTTTAAAAGCCCTTTTGAATATTTTAAGAGCTGCGTCCTGTTTTGGCAAAAAGAGGAAGGTGAAAAGGCCACGGCTTTTCTTTTTTAATGTTTTCAATAAAACAACTTGGGAAAAAAGAGGGCGGAGGTTGAAGGAGGAAGAGAAACCCTACTGAGGCTGCCTGCAGCCGGGAGGCATGGAGCAACATTTCTCCAACTTTAATATCTGCTGTTTCATTTTATATTCATCATGTCAGCATAATCTGCTTTTATGGGAATAGTCTTGGTTCCCGACCAAATGTATTTAAGCCCTTTTTGCTTTTAAGTTTGATTGTAATACGACTTGAAGATTTTCAATGAAATGTTTATATTTAAGGACTGTAGAAATGGCGGAGAGAAAATCAATCAATCAAGAGGCATCTTGCTCTGGTGTGCATAGGTCTCTCTCTCTCTCTCTCTCTCTCGTTTTCCTTGGCCATTTCCGCACTAGACTGTTATAGAGCTATTATTCCACTTTCAGCACCCTATGGGGTCCTGGATTTGCAGCTTAGGGAGGGCCATTTAGGATTCTCAGCCAGAATTCCTCTTTGGCCTCAGGAAACTACAAACTCCAGAATTCCACAGGATGTTGAAAGTGGAATAGTAGCACTATAACAGTGTAGTACAGAAATAGCCCCAGTATTCACAGACTTTATGGGCAAGCATTTGGGGAATAAGAGAAGTGGAATCCTCATGTTTTCTGAGAACTCTCCTCCAGCTCATAATGTAGCCATGATTGTACATACAGCTTTACCCTAATGTGCTTTATTGTGGGGATTTTTTTCTCCTTGGTGTCTCACAACCTGGACTTTATGACCCCTTAGGAATCTCAGTCTCCAGCAGCAGTCATGGTGCAGTCATGTGTGGAAATTCACCCAGCACTGCCTTTCATGAAGGGACGTATCTAGGAAGAGTGGGTTTAGATCTGGATGGGAGAGAGGAACCAGATAAAACATTTTCAAGAGACAGTTAAAAATATTGACATAAACAGAGAAGGCACCTGCCAAATTAATAGGCTGCCTGGGTGGGAACTCTGCCGATGTAGTTTCGCAGTGATATGTCATAACGTGAGGAACAACAAAGATGACAAAATTGTAGAAGTCTTGCACATGTAGCTACAAAGCAACCTGACTGCTTGACTGTTCATGTTCAGAATCTTATATTACATTCCAAGCTGGAGAAACACTCCTGGGGAACGACATTCAATTTGTAATGCAGCTGAGCATTGCAAGAGGAGCCTCGTAAGATGGTGAACTTGGAAGACATTGTTCCTTATCCGTGAATATTAAATACCAAAGCCAATTTGTACTTTTTACATTAATACCTCACTTTATGCCAATGTGGGTAATGCTTTTTTCAGTGCTGGCTGAGAGATTCTGGGAGTTGTAGGCTGAGGGATTCTGGGAGTTGCAGTCTAGAAAGATAGTTTCCCAAATTCTTTTTTTTTTAAGTGTTAGAAGTCATTCTACCCCAAATCTTGATAAAGTCAAAAAGATGCCACACTCAAGCTGTATGATATGTATGAGACTGATTTTATTTTATTATTAATAATAAATAAAATTATTATTATTACTGTTACTATTATTTCTTACCTGCTTCTCCCCAAGGCTTGAGGTGGGATACAACGTAAATTAAAATACAATTAAAAATCCTTCATAAGTTAAAATACACTAAAAACAGATAAAACCATTTAGAATACAAATATGATTAGAATACATCATTGTTAAAATATTATATTTATTTAAAAATACGTGTTGTATGCCTCTGAGTCAGTTCTGACTTATGGCAACCATAAGGCAAAGCTATCATGGGGTTTTCTGGGGTCTGAAAGTGTGTGATGCACCTAAGGTTGCCCAATGGGTTTCCATGGTCAAACAGGGGAATCGAACCCTGGTCTCCACAGTTGTAGTCCAGTGCTCAAACTATTATATCATGTTGTCTCTCTTAAACATACATACACAGATCTTTAAGCTAAGTCATCCTGCAGCATGTAGGGGAAAAAGCGAAAACAGTAACTGTCCAATCTTGTGAATATTGTTCACATTTATATTGAATAACATCATTAGCTACATAATTGATTATTATAGTTTAGAATGTAATTTGTTTCATAATGGCTAACTAGAGGGGGTTGTAATTAGTGTATGCTTCTGTTATAATTCTACTGAATTAGTGCTTTAAACATTTGACCAATAGTTGACTGGACAATTGAACATTATTTTTTTCTGCCACTTTGGATGGGTCAAACAAGTAACATGGTAATGTATCGTTAAAAAAAAATACCGCAGCAACACTGAAACGTTTTAGTGGCACATATTCTTATTTCCTTTCCCCACAAGATCTGGTACTGGTACTTTCCCCAATACCAGTCCTCCCCGACTGTCATCTCCAAACCTGCTGTTGAATTAAGAGGGTCCCAATTACCCCAGTTTTTCAACAATGAATTTTGTATAATGGTTAGAGCATTAGACACAAGGAACCTTGGGCAGCTGACCATCATTAACTCTGTCCTACCTCACGGGAATGGATTATTTATTTATTTATTTGGAGGAGGATAAAATTCAAGAGATCCAGGTATGGCCTATGTTAATATATAAATAGCTAAATGGACATAACTTTTATCAAAGTCCCTCAACACAACACTAGTATAAAATGTTTAAAACAACAACACCAACACCTGGGAAGTCCTGCTCTCTTCCCAGACGAATGGAGACGAAAGGACTAACTAATGTTTGGAAGAAGGGGTAATTGACCTCTGCAGGAGGCCGGGAGCCAAAAGGCTTGAGAACATAGATCAAAGAGAGAAACAGAGAGGTGAAATAAAAGAACAGTCATGCTCTCGAGATCTCCCTTTCTCTAATCACTTTATACAAGTGTTTGTTTCCAATACCCGTGCCAGATAGCACTGTTCTAGATCACCCAATACTAGTTTCTAGTACTGAAGCCTTGGAATATCAGTGGCTTTTCGTGGTGGTGTGTGCGTTTCTTTGTTGTCTCCACCTTCTTAAAAGAATACAGACATTGTTTACACTAACTACTATATACCCCATAAAAAGGTGTTTTCTTTATTGAAGCTTGTCAGGTCTCTTTAGTGCTTTTCCAATGTTTTGCTGCAGAAGGTTATGGACTGTTTTTCTACCGCTGGGGCTAAGATAAGCACACGTTTTTCAAAAGGAAAATAATGAAAAAGTTATACCGTGTATAGCACGGTCTGGGGCGGGGGGGGGGAACAGACATGAAACCCTGTTTGGAACTCCTTTACTTGATTTGCCCATTGCTACCTTCTCCTATTCTGCATAGTTCCTAAGAAGGCAGGAAATCACTTTCTTAACAGGTCAGACCTACAGAAGAGTGTTTTGTGTCCTCCAGTGTGGTTTCTGTGAACAGTCTGCTTTTTTGGCTGGAAAAGATTGTGCTTAATTCGTGCCTTCCCAACTGGAAAATATAATGAAGGAAACCTAATGGACCATTTGGCAAAATTTGATGTGGAGAAAACTATACTGGAGCTGGGTTCCGAGATACAGTTGAAGACACAGTTTATATAGTTAAGCCTGCCTTCCCTTCCCTTGATGCTATTGTGTGCCTTCAAGTTGTTTCTGACTTGTGAGACCCTAAAGTGAACCTATCAAAGGGTTTTCTGGGGCTGAGAGTGTGTGATGTGCCCAAGGACACCCCATGGGTTTCCATGGCTGAGCGGGGAACCGAACACTGGTCTCCAGGGTCATAGTTCTAGCTCTCACTTCCCATATGTGATGTCTTCCAAATGTGTTGAGAGTTGTGATTCAAAACACCTGGAGGACACCAGCTTGAGGAGGGCTTAGATAAACTATGGATTATTTTAATGTCTGAATCTGAGCTGTGGTTTGCTTTTGGTCCAAAAAACAAAACAAGCAAACAAAAATAACCTGGATATGTAATCATAGTTCAAAATGCTGAACTACAGTTATTGCTGAATTATTACTGTTTATCAAGATATTCAGTTTTTCACTTCTGACTTAAGTCTAGATTTTACTTATTTTTAAAATCCCACTACAGATTTATGTACCTGTACCAGGATGTTTGTGTTGTACCAGCAGTGGCTTTATATGCATGTATGCTTTAATGTAATTAATGCAATTGTCACTGTAGCCCTTCTCAGTTTATAAAACACTGAATATGAGAACAGTTTCCCAAGACATGGACAGTGCACTTATGTGTTTATATGCACATGTTCCTCCCACTGAGTGCAATAAAACCTGCACCCCTTTATAAATTCATTTAATGATGCACTGAAGTCGTCCACTGAACTTTTGTATTCAGAGGTGGACTTTTTTCAGATTAATTGTATTTAAAACTGGCTTCTTGCTTTGACCAAGTGGACCACCCAGGACAGATATATCAGCATAGGGGTGGTGGATGGATGTTGATTTGAGTTGATTAAGTTGGAATAACAAGGTGATTTATCAACAGTATCAACAACTTATTCAGAAAAAAAATGTATTTTTCATAGACATGAATCATCTGGATATTTTTTTAAAAAAATATGAGAAAGAAGTAACAGCTAATATGTGAGTTTTTGCAAAAGTTTGAATTGAACTGTTTTCACAGTCTCTGTTGGTATCAGAAACCACATTTCATTTCATTCTATACAGAAGTGACAGTAGAATTCTAGCATTCAGCATTTTTTTTAAAACCCTGAGTTCTGGAAAGTCATAATACAGCATGCATTGATCTTAAGGATTTATGCTGAGTGGATCAGATAAGCTCTCCATTTTCCTCCTTGCTCAAGCCATGTTTCTAAATATTTTAAAGGAATTAATTTCTTCTAAAGTGTTTCCATCCAGTTGAAAGAATCGAATTAGTGCCAAAGACCATGACCTCTGTTGTTTGTAATTTATTCTAAGGATTCTCTCTCCCCCTCCCTTCCCTCCACTCTGCCTGACTGCCTGTCTCCCTCTTCCTTCTCTCTTTTTTCTCTCTTTTTCTCTCTCACATACAGAAACATAGACGCCCAAAAAGTATAATCTCCCATGGCCTCATTCCTTTCCTTTCCATCTACTGTATTTATTTACCTTCTCCCCAAATACCTAGAGTGTTATGTGTGGTCACCGCCCTCTCTCTCTCACCATTATGTCTTCCCAGATATTGGAAGTGACCCTCTGTAGTCCCCAATTAAGTTTCATGGTTGGCAGAAACATTGACCTTGGTCCCAATCCATATCTTTAGCCCTTATCTCATGCTGGCTTGCCTCCTTTCCTCCTATCTGCCTCCAGTTCTGTATGCCTTGCTTGGATACGTTTGAGAAGCCATGACCCAGCCAGATATTTCCTGTCTACATCGTGCATGTACCGCTCGGAAGTTTTACATAATTTGTACACAATATCAGACTCGAATGTCTACCACGATCAGTATTAATATTTAATGTTTGTTTAGCATCGCTCACATCCTAGACGCTGTTCCGAAAGCAGTAGTAATGCAGTCCTTGCCTACAGGGTTTTACAGTCTGCATTAAAACTATGAAATGGGTAAGGGGCGGAGGGAGAGCGGGAGGGAAGTGGAAATGAGAAGCGCGAGTTGAGTGGTAGCCTGTAGACATGTTGGAGTCAGAAACTTGATGCTAGGAAATCTCTCTCAAAACCGGTGGCTGCTCGAGAGGGGCTTGGATGAATGACAAACCATTCCCCATAGGGAAGTTCTAAATTTATCTGTGGGCCTGATGATATTGGTGGTTTTGATTTGATATTCAACTTCACGCTTTTTGGCATGTAGGCTGGTCTCTGAGTCTGGTAACAAGCAACATTTGTGGAAAGAGCAACCTCAAGCAAAGCCTAATGACATTAATACCTTCCCACACTGATGGAACTGCTTCCAGCCATGGAACTGAGAATGGAATACTTCCTGTATGGCTTCCATACTTTCTCCTAATGGCAGGAACAGATTTTGGGGGTGGGGATGAGAAGGGCAAAGTCTTGTTGCGTAGGGCAAAGCTTCCTGGGCTACCCGATATGGGGGAGCTGGCTATTATCTTTTTTCCCCAGTGTACCAGGAACCGGCATTTTCTTTGTGCCCATTTGTTACAATTGTTCTATTTCTTTGCTGGTAGCTCATCAGGTACTAGAAGCCAATGGCTCGGGGACTGGCAACAGTCCAAGGGCTACCACTTTGAGTAGTACTGGTGTAGGGCAAGTGGACTTCTGTTCTTTTTGTCATAATTAGAGATAAAATATATAACCGACAAGATGAGATGAAACAATTAAAATGACTGGGCAGCAGCATTGGTTTTCTTTGGAAAGTCTTTCATTTCATTTATTTATAATGTTTATATCATGATTTCATATTATATTCCCCAGAGGATCTCAAAAGAACTTATAAATGATCCTCCCAATAAAATTGCACTCAAGGATAGTGTTAGGAACAGAAATAATATGCTGTCTGTATTTATTATTTATAAAATTTATATCCACCCTCATTAGGCGTGATCTCAGGGCAAGTCACAGCAGTCTAATAAAAACACTCATATATAATTTAAAAACAATGCATCAGAACTAAAAGGCCTGCTGAAAAAAAGAGAAGTCATCAGTTGGGAACATTACAGATACAATCGGCTGTCCACATTTGTGGGTTTAACATTCACGGATTTGATTATTTAGAAGTTTCTCCAACCCCTGCCTGCTATACCAAGTGCTTCTTTTCCAGAGGAACCTGCCCTCTCGGTGGCTCCGATCCCACCTCTGATCCTCCTCTTCCTCCACTAGCCACTGGCTGGCCAGCTAAGGATGGCTCACAGCCCAATTTCTCAGCAGCCCAAACCCTCTCCTGATGCCCATCTGCACCCAAAGAAGGAGATGGGTGTGAGAAAGGGGAAGTATAGGGCCACTATGCCAACCCACCTCTCTTCCCTCTCTTTTCCCTGACCTGGTTTAGACCTCAGGTGTTCTCCCCACCATGCCTCCCCCCCCTTCCCCCAGACACACAGCCATATTTTGATATTTGTGTTACATGGGGAGACCTGTGGCCCTGTAGATGTTGTACTGAAACCCCCAGCAATTCCTAACACGCGATGACCCTGGCTAAGGCTAATGGGAACTGAAGTCCCAAGCACCTGCAGGGCCCTTTTTTTCATCAGTGCTGATTAGACAGTATTGCACTTGATGAAACAAAGTTGTGACTTATTTAAGAAATTGTATGTTCCTAATTGGGTGGTTTAAGCATTGGGCTATGACCCTGCAGATCAGAGTTTCGTTCCTCACTTGGCTGTAGAAACCCACTGGGTGGCCTTGGGTGAATTATACACTCTCAGACCCAGAAAACTCTTTGATAGGTTCACCTTAGTGTCACTATAAGTTGGAAGCAACTTGAAGGCACACAATGACATTTTCAGGAGGGGCATGCTATGCTGGCCCCCAAACCTAGATACAGGTAGACATGATTCTCTCTGACCAGTGGTGACACTCCATATTCTTAGGACAAGATCTACTCCAATGCATGATCTCAACCTGAATTTTTAAGCTGGAGTTGTTTCAGGGGCAAAAGCTTCCAGAATATGAAGCCCAGCTCTTGCGTTAGGCTTGAAGTTATAACCTCAATTTAAACAACCACAACATAAAGATTCTGTCCTCAGTTCTCCTGAAGCATTCAGCTATGACCATTAGACAAAAACTAGTGTGTGCTCAGCTTGTTGCTGTGTGGATAATGAGTGCCCTGGGCCACTAACTGTCCTTGTTGGGGATTCAGGTGGCAATGCCTGCTTCTTGGATATGTCAATAGAATAATTAGCAAAGTGCTGAGTAAGGAAGTTTACGATAATGGTTTAACCTTGTCTCCCGTCAAGGGAGGAAAACAGCAAGGTTTTCATTCAGTGAGCCGTAGAGCAGGGAGGTGTTTTTGCAAGCGGGGTGGAAGAGGGAACTCTGATGGACAGGTAAGCCAAGCTCTGCGCAAAGAGTTTCATGTTTTAGATAAGGTCTGCTTTGCATGCCCATATCTGTTCTACCAGCTTAAACTCACCACAGCTAGAGTTGCAAAATCTTTTTGCTATTGCAAAATGGAGATTCTATTCCAAAGGAGCAGTGCTGGTGAATAATGGAGGAGAAAAAAAGGTCTATTGCAGAACAGAAGGATGTTTGGACTCATGAACAGAATTTATAGATATTTGAAGTTGGGGGATGGGTGAATTTTGCAAGAACTGGTGGTGCAAACCTTGATTCTGAAACCACAATTAAGAGTAGCAAAGAAGATGTGCCCACTACTCATTTACTAATATTCCTAAACATTTTGCAGAAGTGCTATAGGATCTTTGTGCCTGAGCTCCTTTTTTTTTTTTCCC
Organism: Cyclura pinguis; assembly: GCA_030412105.1. Lineage (NCBI taxonomy): Eukaryota > Metazoa > Chordata > Lepidosauria > Squamata > Iguanidae > Cyclura > Cyclura pinguis. The sequence goes on from CM059613.1 coordinate 4,460,567, forward strand.
CTTTTCCCAGTGGAGCTTAAGGAGGTTGGGTTATTATTTTCTGGCATTGAGCATGTCTGTAGTAATTTTAATTAGATATTATTTGCTGCATACAGAGTGTACCTTTTAATCACCAGAATAATCATTCTAAAATAATCTGGGGTCTATATTTATTTTTAAATAACTGAAAATTTGAGTAATGTGTCCAAGGTTGCAAACCCAGCTGGGGTTCTTTTCTGAGGGTAAGAGCCAGACGTAGTGAACTGCCTGCTTTTCTAGACTTAAAAGTGTCTTCCTGGCTTACATTCTGTGGTTTGGTTCAGACATAATAAGGAGCCATTCTTTCCTGCTAGGTAAACAAGCTGCAGCAAGACTTGGGCTTCTGTACTCCCACTCCTCTTTCCTTTCACAGCTGAAAGGAGGAGATCAGAACCATCAATTTCCTGTTTTTAACAGACCACAGTTCCCCCTGCTGACTAGATTCAGGAAACTGTGATTTATTTAAACTTTTATCTAGAGAGAACAAACAGATGTGGGAGCATCATTTGAACCTGTTTGCTCTAACTAGAAGGTAAACAAGTCGCGGTTCTCCATGGTTTCTTTAAAATCAGAAGTGAATGTTTCCAATCTTCTTGCAGCTGCAAAAGAAGAGGACGGGAAAGTACAGAAGCCTGAGATTTGCCACTACTTACTCATGCATCTGGAAGTCATAGTTTCCTGTTAGATATGAACCTGGCCAGAGAGTAAGCAAGCCTCCCTGAAAGTGGCTGAATTCAAAGATGTAGCTGTGTTAGTCTGGATCAATATGCAAAGGGATATTGTTGTACTTTTGAGATTAACTGGGGAAAAGAATTGGTAGCATAACCTTTGTAGACTGGGCAGACATATCTATGAATGAGGAGGTTATATGTGTGAATAGTAACAGAAAAACAAAACTTGTGAGTGTGGTGATGAAAGGATAAGATCTATTTTAATGATGGGTTGTTGGGAGATAAAGGTGGGAGGAAAGATATTGTCCAAAGCCAAGGTATGTAGATAATTGTATGAAGGGTGGAGGGGGTAATGAAGCCTAGTATGATGCTGGCTGGGAACCAGAAAGGAGAGGTGATAAAAATGAGGCTGGGGTGTTAACTAGTGGGCCATGAAACCATTGTCTCTGTTCAATCTACTGTCAATGGACTGGAGTTTGTAGATGTATTCCAGTTCTACTGTTCCACTTTCCAATCATCCTTTGTAGTGGTTTTTTTACCCCACAAGGACTGCTGTTCTGAGGTCTGAGCTGGGATGTTTGGGAAGATTGAAATGTTCTGGAACTGGTTTTTGTGTGTTCTTATTCCTGATGTCTGATTTATATATGTTTATTCTATGGCACAGAGGTTGGCTTGTTTGCCCAAAGTGGAGTGCTGAAAGGCATTGTTGACAGAGGATAGGATATATCACATTAGAGGATAAGCAAGCCAAAGTACCTCTAATATTGTAGGTGACGTGATCCTGTGATGACATTTCTTGAGTAGCTGTGTGGGCAGAGTTGGTATCTGGGTCTGTGGCAAGGTATTGTACCCATTTCCCCATCCATGTTGTGTGTCCTCCTGTAGGTAAGCAACCGTTTGAGATTGGGAGGCTATCTGTAAGGTGAGTAAAGGTCTGCCACCAAGAGCCCTTGAGAGTCAGCATTATTGTCCAAAATAGGTTGTAGTTTACTGATGATACATCTTAGTAGCCTCAGTTGGGAGCTGTATGTGAGCACTAGTAAGGTTCTGCCATTTCCTGTCTTTAGTCTGTTCTGAAATAGATTAGCTCTGTGTACAAGTCTTGTCTTGCAGATTTGTTTACTTCATATGGTGGATACTGTAGCTTGAGGAACAGCTTTTGTAATTCCAAGAGTTTGGAGCCCTTGTCTCGTGAGTCTAAGCAAATGCAATTGTATTGGAGAGTTTGGCTGTAAATGATGGATTTGGTAGTGTATTCAAGGTGGACACTGGAGGTATGTTAAGTACCTGTTGCAATCAGTGGATTTGTGATATAGTGTGGTGCTTGGATATCCATTTTGTCGCTTTACAGTGATGCCCTGAAAACGAACTTGTTCTGTTGATAGTTCCAGGCTGAGACTGATGGTAGGGTGGAAGTTGTGGAAATTCTGGTGGAATTTCTTGAGTGAGTCCTCTGAACATGACTGTTAAGGTTCAGGCTCAAGTGGATGACATTGAAAAAAAATGCATGGGAAGTTTATGGTTTGCCTGGGTTTAGACAAGTCTGCTTGCCTGTCTCAGTCTCTCAGCCTTTGCTAATTGAGGCTAGTGTTGCTGGCCCACCCTACAGGCCTGTTGTAAGGATTATGATGATAGTATCTATGAAAACTTACCAAGTTACAAAGACAAAGTAGAGGGGTCTTTTCTTCCTGTGGATTTGTAGTTTGAGATAGACCATGTAGGAAGAAACAGAGAGAAAGATAAAGAAAGAGGGGAAAAGAAGGACAAAGGCAAATGTAGTCAGGTATGGTTGCTGGTAAGGAGGAGAGATGCTGGGAGATTTTTTTAAAAATGGGAACCACTTTCGACACTGCACAGCACTTATTTTTTCTAACGTTTCTCTTCTTGCAGAGATGTCAGGAACAGTGTCTGACATTTCGTTGGTGCACTGGAAGCAGCAGTGGCTGGAAAACGGCACCCTGTATTTCCACGTTTCTATGAGCAGCGCCGAACAGCTCTCTCGGACCACGCCGCCCACCCTGCAGGAGCCCTCTGAGATTGTGGAGGAGCAGATGCACATTCTTCACATCTCCGTCATGGTGAGTGACATCTCTGTTCCCTTTGCCACTCAGGAAGGTGATCAAAAGGGTCTCTCAGGTGTGAATCTTCTGCCTACCACCTCGAAGTCATCCATTTTCTCTCCCTTTTTCTATGTCTCGTTAGTCTTGTGCTGCAAAAGAAGTTTCCCATCCCTGGGATCTGGGGATCTTTTGTTTGAAAATGAATTTGTCATGAGTATATCAGATTGTAAAGCACTCCAGGTTAGCCCTGACCTCTGAACGCTGCATTGCCAAACTCCCTTTTAAATTGCCAAGAGCAGCAAAGTGTGGCCTGGAGGAGTTTGAAGAGACGTTCTCTCTAGGGCAGGGAGTGAACGCTAGATGACAAATGGGACGACTTCAACATACCTTTCATTGTCAACTGTCTCTTTGTGTGAATTGAAGGCTTCGGCGCTGTCAACGGTGCTCTTTTCCCATGCAATACTCAGTCATATAAAGACAAAGCAATGGGGCAACTGATGTCTCGATGCTTTTGTAAAGTTTGTACATTCCCATCAAGCAGGTGTCAGCCATGCATTGATTCTTGTTCTGAAAAACTTGTCCTTTGGTGCAGCGTCATACCAACCAAAGCATTATCACTTGGAGGTTTTCATTGTTATGCCTTAAAAAAAAAAGTACTTTCTGTTGTGTAGATTTCAGAGATTGTGCAGAGAGGCTTCTGAAATTGCAGCCTCTGACCAGTCTTGTTTGGAAAGTAGACAAGAAGGGGCATGACATGCCAGGAATGGCTGCCCTCCACTCATGTATGTAAGAAACTCATAATGAGTAGTTTTCTACCTTCTCAGACAGCAGTCGTTGATTTCCACATTAACTCCTACTGTAAATTGCTGTTGCTCAGCCGTCATAGCTACTGCAGTGCGAATTAAATGACTGTCGTCACTTTTTTTGCTTTGCTTTTCACCTAAGAAGTATAGTTGAGTTTGCGTCGTGCTGAGTGTAAAGTTTGAGCAGAAAATTCTCTGTAGAAGCTTTGGGTTTTTGAGAAGCTTTCAGTTGGGAGTTAAGTCAACCTTGTTCAGCAGCAGCTCTTGTTTTCTCATCCTGGTGTTGGCAGCCAATATTTGGAAAAAAAGTTATTTCTTTGGGCAGCAGTGTCCCAAATCCCCAGACCACTATGGCTCGTGGTTGTCGTGGTTGGGGGATTGTGGGACTTGTAGTCCAAAAAAGGAACTTTTCTTAGGATCTTAGTGTTGGAATGAACTGCAAAGGCCATGCAGAAATACAGAGCTTTCCCAAGCTCTGGAGGAGACTTTAATTCTCCTAAGAATTCCGGCTGCTGCTGGTAGATTTAGATTAAAAAAACCAAACAGCCATACTGGGCTTCAGAATGTGATAGAATGTAAGACTGTTGACTTTGAAAAAGGTATTGTGTCCAGGTCTTTCTGCCCAGGAGAACTGATTATTAGTACCTTGGTCCTGAATTATTCACAGACTCTTTTTCAAATATCCTACAGGGAATAGCACTAAATTTCTGTTTTCTGCTGTTTTGTCTGTTGCCATAGGAGAGGTTTTCCGTGGATCGGTAGATTGAACGTTTCAAACCAATTATTGCTGTTGGAACACTGTTGCTGGAGGTTGATGTTATATCTGTGCTACAGACTCTTCCCTGGTATCTTAAAAGTCAGTTATAAACCCATCCGAAGGGCATTGTTTCTCTCTTAAGGAATAAGGAAACCTAATACAGCGAGCCCTCCGCTTTCGCAGGGGTTAGGGGCACAAAAGTGGAAAAAATGTGAATAAAAATAAAAATCACAAATGCTGTTTTTAAAAATCTGAGAACACTTCCCTGGAAATCTCTAGATCTCCCAGTGCAATTCTGTGGTCCGTTTCTACCATGATTGTTCTATAGGACCCAGAGATGCCTAGAGAGAACATATTTTTTATCTGTGGCAGGGGCAAATAGAGGAAGAATGCAAAATGGCAGGGTGTGTTTTAGAAAAGTTCTTGAACTCCTTCCTAAGGTCTTACTACTCAACGAGGTAGTTTGCTACCTGTCCTTGGTGCATGGGGGAAAAAATTGCCAGCTCCCCATATCAGAGAGCCTGAACAGCACTCCCAAAAGGCATTTAGAATATGGAGAATAGTGACGGCCCAAGATTTAGAGGAATAATGGGCCCAAATGTAAAAATTCTAGATTATGCAAATACAAACTCAGATATATAATTTAGAATAGGTAGCAAAATAGAGATTAAACAACCTCTTTATTAAGATAAATGAACTTGTTGTTTGAGTTACAGCAGTAGAATACATATTAATTATATTTGAGATTTTACTAATATATTTGAGATTCATAAAGCTAAATGTCTATTAAATAAAGAACTCAGTCATTTCATCTATTGAACATTATAAATATGTTATTTGTATCGTTTGTATATTGTGTATTATATCCGTATCATAAATATTGATCTCTGTTAAGGCATGTAAAACTAATATGCTCAATAAAAAGATCCAGGAGAAAAAAAAATATAATATGTCCTAATGATAAATCGGTAGATAAAAATGCAGAATGATGCAGAATTAAGCCATTTGCATATATGGTTCATTATTTGCAGAAATTATTTTGAGCATGGAGCCTGAGCTGATTTAATTCATTAGTGCAGGATTGTAGTTTTTTACAGAATAACCCTGGCTCTGGGTTGCATGAGGATATTTACCTCTTGCTTTTTTGATGGTCTCAGCAGAACAAGCAAAATTGCCTTTCTCAATGGAAGGCAGCTGCAAAGCGTCATAATTCAACCAGCAAGAAAAATTTGGCTTTTTATGGAGTTAGGGAAACATGTTTGGGTTGAAGGACCAAGGCGTTGGATTGACTCTTCCCATCGCCACCACCTGGTTTGATGGTGCCTGCAGGGAACACTTCAAGAAATTCTAAGCCATCTATGTCTCCGAAAACAAACCATCTGAAAGGAAGTCCTTAGCAAGGATTTATAATGACCAGGAACGATAATTAAGCAGGGAAATAATTGGAGCAGAGGGAAGGATGCATCACACGTTTTGTCTAATTCAGCACTTTACACGGGAAGAATAATTAGTGGTTTTAAATGTTTTGACACAAGCAGCCCAAATAATCATAATAAATCATATCAGGCATATGCCCAGAACCTTGAAGTGACAGATGACAAACACAGCAATGACAGGTTGCTCTATCATGCAAGGGAAATCATTGAGTTAATGGAAGAATTATGGTTTCTGAAACCCACTCCACTCCTATTGTGGGGAAACATTCCAATTTATCAAAGCCAAATGAACATTAATTGCAGCAGCCTGCTAAATTTTCGAGCTGCTGTGACCTTCATTGAATTTTAATCCAAAACAGATAAGATTTACTTCCACACACAAGAGGAAACAACACAATTAAAACTCAAATGACAGCAAAGATTATGGTGCTGCGGGAAAGGGGGGGACTTGCAGATGACAGAAGGCGTAATGACAAAAATATTGATTCCTTTGTACTTGACATTGCACAAATAAATAAAATTCATCCCTTGCATATTTTGGTGGCATTTCCTTTTGTTCCGTCCCTCGTACAGAAAACAATTTTCAGATGTTCAAGATGAGAAGAGAAAGGGGGCACTAGCAGTAATGGAGATGGAACTTCCTTTAAATGTAGTAATTAATGTTACGTCTCATTGGGGGGAGATTAGAAGAAAGCGTGACTGGAGAAGAAACAAAGCAAGCATTAACTTTGTTATTAAGAGATTGGTCCTGAATAGAGAGGCATCATTTGCTGAAGAACCTGGAATGGAGGAAGCAACCACACCTTAAGTTTTAGTTTTTCAAAATATGGAGGAATTATGTTCACAGTGGACCAACATGAGCTGGTAAACTTATGTCCTTGTCAAAAACAAACTCCTGTTTCTAAAGACGTCTGGTCCTACTTTTCTGTTTTGGAATTCACAGACTTCTGGTGCTTTTTTGCCTTTTTCTTAAATGGCAACCAGGTACTGGAGTGTGGTGGAGTCTGCTTTGGAGGTTTTTAAACAGAGGATGGATGGGCATCTGTTGGGAATACTTTGATGTGGGTTCCTGCATGGCAGAATGAGGTTGTACTGGGTGGCCCCTGTGGTCTCTTCCAACTCTACTATTCTATGATTCGATACTGCTAGATAGAAAATGTTCTCTCATCTGTGGGTGTTTGGAGGGCTCAGGTAGGTGTTGGATTTAGGCTGGGCAGACTCTATTTCAAGACTCAACTTATGTCCAATCTTTGGGCACCACAGTTCAGGAAGGATATGGACAAACTGGGAGGTGTCCAGAGGAGAGCAACCAAAATAGGAGAAGGCTTGGAAACCATGAAGCCCTATGAGGAGCGCTTTAGGGAGCTGGGCATGTTTAGCCTGGAGAGGAGAAGATTAAGATGCGACATGATAGCTATGTTTAAATATCTGAAGGGATGTCATACGGAGGATGGAGCAAGCCTGTTTTCTTCTGTTCCAAAGACTAGGACACAGAGCATTGGCTTCAAATTACAGGAAAGGACATTCCATCTAAACATTAGGAAGAACTTCCTGACAATAAGAGCAGTTCAACAGCGGAATATGTTGCCTGGGAGTATGGTGGAGTCTCCTTCTTTGGAGGTTGTTAAACAGAGGCTGGATGACCAACAGTCGGGAGTGCTTTGATGGCGTCTTGCTGCATGGCAGAAGGGGGTTGGGCTCAATGGCCCTCATGATCTCTTCCAGCAAAATGATTGTGTAATTTGTCACCCTAACCTGCTTCACATGGTTGTCGTCAGAGTTTTTTCCCCCCTTTTTTCTGTAGATTGTAATCAAATGCGAGGGACCCAAAGACTGCAGATGGAAAGAAAATGTGGTTAGGTGGAATGGCAAAGCATACGTTCATTCATTCATTCATTCATTTAGATAGATGGATAGATACTGCCTTCTGGGCCAAAGCTTCCCAACGATAGCTTACAAGGTAAAATTATAAAACAATAAAATATAGAGACATGATAATCTGAAACAGCAACATAAAAGTAATAAGTATAAAAATCAGTTTATGATATAGACATCCCTTCACTTAGAAACAGGAACATCCAAACCTTTTAAGGGTGGTTCAGATACCTATTATTCCTATGAACATCTGCTTTTGTCCTGTCTTTTCTGAAAGCAAGAGGATAGAAATCAGGTGGTAGGGGCTGGTCCAGACAGAGTTAAACACCTCCATGTCTGCCTAATACATTGTACTTTTGGTGGGTTTTAACTTAGGCTCAAAAGTAGAAGTTGGAACTATATTAAGTTAAAAACTTGCAGCTCCTTGGGGGTAAAAATATAATAAACGGAGCACTAATTACTTTCCTCTCAAGTGTTACCAATAGTAATTTAGAGCATTGAAATAGCGTTGTTGGTTCTGGAGAGAACTGCATTGCCTAATGAAAATCTCTGCTTCTAATGGAACATAATCTGCTGTAGATATGCATTGAAGTTCATAATCTCCTTAACTTGAAACAAGCTAAACTACTCTGGAATAAACCGTTAAGGTGACATGGCATCCATTTACTGTGGGTAGATGCTAAAAGAAGACGGCTTTCTTTGCCAATGAGGCCACATCCAGTTTAGCCTGTGGTCTATTCCCCTGTCTTTGAAACTGGGCAGACTTTTTGCTAACAAGCTCGAATTGATGAAGTTCACACTTTGAAATAATTAATTGTTGGTCATCAATCATTGCCATGAAAAGAATATGAGTGGCTGTAAGTGAAGTGGAAACTGTTAATGAATGTAGCCTAATATTATGCATGACATACTTTCATGAAAGTGAAAAGTTTCCAAATATCCTCATTTGATATGTTTTTTTTTCTTTTCTTCCTGTACTGTAAAAGCAGAGTGAGGAGTATAGTTGACATGGTGGCATCTCCGTCCCAGCCATTTTTTAACACCAATTTTCTAAATAAGCAGACCAAAGTAGGTAGCCTACAAAAATAAAATAGAATTAAAAATATTGAGATACAGCAGAGAAAGGAGTGGCAGTTAGATATGGAGCAGTAAGATTCCTGCCTCACTTGCCTGTTTTGCTTTCTCTGCTAGGTATGTTCTCCTGCTGATTTTACCTGCATGAAGTTCCTTGGTTTAAAAACAAGCCTACTTTTCATGACCTTTTGGCTTAAAAGCTTTGGGATCCCATTTCTCTTTGTGAATTCCTCTCTTCCAAGCCTTAGGAGAGCTTCTGTTCCACCATTGCCTTAGGCTCATCAGACCTCAGAACCAACCACTTCCCCATGTGCGTTTGGTCGTTTGCTTTGAAACAATATCGTCAAGACGCTTCGGCTTCTGATAGCAACAAAGAAACGGAGAGAAACGTTCTTGCCGGTTGCCTCATTGTTCTCAAACTTTCTTTTCTTGGAGTGGGGTTGGGTGTGTGTGTCTTAAATTCTGATCCTGAGTCATTCAGGATAGTAATGATAAATTTTATTTTGTTCTGTTGCTTTTGTCTGTGCTATGTAAGAGGGTTTGCTACAATAAATCTTTGTGTTGTCTTACACTGACTTCTCCTTGGCTGTCCTTGGCAAGATCCAGCTGGCTACAGTTGTTCTCCCAACCACATTTTTTTGCCCCCACACTAACTAGTTTGGCATCAAAACGATGCTTTACTTTTTTTTTTAAATGCATTCTTCAATATTGCCTTTTGCTGAGCTCTTGTAATAGGGAAGGGTTGCAGCTCAGTGTTACATACTATGATTGCAATGGAAAGCACCCCAATTTCCCTCTCCCATCATCTGCAGGTAGGGTTGAGAGGCAGCCCTATATGAACCTAAAAATCTCTGCTAGTCAGTTCAGAAGAGGGATGGAGGACTAGTAGCTCTCCGGTATCAGATAAGGCAAATGGGAGCTGCAGTCCCCTGATAACTACAGAGTCATTTGATTTTTCTCCTCCGATACAGGCAACACCAATCTAGCAGATGCACTAATGCCCTGATTCACAAGATTCTGTGTTAACAGCTTGGAATCTGGCTTCAAAGTGCTCTTTCTGCATCTGCCCATCTCTTCCATCCTGATTGTAGTGGCATCACCTTCCTTAATTGCAGCATCATGGCTCCCGATTTTCCACTGTCCAAGGCTGGCAAGATTGCAGAGAGATATAGAATTTTCTTCCTTTCAGGGTCACTGGTAATTTCCCCCTCTGATAGCCCATGAGCTCTGCCCCCACCGTCTCTCCTGCTCTGCTGCCTTCCGGTCTCTTTCTCCAACGAGCCAGTTTCCTCCTTTGTCTGTCCTCCGGTCTCCTCGGTGGCACTGCTGCAATCTTCATCCTACACAACGCGTGTTGGGGAGGAGAGCTAAAAAGTGCTCCCTAAAGCTTTCTTCCTTCTGCTTCTACCGCAGAAGACCAGATAATCTTCCCATCTTGTGAAATACACATGATGACTGGGATTTTTTGTTTCTTTAAAATCATTTTCTGCAAAGACTAAAAACCTGGGAGAGCTTAGTCGCTTTTCATACATCTCAGCCCAGGGATGGCCAGCAGATCTGTACTTTATTTTTTAAAATTTATTTTCAAATAATAAAATACAAAGAAGAGAAACAATAATACATAAGCACATCAGTTAATCATACATTCATACATTCAATCCATCCAACTTCATACACTCCATACTTAAGTTACCTTCTATAACAGGTTTCAATTTTTTATAATTCAACCTGTAGATTAACCATATCTTTATCTTATATACAGATAATTTTCTGGCTTTCATTCCCAATTATCGGAGCACTATACTCACACTCTATTTGTTGCATCTATACTCAATATTCCAAAAAGGGTAACACCAACAAATATAATATAAAACCTCTTCCGAATTATCAACTCCAACTTCTATCCCAGATCTAATCTATGAAGCTGGCCATCTCTAGGTCTCCCCATCTGCCTCTTAAATATGTGGTAAGTGTTTCCCAAGTTTTGACATTGTTACCTAATATTGTCATTCTTATTAAAGTAATCAGTTTGTCCATTAAAGCCATATCAAGAAGTTTAATGAAGCAGTTGTCTTCTTCTGGAATATTAGGGTTGTCATAAGTGAGAAATAACTTGAAGGCATACAACAACAACAAAAATGGTGTAAAATGTATATAACCGGATGCTTTCTTTTACGTGATCATGGATCAGATGGCATATCTATAGCAATGACTGACAAGTGAGGCTCTGGTTATCTGAAATGAAGTGTTTTGCAAATAACAGTCCAAATTATTATTGTTGTTGTTAAGAATGAAAATATGTGGTTCTTAAAACGCGTGCATAGCTCAATTGTTTTTCCCTACATATTGAAAAAGACATCCTGGGCATTTGTATACGCCAATATAAAAATTGCATCACAGGATCTACTAGTAATATTCTGTTAGGTATTGTAAACCCTGATCATCATAGCGATCTGGAAAGTGTTTGTATTTCTGTAATAAATACAGTCGATGCAGTGGTTGGGTTCACAAAGAAGTAAGTGATTTGAAAACAGCTCTCGTTAACTATCCTCGTTTGGAAACTGGCACAATAGTACAACACAAAGCTTGCTGTTTGCTCATTCCAAGCTGCCTAAAAATAAGTAACTATGAAGGGTAACTATGGAGCCCCAAGGCCCTATTAGAGATCTTGAAATACATTGATTAGAACATCTGCTAATCAACTTTTTTTCCCCCCAGAAGTAAATATCCATCAAAGATATGAGTCATAAAACAAAAAGAGTGATTCATGACATCTATGGTAGATTTCCAAAGCTATTTTCCATCTCCTGGCAATCATAGAAAATCCACCGTGGAGGGCATGTGTCGTTCTTTGCTTCATGACTCACATCTTTCCTGAATCTTTTCTCTTGGAAAAAGAAAAAAGTTGTTTAGAAGATGTTGTGATCAACATATTTTAGGATCTGTAATAAGAGCCAGCATCGGGTAGTGGTTTGGATGTTGGACTATGATATTAGAGACCAGGGTTTAATTCCCTGCTCAGCTGTGGAGACCCACTGAGTGACATTGGGTGTGTCACACTCTCTCAGCCCAGAAAACTCCATGATAGCTTTGTCTTCGAGCCATCATAAGTAAGAAATGACTTGAAGGCACACAACAACAACAATAAGATCTTGGAGCGTCGTAGCTACAATATTCACAGTATCAGTTAAACCAAATGTAAGCAAAAGATAAAAGGGAGATATATAGAATCACGGAGTTGGAAGAGACCCCAGGGGCCATCGAGTCCAACCCCCTGCTATGCAGAAACACACATCAAAGCATTCCCAACAGATGGCCATCCAGCCTCTGCTTAAAAACCTCCAAAGAAGGAGACTCCGCCACACTCCACGGAGGCAGCAGATTCCACTGCCAGACAGCTCTGACCATCAGGAAGTCCTTCCTGAGGTTCAGGTGGAATCTCCTTTCCTGCAGCTTGAATCCATTGCTCCTTGTCCTGGTCTCTGGAGCAGCGGAAAACAAGCCCTCTCCTTCCTCGACATGACATCCCTTCAAATATTTAAACATGGCTATCATGTCCTCTCTTAACCTTCTCTTCTGCAGACTAAACATCCCCAGCTCCCTAAGCCTCTCCTCATAGGGCATGGCTTCCAGACCCTTCACCATTTTGGTTGCCTTCCTCTGGATATGTTCCAGCTTGTCAATATCCTTCTTGAATTGAGGTGCCCAGAACTGAGCACAGTATTCCAAATAAGGTCTAACCAGTGCAGAATAGAGTGGTACCATCACCTCCCCCGATCTAGACATCGTACTCCTATTGATGCAACCAAGAATCATGTTGGCTTTCTTGGCTGCTGCATCACACTGCTGACTCATGTTCAGCTTGTGACCTACCAAGACTCCTAGATTCCTTTCACTCATACTACTATCGAGCCACACTTATGTTTCTTTTGGGGAAAGAAAATGGACTGAGTTTGGGGTGAGGGGGGGAAACACTTTACCAAAATTATCCTGATAGTGCTTTAGGTGCTCTTGCAGTTTTCTTGAGTTTTACTATTCATAATTATCATAAAGTAACACTCTGTCCTTTTTCCCACAGTGTGAGCACATTTGGGATCTGGACTGGTGAACAGTGAAGCATAAAATCTCTTGCTTTGCTTTGCAGACCTTCCCTTGGATAAGCATTAGACATCTTGACGTTCCCCCCTCTTTCTTTCTCCCTGGGGAGAAACTTTTTCCGCCAGCTTTAATTTTATCTTTTCCCACATTGAGCATTGTGACAAACATCCCAGTCTAAAATATGTGACAGAATGAGATGGTAGAATAATGGTGAGATAATGGACTTTGGACTGCAGGGAGAGAATGTATTTTTTTTAAAACAACAACAAAAAAATCAGTAGCGGAAACTGTGTCAAGCTTAAAACACCTCTTGAAAACATTTATTTATGCAGGGCTTCTGTAGCTGGTAATTACTATTTCTGTTTCTCTGTTTTTGCACTGGGTGTTGGGAAGTGCTTTTTTATTGTTTTTAAATTGCTTTTAAATGGTTTTGTGTGGACTTTTATATTGTTCTATTACAATTTTTTTCTCAACACTAGTCAAGGTGTGTGGTCCCTAAAGCTAGCAGAGGCTTTTTTGGGGAGGACTCATGAGACCGAAAATCCAACAAATGCTTTCCTAATTGTTGTTGTTGTGTGAGTTCAAGTCAACTTCAGGTTGTAGCAACAATGCCATAGGATTTTCTTGGCAAGATTTTTTCAGAGGAGGTTTGTCATTTTCTTCTTTTTAGGCCGAGAGGGTGAAAATACAATAACAAATCGATATCTAATAATTTGTCAACCCTCGATGTTCTGCATCTGCTGCTGAGGCTGCCACCGCACTCTCCCTTGTGACGCAACCAATCTTGACTCAATGGGGAGAAAAAGCAAGTTCTCTGCAAAATGGGACTTATCAATCTCCTTGGCTTGCCCTCCTTCCAGAAGAGCAGCAGACGCACATCGGCAATTTGCAGCATTTAAAAGGAACAGGGGTGCAATTGGATGGAAAGCACTTGGCCTAAATTAGTGCCCCAAAGAGACACTCTCTGCATGATTAAGTAGTGGGTTTTGCCTGGTCTCTCCCAGAGATCCATCATCATTCATATCAGCGCTGGGCCTGTCAGCCTCTTTCCACTGCAGAAATTAATGATTTGAACTCCATGACCCTATTCCTATGACAGGAAGAAACCTGGGAAGTCAGCATAAGGCTGCGGAAGAATGACAGAGTGGTTTCAAATGGTTTGGCCCAGTAGGAAGAGTGACAACGGCAGGCAGGAGCTGCTAAGCTGGCCAGAGGTGGAAAAGGGCCAAGAAAGGGAGGCTAGGGTGCCCCCCCTGCCTGTAAACTGGATCTGAGATGAATTACCATAATGATCAATCATAATGTCCAAACAGTGAGCTTGAAGGAGCCTTTTCTTTCCAATGAGTGGTCTTCTGCATCCAGGCTTTCAAAGTGAACACCAGACCTGACATTCTCGAGCATGTTGGCTATCTCTAGGTTAAGGCTTTGACATCTATGTCAGAAATGGCTGAGATTTGCAATGAAACAACCTCACAGATAATTTCTAGGAGGAGAAGGCCTCTGAATATGCACTCACTCCAACATTTGTCAGCAGAAGGGCACTACTAGGGTGGATAGTTGCAGTCCTTTGGCTATTTTTTTGGCCTACAACTCATAGTAACCTGAACCAGCACAGTGAGGAATTACGACAGCTGTTGTTCAAGAACATCTGGAGTGCCACGTTTGCTCCCTCCTGGCATTCTGAAATGCTGATATATGACAAATTTTGTACCTTGTTTGGATTTACTGCAAATCATGGGATTACCTGCGTCCACATTAGCCAACGTGCTTTTATCTCACGCCTCCATCCTTCTTTAATGTAAATGAGGCTACCGTAGCACTTATCCAAATGCTTTCAGCACAGAAAACAAACACCATGAGAGAAAATGGCTGAGCCATTGATGCATTTAAATAATATTTGAAAGCTTTTCTGGCTGAGGAAATACAGTCGACTCTCCGTATCCACAGGTTCTGCATCCACAGATTCAATCAACCGCAGCTCAAAAATATTCAGGAAAAAAAAATATTGTTGGTTCTGCCACGTGCCAAGTACTACATGGATGTGTAGGCAAACCCTGCTGCAGCCTCCCACCTTTTCACAGATCCTCAGGCTTTCTCCAGCACTCGTTTGAATTGTTCACCATTTTACATAACAGACGCCATTTTACTACACCATTGTATATAATGGGACTTGAGCATCCACAAATTTTGGTATCCATAGGGGGTCCTAGTGCGTACCGAGGGCCCATTGTACTTAACCATTAGTCTTACTGCTGATGAAGACAAGGTGGTTCATAATGCACAGCGCTAGAGACTCAACTTGCAGTTGTGTTGTGGTGTACTGTACTTTTCTGTCTCACTTAAAAATCGGTTTTAATAGAAAGCATTTGCTGGAAAAGAGTAATCGCAGTTGAACTTATGAGAAACACCAACCTAGTTGCTTTTCTAAATGACCTTTTTTTTGTTCACTGGGTGATACTTAGACTCCTGCAAGCTTGAGCTTCACTGAATTATGCATCTCAAGGGCAGATGTGGTGCAAATTCTAAGAGCAATCCTTTATGTATTAGAAGAACATATCTTTGCCTACTTCTTTGCTGGATGGACAGAGCACTTGACTATTCCCCCAGAACAAAATGCAATGTGCTTTGTCGGATGAAAAACACACCTGCATGTTGTTTGAACTCTCTTATATCTCCGGAAAAAATTTACTGGCATGGAGGGAGAAGACAAGTTAATGGAAGGAGACCTATCAATCTCTTTTAGGAGGGCTCTTCTTAACATTGTCAAAATACATTTGCAAGTAGAAACCTGATCCTTTTCTGAGTGCCCCTTGGGTGCCTTTTAAAAGGGCAAAATGCTAAGAGAAGTCAGAGACATCCATCACAACTGTCCCCCAACCTCAGTACAAGGAATTAATTCTGCAAAGCATGGTCTCTCCCTCTCTCTTTTTCCCATCTGGTAAAAATCCTGTTAGGGATGAATGAATCTGGATTCCTGCTTTCTCCTACGTTTTGACTTTGTTTCTACTGTTATCAAGTCTTTCCCACCAAATATATGAAAGAATTTCTGAATTTTTCGAAGCTCTTATCTCAGAGAAATCAAACAGAATTCTCACCCATCTGCACTGGCCAAATTTAATAACTACAACTATTCCCAATGTGAATAGATTATCCTGTACCACTACCCAGCAATATGGCTGTTAATGGGGTATTCTCAGAAAAGAAAAGATAAGAAAAGCTATCCTAATTCGGAACTGCAAATACCGTTGAATACACACGGATTCAAAGCCTGAATTTTTAGAGCTAAGCACTCAAAGCCAGCTTACTGGGTAGGCAAATCTGTCAATTTTGCTTTCATCCGTATTAATTTTTTTAAAAATCAACACATTGTTTCCATCAAATTTATTAAAGAATTTGAAGAGTTCATCCTCACCCCCAATGATTCTCAAGTATTTTTGTCTCTAGCTGACCTTATTGTATTCTGACTACAAAGGCTGGGCATGCCACTGAAAGTGTTTAGAGTACCATCAGAGTTTATGGGTTATTTAGTTTATTTTTTTTCCTTCCACAGGCAAACTGAGTCTGAGATAGAATGCATAGTCTTTGCTAATATTTGAATTATGCAGAGCTAAGCCCATAGGGGAAATGGCTTGGCCTATTACCTGTGGTCTTTTTTGGCATGGAAGACCAATTTGTTTCTCTTTGTCCGCTTCTGCAATGTTCTGTTGGCCGATTTCCAGGGCTTATCAGGAACTGGCTGTGAAAGGAAGTCAAGCAACGCTACCCCACCTGCTCTCCAGGGAGGGGTGGGACAGGACTTGCCATCCAAGGACACTGCCAAGACTTTGGTGCACTCTGGCAGAGATACCAGCAGCTGTGGAGCAGGGACAGAATTCAAGGATGCTGTCAGGAAAGGCTGGGGATACAATGCATCTTGGTGTGGATTTCAGCAGCTGTGGAGCAGAGATAGTTTGAATGAGTTGGAACTGCAGAACGAAGCAAGAGACAGACATTATGTGGCAGGCAAGACAATGGGACCTATGTGAATGCAGCAGTTGTCTTGTGAAGACAGAAGAGCTCAAGCAGTTGGACTGTGATGAAAGATAGGACTTCTTAATGGAAGATGTGATTGGTGTATGGAAGCTCCTGCCACAAAGGGTGGTGGAAGCCTTGGATTTAGATAGCTTTAGTGGAGAGACTGAGCAAACTGTTAGAGCAGTAGCTGATCAATTTGTTGTTGCTGTGTGCCTTCAATTTTTTTCTGACTCATGGCAACCCTAAGGTGACCCTATCATAGGTTTTTCTTGGGCTGAGAGTATGTGAATCACCCAAGGTCACCCACTGGGTTCCATGGCTGAGCAGGGAATCAAACCTTGGTCTCCAGGATCATAGTCCAAGGTTCAAGCCACTACACCATGCTAGCTCTGTTGCTGTTAGCTATATTTCATTCTTCAGTTTAGTGAAAAGGTAGTGCTTTGGAGCAAACAATGAATTTGGAAGACTGTTGCCTTCTAGCTCTACTTGAGTGCTGGAAAGAGCTTGAAAAAGTTACCTTTTTGGACTAATGCTCGCTGAACATCCCGGTGAAGGAGTGGGGAAATGTATGATCAACCCTTCATCTCTTAAATATTCTTCCTCCTTTCCTTCCTGCCTGCATGCCGTCCTTCCTTTCTTTTCTCATCCATGTTGCAGAGGGCAGAGATCAGAGCTGGCAGGGAACGGCTTGTCCTTGATTGAGTTTGTGCTCAGCTTGCCTTTTGAAATTATGGGGCATTGAGTATAGAAGAAACAGACATGTGCTTCTGGCAAAGATCAAGCTCAGAAAGAGGCATGGGTATGTTGCTACAACCCAAGAGAGGACCTGTCTTCCTACATGAACCCCTTCAGGCCTTTTCCTCTCTCCTTCTTTTGGGAGGAGGGAAACGAAGGGCTGCACACCTGTGTGGAGAAAGAGAGAAAACCAGCTTCTGAAAGAAAGCCCAAGGCTCTGAAATACATCTTTTCTGCTCTGTCTTGACGAGTTGAAGCAGAGATGAATTCAGTTTCTGAAATTGCACGGCTTTTCATGAACATTTGAACATTCCACCTATTTGTAATCTGAATACCGATGCCAAAGAGCAGGTTTTAATTCTTAAGGGTGGGGAGATCATTCCCTGCTTATATTTTTTCAGTGTATTTATTGAACGCCAAGCACAAGTATCAGCAAGAAATTTTTCCTTAATTTCTGAAACTCACTGATTTGGTTAAAAAAAATGAAAGTTGCACTTGGAGATACATAGAACAGGGGTGAGAGTATGTGGCTCTCCAAGATGGGAACATGTGGCTCTCCAAGGTGATGCTAGAGTATAACTCCCATTAGCCATGGCTAACTTAAACAGTGGTCAGAGATCATAGTAGTTGCATTTCTGAAACATCTGGGTTTCTTGTTGTTGTGTGCCTTCAAGTCATTTCTGATTTATGGTGACCTCAAGGCGAACATATTGGAGGGTATTCTGGGGTTGAGAGTGTGTGCCATGCCCAGAGTCATCCAGTGGGTTTCCATAGCAGGGCAGGGAATCAAACCGTGGGCTCCAGGCTCATAGTCCAATGCTCAGACCTCTACACTTCACTGACTCTTTGATTTCAGCAATACATTTTTGGACTGGAAGGGGATCGTTTTCTTGTTATTATTCTTCAGGTGGCTGAGAGACAGAAAATCCTTTGTGGTCTCCTGTAAATCTCCCATCAGAAGGTCCAAATCTCCCTTCCTCTCACTCCTCCTCCAGTGTATTGCTCCTTCTTTCTAAACTTTTTCCTCTGTTGCTGCCTGGCGTTGCTGTTGGCCATGCAGCAAATGTGTTTGTGCTGGATTTGAGGACAAGACCGCGTGCCCTGACTAAGAATTTCAGTTACTGCCTTGTCTCTCTCTTGCTTGCCTCTCTTTCTCTCTCTCTCCACTCCCTCCTTCCCTGGGGAGGATTTGCCCGCCACCACCGTGCCACTGGCTCCATCATTCCAGGAAGTGTTAATGACTTTTTAACACCGTGCAAAGGCAAATTGGCGTGCTGTGATGTGAGCTAGTGTTTCTTCTGGTCTTAGAAATAGAATTACATATTACAGCACAGAGGGGTGACTGACGCCTTCCTGCTTGCTGTCTCTCAGATCTGAAAACTGCATGATCTGAGTATGGAGATGTCGCGGTGTGTTTCTCCAGGCCCACCTGTATGTTTTCTGGTCTAGGAAACTGCCTTGATAAAACTCAACACTGGAGTTTTTATGCACAAGTTAGCAAGTGATTTTTTAATTTGGTCTGATGGTTACTAACCTATCTTTTGTTGTGAGTTGCTTGTTTTGTATCTCTTCTCCTTCAGAAAAGCAAGACGGCATCTAGTAGGGATGGCAGGGCAAACTAAGCTGTGGACTTCTTTCTCATCCCCAACACCTCAATTTCTTCAACTGACGTTATTTCTCAGAACTGCCATTTGCTTGGCAGTGGTGATAGTGGTGAGAAATGGTCGACCTTCCATATTTGCGGTGGAAAATTTGCTTTCTTTGGAGTATAGCTCCCAGACTCTTTCATTCCACTTTTTTCAAAGCTCTGCTTTCCAACTCTCAGGGTACCAGTAGGGTTGATTCCACTGAAGGGTCAACAGATCTGGAAGTATGGCATGACTGGAATGCATTGTATTTCCCTTTCCCATTTCTGTCTCCCTAATCATTCCCCTCCACCCACTCCCTTGAGCATGTTTGTGTATTACTTTTTTTAAAAAAATGCATGCTGTCTTATTTCAGCTTGGCGTTCAGATCCTTTTCTGGAGATGGATGAAACCTTGGCCTTGAATATATATATAAACTGAAGTTGTTCTATGAAATGATGGCTCCTTGTTTGCTGCTGAAAATAATTCCTGTAAGTAACCTTGAGGAGTGCATCGGTTTTGACTAAGGCTGAGATTCTACAGCAGGGTTGCATAGCATAGTCCTCCACATTGATTGTTCTCTGCAACCCTTGTGTTGAGTAGCAACATGGCATAATTGCACGCACAAGAAGATGCATATGAACGTCCCTATGTGTACCCACAAGCCTGTACACATCCGTGCCTCACATTCAGAAGGGCCCTGCATATGTTACTGCCAATGCAGCCTGAGCTGAATACTCAGACGAAAATGTCTGGCCATTTTCTGTAACGGAATTTACACATGAATAAGGCAGCCACAGGATCCCAGCTCAAGAAAGGAATATGCATCATTTGGAATCTTCACCCGTTCAGCCTATATAGCTGAAATATGCAGCTTCCAGCTTTGGTGTCTTTAAACATTCTGCTCCTGTCTTGCACACATGTCAGTACACAAAACTGAATTGTGTATGGCTGCAGAGTTGTTTGCTCTGAGGAGCCCAGTTCTACAGATTGTTTCCTAAGCCACCTTTTAAACTAGGCTGCTTTTTTGTTCACAGTCAGGTATGTATGGGAGAAGGAGGGAGTACAGCTTAGCTGGGATGTTTCATCCACACACTTCTGTTTTTCCCAGGCCAGGCTGGTCTGAAGGGAACTGTCTTATTAGGGGGAGTTCCAGACTCAGAGCGATAAAACTACTTCCAGCCATAACAGAAAGGAAGTCTCGTGGGCATCCCTCCTGCCTTCTTTATCTGTGAGAATGACCGTCTTGCTCCTTTGCTTTTGCCTGTCATGAAGACTTGGGTGTTCTCATGAAGC
The DNA here is from genome assembly GCA_030412105.1 of Cyclura pinguis. Taxonomy (NCBI): domain Eukaryota; kingdom Metazoa; phylum Chordata; class Lepidosauria; order Squamata; family Iguanidae; genus Cyclura; species Cyclura pinguis. The sequence continues at coordinate 4,481,029 of CM059613.1, forward strand.
ATTGGGGCATCATCTTAAATGGCTGGCTTTTGTATTTTCAAGTGAAGAGCAGATATTTCACCTTTATCTCAGCATGCTTTTCTACAGCATGAAATAACTTGTCTGTCTGTCTGTCTGTCTCTCCCTCCATGCATCCATCTACCTACCTACCTACCTACCTACCTATATATTGTACTAGGACCAATCTATCCAAATTGAACCTGTAGAATAAATCCACCGTTCCAATTTATGACTGTGACAATGAGCCCTTTTTTTTCACCTAAACCACCCTTACTTTCCTGCTTACCTGCCAGCCTGAGAAGAATTATCTAGAATTCGCAAGTTTCTTCACCACTTTGTGGCATCCTACAGTTTGGTGGCTTCTTGTAACACTGTGGTTGTTTTTGTTTTCTTTTTCCTCCCCCACCTTCCCTATAAACCAACCTATGCCCATGATTTTATTATCTCTTGCAACTCTTTAACAAAATGGGGAGCCATAGTTCAAAGCAGTTATGGAGATCCAACGCTATGCCTTATTAGAGGAATGCAGTGTTCTCCCTAGGCTTCAAAGATGGTAAGAATCTACCAGTTTCATTTTAATTGCACTTCTCAGAAATCTGCCAGCATTATCACCCCATGCAAGATTTGTATTGGGTGACAGATACCCTTTTTCATCTGTATAGAAATTTGTCCCTCTTCTGGTAATCACTGTCTCACCATATGCATTTTGTGCTCTTCACATGTTGTTGCTGTTGTGTGCCTTCAAGTCATTTCCAACTTACGGAGACCCTAAGGTAAACATATGGGATTTTCTGGAGGCTGAGAGTGTGTGATACTCCAGAGGTTACCCAGTGAGTTTCCATGGCCAAGTAAGGAATCTAACCCTGGTCTCCAGGTGTGCAGTCCAAAGCTCAAACCACTACATGATGATGGCTTGTGATGTAGCAGTCATAAGCTGATTTTTTAACAGTCATAAACTGGAATGGTGGATTTATTCCTCTCATTGAGGAAAGTGTATATGTGCACCTTTTTGAACTACATTCCTTTCTAGTCTTCGTATCTACCTGTGTATAAATTAAAAGGATGAGGAAGTAGAGTCTGGTGCTTGTGGATTTCTAATGATGATCGGAAACCAAAACATAGGCACACACTTTTGTTAATCCTGCTCCCGGCCAAAAAAATAATACTATTTAATAATGGATACATTTTCAGAAAAAAGGGCTTTGCTAAGTAAAACAGCAGTACCTGCAGGAGCGCCGGAGAATTGCTACCTAGATGAAGTAAGCCTTGGATACCCGAAGGGCAAGAGCAAAGGCTGTGAGAGGGTGTGAACAGAGCTGGCAGGGGAGGCGGTTTAATTTTTAAGCAGAGAAGATTTAAGCATTTCATTAATTTCCTGCCAAGGTGCCCCCTTGATAAATTACTGGCATATTTTTTTTTTCATCTCCTCCCTTTCCTCCTACTTCCTCCCGGTGTCCCATGACGGCTGCTGGCTGCTGCTTTTCTTACTCGCGAGGCAGAGTCCTGAAACTCCCCCTCCCCACAATACTGGGTAAGGAGGCAGGGAAGAATTCCCCACTGCTAGCTTGCAAAGGGGTTTTTGTGTTGCAGTGAAACCTCTGAGAAGGTCTCCTCTCCTTCAGACCGGAATCTTCAAGGACAGTGATGTCAGTGGTGGGAAAAAGGGCCCCGCTGACTTCCTTATTGAGCTGCTTCTGACCCCCTCCATTCCCATTTTCTGTTTGGGAGGCTTAAATAAAAAGATAGGTTTGATATCTGTGCTTGTTGCTCATACCAAGCTCTTGAGTGGGAATTTTCCAAACGTTGTCAGCTTGTATTAAAGTAGTATTATGGAATCTAACTGACATGCACTGTATTTCCACCTTGTTAGTTCTGATGTGCATCCCATTTGGAGAAAAGATGGTGTAGCTACCACAGTCTGGCATCTGCTTGAAATTGAACACAGCGGTATCTTGTGCCCACCTATGTGTACTCAGATGCGTTTGCAGAATAGATGGACACACACTATGATAAAATAGCTGAAGTCAAGGAGAGCAGAGATAAACATCTCCAGTTCTGCCCTGGTGAGACCCTTGTGGAGCTTCAGATATTCCTTTAAATGGCATCCATTTTGACATCAGCTCCAAACTCCTCTTACCTTGATGCTTTGCAGCAGAGTGGCTTTCAAGCAACTTGTGCTTTAAAGAGTGAGCATCTTGCCCTTTTTTGTATGTTGTTTCTCTGCTTGTTTATTAGATCTTTAACCTACCTTTCTGTTAAACAGATAGTGCTCATGCCAGGTAACATGCATGCATCACTGGGAACTGTTTAAAGGATAAAACAATTGCGAATGTCACAATAATCGATAACTGTCAAAACAGCTCCAGAGGCCAGACTGAAGACATCTGTCTTACGCCCTTACTAAAAAACAGTAGGAACTTAACACGGATCTTTGAGAGGAGTGCATACCACTGTGTGGGAGCGGCGTAAAAGAAATTTTCTCCTGCCTGTCCATCACACAGTCCTCCATGGGCGTCTTTGTACATCCACCAACTCTTCAGTCATTTCATTAGCTTCAACTTTGTTTGTGCATTGTATTTTGGTCCTCTTGATCACTCTGCCTTCTTGAGGTACTGCAACTCCTTCAGAACCGGTTGTGCTGGCTGGTGTTGAACTAAGACTTGTGGATTCCAGGTTCAAGGCCTCCCAACCAGGAAACTCAAGTGATATTGAGCCTTTCACTTTATCTCAGCCTGCTAAAATGGAAAGAAGAGAGTCACGCGTGCCATGCTGAGCTTGCTGAGGAAATGTGGGTTGTACATGTAGCTAGTAAGTAAATTAAACATGTAACTTTGCATTTTGCTATCACCATAGGAAGTTGTTGTCCTATGTAGTCTTTAAGATACCTCTGATGGGAGCATCACCTGGCACTAGGCATAAAAAGACATAAATACACTGATGATATACAGTTGGCCCTCATCATTTGCTAGAGTTAGGGGCGCAGAACCTTTGCAAAAGTGGGGAAATGGCGAATATCAAAATCTGTGTGGAGGTGTCTGTGGGAAGGGGATTGAGGCATGGTGGGGAGAACAGGCACCCAGGGTCCAAACCAGGTCAGGGAAAGGAGAGGGAAGGGGGGTGGGTAGGCATAGTTTCTCTCTCACACCCATCTCCTTCCTTGGGGGTGTGTGGGGGCATCAGGAGAGGACATGTGGTGCTCAAAAATTGGATTGTGAATCCTTAGCTGTCCACGCAGCGGCTGGTGAAAGAGGACCAGAGATGAGTTTTTAAAGGGCTGTGTGGCCTTATTGGAGCCACCAGGAGGGAAGGTTCACCTGGAAAAGGAGCTCTTGAGGTGGCAGGGATCAGGGTTCGGAGAAACTCACAAATAATAAAATCCATGAAAGCCAAACACGCAAATGTGGAGGAATGACTGTATATCAAGTCTAGATCATTCAAGGCTTTGAAGGCCATCAAGAGGACTCAGGCTTTAACCTGACACAAAACTGGAAGCCAGAGAAGTTGTTGAAGAATCAGCTCTATATTTTCAAGGCATCTTGCCATCACTGTCAAGTGCTAATAAAAGAACTAGCCTGCTGTGGATCTTGTCTTTAGTCCTTCTTGACATTTTCAGGCATTGTTTGTTGGCTCCGTTTTGGGTCACTTTTCTTCAAAGCAGGCCCGGTTCCTTCATCCTCTCTTGTTAGCTTTGCTTTCTGCTCTAAGCAACTTCTCATCTGACCTCGCTATCCCGGAGGTGCAAGTTCTGTGCCTAATTGGTAAGTAAACAACTCTGTTGTGGCAATCTCTGTGTGCATAGGAACATTGGGTATAAATATCTGTAAGATGATCTCACTGTTATAAACGCTATCAGGAGTGATAATTGGATGTTGCTCCATTTCTCACCACTCCTCCCATTTTTTCTCCTCTTGTTTTCCATAGTACATCTAGGCTGCCTCTCTTGATTTCTGTTTTGCATCTTTTGTTCTTTCTAGCATGCCACTTGCATTCTTAATCCTTCTTGGAATAGCCAGTTTCCAGATCCAACTGTTAACAAGCAGGCATCTTGATAATGGCATACGGGGGAGTTGGCACATGGAAAGATTATTTTGGACAACGCTTTATCCAGCTGAAAGTGGTGTGAGCAGAGCTGCACATGTGGGACCACTGTGCATGCCATACCCCATTAAAACACACAGAGTAGTGTATGAATATGCATTGCCTCTATGCATTGCCTTTGTGTATTGCCCATTACAGTGTCACAGTGAGTTGTCATCTATGCAGATTCATGATTGATCCACATACATTGCACTACATTGGTATTCAGGAATGTAATGTAACTCCACTGGCAGATAGTTTAAATCTACCAGCAGACACAATGTAGGATTACGATCTGCATTCCTTTACACCAATGCTTATTTGAAGTTTAGCAGCCCTTTTCTACTATAGTACGCATTTAAAAGGAAAGTTGGTAGTTTGAAGGGTGACTTCTCTAGTGTTATCTAACAGCTTCACAAATAAACAGTGAAATGAAATCAACAACTTATTTGTTCACTTATTTGCTTTGTGGCCAGAATCATACTGCCATCCTGTATACCTCCCCCCATATACCTGAATAAATTTTCATCAGTTTGTCATGGTTGGAACCAGGAATGCTTGCTAAGCAAGAATTTATTAACCAAGAATAATTTGGTGTAATTTTGAGGAAGAGAAAATCTGTCTCCTTGAAGGGACCCATCATTTGGCAGACAAACAAATGTCTTTGTACATTTAGAATTTGTTTATCTTGACCAGAGGCTGAGATATTAAACATAGATAACCAGCTTGGTAAAAGGTGTGTAGACCACATGATGAATTTCCTGCTTGTTGCAAAGATAGCTTAGATGACCTGATAGATAGTTCTGGTGTGGAGCGTGCTCACAGAATGCATGGGTGATCATGACGTTTGCCACTTCCAAATGTTACATATTTGTGCATTTTCATGGCCAGCAGCTACTGATAGATTTGACTTCACTTCCTTTCTTCTCAACATTTAACGTAAATTTAATAATATTGAGAGCCTGACCCTTTCTTAATGACCGACAGACTTGGAAGAACACCAAAGCTGAAAACTGGAGTAAACTTCAGGGTGTTTGCCACCTCTTTGACTTGAATCTTTCTGTGTGTTCTGCTGATGTCAATGTGATTACTTTCCAGGGTTGCAATTTGGGAAAGCTGAAGCATGTGGAGAACCTGCATCTGGCCAATGCAAACTTAGTAAAAAGAGAAGAAATGTTGCACATGTTGACATTAAGGTGCATTTCTTTTTAGAATGATACTATGGATTGTCTCTGAGAAGAGGACTCACACTAGGAATTAGCTCAAAGAAGTCAATGGCCTTTTCCCCATAGTAGCTGGAACTTGGTTTCCTCTAGTGGCTTCTTGCTCACTCAGTGGAAATCCCAAGTGGTTCACAATCTTGTGGATTCTGTGGTTTGCATAGCTGTAGACTTCTTCTCACATGATTTTCTCCCTTTAGGCGTTATTCTTTCTCCAGAAACATCCTTGTTTTACCCAACAGCAATGCACAGTGGCCTTCACTGAAAACTGTTGAACATGGGCTTCAGAATTCAATTCATCTCCTCGCTGGCTGCTTGGAACTAAACTTGCTCCTCTTCTCCTCTCATTGTCTTATCTTTCTGCAAATCTTTCATGCTTCTAGGGATGTATGCGCCTTGTCTTGTGCTGGCAAATTCATTTCCTCTCTTTCCATCCTTATAATGTAAAATTAAAGATTAAAGCAAGCACTCTTCGTGCCATGACCTCTGGCTGTCTTAGGTGTTGTTCATCAGGAGGACTTTACTCTCTGTGTGTAAAATGTAATCCAAGTTTGTCTTCTTTCAGTGCATTCCGTTTTCCCAGATCATACTTACATGAGGATTCTGGGGGGGCAGGAATGTATGCGTGATGTACAAGATAACTCCAAGTTCAAGGAATTGAGCTTTGACGTTCCAAAAGCTTTATTCAGGAACATCAAAGAAACAGCAGCACATCTTGGCATTGCCAAGACTAAAGGAATATTGGCTTTGCAGTGCTCTATAAACCATTACGTTCCAAAATTAGCTAACATCCCATTTGATGGTTTTCCCAAAGAACACATTTCCCAGGCTTTCTGTTCCCCTCCCATTTTCCCACCCAGCTTATCAACAGTCCAATCTTGCAGCCATGCCGGTTTACTCTCTTATCACAGGTTTGTCACAATAACACTTCTGTATTCCCAGCTCGCCCAACCATCAGCATATCCCATCATCCTTACCTACATAGCAAAGCACACAAGCATTAAAACAAAGTCATCTACCTAAAACTTGGCAGGGAGAGCCCAGCTGATGTGGCAATGTATTTTCTGCGTTTGGCTCTGATGATCTAGCAAGTAAAATACCAAGTATTAGTGTGTTGGAAGGAAGCATCCTGTTTTGGATGCTGCCACCTACAGTGGTTTGAAGCAGCATCAAACCTCCTGCCTTTACATTAGGTACAAAGTTAACATTTTTCTTCCTTTGATGCTTTCTCTTAATCCTTTCAACTGTTGGCAAGGTGGCAAAGTTATAAAGGGAGGAGAGAAAGTGCCTTAACTGAAACTTGCTCCCCTTGTGAGAAGGTGGAAAATATGATTTAATCCATTGTGGATCTACAGCCTTAGAGACGCCTGTATACCTTGGACTTTCAAAGACAAATGTGATGTATAGGGTCAATTAAAAAAAAAAAGATTCAGGGAATCTAACTCCCTTTTTGTTGGATAATCAACAAAGAAACAATGCTGTGACCACTGGTGGATGAGACAAGGAGAATTGGTCAAACCAAATAATCCTTTTAACTTTGAAATTTCAAACTCAGTGAGGTGGGAAGGTGGTTTTAACCTCCTCTTTGACCTACTTCTATCTGGATTTCTTCTGTTTTCACTGAGGACATTGATGTCAAAGACATGGCTAAGCTTCAGTGGTCTGTACATAAGTAACCATAATTAATCTTGTTTCCAGGAATGTCAGAAGTGAGAATCAGTTGTGATTACTTTTAAATAACAGTGTGCACAAGGCTTGCAGAATGGCCTTCCTCTCTGTTGGAAATATCTTCATTTTTCTTCTTTCTTTGACAAGTAAGAGAAAAATCACCTTTGTTTCCAGTCCACCATGGGAAGGAGATTGATTTTTAAAAAGCTTATGACCATCTGAAGGGAGTTACCAATTGGTATAATTTTATTCATACTTAAATAAATTATGTGGTTAGTGTGTTTGTTGTTGTGTGCCTTCAAGTCATTTCTGACTTATGGTAACCCTAAGGTGAACCTGTCATGGCGTTTCTACTTGCTGAGAGTGTGTGATGTGCCCAGGGTCACTTAGTAGGTTTCCATGGCTGAGCAGGGAATCAAACCCTGATCTCCACGATCGTAGTCCAATGCTCAAACCACTACATCACCTTTGATCTCAGTTAGTATGAAGGGATGGGCAAATCCTTGTCTTCTGTCATGGCTAAGGGTGCCTTTTTTGACTGCAGAATACAGAGCAAGACTTGTGATGAAGACGTATCATCACAAAACTCATCACAGGGTTTTCTGGGGGCTCAAAGTGTGTAATGTGCCCAAGGTCTCCCACTAGATTTCCATGGCTGAACAAGGAATTGAAACCTAGTCTCTAAAGTCATAGTCCAATCATAGAATCATAGAAACGTAGAGCTGGAAGAGACCACAGGGGCCATCCAGTCCAACTCCCTGCCATGCAGGAACACCCTCAAAGCACTCCCGACAGATGGCCATCCAGCCTCTGCTTAAAAACCTCCAAAGAAGGAGACTCCACCACACTCCATGGAGGCAGCTTATTCCACTGCCGGACAGCCCTGACCATCAGGAAGTTCTTCCTGAGGTTCAGGTGGAATCTCCTTTCCTGCAGCTTGAATCCATTGCTCCTTGTCCTGGTCTCTGGAGCTCAGAAAACAAGCCCACTCCCTCCTCTACATGGCATCCCTTCAAATATTTAAACATGGCTATCATGTCCCCTCTTGACCTTCTCTTCTCCAATGCATTACATCTTACTGTACACAGGGCCTGCACTGTACAGCTGTATGGAAGCTCATTAGCCACTACTACTGAATCCCTGCTACATTTGGATGGAAGGTTTATGTCCCGGTGTAAAGACTCTGTTGACCACAGCAGAGCTGAGAATCTTCTTGGGAGGCATAACTTTGCAGAAAGCAGAAAGTAGCAAAGGAAGGGCTTCTGTGCTACATGGTGGTGTGTGTCTGCGTGCATGAGAAAGAAGGAAAGGAGTTCTGTACTATGTACTGAAACACAATTATACTCTTGGTGGCACTTCAGCTTTAAGGCAGGCCTGCCTCAGAAGAACTTTGTGTGAAGAAAGAGTTTCTGAGGGAGAAGATGAAAAACACTTGGTAAAATTTTAATGAGAGCTTCCATTTTCTTCACAAGGTGCCCCCGGATAACAATAGCCATTCCACTTTCAACTTTTTCCTTTTTAGAAATTGTTCTCAGGAAATTTTGCCAATGCCAACGCTGCATTTTTAATAAATTCACTCATCCCTCTATAGGTTGGAGTGCTTTAAAACCAAGTAAAATGATAATAATGAAAAAAGGATGCTTTTGATGGTCTTGTAGGAGTTGTGCAATTTTCTCATTAGTTTTGAGATCTCCTGTCCCAAAGCATAAGCGGGATGAAAGACATACAGTATTTATTTTGGCAGATTTAGTCAAGGAGAAACAAGAGAAAAGAAGTGCATTTATAACCAGGTAGTTATAATAACACAGAGCAAGTTCTGTAGACCATTTAAGTCTCCCTAGCTTCTCCATACTTAATGAAAGATGCATACTGATGGTTTAAAAGAACAGCAAAAGGAGAAGTGGAAGGAAAACATGTTTTCCAACATGTATTTCACTGAAGCCCAAAGGTTGTCACACTCTTAAAAAAATGTCATAATCAGATACTTACCCTGAACTTCTATGGGGAATTGAATACATTTGCTTATGATAAAATCTAGTTGTTATTTTTAGATGATGGATATGTGTCACTGGGGGGTTGAGCATCACATTAATTAAAAGGGACATTCTTGCTTCCCTAGGACAGAGTGACTCTTTCCCCAGTGGAAATTGCTACCTGCAGTTTCAATAAGTGCTTATTAAGATGTCGATATGAATGTAGAGCCAGCATGGCATGAGCATTGGATGCTGAGGACATGAGTTCAATTTCCCACTCAGCCACGGAAGCCCACTGGGTGACCTTAGGCATGTCACACTCTCTCAGCCCCAGAAAACTCCATGATAGGTTCACCTTAGGGTTGCCATAAGTCAGAAATGACTTGAAGACACACAACAACAACAAGTACAATAGCAACAACAATGGGTACTGTGGCTTAAAAAGCCACAGCCAGTTAGTTAGAAGCACCTTTTGGTTGATGGAAAATGTCTTTCAGGTCTAGAGAGTAACCTCAGCACTTGGTTAGCAAGCCAGGTTTGCGTCTGTTGTAATAGATGATGAGGAATGGAATAGCCTGGATCTTTCATTTATAGTAATATTAATACGGTTGCAATTAATATTAATAATAGTAGTAGGTATTATAGAGAATGATGGAGGGCATTTCCTTGGAGACCAAAGAAATCAGATGGTCTTTCTGACCATTTAGAAAGCCGTTTCTCCCCAATCTTTCTTTTTCAGCTGCTCATTTCTGCTGCTTTAAGCCCACCTATTGGAACAGCTAAAAGCAAAGCGACTTTGGACACAGCCAACTCCTGTCCGGTTAAAATGTGCAACTTTCTCCAGGCATCTTGCATCAAACCTTTCTGCCCATTCCACCTGGCAAGATTTGTGAGTGCTGTCTGGCTGCCGAGCAATGCGTCCCTGCTGGCGTGACCTCGTATTCCCCTGGTGATAACACACCTGTTGGGAACATCTGCTCCCTCAGAATGTGAGAGATTTAATACAGCGAGGCAGGCGTTCTGACAGCGTGTGTTGTCGTTGTGTAGGCGGCATTCCTTCAGTCTCATCTGGTGCACCCATTCCGAGAAGATACCTGTGTCACAACTGTCTCCTTTGCTGGCTGGGTTGTTTGAAGCAGAGGGAGGCAGCTGAGAAATGCTGGTGTGAAGTTAGCACTCTACGTAGATTCTTGGGTCTCAGAAGGGAACAGGGATGTGAGAAAACAGAGGAGCAAACTTGAAAAAGTACGTTATGGTGGAGTGCCATGGCTGAGAAGTTTGCTGCTACAGGTTGTGGTACAAGCCACTAGTTTAGAAGAAGTTAAAGGAAGATTAGACTGGATTAAATATCTACCAGTGATGCCACGCTATGGTAATCAAAGGGGCAGTCAAGTTCAGAGCTAGCTTGATGTGGAATGCTTGATAGCCAGCGTGCCCTTGGACTAGGAATAGGGGAAAAAATAGGTTCAAATCACCATGCAGTCCCTGGATGATCTTCAGCCAGGTATTCTCTCTCCCCTTGGAGAGTTACTGCAAAGTTGAAATGTGAGAGGGACAAGATGTACAGAGTTTGGACTTCTTTGGAGGAAAGCTATAAATGCCATTTACCAATAGGAATAACAGAGCCAAAACCATTCTGGTTGCTAGGATTTTTGTTGGTTTACGAGGCTTGCAGAGAGACTGAGAATGTGAAGCAAGACTTATAAGTTGCTATTAAAAATGGGCAGCAACGAAAGTGGCAGCAAATAATCTGTGAATAATCAAACCCGCAGATTAGTTAAACATGTGAATGCGAAGGGACGACTATCTGTGTGTGTATCTCCCCACGTGTGAAAAATCTTGCCATGGTTTCGTTTGTAAATAAAGTGTTTGAATAGAAAATGGTGCCCAGAGTTTTGAACGACTCTTATAGGATGAATCTTTTCCACTGGTTTTGTTGTTGTTGTTAGCAAAAGTGATTGACTTCTCCTCTGCAGTCCTTCAGAGATTGTTAAGCAAGTTACTTCTGTAAGTATTGAGTGTGGTATGGAAGTTGAAGTTACTATTGCTGATGCTTAAATGGTTCTCAGATACTTCAATAAAAATGAGAATAACTTATAGTTGACTTCCATGTCAGATAGTGACCACCACTGGTTGTGAGTTATATATGCATCTGGGGAAGATCTCAGTTATTTTTCCACTCTTGTCTGGATTGGCGAATTCTGAGAACCTGATTTACAGCCCCTCTGAGGTTCAAGTTTTTGTCTTCTCAAGTAAACTTTTGGAGGATTATTTGGGGGATGCTGGTATATTTTCTACTGCTTTCTCAAGGAGGTGAACATGCTGTTGGGGAGGAAATGCTTTTCTTGTTACACTTCTTTTTTGTTCTTTCCCCTCAATTCTAAGAGGTGCCTGCGGTGGTCTGAGCCCTTTGTAGACAGCACAGGAATGATGATAGCGCAAATGGCTTCCATTTGCACCCAGGTGGCTCAAGGGGATGAACTTTACAACTCGTCACAATACTTCTCAAAAGCTTTTTGCACTTTCTGAAATCTGTGTTTTCTCCAACACTTGTCATACTCCATTCCTTGTGGACATCCTCTTTCCTAGCTTCTCCCCATTAAAATGGCTATTGTGTCCTCAAAAGGAGAGCTCACCTCTTCTGTTTTCTGTCTTTTAATTCCTTTATTTTTTTTTCATAATAAAAAATCTAATAAAACATAAATGCAGAGGAAATTGAGGGCATAAAATGCTCCAGCCATATACTGCTATAGCAGCATCAAATCAATTGTGCAGTTACATGACTGCCCATTTTTAATTGAGGTTTTCTGCAACGCCACACCTCTCTAGACTACTATCCCTTGAACTGACAGCTGAAAGTCTTTGTTCAGAAAGTATGTACATGGATACCAAATTTCAATGAACTGATCCCTTCTGTTGGCTAGTGTTTAAAATCTGTTGGCTGTTTTATCTGTTATTTCAATATATACCCTGCTTTTTTTTTTAACTTATGGCATCAAAGAGGACTGAGGAAGAAAATTAACTGTTGGTGTTATTAGTATTTAGTAGTCATGAATGAATGCAGCAATCAAATGACAATAGCCACATTTATCTACTGCTTTGTCACACCAAACAGGCAAAGACCGTTCTAGGTTCGTGCCTGGCATGCCCAAAAGACTAATCACCAGTCAAATGTCTTCCAACCTTTATTGATTTACTTCACAGTAAAAGCTTTGAGCTCTTAGGCAAATCCAGAACCCGGACAAAGGGTTTACAGTCTTTTTAAATGCACTTTTACCAGCATCATTTGATTGGTTTCAGGTTTAGGATCAACTACTTGATTGGTTCCTCCAAACCAAAGTGCATTACCTAATGCTGATTGGCACGCTTGTCTTTCTTTAGCTCATACCTGTAACCTGTGCCAGGTTGTATTGACACTTTGTATTATCTCGTTAGTCTATATCAATTTGGCCTTCTTCTTCACTTTATCTTCTAAGAATTCTTTGATCTTCATTAATCCATAAAGAAAGTTCCAAAATCCTCAGTAGAACAGCGACTTTCTTAGATGAAACGGAAATGTGACGTGTGAATCAGAAGCCTTACGAGTTCTCCAGCACTCTTGGACAGATTGGATGTTAAGGAGATGTCGGGGGAATGCAGTGACCTTAAAATTCTAGCTTCTGCCTTGGCTGTGGGTGCAGTGGAGAGGACATACCTTCTTGAATCAGAAAGTCTTAGGTGATCAGCCAGGTACAAATTATAACTAAAAGAAACATACTTACATGTTGACTTCCCCTCCTTTTAAATAATATGGAATTCTCCACTTATTCTAGCATGTGGAAAGGAGCTTTTGAGGTAATGGTTGGGATCAGAGCCCAGAAAATAATGGTATCAAATAAAATACAGGAGGTTCTTGTTGTTGTTGTGTGCCTTGAGGTTGTGTCCAACTTAAAGTGACCCTAAAGCAAACCTGTCATGAGGTTTTTTTTTTGCCAAGATTTGGTCACAGAGGGGTTGCCTTTGCCTTCCTCTGAGGCTGAGAGAATAGGACTTGGAAGCAGTGAGTAGTCGAACTCTTGTCTGGAGTCGTAGTCCAGTGCTCAAATGAATATATCGCTGTAGCTCTCGGGGGGCTCTACTAGTCCATTAAAAGAATTATTCCAAGGGTGACTAAAATGACTCTTTTGTTAGGATTAACCATCTGCACAATGCAGTATTAGAAAAAATGGAAGAGACAGGCAACCTGGTCCCTTCCAGATGTTTTTGGACTACTTTTCCATAAGTCCCGAGCCATCATTGTTGGATTCAAAACACCTGGAGGGTACCAGGCTTCCTGCTTGCATTTTATTGTGAAAATATTGCAGGAGCTATTCTCTGCAGTTTGTTTTCAGCCACAAGTTGTGATCTTCCATTTCTGGTTCCCTTTCTGTTTCATCTCCCAGACTCCAGCTGTTCTAGCAGAACAGTTTGTGGATCCATCTGTACATGTTACATATACGAAGGATGATTAGATTTTAAACTGCGCTGTGTTAAGAATGCATAGCATGCAGTTAAACTTTGGGGGGGGAATGGACCCACCCTATGCAAATCGGAGTGGGAGTTAAACTTGTCTTGAACACAGGTTTTCTCCAAGAAGCAAAAACAGTGGTCCCGGGGGTTGGAGGTTGGTGTAATTTTTGTTAGGAGTCATGTAGCAGCTTGACAACTGACATATCCTAGCATGACCTTCTTGGACCAGAAAGCTGTGCCATATGATGCATGCAATATATTTTGCTGTGCAATTCTGTGAGGCAGCATGTAGACTGATGGTGCGTTTAGAATAATCTGTCTCTGTGTGTCTGAAATATGGCTGTGCATAATATTTTTCCTTCTTCTCAGACTTCTGCCGTCCCTTGGAAAGCTTTGGACATATTACAAAATTTGAACCTTCACACACAGCGCGGCTGTTGTTTGCCACATGGGGACATCTGTTATGCTGAAATATTTACGTGCTAAAACTGCCTAAACATATTTATACAATAGCTGGGATCACTCCCAGAACAACTGGCAAATAATAAACCTTCAAAGACAACAACACCCCCTTTTGCTTCCCCCGATTTCCTACATGCTCCAAAATATGTCCTCTTTTCTTTGGTCGTTGGCTCCATAAGTTGTTTTGAATGGTCCATAAATACATTTTAAAATGTTTTCAGCTCACACACTCACATTCCTTCTCCTGTTCTCAAGTGGGAAATGACTTTAACTCCTTGGAAAAAGAAAGGGCCCAATAGATGAAGCCCTTTTTGAGAACATATATTTTTTTAATATCTTTCTCTTTCTTGTAAAACTAGCTCTAATTTTTCCATATTTTTGTTTAGATTGAGAGAACTGTGATTGTCTTATAAAAAATGAAAGTAAAATCCAGATTTCTGCATCCCTTCTGAATGTAAATATTTAAGACTGGAGACATTGGGACCCCATTCTATGGGTGTGGATGTGTGCATTTCTGAACATTGAGGCATTGTGTACCGTACAGCAGCCATATTGCATGATGCAAGTATGAAGAGATGTGTGTCCATGGAACCTCTGTGGTACACTGCAGCTCTCAAAGGTAACCTAGCACACCCTCCTTATTCAGAGAACTACAAGTCCAACATTTCTGGCAACAGCTGCCTGGCCTCTGTTCAAATACCTCCTATCACCTCCCAAGGCAATCTGTTTCATGGGTGGGAAGATTGGTGGGAAGTGTCTCCTAATTCATGGAAGGGTGGTGGTGATGTGTGCCTCTGCAGATGTTGTTGGACTGCAATTCCCATAACCCAGCAGTATCTGGAAGACTAAATATTCCCGATCCCTATTCTAATTAAGTTCCAATCTCCTTCCTTGCAGTTTCCACTAGTATTTCTAATCCTGCCCTTTGGAACAACAGATAACAAGTTGATTCTGCCTATCAGATATTAGAAGACAGGTATCATGTCTTCATTTAATTTTCTCCAAGTTCCTCCTACCCAGTTTTTTCCCCCAAGATTCCCTCATAGTTGTCAAACCTTGTATCATTCTGGTTGCTGTTTTCTTGTTGTGTGGTAGTTTGTCAGCATTGAACTATTTAGTTTATTAGAAGACTTCTGTTGGGTTTGTTGCGTGTCTTCAAGTTGTTTCTGATTTACAGCAACCCTAAGATGAACCTATCATAGGTTTCTGAGGCTGAGAGTGTGTAATGCAGCCAGTGTAGTCCAGTGGGCTTCCATAGCCAACTATTGAACCCTGGTTGGTCCAATAGTTCTAATTAGAAGACTATCTGCCCATTATAGATCTTTTTATTGCAAGAGAACATTTTTCATAGGGATGATAAACCTTGTCTGGGCTAAGACTCTTCCTCTGCTATTGTTATTGTGTGTCTTCAAGTCATTTCCAACCCATGGTGACCTTAAAGCAAACCTATTGCAAGGTTTTTTGGGGATGAGAGAGTGTGACTTGCCCAAGGTCACCCAGTGGGTTTCCATGGCCAAGCAGGGAATTGAAGTCAAGTCTCCAGGGTTGTAGTCGGATGCTCAAACCACTATACTACTCTGGCTCTCACCCTCCATCCCTCCTATAAGCAGGGGGAAAGGTCATTATATGCAGAAGACATCATCTAGATGAATTGGTACCTGCAGCCTTGACAAGGTGGAGTTCAGAGAGGGAGGTTGTAGACCCGAATGGAAACATTTTCTTTTTATGCTGAAATCTGTGTTTCCTTCCTTGGGTTGGATTGGGTCAGAGACAAAAGTGGGCAAACCCGCATTCTCTCTATCACTTGTCCACTGTCCACACACCTAGTGGGTGGCTAAAGAAGAGAAAGATTATTCTTGCAGAGACTTCAACCAGGTTAGGCCAAGCTTCTGCCCCTCCTGCAAAATACTGACCTGGAAATTTGGACCAGAGATATTTTGTGCCTCCTTTGTTTTACTTTTCTTTCTATTTCCTGAGCTGAGCTCTAAAGGGCAAACTAATTAAACCAGAAAAAGTCGTTAAATGTGTAGTTTAATCATATGCCAGTGTGAAGGGGAGCAAGACTGAAGCAACACAGACAAAAGGCACCATTCAACTTATATTAGCATTTCTTCATTTGGATACAAGTGGTTATGGGTTTCTTTAACGAAAGATAGAAAAAAGAAAGAAAAAAGAAAAAGAAACAATAGCTTTTAATGTATGCAGAATATGCCGTGAAGCTGCATTAATTTGCACTAATGATCAAGAGATCCACTGAGATTAACTTCATTTTTGTAAATTACCGGGGAAGTAAATAAACACTATCATCATAATTATTATTGCATTTTTTCCCTCTTGAAAAAGCATACTGTGAAGGTTTTGCTGCAGCAATTGTTACTTATGCTCATGGATCGGGCACCTCTTAAGTAATTAATGATTTATCAGGCCGCTGCTATCGCTAATGCTTATTCGGTGGCAGGTTTGGATGAAATAACAAATATTTGGTGGGGGAGGAAAACTTGTGTAGGAGAGGGAGAGGCCAGTTAGACCCATTTGGACCCAGTGGGTGTGTTTACATGATGTGGCAAGCCATAGAATCATAGAGTTGGAAGAGACCCCAGGAGCCATGCAGTCCAACCCCCTGCTATGCAAGAACCCACATCAAAGCACTCCCAACAGATGGCCATCCAGCCTCTGTTTAAAAATCTCCAAAGAAGGAGACTCCACCATACTCCACGGAGGCAGCACATTCCACTGCTGGACAGCTCTGACTGTCAGGAAGTTCTTCTTGAGGCTTAGGTGGAATCTCCTTTCCTGCAGTTTGAATCTATTGCTCCTTGTCCTAATCTCTGGCGAAGCAGAAAACAAACCCACTCCCTCCTCGACATGACATCCCTTCAAATATTTAAACATGGCTACCATGTCCCCTCTTAACTTTCTCTTCTGCAGACTAAACATCCCCAGCTCCCTAAGCTGCTCCTCATAGGGCTTCGTGGCTTCCAGACCCTTCACCATGTTGGTCGCCCTCCTCTGGACCAAAATCCGTGGGAACCCTGGCTTGTCATGAGTGACCAATATGTTCCACATTACTGTCACTTCTGATAGTACTAGAACTGATTAACAAACCATAGAGCTTTGCTCCACTGTTGCTTTATTGCAGGGCTGGGAATTGTGTGGCCTTCCAGATGTTGCAGTGAAATTGCCCTCAGTTTTCATCATTGAGTAGGCTTGCTCCATGGCCAGGGCAGTGGCAGTTGGGATGGAGGGAGGGCCTTTTGTTTGCTTTGCGTCTAAACATGATGGAGCTGTGCTGCCTCTTCTTCTCTCCGAGGCCAGGGTGGTGGCAGTTGGGATGGAAGGAGAGCCTTTCATCTGCTTCTGGGCATAGGCATGATAGAGCCGTGCCTGCCTCTTCTTCTCTCTCTCCAAGACTAGGGCAATGTCAGTCGATTCACACTGAAATGCAGATTCCATTAACCTTTATGTCTCTCCTTTTGAAGCAGACAGTTACAAGTCCCTGAAACTATGTTCAGATCTGGCTTGGAGAAACATGACTGGTTTCTCTAATAGGATGTCAAATTTTAGGCACATGGTGGGGGACAAGGAAGAGGAACTTCAAATGTATTGTTGAAGCATTCAAATGCTGCTGCAGCAGCAGTTCCATATCACCCTTTGGAAATCCAGGTTAAACAGCGTTCATTGCCCAAGCTGACTTTTGCTTGTTCAGGTGAGAAAGGGGCCCAAAGCAAGGAATTGCAATTACCGCTCTGTGACCTGGATTAGTCAGGTCCCACATGATCAGGGCAGAATGTCTTGGCTGGGCATTCACTGAGAGAATCTCTTGCTTATTTCCATATGCTGGATAGCAAGAAGGTTTGTTGTGGGAAGGGCAATCAGAAAATTATACAAAAAAGGCACATTCGCAGAGTAGATTGTCATTGAACGAACAGTCTCAGAAGCACTGTTGTGGCGTCAGGGAAGGTGCTTCTTTGCAGAATATGACCACTGTGGGGGCTTCTCTCTTTCCCTTCCTCAATATGTGGCTGCAGATAGAAGGGCACATGAGTTCAGCCACCTAGAATAATAGGACACGCTCTTCCTGTGCCATGCATGCAACTCTGATCTGAGGCATATCCTTAATACTCCATCCCTCATCAGCAACATCATAGGATCATAGAGTTGGAAGAGACCACAACGGCCATCCAAACCCATTCTGCCATGCAGGAACACAGAATCAAAGCAAATGGCCATCCAGCCTTTAAAAACCCTCCAAAGAAGGAGACCCCATCCAGGCAGCTTATTCCACTGTCAAGTGGCTTTTACTGTCAGGAAGTTCTTCTGGTTGTTTAGGGGAAATCTCTTTTCCTGTAGCTTGAATCCATTGCTCCGTGTCCTAGTTTCTGGAGCAGCAGAAAACAAGCTTGCTTCTTCTTCAACATGACATCTCTCCAAATATTTAAACATGGCTATCATGTCACCTTGTAACCTTCTTTTTGTCAGGCTAAACATACTTAGCTCTCTAAGCCACTCCACAAAGAGCATGGTTTCCAGACCCTTCCCTATTTTGGTCACCCTCCTCTGGACACATTCCAGCTAGACAATATCCTTCTTGAATTGTGGTGCACACCCCTTTGTCCATGTCCTGGGGATTGTAAATGTCTGTCTGAAAGGACAGAAGAACCAGCAAGGTGTAATGGTTTGAGCATTGGTCTGTGATCCTGGAGAGCAGGGTTTGATTCCCCTGCCCTTGGGCACATCACACACTCTCAGCCTCCAGAAGACCCTGGGATAGGGTCATTAATGGATTGTTTACACTGTGGAAAAAAAATGCATTTTCAACAACTCTAGGGCACAGTAGAGCCTGGAGAGCAACAATGTTGTGTGATAAAATTGAGGCAAAAATGTGTCGCTATGACAGTATAACACCATGGTATGATGGGACTCTAGGAACACATCTTTTAGATAGGTTTCACATCATTCCCCCCACTGTTTACAATAAAATAAAATGAAAATGCCCATTTTTCAAAACCAGAAGTGGACTTGAAGCTATTTCCATTGTGTATGCATGGAGGGCGGGGTTGTCAGTCAGTGTGACCCCCTGGAGGACCCTAGAAGCAGAAGACCGGCTGACAGACCTGTCTCAGTTGCCCTCTCCTCATCTATACTAACCACCCTTTTAAAAATCATTGTTAAAGCCCTGAGCCTGATACGGGAAAGCAGTGCACCGAGCTGCAACAAACAAACTGCTTAAATGAGGAAAAAAAAATCTGTTTTAACTAGAGACTAACTAAGATTATATGGGTGATTTTTTTAAAGAGAAATAGTGCAGGTAAGTGATATTCTTCTAAAACCGTATTGGCAGGTTGTCCCCTGAGAATAAGTATTGAAACATCTATTGTTAACACTCCCTGTGAGTTGCAACAGTCCTTGTTCTTCATTGAGAGCTTTTTGATATGCCTAAGGAGAAGAAAGCTTTGATTGGTGTCCGGATCGTTAATGCAACAAGATAGGAAGTCTCCAAGTGCAGAAGCGAGGTCCCCTCCCCGTCAGCACACAGTTTTCCTTGTTTTTTTTCCCCTGATGCCAGCCTGTTTTCGGTCTCTAACTTAAGATCATTCAAGTGAGCACTTAGCAGAACTCAGCAGTGCATATTTTAGTCAAGTAGAATATCTCCTTGGCAGGCCTCTTCTTTTCTGTCTCTGCCCTTCCTTCTCTTCTCAAAAGTACTGAATGAAATTCGGTCTTTAAGATGAAACTACAAGAAAGCGAGAGATTTCCTCTCCGTGGTTATTTTTTATGCATGGGAGGTCGCGGGCTTTGAAGTTAAAGAGTTCCCACAGCAACTGTAGCTTTGCCCTCTTGTGCATATCCTGTATCTTCGTAGGGCTTGTACCTCCTGTTAAATGTATGTCCTTTGTGTATATGGTTGGTATCGTACCTAATAGAGACATACATAATATGCATTTTGCAAAAGAAGCTGACTTATTTTTAAAACAAAGAGCCTTGAGGAAACACAGTGTTTTACTTGCAGGATTTGCAAATCTATTGCCACGTCCAGCTTTAAAAGTGAAACAGACCTAGGTCCCATTCACAGTACACAATTATAGTACTGTTGTTTTACCTTAATTTCCGTGATTCCATCCGGTGGAAACCTGGGATTTGTAGTGTAGGGACAGGCGTTTAAAATTCTCAGCCAGATAGCTCTAGTGCCTCACCAAACTACAAAGCCCAGGATTCCCTAGAAGACAGCCCACAGCAGTTAAATGGAATAATAGTGCTATAATTGTGTCTTGTAAATGGACCCCTGGGGCTTGGATAATATTTCATTCAAAGCTGGTAGGAAGTAGTGTGGGGCAGTGGGTATGTGGGTGGGCAAACCTGAACTGCCAAAATTTCATTCCCTGCTCCTTCGTATCCTGCCATGTCAGAACTGTTTCCATGTGATAGTAGAGTACAGCTAGTGCCTAGCATGAATGATAAGGCAAAAGGATGTCACGTAGGGTGATTTTGCAGTGCAGTGCAATTCATGGTTCTGAACAGAATCATGTGAAAACAGGGCTATGTAATGCATTAATTATTAATTAGTTATTAATCAATATTGCACCTTCCCCCCCAAAAAGGGTAGAACTGGTAACAAATTAAAATCACAACACAACACAACAACAAAATTAAAACCACTTGGACTTTGTGACAAACCTTAAAATTAACTAACAAAATAAAAGATAGCACCACCTGTTACAGAGCCTTTCTGAGCAGCTTCTCAATTGCCCATTAGCCAGCTATATGCCTGCTTGCTGCTGCTGCTGCTGCTGTTGGTGGTGGTGGTGGTGTGTGCCCTCAAGTCGTTTCCACTTTATGGTGCCCCTGTGGCGAACCTATCACGAGGTTTTCTAGGGCCGAGAACGTGCAATGCATCCAAGGTCACCCAGTGGTTTTCCATGGCCGAGCAGGGAATCGAACTCTGGTCCCCAGGGTTTTCATCCAATGCTCAAACCACTTTATCCCATGCTGGCTCTTAGGCAGTACTTTTTGTTTCCCGTTTGTTGCAGTTGTAATTCCCACAACCAATACGTCATTATCAGATTTTCTGCAAGTGGGTGGCTTTTTCTTGTCCAAAACAGGGTGGAAATGCATCCAGTTGCTCCATGCTTCTGTATTTTTTTTAAACTTTGCATCAGGCTATAGTGAAGAGAAGGAGCTGCCTCCTTGTTTCTCCTTTCAGAACAGATGCGTCTGAAAAGAGGCTTAAAAGTGGCATGAATGTCATGGAGCTGATGATGAATGGCCGTCCCTGGCATGGAGAGGGGTGGTGTCTCTGGCACTCACCTGCCCCCTATTTATCATCATTAATGACCTGTGAAGAAGAGTGAGCAAGGCATTATATTTCTGAAGGGTATAATTCAAGCAGGTGCCATCAAGAGAGGAAGATACCAACATCCAGTAAAATTTCTTTACCCACGGTTTTGGAGGTGAGGACCAGAGTATCATTTTTTAAAAAAAATCATATTAATTATAGAGCAAGAATGAAAAGCTTTGATAACTGAAGGCTCGCAGGCTTTAGCAAAACAGGCCTTAAATTATTCTTTTATGGAAAGATATTATGTGTGGGTTTGGAGATCAACTTTCTCAATGTTAGTCTGGGGTACTAAGGTAGTGGAAAACCTTTATCTACTAGTGAGGCCATTTCCACACTACACTGTTATAGTGCTATTATTCCACTTTCAACATCCTGTGGAATTCTGGGGTTTGTGGTTTACTGAGGCCAAAGAGCTCTCTGGCTGAGAATTATAAATGCCCCTCTCTAAAGTGCAAATCCCATGATCCCATAGGAGGTTGACAGCGAGATAATAGCACTATAACAGTGTAGTGGGGAAATGGCCTGAGTTGCAGATGTGACTTTTTGGGTCTTGGATAGGTAAATCCTGGTAAGAGCCAGTGTGGTTGTAATGGCTTGAGCATTGGACTGCAATCCAGGAGACCACAGCTTGTTTCCCTGCTTTACCATGGAAACCCACTGGGTGACCTTGGGCACATACTCTCAGCCCCAGACAACTCCATGATAGGTTCACCTTAGGGTCACTGCAAGTTGGACATGACTTGAGGGTGCACAACAACAAGTTATGGGTACTGTTTTCATACAATTATTGATTTATCTATCAGAGTCTATTACCCTCAAACCTGGCTATCCAGATCTTATTGGATCTCAGCTCCTGGAAACTCCAGCTAGAATTCTATTTCTCAGGGATTCTTACAGTTGTAGTCCAAAAACATCTGGAAACCCAAGACTGGGGATAAGCAGAAGGATGGACCTGTGGGAATATACCTTGCAAAGTTTAAATCGTGAATGAGTAAAGCCCATTAGCAGGGCAGGAAATATGATCCAGTTGCAATGGTGGTTTGCAATGTTTGTTCTTCTTCCTGGGAAGGTCACTCAACATGTCTTAATTTTTCGAACACTGCATCGCACCAATGCTCTGGGGTTTAATTCTATTCTGGTTTAACCCTTGGTCATGCTGGTTGCTGGACTGTCCAGCTATTGCCCAAAGAGCTATCCAGTATCTCCTCATATAGGCTTCTTCCCTAGTTGGTCCACCATAGAGTGATACGACTCCCCACTGGAAAGTCCCCAATAAAGCTTTTGGAATAGTTGGAAGCTACTAGGCTACCACCCATTGCCTGTGGCTAAGTACAATAAACAAAATCTCAGCCCTTGTTTGCTGCCTTGCAGAGTGGGCAACGAGAGGCTTTCTTGTCCTGGATCAGGATTGGTCACAGGTGATCTAACAGATGCCATTGGAGTGCAGCTCCATCGTCCTTCCCCTTAGCTTGGCTGACTAGAGGTGACGACAGGTGCCTGAGAAAGTATGGCCCACATTTCTTGTGGTGGTCCTTTATGGCAATTATCTTCAAGAAGGACTTAGTCTGAACTCTTCTGGCAGTGTCTGAGTTCTCTACAAAGAGGGACTTGTATTCTAGGGGTTCCTTTGAGGGCCAAGTTGGGGGCCACATGCTTTCAAGGTGTTCGTAGGTGGTTCTTCCCGGCTGGTACGTTTGTGGCTTGGAGGTGCCATGCTATGTGTCAAAGAGAGAGAGAGAGCGAAAGAGAGAGAGGCTATTATACAAGACAATATGCATGTTCACAGCTCAGAGGATTAAAGTCCTGTATTCTTATCACTGCAGAACAGAGTAATATAAATCCAGTCTTAGAATACTAAATCCCCCCAAGACGTAGCCATTGTTCAGGAGTGTGGGGAGGAAAAAGCCCCGAGACAGAAATAATCAGTTTTGGAGTGACACATTGTCAAATAATATATTTCTTGTATTATCCCCCTTCCCCTTTCAGTTTTTGGGTGGACAGTTTTACATGAGAAAACAGATTAAAAGAAGCCCCTCCTGAATGCACAAAAGTTTGGCTTTAGTGCAAGATCTTTCTTTGTCTATGTGATTGCGTGTGTGTGTGAGTCTGTTTCCTTTTTAGACTGCAGACTGTTAGTGTTGGGATCCCTAATGGAAGATGAAGAGTGGAAAAATGAACTGCCGTTAGATACGGAGGAAAAGAAATACAGAAATCAATAAGGACACAGGGCCTAATTAAAGTACTGCTCTTCCACAGAGTTTGTCGCATGTATCCTAATAAAGATGGGCAAACTCGATTCTTCTTGATTTCAGAAGTCACTTCGGTCCTTATGAGCTTTTCTTGAAAGAGTTCATATGAAGGGATTGCCTGATTTCCCAAGAGTTCTGCTCAGACTGTATTATTGGCTCGGTGTCTTAAGATTTGCTTTCATTCTTATGTAGTAGTTGAAAAGTACTTCAGCTTCTCAGTTGGTTTCAGCCACCCCCTCGAGTCCAGAAACTTGCTGCATATTCTGAAAGAGAAAGGAAAACTATGTTTCCGGAAATATTCTGTGTCGATCTGTTGTTGATGCTCTTGTGTGCCTTCAAGTTGTTTCCAGCTTATGGTGACCTAAGGTGAGCGTATTATGGGGTTTTCTGGGCTGAGAGTATGTGAGGCACCCAAAGTCACCAAGTGGGTTTCCATGGCCAAGCAGGGAATCGAACCCAGGTCTCTATGATCATAATTCAATTATACCAATAGGGCCAGTTAGGGCCCCAAAGGAGAGAACAGATGAGGATGATTTGGGTGGTGCTGTTGGAGAAGCTGAGAGCTTCTAAAATGAGGAATAATTTTGTAGGTTGTCCCTCACCACAAGGACCCCCAGAATAATACGTTCAAAGAGAAAATGATAAAGAATAGAAAAAGCAACAGAAAGAAAGAGGAGGAAACTGGGCAAGGTAGGAAGCTGCTGTTGAAACAAACAAAAAACCAGATTTACAGTCAGGTAGATCAAGGAATGTGACTGAAATATTTGTTTTCCGATTGTATCTTGACTGTGAACACATTTGTTCTTTAGTTGCCAAATACGCACATTTTATATATATTTTGTCATAACATAGTACCTTTCTGCACCTTTTGGTGTGATTGTAGTTTGGAAACTGTGTTGCAAAAGCCAGAAAACTGCAAGATTGAAAGAGTAACTTTGTTTGCATTAGTTCAGGAAATTTAAATAAGGTCACTTTTTTCCAAACGTAGATCAGATGAAATCCTCCAACGCCCTAATTCTTGCAGTGAAGAAAAGCTAAGAGAAAGCTCAGGTTTCCTGGTATTATAGATAAACCAACTATATCTGGTAATATTTTTTTTCAGCTGCTTTCTCAATTAAACAATCATGCTATTCAATGATAATGGCAAATGGAAGATAGTAAAACTGGTGCAACGTAGCTTAAGTCACGGTATGCAACTCATAGCGGCCATGGATATAGTACCAATTTCTTTCTTTCTTTCTTTCTTTCAAGTACCTTAGGCATGGCAAACATTCACAGAACTTGCTTGAGGGAGTATCTCTCTTTGCTGTGCTGGTTCTACGTAGCTACGATTGCAATGGCCAGTTTATTTATTTATTGGAAGAATTTTTTTACCTTGTTCTTCAACAAAAAAAAAAAAGCTTCCAAAGTGTCTTTAAAACACAGAATCACTGCCCTCAAGGCTTATAGTCTAAAAGACAAAAGGAATGTGTTTTGGAGACAAGAGGAGAAAAAAAAAAGCATGATTAGGTGGCTGAATTTGGTTGTCCAAGACAGTGGGGAGATGCTTATATTTGGCATTAATTGTACTGTTCAGTCTATTCTGAATATGGGCTGGTGCATTCTTTGCAGACCTGTACCTGTTCTCCATTCCTTTTTCCTTTTTTTAAATAATTTATACTTTTGCTTTCTGATCAAACAAGTACCACTTTCCTTGATCCGTGTGCAATCATTTTCCATGTTTTCCTTCCCTCTGGAAGGTTGCAGCATTTATGTCTTATGCAGATAGAAACATTTATTAAGTGCTTAACACAGTGTTTTGATAATCCCCGTGTATGAAGCTGTTCTTTGCTTGTAGCAAGCAGCAAATTTCCCATCTTTTCCCTCAGGTGTGGCAGGCATTTAAATCCCCACTACTACTGTGATTTTGTTTTTCTTGCTGCTGTTCTATCCTGAAATGCCAGGCTGTTTGGCTGCTGTCCTCCAAACAATGACTAAATAGCTATTGTTTGTGTATCTGTTTGCCTAACCAGAATTGACTAGTGTTTGCTGTCTCATTTGCCAGTGGTAGTTCTGTTTGCAAGATTTCATGGTAAACCATGATGTGGCTTGTAAAAATCTGGTTTGCTGTGGTGTGCAAATGTGGGTCTGCTAACAAGGTGGTTTGTAAGCTATCATAAATAGCTGTCCGAATCCATTGTTTTTTTGTTGACTTAGGAAATTTGTTTAAATTATGGTTTATTCAGATGATCACACGTGCTTGGTGCTTGTCTTGATTCCCGGTCTATCATCCTGAAGTTGAAGCTGACTAAAGGGGTGGGAGAGAAACAAATAAGACATGGGAAAGACTCATAGTTTGGCTCTCTTTCTGTGTGCTTTGTGGCTTGAGCTGCAAAAGCATGGATAACAGAAAGCGTGGCTTGAATACACTGCGGTGTCCAAGTAACCATCCAACAGTGCTGGGAGTACAAAGCTTAAATACTGCTTTTACTGGATGAGTTTCTATGCACCTTAAAATTGCTACGTATGCCATACTATGCAATTATGTAGGAGAGCCAGTGGTTAAACTCCTGGCAGAGACACAAGATGTGCGAATTCAAATCTGCTCTTAGATCATGGTACTCGATCTGTACCAACTGGTTTTTCTCTCAGGCTAGCCTAATTTGGGACAAAATAGCCTCTGTCCATTTATGCTACCCCATAGGAGGGTCATAAATGTGATAACGCACTTTACAGGGAAGGATTTAAATCCCTCTGTCGTGACTCATCTCCAGCTCTTTGTAAAATTTTCTACGTTGTCCAATCATGGCAAGTGTGTTCTAATTTTCTATGGAGTTCAACAATTTTAGTGTAGTAAACACACTAAAGGTGAAAATTTCCATCTGATCTTGGAAGCTAAACAGGGTCAGCCCTGTTTGTTTTTTTTAATTATCATTTTTACACAAGACATAAATTCTTTAAAACGGTTTTTCGATCTGTATTTACACATGTAGATTTACTGTAGTTTCTTTATCTTCCAGCATTTCCACCTAAAATCTTAGTATTTTCTTAGATATTGTCATTTATTAACATACTTCTACAATTGTCATCAAAACCCTGTTTTGATGGGAGACTGCCAATGAATCCGCGGTGCTGCAGGCTATATTTCAGAGGAAAGAACTGGCAAAACCACCCGTGAATATTCCTTGCTTAAGAAAACCCAATGAAATTCATGGGGGCACCCTATGTCAACAGATGACCTTAAGGCACACACACACTCAGACACAGGTACTCTAAAGGCACCAGATCCTCTCTGATCTTGGAAGCTAAGCAGGGTCAACCCTGGTTAGTACTCAGATGGGAGCCTGCCAATGAATCCCCGGTGCTGTAGGCTATATTTCAAAGGAAGGAACTGGCAAAACCAACTCTGACTATTCCTTGGCTAGGAAAACCTTATGAAATTCATGAGGTCACCCTAAGTCAACAGGAAACTTCAAAGTGCGCACACACACGCACACACATAACTACACTCAATTTCAATTGAGCCTTAGCATATTAAACACTGCAGGTATTTGCAACACCTTTTCTGCACCTTTCCTGCCTTTCCTTTTATACTGAAGTCTCTCTGTTTCCCTTGATTTAGGGTGGCTTGATTGCTCTGCTGTTGCTGCTGTTGGTGTTCACGGTAGCCCTGTACGCTCAGCGCCGCTGGTACAAGCAACGCCGGATCCCACAGAAGAGCGCCAGCACGGAGGCCACCCACGAGATCCATTACATCCCGTCGGTGCTGCTGGGCTCTCAAGGGCGGGAGAGCTTCCGGAACTCGCGCTTACAGGGTCACACCTCCGTCATCGGCATGCCTATCCGGGAGACCCCCATCCTGGATGACTACGATTACGAGGAGGAAGAAAACCCTCTGCGCCCTGAACAAATCTACCAGGAGGATGAGTTCGGTGCTCGACCATTGGACAGCTTGGGTAGGAGCAGGGAGAAGCCCGACTATGAAAAGAAAGGTTTGTGGCCGTTTTTAATTTTCTCCAACCCTTGCCCTTTGCTAGAGGCAACCATCGTTGGAATGTGCTTGGGGGAAGATTAAGAAGTGATGGATGAGCAGGGAGGTCCCTGTGTTGGGTGTTCGATCTTCTCTCCCCAAGGGCTTCTGTGCTCTTTGAGATGAGCTTTGGGTTTTCAGGAGCAGTTCTCTGGCAAGCTGAAACTGGTCAGAGACACTGTACTGGATGTTGGTGACAGGTGGAGTGGAGCATCAGTCAATTCCCCTGATATATATATTTTTAAATATTTTAAAAATAATCTAAGCAGAGTCAGCTTTGGTTAGTACTTTGGTGGAAGACCACCAATGAATACTAGGTGCTATAAGCTATATTTCAGAGGGAGAAGCTGGCAAAACCACCTCTGAATATTCCCTGTCAAAGATAACCCTGTGAAATGTATAGGTTTGCCATACGTTGGCACCTGAAGGCACATACACACATATTGCTGTTAAATCTACAGTTTCCATTTGGCTCACGATGACGGTTACTCAGGTCCTATGATGTATATAGCCTTCAGAGAGCCAGTGTGTTGTGGTGGTTTGAGCACTGGAGTATGAACCTGGAGTCCGGGCTTCGATTCCCCACTTGGCCATGGAAACCCACAGGGTGACCTTGGGCATGTCACACACTCTCAGCCCCAGAAAACCCTGTGAAAGGTTTGCCTTAGGTTCACCGCAAGTCAGAAATGACTTGAAGTTGCACAAAGCGTATGACCTTTATCGTGCCTATTACCTTTTGAGAGAGGTTGTTATTGTTCCCATTTCAAGGAAAAAAGAACTGAGGCAAAGAGTGATTCGTTAATTAATTACCAGGGGCCTTTCCACACTGCACTGTTGTAGTGCTATTATTCCACTTTCAACCTCCTGTGGAATTCGGGG
The DNA here is from genome assembly GCA_030412105.1 of Cyclura pinguis. NCBI lineage: Eukaryota > Metazoa > Chordata > Lepidosauria > Squamata > Iguanidae > Cyclura > Cyclura pinguis. Next base: position 4,509,390 of record CM059613.1, read on the forward strand.
ATTTGTAGTTTACTGAGGCCAAAGAACTCTCTGGCTGTGAATTCTAAAGGCCCCTCCCTAAACTCCAAAACTCTAAGGTTCCATGGGATGTTGAAAGTGGAATAATAGCACTATAACAATGTAGCATGGAAAGGCCCTAAGACAAGCCTCTGTGCGAGGGGTCCTAAATCAAAGACTTCCACCAGCTCACTGTTCAGCCTCTCTGGTCTCCTCATTTAGAGTACTAGTGATTTGTTTCATTTAAAATTGTCGAGCATGAGCACAGTAATGTGTTTAATCACTTTGCAAATTAAATGTGTGGTGCAAGTTACAAAACTAAGCAATAGTATAATTACTTTAAAAAAAAAACCCACCCAACAGCACCTTGTTATTTTAGCTAAAGCTTATTTTCCTAAAATAAGATGATCTTTGAGCCTCCAGTGAGTGCACAACTCAAAGGGAGCTTTGTTTTCAGTAGGATTGGACTGTGGAGAGGACAGGTAATCATGAGGAGCTGAGTGATTCTGTAGAAAGTGTTCCCACTCCCCGCCGTTCTCCCTCCTTCACCCCCTTCCAGTCCCACCTCCTCTCCTTTTACCTGTTCAGGCAAACCACCCACACATCCATGGGGAAACCAGCCTCCGAACAGTGGCAGCAAATGAATTAAAACACCCTGCAGCTTTAAATTTATTTATTTTTAGTGGTAGAAAAGATAATGGCTTTTGCATTAAAGGGAAAAAAAATAGCAAAACCATATAGAGTGAATTAAATCTTTGCAAAGAATCTGATCCTCTCACTTGGGTCCCTTTCAGTACTGCTTCGGTTCATTTTTTGGCTGTGTACTTCTCAGCGTGGACGGGGAACAAAATAGGCCTGCACGTGTCTCTTTCTCAGCAACGCACATTTTAGAGGTAACCCTCTGACTTCTTGATCCTCATGCAGTTCTGCAATTTCCATCTCTGGCACTAAGGCTTTTAAAAGGAAATTATCCTTGCCCTTAGTCGTGTTCCATCCTTAAGGAAAAAGACCCCCTTGGATTAAGCTGCATGGCTGTCTGCACAAGCATCCATTGCTTCTGGAAAGGGTACAAGCGAGGTGTGAAATCCCCGTTTCTTCCTTTGCAACTGACAGTAAGAGCCATAACAGTTTCTAGCTCTAAAAGCATGGATGTTCCATTTAGCGTTCATGTTTGACAGATGTTGATAGACTTCTGTCTGCATTTGTCCAGCCTGCTTTTAAGGTCACGTCAGTTAGTGACCATGTTGTAGAACTGAATTCCGTATAGACTTGTTCATAACAGTTGAAACAGTCTTTTCTTTTCTCTGTCTCAAGTTCTGCTATTCTGAAAGAGGAATATCTACATCTGTATGGGTGTGTCTAGAGAGCCAGAGTGGTGTAGTAATTTGGACTATGATGCTGGGGACCAGAGTTTGACTTCCTGCTTGGCCGAGGAAACCCACTGGGTGACCTTGGGTGTGTCACACTCTCTCGGCCCCAGAAACCCCCATAATAGGGTTGCTTTAGAGTCACAGTGAATCGGAAATGACTTGAAGGAACAAAACATCAAACAGGTATATCTCAGTTTACAATGTTCTGCATACAGAAACTCATGTTTTTTTAACAAAGTCTTTTTATGCTTGCCCAGCACTGCTTTTTCTTCTTATCCTCTGTCTAGATGCAAGTTTTGAGCAGCATCAGCACTGGGAGGACGTTAAAGTTTCATGTGCATTTTAAATAGCATGCCCCTGTTTATGCATTCTCAGTAAGGGATTTTGGAGGCAGCCGTTGTTTACCTTGGCTGTTGTAGACAGACACACATACCACGGTCCGATTGGTTAGAGCAGAATGCCATCTGGTACTATTATTATTATTACCGTATATATCAAATTGATATTGTAAAGATAATTTTTGGACACCCTGAGTCTTCCTCTCCTTCTTTGTTTCCAGTTTCATTTTCAAAATAACAGTTATAAAGGATATTTTAGTGTATTCTTTTTTCAGAGTGCTTTACCAGATGTTTCTTTTCTCTGCTGCTTTGCTATTCCTATACTTTTTGGTATTCCTCTAGCCAGTCAGCTAGACCCGAGTCAATTAAAAAAAAAAGAGCTATGCAGTATCTTATCTCATCAGATTTTCTCGCCTCACCCTCCTTCTCTTAACATGAAGTGAGTACACTCTGGCAGGAAACCACAATCAACTCGTATTGTTTGGAGAGCAGAAGCTTGCGAACTAGAGCTAACCCAGGCTGGCTTGACCTGTTGCTCTCCTTATTTTTTTGTGTCGGTGCACGAGTCTGCTATATGTGCTGTGTTTAGAGAGAAGCCCTGCACAAGTGTTGGAAATCTGTGTTTTTCTTCCCTGCGTCAGACAGCAAATGCTTTCCCCCAGAGTGTTTTGGCTAATGCACATTTGATTGCCTGCATTTTTAGTCTTGTCTCTAGAAAACAGAAACACCCATCTCCGCTTATTGAAATGTCATTAGAAAGCGTTTAATATTGTTAACCTGAAACGTAGCAATAAAATGCCACTGAATAAACAAAAACAAAGGGAGCATTAATTTTTAACTAGTGAGTGACTAGATGTTGGCAGGGAGCAATTTTACACCGCCTCCCCTGCTGAAATAGAAACCGTCTCCATTCAAAGCATTGGCTTTAACCTTTAAAGGTTCCACCACAGATGGAGCCCCAGGCGTGCGGAAGGACCTCCTTCTCTCCCATGTTTACTACAGTGCATCAGCGTAGTGGGGGAGATTGTGCCCTAGCGATCCATGCGCTAACGTGTCTGGTTGCCTCTCCTGCTCTTTAATGTTGGTGGCCAATTCCAAGACTCTTGCTGTCCCTTCTTTGGGTTCTTTCCCATTAAGCCAGACTTGGAATGGAAAGCCCTTCACATGAAGGAGAGCTTCAAACAGAAGACTGTTTTGGTTAAAGCAGGGTACATGGCCATCTGGAGCAGGATAAAGAGTTGAAGGGATGTCACTTGTATGAGATCCGCCATGGTATAGTGGTTTGTGCATTGAACTGTGTCTTTGGAGACCAGGGTTCAGTTTCCTGCTTGGCCCTGGAGACCTAGTGGGTGACTTTGGGTGCATCACATACTCTCAGCCCCAGAGAACCCCATGATAGGTTAGTCTTGGGCCGCCATAAGCTGGGAACGACTTGAAGGCACACAACAAAAACAATGTCGTATGGAAGATGGGACAAGCTTGTTTTCTGCTGCCCCAGGGACTAGGACATGGAGCAATGGCTTCAAATTTCAGGAAAAGAGATTCCACCTAAACATTAGAACTTCCTGATGTATTTCAGCAGTGGAAATACGCTGCCTGGGAGTGTGATGTAGACTCCTTCTTTGGAGGTTTCTAAACAGAGGCTGGGTGGCCATCTGTTGGGAATGCTTTGATGGTATATTCCTGCATGGCAGAATGGGGTTGGACTCAGTGGCCCTTGTGGTCTCTTCTAGCTCTGTGATTCTATGAAATAAAATTAAGCAGAAACCGAGAAGTAGTAAGCTATATTACAGTGGTGGACCATTTCTCCTGACTGAAATGTGTTCTCTGACCTCCAGTAAACACTCTTGAATGCTACTTATATTTATCCCTTCTCCATCAACACTGAAAAATATAAGGAATTTTTAATGCTGCCTCAAGAGAAAATGATGTGTCTTCTCTGTGCTTTACTATTCGGTAAGGTGTGCATTGGATTAAAAGAATTAATGAGCTTATCTGTACCGTTCAAAAACTAATGGTGTGTGTTTGTAGGAAAATATTAGTTTGGGCATCTCTCTTAAATACAGGAGATCTCTCTTTTAAGGTAGCCTTTGTAACCAAGTCAAAACTTTGGTTGCAGTGACTGTATCCATGATTTTCAGCACCATCATTTGCATGTTGAGTTGGAGATAAATTCCATTGTCTCTAATGGGATTTGCTACCAGGTCAGCGTGCTCAGAACTGCAGTGCTTATCATCCCATGTTGTCTTCTTAGGGCAATCCTTTATGCCTTTCTGTCTGCATCCAAAGCTGCTTGGATGGAGGAGGACTGGTGGAACTCCTTTTAGTGGCTGACAGCTTCATCCTTCTTCTCTAGCTTGGATCTAGAAAGAGGACTGGGGTGTGGATTTTCTATGTGAAGCTCAACAGAACAGTAGGGATGAGCTAGACAGAAAAGGAAAGTTCCTCCTCTTTCTCCTTGGTAGAGATGTGAACTTGAGAAACTTATTTTTTTTGTCTGTTATAACTCCCAGAAAAGCAGCAGGTGGATTCCAGTAATTATAGGTGATGTTTTGTTTTTTTTAAAGTAACTTTCTAAAGCTCTGACTTCTGCTAGATGAATGCTTATATCTCAACTCAGATCATCTTCCGTAAGTTGGTTTCTTCCTGCTGTGGAAGCCCTCCAAGCTGTGGTCATTGCTATAAGCTATAGCCAGAAACCCTGTAAGTCTGGAAGAGATACTTGTGCATCTTCCTAAAGAGTTGGACTACAATACCCATCAGCCCTTTTCACTGGCCATGTCAACTGCAGGACTCTGGGAGTTATAATCCAAAAGCTGACATATCCAAGATCTAAGAGAGAAGATACTGTAGAAATCTGGGGAGCAGGAGCAGAGACCCTTGCTCAGTCAATGATACTCTGTTTGTGTGGAAGTTGACAAAACTGATTCTCCAGAAATTGAGAGATGGTTGTGCTAGAATTGCTTTATTTTCCTTCCTGCCTCCCTTCTTAGTTTCTTTTGTGTAAATTATTTAGGTTTTATATAAATCTGGAAAAGCAGAAAATGACTGAGTTTTCAATACAGTTCAGAGCCAGAACAGTAAACAAGATTTAACGCAGAATATTATTCTGCTAAGATTTCGGGAATTGGCAATAAAGCATATTTACATTCTTCTAGCAATTTTCCCCTCGTCGCGTAGAAGACTTTTAAAATGGGAAAGGCTGAGACGCCGATGGTTGCAATGCACCAAATTTGTTTCTCCCCCTACTCCTGCACAAAGGTTGACAGAGGGGAAGAGGCTGTGTGGGAACGGGTGAAATACACTTGCGTCGTTCTGTTGACACGGTAGGCAGAATTGTGTTTGGGCGACAGCTATGTTCATCCCTTGGTGGGATGAGATGTCATCTCTACTCTCCAGACAGTTATTTGGGACCCTCGGGGGAAATCTCACAGTACAGTAGCACAATCTGAAACCTTTTGGGGGGCGGGTTTGTCAGCAAACTACAAACGGCTTCACCAACTGAGCTGTCACTAAAACCCCTGTAAGGTGTCACTTGCTAACATTAATTGCCACGGACGGTGAGTCGAACTGATTTCTCCCATCCTGTCTTTCCCCCGTCACCTGTTCTCCCTTCTTTCTTTGAACCCGTTGTGGAAATAATTCATTTTGAGATGAGGGAGCTTTGAGTGACTACTGGAACTGGGGAGGTGGAGAAGAAGTGGAGGAACAGACAGGAGACAGCATGGTGCTGAAGGGATTTCTTGGACGATGCACCACATCTAGAAAGTTGTAACCGTTTCCCTGTTATGAGGAAGCAACACACTTCTTGGATCAGTTCCAGTTTTTCTTGCTGTTCTGCTGGACTGGATTGGGAAGGCAGTGAATTGGTGTGGATGCTGTCTTAAGGCCGCTTCTGCACTACACAATTATTGTACTGTAATGCCACCTTAACTATCATGGCTGCCTCCTGTGGAATCCTGGGGATTGTAGTCTCAGGAGGTGCTGGAGCTCTCTGGCTGAAAGTGCTAAATGTCCCTCCCTAAACTGCAAAATCCATGGTTCCATAGTACAGATCCATGGCAGTTAAAGTGGAATCACAGTGCAATAGTTATGTAGTGCGGAAAGGCTCTGAAATGACTCCAGTGCCTTGGAACAGTGTCTTTTTGTAGACTAACTCAAGATGGATTAGCTGGTGGTGGCACCACTGTCCTCTTATTTAAATATCTTGTGAGAAGAGGAAAGATGGGCATGTAGGTGTGTAACTATATACATATGTATACACAATATGCAAGAATGGGATTAACCATTCTTTCCACTTCCCAAGGCATTAGGGAGGCTGTAGTCATTTTTGCTGGAAGAACCATGGCTCTTCAGTATATATTTAATGGAAACTCATCAAATTCCACAGTGAAGGATATGTAGCTGTCATCTCAGTGGAACTGAGTGAATGAACCCAACCTTCACCCTTCCTGCAAAACAGAGATGGAGCCCACAATGTCCTTTCTACATTCACAAAGGTTCAGGATGATGAACAGCACAAATAAATTGCCTTTCATGTATATTGTACATGCACAAGCATATATCTGAAAAGGAATGAAACCTGTTCATTCAAACAGGGAGATCTATCTACATTTTTGATACAGACAACTTGATAAACCAAAAGTAATATTTAGTTTTAATTGCACATTTTCAGAAGGCTATTATTCAAAATTTCAGTGCTTTTAGACTCCTGGCCTCAAGCAGGCTATAGCAACCAAGGTTTCTGGCTCGACTTGCTTAGTGAAATAAATTTGCAGTTCACAAACTGGGTGTGAGAAAGCAATGAGTTAACAAGATCCAGATGCGCTATAGATGGAGTCCCCCGGTTGGTGCTGTGCCCTCGTCCTAAACCAGCACAAATAATCCAGATATAAATAAATGTGTTGCTTAATGTCGTCGGATGACAAGCGTGTCACGGCGAGAAAGTTAATGGAATTCCGTACTCTGACCTGATACCAGGCTGTGGAACAGCTAGATAAGAAGCGAGGCAAAGACCGGATGCTATTTTATCCCTCTCGCAAACCCCTTTCTCGCACAGCAGTCATAACCTGGACACATCACATTGTTCTGTTAGCAATACTGCTGCCAGGCAGGGGGTGAGGGTATGGGTGGCTGCTGAAGGGAGAGAGAGATGGGCAGATTAAAAAGTTCTAAAAAATAAACTGACTAAAAGTTCTGATCAGAAGAAGGAGTGACCTGCTGACCTTGCACAGAACTCAGACAAAAAGTCATGCGGAGACGGAAATGAAACAAGAGCCGTCTTGAACCAGAGGGACTCAGAAAGGATTAAAACAGCACATTGAGCTTTGTTAGCAATAGTGGTGCAATAATACATGTGTCTAAAGCCTGGTTTTTTGATTTGCTTTTGTACTCTGGCACCCAACTGCCCTTTCAAAGTCTGGTAAGGCAAATGGGAAAAGTTGGCTCAGAAATGAACTGCAGTGTTCTTCTACTCACATCGAGGACCTAGATTAATAATCCTCTTAATGGTTTCTCTGTAAACATCTAGCTACAGGAGAATCATTGCATCCACATGGGTTCTTTTCTCTGGAACAGACATTCATTTGCTAAGTCTTCATAGGGGCGTCAAATAAGACTGTTGCCAGACCGTGGTATTGCAGTTTTTTCCATATAGTTTCTTCATCCCAAACCCAAAATTGATAATTGTGTTGTGCCTTCAAGTTATTTCTGACTTATGGTGACCCTAAGGTGAACATATCATAGGGTTTTCTGGGGCTGTGTGATGCATCCAAGGTCACCCAGTGGATTTCCGTGGCCAAATGGGGAATTGAACCCTGGTCTCCATGTTTGTAGTCCAATGCTCAAACCACTACATCACATTAAAATTCTGTGGCCATGTGTACATTTCCACTGTGGACTGGCAAAGTCCTGTTGTGGCGTTTTAGGGTAAAGTCTAGCCAAGATGTCGTTTAATGGACCCCTTCACTAGTAATTTCATGATATAAGTCTCGCGTGATAATCTCTTAGTAGCCTGGGATACCTGGATTTAAAGGGATGGTTAATTCATAAACCAGAAGGCTTCTTCTCTGCTGCTTTTACGAGTTGCCCAGGACACAGTCTGCAGTCTTGCTGAGATGACATTAGGCTGTCTGCAACCTTGCTGAGATGAGATTTGGTGTCTGATTAATGTCCGGATGGGAGAATGCCAAGGGATCTGGTATATGTTGCTTTTGAGTTCCATCATGGAAGAAGGCTAGGATAGAAAAGCAATTCAGTGCACTCCTCCTGCCTTTTCTGTTATATCGCTGTGCAAAGGGAACAACAAGCAAACCAACTAGACAAAATATCTCTTTATCATACTTCCTTCTATTTAATATAAAACCACGATGATTCTTTCTTAAATGAGCTGTTTCTATCCAGGATGACTGCAGTTGTCCCTGTCTGGTTGAGAGCTATGCCATCCTTTCTAATTATTTCTCAGTTTTCATTTTCCCTGGAAATCCCTTTGGGGAAGAGTTGGCTGTTTCTAGAAATGTTAAAGAGTGGACATCCTTGTGTTTGATATCAGACTGTCCTTTCCCCCTATCAGTGGAGTCCCCCTTAATGTGATTCTCTTTGTCCCAAACTCTCTCCTATCTCTGTGACCTGACATCTTATTTTTCTTCCTATACCTCCTTTTCTCTGTTCACCCCGCCCTCTAACCAACCTTCATTTTCCGAGAGGAGCAGAACTGAGTGTTTTCTTATCTTTGCTGTGATGCTGGCATGGAGCTCCTTCCCACTGGGGGTTGACTCAAGTTGTCACTCCTGTTTAATGTCTTTATCTCTGCCTTTTCCTCCCCTCAGTCAAACCCATTAAGTCTAAGAATTCTTGTATCTTTTAAAAAAATAGTTGCAATGCAACAGGTGGTAGTCAGCAGCAAGCATCCCATACCCTCTTAATGTTTTTTTTCCCCGTTTTCTTTTTAGCTTGATACAGATCTTCATAACCCAGTACAAAGTGATTAGCAATGTTAACTCTGAGGCCATATAGAAATATTAGTAAAAGCCTATTTCTACCATGTGGGGAGATGCAATTTATGGAAATGTCACTTTTATGGCTGAACAATGGTTTGATTTATTGTTATTCTACCTTTACCATATGTACATTTGGGAGAAATTTTTGTAGCTTGTGAACTAGTTGATGACCCTGCCAAAGTGATCTCTTCCAATATTTTTTCAATGACACTGACTGGTAAACTCTGGATTCAGCTTATGTCCGGGGAGACAGAGACTTTAAGGTGCTAATGTTTCTGTCTCGATGTTTGATCAATGTATAAAGAACCAAAAATACACCCAAAGAAAAGTAAACACTGTGGGATAAATGTTATTCCTGGATTCAGATTGCTGTGGCAAACTCTCATGAGTATATCAACACATGTAAAATACCAGCATTGTTGTGTATTTTCTAGTCTTTCTCTTCTAGAAACCAAATGGAAGAGAAGTATCCTCTTAATGTTTGGAAGAGCTGTGGCATACTGTGCCAAGTGGTGATGGGTGGTAGAAGACTATATTGGAAATGTGTCCTCTAGTGGCAGCCTATCTTGTGAGGCTGCAAAGGTGAGAAGGGGACAGATCTTGGCTCTTCTGGGATGTTAAATGCCCTCTGCTCTCAGCACCAGTCTCCTTGTGGCAGCCATGCCTTTAGACTGCAGAGCAGAGGGTGAGAAAAGGAGCAAAACTCTTCTGTTGTCTCTTCTGAGAGGTCCGTTGCCACGGGCTCTCCTCAGCATCACCTAGCTGCACTTGGCTCCGTCAGGTGATTCGAACTGGTTTCCCTGCAGCTGGTTGTTAGAATGACTGTAATTAAAAGCTAGAGCCGGCGTTGGTTTAGTGGTTTGAGCATTGGACTACAACCCTGGAGACCAGGATTCTATTCACTGCTCCACCATGGAACCCCACTGGGTGACCTTGGGTCTGTCACACACTCTGAGCCCGAGAAAACTTAGTGATAGGCTTGCCTTAGGTCACCATAAGTCAGAAATGACTTGAAGGTACACAACAACAACTACTACAACAGCAACTGACGTGGGTAGTTTTTAGCCATGACGCCAACTGCAAAGGTAGCATTAAACAAAACAATGAAGTGGAGAAATGTTTTTTGTAAAATCTGTATTTAAGATCCAGGTGTTGTGATTGTTACCATCATCTTAAGTTCCCTGTCCTCATCTCCATTTGATAAATGTATACAAAAGGAAAGTTCTCTTCAGACACACGAAGGTTACAGGTGCATTTTCCATTGGTGTTGTTCTTGCTGCTATTGTTGTTGATTTTAAGTCATTTCCAATTTTTACATAGGTCACATTCTCACTCTCCCCACCCACAGAAGTCCCCATCTGTTTTTAAACAATGGTGGGTATGAATTCATTTGAATTTCCCCCAGTGTTAGCACTGAAAGCAGATGGCTTGATTTTTTACAGCAGTTCATCATATTTAGCAGAGAACAGTTAATCATATGCTCCTTATCTGTTTTCTTATAAACAAAACAAGGATTTCATATAACTTGGTCACAAGGCTTCTGGTGGGTAGGCCTCCATGCAGTAGCCTCTAGAGATTGTGTCTGCATTATTTATGACCGCCACAAATTCCCCCGGCAGGGCCTATCTGGAGTCTTAAAACTGCATGAACACCATCCCACAGTGCGCATCTCTCACTCCCTCTTGGGGCAAGCCATTAAGATGTCAACTTCCTGCTAAGTCAAGCCACAGTTTGCTGTAAACAAAGCATGAAGGTCAAAATACATCACATTGAAATTGTGGAATGCTCTACTTTAAGGTGAAGTGATGGCCACCAAGTTGCACCAAGCTTTCAGAGGGAACAGGGCCAGTCCATGGAGAACAAAACTCCCGGTAGCTACTGGTCGTTTCCTCCAGAATCGGAGACAGGAGGCTTTGAAAACCGGTTATGGGGGGCTGTGAGCAAAAGAATGCTATTGTGCTCATGTGCTCTTTGTGTACGTCCATCAGGCAGTAGGTTGGCCACTGCGAATGAAGGTTCTGTTTAATCTTTGTATATTCTTAAGCAGGCCTCAAGATGTCTCAAGCAAAAGAACCAAAGGATGAAGAGGGAGAAACTAGGATTCATTCATTTATTTTATTGAAGAGTCAGTTGTGAAGTATTTTAAATAAATCACTCCAGGCACAATGACCAGAGGACAAAGGTAGATAGCACTAACAGTCTAACACTGGGAAATATTCTAACCACGGGGTTGCAAAAAAATCTCCCAGCAATAGGGGAGTGTTCTGATTGAAGCTGTTTTATAACATTTAAGACCATCAGTCCAGCTAGTTCAGTATTACACTTCCCAGTTAGGCTACTGCAATGCCTTGTACGTAGGGCTGCCCCTGAAGATGACTTGGAAACCGCAGCTAGTGCAAAATGCCCACAACTAGACTACTGACCGGAAGATCATATAAATACCATGTGACACTAGTTTTAACAAAATCACACTGGCTGCTCCTAAACCTAATTCAAGGTGCTGAGAAGGACATTTTAAGCTTGGGTTCTCAATACTTGGAGGAACACATCTCCGTATATGGGCTTGTTTGGGATTTAATGTCTGTTAGAAGGGCTCTCTTCTGAGTCCCATCAGTCAGGGCTGTATGCGGTGGAAGGACCCTGGACGTGGGGAGCATCTCTGTTAGTCACTCCAGTTATGATAGCCTCCCCTTGGAGGCCTGATTGGAAATCTTTTGGGGCCTAATTGATTGTACCAAAACTTCCACATTTACAGTTGGCCCTCTGTATCTAGGGATTCTGCACCCACAGATTCAACCAATATATTTAAAAAAAAAAATCCAGAAAGCAAAGCTTGATTTTGTTGTGTGCTGACCACTATGCTGAGGTGTTTTGCTGTAGCCTCCCTCCAGTTTGCACTTGAGTTGTCTGCCATTTATATATGAGGGACGCCATTTGAAGATGCCATTGTATATAATGGGACTTGAGCATCCACAGATTTTGGTATTCATGGGGATGGGTGTCCTGGAACCAAACTGAGGTTGGACATGGATCTGGGATGAGCTCCGAAACTGAGTAGGAAGTGAGGCAGCAACGCAGAATGCAAAGTATGCAATACGATAAAATCTGATTTCAGTTTGTTTTAATATATATAACCATTTTAATCTGTCTTTTTTAATTGTTAAATATATTTAATATGTCAGCCATTTAAATCATTTCAATATTTATGCCATTTAAATATGTCAGACTGGTTTTTATTGTATGCCACCCTGAGATCACTGGCAGGATAGAAACATTTTAATAAATAAGTGGACGTAGAGTTAGCTGCATAAAAAAACCTGACCTTCTGTTTCAGTTGTGGTCCCAAACATATTTCTTGGCTGCAACCTCCCCTCATGTTCAGAGAGCGTGGTCAATAGGGAAGGATTTCTGTAGCTTCTGGGGCTAGAAGGTTGAGAACCACTGGTCTAGTGTGACTTGTAGCATCTCTCCAGGGCTCAGGATCGGGGTCTTACTCAGCCCAGCCAGGAGGTACTTGGTATTGAACCCTAGGAACTCTTGCATACAAGCTGCACACTCTACTGAGCTGCGGTTGTTTCCCACGTGGGCTCATTTTGCAAGTGTGAAGGGAGGCCTTGCTGTCTATAAATTCTTATTTTGTGTGTGCATGGAGAGAGATAGGAAGATTGTCAGGCAGTGACTGAAAGAAGAGAGAGATTTTTTTCTGCTGGGAGGGCATAACTTGCTCGATGCAGCCGTGTTGATTTTTCACTGACTGAAAGAAAATCTTTGCCTTTCTAGTTACATAAAATCTGACCTAATAAACACATTTATTGCCCCTCCGCCTCTGAATCCCATTTCCTCTGGAGCAGCATACGGCGTTTGATCAACCTGTTTTGAGAAATTGATTGTTTTATGCCTGACTTCGGGTGGCCCTGATGGGAACAGCCTATCAGTGGCTGCGGGTTGCAAGGGGTCTTCTCAAGTCCAGTAGACAAAAAACAACAACCAACAACCACAAAATGGAAAGTGGGCTGCATTTGTCATAAAGGAAAAACATAAAATAAAATGAAAACTGAAGCTAAGAGCAGCACATCTAAATCTAAAGGCGTGGGAAGAGCAGGAGTTGAGCCTGTGGGCTATTCAAGTTGCAGGGTTGCTTTGGCTCCCATCATCCAACAAGACCCATTAATCACAAGAGTGTTGCAGGGGAGAGCGAGTGAGGAGGGGCATGAATTGTGAAACTGCCATCATCTTGAGTAGCCTGAAGCAGCGGTCAGGCAATCGCTTTTGGGAATGGGTGTATGTTAGAGACAGAGAGAGAGCAAACAGTGTCTGTACTGCAGTGTCTGTACATCTTCCCTGTCTTTCAGTTTGCATCCTGAGATAAACAGCAGAAGATAGTTTGCAATAAATACTTAATCCTTTGTATGGGACATATGCTATATGTACCATGTTTTAAATCAAGGGGTAGAGCCAGCATGGTGTAGTCGTTTGAACACTGGGCTATACAGACCAGGGTTCAATTGCCTGCTTGGCCATGGAAACCCACTGGGTGATCTCAGGAACATCACAAACTCTCAGCCCCAGAAAACCCTATGATGGGTTAATCTTAGGGTTGTCGTAAGTCGGACAAGACTTGAAGGCACCTAACAACAGCAGCAGCGGCAACAACAACAAAATATCCATCCCCTGTGCCGCACAAATGCATGCCACTGTGGTCATTTTTAGAATCACAGAATCATAGAGTTAGAAGAGACCATCACAGGGGTCATCCAGTTGAACCCCCTGCCATGACACATCAAAGCTCTCCCAGCAGATGACCATCCAGCCTCTGCTTAAAAACCTCCAAAGAAGGAGACTCCACCACACTCCAAGGCAGCACATTCCACTGCTGGACAGCTCTGACTGTCAGGAAGTTCTTCCTGAGGTTCAGGTGGAATCTCTTTTCCTGCAGCTTGAATCTGTTGCTCCTTGTCCTAGTTTCTGGAGCAATGGAAAACAAGCCTGTTCCTTCCTCCTTCGATATGACATCCCTTCAAATATTTAAGCATGGCTATCATGTCCCCTCTCAACCTTCTCTTCTGCAGACTAAACATCCCCAGTTCCCTAAGCTACTCCTCATAGGGCTTCATGGCTTCCGGACCCTTCACCATGTTGGTTGCCCTTTTCTGGACACGCTCCAGCTTATCAATATCCTTCTTGAAATGAGGCACCCAGAAATGGACACTGTATTCCGGATGAGGTCTGACCAAAGCAGAACAGAGTGGTACTATTATTTTCCTTGATCTAGACACCTACATTTCTTCATGGTGCTAGTCCTTTCCGTCGTCATGCTAAGTCTGAAAGTGTTGGTGCTAAAATGTTGATGCTCTGATACCAAACATGTGACCTCATTATTTGGGGGAGGGGGAGACAGTGCTTTTTTGGGGGGGAGATAGTCAATTCAAGCTGCGGAGGTGGTTCTACTATTAGGTATCATTACAGATGTGTATGCTCCAGTATATTTGATTGTCTTGACATATTCCAAGTATACATACGTAGAAAGAGTTTTGTGTCACTGCAAAGACTAACAAATTTATACTGAAGTGAGTTTTCAGGGACTGGAGCTTGCAACAGTGACACTAGAATTGCGTGCTTTTGCTGTGAGGAAGAGATGGGAATGGTGAATCTGGGGTGACAGCTCTAAGTACCGGCGTCTAGCTGCTGACTCAGCTCCAGGTTCACTGGGGTGGAAATAAAAAGGAGACTCTGAGCATAAGGTGCAAAGCGCAAAGAGAAACTACATCTTGATTTGATCAGGCACAGAGTGGAGTTTAACTGGAACAAAGCAGCAGTTACGGATTTAATATACTGAAAGAAAACTCCACTGTTATTAAAAATTGGCAGGGGTCCATTTCGTGACCCAGAAACCGATGTTCAATATATTGTCAATATCTGCAGAGCTTTGCAAGGTAGTAAAGGCAATCTTTCTCATATAGATTAATCAGATGAAAAACCCTCGAGGTGGGACTGGGAAACTTTGCTGCAATGAAGGCTGCAGTTTTAATTATGTGTGAACTTCATATTTTCTGTGTTTCCAACCACCATATGGGAAGATGCATAGAAATACTCTGATTTAAAATTTGATAGATTTTACTTCTGTGACCTGGTGAAAGGTGCAAACATGGGGAAGAACTGTATAGGTACCCATGATGGTGGTAGTGGTAGGTATTTGTGGCAGAGGTGTATCTAGGGTGGGGTGAGTAGGGTACGTGCCCTGGGCGCCAGTGTCATGGGGGTCACAAAAAAGCCATTCCGGAAGATTTAGTGGCAGAGGAGGAGGACAATGTGGTAGCGTTCCTGGAGGTAGGGGTACCACATCCACGCTTGCCCTCGGTGCCATCTATGCTAGATACACCTCTGATTTGGGGTTAAAATGTCCAGTGTAACAGTATTTATGAGAGTCAGTGTGGTGTTGCCATAGGTCAGCAATGAGTTGAAGTCACACAGCAAAAGTAACAACAACAACAACAACATTATTTATACTGCTCCCTTCTGTTCCGCTACCATCCCAATCCTTGCCAAGACATCAACATCACCTTTCCTCACTGTGGATGTGTACGAGTATACATACTGCTCTGCATCTTAAGAAATTCTAAGCAGTGTACAAATATTTTAAATGAAATATTTTAAATCTCAGGCAACTCTAATTAGTCACTGGTGTTATATTGAGGGAAAGCTTGTTTAAATAAAAATGTCTTTAGCAGATGCAGATGCAAACAAAGCAACTTTAGTGCATGCCTAGGATCTGTTGGAAGGAAATTCCATGGAGAGGAAGTTAATTACATTAAAAGCTCTGCTCCCAAGTGGTCTTTAAAAGAGACCTCCAGTCTCCCGCAGAATCACTAGGGGTGCCTTTTCTGATGGCCTTCAGTGACAGGGCAGGCTCATAGGAGACAAAGTGGAGTCTCAAGTGTTGTGGTCTCAAATTCTTTAGGGTTTTACACACTCAGTGGCAAAATATTAACTCTCTCCTCATAGCTAATAGTCAGCTTTCCTCAGCAGAGGTGTTACATGTTGACTGGGGGGGCTGGCCGCTTCTGACACATTCCACATGATCTGTGATATCCGGAATAATATGTAGACAGTCCCACAATGCAACACATAACACTAATCCAATCTCGAGATAACTAGTGCTGCAAGACCATGAACAAGGTCTCCCTGTCTGAGAGAGAGCATACTTAGATACCAACCAGCTGAAGCTGGTAAAATGCACTCTGAGCTTCCGGGACCACAAAGGTGAACCCAAGAATAGCACCATCTCAACTTCTTCTTCTTTCAAGAGGTCCAGACAATGGTTAATGTGATGTCCATAATGGGGATGAGAAACATTCACCTCCTGGCTTCACCAAAGTACATGATTGCCTCCACAGCCTTGAGACCACTGCAGCGGCCTCTGTGTTCCTCAGCAGACAACTTGCAGGTCCCGATCCAGCTGGTTTGGAAATCCTTCAGACTTTCAATGTATTGAAGAATCCACTGGCTTGATAGGAGGAGCCCCTCCTGTCAAGCATGACGCTTCAGGGCTCGCAATCTAGTGAGCTGTTGCTAGATTGTGTCCTCCGTTACTCTGACTGGAAACGGGAACTACACAAACCTTCTCTTCCAGAGGGAATGCAACTCCATTCAGTACAGGCAGTAAACCTGTCTCCCCGAGTTCAAAATCACTCATGCACAGAACCTCCATCTTGCTACGTTCAGTTTCAGTTTGATATTACATCTGCCCATCTCTCCATCCTTCCTTCAACTGAGGAGGAATCCGTAGTGCAAACTTACTCATTCACAGATTGCACAATGGAGTTCATTCCTTACTGTCTCTTTCTCTCTCTGCTAGAAGTTTGTTGGTGATATCTGGTCCACCTCTGAAGAACTGTAAGAAGGTTGAGGCAACAACTCAACAATAAACCATTCACTAGACTAACTGCAGTAACCTCTCAGGCCGTTTATATGGATGGCTGTATTTTCCCATTTTATTTGTCTAAGGCACTGTTGGAAGATGATAGGTGGGCTTGTGGAAATGTTGCTGTGATGAATTGCCTTGATGGTTTGAGCTTCTCATTTAGCTGGGCAAGAGCCATAAACACACAAAAGCTTCACCAGGGAGTGAAACAGGCCACCAGGAACAATTTTATTCACCTAAATTTTCCAGCCTGTGTTGTTCATAGTTTTGTCCATAACTATGAATGTTTGATAATGGTTCTGAATTATTTACAGGCTGGCTTCCAGGTAGTTCGTGGGCTGGTGTGGAACATAAATTTGCCTGGAGGTGTTCTTTGTTTGCTGAAAGAACAGGCATTGTTTATCAGTCTAGAAGAACTCAGTGGAATCCCTCATCTCTCTCTACCTTTCCAAATGATGAGTTTCAGCCTCTTCTTTGTGTCCTATAGTACCTTTCACTAACCCAGTGCCCTCCAGATGTTTTGGGCTACAGATCCCAAGATGCCTGACGGCTTGCCCTGTTGCCTAGGGAAGATAGGAGGTGAAAGCCAAAACATTGGATGGGTTGGAGAAGTCTGCTTTACAGTGATATTTGTCGTGTTTTGAAACTATTTTAGCCTGCGTTTGCAGAGACTTTGGGTGAGTGGCCTTCTCTTTTTTCCAGGCTGGGAGGACTGCTGAGCCCAAATGAAGTTAGGAGTGCTTGGTCACTTACATATAGGAGTCTTTTCCTCTTAAGCTTAATTGAAAGGAAACTACTAGTGTCTTAATCATTTTTCAAGATAGTGCTTCTTAAGCTATCTGATGTGATGGAATAACAGGGTTTTTCCCCCCAATGTGCCAGTGACATGTATCTCCTTTCTGAGTTCTGGTGAAACTGAACGGGCATCAGGGTGCTGGAGATGTCACGGATATCTCTCCTCCAAGTGACACTGGAAACAAATCACTTTCTTTCCACCTTGGTGGCATTTAGATGTGCAATGAGGGGAACCTAGTTAGAATTCTGATTGCCTCCAGTTTCTGAAGAGCTCCAAAATGGTAGGTTCTTCAGATATGCATTATGCACTATACGAGATGATGCTTCAAGACATAAATCATATCTTGAATCCCCAGAGCAGCAGAATCCTCCAGAAACCTCACCATGCTCATTGTATGCTTGTTGCTACCTTGAGATTAGAATGTAATGCCGTACTCAGCCTTCCTCAGAGATCTCTGGCATGCTGATTCTGGACAAGCCTGGCCTTCTTCACCCTACCAAATGATGAGAAGAAACTGCCATGGGACCTCCCTTTTGCTCTACTGCTTCCCTGAATTATGGTGTCTCTTCAGATGTAACGCACCCTGGCTGGAGGCACCTCCCTCTCCTCAACCCAAAGCAATTAAGCATGCATAACTGCAGATGGGTCATGGTGAAAGTCTTGTCATAGAGTGCGTGATGGGAAAGGAAGCCACTAGTCTGGCGAGGCAGAGTGCCTTAGCCTGGTTACCTAGGCAACAGAGGAGGCATCCTCTCTCTCTCTCTTCACCTGAGGTACAAGCAGACGTTATAGATTAATAACTGGAGCCAGAAGCTGAATCCATGATGCAAAGCAGGAGTCAGGACCTAGGATGAATCTCGTATTGGCAGGAGATAGAACCAAGGGTTCAAGGTAGGGACTGGAGCTGTGCCACGCATGTGCTTCTCTACCCTGGAAGATGCCAGACGTCTGTCCCGTGGCGCAGAGCAGACGCTGAGAGCAGCAGGCATGCTAGGAATGGAACAGAGCAGAAATCGGAACTCATGGAATGCATGAAAGTGTGGAGCAGGAATAAGTACTGGGAAGCACGTAATGTGAATCAGCAGGAAAGGAGGAGGCTAGGCTCCATGTGTTTCTAGACGGACAAAATTTTATTCTAGGCTTTTTAAAAAAAGAATAAAATTTGGTGCATTTCTAAGCACATGGAGCCTAGCCTCCTTCTTTCCTGCTGATACACATGAAGGCATGCCAGGAACCAAAAGCTTAGTCCCACATGAAGCCTTTTAAATCTCTTTTCGTGCAAGATGGCCCTGTAGCCAGCTCTGGTGGGTAGAGCAGGGCGTTAGTGTACTGTCTCGTAATAAGTTCTTAACACATAACTGGTTATTTAACACATAGTTCTGTGGCTCATCATATAGCACGGTGATACACAGACCTGGAGGTTCTGAGCACAACCTTTGTTTCATTCTCTTGCCAGTCTGTGACAGCAGAATCCACAGCAGTGAGACCGGTGATGAGGAACTTCTCCACAGTCTGCCTTGTGAGAAGGGCAGATTTATTTCTCTGGCTCCCTCCCCATCAGATTTGACTGGACCTTAGTCTGTTTGCCAATTGGATTATTTGCTGACTTCCGTGCAAGGAGCGCCCGAGGAAATGGCAGGCCCTCTTTTTGGAGTTTATTCTGCTCTCACTTCTGGGTTTATCCTCCTCCTCCTGCAGGGTTTATTCTTCTGAGGTGTGTGAGTGCAGTTAAACTGCATTACCTTAATTGCCACTGCGAGGGGAAAGGAGAAGAGGTGGCTGGAGTGGCAATGTCCTGAAAGTGCTTGAGTGAAAAACAAGGCACAGTCACTCACGAGCTGGAATGGAACTGTGGCCATAACTGCAAATGGTGCTGTTAATACAATGTGTATTTCATACCTTTTTCATTTAAAGAGAAGCACTCTGCAGTTACCAGTTCCAAATGAAATTAATATGCTGTGGCATTTGCCATTGAACGGTTAGTTTGCACACATGAGTGGAGGCAATTAGCTGGGAAATGATTGAGTACCGTGACTGGGGAGAGGATGAGGACTGGGTTAGTCTTTGGGAAAGAAAAGGTGATGGAGTTGCTCTTTGAAATGGACAGCCACTCCCATTTGATAGAAATTACTGCTTGCAACTGAAGGAGGGGTGTGTACTTAAACTTCTGGAAACAGCATGGTAGCAAGACTGGCTTCTCCGTAGTAAAACATCCAGTGAACGACAGCTGACATTTTACACCCCTGGGAGACAGGGGGGGCATTTCTGCACTGCACTGTTATAGTGCTATTATTCCACTTTCAACCTCCTGTGGAATTCTGGGGTTTGTAGTTTCCTGAGACCAAAGAGGACCAAATGCCCCTCCCTAAACTGCAAACCCCAGGATTCCATTGGACGCTGAAAGTGGAATAATAGCACTATAACAGTGTAGTGCGTAAATGGCCAAGGTGAGAACATGCAAGAAGGGAAAAAAGGAAAGGAAGTGTGCATTTGACAATCTGGATAACTGCTAAGCAAGGATAGTTGGAGCCTTCCATGTCAATGGTGTAGTAAATGCTTTCATGCTTTTAAGATTGCTATCCAGGGTGCTCAGTCCTGTCAACAAAATAAGTTCAACACCTTAAATAGTTTTTCTAATGCCTGGAAGAAGACACAAAGCAGAATCACCACTCCACTGACATGGAAACTTCTAGCCACCTCTGCTTCCAATCATGTATTCCTCCTGCTCTGAAATTACAGAGCTGATTAAGCCAGAAAGGTTCGACAATGAAGCATTCACCCAGGTAGCAATGTCCAGGTATATCCTGTACATTTTCAGTTGAATCCAAGAGAACTTGGCTTTGGTTAAAACAACAACTGCAGAATATAAAAATTTGTGTGCTCTTTAACACTGTGGATTATTTAACTGATAGCTAATAATTTAATTATGGAGAAACATTTATGCTGAAAATCCAAAATAAATTAGTTAGAGCCTTATCCACACTACACTGTTACAGCACTATTATTCCACTTTAATTGTCATAACATTCAAGACCTCTTTGGCTGGGAATACTAAATGCCCCTTCCTAAACTACAGATCCCAGGATTCCATACTATGTTGCCATGACGATTAAAGTGGAATAATAGCATTATAACAGTGTAGCATGATATGACCTTTAAGTTCCTTTTCTGGATATGGTGCACCCAGCCCTTCTCCCATTTGTACGTATGTTTAATTTGAATAAAGGGAGTTTGCCGGTTGTTTAGCCTCAGTTGCTATTTGTTTAAGCCAGTGACTGATTTGAGTCCCCACATTTTATTGCATTGGATGATATTTTGCTGGTATATAATTGTGTTTGCCTGGTTTTAACTATTATTACGGCTATCAAATAAGTAAATAGTGCTTTCCTCTATTCAAAGAAAGAATGGCTACAAAGTGTTTTAAAGGAGTAGCAAGTTTTTTTTTTCCTTGCGTGCTCACATTGGGTAGAATGTGTGCCTTCCAGGTGTTAACAGATGTTAGCTACCTCAAACTCTAACTAGCATTACCAGTGATGTGGGATGATGGGACTACCAATCTGACATCTGAACACATGAAGAGCCACTGGTTTCCCATCTTAGTTTTAAACAAACTTGCTTTTTGGATTGTCCGTGGAAGATATTTCTTGTTCATCAATTTGGGTATGCCTCTGAGCCCCTTTTATGCCAAAAACTGGTGTATTCCTGTGTTTCTGTCTCTGTGTTAAATGATCAGAACTTTATAAAAAAAACCTGAGGGCACACACACATTTGTTAAATCATTTTTTAAATCATTAAATCATTGCATCGAGGTTTTTCTTCTGCCTAGTGTTAGATAAGGACCGGTGCTGGCACGGTGCCTGGAACAGCAAAAGGATAAGCATTCGGAGGAGGGAGGCCTCTCATGAATATATGAAGGAGAAAAAGTGTATCATTGACAAAAGCATCACTCTGCCCTTATCTCCTTCCCCCTCCTCCAAGGAATTTACAGTTATGTGTATATAACTGTATTGCATATAGATATGCAAAGCATACGTTTCTATTATGAAAGGCAATAGCTGGTCTGATCATGGTTAGCTGAAAATATAAGAGATCGTTTGAA
This sequence comes from Cyclura pinguis, assembly GCA_030412105.1. Taxonomy (NCBI): domain Eukaryota; kingdom Metazoa; phylum Chordata; class Lepidosauria; order Squamata; family Iguanidae; genus Cyclura; species Cyclura pinguis. The sequence goes on from CM059613.1 coordinate 4,530,909, forward strand.
GGAGGAGTTATGGAATCTGTAATGCTGCCAAAGATATTTTATTTGCATAGAGTTCTTTCCCCGTCCCTTTTTTTCTCTGAGCTGGGCGAAGCGAGATGCTGGTTTTAAATCGGTCTGCTGGATCAGTCTGAAAGCCGGGGAAGAAAAAGGAAGACAGTCCCCAGAGAGAACATTATCCTGCCTTGTTTATAATCCAATCCAATTGGCTTATCTAAGAACTGACTGGAGACCAAAATCGCTTCCCAAAGCTATCAGTATCTAGCAGGTTGCTACGATACACAATCAAGTTTGGTTATTTTTATTATTGCTTTGCTGCCTGATGTGCGTCTAACAGTATTACAGCATTGACTTAGAAATCAACCTGTTTTCCCAAACACTGCATGTTTTTTTCTTTTTCCAAAAGAACTTGCATTGAATCCAATGGATTTTGTGTCATTATCACAAGATCATCCACATAAGCCTTCAAGTTATATTCTTCTTTTTAAAACCTTCAATTCTCAAATTCTGTCATCTTGTCTGGTATCTCTCAATAAAGTCCCCAGCACCAAAATAAACAGCAAAGGTGAGAGAGGACAACCTTGTCTAGCTCCCTTTTGTATCTCAGTCGATGTTGTTGCCTTGCGGTTTCCCAGAATCCGGGATTTTTGGATCAAATATGTTGTTGTTGTGTATTCAGGTCTTTCTCAGACTTATAGCAACCCTAAGGCAAAACCTATCACATGGTTTTCTGAGGCTGAGAATGTGTGATACATCAAGATCATCATCCGTGGCCAAGTGAGGAATCGAGCTCTGATCTTCAGAGTTGTCGTCCATCTCTCAAGGAACATGTTGGCTTTCGTATTGTCCTTGCTGCCCAAATAATATTTTCACCAAAGTCCATTCCAATACTTGAAATAAGTAATTCCAAGAAACATTATCAAATGCTTTCTCTTCATCTGAAAAAAAAATGAGCCTTATCATCACTATGATATTCCAAATATTCAATGACATTGAGAATAGTTCTTTCATTACTGGTTAGTTAGAAGTGGCAATATTTCTGTGTGCTTTGCATCAAAGTGACCAAGTGTGCTGCTGAGTGGTGGGTTTACCAGGGCCAACTAATGGGATTTTTGTCAAATGTTTGATCTCTACCACTTAAGTTTGTGCTGGTGGAGGTGGCAAGCACTTCTTGGCCTTCGAGATGTTTCAGACTGTTTTCCTTTATCGTTACACTATGCGGGTTGGGATTTATGATTTCTTTTATCATTATGCTAGGCTGGTTGGAATTTGTGGGAATAGTCTTCCAAAATGCGTGGAGAGTCAGAGGTTCCCCACATCTGGTTTACCTTTCTGGGAGCAAGGTTTCCTTCAGATGGTTGTGTCTGGAGGATGTTTTTTTCTGGTTGGGTTTCCCCAACTCCTCAAAAACTTAAGGAGAGTGATAGCTCTGGACATCCATTGCTGTCCATATCTGAATAGACTGAGAGCTTGTTGATGCTCACAGTCCTAAATATTTTTAATCTGGCCATGGAGGGAGGAGAACAGCAACCAGGGACACGCCTCTTGTTTTCACACAGGGTAGTTGCTGCCGCTTCCAACTTCCAACACCCGTGGCTCTTTTTCTGCAATGCTTACCTGAGCTGAGCTAAGTAGGCAAAGGGACAAAGACAGTGAGGAGCCCAGGACCCTCCACATTATAGGAATGCCCCCAAAAGATCACCTGTGTGCTTGTGCAACAGTAAGGGATGACATTTTACCTTCTGACAGCTGAGACACAATAAGTGAGGAAGCAGCAGATGAAGAAATCTCTGCTTTTTCATTGCCTGAATTATCATTTTGCAGCATCTGTTCCAAAAACCTGCCTAGATCATTTCCATCCAGCTGGCCGTTACAAACACAGGACTTTATTTCTTCCTTTCTCCATCCCTATCCCTTATTACAAATTTAGATTACAAATTGGAGAGCAGGAACTGCCATGCTACTTACCTTGTAACCCTTGCTGAGAGCCTTTTTGGCTAAACAGTGGGGTACAAATGCTGTCTGTCCAGCTATTTGTCTGCAAACAAGCAAGCAAACAAGTGCTGGCAGTATCCAGCAGCACCTTTGACCATCTGTATTTGGTATGCAGACTCCATCTGGGCCTTGTGAAAGTTCCTTTTATGCTCCTGTAACCCCTGGGATTGACTGTTGTAAGGCAATTTATGTGGGGCTGCCCTCCAAGATGATGCTGAGACTACAGCTGCTGCATACTGTAGCTGTTGGCCTCTGGGTGAATATTGGAAGGCGATAATATATTCACCCACTTCTGCTGTGATCTGTGCCTGTGAGCTTTCTGGCCTAATTCAGACTGCTGGTGTTCAATTTTTTTTTAAACCTTCATGGCCTGGAACTGTCACTCTTTAATCCTCATATAGTGAGGAGTTCTGCCTGTGCTTCTTGTATGAGGTCAGAACATGGACTGAAGAGGACAAGGTCTTCACTTGACTTGTCTGAAGGCTTTAAATTACTTCTTTAGAGAGGGCAGGAACTTCACAGAGAGGTTATTTCAGAAAGCTGCCAAGGCCATTAATTGACTTCTTCCATGCAAATCAACTGTTGAAGGAACCCACTGTCCACCTCTGTCCATTTTTTGGCTTTGTCATTTTCCTAATTGGGAAGGGCATCAACCTCTAGGGCTCTGTGTTTCCAAAGCCTGCTTAACTAACTTGAATATTTGACATAGATTTGGAGTGGATTTGACAGTCTGTGGCCAGAATTTAATTAGGGGTGTATGCACACCCAAGTCACATTATGTATGCATGGCCAAAAACTCACCATTGTGCATTGGGTGTATTCTGCTTATAACAGTGGAAGTAGGGTTGCACAGACAAAAAGGATGTGCGTCTGTGCCTTTTCTTTCAAAATTGTGCATTGTGATTGCATATCCTATATTTTATATTGTTATTATGCACTGCAGTTGTGCAATCTTATACTTTCCATTGTTGTTGTGCATCTCATACTTGGTATTGTAGTTGTGAATTCGATACTTTGCATTTTGGTTGCACATCCTGTGCTTTGCACTGTGACGACTCATTGTGGTTGTATGTGCTATACTTTCCATTGTGGTTGTGCATCCCATACTTTGCATTGTGGCTGTGCATTTTGTGTTGTGCATTGCACAATGGCACCCAGTTGTTGACATGTGTTATACAATATTGCCAGTCCGCATGGAGTTATGTAGTGCTGTTGTGGTGTATGTCCACGTCTATGTATTTTGCGCTGCACTAAGAGATTGTGTGCTGGTGTTTACTACAAACTCTGAAATTGTGGTTCTGTGCAAAATCTGAAACCCAGGGTTTGTGGCACAAAACAACCCATAACTAACCAGGATATTTTACATAGATTTGGAGCAGGTTTCACAATGTTAGTTTGTCCATTAGAAACCTACATGTTTTTACCTCCCAATACAGAGTCTGAAACTTGGGGCTTGAATTCTGAAACAGATAAGTTTGGAAGAGTTTTGATAATGTACGTGTGTGCACAAACTTCAAACCCCCCTGCTGTGTTTAAGTACACACTTTTGGGTGGTGGTTTGGAACCTGAGGTTTGCGGCTCTAAACAATCCATAGCTGTTTCATATCAGGTTGAGAGGAATTTGAGATTGTCTTTGTGTGTGTGTGACATGCCTGATGAAAACTGTGTTCTCTAGCTCTCCTTTGGAGTAAGATGGGTTATTGAAAAGCCCCAAACAAACAAACCTACACAGTTTTCCTAGGTAGGACAAACAGGAGAGGGAGGTGTGTGTTGTTGACAGTTGCACCTCCTGCTCTTGGAGCCACTGCTCACCAGCTGTGTATCAGCCCCCACCCCAGTGCTAGGTCTGCGAGTGCTGATAAGCTATGGATGAGTCCTGCACTCTTTTTTTAAAAAAATGCCTGCTTGGGAAATGTAGGCCCATTATCTCAGGCGCCAGTGGTACCTTTCAAAGGCACAGCAAATCGGAAGCATGTCCAGTAACCTGATGCCGTTAGAGATGTCTTTTAGCTCCTGCTGTCCACGGCCTGAGTATGAAATTACAGGGCCGGTTTGCCATAGCATCAAAGGCCTGCCAAATGATGTGCTGCTCTGTCTTTTCCCCCCCGTCCTCTCCTCCCAGTGCCGCCTCTGCTCTGTAACCTTTTTACCATCTTTCCCACCTTTTCCTGCTCAGTAATATAAATATCTGCAGAAGACTGGGGGGCTTCTCATACGAGGGAGTCACATCTTTTGTTCTGGAAAGAAAAGGACTCAGACTGATACCTAGAATTGCATCTCTCTGTGTCGCAAGGCGTGAGTGCCCTGGCATTCCAGCGGGAAGCTTTGCTTCTCTTTACACATTTCCCATTCTGCTCAGCCACCCCGATGTGTTCCCTGTTAAAACAGACGCTGCTTCACGCTGGAATGAGAATTACAATCTGTAGGGCTGCAGTCTTAGCAGACACCAAGCTCCCCAGGTGTCCAAATACTTCCAAGTGCAATTCATATCTAATGCATCTCTGGAGCAAGGCAGGCCAGCAGGGTTAATGCACCGGTTTTTTAATCCACCCCAAGGCCTTCTTGGCCTTTTCACTCAAGGCACTACTTTGAATGAGTTTAGCCGATATAGCAAATGCCCACAGTGGAGAACTGCTGCACAGGTCAGAAGAATTAGGCACGGTAGGTGAGCTTGAGGTCATTGGGACTAGCAGGCTGGAACAAGGTTGCATGGAGAAAGTAATTTAAATTACAAGGGGTTCTGTGCTGCTGAACAGCATGGTACTTCCTTTGGAAGAAAGGATCATGGAGACAGTGCCGTACCTTTGTCTCTGTTCAGGTTCTTCAACTTTAGGATCCTGGGACTTAGCTGATTTCCATCACCATTTCCACTGGGAAAGCCTAGTCTTTGAAAACATTCAGTTACTTCAAACCCGTAGCTCACCAGTCATGCTCTTGGGCCACCACATTCTGAATCCAACACTAGCTCTACCTGTTGTGAGCAAACTCTGGCCATTATCGTTTTTTCCCATTGTAAAAGTAGAGGAAAGCAATCAGCTTAAAAGATTGTTGTTAACTGCCATCAGGTTGACCTCAATCTGTGGCGACCCTATGATGAGAGACCTCTAGCCCACGCTGTCATCAACCACAGTGATTGCAGAAACAGGGACATGTCTTCCTGGATTGAAGCTATCCATTGGTAATGTGATCTTGCTCTTTTCCTACTGCATCAATCTTTCCAAGCGTTATTGTCTTTCCTAGTGAGTCATGTGTTCTCATGATATGTCCAAAGTACAACAGCATCAGTTTAATCATCTTGGCTTCTAAGGAGAGTTCGGGCTTTATTTGCTCTGGGATGCATTCATTTGTCTTTTTTAGCGATCTCCTACAGCACAACATTTAGCATGAGTTGATTTTCTTTCTATCAGCTTTCTTCACTGTCCAGCTTTCATAATGATACATAGAAATGGAAAATATGATGGCGTGGACAATTCTAACTTTAGTATTCAATGATGTATCTTTGTACTTGAGGATCTTGTCTAGTTCCTTCAAAGCTGTCCTTCCAAGTCCTAGTCTTCTTCTGATTTCTTGACTGAATTCTCCATTCTGATTAATGACTGAGCCAAGGTATGGAAAATTGTGAACTATTTCAGTGTTTCCGGATTTTCAGTATTGGAAGAACAGACTAAATATCATGAAGGCACCAGATCTCTATCTGATCTTGGAAGCTAAGCAGGGTCAGCTCTGGTTAGTACTTGGATGGCGCACAAGGAAGGCCAGTCAGCTCCTATGGTGTTGTATGAGAAAGTGTATATATGCATGTATATAAGTATAGACTTTTTACCTCTCTCACTGTTGAACATCTTATGTAAATTCTTATGACAGGATGAACTGTCAAGACTTGTGCTCTTAATTTGTATGACAAAGCAAAGTCGTGATCCAGGTAAGCCAATTTCCTGCAGCTATCCAAGAAAGGCCCTGTTTGGGTTTCTTTTTACTTACAGATTCTCTTCACCTCTTTATAATTCAGAACGGTATTTTGTGGGTGTCTTCAGGACTGAATGAGTAGTGTTTTGTCTTCCTATGATTTAACATGCCTCTTCCCTATTGTCTCACAACTTGTAGCTGCAGAAGTGACGCAAGAAACAGTGGAGTCCCTGATGCAGAAGTTTAAGGAGAGTTTTCGGACCAATACGCCGATTGAGATCGGGCAATTGCAGCCAGCCCTACGCAGTTCGTCTGTTGGGAGGCGAAAACGGAGGAACCGCCCCCGAGGTAACTGATCCATGGAATATTGTCTTTCTCCAACATTCCCACCAGGTCTGAATGGGGAGAGGGTGCTTCTTCCAAAATAGTGGGCTGAGATGCCCCCCTCACTTGGACCATGAGCTGCTGGAGCTCTCCCATTGTTCCTCTACCCTCTCTCAGCCCACTGGTACAAGCTGGAAAGTGCATAGTTGTAAGTTGGTACAGGCTTCCCCCACTTATCTGACAGGGCAGGGCTCTGAGTATGGCCATCTGTCGGGAGTGCTTTGAGGGTATTCCTGCATGGTAGGGGGTTGGACTGGATGGCCGTGTGGTCTCTTCCAACTCTACATTTCTATGATTCTATGATTCTATGAGTACTGTCAGAAAATGGAATTGGCTGAAAAATGGAACCCATGTACTGTAGGCAGCTTGGTGGACTTATTGGGTCATTTGGAACCCACTACATGCACCCTGTTAGCAAAATCTCTCAGCTGGCTCAGTGCCTTTTCCCCCCCTCTCAGTTCACTTTGCAAGCTGTGTGCATGCGTGAGCAAACCTCCATAGGCGAGAAGAACTGATGAAATTAATGGAACTTGTCCTTAATTTGGAGGTGTCCAAAAAAGCGAGTTGTCGGGGAATTATAAAATACATGGACAGTTAGCATGGACTTAGAAACATTACCTTTAGCATTTACCTTGTAGCAACTCTGGCAAGGTTCAGGAGTGAACTGAACTGACAATCTCTTGTAGTTAGAGAGTCAAGTTAAAGTTTCATTTACGATACAAAATGGAGGACCAGCTAGGGAATCAAGAAGTTAATACTAGGATGCATTTAAATGGAATGTGTTTAGTTAATTTTAGTAAAATTTTATTTAGAGTATAACAAGTTAAGATGACTGAAATTAGAATGTGATTTACCAAGGATTCTTATAAAGATGCCGTTTTATTTTTGGAAGTATAATGTACTGAAGTAGAGTTGAATGACTTTAGATTGACTTTAGATACTGTTGTTGTTTTCTTTTATTGAAACACACACACACACACACACAGAAGCTGTTGGATAACAGGATGTTAAAAGTGTGGGCATTGGTGTAGTGTTTTAACTATGACCCTGGAAACCAGGCTCAGCCGTGGAAACCCACTGGGAACATCACACATTCTTAGCCCCTGCAAAAAAAAAAATCCATGATAAGGTCACCTTAAGGTTGCCATAAGTTGGAAATGACTTGAAAGCATGCAACACAACACAACAATGTGAACCTATCATGGAGTTTTCTTGGCAAGACATTATAGATAGCGTGGCCCATCAAGTCCAGCCCCCTGCTCAATGCAGGATCCCCGCCAGGTAAATGTAAACATCCCCACCAGGTAGCTGTCCAGCCTCTTTTTGAAGATCTCCAGAGAGAGAGACCTCACCACATCTCTGTGCAATTCATTCCATTGCCAAATGACCCAGGAAGTTAATGAAGAAATGAGATGAGCGATGAGTAGAAGGGATGAAGCCTGGTTTCCAACCAGAGCATGAGGTAGAGAAACTCAATCCAATGCTCAATCCTCCTCAATCCAGAGGAGGGCGACCAAAATGGTGAAGGATCTGGAAGCCGTGCTCTATGAGGAGCAGCTTAGGGAGCTGTGTATGTTTAGTCTGCGGAAGAGAAGGTTACGAGGGGTCATGATAGCCATGTTTAAATATTTGAAGGGATGTCACGTTGAGGAGGGAGCAGGCTTGTTCTCTACCGCTCCAGAGACTAGGACAAGGAGCAATGGATTCAAGCTGCAGGAAAGGAGATTCCGTTGAACCTCAGGAAGAACTTCCTGATGGTCAGAGCTGTTTGGCAGTGGAATATGCTGCCTGGGAGTGTGGTGGAGTCTCCTTCTTTGGAGGTTTTTAAGCAGAGGCTGGATGGCCATCTGTTGGGAGTGCTTTGAGGGTATTCCTGCATAGCAGGGGGTTGGACTGGATGGCCCCTGGGGTCTCTTCCACCTCTATGATTCTGTGATTCTGTGATTCCATGATTCTATGCTGAGGCTATCTGACACAATCTGATCCACAGAGGGGTGTGGGAAGGTGGGGTGAGAGGAAGATTCAGCCTTCCCTGCACACCAAGAACAGCTCCTTATCTATTTCACGAACAGAGGTACCGTGGCTGCTTTCTGTTCTCTAACATGGTAGCCGTTCTACTGAACCCACTTTCCTTCATCCTGACGACTGGGTGAATCTGAGCTTCTCTGCCTCATTAGTAGAAAGAAAATGGCTGATTCACCCAAAGCCTCTTGCCTGGGGCTCTTCCCCATCTTGTTATCAATCAGCACTGTCAGTGTTATCAACCAGGGCACCATCAACGCTGTCATGGTTCAGCAGCTGTCCAGTCAACCAGCAGACACTCCATGATTTGATACAGTTTGACTCCCTGCTTCTAATAATGTCACCTCTTTAACTTCTCCTACTAAGTTAGCCAAAAATTTTGGGGTCTTCAGTTTTCCACTAGTGAAAATTTCTGGCTGAAATAGCAGCGTTCTTGTGTCCCCGGCTGCCCCAATTTCTCCTTCCTCTCCTCATCCTAGCCTGGACTATTTCCCACACAGTTTAGAAGGTGTTTTGCCTGAGATCATCAGAGGGAGATATTTAGGCCATCCCTTCTTATTTATAAAATGAGTACCATGTTTGTTTACCGATCATAAAGGGAATACTGCCCTTTTTCTCCCAACCGCCTGCCCCCAAACCATGAATATTCAAAGTAGCTCGTATCAATTAAAAAAAGGGTATGCAAACAACCAACAAAAAAGGGGGATAAAACATGAAAACCACTTCAAAGGAGAAACATCAAGAGCGGTGTTAAAAGCAACAACAAAATGAGGCAGGAAAAGCCAAAAACTAATAACAAATTGAGAAATTCCTCTTAGCATGCTTGGCCATGCTGGTTGGAGGATTCTGCAACCTGTAGCAACTCCCCCAGTAACTTTTTCAAGCTCCGACTACAGCAGTTCTCCCCCTTCCAGAATTTTGGTGACTGTTGCAGCACAAAATCCAGCCTATGACTTAGTAACCTAGGGCCCTACTTGGAATACTATATCCAGTTCTGGGCACTACAATATAAGAAGGATATCAACAAGCTGGAATGTGTCCAGAAGAGGGCAACCAAAATGGTAGAAGGCCTGGAAACTATGAAGCCCTATGAGGAAAGGCTTAGGAAGCTGGGGATGTTTAGCCTGGAGAACAGAAGGTTAAGAGGTGACATGATAACCATGTTTAAATATCTGAAGGGGTGTCATATGGAAGGTGGAGCAAGCTTGTTTTCTTTTGCTCTTTAGGACATGGAGCAATGGCTTCCAACTTTAGGAAAAGAGATTCCATCTAAACATTAGGAAGAACATTCTGATGATAAGAGCAGTTCAACAGTGGAATACACAACCTGGGAATGTGGTGGGGTCTCCATCTTTGGAGGTTTTAAAACAGAGGCTGGATGGAAATGCTTTGATGGTGTGTTTCTGCACGGCAGAAGGGTTTTTGGAAACCAAGCCGTATAAGCAATGACTTAGGGAGATGAGTATGTTTAGGTTGGAATGACAGACATTCTTAAATATCTGAAAAAGTATCATGGAGCAAGCTTGTTTTCTGCTGTTCCAGAGACTAGGACATGAACCAGTAGATTCAAAATACACAAAAAGGGATTGCAGCTAAACATTGGGAAGAACATTTTTACTGTAAGAATAGTTCAACAGTGGAATAGGTTGCCTCAGAGTGAGATAGACCTTCACTTTTTAGAGGCCTTTAAATGGAGGTTGGATGGGCATCTTTCAGGAGTGCTATAGTTGTATATTCTTTTATGGACCTAACAGCCCTTTCCAGCTCTAAGATTATATGATTCTTTGATAAATTTTAGCTGTAGTTTTAGACAGACTTCATTGACCTCCAGTAGTAATGGAGAGAGGGATCTGTGTGCTAAAGCATTTCTCTCTCTCTCTCTCTCTCAGTCTCTCTCTTTCTCTCTCTCTCTCTCTCTCTCTCTATGTATGCACACATACACACACTTTGCTTGAGCTTGGCATGGCTGGAGTCATATTTTGCTATGGGGATGACAGGAAGCAGGAGCAAAGAGAAACCTTCCGATCCTTTCTCTGCTTATTGTCTTTTTCCCCCCATTTGTTTCTCATTTATTTATGAGCCCAATACGTGATCGTTCTTCCCCCCCTCTCATTCTGCGTGTGTTGTTTTTTCTGTACTACAGGCCTGGAGAAACTTATTTTATTACCATTATTATGATGACAATGGCTCAGGCCATAAATTATTCACTTAGTGGGGAGAAAATGTTCCTTCTCTTCAACTGCTTTAAATGATTTAGCTTATTTTGTTGTCTCTACGTATTTAGACAGATAGTGTCTGCTGTTACCCTTTGTGTCTGTGTGTGTGTGTGTGTTTATGGAAGGAGGGGTAATCTCAGAAGATTTCTCCTATAAAAGAATTGTTGACTGGTCAGATGGCAGTGAATTACAGCTCCCATTTTCCCCTCCTACAGGCTATGTGGGCCGGAGCTGGTGGAAACTGGGAAGCAACTATACCTGGAGGGCTAAAGGCTTTGCAGCTCTGCAGTTTGAGCCCTGTGCTCTTTGCTGCTGTTTCTCCTTTCCACCGAATGCAGTTGTGCTTGAGCGCAGAAGCAGTGACAGTGACAGCAATGGCGAGAAGGAGAGCAGTTTTGCTGTTTCTTTTTCTCCACTTACCTAAAAGCGTTTGCAAGGCTCTCTGCTTTGAACTGCAGCAAGGGAAAGGCCACGTAACTCTTGTCCTATGCATCGTTTCCTTATCTCAATCGCTTTGATGTTGGTGGTGGTGGCTGTGAACCTTCAAGTTGTTTCTGCCTTATGGAGACCCCAAGATGAACCTATTGTAGGGTTTTCTTGTATGTGAAGCACCAGTGGGTTTCTGTGACCAAGCACGAATCTGATCCTGGTCTCCAGGGTTGTAGTTGAATGCTCAGACCACTACACCACACTGGCTCTTGCAGTGTCCTTTCTGCATGAATGCCTGCCCAACTCACATGTGCCCCACTCGGTATGGCCAATAGTCATGGATTACAGGAGCCATGGCTCAAAACACCCAGAAGGCACTTTGGTTGTTGTTGTTGCTGCTGCTGCTGCTGTTGTGTGCCCTCAAGTCATTTCCAACTTATGGCAACCATAAGGCAAAACCTATCACAAGATTTTCTGGGGGTGAATGTGTGTATGGAGCACCCAGGGTCACTCAGTGCTTTTCCATGGTTGTAGTCCAATGCTCAAAGCCACGACACCACGCTGGCTCGGTTAGCCAGTGTCGTTATCGCCAGGTGAGGAGGGGGAAGCAAAATGGGATCCTCCGGGCGTGTTGGACTACAGTCCACCGCTGTCCCCTGTCTTAGAGTCTGGAAGTGTGGAAGACAACTGTGGGGGTGAGGAAACGAGGGCATTTGACTCCCAAATAAGAATTCTACCCACCCAGGGATTTTTTTTCTTCAGTCTTTACACTGCAGTAACTTAAAACTTTAGTTTAGCATTTAGAAACATAGCCTAGGAATCCAAAGGAAAGGGGAGACAAAGTGACCGAGGGAACGTGGATACAACAAATGGAAAAGTTATCGGTGCAAACTGTTTTCAGTGTCTCAGGCCATTTCCACCCTACACTGTTATAGTGCTATTATTCCACTTTCAACCTCCTACGGAATCCTGGGGTTTGCAGTTTAGGGAGGGGCCTTTGGAATTCTCAGCCAGAAATCTCTTGGGCCTCAGAAAACTACAAACCCCAGAATTCCACAGAGTCTTGAAAGTGGAATAATAGCACTAAAACAATGTAGGGTGGAAATGGCCTCAATCTCTGTGACACCAGATATTTGGGCAATGAAGAAAAATATCGTTGGGGAGGCAAAATTCTTATTAGGGAGTTAGTGCCCTCATTTTGCCCCATCTTTGCCTGCAACCTTATAAAAGATGTATCTCACAACTGAAGGAGGATGCCACGATGCCTATCTTGGATGATGGCCATCTGATTTTCATGAGACGTTGTGTGTTTTTTAGCTCCTTCCATTTCACACTCATCCTCAGGATGTAACCTCATTTCCTCAGGACAACTCAGCTCTTTTTAAGTTGTCTTCTTTTAACAACCACAAGAAATCCCTTGATCTTTGTGGTGCCACAAGATATCCCATGTTTCATCCCCCCCCCCTCCCGTGCGTTAACCAGTTACTCAAAATCATTGCTTTTGTTTTAAACCATCTCGAACGTGGTTTCGTTTCCACCTTTCTCCTCCACTTGTTCTCTGGTGCTGAGTCTCCCATTTGGAATGTTCTCTTTTTCACGGCTCATAGTTAATTGTCCCTCCGGTGTGCTAGCAATTGGAACTCCATTGAACATTAAGGTTAAATGATGATATCGCAACTTAGTACGTTTGCATTTTACATCCAAATTGAAAACACAAACCTTTCGCCTCATTAATCTCTCACAATCCTCTTCTCTTTTTTTTTCCCCCCTCCCCTTCTCTCTCTTCTTAAATGGAATTGTCCATTTGGGATGCATTTATTTTATCCTAACAGCTACATGACAGTTACACCACTGGAGTTTTGCATCCGTTGGTGTTACTGGATAAGTGACAGCCTGTCCTTAAACATACATGTGCATAATTATTCTTGCAGGGCCGTTTTGCTGATGCTGAGCCGCCTCTGAATCTTGTAGGAATCAATGGGTGATAAAAAGAGAGACAGAGAGAAATCTTTCGGTTACAAAGAGGATGTTAACAACTCAGAACAGACAGAGTGTGAAAAGAATTGCTGCCATGACACACACGGAATAAACTCCTCTCCTGTTAACTGCAATTAAAAAGTTACTTGCCTAAAGTGGTCTCAGTGCAGCAAGTACAGAAAGGAGCTCTGTGAAACCTTGTAGTCTAACATGGTTCCCCTCAAACTATCCGATGTGGTTGATTGGCAGAAAGTTTCTCTGTCTCTTTCTCTCTCCCTCCTGTGTGTGTGTGTGTGTGTGTGTGTGTGTGTGTGTTGTGAACTGCATGTTTATGTGTCAACTTATGGAAACTTGTGCCAACTTTTGGCAACCCCATGAATTTCACAGGATTGTTTTAGACAAGGAATACGTAGAAGTGGTTTTGCTAGTTTCCTCCTCTTAAGTAGAGCCTACAACACCTGGTATTCATTGGTGGTCTCCCATCCAAGTACTAACCAGGGATGACCCTGCTTAGCTTCCAAGATCAGCAGGGGTCTGGTGCCTTTAGGTTATTTAGGCCCTGCAGAGGACTAGTACCAGATTTGTGTGTTTTGGTTACAATTGTTCCTTTAATTCCTGGAAACTCGTCAGGGACTGGCTTGTAATCTAACATCAGTCCATGCACCACCACTTTGTGTCACACCGGTCTAAAAGACTTGAATAAATCCCTTACTCTTTAAGGTACCGTATTTTTAGAAGAAGTGTGTGTGCCCCAAGGGCTATACAGTTGGCCCTCCACATTTGCGAGTTTCACAGATTAGATTATTTGCCATTTTCTCCATCGCTTGCCCCGCCAATACTTCTCTTCTCTTTCTGCAGCTCCAAGTAGCACCTTAAAAACCTGCCTCTGGTCCTTCTCCTCTTCCACCAGACACTTCCTTGGCCATGTAAGGATAGCTCACAGCCCAATTTCTCAGCACCACGAACCCCCTCCTGATGCCTCCTACACCAATGAAGGAGATGGGCAAGTATGGGGCTTCCATGTTGACCCTTTCCCTCTCCTTTTCCTGACCTGGTGTGGACCCTGGGGGCCTGTTCCCCCTACCGTGTCTCAGACCGCTTCCCACAGACACACGCTTTTTGATATTTGCAGTTTTCCCACTTTTGCAGGAATCCTGTGCCCCTAAACCTGGTGAATATGGAGGGCTGATTGTAACCTTAGACCACCACCTCAGGATTCCCAGAAGAGCTTGTAGGCCATTTAAAAGAACCACAGCACCCATGCGTAGCTATGCACACTCCAGTGATCCTGCCTCTGCTTAGCATTGTTTCAGACAACCAGAAGCACTGGTGAAGAAAGCCAGAAGGAAACAGCAAAGGGATTATTCCCTGTTTAAAAGCAGATGGTAGATTCCAGCCCCAGAAGTATAAAGCTGTTAGGTGGATAAGAGCCAGTGTTGAAATATAGTGTTTCTCTTGACTGCCAAAGGTAAATAAAAAGGTTAAATGAGCTTCTTTCCCTTTTAAAATAAATAAGTGATTAATAGATCATTCTGTCAAGGGGAATAATTTACCACCATTCAGGGCCGGTGCTTAATGCGTTTCCGAGGCCTCTGCTGTGTTGTAATTCACCAAAAGCTCTCACTTTGGAGAGTGGGTGGGTGGGTTGGGGGGTTAGAGGGACCACTGCGGTGTTGCTATGTGTGTGCGCATGCCCACGTGTGTCCTTCTCTGTTTAGCTAACAATCATCTACACTCCCTGCTGACCTTTTAGTTTTCAAACAGAGAAGCAAAGAGAAGAAGGCTTTTCATCTTTCCGAACAGATAGCCAGTCATCTGCCTTAAATGTTGCAAAAAGCATTAGCTCTGCATAGATATAGGAAGAATTGAATGCAACTTCCCCCCTTGGATTTCATGTCATCTGAGACTCATTTCCTCCCATACTTGTGTGTGCATTTTATATGTGTATGAGAAAAGAGAGAGCCATGTGGGGTATTGATTTGAACGTTGCACAAGGGCTGCAGGACACAAAGGTTAGAATCCTCACTCATCTGTGGAAACCCACTGGATGACCTTGGGCAAATGCACTGTCTCAGCCTCAGAGGAAGGAAATAGTGACAAGTTCCCTGTTGTGCCTCCATCCCAGGGCCCAGACAGGACCTTTCCCGGCAGCCATAAGCCAGAGATATGAATGGGACGATACTTATGGCAGCCAGTGTAGGTGGAAAAGGGAAAGTCCAAGAGACTCAGAGCATTTATACAGTAAGGATGCTTCAATTAGGCAAACAGCTGGTGGAAGCTGTCGTCCTGTATAAACAGGAAGGGGATGGAAAGAAGCCATTACAGTCAACTGATCTTATCAGTGGAAGTAGCATGCCTCATGTTCAGATCCCTTGTTCATGTTCCTAGAAACCTTGACCCTTGCCTTGAGTAGGGGACTTTGCTACTGGACTATCTCTCTGAATTTACTATGAACTTGGACCTATATCAGAAATTAAAATAAATTTACAATGGTTTGAAAATGGATAATGTAAACAGTCCAAACAATTCAATAGTTTAAAATCAATTGAAACGGTTTCAAACTATGCAAATGTATTTATTTTAGTGGAATCTTTAGACCCGCAAGGGTTTATTTAAGAATTGTATTTTGAGTTGGTGCTGGAATGAGGCCAATGGTGCCGATCAGGTCTCCGAGGGGAGGGCATTCTGGAACCAGGGCACCACAACAGAGAGACTTTTTATTTTCCTTCTTCCTCCCCCAACGGAGTGGATCTCAGGTTTTGCTGCTTCCATTTCCCAGAACATTGTCTGGCTGGTGGTGGCTTCATAATTTTCTTCCTTCTAACCTGCACAGATGCTCCATTCAGTAAGTTCAGACAGAGGGCCACTGCTCAAGACGTATTGGTCTCCGCTCTTCATTGTGATCCCATCCTTCTCCTTCTTTTAGACTGTCATTGAAGATCAGACTTCTTGCGCCTCAGATTAAATCTTCTGCTCTTCCAGTGTGCTCTTCTCCAATCTTGTCTGCATTCCTTCACATTGCTTTGTTTCCCATAGTTTAGCTGTCATCAGCTCTGCATGCCATCCATTCCTATACATATTTACTCAGAAGTAATCCCAACTGAGCTCAGCTGGGAGTCACATCAGAAGCCCTTCTGATGGCAAATGGGCATTTGTTTCATTACGCTCAGCCATGCCCTTGGGCAGGACAATCCATTTGTGCCTCGGGAGTGATGGCAGCGATGGAGAAAACGCCTTCCATTTGTGCTGCAGCTTCCCTGCAAGCTGGAATCAGGCCCCATGCGGGCTGCGGTTGAGGGCTAGCATGTTGAGTGGATTAACAAGCTTGTAAATCAGCAAACAGGATTAGAAAGGAGACACCTTGATTGAGATGTGTCCCTGGCAGAAACTATGGTAACAGCTGCTAGCTTGTGTTCCCAGCAGACTCTTAGAAACATGCTGTGAGTGTGTGATGGCTATATGTGCAATGGGTGGACCTGTTCTCTTCTAACTTGTCATTCTTTTTCATTAACTGGGCCAAGGTTGTATTTTTCTCAAGGATCTGCTTAGATCATCTTTTTTAAAAAATGGCAATGTTTTAATCTTAGTTGATAATTCTGTAAGTTGCCTTGTGTGGGCTTGACCCTAAAGGGGATGGTGATGAGTAAGACAAACAAGATAGATTTCTTGCCTTTTCTTGTCATATGTCATTTAATGAGCCAGCAAGACATGTGGTTAGAGCAACCTTCCTCCTCTACTTGGCACCGCCATGCCAAGTGGATGTGCTGGCTAGGTATGATGGGATATGCAGTCAGAGACATTTAGAGGGCACAGTATGGAGAAGGCTGGTGTCAGGGGGCATGATTCTTGTCATAATATTCTGGCTGCAAAATAGTATTTGTCATAACATAGGCTAACAGATGGAAGGGCAGTTATAGATTGATAGCACTGTATCAATCGCTGTTTGCAATTATATATCAGGTTGTAGGTTTGAAAGCATGCCAAATGGGTAATGGCTGCAGTGTTTGATGTCACTTTGCATCTGGGAAAGAGGGGAAAATATCAGAAGGAGGGGGATGTGAAACTAGTGGGAAAGTGTTATGGGAACAGATGTGGCAAAGATAAGGAAATAAGAACTTTTATGGCTCCCAGGATAAAAGATATGTAAACAAGAGAAGGATCTGGGAAAATGTGCACCTAAATTTGTATGGTGAGGTATAAAACCTGTAAGCATCAACATACAATAGTCTTGTTTGCTCCAAATAAATGCTTCTGCAGTGCTTCTTGAGAGTGCAAGTTATCCAGAACATGATACCTGTATGAGAGTGTTGAGACTAAGATGGAACAAATATAGGTTCATATCTCCAGTTTAGCCACGATGCTCACAGGGTGACTTTGGTCCTGTAGCTCCCATCACAATATTCTTCACTGGATTAGGCTGAGATAAAATGTATTTTTTTTTTGTTCTTTTGTTTGATTTATATCCCAATTTTCTCCCAAACGGGACACAAATAGCTTGCAATGCAAATTAATACAAAACATCTAAAGCAATGCAGAGTGCAAAAGATTTTTAAAAAAGACATTAAGATGTACATCCAACGCTACTTTTAAGATGTTAACACTGTAACACTTGAAACACTTAAAACACAAACTTTACATTAAAAAATGCAGTAATTGCATGTACCTCAACCACTCCTACACCCTGACACCTTGCTTACTGTTGTCCAGGACACCCTCTTCAGATGTATCTTCAGGCACCAGAGATACAGAAGTGCAAAGCAAGGCTACAGTAATACAGGCAACAGTGACATGTATTCTCAAGGCTTAAACATGGCCCCCTGATTCCCCCACCCAAAAGGCACTCTCATTAGTTAGCCAAGTCACCGTTTTCATTTTTGCTGTAAGTCAAGACACACGTCTTTTTTTCCCATTTTTTGGCCTGTTCGAACACGCTTTGGCCTGCTCCGTCCCCATGTTTTAAAACCCTGGGCAGGTTCTAGGTAATCAGAAAATGCAATATCCCTGTCGCCAGCTCTTTGAAGATGTGCGGCCCAGGTAATTTAAGCTGTCAGCACCATCCATCACGGAGTCGCAACCGGCAGCCAGACGAAAATGGAGGGGCAAAGAGTGGCAGAGAACCATGGAACGGGCCGGAGTAATCCCGAAAGATGCCCCTTTCCACTTACAGTGTGGATGTGTGTGTGTTGTGTTGATGTGTTGTGTCAGTCTGTTAAATCCTCCCTCAGCCAACAAACTGTCTTGCTTTTTACTGAGTATTTAACTGCTTAAAGAGGACATTAAAACACAGGTGGTAGCTTGAGCTTGCTGAGTGAAGATTCTTTGTTTCCCTTGACCGAATCACTGATATAAAACTCCTCGTTCTATGGGTGGGTTATTTCCTGCAAGGAGAGAAGAAAATGTATATAGAACTGTAAAAAGCACTGTGGCACCTTAGAGACAGAACTGGTTTATTGAGACATTTAGTTTATTGGGCTTTACTAACTGGTTTATTGTGGTGACGACTCTCGAAGGAGCTGGATTGCTGCTCATGTTGTCTTCTTTCAAGAGACGTATAGAGCTGCTTTTTGTGGTGGAGGGTGAGGGAAGCGACAGGTAGCTGTAATATCTTAGTGAATAATTCCCTAGATAAATCCAGATTCATTAAAAAAAAAAAAGCTGCACATGCCAAGCCATTTAGTCTGTACTTAGTGTGTTAAATATTGCTTTTTGTTCTCCATTATTTTATCCCCATTTCAGTCCATGTGGAAGCACAGCAACAGGCTGTTTTAATAAAGATGCCAGTTTTGGAAGCACCAAACCTTCCTTTAGCATTCCTGAGCTTGCTTATATTGTCTTTGTCACCACCAGCACTGGATCCTCACAGGCCAGAGGCTCTTCCATTTCCTTCTGAGATATGGGGTGAAGCATACCGCAAGCGGAACGTGAGTCAGCAGTGTAATGCGGCATCCAAGAAAGCCAACGCGATTCTTGGTTGCATCAGTAGGAGTATGGAGTCTAGATCAAGGGAGGCAATGGTATCACTCTATTCTGCTTTGGTTAGACCTCATCTGGAATACTGTGTCCAGTTCTGGCACCTCATTTCAAGAAGGATATTGACAAGCTGGAATGTGTCCAGAGGAGAGTGACCAAAATGGTGAAGGGTCTGGAAGCCATGCCCTATGAGGAGCAGCTTAGGGAGCTGGGGATGTTTAGTCTGCAGGAGAGAAGGTTACGAGGGGACATGATAGCCATGTTTAAATCTTTGAAGGGATGTCATGTCGAGGAGGGAGTGGGCTTGTTTTCCACTGCTCCAGAAACAAGGACAAGGAGCAATGGATTCAAGCTGCAGGAAAGGAGATTCCACCTAAATCTCAAGAAGAACTTCTTGATGGTCAGAGCTGTTCAGCAGTGGAATACGCTGCCTCCATGGAGTGTGGTGGAGTCTCCTTCTTTGGAGGTTTTTAAACAGAGGCTGGATGGCCATCTGTCGGGAGTGCTTTGGTGTGGGTTCCTGCATGGCAGAAGGGGGTTGGACTGGATGGCCTCTTGGTCTCTTCCATTTCTATGATCCTATATGTTTTGATTTGGCATTTCATTTGGGAGGCACCTTCTGGTTTTGTACAGTATTTGGACTGGGCTGTACCAGACGTATGAAGCTCTGTGCATAATCAGAACCTTTCTGAATAACTGAAAGCATTGCCTCCAGTCTCTCTCTCTCTCTCTCTCTCTCTCTCTCTCTTCTTTCTGCCTGATTCTGGAGGTAATTTTGCCCCTTGCCTAACCTGAGAACTTTGTAACACCCTTAACAAATCATCTTGCCCCTACCTTCCTCCACCTGAAATGTGACAAAAGCCTTTAAAGCTTCCTGTGTTTGCACCTCAGCTGGGATCTGTTCTACCTCTTTCTGTCCACCATACTGTACGGTTCTTGGACTTGTGAGAAGCCACAATCCCAAGTTTCTAACCCTTGCGATGATGGGAGATGCACTAAAGCTGCAAAATAGCTTCGGTACACTATCTGTCCTTCAGTCCTTCCCAGTGTCATCTATCTGTCTTCCACTTTGCTTTCCCTTCTGCACACTAGCCTTGTAAATAAACCTGCAAAATTTACTGGACTGTAAAAAAGCAAATAAACGAGGTAGCCTGCTGAGACAGAGGGAAAGACTTGTTTCTGAGCTGGTCGTAGAGGAAAGGGTTTCCTTATTCTGCCGGATTTCTAAGTTGGGTCAAAAACAAACTTTTTTCTTCTGAATTCTCTCTCCTAGGACACCTGGAGGGGGTTTTCTGGGAGCTCAAGTCCAAAAAAGTACCCCTCAGAAGTACGTGAGTGCAAGAGTGCCTAAGACTTTTTGAAGAATGTTATATTAGAGTAGGAATTTATTTTTTGTCTTTGTCAGTAGAGCCCTATGGTTGATTAATATCTGTTAAAGTAGATCCTCATTCGTATATGCAATTTATCTCTGCAAAGACAGTCCAGTGGGGAAGTCCTGTGTAACTGGTAAAGAATGACAGATGGTTGGTTGACAGTTTGCTTGTTTTGAAATATTCTTAGAATTCAAGACTGTAGAGACTTCCTTCTTTTTTAGGCTCTGTTTTACAAAGCTTGATAAATATATATAGATATAAATATAAAATAAAAAAAGTACCGCACAGAGAACTTCAGCTCCCCATTGGATGGAATCATGGCTATTCAAGTGGAATGAATGCGCTATAATTGTGCAGTACGGAAAGGATTCCCACCCTTCCAGCTTCATCTACTTGACTGTGTGCCTGTGTTCATGCAGATATATGCAGAAACTTGTATGCTGACTCAGAAAAAAGGGTTAGGGTAAAAGTATAACGATTAAGTCTAGTGTTTATGCAAATAGTAGTTTGTATGGTAATAACTGAGCCCTCGGAAACTGCGAAGCACCTAATGTTGCACTCTTGGTGTATGGAGCCGTGGCAAATAGCTATGGCCGAAAAATTGATGCATCAGCGCAAAATAGCTGAAAGGGAAGCAAAAATATCATACTTTTTTTCCTTGATGGAATGTGCATTATTTCATTCTGTATACAAATCAGAGACAGACACAGCAATATTTATCAAAGCTTTTCCCCTTAAATTATGAGAAAGGGAGAAAGAATTAAATATCCACTCTGCCAGAAGATCCATATTCCATTTTTTACCTGCTGAGTAATGGGAGAGGGCATATTTTAAAGGAACTGCCTCTTGTCAATAATCAGACGTAACTACAATATAATAGTTTTCTTATTGTCTTCTGTTTTTTTCCTTTTTTCCCCCTGTTTCCCATTACTTTTGAACATAAAACAGCAGGAAGTCTAGATTTACAGGCGGTTTTTGTTCCCAACTGGAATACTCTTACTGATAAATATTTATGTAAATTTTATTAGTTCAGTGAGTCTACTCTACTTGAGACTAGCAATTGGATTTAAGCCCCAATATGACCGCTAAGTACCCTGAAGACACCAGATCCTGGCTGATCTTGCACGCTAAGCAGGGCCAACCCTGGTCAGTGCTTGGATGGCAGACCACTAATGAATGCCGGGTGCTGCAGGCTATATTTCAGAGGAAGGAACAGGCTGAATATCCCTTACCTAAGAAAACTCTATGGCCATTTCCACCCTACATTGTTATAGTGTTCTTATTCCATTTCCAACCTCCTATGGAAGCCTGGGATTTGCAGTTAAGGGAGAGGCATTTGGAATTCTCAGCCAGAGAGCCCTGTGGCCTCAGCAAACTACAAATCCCAGAATTCCACAGGAGGTTGAAAGTGGAATAATAGCTCAGTGTAGGGCAGGAGTGGCCTGAGTTTCCAAAAAGATTCCCATTTACTTGGGTGAACAGCTCCCTCTTGCACGCAGCTTCTGCAGTGCTGTGCTGTGCTGTTTGTGACAGGCTTCACTGAAATAGTAGCACAGCGGGAAGGGAGCACTGCGATCTCCCCAGAAGTCGTTCACCTGCCATAGAAATTAGTCCTGCAAAATACCTGTACCGGAAGGTATCATGGTCTCCATTAACGTCACAGTGCCAAGGATGTCTGGATGTATTTGTGTGTGTGGGGAGGGCTTTAATTCTCCCTATCTGAAGTCTCCACAAAGACTGCATTCCCCACAGAGGAGAGGAGTCTCTTTCTCTTCCTCCATGGGCAGCTCCCTTAACTTACCTGGTGAGTGGTGAGACAGAGGTTTCTGCTTCTCTTTACCAAGCTGCTCACGAAGGAGGAAATCAATTTCTTTGGCCATTTCTGCCCTACACTTTTATAGTGCCATTATTCCACTTTCAACTTTCCATAGAATTCTGGGGTTTGTAGTTTACTGAAGCCCAAAAGCTCCGTGACTGAAAATTCTAAATGCCTCTCCCTAAACTACAAACCCATTAATTCCATAGGATGTTGAATGTGGAATAATAGCACTATTATAGTGCAGTGCACAAATGTCCTTTGTTTATGAGCAGCAAGACCAAACCCTGACTGTTTCTTGCAGATCAGCAGAGCAGCATGAGAAGGGAAATCCAGGAAAAGGGATGTGGAAATCTTACTTGCATGCACACATCCCATGATCCCTCTTACACTCAGCTGATGAAAAAGGAGACTGAGCTATGGGGAAGTCTGGAAAAATAAACTGTGCAGTGGAAGAAATTGTAGCTTTCTGCAGAACAGGCCAGGAGGTATAGGAGGAGGCCAAGTGGACTTCATCCAGGCTACAGGTCATCGATTTCTCACCTGGGCTTTACAAAAAATGACCTTTGAGTTAAAAGGAAAGAGCGAGAGGAGGATTTTGTGGTAGAGACACAATTGTCTTGCTTATTGCATCCTGACCTTCAGGGGTGCGGGCTTGGAGCAGGCCAGCAGCAGAGCACCACGCCATATGTTGAAACTTTGTCCTTGCCGCACGCAGGGGTTTTGCGCTGGCCAGATTGTGTTCGGAATCATAATTCTCAGAGAAATCATAATTCTATTAATATCTGCTGTGTGGCGTTGACAGTTGTTCTGGTGCAAAAGTTCACAGCCAATTGCAGCTGTGCTAGGAGGTTAGCAGAAGGCAGAGGAGTGCCAGCAAATCACAGTTTGGACGTTGCTGGCTTCTAGCCAGAGGTCTTGGATTAGCAGCCAGCCAGATTAATGGCTTATTTCTCATTGACCAGAACCACACAAAGTTTTATAGAGTCTTTTTTTTTCCTGCTATAAACATTCTGTTTTCCCTCCTACCCTCTTCTTGTTAAAGTCTTTTTTTGTACTTTTCAAAGATCCATTTTAGCAGAAGGTGGAGGAAGGAAGGAAGGATGGTTCTGCTTCTAAATGGAGAAACAGTGCAAAAGACCTACCCAGGTTGAAAAACATGACTGTTACACAGCCAATCAAATTGGCTATGATATAGCATGATCTTGGTATATATGGTTCCAAAATAATGTAAACACTTTTTAAAAAGTTGACTCATCATTTGTGACAGTATCTTCCCAGACTTGGAAATAATATGCTAACCTTGACATGACAGCGATGTTTCATATTTTATATAACCAGTCTTTTATAGAACATCAGGAATAAGCAGTGACAAACTTTTTCTGCTGGTATAGATTAGATGGTTTAAAAAAATAGGTGCTGCTTAGAAGGGAGAGGAAAAAAGAAAAATGCAAACTCAAAAACCAATTATAAAGTTTAAAATGGTGCTTACAATGATGGCAGGAATGGAAATGGAACAGAGAGTAGCTCTGGTTTTTCAACAGGGCCACCTCCCCTCTTTCCCCTCTCTTGGGGGTTGATGGAAAGAATGACTACTGACAGATGATAGTTGACGGAGGAACCCAAAGTTGCTGATGGAGTGGCCCAGCTTCCCACTTCCTTTGCATTTTAGATTTAGCCGAAGTGTCAAACATCTTGATTATTCAAGTGTGTCTTTTATTTTTGCTTTTAAAAAAATACTTGGCTGGTGTTTGGTGGTAATGGACTACAGTGGTGCTAGGGTTTAGTTCCGTGATCCCCCATGAGTATCAAAAGTTGTGGATGCTCAAGTCTCATTATATACAATGGTGTAGTGAAGTGGGATCCCTTATAATAAAATGGCAAAATCAAAGTTTGCTTTTACAGGTTTATATCTATCTATCCATCCATCTAGATGTTCAAGCCATGGTTGGTTGCATCTGTGGATACAGAATCTGTGGATATGGAGGGCCAACTGCCCACCTATTTTAAATAAGTCAAATGCCTTGCCATAAACCCAGTTCCTACAACACTTTCTGCTTGTATCTCACAATCTTTCTTCTCTTTGCTTTCAAATAGAAGCCTGACCCTCAGGCAATGGCTGAGTCCACTTGGGCTAAACCTTTCTTTTCTTTCCTCAGAAGATGAGTCTTCAGTTCTGCTGAAAAGGGCTTGTTGTTTGTTGTTGTTGTGTGCTTTCCAGTCATTTATGACTTAGGGCAACCCTAAGGTGAACCTATGGGGTTTTCTGGGGCTGAGAGTGTGAGGCTGAGAGTGTGTGGTGGGCCCCAAGGTCATCCAATGGGTTTACATGGCTGAGCGGGGAATTGAACTCTGGTCTCCATGGACGTAATCCAGTGCACAAATCACTACACCAAGCTGGGCTGCTTTAGGCTAAATCCAATGGCTAATTACGAGAGTAGATCCACTGAATCTGTTACTGAGAGGTAAGCCAACACTTACGTATATCTCATTGCTTCGATGGGCTTACTCTAGTTGGGATTGGCAACTGATTTCAGACCTGTGTCTCCAACCATTGTTGGTTCAGTTCTACCTTTGTGCGTGAAGCGATGAAGATTTTCAAGAGGCAGAGAGGTGGCACATTCATTTACAGTTCCCTTGCCAAGAAGCATGAAAGCTGTGCTTCTGTGTAGAATGAAACATACATTTTGCAACAGCAAAAATATTTTAATGGTGATTTTAAAAACCACTGTCAGCTCCTGGGAGGCCTCTTTTTCTTCTTAACCATCCCCTCAGAGTGAGAAATGTGTGCCAGTTATTTTCATGAAAACTCCCCATTTTTTAAAGTTTTCTTTCCTCTTACTATTTCCAAATTGCTGTGAAAGGAAATCTCAAAATTACCAAAGGTAGAAGGATCTAAATAAGGACTGGTAGGTGAGGTGATGGCATAAAAGACTAGTGTAGTTCAAGGATGTATCAACCAAAGCAGTCTCACAATCAAGAAAACATCATTCAGCTTTCTTCAGACCTCACCTGGAGTATTGTCTTCAGTTCTGTCTACTACTATTTATTGACAAGCTGGAACTTGTCTAAAGCAGAGTGACCAAAATAGCAAAGTGTTTGGAAATAAATGCCTATGAGGAAGAGTTTGGGATGCTGCAGAAGCTTGGAGAAGATTGAGTTTAGCTTGGAGAAGACTGAGAGGTGGCACCATAGCTACCTTTAAATATCTAACAAGATATCATGTAATAGGTGGAACAAAGCTTGTTTTCTGCTGCTTGTAAGGGTTCAGGTCGATGACTAAGTCCTTGCAGGATTCTCCCTGCAAGAATCCTACCCTTGATCCTGTTCTTTGCAGAATCTTGCCCAGCACTTCAGACCTAGTTGGCGGCTCTGATGCAGGGCAGCTGGAGCAGCCAGCAGTCTCCTATATAAGGGCTGGGACTACTCTGCAGCCTTTACTGTAGTAACATGGTCTCCAGTGTTGACTCTACAGTGGTCCTGACCCTGGGACCTTGACCTGTTGTCTGGACCTGCCTCTTGCTTCTGGCCTGCTAGACTCTTGCTACCTGCAGGACTGCTGTCTTGGACTCTTGTTGTACTCTGATCCTCAGCTTCTTGACCTAGCGCCCATCCCTCAGTCCAGTCCCAGTGCCTGTAGCGGTTGGCCGTTGCTGCCCATGCCTTGGACCCTGACGCTGCTTCAAAAACTAAACCACAAACTAGTGAATTCAAACTCCAAGAGAAAAGATTCCACCTAAATATTGGGAAGAACTTCCTGGTGCTGATTGCTGTTCAGTGGTGCCTTAGACTGACTCAGAGAGTGGAGACCTTCTTTGGAGGTCCTTAAACATAGGTTGGATGGCCATCTCTCTGGAATGCTTTAGTTATGTATTCCTATATGGCAGGCGGTTGGACTAGACCTCCCTATCCCTTCCAGCTCTATGATTCCATGAAATTTTCCCATGTCTAGTTCCATATTAGTAGGCTTAGTTTTTATATGATGGTGTAGAAGATGGAGCAACCTTGTTTTGTGTTGCTCTATTCAATAGAATCAAAAACATTGAATTCATATTATAATAAAGGACATCTTGACTAAACATTAGGAAGAACTTCCAACTGGTAAAAGCTATTTGACAGGGAAACAAACTGACTCAATGGCTGATGAGATCTCCTTCAATGAAGGTTTTTAAACTGAGATTGGGTGGCTATCTAGCGTGGCTGTTTTCACTATGGATTCCTGTACTGTTATGGAGTTGGACTAGATGACCTTTGTGGGTATTTATTTCTTGTATTTATTGAATTTCTATGCTACCTTTTCTCCCAAGATGGGACCCAAGGCAGCTTCCAAAAAGTAAAAAAAAAAACATTAAAAGCATAAAACAATTAAAACATTGAAAGACATATACTCTACATTGCTGTGTTTCTTTTTCTTGCATTGAGAACCAGCACTGATCCACTGATTTGCTTCTCTGTAGGTGGGATTGGATTTGGCCGTGCCAAAGGCAACTCTGGCTCTGAAGCTGATGATGAGACTCAATTGACCTTCTACACCGAGCAGTACAGGAGTAGGCGACGTAGCAAAGGTAAGAATGAGAACAGAAAAGACGGCAGTTATTGGATTTTGGACCCTGGATCGAACCATCTTATTTATATTCCCTCCACAGTGATTGTCCTTATTTTATTTTTTGAGCAGGAGTCACTTTGACCAAAAAAAAAAGACTTCAGAACTGAGTGTTCCTATTCTTCACCTAGTTGAATGCTGTCAATGGACTTTCCTTTTGTCCTTCCAGGAAGGCAAGGACAGCCCACACTTCACAGATGAAGCCGTTTTCATACTTCTCTTTGACGTTGGTCATCCAAAGAAGGCATTATCCAATCACAAAGCAGAGAAGTTCTGATAGGTTTACTGGGGTTGAAATGTCTCCTTTTTCCACATTGCTGAGACAGTGTGCTGATTCGTGCTGCAAAATCCCTCAGGTCAGGCCTGTTTTGCTGACTTTCTTAAGGACAGACATCCAGTTTTCCCTCCAGTGCCTGTATGGTGTTGCAGCACTGAAGCTAGCCAGTCAGTTTCTTCTTTGCCGCTTGAGTCCTGTCTCTTCCACAACACTTTGCTTCTACGTTCTCCTTGCCTTGCTACCTTGCCTTACAACAGTGAGTGTCAGGTCACTGAGGCATCCTCTGGTAATCCAGATCACAGAGACTGCAAAAACCTCTGATACAGCTGCTATAAGGAGGAGGGAGTGAGGAGAGCCATGCTTGATGGGCTTGGGAGTGCTCCGTGGCTCCTGGACAATGTAATAAAAGAGGTTTTTTTTGTGTGTATTGCACTTTTAGAGCAGCCAGTGAGCAGAATTAGCTGTCTGTCTGCTACCCATCTACCTGCCGGTGCATGCACAGAGCAAGAAAGAGATGGAACATTTTGCAAAACACTTTAATTCTGAGGGACGCAGCTTTCCAACATGGCCATCTTTCCAGTAGAGAAACCTCGTGAGCCGACAGGGCTTAAAAAAAGCATAGTTTCTGGATCAACAGATTTGGCGCATTAATGCCGTATGGCATTATTTTAGAGGATAATACAACTCTTCCCTCCAGCATCATCCTCTGATTCATGCTTAGATCCTAGGGAATTCTACAACTGCCACTGTATGCTGTTTATCTCTCCCATTCCAACAGATTTCACTTAGTAAGGCATATACGAAAACATCCAATACTGTATTAATATAAATACCTGTTTCTGGTCATTTTATTCAAGCTATTTCAGTTTTATGGTATCCTTCTAGGATCTAGGTTCTCCCTGACAACAGTGTTGTTCTGCTGCTTTATTAAATGCTCACGCAGATGTGCACACGCATTGGGTGCACGCTCACATAAAACAATGGAAGAATGACTGAGAGGACATAATAAAAGAAAGATAAAACCAGCAGCAGTTAGTATCTTGACAGCATGTAAAACTGAAATTAAAATGAGTAGCAACATGGACACGTGAGTAGTAAGATCTAGAAGCAATAGAAACCACTCTTAAAAGCTTTATGAGAGGAACACCGATCTAAATTATGGTAGTCTAGTTTCAGTAGAGAGAGGCTGTATAATTTTAAAACTTAGTTGAGAGTTTTCCCTTCACTTGCTTGGCTTCTAAAAACTCTCTGATGTCTGCGCACGTGTGTCAAAAGAACACAATTTTCTTTTCCATTTATGATGTGTTAGAAAGTGATTTTGAAAGAATAAGTGCGAAGAAATAGTTGGGGAAGGATTCAGGCTCAGAAACAATTTGCTGTTTGCGTGAGGGTTTCTGTGCTCTGAATTTTCTACATTTACTTAGCAATAAGACCTGCAAGCAAAGAGTTGCTCGAGCCATCCTAGAAGTCTCTGTTACATGTGTTTCAGAGATTAGGTCTTCACAGAAATGCATGACAGTATTTTTGCTTTGGACTGAAGCTGCCGTCACACCTAGAATGGTTTCAGTAGCCTTGCATTTGGAAGAGACCCAGGTGTTGGCTTTATTTCTATGAAATGCACACATGCTCAGATTGCAAAACCTTATGTTTCGAAGAAGGCTGGGGTGGAATAATAGACTGGAAGTCTGCATTCCATAAAATTTTAATGGGCTAAGGTTAAGTATGGTTCCAGAGTGTCTGGATTTCATCGAAAAAGTGTGTCAAACATGTGGTCAAGGCAGAAAAGTTGCACATTTGACAACTGGTGAGAGATTTCAGCTTTTCCTTAATTGGTAAGAGTTAGGCAGGACTTAATTTTCATATTGCAAGTGTGCTAGATAATAGGATCAGGATCCCCTGGGGCTTGGTTTGGTATTTAGCACCATCATTATCATTTATTTCCTGCTGGCCTTTGTCTTCCAAAATTCATTGCTCATTTGAAGTAGGAGGTGAAAGCTGTGACTTTTCTTTTCTCCAAAACACACAAGTTCTACAACTTGACAGAGGGCCAGACAAGTGTGTGCATGAACATGATGTATTTACACATATGGCCCTCCACATTTGTGAGCTTGACTTTCATGGATTTGGTTATTGAAACTGAAAATTTCAGCATAATTCTACAATTTACCATTGTTCACAATTAAGTTCCTTGAGTATCACAGAGCCTTGTTGGTCACCTTTTCGCTGTTTTTTAATGGTTTATGTGCCTGTGTGTTGTTTTGCTCCTACAAGTCTTCAATTTCTCCTTCCTTCTCTTTCTTTTTCTTTCTTGTAGGAAACATGTTGTTGTTTGCTAGAATGAATGTTCATGCATACACATACACACACATGCCCATAAGCACGACAGAAATCACTCTCTGTCCACCTCTAGTTCCTTGACAGGAGCCCACATACTAATTTATCTAAAAATCCTTACAAGCAGAGCTGTAGGTGGGATTTCTCACTTAACTTGGTCAATTGCACAGAGCTCTGCAAAATGAAAAAAACAAACAACTAGTACTAGTATGGCTTTGGCAAGTTAGCATCTCTCAGTCTTGCTTTGCTGCATGCAAAAAGGAAAATGTTACAAGAAGCCATTTTTTGCATGTTGTGCCCTTGCAGGAAAGTTTGCTGTTACAAGGGTGGTGAGTTTAATGGCTGCAAGGTTCAGTAGAGTTCAGACTCTGAGTTGCAGACAGAATTCCCCTCTTCTCTTGCTTCTGGGATCCATTCGAGTCAGTTCTTTCCAACTGCATTACCTAACGCGTCTGTCTCTGTAAACCCATCTTTCCTAAACATCCTGTAAGTGGAGAGGCCATTCCCTTTTCCCTTTGCTATCTTTGCCATTCACATCTCTGTGGGATAAATTTTCCATTAAGCACTCAGTAAATCTCTTCCCTTCCTTTGTGCAAGGAAAAAAAACACACACACCAGTTTAGGGGAAAAACTATAGCTTAACGAAGTAAGAGAAAACAAATGATCATGCTTAGAGGTGCAGCTGAGGACTGTAACTGTTTAGTTATATAATTCCTGTTAGGAAACACTATATTGCTTGTTATTGTGTGCCTTTCAAGTTGTTTCCAGCTTATGGCAGCCCTAAGGCAAAGCTATCATGGCATTTTCTGGGGCTGAGAGTATGTGATGCACCCAAGGTCAACCAGTGGGTTTCCATGGCTGGGCAGGGATTTGAACCTGGTCCCCAGGGTCTGTAGTTCTGCGCTCAGACCACTACGCCATGCTGGATCTCTCTTGCTAGCCTTAATTTAGAGAACACGCACAAGCTAAGCACTCTATATATCTGACTAGAGAACACGTTATGGATGCTTCGTCTAAGGAAGTGGACTTATATCCGCAGGAGGGCATGTCACACACTCTCAGCCCTGGAAAACCCTATGATAAGTTTGCCTTAGGGTCTCCATAAGTTGGAAGCTACTCATTCCTCCACATTCTCTAGGGTTAGGGACACAGGACGCCCATGAAAGTGGAAAAACCGAATAACTTTAAGCCCTCCCAAACACACAAAAAGGTGCGATCACCATATTTGATACACTGTGGATTCTTTTGAGGCACCTGGGTTCCTTCACAAGGCAGAAGTGGGTGGCTGGTGGGGCTCACTGCCACCTCCACTGATGCCCCACACCATTTTAATAGGGACTTACAAGGCTTTTTCACAGTTTCTGGGAGTCCTTATTGAAAATGATATAGGGAGACAGTAGAGGTGACAGCAAATAATCTGTAAATAATCATCCGCAAAAGTGAAACCCGCAAATGTGTGTACTTGGAGGCACAGAACAACAACAACAACAAACCAAGTTCCTTCTGGCTGTTTTGAGCCACGGCTCCCGTAATCCCTCACCATTGGCAATATAGACTGGGGCTTATGTGTCTTGTAGTGGATAGCATCAGGAGGGCTCCATGTTGCCGAGCCCCGCTTAAGGGAATGCCTCCCTGCCACAGATGTGAAATATTCTGGTCAGGAGTTGCGTCCTTCTTTGTTTCTCTCTTGGCCCTGTCCAAATAGCTGACTGTAATCTAGTAGCTTCCTTTGTCAGGAAAACACACTGAGCCGATGCCTCGGTCGGTCTCTCGAGGGTTGCATTATTGCCTCATAAACCGGCACCGCCATCCCATTATAGCCTAATTAAGACCTTGGGGATTTGGGTTCCTCTTGTCCAGAGATAAGCTTCGTCCTCTGCTTTTCTGAGATAAGGAGCTTCTCTTATAGTTCACAGGTTTGCGATACACCTCCCCACTGTCTCAGCCGTTTTTCCCCTCTTTGTTACAGGAGAGGAGAGAAGCTGTGAGTCCCGCCTGCAAACATACAGGATCTCCAGTTCTTTTCCTCATTTGTAGACAGGTTTTACGACAATTTAGGAGCACCCAATTGTCTGCCTGGGTTTTGCATCGTTTGCTATATGCTCCCCCTCTCTCTTTCTTTCTCGGGCTTGTAGAGCTTTCCGAGGGCTGTTAGAGAAATACGAATCTGGGCTTTGATCTGCTACTGTATTTGGTGTTTAAAACAAGGCCCTTTATGAGGGAAAATTAGGTATTCGGAATCTGTTACACACACGGAAACTTCCCTTTGATCCTCTTCTGCCTCTGGAGGCAACAGACACTCTTTTAGAGAAAAGCAAATGAGATATGGAATTTTTTTTTTTAAAAAAAGAAGAAGATGGACCAATTTTTTTCACTTTCACCCAAATTTACACCAAAAAAAGTTAGTGCAGAATAAACATGGTGTGTCTTAAGAAGAGGCACAACAAATCTATATAGTTTATAGAAAGATGTGCTAATCTCACCCTTTTGTTTGTGATCCTCCATTTATGCATGGTTTACCATTCAATACAACTTATTCCAGTCATTTTTTAAGCCAACACGCCATGCAAACAAACACAACTGTTGGGTGGATTGGAAAGACAATTACATGATTATATTTGGTGGAGTGCTTCTCTTGAATCGGGAGTGTTGTAGACAGTTTGTTGCCTTTCCTAGCCTGCTGCTTAGCTCTCTGAAGAGAGGGGAACCATCTTAGCCAACTGCACATCCATCTTTGAAGGTCTTTGCTTTGGAAGTTGGGGTATTTTGCTGTGAACCCATTGTGTATGACAAAAACTGAAGAGCCTTTGGAGAACACCTAGTGCTCCTTTTGGGCTAACTTGAGCTCAGGATTGGCTCAAGCCATACAGAGTGTCCTCAAACAGGGTTGGCAGTTGAATCAAGCTTTGGCTGTGATGATGGGAGTGGCAGGCTAGCTTCAGGTTGGAGATGGTAGACCATCTACCATACACCGATCTGTCCACCAGCTTCTTACTGTTGCTTGGCATCCTCCAGCGACTGCCTCACTCTGCCTAATTGTTGGACCAGCTGTGCCCTAACTCCAGGCCATGTTACTCCCAGACCTTTCTTGGTTTATAGCGATCTGCATCTCAAAACCTATGCGGATCAATCATGCTTAAAGGTGTCTAGGGAGAGAGCTGTGGTAGCCAATTGTGGCACCTTTTTGTTTCTTAGTATTACAACATGCCATTTTTTAGTATTACAACCAAATCACAAATGGACCAGTTGCCCTAGATACCTCAAACAGAGAGCAATGCTTCCTAAGGTATCTGATATAAGCCGCAAGGATCTTTCCCTCATTATGCTAGAGACCCATGTCGTATTTATTCCCATTAGCCAGAATTATTTATTTCTTCCCTAGAATTTCTCTGGGGCAGGAAGCCAATGACTCTGGGACCAACACTGCTCCAGGCAGTACCACTTTTAGTAGCATTGCTATAAGGAACAGTTAGCTCCATCGTAACATTTCTAATGGGCAGAGTTGGACAGGGAAGGTAGTTTTGGGCATCAGCTTGTGTATTTGACATCATTAAACTACCGAACAATCTGACACGTCCATGAATAGTGCATCTGTGGGAGAGGGAAAGGATGATGGAGGAAGAAAATTCATATTGGTTTATTATTTATTATTTACTGGCATCAATGCATATGACGTGTGACAGAATAAAACAAACAAGAGACAGATGGTCCCACCTAAGGCATACAATCTCTCTTTCACTCATTCAGCATTTCTACCCCACACACACTTGGGAAGAAAGGAATAATGCAAATATAATACAAAACAGTACAAGTCAAAATAAGCTATTGCATACATATAATTAAAATATACAAGATTAGAGAACTGAATTAAGTTAAAAAGTTTTAAAATCTTTGGAAAATAGAGTTTTAAATTAAGGTCTAGAAACAGAGAAGTCCACAAATATTCAGGGAGACACTTCCAAAAATATACAGCAGCAAATGGGAAAAGATGAAGCTGAACCAGATGGAGAAACCCTTGGCTGAGTGTGAAGCCTTGTATGAAGATCTCGAGCAGATCGAAAAAGAGAAATGACAGCTGAGGGATGGGGCAGCAGATGGGAGGGGACAGCGTAAGAAGCTTATACTGGGTCCCAAAAGAAAAAGGTAACCAGTGAAGAGATATCAAAAGTGGAGTAGCATAATCAAAATGATGGGCCAAAAAGATAATCTTAGCAGCAGAATGTTGTATAGAAACCAGGGGAATAAGATGAGATAATGAAAGACTATTCAAAAGAAGATTACAGTAATCAAGCTGGGAAATGACCAAGGCATGAAGTAATGGCATTGTAGAAGAAGCAGATAGAAACTATGCTTAACACTATGTGATGTGACAAGAGATGAGGTTCTGAGGAATTGCCTCCCCTGTGTTCCTGAGACCAAGTATGTGGACACAGTAGGGCCTAGCTGCTTCTTAGAATCATAGAGTTGGAAGAGACCCCAGGGGCCATCCAGTCCAACCCCTTGCCATGACACATCAAAGCACTCCCAACAGATGGCCATCCAGCCTCTACTTAAAATCCTCCAAAGATAGAGACTCCAAGGCAACAGATTCCACTGTCAGACAGCTCTGACCGTCAAGAAATTCTTCTTGAGGTTTAAGTGGAATCTTTTTTCCTGCAGTTTGAGTCCATTGCTCCTTGTCCTAGTTTCTGGAGTAGCAGAAGACAAGCCTTCTCCCTCCTCGACATGACATCCCTTCAAATATTTAAACATGGGTATCATGTCCCCTTCTTAACCTTCTCTTCTGCAGACTAAACATCCCCAGCTCCCTCAGCCGCTCCTCATAGGGCTTCATGGCTTCCAGACCCTTCACCATTTTGGTCACCCTCCTCTGGACACACTCCAGCTTGTCAATATCCTTTTTGAAATGAAGTGCCCAGAACTGGACACACTATTCCAGATGAGGCAGACCAAAGCAGAATAGAGTGGTACCGTTACCTCCCTCGATCTAGACACCATACTCCTAGTGATGCAACCAAGAATCACATTGGCTTTCTTGGCTGCCACATGCCAACTTTAAGCTAGCATTCCTCCTCTGAGTCTGTGGCTGATTCAGGTTAACATCTGATTGTCCAGATAGAGGTAGCAAGAACATGTAGAGAAAAGTGGGGACGCACTTCAGTGGAATATCCTCCACATATCTTAAGAACCGTAGTAGGGCATAGGAAAAGAGGCATTTCTTCAGACATGGGAATTCCAGTGGAGTCTAAATGAAGATGTTATATTTGCCCTTCTTATTGGAGTTCTATCTACCACCAACTTTAAAGGTGGTCCCTTCTCTAAAAACTGAGTCTATGTAAGAGGTTCCAAAATACAGGTAGTACAGCTATGCCTGTTTAAGCAGCAGGCTGATGACTTCAGTACCATCTCTGTGTGATATCCTTGCTTCTGGCAGCATAGAGGGCAGTCTGGAATTGATACAAATCTTCTCCAGACTTCCACTCCCCAAAGCAAATCTTCAGGTTGCTTGATAAGGGAATAAGACATACATCTGAGTGGAGATATGTGCTGTAACATATCATTCACTCCCCCTTGCCATCTTATTATAGAGGTTGGCCTAGAGCTTTCTTGATCATAGATAGAGGAGACCATAGATCAAGCGTTTTGTGTGTGCATATAATTTCATGGGGGGGCGGTGAGATTTCTGGCTTTTAATGCATTAGGACATTATACTTTGCCTGCAGAAAGTACTCTTCTTCAGAGTAATTGAAAAGTCACAGTTAGTTGTCAGCTCCATTAAGGTCAAGGTGGTATAGTGGTTTGACTTTTGGACTAGGGACTCTGGGAGAACAGGGTCTGAATCTCTGCTCAGCCTTAGAAATGCTCTGGCTAACCTTGAACAAGTCCACACTCTCTCAGCCATAGAGGAAGTCAAGGGCAAACTTCCTCAGAACATGTCTTGCCGTGAAACCCTGTTATAGATCCTTCATTTGACAGCAGAGAGGGGACAGATTGAGCCTTAATCAGCAGGGCCACTCCAAAGCCTAGGAGCCACCATGAAGGCTCTCTCCCTGAGCCTGGGGGGGTGGTGGGATGGAGAGAAAGCCCTCTCCTGAAGATCGTAAGATTTGGGCAGGCTTGTAAGGGGAGATGCAGGCTTTCAGATTGTGTTGACCTCACCTGTCTAGGGTTTCATCAGTCAAAACCAGAACTTTGAACTATATTCAGAAATGCATGACCAATGAAGTTGTTTTAGCAAGGAACTTATATGCTCCCCTTAAATAAGATACCTTGCTTTGCCAGCTTTTTTCGGAATCTGGATGAGCAACCCCTCTGCCTCAGGCATTTCTGCTTCTCCCCAATCCTCTGCAAAAGCATTCATGCCTTCCTCAGCCAAATGAAGAAAACTACTCTTAGTTATCCAAGCTCTCTTGCCCGCCTTAGCAATTACAGCCCTGCCTTGATGGAACAGCCTCTTTAACTTCCCCTGGACTGTGATAGAGATAACAACATTTACATCTGTTCCTGGAGGCCTGAGATTTATTTATTTTTTTATTTTTTTGATTGTATCTGATACAGACTTACCAAAGTAATTGAGTGTTTGAGAGTGAAGAATTATCTCTCCAGCTTGCTTCTTATCTTGACAGTGAAGCAACACTGTTAATTTAATTTTGTTCCAAGCATGCTGGTAACAAATTTTACTAATCGTTCCACTCTTGCCTACCGCATGGTAACGAGACTCTTTTTTCCCCCCCTGCAAGGCAATAAAGTACAAGTTTGTGTGCCAGGGAAGGAGAGAAAGGAGGGGGTGGCATGCCAAGGAAATTGTTTTTCTCCCCCATCAACAAGTGAGCTAAACTGGATGCCGGGGAGGAGGTGCTAGCAAACAGTCTAACAGAGAGCAGAGCCTGAGGAGGTACCTGCTAGCCTTTTTACTACACTGGGTTATTAGAAGGCCTGCAACATTTAATCGTTCAATCTGCAAGATGCGTTGAACACTCCAGTAGAGGCAGAAAACATATCCGGGGTTAGCCGTGTTGGCCGTATAGCAAAATCCAACAATTTCCATGATACCTTTGTTGGTCCTGCCAAAATGCACAAAATATATAATGCAAACTTTGGAAGCTCCGCTGGATTCTTCGTCAGGCAAAGGTGTTAAAAATTATACAGGAGGAGAAGAAGAAATTGACGATGTTAGAATCAGAGGCCTACATTTTGTCCAGATACAGTTTTTACTGTTGTTAGTTAAGACGGTCTGGAGGGATATCAGAGGTCACTTCCTTCTTTGGCCACGTGGACACTGGCAGACGAAGAATCCTCAGATCTGGGCAATAACATTTCAAACTCCATTAGCAACAGATAATGTAAAGAGGTAGTGTGTGTGGAGAGAGAGACCGAGGGGGACAACACTGGTTTCTGTAAGTGATTCCCTGAGCTGCTGACTTCATCAGGAGGGAATTTAGCATGCCACCTGAAGGGTTTAGGTAGTTTCAAGCCCATCTCAGAGACATGTCAGGGGATGAGTGTAGGTCTAGATGGAGGGATGCTACCACTCACAATTAAAAGGTATTATGCTGCTATTCCATCCATCCATCCATCCATCCATCCATCCATCCATCCATCCATCCATCCATCCATCCATCACAGATTTTCTCTGGTAAGGAAATGAAAATGATGGTTTACACAATGGGAAAGCATCAGGTGGGGCATAAATTGAGGGAGTTGTTGCCTATACCAGTCCCATTGAAGATATCTGATGTGAGGGTCCATCGTTATCTTCTTCCTCTTCCTCCTCCTTCTTCTTCCTCGTCTTCCTCCTTCTTCTATTTCAGTTTTTCTTTTTTTCATTTCAGTGTGCCTGGGTCCGGTACCGTATTTGTGCTCATTCACTTCAGCTGTTTCTTTCATCCCTGGAAGTTCTCTAGATGCAGGTAGCCAGTGCTTCGGGGCCTGGCCCAAGTCCCTCAGCCATCCCTTTGACTACCTTCCACAAATGAGGCAGTCTGATTGCACAGTAAAGCCCTCATCTAGAACCTGCGTAGCATGTTGCATGATCCATAGCCTCCCTGACATTACCGCAGAACGCTATTTCTGCTGCTGCCACTGTGAGTGGAATTACTTTCTACCCTTACCCTGAAAGGTCTCTGTTTTCAAGTATTCCTCTCTCCTTGTGTTTGTCCATATACAACTCTTTTGGGCACTGAGTTGAGGATCATTTTAGGTCTTTGACTGATTGGGATGACTTGACACCCAGGCATGGGCATACAGACACAGAGAAACATGCAAAATATTATGGGTATTTCTACATATTCATCCAGCATGGTGTAGTGGTTTGAGCATTGGAAAGCTCTGTGAAATGTGTAGATTTGTGGATGCAGCAAGCTTTCTTATTATTTTTTTCTTGATTGAGTAATGGCAGTATTTCTTCTACCTCTCTTTCTGAGCCTGTGTAAATCCCACCCCTGTTCAACCCCCTCCCCTCAAAATGCTTAGATGTTCCATCTGTCGAAATTTGGCTATCAGAAGTTTGGACATCAGTAGAAACATACAAAAATCTCCAACTGCAAATATTTAATTAGAGTTCGAAGCTGCCAAACTCCACACATTTGTGAGACTCGGAGGCAGTTTTAGTTGTTTTGCAGCCTCCAGTGTTGACACTGATCTGTTGGATACCATCTATTCTGTTATTCTGTAAATGTTTCTTATGAACTGTTATGGTAATTTGACTTTTTAAAAATGCTTTTAAAAAAGAGCGCACAGACCAGGGAGTTCTAATTTGTGGACCAAGATTATTGATGGAAGAGTCAGAACACATTACAGCCAAGCAGTGAACCACAGTGTGTGCCAACTGGCATCTGAGAAGTTGCTAAAACACTTTTTTTTAAAAGAATAATTTAATGACTTCTCATATTGAAGCTACAGGCTGGGATGCGTCTGCCTTCAGATCCAAATGGCTCACTGCTTCAGTCTCGTAGAAGACAGCAGCAGAGACATCGTGCAACTCTTGATGCATTAGAAAAATGCCCAAAATTGCAGTCAAAGACTTGTAATCCAAACACCAGAGATGGCTGTCTGATCTGAAAAAAAAAATGGCCCACAAAAAAGGGCTGGTGTGATCACTGTGCTGTGAAAAAAATGAATACTATACTTTCATGTTGTTTCTCTTTAAGCTGTTTCTGACTTATGGTGACCCTAAGGCAAACCTATTGCATGGGGTTTTCTGGGGCTGAGAGTGTGTGACTCACCCAAGGTCATCCAGTGGGGTTCCATGCCTGAGCAGGAAATCAATCCCAGGTCTCCAGAGTTGTGGTCCCACACTCAAACCACTGGACAATTATTTTTCAGTAGACCTGTCTTACTTGCAGAATGTCCTGTTTTGAGCAATATTGTCCTCCATTTCTGAATCCTCTCTGTTTTGTCCACCATTTCTTCTGTATAACAGTGACAGCAACAACAACAGAACAGCTACACAATGCCTTTTGTCTGATAGGACTAAGGATGTCCTGAAGACCTTATTAATTCCAGGCCAAAGCTAGAACCCCAGTCGTGTCCTGTAGCCTGGCCATTGTTCTACAGTGACATCAGTAGTATGGTTTGTGGTTGTTTTGCAACAGTTTAAACAGTGAATTAGAAAGCTGGTTAATCAGATACCAGATGTGGCCTCATATTTAGCTTAGCTTAGGCCATTTCTGCACTAGCCTGTTACAGTGCTATTATTCCACTTTCAACCTCCTATGGAGTCCTGGGGTTTGCAGTTTAGGGAGGGACTTTAAACTGCAAACCCCAGGAGTCCACAGGATGTTGGAAGTGGAAAAATAGCACTATAACAGGCTAGTGCGGAAATGGCCTTAGTGTAGTGTCGTTTAGTTTAGTGTGGTTGTGGCCCTGTGTTTCAGGTGGTAGTCCCTTCACTTTGTAACTTACACCTGGCTTTTCATAGTCCATACACAAACCCTGCAGTCCTGTTCATGTTTAAAGAGAAGCCACACTGAATTCAGAGAAATTTGCTCCCAAGATAATCAATCAAGCCATATTTTATTTATGGTCATAGACCCAATAAAAATATATACAAAGTTATTTTAAAAATAAAATACTACACAACTACAGTTACAGCTAAAATTCATACAATGTACACTGAGTACTAAGTGCAGTAAAAACACCGCATTTGTATCAAAAGGCCAAGTATAAAAATTAAGATTGGTAAAATTTCAAAACTAGTTTTGATTTAAATATGTTTAGGGTATCTGAAATTCCTGGATTATATGTGCTTGGGTAATATTTGTCTGTACTAATGACACAGACACAAAACCTAGACCCCTTCTCTGTAGTTTGTGAATCTGGATCTGCAAGCAGGAGGGGAACTTCCCAAGATAAGTCGGCATGAGATAACAGCCATAATCTCCAATTTACTGAATGGCCCCATAAAGGAAAGGCAGGGGGGAAAAGCAGAATGAAAGAAATACAGGAGTGATTTTGTCGGGGCATATTTTTTCCGTTCTTATGCTGAGGCTACGGTTTTCTGAGCTCTGACCCAGGATTCAACCCTTGTTTCACCAAGATAACAGTAATGAGCCAGCCGTCCTCTGATGGAGGATTTTGGTCTGATTCCAAGCTAAAAGAAATGCACCATGTAAAAATCTGATCAAACAGTTTTCTCCAATGTGACAATGATTCAGGACTGGAAAAATGAAAGCAAAGTTGGCTGTCCAAGCTGAAAAGAGGGGGAGAAAGGAGTCAAAATAAGCAGGGGTTGAAAGAGAGAAGATGGCAGTCTTTCAGCAGGAGTAACAGGAGGGAAACTAATTGAGTCTGTGGGAAAATTAAAAAGAAAATCCG
The DNA here is from genome assembly GCA_030412105.1 of Cyclura pinguis. Classification (NCBI taxonomy): domain Eukaryota; kingdom Metazoa; phylum Chordata; class Lepidosauria; order Squamata; family Iguanidae; genus Cyclura; species Cyclura pinguis. Next base: position 4,571,023 of record CM059613.1, read on the forward strand.
AACAGCCCCACAGAGCTGGCCTAAATAACGCAACCTGAGAAATATTATGATCGTGGTGAAGCTGAGAAGGCATCTCCCGGACGCAGCTCTGATTAGCTGGGGTTGCTGAAGCAACACTTAATGGGCAATTTAGGACATATCCAAGCACAGGACTCAACTTTTAAAGTGGAGGAGGGGGTTTTTGAGTCTGTGTCGCTTATGTTCTCGAGACTTAGGAGAATTGACAAAAAGACTTTGCTTTCCTCCGATGCATTGTACGGCCGTAAGATTGAATGTGAGGACAGTGCTGTCTGTCTGTCTATCTAGCAAGGGGAGCATTGTGTGATCGGGGGTCATTACCGGACTTTCTCTGGCAATGGAATATCCCATGATCGTGATGGGTGGGGATGCGTTGGCCGTGGGACCGTGACGACATCATGCAAAAGCACCACTTGGCGAGCAAGATGTCCCCATCACGGGGCAGCAACGTTGCCTGGAAATGGCCTCTCTATCACGCTCACTCATTTGCTTTGTGGGTAAAAATAAAAGACAAAAATATAATAGTCCCCACTAGCAAATGAGATTCACTAGAATGTGAATTCACTACTAGTGAATTAAGGTAGAGAAGGTAGGCCTGGGGTAAGGTGTTGTGAAATGTACACCCCCTCCGCCTCCCCTCTGTAGTTCAGATTCAGCTCAGCTTTAATTCGAAGTGTGTCCAACTGAAGAACAAATGCAATGCGATAATACAAGGCCTGCCCTTCCTTCCCTCCACAACAACTTCTGTCTAGGGACCAGTCTCTACTCAGCTATCTTCTTTTATAACACCGCCCCGTTAGTATTCCTAACCTTTTCTGATTCTTTGCACAAATCTTTTTGCCCCGTGCTGTTTCTGCAGAAGACGCATAGTGCTTAGGCTTAGTGGAATTAGCATAGGGTGTCCAAAAATTATCTTTCCAATTTCAATTCTGTATAGCGTTTAAACTGTAAAGGTAATTTTCAGGCAACCTGTGTATGAGAGTTGATTGCTAATAAGAGTCACCATCCTCTTCTGGTGCTTTAGGTTATGTTTGGTTGGCAGTAGGGTTGACTTAAATGGATGAGTTCTACTTTGAATTTTGTGGGTGTGGGTTTCTAGTCTTGTTGCGTGCCTTCTTGACTCTTCTTTCACTTTGTTGTTGAGAGTTTTGGCAGTTCACTCCCAGTCCCAGGGGATGGGTAATAAATTAATATTTTCCCACATGCCATAAGAATATGCAGTGTCTCTTTGGCAGCTTTTTACTTAGGGATTAAGCTTTTGTCCATTAATGCCCCCAGCTAGGCTAATATAAAAACTCTGCTCTCCCTCTCATCAAAGTCTCCAAGGCTTTTTTCCCCTCCTTATATTTATTTCTTGTTTGCTTTGCAGTTCTGATTTTTCAGTCTGCCATAATCTTTGCTTCCTTTCCCCTGCTAGAGCTCCATAATATGATGGAGTGGGCTGTTGGTCTATAGAAGGACAAGGAGCAATAAATGTGTCAGTCTATAATTTGCTGCAGGAGTCGTCTTGGGTTTTGTATGCATAGTTATCTCTTTTAAAACAGTGGGAAGCGATTTTCAAACAAGATTTGCTAGCGCACTGCATTCTGCTTGCTGCACACACCCAAGGGAAGGAGAGATCAATATTTGAAACATAGTTTCTACAGAAAAGCATATTTATTTTAATGCATCAGGCATTAAAAATCCTAAAGTCTATAACCAGCTGAGACTCTGGGTATTAGGGAACAGATTAGCAAAAGGCTTCCAGAGATCTTCGGGCTGAATGGAAGATGCCGACTGTGCAGTTGTGGGAGTCAGCATGTCCCACTGCTTAAGTCAAAGATTTTTGCTGTCTCTGTTGACCCTGCTGTGAATGGCAGATGATCGGAGTCGGGAGGGCGGCCTGGATTTGGAATCCGCCTCCATCAGATGAATTATCCTCTTTGCTCTCCGGGTTAGCAATATTTTAGGTACCATCTCAACATAAAACTATCTTAGAATTTCCAGTTAAAGAAAGAGTTGCAGACTAAGGGCCTCTCTGCACTACACTGTTATAGTGCTATTATTCCACTTTCAACCTCCTATGGATTCTCGAGGTTTGCAGTTTAGGGAGGGGTCTTTAGACTTCTCAGCCAGAGAGCTCTTTGGCCTCAGGAAACTACAAACCCCAGAATTCCACAGGATGTTGAAAGTGGAATAATAGCACTACAGTAGTGTAGTGCAGAAAGGCCCTAAGACAGACTGTAAAACAACTCTTGATTCTACTGGTTTCCACTTAAAGAGAGAGAGTTCCCAGTAACTATGGACGTAACCAAACAAATCCCCCATTAGCCCATTGTTTTTGCAATGTTCTTGGCCTGGGAAGTTTAAGTTTGGAAGGAGAAGGAGAAATGAAACCTATTCATAAGAGAAGATCTGGTATGGCTGAATACCAGACTTCTTGAGTACGACTGATAAACGGTTAAATACTTTTAGGGCATTGAGTCAGTTCAGACGTACGATGGACCCTCGGTATCTACTAGGATGTGGTTCCGAGACCCCCCAGGGATACCAAAATTTGTGGATGGTCAAGTCCCATTATGTACAATAGTGTAGTGAAATGGTGTCCCTTATATAAAATGGCAAAATCAAAGTTTGCTTTTTGGATTTTTTTTTCCTGAAATTTTCAGGTTGTGGTTGGTGGAATCCATGGATACAGAATCCGTGGATATGGAGGGCCAGCCATGCTTATCTCAGGTTAATATCTTATCTCAGGTTAATAAACCATGGCTTATTAGCTAGGAATCGTTGTTGTGCATGTGCTTTCCATTCTTGGTTTGCTGGCTTTGGCAATTCAGTATGGTTGGTTTAATCTATACTTCTTTCTTACAATCTAATTGAGAAACTATTTTTTTCTTGCTTTAGTAACCGGAATATCTTGTTTAGTAAACTTAGATTAAACCTTTATTTGTTAAACTGTTATTTTTGCCCTGGAATCATGGAAAAATAACTTTGTTTTCCTTCTTCAGCCATTAAAAGTTGAAAAAGCTTTTTTTTTAAAAAATACACTTCAGTTAACAACAGGTTTGACAGCAGTGCTGATTACAAAAGAAACTCGATTATACTGAAACAGGAAATTAACTTGCAACCCCTTGACACTAATTAATTAATTAACATTTTTTTGATGTAAGGTAAGGTTTTTGTAACAATGAATGATTTGTTGAGCAGTTACTCTCTTGGCTTTTATGCTTGAACACCAGACTTAAAGCCTAGTTTTAGCTTTAATGGTAATTTAAGAAAAATCAGAACAGAGAAGATGAGAACCCATTTCTTAAAGAAGTGTTTCTAAAGGGCAGTTTTTCAATCATTAGCCTTCACTTGCCTGATTATCTTTCATAGATAAAATCAATTTTATTCTTTCTGGTGTTCATAGAATTAGTGGAGATTTCTATTGATGTTATTAAGTATTAAGCAATGCTTGTGCAGGTATCTTTGTGTTTGCGTTGCAAAATGCCTTGTGAAAAGCAGTCCGCAAATACTATAAACAGACAAATAAAAATATGGATTTCTCCCCAAAGCAAATTCCTCTGGCTTGTGCTCACAAATCTACCCTAAGAATCCAGATAGATTTTTACATCTATAAAAATGGATTGTTTTTCTCCTCCTCCTCTTTCTTTCAACCAGCGTGATATGGTATGATAAATATTTGAGTGGTCAATTATTTATCAGGGCTCCAAGTTTTAAAAAAAAGGCCAAGTAGCATTCAGTGCTCTCAAAGAAGATTTAGAAATGAACAGCCAGAAATGCTTCTTAAATATTCAAACATCAGGGAGTGGAACAAAAGTGCTGATCAATGTTTATTTACTTCTGAAATCTATTTTTCCTGGAAGATTACTTAAAAAAAAAAAAAGTGGGGTGGGGCAGGGGAGAAAAGTCTGCTATCGAAAGTCTGGGGAGAGCCTTCCTGTTGCAGAGAGACGGATCCGATTTATGAGATAGCTTCCCGTTTTATGTAAAGTTTGTCCTTGGTTGTTCCATGCGATACAGCGTAGGAGCTTGGAGGGCAGAAAGGGAGTAATTTGTCTGAAGTTTAGGGGAAAGATAAGCCAGGCAAGCAGCCTGCCAGCTGTAAGGAAGATGGGGGTAAACTTGAGAAATATTAGGGGTGATACAGGGGTTTCCTTTGTGGAAGATAAGGGGGAAATGGCAGTAAAGTTGCTTAAAGTTGCATGAGTGTACTTCAAGATGAAAGTCTGAGCATCACTCAGCTGTACCCTAGAACAGTCATTCCCAGGCTGGAGTATGTATATTCCCAGGGGTATGAATAAGGACTTTTAGGCGTACACACACACACACACACACACACACACACACACAAGAATTGTGGCAGAGAAAGTGTCAAGTATAAGCCGTTCTTGGAGGACATCGCAAATCGGTGTGGCTCTGGATTGCCCGTGGTGTCAGCATTGCAGTCCAAGAAACTTAAGGGATGTGGAGGGGTGGAATCATAGAGGTAAAGAGAAGAGTGAAACACAAGCCAAATTTCCAGCTACCATTGGCCCACAAACTTTTTTTCCTTAAAAAAAAAAGTTTTTCTCACACGCACACACCTATAAACACAGAGACTTCTATTCAAGTTGCGGTGACGCTAGTCCCTAGTCTTTTATCAGGCCCACAGCCCTTTAAAATCCTACCTCTGGTCTTCCTCCTCCTCCTCCTCCTCCTCCTCCTCCAGTTGTTGCTTGGCCAGCTAAAAATGGCTCTCAGCCTAATTTCTGAGCACCACAAACCCTCTCCCGATGCCCCAGCACTCCCAAGGAAGGAGATGGCAGAGAGAGAGAGAAAGTATAGGGCCACCGTGCCACCTCCCCCCTTCCTTCTCTTTTCTCTGATCTAGTTTGCACTCCGGGTGTCCACTCTCCCCACCATGCCACGGCCCCCTTAGCACAGACTCACACATACACACATTTCAATGTTTGAAATTTTTCCATTTTTGCAGGTCTCCTGCGCCCCTCACTCTAGCAAACGTGGAGGGCTGACTTTAGTTCTGCATTTGGGAGAGTATCCTCTAGGCCAGGGTTGGGGAGCTCCTTGTGAGGTTTTGGACTAAAGGCATTGGGCACGCTGGTTGGGGCTTTGGGGAGCTGAAGTCCAAAAATGGCTAAGGACCAAAGGCTTCCCCACCCCTTTTGTAGAGATGGGACTGTGACTTCTCCTCTCTTCCTGAAAGATACTTTAAGTACGGGAGGAATTAATACCTTGCCAGAGTTTTAATCTGTGATTAGTTTTTGAATAAATTCCATATCTTCTCCTGTTTTGTTTTCCTTTTTAACAGTTTTGAGTAGCAGGACCTTTTGGAAAGACAGCAGTATGGCATTGCATTAATGAGTCTCTGCCTGTACATAACGGGGAATAATTAATAGGCAGAGAATTTGCTTAAGAGGCATGGAGTGATTGCATTAGCTGGTGGGCTGGCCTCTTAAGTTTCCTGAAGAAAACTGGACAAGCATACCAACAGAGCTACCATGTGCAATTGCTTTCTTAGGTTGTTGAGTGTGTACAATTTGTACCCATTTTTTCTCCTTTCCTTTCTCTGTTATACACAATAGTTGCAACAGTATTGAGACTGCAGAAGTGAGAATATTTGATGAGTGACTTTTTCTTTCTCGCTGATAGAAGGATGTAGGCTTTTGCTGTATATCTAAAGTAGCCTAGAAACCTCGCTTCCCCCTTCTAATGAATTTCAGCATTGCTGTCATTGGAATTTACCGTGAGATACAGACTAACACTGTGCCTTCTCAGAGTGGGAAAGAGGGTCCTCATTGCTCGTAATTTCTGAACCTACATCTGGCTCTAGTTAAGAGAATTTGAGCTGATTAAAAAATGGGTAATGAAAGTTCATTATGTTTTGGTTGGCTGATTTCCCAACTGTGTATTTACATTGTTTATTTAGGGGCTATACTTTTACATGGAGTTTGAGCAATTAAGATAGTCATAAATCTTCCCTGTTTTTGTGTGCGCATGCTCCCTTCTACTCTAAGCAATGTTTGTAGACATATAACTGTTGCATTACAGGAAGGAAAGAGAAGGGGAGAGAGCAAACAGTCAAGCCAAAAGATGTCATATCCAGTTGTTTAGTGTCCCGCTTTAAACCTGAACTCTCTTCTTTTGACTCCTGTTCACGTTATCCAAGGTTTCCAAACTTCCAGAGATGTTTGCCACTCCACAGGAAACTTCCTCCAGCAACCTGTCTGCCATCGTACAGGTCTGGAGCACATCTAATTGGTGCCAATGTAAAGTGGCATAAAAAAAAGAGGTCAGGAGGCATGTAACCCTGGGAACAACTGTTGGCGTGCCTTGGGTTACAGGCCACTGCAGAGCAGTTTTATTTCTGAATCCAGCTTCCCTTCTAGACTAATTAAGTGGTAGCTAATTGGGTTACTACCATACTACCGTTGGGTTACTACCTTAAACTACCAATTAAGTGGTAACCAGTTGGGTTACTGCTACCATAACAAATGCTCACTGACTTTGATTTCTTATTTATCTTTCTTCTTTTCTTTACCACAACAAGAAAAAACCTTGCTTCTGAGCCCTCTTCTGACCTCCCAGTTCCTTCTCCTCTTAATCACGGGTTTTCTTCCCCATTCTTCCTCTTCATCCCAGCTTCTCCCGCTCAGCGTTTCAGCTACATTTCAGCTGTTGCTTCCTTTGGCCTTAAGGTGTAAAGCTTATTTCTGCATTCCAGCTGTGGGAGGTTTGCAAGCCACAATCCAGATGTTTCTCTTATAGGCATGGGAAGGGGGCTAATTATAAGCAGCGGCTCTGTTGCCCACCCTTCCTGTCTACAAATCAATTAGTACCAGTGTAAGTTCTTGACCTACCTGCTTTGGGGTGAGAGATTCATTGCTGTCAGTTTCATACCCTTCAAATAAACACTGGGTCCCTTAGGTAATGTTCCAGTGTGTTTAGTGAGTGCTGGAGCATAGAGCGTAAATTCTTCTTTTTTTTTTTTTAGCAGGTCTCGTGTTAAGCCATTTATTCAGAGCTGTATATGTGATGCTTATGCAGCAAACTGCTCCTGATTTGCAAAGAAATCACCAAGGCTGAATACGATAAAGTCTCCTTTATTTCAAGAGCGCAAGACGTACGCTTTCAACACCTAGCATGCCCAGTAACTGTATATAACTTCCAGAATGAGAGGCTTTAAGCTTATAAACAGTTGCTGGGGAAGATGAAGAAGAAGGATGGTCATGTATTCGTATCTTTTTGTGGGCTTTCCTTAAATCGTCTGGCTGGCCGCTATGGATGGGATAGGGCTTTGGTGTAATCCCATACAATTCTTACATATATTTTATGCCAGCGTCATTGGAGCTGCTGCAAAACAATTCCACGGAGATTGTTCGGTCACAGAGTATGTGGTGGAAGGTCACAAATTTATGCTTCCCCCACTTATTTGGCAGATAAAGGCCAGGGCGCTGTCAGAAAGTGGAATTAGTTGGAAAGTGGAACCCGTTTACTGTACTATAGGGAGCATGAAGGACTTACCAAGGCTCAGTTGGGACCAACTACGTGCACGCTGGGTGCCCAGTGTAGAGCCCTTTTGCCTCCTCTCGGCTCACTTTGTAAGCGGTGCAGTGCTCACGAGTGGTTTTAAGTGAGCCTCTGTAGGAGAGAAGAGCTGACAAAAGAGCAGAATCTCTGCCAAATTAATAGGAATCTGTATTTGATTTGGAACCTGTATTTGATTTGACAAGTCATCATGAAAAGGCAAGGACTTCCTGTGCCATTCTCAAGACTTCTGTAGGAATCCTTGGAGAAACGCAGCCCTTTCTCGTATTATTAGTAGACCCCAAACACAACTCAGATATGAAGAGGACAGACATTCAGAAAGTTTTTTAAGAGAATGGGTTCTCCAGGAGCTGGCTGCTGCAGAAGTTTTGTTATGTGATAATGGTGCGTGTTTGGGATGTCAGGAGGGAGGGTTACCAAGCTGAACACATGCGCTCACGTTCCGTAATAAGAGATGCATTTCTCTTTCATCTGCCCTTTCCAGTCTGGAGGGAGCTGTCCAGGCTTTCAGCAACTCCTATCCAGTATTGAAGGTCAGCCTGCCGACTCCATTGTTCCACTTGCAAAACCCTTACCTTCCCGGAACCAATTGCTGTGGTTTTGTGGAGTACATTTTTTCCTTAAACTTGCTTCATATCATCTCTGCTGTTTTTCCAACTGTGTTAAAACAGCAAAATCATCCGAGTTATTACAACAAAGGAGGATTTGGCTCTCGGGTGGTGTTGTGTTTTCCTTCTCACTTCAACTGCTCTTTCCTCTATTTCTTTTCCTTTTACAAAGATAACATTTCAGCTGGTAGGGAGGACATTAGGCAGCCAAGTGTTTTGTTTGTATTTTGTTGCCTGGTCTTGGTGTGGCAGGTATACGGTTGCATTTTTTTATTATTATTCTGCAAGTACTCCATCATGCTGCTTCCTCATTTAAAAAAAGACTGCATGATCACGCTTAGTTGGTATTCCAGTTTCTGGGGAGGATCAGATGCAAGGCACTGTTTTGTAGATCTGTTATTTATCTCGGTTCTGTGCAGATTCAAAGGTGCTGCCATCTCTGAATTATTTCTTAGGTTTCAGAATTTTGGCATGCATGATGTTAGACAGATGGTCCAGAGAGAGAAGGAGAGAGAGGGAGAGAGAGTGAGAAAGAGACACTGCGTGACCCCCGTGTCTCTCCAAGGCTGAGGTTGTTCTGGGAACAGACTTGGCTTCCGTAGTCCCCGTCTTCATGCTGTCACCAAAAAACAACAACAACAAAAAAATGCCCATACTTGCTGAGAGCTCCTTTTGCAAACAGGACTCTGAAAGATGAAAAGGTTTCTATGACTAGCAAATGGAATTTGCTGCCGATATAACTGTGGTTGCTCAAGCTAAGTTCTGGCTCTTGTGTGTTCTAAAATTCTTGTTGATTTTGTCCAAAAAAAAGTACCAGTCCTTTTTATGGGTGGTGGGCTCAGCTTTTCTAAAACAGATAGCAGAGATATGGATGGTGGTATGATGAGAGTTGTTCCCACCCTGATTTAAAGGGTAGATAGCGTTGTGACTTGATTTAGTTGACTTCCTTTAGGTTGCCTGTTCTAAAATATTTGGGATGGGGTGAGAGATACATTTTAGAGAAATATAATCCAAAGAGAAGGTGGGTGGAAGTATGTGTGTGTGTGTGTTAGAACAGCGTTATGTGATTTGATGCTTTACAGATGTTCATGTGGTTTCTGGGAGATGCTGTCCAAAACATCTGGTGGGCATACAGTTGCCTACCCTTGCTTTAGAGATTGATTTTCGTTATAGAGTACAGTCTGATCAGCAATGACTACAAGGTTTCTTTTTTTAATTCATAGGATCACAGAAAGAGCAATTATAGAGAATATCATGGAGAAAATGATATATTCAAAATGGAGTTTGTTGCTATCATATGGATGAGAGGTGGGAATTCCAGCATGTTTCAAGTTGAAAGAAGGTCTTCCCTGCAAATGTCTGATAGATGCTTCTTTTCAAAAACATGGCTCTGTGGCTTCTTTTGCAGGAACTCCTTTAGTCATGCCTTTGAACAGGAGTTTCTTTTAAGCTAAATGCCCTGTGATGACGAGCTTGTGCTGCCTCAGAATGTATTGGGATTCTATACTCCTCTCTTCCAAAAAAATGCCCTCTTCTTTATGCATGTATGATTTCTGTTGATTGAGTGCTACCTTACAAGATGTAAGAAAATCACCCTCTGCTGTGTATCATTATTGCCTTGGTGATAAAATCCTGATAAGAAAATGAAGGCTTGAGGTGCAACCGTTTCCTTATCGCACCCTGATGTGCTGGTTGAGATGAGGACATTCTCTTTGCATTCAGTCAGTGTCTTTCTTCTCACTTCCCAGGTTCCCTGAAGAGCCCTGTGAACAAGACAGCCCTTACGTTAATCGCTGTGAGTTCCTGCATCTTGGCCATGGTGTGTGGCACTCAGCTGTCCTGCCCACTGACGGTTAAGGTGACTCTCCACGTTCCCGAACACTTCATCGCTGACGGTAAGAGCCTTTTCACTTCGCTATGCAGAACCACTGTGGTTCTCTAGGAATGCTGATTTGTGAGACCACAATGGCCCTTGAATCCAGACCCCTTGCATGCTGTGTGTGTTCTTGCACGGCAGGGCTCGATGGCCTTTGTGGTCTCTTCCAACTCTATGATTCCTTGATATCCCCCAATATGTTATTTTTTCCTGACAGATCTTTGCACTTCATCTAGCCCAATATCCTATCTCACAATGATGGGGACATCATCAGATATTGGAGAGAAAACAAAACAGCAGTGGAGGAAGATAGATAATAATATTAATGATGCTAATAGTAACTTGAGGGTCCATGATTTCCTGTGGGTAATGCTTCTAATTGATTCGGACTACAGCTATTCCATGCACAGTTGCTATGGCCAATTAGTCACCTGTGGTCCCTTCTTCTGGTGACAATGCTTTATGTACTTAGCTAGGTTGGTTCTCAGATGACAAACAATGTCCCCACTTTGTTGGAGTATTTGGTATTGGTATCAAGCATAGTGCCACATTGCCAGTGCCTTATCAGCTTTTGGTAGTAAACAGGAGTAAAATACTCAGTATTCTCTTGTAATAAATATCAGAGACAGGGTGGGGAGAAGTCTGTTGCAGACAACTGCCAGTTTCTAGTGCAAGCAACACCTCCTTCTTTTGATCCTTGGCTTGTGTTCCTGGAAAGCATTGAACCTCACTTTATGTGCTGATTACACTGCTGGATACCCCTTCATACTGATACCCTGAATTTACTGCTGACCCGGATTGCTGGAACAAGAATGATAATTGACTGATAAGTTTTGGTAAAGCTCAAGCATGGCTGCCACTATATAGAGCCTGTTTAAGGATGGTGAACTTTGGCTGGCTTTTCTGAAAAGGGCAGAGACCCACAGACAGATAATTAATGACTCTTTCAATCCCCTGCCAAATGTGTTAGGGACATTGCCTTGGATATACAAGACGTCTTGCCCACCTAAGAACAGCATTGTCTACATTGACTGGCAGGAGCAACCAAAAATATAAGCCAGAGATCTTTCCCATCGCTTGCTGTCTGATCTTCTTCTAAATGGATATGCTGGGGAATTGACCCAGAGACCCTTTTATATTTTAGGTGTGTGTTCTGCTATTGAACTTTGGGATGGGAAACAACCATTTGCTATGAGCTTCACCTTACTTTTCCCATTTTGAAATAACAATATTCATCGCACTGAACCGGTCCAGGAATTTAAGTTTTTTGGGGACTGGGAGTTGCTCGACTGAGTCATTTTTCTGAATTTATCCCTCACAGGAATTACCCTCAATTTGAAAAATGTAGTGTGCAAATCAGCCCGGAGGCAGCCAGCCTTTGGCTGCCAGTCCCTCATCTTATCTGAATTAAGAAGTATTTGCCTCCAGGGCTCAGGGAGCCAATACGTTTCAGCTTCCCAATGTCATCTGAAAGTCATACTAAAGAGTGGGCAGAAATGATCTGGTAGGAGAATTGCAGGGTGGGGGCGGATAGTTTCGACTGGAGCGTAATTTAGAACTTTCTGTGGGAGAAGCTGTTTCCCCATGCCCTTTATTTTCTAACTAGGTTGTCTGCACAGTTGCTGTCTGCTTATCTTTCCTAAAAGCAGGGACCCAGAACAAAACAGTTTATCCTCAGCCTCTTATTAAACTGTTCTTGTTTAGGAGCTCCCATTAGGCTGGAAGTTGCAGGAGGAAACTTTTCCTCTTTATGGCAGGGAAGGTGCATAGCTCAGTGGCAGTTGCCCCTCCACTTTCACTAGGGTTAGGGGCGCAGAACCCTTGCAGAAAGTTCCCCTGGTTATAATAAGCACCAAGCATTTTGAATTGGTATGGTGTTCCAGATAATGCTGGACTCCAGCTCCCATTGTCCCCCAGTGCTGTTTCTGATGTTCAGCACCATATAGAAGGCCACAAATATTCACCTTCTTCCTTAAACAAGTTTCGTGCTTTGGAGCAAAGTTTCTAACCAAGTGCAAAGCAAAAAAAGAACATTTGGCCATGTTCCTGGGAAATTTCAGAGGGGACTTGCATGGACCATTAGTGATCTTACCCCTCTTCCCATCACAAAACAAGCCCAATGTGAGGATCATGTGTTCTGTGCTGCACTCACAAAATGGCAACAGTCCAGAAGCTAGGGGCCTGTGTCCAACATGGGAAAAATCATCAGGCTGCTGTTGTGCCGTGGTTCGCCTATTAAGCACTCCGGAGTTACTCAGCAACTTCACACACCCCATTAGAGACCGCTCCCACACTGCCTGTAGCTGGGGGAGCATCATTTAGAAGATTTCCTGCCAGCCTCTCCCTCTGTTTTCTACAGGGCCGTGAGATGATATTTTTAATCAAAATAGAGAAAAGTACCTTCCAGTTTCCAAGCCTCAAGTTGTTTAATTCTCTTCTTTTAAGGAGATAAATTAGCATCTTCACTGCTAAGAGGGAAGCCAAGCCAATAACACTTCCTTGGGTGTCATTAACAACTCCTAGCCCTGGTGGTTTCACTAAATGGCAGATCATAGTTTTGTCTGATGCCGTGGCTGGGTGCCACATTAAAGGAGCATCTCTTAGTGTCCCTGGATGCAAAGTCAGGGAGCTTTGGAGCTGTTCGCATAAACCCAGCACAGTTGGAAAACAGCAAAGAGACATTAAGCATCTGCGTATAGTCTTGATGTTGGGCTTCCATGAGTGACAGAGAGCCAGCCCAGATGTTGCATTGCGACCCAGGTGAGGCCTAAGCTGGGATAAAGAGGGCACCGGGAGAGAGAACTTTGGCAGGAAAGAGGAATGTGTCAGGGTAACAGACAGCTCCTGACGGCCCCGGCCTCACCTTGGCAGCCTGGGATGCAATTTTCCATTAAAAAATTTCCTCCTCTGCAGTTTAGAACGGTGTTTTACAGTGTCATTACAGATGTCATTCTCGTTCTTCTGCAAGCCATTCCACTGGGCCCCCTCTCTTCCTTTCTTCTTTAGGAAAAAAAGTCATTATGCCTGGATTGGAGATCAGCCCATTTCCTCCCAGTTCCAAGGGTATTAATCTGTTTTATTGGTATTTCATTGGCAGCTTTGCACAAGTCTTCAGAAGGCTTGCATAATTTGCTTGGTGCCCCCCCGATCCTTTATTCCAGGGGGACTGGCATGCAAAGTAATTCTCTCCCCCTGCCCCTCCGACAATATTACAAAGACACAGCGGATTTCTTTTCATCTTCTCTCTCTTCTTCCCGTGCTGACAAGACTCCAGCCAAACTTTATAGAACCGGTAGCGGAGGTACCCAAGTACCTTTTTCCAAATTTCAATTTCCACTTTTATTTATTTGTGTGTGTGTGTGTGTGTATACATTTTAAAAAGCACAACCCTATGTTATCTTTTAATATTTCTTCTGGCATCTTGTACAGAGAAAGCTCATCAGAACTGATAACCATCGTGCGATGAAAGCTTTCCATGTGTTGTTTATGGAATATTTTCATGACACATGGAAATTGGAACGGGCTTTTCCTAATATCTCAAAGCATCCACACTTTTTATGATACTATCTGAATTGGTTTAGAGAACTGATGTCTCCTTGTAGTATGCAATTTGCAGAGATACATCAGAGTACTCCTTGAAGCTCCATCTTGCAACTTCTTCTCCTGTTCCTGAATTGTTACTGCATCAGTCATCTTTATGAGATGATTCCTCGGAGCTTTGATCTAAATTGAAGATGCTCACTCATAACAACAGTTTCATATATGACAATTTCATTACTTTCACCATGTCCCTGAGTTTTTCATTAGTCAAATATGTGTGCTCGATGCTTGTCTGCTCCCAATATTACCAAGTAATAATTTTGGCCACTAATAAGATATATCTGTGCATATCCATGCACACTGGAGATATGAATACTCTCTTCTCTCATGAGAACGATAAACCATAGGTTTTTCTCCTTGCTTGCAAGGGCCTGAATCATTTCCTGCCCTTTTGCCTGAGAATTCTTGTCTTTGCAAAATTGCAAAACTACACAAGTTGTGACAGTTAAATAAGCAAAACTACAATCTGTTTCAACACTCTTTATCACACACACATCTTTTCCAAGTCTTTTTTCCTCAGTCAGGTCTTTCTCTTCAGTCACACTGTCCTTCTGTGTTTATCAGCTCTCTCTCTCTCTCCTTCTCTCTCTCTGTATCTATATATATTGTTTTAGAAAAGAAAAAGGCAGTAATTTTTCACACGACCTTTCTTTTGTGCAAATTATGGAAACCTCATCCAAAAGCAAATTGCTCTTTGTCTTATTCTAATGCTGGAGGCAAAATCTTTCTGGAGGATAGCAATTTCTCTTAACATATAGAGACAGCCAGTCCTGTGAACACAGAACATTTTTTTTTGTGAATATTCTTCATACACTGAATGCAACCCCCTGCCCCGCCCCCCACACACACATCAGGAGCTCATATTTAGAAATACGTTGCCAATGAACTGGAAGGTTGCATTACAGCATTAATAATGAAAGCCTTATTCCCTATCAGTTTGCTTAAAGATCTGTATGTTGCATATACAGTCAGCTCTCCACATTTGCAGGTTTAATGTTTGTGGATTTGATTATTTGTGAGTTTCTCCAACGTCTGCCTCCACTACACCTTAAGTGCTCCTTTTTGGGGGGAACATTTCCTCTCGGTGGCTCCAATCAGGCCACGCAGCCCTTTAAAAAGCTGCTCCTCCACCAGCCACTGCATGGCCAGCTATGGATGGATCACAGCCCAATTTCTCAGAACCACAAATCCTCTCCCAATGCCCCCCTACACACACACACACACACACACACACACACACACACAAGGAAGGAGATTAGTGAGAGAGTTCTCCTGCTTTTTAACTATCTTAAGAGCCAACAAAGCAACAACAACAAATGATTGGCTGTGTTTCTGTCTGCTTTTTTACCACCTCCTCCTCCCCTCACGTTCTCTATGCATTTTAAAAACGTATACAGTCGCCCACCTACATCTGCGGAGGATTTGATTATCTGTGAGTCTCTCCAGCCCTTGGTCTCCCACCCTTGGGTGCTGCCTTTCCGGGGAAACCTTCCCCCTTGGCAGCCTCACAGCCCTTTTAAAAACCGACTATCATCCTCTTCTTCCTCCTCCGACAGCTGCTGTCTGGCCAGCGAAGGACAGCTTGAAGCTCGATTTCTCAGCACCGCAAACCCTGTCTTGATGCCCCTCACGCGTCCAAGAAAGGAGATGGGCCACAAGAGAGGACGTATAGGGCCACCGTGCCAACCCGTCCCCTTTCCTTCTCTTTTCCCTGACCTGGTTTGGATCTTGGGTGCCTGCTCTCCGCACCTTGCCCCACGCCCTTCCCACAAACACACGCACATTTTTATATTTCCATTCTTTCCACATTTGTGGGAGTCCTGCAGCCCTAACCTTATTGAATGTGGAGGACCGACTGTATTTAGTTACATGCCATAATATGATCTAAGACTTAGTGTAGCATTTCATCAGTGTTTTGTGCAGAAAATCTCCAAAAACCTGCACTGATGAATTCAAGATAGCTGTAACACGTAACCTGCACATTGCATACCATCCATTGACAGTTGGTGCGCTGATATGAAATTCCATACCCAATCCTGGGGCAAAAATCTGAACTGGGATGTGAGACAGACATTTCCTTTGAAAAGCAGGTCAGTTGAGGAGGAGGAAGAGTTCACATGATAGCGTCTGGGGTGGGGGTGAACCAGTAACATAATGCCATGAAGGCTGTTTTTATTTGCACTAAGTCCAAATCCAATAGTATCTGTAATCAGGAGTCTTAAAAGCATCAAATGCTGAGACGGTGAATCGGTAGAATCAGATTTCTCAGTTGTAAAGGTTTACATAATTCCTGCCCCTCCCCATTTCAAACACATCAATAGTTTTTCTTATCTCATTAGTGTGAGAATTCATTGATTCATCATGCTTTAATCCCCTTAACTGTAACAATAAGGATTAGGTGATGGCTGTTGTTGGTCTTATTATTACTTAAAGATTTTACTATTGGGAGTCACCTTGAGAACTATTGAAGGGACAGCACACAAAACATGCACTTAGCCATGGTCAGAGTACCCATTTAAATCAGTTGAACTTGTGAGCATAGTCATGATTAAGACTGGACTCTTGACTGTGCATTACTCTAGTGGTTGCATTTTCCCACATCGTACAGCCTTGGTAAAGAAAAGTAGACACAATCTTTCATAGAATCATAGAAACATAAAGTTGGAAGAGACCACAAGGGCTGTCCAGTCCAACCCCATTCTGCCATAGAGGAATACACCATCAGTGCACTCCTGACAGATGGGCATCCAGCCTCTGTTTAAAAACCTCCAAAGAAGAAGACTCCACCACACTCTGGGACAGCATATTGCATGGTCGAACAGTTCTGACTGTCAGGAAGTTCTTCCTGATTTTTAGGGGAAATCTCTTTTCCTGTAGTTTGAATCCATTGCTCTGTGTCCTAGTCTCTGGAGCAGCAGAAAACAGTCTTGCTCCATCTTCAACATGACAACCCTTCAAATATTTAAACATGGCTATCATGTCTCCTCTTAACTTTCCTTAACATACCTGGCTCTCTAAGTGTCTCCTCA
This sequence comes from Cyclura pinguis, assembly GCA_030412105.1. NCBI lineage: Eukaryota > Metazoa > Chordata > Lepidosauria > Squamata > Iguanidae > Cyclura > Cyclura pinguis. The sequence goes on from CM059613.1 coordinate 4,587,684, forward strand.
TAGGGCATGGTTTCCAGACCCTTCCCCATTTTGGTCGCCCTCCTCTGGACATGCTCCAGCTTTTCAAATCTTTCACCTCTGAGCAGCCTATTTCTCCAGTGCTCAGTTTCAAGCACCAAGAAAATTTCGGCCTCAGTCTGAACTCACTGCAAATAATATAGATAAAAGAAGAACACATAAAAAAAGTGCAGTGGATGGGATGAACAGTTTTGAATTTAACTTCTCCCCTACAGAATGTTGCTACTTCCAAAACAGAATCTTTAACAAGCTTAAATTTCTGAAGCAAAACTGCATAATTGCAGTGTAGGAGTCACAATTGAAAGGTCTTGTTTCCTTCTGAGGCTAGAAGGCAGGAGTCACAATATGATCTCTGTCTCTAATGTCAGCTTTTGCCGCCTGGTGTATATGTGCGTTCATATTTATACAATAAGAGGCATATTCCCAGGTTGTTGTTTTTTTTTAACAATTGGTGTTTACCATGCCAAGTTCTGCACTCTTGTTTTTAAAAAGCAGAGATAAATGCCTATCCAAGATGGTTCAAGGCCTTATCTAGCATTCTTTGCATCAATTCAAATAGCCAGGATCCAAAGGAATGGTGAATGGATGGAGCTTGTGAAGAATACAAAGTTGATTTGTGCACTGTTGTTCAATTAGTGGATTAAATTGTTCTAAGCATTTTGGTTCTTTAAGCGGGGGGAGGCATATGATCTGAATTTGTCTACTTATGTCAACAAACAGAAGCAAATTTAAGAAATGGTTCAGATTTAAGGAAGACATAGTGTTTGAATAACGGAAACCCATTGCACGGTTTCTTCAGTCTGTCTGTTGCTTGTGTCTGTTAGGGAATTGTTAAGTGCTTCGCTAATCTTTACAAGACGAACACTTGGACCTTTGATTAAAACCAAAGATACCTGATGAGAGAGACGTAATTCTCTGCTCTGTGGAAGCAGACAAAACCTTTGTGCGGTGCTAATGCATGTTTTACACTCTGTTTTTTAAAACAAATTGTACATCCCTTCCTGCAGAGCATCACTTGTAGCTTCTAGACAAGTGGTAGAGGTCCTCCAGAAGCAGCCATTTCAATGACTGCTAGCACTCCCAACCAACAGTCCAATGCACTCTGAAGGTCTAATAATTTCAGTGTAGGTATGAGAATCATTTTGCCCTCCAGATGTTGCCGGGTGTCAATTCTCCAATTTCTCACCACTGATTGTGCTTACTAAGGCTGATGGTAGTTGAAGTCTAGCAACATGGGTTGGGCTGCATACATCCTTTGATGTTTAGATGACATTTCTTTTCCTGAAGCCATTGCTCCATGTCCTAGTCCCCAGAGCAGCAGAAAACAGGGTTGCTCCATCCTCCATATGACTTCCCTTCAAATATTTAAACATAGCTATCATGTCGCCTCTTAACTTTCTATTCCCCAGGCTAAACATACCCTAATGTTTCATTTCACATGCACATATCTTTAGTTCTGAATAAAAATCTGCAGAAACATGTTCAAGCTGCTCATCTTTTCTCATGATGTAGGAACCTCTCCCTATACTTTCCATGTCATTTCTGCCACTGGTACTGAAGTTCTGGTTAAAGGAATAATGCCTGGGGATACATTTTTCTTGTTAACTGGGGCATACCTGTATTTGGGTGGGAAAAAAAGAATGCCAGTGCATTTAAATAACTGTAGATAATCAAAGGAAAAGGGAGGAAATTATTATTGATCATTGCTATTTTCTTTCTCTGTTTCTAAACTGGCATCAGTATCAGAGGTGGCAGTTCAATTTTTTAAAATGTCACATGGCTTCACAGATTGCCTTTTTGGGCTTGGCAAAATGCCATTTGTAAAATCCAATTAAGTCAAGAAAGCCTGGCCTGTGTGGGAGTGTAGAAATTTAGGGAAACTATGCAAGGTGGTGCTTGCTAAGTTGCACGGTTAATTGGTATGTGTCAGTAATATGCGGGGTAGGGTGAGTCTTTCGTTGGGTGTCATTTGAACACTTGGGTACATGATTTGAGTTTTCATTAGACCAGTCCCCCCTCCCAAAAACCCTGCTAGAGAAATCAGATTCTCGACTTCTTGAGTTTTCAAAAGCTCGGAGCGACTATAAAAACGTTGTTCGCTGCTTATAATATATGGCATTGTAGAATAACACAAGCGACTTTTTGTGTGGCAGTTCAGACCTTCCGATACGGTCGTTAAACAGAAATATAAGAGCGTGAGGCGGGGTGGGAGATGGGGGAGCTAGGTAAGGAGAACTCTTGCTCAGTCCAAATGATTAATCCAGCATGAATTTATTAGGCGCAGTAAAAGTTCCTACAGTGTTGCAGTAAGCAACCGTCCAGGAACTGCGAGCTGGAGCAAAGGACATTGGCAACAGCATTTGGGGAGGCGTGTGGGTGTGTGTGGCGTGTCCTTGCAGGTTGCTTGAAATACAATGTCAATTAAATCGAGGATGGCCTTTAAAAAAAAAAAAAGAACCGTTCTATGTGTGCTTGTTATGTATACAGTAGAGGAGCATCACTGAATCTGGGAGTTAGTGAGGAAGGCTATTGGGCACACGGTGAAACATACGGAGAGATGCAATGTGGGCCTTATGAAAGGAGGGTTGCTACCAAGCTCAAAGTTGCCGTTGGCAGGGGACTGAAGGGCACAGTGAGCTGAGTGTCCACTGGCAGCATCGGCTGTGAGGATGAAAGCCCCTCAGGGTGCAGTTCTGTGTTGTTTTATTTTGGAACCCCTAGCGCAAGGAAGGAAATGGGGGCCCATTTCATGCACGGCCCACGTGATCCTTGAATCTCAGCATGGTGAGATGGTGGAGACATTGAATGAAAGGAAGTATTGATCTTCTTCCCTTCTGCAGAATGCTACTAAAATGCTTGCGGTAATGATACACTGCCATTATGGCAAGGGTTTGTTAAGCATTTTTAAAATTTAAACCTTCCTCTTCATGTTCGGTTCCAAATGACATTCTCAAGGTGGGTTGCCAACAGCAAAATGGTCTTTCCAAAAACTGACCAATCACCCTCCAAAAAACACGTGTAAAAAACTTTAAAAAAAGAAAAACATACATGTAACAAAAACACAGTAACATAGCCCAAGTGCCCACAGTTCTCATTGAGATAAATGGAAAGGAGGAAGGAGACAGTGCAGTGTAGTGGTTTGAGCACTGCAGTGTGATCCTGGAGGCCAGGATTCGATTCCCTGCTCAGCCATGGAAACCCACTGGTTGACCTTGGGTGCGTCACATACTCTCAGTCCTCAGAAAACCCCATGATGGGTTCACCATACGGTCACCATAAGTCAGAAAGGACTTGAAGGTACACAATAACTATCACAAGAAGGACCTTAAAATGGTGGATCAGAAAAAGCATGACCCCAGGGGACCGTTTAGTTTCCGTTCATTACTCTTGAAGAGGTAGTTCTATCTATCTATCTATCTATCTATCTATCTATCTATCTATCTATCTATCTATCTGACTGTTTCCTCCCCAGACTTCCTGCAACTTGGGGACCTGTTTCTCCATTCACCCTGATAGGCTCCTTAGATACCAAAACTCCTGCTTGCTGTCCTACCAGAAGGCATTTATTGCAAAAACAAACAAACAAACAAACAAACAAACAAAAACGAAACTCTCTCCTTTAACTGTTGATTAGGTTCCCTCCAGGACAAGATATATATCTTTGTTTGCAGAATTACTAAAAGTCTTGGCTAACTCTAGGTCAGTGCTAAAACAACACTGCATGTTCTCTGTTTGTCAGTGGTTCTGTGATCTCATTTGGTTTTGCATCTTGTTCTGCTTGCTCCTATGGATGTTGCTGTCCACTTGCTGCCTTACCTATATCTCCTAGACCAATGAGCCTCTATAGTGTACTTTGGTGGTATTTCCTGTGCTAAGTAGGAACCAAAGATTGGACTGCCAGTTCTCCAAATCCCCCAGCTAGCATGACCGTACTAGTTCTAAGATTGTGGAAGAAGTGATCCAAACAAAGAAGATAGTTGAAGGCGTGTGTGTTTGAGAATAAGCAAGTGCTATTTTGTCATTTTTCCCCAGTGAGAAATTGATTGCTGCCTGGCCTCCTCTAATGAGAATCTGTAATTGCCCTGAAGTTTCATATGCATCATGCATGTCTGTAAAATGCTAAATTAATGGTAGAAACACGTTGCCCAGTGTCACTAGACAATGAGGTAGAAGCAGTTTGCCCCTGGCCAGTGAGTTTGTATTTTCAAGGGTCACCGGCTGGCTGGTGATGGACAGGTTTAATAGAGAAAAGGTCTAAAATCTCGTTAGCAGTGTAAATATATTAGTTGCAATTGAAAAGCAGAGTCTAAAACACCAGGATGGTACAGAGATGAAATCTAGCCCTGTTGGTTTTGTATCCTATTCCCAGAATGGTAGAGTGCTAAATAAGCCGTGACTTCATTTACTTCCCAAATACCGTGCCATGATTGGCATACAAGTGAACTTTAATTGTTTCATCTGAAGATTGTTTATCTCCTTTCCCCCATGGCTGTCTCTACCGCGATGCTCACCGAATTGGATGTAGCTATTACCACCGGTTCCCCTAATTTTCCCCTTGATCTCTGCAGACAAACATTGGGATTGGAACAGCTTTTCGCTTGGCTTTTAATTAAATGTGTTGCTTGAAACTGTTGATTTTTGGAGGAACTCAATATCTGCGTGTGTCTCTTGCCCCTTAGAGGTCACCCGGCATTATGCATGTTTGTCCAGGTGTTTACACCTGTGTGTGTCAAGTCCTCCCTCCTTCCTGGCTGAACTGTTGCTTATTATATCTCACAGCTGAACAATCTGAAATACATGACTGCAGTACCAGTGAAGGGAACGGTGCAAATTGCAGAGTAATTCACTGGATATGAAGGATAAGCTTTCAGTTGATTGACTTGGTTTATTATCCTGTTGCCCTTTCAGTGCATTTACAGTAGTCACGGATAGGAAGGGCGAGGTGCTGGAATTTGCTGCCAATAACTTGAGGGCCATATAAGATGACTGCTTTTTAGTCATAGAATCGTAGAGTTGGAAAAGACCGCAAGGGCCATCCAGTCCAACCCCCTGCTATGCAGGAACATCCATCAAAGCATTCCCGACAGAGGGCCATCCAGCCTCTGCTTAAAAACCTCCAAAGAAGGAGGAGACTCCACCACACTCCATGGAGGCAGCAGCAGAGTCCACTGCCGGACAGCTCTGACCATCAGGAGGTTCTTCCTGAGGTTCAGGTGGAATCTCCTTTCCTGCAGCTTTGAATCCATTGCTCCTTGTCCTGGTCTCTGGAGTGGTGGAAAACAAACCTGTTCTCTCTTCAATATGACATCCTTTCAACTATTTAAACATGTCTGTAGTGTCCCCTCTTAACCTTCTCTTCTGCAGACTAAACTTACCCAGCTGCCTAAGCCACGCCTCCTAGGACATGGCTTCCAGACCGTGTTGGTCACCCTCCTCTGGACATGCTCCAGCCTGTAAATATATATTAAAATGCATCAAAAAAGTGAGAGGAGGAGGTGGTAAAAGAGGAGAAGGAAACACAGCCAAGTGTATTTTTCGGCTGCTTCATTGGCTCTTAAGATATTTAACAAGGGAAAAGAACAAAGCCTGGGTCTGCTTTATCCCATTTTGTTCTGGAAAATAGATTTTTTTAAAAAATGTCAAAAAACCCTTCAAGCTTCTCATGTGGAAGCTTTTTTAAACAGGCTTGCTGAACTTTGATGGAGACCTCCGGATGAGGCATTTGAACTTCTGAAGCTGCCGGGCCTGCCTCTGCTTTGATAGGAACGGGGCGTTAGGGAGAGGGGCGGAGGGAGGAGAGAGGAAAATAATAAAATAAACAATGGTGAGGCATCCCTGTGGACTCTTGTACAACCAAGAGCCGGTTGCGCTGGAGGCAGTGCATCTTCTGATGCCTTTGAAGAAAGAATTGCTCAGCCCTCATCTCTCTTCCTCCTGCAGTGATGTCTCAAGACAGGCGTTGCTTGGACTGATGGAGGGCCAGGTGTATGTTCTCATTGTGCTCTAACCACCTTTTCACCAGCTGTAACAACAGAAGGCCTACACAACGCCCTAGGTGCACATTACCCTAGGTCTGCAGAGCTGAAGGGGAGCACACAGCTTCTGGAAAGTTGCTCTCAGTGTATCCGAGGGAAGACAACCAAAACAGCATCGTGGCAAGAATATGTTTCTCCCCTAGTCATAGTAGGAGCAGCTTCCTTGTCACGCCCTGCTTCCAGAACATGGAAATGGATTCTGACTCTGAAACAGTGGACATGTCAGGACCTGCTGAACAGGAGGAGGTTAGAGAACCACAAATCCCAGAAACAGAATAGGGTGCAGTGCCAGCTCCAGCAGAGAGCCCTGCCCCTTTAGATGCAGAAAACAACTTATCTGTACCTACCTTTGCTGAGCATAGACAGCAGAGGGAGAACTTTCACCGGTCTCAAAGGATTTATAATTAGTTAGGCAGCAGATGTGGTAAGCTGCTGACCTATGTAAACACTGCCCTTCCCCTCCGGGAGTTGTCAGAGCTTATCTGACCTTCCTGCTGGTTGTATTTCTTGGACTGTGTTGACTCTGGACTATTTTGCTCTGCCTTTGGATTCTGTTGGACCCTGTTTATACCTTTGACCTTTTACTTGCTGTGTAAAAGTGAGTGACCGATTTTGAGCCGTCCCGTTTCTTTGTTGGTTGCTTTGCCTGCGTTATCTCCTGACTATCAGCTGTGCAGCAACAAGCTCTGGCTTGCTACCCAGGTTGAGATAGGACATTCCTCCTCAATCCAACCCTGCCAGAAAGAATATTCTACTTTGGCTGACGGTTGCCCCGGGACTGAAGAACGGAAGGAAAGACTCATTTTGGTATCACACCTTAGACCAGAGACCAAAGGCCACTGGGAGGTCCTTCCCCATCTCTAAGGAAGAACGTAATGGCAAGATGGGTGGAGAACAACCTCACTCCATCCATCAGCCATCAAAAGAACAGCTGCAGGGAGCTCTCAAAGTTGTCAGCTTCCCCCTGCTGCTCAGAGAAACACTTCTTTGGTTTTTTAAATAGTAGTTTCCATGACATCAGCTCTGAAATGTGTGGCAGAATGGCAGACCCCACCGCATCCCCCAGGTCACCTCTGATCTTTGCAGCAGTGTTGCGAAAACAGCTTTAATAATCAATGTAATTGGAGATCAGAGTTAATAAGGACCTTGGTGTTTGCAAAATCCCCCGAGTGATGTTGGGCTTCAGACATTAGATAAGAAAATGATTGGGTTCAACTGAAAATCAATTTGACTAATTAAAAGATGCATGTGTCTACCTGTCTGTGGAAGGAAGGAATACGTTTCTATTGTATTAAAAGAAGGAGCTGTTCAAGCCAGCATTGGTTTGAATGTTCAGCTTATCTGAACAGGGTATACTATAAAAGACCTTGATGCTTGGTAAGGAGGAAGGCAGTAGGAAAACACCACATTACAGGTGGATAGACTCAGTCAAGGAAGAATTGTCCCTGAATCTGCAAGACCTGAGCAGGGCGCATGTTGATCCATAGGGTCACCATAGGTTGAAGTTGATTTGATGGTACTTAACAACAACAATGCCTCTTAAATGTAGAATTTTCATTTCAAGACTTACCTGTAGCAGGTGTCCTCTATTGATCCTCTTACCAATGACCTGTCTGTTGTCACTGTGTTTCTTCTGCCCCACCGTGTGGAGGAAGTTCTGGAAAAGATCACTAGAAACTGCTTTATACTGAGCCCACCTATTTATTCTCTACCCCAGCTGGCAGTGTTTCTCCAGCACTGCAGATGGGAGTCTTTCCCAGCGCTACCTAAGATGCCAAGGATTGAAGCTGCGACCTTTTTGCATGCAAAACATGTGTTCTGTCTTTGAACCATGGCTCTTTCCCCAGAAATAGCTTGGATTACCATATATCCAAAGACTGTAGTTGGCAGGCTCTCCATTGCTCCTTGTCCTTTCATCAACCAGCTGTTCTGCTCAGTACTTCTCAGATCTCCCTGTCTCACCCATTCCAAAGAGCCCTTTCATGTCTCCATAAACTGCACTGCCTGTAGCCTCTCTCTTAGGCTTCCATGATCATAGGAAGATAGCCAGCAGCTTTATAATGAATTAGATCATGCATCCATTAAACTCAACATTGTCAACACTGATCAGCAGCTCTCCAGGGTTCATGATTCTTTAATATCCATAGTTAGAGAGCCTATCTGAGCAACATTTCTATAACATACAGTAGTTTGGAGTTTCTATATTGTTGAAAAGATAATAAGAACTATGTGACTTTGCAAAATCTCCACTTTGATATTGCAAACGAAATGCATGTAGACTTTGTTGCTTTGTTGCTTTGTTGCTTTGTTGCTTTGTTGCTTTCTTGCTGTGCCTTTGAGTTGTTTCCAACTTATGATGATCCTAAGGTGAACCTATCTTGGGGTTTTTTTGGGCTGAGAGTGTGAGATGCGTCCAAGGTCACCCAGTGGGATTCCGTGGCCAAGTGGGAAATCGAACCCTGGTCTCCAGAATCATAGTCCAATGTTCACTACACCATGCTGGCTCTCTCTGCTTATCTTTAAAAGATGCTAATATGGTTTTTAGACCTTCATCCCAATGTCCCTCCCAAAAAACACATTCTGCATAGCCTCAAGTGATTAAATCAAGTCCTTCAAGAAGGTTCAGGTACAAATGGGCATCACAGTGTGTAGAAAGATATAATTAACTTACTTGAACTACCTACCAACTGTTGACTGCAAGAGGTAGGGTTGAGCAAAGCTACACTCCATTGTCTTTTAACCAAGATAACCAGTCTTTCATCCCCAGCTCTTACTTCCTTATTTTCCTCTCTTGCAGGGAGCAGTTTTGTTGTGAGCGAGGGAAGTTACCTGGACATCTCTGACTGGCTCAACCCAGCAAAGCTGTCCCTCTATTACCAGATTAATGCCACATCTCCTTGGGTGAGAGATCTCTGTGGACAGAGGACTACAGATGCATGTGAGCAGCTCTGTGATCCGGAAACTGGTAAGTGAACAGAGTGAGCAGTGGATGGAACAGTTTTTGTGAGTGCGTCAGGAGGAGGAGAGTACTGAAATTTGAACCTGGATTTTTTTTTAAATGATAAACAGCACAGGGAGGGCTGTGATCTATTTAAAGGCAAATCACTATTCTTATATTGTTGGTGTTGTGTGGCTTCAAGTCATTTCCCACTTATGGCAACCCTATGGCAACTCTGGGATAGGTTGACCTTAAGGTCACCATAAGTTGGAAATGACTTAAAGGTGCACAACAAGGAAGCCACAAAAATCCAACCTTGTGTGGCTGCAGGTGTCCCCGGGGCTGTGGTTAACTCACCAAATGTCAAAATCCGATGATTTTACAGGATGGTACACAAAAATCAGTTTTTCATTGGCTAACCCTGTTCTCTGCAGTTATCAAAGCTTCAGTAAACAGTGTTTTGTATCTCAGGCTTAAGGTGGACTCTTCAAAGTAAACATATTTGTTAACATCCTGGCTGGTGGTTGTCTGCCTGTGGAAATGTACTTTGAGGTGGCCGCGGAATCTGTTAATTAAATCACCATTCGGTCATGAGTTGTCCTCAAACATTTATCAGGCTTTAGACGCTTTGATGCTTCTTCAGACTGACAGGACAGTGCTGTATGAATAATTGTCAGGTGAAATTCAAGGACTATGACACAAACGTGTGGATTCTCAATTTTGCCCTGGACACCATCTCTCTCTCCATGCATGTGTGTATGTTTGTGTGATTATACAATATCATATGTAGAATTTAACCACATAGTAGTTCTTTCAGTTGTCTCTGTGTGCTTTAAAATTGACTTATGGGAACCATACCGTAGGATATTCGTAACAATACCCTATCACTGAGTATTCTTGATGTCATAGAATATTCTTGACAAGAAGTATACAGAGGAGTTTTGCTGAGAGTGTGGCTTGCCCAAAGTCATCTTCTGCATTGCTGCTCAAGCTGTACAATGTCCTAGAGTCCTAATCCAAGGCCATGTCTGCACTACACTGTTATAGTGCTATTATTCCACTTTCAACATCCTATGGAATCCTGGGGTTTGCAGTGTAGGGAGGGGCCTTTAGGATTCTCAACCAGAGGGCTCTTTGGCCTCAGGAAACTACAAACCCCGGAATTCTACAGGATATTGAAAGTAGAATGATAGCACTATAACGGTGTGGTGCGGAAAGGCCCTGCCCTCAGTGGGAGCTTTACGTTACCCGAATAGCAAGGGTCCTAGATACTGGATTGTCTCGTTGAATTTAGTAATGCTTTCAAACACACTGAGCATTGGATCACTTCAGGAAGGATCATGAAATATGTGGTTGCGAGGAAGGAAAAATCACATGTGCTATTGGCAGAGTGGGAGAAGACCTAGGAGAGACAAGGAATGAAGAAGAATAGTTGGGCATTGCCACTCAATAAGAATTCTGCCCTTCCTGGTGAAATTGTCCCTCTGTACTTAAATTTGTAGTATTGCAGTTAAGCATTTAGAAATGCAGTTCAGGCATCCAAAGAACAGGATACAATGAAATCCCATAAAACCCCAATACTAGCATTTCACACATTTACAGTTTTCCAGCAAGTTTGCAGAGAAGCCCCAGCACTTTAGGCTTATTAACAGTTCAAATAATTACAGTAGAATGACTCACACAATGTACATTTAGTTCCTAGTCTCTGACGTTTAATTGACACAACTGTTGTGCATATGGAAAATAATTTATTTTAAATAGATTTGCTTTTTTGGAAGCTTCACAACATGTTTGCTAATTAAAATGCATTAATTGGAGATTATTTTTGTCATAACCTCTGGAGAAAAAAACCACAGAAAGCTCTTTTGCAGGGACTGATGCCCAAGCTCTTCTCCCCTCCTGGCAACTTGTGTCACTCCTTCTTGGGGAAAATTGTCTCATTCCATCCTTGCAAAAGGCCAGGGTATGAACTCGAGACCTTTCATACCCAACGTAAGCCTTCCAAAACTGAGATTTTCCTTTAGATGTGCACAGCATCTTTTCATGCATATATTTTTTCTACAAAAAGCTTAGGCATGGTTTTGAGATTGGGCTTTCTGAGCCTCACTTGTGTCTTAATGATTTCATGATTAAGTCTGGCCAGGGTGTGTGTTCTTTTTAGAAATGCTGTCTTGCCCACTGACCTTGGGTTGTAACTAATGGGAGTGCATGTTGATTTAACCAAGTTTGGTTTTGAATACTGTATCACATAAGAAGGGAATCTCTGTCATTGACAATTGCAAAATCTCCAGATAAAACCGTACAATTATGGTGCAGCTTGCCACTTTGAGTTTTATTGAAAATAAGCTACTCTATAAAGCACAGCCTCGGGTGATGATCAGAAACACATACTTCATTGTTTCTCCTACTTGATTTGTCATGGAAAGGAAAAATTAAAGATTAATTTTGAGGGGCATCTTGCTTTAGGGGAGAAGGACAATGAATGGGGTCAGGATGGATGCTATGATTCTGTCGAATTATATATGGTATGGAGTTTGTGTGCATGTATTGTTCAACCTCTTTTAACTGGGTGGTATAGCTTGGACTTCACTGAAAATGCAGTTCCAACAAAGCAGAGCTTAGATCAACAGTTTTTGCTGTGATCATTGGGGGAGAAAGGTGAGGTTTGTTTCTTTAAGCCTGAATTGCTGGTCTCAACTACAGCATACCCATTAGAACAGTGGGCACTTACATAAATCCCATTGCTTCGGTAGGTATACCCTGGGGGAGTGTTAGCAATAGGATTTAGGTCAGGAAATCATATGGTCTTCCAGCTGTTGTGGTATGGTGAGTCCCACTAAACTAAGGTGTGGTGGGGCTACTGGGAATTGCAATTCAGTTACATCTGAAGAAGCATATTATTCTTGCCCCAGATTTGGGCTTTGAATGTATTTACAGGAAGCCTATACCTTTGGATGCCCCATTACCTGACAGCTTCCTCTTTCGACACTTCCAAGTTAAGGACAAGTTCCATTAATTTAACAGGAGTTCTGCTCTTTCATCAGTCCTTCTTGCTTATGGAGGCTCGCTTGGAACCGCTGGCATGTGGGCATTGCTTGCAAAATGAGCTGAGAGGGGTGAAAAGGTGCTAAGCTAGCTGACAGACTTTCAAGTAATGCATATACACAGTTGGTTCCAAGTGACCCTCTGCAAGTCCGTCATGCTCCCTACAGTACAGTACATGGGTTCCGCTTTTCGACCAATTCCGTTTTCTGACCGTGCTCCAGTTCTTAACCTGTCAGATAAGTTGGGGAAGCCTGGTATGGTTTCCCCAGGTTGGGCTGAGGAAGCCTGAGGCATGCAGTCCAAAAAACGGCTTCTCAGACGTCTGCTACAAGCAGTCAGCGGGCCTTTCTGCACTACACTGCGATGGTGCTATGATTCCGCTTTCAACATCCTGTGAAATTCTGGGATTTGTAGTTTGCTGAGGCCAGAGAGCCCTCTGGCTGAGAATTCCAAAGGTCCCTCCCTAAACTGCAAACCCTGGGATTCCATGGGAGGTTGGAAGTGGAATAATAGCATTGTAACAGTCTAGTGCAGAAAGGTCCAACAGTCAGGACTGGAGGAGATGAGGAGGAGGAGGGAGGATATGTTATGATATGGTAATATGTTTGATCTAAGGAACTTAGTGTTCACCCAGAGCCTGTGTAGATGCCAGAGGATATAGATCAAAGTATATTTTGTGTCTTCACCAGAAATGTGTGAGACATTATGCTAATGAAATCTTAGTAGAGTCTTTAAAAGCAACTGGGATCTGTCTTGGAGGCTGCATTCTGTCCTTCATGGTGTGGTCCGTTTCACACAGATTCTCAGTTAGCCCCAAGGTATGGCTGGGGTGGCGAGGAGCTCCTGTTTCTGGAGGGGAGGGTGTGGGAGAAGCAAGACAAGAACAAGAGCGAAGGGTGCAAAAAGATTACCCCTTCGTCTGACGAAGAACCCCATTTTCTGGCTGCTGTGCTTTGCAAGGCCTTTTCAAAGGCTGCCTGATTGCAGAATACATATTTGTTATGCAGTAAGTGTGAGGAATTAATGACCCAAGCCGCGAGAAACTTGCATGCTAAGCAACCAGAGGAGGAAAATGGCTTATTAATGGCTCTTTCCATTGGTGCACCAGTTCCTAAAACAAATGAGCATTCAATTTGGGCCACCCTCTGAAGCCCTTCCTCCACACCCCGGGAAAGGGCAGCACCTCCCAGCGACTCCGCCTTGCTCACTTAACAGCCAACTCTTCCTTCATCTCCTTCTTTTCTCTCTCTTTCTTCCCTCCCCTTTGGAAAGGTTACGTTTCGAAACCTTGCGTCATGAATCACGAAGTTAGCAGCTACTGGCAGATCATAAATCAGGCCTCTGGAGTCGGCTAGGACAAATCCCAAGACATTTAATCTTTAATATTAGACGTGTTTAAGGCGGTGAATATTTTATGAAGGTGCTGTTGCAATTTAGCACATCATTAGCTTGTCTTATTTCTCCCTTTCTCTCCTTTGCAGAACTTCCCCCTTTCTCTCTCTTTAAAAGGGGGGAGGGAAAAAAATCTACCAGACAAACCCTATTTTGCTTCCCTCTGGAAAGAAAGCGGCTTACCTTAATCCCTGTGAGACATTTTAAGGTCTCTTTAAGAAGCAAATGATCACAGGCATGTTTTTATTTCCTTGGAAGGAGGTATTAGCTTCCCAGGCAAAGGTGAATTTTGACCTTTGGGCTTTGTTATCCAAGCATTGAGTAACATTTCCATGTCTTTCCCCAGATATTTCTCAACTCAAAAGAGTTGACGTCTGAATTCTAATGTCAGTGATCACTGACCGATTGCCATTAATGTGATGCTTGAAGGCTCTGTTCCAGCTGTTATGCGTGGCGTTTGTTCTCTCTCCAGTTTTTGTTTATTCTGGATTAGTTTATCCTATCGATTCAAAACCCAGGAAGGTACTTGTTCTTTTCCCCCAAGAATACATTTCATAAACACAGGATGGGATCCCACTGTTTATTTACATGGATATAGCTGCACTTTTATCTATCTATCTGCCTATCAGTCTTGATATATATATGTTGCTATGTTCCTTCAAGTTGTTTCTGACTTACGGCAGCCCTAAGGCAAATGTATCAGAGGATTTTCTGGGGCTGAGACTGTGTGATGTGCTGAAGGTCGTGCAGTGGGTTTCCGTTTCGGGCGGGGAATTGAACTCTGGTCTCCAGGGTTGTAATCCAAATTCACAATCCAAGTGAAAGAATACAGGTTATAGTAAAAGTTAACACAAGAAAGAGGTAGATTAAAACTGAGTCTAATGTATAATCTTTAAGATAGCTACACATATTTTCACATCATAACTTAAACCTTTTTTTTTTTTTACAGACTCGTGTTAGAAAAGATTAATTCTTTTTCGAAGGGGGCATTCTGCAGAGGGTTGCAATCTTTATTCAACCCCGAAGGGGGTTTAAGTTTACTCTAGGTTCCTACACTCCGGGCATGCTAGAGACACTTGTGTGAGATTTCATTTTTTCCCCCTCTGCCTAAAGGGAGGAGTCTTGCCTGGTATGGAATACCCGTAGATTTTTCCAGCTGTCTCTACAAAAGACAAAGCTTGCCTAAATTTAGGGGCTGACCCTTGGGTAAAAAGATTAATGCGGCATCTCTCAAGGAGAGAAAATAGAGACGGTGCTAAAAATAAAGCTGGGACTATCTGTAGTAAATAGGAACAGTTGGAGCATTTGCATGTGATGCATAGCTAATGGGGGTGGACGGCGAAAGTGACCTGCGTCCACCTCCACTATTTCTCCCAACTGTGTTTAAAACTTTCCGTAGCTTGGCACTCTGTCAATGGCAGGCATCAGCTGAAGGGGAAAAGGAGAAGAAAAATCAACACAGGCTTTCAATGGCTCCTGGATGAACAAATCCAATTAATCTTTTATTTTTTTTTCCCGGCACTTGCTTGGGGATATGTATTTCTTTAAAACAAGGGATCAATCTGAGCCAGCAAAGAACAATGTGCCACATCTCTCCTTGCTGTTACCCAAGAACAACAGAAAAAGAGTAATGGAGAGGGGAGGCTGTTGATGGGTGGAAAGCACATTGCTTTTTCCCCGGGTGGTACGTGTATGGGACATGCACATCCATTTTGGAATATATGCATGGTGGGGAACACCCCACGTCTTGCTAAAGGAAGCTTAAAACATTTTCCACGTTTTTCAATTTGTCTATGATACAAATAAGAAGCCTATGTTTGCTAGAAGGTATGTTTTGTTTCTCTTGCTTGCTCCATTTCTGACTCATGGCATCCCTAAGGCAAATCTATCATGGGGTTTTCTGAGGCTGAGAGTGTGTGAAGCAACCAAGGTCACCCCATGGCTGAAGAGAGAATCAAAACCTGGTCTCTGGGTTCATAGTCCAACATAGACAAATACCCATAATATTTTTGTGTGTCTGTGTCTGTGTCTGTATGCCTATGTCTGGGTGTCAAGTCACACCAGTTAGTGAAGGACCTGAAATGTTCCTCAATTCATTGTTCAAAAGGCACCCTCAACCAACTTGGATGGTTACAGAGATGCTTACATACAAACGCAAAGAGAAGGAAGGCTTGAAAATGGAGACCTCCTGGGGTATTTCCACTCATAGTGACAGCAGAAACTGCGTTCTGCAGTAACGTCAGGGGAGGATTCTAAAGTTCTGGCCTTGGCACATGGGAAAATAGTTACTGGTCCTAGACATCTGAGAAGCACTGCTATAGAACACAAATGCAGAAGTTTGAGAAGACCTGTTTCCTCTCTAGCTGTCTTAATCCACAGGCAATTGGGATTAAGCTAGGAGACTTAGTATAGACTGCAAGCTGAACACGAGTCAGCATTGTGACACGGCAGCTAAAACAGCTAATGTGATTCTGGACTGCATCAATAGGAGTTTACTGTTTAGATCAAGGGAAGTGATAGGACCACTCTATTTTGCTTTGGTTAAACCCCACCTGAAATACTGTGTCCAGTTCTGGGCAGCATCGTTCAGGAAGGATATTGACAAGATGAAATGTGTCCAGGGAAGGGTGACCAAAATGGTAGAGGGCCTGGAAGCTGTGAAGCCCTATGAGGAGTGACTTAGGGAGCTGGGCATGTTTAGCCTGGAGAAGAGAAGGTTAAGAGGCAACATGATAGCTTTTGAAGGGATGTTATATGGAGGATGGAGCAGGCTTGTTTTCTGCTGCTCCAGAAACTAGGACACAGAGCAATGGCTTCAAACTTCAGGAAAAGAGATTCCATCTCAACAATAGGAAGAATTTCCTGATGGTAAGAGCAGATTGACAGTGGAGCATGCTGCCTGGGAATGAAGTGGAGTCTCCTTCTTTGGAAGTTTTTAAACAGACGCTGGATGGCCATCTGTTGGGAATGCTTTGAGGTGTCTTCCTGTGTGGCAGAATGGGGTTGGACTGATGCTCTTATGGTCTCTTCCAGCTCTATGATTCTATAATTTTATGAATCCTGATGTGAGAGGGACCTGGGCAGAAATGTGGTGATTAGCCCCTTCCTCCTAAGTCTGATTTATTTGATTCATAGGGGATTGGTTTTAGTAGTATAAAGACTAAGGAGCCGGCTCTGTCAATTGTAGAGTTTTAAATTCACATTTTTGCTCTTCTGTGAGCTCACTAGGTTCTCTCTCCGTCTCAGTCCTGCCATCTGCATCCACGAAACGAACAACACTGATTTACCATCAAGGGTGCTTTACAAGGATTAGTGCTAGATAATTACCTGCAAAGCTTTTTGAATACCTGAAAATGATATGCCATGCTAATTATTATAATTTATGTATTCATTTTTATATTGTTGCATTATGTGTTTTTTTTAAAAAAATGACATATGAATTGAGCTACCTTGACAGAAGGAGGTGTATAGCATAACTAAGAAACAGTGTTGACAACAAATTGAAAGCAGAACTGAGTGTCCTGGCGTTTTCTCTTCTTTTTCTAGGTGAGTGCAGTTGTCACGAGGGCTACGCTCCGGATCCTGTTCACCGGCACCTGTGTGTACGCAATGACTGGGGCCACAGCGAAGGGTAAGTCCAAAGTGGGGAAGGGCCAATAAATTTATTGGAGAAGGGCCAATAAATCTAGTGAATTCAAATAGGGCAGCCTGGTCTGTCCAGGGGATTAGCATCAGAGGACAGTTGTATGCAACCACACCGGAAAGACTTTGGATGCAACAGGCAAATGGTCCACCTAGTCTGGCACTCTGCTTCTCCATCTGGGATGATCACAGGTCTCTGGGAAGTTGACCAGCAAGGCATGGAGGGGAGAGACTTCTCCCTGTTGCAGACTTCCAGTGACATTTAGAAAGCTTCTGCCTCTCAGCGTGACCAGCAACTCATAGGACATCCTCCATGAATTTATCTAATTGTCTAAGCTAGTAGTTCTTACCCTTTGGTCCTTTAGGTAGTTTGGACCTCAGTTCCCAGAATTCCTAAGCATTGCCCATGCTGGCTTGGTCTCCTGGGAGATGGGGTCCAAAACGTCTGGAGGCTCCAAGATTGAGAAACACTGGTCCAGGCCGTTACTACCATTGTAGTAATAAATGGGTGGCAAGAGTCAGAGCCCAGAATGGTGGTTGGTAGAGGTGGTGGGATCTTATTGTTAGAGCACAAGTCTTCACAAGTGCGGACAAAATTACAGTTCAAACAGAGAACTTTTAGTCTTCAAATGCTCTGTAAGAAGATTTTTTTTTCCAATGGAAGACTTCATCAGATCTGACTGTTTCACTTTACAGGTGCATCTGCTGAAACATGTTGAAGTGATCTTTTTTCTTTGGTGCAGGAAACTATCCTTATTCTTTCCATATTTTTTTTTTCTGTTAAAGAAATCATGCTCAGGAATGGATCTATTTTGTTAACCGAGATATACCAGTGGGATTTTCCTTCTCCTCTGACCTCTTCAGCTGGGAAAGACAGGAGGAGATCTCGATAAGGATAAGGATAAAAGGATTTCAAAAAGAGAGAGAGAAATGAGCAGTTTCCCATTACCTATCAGTCAACAGGCATCATTGTGGGACCCAGATAGAGCTAGGAAGGAGCTAAGCCATGCAGTGCGTGAGAGATGAAAGGCAGATTGTTGTTCCTGTGTGCCTTCAAGTTCTTTCCAACTGATGGCAACCCTAAGACAAAGTTTTCTTGGTTTTTTTTCTGGGGGCTGAGAGTTTGTGACACGCCCAAGATCATCCAGTGGATTTCTGTGGCTGAGCAAGGAATCAAATCCTGGTCTCCAGGGTTGTAGTCCAGGGCTCAAACCACTACAGATGCTGATTCTCAAGGCAGATTACTCTGATGAGAATTATTTTAATGATTCATAGTCAGAAACAACTTGAAGACATACCATTGTCTGTTATTCAGCAGGATGAACAACTGCTTGTTTGTCTCCTGAAGTCTTGGGACACAGTTTTCCTGCCTTTGAAAGTTAATTCCAAGAGAATATTTGTTTATAAATCATTGTGTAAATATGTGTTTATTAAACGTCAACATCTCATATAAAGGCAATTTAAAAAGGAGCTGTAGCTGTGCATGTTTTGCATACAAAAGGACCCTGTTTCCATTATCTGACATTTTCAGGTGGGCCAAGGAAAGCCCTTTGTTTAAAATCACAGAAAGCTGCTGTCAGAGAGTAAGAATCCATTCAACCACTAAGGAGCAAAACTGGCCCAAGGACTGAATGCAAAATGCAAAAACCTGGAACTAGAGCTATAAAGTAGGTAGTGAATTGTATGAATATATATATAAAACAAATGCACATATATAATAATAAGACTGATAGACTTGTGTTGATGCACAACAAATATTTATGAATGCATATACATTAATACTATAAATGCAATATATATATAGTATAATTGGTGAGGCACAGGAGGCAACAAGAGTATATATAAAAGTCCTATGAGACCCCTGTGAGAGCACTGGTGTTTAATATGTAGTTAAGTCCCAATGGACTGTGTGCTCCAAACTTGATTAAAACAAAATCCTAATGGTTGAGAAATGCTCCTGCACTTCTCTTCTGGAAAATACTTATTACTATATCTTATTATTCTCTAAGTATTTTTGCCCCTGTACAATTCACTACATAGGATTCACTACCTTCTTGCATGGGTTGGACTCAGTGGCCCTTTTGGTCTCTTCCAATTCTATGATTCTACTTTACAGTTCCCGGTTTTTCCAGACAGTAAGAAGCTACATGGACCAGTGCTTGTCTAGGTGCAAGATGAGTTCCTTGTTTTCTATGTTCCTAACAACCACAAAAGATTAAATAACAAAATGCATCAATCACGTTATTTTTAGGAAAGAAGAAGTAGGGTATTGACACAGTCATAACACATAAATCAGGCATTAGAAGGCATTAATAAGACCATAAATATAATTAAATATAGATAGTTTGATGCCACAGCATCCTATCATAAATAAATAGCAATGCTATGGAAAGAAAACAATAAAAAATTTATAAAGATGAGAACCGATAAGTTACGTTGAGGAGTACCATTATAAAGGATGAAATAGATTTTCTGCTACCTCTCTTTGTTCATCAATTCATCTGAGTGATTTCTCTGCCTCCCATGTGCGTTTCTTTTTAATTGGTCTCTTACAGACCTTGGCCGTACACAACCCTGGAAAGAGGGTATGACTTGGTTACTGGAGAACAAGCGCCTGAAAAAATACTTAGGTGAGTCATTCAGCATCTTCAGATGGGAACTGGGCATCCGTGGAAGTTATTAGGTAACATGGATCCATCTGTTCTTTTAGTCTGAGCACAGTCAAGGTTAAGAAGACTCTGTTTCTGGATTGCTGTTGTGCCCATCATGATATAATTCCATATGTATTATTATTAATATATATTTTTCCACTTTCAACCTCCCATGGAATCCTGGGGTTTGCAGTTGAGGGAGGGGCCTTTGGAATTCTCAGCCAGAGAGCTCTTTGGCCTCAGCAAACTACAAATCCCAGAATTCCACAGGATGTTGAAAGTGGAATAAGAGCACTGTAATAGTGTAGGGTGGAAATGGCCTATGATGGAGTTGTATTTTAGATGTCTAGGTCACTTTTAAAAATCTTTTTTTATTTATTATTTTGTTACATTGCCTTTATAACCGAGGAAGCAGTCTCCCTCAGCAGCTCTTTGGGGTTCCAAAAAGGCAGAATTGAAAATGATTTTGCAGAGAACTTGTGCTTCGCTGAACGGAACAACCCCAAAGGTGCTTTCTTGTTGGCATCATTCTTGCCTTCTCTTCTTGCCTTTCCCCTTTTTTGAAGGTCCACCTACAGTCTGGGCCAGGGCCTCTGGCTTCCTGTCAGCAAGAGCTTTGTGGTCCCTCCAGTGGAGCTTTCAATCAACCCGCTGGCCAGCTGCAAGACGGATGTCCTCGTGACCGAAGATCCCGCAGATGTCAGGTAAGGATATACGCTTTGCTCCCCAGATGAGGAGAGGTTGCAGTTACCCATCGAGAGGTCTAAGACCCGTAGAGCTCTAAGCTGGAGCAACCTATTGCTCTGATATCTCTGTGCAGACTTCTGTCTTTTTCTCTCTCTCTGCAGAAGGCATATACTGTCAAACCTTCACATTAGCCTTCTGCACTAGTCTTGATATTTTTAGTTTTGCAGAGAGGGAAGTGCTGTTCTTTTCTTGCCTCTTCAGCCTGTAGAATCTAGGCCAATGGCAAACATACCTGTAATCAATTTAGATTCTTCTACTGCAGGATAAACTCTGCTTTCTCCCCTTCCTAAAGATATGTCACTGCCAGAAAGTCACCTTTTAATTGCAGATTTTTAAAATTTTCCTTATCAAGGGACCAGGGCATTCTGTTGGATATACCATATATACTTACTTTAAAAAAAAAAAAGTGTAAGTTGACCCCATGTATTAGTTGAGTACAGGTTTGGGGGCCAAAATGAGGAATTTTGGTACAACCTATGAATAAGTTGAGTGTCATTCCACAGAGGGGGAAAGCAGCAGCACTGCCTGAGGGATCGAACCACCCCTGGCTGCCACCATTTTTCTACCCAGACATTCCAAAAGTGCAGAAATACACCGTGGTAGAGAGAATAGAGTGAGTTGATGCTTCTTTTAGATTCTCTTGGAATGGACTTTGTCTTTCACCACTGTAATCAGGGAAGAGGATGGTTTCTTTTTTTTGGTAAGAATGAAGGTGCAATACTTAACGTTGACCCACGGATAGATTGTCCCATGTTTTTTGGTTGTTTTTTTCTTGCTAAAATTTCTTGACTTATGCATGAGTTTATACAGTACTATTACGCATATAGAAAACACATGTGTTTATATAAACACTCAGTCCTGATATTGTTGGGCTGTAACTTCCAATAGTCCTAGCCAACATGGCCAGGGGTGAGAGATGATGGCATTTGCATCCAACAGCATTCAGAAGGCCAGATGTTGACTTTTCAAGTGCTTGGGGATTAAAACAAAAGATCAAAATGGCTGAGGACAGTGGTTTTGAATGACACAGAGAGTGGACCACCAGTACTATGCACAGCCACGCGTTGGGCAGGAGGAATGGAATGGCGGTAAAGATGGCTTCATAACTAGTACAAGAGACAGACATCCTGTGTGATGCTGACTTCTTCTGAAAAGGAAAAAACTCAGTTGGGAAAACAGGTTGCAAATAGGGTCAGTATTGAACTTCTGTGACCGCATACCCCCACATTCTACCCAATATAGATTTTTCTGTACACACCTATAGGTTGCTTCTTGGAGTTGTTTTGTATGCAAAATTTAGGAGCAGACCATCCTCAGAAATTCAGTTCCGGTTTCCAGACTTGATGTATTTATTTAATATCCCACTTTTCTACCAGTATGGGACTTCTAATTTACCACAACTCAGGGAAGGCAATTGCTGCAGAGCACTAATTCCGAAGAGTGGAGAAGGATGGAGAGGTAGGTGAAAGCAGATTGCCAGCATGAAGATATATCCATGCATGTCTTCTCTCCCGCTCCTCTTCCATAGAACATGGACATCCTGCAGAAGCAAAATATGTCACTTAAATTGAACGCATCTTTCCGTCCTGAAGACCACCCAATAATGCTAGGATTCTCCTGCCCACTCATTGGATTCAACTCTGTTGGGAAGAAAGAGTTTAAATACCCATTGAGGGATGGTGTGTCTTTCCAGAGCCAAAGATATTAGGATGGTGAGAAACATTCATGAACAGTTGGGAAAACATTGCCCTGTCAAAAGAACCTCAACTTTAGAATCTTGGATATGATGAGCTGGGGGTCCAGATGGGAGACTAGTTAATTGAGCACTTTCATGACATGCAGCAAATGTTAAATTATTCAAAATTTAATAAATGTGGTAATGAATATTTGATGTTGAATTATGCAAGGCTCCACAAATACGTCGGGAACCAAAGAGCTCATTATGTCTGCATTAGAACTCAAGCTCTCCTTAGACAGTGATCAGTCTGTTGGATCAGGATTTTTGGTGGCCCGTGATAGAATGCAACTGGTACAGTTTGTAATATTTTCTCCATCCGTCATTGTTGTTGTGTGTCATGAAGTCATTTCCAAATTGTGGTGACCATAAGGCAAACCTATCACAGGGTGTTCTTGGCAAGATTTATTCAGAAGGTATTTGCCATTGATACCTTCTGAGGCTGAGAAAGCATGACTTGCCTGAGGTCGCCCAGTAGGTTTCTAGAAAGGTAATCTCAGCCACAGAGGCCTAAAATACTCTTAAGATATTAGTTTCTGTTTGATCTTGGAAGCTAAGCAGGGTCAGCCCTTTTTAGTACTTCAATGAGAGACCACCAAGGAATAACAGGTATTATCGGGTGTATTTCAAGGGAAGCCCATGACAAACTTCTTCTGAGTATCTCATGCCTAAGAAAACTATGAAATTCATGGGGGTCACCATAAGTCAACAGGCAACTTGAATGCACATACAAACACACAATCTCAGCCACACTTGATGATGTGAAGGTCGTAGCCTGGAATTCAGACATGGGTCTTATATTTCCATCCTGTTATAGGAAACTACCAAGTTTCTGACTTTGC
The DNA here is from genome assembly GCA_030412105.1 of Cyclura pinguis. Classification (NCBI taxonomy): domain Eukaryota; kingdom Metazoa; phylum Chordata; class Lepidosauria; order Squamata; family Iguanidae; genus Cyclura; species Cyclura pinguis. Next base: position 4,610,729 of record CM059613.1, read on the forward strand.
TCTGCTATTCTCATTCACAGCCACCCACCTCACTTCTTTACCAAACTCTTTGCACTTTTATTGATTGATTTAGAGCTCTTACCCATCCAATTATTCAGTTGAAAAACAATTTCTCGAGCAATTTTACAGAGATCAGTAATAAGATAGCCCCTCTTCTCAGTCTAAAAGCTAGAACACAAAAGGAGAATGGTTTGGGAGGATTGCGGAAAACACAAACCTGGGCATTCATTCTTAGTCTTTCCATGAAAAAAAAATATTGAAAATGCTGAAATATATCGACTGAAGAAAGGCTAAAGTATCTACAGGGTTTTTAAAATATATATTTTAAATGTCTAAGGGGAGCAAAAGAAGAAGGTTTTAAAACTGTGAAAGCTTTCCCTCTCCCATCATGGTAGAGTTCCTGCAAAATTGATTTGCAGTACATTTAGGACAGACAAAAGATAGTTCTTGACCCAGTAGGAGATTGATTTATGGTCTGGCTGCCAGAACATAATGGTAATGGCCACTGATTTGAATGGCTTTGAAAAGGAATTAGACAGTAGACAAGGCTAGCAATGGCTTTTGGGCATAATCCTGTAGATGCTTGTATCCCCAGAAACAATATGTCTTTGTACAGCAGTGCCTGTGTGATAACAGTTTGCTTGTTGTTATTGTGTGCCTTTAAGCCATTTCGGACTCTAGTAAGGTGACCACATCGCATGATTTTCTTCGCAAAATCTGTTCGGAAGGGGTCTTCCTCCGAGGCTGAGAGAATGTGGCTTGCCCAAACCATAGGAGAAGCCCTGCTTCTGGATTTCTCATAAGGGCGTCTGGTTGGCTAGGGTGGAAAAAAGAATATGGACTCAACAGGCCTTGGCCGGATCCATCAGGGCTTTTCTTGATGCCCTTTTTTCTAACATTTTGTCTCAATGCAAAACATAGTGTTGAGGCCCCTTGGAGCTTGGCCGTGATTTCCAAAGTGTAGCATCCCTTGGCTTTGTTTTTCCAGGCGTGTATGTTCTTGTCAGTGAACGGGATGCTTCCCCCAGCTGCATTTTGACACCCTCCATTGGAGACCGTGCCGCTGGGGAATTCCTGCTATGTTCCTCAATAACATGCTAGTAAATGTTGGCTCTGATTTTTTTATTTGTCTTCATCCTCAGTCATCACGAACATCCTTTGTTCTTCCAGCCCTCTTATTACCCTGACACCTTTGCCTGAGGGGTTGCTTTTCCTGGAGAGTTTAATGGAGGAAAATTGCTAAGCATCTGCCGAGTTGGAGGCCTTTACGGCTCTTGGGGTTAAGGTCTCAGCATGGCCCTTGTGTCTTAATGAAGACATCTTGAGTGCAGGATAGATGTGCGGAGGGGGCAGCAATGAATGGTGATCCAGTTTAGTGCCATTTTCGATCAGTAATTCTCTTTTGTACAGCTGGAGGCGTTTATAAAACATTGTGTGGCTGTCTGTGGCAGAGGAGAGGAATGTTAGGACTACGTTAAGAGGACTAGCTAAATAGAACAGATCAAGGACGGGAGATTGTGGGGACACCATTAATCCTGTGTCACAGAGCACAATGATGCTGGAGCGTGGGTAGAATAATAGGATCATAGAATCATAGAGTTGAAAGAGACCATGGGGGGCATCCAGTCCACCCCCCTGCCACGCAGGAACCCACATCAAAGCACACCTGACAGATGGCCCTCCAGCCTCTGCTTAAAAACTTCCAGAGAAGGAGACTCCACCACACTCCATGGAGGCAGCATCTTCCACTGCTGGACAGCTCTGACCTTCAGGAACTGCTTCCTGAAGTTTAAGTGGAATCTCTTTTCCTGCAGTTTGAATCCACTGCTCCTTGTCCTAGCCACTGAGCAGCAGCAAACAAGCCTGCTCCCTCGTCGACACGACATCCCTTCAAATATTTAAACATGGCTCTCATGTCCCCTCTTAAACTTCTCTTCTGCAGACTAAACATCCCCAGCTCCCTAAGCCTCTCCTCATAGGGCCTCATGGCTTCCAGACCCTTCACCATTTTGGTCGCCCTCCTCTGGACACACTTCAGCTTGTCAATATCCTGCTTGAAATGAGGTGCCGAGAACTGGACACAGTATTCCAAATTAAGTCTAACCAAAGCAGAATAGAGAGGTACCATGACTTCCCTTGAAGCAGAAAGAAGGAAGAAAACAGAATCAAGGCTTTCTTCCTTCTCCATTGCCGTAGAACTTATTAATGTTGGATGGAGCACTGAGATATCTGCCTGAAAGAAGCAGAAGCTTTATAAAACGTGAATATGATTCCGTATTTCTCCAGTATTGGAAGTTAACCCAAAGGTCCGAGGGCACAAGGCTGCTGCTTATATGGATATTGGTGAATGTGTGATTACAACAGCTGCATACAGTTGCAACAAATAAAGAAGAGACTAAGAAAAACATCTTTATAGGAGCCTTCTTTGAGGCCATTTGTCCAAACTCTAGAAAACTCATGAAAAGGGGCACAAAGCCACTTCACCCATACCCAACTCATGCCATGCTTTTTGGGAAGGACCGTGGGTGGAACCTATGTCACAAACAATTCTGTTAGGGGCATCACACTTGTAAGTTTCCATTACACGTGTGGGTGTCCTTTTTCAAGCACTGCAGAAGTTGGTATTCTCTCCCTCTGTCCCTCCACAGCACCCAACGGCCCTACCCCAACATACTGAAAAGCCCCTAAATCCACTCTGCATGGCCATTCCGGGGTTCACAGTGAGCAGATGGCCTTGGAGAAGCTCCTTGGCGGTCCTTCCATGGCCAGATGCAAAATGATGACACCAGTGCTGCGATCTGCCAGGGGTCCTGCAGGTGTCTCAGCACTGCTATGATTATTTTGAATCTGGCTACTGGGATGTAGCCAGATGCTCCTCTAAGTGTGCGTGCTTGTTGAGAAGCACAGAGTGGCTTTGTTGGGCAATTCCCATAGCTTATGTCAAAGAGAGTATGTCAAAGGGAGTGTATGTTGCTCGGTATAGGGTACCTCTGCATGTAGATATTTATGCAGTACTGAGGGGATGTAGGCCTATAAGCATTCTTTGCACAACCAAGCCAGTTGTCCTGCCATTAGGTCTCACTGACCTTCTCCATCTTGCCCTTTATAAATAAGAACTGTCTGGTTTTCATGGCCATATTGCAGCAGACTAATAGGAATGGAAGGAGAACATGACACAAAGGTCTAGATTCCTCCTGATTATTTCTTTATGTTCTTCCTTCTCCTACAAAGAAGTGGGGAACCAGTTAGCTATGACAATCTCTGACTTCCAAGTTTGTTGCATTTCCTTGCTGCTGCTGCTGCTGCTGCTGCTATTGCATGCCTTCAATTTGTTTCTAACTTATTGTGACCTTAAGGTTAACTTGTCACAGGGTTTTCTGGGGGCTGAGAGTATGTGACATGCCCAAGGCCACCTGGATGATTTCTGTGGCCAAGCGGGGAATCACCCCAGATCTCCAGGGTTGTAGTCCAGTGTTCAAATCACCGCGCCACGCTGGCTCTGACTTGATGGCAAATAACAACCATGAAAAGAACTAGTCGATCATAGGGTTTTTGGGGCTGAGAGTGTGTGACATGCCCAAGGTCGCTCAGTGGGTTTCTGTGGCTGAGCAGGGAATCAAACCCAAGTCTCCAGGGTTATGGTCCAATGCTCAGACCACTGCATCATGCTGGCTCTCATTTCCTTACTTGCTTTTTTTCTCTCGCTTCACTGTTTTGCTGCTCGGGGAAGGCGAGGGCCACCTGCTTCGTCACCACTTCTGAACGGGAAAAATTTATAAATTTTTTTTTAAGCATCAGCAGACATAAATCACAAGAGCTGAGCCTCAGCTGCAGCGTTGACATGACTTATGGCTCTGTCCTTTTCCGTAACTGCAGAAAGACATAAAGGCCCCCACGTATGCCTGACAAGCTTCTGAGGTGCCCTGATGGGAGTGCCTGAGCCTTTCAGCAGGAAGAACATGTTTTCTCTTGAGCCTGCTGTCAGTTCATCTTAATTTTAACTTCCCGAATGAACTTCCTTTTGGCTCTCTGTGGTCTTTGGCCCCACGCAGACAAGATTCTTCCAGCCTCTCCCCCAACCTCGTTTCTGCTGTGTGAGCAGGTGTCGTCTTGTGGACAGTGTGTAGCTTGGCTCAGATTCCAGTAGCTAGCCAGCTAGATATTTGAAAATTTCTTCCTGCAGTTTGCTGTGCCGGCCATTCTTGGAAAACCTGGAGCTGAGAGATCTGATTTAAATTCAGGATTCATGAAGAGCATGCTTGCTTCTGGTTTAGTCAACCCTATCATTAGGTAGAATAGGATGGGCAGCTCAGGCAGCAGATTTAGGGGGCTTAAATTATTTGTTACTGTAATTTTTTTAACTGATAGGGATGGAGAAGGTGCTTATGGGGTTACTTCCTCATGTGCCAACATCACTTGTCTGGAATTGAGTATTATGAATCTTCTTTTGTGTTTTTGACAGAGGACCTACCTCATGTTCTGTCTCAGGTATGTCTTGGGCTAGCTCTGATATGGATTGGCAGGGGAAATCACTGTCTCTCAGACTCTGATAGCTATCAAAATGGGGAAAAAACAGAGAATTCCATCAAGGTGGGTTACAAATATGATACTGGTTGTGAAACATAGTTCCTTCTTGTTAAATATCTGGTGTGTTTGTCGTTCCGTGTGAAGCCTTTCATGGAGGCACTGTAGTTCCATGGTAGAACACAAGCATCATGGGCAGAAGGTCTCAGGTTGTTGAGGGGGCCCTGGCATCTCCAGTTAAAAGTGATGAGAAGAACTTGTCTCTGTCTGACATCCTGGAGAGACTTCGTCAGTCAAAACAGATATTAAAGCAAAGTTACCACTATATCCTTCTGCAACTAATTGTGCTTATTGTTCTTCTTCTTGTGTGCCTTCACATTGTTTCTGACTTATGGTGATCCTAAGGTGAACCTATCATTAGGTTTTCTGGGCCTGAGAGTTTGTGGTGCACCCAGGGTCACCCAGTGGGTTTTCTTAGCTCACTGAGTGACATTGGGTGTATCACAAACCCATGATAAGTTCACTTCAGGATTGCCATAAAGGGGCTGCAAAAAAATTAAGAAAGTATTTAAAAATAATAATGATGAGAAAGATAACCGAGAACCACAGTCACCCACCACAAAGGCCTTGTTGAAGAGGGCAGACTTTGCGTGGCATCTAAGATGTAACAATGGAGGCACCAGATGGGTTTCCCTAGATAGGAAGTTCTACAGGTAGAGTGCAGCTATGCAGAAGGACCTTCTCTCTATTTTCTGCTCACATGACCTCCCCAGGCATGGAGGATATATAGATGAGAAGGCCTCCAGAGATGGTCTCTGCATCCGAAATGCCAAGAAAATGGCAGTTTATACACGGGTATGTTCAAGCTTTGGGGCACCTACTTGGAAGTAGGTTCCTTTACCAACTACCTCTTTCTTGCCGCCCGTGCCAGCTGCAAGTGTATGTTTTAGCTCCAAGCCAGTCCTTTATCAGACCCTTTAATCAATGTTAGCATTGAACCGTAGTGGGAGCTCCCTTCAAAGTCTATTGCTCTGTCAATAACAGCATCAAGTGCCGGTGATAAAGGCGTCCCCGCACTCCTGACAGCAGCCACCAGTGATGAATGGCAGGTTTAACTCAATGGAGCAAATTGATCATTGCCTTGCTGGACATTGTTTCACGTCACAGCGGGGCTGTCATCACCAGAAGAGATAAATGCCCCGCACCAAGGGGAAGAGGGTTTCTTGGCCTTTAAAGGAAGCCATAGAAATTAGCTTTGTTCAGGATTCTAGATTCCTTCTCATGCAGGAGTGCCCTTGTGCAGGTGATTTTGAGCTGCAGCTTCCCTAAGCTCTCCCCAGGGCTGAGTAGGTCTGATGGGAGTAGGAGGCAGCAAATAAATAAATAATCTGGAAGGCCACAGTTGCTCACCCCTTTTTTCATGGAACAAGAGACACTGCAGTCCATTGTAGTGTGGACGTTGCAGACATCGTGCTGCTACTGTTCTCTCTGAACCAGTCTGATGTCACCAGTGTGTGCTACATATAGCAACCATATGATAGAAGTGAATGCTTCTCCATACAAAGGAAGGCAAAACTCCCTTTGCATAGAAACACTAATTTGTGAGGGAGAGGGCTGACTTAATGCCATCTTCCCTTAGATTTTTGTCCTCTATGTGCAAGACAATTTGGATTAGGTTGGTTTAATAAAAAGCAATTGTACTGCAAAAATCGAATGCAAGGCTGGAGAGAAGTCCAAAGGGGGTGGGGACATGGTTTTGCAAAGAGCTTAATTAAATGAAATCTGTGAGGAAAAGAAAGGGCGGGGTTGGCACAAAGGTAAATGCAACCCAGGAGTGGGGAAACTCTTTAGATAATTTCTTCAGTATCTTATCATTGGCCCTGTGGGCAAGGTCTTCCAGGAGTTAAAATCTAAACCAGAATAAGACATGACTCATTGGAAAAGATGGTAGTGCTTGGCAAAGCAGAAGGCAGTAGGAACTGAGGAAGACCACACTACAGATGAATTAATCGAAGCAAGGAAACCATGATCTTGAGTTTGCAAGAGCTGAGCAAAGCAGGACAGTTGATGACCTCTCAGAGACCTCTAATTCATGTCAACTAGACAGCAAATAACAAGAACAGCCAATGATAAATCCCTCAAAGCAAAGGGAGAAATTTAGCATTCCAAAACGTTCTACACAATACCCACTCTTCTTCAAACTAATTTTCCTTACCTGTACTCTGAAGATTTTGAATCCACCATGACATTTCAGTCAGTATTCCCATAGTATAATGTGTCAGACTCATAACTGAGGAGCTCTTGTCTTTATTTTCCACAAGCTTTGCTTCTGTTACTTCCAAATGCAGAAAACACAAGCTTTCTGCATTTTAGGTACAGTATGTCATTCTGTATATCCTTGGATCAGACTGGAGAGAAACTTTATAATTTTACAAATGGAACAGCTAACATGAGTCCCGTGTTGTTTAGCCGTGAACAATGCAAACAGTCTTCTTATACCAAACCAGGAAAATTTCATATATTTACAGTTGTGTGTTTCTGTGCGGCTACGACTGTGTCTCGTCCTTTTTATGACACGCCAAAATCTGCTACTAGGGCTGGTTGTCCCCCTCTGCCTAATGATAGGGTTGGTAAAACCATAAACAATTGCACCACAGCCTTGACTAAATATGACTTTAAATCAGGTCTCGCATCTCCAGCTTTCCCAAGAACCGTTGGCACACTAAAGTGTAGGAGAAGAGAGAAAGCCGGACAGTAACTGTTCCCTTGTTGTGAATTGTATAAACCCAGAGAGAAACTTTGTGACATAACATGGAGAGGTAATGGGGGCAACACGGAATTGCAAAGTGAAAGTAGGGAATAAGTCCCAGCTTGGGGTTTCCCTGATTTTCCTTCTTGATGAATTTCTGAAAAAGTAATCAATTGCACTCCAGGCATGATACTCTGGTGAATTTATTCTGATTGGTTGCTGTTGGTGCCAGCAAAAGGACCTTGTAAATGCACAATCAATTGGAGAGGGAAGGGACACATTTTCTTAGAACCCAGTTTATCAGTTGGAAGCCCTTCCTAAATCATATTCTGTTGGGTGTGTGGTGTGCCATCCTCTGCAAGAATGTCACTGAAGAATCCAGAGAAATGAGGTGAGCCAGAACATCTGTAGGGCCTTAGCAGTAAGGAGAGAAGAGGGACAAAATCTACATGCTAATTTCTCTTTGCCTCAAAGAAACGCCCCCCTCTCTGATCAAAAGCACCACCGGCAGGAAAACATGTCAAATATGCATTAGTCTCTGTGCCAGAACGCCATCCCTACGTCCGTTGAAATCTGATTATTACTTGCTTTGGCATTATCCCCCTTAACATAAAGCTGGCCATGTATGATTCTTTAACATGAAAAAGTTGTTAGCAAATGTTTAATAGATGCGTTAATAAATGGACAAGCAATTGTTGACCCACTGGGCTGTGTAATCGCTCCTTTTAACCAGCTGCGTGCTCTGTCATTATAGATTTTGCATAGCTTGGCTGGACTCTAGTTATTAGACGGGAAATATGGGTTGCCATCACTTTCCACTTCTCGTCGGTTGTAAGAGAATCAGGGTGATGTAGTGGTTGGATTGTGGGGCTAGCTTCAGCGAGACCTGGGTTCAAATACCTCTCCCCTTAACCAGGGTAAAAATGCGAACATCTTTGTCCAGTTGTGCATTCTCAGCCTTATTGTAGGTCCCAATGGTATTATAAGGGTGAAGTTTGTGTGTGTGTGTTGATTTAAATGCCATGTTACAGTTCTCCCTGCTCCACAGAATTATTGTGTGTTGGAGCCAAAAGGTTGCAACTCATAAACAGGTGTACACATCATGAATTGCAATGTGTGATTCTCAGAGATAAGGCTCTATGGAAATCACCAGGTATTGGTGCAAGTGCTGATAGTATCTTTGCGAATTAGTGCTGAAGGAAAGAGAGAATGCTCAGGAAATAGGGGAGAGGAGTTTAGCACTGTACTCTGGGCCTCATCAGCGGAGGCTTTGTAGAGATTTAGGGGATGATGAAAAGATTTACTGCTAAACATCTGTCTCGTTTGCCTCCCAGCAGGGGTTACATTGGAGAGCTTTGTGTGTGCTCAGGAATTTACCTTCCCCTCCCTCCTTTATGCTGGGAGGAGATTTGAGGCCAGAAGCCTTATGTGACTTTGTTTAATGGTGTATGGTTTGGATTTTCATGATCTTTTTTTTCTGTCCTGGGGTATGCATCTACTTCTGAAAGCCTGGTGACTGGAGAAGTTTGTGTCTTAGGATCTTTCCGCACTACGTTGTTATAGTGCTATGATTCCATTTTCAACCTTCTGTGGAATTCTGGGGTTTGCAGTTTCCAGAGGCCAAAGAGCTCTCTGGCTGAGAAGTCGAAATGCCCCTCCCGAAACTGCAAACCCCAGGATTTGGGGTTTGGTCAAAGCACTATACCGTGCTAGTTCTTTCAAGACATATAAATGTCCCAGCTCTTAAAGAACACCCTTGTGGTAGGGGATAGGCTTGACACCCAACAAAGAATTTAATTGTCAAAAGGTATGTGAATCCCACATAATTCATTTTCGTGTTTCACCATTTCCCCCTGAATCCCACTCAAATTAGAACTGATTTGTCTCGTCCCAGAACCAAGAGCAGTAGGATGAGCTTGCACCACATGTTGATTATATTATTCTAATAAATATCCTCTCTTGTCTAATGGCATTGTGATGAATGCCATAAGGTGGAGTGAGAATCTGGACTCAGGGAAGGAATGCTTTCTTTGCTCCCAGTTATGTTGCTTGAAAGGAACTCATCTTAGGGTTTCATGTCTGGAGAGGACCTCCATTTTAGGCGTTGGAGCCTTGTTGCCAGCCAGACGAGACGAGGAGTGTCTCCGTGGATCAATGGTCAATCTGAGCAAAAGACATCTTCTTATGTTCCCTATGACTTTGCCATGCCTAAGCAAAACTCTCTGGGTAGAATGCTGCAAGAATGCTAATGTGAATAATTTGATTTGCGTACCACAAAACTACATTTGGCAAGCCCTCTTGAGAGCAGGAACAGGAGTCTTATGTATCGAGGAAACAAAGAGTGATTTTGTTTTAATTTGATTTTGGAGTGAGACAAAACATTTGAGAGAATTATCTGAAAGTTTGGGTTTTTATTTATTTGTTTGATTCTTTATTTACTTACTGGGAATGGGGCCAGGGGAAGAAAACCCTGGCAACCTGAACACTGTGTTTTTGGAGAAGTTCTTACTTGCTATAGACTCAGCCAGGGCTTGCAACAGAGCTCAGAAGTGTTAGTGCTCTGTTGACAAAAAGATTAAGAATTAGCGATGAACAAGATGAGGCTTCTAGGGGTGAGAAGTGTTAAGTGAAGTCAGATTTTGGAGAAAGTGCCCTCATTGAGAGGAAGAATCTGAGACTTATGTAGGGTTAAACCCTTCGCTCTTATGCTCTTTTCTTCTGGCAGGCTTAACAAATGGATTTGAATCTTTACAAATGCTCCATTAAAGCTTGGATTTGCTGACCTTAGACCCTCTCTAATTACTTTGGCCTTTCCCTGATGGGGAGAGAGAGAGTGGATGGATTAAAGGGGATGGATGATGTCTAGGGGAATTGGGGTGGGGTGGTTCTAGGGAATGAATGACAGATTACTTTGGGATATTGATCCTTGTAGCATACCGTTTGTGCACCTGCACCAAAGTCTTTGAGGCTTTGAGGAACACCCTTCCTTCTCACTACCAAGAGAGGAAAGGACAAGGTGATCCAGTTGAAGTTGTTGGTTGACATACTGAATTTATGGCTTTTTCTGTCCCCACTACCCTACCCCAGATTGTTACATTCAAGAACAGAGGCAGAGAATGGTTGGGTTGGGGAACTTCCTAACAAACCCCTTCACATGCTTTAGAGGTCACTTCTAAGAAGCTCTATCCCACTGCATGGCCAGTGGCAAGGGAGAATGAGAGTTGTAGTCCAAAACTGGCTGGAGAGAAGAAAATTCTCCACCCTATGCATGTGCGGTGGGAGACAGAGGGATGGAAAAGCTTCTCTGAGTTTCACTGTCTGTTCTGCAACAAGAGCAAGGAATGATCCCTTTTTGCTTTTACAGCCTACTTTACCTATTGTGACAGGTGTGGTTCCCCACCCCTATCTCTTTGTCTAGAGAGATTGAGAGGTCCTGTACCATTTGTCAACTAGTCTGGATTCTGTCTGGGATCCTGTTGCAACCTTCTAACCACCTAGGTATGCAACCTGTTATGGTGAAAACCAGACTGTCAGAGTTAACATCAACACTCCGCTTAAGCATTCTTAAGTCTTGGAATTGCAGGATATTTATATGGGAGAATTAGCAGATTCTTTAGCAGTCTTTTAGGCTATTTATTATATACAAATCATATATACACGAACATGTACAGTCCCTTTAGGGGAAAACACAGACATGTCAGTGTGAGGGCATAAATGTTAGGGCACGTTGGTTGCATTACATCCCTTTCCATTCTATTGCAACAAAGACATTTGTTACACTACCACACAAGGCAAGCCAGCTGTAATACTTTCATTTTAAACCATTTAACTTGACAATTTGTCCTTTTTCACAGGAATGGGCATCCATTGCAATGATAATGGGAACTACATGTATCTAGCATAGCCTAATTAGTTCTCTTACACACATCAGCATATCTGGGTTGTTTATCAGTCCAGAGGCTGTATCAGCTTTCTCTTCATCCATTGCAAACTGTTAAAGCAATCTGATTGCTATTGTGTCTTCACTTTTTTATTTTCTCCTATCCTCTGCCCAGTCCTGCCCATTCAAAACAAAGATGCTGATAGCACCTCATTTATGTTGTCCAATGAAAACATAGATCTTAGATGTCTAGTAACTCCTAGTCTGCCATTCTGATTGCAGCAGCCAAGGCACCTCCTAGGAGTCTCTTCTTGGTCATTTCTGGTGGACATTCTCTTATCTTGTTTAAACTTGAGGAGGCATTCTGCCCCGAATTAGGTTGCCTCTGTCACTCAATAGCACACATATTCCCTAACACATGAGGGTTTCTGATTTCAGACTTTATGTTTTTGGAGCTCAAGTTTTAGCAAACTGTGATCCAAATTAGCACCCACCTTATATCATATCACATGTACATTTTTCATGTATGCAAATAATGTAGTAATGATGAATCAACCTGCAAATTTTGGGAACAAAAAGGCAGTTATTTTAACAGCACATTTATATGGGTGCACAAACAGGGAAAAGTTTCAGGAACTCATTCCTCCTACTCCTTTCTTTTGCATCTGATCTAATCTCTGACTCATCCGTATTGCCTTTTTGGGGGGATCATTTTTTATTACCAATGCCCTTCTCACTTCTTTCCTCTCTGTTCTCATCTCTTGAGAGCAGGAATATTGAAAGCAAAACGAATTAAACAAAAATACACTTATACAAATTCTAGTACTAGTTGTTCCAAGAATGATTATCATTGCAAAGTACATACTGCTCTTCTGCTTACGCAGCATTTTTCTCTCATTCCCCATTTACTGTCTTAAGTCCTATGTACCTGACCAAATAATACCAATGTGATAAAATGCTGCTGGGGCAGTGAATGCATAAACAAATGGGACCTCCTCCATCTGAGATTTCGGGGTGGAGAAAAGGCAGAGAATCAGAGTCAATGGCTGCCACAGGCTTAATGTTTTGCTGCCTTTAAAATGTGGTAGGAAAAGACATCTGGTGCAGAATATAGAATGCAGGTGAGCCACAGTGCCAGAAGCATATAAATCTAATTTTATGCCAACATGTCCCAGCTGGTATCTGTGCCCAGTTCAAAGTGCTGAATTTGACCTTTAATAGGGACAGACAAATCTGTTCATTCCAGTCTCATGTTTTTAAATACTTTGTTCTGTGTCATTTTGTTTCTGCATCCATTTGCAATTGACAAAATATCATCATGGTAATTTATGCATTCAGGTTTGTTTAATACACACATTTTGTCAAACAGTATCCTTATACTTAATATTGTTCTGTATGTTCACTCCCAGCTATGTTTTGATGTCTGTGCACACTTTTCCATGATGTACGTATTTTTTGGTATGCCTCTTTTTGTTCTTGTCGTTGCTCATAGAATTGTGTTGCAAAATTCTGAGAAGTGCAGCTGAAAGAGAGTTCCATGCTGGTTTTCGCATCAGCGAAAATGCTCTTATCAGTCTGTGAAATGAATGACATTCTGCTGAATCCCTAGACTTAGAGGCACCAAGTGGTCTTGGACAAGGTTGAAGCTACCTATTCCCTCTGCTCAGCTCTAGTCTTGCAATGTTGCTTTAAAATGCAATGCACTGAGCATTAATTGTGATTTTTCCCCCAAAAGCCTTTACTCAGTACCTTAAGGGACATGTTAGTAATGCATTGCTAATATGTGACATTGTTGTTGTTTGGAAAAGAAATCTTTTAAAATATTATTTTAATATTTTAAAATAATTCTCAGGATGCTTCACGCTCATTCATCAGAAATAATGAGCAAACTTGACTTGTTATGGTAAAAATAAACACCCAGTAACAACATTAATAATACTAATACTACTACTAATAAATTTTTATTTCTTACCTGCCTTTCCTTCTGAAGGAGTACAGCATAAATTAAAATAAAATTAAAAACACGTTGTAGGTTAAAATGCACTAAAAACACATAAAACCATTTAAAATACAAATATATCACAATTAAAATACATCATAATTGAAAATGGGTAGGCTTACTAGACTGGGTATCATTACCGGTTGCTGTGTTGTTGTTATAAAATACATGCATACAGGGGAAAATATTTTCCTTTTGCCACCCCAAAGTAATGTGCCACAGGTAGTGTTCTTACTTCTAATACATCATTCCAAGATCTGTTCCACTGCCTGAAGTGTGTTGGAAGCTTGTGAGTTGCCCATAAGCTGGAAACTTTTCTAAAGAGTCATCACTTCTATCATTACACTGAGAGTTCAGACTACAAGTAAAAACACTGCCATGTCCAGACAAGGGATGTTTGAGATAACCACTAAACATATCCTTTAATAATGAGTGTTGTATCTCTTCTTTGCTGTGCATTCTTTTTTTTTGTTTTTGTTTTTGCTTATGTTTTGCATTTTATTTAAGCTCATTGTTTACTTAACTGTGGACCTTTCTGCACTACACTGCTATAGTGTTATTATTCCACTTTCAGCATCTCATGGAATTCTGGTGTTTGTGGTTTCCTGAGGCCAAAGAGCTCCATGGCTGAGAATTCTAAATGCCGCTCCCTAAACTGCAAGCCCCAGGATTCCATAGGAGGTTGGAAGTGGAATAAGAGCACTATGACAGTGTAATATGGAATGGCCCCGTGTGTGTATAAGTGTGTGTGTGTTTGTGTGTGTGTGAGAGAGAGAGTGTTTCATAGAATCATAGACTTGGAAGAGACCCCGGGGGCCATCCAGTCCAACCGCCTACTGCCATGCAGGAACCCACATCAAAACACCCGCAACAGATGGCCATCCAGCCTCTGCTTAAAAACCTCCAAAGAAGGAGACTCCACCACACTCCATGGAGGCAGCAGCATATTCCATTGCCAGGCAGCTCTGACCATCAGGAAGTTCTTCCTGAGGTTCAGGTGGAATCTCCTTTCCTGCAGCTTGAATCCATTGCTCCTTGTCCTGGTCTCTGGAGCATCAGAAAACAAGCCCGCTCCCTCCTCGACATGAGATCCCTTCAAATATTTAAACATGGCTATCATGTCCCCTCTTAGCCTTCTCTTCTGCAGACTAAACATCCCCAGCTCCCTCAGCCACTCCTCATAGGGCTTCATGGCTTCCAGACCCTTCACCATTTTGGTCACCCTCCTCTGGACATGCCCCAACTTGTCAATATCCTCCTTGAATTGAGGTGCCCAGAACTGTTCCAGATGATGTCTAACCAAAGCAGAATAGAGTGGTACCATTACCTCCCTTGATCAAGACACCATACTGTTATTGATGCAACCAAGAATCACATTTGTGTGTGTGAGAGAGACAGGTCTGAAGATGACAGCTTTATTTGCTGACTCAAACATATCTCTTAGTTGGCTGCATGAGCAGATGTTCCAAAAAACAAACTGGCCATAAGCCCCATTTTTCACCCGAGCCACAGATTTCCTGGGTGTCCCCCGGTGTCCAACTCAGTATCAGAGAGGGAGCCATTAATATTCTGGGAATTGCAGTGAAGATTGACTGTCTCATTAGCAAGCATCGTGTGGAACCCTGACAATAATTAACAACTCAACGGTCTTATTTGCTGGCCTATCACAGAAGTATTCAATCAAAAATGTAATTTGCTCAACGCTCCCATTTAGCATGGAGAGAATATTCCTTCAAAGTTTTAAATAGACTAATTAAGAGGGAAGAAATACAGGGGGAAAAAATTATTAACAGTATAGTTTTAATGGGAAATTATTAGAGCGTATTAATAATGCAGTAACCATTTTTAACAGCTGTCTGTCAATTTGCAGGCCAGGGGTAATTAAATTAGCCGCGAAGGGTTAGTCAAATCAGGATCTGGGCTTAACATGAGGACATTCATGGACTTCTGCGTGTGACAAAGAACAATGGGCCTCTAGAGTACACATGGCAAATGTTTAATCGGCAAAAGCCCCTCCCTCCCTTCTGTCTTCCTGGAATAGTTGGGAATTTGCTTTGATTGCAACTTGTAATTTATTCAATGCATGCAAATGAAGCCAAGCCACAAAATGTTTCCGGTACATGCCAGTGTGGGTGGAATGAATGGCTTTGATATGAGGAACTATCTCTCAGCCTGATTGCTTTTATAGAACTCTTTGGAAGGAGCCAGATATATTATAAAGCAAGTAAAAGAGCTAGCAAGTTTTGCCAGAAACCATGTATTGTGAGTTAAAAGTATGAAACTCAGCACAATTATATTGCAACACTTATAAAGTAGATAGATGGATGGATGGATGGATGGATGGATGGATGGATGGATGGATGGATGGATGGATGGATGGACAGACGGACGGACATATGCATGAATGTGTAGACAGACAGACAGATAGACAGGTGAATACATGGATAGATAAACAGATGGGTGGATGGACAAAATGCAGAAGGCTGACAATTGTTTTATTTGCTCTTTTAGTTCATGAACTTGAGCCTGGCCAAAAAAAGGCTTTCCACATGTGATGAATAATGATTTTAGCAATGTGTGCTGTCCAAGAGATGGAAAGCCAGTAGTGGATCAGCAGCAATTTCTTACTTATTGATTTATTCCCCCATCTTTCTGCCAGAAAAAAGGCATTCAGGATGGGTAACAATAACATTTAGATCCAAAATGACACTTTCCATGAAACATCGGATGTAAACTAATGAATTAAAAACACATTTGTAAAGTCACTGCCACCACCAAACCAGTTAGAACCATTTTAGTAGCAGACAAGCTTACAAGGCTCACCTGAAAGAAAATGTCTTTGTCTCCAAGCAGAAGGACAACAGAGGGGCCTAGTCTCCCTTGGAAGAAACTTTCAGAATCTGGGCGCCACCACCAAATAGGCCACCAAAGACACGCACATAATTTTGCATGTGGCCACAGTTTGTACAGTTCTTAACAGGGACAGGTCTTCCTGTGCAGCAGAGGGAAGTTACTATTGGGATGAAGATATAAGACTCAAAGTTTTTTGGTCATCCACTTTTCTTTGGTTTAAAATTTGGTCCTCTGCTCTCTCCCTTTGGTTTCCCTCCCTCTTTCATTTCAAGTTGGTCAGTTTTTTTTAAATGTCATCCCCACTGAATCTGTTATGTTTTTGTCTCTCTTGCTGGAGAAGGTATTAGAGAAAATAACACAGGGTCATAAAGCCCAAGCAACTGTAATGGGAAATGGAAAAGACCCTGGCTGGCTGGTGAGAAGAGGGCTGAGGGTTTGGTTTAAGGGACTGGTTCACAGCTTTTGCACTGCTCAGGCAGATGCCTGAACTTTGGGCATTCAACTTTGGGCACTTAAGGGAGGAAAATGTGATTAGTTGACTAATGCCATGGATAGAAGCTAGGAATGCTTGGTTCCAGAGCCTGGCTTAGATACTCTTATATCCTATCTCTATCCAAATTGGAATTTATACATTAATGCTCTTTGACTTGATTTTCTACTGGGAAAGTGAGGACTCTTAAATAAGGGTTTATAATAAAATGTCTATCTTTTGCTCACGGAAAATGATTTGAGCGTCTGTAGAAGGCACTGTGTATGCCGCTGTGTGTTTTTGTAATTGCATATTTATTTTGTTCTTCTTTCTATCCAAAATGGAGCTTATGGTTAACAATAACTTTGTAAGGGGAATTAATCTTCCTGTGTCCATATTGCAGATGGAGAACTAAGGACAGCTTGTTTGGTAGTAAGAGCGTGACATAGTAAGCAGACAACAACAGGAGTGAGATTGGAAACTAGGGCTTCCGTGTAGACTCTACGCTATTTTGGTTGACTTTGTGTGGTGGTTGTTGTTAATCTTCCTTTATACTCCACCTTTCCCCTAAAACTGAGACTCAGAGCGGCTTCCAAATTGAATTACAGTGCAGCTCCAAACTGAAGTTAGGCTTGCACGTGTCATTGTACTTTGAGTTTCTATGCATGGTTGTGAGAGCTGGACAATGAGGAAAACTGATGGGGGGAAAATCAGCTCATTTGAAATGTGGTATTAGAAAAGAGTTCTTTGGATACCCTGAACTGCTAAAAAGACATGTTATTTCCATTTTTGAGCCAATGTCATTCTTGCTGGCACTGACATATAAAATATAAGGGCCTTTCCGCACTACACTGTTATGGTACTATTATTCCACTTTCAACATCCTGTGGAAGTCTGGCGTTTGTAGCTTACTGAGGCCGAATCACTGCCCAGCAGAGAGTTCAAAATGCCCCTCCCTGAACTGCAAACCCCAGAATTCCACAGGATGTTAAAAGTGGAATAATAGCACTATAACAGTGTAGGGCAGAAATGGCCTAATTCTTTTCTAATCTATCATCTAGTATTCCTAATAAGAGAAATAAGTTTTGGTGAGTCCCAAGCACTTTCCAGTTTGTGGATGCTGGGGGTGATAAATCAGATGTACCAGGCAGAGGCAAGCCAGTGTGTAACATTTCCCTCCCCAGCCGTGGTGGAACAGCTTCCATTTTGCTCCAGTTTATTTTTTTGCAGGAAAGATTCTCCCTGGATGGTTCTCTCATTTGCAAAGTGCTACGTGTCTTCAAAATGTCATGGAAGTGATTATCAGTCACTTCCAGTTCTCAAGAGCCACAACAAGCATATCGCCTTCTGCATCGTGTTTGGAAACGCTGGGTTTACTTCTAGGGGAGGCGCAGCATGGATGGGGAAGTGTATGGGGAGGAAGTGGGGGGTGCCTCACTCATATAGGAAAATTATGAGCAGTATAGATTATTTTAATGGTCTCATTCCCTCCATCTGCAGCTCCACCATCTGTTCTTCTCCAATTACGGATGCAAAAACCCAGCATGTTTCTCCATTCCGGCAGTAGAGAATGAAATATACACCCTATAAAAGGATGGCATATTCTTTGAACAATGCAGTTGGCACCTGGGTATGCATTCTTTGAGCAGGGCATTTAGCACCTGCGCATCTTTCCTCACACTTCAGGCCTCCGTCAGGCAGGAATCCCCTTCTGAGATCAGTGCAATTTCAGCACTTGCCACTCTGAAATTCCTGAGGTGGTGTGTGTACCATTTTCATGCCAAAGCCACAGCAGCTAGCATTGTTGAGGCAATACGTTGTGGGAGCTGGGTGAATTATTAATGCTCAGTGAAATAAGTCTCCATATAGGGGATTTTTTTAAAGGAACTATTTGTTTCAGGCAGCGCTTGGGCTTTAGATTAGAAGGGAGCGCCCGGATGTTATTGGGCTGCAATTCCCAGTATTTCTTACTGCAATTCCCTTCACTCCTCTTAGAATCATAGAATCATAGAAATGTAGAGTTGGAAGAGACCACACGGGCCATCCAGTTGCTTGAATGTAATCCAGCAGCATCTGGAGAGGCTCTGGGGAAAACGCCCCGTGCCATTTCAGAATTGAGACAGAGGACCACTAGTGAGTTAAAGACAACTTTATTGGGAAATGCATTTCTGACTTGGCCCCTTGGTAGCTGGTCAGTTGGCAAAAATGGGAACCCTGAACTATCTGGTCTTATGATTCTGTATACCTTTTCATCACAGCCAGGTCATCTTCAGAAATACAATCTGTGCATGCGCAAGAGTAGCTTTCCAGTTAGTGACACTTTTGAAACCACCAGATGGCTTAGCCATAAACAGGAAGACAGGATCAGCAAAACTTACTCAGGCCATTTCCGCACTACACTGTTATAGTGCTATTATTCTACTTTCAACCTGCTTTGGAATTCTGGGGTTTGCCATTTAGGAAGGGGTGCTTAGACTTCTCAGCCAGAGAGCTCTTTTGCCGCAGTAAAGTACAAGCCCCAGGATTCCAGAAGAGGTTGAAAATGGAATAATAGCACTATAACAGCGAAGAGTGGAAGTGGTCACAAAGAAGGTGGAAGGGAGAGGAGCGATTTCTGTTGGCATTTTTATGGCAAAAGCCTCTTGCTCTGTTCTTTTTACAAGTGGCTTCCTTCACCTACAGCTTATCCCCAATTAGGGAGGGAGGGAAGGAACATGGAGAGTTTTGAAGGGCAGCGGGGGAAAAATAGCCTTCTTCTCCCTTGCTTGAGTGTTTTGTTGTTTCTGTTCTCGACACTTTCTTTGAGGCTCTTGCTTTATGATCCGCAATTGAAATCCTCTGAATAAAGGTAATAATAAAAGCTTCCAGAAACTGTTCACAACCTCCTTTCTCCCTGGTGCCGTTAATGGGAACAAGTGGAAGTCTAATTTATAATAATAATCATAATGCCACGAGGCTCTCTGTCGCCCATTTTATCTCTCCAGCTTCGAATACTTCACGAGCATTAAATGGAAGAGGTTCCCCTGTGGTTTTGGAACCTTTTGGTTAAGCTTTTCCTTGTGCTTTTCAGATAGACTGAAACAGGTTGCAGTTTGAGGACGTGCACATCCATTATGGCATTACCCTTTGATTGTTGAGCCCAGAATTGTCTCTCATCTGTGGTTTGCAAAGCCTTTGGTGTTTGTTTGGTGCATATACAGAGTGTCCCCAAAACTGCAGACACCCTTTAACAGCTAATAGTAGCCATGGTGATTGTTTGGAGGCTAACTACCTTGATGTTGAAGAATAAAAGTTATAATAATGGTTTAATTAGACTTATGAATGCCGTCTTAAATTACAATTTTACGTAAGGTGTTCAGATTGCACACAGCAATGCACTATTTGGAGGACAGAGTTGCAAACCTCATTTACAGTTTCTTTTGTAATTTTGCCGTACGTCTCTACTATCTTCAATCCCATTAAGGGTGTATACATTCTTGGTGTGACGTGCCGTACATTGGGCTAGCTTCATACTAAGTTCGAAAAATCAAAGTGGTCCAAAATATGGCAGCCGGGTTGGTTACAGGTACAGTAAGGAGTGAACCTATCACATCAATATTAAAATCATTCACCTGGTTGCCAATTCATTTCTGGAGAGAGTACAAAGTGTTGGTTATTCCTTTAAAGCCCCACATGGTTTGGGTCCAAGTTACCTGCAGGATCACCTCCTCCCGTACAATCTGCCCCATACATTTAGGTCTTCTAGGGTAGAGTTACTTAAGCTGGCCAGGACTTGTCTGGGAACAGTCGTCCAAAGGACCTTCTCATCGGCCGCCCGTAGGCTGTGAAACGACCTGCCAGAAGAGATTCTACAGCAAAATATATGTCCAGATTTTAAAAAGTACTAAGGACCTATCCATTCCAGCAAGCCTACCCAGTCAGTTTTTAACTATGAATTTTAAACTGATGTATCTTAAATGGTTGCATGTATTTTTAGTGTATTTTAATCTATGATGTGTTTTAAGTTGTATTTTAATTTATGTTGCACCCCACCTCAAGCCTTGGGGAGGCCTCTCAAAGAACTGCTTGTGTGTGTGTGACTTCTTAGCAGGAATGGCCTTGCCATCAGGCAGTTTGTGGTAGCCAGTTCAGGTACAAGATTTGGGGTCTCTAAAAAAAAAAAAAGGCAAATTATTGGTTACTTGCTCTGCTGTTACTGTATTTCTACTGCCAGGGCAGAGGAAAAGGGCTTACAGGGTTTTCTGAAATGTGACTGACCCAGAGGCACCCTCCACCTTGACTTGGCATTAGTGGCACGTTTTCTTTCTCTGCCTCAAGCCACAAAATGTCTTGGGTGTTTTACTAAGCTAGTGCAGAGAGGGGGAGAGTGCCGGGACTGGACTTCCCGTTTGCCAACTTAGGGCTAAAGTGGAAGCAAAGATAAATGTGTCCTTGAATTTAATGTGTACATTAAGAATGCAAATAGTGGGTGCAGGCTGTGTGAGTGGCAATTACCAGGGCTGAAGTGAGCACAGGCAGTGTGGGGGAAATATAGCCATTTCCCAAGAGGTGGAGGAAGAAGGCCTCTTCTGCTGTTTGCATTGGCACCAAAGGTGTATTCCTTCTTCCCTAAACAAATAGCAGCATTCAAAGAGCGTTATTCCTCAGGAAGGCGGAAAAGGGAGAGTGGTGGAGAAACTATGGACAGTCACAGAGTAGACTTTGAGGAAAGAAGGCACCTTCCCACAACTTGATTGAATGTAAGACTGAAAAATGTTTCCCCCTGCTGTTTGACTGTAATAGGAGGCTGTTTAAAAAAGAAAAGGAAAAGCAGAGGCATTTTCTTGCTGCCCCCAATTGCTGGAACAGCCTCATTCAAACCGGCTTGTATTTCAGCCAGCCACCGCTGTGCTAGCAGGACCCATCCTTGAACTGGGTCGATGAACATTTCCCTGCCTTTTATACAGGCGTTTTGGGTTTCCTTAGAAGTTCCCTTGCATTCACCGTACAGCGCAATTAGGTCTAATTCCACATTGTGGTTCCTGGTCTCCTTTTGTATTCCCCTGCATACCTCCACAAAATGGGTAAAATGTTTGCAGTGTGTGTGTGTGTGTGTGTACATGCTCACACATATTGTAGAAATGGCTCTTTTTTTGTATCAAGCTGGTTCCTACGGTTGTCTTAGTGTTCCCAGTGAATTGTACATTTATTTTGCAAGTTACTCTTTGAAAAGAGGCCATTGTACTTGGCAGGCTCCTCTCAGTGCTTGGTTGCTTGCAGGTGGGAGGGAGAAACCAGCCTCTGGTGCGAATTATACTGAAGTCGTTAAAGGATGGGGAAAGGGTGGTTCGAAATGTCACCAGGAAGGACCTTTCTGTCATCCCTTTCCCTTTGTGACCAGCTGCCTGTTGCTAACACCGGAGGTGGAGAGTGGATCCGCAAGTGTCGGTTCCCTCTGATCTGTTGTGACAGATCTAATCAGGTGAGCACGGAGCTGCCTCTCCGGTCCCGGTGCCTCCCCTTGCAAATTGGAGTTCAAGCAGAATAGCCTTCACAATTACCTTGTCAGTGTGAAACGGTAATGATGGCTCTGCTGAGCTTTACGGACAGCAGAAAACAAAACAGACACGAGGCCGGATGAACCACCACGCTAAGGAGGCTGCAACAAAACTGGGCTCCAGTAAAAGTGTGTGGGGAGAGAACTCTTCGCATGCCTAACTGTCGTGTACCGGCTAGCTCCGAGTTCAGGGAACTAGGCTGAATAAAGCTCTAGAGCTTTATTCCGCAACGTTGAAGAAGACAACAAATTCAACAGTTGGCAGAGTCCAGTGTATAAAACACACCTACAGTGATGATGACACCTGTAATTGGTAATGATGCTTGCCTTCATAGCTTGGCTATGTGAATTTCGTAGCTGGAATAAAAGAGATAGGGGAGTGCAAGAGAATTAGCCACATGCTACTTTCTTGCAGTCTGTTTCTTCAACGACTTCCTGCCTCTTGGTGGGACAAGGGAAGTAGGGGCAGGGAGGGGGCGATTTGCCCCGGGCGGCAGTGTTTTTGGGGCATCTCGGCCTGTAGCCACACCCTCGTGTGCCCTGGCAGCACCCCCACGCATCCCAGCCCTGCTCCTCATGCCGTAGCCACCCCGCCGCCCTCCACGCACTCCAAGCTTGCCACCGGACAAGGGACACACAGGGACCATTTAGGTCCCTTTCCACACTTCCCAAGACACGCCCTACTTTTCTGTCCATTGGTGGTGTTGTTGTGTGTTGTTTCTGACTTCCAGCAACCCTAAGGTGAGCTATGGAGGGTTTTTCTGGGGCTGGGAGTTTGTGACTTGGTTGGCTTTTCACGGCCAAGCAGGGAATTGGACCGTGGCCTCCAGGTTCATAGTCCAATGCTGAAACCACTAAACTGTGCTGACTCTTTTGTTACTCTCATCTGTTTTTCTGTTCAAGCCAATCTCTCCCATTCTCTGCTCAGTCTCTTGGATTATGGGTCTCCTCCCTTTGCTGCAAAAAGTCCGGCTTCCTGAAAGCAAACCAATAAGGACTTGACTGCTGAGCACTTGGCCGACCTCTCTGTCCCCTTCTGTTTGATCAGTTTTTTAAAAGTTGTATCCCACTTTTCCCTGAAAGGCGCCCAGCGACTATCCAACTGAACAGACAAGATGCCTTTGTTGCTGACGCCAATAAAGCAGACTTTTCAGGAGAGAGAAGTGCCTTGTCTTTTATTGTTCCACAATAGAGAAGCGGTTGAACAAACAGTGGTGGGTAAAGAGCAATTGCTGTGTTTACTACCGCTGCCTGCCTTCCGTTTGTTTGCCAATATTCTGCTCTCTGCCGTCTGGAATGCCGAACAGAATTTTTGCTTCCAAAGGCCTTGCAGATGGAATCTGGACATCCCTAAACTTTTGTTGCAGAGAGAAATAAAATGGACAAAACATAGTTTTGGAGGACGGGCAGAGACAAGAGTTACATCAGTGAATTTTCCTGAGAACTGCCATCCTTTGGATTGCTTCTTTTTTCTCTTGCAAATCTAGGAATATTGTCAAACTTCTCTTTCTTTGGGGTGGGGAGTATTGTCTTTGTTGCTCACCAAGACCTCTTGTACATGTTCCTCCTCCTCCTCCTCCTCCTCCCTGTATAACCCACTTTTTCTCCCCATATTGGTACTCAAAGTGGCTTACAATTTTAAAAAAATCTTCATTTTCTTTAGTAAAAAAAATTGTTTTAATGGAATGTCTGGAGGGAAGTCAACATATGGAAGGTAATGTATGTGAAATTTGTATTTATAGCTTTCAGTTGATAAGAAATGCATGCAATTTTAAATAATAATAATAATAATAATAATAATAATAATAATATAGTATAAATAAGATGGCTACTATGTCATTTCTCTGCCTTCTCCAAGTTAAATATAAGGACACTCAAACCACTATACCACACTTCCGCACTAGCCTGTTATAGTGCTATTATTCCACTTTCAACGTCCTATGCAATCCTGAGGTTTGCAAACCCCAGGATTCCATAGGATGCTGAAAGTGGAATAATAGCTCTATAATAGTCTAGTGTGGAAATGGCCTAGCTTTCCGTCTCTCATGGTAAACAAGAAATATTTAGCTGTTTAAAAAAGGGAAGAAATAACAATTAAAAGAGACCATCAATTACCAGTGGCTAGCCAGGAGGGGAAGCAGATGCAGTAAAGGAAAATTATTCACTGATCCTGCCTTCCCACCCTGGCACATTAAATAGCAGCAAACAGCGGAAGCTCCGAGGAGGAAGCTACCAATTAACACTGCAGCGCACATTTGCTGAATTGCCTTCTCAGTGCACCAAACAAGCGTTACAGAAGCATTTCTGCTGTGAGGGAGGCCATCATTGAATAAAACAGCCCCGTGCTACATGCCATTTTAAAACTATTTATTTAAATCCACTTCCATCTGATTGCGGAAACGGAGTGTCTTGGCACTATGATTTGGATGGCATTTATGCAGACGCAACCTCCTGGATTTTGGAAAGGGAGTGCAATTACATTATGTCAGAGCAAACAAAATTTGAATACCATTGAACTGCACTTTTTGGTGAAATAGCAGTTGCCTCTTCCTCTTCATATGCTTATTTTCTGGTGACAGATACTTTGAGTGTCTAAAATTATACATTTTGAAGGTGTGTGCATGGATGGCAAGCAATGCCCCCAAACTGAAATTTATGAGCCAACCAGGCTCTTGAAGACACAACAAAAATCACAACATCATAGAATCATAGAGCTGGAAGAGACCCCAGGGGCCATTGAGTCCAACCCCCTGCCATGCAGGAACACCCATCAAAGCACTCCAGACAGATGCCCATCCAGCCTCTGCTTAAAAACCTCCAAAGAAGGAGACTCCCCCACACTCCAAGGTAGCATCTTCCACTGCCAAACAGCTCTGACCGTCAGGAAGTTCTTCCTGAGGTTCAGGTGGAATCTCCTTTCCTGCAGCTTGAACCCATTGCTCCTTGTCTTAGTCTCTGGAGCGGCAGAAAACAAGCCTGCTCCCTCCTCGACATGACATCCCTTCAAATATTTAAACATGGCTCTCATGTCCCCTCTTAACCTTCTCTTCTACATCAGTTTGCATGAAAAACAAACCACAAGCAAGATTATTGATCAGAATGACAATACAGAAAGACTGAAAAAAACAAACAAATATTTTAAAATATAAAACATCTGTCAGTTATAGTAGACAATACAACTGAAACTTAGTCTCCTCAGTAAGACTTAGAACAGTTAACCACTACTACCAATTATAAATTACAAAATCTGGAACCAGTCGAAGTCTGGTAAATTTTTACCATTCTAATAAAGTGTCCCACAAAAGCACCAATTGCTTTTGTTGCGGTTGTCTTCAAGTCATTTCTGACTGAATGGTGACCCTAAGGCAACCCTATCAAAGGGTTTTCTGGGGCTGAGAGTGTGTGACGTGGCCAAGGTCTCCCAGTGGGTTTCCATGGCCGAGCAGGGAATCCAGCCCAGGTCTCCAGAGTCGCAGTCCAGTGCACAAACTACTAGTAAAAGCACTGATAGATGTGTTTAAATAATATTATTAAATGTGTTGTGTTTAGAATTCCTCCTAGTCTTGGATATGATGTGTATTAAATGTTTTGTTCTTGGAAAGTGCTGTGGAGAAACCTGTTTAACAGATTTTGTTTGATTGTGTTCATGGAAAGCAAGCTTCTGTCCCACTGGCCAGGAACCAAATGACTGGAAGCAGAAAAAAAAAATGAAGCAGTTGCTTTTTATTAGATCAGGCACACATGCTGATCTTAAAATACACATAGTTAAGGACGAGAGGTGAGCTGACTACCGTTAATGAAAGGATTTTTGCAAGGTACCAAGAAATTCTTTAATAATGTTCCAGTTAGGATTTTTAACTATCTGGCATCCAGACATTACAAGTAAGCCCTTTGTGGGTTGCAGAACATCTTTTTTTAAAAAGCACGGCATAAATGCATTCCTTAGCAAATGAGTTAATTAGTGTTCAATTACTAGAAATTACTAAATATTGCTGCTACCAATTAGATGTGGAATGGGCCCATCTTTGGCTGCTGTTAATAATTTAAGTTACTCATAAATGTGCAAATGTGTTGTAGTATCAAGTGAAGCATCTATCTACAAATATTTAGGGGCTAGTTTCGGGTGTGAAAACATAATCAGGGCTTATAGTTGTTGTTTCTGAATGGAAAAAAACGAAACAGAAACAAATGTGGATTTCTTTCGAGAACGATAGAAGAAGTTGGATGTGGCTGCACGTTTTTTTTGTCCCTGAGAGAGGAACATTAATTCAGTTCAGATACATGCTTAGGATAAAAACACGCTCATTCAGTATCTCCAGCTGGGGTATTTTCTGACCCAGTAAGAATTCTAAAATTTTGGGAGAAGAAAGAAAGAGCCAACTGTCCACAAGAGTTATTTTTAAATGCAGAATCACGGGCGTTCTGCAATACCCAAATGCCCAGAACAAGAAAACACGCTTGTGTAAGGTAGAACATTTGTTCTGAGTAGCTGTCAGCCCTCCTTGTTTCAAGAAATTCAACCACCACAAGTACAGTAAATTTTTGTCCCTGCAGATTTTTTGTTCAGTTTCAAAAACAAAACAGTGTCATAAGTGGCAAACTCAGGGACATAGTTTACAACTCCTCAAATGATAGTGTCATGCCTACATAGTAGGTCTTGTTCTGTGCGAATTCTGCGACAAGATATTACACAGAAGGGGATAAAACATCCAACCTAAATATATTTGTGAGGCATAAATAAGTGTAGACGCTGTGTTTTGCTTTTTTTTCTTCATGTACCATTAAGTGCATCTAGGACACCTGAGAAATAAAGGCATTGGTAATTTGCATTGTGTTTGTGTGTGTGCTTGTGCACAAATCTCCCGCTCTGTATCCAAAGATTTCAGAGCACCGTGCAATAAAATCAGCTTAAACAGTTTAAAGCAATTTACAATGGTAAGAATAATTTAAACAGACTAAAAGCATATTAAACAGTCTGACAAGTTCAAGCAAGACAATTTAAAAGGAATTAAAATAGTTGAAGACAATTTAAAGCCATCCACGTACACTGATTTGGATGTCGTCATGTAGGCCTTAAAAGCTTAAAAGCTATGTTTTCACTTGGCAGTGTTGGTGCCAAAAAGGCTTCCAAGGGGAGCATTCCATAACTGGGCACTAAAGCTGAGAAGGCCTCCTCCCATGTCTTCTCGTAGTGGATTGTCCTATTCGTAGTCCTTTCTGCAGATCTCAGCCCTTGGTCATGAACATGTAGGAAGAGGTAGCCTTTAAGAATTGAGGTTTCAAACCATTTCGGGTTTTAAATTTTGTCACCAGTACCAGTTCTGTACAGCAGAGTGATGTTGTTGTATGCCTTCAAGTCGTTTTTGACTTATGGCAACCCTAAGGTGACCCTATCGTGGGATTTTGGGGGCTGAGAATGTGTGACACACCCAAGGTCACCCAGTGGGTTTCCATAGCTGATCAGGGGAATCAAACTCTGGTCTTCGGGGTCATAATCCAATGCTCAAACCACGACGCCATGCTGGTTCTCTAAACTGTTCTTCTTGTTGTGTGCCTTCAAGTTGCTTCTGACTTATGATGACCCTCAGGTGAACCTCTCATGGGGTTTACTGGGGCTGAGAGTGTGTGACACACCCAAGGTCACCCAGTGGGTTTCCATGGCCAAGCAGGGAATCAAACCCTAATATCTAATGTGTAGAGATTTAGCAGTGACTTTCAGGCTATTTGGTGTGGAGGATCAACGCTTTTTTCCCGCAGTGTGCCAGGGACCAGTGCCACGTTTGTGATGGTTGGTGACAATTGTTTCCTTCCTTTCCTGGATACCTACCAGAGCCAGCAACCAACAGGGAACGGCACCTGTGCACATACCACAACTCTGGGTAGCACTGGACTGTAATTGGCGGGTTTTATCTATACAGCACCTAATAGTTTTTTTCCAGATGTAGCAGTAGGCAGACATCTTGAGAAATTCAATGTTCTCTACCTAAGAAAGGGGCCTGTGGTTTCACAAACGGCATCCTAGATCCCAAGAGGAGTCACTTTACTGCTGCTAATGGAGTTTAAATTTTACTCTTTTTTGTCTCAATCCCCACTTGGCTCCTGCCTGGGCTGAGATCTTTCCAGAATAACTGAACTGCAACAGAGACGACATCTGAGGCAAAATATAGGGCCGTGACTCTTAACATTGTCACTTTTCTTCTCCTGTGTGATCTTTTAAACATCTCTGGCCTGACAAAGAAGCTGGTGAAGCTTCAAAAGCGTTCATGATGTATTTTGTGCATCTTGGTTGGCCAACAAAGGTATTGTTCTGTTATGGGTTTTGGATTTTGTTGTATTTTGCTGCATGGCCGATAAGGTTACCCCCCAAATATGTTTCCAAGTGTGTGGTGACATTTGAGGCTGAGCTTATGTCCAAGCCAACATGTCCACCTTGTTTTTCAGCCCTGTATGCAAGCAGGAAAAATGTCTGCATAGAGTTTTGGTCCATTTGTAATGTAAGAGGAAAGGGGAAAAGACTGTTTGAGCTACTGAATTTATATTAATGTTATTTGCGGTGTGAAAAATTGCAGACCGTGTAGAACAAAGTTTGTGTGTTTATAGTGGCTTCAGTCCTCTGATTTAGTGGCTTCCTGTAGTATTCTTCCTTGTGGCCCCGGTTTTCCTTAACCTCAGTGGCTTATTAAAAATAGTTTATTGTTTTTCCGCAAACTTCTAAGCCAGAGTTGTGAGTTTTATCACCCCAGTGCAGGCTTTAGTCCAATGTGTGATCTTTTTAAAAGGTGTCGCCTGCTGTGAAATTGAATGTGTGGAGTAATTGCAGATCGTAAGAAAGCACCTCAGAGAGGGACGTGAGAGGTATAATTTATAGAAATCCTTTACCGATTAGAGTTTATCATGTATATCCAACATCACAAACTTTGTCTTAAGGTTCAGCCAAATTCCTGGTTGCCAAGGAGACCAGATGGAGAGATATTTTTGTTTGCATCTGACTTATCCTTGGCTCTTCAGTGAGTACAGTGGCCCTTGGGAGAAGAAGAAGACTTTGCCTGAGAAATGGATCGTTCAAATCTCTGGTGGGTGATTTGCCTCCTGTCCTGATACCTGTAGAACGGGTTCATAATTCTGAGGTATAGAAAATGCTTAGAATCTCCAGAAGAGTTCAGAAATATTTTCTGCTTCAAAGTGTTCTATTTAAACTGATACGTATGGCTATGGAAGCTGGACAGTGAAGACAGAAGAAGAAAATCAATTGCTTCAAAATGTGGTGCTGGAGAAGAGTTCTGTGGGCACCCTGGACTGCTAAAAAGACAAATGAAGGGATCCCAGAGCAAACCAAGCCTGAACTCTCCCCAGAAGCCAAGATGACTAAACTGAGGCTGATGTACTTTGGCCATATCATGAATAGACGTAACTCATTAGGAAAGACAATAATGCTTGGTAAGGCAGAAGGCTGTAGGAAAAAAGGAAGATCACATTACAGATGGATAGATTAAAGGAAGACTCAAGGAAGCCACATCCCTGAATCTGCAAGACCTGAGCAAGGTGGTTGAGGATAGAGTTCTCTCCTGCATAGGGTCACCCTAAGTCAAAATTGGCTTGAGGGCAGTTAACAACAACAGTTCTGAGGTCAGGGAACCCTCTCCACCCCAGAAAACCCTGGGATAGGTTTGCCTTAGAGTCTCCATAAATCAGAAACAACTTGAAGGCACACAACAGCAAACCAGCAATGGTTCCCACCCCTGTAATGGGAAGAGCTGCTGCTGTTGCTGATAATTTATTATCATTTCTTCCTCTCCTCAGATCAAGGTGGCTTAACTAGCTCCCCTCCTACCCACTTTATCATATCAATAACTTCACAAGGTAAGAGAAGCTGCAGCCAATCTAAGGGGGTTTCACTCTATAGGAATTTGAACCCTGATCTTGCAAATTCTGGTATAGCCATTTGACCGTGGCACCATATTGGCATCAGTTGTTTTGTTATGAACCAGTTTCAAAGCATTGGCAGCATGGGTCGGAGAATATATGCCGTCATTCTAAGTCTGCACCAGCCATAGGATCCTACACACACTTGACTTGTATAGAATCAGTCAAAACAAAGAGGCCCTTAGATGATCCCTGGGGTGTCAAATGTGGCAGAGATGCTAAGGTATCATTGGAGAAGTGTCCTGACATGTCTCTTTGGTACACATCAATCAGTCTTGTTCCTTGTGTACTCAGAGACTTTGCTTGGAGGGACCTACCGGTTTTCTTTTCCAAAGCAACCTTTTGTTCTCGGCGTCCTCTGGGTATGGCAGTCAGCCCTTCCCTCTTCCACCGCTGCCTGTTCTTGTCAGACCTTCATGTTTAAATAATCATTTCTGTAACATATCAGAAGAAAAAACACAGAAGAAACTCAGTGGTGTCTCTCCGTATCCCCATGGCAAAGGAGGAAGAGTGTCAACTCATTCGTCTCAGTTGAAAGGTTAATGTTTGATACACTCAGGAGTTCTTTTGAGTTCAGCTCCTTCCTTCTTGTGGCAGTGACACCCAGCAAAGCTACTTTGAGGAACACAGCTCCCAAAAGCAAGTGGCTGATGGCTTTTTGAACTGTTGCCCAAGAAGCAGCATTTTTGAGCACTGATGGCCTCATCTACTCAGTTTGCTTTCTCCTGTGCAAGATGTCCTTCCTTTCCAATGGCTGTCAACCAAATTTAGCGCTCTACAATTCTGCTCTAAGGTTTTAAATCCTCATGTGGCCTTGAACCTGGTTGTCTTGAGGACATTCTTCTCTTTTGTAAGGAGGATCTTCTTGGACTGTAAGATTTGCCTTTCTCTCTACTAAGTGAGTGTATACAACAGAGATGGGATCTCGTCAGTGGTGAGACCACAGTTCTGAAATACTCTATGATAGAGATGTGTCAAGCTGCTTCTTTGGTACAGAAACCAAAAAATCTTTTGTTATTGTTTAGAGGATTGTAGTGCTGCTTGTGTAAATGGGGTTTTGAGAACATAAAATCCCTGCTTAGTCAGGCCAAAGGGATGTTTAGTCCAACACTCCCCATCAGCCAACCACATACAGGGCATAAGGATCCAACAGAGCTATTCCATTTTTCCTTCCCAAGTAACAGAAACATGCTATCCTCGCTTCAAATATTACACAACAATCATAGTAGACTTATCTCCATGCATTTGTCTAGTCCTGCTTTGTCTACTGTGGAAGGCTGGAAGAGGGAGTCCGTTAACACCCAGGACTTGTTGGAAGGCTGCACTGCGATGGCAAATGCTCCCCACTGCTGATGTTGAGTATTAGCGTGATGGGAGAAGGAAAAATAATTTCTGTCTCCCCCAACTCCTTACCAAACACTTTAATTCTCAAGTGCAAAGTCCTTCATATTGTAAATAAATCAAATTCCCAGGGTTGTCACATTGGAGTGAAATGCTTCATATGCTCTCTTCCTGGAAGCATGTAACTGGGAGCATTGGCTCATATGCCACTTGCAGACTTAGTATGTGTGTGCTCAATGTATTTATGTATTTGTTTATACCTTTTTAATTAATTAAATCATACCACGAGCTGCCTTTAATCCCATTTTTGGAGAAGCGTAGAGAATGGTTTTAAGATGGATGGATGAGTGGATCGATGGATCGACGGACAGACAGATGGAGAGGCAGGCAGACAGGTCATAGCTGTTTACCCTCATATATGCAGGACATATAATTTTCAAGATACTATCATCATTTTTGTTGTTAATGTTTTTGCGGTTGTGCATCTTATTCTATGCAGAAGACTCTTTTGTTCAAAATAACTGAGGATGTTGACTCTAGTCAAATAAATCCAGAGAGCACTAGGTCAGGAATGGTATCTTGTTCCATTTGGAATTGATTGCAAAGCATATATTCTAGTATCAGGTCCTTTTATTTTGCATTGTCTTTTAAGAGCATGGCACTTTACAAAGAAGAAGAATTCTAGGTCCTGTGTCGAGAGGTTTACAATATAAAATGAACATGAAAAAATAAGAGAGGAAAGAGGGGATCTGTTGATTTCAATTACACATCCTTTGGCTTAGTTACAATACAGAAGGGATGGGTGTTTGGTAGCCTCCCAGAAGTTCCTGCACTGCACCTCCCATTGTCCTTCATCTTTGGCTACACTATCCAGGGCTGATGGGATTTTCAGTCTAGCAACATCTGGGTTTCTCACCCTAGCAATGCGATATAGAGATTGTTGAGATGAACCAAAGGTTTTTTGGAGAAGGTGAGTTTTGACTGGGTGGAAACAAGAGAAATGTTTAAACCTCCAGCCTTACTCCTGAGCATGTTGAGCTAATGTTAACAGCCACTTTCCTTCTCTAAGGGAAGAAGCAATGCTGTCTACCTATTTCGAAACCATCAATGACCTCCTCTCTTCCTTCGGGCCGGTCCGAGACTGCTCGCGCAACAACGGCGGCTGCACCCGCAACTTCAAGTGTGTGTCAGACCGGAAGGTGGACTCCACAGGCTGCGTGGTATGTATGCCTCTGTGCTCCTGGGGTTGTGCTCATAAAGAAATGTTTTGCTTTGCTTGGGGGAATGGATGTACCAACACTTAGTCCACCAAGCTGTGACATCCTATTAGCAGCTTTTGGTACTGTCTTGCCATTCCTGTTTAGGGCTGGATTTCACACAAGTAGCCATAATGAGGTTTTCCCTTGAGTGAAAGACTTGTCTTCCATAGTTATCTAACATAGGATGGTTCAGATTCAGGTTCATATGAGAGTAAGGGCTTTGGTAAGCTGAAATTCCTTGTCTCACTACAGTAATAATGTAATGTAATTATGCCGTCGTTATTTCTAAGGAAAAGAAAGGAGGGAAGAAGGAAGGACTGAAAGCTCTTTGTCCTCTGATTGGTCCCTACCACTTGTTTGTGGAATAACCCCATTGAAGTTGGTGAGGGCCCTGATTCCACACACACACACACACCAGAGAACAAACTTGGCCTGAGGTCCCTCTTTGTTGACTATTTGCAGAAGAGAAAGCCTGTACTTAAGGTCAAACTGTGTGCTTCATGTTGCATATCCCTTGAGCCTTGAAGTCATATGTATTTCATGCATAACTAAATTAGCAATTTGTCAGTTATTTTAAAATATTTTAAAAAGAATTGGGTTCAGCACCTTGCAGAGCTGCTTTAATACCTGAATGAAAACCTGGAGTGGATTCAGTGATGTGGGAACTCCTTGCCACCGCAGACCCTGAGATACTAACTGTTCCAACCGGTTGCATCCTGCATTCTCATTTGACTCCTGGATAACCTCTTGCTCTCCGGTCTGAAGACTGGCTGTTTACAGGTGTCTCATGAAAAACAGATACACATGCTCAAGACAGTCCCTGTACGCAAACCGCTGTAATTAGTTCAGGTGTCAACGATTCCAAGATAATGGTCTTATTATCATGGTCCCAACATCTCACAAATATGTCCGGGATATTTCTGTGCATTCCTTCACAAAGCCTCTCCAAAGGCCTCCTTGTGAGTCACCTCCTGCCGAGGAGAGTGTCCCCGCTCCTGCTACTCCAATTCAGCAACAAACAAAATGTGTTCTGTTTTGGTTTTGTATTCATCAAAGATGTTTGTCCACGCATTCAGTAGTGTCAGACTAAAAGGTGATTTATAGAGCTTGTTCAGGATATTTATGTCACGGTAACTACACAAGGACGTTTAATTGAAATGTCTTCTCCTCCCATTTTTTTTTCCCCACCATCTTTGCTTCCCTTGCCCACCCTCCTCTGGATCTGTTTGGCATTCCAAGCGGAGAGCTAATCTGCAGCCCTGGTATTGTCAAGCGAAAAAACCAAAAGAGGGGAGGAAAAAAATTCTTCTGATTGCCAGCATCCCACCAGGAGAATTATACCCGTGTCAGACCACCTTTAGAAGTCGAGAGATATATTAAGAAATAAATGGCAGCTCCTTCACTCGCAGTGGTTGGTTGTGCCTGAACTGAAAGGGAGACAAAAGCCCATGAGCTGCAGGTGGTGAGAATGGCTGTACATGTTGAGGGAGAGGATCAAAGAAAGCAGCCTTCTCTTGTGTCGCTACCACAGGTACCCCAGTTTGCAGGCAGAAAAAGTTGGCTGCTGAGAAAATAGGCATGTGCATGCATTTTTGTTTAGCAATTGGAATTAAAAGCAGTTTTCTTCTATTTTTCTCTTCCATGTAAAAACGTGCAGTTTTGGCACCACACATAACCTTCTCAGGCGTTGGACCAGGTTCTTAGAAAGTCTGAAAAGAGATTGGCAGAATAATATGCATGAACTGAAAATGCCATACTTTGGACATATCATGAGAACTCATGACTCATTGGAAGTGACAGTGATACTTGGCGAGCTATACAGCAGCAGGAAGAGAGAAAGACTGTATGATAGGTGGATGGATGCACCCAAAGAAGCCACAGCCCTGATTTTGCAAAACCTGAGCAGGGGTGTTGATAGCAGGGAGGCGTGAAGGTCTCCCTTGTGTAGGTTTGCTGCAAGTTGAAGCTCAGCTGACAGCAGTTAAAAACAACAATGCGTATGCATGTATGTGCAAGTGTGTTTGTGCATGTGTGTGTATGTGTTCATGCAGATAGTTTTGTATCTGGGACTGTAGCTTCCATCAATCACAGCCAACATGGCTATTGGTGGGAGTTGTAAGCCACCAAAGGTTATTATTCCTCCAAACGCACACATAGGATTTGGACACACACACAATGCACACATACACACACAGAGTGAGTAAGTGAGAGAGATTTGATGTATAGTATTAGTTTTTAGATAGATAGATAGATAGATAGATAGATAGATAGATAGATAGATAGATGATATAGATACAGATATAGATGAGAGAGAGAGAGAGATCCAAATACTGTATGTGTGTTTGGGGGTGTAATGATCTTTTTTGGATTGTAACTCCCATCAATCCTGACTTTGATCAATGGCAGTTGCAGTCCCAGA
Source organism: Cyclura pinguis (assembly GCA_030412105.1). Lineage (NCBI taxonomy): Eukaryota > Metazoa > Chordata > Lepidosauria > Squamata > Iguanidae > Cyclura > Cyclura pinguis. Next base: position 4,645,681 of record CM059613.1, read on the forward strand.
GATCAGGAAGGCAGAAAACTGAGAAAGACTTGCTTAACGTAACAAAAAGTCCACCTTTATGATCTTCATATCTCCCTTCTTTTCTTTTGGGAAAAAAAATATATACTTGTACAAGTTAGGCAAACAGAAGAAATGGTATAATCTCTCACCTGGCTCTTCGCCCCGTCCCCACGTCAGTCAGCATGGCAGGATCTGTCCCAACACAACTGCCTGGGTGTCTGTTGTTCTATCTGTTGGTAGCCCAAGCCTGGATATCCAACTTCTGCTGTTCCCCATGAGTTAGATATATAATCGAACCCTCCCTTTCCTTTGGTTTCAGTCCAATTGCTGCCCTTGAGACTGCCTCTCCAAACATATTGTGCCTCTGAGCATCATCTCTCACTGGTTTTTTCATACCCAGCCTGTTGTATCAATCATATAACTATTCTGCTGAAACCAGATCATTTCTCTTCCAGAGCCAGGCCTGGAGTATCAGACTCCTTCCCTCGTTTTAGAAAGAGAATTAGCGTTCTCAGTGTGTCAGCACCTACAAGATGCCGGCTGTGATTTGGCTGAAGCAGGGGTTTAAAACAGCTTGTGTGTGTGTGCATGAACAAATCTCTCTCTCTCTCTCTCTCTCTCTCACTCACACACACACACACACACACACACGCACACAGAGGAAGAGAGAGTCAGGTGTCTGAGTTTGCCATCTGGTCAATTTTATACCTGCCTGCCTGTTTTGTGACTTTGCCACCTGGCTATTTGTTTTCAATCTGTGCCTCGGTGCTAGACAAAAGACATTTAAATTTGCACGTTCAAATGCTGTGACCAAGCCTGCGTAGTAACCTCAGAGAGGTGGACAGGAAGCTCAGTTTTAGTCAGCAGTGCCTTAAAGCAGGGTCCGAGAACCTACAGCCTTCCAGGTGCTGTTGGCCTACAACTCCCATCATTCCCATTAGCCATGCTGACTGGGACTGATGGGATTTGGATTCCTATAGCAAATGGGAAGCCACAGTTTTCCCCACTGGAAGAGCTCGGATATTATTAAAGATGAGGGACTATTTTGAAGGGAAACCATGGGAGCCAAGCAAGAACATTTAAATCATGCAGTCTTTGCATTCGATCAGCAGTTCTTAACTTGGGGTCTGTGGACACTGGGGGCCCCAGTGTCCTCACAGGGGGTCCATGAAGGCTTGAAGAAATGTTATGAGCTTTTACAGTCAGAATGAGTGAATGCATTAATGAGTGAAAGAAGGGAAGGGAAGGGAAGGGAACCATTCAAAGGTTATCCAGCTGTTTGGTAGCAAAAATGTACTCGGCATCAGCTATTCCTGCACGCAGTGAGAACAGGCAAGTGAATGATGCTAATTGGCTGTGACATATCTTGGACATACCACACATAATGGCTAGAAGCCACCTTGCGTTGAGTCTTGGTGGTCTATGGCAACAAAATATGTTTAAAGGGATCCAGTGGTTAAGAACCACTGCATTAGATTTTTAGTTAGTTTTTCATTGAATATGTATATTGCTTAGAGGACTGGGTTGAAAGATTACTAGCAAATGGAGTATCTGAATAAACGGAATAATTCAGGTTTCTGCTGCCTCCTCTTGGCCAGTTCTTCAGCTTCACGGAAGAGCTAACAGTTCCTTGTTCTTATTCTCACCAACAAGGTGAGATCTGGCCAGTGAAAGTGTTCATATCACCCCTGTGTCTTCGAGGTGGCACAAAACTCTAGGACAGGTTATCACAGGCACACCTTTGAAATGTGTTTCGCCTGTGTGTTGACTGGCACACGCCTGGGCTGTATCAAGCAGGAGAGGCATCACGCATTGGGAGGGCATGCAATCTGAATGCAGAACTCCAAGGTTCAGTTCCTGAGCAATCTGGGACCCCAGTCTGAAACCCTTGGGACTCCTGCTAGCTATTGAATTAGATGGACCTAGCTGTCTGATTTATAAGCAAGCTTCCTAGATACATATTTAATTCATAGCTTTATTTAAAACCATGCAAACTGGAACCGTGTTATTAAGTTCCTTCAAGTTAGCTTAGACTTATGGCAACCCTATAACCAGGTTTTCTTGGATAGACTTATTCCAAGGAGTTTTGCCATTGCTTATCCTCTGAGGCTGAAAGAGCGTGACTTTACCCAAGATCATGCAGGGAGTTTCTGTGTCTAAATGAAGACTTGAGCTCTGGTCTCCCAGATTCCTAGTTCAACACTCAAACCACTACAGTACCCTGGCTCTACAATACCCTGGTTGTTGTGTGCCTTTCGAGTCCTTCTGGGAGCTGTAAATGGGAAAGATATGCATACAACCCAGACACAGGTGGACCACTTGGATGAACAGAGAACCTGAGACAAGGAAAGTGCAGAGTGCATAGCTGAATATTTTTAGCCTCCCTGAAAGGACAAATTGCTATGCTGAGCCCAATCTGAAGGACAGTAATTTGGGAACAGGAGGGAGGACAGTTGCCAAGCTCTATAAATCAAAAGGAAAGCTGTGGTGCTAGACAGACGACCCTTCGTGTGCGTGCGTGTGTACAATATGCATAATATATGTATAACTAGGAAGAATCCATTATTCTGTAAAGTACTCCAAGTCATTTCTGAACTCTGCACAGTGTCACCGTAGGAGGGGTTGCTTAGCAAAATGGAGGGTGTTTTGCCTTGTGTTATGGTGCTCGGGAGACAGATGAATTTGAACATCTGAAGCTAAAATAATGATGGATTGGCCTTGTAAAGGGCAAAACAAATATCCTGCGAGAGAGGGGAAATAGATGTGGATGCTGAGGAAGACAAGTGGCGGTAGATTGCTACAGGAAGAGTCATTGCTCTTGGAAAGCAAGGAGAGCATTAATGCAAAAGTTTTTAAAGTCTCTGACATACACTTCTGTTGATGCTGTTGTTCCCAGAGACTGAAGAACTTAAAGGTTGTTCCTTGGACCGACAGCCTTTTCCAGAAAAAAGCAAACAGAGAGAGGAGCTGGTGGCTTCTGTGTCTCAGGTGCTGAAATGCAGCTCCAAAATGAGTTTGTATTGTTGGTGTGTGAACCTGTCATGGGTTCTTAGGGGGCTGAGAGTGTGTCACATTGTGGGTTTCCATGGCCAAGTGGCGAATTGAACCCTAGTTTCTAGGGATGTAGTCCAGTGCTCAAACTGCTACATCATTGGCACCTTGATTAACTCATTTCAAGTTCAGATTAAACCCCAGAGTGGAACCATCACCTCACTGACGTGGAAGTCACTGGACTGGACAGTTTTCAGACTAGACTCTTCCTGATATATAGACTGATACTCTTGACAAATAGGAAATTCAAGAGCAGAATTAGAGAAAGAAGGAGATCTAGTGCTTCTCCACATATTTATGGCTTCTCTTCCTCTAATCACCGCTACTCAGCAACCCATTGGCTCTGCTTGGCTGAAATATATCTTACCTGATGAGCCATTGCCATAAGCAGTAGCCAGATCTTGGTTCTATTTGCTAGACTTCTTACTTGTCTTTGTGTGTACTTTGTGTTCCCCCTTCCCTCCGTCCAGCTGTTTGTTTGCAGGCCTACCTGATTCCTTCAGTCCTACATACATACCTGCTTGTCGCTTCTCCAAAAAACACAGTGTTGTCTTTTGCATGTAAGGTGTTGTCTTTTATGCAAAACCAAGGGGTTTTGCACTTTTTTTTTTTTTTTGGAATAAAGTCCAAAAAGTGCAAAACGAAATGCTCCAAAAATGTCCAGTCCCCACTCCCCAGCATCTTTCTCCGTGGCAGAAAAATGTGGAAATCAGTCATTTTGGGATACAGGGGGTTGGGGAACAAGCAAAGATTGGATTCAACTTATGGCAACCCTATGGTGAGAGATCTCCAAGCCACTCTGTCACCAACTCACCCTGCCCAGGTCTTGCACATTCGGGAATGTGTCTTCCTGAATTGAGCTTATCTATCCGTAATATGGTCTTCCTCTTTTCCTACTGATTTCTACATAACCAAGCATTATTGTCTTTTCTAGTAAATCAGGTCTTCTCATGATATGGCCAAAGTACAATGGCCTTAGTCTAGTCATCTTGGTATCTAGGGAGAGTTCAGCTTCATTTGCTCTAGGACCCATTTGTTTCTCTTTTTAGCAGTCCAGGGTATCTGTAGAACTCTTCTCCAGCACCGCATTTTGAATGAGTTGATCTTCTTCCTATCAGCTTTCTTCTCTGTCCAGCTTCCACAACCGTACATAGAAATTGGAAATAGGATGGCATGGACAATCCTAACTTTAGTCTTCATTGATTTCTTTACACTTCAGGATTTTGCCTAGTTCCTTCATAGCTGCCCTTCCAAGTCCTCATCTTCTTCTGATTTCTTGATTGCAGTCCCCATTCTGATTCATGACTGAGCCAAGGTATGGAAAACCTTGAACTGTTCCAACATCGTCTGCTTTAACTGTCTGCCATTAAAGTGTTAACCTTCCTTTATGTGTCCCCCTTGGCACGTATCTTCCCATCCCAGTTCTGTGCTAGGACTCTGGCTCCAGGTCCTTCACACTCAGCTGCTTGAGACCCCCAAGTTGACATCCTGCTGATCCGTGTTGGGGAAGGATGATGGTGACTAGATGAGGAGACTGTGTGACATGCAAAGAAGCAGCAGTGGTTGCTTGCCATTTGACGTCAAATGGTGCCAACAAGGTACTCAGAGAAGAACTTGGCCAGCATTCCTGCAAACCTCTCCCCCCACCAGAAACAAGCAGCCTGTGTTCTTGGGGTGACAGCATTGTCCTGCCCTTCCCCTTTGCTCTTAATTAAAGGGCAACCAGCTCCCTTTCCCCTCCAGGTATTCCTGCAACAATCTCTCTCCCCAAAGCTATTTGTTTCTAGTTTTACACCTCCTCGCCTGCCCCCTTCCTCAGCACCAGGTGCTTTTTTTTTTTGAAGTGCCGGGAGCATCTTTGCTGTAGTTTCATTAAATGTTGCCAACAAAGCAGTTGCTAATATTTAGAGGATGCCATAGAATATTTGCAAAAAGCAGCAATTTACTCTCAGCAGAAGCGCTCTATTAAAATATTCTTTTTCAAGTGTAGTAATGAAGAAAGGAGCCAGGCTTAATAATAATAATAAAAAAGGAAGAACCTTTTAGGCAATTTAGCTCACTTGTTTCCTTTTGCTGTTACAAAATGGCGTTAGTAATGAGGCATTGCTGATGTGCCGAAAATAGGACCCCGTCGCCTTGATCTAATTCTTAATGTGTTTTATTCTTTTTTTTCTTTTTGTTATGATGTGAATCTCTCTCTCTCTCTCTTCTTTTCTGTCCCTTGTTAGCTGCTCAAAGGTAGTGGAAATAAACAGACAATGGCCCGAATGTTCATTTTCAGGAGTAAATGGTTTCTCATTTTGGCTCCTTTAATCTTGCCTTCAAAGTCTCTTGTTTCCTCGGTCCGTTTTCAAGTCCTGGTGCCAACACTGAGCATAACCGCTGGGCTCTTGGCCATCCGATAGAAGCCACAAAGGAAAATAGAGGAACACATTTTGCACTGCTGTAATTTCTTCTTTTGTTTTCAAAGAAACCGACCAAAATTGGGCTGAAATGGAAACCAATGTGTTGTCCTTTAGATGTTTCCCCCCATTCGCGTGGGAGTCATTTAACCGTGTGCAGCTATTTCTAGCTGGAAATAATTTATGAAGCTGCCTTTGAACAAGTCACTCTTGGCCTATATTGGCTATACATCGACTGCCCATGGCTCTTCAGGGATTGACTAAAACAGGAGCGGGCAATTTCGGCTGGCCAGGAGAGGCAGTTTTCTTCCAGGGAGCCCTTGGGAGGCTTCACAAATTGTCCAAAATGTCATAAAAGGGAAAAAAAAAGTGTCTATACATCCATTTCTGGTCAGGGTAAAAATGGTTTTGTTTGATATTGAGCAGTGCAGAAGGAAGTATCATGGTCAATGTGACTACTGTCAAATTGACCTTGACCTATGTCATCCCTATGGATGAGAGACCTCTGAGCTGCTCCATCATCAACCACCTTGTTCATGTCTTACAGATTCAGGGATGTGTCTCTCATGTGTCTAACCATCGGTAATGTGGTCGTCTTTCATAAGCTGACTCCTCATTCCTAAATCCTTCAGAAAGCCCATCAATAGGTTCACCTTAGGGCACCATAGGTTGGAAATGACTTGAAGGTACACAACTACAACATCTGAGAGGGAACAGGCTTGTTTTCCACTGCTCCAGAAACTAGGACAAGGAGCAATGGATTTGAACTTCAAGAAAAGAGATTCCACCTGAACCTCAGAAAGAACTTCATGATGGTCAGAGCAGTTTGACAGTGGAATAAGCTGCCTCAGTGGAGTGTGATGGAGTCTCCTTCTTTGGAGGTTTTTAAACAGAGGCTGGATGGCCATCTGTTGGGCATGCTTTGATGGGTGTTCCTGCATGGCAGGGGGTTGGACTGGATGGCCCCTGGGGTCTCTCTTCCAACCCTATGATTCTATGATCTTCACCCTAAGGTAAACCTATCTCAGGGTTTTCTGGGGCTGAGAGTGTGTGATGTGCCCAAGATCACCCAGTGGGTTTCTGTAGCCAAGTGGGGAACTGAACCCTGGTCTCCAGAGTTGTCGTCCAGCACTCAAACCACTGACTTTCTAAGTGAGAGACGTACAAGCCCTTTATGTGTGCTAGAAGAAAATTGTTGTTTTTGTTGTTGCCATCATAGCTATCATCATCATCATCATCATCATCATTTTTTGATTCTGTGTGACTGCCATTCTACCCAAAAAGTATTTGGTCTGGGGCCCTCTAGGATGTGCTTCCCGCTGTGACCTTGACAAATGTCATTTGAAGCGGCAGGTCTGCTGTGAAAAGTAGGCATGTTGGAAATAGCATCCTCTTACTCAGCATATCTGTTCTCGGTGTGCATTTATAGACCTTCTTGCTGACTACAGGAACAAAAAAAGCCATTCCTTATTCCTCTGTTCTTCTTCCTTTTTCTTCTCTCCCATTTTAATTCTCCCTCCTTCCAATTCCAAAGTGAAATATCAGGGTTTTATTGGTCCCCATCCTTTCCTCCTGTAACACAGGGATTGATAGCTAATCAGCTAGCCAGTTTCTCTCAACCTGCAACCCTAAGGCCACTTCTGCCCTACACTGTTATAGAGCTATTATTCCACTTTCAACAGCCTGTGGAATCCTGGGGTTTGCAGTTTAGGGAGGGGCCTTGAGAATTCTCGGCCGGGAGGTTGAAAGTGGAATAATAGCCCTATAACAGTGTAGGGTGGAAATGGCCTAAGTATTTATGCTAGCATGGGCTGCGTCTAATGCTTCTTTTGGAGAAACATTCTGCCATCTATTTAACCTACAACCTTCTCTTTTCTTCCTTGTAATGGTGTTGATTTGCACCCAATCCTTAGTTTGTTCTGCACCTCTTCTCAACTCAGTTCTCAAGCCATGAAGTTGAACATCAGTGTTCTGTTCAGCTGTCTTGCGTGCTGGTTGTTGCTAGAACTCTTCTATGATGATTGGACTGGTCTATGTTTAAAGCAGTTCAGGCCAAATAGACTACCTTATTGGAAGCAGTAGATGGAGAAGCTCCCATCTTCTGTGCAAAAACCAGACCAGGAGCACATTGTGGCACAGACCATGGACTTCTAATATAAAAGAAACAGAGTCAAGCTAAAGAAGAACACTAAAACAACCATTGTGCTAAAATACAGGCCGAAGAACGTCCCAGTAGAATTTAAACATGATTGTAAAAAAATAGTCTTGCACTATGAATCCTAATTGACCATGTTGGCCATATCATAAGAAGATCTGACTCACTAGAAAAGACAATAATGCTTGAGAAGGCAGTAGGAAAAGAGGAAGACCCCATTCAAGATGGATAGACTCAATCAAGGAAGATACATCTCTGAATATGCGAGCCTGGAGCAGGGCGGTTGAGGATTAGATGGCATGGAAGTCTCCTATCCATAAGACCACCGTAAGTCAAAAGGTGACTTGATGACAATTAAGAATATTAACAGGGGATTTTTCCTTAGGATCACTGCAGGGCAGGAAAGAGTTAAATTACCCTTTATTTGAGTTATGATGCTGAGAAACATAAGCCCAATCTCCACTTGATGCTTTTTGCATTTTGAAAAGACACACAGACAAGGTTAATTCAAATACGCACTTAATCGTCTGTCTGATTTGCCCCTTTGTGTTTGAAAGAAAGGAACAGATCTCTCTCTCTCTCTCTTTCTCTCTCTTGTGTGTGTGTGTGTGTGTGTGTGTGTGTGTGTGTTTAGAGGGATTTTGTCTCTATACATTTTTCCCTCTCCACCCACTCGCTGGTCTTTTTGTGGTCAACTGGAGAGAAATCTAGGCAAGCTGAAGATATATGTTTATATGCACGCTGAGTGACCTGTATGCATATCTAGTTATTTATCTAAAATAACATAAAATATTAAAATATCTCCTAACCCAACTATTGGAGCTGCAATCCCAAGAGAAAGGAACACTTAGGGATAGTAAACATATATAGAAATGGATAGAGTGACTGTCTCTTGTTTAGAGGCTAAACTGGCCATAACTAAGCAATTAAAAAAAAAAAAGATGAATGAGAGCTTGGCAGACTTAGATTTTTTTTTTGGTGGGTTGTGGTTTCCACATTTTTGTAGGCCCCTAGACCTTGTATCTGCAGTAGCCTCTGATTCCATCCCAGAGGAGAGATTTTCCACATCTCCAAGAAACTCTGTTCCCTGCTAGTCTGAGTGGTAAGAGCAGCGGCTTAAGGATCACATAACCTCAACCATAGTTTGTTTCCAAGAGTAAGACAAGCTTGGACTGAGCTTTCTGGTATGGAGTCCACCTTTCCCAATTTAGACTCCATAGCAAGGTATGAAGATGCTGCAGTAGAAAGCAAGGAAGGCATTCAGGGAAGGGGGGAAAAAAGAAGCCTATGGCATGTCCCTGACAGCCAAATCATGGCTTGTCCATGGCATTCGTTTCCTTCTTTCTTCCTATGGGAAAATTCAGCCTGGCCATTCCGAGTGGTAGTATGGTTTTCAAATCTTTTGTAGAGATCAATGACTGATACATCTCATAATAACCATTTCTTCAGAGTTCTACTTGGTCTCCCCTCACTGCCCAGTTCTCTCCCACAGTTGGAATAAATAACTTTGCTCTCCATGCAGTGTGCTGACCAGCCAGGAGAAAGCTCCTGTGGGGACGTATTGACTAAAGATAGATCGGCCATGATTATCCAGAAAGAATTATTGGCTGAGTTGGCTATTGATTTTCTCATAATTTCCCTCCCTCCTTCAGCTTCGTGTCACTAGAGAGGCAGATCACAAATTGAACTGCGGCTGAATTGCTGCGGGATTGATTAAAACTCATGGTAATTATTGCTTCTCCGTTGCTCAAGGAAGACTGATCAATGTTAGCAATAACTGATAGGCTTCTTTGGGCAGCCTTAGGAAATGGGGTACAAGGGCGTTCCCTTCTTTATCTGCTTGGAAGGGCAGGTATGTAGGAACGGCTTGAGGCTGGGCACACAAGTGGTATGCTATGAACTATCAAAGTATTACAAATAAAATGTAATAAGAGACAGTGTTACAATTCCATGCAGCCAGTGATCGCTATCAACCTTTTCTGTCTACCTACCTACCAGAATTTAGAAGACAAGTGAACTCTACAAGAACCAAAGTGAATCAAACCAAAGTCTCATAGTAGACAACCAGTTACTAAGGGTGGAAAGAATATTTGAGGATATTCAACAAATGGTCAAAAGAGTTTCCGGGGAAACCCTGCTTAGGAGAATCCTAGGCTGACAAGAATCTTTTCCATTGGAAATTATCCTGTGCAAAATTTGCACGTGGGTTTTGGGACAGAAAAAATGTTATTTTTTTCTGCACAGGAAATGTTTCCCATGGAGAAGAGTTTGTAGAAGTATCCTACCCTATAACCCCATAGGGAAAGATTACTCTCCCCAAACACGGTGAGGGATCAGTGCACTCAGTGACCACAAAAGGCTGAACATCTCTAGGAGGATGACTCTAAATGGAGTATCCTTGAACTGGGCATGGCGGGCTCTCTGTATCCTTGGGAAAAAAAAAACATGGGCTGGAATCTTGGGACTTTCAGACTGCACATTCACAGGGTGTTTCTTTGTCCCAGAAGAGCCAACGAACCTGAGATACCGGTAAGATCACATTAGAAGGAAGCAGCATCCTGCCTCTAATGCCCCTCTACCCTCAAACCTATAACCTGTCAGAGGTGTTTGCTGCTGACTCATCCAACCTGCTTTGTGGAGCCCTTGCCATTTGGCAAGATCCCCAAAGCTTTTTGGCACACACAATCCCTGGAGCAGAGATGATTAAGTGCTTGCAATTAAAGACCGAGCACTTGGAAGTGTGAAATAGTTTTCAGATGTTAAGTTAATCATGATGATACAGGTTTATTTAACCAATAAATATATTACTGTGGGCCTTGAGTGGATGCCAGGAGTCCTTCCTCCAACCAGCTGTGGTTTAAGTTTGCAGTGAGGTTTGTCGGTCTCTCTCTGTCCCATCCTTCCTGTGTCACAGCCTCTTCAGTCCCCCTTTCAAATTCTGGTTCTGAAATTTGGCGTGAAATATGGATGTCTAGTCAATTTTTGCAGAAGTGTTCTGTGGAAACCCACATTTGCTTTGAGTGACCCAGAAAAGAAAGGCAGGACCCATTGCTCAGGGCTGGTTAAAAGGTGGCCCTGTTAAGATTGTAGTGCCTCCATTCAGTCAAGCGCGTATATTATTTATCCTATCTTCCTTTTCAACATCCTTAAAATTCCTCATAACAACCCTGCAAGGCAGGCTACTTAAAACGTTCAGCTCTTGCTATCTGCCTCAAGGAAAAGGACTTGAAAATCTCACATCTTGTTCTTCCAAGCCTGAGAGACAGCAATATACCCATATTTTTTTAGTTTCTTGAAAGAATTGTTTGTGCAATAGCACTAATATCAGTTGCAATGGCCTCAGTACCCCAAAGGCACCAGATCTTGTCTGATCTTGGATGCTAAGTAGGGTCAGCCCTCATTAGTACTTGGATGGGAGATCGCCAAGGAATACTAGATTCTGTAAGCTCTGTTTCAGAGGAAGGAACTGGCAAAAACAGCTCTGAGTATTCCTTGCCTAAGAAAACTCTATGAAATTCATGAGGTCACCATAAGTTGACAGATGATTTAAAGGCATGCATGCGTGTGTGTGTGCGCGCACACACACACACACACACAGTTGCATCATTTTCCAACCCTTGAGTTATCAGCTTGGGGCAAATCTTAGCCTCATTTCATGTCTCCCTCGTTTCCCTCGTTTCGTCTCCGTGGAATCCCAGGGGGTTATTTCAACCTTGAGGATTGCACCAACCTAACTCAGGTTATTCCTTTTAGAAGAGCAACTTGGGCACATCGACGGAAATGCGCCAAGATCTAAAGATACCGACCTTTGTGTCCGATCACAAGTCCTTAATAAAACTGGAGACAGTGTCATAGCTTTGCTGGCTTGAGCAGGTACAGTCCGACACATCTGGATAGCAAAGGTTGAGAAAGGCTGGCTTCCGTTTCGTTTTACCCTCAGGCTGAAATAGGGAGATAAGAAGGGAGAGGAATGTGTGTTTTTTAAAAAAAGTGTTTGTGAATGCTTTGGTTTTGAAGAGGCCAAAAGCTGGACGCCCCCTCCTTCTCTTCGCAAATGCAACCAGTGTTAATTATATTTAGTGTCACGGAAGCCATGGTGTGGCCAGGTACATAAGCAACAGTGACGGGGACAGCCAGCTGATATTTTGGGTTATAATCACACAGAAATATATGATATTTCCCCCCTCTCTCTTTCTCTTTTCTTTCCCCTTTTCAACAGAAAAATGTAGCACTTTTATAACCTTGCCTTCGCTTGACAGAGGCTGTTTATAACGCGCTTTCACTTGCATCTCTGTGCTGGTCGTGGCTTCGCTCATCCTCAGGAATGCCATAATGCATTTTTAATTGGGAGCTGCTGCTGAGCCACATCTATTATCTTCCCCATGCCCTCCTAAGGGCTAGTCTTTCTCTCGCCTCCCCCATATCTCGTTCTTACTTTTCTCTCTTTGACTTGAAAGAAAATAAATAAGGGTGGAATTGGAGTGCTTGTTTAATAAGGGAGACTATTGATTGATGTTGCCGGATGTTTGCCTGCCTTAATCATTGGGGACAGGCAAAGCTTGCTGGGAAAATGGAATTAGGAACAAATTTTTAGCCAGTAGAGTGTTGTAGAGAATCTATGTAATCAACCCTACATAGAAAGATTTGAAAGGATCCACGTCAATCTTGAATCCTCGTGTGAGTACTCTTTGCTGATGACTGGTGAATGTTCTCAAGGTGATCACAACCAAACCACAGCCTTTCTCTGTCGCCAGCAACATTCTCCATCTTTGACTTACAGCTTTGATGTCAAGATATTGGTCACCTTGATGCTCCAGGGCTGAATCAGTCTTTGGTAAAGAGTTCGGTCACTGCGGAGGTTCAGACAGAAAATTAAAGGATGTGTAGCATATAAGAGAATGTCATCCTCTTCTATTTCTTTTGTGCTTAGGAGCAGTAATAAATGCAACATCCATAGCATTCATATTACTTGAACTCAGCATCATGCAACACAGGTAAAAGGCCCAGTAACCCAGTGCCTGGAGGTGAATCTGGTCACCTTGAGGTCCAAATCTGACCCTCTCGTGTTCCTCAGATGGCCTGTTCCATAAGATTGAAATGCCTTTTCTAGGCCATAATTACTTGCAGCAAAGCTAAAACGTGCTGATAGCTTTGCTCTCACCTTTTTGCCTTTGGCCCTGCCAGCCACTCCTATGTGATCTTGGGAGAACTTGCCTGAATTGCAGTTTGACCTCGGGGTTGGAAAAATGTTCCCCAGCATTGCATTAACATCACCCTTGAGCTTTCACTCCTTCCCTCTTTTGCAGTGTGGAGTGCAGAGGGTCAGACGCTTCAGTCTTATAGCGGCGGCCATTGTTCTTGTATCATAGCAAATGAGGCCGTAAAAACTTTCTCCAAGTACCGAGGCCATTGCGGGAATGTGCTTTGACTACCATATTGCTGGTGTCAAAATAATGCATGCATTCCAGAAAAGGAATCCTGGAAGGAATCCTGCTAGGGACCATAGTTTTGCTGTCATTTTGGACATTCCTATAACTTTTAACTTTAGCTTTTTCCTTTAACTGATATTCTCCTTCCCTTCTCCTTGCAGTGCCCTGAGAACCTGAGACCCATGAAAGATGGCACCGGCTGCTACGACTACTCCAAAGGCATTGATTGCTCAGATGGTTTCAATGGCGGGTGTGAGCAGCTTTGCCTCCAGCAGACCCTCCCTCTCCCATCGGAACCTCTCTCCAGCACCATCCACATGTTCTGCGGGTGAGTCGCTGAGCCTCTGCCTCCTCGTATGGAACTGTTTGCAATCCCTGGAGGTCTGCTGTAAGCTGTCCTTTGTTTGGACGCTGCTTGCAGGGCTGGCCTTGCCATAAGGAGGAGTGAAGAAGACACTAGGGGCTGCGGAGAGGCAACAGGGAGATGGAGGACAGAGCTGTGGGGGTCCCCTTTCATCCACTGAGCTATCCTAGTGGTCGAAGCGGAAGAGGCTGACCGATGGCCAGCATCAAAGCAAGTTTCAATTGCCAATCCAGCCCGCTTCTCTTTGTGGAATGGAAGAGATGCCACCTTTTCCTTTGCCTTCGATGGGAGAGCTCATAGGGTACCCTGTCTGTGGGAAGGGGGCCGAGGCAGGGTGGGGAGAATGGACATCCAGGGTCCAAACCAGGTCAGGGAATGGAGAGGGAAAGGGGGTGAGTTGGCATGGTGGCCCTATGCTTCCTCTCTCTTGCCCATTTCCTTTGTTGGGCATGGGGGGTATTAGGAGAGGGTTTCTGGTGTTGAGAAATTGGCCTGCAATTTGCAGGCCAGACGGCAGCTGATAGAAGAGGAAGAGGATGAAAGACAGGTTTTAAAAGGGCTGTGAGAGCAACTGAAGATGCCAAAAGGGAAGTCTCCCCCAGAAAAGGAGCACCCGAGGATGGGGGAGCAGAGGTTGGAGAAACTCATGGATAATCAAATCCATGCAAGTGAAAACCACAAATGTGGAGGGCTGACTGCACTCTCTGCTCACTTCCCTTGCTTTGCCATTTTGTTTCTTTTTTGAAAAGCCACGGTGCTACGAGTGTTCTGTAGCACAGTAGCAACGGGCACACCGTGGGTGAGGGACTTCTCCCGAAGGATGTCTCATCTCGAATCCATCGTGTACACCCTGGTAGCTACCAGGCAATGAGCAGCAAGGCAGGGTTGCGTTCCACCCGTTTCTTTGTGATGTGTATTTAGGCCTTTATTAAATGGTTCATTAGGTTTATTTGGGGGAATTAAAATCCTTTATCCCAGTTGCAGTATTCAGTATTTGCTGAATTTGAAGTACTTATGGGTTGAGACGAATATTAATTGGTGAAGTGTTTTAAAAAGGAAAAAGAGAGAGAGAGAGAACTTTGGAGGACCTAACATTTTTCTAGAAAAGCAGTAATCTCTCCCCTCCACAAACACACACACTTTTCACATTCGTGACGGATCAAGTCAGCAACTGGTTTGCCAGACTTTCTTAGAAGAGAAAGTAATTCTTGCTGGCAGTACGATCCAACCAATGGCGGATTGCGTTGGCAATATAGTGACTATGTTGTATGGACAGCCAGTTTAGATTATGGGAAGACATCATAAGGAACACAGCGGCGTAGAATAGAGGAGGCGGGGCAACTATGAGAAAGGGTAGGGGGCATATTAGCCTCTAGGAGACCCTGGGAGGTGCAACTTTCCACCACTCCTCCATTACAAAATACCCATGTTTTGGCCAAAAATGCCCTCTAATGCCCTCTAAGGGCTGCAAAGGAAGAGGGACATTTTGCCACATTTTTGGCCTTTTTTTGTAGTTTTTGTTGTATGCTTCCTTGCTCCTAAGCTATTATTCAGCAGCAATTCTTTTTGTCCAAGAAGCAATGGGTGAACTCTACATCTCTTCCCTCTTCCATCCAATTCCCCCCAGATTTTATTTCCTGCTTTGCCTCCTGGCGGCTGCTACTGTGTCCCAACACCATTTTGACCTTCAAAGGAATACGAGGTGTAGAATTGTGCAGCCAAGAAGCAAATTCCTAGAAGTAACGCCAAGGAACATCTGTCAATTCCTGACACATCCAGGTGCTCAGACAGCAGAGATTTCGCCACGTACCAGCCCTTCATAGTTCCCCAGGGCTTTGGGTTTCATCAGCTGCTCTTGCGGGTGTTGCTTTATTGTTCAGAATAAGTAAAGGGGAAACCGGATTCTGTTGGAGGATGACCGGCTCCAGTGAAGGGTACTGAAGCAGCCAGCCCATCGAATTTTTCAGTTCAAGAGGGGGAAAAAATTGTAGGCTGTTCGAAGTTCATGTTGATAGGCATAGGAGCACAAGAATTGACACTTCTACCTGCGTGGCTGGCTGACCGGCTGGTGATTGATCGATCGATCGATCGATCTGTCTATCCATCCATCCATCCATTAATCTGTCCATCCCTGTTAGACGTACTTTAGATGACTATTAATTCAATCTACAAATTCTTTGTAGAGCCAAAGAATTTGTAGATTGAATTAGCAGTCATCTAAGAAAATTGGGATTGAGTATCAGAAGATTATGTAATTTTTTTTTTAAGAGTGGTACATGTGGTAATAGCACTACGATGGAAAAATAAACAGTGTTGGGATAAAAAAAACTGGATGCATTGCATAGCAAAATCTTTCTTATTTTATTTTTAAGGGAAAGTAAAGGGAAATATAATGGGCAAATACAGGAAACAACCCAGTGAGATAACTGGGGCCTCTGGATCAAAAATGTCAAAGGTGAAAAGGAGTACAAAGAAGTGAGAGAAACTATTGATAAAATAGTCCACATTTTGGGTAATGGTTACTAAAATATCTTTTAAAGTCATCGGGGGGAATGAGGGAGGGTGGGAGAAGGGATTGTTATAATTATAGAAAAATATTGCAATGTATAATGTGTTATTATATTGTAAGTTCCATGGTGGTATTGCATTTAAAATAAATAAAGTAAAAAAAAAAGTCATTCAGCATAAATTGGTGGTGGAGGAGAGTTCTGCTGGAACTGGCTATCGTTGGTGACATTTTGAGTCGATGAGATGTCCCATTTTTTGTGTGTGTTTGGTCCTCAGCTGTGTGGAGGAGTACAAGTTGGCCCCGGATGGTAAATCCTGCCTCATGCTGTCAGATATCTGCGAAGGGCCCAAGTGCCTCAAGCCAGATGTGAAATTCAATGACACCCTCTTTGGAGAGATGCTGCATGGCTACAACAACCGAACTCTGCACGTCAACCAAGGACAGGTCTTCCAGATGACGTTCAGGTATGGTATCTCTTTCCTCCCACCACGAGGCTTTGATATTTCATTTTATTTGAAAGCTGGATGAAATCTCTTCTTAATCAGTCTGACTGGAACGGCTAAAACCAGTCCCGTTGTTATGCTGGAGGCCTGGTGTTTCCATAGAACTCGTAGCATCATTCCCTTTCTTTCTGTTGTAGTTAAAAGCAGATGTTTGGGTCTAAAAAGGGATGATATAAGATGGATGACACCTGGCTTGATCACAGTGCAGATGAAAGGGATCTAGAAGTCTTAGTAGACCACAAGCTGAACATGAGCCAGCAGTGTGATGTAGCAGCTAAAAAAGCCAATGTGATTCTGGGCTGCATCAATAGGTGTATACTGTCTAGGTAAGAGCAGTGATAATTGTCAAGGTAATGGGAGGTGTGCAGCTCAGAGCATATGCAGAGTGCTGATAAGGAAGTGGTGCTCAACTGCAACCATTCTATTCTGCATTGGTCAAACGACATCTGGAATACTGTGTCCAGTTCTGGGCAATACAATTCAGAAAGGATATGACAAGCTGGAACGTGTCCAGAGGAGGGTGACTAAAATGGTAGAAGGCCTGGAAAGCATGCCGTATGAGGAGAGGCTTAGGGAGCTGCGTATGTTTAGCCTGGAGAAGAGAAGGTTAAGAGGTGGCCTGATAGCCATGTTTAAATATTTGAGGGGATGTCCTATGGAAGATGGAGCAAGCTTGTTTTCTGCTGCTCCAGATACTAGGGCACAGAGCAGTGGCTTCCAATTTAAGGAAAGGAGATTTCACCTAAGCATTAGGCAGAATTTCTTGGTGGTAAGAGCTGTTTGACAGTGGAATACGTTGTCTGGGAGTGTGGTGGAGTCTCCTTCTTTGAAGGTTTTTAAAGAGTGGTTGGATGGCCGTCTGTTGGGACTGCTTTGATGGTGTAATCCTGCATGGGAGGGGGCGGACTGGATGGCCCTTGGTGTCTCTTCTAGCTCTAGGATTCTGTTATGTTTGAAAAACATGCAGTGGGATGATCTCTGTTCCCTTTAAACAGGCAACGTGTACTAGATTGGAAGCAGACAAATTTATTTTTAGGAAACAGCTTGACCTTCTCAGTTTGTCATCCAGAGAGTTGTGGGGTGGCTCAAAAGGAGGCAAGACCTCCATTTCTTGGACTAACCACCAGACCGAGAAGACTTGATCCTCCTTTCTCCATTTCTCCAAAAACGTTCTTATCTTAACCACTGCAGTTTGTTCAGTTTTTGCTCGTGTGTTTTACTGGCAAGTCAGGAGTCAGAGGCAGCGACAACCTGCCCTACCAGTGGCAGTTGGCGCCACTGGAGTCCCTCTGAGTCCTGTGCTGATTCAGCAAGCCCATTCTCCACTGTCCTTTCCACTCGAGGAAGGTTGATGGTGCTGCAAATCTTCTGGCTATTCGTGTCACAAAACCGCGTCGGCTTGTTATTGTCAGGCAGCCTGGGGTGATCACTCGATTCCTGAATCCCTTGGAGAATAATTAGGGAGAAATTCCAGGACAATGTCCACATTAATCTACATTATCAAAGGAAAGAAAGGAAAAAAAAAGATACCCAGAAACAGACCCACCAAAACCAGCCAGTTGCTGCTGGAAACTAAGTAATAATAAACTAGTGTCGTGGAAAGGAATGGGGACACGATAGTCCATTGTGATGGACGGAGATATGCAGACTCAACCTGCCCTTAATAGGTCAATGCCCAACCCAAATAGCTGTTAGTAACAAAGCATCTCATTGTTATATCCCTGTGGCAAAATTATTTTAAAAAGTGGCCTTCAGATTTGCAATTTAAAAAAGGGAGAAGGAGAAAAGAGCAAGAAAGAGAGGCAAACATTGGAAAGGCTCAAGTGAAGAATTGTATTCTCAAGTCACATTTCATACAGTTCCAAAGGAGGGAAAGATGCCAGTGTTGTGAGGGAGCAAGTTCCAAAGAAAAAGGGGCAGGGGGAGAAAGAATGCAGGAAAATGAGGATGGAGCCATTGGGGAAGTCATTATTTTGTGGCTCTGGTCTTGCAAAGCTTCCATATGTAACCACAAGGTTTTGCAACTGGAAACGTCGGCTGAGATCCCTAAACATCTAATGCGTTTCTTCATTTACCCACTTGCGTCACTTCCATGAAAGAGCGCAGAATGTCTCACGACAACTCTGCAAGGGTGGGTTGGCCAAGTGAGCTGCCCAAGACGTATCCCGTGGACTTACGTGAGAGAAGATTTCAGAGCAAAGCAAATAAGAATTCAACATTCGGTATAAGAAAGAGGAACACACTTCTTCCTCAACTACTCCGTAGGACAAGGGTGGGGAACATGGCCTTCCAGATGTTATTGGACTGAATGCATCTCCCATCAGCAGTACCCGTCGTGAGGAAGGATGATGGGAGCAGCAGTCAATAAGCACTCAAGAGCCCCAGTTTCCCCATTCACAGTTTGATCTCTCCCCTCTCCACACACATTTTGCTTCCACAGAGAGAAATAAACTTGACCCCCCCCCCGGACTGCTGGATTAATAAGCCACACGCATTTGTCTCTGTATCCAAAAGTGCTTTGGTTCCTAGTTGTTGAAACTGAACTCCCTGCTTCCACCGCATCCATGACATCTGGAGTCTCTGTTTCTGCTGTTTGGCGACTGGCGGGGAGCAGCAAAGGGCTGTTGGAGACTCACCATGACATCACCCTGTAACAAGAGGGAAAGAGGGGAGGTTTAATAGAGGATGAATTATTGACTGAACGATGTAATTTCCCCAATTTTCAAAGACACTCGAGAACCTCTCTGAGCATCAAGGGTGCCAGCTGTTCGAGAAGCCCTTAATTTGGTGCACGTGAAACACGGCAGGATTTTGACAATACAAAAACAGGGACGCCTTGTTGGAATGGGGACTGCATCTTTTTTACAGGGATTTATAGCTTCTTTGGACCGCTTGGCTAGATGAATGAGTCAGCCAGCCTCCTGTTCTTCTGCAGCTCCAGGGTCCATTGTAAATAGGCTGGTCTCTGTCGAGTGCAAAAAATACACTGGATGCTATGGATATTTTGTCAGGCATGGTTAGATGCAATACCTTGTATGGAGTCAGACATTGGCACCTCTTCATCAGTAGTGTGTACACCAGGGGTGCAGAGAACATTACTCTGTTTTTGCCACTATACTCTCCCAGGACCCCCCCCCCAAAAAAAATTTCGATGGAGGGGATGTAGAGAGAGAGGAATGAAATAGAGAGGGAAAATTACCATTCCTGGAAGTCTGTGAGAATAGTAGCTCTTTTGCAAGTCAAGTTATGCGGGTTTGGTCTAGTAAAAAATTGTGTGTGTCCATATGTATGTGTGTGTGTTTAATTGGAAGTGAAGTATCAGTCATTTCTAGGTTTTAAAAAGAGTGCCCCCCCCCCCCAAAAAAAAATGCCAAAGGGAATGTAACCTGTGCTGGGAATGATATGTCAAAACTGACTCCTGCACTTGCTGAAATTGCCTGCCCGGGTCTACAGTGATTGGTGGCACATTCTCAAGCAGTAGTGGCTGGTGATTCCCATTCCGGTGGAGCAATAAATCCGCTCCAGGCTGCAAAGGAGCTTCCAAGGTCCTGAACCCTATTTCTAAATAGGTTCAGCACTTTGGACAGCTCTATTAATGTTGGTGGTGTCCTGGAAGAGATTCACCGGCCGATTGCTGTGGCAGCTGGCAGCTGCCTCTGTTTGAGAGGAGGTCTGTTTCAAAGTCCCTTTCGGAGATGTCGGCAACCTTTTCTTGTACCCACAATGGCCTCTATCACAGAGCTATCTTTGTACAGGTGGTAGTAGTGCTGCAGAAAGTACAGGGATCAGAGGTGTGAACAAACAACCCTCAAAGATTTTTTGATTCCAACTACTGTCTATCTCAGAGAGCATGGCCAGTTGGAAAGGGTAAAGGAAGTTATAGGGCATGCCATGGGAAGAGAACCAGGTTGCCTATACTTGTTTTGTATTTTCTGTGTAAGCCTATCCCTGCAGTCTATATGACTGCCAGTAAATACTAGCAATGGGCTATGATGTTGGTAGTCACACAGACTGAAGGCTGGAGACCATGGAAAGGGGCTTTGTTCTTCCTAGAGGCCAAACAGCAGAGTTTAGCAGGCAAATTCAGGAACTGCAACATTCTCTGCCTTCCCCATGGCCTGGTCAGGGATTTTTCCAGTTCCTTGGAGCCTTAGGAGACTCTTCCATGAGAGGCCTTCCCACATATCCATCAGAGCTGGGTGTAGCATAAAAAAATGGGCTCTGGGGGAGGAGGACAAAAAGAAACGCTTCCAGTTTTCATATCATTTCCTTGCCTACTTGACAGAAGGCTCCCCCTCCGTTGAACTTGAAAATTTTGGCACAGGGAAAATGGAAATTTTTGCAAACATTTGGTTCCGCTCTCTCCCCCCCACCCCATCTTTAGAAGGTAAATCCGGCTTTTCAGATCCAAAGTGGCAGGCTTTTGTTTCAGCGAAGTTGTGTTAGCGTTGTCGAGCTTCATGTCGGGTCATTGAACCGACGAGGGAGAAATTGTCATAATATTGATGAGAAGTTTTGGCAAGTTAATTTCAAGGCTGTCACTTGGCATCTCTTTTGCTGTTGCTTCTTAATAAAAAACTCGGCAATGATTATGGGTCACGGCTGATAGCTAGAAAGCAATCCCCGAAACGGGGGACATGCAAGCAAATGTTTTCTGTTTCCTCCTCGCTCATTCTTGGCCATAACCCTTTTATTCATCCACCACTATACTGTGATCCATGTCCCAAACAGAGCCTGCATTTAAGAATTAGGCAAACTCAACAGATACTGTTGTTTGTGTGCCTTCAACTTATGGTGAGCCTAAGGAGTTTTCTTGGCAAGATTTGTACAGAGTAGGCTTGGCTTTGCCTTCCTCTGAGGCTGAAAGAGTGTGACTTGTCCAAGGTCACCCAGTGGCTCTTCATGTGGTCGGACAAGGGAGATTTCTGGGTTTTTCCTGGATTTGTGATGGGGAAGGACTGTAGTCCGGTGGCATGGCACATGGTTTGAATGCAAAGGTCCGAGATTCAGTGCCTAATGTCTCCGGTGAAACATATCAAGGAGGAGGTGATGGGAGAACAGCTACCAGTCAATATAGAGAGAACTAGGCTAGAAGAACCTAATGTCTGACCCAGTAGAGAATTGTTTTTGTGTTCCTTCGAGTTGTTTCTGACTCATGGCAACCCTAAGGCGAACCTATCACAGGGTTTTCTGGAGGCTGAGAGTGTGTGACATGCCCGAGGTCACCTAGTGGGTCTCCATGGCCAAATGGAGAATTTAACTCACGTCTCCAGAGTCACAGTTTAATGTTCAAACCACTAAATCATGCTGGTTTGTTGAACAGATGTCCTGGCCTATATTTCCCATCTTCACCTATTGCCTTTTCTTCTTTGGAGGTTTTTAAAAAGAGGCTGGATGGCCATTTGCTGAAGGTGCTTTGAGTCTTTGTTCCTGCATGGCAGAATGGGGTTGGACTCGATGGCCATTGCGATCTTTTCCAACTCTATGTTTCTATGAGTCTATGAATTCTGTAACTCTCCCCTTTCCCAGGAGGAGTAGAAATTATTATATTACCAGTTGCTGGGCAAATTCTACTATGGATTTCAGTTTTAGCCAGGGGCAGGAGGATTTTGAGTTTCTTGTTTTCCATTACATATACTTTTGTCATGGGGCTAGGCTTCAACGTTTTGGCAACTGAAGGAAAAGATCATGTTTCTGTGTGTTTTAATCTCCCCTGCCCTTTAATGAAATCTTGAGTAGCTGCCACCCAGCTAAGGAAATCTTGGCCAGTGAATCATACAAGTTCTAATTGATTAAATCTGCATAAATGAATGTATGAATACAATCATCATTTTGAATAGGGGAAAGAAAAGAAAAGAAGCTATCTTTTGAGGATACCTGCATGCATGCCTTGCGGAAGATGCTGTCTTAGACGAGGTGTCCCTTGTTATCTGAAAAAGAGGGCGGAAGACTGGAGAAATGATGAGACAATTGGGAAGCTGTTTCACAAGGTCTCCTGATCTGTAGGAGGAATCCAAGACCTGACCCGTAGTATTGGGAACAGTGTCCCCTCAATTGTGTGCACGTGTGTGGATTTGTGTCAGTAAGATATGAGATCCAGGGTCCAGTTTAGAAGAACTGAAGACTTGTAGTGATACCATCTTGGTGTCACTATCTCTGAAGGCTTAGGTCTCTGAGGCCTTCTGGTTCTGGGGCCATGATACATTCTGGAGAAGTATCATTTGGTCGTGTGGACATGCTTTTGGCTTTCATCTTTCTGCTTGCTCCTGCACTTGTACATGACCTGGACTAGTAGCCATCTGTGTGAGGTTGTTTTCTTCATCTGCGTGCTTATAAAACACTAAGCTCTGGGTTGTAGACCACGGAGTTTGATTTAAGAAGTGGATGGTCCTAAAGTGAGGGAAAGGCCTTCACAGCACCTTGGTCCCTATCTCTCCCACCTCCATGCTTGTTATATCTCCCGTATATCGACCAGCCCTGGCAGATCTCACCCTGCAATTCATATCTGGGGAATGGAAATCAAGTCTCTTAGATCTTTGAGCACATTTTGAATAGCTCTCGGGGAATATTAAATGTACAGCGTGTAACAACATTAAATTAATTTTATTGATTTTCAAAAGAGGGGTCTTTCGATACACCTGAATGTATAAAGAATAATTGCTCTGATTATTATTCCTGCCCTGGAGAGGGCTGCGTTCCTCGGCACCTTGAATAGCTTGTTTACCTCTTACCCTTCAGCTTGGCATAATAGATAGATCTGCTTTCCCGGGGCTGGCTTCTATTTCATTCTCCCTTTTTTTTTTATTATTGGCTTTTGTGCAATTCTATTACCTGTTCAGAGCTCTAAAGCCTCCAGACATATTGGTTGGGAGGTAATGACGGTTTTTTGAACCCGGGCTAATGGCTCTGAAACACATGCCACGCCAGGAAGAAAAGACTGGGCTGAGCGGCGTGCCGGCTGGAGTGAGAGACGGAGCCCTTTTGTCGTTTGCGCGGTGAAGCAGTGGCAATTGCCCGGTCTGCTTGCTATGCAAGCTCACGCAGGGAAATACAAAGCCGCGTGCAGAAAAACAAAGGCCTCCTGCCATCCGAGAATGCGGCGTTAGTTCCTCGCAATCCATTTGGAACGCGCTGGGTCCCCTGCCAGCCCCAACGTCTATTTTAGATAATTTGGCCTTTGCATCTTCTCTGCATGCAGATGAGCTCCCCAAGGTCACCAAGCTCTGATGCATCGCACGAGTGGGTGAACGCCGAAGCTGGTTCCGTCCGGCGTATGCGTGCCCTCGGTATCCCTCAGATTGTGGAGAGCCACACATCAGCTCCTTTCTTTTTATTATTATTTTAACTCTGTTTAAAGTCACACTCCACACCTTTCTTGCAATGAGTTTTGAAGGGATTCTCTGCTCCTTCCCCCACCATCCTCATAACAATCCTGCGAGGTAGATCTGGTTGAGAGAGAGTGACTGGCCGAAAGATATCCAGTGAATTCCATGTCTCAGCAGGAACGGGAAAAAAGATGTTCCAAGTACCTGCATACGACACCGCATCTCCCATGGGGTTGGGATATCCGTTCCTGACGTTGTAAATAGAGGGCAATGAAAAAATGATAGAGCAAATAATAATGTTAATCAACATCTTTTTCCCTCCCCTTAAAAAAAATCTGCAGTTAGGCCACTTCCACACTATACTGTTATAGTGCTGTTATTCCACTTTCAGCCTCCTATGGAATCCTGGGATTTGTAGTTTAGGGAGGGGCCTTTAGAATTCTGAGCCACAGAGCTCTTGGGCCTCAGTAAACGACAAACCTTCAAAAAACCCACAGGAGGTTGAAAGTGGAATAATAGAACCATAATAGTTTAGTGCGGAAAGACCCCAAGAAAAATTGGATAAATTTAATATTTTCTTATTATTGATAACAAACATACAGTTGAGTATCCCTTATCTGAGATGCTTAGAACCAGAAGTGTTTCAAATTTTGGATGTGTGTTTTTTTTTTTTAGGGGGGTGGATTTTGAAGTATTTACATATACATCATGAGATATCTTGGAACTGGAACCCAATTCTAAATATGACATTCATTTATGCTTTGCATAGACCTCATACACATAGCCTGGAGGTGATTTTATAGAGCATTTTAAATCATTTTGTGCATGAAACCAAGTTGGTGTCCATAAAGCCAGCGGAAGACAAAGAGGTCACTGTCAGTCTCAGCCATTCGTTTTGGATTTTGGAGCATTTTGGAGTTTGGGAGGCTCAACATGTATTTCTCTTTGGCTGTTTGCATGTTTTCTGTTCAGGTGATTTGTGGTCGGTTGGAGGGAAGTGGATGGAGTCAAATGAACAGATGGCATAGCTGCTTGGAATAAGGCAGGTGTATGCCTTTAATAAATTAAATACGTTGGCTATGTGTCACTGCTGTTGGAAATGCCCAGCAAAAAAGCACAAGGGGCCTGGCAATTGTTTGGCCAGTCTGTGGGGAAGTTTCTGCTAATAAGGGAAGAGGAAGTGAAGGAATGGGAAGGCCGTCCAGAAAAATCAGATGCCTGGCTTCTCAGGCTCACTTAAATTTACAAAAAAGCGCCACCATCTATGCTTCCTCAAGGATATTTGCTGTTTTCGAACTAAAGGGATACAGGAAGAGGGGGAAAAAAGCAGCTCTTCTAAATTTGAACTGATTTATTAATGGGCTTCTGAATTAATTTCGTTTTTCTTTGAAAAGAAAAAAGTGTTCTCCAGAAGTTCAACTTGATTTTGGATAATCAAAAATCAAAGTGAAAATGACATTTAAACAAATAATAATTAATTAAACACCCCAGCAGTTATTTTTCCAGATCTCTCACCTAGGGTTATCTGTTTCACGGTGTTGCTCTCAAATAAGTGTTGTTGATTTATTAATTATTATGGCATTTTTATCGTTTGTGTTTGACATTTGCAAGCGGTCATGCAGCTCTCTGTGCCGATGGTTGTCAGTAAGAAAGTGGATAGATGGATGGAGAGAAAGAAGGAAGGAAGGAACAATCTCCCCGCTCTAAAGATCCAACATAAATACGTCTAAAAGTATCCGCATGTGTGTAGGCTCAGATTCTTGTTATTATACAGCATACTGGATTCAATGCTGTGTACTGTATTTGGATTTTGTGGCTCATTCATTGCTGTGAACCCTCATGGTTTCTGGATAATAGTCACAATTGTGGATTTGTTGGGCCATTTTTTTTTTCCTGTCGAAAAGGGTGCTGCAATTGTGACCTCAATTCCAAGCCCATCTAAGCAGTGCTGCCCTTTCCGTAATGGGAGCAATGCTGTGAATAGCACATGGGGTCTTGCCACATTCAAATAATACCTGTTTCTGGACATTTTAGTAAGAACACTATCAGAAACAGGAGTTAAAAGTCCCTTCCACTTAATAGGCAACACTGGAAGGAGCACTCTGTGTAGATATGGGAGGAAGTAGGCATGTTTAGCCTCACGAAAAGAAGGTGACCTGATAGCCATGTTTAAATATTTGAAGGGATGTCATGTTGAAGATGGAGCAAGCTTGTTTTCTGCTGCTCCAGAGACTAGGACATGGAGCAATAGATTCAAACTACAGGAAAAAAGATTTCGCATAAACATCAGGAAGAACTTCCTGATTATAAGAGACATTTGACAATGGAATATGCTGCCTGTGATCATGGTGAAGTCCCCTTTTGTGGAAGTTTTTAATAAGAGGCTGGATGGTCATTTGCCGGGGGTCCTTTGAGTGTGTGTTCTTGCATGGCAGAGGGTTGGACTCGATGGCCATTGTGGTCTCTTCCAACTCTATGATTCTAAGTCAACACAGATGATGATGGGCAAGGGGTAGAAGAACCAGAAGCAATTCTTAACTGGATGCCAGTAAGGCTGAGCAGCTAGTAGAAGTCGTCGTCGTAGTTGTTGTTATTGTGTGCCTTCAAGACATTTCCAACTTATGGCAAACCTAAAGTGAACCTGTCACGTCTTTTCTGGGGCTGAATGTGTGTGATGTGCCCAAGATCACCCAGTGGGTTTCCACGGCCCAGCGGGGAATCGAACTCAGGTCTCCAGGGTCATAATCCAATGTTCAAACAACCACACCATGCTGGCTCTGGCCAATAATTGGTGGATCTGTTGTTGCAGAACAGTCTCTTACAATAGTTGGTTTCCTGTACAGGGGGCAGAGGGGACAGAGTATTATGAAACTAGATAATTAGTTTCAAACATTCATGGCAGCTTCAGTGAGGAGAAGTAAAAAGAAGGCAGGGAGAGGAAGAGAATGTAGCCACAGAGGTTCCCTCATGCATTACTTCCTTCACGGGGTTGTTGGTTACCTTTTCAGCTACTGTATGGGTCTTCCTTGCCTTTGGGAATTGAATTAGTTTCACCACATTGTCTTGTTCTCCCCACCTGAGATAGACAGACAGACAGACAATTTCTGCCCAACCAGTTAAAAGCTGAAGGCATGATCTTGTAGCATACCAAATTGTATTGAAAAATTTGCTTTATTATCCAGAATTGGATAATACCTTATGTCTGGTAGACTTCCTAGAAAGAGAAGGTCCTCGGCTCCAGGTCACAGGCCTTCTTCCTTTCCCCGAAAAACCTGCCGCCTCCAAAAAAGAGTTTGTTCCCAGCCGTTCACCAGCTCCTCAGCTCTTTCCTCTTTCCATCCACCTTTCCACCACAGTACAGAGTGTGTCTCTTCAGCAGATGTTTGTAATCTGTTCGGCGGGTGAAAATAGTCATTATCTTGTTAGCTTGCTGTGGTAAAGGAAGTTCAGATTTGCATTTCTAGAGATAATCACTGAGCGCACACACACGAAAAGGGAAAGGCCTTCTCATGCGACAACCCTAATTGGGCTGAACGCTGATCCGGCAACAGAGCAACACCCTCACCAAGTCTTCCTACACTCAGTTTAGAGCAGATGGAGGGAGAGCTGGTTAAAAAAGTTAGGTGTCTTATGGAGAGAGGGAAGTAGGTGTTGATAGTGTTGGCTGAGGATAAGGGTGGTGATAGTGGGTAGCAGGAACTGGGATGAGCCCAAGGGTGGTGTAAGGTACTTTCTCAGAAATATTAAGCATAGAGAGAGGTCATGTCCTGTGCCAGCAACCAGCCAAGGTTCACGGCTCTCCAATTTGTCTTTTGTCAGCAACCACAAGCAAAGTTTATAAGAGTTTGTTAGCCGGTTACCAGTCATTGTTTTCACAGTCTGAGTCTGTAGTAAATTCAGAGCGACGGTCCAGTAACGAAATCAGTATGAGACGAGGGTCAAGTTTTCTAGGAACACAAGCAAGGGATCTGAATGTGAGGCGTGCGGCCTCCACTGATAGGATCGGTTGTCCACAAAGGCTTCTCTTCATCCTTTTACCTGTTGATATAGGTGATATATACCCAGTGAAGGCTGGGCTGCTGTGCCACACTGAGCCCCAAAATAAGAGCTTGGAGTTCAGGCAATCAAAGGTCCTGGACCAGCGTGATGATGAGCCTTCGTTCATGTGTCCATTCCACTTGCAGTTGGGTTGGAACGTGGCTTTAAGTTGGAAATGTTGAAAGAGCAAGTTGTGAGGTGACAGGGCATCAAAAGACCAGGGGCTCTTGTATAAGAAGAACACCACTGGATCAGACCAAAGCTCAGTTTCACCCAGTTCTCTGTTTGCCACGGTAACCAGACTACCATCTTTTGCATGTGTGAAACACCCAAGCAGGACATGAAGACAGCAGCCCTAAACTCTCTCTTATACACAGACATTCCCTGCCTGGCAACTGATATTCAGGTTCTGATCCTGGAGTAGCATATTGCCTTCATGACCACTGATCTCCTCAGCATCCGTGAATTTGCCTGGTTCCCTCTTTAAAGCCTTCTGAAGCAAGGTCCGTCACGACCTCTTGCAATTGTGAATCCTGTGGTTAAGCCTTGCACGGGGAACAATGACTTCATTTTGCCTGTCGAAGGGACTTAAAGAAGAACATAAAGGAGTGTTTCCTCTTCCAGAAGTGACTGTCATAAGCTAGGTTTTCATGTCCTGCTGTAAGACAGCTGTAATGTAAGTCATGAGCTGTAAGACAGCAATACAGGGCTCGGTTCTACCTTTGCTCCAGTCTAACAAGGCTCCTTGTATGTTCTTAAACAATTCCCTCTTTAGTTTGCAGAACCAAAAGGGGCAGGAAATTGGATTATATTTGTGTGAAGTACTTTCATCTCACCTCTGAATGCAGGCTGTCAGTCTTGAAGGCTCAGCCATCAAGGGGAAATAGGCAAAAAACCTCTGCTATTGTGAAAATGCTTCATACCTCCCAAATCAGATGAGAACAGCGTCTGAAAAGGGTGTGAGACTTCCATCGCACAGGGCGAAGCTATGTGCAGGCACTCGTGAACATGGCGGTAATTTTTTCTTTTAAAAAGGCCTGACCTCTTTTTTTTTAAGAGTTCTGGTGAAACTGATGTTCCTATATCAGTTTTCACTGAGGTCATACAATGCCTTAACAGGTGTGGCAGTAAGGTTTTGGGCAGTTCTTCATGAAAGATGGAGTGGGATGGAGAGGCAGATGAAGGAGCACCTTGACATAAATATTTTTCATGTTTTAGGAGTTTAGAGCCACCATGGTGTAATGGTTTGGGCTTTGGACTACAACCTTGGAGACCAAGGTTTGATTCCCCATTCAGTCATGGAAGTCCACAGTTCACATTCTCCACCCTAGAAAACCCCATAGTAGGTTGACCTTAGGGTTGCTGCAAATCAGGAATGATTTGAAGACACACAACAGCAGCAGACAGGAGTGTGACTCAAATAAACACAGAAGGAAAGGGATCATCTATTCCAGATGACTTCTGACACTACTTCTGTTGCTCTTCTCATGTGGAGAGTATTTTTCTGAAATGGAGACCTTTCTCTATGCTTAGGGGCTCTTCCCACCATCCACAGTACCAGAAAAATTGTCATTCTTTTTTTTTTATAATAATCTTATTATCATTCCAACATATAAAACAACATTTCTCATTGTACATTTTACTGAATTATTACAGCTGTCTTCCACACCTCTCTGGATTCCATTAACTGTTCTTTCATTGACATATTAACATTATGCATCACTATAAATTGTTATTATATACAGATAGAGAAAAATTGGTATTCTGAATTGTCTGGAGAACCTTCACGTGATAGGTCTCCTCATCAGAAAGTTGCTCTCTACATGACATAAGTCGTGGAATCTGCAACCAGTTATTTTATTTCTCCCAGCGTAGGACCCAAGGCTGGTGTGCTATCACTCATGTGCTCCTCCTTCATATTTGTAACATCTTCATAGGGATCTAGGAAGGAGTGAATCCAGTCACTGACTCTGCAGTGGAGGAGAAAGGTATTTGAAAGTTCCAGTTCCTCCTTTCTTTTGGCCAGGATATGTATCTCCTAGAGACCCAATGTAGTGTCGTAGTTTGAATGTTGGACCAACCCTGGAGACCAAGGTTTGATTTCTCTCTTGGCCATGGAAACACCACTAGGTGACCTTGGACATGTCAGATACTCTCAGCCACAAAAAAAATTGTGAGGGGCTCACCTTAGGATTGCCATAAGTCAGAAACAACTTGAAGGCATGCAAAACCAACAACCTATCTCCTATGAAACCATTAGTCTCACTTTCACTTCAAATAAGATGCTTGAAAATTGGCCCCCGATGTTGCCTTATTCAACCCACCCTGCTTTCTGTCTACAAAACTGGTACGACCTTTTGCCATCGCCAAATCCTTCTACAGCAGCCTCCAGCTCCAGCTCCAGCTCCTAGCCTGGACCATCTGATCTTTATTGCTGGGGAAAACTCTCCCTGCATTTATTTCTCTTTTTCTTCCTTGGACAGTCAGGGGATGATGCAGTTTCTGGCAAGAGATAGAAAGAGCTGACCTAGGAGGTCCTTTCTGTCTCTAACTTTTTATGATTCTAATTTTAACCTGGGATTATTGCACAGTTACTCCCCATTATTAAGCAATGTGGCAGAAATTGGTTTTACAATTATAATAATAACAGAGATTTATTAAGCACCTCACCTCTCATTCCCAAGGGGAGCCTGGAGAGCTTTCTTTGTCTTTATCTCCCAGCCCTCCTCCCATTTTTTCTTTCCAGAAGGAGGCTTGTTGTTGGCTGTGACTGAAATGCAGCCATAACTGGGATAGAATATAGAAGAGCTTGAAAACGTTACTGGGGGGATCAGGGATTGCTGGTCCTAGAATCTTCCAATCTTGTGGCCACCAGCCATATTGGCTGGGGTTTCCTGGGTAGCTGTAACTGCAACTGGTAACCATGTTCACCCTCAGATTCTGGGAGGTATAGTCCAAAAAAAGAAAAAAAGAATTTTTCCAAACTGGCTGATGTCCCCTCCTTAATCTTGTTTGTTAAAACAGGGAATCAAAGAGAGAAAGCACATTCATTCCATATTAAAACCCCCACAGAGGAGGAGAGGGTCTTCTAGCTTTGGTCCC
The DNA here is from genome assembly GCA_030412105.1 of Cyclura pinguis. Taxonomy (NCBI): domain Eukaryota; kingdom Metazoa; phylum Chordata; class Lepidosauria; order Squamata; family Iguanidae; genus Cyclura; species Cyclura pinguis. Next base: position 4,676,559 of record CM059613.1, read on the forward strand.
CCTTCTCCTCAGGCCAAGTCAAGAGGCATCAATGCATGCACCAGCTTTCCTTAAACATTTGCCCCCGTGTCAAGGTGCCTTTTAAAGATTCCCTCCACCAACTGAGGAGTTGGATTGGAAACATGGTGGGAAATGGAAAACAGGCTCCCCACACATTTTTTGTAGAAGTGGAAATGGTGGGGAAATGGCTCTTCTACTTCAGTTAATTTGTCTTCCCGTTCCCTATCCGCCCTTACAAACCACGTGTTGACCTTCCATCTTCCATTGCAACACCAGCCTATCACATGTACTGATTTAATTCCTGGACGCCTGGCATTGTTCGGCATCTTTGGGGTCATTACAACCCATCAGTGATGAAATTAAGTGAACTTAGCAACATATATTTTCCTGTCCCAATCCAAGAAAAAAAAACAAAACACAAACAGACTCTGTTGCTTCCCACACTCCATATCTCATTTATTCCTTCTCGACAGTATGTGTCCTCTTGATGTGGCCGGCATGAATTAACAAACTCTTTGAATTTTCAAGGCTAACACCATTGTGAATAGAGCCCACCCTTAGGTATGTTTAACCACCTAATTCTGAATAAGACTTCTGTTCAAATGCAAACATTTGCTTAATTTGAGCATGAGTTGGCCAAGCGAAGGTTTATTCACTCTAACTATGCTCTGTGAAGCCATTTGTGTCCTGATATTTTTGAGTGTCTTTCATGCTACACGGTAATAACACTTCCATACCACTTTAACTGTCATGGCTTCCCTATGGTATCCTGGAGTTTGTAGCCTCATAGGTATTTATGATTCTTAAGCACAGAGTTCTAGTGCCTCACTGAACTGCACATCCCAGGATTATTTGGCAGGCAGCCATGACAATTAAAGTCACAGTGTCACAGTGCCACAATTGTGTAATGTGAAGAGACTTTGACCGGCACGGGTGGCTCTCCAGGTGTTGTTGGCCTGCAGTTCCCATCATTCCTCGTGGCTGCCTGTGATATTTGAGGTGGATGCCAGTCGCAGGCCAGCAACACTTGGAAGGCAAAACAGTCTCCACGTGCTTCATCTTTCCTCCTCTCCCCACTACAGAGACCAGAGGGTTCTTCCCCTTTAAATGCAGTCAGTGCCATGCTTTCTCCTTCCAAACCAGAAGTTGGGCTGTTTTGCTCCCTCTCCTTCCCTTTTCAGCTTCCAGATTATCCCCAGAGCAGCTTAATGGCATGCCACAACCCAGCAAGGGTTGATAGGTGGGAGGAACTGCGGAATTGATGTGACAGGTGGTAACAGAGAGGAGTGGAGTGTGCTCAGAGTACATGCGGCTCTTGCTCTTCCCTCACCTCCCACCCATTGTAGAGATGACAGCTAATGCCAGATGTTTGGTTCCTGGAAGGACCAACAAGTGAACATCTGGAGGGTTAGAAGGCATTGCCGGTTGTCATTAAGAAGCCCCTGAGCTTCATGCAGTTGATGAGAAGGTGCTCATCCCTTGTGGGAAATATGCAGATGAGATAGAAGTTATGACAAAAAATGGATGCCCCTGCAGTAGAAGCAACGGAGTTTTCACTGCCTGTTCCTTGAAATCTAAATTCTTTATGCTGAGGAGTCTGTATTCCTCTTCATTCTTTTTCTCCTCCTCCTCCTGCCACCATACACAAGCACATCTAAATCTGCACCTCTCTTCCCATCATGTATGCCATTGGTCATGCATAGCTGCTAACATTTGACAGGTGAGAAGAGGGCCACATTTATATCAAATGCTTCTTTTGAAACAAGGGTTGCTGCTTCATTCCCCCTACCCCTGGCATTATTACACATAATGCTGAAATCTCTGTCTTCTGTTTTCATTTTGTCTGCATTTATATACCCTGCATTCATCTAGTTTGCAATAATCTGTCCCTTATTAATTTGGAAGTTTCTTCTCCTGACTTAAGAGCTTTCCTAAAAGGAAATCAGACTGGGATGGGACATTGAAGAGAATCTAATCGAGATCTCCTTCTCGATGACGGATGCAGCTGCAGCAGTGATGGAGAAGCTTTGGTCCTCCAGATGTTTTGACTACAACTCCCGTATACCATTTGGCGATGTGGGAGAGCTGATATGGAATGCCAACATTTCCCCATACTGGATTCACAACCCCTTAGACAAATGGCTCCCCAGCCTCTCTTAAGTATCTCCAGCATAGGAGAACTCACAATGCCCCAAGCCTGTTGAATAGCACGGATCCTTAAGGTGTTTCTCATAAGGTTCACCAAAATCTGCTCCCTTGCGTTGTCCACCCAGTTCCCTCTGGATTAACAATTCTGGTTGCATGCTTCCTATTGCTATCAACATAAAGGTTCTCCTCTCTTCTCTAATGTGAAACCCAGAACTCCTCACACAAGTTGCTTGTGTGAAACATGTTTGAGTTCTCGAGTCTTTCCCACCAAAGCACATGGCCAAAAATGAAGACAGGCGAAGGGTAGGCGTTTGGACAGTATACAACCTCTGCCCTTGCCAGATTGATCTGAATTCATTACTTGGCTGACGTTGAGGTTGTAGCGATATGTGGCCAACAGTAATGTGTTGTGAGCCCCCGTGTACATCCCTTCAAGGAAGGAGGGAAAATCATGCCACGGTATCTCCTGAATTCCGATATTTACAAGGAACTCGGCTTGTCATTAGCTTGTCAGCTTGTCTTGTTTTAGATTAAATATCTACAGCACTGTTCCTTTTAGTTGTCAATCAGTTGAAGAATGAGAAATTTAGAGTTGTGAAGTTATAGTGGTTGCATGAAAAGGAAGGGGGTGGATTAAAGCTAACACAATGAACTGTAATGGTCCATAGAAGCTTAACCTCTAGCCCCTCTCAACTTTATTTTTTTGGCCATTAGCAGTTGAATTTGGCAAGAAGGCATTAGCCTTCTTGATCATTTTAAATCACGTTTTCCTTAAACTTGCTGAACTCACTACCAATTTTATGGGGCTAGGTAAATAATTCTCCCTTAAAAGGAATGTGTTGGCTATGTCTTCATTAAAGGATGAAACTAAAATGTACAGATTTGGCAGGACTAGATGTCCTTACACAGATCTGCTCCACTGTGCATGGTGGAAAATGAGAATCCACCATCCCTCACTGCATGCCGACTCTGCTTGTGGTGCCTTCAGTCATGGGCACAACATTCTTAAAAGGGTGCATGTACAAGCCTAATGTTCATATATCCAGGCTATATTTTCATTGCAGTATTCATCTATGGAACATCAGCAATGTACCTCTGTGTATTTGTTACACATTTATCCCTCATGCCCAACAGCCTTGTTAGGTAGAGGACTGGTCAAAGTTCACCAGGGAGTTTCATCAATAGGCCAAACTTTGAACTCATGTCTCCTCATTTCCTCCATCTTATCTAAACCAGGGGTGAGAATTGTATGGCTTTCTGGATGTTACAGAGAACCAGCGTGGTGCAGTGGTTTGAGCCTTTGGCTGTGACCCTGGAAACCAGAGTCTGATTCTTGCTCAGCTATGGAAACCCACTGGGGGACCTTAGGCATGTCACACACACTCAGCCCCCAGACAACCCTGTTATTGTTTTGCCTTAGGGTCTCCGTAAGTCGGAAACAACAGCAACAACTAGATGTTGCAGGACTGCAGATCCCAACATCCCTCACCATTGACTAAGCAAGTTAAGGCTGCTGGGAGTGGCACTCCAACAATCTCTGGAGGGCCACACGATTCCTACCCCATCTCTAACCGTTGGGACAGGAGGCATAGCATAGTGGCAATGCCCCTACTTTGCATGGAGGGGAAAAAATGCCTGTTCAGTTTCTGGCATCTCCAGGTATGGCTGGCATAGACCTCTTTCTGTAACCCTGGAGAGCTTCTGCCAGTCAAAGTAAGACAGGTCTAAACTAAAAGCAGCCATTTTCTGACTTAACACAAGGCAACAAGATTCCTGGATGTTGGTCCTAAAGAATAAAATGTGCAGTCAGCATGATTTATGACTGGATCAACTTATAAGTGCCCTCATTTAAGATTGCATAGAACACTTGTAGCCCAATGTAATGAAAAAGTATGTTTTCCATTAGAATGGAGGATATTATCATACAGTTGGTTTTGCTCGCTTTTCACATGTAGTTAATGCTGATAGCATTGCAACTTTTGGGGATACATAGAATTCCTCTTCATCCAGGAGAAGAAAATATAATCTTCAGTTCAGAGCAGAGGAAATTGCTACAAAAGGCAAACCCGTTGAACCCAAGAATCCTTTGTCTACTCACAGGAACAATTGATCCTCGATTAACTAATTCTTCCAACAGGATAATTGTATCAACTAAAACCACATGACTTCAATACCAAATTCCTTTCTTTGAGCCACAGAGCAGGTCCAGGGAATTTAGTGTAATAGGGTTAGCAATGAGGGCAAATTAAATCTATTCAGTGCTAGATTAAAAGGGCACCTGGAGCCTTAAGTTTATAGCTTTCTGTGCATGTCCATTTGGAAGTGCGTGTTGTATTCAGCCGAGCCAGAGTGATGTGATAGTGTGGGGAACTGGCTGTTGTGAAGCTCTTCAGGTGACCACCTCTTAGCAGCTCCTTGTGTTGGCGTAAGGGACCTTTGGCCCTCTCTGAAGTTGCCCTCTGGCTGCTAATTACAGTCGGAACATCTTCCAGAGCAGTAAAGGATGGATGGAGGGAGGGATGGAGGGATGGAGGGAGGGATGGAGGGATGGAGGGATGGAGGGATGGGATGGATGGAGAGCGTTTATATCAGACCTTTCAACCAAAGTCTCCTAGAGTGGCTTACAAATTGTTAATTTGAGGGTTCTCTGCCCTCAGACTTGTTGCTGTTGTTAACTGCCTTCAAGTTGGCCTTGCCTTATGGCGACCCTGTGGATGAGAAGCCTTCAGGTCACCCTATCATCAAATGCCTTGCTCAGGTCTTGCAGATTCAGGGACCTGTCTTCCTAGAGTCTATCAATCTGCAATACTGTCTTCCTCTTTTCCTACTGCCTTCTGCCTTACCAACCCTTGTTGCCTTTTCTAGTGAGTCCGGTCTTCTCATGATATGGCCAAAGTACAACAGCCTCAGTTAGTCATCCTGGCTTCTAGGGAGAGTTCAGGCTTGATTTGCTCTTGGACCTATTCCTTTGTCTTTTTAGCAGTCCAGGGTATCTGTAGAACTCTTCTCCAGCACCACATTTTGTATGAGTTGATTTTCTTCCTATCAACTTTCTTCACTGTCCAGCTTTCAAAACCACATGTAGAAACTGGAAATACAATGCCATGGACAATCCCGGTTTTGGTATTCAGTGGTATATCTCGACACTTCAGGATCTCGAGGCTTACAATCTGAATAAGACAGGACAGACCAAGAAAAATGGACAGCAGGAGGGAAAGGGATTAAGTCTAGCAGATGCTGCCTACTCTTCTTTCCCTTAGAAGCTGGAGCAGTGGCAGTTAGAATACATCAGCTCCTGGGGCCAAGGCACAATGGAGCTGTGCTTGCCTGTCCTTCTCTCCCTCAGAGACCACCGCAATGGCAGTTGGAATGCTTTGACATCTAGAAGACCAGATGAAGACTGGCAAGTCCTCTCTTAGGCCAGAAGGGTTGTTCTCAACTTTATGTTTGAACTGGGACCCTACCTGAGCAATGGCAGACTTCCTGATTCTGCTGTGTTCTTCAGCTCTGACTCTTCCTGAATTTGAACCTCTGGCACACTTCTGTCTCCCCTCAGACAGCTTCCTGCTGCTCCAAGGACCACTCATCCTCTCTCAGCCTAACCTACTCCACTGGGTTGTTGTACATCCAAGTTGTCCATACACACTACTCCCCTGGGGGCACTTTCCACAAGAGGAATCCATTGTTTTACTTGAGGCGTATATAAAACAGACTGCCAAAAGTCTTCCATTCCCTTCCCGCTCACCACTCAAAGACTGCCTGATTCTGACGCAACTAGGAAAGGTTGAGTTCTTTAAACATCACGGTAATGTTCTGCTGGCACATCATTCCTGCTTCCTCTTGCGAGAGGATTAACTGCCTGACAGGTGTGAACTTTTAAAGCACATTGTATTTGAGTTAGGGTTCTGCCGTGGAAAGGTTGTGCGATATTGTATTTGCTTAAACTACATGACTCCACAGAAACCCATCCGTGTTCAGTGTGTGTGTGTGTCTTTGTGTGCACCAGGAGGAGGCTCTGAAAGACAAACCGTTCCCCTAGATTTCTTTGAGCTTTGCTCGCAATCTGCATGGATCTAAGGCTTTGCCTAAGCAGCCGCAGATGCCTCTCAGGAAAGAAAACAGCCTCTGGTTTCCCCCAAGAAGTTGAAAGCAAAAAAAACTTAGCACTTGACAATCTCCCGCCACCGTGATTTTGCAATTAAAGCATAAATCTAGGGTTTTATGCCTGAACATCACATAATACATAGGAACAAGGTGTTGCCGTGGGAACCATAAATTTCCCCAAATCTGTTTTCGTTCCATGCTGAGTCTTTCGACATTCCCAGTAGACACTCCAAGGGATGCAAGATCTTTTGCCTATCAAGAGTTTAAAGCATGTGGGAGACAGTTTAGTAGAATAAGCAAGAGAGGAGGGGTGGCCGGGGAGAAGAGAAGAACATCACATTGGCCACTTGGGTGCCTTGTTAGAAAGTCTGTCTTTTTGTTGTTGTGGCACTGAGGCACAGCAGAGGTGTGTACCTTTTGTTTAGGTGCCTTTATTTAAATATGCATTGAGGACACTATGAATGTGTAGTCTGATAACCGTGGAGTCTAGACAACTTATTTATCCCATGCCTGTTGCACCCCTCAGTCCAGGATGGGCAGAAAGTAGGTATGGAGCCACTTTGAGCTCTCTAAGCAATTTGCAGTGGATTTTCAATGACCTCTACTCTTTTAACAGTAACAACATGGTGCACCCATGTATCCACATGCACACACACACCTCTTGCCTTACTGCTGCGATGAATCAGATTGGAAATTACCAGGTGTAAATTCTTGTCTGGAAGCGCTGTGAGCTGCACTTGTTCTCAGCACCAGAAGGCAAGGCAACCCACAGTCTTTCCAAGTAGTAACCCAAGGGTTTTTATTGGACTCAACATTCAAAGGAATGATTTAATTCCCTTCAGCACCGAAGGCAGCATGTCTTTGTGTATCAGTTTCTTGGGAGCATGAGATGGAGGACTCTGTTGAACTCGTGTCCTGCTTGGGGGCTTCCCAAAAGCATCTGCTTGGCCACTCTGGAAACAGAATGCTGAATTAGATAGGCCTTTGATCTGATCCAGTAGGCCTCTTCTGATGTTCTTATGCATGCCCTTCCCAACATGCTTCCTGTTGTTCTCCCTTTTTTCAAGATAGATCACAGACTTTGCATGCAAAAGGTCCTGGGTCCAATCTCTGGCATCACACTTAGAAGAGTCAGGGTGCAGAGAGGTCACATCTGCTTGTGGCATGGGAGAGCTTCTTCCAGTCAGAGAGGACAATACTATGTGTGATGTAGAAGTAGTTTTATTGGCGTAAGCTATAAATTCCAAACCTCCAAGAGTATACTTCTTATGGAGTGGAAGTCTGGGTGAAAATCCAATTGCTGGTCCCAACTAAAGGAGGCCCAGCAAATCAGTTGTTGGATAGAAAACCATGACTCCCACTAATTTTGTTGGTTTTTATGGGCCTACCCTAGTTAGGACTGGTAATTGGATGCAGACTGATGGAAACAGTTTGCTTGATTTCTAGGAAATATGTGAGAAGTCGGAGCGTATCCCATGTTGTTGGCCCCTTTAGACAAAAATATGAAGACTGGATATGTTAAGAAACAACCTCCTTCAGGAGAGTTAGCAGAGCAAAGTGCCTGAATCTTCTATACCTCCGTGACTGCCACTAGCTTCGAGAAGAAAAAAAAAGAGCAGCAGCATCAAATTACAGACTAAAGAGCTTTACTAATTGCTTTTTGGATGTACATGCACTTGACATGTGATTACCTGCATCCTAACTAACTAATGAAAAGATTAGGTAAAAGAAAGAGCACTCCTGTGAGCTTAGCCCTTTAACTCACCATCTTGAAGCTGAGGGAACAAAAATAAAGGAGAGAGGGAGTAGAAAAGCTAGGAGTTTTTCTATGACCATAGACTCTAGAAGTTTTGGAGGTTACATGATCTAGTTGCTTAGACACACAGAAAATTTATGACCATACATTGCAATGAGGAAGTGAGAAACTTGAGCTGAAGAAATTCGGATGAGTATAGACATGCAGGGGGCCCTACGCTATTTAAAATCCCCAGTGTCTCTCACCGCAATGGAAGGTGGGTGAGAGAGAATGCCTGCTTTTCCAACCCCCCCAAAAATTGGTTCAGTGTCTGCAAATGTGGCCAACCGTAAGCCAGTTTGGACTTCCATGAAAGCATCCAAAGAGCAATTAAGAGGTCCTCTTAATCCCAGCTTTCTTCACCCTATCTTTCCACAGTGCACAGCTTCATCATTACCAGTGGCATGTACTGAGGGTGGAAAATGGAAAGCAACAATTGAAGCATCTTTCCAGACGGCCGGCACTAATATTTTCTGGTGACTCTTCCACACTGTAGCAGAGGCACCTTGCAAAAAAACACCTCCCTGGCCGAGACTGTGTTGCCTTGTTCTCTCCGTCTTTTTTATTTTCCAGTCCCTGCCTGTGTGTGCGTGCCACTCCTTCCCATGCTTTGTGTGCACATGTGTGTTCCCAAATCAAGCGCTTTGAAGGAAGAAGGGCCCAGGTTACGCCTTTGTGAGTATCCCCCGGCACCAAAGCAAGCGCCGTGTTCCCAAGCCTGTCGCCGGCGTGATTAGTATTCTGCTGCTCAGATGAAAAAGGCTGCCAAGACAGAGCCCAAGGCACTCTGCCAGAGATGATTGACTGAATCATTTTCAGCACCTCGCAGTTACAGACCCGATAAGTTTATATTACAGTGCTGATAACCCAACACCCACCCACTGAGTGGTTAATTTATTTTTTTTAAAGCCGGTACCAGAGACTTGTAATTCTGCCTGAGAGGCTCTCTTTCTAACCTGGGCGAGGCTTTGGCTTCATCCCAGCTGTGCTGAGCTTGCTTGTGGCGACTCTTGGGCGAAGAAAGACACTTTAGACACGCTCGTAGCGTTTTCCTCTTATTTCCTTTATAAACTCTGGGAACGAACTCTTTTTTTCATTTGAAGCAGCCACCTATTCCAGTGATCTATCATCAGCTGAAGCTTGCAGCGGGGATATGACGCATGTGCCCCCTGTCGCGTCATTTCCAAATTATGGTGACCCTATCATTGGACTTCCTTGGCAAGGTTTGTTCAGAGAGAGTTTGCCATTGTCTTCCTCTGAGGCCGAAAAACTGTGACTTCTCAAAGGTCACCCAGTAGGTTTCCATGACCAGATAGGGATTCACACCCTGGTTTCTGTTGTGTCCCCATTCCCAGAACGCAGACAAGACCCTTCCCAACAGCCGCAACACAGAGATCTGAGAGGGACAATACTTCTGGCAGCCAGTGTAGGTGGAAAAGGGGGAGCCCAGGAGTCTTGGAGCGTTTATATAGTAAGGACTCATGAGGCAAAGAGCTGGGAAAGGCTTTCAACCTATATAAAGAGGTACTAGAATGGGAGGAAACTGTTGCAATCAATTGTTTCTATTGGAAGCAACCAAGCTTACATCTGGATTCCTTGCTTGTACTCCTAGAAACCTTGACCTTCACCTTGTGTAGGGACTTTGCCTCTGGATTTTCTGTGAATGTGGGTTACGAAACGATGACCAGTAATTTGCTCACAGACTAAAATAAACCTTGCTTGCAACTGCTGATAAGAAGTTCTGATTAGATATCTCTAAGCCTTGGCTAGCTGCTGGTTCAGAACGGTCTCCCAGATTCCTAATCTATTAACTCAAGCCACTACACCATGCTTGCTCTCAGTTTGGGCCTGCAATTCCCATTATCCATCTCTGCTGGCTAGGACTGATGGGAGTTGTATCCCGACAACTCTGGAAAGTATGTGTTCCTTAGCTCTGGCTTTGAACATTGTGCCTCAGAAGACAGAGGCAATTTTTTGCATAGAAGGAAGCCAAGAAAAATCCAGCTTGACTGGGTTTTAATATTTCTTCCATTGTTTCACTGTAAGAAGATGCAGTATCTTGAGACAGCGCAACTTTAAAGAGGGCCGCAGCTGGTGTTAACACAGTTCTCCCTATGGACACGGCCTCAGTTCCATGTGGAAAATAGAAACAGCATTTCCAAGGGAGGGAGCTAGAAGTAATGGCAGCTTAAGTTAATGCTGATCTCCTGGGTATAAGGAGAAGGTAATGACCACATCAGTCCAGGCACAGCTTGGTGGAACTCTTAAGACCTTTATCAACCTCCTTTGAGCATTTTCCAGATTTTCCAGGGACTGCTGCTGATTTTGTCCAATTTCAGTGATTTTCAGAGGGGAAGGTTTAGAGTGAAAGACTGGTAGCCAAGTTTTTCTGCAACCCCTGTGTTGTATTCTTTGTATACCAAATCCATTTGGAGAATATCAGTGGGGAATGTCAATTTCAAAAATCCATCTTAGTCTCTAGGAAACCTGTGGTCAAGATTCTACCAGCATCCTGTTTTCAGACTCATTATGTAAAACCTACATATATTTTCACCTGTGGTGTTGCATTTTGTAAACACTTCCTTCAAAGTTTGTTTTATTTATAGCCAAGGCCATGCATTGGGTCTCCTTGAACTCACCACTTAGTATGCAATGAGCATTTCTGTTGGCACTTAGTGGCAGGAAGGGAGGAAGGAGAGGGAACGCCAAAGATGAACCAGAAGGGCAAGACGTGGTAGAAGGGGAGAAGAGAAACCAGTCCTGGGATCATTTCCCCGTCTTGTTTGCCCAGAATGGAAATTGCATCCGTGTGTAAATTTCAGATGAATTGCCTTTAGAGTTATGAAACCTTGTGTGTTTTTGCAGGGGAGGAAGAGGACTTGTTGAAAACTCCTGTATCTCTCATCCCAACTTCTTCATCTTCCTCCCCATTCCTGAATCCCATTCCTACTGCATAGGAACAGAGACTTTCTCAGACTTAATGGCTGGTAAATTCTAAATAAGCAATGCCACTCAACCCACCCCATATTCAGTATGCATAACATTGTGGGTTTGGAAACTGAATAAAAATAGTTGCAATTTTTTTTTAAAAAAACCATACACCTAAGTTCTGCAGTCCTCTCTCCCAGTATCTTTTGATAAAATGAGCCCAGATTTACAAGTTCATGAGTTTAGCATTGCCGGCTGTTTGTCAGAGAGGTCAAAGCAAAATCCTCTGAGTTAACATTGCATTGCCAGTCAAACAAGCAGAAACCTGTATATGTTTGCACAGCTATGGCACTTAGGGAAGAGGAGTGAACGAAAATTTCTCTTCTATGTGGTCACAGCACATTGGACAGCCAAGAAGCTGAAACTTGGCTGTGTGTTGCCGGCTGGCAGAAATCCCAACTTCCCAACCCTCCCACGAGGTCAAACAATCTGCCTTTTAAGTCTCCATCATTTCAGGCTGAAAGGCCCATAAATGTCAGTTGCTTTCATTGCAGCTTTTGTTCTGTGGGTGTATCTATTTTTCTTTTGCAACGAGTGAAGACATTGCCTCCGTGCCTCTAATTAAAGTAACTAGCTGACCCCCTCGTCTTTAAAGCCAGTGCTCTGAAACCAGTTGAGCGGCAGCATGGGGCTTTGTTTTTATTTTTTTCCCTAAGCGCCGCAGTGCAATTTCCTCATTGTCACTTTTAGGAACGTCACCCTCATCGGACAAAGGGGCGGATGGTAATATGATTAACATTGGTTGCAGTGGGAGCTGGGAGAAAAAGGTAATTAAATCTCATGCTTCATGGCTTCTGCTAATCGCTGTCATGGGTCGTGCTCGTCTCCTCCTCTCCTTGCCCAAATTAATACGTTGGTGTTGGTGCATTATGGGGTGGCGAGGGGTGAGGGGGGAATTGCAGCCTCAAGCAGCAAACATTTAAGACAAAGAGAGCTGCCTTAGGCCATGTAGGACTGGTTCATCCAGCCCTGGTATTGTTAACTCCCACTGACAGCGGCTTTCCAAGGTTTCCAACAGAGAGATGTTCCTCATCACCCTTCCACTTCCTCGGTGAGGAATGTGTAGATCTCCAGGTGTTGTTGGACTGCAGCTCCCACTGTCCTCCTCCATTGGCTGTGCTGGTTAGAGCTGATGGGAGTTGTGGATTATGGGGAAGGCCATAGAATCGCAGACCTGGAATGGACCCCAAGGGCCAGCTAATACAACTCACTGCCATGCAAGAATACACAATGAACAAAGTCCAAGAGATGGCCATCCAGCTTCTGTTTGAAAGCCTCCAGATATGTATTTGTGTTAAGCTAGTAAGAAGAAAAGTGAGGCTAATACGTAATTCAGTGGACGAATGCTTATAACTTAGAACTATCAGTATGTATGTATGTATGTATGTATTTTAAACCCACAAAATCAGTAAAAACCAGTAAGGAGATCAAGTTACACATATTAGATTACTCTCTAATACAAATCCAATATATCTGTTCCCCAACCACCTTCCTTCTCTAAAGTTTGTGGGTGCTTAGCTCTATCCGTTTATGCTTCGGCTTGTGTTCTAATTCTCACAAATTTTTATATCTCTACATATAGTCCTTAGTAATGCCCTTATTTTTTCATAGAGTTTTCTACTCTCAATAGAAATTTCAATAGAATTACTAGTATTTTTTTATGGTTGTTATTATTCTTGGATGTTTGATAATTAGTTTGAACTAATATAGAATAAGTTGGTAAGTGGTTAAAATCTATTATAAGGGATTTTTATTAATTAATTTTGTAGGTATGTAATTAGGATGGTAAGAACAATTGGCAACAAGTACTAACTTTGATATAAATCTATGGATTACATAGTTGTAACTGTTTAATTAATAAGTGCTGTTAGCAAGAAGGGTGGGAACCAACTTTTTGTTATTTGCAGTCTTTTTTAGTTAGATGTAGTTTAGTCTGATATTTGTAGTTTTATTAGGTATTGTTTTTTTTCATTTGCAGTGTATTGTGGGGTTTTTTTTGTTTTCATATTGCGCTTTTTGTTTTTTCTCAACAAAATTTTATAAAAATGAAAACAGAACAAAAAAAAGCCTCCAGAGAAGGAGAGTTTGCCACCCTCCGTGTCCAACTGTTTCACTGTCATACATCTCTTACTGTCAAGAAATTCTTTCTAAAGTTGACATGGAATCTCTTTTCCTGAAGTTTGAAGCCATTGCTCCATGTCCTAGTCTCTGGAGCAGCAGAAGACAAGCTTGTTCCATCTTCTGCGTGACATCCCATCAGATATGTTAAGATGGCTTTCATATGGGAACTGGCATGGTACAAAAACATGAATTTTGGGCTAGGATTCTAGAAGACTGTGGTTTAAATCTTTACTCAGCCATGGAAGTTCATTGTACAATCCTGAGCTACTCCCATCCCCTCAGCCTTAGAGCAAAGCACTGGCAAACCAAATATGAATAAATCTTGCTAATAAAACCCTATGATAGGGTCACCATAAGTCAGAGCTGGCTTGAATGCCCATAACAATAAAAACAATCACATCAGTTTTGCCTTCTCCAAACGAAACACACCCAGCTCCTTAAGCTGTTCCTTGTAAGGCTTGGTTTCCAGACCTTTTACCATCTTGGCCATCCTTCCCGGGACACATTCCAGCTTGTCAATATCCTTCTTGAACCGTGTTGCCTAGTGCCACATTGTCCCTATATCAGTACTGCTGATGCCCTCTCATTAGATGTGCATGGATTTGTGTACACACTTCCTTAACTGTGGCCAAGAATTTATGTTACTTGTCTGTACTGGATGGAAGTCTATGGAGAGCCATCTAGCTTTTCATTTTGGACCGATTCCCAGGACACGAGAGTCCCTTGTTCTTTTCCTTTGCCTTGGTTGCACTCCAAAGAGAAGGTTTTAAAAAATCGCGCGCGCTCTCTTTCTCTCTCTCTGTATATATCTTATTCCCTGTGTGTGTGTGTGTGTGTGTGTGTGTGTGTGTGTGTATCTGGAGAAGCTTTGCTCCTACAATACTGAGATTCTCAGATGTGATGCACTAGGTAGCATTTGCTTTGGATGTGGAAGGTCAACATTCTGACTATCACTCAGCCTCGAAGCTGGATGGAATGACTCATTGTTTCTCGGTTTGACATACTACAGCAGTGGATAAATCCTTATGCACAAGATTTTTTTTAAAACAAGGCTGGAGGAAGACAATAATGCCTAATCAGTAGTTATTATCAAAGTGATTGTGCCCACACATTGGTGCGTTATAGCTTTCACGTCCATGAAATGCTATCAAATGCATGCATAAACAACCTATTGTGCGCAGCTGTGTCCCCAACACACGACACTTTTCATCTGGGTGCCCTTTCTCATTAATTTGTTTTCGTTCAAGATTTTTACGCATCCCCTCCCCAGCAAACATATCATCTTCCTTCCCAGGTGTCCTCCCTTGGCAAGGAGAGTTGGTTGACCACAAACGTCCAGCCGAAACTCTTCCTTTTCACACTTCTGGCGGCCGAACTGCCATTAACAGACTGTTGTCTGAAAGACCTGTTGTTCCAAAGCACGGACAGCCCTCTGCCGGTTGAGATTTGTCATTGTACCACCAGCCTTTTTCTTTTTCCTGCAATGTTATCTCTCCCCACCCACCAAGGAGGAAGTTACAAGAAGGAAACACTTACATGGGGTGTTTTGAACAGCAGCTTATTTTCTTGCAGCCTGTGGTGCTAATGCCATCTCTGTTCTGCAAAGAATTAAGGGGGAAAAAAACCCATAATTAACAATTCCCAAAGAGATTGTTGTGTTTCTGTAGGGAAGAAAAAGAAGGGAAGGGACTTTGCTGAGATCAATATTACGTATGTTCCTTTTCACACTTCAGAAGAAATCAGTGGCCCACTAGTTAGCAAAACTGTGTGTTAGCTTTCTGGTTGCCTGTCATCTAGTTGACTTTGACTTATGGAGACCCTAAGGACCCCCAGTCATTAACTGTCCTGTTTGAGTCTTGCAAACTCAGGTAGCTGTGGCCTCCACGATTGAGTCTGTCCACCTTCAGTGTGGTGGTCTTCTTTTCGAACTGCCTTCCGCTTTCTTGTGTATTACTTTCCCAATGAGTCATGTTATTTCATGATATGTCCAAAGTATGATAGCCTCACTTTAGTCATCTTGGCTTCTAAGGAGAATTCAGGCCGGATTTGCTCTTGGACCCATTCGTTTTCCTTTTAAGCTTAGAGATTCTAGAATGTTTATGATAAACTTTTTGAAGACTTGTGGCTAGTGTGGTTGTGGTCCTTCGCTGTATCCCATTTCGCTCGGACCCCACCTCTAAAACTTATACGGCTCTGCATTTATAATTGAGGTGTGACTATTGTAATCCATTGTCAGATCTGAGGAAGTAGATTGTGATACACACAAGCATAAAACTCTTAGACTTAAAGGAGCCTTGAGTCTTTTCCTGCCTCTTCCTATTCTACTTAATTGCTGCATTATTCTCTTTTCTGCATATCCAGTTCCTGCTGAGACCCTAGAAAGTGACATCACTTGCACAAATGTGTTTACGGAAGACTCCTCTTTAACGCCCTGTGTTTTAGGGATAACCCCACAGCTCAATGCAGAGTCCTTACTGCCTTAAAGTCCTTTGACTAACCAAGGCTAAGGCCATTTCCGCACTGCACTGTTCTAGTGCTATTATTCCACCTTCAACGTCCTGTGGAATTCTGGGGGACTTGTAGTTTCCTGAGGCCCAAGAGCTCTCTGGCTGAGAGTTCCAAATGCCCCTCCCTAAACTGCAAACCCCAGGACTCCATAGGAGGTTGAAAGTGGAATAATGGCACTATAACAGTGTAGTGTGGAAATGGCTCAATGCTGGGTTAGATTAACAAAATGTCTGGTTTCAATACTAAAGCAGCACAGCATGTCCAGATCTTCATTTGCATGTGTGAATGTACACATACTTAATCGTCTGTTTTGTCCACGTCTGCCCTTCCCTACCTCTTTTCATCCCTTCAAACTCTCACATTGTACATGAATTCCATTTAGGGATTATTTCTCCTGACAGATATCAGGCTCCAAGGTGGAGCCTCTCACCTGTCCGTCTGTTTGCCTGTCTCCCTGTTTCCCCTTCCCTCCTTTACATTCAGCTTTTGGGAAACTGGATTATGGCTGTCATCCACCCATCCAAAGCCTAATTTGGACCACATTTGGTGGAGGGATTTAAACTGCATCCCATATATGTCCGTGTGTGTGTGTCTAAACCTTCACAGTCCATGTTTCCCTCCAGAAACTGCATCCTGCATTGGTCCATCCCCCAGCCCCGCTTTGCAGATGGGGGTGTTTAGAGATTTGCTGTAGTGGTGCAAGATGGATGCCTTTTTCAGTGTGGGGAAGAGACTATATCCTTCCCCCAGCCAAACAGCCACACATTGATGCTTTCTCCCTCTCCCAACCTAAGTGCATGGAGAAATGGCTGTGCAGACTCCCTCCCCCCAGTCCACCTCCCACAACTGGTGCATCTTACATCTGCGTCCAGCATGTGCTTTGCAACGACATCCATCAGAGGTATAAATCTCTCTTGTCACAGCAGCTGTCTACCCAAGAGCTGCTGTTGCAGAGTCAGCGTTCCATGATGTCGGAGCTGTCATTTCCTGAAAAAAGCTATTTACTAGGATTTTCTGCTGCCACGGTGCACTATCACCATGCCAGTCCCTTCCTCGGAACATATATTGTATTTATTTATTACCGCGAACGTCTTGTATATCTGTGATTTCATCAGCCTGGGTAGTCCCTCTGTTGCTGCAGATTCCGTCCATTGCATGCATAGTTGGTATGGCCAGTTCCACACCGATGGGTCACATCTTTGGTGATGTGTCCCTCTGCACTCTGTGTGAGGCTGGTCTGCAAACAACAACCACACAGTCATCCTTCAGGGTTGTACTCGACACCTCACAAACCTTCTGGAGATTACATTTTTCTAGAGTAGCCTTCAAGAACCCAGGATTCACACAAAAAAGGAGGGAATGGAGTAGAATTTTATGGAGAATGTATTTATTTTTTTAAAAAAACATATGCCCCTACCACATCTCTTTGGTGCATTGCTTGGGGTGGCTTATATCAATTAAAAATAACAAACCAACAGCACTGCCAAGATTCAGCAGAGCCAAACATGCCAGATGCCAAATACCAATTCCTGCTAGTGCTTTACTCAGTCCTGACAAATGAAAAGTCTGATGATGTCTTATTTAAGGTGCAAGCCAGCTGAAGGAAATTAAAGGTGAAGGTATTTAAATCCCATTGGCCAATTATTCCACAACACTGGTGCAGTCACTGAAAAGGGTCTGCCGGCTGTCCCAACCAACCTTCTTGCCGGTGTAGGCGGAGAACATTAAAAACAGCTTCCTCATTTGATTGCAAGAAGCAGACAGGTTGTGGTTCCTTGAGCATCTCATATCCAAGCCATGTCAGTTAAGGACAAGTACGTGGATTTGTGCTCAGGAAGAAATGCTCAACCATTTTAATAAGGCTAGAGAACTTCCCAAACTGCGATACCCTCTTCCTATGATATTATCCTTCGGTGGTTCTGCAGCCAATGAATATAATGGGACCTGAGCACTCATGGATGTTGGTATCTGAAGAGCCTTACTCTCTGAAGGCACAGACCTCAAACATTTTTGTGTTGTTTTGTCTGTTTATATTTAAGTTGGCAGGAGGGCTGAATAGGATCAGACTTTGCTAGTAAGGGAAATGGGAGGGAGTGAACACTTTCTTTCTCCGTTTCCCTGAACAAAACTGCTCAAATTCAAAAGCTGTTATTGCCTTGTGGCAACTGTTGTCCTCAAAATTTTCTGCGGTCATGTACACCTTGACTCCAGTCATTGGTCCATCTAAGTTGGCACTAGCCTCTTTGGACTAGTCATTACTATGAGTCTTGGGTAGTTCTTTTCCCTGGTAATCCTTTTAGCAGGAAATGGCAGAGATGTGAACCCATTACCTCCTCTATGCAAATGGCCCCCTTCTGCTATAACCTCTCAGTATACTCTTGGTAGCCAAACTGCCTGATTAAATTGATGGGACATCGGTGGGTTTCTTTTTGCTGAAATACCACTCTAGCTTCTGTCGAGGGGAGAAAGCTATAATTTCATTGCTTGCTCTGTCTTGGATTCATGAGGAAGGCTCCATAATTCATCTCCCTCCCTTTTCTTATGATGATCTGTGCCGTATCGGGGTCTGGCTTACTTGGACGCCGGTCGATAGGACTTGATTTGATGCCGCATCTTTCATATTGGTTATTTCCACAAAGCCCCTGAAGCAATGAAACGGAAGGGAAAGCAAGCACGGAGGGAAAGACGGATCATTGGACACATTCTGTGGGAAAAAGGGAGGGGGGGCGGCAGAGGGCTTTGGGTAAAGTTGCCATCCCCACCGTCTCAATTGTCCTGTAGGCGTAAATGACTCATGTGAGAATCCAAGCAGACAGAAGTCATGCAGACGTAATCCAGATAGGCGATAAGTAATTGGATGCCTGTGGGATGTTTCAAACTACAACCCTCATCAGCCACAGCCAACAAGAACAATCCGTAGGAACAATGAACGCTGTAACCCAAAATGTCCAGAAGTGACCAGGTTGCCTTTGCCTGACCTAGACGCTGCGTGTCATTGAGATTAATTGGGGGCATACTACTGAACTTTTTAGTGTATAGTCATCCCTCCACGTTTGCAGGTTTTTACTTTCGTGGATTTATTGGTGAGTTTCTCCAATCCCTGCCTTCCCCTACTCCACATCAAACAATTATTTTCTGGGAGAACCTTCCCTCTCAGCAGCTCCGATCAGGCCATGCAGCCCTTTGAAAGCCTACTTCTGGTCCTCCTCCTCCTCCACCAGCCACTGGCTGGCCAGCTAAGGATGGCTCACAGCCCAATTTCTCATTTTTCTGATGCCCTCCACACCCAAGGAAGGAGATGAGTGTGAAAAAGAGGAAATATAGGGCCACCATCCCCACCTGCCCCCTTTTCTCTCTTTTTCCTGATCTTGTTTGGACCCTGAGTGTCCATCCTCCCCACCATGCCTTGGCCCCTTTTCCACACACACACACACACACATTTGTGATATTTGCGGTTTTTCCACTTTTGCAAGGGTCCTGTGCCCCAACCCTGGAGAATGTGGGAGTCCAATTGTAATGTGAATAGAAATTTTTTTTCCCTTTCAGCGTTTGAACTGTGGGAAAGGAGAGGTGATGCTTCATGGAACCCATTAATTAGGTACTACAATCATGTTGTACAGTACTGCATCCCATTCCCTAGCATGTGGATCATTTCTAGGTGAAGCTGAAATTGCTGGTTTCAACCTGTAAATTGCTTCCTCGCTTAGGACTGTGGGATCCCAAGAACCTCGTGTTCCTGTATAATCCCAACCCCGTTGGAAGTACCCTCACCTGCTGAGAAACTGTGGGTGGTCAATCCAGGGAGAGTGACAAACAGCAATTAAAAGGACAGAATCATAGTACCTTAAAATCCATTTTTTTGTACATGCCACAATGATAACAATGAAAAAGCAAACGTAACTAGAAGCTGATCAGTGTTGGTGATGCTACAACAACGACCTCAATCCAATTACTACTCCCAAGCGGAGCAGACCCATTGAACTGAACACTTACACAAGTCTTATTGATTCAATAATTCCAGTCTGTTTGGGATCAACATTTGCATTCAGCCCAATAACAGCCACCACCTCCAGACAGGGCATCCTACACAATCAGTAAATGTTTCTTTTTTAAAAAATGAGTCTTTGCGTACATTCTAGGCCCCCGCAGTGAATACCGCGGCTGTGTTACTGGACTAAAGGCATGTGTGACACATGCTTCACTGTGCCTCGAAGTCCCCTCTCATGTAGGTTTGTGTTATGTACAAATAGAACAGGAGGGCTGTAACAGAGAAGACAAAGGGAACATGGAAGCTCATGCAGGTTACAGTTTTGGGTGACAGACAGATGCAAACTTTGAGTAGAAACAAGGTCTTAAGAATCAAGATTGGCAGCACCCTGTGTTTTCTCATAGCCAGTCTAACAGGGCTTTTTTATTCTAAAATTCCTGGAAAGCTTTTTTTTTTTAAGAAAGAGAGAATGAAAGAAAGAGAGAGAGAAAGAGAGAAATAACAATGTAGTAGATCTCACGGGAACTAATTAGCAACTCTTATTCCTTGGAGGAGAATCCATGTTTGAAGCTGAATGGCAGCTTCCAGTCTCAAAGACATCCTCATGACTATCTGCCAGAGCAGCTCTGCAGGGTCTTCTGGGATGAGGTTGGCAACCGTTGTCGCTTCGGGCGATAGTTTCGCCAAACTTTCTGTGCTAGTTGCGAGGAGAAGGCACTCCTTTGAAAGCCTGGTGTGTCAGATTTGCTGCCCTCCAGTGCTCCTTGAGCAACTTGTGAGCCATTGCACCCCGCGGCAAAGAAAAGAGGGTGAACCAGATCAATACATTCCTTTGAGAGATAAGTATGGCACCTTGAGAATGCCACCTTTCTGGATAAATGGTCCACCTTTCACATACTGATGATGGTGGGAAAGGACGGGAGTGCCTTAAGAGATACATCATGCTGTAGGGATGTTCATTGCAAAGTCCTTGGTTCAGGAGAATCAAAGTGTTTCCTTATGGAATTCACATGTGGGGAAGGAAACCATGCAAGGTATCCTTACAAAGAGAGCAGGATTTCAACTAGCAACCCCATTTGGAAAACATCTTTGTTACTTTAGTGAAGGCAGAGGGGCCTTTTGAGCTGGCCTCTTTCCAACATAAGGAAATGGTCATTTAGCCACTTTTGAGAACTTCAGAAGGAAGAAGATATCGGACTTCCGGTCACATGGCGCACCTGAACAGCAGCATGGAGTGAAGCCCCGCAACTCCGTACTGCCTCCAGCTGGAATCCAACCACTCTTCTTTCCATCTATAAGCGGCTAGACACCCCCCCGGTAAAGGGGGTGCAGAAGTTGCTCGAAGGGGGTCCCGAAACTGGCATCAAGCTCTTTCTGTAAAGAAGGAGCAGGAGACGTCAGGAGGCCCGAAGAGCTACGACGCTGCAATCGCGGCACAAGCGCCGACAACGACTTTAAAAGAAGAAGGCACAGTAACTCTAACAGTAAGCAATCTGACCTAGTACTTCTTTTCTGTCGAAACTGCAACAACTTTTGGACTAGCAACAGTGAACAGGCGCGAGAATACGAAGTGACCCGGCCGACAGTGAGTATGCAATGGTGGAAAATTTTTTAGCACGATTATAGCAAAGATAGACTGTGTTAAGGAAAACTGTATCTGATCCCCCCAGCAGTTTGTTTTGTTTTGTTTTTGTTAAGAAAACATTGAAAAAGACATCTGAAGGAGCCTATTAAGTTGGAATATAACTGGAGATGGACAAGGGCTCCTTTGATGCTGGTTTTTTTTTAATTTTGTGGAGAGACTAGATCGGAAACCTGTGTTTAAATTTGTGTTTAAGTTTCTGCCTGCTGTTTTATCTGGACATTGGATATTGTGGAATTTGCGAACTTGGATCATAAATAGGCTGTTTGGAACCCTACATCTGTCTTCCTGGGAACATTGGGGTTTTGATGCCTGGTTGTACCGAAGTATATGGATTATAATTCTTTTTTGAAGTGAAGAGACTTTGAAATCTCCTTCTGGATTTTTGTGACTGTACAGACATTGGACCTTGGACAGCCCTGTTTTTGACTTTGGACTGTAATTTGAGTGCTTAAACTGTAAGTTCTGCTTTGTGACTTTGATTTTTTATACTTGATTTTGAGAACTGTTTGTGGATTTAAAAATATCTACAAGGGAGAAGTTTCGTGGCTTTGCTGGAAGGACACAAGACTCTGAGAGACTTTTACCCCCACGCAGCGGAGCAGCTTGGATTTCAGTTAACTGCAGGCCGATAAGCTTTTACAGTCAAGGTTGGGAAACAGATTCAAGAGAAAGAGAAATCACAGCTCTGGCTGGGAGGGAGAACTTCGGAACAAGAAGAAGGGGAACTAGAAGGAGACTTAATGAAAGATTAAGTTAATTTTTGAAATATAAAATTATTAAAACAGATAAAAATGGATTTGAAGATATACTCTTGGAACATTAAGGGGTTTAACTCCGAATATAAAAGAAGACAAATTTTCCATCATTTAGAGAAACAGAATTTGGATATAATATGTCTGCAAGAAGTCAGAATCAAAGCGCAAGATTTGAAATATGTCAGAAATCTGAAATTGGGCAGCTGTTTTGCAGCAGCGATTGATAAAAAGAAAAGGGGAGTTTTAATATATGTGAATTCAAAATATGGTGCACAGCAAATTTTTCAAGACAATAATGGTTGATATATAGGAGTTGAAGTTACTCTGAAACAGGACAAATTGCTAATAGTTGGAATATATGCACCAAATGGTGCTAAAGGTGAATTTTCCCCCAAAATACAGGAACAGATACTGAGATATCTTAATGAAACAGGAAATTTGAACATTATTCTTTTGGGGGATTTTAACGGAGTTATTAATCCTCAAGTGGATAGGTCAATTCAGAAATTGATCCCTCGAAATAATGGTAAACTTCCTAAGAGTTTCTTTAATTTGATGGACAATTTAAATTTATATGACACTTGGAGATACAAAAACGGGCAACTGGATGGATATACATTTTACTCCGATCGACATAAATCAATGTCAAGGATAGATATGATGTTGGTATCCAAACAACTATTGATGAAGATTACAGAAATGGATATTCTTCCCAATTTGTGCTCTGACCATAATCCGATACAAATAAAGATGAAGGTTAAGGAAAAAGAAAGAACATGGAGAATGAATGATGAGATCTGGAATAAGGAGAAGTATATAGAGAAAGCGAAAAGAGAGATAACAAACTACTTCAATGAAAATATGATGTCGGAGCTGTCGATGAAAATCATTTGGGACACAAGTAAAGCTGTTATGCGAGGAAATTTTATCAGATGGTCCGCAGAGATTAGAAAAGAAAAGAGAAAAACAGAGCAGTCAATTTTGGATAAGATGAAAGAGATTGAGAAACAAATGAGACAAAATCCGTCTGACAAACAGATTAGACTGCAGATGAAACTTCATCAAGCTGAATTAAATCAATTAAATGTCGATGAAATAGAGCAACAGATACGGAGAAAGAAATATAACTTTTTTGAGCAAGCAAATAAACCTTCAAAGTTCTTGGCTGCTTTGTTGCGTAAAAGAAAGGCCAGAAATATCATATCGGAGATTGCTATTGGAAAAGAAAAAATTACAAAACAAGAGGGCATAAAACAAGCTTTTTACAATTATTATTTGAAGTTGATGGGCAAGATCTCAAAGGTGATAAACCAACAAGAAATTGAAGGGTATCTGGAGAAAATGAATAAAATGAGTTTTAATGAAGACCAAAGATTGATACTGAACAAATCCATTTCTATGATGGAAGTGGTGGAGGCTATTAGGGATTTGAAGATCGACAAAGCTCCAGGACTGGATGGTTATACTGCAAAATACTACAAGATTTTGGAACATGAGATTTCAATACCTTTGCAAAATACAATAAATGAAATAATAAAGGAAGGAATACCAGATACCTGGAAAGAAGCTAATGTTGTATTGATTCCAAAAGAAGGAAGAGATTTGACTGACGGAAAGAATTATAAACCGATATTGCTTCTGAATGTAGATTACAAGATTTTTGCTTCAATCCTTGCAGCGAGACTAAAAAAAAGTGTTGTCTGATGTTATCAATGAAGACCAGAATGGTTTTTTACCAAGAAGATCACAGAGAAATAATATCAGAACGGTTTTAAATATAATTGAATATTATGAAAAGCATAATGAACGGAAAATGGCTATGATATTTCTAGATGCGGAGAAAACTTTTGATATGATTAATTGGACATTTATGAAAATGACGTTTAAACAGATGCAGGCTGGAGAAAAATTTGTCTCATGGATTGAAGCAATTTACAAACAACAGCAAGCTAGATTGGTCGTAAATGGTGAAGGAACACAATTGATAGAACTGAAAAGAGGGACTAGACAAGGATGTCCATTGTCTCCCCTGTTGTTTATTATGACAATGGAAATTCTTAACAATGCTATAAGAGAAGACAACGATATAAAAGGAGTTCAAATTAAGAAATATCAATACAAGTTAAAAGCTTTTGCTGATGATTTGGTTGTATTTTTGGATGATCCAGGAAGATGTATTGAAAAATTACTTAAAACAATTCAAGAATATGGAGAATTCACCGGATTTAAAGTTAACAAGTCTCCCCGCAAGAAGCTTTTTTTGGAAGATGGACTGAAACAGAGAAATGGCTGCGATATGACGATAAAATAGAGAGTTCTACTTCCAATAATCTTCAGATTAAAACAAGAGAAAAATTAGAACAAGATGGAATATTACTAAGTTGGTTCCCTTACAGACAGTTAACTGAAAGGTTTCAGATGGACTTAAAGACTTATGGAATTGAAATAAAAGACAAAACTTGAGTAATTAAATGGCTGTTTGAAAATCCGCCTCATTTATTAGCTTATATAAATCAAGAAATATTGCAGCAGGAGAGGCACGAAGAAACAGTAAAGGCAGTAATGATTTTATGGGCGCAAAATATCGGACATACAATTCAATTAGATTCTTGGGAACAGAGTTGGAAAAAGACGAATAAATTTATGGTAGCCCAGAATCTGAAAGAGAATTCTTACAAGATGTTTCATAGATGGTACATGACACCAGATAAACTAAAAAAGATTTACAATACAGATACTGGACTTCGTTTGAAATGTCAAAAAGAGGTTGGTACGATATATCATATGTGGTGGACATGTCCTAAGGTTAAGAAATACTGGACTGAAATACATAATAAAATCTGTGCAGCAATGAAATTACAGTTTGCTATGACACCGGAATTGTACTTGTGAAATATGACAGACCTGTTAGAAGGTACCAGTATAAAGAAATATTGGAGAATATTATTATATATGATAACAACTGCTCGTATTGAATATGCAAAGTTATGGAAAACACAGCAAATAGAGCAATGGTGGGGAACTCTTATTGAAAACAAAAACGCTGACATGGTTTCTCAAAGATTAAAAGGGAAATCAGATGATGAAATTCAAAAAGAATGGCAAATTGTGGGTAATTGCTGGGTATCGTTAGACGGAAATGTGTAATTCATGGTATTAGATATTAATAATTAATGATTATTGAGATGACTATTGTATGGATATCATGCAGCTGGAATGTGGAGATGGAAATGCAAGAACCAACATGTAACAATAGCAGTAAAATGTGGTACAATGATATAAGTATGTTAAGAGACATTGAAAATGAAATCTAGATCAGTTTGGAAGAATCAAGAAATAATTCATGTAAAATAACAGCAACATTTGATTGTTTTATATGTGTAATTTGAATAAAATGATTTATAAAAAAAACAAAAGAAGGAAGAAGATATCAAATAAATTGACCCAACAAGAGGCAGATTATACTAGACTCCAAAGAGTAGCTCTACCTTTTTGTTCCCTTACAAGTGTGCAACAGCCACACATTTTCACCAACCTCTTCTCTCTCTTACCTGTAGGAACTCTGCCTTTACTGACCTGGTCAATCCAAGTGCAGCATCGGCTCCATTTCTTCACCCAAGCCATTGTTTCTGAGCTCTCCTATTTCTTTTTCGCAGAGAGAACAACTTCATCAAGGACTTTCCCCAGTTGGCGGATGCATTGATGGTCATCCCTTTGCCAGTTGAAGAGCAGTGCCGTGGTGTGCTCTCTGAGCCTCTGCCCAACCTCCAGCTGCTCACAGGTAGGAACCTTGGCTCATCCGCTACTGTCTCGTTGACATCGTTGTGCCTTGCCCCAGAGTTCCAGGATGGAGCTCACCAAGATGAGCATCATAAAATTGGTGGATAGGACTCATACTTAACCACTTGCCGTAGGCCATGGAGATTGTCTCCCATGAGAATGTGTGAGGAGACAAATCCAATTGGCTACTCTGTTAGCTGAGGAGAAAGCAAATCCACTCCTTTTGCTCTGAAACCACCCATCCCAAGAACAGTTGGTAGAACATACCCTTCTTCCTTCCTCCAGTTCGCATAATAAGATGCTAGCACTTTGTGTGTCCATTCCAGATACACAGAAAGAGGCTAGTATTCTGCATGGGATTCATATACTTGTATACCAAATTGAAACAACAGAGCATGTGCTTCTCCAGTGCTCTTACTACAGGGACATCCGCCTCAGCCTTATTTCCCGTCTCTTGCATAAATACCAAAGACGCACTGGAGAATTCTACACTTATTTGTTACTTTCAGACACCAACCCCCATATGACATATAATGTTGCCAGATTCTGTGCAGCAGTGGTCAAAATTCGTCAGGCGCTGACCTCCGCAGTAGACTAGTTACAAGCTTGTCTTGTTATATGGGAGCTGTGCAACCTGAAGGAGAATTTCAGTGCTGTCTTTAACCTGTTTTTAACCTGTGTTTTTAACCTTTTTATCCTTTTCTGTACCCCTTTTTACCTGTGCTGGTCTATGACCGTAATAAAGATTCTATTCTATTCATATTTGTAAATGTTCTACACATGCACAACATTAAACTGAATAGTTTTCAAAGTCCATATTCACCTAGGGCAGGGGTGGGCAACATGCACGCTGCAGAACCCATGGTATATCCCAGCCTGATTTGTGCCCCCTTTGGGGCCAAAAGAATCTTCAAAATCCCCAAAATGATCTTGAAGAGGTGTGGAAGACAGTACCACCATGTTTGGAACCCCTCTAGTCTCCTCGAAGGTCAAAACGAAACTGAAAAAAAACGTTTTTAATTCTTAAATGCCCTATTATGCTCTCTAGATACTTAAGAAGGCCCCAAAACATGCTCCATGTCCTCTAGAGAGTGTTTGGGGGCAGAAAATTGACTGTTTTATGGGAGCAGGTCTGATAGGAATGTGGCCCTCCAGAGTGTCCTGGAGGGCTAATGTGGACCCCTAGTTTTCCAAGCTGTCCACCTCTGACCTACGGGTTGATGTTACAACATATGAGTATCTATTGTGCAGTGTTGGATTAACTGATGCAGGATGGCTAGAACATGCAAAGGTCATGAGTTGGGGAGCAACGGAGCCCAACAAGAGGCTCTGATGTGCATCAGAAGTGTCTGGGGCACATCAAAAGTGCTCAGTGTGGACCAGAAATTCCTGTTGTGCATTGGCACACTCTTGCTACTGCCCTCATGTGCATCTTCACAATCTACTAACAGGGTTTCGTTGTTTTTTTGCAACGTAGCTACAGATTCATAAGATGAATAGACTTTGATGTGGCATCTTAACCAACCTTTTTACATGAGCTTTTTTCCATAGCTAGCAAGTGAATACAGCATATTAGCTTCTTAGCAGGCTAGTATCCTTCCCCAGTCACATGTCATCTAGATGGCTGGAACTGCAAATCTCATAAACCTCAGCCTGGATTGCCAGAAATTCTGAGAACTGTCAAGAATAGTTTTGTGGTGGCATGCAATTTCCACATTCCCTTTAGAGCCCCTAAATACATGGCCAGGAAAGCAGTCACAATGTGAATTCCTTCTTGGTTTGTCTCTTCTCTGAATCCTGGCTCTTTATTCGCAGGCGATATCCGGTACGATGAGGCCATGGGCTACCCCATGGTGCAGCATTGGAGGGTCCGAAGCAACCTATACAGAGTGAAGCTCAGCGCTATCGCCCTCTCGGCAGGTGAGAGCGGCCACATTGTGATGAAGTTTACAGCTGGAAAGCAGTTGTGGTTTTCTGCAAAGACAGGCAGGTTTCTTCGAGCACACTGCTGAGGCTCGAAATGGCTGAAATACATGCTGCTTTGTCATATCTCAGCAGTAGAAATGTGTGTATCTCACACATTGGCCAGCTGGCTTCCCAAAAGGCATATAGAACTTATCCATTTCATGATGTGTATGACAAATCACTGTAGCCAAAGGAAAAGTAGCCTTTAGACAGCAGAAGGCAGAAGATCAGAAGACATTGTATTTATGCTATGTCAGGATATCTGCCCATGTAGCTCAGAACAGTCAGCCTTCCACAAGTGCAGGTTTGACTTCCACGGATTTGATTATTTGCAAATTTCTCCAATCGCTGCCCTCCATCTCAGGCACTTCTTTTCCGACGGAGCCTTCTCTCTCAGCAGCTCCTCATGACTATGATGCTGTAGACCAGGGTTTGATTCCCTGCTCAACCACAGAAACTCACTGGGTGACCTTGGGCACATCACACACTCTCAGCCCCCAGAAAACCACGTGATAGGTTCACCTTAGGCTCACTCTAATTTGGAAACAACTTGAAGGCACCCAACAACAGCAACCGCTTACAGAACTCAGCAGAAATTAACAGCAAAACCAAACATCACCTGGGAAATGTGGTTCATCGTTGCTGATGTCAGTCCCATAATATACGTGGTGTGCTGAATCGTGCCTATTGCACTTGCTTTTCACTGTAAACCAGATGATTCATTTCATACTAAAAATATAAGGAGAGTCAAGATGGGTGGGTCTATGGCTGAGGAACATTGGCCACTGTTCCTACTCCGTCTTCTTCATGCACTGCACCAGTGTATTGGCAGTATAACAAAAAGGAGATTGGATCCCTTCTGTTTCCCATTTCAGCCAGTTTGCAGTCCATTTCCAATGCTTTTGTTGGGATTTGAGGGATTGTGGGGAGGTAGACTGCAACCTTGGTGGCTGTTTTGGGTAATTTTGGGATGAATAAAAACCCCGAAAGCTACCCCAAATTCTTTGATGCTGGTTACTGAGGATAGCAATCGAGCACTATTTCCCCAAATGTGGAACCAAAGCCATCTGTCATCCATTTCCCATTCTTTGAAATTTCTTCTGCTTATGTAAAAGCAGAGTCCCAGTGTTCTCTGGGGCTGGTGACAAATGAATCACCACTGAACTTGCTGTACGGTCCGGCAAAATGGCAATATAATTGGATTAAGAATGTGTTCCAGTTACATACACAAGTGCCTATTTGTTTTCTTCTGGGGTGAAAACGAGCAGAACAGTGATGCAGGCTAGTGACTATCAGCTTTGGTTCCCCTACTTGTTTTGTAATTCACCTGTCAGCATCCATGACCATCGGCTGTTACTAGCTGAGGTTTCTGGGAAGGGAAGTCCAAAAGACTGGGATGACAAAGGTTGAAAACTATTTACGATAGTGGAAGCAACATCTGTAAAGCCATTATGAAAGCAAGAGTCCCATCCGTCCAGCAAAAATGGACATTGGAGTCCTAAATTTGTTCAGCAACCACTTAAAGATTGGCTTATGGGGTGTGTGAATGTGCAGACGTGTGTGGCTCAGTCCTTCTGTTGCGTTCATTTCTGTGTTTTGTCCTTTTCCGTGACACTCTTCTGGCTTTTTCCCAGGATTTGCAAACGTCCTGAAGATCCTGAGCAAAGACAGCAGCCGGGAAGAGCTGCTCTACTTCGTCCAGCAGTACGGTTCCCACTACATAGCCGAGGCCCTGTACGGGTCTGAATTCAGTTGTACAATCCGCTTCCCCAGCAAAAAGGTTCAGCAGCAACTTTGGCTCCAGTATCAGAAAGGTAAGGAGTTGCAAGAGCAGAGATAACAGGAACCCTTTTTGTCTCCTCCTCCCCCACCCGCCCTTGTGCATCACTTTGACTGACACGCTTCTCTTTGAAAGCATGAGATGACCCCAAATGCAAGTTGTGCAACTGTCCTTCTGTTGAATGGCCCGGGGGTCCCTGTCCGGCACAGCTGCCTGGGGCCACCATTTTTTCTGTGCAATGCGCAGCGTACCCCTCCTCTCTTCTGTCCATCTGTGCGCCTCGCTTTTGCCTCCGGGGTCTGTGCTGCCATCTCATTTCTGAGCGGGACGGACGCGCGCACGCCCAGCGATCCTTTCATCCGCTTGCCAGCCCCTTCTAAACTGCCGTGGGTGATTTGGGCAGGATTCTATAAATGTGACATAATTGAGCTGTCTGGGAATGGTTCCGTTTTATCGCTTGTGACAATGACGGTCTTTAAGGAAGTATATTAATTCAGCAGCAGACTCATTGTGCAATGCCATAAATAACCAGACACATCATTAAGCAGGGCAATAAACTTTGGGGGCTTTGAAGTGCTACAATTAGGTTAGATTTCTAAAAGTTCAGCAATTTGTCCTAGCCACTCCACCCACCATCTCTAGGGGAAAAAAAGAAAAAGAAAAAGAAAGAAATGGAAGTGAGAGAGAGGGAAAACTATATTGACTTGTTCTTTTATTGTTTTCCGTATCCTTACACCCACACCACCAGTTTGCTCCTCGTTGCTCCCAATTGTTGCTGCTTGGGTAATCTTTAAATATGTGACAGGATGTCACGTATAAGATGGAGTAAGCTTGCTTTCTGCTCCTGCCAAGACTGGAACAAAAACCAGTGGATTCAAATTAGAGGGAAAACGATGCCACCTAAACATTAGGATGGACTTCTGTACTGTGAAATGTATTTGATCGTGAATAGGCCTCCCTCACTAGTGCGATTGGCTCTCTGTCTTTAAACAGAGGTAGGATGAGCATCTTTCAGGAGGGCTTTATGTGAGTCTCCCCGGAAGGCAGGGGTCGGACTGGATGGCCCTTGTGGTCTCTTCCAGCTCTAAGATTCTATGGGCCCTTCCGCACTACACCGTTATAGCGCTATTATTCCACTGTCAACCTCCTATAGAATCCTGGGGTTTGCAGTTTAGCAAGAGGCCTTGAGAATTCTCAGCCAGGGAGCTCTTTGACCTCAGTAAACTACCCACCCCAGAATCCCACAGGATGTTGAAAGTACAATAATAGCACTATAACAGTATAGTGCGGAAATGGCCTATGATTCTATGATTTGTTGTGCAAGTTCACCTACTTTGGTGTAATCAATTTGTTGGGGTGCAGGTGGGGGAAGACACCGGTATACCAGTATAGTACTAGATAGCAGTATAGTACTGGATACAAACATGATTCCAGTACTTGAACCACAGGCGAGAAGTCAATGGGGCTCTTAATGAAATCCACAAGTCCTCTCACCAAGCTTAGGGATCAGTAAAAATGTTATCTGCCTTTTTCTTTTATAAGTACATTTCAAATTTCCAACTTCTTTTTGAGGATGAAGTCAGATAGGTCTTTTTGGGCAGGGGTGGCAGTTGGAATGAAGGGAGGGCCTTGCAGAAGCTGCTGGGCCGAGGCATGATGGATTAGAAAGGTGAAAAGATGGGGGGATTGTCCTCCTCAAGTACTTCCACCGAAGAAGAGCCCACCATCTTGCAAGGCAGCCTCAGCCCAGCAGCTTCTGCAAGGCCCATCCAACAGCTCTCACCGTGTGCGGTTTTCTCCTAAAGTGTAGCCAAAGCCTGCTTCCATTTGCAGTTTTCTCCTAAAGCTTAGCCAAAAACTGGTTCCATGCAATCTCCACCCACTGGTTCTAGTCCTGCTCTCTGGAGCAAGGGGCAGCAAAGTGTCTGCTCCGTCTTGTACCTAATAGCCCAGCAGATATTTGCAGGCTGTGATTGTAGTTCCCCTTTCATCCTCGCCTCTGAGGCTGAGCTTTTTCAACTCTTCCCAGATTTAGTATTCTCGGTAGCAATCCAAAACACTGTAGCAAAAGGGACTGACAAGAAAAGCATGTCCCCTTTTTAAAAATTTGAACACAACAACCATCTTCATTATAATCATTAAAATGACTATAGATGTTTCTTGCGGTTTGGAGTGGGGAGTTACTGTAGCCAAAGGATGAAAGAAAAGGAGCTAGCCGTAAAATAGCATGAGGAGTGTTTACCCACATGGTGGAGTTTTGCAGAAAATGTATTCACAACTCACATACTTGTTTGCTTTGTTCATAAACAATGATAAATGGCAACTTATTGTTCCAGCACTCTTGCAGAATAGGGGGGAAAAAAATTGTGGAGGTGTGTTTCTATCCCTTCTCTGCTATTAATCTTCCTCACCATGTAATTTATGGTGAGCTTTGAATCTAGAATTTTAAAATCTTTTTTTAAAAAATGAAAACA
Organism: Cyclura pinguis; assembly: GCA_030412105.1. NCBI lineage: Eukaryota > Metazoa > Chordata > Lepidosauria > Squamata > Iguanidae > Cyclura > Cyclura pinguis. The sequence continues at coordinate 4,708,610 of CM059613.1, forward strand.
CAAACAGAAGGAGATGTTCCTGTGAATTAGGCAATGCACAATTCACGCCGTTGTGCATTAGGTAACTAGATTTAATTCTGGAAACAGTTGTCAGAGTCAGGCTCACAGCGGAGATTCAAATGTTGTAAATCTGAGATGTGTGCAGCTCCACAGAGGGGACCCTCCTTTTCTTGAATTGCACACAGTGGAGTTTTGTTTTGGGCTTCTTTCAGAAAGGGAAATCTTCACTGTATTTATTTGCTTGGAGTTTGATTCTAGAGGTTTGTGTTTCACTCCCATACTGCTAGACACCAGCTGCAGGAGTAGTTGGCCCTCCAGAGACTGTCTGGACTCTAGTTCCCAGCAGCCTGGCTCATGGTGAAAGGTGAGAGCCACAGTAACTCATCAGCACCAGGGCTATGGGTTGCCATAGGTTGTGTAGCCACACAGATTTGTCCCAAAGGTGAATGATGCAGCGTCCTTCTAACTGTGGCCCATCAACTCTGACTTAAGATGACTGTATTGTAGGGTTTGCTTGGCAAAATTTAATCAGAGGTTTGCCATTGCTTTCCTCTATGACCGAGAGAGTGTGAGTGGGCTTGTCTGGCTGAACAGGGAGATAAATCTGCCTGCACTTACCTTGAGAAAAAAGAGACTGTTGCATGATTACTGCTTCCGAAAACAGGGTGGGATTTTTTTTTTCTTCCAAATAATGTAGGAAGGTTTTCTTCCAGTAATGTAGGAAGGGAAGATTATTGCACCCCTTTCTTTATGGAAAGGGGTGCAATAATTGTGCACAAAAGGCTTTGTGGGGGAAGCCATAGAAACCGTTGTGGCTGAGCGGGGAATTGAATCCTAGTCTCCAGAGTGGTAGTTCGGTGCTCAAACTACTACACCACATTGGTTCTCATTAGAAGACTATCTGCTGTTGAAATATATTTGTTGCTGTCGAGTGCCTTCAAGTCATTTCCAGCTTATGGCAACCTAAGTCAAAAATCTGTTATGGGTTTTCTGGGTCTGAGAGTGAGTGACACACCCAAGGTCGCCCAGTGGGCTTCCATGGCCAAGCAGGGAATCGAACTCTGTTCTCCAGGTTGGTAGTCCAATGTTCATACCATTGCGTGGTGTTCATACCATACCATTGCAATGTTCATGCCACTGCAACATTCATACCATCGCATGGTGTCACCATGCAGCAATATCTGGGTTCAAGTCACCACATAGACACAAAGCTGTCCTTTTGCCAGAGAGTCCTTGTGGATCAGCAAACCCGTCTCATAGAGGGAGGTTCAAGCCAGTCCAAAGGTACTGCACACCTATGCTGCCTTCTTGACCTTGGTCAGGAGGAGTTGGACAAGAACTAAAGAAAGCCAACCTTATTGTAACTAGCAAGGAGGCAAGGTTGATGAAGTTCCCTTATGCACAGATGCAGGGATTTGGTGGTGATTTGCTGCTGTTGCAATTACTACCTCTATTAACTGCAAACAAGGGAGCATGTGTGTTTCTGTTTCCTTTATGAACCATGTGCAATTTGTTCTTTAAGGCCCTGAGAACAGCCTTGCCATAGAGGGGTGAAGGGGAGGGGAGATGATGAAGTGTTTTTAATAATACAAGACTCTTTATTTTCCTCCCCCTTTTATCACAGTGCACGTTTAATTCAATTTTCTCTCTATTACGCAGCTTTCCCAAATGCCACACACGCACACAGAAACAAGTCATAACAAAACACATTATTTGTACCGCTGAGAAGGCCAGCACCAACCTGTTTATAATCCACAAATGTGTACACAAAGAGAAAATTTTGGGTGGTCCAGTTCCTACCAGTTTGGAAGTGAAACTGGGTGGTTTCCTAAGACAACAGTGGCTTTTTAAACAAAATACTAACTTAGGTGACTAGATGCACAAAAACACATGGGTATTAGTTGAAATTGTGTCTTTTCTTCCCTAGAAATTTACCAAGTCCTGGGATTTGATGGCTCACGTACAGGCACCAGTCCATAGAACTTAGAGTAGTACTATTGTAACATTGCCTTATACAATAGATCTGAGATTTCCTGGAAAGGAAAATGAAACGTGTGTGTGTCGGGGGGTATCTCTGTGAGACACCAGTGCATTGAAAATTAAAATGTGATGCTCTCTCCCCTCCTCTTCCACCCACAACACTGTCAGCCGTTGGGCTGCAGTCAGAGAGCGGAACAGATGGTAGGGACTTAACTTAAACTGCGATGTGGCTATTTGGCTAAAGCTTGGCAGTCAAGTGCTCCGTCAGCAGAACTGAGTGGGCTTTAAGTCCACTTAAATGAATCTACAGCTTTCCAAAACGCTCTCTGTAGTGGTATATTTGCAAACAAAAGATGCTCCCTGGAACGGCGCACGAGGCAAAGCTCTTATTTATAAAACACAATATTGCTTTCCCCGAGCCAGTCCGGCGAATGCTTCCCCCGAACGCCAACTCGTAAAGCAGACATTTCAAAACGCGGCCGCACGAATCACACAAATGATCGGAAGCAGCCATCAATGTAATCCTTATCAAAGGGTATAGCAGTATGGCAATCAGACTTAAAAGAAATGAACGAATGGGCACGCACACACATTTCCCTTCCAGGTAATTACCTCTTGTCTGAATCACCTCTATATATGGAAGCTGCCCTTTGTATCTTGGGTTGGTATAAAGTCCACTGGCAGGGGCTGGTCCCATACGCAAGGGTGAGTTTGCGTCATCAGCTTTTGCTTTCAGCCGCGTACTTGGGATTATGACTCACAGTCTCTGTACTTGAGACATTTCTACACATGCAGTATATTTGATATCTGCAAGGCAGGCATGCCATGCTGGAGCGCATTCACTGAACTCTACCCAGCGTTAAATAGCTGAGCTTCTAGTCCTCATGGTGGGAAAGAAAAAAAACAACAACTTGAAAGTGTGGCAGCTTGTCTGGCTTAAAAATGAAGGGTTTGGGGAATATCTTCTGTTGCCCAAAGTGACTTCTCTGGCTTTCCTGACTACAAGCAGTTGCTCCCCGCTTCTCTCTCCATCCCTCCTTTATATCACAGACTTACCCACTTTACAGAACTCACCACCAAGGCAAAACTGGGGAACCTATAGGGAAAATGTAGAGTTCCAGAGTTTTTAGCCACAAAAGAAAATCGCCAGTTGTCTTCTTAGGACTGCACACTGGCAGCTGCCAATTTGAGATACTGCGGCCATGCCAGTGTGTGCCCTTGTGGACCACATCTGGACTCCTTGATGTGACCTTGCCCCCTGACATGACTTTTAAGAATAATCAAAACAAGCCAGAAACGATGGATGTCTCACCTCTCCCTACTGCAGCCCCAGAAGTGGAGGGAATAGCTTCAATATTCTCGGTCTAAATAATACCTGCCACACCCAGAAGCTGTGAACTGCATTAATGTTTTCAAGCACCTGGCAGTCATATGTAAACACCACAGGGGTGTGGAAGGCATGACCCTCCAGACTTTCGTGAGTCTGCCATTGTTCCCTATCACTGGGCTACGTAAACTGGCTAGGAGTGACGGGAACTGCAGTCCGTTCCTGATGCAGCAGCCAGCTTTCTACAACCTACGTTGAGAGTCCAAGGCCAGGGCGTTCATTGCTCCATCTGTCTGCAGAGATTACGGAAAACTGAGTTTTCTCACCCGCTAGCAAGTACAGCCAACACAGACCCAATTTGTAGTCATTCTTTGCCATTGAAAAGAGAAAAATAGAAGCTTCTTGCAAACACACCACCGACAGTTAATGCCGTTCACTTCTGGCAGATTTAACACTGGTCAGCTGTGTCCTATTTACATTTAACAAAGCGGGTTTTCTCTCTCCCTGAGCCGTTTCCAGCCACGTCGGAGGGTGTGTTTCTCAACCCCATCTGGGCCTGCCTTGGGTGTGTGTTAATTCACCCAGCTGTGGGTTTCACGCTTCATCTGACCCAAACCATATGCCTATCGGCCAATGAGCAAACCCGTCTGTTGCCTTAAATAAGGCCTTTGCAGCATCGCTGGAAACGTGGCAGTTTGCTGTGGAAGGAATTGAGACATGAAGCCAGGGGCAGGGTGGGTGGGAGAGAAAAAGAAAGACAGAGAGCTTCTGCTTAATAAAATAAGAAGCCCCTTTCCTCATCATACAGACAAGTAGCTTTTGTGTAAGGTGCAGAGTGGTGGAAACCCATCAGGCAGCGCAATGGTGTGGAAGGCAGGATATTGAAGGTAGACGGCTAAACGTGTCATTTGTCACATTTGATTTTGTTTACTCCATTTTCTCCCTTCCCAGCAAAAGCATCAGCAAGAAACATGACCTTCTAAGACATTTTTTCCCCCTAAGCAAGAGGCAAAACAGCATTGTGAGCAACCAAACAAAACCCCGATCAATTCCACCCTGCATGGGGCTACCTCTCCCCACTCTGCCGCCCCTCTTTCCATTGCTACAACAAACAAACATTCAGTCCTGCATTGCTCCAGAATGCATTTTTTTTCGTTTGTTTCTTCCAGTCAGTTTTCTGCAGTCACACTAGACTACTTCACATTGAACAAACACACACACATCCACTGTGAGGGTTATATTGGCACCGTCAGGATATTTGAGATCCTATTTCTGGCCAGTGGGGGTGTTGTTTTTAAACTGCAGTGCTGGCAGTGAAATTTTCTTGTGGTGCACTGTTGTTATAACAATGCATTTTAAAGGACTCGTCTGTGCCTACATGCTACCAACTAGCATAGTGAAAAGACCAATGGGAAGGGGAAACAGTCTTTAAGCACTGTACATGTGAATCGGTGGGAGGTGATACGAGGTGAAGATGGTGTGATTGTTTGCTATTAATACAGCCTTGAAAGCAAGCCCACCAAAAGCAATCAGCTTGCTGGGGCTCTGTGTCTCTTGCAGCGACCCACTGTGATTTTTCATGCTGGCTGCAAAGAAAAGAGAAAAACTGCTTTCATACCTTCATTGCCAGCCTCCTCCTATACCTACATAAAAGTCAGTCACTTATTGCTTCTCAGGCAAGCACTAGCCAGTCTCTGGTCCACATGCACCCATACCAAAGCCATCCCCTGAAGGAGGACGCACTGAAATTTGACAGTGAACCACAACACACAAAAATACTTTTTATAGCAATCGTTTCCTGCTTGTTTTTAAGGAGTCTTCGCAGACTGCTGAAGAATGTGAGAGCATGGTGCACCAGTAGTGCGGCAATGCAGCAGTTTTTGTGGGAGAACTGGCTTCTTGAGCCACGGAAGTTGCCCACCTCTCGTATAAATACAATGCTGCACCAGCTTGACTTCTGTACTGAACACAGAAGCAATATAAAGCACTCTTGCTGCTTAATCAGTTGACTTGCGTGCCTGGGTGCAGTTAGCTCCTCGCTTTCAGTTGCTAGCACTTAAAAACAAGGCTGTATTAACACAAGATGGCATTCTTCACTTGATGATATGGAAAAAAAAAAACATGCACACACACAAACATGTACCAAGACAGCCTATTTTTTTCTTTCAACTGCACACACAATTGTGGCAGAGCCTGCTTGAAAACTATGGCACCAGTATCAGTCAGCCCACGGTGGGTGATCTAGCCTCCCCCACTCGAAAAAGAGGCACGTCTATTTGTCTGTTCTAAGGCGTGGAGTATCTCCTCAAGTGGTAACTGTAGATCTTAATGCAGTGATCCCAACAGTCTAAGACCAAGAGTTGTCCCTTGGGTGTGATGGCTATGCCAACGGGGCACGTGAGTCCCTCTCGGATTAAGATATTATAGCCACCCCCCTTGGGGAAATGCAAGATCTCTTTCCGGCTGCTGTCTGCAACGATCAAGTCCCCCCGGGAGTCAACGCACATCCCTGCGATGCACCGGAAGTCCTCATTCTCCGAGAAGAAGTGGCTGATTTGCCGACCAAGCTGCCCGTCTGGGCCGACAGAACCAATAGAAAAGCCTCCTTCCAAGTGATGCTCGTGCTGCCGGTTTTCGAGATTCAGACCCAGCCCCTGGGTGAAGTAGATCGTCCCTTCCGCATCACAGGTGACAAACTTCGGACGCACCGCACTACACAGGCAGCTGTACTTCACCACCCCGACCCCACGGTCGACGGTGAAACACCAAAGCTTCCCGCCTTCCACATCCGTCACTACAAATTGTCCCGACGGCAGAGCGGTGATGCCCCACGGCTTGCTCAGCTGGCTCCTGTGGCAGGCCACGCAGTGCCCATCAATGGTGTACACCTTCACAGAATTGTCGTAGCTGTCCGTCACACCGATCAGCCCATGGCAGTTCATGGTAACCGACAGAGGAGTCAGGTTGGGCAGATCCGCCCCCAAGAAGCTGAGCACGAAGCTATCGATGCCACTGGGGCTCCGGCGGATCTCCTTCAGGAAGCCCTTGCGGGTGAAGACTTGGATACGGAAATTGCCACGGTCCGCCACAAGTACCTCCCCCTGGGGAGTCACGTGCAGGCTGACTGGCAGGTTAAAGGTCCCCGGTGTGCTGCCTTTGGAGCCCATCTTTTTGAGGAAGTGGCACTGCTGAACGCTGGCACCAGCTTCTGGCATCCTTGGCTTGGCTGGTGATGGGCAGCTGGGCAGAGAGCTGGCTTCTTCCTCGGCCACTTCAGGCTCCCTAAAGGACACGGAGGCCGCTCCGGCCGTCTCCATCGGCGATTCCTCCACATTGATGCTCCGTGGTTTCTTAACCACTTGTCCGATCTGAAGTGGGCCGACATGGCCCACCTTCAGCAGCTCCACCTCTTGCAAGGTCAGCTCTTTGGGGAGACTGTTCATTAGTTCAGGCTCCTCCTCATCCCCCTCTTCCTCAAGGAGGGCAATGTCCCCCTGTTTTATTTTGGCAAGGAAGTAGTCACACCGGGACACAATCTGCACCTCGGCGATGTTCAGCAGGTAGGCCTGCTCCTCCATGATCTGGCTGTTCACCTTCTCCACCTCCGAGAGGGAGTTGGTGAAGAACTTTCGAGACCGGGCCAGCTCCTCTTGGACCTTGCGCTCCTCCTTGCTGTACTCCTGCAGGACAGCTTTGTACCTCTGTTGGAGATCCTTCGAAACCCCTTCCAGAGAGGTCTTCCGTTTCTGCAGGTCCCCCATGAGCTCTCTTAGGCGACCGAGCTTGGCCCCAAACTCCCTCCTCCGTTCATCGGCCGCCTCTTTGATCGCCACCACCCTGTGCCCCTGCTGCACGTGGTCGGTCTCTTTGCACGGCTCACAGAGGACCAAGCTGCAGCTCTTGCAAAAGTGCTTGGGAAGCCGGCGCCCACAGGCTTTGCACATCAGGAGGCCAACGGTCTCGCCGAGGCCTGCTGTATCAATGATCTTCAGCACGGTCAGGTTGTCATTCAGCTGGGCCAAGCTGGTGATCCGTGTGACCTTGCTGCAGAAGGGGCAGCGGATCCCATTGATGCTGTTGGCCAGGAGCTTCTCCGAACACTGCTTGCAGATGGTGTGCCCGCAGTGGAGCAGTTTCGGTCTCAGGTACTCCTCAGTGAAGCACTCCATGCAAATGGGGCACTCCAAGACTTCACGCAGGGCATCCGAGTTGAGCTGAGGGGCAGCTGCCATGGCCGGGGCATCCACAGGAGACTGGTTGCATTTATCCCAAACCTTTCTAATCCTGCATGGGAAGAGAGAAAGAGAAGCAATTGATTCCTCAGGGCTTTCTTAACTTCCCGCAGCATTTGGAACACCTCCATTTTAATATTCCACCCTTTCTGGCAGCCCTGTTACACCAATCTTTCCTTCTTGGTGTTACATGCCGAAATCTCAAACTTTATTTGAATATTTACATTCTGCCATTTATTGTGGGATCTCAGGGCAGTGTACAGGATAAACTAGGGAGATAATGGAAGACATCAACCTGCTATAGCCTACCAGGCTTTATGCTTTCCAATTACTGTCAGGATAGCAGGGGTCAATCATAAGCTTTTTTTTAAAAAAAATGAATGTAGAAATCCTGTGTATTTCCTTCCCCAATTTGCCCTCTCCGACCTCTCCTCCCTTTTGGTAAAATGCTTGTAATCTTCTTTTCTAACTATATTTAATGGGCCTGCAACAGCCAGCTACCTTGCACCTACAGAGAGAATCTAATGAGACCGCATTGTTGTCCAGGTTCCCTCAACCTACCCTTCTTTCCTTTACATTATATTCTGCATCACTAGAATTCCAGCTGTGCTGTCTTCAAAGCAGCCAAGCGTTGAAAAGGAACACAAAACAAGCCCTGTCATTAAGCCATTATGTGATAGGAGAAGGGAGGTTTCTGGGTTTTTCCTCGATTTGTGATGGGGAAAGACTGGAGCCCACTGGCGCAGTGCATATTTTAATGAAAAGGTCTGGATTCGGTCCCATGAGACTTGCTGAACATCTACTCGCAGGCATCTCAAACAACACAATACTGGGACATGTGAAAATAAACCAAGTGCTAGAACAGGTTTCTGCTAAGCTGGGAAGAGTTTTCTGAAATGAGCTCCAGAAGGTGCAGAAATGATTGTGACTTTCTGTGAAATCTGAAGTTTAGGGTTTAGAACTGAACTCCTTCAGGGTGCTTTTATAGAATTTTATCTTGCACTCAGCTCTCTGTAAAGTGTACACTTGTGGTTTGTGCCTTCAAGTCATTTTTGGCTTCAGGCCAACCTATCACAGGGTTTTCTAGGCAAGATTTGTTCAGAGGGGGTTTGCCTTTGCCCTCCTCTGAGGCTGAGAAAGTGTGACTTGCCCAAGGTCACCCAGTTGGTTTCCATAGCCTAGCCATACTCAAACCACTACACCAGCTGGCTCTCTTAGGTGCACACATTCACTCCTCACAAATCACCTCCTAAACTTTGGTCCTGAAGGGCAAGATTGTAGATGGAGAACTGGATGACCTTAAGGGGAGGAAAAAACTGGAAGTGCTATTTAATAGGCTCTTGTTAGCTTTTAATTTCAGCACGGATCTACTTGCTGCCAACAAAGCGTGGGTGGTTTTATTAACAAAGCAGATTTTCTGCTTGGTGCCAACAAAACACCACCTTTATTAAAAAAAAAAAAAGTGGTGTTCCATATCCATTATTAAACACTATAGTATTACTAGAAGCCATTTGGCATGGTTGCCAACTTGAGATGGGTAATCCGCTCATATCAGAACAGGCTCTGTGGGACAGGTTAAGCAGCAGATCGTTTCCTACACGCACAAGATCACAGAGGGTGGGAGAAAACAAAACTGCCACGGATAAGAAAGCCAATTTAGAGTCCCCCAACATGTGCACGCACTCTGTGAATCGTGGTCAGACACAAGGTGTTGAAGCTTGGTCAAATTAATGAAATAATATTGCCCAATCTTTGCAAAGCTCAGCTTAGTTTCTCCATCAAGAGGAATTTAAATCTTAGAAACAGTGTTGTACCACATTAGTTTCACATCCCCCTAGTTGGAAGACTATCAGTTGGGTGCAGTTTTTATGTTGGGCCCCAGTTTAAATTCAAACAAACTAACATTGGAGCAGAATTTCCTTGTCACTGCTTTTACCCCTTCTCTGTGAGCCTACAAAATGAGTGGCCTCTCTTACTTGCTAATTGATGTCATTGATGATTGATGTCATTTGTAAGCAGGACAAAGCCAGTCAACACTACAGACAAAGGTTATTTTAATATTGCAAACAGGAGTAGTTTCCCAAATGCATCTGAATTTTCAGTTCAAATGATATCTAATGCCCAGGGTTGAAGTTAAAGTAGGACAATAGAACTGGAGTGGAGAATAGACTTAAAATGAAAAAGTGGGCAGGAGGAAAACCAGTGGTCTGAAAGGAGAAGAGCTGAACTCTCCCACAACCTGCAGTTTTGCCCAACCTACAAACCTTCCTCTCCAGCTCCTCTTCCCTGGGACGCAGAATTACAAGGGCAAGTGGGGTTTCAGAAGATACAGAACAGTTGGGTTGAGTTGTTTGTTGTCATTGTGTGCCTCTCTGATTTAAGAAGAGCTATCCTGGGCAGTTTCTTGACAGAACTGGCTCAGTGGACATGTGCCTTCCTCTGAGGCTGAGAGAGTGTGACTTGTCCTAGGTCACCCGGTGGATTTGTGTGGCTGAATGGGGGTTTGAGCCCTGGTTCGACACCCAAACCGCCGCGCTACACTGGCTCAGGCTGAGTCGTAGAAGAAAGCAAAAAAACGAAAAGATTAAGAGAGGTAAAGGCTGGAGGGAAAACATCAGAGAAGGACAGCTTGCAGGGGGTGACAGCAAACACTGCCTCGTACTGTATCATATCCTGGATTTCTTCCTTCTCTACGGCTCTGCAACTGTACGGTGGCTGCAGTCTGGCCTCTAAGATGGCTTGTGCATTCAGACTTTGGCAAGCCACTGACTGTCCTCTTCCACCTAGAAGGCGAAAACTATCAACAGGGGTGTGGCTGTGGGTGTGTATCTGTCAAAACAAGGGTACTGCCCCCCAATAAGAATTCTGCCCTCCCCATGAAATTTTCCTTCATCCCTCAAATATCTACCATTGCAGTAGCTTGAAAACTTCAGAGAAGCATTTAGAAATCCAGTTTAGGCACACAAGGAAAAGGGGTGGGCAGAGTAACCATGGGAAAGGGAACACAGCAAATAAAACAGGATCCTAAGTATGAATGATTTTCAATGTCTCACTTGCTAGAAATTTGGAGACTGGAGGAATTTGGGGGGGTGGCGGCAGGCAGAATTTTTATCTGGAGGCTGAAGGGAAATTTCATTGGGGGGATCGTTATTTAGAGGGAGCACTGTCCTCATTTGCCCCCCCAAAAAAACCTACACCCCCGACTGTCAGTCTCAACACAGAAGCAAAGTTGTGAATACATTGGATGGGAGGATTGAGACGTTAAGAATCTGCAGTAGGGAATGCTACATCCCAACCCAAACTCTGTGTGAGAATCTGATAATCTAATAAATCCATCAGGTCTGTAACTCCCCCCCCCCCTTTGTTGAACAAATTGTAATTTCTGGACTCACAAGCTTAAATTCAGTTGTTACTCCCAACTTTATTTACTGCTGTTGTTGCGTGCCTTCAGGTCATTTCCAATTTATGGCAAACCTATTGCGGGGTTTTCTGGGGCTGATTCCAATACTTTTGGAATCGAGTCTTGCTCTTTGTAGCTATCATGTGTTTATTTTAAAATAAGGGAGAGCATCTATTCTGATATTTATTTAAATATTTATTTCTCACCCAATGCCTGAGGATCTCGGGGCCGCATACAACATAATCAATTTTAAACAATAAATAATAGCAGGTTTCCACGGCCAAGCAGGGAATCGAACCCTGGGCTCCGGGGTCATACTGCAACACTCAAACCTCCATACCATGTAGAGAAGGCCTATTTAATCAGCTGTGGAGTGGCACCTGAGCATGAACCGTACATCCCTTTAATTCAAAGGTTCACTGTCCACTAGCAATTGGATTTATGCCATAAACGTGTCCTGTGTGCACGCGTAGTGTGAAAGGAGTTGGGAAGAATTCCAACTGCGTAGTGGAAACACTGGAGTGTATTTTCTCAAGTGTGACCTCCCAGCTGCAGCTTAATTCGTCCTCCACCCTTTATGAACAGTGGGAAGCAGCAGATATGTGGAAGACTGCTGAGCAAAAAGTGTGCCGGCGGTACAGACAGTGATGGGATAATTAAAACGACAAGACTTTGTGAACATGAGGATAAGGTAGATGGCATTAAGCACTGATACAGTTTGGAGCCGTATGTAAACAAAACCAAAGCTGTCTGTTAACAGAAGATGGTAACTTCACCTTCCTACAAGACAGCTCTCAAGGCACCTGTTAGTTATGCTGGAAAGAGCAGGTGTTAGGAAGGATTTGCCTCCAGGCACCCCCGTCATAAATCTAGGCTTCCAACCCACCCCATCTGGAAAGAAGAAAGAAAAATCCAAACCCTGAAATCCCAGCATCTTTCAAAACCCATCCCCCTTCTGCTCCTTTTTCTCAGCACATTGTACATTCCTCTCGTGCTTGCAAAAGGTCCCATGCCAGGAGAAGAGGAGAAAGCCATGCCTAAAAGTCTGTTCCTAAAGATTCTGAAACCGTTTTGTCCCCCAAAAAAGTTACTTTGATTTTTTTGTTCATGCTCTGACTGCATTTCTCTTATTGTCGCCTTTCCAATTCTTGGAGAGGTTCAGAGAGAACACAGAGTGGCGTGCAACTGCAGAGTTAGCCCTAACGATGATAGTTGGCCCTCCATATTCGCTAGGGTTAGGGTCACAGGACTTTTGCAAAAGTGGAAAAACTGCAAATACCAAAAATGGGGAGAGTGGGCACCCGTGGTAGAAACCGGGTCTGGGAAAGGAGAGGGAAAGGGGGTGGGTTGGCATGGACTTCCTTTCTCTTGCCCATCTCCTTCCTTGGGTGTGGATGGGGCATTGGGGGAAGGTTTGTGAGGGAGAGAAATAGCTGGCCAGGTAGTGGTTTATGCAGGGAGAGGAGGACCAGAGGTGGGTTTCTAAAAGGCTTTGCAGCTTGATTGGAGCCACTGAGAGGACAGGTTCTCCTGGAAAAGAAGCACTTGAGGTAGGGGTTGGAGAATCTCTCAAATACTCAAATCTGTGAAAGTTAAACCCACAAATGTGGGGAGGCCACTATATAAAGAAAATTTCAAAGTCCTTCCAGTAGACCATCCCTATGTTCATGAGATACAGATAGATAATATGATTTCCAGAATTATACTCATCAAGAATTATAACAATCATATATTTCTTTAATTCCACTTTTCATCTAAAGGCAGCATGCACGATCCCCTCATTTTTTCAAAAAATAAGCCTCCCCTGTGAGAGAGATTAGGCTGAGACATAAGGATTGGCCAAATCCCAAACCAAGGGTGGGCCTGTGCAGAAATTTGAATGCTGGCCTGCTCAACCAAACTGCAACATCTCTCATCCCAAACTGCTTTAGAGAACCAGGTTAGGATTGAAGCGCTTGCCTCTTGATGCTGGGGCTTTTGTGGTGTGTGTGTGTGTGTCTTCCTTCTGTTTGTGTTGAGTGAGGGCTTCATTTTGGAGGGCCTTTTAGAGATGTCAGGGTGCACGCATAGGCAACACCCACACATCTGATGCACCGTTCTCTAAAAAAAATGGTGATATCACCATATGAGAGGCACCCGTGCCACTCTGCTTCAAAGGAGCCCTTCATATGTTGGTTCAGCTACAAAACTCATCAACCCTCTCCACTGACTATGACAGCCAAGGGAGATGAGACCTAGGCCATTTCTGCACTACACTATTATAGTGCTATTATTCCACTTCCAGCATCCTGTGGGATTCTGGTGTTTGTAGTTTCCTGAGGCCAAAGAGCTCTCTGGCTCAGAATCCTAAGTGCCCCTCCCTAAACTGCAAACCCCAGGATGCCATAGGAGGTTGAAAGTGGAATCATAGCAGTATAACACTGCAGTGTGGAATGGAAAGGCCTTAAAAGTTCAGCAGCATGGGGGGCATGCTCTAAACAGACCAAGGTTTGCCCTCTGGGATCAGGGGTTTAAAAACTGTACCCTTCCCAGTTCTTAACAATATGTGGGTGACCCATGAAGAAGGTAGGAGTGGCTGCAAAAACTCAGATCCAAAGGATGTCAGGAGGGATTTCCATCGTTTAACTGTTGGTCTTTTTTTAAGCCAGCGCCCAAAATATGCCCAAACCCACCTCCACTCTTTGGTTCAGGCTAACCCAAGACTTGAAGTCAGTAATCCTGGGAATGAGTCCTGCTGGATGCAGTGGGTCTGGCTTTATAACCAATACAAGAGTGCAATTCCACCGGCCTGGGTCCCGTTCACACTACTCAATTATAGCACTATCATCCCACTTCAGCCGCCATGGTTCCGTCCTGTGGAATCCTGGGGCTTGTAGTTTGGTGAGAATTCTAAAAGCCACTCCCTCAACTGGAAATCCCAGGCGCCCTTAAAAATGGAACCGTGGCAGTTCAAAGTGGAATGATAGCGGTACAAATGCAAAGTGTGAACAGGCTTAAACCAGGGCGTTTAAGCGATCCTGGCCCAGGGTTGAGGACCTGGAGAAAGGGGGCGGGCGGAGGCTCTGCCCTTGGCGGAGAAGTCTCTAGACCATTCTCTTGCCTTTGATTTTGAAAGGGGGGGGGGGGCGGCGGCAGGATTCCAGCCCCGCGCCCTTGCAACCCAACCCAATCCGGAAATTTGCCCTGATGGACAGGGATTTGGGATTAAACGCACGGGATGGGGAGAGAGAGGAGAGCCGATCGCCTCTGCGCAGCAAATATTTGCAGATTTCTGCAGCAATGCATCTGTTTGAAGGAATGCAGCTGGGCTGGAGAGGGGTGGGGAGGTGGAAAAGAAGGGCGTCGCATGGGAATAGAGGATGAGAAGGGGGTGCGATGGGGCGCCCAGTCCCTGCCCATGGCCCCCGACCACCATGCCAGCGCCCCCTCCCGCGAGCCAAAGCGGGCCCCCTCCCTACCTGCTCCTTTCTCTTTTCTCCTGCAGCAGCACCAACCCTTTGTCCGTGTCCTGCTCTGCGCCTGCGCGGCAAGGCCCCCCCCCCAGCACACGCCCACCCCTCCTCCCGGCTCTCCTTCTCGCACTGGCTGACGTAGGTTCTCGCAGGGAGACATGGGAAATGTAGTTTTTTTTTTCAAGGAAAGAGATGCCCCTGGTAGGGAGTGCGAGTGCCGTGGGGTGAACTTATTTTTCTTTTCCTTCAGGGAAGCTCTTCGTTTGCCCTGAATGGTTTTCAAGACCAGCCTGTCTCCTTTTCTGACTGCACATTGTGGGCTTCTGCATTTCAAAGCCTTATTTTGCATTATCTCTCTTTTAAATATATTTTCTCTTCTTTACGCTAAAAGGCTGTGCGTCGTACCAGAGTTTGATTTTATCCGGGAGGAATCTTCCCCCTTCTCCCAATTTTTTGCAAGAAGGAAAGTGACAATTTTTCTGTTTTCTTTTTCCTTTTTTCCTCCCCCCCCTTTTTTTTAAAAAAAATCACATGACCGTTGCATTGTATTGCTATTCAGTGCAGGTTTCTAAACCAGCGGAGGCAACGGAGCGTGGCGTGCAGGAGACACATCAGAAGCTACAAAATCATTTAAAACGAAAATAGAATTGCAGATGGGGAGGGGTGTAAGAGTGTTCTTTTCTTCCCTATCCAAAATATTAGTGTTGCAAAGTTTTGTTTGCATCCAATCTGTTAGTGTTGCAAAAATTTCGTTGCATCTGTTAGTGTTGCAAAAATCTTGTTTGCATCCAGTATGTTAGTGTTGCAAAGTTTTGTTACCGAGTATACAATATTACTACTTGTTTTCAGGGTGACCGCTGGAAGGAAAATACACAGTGAAATTGGTGTGTTTGTTGCCCAGGAACCGTTTGCAATTATTCCTTTTCAGACGTCCCATGTGCGGTCAGCCCTCCACATTCACGAGTGTTGAAGGACCCCTGAAAAAGTGGGAAAATCACAAATATCAAAATGGGGGTGTGTGTGTGTCTGTGGGAAGGGGGCTGAGGCATGGAGAGGAAAGCAGGCACTCAGGATGCAAACCAGAGAAAGGAGAGGGAAAGGGGTGAGTCGCCATGGTGGCCCTATAGTTGCTCTCTCTCTAAGTGCTGTTTGATCAACACAAGATGAGAAGCACCTTATGTTTAGCCTGACAAAAAGAAGGTTAAGAGGTGACGTGATAGTCATGTTTACATCCTTGAAGGGATGTCATGTTGAAGATGGAGCAAGCCTGTTTTCTGCTGCTCCAGAGACTAGGACACGGAGCAGTGGATTCAAACTACAGGAAAAGAGATTCCACCTAAACATCAGGGAGAACTTCCTGACAGTAAGAGCTGTTTGACAATGAAATACATGGCCTGGGAGTGTGTTGCAGCCACCTTCTTTGGGGGTTTCTAAACAGAGGCTGGATGGCCATTTGCTGGGAATGCTTTGGACGTGTGTTCACGCGTGGTAGGGGGTTGAACCCACTGGCCATTGTGGTCTCTTCCGA
Organism: Cyclura pinguis; assembly: GCA_030412105.1. NCBI lineage: Eukaryota > Metazoa > Chordata > Lepidosauria > Squamata > Iguanidae > Cyclura > Cyclura pinguis. Next base: position 4,724,529 of record CM059613.1, read on the forward strand.
TTCTACGTGAAGACAGTTAAATCTTGTATTATCGTGTGCTTTTGAGTCATTTCCAATTTATGGCAACCTCAAGGTAAACCTATCATGGGCTTTTCTGGGCTGAGAGTGTGTGACATGCCCAAGGTCACCCAGTGGGTTTCCTTGGTTGAGCAGAGAATCGAACGCTGGTCTCTAGGGTCGTAGCCCAATCCGCAAACCACTACACAATGCTGGCTCTCTCGTTAAACCTACTTGATAGTCTGTTTCTTTGGTGCTTTTGTGTGGGGCGAGGGGCAGTGTCTATCAGTTTCCTGGACCTGAATGTTTTTCGCCCAAAAAGCCCTTTACTAGCTTTACAGAGCTGTTCCAGGGTTATGAGATCAGACAGCTTCTTTCAGACCCATATCAGAATTTTAAGCCGTTTTTTGGAGAGGGCAGTATAGGCGAGCATGAGAGATTGGTTGTCATTTCCCCCTACTTTCCGCTTCTGTCAGTTCACAAAAAGTTGATGCGATCTCCCTTGTAATCTTGTACTCGCTGGTTCTTGGCGCCTTCCAGACCCATGCTCATTCGCTTTGTTTTCATGTGAAAACTGGCTATCTTTAATATAAAAGTCTGATTCATTTGGACAGGAGCTTTCTTGTGCTCTCTGTTCCTTCCATAATTGCGACCGACATCTTTCTTTCTCTTCTTATTTCTTGCCAACGTGCAGCATTGAACCTGCACAGGGCAGAAATTGCAATAGACTCCATTCTAGATGAAATGCTATTTGATCAAAATGTGCTGGGAATTCTACAACCGGCAAATGAATTTCCTGCAGTTGTTTCTTTCCACGTACTCTTCTGTTCAACACAGATACTTTCCTAGTGCTCAGTGTTTTAGCAAAAATATACCCGGCCTTTCACAATCCTAGAGCTATGGCAGAGTTTTGCTCCCTTTCACTTCCTTTGAGTGCAATACACAAATCCCATCATTTTTAGGAGGTGTGTAGATATGTGATAGGTGGGGAACATGGGGCTTTCTGGATGGTGCTTTCGGACTGCAGTGCCCCTCATCCAGGCCAGGGCAATTGCAATCCCAACAGCCTCTCAAGGGGCACATGTTCCTCAGCCTTTATGTTCGAAAGCATATGGGTACGAGTAGCGCAGATGTACAATTGCGATGAGTGTTTCTAACAGGAGGAAAGGAGCAATCCAAGTTATAATGAAAGCCACAATACGCATCCATAAGAAACACATAGACGGCAATTAAATGAAATGAGGTGTGCTGGTATGGGTACACCCTCGGTCTCTTGGCTCGGCATGAAAGCAAGGAAATTGGCATTTTATGCTGTTTGGACTTTCCATCCAGTCTTTTCTCTGTTACCCTTCTCTGGGACATTGGTGAGCAAATAACTGGGTGGGGGTCATTACGTCCTTTTTTTCCCCCTCCCCTTGTTCTGGTCTCCATTTTAATGAAATTATGAAAACCACGAGTGTGTGTTTGAGCTTCAAAGACCCTGAGAAGGATTGTGCCACTTGCTAGGGTAACAGAGACCTTCTTGTGTGTAAAGGGGGCAAACCAACCGGCACCAGAGGCATGGCAGGGTCACCCTGACCCATCCCACCCTGCTTAAAATGGGGATTGAAAGACGGCCTGGCATTGAAAAGGTGTCCCAGTAAACCACAAGTGAGGCGCCTGTCTGCCGAAGCCGATGATCGGATGTGCCTGAAGCATCGGAAAAAAAGGGGTCTAAATCGAGAAGGGAGGCCCTTAAAAACCCTAGCTTCATACTCCAACACCCGTTGGCTGTTTTGTTGGCATGTCGGACAGCTTTCAAACATGGTTGCCTTTATAGGAATTTTTTGGGGAGGAAAGGCGAAGCAGCAAGTGTGGCTTGCTCCGTCAGCCCGACAAGGGCTCTGATCTAGCACTTAATGAGCCCACGACGGGCTTACTAGCCAGCAGACAGATGCGAAGGTCACTGTGTGCGTCTTGTGGGTGTCCCGCAGAACTGGCACCTTGTAAAAGTGACCTCACTTTTCCTCTTCGACAAAGCTTTATTAGAGCAAGTTAAAAGCTTTCTGCAGTCTGGTCTCGTCTGGCCCGGCTCAACCGCCAGGAGCAAAGTTTTTGATTGTTATGGTTATTATTGCCATTATTACTTCATTTAACTTTTTTTTTTAATTCCAAAAGAGGGCCTTGCTAAATTTAGGGCTGGTGTCGTTGAATCAAGCACTAACCAAGATGTGGCAGGAGCTTTGGTCTGGTTTGAGCTATGAGCTTGGAAGGCAGCGTCTCTGCCGTGCCCAAAACCATGAGAGCTCCAAGCTCGCTTCCTTTGGAGGCAAAAGTGTGACTTGCTACATAAATATGAGACGTGGGAAGGGACCAGTGATGGGATCACCATCCTGACCTTGTATGAAAGCTTGACTTCTCCCATCCAAATTGGCCATCAGCCACCATCTGGAGCAAAGGTTGGCATGTAAAATAAAGGACAGAGGTCCTGTCTTTTAGTGGTTGTGCAGAAGAGGAAAGAAGAGGGATAAAGAGTTGGGGTTTCTGGTCATTGTCACGACCTGTAAAGGGAAGGGAGCCCTGGCCCCATGGCAATCCTATCCTTATCATGCAAGCAACACTTCCTGATGTGATCTGGTGCCTCCAGAGTTCTGTTGTTGTTGTGGTGGTGTGCCTTTAAGTCATTTCCAACTTACGGTCACCCTAAAGCAAACCTAACATGGGGTTTTCTGGAGGCTGAGAGGGTGTGATGTGCCCAAGGTCACTCAGTGGATTTCTATGGCTGAGTGGGGAATCAAACCCTGGTCTCCAGGGTTGTGGCACAATGCTCAAGCCACTACACCAGGTGGACAGGAGCCCTGTCCTTTATTTCTCCTGGCAACTCTGTTTGCAGGCCCTTGGCTTATTGGATGCACAACAACACAATGTGTGTGGCTCCCTCACATGATGTATCATTGAACTGCAAGTTCTCCTCCAAAGAAGGAGGCTCTATCATACGCTGAGGCAGTGTATTCCACTGTTAAACAGCTCTTACCATCAGAAAGTTCTTCCTGATGTTTAGATGAAATCTCTTCTCCTGTAGTTTGAATCCATTGCTCAGTGTCCTAGTCTCTGGAGCAGCTGAAAACAGGCTTGGTCCATCTTCAACAGACTTGCTCCATCTTCAACATGACATCGCTTCAAATATTTAAACATGGCTCTCGTGTCCCCTCTTAACCTTCTCTTCTGCAGACTAAACATCCCCAGTTTGCTCAGCTGCTCCTCATAGGGCTTCATGGCTTCCAGACCCATCACCATTTTGGTCGCCTTCCTCTGGACACGCTCCAGCTTGTCAATATCCTCCTTGAATTGTGGTGTCCAGATGACAGAAGTGTCTCTGCCTAATGCAAGGACAGTGGATGATGAAGGAATATTTCATTTTTGGGGCGGGGGGGGGTAGAATTCATATCTTTCCCCTGTAGCTACATCCCTGTGGCTGGGACTACCCTGGAAATTTATTTCTCCCACTGCCCAAGCGCACAAAACCAAGAGCCATTGCTTTATAACTCCACTGGAGGGCAGCAGAAACTCACAGAAAGTGAGTTTAGAAGTGCAAAACATAGACAGGAATGGAAAATGTATATATTTCTGGTGCTGTTTTATACTGTATGCCGTTTTTATGCTGTAACTGTTTAAGAAGTCCCACCCTGGAAGGTCTGTGCTTCCCCGTATAGGGATCTTGGTGAGGTTCTGGCAGGTTCTGGATGTGCATTGTTGCCATGCAACAGTGTCACTCCACCATTATCCAACAGATGCATGCATGTTGCAATGTCACAGCATTCCCTAGGTGAATATGGACATTGCAAAACCACTCAGTTCAATTTTGCACACACACAGAAGGGCATGTATGAAGATATAAGTCCTAAGCAGAATGCTGCCCCACCTACCACCTTTCATTTATTAATCCATTCATTCATATCCTGTCCTTTTCCCAACAATGGAACTCAAGGTGGCTTTCAGCATAATAAAAAAGTGCAGAATGAAAACTATACAAAAACACCAGTTAAAATTCAAATGTAAACATTCTTTTTTAAAAAATTAATCTGTAGGGTTAAAAGCATTTAAAATTCATTTAAAAACCATATTTAAAAGTCAACAAAAGAGCACCCACCCCATTAAAAGTCTATCACAGGCAATCTCTAAATGCCTGAAAGAACAGAAGTGTTTTTTGCATGCTGGCAGGAGAGCAAGTAGCTTATCACTTTTTCTTTCTTCTCTTTATTTTATTCTCTCCTTCTCGCTCCTGTGAATCCTGGTGGTTTCCAAACTAGAAACAACTGAACTTGGCAACAAGAAGGAGCTGAAGTCCATGCCGTTCATCACTTACCTCTCGGGCCTGCTGACCGCTCAGATGCTCTCGGATGACCAGCTGATTTCGGGCGTGGAGATCCGCTGCGAAGAAAAAGGACGGTGCCCTTCTACGTGCCACCTGTGCCGCCGGCCGGGCAAAGAGCAGGTCAGCCCGACCCCGGTGCTCTTGGAAATCAACCGCATTGTCCCGCTGTACACGCTGATTCAGGACAATGAGACCCGGGAGGTGAGTGAGGAGAGGATGAGAACTGTAGCAACTGAGTTGAGCTTTAAAGAGAAGCTCTGACATTTCAGCCACTTCCAGATTGTGACTGCAGAAAATTTGGAAGTGTGTTTTGTTCCTTCAGTATCATGAGCCCTGTTTGTCATCATCTCAGCAACTGTGGAAAGCCAGGACATCCAGTTGGGTGGAGCTGCTCCATCGTAGGTGTTCTTACATTCTTAGGGTAGAGCAGATGGTTTTGATACTCATGTTTGCCTCAGAAAACACAGCACCAAAACACGGCCATAGAGAATCCTTTATTCAACACCACTGTTACAAGACCACCTGGCGTGAGAAATCTCCAACTAGAATGGCATGGCCGTATCATCCCCATTTCTCATTTCAGAGGCATTTGCTCATGGGATTAACAGCAGAGCTTGGAAACGTACCTTTTGCTTTTTTTAGAGTGGACTCACACTTTCATGGTCACACACTCTCAGCCCCGGAAATGATAGGCTTGCCTTAGGGACACAAATGATGTGAAGGCACACCACACCAACCACAGCTCTAAAAATCTCCCTGCCAGCATGATCACTGGTTATGCAAACTGTGGGATTCAGGGAGCTGTTGTCCCACAAAGAAATGTTTCCAAGCTCTGATTCCGTAGCATTGCAAAATCTTCTTTAATTCTCTCCCACCGCGCACCCCCATAGAGCTGTGGTCAAGGGGGAGGCCGCTGGGATGTGTCATAGTGGCCACTGGAGGTCAGTGTTACACTAACAGGTGCCGGCTCTGTTTCTCAGTGACCTTTCTCGAGGTTAGCTGCTTCGCTTCTCTTCTCCCTTGCCGCAAAACACAGAGAAGGCTTAAAGGTTAATTATATGTAGATTTATATTCCCCCTCTTCAACACGGGGGGCGTCCCATTTCCTCTATCCCAAAACGACAGACCTGTTTAAAGTCACTTATTAACACTGCAGCCTGCACTTGATTACGGGGCGTTTGAAATGTCCCAGCTTGCGGCAGCTGTGGGTGGTGGGATGGAGCAGAGCTGCAGGTCTGGTAATCGTCTGGCCACCCGGCAGGTGGAGCTGATCTTCTCTCCTTTGCACCCCCAGATCTGTCCTGGGAGCCTTTCTGTTTTTCTCTGACAGTTCAGAACATCCTCTAGCAGAAGGTTTCCCCCAGTGTGATTCTGCCATCGCAAATGACATATTTTGGCATGTGACACCCGAGGCACTGAGCCCTCTGTTCCCTAAGAGACACTCTCAAGCTACGAGCTACCTGGTCCTCCACTATGCTGTTCTCATGAAGTTTGCTGGCTGGCTTTTGAACTAAATTTAACATTTTCCTCCCATTTCACACTGGCAAAACTTCCCTCTACAGCTCACATTGTTTTTGCTGCCAGGATCTAGGTTTTTCAAACGCCGTTGGACTGTGATCTATTAAGAAAGGCAAGTGACAGAGCAGCAAGGAAAAGAGAGGGGTGGGTTATTTAAGTCTAGGGAGAAACAACGCTATGCGACTGGCATGGAGTTTTGCATTGCATGGCCAGTGAACCTTTTGTAAGTCCTGCTCCGACCTCTCTCATTCCTTAACAATTTAATCAGAAGCCCATTTGCCTTGTTGTGTCCACTATTGAAAGGACTAGAATATATGCCAGAATATTGTCTCATGTTCTAGCTTTCTTTAGGTCATTGCCTTAGACTCCAAAGGCATGGCATAAATGTCTCAGGGTGATAGACACTGGAATAGACCATTTTTATTCTTAGTTGTTGTAAGTGGGCTTGCAGTCCACATTTACTTTCCTCCTACTAAGTGTCTGAAGGATGCAAGTAACACACCCACGCTACAGCGACCATAGTTATTGTGTGGTCCGGAAGCAAGATGGGGGCACGGAGGGAAGGGCAAGCGTTAGCCCAGCTCAGGGGCTCCACTAGATTTGCCTTGTTGCTCCCTTGCAGCTGTGGTGGAGGAAAGCCACTTTGCTACAGAAAGAATCTTTGCAAGACGCATCCAGGTTTCTTGTAGTTCTTGCGTGCTTTCAAGACTTATGGTGACATGGGGTTTTGTTGGCAAGATTTGCTCAGAGAAAGTTTGCCTTTGCCTTTCTCTGAGGCTGAGAGAGTGTAGCCAAGGTTACCTAGTAGGTTTGCATGGCTGTGTGGGGATTTGAACTGTGGCCTGCAGAGTCATCGTCCAGCATGCAAACTACTCCATTGTTCTGGCTCTCTTTCCGGGGGCCCTTGTATTGCATTCACTCCGTATCAGTCTTTGTCCTGTCTGCCCCAGGAAAGGTGGCATGGGGACAGGGGACGGTGGGAGGCAGCAACTTGGCAGTTTGGCCTCCAAAGCTGATTTCCCCAGCCCCCTTCTCTCGCCCCCTGGAATAGTCTGCCGGGGAGGGCGACACTTTTTCTTCTCCTCTGGCAAAGCCGCCCTGAGCGAGCTGTTCTCGGTTCTTGTGCCGGAAGCCAGCTCCTAGAATAAACCAGCTGACAGACCCTGACGGATTGGTCCCCGCAGAAGCATCCCAGCCGCGCCCTGAGTCCGCCCCAGCTGCAGGGACTGCCGGAGGAGGCCGGGAGCGGAGAGGAGGAGAGGCCTTGGCGACGGGCAGCTGGCAGCGGCTGTGCGTATGTTTGGATGTGTGTGCGTGCATTTAGAGGGGGCACATCGGGCCGGGTCAAGAGGCGCTGGGGGGGGTGCTGGAGAAGCCGAGAGAAGTCCTCCGCACTGAGAGAGGGAGGGACAGAGGGAGGATTTGGGAAGAGGGGGAATGCGCCCCTGTTTTGTGGGAAGAGGAGCCGGGTTTGCCAGCAGACACATGGGTAAACATGCAAGGGCCGCGCAATCGAAGCAGTCGAAGGGCCTCTTCTGACATCATGTTTTCCTTTACCAGAACGCTTTTGGAAGGGTGCCTGTGGGGAAATGCATGTCGAAAACCTTATGTGGGGATGGAAAATCCCCACGTGGGCTCTTACCCTGCTCCTGCTCCTCCTCCAAGATCCAGAAACAGGAGTATCACACCATGGATCTTACCTGAAAAAGAAAGAGAGAGAGAGAGAGAGAGAAGGAGCGCATATATTCTCTTCCAACAATGTTAGCGGGGAATGAAGAGATCACAAAAGCCCCGTAAATTTGGTAGCCTGTAAAGTGCCACAAGGTTCTTAAACACTCGCATGCGTGCACACTAGGAAGAGGCAGCTCCTTTGAGGAAAGCTGTTTTGCCAGAAATGTGGCTTTTTCATTCCTCTGATGCTAGCAGAAGCAGAAACCTTCCCTGCTCTTAGCTCGGTTGCCTCTCCTCACCCTGTCCCTGTCACTCTTTGTCTCAGTGGGCTCCTCCTTTGCTCTGTCTCGGCTGGTGTCCCCCTTCTTCTCTCTTCCCTACATCTTGACCTGTTCTATAACAGGTGGAGACTCCAGTCTTGAGCAGACTTCAGACTCATTCACACTGCACAGTTACAGCAGTCTGATACAGCTTTAACTGCTGCGATCTGCATTCTGTGGAGCCCTGGGATTTGTAGTTTCAGCGAAGCACTAAAGCTTTCTGGAACAGATTTCTGAATGCTTGACAGAACTACTAGTCCCAAGATTCCTCAGGATGGAGTGATGCCATTTAAAGTGGTATCGAAATTGAACCCCAAGATCCACCCTCCAGAGTTTGTGCAGCAGGCATCTCTTTCTGATTATAAACCGCTATGGATTTTGTGTCTTGGAACTGAATGGAGGCCACAGTCCGGCCAGTTTTTGCTACCCAGAGCTTTCTTTATTTCAGCAATGCAGTTTGTTGGGGAGAGGAAGGAATAACGCTAATTTGCTGCTGTTCTTGTTAAACAATTGGGAGTCAGAAATCCTTTCCAAATCTCCCGCAACTCCCCTCGGAGATCTCTCAGCAAATTCATATCGAACTTCTTCCCTCCCCGATCTAGAAGGCTTCCTTGTTCAGACAGAAATGTATATTCTTGCAGAGGCCGTTCCTTCCCTCCTCTCCCCTTCGTATGTGTCTTCTTCTGCAGTTCTGCTAATTACCGTTTTCTGCCAATTCTCCAAACCAAGACAGAAAAAAAAAAAGTTCCTTTGCAGGACAGATTTTGATTAATGTGCGCTCCTTCTCCACCCTGCACCTGCTAAGCAGACAGACGGATAAGCCCACAAGCTGGTCGGCTTCTCTCCATGCAAGCGTGAACCTTTTTTTTTTTCTTTCCCAACTACATTCTTGCTAAGGGAAGGAAGCAAGAACATCTTCTCTTCCCCATCGGCCCCTGTGGATGGCTCTAGGATTCTAAACATACTTCCTGAGCCTTCAGCAGAGAAATCCAGTGGGGAATGAGGAAAGATTGGAGCTCTTGGCTGCCCCTTTGTCCAGGAAGACAAGGTAGAGGCTGATCTCGGAAACTGCCAGGAGGAGAGGTTCTGCTGGGGTTCCCGCTTGTCACCGTGGTCCAAAGGGAGATGAAAGATAGTTGTGTAGATGGTTACGCTGGTGGCATTTATTTGCAGACCGTCTTTTTCCCAGTGTAGGATTCAAAGCGGCTTACAAAAGTTAAAACAGATACAGCTAAAAGTTTACATCATACACAAGTTAAAAATACAATTAAAAGCAGTTAATAATAAACAAGCACAGTGTAGCGGTTTGAGCACTGGACTACAGTCCTGGAGACCGGGGTTCAATTCCCCGCTTATCCATGGAAATCTCCTGGGTGACCTTGGACGTGTCACACACTCTCAGCCCCAGAAAACCCCACGATAGCTTTGCCTTAGGCAAAGTCGTGAGTCAGAAATGACTTGAAGGCACAAAACAATGATAACAACTTGAAAAAGGCACTAAAACAGTGATAAGGATCATGGCTTGCTTGCTTTTCTTTCTCTCTTTCTTTCTCTCTTTCTTTCTTTCTCTCTTTCTCTCTCTCTTTCTTTCTTTCTTTCACCATGGTCTTAGGGTCATAGTCCACCACACCAATACAGCTCCAAAAATTGTTTCTGTGACTCTAAACCTATCCATCTCAAACTCCTTAGAGCACTTTTTTCTCTGACCCAAAGAATGAATTGCCTCTCCTTCCCCTTTTAAAACCCCCTGATGTTGTTTTAACATCAAAACAAGAGTCTGTTTCCAAAAAAACTGAAGTGGGCACTCAATGACTTCTGGTTTTTCCTCTCCCACTTTTTTTTTTTTTTTTGACATTTCTGATCATTTGTATAGCCCCAGTGGTGGGTCTTAGGGACAGGAAATTGGGTCCTGGACCCACTAAAATCGCCCACATCTGGTTTAGATGATGGTGGTGGTGATTAATAGTATTAATGCTAATTTCTTACCCACCCCTCCCTAAGGACTGAGGTTTCAAACGACAAATTAAACCCAGAGCACAGTTTTGAAAAGCATATAAAACCATGCATATTAAAAACAATGAATGCAGACTTCAAAATTTGTAATTTAGGAAAACGTCTGGATAAGCCTGCTGGAAAAGACTGGTCTTTAGTGTTGTTTTAAACACAGGCAGTGTCTCCAGGTGTCAGATCTCTTCTGGCAGGTCATTCCACGGTCTGGGAGCGGCCGAAGAAAATGACCTCTGGGTAACAGTTGCCAACATCTGACCAAAATAGATGTCCCCCCCAGAGGACCTGAGTGAGTTATGCAGGAGAAGGCAATCCCATAAGTTACATGGACCCAAACCATGCGGGGCTTTAAAGGTGACAACCAATCTTTTGTACTTTGCTTGGAAACGAATTGGCACCCCGGTGGAGTTATTTTTAACATTGGCGTAATGTGGTCCCTCCTGGATGTGCCAAAAAGCAGTCTGGCTGCCATGTTTTGGACTCATGGAAGTTTCCCAACTTGGTGCAGAGGTGGCCCAATGTTACAGCCCATTGCTGAGGTTATCAGTACATGTACTACCATCTTTAGATTCTTTAGCCCTGCCGTCGGCATAACAGCCAAAGCCGATCGCAAGCGCAGATGGCCTTCTTCCTTATATCCTTCATTATGTGCAGGAGGAAGGGGGCAGGAGTCCATTAGCAGAAGACATACTATTCACATGGAAGGTTCGGTATCAGTCTCTATCCAGTTAAAAGGGTCTGTTACCAAGTGATGAGAGATACTCTATCAACGATCAAATTCATCTGCTGCCTCTCAGTGCGGACAGGACTGAGTTGGACGCAAACAGTCTGAGCTGCCATTAGACAGCTTTCTTTGAAAATGTTCCCCGTGTTTTTATTCTTGCTATCTCCTCTTATTTCTCCTTCCCCTCCTGTTTTTTTTAAAGAGTTATTTCAGTTCCTCTCCCCCACCACCCTGCGTCTTTTCCTTTCTCAGTTTGTCACCTCCTTTTCTGTCTCCAGACCTCTTCTGCAGCTCTTGTCTCATCTCTTCCATCCCTTTGTAGCGATCTGTCCTCTCCTGGCTGAGAGAAGTCCCTCTGACTCCAGAGTCAATCAAGGGTAATTCGGAACAGGCATCCAGAGGCCCCCAGTAGGCAATTGCGGTCACTACTGTGGAAAAAATATATATGAGTCAGGTCTCCCGACTCTTGAGCGTGGGACAAGAACCAAGCCTCCCGCTCCTCTTTGCATCTTTCAGCAAGAGGTGTGCAAAACATGTTTTCTTCCCTGGGGGGTGTGGCTGGGTCAAACAGGATGTAACAGGACAGAACCTGTTGAGGTAGAGATGAGAGGAAGGTGGCCTCTTGCTTTCCAGATGTTGGCTTTGTATTGGTGTGGATGCCACAGCAAGGCAGCTGATTTGGAAGCAGAGAGGCAGCATGAACTTAAAGGTGCAGGATAGTAGAAGTAACCAGTAACAGGCAAAAAAGTCTGTTTCCTTAAGCAGTGGTTGTCTTGCCTGAAGGAGGCCTTGCTATTCCAAAAGATCCACCACAATGCATTATAGCACTATTATTCCTCTTTAATTCCCATTGTTCCATCCTGTGGAATCCTAAGTCATTTCTGCACTAGCCTGTTACAGCGCTGTTATTTCACTTCCCACATCCTATGGAATCCTGGGGTTTGCAGTTTAGGGAGAGACCTTTGAGTTTGCAGTTTGGGTAGAGTTTGCAGTTTGGGTAGGTGCCAGTGCTCTTGGACTGAGTTTACAGTTTGGGTAGGTGCTGGTGCTCTTGGGCTGAGCAGTCTAAAGGCCCCTCTCCAAACTGCGAACCCCAGGATTGCAGAAGACGAAACCTTGTCAGTTAAAGTGCAACCACAGTGCTATAACAGCTTAGTGTGAATGAGCCCCTGAAGTACTCAGGTGTTACCCCAAAAGGTGGGCGACTCAGAGGTCCACCCCCAATGCCAATGCCCCCATGGAACAGTGGGAAATTATTAGCTCCAGAGGGATGGTTGCAAGAGGGAGGTAACCTTACAGAAACTTTCCACCTATGCATACTGGTACTAGTGCTGGGGCACCAGTCGGAGTTTAAAAGTATGTTTTATTGGGGGGAAAGCACAAACACGTGCAAGTTTCAAGCAGTCTCACAGCCACACAAGGCTAACCAAAGGAAAGGAAGGGAAAAAATTGGATAGCAAGACGTTCAGCTGAAGTTTTAAGTTACTGTAATGCTAGAAATTTGGGGATTGGACAGAAGATTCATGAGGGGGGCAGAATTCTCATTTCCCACCCATCCACCCTCCTAAAGATGCACCCCTGCCTTACATCTGCCAGGACAGGTTTGGTGCTAAACTTATGCCTTGAAACCTTAAAATGGAACTAGAAATGCATGAGCCCCATGATTGCATGATAGTTGGCTTGTGCCAAAGGGTATATGAATGCAATCCAACCCTATGTCATAGAAACTTAATTGTGAAAGCTCAGGCACCCCAGAAAGGCTATGGGATGTGGAACCAGTTGAGTTTTAACGAGCCTAACTTCTGATAGCTTTCGGAGCTAAGTATTGCAGAGGGTGAGGGGGTAGAAGGTCATAAAAGGGAGGAGAAGATAGAAAACATATTTGCTGACCATGAGATGTCCAAGACTCTGGAGGTCAGATGGAGAAGACCCTTCCCAAGAGCTCTGAAGACAGCTGTCCTCCTTCAGGCTCTTAATCATTCCTCACTGACATCTGTGGTCTCCGTGGTGCCTGAATTTACGTGAACAAATGTGTTTTGAATTCTGCTTAACAATGATAAGGCGTCCGACATTCCCCCTCCATCTTCTGGTTTCACTCCTCATTCTCACTTGTTGGTTTTTCGAGGAGGAGAAATGCCCTTGAAGCACGAAGCTGTGCTCGAGCACAGTTGACATATCTGGCCCTCAAAAGATCCACACTCTTTTGAGCAGATAGGAAACCACCATAAAATGCAATTGTTCTCTGTAGTGGCCAACTTCCCCTGCTTCCTGATTGTACAGGGTGTTGATGGGCTGACCAGTGTGACAGTCACAAAGACACGCTCTCTCCATTCCCACAGCAGTCTTTTCATATGTGTATGAATTTCTGGTTATTGTTTTTTAAATGATCTAGTATGTTTTGCGGTAGTGTCTTAGTGGAGAATCAGCATGGCGTAATGGTTTGAGCGTTGGACCAAGGTTTGGTTCCCTGCTCAGCTAGGAAAACCCAGTGGGTAACCTTGGGCGTGTCACACACTCTCAGCTCCAAGAAAAACCCATAACAGGTTTACCTTAGGGTTGCTATAAGTTGGAAACAACTTGAAGGAACACAAACAACAAGTATCTCAAAGCACCAAACGAAGGGGGAAGAGAGAGAGAGAGAATGAGTTTGTTTGAATCCTGACATAGAGAGGGAATAAAAAAAATGTCATATATTCAGATCAGGTACCTGTGCCAGTTAAGAAGCCAGGGAAAAGCAATGTTCAATGCATAGGGGTAGCATTTCCTTTACCTTTTTGTTTTAGTTATTTGTAACACCTATGTTTTACAACAGGGACAAAGACATTCTGGCCATCCTGAGTTTTGAACTCCACTCCCCATCATCCCCAGCCAGCGTGGCCAGTGAGAACCAGAGTCTTTAATAACATCTGGATGGCCTCTGGTTTCCCATCCAACTGTAAGGCGAGTCATCACTATGTGGCTTATGATCACACATTAGCCCTTCTCCACCTTTTCTACCCTGGAAGAACCCTTGAAATAATCTTCAGGTCTCAAAGAACCCCTGCATAAAGATTACAACATCTACAGCTCAAAAAATATGTTTATTTTCCCCCCGAGTAGTGTGATCTCTCATGGAACCCTTGGGTTCCAAGGAATCATGGCTGAGAAAAAAAGCTGCTTTATAACAATGTAGAACAGTAGAATATTTTACCTATGGCTATTTATGGTATAGAGATATCAGAGTAAAATTGCACACACGTGCAAATGTCTACATGCATGGGGAATGCACTGTTTATAGTATAGAGGTATCACAGCAACATCACATGTACATGCAAATGTGTGCATGCATGAGGAATGTGCTGTTTATAACTATAGAGATATCACAGTGCATGCACAGTGCACAGTGCAAACATGTGCATGCACGGGGAACATAATTAGCAACAATGACAGTCAAACCAAGTCTCTTTTTTACTGTAGTTTGTGTTAGAGGTGAGAGCTTTGAAAAGAGCTTGTCTGGCAGCAATGTCAAAAGGATACAAAGCATGTTTTCCACTGAGGTCTTCAGTTCCCCCTGGCCCAGCTCGAGAACAGAGCCCCGGCACAAGCTGCCCGCCTTGGGTCTGTTCCAACCCTGACCTTTTCTGCTGAAGCGCTGAAATCTCTCCCCGGGATGAACTTCTGGAGAGACGGCTCCCCGAGGGCCTAGCTGTTGGAGGAGAGGAGGGTGTGAACACTAGAAAGATGAGGTCACCTGCCAGCAACAGTAGAGAGACTTCATCATCCTTTGCTCTGAAGCTGGAAGCAAACTTTGCAGATGCAAATCTTCATGGTCCTGGAAAGGGTTCTCCCCTCCCCTCCCCCCAGCTGGAGAGACAGTTTGTTATTCTGCATCCTTGGAAGTTTTGAGCCCTGTAGAATTCCCTTTGCTTTCCACCTAAAGAATACCGGAGCTCCCATGCAGGAGTAACCAAAAATATTGCATCTGGAAGTCAGTAAACATTGCATCTGGAAATGCTTGGCTAGGTACTCCCAGTGGTCTTCTCATCATTCAACCAGGGCTTCATCAATTTTTACTTCGGGGTTTACTCCACAAGTGTTGTGTTAAAAGTTAGACTTAAAAAAAAAATGGGATATGTGAGACCTAGGGTCATAGAGTTGGAAGAGACCACAATGGCCATCGAGTCCAACCCCCTGCCATGTGGGAACAGACGCTCAAAGCACTCCCAGCAAATGGCCATCCAGCCTCTTCTTACAAACCTCCAAAGAAGGAGACTCTACCACATTCCCAGGCAGCAACAGATTCCACTGTCAAATGGCTCTGACCTTCAGGAAATTCTTCCTGAGGTTTAGGTGGAATCTCTTTTCCTGCAGCTTGAATCCATTACTCCTTGTCCTAGTGTCTGGAGCAGGAGAAAACAAGCTTGCTCCATCTTCAACATGACATCCCTTCAGATATTTAAATATGGCTATCATGTCTCCTCTTACCGTTCTCTTCTGCAGACTAAACATACCCAGCTCCCTAAGCCTCTCCTCCTAGGGCATGGCTTCCAGAACCTTTATCATTTTGATCACCGTCCTCTGGACATGTTCCAGCTCGTCGGTATCCTTCCTGGGTTCAGCCATTCGTTCTCTGTTAACCTAACCTGCTTCAGAGGACAAAATGGCACACAAGGTGAATTTATACTCGCCTATGTCATTAACAGGATACTAGCCATAATATGTTACAGGAATTAATTTTCATTCTTTAAAGAAAGGCTGCCGGGCTCCCTTTATGCTTACAAGCACGTTCCTTAGAAAACAAGTCGTGAGTAAACCCAGCAGAAGAGGTATGCCTTCTTTGAACAGAGTGCTGTGCACCAACAGCCCTTTTGTGACAGTTGTGTCTGAGCTACATGATGCATGGAGAAGCCATTTATTTGCTTGCCATCTGGGTTTATAAATATGCTTAATATATAGCTGGATGTCTCTTGTTTGTGTCAAAACTAATGAATGGAATGTACTGCCGGCTGGTGGGCAGAATGACCCAGCCTACATAGGGATACACTTTAAGGGGTCCACCTTTAAGAACAAATTAGGAATTGTTTTGGATGATTCATTATGCCATATATTTAATAGCATGACTCCTCATCTAGAAAATAGCCCTTTCTAGCCAGTTGCAAGTCTTACAAATTTCCCCTTTTGGAGCTGAAGGTCATAAATTAAGCAGCTGATTCATAGGAGTGCAACACTCCAATCAGGGATGTTTCTGTTAAGAAAGAAACTGCGGAAGGCAAAAAGGTGTAATTGGTGGAGTGAGAGGTTAAGTTACAAATAATGTCAACATCAATGCCTAAAATTACAGATTAACGCAAGCGCATGAGAACCACTAAGAGCATATCAAGCTGCAGATACAAACCAACAGCTATATTTGAATTTAACTGTGTATTTATTTTGAAGATTTAAGACATCATCTTTCAACCGAATGGTTCTAAAGTTAGTTTTACAGACACATCACAAATATCCACACATATGCCCATTGGCCACCTGTGTATGTGTGTGCCTTCACGTTTATTAGACTTACGGCACCCCATGAATTTCATAAGCTTTCCTTGGGCAAGGAATGCTCAGAGGCAGTTTTGTCAGTTCCTTCCTCTGAAATACAACCTTGTTGTTGTTGTTATTGTGTGCCTGCAAATTTTTTTCAGACTTATGGTGAGCCTAAAGTGAATCTATCATGAGATTTTCTGGGGTTGAGAGTGTGTGACACACCCAAGGTCACTCAGTGGGTTTCCAATGGCTGAGTGGGGAATTGAACTCTGGTCTCCAGGGTCTTAGTCAAAGCTGCAACCACTACACCCTGCTTGCTGTAACACCTGATATTCATTGGCAGTCTCCCATCCAAACAGGGCTGACTCTGCTGAGCTTCCAAGATCGGACAGGACCTGGTGCCTTACCTTGTTGCTCTGTGCCTCCAAGCCATTTCTGACTTATGGTGACCCTGAAGTGGATGTATCATGGGGTTTCTTTGGCAAGATTTGTTTGCCTTTGGCTTCCTCTGGGGCTGAGAATGTGTGAATTCCCCAAGGTCACCCAGAAGGCCTCCCTGGCCAAGTGGTGATTCAAACCCTGGTCTCCAAAGTCATAGTGTGATGCTCAAACTACTACACCATGATGGCTCTTAGTGTTGATGGTGCTGGTTTAATAGTAATCGGAATCCCGTCGGTGTCCTACACATGCAGAAGTTCTGCTGTGGAAACTGTTGGATGTTGCCACTATCTAGTAGCCCTTGGTCCTCTGGCTGATTGTTGAAGTGGTGTTTTCTTCTCTTCAATTCCGCAGTCCTAGGGTCTCATCTCAAATGTGGATGGGCTATAGGTCCAACCTATGGCAACCTGACATGCTTTGAACACGTGTTAGAGTTGGTAGAACCCCATCCTAGGATGAGGGACCACCACATAATTGTCTATTTCCATATTCTGTATGATAAACGTACATCTAGCATACATCTTCCAGCGTACATTTTATTTCGTATACCTTTTGTCAGCCTTACCCCCTTTGAATCTGTTTGTATTTGTCAACAATCTGTCCTAAATTCTGACTCAGACATACTCCGCTAGCTTGAGCCTATGCTGTCTGTAAAGTGGCCATATTTCCAAGACTGTAGGAAATAATGCTTTGGTCATTGCCCTTCTTTGTTCTATGGACTCTTTTTTTGCTGGTGCTCCAACATTTGTGTTCCTCATACTAACGTCATAGGAGGGGTCTCTGAATGCTATCAGCAGGAAGGAGGCATCTGTCTTCTCCCCACATTCTTTGCAGGAAGGGGAAAAGAATAACCTTGCCCTGAAGGCTACAGCAAAGGCCATGAGGTCAGCTGGAGGGACTCTAAGGGAATATGGAGTCCTCGACAGTTATGGGAATGCCTTCTAAGAAAAACATGATGGAGAGACCTTGCTTTGAACTCTTCTTTCTGTTCACGCCAAGGTGCCTCACCTTTCCACTCCCCCACTGGGCATCACTCAGCCTTGCCTCAGCCTTCTCAACAAACTTGCATTTGTTTGAAGTTCTGATGAAAAGCAAACAAAGCTCAACCCAAAAGAGCCCTACCCATCGGCTGATGCTCTGCTCCCTCCCCGTCCCTTTCCTCCTCCCGACCAGGTTTGACGTCAGTCAGATGCTCCTCCATAAACAACTATCAACAAATTGGATGGAGGCTGGGCACACAGGAGGGGACAGGATGAAGAAGCCAGGTCCTCTTGTGTCTCAGAGTAACCCACGTCAAGGCACGCCAATGAACTCTTCCTAATAAGGGGAATTGAAGGATTCATCAGATGGATGGATAACCTTGTTTGCTTAAAGGTTGAGGCAAGGCAGACTGTACCTACAGGATCTAATTAAAGCCGAGGCCCACGGTACTTGGACTTACTGTAAGCAACGAAAGAAATTAAACTCTATTGGATTAGTCTCCAGAAGGGAGAGGGGCAGCCGGCTAGATTCCTGATGTGGGCTGGCTCGTCATCTGGAATCTCATCGTCCATCTCACTTCTCTCTTGGTGCATCTTCATTTTTGTTTGTCATGCTGTTGTTCTGCTGTTTGGGGGACAAAATGGCCACTGCCATCACCACCTGAGAATTAGGTAGCTAATGCAGGAGATGCAATATAGCATTGTCAACTCTATTGCCCAAGAATGGCCAGCGGCATAGGAGGAACTGGTGAGAGGTGGCCTTTGCTTCGTTCTTCCCCAGTATCTGCCACCCAGGGGGGTGGGCCTGCTCTGCCTAACGGTAGGGCCGGCCCTGGACCAAGCTTAGAAACTGAAAAGAAAAACTAGAAACTGACTCAGTCTTGGACTCTGTTGGTAGTCCTAAGTAGACTCAGCAAATTGATTTTTGCATGTGAGTCAACAATTGTGTAAATCCTGTTGATTCAATGGGACCCCAGGATTCCAGAGGAGGTTGAAAGTGCAATAATAACACTATAACACTGTAGTGCAGAAGGGTCTTACATCAGTACATCTCAATCAACCTCCTATGGGGACCAGTACTTTTTTTGGTAACTATACTGGCACTCTCTCTCTCTCTCTCTCTCTCTCTCTCTCTCTCTCTCTCTCTCTCTCTCTCTCATTCACATACACATACACACACACACACACATGAGGCTATTGCTCAAAATGTAGCATTTCCCTGTGTAATCTTGACCTCCTGAGTGATCAGCCTTATTTTCTGATTTCCTTCTGTTTCTTCTTTTCTGCCCGTGTAACAGTTTCCTTTACCAACAGTCTGCCTAATACTGGCGATTATTTAATTTCTGAATTGCCTCCGAACCCATCCCACTCCTGACCTTTTGGTTATGATCTAAATCTAACAAATGAAATCAGATTATCTCTTTAGCTTCTGTTCCTTCTCTTCCTCTGTTTCTTTTTTGGCCCAAGTGGGCACATTTCCCAAGCGTCTGGAAGGCAAGAAACAGCAGATGGAAGTGACTCAGGGTGCCCTGTTCAAAGCAGTTGTGTGTTTGGGGAAACTGACAAAACCCCAGACAGTTGGGAGTGTTGCACTGGGTTCTGTTTATATCCTTTCCTTTTATAGCTAGCTTAAAGGAAACCCCTCTTATTTATTTATTTTTTAAACCTACTGTCTGCAGTCATTAACCAAAATGGGGACTGTAGTCAGGAAATCAGAAGAAGGCTAGGACTTGGAAGGGCAGCCAAGAAGGAACTAAACAAGATCTCCAACCGCGAAAATATATCCTGGAACACCAAAGCCAGGAAAGAAAAATGAATGATTCCTAGAGCAAATCAAGACTGAATTCTGCCTAGAAGCCAAGATGACTCAACTGAGTCTGTTGTGCTTTGGGTGTATCACGAGAAGACATGACTTCCTAGAAAAGGCCACAATGCTTGGCAATGTAGGAAAAGAAGACGACTGCGTTACAGACTCAGTCGAAGAAGCCACAGCTCTGAATTAGCAATGGCTGTTGTTGATGGTAGGGTGACTTGGAGATTTCCCATTCACAGTGCTGCCGCGAGTCAAAGTCAACTTGATGGCAGTTAACAATAAAAAGCAAGCGTTTTAATACCTGGTTGGATCCACCCTGAGACATAGGAGTTTTTTTTTTCCTTTCAAAAAGGTAGATAGGCTAATCCTCAGTGTGTTTATTTGAAAGCATGTCCTCTTGAGTTCAGTGGAGCTTGCGATCTAGTTCAGTGCTCTCATGTTACAATGTGGGGCCATGAAGGCCAGCTTGCTAAAGTGTTTCAAGACAAAGTCTTAGTTCTTGGTTCTCTAAGAGAAAATCTTGGTTCTCCACGACAAAGTCTTAGTTCTCTAACAATTCTCTGGGTTTTATCCCTTCACGTTCCAGCTGTCGGGATGACACGGCTCCATTGTGTAGTGTCCTGGGATTTGTGGTTTGGTGAAGGATTTAGAATCCTGTCATGCATTCCTTTGCACATTAGAGCTTTCAGGCAAAGAATTCTAAGGACCTCACCAAACTACAAATCCCAAGGTTTCGTAGCATGAATCCAGGACAATTAAAGTGGTATGAAAATGATATAATTGTGCACTGCTTACACACCCAACATTTTTAAAAAGTTATTCTTCAAAGTTTGTGCACAGTGAGAAACTTAAGTTCCGAACTTTAGGCCAAGCGAGAGAACATTTCCATGAGAGGGAAATGAGAGGAAAACAGTGGGCTCAGGCATGAATTCACGGACTGCAAAGTGATCTCAATTAGATCCAACTTCCCATTGGCAAATGGCAATCCTAGTCAGTGGTGGGCATGCCCAGATCCACTTGCCAGGGTGTGTGTGTATGTCTCGTCCAGGGGCCAGGGCTCCCACTGCAACACAAGCATTTGATCTCTCTCGTTTTTTCTGCCAACGCATCTGTACCTTCCTCTTTCCAGGCATTCAGGGGGGCCCTCATGAGCTCATACTGGTGCTCAGGGAAAGGAGACGTGATTGAGGACTGGTGCCGGTGCGACCTGAATGCCTTCGACGAGAACGGGCTCCCCAACTGCAGCCCTCTCCCCCAACCTGTGTAAGTATTTGTAACTGGAATAATTGTAATTATGAGTCTCTCTTTTTGGAGAGCTGGCCGGCCAGCCAGCGTCTCTGTAACATATTAGACTGATTAGTGCAGACATTTCTCCACTCAGATGACACCCCAGTTCCTTTGGCTTGGCTCTCATTTCTAAGCTGGTGATAACATGCAAGGCCCTAAACAGCTTGGGGAATCTTATTATTTGGAGGAAAATCTCTGCCTGTATAAGCTTGCCCAAGGACTGAGGCCTGCTGGAGGAGGTCTGCTTTGTGCTCCACAATACAATGTGGGAGAAAGCCGTACTTATCTGCATGGTGTCCCGGCTATGGAAGGCCCTCCCTTTCAAAACTCTGGTGGCAGCAATGCTAGTGTTTTTTTCTGCCAAGCAAAAACATGGGCTTTACTAAAGCCTTTGGGACCTAACCAATTTTATAGAAGGCTGTGTCTGTATATGATTTTTAAGTGCCTTAAGCTGTATTAACTTATCTGGTTTTAACTTGATAAATTGTTTAATGTGCTTTAAGCCCATTATTATTATTTTTTTCAAACTGTTTTAAATTGTTCCACAATGGTCAAGCTGAATTTAATCGTATGCCACTCTGAGGTCTTTAGAGACAGGGTAGTGTATAAATATTTTAATAAATAAAATAAACAATAAAGAGTGCTCTCAAGCTCAGAAAGAGACAGATCAATGAAAACAACTGGGTGGCTTGAGCAAAATACAGAGGCTCGTGTCTTTAGTCACATAAGCCACAGAGGGGTGGGCGGCAGAGATAATTCCAGTTTACACTGGTGCGTGCATGTAGGTTCCCATGTCATCCTTGGTGTTAGAAGGGGCACGGAGGGTTTGCATGGGGCAGCATGCTAGGATAGATTCCTCCTCCCTGTGTGTGTGTGTGTATGTGTGTATGAGGAGCTGTGCACAAGGATGTCTGAACATGAATGCATTTGCATCAAAACACAGTGCCATTTCCTGAAGTACAGAAGGACACGAGCTGACTTTCAAAGCAAGTGTCTCTTTTTTTCCCGTTCAACCCAGGTTGCGACTCTCCCCCAGTGTCGAGCCTTCTAGCACCGTTGTCTCCTTGGAGTGGCTAGATATCCAGCCGGCCATTGGGACAAAAGTCTCAGACTACGTCCTCCATCATAAGAAGGTTGACGAGTACACAGACACCGATCTCTACACGGGTGAGTTGGATCTTCCTCTAACAAGTTGATAGGAAACCAGAGCGCTTTTATGTGCAGAAAACTCTACCTGCCCACTGTTTGGACAGTATTGGATGCAGTGTCCAGTGAAACTGACCACCATTCTGTTTTATCAGCTAAAACGCCAAAGCAAACCGACTCGTGCTTGAGTCACCCTTGGATATTTGGTGACTGTCAGAAGCTAAGCATGAGTGTTGAAGGATGGCTTAGATGTCCCCTACATCTACCCCATTCTCTTTTCTTTTTAAGCATCCCTACAGGGTCGAAAGGCAAGATGGATCATCCGTCTAAACCAATATGGTAGTTCTGTAGTTTATGCGCATGTTGCATCTTCAACATCTCTAGGCTCAAGTGGCTTTTACAGACTTTGGCTGGCCGCTATGGAAATCAGCTTCAGTAAGGTCCATCCTTAGGAAAACTGATGTGGCTTGGGAGCAAACTTTTCAGAGGTACTAATGGACAACGTGAGGGTTGTTTGTTTTTAGGGGCGTATAATCTGTCTACAGCCTCTATCTGCAGGGTAGCAGGTTCCCTTAAAGGCGTCTAGGGGGCAGCACACCCCAAGCCTTGAGAATGCTCAGGGACATTGAATGGCTGTTTTCACATCTTTGTCCTTGTCACTGCCAACGATACTGTGTTTCCAGCCAGGTCTTCTTTTCAAATGGGAAATGCTCTACCCTGCCATGTAGCACTCACTCCAGACACTCATGTTTGGAAGACCTTCCCCCTATCTTGCTTCATCAAAACCGCCCAAGATTAGGGGAGGAGTACGATGATGCTATGGGACTTGCGGAGTTGGGCTGGGTAACAGTAAGTGCTCTGGCTCAGGATGTTAAGGAGACAGAATATAACTTTATGCTCATACGCTTATATGGTGTTTGTATAACACTACCATGTTCATGAACTATGAGGTTGCACAACCAAATATGGATGCAGATTTGCACACTTGGTGCATATCTGCATACCCAATGGTGCCACCATTTTTGAAACTTTGAACTGGATTTGGACATTCCACACTGGGCAAAAATGGCTGTTACATGTGCATGAAACAGCGACAGGAATTTTTTTTTGCTCTGAAGAGGCTGATCAGTGTTTGCTTGCTTAGGGAGCTCATTGTTGGATTCCAGTTCCCATTAGCCTTTGCTGATCAGGCCAGCATTGAAGAATGACGTGAACAGTAGTTTATCAACATCTGGAAAGGCATAGCTTCCTTTTTCCTGACTCATAATAAATATTCTAAATTGGGGAGGATTACAATTGGGTGGGAGGGGCTCGCCTTTCCCATTTCCAGAGCTGTGTCCACACCCCACTCCCTTTCTTATAGCTATCTGCTGCTCTTATCTCAGGCTGCTCAGTGCCCTAGCAGACCTGAAGGAGACCAGAGGAGAGAGGGTCAAAGCCGAACTTGGAACAGCTATGTTCCTGTCCTGTAATTCCCTAGCTGGTGTGGCCGTGCTTGCTGAGACATTTTGAAAACTGTAGTCCAGTACAGTAGCTTTCCCAATCTCTGGGTAAAATGCGTTCTTCATTTCTGAAACACAAATGCCTTCATGTACTTACTTTAAGAGGCCCCACAGTGGAGCACATGGACTCCCATACCCTCTGAGTGTCCTCATTTGGCAAGAACAGCCCCAATTAATGCTCAGCTTTTTCTGCTACTTTTAAAATTTCCCATTTTCTCTCCCCTCTTTGTTCTCTGCTTACTTCTGCTGTTGCCAACGGAGTTGAAAATGCAGGGGGAATTTGAACTCAACTCCACGGAACAGGGGAGCGGAGAGGCGGGGCTGAAATCTTGCAAAAGCAAACTCCTGCAGCGTCTCTTAGCTTGTGCACTCTTCCTCATCGATAACTTTGGCCATCTTGACCACACTGTGGTGTTGCTTGGCCACATGTGCCCTACTTTCTTTGTGAAATGCTGGAGTGGAAAGGCTACCCAGAAAGCTGCAATGTTTTATTCTGGGTCTTGCACACGATAGGCGTATATTCCCGTTCAGGATGATGGCTGGGAGATTAGGGAAACTTCCTTTTTGGTAGCCACGAGGAGGGAAAGACACTCTACCCACAGTGGCCGAGTATGGCTCCGCTGGCCTCCAGAGGTGTTGGATGACAGCTGTTGGAATGCGTCCCGAGCCGAGCCGTGGCGCAAGTCTGCCTGGTGTGCGTGAATGAATCGCATGGGAGGCCGTCGCAAGGCAGCCGATGATGTCATCATAGGAGCAGGCTCTGCATTTGAAAGAAGGGAGTTTGTGTGTGTGTGTGTGTGTGTGTGTGTGTGTGTGTTTTACAGGGCGAGGCACAAACTGAAATGGCTCACCAGCATCTGGAACTAATATTAGCCTTGGAAAATGTTTTATGTCACTAAGTGCGGCTCTGGTGGATGGGTGAGAACCTCTAGAGGAGGAGAAGGGGTGGAGAAGAGCAGGGACCTCTCCGCCTCCACCGGTGCTACATCCAGAGACGTTTACATAAAACAAGAGATGTAGGTATGGGCTCTGTCTTGCTTCTAAGAGCCCCAGCACTTAGAAAACTAGCTTATCTTGAAGGAGTGTTAGAACCTTCTCCCTGACATGGAAGCCTTGCTCTCTCTCTTTGTCTGGCTGTACTGTTGTACCATTCAGCTGCCTGAATGGTTCCTCTTCCATACTAAATTATACTATCTGTTTGAAAAAATCACTTCCCTTAGAAAGGTAGGATGTCATGGATAAAGCTGAGCTAGAGTCCCTTTTCCTGGCGTTATGGTTGTGGCATCTGAGCTGAGTTGTACCAGGTGACAGATCACATAACAATATCTCCATGCAAATAAAATGTATAGTTATGCATCATAAAGGGAGGAGAATCAAACAGGTGGATATAGGATGGGAAATACCTGGAGTGGTAGGCATCCATGTGGAAAGGATCTTGGCATTTCAGCTGGTCATAAACAGCGTGTGAAATATTGTTATTTAACATCAAGTTCAGTGTATGGTCACCCTATCATAAATGGTTTTTGCCAAGATTTATGCAGAAGAAATCTTGCTTTCCTCTGAGGCTGAGAGAATGTGACTTGGCCAAAGTCACCTGGTGGGTTTCCATAGCTAAGTGAGGATTTGAGTTGGAGACCCACCATGGTGTAGTGATTTGGACATTGGGCTACGACCCTGGAGACCAGAATTCAGTTCCCAGCTCAGCCATGGACACCCACTGGGTGACTTTGGATGTGTCACATACTCTCAGCCCTGGAAAACTCCACGATAGGTTCACCTTAGGGCTGCCATAAATCGAAAATGACTTGAAGACACACAACAACAACAGCTCTGAGAGTTCTTAGTCCAGTGCTCAAACCACTACCCCATGCTGGGTCTCAGCACCCCGCTGGCTCTGCTATTTCAGGCATGCAAAGGAGCTGCACTTAAAAAAATGCAATTTTAATCCACATTAGTAAATTGATTGCTTCCAAGTCACTCGAAGTAATAATCCCACTATCTGGATCTCATCTGGAATATTGTCTCAAATTCTGGGCACCACCTTTTAAGAAAGATGGAGACGCAATGGGCACGGGCAGAAAGTTGGCCATGGGTATAGAGACATAAAACAAGCAAGGAAGGGTTGGAGGGCCTGGAGACGTTTGGCCAACAAAGAGAGGGAAGAGGGGAGGATAACAGCCATCTTCAAATCCCTGGAGGGGCTGCCAGATAGACGGTGGCAAAGTCTTTTTCTTCTGCCATCCAGGGCGAGATCTAACGAGTCGAAGCTACGGGAAGGTGGATTTCTGTTGAACATCAGGAAACACTTCTTTATGGTGAGAAAGATGGACATTGGCCCCAGTTTGCTAGAGAAGAAGGTGGGCAACTTGGTCATGCTTAACTGTGCCCTAACTCCTTTGGGATGTTGTGAGGCTGTGTGCTATGGCTGTTAAAGAGCTGGATTGTTTGCTGGGCCTGGAGAGTGGGAAGCGTTCCTTAATACCACAGGTACTTAATTGCAGTTTCTGGGCGGCTCAAATCAGCAGGAAGCTGTCGCAGGATCCATTCATTTCAAAGTGAATCCCTTGACTCGACTTGAGACCCTCGGTCACCCTTTGGGACCACTCATAAACCTGGCTGCTGCTCTTCCATGATCTAATCTGTGAATGTAAAAGCAAACAACAGGTTTCACTACGTTTGCTCTTGATAGCGCCTGCACCAGGGAAGCTGAAGCTAGTTTCTTCTCCTCCCCTTCCTTTGCAAATTTGCAACGATGCCGTGGTCCTAGGGTGGGAGGGAGGGAGGCAGGATTTACCAGAGCGAGTGTGTTGGTGCAGCGAAGAACAACAAGGTCTGGATTGATTTGCAGGCGGGGAGCCAATCCAAGCAGCGCACAACCCTCCCAGCAAGGGAAGCTGAAGATGCTCCCAAAAGCTCAGGGAGGCAGCAGGAGGGGGCCTGCTGGAGGATGGGGAAGAGAAGATAAAATACCAGCTACCTGGCCCTGGGGCATGCAGCATGCAGCCTCTGAGGATGAGACTCAGTAACAGGAACCGTGCGGAAGAATCGTTCCTACAGCGACTTTGGACAGTTGCAAGGGTGCCTATGAGATCATCATATAAACTTGTTCAGGGTTGGGTCTGCTGTGGCTGAAGGACACATTTGCCGCCCATGGGCCACTGTCGCAGCCCCCGAAAGCTGCGACTTCTCCAGTTTCCAAGAATCACCAACCTCCCGTATTTTAAAAGGAATCAGCATAGTTTGGAGGCAAGGTTTGGCCCACACCATGCAGAAAAGCCCCCAGGCATGTTAAAAGGTGTGAAAATACCCCACTGGAAAACACGTTCTTTTCCCGAACTGCTTTCTTCCGCAGTCCCTTCCGAAATGGTGACGGGAAGAGATGCCGCATCCCTCGCTGTCAGCATTTTGAGAGGGACCACAGAGGGAAAACAGAAGTATTCGGGCTTGCTGTAGGGGTATTGGCCCAGGGGTGGGAAACTGGCCCCGCCATGTCTTTCATTTAAATATTTTTTATTCTTGAATTTGCATTTACATTCAATTCCAATGCCTCTTCATTTTAATAATAGTTCTGTTGAACCTTCTACCGTTTATTCTAAAAGTATGATTATCCTTTTAAAATAATAGCTATATACAGATGACATAATCACTATATACAAACAGTAGAGTCATATTTTTTTTTACTTCTTGATTTACATAGTCTACAACTGCCCCCACGACTTTCAAATTCTTGCAGTGTCTTTTCTTTAACATCTTCTCTAACATCTTAAAAGCCCAATCCTCCAACTAGGGTTTCCTGTGTGTTTTCCATAGCCAAACATACATGTGGGTCTGCAAAGAAGGGAGGGAAACCCTATAGTTCTGTGATAGAGCAACCAATTTGCACACCAAACGGTAGTGTTCAGTCTCTGGTATCTCCATTAAAAGTCCCTTATGTAGCAAGAGATGGCAGAACCCCCTTTGATACCCAAGATGGTAGAGATTCACGCTATGCAAATATTGTACTAGATGGATAAATAGTCCTCTAGAAGTCTATGGAAAGGAAGATCTCCATTTTGCATTGAACCATTTGGTGCAGAAAAATACCAAGCACGCTAGCTTCGTCTGGCCATCCCTTTCCTTCCTGAAAGCAGAGTGTATTTTGTTATGTTTTGTTCTCTCTCCTATTCCCTCCCCCTCCTCCCATTGGGATAAACGTAGTTGTTTCCAGGCCACCTACCAGTCGCATGTATATTTGTATCCTAGGAAGTGAGAGAGAGGGAGGAGATTCTTGGCCGAGGTTGAAGCTATATGCCGAAATAATCCATTGAATCAGGTTTTCCACGGGGTGGTTCTCATTTTGTTTAACTATAAGCTCTTTTTTTTTGGGTGCAGCAGGTTCTGGACACTGCTACTGTTTCCTCCCTGGGAAGTTATTTTAGGTAGGGACCTTGCAGTCTTTATGTTGGGGCATAGTGGTGCTGAATTTTTATGGGGACTTGGTGGTAGAGATGTGGGCTGGAATCCTTTCGGTGATGCACACTAGCCAGAAGTGATTGGACTTTTTTTTTTTAATGGATTTGCAAAAGATGTCTTGAGTCCTCCTTATGCAAGCCTCCCTCTCTCCCTCTACCCTCCCTCCGCCCATCTGGACACCTTAATTCCTTTGCAGTCTCATAAAGTTACACCACTGGCATTATGCCACCCCAACTCTCAACAGGGTCTAGGGCTGGGTTCTCTGGAAAAGAAGGAGACAAGACTTAATTCATTAGTCAAATCCTCATGAAACACCAAGCCAGGAATCCTCGCTTAACGAATAATGCCGGTGGAGGCAAGCCCATTCATTCCTCCTTTCATGTTTTTCTGCATGATGTCAAAACCATGGTGGTTGACTATACCCGGACAAACCAGGATGGAAAGCTGGCCTTCGCCTCTTTTGTGTCTGGCTTGCAGATCCTGGGAAGGGCATGATTTTCATCTCCCAGCTAATTGAGTTCAAACCCCTTTTGCACTTTTTGAAGCTGTTTGTCTGGCTTTACAGCTATTTTTAAAGAGAAATCTGGAGTGTTTCAATTGAGTTTTAGTTATTTTTGTTAATGTTTTAAAGGTGTCCTTTTTCTCAACCACAGTCCATGTGAAAGGGATCTAAGAGTTTTAGCAGACCACAAGCTGAACGTGAGTCAGCAGTGTGACGTGGCAGCTAAAAAGGCCAACACAATTCTAGGCAGTATCAATAGGCACATAGCATCTAGGTCAAGGGCAGCAATAGTTGTTCTCTGTTGTGCTTTGGTCAGACCCCGCCTGGAATACTGTGTCCAGTTCTGGGCACCACAGTTCAAGAAGGATGTTGACAAGCTGGAATGTGTCCAGAGGAAGGTGACCAAAATGGTAAAAAAGCTTGGAAATGATGCCGTATGAGGAGCAGCTCAGAGAACTGGGTACGTTTACAGAGATAGACAAGACAGTCTAGATGGACATAGATAGACAGCTGGGGGGGGGGGGAGAGAGAGAGAGAGAGAGAGAGAGAGAGAGAGCGTTTACGAATTAGCAGGAGGAGGAATACGCTAGCAGTACCTGGTATGTCTTTCTGGTCCTTGTGCTCAAGACTAGAACAGTTATCCCTTCCTAGAAGTTTCCCTTTCTAGGCATTTAGCAACTTCTCAGCCAAGCGCACACTGACTTTGCTAAGCTGAGCTTCCCAACCCACAAAATGTCTCCAGCTGAACAAGTCCGGGCTTGTCTTTCTCCTGCCGTTCAGTGCCTTTGCCAGACTCTTCCAGAGTAAATCTGGGAAACCTCTTTAGGCCACAGCTGGAAGGAAGAAGGGGGGAAGGAGGAAAAGGCCTTTTCTGATGCACCAACTGCCCTCCCCGCTTGGAGAATAATGAGCTAGAAAGCTGCTTTGAGGGTCTTTCTTCCATTCCTTATCATCTGTGGAGCAAAGCTTAATTACCTCCCGTTCTAATTTTGGTTTCAGAGCAAGCTCATCAATCATTCTGATACGACAAGCGTATTCCTGTTCCTTAGCAGAAGTGACAAGATTTCTCCCCATTCTGCGCTTTGGCTGCCTGTTTTACAAATGGGGAGCCTGATGAAGACTCTCTTGGAGCAGGGACTTCATCAATCGGCCATGATTTGCCTGTACTGTCACTTATCTATTCATGAGGAGGAGCCTACATTTATTACAATTAACTTGCACGGCCAGTTGCTGCTCCTGCAGAAGCAGTGAGGCTATGGCTGTTTTTCCCCCACCTTGGGCTGTTGAGATGGGGCAGCAAGCGGTGTTGGTCTGGTTCAGACCCGCGGAGCCACCCAAGCACAATATCCTGCTTTCCATTCAGTCTTCAGGCGTGGGCATACTTTTGATTCAAGCTGAAACATCTCCAAAAGGAAAATGAATAAAGTTACGTCTTGAACAACAGGGCTCTGGAGAAGGCCGCCCTTGTTCCCGCCAGAATGCTAATGAACGTTGCTATTTGTTGCCTCTTTCATCCTAATTTTCATGAGTGTTTGTGGCATCCAAATTAGAGACAGGCATTTGATGGTTGCCACATTTGTCTCGTGGAGTGAGAGAGACCGGGGATTTAAGCCAGTTTCAATCTCCTTCCTTCCTTTCTCTCTCCCTCCCTCTCTCTCTCCCTCTCTCCCTCTCCCCCTCCCTCCCTCTCTCCCTCTCTCTCTCTCTCTCTCTCACACACACACATACACACACACACATCTACAAGGCCTAAGAGAACATAAGCTTTGCTGGATTGCATCCTTGGCCAACCCATGAAAAATGGCTTTAGCTTGTGACATTTGAAGATTCTGGCCTTTCTTCCACTGCAATAAAGAAGATAAGCTCCTAATTTTTGTAGGGGCTCTTAGTTGTAGGCTGTGAACAACATCTCAGCCTTCAGTGTCTTTCAGCAACCCTGTTCGCTGTTACCTGGAAGGTAATCAATCATCTAGCTAGCTATCCACCCATCCATGTATCTATTTATCTATCCATGTATCTGTCCGTCTACTTATCTATCTATCTGTCTGTCTGTCTGTCTGTCTGTCTGTCTGTCTGTCTGTCTGTCTGTCTGTCTGTCTGTCTATCTATCTATCTATCTATCTATCTATCCATCCATCCATCCACCCACCCACCCTCTCCATGTATCTGTCTATCTATCAATACATCTATCCATGTAACTATCTATCTATCTATCTATCTATCTATCTATCTATCTATCCATCCATCCATCCATCCATCCATCCATCCATCCATCCATCCATCCATCCACCCACACACCCACCCACCCGCCCTCCCTCTCCACATGTCTATCTGTCAATACATCTGTCCGTCAGTCCGTCCATCCATCCATCCATCTATCTATCTATCTATCTGTCTATCTATCGATCTATCGATCTATCGATCTATCGATCTATCGATCCCTCCCTCCCTCCCTCCCTCCCCCCTCCCTCCCCCACCCATCCACCCACCCTCTGCACGTGTCTATCTGTCAATACATCTATCCATCCATCCGTCTGTCTGTCTGTCTGTCTGTCTGTCTGTTTATCTATCTATCTATCTATCTATCTATCTATCTATCTATCTAGTCTATCCATTTCTTGTGGGAGTTGGGGACACTAAAGCAGCCTTGAGACCCACATGCAGCTCCTGGGCCACATGTTGCCCACCCCTTGGTAGAAGGATGCGAATGAGGAGGAGACCTTGTTGCAAAGGCCAGGCCTCATCTCCGCTCTGCCGCCGGGCCAACAGAGGGCACTCCGACACCGTCCAGGGTGCGGAGGAACGAAAGCGAAATGAAAAGGCAGCGAATGCTGCCAGCTGACCTTTCTCAAACAGTTCATGGGTTTCCAGAGCAGCAGAGGTGTCAGCGGTGTAGAGCAGTCACAGCTTCCCAGTCGCTGGGCTGCAGAAGCAAGGCGAGGGGGCACGTTAAAGGGGAGGCAGGCAGCACGCAGCCCAGGATGGAGTGAAACCTCGTAGTCTGTTAACTGTTTTGGTTTTCTGTTTTTTTCCGTAAGCAGATGCAAAAGGGAGAGAGAGAGCTTGGGATCAGAAAAAGGAGGGGGAAAACACAGTCCCATCTGCTTCCATCTTTTGACACTTCTAGATCTCATTTCAGGACTTAATCTCCCGGTGTCTACAGCCAGCAGGAACCTGTTTTGCTGAGCAATTCAGGCATCCCTCCTGCTTTGGCAGTGCGTGCTTCAGAAGGAGTGAAGCTTTCCCCGCAGGAATCCAACTTTTGCTGTGTAGACCCTCCCACTCGAGTGGGACTTCTTCATTCACGCACACATAGCTACAGGCTTGCGAAATGTCAGAGGCTTCTATGGGCGTCCACAACTCTGCTTCCTCCTGCCATGAGCAAGCATGGTGTCTGTATTTAGCAGGGTGCGCAAGTGAATGACAGGGGAGAACCATGTACACTGAAAGGCTGGCTGTTGCTCTGAACTTGCTTTCTGGTTCCATTCGTAACTCCATTGATGAAGTTGCTAGAAGGTGTGCCGATAAACGTAAGATCTAAAGTTCCAACCTGTTATGTACCCTGTTCTCAGAAACAAGCTAGGTTTGGGAATTGTCCTGGATGAATCGTAGGAAACCGTCTCTCACTGGTTCAGTCCCGTCCATTGAGCTGGGAAGGGCTTTCTTGAATCTAACACACAGAGCAATCTTACCATTGCTGGTTGGTTGGTTTCAACTGGATATGCTAGGCTTAGAAACTGAGGCCTTCCATGTACAAGGCATGCAGTAAGTATAGCCTTAACAGAAGTATAGGAAACTGCCTTAAACCACTTCAGGCTGTTTGTGCCTCAAGTCCATAAAGTCTCGTCGATTGGTGCTGGCTCTCCATGGCAGTAGATGATGGGTGTACCCCATTCCACTCTCGTCTTCTACCCCATTCACCTAATCCCCTCTTAAAGCAATCCCAGTTGGTGGTCTTAGCTATCTAGAAACACATATTGGAGTACAGTTGCAATAACTGCCCCAATAGCAGGGCCTTTTCTGTTCTTAGTCTTCTGTCCTTGCAGGACTTCTTTTTAAACCCCGGTATCAAGATGTGGTATATTGGAGGCATTGAACGGTCTACCCCTAAAACATCCTTATGAAGTACAAATCCAACCTCTGTTTAAATATCTCCAGTGAGTGAGAATCTGATCCTTTCTGTGGAACAGTTCTTACTTTCAGGAAGTTCTTCCAGATGTTTAGTTGGACTCTCCTTTCTCTGACACTGAGAATGTTATCACTTTAAGAATGAAGTTGTTGGTATGGCAGTTTATAAAGCATTTTTTAAAGCCAATCAGCTAGATCAATCAGCTTGATTTGCAAAATGTACCACTTTGTAAATAGAAGAAGCTAGGTCAAAACCTTTGGAAGAAATAGAAACTGTTTCGCTGTTCCTTCAGTGTCCTGGTTTCCCTCCTCTCTGATTAAAACAGGGGGATGTACATGTGATGGGCAGAGGGGTGACTGGACATCTCCCTTGGGCCTCAGTCCTGCCCTCGCTCCTTGAAAGTGGCATCCATTGCATTCAATGGCCCTTAATTATGCAAGGCATAGCCCCGTTCGTTTCCATACTAGCTGGCTCCGACGCTTGTGCATTCCGTCTTGCTGTTTTCTCCGTACCCCTTCCCGGTTCTCAGTTTGCTTTTCCTCTTTTCTTACCCATCTCCCATGAAAGGAGAGAGAGAGAGAGAAAAAATGATTTTGAGTAATGACTGCTGTGCCATTTCGGCCTTGGCTGGGAAGTAGAGGAGGCCCAGTCTGGGTCTTTCCATCTCATTCCTCCTATTCAGCACCGGTCTTTCTGTTTA
The DNA here is from genome assembly GCA_030412105.1 of Cyclura pinguis. NCBI lineage: Eukaryota > Metazoa > Chordata > Lepidosauria > Squamata > Iguanidae > Cyclura > Cyclura pinguis. Next base: position 4,757,573 of record CM059613.1, read on the forward strand.
TATGTTTGTTTCTTTGAAAGGGAGAAACCCATCTATCCATGCTGACCTGGGACCGATGGCTTTTTGCTTGTTCGCCCACCTTCTCCTGGACCATGTGGGTGTTGGATAGGGAAGAGTTCTGGCATGGCACCTGTTGGCCGGGAACAGCTGAGCCAGCATTTGCAGGGGTTGGGGATATAATTTACTGAGGGCTGGAAGCATAGGCAGGGTTACTACCTGCCAGAAACAGAGGAGGCATTGTGACTCACAATGGGAAGGGATGATCAGGGGAGATCTGTCTGAGTCAGAGCCTCCCAGGGCTATTCCCAAAGCAGAGCATCTCATGCACTGACCACTGTTCCAGATTGGGCTGGGTTGGGCGTCTCCCTTTGGCAACCTTTTTGTTATGGACTCAAATGTAATATTCAAAGACCTTCCTTCTTACTTCTTACCCCACGATTTCCACCCCGCTCCTCGTCCTTAATGAATTCACCTCCAACGAGTCAGTGTTTAAGTGAGTGGGAGCTGGCAGAATTTAGCACTGTATCCAAATACCAGCACATTGCTCCTTGAGAAGGTTGTGTTCTTTCTTTCCATGCTTATGGGGGACTGTATGCTCCCAGATCTCCTGCTCTGTGTTGCCCATGTCCAGATGAGTTCAATCTGCTTTTATCTTTTCTAAAGTGCCAGCTTAAACAAAGTTAGTGAAATGTCCAATTCCACAGAGTAAGGGGAAGCTCATTCTATCTACTTGTACCCTTCATTTCTCTTTCTCCCCCTCTTTTTTTTCAGTGCAAACACTAGCGAACTAGTGATTAATATCAATTATGGCATTACTTTCAGGTGAATAAGTTAAGTTAAGGAAGAGTTTGCATCCTTATGTGGAATTAATTCATATTAAGTTTTGTTATACCCTAGCCCATCAATGTTGAAATTCCAATTAGAGCCTTACTCTCTCCCTGATGCATTGCGAAGAACAGTGTTAATTTAGGATAATCTTGCTTAGTTGTCATGCTATCCTTTGAAAGAGAAAACTCTACTGTACTTTAATGCCACCGTGGGTAATTGAGAAGCCATGGTTTGTGCTCAGGTGGCAAACTTGAATCATAAATCATGGTCAACCATGGGCCCATTATAATGATTATGGCCACTGTCGGCCTTCAGAAACTGCTGAACCACGAGTGTGGAAGTAAGTTTTATGAAAGAGGATGGGAAAAGACAGCAGGAAAGGCATGCTAAACTCTGGCTTGCATGATTTTGAGGTTGGAATCCCCAGCCAAGCTTTGGGTTCTAAACCGTGGTTAAAGCAGTGCTTAGCTTGGCACAATAATGATGCTACATATTTGATAAGAATAAGAAAACAGAATATTGTCAGTGCTAAATAGTGTTGACAGTATAGCTTTTCAGCTGAATTCAACCGTAAACTCACTGTAAAGAATAAGAGTATGAACCTACCTGCCTTACAGAGAGTGGCCTAAAATCTCTTTTAGTCTTGACTAGACTAAACCATGGAATCCATTAAAATTTATCTACATGGCAGTCTCTCATCGAAGTACTAACCAGGGCTGTCCCTGCTTAAATCTGGTGCCTTTTGGGCTTGGAAATCCCAGCCTAGCAGTCTAACCTGTCAGTATGTTGTGTGTGCACATGCCTTCATGTTGCCTGTCAACTTACGGTGACCCCAAGAATTTCATAAGATTTCCTTCAGCCAGGAATACTCAGAGGTGGTTTTGCCAGCTCCGTCCTGAGCCCAGGGCTTATGAGCTGGAGAGTGCACAGACATTTTGACAGTGGGGAAATGAAAATTTGCACACATTCCTCAGTTAACAAGCGAAACAATCTGGCGTCTGCGTCTTTCTTCTACCCACCCACCCCCACTCCTGAAACATCATCCTTAGGAGGCAACTCTTTGGACAGGAATAGTTGCCAGGACGCTTTGGGCCAAAGATCAGGGGGTGGAACGGCATTGTGTGTTCATGAACGTGCATTCTGCGGGAAGAACAACAGAGAAGTTGATCACTCAAGTGTCCACTCCCCAGCCAAATTCAGAGCATACTGGATTGCATTCTGTTGTTCTCCCTACTGCTATGGAATCCAAACTCTGGGGGGAAAAAAAATCTGAAAGGCGACCCATAATCTTGCCATCACCCTTTTTGCAGAAGAAATTGGCATAACCAAATCAGAACTTAATCCAAGCCCTCCAGGGCTACCAGATCATCCTTGATTGGTGTTCTTGTGCAACTTTGGTCTAGGAGTTTTGTCTAGTGGGAGAATTTTGTTTAGTGGACCATTCTTTCTTTGATCTAGAGTTGTTGGTTTCCTTCTGTATGGAGTTGTTGCTATTGTGGTTTAATGCAACTTCCCCATGAGTAGAACAGAAGTAGAACCTCTTGGGAAGCTCTAGAATTCTGCTCCTCTGCTGTTGTTTAAGACCCACAGGTATACACACACAAACATCCAAGACAGACTCCCTGTGCTGTATGTGTACTTTCAACTTGCCTATCTACTTACGGCAACCCCATGAATTTCATAGCGTTTTCTTAGGTAAGGAATACTCAGAGGTGGTTTTGCCAGTTCCTTCTTCTGAAATATAGCCTACAGCACCTTGGATTCATTTGTGATCTTCCATCTAAGTACAGGGCTGACCCTATTTAGCTTCTAAGATCAGACAATCTGTCTGGTGCCTTTAGAGTATTTAGGCAGCTTCCCCCCTACCACAAATGAATCATCACACTCATGATAGACAGGTTTTTTTTTAATACAAATATACACGCATAGGCATGGAACTGAATATATATGTATGTCATGTTCTTGTGCTTCATACACATACATCTTTTAAAACTAGAAGGATGATTCTCCACATCCACAGAGTGAGCGATGATGGGAGTTGCAACTGAATACCACCTGAGGAATGCACAGTCCACATCCCTGAACTTTGAACTTGAACTTGGGAGATTATTCTTGACCAGCAGGTAGCCCTGGGGCAAAAGGCAGGGTATAGATGACAACGTTAGTTGTAGAAGCAGTAATTTTTGGAGCTGGAGAAAACACGCTCATCGCATCCTCTGCATTGGCATCCGTTCTGCCGTATCACATCTCAGTCTTCCCAAAGCTACGTGTACTCACTGAACTCTGCGTATACTTCCTTTCTTCCCAATACCGGTGGTTTTGTCTGCAGCGTTCACTAATGTGCCTATTTTTGTGAAAAGAAGAAAGACCGTCCTGATAGCAATTTAACAGTGGAATCTGCTGCTGCCTTGGAGTGTCGTGGGGTCTCCTCCTTCTTTGGAGGTTTTTAAACAGAGGCTGGACGGCCATTTGCTGGAGGTGCTTTGAGTGAGTATTCCTGCATGGCAGAACGGGGTTGGACTGGATGGCACTTCCATGCTGCCCGAAGGGGTGCCGTCTCCCAGTTCTGTGCATGGTTTGCAGAAGATGACGATGTGCCTCCGGAATAGCAGGGAATGGCAGCTTGCTTCTGCCACATTTCCACTTCTGCAACACAAACGTAGGGAGCTGACAGCCGAGCCAATAGCTTTTTCCACAAATGCCACAAAGGAATGTAACAAAGGGGACATGATTTCATTATTATATGTCTCTTTCCTTTCCAGTCCTTTTGTACCACCCAAGGGGATATTTCATCTTCATTTCTTCTTCATTTCTATGATTTATTACCGTTATTGCGACCACGTAGCCAAAAAAAGCCCCACAATAAATTGCAGATAAGAATAGTTGCTTACAAGGATGCTGAAAATAGAGGTGACCTCTGTAAGAACTGCCGCATAGTCAAAAGACCTTAAGAGCACTTAGTTCAAGTCCAGAAAAAGGACCAGGTGATGCAACAAAAGAGCAGCAGAAGGTTTTGAGAACTGTCATGCTAGATCAGAAAGCTAGTCCATCGTTCGCTCAGCTTCCTGTTTCCAGCGGTGGACCATCTAGTCAAAGGGTCACGCGTAAGCAACGTGTCGCGAAAGGATCAGCTCCGGAGTTTGAAAAGCGGAAGTCCGCACTTCCTGAATGCACAGTCTGTGCTTTTGGCTGGCATGGGTAGCAGTGTGGCTGGGGAACCAGTTCCCCCCTGCATCCTTCTAACCCAGAACCGTTGCAGACTGGGGTGGGCCCTTGCAATTGACTCCGCTTTCCTTTCCTAAAGTCATCTCTGTCACCATGGAGACCTCAAGCAGGTTCGTCTACCAAGTCCATCTATCTCCTACATTTATTCCAGCTGGCAGCAGTACTGTTATATGGGAGGAAGCTGTGCCACCTTTTGGCCTCATAGCTTAGTGGGTGACTGCCATTTTAGATGCCCTTTCTGAATCCTGAGGATACTGGTGGACACCGGACCACAGCAACCCTTTTCTAACTTACTGTACAAAGAAGTGATCATGACCCTTAATCATACAAACAAGGTCAGATTTCACCCACTGTGATTATATCTTTCTTCCTTCCTTCTCTCAAGACTGCTCCATTTCAGTTTCTATTGATGCTCTCTCCCTGACTTTTTCAGAAGAGAGAAAGCTACAGCTTGATGTAAAACTTCTTAATCTTCAACTAATCTTCCAGATAATTTTTCATACGGATACAATAGAGCCAGCCTTGGTTTGAGTGTTGGACCGGGACTGTGGCAAACCAGGGTTCTCAGCGGAGTAAACTTGGGCAAGTCACACACTCTCAGCTTAGGAGGAATACAAGGGCAAACCGCCTCTGAACAAATCTTGCCAAAAAATCCCCATGGTAGGGTTGTCGTAAGTTGGAAACGACTTAAAGGAATGTGACAACGATGGGTACAATATTTCTGACGCAAGTTTGCTCTTTTATGGGTTGGGGTTTAATTGCTTCCGGCTGAACCGTAACACCTACTTTGTCCCCGGTTGGATATAAACCACATCTAAAAGAGCAATGGCACTCTGACACCCCGGGAGCAAACTTCCCTCCTCCTCCTCGCACCTCTCTACCTGCCTCTCTGCGTCTCATGGATTCTCTTTCCGTCCAACCGTCCCTGCGTCGTCCCCGTCCAAGCCAGGCAAGACAGCAACAACAGTGCCTCTGCCAAAGGCGAGCTCAGAGACACGCACAGACAGCTTCTTGAAGCCAAGCTGAGCCTTACGGGAATAATTCCTGGCCGTGTCTTGAGAAAATAAATATAGCACGTTGGTTTTCTTTGGCTGTTTTGAAAAGGGGGGGGGTGTTAGGGGAGAGAGGATCACTCAAGGACACACATTAGTTGTTCTGATCTGGAAGAATAGCAAGCGATAGACCGGAGTGCTGGCTGGGGAGGGGTGGGTGGAAGTGTTGGGGAGGCACTGAACAGCACACTCAGCCAACGGACCTGAGCATCGGCTGTGAAGCAGAGAGGATGTCCCTCCTTCACGCGTCTTACCTGCAGAAAGGTTCTGGGTTCAAACCTTGCATATCAAGACCAGATGACATGGAGCCTTCTACCTGGGAGATCCAGGCCAAACAGACCGTACTAAGCTTGGTCAGCCACCAGTCGGTGGTAGAGTTGATTTTTCTATGTGCCCGTCCAGTCCTTGGCTTTTTCTATTAAAAAGTTTAGGAACTGGGTGATGGAGAAGACCCTTCTCTGCTCAAGGCCCTGAAGATCCAATCAGATAATACTGAGCTAGATCGGAGTGGGAATTGTGTGGCCCTCTAGATGTTGTTGGACCTCCTGTCCCAGCAGCCCTAGCCAACGTAACCAGTGGTGAGAAACAATGGGAGTTGTAGTCTCTCTGGAATCCAATAGCACTAACCAGCACTTTTTTTTTTGGTTTCTATTCACAACATTTCCCACATAGCCACTAGCTATATCATAACAAGCAAGGTTTGGGGGTGGCCTGCAAAGCTTGGAAGAAGTTCCTCCCCCCCCCCGCGAGCTGTATCTCCCCAAATTCCATGACCATACTGGCTGAAGGACTCTGTGAGTTGCCATCTCAACAAAGTAAATTTTCTGAGTTTTGAAGGTGATGGTGTTTCAATTCTGCATGAAGAGTGATCTCTTGGTTCCAAATAGATGTTCTAACTTAAGACTGGGCCAACATGCCTTCAGGATTCAGGAAAGAGAACCTTGGGGACGTGAAGCATGAAAGATAGGTAAGCTTCAGGAAATTTTCTTTGGGTCCGTGCATGTGTGTGTGTGGCATGCTTGCAAATGAATTTCAAGACGGTCTAGCTCTTTCTCCTGAGTGAGTGAAGCATGTGTCTTCTGCCCTCTGGGTTCTGAGGTTTCCCATTGGCTTGGCTTTTGCAGAAGGATTTTCCTTTCGCTCCTGTAGTCTCTCAGGGGCTTCGGGCGGGAATCCTACCCACGCCAAGGTGTTGTTTCTCTGCTTTCATCTTTGCAAAAGGGAGTCGCTTGAGCAGACCCTGTCGTAGCCATAGCCTCGGGGCTCTCCCCCCGCCGCGGACCTCCTGCCAGGGGTCGACCTCAGCCTTCGCGGCAGGCCCCATTTGTCTGCAAGCCAGCGAGGCCCTCTTGGTAGTTTTGGGCCTCCAACTCGGAAACAACCCCAGCCAGATAGCTTTCCTTAAATCATGTATATTGCAGCAGAGCCTGAATGTTCATTGGAAGGCCATGGCAATGGCAGGAAAGGATTTACCACATCCAAATTCACTTGACAGAAAAACAAAATTCCAACATAATTTTAACCAGCTGTGGTAGGAGAAGGAGAGAGGAAAACAGCATGGGGAGCGAGAGAGGGGGTACCGGGGAAGGAGGAAGAGGAGAGAGAGGAGAGGTTGTCACGGTGGCGAGTGTGTTTGCTGCAGGAGGAAAGGGCCTGCCGTGATCTTTGGCAGGTATCGCAAGGCAGAAATTGACCCAGGATGCTTTGTGGTTGCTGATACAGGTGCCTACAATTATCACAAAGCACCAGAGATGGCATCTAAAATCTGGAGGCCACATCTAGAAGCGCTTTCTTCCCCTGTGGTGAGACACCTTTTCCCTCACCCACCAAATTCCATTCTCTCCCCTCCTGCTTTTGCTTTTTTTGATCGCCTGCAAAGACGGGGAGAAGAGGGAAAGGAAGAGGGGGAAAAGGGGTAATTAAAATATGCAGCATTCCTCCTTTATCAGTATCAAAGGGAGATGACTCGGTGGGCTCAGAGGTGATTCCCAGCACGGGTGGGTGCTCCTGACATTCTGCAGTAACAAGGATGTATCTATAAAGAGTGGTTAGGAAAGGATGGTATTTGGAACGGGTTGTTTATGGCAAAGATACTTTCCTAACACAGAGACGTAGGAAATACTACTTTCCCTGTATGATATGCATGCATTTCTTTTGTCCTACGAGCCTGTCCTGAACAGCTTTGAGGAGAAGCTGGACATAAAGGGTTTTCAATCAGCGATATATATGTAAGCCGGGGGGCCTTACCTAGCTTCAGTGGCAGTTCTCAAAAGAGCACTGGGAATCTAGGGTCATTTCCATACTACACCATTATAGTGCTATGGTTCCACTTTCAACCTCCTATGGAATCCTGGGATTTGCAGTTGAGGGAGGGGCATTGAGAATTCTCGGCCAGAGAGCTCTTTGGCCTCAGGAAACTACAAACCCCAGAATTCCACAGGAGGTTGAAAGTGGAATAATAGCACTATAACAGTGTAGTGTGGAAATTGCCTAAGAGACCTTCTGAATTTTTAGTTAATGGCCCAGAGGAACACATTGGGGAAAATGAAAGAGAGGAATTGAATAGCAGCACCTTTGAGATTGATTTTATTTCAGCAGTAAACTTCCCACAAATTTCATTCTATGTCTAGTGGTGGAGTTCATACCAAAGTAGTTGAAGTGGAGTGAAATCCACAATAGCTCATGCTGAAATGAATCCATTAGTCTTGAAAAAAAGTGCTGCCAGCTTCCCCCTGTTTCTTATTTGTGCTGTAACAGACTAACGTGACTATTTCTCTGAGAATGGTGGAAAATGCAAAGCTTGGCTAAATCTAGCTACTTGGAGCTGCTCAGAAGGACTCGACCACAGAAGCCAGCGCTGCTACAGCACTGGGACAATGGCAGTTGCCTCTCAGGGTACCAGGCATTGATATTAGTCTCCTGCCTGAATTCTTCAGTTATCTCCCCTGGCATTCAGTGTTAGTCGGGGAAACAGGGACTGCTTGGTCATGGCCCCTCATTAGAGGAGTCCACGGAAGTCTGCTTTAATCTAATAGTGGCATCATCTTAGCACTAGGAGAAAGGCTTTTTATTTTGCCGGGGCCTTTTAAAGTCAACTATTAGGTTATTTTTTGTTCGTTTGTTTGTCCTCTCCCCCGCTTCTGCTAAGTACTGTAGTTGTTTTTAGCCACTGCTCTCTGCAGTTTCATCTGTTTTATTATGCTTGGCTTGCTACTTATTATTTTTTTCCGCTTTCCATGTGTTTGAATAACACTGCTATCAAAACAACCTCAGGGCATTCCTGGAGTGTGGGGAAAATGTTGAAAAAGAATAAGCTGGTACAGTGTAAAGTATTGGCTAAGAGACCGAGCTGCACGTCTGGAAGTCCCCAGTTCAGATCTTGCCTCTGCCATGAAAGCATTCTCTCCATGGGTAATATTCCTCCCCTGGTTGTCAGCAGCAACATTTGCAAAATGTTGTGGCCTGCAGAGTAACAATCAAATGCAGACGGAACAATTCAGAAGCAAGAGAGCCATGCCAACAAGCACCACTTGGGGTTAAATTCTGGCAGATTGGAAAAACGCTTTCACTTTCCCCTCACCAAGGCAAGACCAAGGGGTAATGTGGACAGTTTTCCTCAGGCACTCTAACTCACATACATGGAGTCACCACCTAAAAGACTCTGCTCTTGATAGACACAAGTCTCAGTGGCTTCCCTTCCTCAGTTTTCCTCTCTTCCAATCTATTCACCTCACCTTGAGGAAATAATTTCTCCCATAATGTTCCCAAAATTGAAACTTACCATATAATTTTTATGCGAGGAACCACCCTCAGAAGAAAATCACCACCCATTAGGAGTTAAAGTCTTCAAAACGTTGACTATTCTTGCAGAGAAGGCGATTCTTCTTTTTAATCTTTCCTTTCTGAATCTGCTCCCTACTCCACCATTTTTGAGATGGGGTACCCACAACTGAAGAGATTTTGCTTGGGTTCTCACTGATTGCCATGTTGTTAGGAAGCCAACTTCCCTCTCTTTCATGGCTCCATTGGACTTGTGACTGGCATTGACATTTCTTTGCCTGAAACACGTAGTCCAGTTCACTAATTCAAGTCATCTGGAGGCTGGGCAGGCACCATCACAGGGCATGTTCCACTCTATGCCCACTGAGATCCCTCTGGAATCATGTGATCTGAGACAGCTTGCTCCCGCATTCTGGCTGAATTCTGTTTAGTCTCTTCCAGCTGTTTGTAAGCTTCCTTCAAAATTTCAATTGGTCATCTAGCTCAGTATTTTCCACACATGGATTGACAGAAGGTTCTCAGATGACACTCTAGCTTATCCTTGCCTGGAGATGTCAAAGACTGAACTCTAGGACTGTTTGGATGCAAACCAGTTGCTCTGCTCCTGAGCTACAGCCCTTTCTGCCAGCCCTGCAAGAACCAACTTCAGAGAAAGTCCTTGTTTCTCCTGTTCCATCAGATCTCGGTTCAAGACCTGGCAGGCTTAAGAGAGAAGTTGCAGGTCATGGATGTCACCATGACATTGTCCTCCTTGATGGATGTCACCATGACATTGGGCTGCTCCCTGAGAGCTTGCTTTTTTCTCCATTGGAATATACCTCCAGCGTCAGACCTTCTCTTTGAAAGGCACCATGCTGTTCTCCTGAAATCAAAACAAGCTTCAGCCTAGTTGGCTTGAAGTTCCTTGCCGTAACAGCCCCCCCCAACAATATTCTCCGTCTGCTTCTATTAGGGGCAGAAGAATGCAGAATGTTTTTGGGAGGCCTAAGATGGACAGCTGTTCCATATTTCCAGCTCCACTTCACTTAGGGCAACATCTGTTTCAGTTAAATACACCCAGTGCCCTGCTGTTTTAGTGGGAAGCCAAGAGTGTGGTGGCAAGGGCCAGGAGGAAACGAAGAGTGCCGCGCTGACTTTTGGATAGCCTGCCAACCCATTTTCAGCCTGGTGTGTTTGTGTGCTTTGAGGGCATAATGACTTCCCTCCTTCTGTTGACAGCAATGAGATTTTGTGAGTGAGTTCTGGGAGGCCACGCGCCACCCTGTTTGCTAGAATACACTTGCATCAAGACCAGTACCTGGATGCTGAACTCAAGCAATGTCCGCTCTTAGAAATGCCAGTTTCAGTTGGCTCTATTTGCTATGCCTCCCTCACCTCCAGCCACCGGCAGTCCTCCTTTTTGGGAGAGAGACCTTTTGCCTACCTCCTACCCTCCGGAGGTGGGACACAATCACCTGAACTTCTCCAATGCCCTTTGAGTGCACTTCCCAGCAATTCCACCTTTATGGAGAAGGCAACTGCTGCTCCCATTTCTTCTCCCTTCGAGCCAGCTTTTGGTCCTGCTTGGCTTGAAAGTGCAACACAGGGAACCAACCATCCCAATAAGCCACTGCTGAGATGGTGGAGTGGTTGATCTGGGGCCAATGTGTTGGTTAAATTGCTTTGAGTCTCTTATTCCAGCAAGTCCCACTTTAGGTGGTGATGTCGCTTGGTATCCAAAGCCTTCCCATGCCTCTGTCTGCAGCCATGTTCCACTGAAGAGCAGTCTTGTTGACTGTCTACATTATAGCATGGTCTTCCATATTATCTAAGAATTTTTGGGGAAGGTAGTTGAGGTGGGCAGGACAAGCCTTGGAGATTGGCCTTACAGGGTTCCTGACAAGGCCTGCACCCCAGGAAGGAATCTTTGAGAGGTTGCAGCCAGTGCAACTCTCCAAAGAAGTTTCCTACACCATATTTTCCTCTCCAAAACCATCAGTACTTCTATTTATTATATTTTAAATCACATTTTCCCACCAAATGTGTGAGCGTCTGTGTCTCTGCATGTATGAGGGATGGAATGAACGTTTGCCATTATTTTTTGGAGTGGGGCTGCGGACATTGAGCTCCTGTTCCTGGATGTGAATCTATCTTGCCCTATGCTTCTGATTCTCACCTGTCTCTGACATTCTGTAGCAGCTGTGCTTTTGGAACTTTCTCTATCATCCTGAACCGACAGCTTTCTTTCCAAGGTTTTCTGCCAAGTTGTTTATTCCATGCTGTGCAGACAAGAGTTTATTTCCAACTTTGGATGTGTCCATTGTACTGTCCATTCTTCGTTTCTGGCAGGCAGAGGGAAGGAGCAACACCTTGCTCAAATGCTATGCAAATCTCAAAAGCAAAGTTCTTGCTTGCAAAGTTCTGGGATGGATGTGGTTCTCTTTTGTCCAGGAAGCCGGACTTGGCCAGACAGCCTTGAAGATTCATCACTGATTTGTACTCCATCAATATATGAAGTCAAATCACAGAAGGTTTTGGGAAATTCCTTTTAAAAAGTATTTGGTTGTTCAGATTGTTTGAGAATAGTTTGTTAAAAATATTTTTAACATGTATTTAGTATATAAAACAACATATAGAGGATTACAAAGACAAACAGTAGGTAAACAGACAGAGAAACTCTACCATCAACCTAATACTAATTCAAACTAAACTACAAGTAAACCAAAAAGAGGCCAAAAATACATATATATGACCCCTTACTCACCAGATTTTGGTTCTAAGATAACCTACAAGATATAGTTCTTCTTATGTGTCTGCCATCATCACACTGCTGCCCAGTATTTAAAAACTGTAAGCTTTACCTTCAAAACCAATAATTGACTTTTCCCCTCAACAGTCTTAGGCCATTTCCATACTACACATAGTGCTATTATCCCGCTTTCAACCTCCTGTGGAATTCTGGGGTTTGTAGTTTCCTGAGGCAAAAGAGCTCTCTTGCTGAGAAATCTAAACGCCCCTCCCTCAACTGCAAATCCCAGGATCCCACAGGAGGTTGAAAGTGGAATAACAACACTATAAAAGTGTAGTGCGGAAATGACCTTAGATATACAATCAGTTTATCCCATCTCAATTTTTTAAGTGTAACTGAAGATCCTTCCTTAATTAAAATAATTGATTTATCCATTTTCTGGCAAATCCAGCACCTTCAACAGCCTGTCTTTCATGCAAAGGAATAGCCACACTTTTCCCATTTCTGTGCATACAGCGGTTTTGCAGCCGTGATCAGATAGTGGAAGATTCTTCCCAACTTCTTATCCCAAATAGTTTTTTTTAAAAAATACCATTACATTCCAGGCAAAGGAAAAGTGTGGTTTTGAGATTGGCCCTTGTTGCGGTGTGGCTTCAAGCCATTTCTGGCTTAGGATGACCCTAAGGCAAATGTATCACAGAGCTTTCTTCAGAGGGGGGACATAGTGCCTCCTTTTGAGGCTGAGAGAGTGTGACTTGCTCACCCAGCAGGTTTCGGTGGCTGAGAGGGGACTTGAACCCTGTTCTCCTAAAGCCCTTGTCCAATGCTCAAACCACTACCCTACTCTGGCTTTTTCACAGTGCCGTTTTGCCTTAGGCCATTTCCACACTGCACTGTTCTAGTGCTATTATTCCCCTTTCAACCTCCTGTGGAATCCTGGGGTTTGCAGTTTGGGGAGAGGGACTTTGAATTCTCAGCCAGAGAGCTCTTTGGCCTCAGTAAACCACAAACCCCAGAATTCCACAGGAGGTTGAAAGCAGAATAAAAGCACTATAACAGTGTAGTGTGGGAATGGCCTTATTTTCACGCATAAAGGGACAGCAGGTAGTTTAAGACACCCTTGTACAAATTCTGGAGTTGTTGGCCCAGGGGGTTTTGGACTCTGCATGTTGGTATGTGTGTGTATCCGTCCGAATCAAGCAGGACACGCTCGGGACTCGCCGGCCCCTTGAAAGCGTGACGAGGATCCAGGCGTACTGCAAAGATTACACTTTCTTGTATCTGTGCCGAAATACCACGGTCATGGCCAGCCGGGAAATTCCTAGACTGATCGGGCTGATAGGTTGCCTTTGATCTCCCAAAAGCATCCCCCTTGCCGTTTTCCATCCAGATGAGCTGTGTGTTATGTATGCGAGAGAGGGAGAAAGAAGGAGAGGGAGAGAGAGAGGGAGAGAAAAAGGAATACCTGCCACTCCCAAGTTCTAATGACTTCCATCTGGAGCTAGGACGGTGTGGATGGTTTTCCTTTATGGATGGGTCCGTCATTGTTCCCCTCTCAACCTCCACCCCCCGCTTGCCTGTCTCCTCCAGGCACACGAAGGAGCTTTCCTATTCCACACGGACAACTGATTGATTCCATCCTCAACATCTCCTCTTCGCCGTCTCCAGAGTTCCTCCTTTGATGCTCCTTCCTTCGCCACCTGGATTCATTTATGCCAGAGTCCTTGTGGAATCGCCCAGCCTATGGACAGGGAGGATGATACGAGGATGCCATGCACTCCTACAGGTGCTGTTCCATGGCACAAACGTCCACCCTTTAAACAATCAGTGCTTCCGTTATTATCTATGAGTCATGAGTCAGCAGTGTGATACGGCAGCCAAGAAAGCCAACGCAATTCTTGGTTGCATCCATAGGAGTATGGTGCCTAGAGCGAGGGAGGTAATAGTACCACTGTATTCTGCATTGGTTAGACCTCTTTTGGAATACTGTGTCCAGTTCTGGGCACCTCAGGTCAAGAAGGATGTTGAAAAGCTGGAGTGTGTCCGGAAGAGCACGATCTTTAAAATGGTGAAGGGTCTGGAAGCCATGCCCAATGAAGAACGGCTCAGGGAGCTGGGGAAGTTTAGTCTGCAGAAGAGAAGGCTAAGAGGGGACATGATAGCCATGTTTAAATATTTTGAAGGGATGTCATGTTTAGGAGGGAGCAGGCTTGTTTTCTGCTGCTCCAGAGACTAGGACAAGGAACAATGGATTCAAGCTGCAGGAAAGGAGATTCCACTTAAACCTCAGGAAGAACATCCTGATGGTTAGAGCTGTTCAGTAGTGGAAGATGCTGCCTCCATGGAGTGTGGTGGAATCTCCTTTTTTGGAGGTTTTTAAGGAGAAGCTGGATAGCCTCTGTTAGGAATGCTTTGACGTGTGTTCCTACATGGCAGGGGGTTAGACTCGATGGCCCCGTGGTCTCTTCCAACTCTATGATTCTATGATTCTGTATATGTTTTTAATTCAAATTCTTCCACCTACCCTAAAACATATGTGTTTATTAATCATTATTTACCATTATTGGTTTCTTGACTGAAAAATGTGTCTCCCAACCCTTGGGATACTTGGTTGGGGAAAATAGCACAGAGGAGACATCCTGCAGAGTTTTTGCCTAGTACTCACACATCTCAAACATGTACAAAAAAACTGCTTTTGTGCTGAAGAAGCACTCTTTCCAGAAACATGTGTCCTTGTGCAAGCAGGGTTTCATTTTTTTTTAAGGAAAAAGCAAACAAACATGGGTTTGGTACACAAATTAGCATTTTGTGCAAAAAAACATTTTTTGCATGTGTGCCTCTAGAAAGTATTTGTGTGTGTGCATGTGGAAAAACACTTGGAGGTTTTGTGCAAACTCCTGGGGTTTTTTGCGTAAAATACTACTTTTGCAAAAAAAAAAAAAAAAAGTTTGTTTCTGGAAACTATTTTTTGCATGTCACACATGTTTTTGCTACTCGTTTGGGACCAACCAATGCCAGGCAGAAATTGCAGGGATTGTTTTATAGAATCATAGAAACATAAGTTGGAAGAGACCACAACGACCATTGAGTCCAACTCCTTCCCATGCAGGAACACACATTCAAAGCCCCCCCCCAGCAAATATTTGTTGTTTGTTTGGAACATTTATACCCCACCCTTCAGCCAAAAAGACTCCCAGAGGGACTCACAAATTGTTAATTTCATGGTTCCGTACCCTCAGGTTTCCAATCTGAAAAAGCAGAGAAACACAAAGAAAAGGGTATGGCAGTGAAGGATGGGAATTATGTCCAGTAGATACTTGGTGTGTCTTCTCCTTCCAAGGCCATAGCAGTGCCAGCTAGGATGGAGAGAGGATCTTTTATGGGCCTCGACACGATGGAGCTATGCCAGCCTGTTCTTCTCGCCACCTGAGGCCACAGCAAACTATGGAAATACTGCCCTTGCAGATGAGAACAAAACAGTCACGGTCATCGTGTGTCCACCTTGTATGCTAATGCTACCAGAAATCCAATCCAGTGGTACTGACATGCATGGATAATGGTGAGACTTGTCCACTCTTGGCTTAGAAGCTGAAAAGAGAAGGAACAAAGGAATGGAGGATGATCAGATTGACCCTACTGGCACTAGTGAGCTGCAAATACAATTTTTTATTAGTTGTGTAGTTGCATGTATAGTTTTCTTTCCTTCCTGCCAGCTCAAGGTGGTGTCTATGCCTCTCCTCTTCCCTGCTTTCATCCTCATGCCAACTCTGTGAGACAGGCCAAGCTGAAAGAGGGTGACCAGCCCAAGCTTGCCCTGTGAATTTCATGCTTTTGTGGGGATTTTGCCCTGGTCCAAAACCCTGGCCACCACACCAAGCTAGCTCTGTGACTGTGCAAACAGCACCAGGTTAAGCATTGCGGTTAATTTTCTGTGTGCCTTTCGCTATCCAGAATTAACAACTGGCAAGAGTATGTGTTTGCAGAATGATGAAAAAGAAATTTTGCAGTGGAGTAAAGGCTGGGATACATGCCATGAGATTTAGTGATCAGCTAAACCCATTTCCACTCTGCTAATTCCCTCTAAGAGCTGTCAGCTAACTTGAATTCCCACCTCTTCTCATTCCGTGGTCCTATCAACTCTCCTCTCCCACTTATCTCAAGGTACCATACTGTGGGGGTGATTCACTCCTTCCCACCCTTTCCAAACCCTGGTCCCAAGCATAGTTCATCAGACAAGCCTTCTTAGCCCATTGAGATGGGACTGATGTTCTCTTAGTGGAGTTTTGCTCTATTTTATATTTTGTTTTCTTGGATAGGGAAGATGGTGCTTCCCACTGGTTGGATCTTCTTCTGGCTCATGACATGGGCTGGAGAACCATCCCCTTTGAACATCTGTAAAAACAGAGCATCTGGGAACAGAGTACAATCTGACAAAGAGAGGGAAAGCTAGGAAATTTGGTCTGGGTGGAATTCCATTCCTTCTTGGAGGACAAAACATGTAGTAGTCTGGATGACCATGTCAATCCAGGACACCCAGAATTTGGCTTGAATTCAATCACTAGTCTTGCTCTAGATGACCTGATGAATCAATGGATCTTATACAAGTCTTGCTTTATTTAATCAGTAGATCTGCTTTAGTTGGGACTAGCAATTGGATTTTGCTCTTGAAGTTCATAACAGAGCTACCTTAAAATGTCCCATTGTTGGCTTTGATGCTAAGGGTGTTAATCATAATAAAATAGGGTTTTTGTTGTTTTTCAGTATCTGTCTGGTGTGTGTGTCAGTCATTCTAGTGCAGGAGAAAGAACTATGTAGTTCTCTGTCTGTTGTTGGGTTGAAACTTTCAACATTCCTCACCGTTGCCTAGGGCTGCTGAGACATAGGGTCCCACAACATTTAGAGGGCTCTATAGTTTCCACCACTGCTTTTTGTGACTCATTTGCATGTTTTGTGCCTAAAGTTAACTCCAGTTTATTAAGATCTCTCATAGGGTTTACTCGACAACATTAGTTCTGAGGACATTCGCCACTGCCTTCCTCTAAGGCCAAAAGGGTGTGACTTGCTGAAGCTCACCCAATGGGTTTCTGTGGCTGAAATGAGATTCGAACCCAGTTCTCCTGGAGTCCTAGTCTAAAACTACACCACTGGCTCCCACAATTTTGCACTTACTAGCCACAATACTGAAAGAGAGAAGCAGACATGACTCCTTTTCATGGTGAAGTCAAATATTGCCTGTGTTCCCTTATGTAAAAGAGCTAATGTTGTTGCTTGTTTGTTTGTTTGTTGTTGTGTTTTTCAGCTTCAAGTTCCAAAAAGAGCCCTACAGACTCCCTGAGATGAAGCTCACCCTGTTGTTCTCTTCCCCCTAGCCCAGCCAGCAGTGGCTCCGTTTTGCTCTTCTCCCCACCTAGCCAGCAGTGGCTCCAAGCGAGGAATGGCTTGGTGCTTAGTGGTGGTTTTTCAGACTTTGTGTTTTTATGCTCTTTCCACTTTGTCTTATCTGGCAGGAACACACTGACATCTGGCATGGAACCCCAGTGTGATCCACAGGAGTCTGGAAAGTGTCCTCGGGCATAAATTCAGCCTGCGCATGGTGCTGGTCAAGCCCATTATTTATTGCTATTTGGCGCTGCCTCCAAAGGAGCTCAGACTAACGTGCTGGTCTCCTTTCCCCCTCTATTTGTCCTTACAACAACCTTGTAGGATGGGTTATGTTAGGAGAGAGTTAACTAGATTCAAGATAATCCTTGGAGCACTATAGCTGAATAGGGTCACTGAATACCAATAAAAACCAAGCACTTTGTCCACATTCATTAAAACAATTATAGAATGAAGATTTATAGGGACGAACAGATGTAATAACGTTTAACAAAATAAACAATAAGCCAAAGCTTGTTGTAACAGAAAGATATCCAGTGAGAGGATACCTAGAGCTTCATGGAGCAAGACTTTTCCACTATATTGGTGCAGGCACTAAGTCCTGTTTCTCATCATCATTTACAGTGTAGATGGAAGATGGAAGACCTTAGGTGGAAGGTTGAGAAGAACCTCCTCACCTTATGGTCTTGGGAGTTCTCAGGTTGGTGAAAAGGGAGCTAGTCCTTCAGCTGCTCTACATGTAATCACCAGCACTTGAGACCAGTGCAGATGTTGCAGAAGGGGTGTGATATGATCCTGCACACTCATACCCATTCATATCTTTGGTGCGTCAGTCAGAATGAACTGCAGCCACCAAAGATTTTTCAAAGATGGCAATAATCCAGTCTCGATCTAAGGCTTCTCTTACTCTAGCTAGGTCTGATCTCTTCAGGAGTGGATGTGCATGGTCCAACAGCCAAAGCTGGACAAAGACACTTCTGGATGCCACCACCATCTGGTCAACCAGATGAGAGTATGAACCCAATAGCATTCTTAAACCATGAACCATCCGAAACAAACTGACTTGAGGACCAACAGTACTTATTCTGATGATTAGTTGTTTAATCTTCATTAATACCATTGCTATCTTCAAGCATCAGTCCAGAATAGTGAAACTCTGAATCTAAAATGTGAAGAGCAGGAGGAGGGGAAGAAGAAGAAGAAGAAGAGGAAGGGGAATAAAGAGGAGGAGGATACAGAGTTGTGTGTCATCTGAGTAAGGGTGAAAGCACACTCTAGAACCTCAAATAGCTTCTCCCAGGAGTTCTAGGTAGATGTTAAGCAACATAGGAGCAGTGACAGAATTAATCACTGTGAGAGCACTGTGCACCCAGAAACCAGACATCAAACAGGACTCTCCCCATATCATGTTCTGGAGTTGACTGCCAAGTTGGATCAGAATAATGCCTCTCAGAACCATCTCCACCAAACATCCAGGAGGATAGTATGGTCAATACTATGAAATGATACTGAGAGGTCTGGTGGGACAAAGAAGGGAGATATTCCCGCTATCTAGCTCTTGCTGTAAATCACCAACCAAGGTGACTAAATCTGTGTCACTTAAAACACCAGGTCTTAAAAAGTCAGATTTAAAGGGGGTTAGATATTCTGCTTCCTCCAAGAACAGCTGGAGTTCTACATGCTTTACGTAAACACTCCATGTCTGAGTCTTGTTGGAGATTATCCAGGGTGATGAAATCTGGACCTGACCTTTTGACTAAAGATCTTGCTACAGTATGGAAACTTGCCAAAGAGAAGGGATGATGGGTACTGTCATCCAGCCATACCAGGAGGGCCACATGTTCCCCCCATTCTTGCCATAGCTCTTCTCACAAGGCCCAAGAAGAAACACTTGAAAGCAGTAGTTTACTGGATTGAACGGAGGCTGTTTCCACACTACACTGTTCTCGTGCTATTATTCCACTTTTAACATCCTGTGGAATTCTGAGGTTTGTAGTTTACTGAAGCCAAAGAGATCTCTGGCTGAGAATTCTAAAGGACCCACCCTAAACTGCAAACCCCAGGATTGCACAGGATGTGGAAAATGGAATGATAGCACTATGACGGTGTAGTACGGAAATGGCCTATGAGACCCGGAGAGACCATTGCTGTCCCGCCTCTCTTTTCTTCCCAGTCTGCTGTTGCACAGAGAACCCTGGTGGACGGAACTGGGATAAATTACGCCGCACATATTGTCGGTTGAGAGGCACAGTCTGTTGCCTGCTGAGATCTGGCGAGAGAATTGACTGAGGCGAGACGTTTTAATGGGACCTCCTTAGCTCACCCCAGTTTCCACCACGCTGGCACACTGACGTCCTATTAATGTGCACTCCTGACAGCGGCCCTAATGCTCTCTCGCGCATGGTGCCCGCTCAGTCTCTCTTTCTCTCTCTCTCCTGCTCGCGGAGCAGATGAGTTTCCCCCTGTTCTGCTTTCATGCTGAGAGAGGCTGTCTCTCCATTTCCGGTCATGCATTCCATTGCTGTTGTTCACCGGTGATGCAAGGTGGGGGGCATTTGCGCGGGGAGGGAGAGAAAGAAATGGGGGCATGTTGATTACTCTTATGGAGTTGATTTATCGGAATCATTTTAAATCACAAACCATCTGTGTGCCTCTTTCTAGGCCAAAGTGGATAAAAGACCAAATCGCCGGTCTGAGCCCCTCTCTCCAACACACACACAACCAGCCACCAGATCATCCTTCCGCAGACTGTCTCTTCCCTTCCCTTCCCTTCTCATCAGTTCCCTGTAGAGTCGACCCTTCCTATTTGCTGGGTTTGAGGTGCAGTTTCCCCCCAAAAGTGGAGAAATCACAAATATCTAAGTACATCTGTGAATGATGTGTCTGCAGGAAGTGAGCTCAGGCATAGTGGGGAGCACAGACATCCAGGGTCCAAACCAGGGGCGTTTCCGCACCACACTGTTACAGTGCTATGATTGCACTTTCAACATCCTGTGGAACCCTGGGGTTTTTAGTTCAGGGAGGGCCAGGAACCTACAAACCCCAGAATTCCACAGGAGGTTGCAAGTGGAATCATAGCACTATAATGGTGTAGTGCAGAAAGGCCTCAGGTCAGGGAAAGGAGAGAGAAGGAGGGTGGGCTGGCACGGCGGCACTACGCTTCCTCTCTCTCGCCCATCTCTTTCCTTTGGCGTGGGAAGGGGCATCAGGAGAGAGTTTGCGATGCTGAGAACTAAGGCTCCAAGCCATCCTTAGTCGGCCAGGCGGTGGCTGGTGGAAGAGAAGGAGGACCAGGAGTGGGTAAAAACTGTGTGGCCTGATCAGAGCCACCAAGGGAGATGGTTCCCCTGGAAAAGAAGTGCCTGAGGTATACCGGGCAGGGAAGGGGTTGGGGAAGCTCACAAATAATCAATCCCTTGAAAGTCAAACCTGCAAATGTTGAGGGCTGGCTGTACTTAGCTGTCTCTTTCAGAAGAAGATGGAGCTTTGTATTTCTATTCTGTTGTAGAGCAGAAGTCAAAGGGGAAAAACAAAGGGTGGGAGAGAAGATGACCAACCTTTGCTGTTTGCTTTGCAGTTTGGGGCCATTTCCGCCCTCCGCTGTTATAGCGCTGTTATTCCACTTTCAACATCCTGTGGGGTTTGTAGTTTCCTGAGGCCAAAAAGCTCCCTGGCTGAGAACGCTAAATGCCCCTCCATAAACGGCAGATCCCAGAATTCCATAGGATGTTGAAAGTGGAATAATAGCACTGTAACAGTGTAGTGCGGACAGGCCCTTAGTCTGGCTGTACTAATGATAAGTACAGGCTACAGTTGCCTGAATGGTTTTTGATTAATTTGCTTCATTCAAATCATAAGGAAAGCCATCGACAGTAGCCCAACTGGATAGATTTCCTAGTTATACGTAAGACGAGATGGACCGTAACGACATGAGCGGCTGGGCGTGCTCAGTTTTTATCGGGTTGTTGGGAAAGGTCTTCCCTCCGCCCCCAATCTAACATTTGTGTGTTTTATATTTCTACGAGACTTACCGCCCACAACTGATCTTGGTGACATCTCTTTCTGGAGAAAGGGTGATCTCATTTTGGCTACGCAACGGTCACTACTCCTGCCTAACCATTACTAAGAGAAGCAGTGACAGATATGGGCTTGCAAGCAATGCACCCTGATGTTAATGTGTTAATTTTTTCCACCTAATATGCCTCTGCCACTATCTGCATGAGTTTAGTCCTATGGCTTCTTCTGTCTTTCTAGTTTGGATTCTGAGTTTGGCTGAACAGATGCCTTCTCCTCTGATGGTTTGGATTAAGAGCTCCCAGCGTGGCCAGATAAGAGTGTTAGCGAAGAAGCAGACAGATAAGAGTTTTATTTTTGTGGCATCCTTGCCTATAAATAAACTGCTTCCTCCCAGTTCTTTGGCTTCACCCTAAGTCCAGCAGATCACATCACCTTGCTGTCTGCTCGTCTTCGCAGTTTTTGACGGGAACGATTAACGTATTAGCTTTTAAAACAATCACTTTCTGGACTCTGGAAAGGAGGATCCCCTAAGCCAAAACCAAACCTGACATAATGGAATCTCTTTATCTTTCCTCGCTTTGAAATTGCCCGAGTTGTGTGGCCAACACTTGTTTGACTCTTGTCCCTGTTTGACTTGGAAAGTCCCCATTTTAATTTTAATTTTAAATTTCCTTGCAATCTTTCCTGGAGGATGTCTTATTAACCTTTCGTTAGTGGATGGGTTGCTAGAGTTCTCATTCTTTCAGGTTCATGTCTCTTCTTGAGTTCCCTCAAACGTGCATTTTCTAATTTTTCAGAAAAAAAAATCAAGCTTTGTATTTCTATTCTGTTGTGGAGCGGAAGTCAAAGGGGGAAAAAGGTGGGAGAGAAAATGACCAACTTTTGCTGTTTGTTTTGCAGTTTGGGGCCATTTCCACACTACCCTGTTATAGTGCTATTATTCCACTTTGAACCTCCTGTGGAATTCTGGGGTTTGTAGTTTACTGAGGCCAAAGAGCTCTCTGGCTGAGAATTCTCAATGCCTCTCCCTAAACATAGGAGGTTGAAAGTGGAATAATAACACTATAACAATGTAGTGCAGAAAGGGCATCATTTTACAGCAAATGAAGTAGGCTGAGGACCTCAAGGAAGAACATTGGAGGATGAGAGAGTTGCCGGGACATTTTGAAAGCAGTTGAAAAAAATGGAACAGCAGAGGATTATTTGGGACTGTCTCTGTTGAACAGGCACGGTTGGGACGAATGCCTATGTGTACTAGAAGATACAGGGCTTGGGGCTATGCCTTTTTCTTTGGGGAATTGGAATGCTTACAACCGTCCTTCTTCTTCTGAGTGTGTCCTTATTTTTCCTCTCTAAAATATGCTGTGGCCTCTCTGCCCATCTCTTCCCTCCTCCTCGTCGTCTTCCTCCCAATCCGTTCGCAGAGAGAATAGGCTGCAACCTGAGACTGGCATGCAAGTTGCTGCTTCCTCTTACCAAAGTTTTCTCTGAGGGTACTGCCAACGACCACAAACATCCCCTGACAAAGGCCACAGTTTCTCGCTTGCTTTCTTGGAATCAGAACCATCTGCCTTTTCTTTCTTCCCCCTTTCTCTCTTTCTTTCCGTTTGAAATGCCTCCATAAGCATTGTCATGCTGAGCGTGCAGGAGAGATTTTGTAACCGTACCAGAAAGTTATGTGGGAAATATGCAGAGAATCTCCACCACTTGGTCAGTGCAGTTGTTTCCAGCCTGGCCTATCTCTCTCTTAAGAATCCGTTCCTATCCCTGCCTTACCCTGGCTTTCTTTAAAGAGTTTCAAAGACCCCCTTACTTCACTCTTTGTGGAGAGTGCAAAAATAGCTCGATGCCAGCTCTAAAGGCCAGTTGCTTTCAGTTTTCTCTTTGAGGGGTTTTAAAGCTGCGAGGGAAAAAAAAACGTACACACTCAAAAGCCATGTAGGTCAGCTAGACGGTGATTTCATCGTCAAACATGTGGCCATTAGCTGCCTCCCTAATTGGAAGTGGGGGGAAAAATGGATTTCAGGGTGAGTATATATTCTGCAAGTAGTGTAGGGCAAGGAAGAAAGAATACTTAAGAACTGCTGGGAAAACTCAGCGGTTATCTCTTCCTAGCAAAAAATAGAAATAGTGTTTGAAATGAGCAGAGGTCAGCTTCATCTGGAGAAGTCAGGGATCCTGTGAGGCAAAGCTATGGAACCTAGAGACAAGGGTTTAATTCCCCGTTTGGCCATGGAAATCCACTGGGTGACCCTGGGTGCATCACAGCCTCTCAGATCCAGAAGACCCCATGATAAGCTCACCTTAGGACTGCCAGAAGTTGGAAACGACTTCAAGGCACACAACACCACAAGGACACCGGACTGTTTTCCGAGGCACGCGGAGAAAGTCTTGCAATCATTCCTTCACCAGTGAGCTGAGAGGATAGAATTAGAGAAGCTCATACACCGGGGGGCCATGACTTTTACCTTTTCCAGCTTGCGCTGTGTTTCTATATCCAGTTCTTGGATAAGAAACTTCAGGACAGAAGAACTGCAGGGCCTTGTGCTTTCCCATCAACAGTTAGTAGCTTTTGGAAAAAAGAATTGAGCAGGCGTATGTGGGAAGTCTCCTGGTTACAGGTCTTGGGATGTTGCATATGCATGAGTGTTTTAAACATAGCGTGTGCAGGGCCATCTCCAGGTTTTGGGGGGCCCTCAGTGAAGTGACCTTTCATGAGCTCTTTGAAAATCCCTGGGCCTCAAAACCTTAGCTTTGGCGGTAGGACCAGCAGATAGCTGCAAGACGCCGTTTTAAAATTCCCAGCATTAATTCAGAGCAGAACGCTGCAGGGAATTCAAAATAGCAGCATGCCAGTAGTTTACTAAGGCCAAAGAGCTCTCTGGCTGAGAATTCCAAATGCCCCTCCCTGAACTGCAGACCCCAGGATTCCACAGGATGTTGAAAGTGGAATAATCGCACTGTAACAGTGTAGTGCGGAAAGGCCCTAAGATAACAACTGGCATTACTCCCATTGCAGCTGCTGCTGCCCTCACCACCGACACTGCCCATTTGGATCTCCCTTAGTGAGGTTCCCGGCCCTCCACTGGGGAGGGAGGATATTTGTCCATTGACTCTTCACACCCCTCGATCAAGACAGAATAATTGCTTCTTTAAATGGCCAGAGGGATCTGGAAGGGAAAATGCGTCCCATGCTATCCAAGATCACACTTCAGCCCCCATACCTTGCTTTGCTTAATTTTATTTCAGAGTGACTGTGCTGTAGGGGAGATCTTTTATGGGGAGGGTTCATATATATGTATATCTACGTGTGTCTGTGAGTATGTATATATTACTATGTAAAGCTATAAACGGTATGGGTTAGGCATGAATTAGAACCTTATAAAATGTGTTTACTCATTTCGGCATAACCCCAAAAGCACAGATTTCAACGGTAGGAAAAAGTGACCCAGAACATTTTTTCCGAGCTTTCTGCAGCTTTTCATTGTGGATTGGAAACTAGGAGGTATTTATTTTACTTCTCCGGCCCCTTGAAATGATTCTCCCTCCGGCACGCTTTCAAACCTTGCTCCTCTTTAAGTAACCAAAATAGGGTGCTGTGCAACTAAGGAAGGGGCCAGGGGCAATGGGACAGGAGGCAGGAATTTAATAAACAGAGCAAAGTATGAACTGGAGGTGGGGGAGTTATTTTCCAGAACAGCTCTCTCCTCCTTTGTTTTGTTCCCTCCTACTTGTAGGTACCTCCCCCCATGCATGAGGTGTGGAAGGAAGAACGTTTTTCCATGTCTGGCATCCAGAGCAGCATGCTGAGAGCTAGCCCATGATTTTCTTATCTCTCTGAAGGCCAGTTTAAGAGGAAAAACACCCCCTAGAAATCTGTTTCAGAGGCAACAAGATGGACAAGGGGGAGAAAGCAGCAGAAGTTAGGGCGGTGCAGATGTCAAGAGCAGCAGATGTTAAGCAAACCATGATGAAAGGATAAGGGGTGGAAACATGCAGTTCCTAAAGCTTTGTAGGCCACCGTGTCACTGTTGTGAATTGGCACCAAGAAGAATTCTGGGGTACTTCTTGGATGGCAGACTAGGACATGAGCGAGCTGAGTCCAAAGCACAAGAACATAAAAAGAACTGTGGTGGATCAGACCAAAGGCTTCTCTAAGGCCCTTACTGCGTGATGTCGCCATCCTGGCATGGCAACTTGTTGCTCCCGGTCTTGGACGCGTGCTTTTGCACAAATGTCGTTGCAGTCCCGCTGCTGTAGTGTCCCCATCCGCTGCTGTCACGCTGTATACCATTACTGGGAAAAATCCAGTAATGGCCCCCTTTCCTGCAATGATCCCATCGCCGGTGGGTTTGAAGTAAGGGCTGAAGTGCTGTCAAGCGCTATCCAGCACGAGGTGAGCTGTACTGCAGAAGAAAGAGGTGTTCCTTTTGCTACCGGCTGGGTGTGGTGGGGAGTGTTCAGGTCCCGATCCCATCCCAGCAATAGCACTGTTGGGATCATGATGGGACAATGCGGGATCGAGGTATGATGTGGCACTGAAAGTTTGTGTTTCCCCTTTCCTTCACCAATGCTGATACGACAACAACAACAAAAAATCCTTCCTGCTGGACAGAGGATGAGTAGGACAATGGTCTATGGGTAGCTTTGTTCCCAGAGGCTTTGTTAACCAAGGCATGTCTGTCTAGTCTCACTTGTTCTCTGGGTTATTTTGATTATTTTGTGCCTCTTTTCTCTCTGGTCGTAAACCCTTTCTGCTGATACCTTTTTCTTAGCACTGAATGGTGTGATTAAAATACATAAAAGGAATAGCAGCAGAACCAAGAGGGCATAATTAATTGGGTCCTTCTGCCAGCTCCGACTCACATCCCCAAGTCACCAGAGAACCCATTTGCCTAACTATCCAGAGGAGACAGAAATCTTATCTGCTCCAAACTCTCCAGCATGGAAATGTGAGGCAGAACAGGGCTGCCCTGTTTATTTGGCCCAGCGTGGTGATAATTGGATTTGAAAAACGACCCACGCCTCCTGAAGATTAATTATGCTCTGGGCGTCTTTCTAGGAAATGGCTCTCCTCGCTTTGCCAACTCGGGTGTCTGCCGCTCGAGCACAAGGGTGGAGCCAACCGATGCGTCCAGGGCCCTGTGTTTGATTTTGCAAGCAGTGGATCACTTGGTTTAGTCTAAGCTCAGAAAGGTCAAATATGGTATTAAGAGCTTGCTCTTATGTGATGCCAAAAGGATGCTGCAATTTTCTTTTCTTCTTCCTCCTCTTCTTCATTTAACCCCTCCCTTCACCCGCCCAGCCTCTGGACATGCTGATCTCTTCTTCTTTGGCATAGTGGCTGCTGCATTCTTTTCCCTTGCTTGGACCCAGTCCAAGCTCACATTCCAGGGAGAGCAAGAACAAGGCCAGGCAGCGTACTGCTGCAACTTTTCTGTTCCTTTCCGTCACTGCTCACTCCCTTGGTGAGAGCAGGTGAGCAGTAGGAAAGAACTGCTCACCTGCTCCAGGGGTCACAGTGGAACTTTTGCTGCCTTGTGGATCTCTGCAGCTGCCCAGCCACACAGCCTCTGACGTAGGGTTGCCACGTAAGGACTATCCCAAGCCCTAAGGTTTCAGGGCCAAAATCTGAGGCATGGAGACAGATCTAGTGATGTTACAAAGGTGGTGTCAAGGGGCAAAACACCAGCGGCGAAGAACACCACAAACATGCATCAACTTGCCTTTCAAGGCACTGCTCTTGCCCTGAGATTCCTCACACTTTTCTTGAGGACCTGAGAAGAGAGTTCGGACTGTGAGATCCAGGAATCCAGTTGGAAAACCAGCCTGGGGTAAGATGATCACATCTAGAAGTGCAGCCCCTTTCATTCACACAGCATTGACTCATATTTGCTTCTTAGCCCACAGCACCTAACTTAACTTGACAAAGAATGACCAGATACCACCGGATCGTATCTCGAGTATATACTTTCTCAGTCAGTACACCCATCATGTTGTCGCTGCCCAAGCACCCAATCTGCTGGATGGCATCGACATTTTCATTCTCACAAAGGTGTAATAATGCAGTGAAGGTGATTAAAATGCATTAAAATTAGAAAACGTAGTCAGAGTAGTGCTGAAGAGACCTGGCTTAGGTCACTCCTTGGCCGCGCAACTTGCTTGGGTCAGTCCCTTCAAATCGTTTCCGACTTACAGCAATCCTAAGGCAAACCTATCGTGGGGTTTTCTTGGCAAGATTGTTTCAGAGGGGTGGGGTTGCCTTTTTCTTCCCCTGAGGCTGAGAGAGTGTGACTTGCCCAAGGTCACCCAGTGGGTTTCCATGGCCAAGTGAGGGTTTGGACTGCCGGTCTCCAGAGTCCTCGTCCACCCACTGTACCATACTGTCTCAGCACGTCCGAAGTCCAAAAGAAATTTGCACTCAGCTCATTCAGCAGGAGTCTTGCCCTTCCCAGTAGACTCAGGAAAAAGCAAACTGCTGCAGATTCTCCTAGCTTGTATATCTTTCCTTGTCAATCACTTCTGCCATTGTAACCACACTCGAGTGTTGCCTGTTTGTCCCAGTTTTCCTATTGGAAGCGATGCAAACATAGTGAAGACATGTAACAGCAATTGTGTCAATAAATGGACAAATAACAGCAACAGAGTGGATCCAGCTACAAAACCCGAATTCCCTGTCTGCAGGCTAGGGTTTTTTTTTTTTTTTTTTTTTGGTGGTGTGGCAGCTGCTTTTGCTTTCTTCTTCATAGGTACCTGCTAAGTCATGACCGGCCTCCCTTTGCGGCCCCATCGCTCTTTTCTGCAGGCTTCTTTCCCAGGTTCTGAGCCTGGGAACGGCCATTTTGCGTGCTTAAGGGTGGGCAAATTGGAGCAGACCCTTTCTCCCCAGCTCCTCCAGCCACCCCTGATGTTTCCACCCCCTTCCTCCTCCAGTCTTAACACCTTGAAGTGGAAAACTGAGAGAAGGGAAAGGTGCAATGAACACACACCACGTGTGACATATTTTTACGGACCTCCGAGGGCCAGGTGTTTCCTGAGTAAAGGAGAAACTTTACCAGGGCAGGAGCAAAATGGAAACGATTGCCACCCCCCAAAACTCCTAGCTCACCTTTCTTTCCACTCCCTCCCTCCATTGGCACCTTTTTTTGGAAGATGGGGAGCAGAAATCCTGACTGTGCCCCCCTCCCTGTCCAACCTCCCAGGTTCTGGCATTTATGCCCATTTACGCCTCTTGACAATCCTGTTCTGTTTTTGCTTCCTTTGAAAAAGGAGAGGGAATTGGGAGCCCCTGTCCAGGTATGCGCCTGTTCTCCATTATTGCTCCATTGGGGTTGAAACACAATCAGGTCTCCTCCAGACCTACCAAAATATATTTATTTATCCACGCAGGCTTCCCTCCTTGTTCTCATTACACCCAGCAAAAAAAAAAAAAAGAAGGCTCGGGGTTTGGTTTGGTTTTGGATTCGATCTTTCTTCTGTGCTGTGTTTTAAAATGGAGGAAAAGTAGATTTGAAAGAAAATGTGCAGGGGGACAGGTGGGGAGGGGACGGAACAATTTCTCATTTCTCTGTGCCGCCATCTCTTTGTTTCTTGGAAATCGCCATAAGAGATGCCCACCGCAGTAAATGAGAAACAGGTCAGCAGGGAAAGAGCAAGAGAGAAAGATGGAAAGCAATCATTTGAAGAAAATGGATTCACCGTCTCGGAGCAATGCGCACTGCCTTCCTCTGTCCGTATTTTTTTCCCCCACTAGAAATCATATTTTAAAGCAGATAATACTTTTTAAAGATATCCAGCCTTGCTTCCTGAGACCCTCTTTGCTGTTTCTGCTTTCCTTCCACTCAAACAGGGGCCGGCCCTGCCATCAGGCAGAGTGAGGTAGCAACGCAGAACAATGGATTTGGGGTCGGGGGAGGAGGTCGCAAAAAGGCAGCAAATTGTTGGTTATGGAGGTACTTATGCCATTTCCACACTACACTGTTACAGTGCTATTATTCCACTTTCAAGATCCTGTGGAATTCTGGGGTTTTTTGCTTAATGAGGCCGAAGAGCTCTCTGGCTAAGAATCCTAAGTGTCTCTCCTTAAACTACAAAGCCCAGGATTCCATAGGATGTTGAAAGTGGAATAGCAGCATTATAACAGTGTCGTGCGGAAATGGCCTGAGCTGTGCTAATGGCAAGAGTAACGGTAGTGGTATTTTGGGGTTGGATCTACACTACTTTGGTTTTTCTAGGTCTACTCCAGAGAGCGAATGTCATGTAGTGGTTTGAGTGCCGGATTGGGACCCCAGGAGACCTGAGTTTCAACTCTTGCTCAGCCGCAGAAACCCACTTGGGTGTCTTTGGGCAAGTCACACTCTCTTAGCCTAAGAGGAAGTCAGTGGCAAACCTCCGTGGAGTAAATCTGTCCAGGAAAACCCTGGATGGAATCGTCATGAGTCAGTCAATTTGAAGACCTTTAACAACAAACAACCAAGTATGATTGTCTTCCCACAACATAGCAAATAACAGTTTGATATTACTTTAACTATTATGGCTTCACTCTGCTGAATCCTGGGGTTTGTAGTTTGGTGTCCTGCTTAGAATTCTCTGCTGGCAAGCTCTGGGGTTGTAGTTCTGTGGATTGTGGAATTAGACCTTTCTAGCAAAGAATACCAAGTACCTCTCCAAACTCCAGACTATGTAGCTACAACTGTTAAAGTGGGATCACTCCACTATAACTGCTTAGTGCGTCCATGATCTGCATCAGCTGGAGATTTCAGGGCAAGCACTTCTGTCTTCCCCCAAATGTTCATCCCGAGTTGCCTTTTAGTGACTCTGCTGGTGATGAGTGATGGAAACAGTTTGGAAAGGAGTCCATTTGAAATTTTTGCAGGCAGCATGAAAAATGACTAATGTTGTCCCATTTAAAAAAAAAAAAGAATAAATGTTATGTTTCTCTTTGCTCTTCCGGTGGGAGAAAGGTGTGACCCACTGATACCGTCTATAAGAAGATATCTGTTCATTTGGTTGCTGTCCTTGCTGATGCTGCCCTCTGGAGAATCAGCTCCTGGCTTTAGAAATGGCTGGTTTTGCTACACCAGCAAGTATAGTTTGCTTGTTTTAGAGCAAAAGCTCCAACTGTAATTTTTTTTTTCACATTTTCTCTGCTGGGTCCTGGAGCATGGTGCAAAGGAAAAAGATGGAAAGATGGAGGGCACGCGAGCCATTCTGGGGTTTGGTACAAGAGCCAAAGTTTGACTCACAGTAGAAGTTCAGAGCTCAGGAATGAGATTTCCCTGTTTCTCCAACATACTTGAAACCCTGCCTTTTCTCTCCCTTAACCCCCCTACCTTGCCACTAACCTGTCCAGCTCTGGAAACAGTTCGTGTTTAATATTAAAACCCGAAACTATGCTGGACACCATCCAGAAGTGTGCCTGCCCCCATGCAGCAAAGTCGTTGCTTTTTCTTTTCTTCTCTTCTTAAAGTTTGCAAAACCAGTTCAGGGACATTTCTGATCCCCTTTTAACTGCTTTGTGTGAGAACGCACAGCCAGGGGTATAGCTACACATGCCTTTCTGTTCCAGCAGGCCTTTGAGAATTGATTTTTTTCATCGGAAAGAGGCCTGGTATAATGGTGATGGATTTTAATTTATTGCTGTTGGTGCTTTTAACCGGTCTTCTTTCTTATGGTCGTCTAGTTCCTTTTTAACTTTCGAACACTGTTAATTTTTTAAGGATGCTCGTTTTAACTGTTGTGAGCTGCCTTGAGTCCACACTAGAAAAAGAGAGAGAGGAAAAAAAGGATGATAAGAATGATGATGATGATTGTTGCTGTTATGTGCCTTGAAGTCATTTCTGACTTATGGCAACCCTAAGGTGAACCTATCATGGGATTTTCTGGGGGCTGAGAGTGTGTGACTCACCCAAGGTCACCCGGTGGGTTTCCATGGCTGAGCAGAGAATCAAACGCTGGTTTCCAGAGTCATAGTCCAAGGGCCTTTCCACACTACACTTTTATAGTGCTATTATTCCACTTTTAATGTCATGCGGAATCTTGGGGTTTGCAATTTAGAGAGGGGCCTTTAGAATTCTCAGCCAGAGAGCTCTTTGGCCTCAGTAAACTACAAACCCCAGAATTCCACAGAAGGTTGAAAGTGGAATAATAATGCTATAATAGTGTAGTGCGGAAAGGCCCCAAGAATCAGAGGGATAAATGAGGAAATTGCTCCCGAATAAGAATTCTGCCCATTCCCATGAAATTGTCCTTCAATCCCCAAATTTCCCCTTTTGCTGAGAGAGAAGGAGATGCTGAAAATCATTCAGACCTGGAACTCCTATTGGTTGTGTTCACATTCTGGTACCTTTGCCTGCTCCTTTCTGCTGGATGCGTAAACTGTATTTCTACAGGCTTGAGTGAAGTTTTAAGTTATTTCACTACTAGAAATTTGGGAAGACTTCACTGGGGGACAGGATTCTTATTTGGGGGCCAGTGTGCTCACCCTTGCTCGCACCCACAGCCTGCTATTGAACCTCTTTTCCAAGACTTGGCCCCAAAGTGCTGAAATTACTTCTCAGCCTTGCAAGTTGTAACCCTCCTTTCCACAAGACTTCGGCATCCCCTAAACCTCCCGCTCTCCTCTTTACCTTTGCTTGTTTTCTTCCATGGCTGTGGAGATTATGATGATCGCAGCTGTTTTGTCGCCAGAAGACCAGACAAGAAGTTTGCCTTTCATAAATGACCCCTTCCCAGTCTTCAGGCAACCAAATGCAAGCAATATTCTTGGCTGCAAACACCCATGGGGAAACAAGGTTATAGAAAAGCAAGCGAGGGAGATTTTGTAGCTTACGAATAGTATAGCCGGGAGGTGTTAGACTTCTAGTTTTACCCCAGAGTTTTTCTCTCCTCCTCCAACTTTCCCCCGTTTGCCCTCAACTCACCTCCATTTGCAAGCTTTAGTTTAAAATGCAAAAGTATTTGCATAATAGAATAATGACACTAAAACAGTGTAGTGCAGGAAGACCCAGAGGGTATGGAGAAAGGGGGGAAAAAATCTCCATCTGTCACTTACTTTCTCCATCCCAGAGGTAATTTCACTAAGACTTTATCATCCAAATGCATCCCTCCAACGATTGGACCAGGACAATCCAGTTTAATTCTTTGTCTTCCCCCTTTTTCAGCAGCTTTTCAAATATCCCAGATAGTCTTTCTTCCTCTCGCGTTCTCCGCTTTGTCTTCCGCTTACTTGTTTCTTCTCTTTGGCCTACAGGAGAATCCTTGAGCTTTGCGGATGATTTACTCTCCGGCCTCGGGACCGCCTGCGTGGCTGCTGGCCGGAGCCACGGAGATGCCCCTGATACCAGTCTCTACTCGGTCATTTTCAAGTGTCTGGAGCCCGATGGATTGTACAAGTAAGGAGATGGAAACCGGCCAAAGATCTTTCAGGGTTGGAGATGCCCTTTTCATTGCCTCTAACAACTCATATTCCATCTTAAGCAAGGTGGAAGCCAAAACACTTTGCCTAGGTTATATTTTTTAAGTGATGTTTGCTAATTGCTTCAAAATATTCATTCATTCAATGGCCGTAGCACTCAAAAGGCGAGCAACCATTCCATGGTTGATCCAGGTTCTGGCCCTGGATAAAAAAAAAAAATGTTACTAAATATATAACAAAAGACCTGCTTATTCTAATGTATCCTTCTAGATTCTGTTTTCATTATGCATGCCAAAGGAGAGGAAAAAAAAACACACTTCAGAGAGATTGAAAAGCAATGATAAAACACTACTCTTTGCTTAAAATATGTGTTTGAGACAGGCACTGAACCACAATCATATTGTATTATACTATCTTTGAAAATTATGTTGAATGCAAGAGGGAGCTGTAGTGGTACATAGGTACATGCTATCCAATGTCCTGGTTTGTCAAGGACAATTCCTGTTAGCATACAATTAGGTCGGTTCCGCACTACACTTTTATAGTGCTATGATTCCAGTTTCAACATCCTCTGGAATTCTAGGGTTTGTAGTTTACTGAAAATTCTAAAGGCCCCTCCCTGAACTGCAAACCTCAGGATTCCATAGGATGTTGAAAGTGGAATAATAGCACTATTGCAGTGTAGTGCAGAAATGGCCCTAGATTGGGAATGAATGCTCAAAAAAGTAATGTATCTTAGTCACACTGTGAGGAACACAATTAATAGTACCTAGATCAGAAATTCCTTCACCATAACGCACTTGGTGTTGCTGTTTTGCTTTGCGCATTGGGGTGAGCTTCTGCATGAGTTGATTGTTTTTCTGTATTTTTCCTGCGCTTAGAGATCATCATAGTTGGTTTTGCTTAATACACAGAGAGGAGGGAGAGAGAGAGAGAGAGAGAGAGAGACTGGCAAATCTACCCCCATTGGAAAATTTCCAGGCTTGATTGATACTTTCCTTCTGCTTCTCCGGTCCACTCCGGCCGGCCCCCACCAGAGCCACTTTCCGCCCTCCCCCTTTCCCATTACACATGTCGACAAGATCTAAAAAAAGGAAATAGTTTCATTACACTTTGCTTTACGAGGCACATCAGCTTGAAAGTGTGCTTGCCATTTAATTTTTTTTTTTAGTGTTTCCTTTTCTAACACACACACACACACACACACACACACACCCTAACATAAACTGTATGTATTAATCTCTCTGGAAATCAGGCTTTTTCTGAAAAGGTTCCCAGGGTGAATGTGGAAAAGAAAGCACGCCTGCCAGTAATTTGCTTCTGCTAAATGGCTTTGTTCAGATGCTATCACTCAGATGCTAACTCTTTGGTTACCAACCGTGGCAGAGAAGACTCTGTGGTTTTCTTTGCTTCTTCTTCCAAATGGATGGGAAGCAAGCGGTGTTGTCTCAAGGCAGCCTTTTGGACACGTGGGACCTGGGAGGTGAATCCAACTCTCTGTCTAACATCATCACCACCATAACTTTATTTTTTATTATTATTATTATTAATATTACTACTATTTAGAGCTGTTGCGCACCATCCTTCAGCCAAAAAAGGCTTCCAGAATGGCTTACAAATGGTTACAACCTCACAAGGCACAACACGCAAGGAAAAGCGAACGGCAGTGTAGGAGGGAATTAAGTACAGAAAAAAAACCATGTAGGGCCAGACCTAAAATATTAGGTCTGCACAGACTACCTCCAGTAGTCTATGCAATTGTGGGTGATCTCTGAATCAACCTGGAAAGATTCTCCACTTTGGCCAAAGGGACTTCCCCTCCCCGGAGGAATTGCAGTCAAAACCACTTCTTACATGAGCAAAGAGAAGAACCCTTTATTGTAAAAAGAAGGGGTTTCTATAGATTTGGGAAAACAATGATCTCATAAAGCGTACGACGCACGTGCAAGAATATTTGCTTTCCCAGGACTAAAATTCTGACACATGGTTGATAATACAGTAACTTCTGCTTAACAACCCTGTATCACACAGGTACTCTCTCAGCGGCGAAGTGGAAGAAATATTGTTACGGAAAGCACGCTGGGAACCGATGCTGAAAACCTAGGCACTGACTTTGTCCATTAATGTCAGCGTAATTTTAACTAGGACAGGGGGCTGACAACAGGAGCAAGCTTTAAAGTTAATCAGAATTCAAAAGGGAGGAACTTTGGTTCAGCGAATACAGAGAGAATTTCTTTAGCTTAGACATTTCAGCAAGGAATGGCCTCTGTGAACTGAGCTGTCCAGGGTGCTGAATCTCTTAACAGCCCTGCAGAGCAGACCAGGGAAAAGCTGGGAAGCACTACCTAATTTGTAAAGTCGAAGGCTTTCACGGCCGGAATCCATAGGTTGTTGTGGGTTTTCCGGGCTTTGAGGCCATGTTCTGTTAGCATTTTCTCCTGACGTTTCGGCTGCATCTGTGGCACTGAAGATGCCAGCCACAGATGCAGCCGAAACGTCAGGAGAAAATACTAATAGAACACGGTCTCAAAGCCTGGAAAACCCACAACAACCTACTATCTGATTTGTCTGTACTCTTTTACTACTTACAACAGCTGGTATGGAAGAAGGGCCTTTCACCAGCCAATGAGGCCAAGACACAAGGTGCCACGGCTGGGCCTCTTGCCGGCCATCCGAACCAAGGTTCAATGGTTCTGTGCTTGGCCGCCCTTCTCTCCCTTGGAGGCCACAGCAGTGTCAGTTGGTACGGCCTTTCCCCGGTCTCTAGGACCAAGAATGATGAAATATTTATACCTTGCCTTTGGTCTAGACTGCGGCTCAAAGTAGCTTACGGAAAGCAGAAAAATATAATAGAGGCAGATGTAGTTCAGAACAGACAAAGGCTGAGATAGAAATACAATATTAACCTCGCAACAGAGTTAAAACCATTTAAAATATTTCCTTAAAACAAAGATTAAAAACAGTACAGCACCATAAAAGTCCTTTCTCTTGCTCGCAATCAGTTCCCAAAGGCTATCTGGAATGAAGAAGGTCTTCACCGAACACCAAATGACCTGCAAACTCACTAAGCAGGTGGAATGGCTTCCAGAGGTTCGGGAGCCACCCTTGGGTCCTTGGTAGGGTCTCCCTCCCTCCATGCACCAGTAGTTTTTGGCCAGTCCCCGTTCTCTCCAAATATTTTGGTCCATAGTGGGCTAGTTATACCGCCTAACTGTACATCCTCTCTCTGGCTCTTTTTGGCCAAGAAGGCCTCTTATCGAAACCAGGAGTGACTGCTAGAGACTTCCAATTTTGAGAACCACTCCCCAGGCTTAAAACACTCCTGGGAAAGGGAAGTAATTGGCATAAATGGCCAGTTGCTTCCCCTCCCCTTTGAGGCTTTTCAGTTCTGCGTGGTAGTCCGCTTCCACCGCAGTTCTCTCGGACATTCACAGAATCTCTGGAGTCCTTGTCTTGTTTTCTAAGGGGGCAAAACAACCTTCTGTTCACCCAAAGTACTTGGATGTCTCTGCCCCACAAGGAAAAAAAAGGCATGCATAAATGGAAATTCAAAATTCCTTCCTTCCCTCCCTCCCTCCCTCCCTTCATTCATTCTTTCTGTCTCTGCAGAAGTATTTATCTATGTTAA
Source organism: Cyclura pinguis (assembly GCA_030412105.1). NCBI lineage: Eukaryota > Metazoa > Chordata > Lepidosauria > Squamata > Iguanidae > Cyclura > Cyclura pinguis. Next base: position 4,793,626 of record CM059613.1, read on the forward strand.
CTCCCCCTCTTTATTATATTCTCATTGTAACAAGCTTCTTTCCCAGCCCGAGTAGATCTTCAATTAGTACTTTCTGCGCTGTCCTGATGAGGATTAGAAAGGTGGATCACATGATTTTAAAACAGCTTGCTAACTGCGGTTGGTCTTCTCCAAGAACCCCAAAGGGAGAAGCTCAGAGTTTAGACATAGACAGATGCGATACTTACTGTTTAGTTTTTGCAGCTGTCAAACAGTCCCAAACACGCAGATATCCTCAGAACGCTGGACATTCTTCGCGGCTCTTTCGTCAGCTGTGACGGGGATGCTAAGGAGGCCCTGCCCGGAGCGGTCCTTTGCAGTTAGCCTCCAGCATATCTTAGGAGGAGAATTTGTAATACTTCGGTTGACAAAGTAGGTCAGTTTCTGGACATTGCTTCTCTGACAGGAAATTTGAGAATGCAGGGAGAAATAGCATGGGAAGAATGGGGATAGGTTGCTGCCCCACAAAAGAAGAAGAGTGGTCCAATGTGTTTCAGCAGATTTTTTAATTCAAAGCCGACAATACGTACTTATGAAATGAGCCTCTACTCAGAGCCTATGGGTCTTTCCACACTACACAGTTATAGTGCTATTATTCCACTTTCAAACTCCTGTGGTACCTTGGGGTTTGCAGTTTGGGGAGGGGCATTTAGGATTCTCAGCCAGAGAGCTTTTGGCCTCAGGAACCTACAAACCCCAGAATTCCACAGGAGGTTGAAAGTGGAATAATAGCACTATAACAGTGTAGTGCGGAATGGCCCTAAGTTTTGTTTCTGAGCTACGATGCCTACTAAAGGTGTCAGCAACTCTCCAAGATCCTAGCTCCCTTGCGTTCAAGGACCAAGAAATCCGAAGACATTAGGTGTGGTCTCTGAGTCTTAGGCCCTTTCCTCACCAGACCTCATTAGCGCGTTGCTCCGTTACAATCCCAGCGTTGCCATTTGCACAATGGTAGCAAGTTAAAAACGTTGTTTCTATCGGTGGTCTTTCCAGCATCCTTAGCCACTGTCTTGCCCCGACTTCACCCTGCCCCACCACCCAACTTGGTCGGGGGGGATTTTTCAGCAGAATTCTGATGAAAGTAGAGGTATTTTGGTTGTCTTGGTGAGCCTTTGATCCCCGGTGGGAAGTGCTTGGCATGTTTGGGGAGATATCTGTGTGTTTTGAGGGGGGAAAAAATCCTGAAAATTACACTATTTTTTAAAAAAATGGGATGGTTATGAGGCTTGCAGGGAGGTGCAGGGGGTGTGGAAATGAAGTCCAGGGTCTGTGTGCGGCCTATGGTCTGCACTCTACCCACCTGGAAAGTGAAGGATAGCCAAATTGGAAGCAACGGATACAAAAGGGATCTGGACACAGGTTCAAAACCGGGACTGAAATGTAAACGTGAAACGAACAATCAGCGCAGGGCACGGCAACCAGGAATAGTTGCTATCGCTATCACCCCGGGGTTCCTGCCCTGAGACATCCACAAACGCGTCCACACGGGCACCAACACACAGCACCTTGTGTCGGACGCGCTCAGAAAGGAAGCCGAGGCAAGGTTTCTCCAGCTTCCCAGCAGGTCACCAGCTTTCCAAAACAGTGGTGACGGTGCGGGCAAAAGTCACATAAACAGGGACTTCAGAAGTGTGTTTTCGTTTTGGCCTCTCACTTCTTCCCTCCCGCCCCTCCCCAAATGACTCTCCCGTTGCTTATTTGTGTTTCGCCCCCACTCTCCTGGAAGGAAAACATACCTTTCTTGGGAGCCGTTCCAGTGGTCAACGAGTCCCTTTGGAGAGGTTGTGTTTTGCTGTCCAGCTACACCATTCAGTGTGTGTTTCCCCCCGTCGAGTCATGGTTAATATGATCTAAAGGCAGGAACAGGGACTTCAGCGTCCCCCATCATGGATTCCATAAATATTATCTCACATCCTGTCTCTTTGCATCACCCTCGCCCCAACTTTGACTTACCTTAAGCCGTTAGTCCACCCTCTTGACCAATTCTTTCCCTCCTCTTTTCCCTACCTCTGCCCCACACATTTCCTTCCTTGGAATCAAAGCTGAGGTTGTCGTTTCTAAGAACAAACAAACAAAGAGGGGCCGGCTGACTTCCTCAGCTTTCAGACTTTGGGACCGTTTTAAAGAAACAAACAAAACTCTCTCTAACACACACACATACACATAACACTCTTTGAAATTTCAATTTTGGAAAAAAAAAAACCTTTTCCTTCACACTGTAGTTGCTTGCCTGTTCAGGGACCGAAGCTAGGGATCTCTTCTTGGTACTGATAAGAATATTTGATTTAATTTGATTTAAGATTTAATTAAAGTATGCATATGCACACACACACACACACACACACACACACACAAATCTTGCTTCATGTGCTTAAGTGCAGCAGTTGCAATGGCTCCTGGCCCTAGCAATCCTCCTAAATGAAGTTTTCGCTCAGCAGCAAGCTCACAGGTTCTCATTCAGCAAACATTCTCTGCTTAAACCTCAGTTCGTCCATCTGTAAAGTGGGAATAATATGTCTCTGCACACAGTTGTGAGCAGGCTTGAGAAACAGAGAGCAAGCTCAGTAACAGCGGCGTCCATGGTCCCCATATTTAAAATGCAATCTGATAATTATATATCGCTGTACAGACTTATACTTCCCTGTAGAAGCACTTTGTGGGGGCTCTTGTTCCTTGGAGAGCATACGACTATGATAGGAAAAACTGGGAAGACAGAATCCCATCCTCAGTTTGAGGAAAAGGGCAGATTTCCATTCTTCTATCCACCCATCCATCCCGTTATTTATACTCCACATATTCTCATGCTCAAGGCAGATAACAAAATAAAGAGAACTTTACTAAAAATCCGTACGGTTCCTTTGGGCTTCTGTGTTTAACTAAAGCCCAAACTGGATACTAAGAGAGAGATGGAAGGGAGTCTGTCAATGCAACACCTCGTCGTATCTCTTTCTGCAATTTGAAGCAAGACTGCAGCATGAAGGGCTCATTCTTGTAACTCCTGCACTGTTGCATTAGCTGACAATTAGATTAAAGCCCAGCATTTTGCTGTATTTATGTTTCTGCACAACTTCCCAAGTTTCTACAGGAGGGTTGTTTTCTGTTATTTTCTTTTCATTTATTTTGCCACACGCTGGCTGAACGTTTCCGGAAATACGGGTGGAAGTTGTCTCAGAGGCGAGATGGCTGCTTCCAGTCCTTGGCCTCAGTAGCCTTCCGTTCTTCATGCTCCTGCTGTGTGTTTCTCCGCACTGTGCCAAGTTGGCTCCACTGCAGAGCTGACCTTCCGCTCGCCATGCAAGCATTTCTAAGGGGCATTGCTTAGGAAGGTGCAAGCGTGCAGTTACGCATCATTACCTCCTGGAGACAGGATCTTGGACGCCTGCATTGGCTCAGCGTGTGCCACCGGGCTCCTTGACAGGCAGCTGAGAAAAGGCTTGACAGGCAGCTGAGAAAGGGGAGCCGTTGCATTGTTTGGGTGGCAAAGACAGATCAGAATGGAGACGGACCGCACTGTGAACCTCACACCCTGCTCCAAAAGTGGAGACAACCCAATCGAGGCCGGTTCAGGGTTTGAAAGGGGTCCCATTTAGAATTCTCAGATCTTGGGACCTGACAGTCCCAGGGCACGGTCCCTCTTCTCTAGTCCACGGGACAAGAGGGAGGAATCTCAGGGTGAGAGTGTTGCCTTGAAAAAGATGTGTGCGTGAGTTTCTTCGTTACTTAGTTTTGGCAGTATCTGAATGCAACTTTAGTTGCCATGTGCCTCTCATAAGGTTTCCTTAGCAAGATTCATTCAGCTTTGCCATGGCCTGCCTGTTAAGGGAGTGTGGCTTGCAGAAGGTCACTCTCAATGGGGATTCAAATCTTGCTCTCCGAGAATCCTATTCCACTGCTCAAACTACTACAACATGCTGGCTTTCACACTTCCATCCATTAAGATATGAAAATATAGCTGCCTTACACCCTAAACGATCATAGTTTACCTTGCCTAGAACTGCGTAACTTGATGAGTCCCACCACTCAAAGAGTCTAATGCCTATCACCTACTTTCCAAGATCTCTACACTGGAGATGCCAAGGATTTAACCCAAGATCCCCTGTATGTGAAGTACACCTTTCACTTCTCAGTTGTGGCTTTATCCCTTGTGCATCTTGGGCACATTGTGCATCTTGGAAGATGTGAGAAAACAAAGGCATGTTCTCTCATTGCTGTCAGAATGCCACTCCTGTGGGAAGGATTCCAGCAGCTCTCTTCTCCCCCAGCATTTGCCCTTTTGCAATCTACAAATCAATGCCAACAGCTGAAGGCTGGGTATCTTCTCTTGCTGTGCTTTGGCCTTGTTGGTTTCTGCTGGTCTTCAGCGAGCTCTTCCTTTGGAATCATTAACTATGAATTGACATTCGCTGGGACACAAGAATGTCTGTGTGTCAAAGTAGCCAGATGGGCCAAATCACCCACCCACAGACAGCCAAGGTCACAGCCTCCATTCCTTTGGCCTGAGAATCACTAAAACCCAATTAAAGACCTCCTCACTGACACCTGCAACTTATATTCTGTATCCTTCTTCCACCTCTTTGTTCCTTTTTTTTTTCTTTTTGCAACAACTTAATAAGCAAACACACAACCGACGAGCCAAAAGCACAAGAAGTCCCTCTTATCTCCAGAAGGCTGCCGCTTCTTCTCCTTACTTTGCCCATTTGCTTTTTTCTTCCTTCCCTTTTTTCCTCCCTTTTCAAGACCTCTTTTCCCCTCTAATCTCTCATTTACGCAAAGCATTGCGTCCTCACTGGCCCTCCACCATTCCTCCAAGCCCGGCTGCTGCTGTTTATCAGGCTCCGATAGCAACCTGTGGACCCATCCCAGCTGTGCAAGGGATTCTTACCCCTCAAGGTTTTTGGGACAATGTGTTTCCAGCACGGTTATATCTCGAGGTGAAGTCAAGCAAGCAATCTCTGTGGAAAGCTGCTAGGGAAAGTAGCTGAACCAAGGCAAGCGGATGAAGGAAAGATGTCATCCCAAACATGATGCTGCGTCTTCTATCATACAGGGTTTTTTCCCCCTTCTATCCTTCTTTCCTAAAAGAAAGCAGAGTGGGCAATGGAACACATCCGGCCTGCTCTGGGTGAATGGTACACTCACACAGTTGGGGCAGCCATTCAGGCACAAACTCCCCCATGAAGGAGAGACAGCCGCCTCGGAAGAGAGCCTTTGCCACTGCCAAACCACCATTAGGAAGGTCTTTTTTGACCATGGTGGAGGTTGATATTCTCTTCACTTTGTCATGTCCAAAAGCCCCATAGGTCTCACTGCTTCACTGCCATAGCCCCCACTCCATCACCATTCTGTTGTTGCCTAGGTTGCCACGGCCAGACACAGAGCACTTGATGGCTAGACAGACAGACAGACAGACAGATGAGTAGATTTGTAGATAAACAGATACATGGATAGACAGACAGATAGGAGGCTAGGTAGGTAGGTTAAAAGATAGATAGATAGATAGATAGATAGATAGATAGATAGATAGATAGATGGATGGATGGATGGATGGATGGATGGATGGATGGATGGATGGATGGGTGGGTGGGTGGGTGGGTGGGTGGGTGGGTGGGTGGGTGGATGGATGGATGGATGGATGGATGGATGGATGGATGGATGGATGGATGGATGGATGGGCGGGCACACAGACCCTCTGTCCTTCCTCCAAAGCATCAATGCCCATTAGCTGAGACCATCAAGGTGATCTTCCTTTCATTGGGAACAACCTAAGGACTTCCATCTCCCAAGAACAGGAAGTAGATCTCAGTTAAAGCTGAGAGCATTCTGTTGTTGGCCAGCTGCCTTTCCGCACTTGGACAGAGGCATCTGTTACCTCCCATCAGAGACAGGATATTTGGCCCTGCAGACAGCTGGGCTGGCACCAAAGAGGGCCTGCTGATCTGTGCAGCCTGGCACTGCCCAGCTGGAGGAATCGGTTCAGTGCACAGCCGGTGGGTGGTTTGAGGTTGCCGGGTTCTCCTCCAGAAGCTTCTGAGATCTTGCATTCCTTTCTTTGCCCAACCATGCCGCTCATTCGTGGGTTTTGCAATCAGCTAAGGTCTCTTGCATTTTGCGGTGGTGCCACAAGGGGATGTTTTCTCAGTCTGAGGTGGCACATATTTTTTTCCCCCTGGGATCACATCCCTTTGTGGGTTTCTCTTTTCTGTCTGTCTGGTTTGTAAGACTACAATTAAAAAAAAAAAGTAAACATTTGTATAAATAGGAACCCTTTTGTGTCAAGGGAAAGAATTCCTCAAAACAGGAGACATGAACATCTATAGATAGTGTGCTTTTGTTGGGCAACCTGTGGAATCCAAAGAT